>OY728119.1:1763486194-1773486194 GCA_963277665.1 Viscum album | reverse complement strand
GGGGTTGTTCAGGGGGTTGTTCAGGGGGTTGTCCGGGGGTGTTCAGGAGGCTGTCTGGGGGGTGTTTGGGGGGTTGTCCGGGGTCCAAGGGGGGGGGGGGTGGGGGGTTGTCCGGGGTCCAAGGGGGGGTGGGGGGGTTGTCTGGGGGGCTGTCCGGGGGGCTATCCGGGGTCCAGGGTGGAGGGTTGGGGGCTGTACGGGGGGCTGTCCAGGGGGCTGTCCGGGGGGGCTGTCCGGTGGGTGTCCGGGGGGCTGTCCGGGGACCAAGGAGGAGGGTGGGGGAGCTGTGCGGGGTCTGTCCGGGGTTGTTTAGGGGGCTGTCCGGTGGTTGTTCAGGGGGTTGTCCGGGGTTGTTCAGGGGGTTGTCCGGGGGGTGTTTGGGGGGTTGTCCGGGGTCTAAGGGGGAGGGTGGGGGGGTTGTTCGGGGGGCTGTCCGGGGGCTATCCGGGGTCCAGGGTGGAGGGTTGGGGGATGTACGGGGGGCTGTCCAGGGGGCTGTCCAGGGGGCTGTCCGCGGGGCTGTCTGGGGGGTGTTTGGGGGGTGTTCGGGGTCCAAGGGGGAGGGGGGGTTGTCCAGGGTCCAAGAATGAGGGGGGTTATCCAGGGAGTTCTCAAACACACAACCACTAAAAGACAACAACATCCATAAAAATAGACAATATATAAAAATAACTCAACTCCAATACTATACTAAGAGTCTAGATAAAACCAACAACTAGAATATATTAAACATCAAATCTCAAGTCAAAAATGTAACGGATCAATATGTCCCACATCAGCATCACCATCTCCATCATCATCATCATCATCGCCCTCGTCATCGTCCTCCTCATCGTCCTCACCCTCCACAGCGCCTTCCTCCTCGCCTTCGCCCTCCTCCTCGCCCTCCTCATCTCCCTCCTCTTCCGCATCAGACTGCTCGCCATCATCATCTTCAAGCTGGACATCGGCCTGACCACCACTGGAACTGCCACCTGGTGCACCATATATAGAATGTATCGACGACATGTATTCATCAATCGCTGGGCTGGCCTCTGCTGGAAGTGTTGGACGTAGAACTTCAATAAATTTCATAAATGCACTGTTTGCCCTAGCAGACTGTTCTGCCATCTCTGTGGCCCTTTTCTCAGCCTGTTCTGCATGTTCCCTAACTTGCTGCAGCTCGGTGGCACTACAACTCGTACCTGAGGCAGACCAATACCTCGTCGGGGCTATCCTAGGTCGGCAGCGTACTCTGCCAGAATGATCCTCTCCCAACACCTGATGTAAGTGATCAGATGGCCCAAAATTGTCTGCTTCTTGGGCATCGAGGGCCTCTAAAGCATCCTATTACAAATATAAATATAATATTAAGTTACAAAATAGATATTAAAATATAAAATCAACAGATTAAAACTTACAATCTGCTGCTGAGTCGCTTCGTTGACAGCACGTCCATCCTTTTTTCGTCTACTCGAGCAAAACAGTTTTGCTCGAGGCACACGTCCTTCAATATTTTGTACTTGCCTCTACAATGACATTGAAAACAAAATTTATATAAAGACTTCAGAAAATAATTAAATAATTGAGGAAACAAAAGAAAATGTATGTCGTAAAGAAAACTTATAAACAATTTTCATACCTGCTGCCTCTCATGATCCGGCATCGTCATGCGTCCTAGTGTATGGAGGTATTTTTTTGCATCAATGTTTTTTTTATTTTTTCCAGATGATTCCTAAATAAAATTCGATAATGCAAAGGATAATATTAATGCAAAACTTGAAAGTTATTATTTAAATACCTCAAATTTAATTCATACCTTAAACTGGGTACTCGTCCAATGAGTAATCATCTGACGATACTGCTCTATAGGACAATCATCCACGACTGGTACCGCCTCTAACTCAGTGCCAACTCTAGCACGCCAGCCAATATACAGCTCATGCTTGTAGGCTCTCCAAAGCTCGCCTAAATCCTTTAGACGTTCCAGTCGTGCACCCTCACCATCAGGAAAATTAAATCGAAGCTGAAATGAAAATATTAATTTATATAAATACCAAAAAAATTCATGGCATTAAATACAACAGATTTTTTTACCCATATCTCTGCCCAAGCTCTATCTTTGACCTCATGTGGCAAATGTCTCCACGACAGCGGGCTGACGGGAATGATGTCGGAGTATTTGGCAAGCGTCGCCATAAAACTCCGACATTGCTGCCCTGTTTTCTCAACCATCTGATTGTCTTCATTATATTCCACCATAACCTGTGTGCGACGGTTCCACACCGAACGCATGCGTGTACGGCCCCGCCCCCACCTCCTATCAGTAGATGTATCTGTCATGAAAGAAAAACAAATATTTTATCAAAACATGTTATAATGAAAATAAATATTGCTATAAAAATTTGATAGGGTTTTATAAATATACCTGTGCTAGTCTGATCAATGAGTGGCGCCGGATCCACAGAACCTAATGGAACACCCTCTGGTGGAACAGGAGTCGAAGACGATGGAATATAAAAGCTCAGAGAGACAGAAGTAGAAGGAAAAGAAGATGGAACAACTGTATGACCTGATGCTGACTGGGGAGTGGGAATCATCATGGGATGTGAAAATGATGGGGCAGAAGATGCAGAAGGTAGAGAAAACATGGGAGGTCTAAATATCCCGTGTGTCCCTAACGACACACCGGGATCAGAATGTGGGAAGGCTGAAATGTCAGTGGGAGGGGCAGGGTCTAGTCGGGCACGCGCAGCTCTATGTCCACCTCTGGTACGAACCCTCCTCGTACCACCGGCCTGAGTACTAGGACCAGTACTAGGCTCCTCGTCGAATAACTGTCGACGTAATGGTGGATCCTACAAAAAAGTTTACAAAAAAAATTAATCACATGACATTATATATTCTGTAAATATATATATATGTATTTGAAATAAAGTACTCACTGTAGGCACTAATGGTGGAATGCCCATCTCCTCCATCCGACGATTGTTCTCCGCCATTTTTTTTCTTCGTCTCTCTTCAATTGGCTTCATTTCCTGCATTGGAAAACAAATATGTAATTAATTAGAAAAAGAAAATTAATGTGTAAACCAAAAAACTAAATATATGAGGGAATGAGGGGATTCATTGGTAATTTAACTATCAATTGTTTTAGAAGAGCTTGAATGAATTTAATAAAACATACAAGTTGTAATGTTCACCAAGTTAGAAATATTGTTTGATTTGGTTTGAATACAGTTCAATTCCAAATTAGAAAATGCAATTCAAATAAAACAGCAACCAATAAACATTGAAAATTCACATAACGGTCAAGTCAGCTAAAACATATTTGTGATCAATACTAAATAAATATGAATATTACCAACCTTAACAACCCAACTCGAGGTAAACCAAAAGAATTGAGAACATGGATGAATGATTCTATATATTTCCAACCACAACTTCAGGTTCACAATCAACTCTGACAATTGAGCTATTGCAGTCATCAAAAGAAATAAATGGATTGGTTCCAATGGCAATAGGGACAGTGTCAATTCCATCATCAGCATCATCAAAAATATGTCTTGGAATTACTTCAACTACGACACCAAATTCTGGTTGAAGTTGATCTTTGACATAAAAAACTTGTTTAGCCATTGATGCCAACACATATGGTTCTTCAGTTGCAAGAGTGCGGGTCATATTAATTACTCGAAATCCACAATCATCAATAAATGTGCCATGTCTCGTCATCGAATCAAACCAATGGCATTTCATCATTGTGACTCGTCCATGAGAGTAATAATCCAATATTATTATTTTCTCAACGACTCCATAATAACCCACATTTTCAAGTCGCGGTCTACTATCTGATGCACTGGCATAACAATTTGTTGTGGCAGTAACCATAATACCATCATGTTGTGTTCTCATGTTTTTGGCTCGTTCAGTGACAATAAATCTGTACCCATTGATAACAATTGATTTACAGTCACGAACCACGGTATTAGGACCAAAAGCCAAAGCTCTTATTTCCTCAGAGATAGAGTTAGCAGACAAACTCAATACCTGCAATATAAATGACAGTTAAACTTAAGTAAATATTGAAATAATTAATTTAAACAGTAATAATTTTACCTTCAATTTTAACCAAGCAGAAAACTCTTTGCTATGCAAAGTCTCTCTCCTTCTCAAAGATAAAGAACGATGCTTCCTATTTATCATTGTTTTATGTTCCCTGTAGATAAAAAAATATGAATAGTTTAACAGATATATATGTAAGATATATACATATTCAATTTTGTTACCTGATATAGTCATCGAACAAATCACAGTTGAACAAAACTGTGCGATGTGCCATCTCCCGCTCTTCATGGCTTAATGTCTTCAATGTATATGATCCAGGAATTCCTCCTGTTTGAGGAAGTGATGGAAAACTGGGTTCAATTTGCTCATATTGTTCTTCTTCATTTCTCATTGGTCTGTTCATTCTTGTAGTAAGATCAGACAAATACATTGAACAGAAATCCATACATTCTTGAGCTAAGTAACCGTTCACGATAGAACCTTCGGGATGATTCTTGTTTCGAACATAAGACTTTAATGTGAACATATTTCTTTCATTTGGATACATCCAACGAAAAGAAACAGGTCCTCCGAGAAGTATTTCAGTTGGAATATGGACAGTCAGATGCAGCATGCATGTGAAAAATGATGGGGGAAATATTTTCTCCAACTCACACAAAATTAATGGGGCATCTGTCAACATTTTTTGCAAGAAAGACTTGGACAACTTCTTAGCACAAAGATCTCTAAACAAATGGCACAACCGAATAACACCCACCCTTACATTATTGGACAAAAGATGACGGATTGCTATTGGAAGCAACTCATGCAGTAGAAGGTGATAATCATGAGTCTTCAAAGATTTTAGCTTCAACTCTCTTCTATTGACCCGTTTAGATATGTTGCTTGAATAGCCATCAGGAACTCTAATAGTCTCTAATACTTCCAAAAATTGTTTTTTTCAGTAGGTGTCATCACATAAGAAGCACATGGAAGTTGCCATTTATTTTCACTGATACGCACAGGATGCAATTCTGGTCTGATGCCCCAATCCACCAAGTCACGTCGAGATCGTAAATCATCTTTTGTCTTCCCCTTGACATTTAGAAGAATTGAAAGCAACATTTCACATAGATTCTTTTCAATATGCATTACGTCTAAGCAATGACGTAGCAAATTGGTTGACCAATAAGGCAAATCAAAAAAGATACTCCTCTTCCTCCAATTGTAACAGGTTTCTGTGGAAACATTCTTTCTCTTTCCAGATTTCATTTGACCCTTCCCGAACGAAAAACTAAAATCTTTCAATTCATTAAGCACGTCAGTTCCAGACATACGCTGAGGTGGATCATCGGTCTCTATAGTATTATCAAATCTTCGACGATTCATTCTATATGGATGATCCTTTGGAAAAAATCGTCGATGTCCCATAAAACTGAAACTACAACGATGTTTCAGTCTTCTGGATCGTGTATTCTTCATACAAACTGGACATGACAGTTTCCCCTTCGTGCTCCATCCAGACATCATTGCATAAGCCGGAAAATCATTGATTGTCCACGTAAGCGCAGCACGTATCTGAAATATGTCTTTCGAACATGCATCGTATGTGCGCACACCCACATCCCAAAGAAGCTTCAACTCTTTTATTAAAGGTTGCATGTATACATCAATATCAATGCCGGGATCAGAAGGACCAGATATGAGTACACTCATGAAAGTGAAAGATTTTTTCATACACAACCATGGGGGAAGATTATAAATGTGCATAAAAACGGGCCATGTGCTGTGCGAAGTAAGCATCTGCCCAAACGGATTAAAACCGTCGCATGAAAGACCCAGCCTCACATTACGCACGTCAGCTGCAAAATCAGGATGTCGAGCATCAAATCTCTTCCATGCAAATCCATCTGCAGGATGAACCAACTCATCATCAGTCTTCTTTCTCTCGGTATCATGCCATCTCATTTTTATTGATATGTCATCAGACATAAAAAGATTCTGGAGTCTGGGGATCAATGGAAAGTGCCACATTACTTTCTGTGGAACGCGGGATGGTGTTCCATCAGATTTTGACTTCCAGCAGGACGTGCCACATTTTATACATTCATTTCGTTCAGCGGTTTCCTCCCAGAATAAACTGCAATCTTTCGGGCAAGCATGAATTTTGTTTCTTGAAAATCCAAGTTCCTCAACTAACTTCCATGCCATATAGTGGTTTGAGGGAATATCTGCATCATCTGGAAGTAAATCCTTCAAGAGGGTAAGAATGTAATCGATTGCTGTATTAGAAATCCCATACATAGTTTTCCCATGAAATAATCGGATTAAAAATTCCAGCTTTTTCATTTTATCGCATTGTCGATATACTGGAGTCGTGGCAGCATCATTCAATTTTTTCACCCTATCAATATCATCATTTTCACTAGATGCATCAGCTGTCCTCATATCGAAGTCTTCTTGAGTCGAAATCCTTTCTTTTTCATGATGACGAATAAACGGAAACCGATCATCTAACAAATTCTCCATTCCAGTCTTTTCATTTCGATCATCACCAATTTGAGATTTCGTTTTCTCCCCATTGTGATACCACAGAAAGTAGTTTGCTTGAAACCCATTTTTGGTTATGTGGTAGCTGACTTCTTCACGGCTCAACCAAGGTCTACCAACACAATTGGAACATGGGCAGTGTATGCGACCACTATCTGAAGCATTGTGAAATGCAAAATCTATAAAGCTCTCCAAATTGTTTTGAAAATCGTCTGAGATCCGATCGGTTTCATACATCCAACTTCTGTCCATTCTGTAAAAAGAATTTATATAAGTCATTTTGTCATAAACAATTCAATAGGAATTAACTATAATAGAAAATACATTTAAGTAAACGATAAAGGAAGAAAATAATCAAGGTATCAACTACACATGTCAAAAAAACATACAAATGTGTTATTGAAAAAATGTAAAACCAACAAGAAATTAATGTGTTATATCACATAACAGCATGACTCATCCCATAACCATATTAGTAGGGTATCATGAACATGAATAACATCAACCTTGTGCCATCCTCCTACCCTACATGACCCCAACCACATGCCACATCTTATTATAGCCTTATCACATCACACCTCACCAAAAAACACTAGGGAAATCATAGTACATCTCACCTGAAGACACATGGACAATCACATCGCATCTTGCCTAAAAACACATGGTCAATGACTTTTTAAGGAAGAGTAGGGAAGACATGGTAGCTATCCAAACATATAACCACCATCCTAGATATTAGAAAAAATACCCATAACTCAAAACCTCTGATCGTTGGTAAGTTTATCCAACTCTGGTTGGGAATGTGTAGAAATAACATAAAAATACATGATATATAGATAGCACAAAATACTCAACCTATGGGTTCACATTAACTACATAATCACACACTTCACTACTACCATAAAACACATAAACCACACCACCACCACACAAGACGCATATCATTGGAATATAATTCTACATTCAATAAGTCTATCTATGGAATTATCATAAGAATCCATGTATCAATTGGAATATAATTCTACATTCAATAAGTCTATCTATGGAATCCCTCCCTTGGATCCATGTATCACCAATGGCTTAATCAATATTCAAAGAAATGAGTCTATCCGTGGAATTCCACTGTGAATCCATTTATCACATAAATCATATAAGTTAATAGAAACAAGATTATATACCTGACATCCTAATAGAATCCATGTATCACTATTTACTATTAATCATTTAATGAATTTCATTTCATTTAAACAATTCATTAAACATACCAAGGTCAAAAACAAAGGTATTTAATACAACTCACCTCAAAATGGCGACTCAATCAAATAATAACCTGAAAAGAATGAAGCTTCATTTACTCATGTTGTAATGACAAGATAATGAGATTCTCTTGCTTAATCAATCAATTCCATATAATGGTCTCAACATAACTCATAATGGCTAGAAATTCAATGAAAATTCAAGCACTCACATGGGAATTTTTAATATAACACTCCTAACAAGACTATAAAGATATCACATGCATTAGTTATAATATATCTAACATGGTAACATAAAATATAAGTGTTAAAGGGGAATGCAAACCATAAAATACCCTTAATTAATTTAATTTACAATTCAATTCATAAATCGAACAATCAATTCGATTTATATAACCTTTCACAAATGACATCCCATGTTCAAAGGGTAAAATCCAAAAAGGAATTTTCAAGAAAACTCACCCTTAGGCGTCGGCAGTAGCTCCAAAATCGTCTAAACTGAAGGGAAAAATAAAAATAAGTTTCAATACTATCCAAACATTTGAATACCTTTTTAGATAAAGAAGAAGAAGAACCTGAAGAAGAGCTTCAAGGTCTGGCCGGCAGTACTCCAAAATCGCCTGCTGCTGCTCCCGTTAGGGCTCTGTAACGCGAATGGGGGAGAGAACGGGCTGCTGGGGATTTGGGGAAAACCTTTGCCAACGGTTTTTTAAAACCGTTGGCATATCTCCCCGAAACAAGGCCTATCCCAATGGTTCCTTAGAACCGTTGGGAAACACTCCCCAAAAAAAGGTCTATCCCAACGGTTCCTTAGAACCGTTGGGAAAAACTCCCCAAAACAAGGCCTACCCCAACGGATCTAAGGAACCGTTGGGAAAAACTCCCCAAAACAAGGCCTGTCCCAACGGTTCTAGGGAACCGTTGGGAAAAACTCCCCCAAACCAAGTTATCCCAACGGTTCTAAGAAACCGTTGGGAAAAACCTCTATTTTAATCATTTACCAACGGTTCTATCAAACCGTTGGTATGTAACTGTGGGGAAAAACCCACATTCCAGTAGTGTAGGGTGTCATAATCTATAATTGAATTTCTCTATGTGATATGTAATATCATTGCATATAAATTATATCAATCATTTTATTTTTCATTATATCATAACATATGGTATAGTTTATTTTATCCCAATATAGTGTTGAATGCATGCTTCAAAATAGATCCTCGAATCATTGAGGTGATATAAATTGTATCATAGAATACAATTGTTAGGTGTCAATGGGTTAATGTTACCTCAACCCCATGTTGTAAGCTATGATTTCTATGTGGCATTGAGTCAATGTTACATGGGTAAATATAATCATCCGTATTCCATGTTTTATCTATAGTGAAGTATGATTGATATAACCTATATCATCTATTTCATGAAATATGCCACTACTTACAATAAAATGTATATAGTAAAATTTGATATCCTGAAAATTTTTATTTTTTAATTTTTCAATTATGAATTGAATTAAATAATTTATCAATAGTCTATAAATTATAGAAAATGTATTTTGTGATGTTTATTTAATTTATGAAGTGTTTATAAATTAATTAATTATAAATTGTTTATAATTAATTATTAAATGTATATAAATCATTTATGAAGTTGTTGGGGGGGATAAATTAGTGGTAAAGCCATCCTATTAAATAAATATTCTATAATATTAAATATTATTAATAAATACGTTTGAATTATATATCATGAATTATAATTTTGATATAAAATGATCATATGGAAATGATATGGGTAATTTATAAATTTTTTACAAATTACAAAAAAAACAAAATATAAAGGAGTTTGTATTTAATATTTTTAATCTGTCTTAATATTTAATTTGAAGTGTCTAAATTAAGGGACTTGGTTGAGAAATTTTATAAACCATATCAAAAAAAATTATAATTGATATGATCAAGTTTTAAATATTACTAAATATGTGATATTTAAATTATGTAAATTATTAACATAATAGACTAAGAAAATAAAATGTTCATATTTCATTAAATATTATATATTTATGTAGAATGTCAGGTAAAAGTAAAATAAAAAGGAGTTCATATTGAAGAAAAAATATAGTGTTTATATTTATATAGTTTTGGAATATTCATAATGAGTGGATAAATTATAAAGTGTTTATAATTGCTTTATTTATGAATTGTTAAAAATTCCTGTCTCCTATTTAAATATATGAATTATTCAATTATTTAGTTTATTACTTGTTTCATTCATAAATGTATTTTTTATATCATAAATGGATATCCATCAAGTTGTATCTCATTGGAATCCACCTTTATGGGTCTTGGTGAGGTCTCGAGTTCATGCCTAGATGAGTGCTTCCCTGCATTTTTGTGTTGCATGATTTTCTTTATAAGGTTACCTTTTTCCCCTGGATCAATGTAACTATTATAGATGGATGTATTCTTAAGTTTAAATTATTAAACTAATTTTATAAATTGACATACATTTATATAATAAGTTTTATTAATGTTAAGATAATGAATTTATTTTTCTTTAACATTAAATTTGGGTTATATCAGGTTATTAGCTTGAATTAAGAATTTATTTATTATTTATCCATATTAGGTGTTATAATTGTGATGGAATTTAATTCATTATTGGGTAACGTATCCTTGGGTAGAGGGACTTTGGGTCATTTTTTTCAATGTCCTAGAGGGTTATGCCTTTTCTAGAAATGTGAGGGCTAGATATTTTTCACACTAATCTTACTCTTATAAGAATTTTTGATTTCATATGATTCTAAGTCTTTAAATGTAATGGTTTAATATACCTCTTGAATGTGGTTCATCTGCATTTTTATGAATATAGGTGGATTTTAATTTGGTCTGGCAATAAAAGATATGATTTATTTAAAGGCTCTCACATCAATATCGTTTGAACATTTTATTTTTGTGGAAGTAATAGGGATTCAAAAACTAAATCCCTAAAAGAATTAATACATAAATAGAATAACTTGAGATAATATGGTGAGATTAAATCACCTATAAAATTAATAGGTGGTATACTCCTTAAAAATTGAACACTTTTCAATACTTCAATCATTCAACTAGATAGTTTCGTCCTAAGATGTTTGGCCCTAAATTGTCCTATGTATGGAAACAAAGTAATGGGTGTCCCTAATATGATTAAGTGCCCATTAATGGAATTTTAATTGGGTCACAATTAGCTAGGAAACCCTTAATATGGATTCTAGGGGAATGGTGTTTCATTTATACATATTATGGATTAGATGAATATTTTTTCACTTTGTCATATAAGATTCATATATGATATGATTGGAATGATGGACTACTAATGGAAATGGTGGATCTTATCCCGCCATTGTATGTTAGGGATTTCAAAAAGGGTTCATTATCTTAGTGGGAGAACCACAAATAGATTTTTATCCTTTTACGATAAGTTTTTTATGATGGATTCCCATTGATAAAAGTCATTTGTAATCAGAATCTATCCCAAAATGTCCATATTTGAAAAAAAATCACAAATATGAGTATTAGTGATGGTCTATCACAAAAATATATTATTTCCAATGGTTGATTATTTATATTGAAAATTAGTGCATGAATTATTTAAAAAAGGTAATTTCAATAGATTTTTAATCTTTCATAGTTAATTAAATATTTAAGAAAATAAAAAAATATAGATAATTTGAAGAAAGTAAAATTAGAATAAAAATATAAAAAACAATAATTCTAAAAAACATGCATATAATAGTTATACCATTTCACAAATAATATGTTTATCAAACAAAATGAATTGATATTTATAAATAGAAATTAGGATCAGCTGGAATTAGGGGATGAGGATCACCCAAATCATTGGGGGATCCAAGCTAACACCTTACATAAGCCATAGAATATACTCTAACATTTTCTTATCTCTCTAACAATGTTGCTCACAAACCTCATCCAACTCTCTCTACATGTGTTGTATCATCTCAACAGGACCTCATAACCAATATTTATACTCTAAAATGAAGAATAATAACTCATTATGATAACACTTTGATCTAACTGATGACATCTAATGAGTTCCATAAAAACTAGTAGGTGTCAAACATGAACCAATACCGACCACCAATCCTTTCTCAACACCATGTTTATTCTCTAATATTTAATCCCCATCATCAAAACCTAACTCACATAGGGTATCTACTTCAGTCTTGAATTGGATAACAAATGAATGAAAAGTAAAAATCACATAAGTTTCCTTCAACTAAATTTATAAATTAAAATAGCAATAAAAATATTTTAAGTAAAAGTTTAAAAAAACACTAACCACAATATGGAACCATCTATCACTAATAATATTTCTTGTATTGAGATCAGTATACATCTTTTTGTAATCTTCTAACTCAATGAAAGAGGGGTCAGTAGCTATATTTAAAATATAAAAAACATTTTACATTTAAATTATATATACATTACTATATAATATTACTTACATATGTCATCAATGAATACCAAATGTATGAATCTCAACCCTTTGTATGACCTCCTTCCTCCCTCGGTTCTACCATCTAGATGATTACCACATGTTAAAAGTATATCCTATATATTACGAGCATAATCCATACCATACCTAGGCTGAGATATAGTCAACTCGATGAGAGAAGAAAGTCTGGTTGAAAATAGTAATGGAAGCTCTACCCATGGATTACATTATTATATGTAAAAAATATTGAAAATGTTCATGTATACAAATAACCCATGCCTACCAGATATGAGATGTCATGATTTCATTGATCAGAGATCCTAAACTCTACTAAAGAATTAAAAATAACATGTTTCTCATTCAAATAAATTTAAAATAAGATATATTGTTTTTTAACATACAATCCAGTGGTCAAATTTTAGATTTCATACATAAATTTGAACATGATTCCATGACACCCATGGTGAAAAACAATAATTTCATAGAATCAAACCAGCATGGACAATAACTAAATACTAAAAACAATGAAAATAAAATGACTAATCAGAAAAATATTTCCAAAATTCATAAAAACATAATATTAAATAAATGACTTAAAAAATTGAACATACCATAGAAAAAGTTGATCAAAATAAAGAGATGGAAACCTTTTGGGGACAAGGCCTGCAATCATCAATCTAGCATGGTCACACCCTCTCCTGATAGGTGGTGTAATTGAAGCCTCATGTGGGTCTGATGAATGGTCATCAGACTCATCGTCATGAATCTCAGAATCAATAAGGTAATGGAATATATTATCTGAACCATCTCCATGCATCTAAAATATATAATATCACTACTAAAATTTGTTAATACATATATAAAATTTAAAAAAATAAAAAAAAACTAGAATATAATACATCATTCATCATATCTAACTTCATAATAGTCAATGAAAATGTCTTCATATTTCTCTTAAACATCATCAAATTCCATACAACATTCAGTTTCATCATCCCTTATTAGATCATCAACATTATCAATATCATCAGCACTTAACTAGAGAGGTATCATCATCGATATTTATTTCTCATAAATTAAGATATGTATTTGGTGATGTATCTTGAATAATTTTAATATTTTTCACTTCCACATAACCATTTTCATTTTCAAGAAACTGATTATCACAAGATTTTATTTTTAATATACTCTACCAGTCATTTAAATCTCTCAAAACAACACAAACATTTTCATAAAAAACATGACTTTTTTGATGTGCCAATATAAATATTTAATTTTTTTAGATAAGACTTTTATGTATAAAATCAGTGACACTATGTCATGGATAAACTCATATCCATCAATTAGTATCAATCCAATTAAATTTAAACATTATTACAAAATTTATTCCCATATAACATAACTCAATTTTTTCATTTATCATGCTATAAAAGTAAAATTCACATTCATTATTAAGAGATCCTTTCAAAAAAACACCACTAATCCTTGTTTTATATCATTCATCATATATACTTGTATTAAGTTGAAATCCATTAACCACATACACATTTTAATTTTTTAATCAATTTAGATGGTGGGATTTTTAGCACACATAATCGACTATTAATTTTACTTTCATGTTGTGTCGCCCACATAAAATAAATATTGTTAGTAATTTATATAATCAGCAAATAGATATAATTTTAAACTATAAATAACTTAACTTACCAGTATTTGAATTTAATATAAAAAATTATGTTGTCGATGTTATTTAGGAGCAGTAGGGGTACATTGCAGAAAAACATTTTTGATATAGTCAATATATATTCTATAAAAAATAATATGAATAAATTTATCTCATAATAAAATAAAAATAATAATAATGGTACTTAATACACAAATCATGCCATCTATTCACAAATGAGAAGAAAATGTGTATGAGGTCCATGAATTTCTTCATTTGAAATCCATCGTTCATGATAACCAATAAAACCAAGATCAAGATGATTTAAAAATGACAATTTTTGGTCTATGAAATCATCCAAAAAATACTAACTATGACCCATGGGATTAAGTTTTAAGGGATATTCATATTTAAAATAATAGGAATAGAAATTTGAAATTTCTTCCTTTAGTATTCTTCTGCAATAAAACTTTCAACTAATGATTTTTTAGTTTTTTTCTTCTTAAATATTTGCCTACATCTCTCAAATGGGCACATCTATCATAATTTTACCGAACATCATAAATTAGCTTTGTATGAAAAATAAAATATTAAATGTTTCATTGATTCAAAGAAAGTTGGTGGGAATATTTTTTTCAATTTATATAAATTAAAACAACAACATTTTGTAGTATACACAATGCATCATAACCTGATGTTTCTAGAAAAAATATGTAGAAATAAATATGATATTTCAGTAAAAACATACCAGATATAAGAATTCAATATCCCTCTAATATCAATAGGAAGTATTGTTTCCTTAATGACATGATATTCATGAATTTGTAACCCAGTAATATGTCCATTTTTGAAAAGATGAGACAAATTATAAGCATAACCATCTAGTAACCAAAAATCATTAGTCCATTGAAAAAATAATAAATTAATTTCTTTAAAAAGTGTGTAATCTTCTTTTATCTTCATTAAATTGTTTTATCTTTCATTTTCAAATAATTTATGTTTGGTACACCAACAAATTTGGGAAAGATATAACTGTGACTTTACATTATCTTTGGTATTTCTCAGGGTTGCCAACATGATATAAAATATTTTATCAAAAAAATATTTTCAATATGAATGACATCTAACTTATTAAAACCCAAAAAATTATACCAATATGGAATATCTCAAAAAATACCTTTCTTTATTCAATTATTATCTGTCTCAAAACCATACATTTTTTGTTAAATTATAGTTTGTCCTAAAGTAAAAATAGGTAATGATGTGGTGATAGATCTTACCTAAATACCTTAGAGAATTTATAAAGGTTCATCTCATTGAATTATTTCTTTTGTAAAATTGTTTTCATTCATTTTAAAATGGTGATCCATAAGAATAAATATTTGATGACAATAAAAATAACTAGTCTTTCTTTTATTGATAAGCATAATTTTTTTTATTATCCATGTAGTATGGTCATGATTTTAGATCACGTGTACTCCATCCACATAACATATCATATATCAAAATTTAATTAATTTCCCACATTAATGCAACCTTTAGTGTAAAATTATGATATAAAACTATATCATATATTATTACACTATCATTCCATAATGAGATTAATTCATTAATTGGTGGCTTCAAATAAATATCGATATTCTTCTTCAGATTTCCAAGAATTAATAACACCATATATATATATATATATATGGTTCTCTCGTCATCATCCAATAAGGTAAGTTATACAGTGTTAAAAAAACATGCCAATAAAAATATTGACAGTTGTAAGCACAAAATAGACTAAAAATCATCAGCAGAATGACTCAAACATAGGTTATGAGGGTTTGAAGAAAAAGAGGGATGCATATGATGAAAGTGTTTCCACGAATGAACGTCACATAGATGATTTAATATTTTATTTATGGAATATTTTATTTATGGAATGACATCAATATAGTTGTGTTGCAAGATATAAATAGTCATTGTAAATGAGATGTAATTGGAAAATACTATAATTATTTCCTCGAAAATATGGAATTTCATTATTTTACATCTTTATAACTTGATTATCCATATACCAAATAATTAAAAAATGATTCATAATCATGATAATATAATATGCATTCATTTTTACATTCTTGGATCTTATGATACATAAAAACAAAATTATGGACCAACTTTGTTTCATTCATAAAAACATACAGGTAATGTATTTTTTTTAGAAAACAATATTTAACCAAATAAAATATTTGATCAAAAAAATATTTGACATTCAAAAATATGAATTAATAGCCATAGATTTTGTAATAACTTCAATTTTTATCATGAATCTCGAATACAATTCCTCCTCACTAGATTTCAATAAATTGTAAAACTGAGATGGTTCTCATTCAAGATTTATAATATCATTATGAGTTATTGTTTCCTAAATAGACGGTCCAGTAAACTCATGCACTAAATTTAGAAATGATGGATCCAAAAAAAAATTGTATTTTTTATTGAATTATGTTCACCACATTAATGCCAATAATTATAATCTTTCTAAAAACCAAAAAAATAGTTAACGTCCAACATTATCAAAGGTTTTTAATCTCCTCATATCACATTTATTTTATGGACATTTAATTTTCCATTTATAAAAAAATATGAATATGAAAATTCAAATGATATAAATGTTTCAACATCATCGATGAAGACATGATTTATACCAGATCTATTAGAACTGTGACAATTATTTTTCCAATCATGATCATGTAATAGAATCTAGTGTTTACTACTCGAGTCTATAATTATAATAAAAAATAAATATGAATAATTGTTACTCATTGGGACTAATTATTATAAAATATTACTAAATTTTAATTATGGTTATTTATGACTACTTATCAAGGATTCTTATTAATTTTTACTAATTATTATAATTATTTATTAAGTATTAATAATTGTTTATTAATTATATCTAAATTTTTAATAAATATTTCTACTTTTTAATAATTATATTTTATATTTTCTATAAGTTATTGCAAATTATTATAAATTTTACTAATATTTAAAAATTATTAATAATATTTACGTATTATTACTAACATTTAAAAATTATTACTAACATTGACTAATTTTTTTCATAATTATTACAATTTATTTAATAATTACTAAATAAAGTTAAATTATTGCAATTTTTTCTGATTACTGTGAATCTTTTATAATTAATATCTTTTATATATTTTTTTAAAATTTATTAAAAATTATGGTAATTTACTAATATTTATAAATTATTACTAATATTTACCTAACTTTAATAATATTTTTTAATTATTACAAATATTGACTACATATTTATTAATTTTTACATTTTATTTAAATATTATTACTAATATTTTTAAATATTTAAAAATATTTACTTTTTATTATGTTTTTTAATAATTTTTAGTATTTTTAGAAACAATTACCAGTTATTGTAAAAAAATAATTTTTAGTAATATTTATTTTTTTTACTAATTATAATAATAATTTATCAAGTAAAAATCATTATTCATTAATTATAATTGAAGTTTTAATAAATATTTCTAATTTTTAATAATTACTAGCATTTTATAAAACTTTTTACAATTTATTACAAATTAATTTAATTTACTAAAATTTATAAATTTTTACAAATATTTATTAAATATTAATAATATTAACTAATTATTACTAATATTTAATATTTATATATTAATTATAATAACTCATTTTATTATTATTAAGAATATTTTTAATATTTTAAAATTTTACATTTTGTTGAGAATTTTTAACAATTCTTAGTATTTTATATATATTTTTACAAGTTATTACAAAATATTTTCTAATTATTACTATTATTTATTAAGTTTTACTAATTATTAAAATTATTAATTTAGTAATAGTAATTTTTATTAATTATAACTAAATTTTTAATAAACATTTGTAATTTTTAATAATTATTATCATTTCATATATTTTTTCAATTTATTAAAAATTATTGTAATTTACTAATATTTAAAATTTATTAATAATATTTACTATTATTTACTAATATTTACTAATCATTACTAATATTTAATAGTTTTTTATTAATTATTAAAAATTGTTTAATGATTATTACTATTTTTTAATTATTACTACATTTTAACTAATTATTGAGAATATTTAATAATTTTTTGCTTTTTATATTTTCTAAAAGTTATTAATTTTTTTTAATAATTATTTATTATTTATAACCATGTTTTTAATAAATATTACTTATTTTTAATATTAATTAGTATTATATATATTTATATAATTTACTAAAAATTATCATAAACTACAAATATTTACTAATTATAACTAATATTGACCAATTATTTATTAATTATTAAAAATAATTTAATAATATATATTAATTGTTTTTAATAATTAATACATTTTTTATTAATTATAGTAAATCTTTAATAATTGTTAGTATTTTATAATTTGTTAACAAGTTATTACAAAATTTTTACTAATTATCAAAAATATTTATTATGTAATACTAATAATTTATTAATTATAACTAAAATTTTAATAAATGTAGTTGGGGTTTGGCTTAGTGCTAAGCACCCCTTAATCCTACATGAAAAATGGGGGTTCAAAACCCATTGGGTGTATGGTACTGTAGCGTACTATAGCAGTGTGGCACTGTTGCAACGGCGGGCACTATAGCGGCGATAGGGTCACTATAGCGGTGGCTGGGTACTGTAGCAGCGAAGGGTACAGTGCGGGACTATAGCAGTGTGGGTACTGTAGCAGAACTATTCACATAATGGGCCTTGCGCCAAAAAATTGGGCATACGTGTAAGAACCCGGATCTTCGTTTGAGGTATGTCTTTCCTTTTCGGGAGTTTTTGAGAAAAATGGTGTTTCTAGAAATTTTTGAAGTACACACCGTGTACTTTCTGAGTACACGCCGTGTACTCTTTTCCGGCTCGAAGCCATGTGCTGGCCGTGCCCGGGCCACACACACGGGGTGTAGGGGTGACGTGGAGGCCGCTTAAAGAGGAGTACGAAAAAACCTAGTGCACGTCGTGTACTCTAAAAGTACATGTCGTGTACTTTTTTTCATTAAAGGGACTGGGGTGACACCTAATCGATGCAAAGCTCTTCTTCTCCAGCTTCTTCGTCAGAGAGCACCTGGAATATGTGGATCTTCGATGAGCCTCTTTTCTCTAGTCCATTCTCTGAATCGATCACCGTTTATTGCATTGGAATCGCAGTGGTGTGTTCTCTCTTCTGCTTTAGCCTTGTTCTATGTTTCCACCTCGTTTCCAAGTTATCGTGGGATGAGTGTTTTTGGAATTTTCACAGATCTTTGATGTTTCAAGGGGAATCAATCGTTGTGGTTCACGTATATCAATCTCCTAGCACTAAGGTAGGTGGTTTGTGCCTTTATGTAGAAAGACTTTGAGTATTTTGTGCAATTCCACCAATTCCCTTAAACGGGGAATTGTGGGTTTCCTGTTTTTCCCCTGTTGTTTCACTGCTTTTCTTGATTGCTAGAGTAGAAATAATTTCTTGTAATTTTGGATAATTTATTACTCTGTTCATGTTCCATGTCTTGCATTTTTTGCTTATTAGGCATTTTTTCAGTTGTCATGCCTAGTTGTAGGATAGTGGAACTATTGTATTATTACACTGTTGTGCCTTAGAATGATAGCCAAGTAGTTCTTGAGGTTTACTTGGGCCGATACGCGTGCAATGCATGTTTTTTATACACAGGGATGTGAGAACCTAGTGTAGTGGACCATATAGAGAATGGACGGAAGGGATTCTCCAGAGTGTCCTTAATTTACGATGTGAGACCACAGGGGGAATTGACGTTGAGTTCTTCCTCAGAGAGTCTGTAGTTCCTTGACGCGGGCCACATGGGGAATTGATGTTGAGTGCGTCCCCAGAGAGCCTTTAGTACTAAACGAGACTATAGGGTGAATTGATGGTGAGTGCTTCCCCAGAGAGTCTATTAATTCTTTAGCTGAACCAGAGGGGAGAGACTATTTGTTCTTCCCAGAGGGTTGCTAGTACTTGTAGGTTGAACCATAGGGGTTAGGCTGTGATAACTACCCAGTGGTTACCTTTTTATTTTGATTGCGTGAGTGTTTGTTTCTTGTTTGTAGATTATGTGCTGGAAACTGTGAATTGTTACTATTGTGTATTATCATGTTTACTGCTTGTTGTTTACTACTTACTGTACTTTACCTGCCATATACACACTGAATGTTAGGAACATATCTTTGGGTGGTTTCCTATTGGTACTTTGTCTCACACCCTATTTGGGTCATGCTTTTGGGCCCAAACAGATTATGTTGTTGCATGTATAGATAAGGGCAAGTGCCCTTCTACTTCAGGTTCATGATTGCACTGAAACTGGAGAGCATGGGGTCGAGCCGAGGCTTGCGATGTTGAGGAGTTTCTCATTTGTTTTTCTTTTTTACTTGGTCTTAGTACTTTATTTCAGCATTGTGACTTTTTTGGATGCTTTCCTATACATATGTATCATGCATAATTTTATATACATGTGTGTGTGCTTCAGTTGTTTACTGTTAGTCTTCCACTATTTATCATTTACTCTTGTATCGATGGTTATGGTTTCTGCTGTTATCTATTTGTTTCTTTTCCACTGTATACTCTGCCAATGAGGGAATAGTTTCCCCACTATCACATCTAAGGCCCTCACTGCTAGTCAGCAGCCTCTGGAATTTGGGGAAATGCGATTGAGTCCATTTGACCAACCGGGTACAGGGCGCCTCTGGGTGGATTCCTGAACCAGGATGTTCCAAAGTGGTATCAGAGGGGTTCTTTTCTCTTGATTTACTGTTTGGAGCCTTTATCTAGGGATAGGACGGATTCGGTACTTGGTGTTAAGCTGTGCTTGGAAGTAGCTAACCCGTGTACAGGGAAAAGAAATACTACCTCGATTATTGCAGTTTTCTGGTTTTAAGATTTTATGGTTGATATGATTTCACTTAGAGTGATTCCCATGATTGTGTTTCCATTGTTGTTGTTATTCTGGTTCTATTTATATCTCAACTCGATGAGATGAGGGTATTCCATCTCATGCATCATATAGGCACTTGGTATAAATCACATGCCATGCATTCTTGTCATTCCATCTAGGGTGCATTAGAAATTGCATGTTCTTATGATAGACCATGTGTAGATTATGCAAGCTGTTGTGATAGATGATTTGTTAGAATATCTACTGATTGTTAGAGGATTGTTTGTATCGTACTTTTCTTAAATGGATGCCAAGATTTGATTTGTGGGGAGTATGGTCCCTCAGAAATCGGAATTTGGCACCTTCTTTCTCGTTTTTTAGTGTTTTCTGGGCTTCGGTGTAATTTCCGAGCTACTGCCTGGAAAAACCCAGAATACACAGCGTGTACTTTATATATACATTCCGTGTAGGTTTAAACCATGTCACTGACTATGTGAGTAGAAACACGGGTTGTGAAAAATATCCAGGAACACACCGTGTATAGTAGATACACGCCGTGTATTAGTGAGCGTGTACCCAGCTGTGTAACGAACAACATGGGTCGGGGAATCTCGTGTCAAACATGTTGTGTTATGTATAAAAACGCCATGTATCCTTTTTCTCAGTTCCTGACTGTTTCACGAACAACACGGGATTGTGTCCTCGTCTCGTATACATGCCGTGTTTGTTCAGAACACGTCGTGTAAGGGTCAGCCATGTACTGGTCGTGTCGCCAACAACACGGGTCGGGAAAATCTTCAAGTACATGTCGTGTTTGTTCGGAATACACCGTGTAGTCTCAGTCATGTAATCGACCGTGTAACTAACAACACGGGTTGTTGAAACCTTTCCTACTACATGCCGTTTCGACGTGGAACACGCCATGTAGTCTCAGTTTAAGAAGACCGCGTGGGTTAGCCGTGCAAGGGGACTCGGGTAGGGGAGTGGAGTTAAGTACACGCCGTGTAGAGTTTATACACGTCGTGTAGTCTTGTTTTGTAAATCTTGAGTGTTTCCTTCTCATGTTCCCTTTTATACTCCTTTGTTATCTCTCCTTGTTTTTCTAATCTAGGGCATGTTTTTGACCTTTCAGAGTTATGCCTCCGAGACATCCTCTGGTTGTACGTCAGTCGTCAGGTAGTGATCAGACACAAGAAATGGTTGATCAGGGGCTTTTTGTCGATCCTCCGGTCGGGCCAGCCTTGGCATCGGCTGTCATACCTGTTGCAGGCGCTGATGCGCAGTTCATGGAAGGTTTTATGAGGATGATGCAGACCTTTCAGGGAGCACTGCCTCCTGCCACATCTTTGGAAGACTTGACGCGGGTTTTCCAGCAGCAGCATCCTCTTACTTTCTGAGGGGAAGGAGGACCACAGGCTGCAGAGTCATGGCTGGAATCCATAATGACTATCTTCGAGTAACTGGAGACACATACAGAGAGGCGAGTCAATATCCCTACCTACATGCTCTGAGACTCTGCCAAGAGGTGGTGGGATGTGATCTCACAGGCGGGTCAGCAGTAGGTTATTTCTTGGGAGGAGTTCTAGCGCGTGTTCTACGACTACTTCTATCTGGAGACCCTGAGGGCTGATCGAGCCCTAAAGTTCATGAGTCTAGAGCAGGGTACTCTTTCCATCATGGAGTATTCCTCTCTTTTCACCAAGATACAGCGTTTCACACCCCTTTGGGATGGGAGTGGGGTGTTCTTAGCAAGGAAGTTTGAGGATGGTCTCAGGCGGTAGATCCGCTAGTAGGTGAATATCTTCCATTTGACTTCTATCACTTCCATCGTCAACCAGGTGCTGATTTCAAAGCACAATCTGAGAGACTCCGGAGCTGCGAGCCATTGCGGTTCTGCATCCAGAGCTAGTGTTCCTACAGTGATAGTAGGAAGCCCCATAGGGAGCCTACGTGTGGTGATCCGAGGAGGCGAGATACATCTTTAGGTAGCTAGGTGGTATGCTACCAATGTGGGAAGGGCAGGGCACACGAGGCCTCAGTGCCAGAGAGACCCAGTGGAGTGTCGATCCTGCAGCAAGATGGGTCATCTTTAGTGTTTCTGCCAGGTTTTCTCACCAGTAGTTGGTGACAGGGGTTCTTCCACGACTCCTCATTTAGGAGCATCACCACCAGTTTCTCACCATTTGGGGAACTGGAGTTCTTCCAGCCATTTGGGCCGAGGTGGAGGTCAAGGTCGTGGCAGTCAGCCACCAGTCCCTTAGCGCCTGCATGGAGAATCAGCTCAGAGTGGTTAGGTAGGGTCACAGGGCCACGGGGCAGGACAGACTTTTGTGGTGGAGCAGACCTATCTGGATCAGTATCCCGGACCTTCTACCGTTCGAGGTACGATTTTAGTAGGCTCCATTTTATCTTCAACTCTTTTCGATACTAGTGTTATGCATAGCTTTATCTTTGTTTCTGTCATGGAGAGCCTTGGGCTCTGTATCGTTTCTTCTGCCAACTCGTTGGCACTAGAGACACCTTTAGGGACAAGGACATCTAGTGTATGTCAGTGTAGAGAGTTCCCTCTCATGGTTGCAGGGTATCGTTTCTTATGAGATCTCTATGTCATAGAGATGACAGGCTATGATGTCATTCTCAGGATGGACTGGTTCGTTTCCTTCCAGGTAGTCATTGACTGTTATCGCCGCAGGGTAAGTTTCATTTCACCAGAGGGTGAATCTTTTCTTCATAGAGGCGAATGGGATTTTCAGGCGAGTCGAGAAGGACTCGAGCATCATGGTCTAGGAAGGGTGACAGCCCAGATTGATAGTCATTATCTGGATGACCCGGGGACTTCACAGTTGGACTTTCCTCCAGTGTTGGATCATTTCAGGGATGTCTTTCCAGAGGACTTTTCAGGTTTGACTTTTGAGCGTGTGGTGGAATTCTATATTGAGCTCGTGCCAGGAGCGGCATCGGTGTCCATTCCTCCCTATAGGATGGCTACACCTAAGTTGCAGGATCACAAGAAGCAGTTGGAGGAGTTGCAGGAAAAGAGTTTCATCTAACCCAGTACTTCTCCTTGGGGTTCGCCTGTCCTATTTGCGAAGAAGGCAGACGGTACCCATAGGATCTGTGTGGATTATCGGAAGCTAAACCAGTTTACGGTCAAGAACCGGTATTCCTTGACTATGATTAATGAACTTTTCGATCAGCTTCGAGGAGCTCATATGTTCTCGAAGATCGATTTGAGGTCCAGTTATCATCATTTGTGTGTTAGACCATCAGATATACCTCTGACATCCTTCAGGAGTAGGTATGGTCTCTACGAGTATACGGTTATGTCGTTCGGTCTCACGAATGCGCTAGCAGTTTTCATGGAACTGATGAATCGAGTGTTCCATCCTTACTTGGTCTCCTTTGTAGTGGTCTTCGTGGACGATATCTTAGTGTACTTTCATACTCTACATGACCATGCTAACCATCTTGATATCATTCTGAGTACACTGAGAGAGCATCAACATTATGCTAAACTCTCGAAGTGCCACTTCTGGATGGATCAGATTCACTTCTTGGGTCACGCCATCTCAGAGGCAGGAGTATCTGTGGACCTAGCGAAAGTGAGAGTTGTAGTTTCCTGGGAGAAGCTGAAGAGCGTTTTTGAGGTACAGAATTTCATAGGGCAAGCTGGATACTATAGACGCTTCATTCAGAACTTTTCATGCCTAGCAGCACCTTTGACAGGTCTGACCAAGAAGGGGGTGAAGTTCTTATGGTCAGATTCTTGTGAGTCAGACTTTCAGGAGCTGAAGGGAAGGTTGAAATCATCACCAATACTAGTCTTGACAGATCCAGGAAAGAGATACACTATTTATTGTGATGCTTCTGGTATCGGGCTGGGCGTTGTGCTTATGCAGGGAGATGGAGTCGTTGCGTACATGTCTCAACAGTTGAGGCCACATGAGAGGAACTCCCCGACGCACGATTTGGATTTGGAAGCTGTTGTTCATGCCTTACGTTGTTGGAGGCATTACCTTCTGGGATAGCACTTTATGGTTTTCACCGACCGCAAGAGTCTCAAGTACATCTCCACTCAGCGTGATCTGAATCTGAGACAGCACAGGTGGGTCGAGTATCTTTAGTATTTTGATTTCGAGCTTGCCTATATGTCGGGAAAGGGCAATGTAGTGGCAGATGTGTTGAGCAGGAGAACTCATATTCAGGCAGTTCAGGAGGACAGCAGTGAGTGGCAGCTTATGGATCTATTCTCTGAGATGCATCTAGAGGTGCATGGCAAACAGGGACAGACTTTTCTATCTTCTGTAGCTATTACCAATACACTACTTGATCAGGTACAGATGAGGCAGATATCATACTCATAAGGCTTAGTCCTACTGGAGAGTGTGTCAAGAGAGGACCCTCTTCCTAGATGGACAATGGGTGAGGATGAGATCTTGTGTTTCTAGGGACGCGTATGGGTGCCAGCAGACATACGCGAGAAGCTGATGTGGGATTTTCATTCCTCAGTTTGGGCAATTCATCCTGGCGTCACCAAGATGTATCGGGATCTTCATTGCCAGTACTAGTGGCCAGGTATGAAGAGGGATGTTGCTAGTTTCATCTTGCGGTGTTCTACTTGTCATAAAGTGAAGGAGAAGCATCAATGACCAGTAAACCTTTTACAACAGTTACCCGTTCTAGAGTGGAAGTGGAACGATGTCGCGATGGACTTTGTGACCGGATTGTCGAGGTCGCCTCGAGGGAATGATTTTGTTTGGGTTGTCGTCGACAGGCTTACGAAGGTTTCTCACTTCTTACCAATCAAGGAGGCCTTCATTGTTGATGATCTGGGATGAATGTACATCCAAGAGATTGTACGTCTGCATGGAGTTCCACACTCCATTGTTTCAGATAGAGATGCACACTTTACTTCTCAGTTCTGGAAGGGGCTTCATAAGTCTTTGGGTACACATGTACTTTTGAGTACAACATACCATCCCCATACAGATAGCCAATCCAATCATATGATCTAGGTTCTTAAGGATATGCTCCATGCTTGCATTATAGACTTTGGTGGTTCTTCAGAGAAGCATATCCCTCTGGTGAAGTTCTCCTGCAACAATAGTTTTCAGGAAACTATTCAGATGTCACCTTATGAGGCATTGTATGGTAGGTCATGCCAATCACCCTTATGCTGGCTGGAGGCAGGAGAGGCATCTTTGCTGGGACCCCATCTTGTTCAGGAGACCTTAGATCAGATAGAGTTGATTCGGAAGAGGATGGCTACAGCACAGTCTTGATAGAAGTCTTATGGTGATCAGAAGATACAACCTCTGGAGTTCAAGTTTGGGGATCAGGTTTTCCTTTGTGTCACACCGAGGTTGGGACACAAGAGGATTCAGATACAGGGTATTCTTTCACCACGATACTTCAGGCCGTTTGAGGTATTGTAAAGAGTTGGGCCAGTTGCCTATCGGTTGTGGTTACTTCAGAGGTACCGGTCCATGTACGACGTCTTCCACATCTCTCAGCGCTGACATTACTTTTTAGACCTGTCTCATTTCTTTCATCCCTAGGAAGTTGAGCATGAAGCAGATGCATCGTTTAAGGAGAAACCTATCCGGATTTTCGATCGTAGTATGAAGGTTCTCCATGGGCGGTCTGTTCCTCTAGTACGGGTGCTATGGAAGCACGAATGAGTACAAGACGAGACCTGGGAAAGGGAGGCTGATGTACGATCGCAGTGGCCAGAGCTGTTCGGGGTTTCTTCTTCCACACCTCATTAGGGAAATTCGAGGATGAATCTCTTTAAGGGGGGAAGTTTTTAAGAAACTGGATCTTCTTTTAAGGTATGTCTTTCCTTTTCGTGAGTTTTTGAGAAAGATGGAGTTTCTGGAAATTTTTGAAGTACACGTCGTTTACTTTCTGAGTACACGTCGTGTACTCTTTTCCGGCTCGAATCCGTGTGTTGGTCGTGCCCAGGCCACACACACGGGGTGTAGGGGTGACGTGGAGGCCGCTTAAAGCGGAGTATGGAAAAACCTAGTACACGTCGTGTACTCTAAAAGTACATGTCATGTACTTTCTTTTATTTCATTATACAGACTGAGGTCGCAACTAATTGACGCAAAGCTCTTCTTCTCCAGCTTCTTCATCTGAGAGCACCGAGAATCCGCGGATCTTCGACGAGCTTCCGTTCCTCCTTCTGTTCTCCGAATCGATCGTTGTTGATTGTCTTGGAATCGTAGCAGTGAGTTCTCTCTTTTTCTTTAGCCTTGTTCTATGATTCCTCCTCATTTCCAAGTTATCTTGGGTTGAGTGTTTTTGGCGTTTTATGAGATCTTCGACGTTCTAAGGGGAATAAATCGTTGTGGTTCACGTATATCAATCTCCTAGCACTAAGGTAAGTGGTTTGTGACTTTATGTAGAAATTATTTGAGTATTTTGGGAAATTCCACCAATTCCCTTAAACGGGGAATTGTGGGTTACCTGTTTTTCCCCTGTTGTTTTACTGCTTTTCTTGATTGCTTAAGTAGAAATCATTGATTTTAATTTTGGATAATTTATTACTGTGTTCATGTGCTATGACTTTAATGTTTTTCTTATTAGGAATTTTTCCAGTTTCCATTCCTAGTTGTAGATTAGTAGAACTATTGTATTGTTATGCTGTTGTGCCTTAGAATGATATCCAAGTAGTTCTTGAGGTTTACTTGGGACGATACGTGCGCTATGGATGTTTTTTATACACAGGGTTGTGAGATCCTAGTGTATTAGACTATATGGAGAATGGACGGAAGGGCTTCTCTAGAGTGTCCTTAATTTACGATGCGAGACCACAGGGGGAATTGACGTTGAGTGCTTCCTCAGAGAGTCTGTAGTTCCTCGATGTGGGCCACAGGGGGAATTGATGTTGGGTGCTTCCCCAGAGAGCCTTTAGTAGGATACGAGACTATAGGGGTAATTGACGGTTAGTGCTTCCCCAAAGAGTCTATTAATTCTTTAGCTTAACCAGAGGGGCGAGACTATGTGTGCTTCCCAGAGGGTTTCTAGTACTTATAGGTTAAACCTTAGAGGTTAGGCTGTGAGAACTACCTAGTGGTTACCTTTTTTTGCTTGCATGAGTGGTTGTTTCTTGTTTGTAGATTATGTGCTGGAAACTGTGGATTGTTACTGTTGTGTATTATCCTATTTACTGCTTACTGTTTACTACTTACTGTACTTTACCTACCATATACTAACTGACTGTTAGGCATAGATCTTTGGGTGGTTTCCTATTGGGACTTTGTCTCACACCCTGTTTGGGTCATGATTTTGGGCCCAAACAGATTATGTTGTTGCAGGTATAGATAAGGGAAAGCGCCCTTCTACTTCAGGTTCATGATTACACTGTAGTTGGAGATCATGGGACCGAGACGAGGCTTGAGATGTTGAGGAGTTTCTCATTTGTTTTTATTTTGTACTTGGTATTAGTACTGTATTTCAGAATTGTGAATTGTTTAGCTTCTTTCCTAGACAAATGTATCATGCATCATTTTATATACATGTGTGTGTGCTTCAGTTGTTTACTGTTAGTCTTCTGTTGCTTATCATTTACTCTTGTATGGATGGTTACAGTTTCTACTATTATCTATTTGTTTCTTTTCCGCTGTGTACTTTGCCAATGAGGAAATATTTTCCCCACTATCACATCAAAGGCCCTCGCTGCTAGTCGGCAGCCTCTGGCGTTTGGGGAAATTTGCTTGAGGCCATGTGACCAACCGGGTACGGGGCACCTCTAGGTGGCTTCCGGAACCGGGACGTTACACTATGGGCCATGTAATGGGCTAAATACCCACTGGACCTTCAGGCTATGTAATGGGTCTCCCTCTACCTAGTTAAAGAGATCTTTTCTTTTCTTTAATAATAAATGAGGCTTTGGCCCCAACCTTTAAGAAAAATTAAAATTTTAATAAATATTACTAAGTCGTGATAACTATTCTCAAACATGGGGAAAGATCATATACCATAAGAATAATAAATCAATATCCTTGATGAATGATATGAAATGTTAATTAATCAATAAAATCAAGAAGCATAAAAATGTATAATAAATTGAAATATTATATATATATTATGGTTAGTAATAATTTAAACATAAAAAAGAATTATATAAGTAAAACTATAAATCAATCACCATGGAGTAACCACTTTTGAATGATATAATCATAAATCTAAAATCATTCACAATAAAAAAAATATCCAACATAAAATATGCAATAATAATATGAGGCTCAAACAAAACACGTTCCATATGCTAACAAATCATTTTAAAAAATTCTAAACAAGCATTTGATTTTAACACAATCTTGAAAAACATTGTAATTTCCTTTCAAAAAAATTTTCAAATCATATTTTGATTGAAAATTTCTACTAAACTCAAAAAAAAAACAAATATTATCACCCAAATAGAGAAAATGTCTTAAATCTAAAGGTTAAATATCGGGAAAACTACCTCAAATAAAGTGGAGTCAACTCATGTAGAGTTTGAACATGTCATCATCGATAGTGGACACCCAAATAGGGAATAATAAACATGTATTAACCCTAAATAATGAATACATAGTAAAGATCCAGTAAATCATTTGACCTAGAATTTGAATGAACTAATTACAGTAAGAGGTAAGGGGGAATCACAAAAAGAAGGAAGTAGGAGAGAATATGATCCTATAATTGTGGGATTCGTATCTCAATCACCGAAAAATGGGTGCATTAGAGGAAGATGGATGGGGGTTCCTGACTGATTTTTTTGACAGATGAGTGGGTGTTTCATGATGGGGGAAGGGAGGAAATAATGGGTGGGGAGAAAAGGGTTCAACCGATTTTTTTACTAAAGGTTTATATGTCAGGGTAATAGTGACAGATTATCCATCGCTAAAAGAATATCAGAAGGAAACTTTTGTGATGGACTATACTAATCGTCTCTAATAACCTTTCTTCCTTGACTAATAGTGATAGATATGAAGTTTATCTCTATTACCCATCATAAAAATTATTTTTTTCAATGGATAATACCATCCATCATAAAATGGTAAATATATTTGGTTATTTGTAACAGATAGAAATCCATCACAAATAATCATTCCCTAATGTTAAAATTTATAGTTGTGAATATTTAATAAAAATATTTATTAAATGAATTTAACAAATAGTAATCACCTAATAAAATATTCTATTATTGATAAATAGAATCATAATCTGAATTGACATTGAAATCAATCTTATTTAATGAATAATATTAATGTAAACTACTTCTTGAAATAGTAACTTAAGAATTATTCTTAAGAAAGTATAAAATCCAATTATTAATTGAAATACCTTTATAAATAACCTAATTTTTAAGTTATTCCACACTTGAATCTATATGATTATGAAAATAAAAAAAATTATTTAAGGTTTAAAATGAATTAAATGTAAAATAAATAAAATCACTTTAGTCTCTTCTCATATACTCAATATGAATGAGTGTGTAATTGACTTGGTGTGAGTGAAAATATAATCTAAGTATTGATCTAACTATGTAATTCATTATGAAATAATCATTGGAGGTGTTCTAAAAATGTGAATGAGTTAAATAAATGTTTATATATTTTCTCAGGGTGTTAAGAATATATGTACTCTACATGTGATATTTTTGGTACTATGTATACAGTACTGAAGCATAAAGGTTTGAGTTGGATAAAAAATATAGGAATTATCAAATAATTATCCATGGCCCATGAAACCTAAAGGAGGAATCATGAAAAAAGGAAATTTTTTCTATAATATGAAATTTTAGATACCTAAAGGAGTATGGGAAACTCCATGGATAGTCCACATTAGGTATTTATGTTATAGAAATCAACTCTTTGATTATAAAGGTATATGATACAAAATATGTATTTTAAAATATTTTTAAATCTAAAGCAGTACAAAATCAAGGTAAGAATTGAAAATGCACATATTTTATCTTCAAATGGAAAGGAAAATGGTTTCTATGTCACGGTGTTAAATGAAAATGAATATATCAACCTCAAATGGATCTAAAATAAAGGATGTGTATTTTCATCTTTTTTCTCCGATATGATATGTTGATTTATTTATTAATAGAGTTATTATAAAAAATATAAGGTGATGGATTTAATACACATGGTTTATGATTTATCAAACTCTATAACATGTTTGAAAAGAAGTCATGTATAAATTCATTTATCTATGATAAACTATTTATTTGAGATATTTGTAAAATATGATGTATGGGATACAACCACCCTAAAATAGAATATTTTAAAGAATAAATTATTCATTTCAAAATAACTCTCTAAACACATAGAATCCCATATTTTATATGGAAACACAATTTTATTTGTTAAATATTCTCACTAAATGAAATAAGTGTTATTTCAAGAAAAAAAAGAAGTTTAGGTATTTTAGCATTATATTCTAAAGAGAATATTTTTTCTAAGAGACTAGTATTAGTATATTTAGTCTTATAAAATCTCTAAGACAATAAATAAAATATTATTTTAGTGTAAAAATAAAGTTAATATCACTTAATGTTGTGAAATTTTTAGGGAATGTCAGTAAAAGACTAATTTTTAGAGTTACATTGGTCACCAAAATGTTCTCAAGAGAAAGTTTAAGGGGAGAGTTCTAATTATTATAATGTTGATGAACATAGAAGGAATTATGAGTATATATAATAAATTATTAAGATCCTAAAAATTGATGTTGGGAAGATAAGAAGATTAAATACTATGTTTAAATAGTTGATCATTGGGAATATTATTCCTAACTCTCAACATATTTCAAAATTTATTTCTTCAGAGATGTGATTGACTAACATAGTTTAGTGAGATAGTTTTATCAGATTTTCACATAAAGATGTTATGACACCCATATTGTAACATTCAAGTAAATAATTTTCCCTTTGTTTGTTTTTATTCTCTATTTTTTTCATTTTGGGGAATGATGAAGTTTTGGACTGAAATAGGTTACATTGTGACCATGGGTGGTCACATCAAGACCAACCCTAGTAGTGGAGTTTCTTTTCTTGAAATTGGGTGTCACATCATGACAAAGGGAGGTTACATCAATACACTACCTCAGCTATGGAGGTGTTTTATAGGGAGGTCCATTATGTTTTGATGAGAGGAGGGTCATTCCATAACAACAACTGGGCAATTACCCTATTTTCCTACCAAACGCATCACCCCATGATGGGGGTAAGGTCACGACATGATGGGACCCTAGTAGAGGGGCCTTTTTTCTTGGAGGAATATTATTTCATGAAGAATAAAGGTCGCATTGTGACGAAGCTTTCCAAGATTTGAAATGGTGAATTTATTCCTTTTCTCTTACATGATTTTAACCCATTTATCCCTTATTTATCCTCCATCATGTGATCTATATTATCTAGTTGTGGGTTCTTTTTCCTCCACGATCAGTTGTAGATCTCCCATTGGTTCAAGTGGTTTTACTTGAGGTAACTCTTTATATCTCAATTATTTCTCCTCCAATTCTATTCTAGTTTATTGTAATTCAATTTCAATCTTCTTATTTTGACTTATCCATACATGGGATCCAAATTCATGGTTAGGATTGATTTTAAAAGAGTTGTTTTTTGTGATTTTAGGGTTTTTGAGGTTCCCTTTTTCCTTATTATTGTGGAATTTGACGAAGATGTTGAATTTTCTATATATTAAAGGAAGGATACTCTCTATTATTCATCTTCCTCTTTGTATACATAGGGTTTGTGGATTTTTTGAATAATATATGAATAAAATGATTTATTGTGGGATAATATAAGATGATTGATATTGTTATTAGTGCTTTTTGGTTAAATGTTGATTTTATATGATTTTTATTAAAAATCATATTTATGCTTGCAAGGTATTTGAGAATATTTTTAAAAGGGTTTGTTTCCTTCAGAAAAAATTAAAGATGTTTTCAAATAGAGTATTTCATTGTGACTCATGTTTCCCTAATTGTGGATATTGTCTATAAAATGATTGTGGATTGCACATGGGAGGCCCTGCATAAGTGTTGGTAACCTAGATGGTGCTGCTCAAGCATGGTTTTTATATTGGATAGGGGTCATTATCATTAATTCTTTGGGATCACTTAGGATTAGTTTAAGATTTAAGGATCCCATAGAATAACTAGTGTTCCATGAGTAAGTCCTAGTTACTTTTAGACCCCTAGGTTTGATCCCAACATTGCATATGTTATACTAGGTTGGGATGTGTTATTATTTTTATCATTCCAATATTTTAGTGTTAATTATGTCATTTTGACCACATTTGCATTTATCTTTTCTTTATTCATGATATTTAGAAACTTGTCTATTTTTATATAAACCAAAATATTTATGAAATTATTTTCAATTTATCATTTCATAACAACAAAAAATTATATATAAAATGATGTTTTCAAACTATAACTAATGATTCTCATTGAAAAATATATTGTTTGGATTCATTGTGGTGTCCTATTGGGCTTTGACTCACACCCTACATATTACTTTAGGCATATGTAGACTTTGTTATATCTGATTCGTTTTAATAGAAAGGAGCCATCTATTATGAAGGCATCTATTAATGAATTCATCACCCTTAATTGTATGGGATTTGTGGTGGCCATGGATCATACTGATATGGATCAAGTGATGTATTTTTAGAATCTTGTGATGTTGTATTTTGGGATTTAGTTATGTATTGGCCTCCTCGAACCTAAATTTACATTATAATTTATATATTTATATGATGATGTTGGTTTAACATGTTTTCCATTCAGTTATTAAAGTCATTTTGATTTTTTTTATTATTCAATTTCATTTACAATACTTTTCTAGTTTTCTTATTATTTGAATCTACTTATTAATATACAAGGAAACTTAAGTTATAAATATCCCTTTTTGGAATTATGAAAGGAATAAGGGTTGTTGTTTATTTGATTCTTAGGGTGAAATTATTCCCACTTTATTAGTTTTGATACCATGAAACTAGTTTTTATCTCAGGGTGATCATAAATACACCCTAGGCCTCATAGTGAGAAAACATGGGTGATGACTCAGGTTGAGCCGAGTCGGTTCATTAAAAAATGGTATTAGAGAACCCTATTTCTATTGGATGAGTATGGTTAAAGGTATATAGGACTATCAAGGTTTAAGTGTATTATTTATGGGGTTTTGGGCCAGCTCTTCTTCAAATTGAAACTCATGTTACCATTGGAATTTAGTGAATTTTTTCTTGTATTTAAGTTTGATTATTTAGTATTCTATTGAGGCTTTAGGTTGTTCATTATTTTTTATTTTTTAATAAATAGTTTTGTTAGTTTTTTTATTAATTAGTTTTTAGGTTTTATGATTTATAGATTAGGAAGAACATAAAGTATCATATAAATCATTAAGAGGAATTAATGTATTATATATCATAGGATAAGCATCATATAGATCCCATTATTATTGAATTAGTCATCAAGGTCATCAAGTATCCAAGACTAAGAGGTGAGCAAGGGAAAACTCGGGCGGTGGATCCCACTAAGGAATTTAACAAACAGAACCCACTCTCTTTCTAGGGTGACTATGGATCTTAAGGACCTAATGAGTTGATGGAAAAGAAATAATTTATCTTTCATTCCCTTTATACACCCTGAGACATCCATGGTTGGATTTCCACTGATATTTTGGAAGGGATCAGCAAGAAGTGGTGGGACTCTATTTTGTTTTCTAAGATCCATGAGGATATCACTTGGACTAAGTTCAATGATATGATTAATAAAAAATTATACCTAAATAATTTATGGGTAGTGAAGACTATAAAGTTTGTGACCTTGGAATAGAGGGAAAATTCTATAATGGAATACACTACTTCCTTTTTCAAGTTGGTCCAACTCCCCTGGAGTTCCCTATAAATAACTACTTAAAATATCATTATCTTTTGATGGGATTGAATCTGGAGATTAGATCAATTAGTATTATTCTTTTCCCACTAACCTATATATATGCAGTTGAAATTTTAGTGATGGGTGAGGAAAACATGTCATGGATAACTAGCTTGGGTTGTTTCTATACAACTATGGAGGGAAGTTAGAATTTCTATTCTGGTTAGAAAATGGTATGGGATGAGACTCATTGAGGGAGAAGTAGTGGTATCCAGTGATCTTATGATTTATCACCTATAGATACTTATTGGTATATACTAGTGATATGATAACAATGTGGCATGTTGGGTTACACTAAGAAAGTTCGCCAAGATTATATATAGTATTTCCACTAGTTTGAGCACTTAGGGCATCTCCAATATTTTTTAGAAACCATCCTTTGAGTAGAAAGTTGGGGTGTTATTTAAATATATTATACCAAGTGTGCTCAAATGAATCTAACAGTGAAGTTAATTATCCTAAAAAAGACTCTCACGGCCTCAAGGAAATCTCAAATCATCACTGAATCTCGATATTTGTATGCAGTAGAGCATGTACTTGAGGATTTTGAGGAAAGAACAGCGACCATGAGAGGAATGGTATTTATTTCATTCTATATGAATTTAGATTTATTTAACATAGGTGTATACCATTATTTTATTTACTCTACTTTTATTGATTCTTAGGTATTAAAATCTAATATCATGCCATATATGATGAACCAATATAATCCCTTAGGAAAAAGTAAGGAGTGAGGTTCCAAGTTCCCTGAGTGTCATATGGTTTTTCTTGATGTCAAGATTGATTGGGATTTCTTAGTTATTGATCTAGATATATTTAATATTATTTTGGTAATGGGAGAGATATTTTATTTGAAAGTTCATATCGATTTCTATCATCAAATGGTTTTGTTCTTTTCTCCTAATGGAAACACACATGTATTTTAGGGTGTGTGGGACCCAAGTTCATAAAGCGTAGGACCTATTTTCCAGATGATGGTTTCAATCTATTGAAATATATTAAGTTTTAATTTTTGTATGGTTTAATAGAGTTTATATTTTCAAATTACTTTAATAAATACCAGGTATCCAAAGGTTTTTTCAAATTATTTTTCTGTATTTCTACCCTACCTAGAGGTAGATTTCACTATAAATTTACTCCTTAGTACGGGTCCCATCTCCTATCCCATAGAATGGATTTTTCTAGGATAAAATAATTCAAATTTAAATTAGATTATCTTTAAAGTAAGGTTTTTATTTTCCATAGTGTGTCACTATTGGAATCATTAGTTCTCTTTGTAATGAATTTGGATAGAAGCCTCTGAATTTACATCAATTAGTGGATGTTGAATTAGGCGACCATTAATAACAAATACACATTACCTAAAATTGGTGATTTCTTTGACCAGATCAAAGAAGATAGGTGGTAATATAAGATTGACCTGAGGTTGGGAAACAATCATATGAGGGAGAGGGAGGAAAATATTCCCAAGACCACATTCTAGATTATTTATGGTCATCAAAAGTTCTTGGTTATGCCATTTTTTCTTACAGATTCCTCAACTATTCTAAGGAATGTAATGAAAAATATATTCCATGAGTAACTAAACACCTCTATTATGGTGTTTATTAATGATATCATGGTTTATTATGAGATAATAGAAGAGTTTGAAGATTACTTAGATATCATTTTTGGAACCTTAAGGGATCATAAATTATGTGAAATTTTTAAAAAATACCAATTTTATATTCAACAATTGATGTTGTTGGGTTACGTAGTGTTGGAAAAATATGTTATTGTTGACCCTAAAAAAATTTAGGTTGGGATATATTGGGAGAGTCTAGATAATTTCCTTGAGATCAAGATCTTCATGGGTCTATAAAGACATTACAGGTGGTTTGTTTAGAAGTTCTCCATATTGGAATCTTCCTAGATAGCCTTGACTCAAAAGGGTATTGGATTCGATTGGGATGAGATATTATATTCATTATTTTAGGAGTTGAAGTCTAGGATGAAATTGGATAAAATTTTGATTATTTTAGAACTGGGATAAGGTTATGTTGTTTATTGTGATGGTTCAGGTATGGTTTTGGGGTGTGTGTTGATATAGGGTGACCATATTGTAGCTTATGGATCATGCTAGTAACATCTACATGAGAATAACTATACCACACATAACCTATAATTATATGGATTAATTTATTCTTTAAAATCATGGTTCTATTATCTCTTCAAGTAGAAGTTTACTGAATTTAAAAATAATAAAATTTGAAAGTATATATTCACTCAGAAGGATTTAAATCATAGGTAGAGTTGTAGAGTTGAGTATCTCTAAAATGTTTACTTTAATTTATCTTGAATACCTGGTAAAGGAAATGCATTGTTTTATTCATTAATCTAGAAGTTTCATTCTCAATAATTGAATGAATCTAGATGTGAGTGGATCTTTATGAGCTTATTCGCTGGGTTTTATCTATAAACATAATAGGAGGATGAATGGGTGTTATTTATTGGTGAGAACGTCACACCCTTTCTAGATGAATATATTTGGATTGATCGGGTAATATATCCTAATTATTAGAGGATTTTTTGAATCTTAAATATTGGTGATACCTTAGGTGATTTAACCTAATCTCTTAATAGTTACATTTATTTCTAGATGTGGTTAGTTGTTACTTTGGCTTTGAGGTATGCGGTGATGAGTGGTGGACACAATTCTTGTTGTTTCATTCACCATGGGGATACCAAGATGTTCTATGAATTTAAATTCTAGTACTAGTTTCCTAGGATGAAGTGGGAAGTCATTGATTTTTTGTCTTCATGCCTTATATTCCAGATTATTAACGTTGAGAACTCGAAGCTAGTAGGTTTATTACATCCTATCCCCATTCTGTCAAAGAATTGTAATGATATTTCCATGGACATTGTTATCAATTTTAATTGATCTACTAATATGAATAATGTGTTATCGGTGGTTATCGACCAATTAATAAAATTATTAAAATTACTTTATATAAAAAAGTGAATGAACGTAGAAGAGATTAGGTTCCTCAATATTCAAGAGATAGTGAATCTTTATGGAGTTACTTTGGTAATTGTCTCTAATCATAAACCATGATTTACTGACTAGTCCTAGAAGTTACATAAGGAGGTGATGGGTTCTCAGTTGAATTTGATGACGAAATTTCATCCTCAGATGAATGGGAAGTCAAAGTTGGTTATTTAGATTATTGATAATATAATCTTAGCATATGTGTTTGATTTTAATGGATCTTAATAGAAATATCTATCATTGGTTTATTTTTCATAAAATAGCAGTTATCAAACCTCAATGAGTATTGATCCCTTTGAAGCCTTGTATATATGAAATTATCAATCTCATGTCTCTTTTCTAGAAATAGGTGATCCTTACTTGTTGGTACAAAATATTTTTCAAAAGATAATTGATAATATTCAATTGATTCAAAAAGTGTTGGTAATGGATTATATCCACTGTAAATCTTAGATCAACCATCGTTATTTTCCATTGTATCTTTCCATTTTTATTTAGTTACTTCTTAGAGTTTTTCCTCTGTTGGTACATCATTGATTGGGGAATTAGGTAATTTGAAAAAAAACATAATGTATGTCCATTTTAATTTTTTTTTCATCTCATGAATTTGGATTATCATCTAACCTTACCATCTTACATGATGTATACCCATGATGTATTCGGTGTTTTGTAGTAGAATAAGTACCATATATACTCTTAAAACATGGTTGGGTGGGAGTATTTCAATTTGGAACTAATCAACAGCATGGTTGATCAACTAATCCATGTCATTATAACGACTTGAACTTTTGAAAAATATTTGTTTCCTAAATTTGGGTGTTATTTCATTTTATACTCCACAAAACTATATCCTTTAATTAATGAAGTGATATTGTTGGGTTTCGACTTTTATATGACTGTTGGTCAATATGACCATTGGAAACTAAACTCTTAAAATTATAATTATTTTTTATAAATACAATTTATCTTGGTTAATTAATATAGAATGAATAGTCGAAGTCCTCATCTAGTAGACTCGGACCGTATGAAGCCCATCTATCAGAGCTTTGGAAGGAGGTAGCATTTCTGGGATTTGCTCTGGACCAAGCCTAAGATGAGCTTCAACATGTGAAGAATGAATGAAATCTCCTAAGGTTTAAGTTCAAGCGGATAGAAATCAATACTCGGGCAATGTTGTATGAGTTGCCCCAAGATTCTATCACCGTAGCACACCTTATACTTAGGTCCTATGTTGGTGTTATAAGGGGCTATGTAACGAGGCCTTAGATACTTTTTGTAATCCCTTGGTATAAATTATATTTTTATTTCTTATTATTGTAAAATTTTTGATTTTCAAATGTCCGAATAAATATAGGATGAAGATTATTGTTGAATTTTGGAAAAAGGGTATTTTAAAATATTTTTATGTACCTTAAATAATTAATAATGTGAAATGATTTTCAAAAAATGGTCTTCTACAGTTGTGATCAATAAGAAATTTAATTTCTAATAAGATCAACTTGATATTGAGTAAATAGTAAAGCATGAATAGTAATATACCCTTATGAATAGTAATAAATAGTAAATCGGCCGAAAAATAGAAACTTCACCCCTGAATGTATAAATACAATTTATACATCTTAAATGTGAAAAAAAAGATCATAGTATAAGTTTTGTTATTTTTCTAGGTCATAAATAATTAATTTAAAATTTTATAATTAATTTAATAATTTAAAATGAAAATGTATTTTATTAAGATGTACTCATAAATTGTTACTTTATTTTCCTATGATTATACGATAATTTAATGGGACCTCGATTGCTTTTTCAAGGTGTTACAAAACTAGTTATAGTTTTAGAGTTGGTTTTTTAATAAATAATGTTTTATATAAAAATTAAATTAAAAATATTATCAAAAATATTTTCCAAAAATTGAGTTCATTTTTCAATTCAGAGCATCAATATTAGGTTAGGGTGATTTTTTGGGATTTTTCTAAAACAGTTGAGTTTTCAGTGAATAGTGAAAATACAGTTTTGAGTTTCGTGTGTTTAATGACATCATTGATGATGTAATAAATCTAGTAGAATTGTGAATAGTAAGGTATGTTATGAGGTTTCCAAACTGGACAATACCATGGGAAAATACCATGGTCAAGCCCATTTTTTTTCAAATACCACTAATGACGTGTCCCTTGGAAATTAATTAAATATTCCCTCACTTTTGCTATAAATACCAAGTCATTCACTCATTCCTTTCATTCCAAAATCCTCATCAACAAAGCTCGGGTATTTTACCTCCCAAGGAGTCCTCCCAATGTTCCCTCAATCCCCCCAATGTTCTAACCTTCAATATTTCTAAGTTACTCTTCAAGGTAAGTGAACTGTTCACCCTCCTCTTTTAAGTCATGACTTCTTTTATGTTATGTCTTCTAGTTTCCATCTTATTATGTTGGGGTATGATCATATTTATCCTTATTAATGTCCATTTAATTTTCAATTGATGAGATACCCTTTCCTCTCTCATCAACCGATTTTCTGAATTTTTAATTGACATCGTTAGGCTGCTGAATTTTCTTAAAAGAAATCACATCTTCTCTTTTATTTTGAGTTTCATTTTCATATGGTATTTCCTTCAGATATCCAAACAATGATATAATTTATTTTTATTCTATAACCATACTGTATTATGATTTATTTTATGAGTGGGTGACTCTTTTCCTCTCTTTTTACAACATTTTCTAAAATCATGTTATATAGTTGTTATGCTGCAGAATTTTTGTCTCAAAACCTCTCTCTTTTTTTCTCAAAAATTATCTTATTTTATTTTTGTGAATACCCAAACCTATTTCATTTCTAGGGGTATTCATGGAGACATAATATTGATCTATTTTATTCTGTAATTTACATACATATAACCCTCTCTCCCTTTCCATTTGTTATAAATGACATAATGGTCTTATTTTTAAGCATTTTTAAAACGTCACAATTTTGAAGTGTAACCCATTAATTTTACTCTCTATGGGTTATTTATGAAATGTATGATTATGATGTATTTGTATCACATGAAACTAAAGAAATATTAAGGGTTCACCCTGATAGCGCTCAAATGCATTGGGTAAAGAATTTAATCTCTAGAGATGACGAGTTTTATGATACCTTGGTGAATAACCTTGGTAATATTTATGACACCTTGGGGATAAACCTTGGTGATATGTTCATGAATGTCTAAATTAAATGTTTTAGCCACATATTCATGTTATGGTTCAAGTTATTTTCATTAATAAATTTCTCTAATTCAATTTCTCATGTCTTTATGTTTTTCATCAAGTTATTATTGATATCACAAGTAAACTGATTCTCTTGCTTTACTTACTTGGCTTTCTGCTCACCCATTCCTTTGATGTACATCTCCAGGTTATGAGATGTAATATTTGTACATAGTATGAACTTTTCAAGAGGCTTTTTAAGGGGATTTAAAAGAGTGTTTTAAGTTTTCAAGTATTTTGTTCCTGATTTCCAAGACACTAGACTTTAAAGGTCCTCTTTTTGTAAAATGTAATGAAAAGTTATGTTAAAAAGGCGGGATTCCATAGTCATGGACCACGAGGATAAGGTGTTGGGGGGTAATTATTTCCCTATTATCCATATTCTGTTGAAGTATGGGTGTGATATCCATGAAAAGTTGAAATATAATTCCTTGATGAAAAATAAATTTTTATAACTTTTCTCTGATCCAGAGTGTTGAGAATGGACTAAGGGAATAAAGTGGCATGGTGGGAAGAATAGTGATACCCATAATGGAATTTCTAAAGTACATAATTTTCTATATTTTTTTTATGTTAAATTATTTATTGTTTTATGTATCTCTGAGAATTTTGGGAGAAAGTTGTATTTTTTTACTATAGTAATTCATTTCGCAACCATGGTAGGTCACATCACAACCAACCCTAGCAGTGGAGGTGTTTTTCATGGATATAGAAACCATGTAATTATAAAGATAGGTCACGTCATGAAACTACCTAGACAATGGGTGTGTTTTCTAGGGAGTTTTGTGATGTCATGATGAGAGGAGGGTTTCTCCAGCATGCCACCCAAATAGTGTACATGTTTACCTATAAGATGCATCACACTGAAATGGAAGTAATTCAATGTCAATATGAGACCTTGGAAGAGGGATTTCTTTCTATGAGGTGTGTCACCCCATGATTGAGTTATCCCATAATTAAAAAAATGAATTTACTATTTCTCCCTTATGTTATTTTAACTCATTTCTCCCTCATTTCTCCTCAGACATATGAACTAAGTGATCCATCCATTAGTTCCTTTTCTACCTTTATTTCTTGGTGATATCCCATCGATCTAAGTGTTTTTTCTTGAGGTTACTCTTGATTTCTCATGGATTTATCCTCCCATCCTCTTCTAGTTTCTCATTATTCCATTTAATTCTTTTAATTTTGACCTATTCATCCACGAAGGATGAATCCATGGATAGAAATGATTTTAAAATAGGGTTATTTGAATTTTAGAGTTTTTGAAGGTCCCTTCTTCCTCTTATTGACGTATTTAATGAAGGCGGAAATGATTTTCTAGATTAGACATAAGTGTCTATATATAATGCATCTTCCTATTGGAATACCTAGGTTTCTTATACTTCCTTTTGTTTTTTTGGATAAAATATTCTAAAAATTATTTATTGAAGGATATTATAAGATGATTGATGTTTTTATTGTTTTTTTCGGTTAAATGGTTATTTTATATAATTTTCCATAAAAACCGGTTTTTTGTTTGAAATATGTTTGAGAAAATGTTTCAAAGGCACTATTTTTTCACTCAATTAATTCTCTAAATATTTTTTCAAAAGTGAGATTTAGTTATGACTCATGTTTCTATGATTATGGATATTGGTTATGAATGGTTTTGGATTGCACATGGGAGACCTCGAGTGTGTTTTGATAACCTGGATAAGTGCTTCTCAAGATTGTTTTGTATAATAGTTAGGGTTAAATACCAGTGAGAATTTGGGATCTCTTGGGATTGGTTTATTTTATTTTTATTACATATTTCATCTATTGTTATGCAAGTTAGTCCTAATAACTTTAAGTTCCAATGTTTAGTGTCCCATGTTTCATTTTTTATTCATTGTTATGATGTATTATTTATTATTCCATTTGGATTTTAGGATATTTATTATGTCATGTTTCCATTATTTATATTTAACTTTTACTTGTTAATATTATTTATGTAACTTGTCTTGTTTTATATAAACCTATATATTTATAAAAGTTTTTTGGAATTTATTTTTTATAAAACAAAAACGAGTACTTATAAAATAGTGATCCCAAACAAAAACTAATGGTTTTCACTAAGAATGATATTATATATATTAATAGTTGTATCCTATTGGAATTAGAATCAAACCCTACATATTCCATTGGGCATATGTAGATTTGGTTATATTTGATTTTGGTAAAGGGAAAGTAGTTGCATATTATGGTATAGCCTTTTGATGCATTCATCATCCTTTATGGTATGGGAATAGTGGTGATTGTGGGTCACATGATAATGGATCATGTAGATCAGCTTGGGGATCTTATAATGTTAGATTTTAGTCCATGGTTTTGTATTTTACTCATCATCAACCCAAAATTTAATTTTGGATTCATGTATTAATATGATAATTTGGACGTATTACTTTTTTATTTCGATTATTAAAGTAAGGCTTGGAGGTTAAATATTATTATAATTCATTATACACTATTTGAATTGTTTTATTTTTATTTGAAACTATTTATTTATGTGCATGTATTAGGTCATTCATGAATTTTAGGTGGAATCTATGTTGTGGTTTATTGGATTCTGAGGGTGAATTCATTCCTACTTTTCTATTTTTGATACCTTAGAACTAGTTTCTAGCCCAGGATGGTCAGTAATATTCCCAAGTCCTAGGGGTGACCTAACTCCAATGATGGGATGGATCAACCCGAGCTAGTTTTCTATATATGTGGCAGGAATTACATAAATATATAATCAGTTTAAAAAACCCAAAAATGTAAAAAAAACATAAGTATGGTCCCACATCCTATCATATGCGATATTATTTGATGGGTGATTATATATTGTATGTAAGGGTTGGTGGCCTATGAACCAACTATTTTGTACTTTTATTACATGAATGTACTCTTATTATATATTATTCATTGTTCTACATGACTATAATATAATAATGTCCTGGAATATTCGTTGCATTAATAAGGTCATGGAAGCTCCCCGCTATGATGAAAACCTTGAAATGCAATAAAAATATTCTTAAATAAAGTTCTACGGTTGGATGACATACTATGATAGGAAACATAGTATACAGACCGTCATGTGCGAGTACTCGTAAGAAGATGAGACTCTCTCTCATGGAGTTCGCACTTGGTAATCTCCAAGATAGGAGATTATGAGAAGAGACCTGCCAGTAGCAATTCCACATGTCTTGGTGTCATAAGACATTGTCATCTACGAGCATGTGTAATGGTATTTAGACTGTAATATTATCATTAACTCATGTCATGACTTGCGCACTTAGATTTTCTGACGAAAACTGTCACGAAGAGAGTTGGAGGGAAGTAGGGTATGTTGGGTGTGTCACAAATGACAAGTTGTTAATGGATAATTCTAGGAAGGATTTGTCCCTTCTATATTTATGGAAGTAGATATCCTGGGCCCTTTGATTGAAATAGAACTGTCAAACAAATTCCATGGCCATGGTGACACGATGAGTTTATTTCTGGAAGTCAAAAAAATGGCAGATCAAGCATATAGGTTTATGACACTACCATGAAACCTACTTGATGGGATATTGATACAAAGGGATTAAATTACACAGTAAGTGTTCATATGAGGTGAAGCGTCAATGCGGCGTCAACTTCTTTCTCTTGGGTGTCTTGACCCGTTGCTAGATATTAATCTTGGAATTTAGGCAAGCCTGCCTAATGCCAACAAGAAAGAGGCCTAGAGGGTCACACACTAAGTGTATCCAAGTATCTCAAGTAGAATAAAGATTATTCCCGTATGTGATTTAATAATTATTCAAGGAAGCCGGAGTTTTTTTAATGATTGAGGAAAAAGGAAATGAAAAACAATATATACACGTCGCGTATTAATGATTACACATCGTGTAGTTTTTCATGGAAAACAAGTACACGCCGTGTATTAATGATTACATGTCGTGTAGTTCTCATTTTGGAAAGGAAATAAAAAAACAAGTACACCTCGTGTATTAATAATTACATGTCGTGTAGTTTTATGGAAAACAACTACATGTCGTGTATTAATTATTACACGCAGTGTAGTTTTCCAGTCGGGATTTTGAGGATATAATATTGTTTTATTAAATGATATTTATTATAATCAGTGTGGGAGCATATCAAAGAATTAATTATTCGACATGGGGTTTTTCAATAAGAGTCAATTAAATAAATAAAATGCGTAACACGTTTATTTATTGTCATAACTCTACAACCTCAAACCCGATTATAAATACCCTCATGACCCCAACTCTTTTTGAACACACAAGAGAATCGTTGTGCACAACAATTCTGGATAATTATTTCAAGGACAAAAGAACCTCTTCCTCCAAGAACGCTCTCAAGACCAAGAGAGATCCTCTTCTATCAGATCAATACGATCTAAGGCAGACAACGCAAGCAAAAGTTTCTCCATGCTAGCACCTGGAGACTCCTTTGGCGACTTCCATAGATACGAGGTGCACGTGTGGATCACCGCTAGAGGAAGTCTTCACTTGTCTTTTGCGACGCAATGACGAATCACAACAGAACGTGATCAAGTATATCAACGAATAAATAACACCAAATGGTACTTCTTTTCAATTGATTAATTTAATTATAATAAAACTATAATAATCATACATTTTGGTTCCGGGACTTTCCTTTTCTTTGTATATTTCTGTGATTCTATCCATGGAGACTGGCGTTTATCATCATATTGATCTCGGATTGATCATTGTTAATGACAAAAATCCAAGTGGTCACATCCACCCACGAGCTTCCGCTGCGCCTAGAACCTTTAAATGGTATCAGAGGTAGGTTACAACGTTGATTATAGTTATTTAATTTCATTGATAATATATTTGATTCAATTCATGATAAATTATTCTATTAAACTGAATGAACGAGATCCGTTCTTCCTCCTTCAATTCTTGATTCACATCACAGAAACGAACTTTTAATTTTAATTTTTATTAAAATAAAAAATGAGGAACTCATCCATAGGAGCCGCTCGTTCTGTCTGTACAACACGGGAATACACGGAGAGTAATAAAAACTACACTTCATGTACTTAGGTTCAACAAACCGGCACTGGTCTACCAAACCACACCATGTGAAATGAGTATACCTGAGTTTTATTACACTGTGTTGACCAGAACTGAATGGCGCGTGGAACCAGAATAAACAGCATGTATGTTGAATCAACATGTCATGTAGTCCGATCTAGCCCAAGTGAAACCATGTACAAGGAGAATACGTGTTCCATGTATATGGGATTGTCAGGTCAGTAACCGCATAACAAGGAAGTACAAACCGTGTAAGATTAATCTACACGACATGTACTCCAAAATTTCAAAAGTAGAGAAAACACGCCAAATCCCCCGGCATTTACTTTGGGTGAAAAGAAATACACGCCATGTAAATATAAACTACACGTCGTGTACTTTCCAGAAATGGAATTTCACCAGGTTTCCTCCAAAAGTACAAAGACCTGTATAAGAGATATGGATGAGAAGTATCTCAAGGAAATTTAGAAAGGAATTTAAGATAGAGAATTGATTAATTATAAGATCATAATTAATTAATTTCAAGCGCGACTTATCTTAAATAATAGAATAATTAAAAGAATTTTAATTCTAAATATGCGTAAAAGTCATTGCTTTCTATGGGTGATCATGAGCTAGACCAAAGACCCTTTGTATGTGTGTATGGTGTCATTTAAATCTGTTTAATTTAAATTCTTTGGACTCCGATACTTCTTCCAATAAAATGTAAGGAATGTGTGCATGTGGTTTCTTTAATGTAAAACTCATGTAATGGATGATCTCCCAAGCCAGTGGAGATGGTTCAAAAATTTGAAGCCGAGGAGAAACCAACCCAAGAAGATGCAAAGGTGGATTGATGGGAGCTGCAAAACACAAAACATCAGGTTCAAGGTGTTTTCCCTAGGTCAAGGTTTGCTTATAAAAACCACTAGATAAGCTAACCAATAGAAGCTCATGATCATGCCATCATATTTTATTTCTGTCTAATTTCATGGTTTTTTTATTATGTATGTATTGTCGTGATCGCATAATTAATGAAATAAACAAGCATGAAAATATGGAATAAAATAAAAACCAAACTATGCGTAAACATTATCAGAACATGGTTAATCACTTAAGCAAGCATCACTTAATATTAACAAGAATGTGATAATGAAAAACTACGCATAAAGATTAAAATCCATCAAATACCATATTAAGTTAGACCGAGCCTTCCGTTACTTGATTAAGGGAAAGACTCAATAAAACTTTGTGTTTGACTAACCCTTGTTGAGACACTTACTTTTATAAAGTAATCCCTTATGAAAGGTTTTGGGTTGACTTAACCATATTAAATCAAGAGGATTAGCCCTTGCTAGGCTTGGTGTAATATTGGAGGCAAGAGTTAAGGAAATCCAAGTCAGGATTTCAGGATTGGGGAGTCCACTCAACAAATCAAGGAACTGTAAGCTCATAGTTGGGAAAGACCTGCCTACCTAAATACCATTAAATAGCTTGACCAACCCTTGTTGGGGTTATGAAAAGGGGAATATGGATCCTTTCCACTAGAATGTCAAAGAAACTGGACATTCCAAGTTCAATGGTGAGGGCCATTGGGACTTGATAAAATAGTGGGAGAATTAATAAATTCATTTATTATTTCTCATAAAATGTAATCAAGAAAGTACTGCTAAATCTGCTCTTCTAATTTGTAGAATCAATATGACAAGCTCATCAACCACATTATCTCCACAATAAATTCTGGATAAAGACAATATCCTCACCGATAGTAACTTTTAGGAATGGTTTAGGCGCCTTTGGGTTATCCTACGCCATGAAAAAAAAATTTACATGCTGGAGTCCTCACTTACTGATTCTCCTTCCCCAGGGGCAAGTGATGAAGATTTTCTGGTCTATCATCCACATTTGAGCGATGCACTCAACGTTCAATGTTTGATGCTATAATCAATGTCAAGTGAACTCATGAAGTCTCATGAGGACATGGATGCCTATAGGATACTCGAGAACCTCCATGGTCTATACCAGGAGAGAGAAAGATATGAAAGGTTTGAGATCTCCAAGGCTCTATTTCAGAGCAAGCTTGGAGAGGGTGCCCCAGCCAGGCCTCATGTAGTCAAGATCATTAGCTACATTGAGCACTTGTAGGTTCTAGGGTTTAAACTTCCTGAAGAACTGGGTACTGATCTCATTCTTGCATCACTCCCCCAGAGCTTCTCAAACTTTGTTGTGAACTTTAACATGAACAACATTGAGAAGTCTCTGTCTGATCTTCTTATCCTCATTCACCAAGTGGATAATGAAATGAAGTGTGAAAATCCTTCTGTCCTTATGGTGAATAAAATGAAAGGGAAGGCAAAGATCTTTAAGGACAAAGAATTTTCAAGGCCTTCTATTAAAAGGAAGATCAAAGGGGAGGAAAGAGAACAAGAGTCTGTTTGTTTCGCATGTGGCAAGAAAGGCCACTAGAAGAAAAACTGCACCCAGCCAAGGAAGAAAGGGGAAGCTTCATGTGCGTTTGTTATCGAATGCAATCTATCTGTTTCTACCAATTGGGTATTAGATATTTCTTTTGGTGCTCACATCTGTATCCAAATACAGGAACCAAGTATATTCAGGAAGATTGACCGAGGTGAGGTGGATCTACGAGTAGCCAACGGATCCAGACTCGTTGTTGTAGCTGTTGGAGACTACCACCTCACATTGCCTACTGGGATGGTCTTGGTTTTGAAAGGATGTTATTATGTACTCTCTTTAACCAAAAACATTATTTCAGTATCCAGATTAGATATTGATGGATTCATATTCATGTTTGGAAGTGGATGTTTCTACTTTTATGAAGATAGAATTTGTTTTGGTAGGGCACATTTTTATAACGGCATTTATGTGTTAGATTATACAAACCAAGTAATGGAAATCGATGAAAAAGTTAATTCACATGAATCATACCACACCCAACTTTTGCATCACCAACTAGGTCATGTAAATGAGAAACGTTTGACAAAATTACATCAAGATGGGTATTTAGATTCCTTCTAACTAAAACCACTTGGTGTATGTCATGCATGTCTACAAGGCAAAATGACCAAAGCCCCATTTAGGGGAAAAGGTGGAAGTGATAAAGAGCTTCTAGAAGTAGTTCACACAGATGTGTGTGGACCATTTTCAGTTGAAGAAAGGGGTGGGTTCTCATACTTCATATCTTTTACTAATGATTTTAGTAGATATGGATATATTTACTTAATGAAGTATAAGTCAGATTCTTTTGATCGGTTAAAAGAATACAAGAATAAAGTTGAGAACCTGATTGTTAAGAAGATTAAGAAAATCTGCTCAGACAGAGGAGGAGAATATCCTAATCAGGAACTCATTAATTTCTTACGGAAGTTTGGGAGTCTATCTCAACTCACTCCTCCTTACACACCTCAGTGGAATGGTGTAAGTGAAAGTAGGAACTGCACCATGTTGGACATGGTGAGATCAATAATGAGTCATGTGAGCCTTCCATAATCCTTTTTTGGATATGCATTACAAACAATAGCACACATACTAAACCAAGTACCAACTAAATCGATAAATGGTATTCTATATGAGTTATGGAGTGGATGCAAAGTCATGTTATCAAATTTACATGTGTGGGGTAGAGAAGCATTTTTTAAGGCCCTCTTCACATAACAAACTTGCACCATGAGGCACAAAGTGTATCTTTATAGGATATCCCAAGGAAACAAGAGGATATTACCTATAAAACCCCTCAGACAAAAAGGTTACAGTGGCAAGGCACGCCATATTCTTTGAGAGGGACCACATCTCCAAAATATATAGTGGGAGCGAGATAGACTTCAATAAAGTCGAGGCTCAAGATACACAAGAGTTGGTACAAGAACAAATTCCACAAAGCCCCATGGAAGAACAATCTGGTTCCAGAGACACAAGTACTATTTAGGAGCATGAGAGGGGTGAGATAACTAGAAAGATATGATTTTCTTATCACCGAGGATGGTGACTCGTTATTGGTTGACAATGATGATCCTCCTACCTACAAGGAAGCATTTGAAGGCACAGATGTTGCCAAGTGGAAAGAATCCATGAATTCTGAAATGGATTCCATGTACCAAAACCAAGTCTGGATTTTGGTAGATCCTCCAGTTGATGTAGAGACTATTGGTAATAAATGGGTATTCAAGAAGAAACTGGACATGGAGGGGAAAGTCAGCACCTATAAGGCATGACTGGTTGAAAAAGTTTTTAGACAGCATCATGGAATTGACTATGATGAAACTTTTCACCGGTTGCGATGTTGAAATCCATCAGAATCATATTGGCCATTGCCGCTTACCATGACTATGAAATTTGGAAAATGGAGGTCAAAATAGCATTCCTTAATGGGAACCTCTAGGAAGATGTCTATATGACACAACCAGAAGGGTTTGTGACTCCAAAGGATTCCAACAAGGTATGCAAGTTGCATAAATCCATTTATGGATTAAAAAAAGCATCAAGGTCATGGAACATTAATTTTGATGAATCTGTAATGGAATTTGGCTTTGTTAAGAATGAATGTGAGCCTTGGGTCTAAAAGTGGTTTAGTGGAAGTGCTTTCGTTTTCCTAATAGTATATGTTGGTGACATATTACTAATTGGAAACGAAGTACCTATCTTACAGTCAGTTAAGGAATGGTTAGATAAATTCTTCTCCATGAAAGACTTGGGAGAGGAAACATATTTTCTTGGGACCAAGATCCATCGTGATAGATCCAAGAGAATGTTGGGCCTGAGTCAAAGTCCATACATTGACAAGATATTGAAGAGATTCAGTATGGAACAATCCAAGAGGGGATTGTTGCCAGTGTCACATGGCATTCATCTTTCCAATAAAATGTATCCTCATACACATGAGGAAAGAAAGAAGATGGAAAGGATCCCTTACACATCTGTGATTGGGTCAGTCATGTTTGATATGATATGTACAAGGCTAGATGTTGCTTACAAATTAAGTGTGGTAGGAAGATATCAAGCTGATCTAGGAGACCGCCATTGGATGGAAGTCAAGACTATCCTTAAGTATTTGAGGCATACTAAAGATTTGTTCCTGGTTTATGGAAGAGATGAGGAACTAGTCATTAAAGGACATGTAGATGCTAGTTTCCAGACTAATCAAGATGACATGAAGTTGTAGAGTAGATACATCTTCAGTTTGAATAGAGGTATAGTGAGCTGTATGAGCTCAAAGAAAAGTGGTGGCAGATTCTACAGCGGAGTCTGAGTATATCGTAGCTTCTGAGGCAGCTAAAGAAGCAGTATGGATGCGAATCTTCTTCAAAGAGCTGGATGTAGTACCTAGTAGTAAAGATCATATCACAGTCTATTGTGATAATGCTGTAGCGGTGGCACTTGAAAAAGAGCCAAGGTCACATCAGTAGACAAAGCACATACTTCGGAAGTATCATCTCTTGAGGGATTTTTCTCAAAGAGGTGAAGTTACAGTGAGTAGTATTTCCACAGAAGACAACATGGCAGACCCCTTGACTAAAGCCTTGACTCAGTAGAAACATGATCATCATTTGAGGTATAGCAGACTAAAAGTCGTTGGAATTTGGCTCTAGTACAAGTGGGAGTTTGTAAGTGTTGGTTTCTTGAGAACCAACTGTTTTTTACTTTGATTACATGAATGTACTCTTATTATATATTGGTTTTTGTTCTGCATGACTATAATATAATAATGTCCTGGAATATTTGTTGCATTAATAAGGTCATGGAAGCTCTCCTCTATGATGAGAATCTTGAAATGTTATAACAATATTCTTAAATAAAGTTCTACGGTTGGATGACATACTATGATAGGACACATAGTATACAAACTGTCATGTGCGAGTACTCGTAAGAAGGCGAGACTCTCTCTCATAGAGTTCGCACTTGGTAATCTCCAAGATGGGAGATTATGAGAATATACCCACTAATAGCAATTCCACGTGTCTTGGTGTCCTCAGGCATTACTATCTACTAGCCTGTGTAATGGTCCTTAGACTGGAAGATTATCATTAACTCATGTCATGACTCGCACACTTAGATTTTATAACGAAAACCATCACAAAGAGATTTGGTGGGAAGTAGGGTACGTTGGGTGTGTCACGAATGACATGTTATTAATGGATAATTTGAGGAAGGATTTGTCCCTTCCATATTTATGGAAGTAGATATCTTGGGCCCTTTGAGTGAAATAGAACTATCGAACAAATTCCATGGCCATGGTGACACGAAGTGTTTATTTCTGGAAGTCAAAGAATGACAGATCAAGCATATAGGTTTATGACACTATCATGAAACCTTCTTGATGGGATATTGAGACAAAGGGATTAAATTACACATTAATCATTCGTATGAGGTGACATATCAACGCGGCATCAACTTCTTTCTCTTGGGTGTCTTGACCCATTGCTAGATAGTAATCTTTGACTTTAGGCAAGCCCGCCTAATTCCAATGAGAAAGAGGCCTAGATGGTCACACACTTAGTGTATCCAAGTATCTCAAGTAGAATAATGATTATTCACGTACATGGTTTAATAATTATTCAAGGAAGACTAAGTCATTTTAAGGATGGAGGAAGAAGGAAATGAAAAACAAGATATACATGTTGTGTATTAATGATTACACTGCATGTAGTTTTTCATGGAAAACAAGTACACGTCGTGTATTAATGATTACACACCGTGTAGTTTACATTTTGGAAAGGAAATAAAAAAACAAGTACACGTCGTGTATTAATGATTACATGCCGTATAGTTTTATGGAAAGCACATACACGCCGTGTATTAATGATTACATGCCATGTAGTTTTCCAGTCAGGATTTTGAGGATATAATATTTTTTTATTAAATGATGTCTATTATAATCAGCATGGGCACATGTCAAGGAATTATTTATTCGACAAGGGGGTTTTTAAAAAGAGTCAGTGAAATAAATAAAACACGTAACGCGTTTATTTATTGTCATAACTCTACAAACTCAAACCCGATTATAAATATCCTCACAACCCTAACTCTTTTCCGAGACACAAGAGAATCATTGTGCACAAAAATTCATAAGAATTATTTCAAGGCCGAAAGTACCTCTTCCTCCAAGAATGCTCTCAAAACCGAGAGAGATCCTCTTCCATCGGATCAAGACGATCTAAGTTGGAAAATGCAAGAAAAGGTTTCTCCATGCTAGCACCCAGAGACTCCTTTGGTGACGTCTAGAGATACGAGGTGCTTGTGTGGATCACCACTAGAGGAATTCTACACTTGGCTTTTGCGACGCAATGACGAATCACATCAAAATGTGATCAAGAATATCAACGAAGAAATAACACCAAAAGGTACTTCTTTTCAATTGATTAAATTAATTATAATCAACTTGTAACAATCCTAATTTGTGGTTCCGAGCCTTTCCTTTTCTTTGTCTATTTCTGTGATTCGATCAGTGGAGACTGGCATTTATCGTCGTATTGATCCGGGATTGATCATTTTTAATGAAAAAAGCCAAGTGGGAACATCCACCCAAGAGCTTCCGATGTGATCGGAACCTTCATAGTATTGTTAATATTTTTAAAAGATTTTAAGAATACAAATTTATCATTTTATAAAAAAGTTAATCTCTTATTTATTATTCTTACATATTGGTTTCATATACTCATGACGTGAAATGATAATTGAACACTCAAATTTTGACTTTGAGTTATCTCTAACTGGTGTTCGTCATGGAGTATTATAGGTTTTGATTAACTGTTAAGATTATTGTGAGTATGATTTCATAAATATATATGAAATATTCTCAAGAGACAAAAAAATAGATTTTGTGCACTAGATGACCCACTAATTATACAACACTGGGTTACAAACACAATTTCTTTGGTATAATATGGATGAATGTTTTATATTTATATTTTACTAATAGTTTAGGTTGGTGAGACGCCTATCATGAGAACCTTCATACATTTATGCATTTCTTAAAAAATACTTATGGATTAACAAATCATGTTTTGTTTGGGTATGTTTCTGATCATGTCATCGGTTGGAGCCTAAGAAAGATGGGATTTTTCCTATTGTATAATCAGTATGACATCTATGTACTTATTTTAGATAGATTGATGAAATGTACAATCATGTATAGATAATGCATGTGAATTGATTATTTATCGGATGATGGGTATGTAATGTGATCATAGATAACGGTTGAATAATCTAAAACTATTTACCATTTTTAGTTGTGAGTATTATAGAAAATTTAAACTTTTGATTCTTGTGGGGGTTCATTTTGAGAATTGGGATCTCAAAAGGAATTTGAAGAGTTTTAGTTCTTATATGAGATCATTTGGGACATGTTTTGAGGTCTGGGATTATAGAGGAAACTGAGGTGATCATTGAATAAGGTTCGTGGTGATCCAGGTGATGAAATTGAGCTATTATTTCACTTCACATTTTCACAAGTTCTATCACACCGTGAAGTTGGTCAGTAGAGGGAGGAGATATATTCATGAAGGTAATCGCATCATGAACCATGGTTTCATGTCATGAATGTGTAGGAAAATATTCTCGTACACCATGAACCACTTTTCATCCTTTTAATGGTTTCTTGGCTATGTTTTAATTATTGGGGGTAGTAATTTCCTTTTCATATTAGGATGTTTTGAGGGGGAGGGGGTCAGGATAGTCCATTTCTTTGAGTAATATCCACTTTTAAATCCTATTTCAAATCCACTTTTATTAAAGATTATTTTGGTTTCATTTTAAAGCTGATATAAGATTTTATATTCCATTTTTCTCTTCACACTTGTTCATCCTTGATATCCATTGATTTTGTTTAGTTTTAGGTTAGGAAATAATTAAAATTTCACCAGAACATCATGAAATCATCATATATTGATGGGGATTTCAAGTGAAATAGAAAGAGGACATCTTGAGATGATGTTTTAACATTGTTGGTCATCATTTGTTTGAGGTAGTTTTCCTGGTATAGTGTATGGGGTATGCCATGGGCCTTCGATGGGGGGTTGGTTGAGGTTTCATTCTGAAAAGATCATTGAGTGAGTTATTTAGTGATTATTCCTAATCAAATTAAATTATAAAATTAATTTTAATTGTTAAATAATTATAATTTAGTTATAATTAATTAATATGGATGTTTTGTATTGAGATAGGACCTCATGGTATTGAGTAATGTCTAGTTGGGCTTGGTTGATCACATGGGGTAATTTTCAAGATATGATTAAATGGGATAACTCTATAGTTGAGGTACATGGTTCATGTACATCTTCTATATGATATTATGCATGATTTATGTGGCCTAGGATATGTTGGTTCTTGTCATTGAGGGTGATCAACCTGTTAAAATTATACAAAGTGTTATGTTAAAATTAAATGACTATGTATTGAATAAAAAAAGTAAATGTCCATAAAGGACTTTGTACATAAACTTGATACCTCAGTCGATGATATTTGAGGAATTTTTTAAAAACTTTTATCTTGAGATGTATAGATCTGGAGGGGTGTGATCTAAATAAAACAAAATGAATGAGATATCATGGAACATGGACAAGGTTCCCATGATGACACATAGTAGAGGTGACTATTAGAATAAGAGAGATTATCCAAAGTAGGCCATGCCAGAACTATGGGGTGGATTAAAAGCACTGGGATTGTTGAGATGAGTATGGAATGAGAATTCCTCCACCATGGATATTTGATTACCTAGGTGGGTTAATCCTATGGAGATTCATGGATATGTTTGGTGTATAACGACTAGCCTATAATGATATTTCTAGTGTTTATTTTCTTAGGAGGATAATGTGACTTTGATTAGATCTTAATTACCATGAGGGAAATTACTCCCTCTAAGTGGTGGGCTTCGACCTGAGTGATGGAAATAAGATAGAGGATCCTATAAAGGGTGTCTTTATAGAGATGTGACCCAAGGTACATAGTTAAGTTCTCTAGTGATATGTAAATCATTGGAAGTGTGCATGTAGAGATGAGTATAGACTATTGTGGGTCTCACCATAGAACACAAACCATTGACGTCATCTTTATATGGTGTTGTGATGATGACAGATCATTCACTTGAGAAGAAAACCTTGAATTTGTGAATTGGGTTTGGGAAAATTGATATCCTCATCGAGATGTACATTATGATATGATTCAGGAGGGATGCACTACCCACAATAATATATTAAGATACATGGGTAAACATGGTTGTTCTCTTGGGATTAATCCTTCCTTCCTACTACAAATGAGATGATTCGGGTGGGATTCACTTTCCATCGAGATTTATTGAGCTAGATGGGGTGCCATGGATTTTCTCCTTGGATCTATCTGTCATGTATACTATTAATAGGTTGATTTGGATAGAATTCACTACCCACCAATATGTATTGAGATACATGGCATTCCTTGGATATTCTCTTTGGATCTATCTTTTATGCCTACTATGAAGAGATGAATGGGAGGGATGATAACTTTATTTTTCTAGTAAAAAAATAAACCTTTTTTTATTTTCAAATATTTTTAGTTTTTTTACAAAAATAATTATAATTTTATTAAAATGTGGGTAATTGAGATTTAAATAATTAATTTGGAGTCAAAGAGATGAAAATTTTGAATTTGGAAGTTTAATTTTGCTTATAAAAATTGGATGTTTTTTCTTACCCTTACTCATGGACAACGGATTATGTAAAGGTAATATGATTTTTAACTAAACACATGAGAGTTTTTCATGTGATTCATAAAAAAAAACCCATTATTTTTAGGCACTATGTAATAGTAACCAATAGTTTTCATGTGATATATAAGGATAATGCTATTAATACATAAAGGTAAGATAGTCACTGCAAAAAGGTAACCTTGAGTTTTTAACAGATATGTAAATGTGATTTTTTTTCTTATAGATACATAAGAATAAGAAATTCACTACATAAGGGTCACTTAGACCATATAGGATGGTAACTCAGAGTTTCATAAGGATATATAGGGTCACTAGACCACTACTAATACGTCATTTCTACCACTTTTACTTCACAAAGACACCATGGGAGATGAAGAGTGAAATCAAATAGACTAGTGAGTTTTGAACCACTATATAGAAAGATTCTCCATTGCATCATAGTGATTCTAGAGTCCAAACTAGAGGAGGAGCTTACACCATGGATAGACTTTTTGCATCGTCACTTATTATACCTTGAGTTTTGAGATATGAAGCCGCACTTTAGGGATTTTATAACACCATATAGGTACCCAAAAAGGTAGTGTAATATTTTTTAGGAAGAAGAATCTATATACATGGCAGAGATGACTTCATCTTAGCCTTGCAGATCCATACATATGAAATATTAAGGAAGAACAATTACACTAAAATATATATCTTCACATCATAGAAGGACTTTTTCTGATGAAACATTAAAAACCTAATATGTTTAGGATACCCACAATCTTCACCCCAAAACCTAGGGATAAATAAATAAAAATATGCATGGAGGCTTACATACACATTAGGAGGTCAAAAAACTCCCTAAAATCAAGGATGAACATCTTAATTTGTGATACAAATAGGTATGATTAAAAGTAAATATGAATGAATATATATGGGGTAATATTTTTCATATATATATAGGTATGTTGTGCACTCAATTAAAATATCATCAAAGAGTGGATTATGTTGTTTTTTAGTTTGTTTTTTCTTTAGTTTTAAGTTTATTTTTCTTTTCTCATGTAACCCATTCTGTTTTTTTTTAATTTATGTTTTTTCATCCATTATTTATCTCTCTATATATATGACTTCCTTTCTCCACTACGATCACTTACCCTCTAAATGGGGAGTGACTGGACCAAGGCTTTCCTTGGTGGATGTTTTCATGGTTTTTCTGAATTCCTGCACTCAAATTATTATTATTTTTTTATTTTTTGTGATGGAAATAACAGTTCTTAATATGGGTGTGTTTATTGTCCACCACTATTTAAAGATCCTATAAAACTTATTTTATTCTATATTTAACATTATTTCCCTCCCTTATCTTGGAAAAAACCTTTCATACAGTTTAGTTGATTTTAATCAAGGGATGAAATGATATATAATGGAGATGGATCTTAGAAGCTCCCACACTCTCAATTGAGGTGTGTCATCAACCTTTACTATTAGATTAGGTTAAGTTTAGTGTGTTGAATAAGTCTCCTAGGTAATAAATATTTCACACTAAAAATTTAAGGATAATAGTTCATTACTAAATTAAAAAATTAAATTTATGAAAAATTAATGAATAATGAAGGAACTCGAGTAACCAACTCTAGGACCGTGACCTTTCTTTTATAACTTCCATTAAATTTTTTCATGGAATATGCATGATTGGTTATTTTTTTCATTTCATTATCTTTCCTCTCATATTTTCCTTTTATTTTATAAAATAAAAACAACAAAAAATATAATAAGTTAATTCAGAATAATGTGTGATTGACTATGAAGCTCCTTAAGTGTGAAGACCTAGGTCAGCCACTATATTGCACTAGAAAAAATATAGTAGTTTTTCACTTCCCTATGAAAGTGCATAAAAACTTGGCATCATTTTTTGGGAGACTACAAGTATTTCATTATTTATTCCTTTTCACATTCTATAAATTATTTTATTTTTTTTTCTAAAAATAACTAAAAAATAACTCAACATGGTCTATGAATAATATTATTGATTTATTTTCTAGATAGGTGAGAGGATATTGGAAATAAAATCATGTAGAGTTGTAATTAAAATAACTTATATCATCAATGAGGGAGGACCTGATGGAACCTTTTTTTTAATCCTTAGCTAGGGAACTAATTTAATTCTACTATAACATTACAAATCTTTGACAAGAAGTGGTTGATGAACAAAAATAATCAACCTGAGTATCTCCGAATTTTTCTGAATAAGTTTGAGATTTTAAGGCCTTACGTGAATATTATCCACAACCCAACCATCCATAAATATGGATCCAAATATTTCATGAAGAGTTAGAGAGTGATGATGAAGACTTACAGGTTGATGTAGATACGAGCGATCAATAAGATTCAAATCAATTTTCAAGTAAATGGAAAAATAATCACATGAAACATGATATACCAATATATAAATCATCTTCATCAGAAAATTTTTGTCTATCACTAGACTTAAAAGATGAATAAATCACCAAAGTTGTAGAATTTTAAGAAAGGATTAAGGTTTCGAACTACCTAACTCCATCTACTACTACTCAAATCAGAGAGGCACATTCTGCTAAAGAATATTTTGATGAAGAAACAAATCATGGATTTGATCGTTTCTTGAACTCAGTCTCATTTAATTTTTTCGAAACTGAATTGATTGTCACCTATAAATGTTTTTCATTTTCAGATTCATCTAACTTTTATTTTTCCCCAGGATGAGATGATGAAAAATAAGATTCACCTGATGAAGAATGGATAGAGCACCCAGAAAATTTGGAATATTTATTAGAGGGAGTCCATAAGGCGATCCATGTTCTTTAGGGGGAAAAGAGGCATAAAATTATTATATTGAAGGGGAATAATTTGCTACTAAATCTTCATGTTTTTTTTTAAATAAAATTATATTCTAACTTTACCTCTGGTTATTCCACTGATGCATAATACCTTAAGAAAGCACTAGAAAATTAAGAAAAGGTTGTTAAAGTGGAAACCATGAAGGAGGAGAACTGATACTTTATCCTACCCCCACCATGAAAATAGTACCTCATTACCATGGGGATGGATTTGGTGTACTCTATCAATGGTGTCCTCAACAAAAATAAATAAGAAGTTTAACCTAGAAGGAATAAGTGTTCATGGTTAAAATCAAAAAATCTTCACCCACCATTTGATCATAGATAAAATTTCTTTCTACCCTTCTAGAGAAAATAAAAACCTAGGGCTCAATTGAGGGATTAAACGAGTAATTATATTTCTTCTCATTCACTTCCATTCTATAACTTTGGATTTAAATTTGTTTCTTAGGAATTGTTTTTGAATATATTACAATATTTCCCAATTTCCCCCATTCTTTTTAAAATTTAATTACATGGTCCTTGTACATTGATTAGTGATGTATTTATAGTTTCATGACGATGATGGAACAAGGAAGCCTCCCAAATAGTAAAAAAGAGACTAGTTATTTACTAGAAATTTAAGTTCATTTTTAAATTCATTAAATTTTAACTCGATATTTCTTTTAAATCTATTTTTGATCTCTAAAAGATAATTTTCATACCCAAACTTAGACATTTTTATTTACTTGACTTATCTTGGAGACATGATTTACTTATTAATACAATGATACTATATTTTAGATTTCAATGAAAATGATATTCAATGATGTTATAGATAATTGAATTATTATAGTTAAGAATAGGGATTAAATTGATGAATCGTGATTTGAGTGAATTATTTGATTCATGTAAATAAACTTTCTTTATAATTTTTATGCTTTGATTTTTTGAAATTCATGTGGATTTATTTGTTATTATTATCTGTGCTATGATTGATTTTACAAATCCACATGTTTCATTCTTAGGAGAAATTAAAGACCTAATAATTTTTTTTCTTTCTTGAGAATATTTATTTAGTGATCTTAGTGCATGTCGCCTAATATAACTTTCATTAGAACTTATCAAATATATGACTATGAAAATTCCAATTTAATATGATTGATTAATTTTTATTTATTTAGAACTTTTCCATGATACCACCTTTTTCATTAATCCTTGTTTAACTCATAGAATCCATGAATAACCTTGTTAGGAATGAGCCACACTAAAATCCAATTATATCCATCATTATGCTCATATTTATTTTTTCAAGATATTTTAAATTTAAAGAGTGAGGGTGAGGGGATACATGGTGGAATAGATGCACTACATTTTCATGAATAAGTTTGGGGGTTACTTATTAGGTATTGGTAAATTTTTAGGATTCAATCATTGTACTTTTTATGTTTTAACTTCTAGAAAATTATAAAAAAATAAGAAAATGAAAAAATGAAAAAAATGTGTTTTGATTTATTAGAATCAAAAATAACCATTTTCATAATGATTATTTTTATCATATTGGTTTATGTGGTGGATGTGAGATTCATTACAAGAATAAATTTTGAAAGAGAAAAAAAATATTGAATTTTTTTTTTTTAAATAAAAAGGGGAGTATAGAAAAATTCAAGAGGGTGTGCATCATTCATTATACTTACATTGTCCGTAACCTTACTTTGAGTTTGAGAAGTGGGATTTGTCACATTTTAAAAGATATATTTTCATTTTACTTTGTTTTATATATCTTTTATTATTATTCTTAGATAAAAAACTACTTTATGATTTAATATTTTGAATATAAATATCTACCAAATATAATCCTAAAAGTCATTAGAACCTTGACTAAAATTTCCTCATGATTTTATGTAATTTTTGTCTTTATAAAGTGAAGAAGATAGATCCTTTTCTTCCTTATGGAAATGAAAAATACTCATAGTGTGAGAATAAATCTAATTTAATCTATATCATGAGTAATGAGAGAAAATAATTCATTGTGAAATAAATAAAACTTTTCATATCTAATAATAATGAATTAAGAATATATAATGGAAGAAATCATAAGATTTACATTTCCAATGTTAAAAAGTAAAATACTTAGGGTTGATTAGTCTCTTGGAAAATTGTGAATCTAAATTGATATTTTATATAGAACTTAAAATTTTATTTTGGCTATGATATTAATTTTTTTTCTTTGAAAATTAAATATTGGTAGCATTGGTGACCTAAAATATTCTTTGTTGAGATTAAATGTTTGAGGACAAGCATAGTTAATGTGTGGGGGTATTTGATTCCCTTATTTTCATGTAAAACAATTATCATATTAATTATGAATTTTAATGTCTTTAAAATTCCTTCCCAGGTAATTATTGGTTTATTAAAATGTGGGTGATTCACATTTAAAAATTAATTTGGAGTAGAAGAGATGAAAGTATTGAATCTCAGTGCTTTATTTTACTTATGAAGATTTGGATGTTTTTATTTACCAGTACACATGAAATGGGGATTATGTAAATGTAATATTTTTTCTATTTATACAAAGGAGAATTGTTCTAGTGTTTTTTAAGGGTAACCCATTTCTTTTAGGCACTATGTAAGGGTAACTGATAATTTTCATATATCATGGAAGGATAAACCAATTGTTGTGAAAAGGTAATATAGTCATTGCATAAAGGTATCTATGGGTTTTAAATATCTATATAAAGGTAACCATGTTTCTCTTAATGTTACATAAGGGTAGATAGTTTCTAGTTAAGGGTCACAAAGCCCATATGTGAGGGTAACTTAGAGTTTCCTATGGCTATGTAAGGGTCATTAGACACCCACTATTACACTATTGTTGTCACTCTAACATCATGGGGACTCCATGGAAGCTGAAGAGATAACTTAGAGATAGTGGAGAATTTTCACCTGCTATGTTATAGGCTTCTCTATTGTGTCAATGCAATCATATAGGCCAAATAATAAGAAAATATTACAACATGGACTAACCTGTTACACCATCGATCATTATAACCTGAGTTTATAAATATGAAGATGCACTGTAGGGTTTTCATAACACTTTAGAGGTACCCAAAATGATAGTATCAAGTTTTTATTGAAGAATAAGTAGTTGTTGTGGGCCATATGGATACATCATAGCCATATAGAGAAAAAACTAAGGAGGAATAGATTTATTGTATTATTTCCCTCTACACCATTGAGGGGTTTTTTCACAGAAACTTTAAACACCTCATGTCTTTAGGATATCCACAATCTTCACCCTAGGTCTCAAGGAGAAATAAGGAAAAAAATGTATAAAGAATTGAATACACATAATAAGATCAAAACACTATCTACAATATAGGATTATCATCTTAAATTGAGATAAAAAGAGATATGAATAAAAGTAAGGATGAATAAAGATAAATGGGTTGATCATTTTCCTTTAAATAGAGGGGTGTTATGCACACACTGAGAAGATCATCTAAGGGGGAGTAGGCTACTTTTTAGTTTTTTTATTCTATATTTTTTAGTTTATTTCTCTTTTTCTCATGTAACACATTCTTCATATTTTTAATTCAATCAGTTTTCTCCATTAAACCTCTATTTATCCCTCCCTTTACCCCTTTCAATATTGTTATCACTTATACTATCATTGGTGATTGACTGACCTAAGGCTTTTCCTTAGAGGAATTTTTCATGGTGTTCTTGAATTATTTCACTCTAATTCATAATTTTTTTATTATATTGAAGGTCGGGGAAAAATAATTCATAGGATCAGTGTGGTGATCATCCAATACACTTTTATGATCCTCTCAAACTCATTATATTATTTATTTAACATTTATTACCTCTATTATCTTGGAAAAAAACATTTCATAAAATGGAATTGAGTTTATTTAGGGGATAAAATGACTTATAATAAAGAATTATCTTGCAAGATTCCACACTCTAGATAGAGATGTTTCATCAACATTGTCTATTATAGGATTCGAAGTTTTTTGTGGATAATAAGTCTCTTAATCATGAAAAATTTTACACTCAAAAATTAAGAAAATTATTTCACAAATGTATTATAAAATATATTTTAGGAAAAATTAATGAATAATTAATGAACCTAGGTAACCAAACATAGGACTCAGACCTTTATTTTCTAACTTAAATTCATTATTTTTTCATTGCATTATCATTCTATAGATATTTTCTTTCACTTTTATAGAATAGAAAACGTAAAAAACAATATCTAAAATATGAATAGTGTGTGATTGGATGTGAAGCTCCTCAAATTAGATGACCATGCTCACACACTATACTAAACTAGGAAAAATATAATATATTTTTCACCACCCTATGACATGCATGTTAGTGTATTCACTACTCCTTGAGGATATATATATATATATATGAGATGATGTGGGATTAATTCACAACCCCCAAATTATTGTTATACTATAAGATGTTGTGAGAGGGTTTCATTTACAATATATGGGATATATACATGATATGATCATGAAGGATCTCATTACCCCCTCGAGTGATCAGTATACTAGTGGATTCTTATGACTCTCTCCCAATAACCGGCTATTGAACCTAATGCTACTGGATTTCCTAAGAATTTATCTGATAAATTTCCATGGTTTTGATATTGGTTGGAATAGTCATATGATATACTTAGAGACACATCAACACTAGATGATGTATATATATTTGATATTAGGTTTCATATTAAAACTCAAGGATTGAAGATGGAAATTTACTTACACTTACATGATTTATTTATTTATTTAGGTAAGTATATTACATGAATATACAAAATATTTACTAGTTTTGTATGAGACTATTTTGATGGTTTCCTATAGATTTTCACTTGCACACTTCTTACGAGTCCATGGAACTTGGGTACCTGAGTAATATTCATGGATCATAGGTTCAGGTTTGGCAGAGGCTCGGTAATTCAGGACTAAATAGGGTAGATCAGATTGAGGTTGGAGATTGGGATTGAGGTATGCATTTGGGATGACAATGGATACCATGTACATTCACTATATTTATTTTGTTTAGTGTATTTGGATTGACCCAGTGGGTGATCAATTATTTTATGTTGGCATGACTATAAGTCTGTATGACTTCATACTACTCCATTCATTTATTATTAATGGTTTATATTTATTTATTCTTATCTACTATGATTGTTCATTGATATGTATGTTACTTAATTATTTTCCTCTATTATATTTCTCAGATGTGTGGGTATATTACCCCAATAGTAATAACCTAGACCATTGTTTCTAGTTAGAGTCCTCTATCATAGGAGGAGGGACATATGAGGTCACATGGTGACCCAGTAAAGTTACTGTTTAGAGTGATCCTAGAGGGTACATTAAAAAGTGGTATCATATCATTTTTTGACTAATACAATAGAATATCATATCTTCTATTTTTTCTTACTATAGGAGATGAACGAAAAATGATATAGTAATGTTGTAATGCTTATGTTGGACCTCATAATAATGCATCAAAAACACATTTTTTAATGGAGATTACATGTTACCAAGGATATAGGGGTTCTATTATTATGTTTTACTTTTATGGTTGTATGATTTCACCTAGTTCGACACACTTGAATTTTATAATTTTGATTTATCGATTTTTAGCTCTTAGGAAATTGGTAAGAGGTCACTTACATGCATCATTCTTGGAATATAGGACTCACATGACATACGACTTCTTGTGCATGACTGATATCACTAACAATTATGCTTCAGTTATTTATAGTGACAATAACAAATTATATGAAATTTTTTCATATAATTTTTTTGTGGAACTCTACTTAGCTAGACCATGGTATATCTCCTTTTATAACAGGATATATGGATGTTATGGAGGGATTCTCCATAATAAAGGCTATATAGTCCCTTATGTAAGGAATGAATAGTGTCTCTTCTAGGTTAGTAAAATAATTTTGATTCTATTTTATAAACCCAATGTGAGTTATTTTGGTAATAGATTCAGTTGAAATAGTTTTTTATTTAAATTATTAGTATAAATTTATTTGGTGTTTTCCTATATAGATTCTTGGTAAAATTCTAGTTAATTAAATATTTGAACTGTTAGATGCTAGATATTGACTATCATTGGGAAATTCAATTATATATATGTATGTACCTAGATGGGATTATGATTCTCAAGGGGGTGGTCTCATATACATATTCTTGGTGACGATGGGTTCCCTAGTAGGCTGATGAAATGGAATGTGATGTTTGTTGTGTATTTTTAAGAACCTAACAGTGGGTATGTTTGGGTCATGAGAAGCCATATAATGTTTGATATGGGAAAAAGGATATCTCCCATGAGCTATGGAATATGATATTTGTGTCCTATTTGAGATAAAATTTATGGTATAGGTGGAAGAACCTATTTCTTTGAGATATATCTTAGGCTATTTGTGAGTCAAGGGATACTTATGAGGGTAATATAATAGATAGGTTAGCTTGAGTCAATGAGTCCCCTGGAAAATGAGAATCATGGTAAGATTCTTAAGTCATAGTGACATTCCATGGGATATATTACAAGGTATGTGGTATAAGAATAGATATTCTTCTTGTTTTTAGTAAAAAATTACCTTGAGTTATAGTTCTTTTGGTATCAAGGTCTGGGTTTGGAGGGTGGGATCAGGAGGATGACTGACCCTGGTGATGTTGGTTGTGGTCATTGATGAGATAGTAGATCGTGATCCTATATAGTTAGATTTAGGATAGATATATCATAGGTATATTCTTATAGTTTTGGAATGATTCACAGGTTGATGGGTGGTCATGCGGTATACCCTGGCATAAATGAGATACCTTGAATTTGAAGATTCGTTTCATGGGGGAATATTTATAGATGATATTAAAATGTGAGAGGAATATGGTTAGTAACTTAGGCACATGATGTTATGTTTACCAATGTGTGACTCATGGGAACATGATGTCAGTTATATGATTGGATTGTATTGAAGTGTTCACTTATAACATTTGGATGAGACTAAAGTGGTATGTTCTAGTTTCATGTGGATCTATTAAGCTTTGAATTGATGAGAACTCGAGTATGGTCTGAGGACTTATGGGTTTGATGATATTGTTGCAGGAATGGTTTATTGATAGCTTTTAAGAACTATGAGATGTCTCTCTATAGTAGAGTAGACATCAGAGATGGATTTGAGTTTCATGGTGTGGTCAGCCCTAGAGTGTTCCATAAAACAAATTATTAGGGAGTTGTGTGGTTAGAACCTATTGAGATTATTATTAAATATTGGTACAAGGAAAGGTATGTGGTGAGGTGTGAAACATTGGACACTTGAGGGTGTAACCTAGAATCAGTGCATTATTACATAACAATGGCATTATATAAGGAATAATTTCCCGAAAGACTGATCAATTTAATAGCCTTATAAGTACTAGATACATACATAAGATTTACATTATGTCAAGAAATAAAAAAACAACATTGTGTCCCCTTTGAACACTCTTATTTTCTCTAACCTATTCTTGTAGGTTAATCGTAGTATACTTATTTGTATCCTAGGAAAAATAAAACATAAGAAAGGGGTGAGCTCAGATACTCAGTAAGGATAAAAATATAGTGGAAACTTTAATAAATAAGCATAAACATTTACGGCAATGTATAAGACTAAAACAAAATCCTTTTAAACTTAAAATTCATCATAATATGGAAAATATAAATAAAAATAATTCCATTTACTTATTCACATGGATATTCTACTAATCGAATAATCACATGCAATATCAATAGCCAACTTCATAATGATGGAATGCATAATGCCAAACTTCATAACCACATAGTCAAGGCCTTGTGCCAACACTACAAATAAGATTTTTTCAAGGCCTTGTTTCAAGACACTAGTTTGTCTCATGAGACCTACCGATGCATCAAAGAGCTATAGTGGGCTCCACCTGTCACTTACTAAGTTCAATTCATTCCTCATATGAAAAGTTTTAAACATAACATAAACATTTGTATTAAAACTAGTATACGAAATGTTAGTACTTTATCCATAAACCATGAATGGTATAAAAATAACACATCCACAGTTGAACATATCACAAAACATTCAATACAATATAGAATATTTGAATCATAATAAATCAACATCAATCAAGAATAATATCCCATAAAGAATGTTGACATAGTTGAAAATTATCACTAAAAATCTTTGAGAGAAATATCCATTTTTGGTGAAATAATTTAAAAGTAACATAATTTATAAAGGAAGTCATTTAAAATATAGTTTTGAATCAAAGTGTCCCATACCACTTTGAAACTTTGGAAAGTAATATACATTTTAAAACATTCATGTCCATATAAATAAATCCTTAAATCCATTTTGAAAACATGGACATTAATGAGAAAGGTTTATAAGAATAAATCTTTAAAACATTTAAAATGATATTTTAGTTGGAGTTCCTAAAAAAATGAGAGATGATTGAATAAACATAATTGAGGAAATAAAAAAATTATAATATCATAAGAATAAATGGATTGATGATATACTATGTCAAAGTACAGTATATAAACCAAATAAAAGTGAATTGGCACATAACAATAAAGAAGTCTCAATGGAATGTAAGTGGAGATGAATTCCTTTATAAAGATCGTATCCTTAGGTTAAGGATAAATCAATGAAATAATTATGTGTGAAAAATATAAATACACTCAATATGATTGTATATTCAGTGTAAATAAATTAGAAGACATTCACACATATTCTTGTGAAAACAACACCAATGACTTGGATGTTTAACTCAATGAATAGAAATTGAGTTAAAATTACTCTTATCAAGTTTATACCGATGACTTGATAATTTATCAATGGACTGATTATGTGTATCAAAATTATATCCACACAAAGGGGAGTGGAAATTACTACATAATTAAATAAGTAGTGATTACACACAAAATCTTGTAGTATAGTAATCAATGAAGTTTTCGTAAAACCAAATAAGTGGAAATTGAAATTTGAAATTCCCTTACCGATTTGGTAACTTATGAAACATACACCCCATGGAAGAAGGATCATAAAATGATGATGTAAATACCCATAAATTAATGTATATTATGCAAACAAAATAATCATGGGAAGTGCATACACCATACAAAAGGCAGTAGTGGAAAATATAACATGAATCTCACGGGAATAAAAGTGAGATAAAAACCCCTTACCTTTTACTTTTCATTAGTATAGGGTAGGTTTAACTCCCTTATAATGGTGAAATCATTTCTATTAAATAATAAAATAACCAAATACATAAATATTATATCATATATTATCTTCTAATATTTCATTGTTAATGATATTTCAGTAGTATCATTATTTTGGTTGTTAACTGATTCGTTTTCCTTTATATGTTTTATTACGTAAGTCATGTCTGTTATGTATAGGATGTATTTTATTCATATATAGAATGATATTAATTTATTAAACATTATTTTTAATCATAAAATGAAAATTATTATTTAATGATTATGATAAGGAATTAATCTCATCACGTTCGTGGAGATGGTAAGTCATACATACGCATGAGTGACAATATCATTATATTGATGGTGAAATCGTATGTAATTGGATGGTATATAATATATACAAAATAATTAACATGTTATATTTATTATTTACATCATTTATACTCATTATTATACTCATACAAATAATTAAGTGTTTGAATAACAAACTACACCACGACGTGGAGACGGTAAGCCGTACGTACACACGTATGGTGACTTTGTCATTTATTGGATGGATAGAATAATGAATATGGTTGTACCATATTTATAATAACATCAATGTATGTAGAAGGTACTTGATTTATTATTTTGGTAGGGAAACAAAAAAAAGAAAGAGGAATTGGATGAAGAAAAGAACTTGAAAAAGGGTGGTGAAATTATTACCTCTTCTTTGGGTGTTTCCTCTTGAGTTGATCAAAAGGGCTCCTTAGGTAGGGTTTATGATCAAATTAAGGATTCTAGGTTGATTTGAATAAATTTTTGAGGATATTTGTGCAGGGTTTGTCTTAGCCAAATGTCTTTGGAGGTGTGATTTTGAGATAAGGGGAAGTTTCCTTTTATAAGAGGGGTGAGGGACACTTTAGGTAAAGCCTGAAATATTATTTTATAATAAAATCCTTTTCGGTTTTTAATGGCTCAAAAATGACTTATTTATAGGATAAGGTAGGTATGGGTCAAAAACCTCTAAAAAAATAGGTTTTAGACAGGTTTATGTCACCATATTAACGTTATATTTTAGATTTAACACTTAGTTAAATAGTTTGACATTTACCATGTCTCTTTTTATTTTTATATTATATGGTTAATAAACTTATTATAACAAGACAATTGAACCCCAAGTGGTTCATTATTAATATATATAACCTTATATAAGATCTTTTTCTGAACCTTAGATCTTTAGAAATATTATATCAATTTATAATATAGTATTTGTTTTAAAAAGTCAATTATGTTAATTTTGACATTATTTAGTATTTGATTTTTTTAAAAGCCATAAAAACATTATCACTTCGAATAAAATTTATTTAATAAACCCTAAAATTTAATATTAACCTATAAAATTAATGAAATTCATCATAATTATCAATTAACATTTATTTGGATATTTATAATATCAATTATTTTAATATTTCATTAATAGGGTAATTACTGCATCACCATTCATTCATATATAAATTAAATTATTTAATGTATAAAAATTATAAATAAAATACTATTATGTATGAAATATTTTCATATTTCTAATAAATATTGAAAGTCGAATTTATCTTATGTGTAAACCTATATTAAAAATAGTTTAGTTATTAAACTTTGAATTTAACACTTTTAACTCTTCTTTAAATAAAATAATAATAAATGTCTTAATCTAATCCTTGTGGACCAAAAAGGATCATATTTTATTAATAAGGTTTTTTAGTCGAATTACACTTATCCAATAGAATTAATAAATGTGTTAGGGTAATTATAGTATCATTTTTACCCTTAATTACCCTATTTACTTTTAACCGTAGTAAATAAAAGTCAAAAGTTACTATTCAACGAAAATTATTTTCGTCTTATTGAACCGAATTTTACTTACTGATTTTAACCATGTCTCTTAGATTTTTTAAATTCAACTCACATAAGCGGTAAAATTATGCTTTATGCAAATTTTCAAATGCTCCTAGAAGGTGGGTAAAAGACGGTAAAAAGTTCAATAAAATTTTATATATCTAAACTTATTATAAAATGACTCCTATGAATTACATTGAACATATATATGTATTATGTATATATTTTGACTTAAAATAAATAACATAAATAATTATTTAAAAAAGTATGTTTTAAACTATAACGCAGTGTTTTTCACTATTCATCAAAAATTGAATGTTTTCAGAAAAATACCAAAAATCTACCCTAAGCTAATTTTGATATTAATAATTAAAAAATTAATTCTATTTTAACAAATTAAAAACATATAAGTTTCATTTATTAATTTAAAAATAATTCTCATTGTCAAAACCTAAAAGCGGGTTTTAAAAAAGTTAAAACTATCCAAAGATTGACATGTATTTATGTCAAATTTAAACCTGAAATTACTTATAATGAACTACATTATATTAAATGATAAAAATATAATATAATTATAATTCCAAACCATTAAAATTCTTAATTTAACACTATAAATTATTTCTATTAAAAATGTTGCTTTCAATTAAAATTTAGTATTTTTCAATATTCATCAACTTATGAAAGTTATCAGAAAAGTACCAAATATTTATCCAAAATAAATTTTTATGTCCCGATTCTAAAGAATAATTTAATATCATTAAATTGACTATATATAAGTGTCAAATATTTGTTTTAAAAATGGTTTTCCATTAAAAGGAGGTAAAATTTCATTTTTTGAAAAATACTTCTTTTATCTAAAAAAATGAATTTGTTCTTATATTATGTCTAAGAAACACATAATATGGATTCTAAAATTATATAGAGTATATAAAATTCAAAATTAAGTTAATAATATTCATAACTTCTTTTTGAACATCTAGTTTGGTAATTCATGGTGTGCTCAAACTCGGTGTTGCATGTAGTGCAAGCTATTGAATTACTTTAAAAAAATAACTTACTATGAAATATTGGGGTGTTACGGAATTTCTATGTTGGGGAGGTTGTAAAACTCCATACCTTTTTGAGTTTTAACTTTTAGATGGAATTAATATTTTTATTTTTGTGTGGATTTTATTTTTAGAAATAGAATTTGGATCATAATTTTGTGAGTTTGAACTCCTATAGAATATGTTTCTGGATGTGGTTCAAGGATCAAGGGTATAAAAGTCACTTGAGAGAGCATTTGAAAAATGTCATTGTGACCGAAGGTATGAAATTCAGCTACTATAGTAGTTCACAGCATAATGGGAGGAGGTCATGTTGTGAAGTGTTTTTGAAGATGGAAGATCCCTCTACCCCAAGTTATTCACATCATGAACAAGGGGTTCACATCGTGAATGTTTTTGGTGATGGACCCTCACTCTGTGAATGGGTGCTTGGATGTATTTTTATTTATGGTGGAAATTTATTCTTTTCCGTGTCAGGGAGATTTTGGTATTTATGAGAGATAGTGTCTATAATGAGGTAATTTCTTATCCAAATCTCCCCACCCATTCCATACCTTGAATCCCCTTTGGTTAGGGATTATTCTCGGTGTATTTTGATATAAATCCAGGGTATAATCTTCCTTTTCTTTCTCAGTTCTTGATCCTCCTTGTTAACCTTTGATTTTGGTTCATTTTTGGGCTAGGTCTTGGTTATTATTTCACTATAGTATGGTGAAATCATTTGATATTGATGGGGATTTCATGCGTCATATCTAGAATACATCCTAAGACAATGTCTGGATGTCATTTCTCACCATTTCAATTATGGAAATTTTCTCAGGATGGAATTAGGGATACAACATGAACCCTCCATGTGTGGTTGGTCGTATTTTTTATGTGATGAGGTCCCTCAATGATATATTTGGTAATTATACATAATTAGTCTAATTTGTAAAATTTATTATAATTTTTAATTAATTAAAATTCAGTTATAATTAAATAATTTGGATGTTTTGGCATGATATAGGTCCTTTTGGGGATGGGTGATCATCAGTTGGACTTGGATGAGATCAGACAAGAGTTTTTAGGAGATGATTAAAGGGGATAACTCAATGGTTAAGGTAGGTGGTCCATATGTGCTTTCCTTATGGTATTATGGATGATTTATGCAGCATGTTATTTTTTTGGTCTCACTACCGAGGGTGGTTGACCTATTAAAATTATATAAATTGTTTAATTAAAATTAAATTCCTTTGTATGGAATGAAAAAGGTTCCATGATCATGATGGAACTTGTACACTAGCTTGATACCTCAGTCGCCGATGATCGAGACATTGTTTACTTTTGTATGCCTTGAGGTATATGGGCCCTGAGGGGTGTGAACTAAATTTAATAAAATGAATAAGACATAGTGGTTGTTAGCCTAGGTTCCTTTAATACCTCCTAGTATATGTGAGTGTTGGACTAAGAGCAATTATTCCAAGTATTATATGATGGAATCATGATATTCATTAGAACCTTTGAGATAATTTATACGAGCATGGAATGAGTGTCCCCCCACCATAGTAATGTGATTACTTTGGTGGGTATACCCTATGGAGATTGATGTATAGGTTGAGTTTCTGAGGACTAATCTATGTTGAAATTACCACTGTGTATTTTCATAGGATCCCAATGAGGACATGATGAGATCTGGATTATTCCAAGGGATGATATTCTCTCTGGGTGTTAGGCTTAGACCTGAATGATGAAAAGGGGATATAGGAACCCAGGAAGGGTGTTATAGCATTGATGTCCCATAGGAGACTCTGTTAGTTTCCCTAATGATATATAAACCCTTGAGAGGGTACAAAAAAATATTGGTATAGAAAATTTTGGGTGAATCCTCATAACACAAATGGGTGATTCAGACCTACATTGTTATGTGATGATGACAGTTCATGCACTTAAGAGGCCGACCTCAGATTTGTGAGATGGGTTTGAGAGGATTTCTGGTCTCATTGAGATGAATATTATGAGATGATTAATGTGTGATTCATTTACCAATAATATGTATTAAGATTAATAGGGTGCCTTGGATGTTATCCTTGGATCTGGGATTCATGATGTTACTGATGAGATGATTTGGGTGGGAAGCACTTCCCACCAAGATGTATTGAGAAACATGGGATTCCTTTGAATTTTTTCCTTAGATACATCCTTTATACCTACAACTATTTGGGATTATTTGGGTGGGATTTAATATCCACCAAGACATATTTAGATACATAGTATTCCTTGGATGTTTTCCTTAGATCAGTCCATCATTCCAACTATGATGAGACAGATGGAAGGGACACACTTCCCCCAATGTGTTGTATACATGAGATGGTATGGGAAGGACACATTACCCCTTGAGTGATCAGTATACTATGAGATTTTGTGGGAGGGATAAACTACCCTATAGTGGGATTTATACATGATATGATATGAGAGGGATATACTACCCCCCCCCCCCCCGAGTGATTAGTATACCAATGAATTGAAATGGAGTCTACATAAATTATATTTCCTTATTTTGTTTAGTGAATTTTTATCAGCCCAATTGGTGATCAATCATTATATGTTGGAATGACTATGAATCTATATGGCTGCTTGATACTACATCCATTTATTATTAATGTTTTATGTTTATTTATTCATGTGTACTCTTAATTTTGATGTATATGATGCTTAGTTATTTTTCATGTTTTCCTTTCTTTAATAGAAGGGTATAAGCTTCCCATGGAAACACCCTAGACTCTAAATCCTAGTCTGAAGACTCTGGAATACATGGGGGAATTATGAAGGACATGTCATGACCCATCCTAGTTTCTATTCAGATTGAACAAGGATAGAGACATTACAAATGACATGTGACTTGTTCATCAACCTGGTCATTCTATAATCTGAGAATTGAGAACAAGTGAGTAGATATAGGATATTGACATACTCCAGGTCATGTTATTACTTAATGTCATAGACAATGGAATCATATGAAAATATATATTTTTATAATGAAACTGGTGGATATAGGTATAGAGATACATTTTATTGAAGTAGATCACTCCATATCCCTTTGTAACTTGATTATAACATATTCTTTATTAGAGTAAACTCTTTACATACTTTTATAAATTCATGAATTTATATTTATATTAAATGATAAAAATACCTATGGGGTTATACTTTTTGGTTAACTAAAATGGTATTGATTTTTAAAAAACTCATAGAGATTCTATAAAAGTATTTTATAGTTTATACAAAAGGATTTTTGGATGGTTATTCACAAAGTGTTACATATTATATGATATAAGGTTAATTTTATGATATATTTATAAAATTTTCTTAGAAATATGCAAAAGGAATTTTGGATATGGTTTCACAGGTAATTTTATACTATAAAATAAAATGTGAAATGGAAAAAACTTATTGATTATTTAGTACAATTAGGATATTGATGGAGATATTCCTTAAATCCTTATACATATGATGTTTAATTGGTTGTATAATTTGGTATCACAAGGTTATATGTTAAGTCATGATATATAATCACATTCTACAACCTTAAACTGTTGTGGTGTAGGACTAGGTTATATTAAAATATAGTGTTTTTTAGAAAATAATATTTTTTGATTCATATAAATTCCCTATGACTTTTTAATTCATGTGACCATTAATTATTAAATTTCAAATCATCAATAATGACTATCATCTATTGTAACATTTTATATAAATATATATTATGGAATTAAATCATTCAATTGGTTATAAAAAGTTTTCTAATATATTCATTGCTCTTATATTTCTTAATATATAAGTAAATGCATCTAAACTTAGGTATTGTCCCAACCTTCTATAAAGGGAGTCTAAGGCATTGAGATGTTATGTTCAATCATTGAATGAGATCTTTCTTACTAATTATTCCTTAAACTCTCTTCCATCACCATTATTTTCTACCCAAGGTAATAGAATATTGCGTTTATGAGGAGGATCCAAAGTGAGCACCAGATTATTCAAATAAATTTGTGGATACATTATAGATGGAAGATTCAATTGGTTATTCTCATTGATAATGGTATAAAAACTATTTATAACTCCTCATTTAAAATATCCTTTGTATAAAATAAACAATATTAATATCTTTTTTACATTGATTATTAAATAACCAAATTAAAAACTAGTCCATCAGGTTTTTAAAAAGATTTTTTAATAAATAACATAGAAAACTTGTTTTAAATGTTAGTTGTATGTTATATAATGTAAAAAAACATTATTTATATTGGTTACTATATAACCAGTGTACAAAATCATTAAAAAAATTAAAATATTGGTCTTTACATTATCTTATTTCATTCAGTCTCAACTTTCTCCATTGGACTAAAACCAAACCCCCACATTCATGAGGCTCTTATCCTATAATCACCTTCAATTGTTGTAGCCACTTTTGTAGCTATCATTATTGTTATCCACCACCATCATTGGACTCTCTCCATCTTCTCTTACTATGTTTTATATCATACTATGCCTATTAGGTATATTTTCTATTATTTTGTTTTTTTAATTTACTATCTTTTCAATTTTATGATGGATCATTATTTGGATCAACATGAATAGATAAAAGTTTTGTTTAATATTTAGTTCCTTATATTATCTTATGATAATATCAAATATTCTGATATAATTAAGATTATTTCAACTAAATTATCATTCTTTGTTTAAAATCTCCATCATAAGATGCTATATAGTTTTTCCCTATATCATCATTAATAATATGCATTTATCATAATATTTGAATCTCATTCCACTTGATTTTAAGTCTATCATTTTTTTATGTTTTATATATAATTTATATCTATATGGAAAAATATAAACATGGAAAATATTACCTCAACCAATAAGAACAATGTGTCATCTATTTCTAGTGATATAGTGATATCATATAAGAAGATTTATATCATAGGAACATTAGGATCTTGATGCAATGGAAGTGTGTGATGGATCATGACCAGCTTTTCTTTTTGTCATGATTGATGATCAATCTAAGATTTTTATAATTATAAACATCATGATAAATATAATTGAATCAAAGAATACAAATAATTGGTAAAATTACTAAACCAAAATATTGGATCATCACATATTATTTATAATTAATTTATAAAAATAAAGAATTATCTTATGATAAATTCTATCTCTTTTGATGGATATGAAAAAGTATCTACAAAAAAACATCCATGTATTATAGTAATCATGATAAGATTCCCCTTAGCGGTGATCCACATGTGTTCCAAAAATCTCCAAACATCACCATAGAAAATATCCAGGTGATAGCATGGAAGATCCAGTCACTTACATCATTTTCATTTGATCACCCTGAGAATTACTTCCAAAGGATTCTCATTGGTCTCTCTTTACTTGAGATTAGAAGGCGGAGGAAGATCAATCTCTACTATTAGTATTGTTCTTGGAGAATGGAGCTCTCAAGGGATTCAAGATGATGCTCTAGATTTTTTTGTTCATAACAAAAGAAATTAATTGGATCTCTTGAAAAATAATATAATTGGGTTTATATACTACTAGGTTTAGAAATAAATAATTTCACAGTTCCCTTTAATATTTATTTAATCCTTGTGGAAGCCAGTGTCTATAATAATAATATTATTATTATTTCTTGACATGTGATAAACTCGCGAATTAAACTTGGAGATTATTTATTCAAATAATATTCAATATATATTATTTCTCATTGAACCTATAAACATGTTCTGTTATTCCTCTATAGCATTTATCATCCCTTGAATAATGAATATTTATTTAAAAAATAAATATCACTGCATTATTTTACAATAAATAAATTAATATTACATTAACTAAATAGAAAAATAAATATTTAATAAATATTCCACTCACATAATATTCCCTCGAATAACTATGGATGAAATATATGCAATCAATAAAACATTAATAATTATTAAACCACATACAGTAATAATATTTAATAAACTTTTTATATAATAATAAATAATAATATACCATTTAACTAGAATTCCGGATACACTTAGTGGGTGATCCTATAGGCCTCTTTCTCAGTGGAATTAGATAAAGCAACCTAAAGTCAAAGATTAGAATCTATAAACTTACTAAGGCAGCTATAGAGAATTAAATAAATGTCGTAATGACATAATACCTCATACGGATGCTTACTGTGTAATATAATCCCTTTATCATGATTTCTATAATCGAGTAGTTTGCATGATGGTGCCATCAATATATGTTCTTGATGTCTCTTTCTTTGAAATTTTGGAAATATAACATTCCTATAGAACATCATGGCCAGGGATTTTTTTAGGCTATATCATTTCCATAAAATGGATTGAGATATCAACTTCTATTAAAGAATAGAAGGGAAAAATATGTTCTCGCGTTATTCATTAAAGCAATATTACTCATGATTCACCTAACGTATCCAACATTACTGAAAACATATTTCATCACAATTTTCATCAATACATCAATTTACATGAATTATAATACTCATTAATAGTAATCATAAAGTATAAGGATCAATACACATGTCCATATATAGGAACATCACATCTAATTGTGTATTTCCGACTATCGAGTCTCATTCTCATAATATCCTACACCAGATATTACCAAGGGTGTACACCATGAGATGGTTTCTCAGAGTCCTATGAGTCTCCATCCCTGATAGCATGCCTCATGTATATCCTTCAAATTATTTCATCTATTCATGGAAAATATATTTATGAATATTATCGTGGAACTTGTGGTTTCTCATCATAGTGGTGAACTGCAATGACCATTCAGTGAGATAGATGCTCTTAGAACATTACCACATACTATGTTACGAAGAATAATAATCATGATGTGATAATGAGTTTATTAATATTCAAAACAAGTAATACGGGTTATCATAATGTTCAAAGAAGTCGGTTCTAGGGAACCAACTCCAACAGACTCCCACTTAAACTATAACCAATACCTGACAACCTTCACTCTAATATCTCTCACATCATACTCATGCTTCTACTAAGATAGGACTTTAGTCAAGGGTTCCCCTCATGATTTATTTTGTGGGAACACTTATTACTACAACTTCACCCCTTTGATAAAAAACCTTCAACAGTTGATAACTACAATGTATGTGTTTTTCCATTAGTGTGATATTGTATCTTTTGTAAGATCCCCTGCTATATTATTATTGTAATATAATGTGATAGGGTCTTTAATTCTAGGTTCCACATAAATCTCATAGAAAAAGTTTCATATCCAAACATATTCCTTGTCTACATCAGGAGTTGCTATATACTCAGACTATATTGTAGAATAAGTGACAACAGGCTTTTTCGAACTCTTCTAAATCACTACTCCTCCATTGAGATAGAGAAAATAATCAAAATATAACTTTAGATCATTACAATCTATTTAAAAACTATCATCAGTACAACCCCTTATGACTAGCTCTTTATGACCACCATACACCAGGAACATATCCTTATTTCTTCTCAGATACTTGAGGATATCCTTAAAATTAGACCAAAATTGTTCTCATAGATATACTAGAGGACTAAAAACCATGATCAATTCATAAGAAACATCAAGTCTAGTACATAACATGGAATACATGATTTATACTATCATTGAATCATATGGTATTTTACTCATTCTCTTAATATCCTATTGTGTATGAGGACAAATTTTCTTAGAAAGATGTATACCATGGGACACTTGAACAAATACCCACTTGGATTATTCCATACTAAATCTATTTAGTATCTGGTCAATGTATGTACTTTTACTTAGTCCAAGAATCCTCTTCTATCTATCACAAATTATCTTGATCCCTATAATATAGGTTACTTTCCTTTGAGGAGAAACACTTTTTTCACTAGTCCATAACAGACTGTATGACTGGTACGTCATTTCCAATAATTAATATGTCATCGAAATGTACTACTAGGATAATTATTTAATTTCCACTGAAACACTTGTAAATACATGGATCAAATTAATTCTTAATGAAAACAAATTCTTTTATAGCTTCATTGAATCAAATGTTACATGACACATATTTTTCCTTCAATCCATATATGGATATCTATAACATGAAAATACATTTGGCGTCAAATAGAGTCACAAACCCTTCTATTTGTGTCATATAAACATCTTCCTAAAGTTTCCCATTAAGGAAAGTAGGTTTGACATCTATTTGAAAAAATTCATAGTCATGGTAAGCTACTACAATAAGTATAATTATGATAGATTTAAACATGGAAACTGGTGATAAGGTCTCATCAAAGTCAATTCCTTAATGTTGTTTAAACCCTTTATCCACTAGCATTTCCTTATAAGTATTTAATTCAACTTTCATGTAAAGTTTTCTCTTGAATACCCATTTTTAATCTACATTATTTACATCAACTAGTTTGTCAATGAGAATAAAAAATTGGTTCAGATACAAGGAATCCATTTTAGAATTCATGGATTCTTTCCATCTTGCATCTTCTAAGATCTCTACTGCATCTTTATAAGAGAGAGGTTCATCTTTCTCAACCAATAATGAGTCACCATATTTAGTTACTAGAAAACCATAGCTCTCTGGTTCTCTTACCTATCTAGTGCTCCTACGTAGTACTTGGGATTTTTTAACTAATTCATAACTGGGGACCTATGGAATTTTTTTTGATACCAACTCTTGTGTATAATAAGCATCAACTTCATCGAATTAAATATTTATTCCACCATCATTTGGATGATATTATCCCTCTAAATAAAGACGGCCCAACAAAGGACATTCACATTCTTATTAAAGGAGTTGTATTGGTAGTATCCCTTTGTTTTCTTTGGATAAACTAAAAAGATACACTCTTCTCCTTAGGATGATAGTGTTTTAACTGACAAGGCCTTAAAAACTTCCTTACAACCCCATACACATGTTTGTGACAAAACGGGTTTTCTTCCACTCCATAACTCAAAGTGAATTCCATTCCACTTTATTTAGTACACAATTTGATGTATATTATATAGTTTCTAATGAATATCCCTAAAAAGATAATGGAATATATTCATAACTTATCATTGAACTTATAATTTCTAATAAGTTATAGTTCCTCATTTCACTAACATCATTCCACTATGGTGTGTAAGGTGGAGTGAGTTGAGACAGAATCCAAAAAATCCTATAAATTTTTTTATAAAATCTTGGTTAAGATATTCACCCCTTTGATACAATCAAAGTTTCTTCATCTTCTTTCCAAGTTGATTCTATACTTCATTCTTGAACTCCTTGAATTTCTCAAAGAACTTGGGTGTATACCTCATAACGTATAGAAATCCATATCTACTAAAAGCATGAGTAAAAGTTATGAAGTAAGAATACCCACATCTATCTTCTACTAGAAATGGTCCACACATATCAATGTGTACCAATCATAGAGGGTTTGTGGTCCTTTCACCATATCCACCAAATTTAGGCTCAATAATGTTTTATTATAAACAAACATGCCATATTTCAAGTGGTTTTAGATTAAAAGATTATAAATAGACATCTTGATATATCTTTGTAAAATGATTCCCATTTATAGGAAAAATATGGTGATTCCATTGTTGGTTGTTATATGAGTCATGTAAACATGATTTATTATCTATTTCTAATAATTAATTTTCATAATTTAATACATAAATACCATTATTTAAATTCTCCATTTCACAATATATATTATCATTATAAAAGAAACAACATTTGTTTCTGAATATTAGTATAAAACCATATGCATCTAGGCATGATATAGAAAGAATGTTCTTGGTAACGGTTTCTAAATAATAACAATCCCTTAAAAACAATATCATTCCTATTTGAAATGAAAGGTGGTAGTCATCCATGGATATAGAATCTAGGCTCACGCCATTGGTAGCTCCCAAATCCACATCTCCTCTATAAATCTTATGAAATATACTTGGTTCTTACAATTGGATACAGATTTCATCACTAAAAGATCTATTTAATTCCCAATGTATAGATATTGAAAGATTACACTCGATAATGAATTCACCTTTAGTTTCCCCATGCTTATTAGTGAAATCATTCTTTTAGTGGCCTTGCATGCCTCATGAAAAACATTCTACCTCATTTTCCTTTCCCTGCCTCTAGATCTTTCTCCTATTCAAAGGACGTTAATTAGGATATTTAGACTTGTTATGAGTCTTGGCCCCTTTATCTTGATCATCCTTTTCTTATTCACCATAAGGAGATCATATTTTTCTTTCCCCGTTTCCTTATCCACTCAGAGAATAAAAGTAATAGATTTTTAAAGACTCTTCTCATTATTGATCATGTTATAAATAACAAAAAAACTAGAGAAGGTCTTGGGTAGTGATGAAATAATGAGATTTGTGAACAACTCATTCGGTAATTTAATCCCTAAGATATATAAGCATTCAATTTAGCTAATGTCTTGACTAAATGTGGTCCACTTGAAATAGAATCTCTAAGTTTAGTATTAAATATAGCATTGGAGATCTCATATCCCTCTTGTAGCACCTTCTCTTGATAGATATCCTGAAGGTGAGACATCATGCTATACACACCCATGTCCTCGTGTTGGTTCAAAATCTCATTGATCATGGATGATATCATAAAACACTAAAAAAAATTGGAAATGCTTAAATTTTTCTCATAGAGAGATAACTCTTCCTCACTAGACTCTTACTAGGAGAATCAGTAATAGGTTCTTATAGAACATACAATTTCTTTTCATGTTTTAGGATAATACATAAGTGCCTTTACCATTCTTGTAAATTTTTTCCAATGAACAATTTATCTTTCTTAAGTATGGATCATTGTGGTATGTTTGAATTAATCTAATTCATGTTCCTATAAATAAGATGAGTATAATTTTCATATTTTATCTCATAAAATTAGATAAATAAATAAATATTATATTTATTAATCACCAACTATTTTATTGAAACCCAATATCCCTCGCCATTGGATTTGAAATAACTTGTTTCATGGAAATTCTAGTGGAAATGATCCATATTACCCTTCTAATTACCCCAAATTTGGTTGGTCAAGAAATTTGAAGGGTCTTAGTTAGTAATTCTAAATGACAACAACATTAACTCATAGTTCCTTGATCTATTGAGTGGACTCCACAATCTCAAAATCTATATATTGGATTTCCTCAACCTTTTCCTCTTAGTTACAAAAATTACTTCTTTGGTAGTCAAAACTTGATGTGAACTAAGTTAATTAAACCCAAATATTTAAGATATAAATCCCCAATAATTGAAAGAACCCCAAATTTGGCTGGTCAAGCACATTGAACTATGGTTCAATTTTAACTAAAGTAGTGGAAGTCTATACCAAATTAATGTATATAATTTAAGGATTTTATCTTTTATGTGTAAATTGTAAATTATTATGTTTATTACATTCTTATAAATATTAAGTGGATTTACATAAGTGATTAACCATGTATTATATTATATTTAGGCACAATCCAATTTATTTTAGTTCTAACTTTCCTGATTGTTAATTCATTAATTCATGTGATCACATCAAAACATCCATAATGAAATAACCATGAAACTTAACAGAAATAAAATAATAAAGTGGTATGATCATGATATTTTTTATAGTTGTTTTATCTAGAGGATGAAAATCTAACCATCATCCTAGGGGAAAATATCTGGAATCATTTATGGTTCATGTTACGGTATTCACTTGTCCACCTATGTATCTCTCTTAGATTTATTTTTCCTTGGCTCCAAACATGAACCGCCTCCACTAACTTGGGATCTCTATCCATTAAATATGATTTTACTCACATACATATGAGTGGAATGATTTTACATAAAAGAAACCATGAGTACACATGACCTTATATAAAAAAGATGAGATATGGAACACATATCGACAACTTAATTTAATAATAAATTAAATGAAAACAGTCACATACAATGGTGTGGTCTAGACTCATGATCATACATATGCATTTAATAAAACTATAATTCAATTATTAATCATTCTTATTTAATATAAATCACACTCAAATAAATTAATTATATTCTTTAGTTAATCAATTATATTATCCTAATTCTCATCAAAATTTCCTTGAGATTCTCACCCATCATAATTTTAAAAAAATTAAATAAATTTATTTAAAATTAACTATGTACAATAAAAATATACCCTAGAAGAAACACAGTGAGGACCCATCCAAAATACATAATATATATTATACTCGTATACTTTTTACTCTTTGAACACGTAGAATACATGACTTATCACATACTTTCATGATGTGTACTATCAACATAATGATTACATAGACTGTGTGATTTTTCTATCATGTGTTTTGATTTAATACACATAGATTAATAACTATAGTACGAATCATAGATGATATGTAGATTCAAAAATTATGTGTAAATTAATTAAACATTTATATATATTAAAACCCATAACATAGAGTGTCCTTTCAACTTAATTACCACACATAAGCACATGTTGGTAATGTTTTCACAAAATAATAAATTAATTTTAATTCTAATAATTTGGTAAGAGTACATGGAATACACATTGGTGCTACACGGCGTGTATGTATTCTCATCATATATCTACAGAACACATCTAGGTAATCAATATATAAGAATGCCATGTATAAAGTTGGAGTATACGGTATGTACATTGGATACATGTTGTGTGATCTCTGAGTTATATGGTCACCTATCAGGTAGGCCATGTAAGAATATACATGGATTGTCTGTGACAAAAGAACTACACATTGTGTATAGAAGTTACAAAGCATGTACTCTAGTTGGTCATGTGCCAGGCTGGCCCAATCAACACATGCTGTATAATTAAATTAACCACGTGTAATAAATTCACATGCCTTTAATTAATTCCAAATTAATTCTTAGTGCATTAAATTTTAGTACAATTTTTAAACCTCTGGGTTGCATGGTGTGTACTCTTATGTTATCTGGTGAGATTCCTCAGCACCTATAGATGATATCCTTGAATTTATTTCATTCATAAAATTAATGGATTTGATTATATTTTTGAGAGACATAGATAAATACTAATATCTCTAAATTTGGGTTAAATAAATATTGAACGGGAATTGAAAACTAAATTATAATTGCATAAATCGATCAGAGATCTTCAAATAATTATAAATAATTATGTAACCCTCTTTGATTCCATGTGTAGATTCTGGGTGCATCAGAATTGTATGATGGGTCATGAACAACTCTTCTTTTTTATGATCGATGATCAATCCAATATTTACACAATGATAAATTCCATGATCAATATAATTGAATTAAAGAATACAAATAGTGGATAAACTATTGAAACCAAAATACAGGATCTTCACATAATATTTATAATTAATTTAAGAAAATAAAAAATTACCTTATGAGAAATTCCTTCTTAATTGGTGGGTCTGACAATGGATATATTCCGTGTAGTTGTTTCATTATAGGAATCAAGGTTATATTTCCTTTAGAGGTGATCCACACATTTTCCAAAAATCTTCAAATGTCTCCATAGGAATCTCTGGGTGATAGCATGACAGATCCTATTACTTGTGGCATTCACCTTTTATCTCCTAGAGAATCAATTCCAAAGGATTTTCTTTTATCTATCTTGATTCGATATTGGAAGGTGGAGGAAGACCTCCCTCTATTATTTAGAGAATTATTGGATAATTTATCTCTCTATTTTTTCAAAAGGATTCTATGGAGTTCTTTGTTCCAAATAAAAGAAATTAATTATCTCTCTTAAAAAATAATATAAATGGATTTATATACCATTAGGGTTAGAAATAAATAATTTCACAAGTTCCCTTTAATATTTATTGAATCCCTCCATAACCACATTTTTATAACTATAATATTATTATTATTTCCTAATATGTGCTCTACTTGAAAATTAAAATTAAATATTATTTATAAAAATAATATTCAATATATATTATTTCTCACTCGACCTATAAAGTTGATCTTCCATTCCTCCACAATATTTATCTAGCGTCGAAAAATGACTATTTATTTAATAAATAAATATCATTTCTTTATTAACAAATAAATAAATAAATATTATATTCACTAAATAGAAAATAATTATTTATTAAATATTCTACACACATAATATTATCCCAAATAACTGGTGAAAAAATATATACGATCAAGAAAATATGAATAATTATTTAACCATGTAAAAGAAAAAAATTATTCAACTTGTTAAATAATAAATAATAATATATTATTTAACTGAGAATATGGATACACTTATTGTGTGACCCTCTAGGCCTCTTTTTTAATAGAATTAGATGAAGTAGTCTAAATTCCAAGGTTAGCATCTAGCAACTATCCAAGGCACCCATATAAAAGAAATTAACGCTATACTGACATAATATATAATATGGATGCTTACTATGTATTATAATCTATTTATCATGATATCTATAATCAAGAAGGTTGTATGTTGGTTCCATAAACCTATGTGATTAATGTTTATTGGGAAAAATCCCTCAAGGTAACATTGAAGTATTTTTGGGTTGATTGTGTTTTTTGACAAAGAGGATTTCCATAATGAGTTGTCGAATTATAGAGATATTGCTGAAAAAATATGCTGATAAATAAACATGAAAAAGGAATGGATGACCTAGAGGCGGTACAAAAATAATGTACACAAAGTGGTAGAATTTTATAATGTTTTCCAAATTTTTGGGCCTCAAAATCAAGAAATGGAGAAACATGTTTTTGGAAAAGGAATTTGCGTGAAAGATTGAAGTTGGTTTGGAATGTTGCGCACAAGGGATGTTTTAGGAAAAAAACATCGAAATGTGGAAAAGGGATGAAGTTCACAAAGGATCTAGAATGTGTGCGAAGGATGTGGTTTTGTGAAAGAGGATTAAGTGACCAATGCAATATAAAATGTGATTTTGCGCGCTCAAATAATATCTTATGCGATGCGTTAGGATATTGCGTGCATCGGTAGGTGATTACTGTAAATAAGAGGTGACCCCCCCCCCCCCCATTTGAAATTATCAACCCTTAGAGACATTGAAGGATCTGAATCACATAATAATTTCATGAAAATGGAGTTATGCGTAAGAATTTGACTTGTACGTAATAAAGGAGGTTGCGCATAAGATTTGACTTGCGCATAAGAAGGAAGTTGTGCATAAAAAGAGGTTTTGAATGAAAAGAATAAATCTTGTGTGCAATTTGTATAAAGGGTTCTGTGAAAGATTGTAAGTTTCATAGTATAGCTTTGGTAAAGTGTTATTCATCATTGGATGAAAGTGGGACATCAACAAAGCATCTACATATAGTGGAGGATGCATTAATTTAAGATTGTGAGGGGACCTACAAGTCTACAAACTGTGAGAGAATATTTTGAAGAAGTAGTGATCAGACGTAAATTGAGATATTAGTGAGTTTTCATTTTGTGATTGGTTGTAAACTAGAAGGGATAGTGACTCTACTCTGAACTTTATAAATAATAGTATTCATTTAGTGGATTTGGTACATCAGCACATTATCGTTGTATGCTCCTTAGATGTAGCCCAGTGGGGGTAAACCAAGTAAAATTGTTGTATATTGTGCATGATTTATTTTATATTCATAAATTTTTATAGGAAATATAGACAAGAGAGTTTTTTAAACAACAAAACAAGATCAAAAGTGGGAGTTGTTTTAATCTATCATACCTAGATTCACCCCTCTCTTTTGGTATTGGACCTAGTGATCCTAACAATGTCTCTTTATTTGAATTTATAGAAATCAAAGTTGCATATAGAACATCATGGTAATAGTTTTATTTAGGATATTTCGTTTCCATAAAAGGTCCAGAGATATCAACTTTTGTTAAAAACATAAGGTAAAAATCATTTCTCTAATTATTCATTAATAAAATATTACTCATGACACACTCAACATGTCATACTTCATCAAGAACATATATCGTCATGTTTATTATTAATAAATGTAACTAAGATACTTATAATAACCAATAATAATAATCCTAAAGTCTATGGATCAATACACATGCCCATAGATAGGTACATTCAAATACACATATAAATGTGGGTTTCCTACAGGCGAGTCTCATTATCATAATATCATACACTAGATGTTACCAAGGGAGTACACCATGATAAGGTGCCTCAAAGTCCTATGAGTCTGAAACAATGATAGTCGGAATCAGTTTTTTCCTTCAAGTGATTTCATCTAACCATAAAACATATATTTAATAATTTTTTTCATGACACTTGTGGGTTCTCATCATAGCAGCAAACTGTTAGGACTTTTTAGTGTGACATCTAATATAAACACATTATCACATAATATGTTATAAATAATAACAATCATGATTCAATAAAGTGTTTATTAATATTTAAAACTATCAATACGTGTTAAAATAATTAAGAATAATTTGGTTCAAGGGCACCAACTCTAAAAAACTCCCACTTTCACTAGAACCAACACATAATAACCTTCACTATGCTATCTCTCACATGATACTCATGATTCTACTAAGATGGGAATTTATTAAAGGTTTGTGTCTTGTTTTATTATGTGGGAACTCTTCTAACTACAACTTCACCCCTCTGAAAAAAATTCCTCATGAGGTGATACATTCAGAGTATGTTCTTTGTCCTTTGGTATGACCTTGGCTCTTTTTCAAGAGCCTTTATTACAGTATTATCACAATACAATGTAATAGGGTCTTTACTTGTATACACCAAATAAATTTCCTAGAAAAAGTCACATATCCAAACAGCTTCCTTGGTGACATTAGAATCCGATCAATACTCAAAGTCTACTGTAGGATAAATGAAAACTAGTTTCTTTGAACTCTTCCAGCTCACAGCTCCTCCATTGAGATCGAAAATATATCCTGAATGGGACTTCAGATCATTCAAATAAATTTGAGAACTATCATTAGTATAACCCTTCATGACTACCTCCTCATCTCTTTTATACACTAGGAATAAATCCTTAGATCTTTTCATATACTTTAGGATAACCTTAATTGTATACCAATGTTGTTCTCCCAGATCTTCTTGATATCTAGATACCATCCCCAATGTATAAGAAACATCAATTCTAGTACATAACATGGCATTCATGATTGATCATATCATTGAAGCATATGGGATCTTACTCATTCTAACTTTCTCCTGTTATGTATAAGGACACATTTTCTTAGAAAGATGTATGTCATGTAAAACTAGAACCAATTCCCTCTTGGATTGTTCTATACTAAATATCTTTAGTTTCTATTCAATGTATAAACTTTGACATAGTCTAACAAGTCTATTGGATCTATCACGAATGATCTTTATCCTGAGAATATAGGATAATTCACCTAATTCCTTCATAGATAAACACGTTTTTAACTTGTCCTTAACATACTATAAGATTGGTATGTAATTTCCATTAAGTAATATGTCATAAAAATATATTACTATGGTAATGAAGGTATTTCCTCTAAACCTATTATAAACATATTGATCATATTATTTTTAAATGAAACCAAATTATTTTTTAGATTCATCAAATCAAATTTTCCATGATTGAGATTCTTGATTTAATCCATAAATGTATCTCTGCAACTTTCAAATATTTTTTTCATCACCTGGAACCACAAAGCCTTCTGGTTGTATCATATAGACATATTCCTGAATGTTCTCATTAAGGAAAGCAGTTTTCAAGTTCATCTTCCAAATTTCATTATCATGGTAAGTTGTTATAACAAGTAGAATTATGATGGATTTAAACATGGAAACTAATAAAAAGGACACGTCATATTCATTTATTTGACATTGTTTAAACCCTTTATCCACTAGACTTTTTTATAGGTATGTAATTTACCTTTCATGAATAGTTTTCTATTTAATAACCATTTGAACTCTATGGGATTTATGTAAACTAGAAAATCAACCAAAATGAAAACTTGGTTCTAATACATGGAATCCATTTCAGAATTCATGGCCTCTTTCCATCATGTATATTCTGAACACTTTACTTCCTCTTTGCAATAGATAGGCTCGTCACTATCGACCAATAATTAGTCACCATATTCGGTGACTAAAAAATATTCTCTTTGGTTCTCTTACCCCAATAGTGATCCTATGTAGCACTTTTGTTTTAGGAAATAATTATTCCTTGGGGACCTATCGAATCTGTTTCTGTACCAAATCTTGTATAACTTGAGATTAAACTTCATAAAATTCAATCTTTCTCCTAAAATCCTTTTGAGGATGTGCTCCCTCTTAAGAAATAAGTCATGTTTGGCATCAATCGATTTTTTATCTTAGGGTTTGTATAGCTAGTATCCCTTTGTTTTCTTAAGACACCTTATAAAGAAACATTTCCCCGGGGTGTTAGTTTATTACCTAACAAGGGATTAATAAAAACCTCACAAACCCAAATATGTGTATGTGACAAAATAGGTTTATTTACACTTCATAACTCAAAGGGAATTTAAATTTCTACTTTAGTTCGTACTTGGTTTAATTTATATGCCACCGTTTATAATACATATCCCTAAAAGGATAATGTAATATATTCATGACTCATCATCGACATTAACATGTCTAATAAGGTATGATTCCTCATTTCACTAACACCATTCCACTATGGAGTGTATGCTTGAGTGATTTGAGATAGGATCCCAAAATCCTTCCAAAAATCGATAAACTCTTAGTAAAGATATTTACCACCTTGATCTGATTGAATCTTATATATGTTCTTTCCAATTTGATTATCTATATAATTAATGAATTATTTGAATTATCAAATGAATCAAATATATACCTCATCAAGTTGACATATCCATAACTTCTCAAGTCATCAATAAAAGTTAATAAGTACGAATACCCACATCTAGCTTATATTAGAAATGTTCTACACACATAAGTGTCAGCCAATCATAGATTCTTTGTGGCCCTTTCACCTTATCCACTAAATAGAGGTTTAGTCCTTTTTTCTTGTAAACAAGCATGACATATTTCAAGTGGTTTTTGATCAGAAGAGTCTAAATAACTATCTTGTTTGATCTTTTTCAAATGCTTCCCATTTATATGACCAAGATGGTGATGTCATAACAGGGTGTTATATGAGTCATGTAAACACGATTTATTATCTATTTCCAATACTTGGTTTTCATAATTTAATACATAAATACCATTATTTAAATTCAAAATACCATAACATATATTGTCATTATAAAAGAAACTAATTTTATTTTCGAACATTAAAATAAAACCATCTGCATCTAGGCATTATATATAAATTATTTTCACTGTAAAAATTGGTACATAATAATAATCCCTTAAAACCAATATCATTACTATAGGAAATGAAAGCTATTAGTCTCTAATGGCTATAGCATCCAGCCCCATACCATTGGTAGCTCACAAATCCACATATCCTTTAGAAATCTTTCATAATATACTTAGTTCTTTAATTTGTATACAGATATAAGAACTTCAAGCTATATTTAATGACCAATGTAAATACATTGAATGATTACACATGATAAAAAAATGCACTTTTATTTTCCCCTTGCTTTTGGGTTCAATTCTTATTCTAGTGGCCTTGATTTCCACATTCAAAATATACTTCCACCTTTTCCTTTCACTACCTTGGGATCATTCTCTTGTTGGAAGGATGTTTCTTAGTAGATTTAGACTTTTATGAGTATTTTAACCCTTTAATTTGTTTTCCCTTTTCTTATTCACCATTAGGACCATGTGTTATTAACTCCTAATGTTCTTATCCACATGGTGAAACAACATAAGAATTTCTGAAAGAATCTTATCATTATTGCACACATTATAATTAACAATAAAAGTGGAGAATGTATTGGGTAGTTAGGAAAGTATGATATCTATGCACAAATCATCTGGTAATTAAATCCCTAAGATGTCTAAGGTTTCAATGTATCCAATAATATTGACTACATGAGGCTCAGATGACACCAACTCTCTAATATTAGTTATGAACAGAGCATTGAAGATCTCATATCTCTCTTTTGTCTACTTCTCTTAATAAATATTCCAAAGCTGAGATATCATATTATAAACATCCATGTCCTCATGTTGCTTTAAAATCTCCTTGATCATGGATGATATCATAAAACATTTAATATTTATTTAATCCTACAAATGTTTCTCATAGAGAGATTACTCTTCTACACTAGAATCATTACTAAGTGCATCAGGAATTGGTTCTTCTAGAATATAAAATTTCCTTTCATGGAATAGTATAACACATAAGAACCTTTTACATTCTAGGAAATTTATTCCATGAGAATGTTATCCTTCTCAAGTATGGATCAAAGTGATATATTTGAATTCATTTTATTATTGTTTATATAAATAATATGAGAAAAAAATTAGTAATTTATCTCACAAAATTAGAATATTTAAAAAATTATATTTATTAAATATCCCAGTATTTTATCAAAAACCCAATATCCCTCATCATTAGATTCAGAATATACTATTTCATAGACATTATAGTGTAAAGGATCAATATTATTCTTCTTATTACCCCGGATTTGGTTGTTCAAGCAATTTGAAGGGTTTTAGGTAGGAATTCAAAATTTCAATTGCATTAACTCATAGTTCCATGATCTTTTGAGTAGACTCCTCAATCCCAAAATCCTTATATTGGATTTCTTTAACCCTTTCCACTCATTTACCCCAAGTCCCACTTTTTTAGTAAATTTTTTATGTGAACTAAGTTAACTCAACCCAAATATTACAGTCATAATTCATCAATAATTGAAATCACCCCAAATTTTTCATTTCAATCACTTAGAAATATGGTTTTATTTTAACTGAAGTGGTGGAAGGCTATACTAACTCAATATATATAACTGAGGGGTTTTATATTTTATTCATAAATTTAGAATTATTATCTTTATTACATGATTGTTAATATTAATTGGGTTTATATAAGTGATTAAACATGTCAAATATAATATTTATTCATAATATAATTTATTTGTTTCTACCTTTCATGCTTTTTAATTCATTAATTCATGTGATCGTAAAAAAACATCCATAAAAAATAACCATGAAACTTGAAATAAATAAAATAATAAAGTAGTATGATCATGATATTTTACTAATAGTTGGTTTATCTAGAAGATGATATGCTAGTCATCAACCGAGGGTAAAAACATCTTAAACCATTTATGGTTGATGTTGTTGTTTTCCACCTATCTATCTATGTATCTCTATTTGATTGGTTTCATCTTGGATCCAAACTTGAACTAGCTCTTCTATCTTGGGAGCTCCATCCATTACATATGCTTTTACTCACATGCAGGTGAGAGGGAAGAGGTTTACATAAAAGAAAACATGGGAATAGAGACCCTTATATAATAATAGGAGAGATGGAACATAGGACAAAAAAATTAATTTAATAATAAATTAAATGAAACCAATCAGATACAATGGCCTGGTCTATTTTCATGATCATCTATATGCATTTAATAAAACTAGTATTCAATTATTAATCATTATTATTTAAGATAAATCATTCTTGAATCAATTAATTATCTTATTTAATTAATCAATATTTTTATCTTAATCCTCATTTGAGTTTCCTTGAGAGTCTCATCCATCATAATTAAAAATAAATAAATTTATTTAAAATTAACTATGTACATTAAAAATGTACCTTAGATAAAACATAGTGGGTACCCATCTGAACTACCCAATTTGTATTATACATGTATACAATTTAATTTTGTGACATGTGTTAGGAACGACTTATCACATACTTTCATGACATGTAATATAAAATTAATTATTATATAAATTGCATGATTTTTCTCTCACATGTTATGCTTTAATGCATATAGAGTACAAATTGTAATACAACTCATACATGATATGCAGAACCAAACATTGTACAGAAATTAATTACACATTTATATATATTAAAACGCATTACACATCATATCTTATTAACTTAATGACCACATGAAAGTACATATTGACAATGTCTTCACAGAATAATAAATTATTTTTAATTCTACATAATTTGGTAAGAGTACACAGTACCTATATTGGAGCTGCATGGGATATATGCATTCTCTCTTTCTATATGTGGAATATTCCTAGGTAATCAGTGTGTAATCATTCCATAGAAAAGATAGAGTACATAGTGTGTACATTGGATACACGTTGTGTGGTCTCTGAGTTACATGGTCACCAATTAGGTAGGTCATGTGAGAATATACATGGACCTTTTATGACTAAAGGACTACACACTTTCTAAGGGAGTTATACAGTGTGTAATCTGGTTAACTTGGGGTCGAGATGGCCTGGTCAACACATAATGTATAATTAAATGTATTGTGTGTAATAAATGAACATTCCTTGAATGGATTCCAAATTAATTCTTAGTGTATTAAACACTAGTATACAATGTGTACCTCTAGGCTACATGGAGTGTAATCTTGTGTTATCCTTCCATATTCCTCGGCACCTCCAGATAAGATATTTGAAACTATTTCAATCAGAAAATTATTCTATTTGATTATATTTAAGAGAAACGTAGAGGAAGAATCAGATCTCACAATTTAAATTAAATAACAATTAAACTAGAACTGAAAACTAAATTAAAACTTTATAAAATAGTCAATGACCTTAAACAAATTATCAATAATTATATGACCCACTCTGATACCACTTGTAGGTTCTTGTTGTAGCAGAAGTGTGTAATGGTTTGAGTCCAACTTTTCTTTTTTTCAATATCGATGATCATTCTGATATTTACATGATGATAAACTCAATGATCAATTGAATTGAATCAATTAATACAAACAATGGATAAAATGATAGAACAAAAATGTAGGATCATCACATATTATTTATAATTCATTTCAGAAAATAAAGAATTTCCTTGTGAGAAATTATTTATTCATTGATGGATATGACGACAGATCTACATTGTACTATCATTACATTATTGGAATCAGTATTTGATTCCCTCTAGTGGTGATCCACATGTGTTCCACAAATCTATGAATGTTGTCATAGGAATCTCGGGTTTCCGGCACAGTAGATCCTACCACTTACGTCGTTTGCCTTTGATCATCCTAAGATTCACTTCCAAAGGATTATATCTGATCTCTCTTAACTCTGGAGTGGAAGATGGATGAAGATCACTCTATGTTCCCGGGAGTTTTCTTCGAGAAGAGAACCCTATAGGGATTTGAGAAGATTCAATGAATTTTATTATGTATAACAAAATAAATGAATTAACTCTCTTGAAAAATAATATAATTTAGTTTATATACAGCTAGGGTTAGAAATAAATAATTACACAAGTGACCTTAAATTTTTATGTAATCCTTGTGGAACTCTATGTCTATAATAATAATATTATTATTATTTCTCAATATTCACTAAACTCACAAATTAAAATTATATATTATTTATTAAAATAATATTCAATATATAGTATTTACTAGACCTGTAAACATGTTTCTTCATTCCTTTACAATATTTATCAGGCCATGGATAATGAATATTTATTTAATAAATAAATATCACACCATTATTCACCAATAAATAAATAAATACTCAATTCACTAAATTTAAAAAAAATATTAATTAAATATTATACTCACATAATATTCCTTTAAATAACTGGTGATGGAATCTGTGAAATCAAGAAAATATGAATAATTATTAAACCATATGTGGGAATAATATTTATTCAACTTGTTAAATAAAAAATAATAATACATTATTTAATTGAAATTCTAGACACACTTAGTGAGTGATCCTCTGGAACTCTTTCTCAGTGGCATTAGGCGAAGCAGCCTAAAGACCAAGGTTACCATATAAAAACATGTTAAGGCCCCAATATAGAATGAATTTAATCTTTTAATGATAAAATACTTTATATAGACACATAGTATGTAATATAATCTCTTTATCATTATATATCTAATCATGAAAATTGTATGATGGTTCCCTCAACCTATGTTCTCAATGTCTCTTTCTTTGAATTTCTGAAAATAGAACATGCCTATAGAACACCATGGACATGGATTTATGTAGGCTATATCATTACATCAAATGGTCCAGGATATCAACTTCTGTTGAAGAAAAAAAGTTACAAATACTTTCTCACGTTATTCATTAATACAATATTACTCATGACGCAACCAATGTATCCTACTTCGCTGTGAACATATGTCATCATGGATTTTATCAATACATAAAAGTATGAAAATTATAATACTCATTAATAATAATATTAAAGTCTAAGGATCAATAAAAACTTCTTATAGATTGGAATATCCAATGACACATATAAATGTAGATTTCCTATTGGTGAATCTAGATATTACTAAGGGTGTACACCATGAGAAGGTGCCTCAAAGTCCAATGAGTCTTCACCCCTGATATACTAAATAATTTATGTCCTTAAGATGATTTTATCCATCCATAAAAAATATATTTAAGAATACTTTCATGGAATTTTTGGGTTCTCATAATATCAGTAAACTTTTATGACCATTTTGTGTGACAGCTACTCTTAGGACGTTATCACATATTATGTTATATATTTGAACAATAATGATGTGATAATGAGTTTATTAGTATTCAAAACTATGAATAAGGTTTATCATAAAGTATACATAAGTTGGTTCTAGGGAAAAAACTCTAATAGGAACTAGTATTGTGATGTTCTAAATTCTATTTTATATCCATGGGAGTTTTTAAATTAAAAGTACAAGAATAGTAATAAAATAATGAGAACAATTGTTATTGTATATTATCTAAAAGTTATATTTTTCCTATTACTTTGTTTTCCTTAGGGTTTTGAATGGTAATTTTAAGGTTTTAAATTTTTTTTGTTATACAAATGAGTTTGTTTCTATGTTTTGATTTCTTTGTTTTATTTGTGAAATATTTTTTTGTTATTTTTTTTCCTTTTTTTGTTTATAATTTTTTTTATTCTTTTATTTTAGAAATATTTTTTATTTTTTGGTGGTATTATTATTTATAAAAATCAATTCAATTTTAAATTTCAAAAATTAGTTACGAATATTCATTACATAAAATTTCTTATAGATGATAATGAATCATCGTTAGATTACTGGACACCAAACAATTGATTAATATAAGGAAGGGATTGATGTTTTTTTGGAATTTTTCAAATGAAATGTTTCAAAAAAATGACCATATTTTACATCCATGTATAATAATTTTAAATATTAAAAACTTATAGAGTATATAAATCAAAGAAAATTTAATTCTAAATGGTTTTAATCCAATTTATAATACTTGGATTTAGTATGGCTAAATTAGGGAGAATTCAAAGTCAAATGATGATAGATATTTTTAAGGTGATAATTCTAATAAAATTAAAGAAATGATTCATGATATTGAAGTGAAAACAATTTAGAATACACCAAAAATTGAGTGCTTATATGGTGATTCAAAAAAAATTATATCTTAGTTGTGTGAAATTTATGCTTTTATAAAATTCATTAAGATTAGTTAACTTGAAATACAATAATGGATAGTGTGAAAAGAGTTTTATAGAGTTTCTATAGCTATGTAAAAAACTTACTTTTTGAACACAATGATCTTTCATATTAACATTATAATATGAACAAATATATTATACCTCTTGGGATTGGGATATAATAATATGCATGACTACCCCCCAATGAATGTATGTTATATTGGAAAGAATAATAAGGTCTATCAGAGTGTTTTAAATTTAAGATATCATGGTATAAGTTGAATGAAAATCATAGGTTGATTTATCATTTATTCCAAGTACCAAGACTTATAATAAGACAATTAATAATATTCCTATAATATATTTTCTAAAACATTTATTTTTAAATTCAAAAGATTAAAAAGGATAATATGATATGTAGAAGAGAGAATATCGAATGAAAATTTATTTCATTGAGTATATTTTCTTAAATTAAATAACATTTATCAAAAAAATCCTATATTAGAAACTAAAGTTATAAATCTTAGATTTATACTACACATAAATGTAATAAATCCATATTATCACCTTAGTATAAAGCATTATTGAGGACCTTTTTTCTTAGTGATTTACAACTTATCTCCTAAATTTTATATGAATAAAAAATTATCATGTTTAGATTAATGATATATGGACTAATATATCTTGGAAAAGATATTGATGTTTACTTTTCACTATTAATTGATGATTTGGAACTATTATGGGAGGAAGGTATCATATTGTACGATTCTTATAAAGAGGAATATTTTAAATTTCACAAAATTGTTATATTCAATATAAATGACTACCTAGAATATGTAAAAAATTTGGATATAATATTCATGGGTATAATTATATCCTAATTTATACACATGTGACATTATATAATATCTTATAAGGTTCCTTAAGATCATGAGAACCCATGAGAATAGGGGGTTCAATCAGTAGTAATGTTTGACAATTTCTTCACTCTTGAAAATTAACCCCTATAACTTGTTAGAGTTTTAAATTCTATAAAAATTATAAAACATAACCACAATTCATATACCATAAAAAAATCATTGCACGCAATATCTACAAGGTTAACCCATAGTGTGGGTGACTACATCCTTGATATGGTGACTCTCATCGGTCCATAGAAATCCACTCAGATAAAAAGTGAATACAACTAAGATAACTCATGTTACGCTACTTCTATCTACCGATAGAAATTCATACTTAATCTAATCATTTATATTTTTTTCTTATGTTTCTGAGACAAAAAAAAGATAAAAAACATTGGAAAAAACCCATAATAATTTCATCTGTAATTCATCCATTTGATTTTATTCATCAAATAAGGGTCTGTATGGTGCCCTCTACCTTTGTCTACTGAAACTCCATCCATTGTGCCTCATGAGACAGCGTGTATGTTCTACACTCTATCTAATGAACAAAACGATTGTGTCTCATAAACTATTTGGAATCTCTATACAGTACAACCTCTATCCAGGATCTCTGATCGATGCCTTTGTCTGATGTCTCTAGTATGCACCTCAGTCTGGTATAACTTCTCACTACACCTCTATCTTGTTTACTTAAACTTCAACCAGGTGTTCCCGTGGTTGGAAACATATCCTGGTAAAAATTATTTAGCACTTCACTTTTTTGAACATATGAATAGTTATAGTATGAGTTGTACATACACCCCTTTGTATAGGATCTCACATTGGAGAAAATGTGAGAACTCAAACATGGTATATCACTCAACCAGAACTGGAATTATAAATCTCATTCTCATTCCAACTATGTATTTTTTAACTTCCTACACATTTTAAATTTTTAGGATGCCTCTAAAATATTCTATAACATTCTTTAATATTATAACAGAATCGATACCAGCATTATTTCTTCAAACTTTCTTAAACACAGTATTAAGGAAATTATTAAAATTTTATTAACCATGAAAATATAAAAAACATTGAAAGCCTATATTTAGTATCTTTGTTATTTAGTTATTTACATATTTCATAGAAATATTCTAAAAACATGGACTGAAAAATGTTTGTTCAGTGAATTCATTAGATATTTCCTGTCTCGTGCACTATTCCTTCATCTGGTATTCATCTGTTATTTTTTTTGACTGGTGAACTACTCTATTCAAATCTACTATCTAATGTTTATCTAACATGTGTTGTTCTTCACATCTCCAAAACATGTCTCGGTTGATTGAATTGGTCTGGTGAACTTAGTGTAACACCAAATGATGCTCTTTATGTGATTCCCTGGACCGATGGACTCTCATTTTTTCATATAAATTTTTATATCCAATTAGTCCAAATATATATAGACTCAAGACTTTTAAAAAAATATTACCAGATTTATAAATATAAATATCCATTAATACAACACAAATACAGTAAATTCCTAGTGTATTTAGAATACTTGGTTCATAATACATCAAATGAAACTAAAACACGCATCCTTAATTTATTCTTCATAGTGAGCTCTTAAAATCTATTTGAGATCGTAAATACTCATGGTATAACTTGGGGAATACATGGAAAAGTTCCACTAAAAATATAATTAATGGAATAAAAATTATTAGAAATCATAATATGGGAGTCAACAGTATAACATGATAACATAAAAGAGAAGGCACTAGAGTAATCACATAGAAATATATCATAAAAAACTTGGTATCAAAAAATCATAACATCCTAGGAAATGTGGCAGAAAAATAAAACATCATATAGGAATATTTCAAGGATAACTCCTAAGACAACATTATATGGGTGATAGAGTCTCATAATGTATTAGGTTCACTCTCTAATCCCATACATGATGTCTCAAGAGACTAAAACATCACCTAATGAATTTGAAGAATATAAAATTCTAGGCTCACTTGTCAGATTAATTTCATTTACATTCGTATGTGTTAAACCTAAATAAATAAATCATAAATCATAATAAAATAATTATCTATAGAAATAAAATGGGTTTTCTAATCTTACCTCATATAATAATAAAAATAAATTTTGTTAAGAATGAATTTGAGAAGTGATCATAAGGAATGTATTTCCCCATCTAAGTAAGGGATATTTAGAAAGGTATATATGTAAGCGACATATACAAAATATTTAGATTCATTCCATAAAATTGAAGGTTATTTTTTTAAGAATAAAAATATTTTTAAAATTTTAAAAATATTCCAGAGGAAAATAACCTTTCCACTTTGAAAATCACTTTTGAAAAACTAAAATTTAAAAAAAATATTATTGAAATAATTTTCTTTGAAAATAACCATGGAAACTTATAAATTAATCTTCAAGTAAAATAATCGTAATTATGGTGTAAAATATCATTCAAGTTTTCCATATTAAAATAAATATTCTTTTCACATTTTCAGTAAAAAGTCAAGAAGTACTTCTTTCGGAAAACAACAAGAAGATTTTTTTAAACTAATTTTTAAAAAAAATGTTTAAAATGAATTTAAAAAATTATAGAAAAATATTGAAAACATATTTTTAAAATTAGAATAAATAAAACATGAAAAAGGAAGAGAAAGTGTTTTTGACCGGAGAGATAAATAAAGTCAATTTTCCTTAAAAATATTTTTCTCAGCCTTTTTAAGTAACAAAGAGAGGAAAATAATACTATTACTTTGAAATTTCATGAATAAATATATTATAACAAAACAAAATGGTATTATTAGGTAATTATATAATAATATTAAATAATGGAAATTCAAGAATAAATAATTATAATTAAAATGAGATTGAAACATAAACATTTACTACTTTGGTAATTTTTGAATCATAACCCTCATAAATAATGGAAATTAATTATAAATTAATATACCATGAATTATGAAGGATTCATGATATAATATGAAAAAATAAATTATATACACCATATAAAAGAAACTAAGTGAAAAAGGAACATTTTTCTCAAAGAATGAAGTTTTGAGACGAAACCCATACCTCGAGCCAGAATTGTCACATGTGTTCTTTATCTTATAGAATAATAAAATGATGTTAATTATTTCATTTATTAATAAAAAAATTTCAATTTTATTATTCCATTTATTTTACTTATTATCATGTTATGTTCAATTATGTAATCATTTAAGCTCAAGTCAAAAGTTTTAATGATGTCTGGATTATATGTCGAAAATAACTTTAGTAAGTTAACTAAAGTAAAAGAGATCATTAATTCATAATTTCCAGAAAAAATCATAAAATAATTATCATTTTTATACCTCAATTATAATTTTCAAACCAATAATTATAAATTATTATGAAAAATTAGATACATTACAAACATCGTGCTGGTAAGTCATACATATGCAAGAGTTACATTTCCTTTTTCAAAAATCATAAAGAAATAAAGATATGTGTTTTTTTATATTTATATAATTATCATTATATCATAAATATAATTTTATTTCTTTAAATACCCTTATATATACCATCAATGAGATTCAGTATTAAAAAAATGAATCACATCGCTTCGCATGGAGGTAGTCCACCGTACACACGAACGATGTTATAATTTTCAACGAATGGTAATTTAAGAAATTATATAATATATTAATTTCCCATAATGGTTAATATTTAATTATTATAATATATAAACATTAAATTAATTATTATTACCTATCATTTAAATCTTAGGTGAAAACCAAATCACATTACTTCGTGGGGTGATTTTCCGCAGTATACGTGAGCGATGTTATCATATTCCATAAGGAATGGAAAGTAAGAGGGTATATGGGATATTATAATTCCATAAGTATAATTATATCCTAAATATCATTTATAAAATTTAAATATTTAATTATATCCATCCATGAGAACTATTTTTGGAAAATGATTTACCTATATTTGTGAGGCGGTAGTCCACCGTACTCATGATCTAAATATTAATTTCCCATTTGAGGGTGGATAAGATGGGTTTAGGTCATGAACTTAACATAAAAACATATCAGTATATGTAAAATATTTATTTTATTATATAAACATGGTTTAATAATATTTTAATAAGCTTTATGAAGAAATAAAATAAAACGCTTGGTTAAGGATCTTACCTCTTCTTCAAACAACTTCTTTAGGTTTTTACCAAAAGACTTTATAGGTTGGATATATGATAAAATAATATATTCTATGATGATTTAAGGGAATAAATAAATTTATTTGGGAAGGAATTTTTTGAACAAATGGTATTTTTATATGTGGAATGGAGATGAGAGGGGTGGCATTTTATAAGTTGGGGTAAGGACACATTTGGAATTTTTTAAAAGAAAGAATTCCTCTCATGTTTTTATCATGAAAAGAGGCTCCAAAATGTACAATAATTTATCCTCAGAAGTTATAAGGTCTAAATATAACCATAAAATTGTAATTGGATATGTTCTTGGTTATTTTTAACACTTATATTTCTAGTTTAACCACCTCATAAACTCATTTTAGCCTTAACCACAGTAAAAAATTTAATTTTTTCCCTATTAATTATTTTAAAATTTTAATTTAACCTTGTTAGATATTATAAATTATTGTGATTAAAAATATTTAATCCATTTTTCCACTTTTGTGGCATAATTTAATTTAAAATTAAACTTGTAAACGTGTAAAAAAAAGGTTTTCCAAATAAACCATTCAAAAGTTTAAAAAGATTTTATATCAAAATAAAATATGAAATTGATTCCAATGAAATAATTTGTAATAATAAATATATAATTTAACTAATTTTAATTTTAAAACCACATTAAAATAGAACATGGTGTATAAATACTTCATACTAAAAGATGGTTTCTGATGAAAATTAGTATTTTTCACTATTCATCGAAAAATGAATAATTTCATAATCCAAAAATAAACCCTAAGATAATTTTGATATGATTATTTAAAAAATTAAGATCATTTTTATAATAAAACTTTAAAAAGTGGTAAAATTTATTTTTAAAATATGTGTACAAAGTGCAACAAAACCGCTTTTTGAAAAAATACAACTTTTTAGAAAACATTGTTTATATTAAAAATTATTCTTATTTTAATTAAAATCAATAGATAATAATTGAATTTATTTTAAAAATTTGCAAACCATATAATTTTCATAATTAATTTATTCATATTCATTCCCACCAATTAAACAGCTAAGTTATAATGGTATACTATATTATTATTCAATTAGATTTTGGCTTGCGTGTTCCGCAAGATATTTAAGAGATTTAATTTTTTTTAGGAAATATATTATCAAGTATCAAGGTGTTACATTCTATTTTAAGCCTGGTGTTTCATGTTTTATATGATATTGAACATGATGTTCCTATTTTAAAATCTTGGTTGTTATATTCTACCCTTATAAATAAATTGTATCTATGAAATTTAATCCTGGTCTCAAAAATTATAGGTTTAACATTTTAAAATTTCATTGTTGAAAAAACCACATCATAAAAAGAGTTAATAAAAATTTCTCTTAAAATATGGTAATGGAATTAAAAAGTTGATATGGAATAACACATTTCTAGGTTTCAAATTAATAGAATATTGGTGGGATGTGAAAATTTATACATGGAATAAAAACATAAATAATTATAGAAAGTGATAGAGATCATTCATCACAAGAAAGTTAATGATCCTGAGAAATTCCACATCCAAAAAACCATAAATCTTTTATGAATTAAAATACCATTGATTCATCATATATGAATAAAATAGGATGAATTTTTTATTTCAAAATACTTTCCCTAGATTTGAGGGATTTATTTATTATTAAGATATAGAACACCATAAAATATAATTACTTGATATATTATTATTTCATAAACAAAATTTGATCATTTTTTATTCTTCGATCACTTTCCACTTAACCTCATACTCTAATTAAGGCATATACAATATGAATTTTTCATTCATTAATCACTAAAACTAACTTTTAACGGATTATAAGATCTATAAGAGAGTAAAAAACTATTCCTCATATCTTTATTAAAACCAAAATGGTCGGCTCAGGGTAAGAAAATAATCAAAATTAATATGAATATATTTATCACAAAAATTCAATAATAAAAGTAAATATTTAAAATATATCATTCCTTAAATAACCATATATCCCAAATAACCTCAACAACGTCAACTTGAAAGAATTTTTTAACCTCAATGGTTGTCTCATACCCTTCAATAAAAATCTCTAAAAATATAATATAATTATTCCCAAATAATCCATTACATTAAACCTAAAGATTATATATATATCTTAACCTAATAAAATATTTCCCTAAATATCATTAATCACTTCAAAATTCTATAAATTCTAAGATATTTGATCCTATAATATGTTTCCTAAAATCAGCTTAATATTAATCCACCAAAACATTTATTTGAAAATAATATCATATTAAATAGTACATCACATAGGCTCATGGTAGGCGTTACACCCTTATTTCCCTTTGGTTGTGGGTTCAAGCCCTATGGCCTTTCCAAATATAATGAGTTGTCACATGAAATACAGGTTGTACTTTTTCTAAAATTATAATTACAATAATGATCCGAAAAATATGATAAACAACCTCAAAAAAACATTAATCATCAAATCATTTTGTAACCACTATAGTTATTTATACAAATATTTTTTCACCGCATCAAATAATCCTAATTGAAAATTATTAGCTTAACATCAAAAATAGGATAAACCCTAATGGTTATCAATATAGTTAAACTTTTTTCAATAAAATATAAATTCATTCTTCCTGGAATAATTTTTTTTACTAAAAATCCTTAATGAACCCAAGGTTTATATTTCTATATATATTTTCTGAAATACTCTTAATCATCATATATTTCTCTAAAATAAAACCTAAAAAGGGGTACTTATTCTTTTAAACTCATGATCAACCTTAGACTTATCAACCCAAGACACTTTATGTTTATCTTATTCCATAAATTATAATCATATATTAATATCCTAAATGATGGTTCACAAAGATTCAACGAATTTACAAAGAAAATACCTTAGTAGTTTCAATCCATGTGTGAATCAAGGCTTATTGTCATGCACCATGTGATGATTAATTCTAGATCAATATGCCCTTTTCAGAGTAATTACCCCTATGTATAATTGTTTTAGATTCACATCCACTTCTAGTATATATATAGGGTTTTAATTACCTAAAAATCACTAGATCTATACTTCACCAATATTTCAACATATTTTTCCTTCGTCTTATCCTTATACATATCTTGCACCTATCCTTAGAATTATCCTTAGAGTCTCACTAAATATTTCTTATCTTAGCCTTAAAAGGTTAAATAAATCATTTTTATAATACCAACTATAGTGAATCATGGATTTTACACATGTTATTACTTAATTTTGAAATATAAATATCCTTTAATACAACACAAGGATTTTAAAGGAAAATTTTATTTGTAATACTAGGTTCATAATACACCAAATGAAACTAAAACATGGAATCCTTAATTTATTCTCTATAGTGATCTCCTAAAATCCATTTTAGATCCTAAATCCACATGGTAAAACCTAGGGAATACATTAAATAAAGGGGTGAGGTAAATAACCTAATAAGGGGATAAACATGATAAGGAATCAAAGCATGTGAGTAAAAGGTATAACATGATATCATAAAAGAGAAGGCACGTGAGTAATCATAGGGAAAAATAATGTAAATAACATGGTATCATAAAATCAAGTAATCATAGGAAATGTGGTAGAAATATAAAATATTACATAGGCATAATTAAATTATAACTTCTAATATAATATCTTATGGTGTGTAGAGTCTTATAATGGATTTTTTCACCACCTAATACCATACATGACGTCTCATGAGACTAAAACATTAATCAATGCATTATAGGTCTATATATTTCTGATACTACCCATAAAATTCATTTTATATACATTCATATGTGTTCTGCGTAATGAAATCAAGTATAATTCATAAAAATTTGAATTACACATGGAAAGAAAATAGGTTGCATAATCTTACCTCATATAATATTCAAAAAGTCATTTCTTTTATAAGTAACTTGAGAAGTGATCATAAAGAATGTATTACCCCATAAAATTAAGGTATATTGAGAAAGGTATATATGTAAGAGACATATATATATAGTATGTATAATCATTCCAAAACATTAAAGGTTTTTTTCATTGAATGATAGAAATTATTATAAAAAATATTAAAAAATTTCTTGAGGAAAATAACCATTCCACTTTGAAAATAACTTTTAAAAAACTAATATTCACAAAATATTGTGGAAAAAAATTTCTTTAAAAATAACATTTTAAAATTATAAAGGAATATTCAAGGAAAATAATGGTCATAATAACAGAAAATACCATTCATGTTATACATGTTAAAACAACAATTCCCTTTACTTTTTTAGTAAAAAGTCAAGAAGTACCTCATTTGGAAAAAAAATAAGAAAATTAATTTTAAACCATTTTATAAAAACTAAAAAAGGGTAAAAATGAATTTAAACAATCATATAATAATATTTAAAACATTTAAAAACACTTTAAAAAGACATATACATGTAAGAGAAAGAGTTTTCAACCGAAGATAGACATAAAGTCTATTTTCCAAAAAAAAATATTTTATCCATATTTTAGGTTTGAAACAGAGGAAAAGGGTACTATTACTTGGAAATTTTATGAATAACCAGAGGAGAATAAAATTTAAGGGTTTTATTAGGCAATGATCAATTAATTTCCAACAATGTAAATTTAAGAATAAATAATCCTGATTAAAATGAGATTAAAACATTAACCACTACCGCTTTAGTAATTTTTAAATAATAATCCCCATAAATTAAGGAAATTAATTATAAATTAAAATAACATTAATTATAAAGGATTCATGATATAATATTAAAAGGATTATTTTATAAACCATATAAAATAAACTAGGTGCATAAAAGAACATGTGTCTCAAAGAAGTAAGTTTTGAGACGAAACCCTTACCTCAATCCCAAATCATCACATGCATTCATTATATTACTAAATAATAAAATTAGGTTAATTATGTAATTTATAAATAAAATTTTTCTGGTTTATTATTCCTTTCATTTTATTTATTATCATGATATGTTAAATTACATAATCATTTAAGTTCAAGTCAGATGTTTTGATGATATTCGGCTCATATGTCCAAAATCACTATGACAAGTTCACTAAAGTTGACTACATAATTATATTATCATTTATAGAATAATAATAATTAAATAATTATCATTTTTATATGTCAATTTTACTATTATAACCAATCAATTGTGATAGTTATGAAAAATAAACTTTTTTATAATCATAGAGATGGTAGGTCTTACCGCATGAGTAACATTTCCATTTTTTGAAAATCATAATGGAAAGAAGGTAAGTGTAATTTTATATTTATAGAATTATAATTATATAATAAATATAATGTTATTTCCTTAAACACTCATATATATACCATCCATTTGATGTGGTATTAAAAAATGAATCACAACACTTCGTGAGGCGATACTCCACCAAACACAAGAACGACATTTTCATTTTCAATGGATAGTAAAGTAAGAAATTATTGGATATATTAATTTTAAATAGTGGTTAATATGTCATTAATATAATATATATAAACATTAAATACTTAATTATATTCATCCATCATAACTGGTGATGCAAAACGAATTATGTCAGTTCGTGAGGCGGTAGACCACCATACAAACAATTAGTAGTTTTGTTTCCCATTTGAGGGAAGTGGATATGGGTGTAGGTCATGAAATTAACAAAAAAAATCATTACATTTAATATATTGAGTTTATTATATAATCATGGTTTAATATTATTTAAATTTGGTGGAAGTATAAATAAAATAAAATGTTTTGTTAAGGATGTTAACTCTTCTTTGGAAAACATCTTTAGGTTTGCACCAAAATCATTTCTAGGTTGGATTTTTAATCAAACACATGCTTATAGAGTGATTTTCGGAAGATAATTAATTTTTTTTCTATTTAGTAACCTAAAAAATGGGTTTTGGAAGTGTTAAATTGATAGGATAGGGGTAAAATTTTATAAGTGGGGGAGAGGTCACATTTGGAGTTTTTGAAAAGAAAGAATTATACCCTTGTTTGTATCAAGAAAAAAGGATAAAAATAGTAAATATTTAAAATTATAAGTTATAAGTTCTAAATATGACCATAAAATAGGAATTAGAAATGTTTTTGGCTATTTTTAACCCATATATTTTTGTTTAACCACTGGTAAACTCATTTTTTCCTTAACCGTGGTAAAAAAAATTATTGTTTTTAGTATTCATTATATTTAAATATTAATTTGACCATATTATATAATATAAATTATTATTATTAAAAATATTTAAACCATTTTTAAAAATTAAACCAACATAATTGGTATAATTTTATTTAAACTTAAACTCACAAACATGTCAAAAAAATGGTTTTCCAATAAAAACTTTCATAATATTATAATGTTTTCATATAAAAATTAAATATGAAATTGATTAAAATGACATAATTTGAATTAATAAATATATAATTTTACTAATTTTACTTTTAAAACAACATTAAAATAAAATGGTCTTTGTAAATTCTTTAAACAAAAAGTCAGTTTTTAATAAAATTCAGAATTTTTGACTATTCATCAAAAAATGAATCATTTCAGGAAAATCCCAAAAATTAACCATAAGATAGTTTTGATATGGTGAATTAAAAAATTAAGTTCATTTTTTAAAATAAATATTCTAAAATTGGTAAAAATTAATCTCCAATTATTTGTGCAAAGTACGACAAAACATCTTTTTATAAATATAATGATTTTTAGAAAATAATTATTTTTATTTCAAAAGATTTTTATTTTATTTTCAATAAATAGATAATCATTGAATTTATTTTATATATTTGTAAACCATATAATTTTCCTAATTTATTTATTCATATTTATATATATCGTTTTATTGGCTAGGTTATAATGGTATATTATATTAAGATTAATTTAGATTCGGGGTTATGTATTTTTCAACATATCAAAGATATTTATGTTTTGAAAAGAAATATATAATATAGTGTTGGGTATTTAATTATCTTATAAAATTGGTGTTTCATTTCATATACACTATCAAATATGATTTTACTATTTTAAATTCTCATGGTGTTACAACATCTTTCCTTCCAATCGATCATGCCCCAACTCAAGCCTTCACACACAAAATGGAACATAAGACTCAATCTAATATAAGTTGTGGAATCATCCATTCAATGACATAATTTTGATCTGTATGATGTTTTTTCATCAGATGAATCTTTCCAAAACATCTGACTAATCAAACTGTTTAACTGATAGTACTCTGACTGATGGAATTAATCTAATAGAATACATAATGCAACGACCATAATGAATTTTTGATATTAAAGTAAGTTAAAATGTTAAAAAAACATAACTACTTGCACATTTTCTTCTTATGTATGAGAAGACTCTAGACATTGGTATTTGTACATGATATTATGATGCAATATGATAATATGTCTATCCAACGGTCTTCATAAATATCTGTAAAAAAAATTAATGGAGTAAAAATGCCTCTATAAAACAAAAGTAAGTCCAATAGATCTTCATCTGATGGACTCAACCCAATGGCCTTCCTTTAGTATCACACTCCTTGACTTCACAACATCAAAATTCATACAACTACTAACATAATCTTTATCTTCATATAAATTACAAATAATCTATTTATCTAGAAACTTTAGTATAATCTTCCTAGTAAAATGGAGTCCTTATTATTTTAGAATACTTATTTGGTTAGTATTATAACTTCGTCATACTATGACTTAATCTTTAACTTCTTATAATTTATAAAAATGCTTAAAATCCTAAAAACATGGACTACTTTCCTTACTGTGTCTCATTTAATCAACCCTCGCATTTCTTGTAATGTTATATGACCTCAACCTTTGTAAAAACATAAATTAGATAATTATATTCTCTATGATTTTAGGAACTTAAAGACCAAAAAAACATTGTATAACTGTAGGAAAGTTTCCTATCATGGTTAATGAAACATTCTTATCCACCTTTATTACATCATAACAAAACTTTCTAAACCAATCCAGAAACTCTTTCTTTAATAAGATACAAAATCATTCACAATAAGATATGTTGGCCAAAAATACAAAATACATTAAAAAATCCAAAGGATATTAAATCTACCACTTTGGATTTTTTTGGAAATATTCACAACAACTCTTAATATTTTCTAATAATACTTTTCTCAATATTTAATCAAACACAACCTTTCTTATAGAGAATTTATAGACCCATTCTATTGGACAAAGAAATGTTTTTAAAGGAATTTCATCTCTCGATGCCACAAAATTTTATAGTAACGAAAAGCTAAACACCTTATCAATATTTTTTAGTCTATTTTTTAATTATAAAAATAGTTTCAAATTCATAAAATATTGATTTATACACCTTCTTACAAAGTTCAAATTTTTCTCCCCCTTCAAAAATATAATCCCAAGAAAGGTGGGGGTCATTTCCTTAAAAAATTTATAAAGTCATTAGTGGAATCTGAACTTGTAGTTTTAGCCTGAATTCCAAAAATCTTTCCCTTAACATAGCTTTAGTGAGAAAATTAAGAATATGATGTTTTTTAAAAATATATTCAAGAATAAAAACTCCACTAGAAACCTTATATTTGATAAAATTATTGCTAATATAAATGTTCTTTGGTCTAGAATGTTGTATAGGGTTTTTAGAAATGTTAGTTCCACTATGTTAAATTCATTGAGAGGGGGGTTAATTGTGGTATTCCATATTAAAACTACAACCCCTTTTGATCTTGTTTTGGCATTAAAAAACACACTTTTCTTTTTCTCCCATAGAAATATATGAACAGAAATTAAATCATACATGGGACAATATTATTTTAGTTGGTTCAACCTCAGTCTTATTTGTTCAAGGAGTAAATAACGGCAATGTGAGGATGTACTAAATCCACTAATAGTGTACTAATAGTTACAATATTTGGGCTAGATCACTTCTATGCCTAAAATCACTTCCTTTAAAAGGTTTAGGGTCTGCTAACTGCATTCTCAAGGGTCACTCCTTATGTCTCTTTCTCTGGATCACTGCCGATGTAAAGGATCATCTTCTTCCTCTTCCTTCACTCGCTGCTCATGGAAGGGATCCACACACAGTTTATAGACTTTTAGGCCCCTTCATTTTCATAAATGATGCATCCTCAACTGTAGATGGACTCTCTTTTGATGTCCCACTTTCATCCACTAATGAATACCACTTTACCACAGTTGTATTGGGCAACTTGAAACTTTCATGTAACCCTGGGTTAACTTTCATGCTACTTTAGGAATGGTATGAAAGTGTTACCTATGTTCTAGAAAAATCAACTTATGCACTACTCCAAACCTGCACGAAAAAAACTTCTCATAATCACAAGATGCATGACACACACCCATTTTACCCAACTCACTATTGGCGTGCAACTACCATCTGACACGCAACTTCTGAATAACTCTATACTTGGGTGCCCTCACCACCTGCGCAACCCGATCTCTAATTTTCTCACAGTGTTGGGCTACTTTAAAATGAGGGGGTAGCTATCTATTTATTGGAATTTTGAATACCCAAATCACATGGCATGTAACTTTCCCATAGACATTCTAGTATATTTTCCCAAGCCTCTGTCATGAAACTCACCTTGCGTGCCACTCCAAAACTTGTGCGCCCTTATTTCCTTTTCCATATTTGGATGTTCTGATTTTGATAAATGCATGGAAGATAACTTTCCAAGGAACCTTGACATTGGCACACAACTCCCTTGTATATGGTTTTTTTGTACTGCCTCTAGATCATCCATTCCTTTGTCTTGGATATTTTTCAACATAGATTGTCAATGATATCTATATATCTAGACAACTAACCATGGAAACCCTCATTTTTAACAAACACAATCAACCCCAAAAATCCTTAAATGTTACCTTGAGGGATTTTTTCCATTAAGAAAGATCAATGGAACTTTTATTATCACAAATAATATTTAATGGTTTAAAAAAATTTACTATCAAATATTTTAGATGAAATTTCATCTAAAATATTTTTATACAATCTTGGGTAGTGGAAACATATTTTTATTCAGATATTCTCATAGTAATAGAACATTATTTCATACTATGGAATCTCAAACATCATTCTTCCAAAAAAAATTTCTTCCTAATGTTGATTTCTTAACATTTCAATCTCTAAACCAATCAGCATCAGTTAACCCAATAATGTTCATCTCATTATTTATTGTATACATCGGCCCAAATTTTGATGTTCCTTTAACATATGTGAGATTTATTTTAGCTTCTAACATATGAGATCCCTTTGGATCACTCTAATATTTTGTGCATAATGTAATGGAATATACAATTTCTGGTCTTGAAGAGATATGATAGAGTAAATTTCCTATCAATGTTTGTAAGTATTTATGATTCACACTTATCCCAACTACATCTTTACTCAACTTCATGCCAATAGAGATAAGAATAGAAACAACCTTGTAATTTTTCATTACAAAATTCTATAAAAACTCCTCGGTATATTTGTATTGATATAGAAATATGTATATCCCGTTTTTTTAACTTTTAAGTCTTGAATAAAAGTTAACTCTCCAAATATAAACATTTAAAATTTATTCATTTTTTTAGAAAATCCTCCACTTGTTTTATCTATGTAACCTAAAATTATTTTTTTAATATAACAAATCACAATAAGGGTACTTGTGATAATTTCATTAGTATAAAAGTTACCCTCAAAATTTCATTTATAAAAGTTCAACTACTTTAGTATATAGTCGAGTTTAAAGTACCGCACATGAGGATCATGTTTTAACCAATAAAAATATTTCTTCAACTTACACAACATGGTTCCATCATTATCAAGTAAAAACCCCTTACATTACTCAATATAAACTTCTTCGTCAATTTATAAATTAAAGAAATAAAAATTAACATCCATTTGATAGAATTTATAACAAAAATGTGAAGAAACGTCCAATAACATTCTTAAAGGTTCAAGTCTCACAACAGGGGAAAATTTTTCTTCAAAGTAAACACATTCCACCCATGAGTAAACTTTACAAATAGTTAGAGCTTTATTTATTTAAATTTATCTATGTTCAATGATATTTTTTCTGAACACCCACTTTTTCCCTGAAACATTGTTTTCTATAGGTCTTGGAATAAGTTCACAGGTTACATTTTCCTCAATTTTATCAAGTTATTCATAGATAATTTATAACCACTCTTTAAATTGAATTTCCCCAAAAACTATCTATGCTTAAACCTATGAGATAATTGATGTCTAATTCTCTAATCTAAATTTCCATTTTATCTGAACTAGAGATTTATGATTTCCAAATGCTTCCAAATTCTATATGTTTTTTATAAAGTATGAAACATAAGATATTTTCTTTTTGTGTCACGATCTTGATCACAATTCTTGTCAAAATCATATCGTACATGTATGGGTTGGTTATCATTTTCCATATTATTATCTATATTGGAATTTATTAATCAAAGTTCTGCAATATATTATTTATCATCTTTAATAACCTTAGTTAAGGGAGTATTATTTTCAAAAACTTTCACATAAAAGGACTCATCCAAATTGTGTAGAAATTTATTCCAACACTTGTAACTTATTCCATCAGCTAACTATCCTAAGAAAAATCCATCTTCATTATTTTCATCAAATTTCCATGATTTATATTTTATATATTTAAAAATAAAGGACTCCCAAAAACCTTTAATTATTTAAATGTTTTCATTTTCTTATATCACATATCATGGGAAGTAATTTTTTATTCCATCTACGATAAACATCTCTTTTCTAAATGTAAATCTATACATACATATTATCTAAAAAAATTATAAAGTTTATATTCAATAAGAATACTTTAACACATTTCAACTTAACTTATTTTTTTCATTTCATCTAATTTATTTTTTAGGAGTGTAGGGAGCCCTATATTAGTGTTTGATTTTATTATTCTTTATATAGGACTTGAAATTATTTCTAGTGTGCACCTTTCAATTTCCAATTATTAGATTTAGTATGTAAACACTTATTTTTTTCTCAACATCCCTTCTAAAAATTATGAACTTCTATACAGCCTGAAATTTAGGTTTCATAAACATTATATTTGTAATACAAATGAAATAATCAATGAATTTAATAAATTGAAACTCAACTTTTGTATGTTTATGTCTCATATCCCCACAATTATCAGGGTAAATAATCTCAAGAGGTCTAGTGGATTAGATATTAAATTTATTATTTATATTATTAACCATCCTTCCTTTAAGGAAATTTAAACAGAAATAAATATATTTTATTTTTAGTCATGGTATTTTTCTCAAAATATCTTCCTTAGAAATTTTTCTCATACTTTTTTGGAAAATATTCCCAATTCTTTGATTCCATAATTTATTTTCATCCTGATGACTTAAGTAGTATGAGTTACAAATATCTCTAATGTGGAATATGTTTCCACTGGTTCTTTATCCCTTAGTAACAACTTTTACATCTTTCAAACTTCTGATGATACAAGATTATTTTATGAAGATAAATTCCTTACCATCATCACAAAGTTGGATAACACTCAAAAAAAAAATTAATCCCATCAACATAGATCACATCCTATGATTTTAGTTTCTAATCTTTAATATCAGTTATTCATATTCATATGATTTTTAAGGAACTTTAATTTCCAAAAGAAAATATACATACTTCATGTTCATAAAAAATTTAAGATCTTTATTTCACCTATTATATCTATAAATAACCACTATCTAGAATCTAAATTTTTTTCCTATTTATATCTTTTAGAGTTATCTCAATAACAAAATTTATTTCCTCAATTTTCTTATTTACAAATTTATTTTCATTTTTATCATAGGAAAATAGTCCCAGAAATGTTATTATATATTCTTTCTTATATTTACATTATTGTTAACACCATCTATAAACTTACTCTAAGAAATCAAATCGGTTTTCCTTTCAAAACTCTCTAGCATCTGATAACTTTGCTTTTTTTACTTCATGCAACTTAAAGAAGTTACTCTATTTTATTCTTCCATTGCTTCCCCTAAGTTTATGACTATTATTAGAAAGAGATATTTTTTTTTGAAAATTATATGTCTTATACTAATATATACCACAGCACCAGAAATATCCATCAAACCATGATCTTTTATAGAATAATTATCTTTCATTATAGTTTTTTTATTCTGGTTCAATAAAACTTGGCATACATGATTTACCAAGGTGTGTGGAACCCATTTATTTGAGGTTGTTTTTAACTTTTATAGAAGTGATGTGTTTTTCACATCCATTCTTGGTCCAATTTTTCTTTAAAATAAATTATAACACCTAAATATCTAGTATAATCAGATAAACATTTCTATTTTTCAAGTGTAGATATCACCCAATCCTTAGAATGAGTTTTCTTATCATCTTTTGATGTTTTATCCTTTACCTATGAACCATTTTAAAAAATAATTCTCATCTTCTATAAGGTACTTTCAACCTCATAAAATACTGATTTCGTTTTACAAACCTAAACTTCTTTATCCATAAGTTTCTTACCAAGATCTTCCACCATGTTTCCTTGTTCTTAAACTTTCAGTTTGAGGTTCTTAATCTCCTCAATGTAGACATATTCATTTTTAAAATTATAATTTATTCCAATATTATTTTTCTCACTTTATTTATTTCTTCAGTTTTTTGTTTCTCTTAATACATGCCATAAGTTTTGATCTCAATTTATATTCCCTATAGTTTTCTTCACCTTCTTCTACTTCATTATTTGAGGAATCTTCTATTTTCTTGTCATTATAAAATAATGTTCTAAACATCTCAAAATTTCCATGTCTTAAAGAACTATTTTTTGTATAGTTTTTCAAAATTTTATTACACAACATACTTCTTCTATTATTTCTAATGATATTTTGTTACTTCCAGTGTATTTCTTATCTTCCTTAGAAGTTTTTTTCACTTCTTCTATAGAGTTTTTTATTTATAATAGTCGTCATATTATCTAAATAATTTCTTATTACAATTTATAAAAAAATTAATAATTATTCCACTCTAGAAACATTTAAGTGGGAATTTTTCTCTATACTTTCTTTTACCTTTTCAATAATCTCTAGAGATAATAGACAGGATTATATCATTTTATTCATTATCAACTTATTTGACTTTTTATTCACATAGTTACACTAACTCAAGATATGATTCATGAATGTTTAGCTTTTTATATTTTAAAGATCCATTTATTACTTAGTCTTATTTTTTAATGTTGTATATTTCCTCATATCATAAGTAATAATAAAGTTATGAAAAAGGTAGAAATTTTACGATCAAACATATCTGGAAAGTTTCTCATGAGTTTCATAACAATGGTAGAATCTTCCATAAAATTTATAAATCCTTTGAAGTTTCTAATAATTTCATTAACTTTACTTAATTAATCATCAATAGTTTCTTCATACTTCATTTTGATATCTTTGTACATTATTTTAAAAAAATTATTGTTTCATCCTCTACTTTGATATTTCTCTTAAAGATACTTATGATTTTTTCTCAAGTTTCCTTAGTTTTCAGGACAAAAAAATTATAGTAAAATTTATAGCTTCCCATCTACAATAATATTTCTTCTATCATTGAATATCATAAGAGAATCCTTCTCAATGGGTGGAAACCCAAATATAGTATTTTCAATTACCTCTTCATCAAGAGATATAAGATAAGGTATCATACTTTTTTCTAACCATGATAATTTTTTCCATCGAAGGTTGAAATACCTATGATGTTAACTAAGTAGATATAATCCATGATAAGGATGAAATAGGGAAAACCTCATCTGATAAAACTTGAAGTTCCTTACAATCATTAGATTTACCTAGAAGAGGGGGTAAATCAGTGGTAATATTTTATAATTTCTTCCCTCTTTGAAATTAACCCCTTTAACTTGTTAGAGTTTTTTGTCCTTTTCAACTTTATAAAAGTCAACCACACTTTGTATGATATAGAATGAAAGTAATGTAGTCCCCATAATATTTACAATAGTTTCCCCTAGTGTCGGTTTCTATATCCTTTCCATGAAAAAACCCATCATTCTATAGAAATACACTATGATAAAAAGTGAATACAACAGATTTAACTCTCATTAAGATCATTCTATCTCCTAATATGAAATTATACCGACTCCCATTAGTTAAAATGTTTTCTTAGGCTTTTGAGACAACATGTGAATGAGATTATTTGGAAAATAAATTACACAAATTTTTTCATAAAGTCTTAAATCTAATTTTCTTTGTTCATTTGGGGTTCATATGGTGTTCTCTTCCTTTATATGGTGAAACTCCATCTGGTGAAACTCCATTTGGTGAACCTCATGAGACTGAACCTATGCTCCATTCTCTATCTGATGAATAATAAAACTACACATCACAAACGTTTTAGAATCTCTAAATGGTACAACCTATGCCTGATATCTTTGAATGATGCCTCTAGCTGGTGTCTCTAATCGGCACCTCTTTCTAGTTCCACTACTCACTACACCTATGTCCAGTGTACTTCAACTTTAACTAGGTATCCCCGTGGTTGTAAACTCATCCTAATAGGAATTCTTTATCACTTTTTTTACACATATGAATAGTGTTAGTAGGAATTTTACATACACCCCTTTATATAGGTTCTCACCTCGGAGAAAAGGTGGGAACTCAAATACATTTTCCTACTTAACAAAAACTAAAATTTTGAAACTCATACTAAATAAAAAAAATTATTTTGAACTTCCCACACATTTGAACTTCGATATATGCCTTATCAATATTCTATAACATTCTTTAATATTCTTATAGACTCAACACCAACATCATTTCTTTGAACTTCCTTAAACATGGTGTTAGGGAACATAATCCCACTTCATTAAACATGGAAGGAAAAAAACCATTGAAATACTATCTTCAACATAATCATTATTAATCTATTTATATAGTTTATATAAACATTCTAAAAACCGAAATAGAAAAAATTTTGTTTGTTGACTACATTAGATATTTCCCTTCCGGTGTAATGTTCTTTTTTCAGCGTATATCCTCTATTTCTTCAACAAATGAAATTATATGTTCAACTCCTATGTCAGTGTTTATTTTAATTTCACAATTATTTATATCTCTATAATATTTCTTAATCAATTGATAAGATATGGTGAACTCAGAACACCTTTGACTGATTCTCTCCATGTATTTCCTCTGACAGGTGGACTCTAATCTGTTCATCCAAAATTTTCTATCTGATGGATCAACATATCTCTGTCTATTATATCTTGACTTATATCAATAATTCATACACAACTTTAAATTAAAGTCTCAATCTAATACAATTTCATTTAATTTTCCTTTTGATAATGTCATTTTGATCTATCTGATGTTCATTTGTATGATGAATCTTTCTACAGTGTCTAGCTAATAAATATATTAGACCAACGATACTCTGAACGATGGATTTTATCATATTGAATATATATTATAGTTCCCTTCATGACATTATGATATTGAAATAAGTATATATTGTAATGATACATAGAACCTTGCACTCCATCTACTTTTGTCTGATAAGACTCCTATAAGGGACCAGATCTCCTTGAGCCATTCCTTTTTCTTTCTAAGGTGTTTGGTGGTTTGTGAGAGGTTTTATAAATTCTAGAAGTTTTTTTTAAATGATATTTTAATTTATAAATAATTTTTAAAACGTTTTTCTAAATTATGTAAGTAATTTCAACATATTCAAAGTTTATTTGAGAAATTAATTGGAAGTTTTTAAAGTAATTCAAATATTTTTGAAGTGTTCTTAGAGTTTTGGAAATGATTTAATTAATTATGGAAGTGTTTTGGAAATTTTGGAAATGATAATATACCATTTTCAAAATTATTTATATGTTAGTATAATTGAAAAGTTAATATGTTTAAAAAAATATTTACCCTTACATATGAAATTGAAGTTGTATAAGTTTAATAGTTATTTTTAATAGCTTATATAATGGTAATATTGTTTTTATAAGTCTTAACCTATAATTTAAAGAAGTTCTGTAAGGGTAAGTGGAGTTTTCTATAGGTTACATCAGGTTAACCTCTCTTTTCCCTAGGTTACAAAAGGGTGACCTTGAATTCCATCTATTGGGAAAAGGTATATGAAGTAACCCATAGTAGAAGTTAGTATTTGTATGAAAGTAGAGTAAACTATCATCACATAAGGGTAAGGATCGCTTAGTAAAGGTTTTATAAAGGTTATTAACCATTGCATAAGGGTAGAGGATTGTTTTCAAGGCTTGAATAAAGGTATTCAATTACTTACATAAGGGTATCTCAAAGTGTGTATAAGGGTACCGGCTCATGTAAGGTTCATCTCCCTCATCACATAAAGGTTGTTCATATTTTCTTAAAACTATATAAGGGTCCTCTCAAATCTTTGTAAGGGTTGATATATTTTTTAAAACCCCGTATAATGGTAAAATCACATTACCCTTACGCAGCGCATTCCTCCAATGCATCTGTAGCATGAATTGTTTAAAAACTCTATATTTTAATTCTTAAACCACTAGTAATGAATTGTTTTCAATGTAATTAATGTAATTTAATGTGTAAATCAATTTTTTTTGTCTTGATTAATATTTTTCAATGAGATATTTTAATTTCATTAAATTTTGAAGATTTAAATGATTTTTTATGTAAATAGTTGTAATTTTAAATTTAATATAAATTAAAGTGAATTAAAATATGGAAATTTTTATAGAGTTTATAAAGTATCCACATAAGGATATATTTAATCTTAAAAACCATTCTCTTCCCTCAAATGAGACTCTGTTGATTTTTATTAAGATTAGGTGTTCCAAACCTCACCTTATGAGATTTGTAAGACTTATTTAAATTCATCTTAGGCTTCTCTTATATTTTTTGATCTATTGTCATATTTTTTTATCCTATATCCTTTTATGTGTTTTGATTTTCATGAGAAAACACTAGGTAGGGGATCATATTTCTCTATTTATTTCATATAAATCAATGATTTTAGGATAATTTTGTTTTCTTTTGGGTAGATGGTAGGAGTTTTCCTAATCAATATAATTAATTAGATAAAATTATAAATTTAAGGGGATGATGAGTTTCACCTATATTTTACCGGATTTTTTTTATATTTTCGATATTTATTTCCCTAGAAAATATTATCACATGTGTATAGAATTGTTATTCATAATATCTAATGTTGTGTTAATTTAGATAAATGTAAGATCATCCTAGAAATAGAGAGTGATTATCACATAAGAAAATTAACATTGTTTATATTTTCTTAAAATTAAAATCTAGACTTTCATGTTGTATTATAATTTGAGGATATGGAAATTAAATAATTGAAGTAGAATTATTTTTCCATGATGAAATTAATATTATTTCTTTAAATAAGTTATTATTTTACCCCTTTATTATGAAGTTGATTAATGTGATAGTATGTGAATGGATGGAATTATGGGTGTTATTGTTTGCTAAGATTGACTTATGGGGTAGTGGTGGTGATGTGTGATGCAGGAACATAGAATTGATGTGGGAATGGTTGGTGGATTTGTTATTTGTATTGGTATATTCCCATTAGCTATGAGATTCTTGAAATACAAATCCTTTTAATATAGAAATGATCAGGGTTGGAAATAATGAATGGTAAGTGGGATGATTATGTTTAATTTGAATATGAAAAGATGATAATGTATGTGGAAATGGATGGTAATTTTGAATGGTTAAATGATAACTATGAAGTTGATGTGTGTTTTTTGGATTAAATTAATTGAAAGATAAACAAATGGGTTTTGTTGATATGAAATGGAATGTATAATGAGATGGAATGGTTAATGAACTCTTGAATTAAAATGGTAAGTGTGGTTTAAGAAGTTATTGATTAATATGAAATGTATGCATTGGATAAATAAATATGGTTGTCAATTTGAAAATTTTTAGATGGATTAACTAGAAAATAAATATAGAATATGGTTTTCATTTGTCATTTTCTTGTGTGATGTGATGCATTTAAAAGCGACAATCAAAGTAGATGAGATTGTGAGGCCTTTATAGAGATGTTGTAAATGGGATGGTATTCTTATTAAAAACCCATAGGTTGGGATTATGTGTGTGACTATTATATATTATATTTTCATTGTGATTTATATATACACCTTGCCTTCATTGAGCACAATTTACCGACACCCAAATGTTTTGGGGGTGTTTTTTCCAACATCCAGATGGTGAGGATGAGTAGATAGCTACCAAATATTCCCCACTCTCACTACTAGGAAATGTTCTTATGAACATGTTGTGATGGATTGAAGATTGTAGTGCAGTTATGGTTCTGTTTGACGAGATAATGAGGTGTCTCATGGTGGGGGTCATGCGTGGTTAAAATTGAGAAAAATGTTAATTTACATCATTTTCATGATACCCTACTATCATGGTTATGGGTGTTATAGAGATATGATGTGTTTTCATATGTGTCTTTGGGGAAGATGTGAGGTAATATCCCTGATGTCTTTGGGTGAGAAGTGATGTGATAGTCTAGGTGTCTTAAGTTGATATGTGATGCAGTAGAAAGTGGCATGTAGGATACTTAGTATGATATGGTTTCCTATGTTTCTTTGGTAAGGATTATATGGAGGATATGGGATCTCCAGGATGTATGAAATTGGGGTGTGAGAGTGAAAAATCAATGGTAAAATTTTATGGGGTTCCCTTTTTGTCGATACACTTCTTATTATATTAAAATACATGGATAAGTTATTTTTATAGAAAGTCTTAGTGATGTTGGGAACTAGTTGACATGATAGGTTCTTATTGATTATATTATTTTTTTCACTGGGTAATTTGTATGCTCTTCTCACATTTACACAATAGTCCTTGGTTATGATCCTACTAAGTATATATGTATGCATACCCTATATATATATAAACTATGTTTTCAGATTTTCCGGAGTACATTGGGGACTAAGTTGGACATTACTAGATTTGGAATTTGAGTTATTTTTTAGTTGAAGTTATAGTATTATCTTTGATTTTTTACATGGATACGTTTTTATATTCATATGAAATTATATAAATGATGCGATATTGTGTAATTTACCTTTTCTTGTGATATCGAGTGGTTTGGTGTCTAATATTCTATCTCTAAATCCTAATTTTCCTTCTATTAGGGTTAATTTCTATCATATATGTGACCTTCTTTATACCCTTGGTGATAGTTTCCAACTAAGGGTCTATTGGAGGTGAAACTCATTGTTCATTATCTCCCTTTCTCCTTTTTTGACCCAGACAGGTTACCTTTGCAGGGTGGGGTCATGAAAAAGTGGTATTAGAGGTTTATGTTATGATATAGGATAGAGTTTAGTGTTATCCATTGTGAGGATTACATGGGTTGGTAGGAAAATGGTTCCAATTATCCCTCGAGCATGACATAGGCTTGGGAGACCAATTAGTACATGGAATTTTAGCCTGCCCCCCCCCTCGGGGTCTGATGAAAGGACTCTAAGCCTATCTAATGACCACGTGACATCATACTACTCATAGGTTAGAGAACTAGAAGAGGTAGAATCATCAAGATTGATAGAACTTGTGATTTAACTAGTTTTTTTTGGGAAGTTAAGGAATTAAATTAAATAAATAATGAAGATTTATATGTCTTTATTTGATTGTTCCCATTTTTTTAGATAATAAAATATTACTATTTATTAAATTAGTCAAATAATCAAAAATTAAAGAGTAAAATGGTTATTAATTGACCTGATTTACTTGTTTGAATCCCTTTTGAAACTAGAATGTGTCATTCCCTTACCTATTATAACATGATTCTTCATGAATTGAATTTTTTTCCTTTATTAATATCTATAACATGCTCTTTTATTTTCCTAATTTTTGAAATTTTTATTGAATCATTCTTAGTGTATTTTGTTTTGAATAGTTTTTGTATTTCAAAAACCCTCTTAAAGCATAATACCCAGAGTATATTTCATACTGGCATACTAAAATTATTTTTCTAAAAAACATGTGTAAGATTATTCTGGTTTCTATATGAGTTAATATTCTATGCATCTTATTCCATTTGTAATTTATCATGTTCATGTCTTATATACTCATTATATAACTTGTTTTTAGTAATTTTTTAAATTTCTGAAAAACGTCCATTATGATTGCTGATAATTTATATAATGATTTAAGAAATTTGATAAGAACAACTTGTTTCTTATGTTTTTCATGATTTTAGTTTTAAGTATTAATATAATTATATGATTTAATAATGTTCATGTCAAGATATTCTTCTCACATTTATTTAAAAAATTTGGAAAAATGATAATCAATATTTAAGGTAACTTATTGAGACTCAAAACTGTTTAAATCATTGAACTTGTTCTTTTCAAGACTGGTAAAACATTTTTAGTGCTGAAATAATTTTTCCTTTCATGTTGATTCATGATTAGTTTGTTATGGGAAGTATGAATAAATTTTAAAACATTTTTTTGGAGACTACATAATTTTTGGTATGTTATACTTGAGCATATAGCATGTTTAATGTGTTTTATTTATAATATCAAAACATGTTATCTACTAATCATGTTGTATTTAAATATTGATGTAAAATAATGTTACCCTTATTTAAATTTATAAGAATGTTTTTTTGAGTAATGAAATGCTTCAATAATTTTTTGTTTGATCATGATAAGCATGACATATATTGATACAACATGTGTAGTTTTAATTTTGTGATAAAAGAGCATGTTTTATTTTGAGATTTCTGAAAGCATATTGTATATGTAATGGGGTATGTGAATTGACCAAAAGAACCTGGCAAGCAAAAATATTCAAATAAAATTGGAAGTTTGTTTCCTCAGTAATAAGATGAAATTTGAATATCTTGTTTTATAATGATAATAATGGGTCATGAGATAAAACATTTGCAGCTTTTGTATTTAACTAGGTTGCATGTTAGGGTTATTTAAATGAAAGTCTTGATGTTTCCCTAAAAATGAATTGGAAATGTTGATTGTTTATTTTTTGAATTTTTTGTTGATTTTTTCAATGAACTGTGGATATTCTATTCTAAAAACATATTTTTGAATTATAAGATGGTGTTTTAAAGGTTGTTTAGGAAGAAGATGGTCCAAAATGAATCTTATGTCATAAACCCCTTATATTTATTTAACATGGGAAACTTGTGTTATCTATGAGATGTTGTTTATTCTTATTGATAACATGTTCCCTTGTTGTGATTATGTGTTGAGTTTTATTGTGGTTTTATTGATGGAATCACCCAACTTCAAAGAAAATGGGGGTTAATCACTTAAATTTGGTAAATTTGTTTAGCTAAATAATTAAAGATGTATGTTTATTAAATCCATTAATTCATATAATTTGATGAAAATAAATTTATTTTTGATTCATTTTTAATTAAATTTTTTATTCTATATGATAATTGGATTATCTAAAGAGCATCAGGATGGAAATTATTATTATTAGAAATAATGTGCAGGTGTGTCAATGAGAATGTTCATCCTTAATGTTTTCTGAAATTGGAAGTTGTGATTAAGATAGTTTTTAAATAATTTATCACTTTACATAATAAATGGATTTAGTTACCTATGGTGGTTTCCTATGATAAATGAATCAATTAATCCAAGATGTTAATAAAACCATTAATTAGATAAAGGTAAATGTTTTGGGCCAAGAAAGCCCATTTTCATATGAAGGTTGGATTCCTTGTTTTAGAGCCTAGATACCATGTTCACTCTTTTTTACCTTTTGTATTTTCTAGGGATGTGTGTCTTACTATGTTATGTGATATAATCTTGGTGTGGCTATTGGTTAATTATATATGGGTGGGGATTCCTAATGTTTTGATGGTGGTATGAGGTTCCAGTTGTGGTAATGATGTGAGTGTGGATTACTGAGTCTATGAGGGAAGCATTGGGTTTCAGTTGGGTTGAAGATATTGGCATGGGATAATGGATGTTTTGTTATGTGAAGTGGTGTTAGGTATGGAACTAGGACTGATAAAATGGTTTTAAGCTAGGTTATCGAATTTTTTAACTAAAATCTGGGATTCTTTATTGATAATGAATGTGAATGTATTATGGTTGTGGCCTAGTGTGGTTACATCCCTGGAAGGGATTTCTCTCATACATATGTTGTAGCCTAGAGTATATGAAAATTTGGTACACTTCACATATCATACTGTGTTATATTATAACGCTTTTTAAAATTGTGTGAGAGAGTTAGTAATGCCCTAAGTGAATAATATCATGGTATAGTTGATGGGTTCCTTTGATTTGTATACTTGTGGTAGCTCCATTGATCTTGGTGTATGTGATGATTGGGGAATATTATATGACATTAATTTCAAAATTCTTAAAAGTAATGGATTCTCCCTTTTGAAAATGGGATATTATATCCCTTACAGATTTTGTGTGAGTGTGCCCCTAGTGAATAAATAATTGATACCAACTTTGAAAATGTTTAAATCTGAACAAAGTGGGTTGTCTAGTCCTTGTGCATTTTTTAATTCTTATTACATTTTAAATTTGAATTTATCAATATTGATATTAATTTTAATTTTCAAATATCATTGTAGTGTTATGTGAGATAAATAAAAATAGATTGATGAAATAATATTTTAAATTTATTATAGTTATCATTTGGTTAAAATTGTAGTGATGGATGGATATTTTAAAATTATTTATTGTAAATAAATTAAATTGAATAAATCATTGACTTGTTTTATTTATTTGATTAAAAATAAAATGTTTTTGGAAAAAAATAATTTTTTTCTAACATGTTTTCTTAAATAAAAATGATATATTTCCATGAGAGTTGTATTTATTTTAAAATTAGTTTTTAAAAATGATTTGGAAGTTTTTTCTCAAGTATCTTAGTGAAATTTATTTCATCATTTATTAAAATTTAACAAGTTTTAATGTGAAATGTTTGGATACATGTCTTGAAATAAAATAATATTTCATAAAACATGTTTAAGTAATAATCTCCTTAACCAGAATGAAATAATGAACCATTATAAGTATAAAATATAAATTTTTTAGCAAACTGTTACATATTGTTTTTTGGGTTTTTTGTGTCTATCTATACGGACTTGATATTGTTTGAGAGGTTTCTATCTGAATCAATTATCTTTAAGATTTTCTGATGTGTTCAAAATATATCATGATCCTTAAGAGGTATCTCATGGGGTAGTTAAATTATCTCTCTTTCCTTTTCTATCCCTCCCAATTTTGTTTTAATTCATGAGTATAAGAATTGATTAATAGTTATATGATGTAAGGGATTGAATCTCTCTAATCCCTTCCTTTGTCTTTCTATGGTGTTCAGTGGTTCATGAGGGTTTCATTAAATATAGGAGTTGTTTTAAAAGATTTTTAAAATTTATGAATCATTTTTAAAAACTTTTTGAAAATTGTGGAAGTATTTTCAAGGTATTAAATGTTTATTTGGGAAAATAATTGTAAGTTTTTAAATTAATTCAAATATTTTAGAAGTGTTTTTGGAGTTTTATAAAGGAATTAATTAATATTAGAAGTGTTTTTGGAAATGATAATAATACCTTTTCATAATTATTTATAAATTCATTTAATTGAAAAGTTAATATTTTCAATGATATATTTACCCTTATGCATGAAATTAAATTTGTATAAGGGTAATAGTGGGTTTTAATAGATTTTGTAAAGGTAAGATTCTTTTTTATGTATTTTATAAGGGTAAACTAGATTTTAAATAAGAAATGTATGCATAAGTGGAGTTTTATATAGGTTATATAAGTGTAACCACTCTTTTCCATAGATTACATAAGGGTATTCTTGAATTATAGCCACTGCATAAAGGTAAATGAAGTTACTGTTACGCAGATGTTGATCAATTCATGAATGTTGAGTAAAATATCATCACATAAGGGTAAGGTGGTTTTTATAAAGGTTGTGTAAGGGTATCTCACCACTGTGTGAGGGTAAAGGATAGTTTCCAAGGCTCACATAAAGGTAGTCAGTTTTCTATGTAAGGCCACCTCATGTCATGCTTAAGGTTTCATGCACGTGTAAGGGTCATCTCCCTCATCATATAAAAGTTAATTATATTTTATTAATCCAATTTAAGGGTCCTTCCAATGTTTTTTAAGGGTTAGTAAACTTTTTCAAACCCTGCATAACGGTAACAAGCCATGTAAGGGTAAAATCACATTAACCTTACATAGTGAATTCCTCCTATGTAGGGGTAGTAGAAATTGTTTAAAAACTCCTGATTTCCCTTCCAGAACCACCTATAATATTTTTTTAATGTAATTAAAAGAATTAAATTTGAAAATTAGTGGTTATCATCTTGGTTAATAGTTTTCAATGATATCTATGAATTTCCTTAAATTTGGAAAATTTAAATGAGTTTTTTATAGAAATTATTATAATACAAAATTTAATATGGATTGAAGTGAAATAAAATTTGGAAATTTTGATGGAGTTTTAAAAGTATCTGTGAAGGGATATCGGTAAATCATAAAAATTGATTTATTCCCCTCAAATGAGTCTCTCTTCATTTCTCTCAAGATTGTATGATTCAAACACCACCTTCTTAGATATTTAATCCTTCTACAAATTTATCTAATGTTTCTCCTATATTTTTAGGGATATTATCATCTTCCTCCCTATATCATTTTGGGTGCAGTAATTTTCAATAGGAAAACACAAGGTGTGGAATCTGATTTCTCTCTTTACTTCTTGCGCATCTGTGATATTATCATGATTGTTTTTCCTTCTGGATGGATGAGAGGGGTTATACTAATGAAGATAATTAATTATATCAGGCATAAAATTTAAGGGGATGAGAAAATTTGCCTTTATTTTACCTAATTTATTCATGTTATTGATATTTGTTTCCTTGTAAAATATTATCACATGAATAAGAATTATTATTCTTATTATCTCATGTTGTGTTAATTTAGATAATCTAAAGATCATCCATGTAAACAAAAAATTATTATCACATGAAGAAATTAATATTTTTACATTTCTTCAAAAATAAAAAGGTGGAATTTATTATTATGTTATAAATTTATGATCTGTAAATTAAATAATTGAAATAGATTAATTATCACATGTTGAAATTAATATATTTTTTGATAAAAGAATATGTTTCCCATTTCTTTTGAATTTTGTTAATGTGATTGTTTGTATAATGGATAGAATTATGGGTGTGGTATTTTTGATAATATTGACTTGTGGGGAATTGGTGTTGATATATGATATAATAATATAGAATTGATATATGAATCGTTAGTGTATTTTTTATTTGGATTGTTAGATTCCAGGTATCTATGAGATTCCTAAATTGGAAATCTTATTAATATGGAAATGGTTGGTGCTAGAAATAATGAATTGTAAGTGGGGTGATGATATTTAGTTTTAATATGTAAAGATGATAATATATGTGAAAATGGTTTGTAATTTTAAATGCTTAAATGAGAACTATGAAATTGATGTGTGGTTTTTGTATTAAATTAATTGAAATATAAATTAATGAGTTATGTGAATATGAAATGGAATGGTTAATGGGTTTGAATGGTTAATGAACTCCTGAATTAAAATGGGAAGTATAGTTTAATTGGTTATTGATTAATTAAAATGAATTGGTTGGATAAATGATTATGGGTGTTAATTGGTAAATCTATAAATGTATTAACTTGAAAAGAAAAATGGAATATGGTTTTTGATTGTGGTTTTCTTTAGTTATTTGATGAATTTAGAATTGGAAACGAAAGTGGTGGGGGCTGTGAGGCCTTGGTGGTGATATTGTGAATGATATTGTATTCATATTGAAAACCCATAGTTTGGTCTTATATGTGTGAAAATTATATATATCCTTTTCATTAAGATTTCTATATGCACCCCACCTTCATCGAGCACCATGTGTCAACACCCAATGGTTTGGGGGTGTTTTTAATAACATCTAGATAGTAAGGATGGATGGATGGATACCCATTATACCCTGATATCTCTTCCAGCAAAGGTTCTTATGCATGGGTTATAATGGATTTTGAATTGTAGGGAACTTATGGTTCTATTTGATGATATTATGAGGTGGTTCATTATGGGGTAATTCATAGTATGAGGAGGGAACAAGGTTGATGTGCTCCAGGTCCACAGAACCCTACTATCTTGGTTACGATTGTGTTTGAGATCTGGTGTGTTGGCCAAGTTTTCATTGGTTGAGATGTCATGTGATGGACCAGGTGTCTTATGCTGAGATGTGATGTGTTGGCTCAGGTGTCTTCAAGTGAGATGTTATTGGATGGCCATTTGCACACATGGAGCTTGGAATAATTTAGTTTCTAAGGTGTCTTAAAATAGGATTATACAAAAGAGATGGGATTTATAAGACAAATAATTTTGGGGTGTGAGAGAGGAAAATCAATGGGAAATTGGTTTTGGGTAACCTTTTATCAATATTCATTTTATTCTGTTACTATACTTGGATATGTTATTTGGTGAGTGTGCCTCTGTGAGACTGGGAACTAGTTACCCTCCTAGGTTCTTTTTTATTATCATGTTTCTTAGCTGGGGAATTAGTAAGTTCTTCTCACATTTATACAAGATTTTTTATGTTTGATACAAGTGATTATAAATTTATTCTCACCCTATGTATCTATACTAGAGTTTTTGGGCTGGCAGCGTGTCTGAACATCATTTCCTCTCCTCTCCCTCTCTTCCTTCATTCCTTCCTCTCACTTTTTGTAACCTCCCTATTTCTTTCTTCATGATGATGTTTCCCTCTATAGGTTTGGTTTTTTGGTCATTTTTTACAATTTGGTGGTTGCTGCCAACGATGGTTATTGTTGCATCCCCTGTCCACTTCGTCCCCTCTCTAACCTCTTGTTCCAACACTACTATCCAGGTTGGATCTAGAGCGATGGGTAATTCGTGGTTTTGGGAAAAGTGGAATATTGGTCGAGGGATTTCTAGGTGCTCCTATTTCGGCATGTTCTTAGTTTCGACTTTGGATTTCATTTCAATCAAGATGGTGTCGTTTAGAGGTGTCGACTACTCTTATACCTACCCTGACCCCATAGTCCTCTGATCCTCTCTTAGTTGGTGAAAGAGTGGTGGTTCCTCAAAGGTATTGGGAGGTAGTATTTAGAGGAAACTAATGCTTCTCACGCGACATCTTTCTCCTAGTTTTGATGAAGTTTTGTGTGTTCCTTCTATGGTGGTGGCTTCATATGAGGCTTTTTGTGTTCTTTTCAACTTCTGATACTGTTAAGGTTTTGTTCTATCATTTTCATTCCTCGATGACGGTGTGGTGTTTAGTCAAGGATGATGGAAGTGGTGTTAAGCCGGCTATGCTCTGGTTCCAGGAATCGGCTAAACCCATGGATGATGGCATGAAATTTCGTGTTTTGAGTATGGCGGAGACGACGAATCTTTTGATGGTGATAGCGACGGTGATGACAGACGTCGGTGAATCTCGACAGTAATCTGGTTTGATGAGGATATGTTAGACTTCGTGTAAGCTGTGTGAATCAAGGAAGGGTCTGAGGCTCAAGGTGACACTGGAATCGAGGGAACTCGTTTATGGAGTTGGTTGATGTTATCTTGATTTTTGAATTTAGTATTTTATGATTTTGGTCACGATGAAGTGGCGGTTGGGTCTTCCTACACTAGTTTTTTGAATATTGAATTTTCATGATGAATGGGGATCATCTAGGTAGGTTATGTGCTAGTGATAGGTGGTGGTTTTTCATTGGTTCTCACTTTTCTAAAAACTGGACTCTTAATAAAAAAAATGAATTGTGGTGGTAGGAGAATATTGGTGACTAAACTAGACATTACAAGATTAGGCATTGGATATATTATTGATTTTTTGTTATAGGATTTTCTTTGGTGTTTTATATAAATATTTTAGTTTGTATTTGTCTGAAATTATATTCATGATGAGAAATTGTTTATTTTTTTCTTATGTTATGGAGTTGTTTGTTGGTTGATATCCCATCTCTCAATCCTAAATTTATTTCTATTTAGGTTAATTTATTCCATTTGGGTGACCTTATTTATTATCTTAGTGCTATTTTCCAACTTGGGTCCTACTGGAGGTGGGACTCAGAGGGTCATTATATCCATTTATCCTTTACTAGCATAGAAAATGCACCTTTTGGGGGAGGTGGTTGTGAAAACTCTAGCCATTGGTCTTCATACATGATATTTTGATGAAATGTGAGAGAAATTATATCTGATGGTATTCATAAAAATCTATATGAACTCTTCTCTACATGGAGTAGCAAAGCCTCTATCAAAAAAACCTGGTCTGATGGTTCTTCGTTTAATGGACTCAATTCAATGGGCTTCCTCCTTGAATTCACAACATTGAACATCATACAGCTTATAACATAACCTTTATCTTCTTGGAAATTTCAAACAAATATCTTTCAGAAAACATCAGCTGCATATGTTTGGAAAACACAAGGAATTGTTCTTAAATCTTATCTATCTAATTATTGTTGTAACATCACCATATCAGGGCTCAAACTATAACTATTAATAATTTGTAAAAATGAATATAAACTTTAAAAAATTGACATCTTTCCTTCCTACATATGATAGAATCAACCTTGGTGTATCTAGTAATTTTTTATAACCCCAACATTTTTACAAACTTAGCTTGGATCATGAGTTTCTTCATGATCTTGAGAACTTAAAGATCAACACAACATCATCTGAATGAAGGAAACCTTACAATCCTCATCTGTCACTTCATAAAAAAATAACTCTAGAAACTCTTTTTTACATAATATATAAAAACATTCACAAAAAAATATGTTGACAATAAATTCAACACATGTTATAAAATATCCCAAAGGATATTTATGTTACAAAATGGGAAAAAAATAGTGTACATGGGTCATCAAAGCTTCTTTCTATAGATCACACTTATCAAATATTAAAAAAGTAATTTTATGGCTCAAAGGAATTTTATATTGATCCAAATCCTTTGAAAACTAATAATTATTTTTAGAGGGTGAAAATATTTGAAGTCATATTTGGAAATACATAAGTATCTATTAATGACAGATATATTTGGAAGAAACTATCAATATTTGTTAATCTTCCATATTAGAGATATCATGATTTCAAAAATAACATTGATGTGATACATTTTAAGAAGAATATATGTGAATGTTTGATTAAATCATTGTTATATTTTAAGGGAAATAAAATAGGGTAGCTTGAATATAATATTGGACATAATTTTAATGGGAATCCATTTGGATTTAGCTCCCCCTCCTAAAAGAAAATTGATATAGTTTTCTTTAAATTATCATAAATTATCCAAGAGGGAGAAAATAAGTTTTTTCCCATGCCTCCATGGTAACAATGTTCTTGAGGTTATTCTTCAAATGTAAAAAAAATCATTCCTTTAAAATCATTAATGTTAATAGATATGAAATCTCATAAATTTCATTTTATGATATGATAACTCATTCTACTAAAATTATGTGGAATACTTCCCATCTATGTCAGATTAAATATCATATTTAAGGTTATGTATTTTTATGATTCTATTTTTTAAAAAGTTATGAATCTAAATTTATTGAAAAATTTGGGGAACGATGTAGTTGATATACTTTATCAATTCTAAATTCACATTCCACCATCTATTTTTTAGTATCATGGTACATTTAATAGTTCATTTGGTATGAGAAGTAATTATTATAGTCATGTATAATTATGTTCAGTGTATCCTTTTGAATGATATATGAACATATTTAAGTGGTATGTTAAGAATCCATATCGACCAGAAGCCTCAAATGTTCAAGATTAATTTTATAAGGAGGTGGTGGTAGATTTTCTTGAAGACTAATTCTATATAGTGGATCACATCAATTTGTTTATATCTCATCTTGAAAAGGTCATTTTTGGGGAAATGGGGATCTATGGCTTTAAAATAAATTCACCGACAAGTGAATAAATAATACGGGAACACTTATACATCTTTAATAGAATAGATAATTATCATCCATATATAACATCATATATTAATTTGTTAAAACAATTTTATCCAAAAAAGAAAGATGTGTGGGTAATGAATGAGCATAAAAAACTTGTATCCCATGGTTTAAAGAGACTTTTCTCAGTAAATATTATTTATTGGAAACATTTATAAAGTTATCAAGTGATCCAATTTTAAATGAGATAACATGGTCTAGGTGTGATATTAATGGCTATACATTTTATTCCAAATATCGGAACATTAGAAGCTCTCTTCCAAATAGCAGTGTAATGGTGTTCATTGAAGAAATTCATTTTTGAGTTTAAAAAAATCCAATCTTCAAGCCAGCTATATATTATATATTTTTTGAAGAAATATGAGTGGTTTATTATAATAAATTTTGAGTTCCTACATTCAACTACAAATGGGTTTTTGGTAACACTAATGTTAAACATGATGAATTTGACATAACGCTAGCAGATATGAATATATTGGAATAAATAAATGAGCCTTTTATCATAGAAACACATGAAAAACAAATTTTTTATGTTCTTTATTTGTTAAATGTGTAGTTTTCTATTATTTTGAAAGTAAATAAATAGTATTTTAGTGATAAAAAGTTATTAATGATGATAAATTATGTAAGATACAAGTTTCCATAGAAATATTACTAGATGATATTGATGACCATAGTATAAAAATGTTTTTTTCTGAGCGATCATGAAAAAGGAAAATGGGAAAATAATTCTTCATTGATCTTTTAATATTACATGTATCATACATTTATTTCCTATTTAAAATTTAAAATTTTAAAAAATATGTGATATATTATTTGTAAATTTATTTTTTATCTAATTAATGTATTTTAAGAAATATAATAAATTTTATGTTTAGTATTTGAAAATTTTTTACATATAAATATTAAATATTTTATGATATTTTTATCATTTAAAATATTTCATTTTATTTGTATCATTTTCCAATTTTTATTTATTTTTTTACATAAAATTTCAATTTGAATAATTTTTTACTTGAATTTTTTTATCCTCTATCTATATCATTTCATGTATCACAAATGTTATTATTATTTTTATCATTGTAGTAAAATACTATAATGAATATGATAAGGTGTTTTTTTATCATTTATCAATTTTTATTTAATTTTATATATAATATTTTTATTTGTATAAAAGTTTATTTATGTTTTGTTTTCGTCTCTTTAAATAAATTTTTATCTCATAAATGTTGTTAGTATTTTTTAGAAATATATTTTTCTAGTCAAAAAAATACAACAAATATATTTTTTGTATCATTTTACAATTATTATTCAATTTTTTACATAATAGTATTATTTTTATAATGTTTCACTTATATTTTTTCCCAGCATCTATGTCATTTCATGCATCATAAATATTGTCAGTATGTTTTAGCATTTTAATTAAGTATTCTAATAAATATGATAAATATTGTTTTTAGATTTGTTTAGTTTTTTTGTATCATTTACTCATTTTTGTTCAATTTTATATGTAAAAAATGGATTTTTATAATCTTTTACCAATTTTCTGTAAATTTTATTTATAGGATTATTTTAGATCAAATAGCTAAGTCACCTTTATCTATAAGAGAGTAACCTACACATACTTTTACTAAAAAGCCTTCTCGTTAATATGCACATGAGACTTATACTTCTAAAAATAAATATAAGGTTTCCAAGGTTTCTAAAAATAGTATTGCTTTTTTTCCTAAATTAAAACTTGCTCATAGCTAGGACTAGAGGATATTTATCAATTTTTATGGTAATGGAAATCATATGGGTCAAAATTTAAAACAATTTAGAAGTTTTCTAGAAATTAAAAATCAAGAAAAAGTAAGAATTTTGATTTATAATTGGATAAGTCTGAACCAGAAGACCCTAGCTCAATTATAGAAGATCATTTTGGTAGGATATTTTATTATTATTTTATTTATCATGGAATTTTTTACTAATATAGGTTATTTTTTCCTTCTAATTAGATTATATATTATTTACCTAACATTAAATTAACTATGAGAATAAGTTTATTTTTTGTAGCTAGAAGATTGACAAATTTTAAATCAATGTTAACTTCAAATTTCATTTTCAGTGGAAAAAAATAAAAAAAATTATGTAATATAAATAATTTTCAAGATGATGATATACAGAATAATTTATTTATAAGTTGATTGAGGGAATCATTTTTGGTAAGTGAAATTCTATATTTTTGAAAAACAAATTGTATAATCAATAAAAATGATCTTATTAATTATTTTTTATCCTTAATTAATAGGATATGAGGAGATATCATTATGATATTTGGTTGAAAAATGTACACCATCCTAATTTATCTCATTGAGGGTGTCTATTATTTGAATAATAAATAATGGATGAAAATTTTGAAAAAAAAATGATAGTTAAATTTTTAGGCTCCATAGAGATCGCCCATCCCCAGCTAAACATGAAAAATGGAAAAGGTCCTATATGAAAAAAGATATAACTTATCTTATAGAAGATTCAAAGGTTTTAGAAAAAAAAATATAGTATAAATTTATTTAAGTTATTTTAAACTCTATATATTTTTTAATTCACAATTAGTTTTTAAAATATTCTATTCAAGAATCCCTATAAGAGAAGAGCACATAGGTGACCTTAATATATATGGGTAGAAAGGAAATTTTAGCTATTTAATTAGTAAATCCCAAACACCCAAAGATAATATGAGGATGTGAGGTGGGTGTATCAATTAAAAAATTGTTTATTCTTAAAATTCTTCAAGGGATAATGTATATAAGGGAAAAATAAAGTATTTAGAAGTTAAAGTTAAATAGATGGTCAAGAAGATAGAGGAGGGGAATAGATTGTTGGTATAATAAATGTTTTTAAACATACAGTGATAGTTTCTGGTTTCATATATCCCACTCCTCTACCCCCATCTGCATATCCCACTCCACCTCTACCTCCATATCATTCTCTTCCACCTCCTCCTCCATATTTTACCATCTACTATGAGTTGTGTGTTTAGTATACCAAGTATCATATTGTATAATATGATATCATATATTAAAATATGGATTCCATATATCATTAATAGATATATATGAATTAAAATAGAGTAAATGTATAGATCAGATGGAGTATTATTCCTTATGGATGATGTTTCTATAGTTGGACAAAGCATCAGGCATTTTTTACTTTGTACATATAGACATTTCAAATAATTACCACTAATATATATATATAAATATTTATTAAATATTAATGATAACTTTGTTTCAATATATATATATATATATTGAATCCATTAAAGGTAAATACATGTTGTATAGAAAGAAAAATCATATTGAGTCCCCTTTGACTTAGTATACAACTTTTTCTAAAGAAATTTCTAAATTATCATCATATGAATTTATGTTGTTGGATTTTTACGAGCTATAAATGGGTGATGATGTTTTTGGGAATGATTATATGGTGATTATTTATAAGAGATATATCGTGGATCTTGTAACCATAGATATGTTAGGTCTCACTATAATGAAATTATTTTCCATGTAACTTGATTATCATATTTCTTTCAATTATATCAATCTGATCGAACATAATTCATGTGTTTATTTTTTAGTAGGTATATTTATAAACTTTTAATTCAATATGATATAATGTTAGTGCATGGATTCATAGACCCTCAATTTATTTGTCCAATCATGAAGATATTGAAGGATGAAGAAAGAACATTATATGTGTCTAAAATATTTCAAAATGATAAAATTAATTGTTAGATGATTCTTTATCTTTATGGGTATGAAACATATATTTCATAATGTGTTATTTCTCATAATTAATTATCCAATCACATTATATTTTTATATATAATTGTACATTGGATGTTCAGTTTTTCTTATCCAGAAAAAAAAAGATAACTTACAGGATATGGTTCATATATAATTATGTGAGAGAAAACATTAAAGAAGAACGACAGATGTAAGTTTGATTATTTTAATAATTAAATTTTATAATATTTTTTATTCTATTTAATACTTATAATTTTTAAATATGGTATGAATGTAATATAATTGTTCAATAAGAAAGAGGAAAAGAAATATCAATTATGTCTACCCAAAGGTGACTTCATATATAAGTATTGTAATTTAGAAGATACTTAAAATGTTATTTTCAATTGATAACATAATTTAAAATATAAATATCATCAATAAGGAGTAATAAAATGTGGATATTATGTTTCGAGATTTATATATTAAATAATTTTAGCTGGGCTAGTTATAGATTTAAGGTTAGAATTTATTATAAAATTTCCTTTAATTTATAATAAATTTAAATTGAGAATACATGTTGAATAATTTATTTTTAATTCTTATCCTTTTTATTACACTCCTATTATTAAAGAAAATTAGATAAATCATTTACAGGGGCAGGGGTAATTATTTTATAAATTTGATTTGATTTTAGTCTATATCTTTATATTTGTAATATAAATTTTATATTTTAAATTTAAAAATGTAAAATTGTTTTAATTTTAACAAATTTGTAATATAAATAATTATTATTGAATTTTATTGGATTTTGTTTCAGTTTTCAGTAGTTTCTTTTTTTATTTTTTACTTCTCATTTCTATATTATAGGTTATGGGTAGTGTGTTATTATTTAGATTATTAATAAATTAATTAATTTTCTATGACAATAATTTTAATAACCAGTGTAAAAAATATATTTTATATCAGTTATATAAAATAACCAATATATAAAAGAAAATTAAAAATTAGTTATAAAGCAGCTGACATCAAAATTACTTCATTTTTGATATTTTATAAGCATATTTCACATCAATTATAGAATAATTGGTGTGTAAATTTCCTCAATTTTATATTTTTGGAGGGTTCTCAATATCGTATATTATTTTAACTCATGTAAAAGTTTTTTATGTTTTTTATTTTAACTGATGTGAAATAATTTTATACAATATATCTTAAAAATATGTAACTTACTAACCAATGTTAAAAATAAATAAAAAAGTTAGGAAAAAGACTTTTCACTAATAGTGTGATATTCATCAGGCATTGATTTAAGAAAAAAATGACCATCATCTGTGAAAAGTATAAAGTTTTCTTAATTTACAGTTTATATATGGTTTTGGTTTCATGCATGGTTTTCCTTGGAATATGAGGTTTCTAATATCTTCCACTGCATTGAATAATTGTTTCTAGGTACTTCAAAATACTATATGCACCACTTCCTTAACTATAGAATATTGTGTGATATATTAATATTACATGTTTTATGATATATCAATCTTATGGTATGGTTTATAAAGGGATATGAATGTTAAAATATTAACATTTTGGTCTTTTCCATGTAATATTATCACTATTATTTACATTTCATATTATGAAATGACTTTAGGAATTATTTGAATGCATTTAAATTTTAAATGATTACATAATTTGTATGGTTACAAAGAATTGGTAACTAAAATAATTATACAAAATTTTCATAATGTTTTAGTTAATAAAATCATTTTTTAGGAGTCATGTTGAGGTATATATAAAAAAGGATACAACCAGGAAAATCGCATCCAATATTGAGTTTACTTCTCATTGATTCTCTATATTTCAATTTGTTTTCTTCTCCTTCCATTACTTCATGAAGTACAAGTATACTATTTTTGAAAGGAGAATCCTTCCCAATCATTGGATGATTTATCAACATGTGGTTACCCTAATAGGATTGAGACCTTTGATTTCTTCTAAATGATCTTATTCAAGTGTGTGGTTAAAGAAAGGAAGCCTGAGCATATTTTGTGTATAGTATATACCTCATTTTATATCATGCATGGTTTTTTTTTCAAAGCATGAGTGATTTTGGTTTATGGTTTATTAAGTCTTTAACTTCATGAATAAGTGTTATTTTATCATTAGAAACCCATCATTGGTAGCTAATAAATATCTGGTAAAATTGATTCATGAAATCACAATTAACATGAAGGAAAAAAATATATCATATTTGGATTTATAATTGTGATATTGTTTTTTAGTAGTGTATCATACGATATGTGATATCATAATATATTATTGGATCATATTATATAATATAGCCAATCGCCACTTATATTATAGGCTCAATCCATTAGTTTCAAGAATGTTTCAATATATGATATGTGTTATCAGGGATGTAGTGTGGAAATCATTCTATATCATAGAATATGATTTGGAATCCTAGCCAATAATAGAATTGTTTCGTGTATTACCAAATTAATACATTATATCAATCATATGATATAATGTATATCATAATCAGTTCTTGTAAGGGGTTTAAGGGAGTATCACACATCACAATTTTCCAATTATAAAATCTATATTATAAATTATGGTGTATTATATGATCTAATCGTAAATTACAATAGAGTGAAAAAATATGATCTTTTCATTTTCCAATAATAAATTGATTTAGATGATTTATAAAAAAAATTATAAATTATAGAAAAATGTATATTGGGATAGTTATTTAATTTATAAAGTGTTTATAAAGTAATTAATTATAAATGATTTATAATTGATCATTAAATGTCTTTTATATATTTAATAACTAAATATATTTAATATTAAGTGTTAATATTAAATAGATTTAATATATATTGTATGACTTATCATTTTTATATAAATTGTTTAAATAGAAATTATAAGTAAATTTATAAAGTTTTATTAATTAAAAAAAAGGAAAATATAAAAGAATTTATATTAAATTATGAATAATTTATAATCATTAATTTAAAATGTTAAAATTAAAGGCCTTATTTATATATTATTTCAACCATGTAAAAATGATTTCTGAGAGTTGATATCATCATGGTTAAAATAATAATAAATATATGATACATTGATTATATAAAAAATTTACATAGTATATAAAGTATTCATATGGTATATAAAATTTTTATATTTCAAATAAATATCATATATATAAATAAATTGTATATAAAAATGATAATATGAATGAGTTCATATTATAAAAGAAAAGTATTAAGTGTTCATATTTATTTAATTATGGAATGTATATAAATTTTATTCAATTATAAAATTGTTTATATTTATTTTATTTTATAAATTGATCATAAATATTTATCTTATGTCTTGACTTATGAAATCTTAATTTGTTTATTTTATTCACCATTTCATTTATATATATAAATTTTTTACATTATGAATTGATTCATGCCTTAGTTGTAATTTTTTAATTTTTTTAAAAATTATCATAGATGCTTTTAAGGACTTACATGTTCGGAATCAAAGAGACGCAAACATTTTATATATAAATATTACATCTTATTATAGGAATATTCATTACATAACCATAAAATCCATGCTATAATCATAAAGTTTTAGTGCCACTGTAAACTTTGATACATAAACAAATATTACAAAATATATATACATCATTTACCATTAATCACTTCATATCTAGCACCCTTCTGAGATATATCATACTTAAAACCTTTCTTCATAACATGGGTAAGTGAAAAATAAGAAATGGTGAGCTTAAATACTCAGTATGGGTAATCATAAGAGATATTAATCAATTCTCAAAAGTGTGCATAAGAAAATAAAAATGGTATGAGAGCATTCTCACAACCTATAATAATCATGCCTGGTAATTCAATGATATATAATCAGGAATCATCGAATAAGGGTTTTTTAATGAAAATAAATAAGACATAAAAGTGTAGAATCATCATTAATTAATCAGGATCCATGAGGAAATATCATAAGAATAACGAAGAAGTTATGTCATGCACATAAGCATAGAAAATCATTTCTTTAGTCAAGTCTCATTTCTAATATTGTCATAGTATATTGCTTTACTCCCCATTATATCATTCCAAGGTTCACGCTAAAGGATATCTTATTAGAAAAATTCCCTTACTAAAATGGGTTCACTCCTCATTCCAGACTTATTTTCTCATGATATATCCATCTTTACATAATGCATTGGAGAGATATATAATTCTGGGTCTGCCCATCACATATTGAAAATCACAAAAATGTGTGTCACAAGATCATAAAACATTCATCATGTCATCATATTTTAAAATAAAAAAATATTCATGATGTTAGGAAAATTATTTCATGCATTTTATGATAAAACAAATATTCCTTTCAAATTTTTGATAAAAAATCATATATTCTCTATTTGGAAAAATACAAGATTATTCCTTTAAAAAAAATTAGAAATTCATAAATGGGTAAAAATGAATATAAATAATATCTAGAGAATAGTAAAAAAAATTGAAATAACTTTAAATAAGATATTAAAATTAATTAAAAGATTCATAACCAAAGAGGGAAATGAAGTTAGTCTTCTTTAAAAACATTATCTCATACTCTTGAGTACTTAAAGAGAGGAAAATGAAAGTAAAACATTTAATCTCAAGAAAAATAAAGAGGAGAAAAAATAAATAATATCTAAGAGGGATAGATAATTTAATTTCATCATTAGAAAAATTAAGCATAAAAACCCCATTAAAAATTAAATTATAACCTAAAACCCTTAATGTTTTGAATATTCATATGCCTCATGGAAATAAAAGTGAGACAAGAAACCCACACCTCAAGTTCATCTTACTTCGTAAGTTCTCTAACCTCCTATATAAAAAATTTAAATTTATTATAAATATATAATAGAACCATATCAATACCTATGATACTATATATGGTTTATTTATAACATTTTATCACTCATTAATCAATTATATTTCATTATCACCATTATTTCATGTGTTAACTGCTTCATTTTTCATATATGTTTTGGTTCAGCTGTTATGGTCCTTCCACTTTGATCATGGTCAATTCATATATAGAATGTTAATAATGATATAAATATAATATATATACATTATATACATTATAAAAATTCACATAAATTGGTAATTAAAAATTAAATACATCACTATGTGGATACGATAGTCCGTACGTACACATGAGTGATGTTTCTTTTTTTTGAGTATTGGAATAAAAGAATGTTAAATAATAACTCACCTTTACAAAAACATTATAATATAATAAATAAAATTATTATATATAAACATTAAATCTATTATAATAACCACCCATTAAATATGAGTATGGAAAATGAATCATATCGCTACGTGGAGGTGGCAGTCTACACGTACGCACGAGCAATACATTTATCTCCCATTTGATGGAGAAGATATGGTAAACGGATATTCCATCATATTAATAAAATATTAATATATTTATTATTTTGTATTAATAATTATTTTATTGATTAATAAATTTTATATTATTTATAAGAAGAAATTAAATTGAAAGAGCTCGGTTAAGATTTATACCTCTTCTTTGAGAGACCTCCTTTAAATTACACCTTAAGCCTTGAAGGATTGGTCTTAAAAAAATACCAAAATATCTAAGATTAAAAGAATGAATATAAAAAGGTTTTTTAGTAGGTAATTTATGTGATAGAAGGATCAAATGGTGTGAATAAGGGATAAGTATAGGTTCCCTTTTATAAGTGAGGGGAGGGACACACATGGAATTTCTTATAATATTTCAATAATATAAGTTCACTTTCATGGGAAAGTAGCTCCAAATGGAAAATTATTCAAATTTAGAATAATATAAGGTTTAAATATCTTCCAAAAATAAAAATTATACAATTTTTAGAAGAAATACTACCTTTATCTCTCAATTTAATCCTTATGGTAAACCAGTTTTAAACTTAACCATGATAACAAAAATTTATTATTTTTACAATTCATTATGATAAATAAAATCAGTTGAACCTATTAAATTAGATTTTTTATTATTATAAAAAAAATTAATTCATTTTTAATGATTTAATTTCTATAAGTGGTAGAATTTAATTTTAAATATGCATGCAAAATTCAATGAAAACCCATTTTAGAAAAATGAATTTTTAAGGATAAAACCTAATTTACTTCCATTACATACATTGTAAAACCATAAAATGAATTCTAAAATATATTATTGAATACATAATCTATAAATTTCATTAAAAACATTATCTTATTGATATTAATTTAATTTATTAAGATAAAAACACATTAGGCACATAAAAATAGTGTTTTTAGACAAATGTGTTTTGAAACCCAAAAAATAACATATGACAAAATCAATTATAAAGATGATTAATATTTAATTAATTATATAATTTATAATTAAAGTATAATTTTTTTAATTTATAATCAAATTCAAAACATAATGTGACTTTTAATTGAAAATAAATGGCGTCCTTTACAAAAATTTGTATTTTCACTGTTCACTACAAAATAAATCATTTTAGACAAATTCTAAAAATTCACCCTAATATAATATTGACATGTTGATTTAAAAAAATGATATTAATTTTCTAATATAAAATTTAAAAAAAATTTAGTAAATAATTATCAGGTTCATGCATAAAAATTCAATAAAAACTGTTTTTTTAGAAAACATATTTTTGAAGAATAAAATGACATTACTAAAAATAAATTATTTGTTTTTTAGGAATTAATCAATATATTTTAATTATTCAAAACATTTATAAATATTTTTTCATAATTTTTTATTACTTTTCAAACCTACCAATTTAACAACTAAGATTTAAAGGATTACTTTATTACAATTTATTTAGACTTAGGGTTGTGTGTAAGGCAAGATATCAAATAGTTCAAGTTTATTTCAAAGTAAATAAATATAAAATATTGGGGTGTTACATTATAAACCCCATAAAATGAATTTCTCCCCAAAAATTCTATCACTCTGATATAAAAAAATAGATATACCTTTGCTTTATCACATCTTTAGGCTTCTATGTAGCTTTCCTAAATTTATAATTCTTCCAAATAACTTTAACCATGTGAATAGTCTGGTTCCATAGAAGTTTATTGTAAGATATAGGATTTTCTATGAGGTACATAACTTTTTAATTTTATTTTGAATCCTTTATTTTATCATTATAAACGTACCTAATACCTTATTTGTATAATTGGAAGTTGTTAGGGCTTGTTCAAAGCCCGGAGCTCCAATTTATAAAGAAAACAGGAGAGGTGTGTAGTTAGTACTAACCATGCCCCTCCAACCATGCATCCCTATAAGGGTGCCACATGGTTTTTATAAAGCATAAAAGGGGTATTTGACCATGAATGGTTGATATAGAGGGTGTGCATGGGCTGTAGGTGGTTTTTCTAACTGTACGCTATAGGCCATGCAGGGTGTGCTCCCAAGATAGTTGGGTGTACACGGTTGGCCAATGGTTTGGCCAACTCTGTGTCCAATCAGTGTAACCTCTTAAAAAGTGACGAATTACCTTTTTTCCCTCTCTTCTTAAAGAAACCTCCTTATTTATTCTTTTCCAATAGATTACATCCCCCTTTTATTCTCATTTGAGCTTCTCTAAGCCTAAATCTAGGATTTGGTATTAATCCTCCATCCAGGCTCCGATCTGACCATCATCTATCATATTGGATCACCAAAGGTAATTTTTCCATTCCTTTATATCCTTTATTTTTTTATCCCCCCAATGATCAATTTATTTTAGTTTTATCTAATATTACCTAATTTTAGGGTATTCATATGTTCTTCCATTATCTCCAATTTTAGGCCAAAACAAGGGATGATACTGGATGAGTATTCTACCACCGACATAAGGTAGGTGGTATATACCGTTTCCATAAGGTTTTTTTATATATTTGAATATCGTCATTATGGCACACACTGGACCATATTATCATTGTTTCTAAATTAAATTTTAAGTCTTAAATTAATTATTTTTTCTAATTTGGGTTACCCTTGTAGCACCTAATCATAGTTGGAGCTATCAACCTCAACCTGATCCACCCATGTGGTTTTTTATTTTATCTTCCATGTGTTGAACCACCCATTGGGTGTGTGATCTCACCACCCTTGTAGTGTGAACCTCTATAAATTAAATGATTTAGTTGGAGAGGATCATGCCTCCTGTTACATGTTATTAAATGATATTAAAATGATTAAACATATAATTAAATAATAATTTCAAATGGGTATGGACACTAACATAGCCATTGTCTTTTATTATAATATTTATTTATGTTGGAAATCTTAGTATGGAACTGACTTATTCTGAAATTATGGAACATATTATTAAGGTATGACACCTTTTATTAAGGTAAGGTGTGGAACCTATGACTATTAAGGAATGGAATATATGATTATTAAGGTGTGAAACCTATTATTATTTATGCTATGGAAACATTAATAAGGATTGAGTTATGGCACTTGTGACTTATGTATATATTTACATATTTAGAAATAGGTCACCCTGGTTATATGCCTTCGGACCTAGCCCATGCAGGTCCGTTACTCTTATCACATGTGGCTTATGATGATATGGTTATTACAAACTATTTATACTATATATATATATATGTATATATATGTATGTATATATATATATATATATATTTACCCTCATCTTTTATATCCATCTTTTTTATCATCTTTCTCCATGGACTTATTCTTACATTACTGCATACCTTTTATACCTGCATATAGTAATGGTTTATATGAACATGATGGATTTGTTATAGAAATCATTGGTGGTGTACTAATAATTTTATCTTACATCCTATTTGGTCCACCCATGATACCCAAACAGAGTTCATGATTGCAGGTAGGGACAAGGGAAAGATCTCAGTCATGGATGATTTATTGGTTATAGTGTGGGATAATGGGAGCACAGGATCAAGCCTTGCATCTTGATACTATTAGAGATAGTCTTTTGGTCTTTTTATTTCTTTGAAATAATTATATGTGTGTGTGTGTGTGTTCCTTATTTCATGTATTCCTTCTTTATTTTTTATAGCTTCATGACATACTCATCAATTTTTATATGACATTTCCTTTGGCCTTTATTATTATTACTACTATCTGTATGGTTTACTTCTCTTATTCCTCTTTCATTACTATGATTAGCTATTTATTCCTTTATTTAATCATTGTTAAACTCTAGTTATGAGGGTATAGCATCCCCACTATACCAACATGGATCCTCACTACTAGTTGGTAGCCTCTTACATATAGGGATTCATGCTTGAGGCCTTATGACCAACCGGCTCAAGGCACCATTTAGTGGCTATTGGGTAGGGACATTACAAATTGGTATAAAATTATTTATTTTATTTGTCTTACTCTTTTGGGATGATAGTATAGATATTAAGCTATATTGGTATTTTTTAACGAGTCTCTGCTTGGGAGAAGCTAACCCATGTATGGGGAAAATCCAAATTACTTGATATGAGAATTGATGTTCTAGATTATGCATGTTATAGTTGTGTTGATTCCACCATTGGGTGACACACATGATATGTGACGTTATTATTATTATTATGTTTGACTACATTTTATCCTTGGCCTAGTATGGAATGGAAGCATTGATCATGCATCATTTTAGGCACCTTATATGATTAATATGTCATGTATTATTCCATTTCATGTAGGTTTTATCTCCAAACTACATGATATTTTTTTTATGCTCCTTGAGTGATATATTTGTTATGAAACTAACATTTCTATAAGAAAAAGGGGAATTAAATAATTTATTATAAAAGTGTCACCATCAAACTATGTAGTGTTTTCCCATATACCTCTATGATGGAACCTTAATTAATCGATTATTATATGTTTGAGTTATGTAACTGAGATTACATATACTAAAACGTTAGTTGATTTTGAATATATGAATGTCATTTGTAATTTAAAGAGTGCATGTACCTCTATAAATTGGGAATGATGATTCATCAAGTCAAATCATCTCATATAATATGTCGAATTCTGTTATCAAATGTAAACATTTGGATGTAGTTGTATGAACTACCAATTACAATTTATAAAGAATATATTTGTATAAATTGGGAATGGTATTTTACATAACTGGTTTATTATGTAAATGAAAGAATTATTAAATAGTAATTTAAACATTTTCATTATAAAATGAAAAATCTAATTGTAATTTAAGGGGTGGTTTCCTCTATAACATACAATTGATGGTCCATATACCAAGACCCGTATAGGGAATATATAGATGATCAAGACCCGGCCTTAGTATTGGTAAATATACAATATCTCTTGTGATTATTTATGATCAACCTTATCACCCAAACCTGGATTTAGGAGAAGGAAATGGGGTGTAAATATTGTATATTAAGCCTTGTGCCTATCCTATTCTTGTATATGTGATGTTATCATTATCAAATCTTATCTGAGGAAAGTGATTTTATGTTTTAGAGTTATTCCCCCATGATTTCATCAAGTCATCCACTAGGAGGAGGGTGACTTCCATGCTTTAGAGGAGGTGGCCCCTGAGCCACCAGTATTACCTCCTATAGTTCCACATGGGGGACCTCTAGTTATTCCCGATGTGGGAAATGATGCCCGGTTTTGGGATGGTTTTCCAAATATTAAGTGGAATATATATGGATATCTACAACATGCCCCTAATAATTAAGATTTGATGTGAGAATATTAGTAGCAGCATTCGACCACGTTTTTAGGGGATAGAGGTCCTCAAGCTATATAATCATGGCTATGGACCATAGTGGATGTCTTATATCACCTTGAGACACCTCCTTAGAGTAGTGTAAATCTTTCTTTGTATATGCTTCAATATTCTTCCAAGAAATGGTGGGATATTATAATCCAGGTAGATCATCATCATGGATTTTCCTAGGCCGGTTTTCAGGAAGTCTTCTATGTCTACTTTTTTTCTAAGACTTTGATGGATGGTCGTTCTAGGCTGTTCATGAACATGAAATAGGGTTTTATGTCTATTATAGAATACTAAACTTGTTTTATAGATATTTAGTGATTTTTTCCTATCTATACCAGTGATGATCTTGTGAAAGTGATGCATTTTGATGATGGATGAATGAATCATATCCGATCTTAGTGGAAATATTTTTAGTAGATTATTGTGTCAATTATAGTAAACCAGTCTCTTATTACTGATCATAACCTTAAGGAATATGGAGTTCTATATCACTATAGACTGGATTCTCAACCTAGTAGTGTAGTATATGGTGGTAATAAGCATCACTTTAAGACCCCTTGTAAGGTAAGTACTAGTTGGAGTGCACGTATAAAGGGTTTTGTAGATTTTCATCAGTGCGGGAAGTAGGGGCACATAAAACCTCACTATGATAGGGACCCAATTAAGTGATAATCCTATAGTAGGAAGATCCATTTATAGTGGTTTTTAAGAATCTTTCCTCCTTTGGCTAGTAAGGGAGGATCATCACTGAATTCGAGTCCTAGAATGGGATTAGTAGCTTCATGTCAGGTGGGGAGTTGGAGTTCAACTATCCTATCAAGCCGATGATGTGGTTATGGTTGGGGATTCTAGACACCAGTTTCTCACCAATAATAGATCATGCCTACTCAGGGAAGTCATGTTTTATCTTAGGGATGCATAATAGGCTAGATTTATGCAGTGTAAAATGTGTCGAGGGACCATAGTTTGGGAACTTCAATACTTTGAAGTATGATTTTAGTAGCATCTACCTTGGTATCTATTTTTTTATATAGGGGCTTCAAATTCCTTCATTTCTATAGCTATTATGGATAGCCTTGTGCTTAAAATTCATTACTTTTGTGGGTTTATGGCCCTTAACACCCCTTTGGGTATATGTTCTGAGAGTGTATGCCAATGTAGATAGTGCACCTTGAGATGGGAAGCTATCATTTTCTATGGAACTTATTTATCCTTTAGATCATGGGATTTGATGTCATTCTCATGATGGAATGGTTTGTTTCCTATCTTACTTATATGGAATTATATCATCATAGGGTATTATTTAAATCACTAGAGGGTGGTACTTATATTCACAAAGTTTAGTGGGATGTTCAGGTAACCAAAGATGGAATAGAGAATTTTTGGTTAGGTAGAGTGACCGCCTATATTTCTAGCCAAAATGTGAATGAATAAGGGACATATCAGATTGATTTCCATCCTGTAATAGATCATTTTAGGGATATATTCCTAGACAAATTTTTTGGTTTACCTCCTTAGCATGAGTTTTATTTCTCTATTGAGTTGGTTCCAAGATCTACGCTGATGTTCATTCCTCCTTATAGGATTGACACTACTAAGTTGTAAGAGATTAATATATATCTAGAGGAATTAGAATATAAGGGTTTTATATGGCCCAATACTTCTTCATGGGGTTTACTAGTCCTTTTCACAAAAAAGGAGGATAGAAACCTTAATATTTGTGTGGATTAATGGAATTTGAATCAAATTACTATGAAGAACTGATACCTTTTGCCTCATATAGATAACCTCTTTGATCAAATTCATGGAGCTCTGGTTTTCTCAAAGATTAATTTGAGGTCAATTTATCACCAGGTACATGTTATAACTTCATACATACCTCATAAAAAATTTCATAATATCTATGGTCTTTATGATTATTTGGTTGTTTCATTAAGTCTCATGAACGTGCCAACCATTTTCATGGCTATGATGAATCATGTTTTCCACCTGTTTTTTGATTCTTTCATAGTAGTCTTTATAAAACACATCTAGGTGTATTATTGTTCTCAACAAGGACATTCCAAACATCTTGAGATAATTATGAATACAATGATGTAAAGCTATCGGTATGATAAGTTCACTAAATGCCACTTTCAGATCGATAAATTCGACTTCCTGAGTCACATCATCTTAGAGGTAGGAGTATCCGTTGACCCAGATAATGTGAGAGTTTTAGTTACCTAGGAGAGGCCCAAAAATAATTTTGAGATATGTAGTTTTGACAGGATATATGGATATTATATGAATTTTATATAGGAATTATCATGCCTTGTAACACCTATTACTAGTTTAACTAAGAATGGTGAGAAGTTTATATGTTCAGAACCCTGTGAGATATCCTTTTAGGAACTAAAAGTGATAATAACTTCAAAATTGATTCTAATTATATTATAAATGAGAATAATCTATACAATTTATTTTGATGCATCAGGCATTGGGATATGAATATTTCTAATGCAAAAAAATTGATTTGTGACAAATGAGTCTCATCAGTTGAGATTACATGAGTGGAATTACCCGACACACAATCTTGAGTTGGCAGTTGTAGTTCACTCCTTGTGTTGTTGGAGTCATTACCTTCTGGGGGAGTTTTTTTAGTGAATAAAGACCAAAAAAGGTTGAGGTACATTGTTTGGAAGTGTGACTTGAACCTCATGAAGAGAAGGTGGGTTAAATATCTTCAGTCCTTTGGTTTTGACCTTACCTATATAACAGGGAAGGGAAATGATATTATTTATTCTCTAAGACAAAGGATTGAGACATAGGTAGTTCAGTAGGCCATTGGAAGGTGGAAATTGATGGCCCGGTTTTATGAGATTCACTTAGAGGTATAAAAGAATATCTAATAGTCCATCCATATAGCTTTAGAAGTGACTTATTCATTTATGGAGATGGTGAAGGTGATATAGTTATCGGATCCCAAGGGATTAGACCTTAGGGACATTGTTTCAAGTGAGGATCCACTGCCATGTTAGATCATTGATGACGATGAGATCTTATGCATTCATTAACGTGTTTGGATTCCAATAGATATCTCAGAGGAAATTATGCGAGAGTCTCATTATTATAATTAGGTGGTAAATCTTGGTCTTAAAAAGACGTATTGTGATCTACATTTCAAATACTAGTGTCCTATAATGAAAAGGGAGAAATCTGGTTTTGTTACTCGAAGTTCAATATGTTAGTAGGTGAATGAAGAACACTAAGGACCAATGGAGATTTTACAAAAATTTCCCATTCTTCAGAGGAAATGGGATGACTTCACCATATATTTCATGATCAGATTACTAAGAAACCCTCAAGTCAATGATATAGAATGGGTAATCATTGATAGGCTCATGAAGGATGCTCGCTTTTTAACTATCAAAGAGATCTTCTCAGTAGGTAATCTTGGGAGACTACATGTTAGTGAGATTATACATTTAAAAGGGTTCCCTCACACAATCCTTTCTAATAGAGATTCTCATTTCACATCGAGGTTCTGGAAGAGGTTAAAAAAGGATTCAGGTATATAGGTTCTTTTGAGCACATCAATTCACCCTAAAACTAAAACTCATTAGAAAGAAAGATACAGGTATTATTGGACATGCTTTGAACATGCATCCTTGATTTTAGAGGTTCATGGGAAAAAATTCTCTTAGTGGGATTTTCTTATAATAATATCTTACAATATATGATTCATATGGATCCCTATGAGGATATTTATTTTAGGCTATGTTATTCACCTTTATACCTGTTATTTGCAGGTGGCGTAGCACTACATGGACCTCATCTCATTCAAGAGACTTTGGAGATGGTTATGTTGATTAAAAATTGGATAAATTTAGATAAATATTGCAATAATTCATATGTTGAACTTCATTTATGACCTATGGAGTTTGAGTTCAGAGATTGATTATTTTTTATGTATCAACTAGACTGGGGAATCGATGTTTCGGGTAGAAAGTTAAGATAATGCCTCAATTTGTTGGATCATTTGAGGTTTTGGAAATGGTTGTACATACTGATTATCAAAGAGAAATTATGTATATATTTTGTGATATGAAATATTTTTTCCACATCACTCTGCTATGACATTATCACTCAGACTCATCTCATGTTTTTTAGCCAGATGAGGTGGAACTGGATGTCAATGATTCTTTTGAGGAGCACATTATTTGTATCATAGACTGAAGTATAAAGGATCTAAAAGGTTGTTCATTCCCTTTAGTTTGGTTGTTATGGAATCATAGACATGTACAGGATGAGATGTAGGAGCAGGATGTTGATATACATGATCAATGGTTGGTGTTATACTCTGATGATTTTTTCCACTCTTAGAAGGGAAACTCATAGAAGAGTTTCTTTAAGGGGGAAAGACTGTAAGATCCTATATTTTTTATAAGGTATATAACCATTTAATTTTAGTTTTAACCCTTTATTTTATCCTTATAAACGTGACTAATCTCTTATATGATAAATTGGGAGTATTTGGGGCTTGTTCGGAGACCTGATCTCAAATATATAAATAAAACAAGAGAGGCCCATAATTAGAACATGGTTAGTGCTAACTGTGTGGCCCTATATGGGTTTCATGTGATTTATATAAACGATTTGAGGGGGTTGACCATGTGTAGCTGATATAGAGGGTTTTCATGGGTTTCACACTATTTTTATAACCATTCACTATAGGTCGTGCGGGGTGTGCTCCCAAGATAGTGGGGTCTGCATGGTTTGGACAACCCTATGGCCAAATCATGTGAACTCATAAAAAATAGTGAATTGCCTCTTTTTATCCTCTATATTTTTAAATAACCCTCCTCCTTCTTCTTTTCTAGTGGATAAACTACTCCCTCCTCTTCCCATTTGATCTCCTTCAACCCTTAATCTAGGAATTGGTGTTTCTCCTCCATCTGAACTCCGATCGAACCATCATATATCAAATTGGATCACCACTGTAAGTTTACCATTCCTTTAGATCATTTCATTGTTTATATTCTCATCAACAAAGTTATTTTTGTGAGAGCTAATATTCCATATTTTCAGGGTATTCATCTATTCTTCTATTTTCTCCCATTTTAGGCTAAACCGATGGCCAATACTAGATGAGTGTTCTACTACCTTCATATGGTAGGTGGTTTATACCTCTTACCTAAGTTATTTTTGTCAATTCTACAATCACTGTTGTGCCTCACTTCAGACCTCCCGGGTATTTTTTATAAATTAAATGTGAATTCTTTAATTGATTATTGCTTCTAATTTAGTTCTCCCTTATAGAACATAATCATTGTTAAATATTTTCAACCTCAACACAAGCCAACCATGTGGTGTGTTCCCTTATCTACCTTGTGTTGAACCACCCATTTGGTGTGTGAACTCTCCACCCTTATAGTGGGAGACTCTATAAATTAAATGAGTTAGTTTGAGAGGATCATGCCACCCTTTCTATATTATTAAATGCTTTTAAAATGGTTAAATGGTTGATTAAATGATAACTATAAATGGGTACGGACACTAACATAGCCCTAATATTTTATTATAATATTTTCTTAATGTTGTACATCTTGATATGTAATTGACTTATTACAATGATATGGAACCAATTATTAAGGTATGAAACCTATAATTTGGGTATGAACGCATTTATTAAGGTATGGAACCTTTGATTATTAATTTATTGCGCATATGATTATTAATGTATAGAACCTATGATTATTTATGGATTGGAACCATTGGGAAGGATCGAGGTATGGAACATTGAACTTCCATATACATTTACATATATGGATATAGGCCTCCCTTGTAATACACCTTGGGGCCTAGCCAATGTAGGTTTGTTTCTCTTTTCACATGTGGATTATGCTGATCTGGTTACTACTGATTATTAATATTGTGTGTGTATATATATCTTATCGTTTGTTATAGCATGCTTCTTCTTCAGCTTATTCCATCGGATTATTGTATTTATCTTACATTACTGCTTACTTATTATACTTGCACATGGTTATATGTATAGGATGGATTTTTTATAGACACCAATGATAGTGTCCTACTGAGTTTATCTCAAAACCTATTCCGGATTCCCATGGTACCTGAATAGACTTCAGGATTGAAGGTTGGGACAGGGTTAAGAGCCTACTCATGGATGCTTGATTTGTTATATTTTGGGAGCATGGGAGCATAGGACTGAGCCTTGGCCTATGATGCTATTTGAGATAGTCTTTTGGTCTTTGTAGTTCTTTGATATACCTATATTTATGGGTGTATTCTTCCATGTTTTCCTTTTTTTTCTTTTTTATCTCCATGAAATACCCATAAACTTGTATATAACATTGCCTTTTTCCTTTATTATTATTAATTTTGTCTAGATAGTTTATTTCTATTGTTCTGATTTCATTACTATGATTCTTCTACTTATCCCTTTATTTAACCATTTGGTTACTCTAGTTATGAGGTTATAGTCTCCCACTATACCACCTTGACCCTCACTTCTTTTCAGAAGCCTCAAGAATATGGGGAGGTGCATTTGAGTCCTTTTGAGAAACTGGATTGGGAACCATTTAGTAGCTACTGGGTCAGGACATCACATTTATCTCTATGATCTAATATTTCTACCATTTGTTCTTTATAAGAAATATCATACTCCATTGGTACAACCTTTGGGTTTAGTATATGTGGAGGATTAGGTATATACTTCCTTGTAAAAGATACATGGAATATATCACAAACTTGAGATAGGTATGGTGGAACTACCAAATGATAATAAACCATCCCCAATACAATCAATATTATCAAAAGGAACAATATACTTCGGCCTCAAATTTCCATTATTTATGAATCTAATAACCTTATTCCATGGAGATATCCATAGTAATACCTTATCACCAACATAAGATTCCAAATATTTTCGATTATTAAAAGCATAAGTCTTATGTCGAATCTGAGATGCCTTGATGTGATATTGAATGACTCTAACCTTATTTTCCATTTCCTCAATTAGATCAGGTTCAAATAGGATTTTATCTCCAACTTCATCCTATCATGTGAGAGTTCTACACTTCATTCCATAAAGAGATTAATGAGGATCCATATGAATGCTCGAGTGAAATATATTATTGTAAAAAAACATAACTAGAGAAAGGTGTTGATCCTATACACCTTTGAAATCTAGCGAACAAGATCTCAATATATCCTCCAGTGTTTGAATGGTCCTCTCAGACAGACCACATATTTGGGTATGATAAGTTGTACTAAGACATAACTCTGTATATATATCTTTTTGAAGACTTCTCCATAACATCAAGGAAAACCTTAGATCCTAATTAAAAATAATAGAATTTGGTAATCCATGTAATGGATTGATATTAAGAAAATCAAGAGATAAATATTCTCTAATAGTAATTAAGTGTGTTGACTTCATAAGGTGGTCAACTACAACCCAAATATCATTATGTTCTTTAAACATTTTGGGTAGTCCAATAATGAAATCCATTGTGATTTTTTCTATTTTTATCCTGGTATATGTAATGGTTATAACATTCCCTTAGGATTCTATCTCTCAGACTTAACTTTAAAACATACCAAGAATAAAGATACATACTCTTCAATATCTCCCTTTATGTTGTCCCTCTAGAAAAAAAATATTTTAGATATATATATGTTTTCATGTTTCTAGGATGAAAAGATAATTGTGATCTATAGGTTTCTTCCAATAGTTACTTTTTTATGTCTAGTATCGATGAGATACATATTTGGTTATTGAACCTTATCATTCCATAACAATCAAGGTTGAACTCAGGAATGTTTCTCACATACTTTTGTAGCTCCACATCTTCCTTCTGTACCTATTTAATCTTCACCTATATAGATGGTTGAAAACTAATTTGAAAAAGATAATATTTCTCCCCTTCCTTCAAGATTTCAAGCTCTAAACTTTGAAAATCAATCAATATCTGATATTTTGTGATACTCATCATCAACTGAAATCATAATCCACCTTGTTCTCTTTCTCAGCATGGTAATTTATTAAGCAATCATATTATTTAATCAAATCTAACCATCTTCTCTGGTGCGTATTCAAAACTTTTTGGGTGAATATATACTTCAAACTTTTATGATCAGTACATAGTCACACCTTTTTCCTTAAAGATAATTCCTTCATGACTTTAATGTAAATATTATCATTGCACACTCTAAATAATTATCTAGATACTTTTTCTCATGAAAATTAAATTATCATGATGCTATTTTATCAATGTATCATTATATATAAGAACACATCCCAACCCCTTATTTTATGCATCACTATAAATCATAAACCCTTCTCCACTACATGGTAGTGTGATAATAAGTGAACTAACCAACCTTATCTTTAACTTGGTGAGTGGGTTAGATATCCATGATAAATCCCTCCCAAATCATTGATAATATCTTAAAAATCCAAGAAAACTGTGTATCCTAGTCTCAGTAGTCGGTTTGGGAAAATTTTCAACAATTTTAAAATTTTATGGATCCATCAATATACACTCTCTTTGGATTATATGACCCATAAATGAAACTTATTGTATCCAAAATTCCCAATTGGTAAATTTTTCATACAACTTCTCATTCCTTAGGGTGTTTAGTACAATACTCAATTAATCTTCATACTCTTAATTTATCTTGGAATATATAATAATATCATTAATAATGATTAACAAAAATAGATCAAGGAAATATCTAATGACACTATTCATTAAATTTATAAACATCATAGGGTTTTCACATGAGCCTCAGCCCAGTTGGTGAGGACACAAAAAGTGCATCCAAGAGACCTAAGTTCAAAACTGGGTGGATACATAATTTTCAGGGTACTGTAGAAGTACTATAGCAGGGACTATAGAAGGTAATATTCAGTATTGCAGTCGATGGAACTATTAATCCGTTTGGGATTTTGGGCCTCCCAAGGGCTTCGGGCCAGTAAGGCTTTCAGGGCACCTCAAGGCCTTTAGGGAACCTCAAGGCCTTTGGTCCACCTGAAATTGTGCTTAAATGACCAGACAGACTCTACAAGGAGTAGACTCTAGAGGAGGATTCAGAACAGGCACATTCGATATAGAAGAAGCTAAGCATATTTTTCAAAAAGAGAGGATATTTCATTGCCATCAGGACCAGCCTATGTATGAACGGGAAGCCTAGTGGAAAAATACATGTGAAGGTGGAGAGATAACATCATGATAAAGAAGCTGGGGAGGATCAGTTCCAAGTAGTTATAGTCTGTATATTTCCCTATGACCTACGGTTCATGTAATCTCTAAGCCTACGGGCCATGTAAGGGTTCCCCCTCATCCTTTAAAGGGGGGGGGGGTTATCAAAAATAAATAAAAAGAAGGCCTTCAGGACATTCAGGCATGAAGATCATAGGGGAATTTTTAAGAAAAAAATAGAATCACTATAAATTCATAGTTTCCATACCTCAAATAGAAAATTGTTTTGGGTATGTATTCACTTTTGATCCTCAAATGATAGTTTCCATATCAAAGATCAATCTTGAAAAGATATTGAGAACTATATCAATATTGGGCATAGGATACTTATTCTTGATCATTATCTTGTTATGCTTATGATAATCAATGAAAATTCACATTGATAAACCTATATTCTTAAAAAAGAATAGATGCACCCCAAGGTGATGCACATGGATAAATGAATCCTTTTTCAATATTTTCCTAGATTTTCTTCACTAATTACTACAACTTGGTTGTGGTAATTCTATATAGAGTCTCTTGAAATAGGTGTATCACTCGGTATGAGTTATATTGAATGATCATCTTCACAATTTTGTGGAAGACTAGAAAACTCTTCAAGAAATACATCATCAAACACCTTTTATAATAGTAATGTCATTAAGGTTTAGTTTCTCCCCAAACATATGAGATAAATACCACATTTTAATAGGAATAAAGACCCATAAAGCTGATGTAAATTCCATTGTAAGTTTATATTTATTCTCAAAGTGATAAAAAATAAAATTTTGGTTTTGAATATCAAATGTGACTTCTCTTCCTTGGTAATTGATATGGGATTTATATATAGAAATCTAATCCATGCCCAAAATTGAATCAAATTTAACTAGAGGGGGAATAAAAATATTTTCATTGATTGATTTCCCAAAAACTTTAATTGGATAGGAATCAAGTATTTTTTAAGCGATAATCATACCATTAGATGTTTTTACAGCTAATTCAGTATCTAATCATTGATGTAATGAATTAAAATTCCATAATACTTTTCCTAATATATAAAAATTAAAATAACTAATCACAAATAGGTAACTTCAATATTCAATCATACTTGTAAACACATCAACATTATTTTTATATCTTTAATCCCATATTAAAGCCAAAAAAATTTATATGACCATTAAACATCCTTAATCAGAGTAATCAATCATATAATCTTGAAAATCATTCATACGATTTCTAAATCATGATACCTTATTTTGAATCTATGAGACCTTATGTTCATCTGAATTCATCCATCATCATTATCTATTCAGATTATTCATAATGTATTATAAAGAAAATTTAAACTAACCCAAGCATATCCCATTAGACTGTCTAGAAAATTGTATAGTCCTAGGTCTACTCATCATGCATCAATGACAATCAAGTAAATACCCAATATTCCTCATTTAGAGCGGTTAACCTTAATTGAATGTGTTTCATAGCTGCATCCACTTACAAGTATCCAGAAAGGGATTTATTTTCTAGGAAAACCATAATCCTTTATTTTTCATAACTTATGATCTTATTCTATACTTAGGATTATCACAAGGGTTCATACTATATTTTTCTCATCTTAGCTTCCAAAGGTAACTAAAACTTACTATGATACCTACTAAATAAACTTAAACTTTCCAAACATAAATACTACATATTATTAGAATAATACTCATTATAAAATTATATAATCCATGTCAGGACTGTAAAGGTTTAGTTTCAAGGGAAACATGGATAAATAAAAAAATGGTATATAAAAGATATAAAAAAATTCCCATTAATTTCTTCACATATATCACGCTATTTAGACATATCATACTTAAAATCATTAATCATAACCTTTATAAGGGAAACATAAGAAAGGATAATCTCAGATACTCAATAAGGGTAAATATAAGAGATATCAATCAATGATCATAAGTGATCATAATAAAAGCATAAGGTATAAAAACATGACAAAAACTTAAAATAATCTTACCTAATCAGTCAAAGATCTATAATCATGAATCATGGAATATGTTTTCTCCAATAAAAATACATAAGATATAAATGTGAAGAATCATCAATAATCAATCATGAGTCATGAGAACGTATCATAATAATAAGGCATAAGTTTTGGCATACACATAATCACACAAAATTATTTCCTTGGTAAAGTATCACCATTAATACTATCAAAGTAGATTTTGTTTACTCTCTATTCCATCATTTCCTTAGTCAGGGATTACTCCTAATACTATTTTATTGGATAAAGTACCTTAAGGACTTTGTTCACTCCCCATTCTAGGTGTTTTTATCTAATGAGATGTCCATATTTAATCAATTAATTTTTTGTCTATATAATTTTGTTCCCACCCATAATATAATGAAAATAAAAAAAAATTCCACAACATCATAAAAAATTCATCATATCATCATATCACAATCCATGGAAAGGATACACATTTCATAAAAATTTCATCATAATAATAATAAACCATCTAGAGAAAGAATAATTATGGTAGCTTGGTATAATATCCCAATTAAATCATAATAAATGTCAAATTTAGATGAAAATACCTATAAAATATCATTAGAAAAATTCTTTAGGAAACTACCCTTTTCATTTTGAAACAACTTCTTTAATATCTAAAAATTTAGAAAATATTAAGGAAAAAATATTATTTGGAAAAAACCGAGTAAATTTATAAATTAATTCTCAAATAAAATATTATCCATGATATTAGGGAATTTCGTACATGTAGTGTATGTTAATACAAAAATTTATTTCATAGTTTGGACAAAAAAATAGAAGTAACTTATTCAAAAAATGATAAGAAGATTCTACTAAAAAATTATAAAAAATAAAAAAAATGGAAAATTAATTTAATAAATATTTTGTTAATATAAAATACATTCTTCAAAAAAAATATTGATATAAAAGAAAAAAATTTCAACCAATGAGAGAAATGAAGTCATTTTTCCTTAAAAAATTCTTATAGACACTTTGGTGCTTAAAGAGAAAAAATGAAATAAATAACATGTCAAATGTAGAAATAAACAATGGATAATAATATAAATAATATTTTGGATATATAGATCATATAATTTCATCATTAAAAAATTTAAACATAAACAATCTGGTAAAAATGAGATTGTACCATAAAACCTCTACAACTTTGGTTACTTTTGAATCATAATCCCCATGAAAGGAATAACTTAGAATGAAAATTTAAATAAAATCAATACAAATAAATTCATTATATAACATATAAAAAATTTAGTATATACACCATATTAATTAAATAAGTGGTGAATATGGCTTATGTCTCACAGAAATAAAAATGAGATGAGAAACCTTTACCTCAGGTTATACTTGCTTCATAAGCAATCTATACTCCTATATAATAAACTAAAATTCATTATAATTTTATAATATAACCATATTCATTACAATTATTCCATACTTGGTTTACTTATAACGTATTATCACCATTTAAATAACAATCCTTAATTATCATCATCATTTTGAGTGTCATCTGCTTCGTTTTTCATATATATTTTTTTTATATAGTTATAGTCCTTGAACTTTTATCAGGGTTCATTAAGATCCATAATTTTAATCATGATATAAATATGTTTTATATTTATTATAAACATATTTATTACCATTCATATAAATTGGTGATGAAAAATTAATTACATCACTATGTGGATATGGTAGTTCGTACGTACGCACGATTGGTGTTTCCATTTTTCAATGGTTAGAAAGAAAGAAAGGTAAATAATAACTTATCTTTACAAAAGAATTATTATATAATAAATATTATTTGTATATAAATTAATTTGAACATAATAACAAAACATTAAATATGTTGATGGAAAATGAATCATATCTCTTTGTTGAGGCGGTAGTCCACATGTACGCATGAGCGATGCTTTCATCACCCATTTGATAAAGGATAGAGGTTGTAAATGGTAATGCCATAATAATAATAGTATATAATTATATTTATGATACTATATCAAACATGTTTTTATAGATACTATAATTTTATAATAATTAGATTAAGAAATAAAATCACAATAGCTAAGTTAAGATTCATACCTCTCTCAAAGAGACCTCCTTTGGTTTACACCTTAATACTTGAAGGATTGGTATTATGATACGAGAAACAGATATAAGATAAAGGTAAGGAATATATGAAGGTTTTTTAGTAGGGTTTTTTCTGAGCTAGAATTCTCAGATAGTGTGAATAATGGAGGATAATATGTTTTCTTTTATAAGTGAGGGGAGGGACACACATGGAATTTCTTAAAAAAATTCAATGATATAAGGTCACTTTCATTAGAAAGTGGATCCAAATACACAAGGATTAGAATTTAATATAATATAATGATGAAATATCTTCAAAAAAATAATTATAAAAGTTTTTTTGTAAATACTACCCTTATCTCTTAGTTTAACACCCCCCCCCCCGGTAAATTTGTTTTAACATTAATAGTGGTAACAAAATTTGGAAATTTTTACTATTTATTATAAAAAAAAATAAAGTTGAACATATTAAATTATATTAATTATGATAATTGAAAATATATAATCAATTTTACCAAATTCAATTTCTATAATTGGAAGAATTTAATTTTAAATAAGCATGTAAAACCCAATGAAAACCCGTTTTAAAACAATGCATTTTTTTAGAATAAAACTTAATTTTATTCCATTCCTTTCATTTTAAAAACAAAAAAAATGAATATTAAAAAATATTATTAAATATATAATATATAAGTTTAAATAAAACCATTAATTAATATATATTAATATAATTTATTAAGACAAAAACAGAATGTGCACGTAAAATAATTTTTTAAAAAAATGTGATTCTAAGCCAAATAGTTAACTTATACCAAAATCAAGTACAATGATGATTACTATGTAATTAATTTTATTATTTATAATTAAAATATACTTATGTTAATTTCATATCAAATTCAAAACATAACGGGACTTTTACTTAAAAATAAATGGATTTTAAAAAAATCATAATTTTTCACTATTCACTAAAAATATATATCTTTTTAGAAAAAATCTTAAAATTCACACTATGATAATATTTAAATACTGATTTAAAAAAATTATATTCATTTAATCAAACAAAATTTCAAAAAATGGTATAAATTAATTGTAATTGTCATGCACAAAATGCAATAAAAACCATTTTTTGATGAAATCATATTTTTGAATTATAAAATGATATTACTAAAAATAAAGTGTTTATTTATTACACATTAATAAATATATATGAATTATTTAAAAACATTATACATATATATTTATTTATTTATTCCTATTCGTACCTATCAATTTAATAACTAGGTTATAAATGATTTACTTATTATGATTCATTTAGACTCAGGGTTGCGTGTAAGGCATATTATTGAATACTTCAAGTTTATTTAAAATAAAATATATATATAATATTGCAGTGTTATAGGATTGATAATTGATTTATTTTTATTATACTTTTACTTTATCTTGTTCATGAGTTGTTATCTTTAATTTAGAGGTTAATTGTAGTTTTTACATATTAGGTGATAGAATAACGATGAAATGGAGGTCCCTCTAGAGTATTAAACCATGGGTAGTAGTAATTTATGTTAGATTTATCCATATACTAGGAGTTTAGGATTTCCCTAGATAATTTGAAGTTGATTATTTTTCATACCATGCTTGATCTTGTGGGAATTTTTTATTTTATATGATTCTAATACTTTACATGAAAGGGTTTTATTTACTTTATACATGTGATAAAATTTTATATGTGTAAATATAGTTGTATTTTAATTTGTTTTAGTAAACAAATATATTATTTGTGTTAAAATTTTCACAAAAATATGGTTTGAATATATTAATTTTTTGTAAGGAATGGGGTCTCAAAACTAAATCATTTAAATCATTCATACATATAGAGAATACATGATGCAGTGCCCAAGTCTTGTGAGATCATTAGGAGGGGAGGGGTAAATCAGTTATTCCTTTTTATTTTTATGAATATTCCTTATTAATTAAACTTTTGTAGCTAATTAAATATTTGATTGAATCCTCTAATTGTCTCTCAGCCTTACTCATAAAGTAAAACGTACAATACATGATGGTTTATAATGTTTGTCCTTGAAAACCTACTCCTTTTCATCTTTGATTTATGTTCTGAGACCAGGTTTCTCCACTATGAATCTCTTGAATAAAACATAAGTTGTATCCCAAAAGTATTCATATATAATTTTCTAAAATAATTAAAAATAATCTCCTGATATATCTAGTCTTCAAGTGAAAATAATAGCCTCCTCCCAATAGGTTCATTATACTGGCATCCCGCCAGTTGAATCCATCTACTAAAACGATTCCCACCACCTCCCATTGGAATCTTTATAATGCCTCTCAATAGTTCATCAAGGTTCCTCCTGATATCCTCCATGAACAAGTCTTTAATTTCATTGTCTTATGGTGTAGTGTCTGTCAACCTTATTCTACTATAAGTCTCCATGTCTTCTCTTTTATTTTAGGATCACTTAACCTTGATCACTCTATCACAATATTTTTAGTGTTGTTCATCTCCTCACTTTATTTATTAATAGGAACTTTTGAATGTAATAAGCCTCATCTCCTCATTCTTCTTCAATGTATAGATGTTTCCTAAATATGATAGTTTCTTCTCCTTTGATACATAGTTGAACTTATTCATTTATTTAGAAAAAATGAGTAATCTCTCGTGTTTCTTATTATTTTTTTCCTATTTTATAAATATTCACAAATTTATAAATATTATTTCCATTTTTTAATAATGGAAACTCTTCCTTTTGAGAGAGTAAGTGATCTCACTTTTTCAAACTTGAGATGTTTTCTAGTTCCAATATTATTCTAAAAATATCAATCTCATTTATCCCTTAAAATTTTTAGGATTATATAGATATTATAAATCCAAAATATCTCCCATTATATTATATTTTATGTGGATTTAACATATTCTATCTTTTTTCACCTTTAAAATAGGTACCAAAATGTGTCATATATTCTCACTTCAATTAATGGATTGATATTTCTTATGATCTCCATGATTTTCACTATTTAAAAATCAATTAGAAGCATAATGTTTCCTTTTAAATTGCTTTACAAAATCTATGGCATTTCAATATGTTTGAAAACAAATCCACACATACATGGATTTATGCACTAAGACATGGAAACTCTTTATACGGTATGAAACACTCATCTCAACATACCATATTACCTCCTACCTTGGTCCTCAATTTTCAGCTTGGATCATGATCACATACTTGTTCCTGATTTTTGGAATTCATAAAGATCATCCAAAAGCATCACATGATTTTATTTCCCTTTTATTTAGAATACAAACTTCTTGAAACATATCTTTTTTAGTGTATTTTATTACTTTGAAAGTCATAAAATATTGTAAAATCATACAATTATCCCATGGGTGACTCTATTTCATATGACTTTATATTCATATGGAATCCTGTAAAGTCATATGAATGTTATAAAGTCATGTGCTCAACTCCATGGAGTCTGATGATGTTGTCTTATAATGAATACTTATAGCATAAAAATCATATAGAGAAGTCATACACTCTACCTAAAGTCATTTCATCTTCAAAGTAATATACTTCTAGATTTAAATTTTTACTCTAGATCAAATTCTTATAATCTTGGATCAAGGTCATAAAAATTGTATAGTATTTCCAAAATTCATCAAACTCAAACTAAATTCATTTCAACTCATCTCAAACAAATTAAAATCATTTTAGACCTTCATCCAAGTGTTGTATAATACTCAAATCAGTGTTGTTCATGAAAAATTAGTCAAGGATGGTTCATCCAACACTTTATCTCTTCAATATCAAATTTACATTAGCTTTAAAATTTTATTATTATAGATTCTTCAGCTGGTTCACCCAGCCATCTCCACCACCTATCCAAACTATTATTGAAAACAATAAAATCTTCATCATGTGTCATATAAATTCATATCAACTCAATAAATAATAATACGTAGAAGAAAATATTTAAATCTATCTAGCCAATATTTTTAAGTAGTATCCTCAGTATTTCTTTTTCATTTATGATAGTAGTGGCTTAATTATCTTTCATCCATTACACCAGACACATATTAGAAACTTTATCCTTATAGAGATAACCACAATTATTGAAAACAAATAAAATCTTATGCATGTAACTTCAATATACCCCCTTTGTATTTTTTGGAAATACCCTTAATAATCCATATCAATATGTGTGATTCTTCCCTTTTTCTTTTCTATATTTTTGAAATTAACTGAAAATGGAATGTAAGGGTTGTACGTCACTCATTTTCTCTTTATTATTCTTGTGAAAAAGGTTTTACATAATAGATTATTCTCCCTATTAAAATATAAATTACATCCTGATACAATTATGAGATAATGATATCACTACACATAACTTATCCAAGAGCCTATATTTGGTCTAATATAAGTATACAGGGGTGGAACTGGTGTAGAAAACAATAGATACATCACCAAGACATAAATACTATAAATTAACATTTCATAATGTGATAAAACTTCCAAATATATCAATATATGGGTTTTTAATGAATTAAATATCTTGTTATCAACTGAGTAAGTTTATCAAAAAAAATCAAGTAAAATATATATTACTCAACCTTTATCCTAGCAAACACATCAACCAATACTCTCCCTTTGTAAACACATTTCAAATAATCATAAGAAGGGTCAAAAAGTGTGATTATAATACCTTAATATTAAAATTTATAGATCTATCTAGAAATATATATTCATACCAAAAGGTTATTTTTGACCTCTTCACCTCATGTTTTCTCTCCCTCAAGGGATGCACTCATATTCTTTATCAAGGTAGTAAGAATACTTCAAGATGGGAAACTTCACTTGTTATCCAATAGTGATAGCCTCATCCAACTCCCTCTTTTTGTTTTTATCATTAAATTATATTTAAGTAAGTTAAAAACCAAATAAAAGGGAATAATGAGAGGGTTTATTCCAATAACACACTAAGAATTTATTATATTAATAATTCAATGTGTTTGATATCTTTTACCACATGAAATACTAAACTTAAATGAAACCGCAATATTTTTAGACAAAATATAAATATTTAATTATGACTGTTAAAACATAGTCATTGAATTAGAGGTAATGAATAGGATTAACTAATTTATGAAATATATAAATATATAAAATATTCTTCTTTTAATATACATTAAATTCATTTAGTTTTCATAAAATGATGAATAACATCATTTATGGTTTAGAAAATAATATTTCTAAAAAAATTCCTTCTATAGGATATGCATTTTTATTTCAAGAAACATGTAATTAATGGTGATAAATTATGTTTGATATTAATAATTGTTAACACTAATTTAGTTGGTAAATGATATGAAATAAGAATGATAATAGTTGATATTTGAAAATTTCATTTTCTATTAAAGTTGGTTTTTAATTTTATTATATAATTTTATTCAAAAATTAAATTTATAAATTATAGAATATTAATTTTACTAAAATAACGTCATTTCTAAGTTTAGAATAAAAATATCATCTTGAGGTAATTTTTCTGGATTTTTCTAAGATAATTGGCTTTTAGGTGAGTAGTGAAAAATAATGATTTTGCTAATACAATCACTTTTATATGACTTTGATGTTTTAAAAATATTTATTACATAAAAATAAATATTTATAAATTTAAATAAATAATTTAAAAATATTATGTTCAGTTTATAAGACTCGTGAATATTATTTTAGAAAATCAAGTAATATTTTATAAAATATTTATTTCATCTTATTCTTTAATTAAATTTACACATAAATAAATTAAGTTTTGGATTTTATTAATTTAATATAAATATTATTTGAAAAATAATAATCTTATTAATATCATTATAATTAATATTTTTGATAATTTTGTTCTATATATAAACTTTATCTTAGAAATACACTTTTTCAGAAAATGGGTTTTTACGCATTATATGTGCTAAAATTAAAATTGATTTTCCTACGTATAGAAATTTAATTTTATAAAATGTATCTAGTATTTTAAGCTATCATATTATTATTATTTAATACTAAAAATTTTATTTTTAGTCATAAAATTAGATTATCGTGGATAATACAAATCACCACTTTAACGAGGAAAAGATTACTTTTGAATTATTTTAATGACCATGTATAGTTTTTATCAAATAAATTATATTAAAAAATTAAATTATGACTCTAATATTATTTTTAAAAATATTTATAAATATATTAAAAAAATTAATGATTAATAATTACAAAATAAGACTAAGATCACCTAATAGTAAAAATAACTTGTTTCTACAAAAAGAGTTTTCTATATACAATGTGTTTTATTTTAAAAGTTGATTTTATATAATTTAAATTTTTAATTTGATTAATTATATATTAAATTTAGTCTTATCTAATAAAAATTAGGTAATATGGGTTAGATTTTACATTTAATAAGATATAAAATTACTCAGTTACAAACTTTTTACCATGGTAAAAGTTAATTTTGGTAAAAGGTTAAAAGTAAAAATAAAGGCCTTAAATAACTCTTATCTAGTCTCAAAATTAATGGATAAGATAATTTTATACCTTATATTATCCCAAACCCCATATTATTCTAATTTTGAGCCATTTACCCTTGAATATTGTTGTGGCGTTATTGAAAAATGATGAGTGTTTTCAAAAGTTCCATTTTCATCTCTTATAAAATATACCACTTCCACACTTTTCAAGATACACATAACCTTATAATTCCTCCTTAAAAATATACTATTTTTTACCATTATAATATAATCCAAATTCATAAATCTTTTATACATACTATTTTATCCTAATCCCTTCAATTCTAAGTAGTATTCCAAGGAAAGATCTAGTCTCCAACATAAGTATTATCTTTTTCTTAGGTTTTTATTCTAAATATTTCTCTACCAAATATATTATAACCATAATAATTTGAGGAATTAAATATAATTATTATAATTATATGTTTTTATATTAATGTTATATCTCTTATTTATTCATTTCCATCCACTGAAAGAAAAAGGAACATCACTCATGCGTGTGTACGGACTATCACCTCTACAAAGTGATATTGTTCATTTTTATTCACCATATCTCAAAGATTGTATCCAAGATAAATTTGATGAATAAATATTTTTTTATATCAAAAAAATCTTGAAATTATAATTTTTCAAACACCGTCATTTCTTCCATTCATTGAAAAATGGGATCGTTAATCATGTGTAAGGCGGACTACCGCCTCTACGAATAATGTATTTCATTAGTCATCACCATCCATATTGGATGGTTATAAGAATGAATTTATTGAGGATATATGATTATAATTACATGTTTTATATTACTAATTTTTTATATTTTCATTACCAATGTACAATACCTTACTCATGAAAACATTATAATATGTTATTGTTTGGGTTGGTTTTACCACTTATGTGAATGATGTTATAATATTTATGTCATAAATGATTATGAGATTTTATATAATGGTGTTATCATGTAATAATGATATATTTAATTTTTTTTAGTGGTTATAGAATTTTTTTTAATATTTAACCAATTTATTAATATATCACCTTTTGATCATTAAACACGTTGAAAACTAGTTCAACATGATTTCCATTTTTACAAGTCGTATTCATGTATTTCACCTAATAACAATGGGACCTAAGTAATCATTAAAAACAATATTTATTATATTTTTAATTATTTGGTAATTATGAACTTGAAACTTATTAGTTATAATCAATCCCATATTCATGGATCTTAAACAAAATAAGAAATTGAAAGTTCCAACACCCGATAATGAGAATAAACTATAATCAATTCATATATTTGTAATATATGGTTATAAAATAATTATATAAATAGTTTTATGTTTATATAAAGGTTTTTAAAAAAGATATTAATATACTTATGTTCATTATAAAAGAGGTTATATCATGGTCCAGTAAGCAGTAAAACAAGGTAAGGTTTCTTTTCATCTCAAATTCCTCTCCTTGAGACGTGTTTGGTATTATACACTTAATTTAATTTATGTGGAATATATAATACCTATTTGATATATAATTTAACAAAATATATTTTTATCATGGTATTTTAAGTTCAATTACAAGCCCTATATTTCAATGGGTTTTGATTAACATGTTACTCAAGTCGTTTGGGTTTTCTGGATCTCAATTTTGATTCTTTGAGACATGTTACATATTATGCATTGTGTTCCCTTTTTATAGTGTTCTATTCATTTATTATCCCATGAATATTATATTCTTTATTTCCTTATATTTAATAGGATTTACTATCCAAATAATTTTCCCTTATTTAAGTGTTATTGATTTAGTTTTTCCTTAATAGTAACCCAGTAGTAAAAAAATTGGGAACTAAACTTTTGTTCATTGAGTATTAATTGTTTTCTTGAAATTATTTCATATAATTTGGTTACATTTTTACCTTTAATTATATTGTGTAGAATTATATTAATATATTATAGGGATATAAATTTATACCTCACAAACCCTTTGATAAATATTTCTCACTTCTTGGGTTATTTTCTTTTGCAACCATACACCTTTTTTCTCTAGATGGATTATGAACATGTTATTCTAATATTAAATTAGTTGTATAAAAATTTATCTATATAGTGTGAACATCACAATTTACATAATTAATATTGGATTATGTTCACCTAGTAATAATGTTATTTTATTATCATGGGGAAAATTATTGGCATTTCAAATGTTGTAATTATGATAAAAAGGATTATTGGAAAATTGACTATGTATTCTTTAACCATCAAACTTATTTTTTAGGATGGGTTATGATCATGTTATAAATTTTATTGACATGTGAAAAATTATTGGTGTTTCTTATATTATTATACCAATACATGTGATTATTGGAAAAGTTAGTTAAAAAAAATTATTTATTTTCTTACATGATGAATGCATTAGACTTAAATAAGTGAAAGGTGGGGGTGACATTATATAGACCCTCAATGAATTAGTGGATCTCATGAGATAAGCATATTTGGGTATTTTTTCTTATTCCAGACTAGAGTAAAATATTTCATTAATGGTAAGATTATTATTTCTATGATCATGATGTATTGGATTATGGTATATAATTATCTATCAAGCATTATGAATTTCATTGTTAAGGTACCAGTTATTGTTATACATGTGATCTATTTATTTTAATTATTATTAATGGATATATTATGCTCTAAATTTAAATTTATTATGTAATTATTTAGATTATTTATTCCTTCGATAATAATAATTCCATGTTTATGTCATGATTTCCTTAGTTTTATGTTTTACCTTATTGAGTGTTTCAGTTTACCTCCTTTTTATGTTTCTATTTTCCTAGGTTATAAAGAAAAGTATTACACGTGATATATCTAATAATATAAACTTTTTAGATAATTTTTAGGATATATTGAAGACTTATTATGGATTAAATAGTTTCATATATAGTGAAAAAATATCCATTAGTTTATAATGACAGGGTTTTTATTAGTTTATTCTTTTCATGTTTCTCTAAATCTTTAATCCTAAAAGGTATTAGGAATGTATATAAATGAAATATTTTATTTAAGTCATGTAATTATGGGATAATTATGTGTGAGAATCAATTTTTAGTATTGAATCTAGTATATAAAGTGCATATTTTTGAGCATCAGATCTGTGAGCATGGGTCTAGGACGTCGCAATTGGTATCATAGTAGGGTTTAGATGACATTAAAGATTATGATATTTAATTATGTAAATTTAAGGGTTTATAAGTTACAGTTAATAAAATATTCAAAGGTATGGATAACCCTTTAGGGTATTTTATGATTTATTATTAAGGTAATAAAGAACATTTTATATGGGGGTTAGGGTAAAAAACATTAGTGAAAATAGTAGGAATAATTCTAAGTATAAGATGACATCTTAATGTTTTGGTAAAGTCTTCAGTATTTTGTTTTACTAGAAATTAAAAACCTATCTAGAAACTAAAAGTTGATAAAATATCTATAAAAATGTACCTAGGGGTAATAACCTCAAAAAATGTGAATTTGTTATTAACTCAATCGTTACCTAATTTATAACAAAGTGGCATAATTTCACACCTCATTTGAAACTATTAGGGAATATTATTTAGTTAATAAAATTATCTTTATGAACCATTATGAAGAATTTAAAAATGATGTTAACAAATTAGGTTAGAGAACCTTATATAAAAATTACCAAGGATTACCAAGGATTGAACAAAGAGAGTCACAAGTTTATGTGAATATACCATGTGTTGAAAAACAATGGTGTTATAGGGAAGACATGTTTATATTTATGTTTTCATATTCATGTTTTGAATATTATCATAACAATTTTTTTTTATTATTTGGATGAAATAGGGTCATAAAAATTATGTTGATAAGGATATGTATATATAAACCACTATGACTTTTAAATTAATAAGGGATCATACTTAAATGGTTGATAATTTGAGTATATTCTTATTATTATGGAAAAAGAGGAGAATCCTAGTATTGCTTATGGAGGTGAGATTGATATTTTATTGAAACACTTAGCTATTTTCATTAGTGAGTTATATTTATCAATGATATTTTTGTATATTTTAAAAATTATGAGGATTATGTGAAATATCTGAGTATTTTTCTTTAATAGTTTTACTTTAAAGGTAAGGAAGCATATTTTAAATGGTATAAATAACCTTTAAAGGTGATTTTAGGAAGAAAAAAAAAATTGGATAACTATTAAAGAATATGTGATTAATTTATGGATGACTCTTACGATTAATATATTCTTGATTTTTAGAAAATAAATGTTTGAATGATTCTGAGAAAAAGTGAGTTAGATATAATTTATATTCATGTAATTGATTATTCTCTTAAAGAAAATGTAATACATGATATTTTCTATGATGTTTATATAATTTTTGGTATTATTATATATATTGATTAGTGTGTGACTATTGGTTAATTCCATTTTAGGGTTAAAGATAGAGTTAATTTCTTGGAGGAATATATAACTTTACTATGCTTTATTGACTTGGAGATTCAAATGGTTTTGGGATAGATATGTTATGTAGAATATTTGATTCCATTTTATACATACTTGGGTATATTATTTTATAAATGGATAAAGTTATTTGAATAAATATAAATAACTTGATATAGCCTAAAACGTATGGTAGATTTCATATTAGAGGTAATACCTCGAATGATCAATATGTTAAGAATACACTCAACTACTTTCTTCAATGACTAATAATTAAAATTTTGATGACAAAATTTATGTATTGGGAGTGTAATTTAACACCCTAATATCTTAATATATGATTACCTTTAAATAATTCAATGTGTTTTATGTTTTCACCATATGCAACACTAAGCTTAAACGAAACCGCGAAATATTTAGATAAAATATAAATATTTATGTATGGTTGTTAAGACTTGTACATTCAAATATAGGGAATTAATATGAGTAAAACATTTATTAAATAAATGTATAAATAAAATAAAGGGTTCTTTTAATATAAATTCAATTCAATTTTTTCACCAAAAATGACTCATAAAATCATTTATTATTTAAAAAATTATTTTTCTAAAAAATGCCTTATATTAAATATGAAATTCTATTTTAATAAACACATGATTAATTATGATAAATTATATTTTATATTAATAATTGGTTAAAAAACTTAGTTGTAAAATGATATGAAATAATAATAATAACAGTTAATATTTGAAAATGTCATTTTTCAATAAAAACAATTTTTAATTGTATTATGTGATTTTATTAAAAAATTGAATTTTTAAATTTTAGGATATTAATTTTACAAAATAAAGATCATTTTTTGATTTTTAATAATAATATTATCTTAATATTTATTTTTTTGATTTTTCTGACATAATTTATTTTTAGGAGAACATTGAAAAATACTGATTTTGTGAATACCATTACTTTTATATGAAATAGATGTTTTTAAACCATTATTATATAAAAAATATAAATTTATAAATTGAAGTAAATAATTTAAATATACTATGTATAATTTATAAAACCTATGAATATCATTTTATAAAATCAATTAATATTTTATGAAAATAATTTTTTGTTTGTTTTTTTAATTAAATTTATGCAAGGTAAAATTAGGTTTTTTATTTATTTTAACGTCTAATAAATATTATAGGAAAAATAATAATCTTATTAAGATCATTATAATTAATAATATTGATAATTTTTTCTATACATAAACTTCATGTTTAAAAATACACTTTATCAAAAAATGGGTTTTTACATGTTAAATGAGCCAACATTAAAATTAATTCTAAAAATTGTATAAATTTAATTTGATAATATGGATCTAATATTATAGATCAATATTTTAATATTATTAATTAAGTGCAATTTAATTTATATGCATAAAAATTATATTACAATGATTAATGTTAATTACCACGTTAATAGTGAAAAGGTTACTTTTGAATTGTTTTAATGATGACATGTAATTTTTATCTAATAAATTACATAAATATATTTTAAATTATGAATCTAATGTAATTTTTAAACATATATATAAATATACTAATACTCATATAATTGTTAATCAATACTAAATAAGATTTAGAACACATAATGTTCAAAAAAACCTTTTTCTACAAAAAAATGTTTATCTATATATAATATAGTTTAATTGAAAAGTTAATTTTCTATAATTTATAAATTTAATTAGATTAAATAGAGATTAATTTTTGAGTTCATAATATAAAAAATATGTAATGGGGGTTACCTTTTATATTTAATAATATATAAAATTACTTATTTAAAAACTAGTTACCATAGTAAAAGTTAATTTGGGTAAAAGGTTAACGTAAAAATAGAAGCCTTAAATCACTATTAAAATTGATAAAAATGAATGTATTGTAGGATTTTTTACCTTATCTTTACCCACACCCCATATTTTTAAACGTATGATTCATTGAACCTTCAATAGTATTGGGATATTATTGAAAAATGGTGAGTGTTTCTAAAAGTTCATTTTCTTCTCTTAAAAAGGGATACCACTTACACCCTTTTAAAGTTAAACTTAACCTTAGAATTAATCCTTGAAACGATGAAATATTTATCCCACTATAACCCAATCCCAATTCCTAAATCCCTTGTTCACACTAATTTATCTTAATCCCTTTAATTACAAGGATTAATCCAAGGAATGATCAAGTCTCTAACATAAGTATTATCTCCTCCTTAAGTTTTTATTCTTAATATTACTTTTACAAATATCTATCCCCATGATAACATTATGAATTTAGTATAATTATTATAATTATATGTTGTTATATAAATGGTATAACCCTTATTTTCTCATTTCTATGCACTTAGAAAAAATGACAATCATGCATACATGTAGATTACCACCTCCATAAAGAGATGTTATTCATTTTTCATCACCACCACTCAAGGATGGTATAATGTTTGGATGTTTTGAATAAAATTTTTGTATATGTGAGAAATAAAATTCTTAAATGATCATTTTTTATATACCATCATTATGTTTATTCGTCAAAAAATTGGATTTTTAATCGTGTGTACGATGGACTGCCACCTCTAGGAATAATGGATATCATTTATCATCATTATCTGTATTGGATGTTTATAACAATATATTTACTATAGATGTATGATAATAAGGACATGTTTTATATTTTTAATCTTTCACATTATCATTATATAAGGACATTCTGTAACATCCTAGGTAAATAAAGAATAATTCATTTTCATATTTGTGAATTAAATATTAATTTTACAATAAAGGGGAAGCTATGTTCGATGACGTACCTGATACGCAACAACGGGTTTCTTTGAAATCTTACATTGCACACAACGTTGGGTCATACAGAGAAATAATAATATAATATTATTTTAAATGGTTGTTAACGCCTATTCGTTGTATTGGAAGGAATGAATATAACTAACTATAATATAATTATACGTGTTTGTTAAATGTTTTTACATTTTTCTAATAAATTTTATAGGATTAAAATAATAAAGAATCCAAATTTTAAGCATAAATACTCTAATATCCTTTAAAAGGGTCGATTTTCCGCCTTTTGATGGAGAACACTCTTTAAATCTAGTTTTCATCACTTTTATATGTTCTATTTGACAAAATAAAATTTTTATTTAGAATCGGGACATCAAAATTTACTTTGGGTAAATTTTTGGTATTTTTATGATAAAATTCATTTTTTTAATGAATAGTGAAAATCCTATATTTTAATTCAAAACTGTCTTTTAATCTAATTTATTTATATGCTTAGATTGTCTTTTTAATTGGTTTTAAATTATAATTAGAATATATTTTTATCATTTAATCCAATGTTGGTCATTGTAAGTAATTTCACATTGAAATTGGACATAAACAAGTGTCAATCTTTTGATAGTTATTATTTCTTAAAAACACGCTTTTTGTTTTGACAATGGGAATTAATTTTAAAATTAAATAATCCAACTTCTATGTTTTGAATTCGGAATATCAAATATATCATAGGCTGAATTTTTGGTATTTTTTTAAAAACCTTCAATTTTTCATGAATAGTGAAAACACTGAGTAGTAGTTAAAAAAGTTGAATTTTTCATTTAAATGAAATTTTACCGCTCCTGTGAATTGAATTTCAAAAATCTGACATACATGGTTGTTATTATAAAGTAAAATTTGGTTCAATAAGATGAAAATAATTTTTGGTGAATAGTAACTTGTGACTTTTATTTACTGCGGTTAAAGGTAAATAGGGTAATTCAAGGTAAAAATAATATTATAATAATATAAACTTACCTTAACACTTGTCCTAACCTTATTGGATGAGTAATGGATGACCAAGAAAATTTTTTGGTGAGACTTTGGGCCTTTGAAAGCCATTTGGGTAAGATAATGACATTAATAACTTTTTATTTAAAGTAAAAATAAAAATATATTAAACATGTATTATTTTGCTAAAATAATTTTAATACGGGGTTATATAATTGATTATTTTGACTAAAAATATTTATTAGAAAGATAAAAATATTTACAACCTCATGTTATTTTATTTATAATTTTTAGACATCAAATAAATAAAATTATTTATGACACAATAATGATGCATTGTTTACCTCATTAAGTAATGATTTAAATAAATAAGATTATAAAGATTAAAACAATATTCAAAACCTATCTAATTATTATTGGATGATTTTATTTTGAACATGAGTCAAATTATCTTTGACTTTAATGAGTTTTAGACCTTCATAAACTAAAAATCATTATATAATAAAATAATATTTTCAAACGTTCCTAAAGAGCCCCTCCTCCGCCTTATAAAAAGACCTCACCTATAATCCATTACTCACACCTCTAAATCCCCTTAGATCATCCAACCTCTACTCAAATAATCTCTCAAGATCCCTATCTTCCACCAAGAAGCCTTACCTTAGGTAGAAGACACTTCAAGAAATCCTTTTGGTTCAAACCAAAGGTAGTTACCTAATTTAAAGGTCACGTCTTCTATTAAGTTATTTTGTTTTATTTTCCTTCTCCAACCCCCTAAACTCTTTTTATTCCTTTATTTTATAACCTCCAATGCATTGGGTATGGAATTCGGTCGTATAGTTATTCCATTTAGTGATATGTGTGGAAGTCGACCGTATGGTTATTCCATTTAATCATGTTTATGTCCCAAGTTACCTTTATATGTTATGTGTTCTTTATATGGGTTTTATGGTAATATTTTGGTTACAAAATGGTAAGCAATGATCTTTTATGAAGAGAAGAGTATTTACTACTTCATAAAGGTGAAAAGTATTACTTATGATATGGCATTCATGGTATACTTTTTGTTTTGAAAAACTAACAATTTTCCTTCTTTGTGTATCCCTTACTGAGCTTTTTATGCTGATCCCAAGTTTTTTGAAATGTTTTTCACAGGACATAAAGTGGAATAGGGTCAAGGATGGGATCAAGGAAAAGTCATGTCGTATAAAACATGCAACTAGACATGACTCTTTTTTTCAAAGAGTTTTTATTTTATAAAAAAATGGATACTGAGTAGAAGTGTCTACATGTAATATTCAAGTTGTTTTGTTTATGTTATGACCTAATTATATAAAGCTCTAAACCTGAAAAGATCCTCAATGTGAATTATTAACTTAATTCAAGATTATGTAATTTTTAAGTCTGAGTCCTTATACATTCCCTTACTCATGAAATCAGTATAATACTTTACCATTTGGGATTGTTTTACCACCTACATGATTGATGTAATAATGTTTATATCATAAATGATTATGGGATTTAATGTAATGGTAAAATAATGTAATAATAGTAAATTTAAAATGTTTTAATTTTAAAAAAAGTTGTTGTTAAATTTTAAATTATTTATTAATATATCACTTTTCAATCATTAAACACATTGAAAACTAGTTCTTCATGATTTTAATTTTTACAAGTTGTATTTAAGTATTTCACCTAATAAAAATGGGACTTAATAAATTATTAAAAACAATGATTATTCTATATTTAATTTTCTAGGAACTATGAACTTGAAAATTCATAGTAAAAATAAATCCCATCTTTATAAAGTTTATACAAAATAATAAACTGAAATTTCTAACATCTAATAATGAAAATAAATTATAATCGATAAATATATTTGTAGTATAGGTTGAAGAAAGAAACAATAACATGGTATTCATGGCATGATCAGTTTTTTGTAGAATCTCGGTTTACAGCATGGTGGGATTGATTACAATCACTATGTCAACAATGATAGTAATCAAAGGACGATGGTTCTAGTGTATTTCAAAGACATAATATTTTTTTGAAAGATGAAGCATAGTTCAAAAAAATTGGAATTCATGAAAAGTGAGTTTGAAATGTCAATGGTTGGTGGACTGATATTCTTACTTGGTTTACAGGTGTCACAAGAAGGGTATGGAACATTTATTTCTCAATAGAAATATTCCAAGGAGGTTATAAGAAGATTTGGAATGGATAATTCCAAGGAGGTGACAACTTAGGTGGCCACTCATATTAAACTATCATGAGATGATGAAGGTAAAATTGTTAATTTCACAGAATATAGTTAGATCATTGTCAGTATATTGTACTTGATGGTGATAAGAACAGATATTATTTTTTCCACATGTCAAGAAGCACATTATCAGTGTAATCCTAAATAAATTCATCAAAATCACTACTACAAAACTGGCCTTTAACAGTGCTGTTATTTATTAGCACTATAAGAAAACGTAGATAAATGGTAAATATATCAGTGCTAAAGAAAGTGTGGATATGTTTAACCTTTTATCAGTGCATTTATTTTAGCACTGATAAAGGAAACCTTTATCAGCGCTTTATTTTTAGAGGTGATAAAGTGTATCCATTACCAGTACTTTAGTTTTAGCACCGATAAAGGGTATCCTTTATCAGCGCTTTTTTTTAGCACTGATAAAGGGTATATTTTATCAGAGCTTAAGTTTTAGAACTGATAAAGGGTACACTATACAGTGCTTTATGCTTAGAGTTGATAAATATTTCTTTCATAAATGCATTTTTAATGCTAATAAAATGAAATAATTAAATAAATTAAAAATAAAAATGTGTTTATTACAAATTTTATTAATTAAATTATTGATAAAAATGAATTGATTGATTATACATTATTAAATATTAAAAAATTTATTAATTAGATAATTATTATAATTAAGGTTATTCAATTTTATATATTAAATATATAGATATATATTAATGTATATAAATATGATTTATATATTACAAAATATTTATGCACTTTACATAAAATAGTCATATATTTATTGAATAATGTTATATAATTAAAAATTAATACGAATTAAAAATATTGACTAATTGTGTAGTACTTGACAAATAATTGAATGTCATTTGATTTTTAAATTTAATATTTATCAAATGTGTGTTATATTGATTTCACATATATGCAATTAATGCATTTTTATATATAATATTCACAGAAATATAACTTATCCATTTTTTCAATGTTTTTAGTGTACCTATATTCTTAATTTATTCAATTTCACTCATTTTTTACATATATGCATGCACTCAAAATTAGATATTCAATATTAATGTAAAAAAAATATTATTAAAAAAATATTATTAAAAAAATATTTATAAATAAATATATTTAGAAATCTACAGTCACTCTATTTATATGATTATATATTTATAATTATAAATAAATAAATATTTTTTTAAAATTATTTATATAATTATAAATAAATAATTATGTATATTTAAATAATTATTAAATTTATAATAAATTTACTTAAATAATGAATATATTTACTATATTTATATTTATATATATTTATTAAATATATATATGAATAATTATATAAATATATGTAATGATTTAAATAATATTTTTTTAAAATATTTCTATAATTACAAATAAATAATTATAAAATTATAATAAATATATTTAAAAAGGAATATATTTTTTATATTGATATTAATATATATTTATTAAGTATTTATAAATTTTTATAAATTTATTATTTATATTTATAATTATAAATCCTTTAACAACACTTCAGTAATAAGTGCTGATAAAAGAATCTTTATCAGTGCTTTTTCCACGCTAAAAAACATTATGATTTATCAGCGCTAAATAAAGCACCAACTAAATAAACATTTTCAGTGATCTAATTTTATCATTGATAAATATTGGTTTTATCATCACTAAAAAATCACTAATAAAATTATCTCGATCTATTTTAAAAGCCCTAACCACTTACGAACCCATCATGATATGGGGCTTTCTACAGAATCCAACCACTATCGGTGCTCCTCCTCGGTGAATCGAAGGTCAAATCACACCACTCAACAACCTCTAAACATCTCATCTGATACTCGAAGTGGGTCTCTGGTTCTCTTCAACCTACAGAGGTTGGACTTCTGATTTTCTTTGGGTATTTTTTGTTTCATTTTTTATTTCTTCTTATACGATTTGTTTGTGATATGTTGTTTATGATCTCCTGTTTATGATTTGTTTTTGATCCATTATTTAGGGAACGATTTGTGGTATGTTGTTTGTATTAATTATCTATTTACGATAGTTTGTTTATACCAACTCATCAGTTGGATCAGGATGAAAAATAGGACACTACTTTTTGTTTTTATGATGTCTCTTATTTCACTCATACACATGAAATTTTAGATATAGAAAGACATCTCATCCACTACTTGCAATTAGTGTTCTATTAGAAAATCAGATGGAGGGTTTAATATATCTTTTCATATCATGTGGGCCACTGGTTGTTTTATTCATTGGAATTGTTCCAATGATACTTGTATCCAATGATACTTCTCTCTTGTTAATCAGGGTGGAGGATAGATAAAGGGTGCTTTTTCTATGTGCACCTGCTGTTGATCTCCTGGGTACATCTCGTGGAAGGTAAGGATCAATCTTTGCATCAATATTGTTTTGTAGCATGATGTCTTATTATCCTCTTTTTATGCTTCCAGCACTTTTCATCTTCTCATTTTTTTTCTTTAAACTCATTGCTGGTGTAAGAAAATTGCGCGTCATGTATCTCTTTGTAGTCTTCCATAATAATTTTAGGGGGTGTGGTTTGGGCAACCAACTCATGCTCAATCTTTATAAAAATAATTATTTTAAATCATCATTTTTAACTTCATAGTATATATTAACAATAATATTCATCTTTTTTATGTAATTTCCATTGATTTCATGTTGGTTCCCTACTTCTATTCTAGTTAAATATCACCTGAGACGTCCACTAGAGACACAGTTAACATGGAAATAATTCTTTGAATAATATCCATAACTTCATTAGTATAATTGGTAACTTTATTTTATAAATTTTCTTTTAACTTCATCATAGTGAATATATTACAAATAATTAATGGAAAACTAGAAAAATACCCTGGAATCCAAAAAACATAGGTACTTTTACCTTCCTATATAGCTCATCTAGTTTTCCTTTTCATACGGATCATCTTGAGTGTATTTAAAACATATCCTCTATTTTAAATTTTACTGAGAACTTCAAAATCTATATTTATGACCCCAATAGGATGGATATAAACCTAAAATGGATGCACACTAATCATTTTAAAAATTAATATGAAGATGGAGTTAAATAATTCATCAAGTTTAAAAAAGATCACACAGAAGACCCTTCTAAAATCCTCTATCTGTGTTTACATTGTAATTATTCAAACCAAATTAGTCAGGAAGAGTTGTAAGAACATTTGATTTTTCATGGAATAGATCAAATCTATAAATTTTGGACTAAACATTGGGAAAAACTAAATACAGGCATTGATTGGGATGATAGTACGGTTTATGAATCATTTGATATGAATACATTTGTAAAAGATGATGGAGATCGCATGGAATAAATGACAATGGAAATTAAAGATGACCTCCGTGATTGTCCAAAGTTGTATGAGGAGTTAAATAGTTTCCCCAACAAACCATTTTATACCAATTGTACTAAATAGACAACATTTTTAACTGTATTGAATTTATATAATGTGAAATATGGAAATGGATGAAGTGACAACAGATTTACAGAACTACTTATTCTTCTGAAAGATATGCTACTAGAAGAAAATGACCTACCATGGCGAACATATGATGCTAAATTAATGTTAAATTCAATGGGAATGATCTCTAAAAAATAAATACATGTCCAAATTATTGCATATTGTTTTTCAAGTACCATGAATCACTCATGAAATGTTCTAATCGAGGCGTGGATTGATATAAGAAAAATTAATCAAGTCCTTCAAAATTTGTATGGTACTTTCCTATCATTCCACAGTTTAGAAGACTATACAATTTTTAGGAAACTGAAAGACAATTAACATGTCATGCAGATACAAGAATTAAATATGAGAAGCTATGATATCCTGAATATTCTCCTTAGTGGAAGAAAATTTATTATGAGTTTCCTAAATTTGGATACAAGCTAAGAAACATTCGTCTTGCATTATCTATAGATGGAATAAATCCTTTTAGTGTATGGAGTAGTACTGTAACATCACAAGAAAATAAAGAATATTACATTTTCATATTTATTAATATTTGTGAATTAAATATTAATTCTACTTTAAAGGGGATTCTATGTTTGACGGCGTACCTGATACGCAACAATGGGTTTCTTTGAAATATTACGTTGCACACTAATAATATAATATTATTATTTTAAATGGTAGCTAATGCCTAGTCGTTGTATTAGCGGGAATGAATAGAACTAACTAAAATATGATGATACATGTTTGTTGGATATTTTTACATTTATCCAATAAAAGTTAGAGGCTTAAAATAAGTAATGAATTTGATTTTAAGCATAAAAACTCTAATATTCACTAAAAGGTTGATTTACCGCCTTTTAATGGGGAACCCTCTTTAAATCTAGTTTTTTCACTTTAATATTTTCTATTTTAAAAAATAAAATTCTTCTTTATAATCGGGAAACCAAAATTTACTTTGGATGAAATTTTGGTATTTTTCTGATAATGTTCATTTTTAAAGGAATAGTGAAAAATATTGTATTTTATTTCAAAAGTGATTATTAATATAATTTATTTATATGGTTATATTATCCTTTTAATTGGTTTTAAAGTGTAATTAGAATATAATTTTTTACCATTTAATATAATGTTGGTCATTGTATGTAATTTCATTTTAAAATTGGAAATAAACAAGTGTCAATATTTTGATAGTTAATATTTCTTAAAAACCTGCTATTTGTTTAAATAACAGGAATTAATTTTAAATTAATTTATTCCACTTCTGTATTTTGAATTTGGAAAAATGGATTCCATATTTGGAATCAGTAGATACAAATAGGGTAAATAGGTAACTTTTATTTTTAGACATTTTAAATATTTACTTCAGTAAGTATTTTATTTACCATGATTAAAAGGTAAATATAATAAATAAGGGTAAAATATAATATTATAATAATATTAAATTACCCTAAAAAGTGGCCTAATCTTATTGGATAATACATATCTGACCATGGAAATCCTTGGGTTGAATTTGGGATCTCATGGAGCCACATGGGAGTAATAATGACACTTTATATTAATTAATTTAAAGTAAAGACAAAAATTTCAAAAACATATATCTTTTAGTAAATAAATTTTTACATGGGGTTATATGAGATATATATTTGACTATAAATATTATTTGTAAATATAAAAAGATTACCTACATCATGGTATTTGTTTTATAATTTTTAGACATCAAATAAATTAAATTATTTATGACACGATAATGATACAATATTTACCTCATTAATAAATTATTTAAATAAACAACATTATAAATATTAAAACAATATCCAAAACCAGTAAAATTCTTATTGGATTATTTTATTTCTACCATGAGTCATGTTAAATTTGATATTAATGAATATGTGACCTTTATAAACCGAATATGAGGTTATAATATAATAATTGTTTCAAACATTCCTAAAGAGCCCCTCCTTTTCCTTATAAAAATCCCTCACTTCTAACTCATTCCTCACACTTCTCAAGCCTTTGTATCATGAAACATATACTCAAATAAGCTCCCAATATCCCTCTATTCATCCTATAAGCCTTAAATTAGGAATAAAACACTTAAAGAAACCCTTTTGGTTCAAATCAAAGGGAGTTACCCAATTTATAGGTAACATATTTCCTTAAGTTCTTTCGTTTTATTTTAATTCTACAACCCCATAACTATTTTTATTCTTTTATTTTATAACAAAACAAATATTTTAAATATACTAGGATGTTTATATGATAAGTATTAGAACTAAAATTACACACACCTCCATCTAATGGTTGAAGAACATACTGTTTCTGTGGATGGAAAACTAATGCCTCACGAAGCGATGATTGTTCAATTATCTCCTACCACCTCTCATGGTGGCAATTATGATGAAACTTTATTTATATATGATATATATTATTATTTTTTCTATATTATTATTTAAATTTTATTTAAAAACATACATTTATGCCTTCCAATATGTGTAAACACCATAATTTTATTTGCGGAATTGAGGACTACCACCCCATCAAGGTGATATGATTCGTTCTTAACATATATGGAATGTATAAAGATGGAGTTAATGAAATTATGTAAAATATATATCATATTATATTATAATTTAATTATAATATACCTATTTATCATTAATTTTTCATTCCATTAAATATTAAATAGAAATGAAAGTAGCGTTCATGCGTACGTACGACTTACCATCTCCATGAATGGTGCATTTCATTTCTTATCTCCAAATGATATGTACTATTATAAATATATATATACTAGATATATATGATATATATGATATCTAAATCATTAATATCATTCTGTAGATAATGTAGTTTTCACCACATGGAAAAATTGTTTTTTAACAAGTTAATTTTTAACTCAAATTCCGAACATCGACAAACTATCCAATATGAACTAAAATAATTTACTAACTGTTATTGCAAGGTAATAAGTGATATAAAAGTAATAATAAACATTAAAAATGTTATGAATCAATTATAAATTAACTTAAGTTTATTATTCAGGAAGAACAAGGAACATACGAGTCAAGTCAAACACAAGGTAAGGGATTTATTATCTCGCTTTTAATTCTATGAGATTTCCATTATTCAGCACTTATTTATTGCAAGTGGTGTATTGTGTACTGAAATTTGATATATATTATCATGATTATATATATATATTCATGGTATTCTATGATTCATTTGGTGGCAATTAACTTTTCTCATACGACTTGATTGATTACAATGTGGTAAGGGTTTTTCATCTCACTTTTTATTCCCATGAGATTCATGATATATTAGCCATTATTTCCTTTTTTGTGGTGGATTTACTTCCCATGATTGTTTTATTTGTGTAATATACATTAATTTATGATTATTTACAAATTCATTGTGTGATATTTCTTTCATGGGGTGTATGTTTAATAAGTTACCAAATCAGTAAGGGAACCTTTCACCCTCCTCTTTTTAAAAAGACTTCTTTTTATAATGTCTTTTAATTTAAATCTTATTATGTTGGGATATATTCTTCTATATCTGTATTGATTTCCAACGGATGAGATATACGTTTCTCTCTCATCAACTTATTTTCTGAATTTTAAAGTGACGTCGTTAGGCTATCGAATTTCTGTAAGAAAACTTCTTAACCCAATATCAATTTTTGGGTTAAACATATACTTCTTGATTATGTTGTGCTTTGAATATGTGTGAATAACCTCTGACTATTTTATACTTAATATCCACTTATATTGGGTGTATTTATATTTTTCACACATAATTATGTAATTTATTTATCCTTACTCTAAGGATATCGTCTTTACAAGGTATTTCGTCTCAATTTACATTTCCATTGAGACTTCATTGTTGATATGCACCAATTCACTCTTATATGGTGTATATATTATCCTTTGGAATATTATATCATGAATAACTTTATTCTCGTGATATTATTAAGTTCTGATTAAATGTTATTCCTCAATTATTTTTTTCTAGGAACTCTAATTTTGTTAAAAACACTTTAACTAAAATATCATTTTAAATGTTTTAAAGGTTTATTCTTCAAAATCTTTCACATTATTTTCCATGTTTTAAAAATGGTTTTAAGGATTTATTTATATGTACATGAATGTTTAGAAAATGAAATTTCTTTCAAAAGCTTCAAAGTGGTATGGTACACTTTGATTCAAAAATCTCTTTATTTGATATTTTAAATGGTTTTGAAAATGGTTTGATAAAAGCTTTGATTTTGTCAATATTTTGAAATGATATATTGTGATTGCAATGTGGAAATTTTATCTTTCCACATTTTTTTATTGTGGAATAAATGATTATGTTTTTTGAATCCATGTGGCACACTTATGCAAGAAATGAAATTTTTAAGAAGGGTACGCCCTTATAGCGCTCCAATGCATTGGGTAAAGTATATTATCATAATATGTTATGTGCAATGGGTGTTGACTCATGCTAATTCAAGTGCAACAAGGGTTTACTCGAGCTTCATGTGCAATAAGGGTTTACTCATGCTCTATGTGAAATGAGCTTCGGCTCATGCTAATTCCATGTTAAGAGTTGTTGCCACATTTCCCTGTTATGATTATCATGCTTTATCATGCCTTTATGTTTATGCTTCTCTTATGATCTATTGATGTGCCTATTTTCTAAAATATTTTATACCTCATGTTATTTCATGTTTATTCCCTTAATGGGCTTTGTAGCTCACCCTTTTCTTATGAACGTACTCAGGTTATCCCATTCAATGCTAAGTACGAGGGAATGTAGTGGTCATGTAATGGAACTTTTCAAAAAATATGTTTCATGTTTCATGTTTTAAGTTGTTATGTAATGATCCTAAGAAGAAAATATACTAGACCTCTCGATCTTCTATGTTGTATCAAGTGAAGTTCATGTAATAAATTATGTTTAATTGTGTAATAAAAGATCAGGGTTTTCATAGTTGGTATCCAAGGATAGGTTTAGTTATTTTTGGTATTAGGATTAGAAAACCTTAGTAAAGCCTTAGAGACAATACTATGTATAATAAAAACATCCCTAAGTTTTGGTGGGTATTGAGTAAGTGGATTATCAAGAAAATACATCCCTGTCTGGAGATGAGCAGAACTATTTAATGTGTTGGGATGAAAATGAAAGGTATAAGAAAACCTTTAAGGTTAAAACATGTTAAGGTAATTTTTGAGTTTTATAAAAAGGACAACACACAGACCGTGTGACAACCCATCGCGTCGGACAAAGCTACGAGAATCGAACCCACAACCAAAGTGTGATTGGGATTTATTGCCTACCACTAGACTATGTGAAGTCCCTGGTTAGTATGGATTATTATTTTAAGTTAAATGGTTTTATGGATCAAGAATAAGTTCATTTTTGGAAGTTATGTTTTATCAAATGGATATCCTTAGTATAGGAAAATTATTTGGTTATTAAGTGATAAAGGTTATTTTGGAAGACGTTCTCTCTTTTGAGGAAACAATATATGCCTAAGGAAAATAAAATACTACAGGATTTCAATTGTGGAGGAATGGTTGAAATTTTTATAAGAATATATGTATTTATTATGGACATATGGTGATTTGGGTTATTTATGGAAAATGATTTTCCTACCATAGAGAATATGTGATTAGGTTAATTAGACTTTAGTATGAGACTTTAAGAGTAGTCGATGATATTTGGAGATAAATGTTAAGATTTATTGTGGAAGACTATGTGATTATATCCTTCTGAGCTTTGGGTTTCAATCTTAGTTTGGAGTATTTTGAATAATTTTAAGGATGATTTTGTATTGAATGGTCTTTCTAGAACTTTGGGTACTTTTTCTTGAATTTTGGAGATTAATAGTAGTATTTCTTTTTATAAAGAATTATCATTTTTGGGGATTATATGATCTCATACTAAAAATTTTGGTTTTAGTTGATGTATAAAGACAAGGAAAATATATAGTTATTATTTTTTGGATTATGTGATTCTCTAGAAGAATATTCTTATGCTTTGATGTGACCAAGTCTTTTTGAATTCTTATGGTTTGGAGAAAAGATTAGTTTTTGGTAGAAATTTATTAAAGGAAGAAAATCTACATGAAGGTAAGTATATTTCCTTATGTTTTTACTCTATAAAGTAAATGAATTCCTCAAATTATGAAAAGGAACATAAAACAAAAATGTTGTTGGTTTACATTTCCTAATGGGTGATTAAAGACCTTTTAACACATCATAAGTTTGTGACTTTATTGTGGCTAACTTTCTCCTAATCATGTTTCCTATCACTCTCCATCAGACATGACCGTTTATTTTATCTTCCATATCCATGTTTTCCTACATGGAATCTTAGTATCGGTTAACTTGGGTGACCTTTTTTACTTCTCTTTCTTTCTTATAAAGTGATAGTTTTATTGACTCTTTTTCCGATGTGGGACCTTCAATGAAGTTTCCAAGCCCAATTTTAAAATTGTGAGGACGCAATTTCCAAAAAGGGGGGAAGAATGTAACATCCCAAGAAAATAAAGAATATTAAATTTGCGTATTTATTATTATTATTTAATTAAATATTAATTCTAATTTAAAGGAGACGCTATGTTCTATGGCGTACCTGATACGCAACAATGGGTTTCTTTGAAATCTTACGTTGCACAATAATAATATAATATTATTATTTTAAATAGTAGTTACTGCCTAGCCGTTGTATTGGCAGGAATGAATAGAACTAACTAAAACATGATGATACATGTTTTTTGGATATTTTTACATTTATCCAATAAAAGTTATTGGCTTAAAATAATTAAAGAATTTGATTTTAAGCATAAATACTCTAATATTCACTAAAAGGTCGATTTACCGCCTTTTAATGGAAAACCCTATTTAAATATAGTTTTTGTCACTTTTATATGTTCTATTTGACAAAATAAAATTCTTATTTAGAATCAGGACACCAAAATTTACTTTGGATGAAATTTTGGTATTTTTCTGATAATGTTCATTTTTAAAGGAATAGTGAAAAATAATGTATTTTAATTCAAAAGTGCTTATTAATCTAATTTATTTATATGGTTATATTATCCTTTTAATTGGTTTTAAAGTGTAATTACAATATATTTTTTACCATTTAATCTAATGTTGTTCATTGGATGTAATTTTATCTTAAAATTAAATATAAACAAGTGTGAATTTTTTGATAGTTAATATTTCTTAAAAACACACTATTTGTTTAAACAACCGGAATTAATTTTAAATTAATATCTTACAGTTATGTGTTTTTAATGAGTAAAAATTGATTCCATATTTGGTATCATTAGTTCCAAATTGTGTAAATAGGTAACTTTTATTTTTAGACATTTTAAATATTTACTTCAGTAAATATTTTATTTACCATGATTAAAGAGTAAATATAATAAATAAGGGTAAAATATAATATTATAATAATATTAAACTACCCTACCAAGTTTCCTAATCCTATTGGATAATACATATCCGACCATGGTAATCCTGGGGTTTAATTTGGGACCCCATGGAGCCAAATGGGAGTAATAATGACACTTTATATTATTTAATTTAAACTAAAGACAAAAATGTCAACAACAAATATCTTTTAGTAAATAAATTTTTACATGGGGTTATATAGGAAAGATATTTGACTATAAATATTATTTGGAAATATAAAAATATTTCCTACATCATGGTAGTGTTTTATAATTTTTGGACATCATATAAATTAAATTATTTATGACACAATAATGATAAAATATTTACCTCATTAATAAATAATTTAAATAAACAAGATTATAAATATTAAAACTATATCCAAAACCAGTCCAATTCTTATGGGGTTATTTTATTTAAACCACAAGTCATCTTAAATTTTATATTAACTAATATTTTACCTTTGGAAACCAAATATGAGGATATAATAATATAATTCTTTCAAACTTTCTTAAAGAGCCCCTCCTCTCCCTTATAAAAACCCCTCGCTTCTAACTCATTCCTCACATTTCTCAAGCATTTGGATCAGGAAACCCCTACTCAAATAATCTCCCAAGATCCCTATATTCATCCTAGTAGCCTTACCATAGGAAGAAAACACATCAAGAAACTCTTTTTGTTCAAATCAAAGGGAGTTATCCGATTTAATGGTAACGTCTTCTATTAAGTTATTTTGTTTTATTTTACTTCTCCAACACCCTAAACTCTTTTTATTATTTTATTTTATGACAAAAAAATATCCTAAATATACTAGGATGTTGTTATGAGAATTATTCTAACTACACTTACACACACCTCCATCTAATGGGTGAAGTACATACTATTTCTGTGGATGGAAAACTAACGCCTCACGAAGTGATGATTGTTCAATTATCTCCTACCGCCTCTCATGGTGGCCATTATGATGAAATTGTATTTATATATGATATATATTATGTTTTTCTTCTATATTATTCTATAAATTTTATTTAAAAACATACATTTATGCCTTCCAATATGTGTAAACATGATAATTTCATTTGATGAATTGCGGACTACCGCCCCCTAAAGGTGATATGATTCGTTCTTAACATACATGGAACATATAAAGATGGATTTAATGGAATTATGTAACATATATATCATATTATATTATAATTTAATTATAATATACCTATGTATCATTAATTTTTCATTCCATTAAATATTATCTAGAAATGAAAGTAGCGTTCATGCGTACGTACGGCTTGTCGTCTCCATGAACGGTGCATTTCATTTATTATCTCCAAATGTTATGTACTGTTATAAATACATATATATACATGGGATATATATGATATATATGATATCTATATCATTAATATCATTCTGGAGATAATGGAGTTTTGACCACATGGAAAAATTGTAATTATAATAAGTTCATTTTTCACTCAAATTCCAAACATCGACAAACTGTCCAATATGAACTCAAATAATTTACTAACTGTTATTGAAAGGTAATAATTGATATAAAAGTAATAATAAAAATTAAAAGTTTATGAATCAAGTATAAATTAACTTAAGTTTATTATTCAGGAAGAATAAGGAACATACGAGTCAAGTCAGACACAAGGTAAGGGATTTCTTTTCTCACTTTTAATTCCGTGAGATTTCCATTATTCACCACTTATTTATTGAATGTGTTTTATTTTATACTTCCATTTGATATATATTATCATGATTATATTAATATTCATTTTATTATATGATTAATTTTGTGGTTATTAACCTTTCTCATACGACTCGATTGATTAAAATGTGGTAAGGGTTTTTTATCTCACTTTTTATTCCCGTGAGAATCATGTTATATTGGAAACTATTTCCTTTTGTGTGGTGGATGTAATTTCCATGATTGTAATATTTGTGTAATATAAATTCATTTATGAGTATTTAAATATTAATTTTGTGATATTTATTTCATGGGGTGTATGTTTCATAAGTTACCAAATCAGTAGAGGAACCTTTCACCCTCCTCTTTTTAAAAAGACTTCTTTTTTGTAATGTCTTTTAATTTACATCTTATTATGTTGGGATATGTTAGTATATATCTGTATTTATGTCCAAGTGATGAGATATAATTTTCTCTCTCATCAAATTATTTTCTTAATTTTAAAGTGACGTCGTTAGGCTGTCGAATTTCTGTAAGAAAACTTCTTAACCCAATTTCAATTTTTGGGTTACACATCTACTTATTGATTATGTCGTGATTTGAATATGTGTGAATAACCACTGATTATTTTACACTTAATATCCACTTATATTTGGTGTATTTATTTTTTTCACACATAATTATTTAATTGATTTATCCTTAATCTAAAGATATCGTCTTTATAAGGGATTGCGTCTCAATTTACATTTCCATTGAGAATTCATTGTTGATATACACCAATTCACTATTATATGTTGTATATACTGTCCTTTGGAATATTATATCATGAATACCTTTATTATCATGATATTATTAAGTTATGATTAAATGTTATTCCTCAATTATTTGTTTTCTAGGAACTCTCATTTTGTTAAAAAATCTTTAACTAAAATATCATTTTAAATGTTTTAAAGGTTTATTCTTATAAATCTTTCACATTATCTTCCATGTTTTAAAAATGGTTTTAAGGATTTATTAATATTAACATGAATGTTTTGAAATTTAAATTTCTTTCAAAAGCTTCAAAGTTGTATGAGACACTTTGATTCAAAAATATCTTTATTTAATATTTTAAATGGTTTTGAAAATGGTTTGATAAAAGCTTTGATTTTTTAAATATTTTGAAATGATATATTATGATTGCAATGTGGAAATTTTATCTTTCCACATTCCTTTATCATGGAATAAATGATTATGTTTTATGAATCCATGTTATATGATCCATGTGGCACACTTATGCATGAAATGAAATTTTTAAGACGAATGCGCCCTTATAGCGCTCCAATGCATTGGGTAAAGTATAGTATCATGATACGTTATGTGAAATGGGTGTTGACTCATTCTAATTCAAGTGAAAAGAGGGTTTACTCATTCTTCATATGCAATGAGGGTTTACTCATGCTCTATGTGAAATGAGCCTTGTCTCATGTTAATTCCATGTTAAGAGTTGTTTCCAAATTTCCTTGTTATGATTATCATGATTTATCATGCCTTTATGTTTATGCTTATCTTGTGCTCTATTGATATGCCTATTGGATAACATGTATTGTATTCCTCATGTTATTCCATGTTTATTCCCTTACTGGGCTTTATATCTTACCCTTTTCTTATGCATGTACTCAGGTTATCCTATGCATTGTTAAGTATAAGGGAATTTAGTGGTCATGTAAAGGAAGTTTTCAATAAAGATGCTGCATGTTTCATGTTTTAAGTTTTTATGTAATGATCCTAAGCCCCAAAGACACTAGACCTCTCGATATTCTATGTTTTATCAAGTGAAGTTCGTGTAATAAATTATGTTTAATTGTGTAATAAAAGATCAGGGTTTTTATAGTTGGTATCGAAGGATAGGTTTAGTTATTTGTGGGATTAGGATTAGAAAACCTTAGTAAATCCTTAGAGACAAGACTAAGTATAATAAAAACATCCCTAAGTTTTGGTGGGTATTGATTAAGTGGATTATCAAGCAAATACATCCCTATCTGGAGACAAGCAGAACTATCTTAATGTTTTGGGATTAAAATGAAAGGTATAAGAAAACCCTTAAGGTTAAAAAATGTTAGGGTTATTTTTGAGTTTTATAAAAAGGAAAACATGAAGACCGTGTGACAACCTATTGCATCGGAAAAAGCTGTGAGAATCAAACCCACATCCAAAGTGCGATTGGGATTTATCACCTACCACTAGACTACGTGAAGTCCCTGGTTAGTATGACTTATTCTTTTAAGTTAAATAGATTTATGGATCAATAATAAGTTTATTTTGGGAAGTTATGTTTTATCAAACGGATATCCTTAGTATAGGAAAATTATTTGGTTATTAAGTGATAAAGGTTATTTTGGAAGACGTTCTCTCTTTTGAGGAAACAATATATGCCAAAGGAAAAAAAATACTACAGGATTTCAATTGTAGAGGAATGGTTGAAATTTTTATAAGAATATATGTATTTGTTGTGTACATATGGTGATTTGGGTTATTTATAGAAAATGATCAACCTACCATAGAGAATATGTGATTAGGTTAATTACACTTTAGTATGAGACTTTAAGAGTAGTCGATGATATTTGGAGATAAATATTAAGATTTATTATGGAAGACTATGTGATTATATCCTTCTGAGTTTTGGGTTTCAATATTAGTTTGGAGTATTTTAAATAATTTTAAGGACGATTTAGTATTGAATAGTCTTTCTGGAACTTTGGGTACTTTTTGTTGAATTTTGGAGATTAATAGTAGTATTTATTTTTATAATGGATTATCCTTTTTGGGGATTATATGATCTCGTACTAACAATTTTGGTTTTAGTTGATGTATAAAGACAAGGAAAATATATACTTATTATTTTTTGGATTATTTGATTCTCTAGAAGAAGATTCTTGTGCTTTGATATGACCAAGTCTTTTTGAATGCTCATTATTTGGAGAAAATATTAGTTTTTGTTAGAAACTTATTAAAGGATGAAAATATACATGAAGGTAATTATATTTCCTTATGGTTTTATTCTATGAAGTAAATTAATTCCTAAAATTATGAAAAGGAATTTAAAAAAATGTTGTTGGTTAACGTTTCCTAATGGGTGATCAAAGACTGTTTAACACATCATAAGTTTGTGATTTTATTGTGGTTAACTTTATCCTAATCATGTTTCCTACCACTCTCCATCAGAACATGACTGTTTGTTTTCTCTTCCATATCCATGTTGTCCTATATAGAATCCTAGCATCAGTTAACTCAGGTGACCTTTGTACTTCTCTTTCTTTCTTATAAAGTTATAGTTTTATTGACTCTTTTTCCGATGTGGGACTTTCAATGAAGTTTCCAAGCCCAATTTTAAAATTTAAAGGACTCAAATTCAAAAAAGGGGGGAAAAATGTAACATCCCAAGAAAATAAAGAATATTAAATTTTCATATTTATTAATATTTTTGAATTAAATATTAATTCTACTTTAAAGAGGACTCTATGTTCGACGGCGCACCTGATACGCAACAATGGGTTTCTTTGAAATCTTACGTTGCACACTAATAATATAATATTATTATTTAAAATGGTAGTTAACGCCTAGTCATTGTATAGGCAGGAATGAATAGAACTAACTAAAATATGATGCTAAATGTTTGTTTGATATTTTTACATTTATACAATAAAATTTAGAGTCTTAAAATAAGTATAGAATTTTATTTTATGCATAAATACTCTAATATTCACTAAAAGGTTGATTTACCACCTTTTAATGGAGAACCCTCTTTAAATATAGTTTTTTGTCACTTTTATATGTTCTATTTGATAAAATAAAATTCTTCTTTAGAATCATGACACCAAAATTTACTTTGGATGAAATTTTGGTATTTTTCTGATAATGTTCATTTTTAAAGGAATAGTGAAAAATACTGTATTTTAATTCAAAAGTGTTTATTAATATAATTTATTTATATGGTTATATTATTCTTTTAATTGGTTTTAAAGCGGAATTAGAATATATTTTTTACCATTTAATCTAATGTTGGTCATTGGGTGTAGTTTCATTTTAAAATTGGACATAAACAAGTGTCTATCTTTTGATAGTTAATATTTCTTAAAAACACGCTTTTTGTTTAAACAACGGGAATTAATTTTAAATTAATTTCTTCCAATTATGTGTTTTGAATTTTGAAAAAATGGATTCCATATTTGGAATATGTAGGTCCAAATTTTGTAAATTGGTAAATTCTATTTTTATGCATTTAAATATTTACTTCAGTAAATATTTTATTTACCATGATTAATGGGTAAATATAATAAATAAGGATAAAATATAATATTATAATAATATTAAATTACCCTAATAAGTGTCCTAATACTATTAGATAATACATATCCAACCATGGGAATCCTTGGGTTGAATTTGGGACCCCATGGAGCCACATAGGAGTAATAATTACACTTTATATTAATTAATTTAAAGTAAAGACAAAAATGTCAAAAACAAATATCTTTTAGTAAATAAATTTGTACATAGCGTTATATAAGATATCTATTAGAATATAAATATTTTTTGGAAATATAAAATGATTTCCTACATCATGATTTTTTTTTATAATTTTTCGACATCAAATAAATTAAATTATTTATGACACAATAATGATACAATATTTACCTCATTAATAAATGATTTAAATAAACAATATTATAAATATTAAAACAATATCCAAAACTAGTTCGATTTTTATTGGATTATTTTATTTCGAACATGATTCATCTTAAATTTGATATTAACAAATAGTTGACCTTTAGAAGCCGAATATGAGGTTATAATGAAATAATTGTTTCAAACTTTCCTAAAGAGCCCCACCTCTCCATTATAAAAATCCCTCACTTATAACTCATTCCTCACAGTTATCAAGCATTTGGATCATGCAACCTCTACTCCAATAATCTCCCAATATTCCTTTATTAATCCTAGAAGCCTTACTTTAGTTAGAAAACATTTCAAGAAACCCTTTTGGTTCAAATCAAAGAGAGTTACCTGATTTAAAGGTAACGTATTCTCTTAAGTTCTTTTGTTTTATTTTACTTCTCCAACCCCCTAAACTCTTTTTATTCTTTTATTTTATAACAAAAAAATATATCCTTAATATAATAGTATGTTGTTATGATAAGTATTTAAACTACACTTACACACATCTCCATCTAATGGGTGAATAACATACTATTTCTGTGGATGGCAAACTAACGCCTCACGAAGCGATGATTGTTCAATTATCTCCTACTGCCTCTCATGGTGGCCATTATTATGAAACTATATTTATATATGATATATATTATGTTTTTTTTATATATTATTCTGTAAACTTTATTTACAAACATACCTTTATGCCTTCCAGTATATGTAAACACGATAATTTCATTTGAGGAAGTGCGGACTACTACCCCCTCAAGGTGATATGATTCATTCTTAACATACATGGAACGTATAAAGATGGAGTTAATGAAATTATGTAACATATAAATCATATGATATTATACCAGAATCATAATATACCTATTTATCATTAATCTTTCATTCCATTAAATATTAAATATAAATGAAAGTAGTGTTCATGCGTACGTACGGCTTACCGTCTCCATGAACGGTGCATTTCATTTCTTATCTCGATATGTTATGTACTATTATAAATATATATTTATATATACTATATATATGTGATATATATTATATCTAAATCATTAATATAATTCTGGAGATAATGGAGTTTTGACCACATGGAAAATTTGTAATTATAACCAGTTCATTTTTAACTCAAATTCCGAACATCGACAAACTGTCGAATATGAACTCAAATAATTAACTAACTATTATTGCAAGGTAATAATTGATATAATAGTAATAATAAAAATTAAAAATTTTATTAATCAGGTATAAATTAACTTATGTTTATTATTCAGGAAGAACAAGGAACATACGAGTCAAGTCAGACACAAGGTAAGGGATTTCTTATCCCACTTTTAATTCTATGAGATTTCCATTGTTCAGCACTTATTTATTGCAAGTGGTGTATTGTGAACTGAAAGTTGATATATATTATCATGATTATATATATATATTCATGGTATTTTGTGATTCATTTGGTGGTTATTAACTTTTCTCATACGACTTGATTGATTACAACGTGGTAAGAGTTTTTCATCTCACTTTTTATTCCCGTGAGATTCATGCTATATTTGCCACTATTTCCTTTTTTGTGGTGGATTTACTTCCCATGATTGTATTATTTGTGTAATATACATTAATTTATGATTATTTAAAAATTCATTGTGTGATCTTTCTTTCATGGGGTGTATGTTTCATAAGTTACAAAATCGGTAAGGGATTTCTTATCTCACTTTTAATTCTGTAAGATTTCTAGTGTTCACCACTTATTTATTGCATGTGGTATATTTTGTACTGCCATTTGATAAATATTATCATTATTATATTTATATTCATGGTATTCTGTGATTAATTTTTTGGTTATTAACTTTTCTCATACGACTCGATTGATTACAATGTGGTAAGGGTTTTTCAAATCACTTTTTATTCCCATGAGATTCATGCTATATTAGCCACTATTTCCTTTTGTGTGGTGGATGTACTTATAATTATTGTATTCTTTGTGTAATATAAATTAATTTATGAGTATTTACATATTCTAATTTTGATCTTTCTTTCATGGGGGGTATGTTTCATAAGTTACCAAATCGGTAAGGGAACCTTTCACCCTCCTCTTTTTAAAAAGACTTCTTTTTGTAATGTCTTTTAATTTACATCTTATTATGTTGGGATATGTTCTTATATATTCATATTGATGTAAAATTTATGAGATATAACATTCACTCTCATCAACTTATTTTTGGAATTTCAAAGTGACGTCGTTATGCTGTCGAATTTCTTTAAGAAAACTTCTTATTCGAATTATCGTATTGGAAATTTTTGTATGTCAGACATTTTTTTAATGTCATGAATATAGAAAAATGTATTTGATAGTGTTATTGGCATGCTAATAAATGTTCCTGTCAAAATAAAATATGGAATCAAGGCGAGGTTGGACTTCATTTAAATGGGGATACGGGAAGAGTTGGCACTAGTGAAGGGTAAAAGGTGGACTTTTCTTCCTCTAGTATCTTACACTCTATCCAGATTGGAAAAATTTTAATTTTACTTTTTTCTTATGAGTGTAAAAGTTCCACAGGGGTATTCATAAAATATCAAGAATGTTGTGTCAATTAATAATTATAAGTTAAAAGGACTAAAATCACAATAATTTCATGTTTTGATGAAATATTTAATGCATGTTGCTTTCCATTTCATTCTGACTCAAAATTTATGACATACATTAACCAAAATCTGCATCTTTTTCAAATCCATATTTAGTAAATTTATAGACCCAGTGAAGTTTCCCATCATGAATAAGGATATTTCAATAAATTATGTGAATTAGAAATGTTCTTCCCACTATCATTCTTTGATATAACGGTCCACCTGATGGTTCACTTCGTTAGATGGGTTCAACTATATGGTCTTATTAAATACATATGGATGTACCTCATTGAATAGTATGTAAAGATTTTTAAAGGAAAAGTCAAGAATCAAAGTTAGTCAGAAGGTTGTATTGTAAAACGAAATATTGTTGAATAAGCTATTGAATTCTATACCGATTACTTATTAGATTTTGAAAGCATTGGTCTCCCAAAATCTCATCATAGATAATGCCTTATGGGAAAAGGGATTTCTTAAAGAGAGGTTGTTACAATTACCCTGACAGAGAAGAAGAAAACACATCTTTACATATTACATAATAGTGAATATGTTGATCCATACATTGAAGCCCATGAATAAATTCTTAGAGATTTGAATCCATCAAGAGCTAAAATATGGATATCATATGCACATAATAAATAATTTATAGGATGGTTTGGAAATCAAATTTATAAGGGGTTATATAAAAATATGAATTCAATTTTCAAATGACTTCAATGGATATCTAGAGGACCGAATAAAAATGTTATATCTTACACTAGGTTTGTAATCAATGGTTATACATTATATATAAAAGAACACAATGACTTCAGTATGATGAAAAACATTGGTGTTACACTTGTGTCTAAAGCGATGCACATATCTAGTTCCAAGGATAGAAATTCAATTTCTACAAATATGTCATATTTTAACATTATCGAACAGATATACAAGTTGGATTATACAAAATTTAAAGTGAATTTTTTTTTAAAATGGGTTGACAATATCAATGGAGTGAAAGTTGATGAAATTGGATTTATGAAGGTGAAATCCAATGTAGAAGGGGAAAAAGAAAATACATTCATAATAGAATCACAATAAGTGAAATTATTTTATGTATCTGATCTGAAAAATAAGAATTGTTCTATTTTATTATTGGTGACTAAAACAAATGTTAAGTCAGATGAAAATTCAATCAAGGATGACCCTTTCATTGGGACATCACAATCATTTCATTTTGGTCCCAATGTAGAAAATTTTATGTACATTAGAGGGGAACACAAATAGGGGATTTAGATTCTCGAAAGAGGAACCAAATCCTTGATACCTTTTAAAAAATAAAGATATTTCAATGAGAAGGTAAGTGTTTTTTAATATATTATGTTTTCGTCATAATATTATATGTTCTATATTGCATTAACATAATCTAAATTAAATGTTTGACTACTCATATAGACAAAGTATTATTCACAAGATGATGTTACCAATTCCTCGTAAGAACAAACTATAATAAAAGAAATCCTATAGAAATATAGAAAGGTAATGTTACGATATACTTTCTCTATTTTACCAAAAAATTATATAATGAAACTTTGATCTCATTTTCATTATTCCTCGAAGAGTTTGTTTATATTATTACTAATATAAGAATAGTTTTCTTATATAGGTGTGTTCTTTTGCTCGAGCAGAGGGTGGTTTGTTCAGAAATAGCATGAGTCGGTTCAACATTAAAAGAAAAAGGAGGATTGATGTTTTTGAATGTATGTAATAATTTGTATTTTGTAATTTAATAAACCAATGTTTTAAATGTCTATAATATAGTGTTTTTTCTAGTATTTATGTTGTAAATTTCATTCCATTTAAATTCTATATTGGTAATTTTTTTTTGATATTATATGTGCTTTTGGTGTATTTCTAGTGTTGTAGTGTGCTGTAAAAGCACACTGTAGTGGTGTTGTAGTGTGCTGTTACAACACACTGTAGTGGTGTTGCAGTGTGTTGTTACAACACACTGTAGTATGTCCCTTTATCAGTGCTTTTACAAGAACTGATAAAGAAAACTCTTAATTGCACTTATAAAATCACTTATAAAGGAATCATTTAGTGGTGCTAAATTAAAGCGTTGATAAATGAGATCTTTATCAGCAATGATAAATGTCCTATTTATCGACCATTTTTAGTGTTGATAATTGGACCCTTTATCATCAATTTTTTAGTGCTGATAAAATTCTTCGCCTTTCAACATCACTCAAGTTATCAGCACTATTATAGAACTCATAAAGGTTATTTCTAATGTCTTTAAAGGCATGTTTTTTAGTAGTGAATGTAGTAAAAAAACACTTCGATAAATCAAGGGAATTGGGTATTTTCTTTTTCTGTACAATGAAAAATATCAGCACGAATTATTGGGTTATACCAATACAGACTAGGCTAGATTAGCAGATGATATAAAATCAATGGCAGGTGGCGCATTCTATCTTGGTTGATTATTTATTTCTTGGATAAGTAAGGAAAAATTGAATTTCATTGAGCACCACAGAAGTTGAATATATTGTGTCTACTCAAGATTTAACGCAGTTATTATGGATAAAGTAGTAGCTTGATGATATGAGAGTTAAAGTAAAGTCAAAGATCAGAATCCATTATGACAATTCAATTGCAATAAATCTTAGAAAAAATCTATTCCATCACTCATAGATTAAGAACATTGAAATAAAAGAATCATTTTATCAAGGTGAAGTTAGAGCATGGGATTTTGAAGTTGGAGTACATGCCTACAGAACTATAAGTTGTAGAAATGTTGACAAAGACCCTACCCGGAGAGGTGTTTTAGTAGTATAGACTTTCTCTTGTAGTTTATTTGACTCAACACACTTTAAAAAGTGTAGATGTGGGACCCAATCTCCATGAGGTATGGTGTTTTTCCCTTATGTGATGATATGTGTTATTTACAATGTTGCAACCACAAAGAAGTGGCCTTTAGGTTCATTGAAAAAGGTAGATAAAAAATTTTGAACAAGATAGGTTAGAAGGTGATAGGGGGATTAGTGAAGTAGGGGGAGATTTAAATATGACAATTCTAAATATTATTAATCAAAAGTTATATATAATGATAGATGGGGTTCTTTATGAAAGAAGTTGACTATTTTTATAATAAAGTGATTCATTTATGAACTTTGATTATTACTCTTGTTTATCATGTCAAGCATGGATCATGTGGTATTAGAGTATGTGTCAAGTAAATATTTGATCATTATCTGACTCACAAGAAGAAAATTTTGGAAGAATATGGAAGAATATTTAATGAGGTATCAAAATGTGAAGAGTTTTCAACAAACCCAAAGGGGGAGATTTTTGGGCAAAAATATCTCAAGTTAACTTTGCAGTTTTTTGGGATGATTGTGTTTTTTTATAAAGAAGATTTCCAAGGTCAGTTTTTTAGTTACATAGATATTTTTGACAAGGAATGTTGACAAATATCTAATACAAAGTAATATATTCTCTATAGGTGGTATATAAAATTGCATATACAAGGTGGCACCATTTCTCTATGTTTAACGAATTTTTGGGGTCCAAAATTTAGAGGTTGACTCAAGTTTCATGAAATATGATTTCTAGGAATAACTCTTTATTTATATTTTAAAGTCATGGTATTTATTAATATTAGAGTTTTTTTTAAGAATTTGAGATTTGTGAAGACATCTGGTATCATTAATGTTTTAAGGTTCATGAATTCCTGATGGAAATATGGTATCTCTATGATTATGAGAAACTCCGTGAATGGAAAATTTTCCATAGAGCTTTGTGAGAATGGTTTTAAATCTTCTTGAAAATTTCATAGAGAGCTTATAAGCTTTGTTAATGGGATTAAATTCCTATAAATAGGCCTCTAACCCCTTCAAAATATTATATAAAGCCTTAATAAAAATCCAAAGGATCTAAATTCGTAAAGGTGGTTTGAAAAGGATGGTCTTGAGAAAAATTTCATGAATAAAGGAAGTTATTGAAGGCAAATTATGTTTCATGAAAGGTTTTATCTTCATGAAAGAAGTGATATTTTAGAAACCAGTAAGCTTCACAAAAAAAGTGGGCTTTATGAAAGTTATGGGGTTCACAAAAGTGTGATATTCTTGTAAAGAATTAGGAAGTTTCGTGAGTATTGATCATCTCTAAATTATTGAGAAGGGATTTATTAGTAAATATATGGTAAATTGGTACTCATAAAGTGGATGAAAGTGTAAAATTATGATTCACCAAATAAGGTGTAACAAATATTAATTCAAGTTATCAAAAGAAGAATCATATGAAGGAGCAGTGAGCATACTTTAGTTGACAGAGCAATGAAATTTCAAATTGTAATTCATTGTACTAGGAGGGGAAGTGTGTATGCTCTAAACTTTGTAACAGTAGTGTGCTTTAGTGGATTTGGTAAATATAAATATTTCCTTTATATGATCCCTGGACATATCCCATTGTGTGTAAACCAAGTAATATTTTTGTGTCTCGTGCATTATTTAATTTATGTTCATACATTTCTATGGGAAATATATAGAAGAGTCTTTTGTTTAATAATGAAAAAATATCTGAAGGGATAATAGTTTTAAACTGTCATACCCTAATTCACCCCCCCCCCCCCCCCTCTTAGGGTATTCAACCTAATTTATCTAATAATTTTCATAGTATGATTACCCCTTAGAGGGGGAGTTCACATGAAAAGTGCTAATTAAAATGGTGGACCCCAACTTAGGACAGTAGCATGACAGCCTTGTGTCTTGGATGGAACTCGATGCCTTGAGGATACTGGGTAATGTGTTGATATTAATGCCTTTTGGATACTGAGTATAATGGCCAAATGATGCCTTGTCTACACTGAGTGACATTTCACTAGCCTTATTTTTGGTTCTCAATCTTTTCTGTTGACCCTTGATCATTTTTCTAGCATGGAGTTGAAGTAGGTGTGGTTTGGGGTTTGTGGAGGCTTAGTTAGTACACAACCAATCTATGTGTGATTGTATATTTTCTATACTTGCTTTCACATTTATTATTTTCATGGAATATACCTGCTATACATGTGCACATTTTTTAAGGATGATTTGTTGGTGTCCTAATGGGTTTTATTACTCACACCCTATATGTCCATTTCAATGTGTGTACATACTTGATGTATAGGGATCTGAGCAAGGACAAAGAGACCATGGTAGATGGATGAGTTGTAGAGCATGGATCTAGTGGATTTATAGGATAAACTCTATAGGATTACCATAGTTTTATCTATTTATTAATCATAATCTATATACTATGGTTTGTCTTTCCACACATGGATCCCATTGATTTATTTTTTTATACGACATATATAACATTAGATATTATTTTCTTTCCATATTTTTACTCTCAAATATTATTAATTTATTTATTTTATTATTATTACTATTACTATGACATGATTCTAAGGGTATATTATCCCCCACTGAAAAACTTTAGACCCTCACTACTAGTTGGTAGCCTCTTGCATAGTGGTAGGTGGGCATGAGGACATGTGGAACTTCAGTTCAGGCCAGGTGGTTTGGGATGGGGTGTTACAAAATATTCTTTAAGTATAGTTTCTTATTTTATTTTAGACTAACCTAAGATATGGTAGTGAGGAGATAGTTTTATAAGACTTGGGTAGGGTAGTTTACATGTGCCTTTCTAGATCATGTGTAGAGGACCTTATATTTACCATTGATAGGATTGATGTTACTATTTTTATGAGATTTCATGTGCATTCATGCATCATGATTGGTCACATTGGATCACAAGCCATATATATACATTATATTGTGTTTCTTATTAGTTCTTAACTTAATGCTTTTATTTTTTCTATTTTTTCATGATATATTTTCACTTTATTTTATGATATATAAGTTTTACCATGTTGTTATGATCTATTTCTGCTGGAATTAATTTGTAGAACCAAAACATGTTGTTATGTTATATATATATATATATGACTATGAATTGTGTATAGGGATGGAACATTAGTGTTATGAGGTTTGAACCTTGGGTTATGGGTAGACTCATATGGAATCCTTTGTGATATCCCTTAGACTAATTATGATCTATATTAAATGTTCTAAATGTTTCCCTTCATATTACAGAAGATGCCACCTCATAGAAGACCGATGGGACTATCGGTTGATGTGGGTCAAGGTACTCTTGCTAGAGAGGATATCCCTATTCTATTACCTTCTATGTAGAAGGTTGCTATAGATAATAATACCACACCTACTCTCATAGTAGGAAAACTCTATCTGGGAGTTATTCCCCTAGTTCCTGCCTAAAGTGGAGGGGTTCTGAGGTCCATGGTTGACTATGTTAGAGACATATAACTCTAGTATCCACTAGCCTTTTAGGGAACTGGTGGACCATAAGATATTGAGGACTGGATATACATTATCAAGGATTTCTTCAACCTCATTGAGACACTTGTGAACTGGATGATAAAGGTGGCAGCGTTCATACTGTAGGGACCCACTAGGCATTGGTGGGGCATCGTGGGATAATATGGAAGATGTGAGGGTCTCACCTGGGTGTCCTTTAAGAACCTGTTATTTAGGAAATTATTTTCCAATATGATGAATCTGGATAGAGAATAGGAGTTCATTTAGCTATTGTAGGGGTCTATGACAGTATTTTCATTCTCCACTTACTTCACTGGGCTTCTCCTCTTTTCTCCTCTCTTGGATGGAAACGAGGCACGAAAGGCTAAAAAGTTTAAGATCAGATCTTATCTTAACATCATATGTCAGTTTTTTATTTTTAAAAAATCTACATACCCAGATGATCTGCATAAGGCATTAGATATCAAGAAGGTTCCATAGGAGGATTGAGCATTTGGTTTTCTTCCACCCTTTCTTATGAAAGTGGTACGGTTGTGATGATAATCTTCTCTAGTATTAGTAAGAGGAATATTGGGGATGTGAACCAAATTAGTGTTATATAGGTGGAGAAAATTATGAATTTTTCATCCCCCTAAAAAGGATTTCTAGAGCATTTCAACTATGTAAAGGTTGTTTATTATCACAATTGTTTTACAGAACCTCTGAACACCTATTGATAGTACAAAAATAAGGGGAATATATATCAATTTTTTTCCAGGTATTTGAGGTTGCGGTTCTATAGGTGTGGAGGAAAAACATGATCTATGACCTAGGGACTCTTCAGGGGTCCTTCGAAATAGGCTCAGATGAAGAATCTAACTATTCATGCATCTCGGGGACAAGTTCACAGAGCTGAGGGGGGACATGTTTTTTCAGTGGACTGCACCATAGAATATAGTGGTGAAGGACAATATACTATTTAAGGTATGGTTTTGATTACCACTAATTTATCTATTTCTTTTTCTAATATTGGTGATTCTCATTCCTTTATGTATGTACAAGTTGTTACTGGGATTGTCTTGTTGGTTAAGTTATTCTCTGAATTAATCTCCCTTGATACACAATTGGGATTTAAAGTGGACTGTATTCAATGATTCCCAGAGTTTCCTATAGTCATTTTTAGTTATGGACATATATGGGAATTCATGATGATGGGATTTTATGTGATTCTAGGTATAGAATGGAAGACTATATTCTGAGCACACCTTGATTTATATCAGATATGGGTGTTGTTTAATTCACTTAAGAGAGAGAAGTTTGTGATGATCAAAGAATGGGAACTAGAAGCTGGTAAATTTATTCTAGACGCGAGTCGGGTTGGGAAGATCACAGTGTAGATTGGAGTCTTGGATCCTTCAGCAGAATTAGTGGTAGTACCATCATCTTTTCTTCTAGTAAAGGATTTCTATTAGGTTTCCTTCCCAAATGACTTCACAGGACTTCCCACTAATAGAGGAGTTAACTTTAAGATAAATATCATACTAGGTGTGTAACCCATTTTGATACCTTCTTGTTGTATTATGTCGGATGACTTGAAGGAACTCAAGGTGTGACTCGAGGACTTGGATCAAAAGAGATTTATCGGGTTGATTACTTCACTATAGGGTGAACCTATGTTTTTTTCCATGAAAGTGGATGGTATTATTTGAATTTTAGTTGATTACCATAACTTGAACCAAATGAAAGTGAATAAATATATCCTTTACCTAGGATTGATGATCTATTTGATCAATTATGGGGAGCCTGATGGTTATCTAATATTGATATTCAACCAGGCTATCACCAGCTATGGGTTGGTGATGAGGTCTTTGAAAATATGGAATTTTGGAGAAGTTTTGGGTTATATGAGTAATTTTGATGTCATTTGGATTAATAAATACATCGGCATTGTTCATGTCTCTCATAAACAAGATCTTACACCCATATCTAGAATTTTTCATCATGGTTTTTTTGAAAACATCCTCATCTACTCACCGAGCCTAGATAAGCATTCCAGACATATCAAGATATTCCTGAGTATTATTTGAGAAGAACAACTTTACTAAAAGTTGTTTAATTTTAACATTTGGATTTAGGAGGTGAAGTTATTGGGTAATGTGTTGTCTGAGTTGGGTATATCTATGGACCCAGATAAAGTGGTGGCAGTGATGCCCAGGATATATCCCCAGAACATGTTTGATATAAGGAGGTTTCTAGGTTTAGTAGGATATTTTTCATTTTATCCAGTACATAATTTTTCTATTAGAACCCATGACTATGTTGAAAAAGAATAGAGTGAATATACAGTGGTAAAACTAGTGTAAAGATTCTTTTATTGAGCTAGAGAGAAGGTTGACTATAGTTATGGTGCTTATTCTCCCCAAGAAAGGGATCAATTATACTATATAATACGATTCATCAGGTGTTGGTTTCAGAGTGGTATTAATTAAGATGAAGTAAGTAATATCTAATGGGTCATGTCAGTTGAGAACCTATGAGGTTAACTATCCTACTCATGACTTGGATATGGTATTCTTGGTCCACGCCTTGAAGTGTTGGTGATATTATCTCTTATGTGGGATTTTTTTAGTTTACACTAACCACAAAACACTTTGATATATCTTCACATAGTAAGTCGTCAACTTGAGGAAGAGTTGGTGGGTATATTACCTATATACATTTAAATTTTAAATGGACTATACACTAGGGAAAGGAAGAAACATGGTAGACACTTAGTCATAAGGCACATGAAACTTAGGATCTTGGTTAGAAACCTTCTGAGGAGTAGTGTGTTACGACCCGTCCTCGGGGCCCGTGCCGTGACTACCCCAAGCCCGCCTTCCATAGGCCAGGGGCTGGCGACTAGCACCAAAGGCGTAAAATCCCGATAACTGGGAAGGCATTGCCTTTATAAAAGAAAAAAAGCACCACAGAGTACAAGCGGAAGCAAAACACTAAGTACAAAAGAAATGATGAAAAGTAAATGGGCCAGAATACAAACCCAAAAGAAAGTACGACTACAACTGAACAAGGTACAATAGCAAAAAGACAAACAGCTGGAAGAAGGAAGCAGCTCCTGGGTCGTCCTCCTCGGATCCTACCTGAAGGGTCGGTATAGATAGCGCAGCTCCTGGTCATCCACCACGGATCCTACCTGAAGGGTAGGTACAGATAGCCTCCTCCACGCTCTTGTCCGTCAACCTCCTCTGTGAGTCGACACTTCGTGTAGTCCACCTCCGGGTACTGACTCGTCGTGTAGTCCACCTCCGGGTACCGACCAGTCCTCGAACACTCGGCCTCCGTCAGCACTGCCCGTCGTCTGCAACAAACACAACGAGGTGCGGGCATAGTCCGTGCAGGGGTGAGTATAAAGATACTTAGTAGGGACCCCGAGACCCTCAATGTCTCACTAAACCAACAAGGATAACCACAATAAGATCTCAACAGATAACCTCTACTTAGATATATGCCCTTACATATACCTAAGTTATCAAGTAACCCATCTCAATCATGAGGAAACACAAGGATTGTGAAATCAACGGATAACCACTACCCAGGTATATGCCCATACATATACCTAAGCTATCAAGTGACCCATCTCAATCATGAGGTAAACACAAAGGTCAAAAGTCTCAGCTCAACCAGGATTTTCATTATCGAAACTGTAACTGCTGAAGAGCTCCGTCTCTGGAGTGTACAGTGGTCCTGTCACGAATCCGAGGTACTGCTCACTAACCTAAGACTGCTGAGGTACTCCTCCTGTTGAGTACCGCAGGCCTGCCACCTCACACAGTAGTGCTTCCCGCCGGGGTCTGCCACCCAAACACAGTAGTGCTCCCCCCTCATATCCTACAGAGGTACTCCTCCTGTCGAGTACCACGGGTCTGCCACCTCACATAGTAGTGCTCCTCCGCTGTGGGTGTGCCACCTCAGAAATTAGTGCTCCCCACTGGGCTACGTAAGTCACTCCGAATCGAATCGGACAAGCAGTCTTCAGGTCTCTGCCGGCTACATGGTCTCCGTACTCCGTATGCTCTTCTCTGGGAGGGTCTGCTCAACGAGCTACAATTCGATACTCCAAGTATCTCAAAGTCCCATGAATAAGTATCTCAAAGTACCGCCTCGTCATAGGGGTCTCAACGCAACAGACGGCGCGTCAATCGGACGCCCGGTCTGTGAGTTATTAGCCTTTTTGTCCCAGGGGCCCGGTTGGTTTCGTAAAAGAACCAACCCGACCGTATCTCAACTGTACCCCGAACTCTCATAGGGTATAATTATAGGGACCGTTTCTCAACGAGATCAACAACGCCGCTGACGGTTCGTCAGACGGACATCCTGTCTGAAAGATATCATCTTTTTCCGTCCTAGGGGCCCGGTTGGTTTCATGAGCGAACCAACCCGACCACACTCCGACGGCATCCAAACCTCGAGCGGAGTAAGCCAAAAGATCCGTCTCACTTAGAGGAATCCATTAAAGTCGACGGCATGTCAATCGCACGTCCGGAGCTTAAGATATAAGCGTTTCCGCTCTGAGGGCCCGGTTGGTTTCGTATCCGAACCAACCCGGCCTAACCCAAAGTAATTTCAAACCTTGAGTGCGATATACCGAAACGCCCGTCTCGATCCAAGGATCGTGTTTCCGCTGACGGCGAGTCGTTTGAAGAACCGTAGCTCAAGTTACGGGCATTTTACCGAAAACGGGGGTCTGGGCCCGGGCCGACCCCCCCCCCCCCCCCCCCCGGGTCGAACCGACCCGGGACCGACCCGGATGGGCCCGGCCCGGCCCGACCGGCCGGCCGTGGCTCGGCCAGTGCGGCCGAGCGGACACCGCGGGCGGGGTGCACGGCTCCCCCGCCCTTCGCCAGTGATTGAGGCCGGCGGCGAACCACCGGCCGCCTCCATTCCGGCGGCGCGCCACCGCCGCCGGTCTCCGGCGCCGCCACCCGCCTTCCGCGGACCACCGGACGCCCTCTGGTGGTCCGTTTCTCCTACCGTCTTCGCCTATAGTCCTCCCGGGACCCGACCTTCACTGCGGAGGCCTCAAAATCACCTTTCGGCCTCGTTTGTCATCTCCCGTCAATCCACACATCAATAAACAATCTACGGAGGGTTTTCGGGCCGTGTTCGTTTGGCCCGCACCCTCCGAATTAGATAATATCAACGGGATAATTTATTCAACACATAAAACAACAATTTTAATAAATTAAAATTGTTCATATGAAACTGGTTCTTTAATTTTAAAGAAACGTTCACGGGAATGTAAAGGTATTTCCAAAATAAAATCCCTACATCGTCAAGTCGTCGCACGCGGGTTCTTCGCGGATTTGATCGTCGCGGAAGGAGGCGATCATCGCGTCGCGGAAGGCGTCGCATCGTCGCGGAAGGGCGTCGCGTCGTCGCGGAAGGGCGTCGCGTCGTCGAACTCCGAGGTTCAAGAACAAAAATATTTAATTAATAATAATTAAATCTGTGCGTTGATAAAAACCACAAAGGAGTTCTAAAAGGAACCCGAAATCTCTTACCTCCAACAGATGATTGAAGATTTCGTTGCAGAGGAAGGAACGTCGCAGAAGAGGAAACGTCGGCGTCGCGGCACACGGCGTCGCGTCGTCGATTTCCGCGGTTTCGGCATTCTTCGTCAGAGGCCGGCGTTCTTCGCGTTCTTCGCGTTCTTCGCGTTCTTCGCGTTCTTCGCGAAGAAGGGTGAAGGCACAATAATTCTGTCAAAGGTCTCCAAACGTCTAATCCTCAAGATGTGGCGTTTGTCTTATTTTATTACTATGCCAACAGATTTCAAACCAGTTAAGAAACGAATAAAGAGATAAGTAACGACCCATTAATTCGTAGAATTAATTCAACGAAATAAACCGCCCAATTAATTCAATGAATAAAACCGCCCAATTAATTGGTGCGTTAAGAAATTAAGAAAACGCGTCAGTTGACTTTCATAATGACGGATTTTCGCGGGTGCGTTACTTAGCAGAAAAGAAACGGTGGGGCTCATGCGGGTCCCACCTCACAAATATCCTACCAAGAGGGTAAGATATTTTTGGATAGCACCCTATCCGTAACAACTCCACTTAAGCAGCTTTAAGTGGCTTTCAGGTGGCTTCCAAGTGGCTTAAGTGAAATAAAATAAAGTTTGTCGTACAATTATTTTATTTCTTAACTTTAAGCCCGAAAATTAAAAACCACACCCGAGAAAACGCAACTCCAGAAGAGGCGTTTCTATGAAATTACCGGCGCTGCGATTCCATCGGTGCCCTCAGAATTCGATTCCGAGCACCGGTTCAAAAGTTAGAAAAACCCGCTCATCCGTTCACTGAACGTACCCGATCCAAACTTCGGAAATTGATTCTGGGCACACCGGGCCTCGGAATCAGGCGCCGTCAGAAACTGCGTTCTTGTAAAATTCCAAAGAAAATTTAGAAAAACATTTCCTTGGAATTTACAGGTCTTTACATTACTCCCACCACAGGGCTTTATGTCCCCGTAAAGCTTCACCACAAACTTAGGGATACAAAGGCGGTACTGAGCACGCATCTGAGCCTTCCGCTCCCATGTGCTCACCTGGAGGTTTCCGTGCTGCCAAAGAAAGTGTACCAGAGAAATCGATCGTCCCTGTAGGATCCGCTCCTGTCGATCCTTGATCCTCACTAGAACCTCCGTGGAAGTAACCCCATCGCCATTGCCCTGCTCCTCATGGTCGATGATATGCGAAGGTTCGAGCATGTATCTCCTCAGTTGAGATACCTGGAAAACATCGTGCACGTAGTGCAACTGAGGTGGATGGTTCAAGTGGTAAACCACCTCACCTACCCAGCTGAGGACCTAGAAAGGTCCGTTGAACCTCAGAGATAACTTGCCTCCCTGGCCACATTTCTGTAAATCTCATCGAGGTGAGACCCGTAAGAAGACGTGGTCGTCATCCTCGAACTCCATAGGTCTCCATTTTCTGTTAGAACTGAAACTCAAAACGACTGCTGCTACGAGGGTAAGGTTGACCGACTCAAGAGTGATCGGTCGCACCCTCCTATGCAAGAGTTACCCTACGCTGCCTGGGGTTTCCTTTTTCGCCGACCAAGGAAAACCCATCCCGACGTCGTAGTTAAACTACAACCTTTTTGCCTAATACCGTCAATTTGTGTATGAACTGTTATTGCCCAGTCCATACTCAAACCAACGTCGTAAGGCATCGACGCTGCCATCAAGAGATTCCAACCGAAACTCTCACCTCGAGGATCTGACCACACCGTCGGTGTAAGTGTGATTATCGAGTCTCCTCCCAAGGTATCTCCAGACGTGAGGGTCAAGTCCACGGCTTACCGGAAACTCTAGGTCTGGAACAAGATTTGTGAAAGCAAGGAATGATTCATATCAACTTCTGTTACTATAGCAGCTAGTAGTGGACACACACCGTCCCTTGAATCATTTCTAGAGCCATTGGGTAACACTCCTTGAACGCAATCATCCACACTCTTCCACCGCCCTCCAGCTCCCTGAGCCTGGCGGGGATAACTAAGGTGGGTGGTTGTAGCATGTTAAGATGTACACCACCTCATACTGCTCTCCTAGATCTGCCTCCACGTCTGCTGCTTCGCAGACTCATCTATCATTAAAGCTTCCACTTCTTGAAACATTTAACACACCCGAGTCTCTAAGACTGGCACCGGTTTCCTGTTTCTTACTGCACTGTGCAGTCTTCATCCGCTCTTGGATGACCTTGACCTTCTTTAGTCTCCCAAGAGCTGCTATGATTTCTTCTTTTCCGATAAGAGAAATCCGGTCTCATCCCCTGGATGAACCACATTCGTTGCCTAATACAGTCAATCCTGACATGAATGATGCATTCATGCCATGGATGACGTCGTAAGGCCTCGACGTAACTACCAAGATATCCAACTGTCACTCTCGCCTCCAAGGGTCGAGTCACACTATCGGCATCAGTGTAAGGTCACTAGGTCTCCTCCAGTAGAAATCTCGAAAGTGAGGGTCAAGTCAACAGTTTAACCGGGACCACTCAGTATCAACCAAACAAAAGGACAGGAAAGCAAACAAAGAGGAGTGTATTTTTATTATTGAAGCTCATAGTAAAAGACACAAAGAAACTACAGACAAACATCAACAAAACCAGAAGCAACAGAATCAATAGCCTCCAGGTCGGAAACTAGTCCTGCTCCTGTGCATCTGCTTCCAGAGCTCCATGACCATAGGCCTCAGCTGCCTAAAGCTGAGCTCTCCCATGTCCTCTTGTCCCTTGTGGTCAGGTTGGGCCTCCTGGTGGTGGTGGCAACATCCCGAAGCGTCGTCCACCTCCAGCTGCACGGCCAGCTCCTCTGCCATGGCTGCCTGCTCCTTGCGGTCCGCCCTGATCGAACCTCTGCCTCTGCCTCGAACGTTCTTCATTTAACTGCTGGTCATCTGCATGGTGGGTCGGACAGTCACGTGCTATGTGACCAATTCCGCCGCAGGAGTAACACTTCATGGCAGGTCTGGCTCTATCACTTCCCTTGGTGCCTCGCACTACCGACCCTGAGTCACGCGGTCGACCACCTGTAGGTTTGGTCCTCTTGGACCCCTGCGTCATCTGTCTACTACCCGCTACAGAAGACTCTGCCGCATGCCGGCTAGTGGTGGGTTCTTCTGCTGGAGACTGCTCAGCAAGGAAACTCTCCACTAAGAGGGCTCGCTCCAACACTCCTGTCTGCGTCGGAATGTTGTTCGATACAACCGAAGCTCTGATCTCCCGCCTGAGCCCCTGCTCGAAGGTTTGGGCCCTGAAGAACGGGTCTCGTACCATATCTATGGAGTAGCGCGAGAGGTCTGTGAATCTCGCTGAGTACTGCGCCACTGACATGCTGCCCTGTCGCAGCTGAAGTAGCTCATGTATACGCACCGCTCGAAGGGTGGCTGGTACAAACTCTGCCTGAAATAGGATCTCGAAGTCTGCCCATAGAAGTGTCGGCTCGTCATGCATCTGAAGCATCAGGCTCCACCATCTGCCTGCTGCTTCCTGAAGAAGGCTGGCAGCAAGGATCACCATGAAATCTGTCGGCGTCCCCACTAACCTGAAGACTCTCACCACAGCCTTCATCCAATCCTCAGCCGCCTGCAGGTCCATCCCTCCCAGAAACCTGGGTGGCCTCTAGCACTGGAACTCATGCAGTGCGCTCAAGCGACGTGCATCCTCTGCTGCTGGGTCTGGTGGCATCGGTGGCCCAATAGGTAGTAGTACCGCTGGTGCCTCCGCTGGTGCCTAAACTGGGATAGGGCCCTGTACTGAGGCCTCGTCACTCGGCGGGCTGTCAGTACGTACCACTCTTGGGGATCTAGCTAGTCGTCCACGGGGAGGCATCCTGAAAGAAACAACGTGACACGGTCAAAATATTATACCTGGTGAGCTGACCTGGTTTGAGCTGACATTTAAATAAAACTTCTGGAAAACACACACGCAATCAGTGGTTTCATGCACAAAGTCGGAAATCAGTTGTCAGGGTCCTGGTGTATGGATACGTCAGCCGCCCGCACCAACACAGGACTCCCTGAACTGAAAACCACACTCGGTACTCTTAACACCATTGCTTCATAGAAAGAAACACCGGAGTTATAAGTTCTGCGGTATAACCGAACTCCTCTGATACCAATTTGTCACGACCCGTCCTCGGGACCCGTGCCGTGACTACCCCAAGCCCGCCTTCCATAGTCCAGGGGCTACCGACTATCACCAAAGGCATAAAATCCCGATAACTGGGAAGGCATTGCCTTTATAAAAGAAAACAAGCACCACAGAGTACAAGCGGAAGCAAAACACTAAGTACAAAAGAAATGCTGAAAAGTAAATGGGCCAAAATACAAACCCAAAAGAAAGTACGACTACAACTAAACAAGGTACAACAGAAAAAAGACAAACAGCTGGAAGAAGGAAGAAGCTCCTGGGTCGTCCTCCTCGGATCCTATCTGAAGGGTCGGTACAGATAGCGCAGCTCCTGGTCGTCCACCATGGATCCTACCTGAAGGGTAGGTACAGATAGCCTCCTCCACGCTCTCGTCCGTCAACCTCCTCTGTGAGTCGTCACGTCGTGTAGTCCACCTCCAGGTACTGACTCGTCGTGTAGTCCACCTCCGGGTACCGACCAGTCCTCGAACACTCGGCCTCCGTCAACACTGCCTGTCGTCTGCAACCAACACAACGAGGTGCGGGCATAGCCCGTGCAGGGGTGAGTATAAAGATACTCAGTAGGGACCCCGAGACCCTCAAGGTCTCACTAAACCAACAAGGATAACCCCAAGAAGATCTCAACAGATAACCTCTACTTAGATATATGCACATACATATACCTAAGTTATCAAGTAACCCATCTCAATCATGAGGAAACACAAGGATTGTGAAATCAACAGATAACCACTACCCAGGTATATGCCCATACATATACCTAAGTTATCAAGTGACCCATCTCAATCATGAGGTAAACACAAAGGTCAAAAGTCTCATCTCAACCAGGATTTTCATTATCGAAACTGTAACTGCTGAAAAGCTCCGTCTCTAGAGTGTACAGTGGTCCTTTCACGACTCCGAGGTACTGCTCACTAACCTAAGACTGCTGAGGTACTCCTCCTGTCGAGTACCTCGGTCCTGCCACCTCACACAGTAGTGCTTCCCGCCGGGGTCTGCCACCCAAACACAGTAGTGCTCCCCCCTCATAGCCTACAGAGGTACTCCTCATGTCGAGTACCGCGGGTCTGCCACCTCACATAGTAGTTCTCCTCCGCTGTGGGTCTGCCACCTCACAAATTATTGCTCCCCACTGGGCTACGTAAGTCACTCCGAATCGAATCGCACAAGCAGTCTTCAGGTCTCTGCCGGCTACACGGTCTCCGTACTCCGTACGCTCGTCTCTGGGAGGGTCTGCTCCGCGAGCTACAATTCGATACTCCAAGTATCTCAAAGTCCCACGAAGAAGTATCTCAAAGGACCAACTCGTCATAGGGGTCTCAACGCAACAGACGGCGCGTCAATCGGACGCCCGGTCTGTGAGTTATTAGCCTTTTCGTCCCAGGGGCCCGGTTGGTTTTGTAAGCAAACCAACCCGGCCGTATCTCAACTGTACCCTGAACTCTCATAGGGTATACTTATAGGGACTGTTTCTCGACAATATCAACAACACCGCTGACGGTTCGTCAAACGGACGTCCTGTCTGAAAGATATCATCTTTTTCCATTCCAGGGGCCCGGTTGGTTTCGTGAGCGAACCAACCCGACCGCACTCCGACGGCATCCAAACCTCAAGCGGAGTAATCCAAAAGATCCGTTTCACTTATAGGAATCCATTAAAGTCGACGGCACATCAATCGGATGTCCATAGCTTAAGATATAAGCGTTTTCGCTCCGAGGGCCCTGTTGGTTTCGTATCCGAACCAACCCGGCCGAACGCAAAGTAATCTGAAACCTTAAGTGCGATACACCAAAACGACCGTCACGATCCAAGGATCGCGTTGCCGCTGACGGCGAGTCGTTTGGAGGCCCATAGCTCAAGTTACGGGCATTTGACCGAAAGTGGTCCGAAAACGGAGATTCGGGCCCGGGCCGACCCGGCCCGACCCCCCCCCCCCTGGGTCGGCCCAAACTAGGTCGACCCAACCCGGGTGCGACCCGGCTGGGCCCGGCCCGGCCCGGTGCGGTCCGGTTCGGTCCGGCCCGACCGGCCGGCCGCGGCGTGGCCCGCGCGGCCGAGCGGACACCGCGGGCGGGGTGCGCGGCTCCCCCGCCCTTCGTCGCTGATTGAGGCCGGCAGCGAACCGTCGGCCGCCTCCATTCCGGTGGCGCGCCGCCGCCGCCTTCCGCGGACCACCGGACGCGCTCCGGTGGTCCTTTTCTCCTGTCGTCTTCGCCTATAGTCCTCCCGGGACCCGACCTTCACTGCGGAGGCCTCAAAATCACCTTGCGGCCTCATTTGTCGTCGACCGTCGATCCACACATCAATAAACAATCTGCGGAGGGTTGTCGGGCCGTGTTCGTTTGGCCCGCACCCTCCACGTTTGATAATATCAACGGGAGAATTTATTCAACACATGAAACAACAATTTTAATAAATTAAAATTGTTCATATGAAACTGGTTATTTAATTTTAAAGAAAAGTTCACGGGAATTTAAAGGTATTTCCAAAATAAAATCCCTACATCGTCAAGTCGTCGCACGCGGGTTCTTCGCAGATTTGATCGTCGCGGAAGGAGGCGATCGTCGCGTCGTGGAAGGCATCGCGTCGTCGCGGAAGGGCGTCGCGTCGTCGCGGAAGGGCGTCGCGTCGTCGAACTCCGAGGTTCAAGAACAAAAAGATTTAATTAATAATAATTAAATCTGTGCGTTGATAAAAACCACAAAGGAGTTCTAAAAGGAACCCGAAATCTCTTACCTCCAACAGATGATTGAAGATTTCGTTGCGGAGGAAGGAACGTCGCAGAAGAGGAAACGTCGGTGTCGCGGCACACGGCGTCGCGTCGTCGATTTCCGCGTTTTCGGCGTTCTTCATCGGAGGCCGGTGTTTTTCGCGTTCTTCGCGTTCTTCGCATTCTTCGCGAAGAAGGGTGAATGCACAAGAATTCTGTCAAAGGTCTCCCAATGTGTAATCCTCAAGATGTGGCGTTGGTCTTATTTTATTACTACGCCAACGGATTTCAAACCGGTTAAGAAACGAATAAAGAGATAAGTAACGACCCATTAATTCATAGAATTAATTCAACGAAATAAACCACCCAATTAATTCCAAGAATAAAACCACCCAATTAATTGGTGCATTAAGAAATTAAGAAAACGCGTCAGTTGACTTTCATAATGACGGGTTTTCACGGGTGCGTTACTTAGCGGAAAAGAAATGGTGGGGCTCGTGCGGGTCCCACCTCACAAATATCCTACCAAGAGGGTAGGATATTTTTGGATAGCACCATATCTGTAACAACTCCACTTAAGCAGCTTTAAGTGGATTTCAGGTGGCTTCCAAGTGGCTTAAGTGAAATAAAATAAAGTTTGTCGTACAATTATTTTATTTCTTAACTTTAAGCCCGAAAATTAAAAACCACACCCGAGCAAACGCAACTCCGGAAGAGGAGTTTCTAAGAAATTACCGGTGCTGCGATTCCATCGGTGCCCTCAGAATTCGATTCCGAGCACCGGTTCAAAAGTTAGAAAAACCCGCTTGTCCGTTCACTGAACGTACCTGAGCCAAACTTCGGAAATTGATTCCGGGAACACCGGGCATCGGAATCAGGCGCCGTCAGAAACTGCGTTCTTGTAAAATTCCAAAGAAAATTAAGAAAAAAATTCCCTTGGAATTTACAGGACGTTACATTGTGGAAACTAATGAGATTGTTAGAAAAGTGGATAATAGATTCTTTTTAGTATTAGGGATCAATGATGTAGACTTGATTTTTGGTTACATATTCCTTGGTATATTGAGTAAATAATGGATTTAAGATAGACCTAGACTATATTTTGATATGGGAACAACTAGCTGGAGGTGACCTGATACATGGATGGTCATTAAGTGATGTTGATGTGATCCTTGTACATGGAATAGTTTTATTCCTTGATTTTATTAGGTAAGAGATGATTAAGGACTTCTATACCTCTATGTGGGTGGTGAATCCTAGAGTGAAAATGATATACCATGACTTTAGGAGATAGTTATAGTGGATAGGGATGAATAAGGACATTTATAGTTTTGTCTCTCAATGCCTTACCCACCAAAGGATAAAGTTCAAGCACCGGTTTCAAGGTGGTTTTCCCTAGAAACTTCTCATTACCTTATGGATTTAGGATGACTCCATGATATACTTTATGATTGGGTTACCCATAACCCTGAGAAACTTTGATGTTGTCTGGGCGATTATTGATCATATAATGAAAAATTTTCATTTCTTACCAATCAGCAAGACTTGTTCAATGGACGAGCTAGGAGAGATATATGTTTGTGATATATTATTCTATCATGGAGTTGCATTGAAATTTTTATCATATAGAGACTCACATTTAAAGGTATGCTTTTGGAAAGGCTCATAGAATGCATTAGGGACTCAGTTAATATTTAGTATAATGTACCATTCTTAGATAAATGGATAGTTTGAGTGGATGATTCACATAATGGGGTATATTCTTTGAAATTGTCCCCTGTACTTTGAATATTTTTGGTATGGTCACCTATACTAGGTTTAATTTTATTATAATAATAGTTACTAGGATTTTGATTCATATGGAACCTTATGAGGCTCTTTATGGTAGGCCATGTTGTAGAATGAGGTTGGTGAAGTAGTGGTTGTGGGGGCCAATATGGTAAAAGATACCTTCAAGATAGTGATTAATATTTATAAGAGTTTAAACATAGTTAAGATCTGACATAATTCATTTTTCAACCATAAGAGGAGGCCTTTGTATTTTCTGTAGGTGGACAAGTTTTTCTGAGAATTATTCCTCAGTTAGGCTATATATATTTGAGCATAAAATGGGAATCTAGTTCTATGCTATATTGGACACTTCAATATCACCAAATGGGTTAGGAGAGTGGTGTACTGTCTGATTCTTTATTCTCACTGTCAAGGTATGCATTATGTTTTTCATGTGTCATATCATCATAGGTACATCTGATCCTATGCATGTCATAAACTATAAATATATTTATCTACATCTTGACACATCATATGAGGATATCCTGGTAAAAATTGTAGACTGGATCAAGAAATAACTTCAAGGGGAGATGGTACAACTAATCTGAATTATATGGAATCATGTATGGATCCATAAGGATAATAGGGAATGGGAGGTTGATATTCAGGCTTAGTGTCCCAAGTTTCTTGAGTAGAACCTTTAAAGGTACTTCTTGAGAATGATAATCCATTAGAGGGGGGAATTTTAACATCCTCACTTGTTTTTTATGTATGAGCTATTAAGGTTTATGAAATTATCTTTTCTCATTTTAATATTTTCTGATATGGGTTTTAAAGAGGATGATTTTTAGTAACTAAGGGTCTAGGAACCAATGATGGAAGAATTGAGGAGGGATTGGATTTTTTTGGATCGAAAATAGCCACCAACTCATAAGTAGAACCCAACGGCCAACTGTTGTGGTTCTAGTGGATCTACTTGTTATAGAAGACCCCACCATCCAACTAGAGTGCCCAGTATGGGGGTGCATTAAATACACTCCATCGGTATTAATTTCACATAGCATACTACCTATTTAACTCCCAAATCAATCCCTGTTGAACCTATTTTGAATTTAAGAGCTCCCTCAAGGTATTTAAATCCCTCGCATCTATCTCCCCTTGATGCATTGACAATTGACTCATCCAGTGGAAATTGAATGATAATTTCTTCTTAGATCTATGTTAATTTCCAATTATTCCTTGTGAAATGAGCATATATCTATGTCAAAACTGTTTTTTATTTGATGATCCTAGGATTATTTCTTCCTTACTTTATAGATAGGTGGTAGATCTAGCATGTGCACTTAATTTCTAAAACAAATCAATATCTACCATTGACAATGAGAATTCAATAAGGGATAATGAATCATCTTCCTAGAATTCTTATTAACATCAGACCAATGATAAAACCTTAATCTTCTAACAAATTCATGGAATATTGGTGGGGACATCAATGTGTTGATTATGACCTCTCTTGAACATAGCTTAATTCTTCAATAATAGTGATTTTTCCAGGTATTCTTATCTATAATGGCCATTATGAGACTACCTTCTTCTTGAATATCATCTTGATTTTTTTCTATTGATATAATAATTATGGATCAATAGCTATTGTCTTTCCCCAAGGTCCTCTTCTAAAATAGATAATGAATTCACAATCTGTTATTTGATTAACATTGAATTCATTTAATTTATGTTCCATCATTCAACATGCCTAAAAATTGGTCCAATTTTCAGATTCCTTATGGTATGTGATTCTATAATGATGTTATTGACTTGGATTTTTATTGAGAATCTATTATATAATTTTTCTTGATAAAACAAAACTTGATTTGGGAACCCTTGATGTGTGAGATTTTTCTCTATGGTGTGATATGTGGTTTCTTCTTCAACCCTTGGTGGACTATGGGGTTATTCATCAACAAACTTAAATAGAAATTTCTTTACAATTTGGGGATCTAGTATACACTTTATCCCATGTTATAGTTCTTATGTTGACTTATTATTTACATGCTTGAATATGATTTCATGTGGGTGTGTGTATATCCTGTGTGGATCATTGTGATTCTTGGTTTCATGTGTTCTTTAGAGTATCTTGCTTCCAGGTTTGATGTTGATTCCCTTATTGTTCTATGATGCCACTATGTTCTAATGATTTTATTATATTCTTTTTTTATCATGTTCTCTATTTTTTTGTAGTATATTTCATTTTGATGTTTGGTTCTTGGTATATGTGTTAGGTGACCATCATGGTATGATTACCCCTTAAAGGGGGAGTGTGCATGATGTGTGATGATGATGATAGTGGACCCCTACATAGGGTAGGATCATGATAGCCTTGTGGGATGGATGGAAATCGATGCATTGAGGATATCGAGTAACATGTTGGAAATTAATGCCTTATGGATACTGAGTAGCATACCCACTTAATGCCTTGTGGACATTGAGCGACATTTCACCATCCTTGTGGATTGTTCTCGATATTTTCCATTGACCTTTGATCATCATTCTGGTATGGAACTTAAGTGGGTATGGATGGGTGTTTGTGGCTTCTTAGTTAGTGTATGACCACATAGTGTGTGATTATAAGTCTTTTTTTCTTTATTTCGCATTTATTATTATCATGGAATACACCTATTATACATGTGAAAATTTTTTAAGAATGTATTGGTAGTGTCCTATTAGGTTTTATAACTCACACTCTATACGTGAATTTTGATGCACATGAATACTTCATGTATAGGGATAAGAGTAAGGGAAAGGGGACCCTATTAGAAAGATGATTTGTGGAGCATGGAGGTGGTGGTGGTCTGGGATGGACTCTAGAGGATTAGAGTAATTTTAATTATTTATTACTTAGAATCTATATAATCAGGTTTGTATTTCCATATAGGGATCCCATTTATTTATTTCTTATATAACATGTATTCCATTAGATATTATTTTCTTTCCACATTATTACTCTAAGTTGTTGTAACGACCCAAAATTTCATTAATGGAAAATCCCTCTTGATCCAGTTAAATGTTTCTTTATGAAAAAAAAATGTTTTTATAAGATGTAAACTTCTTTAGTTTAACGTTAAGATCTGTGACCGTTACTTTTATAGCCGTTGAACAGTGATCATCTAGGTAGATTAAATATAAGGCTTTAACGAACCAATTTTCTACTCAGACAAAGGAAGCAATGGCCTCATCCAGTAGAATCGCCCCTTACGAAGCCCATTTGTCGGACCTCGGAAAAGAGGTGGCGTCTTTGGGCTTTGCCCTTGACCAAGCCCAAGCTGAGCTTCATCAAGTCAAGCTCGAACGTGATCGTCTACGGGAAAAATGGAAGTTGATAGAGATTACCACTCGAGCGATGTTATCTGAGCAACCCCAAGAGTCTGTCACCATCGCACACCTTACCCTTAGGTCTTATGTGGCTATTTTAAGGGGTTATGTAACAAATAAGTAGCACCATGTTCATGTACATTATTTTTTTGTATATAATAATGAATATAATTTTTTTTTGATACATTGTAATTAGTTTTTAAAGTACAAATGGTGTTTTTAGTTATTATTTAATTAAGAATTATATTTTATTAAATTAAAGGATTATTGAATTAAATAATATTTTAATAAAATATTATTATTAATATTAAATTAATTTTTATTAAATATAAATGATCTTATAATTTTATGAATGCAATTAAAATTTTTTATTAAGGTTTGAAGGCCATTTCTGTCAAAACCCGTGAATTTTTTATAAATGTCGGTTTTTATTTTAAAAGTGAAAATTCACATATTTAGAAAATTATTTAGATATAATAAATATTATTTTTGGAATCAGGACATCGAAATTATCCAACGGTGAATTTTTCATAATTTTCTAAGACAGTCAAATTTTTGGGTAAAAATTGAATACCATTTAAATATATAATGTGTTTTATGACATCATAATGACCCAATGGTGATGTAATAAAATACCATAATCCTTATGTTCGGCCAATATATGTTTTATAATTAAAATAATGAGGTTTTGGGTTTGTTTAACTTACTTTTCAAAGCATTAATGGAGCCCTCAAGACTTATTCAACACTTTGCCTTTTTAAATTAATTTCCATGGGAGTGTGACTCACCTCCACATAAGCAACCCTATTTTTTTAATAAGTTAAGACCTTGGACTTGTAAAATATTTTTTTCCTCTTTCCTTTTCCAGAAACCATGGGCAAATACCATGGGATGGTTTGTGGTTTGGATTATTTTAATATAAGGGGTCCCAAACCTAAATAATAAAGAATTATCTCACCTTTCCTATATAAACCCACCCAAGCTCCCACTTCCTCCTCACCCAAAGCCCTTGAAGTTCGTCCAACCTCTGCCCTACTCTCTCTAGAATCCTCTCAAGGTGCCCCAAGCTCCCAAGAAGCCTCTCACAAGCCTCTCTCTAGCCTTTGGAAGCACACTTCCAAGTAAGGGTTTTTCTTCCTTTCTCATTTTTGTCAATTTTCTTTAAGTTGTATTGCCCTTTTAATTTCATTTATGAATGTTGGGGTATGGTTTCGCACCTCTCCCATACTGCCCTATTATTGTTTGAATGATGGGAGACCCCTTTCTCTCTCATTAAATGCCTCCCATGTACACCCGTTACTATGCCGAAATTCCGAAAGGAACCTTTTTTCTCCTCTTTTATATTCAAGAAATACTTTTGTATCATGAATCTAAATTCCTTTTCAATTGTTGGGACATGTATCTATATGACCTTCTTACTGTCCATTACATGTAAATATGATGAGGAACCCATTTCTCTCTCATCAGCCATTTTATAAATTCTTATGTCATGCCGTTATGCTGCCGAAATCACACCGATTTTCTAAGCCAATATCATTGTGTAGTGAATACCATGCCCATTTCTCCATCAAGGGTATTCACCTTTATGCACATTTACTTATTTATTGTAAAGTTTCATGTATGAATTCCACATTCCTTTATCGTGGAATAAATTATTATGTTTTATGAATCCATGTTTTATGATCCATGTGGCACACTTATGCATGAAATGAAATGTTTAAGAAGGGTGCGCCCTGATAGCGCTCCAATGCATTGGGTAAAGTATAGTATCATGATACGTCATGTGCAATGAGTGTTGACTCATGCTAATTCAAGTGCAACGAGGGTTTACTTGTGCTTCAATTGCAATGAGGGTTTACTCATGCTCCATGTGCAATGAGCCTTGGCTCATGCTAATTCAATGTTAAGTGTTGTTGCCACATTTCCATGTTATGATTATCATGCTTTATCATGCATTTATGTTCATGTCTCTCTTATTCTCTATTGATATGACTATTGCCTAACATGTATTGTACTCCTCATGTTATTCATTGTGTACTCCCTTACTGGGCTTTATAGCTCACCCTTTTCTTATGCATGTCCTCAGGTTATCCCATGCAATGCTAAGTACGAAGGAATGTAGTGGTCATGTAAAGGAAGTTTTCAATAAGGATGTTGTATTTCAAGTTTAAAGTTTTTATGTAATGATCCTAAGCCCCAAAGACACTAAACCTCTCGATCTTCTTTGTTGTATCAAGTGATGTTTTATGTAATAAAGCATGTTTAAGTTGTAATAAAAAGCAGGGTTGTCATAGTTGGTATCAGAGGATAGGTTTAGTTATTTTTGGGATTAGGAAACCCTATTAAAGCCTTAGATACAAGACTAATCATAATAAAAACATCCCTAAGTTTTGGTAAATACTAAGTAAGTGGTTTATCAAACAAATACATCCCTGTCTGGATACGAGCAGGTAGAGGCGGCTCTGGCACAGATGTATCCTAGGGGTAAAACCTGAAAACACCGCTTTGAGCTAGACTCGAATGGGAACTGGTGCACGACAACGGGCCTTGCTGCACTCTTGGTTACGACACTCCCGGGGGATATGTTTTGATAAATTCACAATCTTAGTATGAACCCTTATTAAGGGAAAAAATGCCCCTAAGAATATATGTTAGAAGGAAGATCATGAAAAGCCTGGATTGAATCCTATAGACTCATGAGTTAAAGAGATTAAAGTTTATTTATAAGTCATCAACTTTTGTCTTTGGATTACCCTTTATGTGTTACCCCTAACTTTCCTTTTATTCCAGCCAATGGCTGGTAATAGGAGAACTCGGGCTAACAACCGTTGTAAAGATCAGTGTGATGATTGTACTTATGAGATGCCCAATCCAATGGGAGCGGGAATCGCGAACTTTGTCACGCTTCTCTCTCAGCTAACTCAAGTTTTGAATAGAAACACTGGTCAAGAGGAACGTTCAACCCCCCCTAAGAAAGAACAAGTCGCTATTGAAAGCTTCATGAGACAAAGGCCTCCTACTTTTAGTGGATCATCCGATCCCACGATTGTTGAACAATGGATCAACTCCATTGAAAAGATATTCTCCATCCTCCAATGCTCTGAAAAAGAGAAGGTTCTCCTGGAGGCTTATCGTATGGAGGGTGAAGCTGATCAATGGTGGACGTTGATCAAAAATACGAAGCCTGAGGAGGAGATCGAGGCTTTGGAATGGAAGGTATTCCGGAAGATGTTTTCCGATAAATATTTTCCACACACCCTCCGTCTTAAGATGGAAAGGGACTTCCTTTCCCTCAAGCAGAAAGATGAGGAATCTGTGGGAGCGTACGAGGCAAACTTCACAAGGCTTGCACGATACGCTTCCGGCTTTTTTGTTACCCCCGAATGCAAGGTTGACCGCTTCTTTGGTGGGCTGAAGCCTAGCTTGCGGAAAGCATTAGCGATCCGTGACTTCGACAGCTATGAGGAAATTGTCCGATGTGCCCTCAAGGTTGAAATGGAGATCGGAGAATCACAGGGGTATCATGGGGACAAGAAGCGGAAGGTGGACTTCAATGCTGGTGGTCCGATGGATAAATCCAACGGTGCTAAGAAATTCCAGCACCCCACTTTCCAAAAGTGTGGAAAAAAGAACCCTGGAAATTGCCTTAGGGGGACAAGAAAATGCTTCAAGTGTGGAAGAGAAGGGCACCTAGCTGTTAACTGTCAGCAAGAAGGACACGCGGCTGCGACGGAGGGGAGGAACGCTCTGTTCGAACCTCAACGCGTTGTTCAATGCTTCAAATGCAAAGAACCGGGTCATTTTGCGAATCAGTGCCCTAATCCAAGGGTTATCGGAGGCAATCAACAACCTCCAAGACAGCAAGGAAGAGCTTTTGTCATCACTTCTGCCGAAGTGAACCCCGACAACGAAGTGGTGACAGGTACGCTAGTTATTCATTCAAGAATAGCGAACGTACTTTTTGATTCAGGTTCTACGCATTCTTTTATATCTCAAAAGTTTAGTAGAACAATCCCTGCACCACCACAAATCATGGAAGTAAAGATGTCGGTGAGTACGGCAAATGGGGCAATCATTGCATCCCATGAGTATAAGTCCTCCCCTGTTATAATCTGTGGATTGAATTTCCCGGCGAACCTCGTCATACTCCCTTTGGTGGAATTTGATGCAATTCTTGGCATGGATTGGCTTTCCTTATATAGAGCCAACATAAATTGTCGGGAGAGGGAAATCACACTCCATATGGAGAATCGACCCCCGATTCTTTACAAGTGTCAGGAGGAAGATGAATCTCCTTTAGCTCCATCATCTCAAGCATGGATATTACTACCTTATGAGCACGCATATCTGGCTCAGATGATTGAGTCCAAGGAAGAAACCACCCTTGAAGAAATGCCTATTGTGAGGGAATTCGCTGAAGTATTTCCCGAGGAACTTCCTGGTCTTCCTCCAAGAAGAGATGTTGAGTTCTCAATTGAACTTATACCTGGGGCGCTACCAATATCCAAGACTCCATATAGAATGGCTGTTGTTGAGCTTGAAGAACTGAAGAAACAACTATAGGAGAATCTGGATAAAGGGTTTATACGCCCAAGTGCATCACCATGGGGTGCACCAGTCCTCTTCATCAAGAAGAAGGATGGGTCAATGCGGCTTTGCATCGATTATCGTGAACTTAACAAAATCACGATAAAGAACAAGTATCCTCTCCCAAGAATCGATGACTTGTTTTATCAGCTGCGTGGAGCACAATACTTCTCCAAGGTCGACTTGCGGTCTGGATATTATCAAGTAAGGGTGAAGAAGGAAGATATCCCCAAGACTTCTTTTCGTACAAGGTACGGGCACTATGAATTCATAGTAATGCCTTTCGGACTCACCAATGCTCCATAAATATTCATGGACTTGATGAATAGAGTCTTTAGAGATTACCTAGACAAATTTGTGGTAGTCTTTATAGATGATATTCTAATATACTCCAAAACCAAGGAGGACCATGAGGAGCATTTAAAAACTGTACTAGAGACTTTGCGCAAGAAGAAGCTCTATGCAAAGTACAGCAAGTGTGAGTTTTGGTTGAAGGAAGTCTCATTCTTGGGCCATATCATCACAAGCAATGGGATATCTGTGGACCCCTCCAAAACAGATGCAATTGAGGGATGGCCGAGGCCAACATCGGTAACTGATATCCGTAGCTTCTTGGGGTTAGCTGGATATTATCGACGATTTGTGAGAAAATTCTCACGATTGTCCAACCCTCTTACCAAGCTAACTCGAAAGGGAGTAAAGTTTACTTGGAGTGATGAATGCGAAGAAAGCTTCAAGGAGTTGAAAAGGAAGATTATCACTGCACCCGTGCTCACTTTACCCACAAGTGGGGAGCTTTTTGTGGTATTCAGTGATGCTTCGAAGAAGGGCTTAGGATGTGTGCTGATGCAGAATGATAAAGTGATATCCTATGCCTCAAGGCAGTTGAAAATCCATGAGCGAAACTATCCAACGCATGATCTGGAGTTGGCGGCGGTGATCTTTGCCTTGAAAATCTGGCGGCATTATCTCTATGGAGAGAAATGTGAGATATATACTGACCACAAGAGTCTTAAATATATATTCACACAGAAAGATCTTAATATGCGCCAGAGAAGATGGATAGAGCTCATCAAGGATTATGACTGTTCAATACATTACCACCCTGGGAAGGAGAACAAGGTGGCGGATGCCCTAAGTAGAAAGGATCCAGCAATTCTATCAATGATGAGAATTGAGAAGGATCCAATCTTCTTAGACTTGATGAAGATGGACGTGGGAATCATAAAGAAGGGAACATCATCAATCCTTTCACAAATGATTTCTCAACCATCTCTTTTGGAAAGGTTAAAGGATGCTCAAAAGGATGATGCAGGAATCCAAGAAAAAGTGGAAGCTATCAAAAAGGGAAAATCCTCAGAGTTTAATGTTAATGAAGAAGGAATTCTGCGGTTTGGGAAAAGACTATGTGTTCCATCAAGTTCGGAGCTGAAGAAGGAACTTTTGGATGATGCACATAGTTCAAATTTCTCTATTCACCCAGGGAGCACAAAGATGTATCGAGATCTCCGAGAAAACTTTTGGTGGGATAATATGAAGAAGGAGATCGCTGAATATACATCAAAGTGCCTGGTGTGTCAGCAAGTGAAGGTAGAGAGGAAGAAGTCTAAGGGGATGATGCAACCATTGCCCATACCAGAATGGAAATGGGAGAACATCACCATGGACTTCGTCACTGGACTTCCAAGGACATCCAAAGGCAACAATGCAATCTGGGTTGTTGTGGATCGTCTTACAAAGACTGCACACTTCATTGCTATTCGAGAGGATTTCTCTTTGGATCAACTGGCACGGATATATATCAGGGAAGTGGTACGGTTGCATGGAGTACCACTATCTATTGTGTCTGACCGAGATCCAAGATTTACCTCTAAGTTTTGGAAGAGTCTTCAACATGCTCTGAATACTGAACTGAACTTCAGTACGGCCTATCATCCTCAAACTGATGGCCAATCCGAGCGGACTATCCAAACACTTGAGGATATGTTGAGAGCGTGCTCAATGGACTTTAAAGGAGGATGATATCAACATCTTCCTCTAGTTGAGTTCTCTTATAATAATAGTTTCCACTCAAGCATCCAAATGGCACCATATGAAGCCTTGTATGGGAAAAGGTGTAGAACACCGGCATGTTGGGATGAGGTCGGTGAACGTAAGCTGCTTGGACCAGAAATGGTCGAAGAAATGGTGGAGAAGGTGAAAACCATTCAGCAGCATATCAAGGCAACCCAAAGTCGACAGAAGAGTTATGCAGATAATCGTCGACGAGACCTTGAGTTTAAAGTCGGAGACATGGTGTTTTTACGCATATCTCCGTGGAAGAAGGTCATGAGGTTTGGAAAGAAAGGGAAGTTAAGTCCAAGGTACATCGGCCCCTTCGAGATTCTTGATCGTGTTGGGGCTGTGGCCTATCGACTAGCACTTCCACCTACTATGGCCAAGGTGCATGATGTCTTCCATGTATCCCTCTTAAGGAAGTACATACCAGACCCTTCACATGTACTCTCTTCTGAGTTGGTACAATTAGAAGACGATCTTTCTTATGAGGAGCAACCAGTGAAGATCTTGGATCGTAGAGAAAAAGTTCTACGAAATAAGACAATGCCCCTCGTCAAGGTGTTGTGGAGAAACCACAAGTTTGAAGAATCAACTTGGGAGTCGGAGGATATGATGAAGCTAAGTTACCCACATTTGTTTTAGTGTGGGAAAAGGAAAATTTCGAGGGCGAAATTTCTTAAGGGGGGAATGTTGTAACGACCCAAAATTTCATTAATGGAAAATCCCTCTTAATCCAGTTAAATGTTTCTTTATGAAAAAAAAATGTTTTTATAAGATGTCAAATTCTTTAGTTTAACGTTAAGATTTGTGACTGTTACTTTTATAGCCATTGAACAGTGATCATATGGGTAGTTTAAATATAAGGCTTTAACGAACCAATTTTCTACTCAGACAAAGGAAGCGATGGCCTCATCCAGTAGAATCGCCCCTTACGAAGCCCATTTGTCGGAGCTCGGAAAAGAGGTGGCGTCTTTGGGCTTTGCCCTTGACCAAGCCCAAGCTGAGCTTCATCAAGTCAAGCTCGAACGTGATCGTCTACGGGAAAAATGGAAGTTGATAGAGATTACCACTCGAGGGATGTTATCCGAGCAACCCCAAGAGTCTGTCACCATCGCACACCTTACCCTTAGGTCTTATGCGGCTATTTTAAGGGGTTATGTAACAAATAAGTAGCACCATGTTCATGTACATTATTTTTTTGTATATAATAATGAATATAATTTTTTTTTGATACATTGTAATTAGTTTTTAAAGTACAAATGGTGTTTTTAGTTATTATTTAATTAAGAATTATATTTTATTAAATTAAAGGATTTTTGAATTAAATAATATTTTAATAAAATATTATTATTAATATTAAATTAATTTTTATTAAATATAAATGATCTTATAATTTTATGAATGCAATTAAAATTTTTTATTAAGGTTTGAAGGCCATTTCTGTCAAAACCCGTGAATTTTTTATAAATGTCGGTTTTTATTTTAAAAGTGAAAATTCACATATTTAGAAAATTATTTAGATAAAATAAATATTATTTTTGGAATCAGGACGTCGAAATTATCCAACGGTGAATTTTTCATAATTTTCTGAGACAGTCAAATTTTTGGATAAAAATTAAATACCGTTTAAATATATAATGTGTTTTATGACATCATAATGACCCAATGGTGATGTAATAAAATACCATAATCCTTATGTTCGGCCAATATATGTTTTATAATTAAAATAATGAGGTTTTGGGTTTGTTTAACTTACTTTTCAAAGCATTAATGGAGCCCTCAAGACTTATTCAACACTTTGCCTTTTTAAATTAATTTCCATGGGAGTGTGACTCACCTCCACATAAGAAACCCTATTTTTTTTAATAAGTTCGGAACTTGGACTTGTAAAATATTTTTTTCCTCTTTCTTTTTCCAGAAACCATGGGCAAATACCATGGGATGGTTTGTGGTTTGGGTTATTTTAATATAAGGAGTCCCAAACCTAAATAATAAAGAATTATCTCACCTTTCCTATATAAACCCACCCAAGCTCCCACTTCCTCCTCACCCAAATCCCTTGAAGTTCGTCCAACCTATTCCTTACTCTCTCTAGAATCCTCTCAAGGTGCCCCAAGCTCCCAAGAAGCCTCTCACAAGCCTCTCTCTAGCCTTTGGAAGCACACTTCCAAGTAAGGGTTTTTCTTCCTTTCTCATTTTTGTCAATTTTCTTTAAGTTGTATTGCCCTTTTAATTTCATTTATGAATGTTGGGGTATGGTTTCGCACCTCTCCCATACTGCCCTCTTATTGTTTGAATGATGGTAGACCCCTTTCTCTCTCATTAAATGCCTCCCATATACACCCGTTACTATGCCGAAATTCCGAAAGGAACCTTTTTTCTCCTCTTTTATATTCAAGCAATACTTTTGTATCATGAATCTAAATTCCTTTTAAATTGTTGGGACATGTATCTATATGACCTTCTTACTCTCCATTACATGTAAATATGATGAGGAACCCCTTTCTCTCTCATCATCCTTTTTATAAATTCTTATGTCACGCCGTTACGCTGCCGAAATCACACCGATTTTCTAAGCCAATATCATTGTGTAGTGAATACCATGCCCATTTCTCCATCAAGGGTATTCACCTTTATGCACATTTACTTATTGATTGTAAAGTTTCATGTATGAATTCCACATTCCTTTATCGTGGAATAAATGATTATGTTTTATGAATCCATGTTTTATGATCCATGTGGCACACTTATGCATGAAATGAAATGTTTAAGAAGGGTGCGCCCTGATAGCGCTCCAATGCATTGGGTAAAGTATAGTATCATGATACGTCATGTGCAATGAGTGTTGACTCATGCTAATTCAAGTGCAACGAGGGTTTACTCGTGCTTCAAGTGCAATGAGGGTTTACTCATGCTCCATGTGCAATGAGACGTGGCTCATGCTAATTCAATGTTAAGTGTTATTGCCACATTTCCATGTTATGATTATCATGCTTTATCATGCCTTTATGTTCATGTATCTCTTATGCTCTATTGATATGACTATTTCCTAACATGTATTATACTCCTCATGTTATTCATTGTGTACTCCCTTACTGGGCTTTATAGCTCACCCTTTTCTTATGCATGTCCTCAGGTTATCCCATGCAATGCTAAGTACGAAGGAATGTAGTGGTCATGTAAAGGAAGTTTTCAATAAGGATGTTGTATTTCAAGTTTAAAGTTTTTATGTAATGATCCTAATCCCCAAAGACACTAAACCTCTCAATCTTCTTTGTTGTATCAAGTGAAGTTTTATGTAATAAAGCATGTTTAAGTTGTAATAAAAAGAAGGGTTGTCATAGTTGTCATTTATTTATATAATATCATTTGTTCTATGACATGATATTGAGGGTATAGTCTCCTCGTTGATGGACTTCAAACCCTCGGGACTAGTCAGTAGTCTCTTGAAAATAGGGAGGCACACATGAGGTCACGTGGCACTCCGATTCAAACCTGGTGGTTCAGGACAAGGCATTGTGAAAGGGATACTTTCAAAAATAAAATAAAATAACAAAAAATATTTTGTTTAATCCATAAATATTGTGAGAAATAATATTTATTAAAAAAAATAATCACTTCCAACATTTGATTAAACTACTGATTTGTTTTCTTAGAATGCTATGAAACTATAATTTTCCCAAGGAAATTACATTTAAATGTTGTACTTTTTCTACCAATTTTGAAACCACTAAAATTATAATTTAAAAGACTAGTTGGTTTAAATGAATTATGTGTAGGATAAAATAATTTGTGATTCAAATAACCTTTAACATACTTAATAATCCTTTTAACTATATTTAACAGACTTTTATTTATACTAATTTGTAGTCTATAACACTTTCAAACACTAAGCATTAAATCAATCCTAGAAGTAATTAAGTACAAAAAGCTTCCAATGATGCCTTTAAAAGTTTTAATATCAATATATTCCCATATTCATCCTTATCTTGTTTACATTATGTACTCATAGGATGGATGAGGATGGCTCTACATTTTCTGATGATTTAGGTTATCAACCAAGGCTATAGCATCACATGCTTCCTAAGCCCCCATTTCTTGAAACTAGAGGGGGTTAATTTTATTAGAGGGGATGAACTTTGTTTTCATTACTTTAGACCAACCTAGGCCTTGGTGTGCTTTTTAGTCCCAGTTTTGGTTGTATAAATTTATTTCTTAATAAATCTATAATAATGATGATGATTATAATTTTTTCTTTAATCTTAGACAAATATTTTGAACACATCCCTAGTATACTAGGATTTATTAATAAAAATAACATCATATCTTTGAAAAAAATTAAGATCAACAAATAACATAAGTTCACCCATTAAGCTTGTGTTAAAATATCTTATCATTAAATCTGATAATTCATTAGAATATTTTTCACATGAAGATATAGAAACAATATGATCAGCATATATTTGAAAAATTAAAATATATTTCAAAATAATTTTAATAAAAAAAAGTTGTATCTAATTTTCCCTTTTCAAACCCATTATTTAAAATAAAACTAGAAAATATTTCATACCAAGCTTAAGAAGATATTTTCAAACCATAAAGATATTTTAAAATATTTGAAAAATATTATTTTTAGATTCATTTTCAATACCAAGGGGTTGTTTTATAAAAAAATCTCAAAAATATATTTATTTTTAAAAATCTCTTTTAATATACATGTTATAAATTTTGAATTTAAAATAATAAACTTGAGCCAAAATAATTATTATAGATTCTAATATTCAAACCAGAGAAAATGGTTATTCAAAATAAATTTGTTCTTCTTGATTGAAACATTGATCCACCAATTGTGCCATTTTTCTAATTATTTGAATAGATTCATTTAACTTGATTCTAAACATATTTTAATTGAAATATTATTTTGATCTTTAGTGGGTTTAAATAAGATCCATACTTTATTTATATCAATATAAATTAATTATTCATGCATTATGATAATCCATTTTGAATCATATAAAGATTCATCTATATTTTATAGTACAAAAATAGAAATAAAATATTGATAAGAAAAAACATTACTTAAGGGATTTTTTGTTTTAACACCAGAAGTTACACTAACAATCACCTTTTTGATCAGATGATCTTTATATAATTTAATATTTATTCATGAGAAAGGATCTCCCCCTAAATTGATTCATCAAAATCTAAATTCTTAGGTTATCCAAAGTTAAAATATCTATACTCTTCCTCAAACTACTCTAAATAATATTTTATTTATTTTAAATGCTTTTCATAAAATTTAACCTAAATAGATTCTTCAAAAACTAATGTTCTTTTATTTTAAACTCTATAATCCTTACTATAATTAGAATATCCTAGAAAAATACCTCTATCAAATTTTAAAACAATTTTTTTCAATGAATCTTTTATATTAAGAATAAAAAATTTTCAACCATATACTTTGAAATAGACAATTATTAACTTTCTTACCTTCTATATTTTGTAAGTTGTTTTATTTAAGGTTGGGCTAAGAAAAATTTTATTATAAAGTTGATAGGTTGTATTAATGTATTCTTCCTCAAATTATTGTAGAAAATCATACTCATTTTACATTTTTCTAAACATTTATTGAAAGTAACTATTTTCCCTTTCTAACACAACATTTTTTATGGTTCCCTAGGTGATAAAAAATTATAATTATATTCATTATCTTCATAGATATTATAAAATTATAGATTTCAAAAATAAAAACCTCTATCACTTATAATGGATAAAATTATATATCCCTTTTAATTTTAAACCAATTTAAAATAATTAATAAATTTATTCAAAGTCTCGGATTTATGTGCAAGAAAATAAGGCCATATAAATATGTTAAATTAATATACAATAACAAATGCATATTTTTTCTATACTTGAAATTATCATGGGGTTGAATAGATCCAAATGTCAAAGCTAAACTATTCTATCATTTTATACCGTGTAAATTGATTCAAAATATACTTATGATGGTTAACTTTTAAGCTTAAATCACAAATATAGGTGTTGTATATATTTATCTTGGGTAGATCAAACACCTTTTGATTTTTGGAGAGCTTACACAGCAATTTGAAATTTTTATGAATTAATATTATATTCTATAAAATGTTTCTATATTTTACATTATTTAAACATTTTACATTTTGATCATTTAATTCAGTAAAATTGATTGGATAAATATTATCATTTATATTTTCATAAAATAAGACAAATTAATCCCAAATAACAATACACTTATCATTCTCAAATTTTTTATTCATATTATCATCAAAAAATAGTGTAAATGACTATAAATTAATAAAAATTATTATAAATTGCTGGAAAAGATATTTAAATTGTCTTCTCCTTTTTGGATAGTGTTTATCTTATATATAATTACACAAAAAAACTAATTATTTCATATTTTTTAGAAAAATATGGAATGAGGAAGTTGAAAACAATCATTACTAGATGATTATGTCTGGATAACTCAATGCAGGAATCAAAATGGTTCTATTTTAAATCTTGTATATATTGAGGGTGTTCAAGAATTCTTATCATTTTTATCATCGAAACCAAAATTTGTTTTAGAAGGTACAGTGAAGTGTCCTTGTAAAAAATGTGATCTGAGGGCGTATGACATATTTGACAACATTGAAGGTCATTTATTACGTTTTGGTTTTCAACGAGATTATGTTATTTGGTATCAACATGGTGAATGCAGTTCTAGAGAAGATATTAATAATTTAGTTTCAGATCCAGCATGGTTTCAAAATTTAGTACATGATGTGGCAGGTCCGTCTGTTCGAAAAACTGAAACTCAGGATGATATTGATTTAACTTCTGAGTTAGAACCATCTCATTTATATGAGTTGTAGAGGTCCGCTGATGATTCCTTATATCCTAGTTGAAATATAGGAATCTTTGAAGCAGTTTCTAAATTTATGGCCATTAAATCAGATAGTGGAATGCAAAATAGTAGTTTTGATCAGATATTCTCTTTGTTAAAAACACTACTACCTGAAGGAAATTTGTTGCCTGTAAATCTTTATGAGAGAAAGAGACTGGTTCATAATTTGGGTCTTTTTTATCAGAAGATTCATGTACGTTTAAATTAATGCATCTTATATTAGAGTGAAAATGAGTTATTGGATAGTTTTCATACATGTGGAAAATCAAGGTATAAAGAATCTCCACTAGGGAAGTCTGGATTTGTTCCTGTAAAACAATTGAGATATTTCATGATCACACCCAGATTTCAGCATTTATTTATGTCTCAAAACATGACATCATTGATGTCATGGAATAGAACCAAAATTTTAACCAGTAAAAGCTGAAATCATCCCTCTGATAATGATTCACGGAAACATTTTGACCAAGTGCATCTGTCGTTTTCCTTAGAATCTCAAAATGTGCAATTGGGTCTTTCTACTGATGGTTTTTGTCCATTTGGTTCTTATGGTAGTCAGTATTTATGTTAGCCTATCTTTATAACTCCATATAATTCACCTCCATGGATGTTGATTAAGGATCCATATATCTTTTTTACCTTATTAATTCTAGGTCATCCGAAAAATAATATCGATGTTTATTTAAAACCATTGATTGAGGAGTTGAATCCACTATGGAGTAATGGTTTCAGTACATATGATGTTGCTGTGAAATAAAACTTTCTATTGAAAGTTGTATTGATGTAGACAATTAGTTACTTCCCAACATATGGCATGTTATCTGTCTATAGTACACATTGTCCAAAATTATATCCATAGTGTATGAGAGACAGCAAAGCGTTTATGCTCATCAATGGAAGAAACCTTGTTTTTTCAACTGTCATTTCATATTTATTCCAAATGATCATCCTTTTAGAATAAATAAATATCATTTTAGAAAAGGAATGGTTGAAAAAGATGGGCCTCCAACAATGATATCAGTTACATAGTTCAAATCAATTGTCTCTTTATTACCTCCCATCAAATTTGGACCAACAATAAACCAACAGAAAATTGATGGGTTTATAAAAGAGAAAAATTGGATAAAACGATGCATTTTTAGGATTTTCTATATCGGTCTGATTTGTTGGTCCATCACATGTTGGATTTGATGCATATTGAGAATAACTATTTTGATAATTTATTTCATATAGTTTTGGATACTCTAGGAAAGACCAAAGATAATGTAAATACATGATTATATCTTACCCAAATTTGTAAGCGACCAGAACCTGAACTATTTGAAAATGTCAGATCACAGAAGTTAATGAATCCAAAATCAGCTTAAACACTGTCCAAAGAGTCTCTTATTATTTTGTCAGTGGATTTCAGATTTGAGACATTCAGATGGTTATGCTTCTAATTTGGGAAGATGTGTCAGAAATGGTCATATTACTGGATTGAAAAGTCAAGACTGTCATGTTTTAATGGAAATACTTCTACTAATTGGATTAAGAGGTTTGTTAAATCCTATGATTTTGGATTCACTTATACACATATCATATTTTTTTGAGACATTTGGTTCAACAACATACTAAAATTCCAAAATAAAATTGCTAGAAGATGTTGTTTTAATTTTATGTAAATAGAAAAAAAAATCTTTTCATCAGGTTTGTTTGACTCAATGGAATATTTGATATTACATTTGCCTCATGAAATAAAATTTGGAGGTCTATTATAGTTCTGATGTATGTACCCATTTATAGATGCATGTAGAAATTGAAAAAAAAAGTATGTAACAAATGATCAGTTGAAGGCTCAATTGTAGAAGCTAATTTTCAAGAGGAAATTTCTCTTTTATTCTCTCGTTACTTTAAATTTAAATATCCTTCAAAACACAACTACATGATTTGTAACGAGCAGAATGTTGATGATGACATTATCAATCAATTATCAGTTTTCAATCATCCTGAACATGGATTCGATGGGGTTCATGAATGATGGATTTCAAGTGATAAACATCACAAAGCTCATACATATATTCTTCTCAACTATGAAGAAATTATACCTTTTATATTGTAAGTTTTATAATAACATATTCTATAATTTTTAAAACAATACATTAATCTTATTTTATTTTTAAGATATGTGATAATAATATCAAGAAACAATTTCCACAAATTATAGCAGCTACTCTTGAATAACGGTGTCAAAAAAATTCCTACTGGTTTCAAAAACTGGTAACATAAATTATTTTTCATTTCACATAAAAAATAAACACAATACTTGTTATAGTGATAATTGTTTTAAAACATTTCAGGTATCTCAACATGGTGATAAAATTGATAATCGATTGTCTATATTGAGTAACCCACCATCAAAAATGGTAAAATCTTATAATTCATATGTGGTGAATGGTTTTAGATTTCATACACATGCATATGGGGAATCACAAAGAATAATGAATAGTGGTGTTTTCTTGATAGGATCATATCATATCATAGATAAACTGAAATTGAATTTTATAGCATGTTGGAAGAAATCATTGAACTGTGTTATCTGGGACAACATTACATAATGATATTTAAATGTCAGTGGTTGGATACTGAGAGAGGCTTGTGTGTTAATTTGATCCATGGAGTCGTTGATATTAAATATAAAATTATTCTTGCAGTAAATGAACCATTTTTATTGGCTCATCAGGAACATCAAATTTATTATACAAATTACTGTGCTATTTCAATTTATTTGGATGATTTATGGAGCATAATAAAAATTAAATCTTGAGAGAATCAGTTTACTGAAAGTAAATCTGGTTCCTCTGAATTGAAAGGAATTGAAATTTTTCAATATATTTCTATAAATCCATCTTTTTTCAGAAGAGCCATGAATATCATTAATGACACCCCACAGTTAAGGGATTATGGTGATGATGATGTTAATGATGTTACAACTGAATTTTAAATGACAAGAGACGATGAAACTGAAACTAATATGGAAATTGATGATGTTGAGGATGAAGATGAAGACATTAACATAAAAAACTATGAATATGAGGACGAAGATGGACATTGAAACAATAAAATGCTAGTTATAATCATATATAATATATATTTATATATAATGGTTGTTTTCAACTATTTGTTAACAACAATCATTTCCTGTTTTTGATAGATAATGATATGTATCTTATGTTATAGGAGGATGATCTACATTTAGATGGGTAGGAGGTTGGATCAGCTGACCCTCACACTATTGGTAGTTCAGGGGGCACTCAGGGGGGGCTGTGGTCTTGCCTGACTGATTATTCTCAACCCTATACTCGAGCGACGTCCACATCTTGGGTTCAATCCACGCATGCAGAGGTATGTTTACCTGTGAAATTTAGTTAGTTTTCATTAATTTATTTTTATTATAATTTTTTGATTAATTATTCTTTTTCACATCTTTATGCATATAGATGATGAACAGGGGAGTGCTATATTGTGCAATTATTTTTCTAATGCATGGGTGTCATGGGATCAAATTCTCGTTGATGTTCAGTAGTACATGTTCGAGCATTGTCTAGTACGTAGATAAATAATATTTATTTTGAAATTAATTTAATTAATAACTTAATATAATAAATTATTTTTAGGTTTTATGGTATCCCATTAAGGAGAGGATGCATGAGGATATTTGGAAGACATGGCAGGGAGCTATGCGTCTGCATTGCACTCAGTTTTTGCACAATTAGAAAAGGAAAGCAATAGAGGAAGAATGAGTGCGAGAGTTTGATAAGACATGTCGCATCCACCGACCTAATTATATTTCATCTCAGGTTTGTGATGGATTATGTACACACTGGTTGAGCAGGCGGTTTCAGAGTAGATCATCAGTAGGTTGGTCAAATCGGAGGAGACAGGAGGTGACACATCGAGCTAGTAGTCGTACATTTAGTACGCATAGGGAGCATATGGTAAGTACATTTTTTTAATAAATATTGTATATAACTTTAAATGTAAATGGTTTATTTTATATTTATATAGGTAGTCACACAACCCGATATTATGGAGTATGACATTTATAGGTGGATATACAATGATCCAACCACTTTTAAGATTAAAGGTGCTCGCCAGTGTCAGATTGTGGTCAGTATAAGTTTTTTTCAGTTTTAAATTTAACTACAAATAATATTTTAACTATTTTAATTTTAAATTAAAATTCATGGAGTCATATGGGGTTGCGACATCTCAGACAGATATTGAGAGTCAGGCTGGGACCGATGGTCTGACCAGTACCCCCTGATTTGATGAGGCAGTATAGATGTAGGAGACCCAGTATGGCTTTGAGAAAGGCCAAGTTATTGGTATCGGCTCTCGAGTGACCCCTGGGGGTTTTTATGTCACCTTTGCGATGTCAGTGTCTAGCATGAGAGGAGCTCGCGGAGATTCATCATCATCTCATGCACTGTATCAGGAGCAGCTGTGAGCTCAGAGTGAGCTTATAGAGACTATGTTTAGGGAGTAGGAGGAGATGTGTCAATGGCAGCAGCAGCAGTAGGAAGAGTTCCTACAACAGCAGCAGTAACAGGAAGAGTTCCTCCAATAGCAGCAGTAGTAGTAGATGCAGCATGAGATGCATCGATGGCAGCAGGAACAGGAGCGAAAGCAGATGGAGTACATGCGACGCTTGACTCGCAGTTTAGGGATGGAGTTCCTTCCCCCATCTCCTCCATCTTCTCCATACGACTCTCCCCCTGAACAATGGTGTATTTTTATTTTATGATGAAACATTTGAATTTATTTTTTTGTAATATTAACTATTTAAAGTTTTAAATAGTTTGTGTTTTATATTATCTCGAAAATTACAGTTTTTTATTATTTATTTAATTTTTTATTATGTTTATTATTTTATTAACTAATATATTTTTATATTTTTGTGAATACTCATGTTTTTATTATATTAATAATATTATTATTTCATTAATATTAATAATATTATTATTATATTAATTATTTATTTTAATATTATTATTTTATTTTGTGAATATTAATATTATTATTTTACTTATATTAATATTATATTATATTTATTATTTTATAAATAATTTTATTTTATTAATATTAATATTATGATTTTATTTATATTAATATTATATTATTAGTAATATTAATTTTTTTTAATTTTTTTTAATTAACTATTTGCAACGGTTAGTCCCAAATACTAATTGCGATGGTCTATCACAAAAGGGTTATTTTTTTATATTTTGAGAGATAATTGCGATGGTCCGTCACAAAAGAGTAAAAACCGGGAAACTATTTTTGACAGTTCTCTAGTTCATCACAAATAATTTCTTAAAAAATCAGTGAATGTTTTTTTTTGATGGATCTACTGCCCATCACAAATAATAAGTTTTTGCAACGGACCGTCGCAAAAAAAAGTAATATTTGTGATGAGGCCCTGTTGCAAATGACTCGTCACAATAATCCATTTTTTCAGTAGTGTTAGTCAATAACCTCATTTTTACTTTTCAATATCTTCATGAAATCCATATAATTTTAATCTATATGAAAACATCTTGGTTTTTTCATTCCCTTATGCACTATGATGTGGAAACTCCATCGGTGTTAGGGAACACTCATCTCAGCACACCAGATTTCTTCTTTAATCGGTCCTTAAATTTTGTCTTAGATCATGATCACATGCTTGATCATGATGTTTTGAATCCATTAATATCATCCCAAGTCATCATCTAGTTATATTCCCCTTTCATTTATAATCCAAACTTATAGAAACTATATATTTTTTTGGTTTGCCATATGAATTTTGAAGTCATACGATCTTTTGAAGTCACACACTTAACCTATTTTTGAATATGTTTCATGTGATTTTAAAGTCATATGGAATCTTTTAAAATCATACAAAATCCATGAATTCATATTCAATTCTCCATAAAGTCTAATGATGAAGTCTTAAGATGATGAATTATGGTGAAAAAGTTATACAGTGAAGCCACACACACTTCCTCGAGTCATAAAGTCTTTAAAGTTGTATGTTTCCAAATTCAAACATGTATGCTTGATCAAAGTCTTATGATCTCAGCTCAGATTCATATGAACTATATAGCATTTCCAGACTTCATCAAACTCAAATAAAAATCACTTTAACTAATCTCTATCCATCTTAAATGATTTCAAACCTTTAACTAAGTATTATATAATACTCAAATCAACTAACTTCATGATTGATTTCACAAGGATGGTTCTTCTAACTCTTTAACTCTTAAATATCTAATTTAAACCATCTTTGAACTTAGATTATTATATATTCTTCAATTGGTTCACCCAAACAACTCCATCACTTCTCCAAAATGTTATTGAAAGAACTAAAATCTTCAACACTTTTTATATACCTAAATACTAACTCAATCAATCATTTGACGTAAGTGATACTACCTGAATCTGTTTATCCAAGCTCTTTAAAAAAACATCCTCAAACATCCTTTTCCATTTATGATGGCAGCTGCTTACTCACCCTTGATCCTTTACACCATAAACATATTAGTGGCTTCATTAGTATAACAGGAACCTTTTTTATTGATAAAAAAATTATATACATGGAAACTTCATATGAGATAAGATGATGAGATATTAAATCCCCTAAAAAATATAATGTGGAAGATTCCTTCCAAAGAAAACACTTTTCAAGACGTTTTTCATCCAATCAAGTATGTCTTTCCAAATATGGGTGCCCATGGATTATCTTATGTAGGGGAAATGGATTATAGGTGACCCAAATAAGATTAGGTTCCTATGTCTAATGTGAAATATGGGTTGCACATAGCAAGGAAATCCTAATAAGATTAGGATATCATAGAAAAAGAGTAAAAATAGTTCATATGATAGACTGTACATGAAGTTATCCAATAAACTTTCCAAGAGTTGTATATAATATTATTTACATGATGATCAATCTAAATAGCTAAGTGCGGATAGTAACACCAAAAAATCATTATTTAGTGAAATATATATTTTTACCCACAAATGGATATGATATAAAACTAAAGGGTTATCATTTTAGTGAGAGTATATTCAATAAAATTGGTTATTAAATAACTGTAAAACCTAATACTCATCTGATAAGAGATTTTTTATAGATAAAGTTGCAACATCATCATCATACATGACTTTCATATCAATAATATAAAAGGAGAAGATTAATAGAAGAAATTTTCTAGACTGGTACAAAAACTTAAGAATGGTTCTTAAGTAAAAAATAAAACTCTATCTGTTAGAATAATATCTTTCTAATCATTTTTTTATTAAATGATTCTAGATTCTTATAATAAGAATAAGTAAATATTCATTTGGAAAGTTATCATATGTATTTTTTATATTCATGTTAGTCATAGGAACCTTAGTCTTCACTCATATACTTAATGTGATTGTGTATATTAATGACTTGGAGAGGCCAAGGTTTTATTTAAGGATTGACCTAACTATGAATCATTCTAAATTCATTTTTGGAATGTTTATAAAAATATTAATAATCTCTATTAAAGTTTACCTAGTTTTCTCAAAGTGTTGACGGTGATTAAACTAGGCATGAGATATTAAGGTATGGTGTTGTGTTGACAATGTAAGTGGCAAAATATTTAAGCCAAAAATAGAAGATTGAATGGTATAATTATCAAGACTAGGTCCTTAAAACCTAAAGGAGGTATCGGGAAGGAGGTTAAATGCTTCCATTATATGGAATTGTCTATATTGCCTAAAGGGGATTAAAAACTACATGGATAGTGCATGTTATATATTAATTTTATAGATATAAATGATAAGATTTTTAAGGGTATATGATACAAACTATAGATTAAATAATTGTTGTGAATATATATAAAATTTCAAAATTGATGAAGAGGTTATGAATTTAACTTAAATTATGCATTCTAGTGATATAAAAAATGAATGTTACATTAAGTAAATATATACAATGGATTGTTTTAAAGCTCTAGTAGACCATAATTGTGTATTTTTAATTCTAGTTTCTTCTTATATGATAAGAGGAGCTATTGTAAAAAATAGTTGTTACAATTAAATAAGATAATGATTTTTTGTACACATAGTTATGGTTTGATTCAAATTTATAACATGTTTTAAAAGAATATATGGATAAAGGGATATTTATCCAGGATAAAAGTGGTTTTTATAAGATATTTCTTAAAACATAAAGGAAAAAAGTTCCCACCACTCAACAATGGAATATTTTAAAGAAAAAAATATTACTTTCATAATTTTGCTCAAAACATATAGAATACAAAATAAGATATGGATATTAATAGTTTATTTATTAAATATTCCAACTAAAGAAAATTAAATGTTATTTATAAACACAAATGTATTTTTGTATCATAGCATGATATATTGGAGAGACCATAGTTTTTAATAGGCTAGTGGGAGAATGTTTGAATTTAGATAAATTTGAAATATAAAAAATAAAAGATTAGACCAATCAAATTCAAAGTTAAAATCAATTTAAAACCAAAAAGTGTAGGGGTACTTAAGGGGTTAGACTAGGGAGAAATATACCAATTCCCACATTTTTTTGGATAAAAATGATAAACTAATTTAAGATTTCATTAAACAAGGGATAAAAATAATCCTGATCCACATGCATATCAAACTGGACCAGCCCATGGGCTAGCACAAATTATAGAATAAATAAATAAATAAAAACATATCAACTTTGTTTTCTTATTAATCTATGTTCATATAAAATAATTCTAAAATTAAGTAAAAAATAATAGAACCTGGTATATGATGATGATATAGGTTTAAATTTCATTTAACCAAATTAACCACAAGATAAAATACTATCCAACATTTAATTAATTTAAATTATTCTTATTAAATTTAGATTTAATATTATTATACTTGTTTTGGGTTTCAATATGTTATCATAAGGTGTACCCACACAACACATATCATTGAAACAGTGGATTTTAATCAGTACAGATGATTCACTACTATAGATTGGGCAACAGAAAGCGCTAGAAAAAGACTTTAATAATGATAAAAAAAAGTGTTGTTGTTTTAGTAACCATTAAAAGGGATCCCCCTTTATCAGCACTTTTCTATCATTAACAAAGTTCTATTTTATCAGTGCTAGAAATAGAGTGGATAAAGTCCATACTACTGCAATATGATGTTAAAATTAAAGCACACTGCAGCCCCAAATATAGTTATATAGAAAATTTATAATTTAATTAAAATAGAAATTAAATCAAAAATAAAAGAAACACTATATTATATACATTCAAACATTTTTTTGTAAAATTATATTTTCGAATACAATTTAACACAAACATTTAAAAACATCAATGGTTGTATTGTCTTTGGCACGTGACACCCTCTCCAAAAATCATAATCATGGTATCAATTTTCTAACAATCCACCCCAATTAGAGAAAATGAATCCACCTATATAAGAAAATAATTATTAAATTTTTAATACTACAAAGAAAAAAAATTTACATAAATATGAAACAATATATTGATAAAATGTCATTTTTAAACTAAAACCACATAATTTGAATCATACCGGTCACATTGTGTACCAAATTGAGGTGTGGCGGATTATTACATGTCATAAATGACTTATGGATTATTTTTCTAAAGTATCAAAACAACTCAAATGCGTTTTATTGTTTTTGAGTATGTCGTGTTTTTTTAACTAAAATGTCATTTTTAAACTCAAAAAACATATCTTGAGTCATACCGAGAACATTGTGTATTATATTTAGGTGAGGTTGATTCCTAAATTTCAAAAATTATAGATGGATAACTATCTAAAATTATCAAAAAAAATATGAATTTGTTTCTAGTTTTTTAGTACGTGATGTGTGTTTTGAACTAAAATGTCAATTTTAAATTAAAAGATACGCTTAGAGTCATAGCGGTCACACGGTTCATAAAATTGATATATGATTGATTCCTACACACTAAATATGAATTAAGGATCATTTTCCTAAAGTATAAAAAAAGTATAAATATTATTGCTCGGTTTTGAGTATGTCGTGTGTTTTTTTACTAAAATGTCATTTTAAACTGAAAACATGCACTTTGAGTCATACCGGTCACATCATGTGTCAGTTTGATGTGAGACTAATTCATAACCATAAAAAAATTACTTATGAATAATTTTCTTAAAGTATCAAGACAATCTAAGTTCCTTTTCTTTATTTTTTAGGGAGTGACGCATGTTTTGAACTAAAATGTCAATTCTAACCTCATAACAGACAATTTGAGTGATATCGGCCAAACTATGAATTGGATTTATGTGAGGTTAATTCCTAAATGTACAAAATGACTTATGGATCATTTTCCTAAATAATTAAAACAATTTGAATGTGTTTTATTAGTTTTTTTATGACATGTGTTTTGAACTAAAATGTCGATTTTAAATAAAAAGACACACTAGGAGTCATACCGGTCAAACAGGGTGTCAGATTGACATGTGGTTGATTCATAATCATAAAATATGACTTAATTATCATTATTATAAATTATAAAAATAATATAAATGTGTTTTCCTAGTTTTGAGTATGTCATGTGTCTTTTTTAAAAAAAATATCAATTTAAACTGAAAACACGTATTTTGAGTCATAACGATCACATCATGTTTCAGTTTGATGTGAGAATGATTACTACACAAAAAAATGAATTATGAATCTTTTTTATAAATTATCAAAGAAATATAAACATTTTTTCTTGGTTTTCAATGAGTGACATGCATTTTGAACTAAAATTTCTATTTTAAACTGATAACATACACCTTGATCATTATCAGGCACACTGGGTATCAGAATGAGGTGTGGATGATTCCTATACATAAAAAATTATTTATGGGTAATTTTTTAAAAGTATAAAAACAATAAAAATATGTTTTCTTGGTTTTGATTATTTCATGTGTGTTTTGGACTAAAATTTCAATTTTAAATAAAACACACTTTGAGTCATACCGGTCACATCGTACATCAAATTGATAAGAGTTTGATTCCTACACATAAAAAATGACTTAAGGATAATTGTACTAAATGATCAAAACAATCTGAATGAATTTTCTCGATTTTGATTATGTCACATATCTTTTTTATTAAAATTTCAATTTAAACTGAAAACAAGTACTTTGAGGCATACCAGTCACATCGTGTGTCGGTTTGATGTGTGACTGATTAATACACATCCCAAATGACATATAAATAATTTTTCAAAAGTATCAAGACAATCTGAGTTCCTTTTCTTCATTTTCAGTGAGTGACTCATGCATTTAACTAAAATTTACATTTTAAACTGATAACCTACACTTCGTTTCATACCGAGCACATCATGTATCGGACTGAGGTATGGCTGATTTCTATACATCAAAAATTATTTATGGATTTTTTTCCTAATGTATCAAAACAATAATAATGATTTTTATTATTTTTGAGTATGTGGATTCTGTTTTGAACTAAAATGTCAGTTTTAAATAAAAACACACTTTGAGTCATACCAGTCACTATGTGATGGATTGATGTGCAATTGATTCCTACACATCAGAAATTACTTACGGATCATTTTTCTAAAGTATTAAAATAATTTGAATTTGTTTCCTTAGTTCTGAGTATGTCGCATTTCTTTTTTACTAAATTGTCAATTTAAACTGAAAACATGCACTTTGAATAATATTGGTCACATTAAGAGTTGGTTTGATGTGATTCTAATTCATACACATCATAAATGACTTATTAATAATTTTACTAAATAATCAAGACAATCTAAGTATTTTTTTTCTTAGTTTTTAGTGATTAACACATGTTTCGAACTAAAATGTCAATTTTAAACTGATAACATACATTTTGAGTCATATCTGGCACACCGTGTGTTGGATTGAGGTGTGGCTGATTCCTACACATCATAAATGACTTTTGTATTGTTTTCATAAAGTATAAAAATAATACAAATTCATTTTCTTTGTTTTGATTATGTGACTTGAGATTTGAACTAAAATGATAATTTTAAATAAAAACACACTTTGATTCATATTGGTTACACCATGAATAAGATTAATGTTTGGTTTATTTATACATGTCAAAAATAAATTATTGATAATTATCCTAAAGTAACAAAATAATATGAATGTATTTTCTCAGTTTTGAGTATGTCATGTGTCTTTTTTACTAAAATGTAAATTTAAACTAAAAATAAGCACTTTGATTCATGTTGGTCATATTGTGTGTTTGTTTGACATGAGACTGATTCCTACACATAAAAAATGACTTATGAATCATTTTCTTAAAGTATCAAGAAAATATAAGCATGTTTTCTTGGTTTTCAGTGAGGGACACATGTTTTGAACTAAAATTTCAATTTTAAACTGATAATGGACACTTTGTGTATTATCGAGCACACTGTGTATCAGATTAAGGTGTGACTAACTCCTATGCATAAAAAATAACTTATGGATCATTTTAATAAAGTATCAAAAAAAATATAAATTTTTTTTATCATTTTTGAGTATGTGAATGTTAATTTTTAAACTGAAAACACACATCGTGATTCATACCAAACACATTGTGTATTAGATTGAGGATCGGTTGATTATTATATATCATAAATTACTTATGGATCGTTGTCCTAAATAATCAAAATAATTTGAATTAATTTCATTATTTTTTAGTATATGGTGTGTGTTTTGAACTAAAATATAAATTATAAACTAAAAACACACACTTTGAGTCATATCAAAAACAATGTGTATTAGATTGAGGTATAGATAACTAAGGTGTGGATAATTCCTACACCATTAAAGACAATTAACATGATGGATATTTTGGGAATTCATACTTTTCTATTAAACTATTAAAAAATCCCTTGGTAGATGCATCCTTATGATTCACTTCACATTTCATGCAGCATATGGTTTCTACTTCCATATAAAAGGAACATGTTCTAAATTTTTTTGGGTTTTTTCACGTAGTTTAAAGTAAAGTATAACTTACCAAAAGATTTGTGAAAAAATAAATAAGTATTAGATAAAAATGATAAGTAAATTAACTTAAAAGTATTATACAAATTGATGAAAAAATTAACTAAATAAGTAGTATGAACTCACAATTTCATGATGTCTATATACATTCTTGACCCTTTTTCTTATCACTATTATCTCAGTTGCCGCATTAAATTCCAATCTCTTACTAGCATGAGAAACTTTTAACATGTTACTAGCTTGTCCTACCAGGCACACCATGTATTGAATTGAGGTGCGGCTGATTCCTATACATCACAAATGACTTATGAATTATTTTCCGAAATTAAAAAAAAATAAGAATGTGTTTGATTTATTTTGAGTATGTAACATGTTTTTTAAACAAAAATATCAATTTTAAAGTAAAAACATAAACTTTGAGCCATACTAGGCATACCTTGTATCATATTGAGGTGTGGTTGATTCCAATGCATCACATCATGCCTTTTTATTATACAATTCATTCAGAATTTGAGGTTATCTAATAATATTTATTTTTGATAACTTGAAATGTTGAATTCATTATAGAATAAAAATAAAATTTCATCATCATGAGTGCATTATCCTTGTTGAGTGAACGATATCTATGAAAATTAACAAAATAAGTATTAGATAAAAATGATAAGTAAAATAACTAAAAAGTAGATACAATGATGATAAAATTCACTAAATAATTAGTAGGAAGTCACGTCTTCATGATGTCTATATACAATATGACACCATGTATTCTACCCATTCCTTTCTAAATAAATCCATTTACTCTTATGAATATGAGGAATTTCGATAGTCCTGGTAGTATTGAAAAAATATAAATAAATAAATTATTAATGAATATTTTAAATTAAATTGTAATTATCATTAGAAATATCTATTTGGGGATGATAGTTTATTGATGGAATATGATACATTTCATAAATTTGAAAACATAATAACCACAATATTTTCAATTAGTATGTTCCAGTCATTGTAGAAACATTGAGAAAAATAACTAGTTTTTTATATATGTTTTGATAGTGTAATTTTATTATATATACCCTAATTCATATTCATTTGAAGAAATATATTGTCTTTTTATGCTCATGGGCTGTCCTCATGCCATGATTTGGAAGATATTTAAATATCACCCTATCATAAAAAAATTTTCAAAATAACATAATATAAAATGTATAAGTTGGTTTTTATTTGTAAAATGTTACATGTAGTTTATTAAAAATTGATAAACATCATTGCATGTGGTCATTTTATTAGGTATTCATGCATTTAATCTAGAAAAAACTCTTTGGATTATCCAAATTGATTGCAATGAGTAACCAATGTTGTCCAAAAGAGGAATAAGTAATGAAAGGAATTAAAATATATTTGATATGATTAAATTTTATATTTTTACCCCCGCATCATGGTTATTAATAGGAGTTTGTCATCTGTAAGTTTTCCTTCAAATATTATGTCTAGTTTATCCACTATTATTTCATATTTCTTTAATTATAATGGGAATAGTTGTTTTTAAGTGATCTAAGGACTAATGAGTCCAAATTTATATTTACAAGGTTTTCCCTTAAAATATTATTGATATATACACCTACAAAAATTATGAATACTATTTATTCATAATTATACTAGTATATCAGCTATTGGACAAACAAATCATAAAAACACGCCACATTTAAACATTTACAACTGAGAATCCTAGTCATTCATGTTTGAGGATTTAATTTACATTCTCAAGACCAATATAGTTTTTAATGGCCTCTCTATACATTTATTCTTTAAAATCAATTATGGTCATATCACCACTATCCAATTTTTTATTTTCTTGAACCTTTAATGTTAATAAATTCATAGGTTGAATGGGTGGTGTAAAGGTTCTTTGTGAAGATATTTTCAATTGGTTGTTTAATTATTTATATATTTTTTATTCGACCTTCCATTTCACCCCCTTAACTTTTTTTTGTTTGTAATAACATTAATTGGTTCATTCATTTTTTCATTAATTGTTAAAGTTTTTTCATAAAAAAATAAATTGTAAAGGAATACATACTTTTCAAAATTTATTTTTACAAGATCAAGTGGACATGCCATAAAAGTTTAAATAGAAAGATCAGCTATATGAATATCAACGTCATCAAGTGGAATAGGTAGCTCTGTGATTGGTTCATGAGCTATCTGAATCCAAACTCTCGCATTAACTATTGGAATTTTTTTGTGTAGAATATCTACTTGGATATTGTACACAATACCCCTCACAATAAGGAGATGGGTGGGTTTTGATAGATATAAATCATAATCATTTTCACCCTATAGAATATCAGTATAAATTATGTATCAGTGTCTTCCTAGTTCACATTTCAAATAAATATTATGACAATACTGATTACCTCGTCTAAGATAAACATTTTAGGGGAATGGCCCACATAAAAGCTGGTGTGGTGGGGAAGATCTTCGTGAAGTGGTTATTGTTGCATTATTTCTTCTCTTTGATTCCTTCCCATAATGTTTTTGAACAGCTTAGACTGCCAATTAACTTTTTCTCCTAGAGGAGTGAATTGTATCTACATTTATTCTATTTTCTTATCTTTATCCTCCTGTTAATTTCTTTTATCAAAATATGTTCAGGGTGATACCCCAAAACCCGCACCTCTGATGGAGCCATAATTTTCTAGCCACTTCAAGGCCACTGATAATATATGTTCATCAAGTATAGCTAATGATGATTCTTATGTCTAGGTTAGGCAAAAAAATATAGTAAAATAAGTAATCATTGTATATAATACTTATTTAAAAAAAAATTATTTCACACTTACACAAGTTTTCCACACTTTTTGTGTGCCTTCAACTATTAGTATCCCATCTTTATTTACACGTTCCCCCTTCTATAACACATGATGTGGGATAGAAGTGTATTTAGATTTATATTTATCAATCCTTATATAAAAAAAGTAACATAATTATATTATTTTTTAATTTCACATAAAGGTAAAACTGTAGATTTAAAATTCATACCATTTTTCAAGTGAAGAATACCCCATCCTTTATTTATGGTAGGGGTATATTCATTTTGTTGCATGTTCCTTATTTTTATCACTCAGTTTCTATTTCATAAATTATAAATTCTTAATCCAAGTGATTAATAAATGTATTTTTAATAAATGTATTACCAGTTATAATGTACCTAAAAATATGTCTCTTCATAATGACCAATAAATGCATCCCATGCTTGTTGGTTTATCAGGTGTGCATACATCTGTGGTGGGTGCTAGTTTATTTTCACTTCATCATATTTTAGATGATACTTTATAGAAATTGTAAAAAAGACTCTATTATATTTTCAGCAAGCATTAATACAAATTTCATTTGGGATTCATCTAATACAAACGCACTCTGTAAGGTGTAATGAAGAGTAAATCAATGTTTTATTATTATATTTTTAGTAAAATAAAGAAATTATATCACAATTTTTCCCTAATATCTTCACAAATTAGTGCTTTACTAGTAGTCACAACATTTTTCCACAAATATACATCTATTGGCATGCATATTTGAGTAGTGACCCCAATGTAACTACTAAGCATAGACTTATTAGGGTTAACTGGACAATCATGTGCATTCCATTCAACCTCAAATTTGATGTTTGTGTTTCTCACCTTAATAATTATTTCTAATAATATCACACTACAGAACTCCTATTTTTCTAGAATATAGGTTTTTCACCATTTAGCATTTCCTTATCTTTAACATCGTCAATATTTTGTTCCTCTATATTGGAATCATTTTCATGTGTAGAACCTTATTGCTCCTCTGTATTGGGAGCATCATCATGTTGATAAATATATTATTCCCCAATATTGGGAGCATCGTTATGTGAAGAAGTAATTATATATAGAATTGGTTGAACATTTAATTTATATTACATAAATATAGCTATGAATAGATAATAATATGAGGTAAATAAAGGTATATTACAAAAAATATATATAACCTAATTATTAAACTCTCTTTTTTATAAGATTGATGGGATTTGACTCCTCTATCAATTATAAAAATCCCCTCATTGTGGTAACCTCTGGCATAAAAGACACATTTTTCATTGGCACCACTGCAAAATGATTGTAATGTTCCAATGAAAGGGTCATTTTTATTTGAATTAACATATCACCATTTAGTGGTTTTGGTCAATAATAGAACAATTGACCACTTTTGTTTTGTAGGATATGGAATATAAAATACTTGTACCACATGTGATTCCAATATAAATGGTTCATCCTTGTACCCTTGCTTACAGAAATCTGCTTTTATAAACCCCACTTCATCAATTTTAACTCCACTCTTATTATCAACACACTTTCATTGAAAAATAAGTACTTTGAATGTTATATAATCCAACTCCTGTATTTTTTTTATGATGAAAACGTATAATATATTCATATAAATTGGTTTTCTATCCTTGGTTCTAGATACATGCATCACTTCAACCACAAGTGTAACTCCATTATTTTGTATGGTACTTCACTCATCATGTTCATTTATATAGAACATATAATCATTAATTACATAACCATTATAAGATCATACATGAACATTTGGTCCTTCGGCTAACCATCGAAGTCATTCTAAAATTGAATCCATATTTTCAGTTGAATCCTTAAAAATATGGTCACAAAACCCTCCTACAAACTATTGATTATGTGTATTTAAGATCCATATTTCATCACTTGATGGATTCAAATTCCTAATAATTACTTTATGTATTTAAAAAAATGGAGCAACCTCTAAACTGTTATGAAAAATATAAAGGTTACCTACTCTAACTCTATAATATTAATTGTGAAAAAATTTATTTTGGAAATTTTTTCATTCACAAGTCAGATAGTGTGATCAAATTTTAGTAGACTAATTCTTTCCGAATCATACAGGTAGTCGGTACAAAATTCAATAGCTTCCTTAAAAACATATCACTCTACAATACAACCTTCTGGGAAACTTTTATTTTTGACCTACCCTTTAAAAATCTGCATATACCTTTCAATGGGGTACATCCATCTATAATGCACAGGACTGCATAGTCAAGTATCTCTTACCTAGTAAACCATCAACTTAACCATCATATCAAATAATTTTGGTGGGAAGAACATCTTCAATTCACATGATATGATAGAAATTTCTATTTCCAAAGTTGGAAATTTTATCAGGTCTATAACTTTTCTATATATAACTTAGAAAAAGAAACAAATATTGGTTAATGTATGATGGACATTCTTGGGAAAAAATCAACATAAATCTACAGGTATTAGATCTTACATCAAAATAAGACAGTAATATGATTTTAGACCCTTTAATGTTAAATTATTCATTGACATGATATTCTTGATATTTGATGAATACACCTATGGAACTTTTATATCATTCAGGAAGTTTAGAAAATAATATCTCTCTATCTTAAAAAGAGTGTAAGCAGTTGGAGGAAGAAAAGTAAATTTTGTACTCTTTAGTTGTGTTAAATATTCATGTATCCTCATGCCAGTCATGTCTAACATGTCCTTAATTCCATCCTTTTATGGTCGATTGCATTTAGTAACATGTCTATGACACTATTTCATACATTTTTTCTATATGCATAACATCAAGGAAATTTCTAACATACAAACAATTCAAGTATGATATTTCATAAAAATTGATCTCCCTTTCTAACTAGTTTCTGTATAGTTTTTTTAAAAAGGATTACCAAAATAAGAGTTAATATTTTTTATTTCTCAAATAGTTGATCACATGTTAGTGGATACAATGTTGTACCTTATTTTGAACTCTAATCAAATGATGTCATCCAAGTTCAGTACTTATGTCTCCGGGGTATAAATATATTATATCATAGAAAAACATTATTTGATGAATGTTTTAACCTAATTGACTGTGTACCTTGTTCACAAATGGGACACCCTTGATTTACTTTAATTCTATATCTTGAAAACATTCTATAAGTAGAACATTCATTTATCATCTCATACAATATGGATCTCAACATGAAATATTTATTTATGTAATAATCATACAACATAATGCCTAAATCCCTCAATAATTTAAAATATTTGATCAATTGAGTTAGATAAACATAAATATCATTACCCATTTGTTTTTTCCCTGATATAAGTAGAGATAACATAATGTATTTTCATTTTATGCATAACCATGATGGAAAGTTCTAATTTTCCAACATAACTGGACATTTATTGTGAGTGTTACTTTGAGAACCAAAAGGATTCACTCATTCTATAGATAATGTAATATGAAGGTTTTTTAACTCATTTCCAAATTTTGGATACTCATGGTAAATTTTCTTCTACTGAAGAGAGATTTTAATAAGATGAATTTTCCCATATTCATTTCTTGTATTTGTGTGCCATGTCAATTTCCTTGTAGTCTCCTCACTTACATTTAGACTCTTAAACCTTGGAATTATTGGAATGTGACATACAACTTTCCTAATGTCTGTTATCTTTATTGTATCAACAAAAACCACATTTTGGTCATTTCTTAAGTGAATTACAGTCCTTCTAAAACAGTGTATATTCATTTGGACATACATGTTTTCTTTCAAAGATAATACCCATTGAATTTGAAATTATTTTAGTATTATATGTTCATCAAGAAAACTCATTATGTTCTAGGAGAATATCATTCAAGAGTGAAATTAGTTCATTAAAACTAGAGTCACTCCATCTATTTCTATATTTTAAATTCTCTACCCTCAATATGGTTAACAATGCTTTATATTTAGTACAACTAGCATACAATGGAATATTTTCATAACTCTTTAACTTCTCAAAAAAAAATTGGATAATCACGATGTTCATCTTAAACTAAAATTTTTATTTCCTCAATATAATATTCATTATCATTCACACCTTTAATCATATCCTTGATACAGTCTTCATCATTATTCATACTTGTAATCATATCAGATGATTCATAAAACAAAGTGTTATCCCATTCACAATTTACTTTCATTTTTTCCCTTGTTTAGTCTAATATTTATAACTTTGATCAATTCCTCGATAGGTCAAGTCTTCTTACAAATCCTCTAGACTAATAAGTCTTGAATAACAACATCATAAACACAGAAAAAGGATTTGAGAAGTTTCATATACATGATCTTTTACAAACTTGGTAAACTCTTTCACCCCATCCTTATACTATTTTGTCATACAATTGGTATCCATCCATTTTCAATTCATATCCATCCTATTTAGTTAAGTAATATTAATATTTAATAGAAAAAATAAATACATAGAAATTATGATCTTGTAACCCATAAATGGTCATTATTAAAGAATAATTTAAGTTGCGTAAATTCATTCTTATAAGAAAGTAAGATCTGAATAATGTGTATTGAGATATTTTCGTAGTGGTGGAAATAATTAAAGGAAAGGAATGTGTGATACCTATAAATTTAAAAATAATCTAATTAAATTTTTATCTATTTAGAAATAAAAATATCAAGGAAGGATTCTATAATAGTATTAGGTGGGAGTAAAACATGATGGAGGATTTGATGTTTATTAATTTCTTCACTTGACATGTTGTGGTCCAGGTGGTGTTTTAGTAACATTATGCTTAGGAGAAAAAGTTAATCTTTTTTTAGATGATGAAAACATTGATAGGTCCCAATCACTTGGTCTTGAGAACCCAAAAATTGAATAAAAACTTGAATTTAAATCCAATTAATAAGAATTTTTGGTTTGGGGTTCTCAATCTATTTAGAAAAAATGAAGAACAATATAATTGGTGTTTCATTAATGCTTTAAATTTTAATAATTCGCATGGTTAGGATGAAGACTCAAAGAATAAAAAAGAAAAATTTATAAATATATATAGAATCCATCCTCAAATTTTTGACACATATTTTAAGGAGTGTTTAAAAAATAAAAGTAAATTAATGATATAACATTCCATCGAAGTGATTTAAATTTGGATATATTGTACATTTCCCTACCAATTTTCCAATTTTTATAGAAAATGAAAGTTAAAATGAATATGATTTAACAATAATTTCACATTAGAATAAAACTAAAAAGTTTAGAAACATTTATTTCCCCTCATAGAGAATGGATAATAATTTCTAAAAACTTAAAAACATATATTTATTATCTAAATTAAATGATGAGGAAAGTGGTTATTATATTACTGAAGCTAAAACATTAAGTAAATCAGAGGTGTTTTTATTGATTTAAAAAGTTAAATATGATGAGTTCCCTAGTGATAAAGGTAATGGTGATGAAAATTATGAAAAATATGAAATGGTGAGTTCCCAGTGGGATCATCAGATGTTCACAGAAATGAAAATATTAAAATTATTGGGGTTCTTTTATCTATTAATGGAATAAAATGGAAATAATTGTTTGATTTTAATCCATGAGAGTAATAAGGATACCTAGAACTTGGCTTCTTCTCCCTCATGTTTGAATTTTGATCCAATACCTCACTCCAAAATTACCTCAGTATGTAGAATGAGTGGGAAATTTTATGTGAACAACAATTTTCAATGGTGAAATGTCACGTATGATAATTATCTATCACCCGGACTTTGACACACATTCCAAATTATAATGTGAACTAGGTGATATCCAAGTATTGTTTGATGGTGGTTTCATATCAAGTATGTACGAGGGAGGTGACACATCAACCAAATCCTTTGGGAAAATTAAAAATACCCAAAGAAGAACTAAAAATGTTAAAAGCTTGAATGGTGGATAAGAATTCACATACCATGGGATTTTAAAGTGTTGATTCATATAAGGTAGATTGAGGGAGAGAAAAAGTCAGTGGGAGTGGTGGTTAGGGATAGTGCATGGGGGAAAGGGCATGTGGCAGTGAGGGAGAGTGGCAGTAAGGGATAACGGTAGCGAGGGAGGGAGAGAAGCAGCGGGGAGGGTGGTAAAGAGGGAGGGAGAGTGATGACAAGGGAAGGATAGAGGTAGTGATGGAGAGATGTGGCAAGGGAGATATTAAAACAAATATATATTAAAAATTAATAAATATTAAAAATGAATAAATATGGAAAATTCAAAAAATAGAGAGTAATTATACATTTTGACTATTATAAATTTGATAACTTTTTATATAAGAAATTATAAAATATAAGTTTCATTTTTTATTAAAATTTATATAAATCATATTTATATATTATATACAAATATATATAAATATTTTAATATAAACCATATTTGAGAAAATATAAATATTTTTATATAAATTAAATTAATCTCTATGACCTTTATCATCATTAAACAAAAAGAGGTGATAAAGGTGTCACTTTTATCAGTGCTAACAAAAGAACTAATAAAGGAGGGACTTTTATTAGTGCTAAAAAAGTGCTGAAAATAGGTACCCTTTATCAATGCTTTTTTATTTCTAATAAAAGTTAAATAAGTCAACACTTTTTGTGAGTGCTGATAAAAGTATCCCCTTTATCAGTGTTTTTTGTCTAGTATGGATAAAGGACAATGCTGAATATCATGAAATCCATAGTAGTGATGTTTCGTAACAATCATAGTTTAATATAAATCATGTTATAGAAATAAAAAATATCATAATAGTTCAAATTAGAATAGAGTAAAAAATACAATAGAAAAATACCCATGAACGATCCAAGATTAAAGAAGAAGAAAATGAAATAAGTAAGGGTTTGATAATAGAATGAAAATAAATGTGGTATAAAAAATATTTAAGTCTATCCTAAACCCAATTATATGGATGAGGAAGATAATGGAAGTGATAATAATGTTTATTTTCAACTCATTAAACAGTTACTACATGGGGTTTTTTGTTTGATTTGGTGAGATCCCTGACTGGTATGTCATATTGTTTGTCTGAAAGGATAGAATAACATGATTAATATCCCACCATGTGTGATTCAAGAACACTAATATAGAAAAATCTGACACCGGTGACAGTCCCATGGTCCATGGAAAGTATCCTATTGGAATAAGTGTGGAAACTAGTGTTCCATGGATTGTAGAGAAGAGGGATACTGAGATATGGAGGGGGAAATAATAGAATAAATAGAGCCCAATCATCACACTTCAGCATCCATTTCCTCATATGGAATTCATGATAGGATGTAGTAAGTATAGATTAGTGAGAATAGGTAGTCAGTAATATATATGATCCATGACATACAATGGTTGGGGGATTAGGGTTCGATTGTGAGTTGTTACAATGGCTAGGTCATTCCTTATTACGTAAGAATAAGACATCTAAAATTTTAGTAAGCATTATAATGATAATAAAATAAAATAATTAATAAAGTAGGAAAAGTAAATAAAAATGGTGGGGATGGAGGAAACTCTATCCTGGGGAAAGAACTCTTGTAAAATAATTTTTTTAAATATACACTAACACATGAGCTAGAAAATGGGCCAACAGACCAATCCCTAAAGTCCATAGGATTTTTTAGACTTTGTACATTTAATTAATTTTAATAAATGAGATACTTTTATTGAGTTCATTATACTCTAAAAATGTGATCTATCCCACGAAGTGCACAGGTCACATGCCAATTAAGTATCATTGTAAAATATTTTAGGAGTTATTTTTAAATAAATAAAATGTGAATAGTTACATTCTATTTCCAAAATGATCTCAAAAAAATTAAATACAAATTTATCAATATTGTGAATATAAAATTAAAAAGATATATAATTAGATAACAGAAGTTATTAACATCGTAATATTTGATGTTGTGTATAAAAAAATTTATCATAATGTTCAAAGAGTTGAATATTATGAATTTGATTCCTAGTCTCACCATTATTAAAACAACATTTTCTTCATGGATACTACTCAGTTAATAAGTTCAGTGAAAGTTTTTATGAGATGTTTATATAGAGAGGTGGTAGGAATTACATATATAAGTAATTATTTTATCAAAACTTTAAAATTTAAAAAAGATACATGGACTATCTATAAGTATATCATATAGGGTATCATTAGATGAGTGTGTATTCATTGTTTTGATAAAATTATTAAATGATATTAAGAATATGATATGTATCATGTTATAAAAAAATTAGTTTCCATTTTATCATTATTTCATGTTGGATACATATATTCATGAAGTGAAATAATAATTAGCCTCTCAAATATGAATTTGAGTTATCCCTAATAGATGTTCATCATGTATTATTATAAATTGGAATGGTATGTTAAGTTTATTGTGGGTAAGATTTCCAATAGAGATATATAATGCACTCATGAGACACAAATTGAGTTTTATGTGTTGGATGACCTTCTAAGTATACCACATGAATTGTCGTACACTATATATTTATTATATTAAGGGTTCATATTTCATATTTAATCCTTTTACCTCACGTTATAAAATATAGAAAAAAACATTCATATTTTGACACCTTTCTTTCACCAACCATGAGGATAAGATAATCAAGGGTGGATGGGTAAGTAGTTGAACATGGAATTGATTGAGGTTTAACTTATATGATATTTTCCCTCTCATATGATGAGTATGGAATATGGATTATCGATTGAAATATAACTAAGGAGTGAAAGTTCATACCTAGATAAGGTCATATGAGACATTCTTATCTATTTTGTGAGGGGTGTGTAATGTGTTCATCCATATGGGTGAATGAAATATGACATATTCATTAATCTGTTCAATCTATGAATAGAAAATCAAAAATGTGTGAGTGGTTATATGGGATTGACATACCCTATTTACCATGCTTAGTCAATGTATTTAATAAATGAATTATATTATTATGCATACTTTTATATGATACAACTAATGGAAGTAGGTACATAGATACATGTGTTTTATGGCGATCATGTCAGGTTCATTTATATCTTGAGTAGTATTAATGATTTTCTTGAGGCTACTCATTTTTTACATTTCTAGATCAGAGTATTCATTATTCTTTTCAACACTACAAAGTCCCATGAGGTCATACATTTTGGTTTAATAAATGGGGATTATTTTTTTTAAACTTAGAGAGTTTCTCTTAAAGTGTTTTAGAGTTTAATTAAATGATTTTTTTGATAGTTTCTAAAAAAGGGTTGCATATGATGTGATATAAGGTGATATTAATGTAATATTTCCAAAAGAGTTTAGTAAATATCCAAAATAATTTTTGAATATGGTTTCTCGAGTTTTGTTATATGATATGATATTTTGGGTGAAGTTCCCTTGAAATTTTTGAGGAAGTTAACTTTGTTTCCAACCATGATATTGGGAGTTTGAGAATGTTTGAAGATTTTTTAAAAAAAATGAGTTATTTAAAGATGGTATAAATTTGAGGGAAGATTTTTTGAAAATTAAGTGAAATATATAATTATATAAAATGCCTAAGTTATATAGTGTCTAAGTCATTTAAACAAATGTATGTTTCATTTTTAAGACTATGTATCAAGTATTGAGACTACATGTGATTTATTGCAAGCAGTATAAGAGTCAACAAAACTTCATATGAGTGATTTTTTACCATATATGTATCATTTCCATGATTTTTTATGAGTTAATACATTCATACGTATGAGTAATTTGAATCAAAGTATGAGCGATATTTGACCTGCATACTAGTCACTATAGAGACTCTATATGAGTCTTGTACTTAATAATATGACAATTCTTTATTGTGTGATCATTTTATAAATATTTTTTGTCATAGTCTAGTCAGTATTTAATAATTTTATTAAGGATATTTTAATTGATACTAATGAAGGATAATATCAGATGAATTACTTGGGATTATTTTAATTCAAATACAAATGTATTCAAAGATGATAAAATTGTAAAAGTTGACATTCATATTCCCAAATTAAAACTACTATTTTTTAGGGGGATTTTCTATGATTTATCTTAAAATAATTTTCATAGTATAATTGGGTAAATATTTCACACAAATTTTAAGGAAGTGTGTAAGCTATAAATAAAAAAATGAGGTGTTTGGAAGAGAAATATGATGATGATACATTATTGGTGTGATTTCTCCCAACTATTTACTTTCAGGAATCCCAAAATGAATCTACCCATTTCCACAATGAGTATAGAAAAAGAATGGGTTGATCATCAAGGAACCAAAGGTATTTTCTAACATGAAACCTCAATAAATTATTTTAAGAATTTATTTTTCATGTGAACACCACGTAAAAAATTTAAATTGACTTTATTATGAAGCCTTGAATATTTAAATGTCATTAAAAATTTGAAATAACAAAACTAGTTTTTTTCTTTTGAGATTTCTAAGATAAAAATTTTATTGGGGTTATCGAATTCAAAGGAGATCATAGAAAGAATTTTTTTATGTATGTTTATGCTTTATATATGGGTTCTACCATTGGGATTCAATAATTACATAACCACCTTAGCCTGGTAAATTATAACTTAGTCGTTTTAAAACTATTTTTTTGGTCTGATTAACAATTTTTAATTTTTTTTGTAAAATAATCCCTAAGGTGATGAATAATCATTAAATATTCATGGAGTAATTCATCATAATTCCCTCAAAGTTCTCCATATACATGGTTCATTTTCTTATATGATAAATTAAGTTAATAGATGAAATTTGGCATGAATAAATCATAAAAAACCCATATAAATAGATTAAACACATCAATAACAACTAAATCCCATGATAGTTTCTCCACCATCACCCATAACCCCAAAAAAAGAAAAATTAGATTCTCATAATAGAAAGGATGAAAGGAAATCTACACTTATGGAAAGTATTAATGATAGAAAGAATAATAATGAAGTACATCCATAGAAATGAAATAATTCCTTCCTTATATAAATTTCCAACGCCCTCCAAGGATCTCCCTATTATCATTAATGGTTACCCTCTTCTGAATGGTTAGATATAGCTTTAATTTAATGTCCTCTAATGTATAGGTTTGGTTAGGGTTCATAAACCTGGGTCAAAGGGAAGTTAAGGAGGTTGATGATAAGTTGGTGGAAAATATCACCAGGGCACATGGTTAATGTGCATAATTTGGTAAGTTATGTGCCAAATGTTGGAGTTGGTGTCCTAGGACCAACTAATTTTACTTTAATTACATGTATATTCAATGTATTTAATATTAATTAAAAATCTTGTTACATATTTATCATTATTCTACATGACTTTAATGTAATAGTGTGATAGAGTATTTATCACATAGATAAGAGCATAGAAATTACCTACTATTATGAGAACCATGAAGTTATATAAAAATATTCTTAATATATTTCTATGTTTTTATAACATAATATTATGGGGAATATGGTATATAGACTATCATCTGAGAGTACTCATAAGTGGATAAGGATTCTTCTCATGAATTTCTCACTTAGTAATCTTAAAGATGAGAAATTATGAGAATAGACATGTCAATAGAAATTTTTCATGTTATAATGTCATCAAATATTCCTATTTGTCATTTCTTGTAGTGATGATTATACTTTAATATTATCATTGGTTCATGTCATGACTCACTCACTTATATTTACTAATAAAAACCATCATTCCATATATTTTTGGGAAGTAGGGTACATTGGGTTCATCAAGATTGACATGTCATTAATAAATTAGTCAAGGAAGGATTTTTTTTCTTCCATATTTATGGGATTTGATATCTCATACCTTTTATTAGAATATAATCATTTCCTATATTCTATGGTCACGGTGTATCAATGTGTTTAATTCATATAGTCAAAGAAATACATATTGAGCATATAGGTTGACGATGCTGTCGTGAAATATACTTGATGAGATATTATGAAAATGGATTATATTATAAAGTGTGAATTCATATGTGTTTTTCAATGTTGCGACATTAAGTTATTTCTCTTGGGTGCCTTGACCCATTTCTAGATATTAATATTAGACTTTAGGAAAGCCCGCCTAATGTTATTGAGAAACAAATCATAGAGGGTCACACACTTAGTGTTTCTGTTAATCTTGATTAAATTCTATTTGAATTTATTTAAAGGAATAATATTATTCTCAAGACTTGGGAATAATTTTATACAAGTTATATTGATCGCATAACTTAAATATATATTAATTTTTTTGCATGTGAATAAAAATATATTTATTTATTTTATTAAATATTTAATAAATATTTATTCTCTAGTACATGAATGAAATATTTATTTATGAATAAAATATTTATTTTAGTATTCAATAAATACCAATGAGTTTAAATATAAAATGATTGTGACCATTGATAAATAATTACTTACAAGATGGTAAATAATATTTACCATTTGTACAAGATGGTGCACACCGTAAAATAATAATTATATTATTATTTAATGGAATGGGGTTTATTAAATGTTTTAATGTTGTTTAAGGGTTGGAATTCAATTAAAAAGTATTTTAACTTAAACCCTACCTCTATAAATAACCCATTATGGATATCGTATAAGTAATCAAAAATGAGAATAATTTTTTCAGACACTAAATTATCCTTCAACTTCACCATCTCTCTCCCTCTCAAGAATGAGAATGTAAGAGAGATTTCTTTAAGACTGAAGAATGAGAAATCAAGAACAAACAACATGAGTTATTCGATTCATCGAGCTAGAACCCATAGATCTAGTAGTGTTTCTCAAATATCATTGTAACACATATGGATCACTTCTATAGGGATTATACTATTGGGTCTTCACAAGCATAATGAAGAAAATTTGAAAAAGGGTCTTTTTGGATGATAGTCATCGAATATGAAGAAATAATACTAAGATGAGGTAATTTATTTCATCTAATATAAATGAGTTAATTATAAAATTAATGTTCAAGAACCTATATTGGGGCTCTAGGCAATTAATATTAAAAGAAATTTTAATTATCTCATCACCAACTCTAAGCTTCCACTATGCATGAAACCATCAAGTGGTATCCAAGGAAGGTTATGTTTAAATTTATAATTATCTATTTGATTGTTGATATATTCATAATTGTGGTTTGATGTTCATTTTATGTTATTTTTATTTTATATATTCTAAATTAACATGATTCAACATGTTAATCATGATTCGTTCAGTGTTTCATTTTCTTAAAGGTTTAATAATAGATAAAGAATGACAAGATATGCCATCAGGAACTACCAATTGTTTTGGCTAGTAAGACACAGTCACATGGCGTGTACTTGGAAGTTCACACCATGTACTCTTATACACTATATCTTTATGTCTCAATGGATACACGGTGCTCCATGTTGTTACTACATGAGGTGGATTTATTATATACCATGTGTAGACTTTTCCAGGTTGGAACATGTGTTATCGGATTACATGTCATGCATTGGTGTGCATGTCGTGTAGTCAACACAGGTTAGAATCATAAATCATAAAATTTGTGTGGTCATTATACATGGTCAAAACCATGTGAGATAGATAACCTGGAGAATTTATGATATACACGATATGTATACAGTGTACATGGCATGTAGTTTATCAATTCATGCATCTGAAACACATGTTGAAGACCCAAGCGTGTAACCTGGATAGATGACAACTGAAACACATAGCATGTAGCTCATCTGTACACACCATGTTATCCGGTTGAGGTACATTCTGCATACATAGGTGTGTACTCTATATATATGGAAACTAAGACACACTACATGTAGTTATTATGTACATGTCGTGTAGTCTCCCATTAAAGGAAACAAATAAAATTACATTAAATTGAAAAAATTTAGCATTAAAACATTATTTTATAGATTAGAACATCATTATGTGTTTGACAATTTAATAATAGTTTTAAATAAATTAAAATTATCAATTAATTTGTTGTAGTAAATATTCCATTATTGGTTATGGTGTTTATTTTCCCTAAATTCCATGAATGATAGGTATCTTCAATTAATTTCGGATGATAATTAATATAAAATGGAATTAATTTATTTATTTATTAATGCAAGTGAATTTATCCAAATAATAAAGAAAAAATAAATTAATGAATGATATCTAATAACTTTTGTATATTTTTCGCATGTATGACCGATCATAAGCTTGAAAAATACCTATGTATGTGTTAGAATTTATTTAATTTACTTTTTTAATGGGTTTTCAATTATTTAATATTAAATTAAATAATGGTTGGTTATTCATCCCTCCCTCCATTATTATGTAGGACATTCATGTCCAATGATATCTATCTAATCTCATTTAACCAATCTTTTTGTTCCCCTTACTTGTGTGTGAGTAGTAAATACTTGTAATTAATAGAGAATCTCAAAGCATGTGGAGGCTATTCAAGAAGGAACCATTATGATACCAACTTTGTGATACATGAGTGTATAAATGTAATGTTATAACTCATACCAAGACTGAAAAATGGATTTATTCACCAAGGTCATATGTTGATTTAATGTCCACTCATTAAATAAACCATTAGATAAGATCATGATCATTTAATTTACTTTATTTATTAATTTATATCTTTGAATTATTTATTTTAGTTATGAAATCCCATGGTCACATAAATAAATGAATTAATATGAAAATGTAGAATTTAAATAAATGAATTATGCTTAAATGTTTTATCCAAAACATTTAATTAATTAAGTAAAATACCCTTAATAATAACAATACATGTAAAGGATAAAATAAGATAAAAGTTATACATAATAAATTAAAATCCCTTGATTAAATATTAAGCCAAAATTTTCCTTCCATTACTTGATTAGGAATGAAACAAAAAGAACTAAGTGTTTGGTCAATACTTATTAGGACACTTACTTTTATAATGGTAGTTCTTATGAAGGTTTTGGGTTGACTTGACCATTTTAAATGAAGAAGAGTACCCCTTACAAGACTTGGTGTAATTTGGAGGAAATTTTTAAGGAAATATAAGTCATGATTTTAGGTTTGGGGAGTCTACTAAACAAGTCAAGGATATACAATACTATATTTATCAAATATGTACCTATGTAAATACCTTCAAATATCTTAACCAACCCTTGTTGGGGTTATGTGAAGGAAAATGTGGATCATTTCCACTATAATTTCCTAGCAACTAAAAATTCCAATATTCAATCGTGAGGGATATTAGTACTTGAAAAAATAGTGGGAGATTTAATAAAAACATTTAATTTATTATATCTCACCTAATTTATAATCAAGTAAAGTATTTATAATTTTCTCTTTTAAATTTTAGAACAAATGGATTTCTCATAATCCAAACTATCCCTTAAATCAATATTGGAGAAATCCAATCTCCAAAAGTGCAATAACTTCCTAGAATGGTACAGATGCCTTCAGGTTGTTTTTTACCACAAACAGAAATCATATGTGCTATAATCCTCACTTAATGATCTACCTACCAAGGAGGTGAGTGATGAATAGTTGTTAGTCGATGATAAATATATGAATTATGTGGTCAAGATTAAATGTTTGATTCTTTTATCCATGTCTAGTGAGCACATGAAGTCTCATGAAAATACAGATGCATATAGAATTCTCGATCATCTTTATGGCCTATATTAGGAGAGATATAGATAGGATGATTTTGAGATCCCCAAGACTCTTTTTCAAAGAAATATTATATAAGGTTCCCTAGTTGGGCCTCACATAGTTAATCTTATTTGCTACATTGGTCGCCTAGAGGTTCTAAGGTTTAAACTCCATAAAGAACTGGGATTTGATCTCATTATTGCATCACTCCCTCATAGATTCTCTATTTTTTTGTGAATTTTAATATGAACAACATTGAGAAGTATCTTCTATATCTTCTCACTATTATTCACTAAGTGGATAAGGAAACGAAGTGTGAAAATCCTTTGATCACAGAAAGGCCAAGTGAAAATACCCAAGGCCACGTCTTCTTAGCAATAGCCTTACAAGAAGAGGATGATCAAGTGTAAAGAAAGGTAACATGATGTTATTTGTTTCTCATGTGTAAAGAAGGGCCACTAGAAGAAAAAGTTCACACAGATAAGAAGAAATATAAAGATTTAGGTGAATTTATTATCGAATGAAATTTATATATTTCTATAAATTGGGTATTAGACATATCTTTTGGTGCTCACATATTTATTCAAATGTATGAAACAAGTAGATTCATAATAATTTATCAAGGGTAGGTAAATATATTAGCATCCAATGGAACTAAACTTGATGTTGTAGCTATTAGGTACTTCTAACTCACATTTCCAACTGCAATGATCTTGGTTTTAAAAGGTTGTTATTATGTGTCATCCATTACAAAGAACATTATATCAATATCCAGATTAGATATAGATGGTTTTATTTTCAAATTTAAAATAAAATTATCTTCTTTTATAAAGATAGTATTTTTTATGGTAATGCACATTTAAATAATAGTTTTTATGTGTTGGAAAACACAAAATATGAAAGGGAAATCGATAACAAAACAACCTCAAATGACTCATACCCCACCCAACTTTGGAATCACCATCTAGGTTGTGTAAATTAAAATTGATTGACTAAATTACATCAATATGGATATTTATATTATTTTAAACAAAAACCACTTGGTGTATTTCATGCATATTTACAAGGTAAAATAATCACAACCCTATTTAGTGGGAAAGGTGAAAGGGACAAAGAGCTTATAGAATTAGTTCATACATATGTTTGTGGGCCTTTTCTTATTGAATCATGGGGTGGGTACTCATAATTCCAAACTTTTATTGATAATTTTAGTAGATATGGATATGTCTACTTAATGAGTTATAAGTCAAATTCTGTAGAAAATTTTAAGGAATAAAAGAATGAATTTGAGAACCGTCTTGGTAAGAATATTAAGAAAATCCACTAATTTTTTAGTGGGTAATATCTCAATTAAGACTTGATTGATTATTTACAAGGTTTTGATATTTTTTATCAACTCAATCCTACTTATGCACCTCAATGGAATGGTATAAGTGAAAGGAGAAACCTTACCTTGTTGGATATAGTGATATCAATGAAGAGTCGTGTGAGTATTCCATTTTTATTTAGAGATGCATGTTACAAACAGAAACACATATACTCTACCATGTACCAACTAAATCAATAAATGGTATTACAGACAAATTTTTTAGTAGAAGAAAAACCATGTTGTAAAATTTACATGTGTGGGGAAGGGAACAATTTGTTAATGCCTCTTCAGGTAACAAACCTGCACCTCGAGGCACAAAGTGTACCTTTATAGGATACCCTAAGTAAACAAGGGGATATAACCTATACGACCCCTCATAAAAAAATGTTATAGTGGAAATACATGCCACATTCCTTGATAGGTATCACATCTCAAAAAGAGATAGTGGGATCATGATAAACATCAATGAATTTGAGGCTCAAGGAAGAAGAAATTGTTTAGGAGATATAAGTACTATGTAAGAGTACAAAAGAGGTTAGAGAACTAGAACATTATGGTTTTCTAGTCACAGAGGATAGTGACTCATTATTAGTTGATAATAATTATCCTTTAACCTACAGAGAATAATTAAGTGGCACAGATGTTTCCAAGTGACAAGAAGCCATGAATTATGAAATGGATTACATGTACCAAAACCAAGTCTAGATTTTGGTTGAACATCTATTAGATGTAAATCTATTTGGTTTAAAATGGGTATTCAAGAATAAAATATACAAGGAAGGATAATTCAGTTCCTATAAGGTATGAATGGTTGCAAAAGGGTTTAAACAGTGCCAAATCATTAACTATGATGAAACCTTTTCACCAGTTTCAATACTAAAATCCATTAGAATTATACTTTCCATTATGGACTTCCATGATTATGAGATTTAGAAAATAGATATCAAAATATCCTTACTTAATTAGAACCTTTAAGAAGATTTTTATATGAAACATCCTAAAGGTTTTGTGACTCTAAAGGATTCCAATAAGGTATGCAAGTTACAAAGATCAATTTATGGATTAAAGTAAGCATCCAGGTCATGGAACATTTGTTTTGAAGAGGCCATAATGGAATTTGGTTTCATAAAGAATGAATTCAATTTGTGTGCCTATAAATGGTTTATTGGGAGTGTGGTCATTTTCTTAATATTATATGTTGATGAAATATTACTTACTGGAAACAAAATACCAATATTATAGTCTGTTAAGGTCTGGTTGAATTAATGCTTATCTATGAAGGAATTAGGTGAGGAAGCATATATTCTTGGGATTAAGATCCATTGTGATAGATCTAACATAATACTGAACCTAATTTAATGTATATATATTGAAAATAAATTAAAGAGATTTAGTATGTAAAAATACAAGAGGGTATTGTTTCCAATCTCACATGGAATTCATCTTTCTAGAAAAATATTTCCTCAGACACATGAGAAAATAAATGGAATTGAAAGGATTACATACACGTTAGTGATTTGGTTATCCATGTATGTTATGCTATGTACTAGGCTAGATGTTTCTTTTACATTGAGTGTAGTAGACAGATACCACTCTAATATAGGAGATCACCATTAGATGATGGTCAATATTATCCTTAAGCATTTAAGGCATAAAAAGAATATGTTCTTGTTCTATGTAGAAGATGAAGAACTGTTCATTATAAGATATATGTATTATAGTTTCCGAATAGTTCAAGATGAAATGAAGTCACAAATGGGATATATATTCACTCTGAATATATGTTTTGTGATATGGAAGAGCTCAAAAATTCTATGGTTACGGATTATACAGTGGATTTCGAGTATATTATAGCTTTTGAGAAAGCTATGAAATAATTATGGCTATGAAACTTCATCCAAGAGCTTGATGTGGTACCTATAAGTAAAGATCCAATCACACTCTATTGTGATAATACTGGAGTGGTGGCTTTTATAAAGGAGATAAGGTCAAATCAGTGGATGAAGCGTGTACTTCGTAACTATCATCTCTTGAGAGATTTTTCTCATAGAGGTGAGGTTGTAGTGAGAAATATTTTCATGGAATACAATGTGGAAAACCCCTTAACTAATGCCTTGACTCAATAGAAACATGTTTATCATGTGAGGTATTGTATAAAAAAATTCATAGGTAGTTGGATCTAGTCCTAGTGGGAGTTTATTGGAGTTTGTGTCCTTGAACCAACTGATTATAATTTGATTACATGTATATTCAATATATTGAATATTAATTAAACATCTTATTACTTATTTTTCATTGTTCTGGATGAAATTATTTTAATAATTTCCTTGAGTATTTATCGCATTGATAAGGTCATAGCAATTCCCTACTATGATGATAACCTTAAAGTTCTATGGCAATATTATTAATATAGTTCCATGGTTGGATAATATACTATGATGGGACACATAATATTTAAACTATCAGGTGTGAGTACTCATAAGTGGATGAGGATTATTCTCATAAGGTTCGTACTTGGTAATCTCCAAGATAGGAGATTATAAGAACAGTCCTATTAGTAGGAATTCTATATATTCTGGTGTCATTAGATATTCCTATCTATGATCATGTGTAATGGTCCTTAGACTTTAATATTATCAATGGTGCATTTCATGACTCGCGCACTTAGATTTATTGAAAAAAACCATCACACCATATTTTAGCATGAAGTAGGGTATGTTGGGATCGTCATAATTTAAATCTCATTATTGGATAAGTCGAGGAATGATTTTTCACTTCCATCTTTAGGGGATTTTATATCTCAACCCTTTGATTGTAATTAACCATATCCTAAATTCCATGGAATTGGTGTATCGATGTATTTATTTCAAATATTCAAATAAATATTTATTGATCATATAGGTTGATGACACCATCATGCCACTTGCTTGATGAGATATTTTGATAAGGGGATTATATTATACAGTGACCATTCATATATGGTTGTTGACATTGTGGCATTAGATTATTTATATTAGGTGACTTAACCCATTGCTAGATATTAATCTTGAATATTAGAAAAACCTACCTAATTCCAATGAGAGAGGATCTTAGAGGGTCACACACTAAGTGTTTTCATTAATATTGATTAAATTATATTTTAATTTAATTAATAAAATAAATATTATTATCAAGACTGATGAATAATTTTATTAAATTTATATTGATCACATAAATTAAATAAATATTTATTCACCTTCATGTGAATAAAAATATATTTATTTATTTTATTTAATATTTAATAAATATTTATTCACTGGTATGTGAATAAAATATCTATTTATGAATAAAATATTTATTTAGGTATTCAATAAATACCAAGGAGTTAAAAAGGACCATGACATTAACCGATGATAAATAATTATTTAAAAGATGGTAAATATTATTTATCATTTGTACAAGATAGAACACAACAAAAAATAATAAATGTTTTTTTATTTTTTAACATGGTGATTATTAAAGGTTTTAATATTGTTTAAGGGTCGTCATGCAATTAAAAAATATTCTAACCTCAACACTACCTCTATAAATATCCCATTATGGCTATTTTGTAGGTAATCAAAAAAGGAGAGAATTGTTGCACACAAAAAATTCTCCTTCAGATCCTCCATCTCTATCCCTCCCAAAAATAAGAACACGTGAGATATTTCTTCAAGACCAAAGAATGAGCGATTAAGAACAAATAATGAAAGATATTTGATTCATTGTCCCATCACCCGAAGATCAAGTGGAATTTATTGGAAATCATTGGAACACATGTGGATCACCACTAGAGGCATTCTACCCTTATTTCCTCACAAGATTAAAAAAAATTAAAAAAAATGTCTTTTCAGATGATTGACATCGACTACGAAGAAAGAAACATAAGACAGGGTAATTTCTTTCTTCCAATCTAAATGAATTAATTATAAAATTAACATGCAAGATCCTCTATTGGGAAACTGAGAAATTTATATTAAAATAAATTTTAATCACCCCACTAACCACTGTGTACTTCCACTACTCCCATAACCTTAACCAACCAAGTGGTTCAATCTCTCCATCCATATTTGAGTCGCACAGTTCCTATGTGAGTTTGAACGGTTAAGTTAAACATGTAGAGACTGTGTGAAATGTATTTATCCCTTAAATTTTTATCTTACATGGTTCCTAAGAGATTCCTTATGGTTTGTTTAATAGTGTAGAATCCATGCATAATTCACTATCTCTCTTGATGATGCCTCACAAGATTTCCTGAGATGAGGTGCACGGTTCCTAGATTAAATTAGAAACTGTGTGTAGTAGAAAAAGTTCCCAAATGCCTCCATTTTACTTTCAAAACTCCCACTTCATTCCAACATCAACCAACTCATCATTTAATTCCCATTTCTCACCTATAAAAATACATAGAGTTCATAAATACATGAAAAATGATCATAAAAACCATTTTTAAAGTGTAATTCATTGTGAAATTGGTCTATAAACTTTAGTACATCAAACTCACCCATACTTAATCAAATGGTTTTCCTCAAACAATCACCTAGACAATAATTCCAACTATACCACCCAAGAAATAATTAAAAATATCCCATATTATATTAATTAAATAAACCCTAGTTTTAATGAATCATTGTTTAAAATATTACATGCACCTTTCATGACTCACCAATCCTCAAAATAAAAAAGAAAAGAAAACTGAATTTTAATTTTTAAAGTTTCCATACTTAGAATCATTTTCTGCTTAAATATTTTCCTTCTTCATTTAAAATAAAGTCCATTTTTTCATTTCCATCTCATCATACACTCAATTTGGTTGATCAAATATTTCATCAACACCAAATTGTGATATATCACTTTTATAGGTCATACAGTCTCATTGACTTAATACTTCAAATCATAAGAGAGTTTCATTGTCATTTTGAATATTTATTTTAATTTCTCAAATTTTTTATTAGGGTGAGATATTAGTAATGTATTTTGGTGCCCGTATTTTTCAATAAAAATACCTTGAATAATTTGAATTAAAATCAAAAGATCATGGAATCATGTTTATATAATAACTATGTGTATGGTATCAACAATCTCAATGCCTTATATTTTCCACAATGCATAAGTAAATTTTTATTTTAAAAGTTTCCTTAATTTAAACTACTTCATCACAAAATCCATCTTTAAACACAATGTGTTAAGATGAAAATTTAAAGAACTCCACTTGAGTTTTCCTATTCTTACTCGCAATAAAGACAAGATCATAAAACCAAGTATATGTGAAATCTCAAAATGGTGCACCTAAAGACATTACATTTAGCTAATATGGATATGTGATATTTATAGCATCCCATAAATATTTTCTAAGGAAACAATTTCACCCTTAGAAATGATAGGGAAATGAACAAATAGGGTTCCCAAAATTGAGGTTCCCTCCCACACATTTAAGACTAATCATGGTCCCTCATGATCATGTTAAGGTGGAAAAGGGTGAATAGTTAAGGTATGGGAAAGTGGAACAGAGAATAAAGGAAGAAAATAAGGTATACTGGACAAAGAAAAAAATACTCTCCTAGAATTTTGGTACATTAATGGAGGGAGAGTGGTGTGTGAGAGCCCACTGAGGGGAAGAGTGTTATTCAAGACATTAGATAGGTTCCACCTAGTATCTTAACGAGAGGATTAAAAAATAGTTTAAGAATAAAATCACTAGAGTAGCTAAAGACAATAAAATCACAAAATAATATTATGGAATAATTATAAATGATTTAATTGCACGTAAAAATATATCTAAAATAACAAAGTGCAAAAAAAAATCCATATAAAGTAACAGAAGAATATTGGAATGAATTGATAGGAAATGAGTAGAAGTGTCAAGAGGTTCATTCCAAGTCTGAGGGAGGACATATCCCAAAGGTATAACTAAATATTTCTTTGTATTATATAACCCATGTGGGATTTCTCCATCAAAAATCAAAATAAAAGGCTCCAATTTGGGAAGGATTTCCTCCATCATCTCCTTTGTAAGAATCTCTAACCCTAGAATAATTCTCAGTTCCCTTTAGTGTAGGATGGTCAGTAGCTACCCATGATGGCTATGAAATGTGTTTCTAGGAGTATTCACCCCTCGGAAAGTATTATGATGATGTATGGGGTGGTAATAGGTAGTATAGGTCTAGTGAAGAAAATATTTTTAGGCTAGTTCCCTCCATCTGTCTCTTAGTGATATTTAGTTTCCTGTTGAAAATGTCATATCAATTAGGCTATCATTTACACAAGAGTTATGGGTCATCATATGAAATTCCTTACAAGTATGGGATGGTGGAGTATGCATAGTGTGGGGTATATTCATGGAGGTGGGTGGGGTGTGTGGGTGGGTTGCATATGTGTGTGGTGCGGTATGGTGAGGTGTGGGGTGGGTTTCCAAGGTGGGGTGGAGTACATTGAGGTTCCTCATGTGAATATTCATGTAGGGAACATGATATATACCCCTCATCATTTTTTTCTTCTATTATTCCAAGAAAATTCTGATGTTGGTTATAAAACTTGAGAACATCATACCATGCTGATATCAAAAATAAGGGGAGGTCAAGCTCGGTGAAGGCCTCTCTATCAAAATTGATCCTCAAATACTCCCCCAAAAAATCCCTCCTTTAACCATTATAAACATATGAATGATGTACTATGAGTAAAATAATTCCAAATTGATTTTATGTTATGTGGTTATCAAGTGAAGAAAAAATAGGTCTCATTACGAGACATTTACTGCGTTGTCTGAGTATGGGGTAAAGTATGTGGTGATGTCTCAATGGAGGATTCAGTTTATTGAGTTCAATAGCTTTGAGTCCTTAGTTGTTTTAGGATTCTAAGAAGGACCTGGTTAGGTGATTTGGGACCAAAAATACCAAGTTATATTGATAACCCAATCCATAGTAGTCTCGACACAGTCAATAGTTCCCACATAATCTTTATCATAAAACCCGCTCAAAATTATAAATTTCTTGAGGGTCAGTTTTAACATGTCTTAAAAAGGTGGAATGTAACTTCACCAACACTTTATATAATTTCACCACTCTCATCAATTGAATACCTTTAATTTCAATGGATCCTAGCCACAAACTCATGTACCAACTTCATATATATGGTTCTAAAAACTAAAATAGCCTTCATGTGATGAGTCCATTCAATATAATTCTAGAGTAAATATTCAATTCCAAGTGCACTAGGATTACAGGGTTCAAAAAATTGGTTTTTTGAGACCATTAATGTGGCTAAAATTCTATAACACTTTTTTTTAGACTCTGTGGTGAGGTTTGGAGTGGTTTTGTGAACCTAGTCAAAGAGATATTTTATAGGGGTTGACCATGGTTATGTTTATGTTTAAGGAAGGATTTTTGTATGCAAATATCATGATATAATATCACACAAAATACAAATTAAAATACTATAATTTAATTAAAACATATAAATACTAAGAAAATTTTTTGGCTTCCCTAAACCCATGTATTTTTGTAAATAATAATTTTGGGTTTTAAAAAAATAATGGGGAAAATTGTGTGTGCGCTGAGGGATTTAAAAAATTTCGCATAATAATTCTTGAAAAAAAAGGAAATAAAGGTGATAAAAATTGAAATAAAGTCGGAAGAAAAATAAATGTTATGAACTAAAAGAGTTAAAAGAAATTAGATAAGAATAATAACAATAAGAAGAAGAAGAAGAAGAACTTACATAAGGTTGGATACACATTGTAAGAGGATGAGGGAGGTGTGGATAGGGGAGAAAAAATGTGGGGAGAAGTAAGGGGAGGAGTGGTAGGGTTGGATTCATGGGGTAGGAATGATTTGGGGGTGAGATATTTTATGTTAAAAATGGGGGGTATTAAAGGGGCTTTAAAAATGATGCATGATTATTTTAACAGTTTTGTAAAATATGAGGAAACCGTGTGGTTTTCCACTAGAAGTTCCTACCCCAATTCCATGTTTATTCTTCATGGTTTGGTAAACCATATGAAAAATATGGTGTTCTTTCTGTTCTTCAAATTTAATTCATAGACCATATTTAAAATGTACTATTTCTCCTTTGAATAAAAATATAAGTTCTAAAATTAATTTAAAATTTATTAAGGTTTCCATAACTATTATCTTAAGATCTATATGTTAAGATTAATTTAAAAGCCTTAAATTAATATTTATTCTATAACTAAGGAATAAAAAAATGAAAACACGCTAGCATACTCCCATAAAAAAAATCCAAAATATTAAAACAATAAAATCTTTATGAAATTTTATGAAATGTTAGGTTACCTCTCGGTGATTGTTACATATAAAATCTTAATATAGACTACAAGGGCCTTATTGAAAACTAAAATATATAGTTTAAATAAACCCTTACATATGTTCCATTTGAAAATATGGTTTTAAGAACTTCTCATTAACTTTTAACTCTTGTTCGTCTTCTCTTTTAATATCCATCGCATCATGGTAGAAGTTTTTGATGATAGAAAGGGATGAGACCACTGGGACTTCAACATTCCTAGGAAGAGTCTCAACCAAGAGTTAAATAATAGAAACTTTTCTCAAGGTTGGAATGTATTCTGAGAAATCATGCAATCATAAAATTCCTTTATCTTCTCATTATAAATCATAGCATTTTTGTATGCTTCTCATCTGATTTCATCCAACTTAGAAAGCTATATATTCACTTTTTCTTGATGGTTTTGATATTTAAACTGAGTTCCTTCACCACCCAATATGCCTTGTATTCAATTTATAATGAAAAATGGCATGTCTTTCCAAAAACTAACCAGAATGGGGACATGAACAAATGGATCTTATATGTTGTCTAATATGATTATAAAGAATTATCTAGTTTCCATGGCTAATATTTCCTTAAATCATCCACCATCATCTATAGAATCTATTTGAGTTCCTAGTTAGAGAATTACACTTTACTATAGGATTGAGGGCATTATGGAGTGACTATGTTATACTTTACTCCACGGTTTATTAATACATTTCTTGACATGGATATTTTAAAATGGGTACCCTTTTTATTGATAATCAACCTTAGAATTCTAAACTAGATAAAATTATTCTTATTATGAAAGGTAATAACAACCTTGGTGATGTTGTGAGAACCATCTATGGATTTTACACATTTAGAAATATTTTAAACATATAAAAGGATGTATTTATTTCCATAAGAAGAAGGTAATGTCCCCATAAATTTGATATCCATATATCAAAGATCTCTACATCTAAAATGTGGTGTTATGGCATTTTTTTTTTTGACACCTAATGTTTTACGTATGTTTCAATATATCACAAAATCATATGAAATTTTGAGAAAATTTATGCGTGGTGGGGAAAATAAACAATATTGTAATATTTTTTCAATGGTTAGGTTCAGGCCATGGTTTCCCTTGAATGGAGAAGAGTGAAAAATCTCTAAAATCCCTTGGACCTCTACTTCTAGCACACAATGATGGATAATATCATCTACTTATGATCATAAAAGTAGTGGATCATTCAAAAATAATGCATAACTTCTTCCAAGAATTTATTCATGATTTGGAATGATATATCTAGGTGGATTATCCTCACTGAAAAGTAGTTATAAATATCAAAAATCCACTATCGATATGTCTCTATTTCTAAAAATATGTGTTCATCAGGTAAATCCTACCATATTTCTCTATATTTTTCCTCTATAAGGAATATTGTATTAAAAAAAGATAAATGATCAGCCATGATAATATATCTCCCTATATTTTCATGAATTTCTAGATCAAATTCTTAGAGTAGGACCACCCATTGAATTAATTATGGATTTACATCATTTCTATTCAAAATATATTCGAGTGTTGTGTGATCTGTATAGATAATTACTTTTGATCGAACCAAATAAGACCAAAATCTATCAAAGGAAAATATCACTTCCAATATTCCTTTACCTGTGGTGGTGTAATTGATTTGGGCCTTGTTGAGTACATGACTTTCTTAATAGATTGACCGAAAGATATGGTCAACTTGTTATCCAAGCACATCCCCCATGGTATAATCCCTGGAAACACACATAAGCTTGAATGGATCATTCTAATCCAAGGAAATCTTGATCAAGGCCACCTATAATATTTTATTTAGCTGATAAAATACTTTATTCCATGCCTTATCAAACTTCAAGATTTCATCCTTCATTAGAAGTATCATCAATGATTGAGAAATCTTTGAGAAATCTCTCATGAACTATCGGTAGAATCCCACATGCCTAAGGAAACTCTATGTCATTTAAGGTAAAGTTAGAATGGGAAAATTTTAGACCACTTAAATCTTCATAGAGTCAAATTTAATCTCATTACTGGATATATTTTGACCCAAAACTATACCATATTATACCATAAAGTTTCACATTTCCCAGTTAAGAACTAAGTTAGTTTACTCACATCCCTCTAGAAAGAAATATAGATTATTTAATAATTTACTAAATAAACTTCCATATATATAAAAATAATTCATTAATACTTCTAATATGTGTTTCCCTCTTTCATGAAAGATTGGAATTAGAAGGTGTTTGGTGCATTGCACATTCCAAATGACATTCATCGGTAAGAAAATATTCCTTGTGGGTAAGAAAAATTACACTTTTCTTGGTCTTAAGGGGAAATGGAAATTTGGTTATTGCCCAAATAACCATCAAAGTATCAATAAAATTCATTCCCCACTAATCAATTCAGTATTTGGTCTATGAAGAGGAATATAAAATGGTCCTTATATATGGAATTATTTATCTTATGGTAGTATATTCATACCCTCAATCCCACGATCATCCTTGTGGTAATTAACTCTTTTTTATCATTTAAAATCACTATAATGATTAACCTTTTCATTAAGACTTATAAGGGGATTAAACAAGGGATATTAAATATTGAATATATTGTTCTAGAATCCAAAATTTTGATAATTTAACTTTTAATAACCTCTTTCATGGGGGGTATCCTTTTGTATGATTGCTTAAATAACTTATACCCTTATTCTAAGAAAACCTTACGGGTGAAAATGATTATGTTGATCTATTTAAGATCAAGAACAAACCACCCAATCTCTTGGTGTTGTCTTCTATGAAATTTTAACAACATGGTTTATTGATCATCAGTGAATGAATATCTCAAGATAACCAAAAATGTTTCTTCTTCACCAAGTATCCAAATTTTAATGATGATTAAAGGGGCTTCATTTCTATCCAAGGATCCATTAATACTTAAGGCACCAAAAGTTCAGTCTTCTCTCTCTCTAAGTTATCCTAGATTATTTCATGCTTCCATTAATAAATAAACTAGTTAGATACTAGATACACCACTTATTATTATTTATTAGGATAAAATTCTTCATTGACCTACTCTTCAAATGGTTGGGGACAACCATCATCAATTTTTGTACACCCCAAGTAATTTAAGAGAGTGGATACTATGAAATAGTCTTCAATTTCCACAAGAGATGATTTTTTAACAGCCTTGAGAAAATTGTATAATACTTTTTTATCACCCACATTGAATATGATCTCCCCTTGATGAACATGAATTAATACTTTTCTCATTTTAAGGAATGACCTTCCCAAAATTATTATCACCTCGACATCCTCTTCTATATCCAGAATTATGAAGTCGGTCAGAAAAATAAATTTCTCAAACTTTAACACTACATATTTTAAAATCACCTTGAGATATTTGATTGATAAATTCGTCAATTGAAGCTCCATATAGGTGTGATTCAATTTTTCCAATCCCTATTTCTTGAATATTTTATAGGGAATTTTATTAACACTATCTCCCATGTCTCAAAGAGATTTCCCAAACTCATAGGGACTAATGGTGCATGGGTTTGAAAATCTATATAGGTCATAAATATTTGGTGGAATGGTATGTTGAAAAAATATTGAGAATTATTTATTGAATTAAGTGTTTCTCAAGTCCTCTATTTTTATTTTATTTAATATAATTTCATTCATAAACATTAAATAAGTGGGAATTTGAGTTAATACATTAGAAGAGGGAATATTTATGTGGAGTTTTTATAACAATTACTTGAAATTATCGATTTTTTTATCTATATTTATTTATTTTATACATTCTGGAAAATATAAGGGTGGAATATAAGTCTTTAACACCTCTTTATATTTTTCTTAAATGGCATATTTTCCCTTTGATTTCCCTTTTTTATGGTACTACCTTGGGATTAACTACCTAATCTAAAATATATAAAGGACTATATTGCTTCTTATATTCCAATGGTATTCTATTTTTTGGGGATGGTTTCAATTGATTCTTACCGCTTTTTAAGTTTAGCACTTTGGCTTCCTCTTGGGGGTTATTTTCAGTGTTACTCTGTAGTGAGCCAGGTTTTCTCACTGAGGGTTGATTTATGATCCTATAAATTTGTTTCTTAAGGCTTCAGATGGTTGAATCTTGATTTTGAAGTCTTTTTTCAGTAGTGTTGATGAATTTATAAATCATATCTACTGGTTTTGACTTTGGGTCATTCTTTTGTTGTTGATCCACTCATTGTTATTGTCAAAGGGGTTGTGCCTAATAATGTATTTAATACACTTATTGTTAATATAAGTTATGCTGGTATTTTTTGTTATTGATCTAATTGTTTCCTTGGGTGGGTATTCTAAAATTGAGTTTGACCATAATTGGGTGTCCTTTAAGGACTCTATTGTGGAGTTTTTTATTTCTATTGACCCCATCTAGAATTTGATCTATCTTTCCATGACATATTTTGATAATATAAAAATATATTCTACCTATAATTCTATGATACATAACTCACTTAACTATTATAGGGATTTAAAATTATGTTTGGATACTCTCCCATGACATGGATATCACAACAATTGTTACATGTGGGGTGTTACATGGATCTAACTTTCATGATAGAGATGATTTGGAGTGAATCAATTTTCTTTGACATAAAATACAATTGGGAAACTAGCATATTTATTTCATAAATATTAATAATTCCCTTAATTTTCATTCCATGTTTTTAATTACATTGAAAACTATTGGTTTACATATCCTCTGATTTGTAATGAAATTATTTAGGTGATTTAATAATGATTTTCCCCCCAACCATTGCATATACCAAAAACATTTACTTGTGGTATAACAACTATAGAAGGTTTGTAATTCCATCCATAATTGTAATACATGTGATTTAATTTTATCAATATATCCTTGAAATTCTCCCAAGATTCATAAAAGGATTCATTTTTAACCTGAAGACATTTCTAGAAATCCTTTTCCAATATCATGATTTTAGATGAGGCAAAATATGTTTCCAAGAAGGATTGAGAAAAATCTTCCCAAATGAGAATATAAAGATATGGAAACCCCGTGATCCAATATTTTTCTTTAACCCTCAATGAAAATGGAAATAATTTTATATCAATTTCATCCTCTGACACTCTTTTGTAATGGAAGATATCACATGTTCCCAGTAAATTGGTGAGGTCGTCATTAGAGTCTTCACTCAGTCAACCTTTAAACTACACCATATTCTGATTTAGTTTCAAGATATATAGATTAGTTTAAAAGTTTTTTTCTTGAATAGGTGTCCAAAAAATTCTTGTATTTTCTCCATGGATAGATGAAAATCTATATTTCATTATATTTCTTCAAGATGGCAGCTGCACTTTTGGAACTCCATGAATGTATTATTATTTCTCTTATTGGTCAAATCCTAACACAAATTGAGAAAGTGGATGGTTTTTTATTATAAATATTATAATGAGTGGAGGATTCTATCCATTTTTCCCCTACCCCCAACCCCCTGAAAATTAATTTTTTTGTCCAACCCTATGAATAATGGTTGGGTCTTCCTCTTACACATTCAGTATAGGAATGTTTGGCACGTGTTCTACCATAAGTTATTGTTTTATCTTTAAAATAATCTGTTCAATTTCTAGAACAAATATAAGTATCTTTTATGATTCTTCACTCTTGGAATGAGTGAGTTAGTCACTCATATGCCTATAATCTTGTACAAGCACAAACAATACACCAAGTATAAAAGTTAAAATAAAAAATAAGCAAAATAAAATTGTGTCAAAGAGAATAATTTTTTAGATTTTTTAATTTTTTTCAAATTAATCAAATGATACTTGATCAAAAATACACTGTTTAAATATTTTATATAAATGGTTCCAAAATTTGTTGTTTTTCCTCCCAACTAGTTATATTTGGGCGGCCTAAAATAAATTCTACCCAATTCTACAATGAGTACAAGGGAATTATGGGGTCAATCCTCGAGGAAACTTAGTTATTTTATGATTTTAAACCAAGATAAATTATTTTAATAATTGATAATTTGTGTAAATACCATGAATAACTTTAAATTTCCCTATTCTAAATCCTTGAATATTTAAATGTCACTGGAAATTTTAAATAACAAAACTGGATTTTTTGTGTTGGGATTTCTATGATAAAAACATATCGGGGTAATAGGATTTGAATGAGATCTTGGAAATTATGTTTTTTATATATCTTCATTCCTTTAATATGAGTTCTAAAACAATAAATAAAGGATTTAATAATCTATTCGATTTGGTAAATTAAAAATTAGTTATTTTTAAAACTATTTTTCTGGTTTGATAAAAAAAATCAAAAACTGTATAAACCCATCCCTAAGGTGATATTGATTCATCCAATGGTCATGGATTAATTCATTGTAATTCCCTTATAGATCCCCAAATACATTTTTCAAGGTCTGATATGATGTATTTGGTGAATGAATAAACTTTGGAATGAAGAAATAATAAAAACTCATATAAACCACATAAACACATTATAGAAACCCTGGATTCTAATACATGTATATTACATATTTTTAAATGAATATTCATTAAATTAAACAAACACACACCTGAGGACCATAATATTTTAGTTTATTTAGAAAGTTGGAACACAATATTCTAATTTTTTGAATGATCTTTATCATCTCCCATAAAGATCTTACCCTTTATTACTCTTCACAATTATACCGTAATTAAAACTTTTATTCATAACATGGGGAAAAATATAAGAAAGGGTGAGCTCAGGTTCCCTGTAAGGGTATACAATGGAGATCCGTAAGAATAACATGAACATAAGGGTACAATAATATGAGAATAACATTTGAAAACCATACCCTTCATATCAAATATCATAATCTTGAGTCATGCCAAAACTATTGTCAGCTCATAACACATGAATCATAAGGGAATCAAAGAACATGATCCATGAGATAATAACATTGGCATAAGATATAAAATTGTTGCATACATATAAGCATAGAAAATCATTTTCATAGTATATAAGGATCACTACCAAGAATATGATATTGGAATGGGTTCATCCCCAAAATAACATAGTAGTCAAGGTTCACTCCTAATACCATCATAGTGGACAAATTCCCTTACTAATATGGGTTCACTCCCCATTCCATTCCTATCTATCTCTTGAGATATAACTCATTTCCCAATGAATTGTAGGGAGATATAGTTCCCACCCATCTCATAATGAAAACTATATTTATGTGTGCTGCAAGATCATAAAAACTTCTTCATTTCATAACCCATGAAATAATATTGGTTTCATAAATATTTCATCATATCATAACCTATAGAAAAGAAATAGGTTTCATAATCATTTCATCATAGCATAACCCATTGAAAAAGAAGAAATTTTCATAATATTTTTATCATGGTATAACCCATGGAAGAGAAATGGTCTTCATAAATATCTTATCATGATAGACCATTCATAGAAATAATAAAAATGGTATCCTTGGATCATTTCCCTAGAAAATCACAAGTTATTGAGGAAAATAACTTTTCTTTGAAATTTAATTTTTAAAACAAAGATATTTTAAAAAAAATTAAAATGACCTTAAAAACTTATAAAGGATTATTTAAAAATCATTTAAAACATTTCTTGAGGAAAATAACCTTTCTATATTAAAAAATACTTTTTAAAACATAAAATATTTTTAAAATCCTCTTCATTTTGAAATAATTTATTTAAAATTGAATAATTTCCCAAATATTAAGGAAAAATGTTATTTTGAAATAAAATTGAAAATTTGTAATGGAAGATTTAAATCATTGATCATTCATGACAACGAAAAATACTTTTCATGTTGTGCATGTTAAAAACAAAGTTTCTTTTTATATTTTTAGTAAAAGAAAAATTGGCATTGTTTAAAAAAATAAATAAAATATTCTTTTCAAAAAAATATTAAAATTAAAACATGGGTAAAAATTTATTTAATAAATAATTTTAAGAATTTTAAAAACATTTTTTAAAACATTTTTAGAAAACATGGTTTTAGAATAAAAATGATTTCCGACCGAAGAGATAAATGAAGTCAAATTTTCTTAAAAAAAAATTTCTCAATTATTCTAAGTGTCAATGAGTGTAAAAATGGTACTATTACTTGAAAATATCATGAATTTAAAAATTATAATAAAATTCATTATAATTATTTAGAGTTAGATCATAATATTTAAACATTGGAGACTTAATCATAAACAATCTCAATAAACAGCGAGATTGTAACATAAAAATCTTTACCACTTAGGTAACTTTGAAACATAAACCCCATAAAGTAATATAATTAAATGAAACTTAAAATATCATGAGGATTAATAAATTCATGATATTTTATGTCAAATGTTCTTTATATACGCATCATAAAAATATATGTTCATAACATAACATATGTTTCAAAGAAAGAAAATTGAGACAAAAATACATTATCACTTTGGTAAATTTTGAATCGTAAAACCCATGAAAGAGAGGTCCTAAAATGGATATTTATGTCCCAATAATTTTCATGATAAAAATCATAAAATAAATTCATGGGAATTATATTCACCACATAAAAGAAATAGGTGGTGAATATGGCTTGTGTCTTACAGAAGTAAAAAAAGAAATATGAAAATCCTTTACCTTAAGTGTCAACTTCTTTTATACACATTCGAACATCCTATATAATAAATATGAGTTTATTATAAATCTATTAAAGAAAAATAATTACATATATCATACCAAATATTATTTACTTATGTCATCTTATTACTCGTTTATTAACAATTCCATGTTAAAGTCATATTTTGGGTAATAACTACTTTATTTTCATATATGTTTTTGATTTATTATTTTCAGTACTATTTTATCATGGTCCCATTATATCCATAATAATAATAATTACATAAATATAATATTTATATATCAATTATAATTTTAATATCAATCATTAAATATTTTTTTGAGAAATGAAGTATGTTACGATCATAGAGACGGTAGGCCGTACGTACGCATGAGTAACATTTCAATTTTTTAATGATCATTATATGAAGTATTTAAGTAACATTTTATCATTATATAATGATAATAATATCATATATAATGTATTTTTTCATTAAATATGATTATACATATCATCTATGTAGTGTGGTGGTGAAAACAGAGAGTCACATCACTTCGTAAAGGCGGTAGTCCACACGTACACGAACGAAATTATCATCTTTCAATGAGTGAAAATGTAAGAAATTAAATGATGTATTATCTATTAATACTGATAAATATGTCATTAATTTCATAATTATGTCATGTATATCACATATATTTATCCTTATTATCTTCCATGTAAAGTGTTAGTGAAAAACGAATCACATCGCTTCATGAGGTGGTACTCCGTCATACACACAAGTAATGTTATTTTATCCCCTGTTGAATGGAATGTAAAAAAATTATATATGTAATAATGAATAAAAATTTATTATTATGTTATAAATATCATATATATACTTTATAATCATTATCATACCTGTTATGACCTGTCCCAAAGGGGCCCGTGTTGTGACTACCCCAAGCCCACCTTCAATAGGCCAGGGGCTGGTGACTAGCACCGAGTAGGCATATCCCACAAATGGGAGGAATTTTTATAAGTACCTATACACACACACACACACACACATCTCCAATCCCAAAATATTTAAAAGTAAAAACACTAAGTAAACAAATGCATCCATACCACTATATCCCAACCAAAAGAGTACGACAGGAAAGTAAAGTGTAGTAAAGTAAAAGTAGGCTAGAATACAATCCCACAAAAAATAAAGAGTTTGTAGCACAAGGTCTTGAAGCTCATCCGCAAAAAACCATACTTGAATGGTAGGTATAGGAAATTCTATCTGAAGCTACAAGAGCACAACTCAATTTTCTGGTATCTCTCTAAGAACCACCTGGTCCTAGTCCACCTCAGACTCCATCAAAATGTCGATGGTATGCACAAGACATGACATGTGTAGGTAAAATCCATGTAGAGGTGATTAAAACAATACTCAGCAGGACACCCCGAAACAAAAAGTAAAAGACCACAGAGGAAACATCCTGAAGAAGATACCATACATAAATACCATAAAGGGAAAACACCACTAAGAATATATACTGAGCTCGACATAGGTATATTTTTATAGAACATATAACAAGAACATATAGGTATACTTGTAAGGGATTCCAAGACTCAATGTCTCATCCACTGCCTGCTACACGGTTCCGCTCATAGCATGCTCGTTCTGGGAGATCTCAGTCCTCCAGCTATCAGATAGAAGTACATAGAGCAGGTCTGCCAAAAGTACCTAAGAGAACACTAGGGTCTCAACAAGTTACATATTTTCCTTGAGACATCCAGTCTCGCTAAGACATGGAGTTTTGATAACACATGGAGTGTCAATAACACACGGAGTGTCGGTAACACATGGAGTGTCGGTAACACATGGAGTGTTAGTAAAACACTGAGTGTTGATAAGTCATGTAGCCCCCAAGTCACGTAGTCACCAAGTCACATCTAAACATCAACCATTGAAAACTACCTGAAGCACACTCATCACGTCTAGTCACACAGAATAGAAAGAATCTAATCTTGATACATAGATAGGGGGTAATTTTGCACCTAGGGCTCACTGGGGGGACTCATCTCCCTATTGGAAACATCATCTTAGATAGAGGATAGGAGTTCGTGTAAATATTGGTCACACCATGTCCACAAAACCTATCTAAGGTACCATGAAGATAAGTGAGAACTGGTCGGGCCTCTCAGTGTGATCCATGCTCTAACCCGTTGAGTCAACTATCAATTCTCTTCTGAGACAACTCACTTCAAAATACAGGTTATCCTTTATGATGGGAATGGGATCCTGTATCAAACCATCATAGTAAAATACCAAGGGTACTCTCTCAACCTATTCTGATCCAACTAAAAACCCTCAAATCTATCCTGAAAGGACTGCCCTGTCATAAGGGTCCCAATTCCATATACGGATCATCAATTGGATAAATTTTTTGAAAGATATGGTTATTTTAGTGAAAAGGGCCCGATTCGGGTCCAGTCCAGGTCTAACCTGACCCCCTGGACCAATCCTGACCCTTCGTCCAACCCAAACAGGTCTGGCCAACCTGACCCGACCCAGTTCGATCGACCCAACCTAGTTCAGCTTGGCCTGCTGGGGCACCTAGACCTAGCTCGTTGGGCCACCAGAGCATCTCGGCCCGTACGTGCAGGTCGGTTTTCCGCAACGCACGCAGTACCCTAGACCACATGGATCCGCCTAGTCAATGCGACACTACCATAGTCAACACGGTCGGTCTCCACACCCCAACTCTCCAATGGATTCTCCCCACTGCAGGTTCCACTCAGACCACCAGCCGCGTCCGTGATAGCCCTCACTACATCCCCCGTTAGCGTCGTGGTTGCCTTTCGCAGACCCCTAGTGGTTGTTCATGACCCCTGCCACTGCGAGTTCCCTCCAACGCGGTCCCACCTAGACCATATTATATATCCTCCATCGACTGCCCAACCGGTGGGCCACCCTACTGGCTCCACCTGGTCGGGACCTCACTGGGCTATTGTTGCCTCCACCGCCAGCTGCCCTATCAACGACCTTCTATTCATCGAGCCCTCCACCTAGACCCAACCAAAGTAACTACTCTGGGCACCATCATGTGCCACCACCTTGTGCCACCGTAACCTTCTACCTCAGGTGATTCGCTCCGCGCCTTCACCATCTCACCTTTGAAATTTCGTCGTGGTGTCGGATCCCCAGTCTTGGATCATTGCACCACGGATCGAAGGTGCAATGATTCTCTGTTCTTATTTTATGAAGAATAATGAACACGAAGAGGTTTGGAGAAAATAGATAAAGCACATGAACTCCCAAATAATAGATATTGGCCTTGATCTCTTCATGTTAGAAGGATTATGAAGAACCATTCAACACCTAGATCTAATCCCCATTCAAAACCCTACAAGCAGTTATCCATCCCACAAGAACAGATGAACCATGGATCAACCTATTTGTTGGTTGGTCCATGTTCATCATTTTAATCTAATAAGGGAAAGTAAATCACAAAGATATTAACATCCTACCATGATTCAGTTCGATCACTGACAAAGAACAGTCGTCACATCGTTGACGTGGGTAAAGATCCTTCAAATTCTAGGTTTGTCACTGATCGTCGATCCATGATCCACCACCATTCTTAGAGACAACTATGTCTCCTTACCTTACAGGAATTCCAGGGTTATGGTGATAACTTTGAATCCTATGAAAAAAATTATTAAAATAAAATGCGTTGTTGCATCAAGAATAAAATATTTTTTTATTAGAATATTTTAATGATGTTTACGTCCAAAAAATATCTTTCACATCTGGCTCGCGACGACTGATATTCTACCTTGTCTAAGAAAAAAAACCCCTTACAAACTCAACAGTGGTCTTGGATTTCCAATCCAAGTTACTATTTATTATTTATTAGGATTTTAAAAATAAAATTATTTTATTTAATTATTTTATTTACGATTACAGTCTTTTCAGGTTTTTCCACTCAAGACCTGCACCAACTAAAGTTAAGTCGTGCCTGGGGTAAATCCACTACTCTGAGCTCAATAGTGCCTTAATATTTCTGATCTGGGAATCCATTTAAAAGATATTTCACTTTTTCATAAAATTCACACATGCATGTTATTAAAAACTTAACATTTTTCAATGAATCGTTTCAAGCACACCGGGCCTCGGAATCACCCACCGCCTCAGCACCTATTTTCATAATTTTCCCAAATAATTTCTAAAAATAAATTCAGGAAAATAAGAGTTATTAAATTCTCTCCACCTTAGGGCTTTACGTCCCCAAAATCCAAAACAAAGGGCAACTCAAACATTTGAGGGTAATAAGCATGAATATGAGCCTCCCACTCCCACGTGTTCTCCTAGAGATTCCTATGATTCCACCAAACACATACCAAAGTAATAAACCACATATTAAGTATCCCCTTATGTTAATCCTTGATCTCTCTATGGTTCTTAGAAAAAGTCACCCCATTTGATGATGTGCGATGAATCATGCACGTATATCCTCAACTAAGACAGGTGGAAGACGCTGTGTACCTGATCCAACTATGGGGATAGATCCAAGTGGTACAAAACCTCTCTAACTCTACATAGTATAAAGAAATAATTGATGAACCTCGGAGATAGCTTATTGTCCAAGAAAAATCTCTATATCCCATGTTGAGGAGAGAACCAAAGGAACACATTATCTCCCTCCTCGAACTCTAAAGGCCTTAATATCCTATCTGTATAAGATTTATGATGGCTTTGTTCAGTCTTTATCCACTCCTGGATGACATGCACCTTCTCTATAGTTTCCTACACCAACTCTAGGCCCATTAGTGTCGACTCTCCTAGGTCGGTCCAATAATGTGGTGACCTTTAGGATCACTCGTATAGAGCCTTGAAAGGTGTCATACTAATGGTGGAGGGGTTGCTGTTGTTGTATGAACACTCTACCAGAGGTAAGAGATCCTCCCAAATACAGCCAAAAGTTAACATGCAAGTCCATAGCATGTTCTCCAGAGCCTGAATAGCCCACTCATTCTGGCTATCCGCATGTGATTGAAACACTGTTCTCAAGTGTAACTAAGTCCCAAAGGCCTCCTGTAATCCCTTAGACAATCAAGATGTGAATTGAGTATCGCGATCTGAAACAATCTTTGATGGAACTCCACTGAGTTTTACTATCTCTAGTATGTAGAGGTATCCCAATATCTCTACTTAACTATGCTCTCTGATAGGTAGTAAGTGGGATGACTTGGTGAGTTGGTAAATGATCACCTAGATGGTATAATTCCCCCTGGACGTACATGGTAAACCCATCAAAAAGTCCATTTTTATTCCATCCCATTCCCATTCTGGTACCTCAAGGGGTTAATTCAAACCCACTAGAACCTAATGTTCATCCTTCATTTTTTGATAAGTAAGGCATCGAGACACAAACTCTGTAACTTCTTTCTTCATCCTTGGCCACCAAACTAACACCAGAGGTTCCGGTACATCATTTCCACATCAGGATGTACCACTAAAGGGTAGGAATGAAACTCCCTAAGAACCTTCTCTCGCAATTCCACTAGTATCATCATGCATCCTCTAAAAAGAATATTGGGGTCCCCACCTTTTAAATATCTATCAGGGGAATTCCATGTGTACGTTTGAGAATGTAGAGCCTCACAGTCAGTATCCCTATGTTGTGCCTCCCTGACTCGCTAATAGAGTGGAGGGGTGACAACCATTTACTGGATATAAGTTGTTCCATATCTATCCACAAAGGATATCTCTAATGAGGCCAACTGATTTGATGCCTCATTCATCAACTGGAAGATATATCTTCTACTGAGAGCGTATGCTACCATGTTCCCCTTCCCAGGAGTATTGAAAATCTCAAAGTCATAATCCTAGAGGATCTCTAGACATCTCCTCTATCTCAAGTTCTAATCCTTCTGAGAGATGATATAACTGATACTCTTGTGGTCAAAGTAGATGATAAACATCTCACTCATCAGGTAGTGTCATCACATCTTCAATGAGAAGACTACTGATGATAACTAAAGACCATGGGTTGCATAGTTCTATTCATGTGATTTAAACTGGCGTAAACCATAGGCAATAACTACTTGACTCTACATCAAGACACAACCAAGCCTGGTTCTTGATACATCACAGAACATTATGTACTCTACACCCTCCTCTAGAAACCTCAACTGGGGATCACTTGTCAAACTCTACCTCAAACTTCACTGGATCCATTGCAACTCCAGTCTTTGAGATGATATATCTGAGATCAATGAAGAACACCTGAGGCTCCCAGGGTGAAACACTGGGTCTCATAAATATATTCCTCTGTAAGTCCTCCAACTTCAACCTTATCTCATGATGCTCTATGGAAACCATCTTATGTACTGGTGTAGATATCGGTATCATCTCGGGGTGTAGAACAACACATAAGTCTATCTCTCATCGGGTAGGAAAACCTATAATATCTTTAGGGAAGATTTCCTTATACTATGCCATTATTATATGAAACTGAGGACTCAAAACATCAATTGCATTGAGGGTTAGGTTAGCCAACTGAAGAGTAATCGGTTGCACCCACCCATGCATGAGTCCATCCTGAGCTGCAAGGATTTACCTTTCGCTGATAATAAAGGGAAATATGGTTCTATTATCATGGATGAACTTCACCCTATTCCTAAAAAAATCAATCTGAGTATGAACTGTGGCTACTAGTCCATATCAATAATGACATCATAAGGCCTCGACGCTACTACCAAGAGATCCAAACCAAAACTCTCACCTTTAAGAGTTAGGTCATGCTATCAGTGCTAGTGTGTGATCATAGGGTCTCCTCCAGTAGAATTATCTAAACATGGGTATCAATTCAATGGTTTAACCATAATATCTAAGTATCAAACAAGAAAAATGGTAGGAAAGGAAAACTCTATCACAGGTGTCTATCTACTGTAGCTAAAGAAGAAAGACACATATCATACTTAGAACCATTCCTGGAGTCCTGGGGTCACAAACCTTGACTGCCTATAGCATTCTCCTCCCCTATCCTACGGCTCCCTGAGTCTAGTATGGACCACCTGAGGGTGGTGGTGGTAACACGTCAAAACATTGGCCACCTCCTGCTGCTTCCCCAACTCCTCTGCCACGTTCACTGCTTGACAGATTTATCTTCTCCTACTGCTGCCTCTTCCTTAGTGGTTCATCAACCACCTCTCTAAATGCAGTATGAATAGTGGGACAATCTCACATGGAATTTCCATTCCCAAGACAAGAATAGAAATGCCTCTACCTCAGGAAACTATCACACACCAAGAACTTCTGATGAAACCTCCTATTCTGTGAATTATGTCGTTCACCAGTTATCGGTAGGTCTTGGTGACCTTAAATCATAGGTAATCACTACCTCGAGAGCCTATGATATGTGTTCGAACCATATGTATCAGCATACAACACCAAAAGAGTCATCCACAACTTATTCTAGAAAGATGCATCCACCTGAACCATTGGAGGTGGGTCTACAAACTAATAAATAAGAGAAAACACCACCTACTGACCATCCTAAAGAATAACTACTCCGTGATTGGCTCCCCTCAGGGAGGCCTCATCAAACATGAGTTCAAACGCATGATCCTACTATGGAAACCTCATTGTCTTGCATCGTGAATACATCCTATAAGAAAACAAGATATATCATAGTTAAAAGAGTATACCTGGTGAGCTGAATCAAGAAGGAAAAAAAACACAACCCATTCCTATGTGATGCATGTAACTTTATATTTTCCTAAATCTAGTATTTTCATGTGTCGGGTCAAAAGTTAGTTGTCCAAAGTCCTGGTGTATGAATACGTCAGCCATTGCACCAACACTAGAGTCCTTGGCCTGAAAGATGAACTCGAAACACTTAATACTGTTACCCTAAACCAATATCACAGACTTATAACCCTAAAGTAGAACCTACCACATCTGATACCACTCTTTCACAACCCGTATCAAAGGGGTCCATTTCGTTACTAGCACCAGGTAGGCATATCCAACAAATGGAAGGCATTCTTCTAAGTACTTATACACATGTACACATCCCCAAGCCCAAAATACTAAAAAGTAAAAACACTAAGTAAACAAATGAACGCATACCACTATATCCCAACCAATATATTACAATAGGACATTAAAGTGCAGTAAAGTAAAAATAGGCTAGAATACAAGCCCACAAAAAAGAAAGAGTTTGTCGCACAAGATCCTGAAGCTCATCCGTAAAAAAAACCCTGCCTGAAGGGTAGGTATAGGAACTGTTTTCTGAAGACATAGAAGCACACCTCAGCTATCTCGTCTCTCTTTAAACACCACTTGGTCCTGGTACACCTCAAAATACATCAAATCATCGATGGTCTTCACAAAACATGACACGTGTGGGAAAATCTCGTGAAGGGGTGAGTAAAACAATACTCAGTAGGAAACCCTAAAACAAAAAGAAAAATACAACAAAGGAAACATCATGAAAAAGATACCATATAGAAATACCACAAAGGAAAAAATAGAACTAAGAAGATATAGCCAGCTCAACACTGATATGTGTCTATAGCACATATAACAAGAACATCTAGGTATATTCATAAGGGATTCTAAGACTTAGGGTCTCATCTACTGCTAGCTACATGGTTCCGCTCATAGAACTCTCATTCCAGAAGATCTCACTCCTCGAGCTATCTTATAGAAGTACGTAGAACAAGTCTCCCAAAAGTACCCAAGAGAATGCTAGGGTCTCAAAAAGTTATGTAGTTTCTCTAAGATATCCAGTCTTGTTAAGACATGTAGTCTTGATATAACACAGAGTGTTGGTAACACACGAAGTTTTGGTAACACACGGAGTGTCGATAACACACGGAGTGTCGATAAGTTATGTATCCACCAAGTCACATTGTTATAAATTCACAACCAAACATCAACCACTGAATACTACCTAAAGAACACTCATCAAGTATATCCAAATATAATGGAAATAATCTAATCTCGATACAAAGATAGGGGGTCCTCCTTGCCCAGGGCTCACTGGGGGGACTCCTCTCCCTACTAGAAACATCATCCTAGATAGGGGATAGGTTCCCATAAAAATATTGGTCACACCTTCTCTAAAAACTCTATCTAATGTACCATAAAGAGAAATGAGGACCAACCAGTCCTCTTGGTGTGATACATGATCCAACCCACTGAGTCAACTGTCGAAGCTGGGTTGAGACAACTCACTTCATAATAAGGGTCATCCTCTATGATAGGAACGAGATCATTCATCGAACCATCATAGGAAAAGACCAAGGGTACACTCTCAACCTCTTCTGATCCAACTAAAAACCCACCAAGCAATTAATAAAAGACCGCCTTATTACAAGGGTCCCAACATCATAGATGGCTCATTAATCGGACACTCTGTTTAAAAGATATAACCATTTTTGTAAAAAATTCCCAATCCAGGTCTGACTCGTCGGACCCGGTTCGGTCAACCCAACTCGACCCGAGTTGATGGACCCGACCCGGTTTGATCGCCCTGACCTAGTTCAGCCCGGCCAGAATAGGCTCGGCTCATGAGGGCAGCTTGACCAGGCCCGACCTCTCTGCCCCGACACTCATGGGCGGGCTGGTTTTTTCGCAATGTACGTGGTCCACTGGATAGTGTGCCTCTTCCTAGTCAATGTGGCACCGTTGCGGTCAACATAGCAGCATCATAGTCAATGTGGTCGGTCACCATGTCCTAGCTCCCCCATGGATTCTCGCCACCATGGGTTCTATGTGGAGTTACAATCAAGTACGCGGTGGCCCTCGTCGCGTCCCTCATTAGTGTAGTGACTACCTATTGAGGCTCCCACCATTGCAGTATCCCTCCGATGTGGTCCATTCTGGACTATATCCTACTACTGCCACTGAATTCCTTACTGAAAGCCCGGTCCCTATCAGGCCACTGCTGTCTCCACCACCGACTACCCTGCTGGCGGCCGGCTATTTTTCGTGCCCTCTACCCAGACCCGACTGGAGCCGTTACTCCGGGTGTCGTCATGAACCACAAGCTTGTTCCACCATAACCCACTACCTTGGGTGATTTGTTTCGTGGCTTCACCATTTCACCTTTGCAATGTTATTCTGGTGTCAGATCCCTGGTCTTGGATCATTGCTCCACGGATCTAAGGTACAACGATCCTTTTTTCGTATTATGAAAAGAATGAGTAACATAGAGAGGTTTGAGGAAAAGAGATAAATCACATGAACTATCAAAGAATAGATATTTTCCTTGCTTATGTCTACCTTGATCTGTTCATGTTACAAGGATTATGATGAACCATTCAACACCTAGATCTAGTCCCCATTCAAAACCTCGTAAGCAGTTATCCATCCGGCAAGAACGGACAAAGCATGGATCAACCTGTTCGTGGGTTGGTCTGTGTTTGGCATTTGAATCTAAGAGGGGAAATTATATCACAAATAGATTAACATCCTACCACAATTTGGTTTGATCACTGATGAAGAACAGTCGTCGCATAATTTCCATGGGTGAAGATCCTCTGAATCCAAGGTTCATCATTGATTGTCAATCCAGGATCCACCGTCATTCATCAAGAGACCTTTGTATCCTTGCCTTAGAGGAATTGTAGGGTTATATTGATAATCTTAAATCCTCTTAAAAATGTGTATTAAAATAAAATGTGTCGTTGCATTAAGAATAAAATATTTTTTTATTAAAATATTTTAATATCGTTTACGTCCAACAACTATATTTCATAGTCGGCCTGCACCGGCCTATGTTAGTCCTCACCTAAATAAAACACTACCTTATGAACTCAACGATGGTCTCAGATTTCCAATGAGAGTTACCATTTATGAGTTATTAGTATTTTAAAAATAAAATTATTTTATTTTATTATTTTATTTATGGTTACACCCTTTTAGGTTTTTCCACTAAAGACCCATGCCGATTAAAGTTAAGCCACACATAGTGTAAATCCACTACTCAGAGCTCAATGGTGCCCTCATATTTCTTATTCGAGTACCCATTTAAAATTTATTTCACTTTTTTAGAAAATTCACATGCGCATGCTATTAAAACATAACATTTTTTAGAAAATTATTTCAGGCACACCGGGCATCAGAATTGTACGTTGTCTCAGTGCCTGGTCTTAGAATTCTTCCAAATAATTTCTAAAAATAAATTCAGGAAAATATGAGTCATTACAATACCCAACCATGATATGTGGTAATTGAAAAAATTAATGACATCACTTCGCGAGGTGGTAGTCCACCATACACACAAATGATGATTTCATAACCCATTTTATGGAAGTAGAGATAGTTTTAGACAATTATCTTAATATAAAAACATATTATTTTATGGAATATACTGAGGTTATTATATCATCATGTTTTAATAATAATTTAATGAGGTTTATCAAGAAATAAAATAAAAAATTCTCGTTGAATAACGTTACATCTTCTTCGGGTAACCTCCTTAGGTATGCACCAAAAGCCTTCCTAGTTTGGATTTATACTCAAAATAAGGCTTTTGGAATGATAAAAGGGAAGTTAGGAAGTTATTTTGTTTTCTCTTGGCCGAACAAAAAAGGGTGTGAAGGTATGAATAATAGAGGATATGGGTGGCCTTTAATAAGTGAGGTGAGTGGTATACTTGTAAGTTTTGAAAAGAAAAAGTGTACCCGCGTTTTTCTCATGACTCAAGGCTCCATAAATGAGTATTATAGATAATTATAAATTATATGGTATAAATATGACCATAATATATATTTTATACAAGTTTTTTTGACATTTTAACCCTTATTATATAGTTTAACCCCCCGATAAACCCATTTTTTACCTTAACTACAGAAATTATTTTTTACTGTTTTCACTATTCAGTTTGGTAAACATTTAAGTTGAAATTATTCGATCATATAAATTATGATTATTCAAAATATTTAATACATTTTTTTAAATTCCACTCAGATAAGGGGAAAATATTAATTTAAAATTAATCCCATAGACGCGATGAGAAAGCGGGGTTTCAAAGAGAAAATGTTCAAAGTTTACAAAGTTATTATATAAAAAATAAATATGAAAATTATTCCAATGATATAAATTGGATTAATAGATTTATAATTGAACTTATTTTTCGTTAAAACTAATTTAAAATATAATTTAACTTTATAAATAATTTAAATGAAAAGGTAGTTTTCAATTAAAATTCAGTATTTTTCACTATTTATCAAAAAAATAATCTTCTAAGAAAATTATTAAAAATTTATCCTGAGATAATTTTGATATGATGATTTCAAAAATGAAGTTTATTTTTTCAAATAGATTTTAAAAAAATTTCAAAAAATTTATTTTAAAATAAGTGTTCAAAAAGGTGCCAAAAATATTTTTTAGAAAAATATAGTTTTTAAACGTAAAACTGAATTTATTCTTATCTATTATCTAGAAAACACATAATATGAATGTTAAACAGTTGATTGAATATATAATATATAAATTTCATTAAAATATTTCACCCAAAGTTGTTTTTTTAATTTATTGAGGTAAAACATATTTTTTCATAAAAATATTTTTTTAGAAAAATATTTCCTTTATTTTCAAATGGTTTTTATTCTCATAGAACTTTATTTATTAATTCCAGAATCACTACCATTTATTCCTTATAATAAATATCTTGCTTCAGTGGTATGACCTCTAAGTTTAGTACATGTGATGAAATGGATATATACTTCCTTAGTAGTGATACATGGAACACATCATGGACCTGAGAGAGTTTCAGCGGAAGCATAAAATGATAATATACTATCCTGATACAATCAAATATTTTAATTGGATTGGTATACTTAGGGCTTAGTTTTCCCTTATTTCTTTTATAGAGAAATTTATAGAATGACCCTCTTATAAACTTCAAATTATAGATCTCATTAATGATTATTAGCATAAAATATCTATCAAATTTTTTTAGTTATTACATGTTTTTGAATGGATCTAACCTTATCTATCATCTCGCCATCTTTCTCGAGTCATAATAGCTTTCTTTCCGCAATGTCATTCCATTACGTTGGAGTTCTACAATTTTTTCCATAAAGGGTTTATTAAATATTCATCAAAATTATCATTTAAAAGATATTGTTTCAAGAATACTCAACATGAGGAAGGTTTTGATCACAATCACATTTTAAATCCATAAAACAAGATCTTAGTATATACTCCAGGGTTTGAATTATTCTCTCAAACTAACCATCTGTATGAGGATGATACGTAGTGATGAAACTCAACTCTATATCAATAGATTGCTGAAGAATACACTAAAAATTCTAGGTAAACTATATATTATGATAAAATACAACTGAATGTAGTACTCCATGCAACCTTAACACTTCCTAAATATATAATTGTGCAAGTGGATCTACAGATAAATCTTATCTGATAACAATGAAGTGTGCTAACTTCGTAAGGTGATTGAATATAACCCATAATTATCCTAATGTCAAAGATAAGATAAACCATAGAGGTTATTAGTGCCTTTAATCATATGTCCACAAAGTGTAAATATATTTCTCCTCAAATAAATTTATCACTATTTAAAAAACCAAAGTGATGTATTTCCATAAATTTCTCTTAAAATATCCTTAATATTGATAAAATCATATAACATAAAACCTAAAAAGGGGTTTCAATGAATTTGAACATTTTATAAACCTTAAATCCATAAATCCATTATAGTATCCAGAAATATTAAGTTAATATTACCTGGAGACATAAATTATTCCCAAAGAAAATTCACCCTTTATTCCTTAAATAAGCTCTTATCTTATGCAAAAACGTATATATTGGAATCTTGGTTTCAAACTTGTATAGATAGAATATCAAATGTGAATTTGTTATTCTATACTTCATGTATAGAGATATAATCACATGAAATTTTACTAAAGGTTGAACAATAATATTTTCATAAGTCTCATTAATCCAAAATAAAATATGAATTCCCCAACTAATGAAGAGAGTATTATTGTGAAAAATTTATCATGATTCACTTGAAATATCATAATTGCATAAATTTTCCCTTTTTCCTTTGTCTTAAGAGGATATTGTGGCTTATCATCCTTATTATCCCTTTGATTGGGATATTTATTTTCATAATTCTCGTACTCCTTTCATTTGAAACATTGGATTGTGGGTGGTGAATTATATGAAACTTTCTATCTATTCTAATCAGTATCTAACTTATTCCCATTACATCATCAATCAATTTCTAGATGACCCTCCCTTCCACACTTGAAACAATTACTATTTCCATTAAGACAATTTACTTCATGTTTCTTCTCGCACTTTGAGCTCAAAGAAAAGGTCATCTTCTTCTCTCGATGGTTTTTAGACTTTCCTTTGAATTCAATTTTTCTGTTCTTATCAAAAGCATGAGAATGATATGTAACTAAACCCTCTATTTCCACCTTGATAGAACATTAAAAAATCTCTTCATAGCTACTAAATTATATTAAGGATAAAACCCTTCAAATATTTGGTTTTAAGCCACTAAAGAATCAATTGACTACACTTTTAGGTTGGAAGATAATACTAGAATCATACCTCATGATTCTAGTAAAATTTTCTTTGTATGTACTAATGGAGTAATTGTCATTTTTTTATCTCAAGGAACTTATTCTCCATATTTTTATAAGTAATAATAGGAAAGTAATTATTGAAAAATATATTCTTGAACTCATCCCAATCTGTGGAGCCAATCTCATACTATTGCCTTGTATTCTTGATAAGATTACATCATTGATTTTCTTCACCTTACAAATGGTAGACAACCAAAATGTATTTCTTAGGCTCCAAGCACTGGAGGATGGAATATATATTTTCAATGGTGCTGATACATTACTCATAAACTAGTGGATTAGAATACCCACATAAAGAAGGTAGATATTTCCTCATAAAGGACTCAACAGAATGTTGTTCCCTCATTTTTTTATTTTGAAGTCTGTCATGATTCATAGCTTGATAAATTTTTGTAAAAATAGAAACAATATTATTCATTCCAACTCCTATAATATTTGGTTTCTTAGGAGGACAATCATTACATTGTCTATTTCACTCAACATTAACATAGTTCCTTAGAGTTCCATCCATCAGCTAAAACTGAAATTAGAGTGTGAGAAACACTAATCATAGTGGGGAACCACATAATCATGAAAAATTACTAATATGGTGTCTAAATCATAACACTTTATTTCCAATCTATGAAACCTTAGGATTAATCTTGGTCATTCATGGTAATTATCTTTTTAAATCATTCATGATGGTTCATAAAGATTTTTTAAATTTCAAAGAATATACCTCAGGAGAATCAAACTATGTTTTCAATAAGGCCCATTTTCGTGCACTAGGTGATGATTGAGTCCATCTCAATGCACCCTTTTCTGATTTATTACCCATATGTACCTATGTGATAGAGCCACATCCACTTGTAGTATCCATATAGAGATTTAATTTCTTAGAAATCACTTTATCTATTCATTACCAAGATTCTAGGACATTTTCCTATACTTTGATGCATCCATAGACTTATCCTTAGAGACATCCCTAGACATATCCTTAGAAATATCCCTAAGGATCTCACTAAATTTTCCACATAATAGTTTCCAAATGTTAATTAAACTTCCCTATAATACCAACTATAATGACATAGGCTTCTCATACTTGGATATTACATATTTTTAGATGAATATTAATTACATTACACAAACATACACCTGAAGACCATAATATTTTAGTTCCTTTGGAAACTTGTAAAACAATCATCTAATTTGGTGAAAGATCTTAAATGTCCCCCATAAAGATCTTCCCATTAAATAATCTTAAAAAACATACCCTACTTAAAACTTTTATTTATAACATGGGGAAAGGAAACATAAGAAAGTGTGATCTCAGGTGATCAGTATGGGTAAACAAGGGATATACATAAGCATAACATGAACATAAGGGTATGATAACATGATCATGACATTTGAAAATCATACCCAACATATCAAATATCATAATCGTGATTCATGGAATAAATATTGTGAGTTAATAAGAAATGAATCATAAGGGAATCAAAGAACATAAGTAATGAGATCATAATATTGGAATAAGACATAAAATTTTGGAATACACAAAATCATATAAAAACATTCCCATAGTAGTCAAGGATCAATGTCAATGCTATCTTAGTATAATGGGTTCACTCTACAAACCATTATAGTAGTTAAGGTTCACTACAAAGACTATCATAATGGAAAAATTCCCTTACTAAACTGGGTTTACTCCCCATTACATTCATGTTTATCTCATGAGATATAAATCTTTTCCCAATGCATTGGAGTGAGATATAGGTGCCACTCATCTCATAATGAAAACCATATTCATGTGTTCCAAAAGATTATAAAACATTTATCATATCATAATGTATGAAATGAGATAGGTTTCATAAATATTTAATTATATCATAACCTGTGGAAAAGGGATAGGTTTCCTAATCATTTCATTATTTCATCATAGCATAAACCATGAAAAAAGAAGCGGGTTTCATAAGAATTTTATCATGGCATAACCTATGGAAGAGAAACAGTTTTAATAAAAATCTTATAATGATAAACCATTAAAATAATGAATAATAATGGTATATTGGGATCATGTCCCCAGAAAATCATAAGTTATAACTAAGTATGTCATCTTAGATAGAGAATGATTTTGAATATCACTTGGAACATTTCTTGAGGAAAATAATTTTTCAATGAAAATCACTTTTTAAAACTAAAACATTTTCAAAATAATTTTATTTGAAAATAACATTGAAAACTTATAAAGTAATCTTTAAAAATCCTTTAAAACATTTATTAAGGAAAATATACTCTTCACTTTTAAAAAAATTAAAACATAAAACATTTTGAAAATCCTTTTCATTTTGAAATAATTTATTTAAAATAGAAAACTTTAAAAATTATTAAGGAAACAAATTTCTTTAGAAATAACTTTGAAAACTTTAAATATAAGTATTAAATAATTAAATTTTCATCATAGTGGTAAATATTATTCATTTTGTTCATGTTAAAAAAAGATTCTTTCATATTTTTTGGAAAATCCAAACGATCATTGTTTGGAAAATGGTATGAAGATTCATTTCAAAAAAATTGTAAAAATTAAAACATAAGAAAAAATGTATTTAATAAATAATTTTAATAATGTTAAAAACTTTTTCAAAACTTTTTCATAAAATAAGGTTTTTGAAGAAAATGTATTTCTGACTGAAGAGAGAGATGAAGTTAGATTTTATTAAAAATATTTTAACAATAATTTTAAGTAACAAAGAGTGTAAAATGTGAATATTACTTGAAAATATTATGAATAAACATAGGTGAATAAAATTAATGATAATTATTGAGAGTTATATCAGAGTACTTCAACATTGGAGACTTAATCATAAACAATATTGATAAATGATGATATTGTAAAATAAAATATTTACCACTTAGGTAACTTTGAAATGTAATCCCTGTGAAGGAATATCATTAAATGAAACTTAAAATATAAAGAGGATAAATAAATTCATGATATTAAATTTAAAAGGTGAATTATATACACCTAGTAAAATAATATACATGCATAACATAATATATGTCTAAAAGAAGACAAATTAAGATAAAAATATCTTACTGCTTTGGTAACTTTTGAACCGTAAACCCCATAAAAGAGACATCCTAAAATAGATATGTAAATAACAATAATTTTCAGTATAATAATAATAAAATAAATTCATGGTAATTATATACACCACATAAAATAAATAGATGGTGAATATGACTTGTGTCTCACAGAAGTAAAAAAGTGAGATGAAAATCACTTACCTTAAGTCTCGATTTCTATCATACACATTTGAACCAACTTTATAAAAAATATACGTTTATTATACCTATATTAAAGAACAATAATTATATATATCATATGTTATCTTATTTACTTATGTAATTTTATTACCCATTTATTAACAATTCCATGTTAAAGTCATGTTTCGGGTAATAACCGATTTTTCGTATATATTTTGATTTGTTATTTTCAATCCTCTTACCTTGATCATGGTTACATAATCTCCATAATAGTAATCATGAAATTTATATCATATTTATACATAAATTATATTTTTAATACCAATCATTAATGATAGTTTTGAGAAATTAAGTACATTACGATCATGGAGATGGTAGGTCATACGTTCGCATGAGTAACGTTTCTATTTTTCAATGATCATTGTGGAAAGGAGTTAAGTAATATTTTATAATTATAGAATTATAATAATATAATAAATAACATATTAACTATTTAAATATAATTATACATATCATTAATATGGTGTGGTGATGAAAAGATATAGTCGCATCACTTTGTGAAGGTGGTATTTCACACGTACATGAATGATGTTATCATCTTTCACTGAGTGAAAAGATAAGAAATGAAATAATTTATTATATTTTAATAAATATAAATATTTCATTTATATCATAATTATTTCATGTATATCACATATATTTATCCTTATTATCTTCCATGTAAAGCATTAGTGAAAAATGAATTACATCGCTTCGCGAGGTGGTAGTCCACCGTACACACGAGCAATGTTGTCTTATCCCTTCTGGAATGGAAATTTAAAAAAAAATATGTCTGATAAAATGAATAAAAATGTATAATTACTTTATAAATATCATATATATATATATACTTTATAACGATCATCATACCAAATCTAGAGAGACGGTAATGGAAAAATGAATGACATCGGTCCGTGAGCCGGTAGTCTGTCGTACACACGAATGATGAATTCATAAACCATTTGATGAAATTGGATATGGTTTTAGGTAATTAAATTAACATAAATATATATAATTAAATATAATATATTTATTTTATTGTATCATAATGATTTAATAATAATTGAAGGAGTTTGAGGATGAAATAAAATAAAAATGCTCATTAAAGAACGTTACCTCTTCTTCGGGTATGCTCCTTAAGTTTGCACCAAAATCCTTACTAGGTTAAATTTATAACCAAAATAAGGATTATAGGATGATAGGGGGTAATTTTAAATTCATTTTGGTAGTTATTTTTCAAATAAAATGGTTTTCAAGGTGTGAATAAGAGATGAGATGGGGTGGCCTTTTATAAGTGAGGTGAGTGCCACGCTTGTATGTTTTGAAAATATAAAGGTGTACCCACGTTTTTATCATGATTAAAGGATCCAAAATAGAGTATTATAGATAATTAGACATTATAGTATTGAAATATGGCTATAAAATAGATTTTAGATAACTTTTTAGGTAATTTTAACTCTTATCTTTCTAGTTTAACCCCTTGGTAAACCCATTTTTCACCATAACTCTGGTAATTATTTTTTATTGTTTTCACTATTAATTTTGATCAAAAAATTAATTTGACATTATAATATATTATAAATTTTGATTATTCTAAATATTGAATCCATTTTTCTAAATTTTATTCATATAAGAGGAAAAGTTTAATTTAAAATTAATCCTACAGACATAACGAGAAAGTGGGTTTTCAAAGAGAAAATGTTCAAAAGTTTACAATGTTTTTATATAAAAAATCAATATGAAAAATGATTCAAATTACATAAATTGGATTAATAGATATATAATTGAACTATTTTTACATTAAAATCAATTTTAATATATAAATTAACTTTTTAAATAATTTAAATGAAAATGTAGTTTTCAATTAAAATTCAATATTTTTAACTATTCATAAAAAGAATTAGTTTTTTTAGAAAATTAGAAAAAAATAACCCTATGATAATTTTTAAATACTTATTTTAAAAAATTAAGTTTATTTTTTAAAAAATATTTTCTAGAAGTGTTAAAAATTATTTTAAAAATAAGTATATAAAAAGGCGACAAGACTACTTTTTAGAAAAATACAATTTTTAAGTGTAAAAATGGATTTATTCTTATATATTATCTAGAAAACACATAATATAATTTTTAAATAGTTGATTAAATATATACTATATAAATTTCATTAAAATAATTCAAAAAATGTTTTTTAATTTATTGAGGTAAAACATGTTTGTTTTCATAAAAATAGTTTTTTAGAAAAATATTTCCTTTATTTTCAAATGGTTTTTACTTTCATTTTTAATTAAGTGGTCACCAAAGAATTAATTTTATATACATGTTTAAACCATATATTTTCATAATTTATTTAATATTATTGATACCTGATATTCCAACATCTGGGTGATAACTATCTTATTAAATAATAATATTTTAATAATATTCCGCATTTCATTTAAAATTAGTGTTTCATGTAACACAAGATAAACATAGTGTTACAAGTAAAACAAGTTAAATTTAATATTTAATGTAATTAAAAATATATAAAATGTTAAAAAAATTTGAAAAAATGTCTCACAAAATCTCTGGGTGTTACACACATCAACAAAAACATAATCCTATGAGAGTTTCACCATCGCCACCCATAACCCTGAATTATATGGGGAATTAATTTCTCATACTGGAAATGATGAAAATAAATCTATACTTATATCATGTATACAAGATAGTAACACGAACAAGGAATTAAATCCATATAAATTTAAAAATCTCTTTCTCCTATGAATTTATAGCTCCCTCCAAATCTCTCTCCCTTCTCCTGGATGATTCCCCTCTTCAAAATGGTTAGATATAAATTTAATTGCTCATACCCCAATTTTTAGGGGTGGTTTGGGGTATTAATATGGGTTAAAGATAAGTTGAACTGGTAAATGGGTAATATTTGGAAAAAATGACCAGGTCACATAATTAAGGTGCATAGTTTGTTAAATCATGTTCCAATCATGTGGTTCGATATTTCCATCCATATTTGTCTTGCATGGTTCCTAGGAAAGTCTACACGATTCAATTAGACATGTGGAGACTGTTTGAAATGACGTTGTCCCATAAATTTGTATCTCACATGGTTCCGGATCAATTTGGCATGATTTGGTTAACTATGTTGAATCTATGTGGAATACATTGTCTCTTCAAATAGTGCTTCACATGGTTTCCTAGGATGAGGTGAGCAGTTCCATAATTTAAGTGGAAATTTTTCATAGTATAAAATGCTCTCAAATGCCTCTATTTTTCCTCTAAAATTCCCGATTCATGAAAAATTATACCAACTCATCATTGAATTCCCATTTTTTACCTACCAAAATAAAAAAAATCCATAAATACATGACATATAATCATAAAAAACATTTTCAAAGTGGAATTCATTATAAAAATAACTTATGCACTTTAGTACAGAAACTACTACACCAAACAATAGTTTGTATTGAGAAGATATAAGAACTGGAGAAAAAAACATTCACTCCATCTAAGAATTATGGAGAGGTTGAGGAAAGAAAATTTCAGCACCATTGATCCATGTTCTTTCTGTAGAGGAGGAGGAAGATCTTTTCAAGCATGTATGCTCTTATGCGTGTATAGATCATCTTGAAGAACTATGAAAGGAAGACCATCCTGATGTTTCTCATTGATATCTATTTGTAAATATAATTATTATTATAATAATATCTATTATTTGGTTTCTAATCATCCAGTAGAGAACAAGAGATCTGATTCAACCAAGAGTGAGGAAGAAAACTAGAGGGTGGTGGTGCCTGGGTAAATAACGCCCTACAATATTATTATCACTATGCAAGTTTAAAGATGTATTTTTTCCTTAATTTATATCATCCATGTGTATTATAATAAGATTCTTGGATTTACACTTCCCCTATCTAGTAATCACTATTAAATTGGTGATAATTTGGGTCTCATAACTCACCCTGAACCTGGAAAGGTTTAGGCTCTCATATTGACGAAAAACCTTGAAAAATACTTGTGTGTTATGAATTATTTATTTTTTTTCTTACACTCAAGGTGAAGGAGGTTTTATTCTAAGAGGATCAAGTACTTAATTAGGTATGTAGGTTTAATTTGAATGAATTTTTAAGACATATAACACTGATTCACCCCCCCCCCCCCCCCGAGAGGTATTCCAACTTACCAGGGAATTTTATGTGGTATCAAATAAAAACATTTTCCCTATGATATCCTTTATTTATAATAGGTATGAATATTTTTAGTTCAATTAATAATATATGAGTTCCATTTTTCAATGGGAAAACTTTCATGGGTGTAAGAACTGAATGTTTCCTTATTTACTTTCACAAGGAAAAGAGTTTAGTAATATTGTTACTATAGGTTTCCCAACTATTTAGAGGAATGCTTAGATGGCCTTTGAATATGATAGAAATTTAGAGGTATATAGGAAGTCCAAGAATTAAATTCTTGAATCCCTATATATCAAATTATACTCAAAAAGTTATGATTTTTCTAACATCAAAATAAATGTGGGAAAATTTAGAAAATGTGTATGGGGGGAATTTCTAGATCAAAGAATCCAAACTATAGATCTAAAGGGAAAAATTAAAAGATATCAATATGGGTGGAGATGAAACTATGGATGAATATTTCATCAAGGTAAATGAATTAGTTAGACATATAAGAGTAGTTGGTGACAAGCTGTAAGACTCTATTTTTGGTTAAAAATTAATGAGAAACATTCTATAAAGATTCGATTTGAAGGTTTCATCTATAGAATATTGAGAAGATCAATCACTTGATGAATTTCACAACACTATTCTTAGTTATAAAATGATAAAAACAATAGTTTTTAATAAAAATTATAAATAATAGATGGAATTAAAAGCTATGAATAATTTGATAATCAAGGAGGAAGGTGATTCCTTTAGTGTATTGGAGAATGATGATGGGAGTGATAAAATTCACAATAGGTTTATAGATTTTATATTAAAAAAATCTAAAACCATGTACACACAAGTATAAAGGAAATATCCCCCCTTAAATGCTTTAATTTTGGGGGAATAAGACATTTTTTAACATGTTTTTAAAGAATAAATAAGATCGTATAGTCTAATGAGGAATAGGATAAAGAGAGGCCTCAGAGAAGGTCAAAAGGAAAATCTTTCAAAGAATATAAGAAGTTATATGGAGTTGTAAATAGAATACAATGAAGTAATAAATGAGTATGTTGAATAAGGAAGAAAAATATTTTTCTTCCTCAAGAAATGATTCTAAAAATGTGTGTGCTAGAAAAGATACCAATTTCATGGCATGTGTTGAGAAAAAATAAGATAGGTTAAGCAGTGGAGGAGAATGATGATATGTGACTTATATGTTTCACATGTTGAAAAATAAACTTGATGTATGTCTTGAAAGATATACTCAACTCATTAATGAATTCAATTATCTTAAGAATGATACGAGAAATATGAAGAAATATTAAGATGAGAGTTTTCTTATATAAAATGATCACATTGAGTAGATCAACTCTCTCAAGGTAAAAGTTGATGAATGAGAGATAATCATAAAATAATTTTAAAAGAAGATAGATATTCAAGAATAAATACTTAAAGAGGTTTAATAAAGGTGTCATGAGGATAATTATACCCTTGTAAATATTAGGAGTGACTTTGATAAAGTTGTTGAAGTGAAAGTTTTGTCATCACAGGGTGTTGATAAATCTTGTGCACCAACTCAGTTAAAATCTATACCTATTTTATCTAAAAATGTTAAATTCAGTTCAGTTAACATTATAGTTTCTAAATTATAATCTAGGAAAACCTTAATATATAAAACCCCATAGAAGATGACTATTATAGATAAGTCAGTTGATAATGGTAAAAATAATAAAGGATACCCAAAACCTATATAGAGGAAGGTTGATGTTTCACCAAGATAGAAAATAAATATTCTAAAATAGACTTAGTAGTTTCATGGAAGAACCAATTTCAGGGGATACTACATGTGTTATGGTTTTTATTGTAATAAAAACTATGTTTTATGGTATACTATGTCTCTACCTTGAAATCAAATAAATAAATTATTTAGGGGGATAGTTAAAAAATAGAAATTTCATACTTGTGAGAGGAAAAATAGTGAATGAAGACTCATATTTGATGCTTGTTCAAAATATTTTTAATTGTATTTAAGAGATTTGTAGAAGGTTTTACTAGTAAATTCACTATATTGTGGAGTGTATAACTATGATTATAGGCCAAAAACAATGAGTTATAGAGGAAAATAAATCTTAAAAGAAAATTAAGGTTGAGATATCACATGTAGTTAAGGTGTATTTCAAAGAAAGTTATAAGATAAATTCATGAATCCTAGATAATATATTCTTATCATAAATGATTGGGGATACAAAAATATTTAAAAACATAGAATAAAAAGATGATGGTGTAGTAAATTTTGGCCATTAAATCTCTCTAAATATCAAATAAGTTGGAATAGAAGAAATTGATGCCCAAAATCTAAAATCAAAAAATGTTTTTTTATTTATGGGCTCAAAAATAATCTTCTAAGTGTAATTCTATTATGTGATGATGGAAATATTCTCATTTTTATAAGAAACATGTATGGGCACAGATCTACGAGGATAAACCCTTTGTGAATTTTTTAAAACTGAGGTGCTTAGAGGAGGCTCATAGGAAGTCTAGAGGATTTCAGTAGCTAAAAGATGGAAATAAGAATAATTACACACCATGTAAAAATTACACATCTTGTAAGTTAGGATCATGATATGTAATAAATTAGGGTTTAAAAATAAATAAAATAAAAATTTGATGCGTTTTTTAGTGAAAATAGAACCCTATGGATTACATGACGTGAAAGGGGATTGCACATCGTATAAATCCCATATTCTGTATGTGTTAAACATTTCCAACCACTCAGGTATGTCAAACCCTATGGCTGCATCACCTCTCTCCTAATTCCAGGTGACCTGAAAACCACCCCTTTGGAATTTTGTTGATTCCTTTATCAAGGATAGATCTCTATCTTCCCTCCTTTGATCCTTCTTTGATGTAAGGTATGTTCTACCTCCATTCTTTTAGTTTCTTTGGTTGGTTTCCTCCCATTTCTCCTTTCCATGTGATGGAAATTGATCTCCATGTTTCTAAAAGAGTTTTGCTAGTTTTTTGTGGTGTGGTGTCCTCGGCTGGAAGTAGTTATTATGGGATAGGAGATTGGGATCCATAGTGTTGGTATACTCTTGTGTGGAGAACATTGACACCCTTTTTGAGGTAGGGGATTTTTTTCTTCTCTATTTATTTATGTGAAATTGTAGAGCAAGCAAGATTTATCCCCTTGGATAAAAATGAGATTAACCTAATAATTACTTGAACCGTATTAAATAAATGGTATTGATTACATGGTGATGTTTTTTTTGTACCATGATAATGGGTTGGCTCTTAATTTGATAGATAGTGTGATATCTATTATTTTCTTGCATTATCATGTTGTTCTTGATATAAATTGGTAAAGAACATAAATCCAAAATTAATTATTAATTAATTGGATAAAAGTTAAAAGAGGCGTGTTTAATTAATCTGGTGTGTTGTTATTTTAATATTGAGAGAATTTTTAAATGAATTGATCTTCCATGTGATAATGTAATTGAATAAATATGTGAATCATGTTGATTATTGTTGATAAAGGAATTAAAGGCATTTTAAATTAATTGTTTAATTAATTTGTGTTAATTTAGGCTATATTGTTTCTTAGGTTTTCATAGTCAGAACCTATGAATAATGAATTAGTTAATTCAATATGGAATAATAACTATTTGTGTGATAAAAGATAATTCCTTTATAGGGTCTGGGTTTCCTGCTTTCTTGTAAAGGTCGAGTTCCTTGTGCTTTAGAGCCATGAGATCTCATTGTGTGTGAAAGCTAAATGCCTTATTTTAGGGATAAGAACCTAGTTGTTATGTTTAATTATTGATTCTTGTGAGTTTATGTGATTCTAGGATTGCTAATCCTAGATAGATGTTTTCGTATATGGTGACATGAGTCTTAGATATGATGTAACCTCAGGATGGCTAATCCTGGAGAGCTATTGTGGTGTATGGAGTGGGGGGCCGAGTTTTTGTGGTAGTATTTGACGCTTGTGATGGTGGGATGCATTAGGATATGCATGTGGGTGTTGGAGAGGACACCGATGATGACAAAATGGGTTAAAGCTGGGTTTACTCCTTGATAAGAAATTTGGATGCTTGTTTGAATCTATTGTTTAGCTGACAGCCAATTTTTTTATCTATTTTCCTTTCCCCACTACTTGAGGTGGATGGATGTTCTTGGTTCTATACCTTTTTTGTTAGATTATGATATTTTCCTAGAGTTACTGGTAATATAGAAAGTGATAATTTTAATAAATGAATAAATGTTTAACCCATGGGGTTGGAGCTTACTGGGATGCAATAATGAGGTTATAATTCAGAGAAGTCATGTGCTTGGTTTGCTAATACCTGGAGGGAAAGGAAATTTTCTATGATGTTAATGTAATGTAATGGTAATGGTTAAATAATGGTTAAATAATTAATTAATGAAAATTTCAACTGATTAAAATGAATAAAATAATTTAATGTAGCTCATTAAATGGTTGTATGCTTATAGGATATCGGGTCTTAGTAGTAGCAGCCGGGAGTCCAAGAGACATTAGCTGCAATTGCGTATGAGACTAGGTTATTCCCATAGTTTGGTTATGAGCTATAATATATCATGTAAATTTTGTGTTTTTATACACTACTCCACCCTTTCGGTTAGGGAAACTGACTCCCTGGGGATTCTGAGCCCTGGGGGTGTTTTCCCCAACATCCTGGTGGGAGGATGGATGGATGACTACCCCTTTTGGCCCCTATCTCTTCTCTTGGTAGTTACTTGTCATATTATGCATGGTGGTAAGTTTTCATCAAATATTTATGTGGAGGGATATAATATATTTTGTTTATTTCACACACATGTATTCTATATATAGTTTCCTAAGTACTACTATAGGTATAACTGTATAGGTTGTGATGGATTGAGGATCCTTACTAGGTGTATGGGATGTGATGGCTTAAGGTATAATACCTAATGTATGATACATTTTATATGAGATATGGTGGCTCCTAGAAACAACCTGGTTACTTTTGGTTATGTGTATGTGGTGGTGTGTTGCACAAGGTGCATGTTTTGGTGATTCACTAAAGTGTCTGAGGGCTAGAATTTTTTGAGAGAGATGCTTAGGATGTGAAATATTGGGACAGAGAAGTAAACCAATGGGGAAGTGGTTTTGAGGTACCCTTGATATTATTTATTATATTATATTCTCTTGTATGTGATGCTTGATGATATTATCCATGGTGAGGTTGAGAACTTATTATACCTATTTAGGTGATGAGTTAGTTTCACTTGTTGTTCATTGTGCTTTAGTATGATTTATTTATCTTTTTCATGAGAGGATCTAGGGAGGATCCTACTGATTATACTCTTATACTCACCCTACATATATATAAACTATTTTTAGGCTACTTATAGTAGGTTGGAGATCAGGATGGTTACTAATAGCTTGTGGTTTAGTAGGAGATGTTTGGGCTTCATGGTTGTTTTCATCCTTACTTTTCTTTTGGTACTTGTAGTCTTCCTTTTAGTTATAGTAGTTCTTACATGTCATTAAATATGTGCACTTGGGTTTTCTCTATATTTTAGTTTATGCAGGATTTGGTAGGGGTCTTTATTATCTCTCACTTTATCATGTATTCTCTTAGAGGTTAATGACTCCCATTTGTGTGTTTACTATACCCTCGGTGCTGGTCACCAACCCGAGGCCTACTGGAGGTAGGAATAGGGTGTCTCTATCTCTCTTCTCCCATTACCGACCTATAAGGGGTATACTTTTGAGGATGGGGTCATGAAATAGTGGTATCATAAGTCTGGTTGAGGGATAGGATGGAGTTTGGGGTTAGGCATAGGTGGGGATGTGTAGGATGGTAGGTAAACGGTGTCACCTAAGTTTAGAAATCATTGTAAACATGGGATATTGGATTAGACATAGGTATTTAGCACCCCCTATGATCTGATGAACATAAATTTAATCTTACAATGACTAATAAATAAGGTGATACCGGTTGTAGGGTAGAGACCTTGGAAAGTATCGTGCATCATTCTTCTTTGCGCTTGTGTTTGAATGGGTAGACCTTGGGATAGGTTAACCTGAAATGAATAAAAAGAAAACAATTAATTAATGTTAAATTATTATATATTCTATGTTTATAACCTCTAACTACTTGGTCTTTTTTAGAGTTGGCTTCAGGTCGACATCCTCATCAGGCTTACACAAAATATGTTCAGCAGGCTGTGCTAGCAGATCACCGTAGGGTAGAGGTAGACAGTGACAACACTTGGAGGAGGTCACTCTAAGATTTTTAGATCCTGAGTCTGCATAGTTATAAAGGATCTATTTCAGATGCATTCATGGAATACTAGTTGAAATAGTTTTATATAGACTTCATTTTGATTCATGCTCTGAAGGAACATTGTGTATCATTTCCTATGACGATGTCGCATGGGGAAGCGAGGCAGTGGTGTTTCTTGTTCCTAGGATATCCTGAGGAGTCTGGAGTATTGTGGGAGGAATTCCAAGACTAGTTCATAGATGGTTTTATTTATTCAACTACGAAGGTGGTCAGTTTCCATTCACTATTTTCCCTTTGATAGGGGAGCTCCAGTGTGCGAGAGTTTTGGATCTATTTCAGGAACCTTTTATGATATGCTTCAGACCTGTTTCCAGATGAGTAAGTTCAAGTGAGGAATTTCAAGGAGCCTTTGTGTCCAAATATCTAGTTCCAAGTAACCTTTTTTATGCTGAAGATATATCTTGAGGTTCTGGGAAGAGAAGAGGTCATCAATAGGATGTTATCTAGAACCATATCGTCATGAGAGGAGAGTCGTCAAGATTCCTCACGAAGCATATATGTGGTTTGGGGTTCCCAATTTTCAAGAAAGAAGAGATTCTAATTAGCTGAGGGTAGGTCCCAGCCCTTAGTGTCTCATTTCTCTTGGGGAAGTGGCTCTCATTCCTATTCCAATGGTTCATATGCATGTTTTTCTTGTGGAGTCCAAGGTCATCAGTGGCGAGAGTACCTGGCCTTTTTGAGAAGTCGAGCGTGACTCCTATGTATATATCTTCATTTAATATAGAACCTTATAAGTTTCAAGAGTTTTGTATATAGATCGATGATCTATTGTGGTGTGGTTTTGTTTGACCAAGTGTATCACCATGGGGTGCACTAGTTTTTTTCGTGAATAAGGCTGATGACAGTTTGTGGTTGTGTATCAATTATCATCGCTTAAACTAAGTGACAGTAAAGATTTTTTATCATCTTCCATAGATCGATGATTTATTCATTCAACAAAAGGGTTCAAGTTAGTTCTTAGATATATATTTGTGGTCTGTATATCATTAGATGTGTGTGAAGGATGAAGATATACCAAAGACTTCTTTCTATTTTCATTATGGGCGTTATGAGTTTGTTGTGATGTTGTTCGGTGTGAAGAATTCTCTATATATGTTCATGGGGTTAATAAACACTATTTTCTGTGAGTTTCTGAATAAGATCATGGTGGTTTTCATTGACAACATCCTTGTGTAATCTGTGTCTAAGGAGTATCATGTAGATAATATTCATGTCATTTCGGGAGTTCTTCATCATGAAAAGTTGTTTGGTAAGTTTCCAAAGTGTGAGTTTTGGGCTCGAGAAGTCCGTTTCTTGGGGTTGTTGTATCTTGACAGGTATTAGTTGTGGATCCATAGAAGATAGAAGTATTTGTGTCTTGGGAATCCCCCAAGACAGTGGAATAGGTGCGGATTTTCCTTGATCTTACAGGCTATTACAGGAGGTTCATAGCCAATTTATCTTAGTTTGGGACTCCTCTAGTAGTGTTGACTAGAAAGGATCAGGCATTCTTGTAGACTGATAAATTTCAGAAAGATTTTTAGTATCTGAAGGAGAAGTTAGTCAATGGTCCAATTATTTATCTACTGACATAAGGACTTTAGTTTGATATTTTCTGTGATGCTTTATATCATGGGTTGGTATATGTTATAATATATAAGATATCGTTCATTTCTTATGGGTATCGACAGTTACCTCCCCATGAGCTTAACTATTCCACCCATGATCTCGAGTTCACAGTGGTGGTGTTTGACCAGAATTTATGGAGACATTACCTCATCAGCAAGAATTTTTTGGTCTTCACTAATCATAAGAGCCTAAGGTATGTTGTCTCCTAATGTGACTTGAACTTTTTCTAGCATCGGTGGATGGATTTCTTATAGGATTACTACTTTTATATTTCGTATACACCTAGAAGGGGGTGTTGTGGCTGATTAACTAAGAAGGAAGTTTCATAGTGATGTAGTACATCAATCAGCTGATTCTTAGAGAGTAATGGAATAACTCTCATCGTTGAATTTAGATATGGGATAAGTCAAGGGAATATGTTGTATTTTTTCAAATGATGGTGTAGTCATATCTGGTGAAACAGTTATAATATTCCTATTTGGGGGATCTTGAGGTATATTTCTATAAAGATCAAGTTGTTTGTGGCGAGGCCCCTAATGGTTAGTCTGAAGATGAACAACACCAATTTTAGTTTTAGGTAAGTATTTTCATTCCTTTGGCAATGCATGAGATGGTTCTCAAAGAGTTCCATGGTCCACCTTTTCCTATACATCCTGGTATGCAAAAGATGTACTAATCTTTGAGAGGTCGGTTTTGGTGGCCTGGGTTGAAGCATGTAGTTTTAGGGTTTGTTTATAGATGTTTGGTCTACCATAATGTGAAGTTCAAGCATCGTGTTCCTGATGGTTTGCTCGAGTCATTAGTTGTTCCTCAGTTGAAGTGGGAGGACATCTCGATGGTCTTTGATACTAGTTTACCTAGAGCTCAGGGAGACTATGACACTATATGGGTGGTAGTGGATCATTTGAAAAAATCAACCCACTTTATAGAGATCAAGGAGTCGAGATCAGTGTAGTTTTTGTTGAGGAAGTATATGGAGGAGGTCGTGAGACTCCTCAGGATCATTAGGATGATCATTTCTGATCAAGATCCTCATTTTACCTCTAGGGTGTGGAAAGATCTCCATCATGATTTTGGTTATTATCCATGTCACTGCTCTTCATCCACAGAAGGATGACCAGACATAGCAGACCATCCATAATCTTGAAGACATGTTGCACTCTTGTATCCTAGATTTTGTAGGTTCATGGATGAGGCACCTACCCTCGGTAGAGTTCACTTACAACAATAGTTTTCACTCCACCATTGGTATTTCACCATTTGGATCCTTGAATGGATAACCTTTCTGCTCTTTATTATGCTAGACTGGGGTCATAGAATCAGTAATTCTTAGACTATAACTATTACATAATATAACATAGATGGTTCAGGTAATTCATGAGAGGATGAAAGCAACATAGGATCATCATAAATCCTATGTCAGTTATAGGAGGAGACCTTTGTAGTTTAATTTTGGAGATCATGTGTTCTTGAAGGTGACTCTCCATATTGGGTAGCAAAGTTTTGGTTGTGGTAGTAATCTTTATCCCCAGTTTTTTGGGCCTTTCGAGGTCTTGGATCATGTTGGTGTCGTGACGTATCAGATAGAACTTCCCCCGCAGATGAGATGTATACACGATATTTTTCACGTGTCATAGCTCTTTTATTATCTTCATGGAAACGCTAATGTTATTTATTGGGGTGAGATCAATTTTAATGATTATGAAACCATCAAGGATCATCCTATAGATATCTAGGACTTTCAAGAGAAGGTGTTGTGTGGGTGTTCTATCCCCTTGGTTCATGTCTTGTGGTGGCATAGTGGCATGGAGGAGAGTACCTGAGAACGTGAGTCATAGATATGTGCTTATTACCTCGAGTTGTTCTATGTTACACTCTTCTCTTGTAATGCTATTCAATTTATGGTGGTAGAAATTTTCTAGTTTATGAGTTTTATTTCTATTGTTTCTTGTTTTGTATTTCTATATTTTGAGAGGTATCTCCCTAGAGAGAGTGTTTAGGAGATAGTTGTGGTTTTTACATGGTTTCATGTTGTTCCCTTGGTGAGGTGTTTGATCTCCTGTGGTGGTGAGATCCTTGAGAGGTATCTCGCAGGGTGGCTGTTCGAACAACCCTTTTTTGTTTCCTCTCTAGGTTGACCCTTTGCACATTTTCGAAGATCGAGGTGCTTAGAGGATACTAGGAGGAATTTTATAGGAGTTTGGTTGCTAAAATCTGGAAATAGAAAGAATTATATCTCATGTAATAATTACACATTGTGTAAGTTAGGTTCACAATGTGTAATAAATCAGGGTTTAAAATTAAATAAAATAAAAAGGAGATGTGTTTTTTAATGGAAACCAAACCCTAAGGATTACATGATGTGAAAGAGGATTACACATCCTATATATCCTTGATTTTTTATGTTTAAAATGTTTTCAGCCACTTGGTATTGCCATATCCTATGGCTGCAGCACCTCTCTCCCAATTTTAGGTGACTCAGAAACCCCCTCTTTGATGTTTTTGGGATTCCTTTATCAAGGATTGATATCTAGCTTCCCTCATTTGATTTTTCTTCAATCCAAGGTATGTTTCACCTTCGTTATTATATTTTATTTGATCCTTTTACTCTCATTCCTTATTTCCATGCAATGGAGGTTGATATCCATATTTTTAAAGAAGTTTTGTTGGTTGTTTTTGGCATGGCATCCTCGGGTGGATGTAGTCCTTCCCGGAGAGGTGATCGGGATCCACAACATTGGTCTATTCTCATGCGAAGAGCTTTGAAACCCTTTTGAGGTAGGGGATTCATTTATTCTCTATTTATTTATGTGAAATCATAGAGCTAGAATTATTTATCCCCTTGGATTGTAATGAAATTAACCTAATAATTACTTAAATTGGATTAAAAAATTGGGATTGATCGCATAGAAATATTGTTGTTTATACTGTTATAAAGGGTTACCTCTTGATTTGTTAGATAGCATGATATTTATTCCTTGCTTTTATTTTCATGTTTTTCTTGATAGAAATTTTCAAAGAATGTAAGGACGAAATTAATTGTTAATTAATTGGATAAAATATTAGAGATTCATGTTTAATGAATTTGGTGTGTTGTAATTTTAATGTTGCAAGCATGTTTAAATTAATTGATATTCCATGAGTTAATGTGATTGAATAAGAATGTGAATAATGTTGATTATTGTTGATAAATTAATTAAATTCATATTAAATTATTTGTTTATTTAATTTGTGATAGTTTGTGATAGCTTGCTGCTTTTATTTCCATAGTTGGAACCTTTGGATAATGAATTGGTTAATTCAAGATGGAAGAAGAACTGATTGTGTGATAAAATATAATTACTTTATAGGTCATTGGTTTCCCTCTTTCTTTTAAAGGTCGAGTACCTTGTGCTTTGGAGTTGTGAGAGCCCGTTGTGTGTGAAGGATGATGCCTTGTTTTAGGGAAAAGAGATGTATTGCTATGTTTGTTTCCTACTTCTAGTGAGGTGATGTGAGTCTGGGATGGATGATCCAAGAGTGTTGTTGTGGTATATAGGGAGGGGAGGCCTGGATGTGATATAATCCTGGGATGGCTAATCCTAGACGGTTTTTGTAGTGTATAGGGTGGGGAGGCCCGGTTTTTATGGTAGCAGTTGATGCTTGTGATGGCGGTATCAATCAAGATATGTATGTGGGTGTCGAGGAGGACCCCAATGATGATATAATGGGTTTAAGCTGTTCTTACCCATTTATATAAAATTTTTATGCTTATTTGAAGATGTTGTTTGGCTGAAGTCCATGTTGTTTGTTTATATGCTTTCCTTTCCCCACTATTTGAGGTAGATTGATGTGCTTGGTTTTATACCTTTATCGGTAGCTTAGGATGTTTTCCTAGAGTTCCTAGTAATATGGAAAGTGATAATGTTAATAAACTAATAAATTTTTAACCCATGGGGTTGAATCATGCTGGGATGCAATGAAGAGGTTATAATTCTGAGAAGTCATGGGCTCAGTTTTCTTATGACTGGAGGGCATGGAACTTTTTTGTGATGCTAATGTAATGTAATGGTAATGGTTAATTAATGGTTAAAGAATTAATTAACACAAAGTGAAACTTATGAAAATGAATAAAATAATTTAATGTATCTCTTTAAATGATTTTGTGCTTATACGATATTTGGTCTTAGCAGTAGCAGTCAAGATTCCGAGATGCATTTGAGTTTGAGACAAGTTTATTCCTATAGTGTGGTTGTGAGTTATATTATATCATGTAAATTTTATGTTTTTATATACTAATCTACCCTATCAGTTATGGAAACTAACACCCCAAGGATTATGAGCCCTAGGGGTGTTTTCCCCAACATCTTAGTGGGAGGATGGATGGTTGACTACCCTCTTTATCTCTAATCTCTTCTCTTGGTAGTTACTTGTGTTGTTATGCATGGTAGTTAGTTTTACCCATATATGTGTGTAGAGGGATATAATGGATTGTGTTTATTCCACACACATGTATTCTAGATATAGTTTCCTAAGTACTATTATATGTATAACCTGTATAGGTTGCGATGGCTTGAGGATCCTTACTCAGTGTATGGGTTGTGATGGATTGAGGTATAATACCTAATGTATGATACATGTTATATGGGCTGTGGTGGCTACCAAAAACTACCTGGTTACTTTTGGTTATGTGGATGTGGTGGTGTACTGCATGAGGTGCATGTTTTGGTGCTTCTCCCAGGTGTTTACGGGATAGCCTTTTTAGAGAGAAATGCTGAGGATGTGTGATGTTGGGGCAGAAAGGCAAACCAGTGGGGAAGCGGTAGTAGGGTACCCTTGATATTCTTTATTATATTATATTCTCTTCTATGTGATACTTATTGAGAGTATCCATGGTGAGTTTGGAAACATAGTATACTTTTTTATGTGACAAGTTAGTTTCACTTGTTGTTCACTGTTCTTTAGCATGATTTCTTTATCCTTTTAACGCAAGGATCTGGGGAGGATCCTACTAAGTATAATGTTATACTCACCCTACATATATATAAACTTATTTTTATGTCAGTTGGATCAGGTTGGAGATCAGGATGATGACTACTATCTTGGGGTTTAGCATGATTTGTTTGGGTTCTTGGTCGTTATCATCCTTAATTTTCTTTTGGTACTTGTAGTTTTCATTTCATTTGTAGTAGTTATTTCATTTCATTACAATTGTGCACTTGGGTTTTCTATATATTGTAGTCTGAGCAATATTTGGTTGTTTTCTGTCTTATTTCTCTCTTTTGCATGTATTCTCTTATAGGGTAATGCCTCCCATCTGTGTGTTTACTATACCCTCAATGCTAGTCGTCAACCCAGGGCCTACTTGAGGTGGGACTCGGGTGTCACTATCTCTCTTCTCCCATTTATGGACCAGGATGGGTACACTTTGGCAGGAGGGGTTTGTAAAAAACCACTTGTATCTTCAATAGAATTTTAGATGGAAATATAACCACCATATGTGATAGAACTAGTAGTAACTTATTTCAGATTAAGTACTCACTGAAATAATTCTAGTTAAGCTCAAAATATGAGAACAAACTATGTCATAGAAGGTTGGATCATATTTTTTAGATGAGGTTAAGAAAAATATTTAAAGGAGGTGTGGTGATGGATGTGCCTCACCTTAAAATAAAAAAGGAATAAATTTTTGATACATTACATAAATGTAAAATCACTCAAGGCAATCATAAAAGAGTTCAAATTCAAACCACCGATGTCACGAACCAAGCCAGGTTATCCTTGAACCAAACATCTGACCTAGTCCATAGAAAGGCCTAAGGTACATTTCTAATCACCCCTGGATAGAGAAAATCACTTGAGTATTGATAGATCATTCATTTGGGAATTATTTCACCCTTATAATAAAACAACTTCATCATAAGTATTCCATTGATAATCCCACACAACCCATTCATACGTCAAATTTCCATGAAATCGAATAAAAATATCGATCATAAAAAAACCAATAATCATAGTGGACAATATAAATTAAATAAAAAAACTTAGAAACTAAAAAAAAGGATAAATTAAATCACATAAATATATACACTAAACAAAAACCAATCCATCAAGGACAAGTTATAATAATCCTAATATAAAATAAAATATAACCCAACCAAACTACTACCACAATACCCATGTGACCCTTGGTCACTCTCCACATACCAAGTCAACTTCTATGGATAACTCAAACACCCAAACCAAATGACCAATGCTAGGGAACCTAAAATGGAAACATGAGAGTTTCATACACCGAATGGTGTATGCAGGGTGTGAACAAAACCAATCTCGGTAGGATCCCACCAAGGAGTTTATGTTATTACATTAAAATTACAATCTAATTATTCCAGTTTGAAATAAAATTAGTAAAAATAAATTTTCATACATGAATATATAAAATCCAATATTGCATTCATAACCATTTTAAAAGAACTTCTTTTTATTTTCTTTTAAATGAAAACAATCACTTTGAAAACATTCCTTAAACCTATTCATCTTATACCAAAATACCCATTTTAAAATCACTTTTGAAATCAATTTATAAGTACACCATTTAAAAAAAATTATGAACACTAAAAAAATAATTAAAATTCAAGAAGAATAAGACAAATAACCAAGGGACTACATCATAAATGAAATAAAAATTAGAAAGTAGGTATAAAATACCATGGATCTATAGGTTCCAATCAAACTAGGGGCATAAAGGAAAGTGATAAAGTCCCCTATAGAGTATAAAAATGTATAATGGAAAACATATTAGGTCATAATATGAGATTGTCATATAATTTACTAATAAAACATCACCAACTATCGGTGTGAATTGCATCCAACCCAAGCAAGCCACCTAGTTATCATGAACCCAGCATCATTAAGGGTACTTCCCACAAGATCAACTAGAGGAGATGATAATATTATGTGACTATATACTATAGAATAAATCTATACCTATCACTTAGTTCCTAATAAACCCATGAAAATAAAAACATTAGATAAACAGTCAAACAAGGAGCATCACATGCATCATAAACATAAACAAATAACTCTCAACATACCTCCAAATCCTTCATAAGAAACAACCCTGGACACGTATCATCCATATCACAATGAAATGTAAAAAAATCCCCTCAATCCATAATTCATGTAAAATTCATAAAAAGGGGATTCAAGATAGTCACATAATCACAACATGAAAACCAATATTTAAGGCTCCAAATGGTCCTTAATAAGAATACCACCTTGGTGTGTCAAGCCCTTTCTCAATGGTTTGAAAATCCATTTCAAACCAATTATTAAAAAATATTTCATTAAAATTAAGATTTAAAGAATTTCAAAACATGAACCCATTTCCTTTTTAAGATTTGACAAAACCAAACTAATTTTATCCATTCTATGACCCGAATAGATTCAAATTCCTTTACAAAGTGCCAATTTCAATTAGAATAAAAAATTAAAACTATTTCATAAACACTTGGAATGAAAAAACTATTTTAGAAATCAAAACCTATTGGAAATCACCCATTATGCTAAGTGATAATCCAATTTAAAAAAAATTATAAAATTCATTTTAATATCACATATAGGTATAATTTAACAAATAAAACTTAGAAACGTCAAGTATCAAATGAAAAATTTAATAAAGGAAACACAAAAAATCACTTACCTCAACAGAATGATGATCTAATTGGAAGTCATTGCCTATGATGGAAAATGTTGAAACAAGAATCAAGGTAATATGATGAAGACATAATAATTACCCCCCCCCCCCAAGAATAAGTCACCCCAAACCCTAAATCTAACCCTTAGATCCCCTAGAATTCACAAGAGAGGTGAAAAACAAAGAAGAAAGCGAGAGGGGGAGGAATAAGAAACCAAGAGGAGAAGGTGATTTACCTTGAGAAACCACTTAAAAATGAAGATAAATAAGTCAAATATTAAAGGATAAGGAAAGGGGGAACCTCCTCTCATGTTATCTTGCTTCATTAGAGTGATTAAAAGAGAAAAGAGGTGAGAGACCCCCTAAATTTTGAAAGGGTGAAAACGTAAGACCACATTTTTATAAAACTAAGATGCTCACATGGTTAGGTTGCACAATTTAGTAAACCATGAGCCAGCTATGCAGGCTTCACTAGATAGACAAAACATCCCTACATGGTTTTCTAATTGTGTTCCAACTATGAAAAAAAGATATGTTATACTATAGACCCCCATTTTATGCTTGTCACATGGTTTTCCAAACTGTGCATAATTCATGTTCCAAGACCTCTCCCATGGAAAGGTAAGCCACATTATTCCAACTAGGACTCACACAACCCATGAACTACCCATGTAGTAAAAAGAATTCATATTCAAGATAAAGTAAAAAATCATCCTATATAACGGTACCTGCACAGTTTTCACAAAATCATGTGCACTAAATTTTTTACTACAAAAGACCCATGTAAGGGTCATCAGCACAGTTTCTTCTTAAAGTACAAAAGCTGTGTATTGGTATAAAATTTACAAAAAATTAAAATCCAGAGATAAAACTTCAAAAAAATCCCCCAAAAGTTAATTAAAATTAATTATTATAATTATATCTTTAGTGACATGGGGTGTTATAATCTCCCCACCATGACACTTTCTGAACCTAGAAAATTCTAAATAAATTAGAAGTATCAAAATACAAGCCTCAAAAACACCCTGTAAGAACTCGGATCTTCTTCTCAGGTATGTTTTTCTTTTATCTGGTATTTTTGAGAGAAAGATGATTTTTTTGGAAATTTTTGAAGTACACACCATGTACTTGTATGTACACATCGTGTACTCTTTTGCTGCATGTAGTCGTGTGCTGGCCATGTAACGGCCAAGCACACAACCGTGTGTGGTGACCTAGAGACCACCTAATGTGGGGGCTGGTAAGGGTAAGTACACGTCGTGTAATATCTTTTTTTTCATTAAACGGACCAGGGTCACGTCTAATTGGAAGAAGTGTCTTCTTCTTCACCTTCTTTGACAAAGAGCATTTGTACGATTTTGATCCTTACCTGAGCCCCCGATCGAGAATCCATTCTCTAAATAGAACTCTATCGGTTGAGTTGGAATCGCATCAGTGAGTTCTCTCTTATTCTTGAACCTCATTTCTAGATTTATTCTCTTTCTTAAGTTATCCTCAGTTGAACGTTTTAGATGTTTTTTTAGATCTACCACATTCTAGGTCGATCCAAGGGCTGACTCCAGGGTATATCGATCATACGACGCTGAGGTAGGTGGTTTGTGCCTTTATATAAATAGTCTTTGAGTTATATGTGAAAAAGTTCCTAATACCCCTGATTGGGGTGTTGTGTGTTTATGGTTTTAAACCTGTTATTACCAGATATGATTTATATGCTTTAGTAGAGGTCAATTGAATTTGAATAGGGTTAATTTATATGCTATAGATGTGTTTACCATGCTTGTTTTGTTTATAACTGTTTGGTCTTACTTAGCATGTTAGGCTGGTTTCTTTCCATTCCTAGTGCTGATAGGATGGAGTGATGCTATTTATTTATCTGACGTGGTTTTATGTTGTAGACTGTATATCCAAGTAGTTCTTGAGTAATACTTTGTCTGTTATATATCACTATGCTTGATTGACTTACACAAGTCCGTGAGAATATGGTGTAGTAGACCATAGGGATAATGGACGTTGAGGGCTTCTCCAAAGTGTCTGTTTACTGTTACGATGTGAGAACATAGGGGGAATGGATGTAAGTTCTTCTTTAGAGTGTTTTTAGTTCCTCGATGTAGGCCACAGGGAGAATTGGACATTGAGTGCTTCCCTAGAGTGCCTTTTAGTTACCGATACGAGACTATAGGGGGAATTGATGGGGAGTTCTTCCTCAGAGAGTCTGTGAAAAAGTTGAACCAGAGGGGTTAGACTGTGTGTACTTCTCTGAGGGTTGCTTGTGTTGTTTTGGTTAGACCAGAGGGGTTAGGTTGTGAGTACTTCCCAAAGGGTTCCCTACTTATGATTATCTACTTACTTGATATCTGATAATTGAATGAATTTGAAACTGTAGGATTTTTTACTTTTGTATACTTCCTTGTTTAATGCTTCATTTTGATTGTAGCCTACCATATATATTCACTGATTGTTAAGCACAGATATTTGGTGGTTGCCTACTGATATTTAGTCTCACACCCTATTTGGGTCATGATTTTGGGCCCAAACAGATTATATTGTTGCAGGTATAGATAAGGGAAATCTCTCTTCTACTTCAGGTACTTGATTGTTGTGGAGTTGGGGAGCATGGGACCAAGCTGAGGCTTGTGATGCTGTGGAGCATTTTATCTGTTTTCTGTTGTACATTGGTTTAGTTATGTATTCCATCATTGAGACTTGTTTGGCTGCTTTCATAGACATATGTATCATGCATCATATATTTGTGTGTGTGTGTGTGCTTCAATTGTTTATTACTTCCATTTTTTACCTATTTCATGTTTTACTGGTTCCTCTATATTATCTGTTTTACTCCCACTATGTTACTCTACCAATAAGGGCATAGTTTCCCCATTATCACGCCCAAGGCCCTCGCTTCTAGTCAGCAGCCTCTGGCATTCGGGGAAATGTGCTTGAGGCCATGTGACCAACCAGGTACAGGGAACCTATGGGCGGATTCCGGAACCGAGACGTTACAAAGTGGTATTAGAGGATTTCTTTTCTTCTTGACTTAATTTTTTGAGCCTATATCCAGGGATAGGAAAGAATAGATACTTGGTAATAAGTTATGCCCGAGAGTAGCTAACTCGTGTTCAGGGAAAATCCAATCTACCTCGTTATTGCAATTTTTCTGGTTTTGCGATTTTATAGTTTGTTTGATTTCACCATTGGGTGATTCACATGTTTTTTTCTATTATTGTTGATGTTATTAAGGTTATATTTTTTTTGAAACCCAATGAGATGAGGGTATGTCATCTCATGCATCATATAGGAACTTTTTAGAAATCACATGTCATGTATTCCTACCATACCATTTAGGGTGCATTAGTGATTGCGTGTTGTTGTGATAAATGTTGTGCTAGATATGCATGTTGTTGTGATAAATGCCTTGATAGAATATCTGCTATTTGATAGGGCATTGACTTGTGTAAAGACTAGTTTTAATGGATGCCAAACTTTGGTTCTTGAGGTGTTATGGGCCCTCATGGATCGGAATTTGGTGGATCATTGTATTGTTTTCCGTGAATATGACATGTATAAGATGCCAAGATTTGATTCACGGGGAGTATGGGCCCTCACGGATCAGAATTTGGCACCTTAATGTTCATTTTAGTGTTTTATAGGCTTTTGGAGTAGTTTATGAGGCTTACTTTCTAGAAAAACCCATAATACATGGTGTGTAATGATGAATACATGCCATGTGTCCTTCTGTTCAGGAAGGAACTGTTTTTCTTAAGTACATGTCGTGTACTGTATGTACACGTCGTGTAGTCTCTAACTGTGTCACTGACTGTGTGGGCAGAGACACGGGGTTGAGAAATCTTTGGTGGGAAACACCGTGTATTAGATGTACATGCCATTTTTCATAGACCATGTGTCCACCCGTAGGACTAATGACACTGATAGATGAAAACTTAAGTTGTACACGCCATGTCAATATTGAACACGCAGTGTAGTGTAAAATTTGTATTCGGCCATGTAACTAACAACACGGGTCAGTGAGGTTCGTCTAATACATGTTGTTTCTGGAACTAACATGCCATGTAGTCTTGTTATAGGAGAACCGTGTAGCTTAGCTATGTAGAAGAACTTGAGTAGGGAAAGAGGATTCAAGTACACGCTGTGTGTGAGGAAAAAACATCATGTGTATGGGGTGTTACATGACCTGAGTTGGCGGAAGTACACGCCCATGTGAAGGCTTAAGGGAACACGTCATGTAGGCATTATAAATGTCTTGTATCCATGTTTTGAAAAACTTGAATTATTTCTTTCTCTTGTTCCCTTATTACACTTCTAATTTTCAGTCCCTGTTAATCTTGATCTAAGGTGTGCACTTGAACTTACAGAGTCATGCCACTGAGACATCCTATGGTTGTCTGCCAGTTAGAGGATAGTGATCAGACACTAGATATGGCTGATCAAGGACTACCAACATATCCTCCAGTTGTGCCAGTATTGGCACCAGCTGTCATTCCGGACACAGGTGATGACATATATTTCTTAGAGGGCTTTATTAGGTTCATGAATACTTTCTGTGGAGTACAGCATCTTTCCCCTTCTATAGAAGAGTTGACGTGGGTTTTCCAATAGCAGCATCCTCCCACCTTCATAGGGGAAGGAGGACCTCAGGTTGTAGATTCATGGTTAGAATCCATGCTTTATATCTTCGACCATCTGGAGACACCTCCAGAGATGAGGGTGAAGCTTGCTATGTATATTCTTTGAGACTCTACCAAGAGATGGTGGGATGTGATCTCATAGGTAGGATGCTAGAAGGTTATGGTGTGGGATGAGTTTTAGCATTCCTTCTATGACTAATTCTACCCAGAGACTTTGAGGGTCGATCGAGCTCGAGAGTTCATGAGTCTAGAGCAGGGTACTCTTTCTGTTTTGGATTATTCTATTTGCTTCATAGAGCTACAGCACTTCATGCCTATTCTAGGAGGTGATAAGTTATTTCTGACAAGAAAGTTTGAGGATGGTCTTAGGCCCGATATCTGATCATAGGTGAACATTATCAGGTTGACTTCCATCACTTCTATAGTCAATGAGGCACTAATCACATAGCGCAATCTAAGGGATTCTGGATTTGTGAGCCAGCGCGGCTCAATATCCAGGGTTGGTATCCCTCCTACTGATAGAATGATGTGTTGTAAAGAGTCTTCGTGTGGAGATATAAGGAGGTAGGACACTTCTTCTAGTAGCCAGGTGGTGTGCTACCAATGCGGGAAGAGTGGGCATATGAGGCCACATTGCTCGAGAGACCCATTGGAGTGTCGATCATGTGGCAAGATGATCCATCTTCATTACTTCTGTCAGTTTTTATCATAGGCAGCTAGTGATAGGGGTTCTTTTATGACTCCTCATTTGGGATCAGCACCACCAGTTTCTCACCAGTCTGGGAACTGGAGTTCTTCCGACCGTTCAGGATGAGGTGGAGGTCATAGATGTGGTAGCCAGTCTCTAGTCTTTTAGCAACAATAGGGTGGATCAGCTCATAATGGCTAGGCAGGGTCACAGGGTCGCAATGCAGGTCAGACTTTTATAGTGGAGCAAACCTAGTAGGAGCAGGATCCCGAACCCTCTAGAGTTTGAGGTACGATCCTAGTTGCCTCAATTTTAGCTTCTGGTCTTTTCGATACAGGGGCTTCCCATATATTTATATTTGTTGTTGTTATGGAGAGCCTTGGGCTCTGTATCTTTTCTTATTATGATATCTTGATTCTAGACACATTGTTGGGGACAAGAATGACTAGTGTACGACAATGCAAGGAGTGCCCTCTAGAGGTTGGTGGGTGTCACTTCCTATGGGACCTTTATGCCCTGGAGATGATAGGGTATGATTTAATTCTCATAATGGACTGGTTAGTTCCCTTCCAGGATTTTTTCGATTTTTATCACCATATGGTGAGTTTCACATCACTATATGGTGGATCATTTCTTCATAAGGGTGAATGGGATGTGCAGGCTAGCAGGGCGGGACCTGAGCATCATGGGTTGGGAAGAGTTACAGCTCAGATTTCTAGTCTATATCTGGATGACCAGGGGACTTCACATATGGAATTTTCTCCAGTGGTGGATCGTTTCAGGGATGTCTTTCTAGATGAATTTTCAGGTTTGACTCCAGAACATGAGGTAGACTTTTCTATTGATCTCATTCCAGGAGCGGCACCAGTGTCCATTCCTCCTTATAGGATGGCTACACCTAAGTTGTAGGAGCTCAAGAAGTAATTATAGGAGTTGCAGGAAAAGGGTTTCATCTGACCCAGTACTTCTCATTGGGGTTCGCTTGTCCTGTTTTCGAATAAGGTAGATGGTACCCTCTGGATTTGTGTGTATTATCAGAAGTTGAACCAGTTAATAGGAAAGAACTGATATCCCTTGCTGAGGATTGATGATCTCTTTGATCAACTTCAAGGAGCCCAGGTGTTTTTGAAGATTGACTTGAGATTTGGTTACCATCAGTTGCATGTTAGACCATCAGATGTACCTCTTACAGCCTTTTGGAGCAGGTATGTTCTATACTAGTATGTGATTATGCCTTTAAGTCTCACGAACGCGCCTGCAGTTTTCATGGCACGGATGAACCGAGTGTTCCATCCATACTTGGATTCTTTCGTGGTAGTCTTCTTGGATAATATCTTGGTTTACTATCACACTTGACACAACCATGCCACACATCTTGAGATCATTTTGAGTACACTAAGAGAGCATCATTTATATGCTAAGCTCTCAAAATTCCACTTTTGGATGAATCGAATTCACTTCTTGGGTCATGTTATCTCAAAGGAAGAAGTATCAGTAAACCCAGATAAAGTGAGAGAAGTAGTTTCCTGGGAGAACCCAAATAATGTCTTCTAGGTATAGAGTTTTCTAGGGATGTTTGGTTACTACATACATTTTATACAGGACTTTTCATGCTTAGAAGCACCACTGATGGGCCTGACTAAGAAGGGTGTGAAGTACTTGTGGTCAGATTCTTGTGAGTCGGCCTTTAAGAAGCTAAAAGGGAGGTTGACTTCAGCACTGATATTAGTATTGCTAGAGTTGGGAAAAATTTATAATGTATATTGTGATGCATCAGGTATCGGGTTGGGATTAGTGTTTATGCAGGGAGAAGGAGTCATTGCGTACGATTCTCAGTAGTTGAGGCCACATGAGAGGAACTACCCGACGCACGATCTCGAACTGGCTGCAGTTGTTCACACCTTATGTTGTTGGAGACATTATCTTCTCAGAGATAATTTTTTGTTTTTCACGGACCACAAGAGTCTCAAGTATATCTTCACTCAGTGTGACCTAAATTTGAGACAGCGAAGGTGGGTTGAGTACCTTCAGTCCTTTAACTTTGAACTTGCTTACATGCCTGGGAAAGGAAATGTTGTGGCTGATGCGTTGAGCAAGAGGACTCAGATATAGGCAGTTCAGGAGGCCAGTAGTGAGTGGAAGCTTATGGCTCTATTCTCTGAGATGCATTTGGAGGTGCACGATAGTCAAGGGCAGACGTTTCTATCTTCTGTAGTTGTCACCTATACTCTTCTTGATCGAGTGCGAATGAGGCAGCTATCAGTTTCTAAAGGCCTAGTCCTATGGGAGAGTGTTGTAGGAGAGGACCCTATTTCTAGATGGATAGTAGGAGAGGATGAGATCTTACATTTTCATGGGTGTGTATGGGTGGCAGTGGACATACGCAAGGAGATTATGCGAGATCTTGCATTTTATAGCATTTACCAATTCCTGAGTGGAAGTGGAACGATGTCGCAATGGATTTCATGACAAGTTTACCGAGGTCTCCTTGAGAGAATGATGCAGTATGAGTTTTCATTGACTGACTCATAAATGTTGATCACTTCTTACCGATCAAGGAGACCTTCAGTGTTGATGAGCTGGGAAGGTTATACATTCGAGAGATTGTGTGTTTACATGGAGTTCCACACTCCATTGTTTCAGATAGGGATGATCGTTTTACTTCTCAGGTTTGGCAGGGACTTCAAAGGGATTTGTGTACACGGGTACTTTTGAGTACAACTTACCATATCCAGGAAGATTTCCAGTCCAAGCGTATTATTTAGGTGCTTGAGGACATGCTTCGAGCATGCATCCTATATTTTGGAGGTTCTTGGGAGAAGCACATACCTCTTGTGAAGTTTTCCTACAATAATAGTTTTCAAGAAACTATTCAGATGGAACCTTATGAGGCTTTGTACGGTAGGCCATGCTGATCTCCCTTATGCTGGTTGGATATAGAAGAGGCAGCTATGTTGGGACCTTGACTTTTCTAGGAGACCTCAGAGCAGATAGAGTTGATTGAGAAGAGGATGACTACTGCACAGTCTCAAAAGAAGTCTTATGATGATCAACGAATACGACCTCTATAATTTGAGGTCAGAGATCAGGTTTTCCTGCATGTCACACCGAGGTTGGGACATAGGAGGATTAGGAGGTAGGGTAATATTTCATTAACGTCTTCCGGACCGTTTGAGGTGTTGGAGAGAGTCAGGCCAGTTGCCTATCAGTTGCAGTTACCTCAGAGGTACCGGGATATACATGACATCTTCCACATTTCTTAGCTTCGACGTTACTTCTCAGACACATATCATGTTTTTCAACCCAAGGAGGTTTAGTTAGAGGTGGATTCCTCGTTTGAGGAGCATCCAATCCGGATTTTTGATCTAAGTACGAAAGTTCTCTGTGGCTGGTATGTTCCTCTAGTACGAGTGTTATGGAAGCACAGGGGAGTATATGACGAGACCTGGGAGAGGGAGGCTGATGTACGATCATATTGGCTGGAGCTTTTTGAGGATTCTTCTTCTATGTCGCCTTGCTAGGGAAATTTAGGGAAAAATTTCTTTAAGGGGGGATTTTGTAAGAACCTGGATCTTCTTATCATGTATATTTTTCTCTTTTCTGGTGTTTTTGAGAAAAAGAGGAGTTTCTGGAAATTTTTGAAGTACACGTCGTGTACTTGTATGTACACGCCATGTACTCTTTTGCTGCACATAGCCATGTGCAAGCCATGTAACAGCTGAGCACACAGCCGTGTGTGGTGACCTGGAGACCGCCTAATGCGGGGGCTGGTAAGGGAAAGTACATATTGTGTACTTTTAAAGTACACGCTATGTAATTTTTTCATTAAATGGACCGAGGTCACGTCTAATTGGAAGAAGTGTCTTCTTCTTTACTTTCTTCGACTGAGAGAGTTCGTACGGTGCCAATCCTTCCCCGATCCCCTGATCGAGCATCCGTTATCCGAATCGAACTCTGTCGGTTGTGTTGGAATCGCATCGGTGAGTTCTCTCTTCTTATTGAACCTTGTTTATTGATTTCTCCTCTTTCTCAAGTTATCCTCGGTTGAACATTTTAGAAATTTTTGTAGATATACCATGTTATAGGTCGATCCAAGAGTCGATGCTGGGGTATATCAATCATAAGACATCGAGGTAGGTGGTTTGTTCCTTTCCGTAGATAGTCTTTGAGTTATATGTGCAAAAGTGCCCAATACCATTGATAGGGGTATTGCGTGTTTACGGTTTTAACCCTGTTATTTCCTAATATTATTTATATGCTTGAGTAGACATCAATTGAATGTTAATAGGGTTAATTGATATGATATGGATGTGTTGCCCATTATTGTTTTGTTTATGACCATTTGGTATTACTTATCCTATTAGGCTGGTTGCTTTCCATTACTAGTGCTGATAGGATAGAGTGATACTATTTATTTATATGACAAGGTTTTATGCCATAAACTATTTAGCCAAGTAGTTCTTGAGGTATACTTTGGTTGTTATATATTGTTGTGCTCGATTGACTTACACAGGGTTGTGAGAACCTGGTGTAGTAGACCATAGGGAGAATGGACGTTGAGGGATTTTACAGAGTGTATGTTTACTGTTACGATGCAAAACCATAGGGGTAATGGATGTAAATGCTTCCTTGGAGTGTATATAGTTCCTCGATGTGGGCCATAGGGGTAATTGGATGTTTGGTTCTTCCCTAGAGATCCTTTTAGTTATCGATACGAGACTATAGGGGGAATTGACGGTGAGTGCTTCCTGGGAGAGTCTGTGCAAAAGCTGAACCAGAGGGGTTAGACTATGTGTACTTACCTGAGGGTTGCTTGTGTTATTTTGGTTGGACCAGAGGGGTTAGGCTGTGAGTACTTCCCAGAGGGTTCCCTGCTTATGATTAGCTTCTTACTTGATATCTGATAATTGAATGCATTTGAAACTGTAGGATTGTTTACTTTTGAGTTCTTCCTTGTTTACTGCTTCATTTTGATTATATCCTGCCATATATATTCACTGACTGTTAGGCACAGATCTTTGGGTGGTTTCCTACTGGGATTTAGTCTCATTCCCTGTTTGGGTCATGATTTTGGGCCCAAACAAATTATATTTTTGCAGGTATAGATAAAGGCAAGTGACCTTCTACTTTAGGTACTCGATTGCTGCGGAGCTGGGGAGCATGGGACAAAGCTGAGGCTTGCGATGCTGTGGAGAATTTTATCTGTTTTCTATTATACTTTGGTTTTTTATTGTATTCCGGCATTGTGACTTGTTTGGATGCTTTCCTCGACATATGTATCATGCATCATATGTGTGTGTGTGTGTGTGTGCTCTAGTTGTTTGTTACTTCCGTTGTTTACCTATTGCATGTTTTACTGCTTCCTTTATTTCTATCTATTTTACTTCCGCTGCGTTACTCTACCAATGAGGGTATAGTTTCCCCAATATCACACCCAAGTCCATTGCTGCTAGTCGACAGCCTCTGGCATTTGGGAAAATGCGCTTGAGGCCATGTGACCAACTGAGTACGGGGCACCTCTGGGTGGCTTCCAAAATCAGGACGTTACACACCCCTTGAAAATAGGTGGGTTGGGATGAAATCTAAGATATATAGAAGATCCTGAGGAAGAAACCACTAAATAAAAAAAATTATAAAAACAGAACCAAATAAGTCCATAATGTCTAGATAATTACTCCAAGTATGAAGAAACTACGACCAATAGAAAAAAGCCTCTAGGGAATGGATATCGCACATAAGTGTCCCCACCATTTAGAATTTATCTAAATGGTGAGTAAAAATAGAGCACCCTTGAAACCAAAACATCATCCCTAAGAACACATCTCTAATAATTCCATGAAAATCACCCAAATAAAAACATAAACCACTAGAAATCACCAATAAACTAGATCTAACTCCCAAATAAATCATGAACCAAGAAAAGAAAATTTCCAAAAAACTGAAAACCACCGTCAATCCCAAAAATAAATATCAACAACAAAATTCTAGAACAGAAACTCATAACCAGTCCTTGTCAAGAAATAACATGGGCCCTAGACCTGGGTCACCACACTCAAAGGGTAAACTATGACCATAAATCGAGACATCATATCACAGTGAACCCAAAAAAAACCAAACTAACACCCTTGAGTTCTCAAATTCTAAAATGAAACACTGGTTCTAATTACCCAAGTACTGACCCAAAGGTCCTCCATGTTTAATCCAACAAACAATCTAACCTAAAAACATCTAAATCACTATAAAATTCCAAAAATATCAATAGAATACAATCATTTTCAATAATTCATACAAAAAACCAAAATCCAATTCCATCCACAAGATCCGGGCTAATAAATCCACAATATAAACCAGATAGTAATTCTAAAAAAATAGTAATCTAAAAACCCAATTACACCCCAGAATTCCCTTTCTTATGATTGAATCCACAATATTTCTGAAGATGGAAAAATAGACCACACCATAAACAAGCCATTGGTTATTTCACAAAAAATGACTTAGAATTCCATGATTCTCCATACTAGAAGCATGTTATATACCCCTTCATTTTCTTTTAAGAAGAATATCTCTGGTCTATTTTTTCTTCCATCTTGGGATCAACTAACTCCGACTTCCCACCAAATGGAATGTCTCCACTCACTTCACCAAAAACATCCTCAAGATCTAGAAAGAGGCTAATCTGATTCAAGAAATTATATATAGGTTTTAAGTACTGGAAATAATTCAACTCCACCACTTTACCTTGCATCTAGGTAGAGTCGACAAGCAAAGAAACTACTCCTAAATGATAATAGGAGTCATCCTGAAGACCGGACCAATAAAAGGACTTTTCAATTTTATTTAAATAATATCTTGAAGGCATTATATAAATACATAAGGCATTGAAATCAATCATTACATGATCCAAAAAAATTAAAAACACGTAACACCATTATAAAAAAAAAGAAAAAATCACCCAAGCAACACATATTAAATTTCCCTCCAAAATTATGCTCTTATCCATAAATTTTCAAAAGTACATTTTTTAACAAAACCCATATTCCTAAAAATAAACCACCCTTTAAAATACTTATCTCATGTTAATATTTCTCAAATATCCCATTTCTAAAACTAAAACATCTTTTAATTTTTTTCCCTCATAAAACTAATAATTTTCATAAAAATTTACACTCATAACAAAACATTAACTAATTTTATTTAAAAAGAAATAACCTTAAAACATGCCATGGGGATCAACCCCTTTCATCTCAAAATAATTTAAATTTTTAATTTTTAAATCAACTAATTTTGAAATCAATGTAAATAAATAAAAATTCAAACATTACATAAAATTAAAAAAAATCTACAAACAATTCATAAAATCCCTTTTTCCAACCAGAAACAAGTTTTCTAAATCATAAAACAATTGAATTAAGGGAAAAATAGAAATCCATGAAAATAATTCAAAACTAAGATTAATAACATAAATTAAATAACCCAAACTCTCTTATTTAGCATCGCACCAATGGTAATCACCATTGGTATCATTTTAGAAGGCTGGAGAGGAAAACTCAATAATCCTATTGGATAAAAAAATGTGTGTGGTTTGGACGCATGGGCTAGTAAACCATGAACCATCCATGAGGAAATCTATGGAGTGGTTACAAACTCATTTTTTATGGTATTATCATAGTTTACTAGACTATACAAGTTAACCATGCAACTCCGGTTTTTTCACCACTTTTTTCTTTAAAACTTAAAACGGCCCTCAAAATCACTAACATACTCATAAAAAATCAAAACATCATCATGTCATGTCAAAATTCATCAAGTAAATCCAAAATAAAACTCAAAATCAAGTCTCAAATCCCAAAAACCATAGAAACTCAAGGTTTAGTGTGAATAAGAGTTGGCCAAGAACTTTCCCACACTCTCCACCTAAGTCCAAATAATGATTCTAGTATCTATACTAACTAGACACACCCCAAATAATAAAAGGGGCCTCTAATACCATTTTTTCACAAACCAGCATGGTTTTTCCATGAACAGGACACCTGAGTCGATTTATAGGAAGGCCTGGGCATGTTCATGATCACCCTTGTATGGATAAAGGCACCAGGGTATTAATAAGTCACTTAGTTGGGAATGATTTCACCCTCATAATCCAACAACTACACCATAAGGATTCCACTAATAATCCTACATAACCCATCCATAGGTCGTACATCCATTCCATAAAATAAACAAATTGATAATAATAAAACCAATAACTATAGTACACAACATAAATGAAATGAAACAACTCATAAAGTGAAAAAAAAAGATAAATGACGTCATATAAATAAATATACTAAACAAAAATCGGACTTCAAGGATAATACATAATCATCCCAATATAAAACAAAATAAATCCCAACCAAAATACTACCACAATCTCTATGTGACCCTGGGTCACTCTCTACATCCTAATCCAACCATTAATAATAACTCGAACACCCAAAAAAATGACTAATGTTCGATCACCTAATAAAGGAAACATAAGAGTTTCATATGAGGTGTGAGTGAAACTAATCCTAGTAAGATCCTTCCAAGGAGTTTGTGTTATTCCTTTAAAATGAAAATCCATTTATTCTAGTTTTAAATACAATTAGGAAAAATATATTTTTCATACATGCATATATAAAATTCAACATCACATTCATAACCATTTTAAAATAACTTCTTTTTATTTTCTTTTAAATTAAAATAATCACTTAGAAAACATTTATTTGTCATATGTCTCACCTATGCCTCTTTTTCCAAAATACCCATTTTAAACCCACTTTTAAAGTCACTTTATAAATAAACCATTTTAAATTATTTGATAAATACATAAATAAAATAAGTAAAATGAAATAAAAATAAGACAAAAAACTAAACCACTTCATCAAAAATGAAATAAAAACCAACAAGTAGGTATAACAGCGCATAGTTCCATAGGCGCCAATCGAACTAGGGAAAATAAAATTTAGAGAAAAGGTCCCATATAAAGTATCAACTAGTATCATGGGTAAAACACTAATTCCTAATATAAAATTATCCTATAATTTTTTTTCAAGGAAAAATTATCCTAGACTTTACCAACAACACAACACCAACTATCGGTGTATGTTGCATCCAACCCACACAAGCCACTCAACTAGCCTATACCCAATATCATTAGGGTAAATCCCTAATAGCTCAACCAAAGGGGACACTATTAGTGAATAACTATCTAGTGTAGCATAAATATTGACCTCTCACTTAGTACCTAGTGAACCCATGAAAAAAGTAATAGGAGTTGAGCAATCAAACAAGGAGAATCACATGCACCGTAAGCATAAACAAATAACTCTCACCTCACCTCTAACTCCTTTACAAGAAACCACCCTAGTCACATATTTTACATATCACAATTAAATATAAAAAATTTCCCTTAGACCATAATCCATTTCAAATGCATTAAAAAAGGGGCTTGAAGAGGGTATCATACTTACAGTATGAAAAATAATTATGGTGTCAAATGTATGATAACCCATATTTTAATACACCTTAATTCATGATTTATTACATAAAGGTACACATAATGCAATCCCAGAAGGTAATGAGTCCTAGTGACATTGTAAAATTAGGTACATATAAAAATAACTTTAAACATGGGTACAAAAAAATATTTAAAAAAACTCCATAACATGCCATTATATTCCATTTCTCTTTTAAAATTGCATGGGATAACCTGGGTACATACATAAGAAATGGGTGAGCTATAAAGCCCAGTAAGGTAATAATAAAATCATAACATAAGTTAAATTATCACATGTGAGTCAAGAGTTATATCAAGGTAATATAAGAGGGTTCAGAATCCTAAACCTGAACATTTAATCATGATATAAGATGATAATATAAAGGCAACATGGGAATGTGGAAACAACATAAAAATAAAATGATAAAATAAGTCACAACTAACCATTGATATATCATAACATATTATGATTAGGATAACCTATATTTAACCATACATGGTATCTCATGAGATAAAAACATTACCTAATTAATTGGAGGGCTATATAGTTTTGGGCCCATCTTTCACGTTCATATCATGTACATTCATAAGTGTGACACATAGATCAGAAAACATAAGGATGTATTTCACAAATTTTAATCCCATGATTAAGGAGTGTGTGTTAAATACATGTAATACCCCAATAAATGAAGGATAGTTACATCTATTTGAATACCTTTGAGTGGAAATGGGGATGGGTATTCATGACATAAAGGTTTGTTGAGAAAATCATAGGATAATTTTGATAGCATAACAGGGGTACATGAAGATTCATGGAAATTTTTTATGAGAGTTAAAGGGGTATAACATCACTTTTATATCATATTTAAAGTAATATATATGTGTAAAAACATATCCCAACATGAAAAATTGGAAATCAAAAGGCATAATATAAATAAGGTGCTTGAATAAAGAGGAGAAGGAGAGGATCTCTTACTTTGAGAGGGGGCTTCTAAAAGCTTGGGAGAAAATTCTTAAGAGATTGGGGGAACCTTGATAGGGATATAGAGAGGGAAATGTAGAGTAAATTTGTTCTCAAAGGTTTTTTATTGAAGACTAATGGGTGTTTGGTTGGGTTTTATAGAAAAATAGAGGGGAATTATTTATTAATTTATAAACTTAGGTTTTGGACCCTATATGATAAAATAATAAAAACCACAATACTTACCATGGTTTTTTCCCATGGTTTCTAACAAAGAGAAGTGGTTTTAAATATTTTATAATTATAATAATTTAAATCATTAAAATAATACACATGGTGATGTGGAAGTTACTCATGTTCATAAATAATTAATTATTAAAACCTTAAAATATAATATAGGTTTCGGAGGATTCATTGAGGGTTTATAAAATTAATAAAATAACATAAAAACACATTATTTTAAAGGTTAAACATAATTTTGGTCATGGAAACTCTTTATAATATTTATTAAATCACTTTTTGGATTTTATGATGTCATAATACATACTGTATATTTATACCATATTTAATTTTTACACAAAAATTCAATTGTCTCATAAAATTATGAAAAATTAATTATTAGCTAATTTTACATGATTATTTAAATTATATTATTTATTTTATCAAAATAGTTATCTAAATATGAAAATTGAAACTTTTAAATCAAAATATCTATTTATTGAAAAAAATGGTTTTTACAACAATAACAGTTTTAAGACCCTTATAAAAATTAAATTTGAATTCATAAAATTGTATTATAATTTATATTTAAATTAATATTATTTAATAATAATATTTTTTTAAAATAAAATTTATTTTAAAAATTCTTGAATTCTTGAAAAATAGTATCTTGATTGAAACTATATATTTCCCAAAATTTAATTTTTTTTCATCGTATCAAAATATTACTTTTATTTAACTCATTATTTAATCATTTATAAAGTAATAATAAAAAAGGATAAATATAATCATTGTTTTATTATAAATAAAAATATACAAATCCATACTATTAGGGTCTAGATACATAACCCATTATTACACCAGTGTATGTCCTAAGGGTAAGGTTTTTTATGGTGGCACTTTCTTAGGGTGGTTTAGAGAACATTATTTGGGTCATGATCTCGATAAGCTTGAAATTCTCACATAAATAGTTTCAATCATGATTTAGATTTTTAATTTCAACTTGATTTTGGTCAAGGGAAAAGCCTAGTGATACCATCTCCCATGGAATCTCTGCTAAATGGGCTTTATAGGATTTAATCCTATTGGTCAAGGCTATAGATTCTTTTTTTCTATGTCAATTAAATTTATCACAACCCTTAATATATACTAATCATAATGATCATTGTACAATGTCTATATTATCAACGGTTATAATTCTTAAAGGTATTTTAAATTATATAGTGTATAACTTAAACAATATAAAAAGACCAAATTAGTTCATGTGTTTTCTATAACATCATTACTTAATAAGACATTTATTCATTTGAAAAGGAATTTCATTTATAAAGATTAGGTTCATTACATTCTTCACCACTTCAGAAATTTTTTCCTCAAAATTCCATTTCATAAACTAAAATAGATTAGGTTACTTCTGTTTCGTCACCTCTTTTGGATCCCAATTTTCTCCTCAAACTTTGTGTCCTACCACAGTACTTTGACCAGGTGAGTTGTCTTGTTTTTTAAAACTTTGTCTTTATAATATAAGATCTGCATTGTCTACTCCTCATATGAAATATCATTTTCCAATAGTACCACCTTTATATTTAGTGCATGTGAGTGTTCTAGAATGTACTTCCTCAATATGGATACATAGAACACATCATATACATGATATAGGTTAAGTGGTAGTGAAAGTTGATAGGTGACAACTCTGATGTGATCAAGGATATCAAAGGGGCCAATGTATCATAGAATAAAATTTCCTTTCTTCCTAAACCTCATGAATTTCTTCCATATTGATATAAAAAGGAATAATTTATCTTTAACCTCAAACTCTAGGTCTCATCGATGATTGGATGCATAGATTTTCTATCAAATTTTTGTGTATTTCGTGTGATGATGAATGTTTTGAACCTTATCTTACATCTCTTAGATAAGATTAGGTCACATCATCTTCTAATCTGTAACTTCATCCCATCATCTCAGAGTCCAGTACTACTTCCCATACAGAGCCTCATAAGGTTCCATTTGAATGCTATAATAGAAACTATTGTTATATGAGAACTCTACTAAGAGAAATTGTTGATCCCAATATCCTTCTAGATCCAATGAAAAAGATCCCAGCATATCATATAGAATTTGAATATTTCTATTATACTAACCATCTATCTAAGAGTGATAATTTGTACCAAAACTTAGCTCTATATCCAACACTTACTGATGGATTCTCTAGAACCTCAAAGTAAACATCAAATATGGATCTGATACAATGGAGAGTGGAACTCCATGAATCTAACCACTTATATTATATACATCTAAATGAGTTGGTGAAGATAGAAATTTTACTTGATAACAATGAAATGAAATGAATTTATAAGGTTCTTTTCAACCATATAAATGTAATTATTGCCTTTAGATGTCCTAGGGAATCCTATAATGAAATCCATGGTTATGTTCTACCATTTACATACTAGTGTGGGAAATTGTTGCATCATACCCTTAGACTTTTTCATTCATCCTTGACTTGTTAGCATACTAATCATCGATATACAAATTCTTCAGTCTCCCTCTTCATGTTATCCTACCAGAAGTTTTGTTTCATATCTATATACATCTTATAGATTCCTTTATGAATAGATAAGGATGATCTATGTGCATAATCCAGAAGTTCCCTATTAATTTATGGTTTTTATTGGACAAATATATAGGTTCCAAACATTACAACACCATATCTAGAAATTTTTAACTCTAGGATATTCACTACCTTTTTGTAGAACCTAATTTTATTTCTAGGACTCCTTGATCCTCTCAATAATGGATGTTTGAGTAGTTATTTGAGAAAGTTAAGATGAAGTTCCTTTTATTATTCTCATTTACATTCTTTTCATATCTAAGAATATTGGTTCCCTTGTAATTTTAATCATGTATAGTGTTTTGAGATCCTTTCTACTCAGAGCATCTACTACTTTGTTCACCTTCCCATGATGGTGATGGATTGAATAATCACAATCATTGACCAGCTCTAACCACATTCATTGGCACATATTGAGATCCTTTTTTGTGAATATATACTTATGGATTTTATGATCTGTATATATGTCACACTTATCCCTATAGAGATAATGTCACTCAATATTTAGTGTGAAGATCACTGCATCTAATTCTAGATCATGGGTTGGGTATTTTTATTCATGAATCATTAATTAGAGATAGGCATAGGTTGTCACTTTTTTATCTTTCATGAGTAAAAAACCAAATCCATTTCTATATGTATCACTGTAGATCACAAATCCTTCCTCGCTGGTGGGTAATGTGAGTATAGGTGTAGTGATTAGACTCTTATTTAACTCATTAAATATCTCCTCATAGTCATTAGTCTAGAAAAACTTAACTCCCTTCTGATTTATCTTGGTTATTATGCTTGAGAATCATGAGAAGTTTCTCAAAAATCGATGTTAGTACTCATGTAATCCAAGGAAACTATAGATTTCTATCATAGATGTTGGTATGGTCCATCCTTTAATTGCCTCTATCTTTGAAGGATCCATATATATCCCTTTTCTAGTGATAAAATTCCCAAGGAATGTTACTTTCTCCATCAAAAACTCACATTTATTATACTTAGTATACAACTTTTCTTTCTGATAGGTCTTCAGTATGAAATCCAAATACTCTTCATTCTCCTCCTTGATTTTAGAGTATATAATAATATTTTCTATAAATACTACCAACAAAATTAAAGGAAATACATTAATACTATATTCATAAATTCCATAAATATATCTAGAGATTTAGTGAGTAAAAATGGCATCACTATGAACTTGTAGTGCCTATAACTCGTATGAAAAGAAATCTTAGGGATATCCTCCTTCTTAACCTTTACTTGATAATATCCCAACTGAAGATCCACCATGGAAAAGTATTTTTATCCACATATCTGATCAAACAAGTCATAAATATGTGGAATATGATACTTGTTATTTATCATGATCTTTTTAAACTCATTATAATCAATATAGAGATGCATTGACCCATCCTTCTTCTTAACAAAAAAGGACTGATGCACCCCATGGTGAAGCACTTGGCAATATAAACCCTTTATCCAGATTCTCTTATAGTTTCTTCTTAATATATTAAAGTATAATATTTTTCATTCTATATGGAGTCTTGGATATTATCAAAGATTCAGGTAAAATTTTGATTGAGAAATAAACCTCTCATCTATGAGAATTACCAGAAAATTCTTCAAGGAACACATTATCAAATTCCATTACAATAGAAATGTCATCAAGGATGATCTTTTCCTTAGTATCAATAATTTGAGCTAGATATGATTAGTTACAAGGAAATAATATCCATTATTTATATAATGATACCAAAATAGATTCATCCTACTCCTTACACTTGTATAGAATTGGAGGGAGATTTGTGATACGGAGGGTGATTTCCTTCTCTTAGAAATTTGTGTTCACTCCATACAAGGAAATCCAATCCATGCCCATAATAGTATCAAATTATTATAAAGGTGTATCATAAGGTTTTCTTGGAAATAAAACCCACAAATTATTTATATGCTTGGGATGAAATAATTGACCCATTTTTTGTCTTCACTGATAAGTCGACTTCCATGTTTTGAGGTGGTGTTTTAATAGTTCTACTAAACTTGCATGATATGAAAAAATGTGTTGAACAATAATCAAAAAGTATTTTTTTCTATCCTTGAATTAATAACTAGCATACCTGTCACCACTTCATTTTTAGGATCCACCTTAGTAGTAGTTATGGCATAAGCTAGACCTTTCTCTTTAGTCCTTAGAGGTTGTTTTCATCGGTTATCATCAACAACCCTTAGCTTAGTTAATTGATTTGAATAGTGTCCTTATTACTTATAGTTGAAACATTGGAAAATAGGTTGGGGGTTTACTAGAGAATTATTTTATTCCATCAAATTTGTGGGATTTTCCTGTCAACAATCGCTAGCTAGGTGACCTTCCTTCCCGCACCTAAAGCATTTCCTTATCCCCTTCATGAAATTTTCAGGATGCTTTTTCCCACACTTTTGAAAAGTGGGATGTTGTTCTTTATTTAACTAGTGATAATTGTCCATTGTACTGATAAGATTAAAATCCATCCTATACTTCCTATCTCCAATCCCATCTAACATTTAAAATTATCCAATATCCATTCCAACTTTGAGGGAACATCGGACAATTTATTCATAGCTGAAAAGTCTTGAATCACTAAGTGTTTTTATAGTCTTGGATTTATCCCACCAAATAAGTGGTCAACATTAAATTTAGGATCAATGATAAATCCAAAGGTGTATCGTTCAATTCTTGTAAATTTTTCCTCACATTCCCCCATGGATTCATCATCCTTTTTCTTGATTCTAAGGAAGCCCCTCTCTATTTTCAGTTAGAGAGTGTAAGGAAAATATTTATCAAAAGTCATTTTCTATAATTACTTCTACTCCATCACTTCAATATCTTCCTGGGGATTTGTATTTTTAATCAAATTAAACCATTGATCAGCTTCTCCTTTCATATTATAAACAAATAGTAAAAATTTCTCTTGTTTAGAGAAATGAAGGATGGAGAATATATTTTCAATGGAGTTAATCCCTTGTTCCATGATAAAGGAATCTAGAGATCCTCTAAAATTTAGAGGAATTTGTGACATAAAGATCTCAATATAAACTTCATCTTTCTGAGGGGAATGGGGGTTTCCCATGGATTCAAAAAAAATTATAACTTTATTTAATTGATAATTTATTGTTATAAAGTTCTCAAACTTACACCCTTCAGGTTGGGCATCTTATTTGGGTAGCCATTACATTACTCATGACATTGGTTGTTGAATCAGTTTCTCCTATTTATAGACAGTGACTAAAATAATGGGAAAATTAGGGATGAGAATTTTTAAACTATTAAATACATAAATAGAAAACCATGAACATTAAATAGATAACTCATAAATGAAATATATTCATTAACCTGTGAATTTTTAGGTTTCAATCTAAGTTATTCATGATCTATTTCCTAGAATAAAATATTATAGACATTTTTGTTCCCTTAATAATTATTTGTAAGGATATTTTGAATTTACCAAATCATATCTCCCAAAAGTGTAAAACCAGGTGTTCAATAATTCCTCTTTTTATACACTATGTGACAATCAAGTCAAGCCCAATGTGCCCTTTTTAGGGTTATTACCACTAGGTACAATTTTTCCAGATCCACATCCACTTGTAGTATCCAGAAAGGGTTGTATTTTCTTGCAATCCACTTAATATATACTTTATCAAAAAAATGGGATTTTTTCCTATGTTTAGTCTTATCATTAAGGCTTTAACTGGGGTTTTCTGATCCTAATCCCCAAAAATAACTAGTTGTTTCTCTGATGTCAACTATGACAACCCATATTTTAATACATCTTAATTCATGATTTATAATATAAATCTACACATAATACAATCCTAAAATTTCATGAGTCCTAGTTTATTTGGTAAATTAGGTACATAGTATAATAACTTGAAACATGGGTATAACAACATTATTTAAAAAAACCCAATAACATGCCCTTATATTCTATTTCTCTTCAAAAATGGTATGGGATAACTTAGGGATGTACATAAGAAAGGGGTGAGCTATAGATCCTATTAATGGAATAATAAAATCATAACATAAGGTAAATTAGAACATGTTAGTAAAGAGACATATTGAGGTCACCTGAGAGGGGTGATAATCCTAAACTTGAACATTGAAACATTATATATGATGATAATATAATGAAAACATGTGAATGTAAAAACAATATAAAAAGTGAAATTTTAAACATAATTCAAGGATAACCAATGATACATCATAACATAGTGTGCTTAAAATAACCTCTTATGCACTATACATGTTGTCTCGTGAGATAAAAACATTACCCAATGCATTGGAGGGCTATATAATTTTGGGTCCACCAATCGCATTCCTATCATGTATATGCATAAGTGTTCCACATAGATCATACAAAATAAGGATGTATTTCATCACTTTTAATCCCATGATTAAGGATTGAAGGTTAAATTCATGGAATTCCTTAATAAATGAAGGATAGGTACATTTAGGTTAATAACTTTGAGTGGAAATGGGGATGGGTATTCATGATATAATTGTTTGGCATTAAAAATCATAGGATAATTTTGGAAACATAACAGGGGTACATAAAAATTCATAGAAAGGTTTAATGAGAGTGAAATGGGTTTATCATAACATTGATTTCATATGTAAAGTAATAGGGATGTGTAAAAACATATCCCAACATGAAAAATTGGATATCAAAAGGCATAATATAAAGAAGGTGATTGAATAAAGAGGAGAAGGAGGGGATCTCTTAACTTAAGAGGGTGCTTCTAAAATCTTGGGAGGATATTATTAAGATCTTGTTAGAATCTTTAGAGGGATATAGAGAGGTAAAGGTAGAGTAAATTTGTGATATAATGTTTTTGAGTGAAGAGTAATGGGAGGTTGAGTGGGTTTTTATAGCAAAAGATATGGGAATTCTTTATTAGTTTCTAAACTTAGTTTTTTGACCCTGTATAATAAAATAAAAAAAAAAATACTTACCATAGTTTTTTCCCATGTTTTATAAAAAATAGAATTTTTTTTCAATATTTTATAAGTCTAAGAACCTAAATCATTAAAATAATACCCTTGGTGATGTGGAAGTGAGTCATGTTCATAAAGAATTAATTTTAAAATCCTAAAATATAATATAGGTTTCATATGATTCATTAAGGGTTTACAAAATTAATCAAATAAATTAAAAAGAACATTATTTTAAAGGGGAAAAATAATTTTGGCTATTAATAATCTTTATAGTATTTTTTACATCACTTCTGAGCTTTTATGATGTCATAATACATACCATATATAATTTTTACCAAAAATTCAACTGTCTCATAAAATTATGAAAAATTAACCATTGGATAATTTTGATTTGATAATTTCAATAATATTATTTATTTTATCAAAATTATTATTTAAATAATAAAATTTATACTTTTAAATCAAAATATCCATTAATTAAAAAATAATAGTTTCACGATGATAATAGTTTGTGGACCCTTATAAAAATTTCATTTAACTTCATAAAATTTTATTATCATTTATATTTAAATAAATATTAATTAATACAAATATTAAATTAAAATAAAAATTATTTAAAAAATTATTGAATTCACCAAAAGGAGTGTATTGATTGAAACTATATATTTTCCAAAATACAATTTGTGTTTCATTGTATCAAAATATAATTTTTATCTAACTTATATTTATAATAATTTATAAATTAATAATAAAAGGTATAAATATAGTCATTATTTTATAAAAAATAAAAATATAAAAATTATACTTTTAGGGTCTAGATATAGAACCCCTTATTACACCAGCGCATTCCCTAATAGTAAAGTTTTTGATGGAGACACATTCTTGGGGTGGTTTAGAAAACATGGTTTGGTTTATGATATTAATAAGCTTTAACTTCTTCCTTAAATGGTTTCACTCTTTCTTTAGTTTTTGAATATCATCTTGGGATTGGTCAAGGTAAAGTCTTGGTGACACCATCTCCCTTAAAAGCTCTGATAAATGGGTTTCATAGGGTATGATCCTACTGGTTGAGGTCATCACTTCTTTTTTCTATGTCAATTGGATTTATCATAACCCTTAATATATACTAATTATAATTATCATTATATAATATCTTTATTATCAAAGGTTGTGATGCTTAACGGTCTTTTAAATTTGATAGGATGTAACTTATAATGATTTAAAAAATCGAAGTAGTGCATGTGTTTTATATAACATCATTACTTAATAAAGAATTTATTCATTTGAAAAGTAGATTTAATTTATAAAAAATCATGTCATTACAAAATGGGACTTACTAATAATCCTAGTTCAGTGTGCCAATCCCTTTCTCAATGGTTTGAAATTACATTTCAAACCATTTCTTTAAAAATATTTCCTTAAAACCAAGCTTTAAACCATTTCAAAACATAAACCCCATTTAATTTTTAAACAAAACAAAACAAATTTTATCCATTCTATGATCAAAACAAGGTAAAATTCCATTCAAAATAACTGATTCCATTTGTAATAAAACATTGAAACCATTTCATGAACGCTTTCCATGAAAAAGAGTTTTATAAATCAAAACCCCTTTGAAACTACCCTTTATTCCAAGTGATAAACCAATATAAAAAAATTATGATATTAATTTTACTATCACATATATATATATAATTTAACAAAAAAAACATTTAGAAACCTTAATAATCGAATGAAAACTTAAATAATAGAAATATACAAAATCAGCTACCTCAATCGAATGGAAATCCAACTAAAATTCATCTCCCACATTGAATATCCAAAAAAGAATCTAGGGACTCTGAGTAATCCCTAATAGTCAAAACACCCAATAATAAGGCACCCTAAACCCTAAATCCAACATTAACATCCTATAGAGTTTATAGAAGATAGAAAAACCAAAGAGGAAAGGGATAGGGGAGAAAGAAAAAAAGAAACCAAGTGGACAAGGGGATTTACCTTGAGAAACCACATGTAAATAAAGATGGAGGAACTGAATATTTAAGGAGGAAGGGAAGAAATTACACTCATGAATACTAGATAGAGTCAAGTGAGGAGAAGAGAAAAGAGGTTAGTGATCCCTTAAAATCCAAAATAGGAAAAGTAGAGAAACCATATTTTTATAAAATTGGGAAGTGTGCATGGTTAGGCTGCACAGTTTGGTAAATTATGCTCCAATCATCTGGGTTTCACTGGATAGAAAAAACACTATCCCATGGTTTTTCCACACAATTTACTAACCATGCATCGACCATGAAAAATAGCTATGTTAAAACATAGATTCCCATATCATGCTTTACATGTGGTTTTCCAAACTATGTGCAATATGTGCACTAATATAGCTCCCATGGAAAGTTAAGTCACATGGTTCCCAATATAACTAACAAAAATAGTGCACTACCCATGTAGGACAATCCATGCACATTCTAGATAAAATAAAAACCATTCTATATAAGGGAACCAATATGGTTTTCACTAAAGCATGCACACTAAACTATGGACTTTATGAGACCCATGTATGGGTCATTCGTATGGTTTCTTATAACAATGTAGTGACAATGAAAAAACTGTTCATAAAATAAAAATTTCCAAAAAAATAAAATTCAAAGATAAAACTTTTAAAATTTTAAACTTCCCTAAAAAATTATTTAAAAATAATTAATATAATTATAGAAACAGTGAAATGAGGTGTAACAATCAAGCCTCTTGAGTTAATACATTTAGATCTTTGTGGACCCATGAGACACAAGACCACTCAAGTAGGTCTTTATTTCATCACATTTATAGATAATTTCACTGTAATAACCAATATAATGTTCATAAAACTGAATTATGATGTAGTGGATATGTTTAAAAATCTTTATAAGTATGGTTGATAATTAATTAGAGATGTGAATTAAGAAATCCAGGTCTAATAATGGGAAAGAATTAACAAGAAGGTCATTTTAATTATACCTTGAAAAACATTGTATAAATAATCAGAATAACACTCCTTATACACCCTAATAAAATAGAGTTTTTGAGAGGAAGAATGGGATATTAGTAGTGATGGGAAGAATAATGTTTGAAGAACAAGATCTCTCACAATTTTATTTATGGGAAGTTATGTGCATAGTTTTCCATATTCAAAATAGATATCTATTATGGATAAACTCTAAGATGACTTCCTATGAATTGTGTTATATGAAAAAAACCCAATGTAGTCTACTTCTGGGTGTTTGGTAGTCCCTATCTTATAAAAATTAAAAGTAAAAAAGCTGAGTAAATTTTATGATATGGATAAGGATGGTATCTTCTTAGGATACCTATCTAGTAGAAATGGGTATCGGTGTTAGAAAAAAGGATTTATAAATTTTTGTACTATTGAAATTTAAAAATGATTGAAAATAAACCTAAAATTAGTGGTTCAAATAAAGCAGTTTTTGAGGAATTGTTTAAAGATAGCAAGTAGAATTCTTAGAAAACTAGGGAATATCATATTGATATTGAACCACAAGTAGTAAATATTGACTTTGATTAGACCAGTGATGAGGAGGATTCTTTTTGAAAGTGAAAGATATAAGTATCAAAAATTGAATAAGCATATGAAGATAGAAAAGTATCATTAGAAATTAGAATACTCCTATCCAAACCAAAATAAGACTAATATATGAAGATTAAACTGCTATAATCTCTCAAGTTGAACCATATTCTATAACCAAAAGTATCATTCATAAAGAATGGATTGAGGCTATAAATGAGTAAATTGACCAAATTAATAATAATGTCACTTGGGATCTTGTTCCCAGACCAAATGAAAATAAAAAATATTGGAACCAAGTGGGTGTTCAGTAATAAATTGAATGAAAAGGGAGAAGACACAAGGAACATTTTCAGACTTGGTTTTAAAGGGTACTCCAAAGTTTAAGGGATTTATTTCTAAGTGACCTTAACTCTATTTTAAAGGTTATAATTCATCTAAATGTTCTTTATAGTAGCTTATAGGAAGTATAAAATCTATCATATGGATGTCAAATCTATATTCTTAAATGGATATCTAGAATAAGAAGTGTATATTTAGAAGCCTAAAGGTTTATTTCTTGATAATTAAGGCTCAATGTTATGAAAATTGAATAAGTCACAATATGAGTTAAAGTAGAAACCTTGGTCCTGGTATTCAAGGATGAACATTTTCTTTAAAAATATGAATTTATCCAAAGGAAAAGTGAAAAATTGTATTAAAAGGAAGCAAGAGTAGATACACTCATTATAATTATTTATATTGATGATATTATTTTTTGAAGGTGATAAAGATACATCATGAAAGGAATTTTCTAGATATATGAATATCCTTTTCGAAATTTCTATGCTATAAGAGCTGAGATACTTCTTAGGATTACAAGTGATGTGGACAGAAAATTTTATCTTATTTTCCCAAGAGAAGTACGTAAAAAAATTGTTGAATAATTTTAATATGGAGGACTCTAAACTAGTGTCTACACTTATTCAAGTGGGGCTAAATTTTTCAAAGGATTCTGAAGGTAATATTTTTAATCAAATAGAATTCAAAAAATAGACTGGTGGCTTGTTTTATATCACAGCTTCTATACTAGATATTATCTATGTTGTGAGTCTTTATGCTAGATATCATAGTTTCCAAAGGATACACATTTTATGGATACTAAAAGGTTCCCTAAATATATTAAGGGAACTCTTAATTTTGTTTTCTATTATACAAGAGAGGAAACAGCTTGAATTTTATGGAATTTATAGATGAAAAATGGTTAGGTGATTGTAATGATATAAGTTTCTCTTCAAGTGTAATTTCACTATTAGGATATAGTCGTTTCAATTGAAACTATGAGAAATGGAACTTAAACAAAATAATTATTACAAGGTTCAAGTATGTTTCAACTACTAGTGATTTCACTCAGATTATTTGGATGAAGGAGTAGCAAGTTGATTTTATGGTGAAGGTTGAAAAATCTTTTAGAATTTTGTGTGATAATATAAGTTTCATTTAACTCCCTAAAAACTCAATACAAAATTCGAGGTCCAGAAAAATTAATATCATATTTTACTTCATTAAAGAGAAAGTGAGCAATAGAGATGTCTAGATGGAATTTATTCCTACCTAAGAATAATTGATTAATATTTTTACTAAGTTCATGACAAAAGATAGATTTGAGACTCTCAGGTTGAACATGAGTGTTCAGTACTTCCTTATCCATTATGAAGCTTTGGGAGGGACCCCCAATGAGCCTTGGATTTTTTTTTATAAGGGGAATAAGTAAATCTACAACTCTTTGCATGAAATATACACAAAGTGGGAGGAATGGTTTGTCAAAGGGTTCATTTCTATCATTATATTCTTTTAATTTAGTGAATTTGTTTATTATAAAAAGGAGGAGTTGTTTAAAGTTCTGAGTTCCCTCATTGTGGGGGAGAATCATATCACAAAGCCAAAAAAATTATTATCTCCAAGAGATAGAGTTCTCCCAAAAACACTACTCTAACATGTGGTGTGGTGTTAAGATATTTTTCACATAATAAAGGCTATAATTTGGTGTCTCTTGAATGAGAGGTTGAGTTTTGAGAAATTTTTAAAGAAATAGTTGCATGAGGTTGTCAACAAATCTAAAGGGGGGATTGAAGTACCCTTTGAATTTTTGAAGAATTTTTCTTTGGTTTTAACCATAAGATTGGAATTTTGGTATTTTTTAAATATTTATTTAAATTTTTTTTGAGACATTTGAAGATATCCAAGTGGATGGAAGAATTTTTGGGAATTGAGTGAAATTTGTAATTTCCAAAAATAGTTAAGTTCTACTATGTGTAGATTATTTGGATAAATGAACGTTTCATTTTAAAGACTATATATGATTCATTGAGACAATGTATGAATCGTTGCGAGTAGTATAAGATTCAACATGACATCATATGAGTGATTTTACACTATGTGTGTGTCATTTCCATGACTACATATGAGTCAATCCACACCTATGTATGAGTAATTTAAAACCTTGTATGAGTGATTTTTAACCTGCGTATGAGTCACTATAGAGAATAAGTATGAGTCATGTATTTAAAAATATGAATATACTTTTTTGTGTGATCATTTTATAAATATATTCATTTTTTGTCAAGATGAGATTCATGACTTTTCTTAATGAGATTAATGAATAATAATATTAGACAAAATCCTTTGGAGTATTTTAATTCAAATTTAATGAATTTAAAGCTGATAAAACTGGAATATTTGAAATTCATATTCCTATATTAAAACTATTATTTTTAGGGGGATTTTTTATAAAAAATAATTGTGGAAATTTTTCTAATAAATTTTTAGGAAGTATAAAATATTTAAATAAATAGAAAAATGTGTTTAAGATATATATAAGATGTTAACACACTACTATACCAAAAAATAATTTATATTAAGGGGAGGGAATAACCAAGGAACATGACCTACACTCCATATAAAAATTTTGAAGAGCTCAAGGAAAGCTAATTCTATCATCATTAATCTATGTGTTTTATGTTGAGGTGGAAGGTTATATTTTCTTGTATGTTTTCTCTTGTGCATTTCTAGATCATCCTAAAGAATGGTTAGATGAGGAATAAGAAGATGTTGCTTATTTATATATGTCTAACAGTCAAAATAGTATCAAAAATATTATTTATTCTTTGTTCATGAAGTATCCATTGGATGATAAGAGGTTTTATTTAACCAAGATCAAGGAATAAATATGAAGGTTTTTGGTACTATGATAAATAATGCCTTGTATGATTTTTCTTGTTGTGAAAGCTCAAGGGTGAATTTTTCCTTTACTTTTTATATAACAACCCATGATTTTAGTTTCCTTTAAATGAATATTACATTTGATAGAATGAACCACATACATCCCCAAGCATAAACAAACCATGAAATAATATTATTTAAATATTTCTATTATAACCAAGTCGTTGGGTTTGTGGGTATGAATAAGAATGACCAAATTATGAAATATATGTATAAATTGTTTCATTAATAAAAATAAAAAATTTAATAAAAAAATTGAATTCATCTAATTATTATTACTAGGAAAATTATATGAATAAATTCATTTTATGTTTTTTTATTTAAGGTGATTGGGGTACAATTATAATGAAACACACACACACCACACACCTAGAGAGCCGAACAGGAAGATCGTAGCCCCCCTAAGGGATTATCCACCTATCAAACCCCTTTTATTTATTATATATATATATATATATATATATATATATATATCCATGTGGACCCTAACCTGTAGGCCTATACCATACCAGATACACAGCAACCCGCCTTTCTCGTTGCATGATTCGTCCATATCAAACGAGTTTTATAGGGGGTTAAACTAAGAGAAGATGGTAAAAATTCCATATAAACTTGTCTAAACCTTATTGGTTAAAGATATTTTGACCTTATATTTTCTTAAATTTTAATTCCTATCTATTTTCTACCACTTTCAAAATAAATTTATTTTAAATTATTTAAATATTTTAAGTAATTCCATGGGTTTCCCTCCCCTCATTAATAAAAGGTCACCTCTTCTCCTCCCTTATCCAAAAACATTGATCCATCTATATCAGAAAAACCCTAACCAAAAATATTCCTAGATTCCTCCCCTTTATTATTAATCTTTTTTTCTTCTCCTAAGACCATCCTAATAATTCTTAAGTTATAATCCAAAAGAGGTCTCTCAAAATAAATGCAATCACCTTTACTGACTCTTTCAAATTTTATTTCTTATTTCACTTCCTATGTATTTTTTGCATCCATCCTAACATAATGACTCTAGTGTCATAAATATATTAATATTTCATTATGATTATGGTAAGACCATTTTTAACTTCCTTTCTATCAAATGATAAATGAAATTATTGCTCGTGTGTACGTGTGGACTACCGCCTCCATGTAGAGATGTGATTAATTTCCCATCACTTCCTATAATGGATGGTTATAATGATGGATTTAAAGAATATATGAAATATTTATGACATAATAATTATTCTGTATTGATACAATATTATCTTATTTCTTTTTTATTTTCTCATCATAAAATGTAAGTTCCATTCATGCATACGTATGGACTACCGTCTCCATGAATGATATATTTCATTTTTAATATCATACTTTCATATATGGTTATAAAATTATATATAATGAATATATATAATTTTTTTACATGAATAATCTTATGTAAATTTTATATTAATATTATACCTTAGCATGATCTTACCAATTTTGTATTTATAACATGCTCTTATTTAGGTCAGTTTTACCACTTACATGAGTGATGTTATAATGTTTATGATATGAATGATTAATGAATATTGAATATTGGTGATATTATTTAATAATAATATATACATAACATGATTAAAATTATGGATATGATGGAACTATTATCAAAGTGCAAGGACTGAAACTGTTAAACTAAAACATGCAAGAAAAATGAAACAGGTATCACACAGAACATTGATTTTAATAAAGAATTATTAATAAATGAAAAATAAGCTATTATTAATGGACCATATATGATATTTTAAGTATTAATATGGTTCTATAATAGAATTATGATAAATTTAAATTTATTATACAGGAGTTTAAAATCACTTACAAGGAAAGTTGGACTTGAGGTGAGAGCTTATTTCATAATCTCATCCTTATTCGGGATTATTTATGATTATGTTTATATTTATATGATATTTTTATCTAAAACCCCATATATTTTCTTATTATTTAGTTATTTCTCAAAATTAAAATTTTTCCTTTCATCTTCCTCTCTTTAATTACTCAAAAGTTTCAAAGAATGTTTTTAAGAAAAAACTGACTTTGTTTTTCTATTCGATCAGAAATATTTTCCTTACATATCCATATTTTCTTTAAGATGTTTTAAAGAATTTTTTTATTATTCACCAATGATTTATTAAAGTTTTTTTACCCATGTTTGAACTTCTATAAAAATGTTTAAAAGGAATCTTCTTGTCATTTTCTGAATGAGGTACTTTTACCAAATGTGTGAACGAAATCTTTGTTTTAATGTTTATCACACAAATGAATTTTCTTACCATCATGAATATTATTTTCCTTGAATATTCCTTTATAAGTTTCCATGGTTATTTTCAAATAAATTTTTTCCCTAATATTTTGGAAATTTTTATATTTTAGATAATTGGTTTCAAAATGAGAAGGGTACTTTCCTTAAGAAAAGTTTCAGTGATCTTTTAAATGTATTTTTATTTTACGTAAACATCCTTTGATAAATCTTATGTTTTACTAGGGATATACTCTAATGATATCATCCAAAATATTACTCTAGATAGATTATGATCATATTGCTCCAGTGATTGATTGGAGAAAATACTAACATTTTGTATGCTATTTTTTCATATAAAAATGTTTATATTGATTATAAATTGAATTATTATTAATTTATTTCATATGAAGAATGAATTGGACTTAGTAAGAGGTGGTAATGACTAGTTATATCCCCCTGATGCATCTATTGGTCTCATGAGGAAAACTAGCTTGAGTATTTGGTGTATGTCATACCTATTTATGTATGGTATCTTAAAACGAGGAATTGATAGTAAGATTATGATGCCTGACATTATAAATTATATCATTATGAAAATAGTTAATATTATCCATGTGATTATTTATATTTATATTTCATCCATGTATATAGTCCCCTTTGATTAAATAATATTTAATTTAATTCAAAAATTAAGCACATGCCAAGAATTATTATTATTATTGTTATAGACATGGGGTTCTGTGTGGATTAATAAATATTAAAGGGAATTTGTGCAATTAGTTATTTCTAATCCTAGAAGTATATAAACTCAATTATATTATTTTCCAAGAGAGTGAATTCATTTTTTTGTGCATAATGAAATCCAGAGAATCCTCTCGAATCCCTAGAGAGCTCTATTTTCAAATAATTCTCTTAATAATGGAGAGTAATATTCTCCTAACTTCCACTCTCAGGTCAAGAGAGATCAAAGATAATCCTTTGTAATCGATTTTCAAGGAGATCAATGTTGAATGATTCAAGTGATAGGATCTATCGTGCTATCATTCGGAGATTACTATGGTGACATTCAGAGATTTTTAGAAAATGTGTGGATCACTACTAGAGGGAATATAATATTGATTCTTACAATGTAGTGAAGTTAAGACATATATCTATTTTCATATCTGTCAATGAAGAAAAAATTTCAAGCAAGATAATTATTTAATTTCTTAAATTAATTATAAATAATATGTGATGATTATGCACTTTGGTTTTGGTGTTTTATTTATTATCTATATTCTTTGATTCAATTTTTTTGATTACAACATTTACTGTAGTGCAAATATTAGATTAATCATTGATCATGACAAAAATAAATATTTTTCACGATCCATCACATGCTTCCACTACACCTGGAACCTTCAATAGTGATATTGCACCACTACCTTAACTATGTCGTATTGTATGATATGAACATATCACAAGTTTTGTGATATATTAATCTTATAGTATGATTAATAATGAAAGTATAACATTAAAATTTCAATGCTTTATTATATTCCATGTAATACAATCAAAATTACTTACATTTTATATTTTCCATTGTTGTTTTGTTAAGTTCTTTGGCTATATATTAAAGGTGGTTTTATTTTTGACTCAATTTTCCTCTAAATATAATTTCAAGGAATGTATGGTACAGTGTTTATATTTTTTATGGTAAATTTACTATTATATAGATAAATAGATAGATCCATAGCAGTGAACCTATAACCTAGACGGAAACTATTTATTGGGTTTCCAAATTAAAGGGGGACAAATAACAGGCTTTCATCCTCTCTAATGGTATGGTTGTCACTTAGATCCTAATCATTCCTTGTCCTCCTCCACTATATTCTTCCCAATATTGATTCCAAAAAAACTCAGGTATCTTTTAATTTTTCACCACTCGGTGAATCCATAAATGGGTCACCCCTACACCATTCACCCCACTTAAAAACCCATCGTTCATCCAGTCCTGGTGATATACATGTGTATTCTAGAGATAGGGAGGGGATGGAAGAGGGTGTTCTACCCTACCATTCCCATCGATATGGATGTGATTCCAACTGAGTATTCATCAGTGAAGAATAAACAGAACCACCCTAGACTTTCACCACTATCTTCTTCTTCTGCCTCTAGTAAGAGAAATCCCTCCACCCCTTCTCCCCATCCCACTCCCACTCCCACTCCCATCTTCCTCTACCTGCCACTTTGGAAAATTCCCTCAATCTATTGCACTGCTGCACCACCACTGCTGCAAATTTTCAGATGTCATCATCTTCGGAGGAAGTAGACGGCCCCAAATTATATCACACCAACATGGTCCCCATGCCCACCCACACTATAAGTCCCAACATCTCCACATCTAGATCCTCCTCCCCAAGAACCCCCTTAAAATTATCAATCTTTAAGAGTATCCTCTACTCATCCTGGGTGAGTATGTGTTTTTAGAATTTAGTCAATTTTATTTTGATCCTCTAACGATTGTGAACCCGGTCTTTTGTTGAGTAAAGTAATTGTGGAGTGTGCCTTCATGACATTAAGGGCATAAAGGGGTCATCTATTTTCACGATGGAGTGTGTCCATGCATTTCATTTTTCATGCATTACCTCCCATGTCTGAGGGTGGTGCATCCCCATTTTCCCCATCTATTATTCCCCCTAAAATGATGCCCCCTCTTATTTCCTCAACAACACAGCCCCAAGCCTCCAGAATGAGAAATTTGGTGCAGTGAAAAGGTGGGAGAGATGGTAGGACGAAATCCCTACTTTAGTCGAGCATATGATGATGATGAACCTCTACTTTCTCCAAAAATCAGCACCTTCATAATTCTGATTCTAGATATGGATGAGGATGGTGATGGATGGGGTGATGAGGAGTTTCAGTGCTTTTTCACCATTGAAAATTCATCTAAAAATTTCAAGGTTAAAATTCTGTAGGAATCAACTCTCATCATCATAGGGAAGGGCTAGGATACCTACACGGTGGATCTAATGGTAAAGGTTTCATCCCTATCATGCATTGACTTGACGTCACATCGGGAATCGGTGGATCTGGTGATAGTGCTTAATGTCAATAAGATCATGACCAGATCCAATATGCTCATCTTGAAGTGTGAAGTAGGCTTAGTGGTATCCTCCCTCATCTCAGCTGACAGGATTAGTATTCTTGAGTTAGTTAAAAATTCATACTATTAGGGTCAATATACAGAAACCCTTATTACACCAATGTAAGCCCTGAGGGTAAGGTGTGTGATGGTGACATGTTCTTGGGGTAGTTCAATGGATATGGTTTGGGTCTTGATCATGATAATATTGAACTTTTACCTTAAATGGTTTTTCTATTGCTTTATTTTTTGAATATCATCTTAGGATTGGTCGAGGGAAAATCTTGGTGATATCATCTCCCTCAGAAACTTTGATAAATGGGTTTCATAGGGTGTGATCCAACTGGTCAAGGTCATCACTTCTTTTTTTTTTGTCAATTGGATTTATCATAACCCTTAATATATACAAATTATAATGATCACTATATAATAGTTATATTATCAATGGTTATGATGTTTAATGGACTTTTAAATTCGATAGGATATAAATTATAATAGTCCAATAAACTAAATTATTTCATGTGTTTTCTATTACATAATTAATTAATTAATAATTTATTCATTTGAAAGGGGAATTTCATTTATAAAAATTTGGGTCATTATAAAATGGACCTTACTAAGAATACTAGTTTAGTATGTCAATACCTTTCTCACTAGTTTTAAATTTCATTTAAAACCATTTCATTAAAAACATTTCATTAAAACCAAGATTTAAACCATTTCAAAACATAAACCCCATTTCCTTTTTAAACTTTAAAAAACCAAACAACTTTTATCCATTCTATGATCCAAACAAGGTCATTTTTTTTCAAATCACCAATTTCATTTGAAATAAAAATTAGAAACCATTTCATGAACACTTTCCATGAGAAAGCGTTTTATAAATCAAAATCCATTTAAAAACACCCTTTATGATTAGTGATAAACCAATATAAAACAATTATAAAATTAATTTGACTATCACATATTAGTATAATATAAAAAATAAAACATTTAGAAACCTCAAGCATAAAATGAAAATCTAAATAAGTGAAATGTATAAAATCACATACCTTAATCATATGGAAATCTAACTAGAAGTCATCACCTGAGGTGAATTCCCAAAAAAGCATCATGGTACTCTAAGAAATCCCTAACAATCAAAACACTCAATAATAATCCACATTTAACCCTAAATCCAACCTTAAAATCCTATAGAGTTTATGAGAGAGGGGAAAACTAAAGTGTAAAGGGATAGGGGAGAAAGAAAAAAACCAAGAGGAAAATGGGATTTTACTTGAGAAAACGCATGGAAATGAAGATGGAGGAACTGAATATTGAAGGAGGAAGGGAAGAAATTCATATCATTCAACCTATATTTATACAAGTGAGGATAATATGAAAAAGGGTAGAATCCCTTAAAATCCAAAAGAGGAAAAAGATGGAAATCATATTTTTATAAAATTAGGTAGGTTGCATATTTAGGCTGCATATATTAGTAAATTGTGCTCTAATCATCCAGGATTCACTGGATAAACAAAACAACCTCACATGGTTTGGCCGCATAGTTTACTAACCATGAACCAACCATATAAAATAAATCTTTTAAACTATAGACCCCCATATCATTCTTATCACGTGGTTTTTCAAACTATGTGCAAGATATGTGCATAAAGCTCCCATGGAATGTTATGTCACATGGTTCCCATTATAACTCACAAAAACAGTACATTGCCCATCTAGGAGAATCCATGAACATCCAAAATAAACTAAAAACCATCCTATATAAGGGAAACTTCATAGTTTTCACTAAAGTGTGCATGCTAAACTGTTCACTTCATAAGACCCATGTAAGGTTCATTCGTATTGTTTCTTCTAACCATGTTGTGACTGTGTAGAAATCATGCATCAATAAAAAATTTCCAAAAAATAAAATTCAAAGATAAAACTTTCAAAAATTTAAATTCCCCCAAAAAAATATTTAAATTTAATTAATATAATTATATCAACAGTGACATGAGGTGTTACAACCAATCCTCTTGAGTTGATATATTCATATTTTTGTGGACCCATGAGACACAAATCCACTCAAGGATGTCTTTATTTCATTAAATTTACTGATTATTTCATTGGAATGACCAATATAATGTTTATAAAATAGAAGTATAATGTAGTGGATATGTTTAAAATATTTACATTTATGGTTGAGAATTAATTGGGGATGTTTATCAATAAATCTATGTCTAATAATGGGAATAAATTCACAATAAGGTCAATTTAATTATACCTTGAAAAACATTTTATAAAGCATCAGTATAACACTCATTATACACCCCAATAAAATAGATTTTTTAAGAGGAAGAATGGGAGCTTAGTAGAAATGGGAAGGATAATGTTATCATAACATTATCTATCAAAAAATTATTAGTGGGAAATTATTTTTATAGACATCCATATTCAGAATAGATATCTACTGAGGCTAAACTCAAAGATGACTTCCTATTAATTGTGTTATAAGAAAAAACCCAATGTAGACTACTTCAGGGTGTTTGGTAGTCCCTATTTTATAAAAATCAAAAGTAAATAAGCTAGGTAACTTTGATGAGAAGGATGAAGATGGTATCTTCTTATGATACCTATCTAGTGGAAAGGGGTATAGGTGTTGGAACAAAATGTTTTATAAAATGTTATACTATTATAATTTAAAATAATTGAAAATAAACTTAAAATCAATGGTTTGGATGAAGTATTTTTTGAGTAATTGTTTGGAGATGACAAGTATAATTCATAGGAAACTTGGGAAGAACATATTGATATTGAACCACATATAGTAAATATTAAATTTGATCATACCAATGGTGAGGAGGATTCTTTTGAAAGTTAAAAAAGAAGTATCGAAAATTGAAGAATCATATAAAGATAGAAAATATCATTAGAAATTAGAGTTATCCTGTTAAAACCAAAATAAGACTGAGATATAAAGATTAAAATTCTCTAATTTCTCAAGTTGATCCACATTCTATAGCTTAAAATATCAAACGTAAATAATTTATTGAGGTTATAAATGAGTAACTTGAACAAATTAATAATAATTCCTCTTGGGATCTTATACCCATACCAAATTAAAAAAATATATTATTAGAACCAAGTGGGTGTTTAGGAATAAATTAAATTAAAAGGGAGAATACACAAGGATCATGGTCAGACTTGTTTTTAAAGGGTACTCCAAATTTGAAGTGATTTATTTTGAAGAGACCTTTACTCCAATTTCATGGTTAAAATTCATCATAATGTTTCTTATTGTAGCAGCTTATGGGAAGTATAAAATAAATTAGATGGTTGTCAAATCTATATTCTTAAATATAGAGCTATAAAAAGAGGTGTATATTGAGTATACTGAAGTTTTATTTCTTGATAATTAAGGCTCAATGGTATGAAAATTGAATAAGACGCTATATGAGTTAAATTAGGCACCATGGTATTGGTATTCAAGGATGAAAATTTTCTTGAAAAATATGAATTTATCCAAAGTAAAAGTGGTTAACAACTGTATTAAAAGGAAAAAATCGAAAATAAACTCATTATAATTGTTTGTGTTGATGATATTATTTTTTAAAGGTGATAAAGATACTTATTGAAAGTAATTTTCTAGATATCTGAAGATGATTTTTGAAATTTATATGCTGGGAGAGCTGGGATACTTCTTAGGATTATAATCAATGTAGAAAAAATTATTTTATTGTCTCTAGAGAAGTATGTCAAAGAATTGTTGAATAATTTTGAGATGGAAGACTCTAAAACAGTGTATACACCTACTCAAGTGGGGATAAAATTGAAAAAAATATGTCGAAGGTGAGATTGTTAATCAAAGAGAATTAAAAAAATTGACCAGTAGCTTGTTTTATCTCATAGATTATAAACTAGATATTGTCTATTTTGTGAGTCTCTATGCTAGATATCATAGTTTCCCAAAGTATTCACATTTTATGGATACTAAAAGGGTCCTTAAATATGTTAAGGTAACTCTTGATTTTTTTCTATTATATAAGAGAGGAAATAACTTGAATTTTTCTAAATTTACTGATTAAAACTGGGTAGGTGACTGTAATGATTGAAGGTTCACTTGAAGTGTAATTTTAGTATTAGGATATATTCTTGTGATTTAGAACTATAAGAAACAGAACTCAGAAAAAATGAGTATAACAATTTTTGAGCATGTTTCTACTACTAGATCTTACACTCAAATAATTTGGATGATGGAGCAGCTAGTTGATTTGAGGTTCAATATTGAAAAATATCTTATAATTTTCTATGATAATCTAAGTGTCTTTGACCTCTCTAAAAACTCAATACAAAATTCAATGTATAATAAAACTGATATCATATTTTACTTCATTAAAGAGAAAGTGGCCAATGGATATGTCTAAATGGAATTTATTCCTACCTGAGACTTATTGGATGATACTTTCACTAAGGTTATGCAAAAAAGATAGATCTTATACTCTTAGGTTGAACATGAGTGTTCATTACTTCACTCTCCACTATGAAGCTTTTGGAGGGACCCCCAATGAGCCTTGGATTATGTTTTCCAATGGGGGTAAGTTAATTTTCAACTCTTTGCTTGGAAGATACACAAAGTGGTAGAAATGGTATGTAAAAGGGTTAATTTATATCATTGTATTCTTTTAATTTAGTGGATTTTTTTATTATTAAAAGGGGGAGTTATTTAAAGTGGTGAGTGCCCTCATTGATGGGAAGCATTATATCACTTGGCCAAAAAATTTATTATCACCAAGAGATAGATTTATCTCAAAATCATTACTCTAACCTATGGTGTGGTGTCAATATTTTTATCACAAGAAAAAGGATATGATTTTTTTTTTCTTGAATGAGAGGTTGTGTTTCATGTAGTTTTTTTAATAGATAGTTTTATAGAGCTCACAACAAATCTAAATGGGGGGATTGAAGTACACTTTTAATTTTTGAGTATGTTGTCTTTGTTTTTAACCATGAGATTTGAATTTTGTGATTTTTTTCAGATTTACTTAAAGTGTTTTTGAGAAAATTATAGATATACTGAAGTGGATGGAAAAATTTCTAATAATTGAGTGAAATTTTGAATTGTAAAAAATGGTTTAAGTCCTACTATGTATATATTATTTTAAGAAATTAATGTGTCATTTTGAAGACTGTATACGAGTCATTGCGACTATATAAGAGTTGTTGTGAGTAGTATAAGAGTCAATATGACTATGTATAATTAATTTTACACTATTTATGTGTCATTTAAATGACTATGTATGAGTCAATCCACACCCGAGTATGAGTAATTTGAAGCCACATATGAGTGATTTTTAACCTGCATATGAGTTACTATAGAGAATTAGTATGAGTCATGTATTTATAAATATAATGATGCTATGTTGTGTGATAATTTTAGAAATATCTTTGTTTTTGTTCAAGATGAGATTTAAGACTTTTCTTAAGGATATTTGAACGAATATTAATGATGGAGAATATTAGAGAAATTCATTTAGAGTATTTGAATTCAAATTTAATTCATTAAAAGCTGGTAAAACTGGAATCATTGAAAATCATATTCCTACATTAAAAATCATATTGGGGGTGGGTTTATGATTGATATTCAATTAAATTTTATAAAATAATTGTGGGAAAAAATTAAATTTGTAGGAAGTATAAAATCTATAAATAAAGAGAAATTATGTGTTCAAGATAGATAGAAGATGTTGATACACTACTACTCCAAAAAATAATTTGTATCAAGGAGAGAGAAGAACTAGGTAGCATGATCTACAATCCATCTAATAATTTTAGATATCTTAAGGTAATCTGATTCCATCACCATTAATATATTTATTTGAGGTTGAGGTGGAAGGTTTTCTTTTCATGCATGTATGCTCTTTTACATGTCTAGATCGTCCTGAAGAAATATGAGATGAATAACAAGATGATTAGGCTTGTTGATATATGTTTGACAGTCAAAATCTTCTCAAAAATATGATCTATTATTTGGTCTTGAAGTATCTATTTGAGAATAGAGGTTTTATTCAACCAAGAGAGAGGAAGAAATATAAATATTGGTGGTACTAGGTTAAATAACGTCTTGTATGATTGTTGTTGTTGTGAAAGATCAAGGATGACTTTTTCCATTACTTTGTATGTAACAACCCATGATTTTATTTTCCTTTAAATGAATACTACATTTTATAGCATGCACTACATGAAACCCCGAGCATAAATGAACTGTGGGATAATATTATTTAAATATGACTACTATAACAAAGTTATTGGGTTGGTGGGTATGAATAAGAATAACCAAATTATGAAATATATTTAGAAATTAATTAATCAATAAAAATAATTAATCCCGTCAAAAAAAATACATTAATCTAATTATTATTACTAGGAAAAGTATAAGAAAAGATTCATTTTATTCCATAAGAATACATTATTTGTAAAAATGGTTTTTAGGTGTTTTGTGTGAAAATAATTAGAATTAATTTCTATAATTTCTAGAAATTTTATTTTATAAAATTAAATTCATTTTTTAAGTAAACATGTAAAAAAATTCTTAGGGTGAATCTTTGAGATTTTTTAGAAATAGTTTATTTTTATGTGAATAATGAAAAATACTGATTTTACAAAAAAAAATGTCATTTTAATGATGGATTTATGTAATATTTTTGACATAATAATGATTTTGTATTGATAAATATTATGTTCTTTCTTTTCCATTTTTTCCATTAGAAAATGTAAGAATCTTTCATGCATATGTATGGACTACCGTCTCCATGAACGATATATTTCATTTTCAATATCCGTGTTTGAAAGACAGTTCTAAAATTATATATAATTAATATATATAATAATTGGGATGTGAATAATATTCTATAAATTTTATATTAATATTATATCTTATCATGATCTTACCAATTTGGTCTTTATAACACACTCTTGTTTAGGTCAGTTTCACCACCTACATGAGTGATGTTATAATTTTTATGACATGAATTGTTAATAAATTTTGTATATTGGTGATATTATGTAATAATAAGATATACATGGCATGATTAAAATTATGAATATGATTGAACCATGATGAAATTGCAAGGATCGGAACTTCTAAACCAAAACATGCATGAAAAATGAAACAGAATAATGATTTTAATAAAGAATTATTAATAAACGATAAATAATCTGTTATAGATGAGTCATATATGATATTTTAAGTGTGAATATGGTTTTGAAATATAATTATAATAAATTTAAATTTAGTATACAAGAGGTTAAAATCACTTACAAGGCAAGTTGAACTTGTGTTAAGAATTTATTTCACAATCTCATCCTTATTCGGGATTATTTATGATTAATTTTATGTTTATATGATATTTTAATCATAAAACCCATATATTTTATTATTATATATTTATTTATTTAAATTACAAGTTTTCCTTTCTTTTTCCTCTCTTTAAGTACTCAAAAGTTTGAAAGAATGTTTTTAAGAAAAAACTGACTTTGTTTTCTATTCTGTCAGAAATATTTTTCTTCCATATCCATATTTTCTTTAAGATATTTTCAATAATGTTTTTATTATTCACCTATGATTTATTAAAGTTATTTTTACCCATTTTTTAACTTCTATAAAAAAATTAAAAGGAATCTTCTTATCATTTTTCGAACAAGGAACTTTAACCCAAGGTGTGAATGAATTCTTTGTTTTAATGTTTACCGCATGAATGAATTTTCCCTTCCACATGAATATTATTTTTATTTAAGATTACTTTATAAGTTTTCATGGTTATTTTAAAAGAAAATGTTTGTCAAATATTTTGGAAAATTTTAGATTTTAAATAAATGGTTTCAAAATGAGAAGTGTAATTTCCTTAAGAAATGTTCCAGTGATCTTCTAAAAGTATCTTCATCTATGTAAACATCCTTTAATGAATCTTATACATTACTAGGGATATAATATAATGATATAATACACCATATTACTCAGAATTTCTTATGATCATGTTGCTCCATTGATTGATTGGGGAAAATATTAACATTTCATGTGCTCGTTTTTCAAATACAAATGTGTATGTTTATTATGTATTGAATTATTATTCATTTCATTCATATGAAGAATTAATTGGACTTAGTAAGTGGTGGGTGGACCATTTATATCCCCTCAATGCATCAGTAGGTATAATGAGACAAACTAGCTTAAGTATTTGGTGTATGTCATGCCTATTTATGTATGATGTCTTGGCATGATGCCTTGATGGTAAGATTATGATGTCTGACATTATGCATTATATCATTATGAAACTAGTTATTATTATCCATGTGATTATTTATGTTGTTATTTCATCCATGGATATATTCTCCTTTTATGATATTAGTCATATGGTATATTTTATTATTGTGTGTCTCTTATATATTATTTATGCTTTATTTATTCTATGATGGATTATGTTGTACGTTTTCCCTTACTGAGAATCTAATCATATCCTTTATTATGTTATCATTTCCCTAGGATACTAAGAATGGATTTATGAATGATTTTAGGGATATATTAGACGAAATGATAAATTTATCACTAGAATATTAAGTTGTATTTCATATTTTCAAATGTAATGTGAGAATCAAGTATGTATCTAGTCTCATATGACTACTAAACTATTTGATTCTTCAAGATGTGATCTCTTCTATCTTGTGTCAATGTATTATGATAACCACCAACTCTGGGTTACTATATTTGGGGTGTTATATTGTATCATCCATAGGGAACATAACAAGATTCAATTATGTACATTGCCCCTCTCTTGTAATCATTGTTATATTAGTGATAATTTAGGTCTTTGAGTTCACCCTGAACCTGAAAAGGAATAGACTCTCATATTGAAGTTCACCCTCATAAAATTCTTATGTGTTGTGCATTCTCTATTTTTCTACTAAACTCAAGGTGAGAGAGATTTTATGTTGATAGGATCAAGTATTCAATAATTCACAGATATTTAATTCAAACAAATTTTTTAAAACATATAAAAATGATTCACTCTCTCCCCTCTCAGTGGTATTCCAACTAACCTGGTCATTTCATGCTAAAATGGTAAAAATTAATTGTAGTTTTAGTGAAAGTGGTATATTTATGGAGATATGCCCTAAAACCAATATTACATATGATTCATTTTATCTATATAATATTGTACGATACGGTGTATGTTGTAGTGTATGACATACATGAAACCAAAGGCATATTGTATGTATTGGTTTGGTATATCAAAGGGTATGATATAGTTATATCTCACCACATCCTTAACCATACTGTATTGTATGATGTGAGCATATCAAAAGTGTTATGATATATCAATATTATTATACGATTAATAAAGGCATTCAAACTTTAAAATGTCAAGGTTTAGGTCTATTCGATATAAGACTCATACAATTATTTATGTTTTATATGATGAAATGATTGGGAGAATAAATTAAATGTGTGTAAATATTAAATTCATGCATATGAATAAAGGTTACAAAAAAAATTTAATTAGAGGCCTTACCTAAACGTTTCATAACATTCGAGTAAATGCCATGAAGTCTCGGGGAGCGTCTTGTGTAAAGGAGAGAGAGGGCGTGAAAATGGCATATGATCTTGAGTAGACTTCTTAGGAGTTTAGAATTATGATTAATATTAACTCTTGTAATAATTATGATTAGTACTAATGGATGATATTTTACATTGTTGTTTTGTTAAGTTCTTCAACTTTATATTAAAGGTAGTTTTGTTTTTTATACAATTACCCTCTAAAGATCATTCCAAGTAATGTGTGGTATAGTGTTCATATTTTTTTATCATAAATTTATAGTTATATATATAGGAAGAGTTGTAATAGTGACCCTGTAACTAGGAAAGAAACTATTGATCAGGTTTCCAAATCATAGGGGAAGAAATAGTAGGTTTTCATCATCTAATCTACACTTCTATTCTATCCAATTTTTCATTCAGGTTAAGGAACATTTTATTCGATGAAGCTATAAAATAATTTGGTTTTATTAAGAATAAATGTGAGTCATGTATTTACAATAGTTTTAGTGGGAATGTAGTTGTTATCCTAGTAGTATATATTGATGACATATTACATATTGGAAATGACATATTGCTTATTAGAAATGACATACCGATCTTATAGTCTATTAAGGACTGGTTAAATAGGTGTTTCTCCATAAAGGACTTAGGTGAAACAGTCTATATTCTAGTGATAAATATTATTTGTGATAGATCCAAGAGAATTCTTGGACTAATTAAAAGTACATAAATTGATCAAATACTAAAGAGGTTTAGTATGGAACAATCCAAGATGGGATTGGTTCCAATGTCACATTGTATACATCTTTCTAAGAAAATGTGTCCTTAGAAAAAACAGGAGAAAGAGAGAATGAGTAGTATCTCATACACTTCAGAATTAGGATCAATCATGTATGTCATGTTATGTACTAGAATTGATGATTTCTATGCATTGAGTGTTATATTCAAATATCAACCAAATTCAAGAGAACAACATTGGTCTGTTGTTAAGGTTATCCTCAAGTATCTAAGAAGAACCAAGGATATATTCTCAATGTATGGAGGTGACAAGGAGTTGGTCATCTAGAGTTATATTGATACCAGTTTTCAAACAGATTAGAATGATCTGAAGTCACAATCAGGATATGTTTTTTGTCTCAACAGATGAGTTATGAGTTGGAAGAGTTCAAAGCATCCAATTTTTATTGATTCTATAGCGGAGTTCGAGTATATAGATTATTCTTATGCAACTAAGGAATTTGTTTGGATACAAAAAAATTTCATGGTGCTTGATGTGTTACCTAGTACTAAAGACTCTATCACATTATAGTGTGATAATACTGTAGCGGTGGCTCTTGAAAAAGAGTCAATATCACATCAACAGACAAAGAACATACTCCAGAAGTATCACCTCTTGAGGTATTTTCCTTAGAGGGGTGAAGTTATAGTAACCAGAGTTCCCATAGAAGAAAACGTGGTGGACACCTTGACTAAATACATGTCTTGGTAGAAGCATGAGTATCATGTGGGAACTGGCGGATTGAAGGTTGTTAGTAGTTGGCTCTAATACAATTAGGAGTCTGTTGGAGTTGGTTCCCTATAAAATCTATATAATTTATGATAACATATATTTGTTGTTTTTAATATTAATAAACTTCTTTTCACATCATGATTGTTCTTATGTGTGACATATTATGTGATAATGTCTTAAGAGTAGTTGATGCACTGAAATGTCATAGCAGTTCCCCGCTATGATGAAAACTCAGAAGTGTCATGACATTATTTTTAAATATATATTATATATTCATATGAAATATTTTGAGAAAAAAAATTGATTTATTCTATTAGGGTTAGAGACTCATAGGACTTTGAGTCACCCTCTCATGTTGTGTGCCTTTGGCAATATCAAGTGTAGGATATTATGAGAATAGGACCCACCAGTAAGAAATCCACATTTATATGTGTCATTAGATGTTTATATCTATGGACATTTGTATTTGTCCTTGGATATTAATATTATTATTAATGGGTGTTATAAGTCTCGTACTTTGATTTATTGATGAAAACGGTGATGACATATCTTTGTGGAAAGGTAGGATACGTTGGGTGCGTCACGAGTAATATTTCATTAATGAATAATTTGAGAAAGAATTTGTTCATTCTATTCTTTAATGGAAGTTGGTATCTCAGGTCCTTTGATAGAAATTATATAGCTTAAATAAATCCATGGTCATGGTATTTGATACAAAAGTTTGATTTATGAAAATTAAAATAAAGAGACATCTAGAACATAGGTTGATGACACCAGCATGTGACTAACTTTATTAGAGATATCGTGATAAAGGTATTACATTATACAGTAAGAGTGAGTTATTATGTAATTGTGGTATTAACTTCTTTCTCTATGAGTGTCTTGGTGTATTTCTAGATGTTAACCTTGGACTTTAGGTTGTTTCATGTAATGTCACTAAGAAAGTGACTTAAAGGGTCCACTACTAAAAAATAGTCTTTAACAGCGCTATAAATGGCCTTGATCAGTGATAGAAAAGCGTTGACTAACTGAGAGAGATTAAAATCCCTGGTATTTTATCATTAATAAAAAATATTTTATAAATTGTACCTTTATAAGAGTGGAAAAATGTGTCCTTTATCGGCGCTTTTAAAAGCACTGATAAAGGTCCATACTGCAGTGTGCTGAAACAGCACACTACAACACCAAAAACACACTAGATATCAACAAAAAAAGTCCAAATAAAAAATTTAAATGAAATGAAATTTACAACACAAATAAAAGAAAAATATTATATATTATAGACATTTCAAATATTGGTTTATACAATTACATAAATACAAATTATTACATACATTCAAAAACATCAATGTTCCTTTGCCTTTTAATCTTAACCCCAACTCGTGCTATTGTCGAACAAACCACCCCTTCTCGAGAAAAATGACTCACCTTTATTATAAAATAATTCTTATGTTAGTAATAATATAAAGAAATAAATTAACACAAAGTGTTCATTTTATAAAAATTGATGTTAATTTTACTAAAATTGATGTCAATTTTAAATAAAAAGATGCGCTTTGAGTCATATCGGACACACCATATGTTGGATTGAGGTTCGGATAATTCCAACACGTCTCAAATGACTTGGGAATCATTTTTATAAAGTATCAAAACAATTTTAATGTGTTTTCTTGGTTTTGAGTACATCAATTTTCTTTTTTACTAAAATGTCATTTTAAACTGGAAACACGCACTTTTGACTCATTTTGATCACATCATATATTAGTTTGACATAAAACAAATTCCTACAAGTCAAAAATGACTTATGAATTATTATCCTAAATTATCAAGAAAATCCAAGTGTGCTTGATTGGTTTTTAGTGAGTGACACTTTTTGAACTAAAATATCAATTTTAAACTGATAACGGACACTTTAAGTCATACCAAGCACATCATGTATCGAATTGAGGTGATAATGATTACTATGCATCAAAAATGACTTATGGATCATTTCTGTAAAGTATCAAAACAATATAAATATTTTTTCTTGGTTTTGAGTAGGAGAGTTGTCCATTTTACTAAAATTGATGTCAATTTTAAATAAAAATATGTTCTTTGAGTCATATCAGTCACATCATGGGTCGGATTAAGCTGCAGCTGATTTCTATACATATCGAATGACTTGTGGTTCATTTTAATAAAGTATAAAAACAATCCAAATGTGTTTTATCAGTTTTGAATATGTCAGTTGTCTTTTTTACTAAAATGTAATTTTAAACTAGAAACATGCACTTTGACTCATTCTGATCACATCATGTATTAGTTTGATATAAGACCAATTCATGTAAAAAATAACTTGTGAATAATTTTCCTAAATTATCAAGAAAATATGAGTGCATTTCATCAGTTTTTAGTGAGTGAAACTTTTTGAGCTGAAATATCGATTTTAAACTAATAACAGAGACTTTGAGTCATATCAGGCACATTGTGTATCCAATTGATGTGTAGATGATCCCTGGACATCAAAAATGACTTATGGATTATTTCCATAAATTATCAAAATAATCTGAATGTATTTTCTTGGTTTTGAGTAGGTAATTTGTCCATTTTACTAAAATTTATGATAATTTGAAATAAAAAGACGCACTTAGAGTCATACCGGTCACACCATGTGTCAGATTGAGGTGTGGCTAATTTTTACACATCTAAAATTAATTTTGGATAATTTTCCTAGAGTATCAAAATAATCTGAATGTGTTTTCTTGGTTTTGAGTATGTTAGTTGTCTTTTTTACTAAAATGTCATTTTAAATTGGAAACACGCTCTTTTGAATCATTCTAATAATATTGTATATCAGTTTGATATGAAACTGATTCCTACATGTCAAAAATGACTTATAAATCATTTTCCTAAATTATTAAGAAAATAAAAGTGCATTTCATCATTTTTAATTGAATTAAATGTTTTGACCTAAAATATTGATTTTAAACTGATAGCAGACATGTTGAGTCATACTGGGCACATCGTGTGTCGGATTGAGGTGTGGCTGATTCATACATGTCACAAATGACTCATGGATCATTGTATTAAAGTATCAAAACAATATGAATATTTTTGATCGGTTTTAAGTATGACAGTTGTCTATTTTACTTAAATTAATTTAAATTTTAAATAGAAAAAAGTACTTGCAGTCATACCGGTCACACCATGTGTTAGATTGAAGGAAAGTGATAAATGAAACACTGTAGGGGTGAAAAGGTTTTTAGGGAGAATAATCTTGTGGAAGTTTTGGTACATAAAGGCATGAAAGATGGAAAGACCACCCCAACTCGAACAAAAGAATCCTCCTATATAATAAAACAATTATTATGTGAGTAATACTAAAAAGAAATAAATTAAACATAAATATGAAACAATACATTAATTCAATGGAAAATTATTTTACTATGAAAACATCAAGATTACCTATGTAATTGAGCAGAGACAACATCATTTCTCTTCCTACAAAGGCATGATAGATGGATAAGAATCTTCTAAAATAAATGAAATTTTCAAGGAATAATGAAAATTAAATCAACATTCCATTATATAATTTTTCAGTAAAATATAGAAAGTATATTGTAACATTACCTTTACATATTTTCAAAGGGTTTCCTTCATTATAGTTTTTTCTTATGAGGGAGTGGTAACATCATCATGTGTAGAATACATTGCATGTATGAGTATTCAAACATTAAATTTAGATTATTTTAATGTAGTAGAGAACATATAATATTATGAGGAAAAACATAGTATATTAAAATAAACTTTTACCTTCTCATTGAACACTCTTTATTTTTTTAAAATTTTTGGGGATCTGGATTCTCAATACCAAATCCACTCTTTGTGGTCCCCTCTAACTTACAAAACATTTTCTACATTGGGACTGGCATGAAGTGATTGTGATCTCTTAATAAATGGGTCACCCTCAATTGAATTTTCATCTGACCCAACATTTGTTTTAGTCTCCAGCAAGATAAGTGACCAATTCTTTTTTTTTTAACACAAACATAAAATACCTTCAATGCTTGTGATTCCATTATGAATGACTCATCTTGCCCCCCTTCCACACTGAAATTCACCTTCACAAAGTCTATTTCATCAACTTTCACTGCAATGATATTGTCAACCCATTTTCAATAGAAAATTTACACTTGAAATTTTGTATAATCCAACTCGTATATCTATTCTATAATGCAAAAATATGACATATTTTTATATATTGGATTTCTATCCTTGGAACCAGATATGTGCATCACTTCTGCAACAAGTGTAACACTGCTATTTTTCATTATATTTTAGTCATTATTTTCTTTTTTATAGAATTTATAATCATTGATTACAAAACCAGTGTAAGAAATAACATTTTCATTTGATTTTCTGGCTATCCATTGAATTTTTTTGGCAATTGAATTCATATTTTTAGATAACTCCTTATAAATTTGATCTTGGAACCACCCTATAAATTTTTGATTATGTGTATTTGATATCTATCTTTCATCCATTGATGGATTCAAATCTCTAAGAATTTCTTTGTGGGATTCAATGTATGGATAAACATCTTGACTATTATATAAAATTTAAAGGTGTGTTTTTTCCCACTCTGTCAAGGTAATTGTGACAACATCTCTTCTGGAAATCCCTTCGACCATAATACATTCACTGTGAAGAGACTTTGGGAGACTGGTGTTGTCAACATCTGATAGGTAATCAGTATAGAATTCAATAGCTTATTCAACAATATATCATTCTACAATACAACCTTCTGGTTGACTTTGATTCTTGACATACCCTTTCAAAATCTTTATATACCGTTCAATGGGGTACATCCATCTATAATGGATAATAAAACATAGTTGAACCTATATAACTAAGTGAACCATTAGGCGGACCATTGTATTAAAGAATTATGGTGGTAAGAACATATCTAATTCACATTATATGACTGTAACCTCCTTATTCATGATGAGAAACTTCATCAAGCCTATAACTTTACCGCATATGGATTTGAAAAAAACAGATTCGGATTAATGTATGTTGTACATTTTTAGGTAGAATTAAATGGAAAGCAACATACATTAAATCTTGCATCAAAATATAACAGTCAGGTGATTTTAGTCCTTGTAACTTCAAATTAGTTATTGACATGACATTATTGATATTTGATGAATACCCCTATAGAACTTTTACACTATTAAGGAAAAGGAAAAATTGTAATTTTTTCTATCTAGATAGAGTGTAAGTTGTTGGAGGAAGAAAAGTCGACTTTTTACCCTTCCCTGGTTCTTCCCTTATCGTCATTTCAATCAATTCCAACCTAGCATTGATGCCATCTTTCTTTTTTCTAGGAACATTTAGTAACGTTCCAATAACACTATCAAATACATTTTTTCTAGATGCATGACATCAAGAAAATTACTGACATATAAACAATTTCAAACCAGTGATTCGAAAAAAAATTATCTCTTCTTCCAACCTAATTTTGTATGGTTTTTTTAAAACGGTTTACTGAAAATAGTGTCAATATATTTTACTTTATTGTATAGTTGATCACTCGGTACTAGAGATGGTGTTGTACCTTGTTTGATATTCCCATCGAATGATGTCATCTAGGATCAGTATTTATGTCATCGAGGTAAAAATTTTCGATGTCCTAAAAAATTGTCTTTGAGAAATGTTTCAACTAAACTAAGTATGTGAGTTATTCACAAATGGGACACCCCAACATTCCTTTAATTCTATAGCCTGATAAATTTCCAAAAGTAGAGAAGTAATTTATTGTTCCATAAAACATGGCCCTCAATTTGAATTCTTCACTTCTATGAGATTCATAAATTTCAACACTTTTATCCCACATAAATTTTAGATCTTTGATAAATGGAGCCAAATAGACATCAATATCATTATCAGGTTGCTTTGGTCTATATATAAGTAGAGACAACATAATGTATTTTCATTTCATGCATAACCATGGTGATAAGTTATAATTTATCAACATGACGATCCATGTACTATGAATACTACTCTATACACCAAAAGAATTTATTCTATCTATAGATAACGCAAGCTGAAATTTTCTTAGCTCATTTCCAAATTCAGGATACTTGTAATAATTTTTCTTCCACTGAGGAGAATCTTTTAGATGATATAGGTTCCCATTTTTAATTATTGTATATTCATGCCATGTTAATTGCCTCGTGGTTTCCTAAGATCCATATATTCTTCTAAACCATGGAATGATAGGAAATTACCATAAAGATTTCGAAGGACTTGATTCATTTTTCTTGTATCAATCTGCACCACACTTAGGGCATTTTATGAGTGATTCATGGTCCTTGTGAAACAATATGCAATCATTTGGACAAGAATTAATTTTTTTTGAGATCATGCCCATTGAACGTAACATTTGTTTAGAGTCATATGTTCGGCATGGTAGTTCATTTTCTTCTGGTATCATGTCATTCAGAAGACAAAGTAGTTTTTTAAAACTGGTGTCACTCCATCCACTTCCAGCTTTCAAATTATATAACTTCAATACAGCTGACAATGTTGTGTGTTTAGTACAACTGGTATACAATGGTTACTTGGCCCAACTATTTAACTCCTCAAACAACTTTAGAAAATCATGAAGTTCATCTTCAATTTCCATTATCATTTCTTCCATTTGATATCCATCATCATTTACACCGGTATTCATATCAAATGATCCATAAACAGCGGTATCATCCCAATCAGTATCCACATTCTTTTTTTCCCCATATTTAGTCCAACATTTATAGTTCTAATCTATTTTGTGACAAATAAAATGTAGCACCCCAGGTAAATAAAGAATATGACATTTTTATATTTATCCATATTTGTGAATAAAATATTAATATAACTTTAAAGGGGATGCTATGCTCGATGGAGTACCCAACACGCAACAACGAGTTTCTTGGGAATCTTACGTTGCACTCTAATAATAAAATAATATTATTTTAAATGGTAGTTAACGCCTAGCTGTTGTGATGGCGGGAATGAATAGAACTAAATAAAAAATGATTATATATTTTTGTCAAATATTTTTACTTTTTACAATAAATGTTAGAGGATTAAAAATGCAAATGAATCCAAGTTTAAGCGTAAACATTCTAATATTCTTTAAAAGGTCGATTAACCGCCTTTTGATGGCGAACCTCTTTTAAATCCACTTTGTGACAATTTTATGTGTTATATTTGAAAAAATAAAATTCTTCTTTAGAATCGGGACATCAAAATTTACTTTGTGTAAATTTTTGGTATTTTTCCGAAAAAGTTCAATTTTTAATGAATAGTGAAAAATGTTGTATTTTAATTCAAAACATCTTTTTAATCTAATTTATTTATATGATTATATTATCTTTTGAATTGGTTTTAAAAGTGAAATTAGAATATATTTTTACCATTTAATCCAATATTGGTCGTTTGAATTAATTTTACTTTGAAATCGGACTTAAACTAGTGTCAATCTCTTGATACATTTTGTTTCATAAAAACACGCTATTTGTTTTGACAGCGGGAATTAATTATTAAATTAATTAATCCAACTTATATGTTTTGAATTTTTTAAAATAGACATCATTTTTGAATTCGGAATATCAAACATATCTTAGGGTGAATTGTTTGTAATTTTCTGAAAAACTTCAATTTTTGATGAATAGTGAAACCACTAAGTGGTACTTATAAAAACTGATTTTCCGTTTAAATGAAATTTTGCCATATTTGTGTTTTGAATTTTAAAAATCCGACATACATGGTTGTCATTAAGAAGTAAAATGTGGTTCAATGGGATTAGAATAATTTTTTGGTGAATAGTAACTTATTAAGTTTTTAATCGCGATTAGAGGTAATTAGTGTAGTTTAAGGTAAGAATAATGTTTTAATAAAATGAAATGACCTAGACACATGTCCTACCATCATTGGATGTGTCATGGACGACCAAGAAAATTCATGGGTCAACTTGGGGACCCCATGGAGCCACTTTGGTTGGAAAATGACATAAATACCTTTTTATTTAATGTTAAAGTAAAAATGACACAAACATGAGATGTTTTACTAAAAAAATTTTTACATGGGGTTATACAAGTCATATTTTTTACTATAAATAGTAATTGGAAATCTAAAAAGATTTTCTACATCATAGTATTTTTTTATAATTTTTAGACATTAAATAAATTAAATTATTTATGACATCATGATGATGCAGCTATGACCTCATTATTTAACGATTTAAATAAAATGGGAAGATATTGTAAAATCTAAGACCTACACATGTCCAAAACCTATTGTATAGGTGGATTTAGAACCCTTATCACCTTATCCTCGAAACATATCAATGTGGGACCATTAAAATCCGAAACTCATTCTAAAATAAAGTAACATTTATTTACTTTCCAAGAGTGACCCTCCTCTCCTCTTATAAAAGGCCCTCACCTCTACCTCCTTACCCACACTTACAAAGCCTTTGGCTCGGCCAAACTCTGCCCATTTTGTCTCTCCACATCCCTATCTAACTCCTTGAAGCCTCACTTTGGGCAGAAGTCTTCCCAAGTAAGCCTTTTATCTCAAACCAAAGGGAGTTACCCGATTTTAAGGTAATGTCTTCACTTGAGTCCTTTTGTTTTATTTTGCTTCTCCAACCACCAAAACTCTTTTTATTCATTTCTTTTGTAACAAATCCAGTATCTTAAATATACTAGGATGTTTTTATAAGAAGTATTTGAGCTACACTTACACAAACCTACATCTAATGGTTAAAGAACATATTGTTTCCGTGGATGGCGAATTTCTGCCTTACGAAACGATGATTGTTCAACACTCATATATCACCTTAAAAGGTGGCCATTAAGATGTCACTATATTTATATATGATATATAATATATTTATGTTTTACTTAAGATTATTTATTTTTCTTTTGTGGTACACCTTTATGGTTTCCATTGTGGGTAAACACGATAATTTCATTTTAGGAAGTGCGGACTACCGCCCCCTCAAAGTGATTTGATTCGTTAATGCCATATGTGGGATGTATAAAGGATGGATTTAAAGTTATTATATATGATTTATGTTACATATAAATGATTAATATAATTCTGGAATTAAAATATACATACCTCTCATTTAGTTTTAATTCCATTAATATGACATAGAAATGAAAGTAGCGTTCATGCGTACGTACGGCTTACCGTCTCCATGAATGGTGCATTTCATTTCTTACCTCTAAATGATTATGTAATATTATAAATACATGTATATTATGGATATATATGATATATATGATATACAAATCATGAATATCATTCTGGATATAATGAACCTTTGACCACACGAACAACATGTAATTGTAAGAAGTCCACTTTCGACTTAAGAACCAAATATCGACAAAACAAACATTATTAACTTAAATGATTACATAATGTTTATAACATGGAAATAAGTGATATAAAAGGAATAATTAACTTTAAAAATGTTCTTAAGGAATTATAAATTAACTCAAGTTTATTATTCAGGAGATTAAAGAACGATCGAGTCAAGTCAGACCTGAGGTAAGGGATCCTACCCCTCTCTTTCTTTTTAAGTACACTCTTTTATGTCATTCCTTTTAAGCTCGTATTTCTTATGATTGGGATGTTCTTTTATATTACTCCTACTTTACTTTTTATGTTCATATGATGAGATACCCTATTTGATCTCATCAATCCATTTTTGTAAGTTTTAAGTGGCGTCGTTAGGCTGCCGAGTTTTCGTAAGGGATTGTTCATCTCACTTTTATTCCCGTGAGATTTATGCTACATTTGCCACAATTTCCTTTGAGTGGTGTATGTAATTACCATTATTTTACTCATTTTGTAATATACTTTCATTCATGAGTGTTTACATCAATGTTGTATTTTCCTTCTTTCACGGGGTGCATGTCTCGAAAGATACCCATGTCGGTAAGGGAACCTTTCACCCTCCTCTTTTTAAAAGACTTCTTTTGTTATGTCTTTTAATTCACATACTATTATGTTGGGATATGTTCTTCTATATCCTTATTGATTTAAATTTTATGTCAATGTGATGAGATACCCTTTTTATCTCTCATCAACTCATTTTCTGAATTTTGTAGTGACGCCGTTAGGCTGTCAAATTTTTGCAAGGGGACTTCTTAACCCAAATTTGATTCTTTGGGATAAACCTGTACTCCTTGAATATGTCGTTCTATGAATATGTGTGAATAACCTCTGATTGTTTTACACTTAATATCCACTTATATTTCATGTATTCATTTGTCACACATAATTATGTAATTGATTTATCCTTAATCCAAGGATACCGTCTTTGTATGGGACTTCGTCTCAATCTCCATTCATTGAGGCATATTTTGTTTTATACACAACTTTATTTTATACGGTGTATAAACCCCTTTGACTTTTACATTTATCCAAAAGGGATCTTTTTTATACGAAGCGTTTTACAAAATGAAAAAAAGGGAATGTTTTTGTCATACGTATGTGGCGACAACGACTTCTCCTCCGCCGTGACGATTATTTGAGTTTTGGCTTCCTCTACAAGACATACCTTCTTTTTAAAAGAAAAATAAATACCATGTTTTACTTTTCTTTTATTTTGGTATTGAAAATGGTTTTCATAAGGTTTTTTATATCAATGTGTTTTATTGATATCTTGTGATTGAAATGTGGAAATGTTATGTTCCCTTTATGCATGTATTATGTGGTACGATTATGTTATGGTTCTTGGGAATTGTTATGAAGACGGGTGGTTCCATGATAAACTAAGGGCGGGTGAGCCCGATATAGCTCTCCAATTCATTGGGTAACGCGAAGGAGTGAAACATTAAGGTTCCTCCTAAGAGATTTAGGGAATATACTGTGGTGGGTATTCCAAACGTAACCAAGAGGGTTACTCCCTACGTAAGAATGTTATGAATTCCCCAAGTTACCTTTTATGTCTTATGATTTCTATGATTTATTCATGATTTGATGAGGTATGTTAAAGTGCCTATGTTTTATGGGTAAAGTATGATTTTATTCTTATGTATATATGAACTCATGTTTCCTTTCCATATTTTTTATAACCCTTACTGAGCTTTTTATGCTCATCCCTAGTTTTTTTAAATGTTTTTCACAGGTCAAGGGAAAGGTACATGATATGATGATAGTGTCAAGGAAGTGTCAAGAAAGAATCCATGCTTTATTTTTTAAATATGTTTCCGTTGATGGGGAAAAATGAATACTATCTTTTATGTAACCACTTTGTTTAAATGTGGAATGTAATGCAAGTTTTATGATCTAATTCTCTAAAACTCTAAACCTGAAAATATCCTCAATGTGTAATTTTGTAATAACTCAAGATTAAGTAAGGTTTATGGTTGGGGCCTTATAGTTGGTATCAAAGGTCAGTTTAGATAACTTTAGAGGTTAGGGTATTCTCTAAGTATAAGTGACAGTACCATAATGGTTAGGAATTCAGAAAGAGTCCTAGTTTTAGATAAAGTGAATGAGTAAGTATATCTTAGTGTTTATCTTTCTAATTAGTACATGATGGTTTTGTTGATATACTCATATTGACCTTTTTGGTTTTAGTAAATGGCTGGATCTAGCAGGCACCAAAGTAATAGTGGATGTGAAGGAAACTTTGATAGTTTTTTGAGAAAGCAACTGAATGATATGGGAGCTGCAATGAGAACTCTTGTGTTTATCGTCAACCAACTATCTGGAGTCATTATTGACCACCTAAACCTTGGTGATTTCTATAAGGCATCATATATGCGAGAAAAAAATCCCTACGGAACTACGGGTAATAATCATAAAGGTAAGTATGTTCAAAAACCTATGTGTCAAAGATGTGGAAAGAAACACCTAGTAAAATGTTTCAAAGGGACAGAAATATGCTATAGATATGGAAATGAAGGTCATAAAGCAAGAACCTGCCATGGAAAAAGGAAGCATCCAGTTGACTCGAGGGAAGGGAAAGAAGTTATTTATGAGGGATCAATTGAATGTTTTAAATGTGGTGTGCATGGTCATTATGAAAACACATGTCCTATGAAGAAGTTTCATGAATGGGATCACCAAGATCATACAAATATTCGTTTACCAATACCTAATGCCATTCCGATTGAGGATGAAGAAACTGACAATGACCAATCAACAGTATGGATTATTTCATAACTTTTGTTTTCCTATTTTGGAATCTTAGGATATGATTCATGATTTTTTTTGTAGGAAATAAGTATTTCAGAATAAGTTGGAAAGGAATGGTTAATGGATCATGAAGAATGTTGAATGAGTAAGAAGTCAACATATAAGGGCTTCAAGAATTATGGTGAAATTCTTAAGAGTATTAAGTCTCTTTTGATGATGGGGTTACATTAGAAGACATTTTATAGTATGTGTAACCCTGATGTTTAATATATGAAAATTTTATTCAAGGAATAGTTATCTGTTATTTTGTGGACATAGTTATAAAGAACCATTTGGGTTTATATGATCCTTACTTTTGAGGTAATTATGGGTTATTATATGTTATGATGGAAGTTAAAGGCATGAGATAAACTTGAGGTTAAAATATGTTATGATTATTTTTGATGATTTTATCTCTTTTTGGGGAATGATTTGAGAATTATATAGTTTTTGAAAAAGGACAACACGCAGACCGTGTGACAACCCGTCGCGTCGGACAAAGCTGTGGGAATCGAACCCACAACCAAAGTGCAACTGGTTTTTATCGCCTACCACTAGACTACGTGAAGTCCCTGGTTAGTTTGAATGATTCTTTTTAGTTAGATGATTTTATGAATTAAGAGTAAGTTTATTTTGGGTTATCTATGGAAATTTATTAACCTATCATGGAGGATATGTGATTAGGTTAATTACTTTTCAATACGAGACATTAAGAGCAACTGATGTGTTTGGAGATAAATGTTACAATTTAACTTGGAAGACTATGTGAATAAATCCTTCAAATATTTGGGTTTCAATCTTAGTTTGGTTTACTTTGAAGAATTTTATGGAAAAATTGTTTATCGAATGGTCCTCTTTGAACTTTGGGTTTTATTGGACAAATTTTGGAGATTAAGAATAGATTTTCTTTTTATAAAGGGTTATCCTTTTCTGGATTATCTGATCTTGTAATAACCTTTTTGGTTTTGGTTTTGGTTAAAGTCTAAAGACATGGGAATTATATAGTTCTCTTTTGTGGATTAGGTGATTCTCTAGAAGTTGATTATAGTACTCTTAATGCGAACAAGTCTTCCTAAATACTCGTCTTTTGGAGAAAATATGAGTTTGATTAAGGAATATAGTAAAAGTTGAAAGTCAACATGATAAGTGATTATGTTTCCTTATGAATAAATTCCTCAATAAAAAGTAACTTAAAACAAAAATTTTGTCTATTAAATTTTCCTACTGGGGAATCGAATACCGTTTAACCTATCACAAGTTTGTGATTTTATTATGGTTAACTTTCTCCTAGACAAGTTTACTATCACTCTCCATCAGAACATGGCCCTTTGTTTTTTTTCTTCCATGTCCATGTTTTCCTACACGGAATCCTAGTATGGGTTAACTAGAGTGACCTCTGTACTTATCTTTCTTTATTTTAAAGTGATTGTTTTACCAACTCTTGTTCCGATGTGGGACTTTTAAGGATGTTTCCAAGCTCAATTTTAAAATTGCGAGGACGCAATTCCCAAAAGGGGGGAAGGATGTAACACCCCAGGTAAATAAAGAATATGACATTTTTATATTTATCCATATTTGTGAATAAAATATTAATATAACTTTAAAGGGGACGCTATGCTCGATGGCGTACCCAACACGCAACAACGAGTTTCTTGGGAATCTTACGTTGCACTCTAATAATAAAATAATATTATTTTAAATGGTAGTTAACGCCTAGCTGTTGTGATGGCGGGAATAAATAGAACTAAATAAAAAATGATTATATATGTTTTTCAAATATTTTTACTTTTTACAATAAATGTTAGAGGATTAAAAATGCAAATGAATCCAATTTTAAGCATAAACATTCTAATATTCTTTAAAAGGTCGATTAACCGCCTTTTGATGGCGAACCTCTTTTAAATCCACTTTGTGACGATTTTATGTGTTATATTTGAAAAAATAAAATTCTTCTTTAGAATCAGGACATCAAAATTTACTTTGTGTAAATTTTTGGTATTTTTCCAAAAAAGTTCAATTTTTAATGAATAGTGAAAAATGTTGTATTTTAATTCAAAACCTCTTTTAAATCTAATTTATTTATATGATAATATTATCTTTTGAATTGGTTTTAAAAGTGAAATTAGAATATATTTTTACCATTTAATCCAATATTGGTCGTTGGAATTAATTTCAATTTGAAATCGGACTTAAACTAGTGTCAATCTTTTGATACATTTTGTTTCATAAAAACACGCTATTTGTTTTGACAGCGGGAATAAATTATTAAATTAATTAATGAAACTTATATGTTTTGAATTTTTTAAAATAGACATCATTTTTTAATTCGGAATATCAAACATAGCTTAGGGTGAATTTTTGGTAATTTTCTGAAAAACTTCAATTTTTGATGAATAGTGAAACCACTAAGTGGTACTTATAAAAACTGATTTTCCGTTTAAATGAAATTTTGCCATCTTTGTGTTTTGAATTTCAAAAATCTGATATACATGGTTGTCATTAAGAATTAAAATTTGGTTCAATGGGATTAGAATAATTTTTTGGTAAATAGTAACTTATTAAGTTTTTAATCGCGATTAGAGGTAATTAGTGTAGTTTAAGGTAAGAATAATGTTTTAATAAAATGAAATGAACTAGACACATGTCCTACCCTAATTGGATGTGTCATGGCCGACCAAGAAAATCCATGAGTCAACTTGGGGACCCCATGGAGCCACTTTGGTTGGAAAATGACATAAATACCTTTTTATTTAATGTTAAAGTAAAAATGACACAAACATGAGATGTTTTACTAAAACAATTTTTACATGGGGTTATACAAGTCATATTTTTGACTATAAATATTCATTGGTAATCTAAAAAGATTTCCTACATCATAGTATTTTTTTATAATTTTTAGAGATTAAATAAATTAAATTATTTATGACATCATGATGATGCAGCGATGACCTCATTATTTAACGATTTAAATAAAATGGGAAGATAATGTAAAATCTAAGACCTACACATGTCCAAAACCTATTGTATGGATTGATTTATAACCCTTGTCACCTTATCCTTGAAACACATCAATGTGGGACCATTAAAATCCGAAACTCATTCTAAAATAAAGTAACATTTATTTACTTTCCAAGAGTGCCCCTCCTCTGCTCTTATAAAAGGCCCTCACCTCTACCTCCTTACCCACACTTCCAAAGCCTTTGGCTCGACCAAACTCTACCCATTTTGTCTCTCCACATCCCTCTCTAAATCCTTTAAGCCTCACTTTGGGCAGAAGTCTTCCCAATGAAGCCTTTTAGCTCAAACCAAAGGGAGTTACCCGATTTTAAGGTAATGTCTTCACTTGAGTCCTTTTGTTTTATTTTTCTTCTCCAACCCCATAAACTCTTTTTATTCATTTCTTTTGTAAAAACTCCAGTATCTTAAATATACTAGGATTTTTTTATAAGAAGTATTCTAGCTACACTTACACACACCTACATCTAATGGTTAAAGAACATACTGTTTCCGTGCATGGCGAATTTCTACCTCACGAAACTATGATTGTTCAACACTCATATATCACCTTCAAAGGTGGCCATTAAGATGTCACTATATTTATATATGATATATAATATATTTATGTTTTATTTAAGATTCTGTATTTTTCTTTTGTGACATGCCTTTATGGTTTCCATTGTGGGTAAACACGATAATTTCATTTTAGGAAGTGCGGACTACCGCCCCCTCAAAGTGATTTGATTCGTTAATGCCATATGTGGGATGTATAAAGGATGGATTTAAAGTTATTATATATGATTTATGTTACATATAAATGATGAATATAATTCTGGAATTAAAATATACATACCTCTCATTTAGTTTTAATTCCATTAATATGACATAGAAATGAAAGTAGCGTTCATGCGTACGTACGGCTTACCGTCTCCATGAACGGTGCATTTCATTTCTTACCTCTAAATGATTATGTAATATTATAAATACATGTATATTCTGGATATATATGATATATATGATATAAAAATCATGAATATCATTCTGGATATAATGAACTTTTGACCACACGAACAACATGTAATTGTAAGAAGTCCACTTTCGACTTAAGAACCAAATATCGACAAAACAAACATTATTAACTTAAATGATTAAATAATGTTTATAACATGGAAATAAGTGATATAAAAGGAATAATGAACTTGAAAAAGGTTCTTAATGAAGTATAAATTTACTCAATTTTATTATTCAGGAGATTAAAGAACGATCGAGTCAAGTCGGACCTGAGGTAAGGGATCATATCCCTCTCTTTCTTTTTAAGTACACTCTTTTATGTCATTCCTTTTAAGCTCATATTTCTTATGATTGTGATGTTATTTTATATTAATCCTACTTTACTTTTTATGTTCATATGATGAGATACCCTATTTGATCTCATCAATCCATTTTTGTAAGTTTTAAGTGGCGCTGTTAGGCTGCTGAGTTTTCGTAAGGGATTGTTCATCTCACTTTTATTCCCGTGAGATTTATGCTACATTTGCCACAATTTCCTTTGAGTGGTGTATGTAATTCCCATTATTTTACTCATTGTGTAATATACTTTCATTCATGAGTATTTACATCAATGTTGTATTGTCCTTCTTTCACGGGGTGCATGTCTTGAAAGATACCCATGTCGGTAAGTGAACCTTTCACCCTCCTCTTTTTAAAAGACTTCTTTTGTTATGTCTTTTAATTAACATACTATTATGTTGGGATATGTTCTTCTATATCCTTATTGATTTAAATTTTATTTCAATGTGATGAGATACCCTTTTTATCTCTCATCAACTCATTTTCTGAATTTTGTAGTGACGCTGTTAGGCTGTCAAATTTTTTCAAGGGGACTTCTTAACCCAAATTTGATTCTTTTGGATAAACCTGTACTCCTTGAATATGTCATTATATGAATATGTGTGAATAACCTCTGATTGTTTTACACTTAATATCCACTTATACTTCATGTATTCATTTGTCACACATAATTATTTAATTGATTTATCCTTAATCCAAGGATACCGTCTTTGTATGGGACTTCGTCTCAATCTCCATTCATTGAGGAATATTTTGTTTTATACACAACTTTCTTTTATACGGTGTATAAACCCCTTGTACTTTTACGTTTATCTAAAAGGAATCTTTTTTATACGAAGCGTTTTACAAAACGACAAAACGGAATGTTTTTGTCATACGTATGCGGCGACAACGACTTCTCCTCCGCCGTGACCATTATTTGAGTTTTGACTTCCTCTACAAGCCATACCTTATTTTTAAAATAAAAATAAATACCATCTTTTACTTTTCTTTTATTTTGGTATTGAAAATGTTTTTCATAAGGTTTTTTATATCAATGTGTTTTATTGATATCTTGTGATTGAAATGTGGAAATGTTATGTTCCCTTTATGCATGTATTATGTGGTACGATTATGTTATGGTTCTTGGGCATTGTTATGAATATGGGTGGTTCTGTGATAAACTAAGGGCGGGTGAGCCCGATATAGCTCTCCAATGCATTGGGTAACACGAAGGAGTGAAACATTAAGGTTTCTCCGAAGAGATTTAGGGAATATATTGTGGTGGGTATTCCAAATGTAACCAAGAGGGTTAATCCCTACATAAGAATGTTATGAATGCCCCAAGTTACCTTTTATGTCTTATGATTTCTATGATTTATTCATGATTTGATGAGGTATGTTAAAGTGCCTATGTTTTATGGGTAAAGTATGATTTCATTATTATGTATATATGAACTCATGTTTCCATTCCATATTTTTTATAACCCTTACTGAGATTTTTATGCTCATCCCAAGTTTTTTGAAATGTTTTTCACAGGTCAAGGGAAAGGTACATGATATGATGATAGTGTCAAGGAAGTGTCAAGAAAGAATCCATGCTTTATTTTTTAAATATGTTTTCGTTGATGGGAAAAAATGAATACTATATTTTATGTAACCACTTTGTTTAAATGTGGAATGTAATGAAAGTTTTATGATCTAATTCTCTAAAACTCTAAACCTGAAAAGATCCTCAATGTGTAATCTTGTAATAACTCAAGATTAAGTAAGGTTTATGGCTGGGGCCTTATATATAATGTTCTTACAACTCTTCTAGACTAATTTTTATTGAATAATAACAACATAAACATGTAAAAAAGATTTGAGAAGGATCGTATGCATGCTCTCTTGAAAACTTGATGAACTCTTTAATTCCATATTCATACTTTTTTGTCAAACGATTAGCATGCATCCATTTTTGATTCATATCCATCCTATTGGATTCATAAAAGATTAATTTTGTATAATAAATAAATAAATACACATAAGATATTCATTATAAAAGGTGAAAGTTATAGATAATTATAATAAGGGAAACTCAACATTTTATTGTTTCAAATAATTTCAGTATGTTGAATAAAATGGGTAAATGAATTTCATAAAAGAATTACTTCATTATGGCAGGTGTTATCCTATGAATTCATTCAAAGGTTAAAGTTATAGACAACTCATCCTCATCAACTCATATCCTAGAAATTTATCATTGCATTTTGTTGTTTGACACATCTTTCATCTCTTGTGGACATGCACCTATGTTTCTTGAAATACTCTAAGCAGTAGCCATACATGGGATGACTAATTCTCAGAGTAGTACAAGCAACATAAAAGTGATGCAGGATGATTTTCAAGAAAAAAATTGCAATAATGATTGTTTGGGAGATGAATTTGATGAGAATGACAATTTCTTATAAAATAGATGGTGGATGAGTCTTAAGAAAAAAATTGAAATAATAACTATTGTTTGACACACATCAAGTCTTTATTAAATCCTCCAAACAAATGAAAATATAATATATGAAATTAAGGATTAATAAGAAATCCAAATATGATAAACAAGAATAATAAACTCTCATTTAATAAAATAGAATATATAAAAATGTATTGATAAAACATTTTAATAAATAAAGAGGTATTTCATATACATGGATAGTAATCAGAGATTCCTAGGGGTGGAACCAATACATGTAGACATAAAATGATGAATACCTAAAAATAATTTCTAATATATAGAATTTGATAACTTCAATTATATTTTTTTGAACAAGTGATGTAGAAACCTAAGGAATTATTACATTTAAAATTAATGGTATATCAAATATTTGAAAACATCTCAAGACTTTTGGGAAGTCATATCACCACACTGACCCATCCCAAGGATTCTAGGGAGGTAATCACATTAGATATACCTATATGAAGGATTCTAGAGTGGTTATCTAATACACATTGACCCATCCTTGAGATTCTAATGAGGTCCATAAAGAAGTTGGCATAAAGAAATAATACACATCAATAAGATATATCCCAAAAAAGGGAGAAAAACACACCAACCCTTACAACATTTATCCCATACACACTTAAAATATATATATATATATATATATATATAACATAGAATTTATAATATAAATAATTGAAAAACAAATGTACATTTAAACATAATTTTTAATGAAAATAAATATAATCTCTTCCTAATTTGGAAATCCAGAACCATAATTTTTGAATAAATAATTATAAAATCACCCTTACATTATAAGTTCTTAAAACACATATAAATAGATAGAAAGATATATATTTGAATGTGTGTGTGTGTACATATATCTCTATAAAATAAACATAAATTGATAAAAATTTATGTAAACCTTACAACAGAATATCACAACATAGTAAAATAAATACAACCCCATACTAATTTTTGAAAATTGAGAGCCATTGAAAATAAATTAATATGGAATCATCATTACTAAGATTTATATTAAAATAAAACAACACAATTCTGACCAAATAATTTTTTTAGGAAAAAACCTTACACCATAATATTAAAATAGAATTTAAATAAATAAATTCTCTTACATGAATTGCATAAAATAAACTTATGTTGCTGCTTCACACCATCACTAGACTGAGAATTGATTTGCTAAATCAATTTTCTCATTAGTTTAAGGTTTTTATATCCAAAACCTCCACTGTTTATACAGTGGCATAAATATTTATTTAATTGGTTTATTCTGCAGACCAGAGGTGATTCTCTAAGATTTCAAAACAACAACAAAATTAATCTTACAAAGAAAGTCGAGTATAGATGTAGACAACGAAGCAAATTGATTCAAAAAAAAATTTAAAAAGACCAAAATATGATATCCAAATTAGTAGTCAAGAAAGAAATGGATCATAAATAAAATAAAAATAGTATACAATGATTGGAACACAAATAACTAATGACATCATCGAAGAAAAAAATCAAAAAAAAATGAAAAATACATAAAGAAAATTGAAACCTATAAAGGAAAACATAGGCCTGCCTCGCTAGGTTGAAGAAAATCTGAGACACTTAGATCCAGATCTTGATATTTTCTTCAGAAACCCTAACTGAAAGAGAACACCAAATGTCAGACAATATTTGAGTAACTGGATGCAGTGGGTTTGGGTTTGTGTGATTTGTGCTTCGATTCACTGAGGAGGAGCGTCGGTAGTGGGTGGCTTCTGCGGAAAGCTTCTGGTATCGCGACGGGTTCACAACTTGTTAAGTTATTTTACATGGATTAGGACACTTTTATTAGCACTTTCAAAAAAATGTTGATAAAGAGTTCGTTTATCAGCGCTTAAGTAATAAATGCTGATAAATATTTATTTTATTAGTGCTGATAAAGATTTATTTTATCAGCGCTGATAAAAGATTTATAATTATAATTATGAATAAAAAAATTGTGAATATATATATATACTTAATAAATATATATAAATATTAATATAGTAAATATATTCCTTATTTAAATATATTTATTATAATTTTATAATTATTTAAATATATAATTATTTATTTATAATTATATAAATATTTTTAAAAAATAATATTTATATCATTATATATATTTATATAATTATATATATATAATAAATATATAAAAATATAAATATATTAAATATATTCATTGTTTAAGTAAATTTATTTTAAATTTAATAATTATTTAAATATATATAATTAATTGAATATATAATTTTATAAATATAGTATGTACATTTATAAATATATTTATTATAAATATATTTATTTATAAATATTATTTTACAAATATATTTTTACTAATATTTTTTAACGTTATTAATGAATATCTAATTTTAAGTACATGCATGTTAAAAATAAGTGAAATTGAATAAATTAAAAATAAGTACACTTTAACAGTATTGAAAAAATAGACAAGTTTTGTGTGTGTGCATTGTATATAAAAATGCATTAATTACATGTATGTGAAATCAATATAACACATATTTGATCTATGTTAAATTCAAAGATCAAAATACATTCAATTATATGTCCATTACTCTATACAATTAGTTAGTATTTTTAATTCATATTAATTTTTAATTATAACCCATTATTCACTAAATATATGACTATTTAATGTAAAGCAAAAAAATATTTTGTAATATATAAATCATATTTATATACATTAATATATATCGATATATTTAATATATTTTATTTATTAACATTATCAATAATCATCTAATTAATAAAATGTTTATTATTTTTTATCAATTTACTTAATTTTAATTTTAATTTGTTTAATTTTCATTTTACGTATATCTATATATTTAATACATACTATTTATTAGTATTTATAATTTATATATAGTATAATCAATGTATTCATTTTTATCAATAATTATTTAATTAATAAAATTTGTAATATTTTTTTAATAAACTCATTTTTTACTTTTTATTCATTTAATTTTTTTTATTTTTTTTATTCGGACCTTTATCAGTGCTAAAAACAAAGCGCTGATAAAGGGTACCCTTTATGAGTGTTAAAAATAAAGCATTGATAAATGGTTAAATTTATGAATGTTTTTATTTAACATAGATAAAGATGTCATTTATCAGTGCTCTTTTCTAGCACTGATAAACACCAGCGTTGTTAAATGCCTGTTTTGTAGTAGTGGTCACATGTTAAGTGTATCTAAAATTTTAGTTAAATAATATATTATTATTTATTAATTAGCAAGTTGAATAAATATTATTCTCACATGTGATCTAATAATTATTAAAACCTACTAGAGAATATTATGTGAGTGGAATGTTTAATAAATATTTATTTTCTATTTAGTTAATATTGTTGGACCCTCTATGATATAGTGGTTTTCATAATCACAAATAATGTCAATCTATAGATTCTATTATTTCATGCCATTTAATATCTCTAAGTGAATCAATTATGTCATATTGTACAATGCATTTCAATAACTCAATAAACTATATTTATTCTTAAATATATTTACAAGTGTATATTTCCATGTATTTATGGATTTCACTTAATTTAGTAGTGCTCTGTGTAAGATAGATACTTCATAAGTTCCTCAGAAGTCCATGGCACCGTTAGTTTAGATCGACACACCGATGGTCAACACATCGATGATCGACACACTGATGATCGACACACCGATGGATGACACACTGATGACCAACTCATCGATGGACGACACACCGATGATCGACACACCGATGATCAACTCATCGATGGACGACACACCAATGATCGACACACCGATGATCGAATCATCAATGTATGACACATCGATTATCAACACACCAATGATTGACGCACCAATAATTGACACACTGATGGATGACACACCGATGATTGATACACCGATGGACGACACACCGATGATCGACTCACTGATAGACGACACACCAATGATAGACTCATCGATGGATAAGTAACCGATGAATGAATCACCAATGGGTGACAAACCGATAGCACAAACAACTCACTGATACTCTGAGTCACTGATACCGATGGAAATAACTCACCGATACTCGAAGTCAATGATGCTGACAGACCGATGCTGATAGACCGATTCTGAAAAACCGATTATGAAAGACCGATAAAAATTAGTCACCGATACTTATGACTCACCAATAGTCATAAATTTTGTTTCAAATTTATTAATTAAAATTTATTTTTAACAGTCATATTTAGAAAAATTAATGTTTCTAACATTATTTAATGTTATTTGTAGGACTATCCATAGACAGTACAAGGTACATGTGTGTGGGGAGATCTTCATGCCTGATGGACCTTGAAGTATAAAATCATTACAAGCTAAACCATGCACAGTGTGTGTGTAAGACAGAACAGGAGAATGCGCAGAATAGTGAAAAAAAAAGAACTGAAAATCTGTGTTCAAAATTCCAAGAACTCAAAGCTAGAGTACACAAGGATTTAAATAAGACAATCAATAATGTGATGAATTTCTATGAACATACTAACATCGAAGAGTTGAACGTTTTCACACCTGAAAGCTAGAGTACAAAGGTTGTGATACTCTGTTCTAAATCCATCTTCGAGAAGAGGACTCGAATATCATTTTTACTTCTTAAATCTATTCCAGAGCTTCACTGCATAACACACAGATATTTCTAAACTCCATTCTTCATTTATAACTTTTTTTTGGTCTTATGTTTACCTTTTTGAGCATTGTGTGCATTTTTTTTGTTCACACACACTGTCTCCTATGCATAACTAGAGGATACTCAATATCCTCACACTCACTCTATTTTTTATCTTGTATCCCATGTAGAATATTGGAAGAGATCAAGTGTGGAATGTTTTTTGTTTTTCCCACAAATAAATATGGTAGAGGTCAAGTGTGACCTGGATAGCCTTGTGTGCTGTTGTGAACCCCGATCCAGGGTATGGATCCAAAAGTTTATTAATATAAACTGCTTGGTGACAGGTGATCACCAAGTGGAGAGGACTAAGTCTCAGCTTGAGACTGAACCTCTTTTTCTTATCCACTGTGTATTTATCTTTTAGTTTAATCTGATCTATGTTTATTTCCTTTCAAATAAAACTAAATTGAACTTTGATAGTTAGTTTAGAAAGTTTTTATATTTGTTTTGAATCATTAGGTTAGTTTTAAAAGTTTGACTAATCTTTAGATTGGTAAAGCTGAGAACTAATCAATCTTCTGAGAAATTAATTGAACGTTAAGGACTTTTATAAATTCACTACAAACTGAATTTGATTATATTATAATTAGGGGATATATTTCAAAGAACCGTTTTTGACATAAATTTTTATAGATACTCAATTCACCCCCCCCCCTCTTGAGTGATCTACTCTGAACAACATTTGGTATCAAAGGGAAGAAAAATTATAGTCATCTTTCAAGTATTTTCAACTATGATTGTAGTTGTTTTTCAAAGATCTTAAAATTTATGTTATTTCAAAAAAAATCTCTTTGAAATTATTTTACAATTTATATCATGGATAATAGATTAGAAGGGGCTGCTACCAATACACCACCTTTCTTTAATGGAACTAACTACGATCAGTGGAAGCTTAAAATAAAAATACATCTAGAAAGCATGGGGTTTGAAATTTGGACAACTATTGAAAGTAAATATGAAATTCCTGAAACTTCTAGAAACACTTGGGATGAACCTACCAAGACTGCCTATAACAATAATTGTAAAGCAATGAATACTTTGTACTGTGCACTAGGAGATTAAGAGTTTAATTGTATTTCTACTTGTAAAACTGCACATGAGATTTGGGACACTATCTATTTCTCATGAGGGAACATCTAATGTTAAAGAAATGAGATTAAATACTTATACTATTAAATATGAAAACTTCAAAATGAATCCTGGTGAATATATTTCTGATATGTATCTCAGGTTTAATGAAATTATGAATACCATGATTTATTTAGTAAGAGAAGTTACAAATAAAGAGCAGATTATGAGGATTCTGCGATGCTTACCAAAGAGATGGCGAGGGACATCAATATCCATTAGAGAATCGTACGACATTGATAAGATGTCAATAAAGGAATTGATTATAAAATTAATGATGTATGAAGATTAATTGAAGTTAAATCAAGAAGAGGATGAACCAAAATGAATGTCTGTATCCTTCAAGACTACTGCCTTTAAAATTAAAGACAAGGAGAAAGTTAAATCTACTGTTGAAAGCTCCAGTGGTGAAGAATTAGCTTCAGATAGTGATAAAGAAATGACCCAGCTGGCCAGGAGATTCAATAAATTTTATAGGAAAAAAATAAATGTTTTAAAAAACCTAATTACAAAGGGAAGTATGATAACAATGGAAATTGGAAAAAAGATTGGAAGAGAAATGATAAATTAGAAGAGATAATTTTCTACAAATATAAATGGAAAGGACATGTCAAGGATGATTGTCCAAGGATAAAATACAAGAAGAAGTATGAAAATAAGGATAGAAAGTATAAGGAAGCAATGAAGGCCACCTGAAGTGACTCTGATGATAGCTCCAGTGAATCTTCTTCATCTCATGATGAGAAGGATGATATGGATAATATGTGTTTTATGACAAACACAACCGAGGTAACCTTAGACTCTCTTGTACATAATTATTATTATTCTGAAAAAGAAAGTGAGTATGAGAATATGACAAATGATGAATTATTTGAATATTGCAACATGCTAAAAGAAACATGCAATGAGTTAAAAGATAAGTATAAATCTTTGAAGAAACAACATGCTCTTACTGTGACTGCTAAATCTGAACATACAAATGAAAAAGAGAAAAATGCTCAACTACTCAAGGAAAACAATGAGTTAAAAATGTCTAATGGGCAATTAAAGGACTTAGAAAAGTTTACCAATGGAAAAAATACCCTTACTCAAATGCTTGGTAAAAAAATAGCTCCTAAGTATACTTCTAGGATAGGATATCGACCAGGTCAATGGAATTTATCCAAACCACGTTTTGTAACCAAATCTGGAAAATATGCTTCTTTGTTCAAAAACTAGAATTTTACTACTAGTTCCAGTTCCAAGAATTCTTTTACTGCATTCAAATATTCAGGACCAAATAGTTTTTATTTTTCAAAAACTCTATATTCTTCATATATGAATCCCATAAGAAAATTGTGGATTCCTAAATCTTATATTACTAATGTATGTGGACCCAGAAAAATATGGGTACCAAAATTGTTTCTTGGATGAACTGTTTTGTAGGTAAACCGCTTAAAGAACTCCTGTAGAAATTTATGGTACTTGGACAGTGGGTGTTCAAGACATATGATAGGGTACTATTCAATATTTAAAAGTATTATCAAGATTGATGGAGTACATGTCACAATTGGTGACAATGGTAAAGGAAAAAATCATCGGCCTAGGCCATATTGGTAACCCTAACTCTATTTAAATTTCCAAAGTACTTTATATTGATTAATTAAAGTATAACCTGCTTAGCATATCTCAATTATGTGATGATGGATTTAACTTAAAATTCAAAAATGATTCATGCCATGTTTTTTATGCCAATAATAACTTAGTATTTACTGCTCTTATAAATGATAATGTATATGCTATAAATTTAGACACACTAGCCTCACAGAATGTTTCTTATCTAAATGTCTTTCACAAAGAGTAATAGCTTTGGAACATAAGACTAGTAAATTAAAACATACACTCTCTTAAGAAGTTAACTAGAAAAGGTTTAGTTAAAGACCTACCCAAATTAGAGTTTCCAGACAATAAGGTGTGCAATACTTGTCAAAAAGGAAAGCAACATAAAATCTCCTTCAAACCAACGAAAGAAGTAACTACTTCTCAATCTCTTGAGTTGGTTCACATAGATTTGTTTAGACCATATAGAGTTTTGAGTCTCAATGGGAAGCACTATGTTTATGTCCTTGTAGATGATTTCTCTAGGTATACCTGGAATTTTTTCTTAGCTCACAAGAGTGAAGCTTATTCTCACTTCACCAAGTATGCTAAGACTTTAGAAAATGTTAGTGGACTTAAGAATAAATCCTTAAGAAGCGATCATGTCCATGAGTTTGAGAATCAATATTTTGAATCTTTTTTCTCATAAAATGGCTATAATCATAACTTCTCTGCCCCTAGGACACCTCAACAAAATGGTATGGTAGAAAGAAGAAATAGAACCCTACAGGAAATTGCTCGAACTATGCTAAATGAATATGACCTACCAATTTATTTCTGGGCTGAAGCTATTAATATAGCTTGTTACATAATAAATAGAGTCTTAATCAGACCCATCCTTAAGGAAGCCCCTTATGAGTTGTGGAACATTAGAAAACCAAAAGTAAGTTATTTTAAAGTGTTTGGATGTAAATTTTATATTCTGAACACTAAAGACAATATAGATAAATTTTTCTCCAAAAGTGATGAAGGAATATTTCTTGGATATTCTACATCAAGAAAATCCTATATAGTCTTCAATAAGAAAACAAAATGTGTGGAGGAAGTGCCTGGAGAAGTGGAAGATGAAGATGAAATGATTAGTGTCTGCAGTGGTTTCTTCCTTCAGAAAGAGATTTTCAGGAGTATGAATATTTTTTGGAACCTGTGGAAGAAATGTTGGGTAGGAGATGAGGAAAGATTGTATGAGGAGTTCAATCTGATTGACCATCCTACCAGACCAAAGGATCAAGTTGATCCTAGTCTAAAACCAGGAGAGGAAGTTGTCTATCCAGATGAGGAAGCTGAGGCTGAGTTTCCAAGGGAAGAAGGATCTCCTTTTGATGACGGGAGTGATCCTGATATTACTAAAAGCCCAAAAGACATGTCTTATGGACCATCTAGTCCACCTTTGGATTTACCCTCAAGGGAACCTTTGTTGGGTGATGTGGATGAGGAATAGACAGAGGTCACTGGTGTGGAAGGATATGTAAGTAAGTCAGATGAGGAGTCTAATGATGGTGATGATGATGGTGATAAAGTGGGAGATGATGAGCATGTAATTGATTCTTTAAAAGTGGGACAATAAGTAGTTGACAGATCCAGTGAGGAATCTGTATATGGAGTTGTAGATGGTGTTGATCCTGTTGGACATGAGGCTGTTGATCATGGAGATGCTGGTAATGAGGACAGACCTCATTATCCTATTGTTGAAAATCAAGAAATTATTTAGGAGTTGAATGAAATTATGGCTAGTGGCCATGAGGAAGAGGCTGAGGATCAGGTGCCTCAGATTGAGGAAGTGCCTGGAGAAGTTGAAGTGGATGGAGCACATGCAGAACCTCAAGTTCAGTTGGTACATGTGCCCAGAAATGTTATTTTGGCTATAGGACAAGATGAAGATGAAGATGAAGATGAAGATGAAATTGTACCTGAGCCACAGGAAAGAAGAGTCAGGATTGACGCTGTTGAGTCAAGAGACTGGACCTGTACTCGATAGTGGAATAAAGATCCATGATACATTCTATTTGGTTTGGAATATAACTCTGATGAGGAGATAATAGCACCTCCTCCTGCTCCTCGAGTTCAAGCTGAAGCGGAACCAGTTGCACCTGCTTCACCGGTTGCGCCCCCTACAGTTGTGCCAGTAGCACAGCTGGTGCCTAGTGACTATGTCACTAAGGCTGATTTAGAGCAATTCAAAAATGACATATGTGAGTCAGTAAGAGCCTTAGTTGGATCCAGAAGTGAAGCCTCTATTTCAATGAGTATTTCAGATGTTGATACTGCAAAAATTGCAAGGATGGTGATCCGAGAGATTCAACCTAATCTCATTACCACAGCCGAAACCATCATTATACATAATACTTTACTGAGAGAAGAAGTAAAAAAGATAAGTCATGAGTTAAATTCTCTAACCACTGATTTCAAGACCTCTTTTAGTGGTGTGATGGAAGTTCTTAGGAACTTAGTGACACATCTACTAAGTGTAGATTTAAAGGAATTGAAAGAAGAGCTTAGCAAAATGATCGTTGGTCCATCTACTTCTAGAGGTGGGAGAAGTGTTGTTGCTGATAGGAATCTCTCAAGGCTGTGATAAGAGAAGAACTCAAGAATCTTCAGAGTAATTTAGACAAAGAAACTCTTGAAAATGTACATAGAAATACAGACCTTGTTTACAATATGGTAAGGCAGTGCACAAATGAAGCCTCTACTGCTCAGAAATAAATTAGAGAGAAAGTGAATAAGTACTTTACTAAGATCTATACCAAGCATGATCTCATTAATAGCTTCAAGTTTTTAGCTAAAAATCTCAAAATTCTTCCAGTAACATAAAAATTTAAGAAACAAGTGGCACAATTGAAGGAGTTTACCCCTCTGCTGAATAAATTCCTTGAGAATAGGGATGATTTTGAGAAGGTCATGCAATATAGTGGTGAAATCATTAATGATTTCATCAAGCTCCTCAAGTCATATATGCATGTTCAAGTTGAAGTAATTGTGGTTTCTCCTATTGCTTCCATTGGCACTACCTCTCGACCTCCTGCTCCGATGACCGTCTCTCAGGCCCTTTCTCGGGACCCGATAAATATTGTGGAGGGATGGTAGACAAAGTTTATAGGTCTGGTGAGAAATAATATATATATTGAATATTATTTAATTAATTAATATTTAATTTAGTTCGCAAATTAAGCATGTGTCAAGAAATATTATTATTATTATTATTATTATTATAGACATGGGGTTCCGTAGAGATTACATAAATATTAAAGGATACTTATGCAATTATTTATTTCTAACCCTGGTGCTATATAAACTCAATTATATTATTTTTCAAGAGACCGAATTTATTTTGCTGTGCACAATGAAATCCGGAGAATACCCTTGAAGCCTTAGTGAGATCTTTTTTTTCCAAGAATGCTCTCAAGAACGGAGAGCGATCTTCCTTCACCTTTTACTCTCGAGTCAAGAGAGATCAAAGAGAATCTTTTGTAAGCGATTATCGGGGCGATCAAAGGTGAACGGTGCAAGAGATAAGATCTGTCGTGTCAGCATTCAGAGATTAAAATGGTGACGTTCAAAGATTTGTAAAACACGTGTAGATTACTGCATGAGGTGATCTAATCTTGATTTCTACAACACGACGATATGACGTAGATTCGTTGTCTAATCAATCAATAGAGAAAGAATTTCACGCAATATAATTCTTTAATTGCTTAAATTAATTATAAATCACAAGTGGTGATCATGCGCTTTGGTTTTGACGTTTTATCATTTGTCTATATTCTTTGATTCAATTTTGATAATCACATTGTTTATCGTCATGTAAATCTCAGATTAATCATTGATGGTGAAAAAAAAAATGTTTGGTATGATTCATCACACGCTTCCATTACGCCCAAAACCTTCAATAATGGTTTAACATCACTCCCTTAACCATATCGTATTGTATGATATGGATATACTAGGTCGATTACATCCGCCGCCAAAAGTGGGCCATATGATATGGACATATCGCAAGTGTTAGTGTTTATGGAAATACAGTCTAAAGTTAAAATGTCAATGCTAGATTCTATTCCATGTAAGACCAGCACAATTACTTGCGTTTTATATTTGCCATTGTTTTTTTGTTAAGTTATTCGGCTATATATTAAAGGTAGTTTTGTTTTTGACGCAATTTACCTCTGAAGATCATTTCAAGGAATGCGTGGTACAGTGTTCATATTTTTGACGGTAAATTTACTGTTATATATATATATATAGGCAGAGCCGTAGCAGGGAGTCTGTAACCAGGACAGAAACTGTTGATCGGGTTGCCGAATCGGAGGGGAAGAAACAGTAGGTTTTCATCCTCTGTAACGGTCCGGCCGTCGCTCAGATCCTAATCATTCCTTGTCCTCCTCCGCTGTATTCCGCCCAGGATCGATTCCGACAAACTCTGCTTTGTCACCACCCGCCGGATCCATAAATGGGGCACCCCTCCATCCACTCCCGCTGATAGCCCCGTGTCCGCCGGAGATGGGGAGGGGATGGAGGCGGGCGTTCTGCACCGCCATGCCCGCCGACCTTGACGTGATTCCGGGCGAGTCTTCTCCGGCGACGAATAAGCAACACCGCCCCAGACTTCCGCCGCCGTCTTCTTCCTCCGCCTCCGGCAGGAGCAATCCCTCCACCCCCCGCTCCCACTCCCACTCCCATCCGCCTCCGCCCGCCGCTGCCGGAAACGCCCCCAATCTGCTGCGCTGCCGCACCACCACCGCCGCGGATTTTCAGATGCCGTCGTCTCCGGCGGACGTGGACGGCCCCAAACTGCAGCGCACCAGCACGGCCCCCATGCCCACCCGCACCAGAAGCCCCAGCGCCGCCGCATCCGGCTCCTCCTCCCCGAGAACCCCCCTAAAATTCTCAATCTTCAAGAGCGGTCTCTGCTCGTCCCGGGTAAGGTGTCTGTAGAATCCGGTCGATTTGATGCTGATAGACGATCGTGAACCCTGTCTTGTGTTGAGCAGAGTAACTGCGGAGTGTGCCTGCACGGCACCAAGGGCGGCAAGGGGACGGCCGTTTTCACGGCGGAGTGCGGCCACGCCTTTCATTTTTCGTGCATCGCCGCCCATGTCCGAGGGCGGCGCAGCCTCATTTGCCCCCTCTGTTCTTCCCCCTGGAACGACGCCCCCCTCCTGTTTCCGCACCAACACGGCCCCAAGCCTCCGGAAGGAGAAAGCCGCGCTCCGGTCGAGCATACGACGGGAGGAAAGCCCCGCTCCGGCCGAGCATACGACGACGACGAACCTCTGCTTTCTCCGACGACCGGCGCTCGCTGCGTTCCGATTCCGGAGGTGGATGAGGACGGCGACGGACGCGGTGACGAGGAGTTTCAGGGATTTTTCTCCGCCGCGAATTCGTCCAGCAATGTCGAGGTTAAGCTTCTGCAGGAGGCGGCTCTCATCGCCGCCGGGAAGGGGCAGGAGACCTACGCGGTGGCTCTGAGGGTGAAGGCGCCGTCGCTGCCGTGCATCGACTCGCCGTCGCGCCGGGCGCCGGTGGATCTGGTGACGGTGCTTGATGTCAGCGGGAGCATGACCGGAGCCAAGCTGCTCATCCTGAAGCGCGCAGTCGGCCTGGTGATATCCTCCCTCGGCTCGGCGGACAGGCTCAGCATCATCGCCTTCGCCGCGACGCCCCGGCGGCTGCTGCCCTTGAAGCGGATGACGGCGCGCGGGCGGCGCGCGGCCCGGCTGACGGTCGAGGGACTCGCCTGCGGCCGCGGCACCGGCGTGGCCGATGCGCTGAAAAAGGCCACCAAGGTGCTGGAAGACCGCCGCGAGAGAAATCCCGTCGCCACCGTCATCTTGCTGTCCGACGGCCACGACAGCCGCAACGGCGAGGTCCCCGTCCACCGGCGCCGTGTGCCCGGCGGCGCCCGGTTCTCCCATGTCGAGATCCCGGTCCAGTCGTTCGATTTCGGAGCCGAGCCCGCCGAGGACGCGTTCGTCAAGTGCGTGGGCGGGCTGCTGAGCGTGGTGGCGCAGGACCTCCGGCTGCAGCTGCTGCTCGGGTCCGCCGCCGCGGAAATCTCGGCGGTCTATTCCTGCAACGGCCGGCCGTCGGTTTTGAGCTCGGGCTACGGCGACGTCCGGGTGGGGGACCTGTACGCCGAAGAGGACAAGGAGCTGCTGGTTGAGCTGAGAGTCCCCGCGACCGCCGCCGGGCCCGACCACGTGATGTCCGTTCGATGCTCGTACAAGGACCCGGCCTCCCAGGAGCTGGTTTACAGCAGTGAGCAGGTACTCGTGGTCCCTCGCCCGGGCCCCACCCGATCCGCTTCGTCCTCATCGGCGGCGAAGGTCCAGCGGCTGCGTTGCCTCTACATAGCGGCGCGGGCGGTGGCGGAGTCCAGGCGGCTAGCGGAGCAGGAAGAGCTGGCCGCCGCGGAGGAGCTGCTGGTGACGGCGAGGGCGGCGCTGGTGGAGGCGAGGGCGGCGTGGCGGTGGGCGGATGAGTACTTGAGGTGTGTGGAGGCTGAGCTGGGGGAGCTGCGGTGGCGGCGGTTGGTGGCGGAGGAGCAGGTGGCGATGATGAGGAGGATCCAGCGGGGGAGGGGGAGCGCGGCGGCGGGGAACGAGAACGAGGAGCAGCTCACGCCGACGTCGTCGTGGAGGGCGGCTGAGCGGCTGGCCCGTATGGCCATGATGAAGTCGATAGACAAAGTCGGCGATCTCCACGGCTTCGAGAATGCCAGATTCTAGTGGCCTTTTTTGTTTGTTTGTTTTTTTTTTTGGCCCTAGAAAATATTTATTTCTCCATGTCAAATTAAACTTTCTCCACCTATGGGACTGGAGAAATGTGACATTGCCCGGTCAAGTAATCAAGTCACATTATAAAGTACGAACTCATATTCAATTTAGTTAGGTTCAAAAAATGTTAATTAAATTATCAGTTTAGTTTGGTGTGCTTTTGTCGGTTTTAAGAACATCATCAACTTGATTCAATTGAATTTTTCATTGGATATTTTTTATAGGTTTTTTAGCTAGTCAAAACCAAATGTGAACATTCCTATTTATAAGTGATTTTTTTGCACTTCAAAGTTGCACTGTTGAACATTTTTCATGAAATCTAATGGAAACTTTTGAAGATTCCGAGCACACCATAAGCGCCGGTATCGGATAACAAAACTCGGTTTTTTGTTGTAATTGATAATTAATTCGAGCTATACACGACGAATAACGCCACGACCAACGGAATTGAATCAAAAGTTAATTTACATGTGAACGTTGAAACCAAACGCATGATCATCACATAATGATTTGTAATTAATTTAAACAATTAAATAATTACTTTGCAATGAATTCTTTCATCGTTGATGAATTTGATAATGACTCTACGTCGTATCGTCATTGCGTCGCATGAATCAAGTGTGAATTATTTCCAACACTGATCCACATGTGCATCATGAACCCCTGAGCGGCACTGTAGGAATCTCCGAGTGACATTGCATAAGATCTTAACATCTGCTTCGTTCATCTATGATCATGACAAAAATCACTTCAAAGATGGGCTCTTCTTCATCTCTCTAAAATCAAGAGGGGTGGTGGATGAGGATCACTCTCCATTTTTTAGAACATTCTTAGAGAGGAGCTCTCCGGGGCATGAGAGATTCACTAGAGTCGTGCACAAAAAAAAAAGGCTAGTTCTAAGGGTGTAAATAATATAATTGGGTTTAAATAGTGTTATTAAAAAAAAATTACACGTTCGCTCTTATTATTTCCTTAATTCCTGCGGAACCTTATATCTATAATACTAATATTATTAATTTTTGACATGCTCAATACAAACAAATTAAGTAAATACCATTTTTTGAATAAATTGTTTAAAATTTATTCAAACAATATTTGATATATATTATTTCTCACCAGACCTTTAAACTTGGTCCGTCATTTTTCTACAATATTTATCGGGTTTTGAATAATGAACATTTATTTAATAAATAAATATCACTACATTTTCTCCAATAAATAAATATTATATTCACTACATAGTAAATAAATATTTATTAAATATTATGCTCACAAATATCCTCTTGAATAATTAGTGACTAAATATATTCAATCAAGTAAACATGAATAATTATTAAACCATGAATGTGAACAATATTTATTCATCATGTTCAATAATAATTAATATTTAATATTTAGCTGATGTTTTGGATACACTCAGTGTGTAACCCTCTAGACCACTTTCTCAGAACATTAGGCGGAGCTGACCAAAGTCTAAGGTTAACGCATAGCAACACATTATGCCACCCAAAAAGAAAGAAGTTAATATCACAATGACATACAACGTCATACAAACACTTATTTTGTAATATAATCTATTTATCATGATATCTCTAATCAAACGAATTATATGCTGGAGTCATCAACCCATGTGCTCGATATCTCTTTCTTTGACTTTTTTGGAAATGAACCTGCCCACTCACACCATGGCTATGGATTTATTTAGGTTGTTTCATTCCCATAAAAGACCCTAAGATATCAATTTTCATTAAAGAACATAAGAGAAAAATCATATCTCGCATTATTCATTAATGCAATATTATTCATGATGCACCCAACGTAGCCTACTTCACCGCGAACTTATGTCATCAGAGTTTTCATCAATACATCGAAGTACACAACTAATAATATCCACTGATAAGAATCTTAATGTATAAGGATCAATATACACATCCGTAAATAGGAACATTCAATGACACATATAAATGTTGATTTCCTATTGACGGGTTGTGATTTTATAATCACTTGCACTAAAAATTACCAAGGACATGCACCGTGAGAAAATGTATCAAAGTCCTACAAGTCTTTACCCCCAATAGCCTATATCATTTGTGTCCTGTCAAATGATATCATCCAACTATAAGACATATATTTAAAAATACTATTGCGACGCTTCTAGGTTCTCATCAAAGTGAAACAACCTTTTAGTGCAATAATTACTCAAAGAACATCATCGCGTACTATGTCACATAAAAGAACAATCATGATGTGATATGAAGTTTATTAATATTCAATATAATGAATACAGGTAATCATAAAGTACATAGAAGTTGGTTCTCATGCACTAACTCCAATAAACCGCCACTTTCATTAGAGACAACTTTTAATAACCTTCAGTTCTCTAGCTCTCACATGATACTCATGTTTCTGCTGAGATAAGGCTTTAGCTAAGGGGTCCGCCATGTCTTCTTCCATGGAAACTCTACTCACTGCAACTTCACCCCTCTTAGAAAAATTTCTCAAGAGGTGATACTTTCAGAATATGTACTTTGTCCATTGGTTTGATCTTGAATCCTTTGTAAAAGACACCACTTTAGTATTACCATAATATAATGTGATATGATCTTTACAATTAGGTACCACATCAAGCTCTAGAAAAGGTTGCACATCCAAAAAGCTTCTTTGGATGCATCAAAAGCCTCTATATACTCAAATTCCATTGTAAAATCGGTGACAACTAACTACTTTGAACTCTTATAGCACGCAACTTCTTCGTTAAGATAGAAAACATATCCTGACTCTAACTTCAAATCATTCTGATATGTTTGAAAGCTAGCATCAGTATAACTGTCACGACCTACCTTCTTCAAGATGAGGGAAGTGACAACAAAATTTCCACACCCTTCCTTACTGAAGATTAAGGAGGGATAATGACCATCCGAGTCCCACCTTTAATAGGCCCCGAAGTGGCGACTAACACCAAAGACATATGATTTCACATAATATGGAAGGCATTAAACTTTTTCAATAAAACAAGACCGAAAGATAAGATGGTAAATCCCAAGAAACTCCAAATACTAAAAGTAAAAGTAAAGCCAAAATCCCTTCCCACACGCATGTTCAAAAGTAAAGTTGATACAAGGTACAACAAAACACCAAAGTAAGGTGCCAAAAAGAAAAGTGACTAAGAAGAAACAACAATTAATCTCGACGCTCGAGCTAGTAAAGTCCAACATGGTCCTCGAAGTCCTCCTAGAGGTCTGAGAACAGTTTATCTATGTAGGGTGAGTATACAAGTATACCCAGTGGGGAAACTAAAGCCACCCGTGCACAAGTGGGGGAACATACTAATGTCCCTGTGATAAAATAGAAGAACCTCAAAGCACCTACCAAGGGATACTAACAAGCCCAGCCTCACCAAGTCACACTCACCAAATAATGCAAGTCAAGTAAAGTATTAGTATAAACACAACGATATTTGGGTACCTCACACCACTTTCCCACTGGTTAACTGCTCATCCCTAACGGATAAAGTCTTGACGCTACCACTCTTCTCATACACAGTCCCAATGCCACAACCTACCAGCACACACCTGGGCCTTAAACCACACACAGTCCCACCCACAGACACCTAGGCCGCAAAAATCCCACCTCTCGCTCGAAGACACTCGGGCCTCATCCCGAAGACACTTGAGAAAAAAATCATGGCCTGTAAACACCTAGGCCTCTCAACCACAACAAACCCTTGTACGAAGGATCTTGGACTATGGTAAGCCTCAATCCATTACAGCCTACTCGGATACACTCAAGCGGTAAGAACCTAGAAGTGGGTGTGAGGAATAAAGTCAGTAACGAGCCATCCATCCTCCCATCAGGATGTTGGGAAAGACACCCTCCCCATGAAATGGGGGTGTTCCACACATGGTACTCAAAAAGGGTGCGGTGTGTATAGAAATCACAAGGAATTAAAATTTATACATATAGGCAATAAAACACTTAGCCCAACCTACGAGTTTTAAACAACCAAACAAACAATCCCACCGGTACCACTTTTTCTGTTACCCCTAGATGCACAACCACACACCATCCACTGCCGAAGCATAAACCCAACCCCCTTTTCACTTAACAAATTGCTATTTATTAATTAAGGGGTTCACTTTAATTTATTCCAACACTACCAGGCTACTACCAACCATAACCATACCAAAACAATAAGAAAAAACAAACTGCAGTCCTACTGCACAACAACACAAAACTAGATTTATAGTCAACTACACAACCCCCAATCTTCCTAGACACCTGTTTAGCCATTGCCAATGATCATTCTTCAAAATTATACCGCAAAATCCTTCTCTCACAACCCATCCCTACAACCCCACTGCCCAAACAATTCCTAGATGTAGTCCCACTCCATACAAGTTCATAACCACACCGCATTCCCACTTCCCAACGCCATTTGACGACCACGACACAAACAAAGGCATCCAACTACCTACAAGTCCATCCATTCCACAACCAATCAGTCTCTCAAACTGGGATACCAACACACCCCCTATATTTCCCCACACAAAAAGCCCACAACAATTACCATTAACCCACAACCCCGCTGTACACACATACCACACCCTTCTCATGGAACCAACTCCTATATCCACCACTGTACCCACAACCGTGCTCCCAACAGCAGCACCACACAACTCACACAATGTCAGAAAACTCAACAGAACACAACACTCAACCACACCTATCAACAGGGTGTGTGTGTATATATATATATATACAGATTTGGTGGACACCATTTTTAATCCACTTGATAAATAGGGGTGATCATACAAGGGTTTTAATCCTGGGGAATCTGTTTCAATTAACCAAGTGTACATGCTTAAGAAGTTTTCATGTTATGGCCGATTATCAAACATCATAACAGAAAAAACGAGACACCACAAGTGTGCAAGAAAAGATCACCAACGATCATGATTTTTAGAAGACATACAACCACAATCAATCCATAAAGAAACAAAGATAATGAAAATAAAACAGGCGATCAAACATCAATCCACTCTCAACCTGTTATTTCATTACCCCATTATCTTTTGATCATATTCCCTTCTTATTTATTTCTTGCTTTAAGAAAGTATTCACCCGTTCTTCACAAGGAATCATTAGTACACCCACCCCGTATGATGCACAATTAAAGAGAGACAGAAGGAATCCCTACCAGATGATCAAAGGACTGAAGTTCCTCCTCACGCCTAGAATAGGGGATTACACAAGTAGTAGGGAAGAACTCCAAGGAAACTAAGCAGGAGGGAATCTATCACAGGCGCACGACTTGTATGGGGAGGAAGGCTCTAGTCACACCAATAGGGAATGAAAAACATATTGGGAAGGGAAGATCTTGGCTTTGAAGATCCAGATCCTATATTAAAGGAAGAACGAGTTTAAAAGACTTTAATTGTGGAATCATGGTCAAGATCACGCAGTTTGAGTATCTCAAAGCCCCTGAAATGTTAAGATATTAAAGATATAATTAATATCCTTCAAAATGCTCTTAAAAACGCCCAAATAAGGCTTTAAACTTGGTTTACATAAAATAAGACGTATGAGGGGTGAAACTGGAAAACTGTAAAAAAATGGGAAAACTGCAGATGAGTCACCGATGGGTGAGCTACTAACACGACCTACCGATGATGATCCATCAACGCTGAGCTACCAATGCAACCTACCAACACTGACCTACTGACACAATGACCTACCGACACTGAGCCACTGACGCCGAGCTACTAACACAACAACCTACCGACACTGACGCTCCTGACTCATCGACACACTGACATGATGACGTACTAACATGCCGATGTACTGACATGTCGATGTTGATGCCCTCTAATCATTGATGGAAAAAATGTAAATTTGGAAAACTCTTGAAATGATCCACCGTTTCCTCCCAGAACACCCTAAACACTGGTTTTTTACAAAGGGAGGGCCTAAGGAAATCCAGGTTATTACATAAGATACCTATCAAACTATTCTCATCCTTGAGAATTAAATACTAATCCAGAATAAAGAGGGTCCGAACAACCACCCCTTAAGATACCTCTTAGGAGAAAACCACCTTATGTTATTTTTAAAGCTAGAGTGAAAACCCTGGCATCCAAGGACACCTCCTTGTCATCTATCTCCTGAAAAAAATATGCAAACACTAAGGCCCCACACTGCCCCAAACAACCACACAAACACCAAAGGTCACACCATCCAGACATATGGATTAGGTATCTCCTTCCTCCATGTCAAGATATTATCCGCTCTGGGTGGAAATGTCTCACCCGCACGGGTTTAATCACATCCACATTGATGCGTCTTGATTAGGGATCAGGTTATCCCCTCCTATAGTCAGGGATTTCACACAAAATCAAAGAACAGGGAAACAACTTATCATACAATAAATGAGGTCAAACATTACATCATAAGCATGGTACAAGGAAAAACACAAGAGCAAACTCAGAACAACTTTGGGTACTAGGCATGCATCTGTGCTTCTCACTCCCAATTACTCTCCTCAAGGCCACCATGCCTCCATAACACACGAACCAAAGGAATGGTCTTCCCTTGAAGAACCTTATACTTACAATCCTCAATTATTACCGGTTGCTCCACGAACATCCCGTCATCCTCGAAATCCAACTCTCCCCAGTCTAGGAAGTGGGAGTCATCATGTATACACTGATGGAGTTGAGAGACATGAAAAATGTCATGGATCCTCTCCAACCATGGTGTAAATGCCAGCTGATATTCCACCTTGACAACTCATCCCAATACCTCGAAAGGTCTAATGAACCCAGGAGAAAGCTTTCTTCCTATTCCATAACCTCCGCTGTCCACGCCAAGGAGAGACCTTTAAGAACACGTGATCCCCAACCTATAACTTCAAAGGCCTCATACTATGATTTTCATATGACTTATTCTGGTCTAGAGCCACCTTCATCCTCTCACACACAATATGAACCTTCTCTGTTGTGCTCTGCACTACCTCTGGTCCAAGAAGGGATGCTTCCCTACCTCCATCCAACATACTAGTGAGCGAAACGGTCTTCCGTACAAGGATTCGAACAGTGCCATTCCAATGGTAAAATGATAACTATTAGTGTAGGGAAAATATACCAGGGGTAAGTGTCATACCCATGATCTTATGAAGTCCAGAACATACGTTCGTAGCATATCCTCCAACATCTGGATGGTCCTTTCTATCTGCCCATCTGTCTGAGGGTAGAATGTAGTGCTAAGGCATAACTGGGCGCCAAAGGTATGCTGCAATCCCCTCCAGAATCACAACATAAAACGTGTATCCCGATATAAGACAATGGATCTTGGAACTCTATGCAGTCGTACCAACTCATCCACACACCTCCGCGCTAAGGAACCCACTGCGCTCAACTCCTTGATTTCCAAGAAGTGAGCCGACATCTTCAACCAATCTACCACTAACCAAATATCATCACATCCTACTTGATCCATGGGTAATCCTGTGATGAAATATATCAAGATGTCACCCTACTTCCACTCAGTAACATCTAAGTGCTACAACAGACCTCCAGGAACACAATGCTTGGCCTTCACTTACTGACACACTAGGAACCTTGCCACAAACTCCGCCACTTCCCACCTTATCTTAGGCCACCAAAACTGTTCCCTCAAGCCTCGGTACATCTTAGAGACTCATGGATTCACCACCAGGGGTGAGCTATGGAACTCATGTAGGAATCCCTCGTGCATTTCCACTGGGACATACAACTTCCCATAGAACAACATCTGATTCTAACTATCCTATGACCATCCCTCTAGAGCATCACCCTGGGTACCATGATCATGCATCACTTCAGTCTCTTAGTCTCCCCATTGAGACTCCTCCGCCTGCTGCATTAAGGAAGACTGTACTGTCATCTGAAACAGATAGCCTCTGCCACTGACCTCCCCAGTATCCAGGCGCATATCGGAAAACTCCTCCATTACCTTCCAAGCATTTTTGGGTTCCCAAACTACCTCCTTCTGTGACTTCCTGCTCAAGGAATTAGCCACCACATTCCCCTTCCCTTGTGTGCAAGATATTTCTAAGTTTTAATTCTGGAGGAACTCTATCTACCTTATCTACCACAAGTTCCGGTATCGTTGGGAAAATATATACCTCAAGATCTTGTGATCTATGAAGACCAAAAAGTTCTCCCTGGTGAGGTAATTCCACCAAAACTTCAGCACAAACACAACCATTGCAATCTCTAGATCATGGGTGGAATAGTTACGTTCTTGAGGACATAAGTACCTGGACCCATAAGAGATTACTCTTCATTACTACATCATCAAACATCCCAAGCCTATCCCAGAAGCATCACAAAACACCTTGAACATCACCCCTTCCTCTGGAAACCTAAGTATTGGGGAACTGAATAGATTCCCCTTCAGATAGCTGAAAGATACCTGAGACTGATCACTCCATACGAATACCTAGTCTTTTTTGGTCCAAGATTTCAATGGAGCTGCAACTCGAGAGAAGTCAGGTACAAACCTCTGATAATAGCCTTCCATACCTAGGAAACTATGAACCTCCGCCACATTCTTGGGTTCTGTCCAAGAAACAACCGCTTCAACCTTTGATGGGTCCACTTCTATCCCTTTTTGAGGCACTACATGTCCAATTAAGTGCAACTATCATGTCCAAAACTTGCACTTTGACAACTTTCCGTAGAGTTGGTGGTGTCAGAGGACCTCCAAGATAGTCCTCAGATGCTTGGAATGCTCCTCCTATGACCTTGACTAGATCAGAATGTCCCCGATGAACACTATGACGAACCAGTCCAAGAACTCTCGGAAAATAGAGTTCATGAGCCCCATGAACATGACTGGTGCATTCGTGAAACCGAAGGGCATGACCAAGAACTCGAAGTTCCCATACCTACACCTAAAAGAAGTATTCAATATGTCACCCTCCTTTACCCTCAACTGGTGATATCCAAACCGTAGGTCGATCTTATAGAACCAACCTACTCCCTTTAACTGGTCAAAAGGGTCATCGATCCTCAGAAGGGGGTAACCGTTCTTCACCGTCACCTGATTCAGTCTTCAGTATTCTATGCACAGTCTTAGACCACTGTCCTCCTTCATGAACAAGACTAGAGCACCCAACGATGACAAACTTGGACAGATAAAACCCCCTATTCATCAGGTCATCAACCTGAATCTGTAACTCCCGTAACTCAGAAGGCACCATCTGATAGGGATCCATCGAAATCGGATGGGCACCGGGTTGAAAGTTTATTCCGAACTCAATGTTATGTCGAGGGGGTAGAGTCACAAAATCTTCAAGGAAGACATCTAGGAACTCACTGAAAATCCCCAGAACTTTTACTATCTCTGTGTCTGCTGATTCCACTAACAACTCGACTAACAAAGAAAGAAGAGGCTTCACACGCTGACTGACCTCCTGATAACTCCAATCATCAATGAAAGCTACGCGTTGGCCGCCCATATATAAAAACACGACCCTTCTTCAGAATAAGTTGATAACAATGTGTGTAGAAAAAACCCAGTCAATTCCTAGGATGACATCATATGGTTGCATCTATAGCAGAAGAAGATCCTCACTGGACTAATACAGCCCCAACATCAGTCTACATCTTTAACAAATATCAAACAAACTAGTTTGACCTCTAACTAGCATACTCAACACCAAGGGCATGGAAAGTCTCTCTATGTTTAGTCTCAGAGCATGGACTAGAATGGGTGTAACAAAGGAGTGTGAAACTCCTAAATCAAACAAGGCACACACAAGAGTACTAAACAGACTGATCGTACCTCGAACAATCTCTGGCCCTATTGGAACTGCTACCTCTGTGGTGTGCAACAACCCACGCCTAGATATTATACCTCTCTATTGTCTACCGCCTCCCCAATCAAACCCTATTAGAGGCCCCTGAGGAGCACCCTGAGGTCAGCCTCCCCCAGCACCGTCTACCCTCAATGGAGTGGGAGCTAGCTGCCCCTACCATTGAAAGGGCTTGACCGACAACTACTACTGTTGAGGTGGGCATTGAACCTAACCACCCCCACTGTATGGAGCTCAAATTGTGCACTAGTTCTGAATATTTCCACGATCTCCATAGACAAAGTACCTCGGTCCTGGTCCCATAGGTAAAGGGAGAGGACTGGGAGATCGGAATTGGAACTGCTGAGGTCTACTTCCCGCTAGCCGAAACCTGGAAGTCCCTGACGCTAGAGGCCTAATACTGAATTCCTTCCCCTTAAATGAACTTGGATATATCCCCTCTCATGGTACCCCCTATGATTTCATACTTTCCACTACCTCATCCTTCTTCTGAACCTCTAAGTATGTTGGTAGAGTGAATGGAGTAACAACATACTGAAGATAAGGTCAGAGTGCCTCCTCTAAGCATCTCACTCAGGAATCCTCATCCAGAAATAGATCCAGTGAAAAGTGCAGGAGATCTTTGAACTTGATCCCCAGTTTCCTTACTGACATACTCCTTTATTGGAGAGAGAGTAGCTCCTGCCTCTTCTTGGACTTCATTATGGAAGAAAGGAATTATGCCTGGAACTCCTTCTCAAAGTCAGCTCACGAAACCTCAATTTCCTTCCTCTCCCCAAGGTAAAAGGTCCACCACTGACGCGCTACTTCTCATATCTAGCTCACTTCCAGAGGAACCCAGTACTCTGTCGGGTCCCAGATCAAGCTGAAAGTGATCACCAACTCCTCGAGCCAACTCTCTATCTCCATGTCTGAGACGCTACGCTCGTACTTCCCCAGAGTCTTCCATTAGAATTCATGAAGTGTCTTCCGCCACTGGTCATCTTCCTCCTCTTGATCAGTCCTCTGCTAATCAACCAGGTCAACCTGTCGGGCATCAACTACTCATACCACACATGGGCGACGTTCGGGTGCCATAGATGAAAAAGTAAACAAAGAACTCCTAATCCTGAGTAGTGTGAAAATTTTCTTTTAATTTTTTAACTCTTCATTTATTTTCAATTACCAAAACAAGAAACACACACAAGAACACAAGTCATTATGATGCATGTAACTTTCTTAGGGTCTCTACCCTGCAATCAGTGTAGCCTCACTAAGTCATTTAGTAGGTCCAGAGTCTTTGCATCAGATCATGGGGGGGGGGACCTAAAATCTTGTGTCCTAGCCGGTCTTCCCTATCCCATTTCACACACCAATATCACCTATCACTATTACCCTACCATCCCATGAAATTATCACTATTCCTAACTTCGAACCTCATCTTATCCCTTAAGAACATTTTCCCCTTTGATACCATTTTTTCACGACCTGCCTTCTTCAAGATGAGGGAAGGGACAACAAAAGTAGCACACCCTTCCTTCCTGAAGATGAAGAAGGGATAATGACCCCTGAGTCCCACCTTCAATAGGCCCTATAGTGGAGACTAGCACCAAGGGTATAGAATCTCACATAATATGAAAGGTATTACCCTTTTTCATTAAAACAAGATTGGGAGATAAGATAGAAAATCCCAAGAAACTCTAAATACTAAAAGTAAAAGTAAATTCCAAATCCCTTCCCACATGCATTTTTAAAAGTAAAGTTAATACAAGGTAAAACAAAACTACAAAGTAAGGTAACAAAAAGAAAATAGACTAAGAAACAACAAAAACTAATCCCAATTCCCAATCTAGTAAAGTCTAGAACAGTCCTCTAATTACTCATAGAGACCTGAAAATAATTTATATATGTAGGGTGAGTATACAAGTATACCCAGTAGGGAAACTAAATCCACCCATACAAAAGTGGGGGAACATACTAATGTCCCTGTGAGAAAATAGTATAACCTCAAAGCACCTACCAAGGAATACTAACAATCCCATCCTCACTAAGGCACACTCACCAAATAATTCAAGTAAAGTCAATTATTAGTATAAGCACATCAATATTTGGGTACCCCACACCACTTTTCCACTGGTTAACTACTCATCCCTAATGGCTAACATCTTGATGCTTCCACTCTTCCCATATGTAGTTCCACTGCCACAACCTACCCGCACACACCTAGGACTCAAACCACACACAATCTCACCTACAAACACCTAGTCCACAACAACCATGCCTCTCACCCGAAGACACCTAGTCCTCATCCCAAAGACACTTGGGAAAACAATCCTGGCCCATAAACACCTAGGCCTCTCATTCGTAAGAAACCCTTTTCCGAAGGATATTAGACTATAGTAAGTCTCAAGACATTATAGCCTTCCCGGATATGCTCGAGCGGTAAGAACCTGGAAGAGGGTGCAAGGAATAAAGTTATTAATCGACCATTTATCCTCCCATCGGGATATTGGGAAAGACACCCTCCCCCATGAAATGGGGGTGTTCAGCACATGGTGCTCAACAAGGGTGGGGTGCACATAGAAATCACAAGGAATTACAATTTATGCATATAGGTAATCAAACACTCAACCCAAACTACGAGTTTTAAACAACCCAAAAAATGAGCCCACCAATACCAATTTTGCTGCTACCCCTATATGTACAACCACACTACACCCACTACCAAAGCATGAAACCAACCCCCTTTTCACTTAACCACTTGATATTTATTAATTTAGGGGTTCAATTTAATTTATTCCAATACTACCAAGATACTACCAACCACAATCATACCAAAACAAAAAGAAAAATAAAACTGTAGTCCTACTGCACAACAACAAAAAACCAGTTTTACAGTCTACTGCACAACCCCCAATCTTCCTAGACACCTGTTCAGCCATTGAAAACAATCATTCTTCAAAATTATACCACACAATACTTCTCTCACAACCCATCCCTACAACCCCAATACCCAAAAAATTCCCAGATACAGTCCCACTGCATACAGGTTCATAACCACACTACAGTCCCACTACACAATGTTGTTCGATGGCCACGATACAAACAAAGGAAGTCCAACTGCCTACAAGTCCATCCATTCTACAATCAACCAGTCTCTCAAATTGGGATACCAACACACCCCCTGTACTTCCCCACACAAAAATCCCTCAACAACTACTATTAACCCACAACCCCTTTGTACACACATACCATACCCTTCTCATGGAACCAACTCCTCTGTCCACCTATATACCCATAATCGTGATCCCAACAACAACACCACAGAACTCACACAAAGTCACAAAATTCAACAGGAAAAATCACTCATCCACTCCTATCAACTGGATGTATATATATATATATTTAGATTTGGTAAACATGGTTCTTTAATGCACTTGATAAACAGGGGTGATCATACAAGGGTTTTCATCCCAGGGCATCTGTTTCAATTAACCCAGTGTACATGTTTAAGCAGTTTTCATGTTATGGTTGATTATCAACTATTATAACAAAACAAATGGGACACCACCAGTGTGCAAGAAAATACCACCAATGGTTATGATTTTCAGAAGGCATACAACTACAATCAATCCATAAAGAAACAAATATAATGAAAATAAAATAGGTGATCAAACATCAATACAATCTCAGCCCGTTATTTCATTACCCCGTTATATTTTGATTAGATTACCTTCTTATTTATTTATTTCTTTAAGAAATTATTCACCCATTATTCATAAGTAATCATTATTACACCCACCCCACATGATGCACAATTAAAGAGATACAAAAGTAATCCCTATCATATGATTAAAGGATCTAAGTTCCTCCTTGTGCTAAGAACAAGGGATCACACAAGTAGTTAGGAAGAAATCCAAGGAAACTAAGCAGGAGGGGATCTAGAATAGGCACACGAATCATCTGGGAAGGAAGGCTCTAGTCGCACCAATAAGGAATGAAAAACATACTGGGAAGGGAAGATCCTAACTTTGAAGATCTAAATCTTATATTAAAGAAAGAACAATTTTAAAAGACATTAATCGTGGAATTGTGGTCAAGATCACGCGGTTTGAGTATCTTAAAGCCTCTAGAACATTAGGATATTAAATATATAATTAATCAAAAAATTCTTAAAAATGACCAAACAAGACTTTAAACTCGGTTTATGTCAAATAAGATGTATGAGGAGTGAAACTAGAAAACTGGGAAAAACTGGGAAAAACTGGGAAAACTACAAATGAGTCATCGATGGGTGAGTCACCGATGGGTGAGATACTGATGCGACCTACCGACACTAAGCTACCAATGCAACCTACCAACGCTGATCCACTGATGCTGATTTACTAACGCAATGAAATATCAATGTTGAGCCACCGATGCTGATCTACTGATGTAATGACCTACCAATACCGACGGTCCTGACTCACTAACGCACTGACATGCCTACGCACTAACATGCCAATGCACTGACATGCCAACACACTGACATGTCTACACACTAACATGCCAACACACTGACATACCGATGCACTGACATGCTGACACACTGACATACCGACACATTGACATGTCAACACCGATGCTCTTGGCTCATTGATGGAAAAACTAGAAATTTGGAAAACTCTTGAAATGAGCCACTGTTGCCTCCCAGAACACTCTAAACACTGTTTTTTCACAAAGGGAGGGCCTAGGGAAATATGTGTTATTATAATAACCTTTGAAGAAAATCTCCCCATCCCCTCCATACACTAGTAACATATCCTTAGTTCTTCTAAGACACTTAAGGATAACCCTAACAGCAGACCAATGCAGTCCACCTAGATCAAATTGATATATGAATAACATGTTCAAGGTGAATACAACATCAAACTTAGAATATAACATGACATACATGATTGATCCTATCACATAAGAGTATGAGATCCTAATCATTATATCTTTCTCCTCTTATGTTTTAGGATAAATTTTCTTGGAAATATGTATACCATGTGACATCGAAACCAATAATCTCTTAGATTGTTCCATACTAAATCTCTTTAGTATCTAGTCAATATATGTACCTTGATTTAGTCCAACTAACCTCTTGGATCTATCACAAATGATCTTGATCCCTAGAATATAGACTAATTCACCTAAGTCCTTTATGGAGAAGCACTTGTTTAAGAAATCCTTAACTGAACATAAGACTGATTTATTATTTCCAATAAGTAATATTTCATCAACATATACTATTAGGATAATGACTACACTCTCACTTAATCATTTGTAAACACATATCTCACATTCCTTCTTAATGAAACCAAATTCTTTTTATAGATTGATCAAACTGAATGTTCCATGACATGGATACTTTATTCAATCCATAAATTGATCTCTAAAACTTGTAAACCTTTTTGGAATTACTTGGAATCAAAAACCCTGTAATGAACTGACTCGGGTTACCCTCAAACCTGGCACCTTAGCCATTCCATCACATACCCGAAGGGCATTCCCGATCCCCGCGGGCTGGCGACAAGCACCCATGCATCAAACAAAAAACTATAGGGAATTATTTCACCCAACATGAACAAACACATGTCATATATATACAAAAAGAAATAAGTAACAATGAAAAGCTAATAAATATTTTCCATAATGGTAAGAAAATAGAAAAAACCAAAACAACTGAAAAAGTAGCCAAAATCTCCAAGAGACAAGTCCAACTACAAAGGACCAAAACCAAACAGTTACTCCATGTGATAGTTTGGATGAATTCCCACCATCTCACCACCAGCTACCCAACTCAACCAACACAAAACCTCACTAACTCACTATGACACTTTGCCTTTCCTTGCATTAGAATACATACATAGGTTTATGCACCATCGAAGAGGTGCACATGGTGTGATCTATCAGGCTCAGTAAGATCCCACCCAAGTATTCCATAACAAGTCTCTATATAAAAATTCAAAAATGCTCATTGAAAAAAAAACATGGCATGATAAGAAGTAAAGCAATTTTATAGAAAAAATGGTAAACGTTTCCCATTTATCACAGTTCTAAAACAAAAGTAGGTATATCAATTTCAAATAATATTTCCATAATATCTTTCAAAAGTATAAAAATGCATATCAAGGCTAAAAAAAAATCCAAATAATAAAAAATAGAAGCACAAGTATCAACACCAAGTATCACTATAGGTTAGACTAGTAAACTACTCGTACCACAATCAATAAAGTGCACAATCTGGTTTTTAGAACACATGCCTAGGAAGTATAGGAATACCCCATGAGTAACCCCCCCAAATGTCAATATCGATCCCCTAGAACAATATTCCTAGGAATCATAGGAAACCCCCATGAGAAAACCTCATGATAATCATAAAACACAGATGATAACCTCAAGCTGAACCTTCCACCTAAGTACCCAAGGTAAACCATGTGCTCATATTCACAATTCAATTCAATGCTTTGAAAACCATTTCAAAAACCCATCTCAATGCTTTTAAAATACCCCCTTTTCTTTAAATTTATAAAAAACTAGGGAAAAATAAATTTTCATTAAAAAATAATTTCAACACACACAGATCAATCATGAAAATTCCTTGTATAAATCAGTTTATAAAGAATGAACAATTAGGTTCATAAACATAGCTTAGATATGGAACCACCTACCTTGAAACTCGGGCCACACATGCCCGCAATGGGATCCACCAATGATGAATCTCAACTATACCAACAAAGTCCCTAGAACCCAATACACATATCTCAGGTTTGATTCAATTAATAAAGAGGGACATTAGAGAAGAGGATATACCACATACCTCAAGAATGAATGCCCGCCGCACCATGAACAACAAAGGAACGACCTCCGGAATGAGATCTCACAAAGGATCTTGGAATAAGACAATAAGAAACACCAATTTAGATCAACAAATCTAATAACTGAACCCAATGGTGATATCACAATCAATGGTAATGAAGAAGCAGAAAGGTCGCTTACCTAGAGAGACGCACCACAACTACAACGGAGATCAAACATCGAAAGGATTGATCTATAAGGAGAGAAGTCTCTGAAAATAACCGGGTAAATTCCCTGGGTCGAGGGAAATGAAGTTTGGAGAAAGAAACAAAATAAAAATAGTCACGCGTCTATTTTAAAAACTGTATATGGGGCATTACATGATGCGTAACCCAGTTGCACGACGTGTAACTTCCAAAGTCTCATATACATCGGAAAACCCGTCACCTCGGATTAAAATATGAACTTTTATTAAATCACGACGTGTAAGAGCTCTTCACGTCATGTAACCATTCACAATGTGAATCTTTTCATGACTTACATCCAATAACTCTTACACATCATGCAACCTAGTAACCTGGAATGAAATATTCCTTCAGCCTGCAAAAAAATCCGGTTAAAGATGAGATTCCAACAAATTTGTGACTTCACCGTTATGGGTATCCTACCAATTCATTCTTGGAACTATACAGACAATGAGAAAGAAAAACCATGATAAGGTTAAAGATATACCTAACATATTGGTAATGAGATGTTAAAAATCTCCCCACCATAAATACTTTCCTTCCCCAAGAAGTCATGTGGAATATGTAATCATTAGAAAAAGATGAGGGCACTGCTCCCTCATCAATGACTCATGTTCCCAAGTCTCATGAGAATCCGATCCATGTTTCCATAGAAATCTGACCAACATGATCGACTTCCCATGCAATACTTTCATTTGAGAGTCAACGATCTCAACTAGTTTCTCCAAAATATAAACATATATCTCTAACTCAATCTATTCCCAAATAAGAATGTGAGTGGGATCAAGATGATACTTCCTGAGTCGAGACATGTGGAAAAAATCATGAATACATTTCAACTGAACCAGAAATGATAACTAATAAGAAACCTATCTGATCCAATAAATGACCTCAAATAGTCCAACATATCTTAGAGCCAAATTTACTTATTGTCCAAGCTGGTGGTGACCCAACCAAGGAGAAAATTTCAAGAAAACCCAGTCAGCAACCGAAAATTCCTGAGGAATATGTTGTCAATACACATACGATTTCTATCGAATCTAGGCTGTAACCAATTGTTGATGTTCATCTTGAATCTTCATAGAAATCTCCTGAACCAAAATTGGTCCAACAAAATCTACTTCACCCACCTCATCTCGAAAAATAGGCGATCTATATAGGCGACCATACAACACCTCAAAGGGATCCATTTTGATCGAAAACTGATAACTGTTTTTATAAAAAAAATCAACCAATCCCTGATGACTATCCCATGATCCATTGAAATCCAAGAAAAAAGCATGAAGCATATCCTCTAGGATCTAAATTACTTGCTCTGACTGATCGTCTGCCTTTGGATGGTAAGTTATGCTCAACTTGACCTAAGTTCCCATCACCTTTTGGAGACTCCTACAAAACCTCAAGGTAAACCTAGGATCCCTATATGAAACAATAAAAAAAGGACTTCCATGTAACCTCATAATCTCCTACACATACAACTTACCTAGATCTTCAACCTTAGTGGTATCCTTGATTGGAATGAAATGAGAAGACACTACTAGAAATTTAGGCTATATCCATAGTTTATAACCATGGATATAGGTCATAAAACCATGGCTATAAGTAAAAGCCATAGTTTCAGAAACTATGGATCCTATTGGCATGGAAATTAGGTCATGACTATATCCATGATTTCCACCATGGAACTAGAACTATAGCCACGGTTTTGAACCATGGCTATAGGTTATTACATTGAAATCTATAGACACGGTTTGCAACTAAGGCTATAGACCTATAGCCACAGTTTCCACCGTGGAACTAGACCTATAGACATGGTTCAAAACTATGGATATAGGTGATTACATTGAAAGATACAACCACAGTTTGAAATCGTGGCTATAGCCCGCACTTTCAAGAAAAAAAATCAAGAAATCTTAGCATGCACAAAACTTTTCATTGGTTCCAGTAAAATTAAAATATTGATATTTTACACATATAATTCCATCAGTTTGATTACATCAAATATAAAAATAAGCCTCATATATAGAATTCCAATCTACATGAACCATCCTATCTATTTCAATGCCCCCATAATGGACTAACTTGACTTGTACTGCCATTCACACCAACCATTCAGAAACCTTGGTTCTTTCTACCCTTTTGGACCCAACCCACAAGCCCTTGCCAGACGTGTTCTTCAAATATTACCCTCTTGATGAAGTTCCCATCTGTAGTCCACAATAACAAGAACAAAATAAGGGGGGGGGTACTTCTTCATTTCATCTAAGATAATTCTTAGATACCTAAATTATTTACCTGACACATAATGGCATAGAGTGGGAGGGTTTTGTAACTACAGAAGAACCAAATGAATGCCCTAAAAAATGTTACACATTCACTTCCAGTGGATAAAATATCTAAAGGAGAAGGAAATACAGGTACGATCTTACCCGATGACAAGTCTAGGAATAATGGACCCAAATTTTCCCATAATACACGAGTCAAATCCATATTGAACCTATAAATCAGTTGCAACCATGATTTTTTATGAATAACCAAAACAAATAGATGAATTAAAATAATTTATTTACCCATATCCAGAAGAAGAAATCCAACTAAAAATAATTTTGGAATAGGATTATGTGAATCAGTATGACCACAATTTTGGGGCATTGGAACTAGTAGTCATCTGATGGTTGAACCACAAAATCTCCTTCAATAACTAAATGTTTCTCAGCAACTTCATGGGCCTGCTCATTAATCACATGATCTAGTTTAGTAACCATATAAAGTAAAAGTGGTTAAATAGGTTCACTATGAACAATCAATAAAATGGGAATGACTGTGCATGGGAATTTTCATTGTCATTATATCATTAAAATGATATGTTACAATACTAATCGCGAACAGAACGAAGGCTATCTAGAAATATGCATTCTAACCTATATAGGAAAATAAGAACACATAATATTTTTTCACCAATGATATTCATTTACATATACAAAACAAAATCAATGTCACTTTAGTACAATCAACAAGATTTTATATCATAGTTCATGGGTTTAATTTTAGTAAATCATTATTTTAAAATTTGATCTTTTTCCATCTTTATTAACATTAGGGTTATCTAGTTTCAATAAAATTCTCTCACACATACATACATGGAAGAATTGAAACAAGCTGTATGTTTTATTTTAAAATTATTCCTCCTCATTGCTCTCTTATTATATCCTCAATTCAATTATTCATTTAAGTGCAAGTGTTTTTTCAGAAATAGAATGAACACCACTTAATTTTTCTAACTGCTTATCATAAGTGATAAATGATATAAGCAGTTTTCAACAAGTGGTGTCAAATGAATGGTAATACTTAACATGTGAAAATGAGAGATCATAGAATACATACTCATAATAGTTTTAGGGTTTAAATGTATACCCATACCACTCCCATCTAGCCGGGACTAATATTATTATAGTTACAACATGAAATTGAATTGGTTTCAGGAATATTAAATTAGAAAACTTAGGTACATACATGTATGAGGGAGATAGACTGAAAATAAATAATAAAGACCATCATGCATGAAATAAATAATAATATTACCAAAAACATTGAGGAACAAGAAAACCACCACAAATAATCATAGATACCAACTACAATTGAAGAAACTCAGTCAATAAAAAAACAACCAAAATAATATTTCTTAATCCATTTCAAGAATGGATGACATTTCAAGAATGAACTCATCTTCTTTAGCCGGGCTAATCGACTTCCCAAGAATGAATTCAAGCCTCTAAATTTTATTCTTCATGTAGTCTACGCCTTTATCTAAGTTGTTATTTTTTAGAAATAAGATAGATCTTGCCATATCTGGCATCAAATCCCTCCAGCTTCACTGCTTCCTCTTCCATCTGACAGAACACGACCCTCTTCTCATCATCACTAGAACTTGAAAAATCATTGGCCAAAAAAAATAATAACATTCCATAATGTTAAAAATATATCATAAAAAGAAGCAATGAGAACCATTTATGAAATATAAAATGTTTCAATAAGGAGGCTCACGAATCATACCAATAATGAAAATGTACAACAAGAATAGATTATATGAATATCTGTTAGTACCTATAGGCACATACAAGTCAAACCATAGAACTAAATATCCACCAAAGTACACCTGCAGAGTTTGATCATACGATACTCATTAGGAAACCACTATGTTTTTAACATATATGAAATAAATACAGATGTATGATTTTGATCAATTTACTCATTTACATGAATATAGATAAAAACAAATTTACATCTAGTTATCTATCAAATAATATTATAAGTAGATAATGAAGTACCTTAAAGATGGATGGTGCGATCATTGCATAAAAAATCCCAAAAATGACAATAAAGGTACCAAAATTTGTTAGGAAATTATTATAAGTACCGAAGCAGGAAAAAAAATAAATAAGAGAAAGAAACACAAAATCACATATCATAACATCAAAATAGATCATCCAAAGTATCCCAATTTGTTAATTTATAAATTATATAAATTTAGATAACAACCCCCAAGCCAGGAAAATGTAAACAAAGAAGAATTTGGAACGAAACTACTATGAAAACAGAAGGAACAAAAGTAAATAAGAGGAAATATAAAAAACCTGCTCATAGATTCAGGTGAGACCATCCAATGTATCTTAATTTTCTAATTAGTAAATTATATCAATTTGGATAGCAACCAAAAATGTCAAGAAATGAAAGAAAATAAATAAATAACAATTTTCTTTAACATACCTCTATATAAAGGCCATGAGCATAGTGTAGGTTGGCATCACCAACCTGAAATCTTATTATATTGAAAGGATCCATACCTAGCATACCATATTCGATCCTAACACTTTTAACATGATATGAATAGGATAAGGAAATTATGATTCCCACCCCAATGAGCTAAGATCATCATATTTTAGTTAGTGGTTGAGTTATGGGTAAAACCTCATCTCATAGAAATGGAAAGGTGTATAACTAAATCAAGTCTATAAATAATCAATGGAAATTTGAAAGGGTTATTTGAAAAGAATATAAAAAATAGGTTGTATTTATTCACTCACCCAATCAGTCATACTCTAATTAATTTGGAAACTTCAATTGGTATGAAAGAAAACATTGCTCCCCTTTAGTTAAAACTATATAAAAGGTGAAGAATCAAGAATAAGAATTATATTATCTATAGTGGTGTACTAATATTTGATGGAAAGAACATCCAATATTGTAAAAACAGAATACTTTTAATTAATTTATCAACATTCCTATAGTTAGTGATGATAAAAAATCTGGCTTCACACCCCATTGATGGTTTTTATCATTGAAATTTGAATATAACAGTAACATTAAAGTAAATGGAAAATCCATAAGTAATATATTTTCTTCTTAGTAAAATAGATATTTTACTAATTAATGTGGATAAATACAATAATTGAAATAGTGGACAATTTAGACAGTAGATATAATGGAAATGTAAAAATTAAAGAGGAATAGTTGCATATTTATTGAGTAAAATTGAAAGAAATTAGAATGGATAAATATGATATAATGGAATATTACTTTACTAGGGATAATGAGATAGTTATACATATCAATAATTCTTAAAGTTAATTTTAATAAGTAGTAAAGGATTATAATGGAGTTTGAAATGAAAATTTATTCTAAAACTGAAGAATATGAAATTGCTGAATAAAGGTATATTAAGGATGAGAAGATACTTGGGGAAATTTGGGATCCTTGTATTAATATCATAAATGTTAATGGAGAGTCATTACATAATACTTATAAATGTTCTGTAAAAGTTCAGGTAAAATCCCCATATGTTATAATTGATAAAGAAAAATATATTTCAACTAACAGATCATGTCCTAAATGAAAATTTGGGCATACCTTGCTTAAGGGAAGTTCTCAAAAGATTACATCTATAGGAAATATATCTTAAGGAATTCTAAAAAATAAACCTCCCTTAAATTAAAATAGATGGAATCTAAAAAATGTATCCACACTGACTCTTTAAATTATAGATATAATAAATATTGTTAAGTATGAACTATTTTTAAAGAAAAATATTTGTTTGGAAGAGTTTTAGTGTATAAATAATATTTTTTCTTGTAAAATATTTTTCTTTTACAAAATTAGAGAAGGTGTGAGTTGAGTGTGATTTATATAGAGGGTAGAAGAATAATTTCTGGATGGAGACAAATAGTGATAATAAACTAATCTATGTTACCTATTTGAAGGAGTTTTGATTGTTTATAGGAGTTCTATGGATGTTGTGACTATAAAGGTCATTGTGTTTAGGAATTTATGACTATGATTTTAGGATAATATCATCATGTGTATAAATTTAAGAGTGATCAAACAAAAGAAAAAAAATAGATAATTCATTATTTGATAATGTAGATATTAAATATTAATAGAGTGGAAAGACATTAATTCTAGATAGTGGTTCCTCATCACACATGACTAGTGATGTAATGATCCTAAATAAAACTTCAAAACACAATAGTGATGCTATCACTTTTGGAAATAATATATCATTGAGGAATATTGAAATTAGTTTTATAGATATTGAACCAAAAAAGATACATTCTGAAGATAGTTTGTTTGTTTATGGTATCAACTAAATCTTTATAATACAAGATGCATACATCAGTAATGTACCGATGTATAAAAACACTAAGCACACTATTTTTAACAATTCAAAGTGACCACACTAACCCTCCAAAGTTTAAAACTTTCACTTGACAGAGTGATCATTTCTCCCAAAAAATCAGTGAACTCACTTCTCCACCTACAAGATAGAGCCCACTACTTGTCTTTCACTCTATTTATTCTACCAAAAATAATAAACTAAAGTTACACCAGTGTTTTTGTATCTTTCAACTTCACTTTCATCCACTTTACAGAATTCCAAAATCTTCCATCATTATGGTATACTAGAAATCCTTCTACTATATAATTTACAGTAAATTCCCTAAAATGCATCTTGCGTTCCATTTTTTAGAACTTTCTTGGAATTCCACTTATTTTTATATTTATTCATTTTATTTTTTCTATATTTAGTGATACTTACTCATTATTTTTGAAGGTAGATATCCCAAAATTTCAAGATATTTTTCTTACTTTCTTTTTTTTAAAATTACATGTAGGAATTTCGGTGTATGGTCTTCAAATTGGATAGACTAAACTCAAAAAATGTCATGTTGTTCCCTTTTCTTAATTGAATATAGAAAAACCAGTTCATGAAATGAATCTATTTATCATGGTATGAACCTCCTATTTAATTTTTATCCTCAAACATGTCATGAAATGAATTTCTTCTATATGTCATAAACCTCAAAAAATAGTCCAAACCCAAAGATTTTTGAGGTTTCATTTGCAGTGTGGTCTACTCATTCGATTGCCCATATTTTGAATCATATTTTATGATTAGTTTAATAATGCATTGTTGGTTCTAGAATGGACAACCAATCCATAGCATGAAAACAAATTTATCTCCAAATAGCCCAGAAATCAATATTTATGGGATCACCTTTGTGGCATGATTTACTCACCACGACGTTAATCGTCATCTTGGGAAAGCCTGCTTATGGGGGGACATAGTATTTCATGGCACAAAATTTGTTTCAATTCCAATAATAAAGTATAAAAACTATATATTAATGAAGAAACTTAATTAATATACATAAGAATCTAATTTATATAGGGTACTTCATGTCTTTTACATTTCCTCAAAAACCACTTTCACAGTGTGACCAAGGGAGTCATGGTGTGACTTTTGTCTTATGGATAGAACTCCTACATCTTCTTCTAAAGCAATTACAAACTGAAGGAATATTCCCAAAACAAGATCATTCACCTATTAATGTTAGTGATCCCACCAATAAACCAACCCCTCAGTGTGGAATCCTTATAAGATTTATTATAGATCACTTCCTTGTTTAATATTACAAGTTGAATTTTCATTAACATTAATAGGAAGAAAAAATCTTGAGTGTGTGGTTCTCCATTATATGAGGAGTACAAATGTTACTCCACTAGAAACTACTAAATGTACTATTTTTTATTTATATTATCATGAAGAACATAAATCTCTCCATATATATGTTTATGATTTCTTCATACTTCAATTCTTTCAACATTCAAATATGCCTTTTCTTCCATTGTTTTTCATCAAACTTTACTGATTCGGCCATTGTTGACACTATCTAGATCAGTTAATTATAATTTCATCACTTGGAAACTTTTAGATTTATATTATCCAAAGTTATTATCATTATTGACTATTTTCACTTTTAAAATCACCCTCTATGATATTATGGTTCTTCTAGGGTGATGATTTTTGCATCACCCTTTATTCAGGATGAATTCTTTTAAAATTTAATTTTTATCAAGTTTATTAAGTTAGATTCTAGAACATACTTCTCATTAACACAGATTCAACTACTCAGCTTCTGGTATCCTTGGCATCAACCTTCAACTAATCAATTGGTATGTCATATTAACTTCTAGAATAAATTTTTATTGAACTAATTTTTGTATTATCAAATTACTATAAAAAATATCACATCTTGGATCATAGTTGATTCCTAATACCCAATGATATTTTTTTAATTCAAATATCTAAAAATAAATTTCAGGTATGTTCCTTCAAAATTCTACTTAGAACATCTCTAAAAATTCATCAAATAGACAAACCTCACATAAGTGTTAGGTTATAGTATTAATAAATTGAGATATTCTTAATGTATTCCATATCTAAACTTTTATAAGCTATGGAAGCTTTCAGTTACTTTACAAAACATACTTTAATTCTTCTTTTACATCTCCTATGCAATCTTAGATAACTTAAACAAGCTTATATCTAATCTACCATATCATCAACATACAATCCAAAATATGGATAGAAGTATCTTATAATTATCTTAAATATAATCCTCTATATATTTTTAGATTCAAATCATCTTCCAAACTCTATATTACATACTTTTAGTTTCCAATGTATAAAACTTCAACACTTTGAAACTCTGTGTATTTATAACTTTCTTCCCAAATTCATTTTCAGTAACTCTTACATTTTTCTTCAGTATCTTAGTCCCTTATTCATAATCCAAACTTTAATTCTTTTCCCTTATTATAATGAAACTACTTCCATAAAGTTATTTCATGTATTTTAGAATTTATATTCAATTTCCTTTTAAAATACTTGTTCTAAAACTAGAGTGAATAATGCTTCTAGAAGAACATTTCTTGACCTTCAACACTTTTCATTCCTCAAATAAGCTCCAATAAAATTTTAGTATATATATAAGATACTAATGGATTCAAATAAGTTTGGTTCATATAGAATAAAAATTTCATCAAGTGATACTGTATATTATCTAAAACCTTAACTTTTCATTGTTACAGAATGAAAGCTTCTAGACCTTAACTTTTTAAACCATAAAAAACTGCTTATTTAAATTTAATCTACCCCTTTCCTTAGATATTGAATTTATTAACTATTTTAAACAAATACAAAACTCATCATATCAATCCATTGTGTTTTTAAAATCCTAAAAATTGATACAAAAGAGGTAATATTATTGAGAATTTATAGTGTTTCCATAGATTAAGCTATACAAAAGAGGTAATATTATTTAAATACATTGAATATATTGATGTAAAGATGTTATGAATAGTTTTTGAAGTAAATGAATGAACTATAAATCCTAGGTACATACCACATGGGTTCCATCTAGTCTAGATAACTAAACTCATTAATTGTAAAACTCCACCATTGTAACATGATGTTCCAATACCGACATGCACCTGGTAAGACTTAAAAGATACCTTAAATCTAATTAGTATGGTTATATCTATGAAAAATATATAATAAAAATAGAATGCACAAATTGGGTGCATCATAAATGAATCAAGATGCAGTACTATAAGGATTATGTGGTTGGATCAATTGTTACAATGCTCCTATAATCTATCTGCCACTACAACCAGAGAAAATAATTATCCTATTATAAAATTCATGAACTCTTAGAGTCAATTATAATCATATAAAAGAATAAAATATTGATATTTTCCACCTACAATCCATCAACGTGATTACATAAAAGATAAAAAATAAGCCTCAAAGATATGGAATTCTACTCTACATGAACCATCCAATCAATATAACCCCACCAACGCCGCATCACCTTGAATCAATCTCACTCTAGGATGTGAGTAACATCAAGTGAAAAAAATAGTATTTTATATTAATTACAAAAGTTTTATATCCATAAGGGATCTTTCCTTGATATGGAAGTAGGGGTATGTCCTCATACTTGTGTTGATGTATGAATATCTCACCACAATCATGATCAATATAAATAGGAAGATTACTAGGTGTAGACCTTTTCAAACTCAAATCCTACCTTTATAGTGAGGTATAATACAATAATTCATCACATCTAGATGATATTTATAATTCATGAGAGTTTTGTAATATATATAAGGGATAATTTTATAATATTTGGTTATAATTTCCCATCTCTCTATCCTTGAATATTCCACCATGAAAAAAAATAAATGTACATGGATAATTAATTCATCACTAAATGATGTATATAACAACCTATAATTACTATAATAAATTAAACTCACTACTACAATGAGTTAAAAAATGTATAAAGTCCCTATATAGGAATGCATCAATAACACCCCCTTTGGTTGGGTTCCTTTTCCTAATTAAGTGAACTCAAAACCCTATAGCACTATTGATTGATTTTGGAAAAAAATATATTTATCACCAATTAAACTAATTAAAAATAAATGTAACACATAGAATCAAATTAAATCAATAATCAATCCATAATATTGGAATTGAAGATTAAGAATTAAATAGGAGAAATTATCAAAGCTAATTACTAGATAGATGGAAGGATCGTCCATCATGGACTATAGAAATTTGTATTATTCTGAAAATTGTTACTAGACATTAAATAAAATCACAAATTCTTGATAAAATAAGTTATTATATGGTGAGTAATCATTGAGACTATCTTTTAGGGGGATCCATCAATATAGGAGAAACTTTCAAAGTTTTACCATGTTGTTCTTAATCTGTAATTCTTTACAACTGCTATAAAAATGAAGTTTGATGTGTTATTTTCATTCTCACAACACTTTTTGACCCATGTTGAATATTTTCATCAAGGGGAAGTGATTTTATATCAAAATGGGGTAACAAACACAACTTTCACTTGAATGTTTTGAAATGCTTTGTGAACTTGAGTGCAGGTTTACAAAAAAATGAAACAAAAAAAAATATACTTACCAAAGGAATGAAAATATGAAATTTAATATGAAATGTAAGATTTTAATGAAAGAAAATATGAAAGAAAATATGAAATAAAATATACTTACCTAAGAATTCGTGCTAGGGTTTGCGATGCGAATCCAGTTATGCGTGATGATAGTTCGATGAGATGAAATATAAATCTATGGTGAACTGAAGTTGGTCAAAATAATTGTAGGGTTTCCTGAGGTTGGATTGGTTAGATTTCCATAGGAGGAGGTGGGGAGTCCACTTAGGATTATCATCAGTGGGGAGGTGGGGTGGTTGCGTTGGATGGCAGCGTTGGAGGAGGAGGGTCTCGGAGAGGTCGTGAAGGTGGAGAAGGGCGGCTGAGAGGAGAGGTCATGAGGGTGGAGGAGGGTCGCCACTGAGAGATCTCCATAGAAAGGAGGGTCTTGTAGAGGTTTATAGGGTGGAGGAGTGACATCAATAGGAGAGGTCTTCGATGAGAGGATAGGTCACAAGGGTGGAGGAGGTCCGCCAAGAGGAGAGGTCCTGAGGTAATGGGTGGGGGTCACAAAGATGAGTAGAGTCGCATGATGGAATGAAGTCCACTATGACAGTTTAATAAAAAAAATGGCTTCAAATAACCATATATCCAAGATTATAATTAAACCATGTATATAAACTAAGCTATAGGAACGAACCTATAAAACCGTGGCTATAGATCATTTTTTTAGTAGTGATACTTCGTTAACCGATCAACAACCACCTAGATAGAATTCCTCCCTCAGGGAGTCTATGGTAATCCAAAAAAAATCCATGGAAACCAAATACCATTTCTAGACTATCACTGGAAGAGGTTAAAGAAAACCAGAGGGTTTCAAGTGCTCTTCCTTTATTCGTTGGTAGGTGTAATAGTGGGACACATAATCTGCAATGTCGTGCTTCATACCCAGCCACCAGAATCACCATCTCATGTCATAATACATCTTTTTAGTGCCTGAATGAATGAATAAAAGAGATATGAAAATCAAACAAGACTAAACTACTCATAGATATTGGTATGAAAACCCGCTTCCCTAAGTGGAGTATACAACCTAAAGAGAGAGACCAACCAGAAATGGTCTCCCCACCATAAAGGCTTCCTAAAAATTTTCTAAACGCACAATCCTACTGTTGACTATGAAAAACAAACTCCAGGAGAGATTATGATAACTGAACACTAGTCAGAACCATACCCAAAACATCCTATTGAGCATCCAAGTGCAATTGAGCAAAAATCCCCATAAGGTTCCACTCCTCCTTCGATTCCAGAATAGCATGTGACTATACATTCCTATTAAGAGTATATGCAATGATATTCCCCTTCCCCAGGGTGTAGGTGACATCGAAGTCAAATGTATGAAATTATTCTACCCATCCTCTATATATAAGATTCTAGTCCTTATGATAAAATATATAACTCAAACTCTTATGATCAGAGATGTACGTGAACCACTCCCCAAAAATATGGTGCTTCTAACATTTAAGCACATGCATAACTATGACAAGCTCTAAATTGTGAGTGGGGTAATTCTTCTAATGTGGTCAAAGATGAATAGATCTATAAGCTACCACATGGTTATCCTATATAATCATACATCCCAAACCAACACTAGAAGCATAAAAAAAACACCACATACCCCTTATTGGGCTTAGGTAAGATCAGAATAGGAGATGATGTCAGAAGTAATTTCAGTTCATCGAAATAAGACTGATACTTAGAATCCCATGTGAATTTCACTGCTTTCCTAGTAAGAGAATTCAAAGTTTATGCCAATTTAGATAAATAATTAAAAAACTATCGGCAGTATCTGGAAAGACCAAGGGAGCTTCATATTTCAAATATATTCTGTGGTTCCTTCTAAGACCAGATTGCCTTCACATTCTCAAGATCAACTGATAATCCATGTTTAGAAATATTGTTCCCTAATAACTTCACTTCTTGAATCCAAAAACTACATTTTGAAATATTTCCATACAAAAAGTGATTTTTCAAAATTTCTAGAATCAAACTCAAATGATGCCTATTCTCATGCTCGAATTTTGAATAAACCAGAATATCATCCACAAAAACTACCACAAAAGTGTCAAAATATTGATGAAATATCTGATTCATCAAATATATAAAAACTATAGGAGAGTTATTTAGACCAAAAGGCCTCATGAGATATTCATAATGTCTATATCTACTCCTAAAAGATGTCTTTAGTATATCAGACTCCCAAACTCTGAGTTGATGATAACCTGACCGAATATCAATCTTAGAAAACCACTTTTCCCCATTTAACTAATCGAATAAATCATCCACAAAAGGCAAGGGATATTTGTTCTTAACCGTTACCCAGTTTAAATTATGATAGTCTACATAAAATCCAAGTTAAAAATCTACCATCTTAGCAAAGAGAACAAGGGATTCCCAAGGAAAAACACTAGGGTGAGTGGAACCTTTTTCCAACAGGTCATCCAACTGAATCTTGAGATCTTTCATCTCTGATGGTGCCATACAATAAGAAGGTATCAATATCAACTATGTATATGGCACCAGGTCAATCATAAAATATACCCCTCTCTAGAGGAAGACCAGAGAAGTCATCTAGGAAAACATAAAAAAAGTCCCAAACAACAATTAGAAGATCAAAAATAAAAGATCAATCATCAGACTCAATCGCAATAGCATACAACAAACTCCTGAGCTCTGTGTGGGAAGGTCCTGCATGACCAGAACTCGGATCCCACTCCCCTTGAAACACACGATAGCTCCCACTAACAGTAAGAAACGAAACACTCCGATGTTAAAATTAAACCTTATCTCAATGAGTGATAAGTCAATCCATACCAATGATGACTTCAAACATATCCAGATCAAGAATGAGAAAACCCCAGACCAACTTTATATCAGCTATCATTAATAAACAAGGACACAAAACCCCCTAATCTCTTATATTAACAAGAGGCATCACTAACTCCATTATAAAGAACATAAGTTTCATTAGAAGTTTAAGATTATCAAAAAAATGTATAGATATAAATGAGTGGGAGGAACCATTGAAAAATAAATAAATTGCTACAGAAGATGTAATAAGGATAATACCTCCCACTATTAATGGACCTACATCGACTTCCACCGAACACTCATCTAACATGTGAAAGTGATTCACTCTTGAGGCTTATGGATGGATCCATTTAGTCCTTGAAGCATCTGACTACCCCATAGTAGCCTTTGGAGCCGACGAACCCTGATCATAACGAGGCATAGTCATAGTCTGATAAAAGCACTATAAGTGACCAATTCATCCACAACTATTGAAGATATTCATGGGCATAGGACAAGAAAATATTTTATGTCTGACCTTTCCACATTGATAACAAGTAATAGGAAAACTACTAGCCGTATTAAACGGTGCATATGAGGCTTGATGCTGAGACCCACCAACACCACTTCTGTGATGATCCTACCACTTCTTTTTCTTCCCGTGCATGTCAATGGATGGAAGATAATATGTGAAAAAGTCAACCTTTACTACTGAATTCATCTCTACCATCATAGCTCTATCTATCGTCTCTATATAGGTAGAAAGTTTCAACATAAACAATTGTGATATGATATCCGGTCATAAACCTTATAGGTACTTATGAGCCTTCAACTGGTCATTATTCACCACATTAGGAGAAAAATGGACAAATCAGCAAACTAGTTGGTGTAGGTTAACACTGAAAAATATACCTTTTGAGAAGATAAGAACTCTAGAGACTTTTCCAACATCAGATAATCTAGATAAAACTACTAGAAGAATAAGGTTTTGAAACCCTTCCAATCCAAGTCCACATGTTTGTCTTCTTGGACCATAGAGTCCCACCATCGCTTTCTAGAACCATTGAGCCCAAACACTGTAAACTTCACCTTGATATTCTAAAGTTTCTTTAGGAATTTGAAGATTTGGTCAATCTTATCCATCCATTACTCCACACCAAGAGGAACATTCATTCATTTAAAGGATGGTGGCTTCTCGCACAATAATTCCCATGATATATCTCTCTCTCCTCCAACTCCTAATTGTACATCAAAAACTATGTTCTGAACTCATGGTACATCTTGATCAATAACATGAATTGTCTCCATGATAGTCTCGATGAGATTCTGATCTATTGGTGGATTCCCTTGAGAAGAATCAACTGCACCCTCTTAAGGAACTTTTGGAAGACGTCTCAGAGGCATATTTCTGCACACTAAAACAAAAGAATGACTAGATAGCAGAAAAAATATCAGATTTAACCAGAAAATCCATAAGCAGAAACTAATATTTAAAACAAAATGCAACACAAGAGACACATATCCCAACATCCCATGGAAACTTGAGTCTCATCATGAGATGATCTGTCCATACACTTATCGAAACATACCTATCAAGTTCTAAAAATCCTATCTCCAGTCTAACAGACATCCTAAGACAAAGACTCTTGGGGAAAGACCTCATTTGATACCAAATTGTAACGAACTAACCTAGGTTACCCTCAAACCTGGAACCTGACCTATTCTGTCACATACCCGAAGGGAATTCTTGATCCCCATGGGCTGGTGAAAAGCACCTAGGCATCAAAAAACAAACTAGAGGGAATGATTTCTCCCAACCTAAACAAACACATGACATATATATACACGAAGAAAGAAGGAAAAATGGAAATCTAGTAAATATATTCCATAACTGTAAAAAAATATCAGAAACCAAAACAACTAAAAAAGTATACAAAATCTCCAAGAGACAAGTCCAACTGTAAAGGACCAAAACCAAATAGATACTCTATGTGATAGTGTGGACAAAATCCCACCATCTCACCACCATCTGCCCAACTAAGTTGACATGAAACCTTGCTACCTCACTATGGTTCCTTGCCTTTCCTTGCATTAGAATACATACATAGGTCTATGCACCACCAAAGAGGTGCACAAGGTGTAAGCTAATAGACTCAATTAGATCCCACCCAGGTGTTCCATAAAAATACTTTGTATGAAAATTCTGGAATGATCATTTCAAACAAATAAAACATGGAATTATAAGCATTAAATCAGTTTTATAGAAAACATGGTAAACATTTCCCCTTAATCACAGTTCAAAAAAAAATCCGGTATATCAATTTCAAATCATATTTTCCATATCATCTTTTGCAATTATAAACATGAATATCAAGTCTAAAATAAAAAATCCAAGAAATACAAAATATAAGAACAAGTATCATCACCAAGGATCACTATAGGTCAGACTAGTAGACTACTCATACCACAATAAATCAAGTGCACAATCCAGTTCTTAGAATACAAGCCTAATAAGCAGAAGAATACCCCTTGAGTAACCCCCCCTAAAATGTCAATATCGGCCCCCTAGAATAAATATACTAGGAAAAAAAATAAATCCCCATGAGAAAACCTCATGATAATCACAAAAAATATACGATGGACTCAAGCTAAACCTTTCACCTAAGTACCCAAGGTAACCCATGTGATCATTTTATAATTCAATACAATTCTTTGAAAACTATTTCAAAACCATTTCACAAATCCATTTCAATGCTTTGAAAATACCCCCTTTTCTTTCTATTTATCAACAAGCAGGGAAAAAACATTTTTCATTAAAAACTCCTTTCAACACACAAAAATCAATCATGTTAATTCCTTTCCTAAACTAGTTTATAAAGTAAGAACAATAAGGTTCATTAATTTAGGCTAGAGACAGAACCACCTACCTCAAAACTTGGGTCTCACATGACTTCAATGGGATCTACCAACGAAGAAACCCAAAAATTACAATAGAGACCCTAGAATCCAATACACACATCTTAGGATTGATACAATTGAGAAAGAGGGATGGCATAGAAGAGGAAATACCACATACCTCAAGAATAAACACCCATTGCATGATGACCAACAAAGGAATGTCCTATGAAACAAGATCACACAACGAATCTTAGAAGAAGACAAGAAGAAACACCAATTTATATTAGCAGATCTGATAACACAAACAAAGGTAACTATCACAATCAGTGGAAATGAAGAAGTAGAAAGGTAACTTACTTGGTGAGACACACCACAATTGAAACAGATATATAATTTCGAATGGATCGATCTAGAAGAAGTGGAGTCTACCAAAATTTCTTGAGAATTTCCCTTGGTCAAGGGAAATAAATTTTAGAGAAATAATCGAAAGGAAAATATCCACACACCTGTTTTAAAAACTACACACAGGGTGTTACATGATGTGTAACCTAGTTACATGATGTGTAACTACCAAAGTTTCATATATGATGGAAAACCCATCACCTATGATTACAATCCAACCTTTTATTAACTCACGACATGCAAGATATCTTCAAATCATGTAACCTTTCATATCATGAAACCTTTCATGACTTGCATCTAGTAACTCTTATATGTCGTGTAACCTAGTTACATGGAATTAAATCCTCTCATAGCCTAAAAAAAGCCAGTTGAAGTTGAGAGTCTAAAAAATCTATGACTTCACCATTATAGGTATCCTCCAAATTCCTTCTCAGACCTATATAGATAACAATAAAGTAAATCCATGATGAGGTTAAGGATATAACCGACAAATATGTAACAGGATATTACAAACCCTTCTGTTTGGGATATATAGTCATCCTTTTGAAGGTTCCCATTAAGGAAATTTGTTTTGACATCCATATTACAAACCCCACAGTCATGTTAAGATGCTATAGCAAGTAAAATTATTATATATTTAAACATGAAAATTGGAGAAAATGTTTTTTCATAGTCAACGCCTTTGCGTTGTTTACACCCTTTAGCCACTAGCCATTCTTTATAGGTATCTACTTTACCTTCCATGTCCAATTTTATCCTGAATACCCCTTTACACCCAACATGATTTACATCAACTGGTAGATTGAACATAACCCAAACATGGTTCTAATATATGCAATCCATTTAAAAATTCATGGATTCTTGACATCTTTCTACTTATGAGTTCTCCATTTCCACATTGTAGGAGAGAGGTCCATTACTATCAATCAATAATGAGTCACCATATATGGTGACTAGAAAACTGTGTCTTTCAGGTTCTCTTACCTATTTTGCACTCCTATACAATAGTTTTGTTTCAGGAATATATTCTTCCACAGGGACCTATGGAATATATTCTTGTACCAAATCTTGTGTATCTTTAGCATCAACTTTATTGAAGTCAATCTTTATCCCACTATACTTCTTAAGGATGAGTTCCCTCTCAAGAAATATGGATTGTCTTGTGCCAATCACTTACTTTTATGAGGGGTTATATAGATAATATCCCTTAGTTTACTTGGGATATCCTATAAATATACACTTCATGCCTCAGGGTGCTAGTTTATTTCCAAAGGTATCCTTAACAAACACCTCTCATCCCCATATATGTGCATGTGACCAAACAAGTTTCTTTTCACTCCATAACTTGAAGGGAATTCCATTTTATTCTTTATTTGGTACTCGATTTAGTGTGTATAACACAATTTTTAATTAATATCCCCAAAAGGATAATGGAATATCCACACAACTCACCATTAATCATACCATGTATAATAAGGTATGGTTCCTCATTTCACTAACACCATTCCACTGTGGTGTATAAGGTGAAGTGAGTTGAGATAGAATCCCAAACTCCAATAAAAAGTTGATAAACTCTTGGTTAAGAATTCACTACCTCGATCAGATTGAACCTTTATATCTTCTTAAATTTTTTTATCTACTTTATTCTTGAACTCTTTGAATTTCTCAATTGTATCAGACTTATACCTCATCAAGTAGACATAACCATATATATTTGATTCATTAGTAAAAGTTATGAAGTAAGAATATCCACATCTATATTCTACTAGAAAAGGTCCACACACCTCAGTGTGTACCAATCCTAGAATCTTTATAGCCCTTCCACCTTATCCACCGAATGATGTTTTGGTAATTTTTCCTTGCAAACAAGCAGGACATCTTTCAAGTGGTCTTAGATCAAAAGAGTAAAAATATCCATCTTGATAGATATTTTTCATACATTTATTATTTACATGACCAAGACAATGATTCCATAACTAGGTGTTATATGAGTTGTGTGAACATGATTTTTTATCTATTACCAATACTTGATTTTTGTAATTTAATACATAAAAGGCCATTATTTAGTTGTACACTACTATAAAAAATTTTGTCTTTGTAAAATAGGATTTTTTATTTCCAAATTTTAAAATAAATCCATCCATGTAAAGTAAAGAAATATAGATGACATTCTTAGTAACACTTGGAACAAAATAAAAGTTATTTAAAACCAAAATAATTTTAGTTGGAAATAGAATGTGGTAGTCTCCTATAGCCAAAGAAGGGAGTCATGCTCCATTGGTTGTTCGAATATCCACCTATATTTTATAAATATTTTTAAATCTACTTAGTCCATCCATTTAGATATATATTTGAGCACTATAAGATATATCTAATACCCAATGTGTAGATATAAAAATATTAATCTTGATAATGAACACACCTTTATCTTCCCCTTGCTTTGGGGTGTAAATATTCTTCAAGTGTCCTATATTTCCACATGAAAAACATACTACATATTTTTTCCTTCACCTAACTTAGGATATTATAAATCTTTTAAGGAAGGTTCTTGGGAGCTTTAGAACTAGTATGAATCTTGGTCCCCTTTTCCTTATTCTTCCTTTTCTTGGTCTCTGTATGAACTATGGGTTTTTTCACTCCCCATGTCCTTTCCAACTTGGCGAATGAGAATAAGAAGTTTTAAAATAGTCTTCTCTATATTTCTCATGTTGTAATTCACAATGAAACTAGATAATTATTTATATTGTGAGGAAATTATGAGATCTATGCATAGATCATCAAGTAATTTAATGTCCAAGATGTCTAAGCACTCTATGTAACCAATCATCTTGACTACATGAGTCCCATCAGGTGATAACTCTCCAAGATTTAATGTGAATGGTGAATTGTGAATAACCCAAGTGGTTTATTGAAGTTGAAGTTATTTTGGGGTTGAATTTATTTTCAATAAGTTGTGAAGATGAAAAGTCAATGTGTTCTAAATGTGATGATTATATATGCGTTCTTATTGCCCAAGACATGCGCTAATTTAATTAAGAGAATGCATATTATTTTCTAAAAAAAATTAAATGAAGATGATTTGATGTTTAAGAGATTTGGAATTTATAATTAAATTCCAAAATATAATAAAAAGGATAATTATAAAGATATTTGATGAGAATTTTATTATTTTGGATTGGTAGTTGCATGAGATTTATTTAACTCATTTTATATCATTTTAATAAACAATTAGCCAGCCATATCCAACTAAGGACCCACCTCAAACCACACATGTGGTACTTAGGTCTACCAATTTGAAGGTAGGTAAAATAGGTCTACCAGGGTGGAATGGGTGAGCACCTGTGAGGTAGGAAGATATAACATGCACACAATGCACACAGAACGGGTGGCGCCACTATGAGGGGTGGCACGACGATAGAGGAGTGCCAATATGGGCCAGTGCCATCAAAATTTGAGAGAAACCCCTTTTACTCACATCTTCCAAGTCAAGGATCTTTGATCATTTATTAATAAGATCCATATAGAGTGTAAAAGTGATGTGGGATGCAGTCTCCACATTCAGTATTGATCCGACTTAAAAATTACATAAAGATCTTCAGCCATCCAATCTATTGTATCTGAGTCTTCCTATTGCAGGATCGATTGTCTTCAACCTCAAAACTAGCCCAAGGGTTTCATATATGTGATAAAAATACATGCTATAGTTCTTGAGACCGAACTGGGTTCATGAAAATAATAAGATTTTTCAATATGAGATCAGGATATGATCTTCTTGGTTGGACTGATTTCATCAGTGCAATATTCTATGAAATATAGGTCCATGATGAAGTTATAGTATATTAAAGCCTCTAGTTCATTCCATATGAGGGATTGTATATTTTTCATTAAATTGAACTTATCGTAGAAGATGTTAAGTATTCAAGAAGAGTGAATTCAAAGGCTGTGGTGCTAGTATAAGAATTTTTATGTAACATGAAGAAATATACATTTTTTGGAGATGGTGATTTTCTAAATCTAAAAATCATGAGATAAGATAGTGAGCATAAGAGAAGAATAGTGGTGCGCATAAGGTATTGCAGTGGTTAATTATGTTTGTGGAATTCATATATAAATACCCCAGACCCTCATTATTTACAAATTAAAACTGAACAAAAAATCAAGTGGAAATCGAGAGCTATCTGCTGAAACAGAGAGGGAGTAGAGAGAGAAGAAGCCTCTTTTTTCACATATAATACATTAAATAGAGAAGAAGTTCACATTCAATGTGTTTCACAAATGCATGAATAAGTTTCAAAAACTATAAATTGTGAAGGAAATCTGCATACTGATTAATAACATGTGAAGAAGAGGTGTTACCACATACAATGATTGTACTTACATGAAGAAGAAAGAAGAAAATGTGTACCACGTACTCTGTTGATATGAAAATAATATAGAGACTCATATAATTATTTATGAATGCATGATTAAACTACCTTTAGTTTGGGGATCTTGCTAAATAGTCTTGAAACTTATGTGAAGAATAAGTGAGAAATTTGAATATTTTGGGTAGTACAATGAAGAAGAATACATTGTATTAGGAGCTTCACTAGAGTTATATAAAAGGAGTATGTGAGGTGAACACATGATTTTTAAAGCATGAATGATACAAAATGTGCATAAATAATGTGCATTAAACATGCATAAAGAGGAATGGGGAAAATGTAAAATAATTTACATAAATAGTGTGAAGTGAAAAAGAATTCCTGCCATGACCCAACCCAATAGGGCTAAAGCCTCAACTACCCCAAGCTCGCCTCCATAGTCCAGGGGTTGGAAACCAATGACAAAAGACATATATAACATAAGGAGGCCTTTACCTAATGTACCTGTATGCACACACCCGACCATCATAATTCATAAATTCATAGTAATAATAATGAAAAGATGCAATATCTAGAATATAAACCAATCATGAAAAACCTCTAGGGTTTACAAGAGTACTATAGTGAAAACTGAAAGTAAATGGAAAAAATACACACCAAACTAGAAAGATGTCCCAACCTAACAAAAAACCAGAAAAGTAAACTACTGATAGAGGCTAGCTTCGAATCTCCAAGCTCCGACCACCATACGCGGTCAATTCCCTAAGGTATCCCTCATCTCATCTGAAGTCACTTCCTACCTATCTGTTATCTTTATAAGAAATGAAACATGCAAGAAAAACCCCTACAGGGGTGAGTATATAAATAACTACTAGGACTCCCCAAAATATGAAGAGGAGAAATAAGAGACACAATAGGAATATATAGATAGATAGTAAATATGAAATAGCTCAACTCAAATAAAGAAGGTAACCTCATCCAACTACAAGGATATCAACACATCATGTAGGTGGACTACACGTCATGTCTCTTCCACCCATAGTAGGAGAGTAACAAAATCCAATCAACATGGATACAAATATATATATACTCAAACCAAAGAAACCCAAATGAGATAGAATGGGATCTCTATCTAAAAACCCAACCCTAGAAAAGTGTCACCATCAGTTCTAAAAGTCCATCAATGATTCCCAACATCTTGCGCGTCTTCCTAGAGGTAATCGAGTGGAGGTCTACACCTATCCACTATGCTGCATTGTCTAGGGGGTACAAATCCAAGTAGAGGACTCACACCCTAGTGTATTAGGGGGTACCACTCAAACAGTATCCATAGAGCGCCCTACCACATCAGGGGGTGGGGTTCCACTCTGCAGGTCAAGGAACCAGGCCCTGGTGTGTTAGGGGGGGGGGGGGTTCCACTCTAGTGTCATGAGGACCCATGCCCTATCAGATAAGGGTTCTACTTGGTAGGAAGAGGACCCAAACCCAAGATAATGGGGGGTTCCACACTATAGGTCGAGGACCTATTCCCTGGTGCGATAGGGGGGGGGGGGTCCACTCTAGTCATTGAGGAACCACACCCAATATGACATGGGGGTTCCCCTCAGTAGGTAGAGGACCCCCACCCAAGCTGATGGGGGGGGGGGGGTTCCACTCAATAGGTTGAGGACCTGTGTCCTAGTGTGAAAAGGGGGTTCCATTATAGTCATTGAGGACCCACGCCCTATCCGATAGGAGGGTTCCACTCGGTAGGAAGAGGAACCACACCCATGTTAATGGTGGGTTCCACTCTATAGGCTGAGGAACCACACCCTGGTGCGTTAGGTGGGTTCCACTCTAGTGTAACGACCCAATGTTTTTCAATGGAAAATTCCATTCTTATATTTATGTCATAAAAACACAAAATAATGAACCACTAAGTGATAAGTGACCTTTAAACATAAGTTTGTCACTTCTATGTTTGGAATTTTGAAAATCCGACATATACGGTTGTGTTTAAGATGATTTTTTGAGTCTAATGAAACAAAAATATTTTTTGGTGAATAATAACATGCCCTTATGAATAGTAATATAACCCTTATGAATAGTAAATCGTCCAACATAAGAGTAACATTACCTATGAACAATAAAATAAAATTTAGACATCTTATAAAGTGACAATTTGACCTTAGTAAACATTTTGGTATTTTGTATGTCATAAATAATTAATTATAATTAACTAATTAATTTAAAAGAATATTTATTTCCCTAAAATTTATTCATAAATTATTGAATCAATGTCTTATATTTTATAGATAATTTTATAAGACCCTACGTAATTTTTGAAAGCACTATAAAATCAGTTTTAATCTTAAAAACTGTTTTTTAAAGTAAATTATGATTTTAATTAAATATTAAATTAATAATATTTAAAAAATTATTTTTAAAAAATGGACTTCATTTTTGGATTCTAAATGTCAAAAAATGGTTGGGGTAAATTTTTGGGATTTTTCTAAGATACTTGAATCTTTGATGAATAGTAGAATCCGATAATTCACAATAAATGCTAAATAATGGATTAATTGAGTCATCGACGATGTTCTGCTGATGTAAGACCACTTGGATCGGGATCACATGATAAAATTACTATTCTTGGTCATCCAAGACTCACTATTCCTTTTCTTATGAGAAATTACTAAACTAATGAATTTTATATTAAGGAAACCCCTCTCCCCTCCATTATAAAAGCCACCCTTCACACCCTTATTTCCTCACACCTCTCAAGCTCCAAGACTTATCTAAACCCAAAAATCTTCCCTATCCCCTCCCCCACTTCCAAGAGATTCTGGTCTCATCAAAAGACCAACATTAGGCCCTTAAGGAGGTTCTCAAGAGAATGATTCAAGAGGTAATTTCCCTCCCTCTTCTCCTTTAATTTCCTTTCAAGTTCAAGTTCATTTCTTGATCTCTCCCCACCTATATTCATCCAAATTGTATTTTAACTCTATTATTATAAATATAATGTAATTTTATGATTCTAATGGGATATTATATCATCCAACCCCCTTTTCCTCTTCCTTTTGTTTTATTAAAGAGAATGTTGTTCGTGAGGTGTTAATTTATCACCTTCAAGAACGACATGCTTTCTTCTTCCATTTCTACCTTCAGATCTGGTCATGAAACCATTTTTATGGTTGAACCAGAATATTTTATATTTATTATCTACTATTTCATGTTCTGTAACTAACTTATGACCATATTTCTAGTGATAAATAAAACAAGTTCTTTATGATCGAAAAATCACTCAAATTAACCCAAATAATCACCATTTAATTATTATCTAATGATTCATCAACATGGATATAATATAATTCATTATAAAATAATTCAAGATCCTTTAATATCACTAATAACATGTAATATCATTTCTGGATGTTTACCCATGTTCTACCCGAACTTCAATTTATGAATACAAGTGAACAACCCAAGAAAAACCATAAAAATGAACATCCCCGGACAATGTTTTTAAACTCTATAATCATCCAAAGGAACATAAAATGAAATAATGAAACCATAATGAACCCTATTAATGTAAAAATGGTTATGGATTTCTAATTAATGAATATAATTTCATTATACAGGACATTAAATAGAAGGAAGCATTCGGGTACAAGGTAAGGGGAAATTCTCGAACCCAACTTTCATCCTTAGGGTTCTACCTCTTTCACTCCATTTTTGATATGTTCACTCCTTAAAGATAAGTTTTTCATCATTGTATTTCCTTTTTTGGGATATAAATTTTTTATAATGAAGTTTATGTCAATCCAAATGTTTTCTGAAAGAACTCTTCTCTTAAGAACTCAACTTTTACCTCTCAGTCAAGGTTGATGGTTCTTGTATCAAGTATGTTGTTCCCTATTTCTTTTGGGAACCCAAAGTTTATGAATGTGTTCTTATGAGATGAAATCCATTCCTTTTCATGGGTTAGTTATGTTCATTTATGTTATATGTTCATTGTGGCATGCATGATAAATGATAATGTTATGATGTGACGGGTGCGCCCGGAATTATATAGCGCAATTATGAATGTGTCAAAGTGACGGGTGTGCCCGGAATTATACAACGCTCTAATGCATTGGTTAAAGTGATGAATCTCATGAGTAAATGTGAAATGATGTTTTAACAAGATTCTAGCTTGGTTCACAAGTATGTGTGGTAGTTAACCACTAAGACATGATGTTTCATTTTTATGCTTTGCCACATTTCAAGTCTTTTATTTATGATCCTCTCATGTTCATGATCTTTTGCCTATGTTATGATTATTCTCACCCATGATATATTGTTCTTATTTGTCCTATTACTGGGCTTCTATCTCACCCCTTTTTCTGTATATCCTCAGGTGGCTACATGTACTAAGGAGAGGACAAGTGCCAATAAGAATCTAGAGAAGAAGAAATTAAATAAATGTTTATGCTAGAAGTTGTATTTTGTTATGTGTGGTCCTAGTTTTCCCAAGACACTAAGCCTTTGTATCCTCTTTGTGTAATAATATTATGTTGTTTATCTTTGAAATGATGTAATAGTAATGTAAGAAAAGGCCAGGTCACTATAGTTGGTATCAGAGGCAAGGTTTAGTTTATTTGGGAATTAGCATTAGTGAACCCTAGAGAAAACCTCTAGAATGAGATTAAGTACAAATATGCACACAAGAGTATTTACCTAGGGATACCATATGTTATGTTTTTGGTATAAATTTTCTAAATGAATAAGTTATTCATGACTTGTTTAGTTATGTTTTGTTTTATCCTTTTATATTTTAGAAAATGGTGGGAACCAGGAGAAATCAAGCCAACAACTCATGCGAGGGCCAATGCAACGATTTCCCGAACGACATCCCCAATGATTTGGGAGGTGGAGTTAAAGACTTCATGGTAATGCTTACCCAATTATCTCAGGTTATGAATAATAACCATAATAATGGGGAACTTCCTCCTTCACCAAAGAGGGAGAAACTGTCTATTGAATGTTTTATGCGGCAACGACCACCGACGTTTTATGGATATTCCAATCCACTAGTTGTGGAACTGTGGGTCAACTCCATAGAGAAGATCTTTTCTATGCTTCGTTGTTCTAAGATGGAGAAGGTTACTCTAGCTATTTATCGTCTTGATGGAGAAGCTGATGAATGGTGGGATTTGATTAAGAACACCAAGCCAAGGGAGGAAATTGAAGAGATGGAATGGAAAGACTTTAAGATAATGTTTCTTAATAAGTATTTCCCACGAAATCTTCGCACGAAGATGGAGAGAGAATTCATAGAGCTCAAGAAAAAGGAAGGAGGATCTGTCACAACCTATGAAGCGAATTTCACAAGGCTTGCAAGGTATTCTTCGGGTTTTTTTATCAATAATGATAGCAAAATTGATAGATTCTTTAGTGGATTAACACCACACCTTTGAAAGGCTCTTGAAATTCGATACTTTGGGAGTTATGAAGAAGTTGTTCGGTGCACTCTCAAAGTGGAGATGGAGTTTGGAGAATGGTCCCATGGCTATGGGGATAAGAAACAAAATATGGAGTTTCAAGTTGGTGGATCTAGTGACAAAGGTGGGAAGAAAAATCAACAACCCACATGCCAAAAATGTGGGAAGTTGCACCATGGGAATTGCCTCAAAGGGACGAGGAAATGATTCAAGTGTGGTAAAGAAGGAAACCATTCTCAAGAGTGTTGAAAAGACACGAAAAGGAAGGAGAATGTAGCTGATGAAAGAAGAGAACCACTCATGGTCCAATTCTACAATGGTAAGGAGCTAGGGCACTATGCAAACCAGTGCACTAAACCTCGAGTTCTCGAGGGTAATCAGCGTCAGCATCCACCAAAGCCAAAGGAACAAGGGAAGAATTATTCCATCACTACTGTGGAGGTGGATCATGATAATGAAGTCATACAAGTTACACTTCCTATTCACTCAAGAATGAAAAAAGTCTTATTTGATTCTGGTTCTACGTATTCCTTTATATCTTGCAAGTTTGCTAGAACTATAGAATCGAAGCCCCAAAACCTTGAAGTAGATATATTTGTAAAAAACCCAAGTGGTGAAATCATTACAACCCAAGTGTTTGACTCTTATCCTGTTGGATTATGTGGGAAGATTCTTCCGAAAAATATCATAATACTTCCCTTGGTGGAATTCGACGCTATAATGGGAATATACTGGCTCTCATTATATAGAGAGCATATCAACTGTCGGGAAAAGGAAATATCTTTTCATATTCCGAACCATCCCATGCTCCTCTACAAATGCAAGGAAGATCATGAATCTCCTTTAAAAAATCCTTAAATGGTGTGGGTGTTGATTCCCTATGAAGAATCATACCTGGCCTAAATGGTTGAGTCGAAGGAAAGTTCCAACCTTGAGAAAACGCCCATCATGAGGGAATACAATGATGTATTTCCCGAAGAGTTACCTGGAATTCCCCTGGATCGTGAGGTAGAGTTCTCAATTGAACTCATGCCTGGAGCTACTCCAATATCAAAGTGTCCCTATAGGATGGATCCTATCGAACTGGAGGAGTTAAAGAAGCAGCTATAAGAGCATCTAGACAAAGGGTTCATATGCCCTAGTGCATCACCTTGGGGTGCACTGGTGCTCTTTGTGAAGAAGAAGGATGGAACCATGCAGTTGTGTATCGATTATCGGGAACTCAACAAGATCACCATAAAGAACAAGTATCCTCTCCCAAGGATTGATGACTTGTTCGACCAGTTAAGAGGAGATCAATACTTCTCAAAGGTGGATCTTCGTTCTGGATATCATCAGGTAAAGGTGAAGAAGGAAGATATTCAGAAGACTGCCTTCTGTACAAGGTATGGGCACTATGAGTTTTTGGTGATGCCCTTTGGACTTACTAATGCCCCTTCAATCTTCATGTATTTGATGAATAGAGTCTTTAGACATTACCTTGACAAATTTGTGGTAGTGTTTATCGATGATATTCTCATCTACTACAAGAGAAAGGAGGAACATGAAGAACATCTAAGACTTGTGTTGGCGAAATTGAGAAAGGAGAAGTTTTATGCCAAGTTCAGCAAGTGTGAATTTTGGATGAATCAAATCACGTTCTTGGGACATGTGATCACAAGTGAGGGAATTTCTGTGGATCCTTCAAAGACAAAGGCAATTGAGAAATGGACCAGACCCTCTAGTGTCACAGAAATCCGTAGTTTTCTTGGATTAGCTGGGTACTACCGATGTTTTGTGAGAAACTTCTCATGATTGTCAAGCCCGCTAACTAAGTTAACAAGGAAAGGGGTAAAGTATGTCTGGACGGAAGAATGTGAGGGAAGCTTCAAGGAGCTAAAGAGAAGCCTGATCATTGCACCTGTACTCACACTACCAAAAAGTGGAGAAATTTTTGTGATATACAGTGATGCTTCAAAGAAAGTCTTGGGTTTTATACTCATGCAAAATGATAATGTGATAGCCTACGCCTCATGAAAGTTAAAGATCCATGAGCAGAACTACCCGACGCATGATCTAGAGCTGGCAGCTGTGATTTTTGTCTTGAAAATCTGGCGGAACTACATTTATGGCGAGAAGTGTGACATATACACTGACCAAAAGAGCCTAAAGTATATATTAACACAAAAGGAGCTAAACATGCATCAAAGGAGATGGTTAGATCTAATCAAGGATTACGATTGCTCTATTCACTATCATCATGGAAAGTCGAACAAGGTAGCTGATTCTCTAAGCAGAAAAGAACCTTCTACTCTTTCCATGTTGCGGATTGAGAAAGACCCTATCTTCATGGATATGAAAAGAATGGATTTGGAAATCATAATGGCAGGGGATACATACTACCTTGCCCAAATGATTGCGCAACCATCCATCCAGGAGAAGATTAAGGAAGAACAAAGGGATGATGTGGAGATACAAAAGAGGGTGAATGTAGTAAAGGAAGGGAAGCTGCAAGAGTTACATATCGATGATGATGGTGTGATTCGGTTTGGAATGCGACTTTGTGTGACTTCATCACCCGGGATAAAGAAGGAGCTATTGGATAATGCACATAGCTCAAATTTCTCTATCCATCCTGGGAGTACCAAGATGTATCATGATCTCCGAGAACACTTCTGGTGGGATAACATGAAGAAGGAGATTGCGGAATATATATCAAGGTGCTTAGTATGTCAAAAAGTTAAAGCTGAGCGACAAAAGTCCAAAGGTACGATGCATCTATTGCCTATACCCATGTGGAAATGGGAAAATGTTACTATGGACTTTGTCACAGGTCTCCCAAAGACGTCAAAGGGAAATAATGCAATATGGGTTGTGGTTGACCGGCTCACCAAGACTTCCCATTTTATCGCTATTCGGGAAGACCTCTCTCTTGAACAACTTGCAAAGATATATGTGAAGGAAGTGGTGAGACTGCACGGTGTTCCACTCTCAATTGTCTCTGAACGTGATCCAAGGTTCACATCTAAATTCTGGAGGAGCCTTCAATATTCTTTGAGTACTGAATTAAATTTCAGGACGACCTATCACCCCCAAAATGATGGCTAGTCTGAAAGGACTATTCAGACGCTTGAAGATATGCTAAGAGCCTGCTCTCTTGAATTCAAAGGTGGTTGGGATCAGCATCTCCCATTGGTTGAGTTCTCATACAACAATAACTTCCACTCGAGTATTCAGATGGCTCCATATGAAGCTCTGTATGGAAAGCGATGTAGAACTCTAACCTGTTGGGATGAAGTTGGAGAAAGAAAGCTACTTGGACCCAATCTTGTTCAAGAGATGACCGAGAAGGTTCAAGTCATCCAAAAACACATCAAAGCTGATCAAATTCAGCAAAATAGCTATGCTGACAACCTTCTAAGGGACTTGGAGTTCGACGTTTAAGATAAAGTCTTCCTTCGAATATCTCCATGGAAGAGAGTCATGCGATTCGGGAAGAAAGAGAAGTTAAGCCCAAGGTATATTGGCCCCTTTGAGATCCTTGATCGCATAGGAGTCGTGGCCTATTGTCTTGCACTTCCACTGAATATGGATCAAGTTTATGATGTGTTTCATGTATCACTAATGAGGAAGTACATACCAGACCCCTCACATGTACTAAACACAGAGGTGGTGCAGCTGGAAGATGATCTCTCCTATGAGGAGCATCCAGTAAAGATTATGGATCAGAGAGATAAAGTTCTACGCAGCAAGACAACCCATCTTGTAAAAGTTTTGTGGAGGAACCATAAGTTTGAGGAAGCAACTTGGGAACCAAAATTGGCAATGAAGGAGAAGTACCCTCACCTGTTTGTGTAAAGTGAAATTTCGGGGGCGAAATTCCTTAAGGGGGGAAGAATGTAACGACCCAATGTTTTTCAATGGAAAATTCCCTTCTTATATATATGTCATAAAAAACAAAATAATGAACTACTAAGTGATAATTGACCTTTAAACATAAGTTTGTCACTTCTATGTTTGGAATTTTGAAAATCCGACATACACGGTTGTGTTCAAGATGATTTTTTTGAGTCTAATGAAACAAAAATAATTTTTGGTGAATAGTAACATACCCTTAGGAATAGTAACATACCCTTATGAATAGTAATATGACCCTTATGAATAGTAAATCATCCAACATAAGAGTAACAAACCTATGAATAATAAAATAAAATTTAGATATCTTAGAAAGTGACAATTTGACCTTAGTAAACGTTTTGGTATTTTGTATGTCATAAATAATTAATTATAATTAATTAATTAATTTAAAAGAATATTTATTTCCCTAAAATGTATTCATAAATTATTTTATCAATGTCTTATAGTTTTTAGACAATTTTATAAGACCCTACGTAATTTTTGAAAGCACTATAAAATCAGTTTTAATCTTAAAAACTATTTTTTTAAGTAAATTATGATTTTAATTAAATATTAAATTAATAATATTTAGAATTTTTTTTTGAAAAATGGAATTCATTTTTGGATTCTAAATGTCTAAAAATGGTTGGGGTAAATTTTTGGGATTTTTCTAAGATACTTGAATTTTTGATGAATAGTAGAATCCGATAATTCACAATAAATGCTAAATAATGGATTAATTGAGTCATCAATGATGTTATGCTGATGTAAGCCCACTTGGTTCGGGATCACATGATAAAATTACTATTCTTTGTCATCCAAGACTCACTATTCCTTGTCTTAGGGGAAATTAATAAACTAATTAATTTTATATTAAGGAAACCCCTCTCCCCTCCACTATAAAAGCCACCCTTCACACCCTCATTTCCTCACACCTCTCAAGCTCCAAGCCTTCTCTAAAATCTACCCAAAAAACTTCCCTAGCCCCTCCCCCACGTCCAAGATCTGCTTTTATCATCAAAAGACCAAGCTTAGGCCCTTAAGGAGGTTCTCAAGAGAAGGATTCAAGAGGTAATTTCCCTCCCTCTTCTCCTTTAATTTCCTTTCAAGTTCAAGTTCATTTCTTGATCTCTCCCACCTATATTCATCCAAATTGTATTGTAACTCCACTATTATACATATAATGTAATTTTAGGATTCTAATGGGATATTATATTATCCAACCCCTTTTCCCTCTTCCTTTTGTTTTATTAAAGAGAACGTTGTTCGTGAGGTGTTAATTTATCACCTTCAAGAACGACATGCTTTCTTCTTCTATTTATACCTTCAGATCTGGTCATGAAACCATTTTTATGGTTGAATCAGAATATTTTATATGTATTATCTCCTATTTCATGTTCTGGAACTAACTTATGACCATATTTCTAGTGATAAAATAAAATAAGTTCTTTATGATCGAAAAATCACTCAAATTAACCCAAATAATCATCATTTAATTCTTATCTAATGATTCATCCACATGGATATAATATAATTCATTATAAAATAATTAAATATCCTTTAATATCACTAATAACATGTAATATCATTTATGGATGTTTACCCATGTTCTACCTGAACTTCAATTTATGAATACAAGTGAACAACCCAAGAAAACCCATAAAAACGAACATTCCCGAATAATGTTTTTAAACTCTATAAGTCATACAAAGGAACATAAAATGATATAACGAAACCATAATGAACCATATTAATGTACACATGGTTCTGGATTTCTAATTAATTAATATAATTTCATTATATAGGACATTATAGATAAGGAAGCATTCGGGTACAAGGTAAGGGGAAATTCTCGAACCCAACTTTCATCCTTCGGGTTCTACCTCTTTCACTCCATTTTTGATATGGTCACTCCTTAAAGATCATTTTTTAATTATTTTATTTCCTTTTCTGGGATATACATGTTTTCTAATCAATTTTATGTCAATCCAAATGTTTTCCGAAAGAACTCTTCTCTTAAGAACTCAACTTTTACCTCTCATTCAAGGTTGATGGTTCTTGTATCAAGTATGTTGTTCCCTATTTCTTTTGGGAACCCAAAGTTTATGAATGTGTTCTTATGAGATGAAACCCATTCCTTTTCATGGGTTAGTTATGTTCATTTATGTTATATGTTCATTGTGGCATGCATGATAAATGATAATGTTATGATGTGACGGGTGCGCCCGAAATTATATAGCGCAATTATGAATGTTTCAAAGTGACGGGTGTGCCTGGAATTATACAGTGCTCCAATGAATTTGGTAAAGTGATGAATCTCATGAGTAAATGTGAAATGATGTGTTAACAAGATGCTAGCTTGGTTCACAAGTATGTGTGGTAGTTAACCACTAAGACATGATGTTTCATTTTTATGCTTTGCCACATTTCAAGTCTTTTATTTATGCTCCTCTCATGTTCATGATCTTTTGCCTATGTTATGATTATGATCACCCCATGATATATTGTTCTTATCTATCCTCTTACTGGTATTCTATCTCACCCCTTTTGATGTATATCCTTAGGTGGATACATGTACTAAGGAGAGGACAAGTGACAATAAGAAGCTAGAGAAGAAGAAATTAAATAAATGTTTATGCTAGATGTTGTATTTTGTTATGCGTGGTCCTAGTTTTCCCAAGACACTAAGCCTTTGGATCCTCTTTGTGTAATACTATTATGTTGTTTATATTTGAAATGATTTAATAGTAATGTAAGAAAATGCTAGGTCGCTATATCTAGTCATTGAGGAATCATGCCCTATCTTTCAAGGGGTTCCACTTGGTAGGTAGAGTATCTATGCTCAAGATAATTGGGTGGTGGTGGTGGTGGTTATACTCAATAGGACAAGTACCTGCACCTTGGTGTGTCATGGGGGTTCCACTCTAGTTTCATGAAGACCCTCTCCCTATCCGATAGGGGGGATCCACTCAAAAATTCTTTGGTGATCCTGTCTGATCACTACCATCATCAAGAATTGTCTAAATAAGCGCTATGAACAAAAAAAATCACATCGTATATGAAAATACATAATGAAGGGAACCATCACATTCTATGTAAAAAAATACTCAGGATATGCTACCTTCATGCCAAAATCTGAGTCCAAACAAAGAATATAAGAGGGATTGATAATTCTTAAAAAGGGAAATAGGGGGACACGACATGTAGGGGACCCACACAGTGTGTGGTCCCACTATTTTTATTGGATGTTTCCCTAGAGGTAAACATCTTATTAACCTTATAGTACTACACGACATGAAGGGAGTCTACACGACATACCCTAGTCACTTGGGATCCCACCCGTTTGCATGGTCGTGTCCATGTTATTCAGTACATGACATGACCATGTCCATGTATTTCCACATAGGGTCCTTCCCATGTGATTTTACACATGGATCATACACCATAGTAAGAGGTACATGATGCATAGGAGGGCTACACACTGTTCCATCCTTATATTTTTTCTAAAACCCTAGCCGCTGCAACATAGGGGTCACACGCTGCGTGTTCTTCCAAACTACATGGAATGTAGTTGGTATTTTCACATAACTTTATATCCGGTCTCCACAATTCATATAAAATCATCCTACCTTTGAATCTAGTCTCGAATCCTCCCGAAAATGGTGGATCTAACTCTGGACGGTGGATTCTGGCCATCTGGTAGCCATAAAACCAATTCCCTTTACTCCGCATGAAACCCGCACACCTCGTGTATATCTGACCATTATTCCTTCTCCAATTTGGATACCAAATTAAAAAATTGACCACCCATAACTCGAAAAGCCTCTGTTTCCATCACAGATTCAATGTTCTATTCACCACACTTGATTCCATTGTGAATCTGGGGGTCTGATCAGGCTCAGTACCACCCTACAACATTGATCCATGACCCCATAGCCCAATGGAAAATAATGTGAAGAAATTTAGTGAGGAAGGAATTAAAAATAAAGGTTTATTGATTGTTTCCAATAATTCTTGGAAAATGATCAAGAATGGGGATAATACAAGGTGGAAAAACTAAATAAAAAATTAAATTCCACTACATGGGCGCATGCAAAGTCTGGAAATTTGTTTAAATCATAAAAGGGATGATTATTCTCAATAAATTTAATAAAAAAGTGTGTAACCCAATAATTTATGAGTACTACTAGAATATTGGTAATTTCTTCATCAAATAATGTGTTCACTAACGATTGAGAGAAGTTTCTGCATTCGCTGCGTCTTGATCTTCTATGATATGGAGTTCCTTCGTCACTTGAATTTGATTTTCCAATGAGAGGAGGAAGGATTCATTGCTTAATGGTACCGAGATTATACAGGAAACCCTTGGAAGATAACCATAATGATATATTTATAGATGAAACAAATTATGTTAATTAATTAAAATAAATAAATCTAATTATTTATTTCTATTAAACACTCTCTCCAATAGTCTCTATATCCAAACGCCCCACGCCGACCTATTTTAGGTCATACCTAGGGTAAAAATTGTGTTCCAGAATTAACCATGGTCTTGTATTTTTGATCTGATATTCTGTTTATGTGTTACCCTATTTTCTATAAGAAAATTCATGCGCATAATATAAAATATATTTAATATTTTTATAAAATTAATTCCGGGAACACTGGGCCTCGGAATCGCATGTCGTCTTAGCGCCTAGATTTGAAAATATATGTAAAAATATTTCAAAGTCTTAAAAGAAAAAAAATTTGTCTCTAAATATTTCCATCCTTCAATATTTTCATCCCTGAAAAGAAAAACTACACAAAAATCTCGAGATACTAAGCCCGTATCTGGATCTTCTGCTCTCAGGAGCTCTTTTACACGTTCTTGTATTTCCACAACACATGAACCAAGGGGATGGTCCATCCACATAGGTTCCTCTCTTATATATCCTTGATCACCACTCAGTGATCCACAAAAGTGGATCCTTCCTTGATTTCCAGCTCATGCCAATTTATGACATGCATGGGGTCATGTATGTATCTTCTCAACTATGACACGTGGAAGTTATCATGCACCTGTTCTAACTGTGGGGGTATAGAGAGGCTATAAAAAACCTCAACAAACCTCTATAAGATCTCAAACGACTCGATGAACCTCAGGGATAACTTACCTCCGTATACAAACCTCCGTAACCCTCATCATGGGGATACTCTTATAAAAACATGGTCTTGCTGCTCAAACTCCAAGGGCCTTTGAAAATAATTTTCATAAGATTTATGAATGCTCTAGGATGTCCTCATCTACTTGAAGATGACCTAGAACTTCTCCATTGTCACCTGCACCAAATCTGGACCCATAAGAGATGTCTCTTTGATCTCTGTCCAACACAAGGGTGACCTGAAAGGTCTCCCATATAGGTCCTCAAAGGATGTTATAATGAAAGGAGAGTGGTATCTATTATTGTATGAAAGCTCTACCAAGGGAAAGTGATACTCCTAGCTCTGGCCGAAGTATAACACACAATCCCTCATCATATCCTCTAACACCAAGATTGTGTGCTTGGTATGACCATTCATCTGAGGGTGAAAGGTTTTACTCATCCTCATTAGGATCCTGAATTCTTCTTACAGGCCTCTCCACAACCATGACATGAACTAAATGCCACAATTTGAGACAATAGTTAAAGGTAACCCATGAAGGAAAACAATATCCTATATATAAAACTACCCCAAACTCTCTACTGAACTCTACTCCCTAATAGCAAAGAAGTGTTCTGACTTTATGATTTTTCCAACTATCACCCAGATGGTGTCATGGCCCTTAGCCATCCATAGAAGTCCTATTACAAAGTCCATGGATATGAAATCCTACTTCCACTCCGAGATATCAAGGGGCTGCAACAAACCTTCCGAAACCTGATACTCAGCATTCACCTACTAATAGGTGAGGCACAATGAGATGAAATAAACCACGCTCAATCTCATGTCATACCACTAAAACTACTGCTAAATGTATTTTTACATCTTCCCACACCAGGATGTAGAACCAAATGATAAGTGTGGTACTATTTCATCACCTCTTCCTGCATCATGACCAGGACCACCAACCACCCCTAGAAAAGGATGACGTGATTTGATCCTTCATAATATCCATTTAGTGAATCTACCATGGATATATGGTCATGAAATACCTCACAGTTAATGTCTACTAGCTGGGAATCTCTCACATGCTTGAGAAGCAGGGGATTCAACACCATCAACTAAAGAAAAACTACACCCGCCTACCCTACCGGGGTCAGCTGCAAGGAAGCCAACTACTTAGAAGAATCCTATACTAAATGATCTTGGGACTTCCTAATAAGGGAATTTTCTACCACCTTTACCTTCCCTGGAGTATAGAATATCTTGAAGTCATAGTCCTAAAGGAACTCCAACTAGTACCATTATCTCAGGTTCAAGTCTCTCTACGTGAATACGTACCTGAGACTCTGATGGTCTGAGTAAACCATGAAGTGCTCTCCCAGAACATAGTGTCTCTACATCCTTAGGGAGAATACTAACATTTCTATATCTAGGTCATGAGCTGTGTAGTTATGCTAATGGGGTCTCAACTACCTCTACTCTCATACAATAACTACCTACCACTGCATCAATACATAGATGAGCCCATATTTAGAGGAATAAAAATACACTACATAATCTATGCTCTCCTCTAGTAGTATCAACACAAGAGCACTCATCAGCCTTAACCTTAACTCCTCAAAGGCCCTCTAGCACCACCCAATCTAGGTAAAAGGTTTCCCTTTATGCATTAGGGAATTATAAGGGGTTGGAATCTTGGATAAGCTTTCCAAAAATCTCTTATAGTACCTTGACAAGACAAGAAAACTCTACACCTATAAAATGATCTTGGGTGGATCCCAAAAAAGAACTACATCAATCTTCACTGGGTCCATGTCTAAAAAATGATTAGAAATTACATGCACCATAAAGTGAACATCATGATTCTAGAACTATAACTTAGAGAGATTACCATAAAATTGGTGCTCCTGAAGAAAATATAGGACCAACATTAAGTGCTCTACATGATCCTCCTCCAATACAGAGTAGATGAGTATGTCATCAATAAAGACAACCATGAACTAGTCTAGGTACGGTTGGAAAACCTAGTTCATCAAATCCATAAACATGGTGGGAGAATTTGTCACACCAAAGTGAATCACCATGAACTCATAGTGTCCATAGCGACATCATAATTCCATATTCATAATATCAGGCTCATGAACCCTCAACTGGTTGTATATGGACCTGATATCGATCTTCAAGAACCATATCATGCCTCACAACTGATCAAAGAGGTTGTTAATGCTCGAAAAGGGGTACTTGTTCTTTATCATGTTTTGGTTCGGGTGATGATAATCCATGCAAATCCATAAGCTCCCATTTTCCTTTTTCACAAAGAACACTGGAGCTACCTAAGGGGACACACTAGGCCTGATAAAAACCTTATCTTAAAGGTATTGCAACTAAAATAGAAGCTCTTAGAGCTCAGTAGGGGATATTCAATATGATGTAAAAGATATTGGAGTAGTCCTAGGATGAAACTTGATACAAAACTCTATATCCCACCTTGAAGGTAGTCCTAGAATGTTCTTGGGGAATACATCCAAATAATCCTCCATGACTGAAGGAATCTCGATGCCTAAAGATCCTACTGCACCATGGGATATACTCACCAACTTATGGGTGATGGGATGTAACCTCCTACTCATAGAACCCACTCATCCTACCATGATATCTCTCTCACCCATAAAATAGAATCTCATCCCATCAGTGTGGAGGCATTTAACTTATCTATGGTGATATTCAATCTAGGATCAGACCATGAAAAACCATTCCATACCCAAGATGAAGTTATTGGGTTACATCGTGAAGAAAAAAAGGTACAATGTGAAACTCTCTCCACCAAGATATATCTCACACTACAGGAAGATAAATGATACTAAAGAATCATTCCCTATAGGAACCTTAAACAAATTTGCTGGGCTAAAGCCCCTACTGGGAGATCCAGATCTCGCACCCGGAGTATAGAGATGAAGGAATGACTGAAAACTATGTCTAATAATAAAAAATAAATAGTATAAAATACAAAGATTATACCTCTTATCATCTCATGTACCGCTAGGTCGTAAGCATCCATAGCCTACAGCTGTTCGCGGCCCCAACCACCAGCTCCTTGAGCCTAACATGGGCCGACTGGTGGTGGTGGTGGAAGGATCTCATAGTGTCATCCACTACCCATAGCTCCTCTTGATCCTCCTCCTCCTATAATAGCTATGCCTCTATGGGGGACTCCCTACCTTCTCCCAGGTGATCCCTGATCATGGCGCTGCCTCTTCCATGGTGGTCTATCTGCTATCTACCTACGCTCCTCAACACGTCTGGTCAGGAAGTCTCATGCTATGTGACCTTTCCCATCACAAGCATAAAAGAACCCATCTCTAGGATTATCTGGTCCTCTATGATTCCCCTGACCATGTACCTGAGTTTGATCATGGGTGGGTCTCCCGCGTCGATATCTTGTCAACTAGCACCTGATAGCTGTTGTAGACGACTCAGCCCTGTAACGCTTAGTGCCAGCTCTAGCTACATGGAATCCATCTAATAGGAAACTATCTGTCACCAGTGCCTAATCCAATACCCTGAAATAGATGGTAATTCAAAAGGGTGCTACACTATCACATATCTCTTGGTGGAGACCCTGCTCAAAATTCCATGCTCAAAAGTATCCATCCCAGATCATGTCAAAAGAGTACTGTGTAAGGTCTATAAAACTCATGGCATACTAAACCACTTTTATCCCTCCCTTTTTATCTCTAGAATATCTTTAATATGAATTGATCACAAAAATGAGGGGTAATACTCCTCACAAAATAGATGCTAGATATCAGGCCATGAGAGTGTTGACTCATCATGCATCTGGGTAATAAGACTCCACTAGTGCCTAGATGCTTCATGGAAAAGGATAGATGCTAATGCAACCAACAAACCCATCAGTGTCTAGATAAGCCTGAAAAAATAGACCACTAACTCTATCCAATATTCTACTGTCTGGGTAACTGGATCTTTGTGGAACCTCAGCAACCTTTGGCACTGGAACTCAAAGAGTGTGCTAAGCCTGTGCGCATCCTCATATTGTCCTACTAGTTTGATATATTATTCAAAAAGAGGGGGTGCTACTACATGTACACATGGATAAAGAATATCATGGGATTAACCCTGAACTGAGGCCTCATCGCTCATTAGATCTTTATTATGATCCAGAACTGGTATCCTGGTTGGATATCATCATAGAGGAATCCTAAAATTTTAATCAAGACGTACCATGTTAAGATGGGAACACACACACATATATATATATAAAATGGGAGAGCTATATCAAGAAGGGTATTTAAATACTCAATCCTATATGATACATGTACTATTAATCCCTACAAACAATGTCTTGATGTACCGAGTTGATAATCAGGTAGTCAGAGTCCTCATAAATGGATACGTCAGCCACCCATACCAACCCCGGGGTCCCTGGCCTGAGAGCCACACTCGATACGCTTTGACACCATTTCCCTAAATTCCAACCAAATACTTATAAGGGGACTACAAAAAACACCATCCTGAGGATTGAACCACCTTTGATACCAATATTTCATGACCCAACCTAATGGGGATCGAGCTGCAACAACCCCAAGCTTGCCTCCATAGGTTAGGGGATGGTGACCAGTGTCGAAAGACATATCTAACATGGGGAGGCCTCTACCTAATGTAACTATACATACAAATACCCAACCATATCAAAGCGTAAGTATATAGGAATAATAATAAAAATATGAAAAATCTAGAATATAAACCAAGCATGAAAAACCTTGAGGGTGTAAAAGAGTACTACAGTGAAAACTGAAAGAAAAGAAGAAAAATACACACCTAACCAGAAAGATGTTGCAACCCAAAAAAACTAGAAAAGTAAAATATTGAGAGAGACCATATCTGAATCTCTAGGCCCCGACCACCATATGTGGTCAATGCACCAATGTACCCCTAATCTCCTCTAAAGTCACCAACAACCTATCCATAGTCTGCATAATACATGACATGTATTGAAAAATCCCATGCAAGGGTGAGTATATGCATACCCAGAAGGATGCCCTGAAAGATGAAGGGGGTGTAGTAAGAGGCACAATAGGAATATATAGGAAAATATTAAACATGAAACAAACCAACCCAAAGTAATAAGGTAACCTCATCCAACTACAAGGAGATCAACATGTCTGTAGGTGGAATACAAGTCATGTTTCTTCCACCCATAGTATAAGAATAAAAAAATCCAATCATCATGGATATAGATATATATATGCTCAAACCAAAGAAAAATAAGAGAGAGATAAGGGGATATCCATCTCATAGCCCATCCCAGGAAAAGAGTCACCCTCACTTCGATATGTCCATCAATGATTCCTAGAATCCCACGTGTCTACCTAGAATTAATTGGGTGGAGGCCCACACCTCACTACTTTGCCACATAGTTGAGGGGGAAAAAACTCCAAGTAGAGGACCCATTCCATAGTGTGTTAGAGGGTACCAATAAAAAAGTATTCATATAGGACCCACACCCTAACATGCTAGGGGGGTTCCACTCTGTAGGTTGAGGACCCATGCCCTGGTGCTTTTGGGGGGGGGGGGGGTTCTACTCTAGTGTCACAAGGACCCATGCTCTATCTGATAGGAAAGTTCCACTCGGTAGCCAGAGGACCCATGCCCAAGATGAGGGAGGGGGGGTTCACTTTATTAGTCAATGACCCATTCCTTGGTGCGATAGTGGGGATCTACTATAGTTATCATGAACCCATACCCTATCTGATATGGGGTTCTACTTGGTAGGTAGTAGACCTTCGCTCAAGCTGATGGGGGGTTCCACTCTATAGGTTGAGGATCTGTTCCTTGGTGCGATAAGGGTGTTACACTCTAGTCACTGAGGACCTAATATCTATCTGATAGGGAGGTTAAAATCAGTAGGTAGAGGACGCACACCCAATATAATGTGGGGTTCCACTCTATAGGTCAAGGAACCACACCATGGTGTGTTGGGTGGGTGGGTGGGGGGGGGGGGGGGGTTCCACTCTAGTCATCAAGGACCCATACCCTATCTTATAGGGGGTTCTACTTGATAGGTAGAGGGACCATGCCCAATATGATGGGGGGGGGGGGGTTCTACTCTATAGGTAAAGGAGCCACACCCTAGTGCATTAGGGGGGTTCCACTCTGGTTTCATAAAGACCCGTACCCTATCCAATAGGGGGTTCCACTCAGAAATCCTTTGGTGATCTTGTTTGATCACTGCTATCATAGAGCATCACCTAAATAGTAAATATTCATAAAATATACCATATAATATCTAAAAATACACAACAGAGGGCACCATCATATTCTACGTGAAAAAAATTCAGGATAGGCTACTCGTAAGAAAAATCTGAGTCCAAATGATAGAGATACAAGATATTGAAGATTCATAAAAAGTGAACTAGGGGTATACAATGTATAGGGGACCCACACAGTGTTTGGTCATACTATTTCTCATGGACTTGTCCCTAGAAGTAAATGGATCATCAACCTTGTAGCACTACACGATGTGCAGGGAGCCGGCACGGTGTTTCATAGTCACTCGGGGTCCTGCTCATGTGCTTGGCCATGTTAGTGTAATTCAGTACATGATGTGTATAAGGCCCCGACCTTAAACCTTACTTAATCTTGAGTTATTACAAGAATACACCTTGAGGATCTTTTCAGGTTTAGAGTTTTAGAGAATTAGATCATAAAATATACATTATATCCCACATTTAAACAAATTGGTTACAATAAAAGATAGTATTCATTTTTTTCCCATCAACGGAAACATATTTAAAATAAAACATGGATTCTTTCTTGAAACTTCCTTGACACTATCATCATATCATGTACCCTTCCCTTGACCTATGAAAAACATTTCAAAAACTTGGGATGAGCATAAAAAGCTCAGTAAGGGATATAAAAATATGGAAAGGAAACATGAGTTCATATATACATAAGAATGAAATCATACTTTACCCATAAAACATAGGCACTTTAACATACCTCATCAAATCATGAATAAATCATAGAAATCATAAGACATAAAGGTAACTTGAGGCATTCATAACATTCTTACGTAGGGAGTAACCCTCTTGATTACGTTTGGAATACCCATCACAGTATATTCCCTAAATCTCTTCGGAGAAACCTTAACATTTCACTCCTTCAAGTTACCCAATGCATTGGAGAGCTATATCGGGATCACCCGCCCTTAGTTTATTATGGAACCACCCGTCTTCATAATAATGCCCAAGAACCACAACATAATCGTATCACATAAAACATGCATAAAGGAAACATAACATTTCAACCTTTCAATCACAAGATATCAATACAACACATTGATATAAAAACATTATGAAAACCATTTTCAATACCAAAATAAAAGAAAAGTAAAACATGGTATTTATTTTTCTTTAAAAAAAGTATGTCTTGTAGAGGAAGCCGAAACTCAAATAATGGTCACGGTGGTGGAGAAGTCGTTGTCGCCGCATACGTACGACAAAAAAAACATTACCTTTTGTCGTTTAGTAAACACTTCATATAAAAAATATTACTTTTGAATAAATGTAAAAGTCAAAGGGGTTTATACACTGTATAAAAGAAGGTTGTGTATAAAACAAAATATGCCTCAATGAAAGGAGATTGAGACGAAGTCTCATACCTCGTATCCGACTTGACTTGATCGTTCTTTAATATCCTGAATAATAAACTTGAGTTAATTTCTACTTTCTTAAGAACCTTTTTCAAGTTCATTATTCCTTTTATATCACTTATTACCATGTCATGAACACTATGTAATTATTTTAGTTAATAACGGTCGTTTTAACGATCATTGGTACTTGAGTCAAAATATGCTCTTTATAATTACAAGGTGTTCATGTATCCATTATATCCAGAGTTATACTCATGATGTATATATCATATATATCATATATATCCAGTATATACATGCATTTATAATATTACACAACATTTAGAGGTAAGAAATGAAATGCACCGTTCATGGAGACGGTAAGCCGTACGTACGCGTGAACGCTACTTTCATTTCTATTTCATATTTTATGGAATTAAAACATAATGATACATAATAGTATTTTAATTCCAGTATGTTATCATATATAATATCATTAAATATATCCTTCATATGTACCACATATGGTATTAACGAATCAAATCACATTGAGGGGGCGGTAGTCCGCACTTCCTAAAATGAAGATATCGCGTTTACTCATAATGGTAACCATAAAGATATGAAATAAATGAAAAATACAGAATCTTAAGTAAAACATAAACATATTATATATAATATATAAATATATTTACATCTTAATGGCCACCTTTGAAGGTGATATATGAGTGTTGAACAATCATCGTTTCGTGAGGCAGAAATTCGCCATCCACAGAAACAATATGTTCTTTAACCATTATATGTAGATGTGTGTAAGTGTAGCTCGAATCCTTCTTATAACAACATCCTAGTATATGTAATATACTGGTTTTGTTACAAAAGAAATGAATAAAAAGAGTTTAGGGGGTTGGAGAAGCAAAATAAAACAAAATAACACAAGAGAAAACACTACCTTTAAAACGGGTAACTATTTTTGATTTGGGATCAAAGGCTTCCTTGGGAAGACTTCTGCCCAAAGTGAGTCTAATAGGAGTAATAGAGAGATGTGTAGAGACAAAATGGGCTAGGGTTGGCCAAGTCAAAGGCTTTGGAAGTGTGGGTAAGGAGGTAGAGGTGGGGGCCTTTTATAAGAGGAGAGGAGGGGCACTCTTGGAAAGTAAAGAAATGTTACTTTATTTTAAAACGAGTTTCGGATTTAAAAGGTCCCACATTGATATAATTAGAGGATAAGGTGATAAGGGTTCTAAATCTACCCATCCAATAGGTTTTGGACATGTTTAGGTCATAGATTTTACATTATCTTTTCATTTTATTTAAATCGTTAAATAATGAGGTAATCGCTGCATCATCATGTTGTCATAAATAATTTAATTTATTTAATGTCTAAAAATTATAAAAGAAATAATATGATGTATGAAATCTTTTTATATTTACAATGATTATTTATAGTCAAAAATCTGACTTGTATAACCCCATGTAAAAATTGTTTTAGTAAAACAACTCAGGTTTGTGTCATTTTTATTTTAACATTAAATAAAAAGATATTAATGTCATTTTCCTACCAAAGTGGATCCATGGGGTCCCCAAGTTGACCCATGGATTGTATTGGTCGGACATGACACATCCAATAATGTTAGGACATGTTTCAAGCTCATCTCATATTATTAAAACATTATTCTTACATTAAATTACACTAATTACCTCTAATCGCGATTAAAAACTTAAAAGTTACTATTCACCAAAAAATTATATTTAATCCCATTGAACCACATTTTACTTCTTAATGACAACCATGTATGTCAGATTTTTGAAATTCAAAACATAGAGGTGGTAAAATTTCATTTAAACGAAAAATCAGTTTTTTTAAGTACCACTTAGTGGTTTCACGATTCATCAAAAATTGAAGTTTTCCAGAAAAAACCAAAACTTCATCCCAAGATATATTTGATTTTACGAATTCAAAAATGATGTATATTTTATAAAATTCAAAAAATATAAAATTCATTAATTAATTTAATAATTAATTCCCGCTATCAGAGCAAATAGCGTGTTTTTATGAAACAATAAGTATCAAAAGATTGACACTAGTTTAAGTCCAATTTCAAAGTGAAATTAATTCCAAGGACCACTATTGGATTAAATGGTAAAAATATATTCTAATTTAACTTTAAAACCAATTCAAAATATAATCTAATCATATAAATAAATTAGATTAAAAAGAGGTTTTGAATTAAAATACAACATTTTTCACTATTCATTAAAAAAAATGAACTTTATCAGAAAAATACAAAAAATTCACACAAAGTAAATTTTGATGTCCCAATCATAAAGAATAAGTTTATTTTGACAAATAGAGCTTATAAAATTGTAAAAAGATAGATTTAAAAGATGGTTTGCCATCAAAAGGCAGTAAAACAATCTTTTAAAAATATTAGTGTATTCCATGCTTAAGATTGGATTTATTCTCATTTTAAGCCTCTAAAACACTATCTAATTCATTAATAGACATAGATAAAAATATCTATTATTAATTACTTACTTGGGATGTTACATCCTTCCCCTATTTAGAAAATTGCGTCCCCGCAATTCATTTACTTATCGAATAAGTGGGGGGTATTTATCCCTCATTGCATTTTCAGATTCCCATGTTGCCTCTTCAATCATGTGGTTTTTCCACAAAACCTTTACCTGACAAATCACCTTATTCCGTAACACTTGCTCCCTATGGTCAAGAATCTGGACCGGTTGTTCCTCATAAGATAGGTTCTCTTCCAGCTGAACTACCTCTGGACTCAAAACATGAGATGGATCTGGCATATACTTTCTCAACATCGAAACATGAAAAACATTGTGTACCTAAGATAAACTCAGAGGTAAATCCACTCGGTAAGCAACTAATCCAACTCTATCCAGAATTTCATATGGTCCAATGAACCTTGGACTCAACTTTCCTTTCTTACCAAATCGCATCACACTTTTCTATGGTGAAACTTTGAGAAAAACATGATCACCTACCTCGAAAGATAGATCCTTCCTCCTGTTGTCTGCATAACTTTTCTGTATGCACTGAGCTGTTATCATGTGTTTCTGAATCAACTAAACTTTTTCTGCCATCTCTTTTACCAATTCTGGTCCCATCATCTTCCTTTCACCTACTTCATCCCAAAAAGATGTAGTTCGACACCGCTTCCCATATAATGCCTCAAACGGTGCCATCTGTATACTAGAATGAAAACTATTATTATATGAAAACTCAACCAAAGAAATATGTTGGTCCCAACTTCCCTGATAATCCATCGAACAAGCACGTAGAATATCCTCCAAAGTCTGGATCGTTCGTTCTGACTGCCCATCTGATTGAGGATGAAAAGCTGTACTAAAATTTAATTCAGTACCCAACGACTTCTGAAGGCCTTTCCAAAAGTTATAAGTGAACCTGGGATCACGGTCAGATACAATGGAGAGAGGAACTCCATGTAATCTGACTATCTCTTTAAGATACAAACGGGAAAGTTGATCTAGGGAAAAAGTATATCGTATAGCAAGGAAATGAGCAGATTTGGTCAAGCAATCAACAATAACCCAGATTGCATTATTACCTTGAGATGTCTTCGGTAATCCCACAACAAAGTCCATGGATATATTCTCCCATTTCCACTCTAGCGCTGGTAAAGGCTGAAGCATCCCTTTCGGTAACTGCCGCTCTGCTTTAACCTATTGACAAGTCAAACACTTTATAATAAAATCAGCAATATATCTTTTCATTCCGTCCCACCAGTAATACTCCCGAATATCTCTATACATCTTAGTACTACCAGGATGAACTGAAAACAGAGAACTATGAGCTTCACATAACAACTCTCTCTTCAACTGTGAATCACAAGGCACACACAATCTCTTCCCAAATCTCAAAACACAATCATTATCAATGTTGAATTCAGGCAACTTACCCTTCTGAACTAGCTCTACCTTTTTCTGCAACTCACTATCTTGCTTCTGTTCTTGCTTGATTCTGTCTGATAGAGATGATATCACTGATACCTGAAACAAAACATAATAACTTCCTGCACCAACAACTTCTATGCCAAATTTCATCAAATCAAAAACCAAAGGATCTCATTCCAAACGTAGCATGGTTAATGAAGCATTACTTTTCCGACTCAAAGAATCAGCCACTTTATTTGCTTTTCCCGGATGGTAATGAATTGTATAATCATAATCTTTGATTAATTCTAGCCATCTCCTCTGTCTCATGTTAAACTCTTTCTGAGTGAATATATACTTTAAACTTTTGTGATTAGTATATATTTCACACTTTACTCCATACAAATGATGCCTCCAAATTTTTAGAGCGAAAACTACAGCAGCTAATTCCAAATCATGTGTAGGGTAATTTACCTCATGAGTTTTCAACTGACGTGAAGCATAAGCAATTACCTGATCATTTTGCATTAGGAAACAACCAAGTACTTTCAATGAAGCATCACTGTATATAAAAAACTCACCATTCCTCGAAGGAAGTGCCAAAACTGGAGCATTCACCAATCTTCTTTTCAACTCCTGAAAACAATCATCACATTCTTTTGTCCAGATAAACTTAACACCCTTCCAAGTTAGCTTCGTCATTGGACTAGATAACCATGAAAAATTTATAACAAACCTTCGGTAATAGCCTACCAAACCAAAGAAGCTACGAATCTTAGTTACATTTGTGGGTCTTGGCCATTCTTCAACAACTTTTGTTTTTGCAGGATCAACAGTTATCCCATCTTTAGAAACAATATGACCAAGGAATGAAATTTGTTGCAACAAAAACTCACACTTGCTGAATTTCCCATACAATTTCTTTTCTTTTAAGGTTTTAAAAATAACCCTTAAATGTCCTTCATGATCCTCTTTACTTTTATAAAACACCAAAATGTCACTAATAAAAATAACCAAAATTTTTCACCTGAGTCAACTGATCCATCACTACAACAAACTATTTAGTTCTGATTCTGACCATCTCAGGATACTGATTTGAAAGGTCATTTCCCTCTGTATGCATTCCTAGAAAAGATGTTCTGTTTCCTCTATGAAAATCCATTCTTAACACAAAAATATCTTAGGCGAAGCAACATGATAATCTTTAAATGCTATGTCATTTCAACCATACCATAAATTAATTTATAATTTAATAATTTTCTAACTCCTAAATTTGTCTAAACCGACCTTTGATACCAACTATAAGGCCCCTACCTTAAACCTTACTTAATCTTGAGTTATTACAAGAATACACCTTGAGGATCTTTTTAGGTTTAGAGTTTTAGAGAATTAGATCATAAAACATACATTACATCCCACATTTAAACAAAGTGGTTACAATAAAAGATAGTATTCATTTTTTCCCATCAACGGAAACATATTTAAAATAAAACATGGATTATTTCTTGACACTTCCTTGACACTATTATCATATCATGTACCCTTCCCTTGACCTGTGAAAAACATTTCAAAAACTTGGGATGAGAATAAAAAGCTCAGTAAGGGATATAAAAATATGGAAAGGAAACATGAGTTCATATATACATAAGAATGAAATCATACTTTACCCATAAAACATAGGCACTTTAACATACCTCATCAAATCATGAATAAATCATAGAAATCATAAGACATAAAGGTAACTTGAGGCATTCATAACATTCTTACGTAGGGAGTAACCCTCTTGGTTACGTTTGGAATACCCATCACAGTATATTCCCTCAATCTCTTAGGAGAAACCTTAACTTTTCACTCCTTCACGTTACCCAATGCACTGGAGAGCTATATCGGGCTCATCCGCCCTTAGTTTATCACGGAACCACCCGTCTTCATAATAATTCCCAAGAACCACAACATAATCGTATCACATAAAACATGCATAAAGGAAACATAACATTTCCACCTTTCAATCACAAGATATCAATACAACACATTGATATAAAAAAATTATGAAAACCATTTTCAATACCAAAAGAAAAGAAAAGTAAAACATGGTATTTATTTTTCTTTAAAAAAAAGTATGGCTTGTAGAGGAAGCCGAATCTCAAATAATGGTCACAGTGGTGAAGAAGTCATTGTCACCGCATACGTACGACAAAAAAAAACATTCCCTTTTATCGTTTAGTAAACGCTTCGTATAAAAAATATTCCTTTTGAATAAACATCAAAGTCAAAGGGGTTTATACACCGTATAAAAGAAGGTTGTGTATAAAACAAAATATGCCTCAATGAAAGGAGATTGAGACGAAGTCCCATACCTCGTATCCGACTTGACTTGATCGTTCTTTAATCTCCTAAATAATAAACTTGAGTTAATTTCTACTTGATTAAGAAGCTTTTTCAAGTTCATTATTCCTTTTATATCACTTATTACCATGTCATGAACACTATGTAATTATTTTAGTTAATAACGGTCGTTTTTACGATCAATGGTACTTGAGTCAAAATATGATCTTTATAATTACAAGTTGTTCATGTATCCATTATATCCAGAGTTATACTCATGATTTATATATCATATATATCCAGTATATACATGCATTTATAATATTACACAATGTTTAGAGGTAAGAAATGAAATGCACCGTTCATGGAGACGGTAAGCTGTACGTACGCATGAACGCTACTTTCATTTCTATTTCATATTTTATGGAATTAAAACATAATGATATATAATAGTATTTTAATTCCAGTATGGTATCATATATAATATCATTAAATATATACTTTATACGTACCACATATGGTATTAACGAATCAAATCACTTTGAGGGGGCGGTAGTCCGTACTTCCTAAAATGAAGATATCGCGTTTACTCATAATGGTAACCATAAAGATATGCCATAAATGAAAAATACAGAAGCTTAAGTAAAACATAAAAATATTATATATAATATATAAATATAGTGACATCTTAATGGCCACCTTTTAAGGTGATATATGAGTGTTGAACAATCATCGTTTCGTGAGGCAGAAATTCGCTATCCACGGAAACAGTATGTTCTTTAACCATTAGATGTAGGTGTGTGTAAGTGTATCTCGAATCCTTATTATAACAACATCCTAGTATATGGAAGATACTGGTTTTGTTACAAAAGAAATGAATAAAAAGAGTTTAGGGGGTTGGAGAAGCAAAATAAAACAAAAGAACACAAGAGAAAACACTACCTTTAAAACGAGAAACTCTTTTTGATTTGGGCTCAAAGGCTTCCTTGGGAAGACTTCTGCCCAAAGTGAGGATAATAGGAGTAATATAGGGATGTGGAGAGACAAAATGGGAAGGGTTTGGCCGATCCAAAGGCTTTGGAAGTGTGGGTAAGGAGGTAGAGGTGGGGGCCTTTTATAAGAGGAGAGGAGGGGTACTCTTGGAAAGTAAAGAAATGTTACTTTATTTTAAAATGAGTTTCGGATTTAAAAGGCCCCACATTGATATAATTCGAGGATAAGGTGATAAGGGTTCTAAATCAACCCATCTAATAGGTTTTGGACATGTGTAGGTTATAGATTTTACATTATCTTTTCATTTTATTTAAATCGTTAAATAATGAGGTAATCGCTGCATCATCATGGTGTCATAAATAATTTGATTTATTTAATGTCTAAAAATTATAAAAGAAATACTAAAATGTAGGAAATCTTTTTATATTTCCAATGAATATTTATAGTCAAAAATCCAAATTTTATAACCCCATGTAAAAATTGTTTTAGTAAAACAACTCATGTTTGTGTCATTTTTATTTTAACATTAAATAAAAAGATATTAATGTCCTTTTCCTACCAAAGTGGCTCCATGGGGTCCCCAAGTTGACCCATGGATTGTATTGGTCGTCCATGACACATCCAATAAGGTTAGGACATGTGTCAAGCTCATCTCATATTATTAAAACATTATTCTTACCTTAAATTACACTAATTACCTCTAATCGCGATTAAAAACTTAAAAGTTACTATTCACCAAAAAATTATTTTAATCCCATTGAACCACATTTTACTTCTTAATGACAACCATGTATGTTGGATTTTTGAAATTCAAAACACAGAGGTGGTAAAATTTCATTTAAACGAAAAATCAGTTTTTTTAAGTACCACTTAGTGGTTTCACTATTCATCAAAAATTGAAGTTTTCCAGAAAAAACCAAAACTTCATCCCAAGATATATTTGATATTCCAAATTCCAAAATGATGTATATTTTAAAAAATTCAAAACATATAAGTTGCATTAATTAATTTAATAATTAATTCCCGCTGTCAGAGCAAATAGCGTGTTTTTATGAAACAATAAGTATCAAAAGATTGACACTAGTTTAAGTCCAATTTCAAAGTGAAATTAATTCCAACGAACACTATTGGATTAAATGGTAAAAATATATTCTAATTGAACTTTAAAACCGATTCAAAATATAATCTAATCATATAAATAAATTAGATTAAAAAGAGGTTTTGAATTAAAATACAACATTTTTCACTATTCATTAAAAAAATGAACTTTATCGGAAAAATACAAAAAATTCACACAAAGTAAATTTTGATGTCCCAATCATAAAGAATAAGTTTATTTTGACAAATAGAGCTTATAAAATTGTCAAAAGATAGATTTAAAAGATGGTTTGCCATCAAAAGGCAGTAAAACAATCTTTTAAAAATATTAGTGTATTCCATGCTTAAGATTGGATTTATTCTCATTTTAAGCCTCTAAAACACTATCTAATTCATTAATAGACATAGATAAAAATATCTATTATTCATTACTTACTTGGGATGTTACAATGTGCCCATGGACTTGTATTTCCATATGGGGTCCTTCCTGTGTTCTCTTCAACTTGTATTTCCCACCTAGAAAAGAGGTACACAATGTGTAGTAGGAAAATATTTTTGTGAAATCCTTATATTTTTCCAAAACCATAACCACCATAGCATAGGGGTCACATGACATGTGTTCTTATGAACTATACGACATGTAGTTGGAATTTTCATAGAACTTTAGATCCAGTAATTTCTCTCCAGATATGATTGAACATGCTATCATGAAACATAAAGTTGATTATATTTATAAAGTTGATTTATAATTTAGGGCAGACCCTAGGTCGTCTCTCAAGGAGCGTTGGCGGGTTTATAGTGTGCATTTTTACTAATAAGTACTAAAATAGGGGGTGTTTTTGAAAATAGTTTTAGGATGAAATTACTTAATTAAAAGTTTAAAAGTTGAGAAACCAAATAGATTTTGAAAAATATGAGATAAAAGGGTTAATTTTGAGTTCAATTAACACTTTCAAGTTCATCATTCTTGGTGATTAATTTAGGTTTAGAGTAATTCTTTGGTTGAAATTAATTGGAATCCTGATTAATTCCTAATCCTTTATTTCACTGCCTGAAGAACCAAATCTTGACATAAAAATCGTATTGTCAAGTTAAAGAACTTATTCATGGAATAAGATATTACAAATTAGATTGAAATATCAAGAAAGTGGATAAGAAAAGGATTCTTGTGTTACCCAATCAGAACAATACAAGTTACACACTCAAAACCTCACGCCAATCAGTTATAAATTAAGAGAATCTCATCCACATGCTTTAAAACAAGCATTAAAATATGAAAGTATGTAATATACATGGAAATAAATGTTTTAACACCCAAATTAATCCAAACTAGTATCTAATATATGCATTGGAACTCCCTTGACATGTGTGTAGCTCTCTCACAACGAACGCCCACCGTTTAGCTCGACATCAGGTGGAGGAGGAAGCTCGGGTGAAACTCCTTCATTCTTGATCCACCTATGAGGATAGGGGCCTCCAGAACTTATAGGATGAGGAGAGGACTCCTTTGTAACTCCAAATTGGTAGCACTTCACTCCTTGTCAGAACTTACAAATGAGGTGCCCATGGTGCCTTTTTAAAGCCAAAATAGGACATGGTTTTGAGAACCTTGTTTTTGAGATACCACTTGTGTCTCAGTTTTTGAATAGTATAAAGCCATATGAAGATTTGAACAAAAGGTAAGAGTTTTTTAAGGCCTATTTTATGTCTCCCTTTAAAATTTTGAAGCCATTAGACAAATGTATTGGGATATATAGTCAAAATACTGAACCAAACTTTTGAATTCGGGCAGATTCTTTCCCCTGGACATAATGGTTAGGATGGGAAATCAAATGGTCGAATTGGGCTTCGGTTCCTTGATAAGAGTTGTAGCTAATGATGTGTTGGAGCGGAACACAAATTTTAAGCCTATTTTAATGTACGGAATTCTGATAATTTTGAAAACAGTGGACAGATGAGATGACATGCAGTTTAGCCCATTTTTCTTCTAGATGATCTCTGGGGCCTCCAAATCACCTCCACCTTCAATGGAAATATAAAAAAAAGTAAAATTGTCCTTTTTAACAGTGATAAACACAAAATAATTAAATCTAACATGAATTAATTTTTTTATTATATTTGTAATTTATAATACAAATTCAGTTTAAAACATTGGTGTAAGGGTGAAAATGAAATAGTGAATTATGGTGCGATCACACCCCCACAAATAAACATTTTCACTTCTGGGAAAAGTCATATTTTTAGAAATTATGCATTTAGATATTACAAACATCATGAAGATTTAACATTTTAGTAAATTTTATTTCATTAAAGTAATGTGATCAATGCACAAACCACACCAAGGAGTTCTTCCTAGTGAAAATGGAAAAAGATGTCTCATGAATCATATCACAGTGAAATTCAAATGGATTCATGATACCAAATTGATCAAGGAATTCAGAATTCAATCATGCCACTAACTCTCAATGTGTGTGTTTGACAATCATTTAATGCTATTATTTCCACTTTTTTATCTAATAAATATAGGTTAGTTTTATATTTTTCATCTTAAATGATTTTGTCCACCGAACCTGCCCTACATCCTTTGCAATCATATTTCAAGACCCACTCACTTAAGCATTCATAGAATTAAAACCATAAGCTCTCAACCTAGATATCCCCATATGTTTCACATCTCATCACTCCCCTCATTTATTATTTTTGTTTTTTTTCATAAGTTGTATTCGGAACAAATCTCACACTCATGTCTCAACCATTGTTTGATCTCCTCACGAAACTAATTGTAATAGTTATAATAAGATCAAAGGTTTAGGAGGAGTGGTTTTTGACTCACCCAAGACACAACCCATTTTTTTTTTGATTTTTTTGAGGGCGTACAACAATTGGATATTAGGTACACATGCATAGGTCAATCTGGTATAGTAATGAAACAGATCAGATAAGGAACGAACGTATGGAAATATCATTTTAAGCTGAAAATATTAACCTAACATATATTTAAATTCTATTAAGTAATAAATATTCAAACTTTGTGGTTTGGTGAAAAAATGTGTGGAGATATTAGTGACACATTTTTCCTAATAACTACTCACACAAGGGGAACTAATCATCCCAAAGGTTTCAGAGAGATACAACCATTTATATCATTGACAGAAAACCAATTCACTAAAAATCACTCCCTAATGTTAAATTCATACAAACATTTATTCTATAACAGATTCAGGTTTTTATCAAATGTTAAATCAACATGGAATCAAAAATTTCAACATGTATTTTTCGTAAGTTCCATGATTTGGTGACCATGGGTGGGAGTAAAAATACCATAAAAAAGGTGAAAAATAGAAGAAAGAAAAAAGATAATGAAAATCCTAATGAACTGAACAAGACGGGGAAAAGTGAAAATACCATAAAGAAGGTGAAAAAGATAATAAAGAAGAAAAAATGATGAAAATTTCTAACTAACCCAGTAATGTACCCACCCTCACCCCACACCTAGAGTGTGCAGTGTCCTCACTATAATAAAATAGAATTTGCGAAGGAAGGATAAAACATGGTGGGTGTTATTGGTATGATGCTTATTGAACATAGAGTTTCTCTATCGAGAACTCCGGAAGTGCTTCATGGAAGTGCTTTAGATGCTTCCCATTAATAGTGAAGGTTTTCTTGGTCACTTCATTTTGAACCTGAACAACTCCAAATGGAGATACATTAGTAATAGTGTGTGGTCCAAACCAATAGGAATTAAGCTTACTTGGATGCAACTTCAGCCTTGAATTGTAGAGGAGTACCTTCTTCCCAATGTGAAATTGATGATGAAGGAAAAGATGGTTGTGGGCAGCCTTGGTTCTCTCCTTATAAATCCTAGAGTTCTCATATGCATCTCTTATCATTTCCTCCATATACATAATTTGAAACTTCCTTTGAGCACCTATAATAGAAATATTATAATTACATTGTTTGATGTCCCATTAGGCCCGATGCTCAATCTCAATAGGCAGGTGACAACTCTTTCCAAACACAAGCTGATCGGGTGACATTCCAATGGGAGTTTTGAAAGCAGTACAATAGGCCCATAAGGAATTATCAGGTCTAAGCCTCCAATCTTTTCTATTAGGTTGAACCATTTTTTCAAGAATATGTTTTACTTCTCTATTTGACACCTCAACTTGACCATTGGTCTGTGGGTGATAACAAGTAGACACTCGATGCCCGACCCCATATTGACACAAAAGATATTTCATTGTTTGGTTACATAAATGAGAACCATGGTCACCAATGATGAACCTAGGTAATCCAAACCTACATAAAATTTGGGTTCTCAAAAATTCCACAACTGGCTTAGAATCATCAGTCCTTGTAGCTTGTGCCCTACCCATTTTGACACGTAATCAACTGCCAGAAGAATGTAAAATTTTCCAAAGGAACTAGGAAATGGCCCCATAAAGTAAATACCTTAAACATAAAAAATGTCATAAAAGATCAATGGTTCTTGGGTCATTTCATTCCTTCTAGAGACATTGCAAATTCTTTGACAATGAGTAAACGATTTAAAAAAATCATGGGAATACCAAAAAAGTGTTGGCCAAAAGAGACCATAATCAAGGACTTTGCGAGCAATCTATTGGGGAAAAAAGTGGCCCCCACAAGCAAGAGTGTGGAAGAATCTAAGGACAGGCTGAAACTCACCATTAGGAACCCAACTCCTAAGGACTTGATCACTATATGTGCACCAGAGGTAGGGGTCATCCCAAATGTACCAATGAGACTCATGTTTTAGACGACTAGCTTGTTTTTTTGTTGAAACCAGTAGGAATTCAAGATACTACCAAATAATTTAAAATTTCATCATACCAAGGAATAAAATCTTGCACTCAGTACAATTTCTCATCGAGAAACATATCATTTATAAGAATATAGGGGGATGAGTCAATGTCTGAGGATGTGAGAATACTAATGATATGGTCAGCCACCACATTCTCGACTCCTTTTTCATCTCTAATTTCTAAATTGAATTCCTAAAGGAGGAGCATCCAGAAAATGAGACGTGGTTTGGATTTCAGTTTCTTAAGGAGATACCAAAGGGCTGTATGGTCTGAGAATATAATGACTTTGGACCCCAAAAGGTATGACCTGAATTTGTCCAAGGAAAACACAATGGAAAGGAATTATTTTTCAGTTGTGGTGTAGTTTTCTTGGGTAGGGTCCAAAGTACATGAGGCATAGGCAATGACATATGGAGCTCGATCGACCCTCTGTGAAAAGACAGCCCCAACTTCATAGTTAGAGGCGTCACACATGAGCTCAAATATTAAATCCAACTGAGGCGGCTGGATTACTGGGGGTGATGTGAGACTCCATTTTAACTTATTAAAATCTTCTTCACATTATTTATCAAAAAAAATTATTTTTCTTTTTGGAATAATCGGGAGAGGAGAAGTGAAATCTTACTAAAGTCACGAATGAAATGATAGTAAAATCTAGCATAACCTAGGAAACACTACACATCCCATACATTTTTTGGAAATTTTAGGGAATAAATGACATCCACTTTTGATTTATCTACTTGGATACCATCCCCATAAATTACATGTCCCAAAACTATACCTTTTCGCACCATGAAATGACATTTATCATAATTTAATACAAGATTATTTTTAATACAACGACATAGGACAAAACCAAGACTACTCAAATATTCATCAAAAGAGGATCCATACATAGTGAAATCATCCATGAAAACTTCCATGAAACTCTCTAGGTAATCTAAAAAAATACTAACCATGCATCACTGGAAAGTACCCGGAGCATTGCACAGACCAAATGGCATCCTCCTATATGAAAATGTGCCAAAGGGGAAAGTGAAGGTCATTTTTTTCTGGTCCTCAGGGGAAATATGGATCTGGAAATATCCAGAATACCCATCAAGGAAGCAGTAGTGGGACTTACCCACTCGCCTCTCTAGCATTTGGTCAATGAATGTCAAAGAGAAATGGTCCTTCCTAGTATGTTTTTCCTACCTCACTAGTTTAGCCTCACCATTTAACAATATATGATGTGTATAAATTGATGGGATAATAACAGGAATGTTAGAAATTGTCCATCCCAAAGCTTATTTATACTCCCTCAAAAGTTCAAGCACTCGCAATTCATGCTCAGGAGGGAGTGAACTAGAAATGATGATGGGTAGATTGTTTCCATTCTCAAGATATAAATATTTTAAATCTTGAGGCATTTGTTTTAGTTCCAGTTCAGGGGGATTTTGGATTTATGGGAGTGTGTGTAAAAGTGAGAGGTCACTAATCTCATCTAACTACTCAATGGTATCATCCTCAAATGAAGAATGAGCTTTTACAAGCTTACCAGTATCATCAATGGTAATTGGATCCTCAGTGTTCAAGAAATTATCAATTAATAAACATGCATGACACTTTTCTAAACCTCTAAAACAATCAATGCATGATTCATTACCAAGAATTTCAATCAAGGATGAAAACTCATAAAGGATATCGGGGGAATGATAAGAAGTGTTTTTTAGGGGAAGGTAGTACATCAATTGAATTAACAGAGAGAAAGAAATGTTCTTCTGAGGGGTGCTTCGTGGCATTAAGGATGTTGAAATGGACTATGTCACCACCAAACTATATAGATAATGTTTCATTATGGACATTAATTACGGTTTTCATGGTTTTTAAGAAATTTATCCCCAATATAATTGGTTCATGTCCATTTATCATATCATCTTCCATTTTAAGAACATAAAAATTAGCAGGAAAAATTAAATTTTGAATCCTCATAAGAACATCCTCTAACACACCAGAAGGGCGTGCTGTACTCCAATTTTATTGATGAAAAAATATTCCACTGGGATTTAGTTCACCAACTTGCAAAGAAAAGTAAATAGAGTGAGGCATCACATTAATAGAAGCACCCAAATCAAGCATAGCATTGGAAAAAGAATACTCCCCTATGGTTCACATAATTGAGAATGTTTCAGGATCATTGAAATTGGTGAGAAGTGATGGCTCTATCAATGCTGAAACATTCCTCCCCAATCCCACCTTCTCATCACCTCAAAGTTGCCTTTGGTGTGTACACATCTCCTTTAGAAACTTGGCGTATTCTGGAATTTTCTTCATGACATCAATCAAGGGGATGTTAACCTTCACTTTTTTGAAATTTTATAATATTTCATTATCAAGTTCAGTTTCATTTTGTTTTCTAGGTTGGGAGTCCCTTTGGGGAAATGGAAGAGGAATGGTTGGGCTAGGTGACTCATCAATATACACACTATTTCCTTTAGAAGGGCTTCTCTTAGGATAAGGATTTTATTCTCTTGGACTATTTTCAGTAGTTGGAATGGTGGTTTCCTCAGAAGTGGATGAATATAATAGAGGGTTCATTTGGGTTTTAAGTTATTTCCCACTCTTAAGGGTGATGGAACTAACATTTCCCTTATCCCTAGGGTTAACTACTGGTTGAGAGGGTAGTTTACCTAACCCATGACTTTGAATTTCCCCCACCAAGTTAGTTAGTTAGACTAATTGGGTTTTTAGGTCTTGTATGGAAGCTTGGGTGGTTTGTTGGAATTAGAGATTTTTGGAATCCATTTGTTTCATCACATCTTCTAGGCTAGACTTGGGTTTGGAAGGGGGAGGTTGGAAAGGCCTTTGGGGTGGTTGAGGATTTTTAGGTGGTGGTGGTAGATGACTACTTAGCCCTTGTTGGTTCCATGGTTAATGAGGATGATTTGAATACCCCCCTTTCCTATAATCTTGGTTTTCTTTCCACCCAGAGTTGGATAGATAGTATGGTTATTTCCTAAATGGTTGGTTATAGGGGTGGCCTATAAATATTAACTCACAACTCTCAGAAGTTTCTATCAATTGGGGGCATTGGTCAGAATAATGGGTGTCAGAAGAGTAGATTCCATAATGGATAGAAGTAGGATATTGGGATTTCCCTTGGGAGAGAGTGAGTTTTCATAAAAGGGTACTTACCTCTTCAAACTTTGTGTCCACCTTCTTCTCGAATTTAGTACTTTTCACCTCATGGAAACTTAAAATGGGTACACAAGACCTTGAACCGAATTTTTGATTATTTTTGACCATGCTCTCAATCAGAGTTATTGCAGCGATTGGGGTTTTATCTACTAGTGTACCACCTGTAGTAACATCAATCATGTTAAGATCAATTGGAATTAAACCTTCATAAAAATATTGTATTAAAATTTGATCGCTTATTTGGTGGTGTAGACAACTTGAACACAGTATTTTAAATCTTTCCCAATATTCATGAAGTGTTTCCCCTTTAGATTGTCTTATACCACATATTTCTTTCCTTATTATTGTAGTTCGAGAGGGTGGGAAATATTTTTCAAGAAAAAGACGTTTCATGTCAACCTATCCTCTTATTGGGGAATTAACCTAATATAGACAGTCATTTGCAGTATCTTCTAAATAAAAGTGATATTCTCTAAGATTTAATTGTTTTTCATCCACATTAGAAGGTTTTAATGCTGAAAAATAGTGTGAAAATATTTTAAATTCTTGTGTGGATATTATCTAGTGAGTCCATGGAATCTTGGTAATTAATGAATTAGACCGACTTTTAGTACAAAATTGGGTGCCTTGCCTTGCATTTTAATGTAAGTGGATTGGAAATCAACATCAGGTGATGTTAGTTATTTTAATGTCTGGTTACTTTCATCCATGTTATGAAAGTTTATTTCAGTTTTGATATTGGTTCAAGTAGAAGAAGATTAGGGATCAATAAGAGTGTTGTTGTATTGTGTGTCCTCCTTTGAAGGGTTCTCTTGTGCGTCTCGGGGTCGTTGACGTAAGATCCTCTCCAGTTCGGGTTTGAAAGGTGGTAAATATATCGGATTAGAACGCGTCATGCACAAAACCTAAACAAGAAATAAATTAGAACAAAAAAATATAGGTAAAGGTATAAGATAAAACAACTAAATAATCACAAAATTAACAAAAATCTCATCAAAATCACGCTCTAAAAACCAAAGCACTCCCTAAAAACGACGCCAAAATTTGAACGAGCTGTCATGAAAAATCAAATTGATTATATTTATAAAGTTTATTTATAGTCTATGGCAGACCCTAGGTCATCTATCAAGGATATTTGGTGGGTTTAGAGTGTTAGGTTTTACTAAGAAGTACTAAAATAGGGGGGGGGGTGGTTTTGAAAATAGTTTTAGGATGAAATTACTTAATTGAAAGTTTAAAAGTTGAGAAACCAAATGAATTTTGAAAAATATGAGATAAAAGGGTTCATTTTGAGTTCACTACACACTTTAAAGTTAACCATTTTTAGAGATTAATTTATGTTTGGAGTAATTATTTGGTTGAAATTAATTGGAATCACGATTAATTCCTAAGCCTTTATTTCATTGCTTGAAGAACCAAATCTTGACATAACAATCATATTGTCAAGGTCCAAAACTTATGCATGGAATAAGAGCTTCCAAATTAGATTAAAATATCAAGAAATTGGTTAAAAAAAGTATTCTTGTGTTACCAAATCGGAACAACACAATTCACGCACTCAAAACCTCACGTCGATCGGTTAGAAATTAAGAGCATCTCATCTGCATGCATCAACACAAGAATTAAAATAAGAAAGTATGTAAGATACCTAGAAAGAAATGTTTAACACCCAAATTACTCCAAACCAGTATCTAATATATGTGTTGAAACTCCCTTTAAATGTGTGTATCTCCCTCACAATGAATACCCACCGTTTAACTCGACATTGGGTGGAGGATGAAGCTCGGGTAGAACTCCTTCTTCATTCTTGATCCAACTATGAGGATAGGGGCCTACAGAACTTATAGGATGAGGAGAGGACTCCTATGGAACTCTAAATTGGTAGCAATTCACTCCTTGTATGAACTTATAAATGAGGTTCCCATGGTGCCTTTTTATATCCAAAATGGGACATGGTTTTGAGCACCCTATTTTTGAGATACAACTTGTGTCTCAGTTTTGGAATATTATAAAGACATATCACGACTTGACCAAAAGAGAAGAGTTGTTTTACGGACTATTTTATGTATACCTTTAAAATTTTGTGTCCATTAGACAAATGTATTGGGAGATATGGTCAAAAGACCAAACCAAAATTTTGAATTCGGGCAGATTCTGTCCCCTGGACAAAATGGTTCAGATGGGCCACCACATGACTGAATTGGGATTCAGTTCCTTGAGAAGAGTTGTAGAGAATGATGTTTTAGAGCAGAACAAAAGTTTCAGCCCATTTTAATTCGCAGAATTCTCATACTTCTCAAAATAGTGGACAAATGTCCATGAGATTCCATGCACTTTAGCCCATTTTTCTTCTAGATGATCTCCGGGGCCTCCAAATCACCTCTTCCTTCAATGGAAATATCAAAACAAGTAAAATTTTCCTTTTTAACAATGATAAACACAAGATAATTAAATATAACATGAAGTGAAATTTGTTATTATATTTGGAATTTGTAATACAAATTCAGTTTAAAATAGTGGTGTAAGGGTAAAAATGAAATAGTGAATCATGGTGCGATCAATGATAATATTGTCTTTGAATACAGACTTAGATCCTCATGAAAATGGTGAATCTAACTCTAGTTATAAAATTTTGTCCATTCGGTAGACAAAAAACTAATTCTTGTTGCTTCGTATGAAACCAACACACCTCACACATATTTGATCATTCTACCTTCTATGATTTAGATCTGAAATCAACAAATTGATCACCCTCAACCCACAAAGCCTCTGTTTCCATACCTGATTCAATGTTCTATTCATCGCATATGATTCCACTTCGAATTCAGGGGTCCGATCAGGCTTGGTACCACTTGAAAACGTAGAGCCATGGCCCTGTAGCCCAACAGAGAATAACGTCAATAAATTTAGATATAAAGGAAAAAAATAGTTTTATTGATCATTTCTATGAATTCTTGACCAACTTTGAAGAATGAGGATAATCCAAGGTGATAAACTGAATAAACAATTAAATTCTAGTACATGGGTGCATGCAAAGTTTGATAATTGGAGAAGGTCATAAAAGATATGATTCTACTCAATAAATTTAATAAAAAGGGAATAAACCATGAATTTAAGAGCACTAACTTGATATTAGATCATTTTTCATCAAAGAACTTATTCTCTAATAATTGATAGAAGTCATTAAATCCGCTACGTCTTGGTATGATCTGATCTGGAGTTCTGTTGTCGCTTGAATTTGGTTTGCCAATGAGAGGAGGAATGAGTAGTTGCGCAATGATCCCAATATTATGTGGATAACTCCAGGAAAATCATAATAATGATATATTTATAGATGAAATGGATTAGGTTAATTAATTAAAATAAACAATTTTAATTATTTATATCTATTAAACACACCTTCCAATGGTCTCCATATCGGAACACCTCGTGCTGACCTATTTTATTTTTCACCTTGGGTAAACATAATGTTCTGGACTCAACCATAATCTCATATTTTTTATCTGAGATTTTGTTTATGATTTATCCAATTTTATTTAGGAAATTTCATGTGCATAATATAAAATATATTTAATATTTTTATAAAATTAATTCTGATCACACTGGGTCTCAGAATCGCACTTCATCTTAGCACCTAGCTCCGAAAATATATGTAAAAATATTTTGAAGTATTACAAGGAAAAATGGGTATCTAAAATTTAGGGTGATATTATTAATTGAAAAAATAAGTGTTTTTTGCCTGAGCTTTTGACATTTTGAGACTGAAACTGGGGCAATGTCTCAATCATAAGATAACATTCATAACTGTGTATTTGGTAAAATGAGAAGGTCCAAATAATTTAAAGAGGAGTGGACATTGAGTAAGATTATATATACTTGATAATCACTTTTTGAAGTTCTTGAAGTAGTGTTCATGAGTAGATCAGGTGATCTGTTTTTTTTACAGAGAAAGATAACATCTTGAGGCAGTGCAAAAGCAATCAAAAGATGACATTGATATTTCTATCTTTAGATCATATTTTAGGAAGTTTAAGAAATTAGTGGTACTCTAAAGTATTCTAGTGGTAGTGGAAAACTAGTAACACTATGGTATTTAGTATAAATATCCTCCTATGGGATTCATGAGTTAGAGAAAGAAATAGTGGGACTCTGTATTGATCACTTGTGTAGTTGGGAACTTATGATCCATAGGGGGACTTTAGAGTGGAAACACTGTGGGACTTAGTGTTGATGGGAATGAGACTTTACCTAGTTATAATCACATATATATAGTCAAGAATATATAACTAGGGGGAAAAATAGTTTCAACAAGGAGTAGGTCTTTTGATCAAACCTAGTAGATACCTTGTTATGATATTCATTTACTTCCCACATTTCATACAGGATTACTCATCCTAATAAGTGATAGAGGTTTTAATTAAAAGGGGGTAAATTAAAAAGAAAATAATTTAGTAAAAAAATTCACACCTGATTCATCCCCCTCTTAGTGTGATTTCATGATCCAATAGTCACTTCAATTGGTATCAGAGGGAAGGTTCAACCTCTAGGTGCATCTACTTTACTATCCTGATTGTTTCTATAAAAAATATATGAATTATAGATTTGAGTTTGAATAATATTTAGAATATCTTCAAATGGAAAATCTTACCTCTAATGATGATGTTAAAAATGCTAAAGTTTTAGTCAAGACTCAGAGAAAAAAGGAAGAAAATAGTGTCAAAGAAACTAAAGAAGAACTCAAATATGGAATTACATCAACTACTAGATGAAGGAACTCAGAGTGGTAATTGTTTAGTAAAATATATTGATTATAATTATGATAAAACATGTTTATTTTTTTTATGAATATGTGGTTAATTTTTAAATCAGAAATCATTTTAAGAAATTTCTCAAAGAAGTGGTTACTTGTATAGCTAGAGTTTTCAAGGAACTTCTTGATAAAAAATAAAAACCAGAAGAGGAAGTTGATGTAATGGAATAATAATTATCTAATAAGTTTTATAACAACAAAAATATCTTAAAAATTTATAGAGTCAAGGAGGATAATCTGATATTATATAAATAAAGAGTATCCATGGCTGAAGAAGCAAAGGAAACATTTGTGTCACTTTGCAATAGAAATTTTTATTTGATAGAATAATAATTGTAAAGGATTTTATGTGAGAATTAAGTTCAATAAATGATTTTTATATAATTTATCCATGATTTAGAAAATCCACATAATACATTAATGAATGTTAAATATTCTCATCTAGAAGTTAAAGTAAAAAATAATTAAAGAGATTAAAAATTTGTTACTAAAGGACAATTAGGTGCATGAAGATAAGATTAATGAGATAAATATTAATAATTAAGAAAGTTTTAAATCAATTGAATATAATTAGATTGATCTCAAGTTAAAGTGTCTTTAACTAGAAGTAAAATTGAGAAATATCAAAGAGGCACAGGATCAGACTTCTTAAGCTGCTGAGAAAGGAAGTGTTGCTAAGAATACTTATGATAAGAGTCTAATTTATAAAAATAATAAACCTAATGTAAAGAAGAGTTTGAGTTTATCTAAAGATAAATATAATATAGGATCATTAAAAAGGTTACCCTTTTCATGATAAATCCATGTGTACTAATATTGTTTTCACGACTAGTGCAGACTCAACTATAAAATCTGATAAAAATGGATGAAGAAAAATTATAAGAAATCCACAATATTTTCAAAGGTGGATGTAAATAAGAACATGAATTATTCTTGTAAAAAAAATAATAATTGTGTTATCTAAAAAATAAAAAGGTGTCAAAGATAGTTGGAATTTGTCATAGAAGAAGAAACCAAGATTTTTTGGGTATTTTTAGTGTTATTGGACGTTTGGGTATCAAGAGATAAGTTGTTGGCACAATATTTCATTGTATGAAAATTAAATAATCCCTATATTTAGGGGTATAAAATTTGAAGAAAAGAGAATAATTTCACCAAAGAAGATAAATTCATAAAAATAAATATGTCTACAAATAATAAATTTGAATTCTTTTAAGATTTTTATGAGTATTATAATAGAAGTGGTCACTGTTATGATGAGTGATGGTATGCACCAATCATGAAAAAATCATATATTTATTTAAATAGGACACAACAACAAAAAGGGAATCAAGTAAGAAAATAATATGATAGGTCAGCCTTAGGATGTGAAAAAAATAAGAAACCTATGTTATCCCACCTTTTTACTACCTAACTTTTCATCACATGGTATAAAGAGAGGTTATTTTAAATTTTAGTTTCTTGTAAATAAGGTACATAATACATGAAAAAATAAAATATTCTTCTAAATTCACATTAAATACATATTCATGTGTTCATACTAAGTCACTTTTACTACATCTCATATCCTAGAGACATACATTAATGGAAAAGTGTGATCATGAAGCCTAATAAAGGAAGAATAAAGAGAAACATTTATCATGTGATATTGAGACATATCAATAAGAACATGAGGCATAATGACAAGGAATGAGAAATAGGAATATCATAATAATAATAACATGAATCACAACATAGAAATGTGGATACAACATTTAAATGAGATATTTATAATCATATCACCAAGGATTGTCACTAAGGAGTCATAAATGAAAATTACTAATGTTATTCACCAAGGTATCATAAAACATGTCATATCTAGAGATTTTATTCTTTACCCAATGAATTTTAGTCCTATCAAGTCACACCCTTAATATTTTTTAATTTCATGTGATCTAAATTGATTGTAATAAATACTTTCATTAATATCCCATGGGGAATAAAGAACGGGTTTCTTATAAAAAATCATGGCATACAAAAGAGCTTAAATACATGATCACTGCATCATTTTTAACCCATGAAAGGAAATGTGGGTTTAATATATGTAAATACCCAAATAAAAAAAGTAATTTTTACATATATTTTAATACCCATTAAAAAGAAAAATAGGTCTAGGAATTTAAATAAAAAAGGAAAAGTGAATTTCTCATGTGAAAGATGGAAATTTGAGAAGTAAATTCGGCAGCATGATTGGTATAATAAATGGTTTTAGAAAAGGATAAAATGAGATGGGACAAGGGTATAACATTCATATTAGAATATTATTACAGTAATGGGATAATAAAAAGTGAAAAAATGAACTTATTTTGGAAATTAGAAGACATACCACATGAAAAGGGAACTTGAATGGAAAAGAGAAGTGTAGATTTTCCTTATCTTGAAGAGTTATTCCTAAAACTTGAGGATGGAACATTGAGGGATTGAGGTCACCTTGGGGGGCCTCATTTGGAGGGAAAAAACCATAAATTTTTTTAGGATGGATTGTAAGTGAATGGGAGTGGTGAAATGGGTGGGTATTTATAGCAAAAGTGGTGGATTTGTTTAATAATTTCCAAATATAGGCCTCAGAGAACTAGGTTGTGGAAAATGAAAAACCATTAGCTTAACCATGGTTTTTTCTCATGGTTTTGGAAATTTGGGTAAAATTTTAAGTTATTTTAATCCACTAAAACCAAACATGATTTTTTAATTCTTCTTTTGGCATGGAAGAGTAAAGATTCCACAAAGTAATGTTTTTAAAAATAAAATTTTCTTTTTTAGACTTTGGAAAGTCACTTATAGTTTTGGAAATTGATTAAAATATATTAAAATACAAAATATTAATAAAATAACATATTTTAGGTCATGTATTGTTTCTAATTAATTATTAAATAATTATGACATAAATATGATGTCATAAAATATACCAAAACCCTAAAATTGTATTTTTTACTATTCAGAAAAAATAAAGTATTTTAGAAAATTATTATAAATTCACCCTAACCTAATTTCAATGTTATAATTTCAAAAATGATTTTTATTTTATCATAAAAACTCTCTAAATCTCATAATTTTAACTTTTAATTATAAAAATCCTTTTTTATTTTAAAAAAGTAGTTTTAAGGCATGGTCAAATTTCCGACACTTATAAAAAATTTCATAGGCCTTTATAAAATTATGTTATCATTTATTATTTAAAAAACAGTTTTCTAAAATACTATTTCATTAAAAAAAATATTATTCTGAATACCTAAAAACTGTATATATTTTCTAAAAAAATACAATTATGTTTTATTTACGTCTAAAAATCAAATTATATAATTCATATCAATTAAACATATATTTTATTAAGAATAACTATTCTTAAAATGGAATTTATGGAATAAAAATTTTACTTATACAAATTAATTTACACTAAGGTCTAGACACATAACCCCTTATTACCCTCGCATACGCCCTAAGGGTAAGATGTGCGATGGTGGTACCTTCATGGGGTGGCTCATCTAACATTGACTGAGTGGTAATATCCACTAACTTGAACTTATAACATAGGTGTTTTCATTCAAGATTCACTTGTTGAAGCTCGGCTTGGGATTGGTCAGGGGTGAACCCCAGTGATGATACCTCCCTCCCAAGTTCTAACAAATGGGATTCAAATGGGATGACTCTACTGGTTGATGCCTTCGATTCTCCTTTATGTGTTAATTTTCCTTTGTTATTACTAATTATGAACACTAATTATAATTGTAAAATTATCAACCAAGGGTATAGTTTCCAATGGTCATATTGGCCAATGGTCACATTGACCAACAATCATATTTGACCAACAGTCATATAAAGGTCAACTCCCAATGACCACATTTCCCTTTATACCCTATAAATACCAGTTCATTATTTCTCTCAAAATTCACTACAATTTCTCTTAAGGTTATATTTTCATTTTCTTAATGTTTTGATTGGTTTATAATTTTTTTTATTTTTATATCATTTTCTATTGAAGCGATGATTCTAGCAGATTAGGGAGATCCATAATTTCTCATTTTAGTTGTTTTATTTTATATTTTTTGTCCAATTTTAATTTTTGACATTTTAATTGATTTAATAGATAACTAATGTAATGATCATTATTGAAGAGATAAAATTTTGCTGGCTTCTCTTTATTTTGTATGTATATGATATTATATAATATGTAACAAACATTTATTCAGGAAATAAATATCATTTAAAAAAATTCTTGGTTGTTGCATTATTCACCTCTTAATAAATTTCATCCCCAAAATTTCAACTCATTTTCTCAGTTGAGAAAAGGTGAGGGTATATTTGTCCCACTATCTCCTCTAGTTCCCATGATACTTAGTCATATTTATGGTTCCTCCACAATAATTTGATGAGGTGGGTATTCTTGTTTCATAGAACCTTGTCTCTACAGTCCAAGATCTCCACTGGCTAGTTCTCATAAGAGAGTTCATGTTCCAGCTGTAAAACCTCTAGATTCGGTACATGTCAGGGACCAGTTATGTACTTCCTCAATAGAGATATGTTGAATATATCATGAAATTGATCAATATTTTTTGGAAGTTCTATCCAATAGGTCACTGATCCTATGAAATCAAGGATTTCAAAGGGCCCAATGTACCTAGGGCTAAGATTCCCTTTCTTTAAAAATCGCATGAATCTCTTCCATGGTGATATATGAAGGAAAAATTTATCCCCAACATCAAACACCAAGTCCATTTTAAGGATATTGTCATAGCTCTTATGCCGACTCTGAGAATCCTTTATATGTTGTTGGATGAAATGAACCTTTTCTATCACCTCTTGCACAAGATTTGGCCTAAGTAGGTTTATCTCACCAACTTAATCCTAACATGTTGGAGTTTTGCATCGCTTCCCATATAAATATTCATATGGTTTCATTTGAATACTCAAGTGAAAGTTATTTTTGTATGAGAACTCAATTAATGGTAGCTGTTGATCCCATACACCTTTAAATTCTATCAAGAATGTTCTCAACATGTCCTTAAGTGTCTGGATATTCCTTTTATATTGGCCATCATTTTGGGGGTGATAGGCTGTACTAAAATTCAATTCAGTATTCAGAGCATGTTGAAGACTTATCTATAATTTAGATGTGAACATTGTATCATGATCAGAAATGATAGAAAGTGGTAACCCATGAAACCTCAACACTTCTTTTACATATTTCTTGGAAAGTTGGTCAAGAGATAAATCTTCTTTAATAGTCATGAAATGAGCATTCTTGGTGAGATAATCCACTATAACCCATATCACATTGTTTCCTTTGGATGTTCTTGGGAGATTAGTGATGAAGTCTCTAGTGATATTGTCCAACTTCTATGTTGGTATGAGTAGTGGTTGCAGTACCCCTTTAGGAAGTTATTTCTATGCCTTCACTTCCTGACGTACCAAGAACCTTATAGTGTAGTCAACAATCTCCCTTTTCATATTATCCCACCAATAATGATCATGAATGTCCTAATACATTTTAGCTCTTCCAGGATGTATAGAGAATATAGAGATATGAGCATCATCCATCAACTCCTTTATATCTGGGATAGATTGGACACATAGACTTGTACAAAATTTTAGTACACCTTATTAATCAATATCAAACTCAAGAAACTTCTAATTATTTAAAAACTCTATCTTATTTTGTAACAAATGTTATTCTCTAGTAATGATGGTTGAGAAATCATTTGGGATAGGGTTGATGATTTTCTTTCCCTTATTATTCCCATGTATAATTTTACTAGGACCTTTATCAAAGGATCTCCTTAAATCCTCATAATTTCTAGTACAATAGGGTCTTTCCTACTTAATGCATCATCAACTTTTTTTACTCTTCCGGGGTGATAATGAATTGAACAGTCATAGTCTTTGAGAAGTTCCAACCATCTCCTTTGTCTCATGTTAAATTCCTTTTGAGTTAAAATATACTTCAAACTTTGATGGTCTGTGTATATATCACATTTCTCTCCATAAAGATAGTGCCTCCATATTTTCAAATAAAAAATAACCACAGTTATCTCTAGGTCATGCGTACGATAATTCTATTCATGAGGATTTAACTATTGAGATGCATAATAAATCACCTTTCCATTTTTCATAAAGACTCACCCAATCCCTTTCTAAGATGTATCACTATAAATAATTAATAGTTCTCTAATAGAGGTTAGATTTAACATAGGTGCAGTAACCAGTTACTTCTTCAGTTCTTGGAAACTTTCTTTATACCCCTTTTTCTAGATGATCTTATCCCCTTTTTGAGTTAACTTGGTTAGTGGATTATAATTTCGTGAAAAGTTTTTCACAAACCTTCTATAATATCCTACTAAACCAAGGAAACTACAAATCTCAGTTACCATTATAGGATGAGGCCACTCCTCTATAGACTTTGTCTTCATAGGGTAAATTAAGATTCCTTAATTGGTTACAATGTCCCCAATAATGAAATTTTTTTTAACTATAATTCACATTTTATGAATTTTCCAAAAATATTATCCTTCCTCAGAGTTCCCAAAATGAACCTTATATGACCCTCATGCTCCTCAATACTTTTTGAATATATCAGAATATCATCAATAAAAACTACCATTAATTTATCAAGGAAATCCTTAAAGACTCTATTCATCAAATCCATAAATATAGTAGTAGCATTAGTCAAGGAGAAGGGAATAAAAAAACTCACAATGTTCATATCTTTATCAGAAGGTAGAATTTGGAATATCTTATTTATTCACCCTCAATTAATGATACCCAGATCAAAGGTCAATCTTTGAGAATAATTGAGCCCCATGAAGATGGTCAAATAAATCATCAATCCCTAGGATATGGTACTTGTTCTTCACCGTGATCCCATTAAGTTATATATAATCAATGCATAACTGCATTGATCCATCCTTCTTCTCCACAAAGAGAATAGGTGATACCCAAGGAGACACACTTGGTTGGATAAATCCCTTATCCAAAATATCTTGAAGTTTTTTCTTTAATTCCTCTAACTCCATATCTGCTATTCTTTATAGGGTCTTTGATATAGGATTGGATCTAGGTATGAGTTTAGTGGAGAAATATACCTCTATTTATAATGGAGGTCTAGGTAACTCTTCAAAAAACATGTCAATGTATTCCTAAATGATTAGAACATTCTATATATTTATACATTCATTTTCTTCTCCCTCCCCACTGATCACCTCCATAAATAAGGCTACGAGAGGTTCTTCTAGGAAAATCTCTGGATGGGATATCTCTCCTTTGAGAATGAATATAGGTTGTTCATTCAAGACTACTGAAATTTCCTTTCTTCTATAGTTGATCTTATCATTATTCTTTAACAACCAGTCCATCCCTAGTATAGTGTTGAATTCCACCATGAGAATGACTACTAGATTTGTGATGCGATTGTACTCACCAAAGTCAATACTAGAGTTTCTATTCACTGTTGATGCTAGGATAATTACTCTAATATTATTGAATGATAACTCTACTTCTAGAAGTTCAGGTATTTATTTTATATTCTTTGAAAACTTGAATGAAATAAAGGAATGTGTAAAACTATAATAAAACAAAGTACTTTCTAGCTTTTAGAGCACAATGAGTATACCTTCCAGCACATCATTTAGAGCCTCCACTTTAGTCATCATGATAGAAAATTCCCAAATGTTCTCCCTTGGACTATGTTGAGGTTGATGGTGGTTCCCCTCCATTATCTTCTGATTTGGACATTTATTGGAATAGTGCCCCAAATTTACACACTTTAAGCATTAAACTTCTAGACAGGCCTACACCATATTCCCTTTTTAGTTAGTGTTGATAAGTCATGGTTTCACCTCACCATGATATTTTTGAGATATATGGACATATATTCCACATTTTTAGCACTTTACACTCCCAAGAAAGTTTTTCCTTGAACGATTCTTCCCACATTTGTTACATGTGGTAAGTTTCACTTTCTTTCCTTATCTTCCATGATCAAAGTTCCTTCATGAATTTTTCTACATTACTCTCTTATTTTCATTAAACTTATGTGACCTCTACATCTCTCCAAACTCCAATTAAACCTTCATATAACTCCACACTATCTCCTCATAGCTTTCATAGTCTTGAATTTATAGATTCCTCCATATATGGGGCCTTAGTCCACCGATGAATCTATCAAAATTTCTATTAGGATCCATAAAAAAGCTAGAGGTGTATCGAGAAAGTCCTGTAAAGTTCATCTCATAGATTCCCACAGATTTTTTTCCTTCTTCTTCATCTCTAGGTATTCTTGTTTCCATTTTATTTTACATCGAATAAGGAAATTATTTATTGAAAATGATTCCTCTAAACTATTCCCACTTTATAACATAAATATCACTTATTGAATTAATGTTTCTAATCAGTGTCCACCACTGATCAGATTCTCCATCTATGAGTTATACTACTAGGGATACCTTCTCTTGCTCCAAATAATAGAGTATAGAAAATATCTCTTCTATAGAGCTTATCCATTTTTCATTGATCAATGGGTTAGTAGATCCCTTAAAATAAGGTGGTCATTGATGCATACAGGAATCAATGGAAAGTTGTTAACTTTGATGTGAATTATTTTTCTTGACTTGATTCAAGTTAGTGTTCATAACTTGAGTTAGTTGATTCATCATTCTCAAAAAGTTTTACATTCCAACTTTTATCAGAATTTTGTCAGTTCATCATTCATTGTGCTCATCATTTATGTGGTTCCTCCTATTTCATACTATTTTTATAAAATAAGAAAAACTTAGTGAGAAACATGTTAATTTTATGAATATTATAAGTATAAATGTATTTTATGTCTTGAAACATCACTCTTAAACATGTTATTAATATTCTCTAATAACAATTACATTTTCTATATATCCTTCATAATTGTTCCTAAAAATCTTGTGATTAACCAAACATATCCTACAAGAGTGTCAAAACAAAAGTGTACCAAGGACCATTTGCATACACCAGTTCCCATTTTATTCTATCTCAAATTTATTTTTTCTAGTGTTACCCCTAGGTACATCTGTGCTAGGGCCACATCCACGTTTTGTATCTAGAGAGAGATTTCTTTGCTCGAAAACCACTTACTTAATATTTCACCAAAATAATTGGATGTTTTCCTATATTTAGACACGTCCCTAGGGTTATTACTAAAGTTTTAAAGTCCTAATTTACACAAATAACTAAACCATCATTTGATACCAACAATGGAATCCTACCTTTTTATTACATAACTTTTCATTACATGGTACAAATAGAGGATCTTTTAAAGTTTAGATTCTTTTAAATAAGGCACATAATACATGAAAACATAAAAAAATATTATAAATCCACTTGAAATACATATACATGGGTTCAAACTTAGTTACTTTTACTACATATCATATCCTGGGGAAATACATCAAAGGGAAAGGGTGAGCATGAAGCCCGGTAAGAGGAAAATCAAGAGAAACATTTAGCATGCGACCTTGAGACATATCAATAAGAACATGAGGCATAATGATGAGGAATTAGAAATAGTAATATAATAATAATAATAACATGAATCATAACATGGAAATGTGAATAAAAAATTTAAATGAGACAGTCATAAGCATATAACCAAGGTTTATCACTAAGGTGTCATAAATAAAAATTACCATGGCTATTTACCAAGGTATCGTAAAACATGTCATCTCTATAGGTTAAATTACATACCCAATTAATCATACACTATAAGGGAGTACCATTCAAATGTATTAATTTCATGTGATCTATAAAGATCATAATAAATCATTTCATTAATAGACCATGGAGAATAAATAATGAATTTATTATAAAAAATCTTGGCATACAAAAGAGATTAAAGACATGATCATTGCATCATTTTTAACCCATGAAAGGAAATTTGGGTTTCATATATATAAATAAAAAAATAAAAAAGTCATGTTTACATATAGTTTAATAAAAATTTTAAATAAAAGATGTTTGGGTATTCAAATAAAATGGAAAATTGAATTTTTCATGTAAAAGAGGGAAACTTGAGAAGTAAATTCGGCAGCGTGATGAGTATAAAACATGGTTATAGAAACGGTAAAATGATAGGGAAAAAGGATATACTGTTAATAATAGACTATTATTATAGTAATTAGATAATATAAAGTGAAAAAATGAACTTAGTTTGGAAATTTGAATACATACCACAAGAAAAGGAAACTTGAATGGAAAAGAGAAGTGGAGATTTCCCTTACCTTGAAGAGTTATTCCTAAAACTTGAGGATGGAACCTTGGGGGATTGAGAAAACATTTGGGGAACTTATTAGGAGTAAAAAAACCATAATTTCATGGAGTATTGATTGGGAGTGAATGGGAGATGTGAAATTAGTGGGTATTTATAGCAAAAGTTGAGGAGTTGTTTAATAATTTCCAAATATAGGCCTTGGAAAACTAGATTGTGGAAAATTAAAAACCATTGGATTAACCAAGGTTTTTGCTCATGGTTTTGGAAAATTGGGTCAAATTTTATGTTATTTTAATACACCAGAACCTAACACCATTTTTAATACTTCTTTTGGCATGGAAGAGTAAAGATTCCAAAAAGTAATGTTTTTAAAAATAAAAATTTTCTTTTTAGACTTCGGAAAGTCACTTATAGTTTTGTAAATTTATTAACATATATTAAAATAAAAAATATTAATAAAATAGCATATTTTTGTTCATGGATTGTGTTTAATTAATTATTACATCATTATTCAATAAATATGATGTCATAAAATCTAACGAAACCCTAAAAATGTATTTTTTTACTATTCATGAAAAAATAAAGTATTTTAGAAAATTTTAATAAATTCACTCTAAACTAATTTTGATGTACTTATTTACAAAATGATGTTTATTTTATCATAAAAATTCTGTAAATATGACAATTATAACTTTCAAATATAGAAATCCTTATTTATTTAAAAATAACAATTTTAAGGCACTGTCAAATTTATGACACTTATAAAAAATTTCCTACACCTTTATAAAATTATTTTATCATTTATTATTTAAAATTGTTTTAAAATACTATTTCATTACAACAAATACTATTCATAATACCTAAAAATTTAATATATTTTCTAGAAAAACACAATTATGTTTTATTTTCATCCAAAAATATAACTATCAAATTCATCTCAATTCAACATATATTTTATTCAGAAAAACTATTCTTAAAACAGAATTAATGAAATATAAATTTTACTTATACAAAGTAATTTACACTAAGTTCTAGACACATAACCCCTTATTACACCTGCATACACCCTAAGGTAAGGTGTGCGATGGTGGTATTTTCATGTGGTCGATCAACTAACATTGATCGAGTGGTAATCTCCACTAATTTAAACTTCACCTAAAGGAAATTTTGTTCAAGATTTACTTGATGAAGCTCCTATTGGGTTTAGAAAAGGGAAAACCCCAATGATGATACCTCCCTCCCAAGTTCTGACAAATGGGTTTCAAATGACATGACTCTACTGGTTGAGGCCATCAATTCTCATTTTTTGTATCAATTATCCTTAAAAATTAGTACTTATAAACACTAATTATAATGGTAAAATTATTCACCAATGTTATAGTTTCCAAAAATCATATTGACCGATGGTCATTTTTTACCAATGGTCATATAATGGTTGAATCCCAATGGTCACATTTCCCTTTATACCCTATAAATACCACTTAATTCTTTCACTCAAAATTCACTACAATTTATCTTAAGGTTATATTTTCATTTTCAAAATATGTTGATTGGTTTACTAATATTTTGTTTTATTTCTATAGTTTTTATTGTGGGAGCGATGATTATAGCAGATTGGGATGATCCATACTTTTCCATTTTAACTATTCTATTTTATATTGTTTTTCCAATTATAATATTTGGCATTTTAATTGGTTTTATAGATGACTAATGTAATGATAATTTTTAAAGAGATAATTTTTTTTTCTTTATATTTATTTTTTATGTGTATGATATTATATAATATGTAATAAACATTTATTCATGAAATAAATATCATTTTAAAAAAGTATTGGTCGTTGCAAAAACTATCAAAAAAATAACTCCCAAGAAGTTAGTGAAGAATGATGTAAAGGGTGTCACACCAAATAAAATATGCTTCTATTATAGTTGTGAAGGCTATATCTTATACCATTTCAAATTGTCTATGAACATCAGTACTAAAGAAAGTAAGATGGAATAAAATAAATAATCAATCTAGGAAAGAAACAAAAAGATTGATTTGGTGAAAGACATGTCTAATGGAAATTTTACTAAAAAGGGTTACTTGATTAATGATATAGATGTGTGTGAAAGGTGTAATATGCCAGGGAATTCAGCTAAAAAATGCTTGGCATAACTGTATGGACATGAAGAATTCTTGAAGAAGAAAGGGAAATCACCTGTCACTTCTTGTGCTAAAATATTATTTTAAAAAGGATAGTTTACAGAAAATAAAAACCAATCATGTTTCTAAACAACTCTCGATCATATGTCCAGAATAGTTAGAAGAGGCTAGGAAGATAAAAAAAACATAGAAAACTAGAAATACTTTTCTAGTAAATGTAAAGAATCCTGCTTCATCTAAGAAGATAGACGAGGTGAGAAAAACTCTCAGATCTATTTCTCTAACAAAGGATAATTAAAGAACCAAATTATTCCCATATATACATTGAATTTAATTTTCATGGAGGTAATTAAATGTGATTAATGTGTTTATGGTGAGACCTGAATTTTAAAAAAGGATGTGGACATGTTACAATTAGAAAGATATCCATCATAGAGTACCATCAACATCATTTTTACACTTTTTTACACTTTAATTAATATCATAAGATTCTTGTAGGTTACTCTTGAAGAAATAAAATCACGATGAAGAAGTATAGAGTGAATCTCTTGAGTGTGAGAATATAAGAAAAACCACCAGATATCTACATATTAATTGATATCTCATGAATATATAATGGAAGACTGAGGGATAAATCTGATAATTCTAGATGTTAGAAGTTTGGAGATTAAATCTTTTCATCATTGAGGTATGTTGATTATATTATCTTATTTTATTATTGAAAGATAAAATCTAAAAGTGAGAGAATTATAACTTGATGACATAAGGGAAATGAAATTTTAAAAAGGGAAATATATTCTTTCACTTTAATGTTTTTAATATATTTATTGAGATGATTATAGTATATTAGTTAAAAAATATTTTGAATAATCCTTGAAATAAATTTTTAGTGTTGGGATCATATGCTGAAGAGTAATTGACATTATTGATGGTAAAATTTACCACTCTTTTTTTGACATCAAACATGGATAGCATAGACTTAGAGTTTCTTAATTTTATCTATTTGATAAGTTTATTGCGATTCCATCCTTCTCTAGAGTAAATGATACAATAAATTTCAGAGGAGGATAATATTTTTTTCTTAAAATTTTAATGATGGAGATGAGAATTCCTTCCCATAATTATATCATTTTATTTATTATTAGTAAGGGGGATAATATTACATTGAATTTAAAATTGAAATGGGTATTAATAATAAATCCCAAAGGGTATATTTAAGAACCCAAGTTATCTATTTAAGTTGAAGTTGTATTGGTGTTGAATTTTTTATTAATAAGTCATGAAGATTAAAAGTTAAAATGTTATAATTATGATGTTTGTAGAGGTGTTCTTATTTCCCAAGACATGTGCTAATTTCATTAAGAGAATACAAATTTTTTTATAAAAATAATTAAGTGAATATTATTTTTATGTTGGAGAGACTTTCAATTTACAAATTAATTTCAAAATAAAATAAAGAGGATAATTATGTAGAGATTTGATGAGAATTTGAGTATTTTGGATTGGTAGTTATATGATAATTTTGTTAACTCTTTTTATAATAGTTTACTAAAACATTATCCATCCATATCCATCCAAGGAACCACCTCAAACCACACATGTGAGACCTAGGTATACCATGTGGGAGGTAGGAAAACTATTTTAGCCAAGGTGGCATGGGTGAAAACCTGTGGGATAGATAGGCTTAGCATTCAAAAAAGGCACATAGAGTAGATGGTACTACCATTTGGGGAAGCACGACGACAGAGGGGTGTCAACAGGGGTTGGTGCCAGCAAAATCTGGGAGCGAACCCCATTACTCATATCTACTGAGTCATGGATCTTTGATCATTTATTAAGTGAATCCAAGTTTAGTTAAAAATAAACGTGGGATGTGGTCTCTGCATGAACTATTAATCTACCTTAAAAAATATGTAAATATATTTGGCTATCCAATCCACTATATTTGAACCATACAATTGAAAATTTGATCATCTTAAACCTCAATCCTAGATCGAGGACTTCCTGTATGTGATAACAAGCCATGATATAGTTCTTGAGATCAAACTAGGTTAACTAGAACAATAAGATTTATTAATATGAGATCGTGAGATAATTTTCATGGACAAATTGAGTTCATCAGTGAAATATTCTAGGAAATATTTCTCTATGTTGAAGTTATAGTATATTCATAGCCACTTTTTCATGCCATGTGAAGGCTTGAATGCTATTATTTAAAGTAACCTTATAATGGAATATATTGAGCAGTCAAGAAGAGTGAATTTAATGGTTTTAATTTTAGTATAAGCCTTTTCATGCAACATGAAGGAAGATACATTTTTCAAATATGTTTATTTTCCTTATTCAAAAAGCATGAGATGAGGTGGTGCACACAAGAGAAGAATGGTGGTGCACGTAGGGTTTTGAGGAGGTGGAGTATGTCGGCAAAATTATATGATAAATACCCCTAAAACTCACCATTTGAGAATTAGAGCTGAATAGAAAATTGATAGGACAACCTGAGAGCTGTCTATTGAAATATATAGGGAGTAGATAGAGAATAAACATTTGTTTTTTCTTATTATATAAGAAAAGGATAATAAGTTCACATGAAATTTGTTTCACACATACATGAATAATTTTCATGAACTATAAAACATGAAGGAGTTCTATGTACTATTTAGTATCATGAAGAAGAGGTGATATCACATACAATGATTTCACTTATGCAAAGAATAAAGAGGAAAAAGGATGCCACATACTCTATTGATACATGAAGAAAAGTGACAATCATGCAATTAATTATGAAAGAATGACTAAACTACCATAATATTAAGGCTTTCACAAAAAAGATTGAAACTTTTGTGAAGAATAAGTGAGATCTTTGAATATTGAAAGAATTAAAGTGAAGAAGAATATATTAAATGAGAATCTTCACTATGATTTATAGTGAAATAAAACATGAGGCGTATGCATGATTTGTAAAACATGCATAAAACAATTTTTCTATAAAGAATGTGAATTAAACATGAATAAAGTAGAGTGAAGAAAATGAAAAATAATTTACATAAGGAGTATTTAGTGAAAAATAATTGTGTCTTTGATTATTCATTGAAAAATAATTTTTTTTCTTGAGCATTTGACATTTTGAGACCGACACAGGGGAAATGTTTCAATTAGAATAGAACATTCATAATTGTGTATTATATGAATTGAGAAGGGCCAAATAATTTTAAGATCATTGGAAATTGATCAATATCAGATAGACTTGATCACTAGTTACTAAAGTTCTTGAATAAATGTACATAAGAAGATTAAATAATCAAATTTGTTTGTGGAGAAAGATTACATCTTGAGGTAGTGAAAAAGTAGTCAGAAGCTGACATAGATCTTTATATATGTGGATAATGTTTTAGGAATTTGAAGATTTTAGTGGGAATCTAAAGCATTTGAATTCCATTATGAAGTTGTTAACACTATGGGGTGTAGTATAAAGATCCTCTAGTGGGGATCAGGAGTTAGAGAAGGACACAGTGGGACTCTATGTTGATCACTTGCATCGGTAGGAACTTATGATCTCTAGTGGGATTATAGAGTGGTAACACTATGGGACTCAATGTTGATGGTACTGTGGCTTTCCCTAGGTTTAACCACCTACATATGGTTAAGAATATATATATGGGGGGAATTTTCGGTTACAATAAGGAGTATGAATGTTGACTGAACCTTGTAAATACCATGGGTTGTGCTTAATTTACTTTATGAATTGTAATAAATATTAGGTCTCATATCTCTCTTAAATAGCCTTATATTGATAGAAATCATGCAGGTGAGACATCATTATATATGCATCCATACCTTCATGTTGCTTAAAATATCATTGTACATGGATTATATGATGAAACATTAGATATATGTGGCATCATCCAAATTTTTTCTGTAGAGATACAATTATTCATCACTATATTCTTTTCTAAGAACTTTAGTAATTGTATTTTATAGTATATATAATTTCATTTTATGGTGTAGAATAACACAAAATAGCCTTTTTAATTATTGTAAATTAGTTCTAGTGATAATTTTATCATTTTCAAGTATGAATCACAGTGATATGGTTGAAGTCAGGGGCTTTTTGTTTCTATAATTAAGAAGAACAAAATTTTATTACTTTATAATATAACATTAGATTATAAAAATTAAATTTATTAATATCTCACTATTTTATCAAAACCAAATATCCCTCACCATTAATTTTGGAATATCCCATTTATTGAACATTCTAATAGCAAGGACCAATATTTCCCTTCTCATAACCCACACTTTCACCAGACAAGTTATTTGAAGGGTTTTAGGTAGGAATAATTTTTCCAACTGCATTAACTTGTAGTTCCTTAATATTTTTAGTGGAATCCCCAATCCTAAATTCATAAATTTTTATATCCTCAAAACTTTATTCTTAGTTACACCAATTAACTCTTTGGTAGTCAACCCTTGATGTGAACTAAGTTGATTTGACTCAAAACTCAAGTTAGAATTCCCTGATAATTGAAACCACCCCAAATTTGGAGAGTCAAGAACTTTGAACTATGGTTTAATTTTAAATAAATTTCTATAAGGATATACAAAATTAATATATATAATTGAGGTATTTTAATATTTATGAATAAATTACCCATTTTATCTTTATTATATGCTTGTTAATATTAAGTGGGTTTACTTATGTGATTAACCATTTCTTGGATAAAGTTTACACATAATACAATTTTATTTTAGTTTTATCTTGCATGATTATTAATTCATTAATTCACGTGATCTCGACAAAACATACATAATTAAATAAACCATGATACTTGAAAAGAATAAAACAATAAGAGTGGTATGATCATGAGCTTTTCCTAATAGTTAGTTTCTATAGCAGATGATAAAATAACCATTAACCTAGGAAAAAAACACCTTGAACCAAGACTTAGTTCATATTGTAGATTTCCACATATCCTCTCATGTATCACTTATATTGGTTTCACCTTATCTCCAAAATTGAATCACCTCCACATTCTTTATATTCTCATCCATTATTATTTTAAATAAATTAAATAATTTATTTAAAACTGACTAAATTTAAAACATGCACATTAAAGGAAACATGATGAGTACCAATATGAACTAATCAATGTGTATGATATTCATATACTATTTACTCATGTGAAATATATAATCCAAACCTTATCATGTAATTTCATGGAATATACTGTAAAATAAATTATACACAGATAGATGTTATTTATGTAGCATGTTATGTATTAATGCATGTAGATTAATCACTGTATTACGACTCATACCCAAAATACAGTTTGGAATATTATGAATAAATTAGTTAGATATCTAATATATGTAAAAATAAACACATGGAGTATATGAGTCAAATAAATGACACACAGAATGCATATTGATAAAGTTTAAGTAGTATAATAAATTTATTTTAAATTATACGTAATCAGGTAATATACACGGCGTGCACTATCATGCTACAAGTCCCATATAGTTATTTTCAATATATCCATGACACAAAACTAGATACTGGGTGTATTTTAACACCCAAAGTTTTATAAAATAATACTATACATGATATCTTACTTAACACGCAACACCGAGCTTTAAGTGAATTAGGATATACTATCAAATATTATTATTTAAATGTGACCATTATAACCTATCCATTGAAGTGGTGGGTATGAATAGGATTAACCACATTGTGAAACATATATAAAGTTCCCAACCAATATAATTTTATAGATAAATTATTAGAAAATAATCACTTAATTTTTAGTAAAGTCATTTTATTCTTCAAAAAATACATTTTCCTCAAAAATTGTTTTTATTGCTTTTTATGAGTAAATATTATAATTAATTTATAAAAATTTTAGAAAATTTATTTGATAAAAATTATATTATTTTTGAAATCATATTATCAAAATCATCTTAAGGTGAAATTTTTATGTTTTTAGGAAAATTTTGATTTTTCAATAAATAGTGAAAAATGATGATTTTTATTGAAAATTATATTTTAATTTAAAGTATTTACAAAGTAAAATTATATTTTTGATTAGTTTTAAAATGTAATTAGATTATTTTGATTAAAAATAATACAATTATATTATTTGGAATTAATTTTATACTTGAATTTGGTAAAAGAACATTTTTATACTTAAAAGGCATTTGTTTAAAAAACTTATTTTTATTTGCATTTTGTGTTTTAATTTTAAATTAGTTTCTTCCACTTCTAAAAATTTAATCTTGAAAAATGGATTTTATATTTTTAATCTGGATTTCAAATTTTTTTAAATAGTTCCCTTTAATTTTTGGTCATTATGAATGGTAACCATAATAAATAATTGTCACCAGAGTAAAGGTAAATTGGGTAATTAAGGTTAAAAATATTATGAAAAAGACTAAAATATGACCCCAACACTTGCCTTTATCATATTTAATGATTTTAGTTTGTTTATTTATATCAAATTTTTAAAAATATGGCAACTTGGTGCCATATTTATTTGATTTTGGCCTTTATATTATTTTATGTAAAATAAGTAAAAAATATTATTCTCTTTTTTTATTATATCTAATTTTTTGACATAGGGATAAATAGATTATATGTTCAGTTATCATTGGTAATTTGATATATAAATTATTATTTTGTTATGGTAATTTATTTATAATTTTTTTGTGATGAAATGGTGACCTTAAATGCTTATGCAATGCTGATAGAGTATTTATTCAATTAATAGGAAAATAAAATAAACAATTTTAAAAAAATGTTAAAAGAAATATAAATGGAATGAATTATTATGTAAAATTAATTTTTTAGATAAAAATAAAATATTATAGAGTTATGAATGGATTATATTTTAATTTCATTGTTTTCATATTGTTTTCATAGTCAAATTGAATGATTTTTTCTAAAAAGGAAATTAAAGATATTTTATAAAAAATAATATTATATTAAATGATTTAAAATTACTAAAAAATTATATTCATACAAGTGATTGTTATATGTTTAAAATTATCAATTATGGTCTATTTATAGACCAATTTTCATTTTATAGTAACTATATTGACCCATAAAGAGTAAAAACTTTGTTATCACGGTAATTGTCAAAAAGGGTTAATGCGATTTTAAATAAACCGATATGGGTAAAAAATTAATCTAAACATAAATAGATTTTATTTGATGATAGAATTTAGACCCATAATCACTATATATTATAATTATATCAGTTTATATCCTTTTTCCAATGAAAATTAATTTATATTAATTTAATATTTTAAGTAATTCTAAGAGTGCCCCTCCTCTCACTTATAAAAGGAAACCTCCTATACTCTTTTATTAACACTTAAAAATCCATTTATTTCATTAAATAACTATCTAAATAAATTCATAACATACCTCCACACATTATAGTGGTCTTGGTTTTGGATAAATTCCAACCTTATAGGGATTATGGTGTAAAGAAAAGAAGATTGTCTGAAGAAGATGTATAAATTTTAACTAAATGTTTTACTTATATTTATTCTTCCACCTCCTTAAAATATTATTCAACCATGATAATTTAATAATATTAGTATATTAAATATACTAATATATTATTATTTTAATTTAATAACACATATCCATATCATCTTCTATAAAATGGGAAACAAAACCACCATTCTTATGTACGGTGGACTACCGCCTCCCGAACCGATGAAATTAGTTTTCCATCACCACCACTCACAACTATTTTTAATGATGAATTTAAAGTAAATATATGATATTAAAGAAATATTTATCATTATGTAAATTTAATATATCATAAATTTTCCTAACTTTTCATTCATTGAAAAATGATAATTTCATTCATGCATACATGTGGACTACCACCTCCACGAAGTGATGTGCTTAATTTTTCATCACCGAAACACATAGATGGTATATATAAGTGTATTTAGAGAAATAATATTATATTTTTGATATAATTTCATTCTGTAAAGATAATATAATACTTACCTTCTTTCCATAATTACCGTTGAAAAATGGAAATGTCACTCATGTGTACGTTCGACCTACCGTCTCTATGATTGTAACATAGTTCATTTTTCATAACCATATTTCACGGTTGGTTTTAAAATTATAATTCATGTATAAAAATTATAGTCATTTCGTTCTTATTATTATATATATGATGAAATAATTATCTCTACTACCTTAGTCAACTTACTAAAGTGATTTTGGACATATGAGTTGAATATCATCAAAACATTCAACATGAACCTCAATGATTAAGTAATTTAACCTAACATTATAATAAATAAAAATAAAAAGAATAATAAACTTGAAAAAGGTTATTAAGTAAGTAAATAGTTAACATAATTTTATTTTGTTGGGATATAAATAATGTATGTGGTGATTCAGACCCAATTAAAGGTACTTTCTTTCTTATTTGTTTTTTAAAAAAATCCTATTTTAAAGTTTCCCTTAAAACTATTTGTTCTTCCATGTAAATGTTATTATAATTTTTTCAAGAAAATTAATATTTTTTCTTAAATGGATTCTAAGTTCATTTTTACCGTATTTTACTTTATAATTTTCTTTAAAAGGAATATATTTAAGGTTTTATGTAAGAGAAACTTTACTTAAAAACCACATTTTAAATGTTTTAAAGATTTATTTTCTAAATATTTATATTCCATTTCTATATTCTAAAAAAATTATTTTGATGAATGTATTTATATGGAAATAAAATAATTATAAATTTTATTTTATTTCTCTTATTCAAAGGTTTTAAAAATGAATATTTTTACATATTTTTTATAGAATGTTTTATATTTTCTTTAAAAAAGAGAAAAATAATATTATATTTTAAAGTATACAGAATCAAACTGATATTTTATGTTTTTATTAATTTATAAAATTCCATGTTTTCTTCAAATAAAAACCCTACTTTCTATTTATGTGGTAATACACACCTTATGTTTATTTCTCAAATGTATTCTTTACAAAATATCCTTTTATTATGATATGAGGAAAGATTATGAAGCCTATTTCTTTCCATGGGTATCTCTTATGTTTATTAATTATGATTGATTTCTTTTTTAGTACACATAATCCTGAATATGTTTTGATGGGTGCTCCTAGATAGAGATCTAATACATTGGGTGAAAGTTTTGTCTCATGAGATGTTATGTATGATATTAGGAAGTAAACCTAATCAATGATGAGATACTATCCACTATGTGATGTTATCTTGGTAGTTATCCTTGAATTATGTTTATGTCATGTTTTGTGCTGTTACCACATTTCCCATGTTTCTATGTTCTTATGATACCATCTTCTTTATGTTAACCTACCATGTTATTACTCATGATCCTTCTCCTTTACGATATCATGTTATACCTTTGACACACACTTTATGCTTATTTATCAAGTTTATTCCCTTATTGATCTTTTTGTGCTCATCCCACATTTTACAAAAAACAATCATAGGGTTTTAATAATGAGTAGGGATAATGATGAGATCAAGATGAAAATTTTAAATGTATTTCATGAAAAGAAAACTTGTTATATCATAAATTTATTGTTTTTTGGAAAAAATTAATACTAAGTGTAAGATTCCACTTTGTGATGTAATATTTATTTTTGTGATGGTGATGGATTAATTCTCTAAAACTTTAAATCGTAAAGATCAAAAAATGTAGGAAAATAAATTATTAAGTTAAAACTCAAGATTATGTAATGTTTAATGATATGTTCTTATAGTTGGTATTAGATATAAGGTTTAGATAAATTTAGAGATTGTTATTAGATACCTTTAGTGAAAACCCTAAGGATAAGCCTAAGTATATGATAACATATTAATGTTTTGTTAAGATATATATTATGTGGTTTTCATAGAAATACATCTATGTCTGGATACTATAATTAGATGTAGTTTTAGTATGGATGAATCTATGGGTAATAACACCAAAAATAGTTAGTTGAGTATTTTCCGGCTATCATTCTTGTGCATGGTGAGTGTGTCCATACTGCACACTTGGTTTGAAATTATTAGGGGATATGCATGGGTTATTTCACATTTATTTATAAACCATCATGAAATATTTGAATGGATGATGATCATGGATAAACTAGATTAAACCTAATATTTCATATATTGAAAATAAGGTGTCATTATATAGACATCATAAAAATTATTTTTCATGATTATGATTATTGTTTATCACACCATGATTTTTGGTTTTAGTTAATGAATAGAGTTAGGAGGAATAATTTTATTGATGAATGTGTTAGAAAATGCAGTGATTCATAGAAACCAGATGATATGAAGACTGAAGTGAAAAATATTATGATTATGACTAATTAGTTATCATGATATATAATTAACAACCTATACCTTAACCAACTATCAGAATCACCAAAGAATAGATGGATGAATCCCCCTAAGAGCTCAAGTGTTGGAGACCACGGAGGAAAGAAGAATCAATTTATTCATGTCTAAAATTTGGAAAGAGAAACCTATGAGAATGTATCAAAGTAATAGTAAAATGTTTTATTTGTGGAAAAAAGGGCATGGATCAATGAATTTTTAAGGAAAAATGAGGAGTTCAATGGAGAGAAATAAATTTCATCATAGAGATTGATTTATAGTTTATTTTCTTAAATGTGGGGAAGCTGTTCGTTATTCAAGTTAATTCCATATTCTAAAGGTTAACTCCAAGACCAAGGAAAGAACTATGTTATACCAATAATTTAAGTGAAAGGATTTAAATATTTATGTATTTGGATTCAAGAATTATGTTTTAGAAGTATTTTTGTCAATGGTATTTTGGTTATAATAATCATTAAATGCCTAAGGATTTTTCCAAAATATTTTTTATTTATGGATTTTAAAATATATGTTTAATGGTATTAATAACCAAGAAAAGTGATTTATTGTTAAGGTGATATTTTTGGAAAACACATGATTAAGGTAAAGATAACCCTAAATATATTCCTATTATTGAGTTAATAATGTTTAGTTGTGATAAATATATGGATGGAATTGATGAAGTAAATTAGATAACATTGGTAACCTTGAAATTGGTTAGTGATTTGATGAAGATGTGTTTTAGGTCATCTTTTATGAAATTTATTTCATTTTTGGATTTATGGAATATATTTAAAATCCCTTTATTAAAAAATAATGTGTTAATTTTTGGAAGCATATATGTCTTCATGTGTGTTTAACTTAAGAGTTATAGATACCAATAATGGGTTTACAAGTTTAGGGTTAATTATATGTTCAAAGGCATAAATACCCCTTATGAGGTTCAAGTGATGGGATTGTGATGTGATTTGAAACTTTTATTGGGTTTTATTAAGAATACTCTATTGAGGTTTAAATAACCCTTTGGGTTAGTATATGATTTTATGTTAAGTTAATTGGATAGTTAGATATAGATAATATTGATGGGTGAAAAGTGATTCATTGATAAGGCAATATTTTCATAGATATTTATGGTAAAGATAAGGATTACCTTTTATGTTAGTTTCTAAATTTGATTCAAGATATTTTGGTGAATTTAACTACATTATAATTTATATAATGATTTATCATGGTGATTAATGATATTTTGGAGTGATTCTTCTTTGGGTCATGATATATATAACATTTAAGTTTAACATGTGATTTAACATGAAAGATTATTTAGGAATAATGTAATTAAATTTTTGTGAATGTAAGATGAAGGCATGAGATCACATTTTAGGATAAAACATTCTTTAATATTGAGGTTATTAAGGTTATTTGGTATGTAGGGTTATTTATGAAATGATCTATCATAAACCGTCGCAAAAGGGCCTATGCCGTAACTCCCCAAGCCCGCCTCCAATAGGCTAGGGGCTAGAGACTAGCGCTGAGTAGGAATATTACTAACATGGGAGGAATTAGTCTAAGTACCTGTACACACACACCCACATCTCCAAGCCTACACAATTCTGAAATGTAAAACAACTTGAACAAACATGCATGTATACATCTAAATTCTACAACCAGAGTACGATAATAAGTAAATGAAATTAAACAAGGACAAATAAAAGACCACCACAAAGAGTATAGAAACAAGTACAACCTATAAAGAAAGATAGGGAATGCTGTTAAAATGCTACAGGAACACACCTCGGTATGCCTGGTCTCCCTAAGCACCATCCGGTTCTAGTTCATCTAGGACTCTGTCAAAGGGTTGATTATCTGCACAAGACATGACACATGTAGGTAAATACCGTGAAAGGATGAGTATAATAACACATAGTAGGACACCCCAAAATCACAAAGAATACAAAAAAATAATATAGTCATCTCTATATAGGCATATGTATATAACACATATAATAAGAATATCCAGGTATACTCAACAATACAGATAGTCTAAAGGTAAGTCACAACCATAATGATAGCATAGGATTCCATCTCGAAGGTTCCACAAAGCACTTGTCTAAAATAACACACTTCTGAGTATGAAAGCACTGATGATGTCCATCCAAGAGGTAATGCTCATAGGGTCTCTCCATTATAAGTACACACTGTTAGTCTTAAGTGATACAATACACATATAAGGATCACACAAAAAACCATGGGGTATATCAACAAATCAATATGGATTAACCTTCTAAGTATAGGATCAGTGACCACGTAGTTTTGGTCATGAAGATACCAATAAATACACCTAGGGAACGAAGATGAATAAAGGACCTCACTCTGGGCCTCATGGAGCGATTCCAACTCTATATAATAAGTTCCTCTGAAGAGATCATTGTCCAATGTGTAGGAGGAAATTCTATACTAACCCTAAGGGAATGGACACGGGGAACACACCCTAGTGAAACTTGTCCAAGATACATAGGAAAAGGGATTTAAGGAAATTTATTAGGAATACATGGTGTGTCATAGGGTTACATGCCATGTCCCTTGACCCTGGGTCCTGCTCATGTAAACGGACCATGTCCATGCCCATGTGAAAGTACACAAAATTCTACTACCCATGTACCAGTACAAGGATTATCCCTTTTACTTTGTGTCCAAACCAAGTCTATGTAGGGGAGTACATGGAATACCCCAACCCATGTACTCTAGCTCATGTTTGTGTACCCTATGAGGTATACGCAGAGCCACTGGGGAGAGGTCACATGCCAAGTGATAGGGTCACATGCCATGTTATAGGTTCACATTCCGTGTGATACTTAACTATCTCTTGAAACCCTATCCACTATAAAGGGGGCCCCTCATGGCATGTGGCTCTGTGTTACGTGCTGTGTAGTGCAAGAATTCTCAGAATCCCAAATCTGGTTCTATGAATCTTATCCAGTGCTCCGGCCACTATTTCGACCACGTATTAATCAAAAAATTGAGTACCACATCCCGATGAGTCTTTCCATCATCTATCAACAACTTCTGACCCTTTGATTCATACAAAAAATGGATTTATATATCATTTTTCATTATATGCCAAAGAACATGAAATCAGGTTTTCAAAATCGTCTGGTTCACCATTTCTTCCATCATCGTAGCACCATCGTGTCATTTTGAGCCCAAATTTATAATATTAGATAATTGTTCCAAGAAATGGGTGTGTAATAATCAATTCATTGGGATATGTAAAACCACATGCCAAATGAAGAACGCATGTGCTAAACAAATAATCGGGGGAGAAAAGAACTAGAACAATCAAGTGGAACGAACCTTGATCGATGTTCATGTTGACCTTGATTCTTTTTCATGAGAATGAAAAGCGAATAATCAATAATCACAAATAATATTCCCCTAATAAATCCCCAAAATAATCCCATCCTGCAAAATGACTGATCCGAAAATCAACCCGTTAGTCAATTGATTCATGTTCATCATAGAAGTTAAGAACGGGGAAGGAATCCAATCAAACAAATATCCTACCTCATTTTGGATCTATCATTGATAAATAAAGGAGCTTCATTGAGATATTTGGTGAGATCCTTCAATTCTTTCTCATACAAGTCGTCGATCTTCGATTTGGTCATCATTCGACAACACAATCTCCTTCGATGGATCTCCAATGGTTCATTGAATATCTAGGTTTTAGTGTATAAATCTAGGAATTATCTATAAACTTTAATTTAAATAAGATATTAGGTCATTGTGTCAAAAAAAGAAAATAATTTAATTAAATGGTTTTATTCATTTTATGCCCACGACGAATTTTCTATAAACACCTCACACTGACCAATGTTAGGTCATGCATAGGGTAAATCTCATATTTTAAAATCAATAGTGACCTCATATTTATGATATGATCCCCATTTTATAAGTTATTCCACTTTTTCAATAAAACTATGCACACGTGCTATTTAATATATTTAATATATTTCAAACATTTGTTTCGGGCACACTAGGCCTCATTATCGCACATTGTCTCAGTGCATGGCCCTGAAAATAATCCATACAATATCCAAAAATAATACATGGAAAATATGAGTCATTATATTCTTCCCACCTTGGGGTTTTACATCCCAAAAATCTAAAACAAGGGCTACACAAAGAGATGTGGGTACTGAGCATGAATCTGAGCCTTCCACTCCCATGTGCTCTCCTAAAGATTCCTATGCTGCCACTAGACATGCACTAAAGGAATCAATCACCCAAAAATCATCCTATCCCGTTGATCCTAAATTTCTACTAGATATTTAGAAAAGGTACCTTTATCATCGATGTCTAGCTCTCCCCAATCAATAAAGTGAGATGGTTTATGTACGTACCTACTTAATTGCAACACGTGGAAGATTCTATGCAACTGATCAAACTGTAGAGTTAGATCTAAGTGGTACGTCATCTCACTAACTCTACATAGTTTTTTTAAGGGACAATGAATCTCGAAGATAGATTTCCACCCTGGAAAAATATCTACAATCCATGTCATGGTGAAACCCATAAGAACACATGGTCTCCCTCCTCAAAATCCAAAGGCCTATATCGTCTGTTCGTATAAGACTTTTGATGGATCTGTATAGTCTTCATCTGATCCTGGATGATCTACACCTTCTCAGTAGTTTCTTGTAATAAATCTAGGCCCATGACTGCTGACTATCTTGGGTCAGTCCAACAAAGTGGTGACCTACCGGGTTTCGCATACAAAGCCTCAAATGGTGCCACACTGATGATGGAATTATAGATGTTATTTTATGAAAACTCCAATAGTGGTAGGTGATCCTTCCAAACATGAACAAAGTGAAACATGAAAGCTTGCAACATGTCATCAAGAACCTAGATGGTTTTCTCATTCTGATCATTAGTTTGGGGGTGAAATAATGTTATCAAGAGTAACTGAGTCCCAAATTCCTCCTACAATATCTTCCACAACTAGGATGTAAAGTGAGAATCATAGTTAGAAACTATTGTCGATGGAACTCCATGGAGTCAGACTATCTTCTATATGCATAGGAATCCTAAGAACTCTACTAAACTCTGCTACCGAATAGCCAAGAAGTGGGTTGACTTGGTGATTTGATATACGATCACCCAAATGGTATCATGTTCCCTAGATGTATGTCATAATCCCATCATGAAGTTCATAGATATCCTATCCCACTTCTAATATATCACCTCAATGGGTTTAGATAAACCTGTTAGAACTTTGTGCTCATCCTTCTCTTGCTGACAAGTAAGGCATCGAGAGAAAAAAAATCTAAAACTCCTTTCTTTATCCCTAGCAACCAAAATTGATGTTGGAGGTCCTGGTATGTCTTCTCCACACATGAATATACCACCAAAAGAGATTTATAAAACTCTATCAGAACCTCCACCCACAAATGCACTGGTACCATTATGTGCCGTATTAAAAAAAACATTCTATTCACCTTTAGAAAATCTATCAGGAACATGTATAGTGGATATCTAAGTACTTAGGGTCTCACAATAAACATCCCCAAGATGTACCTCCCTAATTCATTTCAAGAGTGGAGGGGTGAAAACCATCAACTGGAGGTATGCTGCTCCATCTCTATCCACAAAGGATAACTGCAATGATACCAACTACTCTGACACCTCATTTAATAACTGTGAACAAGATCTCCTGTTGAGAGAATCTTCTACCACGTTCCCCTTCCCAGGAGTATAGAAATTCTTGAAGTCATAATACTAGAGGAAATCTAGTAATAACCTCTATACCAGGTTAATATACTTATGATATAAGATATACTTGAGACTCTTGTGATTATAATAGATGATAAACTGCTCATCCATCAGGCAGTGCCACCATATCTTCAGTGTGAAGACTACCATTGCTAACTCAAGATTTTGGGTCATATAGTTCTTCTAATGTGGTATCAACTATCATGAACCATAGTCAATCACCACCTACCTCTAAATTAGAACAGAACCAAGCCTAGTTCTTGATGCATCACAAAACACTACGTACTCAACACCCCCTCTAGAAATCTCAAGATGAGAGTGCTTGTCAATTTATTTCTTAATTTTTGAAAAGCCTGCTGACGCATCTATTTCCACACAAAAGGATACCCATTTAGGCTCAAATATTTCATGGGTGATGATATCATATATAAATCAAGTAAAAATCTCTAGAAATAGGCTACTAACCCAAGGAAACTTTTCACCTTCATCATGCTCTTGGGTGGCTCCCAAGAAAACACTTCCTCGAACTTGGCCGAGTCCACTACCACTCCATCTACTAAGATAACATGTCCCAAATATTATATCACCTATATATAGAACTATAACTTAAATATATTCCTATAAATATGGTGCTCTCAGAGTATGTCTATAACCATCCTCAAGTTTATCGCATTCTCCTCCTTGGATGCCGAGTACATAAGGATATCATCGATGAAGACTACCACAAACCGGTCTAAGAAAGGAAAAAAGATCTATTTCATGAGTCCTATGAACACTGATGTGGTGTTCTTCATGCTAAAGGGCATAATCAAGTACTCATAATGACTATAGATACATATAAATTCCATCTTTTTTATATCCTCGTCCCATACTTGCAACTGGTGATAGCCTGACCTAAGGTCAACCTTTGAGAACCATCGTTCCCCTCTCAATTGATCAAAGAGGTCATTGATCCTCTATAGTGGATACCTATTATTCATATTCACTTGGTTCAAGAACTGTTAATACACATATAACCTCAATATCCCATCCACCTTCTTGGAAAACAAAGATGGGGATGCCCAGGGTGAAACACTGGGTCTAAAAAAGCCCCTCCTCTTCAATTCCTCCAATTGCACCGTCATCTTGTGAAGCTTTGAAGGAGCCATCCGATATGATGATGTAGATATCAGTGCCTTCCTAGGATGTAGATAAATGTATAAGTATATCTCTTGGAAAGTACATAAACCTAGAACATCCTCAGGGAAGATATCCTTGTACTCCTCCACCACTATAGAAAACTAGGAACCCATGAAATCCATTACACTATGGGTTACACTAGCTAACTGATAATTAATTGGTTTCACCCTCCTATTAATGAGTCTATCCTATGCTTAATGGGTTTAATTTTCAACTAAAAAAGAGAACCTAATGACACCACTACGAATTCACCACATCCTCCGCCTAAAACAGTCATTCTGGGCATGAACTATAAATAACCATTCTATACCTAAGATGACATTGTAAGGCCTCATCACTGCTAAAAAGAGATCCCAAAAGAAACTATCACCTCCAAGAGTCAGGTCACACTATTATAACAAGTTTGTGATCATTGGGCCATCTGTAGTAGAAGTCTCAAAGTGTAAGGAACGAGCCAAGGGATCAACAAAAATCTCCATGTCTCAAGAAAGATAGATGGAAATAAAAGAATTTGTAGAATCTATGTATATAGATATTTAATATAAGGTATAAAATACATATATTTTACATCATATAATTCCCATACCCTCTGGGTCATAAGTTTCGATCGCCTGCAGCTGTCCCCTCTCTTGTCCTTCGACTCCCTTAGCCCGACATGGACCACTTGGGGGAGGTGGTAGTAATAAGTCAAAGTATCTACCACCTCTTTCTTCTCTCCAAGATCCTCTTCCATTCCCTCATCCATATGAACCTGACCCTCCTTCCACTAACTCTACCTCATCATCCCACACATGGTCTCTCTATCATCTATACGGTGGGTCAGACAATCTATTGCAAGATGCCCCCTTTCGTCACATGAGTAGCACTACATCTATCTAGGATGAATGGACCCACCGTGTGAGAATTGAACCATAGAACCTACCTACTAGGACCTCCTCCTGAATCATATCTCACATTTAGGTCCTTGAGATTGATGTTGACTCCCTACTACCGAGGTGTCTGCTCATAGTTTCCCACTACTGGAAACCATTGGTTGTATATGTTCATCCAAGAAAATCTCAACCACCAAAGCTCTCTCTAGTAACCCAGAATAGGTAGGACTTCATAGAGGGATAACTCTTTCTCATATTTCTCTATGAATCCCTTGGTCAAAGTCCTGATCCCTAAAGAACTGGTCATGAACCATATCCATTAAGTACCTAGAGAGGTTGGTAAAACTTTCTGAATACTCATCTACTATCGTGCTACCCTACTAAAGCTGCAGAAGATCCTGGATACATACAACCCTCATAATAGCTAGGGATAACTCATATCTAAAGATATTATCAAACTCTAACCATGTTAGAGTCACCTCTTCATAATATCGGGTCACCAAACCCCACTATTGTCCCACTGAGTTATGCCAGGACCACTATCTGATCTTCTAGTGTTCGGATCTCCGTTCACTGCCTCAAGACAGTCCTCATCCACCTATAGTCTAGGATCACCTTGGAACTTGAGGGAAATATATCATTAAAAATCATTAAGTTTATTTATCCTGTGCACCTCACCCATTGGTATTTCATGTACCATGTGTTACTTTACAAGTGGTGGTATAACTGGTGCAACACCTAGAGAAAAAACCTATGAAAGTGGTCCCGTATCTATGAATAATTTCTAAGGGGATCATCCTCATGATACTAATGCTAAATCCTAGTAGGAATACACTGCATAGGCATCCTGAAAGTAAATAAGATATACCACAATCAATAAGTATATCTGGAGAGCTGACTAAAGAAGGAAATGGAAACCAAAACCCATTACTATATGATGCATGTACCATTGTTTTACCTACAACCGATGTTCTCATATACTAAATAAAAAAGCAGGTGATCAGAGTCCTGGTGTATGGATACATTGGCCACCGCACCAACACTCGATTCCCTGGACGGAAATCCTAACTCGAAATAATTAACAATATTTACCCAAAATAATATCAAAGACTCCAGTCTAAAGGTATAATCGACTACTCCAATACAACTCTATCATAACCCATCCAAAAGGGTCATGTGCCGCAACTCCCCAAGCCTACCTCCAATAGGCCAGGGGATGGTGACTAGAACTGAGTAGGCATATCACTAGCATGGGAGGTCTTAGCCAAAGTACCTATACACATGCACACATATACAAGCCTACACAATGCTGCAATATAAAATGACTTGAACAACCGTGAATGCATACATCTAAATCCCATAACTAGATTATGATAAGAATTAAAAACAAAGTAAACAGGGCCAAATACAAGCCTAGAAAAAAGTTTCTATAAATAAGTACAACTTGTAAATAAGGATAGTGATTGTTGTCAAAATGTTGTAGGAACACACTTCAGTCTATCCAGTCTCACTAAGCACCATCTAGTCTCGGTTTTTCTAGGACTCTGTTAAAGGGACGATCGTCTACAAAAGAAATGACGTGTGTGGGAAAATCCCATGCATGGGTGAGTATAACAATACCTAGTTGGACACATCAAAACCAAATATCATAAAAAAAGAATACAATCATCTCTACACAGGTATTTTTCTACAAAACATATAACCATAATATCCAAATATACTGAACAAGACACACAATATAAAGGTAAGTCACAACTGTAATTCTAGACAAGGATTCAAGCTCGAAGGTTCCACAAAGTACTGATCTGGGAGAACACACTCCTAAGTTTGAAAAGACTGATGAAGTCCATCTGAGAGGTAATTCTCTTCATGTCTTTCTATTATATGTACACAATAATAGTCTAAAGAGATACAATACATAGATGAGGATCACACCCAAGGACACGAGGTATAACAACAAATGAATTTGGATTAACCTACTAAGTAAAGGATCAAGACTCATGTAGTGTTGGTCATGAAGATACAAAGAACTCCATTAAGGGAACAAAGATGAGTAAAAGATCTCACTCCAGGCCTCATGAAAGGATTCCAACAACTCTATCCAAGAAGTCCTACTGAATGGATTACTGCCCTATGTGTAAGAGGAAATTCCATACTAACCCTCATAGACTGGATATGGGGAACACACCCTAATAAAACTTGTCCAAGATATATAGGGCAAGGGGTTCAGGCCAACTTCTTAGGAGTACAAGATGAGTATTAGGGTTACATGATGTGTCCCTTGACCCCAAATCCGTACTATGTAAACAACCCATGTCCATGTCTATGTAAAAGTACATGGAATGCTTCTTCCCATTTACTTATTCCCATGTACCTGTTTACAGCTTAGACCATGTACTTTCTGTCCAGGTCGTATCTGTATAGAGGAGTACATGGTGTGTTACAAGTTGTTTACTCTAGTTTGTGTCTGTGTACCCTCTGAGGTACATGTTGATCCACCAAGGAGAAGTAACACACCATGTGATAAGGTTACACACGATGTGATACTTAACTATCTCATGTAAGCCTAACCGTCACAAATGGGGGCCCACATGGCGTCTGGAACCATGTTAAATGCTGTGAAGTGCAGAAATTCCCAAAATCCTAGATCTGGTTCTATGTATCTTCTTTGGTACTCTGACCACCATTCTAGATGTGCCTCACCTAGAAAATTAGGCATCATCTCCTGACGAGTCTTTACATCATCAATCAAAAACTTATGGACCTTTGATCAATTTAGAAAATGAATTTATACATCATTTTACGTTGCACACTGAAGAAAAAGAAATCAGGTATCCAAAACCATCTGATTCACAACTACTTCCATCGTCGCACCATCGCCGTGTCTTGCCAAGCCCAGATCTACAATATCTGATGATTGCGCCAAGAAATGGGTGCACAACGACCGATTTCTAGGGATATGTTGAACCATGATCCAAACAAAGAACACTCATGATGAATGGAGAATTGGGGGAGAAAATCAAAAGAATAATTTTGAGGAACGAAACTCGATCTATGTTCGTGTTGACCTCGATTCATTTCCATTAGAATTAAAAGGAAAGAATCATTAACCATGAAGAAAATTACCCCAATAAATCCCCAAAATAATCCCATCCTGAAAAATGACCAATACATAAATTTATCCGTTAGTTGATTGATTCACATTCATTGTAGAAGTTAATAACAGGGAAATAATCTAATAAAAAATGAACTACCTCATTTTGGATCGATTTCCGATGAATAACAGATTTGTTCCATGATCATTGGCAATATCCTTTGATTTCATCTCACACTGGTTGTTGATCTTTGATTCGGTCGTCATCCTCCAACATAATCTCCTTCGATGGATCTCAAATAGTTCTTCGTATGTCTAGGTTTTAGTGGGTAAACCAAGGAATTATTTATAATCTTTTATTTAAAGAAGATATTAGGTCTCTGCATCAACAAAATAAATAAAATAATTTAATTAAATTATTTTATTCATTTTACCTCTGTAAAGATTTTTCTAAAAACGCCTCACACCATCCAAGGTTAGGTTGTGCCTAAGGAAAATCTTACATTCCGAACTCAATTATTCCCTCATATTTCTTATATGGGCTAAATTTTATAAGTTATTCCACTTTTTTAGAAAAACCGCATGCACATTCTATTTAATATATTTAATATATTTAAAACATTTATTCAAAGCATACCGGGCATCAGAATCACATGTCGTCTCAACTATTGGCCTCTAAAATAATCCATACAATATCTAAAAATTATACATGGAAAATATAAGTCATAAAATGATCTAAGTTGAACGTTTGTTATTATTGTGGAAATTTTGGAGTTAAATATATTATTTCATCATATGAGGGTTTATAACTTTTTGATATTATCTTAACCTATAATAAACATTCAGTTTTGGTTAATATTTTAAGATAGGTGGAATTACTTGATATCCTTTTGTGGATTAGGAAGTTTATTTTAGTGCTTCAGTCATAAAAAAATCACCTTGAATATTGTGGTGGAAATTGATTAAAGGATGGAATTCTAATTTTCAAGTTAGTATATTTCCTAATGTTCTTAGTCAATATGGTAAAGGCATTTCTCAACTCTAAGAAAAGGATATTGAAATAATTTTTTTATCATATTACCTTTATTTTTTATGAATCGATAGTCTTTTTCACACCTCTTTAGTTTATGGTTTTTTGGTCATTAACTTTCTCATGGTCATTAAATTTCTTATGATCAATGTTCTCTATCACTATTCACCATTATTTAGACATTAATATTTTCTTACATGTACATATTTTCACTTCCCACCAATGTTCTCTTATTTTAAAATATATTTATGTTTATTATAGTTGACCTTCATATTTCAATTTCCCACTTTTCAAGAGGACGTTTTATTAACCCTTTTTATGATGTGATATTTCAATAAAGGTATTTTGAAATGTCTAACCCTTATTTACCAAGATCAATTTCAAATTGTAAGTACACAATTTATTAAATGGGGAAAGAATGTAACATCTTAAGTTTTTTAAAATAATACTATGTTTGATATCTTACTTAACATGCAACACTTGACTTTAAGAGAATTGTGATATACTATAAAATATTATTATTTAAATGTGACTATTATAACCTTGTTGTCTAATTAGTGGGTATGAATAAGATTGAATTTTTTATAAAAAATATATAAATATATCAATAAATAAAAGCGTATTGATAATTTATTTGTAAATAATCACTCAATTTTTAGTAAATCCATTTTATTAATAAAAAATATGTTTTCTTCAAAAATGGGTTTTATCGATTTTATAATAAAATATTATAATTAATTTATGGAACTTTTAGAACTTTTATTGGATAAAAAGGATATCATTTATTAAATCAGAATATAAAAATTATCTTATGGTTAAATTTTGATATTTTTTTTGAAAAGTTTGTTTTTTCAATGTATAGTGAAAAATACTGATATTTATTAAAAACCTTATTTTCTTTTAAAGTAATTTCAAAGTTAAATTCTATTTTAGATTAGTTATAAAATTTCATGAGTTGTTTGTTATTAAATGTCACGACCCACCCTCAGGGCCCATGCCGTGACTACCCCAAGCCAGCCTTCCATAGGCCAGGGGCTGCCGACTAGCACCAAAGGCGTAAATACTGATAAAAAGGGAAGGCACTGCCTTTATAAAAGTAAACAACACAACAGAGTACACAACTAAAGTAAGCACTAAGTAAACTGAGTACAAAGGCAAGTGCTGAAAGGTAAATGGGCCAATATACAAACCCAACTAAAAGTACAGTACAACTGAAAGCTATCACAACTACAGTAAAGTAAAATAGCAACCACTGAGTCATCCTCTGGGAATCCCACCTGAAGGGTGGGTACAGATGGCCTCCTCAGCACCTCAAGTCTGTCTGTCCGCTCCGTGTATGTCTTGCCAATTATTCCACCTCCGGGTACCGTCCAGCTCAATAAGTCTCCACCTCGATCAGTGCTATCTGTTGTCTGCAACCAATACAACGTAGTGCGGGCAAGGCCCGTGCAGGGGTGAGTATACGATACTCAGTAGGGACCCTGAGACCCCTAAAGGTATCCCATAATCCACAAAGGATAAACCATAGAAGAGATACAAACACAAAGTATCAACCAACCCTACTTTGGTATATGACCATACATATACCTAAGTTATCAACCACAGTACGACTCCAAATCTCGAGCCCCAAATACAACCTAGTCCACAAAGGAAAGAAGTCAATCACATCGATGATAATGATTGAAAATCAAGACTCAGCTCACATAGGTATACATCTTTTGTAAAACTATAGAGATGATCAGATGTAGTCATTGATTCATCTAAGATGTCAGACCCACACAGGATACAAGACCAGCTAAGCTGTCGGACCCACACAAGATACAAGACCAGCTACTCTGCCGGACCCACACATGATACAAGTCCAGAGGTCAAAATTCCAGACCCACACATGATACAAGAACAGTAGTCATCGCTGTCGAACCCACAAAGGATTCCAGTACGGTAGTCGTCGCTGTCGAACCCACGAAGGATTCCAGTATAGTAGTCGATGCAGTCGCAGCCAGCTCTAGGGTTCCCACACACAGCATGCTTGATTCTGGGAGGGTCCGCTCCTCGAGCAAAGGGGTCATCACATCAACTATCAAAAAGTCTAGATTTGATGTACCCTGAAGTTCCATCTTGTCAAAAAGAAGCCAATGCGACAGATGTGGTGTCAATCAGACGCCTGGTCTGAGAGATATTGACTTTTCCGTTCCAGGGGCCTGGATGTAAATATGCTTGTTCCAAACCCGACCATTTTACAAAGTCGTCCAAAACTCACTTAGAGTATTGTAGAAGGACCTCTTCGTTGCGAGGGTCCTATTTCCACAGACCGCGCGTCGATTAGACGTGCGGTCTTTTAGTTATTCACCTTTAAGTGAAACGGGCCCGGCCCGTTAAGCCCAGTGGGGTAGTGGGTCGGGTCAACCCGGTTTTGGCGTGTCTGACCCGACAGAGGGTCGGACCGGCCCGATGAGTCATGCGGCCCGACCCGAGGGGGCGCGGCCCAGCGGGCCGCGGCTCGGCCGGCTGGCCGAGCGGTCTGAGGGGGGTGGGGGTGGGGGCACGACCCCCCGCTTTCCCAAACCGGTGGCGCCGAGCGGTGCCGCCTTCCCAACCGGCCGGACTTCCGGGCGCGAGCGGCCCGCACGGGCGGGCCGCAGTCCCTTTAGCATGGATCCCTCCTGGAGTCGCGACTCCTTCATCGCTGAGCGGCCCGCAGAGCGCGGGCCGTAGTTCTCCATAGCGTGGCATCCCTTGTGGTGCCGCGGTCTCTTCGGTCCGACCGGCTTTAGCCAGCCGGTTCTTTGTCGGCCGAGTGGACTGCGGTTGCGGGCCGCAGTTCTTCCTCATGCGGCTGGTGCGTGGCCGTCCCCTTCGCTTGCCACCGCCTCCATTCACCACCGCCTCCTTTTGTGAATTAAATAAACAAGAAATGACAGAGGGTCATCAGGCCGTGTTTGTTTGGCCCGCACCCTCCACGTTAGGCGGTAACAATCAGCCATGGAAAATTCAGAAAATCCAACAAAGAACGGGTTACAAATTATTCATTTAAAATTGTACAAACCCCTACCTCAAAAATGATGTCTCACGTCGTCGAACTGCAGAAGATGAGCGTTGCGGTAGTCTGGTGTCACGGAAGAACAGTGTCGTCCCGTCAACGATGGAGGAAGAGTCATTTTCATAGGCGACGTAGACTCCTTGACATCGAGGTGCATCTGAGGAAGATGCGTTTTTGGAGGAATTCATTCACATTCTTCGTCGGGGATGTTCTTTGTTGAAGAACGGTGTTATTCGTCGAAGAAGGATCACCTCTCTTCTAAAACTCCATAGCCTTCCCCAAGAAAAAATTTTCCAATGCAAAAATAAATAAAAAGGCTCTCCCATTAATAGAATTTCCATCAAATTCAATTTGACAAAAAGGGGTGCCGAATAATTAATGTAGACAATAATTATATGAGTTGGCATAATCGATGGGAAGAGGGAGGTGGAGAGGCTCTACCATTAATGAGGAGTTGTCAAAAAAAAAATAAACAGTAGGGAATTAATGGGGAGTTGAGGGGAGGTGGAAGGGTTCGGGTTTATGTGGGCCCCACCACACTAATTTTTCTCAGGGGAGGTTATGTGGGGTGTGAGCCGACCCTTTACTTCCTCTTGTAGGTTATAACTACCAAAAATAAATAAAATTGTGTTCCACAAATTTTATTTATTTTATTCTAAATCCCCAAAAATTAACTCTCAACCCGCATAAAACGCAACTGTGGTAAAGGTCCCCTTAAGTGAATACCGGCACTACGAGTTCATCGGTGTCCTCATATTTCAATTCCGAGCACCGGTTCAAAAGATAGAAAAACCCGTACGTTTGTTTACTAAACGTACCCAAACAAAACTTCAAAAATTGATTCCGGGCACACCGGGCCTCGAAATCAAGTGCCACCAGAAACCGCAGACTCGTAAAATTCCAAAGTATTTAAAAATAATTCCTTGAAATTTTAGGGTCTTTACATTACTACCACCTCAGGGCTTTACGTCCTCTTAAAGCTACAACACACACTAGGGAAACAAATGGGTGTACTGTACACGCATCTGAGCCTCCCGCTCCCAAGTGCTCTCCTGGAGGTTTCCGTGCTGTCAGCGAATGTGCACCAGAGGAATCGACCATCCACATAGGGCCCACTCCTGTTGATCCTCGATCTCCACCGGGACCTCCGTGAATTTCACCCCGTCATCAATGTCTAGATCCCCATGATCGATGATGTGGGTTGGGTCGTGCACGTATCTCCTCAGCTGAGATACGTGGAAGACGTCATGCACTCGGTGCAACTAAGGTGGAAGGGCCAGGCGGTAAGCCACCTCACCTGCTCTGCTGAGGACTTTGAAAGGTCCGATGAATCGTGGAGATAACTTTCCACCCCGACCAAATCTCTATAGACCTCATCGAGGTGATACCCGTAGGAAAACGTGGTTGCCATCATCGAACTCCAGTTGTCTCCGTCTCCTATCAGCATAGGACTTTTGTCTGCTCTGTACAGTCTTCATCCACTCCTGGATGATCTGCACCTTCTCCGTCGTAGCCTGGACCATCTCTGGTCCTACAAGTGCTGACTCCCCTGGGTCAGTCCAGCCTAGAGGTTATCTGCAAGGTCAGCCGTACAGTGCCTCGTAAGGGGCCATCCTGATGGTGGAGTGGTAGCTGTTGTTGTACGCAAACTCTACCAAGGGTAGGTGATCCTCCCAGCTGCGACCAAAGTCAAGGACACATGCACAGATCATGTTCTCAAGAGTCTGAATGGTTCTCTCAGTCTGACCGTCCATCTGAGGATGGAAGGTGGTGCTCAGACGTAGCTGCATCCCAAAAGCCTCCTATTACCCCTTCCAAAGCCGGTAATTGAATCGAGCATCTCGATCGGAAACGATAGACGATGGAACACCATGAAGCCATACGATCTCTTGAATGTATAGGCGTCCCAAGATCTCTACTGAGCCCTTCTCTCTGATTGGTAGTAAGTGGGCCGACTTGGCGAGTCAGTCTACGATCACCCAGATAGAGTCGTGTTATTTGGATGTACGTGGAAGAATCGTCACAAAATCCATAGAGATCCCATACCACTTCCACTCTGGGACCTCTAAGGGTTATACCAAGCCTGCTGGTACCTAGTGCTCCGCCTTCACTTGCTGACAAGTGAGGCATCATGAAACGAAATCTGCTACAACCTTCTTCATACCCGGCCACCAATGCTATCGTCTGAGGTCCTTATACATCTTTGCCACTCCTGGATGTACTTCTAGAGGGAAAGTGTGGAACTCCCTCAACACCTCCTCCTGTAGTGCAACTAGTACCATGGTATGTCCCCTGAAGAGGATGACGCGCTCCCCTCCTTCAGAAAATCCATTAGGTGCCTGCCCTATGGATATCTAAGCACGTCACGCCTCACAGTCAACGTCCCCACGCTGTGCCTCTCTGACTCACTGAAGAAGTGGATGAGTGACTATGAGAGACTGAAGAAAGGATACTCCATCTATATCCACAAAGTATATCTACAACACGGCTAGCTACTTCGTCCCCTCTCCTAGCAGCTGAATGCCCGATCTTCTGCTGAGAGCATCAGCTACAACGTTCCCCTTCCCAGGAGTATAGACTATCTCAAAGTCATATTCCTGGAGGAACTCAAGCCATCACCACTATCTTAGGTTCAGGTCCTTATTCAAGAATATGTACCTGAGACTCTGGTGGTCAGAGTAGACTATAAAGTGCTCGCCCATCAGATAGTGCCGCCACATCTTCAAGGCAAAGAACACTGCTGCTAACTCCAAGTCATGGGTAGAGTTGTTCTGCTCGTTCTGTCTCAGCTGCCGCGATCCATAAGCAATCACTACTCGCTCCTGCATCAAGACACACCCAAGTCCGGTCCCTGATGTGTCGCAGTACACTACGTACCCAACGCCCTCCTACGGTAGCCTCAAGATGGGCGCACTAGTCAATCTATGCCTCATCTCCTAAAATCTCTACTGAAATCTATCTGACCACACGAAGGGTTTACCCTTCTTTGTCAAGGCTGAAAGTGGTGCTGCAACTCTGGAGAAGTCTGGCACAAATCTCCGATAGTAACCAACAAGACCCAGGAAACTCCGCACCTCCGTCACGCTCCTGGGTGGCTCCCAAGAAAGTACTGCCTCAATCTTCGCTGGATCCACTGCTACTCCCACCTCCGAGATGACGTGTCCCAGAAAGTGAACCTCTCGAATCCAGAATCGACACTTTGAGAGCTTAACATAAATCTAGTGCTCTCAGAGTGTGTCTAGTACAACCTGCAAGTGGTAGGCGTGCTCCTCCTCAGTAGTCGAGTAAATCAGTATGTCATCGATGAAGACTACGACAAAACGATTGAGGTAAGGCTGGAAGATCCTGTTCATGAGACTCATGAACACTGATTGAGCATTGGTTACCCCGAAGGGCATAACCAAGAACTCGTAGTGGCCATACCGACACCTGAAGGCCATCTTCTACACATCCTCATCTCGAACTCTGAGCTGGTGATAGCCTGATTTGAGGTCTATCTTCGAGAACCATCCTTCTCCCTTGAGCTGATCGAAGAGGTCGTCAATACTCAGAAGTGGGTACTTGTTCCTTAATTTCACCTGATTCAGGTGACGGTAGTCGACACACAGTCACAAGCTCCCATCTTCCTTCTTGGCAAACAAATCGGAGAATCCCAGGGTAAACCACTAGGTCGGATAAATCCCTTTCCCTGCAAGTCCTCCAGCTGTACCCACAGCTCACGAAGCTTGGTGGAGCTATCCGATATGCTGGAGTAGATATCAGTGTTATCCCAGGGTACAGGTCAATATAGAACTCTACCTCTCTGCGAGGAGGTAGTCCTAGAACGTCGTCAGGAAAAACGTCCGCATACTGATCCACCACAACAGGAAAACTCGGACTCCGCACATCAACTACTTCAAGGATAAGACTAGCCAACTGATGTGTGATCAGCTGCCCTCTCCTCTGCGTAGTTCCATCTTGCACTACAAAGGCTCCCTTATAGCTGGTGAAGGTGAACCTGCTCCCATCCGTGTGGACACAGCTCACTTTGCGCCTAATACAGTCGATCTAAGCATGAACTGTAGATAACCAGTCCATACATAAGATGACGTCGTAAGGCCTCGATGTCGCTACAAGAAGATCCCAGCCGAAGCTATCACCTCCTAGAGTAAGCTCACACTACCGGCTCTAGTGCGTAATCATTGAGTCTACTTCTGTAAGAGTATCTAGCCATAAGGATCGAGCCAACGGCTCCGTCGGAATCTCCGAGCTTCGAACACGAGCAGCGACAATAAAACAATGACTCGCTCCTGTGTCTAAAAGTACAACATAAAGGGTTGAGTAGACACATATAGTACCTCAAATCATCTCAGGTGTGCCATGGTTATAGGCCTCGACTTCCTGGAGCTGTGCTCACCTCTGTCCGCCAGCTCCCTGTGGTTGGGGTGGACCTCCTGGTGGTGGTGGTGGTAGAGCCTCGAATCTTCGTCCACCACCCGATGCTCAGCCAGCTCCTCTGCCTCATCTGCCTACTCCCAGTGGACCACCATGGTCAAACCTATGCCTCTGCCTGGGAGGTTTCTCTACTGTCTGCTGCCCATCTTCATGGCGGGTCAGGCAGTCACGAGCCATGTGGCCCTACCCGCCGTATGTATAGCACTGCCTTCTCCTCGTAAGGCTGGCTTTGTTTCGTGTGCCCCACACAACCAAACCTATATCATGAGGTCTCCCACCTGATGGCATGGTCTGCTTGGACCCCTGCAACATCTGTCTAATGCCGGCTGTAGAAGACTCCGCTATGTGTCACCCTGTAGTGGGTCTCACTGTTGGTGACTGCTCAGTGAGAAAGCTCTCCACTAGAAGGGCTCGCTCCAGCACCCCTTCCTATGTTGGGATGCTGAGGGAAATCGTCAAAGCCCTGATGTTGTTCCTTAGTCCCTGCTTGAAGGTCTGGGCCCTGAAGAATGGGTCCCATACCATATATTTGGAGTATCATGAGAGGTCAGTAAACCTCGTTGAGTACTGAGCTACTGACATGTTGCCCTGCTGCAGATGTAGTAACTCCTGAATCCGCATTACACGAAGGGTGGATGGAACAAACTCCGAGCGAAAGAGACTCTCAAAGTCCATCCAGAGTAAATATGACACGTCATGCACCTGGAGAATCAGGCTCCACCATCTTCCTGTCGCTGCATGCAGGAGACTCGCGGCAAGGATCACCATAAGGTCGGCTGGGGTCCCTACCAATCTGAAAACTCTGACGATAGCCTCCAGCCAATCCTCAGCTGCCTGTGGGTCTATCTCTCCGCAGAACCTAGGCGTCCTCTGTCACTGGAACTCATGCAATTCACTCAGGCGACATGCACTCTCTTCTACTAGGGCTGGTAGTATCGGTGGCTCAGTGAGTAGTGGTACTGCTGGTGCCTTCGCTGTGATGGGGCCCTGCACCGAGGCCTCGTCGCTCGGTAGGCTACCATCTCGCACGTAACTCAGAACCCTAGCTGGATGCCTTTGTGGGGCCATACTTAAAAGAAACAGGTGCGCCACGGTCAAACAGTATACCAGTGAGCTTACAGAAAGTAATCACAAAGAAAACTTTTGAAACACACATGCAATCAGTTTTTTCGTGCACCGAGTCGGAAATCAGAGGTCAGGGTCCTCGTGTTTGGATACGTCGGCCGCCGCGCCAACACTGGACTCCATGGACTGAAAACCACACTCAATACTCTTAACAGTATTTCTCCACATAAATAAAGATTAGAGTCCTGAGTTCTGCGGTAGAACCGACTCCTCTGATACCAATTTGTCATGACCCGCCCTCGGGGCCCGTGCCGTGACTACCCCAAGCCCGCCTTCCATAGGCTAGGGGCTGGTGACTAGAACCAAAGGCGTAAATCCGATAAAAAGGGAAGGCATTGCCTTTATAAAAGTAAAAAAACAACAGAGTACACAACTGAAGTAATCACTAAGTAAACTGAGTACAAAGGTAAGTGCTGAAAGGTAAATGGGCCAGTATACAAACCAAACTGAAAGTACAGTACAACTGAAAGCTAGAACAACTGCAGTAAAGTAAAATAGCAACCACTAAGTCTTTCTTCGAGAATCCCACCTGAAGGGTGGGTATAGATGGCCTCCTCAACGCCTCAAGTCTGTCCGTCTGCTTCTTGTAAATCTTGCCAAGTGGTCCACCTCCGGGTACCGTCCAACTTAACAAGTCTCCACCTCGATCAGTGTTTTCCCTCATCTGCAACCAACACAACGTAGTGAGGGAAAGGCCCGTGCATGGGTGAGTATACGATACTCAGTAGGGACCCTGAGACCCCTGAAGGAATCCCAGAATCCACAAAGGATAAACCACAGAAGAGATACAAACACAAAGTATCAAACAACCCTACTTAGGTATATGCCCATAGATATACCTAAGTTATCAACCATAGTACGACTCCAACTCTCGAGCCCCAAATACAACCTAGTCCACACAGGAAAGAAGTCAATCATATAGATGATAATGATTGAAAATCAAGACTCAGCTCACACAGGTATACATCTTTCGTAAAGCGATATAGATGATCAGATGTAGTCATTGATTCATCTAAGCTGTCGGACCCACACAGGATACAAGACCCGCTAAGATGTCGGACCCACACAAGATACAAGAATAGTATTCATCGTCGTCGAACCCACAGAGGATTCCAGTATGGTAGTCGTCGCTGTCAAAACCACGTAGGATTCCAGTACAGTAGTCGATGCAGTCGCAACAAGCTCTAGGGTTCCTGCACACAACACGCTCGATTCTGGGAGGGTCTGCTCCTCGATCAAAGGGGTCATCACATAAACTATCACGAAGTCTAGAGTTGATGTACCCTGAAGTTCCGTCTCGTCAAAAGTAACCCAATGCGACAGATGGGGTGTCAATCGGACACCCGGTCTGAGAGATATTGACTTTTCTGTTCCAGGGGCCTGGTGGGAAATACGCTGGTTCCAAACCCGGCTATTTTACAAAATCGTCCAAAACTCACTTAGAGTATCGCAGAAGGACCGATTCATCATGAGGGTCCCATTTCCGCAGACGGCACGTCGATCAGACGCACGGTCTTTTAGTTATTCACGTTTAAGTGAAAACGGGCCTGACCCATTAAGCCCAGTGGTCTGTTGGGTCGGGTCAACCCAGTTTTGGAGGGTCTGACCCGATAAGTCGCGTGGCCCGGCCCGACGCAGCGCGGCTTGGCCTGGCAGGGCGCGGCCCGGCTAGCCGCAGCTCGGCCCGGGTGGCCGAGCAGTTCGGGGGGGGGGGGGCTTGCTTTCCTGAACCGGCAGCGCCCTCCCAATCGGCCAGCCGAAGTCGGCCGGCCTTCCTGGCGCGAGTGGTCCACATGGGTGGGCCGCAGTCCCTTCAGCGTGGCGCCCTCCTGGCACCAAGGCTCCTTCATCCCGGCCGGTTGACGAGCCGGCCGGTTCGCTGCCAAGTGGCCTGCGGAGCGCAGGCCGCGGTTCTCCGTAGTGCGGCGTCCCTTGTGGTGCTGCGGTCTCTTCAGTCCGGTTGGCTTTAGCCGGCCGGTTCTTCATTGGCCTAGCGGCCCGCGGTTGCGGGCCGCGGTTCTTCCACATGCGGCCGGTGCGCGGCCACCCCCTTCGCTTTCCACTGCCTCCATTCGCCACCGCCTCCTTTTGTGAATTAAATAAACAAGAAATGACGAAGGTTCGTCGGACCATGTTTGTTCGGCTCGTGCCCTCCATGTTAGGCGGTAACAATCGGCCATGGATAATTCAGAAAATCCATCTAAGAAAGGGGTACAAATTATTCATTTAAAATTGTACAAACCCCTACCTCGAAAATGACGTCGCACGTCATCGAGCCGCGGAAGACGAGCGTCGTGGTAGTCTGGCGTCGCGGAAGAACGGTGTCGTCCCATCAACAATAGAGGAAGAGTCATTGTCGTAGGCTACGTAGACTCCTTGACATTGAGGTGCGTCCGAGGAAGATGCATTGTTGGAAGAAGTCCTTCACATTCTTCATCGGGGATGTTCTTCGTAGAAGAACGATGTTCTTTGTCGAAGAAGGATCACCACTCTTCTAAAACTCCAGAGCCTTCCCCCAGAAAATATTTTCCAATGTAAAAAGAAATAAAAAGGCTCTCCCATTAATAGAATTGCCATGCAATTCAATTTGACAAAAGGGGTGCTGAATAATTAATGTAGACATTAATATACGAGTTGACACAATTGATGGGAAGAGGGAGGTGGATAGGCTCCACCATTAATGAGGAGCTGTCAAAAAAATAAACATTAGGGAATTAATGGGGATTTGAGGGGAGGTGGAAGGGTTCGGGTTCGTGTGGGCCCCACCACACTAAATTCTCTCAGGGGAGGTTATGTGGGGTGTGGTCCCACCCTTAAATTCCTCTTGTAGGTTATAACTACCAAAAATAAATAAAATTGTGTTCCACAAATTTTATTTATTTTATTCTAAATCCCCAAAAATTAAATCTCAACCCGCATAAAACGCAACTGCAGTAAAGGTCCCCTTAAGAGAATACTGGTGCTGCGAGTTCATCAGTGTCCTCATATTTCAATTCTGAGCACCGGTTCAAAATATAGAAAAACCCGCACATATGTTTACTGAATGTACCCATAAAAAACTTTAGAAATTGATTCCGGGCACACCGGAGCTCGGAATCAAGTGCCGTCAGAAACCGCAGACTCGTAAAATTCCAAAGTATTTAAAAAAAATTTCTTGAAATTTCTGGGTCTTTACATTAAATATAATACAATTACAGTCTTTTGAATTAATTTTATTTTTGAATTTGGTATAAAAACATTTTTATACATAAAAAGGCATTTAAAAAAATTACATTTTTCATTGTGTTTTTCATTTTAATATTAAATTTATTTCTACCAACTCTATAAATTGAATCTTGAAAAATTGATTCGATATTTGGAATCATGTGGTAATTTTTTTTAAATAAACCCCTTTTATTTTTGGTTATTATGAATAATAACCATAGTAAATAATTATCACCATAGTAAGGGTAAATCGGGTAATTAAGGTAAAAATATTATGATAAGGACTAAAAAATGACCCTAAACTTTACTTTATCGAATTTTATGAGTTTATTTTTTCCATTTTCATCCAAATTTTTAAAATATGTCAACTTGGTGCCATATATTTTTGATTTGGACTTTTATATAATTTTATGTAACGAAAAGTTAAAAGTCACTCTGTTTGTTTTATTATCTCTAAATTTTTGACTTAGGGGTAAATAGAGGCTATGTTTGGTTAAAAATGGTAATTTTATAGATAAAATATTTTTTATCATGGTAATTTATTTCAAAATTTAGTGATGAAATTATTACCTTAAATTCTTACGCAACACACACGTAATATTTATTCAATTAATAGAATAATAAAATAAATAATTTTAAAATACCATTAAAATCTATATAAATTGAATGAATTATTATTTAAAATTATTTTTTAGAAATAAATAACATATTAGATAGTTTTATATGGATTATAGTTTAATTCCATTGCTGTCATTATGTTTTTAAATTCAAATTAAATGAATAGTTCTAAAAACGACATTAAGGCTATTTTATAATAAATAGCATTTTATAAAATGATTTAAAATTCCTAAAAATAATATATTAGGATAAGGTATTGGCATATTTTTAAAAATATGAAATATTTTCCATTTATGGACCATTTTTCATTTTAAATTAACTATATTGACCTCTTAAGAGTAAGAACTTCATTATCTTGATAATTTTCAAAAAGGGTTAACATGAGTTAAATTAATGAGATAAGGTTAAAAACCTAATATAAACTTATAAAAAAAATAGTTATATGATATTATTTCTACCCATAATAACCATATATTATAATTATATCTTTTTGGATCCTTTTTTCATTGTAATTAATTTATATTAATTTAATATTTTAATTAATTACAAGAGTGCCTCCCCTCACTTATAAAAGGGAACCTCTTATCCTGTTTTATTCACACTTAAAAAGCCTTTTATTTTGGAAAAGACCTTACCAAATCCATTAATAAACTAGACCTCTTGCTAAGTGTGTCTTCCTCTACATTCCCTTTCCCAATCAACATCCACAAGCTGTGCCTCCCTAACTCACTGTAAGAGTGGAGGAGTGACAGTCATCGACTGAAGGTAAGCTACTCCATCACTATCCACTAAGGATATTTTCATCATGGCTAGCTGCTCTGTCGCCTCACTCAGAAGCTATAAACTAGAACTCTTTCTAAGTGTTTCTTCCACTATGTTCCCTTTACCAGGAGTATAGAATATATCAAATTTATAGTTCTAGAGGAACTCCAGCCATCGCCGCTGTCTCAAGTTCAGGTCCTTCTGTGAGAAGATATACCTGAGACTCTTGTAGTCGGAGTATATGGTAAACCATTCACCCATAAAGTAGTGCCACCACATCCTTAAGGAAAATTCCACAACTACTAATTCCAAGTCATGGGTCACATAGTTCTAATCATGCTACCTCAACTTCCATGAGCCGTATGCGATCACTGCTCACTCCTGCATCAGGAAACAACCCAAACCAGTCCTTGATACATTATAGTATACCACATAGTCAATGTACTCCTCTAGAAACCTCAATATAGGAGCGCTGTTCAAGATCTGGCTCAGCTAATGGAAGATCTGCTGGCATTTCTCTATCCACATGAAGGGTTTTACTTTCTTTTCTAAAGCTTTCATGGGTGCGTATACTTTGGAGAATTCGAGCACAAACCTCCGGTAGTATCCAACCAACCCTAAAAAACTCCACGCCTCAGTCACACTTCTAGGTGGCTCCCAAGTAAGAACTGCCTATATCTTCACCAGATCCACTGCAACTACAGGCTCCGAGATGACATGTATCAGAAAGTGGAACTCCCGAATCTAGAACTAGAACTTTGAGAGATTACTATAAAGATATTACTCTCAGAGTGCATATAGTACTATCCACAGGTGTGTAACATGCTTCTCCTCTGATGCTGAGTACACCAAGATATCATCAATGAAGACTACCACGAAACAATCAAGTTAAGGCTAGAAGATCCTGTTCATGAGTCCCATAAACACTTCTAGGGCATTGGTTATGCCGAAAGGCATCAAAAAAACTCATAGTGGCCATATCGGCACTTAAAGGCTGTCTTCGGCACATCCTCATCCCGTACTCAAAAGATGATTATATCCTGATTTGAGGTCTATTTTCAAGAACCGCCTCGGTCCCTTCAGCTGATCGAAGTGGTAATCAATTCTTGGAAGTGGATACTTCTTCTTCACGGTCACCTAGTTCAGGCACCGAAAGTCTACGTATAACTTCAAGCTCTTGTATGACTTCTTGGAGAAAAACACCAAGGCTGCCCATGGAGAAATACTAGGCCTTAAAAACCCCTTCATCTACAAGTCCTCTAGCTGTACCCTCATCTCCCAGAGCTCTGCAGGAGCCATCTGATATGCATGTGTAGATATCAGTGTCATCCCTAGACACATATCGATATAGAATTCTACCTCCCTATGAGGAGGTAGTCCTAGAACATCCTTAGGAAAGACATCCTCATACTCATCCACCAATATAGGAAAGCTTGGACTCCTCTCATCCACCGCACTGAGGGTGAGGCTAGCCAACTAATGAGTGATCGCCTGCACCCTCCTCCGAGAAAGTCCATCCTATTCTGAAAAGGTTCTCTTATCACTGATTAAGGAAAACTTGGTCCCATCCTTGCGGACACACCACACTTTTCACCTAAAATAGTCTATCAGAGCATGGACTGTAGATAACCATTCCATACCCAAGATGACTTCATAAGGCCTCGACGCTGCTACTAGGATATCCCAATCAAAGTTCTCGCCTCCTAGAGTAAGATCACACTGCCGACACCAGTTTTTAATCATTGAATTCTCTCTTGTAGGAGTCTCTAATTTTAAGGATCGATCCAAATGCTCCATTTTAATCTCCAAGACTCGAACGAGGTACGTGGAAAGGATAGAGTGATTGGAACCTATGTCTATAATAACTAAAGCTAAGGTAGAGTAGACATAGATCATACCTTTAATCATCTCTACAGTTCCATGGTCATAGGCCTCCACTGCATGAAGCTAAGATCGCCCTTTTCCGCCGGCTCCCTAAGCCCATAGTGGACCACCTGGGGGTGGTAGAGGTAGTACCTCGATCCGTTACCCACTACCTTCTGCTCGGCCTATTCCCTTGCCACATCTGTTTCCCTACGGACCTCCTCGCTTTAACCTTTATCACTGCCTTGACGATCCCTCAGCCACCTGCTGGTCATCCGTGCGGAGAGTCGGGCAGTCATGATCCATGTGTCCCTACCCACCGCACGAGTAGTACACCCTACTCCTCTACTATGTCCCACTGTCCTGGCGGCCTCGCACCACCAATCTTGAGTCCTGGGGTTGTCCACTAGATGATCTGGCCCATTTTGACCATTGCACCATCTGTCGGCTACCTACCATGGATGAATCAACCAAATGTAATATATTGGTGGCTATCACTATCGATGCCTGCTTGTCTAGGAATCTCTCCACCAGTAGATCTTTTTCTAGCACTCCATCCTGTGTCGGGATGCTGAGAAAAATCATCGATGCCCTGATCTCTCATCGGATTCCCTGCTCAAAGGTTTGGGACCTGAAGAAAGGGTCATGTACCATGTCGTTGGAGTAGCAGGAGAGGTCGGTGAACATCTCTGACTACTCAGCTACCATCATGCTACCCTAATGAAGGTTAATCATCTCCTGAATGTGCACTAAGCGCAAATTCATGGGGAATAACACCTCTTGGAGAAGCTGCTCAAAGTCTGTCCAGATGAGGGTCACCTCATCATGCGTCTGGATGGTCAAGATCCACCATCTCCTTGTCGAGCCCTATAGAAGGATCCTGGCTTGGACTGCCATCTGGTCGGGTGGCATCCTCACTAAGTGGAAGTCTCGCTTCACTGCCTCTGACCAATCCCCAGCGACCTAAGGGTCCATCTCTCCTCTGAACATGGGAGGTCTCTGTCTCTGAAACTCGTGCGAGGTACTGAGTTTGCACACATCCTCTGCCAGTACCACTGACATTAGATTCTGACCAACAGGTGGTGGTATCACTGGCGCACCACCCTATAGGGCCATCTCGAGAACTAGTCCCTGAACAGGTGCCTCTTCACCGGGTGGGCTGTCCTCTCGACCACGTATTAGAATCCTGGCTATTCGTCCACGTAGAGACATCCTGAAAGAGATCAAGATAAGAATCGGTGAATAGATTATACCTAGTGATATGACTCTTATACAAAATAACATAAGGAGACACTTTTACAACCAGTGTTTTTATGCATTGAGCCAAAAAGAAGAATTTGAGGTCCTGGTGTATGGATACGTCGGCCGCTACACCAATAATGGACTCCCTGAATCTAAAAGTCAGACTCAGAACATTTAACACTATCCCCCCAAGACAAAGATACAGACTCTCGGTCTCTAAGGTAGAACCGAACAAATTTGATACCACTTTTTCATGACCAGTCTCCTAGGGCCCATTCTGTGACATACCCCATGCCCACCTCACAAAGGCCAGGGGTTGGTGACTAGTGCCGAAGGTGTCAACCTGTAAGTGGGAGGAATTTTCTTTTGTACATGTGTTTCCTCTAGAAATGGGGATGACCTCATTGATTTAAGGTTCAAACATTCCAAGCGGTTTCTAACGGGTTTTTTCGTAGAACCAGAAACATCCAATGATTCTATATCCATTTTGACCTACTTTCAAAAGGTAGGTGCTCACTAGTTCTGGAATTATGAGGCTTAAGAATTTTCATTGGTCGAGAGGATGGGAGGTCGGACTCATCACACCTTTTTGGGGGGAATTATTGTCTACTCCGGGACTCTCTTTATAGATTTAAGTTATGTTCATGAATCCTTATTACATTACAAAGTATGAAAATGAGCTTTCCTTTAGATCTGACAATCAATAATTCATATGAATGAGATTTAGAGAATCTTTTATATGTATTATAGGTTCTTCATCGATAGAGAATCATCTTATATTTGTTAGAGATTCTTGGTCAATGGTATCCTTCGACACATTATATAGAAATATCTTGGTCATTATGATAACCATACTGGTTTTAAAGCCACTCAGCAGGGCACTTGAAGTTTATTGTCATTTAGAAGGACATATATTATTTCAGAGTTGGGATCGTACCCACAGATGGGCTACCTATGTATCATTTTTTTAGAAAAGAATCAAAACCCACATAGTTAGAGTAAAGAAGTATGAGGTTTATGCATGATTGATGGCTCAAAGAAAGATGTCATAATTACTTTTACACTCTAAGCTCATGTGAGTCATGCTCGGTGTGAGAAACAAGAGGTATTGGTAAAACCAGACAATTGTGCCATGAAAGATGAAATTATAAGAAATGATGTGGGGCTTATGTATGTACGACTGCCCAGATGAAAGAAGATTAGGTTTTAATTCAGGGAAGAAACCCGAGAACAAGGTCCATAAAGGTATATATGATTTATGGATATTTGGATACTTAACTTAGGACTTAATCCTGAGAAGGATGACCAAATTAGAGGGGACTTATGATTGGGTTTTATTCCTGAGAAGGAGTCCCAAATCAAAATTAAATTAAGACTGGTTAAGGGAAATTATAACTGGGATTTATTCCTGAGAAGGAAGCCCAAGTTAAAGGAAATTATGACTGGGGATTACTCCTAAGGAGGATGCCTATATTTGGGAACTTGAATATTGGGGCTTACTCCTGAAAAGGAGGCACAGGTTAGGGGACTTGGGGCTTACTCCTAAGGAGGATGCCCATATATTGGGATTTGAGATTGGGACGTACTCCTGAGAAGGAGAACCAGGTTAAAGATCCTCTCATCTTTAAAGGATGAGGTTGAATGAATGAAATCTCTCACCTTCGTGACATGAAGATATGTAAATCACTAAGTTTTGAGAGATGTTTTATAGAATTCCTTTCAGATAAGGAAGCCAACCCAGAAATCATGCCGTGAATGGCTTTGAAGAGGGTTCTGAAGGCTTAACCTTGAAGAGGAGAGGTGGATTTGAATAGGAGAGATGAATAGACAGGAGGGGCAGCCAAAAAGAGAAAGGCATGCAAGTCCTATGTGGGCGTGCAAGTCCTGGTCGTGCAAGTATACTTGCGCGACACATGGGTACTTACGTGACGGTCAACCCTTAGGGTAATACTTGGGTGAGACTTGTCTCAAGCCCTTAGTATTATCCCTAAAGGCATCCAAAAGAGTGGCGCGCAAGTTCTATTGAAGGGATAAGGCGGTGCGTAAGTGTGGCCATTTACCTTAAGGGATTGCCACTTAGGCGTGCAAGTGTTGATGAGTTTCAACACTTAGTCCATGTTTCCCCTATTTTGAGCTTCCATTCTAGGTAAGAAATTACCTTATAAGTGTTCGGAAGACTTCCAGAAGAGACTAGGGTGCTGGGATCTCCAATCTGAGTTTTGGAATTTTTCCATCCTGAAATGGGGGGCCCACAAGGGGTATTTATAGGCCAAGGAAGACCTTGGGTGAAAAATAATAGAGGGCGCACAAGTCACCTGTGCAACCACTATGCGGCGCACAAGTACACTTGTGCGACCATGATGAAACTTGCGCGACCAAAGTGGGAAGAAATACTTCTTCATGCCTTTGTCAATTTTTGATGTTTCTTCAAAGGATGAATCACTTTGGACTAAGCTATTTCCCTTTTTCAGTCGTTAGACTTTGTGACGGAAAAGAGCGTCAACAAAAGTCCCCCCCTCAAAGTTGGATCTGAAAGAAATGAGGATGTGACTCTGAGGTAAAGAAGAAAACCAAGGAACATGCGGCGCGCAAGTGTTGAGCACGCAGATGGCGTCACGCAGGCTTCAGCGCCCTGGCTTCGGTGTGAAGGGTGGCGTCTTTGCCTATAAATATGGGGTCATTCTTCGCGCAAAGCACTGAATTTCAAACTTTCGAGATCTCACCGTGCAAGTTCCCTTTGTCGTGCAGGTTGCTCAGTTTTCTGCTGGTTCCTTTTGTGTCGCGCTGCTGTAGAGGTATTTGGACTTTCGCGGTGATACCTGCGTGCCAAAACTTGTGCGACACACTTATAATTGCGCGCCAATTTGGGACTTGCACGCCTTAATGACTTAGCCATTTTATTCAATTTTTTTTCACAAAATTTATGAAAATTCAACTCACTTAAGAGTTAATTATTCGACCTTTGTGCAGATTCAACGGGTCTTAGAATAATTGAAATGGATGATGAACTGGCTAGCAAGCGAATTGATGATATGATGAACATCATTGGCCATGATTATTATACTATCTGTGATAGTACTCTTTCAGATTTGGACAAGTACCTGAAGAAGTATCATCTTGAATTCCCGTAGAGTATTTATCTACCTTTGTATGGCTATGGTCATCTGCGAGAAGTAACCATTCCAGAGGCAAAGAACTATCTCCCAATTTCTTGGTTTCAGAATTACACCAATTTTGCTTCCGCAAATATCTCAGGTGGAGGATAATTTATAAATACCGGAATAGTGGAGAAGGCCTACATAATGCATCATAGCCCATGTACCTCATATATGAAACTTCACAATCCTGAGCTGCAACCACATTGTTATTCCTAAATTTTTCAAAACTCTCAGTTGGTTCAATCCAAAGGCTAGAAGAAGAGTTGGGACTTTCGTCCTGGAGGAGGTGTGAAGCCAACTTGGATGTGGGAATACTGGGTGAGACAAACCTACGTAGAGTTTGTTAAGGATTTGAAAGGAGCTACAATATATGAAGCCGTCTGGGTTGGGAAAACATATGTTTATAGGAATGATGACTTTATGCCAGAGATACTCAGCCATTGGATCCCAGAAACCAATTCTTTCCATCTGACTCATAGAGAAGTAGGAATCAGTATGTGGGATTTCCAAAAGATATCAGGGGATCCAATTTTGGGTGACATGTATAATGAATTCATCCCCCCCAAGGTGACTTGGAATGATTCAGAGAAGACCCCAACTTTGGCTTGGGAATTATTGAAAATCTTTCACAAGATCAAGAGTTCAGAGACCTCCTTAACTCATTCTAGAAATGATATTCATCCAGAGGAGTAAATGAATATATTTCTTACCAAGAAGCAGAAGAAGGAGACGAAGGAGAAGGAATCATAGGGGAAGGGGCCCAAGGAGAAGAGGCCCACCTATACGCATCCTACCACCTGCCCAAAAATAGAGAAGAGGGGTGCTCCTGGAACATTCTGGACGACTCTAGAAGAAGGAGAATTTGAGAAGTGGAGATATGAAGTGAATTAGAGAATCCCAAAGAAGACTCGTCTGGCGGGCTTCTTGGCATTGTGGCTCAGTGTTTATCTTTTTCCAGTCAGGGACTCAAAGGGAGGCGTCAGGCCAGGGACCTTCGTTATTGCGGCCAAGTTGGATGAGGGGAAAATGGTTGGGTTGGATACCCCAATTTTATCAAATATTCATAGGAGATTACTCCATGTCTTCATGGGTAAGTCTCCTTTGAGAATAGTGTGACCATTTCAAGTTTTGTGGGGATCGATCGCCACTCACTTCAGGACGTATAATGTACAGAACATAGTACAGATCCCCAGAAGTTCTTTCAGGCCATCAGTGCAGGAATTCTCTATAATTGATCTACTAGATCTCAATTATTATGACATGAAGGTGAGGCTGAGCATGTATAAGGAATTCAATTTCATTCCTTATGGAAATCCGCCAACCGGGTAGTTTGTTGATGATGGAACAACCAGCCTGGAATTAAGGGCATACATGCTGGCCTACAGAGATGGCATACTGGTCACTAGGATTGAAAGAGATATTATATGTGAGGCCTATGCTCCATATGGATTTTCATGTCAATTCAAGTGTTTGCAGTAGAGTGTTGTATCTTCCCCTGTGCATGTCAGGTTAGAGCAACATCTGATGGTTTCCCGACAACTATGGTTGCTGACATCTAGGGAGAAGACCTGGGCAGTGTTCGATCTACCAGTTGATAAAGTGGTGAGTAACTTAACTACATGGTATGCCAAGAATTGGATAGCATCATACCATGGAGGGGTGTTGAATCACCCAGTTTATCAAGTGGGGAAAAAGAAAGGAACCGTAGAGAATGAAACCCTTCATCTGGAAGGTGATTCTTCTGCAACACCAGAAGCTGATTTGCCAGATTCTCAAGATGGGGATGATGAGGCACAACATGCGGAAAAGCTGCCTCGTGCCAGATATAATCCCCCTGTCTGAATCAAGAGACCAAATCCATTGACTTCTAGTGAATTACTTCATTGGGGAAATTTAATCACCATTACTTTATAGAGCAACAAGACTTATTTTCTTATTCTCTATCTATAGTTGCAGGAGCTGGGAAGAAGCTGAAGTACAAGATTTTAGGACCTTCCTCGCAACCTTCTGGTACACATACTGAATATCTACAACTAGAGGCTGTCCAGACATGGTGGAGTTTATACTGTGGTGCTGAAACTGCCTGGCTGGATTTGTGTGAGGGGCCACACCTCCCTGGGATAGGGAATCTTCGGGCTTCTACAGATATCCGTTACAAGGATAACCCCGATGAAGTGTGGGCTTACATCAGAGAGCTGGAGATGCTCATATATGCCACCGATGATTCCATTCCTATCACCAAGTGGGCGAAGGAAATGATAAATCATGGCGCGACTGAGGGTGGTTCCGACGATGAGGAGTGACACGATTATGTGGCTCCTGAAGATGTTAGTATCTTTCCTTATTTTCTTTGTAACTTGATTCTAGTAAAATCTTGGTTACTTAAGGAAATTATTCTCTTCATCCTATAGCTTGAAAAGAAAGGAACTTCTGAGGTTCCTTCACCACAGTATAGCCATGGTGGCACTGCCATTGGGGATAATGAATCTCCTCGTGAGAAGGGTGAAATATATCTAGGCCAGCAAGCCATGAATGAGGAGTTGTACATGGCTTTCCATTATCCAATTAATGTACCTATATATGATGATACCCTCACTCCCAAAAATCCAAAGAAGCAAAATCATCGAAGGAGGAATTCCACAGCTAAATGCTTCATCAGTAGTGGTAAGTACTTTGGATAATCATGAGTCTTAACCCATGAAAAGATTACTCATACCTTTTGGGATTGCAGGGGATTCTTCAATTTCCCCTATAAGGGAGAGAACTGACCCTCCTTTGAGGACCACAGAGGGTACTGGTGAACAATAACAAGTTCAGGCTGACTTGGCTGCTCCTGGAAAAGATCCAACGTCTGTTCCCATATCCCTCCTATTGCTATTGCAAGAAGAGAAGAGCCTGATTCTGGTAAGTTAACAATGCTTCATAAAATGTTGAATTAAACATCAAATAACTTCCATTCCATGGTACTTTAGGTTTAACCCCTACACTAGAGCTTTTGGCATCCATTACAACTGATGCCGCTATTTTATCTGAAGAAGCTGTCCAGGGTCAGAGGCTGCAGGATGAAGGTTGCCAAGAAGACATATCGAATTCTCCCACCGGTGAGATTAACCAGGATTCAGAGATTACATTGGATTAAATGATGGAACTTGGCACATCATTTGAATATTTTTTATATCATGTTAAATTACCATGTAATTTAGAAGATTATCGACGTGAGTGCTATCCTTCGTCCTATTAAAAATAACTTCTTATTACATCTCTAATAATGATCGGTTGAAATGTGCAGTTCTATCTGAGCAAGCTAGTGAACTGCCAATGCCTGAAGGGGGTATAGAAAACCCTACTATTGTAGAGACATTAGCTCGAGTGGAGCTTAACCTGCCAGATCTTCCTGGAACTCATCTTGAAAATCCTGTTGAAGTTAGGAAAGATGGGGAGGAGCCTTCTCAAGTTACCGATCTACCATTGGGTAAGAGATAACAATTTTTGCGACTGTACTTAATTTACATGACAACCAATCAACTTTTTTCATCCTTTGAAACTAAACAAATCTTTCAATTGATCATGCAGGGACATCAATTTTAGTGGCTAGATCTGGAGGTGAAGCCTCAATTTCCACCCCAACGGGAATAGAAAGTGAAGAAACATGGGTCAGGGGGGAAGGAGTAGAACAGGGCACTTCCCTAAGTGCATTAATCCTGGATTATATTCCCCCATGTGATAGTGATGCTGAGTCATACCTGAAGATACAAAAGGTGCTCCAATTTTCACGACGCAAGGTATGTCAGAACATATTGAAGATCATATCCGAAATGCCTTTAGAAGAGCTGTCATCGAAGATTCCCCAACTATCATCCCTATTCGTCATGTTGGGACTTGGCGGTTTTGGATATCAAAAGATCCATGCTGCGGTAAAACAAGTCATCTTAAGAAGGGAGCAGGAGCAGAAGTACCATCAAGATTTGACCAGAGTAAGGCTGTCAGCCAATATTGGAAAATTTGAGGTTGCGGTATCCCGAGCTGAGGTTGATCATGCTGCCAAGTTGAAGGATATGAAGCATAAGATCAAGGAGAAGGTTGTCCAAAAGATGCACCTTCAGGAATAGTTGGATGCTGTTACTGGGGAATTTGACCAACTGAACAATTCACTAGAAGGAGTTCAGAAAAATTGTATGAAATCCATCGTGGATGCCAAGAAAGCGCTCCATCAATATGAAAATAGTGAAGTTGGTCGAGTTCATGAGCTTCAAGTGGCTGCTGATGAAGCTCAGGATGCTGTAAATCAAATTAAGATTTATGTTGAAATCCTTTTGTAATTCTCGGAAAAGAGAAGAGACTCTCTGTGGATGTCCTTCTAACTTTTGTGCATCAAATGAAAAAAACTTTCATCCTCAATCATTTTTACATGCTTTATTTTACTATCTTCTTTAAATTTTTATCTAAGCCAATGGGCCTAGTAAGCATTGTTTGATTTTTTTCTAGGATTATTATAAATAACCCTACAAACTTTGAATCTTTTAATTGCTCAATATTACCTAAAATCATACAAAATGTATGTTTAGTGAGCTAGGACTTGACTTTTATTCAGAGTTCCCTTGTCTTTTGTGGGCAGTTTAAAGTCATGCACGTCAGACATAAAAAGGCTAATGTTTAAGGTCGAAATATATTTGACTGGATGGATTAACATTGGCTCAATTCCTTGAAAATTTATCTGAAAACATATTACCATGTTCAAGTATGAGGGAAAATATGTAAATGATGACTTAAGAAATTTTGAATCTGAGGAATGATATGAAAAATGGCTAAAAGAAGTAGTTCCCTAGAATGAAGTTACCATTATTTAACAAACTCGTTAGGGGGTTGAATTATGCAGGGCCACCTAGGGGCATTGGATTCATAGTCAAATAATAGTATCTTTTGGAAGACAGGTCCATTATGTAGACTACTTATGCAAGGCCGCCTAAGAGCACGTGCTGCACAGTCAGGCAAAAGAACTCTCAGAAATTTACTTTTCTACTACTAAAAAGTCAGTGGAAGTTTACGGGGATTCAAATTTTCCAAAGCATAGAGTTTGCTGTATGGAGAGAAGTACTTGAATATAGATAAGATATTTCCAAACAAGATTTTCTAAGAACTGGATGAATTTCACTCCTACGAAGGTCTGACCCAAACGTAGGGAAGGGAAATATAAACCATATACTTGAATACTTTCAAATAATGAAAAAGAACATGGGACAAATATGTTAAGGATGGATATTTTCTGTGGATCCTTACATATTGTTGATAATACCAATAAGGACAAAAGAGGTTTTCTTACCAAGAATGAAGTTACCAATATTTGAAAAACCCGTTAAGGGGTTGATTTATGCAAGGCCGCATAAGGGAATTGGCTGCATATTCAAATAATAGTATCTTTTGGCTGACAAGTCTTTTATGTTGACTGTTTATGCAAGGCTTCCTAAGGGCACGTGCTACATAGTCAGGAAAAATAACTCTCAGAAATTGGACATTTTGTGACCAGAAGTCATGAAAAGGGTTATGGAGATCTAGAAGTATTTAAGTTTAGGAGTATGACATATGAAAATGGGTATTGTCTAATGCATGAAAGAGATACATAGATCAATGTTAACCATAATCATGTTGTGGCTGGGTCCTGAATTGAAATGTTGGAACTCACTACGTATCCCATAAGGATGAGAATCAAGATATACGTAGTTCTTGAAATATAGTTTAACGGCATAAGGGACGAAAGTATGGAAAAACTCAGTTTAGGGTCATAGAACTCGGACCATTATAATGAATACAAAGTGTGTGTTTTCATAGGGACTTTTCAACCAGGGGACTGAAAGTGAAACTTGGGGTTATGACCAAAGACTTGGGGATGGATTCGAGGGATACTCGAACGTTAATACGTATCCCATAAGGATGGGAATCAAGCCACACATAGTTCTTGAAATACCCTATGTACAGATTTGGTTTGTACATATGAAGGGTGAAAGGGGACTTTAGTGTAATGATGGTTTGACCCAAGATAAAAGGTTTAGGCATTGACATGTATGCACATAGTCTTTGGAATATAACATGACCATATATCAATGTAAATAATGATTCCCTCTCAGGTGAGGGTGTCAATGATTGTTGTAGTTTATTGTCGTATAGGAAAAAAGTGCGAGTAGTTTAAGGTTATATGCATGGACCGGTGGTGAACCAATGTAAAAATTATTAGTTCTGGGGATACTTCACAGATCAAAATCATATGAGATGGAGGTGAACCAATGTAAAGATATTGGTTTTGGGCTTGAACCTCAGGAGGTTGCCTACGTACCCAGCCCAGAAGGCATGGATCAAAGTCTGCGTAGTTCAATTAAAGAATGAATTGGTGATCAAGTTGTGCTTGAGGAAAACGACCTAAAAAATGGTGTCGGGACTTACACATGGTTAGTGGCCCAGAGAGGGTGTTATGGTTTAAGTTTATTCTAAGATCACGTGAGTCATACTCGGTATGAGAAACAAGAGGTAGCAACAACCTTAACGATGCACAATTTAATGTCATGTAGGACATATGAAGGGACTATGCAGTTTAAAGTCTTGCAATGAGGACTATTGGTGCTACACAGTTTAGTGTCATGTAGTAGGGACAAAATACATTTTAACGTCATGTAGGACGTATTAAGGGACTTCTGTACAGTTTAGCTTCATGTAGCTAGGACGATGGGGACAATACAGTTTAACGTCATGTTGGACGAAAGGGGGACTGTGCAGTTTAATGTCATGCAGTAAGGAAAAAAGAGGACACAATTTAACGTCATGTTGGACGTATGAGTAGTACAGTTTAACATCATGTAGGACAAATATAGGGACATAGTTTAATGTCATGTTGGACGTAAGAGACTTTTTTCATAGTTTAACATCATGTAGGACAAATATAGGGACATAGTTTAATGTCATGTTGGACGTAAGGGATTTTTTTTCACAGTTTAACATCATGTAGGACAAATATAGGGACACAGTTTAATGTCATGTTGGACGTAAATGACTTTTTACACAGTTTAACGTCATGTTGGACGATGGTACGAACAGTTTAAGGTCATATGCATGGACTAGAGATTATGCAGTTTAACGTCTTGCAGGATGTAAGGGATTTCTGTACAGTTTAGCGTCATGTAGTTTGGACGTCATAGTTTAACGTCATGTTGGACAACAAGGGTGGAAATAGTTTAAGGTAATATGCATGGACCATAGATTATGCAATTTAACGTATTGCAGGATGTAAGGGATTTTTGTACATTTTAGCGTCATTTAGTTAGGATGTCATAGTTTAACGTCATGTTGGATGACAAGGGTGCAAATAGTTTAAGGTCATATGCATGGACCATAGATTATGCAGTTTAACATCTTACAGGACGTAAGAGATTTATGTATAGTTTATCATCATGTAGTTAGGACGTCATAGTTTAACGTCATGTTGGATGACAAGGGTGCAAATAGTTTAAGGTCATATGCATGGACCGATGATATTTGTATTATACAAAATATTTCTTCAAAAATACGACATTGGTTGGAGTAGTGATGAGTTCTTCATCCATTGAGATTAAAGAATAAGCTCCATTGGAGTAGACCTTATGTATTGAATAAGGTTCTTCCCATTTTGGCTCCAGCTTGGGAGGTTTCTTTCCTGGTATCATTGGAGTTATAAGAACCAATACCAATTCTCCCTGAACGAATGAATGAAGACAAAAATTTTTGTTGAAAGATCATGCTATTCGATTCTAATAGACTTCCAAGTGGTGCAGGGTGCACAATATTTTCTCATCTAACCGTTCCAATTCATCCAATCACTTTTGAGATTGTTCATCTGTAGATGACTGATAAAAAATGGCTACTCTGAGCGAGGGTAATTGAACCTCAATGGGCAAGACTGCTTCTGTTCCATATACCAATGAATATGGAGTTGATCGCGTTGTAGTGCGGGTGGTGGTCCAATAAGCCCATAAAGCATGAAAGAGTTTATCAAGCCATGATTTATTATCTTTATCCACCATCTTTTGTAGTATATTTGAAAGATTGTTGTTGAAAGCTTCTATCTGGCCATTGGATGCTGCATGATACTGAGATGAATGATTGGATTTGATGTTATATTCTTGATACAACTTCCTCACCTCGGATGAACAGAAGTTGGTGCCATTGTCCGTCAATATGGTATGAGGGACACAAAATCTGGTAATGATGTTAGACTTGATGAAGCTAACAATACATTTAGAACTGACTTCTTTGAGGGATATTGCCTCTGCCCATTTGGAAAAGAATTCAGTAGCAGTAAGAAAGTACTTAAACTGCTTGGCTGTAGCCGAAGGATAAGGATCCACTACATCCATTCCCCATGTGGAAAATGACCATGGGTATTTATCTGTATGAAGCAACTCTGGGGTTTCATGAATGAAGTTGGAATGTACTTGGCAAGAATGACACTTCTTTGTGAAATCAACACAATCTTGTATCATTGAAGGCCAAAAGTATCCAACCCTTCGAATTTGATCAGATAGTCTGTGTCCAGACTGATGGGCACCACAGACTCCTGCATGCACTTCTTTCATGACAGCCATTGTCTCTTCACCATCAATGCATCTGAAGAGAACTCCATAAAAACCTATTTTGTAGAGAATTTTCTCTAGGTGATCCGGGCTATCATAAAGAGTAAAATTGACTACATGTTTCCGGATTTGTTCTTTCCCAGATCTATCAGGTGGAAGTATTCCATTTTGAAGGTATTCCTTGATAGGTGTCATCCATCCTGTAGTATGACCATATGGTTCAGGAATGGGAATAATTTCATTGATTTCCTCTATTCTGGTTTGAACATAAGGTGAAATTGTATGACGGTGGGCAATACTGATGATTGTCTCATCCCGATTTGGATCTGCTAGAGCAGTAGATATATTAGCCAGTGCATCAGCTAGAGCATTTTGTGATCTTCGAACATAAGAAAATGTCGGTTCTGAAGGAAATTCCTCCATTAACTCTCTAACATAATCATACAAAGGGATTAACTCTTCTTTTCTGATGGCATAATTCCCACTGACTTGTTTGATTACTAGGTCTGAATCACCTTTCACCTTTAAGTGATTCACTTGTGCTTGAAGTTCCAACTCCAATCCTGTGATAAGAGCTTGGTATTCTGCTTCATTATTTGTACCGCCTCCCAATAATGAGAAGGAATAAGGTAGCATTGCCTTTTCTGGGGGAATGAGTACAATTCCTAACCCAACTTTGTTGAACTTTGGATCTTCCATTTTCTTCCCTATTAGACTTCTGGAAGCACAATCAAAGTACATTTCCCATGTTTGAAGACTATCTTGAATAGAAAAGACTTCCTCATCAGGAAGTTCAATATCTAAAGATGTATCTTCTACTGAAGGATGTTCAGCAAGGAAATCAGCCAGATCTTGGCCCTTTATTGCCTTCTGAGACACATATTGAATATCAAATTGCTGCAAAATAACTTCCCACCTTTCCAGACATTCTGTAAGCATTGGACGACTAAGGATGAATTTGAGCGGGTTATTACGAGATACCAATTAGACTTCGTGATATTCCAAGTAGTGTCTCAACTTCTGAACTGCAAAGATTAATGCTAGGAAACACTTCTCAATATTTGAATATCGGGTTTCTACTTCAAGCATAGTCCGACTGAGATAGTAAAGGCTGTTTTCATTCCCAGCATCATTCTTCTGAGCAAGAAAGGCACCCAATGATCGCTCTAAAGCTGTCACATAGAGGATAAGTGGTCTTCCTTCAATATTTATCATTAATACTGGTGGACTCAAGAGATATTTATTGAGAATATTGAATGATTTTTGACATTCTTCAGTCCACTGGTAAATGACTCCCTTCTTCATCAATTTGGTGAAGGGTAAACTTTTTCCTGCTAAATTGGTGATGAAACACCAAATATAGGCTAAGTGTCCTTAAATTCCTCTTAATTATTTCAAATTCCAAGGAGGTGACATACCAAGGATTGACTTTGTCTTCTTAGGATCGACTTCGATACCACGATGGCATACAACAAAGCCGAGAAATTTTCCTGAGGTTACCCCAAAAGAACATTTTAAGGGGTTCATTTTCAAATTATGTTGTCAAAGTTTGTGGAATATAATTTCCAAATGAGCCAAGTGATTAGAATGTTGCCTGGATTTAACCACCAAATCGTCCACATAACATTCAACAAACTTCCCTAAAAAGGGTTTGAAGATATGATGCATGGCACGATGATATGTTGCGCCTGCATTCTTCAGGCCAAAGGGAATTACCCGATAGAAAAACACACCCTGAGGGGATCTGAAGGCTGTAGATTCCTCATCTTCTGGAGCCATTCAGATTTGATTATATCCTGATTATCCATCCATGAAGGAAAGTGCTTCATATCCAGCTGTTGCATCAATGAAGAGTTCTGTTATCGGAACTGGAAAATCATCCTTAGGACAATGCCGATTAAGATATCTGAAATCAATGAAAACTCTAATTTTTCCGTTCTTCTTTTTCATAGGGACAATATTAACCAACCACTTGTGATATTGAAATTCTCTGACAAAGTTAGCTTTGATAATCATATCCACTTCAACTTCAATTTTGGAAGCATAGGCTGGGTGTGTTCTTCTCACGGCTTGCTTAAATCCTCGATGTTCTTCTAGAAAACCCAAACGATGAGTGGAGACATCAAGATCAAGCCCTGGAATCTCTGTATAGTTCCAAGAAAATATATCTCGATTTTTATTTAAAAATGAAACATACATCTCTTGCTCTTTAAGAGTCATGGACGCACTAATTAAAGTGGGGCATGTATCTTCTTTTGTACCCAGATTTATTTCTCTGAGTTTATCCACGATGGTAGAGATACCCTCTTCAAATGATAGAGGAGAATCCCTAAGATCTTCTTATTCTTCTTCAACATGTGTTATTTCTTCTGTTTCTACTTGTATAGTAGATGAAGAAGCAGAATTTCCATGATCAGAAGAGATGTTAAAATTAGAACATCTTGAAGAAGAGGCTTCCATTTCTGACCCAATTGATGATGAAGGGTCTTCCTTGGGTAATATAGAGGAGATTATGGATTGAGAATATACATCATCGTTCACCTATAACATTTATATAACTTATTATGTACTGATTGGCGAAATATAGACTTGCTGGATTTCAGTGGATGAAATGAAGAAATATCCATTTTAGCTTTCATCATTGCTTGGTGGATCCCCACTTTCTCCCATGTTGTCTGGATTGATTTCCGTAATTGAAATTATGGAAGTTTCTATAAGAGTACTTGGATTTGGGTCTATCTTGTCAATTTGACTGATAGACAATACATAATCTGTACTCACATGTGTGAATGGGTTTACTGGAATCTTTTCCAAACCATATGGAGTATTAACTTTGGTAATCTCCCTTGTTGTGGATTTATCGTTTCCCTTCATGTGATAGAATTATTCCTCAATATATTGAGATTTACATGTCTTGAATAGGGAATTATCACCATACAATGTCCCAATTTGACCATCGAAACAATATTTGAGACATTGATGGTATGATGAAGGGATAACCGCATGTTGATGTAGCTAGGGCCTTCCAAGCAAGATGTTGAAGGCTGAGTCATGATCAATATCTATGAAATCTAAATTGGATACAAGATCTCCAAACTGAGTTCTGAGTGTAATCTCTCCCAGTGGTTCTTGTTCATTTTTATCATATCCTTGTAACATCAAAGTATAATGAGATAAATCAGATTCTGTGAGGCTCAATCGATGAAGTGTACGAATGGGGATGAGGTTGACTCCTAAACCATTATCAATGAAAACTCTTCAGACATCCACACCATTGAACTTTCCAGATAAGTACAAAGGTCTAATATGTCCATGAACGACATCATCTTCATCTTCATCTGTGAAAGATATCACTGCATGGAATTCTCCAGGATTATTTTCAACATGGTAGACTTCAGCTGTAGCAATTTCAGTTTCAAATTCCTGAGGACTTGACAAAGCCTCGATGAGTGCCTCTGGAAGATCCTTTGATAAATTCAAAGAATCTAGAATTGATAACTTGGACGGTATTTGGGCCAAGTGTTTCAATACATCATACTTTTTATCCAAAGGTCTGTGTTTCCCAACAGGAACATGTGGTTTCGCAGGTTCCTTAGAAGTTGATGCTTTGGAAGTTGATGCATCTTGTATCGGGGTAGGAGTTGGTAATACTCCAGGCTTTGTAAAATTAGACCGAATAGGTCTATTTACTTGTTAAGAAGAAGAATATGGAACCTCCAACCAATCTTCTAGAATAATTGTGCCAGGACTGAGTCTGCTATTGGTGGAAGAATTTGCTTGTTCTTATTGAGCCCGTTGAAGGTCTCTGCCACGAGTTTCTGCTGCATACACAGTTCTAGCAGGGGTAGAATTGGAATAGTGGCCTCTGAAAGATCCACATCTTCCCCTATACCCTGAGCCTATGGAATTCCCTCTGATTCCTCTGTTTGATATAGGGGGCTCATCCAAATCGAAATTGCGATTGGAATATGGATCTGTTAAATGAATCATGTTAACAGAACCGAAGATCAACTCTTCATCTAATGAAGACTCTGCCTGATTAGCCATTTTAGACTGTTCCGTTTGGTGGGATGGTGCACATGGCTTCGAAGTAGATGGCATAAAATCTTCCGGAGTCAAAGACAACTTAGGATTTGACACGATTTCATATTCTTTTGATTGTTCCTCTTTCTTTGAATTATTCCGCCCCTTTGAGGATTTTCCCTTTGATGAAGAGGGTTTTGCTGTGGCATTCATAGTAGAAGACACAATTGGTTTCTTAAATTGCGTTCTCAAAATGGCATGTGTTCGGTTGATCATCTTTATGACCATCCAATCATCATATTTTTGCGCATTTTTGTTCTTGACATCTTGCCACTCGCCTTCTTCCTTTGGATTTGTAGTAGTAACACATGTTACCTGAGCTGAAGAACCTTTCAGTTTGACTTATACAGAGTCCACCATTTTTTGTAGGAGTTCTTTGAAGAAAAAAACTCCAGAATGGGATGCCCCAACATCTGATGAAATGGGAAATAATTAAGACGGTCTTCATATCCTTCCTTGTTCGTCCTCTTGGGCCTTGGAAATTGAACCAAATTATTTTCCAGAGCCGAAATGAAGTAACCAGGAACTTGTTCATTTTGGAAAGAGTAAACTTTACTCTTCAGATCCTCAAATTGTTTCCGTCTTTGATCTCTTTGATCATCTTGACGAAATGGCCTCTTTTATTGACACCCAGGAGGTGGATCCCTACGAGAAGATGAAGGCCTTGAAGTAGAAGTAGGTACAGGTGCTTATTTAAGCATAACTGCACCAATATCTGCTTTACCCATTCTCCTTCCTGGAGATGATGGAATTACACGAGATTTATCCTTAGTCTTTATAAGAGAGTCTTCAATCTGTTGAGAGATTGCAGTAAGGTCTAGAAACCCTCTTGTGTATTTCACAGGGATCAATGGTGTGCGTAATTCATCACGCATATTTTCCACATAGATTGGAAACAATTCTTCTTGAGGGAGTGCTAAGCTCAGGGAATATGTTAATCCATTCCAGTGAGCAATGAAATCTGAAACCTTTTCATTCTCCCTTTTATTACAATTTGTAAGATAAAAAACTGTTGTCTTTGGAAAATTTGAGCTGAATTGAAGAAGTAATTGTTAACGAAGATCCTCCCACCCGGTAATTGACCGGGATTGCAAGCTTGTATACCAGACAAAAGAAGGCCCTTGTAATGACAATACAAAACACCTGATCTTAACTACTTCTTGTTGCTAAGGGGTTCCCATCATAGGATCGCAATGAGAAACAAAATATGTTAAGTGTTTCTATGGGTCTCCCGAACCATTAAATATTGGGAATGTGGTACTTGCAAAATTTGGTGGGGGAGGAATTGTGTCTACCCATTCAAGGTAAGCTCTCTTCTCCAGTTGAACCGGTGCACGCTTTCCTTCCATATCTTCCAACCGAGATTTTAATGACTCAATGGTAGTCATTAACTTTTGAGAAACATCCTATTGAGCTTGGACCTGTGCAAGTGCAATAACTGGAGCTTGGATAGGTGTGGCGACCGAGACTGCCACTGATGGTAGTATTGTCAGTTCTTGTTACGCCTGACCCATAGGATTAGACCTATGAGGGTGTACTAATAAAGGAGGATATTCTTGATCCATCTCATTAGTCTCAACAAATTCCCTTGGCTGACTGACTCCAGCACGCTTAGGAGGAAGACTACTTTGAATTAGTTCTGCATTCAACCTCCTTAATTCCTTCATATCTTCCTCTTGTTGTGCGAATCTTTGCTCTAGTGAGAATGATTTTCCTTCTCCAGAGGAAGGGTATGTAACCTGATTCTTCCCTTTTCCCTTACTTGATACCTTTCAGAGAGGGGGAAGTGGGTTATTTCTGGGAAATCCTTTGATTTCGTGTACGCACACCTTCCTCATTTGTGTCTATGCGTACAACCTCTTAAGCAGGAGCTTCCTCATCTGATCCCTCTGAGTGAGCCTCATCTGGGGGATCAGAAGCAACAACATTGATGACATTAATTGATGCATAACGCATTGAATCTCTTTTATTGGCATTTCTGCAATATTGTCTTCTTCCATGTCCTTGTTAAGACACTGCCTTTTTCTGATTTGATCCCTCAGAAACTTCTTGATGAACCATAATTTTGAGGGAATCTCCTGATAATTTGGCTCTTCATTTATCTTGGGGCTTCTTCCCTAATCGAGAGAAGACTGACTTTCTCTGAGGAAGAGATTGAGGATTTGAAAAAGTCCCCAGTCCGGTGGATTGGGGCTGTTCCTGCTGTTCCTGCTCAACTCCTCGAATCCTATTTGTTGATTCTAAGGTTCGTGTTAAAAGAGTCCCCAGTCTGGAAATATGGGGTGGTTCTTGAGTTTCTATATCTGAGACCTTCTTAAAATCTCTCCTTATCTTACGGACTTTAGTCCGGAAATTGGATGGATGCATTAACCTACATCCACTCTTATCACCCGACTCAAAAGACCGTTGGATGATTTCTAACACTTCTATCACTTGATGATGTGCAAGCTCTAAAAGAGAAGCATGTTTTATGTTCTCGTTTTCCTAATGAAAAATTAATTCAACAAATTATTCTCTGTATTCATGATTTTGAGAAGAACTAGTTGAAGCCTGTTCTTGAGAAAGCCTTTGATTACAAACAAAACCCATTGGATGTGGCCAGCCGTGGGCAATAACATTGCATGAGAACACTTTCGGCGGGCTTTGTTGACTGGAGAGTACAGTGAAATGCAGTGCTACATGAACACCCCATCACCTGATATGAATACCAGATGGGGAATTTGCAATTAATTGGTGCAATCTTCTTAGTTCTCCAAGGCATGAACGCTGAAGGGCTCTCTGCTGCTTTTCAGCCTTCAGATATCGTGAAACTGAGAGAGATGCCAAGTCAATTTGGAATTTTAACCCTTCTATTATCTTGACATTATTTTCATATTCATCATAAGATAATATTTTCTTTTTCAATTGACAAAGATTTTTCCATATGTTGAGGCGAATATCATGACTTCCATCTTCCGTCAACATCTCTGGAATGTCATACCGAGAGTCATCCAAAGGCCAAAACATAACTGGAACTTCACCTTTTTCCAATTGTTTTCTCATATTCAGTACTTCATCCTTATCATTTGATGAAGATTCTTCTACCTATTTAGACCAAAGCTAGTGCTTCTTTGTTGCTTCATCAGATTCAACAAGATCGGTAGAGAATTCACTTATCAAACTAGAAGATGCATGACTCAGGGGTGGTTCGAAGAATGACCTACACCCCATGATATATTATGATTGAGAAAGTATTTCACCTGCTATTGTTAAAGCATCAGACATGACTGACTTCATATTTGCAAGTGCCTCAAGATAAGAGGGCTTTCTCGTCACTACATTTTCCATTGGAGCATTTTCCAGGCAATGTGAATTACTACCGCAGAGAGGAATTTTGCAGCTAAATTCATCATCATGGGGAGGACCACCATGGTGGGTTATAGAAAAAGATGAAACATTTTTCTCCTTGGTCTTTTGGCCACATAGAGGGTTCTTGTGGCTCTCATCTGAAGATGAAACTTCAAGATCGACCGAACTGTCATAAAGCAAGCCTTCATGAAAAAGTGTCTGATGCAGACCTTTAGAATTAATGTTCCCACTATTGGGAACTGAGAGAGTAGAATCTTGAGTTGTAACAAATAATTGTCTGAGTGCATCAAGAACTCCAGCATCGAGCACGGCCTTATTACAGATTGGCCCTTGATTTCTTGACTGTGTTGGGCGAGTCTTCTTCTTAGACGCCTTCTTACTCACTTTAGGAACCACTTTTTGACAAAATTGGTCATTATGGGCAGGTGTATGTGCCTGATCAAGAGAAATGATTAGGTTAGGCTGATTATCTCCACTCAAATCAGGTGCATGTGCCTGACTTGGTTGCCGGTATGATATGAGGAAGTATGCCCCACAACCCTCTTGGACTGGAACAGAGGTGTGTGTCTATTCTGGAGTGAACTGTTGATGTGTCACTCCACTGGAAGGGATAGATTTTCATTTCTTTCCCTGTGATACTGCTGAAGCTGTTATAATATTCTGGCAGGCATCTAGAATATGAGCAGAGATTTTCTTCTGATCTTTCACCATTGATAGAATATGCTTGGTGACTTCAGCTGCTGGAACGGGGATATACGTCCATTCCGTGCTTGGAGTAGGTGTGTGTTCCTGCTCCTGTCCTTCTTTTCCTATCAGGGAATTCTGATAGTACTCAAGTGTGGGGGCAGAGAGTTGAGTCTGCCTCCTGTTTGTCATTGGGGCTTTCCAATTGACTTCTATGGGTGCTACCAAATGAGACTGTTGGTAGACTTGATCAATACTAGCAGGTGTATGTGCCTACTGATTGCACTCCACTGAACATGGTTGACGATCTTCCTTCAATACTAACAGACGAGGATGCTGGAAGTATTGATGAGTGTAAGCAGGTGTATGTGTCTGTTTACCAGTTGTCAACACATTGGGTTGGAGGGATTCATCGTATGTAGTCAGATGATCTTGATGACTAGCTGATGACTTATAAATAGGTGTATATTCCTGTCTATAGTACTCCGCTGGAAATGCCTGGCGGGATTGGCGTGCTGCTACCAGACGAGTCTGCTGGACAACGAAATTAAAACGGACAGGTGTGTGAACCCACTCATTTCTTGCCACCAAGTTAGGTTGGTAGAATTCTCCAGAGATGGTAGGGATAAGAACCTGATCACTGTTAACCGTTCGTCACCTCTGGTGGTTCATCTTGACTACTCAGGTTTAAGGAACCTGATCTGAATGGCTGGAGACGACACCCTCATCATGCTGAGGGCGCACTTCCACACAAGTCTGGCGTTGATTGTTGGTGGGATCCCTCGGGAAGGACTCACGTTTCCTTGAATTAAGGCCTTGAGTGACCTTATCATTCACCTCCTCAGAATATGGGAGGGAATGGTTGTTGCATTCTGGGGATAACGACCCGAAACGGTTGGAAACGGTGGTTGGCACCACCTGCTTCTTGATCGTTGGTCGTCACTGTCCGGATGACCAGGGTGAATTATTGACTTGGAGGGCTTGTCGAGTGGCCTCCAGAGTCGGAATAGTACCATTTTGACGGTATTCCTTAACCAGAGCATTTGATACCCAGCGTTGAAGACGTTGAGTAGGTGATGTCGTCCTCATAGCGGATGACGATCCAGCAAGAGTAGCAGCAGAGTCATTCACAGTAGAGGTATTTACAAGAGTTAACTTTAGAGAATCCATTTCTGTAACGTAGAAGATCTTGGAAAAGAGTTCCTGTTTGATATAACATAAATAATCAAGATAAGTTTGGCCACTATATCTTTTGGATGAGCACATATGTTATTGATTATTCTGTTTTCCCTCTCATTGAGTTTAAATAGGGGCTTAACAAAATAAGTAAAACAACATTTTAACTTGGTTAAGGATTCACGTCGGGTTCACCATTTTTTGTTTCCTCTGGAAATGGGGATGACGTCATTGATTTAAGGTTAAAACATTCCAAGCAGTTTTTAACAGGTTTGTTCATAGAACCGGAAACATCCAATGATTCTATATCCATTTGGACCTACTTTCCAAAGGTAGGTGCTCACTAGTTCTAGACTGATGAGGCTTAAGAATTTGAATTGGTCGAGAGGATGGGAGGTTGGACTCATCACACCTTTTTTGGGGGAATTATTGTCTACTCCGGGACTCTATTTATAGATTTAAGTTATGTTCGGGAATCCTTATTACATTACCAAGTATGAAAATGAGCTTTCCTTTAGATCTGACAATCAATAATTAGTATGAATGAGATTTAGAGAATCTTTTATATGTATTAGAGGTTCTTCATCAATAGAGAATCATCTTATATTTGTTAGAGATTCTTAGTCAATGGAATCCTTTGACACATTATATAGAAATCTATTGGTCATTATGATAACCATAATAGTTTTAAAGCCACTCAGTGGGGCACTTGAAGTTTATTGTCATTCAGAAGGACATAGATTATTTCAGAGTTGGGATCGTACCAGCAGATGGGATACCTACGTATCCTTTGTTTTAGAAAAGGAATTAGAACCCACGTAGTTTGAGTAAAGAAGTATGAGGTTTATGCATGATTGGTGGCACAAAGAAAGATGTCATAATTAATTTTACACTCTGAGCTCACGTGAGTCATGCTTAGTGTGAGAGATAAGAGGTATTGGTAAAACCAGACAATTGTGCCATGAAAGATGCAATTATAAGAAATGATGTGAGGATTATGTATGTACGACTGCCCAGATGAATGAAGATTAGGTTTTAATTCAGGGAAGAAACCCGAGAACAAGGTCTATAAAGGTATATATGATTTATGGAGATTTGGATACTTAACTTAGGACTTAATCCTGAGAAGGATGAACAAATTAGAGGGGACTTATGATTGGGTTTTATTCCTGAGAAGGAAGCCCAAATCAAAATTAAATTAAGACTGGTTAAGGGAAATTAGAACTGGGATTTATTCCTGAGAAGGAAGCCCAAGTTAAAGGAAATTATGACTGGGGCTTACTCCTAAGGAGGAGGCCCAGGTTAAAAGAATTTGGAATTTGGGGCTTACTCCTAAGGAGAATGCCCATATTTGGGAACTTGAAGACTGGGGCTTACTCCTGAAAAGGAGGCCTAGGTTAGGGGACTTGGGGCTTACTCCTAAGGAGGATGACCATATTTGGGGATTTGAGATTGGGACTTACTCTTGAGAAGGAGGCCAAGGTTAAAGATCCTATCATCTTTAAAGGATGAGGTTGAATGAATGAAATCTCTCACCTTAGTGACATGTAGATATGTAAATCACTAAGTTTTAAGAGATGTTCCACAAAATTCATTTCAGATAAGAAATCCAACCAAGAAATCATGCCATGAATGGCTTTGAAGAGGGTTTTGAAGGATTAACATTGAAGAGGAGAGGTGGATTTGAATAGGAGAGGTGAATAGATAGGAGGGGCACCCAAAAAGAGAAAGGTGTGCAAGTCCTACGTGGGCGCGCAAGTCCTGGTCACACAAGTATACTTGCGTGACACATGGGTACTTGTGCGACGGTCAACCCTTAGGGTAATACTTGGGAGAGACTTGTCTTAAGCCCTTAGTATTATCCCTAAAGGCTTCCAAAAGATTGGCGTGAATGTTCTATTGAAGGGATAAGGTGGTGCGTAAGTGTGGACATTTCCCTTAAGGGCTGGCCACTTAGGCACGCAAGTGTTGATGAGTTTCAACACTTAGGCCTTGTTTTCCCTATTTAGAGCTTCCATTCTAGGTAATAAATTACCCTAGAAGTGTTCGAAATACTTCTAGAAGAGACTAGGGCACCAGGAGCTCGAATATGAGTTTTGAAGTTTTTCCGTCCCGAAATGGGGGGCCCACAAGGGGTATTTATAGGCCATGGAAGACCTTGGGAGAAAAATCAAAGAGGGCACGCAAGTCACCCGTGGGACCACTATGCAGAACGCAAGTACACTTGGGAGACCATGATGAAACTTGCGCGACCAAAGTGGGAAGAAATCCTTCTTCATGCCTTTTTCGATTTTTGATGTTTCTTCAAAGGATGAATCACTTTGGACTAAGGTATTTCCCTTTTTCAGTCGTTAGACTTTGTGATGGAAAAGATCGTCAACAACATGTACACAAGAAAATACAACCACATCCCAAAGATGGAAAAGTAAACAAGCATGCCACTAAACAACCACTGAGTATAAGTACAACTGTAAGTAAAATGGGCTAGAATTCAAACCCAACAAGAGACTTACTAGAAAACAGGAATGTACAAAAGAAACTCTGGATAAACAATCGCTGAAAACCCCACCTGATGGAAAGAGTAGTGTAGCTACTGGAAGCTGTAAGAGTATGACCTGCTTGGTTAATCTCATTGGGCCCCACCTGGTCCTAGGCCCCCAATTCCTCCATCAAAACGTCTGTCGTCTTCAAAAAACACAACATGTGTGGGCGAAGCCTATGCAGGGGTGAGTAACAAAGTACTCAGTAGGGGAACCCAGTCCACTAAGGATAAATACCACAAAGAAACCATAAATAAAATCCACAAAACAAGGAAATCTCACACCAGGTATAATCTAAATCATAAGAAGAAGGTTCATCGGTTATAGTGATGAACGTTTCACAATGTTGAGGGACTCACCCATGATGAGTCGCTGAAGTCTGTCAGGCCACTGAGGTCCATACAACTGCTGCTCGTCTATTAGGATATTGAGGTCCACATGTCTCTACTGGGCCATTGAGGTCCACACTGCTGTTAGTCTGCTGGGCCACTGAGGCCTATGGGCTGCTTCTCTGCTGGGCCACTGAGGTCTACACGGCTGCTGGTCTGCTAGGCCACTGAGTTCCACACGACTGCTCATCTACCGAGACACTGAGGTCCACATGGCTGCTCATCTTCTAGGACACTATAGTTCACATAGAGTAACCCAAGGGACCATATCGTCATAAGGTTCCCAATGCAATAGACATTGCATCGAATGGACGCCCGGTATGTAAGATATGGACATTTTTGTAAAAAGGGTCCGGTTGGATTCGAGTCCTATCCAACCCAGTTGTATGACAAATTTTTCCAAAACACACATAGATTATCTCAGAAGGACTGCCTCATCGCATGGGTCCCAACGCCACTGGCGGGACATCAATCGGATGCTCGGTTTGAGAGATACGAGCGTTTTAGTGAAACAGGGGCCGATTGGGCCCGGGTTTGGTCTGACCTAACACGACCCAACCCAGGTCAGGTCCAGACCAACCTAACCCGACCTGGGTTCGATCCATCCTGGTCCCGGACCACCATAGCAGGCCGACTTTCCCAGCCCTGATGAGGCTTAGCTGCGTCCAGTTTCTTCACCTGGTGGTGTTAGCTGGTGCTGCTTCCCCCTATGACCGGTCCACATAGTGGACCCATTTGGTCCAGCCGAATGCAAAAAATCCACGTCTGTTTCATCCATCACAGCTGGTAGGTGACCGAATGTTAAACTCACAGGAGGTCAAAAGACCGCATGCCTCCAGCACACCCGAGCAGTCCGGATGCGGGCCACCCTTCTACACGGCACCGGTCGGCACCGCACTTCACGTCGCTGTGACACGCCACACTTCACGATGCCACGAACCACTGGCTACCTTTTCCCATGGTCACCTCCAATCACCGTCGCGCCGTAGCGGAAGTGACGGCGTGAACACGATGGCGCGGATGTGCTGGCGCCAACGCGCTGGTGGTTTCCTATGAGGGCCACCAGAGTTTCTCTAGTGGTATGTTTTTCAAATCATCTGTGCCTACAGGACTGTAGGGTTTCTGACTTCATTACGACGACCTTGAACTCATCTTACTTCCATTTGAAAATTTGTTCACCAAGAATGCACAAGGTGGAAGGGTGTCGGGCCTTGTTTGTGTCGGCCCACGCCCTCTTCATTAGACGTTTACAGCAAGGGAGGCTCGAGGTTACAATTCTATTAACAATAAAATTAACCCCGAATAGAAAACCCAATAATGACACCCTCCTGCAAGAACAAAAGATCTGAGGATTAACCTGTTCTTCAGTTAATTGGAATTCATCTATTAGAGTAAGAATGGGGAAAATAATTTAATCAAACAACCCCTACCTTGTTTGATGTTTGTTGCCATAGAGTTCCATCCTCAAGGGTTTAAGAGTTCGATATCATTTGTTACCTCTCAGATTTGTTCTTCTAGGTACGTCGAAATCAATGAAATTCTATCAGCATTCGTCATTCTTCATTGGAGAGGAATCTCACCGGAGGTTTGTCAGAGAATTGCACGTGGTTTAATTCCAAAATCTCCAATGTGTTTTTTTAATAAAAAGAAACACGTTGCAACGTTTCTGTTACACTACGACATTGTGTCCTTATGTTATTTTATTTATGAAAAAACATGCGGGTTACGCTTTCACAATGAGACATTAAGGATCCTCAATTAATATGCCTCATTTTCACCTCATCGATGCACCGTAGAATCTCTTTCCACCGCTCATCGGTGAGAAAATAAAATAAAATAATTTTTTAAAGCTATTTTATTATTTTCCAAAAAGTCTGAAAATTAACTTTTCTGTCCGACCCTTGCTGGTCGAAGTTAATTTCTTTCTAGGAAAATCCCGGCATTCTGAGTTCAACGGTCCCATCGTATTTTCAATATGATCACCGATTGAAAAGTTATAATATTCCACTCATACGTTTACTGAACTTACCTTAAAAAAGTTCAAAATTCCATTCTGGGATTACCGGGCCTCAGAATCTCGTGCCCTCAAAGCGTGTGGTCTTGAAATAATTCCATATAATTTTAAAAAAAATTACATAGAAATTTCAAGACATCAAAATTTTAATACTATGAGAAGCAGTCATCATATGTTTGACTGATTCTTTTATTATTTCAAGAAATATAGTTTCATGTCCACAGGATATGGAGGACGAGTGCCAAACAAAAAAAATGAAATGATAACTATTCAAAAAATGAGTTGTTGAGGATGAAAATTGTCTATAATTTTCTCCTTTAGATGAATTTAGAGGATAAAACCTAACATAGTGGAGTAATTATTTTCTTAAATTCAAATACCTATTTTTTTCAAAGCATACTGAAATTATTTGAAACAATCAAATGATAAGTTTCCCTTATTTTAATTATCTATAACTTTCACCTCTGGTAATGAATATCATATGTGTATTTATTTATTTATTGTAAAAAATGAATAATTTATAAACCCAATAGGATATATTTACTTTTTCTCAGATGATTCAAAGATTCTATCCAATGTATCTTATTTTTTCCTCATGCTCCTCACTCACTAACTAATTGTTTGGTGAGATATATTTGTGTTTTTTAACATCATTCTTGCTTTACCATCAGCATATCCCTATGGTCAACAATGTTTTCACACTACAATCATTATCTTTATAATTAATGTTTTGTTTGATATTTATGTATAATTTATTTTTTAGTATTACTCATATAATAATTATTTTCTTGTAAAAGTGGATTCTTTTGTTCGAGTTGGGGTGGTTTTTTCGAAGCTACCCATGCTCGTAAGGGATTTGAATTCGAGCTCGCAACTGAGATGATGAAAATAAGGAAATGCTTCCGGAATGCATACAACAATTAGAAAAAGGTGAATTTCTACTACTTATTTAATTAATTTTTTCATCATTTTATCTAATATTTTTAAGTTAATTTCCTTATAATTTTTATCTAATAATTATTTAGTTTTTTTTCACAGCTCTTTTGGGAAGTCATATTTATCTTTTAAGCATCTCCAATAAGCCACAAAAGAGATAAAACGATTCATTCTTCCAATGTAACCACATTTTCCATTTTCAATGTCTTTTTTGTCAAACTTCCAACACTGCAAATTGATTTTATGTTTTTATCATAAAAATATTTCTCTTTTTTGAAATTTGTAAGAGTAGAGGAAGCTCATGTTCCCATTGTGATGACTTCTTATGATATAATGGGCACATAAACTTCCTCTACTCTTCTCGATTTCAACAATGAGAAAGGTTTTTTGGATAAGAACATCAAGACAATATGAATTGTTGGAAGTTTGACATAAAAAGACAATGGAAGCATTGTTACATTGGAATTTAGGATTTTTTAGACTTTGAGATGTGTAGGAATCAACCACACCTCAATATGACACATGGTGTGACCACTATGACACCAAGTGCTTCTTTTTATTTAAAATTGACATTAATTTTAGTAAAATGGAAAAATGAAATAATCAAAATAAATAAAACATATTATGATTATATTTATACTTTAGGTAAATGATCTATAAGTCACCTGGGACATGTAGAAATTAGCCACACCTCAATTCAATGCACGGTGTGACTACTATGACTCAATGTGTCCATTATCAGTTTAAAAGAAACAATTTCGGTTAAAAAAATTTCAATCGATGAAAACAAATAAAACATGATCATATTTTATTGATACTTCAGGATATCAATTCATAATTAAATTTTGACATGTAGGAATCAATCTCACGTCAAACCGATATATGATGTGATCAGTATGGGTCAAAGTGCATGTTTCCAGTTTAAAATGACATTTTAGTAAAAAAATAAAGTGATTTTAAAAAAACTAATAGAATGCATTTATATTATTTTTATACTTTAGGAAAACAATAAATAAGTCATTTTATACATGTAGGAATCTACTGTACCTCAATCTGACGCACAGTGTGACCAATATGAATCTAAGTGCGTCTTTTTATTTAAAAATGACATCAATTTTTGTAAAAAGGACAACCGAGCTACTAAAAACCAAGAAAAATAATTTATATTGTTTTTATACTTTAGGTAAACTATCCATAAGTCATTTTTATGTGTATTAATCATCCTCACCTTAATTCAATATACGATGTGCCTAGTATGACTCAATGTGTCCGTTATCAGTTTAAAATTGACAGTTTAGTTCAAAAAATGTCACTCACTAAAAACTAATAAAACATGCTCATATTTTCTTGATAATTTAGTAAATTTATTCAAAATTTATTTTTTATGTGTATGAATCGGTATCACATAAAACGAATACACGATGTGATTCGTATGATTCAAAGTGTGTGTTTACAATTTAAAATGACATTTTATAAAAGAGACAAGTGATGTAATCAAAACCAAGTAAAAACATTCATATTATTTTGATAATTTTCGAAAATTATCCATATTCCATTTGGGATGTTTAGTACTTATCCTCACATAAATCTGATTCACAATGTGATCGACATGACTCAAAGTGTGTCTTTTTATTTAAAATTGATATCTATTTTAGTAAAAAGGAAAACTGAACTAATCAAAAGCAAGAAAATACATTTGTATTATTTTGATATTTATGAAGATGATCCATAAGTAATTTTTGATGTGTAAGAATTAGCCTCACCTCAATATGACACACGATGTGACCGGTACGACTCCAAGTGTGTCTTTTTATTTAAAACTGTCATCAATTTTAGTAAAAAGGAAAACTGACCTACTCAAAAATGATAAAACACATTTAGATTGTTTTGATACTTTATGAAAACTATACATAAGTCATTTTTGATGTGTAGGAACTATCCTAAACTCAATCTGATACATTATGTGCCTGATATAACTCAATGTGTTCATTATCAGTTTAAAATCAACAATTTAGTTTAAAAAAGGCCACTCACTAAAAATCGAGAAAAAACGATTTGTGTCACAACCCATCCTAGAGGGGCCCATGCTGTGACTACCCCAAGAACTTCTCCAATAGGCCAGGGGCCGGAGACTAGTTCTGAGTAGGTATATCCCATAAATGAGAGGCATTTTCCTAAGTACCTATACACACACACACATCTCCAAGCCCAAAATGATGAAATGTAAGAATAATAAGTATAAAATTCATTCATGCACTAAGATACCAACTAAAGAGAATGAAAGTAGGAAAAATAGAAAGTAAATGGGGCCAGAATACAAGCCCACTAAAAGAAAGAGTCTACAAAAGTGAATGCACAAGTTCCTGAAACTCATCCACATAAAACCCTACCTAAAGGATAGCTGTATGAGGATATAGGAGAACACATCATCTGTCTAATCGCTCTAAGAACCACCAAGTCCTGGTCCACCTAGGAATCTGTCAAATCATCGACCATCTGCACAAGACACAACATGTGAGGGAAAAGCTCGTGTAGGGGTGAGTAAAATAATACTCAGTAGGACACCCCAAAACCACAAGGGAACACCACTAAGAAATAAACAAAGTATAACACAAAGGAAACACATGAACTATACCACATATGAAATACACGAAGTATACCAAAAAGTGATACACAAAGTATACCACAAAGAAAACACACGAAGTACAGTCATCTCACACAGGTATAAGTCTATAACATGAAAAGCTAGATTATTAGACATAGTCAACTGAACACCCAATATTGGTAAGACACAGATTTTCAATTACTCACGGAGTGTCGATAACTCTTGGAGCGTCGATAACACACAGAGTGTGGATAACACACAGAATGTCGATAACACACAGAGTGTCGATAACACACAAAGTGTCAATAACACACTGAGTTTTGATAACACACAGAGTTTCAATAACACACGGAATGTCGATAACACATAGAGTGTCGATAGGTCATACATCCACCAAATCACATAGTGACCAAGTCATATAGTCTCAAGATCACATCCAGCCACAAGATTATTCTCATATTGTGCTTGTTCTGGGAGAACCTACTCCTCAATCCAACATGTCGTATGCCAAATTCTACAAAAACTCACTTAGAGTATCTCAAAATAACCGTCTCATAACAAGGATTCAAACTCATATAAGTCTCGTCAAATGGAACTTATGTTTGAAAGTTATGGATATTTTAGTGAAAAGTCTGACCCGACCCGACCCGTCCCAGCCTGTTGGGCCCAGCCTATTGGGCTTGGCCTGGCTGGAAACTTGATCATGGTCTGCTGGATGGCAGGACCCAACTCACCGAGCCGCTGGAGAGGCCTGGTCTACCCAGCCCGACTAACTGCATATGGGTTGACCCCCTCTCTCGCATGCAACCAAACCAGCCACATGTGCTTAGTCAACGCAACACCGCTATGGTATACACAGATGACCACCACATCCTCATCCTCCCCTATGGACTCCACTACTATGGGATCCATATAGACCTAGCCACACACATGGACCCAACCGCGTATGCGGCCCCTCACTTCCACGTCCTAGGTCACCGCCCATGGCCTCTACTCCCGTGGGCTCCCACGAGGTCCTGTCTGGACAGTGTTCCGCCTCCACCGCCGACCACCCCTCTTGAACCTATCCCCCAGCCATGCCATGACTTGCTCCTCTACTGTTGGCCCTGCAGGTGGCCCACTGTTTTCCACACACTCCGCCTGAATTGACTGGAGTTTCCACTCTAGTCACCACCGTGCACCAACACCTTGTTCCGTCGCACCTTTGTGGTGTCATTGTAGTGTTGGATCCACAGTCTCGGATCATTGAACCACACATCAAAGGTGCAATGATACACCGATCATGTTTCGTAAAAAATAAGGGATGTAGAAGTATTTGGGGAAAGAGATAAATGAACAATAGTTGTAAGATCCCGGTTTTTGGAAGGGTATGTTTTCGTTATGTTTTGGTTGAATCCCTTGTTTCGGGCTTCAAGGGATGTCTTATGATAGTGTGAGAGGTCTTGGGGTTGTTTCAGGGGCTCGGGGCATGAAAGAAAGGAAAGTTGGGAAAGACAAGCCTGGGCGCATGGCCTGTGCACGGCCAGAGAAAAACGTGCTGCCTGCCCAGGTAAACCGTGCAACCCCTCCTCCTCCAGACAGTAGAATGTGCACGGTTTGCGCATGGTTTGTCAAACCGTGCGGCCAAACCATGCGGCCTCTTAATTTTGGGAAAAATTACAAAATTTCCACCCCAGGATTTTAAGAACCCACTTGGGATTTCCTCTCTATTCCTCCCTCTTCACCCTAGGAATGAACCAAATCACCCAAGAGCTCCAAGAGGTCGATCTACCTCGTTTATAAGGAATTTTTGGTGCCGTTGGATGCAGATCAAAGATTCGGGTAAGGCTAATCCCATCCTTGCTTCTCTTTTTTGGTTTAGGGTTTGTATCTTCTCTCCCTCTTGTTCTGAAGCTCTAAAACCCTATCTTTTGGGCGAGTTCTAGGTTGAAGCTACAAAGGCTGGTCGGATTGAGGTATAAGGACTCGATTGAGTGTGTGTTCAACCATGGTTTCGAGGTAGGTAGTATAGAAACGTTATCCCATAGTTTTATGGTGGATTTATGCATGTGTGTCCTTGCTCATGGTTTCCTTTTGATGAGCTTTGATCAACCTGGATGTGTTTTGTATAAAGGATGCTTAAAAACGGTAAATGGGAACCCTCACGATCCCCATGGGATGCATTGAGGATGACTTGACCTAATTGGGGCCATCCATGGGGTGTGCCGAATTTTCCCGAGCTTAGGGATTGCTATTAAACTAGTGACCTTGTTGTAATAAATGGTATATCCCTTGAATAATATGTTGGAATGATTGGTTGAACTTGTAATTGAAGTTAAGTGATGCACCTAGACTTGTTAATAACCTAAGGGTTGTTTGGAATGGGTTGAATGGTTGATTCATGGAAATGATGAATGAGTTAAATGGGTTAATGTGTAAACTGATTAAAGACCATAATGGGATATGTTATGGGTTTAGTATTGAATGCTTAGTGAGATAGGCATAACACATGAGAATTGGGTGAATGGTTAAATGATGTGAACTGGTAATGTGTTAATGGGTTAAGGCATAATGTGAATTCCTGTGTGGTTCGTTGTGAGTGGTGTTTGTCAAAGGGAAATGGTATGGTGGGTTGATGGTTACTTATATATATAAGCATGTGCACATGGCTTGTTAGAGTGGGGTATGACTTAAGGATCTACGCCCACAGGTCGAGTGAAGACTGGTGCTCTGAACTCCACCCTAAATGCACGAGTTAAGAATGGGGACTGAGGATCTATTCTCCTAACGGTTGTATCCACCCGGACCGAGGCTTCGAGGTGAGGATATGGTTTCTATGAGGTGGTTAGTCCTAGTGAGGTAGGATAACGATGTGTTTACCCTCTTTCATGTGATTTTTGGCCTTAGACCCATGTCACATAATGTATGTGGTTAACCCATGGAAATGTGATGAAATGGTAAGTGATGATAATTGGTGTGAAATGAATGGTAATGGAAATGGAAATGGATTTTGCTATAAACTGGTTAATGGCACCTTAAATAATTACTTGGAAATTATCATTCATATTCCTTTTGCATGCACTACCTATTCATACTGTATATTTTGTAGACACTGTTGGTGGTGGCCTACTGAGTTGTACTCACACCCTGCTCGGGCCGCCATTGGGTACCTGAGCAGACTTCATGTTTTCAGGACAGGAGAAGGGAAAGGGTCCTTTCAAGATAGTTGAGTGGACATGGGAAGCACTTGGTGGAGGATTCATACTTGGAGTCGGGACCATTTTGGGGATTTTGGCCGTTGCCTTTATTTTGGGCTTTTGTTTACTTTTGCACTTGTAGTAGGACATGGCATATTTATTGTTAGAAATGGTTGTTATACATGTTCCTTGTTTATTGATTATTGTTTCCGATATTGGTTTATTTCTATTGTGGCTTACTCTGATATAAAGGGGGTATAGTCTCCCCACTTGACCACAAAGACCCCCACTGGTAGTCGGCAGCCTTTGGTGTACAGGGAGGTGCGCTTACGATTATGTAACTACCCAGCTCAGAGCACCAGTTTAGTGGCTTCCGGGTCAGGAACGCTACAAAGTGGTATCAGAGGAGGTATTTATTCTCCTTCTATGAGGTCTTGTTATTTGGGATAGGTTTCCAAGGGTTAAGATGTGTCGGGCCTTGGTAAATGAGCTCGTTCTTGAGAGTAGCTAACCCATGTATGAGGGAAAACCCAAGACACCCTGGGTGGGAAATGTTTTTCTTGGTTGTGTGTTGTTACAATTGATGTTATTTCACCATTGGGTGATGCAAATGTGGTTTGATGTGACTGTTTTATGATATTTGGCTCATGGCCTTAACGACACGAGGATTTGCATTCATGCATCATTGTAGGCACCTAGGGAGATAGGTGACATGCATTGTGTTATGCACATGCACGGGGTGGGTGTGTGAGTCAAGAAAGTAGGGTGCATCATGAATTTCATGAAACCAAGAAATAATGAGAAGAATGAAATAAAAAAGTGGGTAAATGATGTAAAATGAAATATAAGGGTTTGAAATGAAGTGGAAAATGTTTTTGTAAAATGTTGTGTGAGTTTAGTGGTGGTGCATGGTTGTTTACCCCATGTGGACCATGGACCGTGGTAGGGATGGTTGGGGTGGTGAATTTGAGGGGTTAATGTCGTTGAATTAGTATATAAAAATGGGTTTTTGTATCTAGTAAAGAGTTTTTGATGAAGTCGTGAAAGTTTTATGGTATGCGTGCTAAATCTCATGCTTGGAAATGTAGAGAGATGCCACCACGACGTCATTTACTAGTTTGGAAATGGGAGGATGTTGCAAAGAACACTCTTCCGGTAGAAGAGCACAAAAATGTGGTGATCAATGAAGGTAGAGAAGACCAGTTCTGGGAGAACTTGGCTCGACTTATGCAGATGATGGATCGGGACCCAGGGCGGGTTGCACCAAGTATGTTTGAGCTGACCAGGGAGTTCCAGCTGTAGCACCCTCCGACCTTCACCGGAGAGGGTGGGCCAGAGGCAGTGGAGTTCTGGTTAGAGTCTGTCCAGAAGATACTGTATCATCTGGAGAAACCTGTTGAAAAGTGAGTAAAGCTGTCCATTTATATGTTGCGGGGTCAGGCAAGGTGTTGGTGGGACATTCAGGCTCAGACCGAGCATGCTGAGGGGATTCCATGGAAGGTTTTCCAGGAGAAGTTTCTGGAGAATTTCTACCCAGAGACTTTGAGGTAGGAGTGGACTGAAGAGTTTATGAGCCTGACTCAGGGATCACTATCGGTGATGGACTATTCTAGTCGCTTCACTGATTTGTGACGCTTTGTCCTAGTGTTAGCAGGGGATGAGGCAACAGTAGCAAAGCATTTCCAGGATGGGTTGAGACATGATATTAGGTATCAAGTAAATATCTTCCACTTGAAGAGGTTTTCAGAGGTGATGGATCAGGTACTCATCTATAAAGGGAACCTGAAGGGAGCTTTAGGTGGTGGGCTTGTCGTGCCAGCTGGGTGGACAAGTAGTGCATCTTCCTATGGTCGGAAGCGCCGTTTGGAATGTTTCCAGCAAGGTGGTCAGAAGAGAGGGTCAGCCTCTCAGAGTGGGAACCATGTGTTCTGTTATCAGTGCGGTAGGCAAGGGCATATGCGTGGTCAGTGTCCTCGACCTCCAGTTGAGTGCCGTTCGTGTGGCAGGATGGGGCATGTGTAGAGGTTCTGCAGGAACCCTCGGCAGACAGGTGAGCATGATGATGAAAAGCAGGTACCAGGTACGAGAAGGGGATCATTTTCCCCATATCAGGCAGGCAGTTGGAGCTCCATGAGAAATACTCGAAGGGGAAATGGATGTGAAACTGCAGGGCAAGATCGCTCATGCCAGTAGGGAAGTGCAGCGCAGGGTGATCAGGTTGGAGCCCAGGGTAGAGGGCCAGGTCAGCTTCAGGCAGTTCAGTTTGCACCTGGTGATGGCGAGGCCAGACCGTCAACTATTTTATGTATGATCCTTGTATCTTCTACGTTTGATAGTGCGTTGTTTAACATAGGTTCCACACACTCTTTTGTTTCTGATCAACTTGTGGTAGTTCTGGGTTTACCTGTGGAGGGGGTGTGTGGAGTTATGTCAATTGACACCCCGTTGGGGGTGCAGGTTTAGGATATCAAGAAGTTCAAGGGATGAGCCTTGAAATTTGGGGGGTATCATTTTCTATGGGACTTGTTTGTTCTCGAGATGTCAGGGTTTGAACTAATATTGGGAATGGATTGGTTGGTGTTGTATCGGGCACACATAGACTGTTATCATCGCAGAGTATCGTTCATGTCACTTGAGGGTGACACTTATGTCCACAGTGGCGAATGGGATGTTTGAGTAGGGCCTGCGGGGCCGTTTTGTCAACAGATGAGTGGAATCACAGTGCAAGTGGCATGTATCATTCTTGATGATGATGAGGTAGGGGAACAATATAATTTTACTCCCTTTGTGGATCAATTTTAGGATGTGTTTCCTGAGGATTTCTCGGGGTTACCACCGAGAGGGATCTCGAGCTCACGATCGAGTTGCTGTCGGGAGCAGAGCCAGTTTCTATTCCACCATACCGAATGGCACCGAAAGAACCCCAGGAATAGAAGGTTCAACTTAAGGAATTTGAGCTTAAGGGGTTTATCCATCCTAGTACATCTCCTTGGGGATCTTCTGTGCTTTTTGCAAAGAAGGCTGATGGGTTGTTGAGGCTGTGTGTTGACTATCGAAAGTTGAATCAGATGACAGTGAAAAATTGGTACCGTCTTCCTAGAATTGATGACCAGTTTGATCAGTTGAGGGGTGCATCAGTGTTTTCTAAGATTGATCTGAGGTCAGGTTATCACCAGATTAGGGTGAGGTCTTCTAACGTACCGCAGACAAATTTCCGGAGTCGGTATGGGTTGTTTGAGTTTGTGGTAATTCCTTTCAGCTTGACCAATGCACCAACAGAGTTTATGGATTTGATGAACCGAATATTTCATCCCTATCTAGATCAGTTTGTGATTGTCTTTCTTGATGATATCTTAGTGTACTCGAAAACTCAGGACGATCATGCCCAACATCTTGACATCGTCTTGGGTACACTAAGAGAGCATTGGCTATATGCCAAGCTATTAAAGTGTTAATTATGGATAGGTGAGGTGCATTTTCTGGGTCACATCATCTCGGAGGCAGGTGTGTCAGTGGATCTAGAGAAAGTGTAGGCAGTTGTATCTTGGGAGTAGCCCAAGAGTGTTTCTGATGTTCAGAGTTTTTTGGGTTTGGCTGGATATTACCGAAGGTTCGTTCAGGATTTCTCTTGCTTGGAAGAACCACTCTCAGGCTTTACCAAGAAAGGAATCAGTTTCGAGTGGTCTGAGACTTGTGAGAACGCCTTCCAAGAGTTGAATAAGCGGTTTATGACCGAACCTATCTTGATCTTAACTGAGCCGGGTAAGAAGTATATCGTGTTTTGTGATGCGTCCGAAGTCGGACTTGGGGCTGTGTTGATGCAGGATGATCGGGTTGTGGCTTATGGGTCAAGGCAGTTGAGACCCCATGAGTGGAACTATCCCAGTCATGTCCTTCAGTTGGCTACAATGGTGTATGCCTTGAAGTGTTGGAGGCACTATCTGTTGGGAGAACGATTTCCTCTATTTACTGACCATAAGATTTTAAAGTACATATTCTCAAAACGGGATCTGAACCTTCAAAAATGAAGATAAGTTGAATATCTCTAGTCTTTTGACTTTGAGTTGGTGTGCATGCTGGGAAAGGGAAACAGTGTTTCTGATGCTCTGAGCAGGAAGGTTTAGAATCAGGTGGTTCCGGAGTCCAGCACCGAGTGGAAGGTGATGGCTTTATTTACAGAGATGCACCTAGAGGTTCAGGAGGAGAGTGGTCAGGTCACTCTTGCTTCCACAACGATGGAGTCGTCGCTTTTGAGTCGAGTTAAGGAAGGTCATCTTGATGATCCTGAGTGTTTGATCATGAAGGAAAATCTTAAAGGTGGGGAGCTACCTTCTGGTTGGGCCATCGGCATGGAAGGTGTTGTTCATGTTCATGATCGTGTGGTTGTGCCAAAGTGTGGGCGAGAAGATTTTATGTGTTAGTTCCATGCATCAAAGTGGGAAGTTCATCCTGGTTTGACCAAGATGTACCATGATCTCCGAAGGCAGTTTTGGTGGCCTGGAATGAAGAAGGAAGTTGCAGGCTTTATGGCACGGTGCCTTACCTGTCAGCAGGTAAAGGCTGAGCATCAACACCCAGGTAGTTTGTTGCATCCATTTCCCATTCCAGAATGGAAGTCGGATGATGTAACAATGGATCTTGTCATGGGTCTTCCGAGGACACCACGGAATAATGATGCAATATGGGTGGTTGTGGATTGGTTAACCAATGTGGATCATTTCTTACTGATTCAGGTGACCTTTACAGTCGACCAGTTGGGTGAGCTGTATGTTTGGGAAATAGTGAGGTTGCATGGTGTTCCGCGAACCATAGTTTCAGACTGAGATCTGCATGTCACATCGTGTTTCTAGCAAGGGTTGCAGAAGGCGCTTGGTACACAGGTGTTTTTGAGTATGGCTTTCCACCCGCAGACGGACGGGCAGTCAGAGCGTATGATCCAAGTGTTGGAAGACATGTTAAGAGCTTGTGTCTTGGACTTTGGTGGTTCTTGGGAGATGCACCTATCATTAGTTGAGTTTGTGTACAACAACATTTTTCAGGCTACGATTCAGATGGAACCATTTGAGGCACTCTATGGGAGGCCATGTAGATCTCCATTGTGTTGGCTAGAGGCTGGTGAATCTGAGTTGTTGGGGCCAAGTCTCGTGCAGGAGACTTCAGAGAGAGTAAATTTAATCAGGAAGCGGATGGATATGGATCAGAGTAGGAAAAAGTCATATGAAGATCGGGGGTGTAGACCTCTTGAGTTTGTGATGGGTGATAAAGTGTTCCTTCGGGTGTTGCGAAGGTTGGGTCACCATCAGATTCAAAAGTAGGTTAAGTTGGCGCCCAGGTTTGTGGGACCTTTTGAGATTGTGGAGAGGATCGGACCAGTGGCTTACCGATTGGCTCTCCCATAGTGGTATGGTAGGAAGCATGATGTGTTTCATGCGTCGTATCTTCGACGGTATCACCCTGACCCATCTCACGTGGTTGATGTGGAGGATGTAGAGCTTGAGGATAATGCATCCTTTGAGGAGCATCCGGTCCGTGTGGTGGATCGTATTGAAAAGGTCTTGCGAGGCAGGGTTGTGCCATTAGTGCGAGTACTATAGCAGCATGGGAAAGTTCAGGAAGTAACATGGGAGTGGGAATCGTATATGCGGGCTCAGTGGCCCAAACTCTTCTCTTCGGTGGATCAATGAGGCTTGGAAACTCAGCTCAAGGACGATCCATTATAAGGTGGGGAGGTTGTAAGATCCCAATTTTTGGAAGGGTATGTTTTCATTATGTTTTGGTTGAATCCCTTGTTTCAGGCTTCAAGGGATGTCTTCTGAAAGTATGATAGGTCTTGGGGGTGTTTCGGGGGCTCGGGACATAAAAGAAAGGAAATCTGGGCAAGACAAGCCTAGGTGCACGGCCTGCGCATGGCCAGGGAAAACCGTGCGGCCTTCCCAGGTAAACTGTGCAACCCCTCCTCCTCTAGATAGTAGCATGTGCACGGTTTGCGCACGGCTTGTCAAACTGTGTGGCCAAACCATGTGGCCTCATAAAGTTGGGAAAAATTAAAAAATTTCCACCCAGGGATTTTAAGAACCCACTCGGGATTTCCACTCCATTCTCCCCTCTTCACCCTAGGAACGAACCAAATCGCCCAAGATCTCCAAGAGGTCGATCTCCCTAATTTCTAAGGCGTTTTTGGTGCCGTTGGATGCGGATCGAAGCTCCGAGTAAGGCCAACCCCATCCTTGCTTCTCTTTTTTGGTTTAGGGTTTGTATCTTCTCTCCCTCTTGTTCCGAAGCTCTAAAACCCTATCTTTTGGGTGAGTTCTAGGTTGAAGCTCTAAAGGCTAGTCGTATTGAGGTCTAAGGACTCGATTGAGTGTGCGTTCAACCACAGTTTCGAGGTAGGTGGTATACAAATGTTATCCCATAGTTTTATGGTGGATTTATGCATGTGTGTCCTTGCTCATGGTTTCCTTTTGATGACATTTGATCAACCTGGATGCATTTGGTATAAAGGATGCTTAAAAATGGTAAATGGGAACCCTCATGATCCCCATGGGATGTGTTTAGGATGAATTGACCTAATTGGGGCCATCCATGGGGTGTGACGGCTTTTCCCAGGCTTAGGTATTTCTATTAAACAAGTGACCTTGTTGTAATAAATGGTAGATCCCTTGACGAATATGTTGGCATGATTGGTTGAACTTGTAATAGAAGTTAGGTGATGCACCTAGACTTGGAAATAAACTAAGGGTTATTTGGAATGGGTTGAATGGTTGATTCATGGAAATGATGAACGGGTTAAATGGGTTAATGTGTAAACCGATTAAAGACCATTATGGGATAGGTTATGGGTTTAGTGTTGAATGCTTAGTGAGATAGGCATAACACACAGGAATTGGGTGAATGGTTAAATGATGTGAACTGGTAATGTGTTAATGGGTTAATGCATAATGTGAATTCCCGTGTGGTTTTTTGTGAGTGGTGTTTGTCAAAGGGAAATGGTATGGTGGGTTGATGGTTACTTATATATATATAAGCATGTGCACATGGCTTGTTAGAGTGGGGTATGACTTGAGGATCTACGCCCACGAGTTGAGTGAAGACTAATGCACTGAACTCCACCCTAAATGCACAGGTTAGAAATAGGGACTGAGGATCTATTCTCCTAATGGTTGCATCCACCCGGACCGAGGCTTCGAGGTGAGGATATGGTTGCTATGAGGGTGTTAGTCCTAGTGAGATAGGATAAAGATGTGTTTACCCTCTTACATGTGATTGTTGGACTTAGACCCATGTAACATAATGTATGTGATTAACCCACGGAAATGTGATGAAATGGTAAGTGATGATAATTGGTGTGAAATGAATGGTAATGGAAATGGAAATGGATTTGGCTCTGAACTAGTTAATGGAACCTTAAATAATTACTCGTCAATTATCATTGATATTCCTTTTTCATGCACTACTTGTTCATACTGGATATTTTATAGACACCATTGGTGGTGGCCTACTGAGTTGTACTCACACCCTGCTCGGGCCGCCATTGGGTACCCGAGCAGACTTCATGTTTGTAGGACAGGAGAAGGGCAAGGGTCCTTGCTAGATAGTTGAGTGGACATGGGATGCACTTGGTGGAGGATCCAGACTTGGATTCGGGACCATTTTGGGGATTTTGACCGTTGTCTTTATTTTGGGCTTTTGTTTACTTTTGCACTTGTAGTAGGACATGGCATATTTATTGTTGGAAATGGTTGTTATACATGTTACTTTTTTATTAATTATTGTTTCTGCTATTAGTTTATTTCTGTTGTGGCTTACTCTGATAGAAAGGGGGTATAGTCTTCCCACTTGACCACAAAGACCCCCGCTGCTAGTCGGCAACCTTTGGTGTACGGGGAGGCATGCTTAAGGTTATGTAACTACCTGGCTCGGAGCACCGGTTTAGTGGCTTCCGGGTTAGGAACATTACAAAGTGGTCCAAAGAACAGATCTTGTCCTTTTTCATTCCAACCTTGATTCGTTAATGTTAGAACCAAGAATGGAGAGTAAATAAATTTAATCTCTTTAATAAAATCAGTCCCAATAATAAAACTACATAAATTATCCACCCCACAAAGATTATCGAACCACAAATCAACTTGTATGTGGGTTGGTCCACATTCTTCATTGAAAATTAATAATGGGGGAAATAATCCCAAAGGGACAACACCCTACCTTGAGGATTGGATCAGTCATTGATGAAGAGATATTTCTTTCCATAATCAATGAGTTACTCCACTTCTCTGGCACAACGATTCGAAATATGCTCGATCCATCATCATCATTCATCAAGAGGGTTTCCTTCCATGTCTCAGAAGAATTTTAGGGCTATGGTGATAACCCTAAAATCCCTAACAAAGGTTTGATTAAAAAGAAATCCAACGTTGCGCCAATAAACTATTTTTATTAAAATATTTTAATGATGTTCACATCCAAAAAATAACATTCACATCCGGACCACATAGGTCGATGTTAGGCCTTGCCTAATGTAAAGTTTCTATTCTAAACGCAATGGTGCCTTTATATTTCTGATCTGGGAAACCATTTAGAAGTTATTTCAGTTTAAAGAAAAACCTCTTGCATGATTTATTAAAAACTGAACATTTTTCATTTGTTTGTCCTAGGAACACTGGGCCTCAGAATATCACAATGTCTTATTGTATGGTCTATGAAATTTCCCAATTAATTTATAAAGTAAAACCAAATGAAATATGAGTCATTACATTCTCCCCACCTTAGGACTTTTGGTTCCTAAAATCCAAAACAAGGGCTACTTAACAAAAAGGTGAGGGTACTGAGCACAAATATTAGCCTCCCAATCACAAGTTCTCTCCTAGAGATTCCTATAATGACACCAAACATGCACCATATAATCCAAAATCCACGAAGGATCCTCTCCTATCGATCCTCGATCTCCATCGGGTACTCCACAAAAGTCTCCCCATCATCTATGTCCAACTCACCCCAGTCGATGGCATGTAATGGATCATGCACGTATCTACTCAGCTGTGACATGTGAAATACATCATACACCTGATGAAACTATGGGGGTAGATCTAGTAATTACTCCACCTCACCAACTCTACTCAGAATATGAAAAGGGATGATGTATCTCAGAGATAACTTATCACCCCGACCAAATATCTACAATCCCCGTCGAGGTGAGACCCGAAGGAACACATGGTCTCCCTTCTAGAAGTAAAAGGGAATACACATCCTATTGTAATATGAATTATTCCATTTTTTTGTAGTCCTCTTCTACTCCTGGATGATATTCACATTCTCGGTGGTAGCCCAGACCAACTCTAGACCCATGAGTGCTGACTCTCCTTGGTCAGTCCAGCAAAGTGGTGACCTGAAAGGTTGCCTGTAAAAGTCATCAAATAGTTCCATACCAATGGTGGAGTGGTAGGTTTTTTTGTACACAAACTCCAACAGAGGTTTGTGGTCCTCCCAACAGCAGCCAAAGTCTAGGATGCAAGCACGTAGCATGTCCTCAAGAACCTAAATGGTCCTCTCTGTCTGAACATCTGTCTGGCGACGAAACACCGTGATCAAGTGTAACTGAGTTCCAAACAACTCCTGCAATCTCTTACACAACCAGGTTGTAAAAAGAGCATCATGATCTGAAATTATCATTAATGGAACTCCATGAAGCCGTACTATCTCCAACATGTAGAGCTGTCCCAAGCTCTCTACTGAACTCGGCTCCTGGATCAGTAGGAAGTGGGATGACTTGGTGAGTCAGTCAACGATCACCCATATGGTATCATGTCCTCTATACATATGTGAAAAAACAATCATTAAGTCCATTTATATCCCATTCCACTTCCACTATGTCACCTCAAGTGGTTGGTTCAAGCCTACCAGAACCTGGTTCTCACCCTTCAATTCTTGAAAAGTGAGGCATTGAGAAACGAACTTTTCCACAACCTTCTTCATCCCCGACTAACCGCGTTGTCATGAAACATCAAATTGATAGTTATTTAAAGAATATTTTTGAGTCTAGGGTAGACTATAGGTATTCTCTCAAGGAGAATTGGTAGCTTAATGTGTGTATTTTTAATAAGGATTACTAAAAGAGGGGGTGAATCTGAAAATAGTTTAAAGAAAATAACTTAACTTATGGACTTTAATAGTTGATAAATAAAGTTAGTGTTTTAGAATTATTAGATAAGGAGATCATTTCAAGTTCAATACACATCTAGGTGAGTTCATCATTCTAAAAATTACACATGGTTTAATGTAACCCTTTGGTTGAGGGTTGTCAAGATCTCGACTTTCCTCTTGCCACTTAAAATGATGCTCAAAGTACCATACCTTGACACAAAAATCGTGTTGTCAAGGTTTGAGTATCAAAAATAGAAAATAAAGGATACCAAATCATACATAAATCTTATGTATGTGTGAGATAAATAGGAATGTTTTCTTTTCCAATCGGAACAATACAAGATTCCCACTTGAAATCTCAACCCAATCGGTGTTGAGATAAAAATTGTTTCACTTAATTATAATGAAATAAATGTATTCAAAGGAGAAGTGCCTAAAATTTAAACATAAGTGAAATATTTATCACAAAAATTACAGAAAACCATTATAATATCATGTTCCAGAACTCCATCCCAAGTATGTGTAGCTCCCTCGAAATAATCGTCCACCATTTAGCTCGACATCGGGAGGAGGAGGAAGCTTGGGTGGAACTCCTTATTCATCCTTGAACCCCCTATTAGGATAGGGGCCTCTAAAACTTATAGGATGAGGATAATACTCATATGGAACTATAAATTATCAGAACTTCACTCCTCGGCCTAACTTACAAATGGGGATCCCAAGGTTCCATTTTATAGGAAAATGGAAAGGTGGTTTTGAGCACATAGATTTCTTAAAACCAATTGTCACATGGGTTTGAAACTCCATACAACCATATATCTCTTTGGATAAAATATCAAGTTTGTAGAAATACATATTCAATATCTCCACCAAAAGGTTGGAACCATTTGGACAAGTAGATCCTGAGATATGGACAGATCACAAAACACCACTTTTGACTTCGTGCAGATTGGATGTGCTGGACAGATCAGGTCTGTTGGGCCACCAGATGGACGAATGAGTCTTGGGTTTCTTCATATGAAATGTATCCCAATAATGTTTGGACCAGACCACAAAATTTCTGCCCATTTGGATGCATGATTTAGTAGAATAGTGCAGATGAGTCCACTGGTGTGCATGGATCCTGCGTAGTTTGTCCCATTTTTCTTGGACATCATCATGGGCCATCCAAATCACCTCCTCCTACAATGGAATCATAAAAAAAGTAACATTTACCTTTTTAATAGTGATAAAAACAAAATAAATTATTGAAAAATGGAATTATTATTATTTTTTATTTATAATTTTCAATATAAAACAAGTTTAGCACATCGGTGTAAGGGTGAAAATGAAAGAGTGAATCGCGGTGCAATCACACCCCACACCTAAACATTTGTACTCCTGGGAAAGTCATAATTCCAAAAATTATGCTTTTAGATATTTAAAACTTCATAAATATTTAACATTCAATGAAAATTTAATTCCTAATATAAATTTGATCAAAGAAAAAATCACACTGAGGAGTTATTCTCAGGGATCATGGAAAAAGACGTCTCAAAAATTTTATCCAAATGAAATTCCAAGAGATGCATGATAACAATCAAATAAAATAATTCAAAAGTTAACCATGTTACTAATTCTCCACATGTGTGTGTGACAACCATTTCATGATATTCTTTCCACTTTTTATCGAGTAAATATAAGTTATTTTAATAATTGTCTACTCATAAGATCCTTTCCACTGAACTTTCCCCACATCCTTTGCAATCAAATTTCAAGACCCAATTACTTAAGCATTCCCAGAATTCAAACCATAAGCTTCGATCCTAGATATCCTCATACATTTTACATTTCATCACTCCCCTCATTTATTAATTTTTCAAAAGTTTCACTTGGAACAAATCTCACACTCTTCTCCCAACCCATGTTTGATCCCTCATGAAACTAATTGTAGTAGTTATAACAAGATCAAAGGTTGAGGAAGGGTGGTTTTTGACCTGACCAATATACAACCCCCTTTTTTTAGGGCGTATAATAGTCAGATAATAGGTACACACACATAGTTCAATCTGGTACAATAATGAAATAGATCGAATAAGGAACAAATGTATGGAAAATGATTTTGGAAAGTAGAGAAAAATCAACCTAACTTATATTTACCTTTTATTAGGTAGAAATTTTCACACTTCGTGGTTGGGTGAAAAGTTCTTTAGAGAAATTAAGTGAAATAATTTTCCATTAAACTATTCACAAAAAAGGGAACCATTTTTATCAATGGTTTAAAAATCATACAACCATTTATATCATCGACAAAGAACTAAATTTCAAAATAAAGTCACACCATAGTATTGAATTTTTGCTGAAATGAAAATTTCATCAGATTTTTTTTAATGCTAAAACAACATGAAATTTGGAAATTCCACATGTATTTTAAATAACTTCCATGATTAAAAGGGCATCATTTTCCCTGATAAAGTGGGAATAAAAAAAGTAATATTATGGAACAAAGGTGAGTGGGAGGTAAAGGGGGAAAAGTGAAAATACAATTCAGAAATCTATAAAAAAGAGAAAAAGAAGAAAGATGATGACAATTCCTAACTAACCCAGGAATATTCCCATCCCCTACACACCTAAAGTGTGCAGTGTCCTCACTCTAAGAAAAGAGAATGTGGAAAGGAAGGATAAAACCTGGTGAGTTTCATTCATAGATTGCTTCTTAAACATGGTGTTCCTCCACCGGGGACTCCAGAATGGATTCATGGAAGTGATTCAACCACTGCCCATTGACAATGAAGGTTTTCTTGGTTTCTTCATATTGAACCTGGAAAAAACCAATTGGTGAGATGTTAGTAACATTTTACGGTCCAAACTAGAAGGAAAGAAGCTTATCTGGATTCAACTTTTGCCTTGAATTTTAGAGGAGGACCTTCATCCCAATGTGGAACTGATGATAAAGGATGAGACGGTTGTGGGAAGCCTTGGTATGCTACTTATAAATCCTGGAGTTCTCATATGCATCTCTTATAATTTCTTTTAGCTTCTGAATTTGCAACCTCCTTTGAGCAAATACACTAGAAATATTATAATTTCATTGTTTGATGGCCTAGTAGGCCTGAAGCTCAATCTCAATAGGGAGGTGACAACTGTAAAGACCCAGATTTTCTATGTAATTTTTTTTAAAATATATGGAATTATTATGAGTCCGCGAAAATTTACGGCGCGTGATTTCGAAGCCCGGTGTTCTTGGAATGAATTCCTGAAATTTTTTTAGGTATGATCAGTAAACTTGTGAGCGATGTTTTGTAACTTTTGAACCGGTGCTCGGAATTGAAATCCGAGGACACTGTTGAAATCACAGCGCTGATATTCACTTAAAGATACATTCACCTCGACTGCAGTTATAGGAGGGTGGGAGTTAGTTTTTCATATTTTCATGGGAGAAGAAAAATAAAATAAAAAACTTTTTATTTTTCTTTCTTGAAACCTCCTTTTTGAATCTTTATGGTGGGGACCACCCGAACTCATCTTTTAATGTGAGTTACCTCTTGGAATTCCAGCAATTAATGTGCCAACATTAATTGAATTAATTAACTTAGCTCAATTAAAGTGGGCTCCTCACCTCTCATGGGTTGGGGAAATTGTTGGCAAATCAATTTGGTGGAGAAATCTTGAAGGAAGAGTGTTATCCAATAAAGGATATCCTCCAACAAAGAACAACCTCTGAACGAGGAACATCAAACCAACGTTTGAGAAGCGCCGACACATCATCTTCCTCCTCACACCACCTCCAATGGATGATCGTGGTTGGGGTTTTATTTTGAGATATGATAATTATCTTTTTGTTGATTCTTCATATTCTCAATTCTCAATGATGATGGAATAATGAACACGGCCATCGATCTGCCAAAATACCATGATCTTTTCTATTTATTATTTGCATGTTCTTCATGCATTCTTCAATGCCAAATAATTAAGCGCGCTAAAAATATATTTTTTTGTTGAGTGCGACATATGGATATGGAGATCTCGACCCGAGGATCGCGAATATGTGGTCTTCTTATTTTTCGGGCTTAAAATAAAGATTCGGTGACCCGCGAAAGAGGAGGGCGACCGAGAACCAGTCGGTCGTGGTTCTAGAAGGTGGCAGAGGAGGAAGGCAGCCGGCACGCTGGATGGCCACGTGGAACCGTGGCGGCACGCGTCCGTGCCACCAGTAGAAAAGGAGGGCATGGCTCGTCAGCTGTGGAGGAGAAGGGGACGGTGGCCGGCACGCCAGCCGGCCGCGTGGTGGCAGGGCGGCGAACGTCCGCGCTGCCGTTATAGGAGAGGGCTGCAGCTGCTTAGCCGCGACGGTGCACCCGGAGGGCAGACAAAATCCAGCCAGCTGCGGGAGGAAAGTAACACCATCGCGCCTCTGGGAGGAGAACTGTCTGGCCACGTCACACCGAGCGGGACCCCTCCGGCGGGCCCCGCAAGCCAGAAAGCGGCGCCACTTGGCGACGCCGGGTTGGCTGAAGCCGAACGGTCTAATGGAACATTCGGAAAACTGGGGGGGGGGTGCCTCTCCCTAGGTGTAGCTATGGAGAGCCCTGCCATGACAGACCGTACCCAGCCAGGTAGACCACACCCAGCTGGGCAGACCGCACCCAGCCGGGCGGGCCGCCCCCTTTGTGGGATGGACCGGACTGCGGCCCAGCAGGCTGGGCCCACCGCAGACCAACCCATCAGGGCCAGACCCGGACTGGGTTGGGTCGACCTGAACTGGGTTGGGTTGGCCCAGGCCGGGTCATGCCGGGTCGGTCCGACCGGGTCGGACCAGATCCGTTCCCATCTTGACCCAGATACACCTTTTTGGCCATATCTTGAGAACCAAGTGTCTGTTTGACGAACCGTCTACAGTACCGGGATCCTTGTATCCATATGGTCCTTTTCTATAATCCACTTGAGTTTTGGATAAAGTAGGAGTACAGTTGGGTTGGATCGAACCCGAATCCAATCGGGCCCTCGGAACGGAAACACTAATAACTTTCAGACCGGGCATCCGATTGACACGCCGTTAGCCACGTCGGGACCCTATTGACATGACAAACCTTCACGATACTTCTTCATGGGACTTATTGGTAGTTGATGTATCATTCGATGTCTTGAGGATCGAAACCCCCCGAAATTAAGCATGCTTAGTGCGGGAACCCTGTGACTGGCTGTACTTGAAGAATCTTTAGATCCTGTGTGGGTCATCTTCAGATCCTGTGTGGGTCAGTGCTCAACGATCCTGTGTGGGTTAGCACATACCGATCCAGTGTGGATCATCTCCAAATCCCGTGTGGGTCATCTTTAGATCTTGTGTGGGTCATCTACGATCCTGTGTGGGTCAAAAAAAGAGCTTCTCAACGAAGTAAGATGATCTAGAAATATGACTAATCATCTATACTTTCGTACTTAAGTTATACCTGGTGTGAGATGAGTCTTTACCTTTTTGGTACACTTTTGTGTGGTGATACCTTCATGGTATTCTTCTGTGTGGAGTTACCTTTGTGGTACTTACCTTTGTGGTGTTACCTGTGCGTTACTTCTACCTTTGTGGTGTTACATGTGTGGTACTTCTACCTTCATGGTGTTACCTTTGTGGTATTCTTCCCCACATGTGAGATGAGTATACAATGATAACTTAGGTATATGTATGGTCATATACCTAAGTAGTGTTTATGAATATTTCTTCGTGCTTTGATATTGAGGTCTTGCTTTGTGGTTTATCCTTTGTGGATTCTGGGAGACCTTCAGGGGTCTCGGGGTCCCTATTGAGTATTGTTATACTCACCCATGCATGGGCTACGCCCACACCTTGATGTGTATTGTGCAGACGATAGACAAAATTGATCGAGGATGAGGGTTCCAAGACTGGAGGTTGCTTAGAGGTGCACCATTAGATGAGACATACCGCAGAGAGGACCATTCGAGTGTTGTACCTACCCTTCAGGCATGATCCTTGGCTGGTGTTCACAAGAGCTGTTTTTAGTTTTTCTTGTACTTTATAGTTGGGCTTGTATTCCAACCCCTTTACTTATAGTACTCACCCTTTTTACTATATTGTTTACTCTGTGCTTGTATCTTGCTATGTGCTTGGATTGTGTGAGATTGCAGGATAAAATGCAATGCCTTCCTAGTTTTAGGGATATGCCTTTTCAGTGCTAGTTGCTAGCCCCTGCCCTATGGAAGGCATGCTTAGGGTAGTCATGACATGGGCCCGGGGGGACGGGTCATGAAAAATTGGTATTAGAGGAGTCGGTTATCCCGAAAAACTAGGACTCTGATCTTTTTTGTGTGGTAATAGTGTTAAGTGTGATGAGTGTGGTTTTTATTTTAGGGAATCCAGTGTTGGTGAGGCCGTTGACATATCCATACACCAGGACCCTGACTTCTGATTTCTAACTCAGTGCACGAAAACACTGATTGCGTGTGTGTTTTTGAAAAGTTTTCTTTGTGATCACTTTAATTTAGCTCACCAGGTATAACTTATTGACCGTGGAACACCTGTTTCTTTCTAGGATGCCTCCACGAAGACAAATAGCCAGGGTTCCAGGTAGAGTACTCGATGACAGCCCACCGAGCGAAGAGGCTTCAGTGCAGGGCCCCCTTTCGGCAGTTATACCATCAGGTGTACCAGTAGAACCACTACCCATTGGGCTACCGATGACACTATCCCTAGCAGCAGAGGGTGCACGCCACTTGAGCACGTTTCACGAGTTCCAATTCCATAGACCACTGAGGTTCTGGGGTGAGACGAATCCATAGGTGGCTATGGACTGGCTAGAGGTTGTGGTTAGAGTTTTTTGACTGGTAGGGGAACCATCTAATCTCATGGTGATCCTTGCCGCTAGTATTCTTCAGGAAGAAACGGGCAGATGGTGGATCATGATGCTTCAGGTTCATGATGAGGTAACTCTCATCTAGGCGGACTTCGAGAGATTTTTCAGGGTAGAGTTTGTCTCAGTGACCTTACACTCAGTGCGTATACATGAGCTTGTCCACTTGCATCAAGGCAGCATGATTGTGGCTCAGTATTCAGCGAGGTTCACTGACCTATCGTGCTACTCCACTAACATGGTGCAGGACCCTTTCTTCAGGGCCTAGACCTTTGAGCAGAGGCTCATATGGGAGATTATAGCTTCGATAATTTCTCTCAGCATCCTGACGCAGGTGAGGGTATTAGAGCGATCACCCTTAGTGGAGAGTTTCCTTGCTGAGAAGTCACCGACAGAGAGACCCACCACTGGATGTCATGTAGCAGAGTCATCTGCAGCTAGCAGTAGATAGATTAAACTGAGGTCCAAGAGGTCAAGACCTATAGGTGGACAACCGCAGGATATAAGGTCGGTTGTGCGAGGCTCTCAAGACAAAGAAAGACAGGTGAGGAGCAGACAATGTTACTCATGCGGCGGGCAGGGTCACATGGCTCGCGACTGCCCGAACCACCATATAAATGACCAGAAGACGGTTGAAGAACTACCCGGGTAGAGGTGAAGATTCGATCGAGGAGGTCTAAAGGTAGGAGGCAGACGTGGAAGAGGAGCTGGCCATGCAACAGGCAGTGGATGACGATTCGAGGTTCTACCGCCACCACCTCCAGGTGGTCAACCCCGACCACAGGGAGTAGGTGTACAAGGATGAGCTTAGCTCTAGGTAGTTGAGACCTATAAAAACGGTGCTCCAGAGATGATTTGAGGCACGATCTGTGTCTACTCCACCTTAGCTGCATTACTTATAGACAGAGGTGCCAGTCGCTCTTTTATTTCCACGACCCGCGTTCGGAGCTCGGAGATTCTGATAGAGTCATTGGATCACTCCTTACGGCTAGATAATCCTACAGGAGCGGATTCTATGATTAATCACTGGTGCTGGTAGTGTGAGCTTACTCTAGGAGGCGAGAGATTTGGATGGGATCTTCTAGTAGCAGCGTCGAGGCCTTATGAAGTCATCTTGGGTATGGATTGGTTATCTACAGTCCATGCCCAGATAGACTATATTAGGCATAAAGTTCAGTGTGTCTGCGAGGATAGGACCAGGTTTTCATTCACCGACGAGAAGGGAACCTTTGCATCACAGGATTGACATACCCGAAGGAGGGTGCAACCGATCACATATCAGTTGGCTAGCCTTACCCATAGAGCGGTTGATGTTGAGAGCCTGATCTATCCTGTAGTGGTGGACCAGTATGCTGATGTTTTACCTGATGATGTTCTGGGTCTACCTCCTCGTAGAGAGGTGGAATTTTATATCAACTTGTACCCTGGGATGACACTGATATCTAGACCAGCATATCAGATGGATCCCGTGGAGCTTCGGGAGCTGCGAGTACATCAAGAGGACTTACAGAGCAAGGGATTCGTTAAGCCTAGTGTTTCACCTTGGGCAGCCCCGATTTTGTTCACCAAGAAGGTGGATGGGAGTTTGAGACTCTGTGTGGACTATTGGCGCCTGAACCAGGTGACCATGAAGAACAAGTACCCACTCCCGAGGATTGAAGATCTCTTTGATCAGCTGAAGGGAGCACGATGGTTTTCAAAGATAGACCTCAGGACAGGCTATCACGAGATCAGGGTACGAGATGAGGATGTGCAAAAGATGGCCTTGAGATGTCGGTATGGCCACTATGAGTTCTTGGTTATGCCATTCGGTGTGACCAACGCCCCAAAAGTTTTCATGGGACTCATGAACATGATCTTCCAGCCATTCCTCTATCACTTTGTGGTAGTCTTCATCGACAACATCCTGATATACTCAGCTATAGAGGAGGAGCATGCTTATCATCTGCAGATAGTTCTTGACACACTTAGAGAGCACCGGCTTTATGATAAGCTCTCAAAGTGCCCTTTATGGATCCAAGAGGTCCACTTTCTTGGACACATCATATCAATGGTTGGAGTTGTGGTGGATCTATCAAAGATTGGGGCTATGCTTTCTTGGGAGCCACCCAAGAGTGTGAAGGAGGTGCAGAGTTTCCTGGGTTTGGCCGATTACTACCAGAGGTTTGTTCTTGAATTTTCTAGAGTTGCGGAACCCTTATTAGTGTTGAAAAAGAAGGGGAAAAACTTCGTGTGATCGGAGAGATTCCAGGGGAGATTATAGGATCTGAGGTAGATACCGACGAGTTCCCCCCACCTTGAAGTTACTGAAGGAGGGTGTTAAGTATGTAGTCTACAGTAACACATCTGAGATCGGGCTTGGATGTGTCCTGATGTAGGAGATAACAATGATCACTTATGGTTCTTGACAGTTGAGACAACATGATCAGAACTACGCTACCCATGACCTGGAGTTAGTAGTAGTGGTCTTTGCCTTGAAGATGTGGTGACATTACTTGATGGGTGAACGTTTTACAGTCTGATCTAATCACAAGAGTCTTAGGTATATCTTATCTCAGAAGGACCTAAACCTGAGACAACAACGTTGGATTGAGTTCCTTCAGGACTATAACTTAGAGATAGTCTATACTCCTGGGAAGGGGAACGTAGTAGTAGATGCACTCAGCAAGAGATCTGGTATACAGTTTTTGAGTGAGCAGACAGAGCAGCTAGATGCTTTTCGGATATCTGACATGGATTGAGATGGAGCAGCTTATTTTCAGTCTTTGACAGTCACTCCCCCACTCCTTCCGCAAGTCAGGGAGGTGTAGCTAGGGGAAACTGACTGCGAGGCACGAAGTGCTCAGATATCCACAGGACATGCACTTGATGGATTTTATGAAGGTGGAGAGCACACCATCCTCTTAAGAGGGCGTACTATAGTACCAGTGGTGATACGGGAGGAAGTGTTGAGGGAGTTCCATATGTACCCTCTAATGGTACATCCAGGAGTGGAAAAGATTTACCAGGACCTTCAACGTCAGTACTAGTGGCCAAGAATGAAGAAATAAGTGGCAGAGTTTGTCTCACAGTGCCTCACATGTCAGTAAGTGAAGGTAGATAATCATGTTCCAACAGGCTTAGTTCAACCACTAGAGGTGCCAGATTGGAAGTGGGATGGAATTTCTATGGACTTCGTGATAGGAATTCCACGCACATCCAGGGGTCATGCTTTTATCTGGGTGATCATTGATTGACTCACCAAGTCAGCCCACTTCCTACCTATCAGAGAGCTAGGACTAGTAGAGGGTTTGAGACACCTCTACGTGCAGGAGATTGTGCAGCTTCATGGGGGTGCCATCTATGATTTTCTCCGATCGTGATGCACGTTTTACTTATCTTCTATGGAAGGGGTTTCAGGATGCATTCAGGACTCAGCTTCGATTGAGCACTGCCTTTCATCCTCAGACGGATGGTCAGACAGAGCGGACCATTCAGACTCTTGAGGACATGCTGCGTGCTTATGTCCTAGATTTTGGTCACAGTTGGGAGGATCAGTTGCCTTTGGTGGAGTTCGCGTACAACAACAGCTATCACTCCACCATCGGTATGGCACCATTCGAGGCATTGTATGGTCGACCTTTTAAATCACCTATGTGCTGGACTGACCTAGGGGAGTCAGAACTCATGGGACTAGAGATGGAACAGGCTACCACGGAGAAGGGTAATATCATCCAAGAGCAGATGAATATTGCACAGAGCAAGAAAAAGTCTTATGATAACAAAAGACAGAGACCTCTAGATTTCGCGGATGGTGACCATGTCTTTATACGGGTCTCACCTCGACGAAGTTTACAGAGATTTGACCAAGGCAGAAAGTTATCTCTGAGGTTCATCGGACCCTTCCAAGTCCTCAATAGAGTTGTCAAGGTGGTGTACCACCTAGATCTTCCCCCTCAGTTTCACCAGGTGCATGAAGTTTTCCACGTATCCCAACTGAGGAGATACATACATGATCCTTCGCACATCATTGACTGGGGTGAGTTGGACATTGGTGATGGGGCAATGTTTTCAGAGGTTCCGTTATAGATTGAGGATCGATAGAAGCAGGTACTTTGTGGGTGGTCGATACCTCTTGTGCGTGTTCATTGGCAACACGGGAACCTCCAGGAGAGCACATGGGAGCGGGAGGCTTAGATTTGTGCTCAGTACCCCCACTTGTTTCCCTAGTTTGTGTCGTGGCTTTCGGGGGACACAAAGCCCTGGGGTGGGAAGAATGTAAAGACCCAGATTTTTCAATGTATTTTTTTTAAATATATGGAATTATTATGAGTCCAAGAAATTTTATGGCACGTGATTCCGAGGCCCGGTGTTCCCGAAATGAATTTTTGAACTTTTTTAGGTACGTTCAATAAACACGCGAGCGGCGTTTTTTAACTTTTGAACCGGTGCTCAGAATTGAAATATGAGTACACCGTTGAACTTGCAGCACCGATATTCTCTTTAGGAGACCTTCACTTCGACCATAGTAAGTCAAGGTTGGGAGTTATTTTTTTGGATTTTCATGGGAGAAGAAAAATAAAATAAATAACTTTTTATTTTTCTTTCTTGAAACCTCCTTTTTGAATCTTTGTGGTGGGTACTACCCGAACTCCTCTTTTAATGTGAGTTACCTCTTGGAATTACCCCAATTAATGTGACAAAATTAATTGAATTAATTAAATTAAATCAATTAAAGTGGGCTTCTCACCTCTAGTGGGTTGGGGGAAATTGTTGGCAAATCAATTTGGTGGAGAACTCTCGAAGGAAGAGCATTATCCAACAAAGAAGATCCTCCAACGAAAAATGATCTCCAAACGAGGAACAAGGAACCAACGTTGGAGAAGCACTGACACATCATCTTCCTCCTCACGCCACCTCCAACGGACGGTCGAGGTAGTGGGTTTATTTTGAGATATGATAATTATCTTTTTTTTTGATTCTTAATATTCTCAATTTTCAATGAAGATGGCCAAACAAACACGACCATCAATCCGCCAAAATACCATGATATTTTCTATTTGTTATTCGCGCGTTATTCGTGCATTCTTAAATGCCAAATAATTAATCACGCTAGAAATACAATGTTTTGTTGAGAACGACATATGGACGTAGAGATCACAACCCAAGGATCGCGAATATGCGGTTGTCATATTTTTCGGGCTTAGAACAAAGTTGCGGTGACCCACAAAAGAGGTGGGTGTCCGAGAACTAGCCGACCGCGGTTCGAGCAGGCTGCGGAGGAGGACAATAGCCAGCACACTGGTCAGCCGCGTGGAACCAGGGCGGTGCACCTTCGTGTTGCCAGTAGCAGAGGATGACACAACCCGTCGGCTGTGGAAAGGAAGGGGACGGTGGCCGGCACGCCGGCTGACCACCTGGTGGTAGGGCATCATGCGTCCACGCTGCCGGTAGAGGAGAGGTCTGTGGATGCTTAGCCACGGTGGTGCACCTGCAGGGCGTCCGACATCTGGCTGGCCGCGAGAGGACAACAGCACCGTCGCGCCGCTGGGGGGAGAACCGACTGTGAATCCGGCCGACCACATCATGCCGAGCATGACCCCTCTAATGGGTCCCACAAGCTAGCAGGCTGCACCACTTGGCGCCGCCGGGTTGGCTGAAGCTGAACGGTCTAATGGATCGTTTGAAAAAACGGGGGGGGGGGGGGGGGGGCTCCCCCCAGGTGTGGCTAGGGAGGGCCTCACCACGGAGAACCGCACCCAGACGGGCGGGCCGCGCTGAGCGGGCCGGGCCGCCCCCTATATGGGCCGGACCGGACCGCGGCCCCGCCCATCCGGGTCGGGTCAGATCGGACCCATGACTATTTGGACCCAGATACACCCTTTTGGCCATATCTTGAGAACCAGGTATCCATTTGATGAACCGTCTACGACACTGGGATCCTTGGATCGAGACGGTCCTTTTGGTATACTCCACTTGAGTTTTGGATAAATTTGGAGTATGGTCTGGTTGGATCTAACCCAAATCCAACCGGGCCCTCGGAATAGAAACACTAATAACTTTCAGTGTCACATACATGAATTATTTAAAAGTTAAATTTCATTTAATTTCCATTCTTGCTTTGTTTTGGGGGTTTCCCAAGCTTTTATAGAGGAATGGGTGAGTTTTCATGAATTGGGCCAAACCGTGTGCCCAATTCCAGATTTAAAAATAAATTTTTATTCCTTTATAACTCCTTCATTTTTCAACATTGTTCATCCATTCAAATTCCAACTTGTCATTCCCTAACCTATTAACACCCCCATATTAATTTGGACTATTTAGGAATCCATAAGCATGGGGCATATGGGTTTTTATTTATGGGATTGGGCCTGCCCGAAAGCCCATTTCCTGTATTAAAAATATTTTTCAATTATTTAACATCTCCTTCAGTATTTACGTTTTTTCTGTGATTCCAACTCTCCCCTAAGACCACATACACAGGGCTCACCCCCATGCTCTCCTCCCCCTCTTTGGAGCTCGGTTTCATCGTGAATTTGGATGAAATTTCTCATAATTTCTCAAATCTCCCTGATTTGAATTTCCCCATTCTAGTTCCTAAATGATCTCTTAAACCTTATTAGAATCTCTCTTGAATGGTTGGATGTTTTAAAATTCAGATACTGGTGTATTTGGGGTGATTTCTTCAATATTTTTCAAGGTAAGTGATTCCTTCTTGGTTTCTTCCTTTTCCCTTAGGGTTTCCTCCCTCTTTAATTATGTTCTAAAATGTCCAGAAGTTAGGGTTCAAACCTAGGGTTTGATTTGGTGTATTTTTGGTCAAATATTGTGTTCTAGGGATGGATTTATCTTCCTTGTGATGCGGCGGTGGTGCGGTTGATGTTTTGACCCAAGTTTTGAAGGATTCGACACTTTCGCTAGGTGATTCCATGGTTAACCATTCCTTAATGAGTTAGTTTTCTTGTTTTACTGGTTTTTCATGTTCCCCATATGCAGTGTGTGGTGAGAAAACCATTTTTGAGGGATTTGGTTAAGCATTTAATTTTATAATTTCATTTTTGTTGAAGTTGTGAACTTTTCGAATGTAACACATGTGGTATCTTTTGTGGGTGTTTTATAAAATATGAAATTAATTTATTTGTTGTTGAGAGGGGCTAAAAATTCTGTTTTGTTAATTCCTTAGTGTCATGTGGGCCTTGGAAGGGGGTTTTTGGAATAGGTTTATTGTGTAAAACTTTGTTATACTTCTTGAGAGCATTTTATGAAAATGAGTGTTTCCATTTGTATATTTCGTGGTATTATCCAAGGTGATTTTATAACACTTGAAAGTGGTTTTATAAATGTCTCTAGAGCTTCCAATTCTACTTTGGTAGTTTTTTGGTGTGGTTTTGTCCTTTAAATATGGTTTTCAAATGGGTTTTATGAGCAAATATTGGGAATACTCTTTGGAATTGTTTTATGAAAGATTTGAATGATTTAATGATTTATGTAAGTGGTGAAACCATTTTAGAAAAATGTTTTGGAGTGTTTATATTACGAAATGGTACATTTTAAATGTGATAAGGGCTGTATTGTGATGTGTTACATCTTGGAAATGTTTTACAAAAATATTTGAAGGATTTACTAAAGTGTGTAAGAGATGTGAAAGAGATGTGGGATGTTTTGTGTGAGTGTGATGTGAAAAATGGATTTTGGTTATGAAAAAGGGTATTATGTAACATGTGACTGGGTAGTTATGTGAGTTTTAATATATTGGATTGGTTTTATAAATTTTTAATGTATTTTTGTAAGTGTTAAAAGAATGTGAAAAGTGTTGTGGGCTATTTTGGTGTGAGTCAGATTCCAAATCAATTTGAATGAAAAGTGGAATTTTTTGACTTTTGTGGTATACGTGTGGGATGTTTGGTGAATTTTTTATGAGAAAATGATATTTTCATGTGCAAATTATATTTCATGACTTGTATAAATTATTTGAGCACAAAGGGAAAACCCGAGTGTTTAGGTGGTTGGACGTGTACTAGTATGCTAGTGAATCTGTGGGGTTTGGCCTCAGTTTTACTTAGCAATATTGACGCTTAAAACTCTAACTAAACTATGATGATGATGATCAGGGACCAATAGGTTATGGGTATGTTCCATACTAGTGGATTTTGGATGAGAATGAATATTTGTGATGGTTACTCTCACAGAGATACGAGGTACCTGGGACCCACAACGAGCTAGTTCCTAAGGGTTATTTTCCTTTTTCTTGTGCTCATTAGATCATTTATACTTACCATCAGCATAAGGTATATTTGGCTGGAAAATTTAGTAGCTTTGAAATTTATTTTAAAAGTGTTGATTTTTTAAATTAGCACACTTGAAAACTGATTTTTTTAAGTTTCATCTTTTAGGAATTGTAACTACAAATTACATGTTTTTGAAAACTTGCATGCTTTTCATATTTGAATGTTTATTGTATGGAATCTATTGGTGGTGGTATGTAACACCCCTAGATTTTATGAAAAATATTCTTTTTTAATTTCATTAATGTCTTGTGTTGTACGCTACACCAAAAAGAGCTTGCACAACACGCATCCCTGACTTGCCTTGCATTACATGCAATCACGACCTTCCTCGATAGCGTGTGTAGTACGCAATACCGAGTTTCACCAAACAAAGATATACTATTAAAATATTATTAAAAACTAGCCGTTATGAATAGTAATAACCACTTTTTGAAATTTTGTAAATTTTATTTTTCAAAATGGACTTCATTTTTGGATTCGGAATATTAAAATTAGCTTAGGGTTAAATTTTGGTAATTTTCGGATAACTTTCTTATTTTGATGAATAGTGGAAATTACTAAATTCTAATTAAAAACAACTTTTTCAATTGAAATAATTAATAGTGATAAATTATTAATTTTAGTGGTTTTAAAGTATATTTAGAATATATTTTTACAATTTAATACAATGTTGGTCATTGGATGTAATTTCACATTTAAACCAGTTATAAACAAGTGTCAATCTTTTGATAGTTATTATCTCTTAAAAACACGCCTTTTGTTTTGACGACGAGAATTAATTTTTAAATTAATTAATGCAACTGATATGTTTTGAATTTGGTAAAATAGAAATCATTTTTGAGTTCATAATATCAAATATATCTTAGGCCTAATTTTTGGTATTTTTCTGAAAACTTTCAATTTTTGATGAATAGTGAAACCACTAAGTGGTAGTTAAAAAAACTGAATTTTTCATAAAACTTAATTTTACCGCTTCTGTGAGTGAAATTTCAAAAATCCGAGAGACATGGTTGATGTCAGTATGTAAAATGTGGTTCAATGAGATGAAAATAATTTTTGGTGAATAATAACTTTTTACTTTTATTTACCACGGTTAAAAGTAAATAGAGTAATTAAGGGTAAAAATGATATTATTATTACACTAACACATGTCCAAATTCTATTGGATAAGTGTAATTCGACCAAAAACAAGCTTAGGAATAAAATATGACCATTTAGGCCCACTTGGATTAGATTAGGACATTTATTATTATTTAATTCAAAGAAGAGTTAAAAGAGTTAAAATCAAAGTTTATTTACTAAAACATTTTTAATATAGGGTTATACATAAGATAAATTCGATTGTAAATATTCATTAGAAAGATAAAATTATTTCCTACATAATGATATTTTATTTTTAATTTTTATACATTAAATAATTTAATTTATTTATGACACAACGATGATGAAGTAATTATCTTATTAATGAAATATTGACATAATTGATGTTATAAATACCCAAATAAATATAATTTGAGACTTTTTATGAATTACACTAATTTTATAGGTTAATATGACATGTTATTATTGATTTAATTAACTTTTTTAGAACTTATCATTCTGTTATGATTTTCACAAAAATCAATTACTAAATAGTGTCAACATTGACATAAAATAGTTTTTAAAAAAAATATTATCTTATTAATTGTTATTTTATTCCTAAAAATCTAAGGTTCGGCCAAATGACATATATAAGGTTATATATATTAATAATAAACAACTTGGGGTTCGTTTGGCTTGATATAGTAAGTTTATTAACCTTATAGTATAAGAACACAAGAAGACACGGTAAAAGTAAAATTATTTAACTTAATGTTAAATCTAAATGATATGGTTAAAATAGGAACCTAAACTTGTCTAAATTCTATTGGATGAGAGTATTTCGACCCATCCCCACTTTAGCTTCTAAATAAATCAATTTGGAGCTATTTAAAACCGAATTTGACTTTATAATAAAATAATAGTTTTAGTTATTCCAAACGTACCCCTCTCCTCCCTTATAAAAGGGAACCTCCTCCCTCTCTTCCTCACACAACTTTGAGCCTTCAAGCTCGGCCAAACTCTGCAAAATTCTCTTCTCCACTTCCCTAGCAACATCCTAGAGGTTCTGGTCTTCCTCAAAGACCAATTTTGGTACCCTAAGAGGAGGTCTCAAAGAGGCGCTTCAAAGAAGAGGTAATTTCCGTTACCAATTCTTTCACCTTTATTTCTTCTTCCACTTCTTCTTCTAAGGTTGTTTCATTATGAAGTAATAACATCAGTATCACTCATATACTGATATGTTATTATAAGTATGAAACAACCCTATTTCACCATCTATCCATCCTACGGAAAATGAAATCACCGCGCGTGCGTACGTACAGAATACCGTCTCCACGCCGTGGTGTAATCTGCTTTTCCACCAACACCTTACATGGATGGGTATTATGGTGTAAAGAATAACTATATATAGTTATTATAACATAATAATGATTCTGATATATTGTATCATCCACTCCAATTCAATTCAATAATTATGGAAATGATATCATCACTCGTGCGTACGTACGGACTACCGTCTCCACGACGCGATGAGATTCATTCTCCATGTTAACCATTTAAGAATGATTATAAAGTATATATAAGCAATAATAATGAAATATATGACATTATAAAGCTACTGGATTTATGTGTATATATATGTATTTCATCTACTTAATTCCATTCAACTCAATAAGGAAACGAAAACAGCGTTCATGCATACGAACGGTCTACCGTCTCCATGAACGGTGTATTTCTTTCCATTTACTGATCTATTATATATATATATATATTCTGAATATATATTATATATAAATCATGTTTTATATTCTGGAATTAAGTAATCATTATCTAAGTAATCATATGAATAATTACAAGTTAAAACACACACGACAAATGAGATGATTTTACCCAAAACGCTACTTTAACATGAATTTATAAAAGAACGGGTAATATAAAGACATAAGTGAACCATATATGATATAATAACAATGAATATGATTCTGTAATAAGTCAATGACATTATTTAAATCATTATACAGGAGGTTCGGACACTTACGAAGCAAATCGGACCTAAGGTAAGGAAAATGACACAATCTCATTTTTATCCGAGATTGTTTATACTTTAGTATTTACTGGGGTGTATTTTATCATCCACATCCATGTTTCCTCAATATGTAATATTATTTCCATTCACCTACAATTGTTTAAATCCTATTTTACCCTTCGTTGAGTTTTTTGTAAAAGATATGAAAGGAATCTTTTGTCGTTTTTCGTACGAGGTACTTTTTGACTTTTCCGACAAAAGTACGAAGAATGTTTTTTTAACTTATACAGCATGAGTGGATTTTTAAAACATTATTTCCAAGAAGCTTCCTTTATATGTTTTCAAGTTTATTTTTAATCAACTTCTTTTAGTTTATAATTCTACAACATGTTAAGAAAGGAAAAATGTTTTTGAAGCAGAAAGGATATTTTCCTCAAGAATGGAGTTCAAGTGTTTTATCAAAATTATTTTCCATCTAAGATAATATAGGGTTCTGCTTCTATCCATATTATTACATTGATTTGATTATTTTGTGATGGAATTATTTTTATGAATTCCTTTATTTTATATGAATTGTTTTATGATGTCATGTTGTTTAAGAATCCCATTTTTATTACATGGGTTATGCAATGATGTATGATTTATGATTTTGTGGCACACATAAGAATGGTATAATTATGAGATGGGTGGGACCTATATCTCCCTCCAATGCATTGGGTAAAGATTTTATATCTCATGAGATAGACATGGTTGGAATGGTTGGTTATACCGGTTCAATGAAACAGGACTGAAACGAGGGTGACTCGGTTCAGAAAGGGACTTTGTCCACTAAGATAGTCTTGGAAATGAGTCTTGACTAACAAGAAATGATTCTCTATGATTATGTGTGTATGTCACAAAGTTTCATGTTTTAAGTTATGATTATTGGGATTACATTTCACTACTATGATTTATCCCATGTTATGAAATTATGATCTCTTTTGCAGGTTAAGATTTCCAAAATGTTATGTTCTTATGAATATGATGTGATTGATATTTATTTTGTTTACCCTTACTGAGCATTTGAGCTCACCTTTTTATGTTTACTTTTCCCCAAGATATAAAGAAAGGTTTTCGGTATAAAAAAAGGGAAGATCTTTATGGGAGATGTTGAAGATCTTTCACCAGGATTAGAAGATTACGTTTCGAGTTTCCAAAGACACTAAACTATTACGATCCTTGTGTGTGTGTTTTTGTTATGTACTAAGTATTCCGGAAAAGTAATGTAATGTCCATGTACGTCAAGCTTCGGGTCTCTACAGTTGGTATCAGAGGAAAGGTTTAGTCAACCTTTGGAAACTAGGATGCGAAAACATTAGTGAGATCCCTAGAGATATTTCTAAGGTATGTCTAGGGATGCCCCTAAGGATTAGTGTACGTATAGGATACAATCCTAGAACTACGGTAACGATCATAGAATTTAACCTAAGATGTAAGAAATTGAGGATACTCCCCCTTGATTATGTTATTTTCCTTGTATGATTTTTGCCTCTCACAGAATTCTTTTTGTGTTTTAGTCAATGGAGGGAACCAGAAAGAATTCAGTTAGCATTGAATCCAATGGAAAAATTGGTGACTATGAGCAACAAAATTGCATAATTCCTAGAGAGAAAGATATTGTGATTATGTCAAATCAGTCATCGCGATATATGATTAACAAGGTGAAATTTAGTGGTATGCCTAATTCATCAAATAAGAGGAAGATAGACTTTTATGCATGTTCGCATGTTGAGGAGCATAAAGAAAGAAAGATTGAGATTTCTAAAGATGGGAAGAAGAACCTTGAGGAATACCTCAAATGGAGGGACAGATGTTATCTGTGTGGAGAAAAGGGACATAGAGTGACAGACTGTTATGGAGTTCAATGTCTTATTTGTGGAGAACATGGGAATTACCCAACTCAATGCCCTGACCTAAAAAGTTACTTCTAATTAAGGAAGGACTTATGCCAGGACAATCATTGAAGATGATGGTTTGAAGTGTTTATGTATTGGTATTCAAGAATAATGTTATTGAGGTACTTTTATGGTATATTGGAATATCTATGTATTGGTCCATTATGGTTTTCTATAAGAATATGACATCGGTAACCATAAAAAGTGATTGAAATATTTTTGGAAAGCAGATGATATGCACATAATGAAGGGATAAAGAGAATCTAATATGTTTGATAGTATTCATGAGCTCATGATTGATATAAGGACTAAGTGATATCATGGTTTGAGTATATAGGATTTTGAGGATTTTAGTATGTGGAATGTGTTAACTTTTAACTGCATTCATGTTTTCACTAAGGTTCAATGGGTATTAATTTTTCAAGAGAATACATGATTAAGGCCTTCAAATGTTTGGAATGTGACCAAAAAGAGATATCTTATGATATATGGGGATCAACGATGGTATTAAATCTCTGGTAATCGTTTTCACTATATTATGAGAGTGGACTGCAGTATTATGGATAAGCCTAAAGATTTGAATGGATTATGCTGAACATAAGTTAGTATTGTTTAAGGATAGAAGTTTTTTCGATATTATTTATGGGATGTTATAGTAATATAGTTTTAGAAAAAGGACAACCTGCAGGACGGACGACAGCCCATCGCGTTGGACAAGGCTGTGGGAATTGAACCCACAACCGAAGTGCGACTGGCCTTTATTGCCTACCACTGGCCTACAGGAAGTCCATGGTTAGTAGAAACTAGTTTTATTTTATTAAGCGGTATGATATATGAAGTATAAGTTCATTTTTCAAACCATATACGATTAATCTAACCATAAGATGGACTTATAACTTTTGCTAACCTTTTGTTTGAAATAGATGGAATGACCCATCATTCTATCACATGATCTGCTAACACATCACGAATAACAAATTCAACTTCCTTTCTTTAAGGGATGAAGGGGAAATTATTCAATTCACGAACAACAGTGAAATTGTACCAAAATCATGTAAGTATTTCATTTAATTCACCAACTTTAGGGAAATGATCTTGAAAACCAGAAAAATGTTGTCCTAGTGCCCTTATATCCGATTAATCAGATGGTACCCTAGATCATCACAAATTTATGGCTTTGTGATTGTTGGATATTCCATAGCAATTTTTTCTACCACTCTCCATCAGAACTTGATGGTTAGATTTTTCTTCCATATCCATATTTTCACCTATGTTCTCCTATGTGGAAACCCAGTGATGAGTTAATTTGGGTAACCGTTACATTTCATACTTTAGTTTTTAAATCCATGTTTTGGTATTCCTTTTTACGATGTGGGTTTCTATTAAACAAACTTTCGATTAGTAAACCATTTATAACCCCGACGAATTTCGAGGGCGAAGTTCATTTTAAGGGGGGTAGAATGTAACACCCCGAGATTTTATGAAAAATATTCTTTTTTAATTTCATTAATGTCTTGTGTTGTACGCTACAACAAAAAGAGCTTGCACAACACGCATCCTTGACTTGCCTTTCATTACACGCAATCACGACCTTCCTCGATAGCGCGTGTAATACACAATACCGAGTTTCACCAAACAACGATATGTTATTAAAATATTATTAAAAACTAGCCGTTATGAATAGTAATAACCACTTTTTGAAATTTTGTAAATTTTATTTTTCAAAATGGACTTCATTTTTCGATTCGGAATATTAAAATTAGCTTAGGGTGAAATTTTGGTAATTTTCGGATAACTTTCTTATTTTGATGAATAGTGGAAATTACTAAATTTTAATTAAAAACAACTTTTTCAATCGAAATAACTAATAGTGATAAATTATTAATTTTAGTGGTTTTAAAGTATATTTAGAATATATTTTTACAATTTAATACAATGTTGGTCATTGGATGTAATTTTACATTTAAACCAGTTATAAACAAGTGTCAATCTTTTGATAGTTATTATCTCTTAAAAACACGCCTTTTGTTTTGACGACGAGAATTAATTTTTAAATTAATTAATGCAACTGATATGTTTTGAATTTGGTAAAATAGAAATCATTTTTGAGTTCATAATATCAAATATATCTTAGGCCTAATTTTTGGTATTTTTCTGAAAACTTTCAATTTTTGATGAATAGTGAAACCACTAAGTGGTAGTTAAAAAAACTGAATTTTTCATAAAACTTAATTTTACCGCTTCTATGAGTGAAATTTCAAAAATCCGAGAGACATGGTTGATGTCAGTAAGTAAAATGTGGTTCAATGAGATGAAAATAATTTTTGGTGAATAGTAACTTTTTACTTTTATTTACCACGGTTAAAAGTAAATAGGGTAATTAAGGGTAAAAATGATATTATTATTACACTAACACATGTCCAAATTCTATTGGATAAGTGTAATTCTACCAAAAACAAGCTTAGGAATAAAATATGACCATTTAGGCCCACTTGGATTAGATTAGGACATTTATTATTATTTAATTCAAAGAAGAGTAAAAAGAGTTAAAATCAAAGTTTATTTACTAAAACATTTTTAATATAGGGTTATACATAAGATAAATTCGATTGTAAATATTCATTAGAAATCTAAAATGATTTCCTACATAATGATATTTTATTTTTAATTTTTATACATTAAATAATTTAATTTATTTATGACACAACGATGATGCAGTAATTATCTTATTAATGAAATATTGACATAATTGATGTTATAAATACCCAAATAAATATAATTTGAGACTTTTTATGAATTACACTAATTTTATAGTTTAATATGACACGTTATTATTGATTTAATTAACTTTTTTCGAACTTATCATTCTGTTATCATTTTCACAAAAATCAATTACTAAATAGTGTCAAAATTGACATAAAATAGTTTGTAAAAAAAATATTATATTATTAATTGTTATTTTATTCCTAAAAATATAAGGTTCAGAAAAATGACATATATAAGGTTATATATATTAATAATAAACAACTTGGGGTTCGTTTGGCTTGATATAGTAAGTTTATTAACCTTATAGTATAAGAACACAAGAAGACACGGTAAAAGTAAAATTATTTAACTTAATGTTAAATCTAAATGATAAGGTTAAAATAGGAACCTAAACTTGTCTAAATTCTATTGGATGAGAGGATTTCGACCCATCCCCACTTTAGCTTCTAAATAAATCAATTTGGAGCTATTTAAAACCGAATTTGACTTTATAATAAAATAATAGTTTTAGTTATTCCAAAGGTACCCCTCTCCTCCCTTATAAAAGGGAACCTCCTCCCTCTCTTCCTCACACAACTTTGAGCCTTCATGCTCGGACAAACTCCGCCAAATTCTCTTCTCCACTTCCCTAGAAACATCCTAGAGGTTTTGGGCTTCCTCAAAGACCAATTTTGGTACCCTAAGAGGAGGTCTCAAAGAGGTGCTTCAAAGAAGAGGTAATTTCCGTTACCAATTCTTTCACCTTTATTTCTTCTTCCACTTCTTCTTCTAAGGTTGTTTCATTATGAAGTAATAACATCAGTATCACTCATATACTGATATGTTATTATAAGTATGAAACAACCCTATTTCACCATCTATCCATCCTACGGAAAACGAAATCACCGCGCGTGCGTACGTACGGAATACCGTCTCCACGCCGTGGTGTAATCTTATTTTCCACCAACATCTTACATGGATGGGTATTATGGTGTAAAGAATAACTATATATAGTTATTATAACATAATAATGATTCTGATATATTGTATCATCCACTCCAATTCAATTCAATAATTATGGAAATGATATCATCGCTCGTGCGTACGTACGGACTACCGTCTCCACGACGCGATGAGATTCATTCTCCATGTTAACCATTTAAGAATGATTATAAAGTATATATAAGAAATAATAATGAAATATATGACATTATAAAGCTACTGGATTTATGTGTATATATATGTATGTCATCTACTTAATTCCATTCAACTCAATAAGGAAACGAAAACAGCGTTCATGCGTACGAACGGTCTACCGTCTCCATGAACGGTGTATTTCTTTCCATTTACTGATCTATTATATATATATATATATTCTGAATATATATTATATATAAATCATTTTTTATATTCTAGAATTAAGTAATCATTATCTAAGTAATCATATGAATAATTACAAGTTAAAACACGAACGACAAATGAGATGATTTTACCCAAAACGCTACTTTAACATGAATTTACAAAAGAACGGGTAATATAAAGACATAAGTGAACCATATATGATATAATAACAATGAATATGATTCTGTAATAAGTCAATGAAATTATTTAAATCATTATACAGGAGGTTCGGACACTTACGAAGCAAATCGGACCTAAGGGAAGGAAAATATCACAATCTCATTTTTATCCGAGATTGTTTATACTTTAGTATTTACTGGGGTGTATTTTATCATCCATATCCATGTTTCCTCAATATGTAATATTATTTCCATTCACCTAAAATTGTTTAAATCCTATTTTACCCTTCGGTGAGTTTTTTGTAAAAGATATGAAAGGAATCTTTTTTCGTTTTTCATACGAGGTACTTTTTGACTTTTCCGACAAAAGTACGAAGAATGTTTTTTTAACTTATACGGCATGAGTGGATTTTTAAAACATTATTTCCAAGAAGATTCCTTTATATGTTTTCAAGTTTATTTTTAATCAACTTATTTTAGTTTATAATTCTACAACATGTTAAGAAAGGAAAAGTGTTTTTGAAGCAGAAAGGATATTTTCCTCAAGAATGGAGTTCAAGTGTTTTATCAAAATTATTTTCCATCTAAGATAATATAGTGTTCTGCTTCTATCCATATTATTACATTGATTTGATTATGTTGTTATGGAATTATTTTTATGAATTCCTTTATTTTATATGAATTTTTTTATGATGTCATGTTGTTTAAGAATCCCATTTTTATTACATGGGTTATGCAATGATGTATGATTTATGATTTTGTGGCACACATAAGAATGGTATCATTATGAGATGGGTGGGACCTATATCTCCCTCCAATGCATTGGGTAAAGATTTTATATCTCATGAGATAGACATGGCTGGAATGGTAGGTTATACCGGTTCAGTGAAACAGGACTGAAACGAGGGTGACTCGGTTCAGAAAGGGACTTTGTCCACTAAGATAGTCTTGGAAATGAGTCTTGACTAACAAGAAATGATTCTCTATGATTATGTGTGTATGCCAAAAAGTTTCATGTTTTATGTTATGATTATTGGGATTACATTTCACTACTATGATTTATCCCATGTTATGAAATTATGATCTCTTTTGCAGGTTAAGATTTCCAAAATGTTATGTTCTTATGAATATGATGTGATTGATATTTCTTTTGTTTACCCTTACTGAGCATTTGAGATCACCCTTTTATGTTTACTTTTCCCCAGGATATAAAGAAAGGTTTTAGGTATAAAAAAAGGGAATATCTTTATGGGAGATGTTGAAGATCTTTCACCAGGATTAGAAGATTACGTTCCGAGTTTCCAAAGACACTAAACTATTACGATCCTTATGTGTGTGTTTTTTTTATGTACTAAGTATTACGCAAAAGTAATGTAATGTCCATGTACGTCAAGCTTCGGGTCTCTACATGGTATCCTACTAGGAATTCGATCACACCCTACTTACACCCTTGGGTGTAAGTATACTTGGTTATTTTGTTGTTTCAGGTTTGGGTACAACTTTTGTGCCAATAGTTCGGGTTTTTACTAGTCGTCCGTGATGCGGTGTTGTAGAGATGGCTTGAGAGAAGTGGGTATTTCCATGTTGAGTTTATTGGGATATCCTTATTTGTTTTTGTACCTTTTTAATGGTCTTTAAACATTGTTTTAACTTATGTAATTCATTTCTGAAATTTTTCAAAAGACAGTTTTAGTTGAAAAATCCATATTTGTTTTATTGAGTTTGTTTGTTGTTTAATGTTTATAAACTTGGGTAAATGGTATCAGAGGAGGATCAAATTAAACTACTAGTGTGGGAAATATGGTCACGAGAGGATATTGTTTCCACTTTATAGAATTGTGTGTTGTTTTGGGATGTTGTATAAGGTCCCTCTCCATGCATTGTTTATATCAGTCGCCAAGGTCCTGTTCGGTGATGCCTTGTGATGTATTGTGCTCGATTGACCATAAAGTTGAATATCGTGCAATCCTATGAGAGTCCCGATTATGTTGGGAGAATGTATCCCTTGTAAAAACCTCAAAATCATCTATTTTAGAGGAAGTTGAGTATAGGTGTTCTTTACTTCAATTGTTTCTCATCCGAAGAAACAAGGTGTGATGTGTGTGCATATTCTAAGCCCTTGTTTCAGTGAAATATCAATTTAGGGTAAAGTGAGTTTGGAATGTGTTATGTATTGGAAATATTATCAGGGATTTCAGTTTAGTTGTTGGTGGCACCGAAAGAAGAATTATCATTTAGGGGGTTTCCAAAGCCTAACCGCAAGGCCGATGATGCATCGATCATTTGAGCTCCAGCCATAGGTCTCGGAGAGAAGATGGCTCATAGTCATGGGAAATCATAGGGTCGTTTAAACACTTTTACAATGTCCTATCCTCAGTATGAAAGATAGGAAGAGTTTAAACCTCTGGTGTCATCATCTTTCTTCTATTGTTCCCATTTGGTGGAAATTGGTGGAGGGTCTTATACCCATGTCATCACCCAATGTCATTCCCTCCCCCTTTGGTTTCCACTGAGTCATTAGAGAATGGTTGGAAATTTGGATAGACATGATGAGGACACAGTTTTTGCACAATTAGTAGTGACTGTGTGCTAGGAATCCATGCAGAAAGAATGATACGCACAGTTTGTTCACGGTTTCCCAAATCGTGCGGACTAACACTACACCCTTCTCAAATCTTTAATTTTTTGGGTCTTTCTGTGTCGGCCCATGCTAGTCAGTTAAGATGGTTGGTTCTTATAGTGGAGATACCCACTATGATTCTCATGTACATTCCTTCATAAAATTTGAATGGAATTCTACCCTTTATACTAGGGAGTCCATTCAGGCCTCCCCCTGTTGGTGTCCTTATTCTGTCTCGGAAAAATATAGGTTGTCTCTTATAGTGGGGTGCCTATTTGTGTCCCCCAGTACTAATAGATCATATTTATCCATGGTCTTGGATTGGAGGTAGGTAGTCTTGTTCAGAACTATCTAGCTACCAACATATTACTTGAGTAAACGTTGGGATTGGAGAGCACCCAATGGTTTAGTTAAAGTAAGGTAAGTGTAACCTTGTTCGAAGTTGTTGTTCATTTGGGTGAATTTCTTGAGTCTTGTTCGGATAGTGTTCGAGGATTTTTCATTTGGAATAAATTATGAATGTGATTGATCATTTCATAAAAGTGGTGTATGTTTGGGTTGTGAGATTAATCCTTCCTTAATTGATCACTGGTGGTGTTTTGTCCCTTTGGGGAAAAGCTTGGCAAAGAAGTACATCTTGGTTTATCGGTTGGGTTTGGTTTTTATATCTGGGCTTGTTGTGGATTTTATAGGATGGAAAGTGTTCATGGTGGAGAGAATTTTCACATACATGACTTATTTTAAAGTTAAATTTAATTTAATTTTCATTCAGGCTTTGTTTTGGGTGTTTCCCAAGCTTTTTTGGAGGAATGGGTGAGTTTTCATGAATTGGGCCAAACTGTGAGCCCAATTCCAGATTTGAAAATAAATTTTGATTACTTTATAACTCCTTCAATTTTCAAATTTTTTTATCCATTACAATTCCTAATTGTCATTACATGACCCATTAACACCCCCATATTAATTTGGACCATTTAGAAAATCATAAGCATGGTGGATATGGGTTTTTATTTAAGGGAGTGAGCCTTCCTGAAAGCCCATTTCCTGCATTAAAAATAATTTTTAATTATTTAATATCTCCTTCAATATTTACTTTTTTTGGTGATTCAAACTCTAACCCGAGACCACACACCCAAGGCGCTCCCCAATGCTCCCCTCCACCTCTTTGGAGCTTGGTGTCATCGCGAATTTGGATGAAAAGTATCTGAATTTATCAAATCGCCCAAATTTGAAGAGGTAAATTGATTATTTAATAACTCCTTCATTTCTCACTCTTTTTCCCCCATTACAGTTACTAAATGACATATTAAACCTTTTTAAAATATCCCTTCAATGTTTGGATGTTTTCAAATTCATATACCAGTGTATTTGGGGTGATTTCTTCAATATTGTTCAAGGTAAGTGATTCCTTCTTGGTTTCTTCCTTTTCCCTTAGGGTTTCCTCCCTCTTTCATTATGTTATAAAATGTCCAGAATTTAGGGTTCAAACCTAGGGATTGATTTGGTGTCTTTTTGGTCAAATATTTTGGTCTAGGGATGGATTTATCTTCCTTTTGATGCAGCGATGGTGTAGTTGATGTTTTCCACCAAGTTTTGAGGGATTCGGCACTTTCGGTAGGTGATTCCATGGTTAACCATTACTTGATGAGTTAGTTTTCTTGTTTTACTGGTTTTTCATGTTCCCCATATGCAGTGTGTAGTGAGAAAACCATTTTTTATGGATTTGGTTAAGCATTTAATTTTATAATTACATTTTTGTTGAAGTTGTGAACTTTTCGAATGTAACACATGTGGTATCTTTTGTGGTAGTTTTATAAAATATGAAATTGATTTGTTTGTTGTTGAAAGGGGATAAAAAATCTGTTTTGTTAATACATTAGTGTCCTGTGGGCCTTGTAAGGGTGTTTCTGGAATAGTATTATTGTGTAAAACATTGTTATACTTCTTGAGAGCATTTTATGAAAATGGGTGTTTCCATTTGTATATTTCATGGTATTATCCAAGGTGATTTTATAACACTTGAAAGTGGTTTTATAAATGTCGTTAGAGCTGATAATTATAGTTTTGTAGTTTTTTGGTGTGGTTTTGTCCTTTAAATATGTTTTTGAAATGGGTTTTATGAGAAAAGACTAGGTATACTCTTTGGAATTGTTTTATGAAAGATATGAATGATTTAATGATTTATGTAAGTGGTGAAACCATTTTAGAAAAATGTTTTGGAGTGTTTATATTATGAAATGGTACATTTTAAATGTGATAAGGTCTGTTTTGTGATGTGTTCCATCTTGGAATTGTTTTATAAAAATATTTGAAGGATTTACTAAAGTGTGTAAGAGATGTGAAAGTGATGTGGGATGTTTTGTGTGAGTGTGATGCGAAAAATGGATTTTGGTTATGAAAAAGGGTATTATGTAACATGTGAGTGGGCAGTTATGTGATTTTTAATATATTTGATTGGTTTTATAAAATTTTAATGGATTTGTGTAAGTGTTAAAGGAATGTTAAAAGTGTTGTGGGTTATTTTGGTGTGAGTCGGATTTCAAATCAATTTGAATGAAAAGTGGAATTTTTTGACTTTTTTGGTATACATGTGGGATGTTTGGTGAATGTTTGAAGAGAAAATGATATTTTCATGTTCAAATTATATTTCTTGACTTGTTGAACTTTTTTGAGCACAAAGGAAAAACCCGGGTATCTAGGTGGGTGGACGTGTACTAGTATGCTAGTGAATCTGTGGGGTTTGACCTCAGTTTCACTTAGCAAGATTGACACTTAAAACTCTAAATAAACTATGATGATGATTATTGGGGACCAATAGGTTATGGGTATGTTCCCTACTAGTGGATTGTGGATGAGAACGCATATTTGTGATGGTTACTCTCACCGAGATACGAGGTACCTGGGACCCACAACGAGTTAGTGCATGGGGGTTATTAACCTATTGCTTGTGCTCATTAGATCCTTTATAATTACCATCGGTATAAGGTATATTTGGCTCGAAAATTCATTATCTTTGGAATTTATTTTAAAAGTGTTGATTCTTTAAATTATCCCACTTGAAAGCTGATTTTTTTAAGTTTCATCTTTTAGAAATTGTAACTCGAAATTACATGTTTTTGAAAACTTGCATGATTTTCGTATTTGAATTTTTATCGTGTGGAATCTATTAGTGGTGGTATCATACTATGAATTGGATCACACCCTACTTACACCCTTGGGTGTAAGTAGACTTTTTTATTTTGTTATTTTAGGTTTGGGTACAACTTTTGTGCCAACAGTTCGGGTTTTTACCAGTCATTCGTGACGCGGTGTTGTGGAGATGGCTTGAGGGCAGTGGATATTTCCATGTGGAGGTTATTGGGATATACTTATTTGGTTTTTTACCTTTTTAATGGTCTTTAAACATAGTTTTAAATTATGTAATTCAGTTATGAAATTTTTCAAAAGACAGTTTTAGTTGAAAAATCCAGATTTGTTTTATTGAGTTTGTTTGTTGTTTAATGTTTATAAACTCAGGTAAATGGTATCAGAGGAGGTTCGCATTAAAATAAAAGTGTGGGAAATATGGTCACGAGGGGATATTGTGTCCACTTTCTATAATTTTGTGTTGTTTTGGGATGTTGTATAACGTCCCTCTCCATGCATTGTTTATATCAGTTGCCAAGGTCCAGTTCGGTGATGCCTTATGATGTAATGTACTCGATTGACCGTAAAGTTGAAAGTCGTGCAATCCTCTGAGAGTCCCTGTTATGTTGGGAGAATGTATCCCTTGGAAAAACATCAAAATATTCTATTTTATAGGAAGTTTAGTATAGTTTTTCTTTACTTCTATTGTTTCTCACCCGAAGAAATAAGGTGTGATGTGTGTGCATATTCTAAGCCCTTGTTTCAGTGAAATATCGGGTTAGGGTAAAGTGAGTTTGGAATGTGTTATGTATTGGAAATATTATTAGGGATTTCAGTGTAGTTTTTGGTGGCACCGAAAGAATAATGATCATTTAGGGGGTTTCCAAAGCCTAACCGCGAGGCTGATGATGCTTCAATCATTTGAGCTCCAGCCATAGGTCTTGGAGAGAAGATGGCTCATAGTCATGGGAAATCCTAGGGTCGTTTAAACCCTTGTACAATGTCCTATCCTCAGTATGAAAGATAGAAATATTTTAAACCTCTGGTGTCATCATATTTATTCTATTGTTTTTGTTTGGTGGAAATTGGTGGAGGGCCTTGTACCCATGTCATCACCGATGTCATTCCCTCCCTCTTTGGATTCCATTGAGTCATTAGAGAATAATTGTAAATTTGGATAGACATGATAAGGACATAGTTTGTGCACAATTAGTAGTAACTATGTGCTAGGAAGCCATGAATAAAGAATTATATGAATAGTTAGTGCACGGTTTCCCAAATTGTGTGGACTAACCCTCCTCCCTTCCCAAATCTTTAACTTTTTTTGGGTCTTTCTGTGTCGGCCCATGATAGTTAGTTAAGATGGTTGGTTCTTATAGTGGGGAGACCCACTATGATTCTTATGTATGTTAATTCATAAAATTTGAATGTAATTCTACCCTTTATACTAGGGAGTCCGTTCAGGCCTCCCCCTATTAGTGTCCTTATTCTGTCTCAGAAAAATATAGGTTGTCTCTTATGGTAGGGTGCCTATTTGTGTCCCCCCGTACTAATAGATCAGATTTATCCATGGTCTTGTCTTGGCGGTAGGTATTCTTGTTCAGAACTATCTAGCTACCAACATCTTCCTTGAGTAAACGTTGGGATTGGAGAACACCCAATGGTTTAGTTAAAGTAAGGTAAGTGTAACCTTGTTCGAAGTTGTTGTTCATTTGGGTGAATTGCTTGAGTCTTGTTTGGATAGTGTTTAAGGAGTTTTCATTTGGAATAAAATATGAATGTGATTTATCATTTCATAGAAGTGGTGTAAGTTTGGGTTGTGAGATTAATCCTTCCTTAATTGATCACTGGAGGTGTTTTGGCCCTTTGGGGCGAAGCTTGGCAAATAAGTACATCTTGGTTTATCGGTTGGGTTTGGTTTTTATATCTGGACTTGCTGTGGATTTTCGAGGACGGAAAGTGTTCATGGTGGGGAGAATTGTCACATAAATGACTTATTTTAAAGTTAAATTTCATTTAATTCTCATTCATGCTTTGTTTTGGGTGTTTCCCAAGATTTTTTGGAGGAATGGGTGAGTTTTCATGAATTGGGCCAAACCGTGAGCCCAATTCCAGATTTAAAAATAAATTTTGATTCCTTTATAACTACTTCATTTTTCAAAAAATTTCATCCATTACAATTCCTACTTGTCATTACCTGACCCATTAACACCCCCATATTAATTTGGACCATTTAGGAATTCATAAGCATGGTGGATATGGGTTTTTATTTAAGGTATTGAGCCTGCCTGAAAGCCCATTTACTGCATTAAAAATAATTTTTAATTATTTAATATCTCCTTCAATATTTACTTTTTTTGGTGATTCCAACTATAACCTGATCCCACACACCCAAGGAGCTCCCCAATGCTCTCCTACACCTCTTTGGATCTTGGCGTCATCGCGAATTTGGATGAAACGTCTCTGAATTTCTCAAATCGCCCAGATTTGAAGAGGTAAATTGATTATATCATAACTACTTAATTTATCACTCTTTTTCCCCCATTTCAGTTACTAAATGATATATTAAACCTTTTTCAAATATCCCTTGAATTTTTGGATGTTTTAAAATTCAGATACCAGTGTATTTGGGGTGATTTATTCAATATTTTTCAAGGTAAGTGATTCCTTCTTGGTTTCTTCTTTTTCCCTTAGGGTTTCCTCCCTCTTTCATTATGTTATAAAATGTCCAGAATTTAGGGTTCTAATATAGGGATTGATTTGGTGTCTTTTTGGTCAAATATTTTAGTCTAGGGATGGATTTATCTTCCTTTTTATGCGGCGATGGTGCGGTTTATGTTTTGCACCATTTTTGAGGGATTCATCACTTTCGGTAGGTGATTCCATGGTTAACCATTACTTGATGAGTTAGTTTTCTTGTTTTACTGGTTTTTCATGTTCCACATATGCTGTGTGTGGTGATAAAACCATTTTTTATGGATTTGGTTGTGCATTTAATTTTATAATTTCATTTTAGTTGAAGTTGTGAGCTTTTCAAATGTAACACATGTGGTATCTTTTGTGGTTGTTTGATAAAATATAAAATTGATTTTTTAGTTGTTTAAAGGGGATGAAAATTAGGTTTTATTAATGACTTAGTGTCATGTGGTCCCCAGAATGGGGTTTTTGGAATAGGTTTGTTGTGTAAAACTTTTTTATACTTCTTGAGAGAATTTTATGAAAATGGGTGTTTCCATTTGTATGTTTCATGGTATTATCCAAGGTGATTTTATAACACTTGAATGTGGTTTTATAAATGTCTCTAGGGCTGCCAATTATACTTTGGTAGTGTTTTGGTGTGTTTTTCCTTGAAATATGGTTTTGAAATGGGTTTTATGAGCAAAGATTGGGAATACTCTTTGGAATTGTTTTATGAAAGATTTGAAAGATTTAATGATTTATATAAGTGGTGAAACCATATTGACAAAGTTTTTTAGAGTGTGTATATTCTGAAATGGTATATTTCAAATGTGGTAGGGGCTGTTTTGTGATGTGTTCCATCTTGGAAATGTTTTACAAAATTTTTTGAAGGATTTACTAAAGTGTGTAAGAGATGTGAAAGTGATGTGGGGTGTTTTGTGTGATAGTGATGTGAAAAATGGATTTTGGTTATGAAAAAGGGTATTATGTAACACGTGAGTGGGCTGTTATGTGAGTTTTAATATATTTTAATAGTTTTATAAAATTGTTTAATGGATTTGTGGAAGTGTTAAATAAATGTGAAAAGTGTTGTGGGCTATTTTGGTGTGAGTCGGATTTCAAATCAATTTGAATGAAAAGTGAAATTTTGTGACTTTTGTGGTATACATTTGGGCTGTTTGGTGAATTTTTGATGAGAAAATGATATTTTCATGTGAAATTTATATTTCTTGACTTGTTTAATTTGTTTGAGAACAAAGGGAAATCCCGAGTAAGATGATCTAGCAATACAACTAATCATCTATAATTCCGTACTTAAATTATACCTGGTGTGAGATGAGTCTTTACCTTTGTGGTACACTTCAGTGTGGTGATACCTTCATGGTATTATTCTGTGTGGCATTAACTTTTTGGTACTTACCTTCGTGGTGTTACCTGTGTGGCACTTCTACCTTCGTGGTGTTACATGTGTGGTACTTCTACCTTCTTGGTGTTACCTTTGTGGTATGCTTCCCTCACATGTGAGATGAGTATACATTGATAACTTAGGTATATGTATGGGAATATACATAAGTAGTGTTGATATATATTTCTTTGTGCTTTTAGATTGAGGTCTTGCTTTGTGGTTTATCCATTGTGGATTCTGGGAGACCTTCAGGGGTCTCAGGGTCCCTAATGAGTATCATTATACTCACCCCTGCATGGGCTACGCACACACCTTACTGTGTCTTGTGCAGACGACATACAACATTGATCGAGGCTGAGGGTTCCAGGATTGGAGGTTGCTCGAAGGTGGACCATTAGACGAGATGTACCACAAAGACAACCGTTTGAGAGATGTACCTACCCTTCAGGTAGAATACTTGGCTGGTGTTCACAGGAGTTGTTTTATGTTTTTCTTGTACTTTCTAGTTGGTCTTGTATTCCATCCCCTTTACTTACAATAATCACCCTTTTTACTATATAGTTTACTTTGTTCTTGTATCTTTCTGTGTGCTTTGATTGGGTGAGATTACAGGATAAAAGGAAATGCCTTCCCGGTTTTAGGGATATGCCTTTCCGGTGCTAGTCGCCATCCCCTGGCCTATGGAAGGTAGGGTTGGGGTAGTCCCTGAATGGGCCCCAGGGGACGGGTCATGACAACAACTCTTTCCAAATACCAACTGACATTGTGACATGCCAATGGGAGTCTTAAAGGCAGTACAGTAATCCCATAATGAATCATCGAATCTAAGACTCCAATCTTTCCTATTGGGTTGAACCGTTTTTTCAAGAATTTGTTTTACCTCTCTATTTGACATCTCAACTTGACCATTAGTCTGTGGGTGATTTTAAGTAGATACTCGATGAAAGACCTCATACCGACACAAAAGTGATTTCATTGTTCGGTTGTAGAAATGAGAAACCTAGTCACTGATAATGAACCTAGGTAATCCTAAACTATAGAAAATTTGTTTTCTCAAAAATTCTACAATTTCCTTAGAATATTCAGTCCTTATAGGTCGTGCCTCTACCCATTTTTACACATAATCAACTACCATAAGAATGTACAAGTTTCCAAATGAATTGGTAAATGGCCCCATAAATTCAATTACCCAAACATAAAAAATGTCATGAAAGATCAATGGTTATTGTGGAATTTCATTTATTTTAGAGACATTACCCATTCTTTGACAACGAGGACAAGATTTACAAAAATCATGGGCATCCCAAAAAAGTGTTGGCCAAAAGAGACCATAATCAAGGACCTTGCGAGCAGTCCATTGGGGACCAAAGTTCCCCCCACAAGCAAGAGTGTTTCATAATCAAAGGACAGACTAAAACTCGCTATTGGGAACACAATGCCTAAGGACTTCATAACTACATGTGCGCCAGAGGTAGGAGTCATCCCATATGTACCAATAATACTCATTTTTTAGATGACTGGCTTGGTTTTTTTTGAAATCCGTAGGAATTCTAGATGCTACCAAATAATTTAAAATTTTGGCATACCAAGGAATAACATCTTGCACTCAGTACAATTGCTCATAAGGAAACATGTCATTTATTGGAATACAGGGGGATGCGTCAATGTCTGAGGATGGGTTAATCTTACTGATATGGCCATCCACCACAATCTCTGCTCCCTTTTAATCTCTAATTTATAAATTGAATTCCTGAAGGAGGAGCATCCAGCGAATGAGACGTGGTTTGGCTTCATATTTCTTAAGGAGATACCAGAGGACTGTATAGTCTGAGAAAACAATGACTTTGGACCCTAAAAGATATGACCTGAATTTTTTCAAGCAAAACACAATGGCAAGGAATTAATTTTTATTTGTGGTGTAGTTTTCTTGGGCAGGGTCCAAAATACATGAGGCATAGGAAATGACATGTGGAGATCGATCGAACCTTTGTGATAAGATTTCCCCAACTGTATAGTTAGAGGTGTCACACATGAACTCAAATGGAAAATCCCACCGAGGTGGTTGGATTACCAGGGGTGACATGAGACTCAATTTTAACTCATTAAAAGTTTCCTCATATTCTTTATAAAAAAAATTCCTTTTCTTTTTTTGAGTAATTGGGAGAGGGGGAGTGAAATTTTACTAAAGTAAAAAATGAAATGACGGTAAAATCCCACATGACCTAGGAAAGACCACACATACTATACTTTTTTGGGGAATATTAGGGAAGAAATGACATCCACTTTTGATTTATCTACTTGGATACCATCCCTAGAAATTACATGTCCTAAAACTATACCTTGTCACACCATGAAATGGAATTTCTCATAATTTAATATGAGATTATTTTCAATACAATGACATATGACTAAAGAAATACTACTCAAACATTCATCAAACAAGGATCCATAAACAGTGAAATCATCCATGAAATATTCCATGAAATTCTCCAGGTAATCCAAAAAAATACTAACCATACATCGCTAAAAAGTACCCGAAACATTACACAGACCAAATGGCATCCTCCTATATGAAAATGTGCCAAAGGGGCAAGTGAAGGTTGTCTTTTTTTGATCCTCGGGGGCAATATGGATCTGAAAGTATCCAGAATACCCATCAAGGAAATAGTAGTGGGACTTACCTACCAGCCTCTCTAGAATTTGGTCAATGAATGGAAAAGGGAAATGGTACTTCTTATTGTGTTGGTTTAGTCGGCAATAGTCTATGTAGAAACGCCAACTATTCTGCACACTAGTTAGAACCAATTAATTTTTTTCATTTGTTATTACAGTCAGACCAGTTTTTTAGGAACAACTTGTACTGGATTGACCCATTGGATGTCAGAGATGGGGTAAATGATTCCAGTAGCCAATAGTTTTATTACCACCTTTTTTACTACATCTAAGAGGTTTGGGTTCAGTCATCATTGTGCCTACCTCACTGGTTTAGCCTCATCAATTAATAAAATATGATGTGTGAAAATTGATGGGATAATACCAGGAATGTCTATAAGTGTCCATCCCAAATCTTGTTTATACTCCCTCAAAAGTTCATGTAGTCGCAATTAATGATCAGGAGGGTGTGAACTAGCAATGATGACTAGAAACTTGTTTCCATTCTCAAGATATGAATATTTTAAATCTTGAGGTAGTTGTTTCAGTTCCAATTCATGTGGATTTTGGATTGATGGGAGTGTATGTGAATGTGGGAGGTCACTGATCTAATCTAACTGCTCAATGGTATCATCCTCAAAAGAGGAATAAGATTTTACAATCTTAGCAATATCATTGATGGTCAAGTGATCCTCAGTGTTCAAGAAATCATCAATCAATAAACATGCATTAAATTTCTCTAGACCACTACAACAATCAATGCATGAATCATTTCCTAGCATTTCTCTCGATAAAGAAAACTCAAAAAGGGGATCTAGGGAATGAAATGAAGTTTTTTCAAGGGAATGGAGTACATCTATAGAATTAACAGAGAGAGAGGAATGTTCTTTTGAGGGGTGATTCATGGCATCAAGGATATTGAAGTGGAAAATTTCACCACCAAACTCCATAGATAATGTTCCATTATGGAAAATAATTATGGTTTTTGCTATTTTCAAGAAAGGTCTCCCTAATATAATTGGGGCATGTCCATTCATCATATCACCTTCCATTTTAAGCATATAAAAATCAGTAGTAGAAATTCAATTTTGAACCCTCACAAGAACATCCTCTAACACACCAGAAGGGTGTGTGGTACTCTGATTATCCGGTTGAACAAAAATTTCGATGGGCTTAAATTCCCCAACCTTCAATGTAGAGTAAATGGAGTGAGGCATCATATTTATAGAAGCACCCAAATCAAGTATAGCATTGGAAAATGAATACTCCCCTATGGTGTATAGAATCAAGAATGTCCCAGGATCATTGCACTTGGTGGGAAGTGATGGCTCTATTAATGCATATACGTTACTCCCCAATCTCACCTTTTCATCTCCAAGAAATATCTTTAGATGTGTACACATCTCCTTTAGAAACTTGACATATCATTGAAGTTTCTTCACAACATCAATCAAGGGTATGTTTACCTGCACTTTTTTGAAAGTCTCCAAAATTTACTTATCGAGATTAGTTTCCTTTTGTCGTCTTGGTTGGGTGATCCTTTGGGGAAATAGAAGAGGAATGATTGGGATAGACGACTCATCAACAGACACACTCTTTCCTTTGTAAGGGGTTCTCTCAAGACATAGTTTTTCAACATTTGGAACATTTTTAATGGTTGGTATGGAGGTTTCCTCTGGAGTAGATGACTCTAATAGAGGATTCATTTGACCTTCTAGTTGTTTTCCACTCCTAAGGGTGATGGAACTAACATTTCCTTTATCTCTAGGGTTAACTAATGGTTGAAATGGCAGTTTACCTGACCCGTGACTTTGAATTTCCCCCACCGAGTTAGCTAGTTGGCCTAATTGGGTTTTGAGGTCATGTATGGATTCCTAAGTGGTTTTTTGGAATTGGATATTGTTTGAATCCATTTGTTTCATCATATCCTATAGGCTATGCTTGGGTTTTGGTGGTGTTTTTTGTAAAGGCCTTTGGGGTGGTTAGGGATTTATGGGTGGTGATGGTGGATGACTACTCTAACCCTGTTGGTTCAATGGTTTTTGAGGTTGGTTTGAATACCCCCTTGACTATAGTCTTGGTTGTCTTTCCACCCAGGATTGGATGGAAAATATGGTTCTTGACTAAAGGGTTGGTTATTGGGGCGACCTGGAAAGATTGCGTCACAACTCTCATAAGTTTCCCTTAATTGAGGACATTAGTCAGAGTAGTGGGTGTCAAAAGAACATAAACCACAATGGATGGGAGGAGGATATTGATATTTCACTTGGGAAAGAGAAATTTGTCGAAGAAGGGTACTTACCTCTTCGAACTTTGTGTCCACCTTCCTCTTGAATTTGGTACTTTTCACCTCATGGACACCTTGAATGGGTACATTGGAACTTGTACCAAATTGTTGAGTGTTTTGTGCCATATTCTCAATCAGGGTTCTTGCAGTAATTGGGGTCTTATCAACCAGTGCACCACCTGCAATAGAATCAATCATATTTCAATCAATATGAATTAAACCTTCATAAAAATACCGAATTAAAAGTTGATCACTTATTTGGTAGTGTGGACAACTTGAACAAAACCTTTTAAAGCATTCCTAATATTCATGTAATGTTTCCCCTTTTGATTTCCTTATGCCATAGATTTCTTTCCTTATAGTTGCAGTTCTAGAGGCTGGGAAATATTTTTTAAGAAAAAGACGTTTCGTGTCCGCCCAACCTCTAGTTGGTGAATTAACATAGTAAATCCAATATTTTGCAGTATCTTCTAATGAGAAAGGGAATTACCTTAGCATTACATGTTATTCATCCACATTTACTGGTTTTAATGTAGAAAAAAGAGTATGAAATTCTTTTAAATTCTTATTTGGATCTTCTCCAATAGGTCCATGGAATCTTGGTAATAAATGAATTAAACCCGATTTTAGTTCAAAGTTGGGTACCTTGCCTTGAATTTGAATATAGGTGGGATGGATATCAACATCAAGTGAGGTTAGTTATTTTAGTGTTATATTGTTTTCAGCCATGTTATACAAGTTTATTTTAGTTTTGATGTTGTTTTCAGAAGAAGAAGAAGAAGGATCAAGAATAGTGTTGTTGTCTTGTGTGCCCCCCTTCAAAGGGTCTCTTGTGTGTCTCAGGGTCGCTGACGCAAGATCTTCTTCGGTTCAGGTTTGAAATGAGGTAAATCTCCCGAACTAGAATGAATCATGCACCAAAAATACACAAAAAATAGGTTATAATACAAAAATATAGGTATAGGTATAATATAAAATATATAAATATTCACAAAATTTACAAAAAATCTTATAAAAACACACACTAAAAACCAAACCGCTCCCCGACAACGGCGCCAAAATTTGACTGTGTTGTCATGAAACGTCAAATTTATAGTTATTTAAAGAATATTTTTTAGTCTAGGGAAGGCCCTAGGTCGTCTCTCAAGGAGCATTGGTAGCGTAAAGTGTGTATTTTTAATAAGTATTACTAAATGAGGGGGTAAATTTGAAAATAGTTTTAAGAAAATAACTTAACTTAAAGACTTTAATAGTTGATAAATAATGTTAGTGTTTTAGAATTATGAGATAAATAGATCATTTCAAGTTCACTACACATCTTGGCGAGTTCATCATTCTGAAAAATATATATGGTTTAATGGAACCCTTTGGTTGATGGTTGTTAAGATCTCAACTTTCCTCTTGCCTCTTAAAATGATGCACAAAGTACCACCCCTTGACACAAAAATTGTGTTGTCAAGGTTTGGGTATCAAAAATAGAAAATAAATTCTACCAAATTATATTGAAATCTTATATATGTGTGATATAAATAATACTCTTTTCTTGTCTAATCGGAACTATAGAAGATTCCCACTTGAAATCTCAACCCGATCGGTGTTGAGATAAAAAGTGTTTCACTTAATTATAATGAAATAAATGTATTCAGAGGAGAAGTGCATAAAATTTAAACAAAAGTGATATATTTATCACAAAAATTAAAGAAAACTAGTAGAATATCAAGTTCCTGAACTCCCTCCCAAGTACATGTAGCTCCCTCGAAATGATCGCCCACCGTTTAGCTCGACATCGGGAGGAGGAGGAAGCTCGGGTGGAACTCCTTATTCATCCTTGAACCCCTATGAGGATCAGGGACTCCAGAACTTCTATGATGAGGATAAGACTCCTATGAAACTCCAAATTTTCAGCACTTAACTCCTTGGCTGAACTTAGAAATGGGGAGCCCAAGGTGACATTTTATAGGAAAATGGGAATGTGGTTTTGAGCACACAGATTTCTTAAAACCACTTTTCACATGATTTTCGACCTCCAGACAACCTTATATCGCTTTTGGGAAAATAAAAAAGTTTTATACCAACCTATTGACTATCTCCACTGAATGTTGGGAACCATTGGGACAAGTAGAGCCCGAGATATGGACATATCACAGCACACCATTTTTGACTTCATGCAGATTCGGTGTGATGGAAATATTAGGTCGGTTGGGCCACCAGATGGATGAATGAGTCTTGGTTTTCTTCAGATGAAATATATCCCAATGAATTTTGGACCAGACCACAAAATTTCAGCCCATTTGGATGCACGGTTTAGTAGAAGTGTGTGGATGAGTCCACTGGTGTGCATGGATCCTGCACAGTTTGGCCCATTTTTCTTGGACATCATCATGGGCCCTCTAAATTACCCCTGCCTGCAATGGAATCATAAAAAAAAGTAACATTTCCATTTTTAAAATTTATAAACACAAAATAAATGATTCAAACATGGAATTAAATTTGTTATTATTTTTATAATTTTCAATATAAAACAAGTTTAGCACAGTGGTGTAAGGGTGAAAATGAAATAGTGAATCGTGGTGTGATCACCGACCACCAGAACTAACATTGGAGGTCCATAGACATCATCACCACACCCTAATGTACTGTCAAATGGGATGTGTGGAACTCCCTTATAACTTCCCCTATAATTCCACTAGTATAACTATACACCCTCTGAAAAGAACGACGTACTCCCCACCTATTGAATATCTATTAGGTGCATACCCTATGGAAAACTGAGAACATCGGTTCTCATAGTAGGTATCCCCTAACTATGACTCACTAACTCAATATAAGAGTGGAGGGGTGAAAAAAATTGATTGCAGGTAAGCTTCTCCATCTCCATCCACCAAGGATATCTGCAATGAGGCCAACTACTCGGATGCATCTCTCAGCAACTACAAGCTGGATCTCCTACTGAGAGCATCTTCCACCATGTCCCCTTCCCAGGAGTATAGAAAATCTCAAAGTCATAGTCTTGGGGGAACTCTATCCATTGTCTCTATCACAAGTTCATATACTTCTGAGAGAATATATACCCAAGACTATTGTGGTTAGAGTAGACGGTAAACCTCTCACCCATACGGTAGTGTCGCCACATCTTCAATTTGAATACTACTACTGCTAGATCAAGATCATTAGTCACATAGTTTTCCTCATGCTGTCTCAACTAGCTTGAAGCATAGGCAATCATTATTTTCCTCTGTATCAGGACACAACCAATCCTGGTTCTTGATGTATTGCAGAACACTACATACCATATTCCCTCCTCTGGTAATCTCAATATGGGAGTGCTTATCAACCTATGCCTCAGCTCCTAAAAGCACTGCTGTCACTTCTCTATCCACACGAAAGGCTGCCCCTTCTATGTAAATGCCATCAAGGTTTTTTCTACTCTGTAAAAGTCAAGTAAACCCAGCCAAAACCGAAAAACTCCACACCTCTGTAACACTCTTGGGTGGATCCCAAGAAAGCATCACCTCTATCTTCACCGGATCTACTTAAACTCCAGCCTCTAAAATGAAATGTCATAGAAAGTGGACCTCCTGAATCCATAACTAGAACTTCAAGAGCTTCCCATAAATCTGGTTCTATTGGAGTGTGTCTCGGACTATCCTCAAGTGTATCGCGTGTTCCTCCTCAGTCATCGAGTACACTAGGATGTCATCAATGAAGACCACCACAAACTGGTCTAAGTAAGGCCGAAAGATCCTGTTCATGAGTCCCATAAACACTGCTAGGGAATTTTTCACACCAAAAAACATCACCAGGTACTCGTATAGGCTGTACCGATATAAGACGTATGTATTTGGTACAAACTCACCCCATACACGAAGATGGTGATAGCTAGATCTGAGGTAAATCTTCGAGAACCACCTCTATCCCTTCGGTTGATTGAAGAGGTTGTCTATCATCGATATTGGATACATGTTCTTCACAGTAACCTAATTTAGGATCTAGAAGTCCACACACAAAGCGCTTCCTCTGTAAGTCCTACAGTTATACCCTCAACTCACGAATCTCCGTAGGATCCATCTAATAATAAGGTGTCAATATCAGTGTCATCTCAAGGTATAGATAAATGTATAATTATTCCTCCCTATGGGGAGATAGTCCAGAGGAATCCTTAGGAAAGACGTCCTCATTCTCCACCACCACTACTAAAAACTGAGGACTCCTTTCATCCGCTGCACCAAGGGAGAGGCTAGAAAACTGATGGGTAATCGACTACACCCTCCTATGAGTGATTCCATCCTACACTACATGCATTTACTTTTTACCAACAAAGAAAAATATAGCCCCATCACAATGGACACACCACACTCTATAGTTAAAATAGTCAATTTGAGCATGGACTATAGATAACCAGTCCATACTGGGAATGGCTCCGTAAAACCCCGATGCCGATACCAATTGATCCTAACCAAAAATATCACCTCTAAGAGTAAGGTCACACTATCGACACCAAAATGTGATCATTGAATCCCCTCCCATAGGAGTCTCTAAGTATAAGGTTCAAATCAACGGTTCCACTGGAATATTCGAGTCTCAAACAAGGGTCATGGTAAGGAAAGAATGACTAGAACTTATGTTTATAAAAACAAAATCTAAGGTGGAAAACACACATATCATATATATAATCATCCATAGAGCACTGAAGTCATATTCCTCCATCACCTGCAGCTGGCCTCGTCCCTATCCACCAGCTCCATGAGCTCGTGGTAGACCACATGGGGTGTTGGTGTTAATACATCGAACCTCCACCCACCTCCTGCTACCCTACCTACTCCTCTGCCACATCCACCACCATGTGAACTACCCTAATCATCCCTCCTCATCTACCCTAGCGATCCCTCAACCATATCTTGATCATCCATACGGTGGGTTGGGAAATCTCGTGCCATATGTGCTTGACCGCCACATAATACTATCTTTCATATGACTTTCTATTCCCTAGGATCCCCGCACTACTGATCCCATGTCTTGGGGTTTTACCTAGAGTGATTGAACTTCTTGGGTCCCTATATCTTATGTCGGCTACCTACCACTGAAGAATCAGCTTACTCATTCTTACTGGTAGCTCCCACTGCTGGCGTCTGCTTCACCAGAAATATCTCCACTAGAAAAGTTCACTCCACAACCTCAAAATTTGTAGGGATGCTAAGGGATATCATGGATTCCCTAATATCTCAATGTAGCCCCTGATTGAAGGTCAGAGTTCTGAAGATCGAGTCTCGCACCATATCCATGCAGTATCAAGAAAGATCAGTAATCTTCACCAAGTAGTGAGAAAGATTAGTAAACCTCACTGAGTACTCTACCATAGTATGACTACCCTACTACATTTGTATAAACATATGTACTAACACCTTACCACTAAGAGGATCATCCTCGTGATCACGTAAAAAAATCCTGGCTGGCTGTATGCGGGTAGGCATCCTGGAATATATCAAGATGGTCCACTGTCAATAGAGTATACCTGGTGAGCTGACTTAAGTAGTACATGAAAATACACCCAAATCCTATATGATTCATGTACCATTAATTTCCCAGCAACCAGTGCCTTCATGTACTGAGATGAAAAGAAGTTGTCTAGAGTCCTGGATATGTCAACCACCGCACCAACACTGGATTCCTTGGTCTGAAAGCCGGCCTCAAAACACTTAATACTATTTCCCCAAACCAACCTCACTAACTCTCAGTCTTTAAGTAGAACTGACCCCCTCTGATACCACGTTTTCACGACCCATCCTAGAGGGGCCTGTTCTGTGACTACCCCAAGTCCGCCTCTAATAGGGCTGGGTCTAAAGACTAGCACTGAGTAGGCATATCCCAAAAATGGGAGGTATTTTCCTTAGTACCTGTACACACACACACACATCTTCAAGACCAAAATGCTAAAACATAAAAACACTAAGTAGAAAATGCATTCATTCACTAAGATACCATCCACATAGTACGACAGTTGTAAAACTAGAATGTAAATTGGGTGATAATAAAATTACACCAAAATAAAGAGTATGAAAAAGAGAAAGCGCAAGTTCTGGAAACTCATCCACAAGAAACCCTATCTGAAGGGTAGGTGTAGGATAGCTGTTTGAAGCTGTATGAGCACACCTCATCTGTTTGATCACCCTAAGAATGACCTGGTCCTGGTCCACTAAGGACTCTATCAAATCCTAGATCGTCTGCACAAGACATGAAACATTCAGGAAAATACCTATAAGGGTGAGTAAAATAATACTCAATAAGACACCCTAAAACTACAAAGGAACACCACTAAGAAATAAAAAAAGTATACCATTAAGGAAAAACATGAATTATACAATAGAGAAAAAAACACAAAGTATACCACAAATAGATACATTAAGTATACCACAAATAAAACACATGAAGTATAGTTAGCTCACACAGTTATAATTCTATAGCATGAAAAGAAGTATTATCAAATGTAGTCCATAGAACACCCAGTATCAGTAAGATATAGAGCTTTAATAACACACAAAGTGTCAATAACACATGGATTGTTGATAACACATGGAGTGTTAATAACACACATGAAATTTCTATAACACACAGAGTGTCGATAACACATGGAGTGTCGACAGGTCATATAACCCCCAAATCATGTAGTCACCATGTCACATAGTCTCAAGACCACAACCAACCAAAGTATTCCGCTGGTAGTGCACTTTTTTTTGGGAGAACCTACTACTCAATCCAATAGGTCACATAACAAAATCTACACCAACTCAATTAGAGTATCTCAAAATCACCATATCATCTCAAGGTTCCAAAATCCATAGATGGATCATAAAATAGAAATTCCGTTTGAAAGTTACGGTCATTTTAGTGAAAAAGTCTAACCTGGGTCCGGTCAGATCTGACCTAGGATGACCTGCCGACCTGACCCAGTCTGGTTCAGCCGACTTGACACGCTGATCTATTGGGCCCATCCCATTGGGCTTGGCTTGAATGGGCTGATGGGCCCAGCTCGCAGGGCCATTGGAGGGGCCCAATCTGCCCATCCCAACCTGCTACATGCGGGCCAACCCCTTCTCCCACCCATAGCCGACCCATCCATGTGCGCCTAGTCAACGCAGCACCGCCACAGTAAACACAGACAACCACTGTGCCCTCGTCCTCCCCTATGACCTCCGCCACTGTGGGCTCCACGCAGACCTATCAACGTACACGACCCCTCACCGCTGCGTCCCTGGTTGTCACCTGTGGACTCTACCATTGTGAGATCCCACACGGTCCTTACTATACCATGTTTCACCTCCACCACCGCTTTCCCTACTGGCGGCCCATCCGCCTCACACTCTACCTGACCCCCCCCACTAGACTCTGCCTCCCTCCGTTTCTGGCCACCTTTCTAGTGGCTCGCTGTTCACTGCATGCCCTGCCTGAACCGGCTGGAGCCGCTGCTCTGGTTGCCTCTGTGCACCACCAGCTTGCACCATCACACCTCCGTGGTATCGTTACATTGTCAGATACATGGTCTCAGATTGTTGTGAAATAGATCAAAGGTGCAATAATCCTCTGATCATGTTTTGTGGAGAGTGAGGAACACAAAAGGATTTAGGGAAAGAGATAAATGCACAAGAACACCCAAAAAATGGATCTTATACTTTTTCATGGTAGCCTCAATCTGTTCATGTTAGAATGAAGAACAGAGAGGGAATAAATCAAATATCTTTAACAAAATCAATCCTGATAATCAACTAGCATAAATTATCCACCCCACAAAGATGATCTAACCGCAGATCGACCTGTTCGTTGGTTGTACGCATTCGTCATTAAAAAATTAAGAACATGGGAAAGAATCAAAAAGAGACAACACTCTACCTTGAGGTTTGGATCTTTCATTGATGAATAAAGATTTCATTTTCATCTTTGATTAATTCATCCAATGCGCTGGCACAACGATTCATAATCTGCTCGATCTGTCGTCACTGTTTGTTGAGAGATCTTCCTTCCACGTCTTAGAGGAACTTTAGGGCTATGGTGATAACCTTGATTTCCATGAAAAAGGTTTTATTAAAAATAAAACCAACATTGTGTCAATAAAATATTTTTATTAAAATATTTTAATGGAATTTATGTCCTAAAACTAACTTTCACATCTGGCCCGCACCAGTCAATGTTAGGACCCACCTAAGTTAAAGTCGCTATTCTGAATGAAACTGTGCCCTTATATTTTTGATTCATAAACCCAATTAGAAGTTATTCTAGTTTAAATAAAAACCTCATGCATGATTTATGAAATACTAATTTTTTTTCATTGATTTGTTTCGGGCACAATGGGCCTCATAATCTCACTCTGTCTTAGCGCCTAGTCTCAGAATTTTTCCAATTAATTTATAAATATAAAATCGAAGAAAATATGATTAATTACAATATAATTTTCTTTATAATTTATAAAATTGATTCATAATCCATTTGTGGCATGTAGGAAATTTTCTCATTTCAAAACAATGAACGGTGTGATCGGTACGAGTCCTAGTGCGTGTTTCCAGTTTAAAATTACATTTTAGTAAAAAATACAAGTGATGTACTCAAAATAGAGTAAAAAGATTTGTATTTCTTTATACTTTATAAAAATGATCCATAATCCATTTGGGATGTGTAATAATTATCCTCACCTTAATCTGACACACAATGTGACCGATATGAATCCAAGTGCATCTTTTTATTGAAAATTGACATCAATTTTAGGAAAAATGACAACCGACCTACTCAAATCTGAGAAGACACATTTGGATTGTTTTGATTCTTTAAGAAAATGATCTATAATTCATTTTTGATATGTATAAATAATCCTCACCTCAATTTGATACAATATGTGTCCAATATGACTCAATGTGTCCGTTATCTGTTTAAAATTAAAATTTTAGTTTAAAAAGTGTCACTCATTAAAAATTGAGAAAACATGAACATATTGTATTTATAATTTTGGGAAATGATTCATAATTAATTTTTGATTCATATTAATTAGTTTCACATAAAACTGACACACAATGTGACTGGTATGAGTTAAAGTGCATGTTTCTAGTTTAAAATGACATTTTAGTAAAAAAGACAAGCGACATACTCAAAACCAAGAAAAAAATTCAGGTTATTTTGATACTTTAATAAAATGATCCATAAGTCATTTTATATGTGTAAGAATCAGCCACACCTCAATCCGATTCATGGTGTGACCTGTAAGACTCCAAGTATGTCTTTTCAATAAATAAGTATCATTTTAGTTTAAAACGAAGCATCACATCGCCAAAACGAAGAAAACTAGAAAATATTATTTTATCATAATTCTATATACTATTACTTAATTAATTTCTTTATAATTTTTATCTTATATTTATTTAGTTAATTTTCACTGAGATAATTCTTGAATACGAACAAGAAACGGTGTGACATGAAAGAATCAACCGTAACTCAATCTGATACACAACGTTCCTTGTATAACTTAAATTTTATTTTGAAATTAACAATTTATATTAATCTGTTTCTTTATATTATTACTAACATAATAATTTTTTTCTTATACATGTACTTTTTTTCTCAAGCAGGGGTTAAGATCAAAAGAGAAAGGAAGACTTCTGTTTTTGAATGTTTTTAATATTTTTTACTAATGTAATTGTATAAACCAATGTTTAAATTTATATAATATAGTGTTTTTTATTGTATTTGTGTTATAAATTTTATTTCATTTAAAAAATTTATTCGAACTTGATTTTTATGATTTTGTTGTGTTTTTAGTGATTTAGTGTTCTGTTACAGTGCGCTGCAATATGCCCCTTTATCAGTGCTTCTAATAGCACAGATAAAGGACCCCTTTATTATAACTTTTAAAAGTTCTGATCATCAGGGCTTTTAATCTCACTCTAGTAGTCAATTAGTCTCTAGTGCTGATAAAGGCCATTTTTAGCAATGTTAAAGGCCTATTTTTTAGTAGTGTAAGGTTTTACATAAGGGACACTTTACTTTAAAATCCATGTTTTAAATTTTTTAACAATTTATTTTATAAATATTTCTCTTCCATGTCCATATTATAAAAAAATTATTTTATGGATTTATTTATATTTACATAAAATAATTATATAGTAAATTTTATGTCTCCCTTTCAAATATTTTCAAAAGTAATGTTTTTACATATTTTATATGGAACATTTTGACTTTCATTAAAAAATAAAAAAATGTTCTATTTTAACATATATAGTGTCAAAAAAATTTCCCACCACTGTAACTAATATTTGATGTTTTTCTTCCTTTATAATATTTAATGTTTTCTTCATAGAAAAAACCTCCTTTCCTTTGATGGGGTAATAAATGCCTTATGATTGTTTCTCAAATGCCTTATTTATGAAATCTCCTTTTATTATGATATGATGTATAATTATGAAACCCATTTATTTCCATAGGCGTCTCTTATGTTTATGAATTATGATTAATTTCCTTTTGTGGCACACATAATCATGAACATGTTTTCATGGGTGCACCGAGATAGCACTCCGATGAGTTGGTTAATGTTTTTGTCTCATGATATGTTATGTATGGGATTAGGTAGTAAACCTAATCCATGATAGGACTCTATCCACAATGTGATATTGTATTAGAAACTGGCCTTGACTTATGCTTATGTCATGTTTTGTGTTACTGCCACATTTCCTATATTTCCATGTTATTATGATACCATTTCCTTTATGTTATGATCCCATGTGATTACTTATGAGCCTTTTATTTTATAATATCATGTTATACCTTTGAATCACATGCTATGCTTTGTTATCATGTTTATTACCTTTCTAAACATTTTGTACTCATCCTAAATTTTAAAATTTTTTTCACAAGGTTTTAAAGATGATTAGGGAGAAGGATTAGGTCAAGATGAAAATTTTGAAAATATTTCATGAAAATAAAACATGTAATATCATAAATTTTTAGTTTTGTGAAAGAAATGGATACCAATAGGATGCATCCACTTTATGATGTAATAATTATTTATGTAAGGGTGATGACCAAATTCTCTAAAACTCTAATCCGTAAAGATCCTAAAATGTAACAAAATTAATTATTGACATAAAAATAAATATTATGTAATGTTTAAGGCTGAGTCCATATAGATGGTATCAGAGGAAAGGTTTAGATAACTTTGGATATTTGGATTAGAAAACTTTTTTGAAAACCTTGAGGATAAGTCTACGTATAGTTTAACTTCCTAAAGTTTTGGTAAGATGGAGATTTTGTGTTTTACCTAACAATAAATCCCTTTCTAGATAATACAAGTGGTATTGGTTTTAAAGAAAATTCATATAGGGGTAATAACACTAAAAAGAGTTGGTAGAGTATATATCATCTATTATTCTGGTGCATGATAAGTGTTTACATACTATACACTTGGGTTGACACACTTAGGGTATATTCTTGGGTTAATTAAAATTTTCTTTATGAACCATAATGAAGGATTTGAATGGATGATGATCATGGATGACCTAATTTAAACCAAAGTTGTCATATATAGAAAAGAAGGTTTCATTATTTAGACAACCTATAAATGAATTTTCATGAATGTGATTATTTTTTCTCACACCATAATATTTGGTTTTAGTCAAAGGATGGAATGAGAAGGAATAATGTTAACAATGAATGTGATGGAAAATGTGGTGATTCCAAGAAACCAAATGGGATTAAGACTAAAGTAAAGATATTATGATTATTTCTAATTAGTTATCATGATATATGATTTACAACCTGTACAATAAATAACTTTTGGACACACCAGATAATATAATGATGGAGTCCACTAAGAGTTAGGATGGTGAAGACAATGGTGGAAATAAGGCTCAATTTCCTCTATATCAGAAATCTAGAAAGAGAAACTGAATAGAATGTATCAAAGTAGTAGGAAAATGTTTTATGTGTGTAAAGGAAGGGAAAAAGCAATAAATTTACACGTAAAAATGAGGAGTTCAATGGGGATAAAAAAATTTCATCCAAGAGATCAATTTATATTTTGTTGTATTAAATGTGAGGAACCTAGGAATTATCCGAGTAAATTCATTTTTCTAATGGTTAACTCCTTGAACAAGTAAGGACCTGTGTTATAGAAATAATTAAAGTGAAAGGATTTATGTATTTATGTATTGGGATTCCAGAATTATGTTGTAGAAGTATTTTTTATCAATGGTATTTTTTTTATAAGTATCATGAAACATATAAGGATTATCCCACAATAGTTTTTCCATAAGGATTTGAAAACACATGTTGAATGATACTGATAACCAAGAAAATCGATTTAATGTTAAGTTGATATTTTTGGAAAACAAATGATTAAGGAAAATATAAACCTTAATATATTCTTGATATTGAGTTAATATCATTTAACTAGTATAAAGAGATTATTGGAATTGATAATGTATATGAGATAATATTAGAAACCGTGAAATTGGTTGGTGATTTGATGAAAACGTGATTTATGTCATCTTTGATGAAGTTTATTCCATTTTTATATTTATATAATATATGAAAAATTATATGATTAATAAAGTTTGTGTTAATTTTTGGAAGAATATTTTTCTTCATGTGAAGTTATCTTAAGAGTTATAGATACCATCATGGGTTTATAGGTTTAAGGTTGATGATATGCTCAAAGGCATAGATAACCCTTTGGAGGTTTTAAGTGATGTAACTTTGAGATGATTTGAAACTTTTAATGGGGTTTAGGAAGAATAATATATTAAGGTTTAAATAAACCTTTGGGTTAGTAAATTATTTGATGTTAAATTATTTGGACACCTAGATATAGACAATCTTAATCGGTGAAAAGTTATTCATTGACAAAGATATATTTCCATAAATATTTATGGTCAAGCTAAGGATTACCATTAAAGTTAGTATTTAAATTTAATTCAAGATATTTTGGTAAATTTCACTAAATTATAAGATTATATAGTTATTTATCATGGTGATTAAATATATTTTGAAGAGATACTTCTTTGGGTCATGATATTTTTAACCCTTAGGTTTAACATGTGATTTAACATAAAATATTATTTGAGAAAAATCCAACTTAATTTTTGTGAATGTAATATGAAAGGTATGAGATAAAATTTTAGGATAAAAAATTATTTAATATTTATGTTATTAAAGTTTTTTTGGGATGTAGGGTTATTTATGAAATGATTTATGTAGAACCTTTGTGATTATTGTATAAATTTTCAATTTAAACATATTATTTCATCATATGAGCGTATATACATTTTGGAAATTATCTTAACCTATTTTAACCACTTAGTTTTGGTTAATATTTTAATATAAGATGAATATATTGATATCCTTTTCTAGATTATGAATTTTATTCTATAGATTTAGGAATAAAAAAATTCATCTTGAATATTGTGGTGTAAATTTATTAAACGGTGAAATTTTACTAAGAAGGTAAGTATATTTCCTTATATTCTTAGTATAGTTGGTAAAGTAACTACTAAAATCTTGGAAAATAATATTGAAATAAAAATTTCATCATATTAACTTCATTTCAGATGAATTGATAGTATTTTTCACACCTCTTTGGTTTATGGTTTCATGGTCATTAACTTTCTCATGATCATTCACGTTCTTATGATCAATGATATATTTCACTCTTAATAATTATTTTGAAATTATTTTTTTCTTACATGTACATATTTTCACTTACCACTAATGTTATCCTATTTGGGAACCTGTTTATTTATTGTTATATATGACCTTCATATTTCCCTTTCCCTCTTTTGAAGAGGGTGTTTTATTAACCCTTTTTACGATGTGGGATTTCAACAAAGTTATTTTAAAATGTATAACCCTTGTTTAACAAGAATGAGTTAAAATTATAAGAATGAAATTATTAAAGTGGGAAAGAATGTAACACCATGTGATTTTTAAAATAATACTATGCTCAATAGCTTTCTTAATGTACAACACTCTGGCTTTAAGACAATTAGGATATACTATAAAAATATTATTATTTAAATGTGACATTATAACCTAGACATTGAATTTTTGGGAATTAATACAATTAAATAAATTATTAAACATATATAAAGTTCATAATCAATACAATTTTATTGATAAAATTTTAGTGAATAATCCCTCAATTTTTTGTAAAGTCATTTTATTTTTAAAAAATATGCTTTCTTCAAAAATGTTTTTTATTTATTTTTGTGAGAAAATATTAAAATTATATTATCAATACATTATAAATTTTATTTGATAAAAAATATATCAGTTTTTAAATCAACATATCAAAATTATCATATGGTGAAATTTTGATATTTTTTTTGAAAATTTGATTTTTCAATGAATAACGAGAAATGATAATTTTTTATTGAAAATTGAATTTTATTTTAAAGTATATACAAAGTAAAATTATATTTTGTATTATTTTTTAGATTTAATTAGATTAAATTTATTAAAAATAATCCAATTAGAGTCTTTTTAACGAGTTTTATACTTGAATTTGGTATAAAAACCTTTTTATATTTAAAAAATCCATTTCTATAAAAAACTATTTTCATTACGTTCAATGTTTTAATATTAAATAAAAATTTTACACTTCTAAAAAATGAAACATAAAAAATGGATTCAATTTTTTTAATCTGAAGGTCCAATTTATTTAAATAGGTATGTTTTTTAGTCATTATGAATAGTAACCATAGTAAATAATTGTCAGCATGGTAAGGGTAAATCGAGTAATTAAGGTTAAAAATATTATGATAAGGACTAACAAATTACCAAAAAACTTTCATTTATTCTATTTTATGAGTTTATTTTGGCCTTTTCCATACAAGTTTCTAAAATATGGCAACCTGGTGCCATATTTCTTTGATTTCTACATTTATATTATTTTATATAATGAAGAGTCAAAAATTTCATTCTCTTTGTTTTATTATCTCTAAATTGTTTACATGGGGATAAATATTGAAATTATTAAGTTTTAAATTGTAATTATAGTGATGAAGGATATTTCTTTTATCATGGTAAATTATTTCTAATTTTTAGTAATGAAATGACTACTTTAAATTCTTACGCAATACTAACACCGTATTTATTTAATTAATAAAATAATAAAATAAATATTTTAAAAGAATTTTATAAGTAATATAAATTGAATTAATTATTGTATGAAAATAATATTTTAGATAATAATAACATATTATACAGTTTTGAATGGATTAAATTCAAATTACATTATTTTCTTTTTGTTTTTAAAGACAAATTTATTGAACAATTCTAAAACAACATTAATGTTATTTTATAATAAATAAAATTTTATTAAATGATTTAAAATTAATAAAAAATAATATATTCATAAAATTTAATGGTATATGTTTAAAAATATCAACCATTTTCCATTTATGGGACAATTTTTCTTTTATAGTAACTATATTAACTCTTAGAGAGTAAAAAAACCGTTATCACAATAATTATCAAAAAGGGTTAACGCTTGTTAAAAAAGAGATATGGGTAAAAAAAATAATCTAAACTTGTGTAAACTTTATTGGATGATATAATTTAGACATATATTCCCCATATATTATAATTATATCAGTTTTTATCCTTTTTTTCATGAAAACTAATTTATATCAATTAATATTTTAAGTTATTCTAAGAGTACCCCTCCCCTCACTTATAAAAGGGAACCTAATCTCCTATTTTATTCACACTTCAAAAACTTTTTAAATTGGAAAATAAATGACCAAATATATTACTAAAATGAATCCCCATGTTCTATAGGCCTTGGTTTGGGCAGAATACCCACCATAGATGGATTATGGTGTAAAGAAAAAAAGATTTTATGAAGAAGAGGTATAACTTTAAACGAATGTTTTAGTTCTATTTATTCTTTAAAATCATTAAAATATTATTAAAAAATGATGATATAATAACATATGTATATTAAATATACTTATATGTTATTATGTTAATGTCATAACCTATATCTATCTTCTCTTCCATCAAATGGGAAATGAAACCATCATTTGTGTGTATGGAAGACTACCGCCTCAAGAAAAATTATAATTTTTTCCCACAACTGCCTCTCAGTACTATTTATACTGATTTATTTGAAGTAAATATATGATATTAACAAAATATATATAATTATTGATAATTTTATATCATATATTTTCCTACCTTTCTATTCATTGGAAAATGATAACGTCGTTCGTGCGTACGTGTGGACTACCATCTCAACGAAGAAATGAAAATAGGTTTTCATCACCACAACACATAGATGGTATATATATGTGTATTTAAAGAAATAATATTATATTTATGATATAATTATAATTTTTAAAATATAATATAATACTTACCTTCTTTCCATCAAGACCGTTTAAAAATGGAAACGTTACTCATGCATACGTACGACCTACCATCTCCATGATTGTAACATAGTTCATTTTTCATAACTATATTTCATGGTTGGTTTTAAAATTATTATTTATATATATAAATGATAATTATTTCATGATTATTATTATGAATATGATGAAATAATGATCTATATGACCTTAGTCAATTTACCAAAGTGATTTTGGACATATGTGCTGAATATCATCAAAAAATTCGATATGAACCCAAATGATTAAGTAATTGAATATAACATGATAATAAATAAAATAAAAATAATATTAAAATTTAAAATGTTTATTAAGTAATTAAATTATTAACATAAATTTATTATTCATTAAGATAAAGAACTTACTTGATGATTCAGACTCAAGGTAAGAGAATATTTTTAAATCATCTTTTAATGTTTCCCTTTCAAATATTTTTCTCCCATGAAAATTTTCTTATAAATGTTTCAAGAAAATTATTATTTATGCTTAAATGGATTATAATATCATTTTTACCATATTTAAATTTATTTAAAATGTTTTTAAAATGAAATCTCTTTAAGGTTTTATATAAGAGACACTACTTTAAAAACATCATTTTAAATGTTTTAAAGATTCATTTTTTAAATATTTCTCTTCCATTTCCATATTATAAAAAATTATTTGATGGATATATTTATATTGAAATAGAATTATTACAAAGTAAATTTTATTTCACTCATTCAAAGGTTTTCAAAAGGAATATTTTTATGTATTTAATACAAAATGTTTTGAATTTCTTTACAAAATAGAAAAAGAATGTTATATTTTAATGTATATAGAATCAACGAATTTTCATGTTGTTGTAACTAATATTTGATGTTTGAGTTACTTTAAAAGCATTCATGTTTTATTCAAAGGAAAACCCTCCTTTCCTTTTATGGGTTAATACATTTATTATCTTCATTTTTCAAATGAATTCCTTATGAAATGTCATTTCAGTATGATATGAGGAAATATTAGGCAACCCATTTATTTACATAAGTATCTCTTATGTTTGTACCTTAATATTGATTTCCATTTTTGGTATATATAATCATTAAAATGTTATGATGGGCATGTCCAGTTATCGTTACAATTCATTGGGTAAAGTGTTTTTCTCATGAGACGTTACGTATGGGATTAGAGAGTAAACCTAATACATGATGGGAACCTGTCCACCATGTGATGTTGTCTTGGTAGTTAGCCTTGACTTATGATTATTTTATGCTTTGTGTTTCTGCCAAATTTCGTTGGTTTCCATGTTCTTATGATACCATGTTCTTTATTTTATACTCTCATGTGATTACTCATGATCCTTATCTTTTATAATATCATGTTATACCTTTGACTCACACATTTTTCTTTATTATAATGTTTATTTGCTTTTTGAGCCTTTTGTGATCATCCCACATTTTAAAATACATTTCATAGGGTTTTAAATATGATTAGGGAAAATGATTAAGTTAAGATGAAAATTGTAAAGACATGTCATTAAAATAAAACTTGTTATATTATAAAAGTTTTTTTGAGGAAAAAAATGGATAATAAGTGAAAGTGTCCAATATTTGATGTAGTATTTATTTACATGAGGGTGGTGAAATAATTCTCTAAAACCCTAAACCATAAAGATCATGAAATGTAAGAAAATGAATTCATCACTTAAAACTCAAGAATATGTAATGTCTAAGGCTATATTATTATATTTTTCAACCTACTATGGATATTAATGGAGTACACCTTATGTACCTGGGATATACATTGTGTGGTCACTAATTTATATGGTTACCAGTCACATGAGTCATGTAATGAACACACAAATCATCTTTGAATAATGGACTATACGTCATGTACGCATGTTACATATTGTGTAGTCTAGATAACCGTGCACTGGGATGGCGTGATCAACATATGACATATTAAATAAATATAACATGAAATAAATGTACGATGCACCGAATTAATTCATGAGTCATCCCGATTCACTAAAGATGAGTGCATGATATGTAATAATGGGCTACACACTGTGCACTCTTTTTCTAAATTTAAATAATCCTTATCACCTTCAGATTAGTTTCTTGAATGTTCTTCATTCATGATTAATCTAGTTTTGAAAATATTTGCGAGAAATAAGAGGAATAAGAGAAGATCCCATTATTCAGATTAAATAATTATTAAACTAGAATTGGAAATCTAAAGATAAATGTATAAATTAATGAATGATCTTTAAAAAATAAGAAATAACTATGTGAGCTACTTAACAACACTTAAAGGGTTTGAACAGAGTAGAATCACCAGTATGGGAATGCCCAAATCAGATCATTTTCATAATCAATGATTAATATAAGATATACATGATGAAGAATGATAATACCAATGAAATTTAAAGAAGGATTAATTAACATAAGAACACTAGAACCAAACATAGGATCATCACATAATGATTTATAATTAATATAAGTAGTTAAATAATTACTTTGTGACGAATTATTTCTTTTTGAAGAATATGAAAAAATTTCTACATCGTACCATAATTGAATCGTAAGAATGAAGTGTATATTTCCCTCAAGTGGTGATCCACATGTGCACCGCAGACCTCTGAGAAACTCAATAGAAGTATCTAAGTGATATCATGGAAGATCCTGATGCCTATGTTTTTCTTATATTATCACTACAAGATTCACTTCAAAGAATGACTCTCCTTGATCGATCTAGATTTGAGAGGGGTGGTGGGGGAGGATTACTCCCCATTCTTGAGAGAACTCTTGGAGATGAGATCTCCAGTGTTTGATAGGATTATCCAATGTCATTGTGCATAACCAAAACAAATGTCTAGCCCCAGGGTTGGAAATTATATAATTGAGTTTAAATAGTGTTGGGTTAGAAAATAATAATTATACAAGTTTCATTTTTTATTTTCCTAATCTCCATAGAACCCCATGTCTATTATAATATTATGATTATTTTTTGACATGAATAATACCAATGAATTAATTAAATATTATTTCTTTAATAAATTTTTTAAAATTTATTCAAATAACATTTAATATATATTATTTATCACCAGACCTTTAAACATGGTTTTCCATTCCTCGAGAATATTTTTCAGGACACGACTAATGACTATTTATTTAATAAATAAATATTTCTACATTATTAAATAATAAATAAATAAATATTATATTCACTAAATAACAAATAAATATTAATATTAATATTATACTCATAAAAATTATCTTGAATAACTAGAGATTGAATATACATGATAAAAAAACATGAATAATTATTAAAAAATGTATGAGAATAATATTTATTCAACATTTTAAATAATAAAAAACATTTAATATTTAATTGAGGTTCCGGATACACTTAGTGCGTGACCATCTAAGACTTTTTCTCAGTAGAATTAGGTAGAGCCACCCAAATTCTAAGGTTATAGTCTAGAAATATGCCAAGAAACCTATAAAGAAATAAGTTAATGTTGTAATGACATACAACATCATATGTATTATTAATGTTTAATATAATCCCATTATCATGATATATCTAATCAAATAGGTTTTATATTTGTGTCATCAATCTATATTCTCAGTGTTTCTTTCATTGAATTTCAAGAAATGAACCAGCCCATGGAACACCATGAAACTGATTTATTTAGGTTACTTCTTTCCCATGGAATCACCTAAGATATCAACTTCTATAAATGAAAATAAGAAAAAAATACTTTATCACATTATTCATTAATGAATTATTACTCATGACTCACCCAACATATCCTACTTCATGATGAACATATTTCATCATGGTTTTCATCAATATATCAAAGTACACAAATAATAATAACCATTAATAATACTCTAAAATTCTGAGGATTAATACAAACATATGTATATAGGAACGTATAATAACACATATAAATTTGGGTTTTTAATGGTGGGTCATATAATCATATTCTGTTACACTAGAAATTACCAAGGTCATACAATATGAGAACGTGCCTCAAATTCTTATGAGTGCCCACCTCTGATAACGTATGTCATTTTTGTCCCATAAAATAAAATCATCCAACTATAGTACACATATTTAAGAATACTATCATTTTACTTCTAGGTTCTCATCATATTGGAGAACTCATACATATACCCAATAATTTTACACATATTATTACATGATTTTTAACAAAACATCCAATAATCACAACCCAAAGATCATGAGGTCTAGTGTCTTCAGAAAACCGGGTTTATAATATATGAAAAAGAAACTAAATAACAATATATTTATTTTATTCTCCGTAAAACCCTTTGTGATCCTAAAAATTCATAGGATAATTTTGGGAATACATAAAATATTGGTGTGAGCTATAAACCTCAGTAAGGGAATAGACATGGTAATGAAGCATAATATATGTGTTAAAAGGCATAACATTATATCATAAAAGACATGGATCACGTATAGTCATATGGAGGCATAAAATAAAGAACATGGAATTATAATAACATGAAAACATAGGAATGTTGAAGAAACATAATACATGACATAAGAATGAGTTAAGGATAACTTCCAAGACAACATCACATGGTGGAAAAAGACTCATTATGAACTAGGTTCACTCCCTAATCCCATACATACCATATCATGAGAATAAATTAACCAATTAATTAGAGTTTTATATGGGTGAAATAATAAAAAAATGTACATAATTATGTTCTCTACAAAATTAAATCATTCATAAGTAATAAACCTAATAATTACCCATGGAAAAAATGGGTTTCATAAACTTTCCTTTTATCAAGATAAAATGATAATTCATAAATATTACAAATAGAAGAAGGTATTAAATATTTTGGATGTTAATATCTAATTAAATAATAATATTTCTCAAAATATGGTGTTCATTTGAAAAAAATGTTCTGATAAAGGTTATAGAATTGGGTAAAGAAATGAACTTTCAAAACTGTGTTTTAAAGAGTTGGTTAGAGAATTTTGGAGAAATATTTAGTATATAACTTTATTTGAAAACCCAGTTATAAAACAGAATGGATATACCTAAAGTATTCCTTTATTTAATTAAATAATTAATGGGAATAAAAAATTTAATGAGAGTTACATAAAGTGATTAAGGGATAGAAAAGTTCCCCTTAATTAGGTTTGATTTTAAAGAAGGCATTTGAGAAATGAACTTAAGGCATGTATTACCCCATAAAAGGAAGGGATAATAAGTTAGGAATATATTTATGAGAAATATATACAAAATATAATGCATTAAATAACATAATATATATATATAAAGTGATTTAGAGAGAGAAATATCATAACCTAAAGAAAAATGGTGGTTTAGAGAGATCCCTTACCTAATGTTCTAGAATCATTCAACACTTGCACTTAATGTTCTAAATAATAAAATAAAATAAAATAATTAATTAATTAATATCCTTTTATATCTATATTTTATTTATTATAATTATCATAGGTTAATTTACAACCATTTCATTGAGATATAATGTTTAATTTCATTTTTCCAAGGGTGTTCAATTAATGACTCCAAGGTCAGATCACTTGTGGATAATTATTGAAGTTCTTATCAAATAGTAATATAAATATAGAAGTTAAATGAAATGGTACTCATTAAATTACAAAAATTTAACTGGTCCCAAATATACTTATATGTTTTGTCATATGAATGATTCATTTAGAAAAAAATTAATGTTATATGGTTAGTTTATTTTGGCGGTTTTATCGACCATCATGAACTAGAATTGTTTTATTTAATATTATGGACTTATGTTCATTACATAATGTGAAATAATATATGATATAAAAATTAAGGTCATTTCAACCCATTATGTATGAATTGAAACCTTCCATTAATGTGGTAATGGAAAATTAAAACTCATCATCCATGGAGGTGGTGAACCAACATAATATGAAAAATAGTTTCATTTTTAGAATAAGAGGAGAGGAGAAAAGAATGGATGATAGATATTATATTATATCTATAAAATTCCATTTTATATATGATACTATATTTATTATTACATGTTTTATGAGTTATTTGAGGATAATGTATAATAATAAAATAATTTTAATAAGGTAGTTTGAGAATATTACCTCTTGAAATTTGTCTCCTAGACTAACTCCTTAAGGAAACATGGATTAGTATTTTGGATGAGACTAATAGTAATATGACATGGGAGAGAGTATTTGGAAGGTAATTAGGCTTAAATTTGTAAAGTTCCAAGATTTAGAAGTTCTGAGTAAAGGGGTGATATTTATAAGGGTAGGGGAGAGGTTTTTGTGAATATTATAACCATTAGCTTATTATTTTGGCTCAAGACTACCAATAGTGATGAATCTTGTGATAATATATTGTAAATTTTGTATGTGATTTCAAACTAATGGGTGATTACATCATCCATGACTCAAAAATTCATGTATTTATCTTATAATATTAAATATCATATTTTTCTGCATTTCACTATTCATAAAAAATTCAACTATTTTATAAAAATATAAAAAATTCACCTTAGCCATTTTTCAGTGTGTAGATTAAAAAAATGGGTTTATTAATTTGTATAAATACATCATATTTCATTAATTATTAATTTACTTCTATTTTCTCTCAGATTTATATATATATTTTCATTTTCAAAATGTATATTGTATTACTAATATTATGCTTCATTTCTACAGTGTTGTTCAAGAGTGCAATTATTCCGGGGGATTGAGAAGATCCTTAGTTTCATATTATTTTTATCTTATTTTTTATTTTTTTTCCATCGCAATAATTTCAATTCTTATGGAATTTTTTATTCCCTAAGTGTAATCTTCAAATTATTATAATAAAATGTAGTTGGTTTTATCATATGGTCTACGTGCATTATATAACATTATATAAAACAATTATATATTGAGAAGAGAAATTCCATTGATAAAATTCTAGGTAATTAAATTCTTCCCCCCACAAGAAATTTAGATCTTAAAACTTTAGTTTACAAACTAAGGTGAAAATAGGTGAGGGTAATTCAACTTTATGGATTCCTCCAGTTCCCATGTCACCTCTTTGTAATTATTGTTTCACCATAGTAGTTTGACTAGATGAGTTGTGTTTTTACGTAGATTTTTATCTATATGGTCCAAGATCTTAACAATATTATCCTCATAATATAAATAATTTTACACTTGTACCACATCTAAATTAAGTACATGTGAGGGATCTAGAATGTATTTACTCAAGAGGGATATGTGGAACATGTCACATACTTGAGATATGGTTGGTGGGAGTGCTCGTCGATAAGCCATAACTTCAATGTGATCATGTATTTAAAAGGGGACTATGCACTTGGGACTTACCTTAAACTTATTTTGAAATCTCATGATGCTCTTACATAGAGATATATAGAGGAAACATTTATCTCTAACCTCAAACTCTAGGTATCATCGATGATGTAGGACCCCAAAACATCCTGAGAGGGGAAGGGTGAATCAGGGTGTGAAATTTTTCTTTTAAAGTGATGAATATTTTTCCCACATTAGTAGGAACTTATTAAACCTATCTAATGGAGTTGTTCAGTAATCAAACATTCACATCCAGAGATAAAAAACATCAGTTTTATTTGGTTCACCACTAAGGGCTAGTCCAAATAGCATATGACGACAATGTGTCAGTCTTAGCTAAATACACCAATCTCTACTAGTTGTGGAATATATAATATCAGACAGTATCACTCTATGCCAGGAACACTGTATTTACAAGTTTTAGAAAAATAAAACTACCTCCCCTAGAACACTTTCATTGAATCCCCCCATCTCACTTCTTTGAGTTAAGTCTTACTCAGTTTAACAACTTAAAGGTTTCTTTAGTATATTGACATTTCAGTATTTTTCCCTAACCATCATGAGAATCTTCTTGCATCGTAGTACCGAGTTGAAGTACTTGAAATCACTATTCACTTAAAATATATATTAAAAAATGTTGTTCATGAAGCAACTTCGTGAAGTTCCTTCATGAAGCTCACAACCTTCACGATGAAAACTTTGTTCACAGAACACTAAGTCATCACAGAATAACCAGTCATCTTGAAACTACTTTTTCCTAGATACCTAATTATTGGTCAATACTAAGATAATATTTCCATGATGCTCAGAATCACTATGAATACCTGAATCTTGAATCTCTCATACTTTTCTCTAATTATTTTCATGTCAAATAAAGTGGGTTTGGCCGCTTATTTATAGTCTCAACCTTTCAAGAAGATCCCAAGAGCCCATTAGTTTTTTCATGAAACTCAATAATCTTATCTGTGAATATCTTTCATTCATAATGATCCTATGATAATTTAACCCTTTCACAAAGATTCTCATAGTCAGATAAATTTAATGTCATTCCATCACACGCTCAATCAGAAAAACCATTTTCATTAAGATTTTTTGTGATTCTTCATACCTTCATGAAACTTTCTCCTTCCTCAAGATCTTGAGCCCAAAATTTTTGCACACTAAGAAATGACACTACCTTCAATGCTGTAGTTAGCTTGTATTGTAAGATCACTTTCCTTGCAAACTACTTGATCAAACCGACGTGGATCGACAATAGACATAAACTGGACTCCTTTTATAGTAATGAAAATCCTTAGTTCTAACAATCTCCCCTTTGGGTTTGTTGAAAATCTACAGATAAATTCAATAAAGAACCAACCGCTATCAAAACCTGATAGGTTTGAAACAACTCATCAAACAACCTAAGTCTACATGGGAAAATCCTAGTGTAGAAAACAATAGGGGATGCATGAATTTGATTCTCATGTTTTGGAATGCTTAAAGATGTCTATGCTAAGTTCTGATAAAAATGAACTATATCCTCCTGACACCTAATTATCATCGTGTCATAGAATCATTGCATGGCTTTTAAAAAATACTATAACCAACGAACCTTTATAACATTGAATTTATCCATTCTCCCACTCTTTCAATAAACTTATAGAACCTATATTTGTACTTATAGAGCTCAAAAAACTCCCCCTGGATTGTATCTCCCCTATAAATCTACATCACTTCCCCAAGAAAATTAAAATAGTTAACACAAATGGGGAGAGGAGTATACTCATAACATCATCACGCACTGAGAGGTGGATGAACACCATGGTTAAACCAATGTTTCTAGAAAACATGTTCTACCAAGGAATTAGTTAGAATGTCATCCACTTGGTCATATGTTCCAACATGCTCTATTTTAATCAAACCTTGTCTAACTTTTTCCTTAATAAAGTGATATCAGTTGTCAATATGTTTTGTATGAGAGTGATTAAATAGATTGTTTATAAGATCGATCATGCTATTATTTTTATAGTGAATCTTCATCAGCTACTTCACCTCATAACCAATATCAGTCAGTTTTTGCTTTACCCACAATAGGCGAGTGCAAGCATTTATGATAGAGATATACTCTGACTCAGCTATACAAAGAGTACTGCTTTCTTATTTATTTATTAAAAATACCACACATTTATTACTAATGAATAATGTTCCACCACATGTGAAATTTATATCCACAAAGTATCCAGCCCAGTCAGCATAAGAAAATTTTGATAATTCATTATCTCTTCATGCAGCAAATTATAAGAAAAAATTGAGAGGACCTTGAATATGTCTCATGATTCTTTTAACTGCTACCAAATTATCTTCCTTCATATTACATCAAAATCAAGTTACTAATAATGTTTCAAAGATGATATATGGCCGTATTACACTCAAGTATAATAATCTTCCAATGATAATCCTATACAAGGTGGGATCTACAGAAGTCCCATCCTCATTCTTTCTAAGTTTTTTCCCAAATTAAATATGAGTCAAAATTGGTTTCGGTGCCATGCATGTTGAATTTATTCAGAATTTATATGGAATATTTTTCCTAATAAATGAAGGTTTAATCCTTATTTTGAATCACCAATATCCCAATAAGTATGTGAGTTCACTAAGCATAGACATTTCAAATTCTGATTTCAAGTGATCAACAAATTCATCCACTGATCCCTACCTTTGATCCTATATTGCACTATCGTTGCTGAACCGCACTATTCCATAGACCCTTTTCTTAAAATTCTTTAATAAATCCACATTTAGAATCATATGGGATGAAAATTTGCAGTAAAAAATCTAGGTGTTAATATTCTTTGTAGCTTTGAGAGCTATTTCTGCAAGGTTGGATTTCTCAATTTTCTTCTTTTCCTTCCATGAGATACTTGATTGAGTAGAGGCTAAAGATTTCCTTTCTAATATATTTTCTATTTTCATGGGTTCATCATACTCATATTGTTCTTCTATATAAGAATACCTATTCCCAAGAGGAACTTCTCTTTTTTGGATGGTATTGAGTTTTATTTGAGTTTTGTAGGTAATGTTCCGACCTTTCCTCTACCTATAATGAATAGATTTATGTCCATAGTTAGAATAGAGAAAAAATATCTATAAAAACCATTTCTTTGATACGATGAAGGATATGTTCTCATTCTCTTTTATTTACTTCCAAGTGTTTCTACATTCAGATAGCTCCTTGGATTTTCATAGTATGAAATGGTATGGCCGAGAAATCCATAGAATTGACATTTCATAAGAAGAAATACATTCTCAATTACATTCCTCCTCATGCACCCTTATTTAGTAAAAATATTTGTCTGGTGATCATCTCTAGATACTTGAGGATAATTTTCAGCTCTATTTTCTATTTGATTTGAGACTTTATTTGTTAGAAAATTAGGTTCCTTTTTGATATGTCCAATTTTATGCTTCCCTTTATTTTAGATCATCCCTTTTCCAGCCTTTGATGTTTCAGCATCACATCCAATTCCACTTTTTCCCATACATGTAGATCTCTGATCAATAGAGGCCTTCAATACTCCTTTAGAACCACATTTAGATCTTTCCAATAGCTCTTCATCTAAAAATATCCCAAACTGCAAACTAAAATTTATTTCCATTGATTTTGATTTGGTTTCTAGTTTAATCTATAGAGTAACATATTCTTCTTCAAGTCCTTGAACTATATTATCCTTCTCATCCAATCTGGATGTAAGGTCATTGATTACTTTTTCCTGCTCTTCTACCCTGATCTTAAATTCCACAACTTATTACGATCTTTTAAGAGTTGTTTAATGTTATTCTTCTCCTAATTGCAGTCAATCAATTTCTACTTTAAGCCGATCAATATACTCTAATGACTCTTCGAGAATGTCTCTCATATTTTTATTTCTCTTTCTTTGAATATAAATCAGATAAAGAGAATCCTCAAGTTCCACCATGGGATAAAAAACACTAATAAAATGATTATCTTTATCTTTTGAACATTATAAATTTTTAATTATAGCCATCATGGATACTTGGGTTTAAAATTTAAACTTTGGTTTTTCATTCTCCAAAAAATCATTATCATTTTATTTTTATTTATAGACAAAACGCTTTCTTTGTAATTTATTTCCTAATTTGAGGTGTCCCTTTTTGGGGAACCATTTTTGATGCATATTTAGGATTTATTATTCTCTTTAAACATCATCAAATTTACTTAATCATTGTAATGAAATGCGACCTAATCTACACCGAAAACAATCCAACAAAACCTTGCATTAAAATAACCCTTTCTATCACTTGAATTTCTTAGTGAAAAGAGAAATAAGTTCATCTTCCTAATTATATCCAAAATTAATTAATTTAGAAATCTCAAGTTTTTCCATTTTTTTGAATTCCATTTCCTTTCTTACCCGAGTTGATGCATCTTCTGGTTTGAATATCATTTTGTATTCCACCAGGTTTCTTAACAAATCATCAAAAGAAAGATGAGGAAAATCTATTTTCTCAAGGGACATCACTTTTGGATTGTACAGAGGTGGAATAATTATTCATATTTTCTTCAAATTTCAATATCTTTAATTTCTTCACTAAGTCCTCAAATCTCTCCCACAAATTTAGTAATTCAGTTAAAAAATATTCATTTTCCTCTGGATTCACTTTCAGATCATTGAAATTATTATGAAAAACATAGAGTTTTACCTCCTTCACTTTGTTATCGCCTTCATAAATATTTTATAGTTTCTCCCATATGGTCCTGGATAAAGTGAAAATCATCACCTTCGAATAGATTTGATCAGATTGAGCTACAATCCTAGAGTATTTTTCTTTGGTATCTGCATCAAGATGTTTCCTGTATGTTTCAGTGATAGACAGTCCTGTCACATCAATGACCTGAATCCCTTGGGTAGTGAAAAAAACTTTCATCCTAAGGGATATTAGATAAGATCTCATCATGTTCTTCTAAATATGTAAGTTCATTCCATCAAATAAGTGGAATCCCTTGAAATTCACTAAATTCTCCATGAAAACAACAAAGGGAATATTTAACTCCAATAACAGGTATGATTTAATACCACTTGTAGGACCTCGAAACATTATAAGAGGGAAGGGTTGAATTATATTGTCAAAATTTTATTTTAAATTGACGGATCTTGTTCCCACATTGGTAGGAACTTGTTAAACCTATTTGATGGAATTGTACAATAATAAAACATTCACATGAAGAGAGACAACACAATAGATTTTATTGGTTAACCACTAAGGTATAGTCCAAGGATCATAAAATGACAGAGTGTTGGTCATACCTAAATCCACTAATCTTTAATAGTTTTGGAAAATAGAAGATCAGAAAAAATTAGTCTATTCCAGAAACAATTCATTTACAAGATTTTATGGAAAGCACACTGCCTCTCTCAGAACACTTCCATTGACTCCTCCTAACTCACTACTTTTGGTGAAGTCTTACATAATTTTAAAACTTGAAGGTCACTTCATTAGATTGGAATTTAAGTCTCTATCCCTAACTAGCATGGGACTCTTCTTACACCATATTCCTGAGTTGATGCACTTGAAATCACTATTCACTTAAACCAGATGTTCAACACTAATGATCGTGTAGAACCTTCATGAAGCTCACAACCTTCATGAAGAAAACTGCCTTTGCATAACACTAAGTCATTGCAGAATAACTAGTCATCATGAAACTCCTTTTTATGTGATACCTATGAATTTTTCAATATTAATACAATCTTTTAACAATGCTCAAGCTCAAAATGAATGCCTTATTCTCAAATCTATCATACTTCATAAATTTAGAGTGATTTATCATTTTCTTCACTCATTTTTTTATCAAATGAAGTGGGGGAAGCCATTTATTTATAGACTCAGCCTTAAATGAATATCCAAAGTTCCTAGGAGATTTTGTTTGTGAAACTCAAAAATCCTATTTGTGAAGATCCTTCATTCGCAAAGATCCAACAAAATTTGAACCATTCACAAAGCTTCTCATAGTCACATAGGTTTACCATCATCCCATCACGCACTCGCAATGCCTATTCACGATGCTCAACACATTTCATGAATCCCATCCTTCAAGAAACACAGTCTTTGACAAACTCATGCCTTTACCATATTTGAGAAGTGTCAATCCAAAAAAACAACTTTTCAAGAAGATTTTCCACAATGATCTGTACCTTCAAGAAACTTTCTCCTTCCTCTAGATTTTGATCCCAAAAATTTAGAAAACACTATGAAATGATGCCACCTTTAAATCTGTAGTAAAATTTCACTGTAAGATCAATTTTCTTACAAAATTCCTAATCAAACCAATGCGGATTGAAAATAAGAACAAAATAGACTTCATTTGTAGTACTGAAGAGCCTTATTTCCAACATATAATTGTCTACATAACTCTTATATCAACTTTTTGTAGCCCTGATGTACTGTTTAATAGTCTTGAATTTTTCTACCATTTCCCTGACTATTTCAGGACCCAATAGATTGTGTTCTCCGACTTCATCCTAGAATACACGTGTTTTTCATCTCTTCCCATAAAAGGATTCATATGGAGCCATTTGGATACTTGAGTGGAAACTATTATTGTATGAGAAATTGAACATAGAAGGATACTCATCCCATCCTCTTTTGAAGTACATCGAGAATTATCATAATAAGTTTTTAAGTTTCTGGATAGTCCACTCAAATTTACCATCGGTTTTGGGGTGATAAACCATATTAAAGTTCAATTTAGTGTTTAGGGTATGTTGAATAATTTTCCATAACTTATAGGTAAATCTCATATATTAGTCAGAAATAATTGGTAGTGGTGTTCCATGTACCCTCACCACTTATTTGATGTATATCTTTACAAGTTGATCGAGTGAGATGTCCTCTAAAATTGCATTGAAATGATTAGTCTTTGTAATATGGTCCACTAAAACCCATATAAAATTATTTTTTCTTGATGTCTTTAAAAGACAAGTGAGAAATTATATGGTGATTGTTTCCCATTTCTATATAAGTATGGGTAATGTTTTCATCATTCCATTGGAATTTTTCCTTTCAGCCTTCACTTATTGACATACCATGGAATTTTATGTATATTTTGTGATATCCAACCTCGTATTTTCTCAATATCAATGCTATTAGATATCTAGATACATATTTTTTTTCCTGGGTGTATAGAGAATCTTAAGATATGTGTATCATTCAATAGATACTCTATATCAGAATTTTATGGTACACATAGTCATGAACGAAATGTTACAACTTGTTCTTCATCAATTTTGAACTTCGAGAATTTCCCTTTTCTTATAGCTTCCACCTCCTTCTATATTTCCACATCATTAATATAATCATCCTTTATCTTGTCTTTAAGGGATGATTGAGTAATCATTTTAGAAAGGAAGGAGGATTTTCATTTCTTCATGATCCGTTTGTCCATCCTTTGCAAGTATAAGAAGATTGGATCCTCTTCAATTCTCATCATTATTAAGGTTGTAAAATCCTTTCTACTAAATAATTTACCACTTTATTTTCCTTCCTAGGATGGTAGTGGATTTAATATTCATAGTCATTGATGATATCTAACCATATTTTCTATCACATATTAATCTCCTTTTATTTGTGAAAATATATTTGATGTGTTTATGATCTTTATACATTTCACACTTCTCCCCATAAATATAGTTCCACTAAATCTTCAATGAAAATTTCACTATATCCAACTCTAGATCATTCTTTGGGTAAATATTCTCATGAAATTTAAATTACATTGAGGCATAGTCTATAACTTTATCCTTTTGTATTAGTATATATCCTAATTCATTCTTTGAATCATTTTTGTATACCCTGAAAAGTTCCCCACTTAAAGAAATTGTGAGGACTACTATAATGATAAGAGTTTTTTCAATTCTTTGAATCTACTTTATCATTCATTAGTCCAGAAAAATTCACCCCCTTCTGAGTTAGCTTGGTTATTGGGTTTGAAAATCACGAGAAGGTTCTCAAAAATCATCAATAATGCCCAGCTAGTCTTAGAAAACTATGGATATCTATTATAAATATTGGTTTTGGCCACTAACTAATTATCATTATCGTATAAGGGTCTATACATATCCATTTTATAGTGATAAGATTCCCCAAGAATAAGACTTCTTCCATCCATAACTCACATTTACTATACATTACATATAAATTATTCTTTTGAAAAGACTTCAGTATAGTATTTAAATAGTCTTCATAGTCCTTGTTTTTAGAGTATATCGGAATATCATCTATAAATACTTCCACAAAATATTCAAGGTAATCTATAAGGTCTCTATTCATTAAGTTCATAAATATTTATGGATCATTAGAGAGTCCTAAGGGAATCACTATTAACTCATAGAGTCTATACATTGTTCGAAATTTAGCCTTGGGAATATATTCCTTATTCACATTTAACTAGTGATATCCTGACCAAAGGTCCACCTTTGAGAAATAATGGTCCCCACATAGCTAATCGAACAATTAATATATCCATTTTTGGGATAATTTTTATTTATTTTGATTTTTTTTAAGTTCATGATAATCAATGAAGTTTGCACATTGAACCATCCTTCTTCTCGAAGAAGAAGACCGATGCACCCCAAGGTGATGCACTTAGGCATATAAAACCGTCTTCCAGATTCTCTTATAAATACTTATTTAGTTATTCTAACTCAATGGTGGTTATTTTATAAGGAGTATTGGATATAGGAGAATATCATGGTATAAGTTCAACTGAGAACTCTACCTCCTGGTTATGAGTAAGACTAGGGGAATCTTCAGGGAATACATCAGTATAATCCCCCACAATGATAATGTCTTCAAGAATTATTATCTCCTTGTTCTCATTAATTTAAGCTTGATATTCTTGGTAATAAAGAAATAATAACCACACTATAAGAATATTCCAAATTAGATTCATCCTCCCATCTACACTTATTCATAATCAGATGATGATTCATGATGTGAATAGTGATGTTCCTCTCTAAATAGTTAATGTTGGATTTATATAAGGATAGACAATACATGCCCAATATTGAATCCAAATACACTAAATCAAGAATTAAAAGATTTTACGGAAGGTTTAATCCACTATTATTGATTGAGGAGGAGTTATATACATGGGATGAAATAATTAATACATTTTATGTTCTCATAGATAGTTCATCCCTTATGTTTTTAGGTGGTGTTTGAATTGTTCTACTAAACTTAAGAGATATGAAAGAATGTGTAGAACCAAAATCACAAAAGTATGTTTTATATTATTAAATTAATAACCTGTATACATATCACCACATCAGTATCAGGATCCAACTCAGTGGGAGTAGTAGCATATTCCTTTCCTTTCTCTATCGGCCTTGGAGGTTATAATCATTGATTATCTCTAACAAAACCAAGCTTAGGGAATTGGTTTGAATAATGTACATGTTACTTGTAGTTGAAAAACTATACCACATGATGAGTATTGATCTAAATATTGTTTTTTTTCTATTGCGTCAGTGGATTTCATCATCTCTGTTCAGCATTGATTAGCCCGATGCCCCTTTTTTACACATTTAAATAATCTCCCAGTTCACTTGAGATAGTTTTCAAGACAATTCATACCACATTTTTTACACTTGGGAATTTGGGTTTTATTTCTCCATAAGATTTATATATCGGTCATCCTAAAGAAAAATCCATTTTATACTTTTTATCTCCATCCCCACGAGACCACAAAGAGTCACCAATCTCCATCTTGAACTTAATGTTACAACAATAAATCTCTTCATAACTGTAAAAGTATTGAATCACCAAATATTTGTTTCGAATCAACTTTAATCCTCTAAATAAGTGGTTCACTATAATTTCAGTGTTGATGATGAAGCCGAAGGTATATCATGAAATCCTTGTGACGTATTCCTCACATGCCTTGATGGATAGATCTTTTTGTTTATTCAGTGTGAGGAATTCCCTATTAATTTTAAGATGGAGAGTTTATGGAAAATATTTATTGAAAAATTATTTCTTGGATGTTTCCCATTCTATGGAATCAATTTACTCTTCAACTTCATATTCTTGATTAGTGTCCACCACTGATTAGTTTACCCGACCATAAGATAAATAGGTGACACAAATTTATCTTATTTTAATCATTGGAGGATAGATAATATATTCTCAATGGAGTTAATCCATTTTTCCATGATGGGGGTATTGGAAGATATAATAAATTTAGGAGGCATTTTTCACATAAAGGACTCGGCCACAACTTTCTATTTCTTGGGAGAAGGAGGAACTTCCAAACAATTTAAGTTATTATTAATAACTTGATTTATTTAAGATAGTACTACCATGAAGTTCATATCTCACAATATAATAAGGTTAGGAATCTCATTATGGAAATAATAACACTTACTACCATGTTGGTTATTGGAATGGTTCCTCTTATTTCCTTAAATTAACGAGAATAAAAAAGGAATGAGTATACTAAAAAAATCATATAAAAAGGGAAATAGTAACCATAGAAGGAATAACTTATAAATGAAAAATATATCCTAACTTTTGAATCTCTAGATTTAAATATAGGTTATCCATGGCAATTTCTATATTAAGTTTTCTAACCTAATAATCTATTTAAGTCTTTTATAATGGATCAGAAGGAGTTTGTGAATTTTCCAAAGCATATCTCCTAGAAGTGTTAAAATAGGAGTGAAACAAGGCCTATTTTCATGCACTAGTTGATGATCAAGTTAATATTAAATGCACATTTTTTGGGATAATTACCCATAGTTACAACTATGCTAGAGACACATCCTCTTTTAGTATCCATATAAGGATTTAATTTCTTGGAATCCACTCGCTCTTCACTTCACCAAAATTCCTAGATATTATCCTATACTAAGACCTATCTCTAGAGATCTCACTAAATTATTATAGTCCTAATCCATAAAAATAGACCTATATACGATAGCAACTATAGTTACACAATCCTTTTACACATAATATTACATGATTTTTATCATAAACATCTGATAAAAACAAACCAAATATCATGAAGCCTATTGTTAATAATTGGTTCATAATACATAAAAAAGAAGTTAAATCACAACATACTTATTTTATTATCTAAAATGAGCTCCTAAATTACTTTTAGATACTAATATTTCATAGGATAACCTATGGAATACATTAAATAAATGGGCGAGCTATAAATCCAAGTAATGGAATAAACATGGTAATAAAGTATAACATATGAGTTATAAGGCACAAAATGATATCATAAAAGAAAATACTCATCTATAATCATATAGAGTAAAAATATAAATAATATTGAATCACAAGAAAATGTAAATATAATAACGCTCTAGAAATATAAAACATGACATCATCATGTGTTAGGGCTAACTGGTAATAAAACATAAAATGGTGGACAAAGTCCCATCATGGATTAGGTTTACTCACTAATCTTATACATACTCTATGATGAATAAAAGAATTACCCAATGTATTAGAGTGATAAATGGAAGAACCCAACATAAAATTTACTATAGTATGTGGTCCACAAAAGTAAATCAATCATATACCATAAACATAAGAATTACCCATGGAATAAAATGAGTAGCATAATCTTGCCTCATATCATAATCTATAAATATTTCATAAAGATTCCATAAAAAGAAGGAAATAAATATTTTGGGTTTTCATATCTGATTAAATAAGTATAGGCCTAAAAATAAGGTGTTCAGTTGAAAAAACAAATCACGAGAAAGGGTAGATAATTGGGTAAATAAATGAACTTTCAAGAAGGAATTTTAAGGAGTCTGTTAAAGGCTAAAGAGAAAGAATAAGTATGCATTTTATTTAAAAAATAGAGGTAAAAATGAATGGTTATAATTAATTTAATCCTTTATTTAATTAAATAGTTATTGGGAATAAATAATTTAAATTATAGTTTCACAAAAGGATTAAGGTATAGAAAAGTTCCCCTTAATCAAGTTTTATTTTAAAGAAGGAATTTGAGAAATGAACTTAAGGAATGTATTAACTTATAAAAGAAAGGGAGAATAAACTAGGTATATATGTAATAGAAATATATAAATAATTTATATGCATTACATAACATAAAATTTAGATATAAATTGATTTAGAGATAAAAAGGACATAACCTAAATAAAAATGCAGTTCAAAGAGACCCCTTACCTTATGTTCCAGAATCATTTTATTATTGCACTTAATTTCATAAATAATAAAATTAGATTCATTAATTAATAACTTAAGAACCTTATATATATATATTTTATTTATTATAATTATATTATTTTCATTCAAAACCATTTTATTGATATATAATGTTTAATTTCATTGTTCTGAGGGTGTTCGTTTCATGGTTTTGAGGTCAGATCACTTGTAGATAATTATTGAAGTTCTTATAAAATGGGAATATAGCTCTAGAACTAAAATGAAATTATATTCACAACCTTATATAAATTTAAATGGTCTGAAATATTCATATGTGTTATGATATATGGATGATTTATTTATTAAAATATTAATTCTATATGGTTAATTTATTTTGGTGGGTTTACTAACCTTCATGATCTAGTTTCATTTTATTTAATATTATAGACTTATGTTCATTGTAGAATGTGAAATAATATATAATATACATATTTAGGTCATTTTAAACCATTATATGTGAATTTAAATCTACCATGAATGTGGTAATGAAAAAAAAACTCATTATCCATAGAGGCGGTGAACTGACATAACATGGGCAATGGTTTCATTTTTAGAATAAGAGGCGAAGAGAAGAGATTGGATACTATATACTAAATTAGAACTATAAAATTCTAGTATATATATGTATATATTATAATGGATTTATAATTCCATTTTGGATGAGGTAGGTGAGAATAAGGTAGAAGAAGAAAATAATTTAAAAGAGGTAGTTTGAGAATATTACATCTTGAATGCCGTCTCCTTGAAAAACCCCTTCAGGAAATTAGAATTTTCATTTTCGATTAGACCAAAAGAACTAGGGCATGAGGTAGAGGATTAAGAAATAAATTTTATTAAAAATTGGAAATATCCAAGGCTTATAATTTGTGAGGTGAATGGGTGGTGAGGGGTAATATTTATAAGGGGAAGAGCAGGGTGTTTTCAAATATTATAATAATTGGTTTATTATTTTGCCTCAAGAATACCAATAATGATGAATCTTTTGACCATATGTAGTAAATGTTTCATGTGATATCATATTTATGGGTTCTTACATCATCAATGAATAAAAAAATTATGTATTTATCTTATTATGTTAAATATCACATTTCACCATATTTCACTTTTTACAAAAAAGACAAATATTTTAAAAAAAATTCATGCTAACCATTTTTTGAAATTTAGATTTTAAAAATGAAATCCTTTTTATGAAAATAATTTTATAAATATGAGAAATTTAATTTTTAATTAAAATTATTATTTATTCTAAAAATAACAATTTTAATATTACGATCAATTTTATGACCCTTTTGAAAAATTACTTAATTTATCATAAAATTATATTATCTTTATAATAAAACAAAATATTAATTTATAAAACCATTTTATGAAAATAAAATTTCTTTTAAATAATTATATTTTTTATAAAAATACAAATAAAACATATAAGTTTTACAAAAGAATAAACACTTATTTTATCATTTTAAAACATATATTTACTTATATAATGATATAAATATACCATATTGTCATTTTATAATATACCTAAATATTATTTTACACTTCCATAGTTTAGGATACTATTATAATGGTCAAATTACTATTCCCAATGGTTAGATTACTATTCCAACAGTCATATTACTATTCAAAAGGCTAGATTTGTGATGGTCATATGGATTCTCTACCATCTATAAATACCTTATTCTTATTCATTATTCATTCACTTCTATTTTATCTCAAATTTATATATATTTTTTCATTTTCAAAATTCATATTTCATCACTAATATTCTATTTCATTTCGACATTGTTGTTTGTGAGTGCGATTATTATAGGGGATCAAGAAGATCTAAAATTTCCTATTATTTTTATCATGGTTTCTTTTTTTTATAACATTATAATACTTTCAATTCTTATAACCATATTTATTCTTTAAATGTAATGTTCAAATTATTATAATAGAATGTACTTGGTTTTATCATGTAGTGTATGTGTATTATATAATATTATATGATAGGATTATATATTCAAAAGAGAAATTCTATTAATAAAATTATAAGTCATTACAACTACTATAAAATTTTACTGTGATAGTTACTCTTAGGACATTATCACATACTATGTTACATATGAGAACAATAATTATGTGTTTAAATGTTAATTAATATTAAAAACAACGAACATAGGTAATCATAATGTACTTAGAAGTTGGTTCTTGGGCTCCAACTCCAATGAATTTCACCATAAAATTCTAGTGAAAATGTTGAATGTGTTTTCTCATAATATGAGTAAAATAAAACATTAAGAGGGTGGTGAATTATAGTCTAATAAATACTAATAGATTTTCTCCCACTTGAGTAATTATGTTGAAAAATAAAATAAAATTTATGATCAACCATCAGAGTGAAAAGTGCATAATTAGAAGAAAATAAAGCATATCAGAAGTTAAAATACTATTTAATAAAATCAATAAGAATAAAAAAATTAAAATGAAAACAAATTAAAATAAAAAGCACAATCCTTGAATTTTAGGATAACAATAATCAAACCCATAAAGGTTATTTATTACCAATCCACTTCTAATTCACATAATCCATTCACTTTTATCTTATGTGGTAGGAGGATTTGTTGACATGATTCTAGGTATCCCACTTCTATATCTGGAAGTTCCTTTACTAAAAAACTGATCAAATGATATTTTTATTCCTATATTTATAATACGTCGATCACACTTATTGGACACATGAAGATCTAACCTTGAGAACCTCTTTGATCTCTTGATCGAAAACCGCTCAAGCAACCTTATCTTCATAGACTGTAACCTTATTGGAAGGTCTATGTATTCCTATATTCGTAATCCCTATATCATGCTAATTAGATAATCCAGCTTCCAAATTTGAAATCCCATTGATAAAAAAGGTTCATATAAAAAATTAATACAATTTAAACTACTGATAGATTTATAATAAAATTCTCACAATACAAATATCTTTAGAAATACTCACTAAGAAAACAATAATCAGAAGTCATCTTAGAAATGAGCTATTCCAAACTTCAACACGATCAAAAAATATCAAACAATTTTCATCTCTATTTTCTATTCCACAAAGCCTTGATTTTAATGTATAAACTTACATTGTAAAAAACTCCAATGGTTTTATTTTTGAGTTATTTAGGTTTAGTTGAAACAATATTATACATAACCATCCATCTTCCGATGAATGTGTCTTTAGGTTCTATCATTTGATGAGTTTATATTTTTACACAATTTAAATGAAAAATCTATTCTCTGGTATATGTATAGATCAATATATTCCATCAAAATATACCATCCATAAATTAATAGTTCATACAAAAAAACATCAAAATTCAATACAAAGTAAAATAAAAACCTTAATGGAGTGTATTGTGATTTGTTGAAATTAATGATAATAAGAGTAATTGATTCAAAAATCTCCCCCATTTTTAAAATCACAAAAAATAAATGAAAAACTCAAAATTTTGACAAAAATTAAAAAAGAAACTTCTTTGTACTCTATGCTATTCGATTAAACCCTTGAATTGAGAAAATTAAAATTTCCATTTTAATGAATCACATAGAATTAGTATCCATATATGTAAGAACTCGGTTTCTACTATAAAAGACTTTGGAATATTCATGATGTTATTCCAGAGCAGTGCCTTCAGACGGCGTGCGATTCCGAGCCTCGGTGTAAGAACCTGGTTCTTAATCTTGAGGTACGAGTTTCTTCTTCTCTCTTTTCCTTAAGTGTTTTTGAGAAATAGGGAAAGTGGAAAAAATACTAAATTTTGGGACTACACGCCATGTACTTTTCCACACGCCATGTACTTTGTCTATGTGGGATGAGTACATAGGGTGTGTAGCCATACTGATGATGAAGGGTGTAAAAACTGACTACACGCCGTGTAGTGCGTATGTACACACCATGTAGTCAGTCGGCAGGAAAATAGTAAGGCGGTGGAAGGAGCCGCCAGACAAGCAACAGTACACGCCGTGTATTCATGAATACACACCGTGTAATCATGTCGACAGATGAACAATGCAGCGGTGGGAAAGGTAGCCGTCAGAGGAACAGTTAAATGAGGAAAGTACACGCCGTGTAGTCAATAATAGACACCATGTAGTTTGTTTTATTCGCCTAAAATGGGCAGTAGCCAACCCTGTTCACATAATTGGCTTAGAACCGGAGGAAGGCTTGGGAGGGATGACCGTACATTTGGAGATCACCCGAGCGAGCACCGCGAATCCGATTCCGCCCCCGTCGGTCTCGTTGGAACTGTACGGGTAAGACTTTCCTTCTCCTTAAGTCGTAATTTCTAATTCTTCCTCTAAGGGAAGTTATTTGTGTTTGAACAGGAATTCTTCTACCCTATATCTACGTCATCTTTGGGCTTTCTGAAAGCGACGTTCGCGTATATCATTCAGGGGCGTTTAAGGTAGGTGGCTTGGTGTTTAAATTTCAACTGTTGTGCATTTTTGTGTACCGTTATGCTACGAACCCATGTTGGGGTGTTGTGTGGCTGAGGCCTTGGCTGTTTTGAATACCTAGAATTGTATAGGTAATTAAATGTTATAATAAACTACTATTTGGGATCGCTGCTTAGATCCAGGACCACCCCTGGGGTGCGTTCCCCTGTTTAGCCGTTTGGCCAGGATACCCGAGGGTATTCCATGTTTACTTTATGCATTACTTTTTCCTTGAGAGGAATTGTAAACAATTTCATGTTTATGTGTTGGGCATGGCCCGTTTACTTATTTAGCATGAGGTCTTGGATATATATATATATATATATATATATATATATATTAGCCTGAGGGCATGGATATATATATATATATATATATATTATATAGCCTGAGGGCATGGATATTATATAGCCTGAGGGCGAGGCTTGAGGGAGATATATTATATATCTTGAGGGCAAGGCCTGAGGGCAAGATATTTTATATCCTGAGGGCGAGGCCTGAGGGAGAGATATTATATAGCCTGAGGGCATGGATATTATAAAGCCTGAGGGCATGGTTTTACTATATTAGCCTGAGGGAGAGATTCTTTTTGGCTTGAGGGCGTGGTTCTGTTGAGAAAAAAATGTTTTAAATTAAATGATTAAATGAAAAATAAAATGGAAATATAATTGGTAAAGTTAGTTACTTTTGAGTACTGCTTAGTTTATTGCATTTAACTACTGCACACTGTTGTTGCATATTTTCACACAGTTGAGAATGGGCCTTTGGTGAGTGCCTACTGATATTTATTTCTCACACCCTGTTTGGGTCATGTCTTCAGCCCAAACAAATTACGTTTCTACAGGTGTTGATAGGGGAAAGGGTCCCTATATAGTTACATGATTGTAGTAGAGGAGTAGGAGAGCATGGGACCGAGCTTAGGCTTGCGATGCTGTTGCGTTCTGTCTACTTTGTTTTGTTTTTCTTTGCAGTACTCTGTACTCTGTATTATATTGTACTGTATTTCTGTGTAACATGTTATGGATGTTTTCGTAGAACTTGAGACATGTTGCATCGTTATCTATATAACTGTTGGTTATCTTTTTCTGCAGTTGTTCACTTTAAATATGTATGGTTTATTTCTTATGATGTTGTATGCTATTTATTTTATTCCGCAGCGCTACACTTTGACAAATGAGGGCATAGTTTCCCCACTATCAGACCTGGGTCCTCGTTGCTAGTCGGCAGCCTCTGGCGTTTGGGGAAATGCGCTTGAGGTCATGTGACCAACTGGGTTCGGGGCACTTGTGGAGTGGCACCCAGATCCGGGATGTTACAAAGTTATATCAGAGGAGTTTCTTTTCTTTGACTTACTGTTTGGAGCCTTAGTCGGGGATAAGAAGAAAATGGTTGTTGGTAATAAGCTGTTCTTGGGAGAAGCTAACCCATGTACCGGGAAAATCCAGCCTACCTCATATTTTTTCAATTATTCTGATTTTGAAAATTTTACTGTTGATTTGATTTTCACCGTTGGGTGATACCCTTGTGGTGTGCGGTTTATATTTTATCCATGGGTTCCATTTTAGTTGCAACCTGATGAGATGAGGGTATTCCATCTCATGCATCATTTAGGCACATGATAGGAATCACATGCCTTGTATAGTTCCATGCCATATAGGCACATTAGGAATTTCATGTTGTTTTGATAGTTTTTGTGATAGAAAATCATGCTATTGTGATAGCTGCTTTGATAAATACATGCTATGTGATAGGGTATTTCATTTGAGTTTTTTATAGAATGGACGCAAATCTTTGGTTTTTGGGGAGTATGGGCCCTCATTGACCGAAATTTGGTGGATCATTGACTGATTATTTTGTTATAACATATATAAGTTTCCAAACTTTGATTCGTGGAGAGTATGGGCCCTCACGGGTCGGAATTTGGCACTTAGATGTTATTTTTCTGTATTTTCTGGGTCCCGGAGTAGTTTCAGAGGCTTACTGTCCAGAAAAACCCATGATACACACTGTGTAGTTCCTCGGACACACGCCACGTGTTCTTCTATTTGGGAAGAAAAGAAAACTTTTTGAGTACACGCCGTGTACCCTCAGTACACACTGTGTAGTCACTTCCCGTGTCAAGGACCGTGTGGGCAGGGACACGGGTAAGGGAAATGCATGGGGAAAACACACCATGTATCGTATATACACGCTGTGTAGTGTTGACCCGGAGTCTGGATGTGTAGCTAAAAAACACGGATGAAGGAGAGAAAAAGACATACACCCCTTTTCCACTGTGGAACACGCTGTGTAGTCTGACCTGGGGACCCAGTTGTGTAGCTAACAAACACGGGTCGGTGTTGAACACACCGTGTGCCTGAGGGACATTCCGTGTTGTCCTTAGCAGTGGGAGACCATGTGGATTTAGCCATGTGGCTGGGAAAACGGGGTGGTGTACATGCTGTGTGCGGGTGTAACACGCCGTGTAGTTTTAGCCGAGTAGTCGGCCATGTCACGAACGACACGGTCAGTTGGAATTTACACCATACACGTCGTGTAGTTTATATACACGCCATGTAGTCTTGTTCAATGGGAGCCGTGTGGCTTAGCTATGTAGAAGTACTCAGGCAGGGGAAGAAAAGTCAAGTACACGCCGTGTAGTTAATATAAACACCATGTAGTCTTGTTTTGAAAATCTTGAAATGCATTCTTCCTCCTATTCCCTTTTTAGTCCCTTCATTTTTAGTCTTTGATAAATCTTGATCTAAGGTGTGCGTTTGACCTTGTAGAGTCATGCCACTAAGACGACCACACGTTTTTCTCCAAGAGAGTGGAAATGATTATTTTCTAGAGATGGTGGGCCATGGGCGACCAGTGGATCCTCCAGCAGAGCCAGATGCAGCGCCATCCATTATATCGGACACAGGCGCGGATGCACAATTCCATGAAGGCTTCATGCAGTTCATGTAGACCTTTCAGATAGCACCACCGGCTGCCAGATCTATGGTTGAGCTGACTCGTATCTTCCAGCAGCAGCATCCGCCTATGTTTTCAGGGGTGGCAGACCACAAGCTGCGGAGTCTTGGATGGGGTCTATGCAGACTATTTTCGAGCATCTTGAGATGCCTCTAGGGTGAGGGCCAAGCTCACTACTTATATGCTATGTGATTCCGCTAAGAGGTGGTGGGATGTTACCACTCAGACAGAGCATCATAGAGAAATGGCGTGGGAAGATTTTCAGACAGTCTTCTGTGAATTCTTCTTCCCAAAGACGCTGAGGGTAGATAGAGCTCGAGAGTTCATGAATCTGCAGCAGGGCGCTATGTCGATGATGGATTATTCTGCTTGGTTCACCGAGCTTCAGAGTTTTGAACCCGTTCTGGTGGGTGATGAAACATTGAGGGAAAGAAGCTTTGAGGATGGTCTTCGATATGACAATCGAGCACTGGTGAATGTTTTCAGGTTTCCTACAGTACATGCTATTGTGAACCAGGAGATGATTATAGAGAGGGACCTATGGAAAGCTAGTGGTGTGGGCCAGGGTGGTTCAGCACCAATTTCTGGTACCATTTCTACCGGGAAGAGTAAGCGATAGATGTGTTTCTCTCACAATGGAAGTACTATCCAGGCGATTACTTCAGGTGGACCGATCAGGTGCTACCAGTGTGGTAAAGAAAGGAACAAGAGACCGAAGTGTCCATGTGACCCAGTGGAGTGCCGATCTTGCAGAAAGATGGGTCATCTCCAGTGCTTTTGCAGGGCGTTACCACCAGTGTCTAGTGAGAGGTGTTCTTTACAAACTCCGTATGTGCGAGCAGGACCAGCAGCTTCTTACCAGTCGGGAAACTGGGATACATCAGGACATACAGGCAGAGGTAGTGGTCATGGTCGTGGTAGTCAGACACCAGGATCTCAGAGGCAGCAGGGCGGGACAGCTCAGGGTAGCCAAGCTCTATCATAGGGCCGCGGTACTGGGCAGACATACGCAGTGCAACAAACCCAACAAGAGCAGGATCCCGAACCTTCTACTGTCAGAGGTACTATTCCAGTAGCTTCTCTCTTGTCTACTGTACTTTTCGATACAGGTGCTACACATAGTTTCATATCTGTGCCCGTTGTGGAGAGCCTTGGGCTCTGTGTTTCTTCTTCTTCTACTGTTATGACGCTAGACACTCCGTTGGGGATGAGAACGACATGTGTGCGTCAGTGCAAGGAGTGCCCCCTTGAGGTTGGTGGATGTCACTTTCTATGGGACCTCTATGTATTAGAGATGAAAAGCTATGATTTCATCCTCAGGATGGACTGGTTGGTTCCCTTTCGAGCCTTTGTGGATTTCTATCATCGTAGGATGAGTTTCATGTCACTAGAGGTCAGAGAGTTTCAATACAAAGGTGAATGGGATGTTCAGGCAAGTCGAGTTGGACCAGAGCATCGCGGGCGAGGTGGTGTGATGGCCCAGATTGCGAGCTTATATCTGGATGATCAGGGAACTTGTCAGAAGGATTTCCCTCCAGTGGTTGATCGTTTCAGGGATGTTTTCCCAGAAAACTTTTTGGGTCTACCTCTGGAGCGTGAGGTGGACTTCTCTATTGATCTTGTGCCAGGAGTAGTGTCGTTGTCCATTCCTCCTTATAAGATGGCTAAACTAGAGTTTCAGGAGTTCAAGAGGTAGTTAGAGGTGTTACAGTCAAAGGGTTTTATCCGACCCTGTACTTCTCCTTGGGGTTCACATGTCCTGTTTGATAAGAAGGTAGACAGTACCCTCAGACTCGGTGTGGATTATCGGAAGCTGAACCAGTTGACGGTCAAGAACTGATATCCCTTGCCGAGGATTGATGATCTTTTTGATCAACTTCATAGAGCACGAGTTTTCTCAAAGATTGAATTGAGATTAGGATATCATAAGCTTTGTGTGAGACCATCAGACATACCAATTACAACCTTTTAGAGAAGATATGGTCTGTATGAGTACTTGGTTATGCTGTTCGGACTCACAAACGCACCAACAGTTTTCATGGCTCTGATGAATCATGTGTTCCATCCGTATCTGGATTCTTTTGTGGTAGTATTCATGGATGATATCTTCGTGTACTCTCACACTCAACATGACCATTCCACCCATCTTGAGATCATACTGAGTACACTGAGAGAGAATAATCTATATGCTAAGCTCTCAAAGTGACACTTTTGGATGGACCAGATTCACTTCCTAGGTCATATCATCTCAGAGGCAGGAGTTGTCGTGGACCCAGAGAAGGCGAGAGGAGTAGTTTTCTGGGAGAAACCTAAGAATGTGTTTGAGATACAGAGTTTCTCGGGGATGGTTGGTTACTAAAGACGCTTCATACAAGACTTCCCCCGCTTGGTAGTGCCGTTGATGGGTTTGACTAAGAAGGGTGTGAAGTTCATTTGATCCGAAGCTTGTGAGACAACCTTTCAAGATCTGAAGGGAAGATTTACATCAGCACCAATCCTGATACTTCTAGATCAAGGTAAGATATATACAGTTTACTGTGATACATCAGGTATTGGATTGGGAGAAGTATTGGTACAGGGCGATCGAGTTGTTGCGTACGATTCTCGGCAGTTGAGGCCACATGAGAGGAATTACCTGACGCATGATCTCGAGTTGGCTTCAGTTGTTCATGCATTACACTGTTGGATACATTATCTCTTGGGAGAGCATTTTGTGGTTTTCAATGATCACAAAAGTATCAAGTACATCTTTACTCAGCATTACTTGAACCTGAGGCAGTGAAGGTGGGTCGAATACCTTCATTCCTTCGACTTTGAGCTTGCCTATACACCTGGTAACGGTAATGCAGTAGCTGATGCACTGAGCAAGAGGACTCAGATACAGGTAGTGCAGGAGGCCAGTGGTGAGTGAAAGCTTATGGCCTTGTTCTCTAAGATGCATTTGGAGGTGCATGACAGTCAAGGGCAGGCCTATCTTTCATCTTTAGCTATGACTTCTACCCTCCTAGATAGAGTGAGAATGAGACAACTATCTGATTCAGAAGGCCTAGTTCTATGGGAGTCGGTGGCAAGTGAGAACCCTCATTCTGGTTGGACGATAGGCGATGATAAGGTACTGTATTTCCATGGACGAGTATGGGTTCCAGGGGATATACATGAGGATATGATCTGGGAGTTTCATGATTTATCTTGGGCAGTTCATCCCAGAGTTACCAAGATGTACCGTGACTTGAGATGTCAGTACTGGTGGCCGGGTATGAAGAGAGAAGTAGATGGTTTTGTTACGAGATGTTCCATCTGTCAGTAGGTGAAGGAAGAGCATCAGAGGCCAGCTAGACTGTTACAACAGTTACCCATCCCAGAGTGGAAATGGGATGATGTCGCGATGGACTTCATGACTGGGATGATGAGGTCTTCTCGAGGCAATGATGCCATGTGGGTTGTTGTGGATAGACTCACAAAGGTAGCTCACTTTTTGCCGATCAAGGAGACCTTCGGTGTTGACGATCTCATGAAGCTGTATATCCGAGAGGTCATACATCTTCATGGGGTTCCTCGTTCTATCGTTTCAGATAGGGATGCCCATTTTACGTCTCATTTCTGGAAGAGTTTTCAGAGGGAACTGAGTACACAGGTGCTTCTGATCACAGCTTACCACCCTCCGACTGAGGGCCAATCAGAGCGTACGATACAAGTGCTTGAGGACATGCTGCGTGCATGCATCCTAGACTTTGGGGGATCCTGAGAGAAGCATATAACCCTAGTCGAGTTTGCCTATAATAACAGTTTTCTGGTGACTATTGAGATGGCACCTTACAAGGCTTTATATGGTAGGCCATGCCGTTCACCCTTATGCTGGTTGGAGGCAGGTGAGGTAGCTTTATTGGGACCACATCTTGTACAAGAGACTTCTGAGTAGGTCCAGTTGATTTAGAAGTGGATGACTACCGCACAGTCTCGTCAGAAATCTTATGCTGATTGCTGTAGACGACCCTTAGAGTTCGTGGTCGGGGATTGGGTTTTCTTGTGTGTTTCTCCAAGGTTGGGACACAGACGGATCAGGAGACAGGGTAAAATTTCACCAAGGTATGTGGGGCCATTTGAGATTCTAGAGAGATTCATGTTGGTTGCCTATCGGTTGCAGTTACCACAGAGGTACCAGGCCATGCACGAAGTCTTCCAGGTATCTCAGTTGCACCGCTATCATTCAGAACCTTCTCACATCTTTTAGCCCGAGGAGGTTGAGATACAGGTTGATGCGTCCTTTGAGGAGCATCCGATTCGTATCTTTGATAGGAGCATGAAGGTTCTCCAAGGCTGGTCCGTTCCTCTCGTATGGGTGCTATGGCAACATGGCCAAGTACAGGACAAAACCTGGGAGCAGGAGACCGATGTACATGCTCAGTGGAATGAGTTGTTCACAGATTTATCTTCGCCACCCTTGGAAGGGAAATTCGGGGACGAATTTCTTTAAGGGGGGAAGTTTTTAAAAACCCGGTTCTTAATCTTGAGGTACGATTTTCTTCTTTTCTCTTTTCCTTAAGTGTTTTTGAGAAATAGGGAATGTGGGAAAAATCCTAAATTGTGGGACTACACGCCGTGTACTTTTCCAATCACTATGTACTTTGGCCGTCTGGAATGAGTACACAGGGTGTGTAGCTATGCTGATGATGAAGGGTGTAAAAACTGACTACACACCGTGTAGTGGGTTTGTACACGCCGTGTAGTCGGTCGACAGGAAAATAGTAAGGCGGTGGAAGAAGCCGCTAGCTGAGCGATAGTACACACTGTGTATTCATGAATACACGCCATGTACTCATGTCGACAGATGAGCAGTGCGGCGGTGGGAAAGGTAACCGTCAAAGGAATAGTTAAATGAGGAAAGTACACGCCGTGTAGTCAATAGTACGCGCCGTGTAGTTTGTTATTTTTGCTTAAAATGAGCAGTAGCCAACCCTGTTCACAGAATTGGCTTAGAACTGGAGGAAGTATTGGGAGAGACAGCTGAACCTTTGGGGATCACCCGAGCGAGCACCGGGAATCCGATTTTTCCCCCGTCAATCTCGTTGGAACCATACGGGTAGGCCTTTCCCTCTCCTTAAGCCATTCTTGCCAATTATTCCTCTAAGGGAAGTTATTTGTGTTTGAATGGAAATTATTCTACCCCATATCTACGTCATCTTTGGGCTTTTCTGGAAGTGACGTTCACATATATCGTTCAGGGGTGTTTAAGGTAGGTGGCTTGGTGTTTAAATTCCAACTGTTGTGCGTTTTTGTGTACCGTTGTGCTACGGACCCATGTTGGGGTGTCATGTGGCTGAGGCCATGGCTGTCTTGAATACCTAGAATTGTAAAGGTAATTAAATGTGATAATGAAATGCTGTTTGGGATCGCTGCTTGGGTCTAGCACCATCCCTAGGGTGCATTCCTCTGTTTAGCCGTTTGGCCAGGATACCCAAGGGTATGCCATGTTTACTTTATGCATTACTTTTTCCTTGAGAGGAATTCTAAACAATTTCATGTTTATATGTTGAGAATGGCCCGGTTACTTGTTTATCCTGAGGGTGTGAATATATATATATATATATATTATATTAGCCTGAGGGTGTGGATATATATATATATATTATATAGCATGAGGGCGTGGATATAATATAGCCTGAGGGCGAGGCCTAAGGGCGTGATATTATATAGCCTGAGGGAGAGGCCTCATGGCGAGATGTTGTATAGCCTTAGGGCGAGGCCTGAGGGAGAGATATTATATAGCTTGAGGGAGTGGATATTATAAAGCATGAGGGCGTGGTTATACTATATTAGCATGAGGGCGAGATTCTGTTTGGCCTGAGGGCTTGGTTCTATTGAGCACAGAATGTTTTAAATTAAATGGTTAAATGAAAAATAAAATGGCAATATAACTGGTAAATTTATTTACTTTTGAGTATTTCTTAGTTTATTGTATTTTACTACTGCACACTGTTGTTTCATATTTTCACACAGTTGAGCACGAGCCTTTGGTGGGTGTCTACTGAGATTTATTTCTCACACCCTGTTTGGGTCATGTGTTTTGCCCAAACAGATTACGTTTCTGTAGGTGTTGACAGGGGAAAGGGTACCTATACAGGTACATGATTGTATCAAAGGAGTAAAAGAGCATGGGACCAAGCTTAGGCTTGCGATGCTGCTACGTTCTGTCTACTTTGTTTTGTTTTGCTTTGCTGTACTCTATACTCTGTATTGTATTACTATGTAACATGTTTTGGCTGTTTTCTTAGAACTTGAGATATGTTTCATCATTATCTATATAACTGTTGGTTATCTTTTACTGTTGTTATTCACTTTAAATATTCATGGTTTATTTCTTCCACTGTTGTATGCTATTTATTTTATTCCGCTGTGCTACACTTTGAAAAATGAGGGCATAGTTTCCCCACTATCAGACCTGGTCCCTCGCTGCTAGTTGCCAGCCTATGACATTTGGGGAAATGCGCTTGAGTTCATGTGACCAACCGGGTTTGGGGCACCCGTGGAGTGGCAACCAGATCCGGGATGTTACACCTGGTGTGGCCGGAATTAAATTTTCAGTGCGTTCACACTGGACACGCCAAATAAATGAGATAACTCCTAAATGGTAATTCAGATCCTAAATCTGAGAGTACGGATGGGTCCGAAATGGGATGTTTACCCTAGGAATGACATAGAACATGTCGGCACGGGACGTTGGGACCCCTCGCCTGTTACCAGAACGTTAAACAGATAAATAAAATAATTAATTTATTCGTTTAATGGTTAAAATCAATTAGCTCTTAAATGGTTGCTCGGATGGGAAAACCGATTGCACCGTTGAGTCCGGAACGTGCCGTTTATCCTAGGAGGGGTGTAAGTTTTGCGAGTGCGGACCTTCTGTGCAAAATGCCACTAGGGGTGTTTTCGTAATTTAGCAGCCTTTGGCGTTAAATTTTATAGCTTTTGAATGAGGCCTCAGATTAATATTCCGAGACCTCCATTGGGATAAGAATGTTGAGTTTACCCTATGGGAGGCTTAACATTGACCCCGCTAAGGGTTTGGGTACGGGGGCCTACGGGCGGGGGGTTTAAGTGTTTTCTATTTAAACACTTCTCTTCCCCCCTTGTTTGTTTCCCCCTGGCGCAAACCCTCCCAAGGAAAGAGGAACTCCTCCTATCCTCCACCTCTCCGGTGAGGTGCGACAGCTCCGGCGGATCATCGGTGTAGCGTCAGGCAACACCGATTAAGGTAGGATCGTGCGTTTCATTTTAATTTTCCCGCACCTACTTTGAGCTCGATTGATTGTGTCGAATTGTTGTTTGATCTTCGAGCAACACCCATAATTGCGTAGCTTATTTTCTGAGATTTCTGTAGCCTTTTTCGGATTTGAAATATGAGTTCCGGGGCGACCGCAGTCATCCGACGAAGTCTGGTGATTTTTTGGGTGTTTTTCTGGCGGATCTGGGTACTCCGGCGGTCTAGCGCGGCGATCCAGCGAGCAGGCGCGACAGGGGTCCAGGCGGAGGCGCCGTCGGCCGGGCGGTCTGCGGAAGCTCGACAGCAGGGCGAGGCGCCAGCGTGAGGTGGCCTGAGGGAGAGCGGCCGCAGGCGAGTTGGGGGCGCGGAGCGGGAGGACCGGTCGGCTGCGCCGACCGGTTGACGCGGAGGTCTAGGGTGGCGGCGCGCGACCCCGCGGGGGAACAAAGACCCGCCCTCGGCGGGTCTTCACGTGGCAAGAAGACCGGCCCTCGGTCAGTATGAGGGTAGATTGTGGGTCCATGGCCGGCCCGTACGGTTGAGCCGCGGGCTGGTGCGGGTTGGCCCAGACCGGGCGGACCGGCCGAACCAGGCCGGTCCAGCCCAAGGGGTTCGTCCCCTCTGATTTCGGACACACGTATCTCCCACTACGAGTGTCCATTTTTCATGTCGTCTGTGGTAGTGCGAACCTCGGCTCGAGGCGGAGAATATGAGATGGTTTCGGGGGTTTTAACTCCCGATATGGGGGCCTCGGTGGAGCTACGCGTATGTTAAGTGGCTTAGCACTTTTCCCGAGATTATTGTTTTGAGCGGCGCGGACACATCCTATGTCTGTTTTGAGCGCCGTAAGTAGCATTGTGACCCTGGAGTCAAAGAAAAAGATTGCCTAGGGGTTTTCGGTCATTGAAACTAGAGTTGAGGCATGGGCCCCACGTGCCGTCTTTTAAGTTGTGAGCAGCGTTTAGAAAATTTTTCATTGGACGTCCATTCGAGGCGTGCGAGAAGTTGATTTTTGGTGTTTTTCTGTGGTCATTGCAATGGCGCAATCCTTCCACTTTAATTCTGCATGATGGTGCGGGCCCCATGAGGGCCGTTTTGGGAGTTGGCGGTGATTTTTAACTTTATCACTGGGTGTCTGTTCCGGAAAAGTGATTAGACAATCTTGTGTACTTTTTCGAGAGGATCACAATGGTGTGATCCGTTCGTTGTGCTTCAGGACTGGGATTTGGGTCCCATGAAGCACCGCTCATGTGCGGTACGATGAAATGCATATTTTTTTCCGGATATCCGTTGCACTCATGTGAGCAGTCAATTTGACATGTCTTTCCGAGGCGATCCCAACGGTGCGATGCGCCCGACTATTTTCGGGACCGAGGCTTGTGACCACGGGACGCTGTTCGGGCGTAAAGCACTGTTGGTGACTTTTTCGTTGGATATCCGTTGGAGGCGAGTAAATAGTCTATCTCATATGTTTTTTCGCGAGGATTAAAATGGTATGATCCATTTTGATGTGCAGAGTCTCTTTCGATATCTCATTATATATGGAAGCATGAAAGGTGTACTAGTGGTGGTTCTTCCTACGGTGTTTATAGAAAACCCTTGGAGTGTGATCGCGTTCACTCCCATGTGAGTGAAGTTGATGTTTGAAAAGATGGGTTTGACCATGCTAGGGCTGTGGAGGAAGTAGGTTGGAGAAACTATGTTTACACCTTTTTGCGTTGACATTGGGTGTCGTGTGCATGATAGCCCTTGGGCTGGAAATGTAGTATACTCTGGGAGTATACGGGAATTCTTGGAGGTACATGTTGTATTTTGTACCTAAGAACGTTTGTACGCTAAGTTTGGAGATGAGTTGGGGAAACACATCGTGTGGGCCCCATGTGTGTGCTGTGTTCTACTTTACGTACCTTTGACCTCTTGCGACGTAGAGGGTCCTCCTGTTCTCGATGGTTTCGACTAGCAGGGTTGAGTGGGTTTCCCCCTGGTCCTGTTCATGATGGTTTATACCCGTAGGGTTGAGTGGTTTCCCCTGGTTTTGTTCTGGAGTTGGGTGGTTGCGCGATACCCACTCCGTGTTCTATTGGCCAGGGTTGTACCATCCAGTAGGGATGGCCAGAGCAGCTCTAGGTTTACCCTCCAGCAGAGACTGGGTAGTGGGTTGCTCACTGACTTCTTCAGGTTTACCCTCCAGCAGAGACTGGGTAGTGGGTTGCTCATCGACATCTTCGGGTTTACCCTCCAGCAGAGACTGGGCAGTGGGCTGCTCATCGACTTCTTCGGGTTTACCCTCCAGCAGAGACTGAGCAGTGGGTTGCTCACCGGCTTCTTCGGGTTTACCCTCCACCAGAGACTGGGCAGTGGGTTGCTCACCGACTTCATTGGGTTTACCTTCCAGTAGAGACTGGGCAGTGGGTTTCTCGTTGACTTGTTAGGGTTTACCCTCCAGCAGAGACTGAGCAGTGGGACACCCGGCGACCTCTTAGGGTTTACCCTTCAGTAGAGACTGGGCAGTGGGTCACCCGGCGACCTCTTAGGGTTTACCCTCCAGCAGAGACTGGGCACTGGGTCACCCGATGACCTCTTAGGGTTTACCCTCTAGCACAGACTAGGCAGTGGGTCACCCGACGACCTCTTAGGGTTTACCCTCCAGCAGAGACCGGGCAGTGGGTTACCCGATGACTTTTTTTAAACTCAGTCTTTTCTAATAGGATAGTTTGTGGTTTTTTTCCATGACTGCCGGAGCGGGACCCTTGGTTGTACGGGTCAGTGATGTGATGACTTTGAATTTGAGAAGACCTCTCGACTGTGTGACAGTGAAAAAGTGTGTCTTGACGCACCCCCAAAACTCTCAAACATGAGGGGAACTTTCCCCACCGAGACGCGTCCTTGTGACGTGACCTAAAACCGTGTGGGCGAGTCAGTGCCGCCCAATGCAGATAGTGTCAAGGTGTGGTGATTTGAGCCCCTTTACTTGAAGTTCAGGGAAGACATACAGATACTGGGCATCAATGGTGTTTACTTCTGGGACTGTTGGTGACTCACTTTCTTGGGCTGAGCTACGGGATGGAGATCCCCTTACGATCTCATTCGGGCTTCTTGATTGAGCATATGGATATGTATATACCTTGTTCCAGTACCCACTTCATGGGTTTGGTTACTCTCCTTCCAGGAGAGGCGAATACGTGTGGGGTATGCCACGTGCTTTCTGTGTCTAGATTCTCATGGTTGGACGAGTCTACTCTCCTGCTATAGGTAGTGAAGACTCGACGATAAGTTCATCTTCTCACCGCTTCTAGCTCCTTTCATTTGGATGAGCCTACTTCTTTCTTCTTGTTGGGTTGAGTTGTACTCTTTACTGCACTCTTGGTGGTACACCTTTTCTTTTCTCTGTTTGATCTACTGCTCACCTCTTCAGTACCTCCTTTTTTGCTCCCTCGAGCCTTCGGGGCATCCTACTGAGTATTTTTATACTCAACCCTACTTGGGCTTTTCCCGCACTTGGTGTGCCCTTACAGACGACGGACAGGTTGGTCGTGACTTTAGTAGAGCTTAGGAGTTCGGGAGCTTGGACCGCGTATGGTGGTTGTAGTCGGGTTCCAGGTGTGGGACTCTCCCAGCTGTTTACTTTTGTTTACCTGTTGCCGGGTTGTGGCACTTTTCTGGTTGGGCATGTGTTTTTCCCTTTTCTTTTTAGTTTACCTTCAACACTTTATTTTTTACTTTTTAGAGGTCGATGCACCTTTGTGGTTGTATATAGCAGTTGGTACTTTACTTTCTCTTTTTACTCTGCACTATTGCATTGAGTGGGCTGCGTGTGTGTGTACAGGTACTTAGGCAAAGGCCTCCCCGAGTTGTTTAGCCTTCAGCGCTTATCGCTAGCCCCGGACTTATGGAGGCGGGCTTGGGGTAGTTGCGGCTCGAGCCCGGGTGGGGTCGGGTCGTGACAATATATTTACAATAAAATTCAATATAATACCACCTCCTTTTTAATCATTTTTGTCCTTTTAAAAATAATTCCTTAATTAATTTTCTTCAGTCACATCTTTCCCTCTTTATGAAATAAAAACATATCAATATCCCACCTTAATAAGAAACATCATCCTTTAAAAATGAATAACTTTTAACTTCTTCGATAAATAAAATGAATAAAAAAATAAATTCTTTCCAGAAATTAAAATAAAGGAAAAATTATCCTTTGTTAGAGAACTCAATAAAACTCACCAAATATAAATCCTCTCCAAATTCTCTTCAAAAACATCTCCCCCTTTAGGATGGTCAAAACAAACCAAATAAAGAGAAAATACTTCCCATAATTTCCATTGGATATATAATAAATACATAAGAGTAAAAAAATATTTTCATTGAAATATTGGTTTCTTTTGAAGTGTACCTCTCTTTCTTACTTCCAAAATTTATCTTCTGATACCTTTGGATGATCTTCTTCTAATGAATATGGTTCTAAACAATGTTCAAAATTTTTTATGTTATATTTTTTAAAATTTAATCCTATGAAAAACTAAATAAAATATATCTCCCTTATGGAAGTTTATTTCTATTAAACTCAATTAAAAGTGTAACTTCTATTAGGTGTGGTTCCAGTAAAATTTCAAAGAAAATTTGATAATTTACACTCAACGAACTTATAAATGATGTAAATAAACCACATAAAAAAAGTTAGTACAATTTTATAACAAAGAATGTCCACCCCATTTCTAAATTAGTTTTTTCAATGGAAAGAGGGAGTTAAAATAAAAAAAAAGTTATGAACACTTTTCATTGATCACACCTAACTTCTATTTAATATATTCAAATATATCATAATTTAAGGCTTTAGTTAAAATTTTAGCAAACTGATTTTCAATTCCACTAAAATCTAGAATAATATATTCTTTTTTATGTGTGGCCCCAAAGAAAGTGGTTTTCTATGACTATGTGCTTCACACATGAGTGATGCATTGAGTTTCTTGATAAATATATAAATCTTGTGTTGTCACAATGAATAATACTTTGAGTAAAACTCAAATATAAATCTATAAATGTGTATCGTATCTATAATAATCGAGAAAAAAAACTTATAACCACTACATATTTATATTTAGCAGTGGAATGTGAAACAATGTGTTGTTATGAAACAAAAGACTCACCTAAGAAATGAAAAGTTCCAAAATTTCTCATTCCATTCATATTAAATCCAAAAAAGATAGTGTCAGAATAACTCTTAAGATTAAATTCAGTTCTGTATTAGTAGAATAATCAAAGTTCCAAAGTTTCTTTAAGGTCGTGGAAGATCCGATCGATTGATTTAAGATCAAATTGCTTCATATTTTATTATAATCTTTCACCCAAGTTACTTAGTGTATAATGTTAGGTTGACTACCTATTGAGTAGGGTAAGATACTGATAATCCTTATGAATAAATTTTGATCAACTAGTTTTCCAGACTTGTCAAGATAAAGTTTACAAGAGGTACCTATTAGAGTACTAATACATATAGTAATTTCAAAACTAAAATGTTTAAGTTAATATATTATATACTTATGTTGAGTTAAAGTTGTTTATTCCAGTTTCAGAGTAATTTATAATCAAATAAATTAATTAAGTTTACCCATCATGTTCATCTTGAGCTCACTCTACATAATTTTTGAGAAACTATCAGTGATAATTTTCAGAGTTGATCCAAAGATAATGTCATTGAAAAAAATTTCATTAATGGTAGTGTCCTTGAAGGATTTATTGATTAAAAGAGTGGGGAAATCTATTCATTTAAGAAAATTATTTTAAATCAGATAACCAGAAAAATGGTTATACCAAGCTCCTAGAGCTTGTTTAAGTATGTAATGGGATTTGGTAAGTTTGAAAACATGTTCCATAAAATTTAAATTTTCAAAGCTAGGGATTATAATATATAAATTTCCTCTTGAAAATATACTTCAAGGAATGCAATCTTTACTTCCATTTGATATAGAGTAAAATTAATATGATATGAAAAGGCTATAAGTATATATATGGACTCGCGCCTAGTTACTAGAGAAACAATTTCCCAATAATACAAGATCTCTTACTAATTATAACATATATCTTCCAATATTTCCTTATTCCCACTGATAATACCATTTTCATTACATTTTTTCTAGAGGACCCATTTTATTCCTATAATCTGAGGATTATTTGGATTCTTAACTAAGGTCCAAATATTATTTCATTTGAACTTATTAACATATTCTTGTATGATAATTATCAAATATTCATCAACTAAGGCTTCATTATCAACTTTAGGTTCAATTTGAGATAAGAATGAAAGATAATCACATTAATCTTGTAAGGATTTTTTGTTTTTAACTATTGTATTCTGTCACTAATGATGTTATAAGTGGAATGATTCCTTAATATTATCTTATTTCATGGTAAAAATGTGTTTTTATCACTATATACTAATTACTTAAAATATATTAGAGTATATTTGGATGTTCTAATTCCATTATTCTAGTTTTTGGCATGTCAATATCTAATTAATTGGATTCAACTTTTGATAACAATATTAAGGTGGTTTAAAAGTCAAAATTTGGATGTATAACTTTTGGATGTTTTAAGCTTAAATAAAGATCAATTTCATTAAACTCTACATATACCATTTATTTAACAATATGTTTACATTTTTGAAAACCCAACACACCTTACTAGTGACCTAATAATAAATAAATATACCTTCATCAACTTTATATTAAATTTATAAAGATATTATTTATTATTTAAAATAAACACTTTGCATCTAAAAACATTTAAGTAACTGAGTTTAGGTTTCCTCAAAATATATAATTACTAAGGGATATTGTTAAAAACTATATGATATAAAGAAAAATTTATAGTTTAGTAGGCTTCAATCACAACTTTTAATAAAAAATAATTAGCTACTGAGTATTCACACAATATTGTTATGGTAATTTCCTGAAGGGATCTATTCATTATTTCTACAACACCATTATGTTGTGGAATTCTTGGTGATAATAAATTATAAGTTATGCCTTTTTTAAAATAATTTTTTCCTTCAAAAATATGGTTTACAAACTCACTACCACAATCACTCTGTATAATGAACACATGTAGTTTTTTTAAATTTTTAACTTGTGTTAAAACATTTTTTTAAAAAAAGAGTGCTTTCGATTTTATTTATTAAAAATAAGTCCAAGTATATTTAGTGTAATAATCAAATATGACATATATATAGTGCTTTCCTTAAATAATCATATTTTATAAAGGTCCAAAATCTCTATTTGAACTAACTTTAAAGCTATTAAAATTTAACTTCACCAATAGACTTTAAGGTTGTCTTGTATTTCATACCAAATTATTAAAGATTAAAAAATTTAAAAGAAATAAATTAATGTCATAATAGATCTATAAATAGTCCTTTCCTATATTTCCAAGCTATGGTTTAGAAATTATAATGTCCTAATATCCTTTTCTAAAGCCATAAAGAATAGTATACTGCACTAAAATAGGGTAAATTTCAATTACAATGGACTTATAAATCTATCATGTAAACATTATCATGCCTATTGATAGGTAGCATGTGAGCTCTACCAAAACTTTTAAAAGTAAATTTATCATCCCCAAAGTTCTTGGAGTAACCTTCATCACAAATTTGGATAATATTAATGAAGTTGTGATAAAGTTATAAAACATAAAAGACATTATAAATTATAGTCTTACAAAGATAAAAAACATCACCCATACCCTATATTCTATCTTATTCATTGTATCCAAAATTAAATCATCACCCCTTCACTTTTTTTGAGTTCCAAAGTGTTTTCCAGTAGGCTAAATACCCCGAGGGGGGGGGGGGGTGAATCATGGTGTGACAGAAGAAACCAAGAACCCCTTCAATTTTGTTTCTTTTTTAAACAAAACTATATTATCTATTATTATCCCAATAATATATATATATATATATAATCATGCAAGAGACACAATAATTTTACTTGGTTCACCCTAACCTATTAGTCTAAGGAGGATATAAAGATGATGTGTTGATGTACCCAAATATAATATAGTGCACTGTTGTTATAATGTTTAGATTGGACTCACTATCCCTCCATCTTTAAAACTATTCAATCACAAGAACCCATTTCTTTCTCAACTGATGTAAATAGGCTACTCCTTCAAAATATTCATTAGATGATCCATATCAACTCTGAATTTGATCACAACCATGTGAGTGTTCCATGAAGTTTATTTTTAATTTGAGATATGAAATCCACATTATTATATAGATTCCACTTCATACAAAAATACATTGAATTTTTTTTATTCTCTATGAATTTCCCACCAAACACATACCACAAAGATAACACACACTTCCTAGAAAGTGTAATATTCACTATACACCACCTAGGTGGAATCTCTTACATGAGACACTCCTCTACAAACCTCAATTTTAGACCACTATTGGGATCTACGAACATACACGACCTGTAAGACTAGTTTACCTTATTCCATTCCTATACAAACTAACTATGTGAGCCTCCCTTCTCTATATAGTTGCTTTATGGGCTTTGATTTTCATACATACTTCATGGACTTCCATCACCGCCGACACTACTGCACGAACCGACTTATGAATTTGTTTAATTATTTAGTGTTGATCCTTCGAGATAATTTTCTCTCTATTTATTTAGTGACGTGATTAAGGGGTCCTTATATAGGTAAATAAATACTAAGAACCCACTGACCATGAAATTACTATTCACACCTTCTCAAGCCTTCAACCACACACTCTATACTTAGTGGTCTTCCTAGAATTACCACCTTATGACCACATGCTATCCATGTGAGCCTTTATTTGCGAGCATCATTAGTGAAAACTACTACTATGAACTACCTTTGTGATCCCTCACTTACAATTACATTCATGATATTTCTTAACACCTTCACCTACCGTAAAACTTCTTTACAATCATGTACCCACTGAGTGGTGTCACAAACTATTGTAGACCTACCATGTGTCTTAGTCTACTTACTATGTGGTCTGTATTGTTACCATGTGCAAACCTGCTTTCTCAATAATCATAAATAAAATTTCATACCAAAAAATTTTGAAAAAAAAGGTTAACTTCACCACATTTTATGAAAAATTTCTAGACACATCCAAATGATTCCATAATCACATTTTCAAAATTTTTATCAAAAAATATCCTATAACCTCTGTCAACCAAAATTTTCAACAAACACAAAAACTCAAAGATACCAAAACATTTCATTGAGGTATTTTGTTCCAAAAATACCCCCCTTTGGGTTTATTGAAAATACTTCAACCTTTGATACCACTAAACACCTTCTATTGAAAAAACTTTGTGTAATTTTTTCCTCAATATCTATTAACACTTTTCAATTCTATATAGAAATCAGGGATGTAATCAACACATACTCTAAGACCATATGAGCCATGAAAAGTGTGATAAACAAGAGTAAAATGAAAAGTTCTTCAATGAATCACATAATTCTCTATACCACTCATTGAATATTTATTGATACCAAATGATCATAAAATATTATACCAATTATTATTGGTAATTGATACCAAATTATGCTTATAGTGTATCTCACAAGAAGAACACCTCCTTTAACCACACTTCACAACTTTTTGTACTAAAAACATAAAGGATACTCTATAGTGATATGTAACAAATGAATGAATAGCTTAAATATAACCATGGTCAATAAGAATCCATATGATTCATCAAGGAACATATTTAACCCTATAAAAACCCTTTTTATCCTCCATGAGAATTAATTTTCACCTATTTTAATGAACCTAAAGGTTACTCTTTTATGGGTTTAAATAGAAAAAAAGAATAATGTATAATAAAAAAACAATACCTTGGGGGTGGGGGTCCCAGATTCACACTCTTAAAGTGCGAGGATTTGACTAGAATCCAAGATTCATCTGATACCTTTCAAAAGCTTCCTTATTTAAGGTATTCTTCATGATTTCTATGAACTAAAGTTTTATCAGCATATACTAAAACTTCACCAGATCATGTTCCACTTTCTCCTTTATAAAGTGATATTTTATTTTAATTCTCTTTATCCTTGAGTGATAGACAATATTTTCTCTAAGATTTATAGAACTTGAATCATCAATATTTATTATGATAAAAAAAATCACTTAAACTACCATATCTTCATGCTATTTATTCATCCATAATAGTTTCATACATGCTTGAGTGATCATACTATATTTAGATTATAAAGTGATGAGTGAAATGTAGTCCCGTTTCTTTCTAAAACAAGAAATTAACAATCCATCAAGGTAAAAATCACCACCAGATGTATAATTTCCATCATTTGATAATATGTCCCTATTAACATTTGAATAACCCAAAAATCATGTTCTAGTGTTTCATTGTAAAGTAAGATGTAATCCATTGTGCCTTTGATGTACTATAGTATTATCTTTACTATATGAATGTAGATTTTTTTGAGATTACTTTGATATTTTTATATATTACATATTTAAAAAACAATATTTGGTCTTGTTATTGTAAATCACAACAAGCTTCCAATGATTTTTATGTATTCCATGACATTGACTACTTTGTCATCTTCATCCCTTAACAACTTCATCCAAGTAGAAATTGGTGTTGTAATAACCTTAGAGTCATATATTTCAAAACCTATTAGAACCTACATTTCATATTTATATTGATAAATAAATTTTCTATCCCCTCCTTATGTCACCTTTATACCAAGGAAACACATCATCTCTCTAATCTTTGAAATTTTGAACTCATAATTCATGAATTCTGTAAACTGTTTGTATTATGATTCATACCTTCCACTAAAGATAACGTCATCCACATACACTAGAACTATAATCCTTTTATTACTATCATTATATACATAGAAATTATAACCAACTATAAAATTTTGGAAACTATGCTTCTTCAAGTACTGATAAATTCATGGATACCATGATCTTGGTTCCTATTTCAACCCATACAAAGCCCTCTTTAGTAAAAAATATTTTTTCTCATATTCATGGATAAGAAAACCATCCAGTTTTTCAATCAAAACCATTTATTAAAGGAATCCATTAAAAAATGTTGAATTGACATTGATTTGGAACACCTTGAATTTCCTTTTCACTAAAATGGCTAAGAGTAGTCTAATTGTATTTATCCATGAAATAAGTGTAAATGTTTCATATAAATTGATTCCCTCTAACTAGGAGTATTCCATAAACACCAGTCATGATTTTTTTGAATTACCATTCTATCTTAATTTTATTATGGAAAAACTATTTTCTCCCAATTATGTATTTATCTATAGATCTCAAAAAAATATTCCACATCTAATTATTTTCAATTTGGCGAAGCTTTCATTCATGAACTAAACCCAATTCTCATCTCCACCAGCATCTTCAAAACATTTTGTCTCTATCTATGATAAAAAGAATTATTTATATAGAGATTCCATTATCCTAGTTTTCTCTAGTGTTATCTGATCACTGATGATATTCTTCTTGTCAATTTTATATTGATTTTTAGCATATATACACATATTGGTATGTCATCATCTTGATAGAGTTTTTAGTTCCCTAAAACCAACTGTCCTTTTATTTTCAATTAAATATTATATTCATGGTATTTAAATATAATTAGTATAATTTATTATCACATTATAATTGTTATTTTTCATGATAGTGCATGTGATAATGTCCCAAGGATACTTTTTGAGTTGAAGTACAAAACAGTTCTATGCTATGATGAGATACTTTAAATGTCATGATAGTATTCCTTAAACATATGTTCTTTGGAAAAATGATATTGTTCAAATGGACACATATTATAAAGTCTATTATGGACAAGAGGCTCATAAGACCTTAATACACCCTCTTATGTTGTTCTCCTTTGGTAATCTACAATAAGGGTGGTTATGAGAATAAACCCACCAATAATAATTCCACATGTTTCATGTGTAATTGGATATTCTTATTAATGGACCTGTGTAATGATCCTTTCAATCTAAGACTATTATTATTGTGTTTCATCACTTGTGTTCTTAGATGTATTTAAAAAACCACGATGATGATCATTCATGATGAATTTGGATATGTTGGGTGCATCATGAGTGGTATTACATTAATGAATAATGCAAGAGATGATTTATCGGTGTATAAATCAGTGAAATTTATTTATTTTATTAAAAAAATATTCATTATACTTGGTTTTGTAAATAACAAGGTAGATGAGAAGGCTGAGTTATGGATTGATAATAATGGAAATATTATTTGAATAAATATTCATTAATTTATTTAGGAGAAATAATATTTAATTAGCCCAAAGGTTATGCACATGTAAAGTAAATAATAATAATATTTAAATAGTTTGGATATGGGTATTACAAAGAAATTAAGAACCTAAAATGCCTATAAATACTCAAGGAGACTCGATCTTCAGACCTCCTGTGAGACCCACATAGACGTAAACACTAGGCTGCACCCCTAGGGTAAAATAATAATAATAATATTATTATTTACAAATGGAGTATGTCGAGGATTAAGATAATATTAAAGGTCCTTTGTAAAAATAATATTCTAACCCTATCTCTATAAATATCTAACTATATAATTCTATAATCAATTTTTTTATGCACAACATTTTTCTCTCCATAGAATTCTCTCAGCCCAGAGATATTCTCAATAAAACTCTAAGTCCCATAAGAATTGGCGATCCTATTCCACTCTCTCTAACTGTGAGATTACAAAGAGAATCCAATAATACTCATTGTAATTTTAAATTCATGATTAATAATGAACTACTCAAGGCATATAGATATCTTCACTAGCATCTAAAGAACCCTATGGTAACATTCAAAGTTTCTTGGTGTATGTGTGGATCACCCTTAAAAGGAATCTACCATTGATTCCTCTATTATAATGAAGGTTCTAAAAGAAGAGTCAATCAAATTTGAAAATTAAGAAATAATTAAAAGATAATATAATTCTTGATCTATCTAAATCAATTATAAATTACATGGGATATCCTATCTTCGTAGATTCTAAGAATGCATTTATATCGATTTTTGAGAAGAAATGCATAGAAGTTTATGAATTTTTTTAGAAATATCCTGACATGATTTTTCTACACCTAGAAACATACAAGCGATATCAAAGTGGCTACAAGTTTAATTTATAATTATTTATGCATTTATTTTCTATACACATTTGATTGTTATATTCATTTTTGTTATATACATTTTTAATCCAAATATATATATTGTGATTATCACCTTCATGTAACCAAGAATAGGTAAAATATAAATGAATTGCGAGTCGATATAATCCATATCGAGGTACCAAAGTTTTTAATTATTGATATAGATTACACACCATGTAGTCAAGTTCACCAAATCTGGATTGGTTGCAGGGTACACGACTCGCCACAGGGAGTGAACATGCTATGTCATTATTACACACTATGTGTCGACCAACCAAACTAGAATGTAGTTTTACAGATTACATGGTATGTAGTTGGTGTACACACCATATAGTCTATATGTTTTTATAGTGTAAATTGTGGAATCCATGTTGTCAAAGACACACCATTTATTTATTACATGATATGAAGGACTAATATCCAAGAAAAATGATAATTAGTGAACTCAATTTGGTGGTCATGTAATTAATATAGACACAATGTATTTAATATTTACAATACAATGGTCATGTAATTAATACACATGTGGATTATTTATTCAAATGACATAGTGTTCATTTAATTAATTCACATGTGGTGTAATGCACATGGTGTGAAATTAATTCTCATGCGATGCAAAAGTTAATTAACATGTGGTGTATTTAATTCATGCATGTTCTAATTAATTAATTAATTAATTATCAAATGGTGTAATTTATTTACATGTGGTGTAATTAATTCACATATGGTGTATTATTAATACACATGCATGGTGTTTAACATATACAACGTAATTTATTAATTTACATAGAAATAAAACTAGTTATGTCATTGATTAAATCTACACACTGTGTGGAAATGGTTTAAGGAATATTAAATACTCAATAAATTATGTGTTAAATTAATATCTATATTTCATGTTTCCCCCATATATACATATTGTAATTATTAAAAGTACCTGGAATTCAATGATAGTTTGGATGAATTATTAAGATAAAATAATTAATTAATTAAAAAGTTAATTAATAATTCACATAAGTTTTTCTCAATAAATAAGAATAATTGAAAGATTACTAGATGGTATTAAAAAGTGTATGTGTTTCATGGTATGTATGATTATGATCCTATATCGACCTATGTATGTTTGAATTTTCTTAATTTAATTTATTGCATGAGTTTTTCAATTATTATTATTAAATTAAAATGATGGCATACACGTCATCCCCTCCTATTTATTATATATAGACCAACATGTCCATGGTTTATTTAATGTACACCCATTAACCCATCCTTGGGTTCCCCTCACTTACATATGAGTAAAGATATATTTAATCAAGAATCTCCCTATCAAGTTGAGGTGGTTCAAGTTTGGAACCATGGAAAAACCATTCAAGGAGATAAATAGGAGGAAAGGTGGAATGCTGCATCCTAAGCCATGAACTATCTCAAGTGGATTTTACCCTAGGTCCTATAGATGGTTTATCATCTTCTAGATAAACCAACTATTAGATAAATCTAATGATCATACCAATTTATTTATTTATTTCTATTAGTTTCATGGTTAATTATTTATTTGGAATGCTTGGAGATGATATTAAATAAATAAATCAAAATTTCAAGATAGAATTAAATAATTTGTATTAAGAATAAATTTTTTATCTATACATGTTTAACCAATTAATTAAAATCTTATTAACATTTAAAAGTATTGTTTTGATAATATGGGATCATTTTATTCATAAGATAAAAGGAAAAAAATCCCTAATTAATTTATTAAGTTGACACAACCTTCGGTTACTTGATTTCAAATTGAAAAATAGTTTCAAATTTCTTGATCAACCCTAGTTGGGGTTTTTTGAACTAATGATGAGTTAAAAATAATGTTTTTTATTAACTTAAAAAAATTTATATCAGGTTGAATAACAAGTCTTTGTATAAATATGGAGGCTGGTGTTAAGGAAATCCAAGTCTAGGATTTTAGGAGTAAGGAGTCCACTAAATGGATCAAGGAGTTATGAGTCAGTATTAGAAAATATGTGCCCAACTAAATACCTTCAATTACCTTAAGAAACCATCATTGCGGTAATGAGATGGGAAATATGTATCCTTGACACTAGATTATCCATGTGACTAAATAATTAAATTTTGATAGTGAGGGATATAATTAATTGATAAAATATTGGGAAACTAATAATTAAAATTTATTACATCACACTCTTTTATGATCAAGGAAAGTACTAAAATATACTATATTTATTATAGAAATGATAAATCACTAATTGTAGACATTATAATTACAATATATCCTCCATAAATACAACCTTTTCACCTGCACCAACTTATAGGAATGGTACAAATGCTTCCAGATTATACTATGGAAAGTGTGGATGTTTTATGTGTTGGAATCCTTAGTTCTCGAGCCACATAGAAATAAGGACAGTGAGAATAAATTATTTCTTTATGAAAAACCCTAGATAATTTTATATATTTATAGTTTTGAATTCTATCAGATATTTCTAGAAAGATTTAGAAGTTTTATGAAAGCATAAATATTTTTAACATATTGTCTTATATCCAAGATATTTATAGGAGAAAGTGAGATAAGAGAGATTTATGATATACAAGGCACTATTCACATGAAAGTTTGGAGAGTCAGCACTAGCTATGCCTTAAATAGTTAAGATTATTGACTATATAGATACCTTATAAAATATAGTCTTAAATCATAGATATGAGTTTCACATAGATCTCATTTTGGCCTCAAAACCTCAGAGATTCTCTATTTTCATAGTTAATTATAATATGGGAAATACTGATCAGATACTTACAGAACTACTTATTCTTATTCTCTGAGTTGATAAAGACATGGGGTGTAACAAACCCATGCTCTATATAGTTAATTAAGGGAATCTCAAGGAAAATGGACCAATTACTCACTCCAAGTTTAAGGCTTCTAAGCAGTGGCCTTCTATAAAGAGGAATATCCAAAGGAAAGAAAAGGAACAACATGTAATATATTTTGCATATGGAAATTAAAAACACTAAAATAATTATTATATATAGAAAAATTAAGGGTATAATGTAGGTGTATTCATTATTGAGTGTAACTTATCCTTATCTACAAGTTGGGTATTAGATACTACTTGTGGTGCTCACATCTATATCTAAATACAGGAACAAAGTAGATTCAAGAGGGTTTATAGAGGAGAAGTAGATCATTGAGGTGATAATAAAGATTGACTAGCTTCTGTAGATATTAGATACTATCACCTCATTCTACCAATAAGACTTATGTTGGTTTTAAATTATTGTTATTATGTTATTAGTTTTACTAAGAACATAATATTAGTTTTTTTCTTGATATGAATGATTTTTTTTTCAAGTTTAGAAATAATGAATGTCATTTTTATAAAGATAAATTATTTTTGGAATTAATTATATTAATAATGGTATTTAAGTATTATATTACAAAAACAAAGTGTTGGAATTTGACAATGAATTATGTTTTTTTGAATCATATAATACCAAGTTGTGGCATCACCATCCAAGTCATGGAAACCAAAAGTGCATGATAAAGATCTATCAAAAAGTGGTTTTAAACTCTTTTTAGCTAAAACCACTTGATATATGTATTGATTATTTAAAAGGTAGGGTAACCAAACCAAATTTTAGTGGTATCGGTGGAAGGTCTATATATATTCTAGAATTAGTACACACTGAAGTGTATGGACCATTTATAGTACAATTTTGAGGTAGATTCTCATACTTCATTACTTTTAGTGACCAATGTAGTTGATATGGATTTGCATACTTAATGAAGTAAAAGTTGGGATCCTTAGATAAATTGAAGGAATTCAAGAATAATTTATAGAATCATCTTATAAAGAATATAAAAAAGATATAACTATATTGAGGAGAAAAAACAAAAAAAAGGTTGAATGGTTCCCACTTTTCGAAAAAGTTGTTTAAAAAAACAAAAAATGGATTGTGGTGGTTGTATATGGGAGTTTGGGATTTTATCCCAACTCACTCCTCCCTATACACCATAGTGGAATAGTGTAAGTGAATATGGTAGGTTAATGATGAGTCACTCTAATATTCCATTATCCTTTTAGGTATATTCCTTACATACTACGACTTAAACACTGAACTATGTTCCAACGAAAGTGAAAAATGACATACCACATGAGTTAATGAATGAAAAGAGGTATGTGTTGTAAAAATTATGTGTATAGGTTTGTAATTAATTTGTTAAGGAAACTTCAAGAAAAAAACTGAAACCCCGAGGATTGTATTGTATCTTTATAGGTTACACTAATGTAACAAACATATATTACATATATAAAACCATAGAAAAAATGTTTATAGTAGTTTGAAAGGCCATATTCTAAGAGAGGGGACACATCCTCAAGAAGGGTAGTGAGAGAAATATTGACTTTGATGAATTCAATGCTCAATATAAAGAGGATTTGGAAGAGGAAAAACTTCCAAGGATCCCTATGTAAGATGATGTTCTTGAGGCACATGTATTGCATAGAAGCACCCAAGTGGTTATAGAACTAATTTTTTTATTGTTTTTAGTCACCGAGGATGGTCACTCATTATTACTAAAAAATAATGACTGTATATACTACAAGGAAGAATTATAGAGCATAGATCATACTATATAGAAATACTCTATTAATCCTAAGATAGATTCCATATATCATAACCAAGTTTGGGTTCTGGTTGATCCATCAGTTGATGCAAATCCTATTGGGTGAAAATGGGTATTCAAGATAAAACTGGACATGAAAGGTAAATTAAATACTTATGAAGCACTACTAGTGGATAACGGGTTTAAAAAACATAATGGAATTGTATATGAAGAAAGGATTTTTCTACTTTCCATGTTTAAATCAATTATAATTCTAATTTCTATAGTATCATTTCATGACTATGATATTTTGGAGTTGGATACCAAAACAACTTTCCTTAATGAGAACATTTAGAAGGATGTATATATGACACATCCAGAAGAGTTTTTGAATCAAGGTAATGTTAAAAATGTATGATAGTTAAATATATCCATTTATGGATTATAGAAAACATCCATGTTATGGAATATTCATTTTGATGAAGCCATATAATAGTTTGGTTTAATAAAGAATGAATTTGAGCCTTTTTTATATCGATGGTTTAGTGAGAGTGTGGTCATTTTACTTGTAGTATATATAAACTACATCTTACTTTTTGAAAATGACATTCCAACCTTATAGTCAGTTAAGGACTAGTTGAAAAAATGTTTCTCTATGAAGGACTTAGGTGAAGCATCCTATATCCTCAAGATCAAGATTCTTCAAGATAGATAAAATAGGTTTATTGAACTAGGTAAAGGTATATATATTATCCAGATATTGAAGATAATCAATGTAGAATAATCCAAGAGGATATTAGTTTTAGTGTCACATGGAATTCACATCTAAAAGAAAATGTGTCCTCCAACATGACACAAGAGAGAGAGGATTAGTTTGATCCCTTTTTCATCTAAAATATGATCAATTATGTATCCATTTTATGTTTAAGTATTGATGTTTCTTATACTATAATCATGAAAAGTAGTTATCAAGAAAATCCAGGGGAATAAAATTGGGTTGTTGTTAGGACTATCATTAAGTATTTGAGGTGTAGTAAGGATACATTTTGGGTATATGGAGGAGGCGAGGAGCTAATAATCATGGAATTGAAATATTCTAGTTTCTAAAATGATAAAGATGACATGATATCACAATTAAGACATGTATTCACACCCAACGAGGGAATTTTGAGTTGGAAGATCTAAAAATAACCATTTTTGGATGATTTTATAGTTGAGTATGAATATAATGTGGATTTAGATGTAGCTAAAGAAGCAGTTTGGATTCACAAATTCATTCAGAAGTTTGGTGTGGTGCCTAGTAGTACACACCCTATCATAATGAAATGTAATAATATTGAAGCAGTGTCTCTCACAAAGTATCTAAGGTCTCACCAAAGGATAAAGCACATATTCTAGAAGTTTCATCTCTTGAGGGATTTTTATCAATAAGGTGAATTCACAGTGGGAAATTTATTCATAGAGGAGAATGTCACAAACTAATTAACTAAAGCCTTATCTTAGTAGAATCCTGAATATCACATTAGAGATAACGAGCTTAAAATTATTAGTAGTTTTCATTAGTGCAAGTCGGATTATATTAGAGTTGGTGGTTCCCTTAAACAAACTTCCCTTGTTCTTTTGATTACATTGTATATTCATGGTATTTGAATATAATATAATATAATTTATTATCACATCCCAATTATTCTTTGGTATGATAGTGTATGTGATAATGTAATAATCCTTAAACCTATATTATATGTAAAAATGATTTTTTAATGGGACAAAGATGATACATGTTATTATAGGTAAGTGGATCATAAGAAATTGACACACCTTCTCATGGTGTTCACCCTTAGTAATATAAAATTATGGAGGTTATGAGAATGGAACTTTCAATAGGAATTCCACATATTTCTTGTCTAATTGGATAATCTAATCCATAGACCCATGTAATGATCCTTTTAATATAAGATTGTTATTAATGTGTTTCATGACTCGTGTGCTTAGATGTATTTCATAAAGCCAGAAGATTATCATTCATATTGAATTTGGAGACATTGTGTGTGTCATGAGAGGAATTTCATTGATGAATACTGCAAGAGAAGATTTTTTACCTTCTGTTGGAATTGAATTTATTAGGACCTTTGATAGAATAGAACAACCGAATTAAGTTCATAGTCAAGGTGGTTTATTAGCATATTTAGTTTCAGAAAATCAAATAAAGAGAGTTGAGTATGTAGGTTTACAAAACAAGCTATGAAACCTATTTTATTAGAGATATAAAGACATATGGATTATGTTACATGGTAAGAATTATTAGGAGGTTAAATTTTGTTAAAAAATTAAATATTTTCTATATGGGAACCTTAGCATGTTTATAGTTTCCAAACATGGACTTGCAGTTTAGCCTAATATCATGAAGAAAGGGGTTTATATGGTCACACACTAAGTGTATCCAAGTAACTTAGTTAACTTATATACATGTCTAAAAAGTATATTAGAACATTATTTTAAGGTCTAAGGAATAATATTTAATCAAGTTTATTGATTTATTACAAGTATTTATTTATCAGTGTATAATAAAGTGATATTTATTTATTTTATTAAATGAATATTCATTATACTTGGTCTGATTAATAATGAGGAGGATGAGCACATTGAGTTAAAGTTTAGTGATAATGGAAATATTATTTGAATAAATAATAATTATTTATTCAATAAAAATAATAATTGATTTATTCAATATATATAATATTTATTAGTCTGCAGGTTATGCACATGTCAAGTAAATAATAATAATAATATTATTATTTAGAAATGGGGTATACTGGGGACTAAGAGAATATTAAAGGGCCTTTATGAAAATAATATTCTAACCCTATCTCTATAAATACATGACTATAGAATTCTCTAAACTACAATTTTTTTAACTGCATTTGAATCTTCGGAGAATTCTGTCTGTATATAGATATTATCAAGAATGATCTAAGTCCCATGAGAATTGGAGACTAACCTCTAATATCCCTGGTTGTAAGAGAGACAAGTTAATACAACAATACTCCTTGGGATTCTAAAGAGAGATAGATAACGAATAATGTAAGGTGAAGGTACATTCACAGTAGCATCCGGAGAACTCCACCATGACTTTCAAAGTTTCTCGGTGCACATATGGATCAATTCAAGAGGAAATATACCCTTTAATCATCTATCGTAATGATGATTAGATAATAAGGGGTATCTTCCTTCAATAATTAATAATATATTACAAGATGAGGAAATACTTTATCTTTGTAAATTAATTATAAATTATGTGTGCGATCCTATCTTCATGAATTTCAAGAACAAAATTTTATCTAGTTCTATGGATAAATCTAAAGAAGTTGATTAATAATTTTATTGGGAATCACCCAAAACACTTCCTATATTCCCCATAACATACACATATTTCTCATCATCATTATCTTATTATGAGTTATCATTTACCTCTTATGACCCCCCTAAGTTGTTTACCTCCTCGTTACTATCATCAAAGAGATAATAACTGCGTGTTTGAATATTCTAATAATTCCAATTAAAGTGACATAATTTCTTTCAATAACCTTTCCCAGTCGCTTATTAAATCTTTTATATGATTTTCATTTTCCCGAGTAGTTAAGGAATATCCCTTAATATCCATGGGATTCAAATTTCCTGTGCTTCTTCTTATTGAGAATTCAAAACATATTTCTAAAGATTTTAATGTATTTAAATGTCATATTATTTTCATACCATAACTCATATGAATTATTTTCTTCCTATAAACATAAAAAGCTATATTATAAATTTATATCAATTTTAAGAATACTTCCAACTAAAACTTATATAGTAGGACAGTTTCAATGAGTATTTTTCTGAAAATGTTGTTTATAACACTACTGTAAATCTGGACTTTAACAATGCTAGTAAAATGGATTTATTAGTGCTATAGAAGTACTAATAATGTAAGAAATGCTTAAGAGTTAGATTGAACAGTGCTCATAAAAAGTGCTGATAAAGGACCCCTTTAATAGCGAAAAAAGTACTGATAAAGGGGGCCTATATGAATACTTTTTACGAGCACTATTAAAGATAACCTTTATCAGCACTTTTTTATCACTGCTAAAGGCCACCTTTTATAGTGCTAAAAAATTACTGATAAAAGCCCCACTTATAAAGGGTATAATTTTTTTTTCACACCCCACCCCACCCCCTTTATTAGAACTTCCCACCCCCGCCCCCTTTATCAGTGCTTCCCCAACCACTTTATTAGCACTTTAGTACACACCCTTGCCTCTAGAAAGTTTTGAACCTGGTTCCTCCAACTTATACACCATCGCCTTTTCCATTCCCCTATACTTTTTTGTTTTACATTTATGATATATCTATATATTTATATATATTTCATTATATTTTTTATCCATATATTTATATATATTTTTATTTATTTTTTAAATACATATTTAATTATATATATATATTTTAAAATGTATATTAACTCTAAAAACCCTAAAAACACCTAAAAACACTAAGAAACTAAAAAACCCTAAAACACATAAAGACCATGAAATGATAATAAAATTTGATCTGTGAGTCTATTTTTGATCGACAACCAGTAAAATGGAATACCAAGAAATGAGCTTCGACATGATATGTGGTACAGGAAAAACAGACACAGGGATTTGAATTTATAGTCGTATAAATTTTAAGATACTAGGGTCGGCGACTAAAAACTCAGTTTTGGAGGCCTTCTAGGCCTTTATAGAGGTGGAAAATATTACATGATCTCTATTAGCTATTAAATAGCCCTACTAACTATTGATATGATCCCAAACATTGATTTTATATGCGGTATATCCCAAATAGACACCTAAATCAAATTTATGGCTGTTTGAAGTTCGAGTTAGATTTCTGACTTTTGTGAAACTGTAATATATTTTAGTCCTTTTATTATCAAATTATTTAAATCTCATTTGGTTTTAAATCATATCATAAGACTTAATTTTACTAGTTGTGGAGATGAAACAGACTCCCATATCAAAAGTTATGGTCTTTTAAGGATTTTTAGGGCTTCTTAATGTTTTTATGGGTTTCTAGAGTTATTATCAGCATTTCAGGTTTTTTTGAATTTTTTGGGATTTTCTAGAGTTATAATTCAATTTCACTAAATATATTATTTATTATATGTAAATTCCTATTTATACTTACTAAAACATATTTAAAAAATATATATTATATTTATATCAATATAATTATATAAATATATTATTTTTTATAATTTTTTTCGAAATATACCCTTTACCTATAATTTTTTAAAATCACTACTAAATGTCCATTTTATCAGTGATTTTTTATAGCGCTGATAGGGGGGGTGTTATCAACATTTTTTACAAGGGATGATAAAGGGACCCCTTTAACAAAGATTTTTTTAGTACTGTTAAAGGGGGTCTTTAAGAGTGTTAACAAAAAAGTGATGTTAGAGACCCCCTTTAAGATCTCTTTTTCTAGCATTGAGAAAGGGATTTTTTTAATAGTGCTTTTAGAAGGTTCTGTTAAAACCCTAGTGTTGAAAAAACCCAGTTTTTTAGTAGTGTAATCTGATTTCTTCTCTTAATCACTCAATTTTTATGTGGTGTTTACACTATTGAAACTTAGTGCCTTATCTCATGGATTTCAAGATAATACTCCACCTAACTATTGGTAAGATTCATTTCATTATTGATTTTGAAATTTAAAATCTTTTATCTTATAATCTTTTCAAAATATTTTTGATACTGTGTTATATAACTAAAAACCTTAGACTTGATATTGATGACTATAATCCACACCATCCTACTGAAATCATCAATGGAAAAAAAATTATTACCTATTCCCATAAATAGCACTTATTGATATAGATCAACACACATCAACTTAAAAAAGTTAAAGAACTAATTGTTCACCTTTTCTATTCTTTCTTTTAAATCTTTTGAGTAATAATCCCTTTTTATAGGCATTGTAGTTATGTGTAAGATCTCCTGAAATCTTTGGGAGATCTCAAGCTCCATCAATTTTCACAAAATCTTCCAAGGTCAGTTTTATAAAATGAAAAAGATATATATGATACAATCTATTCCTTTCTTCCTTGGATAGAAATCATATATATTCTTCTATAATAATAAGGTAGATATTTTCCATTGTGTGCTTCCCCCGCATAAAAAATTCACCATATTTTCCACAGAGGATACAAGTATTCTTGGTAAACATTATTGCATTCCTTGAGTCACATAGTTGACTCACACTTAGAAAGTAGTGACCGATACCTTCAAAAACCAATTAATATACACATCTCATATATTTTCCCATAAATTTAGATTTCCTAGACTTAAAAATCCTTAGGACTTTATAATTTTCAAATAATTAGTTATTTTATTTAAATTTATATTAGGTTAAAATAGATACATAATACCTATATATGTTCAATGTAATTCATTGGAGTAATTTTATAATAATATTAGATATATAAAATTTTATCGAACTTTTTACCGTCTTTTACGGACCCTCTAGGCGCATTTGCAAATTTGCATAAAACATAAATTTACCGCTTTTGTGAATTGAATTTCAAAAATATAAGAGACACAATTGAAATCAATAAGTAAAATGTGGTTCAATAAGATGAAAATAATTTTTGGTGAATAGTAACTTTTGAATTTTATTTACCACTTTTAAAAGTAAATAGGGTAATTAAAGGTAACAATTATATTATAATTTACCTAACATGTGTATTAATTCTATTGGATTAGTGTTTTCAACTAAAATAAACCTTAGGAATAAAATATGATCCTTTTTTTAAACTTGGATTATATTAGGACATTTATTATTATTTTATTTGAAGAAGAGTTAAAAGTGTTAAATTCAATGTTTAATAACTAAACTTTTTTTAATATAGGGTTATACATAAGATATATTCTACTATAAATATTAATTAGAAAGATAAAAATATTTCCGACATAATGGTTTTTTATTTATAATTTTTAGACATTAAATAATTAAATTTATTTATGATACAATGATGATGCAGTAATTACCTTATTAATGAAAGATTAAAATAATTGATATTATAAATATACAAATAAATGTAAATTGAGACTTCTGATGAATTAAAATAATTTTAAAAGTTAATATGACATGTTAGGGTTTATTAAATAATTTTTTTTCAAAGTGATAATGTTGTTATGACTTTCACAAAAACAAAATACCAAATAGTTTCAAAATTGACATAAATGAGTTTTTAAAACAAATACTATATTATTAATTGATATAATATTCCTAAAATTTTATGTATTGAAAAAAGGAATTAGATAAGGTTATATATGTTAATAATTAACCACTTGGGTTCTCTTGGCTTTTTATAGTAATCTTATTAATCATTTATTATAATAATAAAAGAATACATGGTAAAAGTTAAACTATTTAACTAAGAGTTAAATCTAAAAGATAAGGTTACTATTGTGACTGAAACCTATCTAAAATCTATTTTTTTGAGATTTTCTTGACCCATACCTACCTTATAATAGAAATAAATTATTTTGGAGCCATTATAAACTGAATATGATTGTATAATAAAATAATATTTCAAGCTTTTCCTAATGTGACCCTCACCTCTCTTATAAAACGTTACTTCTCCTTCTCTCAAAATCACACCACCAAAGCCATTTGTGTTAGCCCAACTCTGCTAAAATATACTCGAAACTACCCTCAATTCTACCTAGAGGCCTTACATTGATCAGAAATCCAACCTATGGAGCCCTTTTGATCAACTCAAAAGGAAACACCCGAAGAAGAGGTCATAATTTCACCACCTCTTTCAAAGTTCTTTTCTTCTTCCACTTCCTCTTTCTTTGTTGTTTCCATAACAAAATAATAACTACAGAACCTTATACATACTATGATTTTATTATAAATATGGTACAACCATATTCATTATTCTATCTATCCTATGAATGACAAGTCACCATACGTGCGTACGTACGACTTACCATCTCCACGCCGTGGTGTAGTTTGTTATTCAAACACATCATTATTTGGATGAGTATAATAATGAGTATAACTAATGTAAATAATAAATATAACATGTTAATGATTTATTTATATATGATATACCATCCAATTACATATGATTTCATAGTCAATAGAATGATATTGTCGCTCGTGCATACGTACAGATTACCGTCTCCACGAACACGATGAAATTCATTCCCCATCATAACCATTCAAAATAATTTTCATTTTATGATTAAAAATAATTTCTAAGAACTTAATATCATTCGGGATATGAATTAAATACATCCTATCCATAACAAACACATCTTATGTAACCAATCATATAAAGGAAAACAAATCCGTTTACACCCGTAACGATGATACTACTGAAATATTATTAACAAAGAAATATTAGAAGATCATATATGATATCATATTTATGTATGTGGTTCTTCTATAATTTAATAAAAAATATTTATGTATTTGATAGGAGGCTAAATTACCCTCGATCAAGGAAAATTACAAGGTAAGGGTTAATTCTACAATCTCTTCATTATCCGAGGTTGTTTATACATGATTATCTACTGGGACCTCTTTATCACCCACATCCGTGTTTCTTAAAAATGTATTTCAAAATATTTTTAATATTTCCTAGAGTACCAGTTAAAGTCATTTATACCCTTGTTTAAATTTTTATGAGATGTTTATAAAGGAATATTTTTTTCGTTTTCCAAAAAAGGTCCTTTACGACCCCTTCAACAAAATTAAGGAAAGAATGTTTTCTTTAACTTATATGGAGGGTGCAGATATTTTCCACTGTTATAACACCTTCAAAGATTACCTTACAATATTATAAGAATATTTTCAAAATAAATGTTTTCTTTTATAATTATGTGACTTTTAAATTATTTCAAAATAGAAAGAGGTATTTCTTTTAAATAGTTTTCATTTCATCTATGTAAACATCCATTGATGGATTTTACACTTATTTGAAGTAGATTTATTATGATGCAAATCTTCCATATTATATTGAAGGTTTTGTGATTTTTTTGACTGTGTATGTGTTATTTTTAAACCATTCATGGTTTATGGATAAAGTATTGAAATTTAATATACTTCTTTTAATACGAATGTTTATGTTATGTTTAAATCTTTTCATATGAGGAATGCATTAGACTTAGTAAGTGATGGGTGGATCCTTCTATATCTCCTTGATCCATCAGTATGTCTCATGAGACAAACTAGTGTCTTGGAACAAGGCCTTGAAAAAAATATTATTTGTAGTCTTGGAACGTGGCCTTGACTATGCTGTTATGAAGTATAACATTTTTCATTCCATCATTATGAAATTGGATATTTATATTGCATGTGATCATTCGACTAGTAGAATATCCATGTGAATAAGTAAATGGAATTATTTGATTTATATTTTCTATATTATGCTGAATTTTATGTTTAAAATGCTTTTGTTTTAGTCTTATTAATTGCATTAAATTACTCAAATTAGGGGTTGTATAACAGATCCCTCATAAAGATATAGTCTACAGTTAACTCAACACACAAATTATAAAATTCAAGCATAATACATAATATGATATTTTATGGTTTTGAATGGGGGAGATCATTATAAACCTAAGGTGCATTTATATACCAGTGGTATAGAATGATAGGTATTTTGTATTCTAAATTCTGTGTTATTCTGTAGGTAAATGCACAGAGGGAAGCTGCTGCTTGGTTCTGGAGAGGGTGAATTGCAGGATCTATTCCAACGGTTTCCAAAACCGTTGGTATATAATTGAAAAAACCATTATTTACCAACCGTTTACAACCGTTGGTAAATTTTTATTATTCTCAATCTTTACCAATGGTTTTTAGAAACCATTGGTAAAGTCTTGTTAGTTCATCTTTACCAATGGTTAGAAGAAACCATTGGTAAAGATCTATTGTAATGGTTTCCAAACTATTGGGAAGTATAATATGATTTCTAGTGGCTTATCCCAACTGTTACTTCATAACCCGTTGGTATAAGCCTGTCCCCATGAATTTCTTGCCAACAGTTGGCTGAACTGTTGGTATAAGTTTTACCAATAGTAATACATCCTTTACGAATGGTTTTAAACAATTGGTATATACTAAATTTATAGTAGTTATTTCATCAGTATAAGTTCCTTAACTTCTAGAAATACCCATGATTTTATTCATTATTAATTTATAAAGTTTTTATTATGTTATTAATGTGATTTTATGTGATTTATACTATATTAAATAATGATAAGAAGGGATTTTTCATTGATAAATTTTTTGTTTGTTACATATTATTCTCCCTAGTCCATGTGTTCTAGGTACTTCATCTTAAAATTGCTAGGGGTTCACACTTGGGGCATTCTAATGCTCATTAGGCCCAATATCTTAAGGACATGAGTATACACTAGTCCTTAATTAAGGTATGAGTAGTCTTCTAGCATGAACTATTGTGTAATTTAGACTATTTACCATTGTTCTTTAGCCTATACTTTTCTAGATTTGATATACTACTTGATGAATTTTTATGAAAATTATGCCTTAAAAGTTTCTTACCTGCCTTTGTTTTAGAACTATGGAAAAAGATAAATATTTAGCATGATTTTTATATAAAACTATTTATATGTTTACCATTCCTTGTTTTGATAAAATTGAGGATATTAAGATTTTTATATAAAAAATTTATATTAAACACCATTGTGGGATACTACTGGGCCTATTTATCTCACACACTACAAACCCCTTTGACAGTGTGTATACCTTGTATTGTCTTTTGATCCATAAAAAGTCAAGGCACCATGATGTGACAATGAGGTTTATATCAGCTGAGTATGGGTATCTGGTGGTGATATAGTGGGACATTTCCCATATATCACATGGAGTGGTTGTTTCCTTCTTTGGTTGTTTGTTATTATACCTTGGTATTTTGTCTCACTTTTTTTGAGTTGTATAAATACTTCTACTTATCTTTGGTTATAGAATATATTTATTATATTTTTCCTTCCACTATTTCTTTTTTCTATGTATATAAGCCTTATATCTTTTTTTAGGTTGGGTATATCATTTCCCTTGTTTGTCGTTTGATACTCGAGTTCTAGTCACCCATGCATGGGGATCATGAACACATTTTGGGTATATAGAATATTGATTCAGGTACTAGTTTCAAAGGGTATCTTTCTTTGTTCATTACAAGTATTTTATGAGTTACAATACACATTAATCATAGAAATATTTCAGGAACATTTGAATAGAAACTTACATTATTTTGGATATAATCCTATGAATCATTACTACTATCAGACTTTGGATCCTCACCGACACTCCACGTATCATTAATAGAATGGAAAGACTTTATTTATTTTCTATTTAAAGATTTTTCATTATTATTATTTTTATTCAATAGAGGAAAATATGGTCCGATATTCCCTATTTTTTGTTTCACTAATAACATATAGTATCTAAAAAATATTTTTCATGTTTATATTTGTATACAGACAATAATCATAATATAATTTATTCATTATGATATTATAACTCATTATCATTTCTAGATAATAATTTTATCCATTAATATCTTCCATATTACTATTATTTGATTGATGTTTAGATTTATTCATATTAGTATACTTTGACATATAAACACTATTATTTGAAACATTATAAGTTGAAGTGAATTCTATTATATCATTTATATTCTCCTTATTTATATATCTATTAAATTAATTCCCATAATTTTTTAAGTTACCAACTATATCATCAATACAAAGATTCATCTGCTGATTAGTTTAATCTATAACCACCCTCTTAGATTCCCATTTTTAAGTAAAAAAGTTAATATCTTTTCCACAAGCTATTAATCTATAATTTTCTTCTCACCCTAAAAATATGTCTATTAAAAAATATAATAAAGTGTAGATGAATATGGTTCACTGATTCTCTAGGTAGATGAATTTATGGATTGATAATTACATCTCAAAATAGATCTTTGAGTCTCAAGAATTTTGTAATCTCTCAAGTGGGTGATTTAGAGAATTTTTTATATTTCTTTATTTATCTCACATGATAAAATTTAACTATAGATTTTCTATATCATTGAGTAAAGTAACATATTCCAAAATTTATAGTTCACTTTCTAATCTATATTTTCATAATGATAAAAATAATATAAATATTTCTCTATAATTATATAATTTATAGTCATCATAAGAAAATGATCAATACCCATGTAGATAAAAAAATCTTCATCCTATCACACTAATATTCATATTTCAAACTATCAAAGATCATAGGTCAACTCAGGTTTAAACTCCCTAAGATTCTAATCATATTTATTACCATATGAAAACAAAAATATATTTCCTCTTCTATAGGTTAGTGTATAGAAACTATTATATATTTTGATAAACAAATGGAAAATATAAAAAGGAAAAAAATACTTTCTCAAAAAACATGTCTAGAATTAATATTAAGAGACCTTGCTTGGTACTAACTTTTTTCATAGAAGATGATTGATATAGAACAACAGGGGGGTGACTTTTTGTCCAATAATGATTATTAATTTTCTACCAATTGAATAATTATACTGACTAGAGAATACAATTTATGATAAACTATGGTAGTGAAAAGTGTATAAGTAGTGAAAAAGTACATTTATCATAAGTTAATATATTTTTTGATAAAATAAGAAAGCATAGTGTAAGTTAAAATGAAAAAAAGGAAATTAGAAATAATGATACTAGTTTTAGATAAAACTCATGAAACTATAAAATGATATTTATAACTAATCTACATCTAATTCATTGGAATACTTTTATTTTATCCAAAGTGGTAGAAGGATCCATAGATCTAATCCTAGTTATCCAAATTTCGCAAATGGAATTCCATCAATTAAAAAACCAATAAAAGGATATTTCTCAACTTGTCCATGTAATCCCTTAATCAAATCAATTAGACAGAAGAATATATTACCTCGAGCACCCCTTTAATTTAATAATCGATGACAAGCTTAAGAACCCTAAGAATTATCAACTGTAACTCTTTCACAAGGGATTTGTCTTTCTATCCCTGTAATTCCATGATCATTTTGATTATAAAATCCATCTTCTAAGACTATAATCTCTTTGATGATGAAATATCATAAAAATAATGAATATAATAGAAAATTAGAATATCATTATAATAGAATCCTAAACAGATGAATCACTTTAGCTAAAATCACTAAAAGAAATACTATATTTAGAAGAACTCTAGGAAAAAAGTTACTACCGAAATTAGTATAATGGAAATATCTTATAGAAGTTCCATTATCATCTATTGTTCCAGGAATCCCTATGTTTAATTTATATATTCCCACAATAAAAAACTATAATTTTTAGATTATGAGTTCTTCAAGTTTAAGTACAACAACATAAAACACAACCCTCCACCATATGGTGGATGTTTCTTTATGTTATATCATCTGATGAGTTCATCTCTGCACACCATTGAAATGAATGCTCTATGTTTTGGTACATGTAAAAATAATTTTAGTTAATAAAAAAATATATCCAGATAATAATAATGTAAAAAAAACATCTAACATAAAGTAAAATCAAAACCTTAATGAATTGTATTTCTATTTTTCAAAACCAAGGATAATAAGATTCATTGTCTCAATATAAATATTTGAATTTTTTGAAATATTTACAGTTTATTTTATTAGTTTTCATCAATGTTGGAAATTTTCATAGTAAATTTCTCCTAAGCATTTTTTTTCTATTCTTATTCAAATTTAAAGTTAAAAATATATATCATTCCTAATATTAAATATTTTTTATTTGTTTTTTCCAGTTAATAATTAAATAGTTGAAATTTTTATTGTATAATTAAATGGAAACTTCCACAAAAAATATATAGTGAAATGATTCAATAAAAAAGAACAAAAATTAAAATATATTGAAAGATTTATACTTTCTAAAATGATTGTTCTTCAAAGTTGAAAATTTTCACTATAAAGTTAAATTTTTTGATCATTTCTAATATAAAATATTTTTTATTTTTTTTCCAATTAAAAATTATAGAGTTGAAATTTTCATTGTAAAATTAAATGGAAAATTCCACAAACAATATATAGTTAAAATGTTGGGAGGTACTTTTTTTGTATATTTCACTTAAAAATCACAAAACATCAAATTTTTATGTGAAATCCATTGAAAAATTCTAGTGAAAACTTATATTAATAACTTTAAGTGAAAAATTTTTGATGGGAAATTATAATAAAAAATTATAATAAAACCTATAAGTGACAATATTTAATGGAATATTTTTATAAAATAATTGAAACTTTAAATATATAGAAAATTTTATATTTTCTTATATGAATGTTATTCAAATATTAAAATTTTCATTTTAAATTTCTTTTATACATTAAATTAACTATTTTTATGGTTTTATTTTTTAAATATAGGATTTTAAATGTTGACCATGTCCATTGTTAAGTTTTTTATTTTTAATCGAATTTTATCACTTTAAAATTTAAGAATTTGGTTATTTATATGGGAAATACACTTGAATATTTTGTTGGACACTTCTAGTAGAAATAATGCGTGAAACAATTTTGCATAAATTTTCTGTTGTAATATGTTTCTTTGATTTCAAAAAAAATATTCCACTCTAACATAATATTAGAAAATTACAATGGTATCTTTATTCATTTAACTATGAGATTACTTTTTGTTAATACACTTATATACTCCAATGGAAAATTATATTTGAAAATCCAAGAATAACATATAAACTTGCACTGATTCCATGAATTTACATTTAAATTTATTTTTTTAGTAGTATTATGTCAAATGGATTCAAAAAATTCAGTAAATCTAATTTGATATTTTTATTGATAAATGTGTTAATTTCACACCAAAACAAAATTACACTATAATATACCAATTTCTCGTTATTATTTCTAATTTACATATTTAACTCCTTAATTATATAACATTATCATTCATGACTCAACAAAAATAAATAGATCCCTACATCCATGATAAAAAATCCAACTTTGTTCCATATATTCAATTTAATATGGTCACCATATTAAAAAATGTAATAAATCCAATGAAAAATAAGGAACAAATAAGTTCTTTTAGAGATAATTCTTTCAAGAAATATTTTAATTATTTCATCAACAACACGATGTCAATATCAGACTATAAAATGTTTTATAGTTCCTTTTTATACATCCAAAATATAAATAATTTTTAATTTAAAACATATGATATCAGTGATTTTTAAACCCACCTCACAAATACCATACTATTGGATGTGTACTAAAATGGGCACCACCACACCATGGAGGTTCATATGAAGCCATGGCCAACATCCACACTAGTTTTGGAATTCTTGTGACACATGTCAGTAACACGACATTCACCACTCTAGTTTCCTATCTATTACAAACTAATGAGTTTGTTCATTCATAGCATATGTTGTTATTTCATTGAATTGTTCAATTAATAAAAACTAACAAGTTGAAATAAACTGATTCTATATGATGGATTCTAGGTTATCACATATAGAATACACTCTTCATTTAATGAAGATTGTTGAGGTTATCTATATAAGAGGATTGAATCCTATCATGTTGGATTTGTTTGGTTATTATGATTATTTCATGCTATCCCAATCTATCTTCTATTCCCAAAGCCAATTCATCATATAGTGATGGATCTAGTACCCCTTCAAGCATTCAGGATCAAGAAACATTCATTGATCCATTGGCCAGTGTATTCCCCTCAGATACCAGTAGAATTTTTCTACTACTCCTCAGGATCATCTTAAAGCTAACTCCATCAAAGATAAAGGTTTATTCTTCTAATGTTTTGGTGTTTTAGGTTCCCTATTTAAATTCCCTATTTTTCTAATACATTTTCATGTTTAATGTTTTGAGATTTATTATTTTTATTTCGGGGTCACTTATGCTTTCAATGATCATTAGATGATTAAAAAACCCATAAGTTGTATCAAAGAAATTTTATTAAAGATTTAAAAATATTTTATTTGAGTTTTTGAAAATTGGCACCATAACCATAGTATAGGAGTGTCCGTAGTGTAGCCACAGTGGCTTCAAAACATCAAGGACACTGACACCACAACATAGTGATGAACATGGTGGCTATTTTCTAGATTTTGTAGGAACCACAAAAATTTCCTAGACACCATGATGTAGTGATTACCATGGTGGTTATTCACTGGTATAATGACTATAGTTTGATAAACATAGCATTTTACAAGCCGTGGAAAATCTTAAATTTTTTTCAAAAACATTATTTTTAACATTTTGATTAAAATTGTTTATAAAATGTTTAAAAATTATATTTAAAGTTAGTTTTGGTAATTTTATTTTATAAAAGGTTTATAAATTAATTAATTATAATTTTTTTAAATAAGTAAGTGTTTTCAAACATTTATAATATTCTTAAAATATTAAAGGTTAATATTTAAAATACCATACAAAAATTATATGGAATATCTTATGATCTATAAATTAAATGTTTATTTAGAAACAATTATAAATAATTTATAATGTTTATAATGTATAAGAATAAAATATAGGTAATTTTATATTTATTTTTATAAATTAGTCATAATTAATTAATTTAATGTTTTCCAACTTAAAATGTTAAGCCTTGTTTAAAGATATTATTTAGACCACATGAAAAGTTGTTTTATAATTAATATTATTAATGGTTTAAATAATATTTAATATTCCATATAATGGTAATATTAAAGAATTTATATTGTGTTTTAATGTAAAGTGTTTATATTCCTATTTTAGATAATTTATAAAATGTTTATAATTAGCTTATTTTTATTAATAATTCAAAAATATCTCAGGTTTTGGAATATAAATAAAATGATTATTAATTTTTTAAATTACTTTTAGGTTCATGTTTATTATTTTTTTAAAAATATGAATATTTTTTATGCTATAGTTTAACTATAACTTTTTTTCTAGGATAGATCCTATCATGCAGTTATAGGTTCAATATCATAATGTTTTATTTTCATCTACATTGAATTCAGTTTGTAATTGTAGTTACAAGTATGAGAATAACTATTGAATATAATATGTGCATATTAGGTGTTATATACATCATTAATTTAATTGAGTTGTAAGTAAAGTCTCCTTATGTAGAGGGACTTGGGGATGGACCACCTATCGTCCTGTAGGCTATTCCTTATCTAAAACGTTAAATGGGGTTGGATATCATTACTCTAGGATTACTCACATAGATATTGTCAATATCATGTAATATTATACCTTTACCTAAAGTGTTTTTGTGCCTTATGCATGCAATGAATTTTGATATGGAAAAATATACTTGGATTCTATTTTTGTGTGAGTAACACAAAAGTTTGGGCTATGTAAAGGGGTACAAATTCATATGGTTTGAACACATTAATTTTGTGGATGGAATGAGGATTCTAAAACTAAATCATTAGAATCATGCATACATAAAAAGGAATAAAAAATGTGAATATAATGATTAAATATGATGTATTAGTTATGAATTTAATATGTATATGATTTATATTAAATTTATGATACTTGAAAACCTCTAAAATAAAAAGTGTAAAATTACTTCCAAAGTGTAACTTATTAATTCCTAGACCATTCAATTGGATAGGTTCTTCCAAAGAAATGTTCCCCTGGATTATCTTGTGTAATTTAAGCAAGTAATAGATGATACTAGATCATCCTTAGGTAGGTTTTTCCAAATAAGGGTTCCACTAGATTGTCTTTTGTAGGTTTTTTTTCCATTTTATTTTAGTAAACATTTACTGGTAAATACTTAATAAGGATACCAAAGGAATAGAGTTGAGTGAATCCACATGATGAATATTGATAAGTTGTTATCTTCTCAACTATCTAAAAAGCACAACTGTTATAATTTGGATGTTTCCCTACCTAAATAGTTATGTTGTAAGAGGAAATCCAAATAGGACTCATTACTTAATGAAATATTGATCATGGATCACTAAAATGTTATGATGTTTGGGTTTATCATTTTTAGTGGGAGAAATTTCATTTAGTGACCTTAATGAAATTAGATACTATATGATACTCACTCATTGATATGTCCTTATTGTACAATATGGAATACTTAATCACAATAATATTGAAATAATTAATAGGTATGAACAATAAAACATCTAAATATTGGTATTGTAACACCTCGAATTTCCACGATATGCTTCTCTTTCAATAATGCAATAGCTTGCATTGTACGCAAGTTCGAGATTCTAACACACTACGACAAATCAAAGTAGCAGTTATGAATAGTAATACCCACTTTTTGAAATTATATAAATTTTATATTTCAAAATGGACTTCATTTTTGTATTCATAATATCAAAATTATCCTATGTTGAATTTTTGGAATTTTTCTGAGAACTTCTAATTTTTTTATGAATAATGAAAAATACTTAAAAACATCTTTTTTAATCAAAATAATTTATAGTCATAAATTATACTATTGAGTGGTTTTAAAGTATAATTAGAATATAGTTTTACCATTTTATCCAATGGTGGTCATTAGAATTAATTTTAGTTTGAAATTGGACATAAACAATTGTCAATCTTTTGATATATATTGTTTCTTAAAAACACGCTATTTGTTGTGAAAGCGGGAATTAAATATAAAATTAATTAATTAAACTTATATGTTTATAATTTTGTAAAATATACATCATTTTTGAATTTGGAATATCAATTATATCTTAGGGTGAAACTTTGGCATTGTTCTGAAAAACTTCAATTTTTGATGAATAGTGAAACCACTAAGTGGTAGTTAAAAAACTGATTTTTCATTTAAATGAAATTTTACCACTTTTGTGATTTTACTTTCAAAAATACAACATACATGGTTGTCATTAGGAAGAAAAATTTGGTTCAATGAGATTAAAATATTTTTTTTGGTGAATAGTAACTTTTAAGTTTAATTAATCGCGATTGAAGGTAATTAGTGAAATTTAAGGTAAAGATAATGTTATAATAATATGAAATGACCTTGAAACATGTCCTACCCCTATTGGATGAGTCATGGCCGACCAAGAAAATCCATGAGTCAACTTGGGGACCCCATGAAGCCAATTTGGTAGGAAAATGATATTAAAAACGTTTTATTTAATGTTAAAATAAAAATGTCACAAACATGAGTTGTTTTACTAAAACAATTTTTAAATGGGGTTATACAAGTCTTATTTTTGACTATAAATATTCATTGGAAATATAAAAATATTTCCTACATCATGATATTTTTTTATAATTTTTAGACATTAAATAAATTAATTTTTTTATGACACCATGATGATGCAGCGATTACCTCATTAATTAACGATTTAAATAAAATGAAAAGATAATGTAAATTCTAAGGCTTAAACTTGTTAAAAACCTATTAGATGAGAATATTTATAACCCTTATCACCTTATCCTTGAAATATATCATATGGGACCTTTATAATCTGAAAAGTATTTCATAATAATGTAACACTTCAATCTTTCCAAGAGTGCCCCTCCTCTCCTCTTATAAAAGGCCACTACCACTCCCACCTTTTTCACACCTTCATGCCATTTGGATAGGCCAAAATCTGCCCAAATACTCTCTCAAATTCCCTCTATGACTCCTAGAAGCCTCACTTTGGGCATAATTCTTCCCAAGGAAGCCTTTGGCTCAAATCAAAAAGAGTTACCCGATTTTAAGGTAATGTCTTCTCTTATGTTATTTTGTTTTATTTTGCTTCTCCAACCCCATAAACTCTTTTTATTTCTTTCTTTTGTAACAAAAACAGTATCTTCAATATACTAGGATGTTGTTATGAGAAGGATTTTATTTACACTTACACACACCTTCGTCTAATGGTTAAAGAACATACTGTTTCTGTGGTTGACGAATTTCTGCCTCACGAAATGATGATTGTTCAATATTATTTTAACACCTCTAATGATGGCCATTAACATGTCACTATATTTATATATGATATATATTATGTTTATGTTTTCCTTATGATTCTGTATTTCTCATTTATGGGATACCTTTATGATTTCCATTATGGGTAAACGCGATAATTTCATTTTAGGAAGTGCGGACTACCGCCCCCTCAAAATGATTTGAATCGTTAATGCCATATGTGGGATGTATAAAGGATGGATTAAATGGTACTATAAATTATATTATACTGTAATTATAGTATACCTTTATATAATTATAATTTCATTCCATTAAATACGAAATAGAAATGAAAGTAGCGTTCATGCGTACGTACGACTTGCCGTCTCCCTGAACAGTGCATTTCATTTCTTACCTCTAAATGTTCTGTAATATTATAAATGCATGTATATACTGGATATATATGATATATATGATATCTACATCATGAATATAATTATGTATATAATGGATATTTCACCACATGAACAACTTGTAATTATAAGAAGTTTATTTTTGACTCAAGTACCAAAGATTGACAAAATGACCGTTATTAACTTAAATAATTACATAATGTTAATAACATGGTAATAAGTGATATAAAAAGAATAATGAACATGAAAAAGGTTCTTAAGAAAATATAAATTAACTCTAGTTTATTATTCAGGAGATTAAAAAATGACCGAGTCAAGTCGGACATGAGGTAAAGGAACTTCTTAACCCAATTTTCATTCTTTGGGTTAATCTCCTACTTTAAAATTATGTCATGATAATATTATGTCCTATCTTGTATTTTTAATTTCATTATGTTTACATATATTGAATACAAATGATAGATCTATTTTATTTAAAAAATGATCTTTGTAAGGGAACTTCTTAACCCAATTTCCATTCTTTGGGTCAATCTCCTACTTTCAAATTATGTCATGATATTATTATGTCCTATCTTGTATTTGTACTTTCATTATGTGTAATTATAGTGAATACACATAATAGATCTATTTTATTAAAAAATGTTCTTTGTAAGGGACTTTGCCTCAATCTCCTTTCCTTGAGGCATATTTTTCTTTATACAGAACTTTATTTAATACGGTGTATAAACCCCTTTGACTTTTAATTTTAATCAAAAGGAATCTTTTTATATGAAGAATTTTTACTAAATGACAAAAGGATTGTTTTTTATTACGTATGCGGTGACAATTACTTCTCCGCCGCCGTGACCATTATTTGAGTTTCGACTTCCTCTACAAGCCATAACTTTTTTTTAAATGAAAAATAAAAACCAAGTTTTGATTTTCATTTATTTTGGTATTGAAAACGGTTTTGATAATGTTTTATTAAATCAATGTGTTGTATTGATATCTTGTGATTGAAATGTGGAAATGTTATGTTTCCTTTATGCATGTTTTATGTGATACTATTATGTTATGGTTTATGATATGTTTAAACCTGTTCATATGAGGAATGCATTGGACTTAATAAGTGACTGGTGGAGCCTGTTATAGCTCCTCGATGCATCGGCAGGTCTCATGAGACAAACTAGTGTCTTGACATGAGGCCTTGACAAAATCTTATTTGTAGTCTTGGCACTAGGACTTGGATACGTGATTATGATAGTCTGGAATTATGCATTCCATCCTTATGAAAGTGGTTATTGATATTGCATGTGATTATTCGACTAGTAGAATATCCATGTGAATAAGTAAATGACATTATTTAATTTTACTTTTTCCATATTATGATTAAGTTCAAGTTTAAAAGGCTTTTGTTTTAATTATACATTGCCTTAAATGTTTATGTTTATTTATGAAAGCTTCCACTATATTGTTATCCTTATTGAGCATCTGAGCTCACGCTTTCAATGTTTTAATATTTTCAAGGATGTGAAGAATTATTTTATGAATGAACTGCAGGGATAGTCAGAAGGGGATATGAGTGTGGACTATGAAGACAAGATGTTGTTGTAGTTTTGTATTAATTTATTATGTAATGTAAAACTTATGAATGTATCTAGTATTTCAAGGTACTAAACTAATCTGTCTTTCGAGACTTGATCTTTGTGATCAGGCCAATGTTACACAATAATGCACCGACTCGGGGTAACTTGGGTCAGGGAGTTATATTTGGTATCAGAGGCAATTTAGTATTAACCTTGGAAGCTAGATTTAGATAAACTCTGATTAGAGCACATAGCCCAAAGATAGACTTTGAGTATTAGTATAGAAGAACTTCCAAGAATTTTGGTATTATAGAGATTTTGTGAGTTTTCTGAGCAATACATCCATGTATGGATATGAACAGGTAGAGGCGGCTCTGGCACAGATGTACCTAGGGGTAAAACCCGAAAACACCGCTTTGAGCTAGACTCGAACGGGAACTGGTGCATGACAACGGGCCTTGCTGCACTCTTGGTTACGACACTCCCGAGGGATATGCTTAGGATAATTATCATTTCCCTTACAAACCATTATGAAGGGATTATGAGTATATACTTCCTCAAAGAAAAGATTTTTATGATTATGGATTATATCTATAAATAGTTCAATTTATGTTAAGTGTTGTACAAGTATGGAATTATGTATTTTAATTCATAAACAAATATAGTTTATGCCATTGTTTAGAAATGGTGCCTAGTGGGAGGAATGGAAACCGTATCAATGCACGCACTCCGTGTAGGGATTGCCCTCCTGCTCAAGATAATTATTGTGGAGCTGGAGATACAACTGGTGCTGATCAACTTATTACTATACTAGGACAAATCACTCAGGTTATGAATAATAACCTTACTCGTATGGAGCACCCTGATCCTCAACGTGGAGGATCAATGTTAGATCATTTCATGAGGCAACAACCACCAACGTTTAATGGGGGTACATATCCAATTGTAGTTGAGCAATGGATAAACTCTTTAGAGAAAATATTCCACGCCCTGGGGAGTAACGAAAGGGAGAAAGTTTTAATGGTAGTTTACCGCCTTACTGGAGATGCCGGTCAATGGTGGTCGCTGATTCAAAACACAAAGGAAGATGAAGTAGTATCAAGTATGGAATGGAGGGAGTTTAAGGAAATTTTCTTAGAAAAATACTTTCCACATGACCATCGAGTAGATATGAAAAGGAAATTTCTGAGTCTGAGACAAAAGGAGGATGAGAATGTTGCAAATTATGAGTCTAACTTTACAAGGTTAGCGAGGCATGCTGCAGATTATATACATAACCCAAGAAGTAAGATTGATCATTTATTTGATGGTTTAAAACCATTTCTCCGTCAAGATTTAGTATCATAATCCTTCTCGTCATACGAAGATATTGTCTCATGTGCTATCAAGACAGAAAATGAATTCTCTAAAACTTATGACAATAAAGTAAAGCAAGAGAAGAAGAGAACGGTGGAACAAGAGACAGATAAAAGGAAAAAGGGAAAGAATGATTTTCCATTATGTGATAATTGTGGGAAGAATCACCCCGGTACTTGCCTAAAGGAATGGGAGTTTGTTATAAATGTGGAGAAAAAGGTCACCAGGCTCATGATTGCAAGGGAAAGAAAGAGGCTATCAATGTTGAATGCTATAATTGTATGGAAATGTGGCATTAAGCAAATTAATGTCCAAAGCATTAGGGAAACTTACCTCGGAAAAGGCCAAGGGATCAAGGCCAATCTTATGCCGTTACTACAGTTGAAGTGGAATAATTAATGTATTGGTGCTTTTGGACTCAAGGATTATATTCTGGTTATAAGAATAATGTGATATATATTAGGATTGTACTGCAGTACTTGTTATTTTCATTAAGGTTTTAATATGATGAAGGTAATCATATTTTTAGTATGTGACAATAAGAGAAACTTTACTTTTTTGGGGGAATCTGATGAATTGATTTTGTAATTTAGAGACCTTTTAGAGAAAGTCTGGACAGAGGTATTTTGGATAACTATAACGGTTGGAATGGATTAAGTTGAACTTTGTATAGTATTGTTTAAGGTTAAAACATTTCTGAAGATTATTTTTGGAATATTATAATACTATAGTTTTAGGAAAAGGACAACCTGCAGGGTGGGGGATAAACCGTCGCGTCGGACAAAGCTGCAGGAATCGAACCTACAACCATAGTGCGACAGGACTTTATTACCTACCACTAGCCTACAAGAAGTCCCTGGTTGTTATAAAATAGTTTTCCTAATCTAAATGGTATGTGTTAATATTTGGAACCTTTTACGATTAGGATAAATATAATATTTTTGAGTTCTATTATCTTTTTGAGTGAAAGATGGGTTTGTGATAAAAATTTATTAAATAATGAAAGTCTACATGACAATTATATATATTCTCTTATGTCCTTAGTAAATATCCTAAATAAATTCCTCAACTTTATAAAAGGTAACTCAAAACAAAAATGTTGTCGGATAACTTTTCCTTCTGGGGAATCAATGATCATTTAGCCAATCACAAGTTTGTGATTTTCTTATAGTTAACTTTCTCCTAACCCTGTTTTCTACAACTCTCCATCAGACCTTGATGGTCTGTTTTTCCTCCATATCCATATTTTCATAGAATCCTAGTATGGGCTATCTCGGGTGACCTTTGTACTTCTCTTTCTTTATTTCAATGTTATATTTTTATTAACCCTATTTCCGATGTGGGTTTTCCATAAAGGTATTTTCTATTTTTAACCTTTTATTTCCAAAGAAAAATTTCAAATTGCGAGGATGCAATTTATTGAAGTAGGGGAGAATGTAACACCCTGAGCTTCCACGATACACTTCTCTTTCAATAATGCAATAGCTTGCATTGTACGCAAGTTTGAGATTCTAACACACTACGACCAATCAAAGTAGCAATTATGAATAGTAATACCCATTTTTGAAATTATATAAATTTTATCTTTCAAAATGGACTTCATTTTTTTATTCGTAATATCAAATTTTCCTTTGTTGAATTTTTGGTATTTTTCTGAGAACTTCCAATTTTTTTATGAATAGTGAAAAATACTTAAAAACATCTTTTTTAATCAAAATAATTTATAGTCATAAATTATTCTATTGAGTGGTTTTAAAGTATAATTAGAATATATTTTTACCATTTTATCCAATGGCGGTCATTAGAATTAATTTCAGTTTGAAATTGGACATAAACAATTGTCAATCTTTTGATATATATTGTTTCTTAAAAACACGCTATTTGTTGTGACAACGAGAATTAATTATAAAATTAATTAATAAAACGTATATGTTTGGAATTTTGTAAAATAGACATCATTTTTGAATTTTTAATATCAAATATAGCTTAGGGTGAAATTTTGGCATTGTTCTGAAAAACTTCAATTTTTGATGAATAGTGAAACCACTAAGTGGTAGTTAAAAAACTAATTTTTCGTTTAAATGAAATTTTACCACTTTTGTGATTTTATTTTCAAAAATACAACATGCATGGTTGTCATTAAGAAGAAAAATGTGGTTCAATGAGATTAAAATAATTTTTTGGTGAATAGTAACTTTTAATTTTAATTAATCGCGATTAAAGGTAATTAGTGAAATTTAAGGTAAAGATAATGTTATAATAATATGAAATGACTTTGACACATGTACTACCTCTATTGGAAGAGTCATGGAAGACCAAGACAATCCATGGGTCAACTTGGGGACCCCATGAAGCCACTTTGGTAGGAAAATGATATTAAAAACTTTTTATTTAATGTTAAAATAAAAATGTCACAAACATGAGTTGTTTTACTAAAACAATCTTTAAATGGGGTCATACAAGTCTTATTTTTGTATATAAATATTCATTGGAAATATAAAAATATTTCCTACATCATGATATTTTTTTTTATAATTTTTACAAATTAAATAAATTAAATTTTTTATGACACCATGATGATGCAACGATTACCTCATTAATTAACGATTTAAATAAAATGAAACAATAATGTAAAATCTAAGGCTTAAACTTGTCAAAAACCTATTGGATGAGAATATTTAGAACCCTTATCACCTTATCCTCTAAATATATCATTGTGGGACCTTTAGAATCCGAAAATAATTTCATAATAATGTAACATTTCAATCTTTCCAAGAGTGCCCCTCCTCTCCTCTTATAAAAGGCCCCTACCACTCCGACCTTATTCACACCTTAAAGCCATTTGTCTCGGCCAAACTCTGCCCAAATACTCTCTAAAATTCCCTCTATGACTCCTAGAATCCTCACTTTGGGTAGAATTCTTCCAGGGAAGCCTTTGGCTCAAATCAAAAAGAGTTACCCGATTTTAAGGTAATGTCTTCTCTTATGTTATTTTATTTTATTTTGATTCTCCAACCCATTAAACTATTTTTATTTCTTTATTTTGTAAAAACAACAGTATATTCAATATACTAGGATGTTATTATGAGAATTATTTGATTTACACTTACACACACCTTCTTCTAATGGTTAAAGAACATACTGTTTCTGTGGTTGGCGAATTTCTGCCTCACGAAATGATGATTGTTCAATATTATTTTAACACCTCTAATGGTGGCCATTAAGATGTAACTATATTTATATATGATATATATTATGTTTATGTTTTCCTTATGCTTCTGTATTTCTCATTTATGGCATACCTTTATGATTTCCATTATGGGTAAACACGATAATTTCATTTTAGGAAGTGCGGACTGCCGCCCCCTCAAAGTGATTTGAATCGATAATGTCATATGTGGGATGTATAAAGGATGGAGTAAATGGTACTATACATTATATTATACTGTAATTATAGTATACCTTTATATAATTATAATTTCATTCCATTAAATACAAAATAGAAATGAAAGTAGCGTTCATGCGTACGTACGGCTTACCGTCTCCATGAACGATGCATTTCATTTCTTACCTTTAAATGTTATATAATATTATAAATGCATGTATATACTGGATATATATGATATATATGATATCTAAATCATGAATATAATTATGGATATAATGGATATTTCACCACATGAACAAATTGTAATTATAAGAAGTTTATTTTTGACTCAAGTACCAAAGATCGACAAAATGACCGTTATTAACTTAAATAATTAAATAATGTTCATAACATGGTAATAAGTGATATAAAAAGAATAATTAACATGAAAAAGGTTCTTAAGAAAATATAAATTAACTCTAGTTTATTATTCAGGAGATTAAAGAACGACCAAGTCAATTCGGACACGAGGTAAATTATTTAACTTAGAGTTAAATCTAATTGATAAGGTTAAAATAATAACCTAAACTTGTCTAAATCCTATTGGTTGATAGGAGTTCGACCCATACCCACTTTAGCTTCGAAATAAGACCCTTTGGAACCATTATAAACCGATTTTGACATTAATATAAAATAATATTTTGAGGTATTCCTAAGGTGCCCCTCTCCTCCCTTATAAAAGGACACCTCCTCCCCCTCCTCCTCACACCAATTTGAGCACTCAAGCTCGGCCAACCCCTGCCAAAATCTCTTCTCCACTTCCCTAGCAACATCCTAGAGGTTCTGGTCTTCCTCAAAGACCAATTTTAGTTCCCTAAGAGGAGGTATCCAAAAGGCGCTTCAAAGAAGAGGAGCTTCGGACACGTACAAAGCAAATCGGACCTAAGGTAAGGGAAATATCACAATCTCATTTTTATTCGAGATTGTTTATACTTTGAAATTTACTGGGGTGTATTTTATCATCCACATCCATGTTTACTCAACATGTAATATTATTTTCATCCACCTACAATTGTTTAAAACCTATTTTACCCTTTGGTGAGTTTTTAGTAAAAGATATGAAAGGAATCTTTTATCGTTTTTCATACGAGGTACTTTTTGACTTTCCCGACAAAAGTACGAAGAATGTTTTTTTAACTTATACGGCTTGAATGGATTTTTAAAACATTATTTCCAAGAAGCTTCCTTTACAAGTTTTCAAGTTTATTTTTAATCAACTTCTTTTATTTTAAAGTTATATGACATGTTATGAAAGGAAAAATGTTTTTGAAGAAGAAAGGATATTTTCCTCAAGAATGAAGTTCAAGTGTTTTATCAAAATTATTTTCCATATAAGATAATAAAGGGTTCTGTTTTTATCCCTATTATTACATTGATTTGATCATGTTGTGATGGAATTATTTTTATGAATTCCATTATCTTATATGAATTGATTTATGATGTCATGATGTTTCAAGAATCCCATTTTTGTTACATGTGTTATATGTTTTATGATTATGTGGCAAACATAAGAAAGGATTCATTATAAGATGGGTGGGACCTATATCTCCCTCCAATGCATTGGGTAAAGATTTTATATCTCATGAGATAGACAGGGCTGGAACGGTAGGTTATACTGGTTCAGTGAAACAGGACTGAAACGAGGGTTACTCGATTCAGAAAGGGACTTTGTCCACTAAGATAGTCTTGGCAATGAGTCATGACTAATAAGAAATGATTTTCCATGATTATGTGTGCATGCCACAAAGTTTCAAGTTTCATGTTATGATTATGGGGATCTCATTTTCACTTCTATGATTTGTTCCATGTTAAGATATTATGATCTCTTTTGCAGGTTATGATTTTCAAAAAGATATGATATGATTTTTATTTCTTTTGTATACCCTTACTGAGCATTTGAGCTCACCCTTTTATGTTTTCTTTTCCCCAGGATATAAAGAAAGGTTTATAGGTAAAAAAAAGGGAAGATCTTTATGGGAGATATTGAAGATCTTTCACCACGATTAGAAGATTACGTTCCGAGTTTCCAAAGACACTAAACTATTACGATCCTTGTGTGTGTGTTTTTGTTATGTATTAAGTATTCCGCAAAAGTAATGTAATGTCCATGTACGTCAAGTTTCGGGTCTCTACAATTATGGGTCGAAATATGTTAATAAAATAAAACTTGGGAATGTTTATGTTAGGTTTTTACCCTTATCTCTTTGTTTTAACCCATGTTATCCCTTTTTGATAATTATAGTGATAACAACATTTCTGTTATTTAGGGGTTAAGATAGTTATTATAAAAGAAAAATTGTATAATAAATAGAAATTTATTTTTATTTTAAACCATATCACAAATACTTGGCCTAATATATAATTTTTTTGTAATTTTAAATTATTTTATAAAATAATATTTATTTTAAAATAGCATTAATGTCATTTTTGGAAATATTCTTTTAATTTGACTTTAAAAATAACATGAACAAAATGTAAATCAAATATAATAATTTAAAACATCAGTAACATGTTATATTTATCTAAAAAATCCATGTCACACAATATTTCATTCAATTTATATTACCTTAAATATTTTTAAAATTATTTATTTTAATTTTCTATTAATTTAATAAATACAGTGGCAGGGTTGAAAAATAATTTAAGGTAATTATTTAATTAACAAAAATTATAAATAAATTATCATGATAAAAAAAGTTATATTTCAAATAAATATTTAAAACTTAAAATAAGTTGTTTTTATCCCTGTCAAAAAATATTAAAGTTATTTTAATCAAGAAAGTGATGTTATTGTCTTTATCTTTTACAGAAATATTATAAAGGTAAAAATCAAAGGAATATGGAACCAAGTAGTCATATATTTGATTATTTGATCATCATGTCGAAATTACAATAATAAAATAGTATAAATAAATTTATTATAAAGACCATAATTAAATTATGTTTAATAAAATATAACTTATTAAAATTTTAAACTAATTAAATATTGAATTTTAAATTTTAAATACTTGAAAAATAAAATATAGTTTTGAATAAAAACTAGTATTTTGAACTATTCATTGGAAAATCAAACTATTCAGAAAAATCTCAAAAATTTCACTACAAACTAAATTTGATCTTATAATTTAAAAAAAACATAATTTTTATCAATAAAAATTTCTAAAATCTCTATAAATTATTTCAATATTTTATCATAAAATGAAATTAAAACCATTTTTGAATAAAAAATATTTTTGAAGAATAAAACGAAATTACTAAAAATTTAGAGGTTATTTAATAAGAATTTATAAATATTCAATAGTAAATTTATAAATATTTAATAATGTAGTTAATACTATTAATACCCAACAACTTAATGTTTTTGTTATAACAATCGTATTTAAATAATAATATTTCATGGTTCATTTAGGATCTTTTTTCTATTTTATATACGATATCGAACATAGTTTTTCTTTTTTAAAATATTGGGACGTTAAAACATAATAAATAATTGAGATGTTTTATAATTAAATACCCTGTATTTATGATATTTTAATTTCAATTTCAAACCCTCTATGCTTCAATGGTTTTGATTTTAATTTCACTCCAAACATAATATTTCTATTTCAAACTACTTTTTAAAATCAAGAACAATAAACCAACTGAGAAATTTGTATATAATTTAATTATAATATACGAATAATGCGTTCTCCTATTTTTATCATTGGTGATATTTTAATTCTTTTTATCTTCTATTAAAATAGAGTTTTTATAATATTTTAAAGTGTTGTGGTTTTCAATAAAAGTGTTTTAAAAAGGGAATTTTTTTTATGTTAAAATACTCAATTTGTGACATCCCTGTATCTATTTCAAAAATTTATAAATTTTATTTTTAAATAACATGATCTTTTTTTAAATTTGTTTTAAGGAAATCACTCATTTTTTTCTCTATGGACTATTTTTGATAAAAATATCCTTTTATTGTGAAAACTTATATTTCCACCATCCTTTTCATTTTATATGAAATAACATCTAAATATTTTCATACATCATAAAAGAAATTTTTTCCCCTAATATTATAGAATATTTATTTTAAATTTTTTGAAGGATCAAGGGTATTTCTTACTTTGAAATTTTGTTTATTTCTAAAATTCTTAAAAAATATTTTTCATCTTAGTAAACATCCCTTGATATATCTTATTATTGACCGAGGATAGTCATTAAATGATACCATCCACCTTATTTCTCTGGATGGATTAATTACTGATCTCCTCTATCAAAGGAATGATCCATTACAATCTTTTTCTTTCTTAATCAATTTCGGTGTATAACCATAATCCTTCTTCCAATTATTTTCCTCTATGAATACCCTATTCTTGATTCCTTTTATTGAATGGTGTTCACATATATTCCATAAATTGATTTATTAGGGAAAATTGTTAACTTATTAGAATACCATTTTCTATATAGTGTAAATACATCATTCTTTATCATTTTTATTAAATGATATTTACCTATAAAGTTACTTTCTATCATTTTATATCCATTTATTTTTAATGGGTTCCTCATTTTATAATTATTTATGGAATTACTAATAATTTTTTTATATGAATCCATATAAAATCCATTTTATTTTTGTTGGTTCTTATGATGTTTTGAAGGAATTCCATTTTATTTACATGGGCTCTTTATGATGTGTTAAATTAATTCCATTTTCTTTCAATGTGTTCTTTATAAAGTGTTTAATGAATCATAAATTTATTTCCAGTGGCTCTCTATGTTTTAAAAGTGAATGATTATATTTTTAAAAGATTAATAAATCCCATTATATTTCCATGGGCTATTTATGATGTGATATGCAAATGATTTCATGTGGAACAAAAGTTTATGGATTATAGACAAGTGATACCTATATATCATTCAAATATATTGGGTAAAGACTTATATCTCATGAGATGAAAATATTATGTAAACAGGTTATCAAGTATCTAGGTTCACAAAGGGTGAGTTTGATAAGGTTTAACACTTCTCAAAATTTTATTAGTGTATGGTTTTGTGGGTTTAGAGGTTCAAAAAGATAAGAAATCATATATTTATGATTGTGACACTTTCCTTCCAATGTTACATGGCTTCAGTTTTATACTTCCTATTTTTTGAATGATGTTTGTACACGCTTTTAATTCCAATTCATATGCCATGATTTTTGATCTTATATTTTTTAGGTATATGTTATCTAATTTATGATGATAATACCCATATGATCATCTTATTCTCACTTACAATATTTGATTGTTATAATTTATGCTTATCCTTACTTGGATTCTTAACTCAACCCTTTCTTATGTTAATTTTCACAAAATTTATGAATAAAATTATTACATATGATATTTCTGGAAGTGTATCTTATGATAAGACTTTTTAGGATATTTTAACGACTTTTCATGGATTAATTAGTTGTTTATATAATGGGAAAATTTTTATTAGTTAAAATTCATGAGTTTTGTTAGTTAATGTTCTGTATTAATTCAATAAATATCTAAAACTAAAATGTCTTGTGAATTTATTGTATTGATTTTTTTATTAAGTCATGTCATTATGATATTATTATATTTGGGGTGTCATAGTTTGTGTAATAAATAAGTATTCTCAAATACTAAAAATTGAAACTTATTAATGACGGTTCAAATTGGATACTTTCTGTGTAATAGTTGGACAACATAAATGTGAAGATCACAATTTAATTTTTCATGGGATTTCCATTTTTAAAATATTTAAATAATATTCACATGATTTTGAGAATTTAAAAAACCAAAAGAAGAATAGAATTAAAATAAAGAAGGGATAGACAGAAACCCTTATGAATATCTTGATTATCGAAGAATGAGAATAAAAAAGAACTTCTACTACACTTTTAGAGAGGAATAAATGTATCAAAGAGATAGAAAATGATGATATTCTTAATTTAAGATCCTATAGATAATAGAAAAAGAATAATATGTATGAAAAAGTAGAAATAAGTGATAAATACCTTCTTATTATATCTATGTATCATATAAGAAGAAAAAAGAGAATATTAGAGTTGATCAAGACCAATACAACTTCTATAAATTAATGATATATTTAAAAGAAGTTCATTAATATTTTGGAAGAATAAAACATAAATAAAACTACTATCTATACACTTAAATAATTTTGAGATTGATTTTAAAGGAATAAGTCTAATGTGTATGGTACTGCACCAAAATATAGATTGGTATTTAAAGAATTGTTCCTAAGGGAGAAGATCTTTCATTTTTTATGAAGTGAAATCCTAGAGTATATTGATGATATTATGAAAGACATGGAGTTTATAAGGACCCACTTTACATTGGTGGAATCTATTATAAACGACCATTTATGATACTATAAACTGGAGGGATATTGTATAAATAACATACCGAGAGATTTTGATTTTCATAGTGATGTGGATGCCGATACTTACATATGGTTTCCTCTATAGTAAAAATAATAAATATAGGTGAAGAGTTAAGGCTAATACCTTTCCACCCATTATTGTCGATTTTGTACACTAGTGATAAATATGTGTCTCAAAACATGACCCGAACATAATAAGGCATAGATATCCACATTTGGATAAAACCTTATAAAAATTCTATCTACTATTGTATCATGTTTATTTACTACTTTTAATGTTGTGGTGTGTATTGGGAATACATAAGTACATCCATATATCTTAATTGAGATATAAATTTGAATTTTAGGAAGATAAATTAAAAGAGTGAATAATTTGGTAAAATGGGTCACATTGATTCACACCCTCTCAATGTGTCTGCATGATCTAATGGACAATTCAAGTGGTATTCAAGATAATATAGGTTATGTTTAATTAAATATATTATTCATAGTAGGTTTTATGATATATATATATATATGAAGTATATATTTAATTAATATTCACAATTTCCTTGGAGAAAAAGTTTAGTCTCCACCACTGTTAATACACGCCTAAATGTTTCATTTAAAACCCCAAAGAGTAGGTAGAAGAAGGAGGTGAAGAGGTTGAGAAAATCTTCAAAGTTTAAAGTGTATCTACAATTTATTAAATTTAATAAAAGTGGTTCTTTATCTATTTTTTTATAATCCTTTAGAAGAATCCAAATATGACTATGAAGAGTATGTGGAAGATGATTTAGTTACTGAATTTTACTCTAAATTAAAGGATTACTTGTAAATTATTCCTGTTGAAGTTATGAATTTTATAATTGCATCTATTAGGGATCTATAACATGAAAAATCAGATATGTAATAAGATTCTATATAAAGAAGGTTTACTAAGAAGTTTCAAAATCCCAAAAATATCATCAAATATGTGAAATGCATGGAACAATCATTAAAGACTTGAAACAAATTCTCTAGGGTTGAAAAATAATTACAATATAAAATTGATTTAAAATATTATATTAGTAAAGTATGTAAAAAATGATCCATTATTTGGATTAAACTCAAAAATAAACTATTGATGTCAAGGATTCCCAATTTAAGATCAAAGATCAAATAATGAATAATCTTAAAAATAATTTAAATGAAATTAGTGAAAAGAATAATTATCAGGTTAAGAAGATGAAAATTAACTTGGAATAAATTATTATATTATTCTAGTTTATGAAAAATATCCCCAATATTAAATTTTAGGAATTGGAATTGAAAATAAAAATGTGTAATCAATACAGATATAATATTTTCAAATAACTTAAATAAGTACTGCTACCATGAATTTTTTGGATAAGATTATTATCTATAAAAACTCTCATATTAATAGAAATAAAGTCATTATATCATAAAATGATGTATCTACTATAATTTAAATGAAATTAGTAACCCATATTCTATAAATTTCTATATGTAATAATAAAGCTCTACTTTCTTGTGTAGATTATAAATTAAATTTCATAAATTTATGATTAAAGAATATTGGTAGGAAACCCAAAATTTTATTAAGGGTATATTCGAGGACTAATTCAAATTATTGTTTCCTTAAATAATCTCATAATAAGGGATTTTTGTTAAAAAAATAAAGTTCCAAAGATATCTATATTTTAACTAGGGGAAAGATAAAAATATTTAGCATTATTTATTAGTGATATTATATGTTTGAAAATAGGTCCATTGAATATGACCATAATTTTATAATTTTATAATTTTAAATAAGTCTCACATTAAGGGGGTTGAAAAGCTAAGTATTTGTAATATACATAGAAGAAAAAGGGAGTGAATATGTCTATCAAGAACAAACTTGGATTCATAGAGAATTTATATGAAAATTGAAATAGAGATGGTTATTATAATGATGAGTGATGGATAAGTCTAACAAGAAAGTTTCATGTTTTGATGAAAATAGAAGAACAAACATTATTAAAATAAAAATGTAATAATGAAATATTAGTCTTTCTTAGTGTGTAAGTTAGGTGTTGAAAAATTTACACCCAATAAGGACATTGTAAAGGATTCTACAAAAAAGTGGTTCTTCTACTATAATAGACCAGATCAGATCATGAAATTTTAAAAATATCCCTTAAAATTAAATTTATTGAAAATAAAGATTAAATAAAAATAGAATCAATACAAGAAATAAACAAAAGTATTGGTTTAATAGAAGATACTCAATATGAAGGGCTTGAAAAATTGAAAAATAAGGGTAACATGAAGGATTTTGACACTTTTTTGGGAATGTAAAAACACATTCAACACAATTATAAAAAGTTAATGACATGGTTACTAGGACATAAGGAGTTTTTTAGAAAGAAATAGAAAGCATAATTGAATTTATATTCTAAGAACACAGCTATGAAAATAGGAGTATTCACACGAGAAGAAAACTAAGCATGTTTCTAATAAATCCATGACCATATATCCAGTAAAATTATAATTGTATATAAAAATGGATAAATAAATAAATAATGACTTTTATTTTATATAAAATTTGAAAAAGACTATTCTATCTAATAATAAAGATGAAAACTAAAGGAATATAATTCTACCCATGAAATCTGAAATCTGAAAAATAAAATGAGGTTTAGGCATAAAGAGTTTTCAACAAACTAGAGTTTATACGTAGACCTCAACCTTGCTTCTCTCACCAAGGAGGTATAAAGAACTCACCATATTCCCATATCTATGTTTTTTGTGGTCATTTATATTGGTAATTTAATTTGATAAATATTTATGGAGAATTAGAATGTCGTGAAAATATCACAACATATTGTTTTCCATCATGGAGTGCTTTGAATATTACATTCTTGAAACTTTTCAAAGTGTTATCATAAAAGATATTCTTAGAGTACATTCTCAATAATTGAAACCATGATAAATAGTGATATAGTGTATCCCTTAAGGGAGATATGATAGTATAAGAATCTTTTAGATGATATTTTTCTTGTGAATATGGAGATCTAAAAAATACTTAAAGGAAGTTTAGGAAGAGGAATGGTAATAAATATTTCCCATTCATGTTATGATTGTATAAAAATTTATTATTAAGGGGTGTTCATGTCAAGAAATAATATATTACATATGGGGAGAATCTTTCTTATAGTTAAATATTTTTATGTTTTTTTAGTTGAGTAAAGGTAATAAACTTTGTGAAAATCTACATGAGATTCCCTTAGAAAGAGAAAATTGAGTTGATATCACATGATGGGAAATTTTATATACATATCTTGATGTGTAATTTTATTAATATTGTTTTCTACATGGATATAGATCAAGTATAATTAGATTTTATTAATGAATAGATAATTGCTATGATAAATGTGATTCTATCCTTTAATCTGTCCAAAAAATATAAAAAATTTATTTAAGAAACATAATCATGCCAAAGTATGGACGATCTAAGGGGGAGAAGATGAAATGTTAATAATTCATGAGATGAGTATGAATTTCAATTATTATTGAACTTTTTTTATTTATTTTCAATAAATAGGAGAGAAAATGAGAGTTACTGAAGACATATTGACATGTGATTTATATAATTCAGTTAAGGGTATTTATAGAAAATATAAAGGAGGTGATTAAAGAGCCCAATGGATTATTATGATTTTATTTTTTATCAATGAGTAATCCAGTTTTTAATATTTTCTAGTGATGGAGTAAGATCCTAATGACTAAAGATGTTGGAAGGTATGAGATGCATCTTAGAGTTCTTAAGGATCATTTATATCGAAGTTTTATACCATTGGATATGTTAAAGAATATCTACACATAAGTTGGTGAGGAGATTATAGAAAAGCATTGAGATACTACTTAATTTTTTGGAAGAATCCTACACATATAATGAATATAGATATGTTCTTTCAATGAATTAATTATAATTTCTATTTGATAAAGAGACCATTTTATTATATATTTTATTTATGAAGTTGAGAATATGTCTATTGAAAAGATTAAGGATCTTTGATTGAGAAACTAAAATGGCTGGATAGATGATTTAGAATCTACCCTTGGGTTATCATACATAAATGATGCTATATTAAATAGATAAAATATCTTGGATGATGATTAATGAATGTTGTGTGTGAATCTAGAAATGATGAGTTAGTGAAGGTTTATGAAAAAACTCAAGGATTTTATTTATATACAGTAAGATTCTTTGATATTTTGATGACAATTTCTAAGAGGATTTGATAAATTACCAAATTCATTTTGGTTGATTTTATATATTTTAAAGTTATTATAGATGTTTTGATGATGTGTGAAGGAAATATGAGTTGATTTATATTTTTTTGTAATTTTTTGTTGGAAATTAAAATTGGAAATGATATGGAATATGTATGGGTACTCTTGAATCTATATTATACATATAAGGGTAATTATAAAACTCTAAAGTATACATAAGAGTTTATTATACTATGAAAACCAAAAGCTGGTAAAGTATTGGAAGCTCACTGTGAAACATAAGGGTGCTCAGGATAATATGTATTAATCACTCCAAGATATTAAGGCATACCTAAAAGTACAACTAGAATTACACTAGATACATAAGGGTTTCTCAGTCCCCGAGGACTAAAAATCAGAAAATTACTAGATCCATTACCACATGTAAAGGTATATTCCAAAAATAAGTAAGGAATTTCATAGTAGATTCATAATTGTACTCAAAGTGATATATAAGAGTTGATCACCAAAATTTGAAAAATTATTAGATCAATGTTGTGATATGTAATGGTTAACCAAATGATACGTAAGGGTTAATAAGATGATACCTAATATTTACATGTTAGTAAAATTAAAATCATATGATATTATTTTTTTCATACTAATTTTTAATCCCATATAAGGATACTTTCTACTGAATATAAAATTTTTATGATGCTGTAATGATCCTCATGTCATAATAATATTTATGATTTGAAGATCCATGATTTTAACTAAGAATAATGAAGGTGACAATCAAAGAAGAAGTTTTTGCTGTGATGAAGGTTTCCATTCCATGAAGAGAAGTGTCACACCATAATGATATTCATATATGGAGACATTTATTCCATTGTGGATTAAATAACAATAGTTTTTTGTGTGGATATTTTATGAGAATATTTTGGGGATATTTGTGTTATAAATAAAGAGTTTCAAGTGTAAAGATTTGAAAATAATTAATGAAGATCAATGTTTGATACTTTTTGAGTAATAGTTGAATAAATTAAATGTGAAGACCATAACACTAGATTTCATGGGATTTCTATATTTGAAATATGGAAATAATATTCACATTGTTATTAAAATATTATAAATTATAGAAAGAATATAATAAAAAATAATAATTGATAGATAAGGACCTGATATTGTATCTTTATGCTGAATATCTTGAGTATCAAAGATAGAGAAAAAAAATTGATTCTACTTTCCTAAAGATGAATTTTTGTATAGAAGAGGGAGAAGGTGATGATATTCTGAAGATAATATCCTTTTCATCAGGGAATAAGAAAAATATATAAGAATATGGAGAATCCTATGTGAAGTCCTAGCTTGTGACAACTATATATTGTAGAAGATGAAGAATAAGAAGGTAAGAACTGAGAAAGGTCAAAACCAATGTTTCCTATTTATAATTTTTGTCAAATAACATGAAAAATAATGAGGAATAAGTCATTATGAAGAATCATACTATCTATATGTGTTGATCATTCTGAAATGGTGTTGAGAAGAACAAGGCCTATGTGCATGCTATTGTACTAGAAGATAAATTATAAATTAATGATTTTTCCCATGGAATATGATATTTCTTTGTTTATATGGTGACGTCCTAAAGTATACTAAATATATTTTCCAAGGGAGGGAGTTATGATTGTCCCATTGATATTGAACCATGTAAAAAATATTACATTATTTTGTCTCAAAAATCAACCTAAAAACAACAAAGAGTAGATATCCACATTGATATTGAACTATGTAAAAATATTACATTACTTTGTCTCTTGTTTATTCAGTATATTTCATATAGTGGAATGGGTTGGGAATTTACAATTATATCCACACATCTTAATTGATATAGAGGTTCAAATATTATGAAGGTAAATTAAGAGAGAGAACAATTCAGTAAAAGGGTCTCCTTGATACACCCCCTCCCAGATTGGTTGTATGATCTGCTGGGCACCTCAATATCATAATAGTGATATGATGCATATCATAAGATATGACATGAATTAAACTGAGGAAGATGTCACAACCATAATTATCAATTGAAAAGTATGATTGAGAATGTGGAAATCTATAATTTAGGATATATGAAAATCAAAGAATGTGATATGTTTATATATATTTTTTAAATATAAATAATGAATTTGAATTATATAGTTCCTAGATTATTTATAAAATATGAAAAAATTATATTTGTGATATTTATTTAATTTATAAAGGTGTTTGTAAATTAGTTAACTATAAAGTATTTATAATTAACAAAATTTTTATAAAACATTTATTAAATTAATATCCATTTAAAATACCTTTTTAAATTTATATGGCATGGATTATAATTTTCATAGAATGTGTTTATATATAATTTATGAGTGTGATTTATAAAGGGTTTATAAATAAAAAATGTTCAAATGTAAAATAAGTTTATATTTGATATTGTGAATTGACTATAATTGTTTAATTTGAAATGTTCAAATTAAAGGACTTATTTTAGAAATTATTTAACCATATAAAAAGGGGTTTTGATAATTGATATGATCAAGGTTTAAATAATATTAAATGTTAAATATTTAGAATATTTACATAATATATGAATAGTATATATTTATATAATTTCTATATTCAATCATATATTTAATGTAAATTCCATATAAAGGAAAATATGAATGAGTTCATATTAGAATAAATGTAAAGTGTTTATATTTATTTAATTATAGAATTTTCATAATTCACTATTTAATTATAAATTTTTTATAAATTTTTTATTTATTAATTATTCATAAATAATATATATCATGTTTAAATTTATGAATAGTTTATTTATTTAATCGATTCCCATGTTTATTATTCATAGATAAAAATTGTTTGTATTATGAATAAATTTAATCTTTAGTTTAAAGTGTTAAACTATGTCTACATACTATTATGCATTCATATGAGGTGTTACATGCGAGGTTTGGTAAGAAATTTATTTTTCTTATACCTTGAATTTGGTGTGAACTAGGTTATAAGCTTAAATTAAGAAGTTAATTAAAGTTTATAAATATTAGGTGTTATAATTATAATGTAATTAAGGCTTATATAGAGTGAATTATCCTTGGATAGAGGGAATTTGTGCCATATTTCTCACTAGATTGGAGGCTAACGCCTTTCCTAGAAAAGAAAGGATTCATTATATTTTTCTCCTAAATCATTCTTCTGGGGATTATTTATTTCATATGATATTAATACTTTAAATGAAACAATTTCAAATAACTCATGAATGATATTCATTTGGATCTATGTTAATATAGTTGGATTTCAATTTGGGGTAGTAACTTAAGTTATGAGTTGTGTAAAGAGTTACACTCAAATTGAGTTTGAATATATTTATTTAGTGGAAGGAATCATATTATAAACTAAATAATAAGAAATATACATACATGTAAAGGTAAAACATGATATTATAAGTAGAGAAAAAATATTTTTTAAAATAACTAGTGTTAGATTCCTTCCAAAGTGAAGACTTATTAAGACATCAATCATCCAACTGGGTAAGTCATGCCAAAGTTGGGTGCCCTTGATTCTTATATATAAGGGTATAATGTAACGAGTGACCCTAATAGGATTAGGCTATCATTATTAGAATTTTATTTGGGTCACACTTATATAGGAAAACGTAATAGAATTAGGTTACTAAAGGAATGATGTTAAGTTTATATATATTATGGATTTGACAAAGAGTTGTCTACTCAACCATCAAAAACTCATATATATGATATGATTGGGATGTTTCCCTACCTAAAATTATAAGTGGTGAGATATACCCCAAGGTGAACTCATTGATTATTTAAAACATTTATCTTAGACCTTTAATGGATATGATGGTTTTAAAGGCATCATCATATTAGTTAGAATATATTTAACAAAAGTCCTTATTAAATGTATGTAAAACATAATAACCATATAAAAAAATATTCCATTTTAAATAAGTTTCATAATCATCATAAAAATTACCTTGATATCAATATTTATGAATAATAATTTCAATGTAAGATACTTCTTCAACTGGTATAAAACTTAAGAAATGATCACAAATAAGAATATAAAATTCTTTGTGTAAAAACATCCCCTTCTCACGTAAACTAATATTGAAGTTGTTTTAAAAATGAATCTAGATGATTATATGAAGTAAAGATTTAATTAAGTTTTAAAAATAATTATATTCAAGATGACCCAAGATAGTTTATTCATATGTTCATATATTCAATATGATTTAGTATGTTAGGGACTTGGAGAGACTATAAGTTTCCTATAAGGCTTATTTTATCTATAGAATTCATTATGTTTTAATCATTGGAAATATTTTAAAAAATTAGATGAGTTTTAATAAAATATTATTCAATATTCGTAAATTATTAGGGATAGATGAACTAAGGCATGTGATGTATATATTTTGGTGCTATATTAACAACAGAAGTGGTAAAAAGTTAAAAAAAGAAGAAAACATAGTTATAAATAACAATAATGTTTCATCAAGTAGCTATTCAATGACATTTAAAACTTAAAGGTAATTTTTGGAAGGATAATATTACCATATAATGGATTTTTTTTGAAATATATAATGGGGTTTGGGAAACTCAATGGAATATCCATGTAATTTATCAATGTTTTAGAAAACAAATTATTTAATTTTGAATACTATATGATACCATGTGCATAATTTACAAATATTATAAATATAAAAGAGTTAAAAATAAATTAAATAATTGTTAAATATTTTAGTTTTAATTAAAATTATGAATCAAACGTTTATTTATTTATGACGATGAATATAGAGGAATATTTCATGCATAGTCAAATCTAAATAAACAATGTGTATTTTTATATCATTTTTCTTATATGATTAAAGATTTTTTTTAATAATAATGATTTTTTATAAGCAATATTATATGATATTTTTGAGACTATAACATGTTTGAGAAGAATATGAGGAAAAGAATATTTTATCTGAGATAAAAGTGTTTATCTAGATGTCTATTAAAATATGAGGGATCTGAACCCACCACCAATGAAATATTTTAAAGAATAAAGTCTTATTTTATTAGTAATTATTTGAGCACATAGAATAATAAATATGATATAGATACAACAATTTATTTTTTAAATATTTTTATAAAATCAAATAAGAGGTATTTCCTAACATAAAAGAGTTTTTGTATCATTGAATTAAATTCTAATGAATTTAGTGTCTAAGTGGTTACTAGGAATATGATTAAGATTAGAGAAATTCAAAGTTAAAAAAATGAAATATTAAATTAGAAAAACTCAAAATGAATGTTACTTTTCATCCTAAAAGAGTTTATAATGTGTCTATAAAAGAATAATATAAAAAGTTACATTAGTCACTAAAATATTTGAAACAAAATTTTTATGTAAAGGTTTATGAGGAAAATTATGGTGATGGACTTAAAAAGGGTTCTATTTAAACAATTGAGATTATCAACATAATAAAATTTAATGTTATAAAGTTAAAAAGTTTGAATAATATGTTCAATGAGTTAAACAATAGGAATAATATTATTAATTATTTATATTCCTCAAATTATATTACTTCATAGATGCTTCTAAATAAAAGAGTTTAAGGGGAGGTTTTCATCATATGGTCACTGTCACGACCCGCCCTCGGGGCCCGTGCCGTGACTACCCCAAGCCCGCATTCCATAGGCCAGGGGCTGGCGACTAGCACCAAGGCGTAAAATCCCGGTAAACAGGGAAGGCATTGCCTTTATGAGTAACAACCACCACAGAGTCAGCAAGCGGAAAGTAACTACAAAGTGCAGAAAAGTAAAGGGGGCCGGAAATACAAGCCCAACTGTAAAGTAAAGTACAACTCGAAAGGGAAAACAGCAACTGAAAGTACAAGCGGCTCCTGGGACGTCCTCCTCGATTCCTACCTGAAGGGTAGGTACAGATGGCTCAGCTCCTGGATCGTCTACCACGGATCCTACCTGAAGGGTAGGTACAGATAGCTCACAACTCCTCGGGTCCAACTGTCCGCTCCGAGCACGTCCCGCTCAGTGGTCCTCCTCCGGGTACCGACCTACTCCGAAAGCCTCATCCACAGTCAGCGCTGTCCGTCGTCTGCAACCAACACAACGAAGTGCGGGCAAAGCCCGTGCAGGGGTGAGTATAAGCTACTCAGTAGGGACCCCGAGACCCCTGAAGGTCTCTCAAATCCACAAAGGATAAACCAAAAAGAAAAGTAACAATCACGAAGTAACATCCAGTATTGATTAGGTATATGCCCATACATATACCTATGTCACCAATTTCCGTTCGGCTCCAACACCGAGCCCAAGAACAACCCACTCCACAAGAAGAGTAAACAGTAAATCCACACAGGATAACAGTACAAGATCACACAGTTTATAACAAGTTTATGAAATCAACGGATAACCATTACCCAGGTATATGCCCATACATATACCTAAGTTATCAAGCGATCCATCTCAATCATGAGGAAACACAAAGATCATTGACTCAGCTCAAACCAGGATTTTCATTATCAAAACCGTAGCTACTGAAGAGCCCCGTCTCTGAAGTGTGCAGTAGTCCTGTCACGACTCCGAGGTACTGCTCACTAACCTAAGACTGCTGAAGTACTCCTCCTGTCGAGTACCGCGGGTCTGCTGCCAACTACCGGGCGCTCCGTCCGCTGAGGGTCTGCTGCCAAATACCGGGCGCTCACCCAGATAGACTACTGAGGTACTCCTCCTGTCGAGTACCGCGGGTTTGCTGCCAACTACCAGGCGCTCCGTCCGCCGTGGGTCTGCTGCCAACTACTGGGCGCTCCATCCACTGGGCTAGTCGACTCTCTCCAAGTCGAGTCGGTCAAGCAGTCGTCAGGTCTCAGTCATCTACACGGTCTCCGTACTCCGCACGCACGCCTCCACCGTCGCGGGTCTGTCGCTACAACCAAGCGCACACACTCCGTAGAGTATCGCGGGTCCGCCGCTACAACCAAGCGCTCCACCGCCAAGGGTCTGCTGCTGCATCCAAGCGCACCACCACTGACAAGTACCACGGGTCCGCCGCTACACCCAAGCGCTCCATCGCCCAAGGTAAACAGAAGATTCAGCTCACACAGGTTCGGTAGCACTGCTCCACGTAGTATCGCTGAGTGCTGTAGTCGTCGTCGTCGAATCCACACAGGATCTCTGTACTGTCGTCGTCGAAGTCACAGTAGCAGTCGTAGCAGTAGAACAGTCGCAGCCAGCACTAGGGTTCCCGCACAAAGCAAGATCGTTCGGAGGGTCCGCTCCACGAGCCGAGAGGCTGATACATCAACTGTCACGAAGACCGAAGTTGATGTATCCAAAAGTTCCGTATCGTTAACAGGAACTCAACGCAACAGACAGCGCGTCGATCGGACGCCCGGTCTGAGAGTTATTGGCATTTTCGTTCCCGGGGCCCGGTTGGTTTTTAAGGCAAAACCAACCCGACCGTACTCCACCTGCGTCCAAACCTCAGGCGGAGTATGCCAAAAGATCCGTCTCACTTAGAGGATTCCATCAAAGTCGACGGCACGTCAATCGGACGTCCGGAACTCAAGATATGAGCGTTTCCGCTCCGAGGGCCCGGTTGGCTTCGTGAACGATCCAACCCGGCCGTACTCCACCCGCGTCCAAACCTCGGGCGGAGTATACCAAAAGATCCGTCTCACTAAGAGGAACACAACGCGACTGACGGCACGTCAATCGGACGTCCGTAGCTCAAGATATGAGCGTTTCCGCTCCGAAGGCCCGGTTGGTTTCGTGAACGAACCAACCCGGCCGAACTCAAAGTAACTCGAAACCTTGAGTGCGATATACCGAAACGACCGTCTCGATCCAAGGATCGCGTTGCCACTGACGGTTCGTCGATCGGAGGTCCGAGGCTCAAGTTATGAGCCAAAAACCAAAACTGGTTTGAAACGGGGGGGTCCGGGTTCGGGCCGACCCGGCCCGACCCCCCCCTGGGCGGCGCGGCGGCGGCGGCGGCGGCGGCGGGCCGCGGCGGCGGCGCCTGGCGCCGCACGTGGGTGGCACGCGGGGGGCTAAGCCCCCGCTTCTTCAAGGTGGCGCGGCCATTGTGCCGCGCCGGTTTCATTTTAAACCGCCCCCCCACGTGTGGGGGGCCTGCTGGCGCTGAACCAAGGGGGCCGGCTGCCCCCTTCCCTCAAGAACCGCCCCCCTCATTAAGAGGGGGGTTTTATTGAACCGGCCGGGGGATTTAATTCCCCCGGTTTTATGTCATCCGGCCGGCCAGCTGGCCGGCCGGTTTTTACCAACGGGACTGGAAATTCCGGTCCCGCCTTCGACTTCCGACGCCGGCGGCCCGGCCGCTGGTCTCCTCTTCCGCCGCGGCCCGGAACCGGCCGCGGTCTTCTCGTCCCGCCGCGGCCCGGAACCGGCCGCGGTCTCCTCGTCCCGCCGCGGCCCGGAACCGGCCGCGACGTTCGTCATCCGGCGTGGTGCGACGGCACCGCGCCCCTTCGCCGTACTTTGATTCTTTTCAACGCGACGCGACGGCGTCGCGTTCTTGAAGTTTCTACCTCGGCGTGGCGCGACGGCGCCGCGTAAAAATAAACGTACGGTAATCCGCGTGGTGCGACGGCACCATGCCACTTTGCTTCCACCGCAAGAATTAAACAAGAACGATGGAGGGGGGGTTCGGCCGTGTTCGTGCGGTCCGGCCCCCCCCCCCCCTCGCGTTAACTATAACACTTAAATAAAAAATATTTAAATGCCTCACGTAGACATGCAATCCATGAGCAAGGAAAGGAATAAGGAAACCAAAATGAAATCAACAACCCCTACCTCGGGTTTAAGATTCGAAGATTCGTCTACGTTCCGCGGAAGACGGCGTCGCGGAGGTCGGGCGTCGCGGTCGTCGATCGTCAAATCCGTTGACGAAGAGATATGCCCGAAGAGATACGTCATTGGAGAATCTTTGTATGCCGACGAAGAAGGTCCGAGGAGGAAGCGGCGTTCCCTCTTGTTGACACTGAGGACGAAGAAGAGAGGCGTCGTTCTTCGTCGGAGTTTGAGCGTTCTTCGTTCTTCGTCAGAGCTTGAAGATGAAGAGGAAGCTCTCCAAAAGCTCTCAAGGAGACCAACAAACAACCCAACATAAAATAAGATAACATCTTATTTTATTAATACAAAACACATAAGAATTTCAAAAGTTTGAAATTCAAAAAAAGTTTAACTCCCAAAATTAATTAAGAGTAACTTAAGCCAATAAAGAGGGGGTTAAGGGAACTTGAAAAGTCTAGGGGTTCGTGTGGGCCCCACCACACTTAATCCTCCCAAGGGAGGTTAAGTGGGTGTGTGTCCCACTTCCAACCTCCTTTGGTAGGTTTTTAAGAAGTTAAAATAAAATTTGTTCTATACAAATTTTATTTAACTCAAACTAAAACCCCTAAAATTAACTTTCAACCCGCAACAAACGCAACTCCCGAAAAGGTCTCTTTAAGCGAATATCGGCGCTGCGAGTTCATCAGTGCCCTCAGATTTCAATTCCGAGCACCGGATCAAAAGTTAGGAATTCCCGCTCGTTCGTTCACTGAACGTACCTGAGCCAACCTTCGGAAAATAATTCCGGGCACTCTGGGCCTCGGAATCAGGTGCCGTCTAAAACCGCGCTCTTGTAAAATTCTAAAGAAATTTAAGAAAAAATTTCCCTTGAATTTTACAGGTCTTTACAGTCACATAGTGATATGTTGGGAACAAAAATATGTAATGAGTTTAACAAAACCATAAAAGAAAAGAAAACACACAAATGATCTGGAAATCTATCTAATATTAAAATATAAATACTTATGTATGATTTGTTAATATTCCAAAATTAGTTTAATAATTTAAAATTTATTATGTTATAAATAATGAAATTTTCATTTTATAAATCATTTATGTTTACTGTATATACTCATGAAGTGAATTGATAATTGACATCTCAAAGTACATCTCTGAGTTATCCCTAAATGATTTTCATCCTGAAGTATTATTGGTTATAATGAAATGTAAATTTTATCATGAGTATAATTCTTTTATTAGGATAAAAAATATAGTCCAGAGGAACAAAACTAGTTTTGTGCACTAGATGACACATAAAGTATGGAACATGAAGTGTCATACACTATGTATTTGGTATAAAAGAGGTGGATGGTTTGTGTTTGGATTTCCCAAAATATTAAGGTTGGGGAGATGTATTGAATTATACCCTTTATACTTTGATACTATTCTTACACAAGCCTTAAATATTAATTAATTAAGGGGTGTTTAGGTATGTTGCAGACCATGGTATCAGCTAAAGATTAAATAAGACGTGATCTTACTCTCATATAATGATTATTCCAAATAGTCCTTCTATTATGATTGATTCAAAAAGTTTAAAACCACAACAATATAATACATATGATGTGATTATATATTGGTTGAGGGGAATGTGACATTCTTAACCATATAGGTGAAGCAATTGTGATTTATTCATCAAAATTTATAGTCTATAATCAAAGAGTAAAGAATATATGAGTAACAATATATGATTGAAATACATCGTGTCCTATGGTTATTTGATGTCTCATAAAAAGAATTCATATGAAAATGAATTCATTATTTTGATATAATTGGTGGACATAAGTATAATAATATATGTGTTGGTTGGATATCTTGAAAGACCCCTTTGTATCTTGAGTAAAAGTAAAGATTTTTGTAGAGGCTACTCTTTTCTTAAATTTATGGATTCTTGAATTAATATTTGTTTTTAATACTATAATGTCCCATGGGGTTATACATCGTGGTTTATTGAATAGGGATTGATTTTGATTCAACGAGATACTCTAAAAGTGTTTAAGAGTTTATCTAAAATGAGTTTTGGATGGATATTCACAATTTTTTGTATATGATGTGATACAAGGTGAAGTTGATGGTAGATTTCAGCAAGAGTTTTGAAATATCCAAAAGGAGTTTTTAATATGGTTTCACAAGTTGATGTATATTATAAAATATAAGGTGAAATTACACTAACCCTATGAGGGTTTAGTGAAAGTGGGATATTGAAGGAGATAATCATTAAATACTATAAATACTTGATATATTTAGTCTATATTGTTTTGTATGATACCTTCATATCATAAAGTATAACATGAATGGAAAACTGAGTCATATAGTATTCCTTATTTTAGGATATCATATGTTGTTATATAGAGATATCACACCTCTACATATTTTTTTGTTATAGTGTACAACATGGAAATGTTATAAGGGTTATGATATTAGTTAATTATATTGTATGATTTATATGGCTTGCGGGATGTTATAGGTTGACATTTGATTCTTCCATGATGTCTATCATCAATTGAGATATTTTTTATGATGAAACAATGGGAGGATTTATAAATGAATTCATGTGATAAATACATGAAATGGATGCATGCATAACTCATGCATTTCACAATATATAAATTATTGCATGAAAAATCAATAATGTTTTAATGGAAAAAATAAGTAAATAATCACCATGAGATGATAATTGTTTATTATTGCCTAAGGATTTTCCAAATCTTCCTCTCCTCAAAGCTCTCTTATTCTTCATTCTTTTCTATGAGAGGAATTATAATGATATATAGTGAAGGATATTCACTCCCATGTGATAGGCGATTTACATCAGCCCATGTATACACAATTGAGGTGGGATTTTTTTTGACACCTCTTAGAGATATTCATCAAGCACATTTTTTTAAAGAGGGTGGTCATAACGATTATCAATGTAAGGTACACAACAATTTATTCATTTTATTTTATGTATGGTTTTGGTTTCCATACATGATAGTTATTAAGAATTTGAGTTTCTTTTTGTTTCCACTACATTGATATTGTGTCCATAAATCCTTATAAACCCATCATTTATGTTGTCTCCCATAAATTAAAGATTACTATCCACCTTTACTTTTCTAAAATTAATACTTTTCAAGCTACAAGTACTTATTTTATCTTATTTAATGATTTATCATCTTTCAAACCTGAGAACCATCACCATGAAGTATAAAACCTTTTATTTATTTAATATAAGCCTCTCCCTCATGTTCACAATTCTAGAATGCGAAGGTAATATCCATTTGGGACACTTCGTAGTTCCTTTGAGAATATATCATAAGAAAAATTTGAATCATTTTTAGACTTGTGGCTAGAAAAATAGTCTTAGTAAATCCTATACCCTAAATTAGATAGCATGCCTTTCATAAAATATGATATTTTTTCCATTCAACTTCTACCTTCTCATTGATTTGATTTATAAAAACTCATTTCATCTCAAAAACTTTCTTGTATTTGGGAAATGTCACTATTAAAAATTTCCATACTTCTCAATATAAAATTCTCTTCTTCTATAATGGTTATCCAATCCTTATATTGTAATGGTTTATCAATAATTTTGTATTTAAATAGAAAAATAGTGTGAGTATGCTTGGAATTTGTCAAATTTATTCAAGATTTAATGCCATTTATAATATCCTCAAGGATATTTTCAAGATACAAATGTTTTCTATCCCTTTTTAACTTAGTTCTTATTTATTATAACCCCCCTGTTTACTAGGATGTTCAAAATTAACATGAAAAGCTGAAACATACTTCATTGAAACGAAATCCTTCCCATATTATCAATAAATTTCTCCTAAGAATTATACATTCTCATAATCACTATGAGGTAATGTTTGTAATATTTTTTTTATTCTTTAAGACAATAACATCATAACTATTAATTATCTTCATTAAATTTTTATTTCAACAATGGTAGATTATTCCACATGGTGTATATCCATGATATATCCCATAACAAGCACAACATACATTTAAGGTGATGAATTTTTCAGTTAGGTTATTAAATAATCAATGTGAAAAATATGTGGTGTATCTTTTCAATGCCAGTTATTAAATAAATGATGTTAAAATTTGGTTTTCAATGTCAGTTATTTAATAATTAACATGAAAAACCATTAAATTTTTTATGAAACATCAGGATGAGTCATTTTCTGTTCATTCATTCTTGTGGAATCCATCAGTTTTCTCTCATGTGGTGAACCCTAACCCTTCATTATTTGATTTGGAGGCCTCAAATCTCTTTTAGTTGGAATTAACCAACACCATCCACCGTCAGCCTTCGTTAGACACCTATTTGACTCTCTTTACACCATATTTACATTATTTTATTCTTTTCATTCACTACCTTCCAATATCTATTTGTGTTTTTGTTTATTTTTTCTATTTTCAGTGCATCTAAGGTGTATTTTAATTTGTGAATGTTGTTTTGTGATTTTTTTCTTAAACATTCTATAACACAACTAATATTTTTCATCTCTTAACTAATTTTATTTATAGTTCTAACTATTTATTCCTCTAATGTATTTTTTAATTAATGAACTCGTTTTTTCAGATTAAGGTTTTATAAATTGATTATTTAATGAATTCATCTAATAAATAATGTTAATTTGTTGATTAATCTGTGTATATGGTATGGGTTTTTTCTACATTGTGAATGAGAGTTTTGAAGGTATCATGGATTATGGAGGTTGAATATGGAGTACTTAGAATATATATTTAGATGATCAAGTTGATTACATGATAGTTTTTTTTATTTTTTAATAAAATAATTTAATTAAATATGTTTAAAATTATACTTTTGTTTATAAAATATTTTATCTTAATTTTATTAGTGAAATATTTTATGGTATTTGTTTATTGTTATTTATAAAAGTTAACCTGAAATTAAATTTCAAATTATAATAACTTATTTTTAATTCTTGATATTTTTTAGATAACAATGAGTCGAATTTAGATTGTTGAACTGAAAATATGTGATGAATATAAGGAAGGTTTTAAGGATTTTTTTTTAATTTTAGAAACAAAAGCTTTTAAGAAATGGTGTATTATCTTCATCCATGATTGAAAATTATAAATATAAAAAAATTAAAAAATAGATAAATCAAATAGAATTAAATTTCACATGGTTTTAATAAAAGTTATAAACATTGGATTTGTAATGAAAAAACTAGGTAGAATTGAAGATTATGAGTTTAAAGCTGATAAGTGTTATCAAATTGAATTAATGATTAATGATATTGAAGTAGAGGAAATTCAGAAAGAAGGGAAAAATGATATCTATATGGTGATGCTGAAAAATAATTATATCTTGGTTATAAATAATTTATAGTTTTATCAATGTTATTTATATTGATTTAATTGAAGGTAGAGAGTTGATGGAGTGGAAAGAGTTTTACAGAATTTCTATAGTTATTGAAAGACATACTTATTAAGGAAAATGATATTCTAGATTGACATTATAATGTGAAGAAAATATTATGACCTATGGGTTTGGGGTATAAGAAGATAAATTACTACCTAAATGATTGTGTTCTATAGTATAAGAAAGATAATTTTCTAGTAGAGTGTCCAAAATGTTGGACATCATGGTATAAGTTTAAAGAAAAAACATAGTTTGATTTAGCAGTTACAATGACTCCTTCAAAGGAAATTTCGTATCTTCTTATAATTTCTCATTTGAAACATTTAATTGTAAATCATAATGGTGAAAAAGGTTAAGATGAAATATATATGAGCCTAAATATGATGGAAAATTACATTTCCCAGTTGATTGTACATAGTGAAAGAAAAATGATCAATAGTTTCCTATGTTTGGAAATGAATATGGAAATATCAGACTTGGAAATTGGTATATGGAATGAATCCCTACAAAAGACTTAGTAGTAAACATACTTCATGGTTAATTTTATTGTTAATTTAAAACTTATCTCTAAAATTCTATATATAGCATGAATATATAATGTCATGTCTAATTATTTATAGACCAAAAAACCCTATAAATGATATGCATGCTTTCTTGTCACCATTAATTGATGATTTTAAAATTTTATTAGAGAAAGGTATTAGAGAGTATGATTATTATAAAATGAAATATTTTCAACTATATAAAATGAATATGTTCACCATAAATAACTTCCTAACATATTAAGATTTATTTGGATATAATATTAAGGGGAATAAATCTGGTCCAATTTATGAACAATAAACATTATATTATCAACTAAATTATGGGATAAAAATAGTATACATGTGTCATTTGAGGTTTTTATCTATGGATCACACTTATTGAATATTAAAAATTGTATTAAATGGATCAAAATAATTTAATATTTCTCTGAAATCTTTTTCCATCAATCATTTTTTTGATAGGGTGAAAAACATTTATTTCACATTTGGAAATACATAAAAATCGGGTAATGATAGAAATATTTGGATGAAATGATCAAAATTTTGCAGGATTCGATATTGGAGATAACATGACGTAAAACATAACAATTATGTCATGAATATGGATAAAAATATCTATGATTGTTTTATTGAAATATTGTTAGATAATAAAAGAAATTCTAAAAAGGGTTGTATGTAGATTGAACATACTCTCTAGGGGAATAAATTTTGTGTTATCTCCCACTCATAATGGATGATGAACATTCCTACCACCATCTTATTATAAATTATCCAATAAGGATAAAATTATTATTTGTTCAGTGTCTCCAGGGTTTCATAGTGCCACTGGGTTATTATTAAAATGTAAAAAAAATTTGTGACACTTAATGATTTGAAGTTGATAGGTATGAAATATCATGATTTTTACATCCTGATGCAATAAATCCTACTTTTTTCATTGCAGAGAATATTTACCATATGCGTATGAATGTAAATCATAAAGGGGTTTTATTTTATTAATTCAATTTTTAACGAAGTGATTGATCTGAATTCATTGTCCAATTTAGAGAAAAATGTAGTTTCTATACTTTCTCAACTAGAAATGTATTTTCCCACATATTGTTTTGATATCATGCTGTTTTTAATGATTAATTTAGTGTAATAATTGAATCGTTTTGAACCCGTATATATATTTTGGATGTGTAATTTTTAATGTTATATGAATATATTGAATGGATATGTTAAGAATCAATATCTATGTAAATATTATATAGTTGAGAAGTATATTTTTAAGAGGATGATGAGTTTTGTACAAGTTACTTATATTCTATGGAGCACATCATTTTACCTACATCTCTCCATGAATGATTCAATTATAAGATGAAAGGGGATCTGTGGATTGAAAGTAAAATAATTTATTTTTTTTAAAAATGTTGAATTTACATTTATACATGTTGAATAAAATATATGATGCTCGACCATATATAAAATTTCATATAAATGTGTAAAAAAATGTTATCCAAAGAAGAAATATATATGGATTTTGAATGATCATAGCACTTTCTTTTATATGGTTTTAAGATACCATTCCTGGTAGATCAGATTCATTAGAAACATTGAGATGGTTAGCGGGTAGCCTATGTTTAAATTTTGTAACATGGTTTGAGTATGACATTATTGACTATAATTTTCATATAAAAGGCTATGATAGAAGAAGTAAAGTTCAAAATAGTAGTGTATTGGTGTTCATAGATGTAATTTATTTTTCAAGTTCCAAAGAAAAAACCCAATATCCATTTCAAGTGCATATTATGAAGTCATTTAAGAAATATGAGTGGTTTATTACATTTAATTTCATGTCTTAGTATTTTACCTAAAATGGTTTATCAATAACAATAGCCTCAGACATGATGAATTCGATATGACACTAGTTAATTTGAATATATTTGAATAAAAAATAATCCTTTTATCATGAAAAAAATGGGAAATAAATTTTCTATGTTCTTGATCCATCTAATATTTATTGTCCTATCATCTTAAATGGAAAATAAAAAGTATTTTGGTGATTAAAAACATGATGACAGTTATGATTTACGTGATATCCTTACTTCCATGGAAATATTAATAGATAATATTTATTTCCATGTCATAGAAATGGATTGAGCCATACAAAATGATCACGAGGAAGGAGTATTGGAAAAAATCCTTTCATAATTTTATAATAGTATGGGTAACATAAATTTTATTCTTGTTCATTTTTTTTAAATTTTATGAAATGTTAGACATATTAGTTTTTTTACTTAAAACACTTATTATAACTAATATGTTAAATTTTCTTATATTTGTTTAGTTTGTTTTGTTTCATTTTTCAATTATTTAAATTCTATTGGATTTATATTAATTTTTACTTAACCTTGGTTTTATTTTATCTATATAATTTTCTATTTCATAAATATTGTTTATATTATTTTAGCATTGTTAACTACTAAAAGATAATATAAATAATATTTTCATTATTATTTTAAAAATTATTGTAAAATACTTTAACTAACACAATAATGTGTGATTTTTTTAATATTGGTCTATTTTTTATTATATCATTTTAAAAATGTTATTTAAATTCTTATGTAATAGTTGGATTTGTTTTCATCTGTTTATTTCATTTCATATCTCATTAATGTTGTTATAATTTTAGTTAAATACTTTAAAGAATATAAATAAAAATTTCTTTAGTTTAGTTTTATTTTTATTGTATCATTTTTAATTTTTAATTTTATTTTATCTGTAATAGTTGTATTTGTATATTTTCGTACTAATTGTTTATTACTTGGATTTGTAGGATAATATCTGATAAAATATATATATGACATTGAGATTCTCAAGAGGTATATACATATAAGTTTAATAAGGATCCACCTCATCCATCTATATGGAATCCATCTATTTACACAGGGGAAAGGAAGCCTTCTAGGATCAACAAACATGGTGGCACACATTTACTAAAATTATTAGTTTCTCATAGGCGAGACCAGAGGATAGAAGTTCATTTTGATGATAATGATATCTATAGGGGTCCAATTTAAAAACAATTTAATACTTTTGTTTCCATCCAAGATTGAACCAAATTTAGTATTTTGATTTGTGATTAGATAATTTTCAAAAAAGTGAAAATATATTAATCATGGGTGACAAATTTGGTAAGATTTTTTTTTATTATTTTACTTATCTTTTTTTAATAATATATATTTTATCCCTATTTATCAGATGAAATATTATATACCTTCCACTAGATAAGTCATAAAGAAATGTTTATCTTTGGATGATAGAAGATGGCTGGATTTTAAATTAACCCTCACATTAGATTTCAATTTTGGGAAAAGGAAAAATAAAAATTCATGTGATATATAACATTTTCTAGATGAAGACACATGGAAGAGTATTGTTGAAATTATATTATAAGAATATATTTTTGTAAGTGACATGTTATATTTTAGAAGTTTTTTTATATTAATGATCATATTAATGAGTTTTTTATTCTTAATTTTTAGAAAATAAGGATATCTCATTAGGAGATCCAATCATTGAATGTATACCCTTATACATTATCTCATAGAGGGTATATGTTATTAGAAGAACAAAAGTTAGCCTATAAAAAAATGATAACTGAGTCTTTGGGATCTGTAGTGGTGGACCCTCCTTCCCCTATCTTGACCAAAAAAATTAAATAGGACCCTAATGAGAAAAAAAGAGACAATATCTTATGGAAGAGTTGAGGGTTGTATCTGAAATAATTATAAGAAATTATTTAATTTTTTATGATATTTAAGTCAATTAAAATATTTATATATTATGATTTAGTAATTAATGTTTCAAATAGTCATCATAGGAATACCTTAAGGATTAGAGCACATGGGGGACCTTCATACCTGTGGGTTGGAAGGATATTTTAGCTACTGTATTAGGAAAACCTGAACACTCAGGACATGTATGAGGATAAATGATATGTGTATCAATAAAAAAAGTGATTGGTTGTTCTAGATCCTCTTAAAAGGAGGATGTATATGAAACAAAAATAGAAGATTTATAATCTAAAGTTATAGAGATGAGTGAGATGATATAGGAGAGGATCAAAGTATCTATACATTACATGTTTGCGGACATGCAAAAAATATTTTTAGGATATAGGTCCCACTCCTCCACCTGTAATTATTGATCCCAATCCTCTACCTCCTCCTATAGCTCCCCCTATTTGTACAACATATACACCTCCTCCTCCAGACCTTCCCACCTATCATGAGTTATATGTTGAGGATCCCCATCATCATATAGTTTCATATGAGATTATATATTTTATTGGGGACATCATTCATCATGAAAATATAGATATGGAGTAGTTTTGGGTCACCATGTTTGATATTAAAGATAGATAGAAAAAAGTACCATTTTAAACAGATGATTTCACTATAGTTTTAAAAATCATCAACCATTTTGTATTTTTTCCATCTAGACTTGTCTGAAAAATTACCATTGAGGTATGTATAGATTATATCTTTAATTTAATATTGGTCTTAAATTTGTTTTAACATTTTAAAATTTATATATTTATCTTTTTTTATAGGAATAATTTTAAGCTAAATACATATTATATAGGAAAAAAGACTTGGTTGTTATTACTTCAAAGACTACTTATTCTAGAACTATTATATTGTCTACATAGTCATATTTAGTTTTTAAATTTTACGAACTTCTAATGGTTATTAACATTTTTAGGTGTTAGTTGACTATGTTGTATTTAAATAGAGATATCATATAGCTTGTAACTATAGATTTTTTGGGCATCAATGTGATGTAAGTATTTTCTAAATAAGTTAATTAACACAATATTTCAGTTATTTTAATTTATTGAAACTTAATGCATATGTTTTTTGGTATTAGGTATCGTTATAAATGTTTTATTCAGTATGATATGACATCTATATCTAGTTTTTTGGACCTGAAATGTATTTCACTAATTGTGATGATAATAAAAGATATAGAAAGAATAATATATATTGCTGTAAGATTTAAAAATAATACAATTCATTATTGGATTCTTCCTTAACTTTAAGGGTATGGAACGTATATTTCTTAAATTTTTATTTCTCTTAACTGAATAACCACTCAAATTATATATTTTTTATATTAGTTTCCATTTAAAGTTGTGTGTTTTTTCTAAGAGAGAGGAAAACGTATTGGTTATGCTCTATACATGGTGATGTTATAGAAAATTTTAGCAATTCATCGAACACATAAGTTTTATTATTTTAAAAATTGTATATTATATTTATTTTTATTTTTATTTCATACGTATCAAATTTAAAAAACGAATGTGATTAATTTATAGATATCATAAGATAGGGTTGTGAAAAGATCTAATATGTAAAATAAAAAGGTTATTTCTCATTTATAATTATTATATTTCACATGAAAGTTCTTAAAAATTATATTTTGAATTAAAAAATTATTTTGAAATAGAATTTTCATCTTCAAGGTGTAACGTAATATGGATATTATGTTCAAAGATTTATATTTGAAATAATTCAAATAGATCTAGTTACAAAATTCCAAAATGTTAGATTTTATTATAAATATCAAATTAGATTATCTTATAATTATATTGAGAGTTCATGTTAAATTCTTTTTTTCAATTTTTAGTTTTTTGATGAAACTCACTCTTATACTGAATAAGAGTTAAATCAATTATAAGGAGAATGAGGGGACTATTTGACATGTCTGATTGGGTTTTCTTTTATTTATAATATATATTGTATAGTTTAGATTTGAAATTGTAATGTTAATATGAATTGAAAATATGATTATGATTTCAAATTGTAATATATATAGTTTTTTATGGTTCTATTATTGTACTGCTAAGTGATTCTATATTATGGATGTTTGTGCTATTATTTTTTGTCTCTAGTTCTATTTTTATTATCCTAGACTAATATATTTTAATTTAATTTTAAAAAAATCATTTTCATGTTTTTTATTATATAAATAATGTCATAATTTAAGAAAAAACCAAATTTCACATTGGTTTTTATATAATTGATTAGAAAAACCATTAAAATTCTATAGTTTTAGGCTAGTTTCTTAGAAAAAGATTTAAAAAAGGATGTGAATTTTTTTTATCACATCGGTTAATAATAACTGATGTGAAAAACTTATTTACAACATTACTTTAAATAAAATAAAGAGGTAACTAATCTTAAAATCCCAAAAATACAACTCGGAAAACCCTTTTTTCACTAGTTTTCCACTAACTCACTCATGAAAATTATCAAAATTACTTAAGTAGATTTATATATCACATGATTTAGTGAATAATTTAAAATAATTCAAGTTTGGTTACTTCTTAAACCACATCTCACAAGGAATTTTTATTAAATTATGTTAAAATATATAATGATTCTTGATGTAGACAACGTTTTTAGTCATTTTATCCAAATTTTATGATATATAGTTCTTTAATAACATGGTTTTCCCCATGTCCAAAAATAATCTATTTATTTTCCTTCAGCTACTCTATTTATTAGGTGGTATATGAGTCTTTATATTCATGACTTATCCCAGGATTCTCATGATATTCTTAAAAAATTCATTCTTATATATAAATATTTTTAGAATGAAATCCTTTGTTAACGTATCCTATGTGATTTTCTAAACACCTTCCAAAGTGATTAAAACACTCAAGAGTTTATTATTTACTCAAAATAAATCAAATATAATTAATATGAGTTATATAATATACAAAATTAATTAAATTATTATCTTTAATGTCGAATTTAAATATTATTAGGCCACAAACATCAAAGTGTATTAATTTGAACAGGTTTTTTTGATCTCTGCAAGCTTGCAGATCTTGTTTACTATTTTTCAATTGGGAAACACATCATGTTTTATTATCCTATCACAAATCATATTTGGTACAATTCTCATGGATTTATATTTGAAATTTTTTCTTTGTTTTATTACTCAAACACACAATTATTCTATGAGAAATATCATTCTATTCCTTCATACTCATACAATAAGTGTTTTATCATTAAAAATATGAAATAGATTACAACTTTTCTACTATATATTCATTATTATTGGTTCATAATTTATATTCATAATGACAAATCAAATCTTTCAAAATTTTACATTATTATTTTTCCACATATTGAGAGGCACTCAAGAGGGGTTTCCTTATCCCGTCAATAAAAAGAACACTTCTGGATTCAAATTTATTTTCACTAATTTTAGTGATTCTAACTCCTTTCATATTAAGTGATCTATCATTTCCAAAAGTAACATCCCAAATATCAAACTTTTGAATATAATTTAATATATTCTTATTATCGATCATGTCTGATGGGAAACCACTATTAAGAATTCAGGGATTTCCTTATTTCTCTAATTTATAATCTATATATACTACCATGGATTCCTATTAATTAATCCCACTTGATAGATTTAGAGTTCACATTTTGTTTCAACTACTCTGTTAGTATCATGAGACTCTTTTTGGTTGTGTTTACAAATTGATCATACCTCCCATAGGTTTCCTAAAGAGAATAAATGTAATTATATAATTATGTAATTTTACCATCTATTATAGATATGATCACAATTTCATATTCATGAAATCATTTCACCTTTTTGATTTTAATATTGACTGTCAAAGTATATTTTCCAAGGAATAATAGGATAATAAAAAAGATACTTATAAACATCAACTACCTTATTTACTATTTTTAAAGATTCTCCAACTTACTTAAAAATATTTTAAGACACAAACTATGAATATTTTATGGAATTTTTAGATTTACAGAACTTGCATCAAGATCCTCACCTCCTCATTATTGTAAATTAAATTTACTATTATAATGTCAATCATTTTGTGTCTTTATTCAAGGATTTCATTAATATCATCCATATTTCTTATAAAATCTATTTCTATCTTAGTAATATCATTAAAATTTGATTCATCTAGATATTTTTTAATAAATCATTATACTTTTCATTGATTTATTTTCCCTTTAAAACTTTTAGTTTTATTTTAAAAACCTAATATATCCATTCTCAATTTAAACTCTTTCAATTTATATTTTTAAATTATTTCCTATTCAATGTGACCATATTTAAATCTAGAGTGATCATTAGAATATTTTATAGACATAAAGTCTTTGAGACCTTAATTATCTGAGTTATATTACCTATTTTTACTCTCCTCGTCACAAGATGACATATTATTTTTTAGATAATATTACTTTTATTATATGAATTGTCCTCTACCTTACCTTTAATTAACTTCCCTCCACTTTGAGCACTTTGAACCCTATTTCTATTAGATTATCTTATGGAATTATCATCCTATTTATTTTCTTGATTCTTATTAAAACAAATAGAATAAAAATCTCTAATATTTTCATAATTCAAACACATAGTAAAAATTTTTCATTTGTAATTACTGTTGAAACATTAATTAAATGTAGAGAAAAAATGATATAAATTTATTTAAATTCATGGAATCATATTTTACATAAGATTCTTCCTTATGAGACCTTTTAGATGCAATGTTTTTTTGAACCTTTTCATAATTTGGAAACAATATTTTTTTACTATTTTTTCTTCTTCAAGGATATCCCTATCCTTATCTTACATGATATCATGATATCTTCAAGATGATTAATTATATAATCATCCATGTATTTATCCTCAAGTAAATAAAATTCAAATAAATTTTTTTAGATAGATTTCTAATAAATTTCTGGACCTTAATATAATAAAAAACAACTTATTTATTTCTTTGATTCAAGATAATAATTTTGTTCACCTAAATAAATAACTCATCAACCATCTCATATTTTCTAATTAAAATATATTCATATTATCTAATAAATGTTTTTAATCACGACTCCTTGACTATCGTATCACCCTCATGGATATCATAAAGCTTTCTACAAATTTTATTTGTTGTTTTTGTGCCCATAATTCATGAAAAATCTATATCTAAGAGGTATGGAATAAATAAATTGATAACTTTTCCATAGTGTTAAATATAATTATTTTCAAGAAATTTATAGGTTATACTAACATAGGGAATATTTACACTATTCTCATTGATATAAAAAACATACAAGCTAATAGATATAAGATATAAAACCATCTTCTATTTCCATAGAATAAATAATTTTCCATAGATAATGGGAATCCATTATTATTGATGGTATTCATGATCTCTATAGATATATTCAATCATAATATATCAATAGGAAAAAAACTCAGATCCTTATAAAAACATAGAATTGTTTCTATGAAGATCCCCAATAATAGATCACTTGGATACGAAATTAAATGTTTCACCATTCTCTAATACCAATTTCAAGAGATAGGCTAGACTTAGACAACCACTGAATTGGATGGGGGGATGATGCAATGGACACAAATAAATAAAACTATTAATGAATCCAATTAAAGATGATAAGTTATAGAGAGAGTAAGAACTCACAAAAAATAAGAAATTTTTACAAGGTTTATAATCCATTTTAATTGAGTGGATAATCCTTTCTTTAAAATGATTATAATTCCTTTTTAAAACATCATATCTTATTATCAATAATAGAAATGTTTTAGGATTTGGAATATTTTCCACAACACAAAGTAAAAGAAAGATTTAAATGAGTTCCGATAAGTTGATAGTTCATCTAAGTACTCATTAAGTTCCTCTAAGATTATATCTAGTGTGTACCTTAAATATTATCATCAAAACTTGAAAAAGTACTATTTAGATTACCCTTTGATGGGTTTTGTTGACTATCTTAGGTTTGTTCACACCTCTTCTATAACCAGTGCCCCGAGCTGAGTCACCACATGACCTCATATACTCCTCCCCATACACTAGAGGGTTCCCACTACAAGAAAGGGTCTAATGGAACACATGTAGAGACTATACCCTCCTTATTAGAGTAATCCACATTAGATAAAACATGAAATAAAGGAGACCGATTTATGATAAATGATAATAACATATCCATTTCCGAAAATTGAGTGCAACAAAAAACAAAAAGTAAATACGATATGTCATGTCATGTGGTAAAAAGTATAAGAATGACAAAAAATGAAGAAAAGATGAAGAATACCCAAAATTGTTTTTGAATACAAGTATGGATCCATCATCTATGGACATCGCATTCTCAATCAAACATCTATTATAGGTCCCTTTCACTTATACTAGACTACAATCATTAACTCTTCTTGGGTACCCAATGGTGTCCTGGGAAGGGTGTGAGCACAATTCATTAGGACACCACCAACAGTTTTTAAAAAATATCCAATCTAAATAGATAGTGTATGCATGTATTTAATGGATGAGAAGATAAACATAAATCAAAACTAAGTACCACTAGTTGACAAAATTCACTTAATCCACATTTATCATTTTTTCCATGGGTTAATCCATTTCATCAATTCATTTCATCCTATTTCGATTACATAAACTACACCTATGGTGAAAAGTAAAGTTTCCTATATCACTAGGGGAAAAATTTCACAAAAAATACATATCACTTACCTCCGAGCCTCGGTCTAGGTAGTCTCATTATATGAAATGGTTTGTGGATTAGAGCCTTTATTTGACTCCCTAACCTATGAGTTATATGGGTAGGTTTTAGAGCCTCAGTCTAACCAGTACCATGGGTGTAGATACTCAGTCCAATACCCTACACTTACCAAAAATACATTTGAACACGATTATTTAACAATGACACATTTATCAGGTAAAATATATAACCATTAAACACATTTAGCATTTACAATCATAATTTTTTTAACAATTTTTCCATCTTTATGACTTAACTGATTAATACATTTTCTATATTCATGAATTATCTCAATAACCCATTTACCATTTTCATATATTAATCCATTTAGTATATTCATAATTAACATGTTATAATCCATTTACGCATTTCCATTATAACCCATATGTCATTTAACAAATTCAATTTATTTAATTTAACACATTCAAATTATACCAAGCACCCCTTATTCCATGACAATAAATAGACACAATTACCATTAGTTTCATCTCATAACTCAAAATAACATGTAAACATATTTCTCATGGGTTCTATCTCATAACAATTAAATTTTATACTTAACATCTCAACTTCCATGTTCAAGAAGTGGAACACCCCATGGGTGTCTCCTTAACTCGGTATAATCAACCTCAATGAATCCCACAAGGATCATGAGGGGTTCAATTCATCAATTTAAAAACCAATTCATTATTTATATCACGGAAACCAAAATGGATAGAACAAAGACACAAAATCACAACCACACACACATTAAAAAATCAACAGAACTATGGGATATAACTTTAATAAAACCTACCTTGATTCTATAGAAAATGACATGCTCAACCCTAGAATTTAATTTAGAAAAACACCACATTTAAATCCAAAACCAACAACACTCCAAATGGCTTATAAAAGAGGGAGATCAATCCACGAGATGTTTTGGGGGAAGGGTTCGTCACCTTAGATTTATGTAGGATAAATGAGAAAGAAATTCATGTATGATTTATTATGGTCGGGGGGAGGGATAATGGTAAAACCCAAAATTTTTAATGGGGTGCATAGTTTGGCCACATAGTTGGCTAAATCATGCACCAACCGTGTTCTACCCTTTGTCCAATAGGGGTCAGGTCACACAGATTCCTAGGGATCCTGTACGGTATAAAAAACCAGTATGTGACCATAAAATTTGGATTTTTCCAAGCACACATAGTTTGTCTTCCCCCTTACACGATTTGATAAATAGTTCACCCCACCTCTAGTCATGCATGGTTAGGGTGTACAATTACTATTAACCATGTGCCAACAATGCAACATAAAATGGATGACCACTTTCTCCTCTCCTTCGTGTTCCAATCCCCAGAAACACCCTCGAGACTCCTAATACACCAAATAAACATTTATTTAACTAGATTAATGAGGCTTAAACCAAAACATAAACAAATACATACCTCAAAGGAATCTTGGGATCTTATAGCCTCCCCACCTTATACCGGCTCATCCCCTAGCTACATTACCAAGTATCACTGAGCCTTAAAGTTAATGATTGGGCCACTGGGACCACATACCCATCTCCCCCTCCTATTTCTCTTGTTGAAAATAACTATAATTCCACAACAATTGTAATAGAGGCACAACCTTCCATCATAAAACTTTCTCACTATGATCCACAATATGAACCAGATGATCCTAAAAGGATGCATCAGCCTCAAAAACAACATCATCAACATCAATCACATTAGATGATTCCGGGTTATAATGTCTAAATTGTGACATATAAAATATGTCATGCATACCGATACACCATTTTGAAAAAACTAATTAGTATGCTAACAGTTTGATCCTCTCCACTATCTCAAATGACCCTATGTACCTAATCGATAATTTTCTCGATCTCCAAATCTGATGGTGAATCAACCTAGGTGACACCTGATGGAACACATGATCTCCCACCATAAGCTCAAGAGGTTGAAAACATCGATCCTCATATTAATTCTATGTACTCTGTTCTATATCCATAAATTTCTGAATCAACAGAACATATTTTGATGTATCATTCATAGTCTCAGTCCCAAAAAATATGATTCCCCATACTTCATCCAATACAATGAAGATCTGCATGACCTAACATTGAGAACCTCATACGGTTCCATATAAATTTTCATCTAGAAACTATTATTATAGAAAAATTCAAAAAGTGTCAAGTTCCTCTCCGATGATCCACCAAATTATAGGAAACATTCTCCCAACATATCCTATAGCTCCTAAATAATATGCTCTGACTGCCCATCTATTTGTGGGTGAGAATCTATACTCAAAAAAACCTAGGTACGAAGAATCTTCTGTAACCCCGACCAGATGTGTGAAGTAAAATGTGGATCAAGATATGAAACTATAGTCTATGGAACCCCATGAAACCGCACAACCTCCAAAACATAAAACTTACCCAATTAGCCAATGGTGGAGGTATCTAGAATCAATAAGAAATATTTCACCTTGATCAATCGATACACAACTACCCATATCACTTCATTCCTCCAAGGAATCTTCATAATAACTACAAACAAATTCATGGTGATGTCATCCAATTTACATTATAGAATGGGAAAAGTCTATAACAATTCACCCGGTCACTAATATGTTGAATTTACCTACTAAAAGGTATATCATCACATCAGAAAACCTATATCCTCTTTCTTCATCCCTAAAAACTAATACCATCTCTGAAGATAATAATAAATTTTGGGTAAACCAGAATAAACTGCCGACTTCTAGATAGAAGACCCATGGATCCACTATTCCTACATTCAAGTAGGCATAATAACATGGCCATGAATATAAATGATCTCGTCATTATCAATATTCCAATGAAAAGGTGACTCCCCAACTTCTAGATGTCCTGTCAATGCTAAACAATCTAATCCTTATACCACCTTTCCCTGATCCGACTAAGAGGAGTGGACTCAATTTCCTAGGATGCAATAGATATCTTCAATAGTACATTTCGAACCTCTAGATGAATCTCATACTCAAATCAGAACAAGATTATTAAACCGACTGACTTTCATTCTCCCAACACAAAGCATCCAATACACTATTTCTCTTTATCAGTGTGTAGACTAGCTCAAAATCAGAGGACAACACGTACTAAACCCATCTTCATTGTTGAAGATTCAAATCACTCTAGGAAAAGATATACTGAATACTTTTATGATTGGTATACATGGTAAACCATTCTACCAAAAAGTAATGCCACCAAAATCTTAAGGTCTAAACCACTAGGGCTAACTCAAGATCATGTGCAGGGTAATTTAGTTCATGATGACTCTATTTTCGTGACCCATATACTACAACCTGATTATCCTACATCAACACTGCCCCAATCCCAACACTGGATGCATAAAAAAAATAAGGTATACTATTTATCTATCTTGGGTAGGATAAAAATAGGTGAAATAGTAAACCGCTTCTTTAACTCATGGAAAGTATCCTCACATGAACTAGAACATTAAATCTTTACACCTTTATTGGTTAATAAAAGAAGGGGTGTTATAAAATGGGAAAATTTCTTTATGATCCTCTAATAATATCTCTCTGAACCCAAAAATATTTGGATATCAAAAACATTCTTGGGAAGCTCCCAAGATAAAACTACTTTCTATTTATTTGGGTCCACTAATAGAACTTACTTAGAGATGATGTTACCCTAGAAATATACCCTACCAAACCATAAATGAAACTTATATTTTTTTTGTGTATAGCCTATACTCTCTTAGTGTACCCAGGATAATGTCTAGATGTTTAGTATGACCATCATGAGTCTTAGAGTACACCAAGATTTCATCCAAAAAAATACAAAATGATCTAGGTACGAGTGGAAGATTCATTTTATCTTGGATATAAACACTGATGGTATGTTGGTCAACCCAAACGACATCACAACAAACTCATATAAACTATACATGCTCCTAAAAGTAGTCTGAGGTATATCATAAGGTCTCAATATCAACTGATGACACCCTAATCTCTAATAAATTTTGGAAAAGACAGAAGCAACCCTTATCTGGTTAAAAAATACCATCAATTCATGGAAGAGGGTATCCGTTCTTAACTATCATCTGATTAAACCTATGATATTAGACAAAAAACTATATTATCTTGTTATCCATATTAGAAAACAAAAAATGGTGATCCCCAAGGTGATGTACTTGGATGAATAAACCCTTTTCTCTCCAATTCCCTCAACTGTGTTTTAAGTTCCCAAAATTCATCTTGTGGCATTCTATATGGAGAGATAGAAATTAGTTCTTCTCCCAGAAGCAACTTTGTCGTAAACTCAACCTCTCTCTTGGGCAGCAGCCCCAAGACGTATTCATGAAACACATCCTGAAACGGATCCCCCATAGGATGAAAAACGTTTCTCCACTCCTCCATCATCAAGAATAAGGCATTCCACTTGGGATGTGAGATCTATCAACCACCGATGAATGGGCTCTGTTCGGATTGTTTGGATATCTAATTCCCCATGGTGAACATAAGTATCCCCCATAAGGGACATAAACGTTACCCTATAATGGTAATAGTAAATATGGGCCTAATAAAACACCACCAAATCCATCCCCACTATCATATCAAAATCTAACCTCTTAATCAAAACCAAGTCCCATTGGAAATTATACCCACCAACCTCAAGTTCACACCCCTTACACTGCTAGATATTTTCTTCCTATAAACCCAACAGTGTATCGATCGACATAAAACAACACATATGTTCCACCGATATGCCTAACAAATTCAAAAATTGAGAAGATATAAAAGAGTGTGAGGTAGATGGATCAAATAAAGAACTATTAATCATGGAATCTATAAGAATCATATGACAACCCTGATCTTTATTACACACTTAAACATGATTTATTACATAGAATTCACTTGATACAACATAGAAGATCGAAAGGTCTAGTGTCTTTGGGGCTTAGGGTCATTACATAACAACTTAAAACATGAGATACAACATATTTATTGAAAACTTCCTTTACATGACCACTACATTCCCTCGTACATAGCATTTCATGGGATATCCTGAGGACAAACATAAGAAAAGGGTGAGCTATATAGTCCAGTAAGGGAATAAACATGGAGTAACATGAGGAATTCAATGCATGTTAGACAATAAGAATATCAATAAATCATAAGAGGATAATAAACATAAAGGCATGATAAAGCATGATAATCCTAACATGGAAATGTGGCAACAACACTTAACATGGAATTAGCATGAGCCAAGGCTCATTTCACATGGAGCATGAGTAAATACTCATTATACATGAAGCATGAGTAAAACTTTTTGTACTTGAATTAGCATGAGTCAACACCAATTTCACATGACGTATCATGATACTATAATTCACCCAATGCATTGGAGCACTATAAGGGTGCACCCTTCTTAAACATTTCATTTCATGCATAAGTGTGCCACATAGATTTTATAACGTGGATTCCTAAAACATAATAATTTATTCCATGATAAAGGAATGTGGAATTAATACATGAAAAATTATAATCAATAAGTATATGTTCATAAATGTGAATACCCTTGATAGGGAAATGGGCATGGTATTCACTACACAACGACATTGGCTTGGAAAATCGGTGCAATTTCGGCAGCGCAACGACGTGACGTAAGAATTCATAAAAATGGTTGATTAGAGAAAAAGGGGTGTGTCATCATATTTACATGAAATGGAAAGTAAGGGGGTCATATAGATACATGTCCCAACAATTTTAATGGAATTTATATTCATGATACAAAATATTTGCTTGAATGTAAATGAGGAGAGAGAAATTCCTTTCGGAATTTCAGCATAGTAACGGGTGTACATGGGAGGAATTTAATGAGAGAGAAAGGTGTATCCCACCATTAAAACATAAATATGGAAGTATGGGGGAGGTGAAAAACCATACCCCAACATTTATAATTGAAATTAAAAGGGCATAACAACTTAAATAAAATTGGAAAAAATGAGAAAGGAAGAAAAACCCTTACTTGGAAGTGTGCTTCCAAAGGCTTGAGAGAGGCTTGAGAGAGGCTTCTTGGGAGCTTGGGGAACCTTGGGAGGATTATAGAGAGAGGAGGGCAGAGGTTGGATGAACTTAAAAGGCTTTGAGTGAGTGGGAAGTGGGAGCTTGTGTGGGTTTATATAGGAAAGGTGAGAGAATTCTTTATTATTTAGGTTTGGGACACCTCACACTAAAATAATCCAAACCACAGACCATACCATGGTTTTTCCCATGGTTTTTGGAAAAGGTAAGTGGAAAACAATATTTTATAATTCCAAAGTCTGAACTTTTTAAAATAATGGGGATTCTTATGTGGAGGAGAGTCACACTCCCATGGAAATCAATTTAAAAGAACAAGATGTTTAATAAGCGATGAAGGGTCTATTAATGCTTTTGTAAAATTAGTCAAACAAACCCAAAATTACATTATTTTAATGGTAAAAAATATATTGGCCGAAAATAATGCTTATAGTATTTTATTACATCACTATTGGGTCATTATGATGTCATAAAACACATTATATATTTAAACGGTATTTAATTGTTACCCAAAAATTTGACTCTCATAAAATAATGAAAAATTCACCATTGGATAATTTTGACATCCTGATTCCTAAAATAATAGTAATTTTATCTAATTAATTTTCTAAATATGTTAATTTTCACTTGTAAAATAAAAACCGACATTTATAAAAAATTCATGGGTTTTGACAAAAATGACCTTCAAACCTTAAAAAAAATTACAATTGCATTCATAAAATTATACGATTATTTATATTTAATAAAAAATAATTTAATGATAATATTAATATTTTATTAAAGTATTATTTAATTAAAAAATCCTATAATGCATCAAAATATATTTCTTAGTTGAATATTATCTAAAAACACTATTTGAGCTTTAAAAACTATTTACAAGGTAACAAAAATAAGAGGAAAATATATTCATTATTATGTACAAAAATAATGTAAATAACCATAGTACTAGGGTCTTGTTACATAACCCCTTATAAGACCCACATAAGACTGAAGAGTTAGGTGTGCGATGGTGACATACTCTTAGGGTGGCTCGGATAACATTGCTCGGGTGGTAATCTCTATCAACTTCCACTTCTCTCGTAGGTGGTCCCGCTCAAGCTTAACCTGTTGAAGCTTGGATTGGGCTTGGTCAAGAGTGAAGCCCAATGATGCCACCTCTTTTCCAAGTTCCAAAAAATGGGCTTCATATGGGGCACGTCTACTAGATGAGGTCATCGCTTCCTTTGTCTGAGTAAATTGGATTCGTTAAATCCGTATATTTATACTAATCCTGTGATCACTGTTCAACAACTATATTAGAAACGGTCACCATTCTTAACATAAAACCATTGAATTTTACATTTTATATAAACATTTTACATAAAGAGACATTTATTTAGATCAAGAGGGATTTCCATTAATGAATGTTTGGGTCGTTACAATCTTACCCCCTTAAGAAATTTCGCCCTCGAAATTTCCTTTTCCCACACTAAAACAAATACGGGTAACTCTACTTCATCACATCCTCTGATTCCCATGCCGCTTCTTCAAACTTGTGGTTTCCCCACAACACATTGACGAGGGGAATTGTTTTATTTCGTAGAACTTTTTCTCTAGGATCTAAGATCTTCATTGGTTGCTCCTCATAGTAAAGATCAGCCTATAATTGTACCACCTCTGAAGAGAGTACATGTGAGGGGTCCAATATGTACTTCCTTAAGAGGGATACATGAAAGAAATCATGCACTTTGGCCATGGTAGGTGGAAGTCATAGTCGATAGGCCACAACCCTGACACGATCAAGAATCTCGAAGGGGCCGATGTAACTTGGACTTAACTTCTTCTTCTTTCCAAACCTCATGACCTTCATCCATGGAGATATGCATAGAAATACCATGTATCCAACTTTAAACTCAAGGTATTGTCGATGGTTATCTGCATAACTCTTCTGTCAACTCTGGGCTACCTTGATATGCTGCTGAATGGTTTTCACCTTCTCCATCATTTCTTCGACCATTTCTCATCCAAGAATCTTACACTCACCGACCTTATCCCAACATGCCGATGTTCTGAACCTTTTCCCATAAAGGGATTAATATGGTGCCATTTGGATGCTCGAGTGGAAACTGTTATTATAAGAGAACTCAAACAGAGGAAGATGTTGATTCCATCCTCCTTTAAAGTCCATAGAGCAAGCTCTAAACATGTCCTCAAGTGTTTGGATAGTCTTCTCAGATTGGCTATAAGTTTGAGGATGATAGGTCATACTGAAGTTTAGTTCAGTATTCATATCATGTTGAAGACTCTTCCAAAATATAGGGGTGAATATTGGATCTCGATCGGACACAACAAAGAGTGGTACTCCATGCGGCCTTAATACTTCCCTGATATATATCTGTTCGAGTTGATCCAATGAGAAATATTTCTGAATTGAAATGAATTGTTAAGACCTTGTAAGATGATCCACAACAACCCAGATTGCATTGTTGAATTTTTATGTATTCGGATGTCCGGTGACAAAGTCCATGGTGATGCTCTCCCATTTCTATTTTGGTATGGGAAACAGTTGCATCATCCCCTTAGACTTCTGCCTCTCTACCTTCACTTACTGACACACCAGGAACTTTTCTGTATATTCAGAGATCTACTTCTTCATATTATCTCACCAATAATACTCTCAGAGATCTTGATACATCTTTGTGTTTCCTGGGTGAATTGAGAGATTTGAACTATGTACATTATCCAAATGTTCCTTCTTTAGCTCTGGACTTGATGTAACACATAGTCTTTTCCCAAATCTCACAATTCCTTCCTCATTAACATTAAACTCCAAGGATTTCCCTTTTCTGTTAGCTTCCACTTTTCCCTGAATTTCTATATCATCCTTTTGAGAATTCTTTAACATTTCCAAAAGTGACGGTTGAGCAATCATTTGTGAAAGGATTTATGATGTTCCCTTATTTATGATTCACTTTTCCATCTTCATCAAATCTAATAAGATTGGATCCTTTTCAATTCTAATCCATGATAGAATCGCTGGGTCCTTTCAACTTAGGGAATTCACCACCTTGTTCGCTTTCCTAGGGTGTTAATGGATTGAACAGTCATAGTCTTTGATCAGCTCTAACCATATTCTTTGGCACATGTTCAACTCTTTCCATGTGAATATATACTTGAGGCTTTTTTGGTCTGTATATATTTCACACTTCTCCCCAAAGAGATAATGCCACCAAATTTTCAAAGCGAAGATCACTACAGCCAACTCGAGGTCATGTGTTGGATATTTCTATTCATGAACTATAAATTTCTTTGAATCATAGGAAATGACTTTGTCATTTTTCATCAACACACATCCCAGGCCCTTTTTGAAGCCTCACTGAATACCACAAAAAGTTCTCCACTTGTGGGTAAAGTGAGTATGGGTGCAGTGATAAGCCTCCCTTTTAACTCCTTGAATCTTTATTTGCATTCATTACTCCAATAAAACATTACTCCATTCTGAGTTATCTTGGTAATAGGGTTGGAAAATCATGGTAAATTTCTCACAAATCATCGATAATATCCAGATAACCCCAAGAAGCTACAGATATCTATTACTAATGTTGGCCTAGACCATCCCTCAATTGCATCTGTTTTGGAGGGATCCACATATATCCCATTTCTTGTGATAATATGGCCTAAGAATGATACCTCCTTCTACCAGAACTCACACTTGTTGTACTTGGAATATAGCTTCTCCTTCTTCAAGGTCTCTAGTACAGTTCTTAGATGCTCCTCGTGATCCTCTTTGGTTTTGGAGTATATCATAATATCATCTATAAAGACTACCAAAAATTTGTCGAGGTAATATCTAAAGACTTTATTCATCAAGTCCATGAAGATTTCTGGATCATTTGTGAGTCCAAAAGGCATTATTATGAATTCATAGTGCCTGTATCTTGTATGAAATGAAGTCTTGAGGATATCTTCCTTCTTCACCCTTACTTGATAATACCCTGACTGTAGATCCACCTTTGAGAATTATTTTTCTCCACGCAGATGATTGAACAAGTCATCAATTTGTGGGAGAGGATACTTGTTCTTTATCGTGATTTTGTTGAGCTCATGATAATTGATGAAAAGGCACATTGATCCATCCTTCTTCTTGATGAAGAGGATTGGTACACCCCATGGTGAAGCACTTGGGCATATAAGACCTTTATCCAGATTTTCTTATAGTTGTTTCTTCATCTCCTCGAGCTCCACAATAGCCATTCAATATGGAGTTTTGGATATTGGAAATTCCCCTGGTATAAGTTCAATTGAGAATTCAACATCTCTTCTAGGGGTAAGACTAGATAATTCCTCGGGAAGCACTTCAGCGAATTCCCTCACAATAGGAATGTCTTCAAGGATAGTTGCTTCCTTGGAACCAAACATCTGAGCCAGATACGCGTGATCATAGGGAAGTAATATCCATGCTTGAGATGATGGATCTAATGAAGATTCATCTTCCTCCTTGCACTTGTAAAGAATCAGGGGTCGATTCTCCACATGGAGAGTGATTTCCCTCTCATGGAAATTTATGTTGGATCTATATAAGGAAATCCAATCCATGCCAAGAATTGCATAAAATTCCACCAGAGGGAGTATGATGAGGTTCTCTAGGAAGTTAATCCAGATATTATGATAGGGGAGGAGTTATATTCATGGGATGCAATAATCGCCCCATTTGTCGTACTCACTGACATCTTCAATTCCATGATTTGTGGTGGTAATGGTATTGTTCTACTAAACTTTCGAGATATAAAAGAATGAGTAGAACCTGAATCAAAAAGTATGTTCACTGTTCATGAATTAATAACTAGCGTACATGTAACCACTTCGTTGTTGGGGTTCACTTGGTGGTAGTGATGGAAAAATCTCTCCCTTTCTACCTTGGAGGTTGTTGGTTGCCTACGAAAAACCTTTCCTTAGGGCACTGATTTGTAAGGTTCCCTGGTTATTTGTAGTTGTAGCAATGAATAACACGTTGAGGGTTGAACGGAGCATTCTAGTCATTTTTCGCAGCCGCAAGTTTTTCGTACCGACAGTTTACAGCCACATGCCCTTCTCTTCCACACCTAAAGCATTTTCTTGTACCTTTCAGGAAATTTCTAGGGTGCTTCTTTCCGCACCATTGGAAAGTGGAGCGCTGGATCTTCTTATCACCATTGGATTTATCCATCGGACCACCAGAATTTAAGTCCACCTTACAATTCTTATCCCCATGATTTCCCTGAGATTCTCTGATATCCATTTCGACCTTTAGGGAACATCAGACAATTTCTTCATAGCTGTCAAAGTCACGGATTTGTAGTGCTTTCCGCAGGATATGTTTAAGCCCACCAAAGAAGCGGTCAACCTTGCATTCGGGGGTAACGACAAAGCTGGAAGTGTATCATTCAAGAATTGTGAAGTTTTCCTCATACTCTCCAACAGATTTGTCTTTTTTTTTCTTGAGGGAAAGGAAGTCCCTTTCCATCTTAAGATGGAGGGTGCGCAGAAAATATTTATCAAAAAACATCTTCCAAAAATACTTCCATCCCAACGCCTCGATCTCCTCCTCAGGATTCATATTTTTGATCGACGTCCACCATTGATCAGATTCACCCTCCATACAATAACCAGCTAGGAGAACCTTCTCTTGTTCAGAACATTTAAGGATGGAGAAAATATTTTCAATGGAGTTGATCCATTGCTCAGCGATTGAGGGATCAGATGATCCATTAAAATCAGGAGGCCTTTGTCTCATGATGGCTCTCGATAGCTACTTGTTCTTTATTAGGGGGGGCTGAATGTTCCTCTTGACCCACGTTTCTATTGAAAGCTTTAGTTAGATGAGAGAGAAGCATGACAAAGTTCGCGATTCAGGCTCCCTTTGGATTGAGAATCTCATTAGTACAGTCATCACATTGATCTTCACATCAGTTGTTAGCCCGAGTCCTCCTATTACCGGCCATTGGCTGGAATAAAAGGAATGTTAGGGGTAACACATAAAGGGTAATACAAGGACAAACCTGATAACTTATAAATAAATATTATTTCCTTAACATATGAATCTATTAGCTTCAGTCTATTTTAACTATGATATACTTTCAAACACATATTCTTAGGGATTTTTTTGTCCCTTAATAATGGTTAATAACAAGCTTTTGAATTTACCAAAGCCTATCCCCTGTGAGTTTTGTAACCAAGAGTGCAGTAAGGCTGGTTTTCTTACACCAGTTCCCATTCAAGTCTAGCTGAAAGCAGTGTTTTCGGGTTTTACCCCTAGGATACATCTATGCTAGAGCCGCCTCTACCTGCACGTATCCAGACAAAGATGTATTTTCTTGATAAACCACTTCCTCAATACCCACCAAAACATAGGTATGTTTTTATTATACATAGTCTTGTATCTAAGGCTTTACTAGGGTTTTCTAATCCTAATCCCAAAAATAAGTAAACCTATCCTCTGATATGAACAATGAAAACCCTGATCTTTATTACACACTTAAACATGGTTTATTACATAAAATTGACTTGATAAAACCTAGAATATCAAAATTTCTAGTGTCTTTGGGGCTTAGGATCATTACATTAAAACTTAAAACATGATATACTACATCTTTATTGAAAACTTTCTTTACATGACCACTACATTCCCTTGTACTTAGCATTGTATGGGATAACCTGAGGACATGCATAAGAAAAGGGTGAGCTATATAGCGTAGTAAGGGAATAAACATAGAGTAACACAAGGAATGAAATACATGTTATACAATAATAATATCAATACAGAACAAGAGGATCATAAATATAAAGGCATGATAAAGCATGATAATCATAACATGGAAATGTGGAACCAACACTTAATATGGAATTAGCATGAGCCAAGGCCCATTGCACATGGAGCATGAGTAAATCCTCATTAAAAATGAAGCACGAGTGAAACCTAACTGAACATGAATTATCATGAGTCAACACCCATTGCATATGATGTATCATAATACTATACATTACCCAATGCATTGGAGCGCTATAAGGGCGCACCCTTCTTAAACATTTCATTTCATAAATAAGTGTGTCACTTGGATCATATAACATGGATTCATAAAACATCATCATTTATTCCACGATAAAGTAATGTGGAATTAATACATGAAACTTTATAATCAATAAGTAAATGTGCATAAAGTTTAATACTCTTGATATAGAAATGGGCATGGTATTCACTATAAAATGACATTGTCTAGGAAAATCGGTGCAATTTCGGCAGTGTAAAGACGTGACGTAAGAATTCATAAAAATGGTTGATGAGAGAGAAATGGGTGTCTCATAATATCTACATGAAATGTACATTAAGGGGTTTATATAGATACATGTCCCAACAATTGTAATGGAATTTAGATTCATGATACAAAATAATTACTTGAATGTAAACGAGGAGAGAGAAATTTCTTTCGGAATTTCAGCATAGTAACGGGTGTAAATGGGAGGAATTTAATGAGAGAGAAAGGGACACCACACCATTAAAACATATAGAGGTAAGTATGGGGGAAGTTTGAAACCATAACCCAACATTTATAATTGAAATTATAATGGCATAACAACTTAAAGAAAATTGGACAAAATGACAAAGGAAGAAAAACCCTTACTTGGAAGTGTGCTTCCAAAGGCTTGAGAGAGGATTGAGAGAGGCTTGTTGGGAGCATGGGGTACCTTGGGAGGATTATAGAGATAGGAGGGAAGTGGTTGGACGAACTCCAAAGGCTTTGAGTGAGGAGGAAGTGGGAGCTTGGGTGGTTTTATATAGGAAAGGTGAGAGAATTCTTTATTATTTGGGTTTAGGACACCTCACATTAAAATAATCCAAACCACAGACTATCCCATGGTTTTTTCACATGGTTTTTGGAAAAGGGAAGTGGAAAAGAATATTTTATGAGGCCAAACTACTAACTTCTTAAAATAATGGGGTTGCTTATGTGAAGGTGAGTCACACTCCCAAGGAAATCAATTTAATAAAACAAGATGTTTAATAAGCCTTGGAGGGTCCATTAATGCTTTGTAAAATAAGTAAAACAAACCCAAAATTACATTATTGTAATGGTAAAACTTATATTAGCAGAACATAAGGCCTATAGTATATTATTACATCACTATTGGGTCATTATGATGTCATAAAACACATTATATATTTAAACGGTATTTAATTTTTACCCAAAAATTTGACTGTCTCAGAAAATTAGGAAAAATTCACCGTTGGATAATTTCGACGTCCAAATTCTAGAAATATTATTTATTTTATCTAAATAATTTTCTAAATATGTTAAATTTCGATTTTAAAATAAAAACCAACATTTATAAAAAATTAACGGGTTTTGAAAAAAAATGGATTTCAAACCTTAATAAAAATTACAATTGCATTCATAAAATTATACGATAATTTATATTTAATAAAAATTAATTTAATGATAATAATAATAATTTATTAAAATATTATTTAATTCAAAAATAAATTAATTCATCAAAATATATTTCTTAGTTGAATATTAACTAAAAACACTATTTGAGTTTTAAAAACTATTTACAAGGTAACAAAAATAAGATGAAAAAATATTCATTATTATATAAAAAATAATTTATATAACCATAGTTCTAGGGTCTTGTTACATAACCCCTTATTTCACCCGCATAAGACCAAAGATTTAGGTGTGCGATGGTGACAGACTCTTGGGGTGGCTCAGATAAAATTGCTTGGGTGGTAGTCTCTATGAACTTCCCCTTCACTCGTAGGCAGTCCCTCTCAAGCTTGACCTTTTGATGCTTGGATTGGGCTTGGTCAAGAGATAATCCCAATGATGCCACCTCTTTTCTGAGTTCCGACAAATGGGCTTCGTATTTGGCATTTCTACTAGAGGAGGTCATCGCTTCCTTTGTCTGAGTAAATTGGATTCATTAAAGCCCTATATTTATTCTAATCATGTGATCACTGTTCAATGGATATATTAGAAACGATAACCATTCTTAACATAAAACCAAAGATGTTGACATTCTATATAAACATTTTACGTAAAGAGACATTTATTTATATCAAGAGGTATTTCCAATAATGAAAGTTTGGGTTCTTACAAATCATACCTCGAACTATCGATGAACCAACCTCACCAACTCCCAATGCATGATGAACTACAAGGAAATGATCCATACCTCTACCATGGGCTTCAGTATGAGTCCCTAGAACTACACTACCCTGCTGATAAGGACTCCATTTTCCAGAGTACTGTGTTTGCAACCCCACCTAGTACAGCCCGTAGAACTCTAAATGCCTGCCTAGTATGGGGTAGTTGATCCCCTTCTTGCACTCTGCATTATCATTGATCCTCCATCACTACCCATCTATTGAGGTTTATTATATAACATCTAAACATAACCCATACTTACAAACACTTTAAAATCAGTTGGTGGTTGGGGACATTGACCACGCATGTGTCCTGACCTTCCGCACTGATAAAAAAACCTGATCACCACCATGAGAGGTAAAACATCTTCCTTAAGTATTCTATATACCACCACCCTGGTGAAAACCCTAAAAATGGTGATTCCTAGTTTTAGAAGTTTCACCACTAGATCTCCCACCTAGAACTACATTTCCACCACCAAGAACCTCCCTGAGGCTCCCTACTAAAATAAGTTCCTGGTCAAACACCTTAGTAAACCACTTTAAATGGAATATATTCGAATGGGACTTGATCTCATGTCTTAGTAAATCTTGAAAATGTCTCTCCATAGCTACCTCATCCCCTACCAACACTGGAAAAAAGAATTCCAGATCAGTGAAGTGGCCAACATAATCCTTCATAGTCATTGCCCATGGGTCAGATTCATATTCCCTGCAATATTTTACTACCTCAAGGTATCTAGATATAAATTTTCAAGAAACTTTTCCTCAAAGTCTTTCCCTAACATACCATCTTACAAATTAGTCTAATCCGGAATATCCCTCCAGTTATTTATTGGTCCACGCAATATATAAGCCACCAACTTGACTCTCCTCTCATGTAGAGTCACCATGTGATCTAGAATTTTCTGGATGGACTCTATACAGAACTTGGATACCTCTGATCCTATATCTTTAGAAAACATCAGAGGGTGTTGCAATTGAAAATCTATAGTGAAGTCAAACATACCTGGAACAACCCACCCCAGCTCATAGTCCATCATTTGTATAAAATGAGGGAAGATATCACAGAACTGCTTGACTCCCCTATTACCCTGGATCAATGGGGTTTCTTTCTCCACTACTGGAGGAGCATTATCAGCAATGTCCCCATGTCTCTTAATTATCTAACATCATAATGGTGGAATCTCTCTACAATTACAAACACACATCTAAAAGCACATTATATAAAGCTTTCTCAACTGTGAAAAAGATGACTCACTAATATCGATAAATGACCCATTGTGTATACACCATCCCAACAGATTTAGTCAAATATATATTACCACCCTCATCCATCCCTACCATAGTCCATGGTCAACATGGGGAAATTACTTACTTAGTCAAAATTCTTTCATTAGTCACCCTTTTTAACCTTTTCAATTTCATAACATACATTTTTCTCATTTCGGAACCATTATATCTTTTACAACTCCTCACAAACTAGAATTTGACCCATTTATCACTCTTTATTAGGTACTATTGTTTAACCATTCATTCATTTACTTAACCTTTACCCCTTTTCATCATATTTATTAAACACCACTTCTTTCAAACTTCAAGGAAAATGAAATGCATTCTATCCCTCACATCCCACATGTCTTTACAATGTGTGCCTACTATGATGAATTCCACCTATATCCCTAGGTTCCTAAAATAATTCATGTATGCACAACCTCATGCCATTTTCTACACAATAAAAATACCATAAAATAGTCACATCACAAAACAATTTCATTGCCTAATTTTGAATACCATCCAACTGAAACAATACACATCAAGAAAACAAATTCCACCTTGGGTACTTGGGTTTTCCTCAATACATGGGTAAGAAACTCCCATGAACTAGCTCATTGAAAAGGCTCAAAACATCCTAGTATCCTGTCTACCATCCCCAATTAGTAAGGTAATATTAAATAAAAACAAATATGATACCACTTTGTAAAGTACTCAACTGGGTAACCACTATAACCAGTGCCTCGAGTTGGGTCTCCACATGACCTCAGACGTATCTCCCCGTATACTAGAGGATATCGACTAGTAGCGAGGGTCTAATAGAAAAACAGGGAGATTATAACATCTTTATCTGAGTATTCCATAATAGATAAAATATTAAATATAGAAAACCAATGAACCATAAATTACCATCAAATATCCATATTCAAAAACTGGTTGCAACCCACAACCAAACAGTAAATATGCGATGTCATGTCATGCAGTGCCAAGTATGAGAAAAACACAAAATAAGGACAAGATGAAGAATCCAAAAAATGGTCCCTAACTCCAAGTTGGGATCCATTATCCAAGTACATTCCCTACTCATTCAACCATCTATTGTTGGGCCCTTCACCATGTTCCAACCTGCAACCTTGAATTCTGCTCGAGTACCCAATGGTGACCTAAAAAGTTTATGAGTACAACTTATAGGCCACCACCAATGGTGTCTAAAAAATACCCATTCTAAATATGTAGTGTACGAATGTACGTAATGGATGAAAAGATAAACATAAGTGAAAATAGGTACCACTAGTTAAAAAAATTAACTTTATCAACATTATGTATTTATTTCATGGGTTAACTATTTTCATCAATTCACTTTGGCCTACACTGATTACATAAACTATGAATAATGGGAAAAGTAAATTACCCTATATCAATAGGGAACACATTTCACAAAATATTCGTATCACTTACCTTAGATCCTCAGTCCATGTAGTCTCATCATATTCAACCATTAAGGGAATAGATCCACAATCTTAATCCCTAACCATTGTATTATAGGGGTGGGGATTATTGACCCAGTCTAAGCCAACCCATGAGATTAGATCCTCAATTCCAATAGCCCACAATTTAAACTAATGTATGTGAAAATTATTCTTTAAACATAACATATTTAACAAATAAAAACCATAACCATTTGATACATTTACCATTTATGATCATAAATCATTCAACACATTTTACATATTCATTCCTTAACCGATTAACAAATTTTCTAGTTACCTGACATAAACTAATAACTCATTTCCCATTTCATATCATAACCCATTTAACACATTCATCATTCAAATTCCTTAATCCATTTACACATTTATATTACAACCCATAAGTCATTTAACTCATTCACCTTATTTCATTTAACCCATTCACATTGTACCAAAAACCCCCTTATGGCATGTAAATAAGTAGGAAAAATTATCAATTGTTTCATCTCATAATTTATGCTAACATTTCAACATATTTATCATGGGATATATCTTAAAACAATTCAATTCTAGACTTAACATCTCAAATTAGATCTCTATGAAGTGGCGCACCCCATGGGTGGACCCTTAACTGGGTCTAATCAACCTCAATGCATCCCATGAGAATCATGAGGGGTTAAATTTGTCAATTAACCTACTAATTAATCATTTATACAATAGAAACCCAAATGGATGACACAGAGGCACCAAAGCACAACCGAATACACATAAAAAAAATCAATAAGACTATATGATATAATTTTTATACCACCTACCTTGATTCTATCGACAAATGCATGCTAAACATTAGCATTTTATTCAGAAACAAACCACCTTTAATGCACCAACCTAGAATTAAATAGAAAAAGAGGGTTTTATGGAGTTATAAGTAGAATAGAAACTACACAGTCCCTAATCCAGAAAAAAATAAAAGACGAGTGTTAGAATCACCCATAGTTCGATCCACACCCAAAGACACTCTGCAAAACATAAAATGAGGGAGATCAATCATTGAGATGTTTTGGGCAAAGAGTTGGTCACAATTGGATACTATAGGATAAATTAGAAGGAAATTTGGGTATGATTTATTAAAGAATGAAGGGGAAAAATGGTAAAACACCAAATTTTTAATGGGATGAACAATTTTCCCACATGGTTTTCCAAAGTATGCACCAACCATGCACCGCCCTCCGTCTAAGTGGGGGCCAGGTGAGATGAATTCCTAGGGAACTGATAAATTTTGAAAAACTATGCAGGGACTGTGTAGGATGGCTTTATCCAATACCACATGGTTTGGCTTTTCCCCTTGAATGGTTTCATAAACCTTTCACCCCATCTCCAGACAAACATAGTCAGGGCACATAGTTACCACTAACCATGAGCCAATAGTGCTACATGCATTAGATGACTATCCCCCCCTCTTTCATGCCCAGACCCCCAAAACACCCCTAAGACTCCTCATACACCCAATAAAAATTTCTATAACTAAATTTACAAGACTTAATCCAAAAAATAAACAAATAATTGCATAAAAGGGACTCCAAGATATTACATATTCATTAAAGAACACATTGTATAAAAATGAATGAGTCCAATGTGAAGTAATTGGGGTTCCATGCCATGGTCTAGATGATCAAAGATGGATATTAAAACCACAACAAAACATATCTTATATTTACTTGTTTTTTGAGGTCGTTTTCTTACTTAGATTATATGTCCAAAAAGAACCATAACAAAGTAAAATTAACAATTTTGTAATTTCATCAACTCTATAACTAAAAAGGTTATTCCCATAATAATTTTCATTTTGAGTGTGCCGTAAGGGATTTTTCTTCTAATAATGGATTGTAACATTCTCATTATCATCATAACTCCTCTTGGGCAATCTTTAAGCTCTTAACGCCATTGACCAAAACCAGAATTATCCCCTTTATGATATCTTCCATTAGAGAACATGTCATTATGGTAAGTCACCATAATGTATTATGGTTTCCCCAAAGATACCCAATAGACATATATGAAACCAAGATCATGGAAATAATCATTCTTCTTCATTTTTTTCTCAATCCAATTCAATATAAAATCCATGATATTTTATGAAACTTAAAGAATTATTTATTTCTTTTTCTTTAATAATCATCAAGCTCATGCATGATTTTTTTTTCAATAAATAAAAAAAAATCATAATTAAAAACTCATGGATGAATTATCTTAACAAACTACTGATAATAATCTATAAATATAAGAGTTATCTAAACACCACATCTATGGATAGAATAATGTTTTTGATATTTCTCAACCTTATGTGTAAGGATAAGTACTATTTTAACTATATATCAACTGTGATTATATTATCTGATCATTTTACAATTCATTTCATGTGGATTATTAAATCTATAAGGACTTATATATCACCTCACTATCTACTAATATCCAAAATCCCAAATAACATGGATAATCACACTCCTAATGAAAAATTTAAAATACACACTCAAAGAGACCCCAAATATCAAAAAATGATAAAAATGTAATCCCTTAAAAGGAATATAATATAGAAATTCTAAGACCAACTATCATATGAAATTACATGAGGTATATTATCCCAACCACATTGTGCCACAATCTCAAGTAAAAACCTCTCACAAACACAAACTATGTGAGTACTATTCTAGAAAAATTTCAAACCATGTTGACTCACAAGTAATATTAGGTGCTAAATTTTATAAAATGTCTCATGAATAAAATATTTTACACCCTCCATAGTGATCCAAATTCTTTGTATGATCATTGGTACAAGTTTGTATTATTTGGGTCCCTATACAAAGTCATAATCCTCCCCATGATCAACCATGGGTGGAACTCTGAAAGGTGAAGAACTAGTAATTTCAACCCATTACCCACCTTCAAATTTTCTACATAGTTTTATACCATATCAAAAAATAATTCATAATTTTTTAGTGTTTTTAAATGTAATGATGATAGATAATTTTATAAGATATCATTAAATTATAAAATAGTTAGTTATCATAAGAAACCATGAACATAGATCATGTTTATACAAATATATGATTTACTTACCAACATAACTATACTATAAAAGAAATAATCTAAGTATTTTATTCAACCTATATGTTATCAGATTCATTATGTAGGAATGTGTCATCTGACATACCCTATGTTGGGTTCCTCGATCATGTTGACTGAACTTCAATTACTCAAACACCATTTTCCTTGTTCCCCAATTAAAAACCTAACATATGGATAACCATGAACTCCAACTTAACTTTATGATACCAATATATTTTATCTCAATCCCAATAGAGTCTGAAAGTTATTTACCTAAGCAGCCATCCACTAGACTAGGTGCTAGAAACTAATATTGAGACACACACACACACACACATAATAAGAGGCATTATAGTACTATGTAGGTAGTGTCACAGGAATGAAACATGCTTGGTGACACATGCAGGATGATATAGGCATGACACTAAACTAGGATTTTAGGATATGTAATGGGTTTCATTCCCACTGGGCCTACGGGCCATGTATTAAATAAATAAGGATTGATGGGTCGACTATCCCCTACAGGGACTATGGCCTATATTTCTAGCCTATGTGTGTATGTTTAAATGTAATTTTACCTCCAATATCCTAATATATATATTTATAAAACATTCATGAATTTAATATTTCACTATAATAAATCATGGGATCAAAAACCTGTATAAACTCCCCAATTTAAAATATCATTATCCACAAAAATAATATCGAATAAAACTCAACACAAAAGTTTCTACCCAATCGTAATATGTAACTAGCTTCCACAAAGAAACCATCATTATGAAATTTATACTAGATACAACTACAGATTAGATTGAAAAATAGTTAAAAACTGAAGAGATCATGCATGGGTGATAAATAATACACATTATGGTCTTGTTGGGAAACCCCCCATGTAAAACTATTATCTATTTTCTTGATCAAAATTGAGCATAAACCAAAATAAAATTTTAAATTGCTAATATTAATAATTTTATCCATGATTAATTTAATTTTTAATATAATAATAGATCTCAAGAATCACATTCACCTAATGACAATGTATAGTTATATATAACATGATCCTTAATATAATATAATAAAAATTTTAACTCTGTATTATATCCCGTTAAAGGCTACTAGAAAATAAAGCACTCAACTCCATGTATACACCCAACCCTTGATTCCCTATGGAGGGGTAGGAGTCATAAAACTCTAGTAATCAAATTTTTTATCACAATATACCTCCCTAAATAAATGTTAGACCTCACACATCATATATATGGGTGGAAGTAGCGTAATTTGACATGCCCCATAGTCTCCCCCATTAAAACCTATATATATAAAAATAATTCTAAAGATTAAAATCATTATAAAATAATCATATATAACTTCACACATCCCATATTTCATTTTTTACTAAATGAAACTAAAAAATATATCACTGGCCTCATTTCAAAGTAGAACCTTTATGACTCGTCTTCCTCAAACCTAGAGTAGTGGATGATAAAAAAGACTATACGCCTAATTCAAAATCAACATAAAGTACCATCTCACTTAAAATAAATTCCTAAGAGTATTAAATCTCTAGATCTTCCGCGATATCCAAAACATAACTCAATATTGGCTCCAATATCTTTAAAGACATGGAATAACTAGGTAAAACCTCCTTAGAAAACTAAAATGAATCAGTGAAATGCCAAATTGATTCCATTTATAACATAGTTATATAATTAAAATAAAATAATATTAATAGTGCATGGGGTGTGTCCCTATCAAATCATTGTAGTTATTCTTAATGTTAACCAAAAATCACATCATATAATAATTTCATATCATAAACATGGAAATTCTTATATTAATTTGACAGGAAACATTCCTGTCAAGACCAATTTTTTAATTGATAAATAGAATGAAAATACCACCCCTATCCCATATTTAATAGGGTAAGGATTTATTTCTAGCATGAAGGGATTTTAATGGTCAAATTAATGACATTTCCCTCCATTCAATGAAACATGATAAAATAAAATAAAATATAAACCCCCAAAACCATGAATAATAAACAATAAAAAATCAACTAATATCATAAAAAATATGCACAAATTTCATAGCACATAAGATTTGTAATAATACTTCATATCGAAAAATAATCATCAACACTAAATATATATAAAAATACATGACACCTAGTATACCATAGAGGTATAAAAATAAACTCACAAACACCAAGATCCTATTATCAACCTTGTTCACTGATTTAATATTATCTTTCATCTCTACCAACACAATCATGTAACCATATGAAGAAAATTGGAGTGAGTATATACACATTATTAGCATGTCTTCCCCAAAACATAAATAATCAATACACTATTGTCTATGAATAATAATCAATGTAATATAATCATAATGCATAGTCACGAGCCCACCTCATAATATCTTCTATGGGTAATCCAGGATAAACATTAACTAGTGAAATATATTGTCCTCAATGATTCATATGATACTAAATATGAATTTAAATCATTATAGGAATCTATGAATTACCGTTCCTAAGTCCAAATTATCAAATAAACTAATTTACAATCTCAAAAAAAGAATATATCCCCAAATAAAAAAGTATTTGTAATATAACACACATTACCAAATATAGAAGAGGTCCCCTTAAAACTAACTCCATTCCAACTAGTCCCCAAACCCCCCACAACCATAACCACAATCACATCTATATCTATAACTATCAAAACTATTTCCATAAACACATAACACTAATTCATGCTATAGTTGCATGCCGCAACCACATACCACAACCCTAAACCACAAACCAAATCTAGGTATAGGGATAACTAATATGGTCAATAATAAAAATTTCAATGAATGCAGGTTTCATCTGATATCAACAAAACATGTAATGAATTTTATTTATATGAAATAATTTTTCATATATATATGATCGTTTTAGATTTATTTCTCCTTACATCTAGCTATTTAATTACCAATTTAGTGTGTTATGGGTTGAAGAGAGTTGGAGGAATTTGGAGGGGAATTGAGAGAATACAATGAATGGGGATAAGTGTAGAAAGTTCACCAAGAACTCGATCAGTGTCTAACACTACATGTGGTTATATTAGAGCCACCATGTACTTGATGAAGTTATAATAAGAACCTGGTAGACTATTGGGTAAAATCCTTTAAAATAAGGGTAATTTAGTCATTTTAACTCCCAAATTTTAAAACTAAAATGCTAAGGCTATGTATTTATTTTCATCATAGTCATTTTAACATACCATGGATGCTCTCATTCTCTCTCATTCATATCGATGGAAGTATATCTCAAGCTTAGTAAATATCACTTCAAAAATATTGTGGGGGATTTGTTTTTGACATAGTGCGACTTCACTCTTCCTTAATCATACATTTTTCTCTTTGGTATTCAATAATGTGGATGATAATTGTTATTCTCATATTCTAGTACTATAAAAATATTTTTATTTTTATTATTTTTTCTTTATCTTCACATGATGTAAGTTAATTCTTGTTAAAGATGAGGAATTATCATCACTTTGTTTCTTATATTCCTTAACACTTCTTGATAGTATTGTAAGACCCTAATATCCATTATTTAGAGTTAAAGAAATTATTCCCTTAGTGAAATACCATTATCCTTTGGAATTGAAGAATCATTTTATAATGGTTTTTGTAGGTAAACACCTTCTTCCTATCTTAGTCTTAATGGGTAAAGATTGTTATGGATTGTGTCCAAGTGAATTTATTTGAAATGAATTTTTTTCAATTAATAAAGTATTTTATAAAATATTTTATAAAGTTTTATTTTTTATTTATTAGTGTTTATTCTCAACATGTGGGAAAGTATGGACTACATAGTTAGTGACATTCTTCCTGTTTGGTTATTTCCATAGCATATTAAATTAGTTATTTTATATTTCGTGTCATTTTATTCCATGATTTAAAATTATTTATAGGCTTTACTATGTGCTATTTTATTACTTATTTTCTTACCTAATGTGCCAAATTTCCTATATAAGTTTAGTATCCTATTGATGTGAAAATTTTACTTTTATTAATCACTATCTAACATGTTTAAATTTTATGTTTAATATTGATAATTTTTTTAAGATGGAACATGTAGTTTTTTATTTATCAAATATTTTTTTAATATGAAACATGTTAGAAAGAAGAATCATGAGATTATATAAAAAGGGTGCTTAGGTGTACCCATTGCTAAAAAATAGGTTGATGGGAAGTAGAAGGATTAAAAAACCCTAAATATAGTATACCCTTGGTCATATTCTCAAAGGATTGGGTTAAAAGACTTCCATTACTCTATTATACATGATATCCTTTCCCCCAAATGGGATGGGTATTCCACCTTGACTCTTGTATATTGTTGATCTCATTTTTTTTGTTAGACCCAATGAAGGTAAGACATATATGGGTCTTTCCAACATTGGGAGTTTTCTATTATCACTGATGTATATCTTAAATTAATTTTGTTATATATTTTATTTTCATTTCTTATCACTTTAGTTTTTTATTGTTCCCACAAACACTTGAGTTTTTGACAATCGAGTTGGGTTGGGGTGGTGACCACCTATTGAGTATGTTATACTCAAACGCAACACATGTTTACCTTGGGTTTTTATAGTATTTTTTTACATGATCTAATCTAGGTAAAGTTAGTTGATCATGGGAATTAGTTCTTAATTTTTTTAGGAGCCGAAGTGAAATATTTAAGAGTTTTTGGATGGTTAAATCGAGTGTAGATATTTGGGTTTCCTTACATTTTTCATGGGAATTACCAATTTTAGGACATATAATTTATGGGCCTTAGGTATTATTTTTTGTCACACAGTATATATAACATTTTTTACCATTATCACACTCTTTTAAAAATGGTTTTATGAATTTTTATGTTTATATAAATTCTTTCATGTAGAATTATTATAATTTTCACCTTCACTCATTATTTTGTTTTTTACACACTTTTGAATCTAGTTTTTCAATAGGTATAGAAAACCATGGGATTGAACATGATTTTGGGTGATGTATTATACAGAGGGGGGAAATATCTCCAACTCTTATACCATTATACCCATGGTATTTATGATATTATATGACTATTAGGAAGTTCTCCAATAGTATTACGATAGTGTGATCCAGGTATTATTTTTTATTTGGGTTACAATTATTACAAAATGCTATTAGAGAGTACATTATTAGATATTATGTATTTTATTTGAGAGTGTCTATGAGATTATACTATCATGACTCAAGAAGTAACAATGATTTCATGGGTTTTCAATTAATAGTGACTTTTCTTATTCATGAAATTTAATGCCTGATTTGGTGTTGATGTGTTGTTGACACTAATTTTAATTTAAATAAATTTGTGTTGAATTTTAATTGATCACAATAGAATATTTATTAGTGGAAATATTAATTTTTTGATTAAAAAGTTCAAAATAATAAATTCCTCCTAAATGTGATGTCATATTAAAAAATGGGTTGTGCCTCTGGGAGCCAAATGGGGTGTTTACCTTAATATAAAATTTTTTGTAAATTTTGGTCTATTTTAAGGCCTTTATCCTTCAATGGTGCGCATTTTTTGAGAATAAAAATATTTTTTAAGGAATTTACTATAAATTAAATTGATAATTTCAAATCTTCTATTAATTATATGGTTCCAACATTATTTATATTGGTATTTTTGATACCCATATTTATTGAAATAGGCCCCATGATGATTTTTTGGGGTTCCATGAGAAGTTGGGAAATGATTAATGACATTCTTCCTCTAGCTCACTTACGGATGAGAGAATGTTTATATATTTTAAATGGTGTTTTGTATTGTAAATCCCAAAATATTATTGATTTATAAACGAAGTCTTTTATTTTGGATAAAAGTTTTGGAATTTTTGAATAACATTGGATTGTATCGATATATTAAAAGTGTTAATAAATAATGGAATGAGGGGGAGAGGAATTACATAATTCTACACCCACATTATATATTCTATATCATAGACTCTATCCCTATTCCTCTATCTACCTTGGGGGGTATATATTGGTAATAATGTGAAAGTGTGTGGAATGTGTCATTATGATTTACTTGAGGTATGATTCTTTGATCCAACCCCAACACCTCATTTATTTTATCATAATTATCATTTCTAATAAATTTATATATATATGGAAACATATTTAATTATATAACTTTATGTAAAAATATAATCAATCATTTCAAATAGATGTTTTTATCCATGAAAATAAATTGATAATTCAATTGTTGAATTGAAAAACATCTTAGAGATATGTTGTCTAAAAAATTGAATTATATCTATAATTTGAATGACTTAATTAATGAATTAGGGGTGATGAATACTGATTTTTAATTTTGGGAAATAAAAAATTGTTGGATTAAGTGTTTTTGTGAATTTAAGTGGTGTTTGGTATGGATTGGAAATGATAGTGATGGCTGCAACGAGTTATAGGTGGCTATGACAACAACCACCGCTAAGAATAAAGGAACCAAGAAAGGAAATGGAAAAAGAGGGGTTTCATGGAACAAATATAATAGGTCACGATATGATGTATTGGTGTGTAAAGAAGTGAGGGATCTAAACCTACCCTTATTTATATTATATATATAAGACAAAAAAAATGGGTTTTCACCCTGATTGATGGGTTTTAGTTAGCTGTAATCCCTAAGAAGGGGTTGGTGGGATATGGTAAAGGGGACGATTCCGCCCCTCCCTATAATATATATATATATATTATAAAATAATTTAAATAATTGTAATTATAATATTAATATTAGTATTATCATTATTAAAAATGAATATTTTTAGGTTGATGTCCAAATTAGATGAATGAATAGTCTATGTCACCAGATTTTTCATAAGGATCACAATTGTAATATTTTATAAAATGTATAAGATCATTTAAGGGGTGTTTTAGGTATTATAAAATTTTGGGTTTTGGGATTTATGATTAATCAACTTGAGAAATTTTATGGGGATATCACACATACTATTTTTCTTATTATAATTGAAAAAAATGCTTTGTTTGTTGATTTGGAGTCCAAAATTGGGTGTAAATATGAATTCATAATTTGGATGTGTATTTTTTAAGTTATACTTGATGACATGAAATGTTGGAAGTGTCATTTTATTAATTTATATTGATAAAGTGACCCATGAAAATACCAATGAAGTTAGTGGTTCCATTTATAAGACACTTTTAGTGATGGGAATTTTAGATAGGTATATCTTGATAACATGAATTTATCAAGGAGAGTATTATTATTATTTAGTAATAATAATCATAATGTTTTGTGAGAAGTTAAAAAATCAATTAAAATATCTAATTAACTAATCAGTAGTGTTTTTTAACCATGGGAAATATTGATTGACCTTAGTTGACAACTTATGGAATGTGGACTGTTTTTATTAGTAGATTATAGAATTTCATTGAACTTGATAATGATTCTCCACCCATATTGTAACAATAATTACAAATATTATAAATTTCATTATCAAATAACGAGCATCAAAGGATGTATTTTTCAAAGGGGCTAAGATATAGATGATTCATGGAGGTTGAAAAGATTATGTTGTAAATGTGAATTGTCTCAAAATTGATATAGCATGGATAAAAGATCCAACCAAAATACTTGAATGATAAAGAAGTGTTCAATGAATTTTATGAATTTTAAAAATGGGATGCTAATAAGGGAACTCTGTGGAGTTGATTGGGTGATATAACTATAGTCATTTTTATCAGGTAACATTATAATTTTTTTTAGAATAATAAATATAGGCAAGGGAATAAGATTATGATGGATAATAATGGAGGATAATATTGTAAGTCAATAATGGGGATAAAATATTGATATGATACCAGGGGTGGGTATTCCCTCAGATTGTGAAACATGATCATGAAGTATCTATAAGTACTCAATTAACATGATATGAATTATTTGAAGACATTGATGAATGGTGGTGATGATTTTAATTAATATAACAGTGGAATATTTTTCTTAATGATTCAGATAGTTTGGTATTAAGCAAGAGAATTAGTAAAATTACAATGATTTACTTTTGTGGACTTTAAAATGACTTATATTTGGAAGGTGATATATTTTTATATTATTATGTGGCTAATAGAATGATTTAATAACATGATTATCAATTATTGAATTTTTTTTCACTCTCTATGGGCTGGGAAGTGTAAAATTGTTGAGGAATATGTAGTAGATTTATTGTAATACATGAATAATTTTTAGATTTATTAGAGTATAATTAGTTGTGATTGGGTTGACTATTATGTGTACTTACTATAACACCCGATATTTTTATGAGAAATATTTTGTTTTTATGTTATATACATCATCAAAAGAATATTTCACTACACACAACACTATCCTTTGTTTCTTTACACGCAATCACGACCTTCCTTGATAGCTTGCGTTGTACGCAATACCGAGTTTCACTAAACAACGATATTCTATTATAATATTATTAAAACTAGCTGTTATGAATAGTAATACCCACTTTTTGAAATTTTATTTTTCAAAATGGACTTCATTTTTGGATTCGGAATATCAAAATTAGCCTAGGGTGAAATTTTGGTATTTTTCTGAAAACTTTCAATTTTTGATGAATAGTGAAAACACTGGGTCACTATTTTAAAACTGACTTTTTATTTAAATAATTATTTATTTAAATTTATTTTATGTGAAAATTTATACATAATACCTATATAAGTTCAATTTAATTCACTAGAGTCATTTTATAATAATTTTAGACATATAAAAATTTTATTGAACTTTTCACCGTCTTTTACCCACGTCCTAGGTGAATTTGAAAATTTACATAAAACTTAATTTTACCACTTCTGTGAGTGGAATTTCGAAAATCCGAGAGACATGGTTAATATCAAGGAGTAAAATTTGGTTCAATAAGATAAAAATTATTTTTGGTGAATAGTAACTTTTCACTTTTTTTTACCACAGTTAAAAGTAAATAGGGTAATTAAGGGTAAAAAAGATATTATTATTACCCTAACACATGTCCTAATTCTATTGGATATGTTTAATTCGACCAAAAAAAACCTTAGGAATAAAATATGACCATTTAGGTCCACTTGGATTAGACTATGACATTTAATATTATTTTATTTAAAGAAGAGTTAAAATAGTTAAAATCAAAGTTTAATAACTAAAACATTTTTAATATAGGGTTATAAATAAGATAAATTAGACTATAAATATTCATTATAAATATAAAGAGATTTCCTACATAATGATATTTTACTTATAATTTTTAGAATTTAAATAATTTAATTTATTTATGACTCAATGATGATGCAGTAATTACCATATTAATGAAATATTAACATAATTGATGTTATAAATACCTAAATAAATGTAATTTTAGACTTTCTATGAATTTAACTAATTTTATAGGTTAATATGACATGTTATTATTGATTTAATTAACGTTTTTTGAACTAATCATGCTTTTATAAGTTTCACAAAAATCAATTACCCAAAAGTGTCAAAATTGACATAAAAAAGTTTTTAAAACAAATATTATATTATTAATTGTTATTTTATTCCTAAAAATATATGGTTTGGAAAAATAACTTCGATAAGGTTATATATATTAATAATTAACAACTTGGGGTTCGTTTGGCTTATTATAGTATGTTTATTAACCATATAGTGTATGAAAACAAGAAGACAAGGTTAAAGTTAAATTATTTAACTTAGAGTTAAATCTAAATGATAAGGTTAAAATAGTAACATAAACTTGTCTAAAATCTATTCTATGAGAGGATTTAGACCCATACCCACCTTATCTTCGAAATAAATCAATTTCGAGTTATGAAAAATGGAATATGACTTTATTTTAAAATAATATTTTATGTTTTTCCTAAAGTGCCCCTCTCCTCCTCACACCACTTTAAGCCTTAAAGTTCGGCCAACCTTGCCAATTTCTCTTCTAAACTTCCCTATAAACATCCTAGAGGTCCTGGTTTTCTTCAAAGACCATCTTTAGTTCCTTAAGAGGATGTTAAGAAGAGGCGCTTCAAAGAAGAGGTAATGTCCGTTACCGATTCTTTCAACTTTATTTCTTCTTCTACTTCTTCTTCTTTAGTTGTTTCAGTATGAAGTAATAACATCAGTATCCCTCATACACTTATATGTTATTATAAGTATTAAAAAACCCTATTTCACATTCTATATATCCTACGGAAATTGAAATCACCGCGCGTGCGTACGTACGGAATATCGTCTCTACGCCGTGGTGTAATCTATTTTCAACCACCACCTTAGGTGGATGGTTATAATGGTGTAAATAATAGCTATATATGATTATTCTAAATTGATATTGATTCTGAAATAGTATACATACACTTCAATAAAATTCCACGATCAGGGGAACGACATCATCGCTTGTGCGTACGTACGACCTACCGTCTCCACGATGTGATGCGACTAGTTCTACATGATCTTTATTGCATAATGATTATATAAATGAATTTAATGAATAAATATGATATATATTACACTAATACCATTTTGGAAATGAGGTATCTATAACCTAAAAAGAAGAAAAAGAATATATTCGGCAAAACACGCATAAGAACAAAAAGAAATAAACACCCGAATAACAAGTAACGATGAAATATTACTAATAAGAAGCTAAGAATATGACCATATATGATATCATAACAATGATTAAGATTATGGAATAAGTTAATAACATTATTTAAATCATTATATAGGAGGTTCTGACAGGTACGAAGCAAATCGGACCTAAGGTAAGGGAAAATGTCACAATCTCATTTTTATCCGAGATTGTTTATACTTTAGAATTTACTAGGGAATATTTATAATCCAAATACATGTTTCCTCAATATGTAATAATATTTCTATCCTCCTACAATTGTTTAAATCCAATTTTACAAATTGGTGAGTTTTTAGTAAAATATATGAAAGTAATCTTTTGTCGTTTTTAGTACGAGGTACTTTTTGACTTTTCTGGCCAAAGTACGAGAAGAATGTTTTTTAACTTATACGACATGAATGGATTCATAGAACATTATTTACATGAAGCTTCCTTTACAAGTTTTTTTAATCAACTTATTTTAGTTTAAAATTGTATGACATATTGTGAAAGGAAAAATGATTTTGAAGTAGAAAGGATATTTTCCTCAAGAATGGAGTTGAAGTATTTTATTAAATTATTTTACATCTAAAAAAATATGGGGTTCTATTTGTATCCCTATTTTCACATTTATTTGATAATGATATGAATTCCTTTTATCTTATATGATTTATTTTATAATGGCATGATGTTTAAGAATCCCATTTTTATTACATGGTTTTTTCTATGATTTATGATCTTGTGGCACACATAAGAATGGTATCATTATGAGATGGGTGGGACCTATATATCTCTCCAATGCATTGGGTAAAGATTTATATCTCATGAGATAGACATGGATGTAACGGCAGGTTAATCCGGTTCAGTGATACAGGACTAAAACGAGGAGTGAACTCGGTTCAGAAATGGACTTTTTCCGCTAAGATAGTCTTGGAAATGAGTCTTGACTACTTAGAAATGATTCCATGTGATTATGTGTGTATGAAAAGAAGTTTCATGTTTTAAGTTATGATTATTGGGATTATATTTCATTACTATGATTTATCCCATGTTATGAAATTATGATCTCTTTTTCAGGTTAAGATTTCCAAAATGATATGCTCTTATGAATATGATGTGATTTATATTTCTTTTGTTTACCCTTACTGAGCATTTGAGCTCACCATTTTGTATGTTTTCTTTTCCCCAGGTCAGGAAGAAGGATATTAAGTAAGATATGCCAAAAGGAACTCTAGATATGATAAAATAAAAGTGAGACAGTGTAAATGAGTTATGAACCTGTTGTTTATGTTTCCCAGTTTCTAAAGACAATATACCTATATGTTCCTTTCATGATTTTTTATATGTTGTAATAAGTTTGCTTCAATTCTGAAGTAATAACAATGTTTGTAAAGTATGGGTCGTTATAGTTGGTATCAGAGGAAAGTTATAGTCAACCTTTGGAAACTAATATGTGAAAGTCTTAGTAAGAACCCTAAGGATAAGTCTAAGCATAGAACACAATCATAGTGTTTTAGAAATGGCCATGAATAACCTATGATAATACCTTAAGTGTAAAATTTTATTCTTGATTATGTGGTTTTCCGATTATAATTAGTGTTGATCACACTATTCTTCTTGGTTTTATTCAATGGCTGGAACCCGAAGGAACCGTGTTAATGCAGAATGCGATGGGCAATGCAATGATTGTCCCCCTGAGCAACCAAATGTTATGGGAGCTAGAATGCAAAATCTGGTAGCCATGCTCACAAAAATTTCTCAAGCTATGAATCATGCAGGACTTCCAAACGAGAAAAGGAAGGAGGAAAATTCTGTTGAATACTTCATGAGGCAACGTCCACCCTCATTCAGCAGGTCTAATTATCCATTAGTGGCTGAACAATGGATCAGTACCACTTAAGAGATACTTTCAGTTCTTCAATGTTCTGAACATGATAAAGTCATCTTAGCAGTATATAGTTTGGAAGGTGAAGCTAATCAATGGTGGAATATTATCAAGAATACAAGGCCAAGAGATGAAATTGAGTCCATGGAATGGGACTAGTTCAAGAACTTATTTTTCAATAAGTACTTACCTCGTATTCTTCGAACAAAGATGGAGAAGGACTTTCTTGAACTAAAGCAAAAGGATGATGAATCTGTTGGTACCTACGAAGAAAATTTTACAAGACTTGCAAGGTACGCTTCTGGGATTATTATCCAACCTGAGAGTAAGATTGATGGATTCTTTAGTGGCTTAAAACCAAGTCTTTGAAGGGCGTTAGCGATAAGTTACTTCAATAGCTACAAAAAAATCATTCGATGTTCTCTCAAGGTTGATATGGAGATTGGAGTAACCCATCAGTCATATGCATTTGATAAGAAGTGGAAAATGGAATTCAAAGGAAAATCTAAAGAGCACATTGAAAATAAGATGAGTTTTCCCTTATGATCAAAGTGTGGAAAGTAACATGGAGGGAGTTTTCTTAAAGGGACAAGTAAATGTTTCAAATGTGGAAAGTAAGGTCATCGGGCATTTGAATGCCGCAATGATGGGAAAAAGATGTCTAGTGATGCGAACAAAGAAAAGGCTACACAGAGTGTACCTCCTACACTTCAATGTTACAAGTGCATGAAAATGGGGCATTTTTCTAATCAATGCCCTAATCCAAGGGTTGTTGATGATGATCGACGTCAACAAACTCTTAAGGCTAAATACAAAGGAAAGTCACATGCAATTTCTATCAGCGATGTGGAGTACGATAACGAAGTAGTGAAAGGTACACTTACCATCCACTCTAAAGTAGAAAATGTTTTATTTGATTCTCTATCCACCCACTCTTTTATTTCTGAAGAATTTTCTATGGGTATCATTGTATTACCTCAGTAGTTAGATATTGAGTTAGTTGTGACAAACCCTAATGGCACAATACTCACATCAAAAGTTTACAATTATTCTCCGATTGAAGTTTGTGGGAAAGTGCTTCCTGCAAATCTTGTGATCCTTCCTATAGTGTAATTTGATGTGATTCTTGGAAAGGATTGGCTTTATTTATATGGAGCTCATATCAATTTCCAAAGAAGGGAAGTCACATTTCATATTCCATATCAATCTATGATCGTCTATCGATGCAAGGATGAACATAACCTTCCAGTGGAAATATCTTCCATCTTATGGGTCTTGATTCCACTAAATGAAGGTTATTTATCTCAAATGGTTGGTGAGAAACTCACAATTAAGAATATTCCCATTGTACGGGAGTTTGACGATGTCTTTCCGGAGGAATTGCTGGGTCTTCCACCGAATCGTGAAGTTGAGTTTTCAATAGAAATCATACCAGGTGCTTTGCCTATTTGAAATACACCTTATAGAATGGCCCCAATTGAGATGCAGGAATTGAAGAAGCAACTCCAAGAGAATCTTGATAAGGGATTCATACTCCCTAGTGCGTCAACTTAGGGAGCACCTGTTCTGTTTGTCAAGAATAAATATGGATCAATGAGACTCTACATTGATTATCTAGAACATAACAAGATCACTATCAAAAACAAATATCCTCTCCCACGCATTGATGAATTATTTGACCAAATACGTAGATCTCAATACTTTTCCAAGATTGATCTTCATTTAGGGTATCATCAATTAAGGGTTAAAAGGGAGGATATACCAAAGACGGATTTCCGTACAAGGTATGGACACTATTAATTTATAGTGATGCCATTTGGTCTTACTATTTCCCCTACCATCTTTATGGATCTGATGAATAGAGTCTTTAGAGACTATCTTGATCAGTTTTTGGCAGTATTTGTAGATGATATTCTTGTCTATTCAAAGAGAAAGTAAGAACATGAAGATCACTTGAGAATTGTTTTGAAGACCCTGAGAAAGGAGAAGCTTTATGCCAAATTTACCAAGTGTGAATTTTGGCTTCAAAAAGTTTAATTTTTGGGTCACATAATCTCAAAATAAGGGATATCTGTGGATACAGCAAAAACAGAGTTTATCTAAAGATGGTCGAGACCAACAACAGTAACTGAGATCCGATGTTTTCTTGGTTTGTCTGGATATTATCGACGTTTTTTGAAAGATTTTTCACGATTATCTAATCCACTCACCAGGTTGACTCGAAGAGGAGTTAAGTTCGTGTGGATGGAGGAATGTGAAGATAATTTCATGGAGTTTAAATGAAGGTTATCTAGTGCACCTATTCCCACACTGCCTTGTAGTGGAGAATGGTTTGTGATCTATAGTGATGCATCCAATAAGGGACCGGGGTGTGTTCTCATGAAAAATGATATGGTGATAGCTTATGCCTCACGACAGTTGAAAATACATGAGCAAAATTACCCAACTCATGATTTGGAGTTAGCTGCGGTAATCTTTGATTAAAGATTTGGAGGCATTATCTTTATGGTGAAAGGTGTGATCTTTATACTGATCATAAAAGTTTAAATTATATTTTCACACAAAAGGAGCTGAATATGCGCCAAAGAAGATGGTTGTATCTGATTAAGGATTAAGACTGCTCAATTAATTACCACCCAGGGAAAGAAAACAGGGTGGCAGACGCATTAAGTCGACAAAACCATGCTAGATTATCCCTGATGAGGATCACAAAAGATCTAATATTTATGGATTTACAAAGGATAGATCTTGGAATTATAATAGAAGGGGAAAAATATTATCTTTCTCAAATGAATGTTCAAATATCTATACATGTGAAGATTAAAGAGGCACAGAAATAAGATGTAGAGTTACCAAAGAAGGTGAGAAATGTTCCTGAATTCAACCTTGATTGTGATGGGATAATAAAGTTAAGAAATTGGGTTTGTCTTCCTCCCATCCCATAATTAAAGAAGGAGAATTTGGATGAGGCTCATAGTTCTTCATTCTTAATCCATCATGGAAACACAAATATGTATAGGGACCTGAAAGAGTACTTCTGGTGGGATGGCATGAAAAGAGATGTTGCTGAATATGTCTCTCGATGCTTGGTTTGTCAGTAAGTTAAAGCTGAGAGACAGAAGTATAAGGGGATGTTACAACCATTTCCCATACCCAAATGGAAATGGGAAAACATCACTATGGACTTTTTCACCGAACTCCATAAAACATCCAAAGGAAATAATGCTATCTGGGTCATAGTTGATCGTCATACAATGTCGACACACTTCATTTCTATTAGAGAGGATTTCTCTTTTAATCAGCCTGCCATGATATATGTAAAGGAAGTAGTAAGATTGCATGGAGTACCACTTTCCATTATATCTGATCGGGATCTGAGGTTTACCTCAAAGTTTTGGCCATGTCTTCAGCATACTCTGGATACAGAGTTGAGTTTCAGCACTGCTTATCATCCTCAGATAGACGGTCAGTCTGAGAGAACAATTCAAACTCTATAAGATATGTTAAGAGCTTGCTCTATGGATTTCAAAGGTGGTTGGGATCAACACCTACCTTTGGTGGAATTTTTATATAATAATATCTTTCACTCCAGTATTCAGATGGATCCTTATGAAGCTCTCTATGGAAAGAAATGACGAACTCCAACTTGCTGGGATGAAGTTGTGGAAAGAAAGCTATTAGGACATGATCTTGTTGATGAGATGGTAGAAAAGGTCCGATCTGTTCAACAACACATAAGAGCAGCTCAGAGTCGACAAAAATGTTATGCCGATAACTGAAGAAAAGACCTAGAGTTTTAAGTGGGTGATAAAGTGAACTTACAAATATCTCCTTGGAAGAGAGTAATGAGATTTGGAAAGAAGGGAAAGCTAAGCCCTAGGTATATCGGTCCTTTCAAAATACTGGATCGTGTTGGGAAGGTAGCTTACCGATTGGTGCTTCCACCAAATCTCTCTCAGGTTCATGATGAGTTCCATGTATCTATCCTGAGAAAGTACATACCCGATCCTTCACATGTACTCAGCTCAGAATTTGTAACGCTGGAGCAAGATCTTTCTTATGAAGAACAGCCGATAGAGATTCTGGATCATAGCCAAAAAGTCCTACGGAACAAGACCACTCGCTTGGTGAAAGTTTTATGGAGGAACCACCAATTAAAAGAACCTACATGGGAGCTTGAAAATATGATGAGGGACAGCTATCCTCATTTGTTTGTTACAAAGTGACAAATTTCGAGGGCGAAATTCATTTTAAGGGGGGTAGAATGTAACACCCGAGAATTTTATGGGAAATATTTTGTTTTTATGTTATATACATCATCAAAGGAATCTTTCACTACACACAACACTAGCTTGTCTTGTTTTACACGCAATCACAACCTTCCTCGATAGCTTGCGTTGTACGCATACCAAGATTCACTAAATAATGATATGCTATTAAAATATTATTAAAAGTAGCCGTTATGAATAGTAATACACACTTTTTGAAATTTTATTTTTCACAATGGACTTCATTTTTGGATTCGGAATATCGAAATTAGTCTCGGGTGAAATTTTGGTATTTTTTTAAAAACTTTCAATTTTTGATGAATAGTGAAAACACTGGGTTACAATTTAAAAACCGACTTTTTATTTAAATAATTATTTATTTAAATATATTTTATGTTAAAATAGATACATAATACCTATATAATTTCAATGTAATTCATTGAAGTCATTTTATAATAATTTTAGACATAAAAAATTTATTGAACTTTTCACCGTCTTTTACCCACCTCCTAGGAGAATTTGAAAATTTACATAAAACTTAATTTTACCGCTTCTGTGAGTGGAATTTCTAAAATCCGAGAGACACGGTTAATATCAAGGTGTAAAATGTGGTTCAATAAGATAAAAATAATTTTTGGTGAATAGTAACTTTTTACTTTTTTTACCACGGTTAAAAGTAAATAGGGTAATTAAGGGTAAAAATGATATTATTATTACCTTAAAAAATGTCTTAATTCTATTGGATAAGTTTAATTCGACCAAAAAAAACCTTAGGAATAAAATATGACCATTTAGGTCCACATGGATTAGATTAAGGCATTTAATATTATTTTATTTAAAGAAGTGTTAAAACAGTTAAAATCAATGTTTAAAAATTAATGTTTTTTAATATAGGGTTATAAATAAGATAAATTAGACTATAAATATTCATTAGAAAGATAAAAAGATTTCCTATATAATGATATTTTATTCATAATTTTTAGACTTTAAATAATTTAATTTATTTATGACACAATGATGATGCAGTAATTTCCTTATTAATGAAATATTAACATAATTGATGTTATAAATACCCAAATAAATGTAATTTTAGACTTTATGAATTACACTAATTTTCTAGGTTAATATGAAATGTTATTATTGATTTAAGTAACTTTTTTCAAACTAATCATGCTGTTATGACTTTCACAAAAAATCAATTACCAAATAGTGTCCAAATTCACATAAAATAGTTTTTAAAACAAATATTATATTATTAATTGTTATTTTTTTCCTAAAAATCTATGGTTCGGAAAAATGACTTAGATAAGGTTATATATATTAATAATTAACAACATGGGATTATTTTATCTTGTTATATTAAGTTTATTAACCATATAGTGTAAGAAAACAAGAAGACACGGTAAAACTTAAATTATTTAACTTAGAGTTAAATCTAAATGATAAGGTTAAAATAGTAAACTAAACTTGTCTAAAATCTATTGGTTGAGAGGATTTCTACCCATACCGACCTTAGCTTCTAAATAAATCAATTTGGAGCTATTAAAAACTGAATCTGACTTTATTTTAAAATAATATTTTAAGTTTTTCCTAAAGTGCCTCTCTCCTTCCTTATAAAAGGGCACCTCTTCCCTCTCCACCTGACACCACTTTGAGCCTTCAAGATCGGCCAAACCCTACAAATTTCTCTTCTCAACTTCCCTAGAAAAATTCTAGAGGTCCAGTTCTTCTTCAAAGACCATCATTAGTTTCCTAAGAGGAGGTTAAGAAGAGGTGCTTCAAAGAAGAGGTAATGTCTGTTACCGATTCTTTCAACTTTATTTCTTCTTCTACTTCTTCTTATTTAGTTGTTTAATTATGAAGTAATAACATCCATATCAATCATATACTTATATGTTATTATAAGTATGAAACAACCCTATTTCACCTTCTATCCATCCTACAGAAAACGAAAACACCGCGCGTGCGTACGTACGGAATACCGTCTCCATGCCGTGGTGTAATCTATTTTCCACCACCAACTTACATGGATGGGTATAATGTAATAAATAATAACTATATATGATTATTTTAAAGTGATATTTATTCTGAAATAGTATACATACAATTCAATAAAATTCCACGATCATGGGAATAATTTCATCGCTCGTGCGTAAGTACGGCCTACCGTCTCCATGATGTGATGCGACTAGTTCTACATGATCTTCATTGAATAATGATTGTATAAATGAATTGAATGAATAAATATGATATATATTACAATAATACCATTCTGGAAATGAGGAATAAATAACATAAAAATAATAATAAGAATTTATTCGTCAAAACACGCATAAGAACAAAAAGAAATAAACACCCGAATAACAAGTAACAATGAAATATTACTAATAAGAAGCTAAGAATATGACCATATATGATATCATAACAACGAGTAATATTCTGGAATAAGTCAATAAAATTATTTAAATCATTATACAGGAGGTTCGGACACGTACGAAGCAAATCAGACCTAAGGTAAGGGAAAATCTCGCAATCTCATTTTTATCCGAGATTGTTTATACTTTAGAATTTACTGGGGAATATTTATCATCCACATCCATGTTTACCCAATATGTAATATTAATAATATCCTCCTAAAATTGTTTAAATCCAATTTTACAAATTTTTGAGATTTTAGTAAAAGATATGAAAGGAATCTTTTGTTGTTTTTAGTACGAGGTACTTTTTGACTTTTCTGGCCAAAGTACGAGAAGAATGTTTTTCTAACTTATACGGAATGAATGGATTCATAGAAAATTATTTCCATGAATCTTCCTTTATAAGTTTTCAAGTTTATTTGTAATCAACTTATTTTAGTTTAAAATTTTATGACATGTTATGAAAGGAAAAATGCTTTTGAAGTAGAAAGGATATTTTCCTCAAGAATGGAGTTCAAGTATTTTATCAAATTATTTTCCATCTAAGATAACATGGGGTTCTGTTTCTATCCCTATTTTCACGTTGATTTGATTAAGATATGAATTCCTTTTATCTTATATGATTTATGTTATAATGGCATGATGTTTAAGAATCCCATTTTTATTACATGGGTTATGCTATGATTTATGATCCTGTGGCATACATAAGAATGGTATCATTATGAGATGGGTGGGACTTATATCTCCCTCCAATGAATTGGGTAAAGATTTATATCTCATGAGATAGACATGGATGGAACGGCAGGTTAATCTGGTTCAGTGATACAGGACTGAAACGAGGAGTGAACTCGGTTCAGAAATGGACCTTGTCCGCTAAGATAGTCTTGGAAATGAGTCTTGACTACTAAGAAATGATTCTATATGATTATGTGTGTATTCCACAAAGTTTCATGTTTTAAGTTATGATTATTGGGATTACATTTCACTACTATGATTTATCCCATGTTATGAAATTATGATCTCTTTTGCAGGTTAAGATTTCCAAAATGATATGTTCTTATGAAAATTATGTGATTTATATATATTTTGTTTACCCTTACTGAGAATTTGAGCTCACCCTTTTGTATGTTTTCTTTTCCCCAGGTCAGGAAGAAGGATATTAAGTAAGATATTCCAAATGGGACTCTGGATATGATAAAATAAAAGAGAGACACTGTAGATGACTGATGAACCAGTTTTTTATGTTTACCAATTTCTAAAGACACTATACCTATACGGTCCTTTCATGGTTTTGTTATATGTTCTAATAAGTGTGCTTCAATTCTGAAGTAATAACAATGTATGTAAAGTATGGGTCTTTATAGTTGGTATCAGAGGAAAGGTATAGTCAACCTTTGGATACTGGGATGTGAAAGTATTAGTAAGAACCCTAAGGATAAGTCTATGTGTAGAACACAATCTTAGTGTCTTAGAAATGGACATGAATAACCTATGATAAGACCTTAAGTGTAAAATTTTATTATTGATTATGTGGTTTTACTGTTATTGTTAGTGTTTCTCACACTATTATTCTTGGTTTTAGTCAATGGCTGGAACTCGAAGGAACCGTGTTAATGCGGAATGCGATGGGAAATGCAATGATTATCCCCCTGAGCAACCAAATGTTATGGGAGCTGGAATGCAAAATCTTGTAGCCATGATCACACAACTTTCTCAAGCTATGAATCAAGCAGGACTTCCAAATGAGGAAAGGAAGGAGAAACATTCGGTTGAATCCTTCATGAGGCTGTGTCCACCCTCATTCTACGGGTCTACTGATCCATTAGTGGCTGAACAATCTATCAGTACCACTGAAAAGATATTTTCAGTTCTTCAATGTTCTGAACATGATAAAGTTATCTTAGCAGTATATCGTTTGGAAGGTGAAGCTGATCAATGGTGGAATCTTATCAAGAATACGAGGCCAAGAGATGAAATTGAGTCCATGGAATGGGATGAGTTAAAGAACTTATTTTTCAATAAGTACTTTCCTCATATTCTTTGAACAGAGATGGAGAAGGATTTTCTTGAACTAAAGCAAAAGGATGATGAATCTGTTGGTACCTACGAAGAAAAATTTACAAGACTTGAAAGATACGCTTCTGGGATTATTATCCAACCTAAGAGTAAGATCGATCAATTATTTAGTGGCTTAAAACCAATTCTTCGAAGGGCGTTAGACATAAGGTACTTCAATAGCTACGAGGAAATCATTCATGTCACGACACGTCCACCGGGGCCCGTGTCGTAACTACCCCAAGCCCGCCTTCTATAGGTCAGGGGCTGGTGACTAGCACCAAGGGCGTAATTCCCTAAAACTGGGAAGGCATTGCCTTTATGAAACATAAACACACACAGGGTACGCAAACTGAAGTAAAAACTAAGTAAATTGTAAAAAAAAAACACGCTAAAGTACAAGGGGCTAGAAATACATGCCCAAAAGAAAGGTACAACTACAACTGAAAGTAAAGTACAACTCAAAGGACAACAACTGAAAGGTGACAAGACGCTCCTGTATCATCCTCTGGTTTCTTACCTGAAGGGTAGGTACAGATCTCCTCCTAAACACTCCACGTCCGTCCGTCTCCTCCGGGTACCGACTCGTCATGAAATCCACCTCCGGGCACCGACTCAACGTGATATCCACCTCTGGGCACCGACTCGTCGTGAGATACTCCTCCGGGTACCGTCCAGCACTACAAGCCTCAGCCTCGATCAGAGATGTCCGTCATCTACAACCAACACAATGAAGTGCGGGTGAAGCCCATGCAGGGGTGAGTATACGATACTCAGTAGGGACCCCGAGACCCCCGAAGGTCTCCCAGAATCCACAAAGGATAAACCACAAAGAAAAGGTACAATCATGAAGTATCATCCAACACTACTGAGGTATATGCCAATACATATACCTAAGTCATCAAATCTAGTTCAGCTCCAACTCACGAGCTCAAGTACAATCCAGTCCACTCAGGAAGGTAAAACATAATCCACATAGGAAAGTACGACCCAATCCACACAGGAAAGCATTATCCAATCCACACAGGATATCAAGTCAATAACATCGATGATAATGAATGAAAGTCAAGAATCAGCTCAAACGAGGATTTTATTCATGTTGTCGAAACCATAGCTACTGGGGAACTCCTCCTCTATCGAGTACTGTGGGCCTGCCGTTACAACCAAGTGCTTCCCACTAACCTTGGATTGCTGTAGTACTCCACCTGTTGAGTACTGTGGGCCTGCTACTACAACCAAGCACTTCCCACCATGGTTCTGCCGCTACAACCAAGCGCTCACCCTCATAGGCTACATAGGTACTCCTTCTGTTGAGTACCGCGGGTCTGCCGCAACAACCAAGCGCTCCTCCATCGTGGGTCTGCCGCTACAACCAAGCTCTCCCCACGGGGCTATCGAAACACTCTGAGTCGATCGATCAGCAGTCGTCAGGTCTCAGCCAGCTCTAGGGTTTCTGCACACAACACGCTCGTTCCGGGAGGGTCCTCTCCACGAGCCAAGAGGTCGATACATCTACTATCACGAAGTCCATAGTTGATGTATCACAAAGTTCCACCTCGTTGAATGGAACTCAACAGGACAGACGACGCGTTAATCGGACTCCCGGTCTGAGAGTAATTGGCTTATTCCTCCTAGGGGCCCTGTTGATTTTTAAGATAAAACCAACTCGAACGTACTCCATCTGTGTCCAAACCTCGATCGAAGTAAGAAAAAATAACCTTCTCACTTAGAGGAATCGAACAAAGTCGACGACACGTCAATCGGACGCCCAGAGCTCAAGTTATAAGCGATTCCGCTCCGAGGGCCCGGTTGGTTTTGTGTTCGAACCAATCCGGCCCTACCCAAAGTTCTACGAAACCTTTAGTGTAATATACAAAAACTCCCTTATAGATCCAAGGATCGCATCGCAACTGACGGTGCATTGACCGGAGGTCTGTAGCACAAGTTACGGATGTTTGAACGAATTTGTCAGTTTTTAGGGGAATTTGGGCCCCGACCGACCCGGCCCAAGACCCCCTGGGTCGGCCCGAACCGGGTCAATCCGACCCGGGTCCAGGTCTGGCCCACTAGGGCGCAGCCCGGCCCAGCTAACGTGGCCCGGCCCAACCGGCGCGGCCTGGCCCGGCGCGGGGTTCCGGCCTAGCGCGGGCAGCTCGACCCAGCGCGGCCGGTCTGTGCGGTGCGACCAGTTGTCCTGGTGCGAGCGTGGCCCGCGTGGCCAATAAGCTCGACCATTTCGGCCGAGCGGGAAATGGGGGGGGGGGGGGGGGGCAGGCGCTGCCCCCCCCCCTGATTGAAACAGTGCGGCTTTAATGTCACGCCCTCCACCAAAACCCGGAACAGCTTTGCCGTTCCGGTCCGCCGTGGCTCAGCCGCGGCGGTCTCCTCCGGCAGCGCGCCGCCGCCACCGCTCTCCGCGGACCCCCAGACGCGCACCGGTGGTCCGTTTTGGCCACCATCTGCGTCTATGGTCATTACGAGACCCAAACTTCACTACGGAGTCTTCAAATCACCTTTGCGGACCGTTCCATCATCGCCCGTTGATCTGCACATCAATAAACAATTTACGGAGGGTTGTCGGGCCGTGTTTGTTTGGCCCCCACCCTCCGTGTTAGGTGTTTTCAAATGGCAGTCATTAAAACACATGATTTTAGTATCGACGAGGGTATAATTTATTCAAGTATAAATTAAACTAACTTCATACCATTAAACGCTTTAGCATGTGAGATTAAATCACTCAAAGAGTATTAAACAAAATTTCCCTACGTTTTTCCCCGCAATCAAATATTCCCAACCCGCAAACATATTCTTCCGCGAATCAACTTAATATTGTGTTGATCTGCACTATTTTATTTAGAAGGAAATAAACATGGGTTTAGTAATAGTCACAAATTAATCCCCTACCTCAAGGAGTTGTCGAACAATGATCGTCGCGGGAAAACAGTGTCGCGGAAGATGACGTCGCGGAACGAGGCTCCATATATGTCGACGGTGAACGTCCGTGGAAGAAGCGGCGTCTCGCTTTCCTCGACGCAGGAAGAATATGAGAAGATGAGATGGTGTTCTTCGTCGAAGCTTTGGTGTTCTTCACGTTCTTCAAGGAGGATGAAGAACTTCTTCAGAGAAAAGAACGCTTCCTCTCTCAAAAACTCCACACAACGAAAACCACCCCAAATAAAATAAGGTAGATCCTTATTTTATTAACCCATGTTAAGATTTCAAGAATTAAAAATTCAGACCCTAAATTAAATAAATTTAATTTCTTTAATCAATCTAATTAATGTGAGGGTTGACAAGCATTTAAAGTGGGGGAGGGGTGGTTTACAAATTTATGGGGGGTTGCCAACATAAAAATGGGGTGTTTAATGGGGTGTTATGGAATTTAAGGAGGTGGGGGCTCAGGTGGGTCCCCACCTCACAAATATCCTACCTAGTTGTTAGGATGCAGTGGGTCCCACTCAACTCCCAAGTATAGGTTATAACTATTTATATTAGAAATAATATTGTGGCGCAAATTTTATTTCACTCTTAAGTTAACCCAATCATTTAACAACACCAACCAAGAAAATGCAACTCCAGAAATGGTCTTATTAAGAAAATACCAGAATTTTGGTTTCAACGCTACCCTTGGATTTCGATTCTGAGCACCGGTTCAAAAGATATAAAAAGTCGCTCGCTCGTTCACTGAACATACCCGAGCTAAACTTCGAAAATTGATTAAGGGCACACTGGGCCTCGGAATCAGGTGCCGTCAGAAGACACAGACTCAAAAAATTCCATAAAAATTAAGAAAAAAAAATTCCTTGAAATTTCTGGGTCTTTACATTACTCCCACCTCAGGGCTTTACGTCCCTGTAAAGCTATAACACAAACTAGGGAAACAAAAGAGGGTACTGAGCACGTATCTGAGCCTCCCGCTCCCAAGTACTCTCCCAGAGGTCCCCATGCTACCATCTGATGTGCACTAGAGGAATCAATCGTCTACATAGGACCCGCTCCTATCGATCCTCAATCTCCACCGGGACCTCCGCAAAAGTCGCCCCGTCATCGATGTTCATCTCCCCATGGTCGATGAAGAAACGGGTCATGCGCATATCTCCTCAATTGAGATACGTGGAAGTCGTCGTGCACCTAGTGCAACTGAGGTGGATGGGTCAAGCGGTAAACCATCTCGACTACCCTGTTGAGGACCTAGAAGGGTTCGATGAAGCACGGAGATAACTTACTGCCCCGGCCAAAACTCCGTAATCCACGTCGAGGTGAGACCCCTAGGAAAATGTGGTCTCCAAACTCGAACTCTAGTGGTCTCCGCCTCTTGTCAGTATAAGAATTTTGCCGGCTCTGAGCTATCCTCAAACTCTCTTGGATGAACTGGACCTTCTCTTGTCCTACAAGAGCTGCTAAGATTTCTTCTTTGCAAATAACAGAAATCTGGTCTCATCCCCAGGATGAACCACGTTCTTTTCCTAATACAGTCAATCCCGACATGGATGATACTAATCTATACCAATGATGACGTCTTAAGGCCTCGACGCTACTACCAAGAGATCCAAACGTTACTCTCGACTCCAATGGTTGAGTCACACTGTCGGCATCAGTGTGTGGTCACTAGGTCTTCTCTAGTAGGTATCTCAAAATTGAGGGTCAAGTCAACAGTTTTTAAACCGGAACCTCTTAGTAACAACATAAAGAGAGGACAAGAAAGTAAACGCCACAAAGAAAGGTGTCTTTTGTGACTGCAGCTCAAAGTACAAAGACACATACAACCACAACATCAACAAAAATAAAGCTAGAAGCACCAATAACAAAGGCCTCCATGCCTGGAACTAGTCCCGCTCCTATCCACCTACTTCCAGAGCTCCACTTCCTTGCCCACCGCTCGGCTGCTGCTCAAGCTTTCGCTGCTGCTTCTATCTTGGTGGCCCCTCCAAAGCATGCAGATCAACTGTGCGGGGGAGTCAGACAGTCACGTGCCATGTGACCTTGCTTTCCGCATGAATAGAACTTCATGCTTGTCAAATGACTGGCTCTGTTTCGTTTGCCTTGTACAACCGAACCTAAAACCCAAGGTCGCCCACCTATTGGCCTGGTCCTCTTGGACCTCTGCATCATCCGTCTCATGCCTACAGATGACTCGACTACTGACGAAAAACCCTGCAGAAAGGGCAGCAGCTCCTGAGCATGCTCAGAGTGTAGAGCCAAAGGTATAAACTCCACTCTGAAGAAGGTCTCGAAGTCTCCCCAGGTGAAGGTCATCCCGTCGCAAAACTGGAACATGTGGCTCCACCACCTCTCAGATGCTCCCGGGAAGAGGCTAACAGCTAGGTACACCATCAAGTCTGTGGGTGTCCCAGCTGTGTAGAGAGATCGCGCTACAAACTCCATCCAGTACCCAGACGTCTGAAAATACGACTCTCCTCGAAACCTCGGAGGCCTATGACGTTGGAACTCGTGCACCACGCTCAAGCGGGGTGAACTCTCTGCTGGTGTCTCAACTAGTGGAGGGCCATGTACTGAGGCCTCGCTGCTCGGTGGACTATCATCTCGTACAACGCTCGGAACCCTAACTGGCTGCCATCGTGGGGACATCCGGAAAAGAGACAGGTGTTCCATGGTCAAAACAATATACCTGGTGAGTTGACACAAGAAATCACAAAGAAAACTTTGAAACACACATGCAATCAATGTTTTCATGTATTGAGTCGGAAATCAGAACTCATGGTCCTAGTGTATGGATACGTCGGCCGCCACACCAACACTGGACTCCCTGGACTGATAACCACACTCAATAACCTTAACACTATTGATTCACATAGAAGAAAGATCAGAGATCTGAGTTCTGTGGTAGAACTGAACTCCTCTGATACGAATTTGTCATGTCCCATCCCACGGGGACCATGTCGTAACTACCCCAAGCCCGCCTTCCATAGGCCAGGGGCTGGCGATTAGCACCAAAGGCGTAAATACCTAAAACTGGGAAGATATTGCCTTTATGAAACATAAACACACACAGGGTACACAAACTGAAGTAAACACTAAGTAAACTGTACAAAAACATGCTGAAGTACAAGGGGCCAGAAATAAAAGTCCAAAAGAAAGGTACAACTACAACTAAAAGTAAAGTAAAAATCAAAGGACAACAGCTGAAAGGTGACAAGCCACTCTTGGATCGTCCTCAAGTTTCCTACCTAAAGGGTAGGTACAGATCTCCTCCTCAGCACTCCACATCCGTCCATCTCCTCCGGGTATAGAATCGTCCTAAAATCCACCACCGGGCACCGACTCGATGTCATATCCACCTCCGGGCACTGACTCGTCGTGAGATCCTCCTCCGGGTACCGTCCAGCTCTACAAGCCTCAACCTCGATCAGAGATGTCCGTCGTCTGCAACCAATAAAACAAAGTGCGGGCAAAGCCCGTGCAGGGGTGAGTATACGATACTCAATAGGGACCCCGAGACCCCCAAAGGTCTCCCTGAATCCACAAAGGATAAACCACAATGAAAAGGTACAATCACAAAGTATCATCCAACACTACTTAGGTATATGCCCATTCATATACCTAAGTCATCAAATCCAGTTCAGCTCCAACTCACGAGCTCATGTACAATCCAGTCCACTCGGGAAGGTAAAACATAATCTACATAGGAAAGTACGACCCAATCCACATAGGAAAGCGTAATCCAATCCACACAGGATATCAAGTCAATCACATTGAAGATAAGGATTGAAAGTCAAGACTCATCTCAAACCAGGATTTTATTCATGATGTCGAAACCATAGCTATTGGGGAACTCCTCCTCTATCGAGTACAGTGAGCCTGCCGCTACAACCAAGCGCTTCCCACTAACCTTGGACTACTGTAGTACTCCACCTGTCGAGTATTGTGGGCCTGCTACTAGAACCAAGCGCTTCCCACCATGGGTCTCCCGCTACAACCAAGCGCTCCCCCTCATAGCCTACAGAGGTACTCCTTCTGTTGAGTACCGCGGGTCTGCTGCTACAACCAAGCGCTCCTCCACCGTGGGTCTGCCGCTACAACCAAGCACTGCCCACTGGGCTATCCAAACACTCTGAGTCGATCGATCAGCAGTCGTTAGGTCTCAGCCAGCTCTAGGGTTTCCGCACACAGCATGATCGTTCCGGGAGGGTCCTCCCCACGAGCCAAGAGGTCGATACATCAACTATCACAAAGTCCAGAGTTGATGTATCACAAAGTTCCGCCTCGTCGAAAGGAACTCAACGCGACAGACGGCGCATCAATCAGACGCCCGGTCTGAGAGTTATTGGCTTATTCGTCCCAGGGGCCCGGTTGGGTTTTAAGTTAAAACCAACCTGACCATACACCATCTACATCCAAAACTTGAGCGGAGTAAGCCAAAATAACCATCTCACTAAGAGGAATCCAACAAAGTCGACGGGACGTAAATCGGACGTCCGGAGCTCAAGTTATAAGCGTTTTCGCTCCGAGGGCCCAGTTGGTTTCGTGTTCGAACCAACCCGGCCATACCCAAATTTCTAGGAAACCTTGAGTGTAATATACCAAAACGACCTTATCGATCCAAGGATCGCATCTCAACTGACGGTGCATCGATCGTAGGTCCGTAGCCCAAGTTACGAATGTTTGAATGAATCTGCCTGTTTTTAGGGGAATTTGGGCCCGAACCGACCCGAACCCAGACCCCTTGTATCGGCGCGAACTGGGTCGACCCGACCTGGGTCCAGGTCCGCCCCACTAAGGAGTAGCCCGACCAAGCTGGTGCGGCCCGACCTAATCGGCGCGGCGCGGCCCGGCGCGGGGGTTCGGCCCATCGCGGGCGGCTCGGCCCGGCGCAGCCGGTCCGTGCGGTGCGGCCGGTTGGCCTTGCACGGGTGCGGCCCGCGTGGCCAGTCTGCTCGGCCGTTTCGGCCGAGCGGGAAACGTGGGGGAAGGCGCTGCCCCCCCCCCCCTTGATTGAAACGGCGCGACTTTAATGTCGCACCCTCCCCCAAAACTCGGAACAACTTTTCCGTTCGGGTCCGCTGCGGCTCAGCCGCGACGGTCTCCTGTGGCGGCGCGCTGCCGCCACGGGTCCCTGGCGCTGCCGCTCTCCGCGGACCACCGGACGCGCACCAGTGGTCCGTTTCGGCCTCTGTCTGCATCTAATGTCATTACGGGAACCAAAATTTTCTGCGGAGTCTTAAAATCGCCTATACGGCCCATTCCGTCATCGCCCGTCGTTCCGTACATGAATAAACAATCTGTGGAGGGTTGTCGGGCCATGTTTGTTCGGCCCGCACCCTCCGCGTTAGGTGTTTTCAAATGGAAGTCATTAAAACAAATGCTTTTAGTATCGACGAGGGTATAATTTATTCAAGTATAGATTATACTAACTTCATACCATTAAACGCTTTAGCATGTGAGATTAAATCACTCAAGGAGTATTAAACAAAATTTCCCTATGTTTTTTCCCACAATCAAATATTTCCAACCCGCAAACATATTATTCCGCGAGTGAACTTAATATTGTGTTGATCCATGGTCTTTTATTTAGAAGGAAATAAACATGGGTTTATTAATATTCACAAATTAATCCCCTGCCTCAAGGAGTTGTCGAACGATGATCGTCGTGGGAAAACTGCGTCGCGGAAGACGGCGTCGCGGAACGAGGATCCGTATACGTCGACAGTGAACGTCCATGGAAGAAGTAGCGTCTCGCTTTCCTCGACGCAGGAAGAATATGAGAAGACGAGACAATTTTCTTCATCTAATCTTTGGTGTTCTTCGCGTTCTTCAAGGAGGATGACGAACTTCTTCAGAGAAAAGAACGCTTCCTCTCTCAAAAACTCGACACAATGAAAACCACCCCAAATAAAATAAGGTAGATCCTTATTTTATTAACCCACGTCAAGATTTCAAGAATTCGAAATTCAATCCCTTAATTAAATAAATTGAATTGCTTTAATCAATCTAATTAATCTGAGGGTTGACAGGAATTTAAAGTGGGGGAGGGGTGGTTTACAAATTTATGGGGGGTTGCCAACATAAATAGGGGTGTTTAATGGGGTGTTAGGAAATTTAAGGAGGTGGGGGCTCGTCTGGGCCCCCACCTCACAAATATCCTACCAAGTTGTTAGGATTTAGTGGGTCCCACTCAACTCCCAAGCATAGGTTATAACTATTTAGATTAGAAATAAAATTTTGGCGCAAATTTTATTTCACTCCTTAGTTAACCCAATCATTTAACAACACCACCCGAGCAAACGCAACTCTAGAAAGGGTATTCTGAAGAAAATACCGGCGTTGCGGTTTCAACGGTACCCTCATATTTCGATTTTGAGCACTCGTTCAAAAGATAGAAAAACCTGCTCGCTCGTTCACTGAATGTACCCGAGCTAAACTTCGAAAATTTATTCCGGGCACACCGGGCCTCAGAATCAGGTTCCGTCAGAAGCCACAGACTCGAAAAATTCCAAAGAAATTAACAAAAAAAAAATTCCTTGAAATTTCTGGGTCTTTACAGTTCAATGTGCTCACAATCTTGAGATGTAGATTGGAGTAACCCATCAGTCATATGCGTTTGATAAGAAGAGGAAAATGGAATTCAAAGGAAAATCTAAAGATCACACTGAAAAGAAGATGAGTTTTCCCTTATGCTCAAAATGTGGAATGAAACATGGAGGCAGTTGTCTTAAAGGGACAAGTAAATGTTTCAAATGTGGAAAAGAAGGTCATTGGGAATTTGAATGTCGCAATGATGGGAAGAAGATTTCTAGTGATGTGAACAATGAAAATTCTACACAGAGTGAACCTCCTACACTTCAATGTTACAAGTTCAAGGAAATCGGGCATTATGCTAATCAATGCCCTAATCCAAGGGTTGTTGATGATGATCGAAGTCAACAAACTCTTGAGTCTAAAGACAAAGGAAAGTCACATGCAATTTATATAAGCGATGCGGAGTACGATAACGAAATGGTGAAAGGTACACTTACCATCCACTCTAAAGTAGCAAATTTTTTATTTGATTCTGGATCCACCCACTCTTTTATTTCTGAAGAATTTTCTAAGTTTGTCTCTGTCTTTCCTCAGCAGTTAGATATTGAGTTAGCTATGAGAACCCCTAATGGCACAATAGCCGCATCAAAAGTTTACAATTCTTCTCCGATTGAAGTTTGTGGGAATGTTCTTCATACAAATCTTCTGATCCATCCTATAGTGGAATTTGATGTGATTCTTGGCATGGATTGGATTTCTTTATATGGAGCTCATATCAATTTCCAAATAAGGGAAGTCATATTTCATATTCCAGATCAATCTATGATCTTCTATCGATGCAAGGATGAACATAACCTTCCAGTGGAAATATCTTCCATCTTATGGGTCTTGATTCCACTAAATAAAGGTTAGTTATCTCAAATGGTTGGTGAGAAACTCACGATTAAGAATATGAAAATTGTACGGGAGTTTGATGATGTCTTTCCAGAGGAATTGCTGGGTCTTCCACCAAATCGTGAAGTTGAGTTTTCAATAGAACTCGTACCGGGTGCTTTGCCTATTTCAAAGACACCTTATATAATGGCCCCAATTGAGATGCAGGAATTGAAGAAGCAACTCCAAGAGAATCTTGATAAGGGATTCATATGCCCTAGTGCATCACCTTGGGGAGAACCTGTTCTGTTTGTTAAGAAGAAAGATGGATCAATGAGACTCTTCATTGATTATCGAGAACTTAACAAGATCACTATCAATAACAAATATCATATCCCGCGCATTGATGAATTATTTGACCAACTACGCGGAGCTGAATAATTTTCCAAGATTGATCTTCGTTCAGGGTATCATCAATTAAGGGTCAAAAGGGAGGATATACCAAAGATGGCTTTCCGTACAAGGTATGGAAACTATGAATTTATAGTGATTCCATTTGGTCTTACTAATGACCCTGCTATCTTCATGGATATGATGAATAGAGTCTTTAGAGACTATCTTGATCAGTTTTTGGTAGTTTTTATAGACGATATTCATGTCTACTCAAAGTGCAAGGAAGAACATGAAGATCACTTGAGAATTGTATTGAAGACCCTGAGAAAGGATAATATTTATTCCAAATTTACCAAGTGTGAATTTTGGCTTCAGAAAGTTTCATTTTTGGGTCACATAATCTCAAAATAAGGGATATCTGTGGATCCTACAAAAACAGAGGTTATCGAAAGATGGTCGAGACCAACAACAGTAACTGAGATCCGAAGTTTTCTTGGTTTGGCTGGATATTATCGATGTTTTATGAAATATTTTTCACAATTATCTAATCCACTCACCAGGTTGACTCGAAAAGGAGTTTAGTTCGTGTGGATAGAGGAATGTGAAGAGAATTTCAAGGAGTTGAAGTGATGGTTATCCAGTGCACCTGTGCTCACACTGCCTTGTAGTGGAGAAAGGTTTGTGATCTATAGTGATGCATCCAAGAAGGTACTGGGGTGTGTTCTCATGAAAAATGATGTGGTGATAGCTTATGCCTCACGATAGTTGAAAATACATGAGCAAAATTACCCAACTCAGGATTTGGAGTTAGCTGTGGTAATCTTTGCATTAAAGATTTGGAGGCATTATATTTATGGTGAATGGTGTCATATTTATACTGATCTTAAACGTTTAAAGGATATTTTCACACAAAAGAAGCTGAGTATGTGACAAAGAAGATGGTTGGAGCTGATTAAGGATTACGACTGCTCAATTCATTACCACCCAGGGAAAGAAAACAAGGTGGCAGATGCATTAAGTCGACAAGACCATGCTAGCTTATCCATGATGAGGATCACAAAAGATCCAATATTTATGGATTTACAAAGGATGGATCTTGGAATTATAATGGAAGGGGAAAAATATTATCTTTCTCAAATGAATGTTCAACCATCTATACATGTGAAGATTAAAGAGACACAGAAAGAAGATGTAGTGTTACAAAAGAAGGTGATAAATGTTCTTGAATTCCACCATGATTGTGATGGGATAATAATGTTCAGGAATCGGGTTCATGTTCCTACCATCCCAGAAATAAAGAAGAAGCAGCTGGATGAGGCTCATAGGTCTTCATTCTCTATCCATCCTGGAAGCACGAAGATGTATAGGGATCTGAAAGAGTACTTCTGGTGGGATGGCATGAAAAGAGATGTTGCTGAATATGTCTCTTGATGCTTGTTTTGTCAGCAAGTTAATGCTGAGAGACAGAAGTCTAAGGGTATGATACAAGTATTACCCATACCTGAATGGAAATGGGAAAAAATCACTATGGACTTTGTCACCGGACGTCATAAAACATCCAAAGGCAATAATGCTATCTGGGTCATAGTTGATCGTCTTACAAAGTTGGCACACTTCATTGCTATTAGAGAGGATTTATCTCTTGATCAGCTTTCCAGGATATTTGTAAAGGAAGTGGTAAGATTGCATGGAGTACCAAATTCCATTATATCTGATCGGGATCCAAGGTTTACCTCAAAGTTTTGGCGAAGTCTTCAACATACTCTGGATACGTTGTTGAGTTTCAACACTGCTTATCATCCTCAGACAGACGGTCATTCTGAGAGAACAATTCAAGCTCTAGAAGGTATGTTAAGAGCTTGCTCTATGGATTTCAATGGTGGTTGGGATCAACACCTACCTTTGGTGGAATTTTCTTATAAGAATAAATTTCACTCTAGTATTCAGATGGCTCATTATGAAGCTCTCTATGGAAAGAAATTCCCAACTCCAACTTGCTGGAATGAAGTTGGGGAAATAAATCTATTAGGACTTGATCTTGTTGATGAGATGGAAGAAAAGGTCTGATCTATTCAACAACACATAAGAGCAGCTCAGAGTCAGCAAAAAAGTTATGTCGATAACCGAAGAAAAGACCTAGAGTTTGAAGTGGGTGATAAAGTGTTCTTACGAATATCTCCTTGGAAGAGAGTAATGAGATTTGGAAAGAAGGGAAAACTGAGCCCTAGGTATATCGGTCCTTTCGAAATACTGGATCGTGTGGGGAAGTTAGCTTACCGATTGGCGCTTCCACCGAATATCTCTCAAGTTCACGATGTGTTCCATGTATCTCTCCTGAGAAAGTACATGCCCGATTATTCACATGTACTCAGCTTAGAAGTTGTACCGCTTGAGCAAGATATTTCTTATGAAGAACAACCGATAGAGATTCTGGACCGTAGTGAAAAAGTCCTATGGAACAAGACCACTCGCTTGGTGAAAGTTTTATGGAGGAACCACCAATTAGAAGAAGCTACATGGGAGCTTGAGGATATGATGAGGGAGAGGTATCCTTATCTGTATGTTACAAAGTGACGAATTTCGAGGGTGAAATTCATTTAAGGGGGGTAGAATGTAACACCTGAGATTTTTATGAGAAATATTTTGTTTTTATGTTATATATATCATCAAAAGAATCTTTCAATACACACAACACTAGCTTGTCTTGCTTTACACGCAATCACGACCTTCCTCGATAGCTTGCGTTGTAAGCAATACCGAGTTTCACTAAACAACGATATGCTATTAAAATATTATTAAAACTAGCCGTTACGAATAGTAATACCCACTTTTTGAAATTTTATTTTTCAAAATGGACTTGATTTTTGGATTCAGAATATCGAAATTAGCCTAGGGTGAAATTTTGGTATTTTTCTGAAAACTTTCAATTTTTGATGAATAGTGAATACACTGGGTTACTATTTACAAACCGACTTTTTATTTAAATAATTATTTATTTTATTTTACTTTATGTGAAAATTGATACATAATACCTATATAAGTTCAATGTAATTCATTGGAGTCATTTTATAATAATTTTAGACATATAAAAATTTTATTGAACTTTTCACCGTCTTTTACCCACCTCCTAGGAGAATTTGAAAATTTACATAAAACATTATTTTACCGCTTCTGTGAGTGGAATTTAGAAAATCTGAGATACACGGTTAATATCAAGGAGTAAAATGTGGTTCAATAAGATAAAAATAATTTTTGGTGAATATTAACTTTTTACTTTTTTTTTACCACGGTTAAAAGTAAATAGGGTAATTAAGGGTAAAAATGATATTATAATTACCGTACCACATGTCCTAATTCTATTGGATAAGTTTAATTCGACCAAAAACAACATTAGGAATAAAATATGACCATTTAGGTCCACTTGGATTAGATTAGGACATTTAATAATATTTTATTTAATGAAGATATAAAATAGTTAAAATCAAAGTTTAATAACTAAAACATTTTTAATATAGGGTTCTAAATAAGATAAATTAGACTATAAATATTAATTATAAATCTAAAAATATTTCCTACATAATGATATTTAATTTATAATTTTAAGACTTTAAATAATTTAATTTATCTATGACACAATGATGATGCAATAATTACCTTATTAATGAAATATTAACATAATTGATGTAATAAATACCCAAATAAATGTAATTTTAGACTTTTTATGAATTAAACTAATTTTCTAGGTTAATATGACATTTTAGTATTGATTTTATTAACTATTTTCGAACTAATAATGCTGTTATGATTTTTACAAAATTCAATTACCAAATAGTGTCAAAATTGACATAAAATAGTTTTTAAAACAAATATTATATTATTAATTGTTATTTTATTCCTAAAAATCTAAGGTTCAGAAAAATGACTTAGATAAGGTTATATATATTAATAATGAACAACTTGGGGTTCGTTTGGCTTGTTATAGTATGTTTATTAACCATATAGTGTAAGAAAACAAGAAGACATGGTAAAAGTTAAATTATTTAACTTAGAGTTAAATCTAAATGATAAGGTTAAAATAGTAACATAAACTTGTCTAAAATATTTTGGTTGAGAGTATTTCGACCCATCCCCACCTTATCTTAAAAATAAATAAATTTGGAGCTATTAAAAACCGAATATGACTTTATTTTAAAATAATATTTTAAGTTTTTCCTAAAGTGCCCCTCTCGTGCCTTATAAAAGGGCACCTACTCCCTCTCCTCATCACACCACTTTGAGCCTTCATGCTCGGCCAACCCCTCCCAATTTCACTTCTCAACTTCCCTAGAAACATCCCAGAGGTCCTGGTCTTCTTCAAAGACCATCTTTAGTTCCCTAAGAAGAGGTTAATAAGAGGCGCTTCAAAGAAGAGGTAATGTCTGTTACCGATTCTTTCAACTTTATTTCTTCTTCTACTTCTTCTTCTTCAGTTGTTTCATTATGAATTAATAACATCAGTATCACTAATATAGTTATATATTATAATAACTATGAAACAAACCTATTTCACCTTCTATCCATCCTATGGAAAATGAAATGGCCGCACGTGCGTACGTACGGAATACCATCTCCACGCCATGGTGTAATCTATTTTCCACCACCACCTTACATGGATGGGTATAATGGTGTAAATAATAACTATATATGATTGTTGTAAAGTGATATTTATTCTGAAATATTATACATACAGTTCAATAAAATTCCATGATCATGGGAATGATATCATCACTCGTGCGTACGTACGGCCTACCGTCTCCACGATGTGATGTGACATCTTCTACATGATCTTCATTCCATAATGATTATATAAATGAATTTAATGAATAAATATAATATATATTACACTAATACTATTATGTAAATTAGGTATCTATAACCTAAAAATAATAATAATAATTTATTTGGCAAAACACGCATAAGAACAAAAAGCAATAAACACCCGAATAACAGGTAACAATGAAATATTACTAATAAGAAGCTAAGAATATGAAAATATATGATATCATAACAATGAGTACGATTCTAGAATAATTCAATAACATTATTTAAATCATTATACAGGAGGTTTAGACACCTACAAAGAAAATCGGACCTAAGGTAATGGAAAATCTCGCAATCTCATTTTTATCTGAGATTGTTTATACATTAAAATTTACTGGGGAATATTTATCATCCACATCCATGTTTCCTCAATATTTAATATTATTTCTATCCTCCTACTATTTTTTAAATCCAATTTAACAAATTTTTGAGTTTTTAGTAAAAGACAAGAAAGGAATCTTTTTTCATTTTTAGTATGAGGTACTTTTTGAATTTTCTGGCCAAAGTACGAGAAGAATGTTTTTTAACTTATATGACATGAATGGATTCAAAGAACATTATTTCCATGAAACTTCATTTACAAGTTTTCAAGTTTATTTTTAATCAACTTATTTTAGTTTAAAATTTTATGACATGTTATGAAAGGAAAAATGCTTTCGAAGTAGAAAGGATAATTTCCTCAATAATGGAGTTCAAGTATTTTATCAAATTATTTTCTATCTAAGATAATATGGGGTTCTGTTTCTATCCCTATTTTCACATTGATTTGATTACGATATGAATTCCTTTTATCTTATATAATTTATATTATAATGGCATGATGTTTAAGAATCCCATTTTTATTACATGGGTTATGCTATGATTTATGATCTTGTTCCACACATAAGAATAATATCATTATGAGATGGGTGGGACATATAACTCCCTCCAATGCATTGGGTAAAGATTTATATCTCATGAGATAGACATGGCTAGAATGTCAGGTTAACCTGGTTCAGTGATACAGGACTGAAACGAGGAGTGAACTCGGTTCAGAAATGGACTTTGTCCGCTAAGATAGTCTTGGAAATGAGTCTTGACTACTAAGAAATGGTTCTCTATGATTATGTGTGTATTCCACAAAGTTTAATGTTTTAAGTTATGATTATTGGGATTAAATTTCACTACTATGATTTATCCCATGTTATAAAATTATGATCTCTTTTGCAGGTTAAGATTTCCAAAATGATATGTTCTTATGAATATGATGTGATTTATATTTCTTTTGTTTGCCCTTACTGAGTATTTGAGCTCACCCTTTTGTATGTTTTCTTTTCCACAGGTCAGGAAGAAGGATATTAAGTAAGATATGCCAAAAGGGACTCTAGATATGATAAAATAAAAAGGAGACAGTGTAGATGATTTAAGAACCAGTTGTTTATGTTTCCCACTTTCTAAACACACTATACCTATACGGTCCTTTCATGGTTTTGTTATATGTTGTAATAAGTGTGCTTCAATTCTGATGTAATAATAATGTATGTAAAGTATGGGTCGTTATAATTACTCTTCTTGATTAATGATATAGTCACTAGAAGATATATATAGATTGATATGAGACATTGGGGTGGATCTCCTTTGCAATCACACTTCGATTAGGGTTAGAGTGAGATGGAAATGAACACACCTTGTATTAATTGTTGATTTGGGTAAAAAACCCAGTGATTATATGTGTATAGATTATCCACTACTTACCACTACATTGGGATGGGATAGGTTAGTTATTTCTAAATGATAGATGGAGTTGAGTAATTTCTCCAAAATTTCTATTTTAGGATAGATAGAGAGGGTTAATTCCTTTAGTATCCTTGATGTGAGAAAATGTTGTTTGAGATATGTGGGGAATTAGTAGTTTCTATTACATCCCAGTTATAATAATGTGATGGATGATAATTCACCGGAGTATTGATTCTCTTCCCCACACACCAATCTTGGGTGAGGTGTACGATGGTGCACCTGATGCTATCTCTAATGCTTACCAATTGATTTAGGATTGGGAATACTTGATACTCATAGATAGACTTGGATTTTTGTGTTTCTTAGTTTATAGATCTATCATTAAACACGTGTAATTACTCTAGTGTCTAGACATGTATATGATACTATCATTAGAGATGTGTATTTCCTTCACTAATCCAAAGTTAGATATAGACGCGTATTTGTTGGACTCCTCATGTGTTAATCATGTTTTAATGATCAAAAATCATGTTGAACCTGTTTAATCAATCTCAAATCATCTATAGAGATGGTTGGTTTCCCTATGGTTTAAATAAACTTTCAAAGATCATGATACCTATAAATAATTTTTTAGAGTTGTAAACTTTATTTAATATTGTTTTATAATGATTTATTATATGAATGATTAAGTATAATTCATTCTGTGAATATTACTACTTAAGACTATTTGTAGATACTTGGTTAAGTCTGAGAAACCATGAGTCTGACACTGGTTTTGGTTTTTTGGAAAAGGACCAGACACCGTGACCCAAACACCATGACCTAGACACCGTGACCCATACACCGTAACCCAGACACTGTGACCCAGACACCGTGACACAGACACCGTGACACAAACACCGTGACCCAGAGATGTGAATACTTGATACTCATAGATAGACTTGGATTTTTGTGTTTCTTAGTTTATAGATCTATCATTAAACACGTGTAATTACTCTAGTGTCTAGACATGTATATGATACTATCATTAGAGATGTGTATTTCCTTCACTAATCCAAAGTTAGATATAGACGCGTATTTTTTGGACTCCTCATGTGTTAATCATGTTTTAATGATCACAAATCATGTTGAACCTGTTTAATCAATCTCAAATCATCTATAGAGATGGTTGGTTTCCCTATGGTTTAAATAAACTTTCAAAGATCATGATACCTATAAATAATTTTTTAGAGTTGTAAACTTTATTTAATATTGTTTTATAATGATTTATTATATGAATGATTAAGTATAATTCATTCTGTGAATATTACTACTTAAGACTATTTGTAGATACTTGGTTAAGTCTGAGAAACCATGAGTCTGACACTGGTTTTGGTTTTTTGGAAAAGGACCAGACACCGTGACCCAAACACCATGACCCAGACACCGTGACCCAGACACCGTGACCCATACACCGTCACCCAGACACCGTGACCCAGACACCGTGACACAGACACCGTGACACAAACACCGTGACCCAGACACTGTGACCCAGACACCTTGACCCAAACACCGTGACCCAGACACCGTGACCTAGACACTATGATCCATACACTGTGACCAAACACCATAACTAGTTTCAGATCTCATGAATTATGTGACACCAGTTCCATACTACCATCACTAAGAAAACGTTGAATATTTGGAAAAGGACAAGACACCGTGATCCTAACACCGCATCTGTGCTACCAGTTCCAGATATCAATGAAACTATAGCATCATGACTATATCACCTCTCAAAGGCAAATAATAAGACACCATTTCATGGTGACACCATGTCTATGTGATACTGTTTCAAGATAGGCTTTGAAAACATTATTTAATTTGTTTTTGTATTTTAAATTTTAATTTCTAATGGTCATATTTGAGTCATTTAAAGGCACTGAAATATTTAATGTTTCTATGTAGACATTTCACTTGATAATAAAAGGTACAAGGTGAAGAATACATGCATCCAGTCAGTTCCAACGCATGCACATACAATTAAAAATGAAGATAATTCGGGCTGAAAAATCATATAGACATAGAAGCAGAATATAGAGTTTTTGAAAAAGAAAACTGATACATGAAATAAGATACAACTAAAGAACACACAAATCAATCTCAATTAAGAAGGATAGACTACTATAGATTAGAATCAAAATCATCTTCACAGTACCAACTCCTAGAAGAACATGAGATAAATCTAACTGAAAACCAGAGCACAAGACTTACGATACTTTGTTTTTCACAAGAAGACTCGATACCTACATTTGCTTCATGCTAGAAGCCCAGATTTTAATAGAATAACACTTAGAGAACTTCTAACCCTTTCTCATCATATTTTTTCTGTTGTGTACTGTTTTTAGATTTCGAGCAGTGTGTGTGTTTTTGTATTAAAAAACACACACTATCTCCTCTATTAAACTGAAGGATACAATATATCATTCCTCTCATCACTTCTTAAATCTGTTTACTCCCACATATAAGCATGGAAGAGGTCCTTGTGTGACCTGGTAGTTTTCACCCATGAAGAATAGTGGAAGAGGTCATTTGGCGTAGATAGTACTTTGTACTATTGTTTACCCCAATCTAGGGTGTGGATCATGTTTATTAATATATACTTCTTGGTGGAAGGCGATCACCAAGTGAAGTGGATTATGTCTCGGCTTGAGATGCAACCACTTGTTTGATACACTATGTCTTTTAATATTTTTTCTCTACTTTACTGTATATTTTAGAAAACACTGGATTTTAATTTTATAGTTAGTCTTGTATAGAAGTTATAACTTATTTTCCTGATTAGAATAGCTATAAAAGCTGTGTCAATAACTCAAATATACCTTAGATCCGACCCTTTGTGGTCTAACTCTTTTAGTTACGTGACATGGTCATTGGGGATGACTTGATTCTATGGAAAGGATGTGATTTATGTTATATATTAGATTATATAGAATGGTCAAGGAAGTGGTTTACAATTAGTAGTAAGGAATGTATGTGGTTGTTCTCTTGGAATGATTTAAAAATAGGTTGGGTATGGGTATCAGATTATTGTGGATTGAATAGACTATATTACACTAGTTTATTTTTATTTTTACTACTACTCTTGATTTGGGAGCCTAAAATTTGTTTGCTAGGAGTTGTTTTTGGATAGAAAATTTCACTTTACTTGTATCACATATGCCTTGGGAACTTGTTTCATTTCATCTATACTAGTGTTATACATTTCACACCGATTTATCTTGTGTTTCACATATTTTATTTTTATAGACACTATTGGTGGTGGTCTACTGAGTTTTATCTCACACCATATTCAGGCTTCCATTGGGTACCCAGATAGAATATATGTATTCAGATAGGGACCAAGTAAAGATCACATAGTATGATGCTTGATTTTTTCAATGCTTAGGAGAAAGAGGGAACATGACCGAGTTGAGGCACAAGATGCTAGATGGGACAATAATTTTTATATTTTTGGTATTTTTGTACATGTATTGTAATACATTATTGTACACCTATTTTCCATATTTGTAGAGACATGACATGATCATAATTTTATATGAGATTCCTTTTATACACTGTTTATATATTCCTATCTTGAATGATAATATTTAATTTAATAGATCTTATGCTTCTTCTATCGACTAATATGATTGATACCATTGTGTTACACTCTGACCCGAGGGAATATTCTCTACACTATCAAATGCGAGGACCTTTCTAATAGTTGGAAGCCTCTGGAATTTAAGGAGATGGGATTCAGGCCATGTGACCTATCATATCGAGCCACCATTCAGCAGAATCTGGGTTTGGATGTTACAACATTCTTACTGCTAACCATGCACCCAAGTGATACATAGAGGAAGGGGATTTTAGAGTGAATTATGAATGGTTGGTGCATGGTTCTACAAACCATGTGACCAAACTATATGGAATTCATTACTTATAGGAACTAATTCTCAATGGTTACTATATTTTTAGAACATAGTTACTCATATGGTGTAACCAAACAATGAATACGACCATCATGTAGGTTTTTCAATTCATAGTTGTGTGATTGATAAATAGAAAGTGTGTTCCTAGCCCAATATTAACTGTGAGTCTCTACCCTTATTTAATGGTTTTTCATTCCGAGTGAGGTGCCTAATTTTTTCATAGTTATGTAAAATAGTGTATCTAAAACCTTATATATAGAGTTTCATCCAGAGTGACAACCATAAGATGTGCACGTGATATACTGGACCAGGTATCCAAATCCCAAGACATGCCCAATTTTAAAATTTGAAATTACTCCCTTTCCCTCCATCAGTTTTATTTTTATCCTTAACTATTATTAACACTACATGGGTGTTTTATATATCTCACAGTCATGGGTTTCACCTCTTCCAAGATCACTTGGTTATTTTCTTGATGTTCTATTCAAATTTCTTCAATGTTACCCCTCTTTTATTTTTTCCTTCTTCTCCTAGTCTCTTTTGCTTTTATTATATTCTTTTTTTCTGAGATATCCAAGAAGATCATGCTTATGGCTAGTGATGGTTCTGAAAGTTAATATATTGAATCTTAGGTCCTATAAGGATCCATTTCTCTCTATAAAATTTGTATTTGAATATGTTTATGTGGATATTATTATTTTAATGTTGGTATCTCTATATAAGGACCTTTAACTAAAAAAATCGGTATTTGAGTTTTCCTATTGTTTTATATACCATATTCTGAATGAAATGGGTTATTAATGATTGGATTATACTCCTTTCACGTGTTTCTTGAGTTTGTATTGAAATAAGTGAGGGTTTTGCATGGATTTCATAGGTGATTTATTATAAAACTAGTTTTATGCATATAAAGTGTTTGATAATATATTTTAATAATTCTTTTGATTCCAAATGGATTTATAAAGGAATTTTTGAAATGGATTTATTTTATGGATTTTGTTTCCTTGATTTATAATTCTTGGTTTCATGTAAATTATTATTTTGTCATGTTATTATTTTATTTTTATGTTTTGCATTTGGTTGATCACTTTATTTAGTTCATTGGTTTTTTATTGAGATGATTACATGATGATGGCTATGTTATTATAATTGGTTATTGATGAGTTATATATGGGAACCTTGAGTATGTGTCTCGTTAATATGGGTGAGGGCAATAATATTATATATTATTACACCATCTAATATACCTAGTACTGATGATATAATGGAAAGAGGATGTCACTCAGGGTAATTGAATGGTAATCCAAGGTTGGGTTTCTATTAAGTCCACAATGGTGGACCCAGTATGCCATATGTGAGGTCCTTGGTTACCCCATTTTTTTTGCATCCCAATGGTTAGAGACCTTGTGATGTGTTTTTGAGATATTTATTTAATCATGTTAATATTTGATGTTTATTTTTTTCTTATATTACATGATCTCATATTTAACTTCAATATTTTATTATGTTTATAATATATTAATATTTGTTATTTTATTCAATTTCCATGTTCTTGTTTAGTTATATGATATTATTTTCCTTTTTAAAATAAAATGTATAGGAAGGGTATTTCCAAATTCTGGTTTTAGGGAAAAAATAAATGTTATTTTACTAAAAAAGGATATTTGTAAAATAGTTTTTTGAAAGTAGTTATAATGTTTTTCATTTTTAAAGATATAATACTGATTTATAGTGGTATCTTATTAGTATTTTCTTCACACTCTATATATATCCTATGGGTGTATGTAGACTTGGTTATGTCTGATGCATGATAATAAAAAGGCATCAAACTATTTTGTGGAACCTCATGATTTCTTTTCATCCTTTATATTGTAGAGATTTATGGTTTCAATTGGTCTTGAGGAGTTTGATTAGATGGAAAATTTTTGTGATCCTCATTTGGATATCTGTTTTTTGGTTGATTAAGTATCAACCACTCTAGCCTTTTTTTTGAATTCATGTATCTATGATGTTTTTATATAACATTACATTTGGTTTATAAATTTATGTCTGAATGTTTATTTATCTTTATAGTTTTATGCAATTTTTTGTTTTATTATTATTACTGAAATAGTTTATTATTATGCATGGATGTACAAGATATGGATACATCCTTCTAGATTTATGATGGAAATATGTGTTATGGTTTAGGTTATTTAAATGGTTTAATAATTTCCAATAGTTTTATTTCAAACCCTCTGGGCTTGTCTCCAACCCATGGTGATCAAGAATACACATTAGACCCTATAACAATCTGGTTTGGGTGACATGATTTAATTAACAAGTTCTATTCATAAAAAAACTATATCTTCATTTAAATAGTACCGTTATAAGTACTCTAAATCACTCAATAGAAGGAAACATTGAATTTTACTGATGAAAATAAAAAATACTAAAAACCATCTAAATGTACCATACTGACCTCAATCCATTGGGTTATAGAGGACTATAAAACTCCTAACCTTAGGTTTATCCATCATACGTCAAAGGATAGAAATTCATGCTAAGTGTGTAAAACATCATTATGGGGTGGTCTACTTTAATATACCATTTAATCTTGAAAATGTAGAAGGGAATATATTATTAGATTCATGAGAAAATAGAACCAAATACCATAAAGTCTAACCTAAATTTACTAGAGTCACAACATGATGTAATATAATCAAATGTCACCATAAGTATAGAAGAAATATAGTTTTAAACATGGAACATACACATGCTTTATACAGTGACCAACTACAAGAGTTTTCTTCTCTTCATCAATGCCTACAACATCAATGTAATCCACTAGAAAATTAAGAGACCGTTCCCTTAACAATATCATAAAAATACATCAATATGTACAACAATGCTAATATATAGGGGATGAGTGTACAACCTAGTAGGTAATACCACTAGGCTTCCCATGCTTAACACTAGGAAAGGAATAATTTATTTCACCATAAATACCCAAAAAAACAAATACAATAACAGAAATCATGATTTACAGTGTATAACAAATATATAAAGGTAACAAGAAGTGAAAATAACCTAAGAAATATAATAGATATTTTTCCATAGATACCATTCTATGAACCCAATTAAACGCCCAATATGCGGGACTACCTTAATGGAATAGATTTTGATTAGAACACTATTCACCAAACCCAATTTGACCATTTAAACCATTATTTTTATGCCCTATAATGGAGAACATTTGTAAAAACAATATTGGAATTATCAAGTCAAAAATAAAATTAATTATCCCTATAAATCTTTCCCATTATTTCCCCTTTATGTCAATATATCCCCTTAAATTTAGTGGTGGTTTCTACTGTTTCATAAACTAATATGACCCACACCAAAACTATGACAACCCTGCTTTTTATTACAACTTAAACATTCTTTATTACATAAAACTTCACTTGATACAACAAAGAAGATCGAAAGGTTTAGTGTCTTTGGGGCTTAGGATCATTACATAAAAACTTTAAACTTGAAATACAACATCCTTATTGAAAACTTCCTTTACATGACCACTACATTCCTTCGTACTTAGCATTGCATGGGATAACCTGAGGACATGCATAAGAAAAGGGTGAGCTATAAAGCCCATTAAGGGAGTACATAATGAATAACATGAGGAGTACAATACATGTTAGGCAATAGGCATATCAATAGAGCATAAGAGAGACATGAACATAAAGGCATGATAAAGCATGATAATCATAACATGGAAATGTGGCAACAACACTTAACATTGAATTAGCATGAGCCAAGGCTCATTGAACATGGAGCATGAGTAAACCCTCATTGCACTTGAAGAACGAGTAAACCCTCGTTGCACTTGAATTAGCATGAGTCAACACTCATTGCACATGACGTATCATGATACTATACTTTACCCAATGCATTGGAGCGCTATAAAGGGCGCACCCTTCTTAAACATTTCATTTCATGCATAAGTGTGCCACATGGATCATAAAACATGGATTCATAAAACATAATCATTTCTTCCACGATAAAGGAATGTGGAATTCATACATGAAACTTTACAATCAATATGTATATGTGCATAAAGGTGAATACCCTTGATGGAGAAATGGGCATGGTATTCACTACACAAAGACATTGGCTTAGAAAATCGGTGCGATTTCGGCAGCGTAACGGCGTGACATAAGAATTCATAAAAAAAGGCTGATGAGAGAGAAAGGGGTTCCTCATCATATTTACATGTAATGGACAGTAAGGAGATCATATATATATACATGTCCCAACAATATAAAAGGAATTTAGATTCATGATACAAAAGTATTGCTTGAATATAAAAGAGGAGAAAAAGGTTCCTTTCGGAATTTCGGCATAGTAACGGGTGTACATGGGAGGAATTTAATGAGAGAGAAAGGGGTTCTCCCATCATTCAAACAATAAGAGGGAAGTATGGGGGAGGTGGGAAACCATACCCCAACATTCATAATTGAAATAAAAAGGGAAATACAACTTAAAGAAAATTGAAAAAAAAGAGAAAGGAAGAAAACCCCTTACTTGGAAGTGTGCTTCCAAAGGCTAGAGAGTGGCTTGTGAGAGGCTTCTTGGGAGCTTGGGGAACCTTGAGAGGATTCTAGAGAGAGTAGGGCAGAGGTTGGACGAACTTCAAGGGCTTTGAGTGAGGAGGAAGTGGGAGCTTGGGTGGGTTTATATAGGAAAGGTGAGAGAATTCTTTATTATTTAGGTTTGGGACCCCTTATATTAAAATAATCCAAACCACAAACCATCCCATGGTATTAGCCCATGGTTTCTGGAAAAGGAAAGAGGAAAAAAATATTTTACAAGTCCAAGGTCCGAACTTATTAAAAAATTAGGGTTGCTTATGTGGAGGTGAGTCACACTCCCATGGAAATTAATTTAAAAAGGCAAAGTGTTGAATAATTCTTGAGGGCTCCATTAATGCTTTGAAAAGTGAGTCAAACAAACCCAAAACATCATTATTTTAATGATAAAACATATATTGGCCGAACATAAGGATTATGGTATTTTATTACATCACCATTGGGTCATTATGATGTCATAAAACACATTATATATTTAAATGGTATTTAATTTTTACCCAAAAATTTGACTGTCTCAGAAAATTATGAAAAATTCACTGTTGGATAATTTCGACGTCCTGATTCCAAAAATAATATTTATTTTATCTAACTAATTTTCTAAATATGTGAATTTTCACTTTTAAAATAAAAACCGACATTTATAAAAAAAATTCACGGGTTTTGACAGAAATGGCTTTCAAACCTTAATAAAAATTTTAATTGCATTCATAAAATTATAAGATCATTTATATTTAATAAAATTTAATTTAATATTAATAATAATATTTTATTAAAATATTATTTAATTCAAAAATCCTTTATTTTAATAAAATATAATTCTTAATTAAATAATAACTAAAAACACCGTTTGTACTTTAAAAACTAATTACAAAGTATCAAAAATGACTAGAAATTATATTCATTATTATATACAAAAATAATGTACATGAACATGGTGCTACTTATTTGTTACATAACCCCTTAAAATAGCCACATAAGACCTAAGGGTAAGGTGTGCGATGGTGACAGACTCTTGGGGTTGCTCGGATAACATTGCTCGAGTGGTAATCTCTATCAACTTCCATTTTTCCCGTAGACGATCACGTTCGAGCTTGACTTGATGAAGCTCAGCTTGGGCTTGGTCAAGGGCAAAGCCCAAAGACGCCACCTCCTTTCCAAGCTCCGACAAATGGGCTTCGTAAGGGGCAATTCTACTGGATGAGGCCATCGCTTCCTTTGTCTGAGTAGAAAATTGGTTCGTTAAAGCCTTATATTTAAACTACCCAGATGATCACTGTTCAACGGCTATAAAAGTAACGGTCACAAATCTTAACGTAAAACTTAAAGAAGTTGACATCTTATAAAAACATTTTTCATAAAGAAACATTTAACTAGATCAAGAGGGATTTTCCATTAATGAAACTTTGGGTCGTTACAACATTCCCCCCTTAAGAAATTTCGCCCTCGAAATTTTCCTTTTCCCACACTAAAACAAATGTGGGTAACTTAGCTTCATCATATCCTCCGACTCCCAAGTTGCTTCTTCAAACTTGTGGTTTCTCCACAACACCTTGACGAGGGGCATTGTCTTATTTCGTAGAACTTTTTCTCTACGATCCAAGATCTTCACTGGTTGCTTCTCATAAGAAAGATCGTCTTCTAATTGTACCACCTCAGAAGAGAGTACATGTGAAGGGTCTGGTATGTACTTCCTTAAGAGGGATACATGGAAGACATCATGCACCTTGGCCATAGTAGGTGGAAGTGCTAGTCGATAGGCCACAGCCCCAACACGATCCAGAATCTCGAAGGGGCCGATGTACCTTGGACTTAACTTCCCTTTCTTTCCAAACCTCATGACCTTCTTCCACGGAGATATGCGTAAAAACACCATGTCTCCGACTTTAAACTCAAGGTCTCGTCGACGATTATCTGCATAACTCTTCTGTCGACTTTGGGCTGCCTTGATATGCTGCTGAATGGTTTTCACCTTCTCCACCATTTCTTCGACCATTTCTGGTCCAAGCAGCTTACGTTCACCGACCTCATCCCAACATGCCGGTGTTCTACACCTTTTTCCATACAGGGCTTCATATGGTGCCATTTGGATGCTCGAGTGGAAACTATTATTATAAGAGAACTCAACTAGAGGAAGATGTTGATCCCATCTTCCTTTAAAGTCCATTGAGCACGCTCTCAACATATCCTCAAGTGTTTGGATAGTCCGCTCGGATTGGCCATCAGTTTGAGGATGATAGGCCGTACTGAAGTTCAGTTCAGTATTCAGAGCATGTTGAAGACTCTTCCAAAACTTAGAGGTAAATCTTGGATCTCGGTCAGACACAATAGATAGTGGTACTCCATGCAACCGTACCACTTCCCTGATATATATCCATGCCAGTTGATCCAAAGAGAAATCCTCTCGAATAGCAATGAAGTGTGCAGTCTTTGTAAGACGATCCACAATAACCCAGATTGAATTGTTGCTTTTGGATGTCCTTGGAAGTCCAGTGACGAAGTCCATGGTGATGTTCTCCCATTTCCATTCTGGTATGGGCAATGGTTGCATCATCCCCTTAGACTTCTGCCTCTCTGCCTTCACTTGCTGACACACCAGGCACTTTGATGTATATTCAGCGATCTCCTTCTTCATATTATCCCACCAAAAGTTTTCTCGGAGATCTCGATACATCTTTGTGCTCCCTGGGTGAATAGAGAAATTTGAACTATGTGCATCATCCAAAAGTTCCTTCTTCAGCTCCGAACTTGATGGGACACATAGTCTTTTCCCAAACCGCACAATTCCTTCTTCATTAACATTAAACTCTGAGGATTTTCCCTTTTTGATAGCTTCCACTTTTTCTTGGATTCTCGCATCATCCTTTTGAGCATCCTTTAACCTTTCCAAAAGAGATGGTTGAGCAATCATTTGTGAAAGGATTGATGATGTTCCCTTCTTTATGATTCCCACGTCCATCTTCATCAAGTCTAAGAAGATTGGATCCTTCTCAATTCTCATCACTGATAGAATTGCTGGATCCTTTCTACTTAGGGCATCCGCCACCTTGTTCGCCTTCCCAGGGTGGTAATGTATTGAACAGTCATAATCCTTTATGAGCTCTATCCATCTTCTCTGGCGCATATTAAGCTCTTTCTGTGTGAATATATATTTAAGACTCTTGTGGTCAGTATATATCTCACATTTCTCTCCATAGAGATAATGCCGCCAGATTTTCAAGGCAAAGATCACCGCCACCAACTCCAGATCATGCGTTGGATAGTTTCGCTCATGGATTTTCAACTACCTTGAGGCATAGGATATCACTTTATCATTCTGCATCAGCACACATCCTAAGCCCTTCTTCGAAGCATCACTGAATACCACAAAAAGCTCCCCACTTGTGGGTAAAGTGAGCACAGGTGCAGTGATAAGCCTCCTTTTCAACTCCTTGAAGCTTTCTTCGCATTCATCACTCCAAGCAAACTTTACTCCCTTTTGAGTTAGCTTGGTAAGAGGGTTGGACAATCGTGAGAAGTTTCTCACAAATCGTCGATAATATCCAGCTAACCCCAAGAAGCTACGGATATCAGTTACCGATGTTGGCCTCGTCCATCCCTCAATTGCATCTGTTTTGGAGGGGTCCACAGATATCCCATTGCTTGTGATGATATGGCCCAAGAATGAGACCTCCTTCAACCAGAACTCACACTTGCTGTACTTGGCATAGAGCTTCTCCTTGCGCAAAGTCTCCAGTACAGTTCTTAAATGCTCCTCATGGTCCTCCTTGGTTTTGGAGTATATTAGAATATCATCTATAAAGACTACCACAAATTTTTCTAGGTAATCTATAAAGACTCTATTCATCAAGTCCATGAATATTGCTGGAGCATTGGTGAGTCCGAAAGGCATTACTATGAATTCATAGTGCCCGTACCTTGTACGAAAAGCAGTCTTGGGGATATCTTCCTTCTTCACGCTTACTTGATAATATCCCGACCGCAAGTCGACCTTGGAGAAGTATTGTGCTTCACGCAGCTGATCAAACAAGTCATCGATTCTTGGGAGAGGATACTTGTTCTTTATCGTGATTTTGTTAAGTTCACGATAATCGATGCAAAGCCGCATTGACCCATCCTTCTTCTTGACGAAGAGGACTGGTGCACCCCATGGTGATGCACTTGGGCGTATAAACCCTTTATCCTGATTCTCCTGTAGTTGTTTCTTCAGCTCTTCAAGCTCAACAACAGCCATTCTATATGGAGTCTTGGATATTGGTAGTGCCCCAGGTATAAGTTCAATTGAGAACTCAACATCTCTTCTTGGAGGAAGACCAGGAAGTTCCTCGGGAAATACTTCAGCGAATTCCCTCACAATAGGCATCTCTTCAAGGGTGGTTTCTTCCTTGGACTCAATCATCTGAGCCAGATATGCATGCTCATAAGGAAGTAATATCCATTCTTGAGATGATGGAGCTAAAGGAGATTCATCTTCCTCCTGACACTTGTAAAGAATCGGGGGTCGATTCTCCATATGGAGTGTGATTTCCCTCTCCATACAATTTATGTTGGCTCTATATAAGGAAAGCCAATCCATGCCAAGAATTTCATCAAATTCCACCAAAGGGAGTATGACGAGGTTCGCCGGGAAATTCAATCCACAGATTATAACAGGGGAGGACTTATACTCATGGGATGCAATGATTGCCCCATTTGCCGTACTCACCGACATCTTTACTTCCAGGATTTGTGGTGGTGCATGGATTGTTCTACTAAACTTTTGAGATATAAAAGAATGCGTAGAACCTGAATCAAAAAGTACGTTCGCTATTATTGAATGAATAACTAGCGTACCTGTCACCACTTCGTTGTCGGGGTTCACTTCGGCAGAAGTGATGGCAAAAGCTCTTCCTTGCTGTCTTGGAGGTTGTTGATTGCCTCCGATAACCCTTGGATTAGGGCACTGATTCGCAAAATGACCCAGTTCTTTGCATTTGAAGCATTGAACAACGCGTTGAGGTTCGAACGGAGCGTTCCTCCCCTCAGTCGCAGCCGCGGGTCCTTCTTGCTGACAGTTAACAGCTAGGTTCCCTTCTCTTCCACACTTGAAGCATTTTCTTGTCCCCCTAAGGCAATTTCCAGGGTGATTCTTTCCACACTTTTGGAAAGTGGGGTGCTGGAATTTCTTAGCGCCGTTGGATTTATCCATCGGACCACCAGCATTGAAGTACACCTTCCGCTTCTTGTCCCCATGATACCCCTGTGATTCTTCGATCTCTATTTCAACCTTGAGGGCAAATCGGACAATTTCCTCATAGCTGTCGAAGTCACGGATCGCTAATGCTTTCTGCAAGCTAGGCTTCAGCCCACCAAAGAAGCGGTCAACCTTGCATTCGGGGGTAACGACAAAGCCGGAAGCGTATCGTGCAAGCCTTGTGAAGTTTGCCTCGTACGCTCCCACAGATTCCTCATCTTTCTGCTTGAGGGAAAGGAAGTCCCTTTCCATCTTAAGACGGAGGGTGCGTGGAAAATATTTATCGAAAAACATATTCCGGAATACCTTCCATTCCAAAGCCTCGATCTCCTCCTCAGGCTTCGTATTTTTGATCAACGTCCACCATTGATCAGCTTCACCCTCCATACGATAAGCCGCCAGGAGAACCTTCTCTTTTTCAGAGCATTGGAGGATGGAGAATATCTTTTCAATGGAGTTGATCCATTGTTCAGCAATCGTGGGATCAGATGATCCACTAAAAGTAGGAGGCCTTTGTCTCATGAAGCTTTCAATAGCGACTTGTTCTTTCTTAGGGGGGGTTGAACGTTCCTCTTGACCAGTGTTTCTATTCAAAACTTGAGTTAGCTGAGAGAGAAGCGTGACAAAGTTCGCGATTCCCGCTCCCATTGGATTGGGCATCTCATAAGTACAATCATCACACTGATCTTCACAACGGTTGTTAGCCCGAGTTCTCCTATTACCGGCCATTGGCTGGAATAAAAGAAAGTTAGGGGTAACACATAAAGGTTAATCCAAAGACAAAAGTTGATGACTTATAAATAAACTTTAATCTCTTTAACTCATGAGTTCATAGGATTCAATCCAGGCTTTTCATGATCATCCTTCTAAAATATATTCTTAGGGGAATTTTTCCCTTAATAAGGGTTCATACTAAGATTGTGAATTTATCAAAACATATCCCCCGGGAGTGTCGTAACCAAGAGTGCAGCAAGGCCCGTTGTCATGCACTAGTTCCCGTTCGAGTCTAGCTCAACGCGGTGTTTTCGGGTTTTACCCCTAGTATACATCTGTGCCAGAGCCGCCTCTACCTGCTCGTATCCAGACAGGGATGTATTTGTTTGATAAAACACTTACTTAGTATTTACCAAAACTTAGGGATGTTTTTATTATTCTTAGTCTTGTATCTAAGGCTTTACTAGGGTTTCCTAATCCCAAAAATAACTAAACCTATCCTTTGATACCAACTATGACAACCCTGCTTTTTATTACAACTTAAACATGCTTTATTACATAAAACTTCACTTGATACAACAAAGAAGATCGAAAGGTTTAGTGTCTTTGGGGCTTAGGATCATTACATAAAAACTTTAAACTTGAAATACAACATCCTTATTGAAAACTTCCTTTACATGACCACTACATTCCTTCGTACTTAGCATTGCATGGGATAACCTGAGGACATGCATAAGAAAAGGGTGAGCTATAAAGCCCAGTAAGGGAGTACATAATGAATAACATGAGGAGTACAATACATGTTAGGCAATAGGAATATCAATAGAGCATAAGAGAGACATGAACATAAAGGCATGATAAAGCATGATAATCATAACATGGAAATGTGGCAACAACACTTAACATTGAATTAGCATGAGCCAAGGCTCATTGCACATGGAGCATGAGTAAACCCTCATTGCACTTGAAGAACGAGTAAACCCTCGTTGCACTTGAATTAGCATGAGTCAACACTCATTGCACATGACGTATCATGATACTATACTTTACCCAATGCATTGGAGCGCTATAAAGGGCGCACCCTTCTTAAACATTTCATTTCATGCATAAGTGTGCCACATGGATCATAAAACATGGATTCATAAAACATAATCATTTCTTCCACGATAAAGGAATGTGGAATTCATACATGAAACTTTACAATCAATATGTATATGTGCATAAAGGTGAATACCCTTGATGGAGAAATGGGCATGGTATTCACTACACAAAGACATTGGCTTAGAAAATCGGTGCGATTTCGGCAGCGTAACGGCGTGACATAAGAATTCATAAAAAAAGGTTGATGAGAGAGAAAGGGGTTCCTCATCATATTTACATGTAATGGACAGTAACTAGATCATATATATACATGTCCCAACAATAGAAAAGGAATTTAGATTCATGATACAAAAGTATTGCTTGAATATAAAAGAGGAGAAAAAGGTTCCTTTCGGAATTTCGGCATAGTAACGGGTGTACATGGGAGGCATTTAATGAGAGAGAAAGGGGTTCTACCATCATTCAAACAATAAGAGGGCAGTATGGGGGAGGTGGGAAACCATATCCCAAAATTCATAATTGAAATAAAAAGGGAAATACAACTTAAAGAAAATTGAAAAAAAAAGAGAAAGGAAGAAAACCCCTTACTTGGAAGTGTGCTTCCAAAGGCTAGAGAGAGGATTGTGAGAGGCTTCTTGGGAGCTTGGGGCACCTTGAGAGGATTCTAGAGAGAGTAGGGAAGAGGTTGGATGAACTTCAAGGGCTTTGAGTGAGGAGGAAGTGGGAGCTTGGGTGGGTTTATATAGGAAAGGTGAGAGAATTCTTTATTATTTAGGTTTGGGACCCCTTATATTAAAATAATCCAAACCACAAACCATCCCATGGTATTAGCCCATGGGTTCTGGAAAAGGAAAGAGGAAAACAATATTTTACAAGTCCAAGGTCCGAACTTATTAAAAAATTAGGGTTGCTTATGTGGAGGTGAGTCACACTCCCATGGAAATTAATTTAAAAAGGCAAAGTGTTGAATAAGTCTTGAGGGCTCCATTAATGCTTTGAAAAGTGAGTGAAACAAACCCAAAACCTCATTATTTTAATGATAAAACATATATTGGCCGAACATAAGGATTATGGTATTTTATTACATCACCATTGGGTCATTATGATGTCATAAAACACATTATATATTTAAATGGTATTTAATTTTTACCCAAAAATTTGACTGTCTCAGAAAATTATGAAAAATTCACTGTTGGATAATTTCGACGTCCTGATTCCAAAAATAATATTTATTTTATCTAACTAATTTTCTAAATATGTGAATTTTCACTTTTAAAATAAAAACCGACATTTATAAAAAAAATTCACGGGTTTTGACAGAAATGGCTTTCAAACCTTAATAAAAATTTTAATTGCATTCATAAAATTATAAGATCATTTATATTTAATAAAATTTAATTTAATATTAATAATAATATTTTATTAAAATATTATTTAATTCAAAAATCCTTTAATTTAATAAAATATAATTCTTAATTAAATAATAACTAAAAACACCGTTTGTACTTTAAAAACTAATTACAAAGTATCAAAAATGACTAGAAATTATATTCATTATTATATACAAAAATAATGTACATGAACATGGTGCTACTTATTTGTTACATAACCCCTTAAAATAGCCGCATAATACCTAAGGGTAAGGTGTGCGATGGTGACAGACTCTTGGGGTTGCTCGGATAACATTGCTCGAGTGGTAATCTCTATCAACTTCCATTTTTCCCGTAGACGATCACGTTCGAGCTTGACTTGATGAAGCTCAGCTTGGGCTTGGTCAAGGGAAAAGCCCAAAGACGCCACCTCCTTTCCGAGCTCCGACAAATGGGCTTCATAAGGGGCAATTCTACTGGATGAGGCCATCGCTTCCTTTGTCTGAGTAGAAAATTGGTTCGTTAAAGCCTTATATTTAAACTACCCAGATGATCACTGTTCAACGGCTATAAAAGTAACGGTCACAAATATTAACGTAAAACTTAAAGAAGTTGACATCTTATAAAAACATTTTTCATAAAGAAACATTTAACTGGATCAAGAGGGATTTTCCATTAATGAAACTTTGGGTCGTTACAAAAACTTCTAACATGGAATAAAGGATCATCCAAATATTTTTTATATCCCACCATGTATTGGACCATGACATATTTGATTTACCCAACTATTTACAATCCACCTACAAAAGGATTCCCCCTCCCCAATTCAACTGCCACACCCACAAAAATGAGAATGTTTTCTTTCCCATTTATGAAAGGGGAACACAAACACAAACCACGGAGAAAACGTGCTCATACACCTCCAAAGATAGAGGATGAATTTAATGATTTACTTAAGATTTATTATTTTTTAGGAAATTACCAATTTTTTTATAATCATATGGATCTTATCTATTATTTCATATAAAATACTAGGCCAAATTAGTGAATTTTCCTTATACTCAACCCACCAATGTGTAGAGAAACAGGATCGATTATACAATGCTTCAAATAAATCCATATGTATTAAATCATAATAAATATTAATAAATTAAAACATTACTAATGTAAAATGATCCTACCATGAATCGCTAAATACATTACACGAGCTCTAAACCTTTCCTTCAAAGTCTAAATAACATGCTTAAATTGAAAATTAATTTGATTATTGTAAGCTGTTCTCATGGTCAACTGGGTTATAAATAATTTTAGCAAAGACAAAAGAACCCTAAAGTAAGTATAGGGACTCATTCAAAGGCAAAAAATGGATCCCCATGAAACTTCACTACCCCTAGATATATATATTTTTTAAAGCATCAACTGAATATATTTCTCTTAATTAAAAAGAGTGTACTAACATGGTATTTTTTTTAAATCACCCAAAAAAACCATTATTTCAAAACATCTTCATTTACTTAGTGATAAAATCCATATAAATATGATCCAATTTCTATAGAGATACCGCTAACGACTATAAAATGTCAGATGGTTAATGATGTTTTGGATTCATCTATAGATAGTTTATTTTCCTTTTGACACACTCAACTACCATTTTTCTGTGACCAACCACCAAAAATAGTATTTCATTATGTGATACTTCTTCAGAATACCCAAGTGGACAAACCATATAATAATGGTAAGCACAAATAAATCATTCCTTTTAATAAATAGGAGATATAATTAATCGCTAATAGCGAAAAAAATAATTATCATCCACTATCAATACATCCATCAATGCTCTCCCAACCATTGATGTTTCATATAATGGTAAGTAAGTTAGTGTTTGACTATTGGGCTTCCCAAACATGATGCACTATGTGAGGGATAAGCATGATCAAGAAAAAAACATGGGAAATACTTCTATTCCATACACTCTATGTTCATGTTAGTGATTTCCCACATCCGTTTAAACTGATTAGAGTCTTCACTAAACACTTGATTACAACAATTATGAATTAATTCATTATCCACCAAATTCCTTTTTCTAAAAATAAAAACCAAGTCAAAATTTTGAATTTCTAGGTACTTAATCCAACATTATTTCCTTAGAGTTACATACCCTTTTAGAAATATATATTATAAGATTTTATGATCAGAGAACATAGGGAGTTTATCACTAAATAGATAATGGAACCATGTTTTTAATGCATGGATCATTAAAACCAATTCTTTGTAATGCATAAAATATTTCTATTCACGTGTTTGTTGGTTTCATGAATAATAGGGTACAAAATGGTCTCCCTACATGAACGTAAAACTCAATACTAATTCAGATACATCAAAACACACCATGTATCCCTCACCCAGTTCTAAAAAATTGAAATATGTTTTGAATTAACCAATTCCTTAAACTCCTTAAAAGAATCATGATAATCATCTATCGAATGGAATATAATACCGTATCCTATTTAGTACAGTCATGAGTGAAGATAAACATGAGAAATCAAATAAAAGTTATAATAGAAACCTGATGACACCATAAATTTCAATATATCAAATACATTATTACTTAGTTACCAAGAAAAGACAACCTCTACTTTCTTAGGGTATACTGATATTCTTTTTTATGATAAGACAGGTCAATGGAATCAAACTTTTTGAATATATAAGTTTCACTTAAAGAATTTTTCATTGAGATATTTATCTCATAATGTGATCAATAAAATATCTAAGTTCCTTTCATGGAAAATCTAGTTTAAGAGAACACAAACATGTAATTAAAAAACATGACTACAAACAAGTCCAGATACCTATGAAAGATATACATTATCAATTCCATGAAGACCACTATTTAATTCATAATCACAAAAGTAATGAATAATTACTCATAGTGGACATAAAAACATTGTAAAGTTATTTTTGATATATTAAATTATTTACATGTGGTTTATATACCCCAATCATACATCAATCATAGAGAACCATTCAAATCCTTTAATTGAGAAAAAAATAATCAATTATAGTAAGAAGATATCAATTATTTATCATTACTTAATTTAGGTTATGATAATTTACGCATAGTCGAAGTGTACGATCTAACTTATTTACAAATAACAATAGGGAAACCCAAGATTATACATTTCATCTAATAAATCCCTTATTTCACATTTATTACAACTAGAACTTTAATTCATATAGTTATATTTGTTCAATCCTTTATGGTGTAGGGAAATAGAACTCATCCATGTATGTCACTACTTGAAATTAGATTATTTGTGATGAGCCATTTGCGATGGTGTCCCGTCGCAAATGGGCTGTTGTAGAAAAGGGAATCCCAAAAATCTTTTTATGATAAGCTGTCACAAAACAAAACTATTTGTGACGAGACATGGACCTGTCACAAATAGTTTCCCCAAGATTATTTAAAAAACGTAATTACGACGGTTTTCTCATCGCAAAAGGTCCCATCGAAAAAATTTCCCTGAGATTATTTAAAAAAATTATTTATGACAGACCCTCACAAATATGTAAAAAAACAGTATAAAATAATATTATTAACAAAGATAAAATAATATTTGAAAATAATAATAAAATAATATTGGGAAATAATATTAATAATAATATTAATAATATTAATATAATAAAAATAAAAATAATAAATTATATTAATATTATTAATATAAATGAAATAATAATATTAATATTAGTAATGTAACAAAATAATATTACTTATAATATTAATAATATAATATTAATAATTTAAATATAATTTTAATAATATTATTAATATTGTAGATATAATAATATTAATATTAGTAAAATAATAAAAACCTCGATATTTGTAAAAATGTGAAAAAATAATTAAAAAAAATAAAAAAATAAAAAAATAATAAATAATAAAAAGTAAAAAATAAATAACTAAAGTAATAAAATAATAAAAAATTAAATAACTAATAAAAATGAAATATTCACAACAATATAAAAAACACACTATATAGAAAAGTAACTAGTTAATATTACAAAAAAATGCATTTAAATGTTTTATCATAAAAAATATATCACTATTTGGGGGGCTCTATAGGAGATGGAGGAGAGGGTGGAGGGAACTCTATCCCTAAACCACGAGTTATACATTGGTTGTACTCCATCTACTCATATTGATGCTGCTATCATCGACACATCTCCTCTTTCCCCTACTGTCGTTGGAGCACTTTCTACTATTTTTGCTAACATTAGCACATCTCATGCTGCTACCATTGACACATCTCATCATACAACCTACACATACTCTCTATGACATAACTATGAGCTCACAACTGCTCATAGTATTGTGAAAAAGATAATGATGACTCCCCACGATCTCCCCTCAAGCTGGACGTTGACACTGCAATGTTACCATAATAACTCCCAGGTGTCAATTGACGGTCGATACCAATAACTCAGCCTTTATCTAATGTATACTGGGTTGCTTAAATCCATGTTGCCTCATCAAATCCATGGGTAATGGTCTGACCCTTGGTCACGGTCTGACTCTCAATCTGTGACTGAACAGCCGCGAGCTTATATGACTCCTTCAATTTCAATTTAAAATTAAAATAGTTGAAATATAATTTGTAGTTAATTTTAAAACTAAAAAATAAATTGTAAAAATGATAATTAGAAGCTAGCGATCACCTCTAAAATCTCCAGTGACTTGATCACTTTAAATCCTCTTATAAACATCAAACTACATAACAATAGGCTATTCGACTACATATTTTAATATTAAATAAACCATTACATTTAAAGTTATATAAATTATTTTAAAAAAAGTACATAACATATGGTCCATATGAATACTGAATGCATGACTACCAGCTCGATGTCTCACCTCCTGCCTCCCATGTTTGGTCGACCTACCGATGATCTCTACTAAAAATTTCCACCCAACCAATGTGAAAATAATCCATACTAAACATAATATGAAATGCAATCAGGTTGGTGGGCATGAAAAGACTCATCAAACTATGCCACTCCTTCATTTTCATTTCTTTCCTTCTCAAATATTGCAAAAAATGATGATAATGATAACACATAAACCCCAACCATGCCTTATAGATAGTGCCACACATGCTCTCATCGATGGGATACCATAAACCCTAAAAACAAATTATCATATCATGTTATTAATTAAATAAATTTATAAATAAATATAATTTATTTATATACTAGACAATGATCAAAAATGTTGTGCTGAATGTCAACAGAAATCTCATCCAATGTGATCCATGCTTCAGAAAAATAATTGTGCAAAATAGTTCTCCCGTATCTAACAACTATATGTGAAAAGCTGTGAAAAAAGAATAAATAATTAAACAATTAGTATATAAATAAATTATTGAAAAAAATCTAAAATACATAGGTAAACATAAATTTCCATGCATGGATCAAAGCCATGTTGTGGATGTCGCTCCAGGATAGGGTCAAGAATGATAAATCAGGAAAGACACTCCCCCTCTGAGTCATCCCTGAATCGCTAGCATTATGAGGGTCAGAAGATCCAATATCTTTCCCATCCAAAGGTAGATCAGCCTCCTATAATTGATGAAATTAATTCCGGTCCATCTGAAACACGAAATAATTGTTGTTAGAAAATAGTTAAAAAATTTATTTATATAGTTATATATTTTTATAACTAGCATTTAACCATTCCAATATTCATTTGCATCATCATCTTGGTATCTGAAGATGTCAATGTCTTCGTATTCCTCCTGAGCATCATTAATTTCTATATGAGTTTCAGTTTCATAATCTCTTGTCATTTTAATTCACTTGTAACTTCATTAACATTATCATCACCATCGACTCTTAAATGCAGGGTGTCATCATCTATATTTGTTTCCCTTTGTGAAAAAGATGGATTAGGAGCATTGTCTTGAAAAATTTCAATTCCTTTCACTTCAGTGGAACCACATTTATTTTGAGTAAACTAATTTTCCTGTGATTTAATTTTTATTATCCTCCACCAATCACCCATCTATTTTGAATTAGAATAGTATTTAGAGTAATAAATTTTATGTACATGATGATCCAAAAAAAATGGTTCATTTAATAAAGAGGAATTTTTTATTTAATACCAACGATTCCATGGGTCATATTAACATGAAATCCTCTCTCAATATCTTACCAATGAAATTTAAACACCATTATGAAATTCTGTCCCAGATAACACAATCCACTAATTTCTTCTAGAATACCGTAAAAGTTAACTTTAGTTTATCTTTGACATGATCCTCTCAAAAAGACACCCCTATTTATAGTATTTTATTCTCCAGATCCATTTGTATGAAATGTTAAACCATTCACGACTTATGCATTATACTATTTTACAATTTTGGATGGTGGGTTACTCATGACACACAATTGATTATCAATTTTATCATCATGTTGAGATACCTTAAATTTTTTAAAACAATTATCAACTTAACAAGTAATGAATTGATTTTATATTTTAAACAATAAATAATTTATGTTACTAGTTTTTTAAACCAGTTATAAAAATTATTTTTATGATGTTATTCAAGAGAAGATACTATAATATGGGGAAGCTATTTCCTAATATGAATATCATATAACCTAAAAATAAAATAAGTTTAATTTACTTTAATAAATATTATATAATAAGTGATAGGTTCACTCGTAGTAAAAATGATGTCATTTCTTCATAGTTGACTAGAACATATGTATGACCTCTGTGATGTTTATCATCTGAAAGGAATTTTTCATGAACTCTATTGAAGACAAGTTCAGGCTGATTAATAACTGACAGTTTTTTTCTCATTTTATCATCAAAATTTCCCTTGTTACATCCCATGAAGTTTTTGGGGGGATATTCATATTCAAAATAATGAGAAAAAAAAAAGAAATTTCCTATTAAAAATATGATTCTACAATTGTTCCTTAAACCGATACTTTGTTACATACATTTTTCTTTAATTCCTGCATACATCTCTCAAATGGATACATCCTTCATAACTATTCCAAAACTCAATATTTTTCTTCATGTTGAAAAATTAATTCCAAATGTTCCATTGAGTCAAATAAAGTTAGTGGGAATATTTTTTCCACTTTACATAAAATTAAAACAACATCTTCTTATAGTATTTTTAGTGTATTATAGTCGGTTGTTTCCACCCAAATGTCTCAGAAAAAATATGATATTTCTGTTATCACATCCCAAATAATATAATTTAACAAACCTATTAATCTAATCGATATAATTCTTTCTATTATAACATGACAATCATGAATTTTTAATCTGGTAATATGACCATTTCTAATACATCTTCCCAAATTGGAAGCATAACCATATGGATGTCTCAAATATGAAATCCCCTAACAAAATAATAATGTATTTTCTTTGGAAGGTGTGTAACCTACTTTTTGCATCATTAACTTCTTTGATATGACATTTTCAAATAGTTCATGTTCTGGTCGTCTAAAAATTTGGGAGAGATCTAATCATTCCTTTACAATATATTTGGTATTACATGGTGAATCTAAAATTATATTAGATAAATTATCAAAAAAATTTATCTCAATATTAGTGAAATCCAACATGTGATAGACCAATAAATTAGACCAATATAGAAGATCCCAGAATATGATCTGTTTTATCCAATTGTGTTCTTTTCCAAAGAAATCAATTTTATGTTTGTTTATTGTTGGTCCAAATGCGATGAGAGGTAATGAAGAAAAAATTGATTTTAACTTTTTTCCTTAGATCATTGTGGGAGGTTAATATCTCCCAATTGTAACTTTTTTTAAATGATATTTTTTCCTCCAAAAAGGATGATCAGTTGGAAGGAATCTGCGAGGACAGTAAAAAAATCCTGATTTTTTTCAATTGATGAGCATAAATGCTTTGCTGTCTCTCATATTGTAAGGAAATGAATTTAGGCCATGTGTACTATAGACACATAACATTACATATTCTTAGAAGTCAATAATTGTCTACATCAAAGCATCTTTCATTAGGAAATTATATTTCTCAACAACATCATATGTACTTACACTATTACTCCAAAATGAATTTAACTCATCAATAAATGGTTTTAAATAAACATCAATATAATTTTTTAGATGGCCTGGAAATAATAAGGTCACAAATATGCATGGATACTTCATCAACCTCAAAGGAGGTAAATTATATGGAGTTATAAAGATAGTACAACATGAATATTGACTATTGTAAGGACCAAATAGATAGAAACTGTTAGTAGAAAGACCCAATCACATGTATCAGGATTCCAAAAAAAGACGAATGTAATTTGTAAAAATCTTTCCATGAATCACCATGAAATGGATTATTTAATCTTTTAACAGTTGAAATATAGGTTTTTTACCATGACATCAATGTTGTTGTGTTCTGAGATGTAAATAAACACTACAATCTCAGTGTAAGTGGGAAATATCACAACTATTTTACAGGAATCAATCCATAATTTTCTAGTTAAGACTCTGTATACCATGATTTTCCACATGTGGGAAACCTTTCCAAGACTCATTTTGACCATAACATAAGATGAAATCATTTAAACATGCATTAATATTCTAATAACCAAGTCATAGAATACAAAACAACCTCTTTCTCTCATAGAAATTGTTAGGCAACACATTTACTTCAGGTAAAACTTTTTTTATCCAAAGAGAATATCTAGTCAAAAAAACTATTTGACATTCCATTATCTGATTTAATATCCCTACATTTTTCTGCTGCTTTAAATTTTCTTATCTTTCAGCCAGGATATAAGGCTTTCTCTACAGAGCTCAAAAACTAATAAAATTGATATAGTTCCAACTCAAGAGTTAAATCAACGTCATCCTATGTTTCAGTTTGTTGAAAAGACACACCTGTTACATCATGTACTAAAATTTAAAACTATGATGGATCTAGAACCAAATTATTAGTATCTTCTTTGGAAATACATTCAACATGTTGATACCAAAAAACATAATCTAGTTAAAAACCAAAATATAATAGATGGCCTCCAATGTTTTCAGTTGTCTCAAACATCCCCAGAGATAATTTTTTAAAAGGAAATTTAATTATACCTTCTGAATTTTCATGGTTTTGATGATATAAGTATTAAAAAAGATTCAACACCCTCAATATATATAGTATTTCAACAAAAAAAAATTCATTCTTGTACAAATTTATCCAACCATGATAAACAAATAATGATTTATTTGACTTCCTTTTTCTATATTTATCTAAAAAATAAAAAATAATAATTTTTTTGAATAATATGATATAATATAAACACTATAAAAAAATAGAATAAATTTAAATTCACATTTCTAGAAATTTATAATAATTTCTATTATTTCATTTTTATTTATAGTATTGGTTTTAAAATTTATACTAATATACACTAATATATACTAATTTATAATAATTTATAATAATTACCTATAATTATTTGTAATGATAGCTAATTTATACTAACTACCGCTAATTATGAGTGGCACAATTTCCAGAAGATTGGAGGCAACTCTTTTTCTTGACGACTCACCTCCTTGCAACATTATCCAAATAAAATCACTATGAAAAATCTGCTTTGACGTACGAATATACATTTTCTTATGAATATTAATGGAGAACAAGTAGGCCTCACCGCACTACACTCCATTCTCGTGCATACAAAAATAGATATTCAAACATCAAGGAAGATTTTCCATATTGATTTTCGTGAGAGTATGTTGCAAGAAGATGAGTCATCAGAAAAAAAGAACCTCTTTTTCTTGACTACTCGTCTCCCTACAATATTTTCTCATTGAAATCAGCATGAAAAGTCTACTCTGACATACACATATCAATTCCCATGAATATTAAAATGGATATATGTACATTGGAGCAGTATTTTCATAGTGATTTTAGTGAGGGAATGTTTCAAGGAAATGAGTGGTCGAGTAAAAATAATTCCACCAATCCCATGCAAATTATGAAAATTTATTATGAATTATTGTGAATTATTGCGAATTAGTACAAATTATTGCAAATTATTGCATTTATTGCAAATTATTTCTAATTAATGTGAATTATTTCTAATTCATTTGAATTATTATTAATTAATCATACTTATCTCTATTTAATCCTAATTATTTCTATTTAAGTCTAATTATTTCTTTTTATTACTAATTATTTCCATTTATTACTAATTATTGTTATTTATTACTACTTAGTTCTATTTATTTTTATTTATTACTAATTATTCCTATTTATTACTAATTATTACTAATTATTACAGGTTATTACTAATTATTACTAATTATTACAGGTTATTACTAATTATTACTAATTAATCCAAATTATTCCTAATTATTCCTAATTGCTCTTAATTATTACTAATTATTACTAATTATTACAAATTAGTCCTAATTATTACTAATTATTACCAATTATTACATATAAGTCCTAATTATTACAAATTATTTTTAATTATTAATAATTATTACAAATTATTATAAATCATTAATAATTATTACAAATTACGACTAATTATTACTAAATATTACTAAATATTAATAATTTTTATTAATTATTGATTATTATTACCAATTATTCCTAATTATTTCTAATTATTTATAATTATTAATATTTATTCCTAATTATTCCAATTTATTACATTTTATTGCTAATTATTACAAGTTCTTAGTATTTATTACTAATTATTCATATTTATTCTTATTTATTAGTAGTTTTTACTAATTATTACCAATTATTCCTAATTATTCTTAATTATTTATAGTTATTCATAATTATACATAATTATTCTTAATTATTAATAATTATTACTAATTAGTTCTAATTATTACTAATTAGTTCTAATTATTACCAATTATTATTAATTATTTCTAATTATTAATAATTATCACCAATGATTACTATTTATTACAAATCATTACTAATTGATACTAATGGTTACTAATCAGTACTAATGATTACTAATCATTACTAATGATTACTAATCATTTCTAATGATTAATAATCATTACTAATGATTACTAATCATTACTAATGATTACTAATCATTCCTAATGATTACTAATCATTCCTAATTTTTCCTAATCATTACTAATTATTCCTAATTATTACCAATTAATAGTAATTATTCTTAATTATTACTAATTAATCCTAATTAATCTTAATTAATCCTAATTAAAAGTAATTATTACTAATTAATCCTAATTATTACTAATTATTCCTAATTATTGATAATTAATGATAATTATTACTAATTAATTGCAATTATTACTAATTATTACTAATTAGTTCTAATTAATCCTAATTATTACAAATTATTCTTAATTATTATAAATTTTTCTTAATTATTAGTAATTTTTCCTAATTATTTCTAACTGTTCCAAATTATTACTAATTATTCCTAATTATTCTTTATTATTCCCAATTATTACTAATTATTCCAAATTATTCCAAATTATTCCGATTTTTTACTAATTATTGCTAATTACTACTAATTATTCATAATTCTAACTAATTATTTCTAATTATTCATAATTATTCTTAATTATTACTAATTAATCATAATTAATCCTATGTACTACTAATTAATACCAATGTCTACTAATTAATCCTATTTATTACTTATTAACCCTAGTTATTACTAATTAATCTTAATTATTACAAATTAATCCAAGTTATTAGTAATTAATCCTAATTATTACTAATTAATCCGGATTATGACTAATTAATACTAATTATTACTAATTGATCCTAACTATTACTAATTATTACTAATTATTCATAATGAGTACTAATTATTTTTAATTGTGACTAATTATTCTTAATTATTACTAATTATTCCAAATTATTTCAAATTATTCCTGATTATTTATAATTATTCCTAATTATTCCAAATTAATCCTAATTATTTTTAATTAATCATAAATAATCCTAATTTTTCCTAAATAATCCTAAATATTTATAAATATTTCTAATTATTCCTAATTATTACTAATTTTTCCTAATTATTACTAATTCTTTCTAATTAATCATAGTCATTACTAATTATTCTTAATTATCACTAATTATTCCTAATTATTACTAAATAATCCTAAATAATCCTTATTAATCCCATTTATTCCAAATTATTACTAATTATTCTTAATTATTTTTAATTATTCCTAATTATTACTAATTATTCTTAATTATTACTATTTATTCCTAATTCTTACTATTTATTCCTAATTATTCATAATTATTCATAATTATTATTAATTATTCCTCATAAATCATAATTGTTACTAATTATTACTAATTATTACTAATTATTACTAATTATTCCAAATTATTCTTAATTATTCTTAATTATTCTTAATTATCCCTAATCATTCATAATCCTTACTAATTGTTAGTAATTATTACTATTTATTCTTAATTATTCCAAATTATTAATATTTATTACTAATTATTTCGAGTTATTACTAATTATTCCTAATTGTTTCTAATTATTACTACTTATACGCTAATTATTACTAATTATAACTAATTATAAATAATTTTTAATAATTTTTCTAATTAATACTGATGATTACTAATTAATATTAACCAATAAAACTATTAATTAATACTAATTAATATTAATCACACGTATTTGAAAAAAAATATAATGGAAAATAAAACGATTTAATTCTAATTTAATTTAATTTAATTGTAGCTAATTAAAAATAATAATTATTAATATCAAATAAAATTAATTAACTAAAAAATTAAAAAATAGTTAAATAGATTAAAACCAAATCTTTCGAAGGATTTACGCCGTGATTATTGGTCCGATTTTAAAATTTTAACTTAGAAAAATTTTGAGAGTGAAAATATAAGTAGAGTAGGAGAGAAGAGTAGAGAAATGAGTGGAATGAGAGGAAACATATATGGGTGTATATAATGTTAGATTAGTGGAGATAAGATTATTTGTGACGGTAGTATTTGCGACAAGACCTCTTGCAAATACTAACCCCTCTATTAATTAGTGGGGGTGGTTAAAAAGGTATTTGTGACAGGTCCTGTCATAAATACAAGCCTGCTGACATACTATTTGCGACGGGCCTAGAAGCCCATCCCAAATACCCTTTCCGCAGTTTGGCGCACAACTGACGCCAAACCTTTTGCAACAGGTACCTTCTACCAGTTACAAATATCCAATTTTTCAATAGTGTATAGTCCGATAGTGAATTTGAATTCTTTTTCAAGTGATAATCCAATGAAATGTTCTGGAAATACATCAAGGTATCGTTGTATTATTATTGGGGGTATTTTTTGTCAATCATATCCATTTCTCCCAAGGTAATTTTTTCCAACGGATAAGATATAGTTTTAACTACCTTCACTATGGGTTTCGATCTTCCATCATTCTTGTCCCATTTCCCATTGAAAAGGAGTATGATCCGAATGTGAGATGTGAAAGGAACCCACAAAGTTTAGTAGTAAATATTAGCCTTGAATACTACCAACCATTCCATCCTTAAGATTATATAAAAATATCAATTTATACGATAATAAAATCCCAAAAGAATTGGACTATAACTATAGTAAGAAAATACATTACATACTTAAAACCTCTTTACTCACATTTCCCAAGTGGTTTCTTCATGCTAAGGGCATGAGGCATCATTTTCACATGAAACCCCATTTTATTCAAAAGTTGAGAAGAAACAAAGGAGTGTGATGTGTTAGTGTAAAAAAATTGAATGAAGTATAATTTAGAGGAATCATGCCTTGCATCATTAGAGGGCCTGATTCTTCATGATCCAAATCCTAATCATCACTACAAAGGTTCTAGTCATTCCCTCTCAATGTATTATTTCACCCATTATTAGATTGAACATATTGTGAAATTGTTCTCTTCATAGAATCACTCGAACTAGTTTTATGATAAGGGTGAAGGCCACTATGATGATATCATCCAAGTTGATCATTTTAATCTTTGGTTATACTAGAACCATTTCCACTACTCAAATTCAAGGGATTATTGCAAAAACATTTGATGTGACCCATCCTATAATTGTTATGTCACTCTTTAGGTTCTTTCATATGTTCCCTTTTTAATTGGTCCGCATCAACACATTGAAAAAACCTAACCTAGTTATTATAATAATGAAAAAAATAAGTTGACATAGTGTATTGGTTATTCAGTGATTTTTTGACTCAGTATTAGCTCTCCATCCTACACTTATTTCCATAGTGTTTCCATGTGTGCTTGGATGGTAAAAAATTGTTACCTCCACTATGATTCCTTGAAATTTCCTTCTATACCACCATCTTTTTATTCACCATGTATGTATAGTTTTTAATAGAGAACTTCACTACTCTAGAGTAAATTAATGGTCATAAACTCGACTTGAACATGAACACTTTAACAGATTCACTAGCTAACACTTCTAGTGAAATGTTGGCTAGGTATGTAAATCAAGCCATGTGTTACACAACTAATAGGTCAACTTTCTTCAAATCAAAGAAATATTATATCTCCAATATATGGAAGGTACATTTTTAGGTTATTTTTAAACAATTCCTAAAATCCCTACCATGATAATCCTTGGTCAAACTCAAATTGTATGTCTATATCCCACCAGTTTCATACCAAATCCTCAAGCATATACATAATAATCGTCACCTTAGTTCTAGTTGAAGTCCCTTTGAAATGGAATATTTGGTTAATCTATCCTTGCCAAAACTCAACCTATTCGGGCCTCATACCACCTCAAATGATTGGTGGATCCTGTATTTGAAATTTCAATGAATGATCAACATAGTGTTCTTCAACCATTCAGTTTCCTTTTTTGAATTCTTGGAAAAATTCCATAATTATTCTCATGGGATCCTAATTTACCTTTGGTTCTAGAAGAACCACATATTTAGGGGTCCCCTATTATTGGTTCTTTAATCATCTGGATGTTGTAATTTCCTATAGTCGTAGTAAAAAATCACAAATCGGTTACCACCCACCTTCTTTTCATAGGCTTCACCTTATTTTGTTTTATAAACCGCAATTCATAATTTTAAACATTCAATGTTTGAGGAATGAAATTTTATATGAATAATTAATTCATAGGGGTAAGTCTCTTTACAAATACACGGGGAACAACTCTCATTGGATAATCCCTCGACTATGAGATGAAGACATGCCTAGAATTTTTTAAGACCATTTTTATAATCAAACCACCTTGGTAACTTGATGTTTAGTATAAAGAGGTAAAATATGCCTTTTTATACTCTACACATCCTATCTTCACACCCACAATCCCAACTGATATACCACACCAAACTAATACCATTTGTAACATCTTGAACTCAGTCCATTATCTTGTACAGGACTTGAATGCCACTAAACTTAGGGTCATCCCCCATACACCAAAGGATGGAAATAAATTCTAGGGGTATAAAAAATCATTGGGGGACAATTTAACTTCACATACCATTCAATCCTAAATTAAAAAAGGATATATATATATAGAATTATTCTTGATAAAATAGTACTAACTTTAATGTAGACTAATATTAACTAATAGGGTGAATAGTGTGAAATAATACAAATAAATGTGTCTATAAGACAAGAAGTAACCCAAGACAACTCTCAGGGAAAACATGGAACAACCCAATAAACCATAAAATGACTAACTATAAGCTCTAACCTCTTCACATCCCTGAAAACTATATCAAGGTTCCCCAAAAGAAAATATTTGTTTCACTTAGTTGTATCCTGATAAATAATATATGCATACATGCTAATGTTTATATATATAGGTGATTGTACAACCTAGTAGGTAATTCCTAATGACTTCCCATGCACTCCACTAAGACAAGAACATGCTAGATCACAATATATATATATTATAGGAGAAATTATGGATTCTGATTTATAAGAAATTTACAATGGAAAACAAGAAGTGAAAATCATCAATGGAGTATACCAAATTTTCAACTATATAATTCATGCCATTAACCTAATACAACCATTGATATGTGGGACTCCCTAAATGGATTAACATTATATTATAACAATATTAATTAGACCCAAGTAATTATTTTGAAGTGAAAACCAACATTCCCATAAATTTTGCACCGACATCGAAGTCTGATCAAATAAGGCCCCATACACACATGTCTTGAATGGACCTAAAAAATATTTATTTGAAATCCATGGAAGAACAACCCATTGATTACAAAAAAAAATTTCAAAAAATTTCCTTTACTAAGAATAATAATTACATTATATAATATAATATTTTAATATCTAAATAATGTAGAGTGAGAAATAAAACACATATGTCCATTATGTTCGTCTAGTAGAATCTAAGAGAAATAACTTTTCATATAAGAGATTCACCTAGATCATCTTTATTATCCTTTGGTTTATGCACCGATGTGAGGAGTGAAGGCATACTGGGTTTTAGAATAATTATATCGTCAAATATAAAATTAATGAGTACTACAAATCATTCACAAAATTTCCCCTTCATGACACATATTTTACACAAGACACAGAAGTGGTTTAAGTTATTTTAAAAGCTGAGAAAACAAGAACTATGACTTGGACCATAGTATGGTGGATCTTACCATTCCATTTTCAATCCCAAAATTGATTGGACCATAGTGTAGGGAATTTACCCAATCCATTTTTAAACAACTTACATGAGGATAACCCCTCCTTGTATCAGCTTCAATTTCCACCAAAATAGGTGTGTTGGCTATCCCATTTCCCATTGAGACACCCTCCTAATCACCAAACCCACAAAATGAAAAACCTCATATCATGATGGTGTCTTCACCAATGGTTGGCCCACCATTACCACATCACCAAAATATAGAGGACCATACCCTACATCATGGTTAGTACCATGGCTTAGTGATTCCCAAAGATCCCAATTTCTAGTTTCCAATCGATACTCTCTCTGAAACTCTCTATATCAAATCTAAACCTCATCATCACTTTAAATGAAAAAATAGAGTAGCGACATACCTTAAACCAAGTATATCATAGTAAATTATCTTTTCAATCCTTAAAAATAGCACCATCACGATCTATATTAAAAAAATATTAAAATACATTATTTATTTTTTAAAAGTGAACACTATGGTGAAAATATATACATTTTATAACTTCTAGAAACATACACACATATATACTATTTGTCTTTTGAGAGAAAATATTATAGTGAAAATATCTAGATTTCATAAATTCGAGAGAGGCAAACCATTCAGATTTATAACTAAACACACACACACACACACACTCACAAACACTTAGTCAACCATATGGATGACCTTTGTCACTCCCAACCACATGATGTAGATGAAATATGGTATTTTGATTATTATCTTGTCCAAATTTTAGGAAAATTACGAAATAAAACAAAATTTTAAGAATACGGATTTCTTCTACACTGTGATGAACTCATTCATGGCTTACTCTTCTTAAAACTTGGCATGAGTAATCCCTAACCATAAAATGCATGTTTTCCTCCACATTGTATAGGGAAACCGAATCAACCCCCCTCCATATCATTTTATATAAACACCGCATAACTACCATAATTGATTAGAATTATATTTAACCACCAGTTCCAGCATAACACCACTCCACTAAAAGAATATACTCCCAACAACAACGTTTATATGACATAATAACTAACTGCTTAACCTCCCTCAAATTATGAATCTAATTTCATTACTAAAGGTAGATGGAAATATCAATATACCACTAATGAATATTCTATAAATAATGAACCCACACAATTCCTTCTACTACCCCAATCCCTTTATTTTTTTACTATGGTTAAATGAAATTAGGCTACCACTATTCTGGTTAGTGGTATAAAAAATTATAAGTAGTGAAACCTAATATGGACATGATTGATAAAGGGTAGGACACATTAATAAATATACAACAAAATTCAAGATAAAATACCGATGATTTCCAACCTCTAGTTTCTCCAAAAAGAAATAATTAAACTATTATTATTATATAAAATATATATTTATGTTTTAAAACTGTAACTAATATACAAGATTAAATTGATAAAGCAGTTGAAAATTCCATCTAAGAGGGACCATTTCTACATTCTTATAAAATCCTAAAGATCATCCTCCATATATTAAAATAATAAAATGAGTACATTAGTTATATAGTTAACTATTTGAATAAAAATGTACCAATGATGAACCACAGGTCACTATAAATTTTTTTTGGTGTTTTGTTGATGATGATTTTAAATAATCATCCTTAATTATAAATCATAATAAGGAAATTGGGATAAATCTTAAATATAATCTTGGATCAGGAATTTAATACCATAGTTGAGTCTGTAATGCAATGTTTACCCTATGAATGACCTAAAATAAGTCGGCATGGGGTGTTCGGATATCTCAACCATATGTGGCATGTTAAGTGAATAAATGAATAAAATAAATTAATTATTTAATTCATTTGAACTAATATTTTATCTGATAATTATATTGTGATAAAAAATCAACAAAGGTTATCTTCATAATCTTGGCACAAAAAAGAACCTATTCCTCGTATTCTTCAATTGACGAATCATATCCGAAGATGATAAAAATATAGATCAAAGAATATAATAGGGAAATGAAGAAATTAACTTCTTCCATTCATTGGAGGGAGATTTATTTGAAAAATAATGATACAATATCTTTGTGGGACACATACATTTTTTTATTGCACCCATTTTGATTAAATTTATTGATTTGATTGATCCTTTTCTTAGATCTGCGCCAAATATGACCTTTACATGCACCTGTGTACCAATTATATTTACATTTCATTGTTTTTATAACCCCAGATATCCCTGTTCCGGATCATTGGCCATTAAATTTTGTCAACAATTGATAAAACGTTTTTCTTGTGCCTTCACTCTCAATTTCTTTATGTTCTTCTTCGGTAGGACCCCGTGGTCCCGGTTTGACGTTCTCGAGTGGTACTGAGCCCAATTGGACCCCCAAAACCATGAATGGAACATATAAGAGGGACATATAGATGAATTATGGACAGATATGGGTTTTTTTGTGTGATGGTAGATACTTTCAATGAATAATGAACAAATCAATAAAGGTGGAGAAACCCGAGGTGTGCATGACATTTGACAAACCTTTGATGACAATAAAAAATTGGTTTTGGGCCACTAGAAGGGTATAAATGATCTACGATGAATAGATACACTAATATCATATGGAAAAGATAATGAAACTGAAGATGGATGACTACATATAGAGCATAGAGAGCAGATATGTGATTCTTGAAAAATCCTAACTACACGCCATGTAGTTCAATGAAACCAGGACTTATCGGGCCCTGACTATGGTGGGAAGGGTTTTGGGATTCCATAAGGATGACACATCATGTAGAATACCTATACTCATTGATCACCCTCGCCGATGTGGATGAGCCATGTGACAGAGCACATGGCCAGGCGCATGCTGTGTGCCAGAGTACAAGGGCACGACCAGAGACACAAGGGACAACCCTTGTGAATAAGCACACCAGGTAATGAAGTACACCGACATGGGATGTATAATTAGAAATGACCAAGAACATGGGTAGACCCCTAGAGTAATGGAAACACCATGTATATTCCATACATTCCATGCATACCAACATAGTGGGAGAGATGTGTACCTCTAGAGACACAACAAGGTGATAGAGTGGGACCACACGCTGTGTGGGTCCCATCAAAAGCCCTGTACCCCTTGGTTCCTTTTTATGTAACTTCAATATCTCATATATCATTATTTTAGACTCATTTTTTCCGATGAGTATGATATCTAAATATATTTTCCATGTATCACATGATGGTTCCCTAGGTTGTGGAATTCAGGATATGATGTGGTATGTTTTGGGAATGAAGCTTGTTTAGAAGATGCTCAACTATAGTAGTGATCATGCAGGATCACTAGAAGGATTTCTGAGTGTAACCCTCCAGGTGATCTAGGGATGAGTCCACGATGACTAGAGTAGAACCCTTAAGCTTGGCTAGGAATAGGTCCTTTACAGACTTCTATAATGGAACCCTCTAACTAGGCTAGGAATGGGTCTTGTATAAAATCCTAGAGTGGAACCCTCCTGTGCGGTCGTGGAATGGGTCCTCTAGCATCAGAGAGTGAAACCATATTATTGGAACATAGAATGGGTCCTCTATCATTAAGAGTAAAACTATCTAGCTGGGATGGTCGTGGGTCCTCCATCCTATATAGTGGAACCGTCCTTTTGGGACAGGGCATGGGTCCTCTATTATCTCCTAGAGTGGAACCCTCCAGTTGGGATGGGCATGGGTCCTCTAGAATTATAATGGAAACCTCCTATTGGAATAGGGTATGGATACTCTATCTATCCCTTTAGTGGAACCCACCTATCATATCAGGGTATGAGTCATCTCCCTAGAGACTTTTTCCCCTTGACTATGTGCCACAGTGTTGAGGCATGCCTTGACATGGATGGTTTCTTCTGGGGAGATGCGGGTGATGTTGGGTATCTGTGATGGACTTTTGGAATAGTTGATGAAAATTTTCCTAGGCTGAGTTATGAGATAGATATCACATTTCTATCTTGTTTTGGATCATTTTTACTAAACAAACATATATCTGTTTCCATACCTTTAGAATCGGTTAGTATCCTACCACGGGTTATGAAGATGTGTAGTGTACACCACATGCTTTTTGTGTTTGGAAGAGTGTACTCTTCTACTATTGGTGGAAAATACCCAATGTGTAGTTTATTTACACACTATGTTGAGCCATTTGTGGTTGGATGAGGGTAATCTTCCTTATAATTTGGTTTGATCTGTGTCCTATGTACTATTTACTATCGTTATATTACTATTGAATCTCTTACTACCCCCCTTCATCTTTCATGGCATCCTACTGGGTACGCATATAATCACCCCGACATTGGATTTTCCCTCACTTGTCATGTCTTATACAGATGATGTAAAGGTTGGTAGTGACTACAAATGAGCTTTGTGATACCTGGTATTTTGGGCTGCATATGGTGGTTTTATCTTAGATATAAGGAGTTGGGCCCTCACAAAATATTTATTTCCTATTTTTTTCAGGTTGGGACATCTTTCGGGTTAGCTGGGTATTTTTCCCCATTACTTTTAGTTTTCAAAACCATACACTTGTACTATCTAGAGGTTCTATATGCATGGTTGTTCCCTTATAATTTTATATTTTTTACCATTACTTCCTATGAAAATCTTCATTGATATGGTTGTGGGTGTTCATATAGGTACTTATTCAAATTCATCTATATGTTAGTTGTTCCTTTGGGGTTGTTCATCAACCCTTAGCCTATGATGGTAGACTTTGGGTAGTTGTGGCTCAAGCCCTAGTTAGGACCAGGTTGGGAAAAGATAGAAACTAGAACCCCATCATTAAAAACAACCATAGGGAATGATTTCACCCAACCTAAACAAGATATCAATTATCTATACTAAACTTGGATTCTTCCATGCTAATGTGTCACCTTCTCATGCCTCCACATCACCCTTACGTCTATATTCCTCCCTCTAAATCCAGAAAATTAACCCGCTTTCCATCCCCCGATCGGGATTTCCCTCCGTCTCATGCACCACTCCCCAAATCCCCTCTCTCCTCTCCCCACTCTCCCGTTCCTGCTCCCCTCCCCAAATCCCTTAGCTTCCTTCTCTCCTCCCTGATTCTCCTCTCCTACCCCTTCCCAATTATCCCCTCCACCCCGCACCATTCCCCTCCCTGAATCCCCTCTTATTCTACCTCCAAACCTAAACACATCTCGTTGTGCTGCCACGATTCATCGTTCCATATTAGGGTTTTGGTTCCTTTATCTCTTCCATCCCATTCACAGTGATGCTTATAGGGTTACGCCTTGAAATTTACCTCCACTCCTCCATATTTCCGGCCTCCATGGTCGGATAACTCTACCTCCTCAACTACCATGTGTGTGTTCAGCTTCTCGGCCTCCTCCTTCACGTTCTCCGTATCAGCCTAATATATCTCCTTTGCCTTCTCCACTTCAGTCTGCTCTGTTTACTTCATATCCATATCAATTTCTTGTGGATCATACGCCTCCTCTGATTAAATAGTGGCGACCATATATCGCAGTGGATTTTAATCTGCTTCAAGACGATACTGTTGGCATTGAGTCGGGGTTCTTTCAAAAGCTTCGTTGTTAGCGACTCTTTATCGAGGGTCTAGGAGCTCTGCATCAGCTAATGGCTTGTCTCGGTAACCCATTTATCTGTTCTCTTTACCTCCTCAACTACCATTGACATTTTCATCAGATTTCATTCATTCTAGGTTTCCATGTTGTAAATTGTTTCTTTGAGCTTTGATTTGTTTTTCTTTTTGGTGTTATTTTGGCTATGTAAATCTGCGTTCATGGAAATGTTTTGAGCATATATATGCATAGATATTTGATTGTGTTTGGTGTCATGACTGAATGAGATTCTTTGCATTTGGGTTTCAGTTATGGACTCCCAGAGATCTCTTCTTTCCTGTAGGTATGTTTCACTAACTATGTAGTTATTTTCCAACATTCACATACATTTTTTGTAGGGTGTATTCAATTTTCCTTAGGTGGAATAAAAATTTATATAATTTTTAAGTCCCTATTTGACCTTCAGCTACTCAAAGAATCTCCATAATTCTTTATCAGGTTTCTATTTAGTTATCTTTTTCAGCATATCCTATTTTTAATGCAATGGTAGCAATAATTCAAGGTAATTTTTCATCAAAGAAATTATTTCATTTCTATTTCTACATTCATAAATTGATGAGGCTGATTTAATCATAAACAGTATTAATATTCCAAACCATGTTTTTCACAGGGATTAACATACCACTATTTTGGTCATAGATCCAAAGGTGACAAAGTCATTTTATCATTGTCATCAATTTTTTATAAGCATGCAACATGTTGTAATTTTTTCTTACTTCTCCTAAAATAATACTGTATTTCATCTAATATAAATTTCTGTCACCTCTGCTTCTTACTCGGGCATGTGACATGGAATACCTCATCTATAGTGATAATGTTTTAGTGTAAGTTGTTTTTTATGTCCCTGCTACTGAAGACCACTCCAATACTGATTTACATAATGAGAACCCAGATATATTTTCACATACACACCATGATACAATATGAGTTTTCATTTTTCAGTTGAAAATAACGGTAAGGTTATATGATACATCTTTGAATCACTTTTTTACATCTTTGACAACATTTAACTCTGAAATATATTATATATTATTCAACTATATATTCTAAAGCTGGGTACCTCATCCTAGACGTGTCACCTCTACCATGTTCCACGTCACCAAAAAATCACCCTTCCTTTCATCCCTTCCTTTCTCGCATCTCATTCACATTCATATGAGCTATAACAAGATGATGTTTTAGGGTAATCACACCACCAGGTATAGGTGGCCTACTATAAGCTAATGGTGCCACCTTATGGGACCATATGATGATGCATATCAGGAAATGAAATAATCAGGTAATTTTGTAGATAATTTGAGGTATGATATGCATATTTCTTATATTATAAACTATACATATACTCTACTAACTATACTAAACCTGAGTAACCTTTCTTGACATGTTTTACATTTGTTACTATTTCTCCAATCAACCTTTGATTTTCATTTTCCTTCATTTCCTTTTTTAATGATTTTATTCTCTTCTCTAGAGTCGTTCATCATCTGCATCTCCAGTGTTCATTGAATTTGTTTTTGTTGGATACGAGGAAATATTTTTTTCCTAATTTATCATCTTAATGACAACATAGTGCTCCATAATTATTGGCATGATTAATGATAATGGATTTTTCCTTCAGGAAATAATAAATGACTGGGGTATACTATTTCATCCTAATCACTGCTCGTGATTTCACAGGCTCCTGAAACATTGTTTTAAATTATATATTATAGAAAAATATAATTTTTGATTCATTATATATACATTCTTACATGTTTCATTTGAAATGAGACTGATTGAAATTAAGGTAACATTAAAATGGCTGAATGGTTTTTTTAATTTTCAGGAACATTTGGGTTGTCTCTATTTGCATGGTGGTGAGAATTTTCAAGAATAAAAGAGGCTGAAATTGCTGCTATTGTGTATGTTTTATATCTAAAAATGATTTTTTATTTATAACATGCTTTATATTCATTCTTTAACTTGATTTTCATTATGTTTAATAAGATTTTACAGGAGATGAAGTCTCATTCACCTAGATATCTTCAAAACTATTCTATTCTTGACACACCCACAGGATGTTACCAAAAGGGTATTCGAGTTGGTGGAGGGTCAAGGTATGTATCTTTATACATTTTATGAAATTGTAGTCATTTTTTAAATTCATTGAACAATTAATTCTAAAATTTTATTTGTTTAAATATGATTTTCATTTCTTGGTTTGATTTAGAATCTTTCTTTAGTGGAATAGTTCAGTTTATATTATTCTTCAAAGAATGAAATGAAATTAAGGTAACATTAAAATGGCTGAATGGTTTGGTTTTTTGTAATTTTCAGGAACACTTTTGTTGTCTGTATTTGCATGGTGGGGAGCATTTTCACGAATAGAAAAGGCCGAAATTGGTTCTATTGTGTATGTTTTATATCTAAAAATGTTGTCTGTATTTCTAACCTGCTTTATATTTATTCTTTAACTTGATTTTCATTACGATGGATACTATTTTGCAGAATATGAAGTCTCATTTACCTGGATATATTCAAAACTATTCCATTCTTGACACACCAACAGGATGTTACTAAAAGGGTATTCGAGTTGGTGGAGGGACAAGGTATGTATATTTATACATTTTATGAAATTTTAGTCATTTCTTAAATTCATTAAACAATTATTTATAAAATTTTATTTGTTTAATTCTGATTTTCATTTCCTTTTTTGATTTCCAAACTTTCCTCAGGAGAACACTTCAGTTTATATTGTTCCTCAAAGCATGAGTTGAGCATCAGGCACTAAAGGAGTAAGTGCCCATCTTATGCATATAATAACTACTTACCATCTAAATTGTTTCTAATTAGGGCTTAAATAGCCTTTAATGCTTTCATTTCTTCATCAATAGAACTTTAATTCACCATTTTTATAGGATGAACCAGTTGTAGCTTCAAATACATAAATTTTGAAACATTATGAAACATTTAGTTTCTACTTTGAAACTAAATTCAAAATTGTTTAGAATACAAATGATTCAATCTACTTCTGAATATAATATATATATATATATATATATATATGTTTCTATAAAACTGTATTCCACTGTAATTATTCCTGAAATAAATATCTTTAATTATGTTTTTTGGGGATACTGGATGTTATAATGTTATTGAGTTATATTTCTTCCCAGATTGGTCTTGCTTCTTTTGAATTTAGATTATTTTCCATGCATTTTTCATAATATATAGAAACCAGCAGGTCATATCAGAAAAAAGCATTGTTTCCCAAATTCTGTTATTATTTTGTATATGATAGTAGTGGTTTTAGGTTTCTCTATAATTCAGGAGAAAAGAGTTCTCTAGCCTACACAGTTGTATATGATAGTGGTGGTTGAGCTCTGCCGGTCTAATCTAAAATATTACCTTCAGCATCCATCCATTTCAAACAATTTCAAGCCATTACCTTTAGAATCCATCCATTTCAAACAATTGATTATAGGAGGATAGTGGCATAGAGATATCCCTTTTGGAAGAGGTTGTACTGATGAGGAATCACACCAGTGAGTGGGGGGTGGCACCAGTTGGTCACATGTTGGAGAGGAGGGTGGTGCTGGCAGGTTTCATGAGGGATGGAGGCTGAAGATGGAGTCTAAATGGGAAGGTAGGCCACCGAATGGGGGAAGGGATGCCACAAAATGGGGGAAGGGAGGCTGTTGGAATGCCAAACAGTATTGGGTTAAACACACTGAACATGGAAGGTAGAGGATATGTCACCCTTCATAGGTGAGGGAAGGGGGGAGAGGGAGAAAGGAAGAAACCCATAAAATAATAGTACTTTAGCTATTTAATTGGTTTTCATTCCTTTTTTCTAAAATCTTATGTTCATTAAATACTGTTTTGGAGTCTACACATTACAATTACCTTATTATAACATGTATACTGCTCAGTTTTAAGGTTTTTTATTAGATTTACATTCCAAATTTACTTTATACACAAGTTACAAATTTTCATGTGTATTATCTGGGCCAATACCAATTCCACACAAATGAATTACTGTAGGAAAAGTCATTACAATTAATTCATGCACGTATATTCTGTATTTTCATTTTGTAGGAGGACATTGGAGGGGTGTACCGATGAGGCATCACACCAGAAATTTAATAAGGAAATTGGGATAAATCTTAAATATAATCTTGGATCAGAAATTTAATACCATAGTTGAGTCTGTAATGCAATGTTTACCCTATGAATGACCTAAAATAAGTCAGCATGGGGTGTTCATATATCTCAACCATATGTGGCATGTTAAGTGAATAAATGAATAAAATAAATTAATTATTTAATTCATTTAAACTAATATTTTATCTGATAATTATATTGTGATAAAAAATCAACAACGGTTATCTTCATAATCTTGGCACAAAAAAGAACTTATTCCTCATATTCTTCAATTGACGAATCATTTCCGAAGATGATAAAAATATAGATCAAAGCATATAATAGGGAAATGAAGAAATTAACTTCTTCCATTCATTGGAGGGAGATTTATTTGAAAAATAATGATACAATATCTTTGTGGGACACATACATTTTTGTATTGCACCCATTTTGATTAAATTTATTGATTTGATTGATCCTTTTCTTAGATCTGCGCCAAATATGACCTTTACATGCACCTGTGTACCAATTATATTTACATTTCATTGTTTTTATAACCCCAGATATCCCTGTTCCGGATCATTGGCCATTAAATTTTGTCAACAATTGATAAAACGTTTTTCTTGTGCCTTCACTCTCAATTTCTTTATGTTCTTCTTTGGTAGGACCCCGTGGTCCCGGTTTGACGTTCTCGAGTGGTACTGAGCCCAATTGGACCCCCAAAACCATGAATGGAACATATAAGAGGGACATATAGATGAATTATGGATAGATATGGGTTTTTTTGTTTGATGGTAGATACTTTCAATGAATAATGAACAAATCAATAAAGGTGGAGAAACCCGAGGTGTGCATGACATTTGACAAACCTTTGATGACAATAAAAAATTGGTTTTGGGCCACTAGAAGGGTATAAATGATCTACAATGAATAGATAAACTAATATCATATGGAAAAGAGAATGAAACTGAAGATGGATGACTACATATAGAGCATAGAGAGCAGATCTGTGATTCTTGAAAAATCCTAACTACACGCCATGTAGTTCAATGAACCCAGGACTTATCGGGCCCTGACTATGGTGGGAAGGGTTTTGGGATTCCATAAGGATGACACATCATGTAGAATACCTATAATCTTTGATCACCCTCGCCGATGTGGATGAGCCATGTGACAGAGCACATGGCCAGGCGCATGCTGTGTGCCAGAGTACAAGGGCACGACCAGAGACACAAGGGACAACCCTTGTGAATAATCACACCAGGTAATGAAGTACACCGACATGGGATGTATAATTAGAAATGACCAAGAACATGGGTATACCCCTAGAGTAATGGAAACACCATGTATATTCCATACATTCCATGCATACCAACATAGTGGGAGAGATGTGTACCTCCAGAGACACAACAAGGTGATAGAGTGGGACCACACGCTGTGTGGGTCCCATTAAAAGCCCTGTACCCCTTGGTTCCTTTTTATGAAACTTCAATATCTCATATATCATTATTTTAGACTCATTGTTTTCCTATGAGTATGATATCTAAATATATTTTCCATGTATCACATGATGGTACCCTCGGTTGTGGAATTCAGGATATGATGTGGTATGTTTTGGGAATGAAGCTTGTTTAGAAGATGCTCAACTATAGTAGTGATCATGCGGGATCACTAGAAGGATTTATGAGTGTAACCCTCCAGGTGATCTAGGGATGGGTCCACGATGACTAGAGTAGAACACTTAAGCTTGGCTAGGAATAGGTCCTCTAAAGACTTCTATAATGGAACCCTCTAACTAGGCTAGGCATGGGTCTTGTATAAAATCCAAGAGTGGAACCCTCCTGTGCGGTCGTGGAATGGGTCCTCTAGCATCAGAGAGTGAAACCATATTATTGGAACATAGAATGGGTCCTCTATCATTAAGAGTAAAACTATCTAGCTGGGATGGTCGTGGGTCCTCCATCCTATATAGTGGAACCGTCCTTTTGGGACATGGCATGGGTCCTCTATTATCTCCTAGAGTGGAACCCTCCAGTTGGGATGGGCATGGGTCCTCTAGAATTATAATGGAAACCTCCTATTGGAATAGGGTATGGATACCTTATCTATCCCTTTAGTGGAACCCACCTATCATATCAGGGTATGAGTCATCTCCCTAGAGACTTTTTCCCCTTGACTATGTGCCACAGTGTTGAGGCATGCCTTGACATGGATGGTTTCTTCTGGGGAGATGCGGGTGATGTTGGGTATCTGTGATAGACTTTTGGAATAGTTGATGAAACTTTTCTTAGGCTGAGTTATGAGATAGAGATCACATTTCTATCTTGTTTTGGATCATTTTTACTAAACAGACATATATCTGTATCCATACCTTTAGAATCGGTTAGTATCCTACCACGGGTTATGAAGATGTGTAGTGTACACCACATGCTTTTTGTGTTTGGAAGAGTGCACTCTTCTACTATTGGTGGAAAATACCCGATGTGTAGTTTATTTACACACTATGTTGAGCCATTTGTGGTTGGATGAGGGAAATCTTCCTTATAATTTGGTTTGATCTGTGTCCTATGTACTATTTACTATCGTTATATTACTATTGAATCTCTTACTACCCCCCTTCATCTTTCATGGCATCCTACTGTGTACATATATAATCACCCCGACATTGGATTTTCCCTCACTTGTCATGTCTTATACAGATGATGTAAAGGTTGGTAGTGACTACAAATGAGCTTTGTGATACCTGGTATTTTGGGCTGCATATGGTGGTTTTATCTTAGATATAAGGAGTTGGGCCCTCACAAAATATTTATTTCCTATTTTTTTCAGGTTGGGACATCTTTCGGGTTAGCTGGGTATTTTTCCCCTTTACTTTTAGTTTTCAAAACCATACACTTGTACTATCTAGAGGTTCTATATGCATGGTTGTTCCCTTATAATTTTATATTTTTTACCATTACTTCCTATGAAAATATTCATTGATATGGTTGTGGGTGTTCATATAGGTACTTATTCAAATTCATCTATATGTTAGTTGTTACTTTGGGGTTGTTCATCAACCCTTAGCCTATGATGGTAGACTTTGGGTAGTTGTGGCTCAAGCCCTAGTTAGGACCAGGTTGGGAAAAGATAGAAACTAGAACCCCATCATTAAAAACAACCATAGGGAATGATTTCACCCAACCTAAACAAGATATCAATTATCTATACTAAACTTGGCCTCTTCCATGCTAATGTGTCACCTTCTCATGCCTCCACGTCACCCTTACTTCTATATTCCTCCCTCAAAATCCAGAAAATTAACCCGCTTTCCATCCCCCAATCGGGATTTCCCTCCGTCTCGTGCACCACTCCCCGAAACCCCTCCCCAAATCCCCTCTTTCCTCTCCCCACTCTCCCGTTCCTGCTCCCCTCCCCAAAGCCCTTAGCTTCCTTCTCTCCTCCCTGATTCTCCTCTCCTACCCCTTCCCAATTATCCCCTCCACCCCGCACCATTCCCCTCCCTGAATCCCTCTTATTCTACCTCCAAACCTAAACACATCTCGTTGTGCTTCCACGATTCATCGTTCCATATTAGGGTTTTGGTTCCTTTATCTCTTACATCCCATTCACAGTGATGCTTATAGGGTTACGCCTTGAAATTTACCTCCACTCCTCCATCTTTCCGGCCTCCATGGTGGGATACCTCTACCTCCTCAACTACCATGTGTGTGTTCAGCTTCGCGGCCTCCTCCTTCACGTTCTCCGTATCTGCCTAATATATCTCCTTTGCCTTCTCCACTTCATTATGCTCTGTTTCCTTCATCTCCATATCAATTTCTTGTGGATCCTACGCCTCCTCTGATTAAATAGTGGCGAACATATATTGCAGTGGATTTTAATCTGCTTCAAGACGATACTGTTGGCATTGAGTCGGGGTTCTTTCAAAAGCTTCGTTGTTAGCGACCCTTTATCGAGGGTCTAGGAGCTCTGCATCAGCTAATGGCTTGTCTCGGTAACCCATTTATCTATTCTCTTTACCTCCTCAACTACCATTGACATTTTCATCAGATTTCATTCATTCTAGGTTTCCATGTTGTAAATTGTTTCTTTGAGCTTTGATTTGTTTTTCTTTTTGGTGTTATTTTGTCTATGTAAATCTGCGTTCATGGAAATGTTTTGAGCATATATATGCATAGATATTTGATTGTGTTTGGTGTCATGACTGAATGAGATTCTTTGCATTTGGGTTTCAGTTATGGACTCCCAGAGATCTCTTCTTTCCTGTAGGTATGTTTCACTAACTATTTAGTTATTTTCCAACATTCACATACATTTTTTGTAGGGTGTATTCGATTTTTCTTAGGTGGAATCAAAATTTATATAATTTTTAAGTCCCTATTTGACCTTCAGCTACTCAAATAATCTCCATAATTCTTTATCAGGTTTCTATTTAGTTATCTTTTTCAGCATATCCTATTTTTAATGCAATGGTAGCAATAATTCAAGGTAATTTTTCATCAAAGAAATTATTTCATTTCTATTTCTACATTCATAAATTGATGAGGCTGATTTAATCATAAACAGTATTAATATTCCAAACCATGTTTTTCACAGGGATTAACATACCACTATTTTGGTCATAGATCCAAAGGTGACAAAGTCATTTTATCATTGTCATCAATTTTTTATAAGCATGCAACATGTTGTAATTTTTTCTTACTTCTCCTAAAATAATACTGTATTTCATCTAATATAAATTTCTGTCACCTCTGCTGCTTACTCGGGCATGTGACATGGAATACCTCATCTATAGTGATAATGTTTTAGTGTAAGTTGTTTTTTATGTCCCTGCTACTGAAGACCACTCCAATACTGATTTACATAATGAGAACCCAGATATATTTTCACATACACACCATGATACAATATGAGTTTTCATTTTTCAGTTGAAAATAACGGTAAGGTTATATGATACATTTTTGAATCACTTTTTTACATCTTTGACAACATTTAACTCTGAAATCTATTATATATTATTCAATTATATATTCTAAAGCTGGGTACCTCATCCTAGACGTGTCACCTCTACCATGTTCCACGTCACCAAAAAATCACCCTTCCTTTCATCCCTTCCTTTCTCGCATCTTATTCACATTCATATGAGCTATAAGAAGATGATGTTTTAGGGTAATCACACCACCAGGTATAGGTGGCCTACTATAAACTAATGGTGCCACCTTATGGGACCATATGATGATGCATATCAGGAAATGAAATAATCAGGTAATGTTGTAGATAATTTGAGGTATGATATGCATATTTATTATATTATAAACTATACATATACTCTACTAACTATACTGATCCTGAGAAACCTTTCTTGACATGTTTTACATTTGTTACTATTTCTCCAATCAACTTTTGATTTTCATTTTCCTTCATTTCCTTTTTTAATGATTTTATTCTCTTCTCTAGAGTCGTTCATCATCTGCATCTCCAGTGTTCATTGAATTTGTTTTTGTTGGATACGAGGAAATATTTTTTTCCTAATTTATCATCTTAATGACAACATAGTGCTCCATAATTATTGGCATGATTAATGATAATGGATTTTTCCTTCAGGAAATAAGAAATGACTGGGGTATACTATTTCATCCTAATCACTGCTCGTGATTTCATAGGCTCCTGAAACATTGTTTTAAATTTTATATTATAGAAAAATATAATTTTTGATTCATTATATATACATTCTTACATGTTTTGTTTGAAATGAGACTGATTGAAATTAAGGTAACATTAAAATGGCTGAATGGTTTTTTTTAATTTTCAGGAACATTTGGGTTGTCTCTATTTGCATGGTGGTGAGAATTTTCAAGAATAAAAGAGGCTGAAATTGCTGCTATTGTGTATGTTTTATATCTAAAAATGATTTTTTATTTATAACATGCTTTATATTCATTCTTTAACTTGATTTTCATTATGTTTAATAAGATTTTACAGGAGATGAAGTCTCATTCACCTGGATATCTTCAAAACTATTCTATTCTTGACACACCCACAGGATGTTACCAAAAGGGTATTCGAGTTGGTGGAGGGTCAAGGTATGTATCTTTATACATTTTATGAAATTGTAGTCATTTTTTAAATTCATTAAACAATTAATTATAAAATTTTATTGGTTTAAATATGATTTGAATTTCTTGGTTTGATTTAGAATCTTTCTTCAGTGGAATAGTTCATTTTATATTATTCTTCAAAGCATGAAATGAAATTAAGGTAACATTAAAATGGATGAATGGTTTGGTTTTTTGTAATTTTCAGGAACACTTTTGTTGTCTGTATTTTCATGGTGGGGAGCATTTTCACGAATAGAAAAGGCCGAAATTGGTTCTATTGTGTATGTTTTATATCTAAAAAGGTTGTCTGTATTTCTAACCTGCTTTATATTTATTCTTTAACTTGATTTTCATTACAATGGATACTATTTTGTAGAATATGAAGTCTCATTTACCTGGATATATTCAAAACTATTCCATTCTTGACACACCCACAGGATGTTACTAAAAGGGTATTCGAGTTTGTGGAGGGACAAGGTTTGTATCTTTATACATTTTATGAAATTTTAGTCATTTCTTAAATTCATTAAACAATTATTTATAAAATTGTATTTGTTTAATTCTGATTTTCATTTCCTTTTTTGATTTCCAAACTTTCCTCAGGGGAACACTTCAGTTTATATTGTTCCTCAAAGTATGATTTGAGCATCAGGCACTAAAGGAGTAAGTGCCCATCTTATGCATATAATAACTACTTACCATCTAAATTGTTTCTAATTAGGGCTTAAATAGCCTTTAATGCTTTCATTTCTTCATCAATAGAACTTTAATTCACCATTTTTATAGGATGAACCAGTTGTAGCTTCAAATACATAAATTTTGAAACATTATGAAACATTTAGTTTCTCCTTTGAAACTAAATTCAAAATTGTTTAGAATACAAATGATTCAATCTACTTCTGAATATAATATATATATATATATATATATGTTTCTAGAAAACTGTATTCCACTGTAATTATTCCTGAAATAAATATCTTTAATTATGTTTTTTGGGGATACTGGATGTTATAATGTTATTGAGTTATATTTCTTCCCAGATTGGTCTTGCTTCTTTTGAATTTAGATTATTTTCCATGCATTTTTCATAATATATAGAAACCAGCAGGTCATATCAGAAAAAAAGCATTGTTTCCCAAATTCTGTTATTATTTTGTATATGATAGTAGTGGTTTTAGGTTTCTATACAATTCAGGAGAAAAGAGTTCTCTAGCCTACACAGTTGTATATGATAGTGGTGGTTGAGCTCTGCCGGTCTAATCTAAAATATTACCTTCAGCATCCATCCATTTCAAACAATTTCAAGCCATTACCTTTAGAATCCATCCATTTCAAACAATTGATTATAGGAGGATAGTGGCATAGAGATATCCCTTTTGGAAGAGGTTGTACTGATGATGAATCACACCAGTGAGTGGGGGGTGGCACCAGTTGGTCACATGTTGGAGAGGAGGGTGGTGCTGGCAGGTTTCATGAGGGATGGAGGCTGAAGATGGAGTCTAAATGGGAAGGTAGGCCACCGAATGGGGGAAGGGATGCCACAAAATGGGGGAAGGGAGGCTGTTGGAATGCCAAACAGTATTGGGTTAAACACACTGAACATGGAAGGTAGAGGATATGTCACCCTTCATAGGTGAGGGAAGGGGGGAGAGGGAGAAAGGAAGAAACCCATAAAATAATAGTACTTTAGCTATTTAATTGGTTTTCATTCCTTTTTTCTAAAATCTTATGTTCATTAAATACTGTTTTGGAGTCTACACATTACAATTACCTTATTATAACATGTATACTGCTCAGTTTTAAGGTTTTTTATAAGATTTACATTCCAAATTTACTTTATACACAAGTTACAAATTTTCGTGTGTATTATCTGGGCCAATACCAATTCCACACAAATGAATTACTGTAGGAAAAGTCATTACAATTAATTCATGCACGTATATTCTGTATTTGCATTTTGTAGGAGGACATTGGAGGGGTGTACCGATGAGGCATCACACCAGAGTGTGGGGGGTGGGGGGTGGCACCAGTGGGTCACGCGTTGGAGAGGAGGGTGGTGGTGGCAGGTTTCATGAGGGAGGGATGCCAAAGATGGAGTCTAAATTGGAAGGGAGGCCGCCAAATGGGAGAAGGGATGCCACAAAATGGGGGAAGGGAGGCCACTGGAAGTCCAACCAGTGTTGGGTTATACACACTAAACATGGAAGGTAGAGGATATGTCACACTTCATAGGTGAGGGAAGGGGGGAGAGGGAGAAAGGAAAAAACCCATAAAATTTATGGAGTCTGCACATTAAAATTACCTTATTAGAACATGTATACTACTCAATTTTTAGGTTTTTTATAATATTTACATACCGAATTTACTTTATACACCAGTTAAAAAATTTCTTGGCTATTATCTGGTCCAATACCAATTCCACACAAATGAATTACTATAGGAAATGTCATTACTATTAATTGATGAACATATATTCTATATTTTCAGATTGTAGGAGGACAGTGGCATAGAGAAATCCCTTTTGAAACAAATCTTCATGGGTCACCCTGTAAAAGGTATGCTGACCCATTAAGCCATGATGCCCGGTTTGGGGAGGCCAAACCCATCACATTGTCCCTATTTCTACTCTCATTCTCTTAGGTTTTTTTTGTCTCCAACACATACAGGATGACGAGGGGCGATAACTATGTTTTTGTCCCCACTGTCATTCCTAGGTATTTTTTTTAAAGTCATTACTATTAATTTATGTACGTATATTCTGTATTTGTAGATTGTACCTGTTGAATGTTTTTGTATCTTCAGATTGTTGTTTTTGGGATTTTTCATGGTGGTAATGTTTGTATGGGTTTTTAGCAAGTTGATTGTCAGTTTTTCATGCTGGAAGTTTTTTATGTAGGACGTTTTTCATGATGGATGATTTTCTTTTCATCCCGGATGAATTTCATGGTGGACGTTTTGGTATCATTTTTTCTTTCTATATGTTTTCTATTAAGCTGGACGTTACTCATGCTGGAGGTTTTTGATGCTGGACATTTTTTTTCATATTGTTCAGCTTGGGTTTTTTATGCTGGATGTCATTTAATGTGGGAAGTTTTGTTATATTTGACGTTTTTCATATTGCTAGATGGGTTTCATGCTGGGCGTTACTCATTTAGAACATTTACCCTTCTATTTATTATTAAATGATTACAGTTTTATTTGATTATTTTCTAATTGTTTTCTCTGTACTTGTGAATACATCAATAAGAATTTCAAATGAATGTAGGTAATTTTTCATAAAATTGTAGAGTTAACCTCCATTTTGTCAAACATATGAATACAGGAAATTTTTCTTCAATATAGACTACACTGTGTATTTTTTTATTCACTAAAAACATCAAACATATGTGTTATAAATTCCCCACATTTGTTTCCACTATATAAGGTGATGGGGAAGTGCTTTCATGTTTTTCTTCAGGAAAAGAAGGTGACTCAGAGGGAACCCTTATACAAGTTTCTGTTTAGCTCACCAGAGTAATTTTTAACTCAGTTGTTGGTCAATAGAACAACCCAAGGTCACACTCTTATATTTATGTTGGAAATTTGAAGAATTTTAGTTTCTTCCACAATTTTTATATTGGAGTTCCCTTTCTATGTTATCTATGAATATTACATTCTTTTATAATTTTTCAATTTATGTTGGCAATTTTAATAAATTTTAAAAAACTCAACAATCTGGTGTTGTATTATTTTATAATTTTACAATTTATGATTCTGACATGTCCCTTCATTAGCACATATCAAACTAACACATCCTTTTTGATTGTACCCAAAACCAACTCATGTTACAACCATAAATTCTAATAGTTTATTTTTATTATAATAAGTAGAGGTTGTAGTGTTGCTGCATTGCAACCGATATAGCCTTGGGATTATGGCATCAAGAAAAGGATCCATCACTAGAGGCATGTTTTTTTAGGTACTGTATTTATGTGACCTAGGAAAAGAAATAAGTTATAGAGTAATTTCTTCATGTAAATTAGAAGTTATATTTCTAATTATCCCATGTTTTTTGTTGCGATTTATGCATTTTATTCCAAACCACGAAGTTAACAAATGAAGCTGTGGATTTCTCAACATGGGATTCCTCAGGGAATTCAATTTCTGGTGACCTGAATTTGGTAGAGAAGCTGATTATAAAATCTGATGCAATGTATACAATAATTTTGGAAAATTTAACTTCTTTATTCAAATGTTCCATGCACAACAAGATTTTTACTTTTCATGACCCCACTTGATCTATCATTTTTTATTTTTCTTTATGCTCATCATGCGATATTCCAATGGTTGGAAGTGGATCGAGTATTCAATAAAATACCAAGAATTATGAACACAGAAAAAGGATTCCCAGACATTACTACAAGGTTTTTCTTACAAAAAATTATTTAGAAGATTAGATCATGAAAATTGCTTATAACTATTGTTATAATTTAGTAATATATATGGTATGGTTGTATAATATATCAAAAGTTCATATATCATGTGCTATATTCTAACCATCTAAAACACCGAGAGAATTTTCAATCTTCAACATGTAGTTGGAAAATAATTGGAGTTGAGATTTGCTTCTATGGACCATAACACAAGAGTGAATCATTTTGAGAATATGTGTTAATTAATCATTGGGCATGAAAATGATTTTAATTGATGGATATGATACCATATTTCATCCCTGAGTATGTTAAGACTCTTTAAATAGAGTTGAAGAGGCTTAAGCTAAATCTAACCAGTTGAACTAATACTTAAGGGATGCATTCATCATTTTGATCAATCTATTGGATTAATCTAATGTTACAAATTTTCTGCTTCTGAATTTTTTTCCCAAAACTTTTCATTAACATATTCAATGAATCAAAAATAAAATGTGTATTTAAAAATCCATGGAATGAAAATTTTTTATTAAGCATTTTTTGACTAATATAGATTTCACTATTTATGATTTCTGATGTATTTTTTATGTAAAAAGGTGTAACCAATTTATGTCTTATTTTTTTCCATTATTACTGATTTTCTATTTTTTTATTACCATTTTTTTCAGTCAAATTGTTTTTTGTATGCTGATTTTCTATGTATGATTATTATAAAAAATAATACCAATTTGATTATGGCATTTTTGTTTCCAGTTTACTAGATTACACATATTAAGATAAATCATGTTTCCATTGAATAAAACTGAAATCTCATTTTAGGAAATCTTATTATCTCTAACTGTGGAACAGAATAACCATTTTTTGAATATTGATGTTTTTTCCCAGTGGAATTATTCTGATCGTATCTACTATTATGTTATTTTGCTTCATGTCACCAGTTGTTTTTTATACTAATTTATGTCATTTACTCACATTCATGTTTAATTAAATATTGCATGGATCAATATAACTGTCTAAAAACATTACAAATTTCTTCTCCTCTGCATTGACAGATCATTGCAGTACTAGGAGGCTATTAAATGCACATTATGATGACATGAGTTGGAATCTGATGGGCTACCCTACTGCTGTTGAAAACTATAGTTCATGTTACTGTTATCATTCATGTATCAGCTAAAAAAATCGAATTTTAGTTCTATTACCATGGTGATATAACACTCCATAGTTCTATTTCCATGGTGAGAGAATGGTCTAGAGTTATGTTTCACTAATTAAAATTAACCATGATGTTCTTTCCATTTTGAAGTTAAGTTTCCATGTTTCTAGTTCAATGTTTTAGAAACTTTAACCATCTATAAGTTCTTTTTTTATTTTTTATTTCTATTTAACTTCATTTAACAAAAATCAGTGTTTACTGTTACTTATTCATATTCAATAACTATGAACAGAGTGTCAATTTTACCATATTTATTATTAATTTTTATTTATCACTTATCAAATTATTAATGCACTATGAAATTCCAATTTTATTTATGGAATCGTGTGTATGCACGGGAGGAGTACTAGTATGATATATACATCTATAGTAGAAATAAAAGTTGAAGAAAAACTAGAATAAAATTTTCAATAACTAAAAGAAAACAACTATAGTGATACAACTTAAAAAATTATTTAAAAAAGAAAAGGTACAGGTTCAAAAAAACTAAAGGACAACCAAAATAGAAGACACCTACTCTAGGGAAATTTATAAAATCTTATACTATCTTACCACTAGATACTCAAGGCTTCTCAAGTGAAGCATTTATAAAATCATTTCACAGTGTTTCACATTTCACAAAAAACTCTAAGAAACCCTTTATTCTATGAAAATCATTCTTTGAAAATCCATTTCTCAATCCATTTCACAATGCTTTGAAAACACCTTTTTTTCTTAAAAAATATGGTAAGCCCATATGTTATCCCAAATCCATTGATTCACACAAATCAATAATGAAAATTTTTTTGTAATTTTTTTTATAAAAACAAGATAAATATGGTTCATCAAACATAGGCTTGATACATAACCACTTACCTCAAAATTATGTCAAAAACTACCTAAAATGAGATAAAAAAACACCGGATGGAAAGATAAGACAAAAAAGGTCCTAAAATGATTCCCATATCACATAACAAAATCACATAAAAAATGGTGGGTAAGATCACACATATGTTGATGAACACACCCACCAGACCATAACCAATGGAAATGCAAGTATCCTAGAGAAGATCACACAGTGGGTTTATAAGAATCATATAAAAATAAATACATGGTGAAAGGATACTTTAAATGCATCCCAACACTACTTCCATTAATGATAAAAGCAAAGAAGCAAAAAGGAAAATACTTGAGTGATATGCCACACAACCCCCATATAGATTGATAATTGAAAAGAGGAACCCAGATGGAGTAGAAACACCCAAGATTTTCTATAACTACCCAGGGTTAGAGGGAGGAGAGATGAAAATTGAATAATAAAAACTCCAAGAAGACAACATGATAAAAGATACTCATTCAAATGGATTTATGTCCTAAATAAGATACTTAGGGAGTATATTTCATATGATGTATTTAAACTAAAAAACACATCACTATGTGATAAATTTATCCCGATAAATAATTATATAGTGAAAAATATTCTTTGATGTAGTAAGAAGGTTTTATGAGTTAAAAATGGGTTTTACAACATAAAGAGTTTTAGAACATGAAGGGGTTTTATGGATAGTTCCAAATGAAGGACATACTCCATAATCCTAGACTTACAATGTAAAAGTTTCTAGCTAGCAGTTCTAGTCTCAAGGTTCATCGAAAACTCCAAAACAAATTCACTTATGACCTCTGAATTATAAAGAAACACATTTAATCAAGAAAATGGAATACCTTAAAATCCAGGACATTACATCTCAATATAGTAATGCATTTATCGTCTAGTAAAACAGAATAAGAATACTCGGGGTGTGTAGTTGGGTAGTTGGTAGCATGTAGTGTGGGTCTAGACATGAGACAATTTTGGAAGACTATAGTGTAGATTGAAAGGTGATATTGTTCACCAAGGTTAGTGGTACCCACTCATATTTTCCACCAATTGTGTATATCTATCAGCATGCCTTTCCAAATTACTTCCCAAGCCTTCCCCATAATAGAGGAGTGGAATTAAATATATAACTCATACCAGGTTTGCATCACATTTTGATACACCTTTATCATATGGTGCTATCAGTGTTGAAGGATCTAAAGGTGTAGCTTGAGGACTTGGAATTAGAGGGTTTTATTTGGATGAGTACATCACCCGGGGGTGAACCTATTATATTCACCAATAAGGTGGATGGTAGTTTTTAACTCTATGGAAATTCAAGAAATCTAAACTAGGTGGTTGTAAAAAAATATGTATCTCCTTACTAGGACCGATGATCTCTTTGTCCATCTATTACGAGCCTTATGGTTCTTTAATATCGATCGTTGAATTAATATATCATAAATTCTAGTTTATAGAGGAGGAAAGTCTAAATAAGACATTTTGGATCAGTTTGGTGTTAAAGGAGTTCTTATTCATGAAATTTGGGATAATGGATTTTTTGAAGGTGTTCATGGATCTCATGAATAATATATTCCACTCTTATCTTTATTATTTCATAGTAGTTTTAATTAACGACATTGTTATTTACGCACCAACCGTAGATGAAAATTCCATAAATATTGAGATAGTGCTGAGTAAACATTGTGCACATCGGCTTTATGCCAAACCGTAGAAGAGTCAGTTATGGATTTTGGAGGTGCAGTTCTTGGGGCATATGGTTTGTGAGATTTTAATATTAGTAAACCCATAAAAAGATACTATTATGATGTTCTTGATATGTCCCCAGAATTTCTTTAAGATTAGGATCTTTCTAGGATTAGTGGGGTACTATCAATGTTTTATCTAGGACTTCTTCCATTTATTAGCACCCATGAATATGCTAAAGAAGAATTGGGTGATGTTTTAGTATTCATATTGGTGTGAGGACAAATTTATTCACATGAAGAATAGGTTTACTACATATCCAATATTGATTCTTCCCAAGCATGGAATTGGAGGTGACATTTATTATGGAACATCAACATTGGAATTGGCGGTAAATTTCATGCATTGGGAGTGAGTAGTAGATTATGGGTCATGTTAGTTGTGAACCCATGAATGAAACTATCCAACCATAGACTTGGATATGGAAATTTTGATTCACACTTTTAATTTTTGTGGGATATTATATCCTAGGTGAGAGGTTTTTTTACATGGACTATAATATAATCCTTTAAAACATTTTGTAGAGATGCCTAAATTTTAGGTAGAGGCACTGGGTAGAGTACCTAGAAATTTATTAATTTGAAATGTAATTTGAACTATGTAAAGGTTGCATCATTTTATATTATCTTATCCATAAGATATAGGTAACTAATGAGATTGTTTAATGGTATTCAGAGGAACAATGGTTCCTTATGAGTTTAATGTCTTACTAGAGTATGGATACTATCAAGGACTTGTGATTGATGACATGTTCCCCATTTGTGATCATTTCTTCTTTAGTTGAACAAGTGAAGGCACCTCAAGAATCTATCATAGAGAGCACTATAGTATAGGAACAACTTGTAGGTGGTAAACCAATACCTGGGTGGTCACTAGAGGATATCAATGTGATTCCTAGTATATGTAACTATTTTATTCACTCCTCAGATTAGGGAGGATATGTTGAGAAACTTCCATACCTCTAAGTGGGTGGTTCAACTTAGAGTGATGAAGATTTACCATGACTCTAGGGGTAGTTCTGTTGGATATGGAACATTATTGGATTTTTTTCCAAATTCCATACTAGCGAGAGGGAAAAGGTTGAGAAAAAAAATCTAGTGGTATTCTCAACCAGTTTTTATGACCATGTGTAATTGGGAGGAAATCATGATGACCATTTTTGTGGGGTTACCCAGGACCCTAAAGAGTTGTGAAGTTGTTTGGGTGATGGTTTTTTAGTCGATGAAAGTTCATCATTTATTATCGATATGTGAGAATCATTCTATAGATGAGATATGAAATATTTATGTCTATAAGATTTTGTAATTAGATGTATTTCCCTTGATCATAATATCTGATAGAGATTCAAATTTTACATCATGGTTTTTAAGGGTTTACGGAAACCATTACGGACTCACATGATATTGAGCACAACATACCATCAACAGAAAGATGGATAGGTGGTGAGAATGAGTTATATATTTGAAAATATGATCTAGTCTTACAAAATGGACTTTGGTGGATCTAGGTACGATCACCAAAACATTGTTGGGTTTTCTTATAATAATAGTTAATTTGTTTTTGATTCATATGGAACTTTACAAGGAAGTTTATGTTAGGCCATTCCGTTCAACAATTTTTCAAAATGTGGCTGGTGTGGTAGTCTTACAAATTGATAAAATCTCATTAGGGAAGATGATTCCACTTGTTTGGATCATTTCTTGTTATTAAAGGATATATGTTGAGACTTGGGAGTAGGAGGTAGATATCATGGCTCAATTATAATTCCTTAAATTGGTATAATTGTGACATCCTCACAAAATTTGACATACAAGATGTTTATTGTGATAGAATTCTATGTTATATTTTTTTTCTTCGTTATTTTGGGTATTTACGAAGTCACTTTTTAGTGACAAGGAGTATCATAATTACAAGTGGAATATATTTTTAGAGTATTGTACTTATAGTGGTTGGAATGCCACAATCAGCTTGATGATGGAACCCACATGCTAGCTGGTGGGGTAATAATAGGTCTATAGTTTTTTGATGACCCCACTGGTTTGAGAGAGGCTAGTCACTAACCAGCCAGTGAGCCTCCCCAGTTGTATGGTGTGGTATAGTTGGGTTTTAATTAAATACACCCCCATGAGATTTAAATTCTAGAGAGTTTTTTCGGTCTCAATTACACAATTTCAACCCTGAACCCCCAAATTTGATTTTCCCTCCCCTCTTGAATATGGAGATATCTCTTGAATCTCCCATTAGTCCTTCATGGTTGGATCAATTTGTTAATTCTATAATGTTAATTTATCTCTATGTATACAAAAAATACTTCTTTTTCATTTAGATATATACAGGGATCTATGATGGATCTATATATTCCTTGAGGGTGTAATGGCGTTTTCTTCCCTTATTTGTAAATAATTATTGGATCTAGAAAGTTGATGACATCCCTTGATTAGATCTATATCTTCCATAAATTATAGATATTATATGTTTATGTGCTTATGGAGAATCTTCGTAAACCTATTTTGATGGAAAACTACTGATATCACTTTAATTAATTGATTATCCCTAAGTAGATTAGTGGATTATTTGAAGTGTAAATGACTTTTCCTTTAACTGGATCTAGAACTATCATAAGCGGTGGAAATATCAGGGTATGTCTTCATAGATAGATCATAATTAAACCATATTCTTCTTTAATATCATCTTTGATCTTTTTTTGACATTCTGATGATGTATCAATGTTTTTGGCAAGACCTGAGGTTCTCTTCAAGAATTTTTGAGGAGTTCATGATTCCATTCATGAATCAATAATGGATTTAGTGAATTAGTGGCCTCTCCTTGTCCCTAGATTGGATCTAGTTTGATTAATGAAATATTTTAGGTATTTAATTCTATAACCACCATTCATGAAATGTAATGTCTTTGGGTTACTTTTGTAAACCTATATCTTGATGAAATGAAACTTTATATAGGCATCCTTGACATGTGAGCTAGTTCTTTATGGGTGAAAAATTTTATATGGGATTCTATCCTTTGGTGAACCTGGAGTAATTAATCAAAATGATTGAGGATGTAATTTTCATTAAATTTGTGTCTCTTTTATACACTTGTTTCATTTGTATGATTCGTGTGTTGGATTTCTTTTTTACTATGATTTACAATGATCATATCTATGTGTGTGTATTCTGGGAGGATCGTTAATGATTTTTTATTTAATGAATATGGTAATGTAGATTCTATTAATGTTTTTTTGATAACATGTAATTTTATATTTCTACTAACGCTTTATGATTCCTTGCTATGATATGAATTTTCATTCTCTACCCTATTATTTGTATTTACCATGAAATTAGAGGTATTTCTTTGGTATTATAATAGGTGGAACATCTTGCATTATTATCAATTATAGGGGGAGTACTCATTATATATTATGATGAAATTTATGGACATTATCATAGGGTATGAGTATGTATATGCCTAATTATTTTCATGTAGTATGTACACTAGATGCCTAGTGTATGCCGTGTAGTATTTCCACTCGATGCCTAGTGGATCTTGAGTATCATGTTCACTCGATACCTAGTGCATGTTGAGTATCATGTTAACATGAGGCCTAGTGGATACTGGGTATCATGTTCAAAAAATGAATATCATATTCCTTGTACAATATTCTCTTAAGGCCTTGAGGATTTCAAGAAGCTTTTCTACTAGCCTTGTGGCCAGTTCCTAAAATATTCCTACTTCCTTGATTATCCTTCCAGCATGGAGCTGAAGTTAGTGCTACCGGGGATCATGGTGGCTTAGTTAGTAAATGGGTGATCAAAACATGTTTCACTATAATTTATAATGTATTTATATATATTATGGAATATTGCTATTTTTCTTACGCACACTTGTTAAGGAAACACTGGTGGTGTCCTACTAAGTTTTATTACTCACACCCATCATGAGCATCTCGATGCGTGCGTAGAATTATTGTATAGGGATATGAGTAAGGGAAAGGGTATATTTACATATAGTTACAAAATGGATAATGGATTTAGTTTTTGTATTGGGACATACTATATAGGTTTCAATAGTGTTTCATTTTATTTACATACATTAAAATGACAATGGTTTGTCTTTTCACATTGGGATCCTAGTCGATTTATTTACATGACATGTGTTCCATGTGATATTACATTTTTAATTCTTGTTACTACACCTTGATAATCTGAGTTGTTCAATATTTTATTTATATTTTTTGTATGTATATGATTACAAGAGGGTATAATCTCCAAAAATTTGGTGTTTGGACCCATGCGGCGTTTCAGCAGCCTCTTGCATACGATGAGGCACACATGTGGTCTTATGGATATGTAATTTAGACCTACTGGTGTGGGTAGAGGTACTGTAATAATTTTATCAAAAAGTAGTTATTATTGATGAGAATTAACTTCCACAGATAATGGGAGTATATACCACAAAAAATAAGGAAATTTTAGGATCAACTAAATCTTGAAAATTATATTCATGTAAGAAATACATTGAACCAATGTATTGGAAATTGATTTGATGAGACACTTACACCATTAGGAACTTTTGAATGAAAATAATTTGAAGGATATGATTTAAAAAACATTAAATACCATTAATAATGGGAGGATCATGATAAAAAAATATCAACGTGGAGTTAGATACACCATTACAAAGAAAACATGGCGTGTTACAAGATTTTTGTCTCAAGTGATTAAAAATAGATATAAGAAACCCTTATCTTATATTCCCTCTTAATCAAATGTGTTTTAACCACCTATATAAAAAACATAAATATCTTAATAATATATTTGAAAAACATATTCATATATATAACCTTTTATCAAGTTCATTTTTTATTATTCTCTATATGTATATTACTTAGGTATTAACTATTTCCAATATCACGTGTGAGTTATCTTGATCATTATAAAATGGTTTCATAATAGAGTTTCTTTTATTTATTATTATCCCAAATTTTATCATTAATAGATAATTTATGTTATTTTATTTGATAAATTATCTTCATTTATTAATCTCATTTCTTATTCCATCATTTTTTATTTTTGTTACAGTGGAATGGAATGAGAGTCATTTTATTATGAAAACTTTATCAATTTAAGAAGATATTTTATTATTAATATATGTACATAAAAAAACATTTGTATAAAAAAAAATAATGAATTTATTAATAATTTATTAAATTATTTTTTTAATTCCAATATTCATCCATGATATATTTATATTGAGTTCTTTAATTTGGTGGTTAGACCATCCGAAACATGAATAAATCATAATTAAGGGATGATTATGATTATGAAACTGGTTTATTTTAAGAATAATATCATTATTTAAAAAGAATAACCATATTATTTAGATAATTTAAAGGTGTTGAATTATATGTTTAGATAGATTAGAAAATAATAAACCAGTTGAAAAATAAGATACATTACTTCATATAGGTGATCGTCCGCACAACACATAGTTAACATTTTTATTTTCTGGAGAATGAGAGAAAATAAAGGTGGGTTATAATTTTTATTTTAATATTAATAATTTTATTACATAATTTTATTTTATTTTTCAATTAAATCCATATAACCAGTTTAGTGAGGTAGTGTTGAAGAATTGAATATTTTACATTGTGGAGGTAGTTGTCTGCACAATGCTTGAGCATCATTATTTTTCTCTATGGATTGAATGGAAATAAATAAGTATTATTATATTAATAAAATAAAACTTTGGCATAAAAATTACATTAAGTTAATTATGTAAATATGTTTAATATAGTCTTGAAAGGTAAAGAATAAAAAGAAAATATAATAATTAGGTAAAACTCACTTTGGGATTCTGAACTTTATCTTGAAATTATACTTCAAAATTAAATGATAAGGATAAATAATTTAACTACAGCTTTATGAAATTGAGTGTGGTTTATAGGATCATTAAAATGGTAGATTTTTAATTATAAATTCTAGGTAATGTGTGTGGAATGAATATTTAAAAATGTCCAATTTTATGAGTGAAGAAAAGAGAACTTTTGTGAACACCCATTATTTTTTTAGCAGTGGAATGACCCTATTCAGTAGTAAATGGTAATAAAAGTTATATGTAATGGAATTTTAGGTGTGATATTGTAAAAAAAATCCACCACCATGAATTTTACAAATTTTTTAAACATGTTTCAATCCTTTTACAACTTGATTTTTAAATTTTATCATTTTTGGTTTTTACATTGTTATATAGCTTTTACCCCAGTAGATTATAATTTATTAAAAATATAAGGGTAATCCTATTACAATTTTTTGTGTTGAAAAAAATTGCGTCCCCATATATTCTAATTCTATTTATAGATAATAGAGAATTATATTTCAAATGAAAACATTTAATATATAGAAAAACAATTTTGTAGATTATGTTTTTACTATTAAGTGGAATTAATATTATTTAATATTGATTATAAATTGAATGATTGGTAATATATTTGTATATACATTTGAAAATAACTTCAAAATAACTATATAAAATAAATTGGTTTAATTTATTAGATAAAAATTACACAACATTAATAAAAAACATCTTTGAAATTAAAAGTCTGACAATTATCATGGTCATTAACTTTAATCTTATTAATCACAATTTTACACCTACAAATTATATTTACCTTATTACATAATATGAATAATTTAATATAAATTATGAAATATATATTTATATATTTAATTTATTTATGTATTTCAAACCAAATTTTACTATAATCAAATAAAATTACTTTTTAGAGTAAAATATTACATAAAATTACCAAACATTATAAAGGTATTTTATATATTTAACATATTATGTTTAAATTATTTATTTATATTTCATATATATATATTTTTATAGAAAAAATGTTTTTTAATAATATTAATTCATAAGAGTGATAATATTATAAAACTCGATATTTTTCAAAGTTTCACCTAAAATCAATTATTTTAGAAAAATATAAAAAATCATCCAATGTTTATATTGAAAATTTTCATCCTAAAATGATTTTAGTTTTTTCAAATTAAAATATTCAAACTTATAAATTTTTAATTTAATTGAATATATAATATATAAATAACAGTTTAATTTATTAAAAAAATTCGTTTTGAAACTTCTAGTTTCTTTAGTCTTATTTCATATAAATTTCTAAATAATTTAGTGTTTATATAATGGTTTATAAATCTAAACACTACCTATTATAATATACATTTTACTATGATCAATTTAATGTATAAAAGTAAATTAAAATACCTTTGTAAAATGGTTCATCAAAATGAATAATGTAATAAATATTAATCAATGAAATAATAATAATATGTCATTATTTTAATTGATTATTATATTTTTATGTTCTAATAATTAGATTATTCATATAATACTAAAATTACGTTGTTCATTTTTGTTGGGCTTATGTTAGTTCTATGTTTTATGCACAGAATCTATCGATGATAATATTAATTAAAGGGATCCAAAATATAGGGTTGTTATATTATCCCCCAATTAAATAATTGCATTCATTAAATTTTAATTATTAATTACTTAGGAATATTGGTGAGGGTATTGTTAAAATTTTATTCATTGAGGATATAACTCCTAATATGACATCTACCATATTCTTTGTGGTTATTTCAAGTTATTCATACTTTCTCAAAAAAATTAATCATTCATACAATCATGTACCCCATTATATATATAACCTATTCATATATTCTTCATAACATACCTTTCCCAAAACCATTTGAATCTATATGAAATTAAACCACATTTAAATCATATATTAATCCAAAAATTTAATATTATCATCAACTATTAGTTAAAAATTTCACACAATATTCAATATATATCATAATCCCAAAAATTATATAATCTTAACCCATGGCATTGTAGATCAATTTTTAGTTAAATAAACAATCAAATCTAATTCTATCAATACTATATAACTAAATATTTAGAAAATCTATCAATCCTTTAATATCTCAACATCAAGTTTATATTAAAATTAAGAGTTATCCATCCCTCAATCACATGTTTATCAAATTTTATCCCCCAAATATATGATTTTATAATAAATTCATTTTCAAGGTAACTAATACCATTTAATATAAGTTTCCAAATCTTTAATTAAAAACTATTAAATAACAATCCATATATATTTTACATAAGCCTAATAAATATTATAATACCCTAGAATATCATTGATAAATATCACTTACTAATGAAAATAACTAAGAGTATCAATATTTAGTTCCTATTCAGACATCAACCTCACTTCCATAGGTAAGACAGATAAACTCACATTTTCTATCACTACTATAAAATAATATGATTCTAAAAAATTTATGAAATATTCCTTATTTATTTATATGACGTAGTAGTTTCTATAAATATATATACCATTCTCAAATTCATTTTCATGATCCAGTTTCAACCGAATACTGAAGCCAAAATTTTTTGGAAATAATCAAAACAGGAATATGAAAACAAAAATTAGAAGTGGTGTTCCTCTAAGAAACTTTCATACTTAACATATGATTATTTTTGTTCACACTAAGACTCTGTTTTTCCATTCCTTATAAATCCACAGTGATTTTCTTATTATATTCTTAAACTAAATTATTTAACATCATACTCAAATACTTCATAATGTTTTACTGGAGATAATTTAAATTAAATATATAATATCCACATGGAATTTAGAACTAGGTGTACAGTTATGCCTCTTTGTCGTGAACTCGGCGATGATCAAGTTAGCACTCAATATACATTTTTTAGGGCTGTTAATCCTAGGTACATCTATTCTGGAGTCTACATCCACTTGTATAAATCCTTAAATACTCAATATTACCTCAACTATCCTTAAGAGTTATCAATAACATTCAAATTATGATCATAAATAATTTATCAACCTTGAAATTATCTCCAACTAACATCCAAATATCTTAAGATATCTAAACCATACTTTGATGAAAACTATAACACCCCAGACCCACACTAAGAGATCCAATGCTATGATACTTTTTACATATGTTCTATGATTTGAACTATAAAAACCCACATATGTATCAATCTATATTACATGACTTAAAATAAATATTTCATTATAATAAATTAAAAATACCTTCAGTTTTATAGTTATTTAAAATTAAGACAAAATATTAAAAAACAATATTCATCTCTTTTTCAACTATTGTACATTTCTCCTACTATATAATAAACTACTTAATCCATAACAAGTCATCAACATATTCCACAAATTTTCCACATATGATACACTTATATAGGTTTCAAACATTTATAATATTCATATCCTATAAAAATGGAAATATAATAATAGGATCAGCTCAGATTCTGAATAATGGGAAAAATAATCAATAACAATCAATGATCACAAGTGATAATAAGATGATCATATGGGTATAATCCAGATAAATAAGAAAATTAAAACCAAATAATTCTCATATCACAAAACATGATTTATTTTGTACTATATGAAAGAATATAACAAATGAGTCAAGAGAGTTTGGAAACATGAGTCAATAAACCCAATCCCTGAGAGAATAAAAGTCATAATTATAATTATAAAACTATGGAATAATAATATTAATAGGGTATCATCATATTTTTATTATATCTATGAAGGGATAGCCTTTATTTTGTGAGAATATTTAAGACAAAACTCCCATTAATATTTGAGAATATTTTATAAGGCTCACCATTTAGTTCGGAAAAACATCCATGAAGGATCACCCTTAATTCATGACAATATCTATTAAGTATTACCCTTTAATTCATGAACATATCCAAGATGGTAGACCCTTTAATTTTTTTAGCATATCCAAGAAGGCTCACCCTTTTATTTTTGAGTATATCCAAGAAAGATCATGCTACATTATGTCATGTTGTATAAAACATTAATCAATTTATTGGAGGGAGTTGTAATACCCCCACACATCATCATTCATACATACGAGTTCCACATAAAATAAATTCATTATTGAAAATACAAAGAAACAATAGAAATAATATGTTTTTCATATCCTTTTAATATTTAATCATGTAATGAAAATATTCATCATTCTGTCATTAATAATAATAATATATAACCATGGAAAATAAATGTATATTAAAATATATTCAATAAGTTTCTATGTAAATACCCTTTAATCTTGATAATAGGTCATATGGTATCTATAATTTATATATAAAGTGAATATGGTTAACTAGATAATTTATTAAATCAATTCATGCATAGAATTTGGTTGAACACCATTAAATCAAATAAATAGAAAATAGGGAATTCACAAAGTAAAGGGATTAGATGAAAGATTAGTTTTATAAACCTATAAATACTAAAAAATAAGATATTAGTGACAAATCATTTATTTGATATAAAAAGTAATTTAATAATCCATCCAATGAAATAATGTTAATGGTATAATTTCATGAATATCCTTGATCAAGCATAAGATGTATAAAAAAATAATGACTTATATGAAAAAACACCGTTTTAGGTTTTCTTAGAAAAACCACATTCGATATAAAAAAATAACATTAATAATTTCACAGAATATTAAAATAAATATTTCATAAAAAGAAGAAATTTTCTTGAGAAACCATAAAAATATTGAGATAAATTTTCATATACAATGATAAATTTGGAAGAAATATGAATTCATATAGAAAACATTAAAATGATATTTTTTGACGACATTCCCAATATATTCAAAACAAAACAAAGTTAAGGGTCACATTTATAGGTTATTTTCAAAAAGGTGAAGTGAAAATTTTTGAAAAAAATGCCTTTGGTAATGAAACATAAATAAATAACTTCTTGAAAGCTCATAAATATTCTAAAAATAATTATATAGTTAAAGATAGAATATTTTATTTTGAAAGGACATAAACACATTTTTTTAATGTTTTAAAATACATTATCTTGAAATCTGAAACCCTAAAACATGTCTTATGTTTTACATTTTAAATTGGATAATATAATAATGAAAATCATATAAAATAATCCATATTATATTTCCCAAAAATGAGAGGAAAACATTAGCGGGAATAAGAATATGAAAATGTATTAAAATAATAATTAATTAAGATTAGAATTATTCTTACCAACATTATACTTTTATTGAATATTTTTTCTATGAAATTAGTGGTTATTGATATTGAAAATTAATTCTAATACCAAAAAAGTGAAATAGAATATATAAAAATTGTATCAAATAATCAATTATTTCATGATAATTGTATTCATGTAATAATGAATATGAACCAATGTATTTAAAATTATGTCGATGAAACCCATACGACATTAGGAAATTTTGAATGAAAACCACTTGAAGAATATGATTTCAAATGAGAAATTAAATACCATGAATAATTATTTTATCTCGATTAAAAATATTAAATTGTAAATAGATACACCATTATAAAGAAACCATGGTTTATAATAAGAAGTGTGTCTTAAGAGATTGAAAATTGAGTCAAGAAACCCTTACCATGTATTACTTCTTTTTCAAACCTACTACAACCTCATGTATAAAAGAATAGATATAGATATAAACCTTTTCATTAACTTTTTTATATCTACAACCTTTTATAAACTTCATTTAAAATTATCCTCCACATTTATATTAGTGAATTATTGTCTATTTTTAAGATCAGTTGAAAGTTATTTTGATCATTTTGAACTAGTGTAATAATTTAGGGTTTCTCTTTATTCTTCTCCAAAAGATAGAAATTACTAGATAATTAATGGTTCTATATTATATATATTATATTTATTTATAAATATCTTATTACATACCATTATTATTTTAGATACGTTTCATGAAAAAAGAAGTAGTGTCATCTTATTACTGTAATTTTAATGATCAAAGATGATATTTTAATAATAATTTAATCACCTAACATAAAATTTATAGAACCATAAAAATAAATACTCTATTACTAATTAATCATAATGATATTATTTTATTTCCCATATTCATCCATGTTAGATTCTTATAGCATTCTTTAAGAATGTGGTTAGACCGATCCAAACAAGAACGTACCATAATTAATGGATAATTATGAATATGGAACAAGTTTATTTTTGAAATAATATCATTAATATATAATATTATTATTATTTAGAAAAATATAAGGTTTATAATGATATTTTATGTTATTTTAATAAATAATAATTAAACTATAGGAAAATGATATATGGAACTTCATGGTAGTGGTAGTAAGCAAAAAAGAATGTTTACAATTTTCATTTTACGTAGAATGCGAGGAAGTGAAAATGGATTACAAATTTTCAATAAATGTTCATAATTATATTATATATTTTATTTTTATTTTTCAATTCTATCATTATAACCAGCAAATAGAAGTGGTGGTGAAAAATAGAAGATGTCGCGTAGTGGAGGTGGTAGTCCGAACAACGCGTGATCCATGTTCGTTTTTTATTTTCATTGGATTAAAAGGAAATAAATATGGGGTTTTAAATTAATATAATAACATTTAATTATAATAATTATAATTATTTAATTATATACTATGTTTAGGATATTTTTGTAAGGCAATGAATAATAAGAAATGATAAGGATTATGTTATACTAACATTGAGATCGTCAAATGTTTCTTGAAAGTCTCATTAGAAATGAAAGGATTAGCATAACTATTTGAGACCAAAAACATAATAAATTTATAAATGTTTATATTAGGATAAAATTGGAAGATATTTATATTGAAATTATAAGGAATGGGTGTGGTATCAATGGGTTAATGTGTCCCCTTTTGAAATGGAAGAAAATGGAACCTTTCTGAAGACCCATTATTTTTGAACAATGAAATGAAACTATTTAAGGGTAAATATTTTAAAAAGTGATAAATCAAAGATTATGGGGTGATATTTGGCTGATAAACCATCCTTTAATTATTTTACGACACATTTTATAAACATTTCAAGCCTTTTTTCCACTTGAGTTTCACATTTTACCATTTTGGGTTTTACTTTTGTAACTAGTTTTTACCTGAACTGTTTAAGTTTTATTAATAATATAAGGTAAAAAATACTATTAAATTTTTGTTTTTTTAATATAAATTTAGTTTCCAAATAAATTAATTCAAATTATAAATATGATAATTTTTTTTTAATCGAAACATTTAGTATACAGAAAATTTGTTTTGTCAAAAAATGTTATTTTTAACATTAATTGTCTTTAATATTATTTAGTACAGATTATCACATGAATGATGGATAATAAATTTTTTATAGGTGTAAAAATTACATAGAATTCATTATATAAAATACATCAATTTAAATTATTATATAAAAAATTCTCAATTTTAATAAAACAATTATTAAAAAATAACTTTTCACCATTATCATTGTCCTTAACTTTAATCTTATAAATCCTGATTGTATGGATACAAATAATATTAAACTTATTACATAATATGAAATTAATGTAATAAAATTGGAAATCCATTTTTTAGTATTAATATTTATAATTTAATAAAAATAATTTTTAGGATAAGTGAAATAAATTTTTTAGTGTAAAATATTATTTAGGTTTTTTGAAGGAAAATGTTCATTAATGTCAAAAATCAGCAGAGGTACAAATGTAAAGCCAAGAAGGGAAAATTTCAAGCCATAGATGGTCATCATCATAGGGTCCTAATGCCGCAAGCTGATGAGCATCATTGTTTCCTTCTCGTTTAGTAAAGGCGAAAGTGAAGATTGAGAATCCCTGACGGATAGACAAGATTCGCCTGACGAGGGATCCAAAAGACTGGAGGCTGCTGTCGTTAGAGTTGATAGCATTGATAATGGTGAGACAGTCTGATTCATGGTTGATTTTATCCCAACCACGGTCCATGGTGAGCATTAGACCTGCAAGTATGGCAGTAGCCTCAACCACCATAGGTTCCCAGAAAGCTTAGTGTGCTTCATGTTTGGCTCCAACAATTTGCCCCTGATGATTCCAGGCCAAGATGCCAGGCCGACATGCCCTTCCTTGGGGAGAGACGTATCCAAATTAATTATTTTAAATTAAAAAATATATTTTTTATATAAAAAGGGTTTTAAATACTTTGATGTCATAAAATTTATTGAATTAAAAAAACGGTATCTTTCTACTACTCACCTAAAATTAATTATTCTATAAAAATAAAAAATTTATTTATAGATTATTTTTAAATGTTTAATCCAAAATTTATGTTAATTTTTTCAGATTAAGATTCAATGTTTTTGAATTTATTCCCTAAATGAATATAAAATATATTAAAAAAAGATTTTATTTAAAAAAATGAAATTTCTAAACTACAAGTGCATTTAATATTATTTAATATAAATTGATATAAATTTTACTACTTATAGAATAGTTTATTAATATAAATATCACATATTATAACAAAATTTCAACTCTGATCATTTTAATTTATTAATATAAAATACCGAGCCTTTTAAAAATGGTTCTTTGAAAAGAAAACATTCTAAAATATTAATCAAAGAAAAAATAATAATATTTAAATATTTTAATTGATTATTTTATTTGTCTCTACAAATGATTATATTTTACATATAATTTTAATATGTCATAGTTGATTTTAATTGTGTGTTGTAATAGTTTGGGTTTGTGTGTGATACAAGTTATTGAAGATAGTATTGATCTAATGGATCCAAAATCTCAGGTCATTTTAGTGATTCCATAGGATATGATATAATATATATAAGATACAATACCTAGTTATCGTACACCCCTTCTTCTTTATTGATTCTATCAGATATGGGTGTTGTGGGATCAGATTTCTTAGCTATTTAGTAGTATTGACTGAGCATATAGTGTCACCTTTCCATCAAATGGGTATTGGATTCTGATTATCATTTGTTTGTAATTGTTAATGTGAAAACTATTTAATTAAATTTTTAAACTAATTTTTGAATATGTATATTTAATAGGTTAATATAAAATAGGAGATTAAAATAAGAATATGTTGAATAATTTAATAGTAGTTGTCCAATTTGACTTGTATGGTGTGACTACATGTAACACTAAAAAATTATATATTAATATCTTAGGACATCTAGCATATGATAGGACAAACGTTTCTATCACGAATCATGATTATAATAAAATTTCCATTCATAAAAAAATGATATTTTATAAACAATATAATTTATGTTAAAATAAATATTTATAGTTTATTTTATATGGTCTTATTAACGAATGTAACTATATAATTACATTTTGACATATTATTTTCTTATTATTTTCCATTTTTATAACAGTGGTGTGCTTCCATGTCAATTGAAATTTAAAATATTCAGAAAAAATTCAAATGAATTTAATCATAGTTTTTTGGTTTGAGTTCAATAACACCTTTTTTTTTCGATGTTAGATGTATGAAATGGTACGTGAATGGATACCTTTGGATCAGTAGAAGTTTTTCTGGATATAAAAGATACTAATTCACATATATAATTTATAAATTTATTTTTATATCATCATTAATTTTCTTCTAATAATTTTTTTTGTAAAAGTCAACTTTATTTCGGGAATCATCTAAAAACATTATGCAGGGACAAACATGTCATTCCACACACATTTGAGTTTCAATTTATCGCCCATAGATGGCCATTATAGGAATTCTGTAACTATTATTAAATATATACTTGTTTCATGTTAAGTAATTACATTAACATAATTTCTATTTTTTGGATTTGATGATATAAGCAAATGAGTTCGGTCATGCGATTTGTCAAATAGATATGTGATTCAATTCCATAAGAAATGAGGTGAAAATTATGTAAATGTACATGCTAAAAATATTGGGGTCAAAAAATTAAATTAAAAATTGAATATTTAAAATCAATTTATTTTTTAATTGGCACTCTATTACGATCCGTCCACCCATAGGTCAAAGTACTATTACTATATAGGATCTTGAATCAGAAAAGAAAATTAAAATAAAAAAGAATAAATTACAAGAGATGTATTAATGATTGATAGCATAATATTTGAAGTTTTTAGTTATTGGGAGTGCATCATGCACTTAATATAAGAATATGATAGGGATCATTTATATTAAAATTTAATCCTCGATGTGGAAAAATTCATGAGTACTGAATATGTTACTCTTATTCTACAAGGTTTATATTATCATGATAATTAATTTATATATTTTAATATAAATTGTATAATGAAAACTAATTTATATTCTAAAATAATTTTTATGCATGTGCTGGAGGATGGTGGCTAATAATAGAATATGGAGTGTTTATCATCTTGGGATAGAGATAGTAAAACAAACGATTCAAGTTTATGATGGACTCACTTTTCATGCGTTGTGATTATATGTTGGTAATTTCATTAAACACATACATATTCTACCTTTGGAAAATTGGATATTAACAAATATCTATGTATATTTTAAAAATATTATGTTGTAACGTTAATAATTTTTGTCTTTATTTTTTTATTGATTAAATAAAGATTCAGAATGTGTACCATAATAAGTTATTTATCTTTTTATATTATAGGTAGTGACATAACTAGACTTCTAATTTTGGATTTTGTTTCATTCCATTAATTCCCTGCGATTAAAAATGGAACTAAACAAAAAACTACCAGTAATAAATTAATTGTGGTTTTATACACTACTATATACTAAAACATTTCCTTAGTTTTTTAAAATTCTACCACTTTTGTTGAATGAATGATTCAAACATAGATAAATTGGAGAAAAATTACGGAATTCAAAAACCACTGCTATAAGTTTGATAGTGGATTAAAAATTACCACCAATTAGTGATTCACTATGGTTAAAATTATCATTAAAATAAAAATAAACCACTACGAATTTACATTAGACCTATTAAAATACAATTATCTTTAGAACCATTATTCATTATTTCATAGTTGTCAAAACCATCACATGTCCATAAAAACACAACGCTAATGGGTGTTTTCCTTTTACTGAGTTCTAAATGAAATTATATAAATGTTAAATTAAATACGTTTTTTGATCCATAGTATATTGACATAATTCAAATTTGAGCCCCCATTTTCAAGATATCATAATTTTCACTAAACATGGATAATAATTAATATATTATTTAAATAAATATATTTATATATTTAAAATAATGCCTCAAAATTCATACTCTTTGTAATTACTCTAAACATTCACAAAAAATTAAAAGATGCATACTAATATCAATAAATGCTTTGAAATTTTCATATGAGGTTATTTAATAGGTTTAAATGATTGTTTTTTCTATCATATATTAAATGACCGAAATACCCTTAAAAATTTTACAAACCTGGAAATTAAAAACCTTTATAACAGATAGACATTAAAACAATTTCATCCTAAAAAATCTAAATTTATCATTACATCCTCAAAAACTCTAGCAAGTGAACTCCAAAACCAAAAAAATATTTATAAAAGTTTCACCTTCAAAATGTGTGAGCCATAATTAAAGTAGGATGAAACAAAATTCCAAGGCAGGACCCACTTTTAAATTCCATTAATGATATATAAACCCACCTTAATTACAAACTACCTCAAGATTATCTATCACAATTAAACCAAAAGAACCATTCACTCCCTATAGATTCAATGATTTTTGGGCCCACTATATATCCATTTTGATCTACTTATAAGGATTCTAAATATCTATAGTTTTTTGCAACACATTGCATTACCATTGAAATATTACTCATTTCTCATTACCATATGAGAAGAATATTGTAGATACCACTGTAATTGATACATAGAATATAAAATCCACATATTTTGATAGAGATATAAAAAATAATCCATAAATCACTTCTCAAACCAAATTCAAGATATTGTGGGCCCTACATACCCAAAAAAAACATAATTTGTTTTTTTCTAAACCTCTGTATTATCTGAGAATTAAAAAAACCTCATGATCTAACATTAATATTAATGTAATTATGCACATTCTCATTATCTCAAACATAAGAAACAAAGAAAAGAAAAAAAACATAAAAAACATAATAATACATGATTACTTGTGTATTATTAATGATTAAAAATGTTAAGAAATTACCTAGAGTACATCCCACTATTTGAGAAAACTAAATACTAATTGAAATTTATAAATATTGAACATAATAGATTAAAATTTACGAAAATTATCCATAAAGTATCAATTAAACCCCCCATTCTATTTTATGGATTATCAATCATTTGGAATCCCTTTTTAAAGTTATGTAACTGATTTCAAATTCCTTTACTAGAAAACTAATAAAAAATATTTATCATAAATTAAGGAGAATGTTTGAACATTCCAATATTTATATAAAAAAAGTTTCATAATACCCTAATTCTATATTGTGGTTATAAATGAAATTATCATTAAAATTTAATCAAATAATTTCATCATTATCTATTTTCATAATTAATTCCTCATTTCATGTGATATCACTCAAGACAATAATATTATGTTATTTATAAATATGACTATGATATTATTTATCCGTTTTTAAATCAATAATTACCTTTCCATAACCTACAATACAACCTCATAAAACCTGGTTGTACCATGAATCAATGTGTCTAAAAAATTTGAAACCCATTTTCCTATATTGATCAATGTCAAAATTTAGTTCAAAGGGATCAAAGTTTAATTCATATCATTTAGGATAAAACAAATTAGAAGAGTTACATCAAAATATAATATCTCACTAAATACCAAATTTTAGACATCTCATAACTAGAGTTCATCATGTGATGAAGGAAAACATATATTACCTATATTAATTCCAATTGTAGTAATTTTTTCATCTAAATTATGAAAACACTTTACTAATAAAAAAACTCCATCAAATATTGAAAATATATATCAGAAGTAACCCCCTCCATGATGGAAATAACATTAGTTATTTTAAAAATATATATTTATACCCATATTGACATGATCTGACCCACTATGACCTCACCTGTCCAATATTAGGCATTGTGTTCCACTCTAAGCCCACATCCAATAACCTATATGCTAGTGAGAATACCAAGAGGGAATATAAAACATATTGGAGGCATTAAGTTAAAAAATTATAAAATTTTAAACAGCAATAGTACAAGGTATATATTAATGTAACCAAAGAATATAAATATAAATATTTTAGCACAACCCACATGTTATAATAATCAATATCCTAATAATGAAACACAAACCCAATCCAATATAACATAAAACATATTGATCATAATATCTCATTATGAAGACCAAAAATGAATATCTTCATTAGATACAATCTGTAACATCCCAGGTAAATAAAGAATATTACTTTTTCATATTTATTAATATTTGTGAATAAAATATTAATATTACTTTAAAGGGAACACTATGCTCGATGGCGTACCCAATACGCAACAACGAGTTTTTTTGAAATCTTACATTGCACTCTGATAATAAAATAATATTATTTTAAATGGTAGTTAACGCCTAGTCGTTGTATTGGTGGGAATGAATATAAATAACTAAAATATGATTATATATGTTTGTTAAATGTTTTTACATTTATCCAATAAAAGATAAAGGCTTAAAATAAGAAAAGAATTCAATTCTAAGCATTAATACTCTAAAATTCACTAAAAGGTCGATTTATCACCTTTTGATGGTGAACCCTCTTTAATATAGTTTTGGTCACTCTTATAAATTCTATTTGACCAAATAAAATTCTTATTTAGAATCATAACATCAAAATTTACTTTGTGTAGATTTTTGGTATTTTTTCTATAAAGTTCATTTTTTTTAATGAATAGTGAAACATTTTGTACTTTAATTCAAAACCCATTTTTAATCTAATTTATTTATATGATTATATTATCTTTTTATTTGGTTTTAAAATGAAATTAGAATATATTTTTACCATTTAATCAATTAGTGGTCATTGGAATTAATTTCACTTTGAAATTGGACTTAAACTAGTGTCAATCTTGTGATATATATTGTTTCATAAAAACACGCTATTTGTTCTGACAGCGGGAATTAATTATTAAATTAATTAATGTAACTTATATGTTTTGAATTTTTTAAAATAGAAATCATTTTTGAATTTGGAATATCAAATATAGCTTAGGGTGAAGTTTTGGTATTTTTCTGAAAAACTTCAATTTTTGATTAATAGTGAAACCACTATGTGGTACTTAAAAAAACTGATTTTTCGTTTAAATTAAACTTTAACACTTCTATGATTTGAATTTCAAAAATATGACATACATGGTTGTCATTAGGAAGTACAATTTTGTTCAATGGGATTGAAATAATTTTTTGGTGAATAGTAACTTTTAAGTTTTTAATCGCGATTAGAGGTAATTAGTGTGATTTAAGGTAAACATGATATTATAATAAAATGAAAATAACTTAAAACTTGTCTTAACCCTATTGGATGAGTCATGGCTGATAAGAAAACCCATGGGTTGATTTTTGGGATCCCATGGATCCACTTGGGTAAGATAATGACATTAATGCCATTTATTTAAAGTAAAAGTAAAAATGACACAAACATGTATTGTTTTGCTAAAACAATTTTTACATGGGGTTATACAAGTCTGATTTTTGACTATAAATAGTAATTGGAAAGATAAAAAGATTTCATACATCATAGTATTTTTATTATAATTTTTAGACATTAAATAAATTAAATTATTTATGACATGATGATGATGCAGTGATTACCTCGTTATTTAACGATTTAAATAAAATGAAAATATAATGTAAAATATAAGACCTAAACATGTCAAAAACCTATTGGATGTGTGAATATTGAACTATTATCACTTTATACTCAAAATATATATAACTGTGGGACCTTTAAAATCCGAAATGCATTTTATAATAATGTTACTTTTCAAGACCTTCCATGAGTGCCCCTCCTCTCCTCTTATAAAAGGCCCCCACCTCTACCTCCTTACACACACCTCTCAAGACTTTGTCTCGGAAAAACCCTGACCATTTTGTCTATCCAAATCCCTCTCTTACTCCTATAAACCTAACTTTGGGCAGAAGTCTTCCCAAGGAAGCCTTTGAGCTCAAATAAAAAAGAGTTACCCGATTTTAAGGTAATGTCTTCACTTGTGTTCTTTAGTTTTATTTTGCTTCTCCAACCCCATAATATCTTTTTATTCATTTATTTTGTAACAACTCCAGTATCTTAAATATATTAGGATGTTGTTATAAGAAGTATTCGAGCTACACTTACACACACCTACATCTAATGGTTAAAGAACATACTGTTTCTGTGGATGGTGAATTTCTGCCTCACGAAACGATGATTGTTCAATATTCTTTTAACACCTTAAAAGGTGGCCATTAAGATGTCACTATATTTATATATGATATATAATATGTTTATTTTTTCCTTAAGCTTCTGTATTTTTCATTTATGGCATACCTTTATGGTTTGCATTATGGGTATATGCGATATCTTCATTTTAGGAAGTGCGGACTACCGCCCCCTCAAAGTGATTTGATTCGTTAATACCATACGTGATACGTATAAAAGATAGATTTAATAATATTATATATGATACCATAATGTAATTATAATACTATTATGTATCATTATTTTTTAATTCCATTAAATATGAAATAGAAATGGAAGTAGTGTTCATGCGTACGTACGGCTTACCGTCTCCATGAATGGTGCATTTCATTTCTTACCTCTAAATGGTATGTACTATTATAAATACATGTATATGTAGGATATATATGATATATATGATATCAAAATCATGAATATCATTCTGGATATAATGGACCTTTGACCACATAAACAACATGTTATTGTAAGAAGTCCATTTTTGACTTAAGTACCAAATATCGACCAAACGAACTTTATTAACTTAAATGATTACATATTGTTTATAACATTGAAATAAGTTGTATAAAAGGAATAATAAAATTGAAAAAAAATTCTTAATAAAGTATAAATTAACTTTTGTTTATTATTTCAAGAGATTAAAGAGTGATCGAGTCAAGTCGGACTTGACGTAAGGGATCCGACCTCTCTCTTTCTTTCCAAGTACCCTCTTTTATGTCATTTCATTTACGCTCCATGTTCTTATGTTGTAGGATGTTATTCTAAATTAACCATACTGTAATTTTTATTTTAAAATGATGATAAACCCCCTCTTACTCTCATCAATTCATTTTTAGAATTTTTAAGTGGCGCCGTTAGGCTGCCGAATTTTCGTAAGAGATCCAACCACTCTCTTTCTTTTAAAGTACTCTCCTTTATGTAACTTATTCTAAGATCATCTTTATTATGTTGGGGGATGTTATTTTATATTCCTATTACTGTAAATTTTATTTTAATATGATTATAGACCTTATTTGATCTCCTCAATCCATTTTTTTGATGTTTTATGTGGCGTCGTTAGGCTGCTGAATGTTCATAAGGGTATTTTCAGCTCACTTTTTATTCCCGTGAGATTCATGCTAAATTGGACACTATTTCATTTTGTGTGGTGTATTTACTGCCCATTATTTTACTATTTTTATAATATACTCTCATTTATGGGTAGTTACATCTTCATTGTATGACCCTTCTTTCATGGGGTGTACGTTTCGAAAGTTGCCCAAATCGGTAAGGGAACCTTTCACACTCCTCTTTTAAAAAGACTTATTTTGTTATGTCTTTTAATTTACATCTTTTTATGTTGGGATATGTTCTTATATATATTTATTGATGTAAATTTTATTTCTAAGTGATGAGATACCATTTTCTCTCTCATAAACTAATGTTATGAATTTTAAAGTGACGCTGTTAGGCTATCAAATTTTACCAAGGGAACTTCTTAACCCAATTTTGATTTGTTTGGGTTCAACATGTACTTATTGAATATGTCATCCTTTGAATATGTGTGAATGACCTTTTATTGTTTTACACTTAGTATCCACTTATATTGGGTGTATTTATATTTGTCACACATAATTATGAGATTGATTTATCCTTAATTTAAGGATACCTTCTTTATAATGGATTTCATCTCATTTTCCATTTCTATTGATTCTTCATTGTTTTTATGCACCAGTTCAATATTATATGGTGTATATACTGTCCTTTGTAATATTATATCATCCCTTTATTCTCATTATATTATCAATTTCTGATTAAATGTTATTCCTCAATTATTGTATTCAAGTGTCACTCATTTTGTTAAAACCCCTTTAAATAAAATATCGTTTTAAATGTTTTAATGATTTATTCTTATAAATATTTCTCATTAATATCCATGTTTTAAAAATGGTTTTAATGATTTATTTATATGGATATTAATGGTTTAAAATTTTAAAAGCTTCAAAGTGGTATGGGACACTTCGATTTAAAAATCTCTTTATTAAATGTTTTAAATGGTTTTAAAAATGGTTTTTAGAATGGATTCATTATTTCAATATCTTAAAATGTTATATTGTTATTGAAATGTGGGAATGTTATCTTTCCTTTATGCTTAAGTTATGTGCTATGATTATGTTATGGTTCTTGGGCATTTTTTATGAAGACGGGTGGTTCCGTGATAAACTAAGGGCGGGTGAGCCCGATATAGCTCTCTAATGCATTGGGTAACGCGAAGGAGTTAAAAGTTAAGGTTTCTCTGAAGATATTTAGGGAATATACTATTATGGGTATTCCAAACGTAACCAAGAGGGTTACTCCCTACATAAAAATGTTATGAATGCCTCAAGTTACCTTTATGTCTTATGATTTCTATGATTTATTCCTGATTTTATGAGGTATGTTAAAGTACTTATGTTTTATGGGTAAAGTATGATTTCATTCTTACGTACATATTTTTTCATGTTTCCTTTCCATATTTTTATATCCCTTACTGAGAATTTTATGCTCATCCAAAGTTTTTGAAATGTTTTTCACAGGTCAAGGAAATGGTACATGATATGATGATAGTGTCAAGGAAGTGTCAAGAAAGAATCCATGTTTTATTTTAAATATGTTTCCGTTGATGGGAAAAATGAATATTATCTTTTATGTAACCACTTTGTTTAAATGTGGAATGTAATACATGTTTTATGATCTAATTCTCTAAAACTCTAAACCTGAAAAGATCTTCAATCTGTAATCTTGTACTAACTCAATATTAATTAAGGTTTAAGGCTGGGGACTTATAGTTGGTATCAGATGGAGGTTTAGATAACTTTAGAGGTTAGAGTGTTGTTTATGAAAAAGTGAAAAGTTGTGTATAACCGCAATGGTTAGTATATTAGATGGAGTCATTGTTTTTTTTAAAATTTATAATGAGTTTGAGATAACTTGGATAAGTATATCTTTGTGTTTATCTTCCTCTTAATTATATGATTATTTAACTGATATACTCACACTGACCTTTTTGGTTTTAGTAAATGGATGGATCTAGGAGGCACCAAAGTAACAGTGGATTTGAAGAAAACTATGACGGTTTTATGAAAGAACAACTGAATGATATGGGAGCTGCAATGAGAACTCTTGTGGTTATCCTCAACCAACTGTATAGAGTCATGATTTACCACCTGAACCTTAGTGATTTTTATAAGGCATCATATATGAAAGAAACAAATCCCTACGGAAGTTCAGGTAATAATCATAAAGGTAAGTATTTTCAAAAACCTATGTGTCAAAGATGTGGAAAGAAACACATAGGAAAATGTTTCAAAGGGACAGAAAGATGCTATAAATATGGAAATGAAGGTCATAAAGCAAGAACCTGCCATGGAAAAAGGAAGCATCTAGTTGACTCTAGGAAGGGGAAATAAGTTCTTTATGAAGGATCAATTGAATGTTTCAAATGTGGTGTGCATGGTAATTATGCAAACACTTGTCCTGCAAAGAATTTTCGGGAATGGGGTCACCAAGATCGTACAAATATTCGTTTACCAATACCTAATTCCATTCTGATTGAGGATGAAGAAACTGACAATGACCAATGAAAGGTATGGATTATTTCTTAACATATGTTTTCCTATTATTGGAATCTTTGGATATGATTCATATTTTTGTTTGTAGGAAATAAGTATTTTAGAATAAGTTGAAAATTAATGGTTAATGGATCATGAAGAATGTTGAAAGAGTAATAAGTCAACATATAAGGGATTCAAGAGTTATGGTAGATTTTAAGATGGTGAAACTCTTAAATGTATTAAGTCGCTTTTGATAATGGAGGTACATTAGAAGACTTTTTTATAGTATATGTAACCCTGATGTTTGATATATGAAAATTTTATTCAAGTAATAATTATCATTTCTTTTGTGGATATAGTTATAAAGAACCATTTGGGTTTATATGATCCTTGAATTTGAGGCAATTACTGGTTAATACATTTTGGGTTTCAAAATGAAAGTTATTAGATAACCTTTGTGGTTAAATTATATTATGGTTATTTTTGAAGATTCTATATCTTTTTAGGGATTTTTTTTATATAATTTTGGAAAAAGGACAACACGCAGACCGTGTGACAACCCGTCGCGTCGGACGAAGCTGCAATAATCGAACCCACAACTAAAGTGTGACTGGTATTTATTGCCTACCACTGGACTACGTGAAGTCCCTTGTTAGTATGACTTATTCTTTTTAGTTAGATGATTTTATGAATTAAGAGTAAGTTTATTTTGGGTTATCTATGGAAATTATTAACCTACCATAGAGTATATGTGATTAGGTTAATTAGTTTTCAATATGAGAATTTAAGAGTAACTAATGTTATTTGGAGATAAGTGTTAATTTGTACCTTGGAAGACTATGTGATTAAATCCTTCAAATATTTGGGTTTCAATCTTAGTTTGGTTTACTTTGAAGAATTTTATGGACAAATTTTTTATCGAATGGTCTTCGTTGAACTTTGGGTATTGTTTGACAAATTTTGGAGATTAAGAATTGATTTGTTTAAAAAAAAGGATTATCCTTTTTAGGTATTATCTGATCTTGTACTAACCTTTTGGGTTTTTGTTAAGGTTTAAAGACATGGGAAGTATATAGTTCTCTTTTTTGGATTAGGTTATTCTCAAGAAGTTGATTATAGTACTCTTAATACAAACAAGTCTTCCTAAATACTCGCATTTTGGAGAAAATATGAGTTTGATTTAGGAATCTAGTAAAAGTTGAAAGTCTACGTGACAAGTAAGTATGTTTCATTATGATTTATTTAAGATCAAAAATAAATTCCTCAATTAAGAGTAACTTAAAACAAAAATGTTTTCTGTTAACTTTTCCTACTGGGGAATCGAATACCGTTTAACCCATCATAAGTTTGTGATTTTCTTGTGGTTAACTTTCTCCTAGACATGTTTACTATCACTCTCCATCAGAACATGACCCTTTGTTTTTTGCTCCATATCCATATTTTTGTACTTGAAATCCTAGTATGGGTTAACTCAGGTGACATTTTTACTTCTATCCCATTCTTTTTAAGTAATAGTTTTACTGACTCCTTTTCCGATGTGGGGCTTTCAATGAAGTTTCCAAGCCCAATTTTAAAATTGCGAGGACGCAATTCCCAAAAGGGGGGAAGGATGTAACATCCCAGGTAAATAAAGAATATTACTTTTTCATATTTCTTAATATTTGTGAATAAAATATTAATATTACTTTAAAGGGAATGCTATGCTTGATGGCGTACCCAATACGCAACAACGAGTTTCTTTGAAATCTTACGTTGCACTCTAATAATAAAATAATATTATTTTAAATGGTAGTTAACGCCTAGTCGTTGTATTGGCGGGAATGAATATAAATAACTAAAATATGATTATATATGTTTGTTAAATGTTTTTACATTTATCCATTAAAAGATAAAGGCTTAAAATAAGAAAATAATTCAATTTTAAGCATAAATACTCTAAAATTTACTAAAAGGTCGATTTATCACCTTTTGATGGTGAACCCTATTTAATATAGTTATGGTCACTCTTATACATTATATTAGACTGTTGACGCTCCTTTCGTCACAGAATCTAAAGATCGGAAAAGGGAATATCTGAGCTCAAAGTGATTAAATCCTTTGAAGAAACATCAAAATTCGACAAAGGGATACACAAGGAGAACATTTCCCATGAAGCACATATAACTTTGTGGACCCTGTTCTTGGATTTTCTCCCTAAAAGTAAATCCCAAACCTTCGTCTATCTGGGAAGTCATCTATACATAAGCCCCAAAACAAATTCTTATGATTGCATCTTTTATGGCACAATTGTCTAAATTTTACCAATACCTCTTGTTTCTCACACCGAGCATGACTCACGTGAGCTTAGAGTGTAAAAGTAATTATGACATTCATCTTTGAGCCATCAATCATAAAACATCATATCCCATTCCTCGAACTACGTGGGTTCTGATTCCTTTTTCAAAACAAAGGATACGTAGGTAGCCCATTTATGGGTTCGATCCCAACATTGAAATAATCTCTGTCCTTCTGAATGACGATAAACTTCAAGTGCCCCACTGAGTGGCTTTAAAACCAGCCTGGTCATCAAAATGACCAAGAGACTTTTATATAAATGTTTTGAAGGATACCATTGACCAAGAATCTCTAAACAAATATAGATGATTCTATATTGATGAAGAACCTCGAATACATATAAAAGATTCTCTAAATTTCTTACATATTTAATCATTGATTGTTAAAACTAAAGGAAAGCTCATTTTATACTTGGTAATGTAATAAGGATTCACGAACTTAACTTAAATCTATAAAGAGAGTCCCGGAGTAGACAATAATTCCCCTCAAAAAGGTGTGATGAGTCCGACCTCCCATCCTCTCGACCAATGCAAATTCCTAAGCCTCATTTACCCCACAAGCTAATGAGAGCCTGCCTTTGGAAAGTAGGTCCAAACGGATGTGGAATCATTGGATGTTTCCGGTTCTACGAAAAAACCCGTTAGAAACCGATCGGAACGTTTGAATCTCCCGTCCAGGAGGTCATCCCCGGATTCCGCGCGAAACAAAAATGGTGAACCCGACGTGAATCCTTAACCAAGTTAAAGTGATATTCTTCTTATCTGTTAGGCCCTTTGGGCCAACAAGGCAATCATTGACATATGATCATCCAAAAGATGCAGTAGCCGGATTCATCTTGATTATGTCTGTTACATGGAACAGGCACTCTTTTTTCAAGATCTTCTACAAAAATGGCTTTCCTTAAATTCACCCCTGTGAATACTGCTGCTGGGAACACCTCTACTGTGAGGTCTGCTGCTGTGAAAACCAATGCTACTACTCCTGCTGGAACGTCATCCGCTCTGAGGATGACATCACCAACTCAGCGTCTTCAACGCTGTGTTTCTAATGCACTGGTTAAGGAGTACCGTCGCAACGGTACTATCCCAACTCTGGAGGCCGCTCGTCAAGCCCTCCAAGTTAACAATTCTACCTGGTCGTCCGGACAACGGCGGCCAGCAATCAAGAAGCAGACGGTGCTGACTACCGTCTCCAACCGTTTCGGGTCGTTATCCCCGGAACGCAATTTCCATTCACTCCCTTACTCCGAGGAAGTGAATGAGCAGGTCCCGCAGGACCTTAATTCAAAAATACAGGAGTCCTTCTCAAAGGCTCCCATCAAAAATCACCGCTAGACTCGTGCGGTAGTGCGCCCTCAACATGATGAGGGTACCGACTCCAGGCGTTCAGCTCAGGTTCCTCGAACCCGAGCAGGCAAGATGAATCGCCAGAGACGGAATCCGGTTAACAATAGGCAGGTTGTCATCCCTGCCATCTCCGGAGAAGTCCACCAACCTAACTTGGTGGCAAACAACGAGCAGGCATACACACCTGCCCGTTTTAATCCCACTGTCCAGCAGACTCGTCTGGCAGCATCAAGACGATCCCGCCAGGCAATTCCGGCGGAGTACCATAGGCAGGAACATACACCTGCTTATACATCAGCAGTTAGTCAGCAGGCTCGTCTGACTACATATGGTGGATCTCGTCAACCGTGTTTGGCGAAGTGTAATCAGCAGGCACATACACCTGCTAATACTAATCAAGCCTACCAAGAGTCTCGTTTGGTAGCGCACAGAGAAGTCAGTCGGAAAGCCCCGACGAAAAACAGGAGACAGACTAAACTCTCTGCCTCCACACTTGAGTACTGTCAGGATTCACTGACAGGAAAAGGAGGACAGGAGCAGGCACATACACCTACTCCAAGCCCGGAATGGACGTATATCCCTGTTCCGGCGGCTGAAGTCACCAAACATATTTTGTCAATGGTGAAAGAGCAGAAGCAAATTCCTGCTCATATTCTGGATGCTTGCCAGGATATCATAACAGCTTCAGCATCATCTCAGGGACAGACACATAAATCTATCCCTAGCAGTGGAGTGACACATCAACAATTCACTCCGGAACAGACACACACATCTGTTCCAGTCCAAGAGGGTTGTGGGGCCTACTCCCCCATATCATATGGACAACCAAGTCAGGCACATACACCTGATTTGAGCGATGATCGTCAGCCTAACCTGACCATCTTTCCTGATCAGGCACATACACCTGCTCAGAGCAATCACTTTCGTCATCAAGTGGTTTCTAAAGCGAGTAAGAAGGCATCTAAGAAAAAGATCCGCCCAGCACAGTCAGGAGATCAAAGGCCAATCTGCAACAAGGCCTTGCTCGATGCTGGAGTTCTTGAAGCCCTTAGACATTTATCTGTCGGAATTCAAGATTCTACTCCCTCAGTTCCCAATAACAGGAACATTAATCCTGAAGGTCTTCAACAGACACTTCCTCATGAAAACTTGCTTCATGAAAATTCGGTCAATCTTGAAGTTTCTTCTTCAGATGAGAACCACAGGAACCCTCTGTGTGGTCAGAAGGCCAAGGAGCAAGAGATTTCATCTTTTTCTGTAACCCATCATGAAGGTCCTCCTCATGGTGATGAACTTCGCTGCGAAATTCCTCTCCGCAGTAGTGATTCACATTGTCTCGAAAATTCTTCAGAAGGCAATGTAGTGACGAGAAAGCCCTCCTATCTCGAGGCACTTGCAAACGTAAAACCAGTCATGTCTGATGCTTTACTATCGGCAGGTGAAACTCTTTCTCCATCAGAAGATAGCCTGGGGTTCAGGTTATTCTCCGAACCTTCCCTGGGTCATTCATCTTCCAGCATGAATAGTGATTCCTCTACCAATCTTGTTGAATCCGATGAAGCAACAAGGAAACACCAACTCTGGTCCAAACAGGTAGAAGAATCTTCATTTAATGATAAAGGGAAAATGCTGAACATGAGGAAAAAACTGGCAAAAGGTGAAGTACCAGTCATGTTTTGGCCTTTGGCTGATTCACAGTATGACATTCCAAAAATGTTGACGGATGATGGAATCCATGATATTGGTCTTAACATATGGAAAACTCTTTGTCAATTAAAGAAGAAGGTATTATCTTACGATGAATATGAAAATCATCTTAAGATAATAGAAGGGTTACAACGCCAGATTGATTTGGCATCTCTATCAGTCTCTCGGTATCCGAAGGCTGAAAAGCAACAGAGAACCCTTCAACGTTCATGCCTTGGCGCACTAAGAAGATTGCGTCAGTTAATTTCCAATTCTCCATCTAATGTTCATATCAGAGGATGGGGTGTTCACGGAGCACTACATTTCACAGTGCTTTCCGGTCAGCAGAGCCCGCCGAAAATGGTCTCATGCAATGTTATTGCCCATGGCCGGCCACAGTCAATGGGCTTTGTTCATAATCAAAATCTTGCTCGAGATCAAGCTTCAACTAGTTCCTCTCAAAGTCAAGTATATAGAGAACAGGTTGTTGAATTGCTCCTACATCAAGCAGGAGAGAATATTGCGCAAGCCTCTCGTCTGGAGCAAACACGTCATCAAATGACAGAAGTTTCGGAAATCATCCAACGGTCTGTTGAACCAGGTGATAAAAGTGGATATAGGTTAATGCATCCAGCTAATTTCCGAACTAAGATTCGCAAGATCAAGAGAGATTTTAAAAAGATCTCAGACATAGCATGTCAAGAGACACCCCAGCTTTCCAGACTGGGGACTTCTCTAACCCAACCCTCAGAATCAACGAATGGGATTCGAGGAGTTGAGCGGAAGCAACAGGAACACCCCCAGTCCACCAGACTGGGGACTTTTTCAAATCTTCAATCCCTCCCTCAGAGAAAGTCAGTATTCTCTCGATTAGGGAATAAGCCTCAAGAGGAACGAAGAGCCAAGATGTCAGGAGATTCTCTCCAAGTGACGGTTCTCCAAGAAATTCCTGAGGGATCAAGTCAACGGAATGCCATGTCTTATCATGGACATAGAAGGAGACAATATCACAGAAATGATGATAGAAAGGATTCCATGCAATATGCATCCATTAATGTCATCACTGCCGTTGCTGCTGATTCACCAGATGAGGCTCAATTAGAGGGATCAGACGAAGAGGTTCCTGCTCAAGAAGTTGCGCACACAGACCTAAATGAAGAAGGTGTGCGCACACGTAATCAAAGGCTTACCCAAAATCTGGGCATTCCTTCAAGTAACCCACTTCCCCCTCTCCGAAAAGGATCCAATAAGGGGAAAGGTAAGAATCAGGTTACTTCTCACCCTTCCTCTGAAGGAGGTCAATCGCTCTCATTAGAGCAAAGATTTGCACAACAAGAGGAAGAAATGAAAGAATTAAGAAGGTTGAATGCAGAACTACTTCAGAGTAGTCTTCTTCTTAAGAATGCTGAAGTCCGACAGCCGAAGGAATTTGTTGTAACTACTGAGATGGATCAGGAATATCCTCCTTTATCAGTACACCCACAGAGGTCTAATCCTACGGGTCAAACGCAACAACGGTTGGCAGCACTACCATTAGTTGCAGCACCAACCTCCACGGCTGTCCAAGCTCCATTCATTGCACCTACCCAAAACCAAGTTCAACCTGACGTTTCTCAAAAGTTAATAACTACTATTGAGTCATTAACAGCTCGGTTAGAAACTATGGAAGGGAAACGGGCGCAAGTTCAACCTGAAAAGAAAGTTTACCCTGAATGGGTAGATTCAATTTCTCCTCCATCCAGTTTTGGAAACCCTATTTTTCCTACTTTCAATGGATCAGGCGACCCTGAACAACATTTGACGCATTACGTGTCTTGTTGTGATCCTATGATGGGAACTCCAGAGCAGCAAGAAGCAGTGAAACTCAGATGCTTCGTGCGAACCTTGCAAGGACCAGCTTTTGTCTGGTATACAAGCTTGAAATCCCGGTCAGTCATCGGATGGGAGGATCTTCGTCAAAAATTCCTTCTTCAGTTCAGCTCAACTTTGCCAAAAACGACAGTTTTCGATCTTACAAACTGCAAGCAAAGGGAGAATGAAAGAGTCTCTGATTTCATTTCTCGTTGGAAGGGATTAACGTATTCCATGAGTTTATCACTCCCTCAGGATGAATTGTTGCCAATCTGTGTGGCAAATTTGCGTGACGAATTACGCACACCATTGATCCCTGTGAAAAACACAGGAGGGTTTCGAGACCTTACTTCAATCGCTCAACAGATTGAAGATTCCCTTATGCAGGCTAAGGTTAAATCTCGTGTAATTCCATCAGCTCCAGGAAGAAGAATGGGTAAAGCAGAAACCGCTACAGTTATGCTTAAACAGGCACCTGTACCTATTTCTACTTCAAAACCTTCATCTTCTCGAAGGGCTCCACCTCCTGAACGCCAAAAAAAAAGGCTGTTTCGTCCAAATGATCAAAAAGATCAACGACGAAAACAATTTGAGGATATGAAGAGTAAAACATACTCTTTCCGAAGTGAGCAAGTTCTTGGTTACTTCATTTCAGCTCTGGAAAATAATTTGGTTCAATTACCAGTGCCGAAGAGACCAAACAAGGAAGGAGATGAAGACCGTCCCAATTATTGTCCCTTTCATCAAATGTTGGGACATCCCATCCAGGAGTGTTTTGTCTTTAAAGACCTCCTACAAAAGATGGTCGACTTGGGACAAGTCAAATTGAAGGGTTCTTCAGCTCATGTAGCGTGTATTACCACTACAGATCCAGAGGAAGGAGGCGAGTGGCAGGAAGTCAAAAGCAAAACTGCGAAAAAATATGATGATTGGATGGTCAGAAAGACAATCAATCGGACCCATTCCATTTTGCGAACACAATTGAAGAAGCCAATTGTGTCTCCTACAAAAGCTGCAGTAAAGCCTCCATCAAAGGACAAATCCTCAAAAGGGCAGCGCAATTCGAAGAAGAAAGAGGAATCAGGAGAAGATGAGTATGTATCAAAGCCTAAATTGTCTTTTACTTTGGTAGATTTCATGCCATCTACTTCAAAGCCACGGGCACCGTCCCACCAAACGGCACAGCCTAAACAGGCTAACCAGGCAGAGTCTTTACCAGACGAAGAGTTAATCTTTGGTTCTGTTTAATCTCAATGGATGGAGAACACATCACGACTCCAACTAATGCCAGATTTCTGAAGAAGTATTTTGTATAAACACAAAATATTGTTCCCAGAACCAAGACTCTTACATTTGGTTCATACAGCAATGGTCCAGTATGACCTTAAACTACAACTTCGTCCAACATGACATTAAACTGTGTCACACTTCTGTCCGAGATGACATTAAACTATAATACGTCCAGCATGACGATAAACTGTACGGTCCATGCATATGACCATAAACTATTCGCACTTATGTCCCTGCAACATGACACTAAACTGTGCAGCACCAATAGTCCTAACTACAAGACTTTAAACTGCATAGTCCCTGATTTTGTCTTACATGACAATAAACTGTATAGAAGTTCCTATATTTTGTCCGAGATGACATTAAACTATATTGTGTCCTAGCAACATGACATTAAACTGTGTGGCACTTTCATCGTCCAACATGACGTTAAACTGTGTCAGTTCCCTTATCGTCCAACATGACGTTAAAATGTCACATTGGTTATTAATATGTCCTACATGACACTAAACTGTATATGTCCGAGATGACATTAAACTATATTTTGTCCTAGCAACATGACATTAAAACTGTGTGGCGCTTTCATCGTCCAGCATGACATTAAACTGTAAAAAATCCCCAGAACTGATATCCTCATATTGGTTCACCTTAGTCCTAGCTACATGACTTTAAACTGTACAACACCAGTTCGTCCTTGCAATATGACGTTAAACTATACAGCAATGGTCCCGTATGACTTTAAACTGCATCATTCCTGGTCCATATATATGACCATAAACTATTTGCAAATATGTCCAGCAAGACGTTAAACTGTGACGTCCTAACTACATGACGCTAAACTGTATAAAAGTCCCTCACGTCCGGAAAGACGTTAAACTATATAATCATCAAAAGTCCAGCATGACATTAAAACTGCACAATCCCCCTTTCGTCCAATATGACGTTAAACTGTATTGTCCCCATCGTCCTAACTACATGACGCTAAACTGTACAGAAAGTCCTTGATATGTCCTACATGACATTAAACTGTGCATCGTTAAGGTTGTTATTACCTCTTGTTTCTCACTCCGAGTATGACTCACGTGAGCTTAGAGCGAACATCAACCATAACACTCCCTTTGGGCCACTAACCATGTGTAAGTCCCAACAACATTTTTTAGATCATTGTCCACAAGAACAACTTGATCATTAATTCATTCTTTAATTGAACTACACAGACTTTGATCCTTGCCCTCCAGGCTGGGTATGTAGGCAACCTCCCAAAGGTTCAAGCCCAAAAACAATCTCTTCACATTGGTTCACCACCATCTCATATGATGATGATTTGTGAAACCACCCCTGGAATCAATATCTTTACATTGATTCACTTTCGTCCTTGTTATATGACGTTAAACTATACAACACTTTTGTCCGGTACGACAATAAACTACAATATTCTTTGATTTCCTCATTTGAGAAGGAACCATTATTAACATTGATTCTTTTTTCAATCATGGTTTTCATTTTTCAAAAGACTACGTACATACATGGTAATGCCTAATCTTTTTATTTTAGGTTAAAACCATCATTGCACTAAAGTCCCCTTTTCACCCTTCACATGTACGAACCAAATTTGTACAAAGGGTAGTTCTAGAACTACGTGGACTTGATTCCCATCCTTATGGGATACGTAGGAACATTCGAGTGTCCCTCGAATCCAGTCCCAAGTCTTTTGGGCCTAACCCCAAATTTCACTTTCAATCCCTTGGCTGAAAAGTCTTCATGAAAACACACACTGTGTATTCATTATTATGGTCCGAATTCTATGACCCTAAACTAAGATCACTCATACTTTCGTCCTGCACGACGTTAAACTGCATTTCAAGAACTACGTATGGCTTGATTCTCATTCTTATGAGATACGTAGTGAAGTCCAAGTTTCAATTCAGGACCCAGCCACAACATGATTATGGTTTTCATTGACCTATGTATCTCTATATACATTGGAAAATACCCATCTTTATGTATTATAATCCTAACCTTAAATATTTTCAGATCTTCATAACCCTTTTCATGACTTATAGTCACAAAAATGTCAAACTTCTGAGAATTCTTTTGCCTGACTATGCAGCACGTGCCCATAGGTGGCCTTGCATAAACAGTCCACATAACAGACTTGTCATCCAAGAGATGCTATTTATTTGACCATGCAGCCAATGCCCATAGGTGGCCCTGCATGTTTTCAACCCCCTAACGGGTTTGTTAAATAATAGTAACTTCATTATTGGGAAGAATGCCTCTTTTGTCCTTATTTGTCTTAAACGACAGTATGTAGGGATCCGCAAAAATAGCCATCCTTAACGTATTTGTCCCATATCCTTTTTCATGATCTAAAAGTATTCAAGTCTATGGTTTATTCTTCTTCCCTACGTTTGGGTCAGACCTTCATAGGAGTAATATTCATCCAGTTCTTTGATATTCTTGTTTGGAAATATCTTCTCCATATTCAAGTACCTCTTTCCATACAACAAACTCTATGCTTTAGAAAATTTGAATCTCCATAAACTTTCACTGACTTTTATCACTAGGAAAGTAAATTTCTGGGAGTTCTTTTGCCTGACTATGCAGCACGTGCCCATAGGTGTCCTTGCATAAACAGTTCACATAACAGACTTGTCATCCAAAAGATGCTATTTTATTTGACTATGCAGCCAATGCCCATAGGTGGCCCTGCATATTTCAACCCCCTAACGGTTTTTGTTAAATAATAGTAACTTCATTCTTGGAAACTACCTCTTCTAATGCTATTTAGCTCTTTTTTCATATCATTCCTCAGATTCAAATATTCTTAAGCCATAGTTTACATTTTTTTCCCTCATACTTGAGTATGGTAAATATGTTTTCAGATAAATTGTCAAGGAATTGAATCCATTTTCATCCATTTTCGGTCAAAGCTATTTCGACCTTAAACATTAGCCCCTTTATGTCCGGCGTGCATGACTTTAAACTGCCCACACAAAAGACAAAGGAACTCTGAATAAAAGTCAAGTTCCAGCTCACTAAATATACATTTTTTTGTATGATTTAGGTAATATTGAGCAGTTAAAAGGTTCAAAGTTTGTAGGGTTATTTGTAATAATCCTAGTAAAAATCAAACTATGCTTACTAAGCCCATTGGCTTAAGTAAATTTGAAGCAGGTAATGGAAGAATGCAAGTACAAAATGATTGAAGACAAAAGTGTTTTTCATTGATACACAAGAGTTAGAAGGACATCCACAGACTGGAGTCTCTTCTTTTCTTTCAAGAATTACAAGAGGCTTTCAACATAACACTTCATTTGATTTACGGCATCCCGATCTTCATTAACAACCACCTAGAATTCATTCATTCAACTGGATACAATAAGAGATACAGTGATACCAGATCTTCTTGGAACAATTGTAAAAGGATGTTCTTGAGTGCGGTTTGAATTTTTTTTTCTGCTGATCAAACAGTGACTCTGTTTCTGTCCAAGAGACTTGGAGGATGGATACATGGATTTTAGAATGGATCATTGGAAGTAAAGAGCCATTTGGAGAGAGTACTCTTTTCAGATATTTCTCTAATACCATGTTTGTCTTCTCTCCACCAACCGGTAGTGGAAAACATTTCAGCCCATGGGTTTTTTCATTTTCATATCTGCAAGGAAATGGCATAGAGGAAGAACTTGATAGTTCACACCATTGTTGTTGCTTTTGTTTGCATTTGGAACATTGACTCCTTCCAGATGACCATGACCACACAGAAGCAGATGGATGCTCTGTGGAAAAATAGGATGATATTTCTTCAAGTACTTAGCCAAATCTGGGAGAGTGCTGTCGCAGATATCATAATAAATCATGGCCAATAATGTTCATCATGTCATCAATCCGCTTGCTAGCTAGTTCATCAGCCGTTCCAATTCCCTTGGGAACCATTGAATCTGCACAAAAGTTGAACAAATTAAACTCTTAAATGGGTTTATTTTTCATAAAATTTGTGAAAGAATTCGGAAAAAATGGCTAAGGCATTAAGGCGCGCAAGTATGGAGATGTCGCGCAAGTGTCTTGTGTACCGCGCTAGTTTTTGACGCGCAAGTATAAACCGCGCAAGTACAAATACCTTTACAGTGGCGCGACATCGAGGAAACCCTAGAAAACAGAGCAACTTGTGCGGTCAAGGTGACCTGCGCGGCGAGAGCTCGAGAAGGGATGATGTCCGGAAATCCGGATACTTGTACGGGGGTGAGGCCGTGTATTTATAGGCTCGGAAGCCTACCTGCGCGCCGTACCCAGAGAAATTAAGGCCTGCGCGACGCACACTTGCGCGCCGCCCTGTGCGTACTGAAAACATGCGCGCCTCCCTTTTCCTTTGGAAGGATTCAATTTCCTCAGAGTCAAATCCTCATTTTCTCTCCGGATCCAACTCTGAGGGGGGACTTTTGTTGACGCTCCTTTCGTCACATAATCTAAAGATCAGAAAAGGGAATATCTGAGCTCAAAGTGATTAAATCCTTTGAAGAAACATCAAAATTCGACAAAGGGATACATAAGGAGAACATTTCCCATAGGTCGCGCAAGTTCCCTCTTGGTCGTGCAAGTACACTTGCGCGCCGCCTCAATACTTGCGCGACTCCTCATGTTCGTGCAAGGGACTTGCGCGACATATGTGGTAACCGCCTGGTAATCGCCCAGTAACCGCCCTGGGTCTTCTTTTGCCTATAAATAGACCCTGTGGGCCCCCCATTCGGGAGGATCTTTTTCCAGAAACTCGGATTGAAGCTCCCGACGCCCAAGTCTCTTCTCAAAGCTTCCGGAACACTTCTAAGGTAATTTCTTACCTAGAACGGAAGATCTAAAGAGAAAAAGGAAGGCCTAAGTGTTGAAACTTATCAAACACTTGCGCGCCTACATAATTCCTTCAATATAACTTGCGCGTCCCTCTTCTGGAAGAACCTCAAGAGGATGGTAAAGGGTTTTATAAAGAGTCACTCAAGCATTTCAATACTGGTTGAAAATCGCGCAAGTATCCCTAATGTCGCGCAAGTATACTTGCGCGACCAATACTTGCGCGCCGCCGCAGGACTTGCGCGCCTTTCAAGACTTGCGCGCCCCTAGCTTTTTGGGTGCCCATCTTGCCCATTTTTACCCCTCTTAAGCCATTTCACCCTTCCTATTCAAGATTCAGTCTTCAAGATACTCTTCAAATCCATTTATGGCATGATTTCTTGATTTGACATCCTTATCTGAAAGGAATTCTATGAAATATCTCTCAAAACCTAGTGATTTAAACATCTTTATGTCACCAAAGATTGAGAGTTCATTCATTTCAACCTCATCCTTTAAGATGAGAGAATCCTAACCTGGGTCTCCTTTTCAGGAATAATCCCCAGTTATAAAACCTTTGATTTGGGCATCTTTCTTAAGAATAAGCCCCAATCAAGTCCTTTAATCTTGGGCATCCTCCTCAGGAGTAAGCCCCAAACCTTAATCCCTAACCTGGGTCTCCTTTTCAGGAATAAGACTCAGTCATAACCTTGGGCTTCCTTTTCAAGAGTAAGCCCCAAGTCCCCTAACCTAGGCTTCCTTCTCAGGAATAAGTCCTAGTCATAAATCTTGAGCATCCTTCTTAGGAGTAAGCCCCAAGTCTCTTAAAATTTCTCTTAACCAGTCATAAATTACCTTTGATTTGGGTTTCCTTTTCAGGAATAAAACCCAATCATAAATCCCCTCCTAACTTGGGCATCCTCCTTAGGAGTAAGCCCCAAGATTAGAGTATTCAAATCTCCATGAAGCACATATAACTTTGTGGACCCTGTTCTTGGATTTTCTCCCTAAAAGTAAATCCTAAACCTTCGTCTATCTGGGCAGTCATCTATACATAAGCCCCAAAACAAATTCTTATGATTGCATCTTTTATGGCACAATTGTCTAAATTTTACCAATACCTCTTGTTTCTCACACCGAGCATGACTCACGTGAGCTTAGAGTGTAAAAGTAATTATGACATTCATCTTTGAGCCATCAATCATAAAACATCATATCCCATTCCTCGAACTACGTGGGTTCTGATTCCTTTTTCAAAACAAAGGATACGTAGGTAGCCCATTTATGGGTTCGATCCCAACATTGAAATAATCTCTGTCCTTCTGAATGACGATAAACTTCAAGTGCCCCACTGAGTGGCTTTAAAACCAGCCTGGTCATCAAAATGACCAAGAGACTTTTATATAAATGTTTTGAAGGATACCATTGACCAAGAATCTCTAAACAAATATAGATGATTCTATATTGATGAAGAACCTCGAATACATATAAAAGATTCTCTAAATTTCTTACATATTTAATCATTGATTGTTAAAACTAAAGGAAAGCTCATTTTATACTTGGTAATGTAATAAGGATTCACGAACATAACTTAAATCTATAAAGAGAGTCCCGGAGTAGACAATAATTCCCCTCAAAAAGGTGTGATGAGTCCGACCTCCCATCCTCTCGACCAATGCAAATTCCTAAGCCTCATTTAGCCCACAAGCTAATGAGCGCCTGCCTTTGGAAAGTAGGTCCAAACGGATGTGGAATCATTGGATGTTTCCGGTTCTACGAAAAAACCCGTTAGAAACCGATCGGAACGTTTGAATCTCCCGTCCAGGAGGTCATCCCCGGATTCCGCGCGAAACATAGACCAAATAAAATTCTTCTTTAGAATCGGGACATCAAATTTTACTTTGTGTAGATTTTTGGTATTTTTCTGATAAAGTTCATTTTTTTAATGAATAGTGAAAAATGTTGTACTTTAATTCAAAACCCCTTTTTAATCTAATTTATTTATATGATTATATTATCTTTATAATTGGTTTTAAAATGAAATTAGAATATATTTTTACCATTTAATATAGTAGTGGTTGTTGGAATTAATTTCACTTTGAAATTGGACTTAAACTAGTGTCAATCTTTTGATATATATTGTTTCATAAAAACACGCTATTTGTTCTGACAGCGGGAAATAATTATTAAATTAATTAATGTAACTTATATGTTTTGAATTTTGTAAAATAGACATAATTTTTGAATTTGGAATATCAAATATATCTTAGGGTGAAGTTTTGGTATTTTTCTGAAAAACTTCAATTTTTGATTAATAGTGAAACCACTAAGTGGTACTTAAAAAAACTGATTTTCCATTTAAATGAAACTTTACCAATTCAGTGATTTGAATATCAAAAATCCAAAATATATGGTTGTCATTAGGAAGTAAAATGTGGTTCAATGTGATTAAAATAATTTTTTGGTGAATAGTAACTTTTAGGTTTTTAATCACGATTAGAGGTAATTAGTGTGATTTAAGGTAAAAATGACATTATAATAAAATGAAAATAACTTGAAACTTGTCCTAACCCTATTGTATGAGTCATGGCCGACCACGAAAACCCATGGGTAGATTTTTGGAACCCCATGGAGCTACTTGGGTAAGATAATGACATTAATGCCTTTTATTTAAAGTAAAAGTAAAAATGAAACAAACATGTATTGTTTTACTAAAACAATTTTTACATGGGGTTATACAAGTCTGAGTTTTGACTATAAATAGTAATTGGAAAGATAAAACGATTTCCTACATCATAGTATTTTTATTATAATTTTTACACATTAAATAAATTAAATTATTTATGACATCATGATGATGCAGCGATTACCTCATTATTTAACGATTTAAATAAAATGAAAAGATAATGTAAAATATAAGACCTACACATGTCAAAAACCTATTGGATGTGTGGATTTAGAACTATTATCACCTTATCCTCGAAATATATAATTTTGGGACCTTTAAAATCCTAAATGCATTTTATAATAATGTTACTTTTCAAGACCTTCCAAGAGTGCCCCTCCTCTCCTCTTATAAAAGGCCCCCACCTATACCTCTTTACACACACCTCTCAAGCCATTTGCTCGGCCAAACCCTGCCCATTGTGTCTCTCCACATCCCTCTATTACTCTTAGAAGCCTCACTTTGGGCATAAGTCTTCCCCAGGAAGCCATTGTACTCAAATCAAAAAGAGTTACCCGATTTTAAGGTAGTGTCTTCACTTGTGTTCTTTTGTTTTATTTTGCTTCTCCAACCCCATAAACTCTTTTTATTAATTTATTTTGTAACAACTACAGTATAATAAATATATTAGGATGTTTTTATAAGAAGGATTCGAGCTACACTTACACACACCTACAACTAATTGTTAAAGAACATACTGTTTCTGTGGATGGTGAATTTCTGCCTCACGAAATGATAATTGTTCAATATTATTTTAACACCTTCAAAGGTGGCCATTAAGATGTCACTATATTTATATATGATATATAATATTTTTATGTTTTCATTAAGCTTCTGTATTTTTCATTTATGGCATACCTTTATGGTTTCCATTATGGGTAAATGCGATATCTTCATTTTAGGAAGTGCAGACTACCGCCCCTCAAAGTGATTTGATTCATTAATACCATACGTGGTATATATAAAGGATATATTTAATAATATTATAAATGATAACATACTGGAATTATAATACTATTATTTATCATTATGTTTTAATTCCATTAAATATGAAATAGAAATGGAAGTAGCATTCATGGGTACGTACGGCTTACCGTCTCCATGAACGGTGCATTTCATTTCTTACCTCTAAATGGTATGTACTATTATAAATACATGTATATTCAGGATATATATGATATATATTATATCCAAATCATTAATATCATTCTGGATATAATGAACCTTTGACCACATAAACAACATTTAATTGTAAGAATTCCATTTTGGACTTAAGTACCAAATATCGACAAACCGAACTTTATTAACTTAAATGATTAAATATTGTTTATAACATGGAAATAAGTTGTATAAAAGGAATAATAAAATTTAAAAAAGTTCTTAATAAATTAGAAATTAACTTTAGTTTATTATTCAGAATATTAAAGAGCGATCGAGTCAAGTCGGACTTGAGGTAAGGGATCCGACCTCTCTCTTTCTTTCCAAGTACCCTCTTTTATGTCATTTCATTTATGCTCCATGTTCCTATGTTGGAGGATGTTATTATAAATTAACAATAATTTAATTTTTATTTTAAAATTATTATATACCCCTTCTTACTCTCATCAATTCATTTTTATAATTTTTAAGTGGCGTCGTTAGGCTGCCGAATTTTCGAAAGAGATCCAACCTCTCTCTTTCTTTTAAAGTAATCTCCTTTATGTCACTTCTTTTAAGCTCCTCTTTATTATGTTGGGGGAGGTTATTTTATATTCCTATTGCTTTAAATTTTATGTTAATATTATTAGAGACCCTATTTGATCTCATCAATCCATTTTTTGAAGTTTTATGTGGCGCCGTTAGGCTGCCGAATGTTCATAAGGGGATTTTCATCTCACTTTTTATTCACGTGAGATTCATGCTACATTGGCCACTATTTCCTTTTGTATGGTGTATGTACTGCCCATTATTTTACAATTTGTATAATATACTCTCATTTATGGGTAGTTAAATTCTCATTGTATGACCCTTCTTTCATGGGGTGTACGTTTCAAAAGTTGCCCAAATCGGTAAGGGAACCTTTCACACTCGTCTTTTAAAAAGACTTATTTTGTTATATCTTCTAATTTACATCTTTTTATGTTGGGATATGTTCTTATATATCCTTATTGATGTAAATTTTATGTCCAAGTGATGAGATACCATTTTCTCTCTCATCAACTAATGTTATGAATTTTAAAGTGACACCGTTAGGCTGTCAAAGTTTACCAAGGGAACTTCTTAACCCAATTTCGATTTCTTTGGGTTCAACATGTACTTATTTAATATGTCATCCTTTGAATATGTGTGAATGACCTTTTATTGTTTTACAGTTATTATCCACTTATATTTGGTATATTTATATTTGTCACACATAATTATGAGATTTATTTATCCTTAATTTAAGGATACCTTCTTTATAATGGATTTCATCTCATTTTCAATTTCTATTGAGACTTCATTGTTGTTATGCACCAGTTCACTCTTATATGGTGTATATATTTTCCTTTGGAATAATATATCATCCCTTTATTCTTGTGATATTATCATGTTCTGATTAAATGTTATTCCTCAATTATTGTATTCAAGTGTCACTCATTTTGTTAAAAACCCTTTAACTGAAATATCATTTTAAATGTTTTAATGATTTATTCTTATAAATATTTATCATTATTATCCATGTTTTCAAAATGGTTTTTAAGGATTTATTTATATGGATATTAATGGTTTAAAATGTTAAAAGCGTCAAAGTGGTATGGGACACTTCGATTCAAAAATCTCTTTATTAAATGTTTTAAATGGTTTTAAAAATGGTTTTTAGAATGGATTCATTATTTCAATATCTTAAAATGTTATATTGTTATTGAAATGTGGGAATGTTATATTTTCTTTATGCTTAAGTTATGTTCTCTGATTATGTTATGGTTCTTGGTCATTGTTTATAAAGACGAGTGGTTCCGTGATAAACTTAGGGCGGGTGAGCCCGATATAGCTCTCCAATGCCTTGGGTAACACGAAGGAGTTAAAAGATAAGGTTTCTCTGAAGAGATTTAGGGAATATACTTTGATGGGTATTCCAAACGTAACCAAGAGGGTTACTCCCTATGTAAGAATGTTATGAATGCCTCAAGTTACCTTTATGTCTTATGATTTCTATGATTTATTCATGATTTTATGAGGTATGTTAAAGTGCTTATGATTTATGGGTAAAGTATGATTTCATTCTTATGTACATATGTTCTCATGTTTCCTTTCCATATTTTTATATCCCTTACTATGCGTTTTATGCTCATCCCAAGTTTTTGAAATGTTTTTCACAGGTCAAGGGAATGGTACATGATATGATGATAGTGGCAAGGAAGTGTCAAGAAAGAATCCATGTTTTATTTTAAATATGTTTTCGTTGATGAGAAAAATGAATAATATATTTTATGTAACCACTTTGTTTAAATGTGGAATATAATGCAAGTTTTATGATCTAATTCTCTAAAACTATAAACCTGAAAAGATCCTCAATCTGTAATCTTGTAGTAACTCAAGATTAATTAAGGTTTAAGGCTGGGGCCTTATACAATCAACATCATGATGACACTGAATTAAACACCTTCAATAATGAACATCTCTAAACTCTTCTTGGAGGGATCACCAACATCACCACTATATTTGAATCCTGTATGAGAACCATCAAATTGTTCTTTGTCTTTACAGACACAACATGTGTGAGCACAATGTTCATATGGGGGGGGGGAGTATAAATATTCCTAATAGGAAACCCAAAATCGTAATAGTACATTAAGAAAAATATGATGCTCATCAAAATAATCCCAAATAATCTTTTAAGGTAAAAAACATGTAATTCCAAGTAGGTTATCATTAAATACTACTCATATCTACTGAATTCATATATTAAAAGGAACCTAAATTAACTAGTGCTCTATTGAACCCAAAGCACCTGTATCATTTCACATCTATCACTTATACATCATCCTTTCATAGTAGTAGTAATGGGTGACCTATGCTTCATGGAAGAGCACATAAGTTTGGGGGGGGGGTATTACCAACCAATGTGAATGGACTTCACCTCGATATATTTAGTATGCACCAACTAAGCGGGTTACCAACTATATGGTGGGAGAATCATTCCAAATAAAAAATGGAAGGGTTAGTTACACTACTAAATATGTAGAGGACCCCAATACAATAACCGATATACTACCAAGGGTATTTTGGCCACATGAATCCTTTATAGTCACCTGCATTCACTTTTCACCATTCTTACAAAACTATGTAATTAAAATAAATAAATAAATTAATATAAAACCCTTATGAAAAAGAAATATATGCCATTGTTTTCTATATGAAAAAACTCTTTGAGGTAGACTACTCATATTCCCAAAAATTCATCCGAGCGTCAATATATAGAGAATACTAGAAATATCAAAGTAAATGGAATGTCCCAATAGGGTACATGAAATGTTGTTCATTTTAGATGGACTGATTATTCATATTTTACACAAAATACATGTCTTGTATTTGATTATATGACATGTAAAACTACTTAAACTAGAAGATTTTTACTCTGGGTACGTGTTGAGTTGACTCATAAGCTATACATGGTCTCTCTGTGACATACTTAATATGTGGGTCCCACAAAACTACTTGGAATGTATTGAGTATACATACCAAGACACCTTTCCTCATATACACAACATTGGTGAAATAGAACACAACATGTCGTTCTAACATGTTGAACTAGAAAGTACATAAAGTGCACATGAGTGTACTTAGTCCCATGATACACAATATGTTAACTAGTGTGCAAGGGTGTGTGATATTTATAAAACTATTGAACCGTAATGTTACAACTCAGAAACTAAATGGCTTGTATCCTAGTGAATTACATGACATGTAATCGGGGATTTCTAATTCAGAATGACATTCCCCCTATAAAACACGATGCCTCTACCACCTCCGACCACACCACAATTTTCTCCTCCTTCCCATACCCCATAAAATCTCTATCCCACCTAACCAGAGTGATTTTAATATTTTATTCATCGTGTTTTCCATTATCATCAAATCTTTTATTGAAATTTTACCAAAAACCATCATGATACCACTACAATACTCTAAAACCTGTGATTCTTCAGTAGCCTTCTATTATAGAATCATGAAAACATGATTAAACCCAAATAATAAGTACAATGAAGAAATATTAATGTTATTATGGTTAGTGTAATTCTGACCACCTAAGAACATGTCCCCACATGGATTTTTCAAAGAATCCATGGATTTGGGAGAAATTATTTTAATAATCAAAATAGAAAATTATTATGATAATTATTGGAATTTAAAATATCTAGTTTATCAAAGAATTGTTTTTGATTAGTAAATAATAATATTAATAATGATCACCATGTGAAAACATCATTAGAAAAATAAACCAAGGTAAGTTTTATCATAATAAAATTATAAAACATAGAGGAACTAACCCTTTGTTAATAATATTTTAAAACCAAATAATTATATAATTATATTTTTTTCTTGGTCAAAGTTGAAAATTATTGAATTAATAAATTAATTACTTATGTTGAAGTGAAATAATCCCATTTGATATTAATTTCATTTATTATTTATATCATTTTAATTTTAATGTCTTGATAAATACTCAAATAATCAATGACACATAACTAAAACATTTTAAAAATGAAATTTATTTTCATTGAATATTCCTTGAGAGATAAGGAATATTATATCCAAATATTATTATTTTTGAATATCCAATTATTATCATACCAAATTTTGATTATGTTTTTTATTAGATAATCTCTTTTTAAAACAAAATAATTTCATTAGGTAAGAATGCAGAAAAAATAATAAAAAATTCCTACATCAATGGAGATACACCATCAATTCAATTATTTTTTATTGATTATCTCCCATCATCACCAGCACCGTGTAGAATGTGAGTTACATGAAGAATCTTCATTCTGTGCATGGAGTTGGATAAATGAATTTCTATAAATAATTTATTCCACCAATTAAAAAAAAGTGATAGAGACGAGTGATTATATAACGAGATAGATTGAGTTAGAGGGAATAAATTATTTATTTCTATAAAATCCCAGTATAAAACTACAATTAATTACCCATAATAATCCCCCTCTTAAATATTGTAATATAAAATACTCATTAAGGTAGAGACGACCGATAAATATCTACCCTCCAAAACCTATAAAAAATAATTTTTATTTACACCATGGCATGTTGATATCACATCACCATTCTCTAATGAAAATAATATTTTTTTTATTTCGATATAATAGTGATTTAAATTAATACTGTCAATTATTGGTCTTGAGGTTTGAATACATACCATTAAAATTACAACACTCCGAGGAAAAAACCTCTATTTTATACACAGTAGAGTTTTAGTAATTTTGATACGGAACTCTATTTAAGGTTTAGTAAATGGTTTTACATGCACCGCTAAAAATAATATATCAAATATTTTATATATTTTTTGAAATACTGTATTTAAAATATAAGTGAACTAAATTCGTGACCATCATAAACAAAATATTATTAAAAATATTTAATATAACTATTAACAAATAAAATGGTTGTTTTATCCTCCCAAACATCAAATATTTTCATCTCTAAAAGAACAACTTATAGAAAGAGGTGAGGTTTCTCATTTCACATATAACTCGCACATTCCCCTGATCTCTCCAAGATATTTCCTTGATTCTATATTGAATAAATAAATAAATCACTTACCCAGAAGGGATATTTTCCCATCGATCCTTATTAGTCATTAGGTGCTCAATAAAGGTAGTGTCTTCCTTGACCTCTATCTCACCTGAGTCGATAATGTGCAATAGATCATGAACATACTAGAAGAGGGTTTTTCTAAATGTAGTAACATATGATAATATGGATATATCATTTTATAGTATATATATTTTTCATATGGAATTACATATGGAAACATGAAATATCTTAAACCTTGTTAATGTAATATCATAACTCATGGATATGATTATATCATGAATCTGTCAAATCAATCATAATGTACTATTGAAATATATCATATTATAGTTAATTTTATTTTATGATTCATATAGAATCCCAAGGACACATTTATGAAACCAAGAGTTGGATGTTAACATTGAAATTATCTTCAAAACTAGATATTATTAATACATATAATTCATGAGGAATCATAATTCATTCATATGATGAATGCATGTTCAACTATGGTTTTACAAAGATTTTGTAATTTCATGCCTTAATTGAACATTTTTTAATGTTAATGTTAATGAAAGATTACTTGAGGTGTGTCATATATGGATATTAATGAGGGAATCACAATGAGATTATATTTGTTTGATACTACCAACAACTTCATTACATTTTACCATTTCTCCCTCATCATCATTTGTTTTCACCATGAGATATTAGCATATCAGGGATAGTTGGAGGATTCCACCTGAGTGTCGGGTGATTTAGTTCATCTCCACAAAGTTTTAAGTGAAATTGTTGAATGTTAGTGAACATTATTAAGAATTGATTGAATACAACAGTGACCATCCTCAATTTAAGGAACATAATTTTATTCATTTACAATTAAGATGGTTTCAGTTTCAAATCATTGTGATCATAGTTTTTTTTTTCAAATTACTTAAACTATGTTGTATAGGTGTTTTAGAGCCAAAGAAACCTAATAGTGGTATCATAGATTCACTATGTTTCATGATTAATAAAATCATGTTTTAAAATTAAGAAACCATATAACTTTTTTTTATCATAATGTATATCATATAAAATGATATTAAAAATATATTATGGTTAGATATATGATATATGATATCATTATCTACAATTGGGATTATCCATATGATATGAAATATCATATAACATGAATCAGATTATTCCTTTGGTTTTTGAAATATAATATGGTGTGATATTTGGAATTGTATCTTATGATGGTGATGGTGTGGAATGTTCCTAAAGCATTGAAACAAAGCATTATAAGATAAATTAGATATCAATGTTTGTCATAAAATATTATTTTTTGGAAATGATGGATTTTTCTTATATTGTTCGCATGTCATAAGATGTGACTATATAATACTACTAGATTTATATTATGCAGGACACCGCCAACACTGGTTTAATGCTACAAACACCAACTGTAATCAGAGATATGGCTATGAAACTAAGTTTAAATTATGTATGACACCCAAAAGTAATATTATGTCAAATTTTTTTTTATAAGCTGTAGATTATTATTGGTCGATCCAAAATGGGTTTTGAGCACAACTGTTTATGAGTCATTGGTTATGACATGTACAGATAATAAAATATGATATATATGAAAATTTTAATTTTTCTAATTTTTAATTATGAATCGATTTAAATTATTTATAAAATAGTAAAAAATGTATCTTGATATATTTATTTAATTTATAAAATTATTATAAATTAATTAAATATAAAATTTATTATAATTAATTTAATGTTTTTGAAGAATTTATAAAATTAATATTCTTAAATATTAAATGATAATGTTAAAACACATTTTTAATTTATTTACCACAATTTGGAGTTTGGATATAAATTTTTTATATATAAATTACTAGTTTAATTTATAATGTGTTTATTAATTTAAAAATAAGTACAAATGTAAAAGTTTTGATATTAAATATTATAAGCTATTTAAACTAGTAAATTTGAAATGTTTAAATTAAAATTCCTAATTTGAGAAATTATTTAAATCATATCAAGAAAGGAGTTTTGATAATTTATATGATCAAGGTATAAATATTATTAAATATATGATATTTAGATCATTTAAATTGTTTATATAATATATTTGGTATATAAAATGTTTATATTTCATTTAATATCATATATTTATATAAAATTGTGTATAAAAAATATATGAAGGTGTTAATTTTAGATGTAATTATAAAGTGTTCATAATTAATGAATTTATATATTGTTTACATAATTTTATCTCATTTTTAAAGTTATAAATTTATCATTTATTTATTCTATTGATTTTTTTCATAAATTTAATTTTTATATTATGAGTACATGCATGATTTCATTTAAATTATTAATGTTCTTCCATAAATTGATATACATGAAGATAATAAGTGACATGCTTTGTATGATAAATGATTTAATTTTTCTAGGCCTTACCTTTGGGTTGTGCTAGATTATGATATTTAGTTACGAAGTTAATTTTAGATTATTAATATTAGGCATTATAGTTATAATGGAATTGAATTCTCTTTTTTGAAAGGTATCCTTGGGTTTAAGGACTTTAGGTGATACTTCTCATTAGTTTAAATACTTTTTCCTTACTAATAAATGTGTGGTTTGCATAAATATTACTCCAAACTTACTCTTTTGGTGATTGTTGATTTCATATAACTATAGGCCTATACATGAATGGTTTTTATAAACTTTATGAAGTATATGAATTTGGATATGTTTAAAAACAATTGGGTTATAATTTGGTTTAGTAACACAAGTTATGTGTTGTGAAAAGAGTTACACATCATTATGTTTTAAACACAATTTTTTTGTTGAAAGAATATAATTCAAAAATAAATGATTTGGAGAATCTATACAAACTAATGGAATATAGTGAGATAATATATTGTTATGAATTCCCCTTTTAAAATAACATGATTCAGATTCATTCTAAAGTAAATAATTTTCAAGACCTTAATGTAATATACTACTAAGATCAATGACTTAATAAAATTTATTAAGAAATATTGGTATTTAAATAAATGTTTATCAAGTAAATAAATATTCTATGTGTTATAGGAATTCATATTACATAGTAAATAAGTTTTAATGTTGTTTATCATATGAATCTAGATACTTATGGAAGTATAGAGTGATTAACTTGTGGTTTAAAAAATAAATTAACTCTAAATGTTCAAAATAATATTAATCTCTACTCATGTACTCAATATAATTGGGTGTGATAATGATTTAAGGAATTTTAGTATCATATAATCAACATGATTATTTTTTTAAAATGATATTCTATATGATTGAATATATTTATTACTCTATGAGACTAAATGTTTCTCAAAAATTTTACTGGTTATAGAACTCTACTATGAAACCGAACCTTTTGGTTTAGTGAAGAATCACTAAGGGGGGGGGGGGGGGTCAGGGGTGAACAAGTGATTCAATTACTTTATAAGTTTCCTTGGTGATATTACCCTTATTATTTGTTAAAGTGAATCAAGATCACATTACAACACAGACACATAAATGGAAAATATGATTTACAAGGCTTGACTCTCAAAATGACAAGTTTTGTCCTTAGAAAGATCTAAATTTCAATAACATAAAACTTACTACTATTTTCAACATATAGTTATAATGAGTAGGGTTTATCTTTTTTAATTAGGTTACAATAAGTCTCTTGAACATGATAGTGACTCCCACACAATAATAATGATAGCAAACTTGATATCAGTGTAAGATCCATGCCATTTCTAAGGTTGACTCGAGATTAATTTTAGGAAATATTTTTTCCTTATTTGATAATTTTTTTGTTTCGGTTATAACATCGAGTGAGTTTGGGTGAATGGTTGAGATAAATGAAATAAATAGGGCATCATACAGTTGGTGCACAATTTTCCCTAACTAGGTGCCCCGACCTAGCTAACAACACAACCCTGAAGAGTGGGTAATTGTATGGTTGGTGCATGGTTTTTCTAATGATGCAAACTATTAGTAGTAACCATGATCCTACATAATGACTCATTCATGGTTAGCACACATGTTGAGGGAAAACCATGCAACACTACCTAGGAAACCATACATGATATTTTCAGTCACCTAAAAAAATAGTTTTTAAATCCTCTAATCCCCCAAAACCCACCATATTCTACCCAAACTCATTTAAAAGGGGATTTTCTCCATTTTTGAGCTTTAACGTTGGGTTACAAGGCAAAATGAAATTTTTTATTCATTATTAGAAGCCCAGATCAAAGCTCTTCAACCCTCCAATTAAGGGATCCCAACCCATTTTCTTTCCTGTCATTCTCCGGTTATTCCCCCTTTCTTTATGAGATGTTATTCTATATTTTGGTTAGATCTATAAAAAATATTTTGGATATAGATATTGAATTTTAGATCTATATCCATATTAAAGATATATTGATTTAATTGATCTGGATTAGGGAATTAGATAAAGATCTCATTCTACATTGTCGGGCCGCTCAATTTTTTGGTTTTCTATTCGATGATTATTTGCCAATGAATTATGGTTAGTGGTTAATAAATCAAATACCAAATCCTTAATTACAATTATTTTTAAGTAATTATAGAATTTCTATTTGATGGTTAAAATTTTCATTTTTGATTAAATTAATAATTTATTTGTGAATTAATTAATTAAGGAAATTGTTCAAATTGGGGATATTGGGAATATAAGATATGGATAATTAATTATCAAAATAATTATGATAAAATTGGGGTTGTTAATTGTGTATAAATAATTGATGATATTAATTATCAGAATATCGAATTGATAGAGATAGAACAATTTATTGAAAAATTATTTGGGGTTATTGAATTTTTTACGTTGGAGTAATTACTTGATGAATTAATTATGGGTTAATTGAATTGAGTGAGTCGAAATAATTTATGGAGGAAATAATTATGGGTTATTTAATTAATTGAGTTATGATAATTAATTGATGAATTAATTATGAGGTTATTTGAATTAATTGATTTTGAATAATTAATTTTTGAATTAATTATCGTTATTTTTGTGATTGTGGATTTGATTTATTTGTTGATAAATTAATTAATGGATGTAATTCAATTATTTAATTATAAAATTGATTAATGGTATTGGTGGGATTACTTAATTGTGAATTAATTTATGTAATTGACCTAGATAATTAATTGGATAATTAATTGAAGGGATTGGATGTGATTAATTAATTGTGAATTAATTAATGAAATTGACATAGATAATTAATTGATGAATTAAATGAATGGGGTTGAATGTGTTAATTAATTGTGGGATTAATTAATGGATTTTATGTGACTAATTATTTTGTGATTTTATTAATGGGGATTTTTGAGTTGGTAAAATTAAATGTGTTGGATTAATTAGTTGGTGAATTTATTAATGAGTATTATTACATATATGCAATATAGTGAATGAGATAATTAATTTACAAATTAATTATGAGATATTGAGATTATTTAATTCAGATAATTAAAGGATTAATTAATTATGAGATATTGAGATTTGAAAATTGAGGTATTTAATTATGAAATTAATTATGAAATATTGATATTGCGGATGAGATAATTAATTTTTGAATTAATTACTCCATTTTGAGTATTGAATATTGATTTATTAATTGATGAATTAATTAATGGGTTTTATGTACATAATTAATTGGGTAATTAATTAAGGGAATTTATGTGGTAAAATAATAGTTGAGTTAGTAATGAAATTGGTGTGACTATTTAATTATTAAATTAACTAATATAATTGGAGTGATTAATTAATTTTTGAATTAATTAATGTATTTTTTTGTGATTAGTTTACTATTGAATTAATTTATTTTATTGATGTGATTCATTAATTGTTGAATTAGCTAGAGGAATTGTTGTGATTAATTAATTATTAAATTAATTAATGTTATTTATGTGATTAGTTAATTGTTGAATTAACTAGGGGAATTGATATGTTTAGTTCATTTTTGAATTAATTAATGTATTGATGTGATTATTTAATTGTTTAATTGACTAATATAATAAGAGTGATTAATTAATTGTTGAATCAATTAATATAATTGATGTGACTGATTAATTGTCGAATTAATTAATATTATTGATGTGATTTGTTAATTTTTTAATTAAATAGAGGAATTGATGTGTTTATCTAATTGATGAATTATTTAATGTTATTCATGTGATTAGTTAATTGTTTTATTGACTAAAATAATTGAATGGATTAATTAATTTTTGATCCAATTAATGTATTTGATGTGACTAATTAATTATTGAATTATTTAATATTATTGATGTGAATTTTTAATTTTTGAATTAATTAGAAGAGTTGTTGGGTTTATTAAATTGTTGAACTAATTAATTTAATTGATGTGATTAGTTAATAGTAGACTTAACTAAGGGAATTATTGTTATTAACTAATTCTTAAATTTGTAATGGAAGTTGTATGAATACTAAATTCTTGATTTAATTGTATATTAATGAATTAGAAAATGGAAATTGTAATATGTGAAGTATGAATGGTAACATGGTCATTAATGTTTGTATTTTATAATGGGAACATGGTTGTTCAAATGTGTGATATGAAAGGGAACATGGTCATTCATGTATGAACAAAATAATGGGAACATGTCAATTCTATTGTATGTAGTATGAATGTTAACATGAGAATTAATGTATGAATTAAAGAATGGGTACATTTTCATTCTATTTTGTGTAGTATGAATTGTTAGATTGACATTAAAGTATGAATTAAAGAATGTAAACATAGGCACTCTGAGATATGTCCTCACTTGGAAATACGTTGGGATCTATCATGAGATGAAGCAAGTGTTGACATATGATACCAACTTGGAATATTTCAGTCTCCAACATGAGGTGAAGTAGGTATTAAGATATGATATTACCTTGGAACACATCAGACTTTAACATGAGATAAAGAAGGCGTTGAGGTACAGGTGTCCATGGAAACTTGAGGGTAAATGTGGTTTAGTAAATAATAAATGATAATGTGATAACTGTTTACTTATTCATTGTACATATTTATTTATACAACTGCATAAACTATTTTACTGGACATTGTTTTTGACACCATTAGTGGTAGCCTACTGAGTTTTACTCGCACCCTACTTGGGTTTCCTAATCGATACCCGAATATATGAAATGATTTCTGGTCAGTTTTATGGAAAAGGCCCCATGTGGGATAGCTGACATGGGGATGGAGCATGGATAATGGAACCAAACATGGATTGGGACCCTCTTTGGAGTTGTTAGTGTATTTTTTATCATTTTAGACACTTTTCGCATTCATTGGCATAACCTATTTTTTCTTTGTTTTGATATTGTATTTTCAGTCTTGTCAATTTTATAATACTTTTACTGTTATGGTTATGTTATATCATTTGGTTATTTAGTTGATTAGTTTATTTATTTCCACTGGTGTATTAATTTAATATAAAAAAAGGTATAGTCTCTCCATGATCAATAATATACCATCACTACTAGTCGGAAATCTATATCATATGCGGAGTCACACTTGAGGTCATGTGATCGACTGAATCGGGTCACCGGTGTGTGTCACCTAGGATGAGATGTTACAAAGCTGTATTAGATGGGTTTTCTTTTATTTTTTTCTTTAGTCATATTATTTTGGAAAGATGGATAAGAGACTAAGAAGATTCCTTACCTGGTTATGAGCTCGTGTGTAGGAGTAGCTAACCCATTTATGGGGGAGAACCCAAGTACCCTGGGTGGGAAATATTTTTATTTTATTTTTGATGTTATATTTGAATATTATTTCACATTGGATGAGACACTTGTTGTGTGATGTGATGATTTATTTTGACAATTTTTGATACTTGAATCATAGCCCAGTATGACACGTTTGTTGATTTTGATGAATCATTCTAGTCACTCATGGTTATTGTGAAATTTATCATTTTAGGCAGACATGAGAAATAAGTTATGGGTAAGTTGTTGAACGTGAATTTTTTTTATTTGATAGAGGAATTGAAATGAAAAATGGTGCCTAAAATGAATTTTAGAAAGATGGTAAAATGATGAAAGATGATAAAAAATGGGTTTCTCATAATAAAATTGAATAATGAGAATGTGTTTACCATTTTTAATCTTGACCTAGGTACAAGATGGTTAAGGGTGGTGATAGTGACTTGGTTTTGACAGTGTGGTGGGAAAATAGGGAATGATTATTATGGTTTTTTGTAAATACCTCTTGTTAACTGTGTTAATATTGTGAAATTAGAATCCCATGTATTGTTTATTTATCCCATTATGTGTGTGGTTTGGGTAGTGATAATTCTCTAGTTTGAGAAATCACTTGCAGGTTGTGCGAAAACCGTCTGGTTTTAGATATGTGTGGTAAGATATTGGTAGGAATGGAAGCCAGAGAATTTCAAAAGGTTTTGGTGTTTCCATAGTTGTAGATAACATAGGTGGTGGAAGACATGTGGTGATGTTGATCATGACTTCTTAGTGTACTTATAATTATAAAATATCATGTTCCCTACCATGAAATCGACCTGAGTATACTGAGGAAGCTATGGGTTTTACCTAGCAACCTAAATGTGTTTTGGTTGGATATGGGTCTCCATGGAGGTTGTGTTTATGAGGTGGTATATATGTGTAGCTGGATGATGTTAGGTATACCATTGATAGTTAATTAATGTTATTCTTAAGAGGGACCATATGTTAATGAATAACGTGGGTCATGGGCCATGGTGGTTGATTTTTTTTTGAAAAGAAGTGTTATCAATGCTCAAAATGTGAGAAGTGACATGTAAATAGTTGGAGGGTGGAGAAAGAACATTGGATGAAAGTGGTGGCATTAGAATACTGATGAAGAACCTATAAGGTTCATGTTTAAATTCCTCAGGGAATGACCATGTTGGCCTTAGAGGTGGTGGATGTATGTCATTTCTAAGTGGTATTTGATAACACGGAAAAGTGAAAATGTTGGACGGTGTTCTTTTGGATATTGGGAGGAGTGAGTTGGAAAACACATCAGGTATTCTGATGATATCAATCTTGAGACCAATTCATCATTTCTAGTGCATCTGATACGTGTGTCAGATCACAGAGAGAAAATGTTTCGAGAAAAGACCTTTTTGATAGTTCTTGTATTGTGGAAACATAGATGGTTTCTAGAGGAAACTTAGGAAAGAGACACAGATAAGAAGTCATAGTGGCATGACATTTTTGAATAGAATCTTAGTGAAAATTGGGAGTATAAATCTAGGACGAGCGGTTGTAAGGCGGGGAGATTGTAATATGCTAATGACTAGTGGAGTTGACTTAGGCTTAAGATCAACAAATCTTTTTCTGTTATTTGGGTATTTTTTGTTTGGGTTCTAACTTAGAGTGTGTTTGGGTGGAATTTTGAGAAAAATGGAAGAAATTGGTATGTTCATGGTTGGCATACAGTTTTCCCAAATGGTACATCCCAACCTAGCTAATTATGCAACCATGGACCTTGGGGAATTGCTTGGTTGGTGCACGATTTTTAAAAATGTGTTCCTTAAGAAGAGTAACCCTTATCCACCATAATAAATGGTGCTCAATTAGGGTTTAGAGTTAAGGAATACCATGTGACCCAACCCAAGAAACTGCGTCTGATATTTTAAGTCACCTAAAATTAGTTTCTAAATCCCTTGTACCATGGAAACGCTCCATATTCAACCTAAACATAGACCAACTCGGCTTTCCACAATTTTACATATTTTTGGAGTGATTCCAAGGCCATATAACATCTGTTCTTTGGGATTTGAAGATCGTAATGAAGATTCGCAACCCTCTCGTTAATAGAACCCTAACCCATTTTATTTTCCTCCCTTCTCCCATTATCTGCCCTTTCTTAATGGTAATTTGTTCTTTATTTTGGTTAGATATATACAAAATATTGTGGATATTGATCTAGTATTTTACATCTGGATATATATTATAGAGATCTTTATTTAATTTATCTTTATTTTTGTATTAGATCTCGATCTCATTATATGTCATTATGCCACTAAATTTAGGGGAGTCATGTTGGGTGATTGTTCACCAATGGATCGAGGTAGGTGGTCTACAATTCTAATAAAAATGTGTTAATAGAAAATATATGTATTTTATTGTATAATTGACATTAAACTTTTATAAATTTCATTATTAATCAAATTAAATAAATTTTAGTGACTTAATTAATCAACGGAAATTTACAAATTCGGGATATTGGGATTATAGGTTACGGAAAATTAATTATTGAATTAATTATGAGGAAATTGAGATTTTTGATTTGTGATCATTTAATATTTAGATTAATTATCACAATATTGGAAATATAGAGATAAAATAATTAATTAATGAATTAATTTGGGTTATTTAATTTTTTATTTTTAAATAATTAATTGATGAATTAATTATGGTGTAACTGAATTGAGTGAGTTGGAATAGTTAATTTAGGAATTAATTACGTGTTATTGAATTAATTGTGTTGGGATAATTAATTAATGAATTAATTATGTGGTTATTTGAATTGATTGAGTGAGAATAATTAATTTTTGAATTAATTATAGGGATTTTTGTGATTTTGGATTTGATTAATTAATTAATTAATTAATGAAAGTAATGTGATTATTTAATTGTCAAATTAAGTAATCATATTGATGGGATTAATTAATGGAGAGTTAATAAATGTAATTTACATGGACAATTAATTGGATCATTAATTGGAGGTATTTAATGTGATTATTTAATGCAATTGACATGTATAATTAATTTTTGAATTAAATAAATGATATTGAATGTGATTAATTAACAGTGGGATTAATTAATTTATTTTATGTGATTAATTAAATTTTTAATTAACTACTGGGTATTGTTGTGTTGATACAATTAAATGTGTTATATTAATTAGATAGTGAATTAATTAATCAGGATTGTTTCGTATCTGAAAATGATTGAATGTGGTAACTAATTATTGAATTAAACATGAGATTTTGTGAGTATTTAATTAAAATAATTAATGGATGAATTAATTATAATATATTGATATTTTAGAATTGAGATAATTAATTGTGGAATTAATTATGAAATATTTATACTGTTCATGAGATAATTAATTATGGAAGTAATAATGTTATTTTAAGTGGTAGATGTTGATTTATCAATTGATAAATTAATTAAAAGGAGTGGCATACTTAATTAATAGGGGAATTAAATAAGATTATTTATTTGATAAACTTATTGTTGAATTAGTAATGAATTTGGCGTGATTAATAATTTATTGAATTGACTACCAAAATTTCTGTGATTAATTAAATGTTGAATTAATTAATGTATGTGATGAAATTATTTAATTATTTAATTAATTTATATTATTTATGTGATTAGTTTTTTTGTTGAATTAACTAGAGGAATTTATTTTATTAGTTTATTGTTGAATTAATTAATGTTATTGATGTGATTAGTTAATTGTCAAATTAACTAGAGGAATTGATGTGTTTAGTTAGTTGATGAATTAATTAATGTTATTGGTGTGATTAGTTAATTGTTTGATTGACTAATTGAATTGAAGCTATTAATTAATTATTGTATTAATTAAATTATTTTATGTGACTAATTATTTTTTGAATTAATTAATATTTTTTATGGGATTTGTTAACTGTTGATTTAACTATAGGAATTGTGGTGTTTAATTAATTATTGAATTAATTAATTTTATTTATGTGATTAGATAATTATTTAATTGACTAATATAATTGAGGTGATTAATTAATTACTGAATTAATTAATGTATTTTATTTGACTAATTAGTTTTCAAATTAATTAAAAATATTTATGTGATTTGTTAATTATTGAATTAACTGGAGGAATTGGCATGATTGGTTAATTACTAAATTAACTAGTGGAATTTTTGTTTTTAATTAATATTTGAATTACTTAATTGAATTGATGTGTTTAGTAAATTATTGAGTTAACTAAGGCAATTGTGGTGTTTAACTAATTGTTGAATTAGTAATATAAATTTTATTAATAAATAATTCTTTAATTGACCGAATGGCCCGAAGGCCTTCATTTTTATTGTTTTTTGATAACCCCCCTTTCAAGGGATGAGGGGAACCCTTACAAGGCCCGTAGGCTCAGAGATTACATGGCCCATAGGCTTAGGAGAATATATGATCCGAAGGTCTTAGGGAATTCAACTGGACTATCTATGAGGAACTGCCTCCCCTAGCATCTACATCATGATAGTAGCTCTCCACCTTCGCATGGCCATCTGGATAGGCTTCATGTGAAAGCATAGGCTGGTCCCAATGGCATAGCCATATGCTCTCATTATGACAAATCCATTTGGCTCTGCTCTGGTGAGTGCACCTACTATGGATCTTCTTCGGGGGCTGCTCATTTTTTTTGTTGTGTGTCTAGGGCAACTGCATGTGGCTCGAAGGCCTTGAGGTGGCCCAAAGGCCTTAAAGGTCTCTCGAAAGCCCTAATAATGTGTTAAATAATGGAAAAATCATCATTCTAATGTGTGATTTAGGAATGGTAACATGTTCATTCATGTATGAATTAATGAATGTGAACGTGACCATTCTAATGTGTGATGTACGAATTAGAGCATGGTCATTCAAGTATGAACTAAAGAATAAAAATATGGTAATTATATTATGTGTAGTATAAATGGTAACATGGGAATTAAATCATGAATTAAATAATGATAACTTTTTAATTATATTGTTTATAGTATGAATGGTAACATGGGAATTAAAGTATGAATTAATGAATGGTAATAGAGGCACTCAATTATATGACCTCTCTTGGGAATACTTTGGGATCCGACAAGCGCTAAAGCAGGTATTGAGATAAGATATCACATTGGAAAACTTCAGGCTCTAGAAAGAACTAATTTAGGTATTAAGATATGATTTTACATGGGAACACTTCAAGATCCGACAAAAGCTGATGTAGGCGTTGAGGTATCGGTTTCCTTAGGAACATGGTAGTTACTATGGTTATGTAAAGAATAAATGATAATGTTATAATTCTTTACTTATTCATTGTACTTAATTTATTATACAACTGTACACATGATTTGACAGGATATTGTTTTAGACATCATTGGTGGTGGCCTACTAATTTGTACTCACACTCTACTCAGGCTACCTAATCAGTATCAAAGTAAATTAGATGATTGTATGGTAGGTTAGGGGGAAATCTCCCATGTTGGATAGATGATTTGGGGATGGATCATGGATGAGGTAACAAGACATGGTTTGAGACCCTCTTGGGAGTCTTCAATGTATTTATTTTTGGTTTTTCATTTTAGACACTCGACACATATATTGTCATGGAATATTTTCTTTTTAATTTTGATATTATATTTCCAATTTTCGCTATCTTGTTATACTAGTTCTATTCTGGATATGTTATATAATTTCTATTTTAAGTTGATTATTGTTATTTATTTCTCCTGGTGTACTAATTTAATGAAAAATAAAAAAATGTTATAGTCTCTCCATGATCAACAATAGACCATCACGACCAATAAGTAGCCTCTAGTGTACAGGGAGTCATTATTGAGGTCATGTGGCCGACTAGATTAGGGAACCGATGTGTGTCACCTAGGATAGGACATTAAAATGAATAATAATAAATCCTTCCACATATATACTTCATTTTTAGGCAGTGCTGCTCTTCCTCTACATTATCAATTTGGTGAAACTCAGGTTTGATTTAATAAATCTATTCTAATTTTCAGAGCTACTTATTCTTCATATTTATTTATTATTTCCCACTTTTAATACTTCAAAAACCCCTCTCATTTCGTTCCATTAAATGTTTTCACACTCTTAATTTTCAAAATAAAAATTAAAAAGTATATGGTCAGTTAAAATTATTTAAAATTTGAATTCAATGCTTAATCTTCCTTTAAATAACTCAACCACTCCCACATGATTTAGTGCCTTTAGATATTGATATATCATTTATGAATCATTGATACTACCAAAAATAAAATCAAATATTGAGGAAGTGAGACATAGTTTTATTCAATAGTCTATGTCTCTAGCTCTTCTCATAACTGAAGAAATCACCAACTATGGTTTGTTCACTTTGGCATGGTGAAAAATTGTTAGACATTTTTTACCTAACAGTATGAATACCTTAAGAACAGTCATCTTTAACATTTTTGGTCTAAAAATCCATATATTGGACACAAATTCCTACACCATGGGTATGTTCTATTATATTATCAATTTTTTATAAAAAACCACATATTGACAATGAATTTATTTTTGTATAACCACATATATTTTGGGTGTTCCTATTCCACACAAGGAGACTACAGAAGAACAAAAAAAATATAATATGGGGTGTGTTCAAGCCTGTCCTGGCTATTCTAAACATCCGATCATAAATTTAGTACATTCTTCATACCACATCCTTCCCCATGACAATTTTTTCATTGTCCGTTTTGTATAAGTACTCCACATATGCATGAAGTTTAGCTACGGTGTGGTACAAGAATGTTGCTCGTTTTACACTACCCATTACCCTAAAAACTCACTCTACCATGGGCATGGAATTTCTTAGATTCTTTAAAAATCACTCTACTATGGGTGTCGTATTCCCTGATTGGCCCTCCTATCACCACCCTTCAACAATATTAATAAAAATCTGAAATTATTTAAAAATAATAATGATATTTACATCAATAAAAATGTCTTAAATGGAATCATACGATTTAACTTTGAATAGGATTTATGTATTAAGAATAATAGGCAATTCAATCAATAATATAATCATCACGAATTATTCAATCTCAAATATCACAAAAACCCTCTCAACACCTCTTAGTATAAAAAAATCCACCTTCGATTTTTTTCAACCAAAGAACAGAAATCACTATAAAACTCTGAAAACATATCAATGGATACTATCTAATAATTATAATACTAAATGAGAAAAAATTGTGTATGATACAGAAACATTGAATAAATAATATCAATTCTTTCATAATACAGTATTCTATATAAATCATCTTTAACACGAATTTCACAACCTTCAATCAAAATATCATCATCACATCATTAGCATTTCAAACATGAAATATTTCTTCCACTACTTACAATAAACTTCTAAAATAGTTCTCACTTGTAGAAATCACAACTTAGCCCTTTTAAAAACCTTATTTAAATAAATTATTCTTTTTAAGGTAAAGTTAATACATATCAAAGAATACCCCTAAATTAAATCCCCATTTAAAAAAACAAAAGGAACATAAACATAAAGGATTGATTTCTATTGTAATTTTCTCTCCCTTGGACAGAAATATCCAAATAAAAGATTATATAAGGGATGAAAACAATGTACCTTATCCCTATAATTAATGGGGTTTAACACCAAACTTAAACCTCATATTTCAAAATTATTCTTTTGAAAGTAACTTCATGAACACTTCTACAATCTTCTCCTTTGTAGAGAAAATTACAAATTTAACTCATTCTTTTTTACTATCTTTTTAAATAAGTGATATTTAATATCAATTTCCTAGGATCTTGAATACTAAATTGGAATTTCTGAATGATAAATTTATCTTTCATTATCACAACCTAAGATAAATGATATCTTTTCTTCTACATTAAATCTTTTAACTGTAATGTCATTCATATATGTTGTGTCGGGGAATGGTTGATAACCAAATATTCAGACTAAGAAATGCTCAAGGTGACTGAATTTTATTTCCTTAAATTCCAATAGACACAACATTCTTCAAGATATAAATATCCACTAGAAGTAGACCTCCTATCATCAACACATCCTACATAATATGAATATGGGGAACCAAATAGACCAGTATAACATTAATTATTATTTTTCAATCCATAGTTTGATTTTAGTTTGATGTATCTATGTATTCTCTTTTCATATATTAAATGATACACTTTTAGTACATTTTTATATGTGGAACAATTTATAACAACATACAAAATATTCAGTCTTTAAGCTACCAAGTACAGTAAAATTCCAATCAGCTTCTAGAATTCTCTTGAATAAACTTATTTTACCTACTCATCTTTAGATAATTTTTTTCCCACTGATATTGGTACATAAACTGGCTTTTAATCCTCTATGAAAAAATTATTTAATAATTCATTTTTGTACTTCTATTGAAATATATTAAATAATAATTTTCTTGAGAATATTATAATCTAGGAAAGTATCTCATATCCCTAAGAATAGACCTTTCAAAATTTCCATTAGTAAAATTATTCATCATTTCCGTAAAAGATGATATCATTCACATAAACAATAATAATGAGACATACATTCTTATCATCTTTAATGTATAGATTTATGTCAAATGTTCCATTTCTCAATTGAATCATATTCAAATAGTGGTGTATATCAGAATACTACGTTCTTGGGGATTTCATTAGCTCGCATAAATACTTTCTTAACCGAAAAACAAAATTACCATATTTAGCAAGTAATAAAACTTATGGTTGTTCAATATAAACCACTTATTCTAATTCACCACTGAGGAAGGTGACTTAAAATCCAATTCAAAGATCTTTTATTACCTTTGTGTTGTAATGGAAAGAAACATTATTATAGTTTTTATCCTTGAAAATAGTACAAATGTCTCCTTAAAGTTATCTCCTTCAACCTATGAATATCCATTACACACCAATCCAGATTTATTTCTAATTACTTCAACTTTTCTATTCAACATATTTATAAATACCAACTTTGTGCTGATAATGTTCTTCTCTTTGGTCTTAGTTACCAACAACCATGTTTCATTACTTTTTAACTATTCTAAATCTTAATTAATAGCATCAAACCACTCTTGATGATTCATTTATTAGTTAACATATCTTGGTTTAACTTGAGAGAATAATGATATATGGGAGGATTCCATCGAAGTTATTCTTGTTTGAATATATTTTCCATGATTTTCAATGATATTCTGAACTAGAACATACCTTCTCATCTTTGGATGATTTGAAAAAGATTATTCTTAATCACATGAATTTACTAAATCAACTTCCTCTACCAAAACTTATTAATAATTTTCATCATTTTTTAAAAAATCATCTTGTTTTTTCACAAAAATAGATGAATTTTCATCACTTATGAAAATTTATTCTTCATATCAATTTAATTTTTGTGTGTGTTAAATATCTTTCAAATCAATAGAATAAAAAATATTCTCTATCTCTCTATTGTAACCAATATATCATCTTCCTTTTGGTGGATAATCTGTGAAGATACCATCAAAACATATTCTTCCAAAATTTACCATATTTTAATCATTATCATTGATAATTAAGAGAATGAAAAAAACTATTAGATACTTCAAACTAGGATATTTCTTATAATACATATTATATGATGAAATATTATAATTTGGTTTATAAAGACAATGATTTTAAATATGAACCTTTCCTCAAATAGATTGTCTAAAGAAATAATGAGGAGTTTCATCCTATAAAAAATAGTTCAAAAAATCTCTACAATACTTGTATTCTTTTGATTAGGTACAATTGTTTTCTAAGGTGTGTATAGATAAACATGTTCATTATGGATACAATTTTTTTTCTATATATAATTAAAATATTCCACTAGAATAATCAATAAAATTATCTATTCAAATCCTTTTCAGAGATTAACCAAACTCTTTCTCAGTACATCTCATGAAACTCTTGAGCATTTTTAGAGATTAATGTTGATGTTTCATAAACATAAAAAATGTAATATGAGTAAAGTTATTAATTAATAAAATTAAATATGTATCTCTATTTGTTTATTTCTTCCTCATCAACCCCCAAATATTAGAGTGAATTAACTCCATATGATGAGTAGATTGAATTTAAAACTTATTTTATAGAGTATTCAGAATATTTCCCTTTGAAAAAGTGGAAAACATCCAATACCATTCAATTTTCATCTTAAGAACATCACAAAAACTTTCTCTATGAATAATCTTAAACATGTTACTTTTTTCCAATATGGTTATGCCTTCGATGCCGCATTTGATTTTCTTCTATCATGTTCAAATAAAAATAGTTTCCAACATCACCAATTTGAAATAAATTACCTATTTTCCATTTTTTATTTTTAAGATACAAACATAGTTCAATATATTAAAAAACCATCTTTATAAAATATCCATTCATTTTCTTCTTCAAACAACTAAGACACACTAAGAATATTGTATTTCAGTCCTTTAACTTATAATGTTCTTATGGATTTTAATTGATCATTAATAAAAAATGATGATCCCAAACCTTTTATTTTTAGTGACCCCTAATTTATTAAGGTTACATAGACTTATTTATATATTTTATGTATCCTTGAGGAGATTCAAATATCTTATCATGAGAGAGGAACAACCACTTTCCAATATCAACAGACATTCTCCTTTATATGCTTTATAGGAATCTTCACAAACAAGAGATTTATATTTTCTTTTATCGTTACTCTCTGGAGACTTATCTAAACTATCTACTGAAAACATTTAAGCTACTAGAATAATAAGACAATCTTTTCCAAGAAAACCAAGTATCTCACATCATTCAAAAACACCATTCAATTGTTGGATTCTCTTTTTCATTTTCAATTCATATTCCTTAGTTTCTCTCAAAATTATTCTTCTTTGAATGAAGTGAATACCCCCATTAATTTATATCTTCCAAACCATATAAAATCACCATTTTATTAGTAATTAAACCAACACATCATTTACATGTCATCAAAACCTCTAAATTTACAACTATATAAATAAAAAAATATTTCCCATTAAAACAATACTGTTGTATAGAACTATAAACCTAATTTATGCTTTCATCCCACCATTAGTCTTGGATAAAATTTCAAATGAAGAATTATCATAAACTCTTGAATCTTTATTCTTCACATACAACTATTTTTTATCCTTTTTTACCTTCTCCATTTATAGAATATTTTTCATTAAAATATATGAACTCATAATTTATATTATCTAAAAAATCACTCGATTTTTCTAAAAATATGGTCTTCTGGATATAATTATTTTTCCATGAAATATTATATGTTTTATTAGAGCTTTTATCTTCATTTTTGAATGGTATTGTTGATGTCCATTTTCCTCATCTTCACATGATATTTACCTAACTTCATGAAGATTTCTATGGAAAATAAACTTAGATTTTTCAAGCCTTTTCACATACTCAATTTTTTTTATAAAATATTGAACACATTATATTTCTATTTAAGTCATCCAATATTTATTATTGAATTATTTTGTTCAATTTTTTTAATGAATTCATCAACTTCTTTATAAATCTTTTATTTATCCTCAATATAAACTGATTCATTACTTCTAAAAGATTTATTTTGCTTACATGAAATTTTTATGTCTTTTACCAACAAAGAGATGTTTAAGAGACACTCCTTGATTTATCATTTTAAAAAAAATTCTATATATGTTTCATCATTTTCACAGATTCACTTCAAATTTCCCCAGTGAACTCTTATTCATTCACATTAGTAATGAAGAGGTTTTCATCCATATCTCTTAACATCTCCATTTTATCTCTTCATCACTATGATGAAGACTTTCAAATTTAGATAAGAAAATCCCCATCCTAAAATTTGATAAATTATTTCTCTAATCCTTAGAATAAACCCCAGGTTTTTCAAAATTTAATGACCTCTTCCTAAATATTCTCATTAGTGATTCTTATTATTCCTCACTAACACCATCTTATTTTATTGTATCCTTATAAGTAAAATTCCTATATTCTAAAAATCAATATAATTTTATTGGAAGTTTAACTTTAAATCTTACTAGAAATCTTATTATAACTGTATATATTGGAGATATCATCTCATCAAAAATCTAATCCAAATAAAAATAAAAATATAAATAATCAAATTTTTCTTTAGTAACCATCATTTTATGATTCACTTTATTTGATGGATTAAAGATACTTCATTTTCATCCTTTACTTTATTCTTGTTAGATCTATATTTTATCATTTCATAAGATATAAAAATACCATGTGAATTATCAAGAGATATATAACATTGATATTTTTCTCCCAAATTATAGACTTTATAAAATAACTTAAATGGTAAGATACAAAATACATTTTCACCAATATTAGAATCCTTCTACTTCTCACTATAGCCACTAATTGTGCTCATAACTTCAATCACCCTTGTAAGGAAACTATCAACAGTTTCATCATCATGAATCCAAATATATTCAAACCTAAGTCTCTAAAGCATAAATATTTCTAGTTTCACTTTACTATTTCAATATTATATATTATAAATTTTATGTCATATATCATTTTTCATTTTGAGTCCATTTAATTTTAAAAACACAATTTCTAAGAATGATGATTGAAAAAAATATTTACAAGACCATCATTTTCCAAATTCTTCTTATTTATTGCTGTCATTGTAATACCTTGAGAATGGGGAATAAACATGTACATTTTAACTTAATAATATTCATAACTAATATATAATAGTTATATAAGTATCATGTCTTTTCAAATGTGATGTATTTCCCAATAAAATATATAACTCCCCTTTCTATTCACTGAATTATGATAATCAGTGACATACACCAGATATTTAGTGACAAACACTTTGAATTGACATAATTTCAGCAATTGTTTTATAAAAAATCACCAATGATGGGAACATTCCCTTATATACCACAAGAAAATGAACTTACTAAATCAATGATGAATCATGGGGGAGGGGGTGGTAAATAAATGATTCAATTAATTTTTTTTTACCTTGGTGAAACAACCATATTCACTGGTTAAATTGAATATTGATCACCTTACAACACAAAAACACGTGAAAATAAAATTATAGTTATGGGGATTATTTTTCATATTATGATATGTAATTTCTCTTATATTGGATGAGGGAAATTACGGTCTATCCTATATATTTTTTTGTTGACAATTTTTATTTTACTAAGAAATCATTAGAAGGTTTTATACTGAGTAGAATTTCCTGGTATATTTAAATGGTATACCTCTTTAAAAAATATGGCTAGTCCTTAGCATGATCCTAATTTCATTGAGATTATACTACCTACTAGTTTTAACTTTCTGGTGAAAAAATCATGATTTATCTTTTTAAGAATGTTACGAAAAGTATTATAACTATGATAGTGTTTATGGTACTATTAAAATGATAAAAAACATGATATGAAAATGAATATAATATTCAATAAATAAACTTCATTTTTTGATAAAGTGCTACTATTCAACTGCTTATTCAATCTACAAAACCTCAAGTATGATTTCCTCAATCTGTACCAATTATTAATGTCACTTATTATTCCTATTATTTTTTAATTTTTCTCTTATCCCAATTTTCATGAACAATTCACCTCTTACACTACAATTTTTTTAGACACTTACTTTTCACAACATCAATTACATTATATGTGATCCAATTCAATTTTTTAAAATTTTAATTTAAACCTTTAACTTCCTTCAACTAACTCAATTACTCCAAATTAATTTTGAGAGTTTTTAGTATTGATATACTATTTATATATATCATTTATACTTAAAAAAATGATGTTATGGATCAATAAAGGGAGCTAAAAAGTTTTCCTTCAATCCACATCAATAGATCCACTCATAATTAAGGAAATCACTTACCATGGCTTGTTCTCAATGGTGAGGTTCAAATGTTTTGGAAAAGTTTCACAAAAAATAATGAAAACTGTAGAAGTGGTCCTATAACACTGAAATTTTGGAAAAAAATACACTTTTCCAATAATGATTTTTGCACCAAAGGTTTGTTCTCTTCTGTTGACCAATTTATACAACAAAACCACATGTCATACACAACATTCTTCGATCACCAACATAACTATTTTCGTCATCCCCATTTCTGATAGGGAGAAAATATAAGCATAAAATATTGAAAAAATGGAATGGTCCAAACCATGTTGACTATTTTATCTTTTATTATTTAATTAATAACATTATTCAAACCATGTCCTTCCCCACTACCATTTTAGCCTTGTTTGTTTCACACAAAAAATTAAATAATGCACCATTATCAACCCTATGGTGTTGTAAAAGAATGTTTTCTATATTAAACTACCCAAATCCATCAACACAAACTTTAACATGGGTGTTTCATTTCCTATATTCCCAACACACCCTCTACAATGGCCATGACCTTCCTCGATTGGCCCTCATTTCTGAATCCTTCTTTAATCATTGTAAAAAACTGAATCATGAAAATAAAATCATTATGTTTGAATTGATTAAAAATATCTTACTTGAAGTAAAATGATTTAAATTTTATTATGATTTATCTATTCATAAAAAATAGAACACTCAATAATATTATCTTCACCAATTATTTAATCTCACTTATCACAAAAACTATCTCAACACCTCTTAATTTCAAATAATTATATTATTCTGGAAGATATATGATATAAAATGTATATTTTAAGAATTTTTTAAATATATATAAAGTTATAAGGATAAATCATGTAATATTGGAACTTTTGTTTTTTATAATAATAGATCAAAGGAGTTGATACATTGATAACATATATACTTCAAAACATGGGTCAACCTATCATATGATCTGAAAGATATATACCATATTGCTCTCAAGAAGAGTTTTTAATCAATATTTATATGTAAAATCATATGGGTGTTTTAATACACATATTTTATGAGTTTTGTAATTGTATAACATGCTTTAGGGAAGCTAAACAAGATTTTTTTGGTTAGGGAATTCATCAAAGTTTCATTTATAGAAATTTTATGGTAATTAGGATAAGTAAAAAAATATGTTTACCCATTATTCATTTTTTTTTAGAATATATGAAATGGATAGTTAATATCTTGGTTCTAAGTGTTTTATGGCCAATACTATTTGTTAAATGTTTAAATAATAAGAAGAAATGTTTGTTGAATAAGTTCAATATTGTTTCTATAAGTGGTTAGTCAAGGTCATTAAAAGCAAAGATTTTTCTAGAAGAAGGAATAATAATTCTATATGTTGTGATTATTATGAACTCATGAGGATATATGCAACACAAAATAGAGTTTTGTAAATATATAGGTGTTATAAATAAAGGAAATAATTTACAAAGATTGTAGTTTATATTCAAGTGATGAAGTAAAGATATTATATATTAATATATTGATTATAAAAGAGTCTCTTAATATTAGAAGGATTAAAATTATGGATGTGAATCTTCGTCTCTTTTCCTTTATATGATAAGAAATATTATTAGTTAACAAATAATTTTTAAGAAAAATGTTAAATTATTATTTTTGAATATATGGTTTATGATTCATCAGGATTCTATAACATTTTTTCAGAAAAATATGAGGATAAAAATGATTATCTAGGGTAGAGTGGTAATAAATTTGTTTATTAAAATATGGGGGAATATGATTCTTTACCATTATAGGCGTGTTTTTAAAAAAATATTCTCAATTAAAAAATATTATAAACACAAATAATACCATATATCATATAATAGTTTATTTGTTATATATTTCTAGTAAAAGTAAATAAATGTTATTTCCTAAAAAAAAATTTCCATCATTGTATGATATTTTAAAATTAATATATTGACTAAGAATCTAGTGGGTGTATGATTGGACTTGTATAAGTTCACATTTAAAAAATAAAGGATTACACATATCTAAATTTATATTTATTTCCACTTAATTTCCTAAAGAGTTTAGTATATGTGACAGTAATTATAATTAAAAATTACTTCACTTGGTTATCATAGAAAGTGGATTCCATTATTTCCCAATGAGTTTTAACTATCTAGGAATAAAGTGTTTTTCACTCAATATTATAAAATAGGTTAAAATATATGATGATATAGAATAATGTAAAAAATTATATTTAATTATCATGAACAAGTGAAAAATACCCATTTCATATGGATTATACCTATCATATTTAAAAAATGAATTACACTTGATATTGTAAAAATATTTTATGGATATTGTGGTGAAAAGGAATGTAAGGTTTTACATTAGATACCATAAAAAATTAAATATAAATTTATTCTAAAAGTGTTTAGGATGTGCTGATATAAAAACATGTAGGTAGTTATATTATTTCAATGAAAAAATATTAATTTAAAGAGGTCCATAGGATGATGATGATTTACTTAGAAAGAGTTCCATGTTTACAACTTAAGTTAACATCATTAAATTTGTTTTCATCAAGTTAAGAAGTTCGAATATATCAGAGTGTTTAATGGTTAGGAATATGATTGCTAAATATCACCATTATTCAAACATTATTACTTCATATATATTTCTCACTAATTATTTTTTTGGTTGTGTATTATCATATAGTTACATAGAGAAGTTATAGGAATTACATATGATTTAATAAATATATAGAACCCTTGAAAGTGCAACAAACGTATGGAAAATATGGAACCCTTTCATTTATGTTATGATAGAGAGATTATAATTTTGGGTTTGTTAAATACTATTAAAATATTTTTAAGAGTTTTAAAATGGATCATAATTGATACAATCTCTATTTATTCATTATTTCAAGTTGCCTGTGTAAATATATATAATGATATACATTTCATTATGTGTAATGATAAATATTCTCTCAAAGTATGACTTTGATTTATCCATAACTTATGTTCATCATGGAGTATTATATGTTATGATAAAATATTAAAGTTATAATGAGTTGGATTCTTGTATAGAGATACAAAATATGCTCATGAGGCACAAAAAAAAGAACGTGATTTTTTGTGTGTATTGGATAACACACTGGGTATACTATATAGAGTGTCATATAAATTTATTTGGTATTATAGGGGTGTATGGGTCATATTTGGGTCCCGATTTTCTGAGGTTGGAAAGATACCTAACATGAAAACATTCATACATTGATAAAATATTTATGAAAGTCTAAATATTGACTCATTTAATACAATGGTGGTTGGTTTTGTTGTTTATGATATAATTGATTAGATCTACACTAAATTGTATTTTACCTCTCATATGATGAGTATGACATTGGGGACCTTGATTAAGATAGAATATGGAGTGTGTAGCCACAACTAGATAATACATATGATGTGTTTATCTATTTAGACAAGCGGTATTTGATGTACTTATCCATAAGAGGGAATAAAATATGGTGTATTCAGTGGCTATGTCTATAAACTTTAACGATCAAGAATAGATGGGTAGATTGTATAAGATTGACATACTTTGGGTCTTATGGTCACTTGATGTATTGGATAAATGTAAAATATGAGAATACATTTTTTTATGAATCATACTTGTAGAAACAAGTATAGAAATACATGTATTTGATAGAGATCATTCCAGATCCCATTATAGGTTGATTAGAATTGGTCCTTTCCTACAAGACGTTCCTTTCGGACACATATTGATCAAAAGATTCATATTTGTTTTAAATGTTATAAATTCATGTGGTGTCACACTTTGTGGTTAAATGAATGGTGATTGAGTTTTACTTTGATAGTTACTATAAATTATTTTAGTTTTAATCATTAATGAGTTTTGGAGGGGTATTTGCATGGAATTCCATTTAATATAACACATATTATAGTTAATGATATATTTTGAAATGTCTTTTTTATGATGTCAAAAACTATTTTTGTATATGTTTCATAGATATGGGTTTACATGTAATTGTATATGATATAATATAAGAAGAAATGCCACTATTATTCTTTAGTGAAATTGGGAGACAAAAGGAGATATTCCATGCATATATATATGATATATATATATATGTATATATATATATATATATATGAGATATATCATTTGTATGAAAATTATTAGTTTCATGCATTGGTATATCATTTTATATATTCTTAACTAATGTTGGAGACTCGAATAATTCACCCATAGTTAGATATTAATAATGGGTCAATTACATAAAATTAAGTATTGAGTAAGGATAACATTCAAATGAAAAATGCATTTACTAGTCATGTAATTCACTCATGTGTTATGAATGTATGTGTCAGTGCAACAACCTGAGGCAAGTTCTCATGAATGTATATATTATTTCCATTCAATGGTCGTGGTGTGTTATATAGAATATTATCATTAATCCTGAAATATCTATTTATATTAATGCTTTTTCATTGTAGGATCTATAGAGACATGGAAGAAGGATAGATCTAATCTATATGATGGATGTTTCAGTTTCAACACAAGGATAGTTAAAGAGATAGTATGTCTTTTAGATACTCATATAGTTATCTTTTTTCAACCTTATTTGAAAAATATCAAAGCTTGCAGATGCTCTTTGGTGTAAGGTACGTTTTATTTACAATAGTATTCTTTATTTCTATTTTATGCAGTTTTCATATATCACGCATGAGAGATCCTATATCAAGGATTTAAATTATTTTTCCTAAATCTAATAAATTTTATTGGACTGATTTGAAACCCTTAATGTATATACAAGTGTCTTATATGATATGGTTGGAATAATGGTCTACCAAAATAGCTAAAGTGATGATGTTTATTCGAAATTAAGAGTATTGCTTTGTGAAATATGAATCTTTTCCTCCTAATGGATATGATGAATTTCAAAAATGGAAATTATTTTAGTGGGTCAAAATTTAATAATATTATTTATTAAAATAATGTACAAAAAATTATCATATGATAAAATATTTCATTATAGACAATGTGCATTATCATTATAAAAAATAAAATTTATATTAATACTTTAAGAGGATAATATTAACAGAAGAATGTCCATAGTGTGGTATATAGATTTGAGACTAATTCTCAAGTGGTTAAGAAAATTCTAGGTGTTGAAGTAAAAGCTATCCCAAACAGTTTAATGTTGTAGTTGTTAAATAATTGAATCTAGATGCTTATGACAAGCATAGAAAAATTCAATTATGGTTTCAAAGCAATTGGATGAAAAATGGATTTAGTGTATTTAGTCCCCACTCATACACTCAATGTGATTGAACATCATAATGAATTAGTGAGACTAAATATATCATCTATGAATTGTTCCATTTATGGAATTCATTCTATAATAATTGGATTTATTCTGTATATGTGAATGAGTTCATGAAATATATACTTTTTTCTTCAAAGTGATGAGAATATATAAACTAAGGAATGTGATGTAAAATTTATTATGATTTCATAATAATTCAAATGGGTAAATGATTATGATAGAATGGAAAATATTGGATTATATAATAGTTATCCCTGGTCATTGAAACCTAAGGGTAGTAACAGGACGTTAGGAAAATGTTTCCACAAGATGAATTTATTTTATCTTTCTAAAGTTGTTTCTAAAACATGATGGAATGAAAATGTCATGTATTAGTGTTATATAAATATATTATTTTATTTTGATTGGTATATTATTTAAATATATTTTTATAAGTGTTCTAAAAATAAATGAGTAAAAAAAAAATTTATTAATTTATTAATCTTTTAGTTTATATTCGATTGATTAAGTAAGGGGTTGCTAAATCATGGATTTTAATGCAGTGGGAAATATCACGCTTTAATGGATCTATATAATGGATGGGTTTGTTTATTTTATTTCTATTATATTATAGGAGATTTTTTTGATTAACAATGAATTTTTTTGAAAAATTTGAGATGATGAATTTAATAAACATTGTTTATGATTCATCAGATTCTATAACATGCTTGAAAAGATGATAAGGATAAAAATTATTTATCAATGGTAAAAGATTTTATCTTTATATTTGTTCAAATATGAGGGATTTGAATCAACTACCCATTATTACTATATTTTAAAGAATTTAATGTTTCTTCACTCTAAAAACATAGAATACCATATAAGAATAAATACTACATTTTATTTGATGAATTTTCCCATCAAAAGGAAACAAGAGTTATTTCATATTGTTAATAGTTTTTTGTATCATATAATGATATTATAAATGAATATAGTTTATAAGAGTCTAGTGGTAGTATGTTTTGACTTTATGAAGTTCAAATATTAATAATTAAAGGATTATACTATCAAAAATACAAATTGAAAGTAACATAATATATAAAAAGGATCAGGGAATTCATTAATGTAAATAGTTACAATTATGGCCAATAAATTTCAAGGACAAATTTTTATGGAATGATTTCCATCAATGATGATGATAGTGAACTTATAAAGTGTCATATGTAGATTAAAAACTTATTTACATCATAAAACTAGTTGTTATGAACTATAGGGGTTGAATACATTGTTCGTGGAGCAAAATAATAGGAATCAGATTCCTATGCCTTGATATTATTCATACTCTCTATCTCTATATATGTTACTCATTAAGTTGTTTAGTGGGAGGGGTTTTAACAAATGGTCATAGAGATATGTGGAAGGAATTTCATATAGATTCAATGAGATAAAACACAAAAAATTGATGAAAACATGTGGATAATTTGACAGTCTATCACGTGTGATATAATATATAGACACTTATTTATTGTTTTTTTATATTATTTTGGGTTTTAATAATAAAAATTTCATCATCCTATAAAAAATATTGTATCCAATTTATCATTATTTCATTTTAGTTATATATAATCATGGAGTTAAATGCTAATTGACCTTTCAAATTATGACTTTGAGTTGTCCCTAAATGATTTCCAACATATAGTATTATAGTTGATGACATAATATTGAGGATTCCATAGGTAGGATTTTGTATATACATAAAAAATATGCCCCTAAGGAAAAAATGAATTTTGTGTGCTAGATGACCCATTAATTATACCACATCAAGTGTCATACACTATGTCTTTCACATTATAGGGGTGTATATTTCATATTTATATTTCACCATACTAGACGTTGGTTATATACCTAGCATGAAAATAATTATTCTTTGACTCATTCAGATGAAATCTTTCAGTATTACCTAATAATTAGGTGGCCAGATATGTTTTTAATCTTTTCATTGGTTGGACCTTAACCAAGTTGGGTTTTATCCTCTTGAACGATGTGTACGAAATATGATCCATCAATTGAGGTAGATCGAAGAAGTGTATAATTTTACCTAGACAAGACATATGATGTTCTTATATATTTGATGAGGGTAATGTAATGTAATTATCTATAATGGTGGATGAAATATGATGTTTTCATTAACTTGTTCAGTCTATGCTTGGAGAATAAAAATTATGTGAGTAGATATATTGTCATGAAACAACATGGGCCACCCCTATATTGGACACTTGAGCCAACTCATGATATCACTTGAGTCATGTTCTAAATCATTATAGGACAAAAAAAACTAAGTAATCAAATATATGATCATTGTAATGATTTCACCCAATAAATAATAAGAGGAAAGATTCTCTCACCTAATGGTCATTTATGACCACTCTGTACATCATATATTAATGTGTTGAAAAAAATAAGCAGATATGTAATGAAAACAACCAAACGAAATACAATATAGAATATAAAACCACAACCAATTAAAAATAAATATACAACAAAAATTGACATAATCTAACATCAAGAATATAATAGACCATATATGTATGATACATCTAAAATGAAAAACAAAAACAATGATACTTGAAATGATCTTTATATAACATTTAGGTCCTCATCCATCATCCAAACTTTCTCACTCTATGAGAGATCCTAAAATTAAACCTTAACCAAAAAATAAGCTTAGCTATACCGAAACAAAATGATATATGAAGGTTGTGATCATAACATCCCAATAGATAATAATCTTATAGTATATTCACTTCCTTTAAAAAAAGTAAAAGGACTCATTATATTATGTGTAACCATTGGGTTTTGAACCGGTGGTTTTACATTTTTTGTTTTTTATTTAAAACAACATTCACCTCTAATTAAAGAGAATTGACTCTGTAAAAAAAATTAAGAACACACAAAGTAACATAATAATTTTGAGATTTTTTACTTAATAATTGTATCTATTTCATAATCCAAGAACACACTGTTAGAAAATTATACTTTGTTGGTTTACAAAAATTAGGGAATATCCATGAAATATTTCACATTATAGTCCTTTGATAACGCATGTTCTCACTGTGAAAATAATATGATAAATTATTTTTTCTATAACAAAAGGTTCCCTCACCAATTAGATTTAAAAATATTTCACTATGATACTTGAAATTTACGAATAATTTCCTTCATGCTTGTTTATCTTCTTCGACTTTGATTTCTAAAAGAAAATTTAGAAAGATATTTTATCTAATATTTTGTATGAAATTTTCCATCTGATAAATCCTCCATCTAGTACCAATCCCTATGATAGATTTTATATAGTATCATTATTAGGGTACCATTTATCTAATATCCTATCCATCTTATACCACAATATCAGTTATCCTCAATATGATGCCTTTTATGTCTAATACCACTCTTTATAGTGTCCTATGTCTGATGTTTCTCAATCAAATAATTTAACCAATGAGAATAATACTCTCAAGGATTTTTTTCCAAAACCTCAATTATTCAAAAATAACCACCACAACAATAACTTAATCATATTGTTCTTGGAATACCTAATCACTTTTATATATTAATTATTTCTCTACAATTAAGGGAGGAGTGTGAAATTCATATTCAATACTCTTGTCAGAACTTTAAATATTCCAATCAAAAAATTATTCATTTGAATAACATAAAACCCAGAATAGAATGGGGTAAATAATCACAGTAAATACTTCAATTAAATTATAACATCAAAATTCATGAAAACTTAATCAAAAGTCAGCTAGAATCATGATCTTACCTTTGTGATTACTGATGTGTTGAATGAATAACTCAAAAAAACCATAATTGTATGCCTTCACAGAACATTGTAAAGGTTCTAAAACATTCATTTAGAACTCATTTATAGGACCTTTTGAATCCGATGATGTTTCATCTGATATAACTTCATATGGTTATTCTTTATATAGATTAAATTTTTATAATAGTCTCATAAAATATTTCTATCTAGTGGGATTTGTATGATTCCTTTGTATGGATATATTTGAGATACTCTATCTTCTTATTTTTCATATAATCCTCTATCTGATTCATTTTCCTAGATATCTATATCTAATTCCTTTATTTGGATCCATCTATCTGATGTCATTACCAATGTTTTTTTTATGGACTCACAATCATTCCATTATCTATTGTACTTACTTAGAAACTTTTTCTAATGACCTTTTACTTATTTCAATTTGAAATCATCAAAAATAAACTCTTCTTATATAATGATAAATTCTAGTAAAAATGATTTTTAGTACATTGAATACTAGCAAAGAAATAGAAGATTTTTCATAGTTTGAATATCTCAACATGACATAAATATGAATATTATCAAAAAATGAATTTTCATCCTTTCATTAAATCACATATTTTTGTTCGACTCAAAATTTTCTATTCAGTATAATTTTTTCCATAAACTACCAAATAAAGGACATACATGGTGATTTATGAAATTAAAACAAAATAAATTCCAAAAAAACCTTATTTCTTGAAGAACATATCCTTTTCAATTAAAAAAACCTCAAAGCCTTTAGGGATTAATAATCTCTCATTTGGATCTTCTTTTCAACCCATTAACAAAAATTAGTGATTCTTTAAGACTCAATAAATGGATCATTATCCAAAAAAATTAATTCTAATTTAGAAAACTCGATGTAGGAAATAATAATCATTGAACAATAATACCATGAATCACAATAAGTAGTGATTGTAAAACAACTAAAACATCTCCCTAAACTAAAAACTTTATTATCAAAAGGAAAATAAGACTTAAACTTGTTCTTATATCCACTTCCACAAACTATGAAAATAGTTCACACATGGTGACATCACAACATACCCCTTTTAAAAACTCCCCTAAATATATTATCTTCCATTAAAAGAAAAGCACATATCATTGATCATTTCTATATTTTCCCCATTTTAAAAAATTATCCAAATACAACATTAGAGAGGTGAAACATATCATATTACCATTACTTGAAGAGAGTAAGTTTTATTTATAATAATCATCCTCAACTTCTGAAATTTTTATATGAATAATGGTTTATTGAAGATATTAGATACTTGATCATTGGTAGTTAAAAACTCTATATTTAGTTCATTAAATTTTACATGATCATTAATAAAGTTATATTTAATATCAATGTTATTATATATGGAAATTTTTATAGGATTAATAGTGATATTACTAACACTTTTATTTTCAAAACCCAAGAGAAGGGGAAACTTGACATCAACCAAAAAAATTTCAAACTATGAATTCATCCATATTAACTATGTTATTGCTTGAGTGGAATCTAAATACTTCACTTAATAAATGTTGAGATTATTAGAAATCTATTTATTTATATGTTGGATTACTAAAATTTCTCCCAAAATGAATACTCCACCAGATGTGGATATTTTATTATCGACACATCCTACCCAAATTATATCTACATAACCCAATAGATCACTGTTCACCATGTTTTTGTATTTTAACCAAAAATAAATTATTCATTTAATATATCACAGAATTTTCTTTAAATCCACTAGATGGGACACTTTTGGTTTATTTTTATAACTAGAAAAATTGTAACAATATACACTAATTATGGATAGTAAGCTATGAGATATAGAAGGTTTCTAATAAAATTACTATATTCTAAAAGATCAACATCCTTTCCTTTACCATCTATTGAAAATAAATTCTCATTTAAATAGATAAAGAAACATTTTTTAAATCTTCAATGTCAAACCAATTTATGTGTTCCTTAACATACTTATATTGATATACAAAAATGGTAATTTTATTTTGAGATATTTGTAATCAATGAAAGTATTACATCTAAATTGAATAAGAATAAAAAATAACTCATTGATCTACTCTGAAATATATTCACCTTATTTTTCATTATTACTTAAAAATATGATATTATTAACATAAACAATCACAATGAAGGTAACCTCTTAGTTTTATTTTATGTAGAGGTTGGTGGCAACTCTTCCATTTCTAAAATTCAACTTCTTCAAAAAATTATCCAATTTAGTATACCGTTATCTAAAAGTATGTTTCAATGCATAAAAATAATTCCTCAACTTGAGAAAATATATTTCATCATTACAAATAAATAAACCACATTGTTTCTCAATATATACTTCTTCTTCAAGTTCCCCATCGACAGAAATAGGCTTGAAATCTATTTATAGTATCTTATATTTTTTTTTGAGAAGAAATAGAAATAATTATTCTGAATGATTCAAGTAATTCAATTAGAGAAAATTTCTCATAAAAATCAATACCTTCAACATGTTAGTATCCTTTACAAATCATTCTTTCCTTCCTTCTTATTGATTTACCTTTTTCATTAAAATTATTCTTGAAAACCCACTTTGTTTCGATCACTTTTTTATCTTTAGGTTTGGGTACCTGTTCCAATGTATCATTTTTATCAATTTGATCCAACTATTCATCCATACCATTAGTCCACTCTTGATGCTTCAAATAATCTTCCAAATCTATTGTCCCATCCTAGGAAAACAATGAGGAATGTGAAATTTTCATCGATTTTATTCTAGTTTGATCATATTTTCCATGATCTCCAATGATATTTTGGACTGAAAATTGCTCCATTGGCCTAGGATTATTTTTATACAATTGTCCCTCATCTCTTAAAATAGTTGAATCATCATCTTCATCATATATATTTTCAATAACATTACTAAATTTTGAATCTTTTTTAGGTTTTTTAGTAGTTAAAATTTCATCTTCACTTTCTCTTATATGCACAGTTGGAATTGAAATTTTCTATTAGAATATTACAATACATTCACATATATAGATTAAAAAATATTTTCATCTTCCTTATTATAATACGTATATCATATACCATTTCGAGGGTATCCGTGGAAGATACAACCAATGCCTCTTTGATAAAAAATCCAATGATTATCATCTTTGGAATTGATTATACAGGGGATTCCAAACACCCATAATCATTTAAAAGTTGGGTTCACTTTGTAATACAAATTGTATAGAGTAATATCAATGTTTTTCCTATAGAAACAGTGATTACGAATGTGAATGATCACTCCAATAGATTGAATCTAAAATATTTGAAAATTATCATATTCAATCATCTTGGTTAGAGACATCTCAACCAATCTTCTAATACTTTTTAAAATACCCCATTCTATTTTGGTGTGTAAGGAGAAATAAATTCATGATAAATTTAATGATTTTCAAGATAACTTTAAAACATACCATTTCAATATTCTGTATCATTTTCAGTTCAAATATTCTTCTCAGACTATCCACATTCATTTTTATAACTTATCCTAAACTCTTAAACAATTTGGGAGCATCTAATTTAGGTTTTAAAAACATAATACATGTAATTAAACTGAAATAATAATTATATGAAATAAGTTACTTATCTATATTATTAAATTGGAATTTCATGGGACCACATATATTAGAATGTATAAGATCTAAGGAATTAGTTGTGTGTATCTCAAACCTATTATGTATTGAATTTTTAATCTTCTATTTCTAGCATATCGAACAAAAAAAATCTTCTTATTTTCTTATTCAGAAATTAATGAATACATTGGGTATTTTTTTAGTTTTATCTTATTCCTCTAGATTGTATATCCACGGTTATTATTCCAAAACTAATTTTCTCCCATCATGTTGTGATAAAATGAACCTTTTACATCTCGAACCTAAAACAAATTTTCCTTGGTTAATTTTCCCTTTGTTACAACTTTCCCATCATTAAGGGTTTTAACAAAAAATCAATCTCTTATGAAAAAAATTGCTTCCCTCGTAATAAAGATATAAAACATTTAAAACAATTTGTATCTGTCCATCAAAAAATAATAAATTTATCGATTTCAATATTTCTTTTCCAATGAAATTTTATTCAATGAATTTGATTATGATTAACCCATAATTTACAAAATTCATTTTCCCTTCATTGTAAGAATTGAAATTTTTACCATCTTCAAATATCTAGTCATATGTGAAGAACAACCACTATCCAATATCAATGTACATTCTAATTTTATGGCCTTGAGATATGTTTAAACTACTAAGGCCTTATATTTTCTATTTGATTTATTCAATTTTGGGTTTTATAAATTTTTCATATAAAAATTTTTGATCTAGTAACATTACAAGAAATCATTTAATATGATTTTTGGGATGATAACAACCTTAACAAATACTTTCTAGAGGTGGAAAATTATTTTATATTTCCAATCCTTATTTTTTATACTTTCTTCCATGAGTGGGTTGACTCCTCCTCGAATTATGCCTCCAATACCTCCATAATACATTTCATGTTGATGATTTCAATATAAAATGTTATCTATATTCCAAAATCATCCATAGTTCCATCAATATCTATATAAAGGATATTTTCCTCTCTAACATACATGATGAATAGAGTTTTGTACTAGGTTTATATCATATTTATGACCATAAACATTGTATCCTAATTATGAACAATAATCTTCATAGATGTATAAAATCTTAATATTTATCTTAGGCTACTTTTCAACCATAGTATATTCTTCAGTTGTAGCATTTTTTTCTACAAAAATTCTTTATATAGAAATTTTAGAATTTTTTACTCTACTTATTTTTGGACATATACATGGTAATATTGAATAAATTACTATTATAGACATTTTAAACTCTTTTTTAAACCAATATAGATAATATTTATCAATCCTTATATGGTTTTAACTTTTTATAAATTTCAACAACTTTTGAAATCAGGTTTTGGAAGTTTTTTCCCCTTTTCCATCTTCAAAATGTTCACAATAAATAAGGCCAATTGATTTCTTATTTATATATATATTTTATCCAATATTGATGTTGAGGTTTTTTTCATCAAGTTAAATTTTCAAATTATTAATCACTTTTACCAACAATGATTTTCCTTATTTATGAATTTTTTTAGATTTCCAACAGGTTTTTCATTTTTATCCATCTTTTTATTTTCATTATAAAGTCAAAAAAATTTAAATATATAATTTCAATTATATTTTAAGCACGAAATCTTTATGTGATTCTTCTATTTCCTATTCATAGTTTCTACTTTCATCACTGGTAAAACCCCCATCATTCACCTTTATAATATTTAATTTCTTAATATCATCATCACTATAATTTTCATCTTCCATTTCACTATCATTATATTTATCATTTTCAGAAACTTAATACCTATTTTTCTAATTATATCGATTATTATCCATACATATTGACTAGGAAATTTATTTTAATATATTTTTCTATAAATATATTATTGACTCTCCATCCTCTTCATCTATATCTTCATCTTCATTTGTCCTAGGATATTTTATTATAAAATGTCCAAAGTTTCAAAAAATTAACACATTTCAATGGTAAATTTACATTATACATCCTTGTGTTACATCTCAAAATTATAGAAAATTTCATTTAAAAACATCTAGATATATTGTGCGGTGATTTAGATGTACTTGAGTGGAAACATCTTCCAACCAATTTATGTATCCCGAGTTTATAACTAATCCATTTCTATGATCTAACATCATTGATGGATATCTTATATGGATAAGTAATTTCCTACCCCATGTGGGATCTAGTCAGTATCATCATGGAAAAATAGTAAGTAAGTCTCAATTTATTACTAATATGTGTCAGATCCCCATGAAATTAGAGATTGGAGGGGAGGTCACCTAAATTTTCTATCAAATATACATCAACCACATAAAATTATCATCCCCTCAGCTCACCTCTTCACCCACATGAATAAGAATCCACTCTAGATTATATAAATTAATTTCTTAATAAAATTTTAAGGTTAATTCCATTGGGGATGTTCTTCATTGAAGTGAAATATTCTAGAAAATTCCAATTGGGGCTTAGGATCTAATTTTGGAAATCTAATTAGATATTCTCTCTTTGAATAACCACTTAAAATAAATAGTCATTTTTAATACCCATGTTTAATTGTATTAAAACTGACGTTAAATTAAACAAATTTATCATATATAACACATATTGATAATGTATTTTAGAAAATAAACACCAAGAATTTTTAAATATATTACACACATGAAAAGTGTATGACTTCAAAATTTTATCTTATCAAAAGGCAGAATAAGTTCAAATAAAAATCAAAAAATAATTTAAACCCTTGATTTAAATAACATAAAAATATAAAATTTTAAAAAAACTAAATAAATATCTAACCAACCCAAGAAAATGATTTCCTAAATTTATCAAAAACATAACATATGTACTTTCCTTATTATAAGGAAAACATGCGTCTGTATACTTTTTCAACATCTTATAACTCCACATAGTATTTAAAAAAAAACATTAATTTTAAAAGTAAAAAATTTAAATAAAACATGTATAAATGGAATATCAAGAAAATGGAAATTCATGGAACCACCTATCTCAAATAGAGTGCGGGTGGAGTAAAACCTTTAAATACAGTAGAAGAAGTACCCAAAATATAATCCACACACATTAAAAACAAGGAACAAATAAGTGAAGGTACAAAACCTCACTCTAGGGTTCAAAAAAGTGGATGTGACACAATTTATAAATAATAATAAATTATAAAATGAAAATTAAGTGAAAGGAAACTAGAAAAGGTTCTTACCTTGATGAAGACCACATCGAAGGGATGAAAGAAGATTAAAAATTAAAGGTGAAGCATGGGAGACCCACCCCTAGGGATCCATGAAATATTTTAAAAGAAAGTTATATGAAGTTGCATATTTTTAGGGATTTAAAATTGAACTCTATATAATGAATTTCAAAATTTTAGATAATCTAGTTATTACCATGGTTCAACCATGCTATTTACTAAACAAGGTTCCAACCGTGTACCCCTCACTAGGAACAGTTGAAGAGTTGCTCAATTTTTCCACATGTTTGATAAAAAAATGTACTAATTATGGAAATTACTATTGGTAAGGGATTATTTTTTTCATATTTTCCACATTACTAGTGATAATTGTGTGATAAATGTGTGCTTACCACTGTAACTTACAAAAAATATCTCAAAATTCAATGATAGGATCAAAAATAAACAAAAAAATATTTTAATAAAAAATGTAAAGGTAAGGGTGTAACAATTATCCCCACTATTAAGAATTATTCTCCTATAAATCCACTGAGTTCTAAAATAATGAATTAAAAACAAATGTTCTATCTAAAAATGGAGATACACCTCTAACCCGATCCATGAATTCCAATAAAATCAACTAATACCACCAAATATAAAATCTGCAATTAAAAAAACACCCCCATCACTATAAAAAGGATATTATGGAATGAATAACCTTAATGGATCTCCCTACTATTTAAGGGATCACTATCATGGTGATAAATAAAACAAAACCCATATCAAAATCAACCACAAGTTAAACTTGAAACCCATCAAAGAAAACACAAATATAATATATGATCAACCAAAAGCACATCTATAATCCAATATAATAAAATATTAATATATCTAATTAAACATGAGGCACTAAATATCCCATTATACAAGATAAGGATCAAAATAAGTTGGAAGTCAAGGAATATCTCAAAATGCGGTAAGGAACTACTATCAAGTTTCGAATGTCAAAATGGATTTATTCCCCTAGAAATACTTATTCTTAAGGAAATTATAGAGATTACATAATCGGCCTTATAAATTATATTTATTTAAGGAACTTGTGAAGAAAGGATTATAATTTCTAAATTGAACTCACTAAAATTACATGATGGACAACTTTCTTTCAAAGGAAACAACAACATAAGAAGAATATTCTCCCAAAACTAGTTCCTCCAGTTTCTAATCACCACTCAATGAGGATCCTTATATAACTCCAAAATTGATATGGATGCCTCCCATCTTGGGTCACCGTCTAGAAAGAAACTCTTCTAGGTAAAATCCTCCCATTAAGTCTTTAAAATGGATGATTCTAAATAAAATAACTTAGGAACTTCCATCGGGGTAAAGACCCTTGATGAACATGTGAGTCTTCAAGGAATCTATTGATACCATATCATAAAAATAAATGGTCATATCATTGAAATGTTCAATATAATCCTTCACCATTCATTGAAACTATCAAAAACTCATAATCTATCCCACCCTTATACCTTTTACCTACTTAAGAAGAAACGACTAAATGGTTGTGGCCTCGAAGAATTCCAACATTACTAAAACATAAAATAGAGATGAGATAACAATATTTAACCATTCCAAAGAAGGTACCTTAAATTAGTCCAAAACAACTCTCTCCCTAAAGGATTCCATAGATACCATATATTTAATTACATAATAGACCATTTTAAGCCACTCTATTACCTCTAGATGACCTTGATCATCATGAAATATAAGAAAAATGATAAAATAAATCCCTATCAACCACTCTATCATGAGTCTAGGTAGAGTCCCCAATGGGAAGATCCATTATTGAACCCCGATATATAGATATATTATGATTCAATAAAACCATTATGGGATTCATACCCTAAATAATAGCGAAAAATATATATAAAAATAATAAATTATAATCATTACTCAAGAAAATATTTATATAAAATAAGGATTCAAGGATTTTCAAGTTAAACCAATAAAAAACGCTATAATTTTCTTTAAAACATTAAACATCACTTTGTTAACCATTTTAAAACTTCTTATTTTTATTCTTGAAAATATTTCCTAATTCCAAATCACTAAATCAATTCTTATATTCTTTAGAAAAATTCTTACAAACCATTTCAAAATATCATTCCCCAATTTTTAAATTTCAATAATTTCAAGGAGAATAATTTTAAAACCAAAAAGTTATTTATTAAAACATTCACATGGACTAATCCTTGATTTCCATCAATTTTATTTTAGAAAACAAATTTTGGAATTTTAAATTAAACTTTCAAAATTTTTATTCCAAGTTTCAATATAGAATCATCATTAAGAAATATCCAAATACCATTATCATACCATATAAATATCTTTTTACTCTTCCGTAATAACATCCAAAACCACTCAAAAAAATTAATCAAAGGGATAAAAATAAAATAATTTAAAGGGGATAATATTTTTGATTAGTTTAGTCACATGGTTTGGCAGACCATTTGATAACTATGAAAATGAAAATGGTAGCTAAATTGAACCAATAACATGTTATCCACATGTTAAAACCCCAAACTAATTATCCTATATCTAGTGGTTGATTTATTTAATTGGTACTAGATACAAGTGATCCCATCCCAAGGGTTAAAATAGTTTGTTAGACATGGAAAACTAGATACACAATTGAATTTTCACATTATATTTGAAAACAGAAAATAAAAAAAAAACTTCCTTTTGTAACATTATTATTTATTTTAGAATATACTTATATATAAATCATAGTCACTTCCTAGTATCCTGGAGAAGGGGAAAAAATAAAAGGTAAAACTCAAATGCCTGGTAAGGGAATGTCTATTGTGGAAGCTATCATAGAATAAAGAATGTATGAATAATATATAAAGAATAAATCATGACAAAAAATACCATAAAAATTATAACATGAGATTAAAACATTTCCATGGATAATATAAATATTATAATAACAACATGGACATTGATAACTTATTTCAATGTAATGGAACACAAAATGATTGACATCTTAAACTTATCATTAAGGATATGTGCTAAGATATCTTACATAAATGGGTAATGAATATTTTGAATACCCAACCTGTTTTGTCTCATGAGACCTAGCAATGCATATATTGGATATGTTATTTTTGTCCCCATACGTCTCTTAATTAGTCCAATTCATTAATCATATGAATAAACAATACAACTTAAAAAATATACATTCGTAATCATTAATTATTTTTACTATAAGAACTATCATACATAATGTCAACTCTTTCCCTACTAAAAAGGATTATAATACATATATAGAAATATAGTGTATGGTATCATTATATTATATCTTGTATAAAAAATAATATTCATCAAAGGATTCTGACATAGTTGAAAATATTTTCAATGAAAATTGGAATATTTTTGGATAAAGATACCCATTTTATTTTCAAATGACTTATATTAAAATATAAAATTTTATAGAATTATAGAGAAAAAAGTTATTTGAAAAGAACCATAAAAACATGAAAAGTAATCTTCCAAGAAATGCATATTCACGATTGTGGTAAATTTTGTTTATGTTGTGTATATTAAAACTAAGATTCCACTCCTACCTTCATTTAAAAGTTACTCATTCATAAAATGATAAGAATATTAATTTTAAACCATTTTATAAAAATTTAAACATGGATAAAAATGAACTTAATCAATCATTAGAGAATAGTAAAATCATTCTTGAAAACCTTATAAATAAAACATGCACACGGAGGAAAATATTCTTTATCGAATAGAAAAGAAAAGATGATTTTCCCTAAATATTTTATTTTAGAATTTTGAGAAATTCTAGGTAGGAAAATGAAAGGAAAACATGGAATTTTTAAAAATAACAATTGGAGAATAAAATATAAGGGATTTAATATAGATAAATATTATAATTCCTTCAGCATAAATATAAATATAAATAATCCTGAATAAAGAATAGATTAGAAAATTCACCCTTACCTCATGTATGTCTTACTTTGTATGTGCTTTTAGACACTTATATAATAAATTTAAATTAATATTATTATTTAAAATAAACATATATATAATTATAATATCATATTTAATCCACATATAACATTTCAACTTATATATAGTAATGAATGTTTACTAAAATCATAAGTTATGAGTATTTACTCTTTCCTTTTTCATTTATGTTTCGATTCAATAGTTCCAAACCATGAATCTTGATCATGTATCCATAATCTCCAAAATGTTAATAATGATTTAAATATCTTATATATTCATTATATATATAATCATCATTGAAATGTGTATAGGAAAAATGAATTGTATCTCTTTGTGGAGGTTATAGTTTACAAGTACACACGAGTGACATTACCATTTTTTACCGAGTGGAAGGGAAAGAAGGTAAATAATTTATTATAATAAAATAATTATATTTATGTACTAAATATCACACATGTTAATTATTTCTATATTTATAACCATCCACGTAAATCATTGAGGAAAAATTAATTACAGTGCTATGTGGGGTTTGAAAGTTCTACGTATGCAGAAACGATATTTTCATTTTACATAGGATGAAAAAGAGATGAATATAGGTTGTTTCACCAAAATAATAAAATTTCAGTATATTTAAGATAATTATGTTATTATATGAGAGAATATATAGAATATTTGATGGAGTTGGATGAGGAAATAAAATTAAAACACTCGATTAAAAGTTATACATCTTCATCGGAAAAAATATTTTGATTATGCCCTAAGCGTTATAGTCTAGTACATTGATGAGAAAGGATCCTCTAGAAGATGATGAAGAAGGTTCAGAATGGATTTTTGAAGGTTTAGTTTAATCTAATTAGACAGATTGGTGTACATAATAGGTGATAAGTGGATTAATTTTATAATTGAGCGAAATAACATACTTGGAGATATTTAGATGATTTAAATAATATAAAGTATTTATCTTGTGAATGGGGAAAATAATTGTAAAATATTTTTAGATGATAAGGGTAAGGTATAAATACAAAAAAAAAAGATGGTTGGTGATGTTTAAGTGACATTTCTACCCTTATATCCTTTTTTAAACCCCCGTTAAACTTGTTTTAACACTAACCATGGTAACCAATTATTATTATTTTTACTATTCATTATGACAAAAAATTGTGTTGAAAATATTACTTAATATTAAATATGTTTATTATAAATATTTAATCTATTTAAAATTATAAAATTTTTATAATTATAATAAATTAATTTTAATATAAATGAAAATAATACAAAGATAACCATTTTTAGAAAAAAATATTATTTTAAGCATAAAGTGATTTTAATGAAAAATAATGTACAATATTGATCATAATATAATTAATTGGATTATTTTTAAAAATGGAGACTCGGTTTTCTTTAAAACCAAACCAAAACTGAAAGTAACCATATAAATATTTTATTTTGATAAAATCATATAAACAATTTTTATTTGGAAAAAAACATTACATAGATTTCTTAAATGTTAAGCACATATTTATAAGTTCAACATTATATTTTTATATTAATTATATTAAGTATTAAATATTTATTTTATATATAAATGTTTCATGATATTTCAATTTATTATTATATCATTATAATTTCATAAAAGTGAAAGTTCTAGTAAAATATCTTTTATCACTATTCACCAAAGAATCAAATTTTTTTGGGAAAACATGAAAAATGCACCCTAAGATAATTTTGACATCCTAAAGTCAAAAATAAAATTAACATCATATAACTAAACTTTTAAAATTTCATAATTTATTTCCAAATCACATTTTTGAATAAAACTATTTGTATTGTGATATTGTTTTTCAATAAAGAAAAGATTATAATAATTGAAATGTTACATTATTCCCTCCATAAAATATTTCACCATAAAATTTTTTATAATGACACCTCCTGAAAAAATTTGATGGTAATTAATCATTACATAATTATATTCTCATAACTCTTGTATAATTTTTGATTTATCCATAGTACCTTGACTAGCCTAGTTGTTTGATTCCTCAACACCTATTATCTGGTTCCTAGAATATAGATATCCTATTCATAGTAAGATGAATTAGGTTCCAATTATATTTCCTAAGTAGAAATAACATGCATTGGATCTAGAATATACATTCTTAATAAATAGATATAAAATATATCATGAACATTATAGTCGATAGGTAGAATTTTCAAATAGTAATCTAAAAATCTAATTTATTCTATAATTTCAAAAGGTCTAATATACTTGGGACTTTGATTCAATTTCTTTCTAATCATTATAACACCCTTCTATGGAGATACTCCCAATAAAACCTTATCCCCTACTTGATATTCTATATCATTCCTTCAATTATCAACATATCTCTTTTTCCTTCTTTGATCTACATTAATATGATTATGAATAGTCTTCACCTTCACTATTTTCTCCTTAATAAGTTCCAGGCCTACAAGATTCCATTCACCAATTTTGTATCATCAATTTGAAGTACAAAACCTCATACCATAATACACTTTATATGGTTTCATTTGAATGTGGAAATGGAAGCTATTATTATATGATTTTTTTACAAAGGTCAATAATGATCCCACATACCTTGAAAATTAATCAAGAAAGACCTAAAAATATCTTCTAATGTATGATAGTTGTTTCAAACTTCCCATCACTTTTAGGATGATAATTGGTGCTCAAACATAGACTGGTGTTAGGATAGATTTGAATGATCTTCTATAATTTCAATATAAACCACAAATCATGATCCCACACAATTGAAATAGGTGTACCATGATGTCTCACAACTCCATTAATAATGATTCATGCAAGGTGATCTTGATGTAGATATCCCCTTATATTAAATAAATTTTCATAATTGGAAAGTTGATCAATAATAACCCATATAGAATCATTCTTTCTAGGAGTCTTTGGAAATCTGGCTAAAGAGACCATAGTAATATCCTCTTATTTCCACATAGGAATAGGTAATGCTTTCATGAATCCATTGGGATGTTTTATTTGAGCCTTTACCAATTAATAAACTAAGAATCTTAGTACATAGTCTATTATTTCACATTTCATATTACCCAAAAAATATCCTTCAAATCCTAATATGTTTTTGTGGTTCCAGGGTGTATATAGAAATTTTATCTATGATCATTATTTAATAATTTAATATTTATCTTGAGTATGGATGGAATACATAAATTTTTTTCCAAATTTCGTCACACTATCTTCAAAAGAAAAACCATCCAGGTTCCCATCAGTAAAAAATTTAATATTTTTTTTGTAAACTCTTATCATCAAGCTAGGAACAGTTTTTATTTTCCAATAAAAATGGTTTGGAAATAATTTGTAAAAGGACTGATTTTTCCCCTTTCTTAATATTTTCCATATCCAACATTACTAAGTCCCTAAAACAATAATCCTTGTGAATCCTTATCTTAGTCAGATCCCTATGATCTTTCTTAATCAATGCATCAATTACCTTATTAGCCTTCCCAATTTGGTATTGTGTTGGGAATTCAAAATCCATGAGTATATATTGCCATTTACTTTTCATATTTTCGAGCTCTTTCTATGAAACATAAGTATGTTAATCTATTATGATCTTTCTAGGTCTCAAATTTTTCACCAAAATGATAATTCCTATATATCTTCAAAGAAACAATTATACCATCCAACTCAAGATCATGGGTTATATTATTATATTTTTTGACAATTAAATAACTTCATTCATAGGAAATAAATTTACCTTTATACAAAATGAAACATCAAATTAATTTCATTCATGTATCAATATATATCACAAATCCGTCCCCTGATAAATGTAATTTCAAAAGTTACACACTCATCAACCTCATCTTTAATTTTTTCAAACATTTTTTACAATCCTTTGTATACAATTTCATAACGACATTTTTCAACTTTCACAATGGGTATGATAATTGGTAAATATTTAAAACAAATCACTAGTAGTAACATTTTAACCGAAGGAATCTATAAACCTTAGTTATCTCTATTAGAAAGGGCATTGTGGAACTACCTTTTTCATCGAAGGATCAAATGATATTATATCCTTAGAAACATTATTTCCAAGAAATGGAAATTCCTAAATTTATAATTAACACTTTCTAAATTTCTCATTTAACACTATTTTTATTGGTGTCTCAAGAATGATTCTTAAATAAATATTTTGCAATTCATAAAATTTGGAGTATACCAAGATGTCATAGTTAAACACTATAATGAAATTATAAGGATATTCCATGAACACGCTATTCTTAAGATATATAAAAATGGAGGGTGAATTAGTCAATCAGTCATGACCCATCCCAGTGGGGCCCACGCCGTGGCTCCCCAAGCCTGCCCTCAATAGGCCAGGGGCTGGTGACTAGCACCGAGTAGGCATATTACTAACATGAGAGGCATTGACCAAGTACCTATACACACACACACATCTCCAAGGCTACAATGATAAAATGTAAAAACCACTAAGGAACAAAAATGCATGCATACTACTAACCCATCCACTAGAGTACAATGGAAAGTAAAGTGCAGGAAATAAACTAGGCCAAAAATACATGTCCCCAAAAACAAGAGTCTAAAAACTGCTAAGTACAACCTATGAACACAAAGAGGTGTTGGGACTACTACTCGTAGCCATAAACACACCTCGGCCTATAGGGAACTCAGAAATCTCGGTCATGTCCTGGTCCTCCCTGGACTCTGTCAAAAGGCTGTTCGTCTGCACAAGACACGAGAAGTGAGGGAAAATCCCATGCAGGGGTGAGTATAACAATACTCAGTAGAGGACCCCGACAACCACAAAGAAGTAAAGAAAGGGTACAATAAGCTTTGTGAAGTTTTTGTCTACAAAGCAAATAGCAACACAAACCAGATATACTCAAAACTCAGACTGGTAGTCTAGAGGCAAGTCACACAACTGCATAACTCGTATAAGGATTCTGTTTGAAGATTCCATGAAGCACTTGTTACGGGAGACACACTCCACGAGTCTAGTAGCTCTGATGATGTCCGTCCGTGAAGTATTGTTCGTCAGGAACCACCACGAGAGGTAGATGCACTCATTATGGGAGACACACTCTTGAGTGGTAAGGATCACGATATATAGAAGCACTCATTAAGAGAGACACACTCCTGAGTGGGAAGGATCATTATAGATAGAAGCACGCATTACGGGAGACACACTCCTGAGTGGGAAAGATCATGATACACAGATGAGGATCACTGCCGGGCCATGGCGGATACCGCGACTCATTCGGATTCACCAGCTTGGTAAAGGATCAATGCCTGGTAGAGATGGTCACGTCGATTTCTGACTCAACTTAGGGTCAGGAATGGATATAGGATATCACTCTGGGCCTCTCAGAGGGATGCTAACTCTATCACAGAAAGTCCTGCTGAAGGGATCAAACTCTTATGGAAAGAAACGATGCCTAACCTTCAAGGGAACAAGAAGAAGTGGTACTAACCCAAACAAAAGATGTCCAAGATACGGTGAATAAGAAGACCATGCCATTTTATAAAAATTACACTACATTTAGATAGGTTACACGCCATGTTGTACGAACCCAGTTACTACCTGTGTATAACTTCCCATGTCATAAGGCTGGTCGTGTAGAAGAGTTAGTACACGACGTGTAGTGCTATTTAAACGCCATGTCCGAGTGCCTGAGATTGGCTCCGTGTATGCTGGCCAAGTGCCCGTACACGGTCTTAAAGCCGTGTACTCTAACCCATGTCATCGGTACACGAGGTGAGCCGCGTTACTGGCCTCGCATGGCCGTGTGATAGAGTACACGGTCATGTACTTCATCCCATGTCTGTGTACCCCTAGATACATGCTGAGTCTCGCGTAGCCACCTTTGCTATGCTATACATGCCATGTAGTTTATCCCATGTCCATGTATTTCCAAAGATACACACTTATCTTCGGGGAAAGTCTAACACGCCGTGTGATTCCTCTCTGACCCCCAAAACCCTAGCCGCTATGCAATCACTACACGACGTGTTCTTCGGAAGTACACACCGTGTATTCTGTAAATTTCCAGAAACGACGCTCTTCACCGGCTTGCCTCCCGTGCTGCCCCGAGCATCGATCCCGCCATCAGATCACCATGAAACTCTCGGGTTTTGGTTTCCCCGATGCTACTAAGCTACTTCTGGTGTTTTTGGACCTCCGATCAGTCCCGAAAACAAGTTTTGATCTTCCCGTACGAAGAATGCTCAAAGAATGAACCTTCTCGATCCGGCCCAATTCATCATCCTCCATTGTTGTTGCACCTCCTCAAGGTCTTTGTTCTGTCAATTCTTTACTTTGGGATTGTTGCATCATAGAACAGACGTGCAATGATCTGTTGTTCATTGCCCCGCGAAGAATGAAAAGAACGCGCGAAAGAAAACAGAAGAAAATACAATAATTTTTTTTTGAGGAACGAACCTCTGGTGTCATTCGTCACGGAGTTGATCCGCTCTAGTTAATAGGATTAAACGGAGTAGAAATAAATAATAATAAATCAACATGGAATCTATTCCCCCAATGATCCCAAACAAATCCCTCCTGCAAGAATGTAAGAATCTGCGGATCAACTTGTTCGTTGTTGATCTGCGTTAGTCGTTTAAACTCAAAAATGGAGAAAGAATTCAAATAACAAACACCTAAATCAATAGGGACCGATCACTGATGAAGGTGTCATGCTACCATCTTCGTCGAGATCCTCCAACTTTGTTGGCGTAGAGGTTCTCGACTTCGATCTGTTGTCGTTCGTCGTTGAGGGTTTTCTCCAGTGCTCTGCAGATCCTGTCGAGATTTCTCTCAATCATCCGCCAATGAGTAGAATCCCATTGTCCTAATAAAAAGGGAATGAAACTTTCATCTAATAATTTTGCAGCATTAATGAGTCCACCTTTCAATTTTTGAGTCATTATGACATGGAATTTATTAAAGTAACTGTTTCCCCGTCGCCACGCTCCAGCGAATGTTTCCATAAAAAAATAAAAATTTAGAAATTTATTCTATTTTTATTTTTTCTTAAAACGTCCAAAAAATTAACTTTTTCCCTTGACCCATGCTGTTATAGGTTAGGCCCATCCTTAGGTAAAGTCGTCACCCCTGATGCAATGGTACCCTTATATTTTTAATCCGGGCATCCGTTTGGAAACTGCCACAACCGCACACAAGCGCCGACTCACTTGACTTAAAAAGTTAAAACCACCATTCCATGCTCACTGGGCCTCGAAATGATGTGTTTTTTTGTGCCTAGTATCGTAATAATTCCATATAATATTTAAAAATAATACACAGAAAAATCCGAGACATTACATTCTCCCCACCTTGGGGCTTTATATACCCAAAAATCCAAAATAATGGCTACTCAAAAAGATGTGGTTACTAGGCACGGATCTGGGCCTCCCACTCCCACGTGCTCTTCTGAAGATTCTCGTGCTACCAACGGACGTGCACCAAGGGAATTGATCACCCACAAATGATCCACTCTTACCGATCCTCAATCTCCATTGGGTACTCAGCAAAGGTCACTCCAACCTCAATGTCTAGCTCACCCCAGTCGATGACGTGCGATGGGACATGCACGTACCTCCTCAACTGCGACACATGGAAGACTTCATGTACCTGATGCAGCTGTGGCGGTAGAGCTAGGTAGTACCCCACTTCTCCAACTCTGCATAGTATCTAGAAAGGTCCGATGAACCTCGGAGATATCTTGCCGCCCTGGCCAAATCTCTGTAACCCTCATCGAGGTGAGACCCGAAAAAAGTCATGGTCTCCCTCTTCGAACTCCAGGGGTCTCTGTCATCTGTCAGCATAGGAATTTAGCTGGCTTTGTGCAGTCTTCATCCTCTCCCAGAGGATCTTCACCTTCTCGGTGGTAGCTCGCACCAACTCTGGACCCATGAGTGCTGACTCTCTGGGGTCGGTCCAGCAAAGCGGTGACCGACAGGGTCTTCCATACAAGGCCTCGAACAATGCCATACCAATGGTGGAATGGTAGCAATTGTGGTACGCAAACTCCACCAGTGGTTGGTGGTCCTCCCAACTATGACCAAAGTCCAAGATACAGGCCCACAACATATCCTCAAGAACCTGAATATTCCTCTCCATCTGACCATCTATTTGGAGATGAAACGTTGTGCTCAAGCGTAGCTGAGTCCCAAAAGCCTCTTGTAATCCCTTCCACAACCGGGAATTAAAGCGGGAATCTCGGTCTAAGACTATCATCGAAGGGACGCCATGAAGACGAACTATCTCCTAAACATAGTGGCATCTTATGCTATCTATGGAACTCTGCTACCTGATAGCTAGGAAGTGGGACGACTTGATGAGTCGGTCAATGATCACCAAGATGGAATCATGCCCCTTGGACGTTCGTGGTAAACCTATCACAAAGTCCATAGATATTCCATCCCACTTCCACTCTAGAACTTTCAGGGGGAGAGCTAATCCTTCTAGAACTTGGTGCTCAGCCTTCACATACTGGCATGTAAGGCATCGAGAAATGAACTCCGCTATTGCCTTCTTCATGCCTGACCACCAAACTATCTTCGAATATCCTGGTACATCTTTTCTGCTCTAGGATTTACCGCCAAGGGGGATGTATAAAACTCCCTTAGGACCTCCTCCTGCAATGACACCGGTACAAAAATGCATTCTCTAAAAAGAAGTACGTGCTCCCCACCTTGTGAATATTCATCAAGAGCATGTCCTGTGGATAACTGATAATGTAAATCCACACAGTTGACATCCCCAAGTTGTGCCTCCCTAACTCACTATAAGAGTGGTGGGAGACAACCATCAACTGTCGATAAGCTATACCCTCTCCATCCACGAAGGATAACTACAACACGGCTAACTGTTATATCACCTCACTCAATAGCTGTGAGCATGACCTTCTGCTAAGAGAATCCTCCACCTTGTTCCCCTTTCTAGGAGTATATATGATCTTGAAATCATAATCCTGGAAGAAATCTTGCCAACACCACTACCTCAGATTCAGATCCTTATGTGAAAAGATGTACTTGGGGCTCTTGGGGCCAGAGTAGACAATAAACCGCTCACCCATGAGGTAGTGTCTCCACATCTACCTTGCAAAGACTAACTATACCAACTCAAGATCATGGGTCACATAGTTTTTCTCATGTGGACTAAGCTTGTGCGAATCATAAGCAATCACTACCTTCCTCTTCATCAGGACACATCCAAGCCCGTTCCCTGATGCGTCACAAATAACTACGTACCCGACACCCTCCTCCGGCAACCTCTAGAATAGGGCGCTCGTCAAACTCTGTCTCAACTTCTCGAAATCCTGCTAGCACTTCTCCGTCCACACAAAGGGTTTCCCCTTCCTGGTCAAGGTGTTCATCGGTGCTGATATCCAGTAGAAATCAGGAATGAATCTCCAGTAATACCCTGACAACCCAAGGAAGCTCCGCACCTTCATCACGCTCCAAGGGGCTCCAATTATAACACAGCCTCCACCTTGGATGGGTCTATAGCTACTCCATCTTCTGTGATGAAAAGTACCAAAATTTGGACCTCCTGAATCTAGAACTAGCACTTTGAGAGCTTCCCATAAAGCTGGTGCTCTTGGAGTACGTCTAGAATCATCCACAGGTGTCTCACATGCTCCTCTTCCGATGCCGAGTACACAAGGATGTCGTCAATGAAGACCACTACGAACCGGTCCAAGTACGGCTGGAAGTTCCGGTTCATCAGTCCCATGAACACTGTGGGGGCGTTCGTCAAACCAAAGGCATCACCAAGTACTCATAGTGACCGTAACAGCATCTGAAGGCCGTCTTCGGTATGTCCTCGTCTCGTACTCGTAACTGGTGATAACCTGATTAAAGGTTATCCTTTGAGAACCATTGTGCCCCTCTAAGCTGATTTAAGCGGTCATCGATACTTGGTAGTAGATACTTGTTCTTCACCATCACCTGGTTCAGGCGCCGGTAGTCCACGCACAACCTCAGACTCCCGTCTGCCTTCTTGGAAAACAAGACTGGTGCTGCCCAGGATGAAATGCTGGGTCTCATGAAACCCTTGCTATGCAAATCCCCCAACTGCACCCTTAGCTCATGAAGCTCTGCGTGAGCCATCTGATATGTTGATGAGGAAATCGATGACGTCCTGGGGTGTAAGTCGATGCAGAAGTCGATTTTCCGGTGGGGAGGTAATCCAGGAACATCTACGGGAAAGTCGTCCTCGTACTCCGCCACCACTGCTGGGAACTAGAAGCTCACAACATCCAATGCTCCGATAGAATGGCTAGACAACTCATGGGTGATTGGCTATACCCTCCTATGCATGAGTTCATTCTGCACTGCCTAGGTCTCTCTTTCTCCGAAAAAGGAAAACCTCATTCCATCCCGGAAGACACACCACACTCTTCACCTAAAATAGTTAATCTGGGCATGGAAAAAAGATAACCAATCCATACTGAGAATGATGTTGTAAGGACTCGACACTACTACCAAGAGGTTCCAACTGAAACTCTCACCTCCAAGGGTAAGATTCCACTGTCTGCAAAGGTGTGTGATCGTCATGTCCCCTTCCGTAGGTGTGTGAAAGTGTAAGGATTGAGTCAACGATTCTACCTCAATCTCGAGGGTTCGTACAAGACATGTGGCTATGAAGGAATGACTAGTACCTATGTCTATAAGTATAGAAGCTAAGGAAGAAAATACATAGATCGTAACTCGAATCATACCTAGTGCCCATGGGTCATATGCCTTGACCGCATGCAGCTGTCCCCGTCCCTGTCCCTCGGCTCCCTGAGCCTGGTGCGGTCCTCTTGGGGGTGGTGGTGGAAGTAAGTCAAAGCATCTGCCACAACCCGTAGCTCTCCCTGCTATTCTGCCACGTTTGTTGCCTGGCAGGTTTGTCTGCTCCACTCTCTGCCTCTACCTCGGTGGTCCATCCACCACTTCCCTGTCAGCAACTCTACGGGTCGGGAAATCTCTAGAGAGATGTCCCCTACCGTCACGTGTGTAGCATTGCTTCGCCCTAGGCTGACTGGATCCATCCTGAGAGCCCTGGACTGTCGACCCCCTATCCTGGGTCCTCCTACGACGTCTCTCACATCCTGATCCCTACATCTGACACATGCTCCCTACTGCCGAGGTATCCGCACACGTCTTCCTACTGCTGACTGTCGTCGACTATCTCCACTCCACCAAGAAGCTCTCGATCACCAAAGCCCACTCAAGCACTCCATAATAATTCTAAAGGTGTAGAGTCATGAAACTAGCCGAGATATCTCATAGTAGACCTCGCTCAAAGGTCCATGCTCTGAAGTACTGATCCCTGAACATATCCATCGAGTACCGGGCGAGGTTGGTGAACCTCGAGGAATAGTCAGCTACTGTCAGACTGCCCTACTAGAGATGAAGAAGATCCTGAATGCGCATAGCTCTAAGCGTAACTGGAGAGAAATCCTCCTTGAAGAGTCGCTCGAACTCCATCCATGAAAGAGTCTCCTTGGCGTGAGTCTGTGTGGTCAGACTCCACCATCGTCCTACCAAACCCTGAAGAATGATTGCTCCTATGATCACCATCTGGTCCGCTAGTGTCCTCACTAGCTGGAAAACTCTAATCACCACCTCAAGCCAGTCCTCAGCCGCCTGAGGGTCAGGCTCGCCTTGGAACCTGAGGGGTATCTGTCTTTGGAACTCATGGAGTGCACTAAGCCTGCGCTCCTCACCGGTCGGTACTGCAGGTACCACTGGCTGCTCCACTAGTGGTGGCATAACAGGTGCACCACCTGGTGGCAACGCCTGAGGAACTGGTCCATGTATCGAAGTCTTTTCACTGAGGGGTCATCCTCATGATCATGCTACTGAATTCTAGTGGGTATGCATCACAGAGTCATCCTGTAAGGAAACAAGATGTACCACGGTCAATGAGTAGGTCTGGATAGCTGACACAAAGGATATGGAAAACACGACCCATTCCTATATGATGCATGTCCCATTATTTTATTTCCCAGCAACCAGTGTTTTTGTGTACCATGTTGAAAAGCAGGTTATCAGAGCCCTGGTGTATGGATACGTCCGCCACCACACCAACATTGGACTCTCTAGCCTAAAAGCAAAGCAAGAAACACTAAACACTATTTCCCCCAACCAATCTCACAGAATCTTGGTCCTAAGGTAGAACTGACCACCTCTGATACCACTCTGTCATGACCCATCCCAGTGGGGCCCGCGTCGTGACTCCCCAAGCCCGCCACCAATAGACGAGGGGCTGGTGACTAGCACCGAGTAGGCATATTACTAATATGGGAGGCATTGCCTCAGTAGATGTACACACACACACATCTCCAAGACCACAATGCTGAAGTGTAAAAACCAATAAGGAACAAAAATGCATGCATACTACTAAACCCAACCACCAGAGAGAAATGGAAAGTAAAGTGTTGGAAGTAAACTGGGCTAAAAATACAAGCCCCCCAAAACAGGAGTCTAAAAACTGAAATTCCAACCTGTGACCACAAAGAGGTGCTAGGACTGCTACTCGTAGTCATAAGAACACCTCGGCCTGTAGGGAACTCTGAAATCTCATTCATGTCCTGGTCTGCCCTGGACTCTGTCAAAAGGATGTTCGTCTGCACAAGACACGAGAAGTGAGGGAATATCCCGTGCAGGGGTGAGTATAACAATACTCAGTAGAGGACCCCAAAAACCAAAAAGCATTAAAGAAAAGGTACAATAAGCTTTTTGTAGTATATGTCTAAAGAGAAAATAGAAACACAAACCAGATATACTCAAAACTCAGACCTGTATTATAGAGGCAAGTCACACAACTGCATACCCCGTCTAGGGATTCTGTTCGAAGATTCCATTAAGCACTCATTACGGGAGACACACTCTACAAGTCTGGTAGCTTTGATGATGTCCGTCTGAGAATTATTGTTCGTCAGGAACCGCCACGAGAGGTAGATTCACTCATTATAGGAGAGAAACTCTTGAGTGGGAAGGATAATGATAGATAGAAGCACTCATTACGGGAGACACACTCCTGAGTGGGAAGGACCACGATAGATAGAAGAAATTATTACAGGAGACACACTCCTAAGTGTGAAAGATCACGATACACAGATGATGATCACTGCCAGGCCATGGTGGATACCACGACTCATTCAGATTCACCAGCTAGGTGATACACCATCTAGGTAGAGGATCAAAGCCTGGTAGAGTTGGTCACGTCGATGCTCGACTCTACCTAGGGTCAGGAATGGATAGAGGATCTCATTCCGGACCTCTCAGAGGGATGCCAACTCTATCATAGAAAGTCGTGCTGAAGGGATCAAAATCCTATGGATGGAAACGATACCTAACCTTCAAGGAAACAAGATGAAGGGGCACTAACCCAAATGAAAGATTTCCAAGATAAAGTGATCAAGAAGATCATGCGATTTTCTAAAAAGTACATGACGTGTAGAAAGGTTACACGCCATGTTGTATGACCCCTGGTACTACCCGTGTACAATGGTCCATGTTGTAAGGCTGGTCGTGTAGAAGAGTTAGTACACGTCATGTAGTACTGTGTACACACTATGTTTGAGTGCCTGAGATCGGCTCTGTGTACGTTGTCCATGTGCTCGTACACGGTCTTCAACCTGTGTACTCTAACCTGTGTAATTGGTACATGGGGTGACATGGTTACTGGCCTCGCCTTGCCATGTGATGGAGTACACAGTCATGTACTCCATCCCGTGTCCGTGTACCCCCTGGATATACGCTGAGTCCCACATAGCTGCCTCTACCATGCTGTACACGCCATGTTCTGAAGCCGTGTAGTTTATCCCGTGTCCGTGTATTTCCCAAGATACAAGCCAGGCTTTTGGGAGAATCTAACACGTCGTGTGAGCAGGGTCACACGTCGTTTGATTCCTCTCTGACCCCCAAAACCCTAGCTGACGCGCAAGCACTACACGGTGTGTTCTTTGGAAGTACATGCCGTGTATTCTGGAAATTTCCAAAAATGACGCACTTCGTCGGAGCGCCTCCCGTACTGCCTCGATGGTCGATCCCGCCGTCCGACCACCACGAAACTCATGATTTTTGGTCACCCGACACTACGAAGCTACTTCAGGTGTTTTCAGACCTCCGATTGGTCCCAAAAACAAGTTTTGATCTTCCTGCGTGAAGAACGCTTGAAGAACGACCCTTCTCGATTCAGCCCGATTCATCATCCGCCATCATCGTTGCACCTCAGTAATGTCACTGTGTTGTCGAGTCTTCACTTTGGGATCGTTGCATTGCAGAACTGACGCACAATGATCCATTTTTCATTTCCCTACAAAGAATGCAAAGAATGAGCGAAAGAAAAGGGAATAAAATCCAATAAAACAAATTTGAGGAATGAACCTCCGTCGTCGTTCGACAAGGCATTGATCCGCTCCCATTAATAGGCTTAAATATATCAGAAATCAATAACAATAAATAAACATGGAATCAATTCCCCAATTGATCCCAAATAAATCCCTCCCGCAATAACGTACGAATCCGCGAATCAACTTTTTCATGGATGATCCGTGTTCATCGTTTAAAATAAAAAACAGGGAAATAATTCCAATAACAAACCCCTAACTCAACGGGGACCAATTGCTGACGAAAGTGTCACACTGTCTTCATCGTCAAGATCCTCCAAATTTGTTGGCGCAGCGGTTCTCGACATTAATCCGTTGTTGTTCGTCATTGTGGGTTTGCTCCAGCGCTCTGCGGATCCTCCAGAGATTTATCTCAATCGTCCGCCAATGAGTAGAATCCCATTGTCCTAATAAAAAGGGAATGAAATTTTCATCTCATAATGGTGCGACATTAATGTGTCCACCTTGCCATTTCTAAGTCATTATGATATGGCATTTATTAAAGGAACTTTTTCCCCATCGCCACCCTGTGGCGAAGGTTTCCATAAAAATAAAATAAACATTTAGAAATTTATTCTATTTTTATTTTTTCTTAAAACGTCCAAAAAATTAACTTATCCCTTGACCTGCGCCGGTTGAGGTTAGGCCTGTCCATAGGTAAGGTCGTCTTCCCAGACGCAACAGTGCCCTCATATTTTTAATTCGGGCATCCGTTTGGAAACTGCCACCACCGCGCACAAGCACCGACTCACTTAACATAAAAAGTTCAAACCACTATTCCGGGATCACTAGGCCTCGGAATGATGTGATGTTTTCGCACCCAGTCTCATAATAATTCAATATAATATTTAAAAAAAATACATGAAAAAATAAGGGAAATTACACAATCCAATGGTAATTACTTTAAAATCATAATGTACATACCTCATATGAAATGTTTTCTTTGGAATATCTTTCTTTATTACTCACAATAAATGATACACATAAATTATATCAATATTTGAAAAATAATGATCTCCAAAATTTTGATAAAAAAAAGTCATCAATAAGTGGTATATGAAGATTTGTATTCATGGAAATGGAATTAATATCCCTGTAATCAATACATAACATCATAGTACGATCATTCATTTTCAAAAATAGAATATGATCTCCCCAAATAGAAACACTTGGGTGTGAGAATCCATTATCACAAAATTCCAACAAATATTTCATTAATTAGACTATCTACAATGTATCCATCCGATAGGGATTCATTGATATAGGTTTTGTGTTAGGTATGAGTTTAATGAAAAATAAAACATTAGACACATGTGGATATCAGAGTAGTTCTTCAAGGCACATATCAATGTATACATTAACAATAATAAAATCTTCTATACTATGGTAACTTTTTCTATCTATATATTGTTTATCCTATTTATATCCTAGAATTTAATTATGTATTGATACTAGTGGTGGATCATGGCATGATTTATATGATGACATCTTTGTTCTAAAGATAACAAATTCTACATCATTGTCAAAAATCATGATCTCCTTCTCTTGGAAATATATTTTATCCTTATAAATTAAAATTAAATCCATACCAAGGATTATATGAAATTATAAAATTGGTATAAAAATAAAATTTAGGAATAGGTTATGTCCATGAATCATAATGGGAATTGAATAGTATTTTTTTTATAATAATATTTCATCTATGTGTCTTGATTGATAACTCTTTTCTTAGCATGATAGAAAAGTATTTGATTTTATTAGAAAACATGGATGACATAAATGAGTCTGTAGATCTAGAATCAAATAAATCAGTAGGGATATTCTAATTTACTATCGAAGTACCTACCACCATATCACTAGGAACTTCAACTTTAGCAGTCATAATTACAAAACATGGGCTTCTCTCCTTGGCCTATTTTCTAGTAAGTTCCCCTGATGTTTTGGAATTGGTCAGAATAGTTCCCCAATACATATTGTTAAATAACTATACTTTAATGGATTCTCCCTTACCCTTATTTATGATAATGATGGCCTTTCTCTCTACATAAGTTAAAAACTCAAATTCCCTTCAAGAATATACCAAGGTGTTTCCTTCCACATGTATCACATGTTAGAAATCCCCCCTTCTCTTTTTCCCATTACCAATTATTGCTGCATGAAGTCCTCATTCATCCCCTTATTTTACTATTTTCCTTTAATTTCATATGACATAGATAATACTTTCTATATATTGACAGAATATGATATTATATCCTCATATGATGAGAATGTTTAGGAGCCTAGAGTACTTCAAAAGATTGGATTTATCCAATTAAATAAATGACCATTCAGACTCTTTGGATTAGGAATATAGTCCACAACATGAATTTAAAGCATCATAATGTTGTATTTATACTTAGTAAAATTATCCACTTCCTTTTATATTAAAATAAAAAACTTCTTTCCATATCAATTTATTGTTTGCGAGAAAAATATTTTCAAAGAAAAGTACCATAAAATCCTTCCACTTTGTGCCCCCTATTTCCTCCTCATCCTTAGTGTTTAGAATCAATGACAACCATTCATCCACATCCCCCATGAGAAGATAAAATATCCTTAAAACCTTCTCCCTTTCATTATATTTTAAAACTTGAAATATATTTTATACGAAACATATACATTCCTTACACACTAATTGATTTGTTGTCCCATTTAATGATGGAGTCTTTTATCATATGAAACCTTATAAAATTATTATATCCTATTATTGATCAATAATATACTCCATAATAGAAAAGATATTGATTATAAACTTATTCATATGCCGAAATATTGTTATAATTGTTTTTTCAATTGTTACTCCAGCTCCAGCTCCATCTTCATTATCTTTCCCAAGATGTACATTTATACATATATTACATGCAGTTATATGTTTTTCATTATTTTAAATAGGTGAAATTTATAAATAATTTCATACACTATATTTCATTATAACATTATTAATAATATTTTATAACTCCAAAACTAGTGAAACTCTTAAAGTAATTTAAAATTTTATGCATAGATAATCTTAGAATAAAAATGTTTCTATCATTGAAAATATCTTAAAATAATAAAATTATTTTTCAAATATTTAACAATGATTTTTAAAGAGTATATGAATTAACCCAAGTGAATCCCTTGAATGTTTTTACAAAAGTGTGTAGTCTTGATCCCACTCAGTACACACTGGTTATGATTGAGTAAATACCCAATCCATACATTCTAAAGTTATTACCCATAGGTGTATCTATTACATATAAACATCCGCTTTCGATTATTAAAAATATTAGGGAAGTAATTTTATTTGTATATAAAAATAGAAACCTATAAAGTAATCTTGAAAGAAAAGAGTATTCATGAATTTGGTTAAATTCATTCATGTGGTGTACATTAAAACCAAGATTATGTACGCACCTTGGGTAAAATGTTCTTCATTCAAAAAATGAAATGGAAAATAATTTTAAACCATTTTATAGAAATTAAAACTGGGATAAAAATGAATTTAATAAATCAATCGAAAATAAAAAAAACATTTTAAAGAAAATAAATACGTGGAAAAAATATTGCCGATCAAAAAGAAAAATAAATCCAGTTTTCCATAAAGAATTAATTTATAATTTTGAGTACTTATAGGTAAGAAAATGAAAGAAAAATATGTGATTTCCAAAAAAGAAATAAAGATGAATAAAAAATTGTTCTTAAATTAGAAATTTCAAATAATTCCACTAATAGGAAATTAAATATAAACAACACTAAATAAGAATGATATTGTGAAATAATCCCTTACCTAAAGTATGAATTTATTTTTTAATTATTTTATCATTCTGTATAATAAATATAAATTTATTATAATAATATAAAAAAACTATATACATACTTATAATATCATATATTATCCACTTATAAAATTTTACCATCTATTTGTTATTAATTATTTTTTAAAATCATTATTTCTGAGTATTTAATGATTAAAATTTCATTTATGTTTTCGTTCAGTGGTTTTGGTCCATGAATCATGATAATGGTTTCATCATATATAGAATATTAATCATGATTTTAATATCATTTATATTCATTATATAAATATTTAGAATCATCCTTGAATTGTGTGTAATGTCTTAACCCAACTGACTATAAAACCGGTAGCTGGACCATTCGCCATGTGGACTCAAGTATGCCTCCCAATATTCTAGAGGCTACTAGAAAACAATGAGGGTGTAAAGATGGATTGTTGGGGAGACTATGTCCTCATGATTATAGTAGATTAGCAGTATAAGAGGTAATAAATAAATTTCTTAACAAATATTAATAATCACATAATACAAAGAAATTAATATAAATAAAGATAAATCAACATAAGATAATAAATATAATGACTAAATACTAATGGACAAGACAAAAAACATTCATGCATGCATGTCCATGTGATGATACAGATTCTACATCAGGAGCATATAATAGGAAATAAAATACAATATAACACAACATAACAAAATAAATAAGAATAACAAAAGCCTCAAATTCTAACTCCATTAGAATTCTGAGTTCCATCTTAGTCATGTGCTACTAAATCCCTGTTGCATGCATGAAAACTCTTTCCAAGGATCTTGGTCCTATAACCAATGAGGTTTTCTCAGGTACCCAAATGTTATAGAAGCATGATCAATATGTGAGATATACTTAGTAGGCCACCACCAATGGTGACTAAAGCTAAATCAATGGTATGAATATAAATACAGAAGTGTGCAAGGATAAGAAAATAGGAAAATAGGAATATAAAACTAATAAAAGTAATAAGTCAATCTAAGGTTCCTCAGGGACACCTGGATGACCATACCTTCATTGTACTATGTCAGATTCTCTATGATAAGGCAATGTTAAACATATATGGCATGGGGGTAATAATGGGTATCATAAATAAAGTCTCAAAAGTGAAAAAAACCCAAGAATGTTATTTTTCTTGGAGGACATATCCATCGATAATAGCTATATATTAGTAGTCTTTATTATATAGGTCATCATTTGAATTTGATGAGAGGCACCCTGATCCCTTCTTAGTTAGTCAATAAATGGAATCCCATGTATCGCTAAAGGGGAACTATAAATACCCATCATTATCTGAATGCTTTCAAGTAAATACCTAAATGGAATCCCAAGTATTAGTATTGGTATGGTGAGAAAAAAACCCTACGATCCCATATCAAGGATCACACATTGGGGAATGAGTATCAATATTCCTTCGTATAACCATCTAGCCACTCATCTCGTCCATAGTTCCTCCCCTAGGGAACTATAGGTTCTCATGCAGATGTAAGGATAACACATGGGGATCCCATCTAGGGCATAACAATTATCTCTCCCAACGTATATACCAATCACGTGACGTATGACCCCATCTTTGGAATTCCATTATTAGGAGACCCAAATATTGCTTAAGGTGAAATGAATTTTATTTAATCAGTTGAACATTTATCTTATATCAATAAGGAGGGATAAACCCTTTAATCATTCCAATTATGAAATAAAAGAGACCATGCTCCTAAGAATTCCATTCACATAAATTCATTTATATATAATAAGGAAATACAGTCTCATAAGAAGTACATAACATAAAGTAAGTCACTAAAATAGGGGCTTTCCCAATTATCAAAACAAGTAAAGAAGTAATAAAGGTTATGCACTTAATTTTTTAATTAGTGCATTAAGGTCTGATAGACTTTCCATGGCAGATAATTCCATACATGTATTTGTATAAGATAGACCATTCCAACTTTCGTATGATTGAAAAATTCCATGTTTGACCCATAATAACTTATAAATCACCACTTATGATATGGTTCAGTAACTAAGGGTAACATAAGATAATATCACCTTCTATATAATTCCAATTTTACAATAGATTTACATTTTAGAAGACATCTCACATCATTAAGTATTTTTGATAGAAAATATTTATTAATTAGATGTGTACACTGAACAAACCCTTAAGGGTGTTTAAACCTGTGGTCCATGACATTCAGCAATGCCAAATTAATATACAGGGGATACCAAAATTATAGTATTAGGTTATAAAATTTAATATTCTCATTTTAGAGGTGTCATATAAAAAATTCATCATTCAAAACAACAGTAAAATTTATGAATGGAAGAACATCATTGGAAAATACTATGTACCACATTACATATAGCAAGGATGGTTAACACATCCAATATTGAGGCTCGATTTGTTATGGTTCAAGAAATATCGAAGAAACGAATGAATAACATGAAAATTGGGTGAATTAAGTCACACAAAAAATAGCACATAAATAGAGAAGATAAAAAATAATAGAATCAAGAAGATTCAGCCCATTATCATTACCTATATAATTCTTTTGATAGTGGAAGGAATAGAGTCTGGATGAAGGAGAGTCATCCATTCCTAGAAGAGAGGAGAATAAGAGCTCATGGGAGGGTGTTTCACTTCTGTTATAGAAAATAAAAGGACAAAATAAAAAGATAAAGGTAAAATTTGGTAATTTTGAGCTCCTTTTAAGAGGCTTAATGTTTGGATGTATGGTTGGAAAATCTTTCTGCCAACTGTTCATGGGCCACTGCCCAAGGATCCCCTCATATCGGATGGCTTCATGGTTTAACTAACCATGAACAACCCATGAAAAATCAAAATATCAAGAAAATAAAGTAACCATCAATAAAATTCAGTTCCTCTTGTATAGTTAAAAAACATGGGAGACATCCAACTACACTAAACTACCCATATAGTTTCTCCTAGAGGGATGCATGTTTTCATAAAAAATTTTCACCCCTTTCAGCTTCTCTCGGTTTGAGGTTTTAGAGCCTGATGCTTCTGAAATTAAATGAGACACCAATGGCACTCTATTGTCCTTTATCCAAATCGCGAACCAATAAATTTACGCATTTAAACATTCATAATTACACTATGAGCTTTATTTTGAAAAATAACCCATCCACTAAACTGAAAGTTTGAGTTCCTTCCGAAAATTTCATCAGATTCAAAAACACAGGATGCTATATCCTCCCCCCATAGAAATTATCATCTTAAAGAATTATTGGGGAAAGAACAGGAAAAAAACCCAACCTAATCAGTTTGTGAAGTTTTAAAACAATCATTGTTTCCTTTCAAAACACCCAATTCACAACCAAACAACACTGTAAGCATACGATGCATGAGCTATTAAATATCCATCAAGTGATCGTTTACTGAAGTAAACATCAAGATAGTTCCTACCCAATCCCATATAACTAGAGACACAATATCCCTATTGTATATTTGAACATCTGAAATATGGTTCTCCCCACCATAAGTTCTAATATTTAGCGGTAAATTCTGATCCATAGTAGAAAAAATGTCATAATTTTCTCTTTAAACATGATCATAGTATTCTAATTTTTCTCACAACATGATTTCCAGCTAGAATGAATGGTCAAATACCATTAGAACTCCTTTAACATGGTGTATTTTGATATTAAAAAAAGTTGTGGTCGACCAACACTTCTCTATTCTTGTACTGAAAAAATTCAAAAAATGGTTCCTTGCTGACCACGTATGACAAGAGTGGGAAAGAGATATCAAGTAAAAGTTTCTCTGGTTGACTACCTCCAAAATAATCAACTTATATGTATAGTGAATTTCAAAAGCTAGACCTAGTGGCATTAGATTAATACAACTCATGATTTCTTATGAGCATGCTTAGCGAATCTTGAAACTAGCTTCTAGTGACATTTCTAAACAAAACATCCATTTAATCTTTCATGAATCTACATCACCATGGGTACATACCTTATCCATCATACTTGGATTTCCACCCTCTATAAATCTCACCAGATCCCGACAGAAGTCTTGGGTAGCCTCAAAATCATCAACTATATTCCAAGGATCTCCTCTGTGGAAGTTCTAACTTTGGTATTTATAATTGAGATGTTGGTACATAGATGAACTCCCACATATCGAGATAACTGGCTGATCCAAACATCAGTCAAGATAAGGATCTATATGGTACCCATGAGTTTGTCCAAGTCATTCCTCCACAAGAATCTTTGTATCACTCTAGATAACCATTCCTTTTTAATAACCAAGATTCTATCACACGAATCTAAAGGAGTCTAATTATCAATCCCAATGAAACTTAAAGTTAGAATGGTGTATAATTGATTCTCTCTACGTGTACCCAACCGATGTCATGATAGGTTCTATATACATAATCAAGTCGAGAGTAAACTAAGAGTATTTGAAAACTTACCAAAGGAGATTTGAGATAGTCTTGCAGCATCCTAAAAATGATATGAGTAAGATTCTGAACCCACTATATATGACTACTAAAAGGAAGATAATTTGAGCCTCTATTAGTTTAATTCTTTATAAAGATGTCACATGCACCGGCTGACGCATCATCATTACATAATTACAATACCTTTATCACATGTGGAATCTTGAAATCTGTCAAACATAACCAATTAAGTAAAACTTAACTAAATATTTTTTCATATGATTATACATAGCCAATCGTTTCATCATTATGATTCCCTGTAAGCATCTACTCATTACATGAATAACCTGCCTCAAGGTATTCGGAAATAGCACTGACTATTTCCAAATGGTCTTCCTTGTTTTTTTCCAACTACTTGGAAGTAAATTCCACAATAAGTTCAACCTGAGGTTCCTGACCTTAGGATTTTTGAAGTTGTCATTTACTAAGAAATGGGATTCATCCCATAACACACACTATATAGACCACTGACTGTGGGTCATGGATGTGGCCAACATTCCTTTACCCAATATTAAAATGAAATAGAGGTTTTCTAGATGCTTATAAGAGCACTAGACCAAATTATCATTGGACAAAAGCATGAAAATCCTCCCCAGTTACATCCACGCACACCATAGTGTTAGGTGTAGAATCCATAAAAACTGAGAAGTGTGTCAAAACACCTAATATTTTTTGGACATCATCCTGAGAAATGGGACAAGTAAAATTTCCTTTAACAACCAAGCCACTCCACCTCAGAGGTGGCCTATGAGTAGCATTACAAATCAAGTCCTTAATAATTACTATCAAACTGAAATAGTTTGTTGTACCATTTTAGTAATACAATGGGTATCATGCATATCTACACATGTTACCATGATATTCATTTTCACAATGGAAAATATTTTGAAACATTCCATCGATTATTATCCCCATGAATCCAGTATCGGATGGTTTATTAGTACTAGTGAAGTGTTGTACCATTCTATATGAATTATAAAATAGACTGACAACCACGGAATTCATCTAATAGTGAAGTGTAAGAAAGAGAATTTTCACCCAACCTACTAAACTTATAACCATTACCTAGTCATGTCTATCCCATTAAAAATTAACATTACATTATTTTCACTACCATAAATGAGAAAAACTTTTTGAACAACCACCAGTCTCGAAAAAGGTGTTTTTTAGAAACTAAGAGTCTTAAATGGGAAAACATTAACCTTAAAAGTACCACATTACATAAGATATTCAAAAACATTTAGAATTATTTTAAAGTTCTACGGGAGATACCTACCTCGAGCTAGCCACTCACAAAACAAAAATTATTCACCTAATAGCTATGCCAAAAATAAGAGGTCATTGGGATCTACAACATATCACTTAGAATTAATGGATCCTAATGAAAGATACTGCGGTACATAAGTATCATTTTTTTACATTCTAATATAAGCTTAGGAAAATATTTAAACAACCCTCAAACAAGGTTTAAACTAAAAAACCTCCTTAATGTTTTATTCGAGTAGACTCATTCATTTATGTTTGATATTTAAGCATTTTAAAGGCACAATTTAACCATAATGTAATAGTTAGATGGGAAACTATACTTATCACATTTATTTGGATAACTCCATAGGGAACATGGTATGTTTTTATTAAATTCCCTTTTAAACAATAATTATTTAACTAACATACAATCATAACTACAAAATTTATCACATAAATTCCTTTTATCCATTTTTTGTCCACATGGTTCTAACCATTGGGATCAGTTATATAGACTGTCAATTATAGTCTATAGAGGAAAGAAACCTTTAGTTTGTAATTGGAATTTTAATTAACTGAAGCCTCATAAATAATAAATCTCAAAAAATCAACATGGCCTATTATTTATTAAGGAGGGGATTTATCAACTATGATTCCATCATATATTTATATGTAAAGTCATATAAATTATTCTAGAATATTTAAATGACCATTTTTATAGAATGAAAACTTTCCCCCTTGGGGTTTAGAGTTAAGGAATAAAAAATAATGGTGACCTACATGGGTCCATTTGGGCCATTTTGGGTTCAACTAAATGCAACCCGAAACAGTTTATTTATTAAGACTTAAAACACCCTTAGTGGGTTATCTCCTAAGAAACATTCCCTAACTAACCTACCTGGTTCCAATTGTGAATTTAGGAAAATTATTCACATGGTCATCATTCCCAAGTGATAGTGGAACAATACTTTATAAAGAAAACCTATCAATTCAAGGTAAACAAAATTAAATAGATTTCTATTTATATTATTTTATCAAGGTATATAAATCACATAAAAAATGGTTTGATTATATGGGTCACCATTTTCAAATTTATAAAACACCCATACCCTTTATAGATTTAAATCTGGACTCCATTTAATTGAAACCAATAATGTATCAAGATATTAACCAATGTTCAATGGATAAAACATGTCATGATTGATTATTTAATGTTTCACCATTAATATAAGTAGGAAAAAACCATTTTGGTTGATGTTAGAACATTAACAACCAATTATATCTTAATATTTTAACTATGTATGCTATCACAAGTAGTAAATTATAAGAAAACATTGAATTTAATTACCTAATCATGTTAAACAAATAAACATGAAAAATAATCACAAAAAATGGAACAATAATCAGAGTAACAAGAGGTATTGAAGAATATGCCAGATAAATCATGAAATCATGTCATATAACTCAAGACACATGTCACCAGATAAGAAATAAACCAAAAAATCATAGTATATAATCTATGAATTCTAAATAAATCATATAATAATGTTTCCTCGGAAGACGTACTTAAAAAATCACACATCATGTTATATCAACAAGCATGATAAAGAATACCTAAGAAGCCAAAAAAACTAATTATTTCATAAAATACCTAATACAGAATATAATATGAACCCTTATAAACATGAGAGGTACATCAAAAAATCACAAATAGTCTAGAAATGTAATCTACAGGGAATGTAATTTGTTGGAAAAGTTAATATCTATGTTCTTATAATGATTCATGTAACACAAAATCTTTTTCATATCAAGCTATGATTAAAATACCATAAATCTAAAAAATCAGTAGTAATAGGAAAGTACACTAGTAACTGAAGGTGAAACCATAATTAACTATAAAAGTGAATATCATAAACAACAATCTCATCCCTGGAAACTTGGACTTTTCCCTGGGTGTGGGTTGATCACTCCAAAAAAAATTCCATTTAATAGGAATGAACACATTCCTAGTATCATCTATACTAGAAAAAAATACTACGATAAGGAAAAGAATCTATAATACGACTTTGTAATGTCTCAACCCATCTAACTAAAAAAACTGTATCGGAACTGACTTCTGCATATGCTCAAGAACACCTCCCTATATTGAATAGACTACCAACTAGCATTGCGTGTCTAAATATGGTGTGGTGGAGATACTATACCCTCATGATCAAAGTTTAAAATCGGCATAATAGGTAACAAATAAATCATTCAAAAGATATAAATAATTATACACAACAGTGCAAGCAATATAAATAAAGGGCAGTGGATGAAAATAAATATAAAGACTGAATACACATGGAAAACACTAAAAATATACTTGAATGCATGTCCATGTGATGATACATAATATAAATAAATAACAAACAATAGGAAATAAAATAAAATATTGAAAAACAGAACAAAATAATCAAAAAGAAAAAAAATCCCCAAAGGCTAAATCTAATATCATCCTGATCTCCAACTCAGTATTGTGCTCCTAAATCCATGGTTAATGTTTGATAAAACCTTACAAGTATCCTGATCCCATAAACAATGAGGTCTCCTCATGTACCCCAGTGCAATGGAGGCCTGAGGAAGGTGTTATATATACTCAATAGAACACCACAACTATTATTTAAAGCTAAATTGATTCCATGAATATAAATATAGTAGTGTGAATGGAAACGTAAAAATAGAATATTAACAAATAAATCAATGTTAAATGTTAGAATCATGTTCCTTAAGGACAACTGGACAATTGTACCTTCTTTGGACTAACTTAGACTCTCTAAGAAAAGGTGATACTACATTGATATGATATGGGGGTAATAAGGGGTATTAGAAATCAAGCCACCAATGTGGGCTGACCCCAAGAATATAATTTCGCTAGGTTGAAGCGTCCCTTGATTACAAATATGCATTAGTATTATTTTTTATAAAGGCCATCATTTAGATTTAATGAAAGGAACCCAGATCCCATCTATGGTTATCCATAAATGGAATACCAAGTGTTGCTCTAGGGGAATTATAAATACCCATCACCACCTGAGTCCGTCCAAGGCAGTACAAAAATTGAATCACAAGTATCACTCTCAGTTTTGTGTGAATTTTTTTCTAAGTTATTCCTCGGTGTCTCCCTTAGAGGACAAAGTATCCCTCATGTCCATACTATCTCCCCCAGGGAACTCACATCACTCATGTAGTGGTAAGGAAAACACACGCAGATCCCATTCAAGTCATTCCATGTATCACTCCATGTTTATATATGAATCAGGTAACCTATGAGCCTTTAATTGTCATTTTGTAATTAAGAGACCCAATTATTTCTTACGGTTCAATTAATTTCATTTAATCATTTTAAATTTTAACTTCTATTAAAAATGATGTCCAAACCATCTAGTCATTCCAATTATAAAATAAAGTTGTCTATTCTCTTAAGCTTTCAATTCTCAATATTCCATTTATACATAATAATGGAGGTTGGTCTCATAAGTATACCATAACAAAAATAAAGTAACTAAAATATGTCCTTGACCAATTATATACTCAAGTAAATAATAAAGAAGGATTGTGTACTCAAGAATTTAATATGTGTATCAAGGCTTGGTGGACTACCCATGGTAGATAAAACCATACATGCATTTGTATAAGATATTCCATTCCAACATATTTTGAACTACAAAAACCATGTTAGACCCATCCTTTATCACTTAGTAGATGTTTAATTTACCAAAAAGAACATAGGATATTGTCACCTCCTACCACATTCCACTTTAACAAAACATTTACATTTTAGAAGACAACCCAACTCATTGAAGGGTTTAATTAGAATTTTTTTAATTAAATAAGATCAAGGTACACAAATATATGGGTGGTTAAAAATTGGGTTCATGACCTTCAATGTTCTAAATTAATATACATAGGATACATATATTTGGTCTTTTTTTTTACAATTTATGTTTCACAATTTAGAGGTATCACACGAAATTTATGGAATGCAGAATAGTGGTGAAATTTATAAATACAGATACTTTAAGAGAAAAAGATAACTAACACCTAACATATACCAAGGATGGTCCATCCATCAAATATTGAAGCTTTATTTGGTCATGTTTGAGAGTAATTAAGGTAATAAACAAATTCCAGGAAAATATGGAGAATTAGGCCGCACCCAAACAACACAGAAAGAGTGAAAATAAACTAATAACAAAATTAAGAGGATTCAGGATATTATAATTAGCTATCCAATACATACTATAGGGTATAAAGGAAATTTTGGAAGAATCAATAACATGAATTCCTAGATGAGAGTTGGAGTATAGCTCGTGTGAGGGTGTGGAACGTCGGTTGGAGGAAAAGAAAGGATTAGGATGAAATTAATGTTTGGAGGGGTATTTTGGTAATATCCATCACCTTTTAAGTGGCCCATGGTTTGAGTGTATAGTTGGTTAAAATATTCACCAACGTTGTGTGATCCACTACCCAAGGACCCCCTCGCATGGGCTGGATGCATGGTTTGGCTAACCATTAATAACTCGTAAAAATCCCTATGTTAATAATTTTCAACAACTTGTGCGACCATGAATCTTCTCTCACACAGTCAGACCAAACCATATGAGACCTCCAAATCCAATGCACTGGCCACATGGTTTCTCTTGTAGGTCTGTATGGTTTCATAAAAATTTTCTCCCCCTGCCAACATCTCTCAATTTGGGCTTTTAGATCTCAATGCTCCTAAAAATCTACGAGACACCCAAGGAACCCCTCAAGCCTCTAACCAAGTCTAAAAAAAATAAATTTAAGCATTAAAAATATTTGAATTATGTTCTAAACCTCATTTAAAAAAACCTTCCAACAAACCAAAATTATATGTTCCTATAGAAAATGTCATCCAGTCCAAAATGGATGATTATACAATGTAGAACTGAAAAATGAATTCCATCGCTTTTTGGAGGTGATGGTCCACGCGTACGTACCAACAATGTTATCATTTCTTTGTGAGTGGAATGGTAAGAAGGTAAATGATATCCAATATTTTTTGAATCATATTAATATCATAAATATCATATATATTCATTACTTCAATCAATATAATTTTCCATGTAACGTATCGATGGAAAATTCATTGCACCGATACGTGGAGATGACTTATCGTATGTGTGTGTGAGAAATATTTATGTTTTACATACAATATAAAAGAGATAAATAGGGGTTGGTTTAGCAGAATAATATAATTTCACTATATTTAATATAATGGTGTTATTATAAGATCATGGTTATAGGATATTTGAAATAGATAGAAAAGGAAATAAAAAAAAATAAACAATTAAAAGTTATACCTATTCTTCGGAAAACAACCATTAGCTTTCACCTTAAGAAATATAGGTTGGTACTTTGTTGAGACCATGTACTCTAGGTAATAGGGTGTAGTTTTGGTAATGTATTTGGTCAGGTATTTTTCATTATAAGAGGGTTAATAGGTTTGAATAATAGAGGATAAGTGGTTCCCTTTTATAAGTGAGGGAAATGAAACAATGGTAAGGTATAAATACAACCAAAAAAGTGATGTTTTTACAAGTTTAAGAGTTATTTCTACCCTTATCTCTTAGTTCTACCCACGTTAAAGACGTTTTTATTGCAAACTAGGGTAAAAAATTATTACTTTTAATTATGTAAAAACATTACCTTATATAGATTATGATAATTAATAATATTCAATCCATTTAAAATAATTAATTTTTTAGAAGTAAATTTTAATATAAGTGAACAAAACACAACGAAGACCATTTTTAGAAAAATGTTTTATTTAACCATAAAAACCATTTTAAAGAAAAACTAAATTATAATGTATATAACATAAGAATTAATTGGATTATGGTAAATAAAATTATATTTATTTTATTTTAAAATCAAACCAAAAATAAAAGGAACCATATTAGTAATTTATTATGAGAAAATAAGGAAAAACAATTTTTATTTTAATTAAAACACATCTTAGATTTCTAAACTGTTAATAATATATTTTGAAGATAAAAATTATATTTTTATATTAATTTTAGTACTTAATAAATATATATTTTTTCTAAAAAAATTCATGATCCTTAAATATATTCTTATATCATTATAAATTCATAAAATTGACAGCTTTTATAAATTTAGTATTTTTAATTATTCGCCCAAAAATTAATTTTTTCTTAAAAATAAAAAATATTCAGCCTAAGATAATTTTAACATGATTATTTAAAAAATGAAATTCAGATAATCAAATTAAATTTATAAAATTCTTGAATTTAAGTATTAATTACATTATTGAATAAAAATATTTTTATTTTACTACTATTTATCTAGAAAGAAAAGCTTACTATAATTTAAGTACGAGTGCTACATTCCTACCTCATTCAAATATTTCATCCTCAGAATTTCTAAAATTTCACGTCATGAATAGATTTGGTTAGTTATTAAGAATAAAATATTTAGGTTCCCACATCACCTCTTCTTTCTCATGATTGATCTAAAATACCATTTCCAACCATGTCTTTTAATTCCTCAACAATAGTTCTCTAGTGTCTAGATTCATGATAGGCTCTTCATAGCAAGATAAATCAAGTCCCAATTATATTTCCTTAGGAGTGTGCACATGTGTTGGGTATGGAATGTAATTTCTCAATAAAGATACGTGGAACACAAGACAATATTTTGAGAGGCCTAGTGCACTTTCCAAATAGTAAGCTACTACTCTAATTATTTGGAGAATTTCTGAAGGCTAGATGTAACTTGTACCAAATTTCCCGATATTTACAAACCTTATAACACCCATCCACCGAGATACTTTAAATAAAAAATAATTCCCAACATGTAATTATAGATCCTTACTTATATTATCTACACATGTATTTTTCCTTCATTGAGGTTCCTTAATATGATTCTAAATAGTCTTCACATTCACCATTGTCTACAAAAAATAATTTGGGCATATATACATCCTTTCACAAACATCATCACACAAAAATTGAGTACAAAACCACTTACCAAAAAAGTCATCATATGTTTCCATTTTAATTATTTAATAGAATATATTATTATATAAATATTACCTTGAAGGTAAATAATGATCTCAAAAACCATGGAAATAAAATGAGTATGAGCACAACAAATCCTATAATATCTGAATAGTCTTTTCAGACTACACATCACTGTGAGAACGATAGGAGCTGCTTAAACATTGCTCAGTGTCAAGAGAATTTTAAAGACTCTTATATTTATTCAATGTAAATTGAAGACCAAGATCTAATAAAATTGAAATATATGTTCCATGAAGTCTCACAAAATCATTAATATTGAGTTGTAATATGTGATAAAGTGGAATATCTTCCCTTAGAGCGAGGAAATGTATAGACTTGGTAAGGTGATAAATAATAACCACACATCATTATTATTTCTATGAGTAATTGACAATCCAGTAACAAATTCTGTAGTATTATTATCTAATTTCCACACAAGGCATATGTAGTGGTTTTATAATTACTTTGGTATGTTTTATCTCATCCTTTACCAATTTAAAAACTAATAATCCTAGAAAATATTCTATAATTTTCCATTTCATATTATCCCACATAAAATGTTCTTGAAAATATCAATACATTTTAGTGCTCTATAGTGTGTAGAAAAATTTGAGGTATGTGTTTCATTGAATAATTTTCTCTTCAACTCATCTATAGATGGAACACATAAGCACTTTTCAATTTTCAATACAATATCATTAAACAAATCCCCCATTTTACAATCATTAAAAGATTTAATATTATTCTTTAAAATATTATCATCGAGGTATTAACTTTTATATTTTATGATAAGTATTTTCTGGAAATCATTTGGAAAAAGGGTGACTTTTCCCCTTCCCTAATAATTATCATATGAAAATTTATAGTTTAATTAAAAAAGAATACTTTTGAATCCTCATATTAGTTATAAATCCATGATATTTCTTACTCAACAGATCAACTACATTTTTAGCCTTACTAAGATGGTAATGTATTTAGTAATGATAATATATGAGTGGTACTAACCGCATCCTTTTCCACATATTGATATCTTCCAGTGAAAATATGTTTTTCAAGATTAGTTTATCCATATATATCTTAAATTTATCACCATAGATTTAATTCCACCCCATAATTATAGATACAATTATAGCTTCCAAGTATTTATCATGGGTTAGATAGTTCTATTCATGTATAATTAGTTTCTTTAATTTATAGGAAATATATTTAGCATTTTTCTAAAGACACATACAATTCCTTTCTTTGACACATCACTATATATCACAAATAAAAACCCTATATATGGTAATATATTCACCAACACATTGATCATACTTCTATTTAAATCTGGAAAACATTTTTACAATACTTTATCTAAAATAACATAAGCCATTTTCATGTCAAATTGTTTAATATGATTGATAAATGAGTAATTTGTTTTCCAAATCACTTATAGTAACCTTCTAACCCAAGTAAACTACACACCATGATATTTTTTTTTGTGTTTTCCATTCTTAGACTAACTTTTTCTTTTAAAGATAATCTAATATTCCATCCATATATATATTTTTCCAAGAAAAATACATTCCTAAATCCATAATTCAAACTTGCTGAATTTCCAATATAAACTGTTCTTTTTTAGAGCCTCAAGATTAATAATTTAATTACTCTTATAATCCTCACAAATTTTACAGTATACTAAGATATCATCAATAAATTCTACAACAAAATTATCATGATATTCATTTAACTCCCTCTTAATCATATCCATAATAACAGAGGCTACAATACTCAATCCCAATGGAATTACTATAACTCATAATTTCTATAACTCATATGAAATATTGTATTTAGTGTATATTCCTTTCTTACTTGAAATTATTGACACCTAGAATAAAGATAAATATTTGAAAAATATTTATCTCCTTGAAGTTGATCTGGAAGTTCATCAATACGAGGAGGAGGATACTGGTTTTCTATGGTAATAGAATTTATTTCCTTATATCCAACACCCAAAATCATTTTCCTATTTTACTTTGCCTCAAATAGAATAGTATCTCCCCAAGGTGAAACAATTCAGTGCATGAACCCTTTATCAAATAAATCCTAATGATTTTTATTTAATCCCACTTGCTCTATTATGGTTATTATTTAGATAGTGTTAGATATTGGTTTCATATCATGTGTGAGTTTAATAAAAAACTCATCTTTATGCTCATGTGGATGTCTGAGCATCTCTTTAGGAAATTCACTTATGGATTCATCAACAATAATAAAATCTTCTATCATAGGGTTACCTTTCCCATCCATAGGTTTTATATGCTCTTGTTCTCTTATAATTTCATTAAAGAGGGATATTAGGGGTGGATTCATGTATGATTCAGATATTGAATTCACTATTCTAAAGATAATGAATTACACATCATCATCACAAATCTTGATCGGATTCTCTCAATAATAAATTTTTACATTATACATTGAAAACCAACCCATACCAATGATTATATAAATGTATACCACAATTACAATAATAAAAAAATTCAATATTATATGTTCATGAATCATAATTGGGATTCTCTAACATATCCTGGTTGTAATAATATTTCCTCTAGGTGTCTCGAAGGGTTAATAACTTCCTACTGTGCCAGACTTGATTTAATTTTCTTGGAAAATGTGGTGGATATAATAGATTGTCTGTATCCATTATTAAATAAAGAATTAGCTAAAATTTATGTTATGATCAAATAATATTCCACTGTATTGATAGGAACATCAAATTTAGCTGTAGTAATTTCATAAGATTAGTATTCTCCCATCGAATAATTCTATAGTGATTTCCTTTGACAATTGGGTTGTTGGTTGGAATAGTACACCATCTCCATAAATCTAATGAATTATACTTTGATGGATTTTCCCTTACCCTTTCATTCATGAGCATGATTGATTTTATATCCATAATTGAATAAAAATAATTTTCCCTTAAATCATGTACCATGTTGTTTTCTTCAAGAATTATCACATTTTTGAAATTTTACCTTCTATTATTCCCCTTATCCTTTTTTTCTTCATGAGATTCTCAGTCATCCTATTCTCCTATATATTTCCTATAATGTAATAATAATTGGTGAATTATTTATACACTATGAAAACACATGATACTATATCCTCAAATGATGATAACTCTTTCTAAGGATATAAAATTGTATAGATAGGTAGTGAGAATAAAATCCTAGTAAGAAATCACCATATAGTCCATGGACTAAATTCACAAAAACAAACACAATATTCTAGATTGAAAAAACAAGTATATTTTTTTTTACTTTTTTAATGAAACAAACCATAACATTTCTTTTATACTAACTTTATAAATCCTGAAATGTAGTTTGATGGAAAATTTGAAAACATTTCCTTATTTTTAAAACCTAACATTTTGAAATATTCTTTTATAAAACATCCCATAAGCTACACACTATGGAATTTGAATAATATAAAAATAGAAAACTAAATAAAATTAATAAACCAAAACAAAAAAATACTTACTGATAAATAATAAAATAAATCATCTACAAAAAATTATCATGGGAAGTAACATTAAATGGGGAAATAAGAAAAAAACAAAACATAAACCTAAAAATCATAGAAAATTTCATGTAATAATAATAATAAGAAAAATTGATGTGAAAAAAAATAAAAAATAATAGATAATATTTGGAAACTCTTGGATATACCATGAGGAAGTCCTTGGTATACTAGGTTAGAACCATCTACATACCTATTGATGCATCACTAGTCTACAACCAACTAGCTTCTTTCAACTAGCCTCACTAGTGTCACTCCCTCAAGGCCAAGGACTTTCCTATAAAAAGCGGGATCTATTTATTATCCTCATGAATAGATAGTAACTATCACTCAGTCCCTCAATAATATTCCTATAATTCCCATGAAATTAGTGATAAGAGCTGAGGTTAAATCAATATTATATCAAATAGATATCAACCACAAAAAAGTAGTATCCACTCATCCCACCTACTTAACCTCACCAATGTGAACCGACTCTAGGTTATTGAAAGAAAAACCTAATCAAATTTGTTGGATTCTTCTATAGGGGGTGTATCTTGTAATAGATAAATAATTTAGAATATTCCAATTAGGCCTTAAGATCTCAGTTTTTAAAATCTCTTTGGATATTAACTATTTGAAAACCCATTTAAAATATAATGAAATTTTAAAATGATATATTAATTTTATAAATAAAAACATTAAATTCAATACACCTCTTATAAAGCATTCATTTAAATAACATACTAAACAAATACCAACCAATAATTTATAAATTGATGTCACACATGAAACGAAAAATATTTCAAAATCTAAGCCCATCAAAATCCATAAGAAGAGGGAATACAAATAAATAAATAAATCAAAAGCAGGATTAAAATTACATAAAAACAAAAAGTGTTTTAATTACTTAATAAATAACCAAAAACCTCATGAAAATAATTTTAGAAATTTTTAAAACACAAATCACAGATACATTCATGTTTAGAGTCAAGACATGAGTCCATATAATTTTTTCAAACACTTATAACCTGATAAAATATTTTAAAAACATTTTTAGTTTTCAATTCATGAATACAAGAATACATTGTATGTAAAGAAAAGAAAAAATTCATGGAGCCACATACCTCTAATAGAGTTATAATAGAGATAAACCTTCAATTATGGAATAAAAAGGACCCAAAAGATGATTCACACACAGTAAACTTAAGGAAAATATAAGAAGAAGTTGAAACCCTCACCTTAGGGTCCATCCAGGAGGATTCACAGCAAGATAAGAGGGAAAAAGATGAAACATGAAGGAAAGGAAAGGAATATAGAAAATAAGGCCATAAATTGAAGAAAATAACCTTTAATCAATGGATGAATATTTAAAATCAAAGGGGAAGTAAGGTAGACTTTTCCCTAGAGATCACTGGTGCATGTTGAACGACTGGAAGGGAAGGATACTCATTTAGAGTCTTATTTTATAGAAGGGTAGATTAGTAATTTTTATTTTTATGAATCACAGGGATTGGAGGAATTTTTAACCAAACCATGCCCCAAATGGACATACCTCACTAGACACAAATGAAGAAATACATATTTGGGCCATAAAGTTGAGAATACTATGAACTGACATTGAAAATCAACACAAATACGCGATTTCCAATTTTATTATAGAATCTAGATGATTATATTTAACCATATGCTAACCTTGTTCCTAGAAATGAAACTTAATTTTTTTAAATTTTCATGGAATTTCAATCTAAAATAAACTACATGAAAAATAATTAATAAATATGTAAATACCAGGAAAATTCCATGTATGTTATTTTAATTAATTGGGATTTTTATGTGTCTGCAAAAAATGATGGCACATGATTCTGAGGCCAGGTGTGCCAAAAATGAATTTCATAATTTTTTAGGTATGTTCAGTAAACGCACGGGTGACATTTTATATCTTTTTAACCGGTGCTCAGAATTGAAATCTGTGAGCACCGTTGATTCTGTAGCGCCGAGATTCACTTAAGGGAAACTTCACTTCGACTACAGTTGGTCGAGAGAAAAAGATAGTTTTTATACTTTTTAATGATTAATAAAATAACATGTAATTGTTATTTTATCTTATTTTTCTCCAACGGATGAGTGGCGGTGGCAAGACCTGTGACCTGTCAATCCATTTAATGGCTCAACTCATCAACTGAATAACTCCACCATTGTGAATTAAAAGAGGTTCATTAATTCATTCAGATCACCTCATTAATTTTCCAATGCGTTAATCAACTTTCCCCCTCTTATTTTAAAGGAAGCTCGGGGTGGGGTTTTGGGGATGACTTCTTCATGCGAGAGAACACTGGATGAGTTCTGGGGAAATATCCACCGATGGAGAAAGAATGCTTGGGAGGAAACGATCTGAGACCGATGAACACTGACAACTCCATCCAATGTGGACGCTCCTCCCATCGCAACCACAACACCTCCAAAGGATCTCGAGGTAGGTGGTTTATGTTTGGTTTTGTTTAACATTGTTTAAATGAGTTTATTTAATCTTTAATGTTAGATAAATATTCTCCCGCTTGTAATCATTTTAATGAAAAGCGTGTGGGCCGAACGAACAGGGCCCTGACCCTCCACCGCATTATTCATGTTGCATTCTACGGGAACAAATTTCCTCAATTTTGAAGAAAACACGAGACAATGGGTCATGCTGTGATGGTTGCAGTCTGGGAGGCTTGTAGGGGTAGACGGAACCAAGAACGGAACACCGAAGCACCTCCGGTAGCTTGCAGAAAGAACCACTGGTGCACTATGCCAGTGGGGGAAGGAGGAGGACCGCGACAACATCCCGCAAGTGGTTGGGATGCGGCGCGCCATCGCATGCCACGGTGGCCAGAGGTGGCCGACAAGAGCTTGCCATGCAAGAGAAGGGAGGTGCCCACAAGCGCCACTGGCTGAAGAAGTCGTGGCTGGAGGGGGTGGCACGACCCCATGACACACTACATCGGTTGAAGACTAGTCGTCCACCTGGACGACCATTGCACGTGGTAGGGCAGTGCCCCACTAGCCGAATGAAATGGCCCCAAGTCTGCGTGGCCAGCTGGAGATGTGGGCCGACCGAATGGGCCGGACCTAGAGCCCAGTGGGCCAGTGCGTGTGGGCCAAGCCCCCCAGTAGGTCGGGCCAACCACAGTTCGGGGCTGCGATGTAGCTGGGCTGACTCTAATAAGCCGGACTCGGTGAACCGAGATGACCCCTAACGAGATAGACCTAGGTGGGGTCAGGTATACCCCAGGACTCATAGCATCAGTCCGACCTGACAAAGTCGGACCAGGCCCAGACCCAACCAGCCCTCGAATAATGAAACCCCCATAACTAAATAACCGATTTTTTGTTTGAAACACCATCAGCGGCTTTGGGATCCCTTTTGCATATTCGGGTGGGACTGACCGAGCTGGGCCAAACTGAGGTGTGATCACCCCCATTTCCTGTAATATGGTGTAACTAACAGACCAGGAATCCAATCTATGCATCACCTAGGGCATAAGGACCCTTGTGATAAGATGGTCTTTTGGAGATACTCTAAGTGAGTTTTTATGGAGTTTGACGAGCCATCTGGGTTTGATCAAACTTGAATACAACCGGGGACCTTTTTCCAAAAGTGCCCATATCTCACAGACTGGTCGTATGATCAACACACCGTCTGTCACATTGGGACCCCTATGACAGGGCAGTCCCTTGGGTATGCTTTTCCCAGGACTTCGTATTGGTTGAAATATAACTGATGGCTTGATGAACTAAATCTTTCGGAGATCAGGCATGCTACATATGGGAAGCGAGTGGTTTTTTGTGACATGAAGAATAAGAGAGACCAATACGGGTCAGCATCTAAAACTCCAGAGGTGGATGATCTAGATATACGACTAATTATCCCTACCTCTGTACTAGCGACCAATATGGGTGAGCACTAGCGGCCAATATGGGTCAGCACCAGTGACCAATACGGGTCATCACTAGAGACCTATATGAGCCAATATCTAACAAACAATATGGGTCAACACCATGGACCAATACAGGTCTGCATCTAGAGACCAATACGGGTTAGCTTACAATGACCAATACGGGCCAGTAGTAGAGTTACTATGGATAAGATGATCCGGCTTTATGACTATTCATCCCTATCCCAGAAACCTTGGTGTTATACAATTAGAGTGAGATGTCTCTTTTTCTTTGTGCTTCAGTATTTAGATCATTCTTGTGATGTTACCATTGTGGTATTTGTTGTGAAGTTTTCCTAGGACTACCTCTTTGTAGAGAGGTAGAATTCTGCATTGACTTGTACCTAGGAACAACGCCGATATCTACACCATCATATCGTATTGCACCTACAGATCTTCAGGAGCTGAGGGTAATGTTCGAGGACTTACAAAGTATGGGATTCGTAAGGACCAGTGTTTCTCTGTGGGCATCTCCGATGTTGTTTTATAAGAAGGCAAACTGAAGTTTGAGGGTATGCATGGACATTCGGCACCTAAACTAGGTTACCATAAAGAACAAGTATCCTCTTCCAAGGATTGATGATCTGTTTAATCAGTTTAAAAGATATAAGTGGTTCTCGAAGATAGACCTCAGATCAAGATATCCTCATATCAGGGTACGGGATGAGGACGTACGAAAGACAGCAGTCAGATGACGGTAGATCCATTACGACTATTTGGCGATTCCTTTTGGAATTAAGAACACTCCAACAGTGTTCATGGGGCTCACGAAGAGGATATTTCAACTATACCATGATGGCTTTGTGGTGGTCTTCATCAACGACAATTTGGTGTACTCAGCGTCTGAGAAAGAGCATGTTGTACACTTGAAGATAGTTCTAGACACACTCTGGGAGCACCAGTTATATGGGAAGATCTCAATGTTTGTGTTCTGGATACAAAAGGCCCACTTCTTGGGAAATGTCATCTCATAGGCTGGAGTTGCAGTGGCTCCTACAAAGATCGAGGCAATACATTATTGGGATCCACCTTGGAGTGTTACTTAGGTGTAGAGCATCTTTGGATTAGCAAGATACTATCAGAGTTTCATACTCGATTTCTCTAGAGTAGTAGTTCCAATGAATACCATGAAGAAGAAGGGGAAACCCTTAATGTGTTCAGAGATATGAAAGTAGGGTTTTCAACAACTGAGGCAGAGCTTGACCAACACTCCCATCCTGAGGTTTCCGAAGGAGGGAAATGACTACCTGGTTTAGTGTGATGCATTAGGGACCATAATCGGTTGCGTCATAATGAAGGATGATGTAGTGATTGCTTATGGCTCACAACAGTTGAGGCATCATGAGCAGAACTATGTGACTCAGGACTTGAAGTTGGCAGTGGCAGTCTTCACACAGAAGATGTGGCAGTACTACATGATGGGAAAGCAGTTCATTGTTTACTCAGACCACATGAGTTTTAGATATATATTCTCACAAAAAGATCTGAATCTGATACAGATATGTTGGAAACATTTCCTCGAAGACTATGAATTTGAGATAGTATATACTACTGGGAAGAGGAACATAGGGGCATATGCGCTTATCCCGAGATCAAGTTCGCAACTACTGAATGAGGATTCAATGAAATTAGCCCCATTTTAGATATCATCCATGTATAGAGATGAGACAGTCTACCTCCAGTCACTGGTAGTAGCCCCTCCACTCCTTCAGCAAGTCCGAGAGGTGAAACTCAAGGATAGCAGCTGTGAGACTACACATGCTCAGATATTCTCAGGCCATGAACCTAACAGATATTCTAAAGGTGGGGTGTACTCTATCCTTTTTAGAGGTCGTACAGTTGTACCAGTGGTGATATGAGAGGAGGTTCTAAGGGAGTTCCAAACATCCACCTGGGAAGTATATCCATGTGTGATGAAGATGTATCAGACCTGCGACGTCAGTATTGGTGGAGTTTGTTTCTAGATGCCTCACTTGCTAGCAAGTGAAGGTTGAGCACCAGGTACAACCAGACGCGACCCAACCCCTTGAGATACTAGAGTGGTAGTGGTAAGAGATATCGATGCACTTCATGATGGGGTTACCATGTACGTCTATAGGGAATGATACCATCTGGGTGATCATTGACCGACTCACCAAGTCTACTCACTTCCTTGCTATTCAAGAGAAGGGTTCAGTAGAGTGCTTGGGACGTCTCTACATTCAGGAGATCGTGCGACATCACAAGGTGCATTCGATGATAGTATTTGAACATGATGCACACTTCACATCCCAGTTGTGGTAAGGATTTCAGGAGGCTTTTGGGAATCAGCTTCTCCTGAGCACATCTTTTCCCCATAGACAGATGGTCAGACTTAGCAGACTATCCAGACTAAGGAGGACATGCTTGTGTATGTATCCTATATTTTGGTCGCAGTTGGGAGGACCACCTACCCTTGGTGGAGTTTGCGTACAACAACAGATATCACCCCACCATTGGTATTTCCCCTTTTGAGGAGTTGTATGGACTATAGTGAAAATCAACCTTGTGCTAGACGAATCTAGGAGAGCCAACAACCGTGGGCCCAAAGATGGTACGAGCTATCACTAAAAAGGTGCAAGTTATCCGAGAGCAGATGAAGACTGCACAAAGACAAAAGAAGTCCTACAATGATAGGCGATAGAGACCACTGGTGTTCCAGGAGGGGGACCACATATTTTTGCGAGTCTACCCTTGATGGGGAATACAGTGATTTGGCCAAGGCGACAAACTCTCACCAAGGTTTATTGAACCATTACTGATACTATGGAGGATTGGTAAGGTGGCGTACCGCCTGGTACTACCACCGTAGTTAGAGAGGGTGCACTACATCTTCCACGTATCCCAGCTGAGGAGATACATGCATGAACCATCTCACGCCATCCACCATGAGGAGATGGAGATTGGAGACATTGAAACTTTTGAGGAGTACCTGGTGGAGATAGAGGATTGACAGGAGAAGATACTTCATGGGCGGTGAATACCATTGGTGTGCATTCTGTTGTTGCATGAGAATCTGTAGGAGAGAACATGGGAGTGAGATGCTCCTATGCATTCCCAGTACCCCTCTTTGTTTGAGTATCCCTGTTTGGGTTTCAGGGATGTAAATCCCCAAGGTGGAGAGAATGTAAAGACCTGTAAAATTCCACGCATTTGTTTTTAATTATTTTGGAGTTTTACGAGTCTGTGAAAATTGACGGTGCTTGATTCCAAGGCCCGGTGTGCCCAAAATTAATTTCAGAAATTTTTTTAGGTACGTTCAGTAAATGCGAAGGTGACATTTTCTATCTTTTGAACTGGTGCTTGGAATTGAAATCTGAGAGCACCATTGAATCCACAATGCTGATATTCTCTTAAGGGATCCTTCACATTGACCTCAGTTGGTCGGGAGAAAAAGATAGTTTTTGGACTTTTTAAAGAATAATAAAATAACATGTAATTGTTATTTTATTTTCTTTTTCTCCAATGGATGAGCAGCCGTCGTGGGATCGGTGACTTGTAAATCCATTTAATGGCTTGACTCATCAACTGCATAACTCCACCGTTGTGAATTAAAAGAGGTTCATTAATTCATTTAATGAACCTCATTCATTCTTCAACACTTTACTCACCATTCCCCCTCCTATTTTAAATGGAGCTCAGGGTGGGATTTTGGGGACGACTTCTTCAATTGAGGAAACTCTGGAAGAGTTCTACAGAAACATCCAGTGATGGAGGAAGAAATCTCGGGAGGCAACGATCCAGGACTGAAGAACACTGCCGACTCCATCCAACGTGGACACTCATCCCGCGACACCTCTATCAGATCTCAAGGTATGTGGTTTATGTTTAGTTTTGGTTGACATTATTGAAATGAATTTATTTAATATTTAATGTTAGATAAATATTCTCTCACTTGTTATCATGTTAATGCGAAGGGTACGGGTTGAACGGACAAGGCACGAACCCTTCGTTGCGTCCTTCATGTTGGGTTCTTCAGAAATGACTTTCCTCAATTTTGACAGCAACACGAGATATAGGGTAATGCTATGACTAAGGTAGTCTGGGAGGCTTGAAGGCACAGAGGAAACCAAGACCGGACCACCAGAGCACGTCTGGTGGCCTACAGAATGAACTTCTGGTATGCCATGATGGTAGTGGCCGACGGTGCTCGGAGGAGGCCCGCGGAAACTGGCCATGGGTTGTGGGGAGGTGGCATGCCATTGTGCGCCGTGGTGGCCAGAGGCGGCCAGCCACAGCCAGCCACACAAGAAAAGGGCGACACCTATAGGAACAACTGTCGGTAGCCACCACGACCAGAAGTCCATGACAGGAGGGGGCAGTGCAGCCTCGTGCTGCGACGCGTCGGCTGAAGACGCGTCGGCCACTTGGCCGACCATTGCACACGGTGGGGAAGCGCCCCACAGGCCAGATGAAATGGCCCCACATCTGTGGGGCCATATGGATATGTAGTCTTACTTCAAGCAAGTCGGGCCGTATGTGGGCTTGACGAATGGGCTAGACCTTCCCAACGGGCCGGGCAGAATCCACGGCCCAGTGGGCCTGGCCAACCGTAGCTCTGGCTCGTGAACCAGCCGGGCTGACCCCACCAGGACAGACCCAGTGAACTGGGCTGACCCTTAACGGGCTAGACCCAGGTGGGGTCAGGTAGACCCTGGAACCTGTTGCGTCAGGCCGACCTGATCATGTCGGACCGGGCCCTGACCCAATCGGCCCCCAAATAAAGAAATGCCTGTAACCGACAAACTGAGTGTCCATTTGACATGCTGTCAGTGGAGTTGGGACCCCTTTTTGGGGATCAATACCTTTGGAATATTCTGGCATGCCAGACTGAGCCATGTCGGACTAAGGTGCGATCACCCCATATTTCACAAAAAGGGGTGTAACTAACAGACCAGACGTCCGATCGATGCACTGTCTGTGGAATAAGGACACTTGTGATAAGGTTTTTCATTGGAGATACTATACAAGAGTTATTATCGACTTTTATGTGTGACCTAGGTTGGATCACACTTGAATCCAACCAGGGACCTTTTACAAAAGTGCCCATATCTCACAGACCAGGTGTCCGATCGACACGCCGTCTGTCACGTTGGGACCCCAATGACAGGGCGGTCCCTTGGGTATGATCTTTATAGGACTTCATACTATTTGAAATATGACCGATGGCTTGAGGATAATAATCTTCCAGATATCAAGCATTCTACCTGAAGGAATCCAGTGTCTGGTTGTGTCATGAAGAAGAAGATAGACCAATACGGGACAACATTAGAAACTACAGAGTGGGATGATCTATCTGTACGAATAATCATCCCTTCCACTATACCAGTTTCCTATACTAGTCAGCACCAAAAACCAATACGGGTCATCACCAGCGACCAATACGGGTCATGACCGACGACCAATATGGGTCAGTATCTAGCAACCAATATGGGTTTTCCTACAGTGACCAATACTGGTAAGAAGTATAGTTACTATGGATAAAATGATTTGTCTTTACGACTAGTCATCCCTGTCCCAATAACCTTGAAGTTATACCGTTAGAGTGATCTATCTCTTTTTCTTTGGGCTTCATGTTTTAGATCATGCCTGTGATATTACCTTTGTAGTATTTCTAGTGATATTTTCATTTTTGAATTATTGAGAGACCTTTGGGGGTATCAGCATATCCTACTGAGTTGTTATACTAAACCCTACATTGGCTATGCTCGCACATGTGAGTCTGGTGAAGACTACTGACGCTCCGAGGAAGACATTGGAGGTTCAGGATTTGGTGGAGCTCAGTGCGATGGGAGAAGTCGAGATCCTATTCTTCAATGTCAGACATACAGCTACTAACCTCTAGGTAGAGATACAGGGAAGATGCAACAACTATTTAAATTCTTTTTAGTTATAGGTCTTGTATTCCAGCCTACTATTTTTAGTTTATAGTTGTACATGTGGTTTTACTTTACACTTGTGGTTATACCTTACTTTTTTTTCGTAGTTTACTGCACTTTCCCTTTTTGAGTGTATACAGATCTCTAAGTCAATGCCTTCCTTATTCGAGATAATCCTTCAAGTGCTAGTCACCAAACCCTGGCCTATGGAAGGTGGGATTGGGGTTGTCACGTCTGGGACACATGGGACGGTTTGTGAAAAAATATATAAAATAATAATGAAAATGAAACTCATGGTATGACATATATATGATTTAAATACTATGTGTCTGGTAGTTACTAAATATCATGGAAAACGGATCATATGAATATGTATTCTTCTATAAGATATAATTATTATAAACATATAGACAAATTCATGTGTGTTTATGATCATTTCATTGGGTCCAGTTCATCATGCACACTTCTTGTTTCCCCACATTCCCTCTTTCCAATGGTAGGCTAATTTCATCACTTTCATCAGCGATGCAACTCATTGATCAAAATATGATAATGGGATGTCAGTTCCACATTACATCAATTTTATATTGGATGTTGTTTGCTAATATTGGTCTCCCTAATAGATTTAATTCAAGTTTTTGAAAATCATTCTCGGTTATATCTTGAGGTTGAAACCAATTTATTACACTACTTTTATCTCAATAGGGAAGAAATCATTGGTCAAGGGAGGCAATAGAATGGGGTATGTTCTTCATGTATGGATGTATGGTAGTTTGGGTACCTATAAATTCTTTCTCCTTTTTAAGTAGAAGGAATATCATATAAGGAATCTTAGACACAGAAACGTATGAATATTGTGTTGGCCACGTGGTAGTTTATGCCAAGGGAATAAGTCCTCCAAGGATTTTCAACTCAGGAATCCCATTATTAATTTTATGGGGTAGGTATTCGTGATCAGGTCACATGATTAATGTATTATGAAGAAGAGTATAAGTTTAATGTCTTCTGGGGACAGATTAGGTCACAATATTAATTTCATATGGGAAAAAATGGTGGATTATATCCCCAAGGGGGAATAATTCACACTTGGATTATAGAGTGTGCACCACAAGGGGGATAATTTGACATTTGTATGTGGTAGAGTTGGTTCCCCAAGGGGGATAATTTCACACTAGGATTTGGTGGAGTGTATCTTCCTAGGGGAGATAATTTCATACTATGATCATGGAGCATGCCCCCATACGATGGAAAATCTCACTTTGGATGGTATTGGGATTGAACCTCATGGAGGATTCCTATATAACCTAATTAGATATTGGGATAAAAACTATGTAGTTTGTTGATACAATCTATGTTAGTTTAATGAGACTAGAAAATTCATTTTAACATTTTGTGGTAAGGACACTCATGTCACAGAAGGAGATTTGACAAGGGATGTTGTTGGGAATATACGTCGATGATTCTTGGGCACTACAAGGAGTAACGATGATGTTTTGGGGGATTATGAATGGGAGTTTTCGAGGTCAAAGAGTTTATTAGAAATGAAATGAATGGGTCTTACATGTGAGAGATTTATGGGGTGATTCTATGGAGCAGAACATGTAGAAGATTACTAGGGCACTACTTGAGTGGTGTTGGTGTGTTTCGGGATTACTTTTGCAAGCTTCCTAGGAACAACTAGGAATTGTGATAATGCAGTTTGGGATTATTTGGGGAAGATTCTTGTGATGATGTGGTATTATCTCATGTGTATTACATAAAGCATCTCATGCTTCTCACATGAGGCATCCTTCAATTATAACCCAGGGTATCCCATGTTCATTGCATAGGTAAGGTTACAGGTTAACATCATGTGAAAGGATGTGGTGTGGGAGGCTTATACATTGAGTTTCCCATCCCTTATTTCTCATTTCTAGTCAAGAAACAATAAAATTTTCCTAGCATAGGATATGGATACAGTTTAATGTCATGTGAAAGGACATGGTGTGCATGGATTACACATTGAGTTTTTAGTCCTTTCTTCCTCATGTATCGCTAAGAGGGAATATCAACTCATTAGTGGATTGAGTAATATGAATTTTTCTTACACAAAATTACACAACACATGGGGTATTCTTGTGAGTAGTTGGGATGCATGTGGGTCTTGCAATCTAGGTTTTCCTATTCATCTTCCTCATGTCGGGTCATAAGGAAATCTTGACTTGTTGATGGGTTTGGGGATATGATAGTGTATTAAACCTATGATGGAGACCCATGGTGTATTCTTGGATGTCATATCATGATTATTACACAAGGAATCTTATGTTTTATTCATAAGTAATATCATGGTCTTCATAAGTGGAATCATATTCTTATTACATAGGGAATGATACAATTTAATTTCATGTAGTGAGGATAAAGAGGGGATGTCTCATGATCATGGTACTATTCATCTTACACGTCAATAGTAAGACTTACCATGTTTGTAATAGGAGGAATCCTATTTTTCATATAGTGTTTACTATAGTTTTTATTTATGTAGTAAGGAATTCAAGGAAGAAGATTCCTAGCAATGACTGGTGTGGGACTTACACCAAAGATTCCCTTTCTAGCTCAACCTGGCATTGGAATCAAGTGATGCGGTTTATAGTGTTGATGGAGGAGTGTTTTTACTCAAGGAACTCAAGTTATACAAGAGGATAATAGCAATTAAGGGATTAGGAAAGTGACTAAGTGGTGTAGGTTGACTTAAGTAACTTCAGGGTGTGAAAAAGAGTATATGGACTCATAGGGTTGAATGGGGTGGACGTGCGGGCTGTATAAGGTGCAACTCAAAATTTCCTCAACCCAACCAGGAATGATCATGGTGTGATTATCCATATTTCATGGTGGTCATTGATGGAAGTGAAGGGATGAGAATAGAGGCCTCAGACCACATCCTGATATTGATCCTAGGAAGGGGGTGAGGTGTAGCCCCCATAGTATATACTATTGGGAACGAAGTTAGTATTTCCACAAAAGATATATGTTTCTAGAAGTTTCTCAACTTTTTCAAAAGTATTGATTATGAAATTAGGAAACCAAAATGGATATGAAAAAAACTGTTTAAAAAACATTAGAGTTTTGAGAAAATTTGAGTTTCTTGAGGCTTTCCATGTTACGTGAATTGTGTTCTTCATGAATGTATGTTTTGTGAAACATCCTTAAACACAAAATCATAGACGGAAGGGCTCATGTGAAGTATAATTTCTAAAATATTACCCACGGGGAAATCAATTAAATTAATTTGAAGAAAACATTAAAGTTTCAGGAATTGAGGGATGATGTCACAGATTAGAATATCCTCATCTTGATGATATCATGTGGGGGTATTTATATGATTATCAGATGAGAGGGTATGGTTTCAAAAAATATTGTGCCCTTCACAAAATATTATGAATTTTAGGTGGTTGGGGAATCCACAATCTAGTCTTCCTCAAACCAAACATACATTGCACGAAGATTATTGTCATAGATATTTGTATTTGGGGACTTCTATGAATTGGTGTTCTCTGAACCAGAATTATGTTTAATGAATGTTACCTTAAATATCTATGTGTATGATGAATTCGGTGAACTAGAATTCTGTGAATGGGATGACTGTAAACTAGACTTACTCAAATAGGGCTTCTGCAAACCGAACTTATGTGAACTATGCTTTACTGAATAGGGATTCCATGAATCAGACACCTTCTACTCATGAAAGTTTGAGTTTCATGGTCTGTGCTTTTTCGATGTATCACCCTTTCTATAAATTTTCAATATCCTTACATCAAACATCCATAAATGTGATCTGTAAGTCCATTTGAGTTCATCACTAAGTCTAATAGAATCTTTAAAAATAAACTACACTCCTAGATCTGGGTTTTCAGCATTTAGTCCATCTTTGGATTCATTTTTTAGTTCCAATTTTCTTTGATGATGTTGATTCCAATATCATTCTATCTTAAGTAACACTAATGATTTATTAGATGCCACACATTCTATACACTTATGTTTTTAAGAATTCATGTCTATTTTCAATACTACCAAGTCATGTGGGGTCACACAATATTTTTTTGAAATATTAATAGAGAGATTTTGATGTAGTTTTATAATTTATTATATAGGATTCACTATAAATTTAAATTTCACAAAGACTATGTGTATTTAGTAAAATTGGGAGACTGAAGGAGATATTTTCAAAATAAAATAACATATTTTTTTCTATATCATTTTATTTGATATATATATATATATCATATTCTGCAATATATGGGAACATGGGATATTATATACCTTGTTAAATAAATATCATCAAGCATGGATCTTCTTATGTCTTGTTACATCCAAACCAATCACAATTTTTATTTAAACAATATAAATGGAATGAATCACATTGTTTGATTTAATTAGTAGAAAATTGATACATTTTGACAAACTATCATTAAATTTTAATACTAAAATTACCTTCTACATTGTCTATCATTATTACATGTACTGTATTGAGTATCATATTTCATTTATATAATGAATACGTGTTTAGACATGAGGTTACAATGGGTTTAAAACTGCACGAATTTTCCCTTTTTTTATAATGTATGAGTTGATTTATAATCACTTGAGGTGAATTGATGTATTTGTCATTGAATATGAAAAAAATTAAACCAAAATCCTACTTGATTGAAGAAATCTAGGTATCAAATCATCATGGGTGGAAATTGAGAGTTCAATCTCATAAATAAAATAAAAAACTAAACAAAAACACATGTTCATCCAAACAACCATGATGAATGTTATTTTTAGAAACAAAAAATTAAAAAAGAATATGATTACATGAAAAGATGATGCACAAACAAAATAATGACTATATATAAGCAGGATATTAACAATAATGAATTGTGGGGAAATTTTTGATTTTTCGGTTAATGTATTTCATTTCTTGTGAAATTTAAATCAAAATCAAGAATCAAAACATGTAGTCCAAATCTTAGTCGAGTAGAATGACTAGAAATTGGATTATTTTTTAGTTTATCACTTTTAAATATCATTCAATTGTTAAAATAAGAAGTTTATTTCAATTTTTAAAAGATCTCACAAACAAAGATTAAAAATATGAACCTAAATAATCTAGTTTCCCCACCCATAATTTATGTAGGAAACATTTTATGAATTAACATAAAATGGGTTACAGAATAACAACATCAAAGATGATATAAGGAAAAGAAGAAAAGAAGTCTTTATTTAATCTTTTCCGTAGAATTATATATTTCTCAAACTATTTCTTTCTCCCGTAGCTCCACTCTAGATAAATCTAGAATAAGTGTCTCTATCTCTCTTCAGAATGAATCAATTGATTGCCCATATTATTTTTATTTTTTCCCTTTATAACTTGTTTTTCACCTCTATCAACTATTTACATAGTCCTAGTATTGACCTAAATAATTTCAATGTTCCAAATTTCAATGTACATGGTCACCTCCATGTGACATGATAAAAAATATTCCAAAAAATTAATAGGCCCATGATCCATATTGGTTACTATTATTATGAAATGTAGACATATTCCCAAATTTTCTTTACTATTTTTTCCAAATAAATCCAAAAATACAAACTAACAAATCCCACCTCCATGAATATGTCAAAAAAATATATGCGAAAGAAATACTTGATGAACTCAAAATCTAATATAACTTATTCAATCCCCAATCTAAACACTTCTGTTACACTATCATTTCAATGGGACAATACACTAAGCATGTAATTTGCATCATTTCTCACTTTGTAACCATAATGATTGGGATGAAAAAGGCCCCTATCCAACATTAAAAAATGACTAATATATAAAAAAATCATTTCAACACTGCTAAGTAATTTTCATCAGAAAATGACTCACCAACTTTTACCAGTGGATCTCAAAATGATCTTGTCCATCAATCACATACTCAACTATTTTCTCTTGAGTTAAATGAAATGGATTGAGTCATCCACCCTAACTCACCTAAGAAAGACTTATGTTTGAATTATATGTCTATATTTTTTGGTTTATCTTAGGTAATAGACCCTTAATATCCATTGATAGAAAACTCCCAACCAATCGTTCATTGTCTGAGTTTTATCAGGATCTTCTTCAAACTTCCTATCAGAGAAATCGCTCTACAATTCAACTTTGGAAATGATAAACTTGATGTAAACAACTAATTGTTTTTCTACCATCATAATTCCCCACTATTTAATTATAATATTCAATTTGGAGTTCAAGTGAAACTCAATTCCACTTTCATCATATAATCCTCAATTCCAAAAAGAAGGTACCCAACATGACATTGGGTTTTCATCATTTGTTGAAGTCCTAAATTAGGTAATGAGAAAAAAATCTTGAAGTCTTCTCTTATGAAACCTTGATCAAGGTTCAACATGTATCAATATTATTTATTCGTTATAACACTATATTTTCTTCTAATATGAATGTTTTATTCAATAACCATATTTGAGCATTGATATCATAGTCACTAGTTTTAACAAAATAATATTCAATCAATTTGATCTTCCAATGGATTTAGAATACTCCTGAAGCATTCATCTTAATCAAGACAAAATCAAGAATCGCATTGGATAATTTATCCTATATGATTTTATCATACACACCCCTTCTACAAAATATCTCTTATGGGGATAGATTTATCTTATATACATTAAATTAAATTATTTGAGATGATTTAGTACTCAATTATCTTATGGTATTTCTAACATATATCTTATTCTGAGCTTGAATCACCTTACAAGAGAACATTAAATTTATCTTATAGATAATTTCGAAAAATTTATCTGATGCGAAAAATGTTAGAGAATCATTTTTTTCTCAATTATCTTATGAGCTATAGTCTTCAAAATTTACTTAAGTGGGTGTCTTACTAAGACATAAAAGTTGTCGTGCATAGAAAATAAATTTATAAATACATTTCAAAAACAAAATTTTCTAAAAAAAACCTTATAGAAATGGATTCCATTAATATTTATACGAAACACTCAATAGATAATTTTAAATTAATTACACAAGGAATATTAAAATTGAATACATAGAATTTAAAAAAAAATTAAAATTACCAAAACATATTGAGAAAAATATTTCAAGTGAAATTCATTATTGTGACAGATTCAATTATAGAAAAATCAGGTGTTCCAAAATAATGATTCTATCAATTTAAATCCATGAAAATGTAATATTTTACAATTAAATATAATGAAATAAAATAAATTATCATTTCAACTATTTAATATAATAAACACCCAATTTCAAAAAAATGTGAGAAATTATAAATTCAGTAAAAGATCATTAATTTACCAATTTTAACTGATTTATGTATATTGTTTCATCAAAATAAGGGAAAACAATGTATTCAAAAAATATCAAAATAAAGCCACGTCAAATTCCTCCACATGAAAACATTATTGTTCCTTAAAAAATTTCTTAATAAATTTTAGTGGAAAATAATTTGTCATATGAGTGAGAAGTTAGAATTCCAAAAATAATTAGTATTTAGATACATTTCCCCACATATTCTATGAAGTTAAAAAAAATTATTTTCCCCTTAAAATTTAAGGGTTTCACTGAATAATTTGTTTCTTGTTTTGAAATAAAAAATGGGATATTAAATTTTTTAAAATAATTAAGCCCCCTTCAATGTGACTCCAACTTGAACTTCCTAACTTCTCCTAACTTCTAGGTTAACTGACTCAAATAATTAGAAGGAATAGCAATTATACACTTTGTTTGTATGATAAAAATTAATAATTATAATAAAACATATTTAAATCACCCAATATCTTAGGTAATTTAATAATATAACAGTGATAGAAAAAGAGGCTAAACCTGGATTAGTATTTTCATTTTAATAAATATCATATGAGTTTAACTCAAACCAAACATATAAAATCCTAATATTGTTATATATAATTAATCAATCCAAAATTTTAACAACAAATTATTTCAGGTGTTAAATGAAAATTTTTCACTCAATTAAATCCATGGAGTAGTATAGATTGACCACCTCAAAGTGTAATCAAAAGATTGAATGTCAATAAAAATTTTGACCCTTCAAAAAAGCAGGTAAAAGAGTGAGAAAAGCTAGTTTTGGAAGATTTTTCAGGGTCTCTAAATTGTTCAATAGTTAATATGACATACCATAATCAACCCTCCTCCCCCACACATAAAACCAAAAAATGTCATAAATATTTAATTATAATGTGGAATATAAATTTTAAATCAATTTACATGAAAAAGAGATTTAATTAATGGATTGTAAAGATTGTTTAAGGGGTGGAATACAATTAACACAATATGCCTTCAAAATTTTAAAATGATTTATTATGGTTGAATTTAAATTGTACATACATTTTATTCCTAAATGAAAAAATGTTATTTAAGCTCAAGATATAGATTTTTCTTCATTTGATCCAAAAAACATCAGCTTTGTGAAAATAAATTTAAACTATATCATGTTTTTCAAACATTTTAGGGTGTTAACACTGGAATAAATGTATGTTAATAATAATTTTGAATGAAATTAAAGTGATCCTGAACTAACACTGAGGACTTGAAGCACTCTTAACAGTTAAAAAAATTAAATCAATAAGAGAAATATACCAATAATAAATTTCATATTATGGGTATATTTTATCAATATAAAACTATAAAGGATGTATGCATGAAAATTCAAACACAATATTATTTAAATCATAATGAAAAATAAAACTCAACTAAAATTGAAACTTATACCCAAAATTTATTCAAAAAAATCCCCTTATTTCTTTGATTATAGCTTCCACGATAGGATTTGCATCTTTTATCCAATAAATAGTTGAAAATGATATTCCATAATTTAATTTTCAAGAAAGAAAATAACCCAAAAATGTTAATAGAATTTTTAATAATTAAATATCCAATATTTATATCTTTATTGTAATTATTATTTTAGAATTTTAATCCAAGTGTTATAATGTATTTACCATGATGTACTTGTACAAAAATCTTGACCTTTACTAGATCAACAAAGAACTAGTGAAACCAAGGTAATAAAAAAAGCATAATTATTATCATTAAAAATAGAATAAAATAAATAGACAAACCATGTGTTGACTCCCATGTAGTGCTAAATATATAGTATTCTTCCAGACCCAATGGTTTCTCATTCATCAAATAAAGATATAGGTTCTAAGACAAGTAATGCTTGATTATTTGTACATTCTCTAATAAAGGATTATTCAATTTTACAATGAAGTAAACAACTACATTGACTTGTAATAGAAGAATGGTGAATGGTATGAACCAAATAGATTTATGTTTTTTAGGAAAATGATTAATTCTATAGTCATAAATTGAATCCTTTTGATCAAATTTAAATTCCTTGTTCTGGTTGAAATAATCTAAAAACATAGTCCTATCCATGTAAATACTAAACTTATCATATGTATCTATCCTTATATCATCAAGAACACTGAAATCTTGTAGTATTCTTTCTATTATAGAATGAAATTCAATAATTTTGGGCTTTCACAGTCCCTAATGACTTATGTTAAAGAACCAAAATTAAATGTTAATATTTCATAATAATAAGTCTCATTGGGTAGATTCGTATGAAATTTTGAGTGTAGTTATATATTCTCATAATGCGTCATTATGTTTCAAAGATCAGTATTTAATAGAGCTAGAAACATTTTTCTCTTGGAACTATTTTAGATCACTATTTTAAATTTTAAATTGTCCATTAGATTGCAGATGGTAAGCAGTTCTATTTTTGAGAATAAATCCATACATTTCAACAAAATATTTTAAATTATAATTTATAAAGTGATTTATATTATATGGGAAAAAATTTTGGAACCCCAAATCTAGAAAATATATTTTTTAAATAAATATTATTATATAATTAAAATGATTTTTTTAGCAATTTCACAACATAAATATGAAAACCAATAATTTTAATACAATTTAATTCCTGATTTATTAAATTAATATGAACATAAAACAATCCCAAAATATCATGAAGACTATTTTATTTAGGATATTAGGTACATATCATTTCAAATTTATGTATGGAAATGACAACATTATTTAAAAATTCCATAACATGTTCTAAAAATTCCATTAATCTTTTAAAACTGCATGGGATAACCTATGGGCATAGATAAGAAAGCGGTGATCTATAAAGACCATTAAAGGAATAAGAAAACAATAAAATTAATTAAGTATTACATGAAAGTCAATATAAAATTCTATGAGACAAAAAAGTGTTAAGAATAAAAAATATGCACATTGATGAATGATATATGATTATAAAGAAATTGAAAAAATAGAATGTGTGAACAACTCAAAACACAGAATCATAAACATAATAAAAGGAAAAACACCAAAAAAATAAAACATACTGATCTTGGGATAAATTTACACACACCATTCATAGAATAACATGATACTAAAACATTATCCAATGTATTGGAGGGTATATAATTCTAAGACCACCTGTTTCTTTTAAATCATGTATATACATCAGTGTTCCACATAGATAATTCTACATAGGATCATATTTCTAAACATATAATCCCATAATTAAAAATATTGGGATATATACATGGATATAAACAATAAATAAATTATATGTGAACTTATTTTAATTCAATTGAGTTGAAATAGAGATGAGTATTCAAAAAAAATTGGGCATGGAAATTCACATGATAATTTATACTGCATAACATGGGTAATCAGAGATTCATGGGAGGGATTAATGACTGTGAACAGGGTATATAATAAATTGGAAATAATAAGTGATGTAATATATATATTATGAAACATATTCCATAATGAAAAATTAGGAATAAAAAGGCATAAGAAAAATAAAGTGCTTGAACAAAGAGGAGAATAAGAGGATCCCTTATCTTGGGAGGGTGTTTCAAAACTCTTTAGAGAAGTTTACTGAGAACACGGTGCATCTAGGGAGTGATATAGAGATTAAAGGGAAGATTATATTCATTCTACAAGTGTTTTAAGTGAATTGGAATTTGATATTGGGTTGTTTTATATTGGAAAAGAGAGGTGAGTTCTTTATCATTTCCCAAACTATGGTTTTGGACTCTATACAAACAATTCTTCAATGTAACGCCCCGACCCCAGTTGCCCAGAGTCGGTGCATTAATTACATAACATTGGCATGATCACAAGAAAGATCAAATCTCGAAAGACCGATTGGTTTAGTAGCCTTGGAAACACTAGATATAATCATAAAGTTTTACATTACATTTCAAAGTGAAAAACTACTACAACAACAAAGTCTTCATATCCACACTATTAACCCCTCATAATATCCCTGCAAGTCATTCATAATTTACTTCTTCACTACCTGGGAAAAATAAAACATAGAAAAGGGGTGAGCTCAAATGCCCAATAAGGATAACAATATAGCGGAACATTCATAATAAGCATAAACATTTAAGGCAATGAATTACTAAAACAAAAGCCTTTTTAAAATTGAACTTCAACATAGTATGGCAAAAATAAAAATGAAATAATGCCATTTACTTATTCACATGGATATTCTACAAATCGAATAATCACATGCAATATCAATAACCACTTTCATAATGTTGGAATGCATAATGCCAGACTATCATAACCACATAGCCAAGGCCTCGTGCCAAGACTACAAATAAGATTTTGTCAAGGCCTTGTGCCAAGACACTAGTTTGTCTCATGAGACCTACCGATGCATCGAGGAGCTATAGCGGGCTCCACCCGTCACTTATTAAGTCCAATGCATTCCCATATGAAAAGGTTTAAACATAACATAAACATTCGTATTAAAACTAGCATACGAAATGTCAATAATTTCACCATAAACTATGAATGGTATAAAAATAGCACATCCACAGTCAAACATATCACAAAACCTTCAATACAATATAGAAGTTTTGTATCATAATAAATCAACTTCAAATAATCTTAAAATCCATCAAAGGATGTTGACATAGATGAAATCAAAATTCTTTTTAAAGAAATATCTCCTTTTATTTTGAAATCATTTAAGATACATATAAAATAAAACATTTTCTTTGAAAATATTCTTATAAGATTGTAAGGGAAGCTTTGAAGATTTTATAACGGCGTAAAATAACCGCCCCCGCCGTATAAGTTAAAAAAAACATTCTTACCTCAATTCTGTCGAAAAGGTTAAAAAGGACCTTGTTTTGAAAACGACGGAAAGATTCCTTTATAAACCTCTTATAAAAAGTCAAACAAGGGTATAAATGACTTTAACCCATATTCTTGTAAATAGTAAAAATGTTTTGAAATACATTTTTAAGAAACATGGATGTGGATGATAAAGATATCCCAGTAGATTATTACGTATAAACAACCTCGGATAATGAAGAGATTGTGAAATAAACCCTTACCAATTTGGTAACTTATGAAACATACAACCCATGAAAGAGGTATCATACAATGAATATGTAAATACACATAAATTAGAGTGTATTACACAAAGAATATAATTATGGGCAGTACATACACCACACAAAAGGTGATGGTGGCATGAATCTCACGGAAATAAGGAGTGAGATGAAAACCCCTTACCTTGTACTTTTCCTTGGTTGGGGTAGGTTAACCTCCTGTATAATGGTGAAATAATTGTTATTAAATTATAAAAGAGTCATATATATTAATATGATATCATATATGATCTTTTAACATTGATTTGTTAATAATACCTTAGAATTATCGTCGTTTCGGGAGTTAACTTACTCATTTTCTTTTATATGTTTTGTTACATAAGCCATGGTTGTTGTATCTTATTCATATCCAAAATGATATACTGTCCTTAAACATCATTTTTAAATCATCAAATGATAATTATACTTGAATGGATACGATGGAGAATGAATCTCATCGCGTTCGTGGAGACGGTAGTCCGTACGTACGCACGAGCGACAATATCATTCTTTTGATATTGAAATAATATATAAATGGATGGTATATCATATATACAGAATCAGTAACATGTTATATTTATTATTTACATGAGTTACACATCATTATTATACCCATCCAAATAATATTATATTGAATAACAATTACACCACGACGTGGAGACGGTAAGCCGTACGTACGCACGTATGGTGACATGTTATTCAAAGGGTGGATAGAATACTGAATATGATTGTACCATATTTATAATAACATCACAGTATATGTGAGATACTGGAGTTATTATTTCAGAATGGTAAGAACAAAGGAAGAAGAAGTGGAAGAAGAAATGAACTTAGAAAAGGGTGGTGAAATCATTACCTCTTCTTCGGGTTCTTCCTTTTGATTTGATCAAAAGGTCTCCTTAGGTTGCCTTTATGATCAAACTAAGGCCTCTAGGTTGTAGTGAGGGATGTTGGGAGAGTATTTGGGCAGAGTTTGGCCGAACCAAAAGGCTTTGAAGGTGTGAAGAAATGAGAAGGAGGAGTGCCCTTTTATAAGAGGGGTGAGGGGCACTTTTGGAAAAGCTAGAAATATTAATTTATAATAAATTCATATTCGGTTTCCAAAGGCTCCAAAGTTGACTATTCAAAGGATGAGGTGGGGATAGGTCGAAAACAACTCATCCAATAGAATTTAGACAGGTTTGGGTACTTATATTAACCTTATCTTTAAGTATTAACTCTAAGTTAATTAGTTTCACTTTTACAATGTCTCTTTGTATTTTTATATAATATGGTTAATAAACTTACTATATACATCCAAGAGACCCCCAAGTGGTCCATTAATGATTAACCTATCATAATATAAGTCTCTTGGCCGAACCTTAGATTTTTAGGAATTTAATATCAATTAATAATATAATATTTGTTTTAAGAACTCTTTTATGTCAATTTTGACACTATTCAATAGTTGATTTTTGTGAAACTCATAACAGATTGATTACTTCGAAAAAAGTCCATTAAATCAATCCTAATATATCATATTAGCCTAGAAAATTAGTTTAATTCATTAAAAGTTTCATATTATATTTATTTGGGTATTTATAATATCAATTATTTTAATTTTTCACTATTATAGTAATTACTGCATCATCATTGTGTCATAAATAAAATAAATTATTTAATGTCTAAAAATTATAAATAAAATATCATTATGTAGGAAATCTTTTTAGCTTTCTAATGAATATTTATAATCGAAACTCCAACATGTATAACCCTATGTAAAAATTGTTCTTCTAAAAGATGTAAGATTATGCCATTTTTATTTTTATTTTAACTTTATTAATATAATGTGTCCCTACCACATACAAGTGGCTCCAAGGGGTCCCCAAATTGACCCAAGGATGCCCATGGTCGGGTATGTGTCCACCAATAAGTTTAGGACACGTTTTAGGGTAATTTTGTATTATTATAATATTATTTTTTTAACCCTTATTTACCGGATTTACCCTTTAACCATGGTAAATAAAATATTTACCGCAGTAATTATTCAAAATGTCTAAAAATAAAAGTTACCTATTTACACAATTTGAACATCCTGATTCCAAATATGGAATCCATTTTTCTAAATTCAAAACACATAATTGGCAGAAATTAATTTAAAATTAATTCCCGCTGTCAAAACAAAAAGCGTGTTTTTAAGAGATAATAACTATCAAAAGATTGACACTTGTTTATGTTTGGTTTAATTGTAAAATTATGTCCAATGACCAACATTATATTAAATGGTAAAAATATATTCTAAATATACTTTAAAACCACTCAAATTCATAATTTATTACTATTAATTATTTTGATTAAAAAAGTTGTTTTCAATTAAAATTTAGTAATTTTCACTATTCATCAAAATATGAAAGTTATCCGAAAAGTACCAAAATTTCACCCTAGACTAATTTCGATATTCCGAATCCAAAAATGAAGTCCATTTTGAAATATAAAATATATATGATTTCAAAAAGTAGGTATTACTATTCACAACGGCTAGTTTAATTAGTTGTGGTGTGTGTTAGAACTCGAGGTTGCGTACAACACACGCTATCGCATTATTCGAAGGGAAACGTACCGTAGAAGCTTGGGGTGTTACATTCTCCCCTCCTTCAAATAATTGCGTCCTCGCAATTTCTAGGGTATTACTTCATAAAAAGACTTGGGTGGTTCTTCATCATAAGTTCCTCGGGTTCCCACGTTGCCTCTTCCATCTTATGGTTTCTCCACAAAACTTTTACCAGACGCGTCGTCCGGTTTCTCAGTACTTGTTCTCTTGTATCAAGAATCCTGACGGGCTCTTCGCAATAAGACAGATCGGGTTCCAGTTCTAATTCCTCATAGGTGAGTACATGCGTCGGATCAGGCATGTATTTCCTCAATAGAGATACGTGGAACACATCGTGAACTTTGGAGAGACTTGGCGGCATTGCCAATCGGTAAGCTACAACCCCAATTCGTTCTAGAATTTCGAAAGGTCCGATGTACCTGGGACTCAATTTACCTTTCTTACCAAAATGTATGACTCCCTTCCACGGAGATACCTTCAGAAAAACATGATCACCGACTTGAAATTCCAAATCCTTCCTTCGATTATCGGCATAGCTCTTCTGCCTACTTTGAGCTGCTTTGATGTGATTTTGGATTACTTTCACCTTTTCCACCGTTTCCTCCACCAGCTCTGGGCCTACAAGTTTTCTTTCACCAACGTCATCCCAACAGGTTGGTGTACGACATCTCTTTCCGTATAATGCTTCATATGGTGCCATCTGTATACTCGAATGGAAGCTATTGTTATAGGAAAATTCTACCAGTGGTAAATATTTATCCCACATACCCTGAAAGTCAAGTGAGCAAGATCTCAACATGTCTTCTAAGGTTTGAATAGTCCGTTCTGATTGTCCGTCTGTCTGAGGGTGGTAAGCAGTGCTCAAATGAAGTTCTGTATCCAGGGATTTCTGAAGACTTTTCCAGAATCTTGAAGTAAAACGGGGATCACGATCAGAAACAATTGATAGGGGTACTCCATGAAGTCTCACAACTTCATTAATGTATAGTCTTTCTAGACGTTCCAGGGGTAGATCTTCTCTTATAGCAAGAAAATGTGCTGACTTGGTAAGACGATCAACAATAACCCATATTGCATCGTTCCTTCTAGTAGTCTTTGGTAGCCCCATGACAAAGTCCATTGTAATATTGTCCCATTTCCACTCTGGTATGGGAAGAGGTTGCATGACTCCTCCAGGCTGTTGCCTTCCAGCTTTCACTTGTTGACAAACCATACATCTTGACACAAAATCAGCAATCTCCCTCTTCATGTTGTCCCACCGAAAATGTTCCTTCAAATCTCTATACATTTTGGTTCTCCCAGGGTGTATAGAAAAATTGGAACTATGAGCATCATCCAGCAATTCCCTTTTTAGTTCAGGTAAATCGGGAACACAAAGTCTCTTCCCGAATTTCAAAATTCCACCTTCATACGCAAAGTCTCTCAATCTCCCATCATTCACAGCTTTAATCTTCTTTTGGAATTCTTCATCATCAGTCTGAGAACTCTTAATCCTTTCTAGTAAAGATGGTTTGGCAACCATTTGAAAAAGCATTGATGTTTCACCTTCCCTGGTTATTCCCATGTCCATCTTCACTAGCTCCATGAAAATTGGATCCCTTTCAATTCTCATATTGTTCAAAACTCCATGGCCTTTTCTACTCAAAGCATCTGCCATCTTGTTTGCCTTCCCTGGGTGGTAGTGTATCATACAATCATAATCCTTGAGTAATTCAAGCCATCTCCTTTGCCTCATGTTGAGTTCTTTTTGTGAGAAAATATACTTCAAACTCTTGTGATCAGTATAAATCTCACATTTTTCACCATAGAGGTAGTGCCTCCATATCTTCAAAGCAAAGATCACAGCTGCTAACTCAAGATCATGAGTAGGATAGTTTTGTTCATGAATTTTCAACTGTCGTGATGCATAAGCAATAACTCTATCATTCTGCATAAGGACACAGCCAAGTCCTTTCTTCGATGCATCACTATAAATAACGAACCCATCATTCCCCGATGGTAGAGTCAATATAGGAGCATTGACTAATCTTCTCTTCAGTTCTTCGAAACATTCTTCACACTCTTTTGTCCAAACAAATTTAACCCCTTTACGTGTGAGCTTCGTTAATGGGTTAGCCAATCGGGCAAAATTCTGGACGAAACGTCGATAATAACCTGCCAAACCAATAAAACTACGTACCTCAGTTATACTCGTAGGTGCTGGCCATTCTTGGATTGCCTTGGTCTTAGAAGGATCAACAGAGATTCCATCTTTAGAGACAATATGGCCAAGAAAAGAAATCTCCTGAAGCCAGAATTCACACTTGCTAAACTTCCCATATAATTCATGCCTCCTCAGAGTCTTCAAGATAATGCGCAAGTGATTTTCATGATCTTCGTAGGTTTTGGAGTATACCAAGATATCATCAATAAATACCACCACAAATTCATAGAGATACTCCTTGAAGACTCTATTCATCAGATCCATGAATACAGAGGGTTCATTAGTCAATCCAAACGGCATTACAGTAAACTCGTAATGCCCGTACCTGGTTCGAAATGCTGTTTTCGGAATGTCTTCCTTCTTCACACACAACTGATGGTATCCAGATCGAAGGTCAATCTTTGAAAAGTATTGAGCTCCATGCAGTTGGTCAAATAAATCATCAATACGAGGTAGGGGATACTTGTTCTTTATCGTTATAGCATTGATCTCCCTGTAGTCGATACATAACCTCATAGATCCATCTTTCTTTTTAACAAAAAGAACAGGGGATCCCCATGGAGAAACACTAGGGCGAATAAATCCCTTATTACTCAATTCCTCTAGTTGTTTCTTTAGTTCGACTAACTCTACAGTGGCCATTCTATAAGGGGTCTTCGATATAGGCCTTGATCCAGGAATCAAATCAATAGAAAACTCAACTTCTCGTTCTGGAGGATGTCCAGGTAAATCTTCTGGAAATACATCTACAAATTCTTTCACAACAGGTACATCCTCTATTTGAACATTCCTTTCCTCACCCGCAGTTATTTCATTCTCTTCCTCCCCAATAATTGAATTTAGTTGAGCTATTGAGGGTGGATCTAAATAAGAATTAGGTGGTGACGATTCTGCTCTAAAAATAAGGTGTTCCTTATCATTATCATCAAGAATCGTAACCTCTTTCTTCTTACAATAAATCTTCGCATCATAGTCCGAAAGCCAGTCCATACCGAGGATTATATCAAACTCTATCATAGGTATGACGATGAGATCAGCAGATAAAGAAAATTTATGTGCTCTAATGGGGACTGATTCACAAAACTTTGTTGCAACGATACTTCCCTTAGGAGTTTTAACTGACAACTCCCTTATTAAATCAAATTGGAAATATCTAATTTTCTTAGCAAACTGGGAAGATATGAAACAATGCGATGATCCAGAATCAAATAATGCATTTGCTAAACTTGAGGAAACCATTAAATTACCTGCCACCACGTCTTTCGGAGCTTCTACCTCAGCAGTAGTGATAGCATAAGCCTGGCCTTGATCCCTTGGCCTTTTCTGAGGAAAGTTCTCCTGACGCTTAGGACATGCATTTGCATAATGCCCCATCTCCCTGCAATTGTAGCACTGAACGTTGGTAGCTTCCTTCTTCCCCTTGCAATCATGAGCTTGGTGGCCTTTTTCACCACACTTGTAACAGACTCCCATTCCCTTCAAGCAAGTACCAGGATGTTTCTTCCCGCATTTACCACAAGATGGATATTCAACCTTTCCTTTCTTCCCCTTATTTCCATTCCCAGATTGATCAGCAGGTCTCTTCTTCTCTTGCTTTGCTTTAAAGTCATAAGACTTAGAGAATTCCTTTTCGGTCTTGATAGCACATGAGACAATGTCTTCGTACGATGAAAAGGATTGTGAGACTAATGATCGACGGAGAAATGGTTTTAACCCATCAAAGAAACGATCAATCTTACTTCTTGGGTTGAGAATATAATCACCAGCGTACCTCGCTAACCTTGTAAAGTTAGCCTCATACTTTGTGACATTCTCATCCTCCTTTTGTCTCAGACTCAGAAATTGTCTTTCCATATCTGCTCGATGGTCGCGAGGAAAGTATTTTTCTAAAAACAGATCTTTGAACTCCCTCCATTCCATATTTGATACTTCATCATCTTCCTTCGTATTTTGAATCAATGACCACCATTGATCAGCATCTCCAGTGAGGCGGTAAACTGCCATGATAACTTTTTCCCTTTCACTGCTCCCCAAAGCCTGAAATATTTTCTCTAGGGAAAATATCCATTGCTCAGCTACTAAGGGATTTTTATTCCCATTGAACGTTGGTGGTTGTTGTCTCATGAATCGATCTAACATTGATCCTCCACGCTGCGGATCAGGGTGCTCCATACGGGTAAGGTTATTATTCATAACCAGAGTAAGTTGTCCCAGTATGGTGATTAGTTGATCAGCACCAGTTGCATCACCAGCCCCACTATAATTATCTTGAGCAGGAGGGCAATCCCTACATGGAGTGCGTGCATTGATACGGTTTCCATTTCTTCCACTAGGCGCCATTTCTAAACAATGGCATAAACTAGATCAGTTTATGAATCAAAATACATAATCCCATACATATAAAACACTTAACATAAATTGAACTATTTATGGATATAATCCATAATCATAAAAATGTTTTCTTTGAGGAAGTATATACTCATAAACCCTTCATAATGATTTGTAAAGAAAATGAGAGTTATCCTAAGCATATCCCCCGGGAGTGTCGTAACCAAGAGTGCAGCAAGGCCCGTTGTCGTGCACCAGTTCCCGTTCGAGTCTAGCTCAAAGCGGTGTTTTCGGGTTTTACCCCTAGGTACATCTGTGCCAGAGCCGCCTCTACCTGCTCGTATCCAGACAGGGATGTATTGCTCGGAAAACTCACAAAATCTCTACAATACCAAAATTCTAGGAAGTTCTTCTATACTAATCCTCAAAGTTCATCTTAGGTCTATGTGCTCTAATCAGAGTTTATCTAAATCTAGCTTCCAAGGTTTGTACTAAACTTCCTCTGATACCAACTGTAACGCCCCGACCCCAGTTGCCCAGAGTCGGTGCATTAATTACATAACATTGGCATGATCACAAGAAAGATAAAATCTCGAAAGACCGATTGGTTTAGTAGCCTTGGAAACACTAGATATAATCATAAAGTTTTACATTACATTTCAAAGTGAAAAACTACTACAACAACAAAGTCTTCATATCCACACTATTAACCCCTCATAATATCCCTGCAAGTCATTCATAATTTACTTCTTCACTACCTGGGAAAAATAAAACATAGAAAAGGGGTGAGCTCAAATGCCCAGTAAGGATAACAATATAGCGGAACATTCATAATAAGCATAAACATTTAAGGCAATGAATTACTAAAACAAAAGCCTTTTTAAAATTGAACTTCAACATTGTATGGCAAAAATAAAAATGAAATAATGCCATTTACTTATTCACATGGATATTCTACTAATCGAATAATCACATGCAATATCAATAACCACTTTCATAATGTTGGAATGCATAATGCCAGACTATCATAACCACATAGCCAAGGCCTCGTGCCAAGACTACAAATAAGATTTTGTCAAGGCCTTGTGCCAAGACACTAGTTTGTCTCATGAGACCTACCGATGCATCGAGGAGCTATAGCGGGCTCCACCCGTCACTTATTAAGTCCAATGCATTCCCATATGAAAAGGTTTAAACATAACATAAACATTCGTATTAAAACTAGCATACGAAATGTCAATAATTTCACCATAAACTATGAATGGTATAAAAATAGCACATCCACAGTCAAACATATCACAAAACCTTCAATACAATATAGAAGTTTTGTATCATAATAAATCAACTTCAAATAATCTTAAAATCCATCAAAGGATGTTGACATAGATGAAATCAAAATTCTTTTTAAAGAAATATCTCCTTTTATTTTGAAATCATTTAAGATACATATAAAATAAAACATTTTCTTTGAAAATATTCTTATAAGATTGTAAGGGAAGCTTTGAAGATTTTATAACGGCGCAAAATAACCGCACCCGCCGTATAAGTTAAAAAAAACATTCTTACCTCAATTCTGTCGAAAAGGTTAAAAAGGACCTTGTTTTGAAAACGACGGAAAGATTCCTTTATAAACCTCTTATAAAAAGTCAAACAAGGGTATAAATGACTTTAAACCATATTCTTGTAAATAGTAAAAATGTTTTTAAATACATTTTTAAGAAACATGGATGTGGATGATAAAGATATCCCAGTAGATTATTACGTATAAACAACCTCGGATAATGAAGAGATTGTGAAATAAACCCTTACCAATTTGGTAACTTATGAAACATACAACCCATGAAAGAGGTATCATACAATGAATATGTAAATGCACATAAATTAGAGTGTATTACACAAAGAATATAATTATGGGCAGTACATACACCACACAAAAGGTGATGGTGGCATGAATCTCACGGAAATAAGGAGTGAGATGAAAACCCCTTACCTTGTACTTTTCCTTGGTTGGGGTAGGTTAACCTCCTGTATAATGGTGAAATAATTGTTATTAAATTATACAAGAGTCATATATATTAATATGATATCATATATGATCTTTTAACATTGATTTGTTAATAATATCTTAGAATTATCGTCGTTTCGGGAGTTAACTTACTCATTTTCTTTTATATGTTTTGTTACATAAGCCATGATTGTTGTATCTTATTCATATCCAGAATGATATACAGTCCTTAAACATCATTTTTAAATCATCAAATGATAATTATACTTGAATGGATACGATGGAGAATGAATCTCATCGCGTTCGTGGAGACGGTAGTCCGTACGTACGCACGAGCGACAATATCATTCTTTTGATATTAAAATAATATATAAATGGATGGTATATCATATATACAGAATCATTAACATGTTATATTTATTATTTACATGAGTTACACATCATTATTATACCCATCCAAATAATATTATATTGAATAACAATTACACCACGACGTGGAGACGGTAAGCCGTACGTACGCACGTATGGTGACATGTTATTCAAAGGGTGGATAGAATACTGAATATGATTGTACCATATTTATAATAACATCACAGTATATGTGAGATACTGGAGTTATTATTTCAGAATGGTAAGAACAAAGGAAGAAGAAGTGGAAGAAGAAATGAACTTAGAAAAGGGTGGTGAAATCATTACCTCTTCTTCGGGTTCTTCCTTTTGATTTGATCAAAAGGGCTCCTTAGGTTGGCTTTCTGATCAAACTAAGGCCTCTAGGTTGTAGTGAGGGATGTTGGGAGAGTATTTGGGCAGATTTTGGCCGAACCAAAAGGCTTTGAAGGTGTGAAAAAATGAGAAGGAGGAGTGCCCTTTTATAAGAGGGGTGAGGGGCACTTTTGGAAAAGCTAGAAATATTAATTTATAATAAATTCATATTCGGTTTCAAAAGGCTCCAAAGTTGACTATTCAAAGGATGAGGTGGGGATAGGTCGAAAACAACTCATCCAATAGAATTTAGACAGGTTTGGGTACTTATATTAACCTTATCTTTAAGTATTAACTCTAAGTTAATTAGTTTCACTTTTACAATGTCTCTTTGTATTTTTATATAATATGGTTAATAAACTTACTATATACATCCAAGCGACCCCCAAGTGGTCCATTAATGATTAACCTATCATAATATAAGTCTCTTGGCCGAACATTAGATTTTTAGGAATTTAATATCAATTAATAATATAATATTTGTTTTAAGAACTCTTTTATGTCAATTTTGACACTATTCAATAGTTGATTTTTGTGAAACTCATAACAGATTGATTACTTCGAAAAAAGACCATTAAATCAATCCTAATATATCATATTAGCCTAGAAAATTAGTTTAACTCATTAAAAGTTTCATATTATATTTATTTTGGTATTTATAATATCAATTATTTTAATTTTTCACTATTATAGTAATTACTGCATCATTATTGTGTCATAAATAAAATAAATTATTTAATGTCTAAAAATTATAAATAAAATATACTTATGTAGGAAATCTTTTTAGATTTCTAATTAATATTTATAATCGAAAATCCAACATGTATAACCCTATGTAAAAATTGTTCTTCTAAAAGATGTAAGCTTATGCCATTTTTATTTTTATTTTAACTTTATTAATATAATGTGTCCCTACCACATACAAGTGGCTCCAAGGGGTCCCCAAATTGACCCAAGGATGCCCATGGTCGGGTATGTGTCCACCAATAAGTTTAGGACACGTTTTAGGGTAATTTTGTATTATTATAATATTATTTTGTTAACCCTTATTTACCGGATTTACCCTTTAACCATGGTAAATAAAATATTTACCGCAGTAATTATTCAAAATGTCTAAAAATAAAAGTTACCTATTTACACAATTTGAACATCCTGATTCCAAATATGGAATCCATTTTTCTAAATTCAAAACACATAAGTGGCAGAAATTAATTTAAAATTAATTCCCGCTGTCAAAACAAAAAGCGTGTTTTTAAGAGATAATAACCATCAAAAGATTGACACTTGTTTATGTTTGGTTTAATTGTAAAATTATGTCCAATAACCAACATTATATTAAATGGTAAAAATATATTCTAAATATACTTTAAAACCACTCAAATTCATAATTTATCACTATTAATTATTTTGATTAAAAAAGTTGTTTTCAATTAAAATTTAGTAATTTTCACTATTCATCAAAATATGAAAGTTATCCGAAAAGTACCAAAATTTCACCCTAGACTAATTTCGATATTCCGAATCCAAAAATGAAGTCCATTTTGAAATATAAAATATATATGATTTCAAAAAGTAGGTATTACTATTCACAACGGCTAGTTTAATTAGTTGTGGTGTGTGTTAGAACTCGAGGTTGCGTACAACACACGCTATCGCATTATTCGAAGGGAAACGTACCGTAGAAGCTTGGGGTGTTACATTCAATCCCACGAAAATAACCATCATTTTCCAATGGTTTATATGAAAGATAAGTGGATACAATTATTTTACAAGTTTAAGACCTTATCGTATTATAATATTAATGTTGTTGATGCAGAAGTGATTCATGTTCATAAATAATTTATTTTAAAACCTTAATATATAAAATAGGTTTTTCATGACACATACAGGGTTTAAAAAATTACTAAAATATTCTAAAGAATCATTATTTTAAAAGGGAAATATATATTTGGTTTTTGATAAATTTTATGGAATATATTACAACACTTTTTGTTTTTTAGGATGACATAATACACACCGTATATTGATACAATATTTAATTTTAACCCAAAAATTTTGATGTAAAAAAAATATGAAAAAAAATCATTAGATAATTTTTAACTCATTTTTTAAAAAATAAATTTTTTATGGGAAAAAATATCTATTTATAATAATATACACTTTTAAATAAAAAATACATATTTATTGAAAAATACTTGTTGTTTTAACATTAACAGTTTTCTGACCCATATAAAAATTATTTTTGACTTAAATTTTTTTATTATAATTTATATTTAATAAAAATTATTTAGAAATAATATTTTATTAAAATATAATTTATTTTAAAAGTTTCTGAATTCATTAAAATGGAGCATCTTGATTGAAATTATACATTTAAAAAAATAGATTTTTTATATTTCATCTAATTTTTATCAACTCATTATCAATTCATAAAATATTAATAATAATTATGAAAGATAAATATAATAATTATTTTATAAAAAAATATACAAATTAATATTATTTGGTTCTTTAAACATAACCCTTTCTTATATTAGAAAACACCCTAAGGGTAATGTGCGCGATCTTATGATTTTCATGGGGTGGATCAGTGAACGTGGTTTGGGTCATGATATCGATGAAATTGAACTTCTATCATAAATGGATTCTATAGTGCTTCTTATTTTGAATCACGTATTGGGATTGATAATGGAAAAATCTGAATGATGTTGTCTCCATCATAAGTATTGATAAATGGGCCTCACAGGGTATAATCATACTGGTCAAGGCCATTTCCTCTTTTGTCTATATCACTTAGGCTTTATCATAACCATATATATATATATACTAATCATATGATCAATATCCAGTGACTATATTATTAATATTTATGTTATTTAAAGGTATTTTAAATTTTATGGGATATAACTTATAATGGTCCTATATAACCAAATTTGTTCATGTGTTTTCTGTGATTACTTGACATAGACAAGAAATTTAATTTAATAAAAGAGGGAATGTTATTTATAAAATTTTGAGTCATTACATTATTCCCCCCTTTAAAAATTTTCATGAAAAATTTTCATTTCATACACTAAAATAGATGAAGTTACTTTTATTTCATATCATCTTTTGGTTCTTATGTCTCTTCCATAGACTTGTTGTTTTTTCACAATACTTTTACTAGGTGAGTTGTATTATACCATATAAATTTGTCTCCTGGATCTGTAAGATTCACCAGCAGCTACTAAGATGAAAGGTCATCCTCCAATGGTGGCACCTCTAGATTTAATACACCTGAAGGGTTTTTTATGTACTTACTCAAGAGGGATACATGGAACACATCATGAAATTGATATAGGTTATGTGAGAGTACTAGTTGATAGTTCACTCCATCGATGATAATAAGGATATGAAAGGGATAAGACTATGTTTTTTGTTCTTCCCAAACCTCATGAATATCTTTCATGGTGGTATGTGAAGGAAAAATTTATTACCGACCTCAAACTCTATGTTCCATGAATAACTCTCTGCATAGTATTTATATCAAATTTATGTGTATTTCATATGAGGTTAAATATTCTAAACCTTATCTATCATCTCTTGAATAAAATTAGTTCTCATCAACTTCTTATCCCTAAAATTATCCCAAAATTTTGGATTCAAACACCTCTTCCCATATAGATCCCTGCAAGGTGCTATTTGAATTCTATAATGGAAACTGTTGTTATATAAGAACTACACTATGGAAGTGTTCTAGTACCAAAATCATTTAAAATCCATGGAACATGATCTAAATATATCTTCAAGGGTCTGAATTGTCATTTTAGACTACAATCCCTTTGGGGAGATAAGAAGTGTCTAATTTCATTTCTATATTTAACACTTGTTAAAGGCTTTTTTGAAACCCTAAGGAGAACCTCAAATCTCGATCATCTACTATGGAGAGTGGAAATCCATGAAGTCATACCACTTCCCTTATATATATCTTATCTTGTTTGTCAAGATATAAATATTACGTGATAAAAATGAAAAGTGGTAACTTTTTAAGGTGGTGGACTACCACCCAGATGAAATTATTGCTTTTATATTTACAATGGAGTCCTACAAACAAATCAATGTTAATGTTTTCCCATTTCCATATTTGTAAAGGAAATGGTTGCATCATAACCTTAGACTTATTTAATTCATCGTTGACTTGTTTACATACCAATCATCGAGATATGAATTTCACAATATCTCTCATAATGTAATCTCATCATTGCTTCAAGTATCTCTAAATATTAATGCTTCCTCGATGAATAGATAAGGATGCAATATGTGAATCATTAATAAGTTTCTTATTCGTTTCTAGGTATGACATGACACATTACTGAGTTTTAAACCTTATAACATAATTTTTAACAAAGTTAAACTCCATAATATTAATTAACTTATTCTGGAGACCATTTTTCATAGTTTTGATCCCCCTTTATGCTATCATGAATGGATTTTTGTGACGTTATTTGAGAAAGGTTGTATTAAGGTCATTTTATTATTCAGATATACAATATTTGAATTTCCAATAATATTGCATCCCTAGAAATCCTCATCATGGATAGAGTTGTAGGGCCTTTCTACATATAGAATCTACCACTTTGTTTTCATTCCGAAGATGGTAATGGATTGAATAGTCATAATCCTAGATCAGCTGTAACTTCCTCTTTTGTTTCATATTATGCTCATTTTCTATGAATATATAATTGTGGATATTATGATCTATATATATGTCACACTTCTCCCTATACAGATAATTTCATCAAATATTTATCGTGAAGATCACTGTATCTAATTCTAGATCAATATTTTGGTAGTTATACTCATGGATCATTTTTTGGAATGAGGCTATCAATTTTTCATCTTGCATGAGTATAGAACCTAATCCCTTCTTGGATACATTGTCTTGGATCTCAAATCCTTCCCCACTGGTGGAAAATGTAAGCATGGGTGCAATGATTATCCTCTTCTTCATCTCTTTAAATGTTTCCTCACATTCATCATTCTATAAATACATGACTCTTTTTGATGTTATATTAGTTATTGGTCTTGAATATCTTAATAAGATTCTAAAAACAACTATAAATCCCAGTTAATCCATGTAAGCTACATATTTCCATAATTGAGGTTAGTTTTGGCCATCCGACAATTGCCTCTATTTTTGAAAGTTCTAATTATATCCCTTTTTTGGTGATAACAATCACCATTAATTCTAATTTATTTAACTATAATTCACATTTACTATACATCACGTACAAATTTTCTTTCTATATGGTATTCATTAAAATATTCAAATGATCCTCATGTTCTTTCTTGATTTTGTAGTAAATTAGAATATTATATATAAATACTAACATTAATTTATCAAGGTAATCCCTAAATACTATATTCATCATATTTATGAATATTTTTAGAGAAATAATGTGTCAAAAAGGAATCACAATGAATACGTAGTGCTCATACCTTTTACATAAATCTATCTTGGTAATGTCCACCTTCTTTACCGTTACTTGGGAGTATCATAACCAAAGATCCACCTTAGATAAATAATGGGTTACACATCGTTAAGAGAATAAGTTATAAATATATGGTTGTGGATACATGTTCTTTGTCATGATCTTATTGATCTCGTGATAATCAATACAGAGGTTCATTGACCCATCCTACTCTTTGAAGATGAGGATTTGTGCACCCAATGATGAAGAACTTATTTCTATAACTCCATTATTAAAATTTTATTATAATTGATCCTTAAACTACTAATGTTCAATAATATATAGTCTATATGGAGTCTTGGATATTAAAAAATCTCCAAGTATAATTTTGATTGAAAATTCAACCTCTCGGCTTGGAGGGAGACCAAGAAATTCATTGGAAAACAAATTAGTGTATTCCATCATAATGGGAATGTAATCGAGGATGATATTTTAATTAGTATAAATCATTTCATTTGGATAAACATTATCATAGTCAGTAATATCCATCATTGAGATAATGATAAGAAATAATCTGCATCCTTTTATCAGAGGGATATTCGCGATACATAGGGTAGTTTTCTTCTATCAACAATTTATGTTGGCACTATATAAAAAGAAAAACAACCCATAAATCAGATAACATAAATTTGAACTAAATGTATATCGATAATACTTTCCTGAAATTTTTTTCCACAAACTAAATCTCAAGATATAATAATCATAGATGTTTTCTTCTATGGTATCAAATCACTTATGGTAGTGACTCGATGTTCATGGAAAACAATCATGATATGCTAATATGGAATGGATTGAAATACAACATTACAAACAAAACACTAGAGTAGAGGCTATATAAACATTATTTATAATAATCCATCTCAGTATAGTTCTTTACTTGTTCCTTTTATATTGTAGATTTTTAGTGCTCATCATACTTGTCAGCCCTTGGAATAGAGTAATATCATGGATAATTATATACTTCTCCACATTTACAACACTAAACTATTAATGGTAACATAGATTTAATTTTATTCCCCTTACCATGTTATTCAATTTTTCATGGAATGTGGATACTTTATGCCCTATTTTTACACATTTAAAACATCTCCCAGTTCTTTTATGACATTTCCCTTGGTTCATCATTATATATATTTTTATACAATGGAAATTTGGTCTTCATTCCTTTATAACCATTATTAGGTAAAATGATTTATGATCCTCTTCTTTTAAGTGTTTGGATATTAAAATATTATCCATAACTTAATAATGTTTTTTATATATGATTTGGAATAATTAGAAGATGTGTAACTTTAGATCCCATCATTTTAGCCATTTGATTTAGCCAGTATTCATGTTGCCCATAAAAATGGTTGTTAACTCAGTCCCTATTTTTTTGAAGCAATTGAATAGAATAAGGGGATAATAAAGGTTGATTATTTTTAAATAATTAAACACATAAATAGATAACCATGAACATTAAATGGATAAATCATATATTCCTTAACCTATGAATTTATAGGATTTAATCTAAGTTATCTACAATTAATTTCATAATATAAAATATTATGGGGATTTTTGTTCCCTTAATAATGGTTTATAATGATCGAGGGAATTTTAAAATTAATATCCCACAGGAGTGTAATACCTTGGGTGTATGAAGGCCCATTTTGTGGAACCAGTTCATGATGAAGTCAAGATTAATACACTATTTTTAGGATTGTTATCTCTAGTTAAATTTGTTTTGTAATCACATCCATGTTTAGTATCAAGAAAAGAACTTATTTTCTTGAAAACCATGTAATATATAATTTACCAAAATTTAGGAATTTTTTCGTATGTTTAGTACTATTCATAAAGATTTATCTATTGTTTTCAAATATTAATGTGAAAAAACTAAACTTCTATCTCATACGAACTATGAAGACCCATAAATTTAATTAACATTATTTCATAATTTATTACATAAAGCTACACATAAAAAACCAAATAACATGAATCCTAGTTTATATGAGAGATATATACATAGAATAATTAATTAATACATGGATACATAAAAATTATTCAAAACTTCTTTAACATGCTTGAAAATTTTCATTACTCTTTGAAAAATACATGAGAAAACCCAAGGAAAAACATAAGAAATGGGTGAGCTATAAATCCCATTAATGGAATAAATGAAGCATAAAATGAAGAAATTATTACATGTTAATCAATGCGTGTTTCAATGGGACATGAAAGAGGTGAGAATCATAAACATGAACATGAAAGTGTGATATACAATGATAACATATAGGAAATATGGGAATATAGAATCATAAACATAAGTCATGTCTATCTTACAGAACACATAAAATAGTATTCTTAGGATAACTCATACACAACATACATTTCATCTCATGAGATCAAACCATTAACCAATGCATCCGACGACTATATAATTCTGGGCCCACCCGTCACTTTCATATCATGTATATGCCTAAGTGTGACACATAGATCATTCAACATATGATCATATTTAAACACTTATAATCACAAAAATAAGGAGTGTGGGACACAAACTATGGCAATCCACCTTATTATTACGTAACGTTTCATTACATTATACAAACATAGTCTCTTTTATAGTTTAGTTTCTTGGGAAAATGTTATATAATACATGAAATTTTAAAAAAATTATTCTAATCCACTTGAAAACCTTCTTCAAAGGTTCATACTAAGTATTATTACTGCATCTCATATCCTAAGGAAATACATCAATGGAAAGGGTTACCATAAAGCCCAATAAGGGAAAGAAAATGAAACAGTTTACATGTGATATTGTGGAAAAATTCAATAAGAACATGAAGAATATAATTATGGCCTGAAAAAAATAACATGGAGCATATAATAAATAAAATAAAATGAATAATTACTAGGAAATAATTCTACAACATTAATTTTAGACATTCATAACCAAATCACCATGGTTTTTCACTGAGGTTTTTTAAAAACTACCATGGTTATTCACCAAGGTATTATAAAATGTGTCATATATAGAGATTAAATCATTTATCCATTTCATTAGAGCACCATAATGTTTCAATATTAATATTTATTTATTAATTTTTTCCACATATATCACAATAAAATATTTCCTAAATAAACTATGGAGAATTAAAGAAATGGGTTTGCTAAAAAAATGCTTACATACAAGATAATTATGTCATTATTTATCCATGGAAAACCAAGGAAGGTTTCATGTATGATAATCCCAAAATAAAATGGAATATTTTTACATATAGTTTAATACCCCTAAAAATAAATAGGTTTGGGTATTCAAGGAAAAGATACTTTCGTGAGAAAAAGAGATAAATTTTGGGGAAGAAAAGTCCACAGCATAACGGATATGAAATATGATTTCAGAAAAAAAAATAAAAAGGGAGAAGACAAGGGTATTCTATTAAAAATAGGATATTAATATAATAAATGGATGTAATAAAATGGAAAATATTCTGGAAATTTGAAGGACATTCTACATAAAAAGGGATCTTGAAAGGAAATAAATGTTCAGATTTCCCTTACCTTGAAGAATAACTTCTAAAAATCAATGATTGGGTCCTTGGGGCTTCCAAAACACTTGGGAGGGATAATTGGGAGGAAAAACTATCATAGCATAGTGGTGGATGAATTTTTAATGGATGATAATAGAGAAAGTTTGGGTATTTTAAAGCAAACGAGAGGGATTGTTTTATTGTTTTCCTTGGACAACACAGTAATGGTATTTGAAAAACCATGGGCTTTCCAATGGTAATTACCTCTGTTATTGACCAATCGAGACATGTAATATGTTATTCTAATCCACATGATTCAACCATATTTTTAAATTATAAATTACATCATTATGATGTCATTAAAAATACTAAAAAATTCAAACTGTATTTTTACTTTTCAGCAAAAGAAAAAATATTATAGAAAATTATCATAAATTTAACCTAACATAATTTCAACTTGATTATTTCAAAAATGATGTTTATTTTATCATAATAATTATATAATTATTAGAAATATATTTTTTAAATTTATAAATCCTTATTTATTAAAAATATTAGCGAAAAAAAATGCATAGTAAAATTTCCCACACTAGAAAAAAATTAAAATTAATTTCACACATAAATTTAAACAAGTGTTTAAATAAATCTATTAAATTAAAATTATTATTATTTATAATATAGTATTTTTTATAATAATTATATATTTTAGGGAATATACAATTTTTAACTAAACATCAATTTATCATATTCTTCAGAGTTTTTTAAAAAACTAAACTCAAAACAAAATTGATGGCACAAAATTTTTTTTTTTACAAGGGGACTATACAGTAAATTACTAAGGACTCAATAAATGACCGCTTATAACTCCCACATATTAGATAAGGGTTATGTGGGTGATGGTGACATACTTATGGTAAATATCGACTAACTTTTCCCGAGTGGTAATTTCGACTAACATGAACTTATCTCGTATGTGATTTCATTCAAGATTAATATGTTATATCTCATATTGGTATTAGCCAAGAGTGATGCCCAATGACGCTACCTCCCTCCCATGCTCTGAAAAATAGGCTTCATACGGTATGACTCTACCATATGAGGCCTTCAACTCTTCTTTTTGAATTAATTTCTTTTTTCATGTCTACTTATAAAGAATAATTATAATGTTTAAATAATTATTAGAAGTATAGTTTCCAAATTTCATATTTACCAATGGTCATAACTTACCAATGTTCATATAATGATTGAAACTCGATGGTCACATTTCAAGTTATACTCACTTAATTATTTAATAGATATATTTATGTTGAGTAAAATATAATATAACATACATTTTTAGGAGACAAATATTATTCAAAAGGTTGAGTTCATCACATTGTTCCCCCATTAAGAAATTGTATACCCAAAATTTCAACTTTGTCCCTCAGTTCATAAATGGGTTGGGTACTTTCTCCTCATTTTCTCATCTGGTTCCCACATAGCTTCTTCATATTTTTGGTTCCTTCACATCACTATAATGAATCTGGTAGTCTTATTGCATAGAATATTTTCTCTACAGTCCACGATCACCACTAGCTTCTCCTCATAAGTGAGGCCATGTTCTAATTGCACCACTTCAGGATTCTTTACAATGTTCCCCAAGAAAGTAAATTATTGTAACCAAAATTAACAATTTATTAACTTTCCAAAAAAAATATCCTTCCTTAGAGTTTTCAATATAACCCTTATATAATGCTCATTATCTTTGAGACTTTTGGAATATTTCAAAATCTGATAAATGAAAACTGCCACAATGTTTTTAAGGTAGTTATTAAATACTATATTAATCAAATCCATAATAATAAAATGATCATTAGTAAAGCTAAATGGAATAACAATAAAATTATAATTCCCATATCTTGATCAGATGGTGATCTTTTGGAATATCATCTTTCTTCACCTCAATTATTGATAACCAGATTGAAGATAAATCATTGAGAATAATTGATCCCCACAAAGCTGGTCTAATAAATCATCAATTATTGGAAGAGGGTTCTTTTTCTTCACTATGATCCCGTTATGTTCTCTATAATAAATACATAACTCCATTGATCCATCATTATTCTTTATGAAGAGAACCGGTTCTCCTCAAGGAGACACACTTTTTTGGAAAAAGCGCTTCTCCAAAAAATCTTGGATTTTTTTAATTAATTATTCAAGCTACTAATTTTCCATTCTATACAGGGTCTTTAATATTATCTTAGATCCCAGCATGATTTCAATAAACAAATCTACAACTCTTTTTTGGGTGGTCCATGTAAATCCTTAGGAAATACATCAATATATACCGAAACGATGGGGACACTTTATATTCGTATACATTCGCGTACTTCTTCATCTTCACCAATCATCTCCATAAAGAAGGCAACATGTAGTGCTTCTATAAAAAGCCCAAGTTGAGATATCTCTCCTTTAAAAACAATTATAGGTTGTCCATTCATGACTACTTAGATTTCCTTTCTTTTGTAGTTAATCTCAGAATTATACTTTGACAGCTAGTGCATCCCTAATATAACTTCGAATTCCATCATGGGAATGAATACTAGATTTTCAATGTGATTTTTCTTGAAAAAGTGAATACAACAGTTTATATACACTATTGATTCATGGATAATCCCTCAAAGTGTCTTGATGAATAGATATACTTCTAGATGTTTAGGGATTTATTTATTATTCTTTATAAACATGGAAGAAATAAAGGATTGTGTAGAAAAGGAATAAAAAAAGTAATATATAGTTTTGGGACAATAATAAGAGTACCTAACACCACATAATTTGTAGCTTCAACATCAACTGTCATGGTAGAAAAATCATGAGCTTTCTCCCTTGGCCTATACTAAGGTTGTTGGTGATTCCCCTCCATTAACTTTAGATTTGGATAGTGATTGGAAATGTGCCTGAGATCTAAAAACATAATGCATTGGACATCAGTTAGGGTATGTACCATCTTCACATTGTCAATAGTGTTGAGAACTATGATAGTTCTAAGAAATATGGAAATCTCTTCTACACTTGAAATATTTCGCGCTCCTATGAAAGAAGTTCCCCAAATTCTTATTCCCACGTTTGTTTAGTTTGGAAAGTGTCACTTTCTTTCCTACTCTTCCTTGATAAATGATCCTCCCCATGATTGGCTCCAATGTTATCTTCTTTTCATTTAATTTATGGGACCACTGCATCTCTCAAAACTGTAGTTCAAATTTAATAGCACTCCCCACGATCTCCCCATATTTTTCATAGTCATGGTTGGATAGATTCTTCTGTAGATGGGGTCTTAGTCAACCAAAGAATATATCAACTTTCCCATTAGGATTTATGAAAATTCTAGAGGTTTAAGTGGAATGTATTTTCAATTTCATCTCAGATATTCACGAAGAATAATTTTCTCTCTGATTTACCTCTAGGAAATCTTTCTCAATTTTCATTTGAATTGAATGAGGGAGATATTTTTTGGAAAAGGTTCCCCTGAACTCTTCCTAATTCATCACATCAATATCTACTATTCTTTTGGGGGTTTTAACCTGTGACCCCCACTAATCATCTCCTCCCTATAATCCATTAAAACCCAAGGATAATTTCTATTGTTCCAAACAATAAAATATAGGTAAGATATTTTCTATAGAGTTAATCCATTATTCTGAAATCATTGGGTTGGTAGATCCATTGAATGAAGGTGGTTGTTGATTCATGAGGGACTCAACGTAAAGTTTTTACCTTCAATGAGAATCTTTTCTCTTAGCTTGATTCAAGTTATTTCTCATAACTTGAGTTCGTTTATTCATTATTCTCATGAAGGTTTCCTTTCCTTCTTCCATCTAAAGGCCATTAGCACTATGCCCATTGTGCTCACCATTTACGCGGTTTCTCCTATTTCTAAAAATTTTATAAAAGAATAAAACCTTTGTGAGAAACATGTTTCATTTAATATTATTATAATTCAAAAAAGAATTTATTTTCTTAAAAAATCATTCTTAAAGATTTTACTCTTTAACTAAAATAAAATTATCTATAAATCCATCGTAATGGTTAATAAAGAGCATGTGGTTAACCAAAAAATACCCCCTAGGAGTTTCAAAATTGGACTGATGCAAAGCCCATTATTGTCTTTCTTGTTACACTGATTCGGGACTGAAGAACCATTTTGGACTTGTTACCCCTAATTACATCTCTTGTAGAGCCACATCCACTTATTTGTATCCAGACATGGATTTATTTTCTTAGAAACCACTTAATTAGTAATTCAAATAAATTCTATGATTTTTCATTTTATTTAAATGTTTTAAAAGGTTTATTCCTAAAATTTTAAAATTTTAAAATTTTAATTTCCATGAATAACTAAGTCATACTTTGATACAAACAATGTATTCTCTCTTTTTTACTTCATAACTTTTCATTACATTATACAAATAGAGGATATTTTAATGTTTAGTTTCTTCAAAAGGGTTACATAATACATGAAAACATAAAAAATTCTTCTATTACACCTGAAATGATTCATCAAAGTTTAACCCTTTGTATAATTACTGCATCTGTTAACCGAGGGACATACATCAAAGGAAAGGGTGTGCATATATCCCAATATGGGATAGTAAAGGAAACCATTTACATGTGATCTTGATGAATTACAATAAGAACATGAAGAATATCCTTATGGAATAAAAAATAGAAAATTAGTAATATAATAAATAAAATAACTCTAATAATAACATGGAAATGTGGCTACAACATTTATTTTAAACATTCATAAGAATATGACTACGGTTTGTCACTGAGGTGTCATAAAAATTACCATGGTTATTCACTAAGGTATCAAAAAACATATGATATATAGAGATTAAATTCATTACCCAACGAATTGGAGTTATATAAGGGAAAAAACTTCATATTTCTTATTTATTGTGAGCCACATATACCATAATAAAACATTTCATAAATAACATATGGAGAATAAAATAAATAGGTTTCATACAAAAATTTCCAAAGACAAGATCTTTATGTCATTAATAACCCACCAAAAGGAAGGCTGGTTTTTTGTAAGTCAATACCAGAATAAAATATATCATTTTTACATCTAGGTGAGCAACCCTTGAAAATAAATAGTTATTGGTATTCAATAATGAAAATTTGAAAATTTCTTGAGAAAAAAGATAGAAATTTTGAAAAGAAAATTCGACAGCATAATGGGTATGAAACATGGTTTTAGGAAACATTAGAAAGATAATAAAAAAGGGTATCTCATTCATAAAAGACTCTTAATATAGTAAATGGGTCGAATAAAATTTCCATAAGAACATATTATGAACATTTTAAAGACATACTATATAAAACATGGAACTTGAAATGAAACGAGAAGTTGATATTTCTGTTTCCTAGATGAGTAACTCCTAAAACATGATTATTAAGACATTGTGGGCTTGATGAAACCATGGGAGGAATCATTTGGAGGTCAAACTATCATAACTACATGCATGATAAATTTTTAATGATATATAATGTTGAAATGTCTTGGTATTTACAAAAAGATTGAGGGATTTTGTTATTGATTTCCTTGGACACCTCGGTAGTGGTATTTGAAAAAACTTAGTATTTTCCATGGTATTTCCCATGGAATTGGTCACTTGGGACAATAATATATTATTTTAATCAATTATATTTTACATGTATTTTATGTTATATGTTACATCACTATGGTTTCATTAAACATACAAAAAAACTCCAACTGTATTTTAACTATTAACTGGAATTTTTTTATATAAATTATCCTAAATCATCCCTAACTAAATTTCAACATTATGATTAAAAAAATGATGTTTATTTTATCATAGTAATTATATAATTATGAGAAATAGAATTTTCAAATATAAAAATCCTTAACTATTAAAAATGACAGCAGATAGAAAATGCATAATAAAATTTGTGACTCATGAAACAAATAAAATTATTTTATCATTTAAATTTAAATATGGGTATTTTATTAATACTGTTTAATTAAAATAAATATTATTTATAATACCCTATTTTATTAAATTATTTATATCATATCTGAAAAATACAATTTCTTACAGAAAAATCAATTTATCATATTTGTCATATTTTTATGAAAAACTAAACTCAAAACAAAAATGATGGAAGAAAATTTTATTTTTACAAAGGGATTATAAAATAAGTAACTAGGTTCTTGATACATAACCCATTATAAAACCCACATGAAACCTAAGGGGGGGGGGATTGAGATGGTGATAGACTTTGGGGATGGCTCGACTAACATTACTCAGGTGGTAATTTAAAATAATTTTAACTTCTACCTTAAGAAATTTTTTTCAAGATTAACATGTTAAAGCTCATATTGGGATTGTTCAAGAGTGAAGAATAGGGATGATACCTCCCTCCCAAGTTTTAAAAAATGGGTTTGATATGACACGACTCTACTGGATGAGGCCATCGACTCTTCTTTCTTTGTAAATTTTCCCTTTTTATTTATACTTATAAACAATTATTATAACTTTAAAATCATTATTATTAGTATAATTTCCAATGGTAATACTGACCAATGGTCATAATTGAAAAATAATCATATAATTTTTGAAGCCCGATGATCATATTTTAAATTATTATAACTTTATAATTAAAGAGATATATTTACATTGTGTACAAAATAAAATAACACACACTTTCAAGAGGGAGATATTTTTCAAAAACCTCAGTTCATTACACACACAGACACAAATATATATGTCCCCATTAAATAAATCATATGAACTTCTAGGTTAATATCATTGAGTGGAAATGAAAATGAGTATTCAAAAAACAAAAGTTCATCATAGAAAATCACAGGATAATTTCAATAGCATAACATGGGTACTCAAAGATTAATGGGAGGGATTAATGAGGGTGAAAGGGGAATATAATCACTTGTAAATCATAAGGTTAGTAATAGGGATGTATAATAATATATTAAAAACAAGAAAAATTAGGAATAATAATATATAGCACAAATAAGGTTATTGAATAAAGAGGGGAATGAGAGAATCTCTTAACTTGAGAGGGTATTTCCAAATGCTTAAGATGAGATTCTTGAGAGATTGAGGCACCTTTGGAGGTATATAGAGAGGTAAGATCATATTATATTCATTTTCATGCGTTTTTAGTGAATATAATTGGATATTGAGTTGTTTTATACAAGAAACACTAGAACAAATATGGCCTTTATCAGGGCTAGAAAAGTGAATTGACAACACTAAAAAAGTGCTGTTAATCGAGGCGAAGATAAAAGGGGGTCCCTTTTGTCAGTGCTCAGAAAAGCACCGATAAAGGCACCTTTTATCAGTGCTAAAAAATGCACTGATAAATGACCCCTTTATCAGCGCTTTTAAAAAGCACTGATAAAATTCAAAAAAAATAAAAAATAAAAAATAATAATTATATAATGTGGGGGGAAGCGTTTAACAGCGCTTTACCCCCCCCCCCCCATTATCAGCGCTAGGTGGACCCCACCCCCCTCACACTCTCCTATGTGGTGCCCTTCCCATGCACCCCCACATTCGTGCACCTCCTTGCTTCCACCTGCACTCGAAACCACGACCTCCCCCCTTGCACATCTTCGCCTTTACCACTATGCCTTTTCATTTTTTTTGCTATTAAATGATATATCTATATATATAGTTATATTTATTCATATATTAATATAGATTCATATTAATATAAATATATTTAGTTATATTAATACATATATATTTATTCATATATTAATATATATATATATTCGTATATTAATATAGATTCATATTAATATAAATATATTTAGTTATATTAATACATATATTTATTCACATATTAGTATATATATTTTCATTTGTATATTAATATATATATGTATATTTATATTTATATATATATATATATATATTTTTAGTTATAATTTTTTATCCGTATATTTATTTTTATATTAATATATATTTATAAGATTAGTTTTAAATACATTTATAAAATATGTTTTTTATGTGTTTTTATAAATAAATACATAAATTCATATATACAACACACACACACATAGACACACACAGACACATACACATATATATTTACGAATAAATACATATATATGTGTATTTGAAATTCCATAGAATGTTAAAATGACCATAACTTTTAATGAAGAAGACAATTTGAACTCCACAACCATCCAAATAGAATAAAATGAAACAATCTTCGATATGATATGTGGTACATGCTTAATAGACATCCAGATTAGAAGTTATACTTGTTTAGATGTTAACAAATCAGGGTATCCCGACTAAAAACTCAGTTTTGGAGGACTTATGTGCCTTTTTTGGCCTTGAAAAATGTGTCATAAGGTTCCTTTCAGTCACTACCACGTATATCTCATCACAGGCTTCTATTTGATATACTGTAGAGCTCAAACGGATACCCGGATCAAAATTTATGGCCGTTTAAAGGTTAAGTTACAGTTTCAACTTATTTTAGATCTTTTATTATTATTTTTTGATTTTTTGTGTCTTCACATTATAATTAAATGATTATTAATCAATAATAATTAGAAAATTATTAACTAATTAAAATTTTAAAATTATTTTAAAGCCAATTTCACTAAATTTTTTATATATTAAATGTAATAGTATATTTATATTTATCTAAAAAATATTTAAAAAATATATTTTATATTTATATCAATATAATCATACTTATATAACAATATATTATTTTTCAGGATTTTTTTTGAAACATAAGATTTAGCAACGCTAGGAAAAAGTGCTGATAAATATCCCCTTTATCAGTGCTACTAAAAAAAGTGGGGATAAAGGGGTCCCCTTTAACAGCACTAAAAAAGCACTGATTAAGGGGGGCTTTATTAGTGCTAAAAAAGCGCTAATAAAGGGTCACTTTTAGAATCACTTTTTTTAGCACTGTTAAAAGTTCCCTTTTATCCAGGCTTTTTTTAGCGCTGATAAAGCCCCCCTTAATCAGTGCTTTTTTTAGTTTTGTTAAAAGGATGGAGCTTCCCTTGCCCATTTTTTTAGTTGTGAAAATAGAGGGTATTTCTATATCATTCCCAAACATAAGTTTTAGACTCCAGACAATAAAGTATTAAAAAACACAAAACATGTCGTGGTTTTTTAAAACATTTTTTTCCAAATTGATGTGATTTTCAATATTTTAAAAGTTTAAGAACTTATCTTCTTAAAATATTACCCTTGGAGATGTGTAAGTGAGTCAAGTTAATAATGAAATGATTTTAAAACATGAATATATATTATGGGTTTTTGAGGATTCATAAAGGGTTTATAAAACTAATTAAATAACCCCAGAAACAAATTATTATAAAGGGGAAATATATATTTGTTTATGGATACGTTTTATGGCATATATTACATTAATTTGTTTAAGTAGTTATAATACACACCATATATTTTTATCATATATAATTTTCCCCAAATAATCGACTGTCTCCAAAAATTATAGAATAATAACTGTTGGAGAATTTTGATGTAATTATTTCAAATATAAAAATTATTTAATCCAAAAAATATCTAATCATAACAATTTACACTTTTAAATAAAAAATCCAAATTTATTGAAGAATATTGGTTGGTTATTTACGGTAACAGTTTTCTGAACCATAGAAAAATTATATTTGGATTCATAAAATATATTATAATTATTTTTAATATAAATTATTTCATAATAATATTTTATTAAGATATAATTTATTTCAAAAAATATTTAATACATTAAAATGTAGTGTCTTGATTTAAACTATATATTTCCTAAAAAATTGTGTATTGCCAATTTTTTATCAACAAATTATGTAACTAGAAAAAAGAAATATTAATCATAAAATATAAATATAATTATTGTTTTATAAAATATATATCTATAATTATTAATTTAAAAAATTATGCAAATTCATACTTTTAGTTACTTGATTCATATCCCTTTATTACACCGGTAAACACCAAATGGGTAAGGTTCAAGATCGGGAGATTTTCACGGGGTGGTTCGATGAACATGGTTTGGGTTGTGATCTCAATATTCTTGAACTTCCCTCTTAAATGGTTTTTATTGTCCTTTAGTTGTTTTCTCTTGGCTTGGTATTGACCAAGGTAAAATCCATGTGATGTTATCTCCCTTATAATCTCTGATAAATGGGCTTCGTAGGGTGCAATCCAACTAGTCAAGGCTCTCTCTTCTTTCATCTGTATCAATTGTACTTTTTCATAACCACATTTATATATATATATATATACTAATCATAAGATTACTATTCAATGGATATATGAGGAATAGTTATGATTCTTAAAGGTATTTTAAATATGATAGGAAATAATGTATAATTTTCCAAAATAACCCAAATGGTGAATTTGTTTTCTATAATTACATTACATTGATGAGGCATTTAATTTTTTCACAAAGGTAATTTAATTTATAAATGTTTTGGAAGTAACATTAAACCCACATGTAATAATAGTCTATATCAACCAATATATATCCATTCTAATAATAAGAAGGAAATGGTCCCAAAAGATTTAGTCCCCAAACATAAAATATATCAACCTCTAAAATACCTTTCTCAGGAAGATCTTGATTTCTATAATGAAAATTTAAACATAAACACTTTTCATATCCCAAAACTAAAATACTAGAAAAATTATACAATGTAGACCAATAAAATATAGTTTCAATAATGTTTTCGGTTATCCATTCACCTACATTATGACCTTCTTGGGTGATGAGTGATAACTTTCAAGAATGTGAATCATCTCTTCCTCTAGAACACACCTCTTAAGGATTCCATCAGCACAACTCCAAAATAGTAAATGTTCATCACATAAATAATAGATAAGTTTATAAATGAACTTTTTTACCTTTATTATGTGATATATATTTATTAATAACCGATAATTATAATAAATCTTAAAAATAATTATACCAAGAGGATTTTTTGAAAAAAAAACTCAACTTTTTTCATACAAAAGACAGAATTGTAGGATCGAAATAATGATATAGATGCTCAATATACAAGAGGGGGTGAATTGTATACTTTAAAAATTTCCTTTAACAAAGGAAAGAGCTAAGTTTAAAAAAGTTAAACTAAGAGAATTCACAACACCTCTAACACCAAATTAAAAAGGAATAAGGAATGAAGTTATAAACTTCAAGTCCTATGTACTTTCTTAAAACAAGAAAGAGATTCTGAAAGTAGGTTCCGGAAATATGGATCCAGAAATTGAAACTTAACTAAAGATTACAATATGAGATTCTACCTTAAAGCATATAGAATCTAAATGAAACAGAGTACAAGTAAGGAAGTATAAGAAAGTTATACTTTCCTTACAATACAAAATTCAGCGGAAATAAACAAGTAGTAAAACTACAAGTAACAAGATATAAGTCTTTTAACCCAAAGAGAAGGGTATACAACAACCTTGGATATAGGTCCCTTGATTTATACTTTCAATCAAGTCTGTATTACCCACACCAGGGTAATCCCTCGATACAAAGATCAGAATCTCTGTCTTGCTATCCCCGCAAGCCCTCAACTTCAAGGTAGTTGGAAACCTCTGTCTTCCTCAGCAAGGAAGCCCTCGAACTTCAAGGTAGTCGACACCTCTGTATTCCTATCCCCGGAAGTCCTCGAATGTAATCACCAACATTCGGAGTCGCAAAAAGAAAAAACTGAACAAGCGGTTCAGTACGCACAAGGCATGAAAAGATTTCTCTCTCTAGAAATCACCTTAGCAACATGTGGTCTCTAGATCGATCAACTTCTATGTCCTTGTGAGCTATTTCAAATGAGATCCTATTTATAGTCAAGGTCGACCTCCTTTCCAACGGTCATATTTTCCTTAAAAATCAGAGGGACCTGTACATGTGTAACTTAACCAACGGTTAGTTTATAACATAACAGACGACATCGTTTTATAACAAATCAAGTGTAACAGAATGTACGACATCGTTTTAAGTCTAACTCAAAAGTTCTGAGTGAAGGTTCGGAGTGTAATCAAAATGTCAAAGAGTAGACAAATTATAAAAGTGTAAGAAAAATTAGAGTTCGGAGTCTAACCAAAAATAATATTCAGAGTCTAAATAAATTCGGAGTGTATAAATAAAAGATGATCAGATTTTGTTTAATAGGTGAATTTGTAATGAGAATTTGGAATAATAATTCGTCACCAGAATTCGTAATGAGAATTCGTAATTAGGATTCGTCATTAGATTTCGATGTCGAACTTCATGAGAATTCGTATCCAGAATTCGGAGTAGAACTTTATCAGAGTTCGTATCCGGAATTCGCAATGAAACTTCATTACAGTTCTCATCTGGAATTCAGAGTGAAACTTCATTATAGTTCTCATCCAGAATTCAGAGTGAAACTTCATTACAGTTCTCATCCAAAATTCGGAACCTAAAACAGAATGCTCCATATCAAAGTTTCAAACGATTCTGAGAATATAGAAATGAATATAAATCTTATACTTAAGAAATATATGGATGAAAATATTATAAGGATAATTTTTCTTATAAAAGAAATCTTCCTTATAAAAGCTATTTTCCTTTTAAAAGCAATTTTCCTTATAAAAGAAATTTTCCTTATAAAAGCGATTTTCCTTATAAAAGCGATTTTCCTTAAAGACAAGGTGTTTGTGATTTTCAAAACAAGAAGGAATGTAAAATTCATAAGGAAAACCTTATTGACTCAACAATCTCCCCCTTTTTGGAAATCACAAACATCCTTATGAAAAATAAAGTCTAAGAAGAAAGAAAACACTAAGGCTTATCTCCCTTTTCTTATAGATGTTGATGAATACAACTAACTCCCCCTTAGGCTTTGAAACACTAAGGATCGTATTCTAGATTTCCGGAATGATATTTCATTAAGAATAAGAATGTCTTCTTTAATGAAAAACTCCCCCTTAGATAACCTCTATTAGAGTTCTTTTTCATTCTCACCCATTTGTTAAGTTTCTTTTTCCTTTTCCCCCTTTATTAGGGTTTTTTTCCTTCTCCCCCTTTGTGATTTTCAAAAAGAATTCGAGGGAATGGAAAATATAACGAAGTACCTAAAAAAATAGTAGCAACAACAAAAGAGACGAGCAAGCACAAATTTCATTAAGTTAGAAAGTTCAACAATAGGGAAGTTAAGATACAACAAAAGATCGGATTTGTCTATTTTGGATCTTTTTCCTTCGCCATGAGACCCTTATGAATAGTCTTTATCTTCTTTAAGTCTTTATGGTATTCCTTAGCTTGCTTCTCTAACACAACTATTATTGCACTTTGAGCTTCAATTTTTTCTTAATAGGCTTGAATATTTTCTTCCTGAGCCTTCAAGATTTGTTCTTGCTTTAACAACTTCTCTTCAAACTCAATCCGATGATCCCTTTCATACTTCTAGTTTTGAGAAACAGAATTCAGCTTCCCATTCAGATCTCTGACTTCTTGAATCTGGAAATTCTTTTCATCTGTCAACTTTTCTTCAAAGGATGAAGTAAGTTCATTTATCTTCCTGCCTTCTATCTCAAAAGCATCTTTAACATTATCTTGGAATTCATCAAAGAGCCTCATCTCTTCTATAGTTTTCCTCGACCAACTAGTCATTCTCTTACAAGACCTTTTTTGGGCTTCATAGCCGACAAAAAAAGTTTTGAACTGAGCCTCAATCTCAACACACTTGTCCATAACCATGGATACAGAGTATGTTTTCTGATTCAAATCATGTTGGAGAATCTGGCATCTTGAATCAATACTTGAGAAAGTCAGAATAGTACCCACCAACTTCTTTAATGACTGAAAAACAAATTCATGCCACAAAGAAGATGACTCCGAATCCGAGACTTTGCTTGGAGAATTTTCTTCTTCAAAATGCTCATCATTCTTCTTAGAATAATCACCAACTTCCCTTCTCTTTACAACCACTGAGCTCGGGGTATCAACAACAAGTTACTTTCCCTTGTCCTTTTTCGGAATGGATTGCTGTTCCGGAGTCTTCTGTTCACTATCAGAAACTTGAACAACATTGTCTTCATCATCAGCAACGTTTTGAGCGCCATCCTCTACATTTTCCATTTGAGAAATATCATATAGAAGTTGTTCTTTCTCTGCATGATAAGCCACTTCTTGTTCTCCTTTCTCCTCATCCTTCCCTGGAGTGACTAACTTAGATGACTCAGCTTCTGAAGTTCGGAGCGACAAATGTTCCGAAGGTGTCCCCTTATAATCGTCTACTTGCTTCAAAACATCTCCGGTCCCTGAAATACTTATACTCACGTTTAAGTTTTTCTTGTTCATTTTCCTCATACCTGCTTAGAAAGTTCTTTGTCATTCTGAACTTTGTCATTCTAAACTTTATCATTCCGAACTTTCTTATTCCGAATTTTTTCATTCCAAACTTTATGATTACAAACTTTTTCTACTAACAAGTTTGTGTGCCAGAGGTTATTTTAAGTATGGAAGGAGTTAATGTTGGTTCCATTGATAATCTAAATCCTACAAGACCACCAATATTTTATGGTAATGACTATGAGTACTGGAGAGATCGAATGAAGACTTTTGTTATCAATACTGGAGTGGACAACTTTGTTATGCTTACTGGTGATTATAAAATTCATGATAAGGAAGTTATAACTTTTACTAACCAAGAAAAGAATGAGTATCAACTCAATTATAAGGTACGCAATACCTTACTTTGTTCAATGACTATAAATATATATAGCCAAATTTCTTCTTGTGAAGCAGCTAATTGTATCTGGAAGAAGTTATAGGTTACACACTTTGGAACTTCTAAAGTGATTGATACTAGGAGAGCTATGCTTAGAGATGAATACCATGGCTTCAATTTTCCTTATGGTGAACCAATTTGTAAATTTCAACAGAGTTTTATGACTATCGTCAATAGTTTATAGTCTATGGGAGAAAAAGGTTTAGAAGATGAAGCACTTGTGGATAAGATAATTGATATTATGCCCAATGAGTGGGAATAAAAAAGAACTGCTATAAAAGAGAACAATAATGTCACTCAAATTTCTCTTGATGAGTTATTCGGAACTCTTCTCCAACATGAAACCAGAATGAAGAGAGATGCTGACAAAATCAAGAAGAAGAATGGGAATGATACTGTTGCTTTTACAACAACATCAAATCAGATGAAAGCTAAGACTCCTGAGAGAATAACCAGATCCAAGTATAATAAAGTTGTTTTCCAATGCGAATCTAGTGAGAGTGAAGTCTCTGAAAATGAGTTAGCAAATCTTTCTCAAAGGATGAACAAGATAGTTGGCCAGAGAAATTTCCAATCCAAGTATAAGAAAAAGGAAAGGAAAGATAGGAAAGATGGAGAAGTCACATGTTATGAATGAAATAGAGCTGGACATATTAGACCAGATTTCCATTTTCTCAAAAAGAAAGAAAGGAAAGAAAGGCATTCAGACAGGAATAGAAAGAAGTATCATAAAGCCAAAGATAAGAAAGTTTTGAAAGCTAATGACACCTGGAGTGCCAGTGGTGGCGACTCTTCAGATGAATCTTCTGATTATGAATCTTCAGGACAGAAGAATCTTGGTCTTATAGCCAGATTACCTATTGACAATCATTGCTTTATGGCTAAGGTATGAAATGCTGAATCATTGACAAATGTTTCTTTAAATTCTAATGATAGTAAGTATTATAACTCCTTATATGAAGAATCATCTTCTGATAAAGAAAATACTTTACCTACTTATGAAGAAGTTTTGAGGTTTGCTGAACTTATTGAGATTGAGAATTCTAAACTCAATAAAAAACTTGATAAGACAAACTCTAGGAATTCTATTCTTACGAAAGAGATATCATATCTTTCTAAATATCTTGATAAGAAAAATTCTGATTTTGAAAGTATTTCAAAAAATCTTGAGGAAGTAAGTTCTGAGAAGAACAAACTTTCTAAAGAGTTAGAAAAAGTAAATTCTAAGAAAAATGTTTTCGAGCCTTGCTCTAGTTCTAAAACTAATTATTTTGAGGATAAAAATTGGTTATAAAACTCAAGTCCGAAATTTTTTCCTTAAAGAAGTGTTTATCAAACTTTACCCAAGGTAAGGAAAATTTTGATAAAATGTATTCCCAAATATGACCTTTAAGAAATAAATCCGGATTTGGTTATACCCATGAAAAACCAATTTTTAGTAACAATTATTTTGTTCCTCAAAGTGCCCCATTTTGTACCAAGTGTCAATGTGGTGGTCCCTGGGCAAGGAATTGTTCCTTAAAAAAAACCTAATCTTTAAGATTTCACAAAGCTTACTTTTCTAAGAAGATGTGGGTACCTAAAATTTTGTTATCTGGAAATCTCGGATCCAAACAAGTTTGGATTCCGAAAGTCTAATTCTCTTCTTGATTTCAGGAAAATAAAGAGAGTACCAGCAACAACACATGGTACATGGATAGTGTATGTTCCCAGCACATGGCTCGTAACAAAAGATATTTTGAAAATATTATCAAAACGAAAGGAGGAAATGTAACTTTCGGAGATAATGCTAAGGGAGAGATTTTTATTATTGGTAATATTGTTCTTCTAGGTAAAACCTTGATTTCAAATGTTCTTTTTGTTAAGGGTCTTAAGTACAACCTCATTAGCATAAGTTAGTTATGTGATGAAGGATATCTTGTGAATTTTAGGAATGATATGTGCTTAGTTCACAATTCCAAGGAAGAATTTATTCTCTCACCCAATAGGCAGGAGAATGTTTACACCTGAAATTTAGAAGACCTTAGGAGCCAAGATTTACCTTGCCTAAGTGCAATGGAAGATCATTCCTGGTTATGGAATAGAAGACTAGGTCACTGTAACCTTAGGAACTTATGAAAACTCCTTAAGAAGAAACTAGTTAAGGATCTACCGGAGCTTAGATTTGATTCTTCTAAAGTTTGTGATCCTTGTCAATATGGAAAGAAGCATAAATCTAGTTTTAAATCAATCGGTGAAGTCTCAACAACTGATGCATTACAGTTAGTGCACATGGATATTTTTGGTCCAACACAAACTAGAAGTATTAGAAGCAAATACTATGTGTTTTTTCTAGTTGATGATTACACTATATTTACTTGGGTATATTTTCTAGCAAAGAAGTCTGAAGATTTTTCTTATTTCAAAAGTTTTAGAGCTCAAGTTAAAAATGAGAAAAACCTTTCATTGAAAACTATTCATAGTGATCATGGAGGAGAATTTCAAAATTCTGATTTTGAAACTTTTTGTAGTAGAAAAGGTATTACTCACAATTTTTCAGCACCTAGAACTCCACAACAAAATGGTGTAGTTGAAAGAAGAAATATAATTCTTAAAGAGATAACTGGAACCATTTTGAGTGAATATTCTATAGCTAGACATTTCAGGGATGAAGCTGTAAGTACTGCTTTCTATACTATAAACTGAGTTTTGATTAGACCTTTTCTTAATAAAACACCTTATGAGTTATGGATTGCTAAAAAACCAAGACTATCCTACTTCAAGGTTTTTGGTTGAAAATTATTCATTTTGAATACTAAAGATAACTTACACAAATTCGCACCAAAATCCGATGAAGGGATTTTCTTAGGTTATTCCACAACTTCTAAGGCTTATAGAGTTTTTAATAAAAATAATTATACTATTGAAGAAACAGTGCATGTAAAATTTGATGAGTCTGATCCTTTTATTTTTAAACCATCTCATCCTACATCCTCGGATGTGTTTTCAAAAACTGATTATCAATCTTTGATAGAAGATCCTTCTGCTAAGGAAAATGTTCAAGAAGATACTTCTGAAACATTTACCCCAGAAGACATTCTACCCTATGTTGATGAACAGGATTTTCAAAACCCAAATCAGGTGTTTCTTAAGAATCATCCTAGTGATAGTATCATTGGAGATGTAAATCAACCATTAAGGACTAGAATTTCCTTAAGAAATGAAGTAGAACATCTAGCATTTCTTTCCCAATTAGAACCAAAAATCACAGATGAAGCTTTAGGTGATGATGATTGGATCAAAGCCATGCAAGATGAACTAAATGAATTTGAGACGAACAAAGTCTAGACCTTGGTTGAAAGACCTAAGGAAACTTCTGTTATTGGAGTAAAATGGGTTTTCAGAAACAAATGTGATGAAAATGGAGTCATAGTAAGAAATAAAGATATACTTGTTGCTAAAGGCTATAATCATCAAGAGGGAATAGACTATGAAGAAACCTATGCTTCAGTAGCTAGACATGAATCTATCCGTATTTTACTTTAATTTGCAGCATTCTTTAAGTTTAAAATTTTGCAAATGGATGTGAAATGTGCTTTTCTTAACGGTTATGTCCAAGAGGAATTTTTTGTTGAAAAACCTCTGGGATTTGAAGATACAAAACATCATGATCATGTTTTTAGACTTACCAAAGCTCTGTATGGTCTTAAATAAGACCCACAAGCATGGTATGATAGACTAACTGGATTTTTGCTTCAAAATAACTATGTTAAGAGAAATGCAGATCCAACCCTTTTTATAAAGAGAGATAAGAAAAAAATTTTGATTGTTCAAATTTATGTTGATGACATCATATTTGGTTCAACTCAGCATTCTTTAACTGACTCTTTTGCAAGTCTAATGAAATCTGCATTTGAAATGAGTATGATGTGTGAGTTAACTTTTCCTTGGTTTTCAAATTTCTCAAAAACCAGAAGGAACCTACATATCTCAACATAAGTATATTAAAGATCTTCTAAAAAAGTATGGTTATGACAATACTAAGAGTATAAGTACTCCCATTGGTACCTCAAACTCTTTAGATCTTGATGAATCTGGGAAACCAGTAGATCAAACATATTTTAGAGGTATGATAGGAATTTTACTTTACATAATAGCTAGTCGACCAGAATTAATGTTCTCAGTATGCTTATGTGCAAGATATCAATCCAATACTAAGGAATATCACTTAAAGGTAGTAAAAATAATTTTTCTCTACCTTAAGGGAACCATGGATCTAGGATTATTTTACCCTTCTGGAAATGATTTTGTTCTAAAAATATCCTCTGATACCAATTTTAGGATCGAAATAATGATGTAAATGCTAAATATACAAGAGGGGGGGGGGGGGTGAATTGTATACTTTAAAATTTTCCTTTAACAAAGGAAAGAGCTAAGTTTAACAAAGTTAAACTAAGAAAATTAACAACACCTCTAACACCAAATGAAAAAGGAATAAGGAATGAAGTTATAAACTTCAATTCCTATGTACTTGCTTAAAACTGGAAAGAGATTCCGAAAGTAGGTTCCGGAAATATGGATCCGGAAATTGAAACTTAACTAAAGATTACAATATGAGATTCTACCTTAAAGCGTATAGAATCTAAATGAAACAGAGTACATGTAAGGAAGTATAAGAAAGTTATACTTTCCTTACAATACAAAATGCAGCGGAAATAAACAAGTAGTAAAACTACAAGTAATAAGATATAAGTCTTTTAACCCAAAGAGAAGGGTATCCAACAACCTTGGATAAAGGTCCCTTGATTTATACTTTCAAGCAAGTCTATCTTACCCACACCAGGTTAAGCCCTCGATACGAAGATCGGAATCTCTGTCTTTCTATCCCCGCAAGCCCTCAACTTTAAGGTAGTTGGCAACCTCTGTCTTCCTCAGCAAGGAATCCCTTGAACTTCAAGGTAGTTGGCACCTCTGTATTCCTATCCCCAGAAGTCCTCAAATGTAATCACCAACATTCGGAGTCGCACGAAGAAAAAATTGAATGAGCGGTTCAGTACGCACAAGGCATGAAAATATTTCTCTCTCTAGAAATCACCTTAGCAGCATGTGGTCTCTAGATCGACCAAATTCAATGTTGTTGTGAGCTCTTTCAAATGAGCTCCTATTTATAGGCAAGGTCAGCCTCCTTTCCAACGTTCATATTTTCCTTAAAAATCAGAGGGACCTTTACACGTGTAACTGAACCAACGGTTAGTTTATAACAGAATAGACGACATCGTTTTATAACAAAACAAGTATAACAGAATGTATGACATCGTTTTAAGTCTAACTCAAAATTTCGGATTGTAGGTTCGGAGTGTAATCAAAATGTCAAAGAGTAGACAAATTATAAAAGTGTAAGCAAAATGAAAGTTCGGAGTCTAACCAAAAATAATATTCGGAGTCTAAATAAAATTGGAGTGTATAAAGCAAAGATGATCAGATTCTGTTTAATAGGTGAATTCGGAATGATAATTCAGAATGAGAATTTTTCATCAGAATTTTTAATGAGAATTCGTAATCAGAATTCATCATTAGATTTCGATGCCGAGCTTCATGAGAATTCGTATCCAGAATTCAGAGTATAACTTTATCAGAGTTCATATCCGGAATTCGGAATGAAACATCATTACAGTTCTCATCTGGAATTCGGAGTGAAACTTCATTACAGTTCTCATCCAGAATTTAGAGTGAAACTTCATTACAGTTCTCATCCAAAATTCGGAACCTAAAACAGAATGCTTCATATCAAAGTTTCAAACGATTCCAAGAATATAGAAATGAATCCGAATCTTATACTTAAGAAATATATGGATGAAAATATGATAAGGATAATTTTTCTTATAAAAGAGATCTTCCCTATAAAATCAATTTTCCTTATAAAAACAATTTTCCTTATAAAAGAAATTTTCCTTATAAAAGCGATTTTCATTATAAAAGCGATTTTCCTTAAGGATAAGGTGTTTGTGATTTTCAAAACAAGAAGGAATGGAAAAGTCATAAGGAAAACCTTATTGACTCAATAAGAATTTATGTCCCTCATATCATCAATTTAAGTACGATACAACATAGAAAAAATATAAGCCAATAAATTTTAAAAGTCATTAAAAATTTTTATTTCTATGTAAAATTAGTTTATAAAAATTATCCATCTAATCAATCAGGGTTTTAACTATACTGGGAAGAAATTATTTTAAGGCAGAATGGTATGTGAAAACTATGACAAGAGAACCTATTAGGTACCAACTAAAACATTATTTAGATTAAAATATAGCCAAAAATCTTTCATGGAAGTGGTTTAATTAAATTTATCATTATCTCAAAATTTGTTAGCATAATACACCGCAATAAATTTCTTGTCTTTCCACAATCCTTGAATATCTCATACAACCACATCACTAGCATCCCACATAAGTTCAAAAGGAAAATTTCAATCAAGTGAATTGGTGATGAATGAAGAATTGTTTTTATCATTAATATGATTAAAAGAATCAAGAAATTATTCATCAAATAATAAATGATTATATTTCAATTAAAAAACAAAAAAGGCCAGATGATTTTGGAAAAATATTTTAAGAATCTCTGGTAAAAACCGGTATGTCTTAGAATGGTTCTAACACCTTTGACATATATAGGATGGGAAGATTTTGAATTATATATATAATAGAATTATCTACATATATAAAAACCCTTATACACCTTATGATGAAGTAAACTTCCTTTAGTAAACATAAATTTACTTTTATCCAAATTAAGTACAAGATCTGCCTCTAGGCATCTCCCAAAAACAAGTTCTAAATATTGAAAATATATCACAAAATTACTTCCAAAAATGGAAAATTCATCAATGAAAACCACATTGATCCTATAAATAATGTCTATAAAAATACCCACCATCAATATTTAAATGTTATCCAATACACAACACAAGGAAAATAAAATTTGTTTTTAAGATAATTTTCTAATGGTGTATGTGAAAGTGGTCTTCCCCTGGTCTTTTGGAGCTACCAGAATATTATTGTACTCATAATTTCCATCCAGAAAATCGAAAAATTAATTTATAGCTAGCCATTCAATTATTTAAACTAAAAATATAATTGAAAAATGTTCTTTTATATTTGATAAATTTTTCTCTGTGTAATCTTTACTAACAATCAATTTGATAGATTTTCTAACCAGAGTTTTTTTCTTAGTTATCACACTAGAAAATTCTCCATTATTAAGAAACACTTTGACCAAACTTACTCAATCACTATCTGAGATTGGATAAATGATATTTATATCTAGAATATTTATTAATTACTCCCTTAAATCCTATTTCATGTTCATATTTATCCTTTTTTAGCATCAAATTTTGGTTTATGATCAAGTTCGGAAGGGACCATATGCATACATAATAAAGAAATGATCCCTTTGATGTCTAAAGTAGTCCAGACTAATGTATTTTTCTATTTCTTCAATAGATATAATATATTTTTCACTTTATTTTTATATATATATTCTAAAATTATGATAAGTAGTAAAGATGTACCTGTAAAAATTGAATATTTTATGTGTGATAGTAAAGGTTTATGGTTAGGTCATAGTGAATATTAACTAGATAAAAGACTCTTGTGTCTTATTAGTCCATGATTTTTAGCATGTTTCTTAATGTGAGTGTGAAAATTTTAAAAAATTCCCAATTTAATGTTTTGAAACACTCTTTTAATCATTGTCTTCCAATTTTGATAGCCAACTACATTCTGTGTTTAGAATTGGGTTTTGGATGTTTTTCATATAAAATTCAACAAAGTGTTGCTATATCTATCCATTTCATGATTAAAATTGTTCCAAAACTTTGTCTACAGTAGTAAAATTAGTCTCATGTTCTCATATAATTTTTCAAATCTGATGGGTTATTTTTAATCTTCATGATAACTCACCAAAATGGAAACAATTTTGTTTTCTATATCTGGAATATTACCTAGATTTACATTTTTTACACCTTTAAAACATAGGAAAAAATTATTTTCATCATATATATGAGTTTCTTATGTAAAGTATTTTTTGAAAAATTATTATTGAGGATTAAATGAGTCCTAAAATTCTATCATCAAAACATTAGAATATTTCTCACAAAATGTTGTTCATTTCACATTCTTAAACACATGAAACTCTTCTTCTTGTTCACAAATCCTAAAAACTAGACTACAATTTATCACATTGATAATATCAACTAAAGTTTATAAGAAGATCCTATCAAGGATGATAGGTTCCTTTTGGTAACACTCCCTATCTATAACTACAAATTCATAAACTAATAAAAACATACCAACTCTTACAAGTAGATAAACTAGTTCCACGAGATGTTTCAATGATCGATCATCCAATTGTGATACCATAATGTTTGATTAGAATTCTTATAATCCAAACTATTAAAACAATGATAAAGGAAGATGATTTATGTTATAACCTTGGTCACAAATATAGTTTAACTAAAATTTATTCCCTAAAATGCATTTAATGGCGAAATAATATAACTTTATGATTTTAGGATATTTTGATTAGAAGGATATTCCTAAACACTTTTGTGAGTTTGTACGTGGAAAATTATTCTCTAGTTTTTTGTAAAAGTTTTATTGAGTGAAGATTGATATAACGAAAATTTAATTAAATATTGGATGAAAGGGATATTGAATTAGAGATTATTAAAAATGGAAAGGAATTAGAGGAAATCATTTTTTATCTGATTAATGTATTTTAGGGAAAATGGATGGACGGGGTGAATTCTTTAGAATTAAAGGAATTTCCGGAATTTATTCTTCAATATTTTATTTATATTATTTTTTTCATTTTAGATTTTTATTCTAGTTATTAATGGATAAAAACTAGAATCAGTTGATTTTTAGAAGTTCTTTCCACATTTATAGATTCATTGTTTCCCAGATTTTGGGGTATGGATTCTTCTAGATTTTTAGTTTGTGCACTCCTATGATCAAATATAACATCCTCTTGAGTTTTTAAGCCTATCATAGTAAAAAAATATTATAAAATCCATTGGATTTTTTTTGTTCTTGGGATCTTTTTTTTATATCTTGAAGTCAATAAAATAATGATTTGGAACATTTTCAGCTCTAAGTTATGAATTCTAGCACTGGTTTAAGCCTTATCAGAATCATGATGAGTATTTTGTGAATAAAATTTCTCCATAAACTATTGAAAAGTCCCTTTTAAATAATCATTGATATTAAAAGTTTCATACTCATTTTGATTCCAAAATTGATTAGTCACTAATTTTGAAACCAAGTGTAACATATTGTTTTTTAAGCATTATTTATTTTTTCTAGGACAAATTGAGATTCTTCGTATAGATCGGATTCTAATTGCTTGAAAACTAATCATATTTGGATTTTATCTTAGGGACATATCTTGAATAATTTTCATCTTCTAGTGGTTGGGATGGATTGTAATAGTTTGGAAAACATGTTCTTGAGTGTCCAAACATACAACACTATTGGAACTTCTCTCAATGTTTTTGGTTCAGGTTTTGATTGATAATTTGATTAAAGGTTTTTTTTAAATAGGGATTCATTAGAGGTAAATTTGGTATTTTATTTTATCCAATTGAGAATTCATTTTCACTCGTAAAATAGTTTTTTTCCTTCTTTATTTATTCTTCACCTCCTTGAATCATTATATTATGAATTATAAAATACTTTTTTGAAAATTTATCTAATATCATCATTAGTTTTTTCAATATAACTTCCTCTATTATATTATTCAATAAAGTTCTTAAAAAATAGTGAAAACTTTTCAAAAATGTACTGATAAGTTGGGGGATGGGCGACGACGACGTGGAAGCTTACTAAGATTATCCTTAAACCTATCTTAAACCTCATGAAAGTCCTCTCCCCCATCTTGATAGAAGATAGTAATATTTTTTCTAAGTTATCCCTGAAGTATCATAGTATAAAAATTTATAGAAAATGAGTTATGAATTTGTTCCCATGTTTCATAAATGGTTTCATCAAGATCCAAAAACCAATTCCTTACATTACACTTTCAAAAAAAATAAAAAAACTAATTTTCATCTCATTCTCACTCTACCTTTGCAATTTATGTTTTTTAAAAATATTTTCAATGTACCTCATGAAGGATAATGTTCCCCCATTATGAATTCAATTAAATACCGGTTGATGTGTAATTTTAGATTTTTTCAACTCATAATTTCATGTTCTAGGTCAATGTCAGATGTAACAACGATTACATGGAAAGTGATATAATTGTTACTCCATCATACTAGGTTATTCCATATTTTTTGAAAATGTTTTTGGTTGAATATTTTGTTGATTAATTTAAGAAGTTCTCTCCCACCCTCCCAGAATTTCCATTTTATGTTTTTCTTTAATTATACATAACAACTCTTTTTTAATTTTAGATTATACTGGTTTGAGATCATGGGTAGTAGAACTTATCTTCATCCAATAATAAAATTTTCAATCGCACTTAACCGATTCAGTTTTATTAAATGAATTTTGTTTAATTTTTTAATATATTTTTTATAATTTTTTGAAGTTTTTTAGGTTTAATATTTTTTAGACATATAAAACCTTCAATGGAAAATACATTAAAAAATTGAACGATATATTATAAAAAATATCTCAAATTTTAAATCTATATAATAATAGATCGTATCAATCAAGGTATAAAATCTCTATGTAAGACAGTTGTGAGTCCAATCAAAGAATGAAAATAAAAATATATTTAAAAAATAAGTATGAAACCAATAATGATAAATATTTTTTAAAAAAATATGAAAGGAAGAATAAAATTATTTTAAAATATGATTCATGAATAAAATAATGACAATTTATGGTTAGGAAATTAAAAAACTAAATACGAAGGAATTTTTTTATTTTTTATTTGTTAATTTATTTCCTTGTTGGTGAAATTATAATTTTAATAAAAAAAATTTAAAAATGTAGAGAGAATATTGGTTGAGTAGAATGACATGAAGTCAAATTATTTTACATTTCTCCACATATAATACTCATTTAAATTTTAAAATCGTGAAGGTTATTTCAATTTTAAAAAAATCACACGAGAAAAGCCTAAAAATATAAAATGAAACAATTTAGATTCCTTGGTTTGTATCTATACAAAAAAATTTATGAATTAATATAAAATGAGTTATATAACAAGAACTTGAAATTCAAAGGAATAAAGAGATGTGTGTAACCTTAATCTTCAACTCTAGAATGAGCTACTTCTTTTCCAACTACTCTCTACCCTAGATCTACACAAGAGGAATCCATTAGACATGTCTTCATCTATCACTAGAAATAATCAAATTATTCCCCCTTTTTTATGTATATTTACTTCATTACTTTTATCTCACCACTTTTAACCACTAAAAAGTCATAATATTCACCTAAAAACTTCCATTTCCAGCATTGAATGTACATTGTCACCTCCTTATGACATGATACAAACACCTCTAATAAAACAGACAAGCCCTGGAGCAATATTTAAAACTCCTATTATAAAACCTATACATATTCATAAATTTTATTTCCTAATTTATACATGTAACCACAAAAACTAAGTAACTGAATCTTCAACCACTAATATTTTATATAAAAATCTTAGAAAAAACACTTGATGTGATCAAAATATATGATAAGTACTTTTAACCCTGAAGAAAAGAAATCCTCACTAACACAAGTGTTTTAATGTGGCAATACATTAAGAAGGTAATATGAAACACTTCTAAACTTTTCAACCATAATGATTGGGATGGCTAAGGCCCCCATCCAACCTTCAAATTAGAATAAATCAAAAATAATCATTTCATCCCCGCTAATGAATTTTCATCAGAAAATTATTCCTAAAATGCTATTATCATATCACATATAGATCTTCTGTAGAAGGGTCATCCTCAACTGGGTTCACTTGTGTTTAATGACAGGGGATCAATCCATCCTCCTCAACTCACCTAATATGGAATTATGTTATAATTATGTCACCATATGTGCATGTTGAGATCAGTTAATTCACCCTTCAACACCAACTCAAGGAAACCCTCAAAACATACTTATTTGGCTTGACATCATCGAGATATTCTTCATGTGTTTATTGGAAATATCTTTATATAAATTATCATTATAAATTATTAAATCGATGAAATAAACATATTTTTTTCTTTCCCCAAAATTATCTATTTATACATACTCAAACTCTACTTTGGGATCAAGTGTCGCTTGATTCTACTTGGTTTGAGCCGTCCCTAATTTTGGAAAAAGGTAATTAGATTTTTGTTGGGTTTTCTTCATTCAGTGAAGTACAAAAATTGGTCATCTCCAATGAAGATCAACTTCCTTAGTTACAAAACCCTAATCATGGTTTGGTATACTTGATTATCTATATTCTTGTGTCTCACTAGCATATCTTATTATTTTTTAGTTTTGTTCAAACACTACATTTGAGCATTAAACTAAAAATCATTAGTTTTTATGTAGTGATATTTAATTGATTTAATCGTCCCAAGGATTTAGAAAAATATCAAACTATTCTTATTAAGAACACAAAAATCAGAAATAATGTTGAAGAATATATCTTGTGTGATTTTATATTATAAAAACCTTCATCCAAGCATCTATTATACTATGATATTTATGTTACATACTTTAAATTGTATTACGTGAGATGACTTATAACTCAACTATCTTATGAGGAATTTTAATTTAACTTATGGAGACATTGAATTCATATTATTGGAGAACTCAAAATTTATCATATTATTAATTTTAAAAAATTATTCTAATGAGGTATCCACTTAAAAATAATATATTCACTTTTTGATGATTTTTTCTCTTATAAGATTTTGATGCATTAAAATTTTACTTGCACATATGTCTTTCCAAAACAAAAAAGTTTTTTTACAAACAAAATAGAATTGTAAATCCAATGAAAAAATTATAAAAAAAACTCTATAGTAACTAATTCCATTAATCTAAAGACAAAACCCTCAACAATAAAGATTAATTTTATTCAAAAAATAATCTTTAAACACAAAAATGGAATTTTTAAGAACCTAAAATCATTAAAACACATTGATAATAATATTTAATGTGAAATTAAATTTCATGGTATAATTAAATTACCAAAAAATCATGTCATCCATAAAAATAATTATATAAATTTAAATCCATGAATATAAAAAGTTTCCCTTAAATATAATGAAATAAAATAAAAGATCATTTTAATAGTTTTGTACAAAAAATACCCTGTTAAAAAAAGTTGAAGGAATTATAATCAACAAAATATCATCAATTTTACTATTTTAACTCATTTAACTATATAATTTCATTAAAATATCACTAAAAATGTGTGGAGAAAAATATATGAAAAAATACACATCATGGAAAAATTATTTTAACATATGTAATTAGTCACTATGTAATTTTGTTTGATTGGACATTCCCATTATTCCTTTGGGTTTATCAATAATATCTCCACAACCTTCATTTACTGTATGAGATACTAGAATATCATCATAGGTTGGAGGATCCCATATTAGAAACTGGTGATTCTAGTTTAGAACATTGATATACCATAATGGAAAGAGTATAATGGTTTTGTCTTAATGATATTCATTAAGGATTGATTTATGATAGAAAAACCATCATTTTTATCTGATTCACAATGTTCTTAATTTACAGTTTACATGATTTCTGTTTCCAATCATAGTGAACATGATAATGTTTTGTTTCAAATTACTACCACTATATTGAGAAATTATTATTTCATCCCCAGAAACCTAACATATACCAGCTTATATATAACATATCAAAATATTGTGATGTATGTATATCTGTAGGGATAAATCTAGGTGATAAAAAAAGAAACCTACCCTAATAAAAATTGTGAATAATTTAATAAACCTTGGAGATAGCTTGCTACCCCAACCATACCTCCTCAGACCACCATAATATTAAACCTTGATGAACACATGGCCTCCCTCCTTGGACTATAAATATATATATTTTTTTTCAGTATATGAATTAAAAAATATCTATTCTATCCTCATACGCACCTAGATCACATAATCCTTCAGCATTATTAACGACACTATCTTGAGTGAATATCCCTTAAGAAAAGGGGGACCCATTGGGCATTCAATACAATTCCTCAAAAGGTGACATGCCAATTGTAAAATGGTAGCTATATTATATGAAAAATATAATTGTGGTAAATTTTTTTTTACAAAAATCTATCATGAAATCCCATAACTTATCAATGAGATCCTATATAGTGATCATGAATCGTGATTCAATCTATCATCGATAAGATAATGTCTTCATATCTTTATTATGAACACAACTACTGCCAACTCTAAGTCACGGGTCTTATTATTTTTCTCACTAGTTCATGGTTTTCTAGGACCATTATAAATCATGAAATGTTACTACATTATCATGAAAACAATCCAAAATATGAAGGTATACAATAAACATCATTATTTTCTCCATCATCTTGATACCTTAAAATTTGGGCAGTAGTCAACCTCTTATTCGACTCATAAAATATATTTCACATTACACCATCAAAATAAATGGATGCCACTTTCAGGTAATGGAATTCATTATGGTTGTAATCTATGAAAATTTTATAAGATAAATACTAGTGATATATTACTAACCCAAGGAAACTAATCACATAAAACACTACCTTTGGTGGCTCTCACCCAATCACAACCTCAACATTACTAGGACAGATAAAAAAATTACCCTATGAGATGATAAGCTTAAGGAAATGAACTCCTAAAATCTATAATATACACTTTGATTAATTATCTTATAGATTATTATCATATAGGAAATTTAGGATTATCCTAATATTTATAACATGATCATTCTTTAACCCGGAATAAATTAGGATTTAATTGATAAAACCACTATAAACTAGTCATGCTATCCCAAGATGATATGGTTCATAAGTCCCATTAACATAGTATGGGTGTTCATCTTACTAAATTAAATCTCTATTAAATTATAGTGACTATAGTGAAACATGACAACCATATTTAGAATATCAACCTCATGATCCTAATATTGGTGATTATGAGACCTAATATAACACTTTGAGAACCACCTAGATCATTTCATCTGGATGAATATATCATTCATTCTAGGAAGAGGTTATTTATTCCTGAGTGACCCCTAATTCTAGTAGATATATTCAACACATAGACTTAAACTCTTATCCCCATTCTTAGATAATATAATAGGATCTACATAGTAGAAGACACTAGGTGTAATAAAATGTTCCTCTCAAAGGTCATCCAATTATACCTCTAGCTCCCTAAGTGCGTCATGTGCCATATGATAAGATTCTAAAGATATCGATGTGGTATGAAGGTTCAAGTCGGCACTAAAATTGTCCTCCCAATGTGAAGGTAACTTGGATACTTCCTATAGGGAGAAATATATACACTCTTATACAATGATAAGTAACTAATATTTTATATCACCAGTGTAACATTGGGTCATACTCTCCAACTAATATAAAATCAGATACAAATTGTTAAGGGCCATCCATAGTCATCAATCTTGAGGGTCCAATTCACTAGTGAAGGTGAACCTCAACCCATCTTATTGATGAAATATATGACTAAGAGAATAAAAAAATACCTAATCCCTAACTTAAAATAACTAATCCATTAATTTTATAACTACAACAACCCTGGACTTTTAAACATATCATTACACGATTTCATGTATAATAAAAAATCATATAACAAGTTAAGGATCGTAAAGTCTAATGGCGTGGAAGACTGGGTTCAGAAAACTAAAAACATGGGACGAAATAAAACTTTTCCCTATTTAATTTTCATAAAGATATCCTAATTTCTATTGTACTCATACATATTTATAGTATAAACTAGGGATAACATGAACAAATGGACGATATAAAAATCTCTATTAGGGAATAAAGATAAGATTAATGCTTTAGCACATGGGTTAAAAGGCATAACATATTGATATAAAAAAGGAATGGAATATATGGGATCATGACATATAAAAATGGATTCATAGTAATGTGGAAGAAACATAAAACATGAATTCAGCATGAGTGAAGGATCATTGCACAGAGAGGAGCACAATTCAAGGTTAACCACCAAGACCATTACACATGGTATCATGAGTCAAGGATAACCGCCAAGACCATTCCACCTAACATCTCATGACACTAAAAATTACCCAATGCATTAGAGAAATATCAGAGTGAACCCATCATAAAATGTTCATGAATATTCTTTCCTCATATAGAATCATACATAATCAATCATACATAAACATAAGGGTTACCCATGGGAAGAATTGGGTATCATATTCATCGCTTAAAGAATAATGAATGGTAGTATCATTCAAGTGTCTATGAAAAAAAGGAATTAAAACATAAATGGAAATTAAAAAGGTGAAATAATAAAATATCACGAAATGTGTTGTCAAACATAAGTGACAACATGTAAGGAGAGTATTTATGATATTTTATCTTTAAAACATTTTAGTGATGTCTTATGTAAAATACTAAAGTGAATTTAAAATAGAAAAGGGGATAATATTTTATGTAAAACCATATGTGAACCAATAAGGTTTTCATAATAAAAATATTGAATTTATATAAATAATGGTGGCTTAAAAGTATATTATATAGTGTACTTGAAAAAGGTATGAATTTGCGAAGTTCCCTTAACCATGTTTTCTTATCGGGAAGTATTGAGGAGGGAACCACCTAAAAACATGTATATCCCTTAAAGAGAATGATGAATAGAACTTGATATGTGTGTTTGGAGCATGTACACAACATTTAAAATATATACATAAAAATAAAATATAACTTCATTAGAGTAAAAATAATGATATATTAACCCGAAGGAATAATGGAGGTTCATATTGAATCCCTTAACTTATGCCTGATGGTGTCCTTCACTTAATCTCAATGTAATGGATAATAAAATTAAATTCATTAATTAATATATAAAAAATTATTATTTATAAAAATGACTTATTATAGCCTTATTAAGGTCATTCATGACCTTTTTGATGGGCTAGGATGTTTAATTTCATGGTTTGGGAGCATTTGATTCCTTGTTTTTCATGATTGGTTTACTTATATATATTCTAGGATAAACTTGTAAGATGTGAATGGTTGTCTAGAATTTAAGATGCATGTAATAAGTGGATATGTAGAAGATTACATGGTTATAAAATTCATTTGGTTATTTAGAGTGAAGATGCATCATTATATAAAACATTAATGATAGTCGTTTTTCTTAATTGGCGTTTTTTATCACATCAAACACATTATTCTTTATAAATTAATGTCATGTGTGAAAAAGATTACAGAACCATAAATTAGATATAATATATATTATAGTCTGGTGCAAACATCAAAATGGTATCATGAACAGAATTGAATATGGTAATATAAATTGAAAACCTGTCGTCCTTGAAGGTGATAAATTAACACATCTCAGATGGTGTTTTCATTTCTAGTATAAAAGGAAGGGAAATGAGAGGTGATGAGGAATTATTAAATTTTCATAACAAAATTATATTATGTGTAAGGTACTATAGTTGTCATAACATTTTAATGAAAGGAGGTTAGGGGAGAGAAGAAATGAAATGAACTTGAACTAAAATAAAAGATATGATAAGAGGAATTTACCTCTTGAACATATCTTCCTTCAGAGCCTCTTTTGGAGAGAGGTTTGGTTATTTTTATGAGAACAAGAGATTAATGATGTGATAGTGGGTCTTAGGGATATATTTTATCAGAATTTGGACTATAAACAAGGCTTGAGTGGTCTGAGGAGAGGAGGTAAAGAAGGGTGGTATTTATAGTGGAGGGGAGAGGGGTGATCCCTTTTTTATCACTAGTTTAATATTTTTGGTCAAGACTGGGAATATTATTGATTATTGTGAGAGAAAACAGTAAAGAGATCATGTGAGTTTGAAAAAATGATCATTTACATCATCCATGACTCAATCATGATGCAAAAATTCATTTATTTATCATTTATCGTAAATTATTAAATTTTACTATTCACCAAAAATTCAAGTATTTTAGAAAAATCCCAAAAATTCACACAAACTATTTTTATATGTGTATATTTAAAAACATAAATTCATTTTATAAAAATAATGTTCCAAATATGATAAATTTAATATTTAATTAAAATAATAATTTACTTGAAAAATACACATTTTAAAATTAAAACTGGTTTTCTAGCACATTGAAAATTTTATTGAGGTCTCATAAAATTATTTTGTGATCATAATAAATAAAAATAGTAATTTATGAATTCATTTTATTTAAATAAATTTTCTTTTATTTTATTAAATTAATCATAAAATTTTAATTAAATATAAAAACTTACAAAAATATCAACACTTTATTAATAATTTTTAAGAAAATTTATTTACTTATATAATGACATAATTATATCATATTGTCACTTATAAGAAGGAAAAATTTTATTTATAAATTCATTAGTGAGGTTACTATTCCATTCGCTCATTTACTATTCATTAGGGTCACACTACACTTCTAAAGTTTAATCTACTATTTAATCGTTATACATTCCTTAAATTCTACAGATACCTTTTGTTTCACTCATTCTTCATTTATAAGATTTGTATTTTGTTATATATGTAACATTTTATTATTATACTATCATATATAATTATAAGAAGGTAATTTTATTGATAAAATAATGGGTCATTACATTTCCCTCCTTATGTAATTTCTCCATCAAAATTTCTCTTTACATTCTAAACCATAAATAAGTTGGGTACTTTTCCATCATTTCCTCCTCTAATTCCCATGTTTTCTCTTCATACATATGGTTCTCCTATATTACATTGACCATGTCAGTAGTCTTGTTGCGTGAAACATTTTCTCTATGATCCAAGATCTTCAATGGTTTCTCCTCTTAAGAAAGATCATTCTGCATCTGTATCACCTATGAAGAGAGTACATGTGAAGGGTATGGTATGTACTTTCTTAAGAGGGATACATGGAATACATCATGTACATTAGATATTGTAATTGGATGTGCTAGTTGATAGGCCACAATTCTAATGTGATCAAGAATTTAAAAGGGGTCAATGTACATAGAACTTAGCTTTCCTTTCTTCCCAAACCTCATAACCTCTTTCAGAGAGATATGTGAAGGAATACCATGTATCCAACATTAAAATCAAGGTTCTATCAGTGATTGCTTTCATAACCCTTATGTCAACTTTGGTATTCCTTGATGTGCTACTGCATAGTTTTCTATTTCTCCACCATTTCTTTGACCATTTCGTGTCGTAGTAGCTTACTCTCACCGACTTCATCCCAATATGCAAATATTCTTCACCTTTTCCCATAAAGGGCTTCATACGGTGCCATTTTGATTCTAGATTGGAAACTATAGTTGTATTAGAATTCAATGAGTAGAAGATATTAGTCTCACCCTCCATTAAAGTTCATATAACATGCTCTCAATATATATTACAATGTCTGAATTGTTTGTTCAGATTAGTCATCCATTTGAGGATGAAAGGTCGTGCTGATGTTCAACTATGTACTTAGAGCATGATGGAGACATTTCAAAAACATCAAGGTGAATCTAAGATCTCTATCAAATACAATATATAGTGTAACTACATGATCCTTTTTGATATATACCCATGCAGGTTGATCCAATGAGAATTATTATTGAATTGTGATAAAGTGTGCTATCTTTTTAGGATGATCCAGAATGACCCATATATCATTGTTTCCCTTAGATATCCTTGGATGTATAGTGGAAAAGTCCATGGTTATGTTCTTCCACTTCCATTTTGTTATGGGTAGTTTTTTCATTATCCTCTTTGACTTTTTACTTTAGTCCTTCACATTCGGAGATACCAGGAACTTTGATATATACTCAGCAATCTCCTTCTTCAAATTTTCCCACCAATATTTCTCCCGGAGATCTTGATACATATTTGGTCTCCCTAGGTAAAAAGATAAGGATAATCTATGTGTGTCATTTAGAAGTTCTTTCTTTATATTTGTATCTGATGGTACACATAATCTTGACCCGAATCTTACAAATACTTCATCATCAATCTTGAACTCAGATGATTTTCCCTTTCTAATTGCTTCTACCATTTTCGGAATTTCCACATCATTTCTTTCAGCATCCTTTATTGTCTCCATGAGGTATGGTTGAGTAATAATTTGATAATGTATTGATGATGTTCCTATATTAATGATTCCCAAGTCCATCATCTTCAAATCTGTGAAGATTGGATCCTTTTTAATTATCATCATTGATAAAGATGCATGATCCTTTCTACTTAGAGAATATGCAACCTTATTTACCTTACTGGAATGGTAGTGGATTGAGAATTTTTAGTAGTTAATGAGATATAAACATCTTATATGGAATATATTAATATCATTAGGTTTTAATATATATTTGAGACTCTTGTGATCAGTATATATCAAACACTTATCCACATAGAGATAATGAGGGAGGATTTTCAATACAAAAATGACAGCCACTAACTCCAGATCATTCTTGTGATAGTTTTGATCATTGATTTTCAACTTCCTTAAAGAGTAGACTATCAATTTATCATTTTTCATCAACACACATCCTAATCCCTTTTCTGAAGCATCACTGTACACTATAAATATTTCTCCACTTTTTTGGAGTCTGAGTACTGGTGCAATGATATGAATCTTTCTGAGCTCCTTAAATCTTTCCTCAAATTATTAAGTCTAGTATAACGTCACTTTCTTCTATGTCAGCAAGGTTATTTGGTTTGAAAATTGTGATAAGTTCTTCAAAAATCACTGATAATACCTGACTAGACCCATATATCTATGGATCTGCATTAAATTTGTCAATATGGGAAACTCTTCAATTGTGTATGTCTTGAAAGGGTCCACAGATATTCCTTTTCTAGTGATAACTTTCCCAAATAATGATCCATCCTCCATCCATAAATTACATTTAATGTACTTTTCAAAATTTTTATCCCTTCAAAAATTCATCTGTAGAGTATTCAAATACTCCTCATCTTCCTCTTTGTTCTTGGAGTACATTAGAATATCATCAAGAAAGACTACCAAAAAAATTTCGAGGTAATATCTAAAGACACTATTAATTAAATCCATGAATATTTTTGGAGTACTAATGAGTCTGAAGGGAATCACTATGAACTCATAGTGTCCATAACTCATTCAAAATGTGGTTGTTGTAATATATTCCTTCCTCGCATTTTATTGGTGATATCTTGACCAAATGTCCACCTTTCAAAAATAATTGGCCCCACAAAACTGATTGAACAAGTCAACTATCTGAGGTAATGGATACCTGTTCTTTATTGTGATTTTATTAAGATCATGATAATCAATATAGAAGAACATTGAACCATCCTTGATCTTTAAAAATATGATTTCTTCTCCCCAAGGTGAAGCACTCCTGAGTATAAAAACCTTCTTGAGATTCTTCGGTAACTGCTTCATCAGATCTTCCAACCTAATGGTTCTCCTTCTATAAGGTGTATTTGATGTAGGTAGAGATCCAGGAATAAGTTTTATTGGGAATTAAACCTCTCGATCAAGAGGATTACTAGGAAATTATTTATGGAATACATCATTGTAATCCTTCATGATGGGGATATCTTCAAGAAGAATCATCTCCTTTGTCTCAATCATTTGAGAAAGATATTCTTTCTCAATAGGAAACGTTATCCACACTTGTGATGATGATTCTGAAGGAGGATCAACATATGCTTCACACTTTTATAGGATTATAGGATACTGTGGGATGTGAATAGTGATATCCCTTTTCTAATATTTATGTCAGCATTATATAATTATATCCAATCTAGGCCCAAAATATCATCAAACTCCAATAAAAGGAAATATGAAGATATTTTATGGGAGGTTTATTCTAAAAATATTTTCTGGGGAGGATTTATGAACCTTAGAAAAAATAATTTACCCATTATCCATTCTCACAGATAAGTCAAACTACAAATTTTGAGCTGGGGTTTGAATAGTTATACTAAACTTGCAAGATGTGAAAGAATGCGTAGAACTAGAATCAAGTAGTACACTATCTATTCTGGAATGTATAACTGACATACATGTCACCACATTCATTTTCCGTGTCCACCTCATCAGCAATGATAAAATAAGTCATCTATTGTTTCTTTGGAGGTTGTTGTTGGTTTCCCCACATAACTGTAGAGACCCGAAGCCTGACGTACATGGACATTACATTACTTTTGCAGAATACTTAGTACATAACAAAAACACACACACAAGGATCGTAATAGTTTAGTGTCTTTGGAAACTCGGAACGTAATCTTCTAATCGTGGTGAAAGATCTTCAATATCTCCCATAAAGATCTTCCTATTTTTTTACCTAAAAACTTTCTTTATATCCTGGGGAAAAGAAAACATAAAAGGGTGAGCTCAAATGCTCAGTAAGGGTAAACAAAAGAAAAATCAATCACAACATATTCATAAGAACATAACTTTTGGAAATCTTAACCTGCAAAGGAGAGAATAATTTCATAACATGGGATAATTCATAGTAGTGAAATGAAATCCCAATAACCATAACTTAAAAAAATGAAACTTTGTGGCATACACACATAATCATAGAGAATCATTTCTTGTTAGTCAAGACTCATTGCCAAGACTATCTTAGTGGACAAAGTCCCTTTCTGAATCGAGTAACCCTCGTTTCAGTCCTGTTTCACTGAACCGGTATAACCTACCATTTCAGCCATGTCTATCTCATGAGATATGAAATCTTTACCCAATGCATTGGAGGGAGATATTGGTCCCACCCATCTTATAATGAATCCTTTCTTATGTGTGCCACATAATCATAAACCATACATCATAGCGTAACCCATGTAATAAAAATGGAATTCTTAAACAACATGACATCATAAAACAATTCATATAAGATAAAGGAATTCATAAAAATATTTCCATCACAACATAATCAAATCCATGTAATAATAGGGATAAAAAACAGAACCCTTTTATTATCTTAGATGGAAAATAATTTTGATAAAATACTTGAACTCCATTCTTGAGGAAAATATCCTTTATACTTCAAAAACATTTTTCCTTTCATAACATGTCATACGACTTTAAAATAAAAGAATATGATTAAAAATAAACTTGAAAACTAGTAAATAAAGCTTCTTGGAAATAATGTTTTAAAAATCCATTCATGCCGTATAAGTTAAAAAAAATATTCTTCCTTCTTTTGTCGGAAAAGTCAAAAAGTACCTCGTACGAAAAACGACAAAAGATTCCTTTCATACATATTACTAAAAACTCAACGAAGGGTAAAAATGGATTTAAACAATTGTAGGTGGATGTAAATAATATTACATATTGATGAAACATGGATGTGGATAATAAAATACACCCCAGTAAATACTTACGAATAAACAATCTCGGATAAAAATGAGATTGTGATATTTCCCTTACCTTAGGTCCGATTTGCTTCGTAAGTTTCCGAACCTCCTGTATAATGATTTAAATAATGTCATTGACTTATTCCAGAATCATACTAATTTTTATGATATCATATATGGTTCACTTATGACTTTATTGTACCCGTTCTTTTGTAAATTCCATGTTAAAGAGCGTTTTGGGTAAAATCGTTTCATTTATCGTAGGTGTTTTGACTTGTTGTTCTTGACATTGTTATTACTTATATCATGATTTAATTACTTCCAGAATATAAAATATGATTTATATATCATATATATTCAGTATATATATATATAATAGATAGATAAATGAAATGAAAAACACCGTTCATGGAGACGGTAGTCCGTACGTACGCATGAACGCTGTTTTTCTTTCCTTATTGTCTTGAATGAAAGTAAGTAGATGACATAAATATATATATATACATAAATCCAGTATCATTATTATGTCATATATTTCATTAGTACTTATTATATATACTTTATAATCATTCATGAATGGTTAATCATTAAGAATGAATCTCATCGCGTCGTGGAGACGGTAGTCCGTACTTACGCACGAGCGATGATATCATTTCCATAATTATTGAATTGAATTGGAGTGGATTATACAATATATCAGAATCAATATTATGTTTTAATAACTATGTATAGTTATTCTTTACACCATTATACCCATCCATGTAAGGTGGTGGTGGAAAATAGATTACACCACGGCGTGGAGACGGTATTCCGTACGTACGCACGCGCGGTGATTTCATTTTTCCGTAGGATGGATAGAAGGTTAATTAGGGTTGTTTCATATTTATAATAACATATCAGTATTTAAGTAATACTGATGTTATTACTTTATCATGAAACAACTAAAGAAGAAGAAGTTGAAGAAGAAAGAAATTGAAAAGATCGGTAATGGATATTACCTCTTCTTTGGAACGCTTCTTTGAATCCTCCACTTAGGGAACTAATATTGGTCTTTGAAGAATACCAGGACCTCTAGGATTATTCTAGGGAAGTGGAGAGGAGAAAATGGCAGGGGTTGGCCGAGCTTGAGTGCTCAAATTGGTGTGAGGAGGAGGGGGGAGGAGGTTCCCTTTTATAAGGGAGGAGAGGGGCACCTTAGGAATATCTCAAAATATTATTTTATATTAAAGTCAAAATCGGTTTATAATGGTTCCAAAGGGTCTTATTTAGAAGTTAAAGTGGGGATGGGTCGAAATAATATCAACCAATAGGATTTAGACAAGTTTAGGGTATTATTTTAACCTTATCAATTAGATTTAACTCTAAGTTAAATAATTTAACTTTTACCGTGTCTTTTTGTTTTCTTTCACTATATGGTTAATACACTTACTATAACATTCCAAACGAACCCCAAATTGTTTATTATTAATATATATCCGTATCTAAGTCATTTGGCCGAACCTTAGATTTTTAGGAATAAAATAACAATTAATAATATAATATTTGATTTAAAAACTATTTTGTGTCAATTTTGACACTATTTGATATATGATTTTTTTGAAAGTCATAACAGAATTATATGTTCGAAAAAAGTTTATTAAATCAACACTAATATATCATAGTAACCTATAAAATTAGTGTAAGTCATAAAAAGTCTCAAATTAAATTTATTTGGGCATTTATAACATCAATTCTGTCAATATTTCATTAATAAGACAATTACTGCATCATCTTTCTGTCATAATAAATGATAATTATTTAATCCATAAAAATTCTAAATAAATTCCTATGATGTAGATAATTTCATTATCTTTCTGGAGACTATTCATGTTCAAAGTTTCATAAAGTTTATCACTAAATTAAAATTAATATACTTATAAGATTTAAGAGAGTGACATGTTGTCACTTTCTTTGGTTTTAATAATAATTAAGTTATTTTCATGGACAAATGTCCATTAAATGATTCTAATCCGACCCTTAGGTGATATGGGTCGTTTTTTAGTCATCCAATAGAATTTTGACATTTTTTAGCGTAATTTTAAAATATTATATTTACCCTTAATTACCCAATTTACCTTTAACTATGGTAAATAAAATTTACCGTAGTTACTATTCATAATTCCCAAAAATAAAAAGTATCCTATTAACATAATTTGGACCCAATGATTCCAAATATGGAATCCATTTTTTAAAATTCAAAACACAGAAGTTTCAAAAATTAAATTAAAATTAATACCGTTGTCGAATAAAAACGGGTTTTTGTTTAAAATATTGCAAAAGATTGAATTGATTTAACCTACGAATTCAAGGTAAAATCAATGCTAATGACATGCATTATATTAAATGGTAAAAATATATTCTATTTATACTTTAAAACCATTCAATATTATAATTTAACCACATAAGATATTACAATGAAAAAAGTTGTTTTTAATTAAAATATAGCGTGTTTTTACTATTCCTTAAAATGTCAAAGTTACCAGAATAATATGAAAAATTTATCCAAAGTAAATTTTTATTTCTTGATTCCAAATAAGAATTTTATTTTATCAAATTGAACTTATAAACATGTCAAAAACCAGATTTAAAGTGGGTGCACCATCAAAAGGCGGCAAAACTGCATTTTTTGAAAAATACTTATTTTACCCGAAAAATTTATTTTGTTCTTATACCATGTTCTAGAAATGTGTAAGATGAATAATAATGTTATAAAATTCAAAATTTAGTTAATACTATTCATAACGGCTAGTTCATGACAATATTATAATAATATAACATATTTTATTAAAACCCGGTATTGCGTACAACACACGCTATCGAGGAAGGTCGCGATTGCGTGTAATGCAAGCCAAGTCAGGGTTGCGTGTTGTGAAAGAATCCTTCGTTGTTTAGTATAACAGAATCCAACCATATTTCATTTATACATTGAATATATATATATATATTCTCAATGTTGCGTAGAATAACTATTATCAAAATTGTGTGTAACACGGTCCAAGAATAGTGTTGCGTATACTGCAAGCTAATACGGTGTTGCATATAGCGCAAGGTAATCTTGGTGTAGAATAAAACAAAAGACATTAATGAAATTAAAATAATATTTTTCATAAAATCTCAGGGTGTTACATTCTATCCCCCTTAAAATGAATTTCTCCCTCGAAATTCGTCGGGGTTATAAATGGTTTACTATTTGAAAGTTTCTTTGATAGAAACCCACATCGTAAAAAGGAATACCAATACTTGGCTTTAAAAAATAAAGTATGAAATGTAACGATTACCCAAATAAACTAATCACTGGGTTTCCACATAGGTGAAAATATGGATATGGAAGAGAAATCTAACCATCATGTTCTGATGGAGAGTGGTAGAGAACATGGCTATGGAAAATCCAGTAATCACAAATCCATAAATTTGTGACGATCTAAGGTACCATCTGATTCATCAGGTATAAGATCACTAGGACAACATTTTTGGTTTTCAAGATCATTTCCCTAAAGATGAAAATTTGAATTAGAATAAATACTTTCTTTATTTTGGTACAATCTCACTGTTGTTCATGCCTTGAAAAATTTCCACTTCATCTCTTAAATAAATGAAGTTGAATTTGTTATTCGTGAAGTGTTAGCAGATCATGTGATAGAATGACGGGTCATTCCATCTATCTCAAACAAAAGGTTAGCAAAAATTATATACATAAGTCTATCTATAGTGAGATTAATCACATATGGTTCCTAAAATGGACTTATACTTCATATATCATACTTCTTAATATAATAAAACTAGTTTCTACTAAACAGGGACTTCCTGTAGGTCAGTGGTAGGCGATAAAGGCCAATCGCACCTCGGTTGTGGGTTCAATTCCCACAGCCTTGTCTGAAGTGATGGGCTGTCGCCCGTCCTGCAGGTTGTCCTTTTTCTAAAACTACATTACTATAACATCCCATCAATAATATCGAAAAAAACTTCTATCCTTAATCAATGCTCACTTATGTCCAACATAATCCATTTCAATCTTTAGGCTTATCCATAATACTGCAGTCCACTCTCATAACATAGTGAAAACGATTACCAGAGATTTAATACCATCGTTGATCCTCATATATCATAAGATATGTTTTGTTGGTCACATTCCAAACATTCAAAGGCCTTAATCATGTATTCTCTTGAATACCCATCGAACCTTAGTGAAAACATGAATGCAGTTAAAAGTTAACACTTTCCACATACCAAAATCCTCATAATTCTATATACTCAAACCATGATATCACTTAGTCCTTATATCAATCATGAGCTCATGGATACTGTTAAATATTTAATTTTCTCATTTTCCCGTCATTATGCGCATATCATTCTTTTTCCAAAAATATCTCAATCACTTTCCATGGTTACTGGTACCATAAAATTATTGAAAACCACAATAGACCAATACATAAATATTCCAATATTCCATGATACTATATACAACACTATTTTGGAATCCCATTACATAAACACTTAATCATTCCACCACATCGTTGTCATATTCAACATCGCCAATAGTGATCGCATGTGACTTCCCTTTGTCCTTTGCCTTAAGTGGTTGCTCATGTTGATCATCACTAACCCTTGGATTAGGGCATTTATTGGCATAATTTCCCATTTCCTTGCACTTGAAGCATTGAAGTGTTGGTGGTGCGTTCTCTACAGTATTTGCTTTGTTCACATCATTAGAAACACTTCTTCCATTACTTCGACACTCAGCTACTCGATGACCTTCTTTTCCACACTTAAAACATTTTCTAGTCCCTTTAAGGCAATCTCCACCATACTTCTTTCCACACTTTGAGCATAAGGAAACATTCATCTTCTTTTCACCATTATTCTGAGATTTCTCCTTGAACTCCATCTTTCGTTTCTTGTCAAAACCATGGGATGGATATGTAACACCAACTTCTATTTCTACCTTGATAGCACAACGTACAATTTCTTCATAACTACTGAAGTCTCTTATAGCTAATGCCCTTCAAAGACTTGGTTTTAAGCCACTGAAAAATCGATCAACTTTACTTTCAGGTTGGATGATAATGCCAGATTCATACCTTGCAAGTCATGCAAAATTTTCTTCGTATATACCAACAGATTCCTCATCCTTCTGCTTCAGCTCAAGAAACTCCTTTTCCATCTTTGTTCGAAGAATACGACGGAAGTACTTACTGAAAAACAAGTTCTTGAACTCGTCCCATTCCATGGACTCAATTTCATCTCTTTGCCTCGTATTCTTGATAAGATTCCACCATTGATCAGCTTCACCTTCCAAACGATATACTGCTAAGATGACTTTATAATGTTCAGAACATTGAAGAACTGAAAATATCTTTTTTGTAGTACTGATCCATTGTTCAGCAACAAGTGGATCAGAAGTCCCACTGAAAGAAGGTGAACGTTGCCTCATGAAGGACTCAATAGAATATTGTTCCCTTCTCTGCTCATTTGGAAGTCCAGAATGATTCATAGCTTGTGTAAGTATAGCAATAAGATTTTGCACTCCATCTCCCATAACATTTGTTTGTTCAGGAGGGAAATCATTACATTGTCCATTGCATTGATCAACACGGTTCCTTCGGGTTCCAGCCATCGTCTAAAACCCAAAAAGAATAGTGTGAGAGGCAAAACTCATGCTAGGGAAAACAATATAGTAAAGGGGGAGTACCCTTAGTATCTAACATCTTAGGTTAAATTCTAAGATCGTTACCATAGTTCTAGGACCATATCTTATACGTATACTTATCCTTAGGGACATCCCTAGACATACCTTAGAAATATCTCTAGGGATCTCACTAACGTTTTCGCATCCAAGTTTCCAAAGGTTGACTAAACCTTTCCTCTGATACCAACTGTAGAGACCCGAAGCCTGACGTACATGGACATTACATTACTTTTGCGGAATACTTATTACATAACAAAAACACACACACAAGGATCGTAATAGTTTAGTGTCTTTGGAAACTCGGAACGTAATCTTCTAATCGTGGTGAAAGATCTTCAATATCTCCCATAAAGATCTTCCCTTTTTTTACCTACAACCTTTCTTTATATCCTGGGGAAAATAAAACATAAAAGGGTGAGCTCAAATGCACAGTAAGGGTAAACAAAAGAAAAATCAATCACAACATATTCATAAGAACATAACTTTTGGAAATCTTAACTTGCAAAAGAGAGCATAATTTCATAACATGGGATAAATCATAGTAGTGAAATGAAATCCCAATAATCATAACATAAAAAAATTAAACTTTGTGGCATACACACATAATCATAGAGAATCATTTCTTGTTAGTCAAGACTCATTGCCAAGACTATCTTAGTGGACAAAGTCCCTTTCTGAATCGAGTAACCCTCGTTTCAGTCCTGTTTCACTTAACCGGTATAACCTACCATTTCAGCCATGTCTATCTCATGAGATATGAAATCTTTACCCAATGCATTGGAGGGAGATATAGGTCCCACCCATCTTATAATGAATCCTTTCTTATGTGTTCCACATAATCATAAACCATACATCATAGCATAACCCATGTAATAAAAATGGAATTCTTAAACAACATGACATCATAAAACAATTCATATAAGATAAAGGAATTCATAAAAATATTTCCATCACAACATAATCAAATCCATGTAATAATAGGGATAAAAACAGAACCGTTTTATTATCTTAGATGGAAAATAATTTTGATAAAATACTTGAACTCCATTCTTGAGGAAAATATCCTTTCTACTTCAAAAACATTTTTCCTTTCATAACATGTCATACGACTTTAAAATAAAAGAAGATGATTAAAAATAAACTTGAAAACTAGTAAAGAAAGCTTCTTGGAAATAATGTTTTAAAAATCCATTCATGCCGTATAAGTTAAAAAAAACATTCTTCGTTCTTTTGTCGGAAAAGTCAAAAAGTACCTCGTACGAAAAACGACAAAAGATTCCTTTCATACATATTACAAAAAACTCACCGTAGGGTAAAAATGGATTTAAAAAATTGTAGGTGGATGTAAATAATATTACATATTGATGAAACATGGATGTGGATAATAAAATACACCCCAGTAAATACTTACGAATAAACAATCTCGGATAAAAATGAGATTGTGATATTTCCCTTACCTTAGGTCCGATTTGCTTCGTAAGTGTCCGAACCTCATGTATAATGATTTAAATAATGTCATTGACTTATTCCAGAATCATACTAATTGTTATGATATCATATATGGTTAACTTATGACTTTATTTTACCCGTTCTTTTGTAAATTCCATGTTAAAGAGCGTTTTGGGTAAAATCGTTTCATTTATCGTAGGTGTTTTGACTTGTTCTTCTTGACATTATTATTACTTATATCATGATTTACTTACTTCCAGAATATAAAATATGATTTATATATCATATATATTCAGTATATATATATATATAATAGATAGATAAATGAAATGAAAAACACCGTTCATTGAGACGGTAGTCCGTACGTACGCATGAACGCTGTTTTTCTTTCCTTATTGTCTTGAATGGAAGTAAGTAGATGACATACATATATATATATACATAAATCCAGTATCATTATTATGTCATATATTTCATTAGTACTTATTATATATACTTTATAATCATTCATGAATGGTTAATCATTAAGAATGAATCTCATCGCGTCGTGGAGATGGTAGTCCGTACGTACGCACGAGCGATGATATCATTTCCATAATTATTGAATTGAATTGGAGTGGATTATACAATATATAAGAATCAATATGATGTTTTAATAACTATGTATAGTTATTCTTTACACCATTATACCCATCCATGTAATGTGGTGGTGGAAAATAGATTACACCACGGCGTGGAGACGGTATTCCGTACGTACGCACGCGCGGTGATTTAATTTTTCCGTAGGATGGATAGAAGGTGAATTAGGGTTGTTTCATATTTATAATAACATATCAGTATTTAAGTAATACTTATGTTATTACTTTATCATGAAACAACTAAAGAAGAAGAAGTTTAAGAAGAAATAAATTGAAAAGATCGGTAATGGATATTACCTCTTCTTTGGAACGCTTCTTTGAATCCTCCACTTAGGGAACTAATATTGGTCTTTGAAGAAGACCAGGACCTCTAGGATTATTATAGGGAAGTGGAGAGGAGAAAATGGCAGGGGTTGGCCGAGCTTGAGTGCTCAAATTGGTGTGAGGAGGAGGGGGGAGGAGGTGCCCTTTTATAAGGGAGGAGAGGGGCACCTTAGGAATATCTCAAAATATTATTTTATATTAAAGTAAAAATCGGTTTAGAATGGTTCCAAAGGGTCCTATTTCGAAGCTAAAGTGGGGATGGGTCGAAATCATATCAACCAATAGAATTTAGACAAGTTTAGGGTATTATTTTAACATTATCAATTAGATTTAACTCTAAGTTAAATAATTTAACTTTTACCGTGTCTTTTTGTTTTCTTTCACTATATGGTTAATACACTTACTATAACATGCAAAACGAACCCCAAATTGTTTATTATTAATATATATATCCTTATCTAAGTCATTTGGCCGAACCTTATATTTTTAGGAATAAAATAACAATTAATAATATAATATTTGATTTAAAAACTATTTTGTGTCAATTTTGACACTATTTGATATATGATTTTTGTGAAAGTCATAACAGAATTATATGTTCGAACCAAGTTGATTACATAAACAAAAATATATCATAGTAACCTAGAAAATTAGTGTAAGTCATAAAAAGTCTCAAATTACATTTATTTGGGCATTTATAACATCAATTCTGTCAATATTTCATTAATAAGACAATTACTGCATCATCTTTCTGTCATAATAAATTATAATTATTTAATCCCTAAAAATTCTAAATAAATTCCTATGATGTAGATAATTTTATTATATTTCTGGAGACTATTCATGTTATAAGTTTCATGAAGTTTATCACTAAAGTAAAATTAATATACTTATAATATTTAAGAGAGTGACATGTTGTCACTTTCTTTGGTTTTAATAATAATTAAGTTATTTTCATGGAAAAATGTCCATTAAATGATTCTAATCTGACCCTTAGGTGATATGGGTCGTTTTTTAGTCATCCAATAGAATTTTGACATTTGTTAGGGTAATTTTAAAATATTATATTTACCCTTAATTACCCGATTTACCTTTCACTATGGTAAATAAAATTTACCGTAGTTACTATTCATAATTTCCAAAAATAAAAAGTATCCTATTAACATAATTTGGACCCACTGATTCCAAATATGGAATCCATTTTTTAAAATTCAAAACACAGAAGTTGCAGAAATTAAATTAAAATTAATCCCGTTGTCGAATAAAAACGGGTTTTTGTTTAAAATATTGCAAAAGATTGAATTGATTTAACCTACGAATTCAAGGTAAAATCAATGCTAATGACATGCATTATATTAAATGGTAAAAATATATTCTATTTATACTTTAAAACCATTCAATATTATAATTTAACCACATAATATATTACGATGAAAAAAGTTGTTTTTAATTAAAATATAGCGTGTTTTTACTATTCATTAAAATGTCAAAGTTACCAGAATAATATGAAAAATTTATCCAAAGTAAATTTTTATTTCTTGATTCGAAATAAGAATTTTATTTTGTCAAATTGAACTTATAAACCTGTTAAAAACCAGATTTAAAGTGGGTGCGCCATCAAAAGGCGGCAAAACTGCATTTTTTGAAAAATACTTATTTTACCCGAAAAATTTATTTTGTTCTTATACCATGTTCTAGAAATGTGTAAGATGAATAATAATGTTATAAAATTAAAAATTTAGTTAATACTATTCATAACGGCTAGTTCATGACAATATTATAATAATATAACATTGTTTATTAAAACCCGGTATTGCGTACAACACACGCTATCGAGGAAGGTCGCGATTGCGTGTAATGCAAGCCAAGTCAGGGTTGCGTGTTGTGAAAGAATCCTTCGTTGTTTAGTATAACAGAATCCAACCATATTTCATTTATACATTGAATATATATATATATATACTCAATGTTGCGTAGAATAACTATTATCAAAATTGTGTGTAACACGGTCCAAGAATAGTGTTGCGTATACTGCAAGCTAATACGGTGTTGCATATAGCGCAAGGTAATTTTGGTGTAGAATACAACAAAAGACATTAATGAAATTAAAATAATATTTTTCATAAAATCTCGGGGTGTTACAATAACCCTTGTTTTAGGGAATTTTGTTCACATAATTATAATGTCTCTTCCAGTTGTAACACTTATCTACATACTGAGTGTTTATATAAAACTTCCTTTTTTCTTACAAATTAGTGGGATTCTTTATATACCTCTTGTATTTTTTAGCCAGATGTCCCATTCTTTCACATTTGAAGCAATTCCTAGTTACCTTAAGATAATTTGAACGATGTTTCTTCCTACAATTTTACACGTGGGATGTTCGATCTTCACTCCACCACAGTATTTGTTTTCCAAACCACCAATATTAGAAACCATTTTCACTAGGCCCATGAGACCATTGAGATTCTCCGATCTTTATTTCAACCTTGAGGGAATAATAGAAAATATCATCATAAATGTTGAAGTCTTGGATCAACAACACATTTCATAGACTTGTATTTATCCCTCTAGAGAAGAAATACACCTTTAATTCATTGTTCATGACAAAATCAGAGGCATATCTTTCATGCCTTGTGATGTTTTCTTCCTATGCCTCGATAGATTCATCTTCCTTCTGATTAAGTTTCGGGAACTCTCTTTCCATCTTGAGATGAAGGGTTCATGGAAAATATTTATTAAAAAACATTTTATCGAATTCCTCCCAATCCATGCAATAAATTTCCTCTTGGGAAATAATATTCTTGATCAATGTACACCATTGATCTGCTTCCCTATCAAAACGATAAACTACAAGTATGAATTTCTCTTCTTCTGAGCACTGAAGGACAATTAATATCTTTTCAATGGAGTTAATCTGTTGTTCTACGAGGAGGGGATCAGAAGGTCCATTTAAAATGAGAGGCCTTTTCCACATGAAAGATTCAATGCCAACTTTATATTTCCTTATAGAAGGAGGTTTTTTCACAAGATTTAATTTATTATTCATAACTTGAGCCAACTAATCAAGTACTGTCATAATGTTTTGAGCACCTTTTCCCATCATATGAGGAATATCAATAGGAAAATCATCATGTTTCCTATCACAGTGATTTTTTTCACATGTTCTTATATTTATTTCCATTGAATAAGAAAAATAACATAAAATTAGAGGAATTTAATAATTAAAAAATAACCATAAAAAATGAAACTTCAAATATAAAAGGATAAAACTCTTAAAGGAAAATTATATCTTATCATATTATTCCATGGGTTTCAATCTAGTTTATATATGATCTTCATCCTAATATATATTTTTATATGATTCCTTTTTTCCTTTGATAATGGTTCGTACTAAGAATATGAATTTACCAAATCATATCGCCCCCCTCCCAAGAGTGTCATACCAGGAGTGCAGCAAGGCTAGTTATCGTGCATCAGTTCCAGTTCGAGTTTAGCTCAAAGTAGTGTTTTCAGGTATACCCCTAGATACATCTATTCCAAAGGAATATCCACTAGTTCAAATCTAGACATGGATGTCTTTTTTTATAAACCACTTACTCTATACATACCAAAATATAGTGATGTTTTATTATACTTAGTCGCATCCCTATGGTTCTTACTAAAGTTTTCTATTCTTAATCTCCAAAAATAACTAGACCATCATCTGATACCATATATAGAGACCCTTGTTGTTTACACATATCATTATAGTATTTTAAGCACAATAAAACGTCATATTATAATCCAGGGATCGTAATGTCTATTGTCTTGGAAGACTAGGTACACAAAACTGAAAACATGGGACTAAATATAAAATTTATTTATTTAATCTTCTTAAAGAGATCATAACTTCCATGGTTATCATACATATTCATAGGGGGGACTTGGGATAACATGAACAAAGGAATGAACCTAAAATCCTATTAAGGGAATAAAAATAAGAATAAATCATTAGGACATGGGTTATAAGTCATGACATAATGATATAAAAAGAAATGTAACATATGGAATCATTAAATATAAACAAGGAATCATATAAACATGAAATAATAGTATTGTGGTAGTAACATAAAACATGAATTCAGCATGATTCAAGGCTCATTTCACATAGAGTAACAAAATTTAAGTTTAACCACCATGATCATTGCACATGTTAGAATGAGTCAAGGATAACCACCAAGACTATTACGCATAACATCTCATGAGAGTAAACATTACCTAATGAATTAGAGTTCTATATTGGAACATCCATCACAAAATGTTCATGAATAATATTTCCACATACTGATTCATACATAATCAATCATACTTAAAAATAAGGGTTACCCATGGGAAGAATTGGGTATCTTATTCTTATCAAAAAGAATATTGAATGGGAGTATCCTACAAGTGTCCGTAAGAGAAAGGAATTAAAACATACATAGAAATTCATAATGGAAAATAAGCATATATCATGGTATATGAGGTCAAATATAAGTGACAACATGTAAGGAGAGTATTAAAGATATTTTAGAAGTAAAAATTTTTAGTGAGGTTTTCAGGAAAATGCTAAATAGAATTTAAAATATAAAATGGAATAATATTTTATATAAAACCATAAGAGAACAAAGAAAGTTTTTATAATCAAAATAGATATTTTATAAAAATAATGGTGGCTTAAAAATAGATCATATAGTGTACATGAAAATAGAAAGAATTTGATAACATCCCTTAAAATGGATTTTTTACTAGAAAGTATTGAGGGAACCAAAATCTTAATTTGGATAAAAATAAATATAGAGAATCCCGACAAAATAATGGAGGTTCGGGTATAATATCTTTCCTTAAGTCTGATAGTGTCCTTAACTTGATATTAATTCCCTAGATAACCAAATTAAATTCATTAATTAATATTTCCCTAACATATTTTTCATTTAATTGATTTATTATAGACTTATTAAATTCATTAATAACCTTTTTGATGGGTTAAGATGTTTAATTTCATTGTTTCAGAGTGTGTGTTTCCTTAGTTTTCATGATTTTTTTACTAATATATATGTATAGAGAAACATGTAAGATGAGAATGGTTGTATGAGATTAAATTTGTTTATTATTAGTGAACATACATAATATTACATGGTTATAAAATTAATTTTGTTATTTAGAGTGAATATGAATCATTATATAAACATTAATGACAACTGTTTTGGTTAATTTGTAGTTTTGATCACATTGAACTAATTTTTTTTTAGAAATTAATATCATTTGTGAAAAAGATTAAAGAAACTTAAATTATACATAATAAATATATAATTGTCTGATTAAACCATAAAAATGGTTTCAAGACTAGAAAAGATGACAAAAATAGAAATTGAAATCCCGTCTTCCTTGAATGTGATAAATTAACACATCTCGAAAGGTGCTTTCATTCCTAGTATAAAAGGAGGGGAAATGAGAGATGATGATGAATTAATAAATTATCATAACAAAATTAAATTACATGTATGGTACTGAAATTATCATAAAATTTGGATTAAAGGAGGTGATCAAAGAAAAATAATGAAAGGAACATGAAAGAAAATAAAAGAAAAGAAAAGTGGAATCTGCCTCTTGAATAGTTATTTCTTGAGAGTCTCTTTTTGGGAGAGGATTTGGTATTTTTATGATACCAATATCTCCTGGAAGTGGGATAGTTGTTAGGACGATATTTTAACATAATTTAGACTAGGTACATGGCCTAAGAGGTGTGCAGAGAGGAGGTAAAGAGGGGTGGTATTTATAATGGAGAAGAGGAGGGGTTTCCCATTATTTTAATCACTGGTTTAATATTATTGATAAAGAAATTGAATAACATTGGTTTTTGTGAATAAAAATTATGGAGAGCATGTGAGTTTGAAACAAAGGCCATTTACATCATCTATGACTCAATCATGTTGTCAAAATTCATTTATCTAGTATTAATCACAAATTATCATATTTTACTATTCACAAAAAATTCAAGTATTTTAGAAAAATCCAAAAAATTCACACAAAATATTTTTCTATGTGTATAATTAAAAAATAAAATCCACTATATTAAAATAATGTTTAAAATATGATAAATTTAATTTGAATTAAAATAATAATTTACATGAAAATACACAATTTAAAATTAAAACTGCTTTTCTAACACATTGAAATAATTTTTAAGGTCTAATAATATTATCTAGTGATCATAAGTCATAAAAATAATAATTTATGAATTATTTTTTTTAAAATAAATTTTATTTTAATTTATTAAATTAATTATAAAATTTTAATTAAATATACAAGGCTTACTAAAAGACCTACACATTATTAATAATTATTAAAAATAATTTTTTACTTACATTATGATATAATTATATCATATTCTCACTTATAAGATTGATTAATTTTATTTATACATTCTTTAGTGTGGTTACGATTCAATTGGATGGTTTAATATTCATAAGGGCCACATTAATATTACAATGGCCAAACTACTATTTCATCGGTTTAAATTTCCTAAATTGTAGAGATAAATTTTGTTTCATTAATTATTTATTTCTAAGGTCTGTATTGTGTTCTCTAAGTAATATTATAAGATTATATTATAATAAATAATTAAAAGAATGTAGTTTTATTGAAAAAACATTGGGTCGTTATGATAACTTCACAATGTCTCATTTTTACTATGATGAGGTCCCCATGAAAAAATCTACCTTTTGAGTGTTAGATCGCACATTTTATGGGAATGAGAGGGAGGATAATCCCTAAAAGTAGAAGCCTTAAGCTAAAGCTATCAGACTAATAACTCTTCTATAATCTTTATCTCAAAAACTAGGGATGCAGTAAGAAATGAATAACTCATACAGGTTTCGATAAGATTGACTGGTAAGGTAGAGAAAATTCAAATCATGCCTTAAACCATATTGTGTGAAAACTTATTTAATTCATCCATATTCTATATCTATCATGTGCCTTGAAATATTCCCCCCTAAGGCTTTCATGGTCTTCCTAGTGATGGTGGTGGTGGGAATGGATCAAACAATTATCCCCCAAGCTTCCCTCGCACCACCAAATCCTTTACTAAGACTGCCTCTTGGAGGACCACTCTTACCACCTTGGTGTGTTCCGTAATATCTATGTTGCCTCTCCTAGGAAGGTCCATCCATAGTGCCACCTCATGTATCCTTTAATACTTTCATGGTGGAGAAAAAATGGTATAGGTTTCAATTTAAACCATAAGAGAAACATGATACTTATCCAAGCTGGGTGGAACCAACCTGTAGTCCCACTAATTCCAGACTCCGAGACTAGGATCCCCGATATATATTCCTTCGACAACATGACCCTTTACTCTACTGTTATCTAGTTATTGTTGACCACTCTTTATCTATCACATGGAATCTATTTTTCCAGAAAATTCTCAGTAACAAAATCACACTCAAGAGATCTGGAATAGAAGAAAATACACAAGGGTATAATTAATCTCAATTCCATCACTGAATTCCTTTCTTATACTTTTGATATCAAATATATTCATCACTAACCATGTCATTTGAATACATTATAAGGTTTATGAACCTATTATAATACTAAGATTCTATAATGTTTCCATGTTCAAGGCCTAACACTTATGGGACATGAACCATACTCAACATGATTACGTAATACTACTCTATGAATAATTTCTTGAACACCAATGAGGGTAATGTGTCGACATATTAATTGTATGAGATTAACTTCCATCAACACCCTTCTACACCATGAATAAATCTCATAATAATAATTACCATATGAAATATGGATGTCCAAACTAAATAAAACATACAAGTAATAGACTCAAGAAAATCCAATTCCGTTTGAGAATCCAACTAATCCTAAAACATAGAAGGTATCTATCTAGATAACATATTAACTGCACTCAATGTGAGAGAAACATCATTTCACACCACTTGGACTACTATATACATTTCAATGAGGTTTTATCTCTACTAAACTGGTAGGGGATCTTCCCTTTTAACCACTTGTGGGAGAAACATGTAACACCATGTTACTATTTTTAGGTATTCATAAACTCCTCTTTTTAATATTTCTTTGCTTGGGCTTATTTTGGGTTTGTTTTGGGTTGAAATTTGAAATGTTTTGAAAATTATGGCCTAGTACACAGTTGGTGCACGATTTTCCCAAACTGTGTGCCCTATTAAGCCAAGCCATACAAACCCATGAATTTGGGTTTCGTATAGTTGGTTCAGGGTTTTTCAGAGCATGTACCATATTAGGAGAAACCATGATGTCCATTTGAAGGGGATCATGACCAAGCCACATAGTTTGGTTTAACCATGCAGTTCTTCCCATCTAATAGTGCATGAATTTTGATTAATCAAAAAATCTATCTTAAACATCGCCATACCCACAATTTTTTTTCTTAAATCACATAGTAAGACCGCATACAATTTATTCTTCCTCAAGAGCACCCAATAGCAATTTGGGAATCCCTACACCCTCCTAGAAGCAGATCGAATCTTGATGAATGTTGTTCGATCTCTTCTCTGTTAGTTCCCTCACCTCGTTATCTATCTCCTTAAATCTCCCTTGCCCTACCTAGGGTTCAATGAATAACCATGTTTCTTTATGGATCTAATAAACTCGGTTTTGGGATCTTAAACCATGGTATGATCCTTTTTCTTAGATTCCATGATCATCATTCTTCTTTGAAAAATCCATATAAGGGATTGTTGAATTGAGATATGTTAATCCCGAGGTAGGTGGTACTATCATGATGCCAGAATTTTATTATCCTTAAATTTCATTATTGGATTTAATTTTTTTGAATGAAGATAAATTTCTTGATTTCAATTAAATGAATTTCAATTGAATTTTTTGAAAAACCCCTATAAAATTGATTTGGGGTTTTAAAATGGTATTTTTGCATGAAATTGGGAAAACTAAAAATTCAATTTAATTGGGGTGTATTTATGGAAATTGTTGAAATTTAAATTATTTAATTTAAATATTGGAATAGGTTTGAATGAAATAAAATAAAAACCCCAATTATATTGAATTGGGTGTTCATTATAAAATTGATAAAAAATTGTTTGAAATTGTAATATTGAATTTAATTGTGAAATTGAATTAAAAATTAATTTAAAAATCCTATTTCTGAAAAATGGAGTAATTTGTTTTATAGAAACCTAAGGGTTTTATTTTGGAAAAGGCATGTTTTTAATTAAAAACATTCTTTGGTTTTCAAATGGAAATTGGGGTTTTTAAAATGGGAGAATAGGATTTAATTCTATTTTAAGGTTTCTTAAAATAAATTTCCCATCATTTAATTGTATTTAATTACATTTAATCCTATATAGTTAGTGAGTTATTGGGAAAAAATGAAAGGTTAGAATTTCCCAAGAAATGAATTGATGCTTTACAACAATAACAAAATATTTTTCAGTACATCTTACTTACCCATTTGGAAATAGATTATTCCTCTCTTTTCAGTGTTGAGGTATGTGCATACACATTGTGGTTTATCACATCATTCTGTGAGTATACCTAACATGGAACTATCATACCTCTTTGAATATGACCATGTTTCTCACTTGTTTATATATGAGATATAAATGTATTCCAATGTTTTTAAACTATTTTATATTCCTTCTTATTTATATAAAATATTTTATATAAGAGTATTTATTTATGGCATTTGTGTAAAGCACGATTTTATTAATTTTATTTACCTAATTTGAAATGTATTTCCATAATTTGAAATGTAAAGAATGATTTTTTTAGATATTCTCATTAAATTATAAATCTTTTTATTTGAAACATTAAAGAAAATTATTTGGTTAATTTCATAATTCAGTCTTATTATAGAATCCTTGGTGAGAACCTAGTGGTATTTTAGATAACAACCTACCTATGACTTTTGGTTTTTGTAGATTATATCCTTAAAGGTTTGATCAAGGGTAAAGCACCACTAGAATGTGGTTCTAGCTATTGATCCATGTACAAGGAGAGTTTCATATGTTCAGATGTAGGCTATTTATCTTCCTTTTTTTGGTATGTTTCTATAATAATTTTGGTTTTATTATCTCTTTTACATATGGTACACAACCCCTAATAGTTTTTCATTCATAATCATTCGGATTTATTATCTTACTTCAATAATGTTTGTGGAAAAAACATTTCCATGTTCATTTTGTATAAAGTTGGAAGCTCTTCCCCAACCCACGAGGATTGTAAATTATCTTTGGGGCATGTTAGTACTAGATTAGTTATTCGGATACAAGGGTACAAATTATGGGTCATGAGAATGTGGTATCATCAGTCCAAGTTGATATTTATGTATTGAAGTCATTATACACCGTGAAATCATTTCTGGACATAGAAGGTAGTTATTATTGTGTGATTGGATGACTATCACCGTAAATAACCTTATCTAAATAGGTATTCTTAGAGAAATATGAATTGAGTATTACTTATAGCCTTTTACATTATTTTTATTTCGATAGGATTGAAATCCAAATTGTTTTTATCTATCAGTTGGGATTTATTTCCATTGTTTCTCTATTTGGTTTTTAATATGATGTATTTCTTGTTGTTTTCTAACATTGTGTAGAATAATCTTTCAGATAAGATATGTAAATCATATCTAGGATGAAGATACTACTGAACATTAGAAAGTTAATCCTCTTGTGGACCCAAAAATAGTTGAGGTGTTTTTGAGTACTCTCCATGATTTGGTATTGGCACCACCACTATTCCCTATTCAGGCTCAAGCTATGGAACCCCAAAGAGATGTTCTCTAGGAACATTCTCAAGAGTACCTTCACTATAATAAACCATTGTTCACAGATTAAATGATCCACAAGAGGCTGAAGAATGGTTGAGAAAGTTAAAACATTTGTTTGGGTTCTTGGATACATCATGTGAAATAAAGCTGAAGTGTTCCACCTTTGTGCTGGATGGCCTGAGTAGGAGATGGTGGGACACTACGGTGACAACTAAGATGAATGAGGGATTAGAGTGTACATACTTCAATGTTCTTTTTACCATACACTTATATCAAAAGTCGATGCTATTTTTCAAGGCTATAATGTTTATAAAACTTGATCAGGATAATAGGACCGTAATAGAGTACACAAACCATTTATATGAGATCATGAATTTCACACATGAGATAGTATCGAATGAAAAGATTATGATGCGATGGTTTGAGTTGGGGCATCAAAAGAATATTATTTTTCAGGTTTTATTGCTGAATCATCCTTCTTATACTAATGTTCAAGATAGAAAATTATTGGTAGAAATGGACATGGATGGAAGGTCAGGGTTATCCAGAGTTTCTTTCTCTCTATGTAGCAGCATGGGTTCTTTCAAAGGAATGTAGAATCATGATGATTCTTGTGGAAGTTCTTGAAAATAATTTCATTCTAGTCCTCAAGTAGAACTTAGCATAAGCCGGTTGATTTAATACTAGTGTGGCATGATGGGGAATTCGTAGAGGGTTTTCACTAAGGCACCCAAGGTATGTGATTTTTCTGGATTCTCAGGACACCTATTGAAGTTCTACCAGGTTTATTCTACTCTTTATAGTGTAATGGGATCATAAAATCCTTCTAAAATTATAGGTAAATCATATTATTTGTGTATAAGAGGGTTTTATTCCCATGAATTTAGAATTAATCTTCTTTACAAAGTGGAAGAATATATAGAGTTAGAAGTTACAGGTCCAATTACTTTGAAAGGTACCATCAATATAGCTTCATTATCATTATTTTATTTATTTGATACTGATACATCTCATTTCTTTATATCAACCCCTGTTTTTAATCCTCTATTTCTCCATATAGAGATTTTATCTTATGTTATGGATATTACTACACCCCGTGGTATGAAGAGAGAGTAGGGTCTACGTAGTCCCTCCTATTTCTTCTCTGTATAATATGTTGATCTTTCTTGGAGTTTTCTTTTTATTAACATGAAACCACTTTGTGTCATATTCAAGATTGATTTTCTTATTTCTATTAATCCCTAGATTTTTTATCATCGACGAGTCTCCTTTACTACACCGAGTGGTGTGCATCATGTATTTTATCAAGAATAAGACCCAAGGTCGAGTGGGGAAAGATCATCTTATTCGGGGATGGGGAGAGTGATATCTATGTTTTCTTTCAATATGGATTGGGAATATTTCAGCACTAATCTCCCTACAATTTTTGTTGAGTTTACTGACATGTTTTCTTTTGACATCTCAGGTTTTTAACTAGCAAGGGAGGTAGAGTTCACAACTGACATTGTTCATGGTACTCAACCAATTTATAGTCCTTACCAAATCACACCATCTGAACAAAAATATTTGAATACTCAATTAGATGATCTTCTAGAGAAACGGTTTAAATACCTGAGTGTGTCACCTTATGTGGCATCGCTTCTCTTTTCTATGAAAGCTGATTTTTCACTCCTCCTATCTTTTAATTTCCAAAATATCATTTGATTGACGGTAAAGAAAAAGTATTTGATTCCAATAAATGATGATCTATTTAATAAATGAAATGAGTGAAGTGGTTTTAAAGATTGAACATGGATTAGGTTACCATCATTTGAGGATAAAATAATATTACATTTAGAAAAAAAATATTTTGGATAAGTTATAACCAATATGAGTACATTATTATTCCCTTTTGTTTATCTAATGATCAGGTATTCTTTATGGATTTAATGAAAAGGATTTCCCATGAGTATCTTAATATCATCATGGTAGTATTTTTTAATGAAATCCTTGTTTATTCAATGTATGAGTAGGAACATATAAATTATTTAGAGAAGCCATAAGTTTACAAATAAATCACTGCCTTCATGCAAAGATTTCAAAATGTGATTTATAGAATCGTGAGGTGATGTTCCTGTGACATTTGGTGTTGGAACATGGGATATTATTTGTTCCTAAGAAGGTGAAGGCTATTATGACCTGGAAAAAACAGTGAAATTTTGTTAAGATTCAGAGATTCTTGGATCTAGGTGGATATTATTATTCGTTCCTTAAGGATTTCTCAAATTTGGATTCTCTGATGAATGATCTATATTGGATTGGAGTAATGCATAGTTGGGATTAAAAATGTTAGAATTCTTTTGTTGAGATGAAACACCTTTTGACTTTTGCACCGATGTTGACTCTCCCAGAGGCTGAGCATGATTATGTTGACTTTTGTGATGCATCAGGTTCATTTTTAGGCTACATACTTATTCTAGGTGATAATGTTATTACCTATGGATCTCGTCTACTTAGGCCACATGAGTAGAATTATCTGTCCCATAACCTTGAATTTGCAGTTATGATTCACTCGCTTACGAGTTAGTGGAAGTATCTTGATATAGAAATGATTACCATGTTTTCAAACCATAAGAGATTCAGTTATATCTTATCTCAAAAATATTGGAATCTCTTCCAGTGGTGTTGGCTGGAATACCTAAAATATTTAGAATTTTAAATCGCAGATACCCTAGGGAAAGGCAATGTCATCAAAGATGACTTGAGAAAGAAACCTATGACCAATGAAGTGAAATAATCTTTAGAAGATTGGAACTTGATATCTCTATTTGCAAAGTCGCATGTTGGATTCAAGGAATAAAGGAATGCATTTTATTTGGCTAGTGTTTAATTAAAACTCTCTCTTCATAATTTGATTATTCAAGAGTAGTAGCTTGACAATTAGTTCTTTATATTTAGAGACTCTCTTTTTGGTGGGGAGAAAGTTTTTGAGTGGTCTCTCTCTATGGATGGAATTCTATGAAATCAAAGTAACTTTTTCGATCATTACCTGTAATGAAAGCTATGATGGGGTGTTTCCATTATTTCTGGTGGGATTTGTACCTTGGGAAAATAGAGATGTTCTATGACCTTCATTTTTTATTTTGGTGGATAGGTATGTGATGTGAGATTTATTGTTTTTCTCTCTCATTTTTATACATACCAATAGGTAGAGGATGAGCACAAAAAACCATCAGGTTTTCCTAAGCCACTTCAAGTCCATACATGGAAGTGTAATGTGATCTCTATAGACTTTTTGGTTGGTTTTCCATGTACCCATAGAATGGATAATTTGATTTGGATTGGGATCAAATGACTGACTAAATTAGCTTACTTTATATCCATTCAAGATACAATCATAGTTGAAGAGTTGGGAAATATTTATGTGAGAGAGATTTTTTGTTTCCATGGATTTCCATCTTCCATAGTGATTGATTGGGATCCTCAATTCACTTCTCATTTTTAGGGAGTCCTTCAAGAGGAACTGGGATCTCACATCTGTTTAAGTATGGAATTCCATCCAAAGTAGGATGTACAAAAATAAAGAACTATAGAAGTATTTGAGGACATTATTTGACCTTGTGTTTGTGACTTTGGTGGGCCTTGGTATGATCATTTTTTGTTGTATGAGTTTTCATATAAAAATAGTTATGAGTTCGTGATTAGAATGACTCTATTTGAGGCCCTCTGTGGTTGAGCTTGTATATCTCTTTTGTGTTGGTTTGATATTGGAGAATGTTCCCTGTTTAGACCAAGAATTGTTCAAGAGTTGAAAATAATTATTATGTTCATTCATCAAATAAGGTTGAAAGCATAAATCTAGTATAAGTCATACTCTAATCTTCATCATCGACTATTGGAGTTTTTAGTTATTGACTAGGTGTTCTTGAATGTTTCACCCTGGTTGGTTCATCAACATATTGGGAGGCATGGGAAACTTTCTTCTAATTCTGTTGGACCTTTTCAGTTGTTTGAGAAGGTGGGGAAAGATTCTTACTATTTATAACATCCACCATAGCTGACGTTGATACATAACATGTCCCATGTATATCAGCTACGAAAGTATCTTTTTGATTTATATCAACATCTAAGATGGCATGACCATGAGGTTTAACATGATTTCTCCATGACTAACAGCTAGTTATTATTGTTGATTCTGAAACCAAGGTACTTCGTGGGAGGAAGATACCTTTGGTTTGAGTGCTATGGTAGTGTGGTTTTGACAATCATGAGATGTGTGAGAGGGAGGAACTGAATATAGAGAAGTGGCCTCACCTTTATGGCATGGAATGTCCTGAGTAGGATTTATGGGGATAGAATGATTATATGGTGGGAATGATGTAGCAACCTGTCACTATTTATAGGAATTCCAAAAATCCTATTTTTAATTGTGTATTTTTTGGGATTCGTTTTTTGTTATTTTTGGTATAAATTTTAAATGTTTTGAAAATTATGGGTTTGGGCATGGTTGGCACACAGTTTGGAAAAAACATGCGAACTCTCAAGCCAAACTATGGAAACCAATGTAGTGGGGTTTTTTCATTGTTAGAAAATAGTTTTTCAGACCGTGAACCCTATTATGAGAACCCATGTGTTACATTAAAACGGGTTCATGACCACGCCACAATCCTTGGTCTAACCATGCCGATATTCACAACTAACCATGTGTGGAATTTCATTACTCCAAAAATCTACATTAAAATCCCAAATCCCTCCACTTTATACACTAGACCGAATTAAAATGACTGGTATATGGATTTATATTCCTTGGGATCACCCAATAGAAGTTCATGCCCCCCCTAAAACCTCTTTGATGTGGATCAATGTTTGAAGAATGTTGTTCGATATCCTTCCAGTAATTTTCCTCATCCAATTCTCTATCTCTCTATATCTATCTTCTCCCCCATAGGGTTCTGTGGATCCCCATATTGATTTTGTGGATCTAATATCCTATTTTTTGGATCTTAAGCTTTTTTATCCTTATTTTACCAATTCCATGATCTCTATTATTCGTTGACAAATCCTAATTAGTGTTTAGTGAATCGAGATCAACTAATCCTGAGGTAGGTGGTTCCATTAAGATGCTCAAATGTTTTAAAAGCTATGTTTCATCATTTTACTTATATTTTTTGAATTAAATTAAATTGCTTTATTTAAATTAAATGGATATCAGTTGTTGTTTTTTGGAAAAACCAAATTCCATTGAATTGTGGTTTTAAAATTAGATTTTGGAATGAAATTAAAAAAACCAACAATTACATTGAATTGGGGTGTGTTTATGGTAATTGGTAAAATTTAAATTGTTTGATTTAAATTAGGTAATGGGTTTGATGGATTTTTTTTGAAAAATGATAATTTTATTGAATTGGGGTTATCTTGTGAAATTGATTTTGTGAAAAATGTCTTAAAATGGTTTTTATAGAAATCTTAGTGTTTCATCTTGGAAAAGGTCATTTTTCTGATTAAGATCCTTTTTATTGGTTTTTAAATTTAAATTGGAATTTTTGAAATTGGGGAATAAGATTTAATTTTATTTTACAGTTTCTTAAAATAAATTTCCTATCATTATATTGTACTGGATCACATAAAATACTAGTTAGTTGGTGAGTTATTAGGAAAAAACATGCTAGGTTTTAATTGAAAAAAATGGATTGATTATTTACCACAATAGGAAAATATTAGTTAGCACATTTTACGTCCCCATTGGGACATAGATGATTCATCTCTTATGAGTGCTGAGAGACATGTGTAAAAACTGTGGTCTATCACATGAGTGTGTGAGGATCCCATCACCTGGAAATTTCGTACATCTTGGAAGATGACCATGTTTCTCAATTTTTTATATATAAGATATAAATGTATGCTAAGGTTTAAAAACTATTTTACATACATTATAATTTATATAAAATTTTTTATATAAAAGTGTTTAGTTAATCCATTTATATAAAGCCCCATTATTTAAAAATTATTTCCTTCGTTTGAAATGTTTTTCCATAATTGGAAATATAAAGAATTATTTGTTGAGATATTCTCTTTCAATTCCAAACCTTTTTATTTTAAAATTTAAATCACTTTTTTTGGTTAATTTGACATTTGAATCTTATTATGTCATCCTTGGTGAGAACATAATGGGATTTTTTTATCACACCCTTGATGTGCCATCTATTGTTTTTAGATTATCTCTTTCTAGCTTCAAGAAAGGGTAAAGACCCACTTGGAGGTAGTTCCAGTTGTTTATTCTTAGACTTGGAGATTTGAATCTATTGGGACTTGGGTTGTTTATATTTCTATTATTTAGTACTTTTCTATAGTACATTGGGTTTTAATACCTATTTTACTTATAGTACACTTATACCAGTAGAGGTTCTTTAGTTTTCATATTGGATTTTTATATTACTTACAAAATGTTTGTAGAAAATTATTTCCAACTTTCATTTTGTATGATTTCAGGTTCCAGTCTCCAACCCATGGGGATCAGGAACACCCTTTAGTCCATGACATGAATAGCTTAGTTATCGACTTTCTAGGGTACTTGGGATGGTTCGTAACAAAATATATTCATAAAAATCACTAAATTTAAGATGTGTTGCTTAAATAATTATCGACTGGGGGAAAAATTAAGGTCATGGCATCAAGAAAACCCATACCTCTAAATCTATTTTGGCTTCCTAAATGGTGGAATAAGATATTTGAAAAGATTAATATAGGGTTATTTTAGCATATCTGGAAGATAAAAATAAATAAGGGCATACAAATAACTCACTATATGATGCTTATACTACCTTATTAAATCCACTAATGGATGGATTGAATTTTAGGATATACTGACACATTATCAAAGTCATGGTGAAAGGTTTTATTAATCACCCACACCAATCATAGGGTTATAGGGTAAATCAACTGACCAAAAGTCTCCATATAGAATTGAATTATTTATACCAACAAAATACTACTAATATTGCTCACTCTTAACCCACTTCATAATAGCAAAGCTACTCAAATATAATTTTAATATGACCCGATCCACTTGCATTCCTCTTAGGTTACGAAGTGGCCAAGTGTGCACCCCCAAAGTCTTCCTCCAATAGGTCTATAGTTAGAACCAATCACTAAGAATTAATATCACACAAATTGGAGTACGTAACACAAAAACCTATAAATATCTATGCATCACCAAGAAAACATTTATAATAATGAAACAAAATAATATAAATATAATTAATGTATTATTAAATGAATGTGACAATAATAAATATCCCAACAAAACAACCTAAACACAATCCGGTGGACTAAGAAAACTAAAAAACCAATATCCCATGATAAATATCAAACTTGAATTTCTATAATAGATATAATACATGTCATAATATCACAAACATGAACACCACTAGTAATGAACACCACTATGATCCTCTATAAACCTTTACTACTAACTTTTACAACTATGTTTCCTCGAAGTCTACCACTAAAATGTACATTATCTTTATAGACCCAAAATATTTGTTAACATGGATCCTATAATGGAAATTATAAATGTACCTTTTAGGATTTCCAAAAAACACTAAACGAATGTAAATGAAATAGTCAACTCACAAGAGTAATTCAGAATATTCATTTAGGGTTACAAGAAACCAAAGTTAAGAATGTTTTCATTTATCACAACTTAACACCAATGATGTTTAACATAAAAAGAACATAAAGTAACTAGTGCACCAAATATCCTATATTACATATTACATCTCACACCTATCTCTTTTAAATTATCCACATCTCACAACTTCACCTCAACTTTTTTTGTGCATCGACTGAGAGGGTTATCTAACCCATGAGTATAGGATCCATAACCCCATAAATATTATAGGGCTACCAACACAACTAAATACCTAGAGTAACCACAACATGAAATGATATGATTCCAAGAGGGTTCTATCCTCATATGTGCTACAGAATCATTAACTTACACTGAACATAATCTTTAAACATTTGTAAAACTACAAAAACTCATATGAACTAAATATAAACCCTAAATGAAAAATATATATGTACCATCACATTATTTGTCAAAAAATTATTATAATGGGATACTCATATAGACTAAATTGGCACATTGAAAAAAATATACAAAAAATATTTCAAATTTCACAATACTCTATGTGTCCTTATAAGGTACAAAACATGTAATTCACCATGGATATGTTATTAATTCACTTCCATGAGCCTATTTTTATAATTTATCCATGTACATGAAACATATTAATCTATATGGGGTTTAGAATAAATCATTCCAAAATATGTTTAATATGGATACACACTAATTTCCCCCCAGAATCACATGACTTAATCATGGGATACATTGTGTGTAAGTATCACATGGATACATGGTATGTATAACCTTTACACACAGATATGAAATTCCTTTTATACATAGAGTTTAATTTGGAACATATTGTGTGTGTCCTATGAATTGATTTGGCATGTATGTGGAGTATGAATTGTGGAACTTAATCTCATGACATGGGGAATATGACCCAAAATCATAAGGCATGTGATATTTATAAAACTAGAAAATCATATCCCCAAAGCTCTCAGACTATGAAGCATTTAGGCCAGCAAATTACACGGTGTTTATTTCTGAATTATAGATTTATAGAAACATTCATCCCATAAAACTTATCATGGCATCCACTTATGGTCACACTGCTGATGATGCCTAATGTTTACACCCCTAAACTGTCCATCCAACTTTATTAGAGTTATTTCTAATGATCCTTCATCATACATTTAGTTTTCATCCAAAAAATAATTGTAATGTTCTAGAAATTAAACATGTCACCAATGTCATATGTCTAAACCCATGATTCACCAGTTTTCCTCCATTATATCATTGTGGAACCATGATTTAACCCAAACAATAAGCATGAAAAGCCAATAATTGATGTGTGGTGTTTGGTGGAATACTGACCACCCATGAATGGTTTCACACACAATTTTATTTATGAATGCTTTAATTGAGGAAAAATAATTTTAATTATCAATATATGGAATTCTTATGAGATTACTAGAAAATTAAAATGCTTAATTTATCAACGATAAATAATAATTTTAATAATTATCACCATGAACAATCCTCAATAAGAAAATAAACCAAGGTAAGTTATAAAAATTTAAATCTTAAAAAATATGCAGCCATCATAACAACATTAATTTCATGAAAAAATAAAATAATTATCGAATAGCTAAGTGTAAATGATTTAAGAAGATAATTTAAAAAATCCTAAAATTAATTATTCACGGGATGAAAAAACAGTCCAATTAAATATTTCAATTGATTATACTTTTAGCCCTTTCACTGGAATGTCATAATAAATCATAAAATAAGTTTTGATAAGTGAAAAGATCAATTGACATATGAAATTTATTTTTATTGTGCCTGAAATTATTGATAAATTATAATGTATTTAAATTTTCTTCTTTTCAAATTTTTGATTATTATTAATTTAAATATTAATAAAGTTCATAATTAGTGAATCTATTTTTAGAAGAAGATAATTTGATTAGTGATGAATGAGGTTAACAAAATAAAAAATGACCTTACAAAATGGTGATACCAGTCACTTCTATGATTATATCTTGAACTACATTTTTCCTTACCGCCATCCTCAAGAATGTGTAGAACACGAAGATCTACACATAATTGGATGTAAAGGGGACAAATAATTTCTCTAAGGAATTTCTTCCACAAATGAATAAATGAGGGAGAAGAGAGATTTTGACATTGAAGATTTTAGGTTAGAGGGATGGAATAATTTTTTCCCTAGACTCCCTATATAAAAACACTATTAATTTATCACAATAACTCCACTAATAAATCTATTAATTAAATCCTCTAATAAACTATGAGTAAACCAAAATGTATCCACACTAAAAAATCTATAAAAATACACATCAATAATGTCATGGAATATTGATTCCATGCCACCATTACCTAATAAGAATAATAATATTTTTAGTTGGATATAATAGTGGTTTAAATAAAGACCTATAATTATCCGTCTTAGGGTTTGAAACCATCCCAAAACTCATTCCACTCTTTGTAAAAAACCTCAATTATCAACACAGTTGTGGTGTTATAATTTTTAAACGTGACTCCATTTAAGAGTAATTAAATTTTTGTAGATTCATGGATAAAAATATTATATTAAATATGTTATCATTATTTTCAAAGACCATAATGAAAAATTAAGCGAACCAACATCATGAACACCTTTCAAAATATTTCTAAAAATTTAACTTTTTTTATTATAGAATACGGGCCGCTACAAAATATGAAATGATTATAATATTCTACATATATTAATATATATAGGCCACTCATTTTTTCATTATCATGATTTGAACACATAATGTTCAAATACCAAATTAATAACCCTTGTCACTCGGTAAGATAAAATATTGACCATATCTGCCCCATGATTTGGTTATTATTTATAAAAGATTCTAACCATATATCATGACCCAAATATACCATTATAATCTATATTCCAGTAAAATCAATCATTATCAAATTAATATAGGTTGAATGAGAAGGATAATAAATACATTTCTAAAATGATCTCAATCCATATCTTCTATCATGACATCGAGAAGTGAGTCAAGAGGTGATATCATCATCTGATATCCTCTTAAAAACAATTTTCATACTAATTAATCATTATATGTCCATCACTCAGCACATTGTGATAACCTAGAAAATCCTCATACAAAAAGGCATATTTATTTTTGTTAATGAATGCATTGAAAATCACCAAGATTATAGAATCTTTCAATTATCAATATCAAGAATCAAATTATGTAGAATAATCTTAAACTCTATATTATGGAAAATTTTCATATCTTGAACCGAAATGATCATCATCCTCAAAATTTCCTCATATCATAAAATGAATTCATTACAAAGTAATATCACATTTCATAACTCATCATAATATTACATATCAAATCCACCATGTTACTATCTACCAAAATCAAAACCTCAATCATCTTGGGAAATCATATATATAACAGGAATGTAAAAAATGGGAAATAAAATAGGGCCTAACTATCATAACGAAACTATTACCAAAATAAGTAACAAAGTTGGAAATCAATGATTTCCTAAAAATAAAATAATATGAAATCTATAATCCTCTAAAGTGAAAAAAAGTTCATAAAGAGGGCCCAATAATGAAATGAAATAATATAATATAACTCATTTCTCTTTAATGATCTCCCAAAATAATCTCACCCCATCCCACCAATATAGGTTTTCCTAGTATCTATAATGCACTCAATATTTGATATTGTATAAAGTTAGGTCCTTTAATACATGAGTACCTAGATAAATTCCTCATCATCCTCCTCATTTAGAATCAATGGAACTCATATTGGTGTATATACAATCATTATCATCTCTTTAATTCAGGTAAAATTTCTATCTTGTATAATACCATATTCAAGGGAATTCAAAAATAATGATGGTTTTATAGTGTAAAAAATCCATAATTTTACAATATATTATTGTAATTACATGATTCTCGATCATAAAACATATCACATATAAAGAGAAAGCATGTGGATATATCATGTAATAGACACTATATAATTAATTTTATAATATATCAATACCCTATAATAAATTTTGTGAGTACTTGAGAAGGATAGTAGATAATTAGTGTCCTTAAATCAAAATGTGTCGACTAACATATCCTATATTATATTATCTATCTCTTTTATTGATATCAAATAGATCTAACACTTTTCACCTAGTATTTCCAAACCCAACCCAAATAATACATTTTTCTGACTCTGAACTCCAACATAGATCTTATCCAAATTCTCTGATACCACTTTAACATGATCCATGTCTATTAATACCCATCATTAGACTTGTGAAAATAATGATAGTTCAACCCCAAGAACACATTTTTTAAGCCTAGGTTTTGTGACCAATGTTGAGGGTTTTTAACATGAAAATTCTATTCCTTAATCTCTATAGATCATAATATAAGACTCTAGAATAAAATAAAACCCCATAAACCCTAAATAATAATTAATAATCAATCAAATTATATCATAAAAAATAAATAATGTATAAATTTCATATCATATAACATGTGAAATAATGTTATAATCAATAAAATAAGTATTATCTAATAATGTATATAAAAATCCTATAAACTCACTATACCATTGTTGTATATAAATCAAGACATAAAAACCAATCTCATTATACCATTCTTAGTCATCGATGTAACATTCATGACACCTCTAATGACATGATCATGTAACCATATAAGTAAAAGTAGGATAAATTATATCCACAGACTCAGTATTCCAACTGAAAATGATGTAAAACTAATTTGATAATTTTTTTAATAATCAATGTATTAAAATCATAATATGTATTTTTGGCATCAAAATCTAATATTATTGAAGGATTAATATATTCTAAATATAAAATAGTCAAGAAAAGAATCCTTAAATCCTTAGAATATACTACACACAAGTCTCAATCATTCTATAAATAAGCATCCATCTTTACTAAATATGTATCGTCATATATTTTTTTATAGGATCATTATAATAACCAATATAAAAAACAATAATTATGTATAATATAAAACACACTACTAAATATCAAATAAGGACCATATAAACAAATTCTCTATAAGTGTATTCTCAAGCCTCTAATAACAACAACATCATTCTCAACTATATTCCATAACCATGAACCCTATATGAGAGTAGGATAACTAAGATATAAATCCAAAAATTTAAATAGGATGTGGGTCATATGTGGTGCACACACCCAAGGTGATAGCCACAATAAAAATGAGAAAATATATCATTTGTCAAATAATATAATTTTTTTGTATAATAACTATAATAATTACATTCCAAAAATTAAGTAAAAAAATAAAAAATATTTATATTAATTGTGACAATATCATCATAATCATACCATCAATATCATCACTATCTACCAAGTCATAGTTATTACATGGTCATGGTAGCCATGCCAACACAGTCTTTGTGTAATATCAAACACATGTTGGTCCAAATAAAATATATATTGAAAGTAAATTACTAGGAGGATCATCTCAATACATCATAAGAATAATTATAGGGATCAATTTCAATAATGTGTATATATTTAAAGATAAATATCTCCTAGTAAATCCAATATAGTAAAAAATATGTCCAACAACACATCAAACTACTGATGATCATGATCATGATTTCCAAAAATAGAATATAATGTGATGTAAACACCAAAATAGTATTCATACATCTCACTCAAATGTTTAGGTCCAAAATATTTTTGTAGATAAAAGTTATCTTAAATTTTCCAAATCACTCAAAGAAAGGAATCATTAAATTATTCTCAAGAAAATGAAAAAAAATCCTCAATTTTCCCATGCTGATTCAATGTGTTTTTTGGTGTTTAATAATTTGAATTGGAATAAAACTCATCAAAAAAATCTATTTTTGGCCTAAAAAATCTATCCATCATGATCTATTCATAAAAAAGTAAAACTGACTACTTATTTATAAATAATGGATACTAGGTTTAAAATATCTATTTTTCATAAATTATGTATTCACATAGATTGTAAATATATATGTACAATTAAAATTTATAATAATAATAACATATACTCGAGTGACAATATGGCCAACCCTCTTGATTTCTTACTTCTTAGGCCAAATAACCCAACCCATTTTTTGCACAATTAAAATGAAGAATTATCACATTATCATAAGTTAACCCTTTTGGGTTGGCCATTATTTTCTACATCATAGCTACCTCGACTATCACTTCACTATCCCTAACCATCCTGTGTTCCTATTTCCACCAGGCCATACATGGAAACTACGTCGACCCCCTCTGCTAAAAATCTAATATACACACAAAAACCTTACTATTATTCTCCATTTGTATAACCATCCACCCATCCCAATGTGACACCACACTATATACACTCTATACCCTCTGAATAATCATTCATTGAATGTCCTAATATAACACCCGACCTCCACATGATTTAAAATCAACCTCCATGTTTATTCCTTTATCCATATGGGTAAAAAATATCATGGGTCCTGAACAAACATATCCTAAAGATTCAATGCTCCATAGAGGGAAGGTAATGCCTATAAGGTCATAACGATGCATGAGACAAATGTCCAATGGTATCCAAACTCTTATGCTTCCTTAAATAAATAAATAATTATAATAATATATAAACTACATATTAAAATATTAATACCATAAAAATGAAATAATTAAATAAATGATTCATGGTTATTACTCAGGTGCCACTATCTCTTTCCCCTCAAATCTTATAGATCATCCTTAGTTATTTCACATGTAAAATGATAGTTTTAAGGGTATAATTAACTAATTATTGAAAATAAGTCATGAAATTAAATTGAAGCATTCTTCCATATTATATTAATGCAAAATCGAAACACTATGTACTAAAAAGTAATATAATGATAGAATTTCATAAAAATTATCTGTAGGTAAGATACAACCAATTTCACTAGACTCCTATAATAATACATGCACCATTTAAATAATTTAAAAATAAAAATACATGTAAATTTATAAAAAGGAAAATTATTTAGAATTATGTCAAGCTTTCATCCAAAGGAATGAACCTTATATTGAGATCAATAAAAGTTTCAATGTTTTCATTTATGATTTCATACTAATTTTAAGATAATATTTTCCCTCTCATGTGTGAAATGAAACAAAATCTGTTAATTTTTATAGACACTAAAACAAGAAATTTTAATACATTTTTATAAACATCATGTAAATTCCACATCATCACTACATCATGTACACATAATCTCTATAATAATACTATATCATTTTAATAAATCCACACAATGTTTTCTCAAAAGTGAACAATAATTACTTATCAGTTCATAAAATTCATTAAGGGTTTATTTCTCAATGAAATCATTTAATATTTATCACCATCCACTATTATAAATCACACTACAAAAAAATTACATTGTACTAAATTTTCCATATCAATGTAAATAAGAGTCTTACCCTAGATCATGGGTTTTATAAGGATATCCTCATGGGTAAATATCTTCATCTTTTGATAGACCATGTTCATAGAAATCCCCATCCAAGAACTTATTTGTTTTAAATTAGGATCTTCAATTGACCAAATGGGACATTATTGTCTATAATCAAGAGAATTAACAAAAAATTAATATCATAATTTTTATATTTCGAGTCATTATTTATTTTTGTGTATAAATATTTTAAATGACTGAAATACCAATAAATTATTTTAAATGACTATAAAATTATCACTATCACAATCTATATAAAAATGAGTAATATAAATTACTCCTACATGTCAAATGAACTCCAAATTTTTTCATACTCATGAAACAAAAATAATAATGTATATAATATATATATAAATTATAAAATTTATATATAACAAAAAATATATTATATTTAATATGGGGGAGGGGGTGTTTAATATACCAAAATCATGAATTAATTTTCTTCTTCTTCTTTTAATACACTCATGCCCAAACTAATAAGGGAAAATATTAATTACCCACACCAATCATCCATTAAGAGATAAATTTTAATAGATATGGGCATAAATATATCTATTGGAATAAAAAAATATCATTCTATGAGAATAATATATGTTATTCTGAAAAACAAAATAAAAAATAGTAATAATTTTACTCAGTATAATTCTATCAAGGGGCCATATTTCCTAATTTTTTTAGGAGGGAAAATTCCATCTAGTTTAAGAAAAACCTACCACAAGATCATTAATATAACTAATCTTACCGTAGTTTGATCAACATTAAGGATAGTGTAAGGAAGGTATAAATGTATAAAGGTTTACCTGAAATGTACTTTAGTAACATATTATTATGGGTATTTATACAATGTATAAACCACTAAGTACATAAAATATAATATATAGTAACTTCCATTTTATATAATTTAACATTATAATCAGAACCCAAAATATTTCTTATTGCTCTTGACTAAATCGTATATCTTTATATATGACCTTACTCATGTTAATCACAACATTTTTCAAAATCTGAGACTTTCTATAACAAATATAAATTTGGGGCAACATATATATTTCCACTAAAGGGTTAATTATCATTCCACTTCCACATATTACATTCAACCAAAATAGTTGAATTATAACGTGTAATTTTTCATTAATAGTAAAAACAAGATTCGTTTTATAATCTAATAATTTACATTACTTGAATAATTTTTTTATTTGGAATAAAAAATATATTTTATTTAATCCCAACCATATCAAATATAGAGGTATAATTAGTGATTATGATATTTTATTTGGTCTAATGGTTTTTTCATTAGATCAAGTTCCTTATCCTTTAAGTCAACTCAAAATATATTTACACAACTCATATATATATTTTTATAATTATATGGGGTTTTAAAGAATTTTTTTGGTACTTCTGTTAAACTAAGGTTACTTATCCTGCATGATAGATTAATTTTTTCACACACAAAAACAAGATTGGGCATATTATACTATTAAGTACTCCTTGTCTAGTAATAATAATTTTTATTAAAATGGACTCCTCCATATATTATGATGAAAATATAAACTCTTTTTATAATATAGAACCATCCATTATTATATTATTATAACTCTTTAAATAATGGTCCACCTTTGAGGAAAAACAAATAACTAGATTGTGGTAGTGGAAAAACCTTATAATGTTCAAATATAACATAAGTTTAACACTTTACAATGATCACTTAATAACCTCCAAAGATGAACAATACATCTTTATTATTTCATATTCACTTAGGAATATTTTTATCATCATGATGTCCCAGATATTAATGGTAGCTAAATAATAATAGTGGTTAATTTTAGTTTAAAATAAAACTAAATTTTTCTCTTCCTTAAGTTTAATAATTTTAGAGGGTTTTTAAAATTTAATCAACCAATAAAAATATTATAGTAAAATAAGTATGTGTAGTGGAAACCAATACATCATAACTTTATTAAAATCCATAAAATTTAAATTTATAGTGGAACTATAAACAAGTAAACAAATTGTAATAAATGTTGAAACAAAATAAATATAGTGTACTTGATAACAAACCCTGGAAAAAATAAATGAAATTATAAAACTAAACTTTTAACCAAGGTGAAAGGATAATTTTTAAACTTTATTTAGGGTATCCTTGATATTAAACATAGTGAATGGTGTGTCTTCTTATCCCATGGAATCCCTAAAATTTGAACCTTTGGGAATGTATAATATTCAAACCACCATTACTATGTCTTCCAAAATTGTAATCCCTCAATCACATGAATTTATAATAGAACACTTTCATATTTTTAAAAATCATGATCACAATAATTAGAAATATAGCTCATTATTTCTAATGGAAACCCTCATTCTTGAAGTAGTAGAAATACAATGACTATTATAGGAAATTATAAGATATTTACTATGAAGACCTCACAATATAACTCTTATCAAAACACTTAAAATTAATATAAAATTGGAATCAATCTAACAAAAGAAGTCATTTTTGTTCGATTGATTGCAGTCTAAAAAATCATACATTCTCAATCATAATTTTGATCCTCAAGCAATGATCCAATTTATACGAAATCCCCAAATGTTTGTATTTTTCTTTCATCGAGATTAGTTTTAATGAAAATAGAAGTTTCTTTATCACTATATGATGAAATAAATATAGATCCACATATTCCAATAAATCCAATCATTCACCTCTATAGTGCTCAAACATATAGTGAATTGAATTTGGAATGAAAACATAGATCTATGGATTATCACCCTATATAATTAGGATTAATTAATTTTTACTTTTCATAATAAAAATAATTAAAATAAAATATTCAAGTTAAATGAAATTCACATGACGTTTATTTTTATTTTCAAAACATGGATTGCATGATATTTATATGATTAACAATCTCATCACTTTTGAGAAGGACATGACACATAGAAAAATTGAAAATAAAACCCCCTTGTTAAATAATAAGTTCTCCCTCTTTAAAAAAACCATTTAAAATTTTCCCAAATTATAAAAAGATTAAATAAGTTTATTATATCTATTAAAAAATTTCAAAGTTATCCTGATTTTTATTTTACAAAAGATACCATAAAAAGTGGGAAAATATTTGATTTTTTCTAACAAACTACCCATAGAAAATAAATTCTGTTTACTTTAAAAAATAACTCATTTTTTAAAATAAAAAATTCCTCAATTAAAATATAAGCCTTAAAATTTTGATATAATGTGTTGAAAAAAGAAACAAACACCTTTCATTCCTTTTGGATAAGAAAGATTAATCTTATTTAAATTTTTTTTAAAACATTTATAAATCATTCATGCATTATAAAATAAAAACACTTGTAAGAAGTTATAAATGAAATATAGTATACAATTGAAAATATATCATCCATCATACATCAACAAAAACCATAAAATAATTTCCTTATATAGTAAAATTTAATGTTTAAAATAGCATCAATGTTTTGAAATACATAATTTTTAATGATGTTTAGTGATTATATTCACAATACTTTGTAAAATCCTTTAAATATTTTTTCCTATATATTAAAAAGTATCATACTCCAAATTATGTTTTTGAATAAACTCTATTAATGAAAAAATAACCATATATTTTTATTATCAATTCCAATAAAAGTTTCTTAATTTTAGTTCACGATCTTTAACTATTTTATTTTAATGATCAAGGGAAATAACTAGTTCATCAAGACCCATTATCTTGTTTCAATTAAAATTCATCAGATACTTAATTTCTATGTTCTAAATATTCTCATAATTAAAAATATTTTCAAAATATCATATATGAGTTTCATAAAAATCTTTAAAAATAACCTACTTTGATTTTAATTATACCTACTCATAATTAAATTTTCTTAATTTATCTGAAGTCTAAATTTATTTGACAATATCGTTAATGAGATTCACCATTTAATCAATATTTTAAATTATTTCTATAATATTCCACATATTTTATAACTAATTGAGTATTAATTTTTTATTATTTTTTTCCTTTCACTTAGAGTAATATTTTCCAAATAACTTTTTGATGTTTAAATTTTTCTAACTTATTATAATAAGTTTCAAAGAAATATTACTCAAGTATTTTTTTTATTCTTCATCAAAAACATATTGGTGGAATTTTAATTTCTTGAAGGTAATCAATCACAATATCAATTGATTTGTAAGACTTAAATTCTTCAAATATTTTACCTTTAGAACAAGCCTCGTAAGTGATTTTCATGTCTTTGTATTTTATTAACCTGGAAAACTCACATATGATGATTTCACTAATTTTTCAAAAAATGTTGTTATATTTTGATTGAATACATGAATTTGAAAAGTTATAAAAATATTCTAAAAACATTTTTAAATTTCATGGAAATAAAATTCATGAGATATAGAAGATTTATAGAAAACGGATATGAAGAATTCATTCTCACGGGGTGTTTAAGATTTTGCAGGTAGAACCTATAGAGTTGAAACATCCAATATATTATATTTTCAATTTTATTATATTATTTCAAATATTTTGTGTAACAACCTAGGTGATAATAAAATAAAAAATTTTCATGTTTTTTAGTATTCACGAATTAGGACCCGAGGGGTGTAGTCTAGTGGTTACACCTCTGAGGAGTCTCATGGTAGGTCTCATGTTAGAGTATCCATGATTAAATGTATGTGTTGTAGATTTTAATTGATTAATTTTATCCCAATCCCATGAACTATTTTAATTATTAGTATTCATGAATTATAATGTTAGATTCATTAAGAACATATTAAGTAATTTTTAAATAAAAAATGAAATTATTTTATTAAACTATTTTCCCATATGGTTTTATTTTCAAATTATAGAATTATAATTTGGAAGAAATGAATTAAAATTTTGAATTTGTAATGTAAAAAATATCTTAAGATGAATTTTTGATAATTTTTTGAAAAGATTTATTTATCCTTGAATAGTGAATAATACAAATTTTTATTGAAAATTGTATATTCATTTAAAGTGTTTATAAAGTCATATTTTATTCATATTATTTTTAAAACATAATTTGTTTATTTTTATTAAACCTAATCCAATTAAAGTACTATTAGTTAATTTTATACTTGAATTTACAATAAAAAAAATTTTATACATTAAAATTAATATTTCCACAAATCTACTTTTCATCAAATTTTGTGGGTTTAATTTTGAATTATATTATACATATTCTATGAAGAGAATATTGAATAATAAATTAAATATTTTAAATCAATGGGAAATAATTTTTTAAATAGGTCCCTTTTATTTATAATCATTGTGAATAGAAACTATAATAAATAATTATTACCCCGATATGGTTAAATTAGGTAATTGTGGATAAAAATAAAATTAAAAGGATTAATAATTGACCACTAAAACATGAATTTATCAAAATGGATTAGGTGAGTTATTAAATTTCCATTATATTTTCTAAAATATGAAAACAAGGTGCCATATTTCTTTGATTTTGATTTTATAGTATTTAAGTAAAATTTAATTTAAAAATTTTTCTTGTCTTTCTTTTAATATATATAATATTTTGTGAAAGGGGATAAAGGTTATGATTCATTCTATATATTCAATTAAAATTTAAAATATTTTTTTACCAATGTAATTTATTTTTAATTTTTAGTAATGAAATAATTACCTTAAATTCTTTTGCAACACAGATTTAACGTTTATTCAATTAATAGAAAAGTAAAATTCATGATTTTAAAAATGTTTAAAGTAATATAATTTCAATTAATTATTATGTCCCATGAATTTTTGGGATAAAAAATATATATTAGGGATATTTAATGGATTATATTCGAGTTCTAATGTTTTCATGTGGTTATCAATGTCAAATCACAAGAATACCCCAAAAGAGAATTAATAGATTTTAACCGAATATTTTAGTTTTATTTCTTCTTACACATCCTTAATATTATTCAAACATGGTGATATAAAAAAATAATTATCTAACATATAATTATATGATATTGTGTTAGTGGAATAACCAATGTCAATATCCTTCCTTCAAATGTGAAATGATACCATCTTTGGAGTGTACAGAGGATTACCGCCTAGCGAACTGATGTAATTTGTTTTCCATCACTACCTATAATAGATATACAAAATTATTAATTTAATTTATATATATTATATTGATGAAATATTTTTTATTATTTAAAGATAATATATTATATAATTCCCCACATTTTCATTCATTGAAAAATGATAATTTTGTTCATGCGTACATGTGGCCTACCATCACCACGAAGTGAGGTGATTCGTTTTTCATCACAACATCATGTGAATGATATATATAAAAAATGAAATGATATTTAAGATATAATAATCATTATATAATAAAAATATAATACATAACTTATTTCCACACTCATTGTTGAAAATTGGAAATGTTACTCATACATATGTACGACTTACAAGCTCTATGATTGTAACGAAGTTATTTTTTGCAAATAATAATTCATGATTACCTTGAAAATTATAATTGAAATATTAAAATAATAATTATTCCATGATTATTATTATTTATATGATGTAATAATGAAATATTTGACTATAGAAAACCTAAGGATGTAATTTTTCCAAACGAGTCAAATATCGTTAGAACCTCTGACCTGAAGTTAATTGATTATATAATTGATTACAACTTGGGAATAAAAGGAATAATAAAATTTAAACTTTTTATTATTCAAGTGAATATTTAGGTTAATTTTATTGTTCAAGAAGATAAAAAATTTTCTTGATGAGTTACACTCTAGGTAATGGACAATTTACATTTAAACCCTTATTTTAAATATTTTGAAGATTTATTTTCAAAATATTTCTCTTCCATATCCTCATTATTAAAACCAATTAGGGATGTATTTATATAGAAATTAATTAACTATGAATAACATTTCTCATCAATTTTGACTTTATTTCACAGTTTTCTAAAGAAATCATTTTACATATTTTATATGGAACATTTTAACAAAAATATACAAGGAATGTTCTATTTTTAACATATATAACATCAAAGAAATTTCCCACTGACTTAAATATTATTTGATGTATTTATTCCTTTATAAGATTTCTTTTTTTCTTTAAAAAACCTATTCTCATTTTTTCTTAGTATTTTTTAAAAGGGATTTTAAATTAAATGTATATTTCAATAACATGAAATATTTAATTATGGGTGTAAAGAAAATTTTAATGAGTATAATTTTGAAAACTAGAATATTTTAGGTGTTATGATTTTTTTTATCATTATTGGGAATTGTTTATGATGATGGGTGGTTTCCTTATAAACCAAGGATGAGTGTTTCTATAACAAACAAAATATGGGTGGGTATTTGATATCTCTTTACTACATTGGGTATAATTTATGTTGGAAGTTGACCGTGAATGTTTCCAATTTGTAACCGTGAATATTATTACATTTTTAATTGTGAAGGTTATTACATTTTTATTAAAAAGGTTATTCCTTTGGTAACCATGAAGGTTATTCAATTTTTAACTGGGAAGCATATTCCATAAGTATTATTGATATGAAAAGGGTTCCTCATGTTTCCTACATGATTTAGTTATGCTTGTTATGATTTTTATAGAAGTATTATTATTACATTGTGTAATATAATAATCTTATGTATAAAGGAACGTATTTTCTATTTCAAAAGGGTGAAAAGTAGATATTTGTGAAGTATTTTTTATTAATGTTTCATTATTAAAAAGAAAAATTTATGAGATATATTTTCTTCTAATATTTCTTAGGAAATTATTTATTATTTTTTTGGGTTGATAAGTTCATTACTTGAGTAAGAAAATTTTTATTCTAAGTCCCAAGATTATGTTAAAAATGGAAAAAATTTATAATTAATCGTGGACTAATTGGTTTCTTTATTTTTACATGTCCCTTAATGATATATTTTTCCTTATACCATGATTTAAAATTTCTTTCATGCAGTTTATGTATGGGTAATAATAACTAATAAGTGAAGTTAATAGTCAAAAAGATTTTCCATGAAAAGAAAATGTGTTTCTTTTTAGAAGTTTTATGTTACTGAAAAAATGGAACCATTGTTGAAGTGTAAAAATTTTAATATATGATTTTATTAAAGTAAGAGTTATGATTTAAATTTCTAAAACTCTAAAATATAAATATCCTAAAAATATAAAAAATAGAATTCATAAATTAGAACTCAAGATTAAGTAATGATTAAGGATGTGTGTTTATGGATGGTATTAGGTCAAAGATTTAGATAATTTTAGAGGATAATAAAATTTCGTAAATAAAATTAATATATTTTAATGTATGGTTATCATGTTATAACATTTTAATATTACTAGGTGTATCTCCTAAACTGTGTCTATTAATAAATCTTTTCTATAGAGAAAACAAGGAATATTAAGCAACAAGGCCCCATAGGATTATATCATTCCAAATCAACAACCTAAAATGGTTATATTTGGAACTAAGAAATTTTTTACAGCAATTGATTAGTTTACCAAGTCTATAAATGGAGGCTTCATCTATGCTAGAGAATAACTAGATATACCACAAAAAAACATGTCAATAGTGAAGCCTTCTATGAGACAAAAACCTCTAACATTCAATGGATCCTCTCACCCAGTGGTGGTTGTGGGATAGATAAAAGCTCTGGAAAATATTTTAGAAGCCATGGGTTGTTTAGAGCATAAAAATTAACAATTTATTTTTACTATTTTGATGGTGAATCCATTCAATGCTGGATAACGGTTAATAATAATAAATAATGTTAATATATTGACAACTTAGAATGGGATGAGTTTCATAATATTTTCATTAAGAAATATTTTCCTAAGGTGATTTAGATTAATAAAGGAAAATATTCTTTTAATTGAGTTATAAAAAGGAATATTAAGTAGTCGTTTATAAAAATATTCCCTTAAATGGAAAGGTACACACTAAATTTTACATGGTATCTTGATAGTAAAATTAATCAGTTATACTTAGGATTAAATCCATGATGTGAAATGGAATTCAATCCCCATGAATTTAAAAGTTATGAGAAACATGTTTTATGTGTAGAGAAGTTGGAAATGGAATTTTTCATCGATCTAGTGTTCTATGATAATAAGTAGAAAAATCAATCTATATGGAAGGAAAATGGGGAGAATACATCAATAAGTAAGAAAATAATGATTGTAGCTTTCCATAGGTATGGTAAAAATCACAATTTAGAATGACCTAAGAAATATTCGAAGTACTACTAATATGGTAATTTTGTGTATATGTCTTGTGATTGTATTGAGAATTATCTTGGTAGTGGGAAGTACACTTTATATAAGGAAGTGGTAAAGGTTTTTAAATGAAGGGCCATCAAACGAAGTGGTAAAATGTATATTACATGTTTATTCAAAAACTATGAGTTTATTTATAGATTTGGGGTCTACAAATTATTTCATTTATTAGAAATGTTTTGGTAAAATGAATTTTTTTTTCATAATAAATAAATATAGAACTTATGGTTAACACACCTAGGAGACTTATTGAGGAAAAATGAAATTATAATAATCTTCCTATTTTTTTCTATGGAATGAATATAACTAAAAATGTTATTTTCTTACCCCTAGTATATTTTGATGTTATTATAGGTATAAATTGAATCACTTTTTACCACGATAAGATAGATTTTATAGAGAAGTTAGTAAATTGTTATAATAAGCTTCATTTTGTAAATAATAATGCATTTATACATTTTCGAAATAATCAATAATTTGAGAAAATTTTAAAGGATGGAAATGAATTTTATCTGGTGCATATTGTTGAAAATGGGGGAACTATTCAGATAAGTGATTTTTCATTATTAAAAGAATACCTAGATGTTTTTATTGAGTATTTTCTTGGTGTTATACCTAATTGGGATGTTGAATTGAATATTGAATTAGTTCCTGCTGCTAGACTAAATTGAATACCACCATATCAAATGTATCAAGTAAAACAACTATATTTGAAAAAGAAGCTCAAGATTTTATTTTTATATTTTTTACTCATCCTACTACTTAACCATGTGGTGCTTTAAGACCATTTAAACAATGCTTAATGTTGTAATATTTTCCCCTCTGGGTGATAACCCATACGACTTTTTTTCCTAGGGTTTCTATAGGGCTCAAACCCATGGACACTCAAGCATGGATAGAAAAATCCTTGTGATGGGTAGGGGGATTCAGGATCATTATATTTCATTCCTAAACCCTTTCATTCCCTAATGTGGGACTCAGGCACATGTGTCATGGTATGCCAGCCTATGGTCAAATTTTGACACCCTGCTGCTAAGCAGTATGTCTGTTAGTCCCATGTCACGGGTACCTAGGGTAAGAGCTGCATTACGGTGGGACATATGATCTCCTCTTCATCACTTTCCCTAGTGGATAAGGCTATACCTACCCTATGATATAATTTTTTCTGGATAGAGATAGTGGTCTCTATCATCCCAATAATTATTTCTCAAGGTTATTACTTAAAAATATTATCTTTTTTAGGGTTTCTATAGGTATCCAACCATTAGAAATTCACCCATGAGTAGAAAGGTCCTTACTATGGGAATAGTGATTCATGGGAATTATATTCCTTAGGAAAACCCCTCTATTCCCCAATGTGGGATGTGGGAACTTTTGTCACAGTGTGATACCATATGGTCACACTGTGGAACCCTACTGAAATGTAGTAGGATGGTTAATACCATGTCATTTGAAACTAGGGTATGAACTTCATTCAGGTGGGACCCATATTGAGTGTGTTCCTATTTTTGGGTTGTACCAAATGGGCCAATGCACTGCGGTGGCTTCCCATCCTCCCATGATATAGGGTTTCCCCACAACATCGATCTGGAGGGGGATAGTTTATGTATTTAGCATTGAGATAGAGGGTATCTAATGTAGCCTCACCCTTCCTTAGTCTTATTCATTCTATCACAGTTTTGGTGCTTTGTGGTCTTCGCGAAACGATGTTTTTTTTGTCTCATGCTTTGATGTTTGATGTTCTAAAGGTTTTTTTGTGGCTTCTCTATCATTGTTTGTTCCCTTCTCTTCCTCATTTTATTATTTTTCTCATGGTTTTTGTGATTTAGAATCCGATGAAGTTTCTTCTGTAGTTTAGATCTGACCAGATCCATACCTTGAGTATAGTTTCTTAATCAGAGTAGAACTAATCTCCTCATTGGAGACATTTACTCAGTGCAGTGTTGGTCCATCCAATCATGGGTGATGATGGTCTAACATCACGTTCCCTAGATACCTTCATCTTCGAGTTACTTTTGAAAATGGTTAGGGATTCATCGTGGGTGAAGGAGAAGTTTTGGGTCAATTTCTAGTGACCAGTGAAGGCTTCATGGTGATAATGGTCTTGGTTTCAGTTTATTTGTGGTGAAATGGGACATTTTAATTGTGAGTGGAGGAAAAATTGGATTTCTGGGAAGGCTATGCAGTGTGTTGGTGATGAATTTATGAATCAGTGGAATGGTTTTATGGTGTACAGTTTGATTTGTGGGACTACAGTCCATGTTTTTTGAGACAATTCGTCTAGTTCACCTATAAGGTATGGCTCCAAAAGAGTTTCATAGGAGGGACTTTCCACCAGACCATTTATATTCAGAATTAGAATTTTTATAGGGTATGCCATTTTCTATCAGTACCGAGCCTGTGTATTCTTCCATGAGAATGCCAGTTGAGCTTCGATGAGATGGTGGAAGATAGTCTTTATGTTTTTCATCGTGGGGAGGGGCATTTATTTGCACAATTGAATTCGATTTTTTCCCTTGGTCCATTGGTCTTTAGGGAGTGGTGGTTGTTTTATATCATTGATGTCATGTTGGGTTCCCCCAAACCCCATAATAGGGGGTCTATCTTAATAAAAAATTAATTTCCATTTATTCATGTGTGACCCATAGTGTTCTACTAATTTTTTTGTTAAAAATACATAATCTTCCATGGGGATTTTCATTTATTATGGATATTTGAATAACATTAACTTTAAGAATAATTATTTTTCCCCCATGTCAATGATCTATTTGATTAGATCTAGGGTGCTCAGTATTTTTCAAAGGTTTATCTCATGTCCAAGTACCATCATCTGAAGGTGAAGGAGGATGAAATTATAAAAATTATTTTAGTATTAGGTATAGGTATTATTAGTCTTTAGTTATTCAATTTAGGTTGGTAACTTTCCTAGATATATTAATCTATCTTATGAATATATTATACCGTGAATATTTGGATAAGATTATGGTTGTTTTTATTGATAATATATTCATTTATTCTAAAATTTATTTGTACGGTGAAAAATCTCTAAAGAATTTTCTAAAACCCTAAAATAAAATAAGTTATATTGATAATTTAAAAAATATTTTTTTGGTTACTATAGATTTCATTGATTATACACATCATAAATAAATATTAATAAATAGTGAATCCCTATAAAACTAAAGTAGTTGACGAATGGTAATAACCTAAATAGGTTATTGATATTCATATTTTTCTTGGATTTTAAGGCTATTTCTAGTGGGTTTTTATGAACTTTTTCAAGGTTATCAATCCCATTATCTATGTTAATGGGAATGGGGGTTTGGTTCATCTAGATTAAGGAATGCAACAAAAGTTTCTAGGGATTAAAAAGACAATTTTTTCAGTTATTCAGTGTTGGACCTATCATCTAGAAATGGTGACTTTTTTATTTATAGTAATTGTTTTTTGAGAGGTCTAGGTCATGTTTTAATATAGAATTATTTAGTTATTACTTTTGATCAACATCAACTTAAACCAAATGAGAAAAATTACAAAATAGTTTCCCATAAACTAGAAGATGTAGTGTTTACTTTGAAATTTTTGGGACATCATTTATATAGATTAAAGTGGGAAAGATATACTGATAATCAATGTTGGAAGTATATATTTACACATATATTATAGAACATGAGATATAAGAGATGGATGTAATTGATACAGGATTATAACTACACAATTAATTACCATTCAGGTAAGGTAAATAAAGTATTTGATACATTGGGTCAGAAAAATAATAATATTTTAATAATGATATGCTTGGTACATGACCCTTTGGTTAATGATTTGATAGATTTTTTCATATAAATTATAGATTTAATAATTCCATCTATTTTGTTTCGGGTTTGAGTTTAACCATATCAGTCAGAAATAATTAAGAATGGTCAATACAATGGTGATGCTTAATAGTAAAATGTAAAAATTATTAAGATTAGAATGTTTCCAGAGATTATTGTTATTGAAAGAGGTTTTATCAGATTTGGAATATGATTATGTGTTCTTTGTGAGTACTTGGTGAGGATAGAATTTTTGAGTAATGCTCATAGTTAATTTTTTTTCATTAATCCTGGAAGCACTATGATTTATAGAGACCATCAAGAGTTTTACTAGTGTAATGGAATGAAAAGAGATAAAACTAACTTTACCATGAAAATTTTATCTTGAAAATAGGTTAAAGTATGAAAACAATTACCAAAGGGTGTGCTTCAGCTTTTTCAAGTTCCAAAGTGGAAATGGGAATATATATATATATATATATATATATAGATTTACCATGAAACTTTTATCTTGAAAACAGGTTAAAGTAAGAAAACAATTACCAAAGGGTGTGCTTCAGCTTTTTCAAGTTCCAAAGTGGATATGGGAATATATATATATATATATATATAGATTTGGTGGTTGTATTTCTAAGTACATCCAGAGGTAATGATTCAGTTTGGTTTAAACATGATTAATTAACTAAATCTACAAATTTCCTTCCCATTTGAGATATAATGTCTTTAGATCATCCTTATCAACTATATCTCAAGGAGATAGTTAGGTTACCTCGAGTTACTCTTTATATTGCATAAAGATGGTTCCTTTTGTAGAATTATATAGAAATTAGTTCCAAATTTCTTCTTTCTAGGGCGATGTAGGAAAACGAATGTTAGTAGGACAAGAGTTAGAAGAGGAAATGGTTGAAGTAGTGAACATGATTCAATAACATATGAGGATAGATCTGAGCATGAAGAAAATTTATGCGAATAACCATAGGAACTGTATTTCTTTTGAGAAAGGTGATTATATTTTTCTTAAAGTATCTCTATGGAAAAAATTTATTCATTCTATAAAAAAGGGTAAACTAATTCCGTGATTCATTTGACCGTATTATATCTTTTATAAAACATGAACAATGGCCTACTGAGATTATCTACCTTCGAGTTTATCCACGGTACACAATTTATGTGACGACCCATGCCTTCTCTGCCAGTTACATAGACTGTTTTGATGGTTTGGGGTGTTCGATGGAGGTCATAAGAATTTTTTACAGTGGTTGGGGTTACATGAGTTCTACATAAAGTGGTTCATGACATGAACCCAATTTTTTTTTTGTGAATCAGCAGTTTATGGATGGTTTAGTTATATTGTTATATGACCTGTGTCTAGAAGAAGAGGAATATATGAAACGAATACAGTCCAAAAAATTGATTCATGATATGTAATTAATTTTTATCGAGGTGACATGTATTTTAGTAGAAGATGGATTTTGGGTAATTGTCATGGATTTCACATTATGAATGGGATTAATAACCTGAAAGGTGGGGGTTCTAGTTTTTAAATAGTTTTTAAGGAATTTTTTATTCGATTCATCTTTATATTCCTTCTTCGCATTTTAAAAGATTCTTAGTAAGCATGGAATGATCTTCTAGTCCTCCTTTACTAACCTTGATCTGTTGGTTTTAGTGGATTACCATTTTGGAAATCCTTGGCGAGTTCTCTTACCTCCCACATGGTTTTACTTCCATTCTTCTTCTAAGATCAAGTTTAGTGGTGTCTTTTATGTTTGAGGTGAGATTTGGGTTTCATTTTGATGATCCCGGTTGTGTTGTAGGTTGATATATGTTTTACTAGGAACAGTGGTGGTTTTTCGGTGTTTCTTCTTTGTCTTGCAGTGCGTAGAGAGATCGAAAATATATTCTTTTGTAGGGAATACCTAGTTTCTCACTTTTGTGTATCATGTGGGAGGGGTTTACCTTATTATTCTATTATAATTTGTTTTAATAAGTCTAATAATGATATTAACTAGTTTAATTGTAATTGATGTGGAATTGGAATTCATCCCTTGCTTTTATAGCTTTGATATTATTTGAGATATTATGATTGTATAATCTAAAACCCATGATGAGAATAATTGTCAACGATGGATTTATTTTTTAAGTGTTTATTATTATTATCGAACACTGTTATGATTTTTTGGAATCAGCCTAAAATTGAAATTGGATAACAAATTATTTTTGACTAATAAAATTGTTTCCCCAAGATTATAACCTATGTGATAATTCCCTAATAAAATTAGTAAAAGGTGATAAAATACCCATTTCTTCAAAATCTAAAAGAAATTATTATGATGTGTATGTTGTGTGACCATGTTATGGGGTGGTGTGGGGATGATGTTTGTTGAGGTGAGGTCTTGTTGTGGGGTAGTGATGTGTTTTTTTCTATGGGGAAGAGGAGTGATGTGATATGAGGCTGTGTTATGGGGATGTGGGGTGTGATTTGATTTTAGGACGTGTTATGGGGTGGAAAGGTGGTATGTGATATGGGTCCATGTTATGGGTTAGTGATATGTGTTAGTGTTTCTTGGTGGATTATATGATAATGGTTTCATTTTTCTAGATGCCAATATAGTTATGGAATAATTTGATAATAGTGTTATAAATTTATTGGATTGATTTTCTTAGTGATATGTAAATGGTTAATAGAAAAATTAATGATGTTATTTGTGGTTAAACATGGTTGACTATTAGTAATTAAATAAATGGTATAGATAATGTAATTGGTTAGAAATAAAAAATGTTGCTTATGGATTCTCTGGTCTTATACATTTAGGGGTGGAAGTGCATGTGGTAGTGTAGTGTGTTGGTTTTTGATTTTTTATGAACCCATAAGTTGGGTTTTAGTATGTATTTTATATGTATTTGAATGTTCTTCATGATTTTCAATACACATACCACCTATATCGAGGTCCATGTGCTAACACCTGCATATTTATGTGGGGGTATTTTTTCCAGTATCTCAATGAAGAGGATGGATGGATGGTTACCAGATCTATCCTAATCTCCATTATAAGTTAGTGGATATAAACATGATGTGATGGTTAGAGGTCTAATAGTGCACTAATTGTTGGACTATGTGACTTTGGGTGTGATGTGATATGATCATGTTGTGGGTTGGTGGATCAGGTGTCTTCAAAGAAGATATGATATGACTGTAGTGTGGGAAAGTGGCACAAGAGTCTTCAACTAAGATGTGATATGACCATATTATGGGGAGGACTATGTTAGGAGTCATGAATGGTATGAGTTAAGCATGAGGTTTATTTCTTTTATGTGTACTATACCATAATACTCTGGTTATGGTTTTGATGTGACAACCCAGGTGTCTTTGGGAAGGATGAGATGTGATCACGTTGTGGGGTGGTGGAATTGGTTTCCGTGGGAATGATGTGAAGAGACCCTGTTGTGGGGTAGTGGTATGAATTATGCAGAAGTTATAGAAGCTCCAGGCCATATGATTTGGCGGTGTTAAAATGAAATATTAGTGGGAAATTGGTATAGGGTTTTCTTTATCAATATGATTAATATTATGTTATTATATTTTTATTGTGTTATTTGATGAGCATTCCATGGTGAGGATGGGTTTAGTCAATTTACCTATTTAGGTGATGTTGGAAATGTTGTTTTATCATGGGTGAATTAGTATGATTCTTTCATGGGTGAATGAGAGACCATTATATTTGTACTAAGTATACATGTATTCTCACCCTATGTATTTATAACTATTTTCATGTTTCTAGGAGGATTACATTGATTGTGATGAATCTTAGACATCAAGGCACTTACTATGTCAATGAATGGGTATTTACTTTGGAGACTCTTAACTATATATTTTTTATACACATGTATTTTGGGATGGTTTTGGTTTCCTTTTTTATATTATGGAATATATTTTATTGATAATTGATATCCTATCTCCCATTATTAAATATAATTTAGAGGGTAAAACCTCCCATTTATGATATTTCTATACCCACGATTCTAATCGATAACCTAGGGCCTACTAGAGGTGGGAACCAGAGTGCCGTTAGCTCTCTTCCTTTATTATGGTATATTTTGTGGGAGGGGTCATGAAAAAGTGGTATAAAAGGTGATAGTTGAGGGATATTTTGGATTTTGGAGTTATGTTTCACGTGGTTTTCATGGGATGGTAAAGTAATAGTACCAATTATCCTTGGTACATGACATTGGTTAGGGTGACCAGGTACAACATGAGATTTTTCCTCCCTGTAATATCATGCACAAAATCTATGCTTATTGAAAAGTTAAGTGAGGTGGACCTATTTGAAGGGTAGAGACCTAGGAGAGGTATATGAATTTTGATGACTTATAATCTTGTCTAAATTGGTAGTTCATGGTTTCGGTACACATAAAATATTTTAAAACAAATTAAATGAATCTTAATAAAATAATTCCAAACTACTAGAATTGGAAAATATTATTTTCATTTTAGTAATGGTTCATTGACATCATCCACAAGTGGTTTAGATAGTAGAGGTTCAATAGGATAATCTGGTTGATTGGTAGAGGATTGATCTAGTTGAATAGGAGGACCACTGGTAAAGGATATTATGAACTTTTCAATGATATTATTTAAGGAAAGACAAGGGTGGTATTTTTATTTTGGAGATAGAGAGCTAGTTAGAGGATCTCAAGAGATTTTTCAGTTTGATTTGTGCCCTAGTGGGGAGTTGGGTACCTTTGGAAGTTATCCATCTATGGGGAGTTATGCGTTAGTGTTGATCATTGTATCTGGGTGAGAATAAGGATGCACATGTTTCTATGGTCCACTTTCATAATGCATTCTGTGTAGAGTTTATTTTATCATCATGATGGCAAAAAAAATGATGAATATTTTTTCTATTTATTAGGGGAGTATGTCAATTTGAGTGTCTTGAATCATGTTTAATGAAGTTCTAGTTTTTTACCTATATATGTTTTTAGATCAGGATTCCTATGTGAGATGTATTGAGTAGGTTCTCCATTATTTTATCTAGTATATAGTTATTCAATCTACGGTTCCAACGTATTTTATGGTTTGGAATAAGGTGGAGTTGATCGGTTAGATTCACTTAAGAGGAGGTTTTCTGTGATAGGGGAGCTGGTAGGGTTCCTCAAAGAGTAGAGTTATCAATGGTAGGTCTCTAGCACAATGACCTTAAATGGTTCGACTAGAAAGGATTCTACCACAATAGTTTCCTTTCATGCCTTATATAGCTAGTGGTTTTCCGGATTTTTCTAAAGTATTGGAGTTATAATGTTTTTTTGGTTCATAGACATATATATAAATAGTGACCACTAGTTATTCGATTTGAGTATTCTAGAGGCATCCTTGTTCAGTTCCAGCATTAGCTGAAGTTCCCATTAAGGCCATTTCAACAGCAAGGTCAGTAGGATTATGTTCCACTAAGAGGGGATAGAGTAGGAAGAGGCCAAACTCTGGATCTTTATTTATTTAAAGGACTTTGACTTGATAATATTCATGTAGGTGGATGTTAGATGATAAATAGGGGAGCTAGGCATGGTCAGTTTCATGTATTGGAGGAAATAATTCTAGAGGGACCAGAGATCGTTCATGGTATGTGGAGATTTTCTTCTACCCTTGTTTGTTTTTGAAGATTCATGCACCTTTTTTCTCACCTACTATAGTCTATGATCTAGGAGAATACATAGAGAGGTTTCTTGTTCCCCGGGTGTTGACTATATGAGTCATAGGCTGGGCCAAATTTTTTGGTATGTGTTGGGAGTGTAGACTGATGATGATCCCACATCAATCCTCTAGATATATTTTCTTATATTATAATCAGTTGTTTGATATCATCCTTATCATTGAATAAATGTATTCTATTTTTTTATTATCAACAGCTTCTAGAGGAGAGTATTTTTCTCAGATGTAGATGGAAATAATCTAGTTTTCATTTGTGAGTAGGGTTTTTAGGTGGGTAGGATATTTTTGGTGACACATAAGTATTTTATGATCGATTTGTATGTGGAGTTAGTTGATGCTTAGAATGTGGAGGTCCTAGGGTTATTGTAGAGTTTCTAGATGTTTTTCCTAAGGTGGTTGTGACACTTCCCCCTCTATGTGATGTTGAATTCAGGATAAACTTATAGCCCAGTTCTTCTATGATTTCAATGGATCCATAATGTATGGAACCTTATGAGTTATGGGAGATAATAATTATGATAGAAGATCTTTTGCAGATAGGATTTATCTAGACCAGTGTTTCATCGTGGGGAGAACTGATGTTTTTCATAAAAAATCAGTATGGTAATCTAATGTTGTGTATAGACTACCACATTTTGAATTAGGTAAGTTTCATGAACAGTCACCCTCTTCGAGGAAAAATTATATTTTTGACTAGTTGAGAGGGACCAGTAGAGTTTTTTATTTTGATCTACGATCAAGGTAACACCATTTTATGGTCAATGAGAGAAATATCCTGAAGACTAACCTCAAATAGTGGTATGGGAACTTGAAGCTTGTGTCCATGTTGTTTGGTGTCATGAACACATAACCTATGTTCACTAGGCTCATTAAATCTTTATTCCATGAATTTATGGACCAGTTTGTAGTCATGTTCATTGATGGCATATTGATTTATTCAATGTCAAAATAGGAGAATGTCAATCATCTCAAAGCTATCTTGCAGGTTCTTTAGAAGCACCATATCTATGAAATGTATTACAAGTGTATATTTTGAACTAAATAAGTGTATTTCTTTAGGCATGTTGTGACTCATCAGGTTATGGCAGTGGTCTTGTTGAAGTTTGATGCAATGTTTTCTTGGGCAGTGCCCAGTAACATAGCATAGGTTCACAATTTCCATGGCCTCACAAGATATTATTAGATTTTTGAACCTATTGTCTATTTATTTTCAGCCCCATTTACCATGTTAACTATGCAGTGATGGTATTTTTTTTGGAATTATTAGTGCTCAAAATAATTTGGTTACCAGAAGGGAATGTTGGTCGATGCTCATATGCTTTGGTTACTTAAAGTGGGTGAGATGTTTGATGAGTTTTTTATGCTTCTTCCCGAGGATTTTGATGCATTTTGATGCAAAAAAAGTGTAGTGATCTCATAATTCTCTATGATTTTGCATAACCACAAGTGAAATTATTCCATTTATAATCTGTAGATAGAAGCAGTTTTTTTTCAGTAAGTTTGTGGCATAATACCTCATTAGAGAGTGCTTTGTGGACTTCACGAATCACATGATCTTGATATACATATTTTTTAGTGTGATATAAATATATGGAAGTTTAGGTGGATATTATTTCCCAATTATTATGATTTTGAGATATCCTATACCTTATTAAAGGGGAGATTCATGGCTAATAATTTATGAAATAAGTTGTAGAAGAATGTTTTCTATGAGTCTATGGATTCATGGAGGGTGATGGGAGAGTTGGAAACCTTGCACATAGATGAGAGGGTGGATGGTGCTGGAGCTTTATTATTTCATACGAAGGTTCAGTCATCTCTGATGTGGGGTGTGGAGGAGTCTTAGTATGGAGACTCAGAGGAAGGGGTGATGCCTGATCATTATTTCCATTGTAAAGCTCAAATGGTATGGTGGAAGGATGGTCAAAACAGGTTATTATTTTAAAGAGGGGTTTTAATATTAGTAGAGATATGCAAGGGAGTTGTTTTTTATCTACTAATATCACCATTAGTGGTACATTAGGGTATCACATACACATAGGATTGAGGAAGTAGTTTTGGTGGCCCGGGATAAAACATGTTGTGGTAGAGTTTTTTGTGAGGTGTTTAGTTTTCCAGTCGGTGAAGGAAGAGCATCCAGATCCTGGTGTTTTTTTTTGCAAGATTTGGATGTCCATGAGTGGAAATGGGATGAAATATAGATGGTTTCCATTATATTATTATCCTGAAATTTTGGATGTAGTGATTCTATATGGGAAATCAAGGATTGATTGATTAAATTAACGCACTTCTTAGTGATCAAAGAGTTTGTTACCATAGATGTTTTGGTGAGGTGGTATAGGGATAAATTGCTACAGTTTCATGAATTCCCATGGTCCATTGTATTACATTTGGAGGAATTTATTACCTACTGAGTCTGTATTTGATTAGAGTATTCTTTTTTCACTTAGTTATGCCTCAGCACTACTTTAAACCTTTATATGGAAGTGCAGATAGAGTGAACAATTAAAAAACTGGAGGATATGTTATGAGTGTGAATCTTTGATTTTGGTGGATTGTGTCATGAAAAATGTCTTTGGTTGAGTTTTCGTATAATTATATCTATCACTCATCCATTGGCATGGCTCCATTTATGTCTTTTTACAACAGTTCATGTCATTATCTGTTATGATGGATGGAGATTGGATAATCTTCCGCTCTTAGTCTTGATGTGGTATAAAAACATGATTGAAAAGGTTTAGTTGGTTTTATATAGGATGAAAGAAGTGCAGGATTTGCAAATTCCTTATGTTAATCACAGGAGAAGGCCCTTAGAGTTTGGGGTTAAAGACCATTTTTTCCAAAACGTCTCACATCAATGTGGGAAGAAAAGGTTTGGATAAATAATAATATTTCAACAAGGTTTTTAGGCCATTTGAGGTGTAGGGGTGAGTTGGTGAGGCAGCGTATCGATTGGCATTGCCACCACAGTTGGATAGGATCTATAAAATCTTTCAAATATCTTATCTTAATTTGTATAATCATAATGGATCTCATATCATTTACTGGGTAGATTTGGATGTTGAGAAAAATGTGACATTCATGGAGGGACTAATAGAGATCATGGTTCCTCAATAGAGGGTGCTACATAATGATCCAATCACTTGGTTCTCATGTTTTGGAGGCATGGTGTCTTGGAGGAGAGTACTTGGGATCACAAGACATAGATGCATTCCTATTAAGTAGAGTTGTTTAGAGTATTTCATTTATGTATTTTTCATTATGATATGATGTTTGTATACTGTTTTTTAGGAGATGTGTTGTTTTCATGATGTATGATGTGTGATAAAACTCCAATATATTGAATGCAGTGGACTTGATTCTTAATAAATATGAATTTTACTATGATATAACTAAACCCATGTAGATGAGTTAGTGCCACCCAGAGAAGATGACCTCTTGACATAGAGGATGTAATTCCCTGATTCTTTTTTTGGGGTAGTTTGATTTTTGGTTTTATAGGTTGGTTGGGTTATGTGGTAGTTTAAATGGTTGTGCAGTGGTATTGTAAGAAGGTGGTGGTTTGTGGATGGAACTGGATGATGTTTTTTTATTCCTAATAAAAGGTGGTGATGTGGTTGTGTGGTGATGTGGATTTTTAGGCTGTTTGTGGGTGTTTTTTTGGCGATTTTGGATGGTGGTAGTGTTTTCAGTATGATAATATCCTCAAGAGGATTATAATTCTATGGCTTTCCAAACCCATTTCATTTTCCAATTTGGTTTTGATTCACAACGATGATAATTTTTTTATGAAGTATCTGATATAATGAATCATGCCTTCCTAGCCAATTACATTGCTAGTTTTAGTGGATGGAGGTGTTCAAGGGGGTCCATGAGTTTTTATGGAAGATGTGGATGTATAAGTGCTATAGTAGGTTGTTCATGATGTGAAGGAGATTCACATCATGAATTGGCAGTTCCTTGCTTATGTAGATGTCTAGTTACATGTATTTTGTAAAGCAATAGAGGAATATATGAAATTAATTCACATCTTAATACAGATTCATGAAATGTAATTAATTCTAGATGAGGTGAGGTGAATTTTAGAAAAAAAATTCTTTTTGGATAATTCTCATGGAATTCATGTCCTAAATGGGTTTCATGGCCGGAAAGGTGCAGGTTTCAGGTTATAAATTGGTTATGTCTAGTTTTTTTTACTTCCATTTGGTCGTATCTCCCATCCAATCATTTTTTGAAGAGCCCTTGGTGACTTGGAAGGATCTTCTATCCCTCCTTCCCTCACCTTGATCCGTTGGTTCCACTATAAGTCTATTAGTGAAATATAACAAGCTCTCCTCTCTCCCCTATGGGTTTTCTTCCATTTTCATTTGATATCTTTTCCAGTGGTTTGGTTTTCATTTTCTATGTGTCTTGGGTAGAATTTTTATAATACTTGTGTATGGTGTTAGTTAATCCACAATTACCAATGTGTATTTGGGGTTTGTGGTGTTTCTACTTCATGTTATGGTGCATAGAGAGATTTAAAATCCCTTTTGATGTAAGGAATCTCTCATTTCTCAATTTTTCTGTATCGTGTTGGAGGTATTTACTCTTATTTATTTATGTTAAGATGATTTTCATTAGTTTAATAAAGATAATTAATTGGTTTAATTGAAATAAATGGGGAAGGTAAATGTCTTTCATTCTTTTACAGCTGTGATATAATATGAGATATTGTGATTATACAAGTTAAACACAATACTAAAAATCATGGTCATTGGGGGATTTGTTTACATAATTTTTTTTGTGATTATGGAATTTTATTTTATATTTGGAATCACAAAAAAATGAGAATTGGTTAACCACTTATATTAAGATAATTAAATGGTCACCTCAAGATTATGGATTCTACAAGAATTCCCAAATTAAATAAGTGGAATGTGATAAAAATACACTTTTTGTTAAATTTGAAATAATGTGTTGTGATCTTCTTGTTTCATGATCATATTGTGGGGTGGTGTGGGCATAAAGTGTTTTTTTAGGCGAGGTCATACGATGGGGTGGTTATGTGCTATTTTTATATTTGGTCAAGGTGTGATGCGATGTAAGGTATTGCTAAGGGGCGATGAGGTTAGATGTGATATGAGGTTATGTTGTGGGGATGTGAGGTGTTATGTGATATAAAACCATGTTGTAGGGGTGGTGATGTGTGGTTTTGTTTCATGAAGAGTGATATCAGAATGGTTGTGTTGTTCCAGATGCCCAGGTAGTGATAGAATAATTACTTAATAGTTTTATAAATGGCTTGGGATGTTTGGGTTAATGGAATTGAAATGGTTAATGAAAAAAGTAATGATGGGTTCTGTTGGTAAACATGGTCGATGCTTAATAATTAGATAAACAGGATAGATAATAGAATTTTTAGGAAATGAGAAATGTGGATTATGTATTTTATGCTATTATGTATTTATTGGAGGCATCAATGGTGGAAGTGTTATGGTTTGGTTAGTGTTTTTTTTCAGAACCAAAAGGTTGGTCTTCCATGTGGCTTATATATATATATATATTATTTTCCTTGTGATTTTTATATACAACCCACCCATGTCAAAAATCATGTTCCCACACCTGTATATTTATACAAGAGTGTTTTTTCTAACATCCCAGTAATGAGGATGGATGGATGGCTACCCACACTTTCCCTCTCTCTCTTCCAGGTGAGTAGATATGTACAGGTTGTGATGTTTGTAGGATTGATAGTTCACTAGTTGATGGTGTAGGTGTATTTGGAAAATATGTGATATGACCGTGTTGTGGGGTGCTGGCCGAGGTGACTTCAGGAGAGATGTGATATTACCATGTTGTGGGGCGGTAGCTCATATGTCTTTGGGTGAGATGTGATATGACTATGTTTCAGGGTCATGTCCCTTGTGTCTTCAAAAAAATTGTGATATAACTGTATTGGGGGGAATCTTATGGTGGCGTCGTGCACAATATGAGGTGGGTACGAGGATGATGTCCATCATGTTCATTATACACTACTATTTTGTTTATGGTTTTGATGACATGGTATACGTGTCTGATGGCATGATGTGATGTGACCGTGCTATGGGAAAACGGGATGAGGTACCCTTTATCGATATGATTCATATAATTTTGTTATTTTCGGCATCATTTTTTTTGAACTTTCCTTACTGTGTGTGGGTTTGGTTAAATGATCTATTTAGGTGTTGTTGGTCCTATTGATTTCTCATAGTTGAATTAGTATGATTTTTTTCACATGTTCACTAGGGACTTTTTTTATTACTGTGTATACTTCTTTAATCACCATATATATACATATATATAACTATTTTTAGGTTTCCAGGAGGATTACAAGGACCCTGGTAGACATTACCGTCTCAATTATCTGGATAGTTTTTTGTGCCACTGCATTAGCATTGCATTAGTGTATTTACTTTCGAGAATTAAACCTATAACTATTATATATATATGAATTTTGTTATGGTTTTGTTTTCTTGTTTATATTATTACATATAGTTTATTGATCATATATATCCTATATCCTAATACCTCAAATATTTTATTGGGTAACTCTTACCATTGATAATATTTTTATATCCTAGATGATAGTCACCAACCCAGGGCCTACCAGAGGCGGGAATCAAGGGGTCATTATCTCTCTCCCTTTATTGTGGTATCTTTGGTGGGAGGTAGTTCTGACACTGTATTTTTTATTTTGATGTTAGGAAAATATGTTTTAGATTTATCACATCTTTTGAAACCTGAGGTTGTTCAATTAGAAGTCAACCTTTCATATGAGGAATAACTTATTGAAATTCTTGATCACTGAGAATAAGTATTTCAGAATAGTTTAATTCATCATGTTAAGGTTTTGTGAAAAAAACATATGGTTTAACAGAAAATGTGGGAATCTAAAAATGCTATGTGAGAAATCTATCCTCTCTTTTTAAAAAATTAATAAAATTTAAACAATGCAATTTTCAAAAGGGGGGAATAATGTTAGGACTTAAGTAACGATAGAATAAACCATTTTCATGTTTATTAGCATACAATAATTAAATAACTATAATCATTATAATAATATTAATTATTTTTTTTAAAAAAAATATAGTTTTATTAAACTCATTTATTATAAAAAAAATTAAAAGTTTAACTTTTACATTATGGAATTTTAATTTGATGAGATGAATTTAATTTTTTTATTCATCATGTAAAAATTATCTTTTGTTGATTTATTAATAATTTTTTAAAGAGATTAATATTTCATCGAATAATGATAAATAATGAACTTTGTTGAAAAGTGTATTTTTTTAAGTATTTACAAATTCATATTATATTTATTTATTATTTTTATAATTTAATTAGTTATATTTTATTAAATATAAACCAATTATATTCCTTAGACTTAATTCTATACTTAAATTTTTTATAAAAACGTTTTTCTTCATAAAATTGGTTTTTTTAAACATCATATAATAATGTTTCTAGGGCTTAATTATAAATTAACTTTAGACAATTATTTGAAATAAATATTTAAAAATGAATTATTATTTTTTGGGAATCATGAGGTTAAAATTTCGTAAATTGGTGTCTTTTATTTTTAATCAATATGAATAATAACTATAGTAAATAATTATCACCACTATTGTAACACCCCGACCCTAGTAGACCATAATATTTGGTAACTTTATATTACTTTGGAATATGATTCAAGGAATTGCATCATTATGGATTTAATAGTTTAGAAGTCTTGGTAAACTAGATACATACTTGAAATTCAAATTACATTTCAATCATAAAATACATGATGTATATTCAATAATAACACCGTCATTACATTTATTATAACATTGTATTATCAACATTAAAACACTTCTTGGTTACCTAGGGATAACAAAACATAAGAAAGGGGTGAGCTCAAATGATTAGTAAGGGTATGTGTACAATGGAATCTATAAGTAAACAAGACATTGAAAATATAGAATGGTAAATAATATAAACATATTCCATTTTATTATTAACTTGATCATAATATGACAAGAAAAAATTTAGGATCATATAATTCCATGTATAGAATCACATGATAATGAAACATAATCATAGATATTCTACTAATAGAATAATCACATGGAATATAAATAATTTAATTCATAATAATGGGTCAAATAATGTCAGACTTATGAACTATAAATATCTATGCTCAAGATATTTGTTTTCAAGATCTATCATCAAGACAATTACTATCAATATCTATCCTCAATGCAGTTTTAATCCGTGGGTAGAAACCCTTATGATTTTTTCAACTAGTTTGTCCCAAGAGACCTATCAATTAATCAAGGGACTACAGTAGGCCCCACCAATAAATTACTAAGTCTAATGAATTCACCATATAAAATGGTGAAACCTATTCAACATAAACTAACATATGAAATGTTAATACATACCCCAATTAATTGAACATAATCATAAACCATCTAGAGTAATATGGTGAATGATATCAAAATAACACATCTACAATCAAAAGGACCATAAACTATCTAAATAAATAATAATTATTCTATCAATACCAACTATCCATAATGGATCATAATTACAGTTAATTTTTTATTTCATTGATGAATAAATACATCTTTAAAAACATTCTTGAGTAAAATAAAATTTTCATTTTTAAAATGAATTTTTAAAACTAAAATTTCACAAATCATTTTGAAAATATATTTATTTGAAGATAAGCTCTGAAACATTTTAGTATAATCTTTAAAAAAATTATGATGTCCTGATAGTGGGAACTTCCGTACATGCCATACATGTTAAATAAAAGTATCTTTTCATATTTTTGGTAAAATCCAAATAGGAATTGTATTGACAGTGAAATGTATATTATTCTTAAACAAATCGTAAAAAATTAGTTAAAATTTTATTTGTTAAATAATTTTTAATTATTTAAAAAAAATTAAAACATTTTTATAAAATAAGTTTTTTATGAAAATAGATTTCCGACCGAAAAGTGAAAAAATTCATATTTTCATAAATACATTTTCTCAATTATTTTATATAACAAAGAGTGGAATAATGGTAATATTACTTGAAAAGTTAATTTCTGACCATAGGATTCAAAAATAGATTGATTTGAATATGGAAATGTTAAATAATTCCTCCAAGGGATATGTAAACAAAAACAATATCAAATAATGATGGGATTGTGATGTGATCTTTTACAACATTGTAATCAGTGAAATCATATTATCCAGGATAGAATAACATTTGATAAAATATTAAATATTAGGAGATTAAAAATATTCATGATACCCAAATTCAAATGGTATATATTTATACACCTAATAAAATAATATTGTTTTATATCATCAAAATATGCCTCAATTAAGGAAAGATGGGATAAAGTCCCTTAGAAAGATGAAATCAGTACAATAATAATTAATCAAAGGAATCAATTATATGTATCCACTATAAATCCACAAAAAATAATTGGAGATAAAAAATATTATACTCGATATAATATTTACATATAATCTTATCATTACAGTATCAATGAAGTACAAGTTTAAACGAATGAATGTAAATAGAGTTAAGAAATCACTTACCTTGGGTTAGAATTCCTTCAAAAAAATTCAAACCTCATATATAATGGTTTAAAAAAATATTAATTTTTTATACAACCATATTCATATTTATAAAATATTATATATCCCTTTTATAACATCTTACCACCCATTCATTAGAAATATTTCTTTATTTTCACTATTTTAGTATCAATTACCTTTTTTTCATTATTTTTTTACAATGAAAAACTGAGTTATCTTGAATATTGTATAGATACATAAACTAAATAATGATAATAATAATATTAATATATTATGTAATAATTAAATACATTTTCATAACAATTCTTGAATGTTGAACATTGAAAATGTATTGCATCGCTTCATGGAGACTGTAATCCATGCGTACACCTGAGCGATGGAATCGTTTCTAAATGGTTGATAGGGTATGTAATTGAATGGTATATTAATTTTAAAAAATAAATATGAGGTAATAATTATCATATATATCTAATATTTTCATTATTTTTACCATCCATGTAAACTAGTGATCCAAATCAAATTACACTACTATGTGGAGACGGTAACCTGGACATACACAGGAGTGTTGTTTCTGATTTTCATAAGTTGGAGAAGAGACAGAAACATAATATCTCACAAACATAATAAAATAATATAAAATTGATGATACTATATTTATTATACTATAATTGGTACAACACATTAATAGGAATTTGATGAATAAATAAAATTGAAAGAGTTATTAAATATGATTACCTTCTCTTAAAGAATCCTCATTCGGATCTTCTCTTGGGGATACTAGGGATGGTATTTTTGGAAGACCAGGACCAATATAACCTATCTATGGATGTTGGGAATTTTAATGGAACTATTTTGGTTGATATATATGGTGTGGAGAAGTGAGGAGGAAATTGAAGATTTATACATGAGGAGGGAAGGTTTTAAGTGATTAAATATTGATTATTTTGAATTTAAAGCTAACAAATTTTGGTTGGAATGAATTCCATTAAAGTTTTGTATAATTAATGTTTCAAATACTTATTATCATTTTTAAACACCTAAAATACATTTAATGTCTTAGTTTTTAGCTATTTTAGTCTTTTACCATTTAATTTTAACCCATAATATTATTTTACATATACTATAGTAAATATTTTTTTACCATGGTAACTAATTTTATGCATAAAAATAAAAATATACCAATTAAAAAATATGAAACCGCTGATTAAAAATATGGAATCCATTTTCTAAAATTAAAATATCAGAATTTTTTGAAATATATTTATAACTAAATCTGAAAAACACAAGTAAAAATAGTTTTTCAGAAAAAAATACATTTTTAAATATAAAATGTATCTATACTAAATTAAATTATAATAAATATTTCAAAAAAAATGATTATTTTAAATCATAATTAATTTATAAAAATTAAAAAATAATCCAATAAATAATTTTACCTATTAAATAAAATATAGTATACAATGAAAACAAATATTTTTCACTATGTATTGAAAAATAATCCTTTTTAGAAAATTCCCAAAAATTCACCCTATAAAAAATTTAATTTGATTATTTCAAAAATAAAGTTCATGTTATCATATAAATTTTCTAAAATTTTAAAAAATTAATTATATTTATTTTTTCATAAAAAGATATAAAAATTAATTTTTGAAATAAACATATATTTGAAGAATAAAACGACTTTACTAAAAAAATTCTATTTATGAGTCATAAATAAATTTTTATTGGATATGAAAATTATATATATATATATATATATATATATATATATATATTATACTTAATCCTAGTAATATGCTCCAATTTGATGATTAGTTTATAATTTTCTTGTTAAAATAATTCTATATTGGAGTTCATTTAAGCTCGGTGTTCTGTGAAATTTATGCTATTGAAGAGATTAAATTTGTTTAGAAAGATACATACCATAATATATTAGCCTGTTATATTCTCACAACCTTCAATAAATTCCATCCTCACAATTTGAAATCGTACATATAAAATAAAAGGTTGATATTTGAAAATTCTTTTGTGGGAAACGCATATCATAAAAAAAGGTTAATAAATCTTCCTCTTAAAAAGAGGGAATGGAAAAATGTGAAGGTTAACACAAACTATTATTCTGAATATAATAACATTATTGGGATGTAAAAATTTGGACATTGAAGAGAAATATAACTATCAAGTTCAAATGGATAGTGATAGGTAGCGTGATCATGAGAAATGGAACCATCACAAAATCATACATATGTGATGAGTTAAAAGGCCATAGATTCTTTGGTATTAAAATTAAAAAATATTATATTTTTTTTCAAAATAATTATCTTATAGATGAGGAGTTATTTTACCATCTAGATAAATCACTCAAGAAATAAACTTATATGGACTCATTCTATGTGATAAAGAATAATCTCATCCGTTGGTTATGCTTTGATATATTTCCACTTCATCTCTTATGCTGAGAAATGAATATTATAGATGAAATTTTCATGTATGAAGAACTTTTAATGAATCTTAATTTCCACAAGTCATTTTTTTAACCTATAATTTTTTTTACTAAAACAAAATTTGTAATCTCAAGTTATTAAAAAACAATAATATCAAAAGTTCGACTTAATCCATTCGATTAGTAGTTAATCATAAAACTCATTGAAAATGTTACCTTAAATATTCCAAATTCTAAAAAACTATGAATAACGTCACAAAATAAAATTATCATTAATCCATTATAAAATATCTCTGGATGTACCCTGTAAATGAATTTACAAAATATTCTCCAAAAACATGTTAATAACAAGAATCACCTTAAAAACTAAATTAAAACATGCATGCTACCAAAAATAAAATATCAGGTTGTTCAATATATTCAATAAATTTAAACATGTAATAAAACCTGAAATGATAACATTTACCATCATATATGTAAAAAAAATCATGGCCACAGATAATTGTACATAAACATATCTTTATCATTAATATCTCAACTTCAGACCCATATTTATGGTTATCTCCCCAAAATAAAGTGTTTTACAAAGATCAATTGGCCATATAATCAATTCTCTTGGTTACCAGCATTATTCATTATATGATTCCAAATATATAAAAAATACGTAATTCAGTATAATCCTTACATATCTCTGGATTCTTAAAATAAAAATATCATTGATATGTTAACAAAATAATTCTTGAATCCAAGTACACAAGAAATTAATCAATACACTTAATTTTTAAACCATTAACTACACTATATTATCTTATTCCACCTTCCTTTTAAATGTAATCGGTAGTATCATCATCATATGTAGTATAAATATTACTCATATAGCCTTATAATTTAACTTGATGATTTTTCCCCTAGAACATATATTTTCATAATGATCAAACATTGATCATTTAAAATATTCGAACATCGATAATACCATAGTTTATATCACATTATATCCCATAATTAAAAGATTATGGAACCATCAGGTTCTAAATTAAAAACCACTTAGGATAGGATACTCGCAGTCCTAAAACTGAGTTCAAACAAATGAGATACGATAGATTGGAGTTACCTCATAAGAAACTAGGTTGTACACTATGTTTGAGGTGATCCACATAGTGTGTGATCCTACTCCTCTTCTTGGCCATATCCCTAGAGGTATATAGATCCAATCCGATGTATAAGTACACAACGTGTAGGTGGACTACATGTTGTTTCCTAGCTACTTAGGATACTGGTCGTGCACATTGGTTGTGTCTGTGTAATTCGGCACACGACCATGTGCCTGACTATGAATTCGTGCATGGGGTATTTCCCATATACTCTAACACATGGATTTTACACCCACAAAAGAGGTACATAGAATATAGGGAATGTAAATGGAATGTTATGCTTATAAATTTCCAAAACCCCAGCCGACACAACATAAGTCTTAAATGTCATGTGTTAATCTTGATACACGACATGTAGTGGTGTTTTTATAGAACATTATATCCGAAATACGAACTCTGAATAAAGATGTTACGCTAAAGATATCACCTCCACACCATCCTCAATCAGTGAATCTAGTCATGATTCATCATCTCCATCCATCTGGTGGCCATAAATCAGGTCCATCATCCTGTGGGTGTTTTTCTTATACATCACACTCACCTTCATCGTCATCCATATTCAATTGAGACAGCAAATCAAGAAATAAATCACTTGTAACCCAAAATAACCTTATTTCCATCCCAAATTCATCATTTCCTTCCTCTCATTCATATTAATCATTATTTTAGTGGTTCTATTGGGCTCAGTACCACCCGACAATGAATAACCGACAATACATGGTCCAACTGGTGAAGAATTAAAATAAATAGTTGTAGTGAGGCACAAGAATGGAGTTTTATCAATCATTCATCACAATTTCATGGCCAATGATCAATAAAAAGGATATATGGAGATATAAATCAATTTAATAATCTATGAAATAGGTACATGGGTGAATGAAAGGTTTAAAAACGGGCGAAGATCCTCGAATTGATGATCTGAATCAATTAATTGAATCAAAAAATGGTGTAATAATTAGTTTGAAAAGTCCTACCTAGATATTGGATTTTTCATCTTCAAATAAAATTCTTTCCAGAATGTAGATGAAGACATTGTGTTTTTTGTTCTTTGATCTGTTCCATTCCAGAGATTAATCATCATATAATGTAGATTCGTTAATATAAGGATGAGGAATACTGAAGAATCCTCCCATGGTTTATACAGCTAACCGTGGGAAAATATCCATAGAAGCATACTTATAAATTTAATCTATTATATTATTTTAAAAAATTAATTAAATTAATAATTTAATTAATCTACTAAACAAACCACCAATGACCATCTTTTCTGAATGCTCTATAGTGACCAATTTTAGATCACACATGTGGTAAACATCACCTTTCAGACTCAACTGTTGCCTTATTTTTCTAATACGAGCATCCATTTGATAATTATCAAACTTTCTTTAACAAAATGTCCTTTTTTAATATAATGTATATTTAATATTTTAAAAAATAATTTTTGGGAACACCGAACCACATAATCGTATGTTGTCTCAACACCTGGCTCCGAAAATATATGTTGAAATATTATAAAGTGTTTCAAGGTAAAAATTGGGTCAATAAATCCAAAATAAACTTAATCATATACCATCCCAATAAATAATATATATGATATAAATGAATCAAATGTCTAGTGTATCATAAATACATTTAATAGTTGATGTCATTGATGAATAAAAATGTCTTTAAAATCAATCTTGACGAAAATATAATTTTCATTTTAAAATTATCATTTTAAAGCTAATAGTTCTAAAAAAATGAAAATAATATTCTTTGAATGTAACCTTTAAAATATTGTAAAATAATCTTTAAAACATCACACGATCGTGATTTTAGGAAATTTTATTCATTTTGTACACATTAATGAAAAGTTTCCTTCCAAATTATTGGTAAAATCCAAACAGGCAATGTTTTGAAAATAAAATAATGATTATATTTCTAAAATAATGTAAATAATAGGTAAAAATGAATTTAATAAATGATTTTGAAAATTTTGAAACATTTTTAAAAATATTTTTATAAAAAAAATGGTTTTGATGAAGATAGATTTCCAACCGAAAAATAAATAGAGTTGGATTTTCTTAAAAAATCATTCTCAATAATTTTAAATACCCAAGAGGAGAAAATGGTAATATTACTAGAAATATTTAATGAATTTCTATAGGATTAGAAATTATATTTACTTCAATTTGGAATATCAAATAATTATTTGATGATATACTTAAATATAAATAATCTCAAATAATGATGAAATTATGAAATGATCCCTAACCACTTTTTAATCATTTGAGTCATTTTCCCCATGAAAGTATGACACTTAATGAAACTTTAAATATCATTAAAATAAATAAATTCATGATTTAAAATGTATAAGGGTGATATTTATACTCTTTAGAAAATAATATAGGTTCATAACATTAAAATATGCCCCAATGAAAGAAAATTGAGTCGAAGTCCCTTACAAAGATCAAACCATTGAAGTGATAATTAATTGGAAGAATCGATTATATGCATCCACATCAAATACATATAAAACAAATGGAAATTGAAAATAAGATAATAAAAATTCATTTCACACATAATCATAGCATAAAATTATAAATGAATTTGAATTTTAAACCAATGAATGGAAATTCAGTTAATAAATCCCTTACCTATGGTTCAAATTCCTTAAGACATGTTCAAAAATCATGTGTAATGTTTCTAAACAGGTTTCTAATTTATACAAGAACCATATTAATATTTATAACATCTTATATGTTCCATTTAGAGACACTACAGTTGGTATTTTTGAATGTAAATGACCTATAAAAATTATTAATGTTTTTTTAATAGAAATGCTAAAGTTTTGTTTGATATAGATGGTGCATAGGAGTGACAAGGGAATTGGGGGTATTTATACTTGATGATGTGTGGTTTTAAGTGATTAAATTATGATTGTTTTATATTTAAATATAACTACTTTTGTGTGGAATTAATTCCAAATAATTTGGTTGATAATTAATGTCGTAAAAGAAATTTATTTTAATGAAACACATTAACTATCCATTTAAGGTCATAGTTTTTATTTATTTTAAGCTTTTACCTTTTAATTTTAACTTGCTATAATATTTTACCAATAATATGATATTTTTTTTTACCATAGTAAATATTTAATTCCTAATAAAAAAATGAATTTTTTAAATAATTTGGACCTCCGGGTTCCAAATATTGATCCTTTTTCCAAAATTATAATCACAGAATTTTTAGAATTATATTTAAAATTAAATCATAGAAATGCAACAAAAATATGTTTTTTGAAAAAAATCTTTCTTTAAATAAAAAATGTTTATATACTAAATTCAAGTACATAATCTATTTCAAAAACAATAATTGGATTATTTTAATGAAAAATTATATAATAAAAAATTAAAACTAATTAAAAACATAATTTAAATTTGTAAATAAAATGTAGTTTTTAATAAGAACCAATATTTTTCACTATTAATTTAAAAATCATCCTTTTCAGAAACTTCGAAATAATTCAACATAATATAATTTTAATATGCTTATTTAAAAAATAGTTTTAAATTTATAAAAGTTTATAAAATTAATTATATTTATTTTTTTCATATAAATAAATAAATAACACATCTTGATGAAAACATTAAATTTAAGAAAAAAAATTCATTTCATAAAATTTTTTGTTTATTTCTTATGTATAAAAAATATTTTTATTGAAAATTAAATTCACATATATATCATAATATTGTTAATCCTATTCAGCTACTACAATTTAAAGTCTATTTTATAATGGTCATTCTAAAATAATAATAATTTGGAGTTATTTTAAGCGTAGTGTTCCATACAATGTAATCTATCGAAGAGATTAAAATTATTTAGAAAATGAAATACCCTAAAATCTTGGGGTGTTAAATTGGTAATGGTAAATTTGGTAATTATGGTTTAGAATAATATGATAAGGACTAAAAATTTACTTTAACACTCTCATTAATCCTATTGGATGATTTTTTTCCATTTTAATGCATGTTTGGAAAAAATTGCAACTTGGTGTCATATGTCTTTGAGTTTGCCATTATAGTATTTAGGTAAAAGATAATGTAAAAAATGAAAAATTCGTTATTTTAATATGTATAATATTTTGTGGGTTGGATAAAAAATTTATCTTTTGTTATAAATATTCACTTTCAAGATAAATATTTTTTATCATAGCAGTTTATTTCTTATTTTTAGTGATAAAATAATTACCTTAAATACTTGTGTAATTCTGAATGAACTTTGATTTTTTTTTATTTCAAAGAGAGGAACAATACATTACAAGATCACGGAGGTCTAAAATGATGGAGCCCCAAAGAGTCGCCTACCACAAAGATTATACATTTGTGAGGTAGAGAACCCAGAGTAGAGAAGATCACCAAAGGGTTGTCAAGACTACATCCACGAGAAAGAGTGTTTGTGGAAAAGTTGGCCTCTCTAGGGATATGACGGACTAAACAACCATTAAAAAGCTGTATTCCACATGAACGAACCAAGTAAGTCCAACACCAAGGGACATCACCTCTACCTTTGAGAGCTCGAATCAGCACCTCTGAGTCCGACTCCACTTCCATGATCATCAACAAGAACCTTTTTCATAGCATAACACCAGTATATAATGCCCATACCTCCGCCCCCATCTAGTTCCCCGGACCATGGAAGCTTCTAAATGCCACTAAAACCGATCCACTGCTGTTCCGAACTAGACCCCCTCCGCGCATAGATCCATTCATGAACGACCCGTCAACATTCAGTTTAAGGCCGATGATAGGGGGTTGCCATCTTACCCAATCCACCTGCATCTTCGGACGGCACACCAAAACCTTCACAAGAACAGATCCCCCAGAATAGTTCGTGCGACTCTTCAATAGAGACATTAACTCATGTAGCAGCCCCTTCGAATGCATTAGCAGAAGAGAAGATGAGGGGATGACCTCCCATCTGGTTTTGTTCCACGCCTCCCAAATTGTCCAGCAAATTGAGGTAAAAATGCAACACCGGAACTTGGACTCTATTCCGTTTGGCTCGTCTCCCATGAACCAGCTTTCCAGAAATTCCTATACAAAATTACAGCAAGATATGAAATATATCCTTCTATCTGAGCTGATCCATAGAAGACCTACCCATTCGCTTCTGAAAAAAGGTGCAAAACTGATTCCTTCTTGGGGTTGCTGCAACAAACATACTTGGAGGCCAAAGAAATTCATTTTTTCTGGATGTTGTCATCCGTGGGCAAGGCCTGGTCTCTAGCTCAGAAAACCAGAAAGTTCATCTTCGAGGGAAGCTCTTTGCACCACAGCCGCTCAACCCATTCTTCCTGGATTCCCTGTTGGAGAATCCGACTTCTATAATCATGGCAGTTAAATACCCTGGAGTTCGCCTCAGTGAAGCAAAACCTATCTTCATCATCTGAGAGAAGGATATCTTGAACTATCTTCTTCTGTTCAGGGCTGGTAATGGACTCCAATAACCTGGGATGCTTCCACGCCTCTCTCACGGACAAATCCAGACCAGGAGAACCCGGGAAAAACAGCTTCTCTCCGAGCCAGTTATCCCTCCAAAGGTTTTCCTCTCCACGACCAACCACCCAATGGGACGAATCCCGAAAAATATCCAAATGAAAGAAAAATGTTCTCCCCAACCTAGTTAATTTCCTCCTGTTCCAATCCCCCCAATGCTTTCCATATTTAATTCTCATAGTTTTGGCCCACAGTGACTTCTGCAACAAGAAATCCCAGGCTAACCGTGCCCGCATCGACTGCATGGGAATATTTAAATCTCTCAGCCCTACACCTCCTTCCTCAACGGGTTTCACCAACCGATCCCATGAGGACCAATGCACCTTTCCAGAGTCATTGAAGTCCCACAGGAATCTGTTCATAATCTCTTACATGGTAGAAATGGCCATCTAAGGAGAGTTAATGATAGATAACACAAGCATGGACATCGACGAGATCACGCTATTTATCAAAGTCACCCGGACCCCAATGGAGAGAAACCTGTTTTTCCAGTTGAAGATCCTCCCAATCATCATATTGATCAGATACTCAAAGAAGGCCTTTTTTACCCTGCCTGTAGAGATAGGGGCACCCAGATATAATATTGGTAGTTGCTTATGTTGTACCCCCAGAATTTCATGTATACTCCAGATCCTCCTCCATGGACATTTTGTGGAGAAAAAAACATTGCTTTTTCTGCTATTAATCTACTGTCCACTCACAGTGTCATAGTCTCCCAAGATCTGCATAAGATTAGTCAAGGACGATCTCCTTCCATTAAGAAAAATCAGAATATCATCAGCAAACATCAGGTGAGAAAGGGATCTGTCCGAGGCCTATGAGCTATAAGGTAGAATCCTCCGTTCCAGAATCCCACTATGGAGGTTTTGAGATAATGCTTCCTGGGCTATAAGGAACATGGGAGGATAGAGGGGGTACCCTTGCCTCACACCTCTCACATTCATGAAAAAACCAAATCCTTTCCTAAGGGGTGAAATGGAAATCCATGGAGAAGAAAAACAGCGAAAGCATAAATCCAAAACCCATTCATGGAAACCGAGCACCCTCATTACTCGAATTATAAAACTTCCTTCTAGCTTGTCATACTCCTTCTCTATATCAACCTGTAGAATAACATTGGAACCCACCACTTTCTTGTTCAAGTCCTCAAGCATCTCTTCAGCTACACCCACTACTCCCTGGATGCCTCTACCTTGAACAAATCTATGTTTTTCAGGAGAGATGATACTGGGATTTAACTTATTAAGCCTCCTTGCCAATAGAGTTGCCAGGATCTTGTATGAGACGTTGCAAAGACAAATTGGTCTATTCTGGGAAATAGAATAAGGGTCTTTAACTTTAGGAACAAGCACCATTTTGGAAGCACATGTACCCCTATTGAGGGAACCCCCCTAAAAAAATCTTAAATCGCCTCAGTGACATCCTGCCCCAAAAAGCCCCAAGCCGCCACATAAAAAGCCCCAGGGAACCCATCCGGACCGAGAGCACTCTCTAGGGGAAAGCTACGAACCACCTCACAAACATCCTACTCAGACGGTACAGCCTTCAGAAACTCATTATTCCCTCAGAAAACCCTTTTGGATATATTCCGAAAGAACTCCTCTTGCTCAACATTGTAATCCCCCTCTCCGGATAGCCCTTCCTGACCACCTGCTAAAAGAAGATTGAAGTGTTCTAGAGAAATATTCCCTGCAACATCCAAATCATAGGAGAATGATCCATCCTCCAATCTTATATTAACCTTAAAATTAATATGTTCCTCCAAACAAGGAAGGAAGAAGTGGTTATTTCTATCTCCTTCCTTGAGCCATTTCACCCTGGCCCTCTGCCTAAGGCCACTTTCCACCTCCAAAAGTCATTGAACCAGAAAGGCTCTGTTATCACAAAGTCTAAGAAATATTTCATCATCCTAGTTTTGAAGCAGCAGTCATTCTAAACAGTCGACCTCCTCCTGCAGAGACTCCACTGGACTATCCGAAGCAGAAGTGTCTCTGGACCACTTGATAATATCATTTTTGAGTCTCCTCAAACGTCTAGAGAGAGCCACCCAAGCTCTACCCTCAATTTCCTACTTCCAGAAATCTTCTAACATTTGAAAGAACCCCACCTTACTATGCCAGTTTACAGAATACAAAAAAAGACTTACTATCTCCACTTCCCACCTTCAAATCCAAGAGCTAAGGCGAGTGATCCAAAATACCCCGAGACAATTGAGTGACCCCAGTACTAGAGAAAGATTCAAGGCCCTGAAGGTTTGTAAATCATCTATCCAATATGTACCATATATGACCACCACCTCGTCGGTTATTACACCATGTAAATTTGGGACCTTGGAATTCCAGGTCCAAAAGCGCCTTATTGGCAATGAAGTTGTTGAAGTCCAGCATCCCATGATTATAAGTCAATGGACCGCCCTTCTTTGTTGATAAGTCCACTATTGAATTGAAGTCAACACCTATAAACCATGGTAAACCAACTGTATCTAAGGAAACTAGAGAACCCCATTGCCTACCCCTTTCCAAACAATCATAGATAGCATAAACAAAGGAAAACAGAATTTTCGGACGTCTAAACCTGATTTTGACTGAAATACATTGCTCCTCCACCTTCATAGGGTCCACTTGCAGAAATATCTTCCAGAAAATCCAAATGTGATTATTCACTAGATGACCATGAAAGAAACACATGTACCCCGCTCTCTTAGAAAATAGATTGATCTTATTCGAATCCTATTTGGGTTCCAGGATCACCACTATCGAAGCATTGTATTTCCTTGCTTCCGCAAAAAAACGCGCATTTCGCAAGGCCCCCCAGCCCCCGGGCGTTCCAAATTATCACCGAATACATTACTGGATAACAGTACCCCCACAGGGAGTATTAAGCCTTGACCTCGGCACAAAAAATTCCCTACTGCAACCTTTCTTAGACATCAACCGCATTATTGGGGGAAACGGCCCCGCCGAGGGGCAGTCCCTCTTTGGCACGATGACCTTCTTCTTCAGTGGGATATACTCTTCCTCTAGAATCGAGAAATGGTTCTCCAGCTTTTCTGGTGGCGACAGAGATGGATCCTTGATTATACAATAAAAACATATATTTTAATTACATTTTAATGGTATTAAATGTTCATTTTTGATCTTATGGGCCTGAGTTAGTGCATTTTCATTATGAACATTCATTCTCATCATTTGTGCACTTCATGCCTAATATACACCAATTTAGGCCCAATGAGTCATATGATTATAAGGAATGTAATTATCAATTTTTTTAATTTTATATTTTTTGGAACATTATATACACTTAAATGTGAACATTTTTCATTCAGGGATCAATGGAGAATTCATGGATGAAGATGGGGATATTTTGTGATGAAAGGAAGCAATTCTAGAGAAGGCAGATTGGACACTAGCCCACTGATGAGACTGTGGGGCCCAACATATAGTCCCAATGAATCCCAAATTTTTTGGGATGCTAGAAGACATTCATAGGAACAAATAACTCTGCATGAGCCAATGCTAAGTCGGCCTCTATGGTGGTCATTAAAGCGGCCCAAGTTAGAGATACAATTCTGGGCCAGATTCTGCGGCCCAGAAAAACAGTCCACTAATTTTATCATATCTCGTAATCCGTAACTCCAAATGGGCCCACATTTTAGAGGCGGTTAGAATACATCCGGAGCTCCATTTTCTTATTATATGGACCACTCTGATTCGGCCTTCTATAAGGCCTTCCAGATGCGTCTGTTCGGTGAAGGAAAGCTGGCTGCCACCTCGGGTCAAATGTGGAAAAGTTCAAATTCCACAAGCTTTCCACCACCTATGGCCTACCAAAATAAATTGAGATGATTTGTACTGTTTTAGGATAGACCCAAGGCTCCCAAAATGCTTATTTAAGGCAGTGGTGGTGAAGGAGTTGAGGATCTTTGGTGCTTTGTTCAAATGTAATGTTATGCTGCAATTTTGTTGTCTCGAATTTGTCTTTCACATGTAAGTTGTTCAATTCACTTTAGTTTCTTAATAAAAGCTCTTCTTCTACTCTTATTCTATTGTTATTCATATCAAATTGATACCGTTGGATCATGGTGTGAATTTATTCACACCAAACCTTGTGAAATTATTCACACAACGGTGGAGTGATCATTTTATTTTTGTTGTTTTCTTTACCTCTCCATTTCCTCCCTCATGAATCTACTTTCCACATCCATTGAAACCATGGGATCAATGGAGGGCTAACCCACTTATGGTTTGATCCAAGGGAGTAGAAAGGGGCTGGATTGGATGTTATTTATCACCTCATTAATGTATAATCACTTCTTTAATTGAGATTTTTATTTGATGATTTTTAAACTCCATTGTCCTTGTTGAATTTAAGGCCACACACTTCAAGTGCTAATACGAACCTTTACCTTGAAGTGCTCAAAACTTTGATCCTTCAAGTGTATAAGTGATTAGTATTAAAGGGTGTAGGAATTAAACCAGTAAGTGATGATGTTGTTTTATCTCCTTAAATGAACCCATCTCAAATTTAAGAAATTGAAATCATTAAAAAGAAAATACGTCCAATCCACCCCGAGCGATAACCTAGGATCAACTCATTATTTTAAATTGAATTCAATTAAATATGTTAGATGTATTTAAAACCCATCCAAAATCAATCCATGTTGGCCACTTCATAGCCGAAAACAGTCCATAGAATGTACGTGTCTATAGGTTTCTTCTTAGGTCTCTGTGGATTCGATAACCCAAGCTAAACTACAAGGACCGTCTTACCTTCTTATATTGGGTAAATTTGGGCATGAACCAAATTTTGGCGTCATTTCTGGGGACCAAGTAAGTACCTTAGATAAAAAAAAACCTTCTTTCCTCACCTCCATTTATCTACTCTCACCCAAGATCTCTTATCTTGTCCCTTTCTCGCTTTTTTTTTAGCGCATGTCCGCCTACACCTGCGATTTCTCAAACAGACTAGTTAGGGTGGAAAGTCCTAGGATAGGGGAGTCAAGTGCACCTAAGGGATTGTTTAAATCAGATTCAAATATTCTTGAAACCCCAAAGTCAGAACTTCAAACATGTCCAATGGAGGGTCATCCACAAAATCAAATTGTAAACCATGGGGGGAATCAAATGGGAAACCAAAACCAATAAACTCCAAACTTAGGGAATGTAGTTGATCAAACCATGAACGACTACCTCACTCCAGCTTGGACCAATTCCCCCTCATGCATTAGACAAAATTCCATAGGAGACACCAACAACATATTCAAACCCCATGTCCTAATCCACCTTCCAACCATTCATGGGATGGAGTCCGAAATGCCATACCTCCATGTCAAAGAGTTCAACGACATTGTTGAAACCATGTGTCCCCCACATCAACTAGAATCCGCTAAGATGAGGCTATTTCCTTTTTCATTAAAGGATCGAGCTAAAAATTGGCTAAAAAACTTGAGACCTGCATCAATCCACTCTTGGGACCAACTACAAAGATAATTCTACGAATATACTTCCCTCATCACAAAACAATTGCACTTAAAAAGAGCATCCAAAACTTTTTTGAAAAAAAAGGGAGAGTCATTTTATGAAACATGGGAGAGGTTCAAAGACACCCTAAACATGGTTCCACACCATGGGTTTTCCATACCTGAACAAGTGAGAATTTTCTATGAAGGTTTGGGTCCGGGTAATAAACAATTCATTGATATGATGTGTAATGGAACTTTTAAAAACATGGCCCCAAATGATGCTTATGAGTATCTGGAAAGTCTGGCTGAACAAAACCAAACTTGGGGAACTTCACCTTATTCTGAAAAGCCACAAAGAACTACTGGAATTCATACACTTAGAGAAGAGGAAAGCCTTATGGCTAAACTCGCAGCACTCTCTATGAAGGTTGAAGAGATATACCTTAGGAAAGTCCATGAAATCCAAACTGTTGACCCTGTTTGCACAATTTGTGACAAACATGACCATAAGACAGACAACTGCCCAACCATTCCATCCATCAAGGATGTTCTCTTAGGAGGACCCCCAGCGGAAGTAATTGCTATGAACTTTCAAAATCCTCAATACCAAAACACCTTCAATCCAAGGTACAATGACCACCCAGGCTTCCGATGGAAGGATAATCAACAACCTAGCCAACCACAGGGACAAAATCCTTACCCCCATCAGAACTACCAAACCCATAACCAGTTCCAAACCCAACCTATCCAATACCAACAGCCATCAGTCCATTTTCAACAAACCATCCCACCTCCAAAATACCCCCCTGGGATAAACTAACCTACTCAAGCACCCACCCAAACTGTTCCACAAAGCCTACTAGAACAATTGTGCAAACAAATGGAGAGGATGAACTCAGAAGTCTCTTCCCTAAAACAAGAACTTGAAACCATCAAAACAGGTAAGGCACCCTTGCCTACTCAGGCGGTGCCATCCTCAACTTCAAGGGGAGAGTCAAGTTGTGCTCAAACAACTCATGAACAACTAAAGGCTGTGACTGTTTTAGGAAGTGGGAAATCAATTGAGAAACCTGAACAACTAATTCAGAACCCACCCGAAGATTCAAACTTGGATTAAAATTCAAATGAACCACAAGATAAAACTGAGGAAACTGATAACAATGTGAAAGAAACAAATCTTCAACAAACAACCCCACAACCTGCACCATTTCCTCAACGCGTGAGGGGGAAAACCAAGCCTGAACTGAGTGAAACATTGAGGGAAATCTTCTCACAAGTCAAGTTGAACATTCCTCTTCTCGATGCCATACAAACCATACCTGCCTACTCAAAGTACCTTAAGGACTTGTGCACTTTTAAAAGGCAATTTTCACATAAAAACCAAGTCCTTTTGGTTGCTAATGTGAGTACCACCATTCAAGGGACCATTCCTCCTAAGTTGAAAGACCCGGGTTGCCCTTACATCAATGTTGAAATAGGAGAAAGCAAAGTTGTCAAAGCCTTGTGTGACCTATGTGCTAGTGTCAATCTCATCCCATATGTTGTGTACTGCCAGTTAGGCCTAGAAGAACTCCAACCCACATCTGTCACACTTCAGCTTGCTGATCGTAGCATTAGGGTTCCAAAGGGTATTTTAAAGGACGTTCTAGTAAATGTTGAAAACTTCATCTACCCTGCTGATTTCATTGTCCTTGACAACCATCCAAATTTAGGAAATAAGGAACAAACCCCAATCATCCTTGGTCGTCCTTTCCTTTCAACAATCAACTCTGTTATCCGAGTGCAAAATGGGAACATGACCATCACCTTTGGGAACATGAGTCTAGACTTGAACATCTATAATGCAAGCTCACAAATAGGGGATGACGAGGATATTCATGAAGTAAACATGATAGGAAACATTGATAATGAATCCATGGAACATCAAGGAATATTTGATGAATGTTTAAGTCGGAATGAGATTGATTTCCTTTGTTCGTATGAAGGAAGTTTATCTCCTTGGCTTGAATCATTTTCAAATTGCTCTTATGATGAAGTCTTAGGTCCAACAATCAGTGAAACCTTTCATGAAACCAATTTCATAGAGACCCATCTAAATTCCTTCCCTAAATCTGATCAAGACAATCTAGTAGCTGAAAATTCTACATGTGAGGAATCAATCCTATCTGAACCTCTAAAAAAATAAATTGATCTTGATCCAATGTCCCAATCTTCTGCTGAAATTCTGATCCAACCTGATCTTGAATTGAAGGAACTTTCTACTGCACTAAAGTATGCCTTCCTAGGGTAAAATCAAACACATCCTATTGTCATTTCTTCTTCTCTTGAAGCCAATCATGAGAGGATGCTTCTAGATTTCCTTAGGAAGCATAAGAAAGCCATTGGTTGGACCCTTTATGATATTCCTGGGATTAGCCCACTTATTGGGACTCATAGGATTGTTCTGGAATCTGATTCAAAGCCATGTCGTCAACCTCAACGATGACTCAATACTAATCTCATGGAGGTAGTAAGGAAAGAACTTCTGAAATTGTTGAAAGCTGGTATCATATATCCCATAGCTGAGAGTGAATGGGTGAGCCCAATCCAAGTGGTTCCAAAAAAGGCTGGAATCACAGTGATAACCAATGAGGATGGAGAGATTCTTCCAACAAGGGTGAGTAGTGGATGGAGGGTCTGTATTGACTATAGGAAGCTAAACTCATTCACCAAGAAGGATCATTTCCCCTTACCATTCGTTGACCAAGTCCTTGAGAGAGTGGCAGGTCATGCCTTCTACTATTTCTTAGATGGGTACTCAGGGTACAATCAAATTGAGGTCTCCCTAGAGGATCAAGGGAAGACTACATTCACATGTCCTTTCGGAACCTTTGCTTTCAAACGCATGCCCTTCGGGTTATGCAATGCCCCTGGAACCTTCCAACGGTGTATGATGTGAATCTTCTCAGACATGGTAGGGGATTTTCTAGAGGTCTTCATCGATGAATTCTCTGTGTTTGGGGATACTTTTGAGGGATGTCTGCAGAATGTGGAGAGAGTCTTGTCAAGATGTGAAGAAAATAATTTGGTCCTAAACTGGGAAAAATGTCATTTCATGGTTAAAGAGGGACTTGTTCTAGGCCATCTGGTCTCGAGTAGGGGGATTGAAGTTGATAAAGCAAAGGTTGACATCATTCGTCACCTTCCATCACCCAAAAATGTCAAGGAAGTGAGGTCTTTCTTAGGACATACTGGTTTCTATAGAAGATTCATCAAGGACTTTAGTTCAATATCCCGTCCCCTTTGTGCTCTCTTAGTAAAGGATGCTCCATTTGTTTGGACAGAAAGATGTGAGGGTTCATTCTCAACCCTAAAATCCTCTCTCACCTCTCCTCCCATTATGAAATCTCCAAATTGGAACCTTCCTTTTGAACTTATGTGTGATGCCAGTGACTTTGCTGTTGGAGCTGTGTTAGGACAACGTTGTGATAAAACTCCTTATGTCATTGCTTATGCAAGCAAATCCTTAAATGATTCCCAAATCAACTACACCACCACTGAAAAGGAGTTACTTGCTATTGTGTTTTCCTTAGAGAAGTTTAGGTCCTACCTCTTAGGATCACCCATCACTGTGTTCACTGACCATTCTGCACTAAAATACCTCTTCCAAAAACAAGATGCTAAGGCTAGACTGATTAGGTGGGTCCTTCTCTTATAAGAATTTGACCTCACAATCAAGGATAAAAAGGGAGTTGAAAATGTTGTAGCTGATCACCTCTCTAGGATGGAATTCAAAGACAACTCAAATCACCTTTCTGTGTCTGATTCGTTTCCTGATGAACACTTATACTCTGTGAGTGACTGCCATTGGTATGCTGACATAGCAAATTTCATAGTGACAGGAGTCATTCCAAAATTCTTAGGGACTCAAGCTTGAAGGAAATTCCTTTCTGATGTTAGACACTAAGTGTTTTATGATCCATACCTCTATTAGTTCTGCCCTGACCAAGTCATTAGGAGGTGTGTTCCAGAATCTGAAAAAGAGTCCATCCTTAAATTCTGTCACAGTGAGGCATGTGGAGGTCATTTTTCCTCTAAGAAAACATCTGCTAAGATTCTTCAATGTGGTCTTTTCTGGCCTACCCTCTCAAGGGACTCCTACACATTTTGTCAAAGTTGTCATAGGTGTCAACAAGTAGGGTCCATCACAAAAAGGAATCAAATTCCACTCACTCCCATCTTAGTGGTTGAAATATTTGACTGTTGGGGAATTGACTTCATGGGTCCCTTCCCAAACTCTCTGGGATACCTCTACATACTCTTAGCTGTTGATTATGTCTCAAAATGGGTTGAGGCCATTCCCACTAAGTCCAATGATCATCAAGTTGTGATTCGATTTCTAAAAGAGAACATATTATCAGGATTTGGAATTCCTAGGGCTATAATCAGTGATCGAGGAACCCATTTCTGCAACCACCCATTCGCTTTACTCATGTCTAAGTATGGTATTTATCATAAAGTGTCCACTGCATACCATCCTCAAACCAATGGTCATGCTGAGTTAGCGAATAGGGAGATTAAGAAAATCCTTAAAAAAACTGTCAACCCCTCTAGGAAAGATTGGTCTGAGAAACTCTTAGATGCTCTTTGGGCCTATAGAACTACGTATAAAACCATTTTAGGAATGTCCCCATATAGGTTGGTTTATTGTAAAGCATGACATTTCCCAGTGGATATTGAACATAAGGCCTTTTGGGCAATTAAGAAAATGGATTATGATCTCTCATTGGCCGGAACAAAAAGGAAATTAGATCTCAATGAACTGGAGGAACTAAGGATGGAGGCTTATGAAAATTCAAGGATCAATAAAGATAGAGTTCAATCCTACCAATCTAGGAATATCAAGGTCAAACATTTTGAACCGGGAAAACTTGTGCTCTTGTATAGTTCAAAACTTCATTTACATCCGGGAAAGTTAAGGTCTAGATGGTTAGGACCTTTCATAGTGCATCATGTATTCCCCCATGGGGCAGTAGAGATTCAAGATCCCACAAGTGGTTACATTTTCAAGGTCAATGGTCAAAGGTTAAAACCATTCATTGAATCATTAAATAAACAAGAAATAGAGGTTGAGTTAACTGAGCCAACCTATGAACAAGGAACAAATTAATAGATTTAGGGTCCATGTCGGGCTAACGACGTTAAACAAAGCGCTGAATGGGAGGCAACCCATGGTTTTCAAGTTTCCAATAATTTCGTTGTTTTAATCAACTATATATTTTAAATAGGGTTAATGAGACATTTTGATATTTTGAAAAAATAATAATAATAAACTATTGACCTGTTCTTCTATAATGAGTATGGATGGGTACGAAAGGGGAGCACCATATTCATCCGTGTCACGTGGTGTGATCCTTGAGTAATACCTTACCCAGAAATTTAAAAAGAAGACAATGTATCATCAGTTTATTTTGTTTTATTTTTATTATTTTATAGGTTAATATAAAAATAAAAATAAAATAATAATAATAAAAAGTCCATGCCATAGGCCGTGGGGAAAACCCCGTCACAACCGGCGAAGCCACGGGGACTCAAACCCAGGACCGAAGGGAGACAGGGGCGCGCACTTACCACTGACCTGTGGCTTCTTGTGCTTCCTTATTCTATAATTTTTATATATATTCTTATATTTTACTTCCTTTATTATATATATATATATATTGTTTTTTTTGTTTTTTTTTGTTTTGTTTTTCCTTTTTCCACTAGGGAACTTTGCAAGCGACATGGATATCAAAGGAATAAATTCGAGCGATAAGAACTTCAAACTTCAACCACCAGGTGACTTCATTCCATGATCCTCATATTTCAATTTCCTTATTGAACTCCCCTTTTTATTCCTCTACCCCATTCTAAATTTTGTTTTTATGAAAATAGGGACAGTTTCAATCTAAGTTGGGGGGTGTGGAAACAAAATGTTTGTTTAAAAAAACAATGATAACAAAAAGAAGTAAAATTCCTTTATCATTCATATAATAACATCTTTTCTCACATAAAAACTACATATCAAATAATTATTATTTCCTTGAATATTAATTTAATTCATGATTAAGTTTAAAAGCATAGATTTTGGAAAGTGTGGCTGTCCAATGTGATATTTCATCGTTTATATTTTCATCCAAATAAAAAAATGCCACAATGCACGTCCTCTAGACTGTGGGGTACTAATTTGAATTTTTGGGGTCCCATAATAAATAGCATAGGCTGGTTTTATTTTTATGAATAATATGAGTATTCAAAAAAAAACTAAAAAAAATTATTAAAAAAAAATTGCGTGTAGAGCAATGGATTGATAAAATGCGATGCTTTCGGCACTTGGGGATCGTGACTCTAGAGTTGTCTAGCCCTGAGTTTTTCAATATATCTCTATTTATGGTAATATGACTTTGTTTTTGATTAAGTTAACTCGAGACGATGCCCGAGTATGTGGGCTTCACTTGGTGCCCTAAGGCCTTTGAGTCTGGGAGTCATCAGCAAAGTCTTGATACATGGGTTAATTTGATTAACTGCAATCTCAATTACTATGGCAATATTGCAAAAAAAATAAAAAAAAAAGAATTAAGAATACTCATATTAGGATTAAATGTGATTTCACCTAGCGCTTCCATGATTTCCCCCTTGAATGAAAATGAACCCCATATCTATTGTGATACACAACCCATCATTACACCTAATTGAGTTGGATGAAGTAAGATGATGGATTTGATCAAAGGAATGTGCTTGGGATTGGGATCTGATTTTAAATTCATCTTGTTTTAAATTATCTTGATAGGTTATAAAAATATATTTGTGTGCAGTTTACATTGTGAGCACTGTTTGTTATAATGTGTTTGAAGAAAGGAATTCAAATAAAATCATTGAATTATTTGCTCGGGACTAGCAAATCTCAAGTTGGGGGTGTGATTATCCAATAAAAACATATATTTTAATTACGTTTTAATGGTATTAAATGTTCATTTTTGATCTTATGGGCCTGAGTTAGTGCATTTTCATTATGAACATCCATTCTCATCATTTGTGCACTTCATGCCTAACATACACCAATTTAGGCCCAATGAGTCATCTGATTATAAGGAATGTAATTATCAATTTTTTTAATTTGATATTTTGCTAACATTATCTACACTTAAATGTGAACATTTTTCATTCAGGGATCAATGGATAATTCGTGGAAGAAGATGGGGATATTTTGTGACGAAAGGAAGCAATTCTAGAGAAGGCAGATTGGACACTAGCCCACTGATAAGACTGTGGGGCCCAACATAAAGTCCCAATGAATCCCAAATTTTGTGGGATGCTATAATACATTCATAGGAACAAATAACTCTTCATGAGACAATTATAATTCGGCCTCTATGGGGGTCATTAAAGCAGCCCAAGTTATAGATACAATTCTGGGCCAGATTCTGCGGCCCAGAAAAACAGTCCACTAATTTTATCATATCTCGGAATCCATAACTCCAAATGGGCCCAAATGTTACAGGCGGTTAGAAGACATCCGTATCTCCATTGTCTTCTTCTATGGACCACTCTTATTCAGCCGTCTAGAAGGTCTTCCAGATGCGTCTGTTCGGTGACGGAAAGCTGGCTGCCACCTCGGGTCATATGTGGAAAAGTTCAAATTCCACAAGTTTTCCACCACCTATGGCCTACCAAAATTAATTGAGATGCTTTGTACTGTTTGAGGCTCGACCCAAGGCTCCCAAAATGCAAATTCAAGGCAGTGGGGGTGAAGGAGTTGAGGATCTTTGGTGCTTTGTTCAAATGTAATGTTATGCTGCAATTTTGTTGTCTCAAATTTGTCTTTCACATGTATGTTGTTCAATTCACTTTAGTTTCTTAATAAAAGCTCTTCTTCTACTCTTATTCTGTTGTTATTCATATCACTTTGATACCGTTGGATCAAGGTGTGAATTTATTCACACCAAACCTTGTGAAATTATTCACACAACGGTGGAGTGATCATTTTATTTTTTTTTGTTTTCTTTACCTCTCCATTTACTCCCTCTTGAGTCTACTTTCCGCATCCATTGAAACCATGGGATCAATGGAGGGCTAACCCACTTATGGGTTGATCCAAGGGAGTAGCAAGGGGCTGTATTGGATGTTATTTATCACCTCATTAATGTATAATAACTTCTTTAATTGAGATTTTTATTTGATGATTTTTAAACTCCATCGTCCTTGTTGAATTTAAGGCCACACACTTCAAGTGCTAATACGAACCTTTACCTTGAAGTGCTCAAAACTTTGATCCTTCAAGTGTATAGGTGATTAGTATTAAAGGGTGTAGGCATTAAACTAGTAAGTGATGATGTTGTTTTATCTCCTTAAATGAACCCATCTCAGATTTAAGAAATTGAAATCATTAAAAGGAAAATACGTACAATCCACCCCGAGCGATAACCCAGGATCAACTCATTCTTTTAAATTGAATTCAATTAAATCTGTTAGATATCTTTAAAACCCATCCAAAATCAATCCAAGTTGGCCACTTCATAGCCGAAAATAGTCCATGGAATGTACGTGTCTATAGGTTTCTTCTTAGGTCTCTATGGATTCGATAACCAAAACTAAACTACAAGGACCGTCTTAACTTCTTCTCTTGGGTAAATTTGGGTGTGAACCAATCCTTATCCCGTGCCAAAGAGACTAGGAACACTCTATGTGGAGACTTACGGGAGTCCAAAATTTCTTTCTCGATCCCCTTTGGAAGGATCTTCAAAGAGGGTAAGCCTTGATGACCATGCCCACAATCAACCGACGCCAACATCATTATCTTTAGTGAATTTGGGGACAACATCGACAAAAATCGGACCTCTGGAAGAGAAGGGGATAACCATCTCGAAATGCAGGAGAATGATTCTTCAAAAAACATAGCTTTCCCTTTGACAGAGTTTGTAGAAACCTCCAGAGAAGTCCTACCTAGCGCCCCCATCATTGGACCCAACAGAGATCCCCCCTGCACTTCCAAAACCCCCCCACCAGGGGTCGCAACAGCCGTTGAACACTCACTGACCTTCTGTGCCAATCCAGCAACCAAGCTAGCCGATCCAGAACCTTCAACCATTGACCCTCCTCCCGAGTTCACCACCTTGATGTCCCCAAAATCCTTCACTACCGACGATGGAGGAATAACCGACACCACCCTCGGGATCTCCTGTAAGACCTGTCAGCCCCTCCGTCCACCCACTTGGTCTCCAAGTACCTCGGCTGAACCCTAAGGACAAAGCTGGGAAGAAGAGGCCCCTCGAGACCGAAAATTCCCTTTCCCCTTCCTGCAAAACTCCAGACCATGACCTTGGAACCTGCAAGACGAGCAAAATCTCATGGGAGACTGAAACACTAAGAGCTGCCACCACGCAAACCCCTCTGGAGACCAAATCAAAATACAAGCAGGGAATTTCTGAGCTAAGTTCATCCTAACACACAACTTTGGGTTACTCGAGTCCAGAAGACGCTCCATTTTCTCGTCCACGCACAAGAAATTCCCCACCGCATTCCCCACCGCTGTGAGAATCGAAGGATTATGAAGCAGCAAAGGTAACCCAGGTAACATAATCCATACAGCCCCCATAAAGGATTATTTCCCGTAGTGACATTCCCAAGCCCATAGAGATAGAGAAAATCTGTGAGGACCACAACGCCTTCCCTCTATTTCCCACGCCCACACAAAATCATCTCTAAAGGCGAAATAGATACAGAAAGAAAACCCTAAAAGATCCGAGATCGCCGCTCTGCGTCGGAGGCCCCAAGAATCCACCAACTCCCTGAACATCTCCAGAGACGGTTTGGCCAGACCAAACCTAGCCACCAAAGTTAACCTGTGAAAATCCGCGGCACAATCCAATTCTTGCTCCGAAACCACGACCACTGGGTTTCCATTCAGACATTCCGCCCTACGCTGCACCATCTGGATCGGGGGAATACAAACAAAGCCATCCTTCCCTTCCACCACTCCCCCGCATACCACCACCTTAAAGGATTTAAACTTTGGGGATCCCTCCACAACCCCTTCGCCCCTCTCCAGAACCCTCAAAGTCAGACCGTCAGCCACAACAGTATTCCCCTTGGAAAAAACCCCAAAGGCTCCTCCGGAAATTGCCACAAGTCCCTCTGAAGAAGCCATCTTTTTTCCCAATCTACCTTCAACTACTCTCCTTATGTAATGCTGACGCACTATTTATTAAATTATTAAAAAATATAATAAAATATTTTAAAAAAGTTAAAGTTATATTATTTGAATGAATTAATCTTTAACATAAAATTTTTAGATAAAAATAACATATTAGAATGTTTTAAATAGAATATATTTGAATAGAATGATTTTAATTTTGTTTTTATAGTTAAATTAAATGAATAGTTCCAAAAATTACTTCAATGTTATTTTATAATAAATGATATTCTGTTAAATGATATAAAATCCTAAAAATCCTATATTTGTGTAATTTATTGGTTTATGTTTAAAAATATCAACTATTATCTATATATGTACAAATTTTACTTTTATATTAACTATATTTATCCCTAAAGGGTAAAAGCATTGTTATAACAGTAATTGTAAATAAATGGTTGGCACATGTTAAAAAAAGTGGTAAGTGTAAAAGTATAATATAAACCTATCCAAATATTATTTGATGATATTATTTAGACCCATACTCCTCATAGCTTCTGATTTTATAAATTTATATATTTTTTCTTTGAAAATTAATTTTTATGAATTTAACATTTTTGTGTAATTCCAAGAGTGTCGCTCCACTCGCTTATAATAGAGAAGTCACTCTCTTTTTCATCAAAAATAAAAATAATTTTAGATCATCCAATATCTATACAAATAAATTCCTAGAAAGATTATTATCATTATATATGTCTTGTTTTAGGATTAATAACAACCTTAGAGGGATTAATGTGTAAAGGAAATAAGATTATCTGAAGAAGAGGTATAGATTTTAAAAGAAGGTTTTAGTTTTATTTATTCTTAGAACACCTTACAATATTATTCAAACATGCTGATATAATAACACTGGTATCTCAAATAAACTAATATGTTATTATATTAATGTAATAACCTATGTCCATAACCTTATTCTATCAAATGGGAAACAAAACCATTATTCATGAGTATATTAGACTACCACCTCACAAACTGATGTGGTTTTTTTCCATAATTGGATATCATGGATGGGTATAGTGATAGATTTATTTTATATATATATGATATTCATTAAATATTTATCATTTTTTAAGCATAATAAATTATTTACTTCCTTACCATTCCATTCATTGAAAAATTACAATGTCGTTCATGTGTATGTGTGGAATACCACCTACACAAAGTAATGTGATTATTTTTCCAACACCAAATCAAATGGATAACATATATAAGATATAAAATTATATTCATGAAATAATTTTCAATTTTCAATTTAATATAAAAATTATATTCTTTCCATAATGATCATTGAAAAATAGAAATATTACCCATGCGTACATTCGACCTACCATTTCAATGACTGTAACATCGTTCATATTTCATAATAATATTTCGTGATTAGTTTAAAAATTATAATTTATATATTAAAATAATAATAATGGCATGATTATTATTTTGGATAATATGGAATAATTATCTCTTTGACCATAAACTACCAAATAATGTTATTTGTACATATGAGCTGAATATCGTCCACACATATGATGTTAACTTGATTGATTAAGTAATTGATTATAACATATAAATATAAAGAAAAATAAACCCAAAAAAGGTTTTAAAAAATTTATATAATTTACTATATTTTTTTATTTGGGAAGATAAATAATGTGTGAGATGTGTCAGACTCAAGGTAAGGGGCATATTACTTTAAAAACCTCATTTTAAAATTTTTAATTATGTGATCACTAAATATTTCAGTTCTTTCTTGATAATAAGAAAAAAAATTTATAAATAAATAAATAAATATATGTATATAAAATAATTAATTATAAATAATATTTTAGGTAATAACCCAATATTTTTTGAAATATTGTTTTTTTTAAATTAATTTTGTTGATAGGTTACGTTACACGCAACACTGAGTTTTAATGATAAAAACTTTAATAATAATTATAACCAATACATTAAACATGGTGGTATGAAAATTAGTAACCATATTTTAAAAATATTTATTTTTTAGATAAAAAATATATATTTTTGAGTAATGTATTTAAATTTTAAAAAATACATTTTTTCTATATAAATGGATTTAATTTTTTTCGTGAGAAAATAATATAAATAATTTATACCAATTTTATAAAATTTATTTAAAAAAATGAACTTTTTTTGAAACAATAATGTAAAAACTATCTTAGAGTTATTTTTTTATAATTAACTAAAAAGATTTATTTTTCAATGAATAATGAAAGAAAATGATTGTTATTAGAAGTTTCCTTTTCATTTATAGAATATACGCAGTTAAATTAAATATTAAAATGGGTTTAAAAGTATAAGTAGATATATTATATTATTATTAATTAGGTCATTGGAATTAGTTTCATATTAAATTTTGATATAAAACTTCTTATACTATTGAAAACGTTTTCTTTGGAAAACTGCTTTTGGATCGTATAGGTGAGTTTAATTTTAAATTAAATTATACCAATTTTGGGAATTGTATTTTTCAAAATGGTATGAATAATTATAATAAGAATTTTTAATATTATATAATAATTTTAACTTTATTTTTTTCCATAAATATTAGTATGAATAAGAAAAATTAATTTTCACGGTTAATGTTAGAACAGGTTTACTGGTGGATAAAATAAAAAGATAAGGGTTAAAAGGAATTGAATTTTTTTCAAAATACTATTTTAGAGTAATATTTATACCATTTTATCTATATTTTATGAAATATAAATTTTTGAGTCTTTTGGACTGGTAAACATGGTTATGTCTTTTTCTTCTAAAAAATTCCATGTGTGTCGTATCCCCCACTTATAAAAAGGCGCAAACTATCCCCTCATCTTCACACTTCCAAAGCCTTTTTGCTTTCCCAAGACCTTACCAAAAAGAAAGTTTATATCTATTCTGACATCCTATAGGATTTATTTTTATTCGGAAACCCTCTTGATATGGGTCTTGGTGCAAACTTAACGAGGTTGTTCGAAGAAGAGGTATCATTCATAATCAAGCTTTTTTTATTTCCTCTTTCACATCATTGAAATATTCTTAAAATATGATGATATAATATCACCAATATTTACCACCTAATGATTTTTTATTATGTTTATGGAATAACCGATATCCAGCCCATTTTTTATAAAATGGGAAATCAAAACTGTCGATCGTGTGTACAGTAGACTACCACATAGTGAATTGATATAATTTGTTTTTCATCACCGCCTCTCATGGTTGGTGTAACAACCCAAAATCTAGTACCATATAGACGATAAATATTTTTTTAAAAGGATTAAAATATATAGGATCTAATATTTTGATATCCTCAGGAAAACCAGAAACATAATTTAGTTTTACCTTACATTGAAGAAAATAAAAGAAAAAAACATCATATAAGAAAAAATTAAAAAAACACTATTATTCTCCTTGAGTTTCAATTTTTATATGTTGTAATATTATTTGTATCCTATGAAAAATTAAAATAATATAAAGGGTGAGCTCAGATTTTAGTAAGGGAAAACCATACAATATAAGTTATTATGAATAAGGAATTATGGAAAGAATAAAGAAACTATGTTATGCCATATCAAATGAAACTGATAGAATAAATTGATCAAAGGAAAAAATAATAATAATAAATAGATGTAAGGGTATAAATAATTGAACAAATTGTTAATGGATTTCAAAAATATTATGGAATGATAAAATAAGAATATATATTCCATATCAAATGAAAATAAGATCATAAATATATCAATGAAAAACACGAAAATGAATAAATTACTGGAGAATAATAATTGAACATATAATGATGATATTTATGATCCATTATGGTATGAATAATTTTTTTTATTATATATCTGATGAAAATGGGTTAATAACTATATTCATGTACAATATAACAGTGATGAGGTTCCTGGATAATATTAACTGAACATATAGTGAATAGAGTCCCAGACTGATAAATGAAGTTATTTCATATCAAATGAAATAGTGGTAATAAATAAATTTGTGGCCAATATAAAAATTATTATGTTCCAGGATAATATAAACATAATATTTAGTGAAGAGGGTAATGGATAGATAAACTAATTTGTGACATCTCAAAAGAAATTGAATGTATAAATAAATATATGGCCAACATAATGCTGAATAAATTCATATATTACAATAAATGATCAAATAGTGATACAAATTCATAATGTTAGAAATCATAAGAATACCATCAATGAATTTTACCAAGGCATATTACATAAAGGGATGGTATGATCTGATTACCCTATCTTAGTTTAATCAAGGTCTTATGCCCAAAAATCTTACATAAAAGGGAAGGGACCTCCCATTGCCTTATCTTAGTAATCTCATGAGACATACTGGTACACTAAGGTGATATATAATTTTGGACCCCACCCATCACATAAATTCTAATGCATTACATTACATATATAAACATTGCAAGTCATAGTTTTTATGTAATGAACAACATAAATACTTAGCAAAACTTCGCAATGAGGCATATCTTATAATATTTTCTATATAGAAGAAATAATAATTTGGTACAAAATTATTTACCCCTAGTCCAATAATTAGTAATGAATTATGAAATTTTAATTCTAGGATAACAATGTAATGACTGATAATTCCTTTATATTGATTTTTAAGTATCATGTTGATCATCCAATGCATATCCCCCCGGTGTCTCATATCAGGTGCATAGTAACACCTCATTCACCGTGCACCATAATAATTGATGGGATATGCCTGACCTACTCTTTTTTTGGTTAAAACAACAAGATACATCTTATCCAAAATAATATCAACGTTTATTATCCATAAAAAGGTTTACTTTCTTAGGAAATCACGCACACATTACTTAATCAAAATTTATGATGGTTTTATGGTTACTGGATAGTTTGATCATTATAATAGCTTAAACAAGGGCTATAATGAGAGAGAGAGATAGAGTATGTAATCATTTATTAGGAATAATTTAAATGGATGGTGATAATATATAACTAAAAGGATTTTTGTATATGAAAAGGAAGCCTAAAATTCAACATAAAAATGAATTTCAATAAAAATTTAAGGGGGAGGATTGGGAAAACCATTACACTAATCATATCATTGAATTGAGAATTAGTCAATTGAGATATTATGTTTAACAAATGTAAATCGTCCTACATTACAAAGAAATTATTTTTTGAAATATATTTCACATAAAATCATAATTAAAAAGAAAACTATGTTTTTTTTCAAAAAAATGATCCACTTATGTTAGAAACATATTAAGACACAAAATTATATTTTAAAAAAATATAGGTCCCCTTACACATCCCACATCATCACATTTATATGTATATATATATATATATTATTACTTTACTTAATTCATGTGTTTTTGTGTGTGTGTATACTTATTTATATACACCTATATATATATTCTAACACACACATATATATAATGCACATGAATATTTTAACACATTTATATAAAATATATATAACATATTAATTTTAACGTGTTCATATATTTTAATATATATATATAACATATATATTTTGACATATTTATATATCATATTTATATACCATATAAATATAACATATAAATTTTTAGTTATATATATACATTTTAACATATATATATATAATGTATATAACGTAACGTATTTATATAACATATAAATTATAATGTACACATATATAATATATATATATATATATTATATAACATATATATTTTAATGTATATATATCATAACATATATATACCAGACCAGTCCATCCATAAGCCAAGCTTCTGGCCATTTATTAAAAATAAATGAAAAAGTACACGAAAGAGACGAGTGGGGTCAAACAAAAGAATTTTCCATCATCTATGAGGCAGTAAAGTTAAAGATCATAATAAGACATGTCTTTTCCATAATTAGAATAATCAAAGGTTTCCCCCTCAGATTGAGATTTACCTTCATTGAAGATCATGAATATTTTTGTGTTAACCCTCTTTGAATATGGTCTGGTGGACATAACCCATGGTAAATTAGAATAGTCCTTTCGTGGACGTATATTTGAAGTAGCAGTAGTGAGGCCTTCACTGTAAATTACCTTTGCCTTGCCATATGAAAACGAATCCTTAAAAGAGGAATAGACAACGATGCCCCATGCCATCAGTGGAATACTAACATTCACCCTTTAATCATCTAGGTTGTTTCCCCACTTCTCATATGTCCTATGATGATCATCATCTTACAGGGTTGATGGAACCACTGACTACATTCATTCTTTCCCCAAAGGAGGTTGTGTAGAGAAATCTGCTTAAACATTCAGATGAGTCTGAACATTATTAACAAGTAAACTTTCATGTTTCATACTATCAGCACCCATATCAGAAGTATATGCATCCACCTTCATATTATCTTCCAAGATAGGACTAGTATTAGTACACTACACACCCATTCCATCATTGAGCTCAGAATCAGGCCTCATCACTGAATGAGTGTTCTGCCCCTACAACGTAGTAACCGAAACTTCAGATAAAAGTTTCTTCTTAGATGCGCATATGTCTCCACCATTATCTACATTATTCTACACATTCATTTTTATCATCCATGATTTACACTCATTATTATTAAAATCGTTTAATATACTCATATATACGTGTGTGTGTGTGTGTGTGTGTGTCTGTGTGTGTGTGTGTGTGTGTGTATAAAATATAATTTTTCATATTGTAACGTCCCAACCCTGGTTCCACACACTGGTTCCCTGATCGAGTTGGTCACATAACCTCAGACATGCCTCGTTGTATACCATATGATTCTGACTAGTATTTAGGGTATAATATCAATCGTGGTGTGACTATACTCTCTTTATCAAAAAAGCACAAGAATGAAAATAAATAAATAATATTCTACCGAATAACCAAACTAAATTCTATAACTAAAATATACCAATATAACATAATGAACCAAATTAATAAGACAATATACAAAGAAAAACTATAGATATGTCACTATTTCTAACACTTTCACCGGGTTTTTCTCGTGTTTCTACAACATCGATAATGCGTGTAGAGACTTCAAATGTAACCCTGTATTCCAACTTTCCCAATGAGGGTGACTTTCATCACTTTCAACATCTATGTATGCTCCATGATCAAAATGAGAGGATGGGATGTAGGATCCTCCTTCTATTTCTTCCTCCTTGGAACTCATTTCCTAGTCTAGGTGTCCCTCATAGGGTCAATACATGTTCTGCTTCTGTCGTGAAATTGTTTTCTTCTGGGTATGGAATCAACATACAGTCAGCAGAGTAGTCACATTTGATATCATTGGCATGTCTGGATGTTAGGAACAGTGGTCACCAATATTTTTCCTCTTTGGAGGGAATCTCTTCTGAGGAATATTAGGTGTAGAAACTATGTCATTCCATGTAGATCAAGAGGTATATGATGCCGAAGGAATATACCTTCAATGGTTTTCGGCATAGGCATACCATGTTTTTCATGAGGAAACTAACATCCTAGGCACATATCTTCTAAGGATTTCACCTTCTAATTTTGACGTTTTCATGAGCTATCTGATTTCATGTGGATATATATTCCAAGGGTATTATCACATACATCCTAGGTATTACAATAAGTATCTAATGTTTTGGTCACATATCTTCCAAGGATGTAACCTTTTCCATCCAAGTTTTTTTCATGAAGTATGTGTTTTGGGTTATATCATATGTTCTATGTCTTATGGAGATAGATCGTGAAGTATGGTAGAGACAGATCACGGTTTAATTTTAACTCATTGAGGAGACGATGTTTATTGATCCAAACACCCCATGGAGGTGGAACAAGGGGGATCGTCCCTAAGAGAGGAGATGTCACACCTTGAATTTTATAAATAGATGGATTAGAATTCTCTATATATGTGTATCATGTAGGTCCATCCCATAAAGGGATGATGTAATAATGTAAAGGATGTTGATAATGCCTCCTAAGTCAAACCCTAGATGGATGGATCAAGATGACATGTGGAGGAGGATCTGAGGGTTGTGTCCCATTAAAGGAAGATGTCACAACATGGGGGTTGGTGAGAACACTTCTTGAGGTATAACCTGAATGGATAGATCAAGAAACTCTATGGATGAGGATATATAGGACGTGTCCCTTAAAGGAAAGATAAAATGACCCATGGTTTGACGTACACCAAGATTACATTATTTTATTGGAATATTTCATACTTTAAAAAAACACATAACTAAAGACCATATTAGTTTAGTGCCTTTGGAATCTTGGAACACAATATTATAATTTTGTGAAAGGTATTAAACATCACACATAAAGATATTCAACTTTAGTTTTCCGACCTAAATAATTTATTTATATCTCGGGGAAAAGAACCCATTTGAAAACGGTGATGTCACATGCTCTGTAAGGGTAAACAAAGAAAATATAAAAAACATGAACATTAGAAAGTAAAAATCATGAGAATAAGATTGGAAAATCATACCATATATAACATATATAAAAATATTGAGTCATTGAATAAATAATGGCCATTCATAAGGTATTAATCATAAAGGAACATGATTCATGATAAAATAGCATTGGTATAAAACATGAAATTATAGAAAAAAATAAGCATATAAAATCATTTACATATCATCCAAGGCTCATTTCCTAGACCATAAAAGTGGAAGAAGTAATTTACTGAGTTTAGTTCACTCCTCATTCTAAACTTTTTTTACTAAACTATGTTTACTTTCCATTCTATCCCTGTATTTCTCAAGCAGGTTTACTTTCTGTTCCAGTCCTATATTACTGAATCGTGATCATTTCCCATTCCAGACATGTCTCTATCATGAGATATAAATCGTTAAAAAATGAATTGGAAGGATATATATGTATCACACATCTCATAATTAAAACCATTTATATGTGTGCCATAAGAATAGAAATCATTCATCATAACCAATGAAATCAACCTTGTTTAAAAAACAACATTCCATTGTTTCATAATCAATGAAAAACAAATGGATTTCATAAATTTAATTTCATAATAAACATAATAATATCATAGGAATAATAAGGACAATACCCTTGGAAGAACTATCCATGTTACAGCATATGTTATTTAAAAGAATTCAATATTATATGGAAGATAATTTTGATAGAATTCTTGAAAATAATTCTCAGGGAAAATATCCTTTCTTTATTGACGTATTTTTATTTATTAAATGGATGCACAATTTTAAATGAAAGGGGTTTATTTGTATATAACCTTGTAATATTGTAATTTATGATTCAAGGTAATAAAATATTATAAAATTGTAAAATTATATTCATGACGTATAATTTAAAAAAATCATTCTTCAAATACCTTTTCTGGAAAAGTCAAAAACTACCTCGTTTGGAAAATAAAAGGAAGATTCCATTTAATCAATGTAGAAAATTTTAAAAATGGGTTAAAATGACTTTAAATATTCATTGTATAATAGAAAAACATTTTATGAAAACATTTTTAGAAAACATGGACATGGATGATAAATTTTCTCCAACTGAGACAAAAATTGAAACAATTCTAAATATTGAGGAGATTATGAAATAAATACTCTTCACAATATATTACATAGAATCATATTTTATATTAATGAATGGAAATTATAAAAATAACAAACTATTATCGATAAGACTTATAAAATACATATATGGGTAGTATATACACCACATTGAAGAAACAAGTAGTGTATACGACACATGTCTCACAGAAATAAGGGTGGGACAAAAATAATCCATTAACTTTGGTCTGATTCCCTTGGTATATTTAAAAAAATTATTCATAATGATTTAAATAATCTTATTAACATATTTCAGAACCATATTCAGATCATATATGATCATATTATGACTAGTTTAATAATATTTTATATTTACGCTTCTTTTAGGTGCTAACTGCTTCATTTTCTCATGCTTGTTTTTTCATATACGTCCCTATTCTTATACATATGATATTGTTCCATAATTTATAGAATTATATTAGGGTAATTTATATCATATTTATTCATTATATACCTTTATATAATCATTCATGAATTGTTTACATGGAAATGAATCACATCAAATCGGGGAGATGGTAGGTCATACATACACATAAGCGATTGTATCATTTCCATAATAGTAAAAATTATGGAAGTGGATGGAATATTTGTTGTTATAGAATAACTATCACATTATAATACATATATATTTATATTATTTCTGTCATTATACACTTCAAAATAAAGTGGTGAATAACATATTTCACCACAGCGTGGAGACAATAGGTTGTACGTACGCACGCCTGGTGATTTTATTTTTCGTAGGATGGATAAATGGTGGAATATGGTTGTTCCATAATTATAATAAAATATCAGAATATAATTTAATATATATTAATTAAATTATACTATAAAAAACATATTAATATGAATTATAAGAAGACATGATCTCAAGAGAGTTATTAAAGAAGATTAGCTCTTCTTCAGTGAGTTCCTTCTATATCTCCTCTTAGAGACACTAGAGTTGGACTTTTGACAAGAATAGAAGATATATAATATGTATAAGAGTTTTTATAATGTAATTGGTCAATTAATGGCTGATTTTTGAGTCTCAATGTGAAGTGAAGAAATTAGGGAGGTGGTGCCCTTTTATAATCGAGGTGAGGGGAACTTTTGGAATCTCCAAAATATTAATTTATAATAAAATCATAGAATATAAAAAACCCGCAAAATTGTCATATTTTTTAATATTTGATGTTATAAGGTTGTAATATTATAAACCAATAAATTTTGGACCAGATTTTATGTCAATTTGAACCTTATCATTTTAATTAACCCTTAGTTATTCTATTTTAATTTTAACTAAGGTAACAAATTATTCAATATTGAAAGAGTGTAATTTTTAATTATTTGACATAAATTATAAAATAAATGAAACATTTGGAATATTTTTTATCTTAAAGTAATTATTTTATATTTTTAAAAATATTTTATGATTTTTAAAAAATTTAATAAACCATTATTTGGATAAACAATCAATAGTGTTAATTTTGACATTATTCAATTTATTGACATTTAATATTATTAAGACAACAAGTTAACTTAGAAAAAAATATTTTATTATATTAAAATGAGGCCAAGGTCATTCATAAAATTCATTGGATATATTAATTATCGCATATTATATTTATTTTATCAATTGTAATAACATTTATTTGAAATTTCCATTAATAAAAAATTACTACATTAGTTTTTTGTAATTATTTAATATACTTATTTTTTGGATAATGATTTAAAATAAAATACTATATTACCCTTAAATTCTATATATTTCATAAGAATACTTATAGTAAAACATAACTTCTGTAAAATCCTATATTAAAAATTCTATATTTGTTAAAACATGAATGTGACAACTTTAACATTACATTAGATGAAATAATATAAGGGTCATTATAATTTCTATGTGGCTTAAAATGGTAAATAATTTGACCCTTGGATGATTATTGTTGATATAGTATCTAAAAATAAGATTCATCCATGTTTTTAGGCTTTTTAATGGTTATTATCATTTTAATTAAAATTATTTTATTGATTTTGCTTCAACTAAATAATTTCCCCATCATCATTGTATAATCTTTTAATGTAATTATTTATTTCCTAAAAGTTAAAAATAAATTACCATGATATATTAAAACAATTTATCTTTCTAAAGAGTATTTTTAGTTTATTTTTGGTTTCTTCTAAACTTATATTTAAAATAATATATTTATCAAAATTTGAGAAATACATCTTTAAATTTTCTCTAAATAAAATATATTTGATGTCATAATATCATCCATGTAGATTTTTAAGAATACCAGTTCAACCCAAGTATGATTTAGGTCAAAAAACACTCATCCAATTATATTTGGAAAAGATTTAAGGTAATTTCAAAATATTATTTTAACCCTTAATTACAGGATTTTATTTTCTATTATATTATTAAAAATTACTGAAGTCACTATTCATAATGCCCAAAAACAAAAGAATGTTATTTATATAATTTGGAACCACTGAATCCAAATATACAATAAATTTTTCAAAAATTCAAAACACAGAATTTTTATTATTTAATTTAAATTAAATCTTTTTGTAAAAATGAGAAAACAAGGTTAAAAGTTAAAACATGTAAAAGATTGAAATGTTTTTATATCTAAATTTAATGTATAATTATTACCAATGACCAATATAATTTTAAATGATAAAAATATTATCCCTTTATAATTTATAACTATTCAATAATTTATCTTCACCGTATAAATAATTTCAATGAAAAAAATTGTTTCTAGTTAATTATAAGTATATTTTTACTATTCATCAAAACATGAAACTTATCAGAAAAATAAGAAAAACAAAACTAGTGTAAATTTTTATATATTTAATTCTATTAAGAATTCGAATTTTTAAATATAATAGATAAATGTTTCAAATATTCTATTTGTTGTGGCTTCTCCATTCATAGGAGGTAAAATTACCTTTTTGAAAAAATAGGATTTTTTGTATAGAATTGGGTCGGTTCTATTCATATGCCTATAAAACCTAATGACTAAATATAAAAAAATATTATTTGAGTATATAAAATATATATTTCTTTAATATAGTTTACTGATTGTATATTTTTAATTTATTATTAAAAACAACTTTAGGAGCATAACAATAAAAATGATTTATTTATTTGTAATTGGTATATATTTTCATTTCCAATTATTTGGTAACCATTGAATTCATATTATAAAACATAGATTTCACATTTTAGTAAATACTATTCATACCCTCTAATTTGAAATCAGGATTATTATATTATTTAAATAATAATATAATGATGTTTTAAAGAAGCTCAGTGTGGTTTGAAACACAAGATAAAAAGGCGTTTCCAATGTTAATAGAATTACATGGTTTAGCATTAAATTCAAGATACAAAAAAACATTTTTCATAAAAATATACGATTGTTTCAGGATACCCATCTTGATGTGAATTTCTTCCTCTAAATTTTTTTGGGTTTAATACGTGATTTTTCCTTTCTTAGAAACACACAAAATAAGTTTTTTTACGAAACATTCATTAAAAAATAATGTTAGAAACATGAAGCTTACCCAATGTCACTGATAACTAGGTTTCCACCTAAGAGAAAATAGGGGTCCAGTGAAAACATAGAAATTGAAGAGAAATATAACTATCCAATTATGATGGATATTGATAGAGAACATAATCAGGGGAAAGTAAACAATTGAAAGCTGTAAAGCTACGATGATCTAAGATACCATCTGATTCATCGGTAAAGAATGTACTAGGATAATATTTTTTATTTCAAGATACCTTCCATAGAGGTTAATAATTGGAATAAAGACTTACTTTATTAAGTATAATATCATTATTTCTTTGGTGGTGGGGTAGTAAGGGTTTGGGTGGGGTGAGGGTCAGGTTGTGGGGTCAAGTTCCCAGTACTATGATTTACTACAATTTTATTTCTTGTGTTGTGTTCTATAGTGGAAAATGTAATCGAACTAGTATTATAGCATCATTTCATTGTGCCTTCGTAAATTTATAGTTCATCTCTTCTTCCATGAAATGAAGGTGAATTTTTCATTCCTTAAGCATTAGAAGATCATGAGATCTATAAATTGAATGAAAGGTCATTCCATCTATCTTTATCATAATAAAAAGGTTAAAAAAAAGTTATCCAAAATGCATAAATCCACATATATAAAGATAATACATTAATCTATATGAATCCAAACTATTTCAAAAATGTTTCCCCTTATGATCTTTCCAAAATGATAAAATTCAGACATCCAAAGAAGGTCCCTAAATTTTCCAAACCAAATTATCGTTAATTACCAAAACAATTTGACATGGCCCTTAATTGTCACACACCAAACATGTGAAAACTATTATCATGTATTCCCTCCAAACATGGTAATAACATAAATTAACATAAAACCATAGTGAAAACATGAATGATTTCAAAAATAAACTATTTCCTCATACCATAAATCCAAAAATTCTATAAAACCACTATCTAATCATATTAGTCCCATGGTCATTAATACAATCAAACATCTTCTTATTTCATTATCCCAACATTATGAACATAATTTATTTTATCCTTCCATTAATCATATTTTCTCAAAAATTATTACCTTATGGCCTCCATAAATATTCATGGTTATAATTACAATTCAACATAAACATTCAAATACTTAAGAAAAATATATAGTGTAAAAATCATTATATGTTTCATTAATCCATAAATCCATAAAATTACTTTTATAATATTGTTCTTGAATTCCAATACATAGAAATGAAATCCTTAAAATATCTGATTAAACCATTAACAAAGCTTTATCCTTTTATTCCTCAACAGTTATTTCATCTCACATATCATTCGTAGTCTCTTCAACATCAACAATATAAAAAATATTCATACGGCCTTGCTTCTTCACATCATGATCTTTACCCTAGAGAATCGATTTTCTTAATGACCATACATTATAAATTTGAAACATTTAACTATCGTTGATGCTTTAGAAATACTATTATCTATTTCCATTCTTTTAACTGAACCTTTTACATTGCATTTAATTTCTTTGTTTCCTTTTTTTCTACACCCAAAGAAACTTCAAGTTCCTTGGAAACAAACTCCATGATACCTCATCCCAAATGACATACATGAGGAAAAATAAGATTTATTTCTGCTATGGTCAGCATGAAAATCCATCTTTGTCTTATTAGGTGGGTTAGAAAACTCACCAATGTTGAGATTATTAATCATATTATAATATTAATTATTACAAATAATAACAATATTTTACCTTCCAAATCCCATTTAATTTGGTTTATCACGAAAAAAATAATTATATTGTCCAATATATTCATCATTAAAATGAATCCTCCTTGTTCCATCCAATGTCGAAAACCTAAAAATAATTGTGTGAGAGTAAACAATGATACATGGAAAACCAGATAATAATGGGAAATTACTTTTAATATCTAACATATTAGGTTTAATCCGATGTTTTCCATTTTCGTAAACACAATTTTAGGATTGTAAACTATACATAGACTTATCAATAGGGAAAATTTTATATATATCCTTAGAAATATATTTGGTGATATAAATAAAGTATTCTAATCCTATTATTCAAATTTTAACTAATCCTTCACTCTGATACCAACTATAATGACCCATATTTTGACATATATAGAAATTACATTATTCTTAGGGAATCATTCATGCATAACACAAAAAACACCAAAAGACCGTATTAGTTTAGTTCCTTTGGAAACATGTAAAACACTCATATAATTTGATTAAAGGTCTTAAAAATCTCCCATAGATACCTACCCATTTAGTTTTCATACCAAAAAACATTCCTTAACATCATGGGGAAATGAAATCATACGAAAAAGGAGAGCTCAGATGCTTAGTAGGGGTAATCATGGAAAATATCAAACAAAATGGACATAAGAATAAAAAACATGAACATAACTTTTGATAATCATACCATGTATAAAATATATAAAAATATTGAGTTATGGATTAAACCTTTGAATTTCATAAGGAATAAATCATAAAGAAACATGAGCCATAATAAAATAGCTTTTGGCATAAAATAGGGAAGTTTTGAAAACACATAAGCCTAGAAGAACATTTCCATATCATCCAAGGATTATTTCCAAGAACATCATAGAAGAAAATTTCCATTACTGATATGATTTCACTCCTCACTCTAGACCTGTATTAACGAACATGGATTTCTTTTCATTCCAACCCTATATTATAGATCTGGTTTTACTTTCTATTCTAGCCTTGTATTACATAACTGAGATAATTTCTCATTCCAGCCATGTCTATATCATGAGATATAAATCTTTACACAATTCATTAGAGAGATATATAGGTCTCATTCAACTGATAATGAAAATAATACATATCTGTGCCCCAAAAACTTAAATTATTCATCATATCCCATAGAATCAAATGAGTTTCATAAACCTCATTCCATCATATCTTAATCAATGAAAAAGAAATGGATTTAATAAATATCATTCCATCATAAAAATAATAAAATAATAATAATAATAAGGATAATATACTTTAAAAAAATTATTCCCATTAAAGAATATATAATACCAGATAATGTAAAATTAGATGAAAGAAAATTTCAATAGAACAATTTCAAATAATTTTTAAGGAATGTAACCCTTATTCTTCTTAAATGTTTTCCTTCTTAAAAGGATAAAAAATATAAAAATATTTTTTTAAAATAAACTTGTAATATTATGAGGGATTATTCATGTTAATTAATCATTTTTAAAGTGTAAAATTATGTTCATGTTGTATATGTTAAAAGAAACATTCCTCTTGTACTTTTGTTGGAAAAGTAAAAAGTGCCTTCTCTTGAAAACAAAATAGATATTATTTTAAAATGTCCATAGGATAATGGGAAAAAATTTATAAGAACATTTTTATAAAACATAGGCATGGATTATATATATTACCTAATGGAGACATAAAAAAATTCTGAATATTGAAGATATTTTGAAATAAATACTCTTAAATTTATAATAAATATAATACTATTCCCTTTTAAAGAAATAAAATTATGAGTATAACATACTGTTATGGATAATATTCAAAAAATAAATCCCTGGGATGTATATACACCACATATAAGAAACAATTATTTTCTACGATATGTGTCTAACCAAAATAAATGTGAGACGATTATAATCCCTTACCTTACGTCTGATTCCCTTAGTACGTGTCTGAAACTCTTGTATAAGGGTTTAAATGATTTTATTAACTTATTCAAGGACAATATTTATATCTTATATGATCATGTTATCACCTATTTAATAATATTTTATTTTTCCACTTCTGTTTAGAGTTAACTGCTTCATTTTATCATGCATGTTTTTCCATATAAGTCCCAATTCTTGTAAATAGGATATAGTTACATAATTTATAGAATAATATTAATGTAATATATATTATATTTATTCATTATATACCTTTATATAATCATGCATGAATTATGGAAATGGGAATAAATCGTTTCACATCATGGAGATGTTAGGCTATGCGTACACACAAACGATGGTATCATTTTCCTAATAATTAAAAGTATGGAAGTGGTTGGTATGTTTTTTTATAGAATCAATATCATGTTATTACAACTATATAGGTATATAATTTCCATCATTATACCGATAAAAATAATTATGTGAAAAACATATTACACCACAATGTAGAGATAGTAGGTCGTACGTACGCACATGTGGTGATTTCATTTTTCATAGGATGGAAAAAAGGTGGAATATGTTTTCTCCATAATTATAATGACATATCATCATATAATGTATTATTTATTTATTAATTTTAATGTAACCAACATAGGAAGTGTAAGTAGAATAAGAAATGATCTTAATAGATTCGGCAAAGGAGATTACTTATAACTCCCTGACCCCAGTATCCTCGATCTAGTGCATTATTTTAATATATTAGAATAATTACAAGGAATCAAATCCCAAAAGACCAAGTAGTTTTGTATTTTTTAAAATACATATATATACATAAGTTCAACATTAAAACATGAAATGAAATAAAACATAAATGTCATATTGGGAAAATCCACCACTCTAAGATTATCTTTGTACGTCAATCATAAAAAACTTCTTCTTGTTTTGAGAAAATGATTCATAAGAAAGGGGTGAGCTCAAATTATTAGTTAGGGTAAGAAATATTGTGGAAGATATCATAAACATCAACAATATTTATGAAGAATAATTTATAACACATGCCTCTACAAAAAATAAAATTCAATATATTAAGGAAGGAATATTTTCTGAGTAAATAATTCCATAATAAAACATAACTGTGGGTATTGTACTAGTCGAATAACCACATGAACTTTAAATTAATATATTAATAATGAGGGAAATTCAAATTATATACATTCTATAATATACTATCAGGGCCTTGAGAAAGATGTCTAAAAATTATTAAGGCCTCTACTGAAACCATAAATATTCATTTTGTTAAGGCCTCGTGCCAGGACCACAATTTGTCTCAGTAGACCTACCGAGGCACCAAAGGGATATAGCGGGCCAACATGACACATACTAAGTCCAATAAATTCCTTATATGAATGGGGATAAAGATAAATAACATATACATTCATATTGAAACTAACATATGAAATGTAAATTACTTTCCCCGATCAATAATCCTAAACCCTAACCACTCAGACTAAATTTGTGAATGGTTTTAAGATAGCACATCCACATTCAAACTAACCGTAAAAAATTAAATTAAATATGTTATATGATATCATAAGAGATAAAACTCAATGATTTAAATGATTTAACATTGATTTTGACATATATATGATACATTTAAATGAAACCATTGAAAATTTCGTGAGGAAATAATCCTTAAACATTCTAAAGTGTCCCATACCACATTGAAATATTAAAATCACAATACATTAGAATATAATGAGAATAATGATACTATTTATTTTATATACCAAAGGGTAGTAAAAACATTACATGCAAGGAAAAAATAGTGAACATGGTGTATATCTCATAAAAGTTAAAGTGAGATGAGAAAAATCCATTTCACTTTGGAAATAATAGTTTATTTTGGAAAATAATATATATTTTTCATAACCTGGTTTTAAAATTTTATATCACAGAAAATAAAAGTAAAGGAAATTTATATTACATTTTAGGCACAAGTGATGTCCCACTGAAGTGAAATCATGTAAAAAGTGTTTTTAAATAAGCTTTAGAAATAAAACATTTTAGTGTTGTTTAAGAAATTCCTTAAAGAGATTTTAAAGTGGAAAGTCATGTTTTCTTTCATAAAACCAGAAATGAACCAAAATATATATATTTTATAGTAATATTTATGACTTCATAAAGGTAAATTTGACTTAAAACATATTACAGGGTGAAATTCCCAATAGGTAAGAATCCAAGAAGTTCCTTGAACCGTGCTTGTATTTCGGGAAGAATTTTTCAAAGATACATTTAAAAAATATAACTCCCCATAAATGAAATTTGATTCTTATTTTTCCACATATATAGAAAATTCAAAAATATTTGATGAGGTGTACATAAGAAAAGAATATTGTTGAGGTGAGTAGAGAATAAGATCAATCTGAATGAAAATTGAGGTTCAGGTAGATAATACTTGTAACTTTGTAATCAATTGAATCGTATGGACCAAAATTAATAATAATTAAATGAAAAATTTAATATCATGAAATTAAATGCAATCACGATATGAAACAAAAATTAGAAGTATACATACACCTTACACAAGTAATTGTAGTTAATACAAAACATCTCACCAAAATAGAAGTTAAACGAAGAAACCCTTACCGTAAGTCTGATGGTGTTCATCACATGGCCTTAGTTTCCTAGATAACGAAATTAAATTCATTAATTAAGATTTATAGAACTTATTATACATTTAATGGATTTATTAAAACCTTAATAATTCCATTCAAGGTCTTTTCGATGGGTTAAGAGGATCAATTTCATTGTTTGGGTCCATTTGTTTCATGACCGACATACTTATTTACATGAATGAAGAATCATGTAAAATGAGGATTTATTTTCCAAAATTGATGTTATATGTTATTATTGAACATATAGATGGTTACATGTTGTTAATTTCATTCTGTTACTTCGAGTGAAGATGAGTCGTTATTTAAATCAATTAGTGAAAACTGTTTGGGTTAAAATACGGTTTTTGAACACTATAAACTCATTTTTCTTTATAAATCAAAACCATGAGTACAAAGATATCCCAGAACCATAGGTGACACATAATAAATATCTTATAGTCTGGTTTGACCATTTTAATGGTTTCATTTCCAGAATTTGAAATGGTAGTATATATTGAAAACCCATTGTCCTTGAATATTGTAAATTAGCACATCTCAGATGATGTTTTCATTTTTACTATAAAAGAATGGGAAAAGAAAGATGATGATGAAATATTCCATTAGAAGATAAAATTAATGTTCATGTTAGGTACTTTAATTATCATATAATTTGGATGAGGGGAGATGAAAAAATAAAAGAAAGGAACTCAAAATAAAAGAAAAGTTGAGGAATCTCTCATGAAAATTCCGCAGCATAACAACGTCGCGTAACTTTTAATAACATATTTTGATGAGATAAAAGGGTTATATAATAATTCATACATAATATATAATGTAATGGGGATATTTAATGACATATACCAACATAAACCATTTTAAATTATCATATAATAACATAATAAGAGTGCTTGGAAAAGAGAGAGATATTGAGATGAAAATTCTGTAGCATAACGACTATGCAACATGGTTTTAGAAAACATTAAAAAGAGATGAGAAATGGGTCACCCATTCATAAAATACACATAAACAGTATAGGGACACAATAATATGTAAATATGAACATGGTATAAAAACATTAAATACATAACACATAAAATAGAACTTGAATGAAAAGAAATGAAAAGAGGTGTTTACAACTTGATGTAATCTTCCTTGAGAGCCTCTTTAGGGGACATGTTTTGATATTTTGGGAAGAACAAGAGCTCTTAGACGTGGAGAGTGACTATGTAAGGGAAATTGGGAAGATCTTAGACAAGTAATAAGGCTTGGTATGAGTAAATATAAAAGTAACTGAGGGGGTTTTCTATAGTGGAAGAGAGGAGTGAATTTTGAATATTTTTTTCATCATTATATTATTTCCATCAAGAAAAAAATAGTGTTTTTTCATGTGACCCCTAATAGTGATAAGTTCATGTTAGTTCAAACCAAGTGGCCTTACATCACTCTTTATGTCATAAATAGCATATTTAAATGTTAATTTGTATTTACGGTATTTTACCGTATTTCACTATCAATAAAAAATTCGAGTATTTTAGAAAAAATACAAAAAATCATCCTAAATTTTTATCGAGGTGTATAATTCAAAAATGTAATCCATTTTTAGAAATTAATTTTCTAAATATTTTTAATTTAATTTTTAAATAAAATCATAATTTATTCCATTAAACTACTTTAAAACTATAAATCATTTTATATCACAATGAGAAATTAATCTATGTCCCATAAAATTATCTTATAACCATAAGACAATGAAGTAACTATTTATGATTATATTTTATGAAACTAAATTTCCATTTCAAATTAATAAATTAATCATAACATTTTAATTAAAATATTTATGAAATATAAAATAACCAATACTTATACTATGATCATTTTTTTGCTTTTAAGATGTATCAATTATTTTTATAAATTCATGGGTGAAGCTTCAATTTTATTGGCAGATTTACTATTCATTGCTATTCATAAGGTTCTGTTACTATTCATAATGGTGTGTTTCAATTCAAAAAAAAAGAATGTATGTCTTATCAGGCTCTAAATATCTTGTTAAATGCAACCGTGTAAGTATTTTTTTGAAATTCAAATCATAAATGTGGAAAAATTATGTTTTAATGGCTAGGTTATCAAAAAGTTGTGTTTTGTAGAGACTCAATGGTTCATGCATTCTGTATTAAATCAATTTATAAATTCTTATGGTGTTACATTACCTATTCTTCGGTGATCCCCCTCAAGATCACCTATTAGAGACACTAGAGTTGGTATTTTGAGAATAAAAACCTTTATAAAATGGAATTGAATTTTTATAACGTAATTGGGTAGGGTATGGATGAGTTTAAAGGATCAATGTAAAGTGAAGAAATGAGGGATGATGATCCCTTTTATAATTGAGAAGAGGGGTACTTCTGAAATATCCAAAAATGATAATTTATAAAAAAAAAATTTAAAACCATATAAAAACCCCTTAAATGTCATATTTTTGAAGATTATATGCGATAAGATTGTAATCTCATCAACTAATAAATTTTTGAAATGTTTTTCTGTCAATTTAATCCTTATCATTTTAATTATCCCATGGCTATTCTATTTCTATTTTAACTAAGGTAACAGATTTATAAACATGAAAAGAGTGTAATTTTTTATTATTTAATGTCAATAAATCCATAAACAGAAAATTTGTATTATTTTAGATCTTATAATAATTATTTTATATTTTAAAAAAAATTTAACATTATTTTGATAAATAATCTATATTTTCAATTTTAACACTATTCAATTCATTTATTTTTAAAAATATAAAGATAACAAGGTAAATTCAAAAAATATATTTTATTATACTACTAATAGCTTAAGGGAATTCAAAAAATTAATTGGATATATTAATTATCCCAAATTTTATTATTTTTAATATTTTTAATAACATGTAAAAATAAAATAATTATTACAACCGTTTTGTGTAATTATTTCATATACTTATTTTTAGAAAAAATAAATAAATATAAAATACTATGAAGAAGATAAATTTTATAGATTTAATAATAATTCTTATAGTTGAATATATGAATTGTAATAATCTATATAAAATGTTATATTTATTCAAACATAAATGTGACAACTTTAACATTATGTTAGATAAAATATTATAAGTGACATAGTCATTTTCATGTGGAACGAAAAGGTCAATAATTAGACACAAAAATTATTATAGTCATGATATACTCTATAGATAATAATTTTCCTAGTTTTTTTGGTCTTCTAATGGTTATTATCATTTTAACAATTTTTTTTATTTTCTGTCAACTAAATATTTTTTGCATCATTATTGTATAATCCATTAAGAAAATTGTTTATTTATTAAATATTAAAAAACATTATCAAGATATAGAATAACATTTAAGATTTAAAAATAGTATTTATATTTGAATTTAGATTCTTTATAACCATATATTAAAAATAAAAAATAAATTAAAATTTGAGTAGGCTATCTTTATGTTTTCATTAAATAAAATATACTAAATTTCCTAATCTCATCCAAGTGGAATCCAAAGGATACAATTTAGAGAAAATTATTATTTAGGTCTAAAAACATTAATCCAATTATATTAGTACAATTGTTAGGGTAATTTTATAATTTTATTTTTACCCTTAATTACTCAATTTACCTTTTTTACCATATTAATACAAATTACTGAAGATACAATTCATAATGCCCAAAAAATAAATAAGGTTATTTAAATAAATTTGAAACACTAATTCCCAATATGAAATCCATTTTTCAAAATTCAATACAGAGAAGTTTTAGTAATTAATTTAAAATTAATCCCATTGTGAGAATGAGAAATTTAGTTTTAAATGATAAAACATGAAAAAGATAGAAATATTTTTTCATCTACATTTATTATAAAATTAATGTCAATGAACTAAGTTTTATTCAATGATAAAAATATATTCTATTTATCATTTAAAACAATTCAGTATTATAATTTAACCATATAAATTATTTCGATTAATTAAGTTGTTTTTAAATAAAATTTATTATATTTTTACATTTCATAAAAACATGAAACTTATTCGAAAAATACCAAAAATTCAACCAAATTGAATTTTTATATCCCGAATTCAAATAATAAGATCATTTTGTTAAATATAATATATAAAAGTGTTAAAAATTAGATACAATGTGGGTTCTCCATTAAAAAGAAGTAAAATTACCTTTTTGAAAAAAGCGGGTTTTATGCATAAAATTAGGTTGTTCTTATCATATTCTTATAAAATATAATGAATAAATATATAAAAAATATATTATTGATTATATTACATATATATTTTAATAATATCATTCACTGATTGTAATTTATTTAATTTATTAAGACAAAACAAATTTATGAGCATAAAAATAAAATTATTTCCATTATATTTAATTGGTATATATTTTCTTTAAAATTATTCAGGCACCATGTAATTAAAATTATAACCCATATATTTCATAAGTTAGTAAATAATATTCATACCTTCCAATTTAATATCTAATTTATAATCTTATTTAAAAAATAAAAATAATTCATAGAAACTTCATGTTGTGTACAACGCAAGCTAAATAGGTGTTGCATGTAATGAAAGATTAAAATCGTTTAGCATGAAATGAAATATACTGAAAAATATATTTCATAAAAATATAAAGGTGTTATAGAATATTTCACACCATGAAGGTTGGTGAGAGAACCTCTTGAGGTAAAACCTAGATGGGTGTATTAGGATACCCCGTTGAGTCCGATCTAGGTGGTGTATCCTTTAAAGGGAATATGTGATACAATGAAGGTTTGTGAGAACACCTGTTAAGGTGAAACCTAGATTGATGGATTAGGATTCCCCATAGAGGCGGATCTAGGGGTGTGTCCCATAATGGGATGATGGAACACCAATAAGGTTGGTGGGAATTCATGTTGAGGTGTACCTTAGATGGATGCATCAAGGAAAACCACATAGGAACATTGGGGGGGGGTATATCCCATAAATGGAATAAGTCCCACAATGAAGGTTGGTGATAAATCATCTTGAGGAAAACCATGGATGGTATGTACTTTGAAGGGAGTACATACGTTTACCATTGGTTGTGATTGAACCTCATGGATGCTTCTTACGTACCCTACTTAGAGGATAGAGATAAAAACCCATGTAGTCCGATGCCATGGTTTGGGATCATATGGAAGGAGTTCTCTATGAATTTTGACATCATGCGGTAAAGATTCTCGTTTCTTGACAGGTGCATTGATCAAAGATTGTGTGGGGATTATGTGTGAAATATTCCCTTTGCAAGAGGAGTTATCTTGGTTGGATTTGGTGTGTTGATTACGCATTGAGATTCCCAAGAGGCCTAGAGGATACATGGTATCCAATGTGAGTGACATGATTTCACTATTGATGTGGTATTAAGAGAATCAAGGTGAAAGAGGATGATGGTTTTGGACCTCAATGAGGCTTCCTACATATCCCAATTAGTTGTGAATCAAATCCCACTTAGTTTGGAAGGCTAGGACTTATACCTAAGGAGGGGGACTATTTAAGTGGAGCATTTGGTTGGGGATTATGTCTGGAAACTACCCATAGGATGTGTATGGTTGGGGAATATGCGTAAGGGCTACCAAATGGGGTTTCATATCATGTGGATATCATGATTACCACTATCCTCTAAGTCCATTTGAGTCAAGATCAGTGTGATAAAAAAGAGTAAGTGGTAGATCTAAATATCACACAATTCAATTCATCTACTAGGGGGTGGTTGTTGGGCTACTGCTTGGAGAAGGAACAATGTGATTTGGTCTTATGCGCAAAATTTTTCTAAGGAGGATCTCATTCCATGTGAGTGGTAAACTATACATCCTATTGGAGTTCATCCCGTTCCACTCGTTCATGGAGAACCATGTGTTAGTTTCATAGTGTATGACTACAGTCTAATGCCATGTTATAAGGATGTTGTCATGTAGTTCAACGTCGTATGACTAGGACATGGGACTAGGCTGTTTTACATCATACAACATAGATGTCGGTGCACTCACACCATACCCATTGGGCTTATGTGACCGTTTCTCATGTGCCTCTGTGTGGGGCATGTATTTAGAAATATCAAGTTTTAACGATGGGAGGAGTGTCCATTCCAGAGTTCCACATTTTTATCATCATGCTTAGAAGCAATCAGGGTAATATTTTTCATGCATAGATTCTCATGTTGTGATGCCATAGGGAATTTCAGGTAGGGGACACAGAAATTGTTTCATGAAACTTTATGGGGTCTAACACAAGAATTTCATGAGACAAGGGATCTTGTACATTGGATATCCGTATAGGTAAGGGGAATATGTGCATGAAAGATTAGTATTTTTACACAAGATTCGGGTTGTGCACAATTAGGGAATTTGTTTGCACTTTACCTAGGTCAAGAATATTTGGTTGATGATTACTTAAAAGTGATCCCATTAAATCTATGACCCAGAAGTAACATGTATTAAAATTTATCTACCTTGTATGTTCCATGATTTTGTGATGACATAAAAGATCAGTCTTACATACAGTAGAGAAAAACAGCATCTTCTGTAGAGTATCCCTGAAGAAGGGGGTTACCTTATATTTATTGATGAAATATTTGATGATGGGAACAAATGATTTTGGAAGTGGAAGATGATTATTTTGTGTCTTATGACATTGGAATAAGATTTCAGTTCTGCAGGGCGATAGTTTGATGTTATATTTGATGAGAAATAGGTTTTCATGTGGATTGGTAACTTTGGGCGCAACCCTGGTTTTTTGCACGCGCCCATTCTATTTTGCATGCGGTTTCCTTATATGTCTGAGATGATTTTGGGGAAGGGATGATAAATCATGTAATATTCATTGTGAAAGGGCTTTGAGTGTCTATTCCTATCATCGGCACACTCCCTAAAAGATGGATGCACCACCCTTGTCATTCCTAGAATGGTCTGTCAAGTTGAATGGTGGATTTGTTTTTTCCAAAGCTATTCAGTTACAGATTAAAGTGAAATATTGATGGAAACATATTCCCCCTCGGAATCTATGATGAAAGGGGAACATGAAGTTGGGTTCAGAGGGAAACACCAAAGATAGTGATGCACTCCCACGACTACTTAAAAAAATTGTGGTCTAGAGAAACATATGATTACATGTTCACTCAAGGCCATCATCCATGACTATAAATAGGTGGAGGGTAGTTGGTATGAATCCTTCAATTTCTTCATGATAGAAATATTTATATCATGTACGTATGTATTCCTTTTTTTAAAAAACTTAGCCTTTACCACTTCTTTCTTGTATAATTTCTCTTTTGCACATCTGATTCTGCAAACAGACCCTTATATTGAATTCCTGATACCAGACTTATGGACATAATCACCTTTTGTGCACCAAACGATCCTTCTGAGAAGAACCTACCTTTTACATTTCAAGGTCATCCAAAATGGAAGACCAATAGAACCCATCTAAGATTGGATTCGTTGCTCCTACTCATATAACTGAAATGGAAAGAAATCATCATTTCCATTGAGATTGGAGGCTCATGTCAGATAATCAGATTCTTGTGGCCATGCTATCAGATAAATAAAATATATCTCCACAGAGAAATTATCTTCCAATGTCAAATTTTGGTTTTATAGACGAGTTCAAAATACAAAATATCGAGGCTAACATACCGTGATCTTTGTTCACACACAGAGATAATATTAATCACTGGAACATAACTGTTCATGATCATAATGTTGGGGATCATGGGGATATCACGGTATATGTGCTGAACGGGAAGACCAAGAAATTCATAGGGGAGTATCCAAAGCCTGAAGAATTCACTTCCCACTATGCCAACATCTTTCATAGTAGAACAGAGGAAAATAACTTAGGCTAGCATATGGATTGGGACTTGTGATATGGCAGTAAAAATAACATTTAATGGGCCTGGGCATTCTAGGTATGATACAATTTATTTTAGTATGGGGTGGATTTTCACCATGTCAGCCTGTATGAGGTAGTATTTTCATCATAGCTCAACTTCCTCCATCCATATGAGCTGGTTTGTGAGAACCTCCGTCGATGGTCACTAGATAAAAACTTGTTCCATATTCCTCTTGGGGAAGTCACCATCAATCTGTGGGGAATCCACTATATTGGTGGAATCCACTGGAATAGTTCTAGTTTGATGAGTTCTTTCCATAAGATGACATGTGAAATGATAGGAAACAGAATCATCTCTTGGTGCAACACATTATAGAGGCGCTAAAGTAGAAGCTCAGTCATACTCCCATTTTTCATTGCGATATCATGTTCAAGGAATTTTTTAACATGTTTCTAAAGAAGGCATTGAAAGTGAGGTTGTTGTGATACAAGAAATAATTCCAAAAAACACCACATATGATGATATAAACATCATAGTGGTTGATATTGGAAGAATGATTACTTAATAAATGGGTGTACAATCTGGTGGTAGGATGGGATCTATTGGCACACTACACCACATTCCTGACCAGTTACCTGCCTTTGGTCAGGGACACAGGGATGGGCTTGTTCCCAAGTACATTGGTGATGGTGGAGATTCTGGAAGATTATAATGGATTCCACATGGGGGTTCCTATGTTGGATCATATCTGTAGATTACTAGGCCATGTGGTGAGGGAAAACATGCCAAGGAGAATTTTTTGGGTTATTCTAGTTTTTTCATTATAGGATCGTAGTGAACTTTGGGGAGTATAAATTCATAAATGCCATTTCTCAACTAAATGTTGGTCCGAGTCCATCTATGTTGAATATTGGTGGGGTCAGTCTAGTGATGCTTAACATTGTTGGAATAAAGATTCATATCTGTAACCACATGAACTTCAACTTGTTCCCATTCTCAACTTCGGTTGGTCTAATGGTGGAAAACCTACTAGGAATATAGAAATAAAGGATCACCTCTAGAGTTTCAGAGGTGGTGTTCTGATGGTGAGTATTGACGACCACATCTACAGTGAGACATACACACTTTCCTGCACTCCTAGGTAGTTTGGGTGCCTCGAGGGAGCAATAAAGAGATTTTACATGGTTTCCTTGAAAATAATAACCCAAGAATCCTTAACCATCTATGGTGAATAATGGTGAATGTGGGATCAAGTGAAATTTTTTTGTTCCCACTGGCTAATGTCAATGATGGACTATCGGTAGACTATGCTAGAAACTGGTAGGCATCATATCAAGAGGAAATATCGAGGAGTTGAATTTTGGTGGCCGATCAAGTGAGTGAGGAGCCAGAGTAGTGATGAAGTATATGAGATGATCCTAGAGGGTAAATTAAGTAATTCAGGGTTTCTCAAGCTAGACCTATAGTGGGGATGACTCAAGGCACGTTCTCACCCCCACCTCATAGAGGGGAAGGTTCTAGGAAGAGGCCTTGAGGGAAAGCATGTGGATTATATAATGTGATGAGCGGAGTTAGAGTAGGTTTGGGGAAGAATACATGGTACATGCTATATCTACTGGCTAATATTGTCTTTCATTCCCTTTGGTCAGCTTGGAGGATACTACAAATGTCAATATAGAAAAAATACTTGTGGAAAAGGCTAAAGAAATATGGGATCGGGTATCCATAATTTAGGCCCATTTAGATCATATCCAGGATGATATTTCAACAAAGGCATGTATATCTAATGGATATGGTCACTAACACATGTTGTTTGGGGGAAATATAGACCTCCTTTCACCCTGGTGTGGGCGATTCTTGGGAATGAGCCAAAAATGGAAGAGATTCCAACTGTTGATGACTCATAATCAACTGAGTAATCTACTAACGAAAAATAATTGGGATCTAGTGATAAAGAATCTTGGGGATTAGCCACTCATTAAGGGAGACCTCATGAAAGTGAATAAATCACAACCTCTAACGAATACTTAGTTGAGTTTCTCAAGGTAAGTATTATCTTACATACCTCCCTTGATCCATCCCATTTCATTATCCAGAAGATATAACTAACGATTAATTTATACATGAGTGTATTGGATATGGGACAGGGCCCCCTTCTGAATGGGGTGAAGAAACACCAATGAGTGCAGATGATCGTACTATAAGGCCTATTCACATGGATGACGAAGGTGGTTGGCTGGCTGAGGAGTCCGGGTTGACATATTTGGATCCCCATGTCCTCCCTATTTTTTATGAGGTACCATTCCCTTGTATTTAAATGGTGGGCCCCACTAATGGGGAGGTGGTGTGCCCAAGGTGGATCACCATCGAAATTCTTCAACCTCAAGGTAAAAGTGCATCTCAAGGTCACGTGGACCTTGTAATATTTTCAGGGAGTCTTTTCACCAATGTGTTTACCTATTCCATGTTTCTCCCACCCAACAAATAGAAGAGGACCTGGTTCAAGTCATTGATGCATCAACTAATGTCAAAGGATCTACTACGATGTAAATCCCTGATAATACTTAGGGGCTCAATCTTTTGATGCTCAAATCATATAAGCCTCTCTACCTCTTTTAGATTAATATGATATTTTTTGATTGAAATAACTGACATGTTACCATTCCATTCCATGAATGAAAAGTTTCATGCCCAATGAGAAAATGAGGCTGGAACATCTAGGGGGTCTTATCAGATAACTACAATTGACCTTGAATAGTCAGTAGTTTAAACTAATCTGACCCCAGTATCAATTGAATATTCTGCAACAATTGTGAGTGATGGCACTGGTGGGGTGGAACTCATGGCTGGTGGGCTCCAAGATACCGAGGAAGGTATAAGTGGGGACGACATACCCCATGACCACAATCACAACCCATATGAGAGGGTTCTAGAGGAGGACTCCACTACCATCATTATTACATCATTTCTTGAATACAAGCCCACACCTGCTAAATAGCAAGTGGATTTTGGGTCCATGTATACAGAATAATATCACATAGTCTAGCATAGGGCATCGAGGCACATACAGTGTTTCATCACACTAACATGGGAACTAGACTTGGTGATCTGAATGGGGTCCCACCGCTACTAGCTACGTAACTAGAGTATTGGAGGGATGTATTCTCATGGCTCCATGCACTAGTTAATGACTTACTTGATAATAGGGTGTGTGAATGGAGCCAACATTTAGAGGTTTCTTGGAACCAACAGAGGTCTTGGAACCTGAAAAAGCTCCCTGAAATTACCTCAAGAAATCCAACATTTATAGGATAGAATGAATGAGTGTGTTTCATTTCTTGATAACTAATCAGAGGTTTTCAACCTATTGAGATTTTTGCTAGAGAAGGATGAGGAGAAGATGAGGTAGGTGAAATATTATATAGATAATCTCCATGTTGATATTAACCAAGAACATATTAGATTTGAATATCTTCATCACATTTATAGTTATGTGGAAACAGAGCTCAGGAGGTGGCAGTATGTCTTAGATGCCACACACAAGAGGATGTAGGAGCCGAAATGGTCGACCTCTAGAGAATATACATATGGAGATTTTTTCAATTACTCAAGAGATACTCCAACATGTGGATGACCCTCGCCAATTACACAGTTTTCATATTTTTTTGAACCCTTTTTATAAGCATGGACACAATTTCTTCCAACATTAATTATCGCACTTCAATCATATTTATGAGACAACCCATGAGAAATAACTAAGCTCTATGAGTTATTTGTAGTGTGATAAACAGAGGACGGCCATATGATTACTCATTTTTATGCATGTCAAATAATCATCAAACACTTAGAGTATTATATTATTGAATTCCTACTGAGATTTTCTAGGATGAGAGAGTTAGTGGCTAAAGAATTGGTCTCTTAGAATAGATGACATACTTTTCCAATGTGTTATAGTGCACAAATGGTATAACACTAAGGGTGTTGGACTCATGCCAAATAAAAGAGATTGGGAAATGTGAATCATAATTCCCAAAACCTAGAACACCAGAATGGTGGAGTCACTATAGAGGATAAGTTTTGACCTTGTTCCAAATACAACATCCATACCTCTTATCCAAGGATGGGGACAAACAAACAAGGTTTTACAACTGAAAAATTTGAAACAAGAAACTTATCTCATATTTTCATCCAAAATCATCCAAGGCATTATCTGAGGATGGTAGTTGAGCCTTGGAAAAACACAATTCCATTAGGGGGTCCATTTAGATGAGGAGGAGGATGATGATCCAAATAAGGGGAACAAAAATCTTGAAATGGATTAATGGAATGTTTTAATGGATTCTAGCACTCTTGTAATTACACTACCTTGTATTTGAGAACATTGGTGTAGGTGTGTTGGTTTGAGAATAGTCCAAACTCATCATCTAGGGGATCATCATCTCATATGCCAAGCGACAACTAAAAATGTGAACAATATGGTAGATGACTGGAACCATATGATAGGACCTCCCAAGCGAGGACCTAAGTTGCATTGAAGTTTTACATCATATAGTGAGTATTATACAATGGAATTTTAATGTCCTACAGTACAGGCAGTTCAAGTTAATGTTTAATTTCATGTGATCAAGATGCATCTAATCACTTAATTCCATGTGACCAGGATTTTGCACTCACTTTAAGGTAAAAAAATGTTAGATATTTTAAATTCATGTCGCGGGGAATATACATCATAGTTTAATGTCATAAAGTTCATACCATGGTGGGGTGATCCAAATGGATATGTAAAACATGGATATTGAAGAAACCAAATATTAATGGGGTCTAAATTATCCAGACACCATTGCACACGTTTCTAGAACAGTTTCACATATTGTATGGTTATATGTTATGGAACAAAAGGAAAAAGGGGCGAACAATTTTACATCTTGTTCCTCGGACTGAAACTAGATCTACGAGAAACTATGTGTTATAGAGGGAGTGAATACCCAACATGAATGAGGCCAGAGGGGGTTACATACAAAAAACAAGGCCAGAGGGCTAAAGGGTATATGTATTTTTAGGTGGGCCTTGATATAAGAAGTATATGCATCACTATGTATCCCATGAGGATGGGAATCAATACATATGTAGTTTTAAAACATGATGTGGAAAGATACTAATTTATATTGTGGTGATCCTATCTGATAAGGGTATTGAATCATCCCCTGGTTTCCATCGGGCCTCCCATGTTTGGGGCATGAGGTAAGAATCGTCTCCTATTTTAATTTAATCCCAGTTTCAGACAGGGTAATATCACAATTTAATGTTCTGAGTTTAGGATGTATGGTGTTGTAGTTTAAATTGACACAACTCAGACTATAAGGGTTGAAAATATATTTTGGGTTATAATGATCGGACCTTCCACAAATAGTTTAATGTTGGTTCTCCTAGACCATAGGCTCTTAATTTAAGGTCATGGAGTTCAAAAAAAGGAGTGAGTGGAGTTCCACAAGATAAAATGTGTAGTCAATTTTCATGACAAACCCAACGTGAATGAGGGTGGAGGAGGTCCAAAACTACAAAACACAGTCCATAGAGAACCCCCCATGTAGTTCAAATTATTGGTTTTTGGAATTATTGTAAATAGTTTATGGTTTTTCTTGGTGGACCACAGGGTCTTAGTTTAATGTCCTGTAGTTTGGAACTAGAATCCAGTTTAACGTCATATGCTTGGGACGTCGACTCCCAGGTTAAGGTCGTAGTGTTCAGACCAGTGAGGGGAGGGTCTTAAAAAAAGGGATATGTAAGGAACCACATGAGTAAACTATTGTGAATGAGGACCAAATAGGACCATGCCACTGACACATTCCTAGGGACACTCACATATAAATTAAACTCATGGTGTTGGTAATTAGACTCTTATTTTATGGTGATGGAGTTCGGACCTATTTCTCCACTTTATGTGATGTAATTCTTGAGGAACATGGCATTAGTGGGAGGAGTAATACACTCTCCATCCACTGTGATCAAGGAGTCTAATGAATTGGAATGGTCTTTATTAATGATATAAAATCCTTTAAAATTATTCTACTACTTTGGTTCCTTCTGGATGAGTATCATCAGTGTTCTGAGAACCAATACCATATCACCCTAAAGGAAGGAGTGAGGATGAACCTTCTTGTCGAACACCCATGCTATCATATTCTAGTGCCTCTATAGATTTTACATGGCCAAGTACCCTTTATCATCAAGGGATTCCATATCAAATAGATATACGTCTTCCATTATTTCTGGAATCTTGTAGTCATAGAATGTTGTTAGGAGTGAAGAAAACTGAATCTCAATGGGCAGGATAACCTATGTTCTTTACAAAATGGAATATTGAGTCACCTAGGTGGAATTCTGAGTTGTTTTTGGATAGTCCAATAGGGTGTTTGGGAGATTTTATGGCCAAATTTTCTCATTCTAATCCACCATACTCTACAAAACTTTAGAGAGTGTTTTGTTGATTTCCTCGACCTACCCATTTACCTGTGCATGATATCGAGAATTATGGTTGAAATGGATATGGTACTTGCCATAAAATCTCTTCAACTCTGCTGCCCAAAAGATGGTGTCATCTTTGGTGAGAATGGTGTGAGGGAAAAAAAATCCATGGATGATTTGGGATATTATGAATTCAATAAAGTTTCATGCCTTCACTTCTCTATGATAAATCACTTCTTCCAATTTAGTGAATACATTTTTCACAGTCAGAATACATCTATACGGGTGAGTTGTTGCTGGTTGATAGGATCCCACAACATCAATCCCCCACACTGTAAGGGCCAAGAATGCTTGGGGTTTGGAGGATCTCTAGTGTTTGATTCACAAAGTTGGAATGAATCATACAAGCCTATCACGTTTTGGGACACTCAATGCAGTTGTGGACCATGGAGGGACAGTAGTACCCCAGTCTCCGAATATGGTGGGAGAGCTTCAATCCTGGCTGATGAGAACCAAAATACATAGTGTGAACTTCAATAACAACCCAGGTAATTTCTTATCTACAAATGAAATGGAGAATAATTCCATCTAACCTACATCTATTTAGATTCTACTAATGTTTAGGTATGTTCTGGAGGGTAAACAACATTGTACGCCAATGGACTCACTCATACTCAGCTTGATCTAGAAGAAGAATGTCAGGATGAAGATACTCAATTAAATTATTTTTTAATAGAAGGTTTCCTCTACTATGGGGGGACGTAAGGGTCTTGATGTAGAATCACTGGAGATCAGTTGGTTCATCTAATGGCTTTCGTCAGTGTTTGGAATGATAGTTGATATGACTCTCTAATGTTCCATGTGAATGAACAAGTCATCCTAGTAATTCTCTATATAATATTTAGCTAAGATAGATAGGGAATATAATTAATCATTTTAAGACTGGGGGACATGAGTCCCTTATGGATGAGAATGGAACTAGTCCACTATAAGCAGGGGCACGAGTTTCAGATTTTTGATGACATAATCACCATTTATATGCTTGATGAATAATTTAGAGTCTCCCTTCACATGTAAGAGAGGAACACCAATATTGAGGGCCAACTCAAGACCTTAATGAGAGCCTAATACTCTACCTCATTGTTGGTGTAGTCTTCTAACATCATGGTTGAGTATGGAAGAACAACGTGTGCAGGAGTGATCAAGAAAACCCCAAACCTACTTTGTTGAGCTTGGAATCATTGAGACTTCTACCGGTTGGGATTTAGGAGGCCATATCAAATTGTATCTACCGCAGGGCATAGCCTGGTTCACTAAAAGAATGTCCACATCTAAGAAATCTACATCCAGAGAAAAGTCTTCAGAAGCGGATGGGTATCCAGAAATTCGATCATTGCCTAACCCTTGATAGCCTTATGTGGGATGAACCTGATGTCTAAATACTGATGGATCACTACCTGGTGTTCTATCCATCTTAACAGTAGTTGATATTTAGGATATATTTTAGCAAGTATACTCAGGATACCAGCTATAAATCATCATGCTGCAGATAATGCATCAACTTCTACATTAAAAAAACTAGCGCACTGATGCTTTTCTTGATAGGGGAATATGTGAACTCTATGTAAAGGAGAATGCGACTGCGATAGTGTATGATATTCTCTATGTAATCATTATTTTCTTGGTAGGAAGGGAATGAGGGACCATTCTAGGGTGGTCACATAAAGGACTAGGGGATTTTCTAAGATAGGTGGAATTGTAACTAGAGGTTGTATAATATACTTCATAATTTCATCAAAGGTGGTATGACACTCCTTATCCCACTAGTAGGTGGTACCCTTATTCTTGATCATATAAAATTGAATACACTTTCTTGGCCAGATTTCTGATGTATTTGAATATATAGTCCAAGTGGTTGTGGAGGCACTAGATCTTCTAGAGGTTGCTCGGAGGAGGCATATGGTCGATGGACATGATCTTCTCTAGGTTGATCATGATTCTTCTATATATGATGAAAAATTATATAAAATACTGATAGGAAACCCTAAATGAATACTTGAATGGGGTTATCATCCAATTTTAGGATCATAGGATGCCAAAAACAATCTAAAAAATATTAGACTATCCTGATGTTGGCAGGATTCGACCACCAATTCATCAACATTGAATTCCACTAATATACCAAGGATTGGTTTGAGGATGTGTTTCATGGACCAATGATAAGTGGATCCTTCATTATTTAGACCAAAATGCATCACCTGACAGTAGAAGGTCCCTTGTGATGCCTTGAAGGTGGTAGATTACTCATACTGGGGGGCCATTCATATCTAATTATATCTGGAGCATCCACCCATGAAGGAGATATCCTTAAACAAAGAAGTAGCATTAATAAATAACTTTGACACTAGAAGTGTAAAATAATCCTTCAGATAATGGAATTTGAGGTCCTGAAAGGTGATATATACTCTTATCTTTCTATTCCTCTTCCTGACTGGGATGATGCTAGATATCCATTTGGAATACTAAAAATCCACAAAATAGTTGGTTTTTATAATCTTATCACCCTCATCCTTGACCATGGAACCATGAGAGGGGTTCATTTTTTTAAGAGGATTCATGACCCCTCAATGACCCACTAGGAGACCAATATATTGGATAGAAACCTAAGGAGATATTCTAGGAATCTTCTTATAACTCTAGGAATATATATCGTGATGTTTCTTTAGGAAAGCCACATACTGGTGTTTTTCCTTTAGAGGCACGGCTTCACTAATCGATGTTGGATTCATATCTTCTTCAGTATCATGGTTTACCTAAATTAGCTCATTGAGGGTGGTTGGGACATCCTATTTAAATCAGGAATTGGTGTCCTCCAATTCCTTGTCATCATATGATTCATGGGAATTAGTGAGAGGAGATAGTCCATCGAAGCTAACTGATTCTAGGGGAACACTACTGCATGCATGGGAAGTTGTAGAATCCTCAATGGGGGACTCCTTCCCTTCTAAAACCATAGTTTTAGAGGCATTCTAGTTGATTCCATTGGAACTTCAACCACATGCTTCAGGCCTAATGTCAAATAAATAGTAGAGAGTCTTCTTTCAGTGATTAAATTATGCTATGTGGAACATGCAAGCGTGTCAAAAAATGGATTCGATAGGGAATAATTCTAAATACATCACAGGGGTAAGGGATTTTTGTATCACTCGAACCTATCCTATGTAGGAGTACAAGGTAATCATGGAAGTAATTTATACTTGGAGATGCAACACCCATTTATCTAGGAAATGAAAAAGAAGCCTCCCATGTCCGCTATGGTGGACTCCAACCAATGAATTGAGATAATGAAATAATTAACAAAGTCTTCCCAATGGCTATATGCATCTGTTGTACATTCAAAATCACTGGTGTGAACTTGCTTCCACTTTCTCTAGTAATATCCATCATCTAGATAGGGGGATTCACATAAATTTAAAGGGGTTTCATCACCTTGATTCACACCCACTTGACCGTTGAGGGAGTACATGAGGCATTGATGACATAAGGAGGGTAAAATGCATTCTGATGAACCCAAGGACTACCAAACATCATGTTGTCGGAAATATCTTGTGAGATGAACATGAACTCAGAACTCACTACCAAGACACTGAAATGGGTCTTCAATCGAATCCTACCATAGGGTCTCTCCTCGTTCCAATCATAACCTTGAATCATCAGGTTAGAGGGAATAAAATATTATTTGGTTAGTCACAACTTTTGGAGTGTCTTAGTTAGTATGATGTTGATACCATAACTCATGTCAACTTGAAAATGATAGATCTCCATTCCATTGAACTAACCAGTGATGGATTGTTGAAAAGTTTTACCCTATAGGCGGTTAACCTCGTATTCTTCAGAATTTGATTTAATGGAATGTCATTCCCCTCTCTCAACCTCTTCATCATATAATGTATCTACAACCCCTACCACTACTTCAAACTATAGCGGAATCTTCAAGGCCTATACAAGAGCCTCACAAATATATTATGAGAGGTGAAGGGCCTCGAGGATCAAGAGAGATAGAGTTATACAATAAATTTTATTCCACACAACATATTTCCACAAAACCACATGTTTATAACCACATGGTGTCTCCCTTTGGTTGTAGGAATAACATATCTTTTGGTTATACCCCTGGTCTTTAGATGGTATTTGAAATATCCTACTACTCATTAACTAATTTTTCCTAAACCGCTGTTGGCTAACTATTGGATATCAAGGGCCTAACACTCATTGGATGTGGCTGATTAGGATGCAGTTGCAGCTGATTTACCTGATCAGTCTGAATTTTCAACTACAGTGGCGTTTCTGTTAGAGAGGGTTGGGAGGACTGTTCTTATTTATCTCTATGCAACACCTGGTTCTTTTTCATGGTAGCTTTCATATCACTGTTGAAGGCGTTGTCCTGAGTATTCTGGCTGTTTGTATTTCCTTCACCCCCACTTCGATGGAATCAACTGGAGGAAATTGGGGGGATTTCATGATATTAAACATATTCGGAGTGTGTGAAGCAGTTTAATAACTCAAATATGTTCACATAGTCATACTCCTCCTCATTATCAGAGGGGTCTTCTAGTGCTAGGAGGACTATGGGCCAGATTCCTAACTCTAGAAGAATTAAATCACTAAGATTGTGGGATGGATTTGGAACTGGTACATGACTATTATTTCCCCCATTCCATCATCGCCTACCTTTCTAAGACATAGAAGGTTGTGATGTAGATGAAGTAGTGGTGTCTTGAGAAGGAGAGGAAATAACATGTGGTTCTAGCCTTCCTAAACAAGTGTGGGTGACACCATGAATGCATAAAAGTTCTCTGTGAGCCAACCAGTCATCATCCATCTATGTATCATGGTTAGAAACCTATTGGAATTCACCTGAACTATTGTTGTCACATTCGAGCATGGTGGATATATGTGCAACATGTACCAAGACATTTACCAATTAGAAAAAACAAATATAGAATTGTTCCTAGATCCAATCCATGAACATATAGTATTGTTTTATGTTTTTTCCAAGGATTAATTGTTAAGGGAAATGGTCGGGGATATTAGTACACTCGGCTTCATGGGGATTCTTGCACTATGTTAGCTTGAGAATCCCTTTTTCCATGACATTGATGAAATAATCATGAACGTTTTTATCCTTTATATAACAGGTATGGTTACTCATGTATGGGAAGGGTACTCTAGGATATTGAGCCTAATGATAAGGTGGATACAGATGAGGGGTTGAAGCCATATTATTTATTCTATAGATATGTGCTTCGTGGTGGGTTCCTACTGCACTCGGATAGGCTTTACTAGAAATGGGGAAAAAAATATAGTTTCTCAAGGGCCTCTACCTTTATGGTGGTGACATTCTCTTCCATGGATGATCATATCATGGTAGTTAGAAGACGCAACATACGTGCCTGTTATTCCTACTGCAAGGCTTCCTCCAAAAGAAGTGCCCTATCAGTAAAACCCCCAAACCCACCCAGAAAGTTATGAGTGATGATGGTAGAGATCATATCAGTATTAAAACAAATTATGCACATCATTATTATTTGATCTTGAGTAATAATCATGTTGAGTGAATATGTGATTCCCTTCCACCATAGTAAAAAATCTACAACTCTCTCATCTGGCTTTTCCTTTCTCTAGAAGAGGACAAAAATGATTATATTGTACATGCTATAGATGAAATACTAGAGGAACTACCAACATAGTTCTTACCAACTGATAATAGTCCTAATGGGAAACTGGATATACAAGAAATATGTTGTTCTTTCCAATTTATGGACAAAGCATCGAAGCTTAGTATCCTCCTATTAATCTAGAGTCCCCATCATGGCCCCATACCTCGAGATAAAGTTGGTCAAATGATTCAATAGGTCACTCATCCAATTTAATGGTGAAAATAAAGGGTTTACAAAATATGGGGGTAATCACATGTTTTCCAACCATGTTAGGTATTTATTTCTTTCAGTTGGGATCACCACCAATTAACACATTAGGGATTTGAGGCGAGTAGTGGTAGAAACGATCAAATTGTCTTAGTGAGGATCTATATATTGATGATGATTCCTAAAATAAATTCATTGATACAATTATCAACTTAGTAAGAAGTCTCAGTGGATCATGGAGCGGCTCGATCTGTGTCCTGAGTAAGATGATCACACTTCTTGGTTGAATTAAGTAACTCATATCTAGGACAATTTCCATGAACACCTACTTTTACATTGAATGGATAAACATGATTATTCAGATAAACAAGGGATAACTAAATAATTAGGACATAGGTTTTCCCCTATGGGGTAGAAATGGTATCCCATATAGGATCACCATAATCTTGGTACCACTCAGCAATGAGTTCATATATGATCATTTTAAAATCTATGAACTAATATAGAAAGGATGTAACCGTGGGATCATCTTATTTCATCTATTCAATATTGGATGTATGGATGGGATTTACATTTTATTTACCATTATTAATTATTTACCAAAATACAATGATTTAGATGGATCATTGTGGAAGAGAATATATATTTTCTGGTGGGTTAGAACACCCATTTGAGGGTTCACCAGTTGTCTTGTTTCCCCCAGGGGTGGGTTTTCCTAGGTAGACCCTGTGTTGAATTCAATGTACTTGGAAAACTCATGAACAACAATATTTACCATAACTATACTGGATGGAAAATCATCAATATAAATGGGTTGGTCAGGCTGTCAAAGGATAATACTAAAGTGAATCAGAACATATTGTCCTCATCCAGGAATCTTCTCATAAATAGATTACTCTTATATAAACTTATGGAGAACTATGAGGATATTGACATGTCTTTTTTGGAGGGTCAGATGGTAGATGGTTATTTCAGACTGTTGTGCCACTTGAAGTTCTCCCAACTCAACCATTCATCACTACTGATCAATGCCCTCAATGTGCATCTGACTTCCTGGGTAGATGAACTAACAATCACAGAGGTGATGGGGAGTCCCCCATAGGGTTTGGTGGAAACATGCGGTCTATTCCTTGGTGAGGGAATCTTGATTGTGGAATTTGGAAGTCAAATTATTCCAAAGCACCCCTGAAAACTGATCAACATACATATTCTCTAATAAGATTTCTTTCTGAGATGTTGGGATTTGTTCTGGGTTATCCGTTTCTTTGATCAGTGTTGTCCAAGAGATAGATATCAGCTCTAATGTGGACTTGTGTGGACACTAGTTGGATGGAAGAGGATCCACTAATTGATTTACGTATTTTTTGCATGTTGGGTCATGTCATGGGGGAAGTACCAACCACATCATCATCTCCTTATAACAATGAGTACTTTCCACAACCTCATGTAAAAGTACGACATCACTCATCAGTAGGTCCTCATGAAGCTATTTGTCTAAAGCAGATATAATAGATTATAACAACTCCCCATGATCTTGGTCAGTGGAAGAGAGAGATACTGGCGATGATGGAGATGGTTGCACCATGATTCCCTAGAAGTGGCCAAAATGTACGTATAGAGGTATTTGAGGGATTCTGTGGATCTCACCTTCAATGGTGATGAACTACACCTACTGGGCTTCGACACCAGACTTTGATGCTGAGGACTAGAAAAAAGGTTCCATCAATAAGTCACATTCCCCCTTGGATTTTGAGAGGTGGATGAGGCCAATGACGCTCATGTGCTTATTGGGATTTCACCTTCGGTGTTGGTTGTTTATACTTCTGCCTCAAGATGGTTCTTCAGTGCCATGTAATTATTTTCCATTGGGATGAACATTGTGAAAGTGATTGGTAACACGGGGAGGACCTCCGATTTGTTTAGTTGGGATACTGGGAGAGCCTCCGTATTTATTATTCTTAGCAAGGATTGGACCTCCACAATTACTGGTGATGGTGTGGGGTGGACATCTTCTCGGGTTGTTGATGAAGTGGAGAGGATATCCAATTTGGTTGGCAGGGACAGGGGGAGGACCTCCATGCTGACCGATAGTAATGGCATGGGATGTACCTCTATATTCAATGGTTTAAGAGTGAGGGGGACCATTGTAATAATCCAAATATGCATGGATATGATCACCATGTCGAGGAGTGGGAATACATAGAAGACCTCTATAGCCATTGCTGAATTCACGATGATGACCTTTTCTGTTGCTCGTGGAAATGTTATAAGGGACACCCTGATGAGTGTTGATAGAGTTGGGAGGACCCCCACTCTAGTTGGCTGTGATATGGGGAGGACCTCCATGTTGGATGATCAGGATAGTATGGTGAAGACGTTCATACTTGTTGTCTATGAAGTGGGGATGACCCATTATTTGAAGTACAATTTAGTGGGGATGACCTCTACTTGATCTTGGGATGGATTTAGGAATACCTTCCCCCTTTCTATATGTGAAATAAAGAGGAAATTCATGTTGGGAAGCATAAGTATTAGGAGGACCTCAATACTAATTGGTAATGAAGCTAGGATGACAACAACATTGAGTGGTGGGAACATGGGGAGGACCTTCATGTTGATTTGATGAGTGGGGAAGACCTCCGCTTTGGTTATTGATAGTAAGGGGGGACCTATGCACTGAATCTCATCATCATTGGATATCCTGTAATGGTTGTTTGTGTTGTCAACAATTGACAGAGTCAACCCAACTAGCCTATGAGGAAGGTAAGGTATCAATCCAAACCATGTAATGATGGATCCCTATTCATCTTCCATAGGTATATGGTGGCATACGCCGGTGGTAGTGGGGACTGATAGATCCATGAAAGATTATTTCCCATTTAGTAATTCTCCTGGGACTCTTCCAGGCTTTGATGCTAGTATGTTTGTACCGGGTCTGGTAGAGCAAGGGTGACGTACACCAGTTCATAGGCCTAAATGATAGTCCATTACTGGCACAAGCGGGGCCTGGTGTGATTCCTCCTTGTAAAATCTCAAGTGGTAGTCATTTCTAGGGTAACTCAGGAATCCCTCACCCTCTCAGCATAGGGGAGCGAGTCATAAGACCACCTTGGGGAGAGACTCCCTAATATATTTGATGTTGTAAAGGGGAGTGGTTTCTCCCTACATAGCCTTTAGGGGCGATGATGTAAGTGAGGTGCTAAAGTATCTAGGTCATAGAGAGACATGTACCTTAGGAGAATGGCCCCACCTACTCATAATTAAATACATGGGTATCCATCCCCCTCTTTTGGATCATCTTCAAGGGTGATACGGGGCTTGGGTTCCCGATTTATGGGGATATAATAGAATTTGTGGTAGAGTTGTTGTCATGCATGATTGCTGCATTAACATTTCTCCTGACTCGTCATCTGTGGGAGTTAGGTGGTTGATTTCCTATGGACGAGGTCCTATAAAGAATGTAGATTCAACAATCAGTATATGTGTAAATAAATCAATTTTAAATTCCCCATTATCATCCAATCTTCCAAATACTATGATAGATTTTCACTAACAATGTCACAGGTTGAGGATGACCAACTTCCAACTGCCCCAATTTCAGATGAGTTCCACACTAGGCACAGTGTTTTCTTGATGGGACATAGCACCAAATATCTATACATAGTGACATTTTAACCAGTGATGTCTCGAATTCTAATAATCGCCATTTCATGGAGAAGATTTTATGATCACGTTCAATATATATATTTTCTACACTTTCATCACGGTATTCCCTTGCATCTTCAATATTTTTTATTCATGCACTGACAACTCATATTACACCTCATTACCACTTTCTAAATAAATTAGGATTTAATCACAGTCAATAGAGATTTCTACTCCATGATCTAAATGGTATTATAGGATATTGGATCCTCCTTCCAGGGATTCCTCCATGGAACTCATCTCCTAGTCTATGTCTCCCTCAAAGAGTTATGTTATGTTAATGGCACTTATTTCATGTTACATATATTTATAGACATTAGTTAAATTTACTAATTATCTCATGAAATTTTTTCCATCTTGGTAGGGCAGAAACCTTCATTCAAGTGTGTGGTTGTGTTGGGCATCACCGGCTTGTCAGGACGCTTCGAACATTGGTCACCTATATTATTCCTCTTAGGAGGAAATACCTTTTGAAGAATCTTATGTGAATAACCCAAGGAATCTTTTGTTGATCACGAGGTACCTGAAGTTGAAGTATTATAACTTCCAAGGCTTTCACCTTATCTACCCCATGTTTTTGATGAGGTAGATGATTCTATTGGTGTATATCCTACATGACATTCACCACAAGAATCCATTGTTTTATGTGAGGTATCAGATGTCATGGGTGCATTTCTTCCAAGGATATCACCCCATAAATACCATTTTTTACATGATTTATCAAACACCATGAGAGAATAACATTCAATTATTTCACCTTAGACAACCCATGTTTTTTATAAGGTATTTTTTTTGGGTTATATCAAAATATCTATGTATCGTGGAGGCATATCAGGATGTTTGGTTGAGACAGATTGGGGAATGATTTTAATATCTTATATAGAAGGAGTTAATTGACCAAAACACCCCATATGGGTGGATCAATGAGGTTCACCCCTCACACCTAAAATTCTACCAATGGTTGGATCATAATTCCCATTGGAGAAGAATCTAGGAGGTCCCCAAGTAAAGGGATGATGTCACACCCTAATGGTTGGTGAGAACGCCTCCTATAGAGAAACTTGGATGTATGGATCAAGACACCACATGTAGGTGGATATGGGGGTGTTTCCCATAAATGGAAGATGTGAAACTATTAAGGATGGTGAGAAAACATCCTGACGTGAACCCCTGATTAAAGTATTAGGATACCCCATAGAGGCGGATCCATGGTGTATGTCCCATAAAAGAAGATGTCCCAAATTTAAGGTTGCTGATAATGACTCTTAAGGAGAAACCTAGAAGACTGGATCATGATTCCCCATGGATGCAGATCTCGGTGCTGTGCCACCCAAAGGGAATATGTCAAACCGTGATAGTTGGTGGAAGGCCTCTTATAGAGAACCCTAAATGAATGAATCGGGATGCCCTATGGAGGAAGACTTGGGGTGTGTGTCTCATAAAGGGAATATGTCAAAACATAATGGTTTGTGAGAATTCCTCTTAAAGAGAACCCTAGATGCATGGATTAGTATTCTTTGTGGGTGATGATCTGAGGGGTGTGTCCCATAAAGGGAAGATGTCACACCATGAAGGTTGGTGAGAACACCTCTTATTTTGAACATTGGAAGAATATATACTTGTGAGAGACAACTTAAATTTATCATCGTTTAGGATTTAATAATAGAGAGGATTCTAATAGACCCTAATTAGAGGATACAGATAGAAACCCATGTTTTCATATGCTGCAGTTTAGGGTAATATGAAAATACTACTCCATAAAGTTTAACGTCTTTCCAGAAGGACGCCTGTGTCGCATCTGGAGCATCAACAAGAGACAGTGTTGGGATTATGTGTGAAATATTCCCTTCACAATATGATTTCTCATTGTTGGATTTGGTGTGGTGCTAACACATTGACCTACCCGAGGGACCTAGAGGAGATGTGGTCTCCCAGGTGAGTGGCATGACCTCACCAAGGATGTGGCCTGAATAACGTTATGGTGGTTGAAATTGTAATGTTTGGACCTCAAGGAGGCTTCCTATGTATCCCAGTTAGCTAGGAATAAAATACCACATTGTTCATAAGGTTGGGACTTATACCTAAGGTGGATTCCCTTTAAAGTGGGGCATGTGGTTAGGGATTACATGTCGAAGCTTCCAATAGGATGTGTATGGTTGGGGATTACACGTAGTGGAAACCCATGGGGTTTGGGATCATGTGGCTATTTTAATCACCACTAACCACTTAGACAATGTGATTCATGTTCACTGTGAGCCAAAAGAAGAAGTTGTATTTCTAAAGATCATGTTGGCCACTAAATATTCTTGTAGATAGATACTGGGGTGCTGTTAGGAGAAGCAGTGATGTGAGTGGGGATTATGCATGAAAGCGTCCCCGGGAGGATCTCAATCCATGTGAGTGGTACATTGGACATCATATTGGAGGTCATCGCATGCCACCATACATGAATAATCGTGCATTCTTCATGCGTGGTAAGACTATAGTTTAGCATCAGGTTCTAAGGACATTATCATGAATTTTAATTTCGTATGATAGAATGTGGGACTAGTTAGTTTAACATGATAGATCATTGACGTGGTTGAAATCACTCCATACCCACTAGGATTATGTGACTATCGCTCATGAACCATGGTGTAGGGAATGTATTTGAAACTGTTAGGTTACAACAATAGAAGGGTTTTTTAATCATGAGGTCCACGTTAGATTCACCGTTCATAGAAGAAACCGGGGTTAGAGTACCCATTATTAGAAGAATATGTTGAAAATAAATAGGGGACATTAGGTATGGTACTAAAAAGTTGTTTATCATAGGTTTGGTGGTTTTCACACAATAATTTAATGATATATGAGATCTCTCATAAGGTATGGAATATAGGGAAGGGGAATAGGTGCACACAAGAGTGGAAGTTGAAAACAAGATCATGGTTCCGAGCAAGTATGGAATCTGCGCACACCCAACATAGGTTTAGTAGAGTTGGGTGAGGATTTATCAGTTTTGGGCCCAGTAAATATTTGACCAACATGGAACCTATTAGGGATGTGTTTCTACCTTAGGTGTTACATGATTTCACAATGTCACATAAGATCATTATTACATGTAGTAGAGTGATTCTTCGTCTTCTGGATAGTCCCCCCAAATAAGGGGGATACCTTATATTTATATCCAAAATATTCAGCAATAGGGAGAAGAATATAGATGCAGAAGAATCTTTTCACAGGGATTTTGAATTTGGAGTGAGATTCTAGCTATGCATGGTGACATATTGATGTTTTATTTTGTATGGAATAGTTTTTTTCACATATTGGCCTCTTTACACACAATGTTGATTTCTTGTGTGCACCCCTTCTATCTTGTTTGTGGTTTCCTTGGTTTTCCTTGCATCCTTTTAGGAAGGGAAGAGAAATATCATCATCATTGTTGTTAATTGTATTTGTGTTATGATTATGATCTTCCACACACTCCCTAAAAAATACATGCACCACCATTGTCATACCTATAATGGTCTATCGAGTTGAATATTGGCTTCAGTTTTCCCAATGCTAGTCATTTACAATGTTAGGTGGATTCTCGAAACTAATAGTCATGCCCAAATATGTGTAATGTATTTATTGAAAAACGAAAACTAAATACACACTTATATGTTGAGGTGGGTCCCGACACTATGTATGGTTCCCTCATCTTTGCTTCATCCTGACTTAGCTATCTAATAGAGGGTTCTTTCCCTTATCTTATCCTATAGACTAGAATTTTATTCAGGTACTATTTAGGAAACTTGATTAGGGGTGAGTAAAACTCAGTATAACACCACCAATGGTATCTAAAACAATATCCAGACAATAATATTATATTCATTTTTATAAATAATAAATCATAGGTGATAATATAAATACTTTACATATTCAATTTTTGTTTATTTAACCACATAAATCCATGGGTTCCCGATGACACTTGAACCATCAATACCTACTTCGGCCCAAGGAAAAGTCTAAAATGCATCACATATTCAAATCATAGTTCATTATAACATGGTATTTCATTATCCGTTTAATTCTAATTCATATCATGGTCATTTAAAACCATATTCCAATGCCAATCTCATGGGCATTGAATGTCGTGTCCAAAACCCTGTGGGTATTTTGAGAATCAGTCTCTATCCCACACCCCATGGGTATTTGGAGCATCATTCTATGTCATGTACAACAATAATTACATGCAAGCATTTGGTTCTAGAAAATAATGGATATCACTCCATGGGTATTTAGAGCATCAGTTCATGTCCCACACCTCATTTCTAAATCAAACGCACATATATCACATATATCACATTCATCAAGGTTAATCATAATTAACCTTATTATTAAACATTATAATCATTTTATACCATTTCAATTATCAATTCCATCATAACTCATTACTTTATTCACATGGAATAATATGAATAATTCATATCTAAACCATTTTTGAACATTTATTTACATAACCCATTAACCCTTAAAGGTTAATAAAAACACCCCTTTATTTACATTATCAATTAGTCCCATGTCTCAAAAATTAACCAATCAGACAATACTGTTTAATTAACCAATTCCAAAATCCCATCAATTCTATTATCAGGTCATTAAATTAATTAACTAGCCAATTAACTAATCTAATTCAACCAATTAATTTTTACAAAAATAAGACCCACTCAATAATCACCTGGCAATTAAATTTAGTCAACTTAAATTACATATGCAATTGACCAATCATGTAAATTGAAATTACACAATTATATACATGTAATTAAATCAAGACTATGTGATTTTCAATTTAGGTCACCTACCTCAAGATCGTTGATGAGCGTTCTCCAACAGAATTGCCTAATTGAAGAGAAATGATCAAGAACACAATGATGAATGAGATGTTGAACCGAATCCTAGAACAAATATCAAATGGATCAACATATATGAAAACCTAGTTCTAAACCATAAAAAATAGTGTAAAACTATCCCCTCTTCACTGATAAAGAGATAAAGGAGAGATAAAAAACTAATCAGGAATTGATCATATATGTGGAGAGGTGCATATTGATCAATCAGATGTTTAGTTCACCCAGAATGGGGTTTTCAAGGGCATAGAAATCAATGGGGAGCCTCAAAAAATGGTAGAAAACCTTTAGGTTTAGTTGGATCAAATTTGGGTGATGTTCTGAGGGATCAGTAATTTTAAAACTAAATTTTGGAGGATTAAATCCCACATGCACAGTCTCATGGGTAGGGGCGCACGGTTTTCAAAACCATGCTCCCTGACTGTGAAACTCTCCTATTGTGGTGTACGGTTACTCATAAGAGGAATAAATATTTTACAAACCATGGTCCAACAATGAAATACCTCAATATTTGGGGTTCATGGTTTGCTGGGGTTGGATTCACAGTTTTGGAAAACCATCTACTAACTATTCACTTCCCAAAACCCCTCTAAAAACTACCAAATTTCCCCCAAATTCACCCAAGGTAGGACTAAACCTAGGTATAACCAAACAATGAAAATTATTACACTTAAACAATATCAAGGCATATCCATAAATGATCGGGGTCTTACAATCTCCCCACCTTATAAAAACTCATCCCCAAGTAGTACTCCCAAGCATATCTATGTTTTTGTGATAGAAAGAATGGGCCACTGAGCCATCATATATACTTCTCTCGCCCATGTTTCATCATGAACACATACATTTGTCACAATAATCGATATATTTTCCTAGTATTTCCCTAAAATAGTTTATCATAATGATCTGACACATGTATTAGTTACTCCTCAAAGGACACATCAGTCTCAAGATCAACATCATCCACATCGATCATATCAGATGGGTCGGGGTGAAACTGCTGATGTTGTGAAACATGAAATACATCGTTCATACAATTTCACCTTTGTGTAAAAGCCAATTAGTACTCCACTAGCATGATTCTCTACAAAATCTCAAAACATAGGTTCCAACTCTCCCTATCTTTGAATCATATAGAGAAAAAATCAAGTAAACACCATTGGAAAACACAATCACCAACTTTAAACTCAAGTGGTCTTTGACGTCAATGGATATATGACCTTTGTATACTATAATCCATAAACATATTATTTCAAATAAATAGAAACTAATCTGATTTCTCCTACATGAGACTCCATCCAGACAACTTTGACTCACCTACCTCTATCCAATGTAGAGGTGGCCTGGCTAACCTTCCATGAAGTGCCTCATATGGTTCCATAGGAGTAGTATCTAGATAACTCATGTTATAGGAGATCTCCAAAAATGATAGGTGCATCTCCCAAGACCCACCAATTTATAGGACGCATGCCTGAGGCATATCCTCTAAAACCTGTATTGTACATTCTGGCTACTTATCTAATTATGGGCGGAATTTTGTACTCAATGAAACTTATGTACCTGACATCTAATGCATACCCTGCTCAAATAATGAAGTAAAACTTGATTCCTAGTCTGAAATTATACTTCATCAAACCCCATGTAGATGGAATATTCCCCGAACATATATATATCCAAACTGATCCACAGAGAAATTCTCATGTATATGAAAGAAATGTTCTACTTTCTTCAATCAATCTACAATCACCAAAATAGTGTAATTCTTTCAAGGAATCCTTAGGATACCCAAAAAAATGTCCATGGAAACATCATCCCATTTCCATTCCTAAATGGGAAGTGACTATAGTAAACCACTAGTTCATTTATGTTAACCATTACCTATTGATAGGTGTATCAACATGTCATAAACCATAGAACCTCCTTTTTCATGCACTACCACCAATACCGTCAACATAAGTCATGGTATATTTTGGTCAAACCCAGATGTACCGAACACTTTGAGACATGAAATTATTGCATCAAATCCTCCCACATACATGTAGGCAAAAATATTCAATTCCTAATATAAATGATATCGTTATTATCTATGGTACAAGCTGATGGTGACTCCCCGCCATCAAGGATTTTCCTCTAGGGAAAATATTCTAGATCCTCATATTTCCTCTCCCAAATTTGGATAAAAAGTGTGGAATCCATTGAAATTGATATGAGATTCATCTTCTCTTAACCCTTCAAAACCACATCATGCTTCTCATCATGTAAAGTCATAATATTCTACTCTAAATTAGACATCTGAATTGCCTATGTCGGAGTTTTTCTAATTAAATCATTAGCAAAACTGTTTCAATTCATGGGCATATATAGAAGGTCAAAACAAAAAGAATGAATATAGTAAATTCATCTCCGCTATCAGAGATTCAAGTCTCATTTAGAAAATATATATTTTAATCTATTATAATCAGTATACATAGTTAAGAAATCTCAAAAGGGAATTCCACAATACATCAAATCATAAACCACTCCAACTAACTTGAGGTCTTGAATAAGGTAATTCAATTCATGTTATATCTAATTTGTGACCCATACAACAAAACATGATCTCCCTATGTCAACAATTCCCCAATACCAATCCTGATGCCTTACAAAACATTTTTTACTCGTCCCCTGGCTTAGGTAGGATCATGATTGGTGCAATTGTCAAAAATATGTTCAACTCATAGAATGTATTCTCACATTCTCCAGATCATTCAATTATTATCCCCTTATTGGTCAAAATTTAAATTGGTTCTTCCAAGTTGGAAAAGGGTTGGATTATCCTATGATAATAACTCAATAATCCCATAAAATTGTAGATATAGAAGACATTATTGGGTTTCTCCCATGAAAAAAGGTTTTCACCCTTTCTAGGTCCACTGAGACACATTCCTCTAAGATGATGTAACCTTAGATGTATACATAGTTAATATATAATTGGAACTTATATAGTTTCCAATAAATATCATTATCTCTCAGTATACTCTTGAAGATGTTAAGATGTTTTCAATAATCATCAGGAGTCTTGGATTACACCAAGATTTCATCCACAAACTGATCCTGGTATGGGTGGAATATTTTATTCATCAATTCCATAATCACAGAAGTAGAATTTTTTAAACCAAATAGAATAAAGATGAACTCTTAAAGGACATAACTACATAAAAAATATATCCTTGGTATATTAGAAAGGAAAAATATCAATTGATGATATCGAAATCTCAAGTCAATCTTGGATAAAACACAATACCCTCTGAATTATTCAAACAGATCGGTGATATGTGGTAGAGGATACCAGTTCATCATTATCATTTGGTTCAACTTCCACTAATAAATATATAATAACAAAATCCCAAAAAACATCTTTCCAAAAAAACTAGAGAACCCCATGGAAACGTGCTCGGATGGATAAAAGCCTTATCCATAAACTCTTCTAGTCGAGTTTTGAGCTCTTGAATCTCTTTTGGTGCCATTTGGTAAGGTGGATTAGAAACTGGTTTATCCCTTAACATTAGATCAATCATAAATTCCACATATCTCTCGGTTGGAAGCCCTGACATGTCCTTAGTAAACCCATCATGGAACTTGTACAATATATTGGAAAATACATCATGCTTCTCACCCCCATAATACAACAAAAGACTTGCAACATGGTCAGTGAGTTTCCCTAATTGTGTTTGAATTGTCCCGATACATTCAGCATGGATATCCCACTATCCATGTTGTACATAATTGATATATTCATAAGAATTAAAGGTCACCCTTCTATGGTAACAATCTATGTGGGATCAGTATGCTACCAACCAATCCATACCCAAAATTAGGTTGAATCCTAAAATATCAAGGATGTATAGATTCAAACTGAAATGATACTATCGAATCTTGAGAGAACACCCTTTTCACAGATAGATGTATACTGATCATACTACTCACAGTGTATTGATTGTCATAACCCTACTCACAAAATCCCCTTCCAGAATAGACCTTTTAAAAAGTTATGTAGTTATAAATGAATGAGATGAACTACTATAAAATAATGGATAAATAGAATAGAACCTATAAGAATAGTACCTATAACTATTGATGGTCCAACCACATTATTCAAAAGTGTGGGATGAATGACATGTAATTGTCTTTCCCCACTTCCATATGATGCCTTATGTGTCCCCGGACCAGAACCACTCTTCTAAAAAAGGTGATCTTTTATAGAATAAGCTTGTATTATTCCTTGACCTCCATCAAAAGTAGAAATCCAACATCCATACTGATATGAGGACGAAGACCCCATTGTAGTAATCTGATTCAACATAACTCCTCCATCATTACCCATCTATCGTGGTTTCTTTCTGAACCTCTGTGGACATATTATACTACTATAAGCTCATTACTCCATTAGTGGTTGGGTATGATGTCTACAAAGTGTCTTGGAATACCACACCGGTGGAAGATCACTCAGATAAGATCTCGAGAAACTATCCCTTCCACATGGAAACTCTTCTTCCCACTGTTTTGGTCAACACTCTAATAGTGATTCTTGTTACTCTCAAAGGACATACAACCTGATCATCAAGTAGAATCCACATGTCCTCCAATAGAAGCATCCTTCTTGTTCCCCTCAGATATGAGAACCTGATCCACTACCTCAGTAAACCTCTTTAACCAAAATATGTTAACGTAGGACTTAATATCATGTTTAAGCGCATCCTAAAAACATCTTATATCTACTGTATCATACCTCGCCATTACTGGGGGAAAGCACTGGGAGTCAGTAAAGATATCATCACATTATATAACATACATTCTCCTATGGATCATCCTTATAAACATTGATGCCTTCTACTATCTCAGAGTCTCTGGATAAAATATCTCTATGAACATCTATTGGAAGTCCATACATTCCATGTTTTCTAGCTATATATCCCTTTTTTTATGTCTCGTGATCGTCTCACTAATCCAAGAAAAATATATACTTCCAAATTGATTTTTTTATTACTAAGAGCCCCTAATTAGTCAAGAATCATCTAGATAGACTCAATCCAGAACTCAGCTGCCTTGGGTCCACCCTCTTTGATGAAATTCAGAGGGTGATACAATTGAAACTCCCTTTTCAGGTCATAAATACACTTCAAAACCCACATTGTGTCTCTTTCCATAAACTACATAAACAGAGTGATGTTCTCACTGAATTTCTCTCTGACATGCTCATTTGGAACTATCGCTGTATCAGGTTCCACTACTGGTAGATCATATCCAACCATAACCTCCTTTAATCCTATAAACAAGTATCTTCATGGAGGAATGTATCTAAAAATGGTAAACATAAATCTCATGAGATATTTACACAACATTAACAAAATTATGTAAGAGGCTTTCCCAATAATCCAGGACAATTTGTTCTCTCAAACCCCAACACATGGGAAAAACTGAGGCACTATCACTATGATTAAACAACCCTTATCTAGTTCAAGGATAACATTGGGTAAAACACATTATCATTATCTAGATTATCATTATACACCAATTTATCTTTTTTTTCTAGAATTTTCATCATTTAACCATTTTGAACTTTATATTAGGATCCTTTTTAATTTAAGTTAAAGAAGTAAAGAAAAATATTTCCATTTAAAAAAATTATCCAAAAACTTGTGTTTCCCATGAATGCCTAAAATGATTCATGTCACATAATAATCCAAAGATCCAATAATGATTCATGCCTTCTCAACTCACATCTCATACCGGGAAACGAGTCAAATCTCTGAAAATCTCAAAATAATAATCACATCACACAAAAAGTGCATCACTCCAGGTGAAGTGTCATCCGAATGTAACAAAAAATATTAATAACAACAATTCCACTCAAGGTACTTTAATTTGACTCTCACACATGGGTTAGGTACTCACATGCACAATCTCTTAACCAAGGAATAAATCATCCTATTCTTATATTAACATTTCTAAAATAGTAATAATAAATAAAATAAAAATAATACTCCTTTGAAACCACTATGTGATGTCCCGACCCGGGTTCCACACACTGGTGCCCCAATCCAATTAGTCACAATACCTTAGGTGCACCTCCCCATACACCATATTCTTCCAACTAGTTGCAAGGGACTAATATCAATCATGGGGAGACTATACCCTCTTTATCAAAGCATCACAACAATATAAATAAAAAAACAACATCCAACTGAATAACCAAACTAATGGTCATAACTAAAATAGACCAATATCACATGCTAAATCGAAACATGAATTCAACATTAAATCCAAAACATTAGATATTTCATGCCATAATAGGTTTTAGGTGTCTAATGAAAAATTAAAAAAACACAATGATAACTCCCAGTAGGTTTGGACACCAAGTCGGGTTCCCTCATCCTTTCTCCATCCTAACTCAGCCATATAACATAGGGATTTACCCATATCGTGTCGGACAAACAATATGTCTATTCATGTATCATTTAGGAAGACCGAGTATGGTGTTAGTAATACTCAGTAGTCTACCACCAACAACATCTAAATCAATATCTAGATATTAATAGTGTATTTGATTTTATAAATAATAAATTACAAGTGATAAGGTAAAAAATTTATATATTAAATTATTATTTATTTAACCACATACATCCTCAGGTTACTGAGGACACCCAAACATTCAGTACCTACTTTGACCTGTGACGAAGTATGAACTACATCACATATTCAATTTAACATTCATTATAACATGTGATTTTATTATCCATTTAATTTCATTTCATACCATGGTCATTTATAACCATAGTCCCACTCCAACCTCATTAGCATAAAATTTCATGTCTTGAACCCAATGGATATTTATAGCATCAGTCCCCGCCCCACATCCCATAGCTATTTGGAGTATGAGTCCCTAACCCATTAAATAATATTTAAATGCATGTATTTGGCTCTAGAACATCATGTATAGAGCCCATGTGTATTTGGAGAATCATTATGTGCCTCACACCTAATTTCTTAATCAAACACACATATATCACATATATCATATTTATCAGGGTTAATCACCATTAACCTTATTATAAAACACTCTAATCATGGTATACCATTTCATTTAAAAAATCAATGAAAACTCTTTACTTCAATCACATTTAATAATATGAAAAATTCATCATTAATCCATTTATTATCATTTATTCACATAACCCATTATACTTTCAAGGTTAATCCAAACATCCCTTTATTACCATTATAAATTAACCACATTTCTCTAAAATTATCCAATTACACAATCCCATTTAATTGAATAATTCCACAATCCCAAGATCCCATAAATTTGATAATCACTGTAAGAACCCATGTTTTGATTTGAGGTGAAAATCCAAATGAATTTAAATTTTTATCTTACTAGATATGTCATTTTTAAAATCGGGCTACATAATTAAATTAATAGAGTTTGAACAGTTCAATGTTTTCTGTACTTGGTTGAATTCATGAGACGACCAATTTTGGTCTCTTTGAGTCTCAAGAGTGACAGGTTTGAATGTCCAAATTTTGGGGGGCCAATAGAGGGAAAATAGTTCTTCTAAAATTTTATGGCCCCCATCAGTAATTGTACTACCATGATCAAATGATAAGATGTGCCCCACATGGGATTTGAATGATTTTTCCAAAATGTGCTCTTAGACCACACAATTAGTGAAACTTAGGTAGTACCATTTCATAGTTCATCACATAGTTTGTGCATGGTTGGGGTAACCGTGTGAGTTGTTTTTCGAATTAGAGGGCTCCATATAGGTAGTAAAAGGTTATGAAATCCATACGACCAAAACCCTATTGTATGTATTTTTTAAAGATATTAATTTAATAAATTAAAATTAAAATAAAATAAAAACAAAACCTAACTATCTATCTCCCAACCTGAGCTGCCCCCCTCTCTTGGGTTCTCGATCGTTCGTGACCCACTTTCCTTGGATCCTCTTCATTGGATGATTTTATACCAGATTATTCAAGTTATTTATTTTATACTTCTAGGTATGGTCTTATCTCCCGATTTTTCCTCATTTTGGGTGTTTTTTAGTTCTCTCACAACCCGTCTACTATGTTTGAACCCTATGGGTAGTTATAATCTCTATTTTTGTGTTCTTCTATAGTTTTAGGGCATGTGAAGGCTCCACCCGGGCACCTTCATGCGTGTTTCATCATTCTAGACCAAATGTGATGTGGTTTAGATCAATTCGATCTTCTAATCATCAATTTTGATTAGGTTTTCCTCTTTTCTTCATTATGGATAAATTTTTTGGGGCCTTTGAAGTTTCCAAGTTATAATCAATTTCATTAAGGGCATTAGAACATTCCACAATAGTTTTGATTCACTAGAGTGAATGGAAACTTGTCTCATATTCATAGGTAGTCATATATATATATATATGTGTGTGTGTGTGTGTGTGTGTGTGTTCCCCCATTATATGTACATCCTTCCATAGTAGTGTATATATATATATATGGGGCGAGGTGTGATTACGTTGATATATGAAAAATGCATGTGGGTGTAATTGGAAATAAGTGTATTCATATATTACATATATGTAGGGATGACCTTATACGTATTCATGAAAATGTGAATGAATACAGAGGGGATATGTGTACTTATGTATATGTGGTGGTGCTTATGCTCAGAGCCATGATGAAGCATCCTTGAGTGGTCGCCGATGAAAACGACTAGTGCCATAGTGTTTGTCTTGGACTAAATCTTGAGGTTGGATCCCATTCCATTTTCCACTTAAATTTATGTTCTTTCATTTAATTCCTCTTAATGTGAATTTAGTGTGCCTATTTAAATAATTTTTAATATGTTAAATGAATTATTTGAAATTTTTTTTCATATTTTTACAATAAAACCCCTCGATGGAGGTGCATTGTCTTCTTAACTAAAAAGTATTGATATAAGCTTTGCTTAGCTTGTTTCATTGGTTTTCCTCTACGCTTTGATACCATTTTACAAATAGTTTTGTGGAATGTTTAGAACATGGACCTTAGAGATGTTCCCAAATGATTTACCCCTTAGTGGTCAAATGATTATTTCCCGGATCACCTAATCAGCTTCTGGCTTAAATTGAAATGTAATTTACCTTGATACATGAGTATTAAATGGGACCCAATGCACCTCTTAGGTGTTTGAGACAACCAGGTTTGTATATACCCTTGTAGAAAATTCCCCTTTTTACAATGAAACCTTATAAGTGCTGATTCATTATTATAAATTGAATTTTCATGTTTTTGTAATTTAATGGCATGTTTTAAAAGGTAATAGAATAGAATGATTTATTTACCTTCCCAGAAAAAACATAATTAAAAATGTAAAGGGTGGAAAGACAACTCTGTTATCTTATGTATTATTAAATTCTTTAATTATAATTTTATGCCCTTATTGGTAGTTGATATTATTAAATGAAAAGAATGTGGGGTGTCTCCTCATGGATTGCATTGTAAATATGATGATGCCTTTATACATGCTTGATAAAAGTATGGCATGAGAGGAATTACATCATGGTCATTTATGATAAATATTATTAAGCCTTATACATAGGCTGTGAGATATGATAGTAAGGGTTTAGTTGAGTATAATGATACCATTATCCCATTCATCAGTTGTGGAGTATAGTGGCTCTAACCAATGATACGATATGGGAGATGGGATTTACGTTCCACGCTCCACAATTATTTTGTTGCAAGATGACTCACTCTACATCTTGATTGATGGGAATAGATTCACCAACATTATAGGGATGTAGATCATGTACCCTATTACATGGTATTTTAATCTCGTTAGACTAGTCATGGATAGGGTAATTTATGCCCCAGTCAATACAATACTAGTCCTCTAAGTATATGGGCACTAGGTGTCTGTACAAACTTGTTTCATTTAGGTGGATGAAATATATAACTAAACTATATATATAGTTATGAGTTAGACATTATTTCTGTAAGTAAGCCAAAGAATATAGAGTTATCCAGGTGTCTGATTATACCTAAGATAACCAATGTTATTATTTCTGTATTGTTAGGTGATTCATATTGCCTATATATTGCATATATTATAATGTAAAAAATGGATTAGGCTAGACATTGTGGGTGCCATACTATTGAGATTTATATCTCAGAACCTGCTTGGGCCACCATATCACTGTTCTTCCTAAGTAGACCTTCTTTTTGTAGGATGATTGTTGATTACTTGTGTTTATTTTCTTATTCCTAGGTGATAGGAGTATAAGACCAAGATGGTGCTCGAGATGATCATGGATTTAGTCATTGGGAAGTTTTTCTTTTAGTAAATTCTATTTTTTTATTGTAATAATTACTTATTATACTTGTAGCATTATTTTTTATATATGAATTAATAAAATATGGTGTTGGCCACTTTTTTTATTTGATTATTATTATTATTACACTTCTTTTCATGCATTTATTTACTAATTATACTAATGTATATTGTTTAATATATATTGTACCATTATGCTACTCTAATTATAGGGTATAGTCTCCCCACTATCACCTCCTAAGACCCTCACTACTAATCATAAGCCTCTTGTGTATGGGGAGAGGAACTTGAGGCTATGTGACCCACCAGTTTGGAAATATTTATAGTAGACATTTTGGATAAGTTGTTACAAAGTTGTATCGTAGGATAGTTATTCCTTTGTATTACTATTTTTGGTTGGTAGAAAAGAGACTAGGAATGTGTTTATTATTGGTAAATATCCATGATTGGGACTGGTCACCCCACCCACATGGAAATGACCCGGTGACCAGGGCTAGGATTAATCTTCTGATGGTTCGCTATTATAGTTAATTTTGATTTTCACATGAGTTATTAGTGTATTTTCTGCTGCATATTGATTTACTAATTTGTGGTATTTTTTTCTTGGGCCGGTATAGAAAGTAAGAATAATTACATGAATAACAATATGCACATAGAAATTCCCATTCCATGCATACACCGTTCCATTTAGTCTCATTTATAGATTGCCTAAAAATTTAATTTTGTCCCATGTCTATATTCCATTCTTATAAGTTTAATAATCATGTTTATATGCTTCCATGATTATATGTCATGGTATCCTATATTTGTTAGTATTCCTAGTTATGATGTAATAAAGCTGTTTATTTGGAAAAATTAAATGGTTTTAATTCTGAAAGCATCCAGTTTTCAATTATAATGATTATGGTCATTTTATTATTGGAAGAAAGTCACCTGTATATTCGAACCATCATTTGATAGTTACAAATGTTTAGAACATTTGTTAAAATGAAAGGCTTATAATGTTTAATTTCTAAAGTTAATTAGTTTGTAAATGGGAGAAAATTTCCAAACTATAAAGTGTATGGGAGATTTATAGGTTGTTATATGCCACCCTTATAACCAGACCACTAGATATATGATAATGTTATATTATAAAATGGGATTAGTATTGTTTAAATGGTTTCAATAATTTAGTCAAAAAAGTGTATGGGAACATTATAGGTTGGGAAATGGAAACCCATATAAACAAAGTATTTTATACGACCATGTTGTATTTTGAAATGGTTATAAATTTTAAAGATGTTTAATTTTAATCTGAAATGAATTTGGAAACCTTATAAAATGGAAAAATGGGCCCATGTAGCTCAATTGGGACATGTTTTTTACGATATGACATGTTTTGGTGTTTAAAATATTATTAATTAAGAAACCAATATTGGGTTTCATTCTGATTGACTCATGATTGATTAGAGGGACCCTCATAGTTCACCTTTTCTATTTAAATCAATTTTATAAGTTAAATTGACTAATTTATTATAGGATGTTAATAAATGATAAATGTTAAATTTTTAAAAAGGGATTTTGTTATAAATTTCTTGTATTCCATGATGTTTTCTTTTAAAACATTTAAAGGTTTAAAAATTTTAATTCAAATTAATGTAAGGACTTGAAAATAGAACCCTAGGTGATGTCCTTTTTTAAACCCTCATGTAAGGGTAGATTGAATTTTCTTTGAGTTTCCTTAGAAAATAGATTTATGAAATTTATATATCCTTTATTCTTTTGGTAATGGCTTATATGTTAGTATTTTAGTATAGTGACTTTCTATTTTGTGTGATCTGATTGTATAGTTGATACTTATGTTCTCTTAAGGGGCTAGCTCGTGGTAGGTATCACACTTGAGTATAAATTCCTCACTAAAATCTATGGGTTTTCTGATGATTGGTGTAATTTGGGTGTTGTTGTCCCTAGTAGGACTTTTAGTTTTCAATAACACCTTTTTTGAAAGGTGTTTTATGTTTTACTATCTATTTCATAGGTGTTAACATGGGGTGATGTTTGGTTTCATGTAGTTAGACATTCTATGGGCGTGGTCATCCACTTCATAGGTCTCTTGACCCATTTTTTCCTCAGTAATGGATATCGTGGTATGTTGTCTTCCAAGTTAATGGTCGTATAAGGAAGTATAAATTTGGGATAAATCTATTGTCTAAGAAATTAGGTACTTGAATTCATAGGGTTGAAAACCTATGGATAATATCATAGATGTGTTGTATTTCTTCTGAAACCTTGGGGCAGTATGCGTTCCCGTATACAATACCCATCATGTTGTGAAATGACATAACAAATAAGTTGAGTTAGGTATAATCATTATGCATTGTACTATTTTGTACGTAATTAGGTAATCCCTAGAGTAGAGTGACTTTAGATTTGATGAATCAGGTTCATCATAATGCACATGACAACATCTAGATACACAGGTGTTTTTACATGCTAACTAGTTTGATTTTATTTTCATTATAAATGCATTACATTTGTGTTTGAGATAAATACAACCTATTTTTCTTGTGAGAGGATATCCAATCCCTCTTTTAGATGAATAAGATACTCCTATGGTGGGGAGAACTATGTCGGTTCTATTGAATGTGTCCTTCCTGGAAGAAGGAAAAAAACAAAAGGGGACCATGGGAAGATGGTAGGTCTTGCATGAATATCTTTGAGGATTTCTAGTTTTAAATCATGTCAGCACTTTTTTAGAAGAATTACATTGTTGTGGTTAGATGTGGTTGCAACCTATGATAAACACTATTGATTTTGGATGGAATTTGGTGGATAAGGTCTGAGAGATCACGAAATGCCTGGGTGGTGAATTTCATTGTGATTAGTTAATGATGGTGCCTTAGGAGGTGAATCCGGGCTTCTTTCAAGTGGTTGACCAGTTATGGTTCATCTGTTATTTTTGGATTTCATGGTTTCCAATTAGTGTATTAATTTTAAAGAAATGACCATCTCCCCTATCTTAACATCATCCTTGATGTAGTAAGATAGTGTTGGTATTATTCTATGATAAATATTTAAAAAGATATTGGGATTGATTATTGGGTTTCTTGGTGTTTCACACTAGATGCATGGTTCTTACAGAGGCTTCTTTAGTCTTGAGTTATACCTAGATTCTCATTTAGGAAGGCCTTGGGAAGGATCATGGACACCATCTATTATCATTGATGGTACCAAAAAATAGTTACCATTTTAGTCTTAGTCAAGTATCAAATGTGGATATTTTGGCTTTGTACCAACATCTCACATGTGAAAATGGGGTACAGACTACCTTGATTATTTCCCTAGACTCCCATTTCAAGGAATATGCTGTTATCTTGGAATAGTTTTTGGGATCATAAGTGATGTTTAAAAGGGTGAAAACTCTAGAGGACTAGAGTAAGGTTACACCCTTTTTCATGCTGAGGTATGATAGTTTTAAAATGTCCAGATGATATTTTGACAAAGGAGCGTCATTAGAAGTCAGAAATGGGCTTTAGTGAATGTGTTCATTATAAATACATAATGAATTGGCATAAGGAATCATCATTCTTCTAGATAATATGCCAGCAGTCTAAGAAGGTCATCTCAAGAATGGTTAAATGGAGGTTTCATGACTTGTTATCCCTATTGTTTACTGTTTATAGTTGTAAGAAAACCAATTAAAGCATGTTGTCAGGTTATGATTGGTGTGATATAACGTCTTGTGGTGTCTTTCAAGGAAATCATGCATGAACTATTTTAGTTTTTTTGATGGGTATTCATCCATTTCACTCTGATGAGGTATTTTTGATGGCCTTGGATGAAATTGGGTTCACCCAATTGAAGGAATCACAATAAGAGAATTTTTAGAATGCTTAGAACATTCTTTGTAAGAAAAATCAAATGGTGGAAAGTGTCGTAATTTTGAATTTTACCCTTTTTGATGTTAAAGACTATGGTGGGTAATACCTTTGGACATATGAATAAAAATATGATGTTGTGATCATGTCCCTAAAAAATGGGCTTGGGTAATCTATGATTTGATGTTTTGTTGGAAAAAGAGCAGTGGATCTAGTTTTTACAGCTTATGTTCTATGTACTAAAATGTATGCTCAGAGTTGTGTAGGGAAATTGGAAACACAACATGACCATTTGAATGAAACTTCATGGAACTTATTTTTTGTGTGATATTTTCAATGTTCTTGAATGATTCTCGAGGATGAGAAGTTTTTAGGTGGTAAGGTTGTAATGACTCGTGTTTTTATTCATTGCGAAAATATAATGGAATTTGATTTTTTTTGTTTACTGGATCGGCCATTTTTTAAACTAGATTCCGAATGAAATTATTATATTTGGAACACTTAAACCTGATTATTTTTGACTTGGTTGATGTCCCAAGAGAAACCTTGGAGGTCTTGGTGGGTTTCGGGTGCACTGGGAAAAGAAATCCCAATTTTGGAGTGTCTATAGAGGGTGCACGATTTGTCTAAAGCAGTGTGTCCCCCGCCTATAAGAATGTGGCCTTGATTATAGGTGAATAAATTCTAAACAAGGGATGAAAATTGTTTTTACAAACCATGTTCCTAGACCTCATGGTTAGTTCCACTTAGGTAGTACCCTCTCACTGTTCATTGCATGTTTTACGCACAGTTAGGCTAACCGTGTCGGACAAACCATGCAACATTTTTTTTTCTAATAATAGGGTGCCACATAATTGGTGGATGGTTTGGATAACTTTGTGACCCAAACTATCTGGTATGTGTTTTTGAATAAATTATTATAATTGATTAATATTAATGTAAAATAAAAACGAAACCTACATATCCTTCTCCCCCACACGAGTCGTGCGACGCCCTCCCCCTTGGAGCTCTCAACCACGCACGAACCCAATCAAATAATCATTTTTGTTCAATGATTTTTACCCAAACTATTCATGTTCTTCATTTGATCCTTTTAGGTATGTTAACCCCTACGTATTATCCCTTGTTTTGGGTATTTTTCTATTATCATGATGCCCCCTTGTACGGCTGAACCCTAGGGTTAGGGATAATACCAATTATTGGTTTCTTCTCCAATGTTAGGGATTGACTAGGCTCTCCTAGGACTCTTTAATGCATGTTTCTTTAGCTACTTACAAATGTTAACAATTTCATATCATTTTGGTCCTCCCATCCTCAATTTCTGGTAGGGTTTCCTCTATTATTCGTTATTTCTCAATTTCTTGTTGGTGATTTTCTAATGTCTCTTTTACCGATAATTTTCATTAATTTCGTTAGACCCTTCTATGGTAGTTTCAAGTCTCTAGAGTTGGATTTGAATTAATGAATATACATAGGTTGGAATATATATATTTAATTTCCCACATTATATATATATTCATCCATGGATGTGAATATATATATATGGGGCTCGGTGTTCTTGCATATATATATGAATAATGTATTCTAGTGTAAGTGGAAATGAGCATATGCATATATAAGAATATATATAACTATCCCATTGTGCATATTCATGGCCATGAAAAAAATGAACTTGTGTCCTAGGTGTCCTTATGTATATGTGAAGGTGCATATGCTCAAAGGTGGGAAGGAGCATCTTCGAGTGTCACCAATGAAAACATCAAGTTCCAAAGTGTTTAGCATGGTCTACTTCATTAGGTATGCCCCCTTTCTATTTTCCCCTTAAATCTATGATTTTTCATTAAATTATTCTTAATGTTAATTGAGTGCGCCTCTTTATTTTTTTAATATGATAAATTAATTTTTTTAAGAACAATTTATTGTGTTTATAATAAAAATCCTCCATGGAGGTTCATTTTCGTCTAAACTAAAAATTATTGATTTTTAATATAAACCATGCATAGCTTGTGGCATTGGTTTTACACTATAAGTTGACACCTTATATGAAAATTTTTGTGACATTTTTAGAACATGGCCCCAAGAGATGTTCCTAATTAATGTTTCCCATAGTGTTAAAATTCATATTGCTTGAAGTACCTAATTAGATTCTGGATTAACCTTTAAATGTAATTTCTCTTGAGGCTTGAGTATTAAATGGAACTGAATGAACCTCTTAGTTGTTTCACACAGTTATGGTTGGATTTATCCATGTAGGTAAGTGCCTCTTTTTCTGATGACACCTTATATGTTCTCATTGAGTATTATAAATTGAATTGTCTGGATTTTTTAATTTGATGGAATGTTTTAAAATAGAATAGCATATGCATGTTGGATTTACATTACATTAATGAATTGAATTAAAAAATTAATGTTTTTAAAGGCCAAACCTTTTTCTTATTTATTTTTAAATGGTATAATTGTAATGTTATTCGGTTATTAATAACTGGGATTATCAAATGATATTCAAGGGGGGTGTTTTCTTATATTTTTCATTTTAAATATGATGAGGCCTTTATATTGTTTTGATAAAAGTAAGGCATGAGAATTATTTATTCATGGTCCTTTGTAATAAATAATATTACACCTTATACATAGGCTATGAGATATTATGGTAAGGGTTTAGTTGAGTATGACGGTAAAAAGTTCCCTTATATCTGATGTGGATCGTGGGACCTCCCACTAGTTATGCAATATGGGTGATGGGTTTTATGTGCCATGTTCCATGATTAGAGTGTTACATGATGACTTATTTTCCATCCTTATTGATGGGAATAATTTCCCCACTCTACCAGGATGTAGGGAATATACCCTATTTCATGGGATTTTAGGTTCATTAGATTGATCATGGATAATGTGAGTTACATCTCGGTACAACCATCATTAGTATTCCACGTATATGGCCATTAGGCATCCATACACACGTGGTTCTATGGGTGTATGAAATGTATGGATAACTTATATATATATATATATATATATATTACTATATATATAGTTACTGGTCATAAATTTTTTCTGGTAGTGAGCTGAATGAGGTTGAGTCGACCAGGTATCTGACTGGAGCCTGAGACGAACTGTGATATTATTTCAGTATTGATTAATGATCTATATTACATGAACACTAATTAATTAATATTAAACAAATTTTATTGGGCTAGAAAACATGGGTGTTGGCCTACTATGATTTATATCTCACACCTTACTCGGGCCGCCATTGCATTGGGGTACCAGAGTGGACCTTCTGTTTGATGGACCATGGTTGATTGCTTGGGCTGAATTACTTATACATGGGAGTTAAGAGCATAGGACTGATCAGGTGCTCTATATTCTCATGGAGCTTGTCATAGGGTAGTTTTTCCTTTATTAAATAGTATTTATAATTGTAGTTGTAACTTTATATACTTATAACATCATCTATCATAGAGGAATTGCTGTAATATTTTGATGGACACTTTCATTCAGTTGGATATTAATATTATTTTGTTTCTTTTTATTCATTCATGTTCTTCATCCAATATTTTATGTTGTTTTATATTGATTATTTCATTATTCTACTTGGATTAGATGGTTTATTATCCCCAATAGAAACTCTTGAGAGACTTTCTTCTAGTTAGAAACCTCTGGCATATGAGGATAGGCACTTGAGACCATATATCCCACCGGTCTATCTACCTTCTTAGTGGACAGTCATGTCGAGAAGTTACCATCACGTCATTCCATTAATTAATTAACCAATTAATTAATCTAATTATTCCAATTAAAATTTCCATAAGTTCAATGCATTAAATTATCACATGGAAATTCAACTTAATAAAATTAAATTTCATTTGATGTTTCCCTATAATGGACAGTAAAATTTTACAATTAAATAAATGTACTTAAATTAATAATTTGGGATATGAAATTTAGACAAAAAACCTAAATTTTGATGATGAGATTTCTCTAACAAAAATCCCCAATTGAAGTGGGTCAATCAGGAACATGAGAAAGAATGAGATCTAGAAGAAATTCAAGAAATATGATTGAATGGATAAAAATAAAATAGAACATAGATTTAAACAATACCCAATGATGGAAAATATCACATCTTTATTGTGGAAGAGAGATGAGAGATTATGAAAAATAATCAGAATGAGATCACATACCAGGAGAGGTGCATATCCATCAGTCAGGCCATTAATTATCCATGAACGGGGTTTAAAATACTTTATAATCCATATAGGTGCCTCAAAAAACAATAGAAACACTTTAGGGTCTAGTTTGGTCAAATTAATGTGAATGTGTGTGTGGGGGGGGGGTTAAAAATTTAAAAATAATTTGAAGAGGATTAAATCTTGTGTGTGAGGTTTCCGATGCAGGGGTACATGGTTTTTCAAACTGTGAACCCTAAAGGTGAGACTCTACTATAGGGGGTACATAGTTACTCTTAATAGGATACATGATTTGACAATTACTTATCCTACTATGAAATTTCTCTTTGTGAGGGTTTGCATGGTTTGCTGGGGAAGGGCGCATGGTTTGGGAAAACCCTGCAGCTACCATGAACTACCAAAACCCCCTTAAAAAACATCCAAATTTCATCCACAATTACCCAATACATGCATCAACCAAATTATAATAAATACAGGGCAAAAGAGTACTTGTAAACGATCTCAAGACATCTCTCGAAAAATCTCACAATCTTACACACACACATATATATACACACGTATATGTACTCCACACACACACACAAATATATATATATATATGTGTGTGTGTGTGTACACATGTATTAAATATCATTTTATAACTCATTTTTTTATAAAATATATCTTAATTTTTATAATAAATTACACATAAATATATATATACATATATGGTTTTTATTTTTTCTTACTACATATATATGTTGTCATTTTTTTCTATACATAAATATATATATATATTTATTAAATATTTACAAGTACCATATATATATATATATATATCTCAAATCATATTTTAAATTATATAAATATAATATCAAATTAGTATTTTTATATAAAATAGTAAATATATTACTTTCTAAACAAAATTATTTAATTTAATCTTTTTCAACTATATATATATATTTGTTATTATATAATTATTTAAAATTAAAATTTTATATTTCGAAACATATGTCAAATATAAAATATTTTTATTCGGAAAAATATATTTAAACCACACATAAATAAATATATATTTAATCATAACTTAGCATGATAAATAAAATATGAATTTTTAGTACAACTACAAAAATATAGTTTTATATATAATTTTGATCTTTCCCAAATCAATTATATATAATTGAAACCCAAGGTTGTTACATTCTCTTCATCTTAAAACGTAGTGTCCTTTCAATTTCTCTCTTTGATAAACCCTCAATAAGACCAAATGTTTTCGTAATTGTTATATATATAGAAATGGAACACTATAAATACCAATAAAATAATAATACTATAGGGTCAAACTCAATATCCTTTACATACTTCTTCTTTGTAAAGGATATGTACCTAACGCTCTATACCTATATATTCCAAATCATAACTCCCAAAAATAATCAGTCTATTCTTTGATAACATTGTTTCACACACATTAATTTTTATTTCATTTCACACATCTACCAAATATTCATTCCATAATTTTATATCCTCCACCAGGAGCCTAATATATTTAAAATTGAAACCCCAACACTCATGTCCCATAAATTTATGTAGTATTAATCTAGAATATTTAAATACATTAAATATATTATGTATAAAAATGTTTAGAACATATAAAAAACATTTTTTTTATAAATATTTTACCCCAGATTTTTAGAAAAACGTTTTAATTGTAATCCTTAATTAATGGGAAAAACAAACGCTTTTTTATTCCTTTAGATTTTTTAAAAAAGTATTCAAAAATTATAAGCATTTTTTATAAAAAAATCATGTAAAAATGGTTTGGTATATATATATACTCCCATACATACATTTTTTTAAATCACTTATTTTATTTCCTTCTTTTAAATGTATCTTAAACATTTTAATGTTTCATTCTAAAACAAAAACATAATAAAAATAATGGTTCTGCATTTTTATGTGTTTTTGAGAAAATATATTTCAATTTTTTAGATTATTTAACATTTCATATTTTTAATTTTTCTTGAAACATTTCTTATAAAACCTTTTGAAAACACTTGTTCCATTTATTTTGAAAACCCACATTTTCAACACATTCAGTTTTTTATGTTTTCTTAACAAATGTTATTTTTAAATTTTCTAGAATATTTAACATTTCATATTTAACATTTTTTTAAAACAATTCTTATATATCATTTTGAAAACACTGTTTCATTTCTTTTGAAAACACACTTTTTCAAAACACACATTTTGAAATCATTATATGCACACTCAATCCCCATATATATGTATATATAATATTTTTTAGAAAATTATAATCATTGTAGTCTAAAAATAAATATACCTTTATCTATTTGATTTATAAATGTTATGGATGCCACTCAATCCTCCTAGGTTGTTGGACTTTCCTCATGAATGAGAATGTTATAGATTATCTATTGTGGAAGCATATTTGGATGTTAAAGCCTCTCTAAGGGCCAAAATATTCTATCAGAAAATATGTTGAAGTATCCTTCCCACATATGTCTGCTATGCCTCTTAACATCCATCTATGATCACCTTGTTCTATCTCTTTAGGACCAATGTGGAAACTGAGTTTCACATGATATTCTCTTTTGCTCGGGTGACCGGTATGTGGTTGATATGTGATTTATAGGACTAAAAGCTTTAGATAAATCTCGTAGATGTTTTTATTATTGTGGGGGAATGGTTTAAATCATTTCGAATGAAAAATATTTCGATTTTTTTTATCTTCGTGTAGATTGTTTAGTTTTCCCAAAATGACCTTCTATTTGAGAAAACTTCCAATGATGATAGGGTTTTGTTGGATAAGATTCAAGGATGGGGATCTTAGTGGATTGATGAAGGGGTGGGGTTTATAATCCTTCGATGGTCCAGGCTCCTCTAGTTATATGGTCTCTCCCTTAGGTATTCTCCAAGATTTATATTATTTGTTCACTTTCGGGAGATTGTTTTGATGTTTTTAGTGATGTTATCTATGATCATGTGGGAACCCTTTTCATGACATGTCAATCTATTTTCGTTCTAGGTTTGACCACCCAGTGGAAAATTCATGTATGTTTGGAATGGAATGGAGTTTAGTTCATCCCATTATTGGAGGAATTTCATGGTCAAATAATAATATCATGTTTTTATCAACACTTTAGAGATTGAGAAGGTTGATTCCAGCTACCGTGGTTTATTATCGATAATATCATATCTTTGGAATTGTTGTTTTCTTCTTGTGGGTTCTCCTTTTTTGGGAAAGAGGTAAACTGTGGGAAACATTTCATGGATACTTTTAGGATTTGTGACGAGGATACATATTGGTTTTATTGTTTCCATATAGAGTGGTATAATTTGGATTCTTCTGATATTTATGTTGATGGTTGTCTTTTCAAAAAAAATTATCTTCAAAAAATTAAATATTTCAAATAATTTAATTATATCACAAAATATAATGAACCTAACCCATTGGGTTTAATAAATTAATTAAATAATCAACATTTAAAATATTTAAAAAAAATTAAAATACTCCAAAAATTTATTTTTCAATGAATTTAAATTCAATAATAAATAATAAATTAAAATAATTAAACTATTTTAAAAAACATATCAATTCAATATACATTTTTTTTAAAAAAACAACATAAAATTATTTTAATTTTAAAAAAACCCAAAATAAAATACTAATATTTATCAGTTAAAAGAACCATTATAGAATTTCATGTAATTGTATTCAATGCTCTCGCCCATTAAACTAGATGCTTCTCACAAAATTCTAATCTACGAGAATGAAAAGTAGTTGTTACTTCCATAATGTTCAATTTATAGAAAATTTTATATACATAATTAGTTCATAAACAACACTATGATTTAAATTATTATAAATATTTCCATTATATCCAAAGGGTTTCTTCCATGGTTCATTTTTTCTATCTATATTCTTATAAATATAGTTCGTATGGGTTTTATTAAATTGAAATTTGATACTAACTGTAAAAACCCCAACTCCATTATCCTAGGGATGATGTATATTTTATTATTGTGATACAAATATAGAAAATACAATAATTTAATAGCATTAGGAATGTTAGATGAATATTAGAGTTTTAAATCACATTGAATAAAATAATAGAAAAATACATCATCAGAAAAAACTTTTAAAACATTATTATTCTCCTTTAAATCCATTTTTCACATGTTCTACTCTTCCAAGTTTCCTTGGGAAAAGGAAAAGAATATGAAGGATGAGTTCATATTCATATTAAGGGAAAACATATAATGAATTTTATTTTGAATATGACATTATGGAATGAATAAATAAATTGATTTATCCCAAATCTAATGAAACTCAGAGAATATATAAATCCATGACCCATATAATAATAAATAGATATCAGGATATCAAAATCTAAACATGTTGTGAATGTATTTCCAGAACAGTATTCATGAATAAATAGATTGATTTATACAACATCAAATGAAACTAAGAGATTAAATAAATCCATGAACATCATGTTAATGAATAAATTATAGTATAATAAAAAATAAACATCTAGTTAAGGGATTTCTAGTCCATTATGAAATGAATAAATAATCCATGTTATTCCATATCAAATGAAACTGAGAGAATAAATAAATTAATGTCCAATATAACAATGATTATGTATAGGTATAATTTTAGTCGAACATGTAGTGAAGAGAGGCCAGGATAAATAAACTGGGTTATTCCATATCCAATGAAACTGAGATAATAAATAAATTCATAAAAAATATAACAGTTATTAAGTGAAAGGATAATATTAACAAAACATGTAGGCATAAATATATAAAATGAGTTATGTCATATCAAATAAAACTGACAATATAAATAAATCCATGAAAAACTTAACAATGAATAAATTAATGTATTATATTAATTTATCATATAGTGTTTGGATTTCTTAATTTTCGACATCTTAATCATATTTTCAAGGCCTTGTTCTAAGACATCTTAAAAAAGGGTAAGAATGCTTCAATCACCATATCTTAGTTGTCTTATGAGACCTACCAGTGCCTTGAGGGGCTATACAATTTTAAGACCCACCTATCACATAAAATCCTAATGCATTCCATCACATTTTAAAATATTTCAAGCCAAAATTTTCCAGGAATGAATAAAAAACAATTAGTACAATTTAATAAGGAGGTACATCATAGAATATTTTTCATATAAAATAAAGAAAAATACAGTACAAAATTATTTTCACCCCATCCACGAATTAATAATGATTTGTGAATTTTAATTGTAGGAGACCAATGAAATGATAGATAAATCCTTTATAATAATTTTTAAATAGAACGTATATTATCCAATATATTCTCCCATGAGTGTAAAAACAAACGCACAGTAAGGGTCTCTTCCCCAAGTAACAAAATGATAACCAGGATGTACTCGACCAACTATTTTGGAGTTAAAATAATAGATGCATCTCAGAATAAAACCCACATCCACTTGTACTATGAAGAAATATATGTTTTACTTGAAAGACCATATAGACGTTACATCACCACAATTTTATGATGGTTTTATGGTTGGTGGATAGTTCGAGCATTATAACGGCTTAGACAAAGGCAATAATGAGAGAGTAAGTAATATCTCATTTGTAATAATTATAATGGTGGATAATAATAGGATATTAAAAGGATTTCTATATATGAAAAAGAATATTAAAAGACAATATAACAAAGGAATATTAATTAAAAATGAAAGGGGGATTAGGGAAACCCTTACAATGATCATATCATTTAATTGAAAATTAATCAATTGAGAGATTATGGGTTAAAATGTAAATTTATATAATACAATTGAAAATATAATATAAAATAATTAATGTTCACTAAACATATAATCTTATCATATCAAATAAAATTAAGATGTAATTAAACCAATTGAAAAGAAATTGATATATGAAACCCTTACCACTTGGAACCTTTCAAGTTAAATCCCAATGAATAATTAATTCAAATTGAAATTTAAAATACCACAAAATTTAGAGGATTTATTTTATAACATGTATAAGGGGATGTATATAAACTGTATAATGGAAATTATGTTAATGTAAATAAAATATGAATCAAATAATAGAAATTGAGACAAAACCCCTTACCTCTCTTAATATTTTTATCTTAGAAATGAACCTTAAGACCAACAAAGCTCTTCAATATCAAATAAAGGGAAATATAAGACTCATTGGGAGGTATATTATAAGAGAACATAAAATTCTATGTGAAAGAATTTGAATAGGGGTGACTATTTATACATGAGGAGTGAGGTGTTAAGGGTTTACATAATAATTATTTTTCCAATAAGGCCACTCAATTTGGGGTGGCATTAATTCCAACATTTTTTGTTTGAAATTAAGGGAATAACAGAACATTTAACACATAAAATGATAAGTTTTATTACCTAAAAAATAAACATTGACAATCATAAAACAAAGTTCCCTTTTATGAGTGTATACGATGTAAAGAAAATTCAGGAATTATTTAAGAAATAATTTTTATTCAACATATTCCTCTACAAAGAGGTTGTCTTAAAAGTTATCAAAAATAAGTGTTTAAAATTAATTTTTCATTATGTGGAGTGTTATGAAAACAATTATTATTTTTAAATATATTTAACATAAAAGGATAATTTAAAGAAAATCAAAATTTTAATTTCCAAAAACACGATCCTCTTCCATTAAAAAAGTGTACAACATAAAATTATATTTTAATATATATAGATCCCCATAAACATCACACATCTTCACACAAACACACACACATATATTAGTTGTTTTATTACATTCTTAATTCCTACATGTGTGTGTGTATACTAATTTATACACACACACACGCATACATATATTCAAACATATATATATATATATATATATATATATATATCACATATATATTTTAACGTATATATATTTTAATATATATATATAACCTATATATTTTTACATATTTATATAACATATAAATATAAATAACGTATATATATATATAAATATAATTTTTACCGTATATATATAATTTTTTAACATATTTACATATATAACATATATATTTTAAAATATTTATATACCTTATAAATATAAAAAAAACAAATTTTAACTAATATATATATATATATTATTATATATATATATAATAGATACATTTTAACACATATATATAACAAATATATTATTACATTTTTATATAACATCTATATATAGAGTATAAATTTTAACGTATATATATATATTAATATATATATATATATAACATATATATTTTAGTGTATATATATCTTAATATATATATATATAATATTTCAATGTATATATATATATATACATATATAGTATATGTATACATAATATATATATAGTATATATATATATACATATATAGTATATATAAAAATAATATATAGACAAATATATATATATATATATATATATATTATTTAAATGTTCCTATAAAAGATATATGAATATTTACATTACACACACATACAAATATTCCCTATTTAATGCGCCACTTGAGCAACACACACATATATTATTACTATATCCTTTTTTTCCTTTTTTCTATCCCTTAACTCCTCAATTCCACCTCTCCCTCATCACATTAACTTTCAATGCATCAAATAACCTATTTTATCTTCCATGATTTATAGTAATTATTATTATTATTATCATTAAATATCCTCTTATATATGTATGCGTATATATATAAGGAATATAAGTGTGTGTATATATATATATACTTCACATATATGTATGTATAAATATATTAAATACTATTTTATAGCTCCTTTTATATAAATATAAACATATATTTTATTATCAATTAAACATTAGTATATTATATATACGTATATGGTTATTATATCAGCCTACGACATATATATTACTATTTTTTCTATATATATATATCTATGTAAATATTATTATATATTTACCAACACATAAAAAGTATCTCAAATCATATTTTAATTTTTATATATATAATCTAAAATTAGTATTTTCATATTATTTAAAAAACTATATTTTTAACACATACACACACACACACAGATATATATATACAAAAATAAATTATCAAGATAAATAAAATATTAAATTTTTATTCAACCTTGAAAAATATAGTATTGTCAATTATTATTTAATTTATCAAATAAATTATAATTTTTTTAAAACCTGGGTTATCATAGCTGGATATAACAATGAATTTAACATATTTATATAAAATTTAAGGAATAATTATACTGATGGATATATAATATCACATCTACCTTCTTGCAATAAAATATATTTGAAAATGATAACGTCGCTTGAGCATACGTGCGGACGAACGACTCCACAAAGTGATGTGATAAATTATCCATTTTATATTGTAACAAAGATATATTAAATTAATTCATATGATATATATTATAGGAAAATGTTTATATTAATGTTAATTAAAATTTTTTGTTCTTTCATTCCATCCATCGAGAAAATGGAAACAATGTTCATGTATATGTACAACCAACCACCTCCATGAACGGTGTAATACATTTTCAATATCTATAATTTATGAATTACAATACAAAAATAGATAATAAATATATATTATATTTATATTGTGTTAAATATTTTTGATATGATAAAACCATAATCAAATTAATAGGAAAAAACAGTTATTACACAAAACATGGGTTTAACAAAGAATTTTTAATAAAAGGTTAAGAAAATTTCACAAGTAAATCATATATGGTATGATATGTATTATTATGGTGCTCTAATAGATATACAATATACATATATTTATTATACAATAGTTTTGAACACGTATAAAGAATGTAAAGACTTGAGGAAAGATATTTTGTCTCACTTTTATTTCTATGAGACACATGCCATATTCACCACTTGAGTATGTTGTATGGTGTATATAATTCCCACGAATATTTTTATGAAAATTATGTGGATTTACATATCCATATAATTTATTTATTTCATGAATCTTATAATTCAAACCTTAACAAAGTGGTAATGGTTTTATGTCACAATCTCATTGTTTATCAGTATTGTTTATGATTGTTTTTCTAGTGTTGATATCTTATGATTTATGTCTCAAAAAACTCATTTCTTTTCATGTAATGGGGTTATTTTCATAGAATTAATTTTTTTTCTTTCGTTATTCTCACTTTTAGTACTCAAGAGATATAAATAATTGATTCAAGAAAAAAGCAACTTTATTTCTATCTTTGGTCAAAAATATTTTTTCTTCAATACCCATGATTTCTAAAAAGGTTTTACGGAAATATTTGAAAAATATATAATTATGTAAAGTCCAATAAAATACAATGTAATTTTTTTAATTATTTGGAATTGTTCCAAGTCCGCAGTTTTTGACGGCGCGTGATTCCGAGGCTCGAAGTGCTCAGAATGTTTTTCCAAAGTTTCTAAGTGCGTTTTGTGGGTTTTTGAGCAAGTTTTGGTAAATTCTGAATCAGTGCTTGGAATGTAATTCTGAGGGCAATGTTGAGCTCGCAACGCCGATGATTTCTTAGTGAGACCTTCACCTTAGCTGTGTTCAGGCTAGAGCGTTGGCTGAGTTTTCACCCGCACTGTTGGTTTTTTTTAAAAAAAGAAGAAGTAAAATAAAAATAAGATACATGACGGGTATTTTATTTTTATTCAAAATTATTTGAATTAATGTGGGGTCCACAAACCTACATTAATTCAAGTAACTCCTCCATTGATTAATTAAGGGAGGAGCCTTCTTAGTTGGAGAGGTGGATCTGCTGGAGAAAGATCTCCTTCTCCTTTCTCCACCACCTTCCACCTTCTTCTTCCACCTTGTTGGAGAAGTGAGAGGCACCACCTTTGGAGGGAAGAACATCCACCGCCGATGACGTACGATCTTCTTCCGCATCAAAGGAGGAGAAGCCACCCGGGAAGAACGCCGCCAATGACGACACCATATTCCATCGTCAACGAACAAAAAATGAGGTAGGGGTCGTTTTGATTGATTTCGATCTTCGTTCTTAACCATTCTTGAGAGTTGATAACAGTCGTTTGTTATCAGCCTAACGTGGAGGGCGTGGGCTGAACAAACACAACTTGAAAACACTCTTTTGGTTCTCGTTCATTGATGGTGGGGGTGGTGCAACGGTGCCGCCGGTGGAACGGGCTACGACCGATGGGCCGTGACGGTACACGCGACGACCAAAAACGAGCTGGTCTTGGAAGAAACCGGCGGAACAAGAGCCGCCGGAGGGGCATGGAACCGTCGCACCACGCAGATAACTAGGTTGGGGCGATGTCGAAGGGGTGCGGTGTCATCGTACCACACTGGAGGAAGGAGTCGCGGCCGCACATGTCATGTCGTTCGGATGGGCTCTACACGGCGTCGTCACGCCACGTCGGAGAAGAACCACGGCCATGGTCCACGGTGGATGGAGGAGGGCGGCCAGATGAGCCGGCCACTGGCGGGCGCTCTATAGGTGGGACTCGAAGTGTCCCGCTGTTATCGGTCTGACGCCACGTTCTGTCCGTTGATGAAGAGTTGGCGGTGTAACCCTCCTTTGATTGCTAGGGGGGCCCAGCAGGGCGCCGCCCCTATCGGGCACCCCAGCTGGCCAAGAGGGCCGGCTGGGCAGGGCCTTCGTGGCCCCCTACGGGCTGGGCTTCGGGCTGAGCCACCGCGCCCCCTCAGGCCGGGCCACCAGCACGGGCTACGCCACCCGCGGGTCGAGCCGCCGCGCTGGGCCGCGCCGCCGCGCTGGGTCGGGCCGCCGCAGCTGGGCCGAGTCGCCGCCATTAGGTCAGGCCGGTTTTGGTGGGCCAGGTCGGACCAGCAGACCGGGTCGGATCCAGTCTGGATCCAGACCTAGGCTGGGTTGGCCCAAACCATGTCGGGTTGGCCCAGACCGGGTCGGGTTGGGCGGTCCGGCTGGGCCGGACTAGACTCGTACCCAGTTCTGACTTATTTGACCTTTTTGTCCATATCTTGGGCTACGGGTGTCTGATTGATGAACCGTGTACGCTGACGGGAAGCTTGGAAAGAGACGGTTCTTTTGGAATACACCACTATAGGTTTGGCCGCAGTTGGGGTATGGCCGGGTTGGATTGAACCTAAATCTAACCGAGCCCTCAGAGTGTAAATGCCAATAACTCACAGATCAGGCCTCCGATTGATGTGTCTTTTGTCAGGTTGGGATCCTTATAATGAGATAAAACTACGGGATACATCAACCCAAGACTTCATGGTAATTGATGTATGAACACTTGTCTTGAGGAGCAGAGCCTCCCAGAATCGAGCATGCTATGTGAGAGAACCCTATGGCTGGTTGCGATTGAGATGATAAGATCCTATGTGAACCTACTACTGTACCACAATCCTCCATGGGTTCGACATCGACGATACTAGACCATGATACTCCATGGGTTCAACAACGACGATACTAGACCGGGATCCTTCGTAGCTTCGACAACGATGACTTCTGTACCGGGATCCTCCGTGGGTTCGACAACGCCAATACTGTTCCAGGATCATACGTGGGTTTGATTGAAGAGATGATTCAGAAGCTACATATAATCATCTCTACCACTCTACTTGATTTAAATACCTGTGCAACCAGAGTCTTGACTTTAAGTTGTTATCAATGATATTATTGACTCTACTTCCTTTGTGGAATGGGTTGTGCTTGGGCTCGAGTGTTGGAGGCGTACTATGATTGGAAACTAAGGTATATGTATGGTCATATTCCTATGTAGGGATGGTTGATACTTCGTGATTTTATCTTACTACTATGGTTTATTCTTAGTGGATTCTGGGAGTCCATCGGGGGTCTCGGGGTCCCTTACTGAGTATCGTTATACTCACCCCTGCACGGGATTCGCCTGCACCTTGCTGTGTTCTGTACAGACAACGGTCAGCAGTGATTGAGGCTGAGGGATCCAGACAGGAGGCTGCTCGGAGCTGGACTAGATGTGACGTACCTCAGGGACTTGTTGTTTGAGATCTGCACCTACCCTTCTGGTTGGATTTTCCTAGAGGACGATCCATGAGCTTCTTAACTTTTTTACTTGTACTTGTACTTGTTGTTCAGTTGGGTTTGTATACTTGACCACATACTTTCAACACACTTTTTTTCTATATTAGTATTTGTAGCTTTTAATGCCTGTGTTTGGACTATGTGTGTTATAGGTTTAAATGAAATGTCTTCCCTTTTTATCAGGGATTCACCTTTGGTACTAGTCGCCAGCCCCTGGCCTTTGGAAGGCGGGCTTGGGGTAGTCACGACACGGGCCCCGAGGATGATTCGTGACAATTGATTGTTTAACTAATTTTTTACCATGTTATTTTTTTTAAAATGGTTTAAATGGAATATTCGTGTCATTTTTTGAACATTAATCTTTTTATTTTAACAAAAATGTGAAAGGGATGTTATATTTAATGTATATGAGATGGATAATAATTTTTTCCATTATGAACACATAATGTTTTAATGGTTAATTATAGGTTTTTAAGGTTATTTTAAAATAAAATATTTTCATTAATATTTGAATTTTTTTAGATTTTATATAAGTGATTTCAAAATGAGAAGGATATTTTCCTCAATAAATGTCTTAAGTGATTCATCAAAATCATTTTTCCGTCTAAGATAAAATTCTATGATGTTAATTAAGATTTAATTGGGATATGATCCAATGATATCATCCTTATTATTTCATTAGATGATTTATGATTATGTTAAAAAATATTTATGAAACCTGTTTCTTCCCATGCGTAATGATCTAAAGAAGTATTTATGAAATTCGTTTCCTTTTCATAAATTAAGATATGATGAATGTTTTATAATCTCTTGGAACACACATGTATGAATTATGTGATGAGTGGGACCAATATTTCCCTTCAATGAATTTGGTAATAGTTAATGTTCTATGAACTCAAAGGGTATACAATAGGTTCTCAAATTACCAAAAGAGGTTACAAATGAGGTTATCTCAATCCCAAAAGAAGATACAGAAAGGTTATCCCAATACAAAAAGAGTGTACATAAGTAGGTATCACAACCAGAAAGAGGTTATATAGGATGTTATCTAAGGCTCAAACTAGGTACATGTGTGGTTATCCCAAAGATAACATGTTATGAATGTCTTAGTGGATATACATTACATAAGTTTTTTTATACTTATGTGAATGACAAAAATATATTTATTATGCCAATATTATGATCTCATGAATCATAACCTTTGATTCCGTTATGATTTATGTCTTATGAACTACCATGATTTATGTCACGACTCAAGTTTATGATCTATGATATTTGAGGTATGGTTTTCAAATGTTATTCTCATGTTCACCTGACCTTATCGTCAGTTTATATTGATACATCTGTTGTTTAGATTTAATGATTATATGATCTCACCCTTTCTTATTTTTCCTTTTCTCAGGTTATAATTAAAGATACATTGTATGATATTAATAAGAAGGGTGATAGTTATGAAGAACTTTGTGGAAGATAATGCAGTTCACTTATGAACCCATTGTTTTTGTATCTAACATTCCCATGTCAGTAGACTTATTTGATTCTAGCATGGATCATTATATAATGTAATGGGTATTCATATATGATGATGTAATATTTATGTATGGTTAGTGTGTGTCACAATAGTAGGTATCATAGAATGTTTCATCCAACCTTTGTAAACTTAGATGAGAAAATTTTAGTGAGAACCCAAGAGATTAGTTAATGTATAAACCAAAGTATAGTAAAATGACCAAAAAAATTCAGTGAATGATAGAGTGAGTGGTTTCCAAAAAATAACATCCATTTTTGGATCTACAAGACGAAGTGTCTAAAATATATATATACCAACGGGTAATTACTCATAAAATTGTGCATTGGGATTTTCCACAATCATCATCCAGTGCATGACAACGACCCATACTGCATAGCAGGTATGATACTCCCAGAGTATATGTTTTTAAAATTCAAAAACACATTAAGAACTATCATAAACAATTTAAAAATATAATGTTCATTAATTTTAAAGGTTAAATATACGGTGTCATAGATTTCCTAGAATATTTCAGGATTTATGTACCCTATAAATTATTTTTCATGATTATATAGTTTTCCACTATGAATATTGTTAATAAAACAATGTTTTTTGGTTTTAGTCAATGGATGGAACTAGGAGGAATAATTTTAACACAAAATGTAATGGAAAATTTAGTGATTATGAGAATATATAGTGGGCAATGACTAGATAGGAAGATATTGTGATTATTTCTAATCATCTATCATGATATATGGTTAACAAAGTGAAATAAGATGAGATACCTGATGCATCAAATAAGAGGATGATGAAATTTCATGAATGTTTATATGATATTGAACACATAAGAAGGAAGATTCATATTCTTACATGTCAAAAAGGTGTGAAGAAAAACCTATAATAATATCTCAAATTGATGGGAAATTGGTTTCTATAAAGAAATGAAAGTAATTGGGCAATGAATTTCTATGTAATTTGAGGTATAATATGTGGGGAATGTGAGTATTATCTGAGTTAATTCTCTAAACTAAGGGTTATACCATTGACTAAGGAAGGACCTATGTTATACCAATTCATTACATTAAAAGGGTTGTAGAATTTATATATTGATATTCAATAATTATGTTGTATAATAGTTTTTACAAATAAAATTTTGGTTATATGAATCTTGAATCATCTATAGATTTGGTTAATTTTGGAAGAATGTATGTCTTCATTTAAGATTGACATAAGAGTTATGGATACCATCATGGGATTATGAGTTTAGGGTTCATCATAAGTCCAAAGCCCAAGATACATATTTTTAGGTTTTAAGGGAAAGGATTTAATGTGGTTAATGACATTTTGGGTGTTGTTTTATTGGAATAAGGTATATATAAATCTAAGGTTAAACATGAAGTATTATTTCATAAAGAATGATCTTTTTATAAGTTTAAAGGTATTGAAAAACTTATGGGATTATATGACCTTTGATGTTTTTCGTTATTTAAAAGGATGTTAAACATATTTCTAGGAATGTTATAAGAATTATATTAATATAGCTTCTGTAAAAAGTTCATCCTGTCACATCTGACATGGCCACAGGGATTGAACCCATGACTGAAGGGTGATGAGGGTGAAATTCCTACCACTAGAATATGTGTGTATATTTTGACACACGCACACAGATATATATATTAATATATATTTTAACACACACACATACATATATATATAACACATATATTTTTTTAACAAATTTATATAACATATAAATATGTCATATAAAAATAAAAAATATATATAACTAATATATTTTAATGTATATATATATTTTAAGACACACTAATACATATATAATATATTTTGACATATTTAAATATCATATATATATACAACATAGAAACATTGACACATATATATATTAAAATATTTATATATATAATAACACACACACACATATATATAAGTATATATTAAGATATATATAACATATATATATTATAATTTGTGATTAAATGTTCTTATGACACATATATGTAAATCTATAATATATATATATATATATCCACTTTAATATGCAACTTGTGGTGCAATCGCACACACAGAAATGTTTTCTTTTTGTTTCCTTTATCCCCTCTATTAATGCCTCAAGTAGTCCTCTCCCTCCTCACTTTAATTTGCAACTCCTTAACTCACCATTTATTATCTTTTGTGATTTACACTCATTATTATTATTATTTAAATCATTTGATATCCTCTTACATATGAATTTATTTATATATATAAGGAATATAAGTGTGTGTGTATATATATATACATATATAAACTACATATATATATGTGTGTGTGTGTGTGTAAATATATTAAATTCCATTTCATATATCTTTTTTTATAATCACAATCATAAATATTTATTATTAATTATACATAAGTATATGTATATATAAAAAAATAGTTATTATCTTTGTTTACTACATATATTTTAATATTTTGATATCTATATTTATATATTCTTATATATTTAAAAAAAAATAAAAATTATTTATCAAATCCTATTTTAAATTATGTATACCTAATCTTAAATTAGAATTTTAAAATATAATACTAAATATATCACTTTCTAAAAAAGGTATCTAAATTTATCGTTAGAAAACTAATTTTATATGTTATTTTATGATTATTTAAAATTAAATTTTTATATTTCTAGATAAATGTCAAATATAAAATATTTTTATTCCACAAAATATATTTAAAACACACACACTTATATATATTCAAATATAAATTATCATGATAAATAAAATATTAATTTGTAGTAGAACCATGAAAAATATAGTTTTATGTATAATTATATTATTTCTCAAAGAAACTATGCATTTTTAAAACCCCGGGTTGTCATAGTTGGATATAAATATGGATTTAACATGTGTACATGATATTTATAGCATAATTATAATTTTTTATTTATAATATCTCACCATCCTTATTACGTACCAATTCTTCAAAAATTGGTAATGTTGATCTTGCGTACATGTGGACTACCTCATCTATGAAGTGATGTGATACATTTTTCATTTTATTTAGACATAGATGGTAACAATGATAAATTAAATTAATATACATGAAATTAATATATATTATATATATATATATATATTTTCATTTCTTTTATTCATCCTTTTGAGAAAATGAAAACAATGTTCATGTGTACGTGCGACCTATCATCTCCCCGATTGGTGTAATTCATTTTCCAAATCTAAATTTTATGGATCACTATAAATTTATATATACTAAATATATATTATATTTATATCATGAATAAAATTCTCATGATTTTGTAACCATGATTACATTAAAAGGAAAAAAATTATCAAACCAAAACATACCTGAACAATGAGGTAGTTATTACTCAAAACTGGATTTTAAGAAAGAATTGTTAACCAACATGTAATAAATGGTCATAAGTAAATAATATAGTATACAATATATATTTTTATGGTTCTTGAATAGATGTATAATAAATAGATATTTATTATACTAGAGGTTTTAATGTGTACAAATAATGTCAAGACTTGAGGTAATAGATTTATTTCTTATTTTTATTGCTATTGAACACATTCTATATTCACCACTAGTTTCTTTTGTGTGGTGTATATTCTAACGATGAATGTATTTTATAATTATTTTTATGAAAATTATGTGTATTCATATGTCCATATAAAGTCATTTATTTCATGGGGCTTATGATTCCAATATTACCAAAGTTGTAAAGGTTTTATGTTACAATCTCATTGTTTATCAAGATTGTTTATGATGGTGATATCTTATGATCTATCTCTCACAAAAATCTTTTATTCTATTCTATGATATTTATTTATGGAGATTAAATTTTTTTCCATTCATTTTCCCCTCTATGTACTAAAGATATATAAAGAATTTATTTTAATAAAAATGTGATTTATTGATCTCTTTAGTCAAAAATAATTTTCATTCATATCCAAGATTTTAAAAAATGTTTTCATGAAACATTAATGTTATCCAATGATTATTTAAAGGCGTTTTTATCATGTATTAAATTTTATTAAATGGTATAAAAGGAATCTTCTAATTATTTTTTAACAATGATCTTTTGTAATTTTTATTGAAAATGATAATGGAATATTCATTTTTATGTGTACGACATGAACGGTATTTTCCCCCATCATGATATTATTTAAATAATCATTTACAAGTTTCGAAGGTTATTTTCATATAATTTTTTTCTTTAAAATTTTATATGTTTTTATATTTTAAATAAATTTTTTATAATGGAGTGGATATTTTCATCAATAAATGTTCCAGGTGATATTTCAAAAAATATTTTCAATTATTTGATGATAATATTTGATGTTACATGGGCATTACTTGGGATATGATCCACAATACCATCATTATACATTCATTGAAGGATTTATGATTATGATGAAATTTTTTTATGAACCCCATTTCATTCCCATGAGTTATGTTATGAAGAAATATTTATTAAATCCATTTCATTTTCATGGGTTATTATATGACAAATGTTTTAAGATCTTATGGAACACAAATGTAAGAATTATGTGATCAGTGAGACATGTATCTTCCTCCAATATTTTGGGTAATGATTAAGGTTATATGAGCAAAAATGGTACAAAAGAGGTTATCCCAATCCTAAAATAAGGTACACAAGAGGTTATCCCAACTAGAAAGAGTGTACTCATGAGGTTATCCCATGTCTGATGAGGTGTAAAAGTGGTTAGCCCAACCCAAACATGTTACGAATTTCTTGGTGGAAATCCTTGATGTTGATTTTTCAATTATTATGTATGTGAAAAAATATGAATTATTCCAGTATTATGATCTTAGGGATCTTTTTCATTGATTACTTTATGATTCATTTATTATAAAATTACAATATTTATTTAATGACTCATGTTAATGATCTATGATATGTATGGTATGGTTTTCAAATTTTATTCTCATATTCACATACCATTATTCTCATGTTATATTGATTTCTCTCTTGTTTAAAATTTCTAAGAATATGATCTCACCATATATCATTGTTATTTTCTCTAGGTTTTGAGTAAAGATATTATATATTATATGTCTAAGAAGGGATCTAGTTATGAATAACTTAGTGGGAGAGAATCTAGTTCACTTATGAACTAGTTATTTATGTATCTATGTTCCCAAAGCAACTAGACCTATAATATTATGACATGAAATTTTAATATATTTAATGCATATTAAGGTATTAAGATGTAATATTTATGTGTGAAAAATGAGGGTTGGTATACTTGGTACCAGAGTAAGGTTTATTTAACCTTTGGAAACAAGGATGGGAAAATATTAGTTATAAACCTTGGGATGTGTCTAAGGATAAACCTAAATAAAAGAAAATGTATTATAATTTTGATAAAGGATATAGAGAGTGGTTTCTAAGAAATTAAATCTATGTTTGGATATTACAAGTTTATGTGGATATAACCTAGATATACCTAGGGTTAATAACAACAAAAGGTGAATTAGACTTTGAATCGATTGTTAGCTGGTGCATGATTAAATACCTTATTTCACAGATGGATTGATACTACTTAGGGATATGTTTTTTGTAAATTGGAAAACTATTTATGAAAAACCATAAAGGATTTGAATAGATGATAACCATGAATTATCTAGGTTAAACCAAAGGTCTCATGATTTAGACACCTTATAAATTATTTTTTAGGATTATGTGGTTTCCAACTATGATTATTGTTGCCCATACTATTCTTTTTTCCTTAGTAAATGGCTAGAACCAAGTGGAATCATTTTATCACTGAATGTGAGGGAAAATTTGATGATTATGAGAAAATAAAGTGGATAATGATTGGAGAGAAAAATATTGTGATTATTCCATATTAGATATCATGATATATGATAAAAAAAAGTTGACATAAATGATATCCCTAACACATAAAATAAGATGAATGAGGAATTTTATGAGTGTTGATTGTGTAATGAACAAAAATAAAAGAAGATTCACCTTACCACATGTTATAATGGTGGGAAGAATCTCATAGTATAATATATCAAATGGAGGGGTAAATTTTTTCAATTTCTAAATGAAAGTCATATATGAATAAATTTCCAATTATATGATGTATTATTAGCGGGGAGCTTGTGAATTATCTGATTCAATACTCTAAACTTTGGGTTATCCCAAAGAATAAGGAATGACCTATGTTATACCAAATAATTAAAGTAAAATTATAGATGTGCTTATGTATTGAGATTCACGAATCATGTCGTAGAATAATTTTTACCAATGATATTTTTGTATTAGAGTCATGAAACAATCTAATGGTTGTCTTAATTTTGGAAGCATACGTGTATTCATGTAAGATTCATTTAAGAGTTATGGATACCATCATAGGTTTCTGTGTTTAAGGTTGATCCTAAGTTCAAATTCTTAGACACATTTTTTTAGGTTTTACATGATGTGATTTTAATGTAATTAATGTCATTTTAAGAGATGTTTTATTAGAATAAGTTATATGTAACTCTTATGTTCAACATATAGTATTATTGTATGAAGAATGGTCTTTTAATAAGTCTAAATGTATTGATAACCTTAAAAGTTTATATAACAATTGATGATTGAGGTTATTTAAATGGATGTTACACATATTTCGAGGGATGTTATATGATTTATATTAATATATTATTTTTAAAAAGGAAAACCTATCACATCCAACAAGGTCACGGGGCTTGAACCCCCAACTGCAGGGTGAGAAGGGTTAATCACCTACCAATGGACTATGTATATATAATTTAACCCATATATATATTAATTAAAATGTATGTAAATTATATATTTTAACAGATTTATATGACACACACACACACACATATATATATATATGACATATAAATATAACATATAAATTTTATCCTGTATATATATTTTAATATATATATTTAACATATAAATTTTATCATATTTAAATAATATATAAATATAACATATAAATAAAACATATAAATCTTAACAAATATACATATTTTAATATATATATATATATATATATATAACATATTTATTTTAACATATTTATATAATATATATATATATATAATCTAAAAATTTTAATGTACATATATAACATAATCATTTCAATGTATATATATACATACATATAACTCATTTATATTTATATTTATTTTATTATTTTTGATTAAATATTTCATTGCCATATATTTATATATTTATAATATATATATATTTATATTTATATATTCCCTCATTAATGCGCCACTTGATATGCTCACACACACACACACATAGACATATATATATATATATATATCGTTTTGTTTAATTTTTCCTCTCCCTTAACACCTAAAGCCCTCCCCTCACTCCTCAATTAAACTTTCGACAGCTCAAATCCAAATTTATTATCTTCTATGACTGCAATAATTATTATTTTAACTAAAATTAGTTAATATCCTCTTGTATTTATATATATTTATATAACTAATATAAGTATATATATATACATATATATAGTACGTACATATCTATATATGTATACATATATTAAATACCATTTTATAACACTTTTTTAATAAAAATAATCATATATCTTATTATCAATTACACATAAGTGTATGTATATATACATATATGGCTATTATTTCAGTTTACTACATTTATATATTAACACACACACATATATATATATTATTATATATTTACAAGCACCTAAAATATATATATACCTCAAATCATATTTTAATATATATATATCTTATATTAAATTAGTAATTTCATATAGAATACTGAATATATTACTTTCTAAACAAAATCTAATATTAATTTTTGAGACCTAACCATATATGTTGTTGTATATTAATTTAAAAATAAAATTTTATATTTCCAGATAAACGTCAAATATAAAATTTATTTATTAAAAAAATATATATTTAAAACATACACACACACACACACACACACATATATATATATATATTAAATAATTAATTTTTAATATTAATAAAATATTAATTTCAAGTACAGCCTTTTAAAATTTTGCTTTAGGTATAATTATATTATTTTTTACATCAATTATACATATTTGAAAACCGAGGTTGTCATGACAGGTTATAATGATGGATTTAACTTTTTTATATGAAATATATGAAATAATTATACTTCTATATTTATAATGAAACATCTACTTTATTACATTTCAATTCACTAAAAAATGACAATGATGTTCATGTATACGTGTGGACTACCACCACCACAAAGCGATGCGATATGTTTTTCATTTTATTTTTACATGGATGATAATAAGGACAGTTTAAATGATTCTATATGATATATATTATATAAAAATGATTTTGCAAGTTTTAATTAATATTAACCTTTATATCAGTCCCTCCATCGACAAAAGGGAAAGAATTCTCAAGAGTACATACGACTTTCCATCTAAATAGACAATGTCATTTATATTTTATCTATAAATTTTATGTATTAATATTAATATATATATATATATAATGAATATATATTATATTTATAAAATGGTTAATATTTTTGTGATTATGGAACCATGGTCAAATTAAAAGTTCTAAAAATATCAAACCAAAACAAACATGAAAAACAAAGCAGGTATTACCTGAAACAAGATTTTAACAAGGAATTGTTAATAAAAATGTAACACAAGGTCACAATTAAATCCAATGTGGAATGAAATATATGATTATTTCTATATAATAGATTTATAATTACATAATATTTATTATAAAAGAGGTTCAAATGTGCGCAAATAAATTTAAGACATGAGGTAAGAGATTTTTGTCTCACATTCATTTGCATAGGACACATGACATATTCACTAATTGATTCTTTTGTTTGGTTTTTAGTATTCCATTGAATGTATTTTATGGTAATTTATATAAAAATTAATTTTTTTATATATCCATGTAAATTTATTTTTTCTTGCGGCATAAAATCCAAATATTACCAAAGTGGTAAAGGTTTAAAGTTATAATCTTATAGTTTTACAGGATTACATATGCTTAAATTTTAAATGATGATATATTATGATCAATCTATCAAAGAACTCATTTAGTTTATTTTACTCTGGTTATTTATAGAGAATAAATTTTTTATTTTAATTCTACCATCTTTTAAGTACTCAAGAGTCAAAAACCAAATTTAAAATAAATGAAGTTTATTTCACTGTTATATCAAAACATATTTTTCTTCCATGCCAATGATTTCGAAAATGTTCTAATGAAATATTTTAAAATTATCTATTGAGTTTTTCAATAAATTTTCCCCATGTTTTAATTTTTACAAAATAGTTTAAATGGAATATTATTTTCATTTTTTGAACAATCCTATTTTAACGTTTTACCCACAATGTGAAAGGGGTATCCATTTTAATGTGTACGACATGAAAGATATTTTCTACCTTCATGGACTTGAAATTATTTAAATAATATTTATAACTTTCACATATTATATTAAAATAAAATTTTTTATTTAAACTTTGATAATTTTTTATAGTTTAAATAATTGATTTCAAAATGGGAAGGATAATTTTCACAATAAACGTTCCAGGTGATCTTTAAAAATAATTTATCAATCTATGATGAAACAAAATTGATGTTACTCAATCCTTATTGGGGATATGACCCACTGACACCAACCATATTATTTCTCTTGATGATTTATGATTATGATTATAAATGTTTATGATGCCCATTTCTTTTGCACGAGTAATGCGATGATGAAATATTTATTATTTTTTTACTTTTGATGGATTTTAATATAATTAATGTTTTATAATATTGTGGTACAAAAATGTATGGATTATGTGATGGATGGGAACTATATCTCCCTCAATGAACTGTGTAATGATTAATGTTCTATGACCTCAGAGGGTACGTGGGAGGTTATCCCAATCCCAAAAGAGTGTACATGGGAGGGTACCCAAGATCCAAATAGGTTATACGAGAGGTTATACCAGGACCAAAAGGGGGTGCACAAGAGTTTATCCCAAGCCCAATGTAGGTATACAAGTGGTTTGAACAAGCCTGGCATCTTATGAATGTTTTGGTGGATATGCTGACAGAATATTTTCTATGATTATGTGTATGAAACAAATCTATGTATTATGCCAATGTTATGATCCCATGAGGCATGATATCTGATTACTTTATGAGTCAGGTCCTAGGGGATTCCAAGATTTATGTCATGAATCATGTTTATGGACAATTATATATATAGTATAGTTTTCAAATGTTATTCTCATATGCTCATGTTAAATAGATATCTCTCTTTTTTACCCTTACTAAGTATATAATATAACCCTTTATTATATTTCCTTTCCCAGGTTATGAAAAAATGTATTATGTATGATATGAAAAATAAGAGTTCTAGGTATAAAGAACTTAGTGGGATATGAGTTAGTTCACTTAAGAACCATTTTATTATGTATCTATGATTCCAAAGGCACTAGAACTTTATAATTCTCACATTCATCGTTATGTTATGTGTTGGATATTCATATATTATGTTGTAATATTTATGTATGAAAATAATGGGTCACTATATTTGGTGTTAGAGTACGGTTTAATAATCATTTGGAAAATAGGATGAGATAAATTTAGTGATAACCCTAGGGATAAGTCTTCGGATAAGACTACATATAAGAAATGGTCATGAAAATTTTGTGAAGGATAGAGAGAGTGGTTTCCATGAAATTAAATCCTTATTTGGATACTAAAGGTCTATATAGATCTAGAATAATCCACCCAAGGGTAATAACTATGAAAAGAGTGTATTGGGATTTGACTCAATCATCACCTTGTGCATTAAAACAAGAATTACTATAAACCTAATTTGACACTAGGAGGGGATGTGTTTTTGAAATTAAGAAGCTATTTATCAACCATCATAAATTATTTGAATAGATGATGACCACGAATGACCTATGTGAAATCAAAGTTTTCATTGACTATAAAAAGGTGTCATGATTTAGACACCCTATAAATGAGTTTTCATGATCATGTGGTTTCCCACTATGATAATTGTTGTTCAAACTATGATTTTAGATTTTAGTAAATTTCTAGAACCAAGAGAAATTATTTTAACAGTAAATGTGATGGAATATTTGGTGATGATAATAAACTAATGTGGATGATAACTCAATTAAAATATATTGTGATTATTCATAATATTTTATCATGATATATGATTAACAAAATGAGTGATGATGAGATTACCAACTTGTAAAATAAGAGGAAGATGGAATTTTATGAAGTATTATATAGTAAGGAACAAAGTTGAAAGAAAAATCATTTTACAACTTGTAAAAAGGGCAGGATAATTTCTTATTAGAATATGTTAAATGGTAGGGAATTTTTTTTTATTTGGAAATTAATGTCATAGGGAAATTAATTTCTAATTAATTCATTATCTTATATATAGGGGAAATTGGTAATTATCTAAGTCAATGCTCTAAACTAAGCGTTATACCCTAGACAAGAGAAGGAAATATGTTTTAAAAATTAATTAAAGTATAAGGGATGAACTATTTATGTGTTGTAATTCATGAATTATACTATTGAAGTAATTTTACCAATGTTTATTAGTTATAAGAGTCGTGGAACGTCCAAGGATTGCGCAAATTTGGGAAGAATATATGTCTTCATGTACGCTTAACTTAAATTTTATGGATACCAACATGGGTTTATGAGTTTACGGTTGATCATAAATTAAAATTATTAGATACCCAATTTTAGGTTTTAAGTGATGGGTTTATTATTATTAATGAAATTTTGGGATATGTTTTATTGGAATAACGTATATAAAAATATTAGGTTCAACATGAAGTATTATTTGGTTAAGAATGATATTTTCATAAGTTTAAAGGTACTCATAAACTATAGACTTTATATGAATTTTAATTATCATGGTTATTTAAATTGATGTTTTGAATATTTATAAGAATTTTATAATGATTATATTGATATATTTTCAGTAAAAACGACAACCTCTCACCTCAGACATGTCTGCTGGGGCCTAAACCGACAACTAAAGGGTGATATGGGTGAAACACCTTCCACTTGACTATATCATGTATTGGTTATTATGAAAATTTTAAAATATTTTACATAAAAGGATTAAGATATATTTAGGAACATTTAATTTTTCATAGAGATAATCATTGGATTTGAAAATGATATAATGATAGTTTACACGTCACTACAATTGATAGCTCATGAAAAATATTCCCCAACTCATGATTTGGAGTTAGATATAGTTATTTTGGAATTAATTATATTAATATATTATATATTTAGATAAAGGTATGATATATATACTAATAATAAGAGTTTAAAGTATAAATTCACATAGAATGAGTTGAAAATGTTATAGAGAATATAGTTGGAGCTAATAAAATATTATGACTGCTTAATATATTACGAACCTACGAAACTGAAAAAGATGGATGATGATTTGGGTCAAAACGGTCATGATTTATTATCAATGATGAGGACCAAAAGAGATCCAATATTTATGGATATTAAAATGATGGATATGGAAATATTAAACGAAAGTGAGACATATTATCTTTATTAATTGATTTTTCAACCATTTATCATAATGATGACTAAAGATGCATAAATGTAAGATATAGAGATATAGAAGAAATTCAAAAAAATTACTATGTTTAGACTTAATAATAATGGAATGATATGGTTCTAGTACCATGTATATGTTCCATCAATTCTAGAAATTAAGAAGGATGTTTTAGAGGATGCTCATAGTTCTTAATTATATAATAACTAAAAAGTAAAAACAGTATAGATATTTGAAAGAGTATTTCTGGTGTGATGAAATGATGAGAGATATTATAGAGTTTGTATCTCAGAGCTTGGTATGTTAGATAGTTATGTATAATAGAAAAAATTCTAATGGAATGTTATAACCATTACCCATGTCAAGTGAAAATGGGAAAACATCACCCTATATTTTTGTCATTAGACTCCCCAAAATGTCTAATGGGAATAATATTATATGGGTTGTAGTCGGTAACATTAAAAATACATCACACTCAATTTATATTAGTGGATATTTATCTTTAGATAAGATTTCAATTATATACATTAACTAAGTTGAAAGGTTTCATGGAGTAGCACATTCTATTATGTATAATTGGGATTCAAGGTTTACCTTAACGTTCTGGAAAAGTCTTCAGCTTGACTTGGATAAAGAGATAAGACTCATCACTATATATAATACTTAGAAATATAGTTTATATAATATAATAATTCAAACCCTAGAGGATATGATTATATATTATTTTATAGATTCAAAAGTTGGTTGGGATAACACAATCCTCTTATATAGTTTTTTCAAAATAATAGCTTTTACTTGAGTATTTAGATGTTGACTTATGAAGCCGTCTATGAAAATAATTATAGAAATATAAATTCTTGGATGAATTTACAGAAATAAATATATTGGGATGTGACCAATGTGGGGTAATGAAAGATAAATTATGATGCATTTAATAGGACATCAAAGAATCTTAGAGTCAACTGGACAGTTATGCTAGAAATCATTAGAGTGATCTGGAGTTTGATGTTGCTGGAAAGGTATTACTATGAATTTTTCTATGGAAGACTGTTATCAGATTTTAAAATAAGTGAAATTAGATCCTTAGGTATGTTGTCCCTTTCAAAATTCTTGATCAAGTTGGGATGGTTTTTTTGTTTTTTGGTGGTTCTACCAAATATCTCTCAAGTTCAAGATGTGTTCAATGTATTTCTCTAAAGAAAGAACACATATGATCCTTCAAATAGAATAAACATAGAGGTTGTATCGATGGATCATGATATTTCCAACGGTGAAAAACCTGCAGATATTCTATATCATAGAGACAACATTCTACAAAACACGACCACTCACCTAGTATCTGTTTTATGGAGAAATCACTGACTTGAAGAAGCAAAATGAGATGTTGAGGATACAATAAGGAAAAATATCCTTATGATTTTGTACCATAGTGACATAATTTCCTAGGATAAATTCATTTTAAGTGGATTAGAATGTAACATCATAATATTTTATTGAATATTCTTTTTCAAACAAATTTAATTTCATTGATAGCTTGCATTACACGCAAACCCTGATTTTTAGTGAACCATAATATAAAACTAATATTATTATTTAAACATTTCCATTATAACATAGCCATTAAAATTCGTTGAATTTATAGTAATAAAAATATTTCTAAAATATATATAATGGTTTCCAATAAAGAAAACATCTTTTCTAGTAAAGTATTTATATGTTTCAAAAATTCATATTTTCTGAAATACCGTTTTACTCTTTTTTTTGTGAGAAAATAATATAATTAATTTATAAAATAATTAAAAGAAATTATTTTAAAAAATAATCTAAAATTTTAAAATATTAATTTAAAATTATCTTAGAGTGAATTTTTGATAATTTTATGAAAATATTAATTTTTCAATAAATAGTAAAAAATAATGATTTTTATTGAAAACTAACTTTTAATTTAATGTATTTAAAATGTTAAATAATATTAATTTTTTTAAAAGTAATATTAGTTCCATTATATTATAATTAATCTAATTTAGTTCATTTTAATCATTTTATGCTTAATTTTTATATAAAACTTATTATACTTATGAAAACCATTTCTTTGGAAACAACGTTTTAATGATATCTTTTGGTTTAATTTTAAATAAACTTATATAATTTACATAAAATTAATTTGGAAATATGTATTCCATATTATTAATCAGAATAATTAATATTATAAAAAATTTCAACTTAGTTTTTTTCATAATGAATAGTAAAAACCGAGAAATGTTTTTATCTTGGTTAAGGTTAAAACAGGTTTCCTGGGGGATTAAACTAAAAATATAAGGGTTAAAATGACCTAAAAACATTACAAATTTTATTTTATGATCCTATTTAGAATTTATATCATATAATTATTGATAATGACACATTATTTATCCTTCTTACATGTGTAAAATTGCGGTATACCTTTTTCCATTTAAAAAATTGAAAGTGTGTATGCTTCCCCACTTATAAAAGGGAACCCAATCCTACCCTATTCATACATAAAAGTAATTTTTCTTCTCAAAGAAATACCAAAATACCTTAATTACTCCCCCCCCCATATTCTTTGTTCCATTTCTTTATCAGTAAACCCTCCTAATATGGCTTCTTCTGTAAGAAAAAGGAGGTTGTTCGAAGAAGATGTATCGTTCTTAACATTGAATTTTTTTATTTATTCTTCCTCATATTTTAAATATTATTATAAAATTATGATATAATAAAATAATTATTTAAAGTATAATTATATGTTATTATGTTTATGGAATAACCTATACCCATATCCACTTCCATCAATGTGGAAACAAATTTGATCATTGTGTGTATGGTGGACTACCGCCTCGTGAACCAATGTAATTCTTTTTTCATCACCACCTCTCACAAATAGGTATTATTATGGATTTAAAAATAATAATAATAAAATTTTGAAATAATTATACTTCTACAATTATAATTTCAAATCATATTTATTACCTTTAAATCCATTTTAAAATGATAATGTTGCTCGTGTGTACATGTGGTCTACCACGTCTATAAAGCGATGTGATGTATTTGTCATTGTATTTTGAAATGGATGGTAGTAATGATATATTAAATGAATATATATTTTTTATATTATATAAAAATGATTCTATAAATGTGAATATATATTTTTCATTATTTTTTTCCATTCATCGAGAAAATGGAAACAACATTCATGCGAATGTATGACCTACTGTGTCCATGAACAATGCAATTCATTTTCTATTTATAACATTTACGGATTTATATAAATACATATGTATTAAATATATATTACATTATATCCTGATTAAATTTTTTGATATAACAGAACCGTAGTCAAATTAAATGGAAGTAAAATATCAAACAAAAACATATATGAAAAATGAAGTAGTTATTACCTGAAACATGATTATAACAAGGATTTTTTAATAAACAGGAAATAATATTCATACATAAATCATATATGGTATGATATATATTATTATTGTTCTATAATAGATGTATAAGAAACTTATATTTATTAAATAGGATTTTTGAATGAGTGTGAGGAAATTCGAGACTTGAGGTTAGATATTTTTGTCTCACTTTTATTTCCATGGGACACATGGAATATTCACCAACTATTTATTTTGTGTGGTGTATATTCTTCCCATGAATGCAATTTATGATAATAATTGAAAAAATTGTGGATATTTACATATCTATTTAATTTTATTTCTTTCATGTGTCTTAGGTATAGAGTCCCTCCTTTTTATTACTTAAATTTTCATTGCATTATACAAATATGGGATATTTTAATGTTTAGTTTCATGTAAAAAAGGTACATAATACATGAAAAATAAAAAAAATTATAAAAAACATGATATTATTCTAAATTGGATTATCATAATTAATTTTACTACTTTTCATAACCTAGGGACATACATCAATGGAAAGGTTGAGGATATGGCCCAGAAAGGGAATAAGAAAAGGAAAAAGATTACATGTTATCTTGAGGAATATCATTAAGAACAGGAGGAATATCATTATGGAATGATAAAGAGAACATTATTAATATAATAATAAAAAATAAATTAATCATAACTTGTAAATTTTTCTACAACATTTAATTTATAAATTCTTAAGCATTTTACCAGGGTTAATCACCAAGGTGTCATAAAAATTACCAAGGTTATTCACCAAGGTATCGTAAAATATGTCATATCTAGTTATTAAATTCTTCACCCAATTAATTGGAGATATATTAGTAAACACCCTTCACAATTTTTAATTAATGTGATCCATATAGATCAAAATAAATCATTTTATAAATAACCCATGGAGAATAAAAAAAACCTGTTTCATATCAAAATCTCGGTGTTTCAAAAGAGCATAAAAACATGATCATAATGTCATTTTCAACCCAAGTAAAGTGAATTTGGGTTTAATTTTTATTAATCCTAGAAAAAATTAAATAATTTATATGTCTAGGTTAATACCGCTTTAAAATAAAGAGGTTTTGGTATTCTAAAAATGAAAATAATAGAGAATTTATTTAGGAGAAGTGAGAAACTTTGATATGTAAATTTGGCATCATAATGAGTATAAAACATGGGTTTAGAAAAGGTTAAAAAGAGATGTGACATGGTTCGCCCATTTATGAAACATAATCGGAAATAAGGTTATAAAAAAATATAGTAAGATATATATATCATAGAAATTAGAAGACACATACAAAAAGATGTTCTTGAATTGAAGCGAGAAGAATGATAATTCCCTTATCTTGAAATGAGACTCATAAAACACAAGGATTGGGAACTTGAGGGATTGAGGTGTCACAAACTAGACTGATTACCCTAGTAACATTATAACTAATCGGGCACTAAGATAGACTAATGTGTGTTCCTGATCCCTACAGTTCGGTGACTAGCACCTGGCATCACACAGACTGAAAGAAAAAACAATTTTTGTATAAGAATTACAAAACTAAAAGATTACAAGATAATATTCATATAAAAAGAAACTCCACTAGGTGTAATGTTCCAAAAAAACACTCCTAAAATCCCAAAGTATTATAATCACCATACCAAAATAGGGAAAAATAGCCCAAGTCCAAATAGATAAAAATCCCCAAGTCCATGGTCAAATATCTAGATCCACATCCAAGAGTTACATTTACATTTATCAAAAATTTATCGAGATAATCTTCCAAAACCCAAAGGCACAAGTAGGGATTGAGAAATATCCTAGTAGGATTTCCCAAAAAGATTCCATTATATAATTCTAGTATCAAATTAACTTGGAATGTGCTTTCAGTTCTACAACAAACACGTTTGGTTATCAAAATCATACATAAACAAATCATGATTTACAATTAAAAAATGGATATAATTTTTAAAATCCCGCTTCATATTTCAAATGATGGAGATAAATTTCGAAAGGTGTAATTTTGATTTAAATGAAGGGAACATTACAAAACATTCACTTTTCAGAAAATGGATTAAAAAAAACTTTATAAACAATAGTTTATATAAATTATAATCCATGTAAAATAGTTTATAATGATGTAAAATATATTTTAAATACAAACATGATAGAGACATGGTAATGTACCTAATAATGTATAAAAATTACAAGCTATTAGGATCCCATACTAATAGTGAACGGTAGTGTGTTTATAAGTCCATTTGAACTCAGGCTAAAGAGGACTGATCACCATCGCCTAAGGTATGTGACATGATGATATGATGTTTTATAGTTTTATAAATTGTACAGTTAAATCTATATAACTCACTAAATACCTAAGGCATTCATGTGAAAAAGTATAAAACAATTATGGGAATTTTTTTAGGACTTCGTAAAATATAATTAATCACATTCACCATTTCAAATATTCCAATTATCCATTTAAAACCAAGAGGGTTTTTTGATGAAAAAAATTCATTTTCACCTAGATAAAAACCCAATCTTTCTATCAAAACATTTTAAATCCATTTTCCAAAAATAATGAATTGAAACCAATTCATGAAATTTCACAATCCAATTTCAAATTTAAATTCAACAATTTAATTTCTAAATAAATTGAAACAATTTCATGACAAACCCCATAGTCAATGGAATTTTGATATTTCACAATTTTCCATAAAATCCAATTCAAAATTTAAATTAAATTTTTTTTTTATAATTTTTATAAACACACACCAATTCATTTGAATTTTAGGTTTTCCCATTTCATACCAAACAACCAAATTCAAATCCCCAATCCATTGAAATTTGGTTTTCTCAAACAAACCAATTGAAATCAATTTCATTAAAATCAATTAATTTAATTTTAATTCAACCCATTGATAAAAAGAAATATTAGGTTAACATAAATTGGGCGTCATGATGGAACCACCCACCTTTTCCTCAATGAAACTCATTGTTTATAAAGAAAACTGACAACCCAAAAAAGGAATAGAAGATATTGGAACTGGACCTAGAAATAATATTCAACGAAATAGGGATTAGATCCATTAATATAAAGATAATATATCAAAACCCACATAGGGAAAACATAAATAGATGGGAAGGCATAGAGAATTCTTACCCGGAAGGACACACTGTGTATGCGACAACAATCTATCACTGAATGAAAAGGATTGGAGAGGATGTTGGCACCCAAAATTGACTAGCTAAGACTATAGTTCAAGAGAATGGATTTATGGAGGAAGAGAAAAATAAAAATTTCTTCCATACCGCCTGTTCAAAATCATTTCTTGGGTTTCTACATGGATTTTAACCCAGTTACGCATCGTGAAATTGAGAATTTTTAAATCCACCAAAAACCTCATGACCTTTTGCTTAAAATGAATTATTTTTATTGTAGGATTTTCCCAGAGTGTAAACATATTAAACAGAATGTAAATATCCAATAGCTTATAAAAATTATTGGATAAAGAGGAGAATCCTACAAATCTACAACTTCATAATTATAGAAATCCTACAAATTTATTCATGGACCAATACAAACAACAAGAAGGGAAAACCATGATGAGGATAAAGACATAACTAATAGACTAGTAATGGGATGTCACAACCTCCCCACCATAAAATCTTTATATTCCCAGAAACCCTAAGAAGAATATTCCACACCAAAAATTTGAGGCCATTTATTTCTCATTAGTTTATTGCATTCCCATTCCTCATGAAAATCCAAACCGTTCTTTCATAGTACCCGAAAAAATGTATCATCCTCCCACAAAGTACCTTGGTTTCAAAATAAACTGTTTGAACTGTTTTTTCAAAACCATGTTCAATATCACGATCACTCCAGCTCAAAACGTGAGATGAATCAAAATGATATATTTGTATCTAAGATATATTGAACATGTTATGCATCAATGTTAGTGGTGGTGGAAATGTTAAATGATAATAAACCTTTCATACCTTATCAACAACCTTGAAAGGTCCCACAAAAATAGGTACATGTTTCTCTTACTTCCCATGCCTTTGATGACCCAACAAGGGTAAAATTTTCAATAACACTAGGTCACCAAGTCAAAATTCCAAAAGTCTATGAAGATGATCAACATAAGATTTTAATCAATTATGTGCAGTCAAAATTCATCGATGAATAAACTGAATCTCTGTTGTAATCTCTTACTCCATGTGTGTTACAAACAAGGAAATTTCACTAAACTCCAACCAACATAATAGAGATCTAAAAGTTTGTCCATAAAAGGACTCAAAAGGATCCATTCTAATAACAGACTGGTAACTATTTTTATAATCAAACAAAACTAGTGCCAAATGATCATCCTAATCCCTACCAAATTCAAGGACACAATCTCAAAACACATCCTCAAGAATATGTATAGCTCTTTCTATATATAAATCCGACTATGGATGTCATGTTGCACCCAAATGGGTGTGAGATCTCAATTCCTCATGAAGGCCTCATTAAAAATTTGAAGTGACCCAAGGATCCGTATTAGAGACTATAACTGTAACGCCCCGACCCCAATTACCTAGAGTCGGTACATTATTACATAAAATTGTCATGATCACAAGAAAGATCAAATCTCGAAAGACCGATTGGTTTAGTAGCCTTGGAAACACTAGATATATTCATAAAGTTTTACATTACATCATAAAGTGAAAAACTACTAAAACAACATAGTCTCCTTATCCCATACTCATATCCCCACATACTATTCCTGCAGGTCATTCATAAATTACTTTTTCACATCCTGGGAAAAATAAAACATAGAAAAAGGGGTGAGCTCAAATGCCCAGTAAGGATAACAATATAGCGGAAACATTCATGAATAAGAATAAACATTTAAGGTATTGTATAACTTAAAACAAAAGCCTTTTAAACTTGAACTTCAACATAGTATGGCAAAAATAAAATAAAATAATGCCATTTACTTATTTTCATTGATATTTTACTAATCGAATAATCACATGCAATATCAATTACCACTTTCATAATGATGGAATGCATAATGACAGACTATCATAACCACATAGTCAAGGCCTCGTGCCAAGACTAAAAATAAGATTTTGCCATGGCCTTGTGCCAAGACACTAGTTTGTCTCTTGAGACCTACCGATGCATCGAGGAGCTATAGCGGGCTCCACCCGGCACATATTATGTCCAATGCATTCCCATATAAAAAGGTTTAAACATAACATACACATTCGTATTAAAACTAGCATACGAAATATCAATACTTTCACCATAAACCATGAATGGTATAAAAATAGCACATCCACAGTCAAACATTTCACAAAACCTTTAATACAATATAGAAGTTTTGTATCATAATAAATCAACTTCAAATAAGCGTAAAATCCATCAAAGGATATTGACATAGATGAAATCAAAACTCTTTTTAGAGAAATACCTCTTTCTATTTTGAAATCATTTAAGAGTCATATATTTATAAAATAAATAATTTTATTTGAAAATATTCTTATAAGCTTGTTAGGGACGCTTCGACGATTTTATAACGGCAGAAAATAACCGCACCCGCCGTATAAGTTAAAAAAAACATTCTTACCTTAATTCTGTCGAAAAGGTTAAAAACACCTTGTTAGGAAAACGACAGAAAGATTCCTTTATAAAACTCTTATAAAAAGTCAAAAAAAGGTATAAATGACTTTAAACCATATTATTTTAAATAGTATAAATGTTTTGAAATACAATTTTAAAAACATGGATGTGGATGATAAAGAGATCCCAGTAGATTATTACGTATAAACAACCTCAGATAATGAAGAGATTGTGAAATAACCCTTACCTTGTACTTTTACTTGGTTGAGGGTAGGTTAACCTCTTGTATAATGGTGAAATAATTTTTATTAAATTATACAAGAATAATATATATTAATATGATATCATATATGATCTTTTAACATTTCTTTGTTAATAATATCTTAGTATTATCGTCGTTTCGGGTGTTAACTTACTCGTTTTATTTTATATGTTTTGTTACGTAAGCCATGTTTTTCATGGATAGGTTGTATCTTATTCATATCCATAATTATATCAAGTCCTTAAACATTATTTTTAAATCATAAAATTATAATTATACTTGAATGGATACGATGTAGAATGAATCTCATCGCGTTCGTGGAGACGGTAGTCCGTAAGTACGTACGAGCGACAATATCATTCTTTTGATATTAAAATAATATATAATTGGATAGTATATAATATATAAATAATCATTATCATGTAATGTTTATTATTTACATGAGTTACACATCATTATTATACCCATCCAAATAATAATATATTGAATAACAATTACACCACGACGTGGAGACGGTAAGCCGTACGTACGCACGTATGGTGACATGTTATTCAAAGGATGGATAGAATACTGAATATGGTTGTACCATATTTATAATAACATAAAAGTATATATATGATACTGGATTTATTATTTTATAATGGTAACAACAAAGGAATAAGAAGTGTAAGAAGAAAGGAACCTGGAAAAGGGTGGTGAAATCATTACCTCTTCTTCGGGTTCTTCATTTTGATTTGATCAAAAGGGCTCCATAGGTTAGATTTATGATCAAACTAAGGCCTCTAGGTTGTAGTGAGGGAAGTTTTGAGAGTATTTGGGCAGAGTTTGGCCGAACCAAAAGGCTTTGAAGGTGTGAAGTAATGGGAAGGGGGAGTGACCATTTATAAGAGGGGTGAGGGGCACCTTTGGAAAAGCTAGAAATATTAATTTATAATAAATTCCTATTCGGTTTCTAATGGTTCAAAAGTTTATTATTAAAAGGTTAAGGTGGGGATAGGTCTAAAATCATTCAACCAATAGGATTTATACAGGTTTGGGTTACTATATTAACCTTATCTTTTAGTTTTAACTCTTAGTTAATTAGTTTGACATTTACCATGTCACTTTGTATTTTTATATTATATAGTTAATAAACGTACTATATACATCCAAGATACCCCCAAGTGGTCCATTAATGATACACCTATCATTATATAAGTCTATTGGCCGAACCTTATATTTTTAGGAATTTAATATCAATTAATAATATAATATTTGTTTTAAAAACTCTTTTATGTCAATTTTGACACTATTCAATAGTTGATTTTTTTGAAACTTATAACAGAATGATTAATTCAAGAAAAGTCAATTAAATCAATCCTAATATGTCCTATTATACTTTAAAATTAGTTTAATTCATTAATAGTCTCAAATTATATTTATTTGGGTATTTACAATATCAATTATTTTAATTTTTCACTATTATGGTAATTACTGCATCAATATTGTGTCATAAATAAATTAAATTATATAATGTCTAAAAATTATAAATAAAATATAATTATGTAGGAAATAGTTTTATATTTCTAATGAATATTTATAGTCTAAAATCCAACATATATAACCCTATATAAAAATTGTTTTTCTAAAAGATATATGCTTGTGTCATTTTTGTATTCATTTTAACTTAATTAAAATAATGTGTCCCTATCACTTACAAGTGGCACCATGGGGTACCAAAATTTACCCAAAGATGCCCATGGTCGAACATGTATAAAAACATAAGGTTAGGACATGTTTTAGGGTAATTTTCCTATTATTATAATATTAATTTTTAACCCTTATTTACCGGATTTACCCTTTAACCATGGTAAATAAAATATTTACCGAAGTAATTATTCAAAATGTCTGAAAATAAAAGTTACCTATTTACACAATTTGAAAATCCTGATTCCAAATATGGAATCCATTTTTCCAAATTAAAAAACACAGAAGTGGCAGAAATTAATTTAAAATTAATTCCCGCTGTCAAAACAAAAAGTGTGTTTTTAAGATATAATAACTATCAAAAGATTGATACTTGTTTATGTTCGGTTTAATTGTGAAATTATGTCCAATGACCAACATTGTATTAAATGGGAAAATATATTCTAAATATACTTTAAAACCACTCAAATTCATAATTTATCTATATAAATTATTTCGATTAAAAAAAGTTGTTTTTAATTAAAATTTAGTACTTTTCACTATTCATCAAAATATTAAAGTTATCCGAAAAGTACCAAAATTTCACCTTAGGCTAAATTCGATATTCCGAATCCAAAAATGAAGTCCATTTTGAAATATAAAATATATATAATTTCAAAAAGTAGGTATTACTATTCATAATGGCTAGTTTGATTAGTTATGGTGTGTTAGAACTCAGTGTTGCGTACAACACACGCTATCACATTATTCAAAGAGAAGCGTATCGTAGAAGCTTGGGGTGTCACATTCTCCCCTAATTCAAATAATTTCTTCCTAGAAATTTCAAGAATATTATCACATGAAAACACTCGGTTGGTTCTTCATCATAAGTTCCTCAGGTTCCCACGTTGCCTCTTCCATCTTATGGTTTCTCCACAAAACATTTACCAGACGCGTCATCCAGTTTCTCAGTACTTGTTCTCTTGTATCAAGAATCCTGACAGGGTCTTCACAATAAGACAGATCGGGTTCTAGTTCTAATTCTTCATAGGTGAGTACATGCGTTGGGTCAGACATGTATTTCCTCAATAGAGATATGTGGAACACATCGTGAACTTTGGAGAGACTTGGCGGCATTGCCAATCGGTAAGCTAAAACCCCAATTCGTTCTAGAATTTCGAAAGGTCCGATGTACCCGGGACTCAATTTACCTTTCTTACCAAAATGTATGACTCCCTTCCATAGAGATTCCTTCAGGAAAACATGATCACCGACTTGAAATTCCAAATCCTTCCTTCGATTATCGGCATAGCTCTTTTGCCTACTTTGAGCTGCTTTGATGTGATTTTGGATTACCTTCACCTTTTCCATCATTTCCTCCACCAGTTCTGGACCTACAAGTTTTTTTTTCACCAACGTCATCCCAATAGGTTGGTGTGCGACATCTCTTTCCGTATAACGCTTCATATGGTGCCATCTGAATACTCGAATGAAAGCTATTGTAATAGGAAATTTCTACCAAAGGTAAATATTGATCCCACATACCCTAAAAGTCAAGTGAACAAGATCTCAGCATGTCTTCTAAGGTTTGAATAGTCCGTTCGGATTGTCCATCTGTCTGAGGGTGGTAGGAAGTGCTCAAATGAAGTTCAGTATGTAGGGATTTCTGAAGAATTTTCCAAAATCTTGAAGTAAAACGAGGATCACGATCAGAAACAATCGATAGGGGTACTCCATGAAGTCTCACAACATCATTAATATATAGTCTTTCTAAACGTTCCAGTGGTAGATCTTCTCTTATAGCAAGAAAATGTGCTGACTTGGTAAGACGATCAACAATAACCTATACTACATCGTTCCTTCTAGGAGTCTTTGGTATCACCATGAAAAATTCCATCGTAATATTGTCCCATTTACACTCTGTTATGGGAAGAGGTTGCAATACTCCACCAGGATGTTGCCTTCCAGCTTTCACTTGTTGACAAACCATACATCTTGACACAAAATCGGCAATCTCCATCTTCATGTTGTCCCAAAAAAATGTTCCTTCAAATCTCTATACATTTTGGTGCTCCCAGGGTGTATAGAGAAATTGGAACTATGAGCATTATCCAACAATTCCCTTTTTAGATCAGGTATATCGGGAACACAAAGCCTCTTCCCGAATTTCAAAATTCCTTCTTCATACACAAAGTCTCTCAATCTCCCATCATTCACAGCTTTAATATTCTTTTGAAATTCTTCATCATCGGTCTGAGAACTCTTAATACTTTCTAGTAAAGATGGATTGGAAACCATTTGAAAAATCATTGATGTTCCAACTTCCCTGGTTATTCCCATGTCCATATTCACTAGATCCATGAAAATTGAATCCCTTTCAATTTTCATATTGTTCAAAACTCCATGGTCTTTTCTGCTCAAAGAATCTTCCACCTTGTTTGCCTTCCCCGGGTGGTAGTGTATCGCACAATCATAATCCTTGAGTAATTCAAGCAATCTCCTTTGCCTCATGTTGAGTTCTTTTTGTGAGAAAATATACTTCAAACTCTTGTGATCAGTATAAATCTCAAATTTTTCACCATAGAGGTAGTTCCTCCATATCTTCAAAGAAAAGATCACAGCTGCTAACTCAAGATCATGATTAGGATAGTTTTGTTCATCAATTTTCAACTGTCGTGATGCATAGGCAATAACTCTATCATTCTGCATAAGGACACAACCAAGTCCTTTCTTCGATGCATCACTATAAATAACGAACCCATCATTTCCCGATGGTAGAGTCAATATAGGAGCATTGACTAATCTTATCTTCAGTTCTTCGAAACATTCTTCACACTCTTTTGTCCAAACAAATTTAACCCCTTTACATCTGAGCTTCGTTAATGGGTTAGCCAATCAGGCAAAATTCTAGATGAAACGTCAATAATAACCTGCCAAACCAATAAAACTACGTACCTCAGTTATATTCGTTGGTGCTGGCCATTCTTGGATTGCCTTGGTCTTAGAAGGGTCAACAGAGATTCCATCTTTAGAGACAATATGGACAAGAAACGAAATCTCATGAATCCAGAATTCACACTTGCTAAACTTTCCATATAATTCATGTCTTCTCAGAGTCTTCAGGATAATGCTCAAGTGATTTTCATGATCTTCGTAGCTTTTGGAGTATACCAAGATATAATCAATAAATACCACCACAAATTCATCGATATATTCATTGAAAACTCTATTCATCAGATCCATGAATACAGAGGGTGCATTAGTCAATCCAAAAGGCATTACTATAAACTCATAATGCCCATACCTGGTTCAAAATGCTGTCTTCGGAATGTCTTCCTTCTTCACACACAACTGATGGTATCCAGATCGAAGTTCAATCTTTGAAAAGTATTGAGCTCCATGCAGTTGGTCAAATAAATCATCAATGCGTGGTAGGGGATACTTGTTCTTTATTGTTATAGCATTGATCTCCCTGTAGTCGATACATAACCTCATGGATCCATATTTCTTTTTAACAAAAAGAACAAGGGCTCCCCATGGAGAAACACTAGGGAGAATAAATCCTTTATTACTCAATTCCTCTAGTTTTTTCTTTAGTTCGACTAATTCTACACTGGAGATTCTATAAGGGGTATTCGATATAGGCCTTGATCCAGGAATTAAATCAATGGAAAACTAAACTTGTCATTCTAGAGGATTTCAAGGTAAATCATCCGGAAACACATCTACATATTCTTTAACAATGGGTACATCCTCTATTTGAACATTTTTTCCTCACCCATAGTCATTTCATTCTCTTCCTCCCCAATAATTGAATTTAGTTGAGCTACTGGGGGTGGATCTAGATAAGAATTAGGTGGTGATGATTCTGCACTAAAGATAAGGTGTTCCTTATCATCATCATCAAGAATCGTAACCTCTTTATTCTTAAAATAAATCTTCGCATCATAGTCTGAATGCCAGTCCATACTGAGGATTATATCAAACTCAATCATAGGTATGACGATGAGATCAGCAGATAAAGAACATTTATGTGCTCTAATGGGGACTGATTCACAAAACTTTGTTGCAATGATACTTCCCTTAGGTGTTTTAACTGACAACTCCCTTGTTAAATCAAATTGGAAATATCTAATTTTCTTAGCAAACTGGGAAGATATGAAACAATGCGATGATCCAGAATCAAATAATGCATTTGCTAAACTTGAGGAAACCATTAAATTACCTGCCACCACGTCTTTCAGAGATTCTACCTCAGCAGTATTGATAGCATAAGCTTGGCCTTGATCCCTTGGAATTTTCTGAGGTAAGTTCCCCTGACGCTTAGGACATTCATTTGCATAATGCCCCATCTCCCTGCAATTGTATCACTGAACATTAGTAGCTTCCTTCTTCCCTTTGCAATCACGAGCTTGGTGGCCTTTTTCACCACACTTGTAACAGACTCTCGTTCCCTTCAAGCAAGTATCGGGGTGTTTCTTCCCACATTTACCACAGGATGGATATTCAAAATTTCCCTTCTTCCGCTTATTTCCATTCCCAGATTGATCAGAAGATCACTTCTTCTCTTTCTTTGCTTTAAAGTCATAAGACTTAGAGAATTCCTTTTTAGTCTTGATAGCACATGAGACAATGTCTTCGTACGACGAGAAGGATTGTGATACTAATGCTCGGCGGAGAAATGGTTTTAACCCATCAAAGAAATGATAAATCTTACTTATTGGGTTATGTATATAATCTCTAGCATACCTTGGTAACCTTGTAAAGTTAGCCTAATACTTTTTGACATTCTCATCCTCCTTTTGTCTCATACTCAGAAACTGCCTTTCCATATCTGCTCGATGGTCGCGAGGAAAGTATTTTTCTAAAAACAGATCTTTGAACTCCCTCCATTCCATATTTGATACTTCATCATATTCCTTCATATTTTGAATCAAGGACCACCATTGATCAACATCTCTAGTGAGGCGGTGAACTGCCATGATAACTGTTTCCCTTTCACTACTCCCCAAAGCCTGAAATATTTTCTCTAGGGAAAATATCCATTGCTCGGCTACTAAGGGATTTGTACTCCCATTGAACGTTGGTGGTTGTTGCCTCATGAAGCGATCTAACATTGATCCTCCATGCTGTGGATCAGGGTGCTCCATACGGGTAAGGTTATTATTCATAACCTGAGTAAGTTGTCCCAGTATGGTGATTAGCTGATCGGCACCAGTTGCATCACCAGCTGCACTATAATTATCTTGACCAGGAGGGAAATCCCTATATGGAGTGCATGCATTGATACGGTTTCCATTTCTTCCACTAGGCGCCATTTCTAAACAATGACATAAACTAGATCAGTTTATGAATCAAAATACATAATCCCATACTTATAAAACACTTAACATAAATTGAACTATTTATGGATATAATCCATAATCATAAAAATGTTTTCTTTGAGGAAGTATATACTCATAAACCCTTCATAACGATTTGTAAATAAAATGAGAGTTATCCTAAGCATATCCCCCGAGAGTGTCGTAACCAAGAGTGGAGCAAGGCCCGTTGTCATGCACCAGTTCCAATTCGAGTCTAGCTTAAAGCGGTGTTTTCGGGTTTTACCCCTAGGTACATCTGTGCCAGAGCCGCCTCTACCTGCTCGTATCCAGACAGGGATGTATTGCTCGGAAAACTCACAAAATCTCTACAATACCAAAATTCTAGGAAGTTCTTCTGCACTTATCCTCAAAGTTCATCCTAAGTCTACGTGCTCTAATTAGAGTTTATCTAAATCTAGCTTCCAAGGTTTGTACTAAAATTCCTCTGATACCAACTGTAACGCCCCGACCCCAGTTACCTAGAGTCGGTTCATTATTACATAACATTGGCATGATCACAAGAAAGATCAAATCTCGAAAGACCGATTGATTTAGTAGCATTGGAAACACTAGATATATTCATAAAGTTTTACATTACATCATAAAGTGAAAAACTACTACAACAACATAGTCTCCTTATCCCACACTCATATCCCCACATACTATCCCTGCAGGTCATTCATAAATTACTTCTTCACATCCTGGGAAAAATAAAACATAGAAAATGGGTGAGCTCAAATGCCCAGTAAGGATAACAATATAGCGGAAAATTTCATGAATAAGAATAAACATTTAAGGCAATGTATAACTTAAAACAAAAGCCTTTTAAACTTGAACTTCAACATAGTATGGAAAAAATAAAATTAAATAATTCCATTTACTTATTTTCATGGATATTCTACTAATCGAATAATCACATGCAATATCAATTACCACATTCATAATGATGGAATCCATAATGCCAGACTATCATAACCACATAGCCAAGGCCTCGTGCCAAGACTACAAATAAGATTTTTCCAAGGCCTTGTGCCAAGACACTAGTTTGTCTCATGAGACCTACCAATGCATCGAGGAGCTATAGCGGGCTCCACCCATCACATATTAAGTCCAATGCATTCCCATATGAAAAGGTTTAAACATAACATACACATTCGTATTAAAACTAGCATACGAAATATCAATACTTTCACCATAAACCATGAATGGTATAAAAATAGAACATCCACAGTCAAACATATCAAAAAACCTTCAATACAATATAGATGTTTTGTATCATAATAAATCAACTTCAAATAAGCGTAAAATCCATCAAAGGATATTGACATAGATGAAATCAAAACACTTTTTAGAGAAATATCTCTTTCTATTTTGAAATCATTTAAGAGTCATATATTTATAAAATAAAACATTTTCTTTGAAAATATTCTTATAAGCTTTTAATGGAAGATTCGACGATTTTATAACGGCGGAAAATAACCGCACCCGCCGTATAAGTTAAAAAAACATTCTTACCTTAATTCTGTCGAAAAGGTTAAAAAGCACCTTGTTAGGAAAACGACGGAATGATTCCTTTATAAAACTCTTATAAAAAGTCAAAAAAATGTATAAATGACTTTAACCCATATTATTTGAAATAGTATAAATGTTTTGAAATACATTTTAAAAAACATGGATGTGGATGATAAAGAGATCCCAGTAGATTATTATGTATAAACAACCTCGGATAATGAAGAGATTGTGAAATAACCCTTACCTTGTAATTTTACTTGGTTGAGGGTAGGTTAAACTCCTGTATAATGGTGAAATAATTTTTATTAAATTATACAAGAATCATATATATTAATATGATATCATATATGATCTTTTAACATTGCTTTGTTAATAATATCTTAGTATTATCGTCGTTTCGGGTGTTAACTTACTCATTTTCTTTTATATGTTTTGTTACGTAAGCCATGTTTGACATGGATAGGTTGTATATTATTCATATCCAGAATGATATCAAGTCCTTAAAAATTATTTTTAAATCATCAAATGATAATTATACTTGAATGGATACGATGGAGAATGAATCTCATCGCGTTCGTGGAGACGGTAGTCCGTACGTACGCACGAGCGACAATATCATTCTTTTGATATTAAAATAATATATAATTGGATAGTATATCATATATAAAGAATCATTATCATGTTATATTTATTATTTACATGAGTTACACATCATTATTATACCCATCCAAATAATAATATATTGAATAACAATTACACCACGACGTGGAGACGGTAAGTCGTACGTACGCATGTATGGTGACATGTTATTCAAAGGATGGATAGAATACTGAATATGGTTGTACCATATTTATAATAACATCAAAGTATATATATGATACTGGATTTATTATTTTATAATGGTAACAACAAAGGAAGAAGAAGTGGAAGAAGAAAGGAACTTGGAAAAGGGTGGTGAAATCATTATCTCTTCTTCGGGTTCTTCCTTTTGATTTGATCAAAAGGGCTCCTCAAGTTGGATTTCGGATCAAACTAAGGCCTCTAGGTTGTATTGAGGGAAGTTTAGAGAGTATTTGGGCAAAGTTTGGCCGAACCAAAAGTCTTTGAAGGTGTGAAGTAATGGTAAGGGGGAGTTCCCTTTTATAAGAGGGGTGAGGGGAACCTTTGGAAAAGCTAGAAATATTAATTTATAATAAATTCATATTCAGTTTCTAATGACTATAAAGTTGATTATTCAAAGGTTAAGGTGGGGATAGGTCTAAAAACATTCAAACAATAGGATTTAGACAGGTTTGGGTTACTATATTAACCTTATCTTTTAGTTTTAACTCTTATTTAATTAGTTTGACATTTACCATGTCACTTTGTATTTTTATATTATATAGTTAATAAACATAGTATATACATCCAAGAGACCCCCAAGTGGTCCATTAACGATACACATATCATGATATAAGTCTCTTGGCCGAACCGTTGATTTTTATGAATTTAATATCAATTAATAATATAATATTTTTTTTAAAAACACTTTTATGTCAATTTTGACACTATTCAATAGTTGATTTTTTTGAAACTTATAACAGAATTATTACTTCTAAAAAAGTCAATTAAATGAATCATAATATGTCATATTATCCTATAAAATTAGTGTAATTCATTAAAAGTCGCAAATTATATTTATTTGGGTATTTACAATATCACTTATTTTAATTTTTCACTATTATGGTAATTACTGCATCATCATTTGGTCATAAATAAATTAACTTATTTAATGTCTAAAAATTATAAATAAATTATAATTATTTAGGAAATATTTTTTTCTTTATAATGAATATTTATAGTTTAAAATACAACATATACAACCCTATTTTAAAATTGTTTTTCTAAAAGATATATGCTTGTGTCATTTTTGTATTCATTTTAACTTAATTAAAATAAAGTGTCCCTATCACTTACAAGTAGCACCATGGGGTCCCAAAATTGACCCAAAGATGCCCATGGTCTAACATGTATCAACCAATAAGGTTAGGACATGTTTTAGGGTAATGTTTTTTATTATAATATTATTTTTTAACCCTTATTTACCAGATTTACCCTTTAACCATGGTAAATAAAATATTTACCGAAGTAATTATTCAAAATGTATAAAAATAAAATTTACCTATTTAAACAATTTGAACATCCTGATTCCAAATATGGAATCCATTTTTCCAAATTAAAAACACCGAAGTGGCAGAAATTAATTTAAAATTAATTCCCGCTGTCAAAACAAAAAGCGTGTTTTTAAGATATAATAACTATCAAAAGATTGATACTTGTTTATGTTCGGTTTAATTGTGAAATTATGTCCAATGACCAAAATTGTATTAAATGGTTAAAATATATTCTAAATATACTTTAAAACCACTCAAATTCATAATTTATCAATATAAATTATTTAGATTAAAAAAAGTTGTTTTTAATTAAAATTTAGTAATTTTCACTATTCATCAAAATATTAAAGTTATCCGAAAAGTACCAAAATTTCACCTTAGGATAAATTAGATATTCCGAATCCAAAAATGAAGTCCATTTTGAAATATAAATATATATAATTTTAAAAAGTAGGTATTACTATTCATACAGCTAGTTTGATTAGTTATGGTGTGTTAGAACTTGGTGTTGCGTACAACACACGCTATCACATTATTCAAAGAGAAGCGTACCGTAGAATCTTGGGGTGTTACAATAACAAATAAAACTCCATGAGACTGAAAAATATCTTTCAAATAGAAATTTCAGAACTCTTCAACTTTTTTTGTTTCTCAAATGGGTTTAAAGTGATCCGATTTGGTCAGTATGTAGATCACAACCGATATCACATTCTTCTTTTACAAGTAGGCACTGAATATTCCTGAAGAATACATGAGGGTTTATGGTGCTCAACCTTCACCTACTAGAATATATTGAAATGTGATACAAAATTATAAATGTACCATATCATACATTTCCATCAAAACTATCATCTCATAACATAGGACATCTTAGTGGTTCCTAGACGCACTGCCCATTAAGAGTTATAGAAATCTACCATCCTAACTTTTCTAATTTCTAATGACACACAAATGTGATTTTGTTATCTTAGAATACCAACTTTGGAGAAAACTATTTGAGAAAATGTCTCCCCACCATAAAGAGAATCTGTAATTCTATGAAACTCATCATAATGCTACTAATCATGAAGAATAATTTTGAGAAAAGAGGTTGTTAGATGATCCCTAGCCATGTAAAACTCTTCCCATGATTCAGGGACTCCTATATGAAACTTTGAAAATAGAGCCATCATGATACACTATACTGAATATTCTTTAATGTACAAAGTCAGATGTTTAATGTTGAAAGAATTTTACATGACATTCCCTTTCACCAGTGTATATTCAATGTTGAAATCGAAGGACTTCCGACATTCCACCCATTGACACTAGTAGAGATTCAAATTTTTTTGAGAGAAGATGCAACTAAAGATATTATAGCCTAAAAAGTAGTAAAACATTCTTATGAAAGGAAGTGTTACCAACCCTTAATCACGTGCATCATAGATTTAAGTTCACAATCATGGGTCAGATAGTTCTTCTCATGTAGCCTAAGCTAACAATATCCATAGGCAATATCATGATTAATATTCATAATAATGCAACCCTAGTATAAAACTGATGCATCACAGAATACCACATAGCCTTGCCAGACATCTTGAAGAGTCAATGCTAGAGAAGTAGTTAGAAGCCAATTTATCTCAATAAAATAATGTTGATATCTTTCATCCGAAAAAAAATTACTCCCTTCTGAGTTAGTGAATTCACTGGAGAATCCATGTTTATGATGTACTTAACTAATCGGTGATACTAACCAGCTAAAACAAAGAATATCTATATTTTAAAAACATTCCATGGGGTTTCCCATGTCATAATACCATTTACCGATTTAGGATTAACTAAAAAACCATGTTACTACACCATGTGCCTCAAGAATTTCACTTCCTGAATCCAGAAGTTTCAGTTAAAAATCATTGAATAAAGATGATGATTTTTCAGAAAACTCATAATAGTTCTTAGATGATTAACAATATCCTCCATGGATATATATTAAACATGGATTAAATCTTCAAATACTACAACAATGGTATCCAGATACTCATGGAAAATATTTTTCATTAATTCCATAAAGACTACAACAACATTGGTTATACCAAATGACATAACACTGTACTCATAATGACTGTACCTTCTTCAAAATGTGGTGTTATGAATGTCAGATTATTTTATTCTTAAGTGATAGTAACTAGAGTGAAGATTAGGCTTCTAGATCCACTTTCCACTTTCAAATAATCAAACATATCATCCAACTATGGAAATGATTTTTTTTTCTTCACTGTAACTTGATTGATCTTTCAGTAATAAAAACTTCAGTAAAGCTAACCATTAACTTTATTAGAAAGGAAAACGGGAACCACCCATGATGAAAAACTCGATCATACATTCCCTTTCTCTAAAAGATCATACAAATGAGACTTTAGCACTTTCAGTTTAGCTGGTGCCATGTGGTAAGAGGTAATTGATGTTGGTTGGGTACCCAAAATAAAGTCAATGGTAAAATAAACCTCCAATTGATACCACATTGTCACATACCAGACTGGGTACCCTTGTAACCCTATAGCTGAGCTGGCACTAAAATAGCCTGAAGGTCAATCCCGATCCCTATGGGTTAGTGAATAGCACATTTAATCATTCAAACCAAAAGTGGGAACGACTTTTCCAGAAGAATTTTAGAAGTAAAATATAAAAATACGTTTTGAATATCAAAAGAAACTCCACTAAGAGTAATGTTCCAGAAATCCAATAGGCCTTAAATCCCAATGTACTACAACAAAAGTGAAAAAATAGGGAAAAATCCCAAGTCCCAACAGACACAACTCAACAAGTTCAATGTTTAATAGATGGATCCACTTCAAACAGATCCTTTTAAATTTATCAAACCTAGAATGATAGAATCCCCAAACACCTCAAAGAACAAGTAGTGTGTGAGAAAAACCCTCGCATGATTTCACCAAAAGCTTCCATCAAGAGATGCCAATATCAAATTATACTAGAATTTTCTTTCAGTTCTAAAAAAAGGGTTGGCATATCAAAATAAAATGTAATAAAATCATGATTTATAATTTAAAATATGAAAATACTTTATAAATTTATCCTTCACATTTCAAATGATGGAAGTATATTTTGAAATATGGAATTAACATTTAACAAAATGGTTCTTTACAAAAGAGTCACTTTTCATAGAAAGACTCAAATAAACACTTTTATATAAAATAATTTATATAATTTAGAAGGCCTAAAATTCAGTTTACAACAATGGAATATACATTTGAAATAAAAATAAGCAATAAACATGGTCTTGCACCTAATAAGGTGTGACAGTTCTAGTCCACAGGGATCCCAAACTCATAGTGAAGGACAATATGTACATAAGTCTCATTGAACTAAGGCCAAATATAACTGATTATCATCACATAAGGGATGTGATATGCTGATATGATTTTTTAAAATATTGTAAATAATAATTTTCCATCAAGATAACTGACTAAATACCTTAGGATTTAATTATCTTAGGTATTAAACAATTATAGGAAATTTATTTTAAGACAACTTAAAATACAATAAATCACATTCTCTATTAAAAATATGCCAATTTTCCCTTTAAAAACTATAACATAATTTTAATAAAAAAACATGCCTTTTCACAAAGAAAAAACCCTAATGAGTCTAAAAAAAATATTTAGCCATTTTCCACAAATAAGGTTTTGAAACCAATTCATTCATTTTCACAATCCAATTTCAACATTAAATTCATCAATTTAAATTCAAAATAAATTACATCAATTTCGAAACAGAACCCCAAATCACTTGAATTTGGGATTTTCAAAATTTTCCATCAAATCCATTTGAAAATTTAAATTTAAAAATGTAATTTTTTTTCCAATTTCCAAAATCAGACCCCAATTCACTGGAATTGGGGGTTTTCTAGCTACATGCCAAAAAACAAATTTCAAAACCACAATCTAATAAAATTAGGATTTCTCCAAAAATGAAATTGAAATCCATTTACATAATATAAAAAATTAAATTTTAATTCAACCCATTAAAATTAAACAATGTAATTTTATGTTAATATAAACATACTGTCAAGATAGATACCTTACCATTTCATCATGGAAACATAAAGCCCGCGATGGACCCACCAACAAGAGCGAAGGCATAAGAGATCTTGGATCTCAACCTAGAAATGATATCCAACAAAACGTAGCTTAGATCATCCAAAATAAAGATGATATATCAAAATTTAGATAAGGAAAGGATAAAGATATAGGGAGACATGGAGAGTGTTTACATATAAATATACACAATGATCTCAACAACAATTAATGTCTGAAATAAAATTCATGGAGGGTTGGAGGCTCCCAAAATCGCCTAGGGAAGAATCTCAATAACGAGAAAGGAATCTTGGAGGAAGGAAATAGATGAAAATCTCAGTTGGACTAAATATTTTAAAATAAGGATCGAGGTTTTACATAGTGTGTCACCTAGTTACACATCATGAAAGTGAAAATTTTCATATCCGTCGAAAAACCCGTCTCCTTTTTCTTAAAATAAATTATTTTTATATTATGATTTCTATGGAATGAAACATTATTAAAAAGCATTTGAATATCTATTAGGTTGCAGAAATAACCAGTTAATGGTGAGAATCCAAAAAATCTATTGCTTCACCATTATTGGTAACCTCCCAACTCTTTCTTGGCCCTATACAGACAATGAATAGTGAAAACCATGAAGAGGTTAAATACATAACTAAAAGATCAGTAATGGGATGTTGCATGAGGTCACCTATGGATGAATCCTTTGTAGGTACAACTACCTAAGACATATGGAGGATGTATTGGGAGTGAATGTAAACAGATAAATGGTTGTGTATTTATAGAAAAAGTGGAGGATTTATTTATTTATTTCAAAATATAGGCCTTTGAACCCATTTTTTTAAATGAAAAACCATGGGACTTACCATGTTATATTCCCATGGTTTTGGAAACTTGGGTCATATTTTTTTATTATTCTAAAAGAGTCGATCATCATTTTATATAACTTATTTTGGCATAGAAAATAATATTTCCACAAAATGTTTTAAATATTAATGTTTTCATTTAAGACATTGGAAGGTAAATTGTAGGTCTAAAAAATGATTAAAATATATTAAAATACTCAATATTAATAAAATAACATAATTTTGGTCATGGATTTTGGTTAATTAGTTGATACATCATTATGAAATAGTCATGAATTCATTAAATATACTGAAAATCTCAACTGTATTTTTACTATTCAGGAAAAATGAAATACTTTTGAAAATTACCATAAATTCAAACTAACCAATTTTTCGAACTTTGATTTCAAAAATTATTTTTATTTTATTATAATAATTTTTTAAACAGGATAATTACAACTTTTAAATATTAAATTCTTTATTTATTAAAAATAATAGCGGATTGAAAATTTATAGTTAAATTTCTAACACGTGAATTTTTTTTTATAATTTATGTTTAAAAAAGTGTTTTTATCATACTATTTCATTAAAATATGTATTATTCAAAAAATATTAGAATATTATAAATATTTATATCTTTTTTGGAAAGTACAATTTCTTTCCGAAAAATCAACCTATCAAATTCCATCTCAATTTTATTTAGAAAAACTATTCTTAAAATGAAATTGATGGAATACAAATTTTATTTACACAATGGAATTAAACATTAATTAATTGGGGCTAGAAACATAAACCCTTATAACACCCACTAATGACATAAGGTTATGGCATGTTTTTGTGATTGATTAATGGGGCGGCTGAGCTAAAATTTCCCAAGTGGTAATTTCCACTAACTTGAACTTATCCCATAGGAAAGTTCATTCTATCTTCACTTGTTGAAGCTTAAATTGGGCTTGGCCAAGATCAAAGCCTATTGAGGTAACATCCCTCCCAAAATCCAAAAAATGGCTTCATACGGCATGACTCTACTAGGTGCATCCATGGATTCTCCTTTATGCATTAATTATCATTTTTCATTTCAACTAATTATAAGGATAAAATCAGTATCAAGAGTATAGTTTCAAATGGCCATATTGTCCAAAGGTAAAAAAATCATGAATCATGATGGTCACATTTCCCTTTATAATCACTTCATTATTAATATATATTGTTTTTTGTGTATGGTACAATATATAACACATTTTCTCATGAAACAAAAATCATTTAAAAGATGTTTTGTGTTGTTACATTCTTTCCCCCTTAAGAAATTTCATCCCCAAAATTTCAACACGTTCTCTCTGTCGAGAAAAGTTGAGGGTATTTCTATCTCATTGTCTCATTTGGTTCAAACATTGATTTTTCATATATATGATTCATTAATAATTTTGGAATCACCTGTTTTGATAATCTCAAATAGGAATAGATATGTTCTGATAATCCCAAATCATGCTTCTCTATATAATAATTATGTTTCATAACTATGAATTCATGTTCTACTGTTAGTATAGATGTAAAAATAATCATATAATTTCATAGAATATATTAATCAATGCTTATTTATGTTTAAGAATGATGAAGTGTGATATTAATTCAATCTGTAACTAATATGGATAGAACAGTTACTTTGTAAGAATTTATGTTATCAAGTCACTAATTGTTACAATTATGATGGATACAAGTTCACTGTTAGAAAATTTACCGATACCAAGTCGCCAGTTTAGACAACTACCGATATAAGGTGCTACAAAGAGAAGGTTCTACAAAGAGAAGGAGCTACCGATACAAGAAATATACTGCTACACTGAGTCACTGATACATAAATCCACCGTTAGAGAAATTAATCGCTACAAGTACAATAATACAAGATACCGATAGAATGGAGCTACAGATAGAGGAATATATTGATAGAGAGATCTACCTCTACAGATGATAACAGCTACTGATAGTGGTGAAGAGATACTGACATAAGTTCACCATCACAAAGAGTTACCGAAGGATGGAGTTACTGATACATGAGCTATTGCTACAAGAGCTACCGTTACAAGTCTACCAACAGAGAGCAACTGATGGAAGATGACTGTTAACCAGTAAATGTTACTCAATCTCTATACTTTTTCAATATTATTAATATAATGATAATGGTCATATTTTATTAATTCAATGAAACTTCTATTAAATAATGTGGGTTGTTGGTATGTCAGGGAATTTTACCTCGTACCGTAAAAAGGTAATCATTCCCATTGTCAGAGCTCAAGGAATAGAAGGAATATCGAGATACTAGAGAATATATACACATACAGAAGACATACAGAATTGTGTGAGAAATACATATAAAGAAGAAAATAAGATATACAAGAAGAAACACACATACATGCAGATAAGAACACTCGAAGAACTCTAAGAACACTCATACACATCAAGAAAAGAAGTTAAAAGAGGAGGTTCATGTTTTACAAGAAATAATATCACATTCAAGATGAACATCTATACTGGAAGTGAAGGACCAGAACCACGACACTCTGTTTTCCAAAAAACATCCAAAGAAGGACTCAAAGCTTCATCTTCTTCAAACCAAAGGAGTCTAGAGTTGCATTGACATCACACAAGAGCATTATAAACTCATCTCTATATTATTGCTCGGTTGTGATCATTCTTATTATTACATTACGAGTAGTGTGTGTTTCTGTCTGTTTGGACACACACTGTCTCCTAAGATGAACTGGAGGATACTTAAATCCTCACAACAAATTCTTTATACCTATGTGTATCCCACGTAGAACTGTGGTAGTGGTCTTAGGACTTGGAAATCCTATGTTCTATTGTTTTTTCATTCCCACGTAGAACTATGGTAGAGGTCCGAGGACCTGAACAATATGAATACTACTGTAAACCCTGATCTAGAGTGTCGATCAAAGTTTTATATAAACTATTTGAGAGGACTAAGTCTCATCTTGAGACTGAACCTCTTGGTTAAACCGTTGTGCATCTTATTTTAGTTTAAACTATTTTCAATATTCCACTGCTAATTACTTTAAAATTAAAATATGTTTTAATGTAACATAGATTGGTGAATTGGAAAGTGTTTGTAATTATTATTATCTAGTAATTTATTTTCAAAATCTTACTTAATCTTTAGATCAAGTTAACTGATAAATAATCAATCTATGAGAAACTAATTGAACACTTATAATCTTTAAAAATTCACTACAGTTTAACTTGTTTTTTAAATTGGGGGTTTTGAATATAAATCTTTTAATCAGAAATTTTTTATAGGAACTCAATTCACCCCCTCTTGAGTATCCTCTGGGACAACATTTTTTATTAGAGTGGTAGATAAAATTTTTTTAAAACACTCTGTTTGTGAAAAGTTTTCAACTGTGATTTTAGTTTTATCTTAAAGATCTCATAATTTCTGTTAATTCTAAATTTTTCCTTCATATTTATATATCCTTTTAAAAAATAGTTATTATGGATAACAGATTAGAAGATGTAGCTACCAACATGACAACTTTCTTTAATGGTGTAAATTATGCCCAGTGGAAAATAAAAATGAAAATCCATTTAGAATGTATGGGATTTGACATCTATACTATTATAGAGACTCATTATAAGATTCCAAAAACTGTTAGAACTACATGGGATGAACGTACGAAAGTTGCTTAAAATAATAATTGAAAATCAATGAATTCCCCGTATTTTTCTTTAGGATATGAAGAATTTAATCGAATAGCTACTTGTAAGACTGCTTATGAAATTTGGGATAGTTTGGCTGTTTCCCATGAGGGAACAACAAATGTTAAGGAAATGAGACTAAATACATACACTATTAAGTATGATAATTTTAAAATGAAATCTGATGAATCTATATCTGATATGTATCTCATGTTTAATGAGATAATTAATACAATGAGTTCACTGAGAAAATATGTTCCAGCAAAAGAGAAAATCATGAGGATACTGAGATGCCTAACAGACAGATGGAGAGGAACCACTGTCTCTATATGAGAATCATGTGACATTGGAAAGCTACCTGTCAAGGAGATTATTGGTAAGTTGATGATGTATGAAGAAGAGATAAAAGTGAATGAAGAAGAAGATTATTAACCTAAGAAGAAGATTATGAACCTAAGAAGAAGTCAGTGGCATTCAAGTCCACTTCTTCAAAGAGCAAGGACAAAGAAAAGGTTCAGATAACTAAATAAAGCTCAACTAGTGAAAATTCCAACTCAGACAGTGATGAAGATATTGCTTAGATACCCAGAAGATTCAAGAAATTCTATAGAAAGAAAAAATTCTTTAGAAAATATAATTATAAGGGTAAGTATGATCGACAAGGAAATTGGAAGAAAGACTGGATGAAAAGTGATAAAGATGATGAAATAGTTTCATATGAGTGCAAAAGAAAAGGGCTTGTCAAAGATGACTATCCAAAATTGAAATTTAAGAAAAAATATGACTATAAGGATAAAAAATACAAGAAATCCATGAAAACTACATGGAGTGCTTCTGAAGACACCTCAAGTGGATATGAAGCTTCTGATTTTGATGAAAAGAATCATGCCAACATGTGTCTCATGACTGAAACATCTAAGGTTACACTTAATTCCCCAATGCACAATGATTATTATTCTGGGAAGGAAAGTGATTCAAATAATGATGACAACATGTATAAAGATGAATTATTTGAATACTGTAATATGTTATAAGATACTTGTAATGAGCTGAAAGATAAGTAAAAATCATTAATGAAACAGTATTCCTTGACTAGTACTGTTAAATCTAATCTTAGTATAGAAAAGGAAAATAATTCTCAATTGCTAAAGGAGAATACTGAACTTAAATTGTCTAATTAGAAACTTAGAAAAGACTTTGAGAAGGTCACAAATGGAAAGAATACTCTGACTTAAATTCTTGGAAAACATGTTGCACCAAAGCATAATACTGGTTTAGGATACCAACATGGACATAGACAGTTTGTTAAGAATTAATTTATTTCAAAATCTGGATAGTATGCAGCTAGTTCAAATTCTGGATATTCTTATGATTCATCTAACTATTCAAATTCTTATAGACCAAAAAATGTTTATTTATCAAAATATCATAAATCTGTTAATTATAGGAAACCCATTAGGAAAATATGGGTGCCTGAAGTTTTACTTTCTATCCTTTTAGGACCCATTAAAATATGGGTACCAAAATTATCTTCTTTCTAAATCTGTTTTGTAGGAAACTTGCTTGAAAATTTAAGGTAAGAAGATATGATACTTTGACAGTGGATGTTCAAGGAATATGATATGAGACTACTCATGCTTTAAGAGCGTAATCAAATTTGATGGAGGACATGTCACCTTTGGGGATAACTAAAAATGAAAAATCATCGGCTTATGCCAGATTAGTAACACTTACTCAATATTAATTTATATAGTACTACTTGTTTATGGATTAAAACACAATATTTTATGTATTTATTTGTTTTGTGATAATGGATTCATTGTAAACTTTGAAAATGATTCTTGTAATGTTTTTAATTCTAAAAATGTTTTCGTATTTACTGATTTAAGAGATGAAAATGTATATGTTGTAGATTTTAATTATTTAGCTAAACAAAATCTTACTTGTTTAAATGATTTTCATAAAGAATATTGTCTATGGAACAGAATATTAGGACATTGCGATGTTCATTCAGTCAGAAAACTGACTAGAAAAGGTTTAGTTATAGACCTTCCCAAACTAGAATTCCCAATAGACAAAGTTTGTAATCCCTGTCAAAAGGGAAAACAACATAAAGTTTCTTTCAAATCAAAGAAATAATTTTCAACTACTAAACCTATCAAGTTGGTTCATATGGATTTACATGGACCATCTAGAGTTTCTAGCTTAAATGGGAAGTACTTTTTCTATGTTCTAGTAGATGGATTTTCTAGATATACTTGGGTATATTTTCTAGCTCAAAAAAGTGAAGCTTGTTCTTATTTCATTAAATAATCAAAGTCTTTAGAGAACCATAGTGGAATTAAGATTAAGACCTTGAGAAGTGACCATGGTCGTGAGTTTGAAAATCAGGAGTTTGAATCTTACTTCTCACATAATGGCTATAGTCACAATTTCTCTTCCTGCAAAACACCTCAACAGAATGGTGTAGTAGAAAAAATAAATTGAACACTTATAGAAATTGCAAGAACTCTTCTTAATGAATATAATCTACCTGTTTACTTTTGGGTTGAAGCTGTCAATACAACTTGTTATATTATAAATAGAGTATTGATTAGACCAATTATCAAAAGGACCCCATATGAGCTATGGAATAATAAGAAGCCTAAGGTTAATTACTTTAGGGTTTTTTTGTACAGTATTCATCCTCAATACTAAAGATAATCATTATAAGTTTTCATCCAAAAGTGATGAAGGAATATTTCTAGGTTATTGTATATCTAGAAAAGCTTATAGTGTATTTAATAAGAGGACCAAATGTGTGGAAGAATCAGTACAGATCATGTTTTATGAAATAAATCCACATGAACCTATGACCCCTCTTGAAAATATTGAAGAATACATGTCAATTCTAAACCATGATGACCAAAACAGTGAACTTGTTTTTAAGACAACCAGTTCTGGAAATTTTTCAGAACCAATTTCTGTTGAACCTAAACCTATAAATGAATAATAAATTTCTAGTCCTACCTTTACTAGACCAAATAGGACCCTTAAAAACCATCCTCGAGTTTCTTTATTAGGAGATTTAGATAGACGAAATCATACTAGAGATTCTATAAGAAACTAGGATGAACGTCAAGTTTTTCTTTCACAGTTAAAACCTAAAAATATCAATAATTCTATCAATGATGAATTTTGGTTGATGCCTATGAAAGAAGAATTAAATCAAGATGAAAGAAACAAATTTTGGGAATTAGTAGACTGACCTAAGGACACTTTGACCATAGGCACTAAATGGGTTTTTAGGAATAAAGTTTATGATTATGGAAATATAGTTAGAAAAAAAGCTATGGTAGTTGCACCAGGATATAGTCAAGAAGAAGGAATTTACTATGAAGAAACCTTTGCACCTTTATATAGGTTAGAAACTATGAGGATTCTACTTTCTTATGCTGCTCATTTGAATTTCAGGTTATATCAAATAGATTTTAAAAGTTCTTTTCTAAATGATTTTATAATTGAAGATGTTTTTGTAGAACAACCACCTTGATTTACGAATCCTCATTTTACAAATTGAGTTTTTAAGATTTCTAAATCTCTATATGGTTTAAAACAAGATCCATGAGCTTGGTATGATAGACTTAGTAATTTTCTAATTTCAAAAAGTTTTATTAAATTAATTGTTGATCCAACTCTTTTTATCAAAAGTATTTCCAAATATGTTTTGATAGAACAAATATATGTTGATGATATTATTTTTGGATCTTCTAAAAATTATTTCTGTATTGATATTTCAAAAAGTATGGAACGTGAATTTGAAATGAGTTTAATGGGAGAACTCAAATATTTTCTCGGATTTCAAGTCTTTCAAAATGAAAATGGTATTATTTTAAATAAAATTAAATATACAAAGGATATTTTAAAATGTTTTGGTTTCTATAGTAATAAGGAAAGTGATACACCTATGAGTACCACTTGTAAATTGGATATAGATGAAATTGAGAAACCATTGGATGAAACTAATTATAGAGGTATGATTGGGGGTTTACTTTATCTTAATTCTAGTCGACCAGATATTATGTTTAGTGTGTGTATGTGTGAAAGATTTCAATCTAATCCAAAAGAGTCACACTTGGTAGATGTTAAAAAGATTTTCAAATATCTTAAACATACTACTAACTTAGGATAATTTTATCCAAATGGAAATAATATGATTTAATAGGTTATTTAGATGCTGAATTTGCTGGTTGCAAGTTAGATAGGAAGACAACTTCTGGAACATGTCATATTATAGGTAAGTCCTTAGTATCATGGTGTAGTAAAAAGCAGAATTCTATTCCATTGTCTACTACTGAAGCAGAGTACAAAGCTACAGGTAATTGTTGTGCACAAATTCTATGGATGAAACACACTCTATTGGACTATGGATATTAATTTAGACATGTATCTATAAACTATGATGACACTAGTGCGATCAATATTTCCAAGAATCATGTGTCTCACTTTAGGACTAAGTAAATTGATGTAATACCTCACTTTTTGAGTGATCATTATCAAAAAGGTAAAATATATCTTGAACTCATTGGCACTAAACATCAGTTGGATCATATATTCACCAAACCTTTAAATTCAGAAAGGTTAAGTTACATTAGAAAAGAGTTAGGAATGATAAATTTTCTATGAACCTCAGTGGTATACCTCACTGGTATTAACCACACCATTATACCTCATTGGTATGAACCTCACCATTATACCTCACTGGTATGAACCTCTCCATTAGAACCTCACTCTTAGATCCTCACTGTTAGTGGACCTCACCATTCAGAATCCTCACCGGTATATGTTACTGACAGTTTGCACTGTTTTAAACTTCATGTTTTTTAGCTGCCGGAATCTTTATCATTTTTATTATATTTATTGTGTTTCATTTATTTATTTCATGATTCCTAAATGATAAAACATTAGTCTTAACCTCATTTCAATCCACCTAGAACCCTTTACCTTCAATCCTTATCTCCCAAACCATCATTTCTCTCGAACCGTAAGCCTCGTGATTCGCGGAATGGTAAGAGTGAAGAGACCGGCAGTCAGTGGAGAGAGTGATGATCCGAATTCCAAGAGACTCAAAGGAGATTCTAGTGGTGGTAGTGAAGTAAAGAAACCTATAAACCTGCATCTCATAAAATGGGAAATAGTAATTGAGAAAGAGCTATGTGTAGAATGGTTGATGACCAGTTAGTCATTAATTTTAAGAGTGCTTGAAGAGCATGAATGGGTTGAGTGCTTCTGAAATAACAATGACCCTTATTATCTGAAACTGGTAAAAGAATTCTATGAGTTTGTTCATTTTGAGAAATCAAAAGGTGAGAATAGAATGGTATCTGTAGTGAATGGAAAGATAATTTCATTTTCTTCTGTTGAATTGGTTGAGTTCTTGAATGTTCCACATGAGGGTGAGTTTGGATATTCCTCAAAGTCAGTACCTCCTACCAGTGATAGATTTGATTATGAAACTACTTTGGAAGAGCTCAATGGAGATGGCACACCATGAAAAGTAGTTTCTACAGAAATGGATGGAGAAAACCGATTGTTGTTCAAATTTATCTAGCATGTGTTATGTCTAAGAAGAGGAGACTTTGAAAATATAAGGTTACAAGACATTTATTTTCTATATCTACTAAGATATGGTGTAAAAGTAAATTTGTGTAGGCTTTAGATGATTCAAATTAAAGATTTGACCAGACCGAAGTAAAAAACAAATGATTTATTCCGTGAAAAGATGATTTTATTGATGATAAAGGTAAAAGGAGTGGCTGAGTCTCAGGATGAGACAATAGTTGTGAGAGACAACTTTTGTATTACAAAAACAGTTTGTAAGTATGACAACCCTGCTTTTTATTACAACTTAAACATGCTTTATTACATAAAACTTCACTTGATACAACAAAGAAGATCGAGAGGTTTAGTGTCTTTGGGGCTTAGGATCATTACATAAAAACTTTAAACTTGAAACACAACATCCTTATTGAAAACTTCCTTTACATGACCACTACATTCCTTCGTACTTAGCATTGCATGGGATAACCTGAGGACATGCATAAAAAAAGGGTGAGCTATAAAGCCCAGTAAGGGAGTACATAATGAATAACATGAGGAGTACAATACATGTTAGGCAATAGGCATATCAATAGAGCATAAGAGAGACATGAACATAAAGGCATGATAAAGCATGATAATCATAACATGGAAATGTGGCAACAACACTTAACATTGAATTAGCATGAGCCAAGGCTCATTGCACATGGAGCATGAGTAAACCCTCATTGCACTTGAAGCACGAGTAAACCCTCGTTGCACTTGAATTAGCATGAGTCAATACTCATTGCACATGACGTATCGTGATACTATACTTTACCCAATGCATTGGAGCGCTATCAGGGCGCACCCTTCTTAAACATTTCATTTCATGCATAAGTGTGCCACATGGATCATAAAACATGGATTCATAAAACATAATCATTTATTCCACGATAAAGGAATGTGGAATTCATACATGAAACTTTACAATCAATATGTAAATGTGCATAAAGGTGAATACCCTTGATGGAGAAATGGGCATGGTATTCACTATATAATGATATTGGCTTAGAAAATCGGTGTGATTTCGGCAGCGTAACGGCGTGACATAAGAATTCATAAAAAAAGGCTGATGAGAGAGAAAGGGGTTCCTCATCATATTTACATGTAATGGACAGTAAGAAGGTCATATAGATACATGTCCCAACAATTGAAAAGGAATTTAGATTCATGATACAAAAGTATTGCTTGAATATAGAAGAGGAGAAAAAGGTTCCTTTCGGAATTTCGGCATAGTAACGGGTGTACATGGGAGGCATTTAATGAGAGAGAAAGGGGTCTCCCATCATTCAAACGATAATAGGGCAGTATGGTAGAGGTGCGAAACCATACCCCAACATTCATAAATGAAATTAAAAGGGCAATACAACTTAAAGAAAATTGACAAAAATGAGAAAGGAAGAAAAAAACCCTTACTTGGATGTGTGCTTCCAAAGGCTAGGGAGAGGCTTGTGAGAGGCTTCTTGGGAGCTTGGGGCACCTTGAGAGGATTCTAGAGAGAGTAGGGCAGAGGTTGGACGAACTTCAAGGTATTTGAGTGAGGAGAAAGTGGGAGCTTGGGTGGGTTTATATAGGAAAGGTGAGAGAATTCTTTATTATTTAGGTTTGGGACCCCTTATATTAAAATAATCCAAACCACAAACCATCCCATGGTATTTGCCCATGGTTTCTGGAAAAGGAAAGAGGAAAACAATATTTTACAAGTCCAAGGTCCGAACTTATTAAAAAATTAGGGTTGCTTATGTGGAGGTGAGTCACACTCCCATGGAAATTAATTTAAAAAGGCAAAGTGTTGAATAAGTCTTGAGGGATCCATTAATGCTTTGAAAAGTGATTCAAACAAACCCAAAAACTCATTATTTTAATGATAAAACACATATTGGCTGAACATAAGGATTATGGTATTTTATTACATCACCATTGGGTCATTATGATGTCATGAAACACATTATATATTTAAATGGTATTTAATTTTTACCCAAAAATTTGACTCTCTCAGAAAATTATGAAAAATTCACCGTTGGATAATTTCGACGTCCTGATTCCAAAAATAATATTTATTTTATCTAAATAATTTTCTAAATATGTGAATTTTCACTTTTAAAATAAAAACCGACATTTATAAAAAATTCACGAGTTTTGACAGAAATGGCTTTCAAACCTTAATAAAAATTTTAATTGCATTCATAAAATTATAAGATCATTTATATTTAATAAAAATTAATTTAATATTAATAATAATATTTTATTAAAATATTATTTAATTCAAAAATCCTTTAATTTAATAAAATATAGTTCTTAATTAAATAATAACTAAAAACATCATTTGTACTTTAAAAACTAATTACAATGCATCAAAAATGACTAGAAATTATATTCATTATTATATACAAAAATAATGTACATGAACATGGTTCTACTTATTTTTTACATAACCCCTTAAAATAGCCGCATAAGACCTAAGGGTAAGGTGTGCGATGGTGACCGACTCTTGGGGTTGCTCGGATAACATCGCTCGAGTGGTGATCTCTATCAACTTCCATTTTTCCCGTAGACGATCACGTTCGAGCTTGACTTGATGAAGCTCAGCTTGGGCTTGGTCAAGGGCAAAGCCCAAAGACGCCACCTCCTTTCCGAACTCCGACAAATGGGCTTCGTAAGGGGCAATTCTACTGGATGAGGCCATCGCTTCCTTTGTCTGAGTAGAAAATTGGTTCGTTAAAGACTTATATTTAAACTACCCAGATGATCACTGTTCAACGGCTATAAAAGTAACGGTCACAAATCATAACGTAAAACTAAAGAAGTTGACATCTTATAAAAACATAAAGAAACATTTAACTGGATCAAGAGGGATTTTCCATTAATGAAATTTTGGGTCGTTACAACATTCCCTCCTTAAGAAATTTCGCCCTCGAAATTTTCCTTTTCCCACACTAAAACAAATGTGGGTAACTTAGCTTCATCATATCCTCCGACTCCCAAGTTGCTTCTTCAAACTTGTGGTTTCTCCACAACACCTTGACGAGGGGCATTGTCTTATTTCGTAGAACTTTTTCTCTACGATCTAAGATCTTCACTGTTTGCTCCTCATAAGAAAGATCGTCTTCTAATTGTACCACGTCGGAAGAGAGTACATGTGAAGGGTCTGGTATGTACTTCCTTAAGAGGGATACATGGAAGACATCATGCACCTTGGCCATAGTAGGTGGAAGTGCTAGTCGATAGGCCACAGCCCCAACAAGATCAAGAATCTCGAAGGGGCCGATGTACCTTGGACTTAACTTCCCTTTCTTTCCAAACCTCATGACCTTCTTCCACGGAGATATGCGTAAAAACACCATGTCTCCGACTTTAAACTCGAGGTCTCGTCGACGATTATCTACATAACTCTTCTGTCGACTTTGGGCTGCCTTGATATGCTGCTGAATGGTTTTCACCTTCTCCACCATTTCTTCGACCATTTCTGGTCCAAGCAGCTTACGTTCACCGACCTCATCCCAACATGCCGGTGTTCTACACCTTTTCCCATACAGGGCTTCATATGGTGCCATTTGGATGCTCGAGTGGAAACTATTATTATAAGAGAACTCAACTAGAGGAAGATGTTGATCCCATCCTCCTTTAAAGTCCATTGAGCACGCTCTCAACATATCCTCAAGTGTTTGGATAGTCCGCTCGGATTGGCCATCAGTTTGAGGATGATAGGCCGTACTGAAGTTCAGTTCAGTATTCAGAGCATGTTGAAGACTCTTCCAAAACTTAGAGGTAAATCTTGGATCTCGGTCCGACACAATAGATAGTGGTACTCCATGAAACCGTACCACTTCCCTGATATATATCTGTGCCAGTTGATCCAAAGAGAAATCCTCTCGAATAGCAATGAAGTGTGCAGTCTTTGTAAGACGATCCACAATAACCCAGATTGCATTATTGCTTTTGGATGTCCTTGGAAGTCCAGTGACGAAGTCCATGGTGATGTTCTCCCATTTCCATTCTGGTATGGGCAATGGTTGCATCATCCCCTTAGACTTCTGCCTCTCTGCCTTCACTTGCTGGCACACCAGGCACTTTGATGTATATTCGGCGATCTCCTTCTTCATATTATCCCACCAAAAGTTTTCTCGGAGATCTCGATACATCTTTGTGCTCCCTGGGTGAATAGAGAAATTTGAACTATGTGCATCATCCAAAAGTTCCTTCTTCAGCTCCGAACTTGATGGGACACATAGTCTTTTCCCAAACCGCACAATTCCTTCTTCATTAACATTAAACTCTGAGGATTTTCCCTTTTTGATAGCTTCCACTTTTTCTTGGATTCTCGCATCATCCTTTTGAGCATCCTTTAACCTTTCCAAAAGAGATGGTTGAGCAATCATTTGTGAAAGGATTGATGATGTTCCCTTCTTTATGATTCCCATGTCCATCTTCATCAAGTCTAAGAAGATTGGATCCTTCTCAATTCTCATCATTGATAGAATTGCTGGATCCTTTCTACTTAGGGCATCCGCCACCTTGTTCGCCTTCCCAGGGTGGTAATGTATTGAACAATCATAATCCTTTATGAGCTCTATCCATCTTCTCTGGCGCATATTAAGCTCTTTCTGTGTGAATATATATTTAAGACTCTTGTGGTCAGTATATATCTCACATTTCTCTCCATAGAGATAATGCCGCCAGATTTTCAAGGCAAAGATCACCGCCGCCAACTCCAGATCATGCGTTGGATAGTTTCGCTCATGGATTTTCAACTGTCTTGAGGCATAGGATATCACTTTATCATTCTGCATCAGCACACATCCTAAGCCCTTCTTCGAAGCATCACTGAATACCACAAAAAGCTCCCCACTTGTGGGTAAAGTGAGCACAGGTGCAGTGATAAGCCTCCTTTTCAACTCCTTGAAGCTTTCTTCGCATTCATCACTCCAAGAAAACTTTACTCCCTTTCGAGTTAGCTTGGTAAGAGGGTTGGACAATCGTGAGAAGTTTCTCACAAATCGTCGATAATATCCAGCTAACCCCAAGAAGCTACGGATATCAGTTACCGATGTTGGCCTCGGCCATCCCTCAATTGCAACTTTTTTGGAGGGGTCCACAGATATCCCATTGCTTGTGATGATATGGCCCAAGAATGAGACCTCCTTCAACCAGAACTCACACTTGCTGTACTTGGCATAGAGCTTCTCCTTGCGCAAAGTCTCCAGTACAGTTCTTAAATGCTCCTCATGGTCCTCCTTGGTTTTGGAGTATATTAGAATATCATCTATAAAGACTACCACAAATTTATCTAGGTAATCTCTAAAGACTCTATTCATCAAGTCCATGAATATTGCTGGAGCATTGGTGAGTCCAAAAGGCATTACTATGAATTCATAGTGCCCATACCTTGTACGAAAAGCAGTCTTGGGGATATCTTCCTTCTTCACCCTTACTTGATAATATCCCGACCGCAAGTCGACCTTGGAGAAGTATTGTGCTCCACGCAGCTGATCAAACAAGTCATCTATTCTTGGGAGAGGATACTTGTTCTTTATCGTGATTTTGTTAAGTTCACGATAATCGATGCAAAGCCGCATTGACCCATCCTTCTTCTTGACGAAGAGGACTGGTGCACCCCATGGTGATGCACTTGGGCGTATAAACCCTTTATCCAGATTCTCCTGTAGTTGTTTCTTCAGTTCTTCAAGCTCAACCACAGCCATTCTATATGGAGTCTTGGATATTGGTAGCGCCCCAGGTATAAGTTCAATTGAGAACTCAAAATCTCTTCTTGGAGGAAGACCAGGAAGTTCCTCGGGAAATACTTCAGCGAATTCCCTCACAATAGGCATTTCTCCAAGGGTGGTTTCTTCCTTGGACTCAATCATCTGAGCCAGATATGCGTGCTCATAAGGCAGTAATATCCATGCTTGAGATGATGGAGCTAAAGGAGATTCATCTTCCTCCTGACACTTGTAAAGAATCGGGGGTCGATTCTCCATATGGAGTGTGATTTCCCTCTCCCGACAATTTATGTTGGCTCTATATAAGGAAAGCCAATCCATGCCAAGAATTGCATCAAATTCCACCAAAGGGAGTATGACGAGGTTCGCCGGGAAATTCAATCCACAGATTATAACAGGGGAGGACTTATACTCATGGGATGCAATGATTGCCCCATTTGCCGTACTCACCGACATCTTTACTTCCATGGTTTGTGGTGGTGCAGGGATTGTTCTACTAAACTTTTGAGATATAAAAGAATGCGTAGAACCTGAATCAAAAAGTAAGTTCGCTATTCTTGAATGAATAACTAGCGTACCTGTCACCACTTCGTTGTCGGGGTTCACTTCGGCGGAAGTGATGGCAAAAGCTCTTCCTTGCTGTCTTGGAGGTTGTTGATTGCCTCCGATAACCCTTGGATTAGGGCACTGATTCGCAAAATGACCCGGTTCTTTGCATTTGAAGCATTGAACAACGCGTTGAGGTTCGAACGGAGCGTTCCTCCCCTCCGTCGCAGCCGCGGGTCCTTCTTGCTGACAGTTAACAGCTAGGTGCCCTTCTCTTCCACACTTGAAGCATTTTCTTGTCCCCCTAAGGCAATTTCCAGGGTGCTTCTTTCCACACTTTTGGCAAGTGGGGTGCTGGAATTTCTTAGCACTGTTGGATTTATCCATCGGACCACCAGCATTGAAGTCCACCTTCCTCTTCTTGTCCCCATGATACCCCTGTGATTCTACGATCTCCATTTCAACCTTGAGGGCACATCGGACAATTTCCTCATAGCTGTCGAAGTCACGGATCGCTAATGCTTTCCGCAAGCTAGGCTTCAGCCCACCAAAGAAGCGGTCAACCTTGCATTCGGGGGTAACGACAAAGCCGGAAGCGTATCGTGCGAGCCTTGTGAAGTTTGCCTCGTACGCTCCCACAGATTCCTCATCTTTCTGCTTGAGGGAAAGGAAGTCCCTTTCCATCTTAAGACGGAGGGTGCGTGGAAAATATTTATCGAAAAACATCTTCCGGAATACCTTCCATTCCAAAGCCTCGATCTCCTCCTCAGGCTTCGTATTTTTGATCAACGTCCACCATTGATCAGCTTCACCCTCCATACGATAAGCCGCCAGGAGAACCTTCTCTTTTTCAGAGCATTGGAGGATGGAGAATATCTTTTCAATGGAGTTGATCCATTGTTCAGCAATCGTGGGATCGGATGATCCACTAAAAGTAGGAGGCCTTTGTCTCATGAAGCTTTCAATAGCGACTTGTTCTTTTTTAGGGGGGGTTGAACGTTCCTCTTGACCAGTGTTTCTATTCAAAACTTGAGTTAGCTGAGAGAGAAGCGTGACAAAGTTCGCGATTCCCGCTCCCATCGGATTGGGCATCTCATTAGTACAATCATCACACTGATCTTCACAACGGTTGTTAGCCCGAGTTCTCCTATTACCGGCCATTGGCTGGAATAAAAGGAAAGTTAGGGGTAACACATAAAGGGTAATCCAAAGACAAACGTTGATGACTTATAAATAAACTTTAATCTCTTTAACTCATGAGTCTATAGGATTCAATCCAGGCTTTTCATGATCTTACTTCTAACATATATTCTTAGGGGCATTTTTCCCTTAATAAGGGTTCATACTAAGATTGTGAATTTATCAAAACATATCCCCCGGGAGTGTCGTAACCAAGAGTGCAGCAAGGCCCGTTGTCGTGCACCAGTTCCCGTTCGAGTCTAGCTCAAAGCGGTGTTTTCGGGTTTTACCCCTAGGATACATCTGTGCCAGAGCCGCCTCTACCTGATCGTATCCAGACAGGGATGTATTTGTTTGATAAAACACTTACTTAGTATTTACCAAAACTTAGGGATGTTTTTATTATGCTTAGTCTTGTATCTAAGGCTTTACTAGGGTTTCCTAATCCCAAAAATAACTAAACCTATCCTCTGATACCAACTATGACAACCCTGCTTTTTATTACAACTTAAACATGCTTTATTACATAAAACTTCACTTGATACAACAAAGAAGATCGAGAGGTTTAGTGTCTTTGGGGATTAGGATCATTACATAAAAACTTTAAACTTGAAACACAACATCCTTATTGAAAACTTCCTTTACATGACCACTACATTCCTTCGTACTTAGAATTGCATGGGATAACCTGAGGACATGCATAAAAAAAGGGTGAGCTATAAAGCCCAGTAAGGGAGTACATAATGAATAACATGAGGAGTACAATACATGTTAGGCAATAGGCATATCAATAGAGCATAAGAGAGACATGAACATAAAGGCATGATAAAGCATGATAATCATAACATGGAAATGTGGCAACAACACTTAACATTGAATTAGCATGAGCCAAGGCTCATTGCACATGGAGCATGAGTAAACCCTCATTGCACTTGAAGCACGAGTAAACCCTCGTTGCACTTGAATTAGCATGAGTCAATACTCATTGCACATGACGTATCATGATACTATACTTTACCCAATGCATTGGAGCGCTATCAGGGCGCACCCTTCTTAAACATTTCATTTCATGCATAAGTGTGCCACATGGATCATAAAACATGGATTCATAAAACATAATCATTTATTCCACGATAAAGGAATGTGGAATTCATACATGAAACTTTACAATCAATATGTAAATGTGCATAAAGGTGAATACCCTTGATGGAGAAATGGGCATGGTATTCACTACACAATGATATTGGCTTAGAAAATCGGTGTGATTTCGGCAGCGTAACGGCGTGACATAAGAATTCATAAAAAAAAGGCTGATGAGAGAGAAAGGGGTTCCTCATCATATTTACATGTAATGGACAGTAAGAAGGTCATATAGATACATGTCCCAACAATTGAAAAGGAATTTATATTCATGATACAAAAGTATTGCTTGAATATAGAAGAGGAGAAAAAGGTTCCTTTCGGAATTTCGGCATAGTAACGGGTGTACATGGGAGGCATTTATTGAGAGAGAAAGGGGTCTCCCATCATTCAAACGATAATAGGGCAGTATGGTAGAGGTGTGAAACCATACCCCAACATTCATAAATGAAACTAAAAGGGCAATACAACTTAAAGAAAATTGACAAAAATGAGAAAGGAAGAAAAAAACCCTTACTTGGAAGTGTGCTTCCAAAGGCTAGGGAGAGGCTTGTGAGAGGCTTCTTGGGAGCTTGGGGCACCTTGAGAGGATTCTAGAGAGAGTAGGTCAGAGGTTGGACGAACTTCAAGGGCTTTGAGTGAGGAGAAAGTGGGATCTTGGGTGGGTTTATATAGGAAAGGTGAGAGAATTCTTTATTATTTAGGTTTGGGACCCCTTATATTAAAATAATCCAAACCACAAACCATCCCATGGTATTTGCCCATGGTTTCTGGAAAAGGAAAGAGGAAAACAATATTTTACAAGTCCAAGGTCCTAACTTCTTAAAAAATTAGGGTTGCTTATGTGGAGGTGAGTCACACTCCCATGGAAATTAATTTAAAAAGGCAAAGTGTTGAATAAGTCTTGAGGGCTCCATTAATGCTTTGAAAAGTGATTCAAACAAACCCAAAACCTCATTATTTTAATGATAAAACACATATTGGCCGAACATAAGGATTATGGTATTTTATTACATCACCATTGGGTCATTAGGATGTCATAAAACACATTATATATTTAAATGGTATTTAATTTTTACCCAAAAATTTGACTGTCTCAGAAAATTATGAAAAATTCACCGTTGGATAATTTCGACGTCCTGATTCCAAAAATAATATTTATTTTATCTAAATAATTTTCTAAATATGTGAATTTTCACTTTTAAAATAAAAACCGACATTTATAAAAAATTCACGAGTTTTGACAGAAATGGCTTTCAAACCTTAATAAAAATTTTAATTGCATTCATAAAATTATAAGATCATTTATATTTAATAAAAATTAATTTAATATTAATAATAATATTTTATTAAAATATTATTTAATTCAAAAATCCTTTAATTTAATAAAATATAGTTCTTAATTAAATAATAACTAAAAACATCATTTGTACTTTAAAAACTAATTACAATGCATCAAAAATGACTAGAAATTATATTCATTATTATATAAAAAAATAATGTACATGAACATGGTTCTACTTATTTGTTACATAACCCCTTAAAATAGCCGCATAAGACCTAAGGGTAAGGTGTGCGATGGTGACCGACTCTTGGGGTTGCTCGGATAACATCGCTCGAGTGGTGATCTCTATCAACTTCCATTTTTCCCGTAGACGATCACGTTCGAGCTTGACTTGATGAAGCTCAGCTTGGGCTTGGTCAAGGGCAAAGCCCAAAGACGCCACCTCCTTTCCGAGCTCCGACAAATGGGCTTCGTAAGGGGAAATTCTACTGGATGAGGCCATCGCTTCCTTTGTCTGAGTAGAAAATTGGTTCGTTAAAGACTTATATTTAAACTACCCAGATGATCACTGTTCAACGTCTATAAAAGTAACGGTCACAAATCTTAACGTAAAACTAAAGAAGTTGACATCTTATAAAAACATAAAGAAACATTTAACTGGATCAAGAGGGATTTTCCATTAATGAAATTTTGGGTCGTTACAGTAAGTACATGAAGATTAACTGGAACTCGTGGAGAAGAAAATGGGTCTGTGATGATGATAAAATTTATGATAAATTTAACCCTGTTGAACATAAAAATTGACCGAGAGATAGGGGAGATCCAGGTCAAGGACCTGATGAGGAGGAACCTAAATATAGTGATGATAAGGAGGAGAAGGATACCTCTATAGAAGACGGAGGGGATCTTGATTTGCCTCCAAGTTCAGCTGCTGAAAGGTATCATATGGAAAAGCATGTCCATCTATGACCCTACTTAGAAAGGAAGCAGTTCTAAGAGAAATGTTGTAGAAATATCTGTAAATAAGGAAGACCTGGCTAGTTCAAATAATGAAGAGACTGCTCCAGATTCCAGTAGTGATGATGATTAAGAATAAGAATTATCTGGAAATGGACATACCTATTTAAGTCTCAGTCCCCTAATTGAGAGCTCTATTATGCATGTTGAGGAAGTTTTTGAAGTGGACAGAACATTACCTATTGCTAATATACCTCATCCTATGACACCTGGTTTAGATATAAATATGGTTGTAAATGACACCTTTGAAGAGGAGATGCCTGCAGTTGGTGCTGAAGAGGAGGAAGATCAACTTGAGGGGGAACAACCTATAAGAATAGGATCCATTTATATGACCTTTGAAGTAGAAGATTGGTATGTGGATCCAGGATTTGTGGTATTGGGACTATACTATCCTAATTCTGATTATGAGACACCCATTATAAAGAATACTATGTCTTATAATATTTTCTCAGAGGAAGTTACTACTTAACCAGTAGCTCCACTAGCTCAGCCTGACGACATTGTGAGAAAAGGGGATCTTGAGGCACTGAAATCTGAATTGAAAACCTATTTTGCTGAATAGATAAGTAAGATGGAATGTTCTTTGGTATCTTCTCTAGGATGTGTTTTCTCAAGTGCTGTGACATAAGTGATGGATGAAGTAAAAGAATGTCGAAATCAAGTTAAAAATTTATTAGAGGTTGTGGACTCTCTAAGGAAATCTGTTGCTTCATTTGATACCCTCATGAGTTCAAAATATCAAATTGATACTGACATCGACTATATTCAAAATGTAGTGAAACAATTTTTGGATGTATTTGAAGATTTTAAGAAGACCATAAAAACTCATGTTGGTAGCTAGGATTTTTTTGTGAAGAATTTGATATGTAATTTGACTCAGTCTTTCAAAGAAACACTAGCATTTACTGTATCCCCTCTTGGTGCATCCAAAGTATCAGTTGTTGTAGAATAGTTTAGATCTATGCTGAAAGAATAACTTTGTCAAGTTAGTGCCAGTAGCTCATCTGATTCTCATGTGATATCTACCACTAGGGATATCTGACCGATCGTTCAGGACTATATGTGAGATGTTACTTCTTCCCAGAAGGAAATCAAAGACAAAATTGAGTATTATTTTTAGAGAGTGTACACCAAGAATCAGCTTACATAATCATTTCAAGCAGCTATTAGAGAATCTAAAACTTCCCCCAGTCACTCAAGCCTTCAGAGAAATAGTTAGTAAGTGCATGGAGTTGACCCCTACTTTGGACAAATTTATGGAGAAAAAGGATGATTTCATCTCTACTATGGAGAGAGGGGGAGGTATCATTATGGATTTCAGGAATCTATTACTGCCATTTCTATTGGTGGACACTAAACCTATCATCATGACTCATGCCTTACCTGCCACTAGTTCTGCTAGCTCCACACCTCAAATGACTCCTACTCAGGCAATTAGAAGGCTGACTCCTATGATCACACAGAGTAGTACTCATTATAGACCTAGAAGTGTTTTCGTAGCTGAACCTCCTTTGATAATTACTGGAGTACCCAAGCCTGCAACTCAACCTACACTACCTTAGTCCCATGATCCACAAGGGAAATCCAAAGTGGAAATCCAAGAGGTTGTAATTGCCCGGGGTTTTGGGGTACATTACTTAGTGAAAATATGATGTTTGGGGTGTTTTGGGTGGTCTGGAAGGCCATCCCAGCTTCTCGGTGAAGACTCCTAATGGTCACCTCAGCCTACCAGTGGCTCGGCTTACCGGTGGCCCCGGCCTACTGTTGGCCTCGGCCTACCTGTGGCTCGGCCTACTAGTGTTCTCGGCCTACTGGTCACTCAGCCTACCGGTGGCTCGGCCTACCGGTAGCTCGGCCTACCAGTGGCTCGGCCTACCGGTGGCCTCGGCCTATCGGTATCTCGGCCTTCCGGTGGCTTAGGCCTACCAGTGCCTCGGCCTACCAGTGGCCGCGGCCTACTGGTAGCTCGGCCTACCTGTAGCTCGGCCTACAAGTGGCCTCGGCCTACCAGTAGCTTGGTCTACCGGTAGCCATAGCCTACTAGTATCCTCTCCATAGGTTTTCCAGTAGCGCCTCCTGTTTGTGCATATTGGGTTTTAAACCTTTTTTTGACCCCATTAAACCTTTTTTAAAGCCCATTAATATCGTTTAATTAAATGTTTTGTTGAGGTGCCCTCCTTAAATGGAAAACCATGCATTTTGGTCATACCCCTTTAACCGCATTTTCAGAAACACCTCTACCACATCTAGTCCTTCCTTTAAGGAGGTTTGTGTCGGATTCAACCGCCCTGAAGGGCGGGTACATTTTGGATGGACATGTGAGGTGGCCCAGCCACGTGGTCAACCCATGATTCCGCTTATTCCACGGTTTCAAGTTTTTTGTTCCGTATCTTAACCGTCCCAGGGATGTTATATCTCAGCCTTTATAACCTAAAGGATTATCTTCTCCCTAGGTTTCTTTTCTCTATCACCCAGTGCTCAGAATACCCATCCTCCTGATGAGTCATACCCCTGTTGCGATGTTTTCCTTGATCGCGTTCTGTGGAGCTCCTGCTACTCCTGATTTCTAGTTTCTACGCGAGAAAATAACGTCGATCCTTGATCAATCAAGTAGGGATCATACCTTTGTGTCTCCTCCTTTTGTATCATGCGGGGTGGGTGTTCTATGGTTCTCACGAGGCAGTAAATCAATTCTGTAATGAAGATAATAACTGATTAAATAATGGGGATGAAGAAGTTTGTTAATATTGTTACATGTTTTTACCCATGTTTTCTTTATTATGTTGTCATGAAATTGATGGGCTTAGGCCTACTGGAAATCACGACCGTTGGGGTTATTTTTTTGCGCACATATGCTATGCTCTATTTTATGCTTTGTTAGGTGAATGGGAATGATGTATGAATCAGTTTAACACTTAAACTCAGCTATTGAATGTTAAATCTAGCAATATTGTGTGATCACTCTAGTTGAACTAAATAATATAAAAGAATGAATTATGAAATGGGTGGAATGGTAATGAATTAATGTGGGATAACCATAGGTTTGTTGGGTTTTCCTTTGGTTCCAGTACTTTGAGGGATCTCACTGATCCTTTTGTTGATGTGACTTCACAAGAGAACCAGGTGTGAATGATTAAATTAATAGATGGTTTTTCTTCTTACATTATTGTTGTTTCATCTGTGAATGTGCCTGTTAGTTTCCTAGTAGTGAAGGGATTAACTCATACTCAACTATTATGAAATGATAACTGGAACAGGGGAACTGGGAACTGTTTGTTTTGTGCCTGTTTTCTGAGGCAGCAGTGCTTGTGCACCTGCTTGTATATGTTTGTGGAGCCATAGGATGGGATGTGTGTTGGTATATATATATATGTAACTATATGTTTTTTTAGTATCACCCCACCAACGTTTGGCACTTAGTTTCGGACACCCCATTTCATGGGGAAGGGTGTTTCCCCCTAGTTACTCTCATTCCTGCTCCCTCTTCCCTCGACTTTGATGGATGGAGGCGACCTTACACCCAAGATTCTTCGGGTAGGTTTCGATTGGTGTGTTGTTAGCGCAGGACTCTTTAGGCATGTTTGTTTTTCCAGGTGTCTTTGGGATGAGGCCCAGGTGTGTGCAGGCAGGGATGGATGGTTCTGAGTCCCAGGTGTGTGCGGGTAGGGATGTGTGGTTGTGAGGCCCAGGTGTGTGCGGGTAGGGATGTGGATGGTTGTGAGGCCCAGGTGTGTGTAGGCAGGAAGATCCTGGTAGCGTCAGGACGTTTGACGTTAGGGATGAGCAGCTAGCTAGTGGGGGAAATAGTGGTGCGGGGTACCCAAATGTTTTGTTCTTACTTTTATCTCACTTATTGTCTTATTTGGTGAGTGTGGCCGGTGAGGTGGGATGGATAGATTCCTTGATAGATGTTGGTTCTTCTACTTCTCACGGGACTTTAGGACATATCCCCACTTGTTCACGAGAGCTATAGGTTTTCCTACTGAGTATACATTGTATGCTCACCCTACGTTTACTTTTCGGTTGCCTGGAGGACTTTGGAGGCCAGGCGAGACCTTACTAGTCTGGATGTTGGAGTTTTTGTTCGTCGATGTTGGTTTCTGCTTAGCCTTTTTCTTTCCTGTTCGGTATTGTACTTTGGAGTCCTTGTAATTTGTTCAGTTTTATTATTAAAACATGCATGTAGTTTGGTTTTTAACTTGAGTTTTATATACCTGGTGGTGTTTGGTGTTGGCTCATTCTTTCTACCAATCATAGTTAACTAAAAAGGGTAATGCCTCCTATATTGTGAAAATGTTATACCCTTGGTTCTAGTCGCCACTCCGGGGCCTACTAGAGGTGGTACTCGGGGGTCGTTATCTCTTATTCTACTTTAAGAAGGAAGGGGTTGGTAATCTTCTGTCCCTTCCCTCCTTTAGGTGATGGCGGGTCATGAAAAAATGGTATCAAAGGAAAAGGTTGAGTTATAGGATGAAGTATGGAGTAAGGCATAGTGAGGATTGCACGGGATGGTAGGGAAACAATGTTAGGTGATCTGGGTTCGTAAAATAGACTAGGGAGGACCGACTTGGACATGAGATTTTAGGGCCCCCCGTGATCCGATGCAAGGACTCTGAGCCTATTAAATGACCAAGTGAGACTAAATTTCTTGTAGGGTAGAGACCCTAGGGGTGGTACATGCATTATACTGATTGTGTTTTAATTGATTTGTGGCACCTTGGGGAGAAAAATTTAATAATAATAATAATAATAATAATAATAATAATAATAATAATAATAATAATAATAATTCCCTTGCTACTTGGGCTCAGGAATTCTTTGTTTACCTTGAACCTATGGCACCCAGACGTTATCTAAAAGCCACTCGGGCAGTTGAGGCCCAGCGGATTGAGGCAGTTGACCAGAAGAGGATTGACCGAGATGAGGGGGACAACTTGTGGTAGAGGACTCTGCGCTCCTTCCAGCGAAAAACCCTCGAGAAGTACGAGGGAAACATTTCTGACTCAGTAACGGAGGGATGGCTCGAGAAGCTAGCCATCACCTTCTCTTTGATCCGTTCTCAGAGGGAGTATTGGGTTCCGTTGGCCGTCAGTCAGCTGAGTGAAGCAGCGTGTCAGTGGTGGACGCTTTTCCTGGGAGAGAAGACAGAGTCAGAGGTTTCTTGGGCAAGTTTCGAGAAGGAATTTCGTGAGGAGTTCCTCTCCTCTACGGCGAAGGATGAGAAGAGACAGGAGTTTCTCCCCCTTCAGCAGGGAATCATGTCAGTGAGGGAGCTGGGGATCAAGTTCAAAGATCTCTTGCACTTTTCCCCGGATCTCTTTCTAGATGAGGAGTCTCAGGCATAATGGTTAGAGGAGGCACTCTGTCCTCCTCTTCAGTATGCTATCACTCCCTTCACTCTTCCGACGTATCTAGTAGTACAGAAGAAGGCCAAGATAGTAGAGATGATGCACTCAAAGGGAGGCACACCACGAGAAGGGAACCAACTGATTTAATGAAAGGGGAAAGCGGTCAGTAGCAGGTCTCCAGTGACAGGTCCTTCTAGGATTCGATAAGTAGGGATTATGCCTCATCAGTTCTGGTTCCGAGCTTTTGGCCCTCTCCTCTTTTCCACAGGGCCTGGACCGAAGTGTTTCTCTTGAGGAGTTTTCGGGAACATCCAGAGAAGGTGTCCGACTCGAGCTCCACATGGTGTAGGTGGGAAGTTTCAACACCAACCTCAGAAGCATATGTTGCCAGCGAGGCCTTTCCAGCTGCAGTAGTAGGCCCCGGGCCCTCTGAGGGATGACCTTGCGGGAGAAGACCGACACCAGGGTGCTCTTTAGGGACCTCGACTAGGGCATGGTCGGGGAGGTGGTCAACAACAGCGAGATAGAGAAGCTGGGCGTGGACAGTTACATGCCGTAGAGTTAGTAGCTCTGACGAGACCAGAAGTCGTTCAAGGTATGATCAGTTTATTCAGCACTCTTGTTTCTACCTTGTTTGATTCGGGAGCATTGCACTCCATTGTTACGCCCGAATTAGCCCATGATCTAGGTTTAGATGCCGATAGACTTTTTGTGCCCCTAGGGTTGAGATCACTAGTTAGGGGTCAGACCAGCGTATCTTACTTTTTCCGGGGATATAGACTAATTTTGGGACCACATCAATCCAGCTAAGACCTTCTTTCATTATAGATGTAGAAATACGATGTCATTCTAGGCATCAACTGGTTATTCTCCCTGCATGCCATCATCGACTACTATCGAAGAAGGATCAAATTCTCCAATGAGGATGGACGGCATGTGGCTTTTTTTGGGGAGCGGAGTTGTCAGGCGGGGAGTCGACACGTGGAGCCACTCCTTTCTATACTGGACGGGGTGTTAGTGGAGTCGGCGGACGCAAGAATGATGGATGTCCCAGAGGTCGTAAGAGAATTCCTTGATGTCTTTCACGATGAGGTTGTGACTCTACCCCTCAACGTGAAGTTGAGTTTGGGATAGAAATACATCCTGGTGCATGACCGATCTCGATGGCTCCTTATCGAATGGCACCTTCTGATTTGCGGGAGTTGCGGATTCAGATTGACAATCTGATGGAGAAGGGCTTTGTTCGACCCATCGTGTCACTGTGGGGTGCTCCAATTTTGTTTGTAATGAAGGCAGATGGTAGTCTACGACTGTTAATAGGCTACCGGAGGTTGAATCAGGTGATGGTCAAGAATCATTACCCCCTCATAAGGATAAACGATCTTTTCGACCAGCTGAGGGGAGCAAGTTGGTTCTCTAAGATCGATCTGCGGTCTGGATACCACCAGTTGAGAGTAAAGGAAGGTGATATCCCAAAGACGGCTTTTAGATGCAGATATGGCCACTTTGAGTTCGTTGTAATGTCGTTTGGCGTTACAAACGCACCAGCTATGTTCATGAACCTCATGAACACTATATTCCGAGAGTTTCTGGACCAGTTCGTTGTGGGGTTCATCGATGACATCCTTATCTACTCAAGATCCGTGGAAGTGCACATTGATAATCTTAGGGCAGTTTTGGGAGTCCTTCGACACCACCATCTTTATGGGAAACTATCTAAGTGAAAGTTATTAACGCGAGAATTACATTTCCTCGGACACGTAGTGTCTTAGAAGGGAATAGCAGTAGACCCGTCGAAGGTTGAGGAATTCGTCTCATGGGAAGAACCCAAGAATGTTGCAGAAGTTAATAGTTTCCTGGGTTTGGCAGGCAATTACCGGAGGTTTCTTCCCAAATTCTCTTGAGTTTCAACTCCTTTGACAGCTTTGACTAGGATGGACCAGGCCTTTGTGTGGAGAGACCAGTGCTAGACAGCTTTCGGCTACCTAAAGTAGAAGATGGTTAGTGCTCTAGTACTCAGATTACCAGAGGAAGGGGTATTGTTTGATGTGTTCTGTTATGCTTCTAGCCTTGGGTTGGGATGTGTTCTGATGCAGCAGTGAGGAGTGATCTCTTATGGGTCTAGGTAGTTACATCCTCATGAACGTAACTATGCCACCCATGATCTAGATCTTACAGCCGTGGTGTTCGCATTGAATTTGTGGCGGCATTATCTCATCAGAGAGCACTTTGTGGTCTTCGTATATGACAAGAGCTTGAGTTATGTATTTTTCCAGTGGGATCTAAACTTGCAGCAGCGGAGATGGGTTGAGTTCCTACAAGACTATGACTTTGATATCTCTTATACTGAGGGCATGGGTAATGTTGTGGCTGATTCCCTGAGAAGGAAACCGGAGAAAGAAGTAGTTCGGGAATCTACATATTCTTGGAGAGAGATGGAAGAGTTAGTGGCCTTGCATTTAGACTCAAGGGTGGAATGTGGAAGAGGCTGTCTATTTCAAATGACTGTAGTTTCCTCTTTAGTGGTGCAGGTGGAAGAGTCTCAGTGGCAGGACACAGATGTGGATGTGATACGAGATCGTGTTTATCAGGGAAATGCTCCTGAGGGATGGTCGGTGGATGGTCAGCATCAGATGCTTTTCCATGGAAGTCTTTTTGTTCCGGAGATGATGCGTAAAGGTGTTCTCTGTGAGTTCCATGGCTCGGATTTAGCGGTATATCTTGGGGCCTCAAAGATGTACCAAGTCCTGAGGGGACAATTTTGGGGGCCCAGAGTAAAGCGGGCGGTGGCAGAGTTTGTGGTTAAGTGCTTAGTGTGTCAGCAAGTGAAGGCTGAACACCATTTTCCTGGAGGTTTGTTACAGCCTTTAGATGTTCCCGAGTGGATGTGGGATCAAATCTCGATGGAATTCATCACAGGGATACCCAGGGATCAGCGAGGATAAGATTACATATGGGTAGTGGTGGATCAGTTGACAAAATCATATCACTTCTTGGCGATTAAGGAGTCGAGCCTGGTGATTACCTTAGCCTAGAGGTACGTCGATGAAGTGGTGAGGTTGCATGGGTTTTCGAGATCTATTGTCTCTGATCAATACACACAGTTTACCTCACAAGTCTGGAGAGGATTACATCATTCCTTTGGCACCCAACTATGCCTTAGCACTGCATTCCACCCTCAGACAGATGGGAAAATAGAACGAACGATCCAGACGTTGGAAGACATGCTGCGGGCATGTGTTCTAGAGTTTGGGGGGATCATGGGTACGAAACTTGCCTCTGGTGGAGTTTTCTTATAAAAATAGCTTCCACTCCACTATTTTCATGACACCGTTTGAGGCCTTGTATGGAAAGCCGTGTCGTTCACCCGTTTGCTGGATAGAGATTGGGGAAGCAGCTGGTCTTGGGCCAGAAGTGGTGCAGGGCACCACTGAGAAGGTTCATCTTGTGTGTGAGAGGATGAAGGCAGCCCAAGACTGGTAGAAATCTTATGCCGATCGTAGGAGGAGGCCCTTGGAGGTTGAGGTTCGAAATCATCTATTCTTGAAGGTTTCCCCTTGACGTGGGAATCGAAGGTTTGGGAAGGGGAGTAATATCTCCCCTAGGTTCATCAGACCTTTCAAGGAGTTGGGACAAGTTTGTGAGGTGGTGTATCAACTGGTTTTTTCACCTCAATTGGAGAAAGTTCACAACGTCTTTCACATCTCCCAGCTTCGTCGATATCTACACGCCGACTCCCACATCATCGACTGGGGAGAGTTAGATGGCGAAAACGATGCGACCTTCATAGAGCGACCGATCAAGATCGAGGATCGTAAAGAGAAAGTGCTTCATGGACGAACCATCCCCTTGGTTCGTGTGTTGTGGAGGCATGGTGGCCTCGAGGAGAGCACATTGGAGAAGAAGGCCCAGTTATGCGTTCAGTACCCAGAGCTGTTTTGACTTCCTTTTTGTATGTTGTTGTTCTAAGTTTTGTTGAGATGTTTTACCTTCTGCTGTAATATATGAAAGTTTTGTTTTTCTTAGCTATTAGATGATATGTTCCCTGTTCTCTGTGTGTCTGAATGTGTGATGATGGGAAAATCTGACTACTAATCAGGATACATTAATGTGGATGCGATTAAACCCGTGCCGGTGAGTCAGTTCTGCTGAAAGAGGATAATATCCTGACATGTAAAAAGGGACTCCCAAACTCAGGTTTTGGACAGTGTGATTCTTGTGCTTGTTGTGAATGTTTGTGGTTGATAACTCTTGGGGGAGTATTCCTGGATGTAGGGGGGTTCTATTCTATCTTTCGAACAACTCAGGGGTTTTCCAAGAGATGTATCTTTAGATGGTGGGTGTTTGAACCCCACTTTTCTCATTTCTCGTTTGTTCTTATATTCTCGGGGACGAGAATAGTTTGAGAAGTATCCGATGTAATGGACTGAGGTTTTGGGGTCCATTACTTGGTGAAAATCTAATGTTTGGGGTGTTCAGGGTGGTCTGGAAGGCGATCCCAACTTCTCGGTGTCGACTCATAATGGTAGCCTCAGCCTACCGGTGGCTCAGCCTACCAGTGGCTCAGCCTACCGCTGGCCTCGGCCTAATGGTCCCTCGGCCTAACGGTAGCTCGACCTACCAGTCACTCGGCCTACCTCTGGCCTCGGCCTACAGGTAGCTCGGCCTATCGGTGGCTTCGGCCTACCAGTAGCTCGACCTACCATTGGCTCGACCTACCATTCGCTCGACCTACTGTTGGCCTCATCCTACAGGTAGCTCAGCCTACCGATAGCTTGGCCTACCGGTGGCTCTACCTACTGGGGCCTCAGCCTACCGATGGCTCGGCCAACCAGGTCCTCGACCTACCGGTGGACTCGGCCTACCAGTAGCTCGACCTACCGGTGGATTCAGCCTCCCGGTGCCTCGGCCTACTGGTAGGTCGGCCTACCGGTGGCCTCGGCCTACCTGTAGCTCTACCTACCGGTGGCCTCAGCCTACTGGTAGCTTTGTCTACCGGTAGACCTACCCTACCAGTAACCTCTCCTCGGATTTTATAGTAGCGCCTCCTGTTTGCGCGTATTGGGTTTTAAACCCTGTTTTGACCCAATTAAACCTGTTTTAAAGCCCATTAATATTGTTTAATTAAATGTATTGGTGAGGTACCCTCCTTAAATGGAAAACCATGTGTTTTGGTCTTACCCCTTTAACTGTGTTTTCAGAAACTCCTCTACCTCATCTAGTCCTTACTTTAAGGAGGTGTGCGTCGGTTTTAACCGTCCTGAAGGGCGGTGACATTTTGGTTGGACGTGTGGGGTTGCCCAACCGCATGGTCAACCCACGTTTCCAGTTATTACGCAGTTTCGAGTTTTTGATCTGTATCTTAACTATCCTGGGGATGCTATATCTCAGCCTTTATAACCTAAAGGATTCTCTTCTCCCTAGGTTTCTTTTCTCTATCACCCTGCGCTCGGAATACCCTTCCTCCCAACAAGTCATGCCCCTGTTGCGATGTTTTCCTTGATCACATTCCATGGAGCGCCTGCTACTCCTGATTTCCAGTTTCCACACGAGGACATAATGTCAATCCCTGATCAATCAAGTAGGGATATTACCTTTGTCTCTCCTCCTTGTGTATCATGCAGGGTGGATGTTCTATAGTTCTCACAAGGCAGAAAATCAATTCTGTAGTGAAGATAATAACCGATTAAATAATGGGGAAGGGGAAGTTTGTTAATGTTGTTACATGTTTTTAAACATGTTTTCCCTATGATTTTGTTTTGAATTGGATGGGCTTAGGCCTACTGAAAATCACGGCCATTGGGGGTCTTTGTTTGCGCACCTATGCTATGCTCCGTTTTATGCTTTGTCAGGTGAATGTGAATCATGTATGAATCAGTTAAACACTTAAACTTGACTATTGAATGTGAAAGCTAGTAATCTTCCGTGATCACTCCAGTTGAACTAAATAATATAAAAGAATGAATTATGACCTAGGTGGAATGGTAATGAATTAATGTGGGATAACCAATGGTTTTTTGGGTTTTTCCTTGATTCAAGTACTTCGAGGGATCTCATCGATCCCTTTTTTGATGTGACGTCACAAGAAAACCGGGTGTGAATGCTTAAGTTATTGGATGGTTTTCCTTCCTGCTTTATTGTTGTTTCATCTGTGAATGTTCCTGTTAGTTTCCCAGTAGTGAAGGGAATAACTCATACTGAACTGTTATGAAATGATAACTTGAAAAGGGGAACTGGGAACTGTTTGTTGTGTGCCTGTTTTCTGAGGCAACAGTGCTTGTGTACCTACTTGTATCTGTTTGAGGAGCCATAGGTTGGGTTGTGTGTTGGTATATATATATATATATATATATATTTAACTATATGTTTTGTGTTTAGTCTCTCCCCACCCACATTTGGCACTTAGTGTCGGACACCCCATTTCATGGGGGAAGGGTGTTTCCCCTAGTTACTATCCTTCCTGCTCCCTCTTCCCTCGGCTATGATGGATGGATGTGACCTTACACCCAAGATTCTTCGGGTAGGTTTTGATTGGTGTGTTGTTATCCCCGGACTCTTCGGGCAGGTTTTTTTCCCAAGTGTCTCCGGAATGTGGCCCAGGTGTGTGCGAGCAGGGATGGATGGTTGTGAGGACCAGGTGTGTGTGGGCAGGGATGTGTGGTTGTGAGGCCCAGGTGTGTGCGGGCAGGGATGTGGATGGTTGTGAGGCCTAGGTGTGTGCGGGAAAGAAGAGTGTGGTAGCGTAAAAAAAATTTCTATTAGGGATGAGCAGCTATCTAGTGGGGGAAATGGTGGTGCGGGGTAACCAAATGTTTTGTTCTTACTTTTATCTTACTTCTTGTGTTATTTGGTGAGTGTGTCTAGTGAGGTGGGATGATATATTCCTTGATAGAGGTTGGTTCTTCTGCTTCTCACGGGACTTTAGGATGTCTCCCCACTTGTGCATGAGAGCTATAGGTTTTCCTACTGAGTATACTTTGTATGCTCACCCTACGTTTACATTCAGGTTTCCAGGAGGACTTCGGAGGCCGTGTGTGGCCTTACTAGTCTGGACGTTGGAGTTGCTGTTGGGTTCTATTGGTTTCTACATAGCCTTTTTCCATTCCTGTTGGGTATTTTACTTTGGAGTCCTTGTACTTTGTTCAGTTTTATTATTAAAACATGCATGTATTTTGGTTTTTAACTTGAGTTTTCTATACTTGGTGGTGTTTGGTGTTGACTCATTCTTTATCCCAATATTGGTTAACTAAAAAGGGTAATGCTTACCATATTGTGAAAATGTTATACCCTTGGTGCTAGTCGCCACTTCGGGGCCTACTGGAGGTGGGACTTGGGGGTCATTATCTATCCTTCAACTTAAAGAAGGAAGGGCTTGGAAATCTGATGTCCCTTTCCTCCTTTTGGTGATGGCGGGTCATGATAGAGGTTGATTGAATGAGGTGATAGATTTTGATAGGAATATTTGTGTTTCTTTTGTACTATCTCATGTAAAAGTTTCCTATGAAATGCCGATATATGTTTTCTCTCTTCTCCTTTCATGATATGAAGCTTTTCTTTTCTCTTTTTTCTAATCACAAAGGGGGAGAAAAATTATAATAATGCGAGAACATACAATTTTGGGAGGAATTACACTTAGGGGGAACTGAGAAAATTATAATATGTGTCTTTGGGGAAATAAATATTCTATTTCTTTTTACTCTTATGTTTTTCTATAGTTTAACTCTGATACATTTAAGAGTTATGATCTGACCACACTGAAAAATTACATTATATGTCTTTTACTCTAATTCATTAAAGTTTCTTCTAGGATTATAATACCATAATTTGTGATTCTCAAAAAGAGGGATATTGTTGGACTCCAATGTTTTGATAATCTCAAATATGATTAGATATGTTATGATAATCCCAAATCATGCTTATCTATATAATAATTTTGTTTCATAACTATGCCTTCATGTTCTAGTGATAGTATGGATGTAAAAATAATCATATAATATCATGGAATTTATTAAAAAATGCTTATTTATGTTTTACAATGATAAAGTATGATATTAATTAAATCTGGAACTAATATGGATAGAACAGTTACTTTGTAAGCATTTATGTTCTCAACTCACTGATTGTAATAATTCTGACTGATAAAAGTTCAATGTTAGACAAGTTACCGATACAAAGTCACTAGTATAGACAACTACTGATATAAGGTGCTACCAAGAGAAGGTGCTACCAAGAGAAGGAGTTATCGATACATGCGAGCTACCACTACACAGAGTCACTGATACATAAAGACACCATTTCAGAAAGTAACCGCTACAATTCCACTGATATAATGTACTGATAGAATGGAGATACCGATAGAGGAAGCTACTGATAGAGAGATCTACCGCTACCGATGATAACAGCTACTGATAGAGATGAAGATTTACTGAATGAAGTTCACCGTTATAAGGAGCTACCGATAGATGGAGTTACTGATACAAGAGATACTGCTACAAGAGCTACTGTTACAGGTCTACTGACAGAGAGCTACTGATGGAAGATGACTCTTAACAAGTCAGTGTTACTCAAACTCTATAATTTGTAAATATTATTAATATAATGATAACAGTCATATTTTCTTAATTCAATGCAACTGATATTAATTAATTTGGTTTGTTGGCATGTCAAGGAACCGTATCTCATACCTGAAAAAGGTAATCATTCCCATTGCTGGAGCTCAAGGAATAAAAGGAATATCGATCTACTGGAGAATACATACACATATTAGATACATAAGGAATTGTGTGAGAGATACAGTTAAGGAAGAACATAAGATATAAAAATGACACACACATACATGTAGAGAAGAACACTCGAAGAACTCAAAAAACACTCATACACATCAAGAAAGGAAGTTCAAAGAGGTGGTTCAAGTGCTACAAGAAATACTCTCACATTCAAGATGAACATCTGTACTGGAAGTGAAGGAATAGAACCACGGCACTCTGTTTCCCAGACAACTTCTAGAGAAGGACTCAAAGCTTCATCTTATTCAATCCAATGAAGTCCAGAGCTGAATTGACATCACACAAAAGAATTCTAAAATCATCTCTATATTATTTCTCATCTATGATCATTCTTTTTATTACATTATGAGAAATGTGTGTTTTTTTCTGGTTGGACACAAACTGTCTCCTAATATGAACTGGATTATACTAAAATCCTCACACCAAATTATTTATAACTATGTGTATGCCATGTAGAACTATGGTAGAGGTCCGGGGACCTAGAAAGTATAATTACTGTTGTAATCCCTGATCCAAGGTGTGGATCTAAGTTTTATATAAATTTTTTGAGAGGACTAAGTCTCAGCTTGAGACTGATCCTCTTGGTTAAACTGTTGTGCATCTTATTTTAGTTTAAACTATTTTAAATATTCCTCTAGTAATTACTTTAAAATTCTAATATGTTTTAAAGTAACTCTAATAGTTGAACTAGCAAGTGTTTGTAATTATTTTTATCCAGTAAGTTATTTTCAAAAGCTAACTGAATATTGAAATTATGATAACTAAGAAATAATCAATCATTGAGAAACTAACTGAACACTTATAATCATTATAAATTCACTAAATTTTAACGTGTCTGTTAATTTGGGGGATTTTGAATAGAAATATTTTAATCAAGAATTTTTAATAGGAACTCCATTCACCCCCCTCTAGAGTATCCTCTGGGACAACACATAACACATTGATGATGTTCGTAGACCCTTTTCTCTACGGTCCAAGATCTCCATTGGCTGCTCCTTCGCAATCAAAGGGTTTTCATAGGGGCCAATGTACCTAAGACAAAGATTCTATTTCTTCCCAAAATGATTGACTCTCTTCCATGGTGATATTGACAGGAATCCTTTTTCTCCAATATCATACACCATGTCCCTTCAATGATTTTCATCATAGAACTTTTTTTTGAAGCTTAGCATCATTAGAGTGTGGATGTATAGAATAAACCATTTCTATCTTCTATTACACATGAGCAGGCCCATAATGCTTTCTCTAACCAAATTCTTCCCAAAAAGTAGAAGTTCTACATAACATCCCTTGTATAAATTTATAGAGTTCAATTAAAATACTTAAATGGAAGCTTTTTTGTATAAGAACTAAAATAATGGATATTTTTTATCCCATCAATATTTTAAATTGCATTTATCATGTTATCAGCATGTCCTCAAGTGCTGGAACAATGATTTAACATTTGAAATTAGTTTAAGGGTATTATGACCTAATGGAATTCAATTAGGTACTCAATCATGTTGAATATTTCTCAAGAATTTTGATGTGAATCTTGGATCATGGTTGGAAATAATAGAAGGGAGGACTCCATGAAGCTGCACCACATCCTTAATATAAATATTCGCATGTTAATAAAGATAGGAATTTTCCTGAATAGTGATGAAATGTGCATTAATGGTGAGAGGATACACTATAACCCTTATCGCATTGTTTCCTTTGGATGTTCTTGGTAGACCCTTGAAAAATCCCATAGTGATATTGTCCCACTTCCATGTAGTTATGGGTAGTGGTTGTAATACCCCATTAGGATTTTTTATCTCTTCTATCCTTTGTTGAAACACCTTGAAACTTATAGTGTGGTTCAAAATAACCCTTTTAATGTTGTCCCAAAAAAATGATCTTAAAGGTCCCTATATATATTAGTGATTCTAGGATTTATAGAGAATGTAGAGCTATAAGCTTTATCCATTAACACCTTCTTTATTTCTAGAATAGATGAAATGAATTTATTTGTATGAAATTTCAGTAATTATTATTGATAAATATTAAATTTATAAATCTACCAATTCTTCATAGCCTCTATATTATTCTTTAACAAAGGATATTCTATTTGTATTTCTTGATCTTCTATAGTAAGGATGGTTGAGAAAACATTTGGGATAGGGTTGATGATGTCCCTTCCCATATGATTCCCATGTACAACATTACTGGGTCTTTGATCAATGGATATCGATAAATCCACAACACTTCCAAAACAATAGGCTCGTTCATACTTAGTGCATCAATAGCTTTGTTTTCTCTTAAAAGTTGATAATGAGTTGAAAAATAATATTCAGTAAGAAGTTATAACCATCTCTCATTTCTCACATTCAATTCCATTTCACAAAATATACTTCAAACATTAATAGTCTATGTATATATAACGTTTCTCCCCATAATGATAGTGCATACATATCATCATAGAAAAAATAACTGTAGCTATCTCTAGGCCATTCATAAGATAATTCTTCCCACAAGGATTCAATTTTTGAGATGTAAAAGAAATCCCCTTTTCATTTTTCAGGAGGATGCACCACTAAAAATAACTAATCCTTCTCTGATGGATGGTAGATATAATATTGGTGTAGTAAAAAATATCTTCTTTATCCCTTGGAATCATTCTTCTCACTCCTTTTTATAGATGAACTTATCCCCTTTTTGAGCTAGCATGGTCAGGTGATTAGAAAGTCAAGAAATGTTTTTCCAGAACCATCTATAATATCCTTATAAACCAAGGAAACAATGAATCTCAATTATTGTTGTCAGATAAGTGATGTTCCCAAGTACGATCAAAGTATCACTAAGAGGGGGAGGGGTGAATCAGTGATATCAATTTTCTTTTTTTATGTTCCTTTATTTTTGAAACAACCTTCACCTCCTATTAAATATTTTCTTCCATTATGAACACACACTACAAAAGGAACACAAGCTTTATAAGGTTAACTACTCAACAAGAGTGGCTATTTCCTTGGTATGGAATGGAAACAATCCAATACCACAAAATCCACTAGAAAACAATCCTTTTATGCGGAATACAATGAGTAGGATATGCCCTTTCACTCGTGTAGCACTTTTAAAAAATAAATCCAATAGTGTGTGTGCTCCCTCTTATCACAAATAGGGTAATATTATGTTTCTATGACTTTTAATGAAATTTCAAAAATAAAATCTTTCAAAACAATTATTCACTTTCATACCGAAAATTTAGTAAGAACCTCCTGGTGCAAACACCTTGTGTGCCACTCCCTACTTGTGTGCATCCCGACATGCACATAACTCTGCTTGCATGCCTCCTTGCTTGTGTGCCTCCCTACTTGCGTGCCTCACTGCTTGTGTTCCTCCCAACTTGTGCGCCTTCCTACTTGCGTACCAAAAAAAATACTTACACACCACTATTTTGAACAACTCACAAATTTTTCACCACTTCAGGCTTATACACAAAACACTTATTTCACACAACTCCCTGTTTGCGTGAAACTTATAACTTGTGTTCCACTTCTACATGTGTTCCACTTCTACTTGAGTTCCTCTTTTTTGAATAACACACAACATGTGAAACACTTCAACTTGTGTGTCACATTCTACCACTTTCACGATTGGAGAACAAATTTTATCTTAAGTGTTGAGCCTTCCTAACTGAAGAGGGAAACCATCTATTTATAGGTATTTTGTTGACTTGTGTGCCACATACACATGAACTCCATTCTTACTTGTGCGCCGCTCCATCACAATTTCACCACTCAATCACTTGCGTTCCACTTTATTTTCATTGTTATATTTTGATTTTATGTCATTGAAATATGAATTGCGTGAAATATACACTTGTGCGCCGCTTATACTTGCATGCCACACTTGCACACCAATCTTTTACTTATGCGCCACTTTCTTCCCTTTTACAAAAACACTTATTTACACAACTTATCCATCATAAGTCTTTCATAACATGTTCTCCCAACTTATGATATTTTTGAAATAAAAATCAAAAAATCATCGTCGTAGTTACCATGGGAAGTATTGTAACCTCCCTATCTTCCATAAATCATTTATACAAAGTAAAGTGATTCCGTTTCTTCTCAAACATCCTTGAAAACAAAAGAAAATACCTGAAAAGGATATTCTTTATAGTCATCTTGGTCCTTACAATATCTCCCTTTGGATTTTGTTGACAACCAAGATTCATAAATCTCTGATCTTTGTCATCACAAGAAATGGATTACTCATCTAAAATTATAAGACTACGTGAGCTCATTAATTATAGGAAAAAATAATTATTGACAGAAAAACCATTCTATCCAAAAGTAGTGACTATGAATCATCTAAAAAAATCTTCTAAAACCTTATCTAAAACATAATCATCTTCTTTTCCTTCCAAACCATCTTCTATAGCTTCAAATCCTAGTAGACAAAAATAATTTCTTTCCTACAACCACTCAAACAAACTGATAGAATAGTTCACACACTTACATGCTAAATTCACAGATTACCCAAAACCCCCCCATTATGCACGCAACCACTGGGATAGATTTATGAAATAATTATCACCCTTGGAAACAATATCCAAAGGTAAGATGAGAGATGGGATAGACACACGTACCTCCACCGTAATGTGGAAGAGGTTGGAGACCCATGTTCAACCTTAATATTGAAAATTATTCCTTCAGTAATGGTTCTATAAATATGTCAGCCACTTGTTCCAATATAGGAATGAACTCAAGATTTAATTTATTCTTCTCAACCTCCTCTTTGATGAATTGGTAATTTAGGTCAATGAGTTTTTAATGAGAATGATGTACCAGATTCCATGTAAGATTGATTTCACTCTGATTATCACTTCCCAATAGTTAGGGTAGCTTCACTTAAACATGTAGATCTTCCAACCAAGTCTTTATCCACATAAGTTGGGTAACATCTTATATGGAAGCATCATACTTAGCTTCATCCATTCTAAGAGTTATTGAATTCTGTTTCTTTGCGTGCTAATGAACAAAACTTTTCCCCAGAAAGAAAACTCCACCAGATATGGATCTTCTATCATCATCATTTCATGCCCAATCAGCATCTGAATACCCAAAAAATCATTATTTTATGCACCATAATACCTGATTACAAAATTTTTTTCCCTTTGATATATCTATGAATTCACATTCTAGAAATTAAATTTTATTCTTTATGAGCACTATGAAACCATGCACATAATGTAACAATAAAGAAAATTTTGGGTCATGATGCATTAAATTATAATAAACATCCAATAACCTTTCAAAACTCATTCTAATCAACTTCCTTTCCTTCTCCAAATTTAGACAAATTGGTTCCCACTAAAATTGGTGTGGAAACAAGTTTTAAATTTTCCATGCTAAACTTCTTCATAAGTTCCTTAGCATATATCTCTTGAGAAAGAAAAATGTGGTTCTTATTTTGTATTATTTGTAACCCAAGAAAGTACCTCATTTCTCCTATCATGGAATTCTCAAATAACTTCTTCATATCATAAAAAAATCTTTCACAAGATCATTCATCATTTCTAGAAAAGATATTGTCATCAACATAAATAATTTCAATGAGAGAATACTCTTGACATTCCTTGATGTAAATATTGATTTCAAATCTTCCTTTATTAAACCTAATCTTCCATAAGCATGTATCTAGATTAGAATACCATGCCCTTGGAGCTTGTTTTAGCCCATACAGATATTTCTTCATCCTACACACAAAACGTTTATCTTTCCCAACAAAAAATCCAAAAGTTTGTTCAATTTAAACATCTTCATCAAGATTTCCATTATAAATGTAGGATTCACATCAATTTGAAAAAAATGTAACCATATTGTTCAAAAATAGAATGAAATATTCTGATTGTTTCCAATCTAGTCACTGGATCAAAAGTCTCATCAAAATCGACACCTTCATTTTTTGAGAATAATTTGCACACTAATCATTCCTTGTTCCTTATCACTTCAACTTTTTCATTAAGCTTGTTCCAGAAAAAACCATTTTCTTCCAGTAAAATTTTTCATCTAGCTTGGGTACAAGTTCCCTAGTATCATTCTTTTCTATATGTTCAGGCTCTTCATTCATAGCCTAGATCCATTCTCGATGCTCATAAGATTCATTCACATAATTTGTCTCCAATTGTGCATAAATAGATTTATGTTAAACAAATTTTGTTGTTCTTATTGTTTTAATCCTTTGATGTTGATCACCAATAATGTTCTTTGCCTCTACTTGCTTCCTCAGACGAGGATGAGATGTTCGAATTTCACCCTGATCACTTGAAATTGGTTAGTCTGATTCTTCTTCTTGATTTGGATTACCACTATTGGTAGCATTATCATAATCCTAAAAAATAATTTTCTTATCCTTCTCAACTTCTATATCGGAAAAATTATTTTTTCTTTATCAGCATTTTCAACAACTTCCACATAAGCAGAATCGACAATTCTTGATGTTTCTTGGTTGAAACATCAGTATCCTCTTCCTTCTAGAGCATAGCTAAGTAAAATTCCACCATCTCCTCTTTGTTAAAACAATCCATGGTTTCCACCCTTTTTCTTTATGAAGCATGAACTCCCAAAAACACTTAAGTGTTTCAAATGTAGAGTCTTTTCATAAAAAATTTGATATGGAGTCATATATGAATTTGGCCTATAGAATCAAAGGTTCTGAATATACACTGCAGTACTCCCGGATTGCCTCCAATAATAATGAGAGAGGCCATGTTCAAGTAGCATTGTTCGCCCCATTTCATCCAGACTTATCTTCTTCCTTTCAGCAACCCTATTTTGTTGAGGTGTGTATGGATAATTGAACTCATGCTGAATTCCATGTTTCGTGAGGTAACATTAAAAATCATCATTCTTATACTCTCTACTTTTATCAAATGTAAAATTCTTTACTGAATACTCACATTACTTCTCTTATTTCCTCCAGAAACTCTTAAACATTTTTAGAGCTTCTAACTTATGTCTTATATACATATCACAAGTAATGCGAGTAAAGTCATCAATGAAAGTATTGAAGTACTTATCTCCATTTTTTTATTTCTTGGTCATTGGTCTACATATATCGTAATGTATAAGTTCCAAGGGTCCTTTTAAACAAATTCCAACTCTCTTATGCATATAGTTTTTAATCATCCCTTTCTCATAAATTATGCTACACCAATATCTTATTCATGATAAATTAGGCATATCTCAGACACTATCTCATGTTTATATCTTACACATGTTTTTCTAGCACATACGTCCCATAATTTTATGCCATAATTTATTTTCATCCACTATACCCATGTTACAAGAGTTTTGTACTTCACCAACTTGGAAGAAGTTCCATTTTTTACATTGGTCTCTTGTAATTACCTTTCAATCAATTTCATTTTCCATAAAAAACCCATCTTTCCTAAAGATAACTTTGTTTCCCTCATCAAAGAATTGTGAAACACTCAACAGAATGCGTTTTAGCCCATCATCCTATAATATTTTCCTGGATTTCATTTTTTATTTCCTAATTATGGATGATCCAACACCTTTGAACGTTAGAGATTAATCATTTCCAAATGTAATTGTTCCTTAATTGAATTCTTTCACATTATTGAACAACGTTAAGTATCTTATCATGTGAGTAGAAAACCAACTATCAAGAATCCATGGGTGTTCTCCTTTTATAGCTTTCAAGGCAGTTTCAAAAAAAGTGCTTTCGGTTCATTCTTTTCATTCTTCACCTCCAGGTTCTGAGATTTGTTAAGAACCTTTTGTTGTGCTGGAAATAAAACAAGACATACCCTAAAAATATTTCCAGGCTATTCACATATTTCACAATTAGTTTCCAATGCTTAGAACCTATTTTCAGCTTTCACACCAACCTTCTCATATTTCTTTTGAACTTCCTTCTCGTACTTCCCTTTTTGAGAGGATTGAATCCCCCTCAATCCTTGTCTTCCATAACTTGTGGAATTGTAGTAATGTTGTTGATTGAACCAACACATGTTTCTAGTGTGTCCAAATCCACCATTATATCTACAGTAACTATAGAATGAATATTTCCCTATGAAAATTATATACTGGCCAGAGTTATGAACCAAATTCTGAAGAACCTTTTTTTTTCATTCATAACATTCTTCTTCAGCTCATATTTCTATTCAGAATTATCAGTACCATAAATAGTAGAAATATTTCTAGACTCAGGATTTTTATTTACTTCTGATTTTTTTGCATTTCTGACTTTGGCCACATACATATCCTTTCCAGCATTGTTCTTATCAGAACCCGTTCTGTCTTTCCTCTCAACCTTTGAATGTAAGTTTTGTGGATACTTCTTTGGTTTATTCATAATAAAACTTTCACCAACATCTGAGATTTATTGATTGAAAATGATATTCCTTTATTTAGAATCATAATTTTATTGTTGGAAAAGTTCTAACTATTATTTATTTTCCGTTATCTTTACATAAAGATGATCCTTACGATTCTTTTAATTCTTAAGATAATTCTCCAGACCATCAATCTACTTTTCTATCTTAACATTATCATTATGAAAACCTTCTTGATTGTTTAATGTGGAATTTTCATTTTCCAACTTCTTTTTTTCCATCTCAATCCTTCTGATCTTCCTCAAACATTCTTTCAACTCTTCTTTTAGATGATATTTATGTTTAGTTTCTTCTTCCATAGAACTATTTCTCTGGTAATCTTCATTATTCACTACTGAAATAAAGGTATTATCTCTATCATTCTTAGAAAATGATTTCTCATATTTAGCTTCGCTATATTCTTCATCTTCATCTTTAGATAAAGAGCTACATATTTTTTATTTGAAGAACATTCTATCCTTCCCCTTTGAAAATTATTTATCTTTGTCAGCTAGTTTCTTCCACGACCATCTTGGAAATCTGTCATCATTATTAGTGTCTTCTTCTTTATTATTTTGAGGAAAGTTATTTGAAAAGTGACCAATGGCTCCACCATAAAAAAATCAAGGGAAAATTACTCTTTTATTTCCTTGTTCCTCTTTTCACATTATGAGAAAACAAGGATAAAATTACATCAAAATTTTTACCTAAATCATCTTCAGAATTGGATTCACCAAAATTATCTTCAATAAGAGACTTCTTTGACTTCTATCTCTATGTAGCCTTTAATGAAATTTCTCTATCAACTTTTGTTTTTCTCTTCATAGTCTTCTACCTTCTCATTTCATAAGTAACGAGAGTGCTATGAAAATCATCCATAGATAAAGTATCAGTGCCTCTTTCATCTAATGAAGAATATTTAACATCAAACTTATCAATAATAATTCTGAAGATATTTTTAACAACTATAAAATCCTCTAACTTTTCACCAAGACGTCTGATTTTACTAAAAATGTCATTTACCCGGTTAAAGAAGTCCCCATCAGATTTAGATTGATCTATTTTCAAGTCTTCATACTTCAACCACCAGATTTGTAGTCTATCCTTCTTCACTTTTGTGTTTCTTTAATAGATGTTATTCATCTTATAACACATGCCTTTTTCTATAGTGACACCTTTCACTCTTAAAAACTCACTCTCAGAAGGAGATTAGAGTAATGAATTTTTAGCACTTCCATCATTCTCAAGATTCTTCTTATCGGCCGGTGTAAGAGGAAGATTTTCATCAACAGGATGAAATTCATTAGTTTTAGTTTCAGGAACTTTATACCCAATAGATATAAGATAAATAATCATTCTATATTTCCAGATATGATAATTATTTCCATAAAATATTGGAATCCCATTACTGTTCACACAATTTAGATTTTCCATCCCAACTTCTCTTAAAAACATCAGTAGAGAACAAATGAAGGTAACCTTCTCTTTGATACCAATTGAAGTTCCCAATCAGGATCCAAGTATAACTGAGAGGGGGAGGGGTGAATCAGGGATATCATTTTTTTATATTTCCTTTTTTTAAACATCCTTCGCCTCCTGTTAATGAGTATATTCTCTATGGAACACACATGACCACATGAACACAAGATTTACAAGGTTCACTACTCAACAAGATTAGCTACGTCCTTGGTATGGTACAGAAACAATCTAGTACCAAATAATCCACTAGATAACAATCCTTTGATGTAGAATACAATGAGTAGGATATGCCCTTTCACTCGTGTTGCACATTGAAAACAATCCGATAGTGCATATTCTACCTCTTAGCACAAATAGGGTAATATAATGTTTCTGTTCTTCTTAATGAACATTCAAAAATAAAATCTTTCAAAACTATTATTCACTTTCCAACCAAGAAGCTGGTTAGAACCTACTGGTGCAAACAGCTTGTGTGCCAATCCTTACTTGCGCTCCTCCCTGCTTGTGCACCACTCTTCTTGCACACATCCCTGCTTGCACACCTCACTGCTTGGGCACTGCCCAGCTTGCGTGCCTTCCTACTTGCATGCCAAAAACTACTTGCACGCCACTATTGTGCAAAACTCAATTTTTTTCACCACTTCTAGATTATAAAAAAACACTACTTTCACACAACTCACTGCTTACACCCAACTTATAACTTGCACTCCACTTATACTTGTGTGACACTTTTGTGCATAACATAAATCTTGTGCGACACATCAACTTGATCCTCACATTCTATCACTTGAAAAACGAGAGATCAAATTTTCTCTTAAGTGTTGAGACTTTCTAAATGAAGAGGGTAACTGTCTATTTATATGAATTTTGGTGACTTGCATGCCACATACACTTCCACACCATTCTTACTTATGTGCTGCTCCATCACTTTCACATTGCCCCATCACTTGTGTGTTGCACCATCACTTTCACACTACATTATTTCCTCAATCATATTTTAATTTGATGATGATGAAATATGAATTGTGTGAAACATACACTTGTCTGCCACTTTTACTTGCATCCCACACTTGCATGCCAATATTTAAATTGTGCGCCACTTTCTTCCATTTTCCCAAAACACTTATTTACTCCCCCTATCCATCACAATTATTTCATCACAAATTTTCCAAACTTGCGTTATTTTTGGAAAAAAATCATCAAAGCATCGTCATTGATACCATGGGAAGTATTTTAACTTCCCCATATTTTATCAACCACATATACAAAGTGAATTGATTTCCAATATTATCAAACTTCCTTAACAAAAAAAGACAATACCACAAAAGGATATTATTTTTAATTAGCTTGGTCCTAACAATAAGGCCACTCATCCACAACATTTTACTTGGTAGGGTCAACTGAGATTCTATTATTAGTTATAATTTTCCTCTAGAATGAAACTTTTTGTATCCAAAATTCACATTTTATGAACTTTACATGTATCATATCCTTTATCAGAGTTTTCAATATTAACCTTAAATAATCCTCATGATCCTCCCATATTTTGGAATATATAAGAATATCACCAATAAAAACATCCAAAAAGATATCAGGGTTGTCCTTAAAGACTCTATTCATAAAATCTATAAATATAGAATGTGCATTAGTCAAGATGAAGATAATAATAAAAAAATTACAATTCCCATATATTTATTAGACAATATCCATTGTAATATATTATTTATTTACCCAGAATTGATGATAAACAGAACAAAATTTAATTTTGGAATGGAATTGAGTCTCATCAATCTGGTCAAATAAATCATCAAACCTCGAAAGTGGTTACTTTTTCTTCACTGTGTTCCCATTATGTTCCCTATAATAAATTCATAACCACATTTAGCAATCCTTCTTCAAAAAGAGAAAATGTTCTCCCCAAGGAGATAGAATTGGATGGATAAACCACTTCTCTAAAATATATTATAGTTATTTATTTAATTTATCTATTTCCACATTTTTCATTCTATATGAGGTCATTGATATTGTCTTGGATATAGGTATGAGTTAAATGGATAAATATACCACTTTTTCTTAGGGATGTCCAGGTAACTCCTCAAAAAATAATCCAGTGTATTCATGAATGTTGGGGAAATTTTTTATTCCTATACCTTCATTTTCTTTATCATATTCAACATTCATTTCCATATGGAAGTCTATGGGAGTTTATTCTTGAAAAATATCAAGTAAATATATCTTACCATTGAAAACATCTATAGGTTTTCCATTCAAGACTATATATATTTCCTTAATTGTGTAGTTAATCTTAGTATTATACTTTGAGAGATAGTCCAACCCTTGTTTAGTGTCAAACTTCAATATGAGGGTAACAACTAGATATATGATGAGATTATGCTTTCCAAATTGAATACTAGAGTTTTTATACACTTTTGATGCTTGGATAGTCCATCTATAAATCTTGACTATTAACTCATATTTTATCAGTTCATGAATTGATTATATATTCTGTTTCATCTTAGATGAAATAACTGAATGCATAGAACCTGAATCAAACAATGTACTAGCTTGCAGTGAGAGAACAAATAGAGTACCTTCTACCACATGATTTATGACATCAACTTCATCTGTTGTGATATAAAAGCTTGACATTGAAATCTTGTCCTACGATGAGGTTAATTGTGATTCCTCTCTATTACTGTTTGATTTGAATAGTGGATGAAAAATTTCCCAAGTATTCCACACTCATATCATTTGACTTCTGGATGGGTCTACGACATCATCACTTTGTCATTAGTTTTGAGAAGTTGAGGCTTTACCTCACTATGATAGTTTTGAGAAATATGGTCACTTATTCCAAAATTTTAAAACTTCCTTTACCAATGAAAGATGTTACCCGAATACTTCTTCCCACATTTGTTTCTTGTGAGAAGTTGAATATTCTTTCCTCCTCTTACTTGGTATAAGTTACTACATAAGATTAGATTCATAAATCTCTTATTTTTATTTGATCTATAGGACCATTGCATCTCTTTGAAATGCAGTTTAACCTTCATAGCATCCATACTATCTCATAATAGCTATCATAGATTCAACTAGATATATTCTTCCCTAGAAGGGGTCTTAGTCCACTGAAAAATCTATAAAAATTTCAATTTAAATCAATGAAAAAGATAGGGGTGTATTAATAACTTCTTGTAAATTTCATCTCATATATTTTCACATATTTAATTTCATTCCAATTAATACCTATGAATTACTTATCCATGTTAGTTCAAATCATGTTGGGGAAATATGTTTTGAAAATGGTTCCCCTAAACTCTTCCCACTCCATATAATTAATCTCCCTGCTTGGCTTAATGTTTTTAATTAGTTTCCACCACTAATAATTTTTTCCCTCTCAGTACATAGCCATGGTGACTTTATCTCATTCAGAATAATAGAGTAAAAAATATCTTTTTTATAGATTTTATCCATTTTACAGTAATCAATGGGTCGGTAGATGCACTAAAAGAAGGTGGTCGTTGGTGCACAAAGGACTCAATGTAAATTTGTTACATTTGAGGTGTATCTACTCTATCATATTTTTTCATGTTATTTCTCATAACTCGAGTCATTTGATTAATTATTCTCATGATGTCTTCCATTCCGGAATCTATCAGAGGGATGTCAATTCATGGTCTATTACACTAACTATTTATGTGGTTTATCCTATTTCCCACTATTATCTAAAAGATGAAAACCAAAGCGAGAAACATGTTTCCTTTATTAATATTGTAATTATAAAGTAATTTTTATTTCTTCAAACATCATTCTTATATATGTTATTATTTTAAAATAATTTCATTTTATATAAATCCTTCATAATGGTTCATAAAAGGGATGAAATTTCTGAGACAAATCCTTAGGAGTGTCAAACCAAGAGTGAAGCAAGGCCCGTTGTCATTCACCAGTTCCCATTTAATTCTAGCTCAATGAGGTGTATTTAGGTGTTACCCATAGATACATCTATTCACAATCCACATCTACTTTTTCATATCCAAACAAGTATTTCTTTGCTCAAAAAACGACTTACTTGATACTTTTCCAAATACTAGGATGTTTTCCTATATTTTAACATTTCTATACTGTTCTTACTAAAATTTTCATTCATAATTTTCCAAACAAACTAATTATTTATTTGATACCAACTATTTCATCATGCATTTTTTAATACATATGTTTTCATTATACTGTACAAACATTGTATTTTTTAATATTTATATTCTTTTAAATAAGGTACATATTACATGAAAACAATATATTTATTGTAAATAACATGAAAGGATTAATCATTGGTTCATCATAGGAACTTTTAAAACATATCATAACTTGGGTATATACAATGAGAGAAAGGGTGAGCATAATTCTCAATAAAGGAATAAGAAAGGGAAAGAGTTTAAATGTGATCTTGAGGAATATCAATAAGAACATGAGGTATATCATTATGGAATGAGAAAGAGAACATGAGGCACATAATAATAAAAATAACATGAATCATAACTTTTAAATGTCGATATAACATTTAATTTAGAAATTCATAAGAATATAACTATGGTTAATCACCAAGGTGTCGTAAAAATTACCATGGTTATTCACTATGGAATCATAAAAAATGTCATATATAATGATTAAATTATTTAACCAATGAATTGGAGAGATTTTAGGGAACACCATTCATATGTATTAATTAATTTGATCCAAAAATTTCATAATAAAAAATTTAATAAATACCCCATGGAGAATAAAGGAAACAAGCTTAATATCAATGACTTGACATTTCAAAAGTGATTAAAAACATGATCATTATATCATTTTCAACCTAGAGACTAAGAATATAGGTTTATTGTATATTAATAACAGAAACACATAAATAATTTATAAATCTAGCTGAATAACTTTGGATAATAAATAGGTTTTGGTTTTCAAAAAAATAAAATAAAAGATAATTTCTCTAGGAGAAGAGAGAAATTTTGAGAAGTAAATTTTGTAGCATAGTAGGTATAAAACATGGTTTTAGAAAATCATAAAAATAAAGCATATAAGGGTATAATATTGATTAAATATAATTTTTATTAAGGATATGATAAAAAGGTAATAATAGATAGTGGTCATAGAAATTATCATACACATAAAAAAGAGGTTCTGGAATTGAAACTGAAAAGAAGGATAATTCCCCTACCTTGAAAAGTAACTCTGAAAACATGAGTATTGGGATGTTGGGTTCTTGAGGAAACCATGAGAGGACTAATTGGAAGGTGAAACTAATAGATATTCATACAAGATATATTTTTAGGGAATTTAAATGTATAAACTGGTGGGTATTTATAGAAAAAGTGGAGTATTTGTTTATTACTTTCGAAATATATCCCTTGGAAACCTAGGCTTTGGAAAAAGAAAACCCATGGGATTTACCAAGTTATTTTACAATGGTTTTGTAAAAATGGATAATATTTTATGTTATTTTAGTATAAAAGAATATATCATCATTTTATATTACTTTTTAAGGCATGGAAAAGTAATGTTTCTACAAAATTAATGTTTTTAATGTTAAAGTATCCATTTTAGAATTTGGAATGTAAACTATAGGTTTGGAAATTGATTAAAATATATAAAAATAATTGATATTAATAAAATAATAGATTTTAGGTTTTTTATTTTGGTTAATTAATTATTACATAATTATGACACAATTATGTAGTCATTAAATATTCCAAAAAAACAAGCTGTATTTCCACTATTCACTAAAATGAATGTATTTTAGAAATTTCTCATAATTTCCCCAAAACCCAATTTTGGTGTGATGATTTCAAAAATGATATTTATTTTATCAGAATAATTATATAAATACAATAATTAAAACATATAAATATAAATGTATTTATTTATTATAAATAATAACAGTTTTAAAATGCATAGAAAAATTTATGACACATGAAAAAATAAAATTATTATATAGTTTATATCTAATTACGATTGTTTTATCATACTATTTCATAGTAATAATTAGTATTAAAAATATATTAGTTTATTATAAATATTTATATATTTTATAGAAAGTACATCTTGTGTCCGAAAAATCAAATTTCAAATTCCATCTCAATTTTAAAAAGAAATGATATTCTTAAAATAGAATTGTTGGAATAATAATTTTTTTATACAATGTAATTAAACATTAATTAAATAGTTATTTGAAACATAACCCCTTATAAAATATGAATACAACATAAGGTTAAGGTTTTTTATGATGATATATTCATGGGGTGGCTTGAGTAGCATCATCCGAGTGGTAATTTCCTCTAGCTTGAACTTCTCCTGAGGGTGATTTCATTCTAGCTTCACTTTATGAATCTTGCCTTGGGGTTATTAAAGAGAGAACCACAATGATTTTACCTCCCTCCCATGATCTAAAAAATGGGTTTTATATCGAAAATATTTATTATTTGAGGCCATCATTTTTCATCACTAAAATAATTTTCCTTTTTCATTTCTACAAATTATAACATTAAAATTATTATTAAGAGTATAGTTTCCAATGACTATATTGACTAATGGTAAAAAAAGTTCAATACCCATTGTCAAATTTCCATTTATTCTCATATAATTATTAAATAGATATGGTTTTTTTGAGTATGGTACAATATAACACACATTTTATCGAGAAATAATTATCATTTAAAAAATGTTCAGGTCATTATAATAGGATTGAAACACTACTAAAGTGGTAAATTTTTTATGTTACAATCTCATTATTTATCAGGATTATTTATGATTATGTTTAGAATTATGATATATTATTCTCTACCTCTCAAGAAATGGATGTATTTTATCCTCATCTTGTTATTTATAGGGAATACATATTTAACTTTCATTTTTCTACCTTAATGTACTCAATAGACAGAAAGAATGTTTCTAAGAAAAATTGAATTTATTTTTCTATTTGGTCAAAAATCATTTTCATTCAATGTAAATGTTTTTCTAGAATTTATTTAATAAAATATTTTATAATTCTGTACTGATTTTATAAATATATTTTCTCCATATATCAATTTTTATAAAATAGATTCAAAGGAAACTTTTTTTTGAACAAGGTAATTTTGAATTTTTACTAAAAAATTGAAAGGAATATTCATTTTAATATATACAACATGATTGGTATTTTACACCATTTTGAATGATAAAAGATTTAATAACTTCTTTATAAGTTTTCAATTTTGTTTTTACTTTATTTATTATATTATTTTATAATTTTTTAGATTTTAAATAATTTATTTTAAAATGGAAATGATATTTTCCTCAAGAAATGTTCTATGTGATCTGTAAAAATAATTTTTTTATCAAATATTTCATCCATTGATGTTATATGATATTTAATCAGGATGTCATTGAATGATACTCTCGTTATTATTTTCTAGATGATTTAATATTATGATGAAATATTCTTATGAATCTCATTTCTTTCCCACAGGTTATGATATGATAAAAGCTATATAAAACCTATTTATTTTTTACGGTTTATGATATGATGTATTTTATATAATGTTATGGCAAAAAAAATTATAGATTATGTGATGGGTGGGAACTATATATCTGTTCAATGAATTGGGTAATGATTGTTGTTCTATGAGATCAAAGGGTACATGAGAGATTATCCCAATCCCAAAAAGGGTACAGGGAAGGTTATCCAAAACCTGAAAGAGGGTATATAGTTCGTTATCCCAAGACCGAAGGAGTGTTTATGGAAGTTATACAAACCCAAAATAGGGTAATAAGAGGTTATCTCAAGACTGAAGTAGGTACCTGGGTGGTTATCCCAAGCCTAGCATGTTATGAATGTCTCGATAGATAGAATTGACATAAGATTTTATATCCTTATGTTTATGCCACAACCGTATGTCTTATTACAATATTATGATCTCATAGATCATGTAGTTTTATTACTTTATGATTCATGTCTTATGAAATTCCATGATTTATTCCATGACTCATATTTATGATCCATGTTATGCAGGGTTTGGTTTAAAAATGTTATTCACCTGTTCTCATATCCTTATACTCATGTTATATTGATATAACTATTTTTACCTTAACCAGAAATTTAAACTCTAAATTTTTTATGTTTCCTTTCCCAATGTCATGATTAAAGGTATTATGCATTATATGTCTTCTCGGGGTGATAGTAATGACATAATTTGTGGAATATTATGTAATTCAATTATGAACTAGTTGTTTATGTATACTTATTTCCAAAGGCACTAGACTTTTATAATTATAATGTGGATCATTATGTTATATAATGTACATTCATATATTAATATGTAATATTTATGTATGAAAAGTTTGGGTCAATATTTGTTATGTCAATTTTGACTTTCTATCATTGTTTTCTATAGGGAGTATTTTCATGTATTTTATATAGAAAATTGTAACAATAATACAATAAAGAATGTTATATTTTAACATTGAAAGCTTCAACGATTTTTCCTACCCCCAAAAGCATTAATTAATTTTTTTATTCTTTATTAGATTTAATGTTTTATTCAATGAAAAACCCTATTTTCCTTTTTAGTATTTTAAAAAAGGGTTTTAAATGGTTTGGATATTTCAATATCTTAAATTATTTTCTTATGGGTGAAAATAATATTTTAATGAGTGAGATATTGGAAATTGAAAGCTTTTATGTTTTATGATTATGTTATGGTTCTTGAAATTTTTTTATGATGATTGTTGGTTCCTTTATAAACAATGGGCAGGTGGTTCTTTTTTAAAGAAAAGATGAGTGGATCCATGGTATTCATCCAATTCACTGGGTAATATATATGATGGATGTATTCTATGAAGGTTATTACATTTGCAATCATAATTTTTATTTAATTTCCAACCGTGAAGTTGATTCCATTAGTAAACATTAATGTTATGTCATGAGTAACTATAATAGTTATTATATTTGGAACTATGAATGTTATTCCATAAGTAATATTGATATGAAAATGATTCATAAAATTACTTAAATGTTTTATTTATGCATGATATGGTTAATACCTAAATCCTATGGTTTTGATTTTAAATCTCATGATATTCTATTTAAATGAAAATATTTGTTTTTTCGTAAGGGTTAAAATTACAACTTTGTGAAAAAAATTCATAGATTTTTTATGATTGAAAAGAAACATTTATGTGTTTTATTATAACATTATGATTTCTTATGAAATGATTTATGAAAATATTTGGTTGTGGAAGTTGATTTTTTGAGTAATAAAATGTTTATTTTTTGACCAATGTTTATTTGTAAAAAGGTATGATTTTATAAGTATTATTAGTCTAATGGGTTTATTTCTTTTTATATGTACATTACAAAGCGTTTTGCTCTCATCCCATGATTCGAAATGTTTTTCATATTGCTTAAGGATGGGTTTGATCAAACAAGATGTCATGTCGATAGTCGTGAATATTTTCCAATAAAATAAAATATCTCTTTTTAAAATATTTATATTATAAGAATAAACGATAATGAGAATAAGTGAATAATTTTTAATATGTGGGTTTGTTATATTAGATTTATAAACTAACACCCCAAACTCTAAACCATAAAGATAACTAAAATATAAGAATGTGAATTCATGACTAAAAAATCAAGAATAAATAATTATTTAATTATAGGTCCCTATATTATAACATTTTCTTCAAAACAAATTGATCATGGATTTCCATAGACTTATTCTTTACATATGAAGCCTTAAAAAATTCTTTAGATATAATTTTTTTTATGCTTAAGGAAAAATTTAACTCTATATTCTAGTTATTTTATTCATGTATATATGATTTTATTCTTTTATTATAAGATTCTTTTGATTCAAAATTAATGAAATTATATAAGAAAACATCCTTTATACTAGAATATAAACTATCTTAATCCTTAAAATAGTTTCTATGTTAATAGAATTTTCTTTTATCCCCTAAAAAGTACAAAGATCAAAAACACATTCCTTTGACAATAATGTAAGAAAACAATTTAGGTCATAGTATATAGAATGATTGTCTGAGGATATGAATAGTAGAATTAAAATTTAATCAATTAAATATAATTATTAGAGTTATTATCATCGTGAATTTTGAAAAAAATATAAATAATAATAAAAGATATTTTTAATAGTTTTTCATATAACCAATATCTAGATCAACTCTTTAATATTCTCTAATTGAGAAGAAAACTGCTATTCTATAATTACTAAATTTTTATAGGGAGTGATAATATAATTTCTGAAATACATATTCACATAGTATTATATCCCAAACCAACTTTTGATCATGAGAAACAACCCACTTTAAATTTTTTTCTAAGAGTCATAACTTAAAAGTCCTTTTAGAAATGAGGAATAACTTGTTAGAGAGATTTTTGATTGGAAAATCTAAAACTGGATCTAGAAGATCAAATAAATATAGAAATACCTATAATGATAAAAAAGATAAATAAATTAAGAATAGAAAAAGAGTACATGATGTATATTCTAATGAAGCTAATGAAATTTGATCACTTCAGTATTGTTTGATAAAAATGTTGAATTCCATCATGATTGAAACAATGAAATAATAGTCATAGTAGAGATTCAATACTTTATGAAGCTCATAATATTTTTTTATTCTTTTTATGATATGATTTTTTCAATCACCATCGTAAAATTTTCATGAATAATCAGTTCTATGTTAAATTTTATCATAGTAATGGATTTTAAATGGAATGATAAATGGTGAGTTTTTAAATCCAAGATCTTCTTAATTAAATGCTAGAATCTAAGTGGATAATAACATAAAGAAACATTGGAAACAAATTAAAGTAATAATATTATCATTACATGTAATTTGAATTATCAAGCTCAAACTTATGGATTTTTTGTGCTCTTTTATTTCTGAATAGAATAGCTTGGAAATGATTCAAAAAATACCTTTAAGATTAAATCAAAATTTTAGAATGTTAATTTCATTAAAAAATATTATAACAATGTTTCAGTAATTTGAAAGTTCAAAAATAATGAAAAACATATCACAAAATAATTGATATAAAAATCAGTTTTTTATAATTACTTGTACTGTATTTTTCTATCAATATTTTTGCACAATAATCATTATAATTTACTTTTAATTTTCAAAGCTTTAGAATGATCAAAAATAATTTATTAAAGTTTTAGTAAATTAAAATATTATAAATTAATTAAAATATAGAATCATAAAATATCATCTTTCTAGAAAATATTTAATGTAGTGTATTGAACATGTAATGAATTAGGTGTGTGGTTTTTATACTAATTCTGAAATGTATTTTTCATGCGGTTGTTATATTGACCATGTCATCTTGCACAATCGGAAAATTACTATGAGAAGAAATTATAATGTGATCAATATCCTAATAATGAGAGTAATTAAAAATATCATGTGTAGAGTTAAAAAATTAATTCATGTTAAAAAATACATGAAGTAATTTATAATATCTTTGTGGAAAATTTAAAAATTAACACTACCATAAAAATTGCTTTACGAAGTGCCACCCTTTAACAACACTAATGGAAAAGCGATTATAAAAGGTTTCTTAGGAGTGCGAAAAAAATAACTATTAAAAGAAACCCTTTATTAGTGCCTTTTTAGCAGTGACAAAGGTACCCCCTTTATCATTGCTTTTTTAGTGTTGCTAAAAGTACTGCCTTTATTAGATTTTTTTGTAGCGCTACTAAACTGAGGTCTTTATAAACACTTTGTTACTAGTACTGATAAAAATTAAATTTATTAAAAAATTATAAATCATTAAAAAATATTAATATAAAAATACATTAATATTAACATATATATATCATATATTATTAAACATTATTTATATATGGCTAAAGACTCATTTACAATTAATATATAATATATTTAGTCGAAAATGGATTATAGAATAATTAATAAAATAATATTAATTAATAATTTTATAAATAACATATATTAATAATAATTTAATAAAAATTTGAATATAGAAATAAATAAATAATAATAATAATAAATGCTCTAAAATATGCTGGAAACAAGACACAAACTTCAAATGACCATAAATTTTGATTCGGGTGTCTGTTTGAGCTCTGCCATATATCAAATTGAATCTTACAATGAGCTCTACACACTAGTTATTGTGGGGAACCATAATCACATTTTAGTAGGCCAAAAATCCCCATAGGGCCTCTGAAACTGTGTTTTTAGTCGGGGTATCTCAATTGTTTTATATTGAATGGAATTTTAGCCTCATTTAAGGGGGGCTTATAATCTTTATTTTCTAAAGAATCAATTTATTTTCAAGGATTATACTCAAAATGATATTATTATGTTCAATGTTTTTCATTTTTCATAAGGTAATGTTATTTATAATTAATTATATAAACATATATATACATATTTGTATATATTTGAACAAACGATTATGTTTATAAATAAATATGTAAATTTATATACATATAAAATATCTGAATAAATATATAAACCATATCTAAATAAAACAAATCCATTTTATTCAAAAAAACATTAATATTTATATACCCATATATTGTGTGTGTGTGTCTATATATATATATATTTTGTGTGTTTTTATTAACAAAATGATATATATTATCTATATATCCTAATATATGTATATATATATATTAAAATATAATATATGTACATGAATAAAAATACTATTAAAAATATTGATAAATTAGAATATAATATATATATATATACCTATGTTTTATATATATATGTATGTATATATATTTTTTATTTATAAACATACACACACAACGACATTTTATAAATGTATATAAAAATAATCATATATATATATATATTAATATAAGAATAAATATATGGATAAAAAATATAACTATATATATACATTTATATATTAGAAAATGGAGAAAGAATCAACCTAGAGGAGTGGTAAATGTCCAGGCGCATAAGAGAGAGGTCTCATGTTCGAATACAAGGGGACAGAAGGGGCCCATGTGGGTGAAGTGGTGCCTAATACTTTTAATGGGAGAAGGCATGCCTAGCACAATTGGGGGGGGGGGGGGTTCCTAGAACTTTTAAATGGGTCATGGGGGGTCCTTGAACTGTTAATAGAGGCTTTAATCAATGATAAAAGAGGTGGTCCCTCTACCTTTGATTTTTTTTATTTGTAGATTTTTTTTTAAAATATTTTCTTTTACTAGTGATTTTATTTTAGCGCTGATAAAGGAGATCTTTTATCACTGCTAAAAAAAGTAGAAATAAAAGACCCCATTTAAGAGTTCTTTTTTTAACACTGATATAAAATATCTTTATCAGTGCTATTTTAGTGCTAAAAAAGGGGTCATTATTAATATTATTGTTAGCGCTGATAAAGGGAACTCCATTTTAAATGCACATAGATCAAAAATGATTTTTATAACTATTGATTTATTTTTCTAGAATTGTAAAAAATTATTTATATAGTAATGTAATTTATACATTTCAAAAAAATATCATCTGGTATCTTTAAAAAACATGTTGTAAGTTAAAATACCCCAGGCGGTCGGTATATTTTCTGGCCACGGTAGGCACACCCTCATACTCATGGTAGGTAAAAATCTTCTTCATAGTTGGTATGAGTTTCTCCTGATTTGTTCAAGTAAACACACACTAGGTTCAGAATAGTACCTCCCAGTAGTTGGATGAAATCCACCTCATATAGTAAAATGAGTTTGCAGTTGCTACACAAAACTCATGGTAGGTTCATGACTCCCTCTTAATCGTATGTACAAGAATTGACCATGGTCACCTTGACGTTATGTTGGAACTGGGTATCATCAAGATAAAAAGATACTATGTAACTTTTCATTTGGTTGAAGAACCTGAATTAGTATTGCATTATAGTCTATAGAGAAAGCAAGAGATGTGACCGAAGCTTGTACTGGTTTCAACGTCGAACAATTAAGACGTTCCATGAAAGTTCGATATAATAAGTGTATACGAATGAGGATAGATTGAAAGAAGGCTTCCAAACTGTATGGAGGAGGTGATTAATAGTGCCATGTGGATGAGTTGTGTATATGAGGTCAAACTGATTGGGAGTTGTATGCATTGATACCATTTCTTGGGTCGAGTTACTGTTGTTTTGGGTGCTCATGCACATGAAACAAGGATGTACATGAGTGTTGAAGCTTTTAGCGACGATGGAGACGCTGTAGGTCAACGTTGAAGATGGTTTTTGTTAAGAATATGATACACACACAAATACAAAGACACACACACACACACATATGTATCTATATGTACGTAATGGCATGTTTATTTAATGGGTTTTTTAATTTTTTTAAAGTGGATAGGATCCACAATTTTATTAAAAAAGGTGACCTAAGATTCATGAACCCCGTCCATGATTCTCTGATATTAAGAAGAAGCATGAAAGGGCTTCACACATCTCTCTCTGCCAATAGGGAAGCATAAACCATGTTCACACTTTCTTCACAAACTGGATGAAGGATCCATCAATGGGGGTCACGGATCCCCCCAACTGAATTCTATAAATGGATCCCCCCAAAATCTCATTTCCATCCTTTTTTTTCAAATCCCTATAGAAAATCCTTCTCAACATATATTTTTTTCTCTTAAGAAGGTAAAATCTCTATTTGAAATTTTAATTGTTTAATTATGTTAATTTATTTAATTTGCAAGATTTGTTTATTTAATATGTGATTTGTATAAATTAGTGTTTTTGTGTATGGTTTATTTATTTAATATATATATTGATGCCGGTAGGAATAAAAAATTTAGTTTCTTTTGTATGATTTAATTTTTGAATGAGTGTTAGTTTGTTGAATGGTATAATTCATGTTAAATTTTTAGGAAATCTAAATATGGTGTGTCTAAAAGGTGATTTATATTTAGGGAAACAAAATTATTTTAAAATATATATATTTTAAATTCAAATAGTGAGTTGAATATATTTATATGTATACGAAATATGTTATTTTTAATGTAATAATAATTGAAATTATAATATTCTATACATTAGGGATGTAAAATTGTTTTTTAAAATTTATATATTTTTAATTTCAATGGGGAGTCGAATATATTTATATGAATATATAATATGTTATATTTATTGTAATATAAATATAAATTATAATATTCTATACACTAGATATATATTTTATTAAAATTATATTAGTTATATTATGGATCATATTTAAATTTATTTAAAAATATATAGAAAATTATTTTTTTTAATAGTATAAAGATGTTTTATATTAATAATAATTTGAAATTATATTAAGTGTAAATAATTATTATTTAATGTTATGAAGTATGAAATATAATTAAATAAATATTGGAATGTATAAAAATAGAAATTTTTTTAAATATATTTAATTTTATTAAATTGAAAATAAAATAGATTATATTATTTTAATGGTTTTCATGTATTTGTCAATTATATTACATTTATTTACAACTAATAATAATTTTAATCAATAAATTTAAATTATATATAATATAAATAGATATTATTTCAATTAATAATGTATAAAATATTTTTACTTATATTTTGAAAAGTAGAAAAATGAAAATAATAATAATAATAATATATATATGCAATTATATAATATTGAAAATAATATAGGTGTATAGTATTGTAATAGTTGTTATGTAATTTGAAATTATATTAGTTTTAATTAATTGTATTAAATTTTATTATTAATTATATATATATATATACACATAAAAATTGAAAATTAATTTTTTTTTGAAAATAGGTTTAGATATTTAAAATATATTTCATCTTGTATTAGGTAAAGTTGAATAATATTTATAACATATTATGTATAAGAAAAACTTGTTAAGAGTATTATGTGATGACTAATCATGAGATGACCAACTAATGCAAAATTGAAACTGCAGGCTTTTTTTTGTATGTGGTTATATAATTTGTAATAATTTCATTTTTTTCTACATTGATGAACTAAAAGTCATATCTCATTATCTATGTAAAGACATATGTGTCTGCTTAAAAATATTTATGTATTTCATACCCCTAGACCCCTCATATGCATGTGAGTAAAATTTTAATTAAAAAGTTGATTGACAAGAGGTGTCCCCAAAGAGGCATCCCCAAAGAGGCATCCATGAAGAGGTGTTCAAGAATAGGAATTCCACAAGAGGTGTTCAATAAGAGACATTTTTGTTTGAAAGGAGACTGGTGGTTTCTAAAATATTTGAAAACAAACACTCTAGGATTCCACCCATTGTTATTTTTAGTTTATCAGAAAATGATAAACTAATCCATTGTAAGTCTCAAGATCTAGTCAGGGTTATTTATTCATAAGTAATTATAATTTATGAAAAATTTGATATGTGGTAAAATAACATATATTATTTTATTGAATTTGATTTGGTATGAAGATAACAATCACTATACCTCAACAGTGTTAAACCAATTCATAGAAAAAGTCTCAAGATCATGTCAATTATTCAATCATAACAAATTTAAATAATATTAAATTTTTATTTTATATATAATATTCTATTAATTATTTTTTTTTTCCAGGTAATCATGTCTATGAAAATATATTGCAAAGGTGAGGTAATTTCTACCGAGCACTATTTTAGCTATAGTTTTCCACCTGTAAGAGTGGAAAATATTCATAGTTGTCTGACATTGGATTATGTTCTCCATAAGATTCATAGTCGGTTAAATTTGAGGGATTTTCAATCAATTACTTCAAAAACATATCAACATCTTCAATATCCTGAATGTTTATGAAACACTGAGTACCGTCTGGTCGATGATAAGGATTGGATGGATGCATCTTTGTTATTCAAAAAATAGTGTAGTAATGGTCTTATAGAATTATATGTTGATATTTTCAATATTGGTGTGGTGTGACCAATTACTATATAACCATGTTTTGTGAGATCTATAGATGTTGGTCCTTCACAACACTCTTATTCATTGCCTCCTCCTCATATGAATCCCCTGAAAGAAAAAAATTATTAATAGGATGATCTTAATTTGGAATGAAATGTAGATGAAATCTATTTGTGTACTACTAATACAATGAATTAAAGTTTATCTGAGGAAGAAGAATATGTTGACGCATAAGGAGATGATGTGGGTGAGGGAGATGTGGGAAATGAAACTTCTTAGGTTCCTATGAGAGACAAGTATCCACGACAGGGTGATGAAGGGAATGAACCTTCTTTGGTTCCTATGAGAGGAAGATGTACATAAAATCCACTAGTTAGTGGTAATCAACCATTAGTATTGAGTTTCGAAGTTGTAGGATTTTTCCATGAACATCATTTTGATTGGTATTTAATTAATATGTCTTTTGAATTCCTTATAATTATATGGAATATATATACAACAAATAATAACTCCATCTATGTCGGTCGGGAGTTTGAAAGTAAAATTGAAATGAAAATTTTGAAAAAAACAATTATGCATAGAGAAACATTTCACATATGTGGCTAGTGAGTCAAAGAGGACATAATATATCATTCAATGTGAAAAATATGGTCCCTAATGTAAATTAGGGTTAAGATAAATATATGATACTTTTTTTGAATGTTTGAAGGTAACCTAGTTAAAAGGCTGAAACTCTTGTGTGAATCAAAGATTATTGTAGCATCACTCTTCACTTTATACAGAGTTCATATCAACTATTATTTTTGAAATGATTAGAATATTTCAAGACATTCTTGGTTCCCTTTTTTAGGAAAGAATTTTATAATTGTTTAACTAAAACCTATTCTACAAAAAAAAATTCTTTGAAAATAGAAGGCGATTGTAAAAATATATGGTTATTAGGATGAATCTTATGAAATGTTTCCAACACTTATGTAATTTTTATCTCTGAACAATTTGATTATTTATTGTTTGTAAACTATTGAGAATGTTTCCCCCAATCATTGAGTTAATTGATCAAAGGAGAAGTTCAATAGGTTTTTTTGGGCATTCAGGCAAAGTATTGCTGCGTTTCCCAGTTGGAAACAATTCATTTAGGTAAATGGAACTTTCCTTTATGGAAAGTATATAAGTGTTCCAGCCATTGCTTCCACATAGGAAGATAATCATTCTTCTCTACAAATTTCATTCACGTCAAAAAAAACTAAGGAGTGTGTCTGATATATGATTATCATCGAGTGATTATAGAGACCGTAAATTGTGTTGGAGTTTCATGGATTGAGATGATTTTTTATCACCGATATTGCATTAGCAATATGACAATTATTGTTCAGAAGGATTTCAGAGATTAGTTAATAAATAATGTGATCATCAAGGTGGGTTTGTCTCTCTAAATTTAAATTATTTAAAGAAAATTTAATATAATTTCTAACACATCTCTTTTGGTTTCAACCTATGATCCCCAATAAGAATGGTTTGATAGACGTATTGAAGATATATGAAGTGATAATGAAGATGTGTATGAATATATGATGCAAATTTCAAAGCAAAAAATGTTCATTAGAATATGTTGGTGGAAGGAGATATAGCCATATGACCACTAATATAGTGGAGTGTATAAATAGGGTCCCCATGGGTTTACATAAACTCATCATAGCATGTTTAGTACAGGATACATTTTATAGATGTGTGCACTACTTTTTTGGCTGGTCCCAAAAGGCCTATCAGATGATGGAAAATGGAATGTGTTTTACTCAGCATTTCCTAAGTGACATTGATCAGATACTGAATGAGGCTTCAAGATGGGGTGTTCTAACCATTGATCATAAAAGGATGATATTTTAAGTAAGATAGTTGTATGACTGGGCTACATGAACCAGTGGTCGAGTGCTTGGGGTCATGTTGCATAATAGGAATTGTGATTGTGGCAACTTTCAGGCATTTAGATATCCCTATGCACATGTTGTTATAGCTTGTGCTTCAGTTAATATATCATGGGAGCCCTATGTTGACTCGGTGTATCACATGAGCACTTTGTTTAACTATTATAGTTCTTCTTGGATGCCTACTAGTGACTTTCATTCACTCCCATTTCCTGGTGATCTTCTGACTATCGTCCCTGATATATCTATGTTTCTTATGTTGGTTTTGTTTCCATTTTTTCAATTTATATTATTTTTAAAATTATTTGCTTCATACTAATAGGTTTTTCCCCTAAGGAAGACATAATTCTAATTGAATCATAAATGATATGGATTGGCCTCCACAATTAGGAGGTGGACTATAATGTAGTATTTCTCACACATAAGGAAATACTTTTAAGAGATATCACCAAGTGGTAGGACATACCTCTACATATTGTCATCCATGATCTCATTTTTTTATTTTATCATGAATGTTTATATTTTGTATCATATGTGATCATTTCAGTAATGATTCAATTTATTTCTAACTTGCTCCATTTCTGAAATGTTTCAATTTTTGTTTGTTTCATTTCTGGATTCTATGAGAAACAATTTTGTGACACTATATCTAGTAAAATAATAAGCCTCAAAAAATAAATATATCATTGATTAACATGTTCAATGTGGGTTTCTCATCACTGTTAATTTATATTAAAAAATTAGAATCAATTTCTATTTTTTAGAGATCAATAAAACATAAAATTCATAAAATAATTCAACAATACCAACCAAAAATATTTTTCTACATTATTTGGATTTTGTAGTTTCTTTAAAAAATATTAACATTTTTATTGAATTCACTATTAAAAAAGAAATGATGATATCATTTTTGCAGATGGAAGGTCTTCTATTATTCACATCCAAAGATACACATGTTTCACGGCTGATTTTAGAGGGACGTCACGTGCCTCATTTGAGTGTATTTTGATCTCATCATTTCAATCATACCACACCACCTCCGACTATCATCCCCCATATTCATCGCACTGGGTTCTATGTCATAGCAATGTGCGACTTCACCTTTTCCAACCACTAGCTCACTGCTATACTCATATAGAGATAGAGGGAAGAGTAACATATATTCCATTTTATAGAGGGGAGAATATAATTACACTACATGATGTTTCCATTATGTTGGTCCTCCCCATATACGGTGCAACTGTGACATTCCTAGTTAGAGAAGATTGGTTCGATCTTGGTCATAGATTATTGGGCATTGATAACCATGTCGATGATATGTCCATAGTCAGTGGTACATTACACATGACCTAGGTAAAACATCCTTTTGTACATCTAGAATAGGGTGTTGATGGGATCAACATGATGTAATATTCATGTGGTTATATTTTGAGTCATTTCTCTAGCAAGATTTATCTTGATCGCTCCACTAAATTTGTACATATTATGTATTTACCCTTTCTAGAGGATCTGGACTAGGAAGAATTGAATAGATGGGGTCTTCTGGTCATGCATATACATACAGTGTGTCATGCAGTGCATGTTCCATCGATAATATGTTGATCATAGGATGAGTAGTTCTTCTATAGATATGGGTTTGGGAGCACCTACCTCTCTTAGATGCACATTCTTGTGCCTCATTGCCTACTGTTATTGTAGTATAGGATCTGCATGGACGATGGTATGTCATTCCTTCCTTCAAATTTATAATTTAATTTTTAATTTTATATTCTTAAATGGTACTATAACAAAGTTATTTATAGGTGGAGTCAGGCGTAACAGCATTCAGATACCACTAGACATGATGTCCAAGCCCATAAACTTATTTTGGACAACCTTGGAATAAATGATGTAATTGATCATTATTTATATTGTTAAATCATTATTATTTACTACAAATCTCTTAATTTATTATATTATTATTGATTTTTTATTTCTGATTACATGGATTTCATATACTGATGATATCATAAAGAGTCTTCTAAATTATTGTATGGTGATGCTTGCTACAAGATACAACATAGTTCCATTGATTCATTTTTGTATTGTCGAGTGGCATCAGACTGACCGATTTATGACGTAGTTTAGATTCCTTCAACCTGTTCCTAACTCACTCAGTGAGTTACCATCAATACATTACCTAAATATGTAAGGGAAAAGAGTCTTTGATTGGAGGAGATACCATGCCACATATGTTAATCTATGAGACAGATGATAGAAATATAGGTTATGAGGGGTGGGGGAATTATGTTTTTATTTACTAGATCAGTTGGATTATGCATCATGGTACTCCACATCCCTAGCCATATTTCTGACAAGACACTGAAGGATCTTTCATCAGTTGGTATTCATTATTCCTTCCACTATTGAACAATTTTTTTAACATTAAATAATAACATAATTTATTTTCATAGGATTATCGTATCTCTCGACTAATTCACATTTTTGATCCAGTTGAGGGAGACACATTTGACCAGACAAATTTTCATAGTGCTGTGATAGAGTTTCTTCCTTCGATGAACTTGATTTACCTTGGCATTTAATTTGATCAACCACATGATATTATGGATTATGAGACTTTTGAGCCAGATATATGTGTAATAGGGGGTGATGAACCTGTTATAGATGTTGATGTACCATTGGATTAGGGCGTTCATCATGACCAGTCAGATGCTTCTTGATCTTCTTAGTAACAGCCAGAGGCAGATATAGACATTGAGTGGACTGAGCTGAATGTTTTATTACACCCTAATATACAGAGATCCATAGAATGGAAACCATCATCTTCATATGTTTTCAATAGTTCCATCCACCATCCACAATCCTTAGAGGAAGTTAAGGGTACATTCATTGATATTGTACATCCACTGCCTGTCACACAGGAGGGTGTGGAGATGGCTGCAGATAATGATATACAAGAGAAGCCTATGTCAGAGTGGAAAAAAAATCCAAACAAGACCTAGACACATCCAGTATATGCCTGACTATGTGATAGAGGATCATCCACACCACATTCATAGAATAGGTATATATTAGGTTTATCATACATTTTTTATGCGCCGTATTGTTTTCATTTATAGAGTTCTATTATTTTTTAATAAGTTCCGTACAGTTATTAAATTCTCTACCAAAATCAAGAATTACTATTTTCTTTTTATATTAATCCTTAGTATTATTATCTATATATAAAATAAATAATATTCTTCAATTTATTAATAAATATTATTAATTTTAATAATTTTTATTTCAAAAATACTCTAGATGATATGACCTGTGAACTTAAATAAATTATGAAAAATATTATTGATCTCAATGATTTGAAATTGTTTCTAAAATCATACAAGATCATGGAACATGAATATTTATTAAAAAATAATTTGCATGAAGAATAATTTGAATAAATAATTTATACTTTTTAATAGTAGGTGATTATGGTTAAAGATCAGAAAACCCACAATATGAGATGTATGTAAATAGAAGTTCATTTTTCCAATTTTGAGAATATACATATTCCAATTTTATTATTAAAGGATATGGTTTATAAGGGTACACAATCTTCACTAGAGGATTTTTAAAGTTAAAATACCTTCATCATGTGATAAAATTATGGACATTAGGAAAAAGATAGATTTTATATTCCACCAAAATAAGAAAAAAAATCCTTAAGAGGGTTAATATTGCATCATCCATGATGGATAATAAAGAAAAAATATCTCTAAAAATTAAGAATGTAATGTAAAGAGATCCCTAGTACACTAATATAAATATAAATAGATTTTTGGATGTGAAATCATTAATACTAGTGTAATTTTACCAAATTTATTGAGAAAAAAACATGACCTTCATTTTCATATTAAGAATTAATGATGTTCTACCATATTTCATTAGTCATTATTTATTTTATCAATTCCTATTATGTAAGGAATTAACGGATAACCATGTTCTTAGGGGAAGAACATGAGAAGTATTGAGTGATATCAATTATGGATCAAAAATTTGAAGAAGTTATCATCTTTGAAAGATTACCCAATTTGTTTTCAAATAAAAACAAGAAATAGGGTCATCATTGATGATTTTTATGAATGTGTTGTCATATCTAAGATAACATATATATAAGATATCAACATCATTTGATCATATTTTTTGTATCCAGAAGAATATGTATTGAATAAGATATTCCTGGGTGAAAATATATAAGTTTTCAAATATAGACAGTCATTAGTTGAAGATGAATTCGGGTGTACTCTTAAGAGGGATAGCATTTAAAAACCCCTATTGTAGTGGAAGGCTAAGTTATGTACAATTTTAAATGAAAGCACATAAGGGAAAAGGGTAAAAAGAATGATTATTTGAAATTATAATAATTGAGTGGAGGAAGTTGGAAGGGGAAGGAGAAGGACTCTTCTTCATCTGGAATCCACTACCAACAGATTTTGTACTATTCTCTGGCCATGTGATCAAATAGAATTGGACACCAGATAGGGTCATTTCGTGATCGATACTCATATACGGACTCCTGGGAGAAATCAGACTATGGAGTCAATAGAATTGTGGTTAGAAAGGAAGATGACGACATATTCATCACCAAGTATCATCATTCAACTATCTGTATGGGTTGTATTGATATTAGTAGTAATTATTAACCCTGTAATGAGGATAATCATATTTGTTATGATAAAGGGTTCAGAAATTTAAGAGGGAGGGGGGAACATATGAGTAATATATGATAGGTATGGATGATGATGATCCACCAAAATAATTCTCAATAGAGATGGTGAGATGAGGTGTTAATTCTAATAATCAGTTATGACATGAACTTCTATAATTTTTAATGTGAAATATGATTTTAGCTTCAGAATTCGATACATCACCCCAATATAATTTAATATTTATTTACATAAGGGTTTATTCACTATAGAAAATGATATAAGGCATTAATTATTCATAATTATTTAACATGTAATAAAATCATAAAATCATTTTCCATAATTTTCTAATATAAACAATTAATGAAATCAATATTTGGTTTGAGTGTACAACAGAAATATAGAGTTTAATCACCTATCAAAATGAGTTTTATTTTCACATAAAAAGTTATTCTAAGGACACTAATAAAGGTTAGTGGTAAAATAACATAGATGAATAGACTTTACCATTCCCAATTTAGCATTGATAAACTAATTATTATCTTTTCCCATGAGTTTTGGGATGTATTGTCACTACTAAAGTTCATGCTTTTAACAGGGATAGAAATAGAATTTCTTAATGCTAAAAAAATGACATGCCAAGCCCCCCCCCCCAACTCCCATTCTCGCACACCCCCTTTTGACATCATTTATCCATTTTTTGACTAACTATTCACCCACACAGGAACCTGTATTGGATTCATTGACATACCTTGTTCATTTTAAATACTATAATTAATAATTTTTTATTATTTAATTAATATGTATTAATATTTATTGATATTTTATACATGTTGATGATTTTTTGATTAATATGTATTTATATTTAATTTTTATATATAAATGTTGAAGATTTTTTTATTTAAAAATTATGAAGGAAGCATGAACCCCATTCATGCTTCCTTCATAAACTTTACAGAGGTAGCATTAACCCCGTTCAGGCCTCCTTGCTAGGGAAGAAGTATGAACATGGTTCATGCTTCTAGGGACCCGCTTTAAAAATTACCCGGAACCCTATCCTGTTAAAATATATATTCAAAAACTCATTAAAAATATCATAAAAACATAATATATCTATATATATAAGACAATATATATATATATACATATAGGTATCATTAAAAAATAATGAAAAATAAAACTCATTTCAATATTAAAAATAATAATTACATATGATATTAAATTTTAAAATAAAATACAAATGTATTGATATATATATATATATATATGTATATATATATATATATATGTATTTGAATCCAAATATAAAATTATCTCTATAAAATTCTAATTATAATTAATATAAACTGGAAATAACAATATTTTTAAATTTAAATATCCAAAAAATGTTTCAAATATTAATATACGAAATAATTTTAAAACGAAATAATATATATATAGACTAATTTATAAAAAAATATTTTTAATGTAGGGATTGTATTTTTTCAAAAAAATAAAACAAATAAACACATAAACTCTTAATGTAAATAATCTCCCCCTTTTTTAAATTACAAAACAAAAACTAGTATCTTAATTTTTTTAAATGCTATCTTTTCTATCCAATCTTTATATTTATCAAAAATTAAAAATAATTTCTATACAAAAAGTATTATTAAGAAAAATAATATATATATATAAATTAAGGGATAACTCCCCTTGAATTAATGCATTACTAAAAAATATATAAAAATAATAAATCAATGTATAACTATCTCTCAAAAACAAATTTTCCATCCTCCCCAATTTGAAATTTATGTTTTAAAACCTCACAGAGTCTAATGATTTTGAAAATATATCTACTATTTTATTTCCTGTTGGAATGTATTCCAAAATAATATCCCATTAATTAACACGGTATCTTAAAAACTAAAATCAAACATCTATAGGTTTTTCCCAGAATGGGGAAAAGTATTTTTATATTTAGAAATGAAAAATGTATAGTCATAGAATATATCCATTTTATAAAAATAAACATTTAAATCAAATATAGTAACACTATCGGAAATTAGCTCTATCCCCATGTATATATATACCCATGGTTTAGAGAAACTGTGCATATAGAAATTCTACCCAAAACTATACCCACAATTTTGAAAAACCATTGGTATACGTAGAGCTATACAAATAATTTTTTAAAAATCATGGGTATAGCCCCTTACTTATGTGGCCTCGCTTAGGCTCACCCTCCCCCTCATAATTCAATAATCTATTTCTCTCCTCTCCCACCAGGATCTGCATCCCCCTCTTCTCCTTTGACAACATTGGCATCCCCCCGCCCCTCCTAACGTGACATTTCACCCTTCAACGAGGTGTTATTCCTCGATTTATGGTAGTTTATTTGTTTCAATCATTGAGAGGTAAGATTTATTTACCTCTTATTTTTTATTCTCTTATATTATCTAGATTTCTCCCCTAATATATTTTTTTATTCCAATCTTTTTTTCCTTAGATTAAGGAGTTCTGAATCCATATTCTCCTCTACTGGCTGTTATTATCAATTTTATCTGTACTTTTGATTCTAATGGAGCATATGGGCATGACTTCTATTATTGTGTTTTTAAATTTATAGTCTAATAGATATCAAATAGATTCAATATATTCATAAAATAATAATAATATTATAATTATTTTATTTTGAAAACTATCATAAGTATTCTTAGGAATTTAACTTAAATTCAAGATTGTTTTAGTGGAATATTTTATGGATTTATATATTTTTAGGGTTGGGAATCACATTTAAATTAACTATAGGGGTATTTTTTTTTATTATCCTAGATTAATGGGATTTAATTATTTAAATTTAATTTTTTATATCATGAACAAGGGTTAAAATATTTATTGTATTGTATTAACGAAAAAATAAATAAGTCTATGATGAAGTACATGATTGCACTATTATAATTAAATCTAGAATATTTCTTAATTTATGAAATAATCAATGAGTTTAAAAAATTCTGATGGAATGGAACCATGATAAAATTAAAAGTACTGAAAATACCAAACTAAAATATACATGAAAAAGAAGAAGTTATTACATGAAAAAAAATTAACAAGGAATTGTTAATAAAAATGTAACAAATGGACATAATTAAATGACAAATGGTATGATATATATTATTTCAACTCTGGAATAGATATATCATAAAAATATATATATTTTACTTGAGGTTTGAATGTGCATGAATAATGTCAAGACTTGTGGTAATAGATTTTTGTCTCACATTCATTTCAATAGGACACAATCCATATTCCCCACTTATTTCTTTTTTGTGGTGTATAGTATGAACATGAATTTATTTTATGATGATTTTTATTATAATTATATGGGTGTACATATCAATATAAGGTTCTTTCATTTATGGGGCCCACAATTCTAATATTACATATGTGGTAAAGGATTTATGTTATAATATAATTTTTTATCAAGATTGTTTATAAATATGTTTTTGATGATGATATATTATAATGAATCTCTAAAAACTCATCAATTTTATAATCCTATGGTTACTTTTATAGAATAAATGTTATCCTTTCATTTAACATGAATTAAATACAAAAGATACCAAAATAATGTTTTTATGAAAAATCATCTTTATTTCACTCTTCTATCAAATTTTTTTATTCCATGTCTATGTTAGCTATAAATTTCTGATAAAATATTTTACAATTATATAACCTCTTAACCCATATTACTATCAAACTGGATGCTAGACCGGTGGGTCACATGGCCTGAAGCGCATCTCCCTACATGCTTGAGGCTTCCGACTAACAATGAGGGTATCAAGAGGTGATAGTGGGGAAACAATAACCTCTTATCATAGATGCATAGCAGTATTGTCAGATAATTAACCACTAAAAACAGAAGAAGTTGTATATAAACATATATCAGTTCATCGAAAAAATAGTAACAAATTTTATAAAATGGGCCAATGCTAGTTTATTCATGCTTACACAATGGATGATGATACATAATTGAAAGTAGTAAACAATACAAAATCCCTTTCAATAGAGATCAAGAATAAGGAAAACAAACCAAATCCCCAAGGGTGATCTCTGAAAGCATCATGAGCTACAAATCAGTCCTTTGATCCAAACATAGAGGCATAAAAAACCAAACATAAGATATTAATCATGGTCTGTAGTCTTATGAAAATGAAAGGTTTACTAGGGTACCCTTGTGCAATTGCGGCCCAAGTGTGGTGTGAGATATAAATATCTGTAGGCTGGAACCATTGTTGACTAGCCCAATCCAGAAAATGCATTATAAATTTAGAATTGTTCCATATATAATAAATGTGGAAAGATGATACATTAAATAATAACAAAATTGTTAGGCTTTCTAAATAGACAACTGTCCCACACCACCTACTTCGGCCTAAGCTAGAAGTCTTAAAGTATAGTTGGGAAATGAATAATATATAAACCATGGCCAATATTAACACAGAAAACCTATGAAGGTATATCCTGAAGATTCATATTTAACTTGGGGTCTAAATCTCATTTCATCATATATGTAACCTAGTAAAGTAAGGGAAAAATATCTAGTACAATGAAAATACATAATAATAAAGAAGGATACATATCATGAATTTACAATAAAAACCATAATTTTTTTGAGGTAGAGTCCAAGCCCATCCCTGAGGTATCTCTAGAGTAATCCATTCAAAATATCCAATGCCACTGAGCCCATCCAAGGCGATCCTTTCAAAATTACAAGTATCGGTCGTGGTATGGTCACCATGAGAATGTCTTGGGTATCCCATGCAAGGGACCAAGTATCACCAGAGGATGGCGTATCCATATTTCCAATGGGTACTTCCTCAATTAACAGTAAGGGAAAAAGTATCATCCAATAGTAAAATAAAAATCATAGGGAATCCCTTTCCTAGAAAGCCTAAAAACTGCTTCTCTAGCACATCGTGTTGTAACCTATCGAGTATGGAGAGTCCATTTGTGGGTTCTTAATAGAAGACCCACATTCTCCACCTAGAACAAATTCAATTAAAACAACAAGAGATACATACATCACATATAAATCTTTGTATGAGGATGATGCTCCCTGGAATAAGCCATAAACAATTGCATTTCAACACATGAAACTCAATATCATAAGCTTTCACGGCTAACAAGGAATTTCAATGGATCAAGCCTATAACAAGGGAATAAGAAATAATGAAACTTACATAATCAAGGAATTATAAAAAAGGGATAAGTAGTTCAATATTGAAAATGTACACATGTACCTTTATATGATTAATTTTTCTTGAAAGGCATATTGAATTCAAATAAACACCAGGTTTACCGGAGGTAGGAGGCACCACACATGGGATAAAATATTATGTTCAAGCATATGAATTATCAAGAGGGAACCAAGTCATAATTGTTTTCTCATTAATCAATTTAAGGAATTACTAATGTGTCATGCACAACCCAAGGTATTTTTCTACATTTTATATAATTGAAAATTAGGTAATTTTGTATGGCTTACCCAAAGGGGTCGCTGATAGTAAATGTGAACACCTCATATAGTTTTCCTTTTAAGATAATTTTACAAAGGAAATGATATAACAAATGATACAATTTAATAAATTATAACAATGTATCACTCAATGGTTTCACTGAGCAGCACTACAATGCAACATGAAATAAGCAACGAAGTAAAGCGGAAGAGGGTAGATGCCTACACTAGAAATTCTATTTAATATTTGGGACACACACTTAGGACTTGTCCTAGACCATCTATAATTTTATCAAAAGGAAGAAAAATCATTTAAAAATAACCCAATGGGCCATGTATAAGCATGCCATAAATCCAAGAAAGGAATTATGAAATAAATAAGAAGTTAAGCAGAAAATGACAAGGAAGATAAATAAAAATAAGCTACCATTGTGAGTTTTCGCATACATCACACCTCAACAGAGGGAATTTATTATAAAACCATGAATATTTTTATCAACTAAATCATTTAACAATATTAAAAATATATTCTAAAAAAACATGATCTGCATTAATTAAATGTAATGAATGTGGGGAAGGGAGGGAATTAATTAATTAATTCACTTTTAAATTAAGGGGTTTTGGAAAGGGATCCTACCTCAGGGATGAACCAAGTTTAACACTACATCTCTTAACACGTTCTAACTCGATGTTTCTGCTTCCCCCACTAAGCAAATGCACCTTCGCATACATATAAGGACACCTTGCCCCTATGAACATATTTGCATGGCCAATGAATATGTTCATGGGGATCCTTACATATATAAATATATTCATAACCCCATCTTAACTTACCTTTGTGTTCATTTTCTATATATACACATTAGAACTCATAGCCCCATACCTATATATTCACTGCCATGTGTTAATATACGCAAAATGGGGGAACCTACATACATATACATACCTACCTATGCATACTCAATCATGAATCCTTAGACACTAGTGACTCTAAACTGCATGAATGTGTCCAACACACCCTAAAATAAATTCTAGGAACTCAAAGACACCAAAAGAACCCTGAATAATAAGGTTGAAACCAAGAAGTGGGTATAAACCATTACCTCAGAGGGTTTCGGCGAATCGAATCAACCCAAAACCACAAGGAATATTCCAACGCACTACCAATAAATTTTGATGGAGTAAAAAATGATTAAATACCACAAAAAAGAGTCATTAAACAATGCAGTGGAAGAAAACCTCAATTTAAAAGATTGAGGGTGAACCAAAATGAGAAGAACCACTTCACCTTCAGAAATGGTTGATGTAATCCAAACGAAAGGGTCCCGAGAGGCCCTTTTCACAACCTATAAGAAAAAGAAAACAAAAAATAGGATGACCCAATAGAACTTCGCTATAGACGATCTTCTCCAGGTGATGGGGAGACCAAAATCATCCATGGAAAATGAGGACGTGGAGAAAGATAGTCTTACCTCGAATTTTGAGAGTGAAATTGCAAAAGACTCAGATAGAATCGGTGGTCAAAGGAGGAACCAGATGAATGTGGTACGTCACACTAAGGGCTCATGGAAGGGGTTGTTGCGCTGCAAGGGGGTTTGTCTAAAGAGGAGGTTCATTCTAGAGGAAGGGAGTGACCCTTTTGGGTCTCTAAAAACATAAAAAAGAATTAGAGTAAAAATAATAATAATCATCATCATACAAGTAATAATAATTTTCATATTATTAATAAATCATTTATTATTTTTTAATTATAATTAAATATAATTTTATTAATTACTTTAGAGAAAAAATACCACATAGTTTTCTGTAGAGGGCTTCATGGTTTCAGAAAAACCATGCACCTCAGTCAGCTCATCCAAACAATTTGGTTTCAGGGCCCGACACTTCCGAAACTCACCACAACACATGGGAAAACTATCAGACCATAACCCAAGTCCTATAATTATAAAATTTCAAATTATTTCTAAAATTAATTTCTAGTTCAAAATATGGAATGTTACAACCTTCCCACATCAGAACTTCTTGTCTCTGAGAAGCCTTTGGGAATAGTGAAAACATCACCCAACCTACAAGGGGTCATGAAGTCTCATTTAATAGGTCGTATTTTGTTTCCCAATTTCAAAGGAACCTTTAATACCTTCTTAAAAACATGACACTTAAGCTATCCCAACCCATGGAAATTATTTTTTTTATATCTGAAACACTGAGATGAAACTTACCCGATCCCATTTAGAAGGATACATGATCAGGTCCTTATCTCGTAAAACATCTAGCCAAAGGTACCTCCCACGGTGGGAATTAATTTTAGAAATGGGAAGAAAAAGAAATCATAGCCACGACCCCTTCCACCATCAAAAATTACCATCAATAATTTCTCTAAATCATTCTAGTGAATCTTATCACATGATTTCCTAAATAGTTAAAATAGATGATTCCACATCAACCTCAAAGCCCAAGTGGAGTCATATTTTCATGAAATGATCTTGTTGACACAAACAACACTTGTTTCACCTGACGACATGCCAGAAATAGTCCTTCATAGACCCCTACATTGAACAAGATAGGAAACTAGTCGAGCCACTCCAACTGACCATTCAAGAAGACTATCATCCTAGATGGTCGGTGTTTTCCAAATTGATCTTTGAAGCCTTCTCCCAAGTAATATTTCATTAAAAATGAACAAACTCACAAAAGTACATACCTGAATTATGATGACGTTACTTGATTTAAGCTTCACCGTGCCTCGAAAAAAGTCTGATATAACTTCTAATTTCAATGAACAGATGCCTTTGGAACTAACTGAGTTATTACACACCCCAAATTCTTGAGAGGGAAGTTGGTACAAGGTCAAAACATCCACTATAAATCACTAATTAATCCTACACTGACATTCGCTTGGCGGGTGTGTCAAAGAAGGATCAAATGGTGTCTGAGAGACCATCTAGGGCATTCCTACAGTTTTACCCATGTTTCACTTAGGATTAATAAATCTTCGATAAGAATCACACGTCAGCGTGAAACATCGGGGAAAACATCCAAACAAGGCCATCAACCTTTTGAGCTTTAGAATGCCATACGACTGACACACTCTTAGTGCATCAAGGATAAAGTCAAGATATAGGACATGATCAATACTTAGAGAAGAGAAAACATAGATGATTCTAATGTTACCATGAAGAAGATCCATTGAACCAATAATGGTTGACTACCTTTGAAAGAATATTTGCATCAGTTGCCGACATACCACCATTAGCAGATCATCAAGCCTTTACCACCCAGGGTATTTTAACTGAAGGATGCTACCTACCAAAGGATATCCCCTTAAAAAAGAAAAAAGTTTCAACCCATAAAAAGGTCACACAAAATAGAAAATTCATTGGCTCAAGAGACTACCATCTAATCCATTTCTAAAAAATAAATATGTCCTAATGGAAACACTCATATTTTCATTCTATGGAAACATAAAAATTAAAGATCAATCTACACATAAACAAGAGTTTATACGAAGGACACCCCCTATGGGTTATATTTTAATTTCATTACATTTATTCACATTTAAATCCTTAACAATTTAACATATTTAACTAATATATCAATGAAAAGAAGAAAATTATCAACAAACTTCCTTTTTAAAGCATTTTACAATTCTTTACAGAGTCATATATTAGGAAAATTATCAACATAAATTCATTTTAATAGATTAGGAGAACAAATAGGGTCCTAGTAATCCAACCTATGTTCTTGAAAAAGAAACTCAAATAGAACTTGATTAATTATTAAAATTATAAACACCCATTTAGGGTTATCACACTAGATACATGCCTCAACCAACCCACTGGGGTCCAGATGAACATTTAGATAGTTAACCAGTTCATTTAAAATTTAATGTTGTAAAACCTCTAAATTTTGACAACATACTTATAATTTATTTATATATTATGATCAAGATTGTTTGAATATAGATGTTACCCTTTCCCAGTTGTATGGCACCCATACACCTCACAATCAAAAACTAGTTCATGTTCATTAAAAACCCATATAATTTAGTATATGTATCCATTTATATTTTCCCCATGAAACCATTTATATATATATACAGGAATGTTATCACAAGAATATAACATAGATAAACATGATATAAACATAGAATCAGGACATATCACTCAAGGAACACTATCATAACTAGCAAACAATATATATATACGGCTACATGGAATGAAAGATGCATGACATGTGAATTATCAATATACCAAATATGATGAATGTAATGCTTCATATTTTCCATACTAGGCCAATGGTATAGTACCAAAAATATAATTAGTCAATAAGTAGTGGGAGAATACACCAATCCCTCTAGGTAAAATCTGATTCAACCTTAACAAAAATAACATGAACAAAAAACCCAGTCCCTGCCACTTGGTCAGTTACCATACATGGTGTGATCAGTCCAATGAATGACTATAGAACCGGTGCTGACCCTTTCCTAGTCTCCTATCTACCAACCAAAAATAATAATATAAAGAAAAACAACCTACCTTTTCCAATACCACTTTGTAACATCTTAACGAGACTTATCATCAAACCGGTAGCTGGACCAGTGTGTCTCATGGCCTCAAGCACATATCCCCATACACCAGAGGCTGCTGACTAGTAGCGAGGGTCTAAGTGGGTGACGGTGGAGAGACTATAACCTCTTATAAGAGGTTCATAGTGCTATTATCATATAATTAACAATAGAAAATAGTAGAATCAATATATAAATAGATATGAGTTTAGTGGAACAATAATAGTTAAAAAAATTTAAGGGTAAAACTATTGTTTATAAAAGAATACATGATGGATGATGATACATAACTGAAAGTAGAAAACAACACAAAATTCTTTTAAATATATATCAAGAATTAATAAAAGACTCCACATCCCCAAGAATGTCCTCCACAAGAATCGAGAGCTCTAGCTCAATTATTTTCTCCTAACTTATAGGTACAAATAACACAATATAAGTAGTCAATAATGGTCTGTAGTCCTGTGAACAAGAAATACCTACTTGGGTACCCAAATTTATGGATACCTGAGTAGATTGTGAGATATAAATCTCAATAAGATAGCACCACCAATGTCTATCCCAATCGAGAAAATGAATTATAAATTTTGAAGGGTTCCGTATATAGTAAATGAATAATGATGATAAATTAAATAATAGAAACTTGGTTCGGTTTCCTAAATAGATAGCCATTCCATACGTCCATATTCAACCTAATATATATGTCTAAAAATTATAGTTTTCTAGGAGGAATATATAAATGTGGTCCAATAGTAACATGGAAAACCAAAGAAGACATATCCCTAGGACTGTTCTTTAGCTTGGGTTCTAAATCTCATGTCATCACATAAGTAATGTAGTAAAGTAAGGGAAGCATCTCGAGTGATACCACAACACATAATAATAAATAATGATTCATCTCAAGTATTTAGATAAAAAAATAATCAATTTCAGAGGTTGAGTTCGAGCTCATCCTTGAGGTATCGCTACACACATCTATTCAAAATATCCAATACCACTGAGCCTTTCCAAGGCGATCCTTTCGAAAGTCCATGTATTGCTCGTGGTATGGTAACCATGGATCTGTCCCTAATATCACATGTATGCGACCGAGTATCAGCCTAGGCTTGGCGTAACCATCTTTCTGATGGGTCCACCCTCTATTACAACTTAGGGAACTTGTATCACCCAATTGTATAATAAAAATCTCAGAGAATCCCTTGACTGGAAATCCTAAAACAACACTTCCTCAGAGCATCATTCTAAAACCTATCGAGTGTGGAGGGTCCATTTGTGGGATCTTTACATTGGACCCACGTTCTCTCCTCAACTTGAATTCAATTAAATCAACAAGAGAGGAATATATCATAGATCAAGTAGGGTATGAGGCCTACGCTAGATGAAATAAGACTTAAAGAATTGCATGTCAACACATGAAACTCTATTTCAAACACTACCATGGTTAAAAAGTAATTTCATATCGTTCAACCCACTAGTAATGGAATAATAAATAAATCAACATATGTAATCAAGGAATTATATAAAAAATCATTTTGAGTTCATTATAAGCATTGTAGTCATGTAACTGGAATGGGTAATTTTTCATATAAGGCATGCATTAAAATAAACATCAAGAATGCCAGAGGTATGAGGCACCATAGTTGGGAGAAAATATTGTGTTAAATATTAGGAATTATCAATATTTATGCAATTTATATTAATTTTTTATTAATAAATTTAAGTCATTACTAAGGTTCAACGCACAACCCATGGTAATTTTCTACATTTTATATAATGGAAACTTTCTCCATTTAGGATGGATCACCCCAATGTGTGGCTAATAGGTAAGGATAACTCCCCAAATAATTTTCTCAATAAGATAAGGTTACAATGTAAACTATATACAAAACCATGAAATTTTACAAACTATAACAAGGAATCACTGGAAGGATTTGGTGAGCATCACTACAACACTACATGAAATAAGTGATGAAGTAACTGGGAATATGGTAGATGAATGCATGTGAAATTATAAATAATAGTTGGGACATGCACTTAGGAGGTATCTTGGCCCATCTATAATTTTTTTCAAAGGATGAAATTTCATTAAAAAACAGGAAAAAGGACTATGAATAATTATTCCATAAATCTAGACAAGGAATTAAGAAAAGAAGAAGAACTTAAGCAGTAATGCAATGAAATCTAAATTAAAATAAACAATCATTGTGAGTTTTAAAAGAAAGCACACAACAACTGTGTGGTTTTATTATAAAACCACAACTTTTTTATCAAAAAAATCATTTGACAAGATTCAACTTTTATTCTAAAAAAATATCAACAACATTAATTAAATGTAATAAAATTATGAGAGGAAGTAAATTAATTAATTAATGCACTTTTAACATAAGGGGTTTTGGAACGGGATCCTATATTAGGGAGGAACCCGAAAGAACACTTTGGATCTTGAAAATTTCTAACAAGATGCCATTTCTACCCTACTGAGCATATGTACCTTCACATACATAAAAGGACACCTATCCCCTATTCAACTATTCGCATGGCCCATGAATATGTGCAAGAGGATACTTGTATATATTCATACATACATACACCCATCTCCACTTACCTATGTATGAATTTCTCATATATACAGATAGGTACCCCTAGAACCATATGTACATATTCACTTCCATGGGTGAATAAATGCATAACAGAAGAACCTACATATATATACACACACACCTATGTGTTAGCAGGCTAGTCACCTTAGACTATGGTGACTCTAAAATACACGACAGGGTCCAACACCCTTCAAAATAAATTCTAGGAACTAAAAAACACAAATATAACCCAAAATAATATGGTATAGACCAAAAAGAAAGTATAAATCATTACCTCGGATGGAAGTGGAGAACTGAATCAAACCGAAAGCACAACAAAGAATCCAACACACTAAAAATAAATTATTAGGGAGTAAAAGATTCATAAAGACCATAATAAATGTTTTGAGAAACAACCAAGAATAAGAAACCATCAACTTAAACTATTGGGTGAGGACCAAAATAAGCCGAACGACTTCACCTTCAGCAGCGGTTTCTAGAATATGAATAAAAGGGTCTCGAGAGGCCCTTCACACAACCTAGAAGGAAAATAAAACCAAAAACGTGTTTACCCAATTGAAAAAGGGTTTGGATAAACTTCACCAGGAAATGGGGGGACTGAAATTGGCTAAGGAGAAAGAGGAGAGGGGGGAGAGAGGCATACCTTGAAGTTTCAGAGATTAATCACAAGTGAACTGGATGGAATAAGTGGTGGAAGGAGAAGCTGGAGGAGAGGAGTGTGTTGAGCCTATGTCTCCAAGAAGGGGGGAATCACACTGCAAGGGGGTTCAGCCAAGGGGAGGTGCACGATGGAGGAAGGGAGAGACCCTTTTAGGTCTCTAAAGACCAAATAATAATAATAATAATAATAATAATAATAATAATAATAATAATAATCATAATCATAACAGTAATATTATTATTTTTAATAAATCATTTAATTTATTTTTTAAATATAATTATATCTATTTTTATTAATTTACTTAGAGAAATCATACAACACAATTATCTATAGAGGGTCTCACACTTTCAGACAAACCATACCCCTCAGTCAGCTCACAAAAACCATTTGGTTTCTGAATTCGATGCTTCCGAAACTCACCATGTCACCCATGAAACTTCTTGGACCTTCACCAATTTATAGTATTTAATAAATTACAAATTATTTGTAATATTATCATATGGTTGATAAAATATAATGTTAAAAATCGTCCAATGAAAATTTAAATAAATTTTATCCACATTTTAGGTCTTAAAAAATAGTTTAAATAGAATCTTCTTTCCATTTTTTGAACAACCCTATTTTGAATTTTTACTAGAAATGTGAAAGGAATATTCATTTTAATGTGTACAACATGGAAAATATTTTCTACCTTCATGAACAATCAATGATTTAAATAAAACTTTACAAGTTTCTTAGGTTATTTTAAAATAACGTTTTTTATTCAATAGTTGATAATTTTTTGTATTTTAAATATGTGGTTTCGGAATGGAAATGATATTTTCATCAACCTATATTCCATGCGATCATTAATTTTTTCCCATCTATGATGAAATCATTTGATGTTTATTATTCTTTACTAGGTATACAATCCAACAAAAACAACCTAATTATTTTTATGGATGATTTATGATTATGATTAAAAATGATTATGGAACCCATTCCATTACCTCGAGTTATTCTATAATAAAATATATATGTGAAATTTGTATCCTTTTAAAAGGTTGTTATATGATGAATATTTTTAGATATTTTGGCCCAAAAATGTATAGATTATTTGATGGGTGGGACATATATATCTCTCCAATTAATTGAGTAATTATTAATTTTTTATGATCTCATATGTTACATATGAGCTTATCCTAATCCCAAAAGAGCATACATGGGATGTTATCGCAAGATCAAAAGAGGGTACCCATGATTTTATGCCCGGACAAAATGGTTTTACACCAGATATTATCCCAAGCCCAATGTAAGTACACCAGTGGTTATCCAATGACTGACATATTATGGATGTCTTGGTGGATATCCTAGACATAAGATTTTCTATGCTTAAGTGTATCGCATAAATCTATGTGTCATGCCAATGTTGTGATTTCATGACCCTAGTTCTATGATTACTTTATGATTCATGACATGTGAACATTCATGATATATGGAATGATCATTTTTATGATCTAAGATATACATAGTATGGTTTTCATATTTTATTCACATATTCTGTTATGTTGATATATCTATTGTTTACCGTTACTGAGTATATGAGATAACCCTTGGTTTTGTTTCCCTTTCTAGGTTATGAGGAATGTTATTACCTATGAAATACCTGAGAAGAGTTCTAGTTATGAAGAAGTTAGTGAGAGGTGATATAGTTATTTTATAAAATAGTTTCTTATGTATCAATGTTTTCAAGGGAACTAGACCTATATTATTTTGACATTGATTATTTTGTTATTTATTGGATATTCATATATTATGATGTAATATGTATGTATCAAAAGTGTGGGACATTGTAGTTGGTATCAGAGTATGGTTTAGCTAACCTCTGGAAACTAGGATGAGATAAATTTATTGATAACACTAGAGATATGTCTAAGGATAAGAGAAAGTATAGGAATATGTCATGGAATTTTGGTGAAGGATAGAGAGAGTGGTTTACAAGAAGTTTCATCCCTGTTTGGATACTATAAGTGGTTATAGTTATGGAATAGATGCACCCAGGGATAATAACACCGAAAATGGATTATTGGTCTTTGACTCGATCGTTACCTAGTGCACAATAATGAGCCTTACTATACACCATGATTTGACACTCCTAGGGGATGTGTTTTGAAATTTCACTAACTCATTATGAACAAACATAAAATATTTGAATAGATTATGACTAGAAAATCCCTATGTAAAACCTAATTAGTTATAGATATTAAAGAAAATTCATGTTTTAGACACACTGTAAACTATTTCTCATGATTATGTGGTTTCCCACTATGATTGTTGTTATTAAAAATATGGATTTTTTATTTTAGTAAATGTCTATAACTATGAGGAATCATTTTAACACTAAATGTGATATAAAATTTGGTGATTATAAGAAACTAAAGTTAATGATGAATGTATGGGAATATATTGGGATTATTCATAATCTTCTATCATGATATATGCTTAACAAATTGAGATCTGATGATATTCCCAACTTTCCAAATAAGATGAAGATGTAATTTTATGAATGTTTATGTGATAATGAACAAAGATGAATAAAGATTCCGATTACAACATGTAAAAAAGTTAGGAGAAAAACCTACAAGAATATCTCAAATGGAGTAGAGAATGTTTTCTATGTTGAAATTAAATTCATAGGGAAATTAATTTCCATATAATTAAATTTCTCATATATGGGATCTTGGGCATTATTTATTCCAATTCCATAAAATAAGAGTTATCCCTTAGTCCAAGGAAATACCTATGTTGTAAAAAATAGTTAATGTAAAATTGTTGAATGATTTTGATATAGGAAATCAAGAATATTTATATAGATTCAATTTTACCAATGTTATTTTGGATAGAAGAATCATGCAACTTCAAAGGATTGTTTTAATTTTGGAAGCATATATGTCTTCATGTAAGACAAACTTAAATTTTATAGATAACATCTTGGGTTAATTAGGATAAGGATGATTATATGATAAAATTATTAGAAACCACTTATTAGATTTTATGGGATGGGTTTAATGTTATTAATGACATTTTGGGAGACGTTTTAAAAGAATAAGGTATATTCTAATCTTAGGTTCAACATTATGTATTATTTGAGGACTAATTACCTTTTCATAAGTTTAAATGTATTGATAAACTTCATGGTTTTTATGAACATTTATTATTAAGGTTATTTTAAAGGTTGTTTTGAATATTTCTAGGAATGTTATAAGTATTATATGAATATAATTTTAGTAAAAATGAAACTTGTCACATATAGAAAGTCTACTGGGCTTGAACCCACAACTGAATGGAGATATGGGTGAAACACCTTCCACTGTTCTTTATTTTGTATTAGATAGTATTAAAGTTTTTATATTATTTTATAGATAAGGATTATGTTATTTTTAGGAACATATGTTTTATCATAGAGATAATCATTAGTTATAAAAATGATATGGTGATAGCTTACGTATCATGAAAATTAATGGATCGTGAGAAAAATTACCCATAACATGATTTGGGGTTAGTTACACTGATTTTCAAAATAAATATATGAAGGTATTGTATTTTTATAGAATGGTGCTATATATATTTGGTTCATAAGAGTTTAAAGTATCTATTCATGTAGAATGAGTGGAATATGTGCTAGAGAATAAAGTTGTAGCTAATTAAATATTTTGACCACTAAATATATTATAACCCTGCGAAAGTGAAAAATGTGGATGATGATTTGAGTAAAAAGGGTAATTATTTATTATCTATGATGAGGACCACAAAATATCCAATATTTATGGATTCGAAAATGATGGATATAGAAACATTAAAGGAAAGGTATACATATTATCCTTCTTAAATGAGTGTTTGACTATTTTTTAAAATGATGATTAATGATGTGTAGAAGGATGATGTAGATCTATATAAGAAAATTAGAAATATTTATAAGTTAATATTTTATTGTAATGGAATGATAATGTTAGATAACCATGTAAGTGTTCCATCTATTCCCGATTTTAAGAATTTATTAAAGGAATCTCATCATTCCTCATTCTCTATTCATTTTGAAATTACAAAGATGTATAGAGATTTGAAAGAGTATATTTGGTGGGATGACATGAAGAGACATATTACAGAGTTTGTATAATGGTGATTGGTATGTTAGAAAGTTATGGATGAGAGGAAAAATTCTTAGGGGGTGTTATAATAATTACCTATATGAGAATGAAAATGGGAAAACATCACCACATATTTTGTCATTTTACACCCCAAAACATCTAAAGTTAATAATTTTATATGGGTTGTATCTGATCATCTTACAAATCTATCACACTTCATCACTATTGTTGAGTATTTTGTTTATATCATCTTTACATTATATACATTATGGAATTGGTAATGTTGCATGGAACACCACATTCAATTATGTCTAATTGGGATCTAAGGCTTACCTTTATGTTCGGGAAAAGTATTCAAAAAGCCCTGGATATAGAGTCTACATTCATCACTATGTATTATAATCACAAATATGGTCCATATAATAGAATAATTCAGACCCTAGTGGATATTATTCGCTATTATTATCTGCATTCGAAAGGTAGTTGGGATAACAATGTCCTCCAGTCAAGTTTTCTTACAATAATATCTTTCACTTAGTATATAGATAAATCCTTGGGTATTACTCTATGTTAGTAAGTGTATAAATCTATAATTATTGGATAAGATAGAGAAATAAATATATTGGGATGTGATCTAGCTGATGAAATTGAATAAAAATTAATATTCACTCAATAGAACATCAAGGAATAATAGTTTCAATAGAAAATGCATGTTGATAATTGTTGGCATGATATAGGGTTTGATTTCGGTGAGATGGTTTTCTTGTGAATTTTATTATGGAATGAGGTTATATGATTTGAAAATAAAGGAATGTTTATCCCTATGTCTATGGGCCCACTCTAGATTCTTTATTGAGTACAGATGCTCATTGTTTCATGGTACTTCCATCAAACCTATCTCAAGTTCACGATGTGTTCTACGAAAAAAAGACCACTCATCTGGTAAATGTTTCTGGAGAAACCACCAACATAAAGAAGTTTCATGGGAATATACTGATATGATGAAGTTGAGGTATCCTTATTTTTATATATTATAGTGATATAATTTTTAGGTTTCAATTAATTCTAGTCATGCTAGAATGTAACACTTTGTTATTTTATAAAATATTTTTTCTCAAAGAGATTCAATTTCTTCGATAGCTTGGGTTACATGCAACAATGTGTTTTAACAAACCAAAATTTAGTATTAATATTATTATTTGAACATGTCCATTATAACATAGCCAAAAAAAATTGGTGGAATTAATTAGAATAACCATATTTTAAAAATAAGTATAAAGGTTTCAGATAATAAAAATATATTTTCTAGTAATATTTTTATTTGGTTCAAAAATATATTATTTTCCGAAAAATTATTCTACTCGTTTCTATGAGAAAATAATATAATTAATTAAAAAATTTTTATTTTATTTAATTTTAAAATGAACCTAATATTTAAAATAATAATTCCAAAATTATCATTTAAAAGTTTTTATTATAATTTTTTGAAAAGATAATGTTTTTGATTAATATTGAAAAATACTAATTTTTATTGAAAACATCCTTTTTGTTTAATGTTTTTTAAAAATAAAATAATATTTAATTTTTATAAAAGTAATATTAGTTCCATTATAATCTTAGTAATATAATTTAATCTTGTTGCATCAATTTTATACTTAATTTTTAAATAAAACATTTTATACTTTTGAAAACCTTTTATTTGGAAAACCACTTTCTCATCACGTATTAAGGATTAATTTTAAATTAAATTCAATTAATTCTATGAATTGAATTTGTAAATAAGAATTATATATTTTTAATCAAAATGATTTATATTATATAATAATTTCAACTTATATTTTTGGTCAAAATGAATAGAAAAAATAGAAAATAATAATTAGTGTGGTTAAGGTTTAAATGGCTTTAAGAACTGTTAAACTATAAATATAATGGTAATATTGTCCAAAAAAAGCTTTTGCAAGATCCATTTTATTACCATATTTCAACCTTATATCATATAAGGTTTGATAATGATCTATTTTTGAGCCTTTTGACAATGGCAAAATATGTGTATTCTAATTTTCCTTCTAAAAAATTCTTAGTCTGTATGCCCCCCCACTTATAATAGGGAAGCCTCCACTCTCCTAATAAAACATACAAGGAATTTTTGTTCATAAAAGACCTAAAATAGTACATTTCTTAACCCCCCTGAACCTAGGTTCCGTATTTTTATTAGGAAACTCTCCTGATGAGGATTTTGGTGCAAACCTAAGGAGGTTTACTGAAGCCGAGGTATCACTTGTAACCAAGCATTTTTGTTTTATTTCTTCTTCATTATCCACAAAATATTATTAAATAATGATGATATAAATAAATAAGTAAATAAAATATACTGAGTTATAATTGTGTTAATTTAATAACCTATACCTACCTCCACTTCTGTCACAACCTATCCTAGAGGGGCCCATTCCATAACTACCCTAAGACCACCTATGATAGGCTAGGTGCTAAAGACTAGCACCGAGTTCACATATACCACAAATAGGAGGAATTATCTTTAGTACCTATACAAAAACACAGATCTCCAAGACCAAAATTTTGAAAGATAAAAACTCTAAGTAAAAAATGCATGCTTACACTATGATACATACCACAGAGTACCACAGTTAGAAAAATTGAAATTATGCTAGGCCAAAATACAAGACCAAAAAAAGAGAAGTCTTGGAATGAGAATTCATGAGTTTTGGAAACTTATCCACAGAAAAACATACATAAATGGTAGGTGTAGTATAGCTGTCTAAAGTCATAGGAGCCTAACATGTCTGTTTGATCCCTCTGAGAACCACTTAGTCATGGTCCACCTATAACTCTGTCAAAGTGTCGATCGTCTTCACAAGAAATGAAATGTGCAGGAAAAACCAATGCATGGGTGTGTAAACCCATACTTAGTAGGACACATCAATACCGTAGAGGAATATACCATTGATAAATACATGAATTACACCATAAAGGAATCACATAAAGTACACCATAATGGAAACACATGAAGAACACCATAGAGTATACAAAAAAGGTATAGTTAATATCGTCTTCTCAGATAGTAATAAGTATAAATAATGAAAAGAAGGATTATCAGTTTTAGTCTATATATCTCCTAGTTCCCATGAATCATGGAGTGTCGACAACACATAGAGAATTGATGGCGCATAAAGCGTTAATGGTGCATAGTGTTTTGATGGCACATGGAGCGTCAATGGTTTCTAGAGCTTCGATTGCACCTGGGGATTCTGTAGAGCACAAAGCATTGATGGGTCTTTCATCCCCAAGTTACGTAGTCCACAAGTTTCATCTAGCCACAAGATTCTTCTCATAGCATGCTTGTATCGGGAGAACCAAAACCTCAAGCCATTTGGGTGTATTCCAACATTCATAAAGACTCCTTATAGTATCATAAAAGGACTGAGTCATCACAAGGGTCCAAATTCCATAAATAGATTTTCAAACGCACACATAGTTTTAATGTTACGCCAGCTTTTTTGAAATGCTCCGACCCAGGACATGTCTGGGTTTGATCGAACCAAACAGACACGACACAATCCATCGACCGACGCAACCCAGACTGACTGGCCCAACCTGGACCAACTCGGTTCTGCCCGGACCGAACTGGATCGGCCTACTAGCCCTACGAGGCCATTGTAGCGGCCTGTCTTATTTGATCCTGCCTGTACTGCGGGTTGCCCAGTGATCTCTACATAGCCCACCCCGACTACATCCTCTTCTAGTCCACATAGTCCATCACAACCATGTGGCCTCTGTGTACGCTACCCATCCTCCCACGGCATACAGCTGACGCGGGTATTCAATGTGGTTGATCCGCATTAATGTGGTTGTCCCACCAAAACCTCCTACTGAGGACCATTATTCCCCATATGTGGCCTCCAATTCCATGAGCTCCCATGCAGTCCCTACTAGACTTCATTCCTTCTCTGTCATCAGCCACCCTATTAGGGGCCCATTGCCGCCTCACACTCCCCCTTAATTGACCCCCATGGTCACGTCGTACCCTCAACGTCGCCCATCCCACTGAAAAGCTTCCTTACGCTGTCGTAATTCGCCACTTCGCCCAAACTATACCACACTCTCATAAAACCTCTAATATTCCATCATGTGATCAAACCTTTTATATCCAACCATTGCGCCATGGGTTAGGGGTGTAATGGTCGATCATTCGCGTAGGGGTTTGAATACTAATGAATGTATGAAAAACGCAATATATTTGGGGGTGTAGATAAATAAAATGAACTCCCAATGAATGGATCTTCTCCTTGTTCATCTTGGCCTTGATTTATTCATCTTACAAGATATAATGAAGAACAAATTGACACAATGGTCAAAATCACCATTCCATAATCCCACGAGAATTTTTCCATTTCGTAAGAATCGATGAATTGTAGATCATCCTGCTCATGGTTTGATTCACGTTCATCATTTAAATATAAGAGGTAAATGAAATAAAAATGAAAATAAACATCTTACCTTGAGGTTGGATTAGTCATTGATGAAGAACAGAGTTCCATGATGTCATCGATCCTTGATCTGCCGATGTTCATCATCATTGGTCAAAGAGGTTTCTGTCTCCTTTCTGGATAGGAATTTATAGGGTTATGGCGATTAACTAAGATTCTTGACAATAATCCTTTATTAAAAAAACCTACACAGCATCAAATAAATTTTTTAATGATGGTTATGTCCAATTTATAACTTTTATAGTCAACCCGCACTAGTTGATGTTATGCCCCACCTAAGGTAAAGTCACTTATCTAAATACAATGCTACCCTCAGGTTTATGATTCGGTTACCCTTTTAGATGTTATATCCCGTTTAATGAAAACTCACCCAAATGATTTATTAAAAAATTATCATTTTTCATTGTATCATTCTGGTCATATTGGGCCTCAAAATCTCATTCCCTCTCAGCACTTGGTCTCTTATTATTCCAAATAAATTTTATAAAATAAAACTAGAGAAAATATAAATTATTACGTTCTCCCCAACACTGGGATTTACGTCTCCGAATACCAAAACAATGGATACTCAAAAAAATATTAGGTTAAATAATACAAATTTAAGCCTCCTTATCCGAAGTTCTCTCTTGCAGATTCCTATGCAGCCACTGAATGGACATCAATATAATTTAACACCCATGATGGATCTTCTCTTATCAATCCTCAATATCTACTGGGTACTCCAGAAAAGATCTCCCATCATCAATTTCCAACTCACCCCAGTAGATTACATGTAATGGATAATGAACCTACCTCCTTAGTTGTGACATGTGGAAGACGTCATGCACCTGGTGCTACTTTGGGGGTAGATCTAAGCAATAAGCCACCTCACCAAATCTACTCAGAATCTGAAAAGGGTCGACAAATATAAGAGATAACTTACTGCCGCAACCAAACCTTAACAATCCTCATCCAGGTGGGACCTGAAGGAACACATGGTCTCCCTCCTAAAACATTGAGGGCCTCCGTCTCCTATCAACATATGAATTCTTCCACCTCTATGGAGTCCTCATCCACTCCTGTATGATCTGAGCCTTCTCGGCGGTAGCCTACACCAACTCTTGTCCCTTGAGTGCTGAGTCCACTTGGTCCATCTAGAATAGTGGTGACATGCATTGTTGATCGTAAAAGGCACCGAATGGTTCCATTATAATAGTAATGTGATAGATATTTTTGTACGCAAACTCCATCAGTGGTGGGTGATCCTCCCAACTATGACCAAAGTCTAGGATGAAAGAACATAGCATTTTCTCAAGAACCGAGATGGTCCTATCTGTCTGGTCATCCTTCTAGGGATCAAATGCCGTGATCATGTGTGACTGAGTCCAAAATTACTCATGTAATCCCTTCCAAAACATGTATGTGAAAGAAGCATCACAACATGAAATGATCATTGATGAAACTCCATGATGCCAAACTATATTCTGCACGTAAAGGCATCCAAATCTTCATACAGAACTCTGCTCTTGGATCGGTAGGAAGTGGATAGACATGGTGAGTCGATCAATGACCACCAAGATGGTATCATGTACCCTATATGTGTGTGGTAAACCAATCAAAAATCCCTTTGATATCCCAACCCACTTCCATTATGTCACCTTTAGGGGTTGAGTCAAACCTGCTAGAACCTGGCGCTCAAACTTTACATTCTGGCCGGTGAGGCATCTAGAAATGAGATCTGCCACCACCTTTTTCATCCTAGCCCACCAGAAATGAGATCAGAGATCCTCTTAAATATTTTATACTCCTATATAAACCCAAAAGAGGATTTATAGATCTCCCTAAATACCACCTCCCACAATAGCACTGGTACTACTGTGCATCCTAAGAAGAGAGTGATGTGCCCCCACCCATCTAATATCCATTTGGGGCATGCCCTGTGGACATCTGAGCACATCAGGTCTCACAGTCGATATCCCCATGATATGCCTCCCATGATCACTGTAAGAGTGGATGGGTGACAACCATGTAATCTAGGTATGATCCGTCATCTATATCTAAAAAGGAGATCTACAACACATCCAACTGCTCTGATGCCTCACTCAGAAACTACAAGATGGATATCATACTAATAGAATCTTCCACCACATTCCTCTTTTGAGAAGTATAGAAATTCCCAAATTCATAGTCATGGAGAACTCTATACATTGTCTATGTTTCATGTTCAGGTACTTCTAAGAGAATATATACATGAGACTGTTTTGTTCAGAGTAGAAGGTAAACTACTAACACATAAGGTAGTGTCACCAAATCATCAATGTGGAGACTATTGCTACAAGATCAAGGTCATGGGTCACATTTTTCTTCTCATACTGCCTCGAATGGAGAAAAACTGTAGATATCCAGTTACCTCGACATTAGGAATAAAAAAATCATTGTCTCTGATGCATCACAAAACACCACGTACTCAACACCCTCCTCTGGTATTCTCAAGATAGAAGTGATCATCAATCTCTACCTCAGTTCCTGATAGTAATGCCGGAACTTCTCTGTCCACATGAAAGGATTACCTTTCCATGTAGATTTTTTCAAGGGTACTACTACTCTAGAAAAGTCTGTTAAAAACCTCCGATAGTATTCAACCAACCCCAGGAAACTATGATCCTAGGTAACAAACTTGGGTTTCTCCTAAGCAAGCATCGCTTCAATCTTCATCAGATCCACCACAACACCTCCCTGTGAAATGACATGTCCCAGAATGTGGACCTTCTGAATCCATAATTGGAACTTTGAGAGCTTCCCATAAATCTAGTGATATTAGAGTTTATCTATAGCCATCTTCAAGTGTATCATGTGCTCCTCCTTAGACGTCGAGTACACTATGTTTTCATCAATGAATACTACGATGAACCTCTCCAAATAAGGATGGAATGTTATGTTCATGAGTCCCATGAACACTATTTGGGAATTAATCACACTAAACAGAATCAATAAGTACTCATAGAGGCCATACATATATTTTACGGTTGTCATCAGTACATATTCATCCTGTACACAAAGCTGGTGATATCCAGATCCGAGGTCAATCTTCGAGAACCAACTTTCTCCCTTCAGCTAATCGAAGAGGTTGTATATCCTTGGTAGTGGATAGTTATTCTTAACAATCACCTAGTTTCAGTTCCAGAAGTCCACACGTAATCTCATGTTCCCATATGTCTTCATGGTAAAAAATACTAGGGCCGCCCAAGGTGAAACACTAGGTCTCATAAATCCCTTCCTATGCAAGTCCTCCAGCTGTACCCTTAACTCATTAATCTCCATGGGAACCATCTAATATGTTTATTCAGATATCTATTTCATCCCAAGGTATAGGTAAATGAATAATTATACCTCCCTATGGGGGGGTAATCTTGGGACATCCTCTGGAATAACGTCCTCATAATCCACTACCACCACAGGAAACTGTGAACTCCTATCATCAACCATATCGAGGGTGAGCCTATCCAATTGGTGAGTAGTCAGTTACACCCTCCTATGTTTTTTTCTATCCTATTTTACATGTGTTTCTTTTCTCTATAAAAGGATAACCTAGTCCCATATCTATGAAAAAACCTCACTCTACAGCAAAAACAGTCAATTTGGGCATGAACTTTAGATAACTAGTCCATACTAAAAATGATGACTTAAGGCCTCGACGCATACACAAAGAGAACCCAACCCAAAATCATTCCTTCTATCATAAGGGAACTCTATTGGTACCAGTGTGTGAATTTTGATTCTCACCTCGTTGGAGACACTATGTCTAGATATTGAGTCAGCAGTTCTACTAGAATCTTGAAGTCTCGAACAAGGGTCGTGACATGAAAAGAGAAAAGAGAACATGTGTGTATCAAAACTACATCTAGGGTTGAAAATAAATAGATCGCACCCTTAATCATCCCTATATAACTGGGTTCATAAACCTACATCACCTGATGCTGGCCTTGTCCATGTCCACCTGCTCCCTGAGCCCCTGGTTGACCACCCAGGGGTGGTGGTGGTCGTACGTTGAACCACCACTCACCGCCTACTTCTCTACATGATCCTCTTCCACATATTTCACCCTACTGATCACCCTTATCATACATAAATATTTTACTCGATGGTCCCTCAACCATATTCTGATCATCCACACGGAAACTCGGGAAATCTGAATCCATATGTCCCCGGTCACCGCATGAGTAACACAGCCTATTCTACAGTTGGATCTCTTTTCCCTAGGATCTCCACATCACCGATCCCATATCTTGGGGTCATTCCCTAGTGTTCTTGAACAACTTGGTTCCCTGCTTTTACTTTTGTCTACCTACTTGAAAATAATCTGATGCTTGGTGCCTACTAGTATCTATCACTACTAGTGTCTTCACTGCTAGAAATCTCTCTTCATGCAAGGCTTGATCTAATACCCCGGTATTTGTAGGGATACTAAGGGATATCCTAGATTCCATGATCTCCCAACATAGCCCCTCGTCATTGATATGGTCCTTTAAGAACATTCCCTAAACCATATTTGTACATTAGCGAGAAATATCCGTAAATCTCACCGAGTTCTGTGCTACTGTCTGACTGCCCTGCTACAGATGCAGGAGTTTCTGTATGCACACTGAGTGTAACATCTCCAAAAATAAATCCTCCCTGATTAGGTGCTCAATGTATACCCAAGAGAGAGTCGTATCATCATGTGTATGAATCAAAAAGCTTAAACATTTACCCACTGAGCCCTGAAGAAGGATCTTGGCAAGAACATCTATCAAGTCAGAAGGCATCCTCATATAGAATAAGACATATGTAACTACCTCCAACCAATACTTAGCTACATTGGGGTCTCTCCCACACCTAAACATTGGAGTTCACTACATTTGTAACTCATGAAACAACTCATCTTATGCAGATCCTCTAATAGTAGCACTAGTAATAACTACTACTCTCCGGGTCGTGGAATCACGGTTACACCCCCCAGAGGTGCTATCTCCTGTACTAGTCCTTGTACCATCACATTTTCACTAGGAATATCATCCCCATGATCACGCATTGGAATCCTATCTATATTTCGGCATGGGGGTGTCCTGAAATACATCATGATATACCATAGTCAATAGAGTGTGCCTTATGAGCTGACTCAAATAGGACATGAAAACACAGTCAAAAATCCTATATGATGCATGTACCATTTATATTCCCTACAACTATTTTTTTGATGTAACAAGTCAAAAAAATAATTTAGAGTCCTAGTGTATGGATATGTTGGCCTCCACACCAACACTAGAGTCCCTAGTCATAAAGTCAAACTTGAAACACTTGACATTGTTTCCCCAAACCAAACTCCCAAACACTAGGTTCTTTAGGTAGAATCGAACAAATCTAATACCACTCTATCATGATTTTTCCCATAGGGGTCTTTGTTGTGACTATTCCAAGACCACCTCTGATAGGCTAGAGGCTGGTCACTAGCATTGAGTGGGAATATCCAAACAATATGAGGCATTTTCTTATATACATGTACACATGCAAAAATCTCAAAGACCAAAATTATTAAAGGTAAACAAGCTATGTTAATAATAAATTCATACTCTATGATACCAAAAAAAGTGTATGATAGTCGGAAAACTAGAATGTAAATAGGTCTAGAATACAGTCCCACTATAAGAAAAGTCTGCCAAAGAGAATGCACAAGTTCATGAAACTCATCCGTAAAAAACCCTACATAAAGGGTAGGTGTAGGAAAAATTTCTGAATTCATTGGATGAAAACATGTTCGTATGATCCCTCTATGAACCACCCAGTCCTAGACCACCTAGAACTCTTCCAATGTGTCGATCATCTACACAAGGCATGACACATGCAGACAAAACTCATGCAGGGGTTAGTAAAACAATATTCAGTAGGACACCCCGAAACCACATAGGAAAATACCACTAAGAAGTACATGAAGTACACCAAAAAGGAAATACATAAAGTACACAAAAAATGAAACACACTAAGTAAAACATAAAGAAAACACACTAAGTACAATTAATACAATCGATAATATAGGTATAAGTCTTAATCATGAAGAGAATTTTTATCATTTATACTCCACTGATCTCCTAGTTTCCATGACTCATAGAGTTTCCAAGATGCACAGAGCGTTGATGGTGCACAGAGTGTCGATGGATGCCAGATAGTTTTTGGGACCCAAGGCGTCGATGGTGCATGGAGCATCGATGGGTCCTGTAGTCCCCAAGTCATGTAGTCACTAAGTCACAACCAGCCTCAAGATTTTTCTTGTAGCATGCTTGTTCTGGGAGAACCTACTCCTCAAGACATTAGGTCATATTATATCATTCAAAACTACTAACTTCGAGTATCTAAAAAGTATCACCTAATCTCAAGGGTCCCAATTACTTAATTGGATCATCAAAAGGACACACGTTTTCAATGTTACGACTGTTTTTCTAAAAAGGTCTAACCCGGGTCTGATCCGGGGCCGATCGAACCCACCGGATAGAACCAGAGCCATCAGTCGACCTGACCTGGTCTGACCAACCTGTCATGAACAACCTAGTTTGGCCTAGCCCAATCCAGTTCATCCCAATGGGTCTCACCCACTATGCCTCTAGATCAGCATGACTTATCAGGTCCATCCCACACTGTGAACCGACTCGTGCACATGTTATGCCCCTCCCCAACCACGTCCCCTACTTGTCCATGCGGTCCGTCCCTCCCACATAGACTCTATGTCTACACCCTATCCACTTTCTGCACACCTCCCATGTGGGAATTCAAAGTGGTCAGGCTACTTTCATGTGGCTGCCCCAACCAGGCCTCCTGTTGTGCCCCCTGGTCACCGTCCACGGTCTCTACTATCATGGGCTTCCACAAAGTCCCTATAAAACTTCATTCCTCCTATGCCACCAGCCACCCTTCCATAGGCCTATTGCTGCCACGTGCTCCCCCTGAACTTGTCCCCGTGGCCGCATCTTTCCCTCACAATTGGCCGCTCTTCTAGAGGCGTTCCTTACACTATCGTAAGCTATCACCTCACCTAAACTATTCCACGCTCCCTTCACACCTCTATTACTCCATCGTGAGGTCAATCCTTAGATCTCAGACCATTGAACCATGGTTCATGGGTGCCACGGTCGATCATTCGTGTATGGGTTTTAATGGAAAACAACATATAGATAACACAATATATTAAGGTCAAGGGGAGATAAAACACATGAATTATCAATAAACAGATCTTTCCCTTGTATGTGTCCGCCCAGGTCCGTTCATGTTAAAAGGTTTAACAAATACAAAAATAAACACACATATCTAAATCCCCATTAAAAAATTACATAAGAAGATATCCATCACACAAGAATGGATGAACCATGGATAAACATATTTTTGGGTTGGTCAGCGTTCATCACTTCAATCTAATAGGGAAAGGAAATCACAATGAAAATCAACATCCAACCTCATGGTTGGATCAATTATTGATGAAGAACGAAGTTACATGTCTTCATCGATCCTCGGTCCACTAAAATTCGTCATTATTCGTCATAGAGGTTTCCATCTCCATGACTTAGAGTATTTTCTAGTGTTATGGAGATAACCCTGGATTCTAGACAATATGCCATAATTAATATAAACCAATGCATCACCAAATAAAATATTTTTTATTAAATTTCATTTATGATTGTTACCTTCAAATTATAACTTCCACATTGAACCCAAACCAGTTGATATTAGGCCCTACCTAGGGTAAAGATGCAGCTCTATGCACAATAGTTCCCTCAAAATTCTGAAGGGGGAACCTGTTTAGATGTTATTACAATTTTAATGAAAAACCACTCGCGTGCTTTATTAAAAATAAAACATTTTTATCGTATCAATGTTGGAATACCATGCCGAAGTATCTCAATTTGTCTCCATGATTGGTCTTAGAATTTTCCCAAATAATTTATAAATATAAAACTGGATAAAATATGAGTCATTAACACTTCCATTAAATTTTAATTGAAACAATTTATTGGGTGTATGGTGGACTACCACCTTGCGAACTGATGTAATTCGTTTTCCATCACTACCTCTCATGACTAGATATAATGATGGATTAAATATAATAATAATATATTTATGAAATAACCATACTTCTATAATTATTATATTAACACTACTTTATTACATTCAAATCTGTTGGAAAATAGTAACGTCACTTATGCATACATGTGGTCTACCTTCTGCCCAAAGTGATGTGATTAATTTTTTATTTTATTTGGCCATGAATGGTAATAAGGATATATTAAATGAATATATAATATATATATGACATTAAAATGAGTAGTTAAATATTAATATATATTTTCCTTTATCTTTCCATCCGTTGAAAAAATTGAAACAATGTTCATGTGTGTGTACGACCTACCGTCTCCATGAAAGATGTAATTAATTTTCCATCAATGAAGTATATGGATTACTCTAAATAAATAAATATTAATTATATATGATATTTATATCATGGATAATTTTTTTTAGATGATGGAACCATGATCAAATTAAAAGGAATGAAAATAGCAAACCAAAACATACTTGAAAAATGAAGTTGTTATTACCTGAAACATGATTTTAATAGTGATTTTCTAAGAAACAATTAATAAAAGGTCATTAGTCAATCATATATTGTATGATATATATGATTATGGTTATGTAAAATATTTATAATAAATATATATTTATTATATATGTGTTTCGTAAATCTTGGAAGAAATTTGAGACATGAGTTTGGATATTTTTGTCTCACTTTTATTTCCATGGGACACATGGAATTTTAACCAATTTTTTCTTTTGTGTGGTGTATATTATACCCAATAATTTATTTATTTTATAATTATTTTTTAAATTATAGTGATTTAAATTTCCATATAAGGTTATTTCTTTCATGGGGCTTATGATTCAAACATTTCCAAAGTGGTAAATGTTTTATGTCACAATCTCAGTGTTTATAAAGATTGTTTATGATTACATTTCCAATGGTGAAATATTACGATCGATCTCTCAAGAAACTCATTTATTCTATTCTAATATAGTTTTTTATTGATAATACATGTTTTCCTTTCACTTTCTTTACTTTAAATACTCAATATACGAAAAGAACATTTTTAAGAAAAATTATGTTAATTTATATCTTTTTTTAAAAATTATTTTACTTACATGTAAATGTTTTCTAGAATTATTTTAATTAAAGAAATTATTATTCAATTATTATTATTTATATACTATTTCACAACATTTTAATTTTTATTAAATGGTTTAAAAGTAATCTTCTTTCATCTTCTGAACAAGTCTCTTTTTAATTTTTACTAAAAATGTAAAAGGAATATTTATTTTAATATGTACGAAATGAATGATATTTTACACCATCATGACCAATAAATGAATTAAAGATTAAATTATATGTTTTAAGGTTATTTTAAAGTATGTTTTATTAATATTTATGAATTTTTTATATTTTAAATAAGTGGTTTCAAAATGGAAAGGATATTTTTCTCAAGAAATATTTCAAGTGATCTTTAAAAATACTTTTTTCTATCTAATATGAGATAATTTGTTTTTACAAAAGATTTTATGGGGATATGATCCAATGATAATCACCTTATAATTTTTTTGGATGTTTTTTTACTATGATAAAAATGTTTTTGAAACCCATTAGTTTTCCATGAGTAATGCTATATTGAAATGTTTATGAAACACATATCCTTTTTAAGGGTTATAATACGATGAATGTTTTATGATATGATGACAGAAAAATGTATAGATAATTTGATGGGTGGTACCTATATCTCTCCCAAATTCATTGGGTAATGATTAATGTTCTATGAGCTCAAAGTGTATATGAGATATTATCCCAATCCAAAAATAAGGTACAAGAGAGGTTATCCCAATCATAAAAAAGGGTACGTGGGAGGTTATATGAAGCCCAAAGTTTGTAAACAGGTGGCTATCACCTGGCTAACATGTTATCAATTTCTTCGTAGATAGCCTGGAAAAAATATTTTCTATTATTTTGTATATACCATAAATCTATGTTTTTTTCTAATGTTATGATCTATTAAATCATGATATTTGATTCTTTTATGATTAATTTCATATGAACTTCCAATATTTATTCATTTACTAAATTTTCTGATCCATGTTATGTAAGGTTTGGTTTTCAAATGTTATTTTGATGTTCACATACCATTATACTCATGTTGTGTTGATATATATATTACCTACCTTAACATGGCATATAAATCCACCAATTCAAAATTTTCTTTTCCCCAGGTTATAAAGAAAGGTATTATTCCTGATATGTCTTAAAAGGCTGCTAGATATGAAGAATATAGTGCAAGATGATGTAATTCACTTATGAACCAGTTGTTTTTGTATTTAAGTATCCAAAGGCACCCGACCATTATGATTCTGTTGTAGATAATTATATTATGCAATGGATATTCTGCCATTAACATAGATATTTATTTGAAAAAAGTGTAGGTTTCTATGTTTTAAGTCAATTTTTCTTTACTTTATTTCAAATGTGTTCAAAATGAAAATTTTTATGTATTTTATAAATAACAATTTAACAAAAAGACAAAAACGAATGTTCTATTTTAATATTTAAAACATCAAAGGGTTTTCTTACTACTATAACCATTAATTTATTCTTGGATTCATTATGAGATTTAATTTTTTCATCAAAAAAAATCCCTATTTTCTATTTTTTACTATTTTCAAAAACGATTTAAAATGGATTTTATATTTCAATATCTGAAAATGGTTTCTTATTGGTGAAAAGAATATTATTATGAGAGAATGTTGCAAATTTAATGCTTTTGGGTTTTATGAGTATTTTATGGTGCATGGTCATTGTTTATGATGATGTGTGGTTCAGTTATTAACCAAGGATGGGTGGTTATGTTATAAAAAACAATGAGTGGGCTATGGTAGTCATCTAATTCATTAGGTAATAGATATATAATAAGTTGGATATGAAGGTTATTCCATTTTTCACCCTCAATGATATTTCATTTATAACCATGCCGGTTATTCCATTAGTAAACATGAAGGTTATTCCACTAATGATCGTATCAGTTATTCCTTTTGTAACTATGAAGGTTTTACCATTGATAATACGAATATGAAAATGATGCATCTTGTTAATTAAATGAATTATTTAGACATACTATGGTTTATATAAAAATCAATTAATTTCTCAAAGAAATATAATTAGATTATGTTTAAAGGAATGAATTTCTTATTTCTTAAGGGTTAAAAGTAAAAAAATGTATGAAAATCATAAATTTTTATTTATTGCAAAGAAACAATTATGATTTTTATTTTACCATTATGATTTCTTATGAAATGATTTATTAAGAGATTTGTGTAGGGAATTTTATTTCTTTAGTAAGAAAATGTTTATCTTAAGCCTAATGTTTTTTATAAAATTCAGTGTTTTTATAATTATTAATAGACTAATGGGATTATTTATTTTTATATGTCACTCACTAATCCTTCTATTCTCATACCATGATTTAACATGTTTTTATTAGGGTTTAATTATGGGTAGGATCAAAGAAGAAGTCATGTTGAATGTTGTGATGAGTTTTCACTAAAATAAAATGTGTTTCCTTTAAATGTTTTATATTGTGAGAAATAGGATAACAAGAAGTGTGAAAATTTTGTATTATATGAGTTTTTTATGTAAGTGTTATAACTTAATTCTATTAAACTCTAAACTATATGTATACTTGAAATATTTGAAGGTGAAATGTTGAATAAAAACTCAAGAATAATTAATGATTTAAGGCTAGGTCCTAAAATTATAACTTTTTGTCCAACAAAAATTAAGCATGGGTTTCCTTAGACATGTGTTTTTTATACGAAGCCTTAAACTATTAATTAAATACACTATTTTTTGAGCATAAGTGAGATCAAGAAATCTATCATCTAATTATTTAATTTTTTATCTATGTGATTTTCTTTTTTTACAAACTACTTCTGATATGAAACTAATGAACTTCTAAAAAAAATTCTTTATACGAGAATATTTATTAGTTTAATCCTTGTAATAGTTTCTATGTTAATTGGGTTCTCTTTTAACCTCTCAATAACACCATTATCAGAACAACATTTATAATGGCCCGAACCTCCTAGTCCATTACTTTTATAAATTTTGGTGTATGAGGTTTCTTGTGGACCACCAGTGATTTATTATGGAGTTTTCCAAAAACTCAGTCCCCCCAAAAAGTTCCACCAAAACAGTGGAACTGTGACTGTGGCGCCATGACGGTGGCATTATGATAGTGGAATCGTGAAGGTGGACCTGTGATGGAGGAACCATCATGGTCTCACCCATCATAGATTCACACCCAAATGGTTGTAGCACATACAGTGTATCACTGAACCGGGGGCACTATGTCTCCCAACCTTTGCCTTTTTTTTCCAGTTTCCGAGTTTTTCCACTTCTTCTCTTGTAAAGTATCTATTGAACTAAAAGTGTATTAATACCCATTATTAACACATTTAAATATAGTAAATGATGTTTTATACCCCCAAGGCTTGAGAGACCCTTCATTTACCAAAACGTGTTGCTTTTTCCTCAGGGTCACACCTTTCCCCATGGCTTCCAGCTTCACCCTGTTACATGGTTTTCTCTATTTAAAGGATACATATCAACAACCAACCATTATCTACACCATCCCCATGGATAATTATTAAATAATGATTAATAAAATCATGTGTAACCACCCAACTGCATGGTGGAACCACGATCCTCCTTTTAAGAGGTTTGAGATTTCATATCCCGTAACTCCTAGATTTGGCCTTTTATCAGATGGAGATTCTTTTTTATCATCCTTGATTCATTTATTTTTCTTTGTGTATGTGGATTCCCTATTTTGGAGACGAATTGTGTGTCGTGATGTTGCCCTTCCCTATCATCCTTGGAGACATTGGAGTTCTTCCTCTGCAAGTCGTGTAACCCCAGTACTTGGGGTAAGGAGATAACTTATAGCATTTAACATATAGGTAGTGTTTTCCTACATCACTCTTTACTATGTATCTTACGGGGTGGGTATGATAATGTTTCCTTGGGGTATGTATGAAACCAATCCTTATTGAAGATAATAAATGTTTTTTAATAATGAAGGGGTGTGTTAATTGATGATGTTGTTGTACTCTTTTATCATCTTTTATATGTTGTGAACTATATGGGATTACTCCCACTGAAAATCATGGCTGTTGGAGGTCCTTTCATGGGCACTAATATACATCTATTTTCATTATAATAATGAGATTGAATGTTTGTAACATTGAAACTAGTTAATCACGTAAACCTAGTTGATTAAATGCATTCCCATTGAATAAGAATCCTTATGTGATCATCCTGGTGAACAAAATAGAAAGAATGAACTTTTTAAATGGTTCGGTTAAATATGAAAACTCCCTTTATATCTTCTACTAGTAGTCAAGGTTTTTCTGCTTAATGATGATGGGGTGATGTGGATGGGGATGTGATCCCCTATTGTTCAGTTGTTGGTTTGTAGATCTGAGGCCGTGTGGGGTTGTATGTTGGTGCTTGGTTTGGTTCTAGTACCTTGAGATATCTCACAGATCCCTTTTGTTGTAGTGAATTTACAATAGAACCAGTTGTGAATGCATAAAATGTTGTTTGGATGTTTTTTTATTTAGTATAGAGTTTTTTGTCATGTGGATGTGCCTGTTAGTTACCCGGTAGGGGATAATTATTTTATAAAGAAATCACTTGAACATGATAAAAAAATGGGTGGTGCTCTGGTTGTAGATGTTTTCAATTTGTTCATGTTTGAATAGTATTGAGGGTGTTTTTGTATAGGCTGGTTTCGGAACCCTCAGGTTGGGATGAGTTCTTGTTCTAGTACACGTATAAATTTAGTTCATGTTTTTCTTATTCCCACCCCACCCTAGTTGAGCACTTCTTTCCAAACACCCCCATTTAATGGGGGAGGATGTTTTCCCAACATTTTTATGAGTGGATGGTTATTAGTTCCATTCAACTCCCTCTATCGGGTATCCCAAGACTCTTCGGGTGGGATGTGATGGCCTGAGGTCCATTTTAGCCCAATATTGTTCATGTAGGGTACGCTGTGGTTGTTGGCCTAGGTGTGTGTGGGTAGGTATGTTTTTCATGTGTCTTTGGGATGAGGTCCAGGTGACTTTTGGAATAGCGGTTGTTGTTCTAGCCTGTGTGTTTGCAGGTGTGGTTACGTATGGTTGTGGGGGCCCAGGTGTCTGCAGGCGTAGTGGTGGTTGTGGTGTCCTAGGTGACTATCGACCAGATGCACAGTTGTGGTGGCCCAAAAGTTTGTTGTTGGTGTGGTAGTGGTATTGCAATGAAAATGGCGGGGGAGGTCTGACACATAGGATGTTATAAAAAACAAGTGTGAAAGTGGTTCGAGGTACCCAAATATTGATGTGCTATTACTATTACCTTACCTGACTTGCATTATTTGGGGAGTGTACCTTTGTGAGGATGTGTGGATAGTTTCCTTTCTAGGTTATTTGGTCATCGCTTTTCCTCATGGGGTATTAGAATGACTCCCCACTTGTGCATGAGATATTTTGGTTTTCCTTTCTACGTATACTTGTATACACATGCTATGTATATAAAACTGCTTTCAAGTTTCCAAGAGGACTTAGAGGACAGTGCAGGACCATATTAGCTCGGATGTTGGTTCAGTTTCTGTTGTTGTTTTCATTTCATTTGGTACTTTTCTTTGAAGTTTTCTTGTACTTTTTAACACTTCATTTTGAACAATCTTGTGTAAAAAAGGTTTTGTCTTTACATTTACTTTGTGTATTTGGAGTTTTTTGAGATTTACCATCTTATCTCCCAATATATATCTATAAAAAGGGTCATGAATTCCATATTGTGTGTTATTATATACCTTCGGTTCTATTTGCCACTCCAGGGCCTATTAAAGGCGCGACTCGGGGGTTATTATCTATCCTTCAACTTGAATATGGAAGGGTATATTAGTTTGATGTCCCTTCCCACATTTTGGTGAAGGCAGGTCCTGAAAAAATGGTATAAGAGGTTCTGGATGAGAGATAAGATGGAGTTTGGAGTTAGTAATAGTGAGTATTTCCTGGGATGGTAGGGAAATAATGTTAGGAAATCATGGTGCATGAAATAGGGAAGGAAAGATGGGAAATGACATGAGATCCCCCTGGTGATCTGATGCAAGGACTCTGGGCCTACTAAATTACCAGGGGAGGCTACATTGATTGCAGGGTAGAGATCCTAGGAAATGTACATGCATTATAATGACATTTTTTCTTGTGTGTTCCAGGTGTTTTGGGAATTTAAAATGAATAACAAGTTGGAAGAAAAAATTAAAATAAATCATATACACTACTTGGGATTAGGCATTCTTTGTTTACCATATAACTATGGCACCCAGATGATGTCCAAGAGTTGTGAAGGAGATCGAGGCCTAGAAAGATAATCAGGATAATCATTGAAGGGATGATCTAGTGGAGGAAGATGACTAGTGGTAGAAGACGCTTCAGGCCTTTCAGTGGAAATACCTTGTGAAGTAAGACGGTAGAATCTAATACATTGAGATAGAAAGCTAGCATGAGGGGTTAGTGATAGATTTCATCATGATCTGGGCTCTGAAAGAGTACTAGGTTACCCTATCTATAAGACATATGTGGGAGCAGTGCATCAATGGTGGACGCTCTATCTTAGGGAGAAAAGGGAGGCTGAGGTTTCGTGGACTGACTTTGGGAGGGAGTTATATGAAAAATTCCTCTCTTCCACAAAGAGGGCTATAAAGAGGTAGGATCTACTCCTCATTCAGCAGGGGAGTATGTCAGGGAGGGAATTGGGAATCAAGTTCAAGTATCTCCTTTGTTTTACTCTTGACCTATTTCCGGATGAGGAGTCTCGGGTGATACGTTTAGAGGAGGCACTCTGAACATCCCTTCAATTTGTTGTTACACCCTTCACTCTACCGACGTACACATAGGATCAGAAGAAGGCTGATGTGGTAGAGAGGATGAAAACTCTATGAGGTATGCCATGATAGGGGAGCTAGTTGAGCACGTCAAAGGGGAAGGCCATTAGCAGTAGGAGTTTATCCTCAGGGCCTTCCAGGTTTCGACCGATAGGGAGAAGCCCCCAACGATTCTAATTTCTATCTCTTGGTCCTCACTCTTTCTCTGCATTCCTTGGACTGAGATTCTTCATCTGTTGTAGTCATGGGAACATGAAGAATCAGTGTCCAAAACGAGTGCGGTGCGATAGAGGTGGGAAGGTTCATAGGCCACGTCAACAGCAGTAGTTTCTAGCCAAGAATTTTCAACAGATGCACCAGGGACAGTGAGTTCCCTATCCTACGAGAGCAGACGTTGTAGGAGAAGGCTGACCTTAGGGTGCTCCTCAGGGTCCTCGAATAGGGTGTGGTCAGGGAGGCAGCTAACAGTCTAGGGGTAGAGGATCTGGGCATGGGTAGTTGCATGCTGCAGATGCAGCATTTCTACCAGGCCAAAGGTCCTTCGAGGTACAATAACCTTGTTTAGTACTCTTGCTTGTTATTTGTTTGATTTAAGAGATTCGAACTCCATTTTTTCACCCCGGTCTATCCCATGCTCTGGTTCTAGAAGCAGAGAGACTTCTCATTCCCCTGGCATTGAGTACACTAGTCAAAGCTCAGACCAGATTCTGTTTTTTTTTTCAGGGATGTAGACTAATATTGGGGCCACATCAGTCTAGTGGGGAACTTCTTTTGACAAATATGCACCCATATGATGTCATTTTAGGCATCAACTAGATTTTCTCTATGTATGTTGTTATCAATTACTTTTGGAGAAGGGTCTTATTTTCAGATGTGGGCATCCAATGCATAGTTTTTGTTGGAAAGTAGGGTTTCTAGGAGGAAAATGGGTGGGAGGATACCCTTATTTCCTTATTAGATCAATTTTCAGTGGATTCAGTAGATATGAAGATGGTGGAAGTCCCTGGGATTGTCAGTGAGTTCCTATAAGTCTTCCCTGGAGAGGTGGTGACTCTACCCCCTCAACGTGACGTTGAGTTCGGGATGGGCTTGCAACCCTTTTCCTGTCTGATTTCGATGGATCCCTACTGTATAAAACCTTCTACGTTGTGGGAGTTGCAGATGCAGGTTGATGACCTGATAAATAAGGGTTTTATCATACCATGTGCGTCACCGTGGGGTGCTCTAGTCTAGTTCACAAAGAAGGAAAACGTAGGTATCATGCTATGTTTATACTACCGAAGGATGAATCAGGTGACGATCAAGAATAGTTACCCCCTCCAAGGGATTGAATACTTTTTTCACCAGTTAGAGAGAGGATGTAGGTTCTCTAAGATTGACCTACAATCGGGATATCAGTAGTTAAGGGACATGGAGAAAATCATCTCAAAAACTTATTTATGGTGCATATACGGGCATGTTGAGTCAGAATCATTCCATTCAGAGTTATGAAAACCCCAGGTATGTTCATGGGGATCTTGAACTCCATCTTCTGGGAATATATTGATTGGTTCTTAGTCGTGTTTATCATCGACATCCTGATCAACTTTAGATCATAGGATAATCACACCGAGCATCTGAGGAGAGTTTTAGAGGTCCTCCATCAATATTGGCTCTATGGGTAGTTGTCCAAGTGCATGTTCTTAACATGAAAGGCGCACATACATTGACATGTAGTTTCCTAGCAGGTAATTACAGTGGACCCATCAAAGATTGTGGTAGTTTTTTCTTGGTCAGCACCGAAGAACGTTGCAGTGGTTTGTAGTTTCCTGGCTCTAAGAGGTTACTAACAAAGGGTCATGCACAACTTCTCTCAAGTTGCAACACCTTTGATTCCTTTGACCAAGAATGAACATGATTCTGTATGGAATGAGAATTGTCGGGCAACCATTACTTATCTAAATTTGAAAATGGTCAGATCCATAGTACTGATGTTTCTAGTGGAAGGGGTAACATTTGAAGTGTTCTATGATGCTTCATGCTGTGGCATGGGCTGTGTAATGATACAAAAGTGGGGAGTGATCTCATATGGGTCTAGGAAGTTACGTCCCAATAAGCATAACTATTCCACCCATAATCTTAATCTTATAGCGGTTGTGTTCACGATGAAGTGGTGGAAGCATTACCTCATCAGGGAACGCTTAGTGGTCTTCACAGATCCCAAGATCTTGAGGTATATCTTCTCATAGTGTGAACTGAAAAGGCGGTAGCAGACATGGATGGATTTTTTTCGGGACTACAACTTCTAGATTTCCTACACCTCAGGAAAGGGGAACATGGTGGTTGATGCCTTGAATAGGAATTCATAGAAGGATGTGGTTTGAGAATCATCAGATGCTTGGAAGGTTGTGGAGGTGTTGGCTACCTTACACCTTGATGAAAAAGTTGATGGTGGTAGGGGATGTCTGTTCTAGATGATGGTTCAGTCTTCACAAGAACAATAGGCGAAGGAGTTTCAGTGGGGGACTTAGAGGCTGAAGTGATTCACGATCGTGTTAGATGGGGAAATACGCTGGAAGGATGGTCAGAAGATGGATGGAATTGGATGTGGTTTCATGGAATGCGGTTTGGCCTGGTAGAAATGCATGAGATAGTTCTCGATGAGTTCCACCAGTCATCCCTGGAGGTACACTCAGGAGATTATATGATGTACTAGGGATTGATGGATTAGTTTTGGTGGACAGGGGTGAACATACTAGTTACAGTGTTTGTGGGAAAGTGACTCATGTGTCAGTAGGTGAAGGATGAACAATACATCCCAAGAGGTCTGTTGAAACCTTTATAAGCCCCTGCGTGGAAGTGGGACGACATGTCAATTGATTTCTTCATGGGACTACCCATGGTCTAGGGAGGTTGCAATGCTATCTGGGTAGTGGTGGACCTGCTAAAGAAATCAGATCACTTCCTGGTAGTCAAGGAGTTGAGTGCGGTGGATGCCTTAGCACAAAGGTATGTGTAGGAGGTGGTGATGATGCATGGTGTTCAGAGGTATGTAATCTTGGATAGGGATACATGGTTTAACTCATGAGTCTGGAAAGGATTGCAACATGATTTTAGAACCCAGTTATGCCTTAACACTACTTTCCACCCACATACATATGGGAAGACAAAGAAAACCATCCAGACAATGGAATATATGCTACAAGCATGTGTTTTGGACTTTGGGGGATCATGGTTTTGATAATTTCCTATTTTAGTGTTTGGATACAACAATATCTATCATTCTACCAATGGAAAGGCTCCATTTTAAGCCTTATATGGAAGACAATTTCGTTCTCCTATGTGTTGGACCGAGGTTGGTGAAGTAGGTGTTCATAGCCCAGAGGTGGTGTAGAGCATGAAAGAGAAGGTTCAACTTATACGGGATAGGATGAAGGTGTATGATGACTAGAATAATTCAAATTAAAACCATAGGAGGAGACCCCTGGAGTTCAAGGTTGGGGACCATGTGTTCTTAATGGTCTCCCCTCGGTGCGGGAAATAGAGGTTTGATAGGGGGAGTATGCTTTATCCTATGTTATCTAGACCCTTCTTCGTGTTGCGATGGATTGGTGAAGTGTCTTATCATCTTGAGCTACCACCACCGCTATTGAGGTTCTATAACATCTTCCATGTCTCACAACTCTATCGGTATCTACATGATGACACTCATATCCTCTAATGGGGGAGACTGGATATTAACAACGATGAAACATTCATGGAGCGACTAGTGAGGATCTAGGATCATGAGCAGAAGGTGCTTCATCGATGAAAAATTCCCTTCGTTCGTGTGTTATGGATGCATGGTGGCCTCAAAGAGAGTACCTAGGAACGAGAGGCATAGATGCATGCCCGGTACCCAAAGATGTTTTGAGTTTTGTTCTGTGTTGTTTTGTACTTGACTATGTTGTAATGCTTGACCTTACTAATAATCATATGAGTTGTTTCCTTTGATATTTGAATGTGTGTGAAGAGTACCGATTATGGGGAGGGGAGAACCTGATCCCTAATCTAGATTCATTAAAGTTGATGTGATTCACCCTATGCGGTTGTGTCAATGCCTTCCAATGTGGATAGAATCTTGACATGGAGGAAGGAACTCCCAAATCCATGTATCTTGATGGTTTTAATTTTGTGTTTTTGTGTTTGATCAGTGATTATATAGGTGTTCGAGATATGGGTGAGAGAGATACTCCTAAATTTCATGGATTATTTCAGATTTCGAGAAACTCTAGGGTGGTTTTCCCCTGAGAGTTATATTACGAGGTGGTTGTTCGGACCCCTCTCTTTTCCTTGGGTTTATTCTTGGATTCCTGAGGACAAGAATAGTTTCATAGGTATCTAATGTAATGTACTGATCCCACCTAGTCCATTAAATTTACATGTGTCTAGTGTATGAGGTATTCTGGGGACCACCAGTGACTCATTAAGGAGTTTTCAAAAAACTCGGTCCCACCAAAAGGTTCCACCGAAATGGTGGCACCACGACGGTGGCACCGTGATGGTAGCATCATGATGATGGAACCATGATGGTGGAACCATCATGGTAACACCCGTCTTGGTCACACAATAATATGGTGGAATCTCTTACTTTGTGTCACCAAACCGGTGGCAGGGTTTCAGTGGAACCGTGTCCCCCACCCTTTTCTTTTTTCTAGTTTTCACATTTTTCCAATTCCTCCGCTGTAATGTATCTTTTAATGTAAAAGTGTTTTAAAACCCATTTTAAATTTATTTAAATCTAGTAAAATATGTTTTAAACCCCTAGGAGTCAAGTTACCCTTTAGTCACCAAAACATGTGGCTTTTTCCTCAGTGTCACACCATTCCCTATGGCTTCTAGCTTCACCCTGTTACGTGGTTTTATCTATTTAAAGGATATCTATCAACACATTGCTATTATATCCACCATACATGAAGAGAATTATTAAAACCCAATTAATAACATAATTTTTAACCACCCAAATGCATGGTGGAACCACGATCTACCTTATAAGAGGTTTGAGATTTCATATCTCATAACTCCAGGATCAAGCCATTTATCACCCGAAGATTATTTTTCTTTTTCCATTATTCCTTTTTTCCCTTAGTGTACTTGGAGTCTCTATTTCGGATACAAATCATGCACCGTGCTGGATCCCTTCCCACTCAGCCTTAGAGACCTTGTACTTCTACATCTGTATGTCGTGCAATGCCAGTTTTGGGGAAGAAGATAAAAATTCGATCATTGATCATCCAGGTAGAGTTTTCATTCGTCTCTCTTTATAGTGTATCATGGAGGGTGGGTATGATAATGTTTCATCTGGGCGTGGATAAAACCAAACCTTAATGAAGATAATAAATGTTATTTAATGAAGGAAGTGGTGTGTTTGTTGATGATGTTGTTGTACTCTTTTATCGTTGTTTATATGTTGTAAACTATATGGGCTTATTCCCACAGAAAATCATGGCGGTTGGTGGTTTTTTCTTGGGAACTAATGAAACTATATTTTCTTGATAATATTGCAATTGAATGAATGTAACATAGATACTGATTGATCATGAAACCCTAGTTGACTAAATGGATTCCCAATGAATAATAATCCTTGTGTGATCACCCTAGTTAACCATATGGAAAGAAGGAACTTGTTAAATAGTTTAGTTAAATATGAAAAAAAACCTTGAAATGTTCAAAAAATAAGCACAGTTATTCTTCTTAATTCTTGGGGGTGGCATGGATGGGGATGGGATCCCCTGTTTTTCAATTGTTGGTTTGTAGATCTAAGGTTGTGTGGGGTCATATGTTGAGGCTTTGTTTGGTTCCAGTACATTGAGGGATGTCACATATATCATTTTTTGTTTTGAATTTACGTGAGAACTGGGTGTGAATGCTTAAATTGTTGTTTGGATATTTTCTTCTTCAGTCCATAGTTGTTTTGACTTGTTGATGTGCATGTTAGTTACTTGATAATGGAGAATTATTTTATAACGAAATCACATGAACATGATAACAAAAATGGTTGGTTCTCTGGTTGTGGATGTTGTGCATTGGTGCATGTATGAATAATAATAAGGGTGTTTCTTTATAGGCTGGTTTCGGAACCCTTAGGTTGGGATGGGTGCTTATTCAACTATACATATGAATGTTGTTATTGTGTTTCTTGTTCTCACCCCTCCCATGTTGAGCAATTCATTATGATCACACCCATTTCATGGGGGATGGTGTTTTCCCAACATTCTTATTAGTGGATGGTTATTATCTCAGTTATTCTCACTCTCCCAGGTAGCCCAAGACACTTCAGGCAGTCTATGACGACCTGAGGTCCATTATAGATCCAGATTCATTGGGCATGGTATGTTGTAGTTGTTGGCCCAGGTGTGTGTAGGTAGGTCTGTTTCCCATGTGTATTCGAGATGAGGCCTAGGTGTCTTCATGAATGGAAATGGTTGTTCTAGGCCAGGTGTCTACAGGCATGGTAATGTATGGGTGTGGTGGCCTAAGAGTCTACAGACGTAGTGGTGGTTGAGGCAGCCCAGGTGATTGTGGGTAGGATGTGTTGTTGTGGTGGCCCAAAAAGGATGTTTTTGGGGCAGTAGTGGGACTATATTTAAAATGGAGGGGGAGGTCTAATGCATCATGTGTCTTCAATAACCACTCGGAAAGCGGTGTGGGGTACCAAAATATTGATGTGCTATTACTAATACCTTACCTGACCAGGGTTATTTAGGGAGTGTGCCTTATTGGGGCTAGGTGGATAGATTCATTTCTAGGAGATTTGGTGATATCTTTTCCTTAAAGGGCATTAGAATGCCTCCCCACATGTGCATGATGGATTTTGGTTTTCCCTACTGAGTATACCTATATACTCACCCTACACATATAAAACTGCTTGCCGGTTTCCAAGAGGAATTAGAGGACTGTGCGGGACCGTATTAGCTCATACATTGGGACATTTTCTATTTCTTTTTTCTTTTCTTTTGGTACATACCTTTGGTGTATTCATGTAATTTGTAGCACTTTATTTTGAAAATTCATGTCGAAAAGGGGGTTGTGTTTAAGTTTACTTTCTATATTTGGAGTTTTTTAAGATTTACCATCTTATCTCCCAATATGTTTCTGTAAAAATGGTATTGACTTTCATATTTCATGTGATTCTATACCCTTGGTGCTAGTAACCACTCTGGGCCTATTGAAGGCGGGACTCAGGGTTCATTATCTATCCTTCAACTTAAAAAATGATGGGTCTAGCCATTTCTATCCCTTCTCTCATCTTGGTGAAGGAAGGTCATGAAAACATTCCTTTGAATACAAAATAATAAAATCATGTTAGGTCACAATATATAGAAATATTGATAAGAAGGGGTGATTAGTCCTTTTAAAATTTAATCAATTTAATTTAATTGTCATAGTTATTAACAATGTTATTTGTGAAACACAGGATAAGAAAACCCATTATGTTTTTAGTTGTAGTTAATATCACCAGGGTACCAATCTAATCTTGAATCTTCTCAAATTGGTGAGAATACTAGTATTCAATAATTCACTAATTTTTATAGTGATTGGTAACCTAATTATTGATAGACATAATCACCATGTAGTATAGACAAAACATATTTTTGAATCAGATTCCCAACCCACCCAATGATTTTATGGGAACCAAAACTCAACCTTCCTTTTGAAAATAAGGAATGAACTATTAGATAGCTTTTGTATAGGAAATGATTAAACTAAATCTAAATAATAATTTGAGGATAAAAATTAATATAATGATAAAAACTAGAATGAAATTTTAAATTTCAGAGGAGCACATAATCTTGAATGCTGGTACGACTTATGAAATTTGATCACTTAATTAATGTATGATCAAAATGATGAATAACTTCATGATTGAAACAGTAGAGTTGTAGTCATATCTGTGATTCATCACTTCATGAAGCTTCTAAGAATTGTATCTTCTTCTAGAGTTATGATTATTTCGATCATCAACATCAATATTTCTTGAATAATATATTCATAATTAATTTTATAATAGTAGGTAGTTTTCATTGAAATGATTATTGGATAGTCATTAACCCCAAGATCTTCTTAATTAAAAAGGATTATCTAAATGACTAATCACATAATGAAACTTTAGAAAAAAATTAAACATAGAATATTACTATTACCTATAATTTGAATTATCATTCTCATACTTAGAGTATCTTTATTATATTTTATGCATATATGGAATGTAACACCCCAAGCTTCCATGGTACGCTTCCCTTTCAATAATACATCAGCGTGTGTTGTATGCAACTTTGAGTTCTAACACAAACACCACAACCAATCAAACTAGCCATTATGAATAGTAATAACCACTTTTTGAAATTTTATAAATTTTATCTTTCACAACGGACTTCATTTTTGGATTCGTAATATCAAAATTAGCCTAGGGAGAAATTTTGGTATTTTTCTGAAAACTTTCAATTTTTGATGAATAGTGAAAAAAATGAGTTATAGTTTAAAACAGAAATTTTATTTAAATAATTATTTATTTTAGTTAAATTTAATTAAGGTCAAAATAGATACATAATACCTATATAAGTTCAATTTAATTCATTATAGTTAGTTTAGAATAATTTTATATATATAAAAATTTAATTGAACTTTTCACCATCTTTTACCCACGTCCTAGGAGAATTTACAAATTCACAGAAAACTTTATTTTACCGCTTCTGTGAGTGGAATTTCGAAAATCGGAAAGACACAATTAATATCATGGATTCAAATGTGGTTCAATGAGATGAAAATATTATTTGGTGAATAGTAACTTTTTACTTTCATTTACCACGGTTAAAAGTAAATAGGGTAGTTAAGGGTAAAAATGATATTAATATTACCATAACACATGTCCTAATTATATTGTACAAGTGTATATCGACCAAAAACAACCTTAGGAATAAAATATTATCATTTAGGTCCACTTGGACTAGATTAGGACATTTATTGTTATTTAATTCAAAGAAGTGTTAAAAGAGTTAAAATCAAAGTTTACTTACTAAAACATTTTTCATATAGAGTAATATATACGATAAATTTGATTTTAAATATTCATTAGAAATATAACAAGATTTTAGACATAATAGTATTTTATTTATAATTTTTAGACATTAAATAATTTAATTTATTTATGACACAATGGTGAGGTAGTAATTACCTAATTAATGAAATATTAAAATAATTGATATTATAAATATTAAAATAAATGTAATTTGAAACTTTTTATGAATTACACTAATTTTATAGGTTAATATGACATATTATTATTGGTTATATAAATTTTTTTCGAAGTAATAATGCTGTTATGAAATTATCAAAAACAAAATACCCAATAGTGTCAAAATTGATATAAAAGAGTTTTTAAAACAAATATTATATTATTAATTGATATTAAATTCCTAAAAATCTAACGATCAGTAAAGAGACTTATATCATGATATATGTATCATTAATGGACCACTTGGGGGTCTTTTGGCTGTATATAGTATGTTTATTAACTATATAATATAAAAATACAAAGTGACATGGTAAGTGTCAAACTAATTAACTAAGAGTTAAATCTAAAACATAAGGTTAATATAATGACACAAACCTGTCTAAATTATATTATTTGAGTGGTGTTTGACCCATCCCCACATTAACATTTAAATAATTCACTTTGGATCCATTATAAACCGAATATGAATTTATTATAAAATAATATTTCTAGGTTTTCCAAATGTGCCCCTCACCCCTCTTATAAAAGGGCACTCCCCCTTCTCACTAATCACACATTCAAAGCCTCTTGGCTCGGCCAAAACCTGCCCAAATACTCTCTAAACTTCCCTCAATACAACCTATAGCCCTTAGTTTGATCAGAAATCCACCCTATGGAGCCATTTTGATCAAATCAAAAGGAAGAACCCGATGAAGAGGTAATGTGTTCACCACCCTTTTTCAGGTTCATTTTTCTTCAACTTCTTCTTTCATTGTTATTCCAATTACAAAATAATAAATCCATTATCTCCTATATATTTTGATATTATTATAAATATGGTACAACCATATTCAGTATTATATCCATCCTTTTAATGACATGTCACCATAGGTGCGTACGTACGGCTTACTGTCTCCACATCGTGATGTAATTGTTATTCAATAAATTATTATTTGGATGGGTATAATAATGGTGTGTAATTCATGTAAATAATAAATATAACATGACAATGATTCTGTATATATGATATGACATTCAATTTTATATTATTTTAATATCAAAAGAATGATATTGTCGCTCGTGCGTACGTACGGACTACCGTCTCCACGAACGTGATGAGATTCATTCCCCATCGTATCCATTCAAGACTAATTCTCATTTGATGATTAAAAGTAATGTTTAAGAACCTTATATAATTCTGGATAGGAATAAGGTACAACCTATCCATAACAAACATGACTTATGTAACAAAACATATAAAAGAAAACGAGTAAGTTAACACCCGAAACAATGATAATACTAAGATATTATTAACAAATCAATGTTAAAAGATCATATATGATATCATAATTATGTATATGGTTCTTGTATAATTAAATAACAATGTTTTAAATATTATACAGGAGGTTAACATACCATTGACTAAGGAAAATTACAAGGTAGCGATTTATTTCACAATCTCTTCATTATCCGAGGTTGTTTATACTGGGACCTCTTTATCATCAACACCCATGTTTCTTAAATAATTATTTAAAAACATTCTTACTATTTTACAGAATATGGGTTAAATTCATTTATACCCTTGTTTGACTTTTTATAATATTTTTATAAAGGAATCTTTCTGTCGTTTTCCAAACAAGGTCCTTTTTAACATTTTCGACAGAATTAAGGTAAGAATGTCTTTTTAACTTATACGGCGGATGCAGCTATTTTCCGCCATTATAAAGTCGTCGAAGCTTCCCTTACAAGCTTATAAAAATATTTTCCATGTAAATGTTTTATTTAATAATTATGGTACTTTTAAATTATTTAAAAAAAAGAGATATTTCTCTCAAATAGTTTTGATTTCCTCTATGTCAACATCCTTTGATGAATTTTAAGCTTATTTGAAGTTTATTTGTTATGTTACAAAACTTCCATATGGAATTGATGGTTTTGTGATATGTTTGACTATGGATGTGTTATTTTTATACCTTTCATGTTTTATGAAGAAATTATTGACATTTCATATGCTAGTTTTAATATGAATGTGTATGTTATGTTTAAACCCGTTCATATGAGGAATGCATTGGACTTAATAAGTGACGGGTGGAGCCCGCTATAGCTCTTCGACGCATCGGTAGGTCTCACGAGACAAAATAGTGTCTTGGCACGAGGCCTCAACAAAATCATACTTGTAGTTTTGGCACGAGGCCTTGGATACGTGGTTATGATAGTCTGGGATTATGCATTCCATCATTATGAAAGTGGTTATTGATTTTTCATGTGATTATTCGACTAGTAGAATATCCATGTGAATAAGTAAATGAAATTATTTCATTTTATCTTTTCCATATTATAATGAATTTCAAGTCTAAAATGCTTTTGTTTTAGTTATACATTTCCTTAAATGTTTATGCTTATTTATGAATGTTTCCGCTATATTGTTATCCTTACTGAGCATCTGATCTCACCCCTTTCAATGTTTTATTTTTCCCAGGATGTGAAGAAGTAATTTATGAATGACCTACATGGATAGTATTAGGGGATATGAAGACAATATTTTGTTATAGTAGTTTTCACATTATGATGTAATGTAAACATTATGAAAATATCTAGTGTTTCCAAGGCTACTAAACTAATCGGCCTTTCAGGACTTGATCTTTCTTTTGATCATGTAAATGTTACGAAATAATGCACCGACTCTGGGCAACTGGGGTCGGGGTGTTATAGTTGGTATCAGAGGAAGTTTAGTACAAACCTTGGAAGTTATATTTAGATAAACTCTGATTAGAGAACATAGACCTAAGATGTATTTTGAGGATTAGTATAGAAGAACTTCCAAGAATTTTGGTATTGTAGAGATTTTGTGGGTCTTCCGAGCAACACATCCCTATCTGGATACGAGTAGGTAGAGGCGGCTCTGGCACAGATGTACCTAGGGGTAAAACCCGAAAATACCTCTCTGAGCTAGACTAGAATGGGAACTGGTGCATGACAATGGGCATTACTGCACTCTTGGTTACGACACTCCCGGGGGATATGCTTAGGATAACTCTCATTTTCATTAAAAATAATTATGAAGGGTTTATGAGTATATACATCCTCAAAGAAAACATTTTTATGAATATGGATTATATACATAAATAGTTCAATTTATGTTAAGTGTTTTATAATTATGGAATTATGTATTTTGATTCATAAACTGATCTAATTTCTTCCATTGTTTAGAAATGGTGCCTAGTAGAAGAAATGGAAACTGTATCAATGCACACACTCCATGTAGGGATTTCTTGCCTGCTCAAGATAATTATAGTGGAGCTGGTGATATAACTGGTGTTGATCATCTTATCACCATACTGGGACAACTCACCCAGGTTATGAATAATAACCTTACCCATTTAGAACACCCCTGATCCACAACGTGGAGGATCAATGTTAGATCGCTTCATGAGGCAGCAACCACCAACATTATATGGGAGTACAAATCCATTAGTAGCTGAGAAATGGATAAGTTCCTTAGAGAAAATATTTCAGGCTTTTGGGAGTAGTGAAATGGAAAAAGTTGTCCTGGCAGTTTATCGCCTCACTGTAGATGCTGATCAATGGTGGTCATTGATTCAAAACATGAAGGTAGATGATGAAGTATCAAATATGGAATGGAGGGAGTTCAATGATATGTTTTTAGAAAAATACTTTCCTCGCGACCATCGAGCAGATATGGAAAGGATATTTCTGATTCTGAGACAAAAGGAGGATGAGAATGTAACAATGTATGAGGCTAACTTTACAAGGTTAGAAAGGTATGATGGAGATTATATACGTAACCCAAGAAGTAATATTGATCATTTCATTGATGGGTTAAAACCGTTTCTCCGTCGAGCATTAGTCTCACAATCATTCTCATCGTACGAAGACATTGTCTCATGTGCTATCAAGACAGAAAAGGAATTCTCTAAGTCTTATGACTTTAAAGCAAAGCAAGAGAAGAATAGATCTTCTGAACAATATAGGAATTGAAATAAGGGGAAGAAGGGAAAGGTTGAATATCCATCATGTGTTAAATGTGGGAAGAAACACCCCGGTACTTGCTTAAAAGGAATGAGAGTCTGTTACAAGTGTAGTGAAAAAGGCCACCAAGCTCGTGATTGTAAGGGGAAGAAGGAAGCTATCGATGTCCAATGCTAAAATTGCACGGAAATGTGATATTATGAAAATGAATTCCTAAAGAATCAGAGGAACTTGCCTCAGAAAAGGCCAAGGGATCAAGGCCAAGCTTATACTATCACTACTACTAAGTTAGAAGTTCCGAAAGACATGGTGGAAGGTAATTTAATGGTTTCCTCAAGTTTAGAAAATGCATTATTTGATTCTGGATCATCGCATTGTTTCATATCTTACCAGTTTTCTAAGAAAATTAGATATTTCCAATTTGATTTAACAAAGGATTTGTTAGTTAAAACTCCTAAGGGAAGTATCATTGCAACAAAGTTTTGTGAATTAGTCTATATTAGAGCACATAAATGTTCTTTATCTGCTGATCTCATCGTCATACCTATGATTGAGTTTGATATAATCCTTGTTGTGGATTGGCTTTAGAATCATGATGTGAATATTTATTTTAAGAAGGAGGAGGTTACGATTTTTGATGATGATGATAAGGAACACCTTATCTTTAGAGCAGAATCGTTACCACATAATTCTTATCTAGATCCACCCCCAGTAGCTCAACTAAATTCAATTATTGGGGAGGAAGAGTATGAAATGACTATGGGTGAGGAAATTAATGTTAAAATAGAGGATGTACCTGTTGTGATAGAATATGTAGATGTGTTTCTGAAAGATTTACCTGGACATCCTCCAGAACGAGAAGTTGTGTTTTCCATTGATTTAATTCCTGGATCAAGGCCTATATCGAAGACCCCTTATAGATGGCCACTATGGAATTAGTTGTACTAAAGAAAAAACTAGAGGAATTGAGTAATAAGGGATTTATTTGACCTAGTGTTTCTCCATGGGGAGCCCCTGTCCTTTTTGTTAAGAAGAAAGATGGATCTATGAGGTTATGTATCGACTACAGGGAAATCAATGCTATAAAAATAAAGAACAAGTATCCCCTACCTCACATTGATGATTTATTTGACCAACTTCATGGAGATCAATAATTTTCAAAGATTGACCTTTGGTCTGGATACCATCAGTTGTGTGTAAATAAGGAAGACATTCTGATGAAAACATTTCGAAATAGGTACGGGCATTACGAGTTTATGGTAATGCCTTTTGGATTGACTAATTCACCCCTTTTATTCATGGATCTAATGAATAGAGTTTTCAAGTAATATCTAGATTAATTTTTTGTGGTATTTATTGATGATATCTTGGTATACTCCAAAAGCTACGAAGATCATGAAAATCACTTGCGCATTATCCTGAAGACTCTGAGAAGATATGAATTATATGGGATGTTTAGTAAGTGTGAATTCTGGCTTCAGGAGATTTCTTTTCTTGGTCATTTTGTCTCTAAAGATAGAATCTATGTTGATCATTCTAAGATAAGAGTAATCCATTAATTTAAAACACCGAAGTGTATAACTAAGGTACGTAGTTTTATTGGTTTAGCAGGTTATTATTGACATTTCGTCCAAAATTTTTCCCGATTGGATAACCCATTAACGAAGCTCACACGTAAAGGGGTTAAATTTTTTTTGACAAAAGAGTGTGAAGAATGTTTTGAATAACTGAAGAGAATATTAGTCGATGCTCCTATATTGACTCTACCATCGGGGAATGATGGATTCATTATTTATAGTGATGCATCAATGAAAGGACTTGGTTGTGTCCTTATGCAGAATGATAAGGTTATTGCCTATGCATCACTACAGTTGAAAATTCCTGAGCAAAACTATCCTACTCATGATCTCGAGTTAGCACCTGTGATCTTTTCTTTGAAGATATGAAGACACTACCTCTATGGTGAAAAATGTTAGATTTATAATGATCACAAGGGTTTGATGTATATTTTGTCACAAAAAGAACTCAACATGAGGCAAAAGAGATGGCTTGAATTACTCAAGGATTATGATTGCACAATACACTACCACCCAGGGAAGGTAAACAAGGTGGCAGATGCTTTGAGTAGAAAAGATCATGGAGTTTTGAACGTGATGAGAATTTAAAGGGATCATATTTTCATGGATCTAGTGAAGATGGATATGGGAATCACCATGGAAGGTGAAACATCAATGCTTTTTAAAATGGTTGTCAAACCATCTTTACTAGAAATGATAAAGAGTTCTCAGACTGGTGATGAAGAGTTTTAAAAGAAGATTAAAGTTGTGAAAGATGGGAGATTGAAGGAATTTGTGTATAAAGAATGGATTTTAAAATTTGGGAAGAGACTTTGTGTTTCCGAAATACCTGATCTGAAAAGGGAATTATTAGATAATTCTCATAGCTCCAATTTTTCTATACACTATGGGAGTCCCAAAATGTATAGAGATTTGATGGAGCATTTTTGGTGGGACAACATGAAGAGGGAGATTGAAAATTTTGTGTCATGATGTATGGATTGTCAACAAGTGAATGCTGGAAGGAAACATCCTGTAGGATTCATGCAACCTCTTCCCATACCTGAGTGGAAATGGGATAATATCACGATGGACTTTGTCATGGGACTACCAAAGACTCCTAGAAGGAACGATTCAATATGGGTCATTGTTGATCGTCTTACCAAGTCAGCACATTTTCTTACTATAAGGGAAGATTTACCACTTGAACATCTAGAAAGACTATATATTAATGAAGTTGTGAGACTTCATGGAGTACCCATATCGATTGTTTCGGATCGAGATCCTCGTTTTACTTCGAGATTCTGGAAGATTATTCAGAAGGCCTTGGATACTGAACTTCATTTGAGCACTGCTTACCACCCTCAAACAGATGGACAATCGGAACAGACTATTCAAACCTTAGAAGACATGTTGAGATCTTGCTCACTTGACTTTTAGGGTATGTGGGATCAATATTTACCTCTGGTCGAATTTTCCTATAACAATGGCTTCTATTTGAGTATTCAGATGGCACCATATGAAGCGTTATATGGAAACAGTTGTCGCACACCAACCTGTTGGGATGAATTTGGTGAAAGAAAACTCAGAGGTCCAAAACTAGTGGAGGAAACGATTGAAAAGGTGACGGTAATCCAAAACCACATCAAAGCAGCTCAAAGTAGGCAGAAGAGCTATGCCGATAACCGAAGGAAGGATTTAGAATTTTAGGTAAGAGATCATGTTTTCTTAAAGGTATCTGTATGGAAGGGAGTTATATGTTTCGGTAAGAAAGGTAAATTGAGCCCCAGGTACATCGGTCCTTTCGAAATTCTAGAATGAATTTGGGTTGTAGCTTACTGTTTGGCAATGCCGCCAAGTCTCTCCAAAGTTCACGATGTGTTCCACGTATCACTATTGAGGAAATACATGCCTGACCTAACGCATGTACTCACCTATGAGGAATTAGAACTAGAACCCGATCTGTCTTATTGCGAAGATCCCATCAGGATTCTTGATACCACAAAACAAGTGCTAAGAAATCGGACGACTCGTCTGGTAAATCTTTTATGGAGAAACCATAAAATGGAAGAGGCAACGTGGGAACCTGAGGAACTTATGATGAATAATCACCTGAGTTTTTTTATACAGTAATTTTCTAGAAATTTCGAGGATGAAATTATTTAAAGTCGGGTAGAATTTAACACCTCAAGCTTCCACGGTACGCTTCCCTTTCAATAATACAGCAACGTGTGTTGTACGCAACTTCGAGTTCTAACACACACACCCCAACCAATCAAACCAGCCTTTATGAAAATTAATACCCACTTTTTGAAATTTTATAAATTTTACCTTTCAAAATGGACTTCATTTTTGGATTTGGAATATCGAAATTAGCCTAGGGAGAAATTTTGGTGTTTTTCTGAAAACTTTCAATTGTTGATGAATAGTGAAAAACACTCAGTTGTAGTTTAAAACCGAATTTTTATTTAAATAATTATTTATTTTATTTAAATTTAATTATGGTAAAAATAGATACATAATTCCTATATAAGTTCAATGTAATTCATTGGAGTTAGTTTAGAATAATTTTAGATATATAAAAATTTTATTGAACTTTTCACCGTCTTTTACCCACGTCCTAGGAGAATTTGCAAATTCACATAAAACTTAATTTTACCGCTTCTGTGAGTGGAATTTCGAAACTCCGAGAGACACGGTTAATATCACGGATTAAAATATTGTTCAATGAGATGAAAATAATTTTTGGAGAATAGTAACTTTTTACTTTTATTTACCACGATTAAAATTAAATTAGGGCAATTAAGGGTAAAAATGATATTAATATTAACCTAAAACATGTCCTAATTCTATTAGACAAGTGTATCTCGACCAAAAAAAACCTTATGAATAAAATATTATCATTTAGGACCACTTGTATTAGATTAGGACATTTATTATTATTTAATTCAAAGAAGAGTTAAAAGAGTTAAAATCAATGTTTACTTACTAAAACATTTTTAATATAAGGTTATATATAAGATAAATTATATTTTAAATATTAATTTGAAAGATAAAAATATTTACTACATAATGGTATTTTATTTATAATTTTTAGACATTAAATAATTTAATGTATTTATGACACAATGGTGATGCAGTAATTACCTAATTAATGATATATTAAGATAATTGATAGTATAAATATCAAAATACATTTAATTTGAGATTTTTTATGAATTAAATTAATTTACTAGGTTAATATGACATATTATTATTGGTTATAAATTTTTTTTCTAAGTATTAATGCTTTTATGAAATTATAAAGAACAAAATACCCAATAGTGTCAACATTGACAAAAAAGAGTTTTTAAAACAAATATTATATTATTAATTGATATTAAATTCATAAAAATATAAGGTTAGGCAAAGAGACTTATATAATTATAGGTGTATCATTAATGGACCACTTGGGGGTCGCTTGGATGTATATAGTATGTTTATTAACAATATAATATAAAAATACAAAGTGACATGGTAAGTGTCAAACTAAATAACTAAGAGTTAAATCTAAAACATAAGGTTAATATAATGACCCAAACCTATCTAAATTATATTTTTTGAGTGTTTTTCGACCCATCCCCACTTTAAACTTTAAATAATCTACTTTGGAGCCATTAGAAACCGAATATGAATTTATTATAAAATAATATTTCTAGCTTTTCCAAAGGTTCCCCTCACCCCTCTTATAAAAGGGCACTCCGCCTTCTCACTAATGCACACATTCAAAGCCTGTTGGATCGGCCAAACCCTACCCAAATACTCTCTCAACTTCCCTGACTTCAACCTAGAGACCTTCGTTTGATCATAAATCCACCCTAAGGAGCCCTTTTGATCAAATCAAAAGGAAGAACCCGAAGAAGAGGTAATGTGTTCACCACACCTTTTCAAGTTCATTTCTTCTTCAACTTATTCTTTCTTTGTTATTCCCATTATAAAATAATAAATCTAGTATATCCTATATACTGTGATATTATTATAAACATGGTACAACCATATTCAGTTTCTATCCATCCTTTTCATGGCATGTCACCATAAGTGTGTACGTACGGCTTACCATCTCCACGTCGTGGTGTAATTGTTATTCAATATATTATTATTTGGATGGGTATAATAATGATATGTAATTCATTTAAATAATAAATATAACATGGTAATGATTCTTTTTATATGATATACCATCCAAATATATATTATTTTAATATCAAAATAATGATATTGTCGCTCGTGTGTACGTACGGACTACCGTCTCCATGAACACGATGAGATTCATTCCCCATCGTATCCATTCAAGAATAATTCTCATTTTATGATTAAAAGTAATGTTTAAGAACCTTATATCATTCTGGATATGAATAAGGTACAACCTATCCATAACAAACACGACTTATGTTACAAAACATATAAAAGAAAACGAGTAAGTTAACACCCGAAAAATTGATAATACTAAGGTATTATTAACAAATCAATGTTAAAAGATCATATATGATATCATAATTATGTATATGTTTCTTGTATAATTTAATAAAAATGTTTTAACTATTATACCGGAGGTTAACATACCATCGACTAAGGAAAAGTACAAGGTAAGTGTTTATTTCACAATCTCTTCATTATCCGAGGTTGTTTATACTGGGACCTCTGTATCATCCACATCCATGGTTCTTAAAAAAGTATTTTAAAACATTCTTACTATTTTATAGAATATGGGATAAATTTATTTATACCCTTTTTTGAATTTTTATAATATGTTTATAAAGGAATATTTCCATTGTTTTCCAAACAAGGTCCTTTTTAACCTTTTCGACAGAATTAAGGTAAGAATGTATTTTTAACTTATACGACGGATGCAGATATTTTCCGCCGTTATAAAGTCGTCGAAGATTCCCTTACAAGCTTATAAGAATATTTTCAAAGTAAATGTTGTATTTAATAATTATGATACTTTTAAATGATTTAAAAAAAGAGATATTTCTCTCAAATAGTTTTGATTTCATCTTATGTCAACAACCTTTGATGAATTTTAAGCTTATTTGAAGTTTATTTATTATGTTACAAAACTTCCATATTGTATTGATGGTTTTGTGATATGTTTGACTGTGGATGTGTTATTTTTATACCATTCATGGTTTATTAATAAATTATTGACATTTCGTATGCTAGTTTTAATACAAAGGTTTATGTTATGTTTAAACCCGTTCATATGAGGAATGCATTGGACTTAATAAGTGACAGGTGGAGCCCGCTATAGCTCCTCGATGCATCGGTAGGTATCATGAGACAAACTAGTGTCTTGGCATGAGGCCTTGACAAAATCTTACTTGTAGTCTTGGCACGAGGCCTTGGCTACGTGGTTATGATAGTCTGGCATTATGCATTCCATCATTATGAAAATGGTTATTGATATTTCATGTGATTATTTGACTAGTAGAATATCCATGTGAATAAGTAAATGGAATTATTTCATTTTATCTTTTCCATATTATGCTGAATTTAAAGTTTAAAAGGCTTTTGTTTTAGTTATACATTGCCTTAAATCTTTAGGCTTATTTATGAAAGTTTCTGATATATTGTTATCCTTACTGAGCATCTGAGCTCACCCCTTTCAATGTTTTATTTTTTCCAGGATGTGAAGAAGTAATTTATGAATGACCTGCAGGGATAGTATGAGGGGATATGAAGACAAGATGTTGTTGTAGTATTTTTAACTTTATGATGTAATGTAAACATTATGAATATATCTAGTGTTTCCAAGGCTACTAAACTAATCAGTCTTTCGAGACATGATCTCTCTTGTGATCATTACAATGTTACGTAATAATGCACCGACTCTGGGCAACTGGGGTTGGGGAGTTACATGGAATATCTGAAAAATTATTAAAAAAAATATTAATTGAATTAAATGAAAAAATTAGAATGTTTAAATCATTATGAAACAATATAGCAAAATTTTAGTAATTCAAGAATTCAAAAAATATTGGAAAACATATCACAAAATAATTGATATGAAAATTATTATTTTTAAAATTAATTAAAATTTATTTTTTTATAAAATATTTTTCAACAGAATAATTATAATTTAGATTTAATTTTAAATGAAAGATAATGATAAAAAATAATTTATTAAAGTTTCTATAAATTAATATAAGAAAAATCCATTAGAATATAACATCATAAAATATCTTCTTTCTAAAAACAATTAAATGTGTAGTACTAACCGTGAAATAAATTAGTTGGGTGGTTAGTATACTAATTTTTGAATTTATTTTTCATTCGGTCAAGATATTGATTATTTCATAATTCATAGTCGGTATATTGAATTTGCGAAGCTAAAATCATGTTATCAATATACTGAACATGAAAGTATTTTAAAAAAATTCATGCGGGTAGTTAAAAAATTTATTCATGGTAAAAAATATATGAAATAATTTAAAATATCATTTTTGAAAACTAAATAATTAATCTATTCAGTTCGACAAAAAATTTATCTTGTACCCTTAAAAAACATTCCGTAATTTAAAAAACTTATGTGTTTGGTATATTTTCCGACCACTGTAGGTTCTCCCTCATACTCCTTGTAGGTAAAAAGCTTTTTAATGGTGGGTATGAGTTAATCATGATGTTTTCAAGTAAACTAACATTAGGTATAGATTACTACCTCACTGTAGTTGGATGATATACATGGAAAGTAGAAAAATGATTTTGCAGTCACCCCACATAACTCCTAGCAGTTTCATGTCTCCCTTTTAATGGTAAGTACAATCATTGATCACGATCACCTTGATGGTACGTTGGATATGGGTGTCATCATGAGAACAAGATACTGTGGAACGTTTCACAAGGTGGATGAAGCTGGAGTTATTTTTTCTGGGTTTACATTTTTTTTGAATGGGACGGGGTTTGGAAAATTTTAAAAAATGGGTCCCAAGAAGCGTGAACCCCGTTCACAATTCATTGTGAATATTTAATTTAAAAAACAATCATCAATAATAATAATTATTAAAATATAAATACATAATAATTATAATGTCATCAATATGTATAAAATGTCACCAAAAGGGATCTCTTCACATTATATTTTGATTTTTGTGGAGATTGTTTTTTTATTAGACTTCATGGATGTTCGTAAATAGAAGGCCATATGATAAGGGAATCAGGAAGGGGAGGGGATGGAGTGATAGAATTATTTCCTTCCTAGTTTAAGATATTTTGGAGGATAGGAATCCATGGTAAACCTTCAATAGTGATGGAAGAGATTGTACAATGACACAGTTAGTGATTTTTCTCTTCTATTTTATTGATACAATCTCGTTTAATCGATAAATATATAGATAAAATCATGTTTTGGATAGGACTATTGATAATGAATTCATATATTTTTTTTGTGATTTAAATTTTTCATCAAATAAAAATTATAACATGATAAAATATGTTTAATTTTAAGTATATTATATAATATATTAGTTGAAGAATAATATATTTTTAAACCTTAATCTTTGAGTTTTTTTCAGCAACACATAACATATAAGATTATATGTTTATATTATAAACAATCAAGAGAGGGAATCTATAAAGCTACAAAGAAACATTAACACAGACAAACTCCTCGACATTCTATATTTTTATCACTTATTGGAGGTATTTAAACATCAAAATTCAATAGAGAAGATATTGAACCAATAGAAATTATTTCTTTTTATATAGTCTGAATAAGTATCATCTCAAAATTATTTAAATGAACTTGTGTTTTCAAACATATCATATTTTGGTTCTTAAGATCTTTAATCATAATCACCTACACTTCATATCCACTATTCATTTATTTTCTTCTTCATGCAACATTTTTTGTTAATAAAGATGCACATTCCATGATCTTCTACAATTTTACATCCAATTTAAAATCATTGATATCAATAATATTTATCAAAATTTCTTATTTTTCACAGATATTTTCTTTTAGAGTCTTTTTAAATTAAAAATAAGTAATATTATTAATATTTATTAATGAATTTATGAAAATTATTTATTATATAGATATTGATAATAATGATATTTATTATTATCAATATCCAAAGAGAAGTTATTGGTCTTGGTAAATAATATGATAATAATAAATCATTTGTTGAAAAAATGAACAAAACTCTATAAATTAGAATAGAAATACATATACAAAATGTATCATAAATATAATATCAACCTAATTTGTGCCTCTGGTGTGCATGATCCTCTATTCCACAGTGAGACATATATTTGATGCATCCATGACGTGCACATCTAAGCCTCTCCTCTGGTGTATGGTGCTCTTGTATATCCACATCGGTAGCCACCGCCACATTCTCTTACATGACAGGTTGTGGATGTATAGTCTCAACACCTATACTATATCCTGCATCTATGGATTGTTGACGATGAATAGAACTCTCACCAACATGTGAAGAATATGGCTATTATGGTATAGATTTCAGCATAACATAGAATAATAAAGAATCCATATGAACCCATTCAATATCTATATCTATCTTTGGAAGTGATTGAGAAGCTGGAGGAGCATCCAACTTATCATGATGAACACCCTCATCCTGTGGAACAACAACATATGGCTAATCCTGATGAATTCCCTCCTCTTATGGAACAACATAATCTATAATAGGGTCTTCACCACCCAGTACATCTATATGAGGCTCAGCATGCCCCACATATTCATCATAATGTGTTGGATCAAAGAAAATTCCATGATAAATCTCATTAATCAAATGAATCAACTATATAAAATCACAGTGATAATATTTCTAGTAAAATTCCCCTCTCTCTACTTGATCAGAAATGTGAAGTAGATAACCGATACACGTATCCTGAGAAAAAAATATGATTTTTAAGTAATCAAAATAAAAACTATATTGAATAGTGGAAGGAATAATTTATACCAACTTATGAAATCCACATCCGTGTCATGTTAGAAATTTGACTATGTGTAAGAACCAGGTTCTTATTCTTGAGGTATGGGTTTCTTCCTTTCTCTTTTCCTTATGTGTTTTTGAGAAAATAATGAAAATGGGGAAAAATCACTTTTTGGTGGGTAAATGCCGTGTAATTTTCCACACACCATGTACTTTGGCCGTGTGGGATGAGTACACAGGGTGTGTAGCCATGTGAGCAATGAAAAGTGTAAAAACAGACTACAAGCCATGTAGTGGGTCTATAAACGCCATGTAGTCAGTCGACAGGCAAATAGTATGGCGGTGAAGGCAGCCGCCAGCTCAGTGATAGTACATGCCATGTACTCAGGTATTACACATTGTGTACTCATGTTGACTGATTAACAGTGCCGCGGTGGAAGGAAGCTGACGTAGGAATAGCTAAAAATGGAAAGTACATGCCATGTACTCAATAGTACACGCCGTGTAGTCTGTTTGTTTCGCTTAAAATGGGTAGTAGCCTCCTTTGTTCACAAAGAGGGATTAGAACCGGAGGAGGGCTTAGGAGGACGGCCGAAGCTTTGGAGATCAGCCGATCAAGCATCGAGAATCCATTTCCGCCTCGGTCGATCTCGTTGGAAGCGTACGGGTAAGACCTACCCTCTCCTTTAGATATTCCTACCAATTATTCCCTGAGGGGAATTTATTTACGTTTGAACAAAATTTATTTTACCTCAGATCTAAATTGTTCATGGGAGTTTCCAGGAACGTCTTCTACTTATACCGATTATGGGAGATCGAGGTAGGTGGTTTGGTGTTTATATTTCCAACTGTTGTGCGTTTGTGTTTACCATTGTGCTACAAACCCGTGTTGGGGTGTCGTGTGGATGAGGCCTTGGATGTTTTGAATACCTAGAATTTTATAGGTGATTAAATGTAATAATAAACTATTGTTTGGGATCACTACTTGGATCCAGGACCACCCAGGGGAGCGTTCCACTGTTTAGCCATTTGGCCAGGTTACCCAAGGTTATACCATAAAATTTAGCATGATTTAAATTGCATTGAGAGGAATTGTATATAATTGCTTGCCTATCTGTTGGGCTCGGCCCGGTTACATGTGCCTGAGGGCAGTGTTCTATTTAGCCTGAGGGAAGTTTTCTATTTAGCTTGAGGGAAGTGTTTTAATTCACATGAGGGAAAGTTCTTTCATGCCTGAGAGTAGTAGATTCGGTGCCTGAGGGCAACACTTCGTACGCCAGATGGAAATATCTGTTATTCCTGTGGGAAATTACCTGCGGGTTCGATTCTGATTACCTGAGGGTAAGGGTTTGCGTGTCTGAATAAACTGACTGTTTACATGGAAAATTCACTGTGGTGACTTCCTTATACTAAATGTTTAAATGAATATTAAAATGGAAATATAACTGGTAATGTTAGTTACTTTTGAGTACTTCTTAGTTGTTTCATTTTACTACTGCACACGTTGGTGCATATTTACACTGATAGTTGGGAACAAGACTTTAGTGGGTGCCTACTGAAATTCATTTCCCACACCCTATTTGGGGTAATGTCTTCGGCCCCAAACAGATTACATTTCTACAGGTATGGATAAGGGAAAGGGTCCCTATATAGGTACTTGATGGTTGCGGAGGAGTATGGGAGCATGGGACCGAGCTTATGCTCATGATGCTGCCGACTGTTCTGTTTTGTTCCGTTGTAGCTGTACTTTCTATTGTATTGTATTGTACTATTGTGTAACATGTTCTGGCTGTTTTCTTAGAACTAGAGGCATGTTGCACCATTATCTATATAACTATTGGTTATCATTTAAAGCAGTTGTTCATTTTAAATATTTTTGGTTATTGCTTCCTCTGTTGTGGTATGTTATTTATCTTTTCCATTGTGCTAAACTTTGACAAATGAGGGCATAGTTTCCCCACTATCAGACCTTGGCCCTCGCTGCTAGTCATCAGCCTCTGGTGTTTGGGGAAATGCGCTTGAGGTTGTGTGACCAACTGGGTCTGGGGCACCTATTGAGTATCTTATAGAACCGGGATGTTACAAAGTGGTATCAAAGGAGTTTATTTTTCATTGACATACTGTTTGGAGTTTTAGTCAGGGATAAGACTAAAACGGTAGTTGGTAATAAGCTGTTCCTGGGAGTAGCTAACCCGTGTACAGGGAAAAGCCAGTCTACCTCACGTGTTTCAATTTTACTGATTTTGAAAATTTGACAGTTGATTTGATTTTCACCGTTGGGTGATGCACTTTTGATTGTGATGTATATATGTTATCCATGAGTTCTATTTAGTTTCCACCTGATGAGATGTGGGTATGCTATCTCATGCATCATTTAGGAACATGGTAGAAATCACTTTCCATGCATTGTTCCATGCAATTTAGGGGCATTAGAAGTTGCATGTTGTTGTGATAGTTGTTGTGCTAGAAAAGCATGTTGTTGTGATAGCTGATTTGATAAATACCTGCTATATGATAGGGTATTTTTTTGTGAGCATGTTCATAGTATGGATGCCAAATATTGGTTTTTGGGGAGTATGGGCCCTCAATGACTGGAATTTGGTGGATCATTGACTTGTTACTTAAGTATAACATGTATAAGATTCAAAACTTTGATTCACGAGGAGTATGGTCCCTCACAGATCAGAAATTGGCCCCTAAGTGTTTTTTCAGTATTTATTGGGCCCCGGAGTAGTTTCACAGGCTTACTGTCCGGAAAAACCCAAGATACACGTCATGTAGTTCTATGGACACACGCCATGTGTTCTTCTGTTCGGGAATAAATGAAAACTTTTTAAGTAGATTCCATGTACCCTAAGTGCACGCCGTATAGTCTCTTTCCGTGTCGTAAACCATGTGGGCGGGGACATGGGGTAGGGAAAGTCTTGGGAAAAACACATCGTGTACCTTAAGTACACGCTGTGTAGGGTTGACCCGGAGTCTGCCTGTGTAACTAACAACATGGACAGAGGAGACTATGAGACATGCACGTCATGTCCACCTTGGAACACGCCGTGTAGTCTTACATGGGGACCCGGGCATGTAGCTGACAAACACAGGTCAGTGTTGAATATGCCATGTACCTGAGGGAAACGTCGTATAGTCCATGCCGGTGTGAGACCGTGTGGACTTAGCCATGTGGCTGGGGAAACTAGGTGGTGTACCCGCCGTGTGCGGGTGTAACACGCCGTGTAGTTTTAGCCGAGTAGTCGGCTGTGTCATGAAAAACACGAGCAGTTGGAAATTAAACCATACACACTGTGTAGATGAAATACACGTCATGTAGTCTTGTTCAAAGGGAGCCGTGTGGATAAAACGTGTTGAAGGACCCGAGCGGGGTAAGAAAATTCAAGTACATGCTGTGTAGTTAATATACACACCGTGTAGTCTTGTTTTTCAAATCATGAAATGACTTCTTCTTCTTCTTGTCCCCTTTTTGGTCCCCTCATTTTTCAGTCCTTGATAAAATTAAATCTAAGGCGTGTTTTAGCCTTGTAGAGTCATGCCGCTAAGACGACCACACATTGTTCTCCAAGAGAGAGGAAAAAATTATACTCTAGAGATGGTAGGCCATTGGCTACTAGTGGATCCTCCAGAAGAGCCGGATGTAGTGCCAGATGTTATATCGGACACAGGCACAGAGGCGCAGTTCTGTGAAGGCTTTATGCGGTTCATGCAGACCTTTCAGGGAGCACCACCGGCTGCCACATCTATTGCAGAGCTGACTCGTATCTTCCAGCAGTAGCATCCCCCTAAGTTTTCAAGGGATGGCAGACCACGAGCTGCGGAGTCTTGGATGGGGTCTATGCAGACTATTTTTTAGCACCTTGAGACGCCTCCAGGGTGGAGGGTCAAGCTCGCTACTTACATGTTGCGCGATTTCTCCAAGAGGTGGTGGGATATTACCACTCAGTCTGAGCATCATAGATACATGGCGTGGGAAGATTTTTAGACAGATTTCTATGAATTATTCTTCCCAGAGATGTTGAGGGAAGATCAAGCTCGAGAGTTCATGAACCTACAGCAGGGCACTATGTCGGTGATGGATTATTATGCTCACTTCATTGAGCTTCAACATTTTTCAGTAGTTCTGGTGGGTGATGAGACGTTGAGGGCCAGACGCTTTGAGGGTGGTCTTCGATATGACATCCGGGCACTGGTGAATGTTATTTGGTTGCCTACAGTACATGCGATTATGAACCAGGTGCTGATTACATAGAGGAACCTTCGAGAGGCTAGTGGTGTGGTCCAGGGCGGTTCGACACAAGTTTCTAGTATTATTTCTACCAGGAAGAGGAAGTGACAGATGGACTTCTCTCATAGTGGTAGTACCATCCAGAAGAATGTTTCAGGTGGTCAAGTCATGTGCTACCGGTGTGGTATAGAGGGGCACAAGAGACTGAAGTGTCCTCGTGACCTAGTGGAGTGTTGAGCTTGTGGCAAGATGGGACATCTGCCGCGCTTTTGCAGGGAATTTCTACCCGTGACTAGTGAGAGGGTTTCTGTACAGACTCCGCGAGCGGGAGCAGGACTAGCAGCTTCTTACCAGTCAGGAAACTTGAATACGTCAGAGCATGCAGGATGAGATGGTGGTCGTGGCCATGGTAGCCAGACACCAGGATCTTAGAGGCAGCATGGTGGGACAACTTTGGGTAGCCAGGCTATGTCGCAGGGCCGCGGCACTGGGCAGGCATATGTAGTGCAACAGACCCAACCAGAGCAGGATCCTGGACCTTCTACTGTCAGAGGTACTATTATAGTATCTTCTGTTTTATCTTCAGTACTTTTTGATATGGGTTCTACACATAGATTTATATATGTAACCATTGTGGAGAGCCTTGGGCTCTGTGTTTTTCTTCTGATGTTATGATGCTAGACACTCCGTTGGGGACTAGAACGGCTAGTGTGCATTAGAGCAGGGAGTGCCCCCCTAGAGGTTGGTGGGTGTCACTTTCTAAGGGACATCTATGTCTTGGAGATAACAAGCTATGATTTCATTCTCTGTATGGACTGGTTTGTTCCCTTTTGAGGCTTTTTAGACTACTATCATCACAGGGTGTGTTTCACATCACCAGAGGGCTAAAAGTTTCTATACAAGGGCGAGTGGGTTGATCAGGAGAGTCGAGCTGGACCAAAGCATCGTGGGCGAGGTTGAGTCCCAGCCCAGATTTTGAGGTTATATTTGGATGACCAGGGAACTTGTCAGAAGGATTTCCCTCCAGTAGTTGATCGTTTCAGGGATGTCTTCCCAGACGAATTTTCAGGTCTACCTCCAAAGCGAGAGATGGATTTCTCTATTGATCTAGTGGCAGGAGCGACACCAGTATCCATTTCTCCTTATAGGATTTCTACAACTATGTTACAGGTGCAAAGAGATAGTTAGATGAGTTATAGTCAAAGGGTTTTATCCGACCCAGTACTTCTCCTTGGGGTTCGCCGGTCGATTTTGCAAAGAAGGCGGACGGTACCCTCAGACTCAATGTGGATTATCGGAAGCTAAACCAGTTGACGGTTAATAACCGATATCCCTTGCTGAGGATTGGTGATCTTTTTTATCAACTTCGAGGTGCACGAGTGTTCTATAAGATTGAATTAAGATCGGGATATCATCAGTTACGCGTTAGACCATCAGATATACTGCTTACAGCTTTTCAGAGCAGATATGGTCTATATGAGTACTTGGTTATGACATTTGGAATCACAAACATGCCAGTAATTTTCATGGATCTAATGAATATTGCATTTCAACCCTATTTGGATTCTTTTGGGGTAGTCTTCATGGAAGACATCTTGGCGTACACTCACACTCGACATGACAATGCCACCAATCTCCAGATTGTGCTGAGTACACTGAGAGATCATCGACTATATACTAAGATCTCAAAGTGACACTTTTAGGTGGACCATATACACTTCCTAGGTCATATAATCTCATAGTAAAGAGTTTCATTAGACCCAGAGAAGGTAAGAGTAGTAGTTTCTTGGGAGCATCCTATGAATGTAACACCCCAAGATTTCATAGTGTGTTATTTCTTCAAAATAATTCAATAACTTGCACTACACGCAACACCGAGTTCAATTGCACCATGACTTACCAAAAAAAAGCCATTAAAAGAGGTCATGAATAGCATTAACTACATTTTTAACTTTATATAATCCTTATAATTTTAGAATCCATATTATGAGTTTCTTAGTCATAATGCAAGAACAGATTCATTTTCAGTATTGCACTTTTATCAACTTTTGATAGTGAAACCTTTTTAAATACAATATTTTAAACTTTTTGAATAAATGGGGACATCAAAAAAATTTAAAATGAAACATCCCAAGCTTCCACGGTACGTTTCCCTTCGAATAATGCGATAGCGTGTGTTGTACGCAACCTCGAGTTCTAACACACACCACAACTAATTAAACTAGCCGTTGTGAATACTAATACCTACTTTTTGAAATTATATATATTTTATATTTGAAAATGGACTTAATTTTTGGATTCGGAATATCAAAATTAGCCTAGGGTGAAATTTTGGTACATTTCGGATAACTTTCATATTTTGATGAATAGTGAAAATTACTAAATTTTAATTAAAAACAACTTTTTTAATCAAAATAATTAATAGTGATAAATTGTGAATTTGAGTGGTTTTAAAGTATATTTAGAATATATTTTTACCATTTAATATAATGTTTGTCATTGGACATAATTTTACAATTAAACCGAACATAAACAAGTGTCAATCTTTTGATAGTTATTACCTCTTAAAAACACGCTTTTTGTTTTGATAGCGGGAATTAATTTTAAATTAATTTCTGCCACTTCTGTGTTTTGAATTTAGGAAAATGGATTCCATATTTGGAATCAGGATGTCCAAATTATGTAAATAGGTAACTTTTATTTTTACACATTTTGAATAATTACTGCGGTAAATATTTTATTTACCATGGTTAAAGGGTAAATCCGGTAAATAAGGGTTAAAAAATAATATTATAATAATACTAAATTACCCTAAAACGTGTCTTAACCCTATTGGTTGATACAGGGTCGACCATGGGCATCTTTGGGTCTGTTTTGGGACCCCATGGATCCACTTGTAAGTGATAATGACACATTATATTAATAAAGTTAAAATAAAAATAAAAATGGCATAAGCTTACATCTTTTAGAAGAAAAATTTTTACATAGGGTTATACATGTTGGATTTTAGATTATAAATATTCATTAGAAAGCTAAAAAGATTTCCTACATAATGATATTTTATTTATAATTTTTAGACAACAAATAAGTTAAATTATTAATGACACAATAATGATGCAATGTTTACCTCATTAATAAATCATTGAAACAAATAATATTATAATGATTAAAATATTATATAAAACCTGTCCAATTCTTATTGGTTGATGTTATTTAGAATATGAGTCATCTTATCTTCGACCTCAATGATTTTTGGACCATTATAAACCGAATATAATTATATTATAAAGTAATACTTTCACTCTTTCCTAAAGAGCCCCTCCTCTCCCTTAGAAAAGGAGACCACTTCTACTCATTCCTCACACCTCTCAAGCCACTTGTCTCGTCCAAACTCTGCCCCACTAAGCTCCCCACATCCCTCTCCTCCTCCTTGAAGCTTACCCATAGGAAGAAAGCATTTCAAGAAGTCCTTTGGTTCCAACCAAAGTGAGTTACCTAAATTAAAGGTAACGATTTCTCTTAAATTATTTTCATTTATTTTGCTTCTCCAACCCCCAAACTCTTTTTATTTCCTTTCTTTTGTAACAACACCAGTATCCTCAATATACTAGGATGTTGTTATAAGAAGGATTCAAACTACACATACACACAACTCCATCTAATGGATTATGAACATAATGTTTCTGTGGATGGCAAACTAACGCCTCACGAAACGATGATTGTTCAAATACATCTTACCGCCTCTCATGGTGGCCATTATGATGGCACTGTAATTAAATATGATATTAATTATATATATTTTATATATAAGCTTCTGTAATTCCATTTTATTTCATACCATTATTCGTTTCATGTTGTATATACATACGATAATTTCATTTGAGGAAGTGCGGACTACCGCCCCCTTAAAATGATATGACTCGTTCATACCACACATGGAACGTATAAAGGATGGTGTTAATGAACTTAAGTAACATGTATAAAATATTATATTATACTGGAATAGTAATATACCTATGTATCATTTGTATTCGATTCTTTTAAAATAAAAATTAAATGGAAGTAGCGTTCGTGTGTACGTACGGACTACCGTCTCCACGAACGCGATGAGATTCATTCTCCATCGTATCCATTCAAGTATAATTATCATTTGATGATTTAAAAATGATGTTTAAGGACTTGATACCATTCTGGATTTGAATAATATACAACTTATCCTTTACAAACATGTCTTACGTAACAAAACATACAAAAGCAAACAAGTAAGTTCACACCCGAAACAGCAATAATACTAAGATATTATTATCAAATCAATATTAAAAGATCATATATGATATCATATTAATGTATATGATTCTTTTATAATTTAATAACAATTATTTCACCATTATACAGGAGGTTAACCTACCCCAACTAAGGAAAAGTACAAGGTAAGGGTTTACTTTACAACCTCTTCATTATCCAAGGTTGTTTATACGTAATAATCTACTGGGATATCTTTATCATCCACATCCATGTTTCTTAAAAAGGTATTTCAAAACATTTTTTACTATTTACAAGAATATGGGTTAATGTCATTTATACCCTTGTTTGACTTTTTATAAGAGGTTTATAAAGAAATCTTTCCGTCGTTTTCAAAACAAGGTCCTTTTTAACCTTTTCGACAGAATTGAGGTAAGAATGTTTTTTTAACTTATACGGCGGGTGCGGTAATTTTACGCCGTTATAAAATCTTCAAAGCTTTACTTAGAAGCTTATAAGAATATTTTCAAAGAAAATGTTTTATTTTATATGGATCTTAAATGATTTCAAAATAAAAGGAGATATTTCTTTAAAAAGAATTTTGATTTCATCTATGTCAACATCCTTTGATGGATTTTAAGATTATTTGAAGTTGATTTATTATGATACAAAACTTATATATTGTATTGAAGGTTTTGTGATATGTTTGACTATGGATGTGCTATTTTTATACCATTCATAGTTTATGGTGAAATTATTGACATTTCGTATGCTAGTTTTAATACGAATGTTTATGTTATGTTGAAACCTTTTCATATGGGAATGCATTGGACTTAATAAGTGACGGGTGGAGCCCGCTATAGCTCCTCGATGCATCGGTAGGTCTCATGAGACAAACTAGTGTCTTGGCACAAGGCCTTGACAAAATCTTATTTGTATTCTTGGCACGAGGCCTTGACTATGTGGTTATGATAGTCTGGCATTATGCATTCCAACATTATGAAAGTGGTTATTTATTTTTTCATGTGATTATTCGATTATTAGAATATCCATGTGAATAAGTAAATGGCATTATTTCATTTTATTTATGCCATACCATTTTTAAAGTTCATGTTTAAAAGGATTTTGTTTTAGTTATACATTGCCTTAAAAGTTTATTCTTATTTATGAAAGTTTCCGCTATATTGTTATCCTTACTGGGCATTTGAGCTCACCCCTTTTCTATGTTTTATTTTTCCCAGGAAGTGAAGATGTAAGTTATGAATGACCTTCAGGGATATTATGAGGGGATTATAGTGTGGACTGTGGAAAAATTATGTTGTTGTAGTAGTTTTTCATTTTATGATGTAATGTAAAACTTATGAATATATCTAGTGTTTCCAAGGCTACTAAACCAATCGGTCTTTCGAGATTTGATCTTTCTTGTGATCATACCAATGTTACGAAGTAATGCACCGACCCTGGGTAGCTGGGGTCGGGGCGTTACAATGAACGTGTTGGAGATACAAATTTTCTTGGGGCTGGCTGGTTACTACAGGTGTTTTATACAAGACTTATCCTACTTATCAGTGCCATTGATGTGTTTGACTAAGATGGGTGTGAAGTTCGTTTTGATAAAATCTTGTGATACAACCTTTCAAGAGCTGAAGGAATGGTTGACATCATCACCAATTCTGATACTTCTAGCGCAGGGAAAGAGCTATACAATTTACTGTGATGCATCAGGTATTGGGATAAGAGCTATGTTGATGTAGGGTGGTCGAGTAGTTGCGTACAAGTCTCGGATGTTGAGGCAACCTGAGAGAAATTACCTGACGCATGACCTCAAGTTGGCTGTAGTTGTTCATGCGTTACGCTGTTGGAGACACTATCTCTTGGGAGAGCATTTTGTGGTTTTCACCAAAAACAAAAGTCTAAAGTATATCTTTAATCAGTGTGAATCAAATCTGAGGCAGTGAAGGTGGGTCAAATAACTTTAGTCCTTTTATTTTGAGCTTGCCTATACACCTGGTAAGGGTAATGAAGTTGCTGATGCACTGAGCAGGAAGAATCAAATACAGGCAGTTCATGAGGCCAGTGGTGAATAGAATCTTATGGATTTGTTCTCTGAGATGCATTTGGAGGTGCACGAAAGTCATGGGCAAACCTATATTTCATCTTTAGCTGTGACTCCTACCCTCGTCGATAGTGTGAGTATGAGACAACTATCTAATTCGAAAGGCCTAGTCCTACGGGAGTCGGTGGCAAGTGAGGACCCTCCTCCTGGATGGATGAAAGGTGATGATGAGGTACTGCATTTCCATAGAAGAGTGTGGGTTCTAGGGGATATTCCAGAGGAGCTGATGTGGTAGTTTCATGCTTCATCTTAGGTAGTTCATCCTAGAATTACCAAAATGTACCGTGACTTGAGACGTTAGTATTGGTGGCCGGGTATGAAGAGGGAGAAAGATGGTATTGTTACAAGATGTTCCACCTGTTAGCAGGTGAAGGCGGAGCATCAGAGGCCAGTCGGACTTTTACAATAGTTACTTATTCCAAAGAGGAAATGGGATGATGTCGCAATGGACTTCGTGACTGGGTTTCCGAGGTCACCTCGAGGCAATGATGCCGTGTGGTTTGTTGTGGACGGAATCACAAAGGTGGATCACTTTTTTCCAATCAAGGAGACCTTCGGAGTTGATGATCTTGGGAAGTTGTATATCCGAGAGATCGTACGTCTTCATGGGGTCCCTCATTCTATCATTTCAGATAGGGACATCCATTTTACATATTGTTTCTGGTAGAGTTTTCAAAGGGCGCTGGGTACACAGGTGCTCCTGAGCACAACTTACCACCGTCAGACCGATGGTCAGTCCGTGCGTACGATACTGGTGCTAGAGGACATGCTGTGTGAATGCGTCCTAGACTTTGGGGGCTCTTGGGAGAAGCATATACCCCTAGTCTAGTTTGCTTATAATAATAGTTTTCAGGAAACTATTGAGATGAAACCTTACAAGGCTTTATATGGTAGGCCATGCCGATCACCTTTGTCCTGGATAAAGGAAGGTGAGATAGCTTTACTCCGACCACATCTCGTGTAGGTGACTTCTGAGTAGGTCCAGTTGATTCAAAAGCGGATGGCTACCACACAGTCTCGTCAGAAATCTTCTGTTGATCGCTGCAGACTACCCTTGTAGTTCACGGTCGGGGATTAGGTTTTTTTACATGTTTCATCGAGGTTGGGACATAGGTGGAGCATGAGGCAGGGTAAAAATTCACCGAGGTATGTGGGGCCGTTTGAGATAATGGAGAGAGTCTGGCTGGTTGCCAATCGGTTGTAGTTACTATAGAGGTACCGGGCCATGCACGACGACTTCCATATATCTCAGTTGTGCCTTTATCATTTAGACCTATCTCACGTCTTTTATCCAGAAGAGGTTGATCTTCATATAGATGCGACCTTTGAGGTTCATCTGATTTGTATCATGGATAAGAGCATGAAGGCTCTCTGAGGATGGTCAGTTCCTCTCATACGAGTGCTATTGTAGCATGGTCGAGTGTAGGATGAAACCTGGGAGCGAGAGACCGACATACGTTCTCAGTGGCCAAAGTTGTTCTGAGCTTTATCTTCACCACCCTTGGAAGGGAAATTCGGGGATGAATTGATTTAAGGGGTGATGTTTTTAAGAACCCGGTTCTTATTCTTGATGTACGGGTTTCTTCCTTTCTCTTTTACATAAGTGTTTTTGAGAAAATATGGAAAATGGGGAAAAATCACTTTTTGGTTGGTACACGCAGTGTAGTTTTCCACACGCCGTGTACTTTGGCCGTGTGGGATGAGTACACAGGGTGTGTAGCAATATGGGTGATGAAAGGTGTAAAAACCCACTATACGCCGTGTAGTGGGTCTATACACGCCATGTAGTCAGTCGACAAGAAAATAGTAAGACGGTGAAGGCAGCCTCCAGTTGAGTGATAGTACATGCCGTCTACTCATGTATTACACGTAGTGTACTCATGTTGACTGATGAACAGTGCCGCGGTGGATAGAAGCCACCATAGGTATAGTTAAAAATGGAAATTACACGCCGTGTACTCAATAGTGCATGTCGTGTAGTATGTTTTTTTCGCTTAAAATGGGAAGTAGCCTACTCTATTCACATAGAAGGCTTAGAACTGGAGGAGAGATCGGGAGAATGGCCGGAGCATTGGAGATTAACCGATCGAGCATCGTTAATTTGTTTCTGCCTCCGTCGATCTCGTTGGAAGAGTACGGGTAAGCCCTCCCATCTCATTGAGTCATTCTTAGAAATTCTTTCCCGATGGGAAGTTATTTATGTTTGAATGGAATTAATTTTACCCCGGATCTATGTTGTTTGTGTGCATTTCGAGGAGTGTCATTCGTGTATACCGATCAGGGGAGATCGAGGTAGGTGGTATGGTGTTTAAATTTCCAACTACTGTGCGTTTGTGTGTACCATTCTGCTACGAACCCATGTTGGGGTGTCGTGTCGCTGAGGCCTTGGCTATTTTGAATACCTCGAATTGTATAGGTGATTAAATGTAATAATAAACTATTTTTTGGGATCCCTGCATGGATCCAGGACCACCCAGGGGTGAATTCCTCTGTTTAGCCATTTGGACAGGTTACCCGAGGGTATAACATAAAATTTATCATGCTTTAAATTGCCTTGAGAGGAATTTTATATAATTTCTTTCTTATCTGTGTGGCTCGGCCCAGTTACTTGTGCCTGAGGGAAGTGTTCTATTTATCCTAAGGGCAGTGTTCTATTTAACCTGAGGGCAGTTTTCTAATTCTCCCGAGGGAAACCTCTTTCGTTCCTGAGGGCAGTAGGTTCTATTCCTGAGGGAGACACTTCATACGCCTGAGGGAAATATCTGTTATGCCTGTGTGCAATTACCTGTGGGTTCGATTCTGATTGCCTGAGGGTAAGGGATTGCGTGTCTGAGGAAACTGACTGTTTACTAAGAAAACTCACTATGGTGATTTCCTTATACTGAATGATTAAATGAATATTAAAATGGAAATATAACTGGTAGAGTTAGTTACTTTTGAGTACTTCTTAGTTGTTGCATTTTACTACTGCACACGCTGTTGCACATTTACACTGACAGTTGGGCACGAGCTTTTGGTGGGTGCCTTCTTGGATTCATTTCTCACACCCTGTTTGGGGTCATGTCTTCAGCCCCAAATAGATTACATTTCTGTAGGTATGGATAAGGGAAAGTGTCCCTATACAGGTAATTGATGGTTGCTGAGGAGTAGGGGAGCATGAGACCGAGCTTAGGCTCGTGATGCTGCCTGTAGTTCTGTTTTGTTTTGTTGTACCTGTACTTTCTATTGTATTATATTGTACTGTTGTGTAACATGTTCTGGATGTTTTAATAGAACTAGAGACAAGTTGCACCATTATCTATATCACTGTTGGCTATCTTTTACTTCATTTGTTCATTTTAAATATGTATGGTTATTTCTTCCATTGTTGTTGTATGCTATTTATCATTTCCACTGCGCTAAACTTTTACAAATGAGGGCATTGTTTCCCCACTATCAGACCTGGGCCCTCGCTACTAGTCAGCAGCCTCTGGAATTTGGGGAAATGTGCTTGAGGTCATGTGACCAACCGGGTCCGGGGCACCCATTGAGTAGATTCCGGAACCGTGACATTACACTCGGGACCTGTAGTATCCAGACACATAATCCATCCGATCGCACATATAAAAATGTACTGTCCACGACCCTTGTAAAAGTTACTCCTATCATCTAACCCATAGATCAATTTATGTGGCAGGGTATCTCCTCCAATAAACTCCTCTCTTCCTTGATGTTTTCAAGGAATGAAGTGAAGCTAATTGACTAGGAGGGTCTGGAATTGGGTGAAAAAATATAAATTTTCTCACGACTCAGTCATTCTGAGCCATGAAAAATTTACCATCAATATAAATGATGTCATCATTACATTTTGATAGTGACCTCTATAAAAAATGATAAATTTTATTGGAAAAAACCATAATAATGGAAATAATATAGAAAATATACGAGGGCGCTGCTATTGGTTTAGGTTATGAATTTCATGTTTTATTGTTGTACAAAAATACTTAATTTATTCTATTTTTTTTAAAATATTTCGGTAGTGATGAGAAACCCACATTGAACATGTGGAAGCATGATATACTCATGTTAATTATATGTTTATTTTCTAATTGTTATAGTATCACACACACTTTAAGTTTGAATCCAAAAATGAGACGAACTAAAATAAGGACATCTAAAAAATGTGGCTAGTAAAAAAAAGGAATCATTATTGATATGTCCACATTTGAAAAAATATACACACTGATAATAAAATACACAAAATTGATCATGGATGACGGTATGTTGAGATATTTGTTACCACTTGGGGACATCTCTTATGAGTATGTCCTTCTACATAAAAAAATATTGCATCGTCATCCCCCTCCTTCTTGGAAACGCCAATCCATCTCATTTTTTATTTGATTAGACTTTGTCCTTCCTCAGGGCCTCAACCTATTAGTATGAATACAATAATATAAAAAATTATATAAATTGAAGAAAAAACATAAATGAAAAAAACCCAACTTACAAAACAATGAAATATTAGGGACAATAGTCAGCTGATCGGAATGTAATGTGATTGAATAAATTCCACCAATAGGCATTCGTGATTCACTATAACAGTTAACCAAAGAGATCATGTGATACATAAATTCAACATACATCTCACAAGATATATTTACTAAATAGAAAGCAGCAATAACATGTTAACATAGATATCTCAATGCCTGAAAGTTTCCACAATCAAAAAACCAAATATCCAACATCACCACATGGACTGGTCCACTACTGCATGTAGCCCAGTCAAAGCACTCCCTTACATGAAAGATCATCTTTTCTCATCAAAGGACACAACACTCAGTCTTGAATCCTCATTCAGTATTTAATCAATATCACTTTGGAAATGTAGTGTAAAATGCATAACAGCTTACATCCTCTAATAGGTCTTTTGGGGCTGGTGAAAAATATAGTACACATATCAATAAAAATTATCTTTCACTAACCCTATGATTGGGATCCTACACACACCCTTGAGGGCCCCATTTATTCACTCCCCAATATTAGTGTTCATATGTCCATATCTTCGGCCACCATCATTTTCTAAAGGCCATTTTCCTTTGAAATCTGCATCATATATTCATAGACATCTTCATTTGTCCTTCAAATATCTTCAAGACATTGATCAAATATTTTTTTATTGAGTATCATATGCTGAAACCATAACAAAATAATGTATTAAAAAAGTAACAAATTTTCATGAAATAAAATGTTTGTTTAGAAATTAATACCTACCTTGAGGATCTCCTACTTTATTGACTCATAATTGAAATTTTTATGGACATTTCATTCAATATTCTGAATGCAATATCGATGATAAGAATTTAGATCAATCCATGAAACCCTGTCACTATTGATAGCCTCTATAACCGCTCAATGGTGTTTAGATATTAGATAGATGCCTTAGTTTTGTGTGACGCGAGTGCATTCACATCCCAAAACCAACTCCATCATTCAAAATTATCAATTTCAACAATATAAAATGAAAGTGGTAGTGGACCATGATTACCATCATGTGCGGCAGCGATGAGTTGAACTCTTGTATACCTACCCTAAAGGAATGTTCCATTAACTTGAAAGAATTTTCTGAAATTTGGAAAAGTTTTGATACATGGCCAGAATGCCCAAAAAATCCTATTGAACTTCTCCTTTGATCAATATACTCAGTGATTGGGGGACAAATACTCAACAATTTACAACTTATAAACAATATAATTATAGATAAAAAATAATTCCATAAGTTGTACCAACATTTCATAAGATTTATCCCAATCACCATACACTTTTATAATTGATTTATGTTTTTCAATCCATTCTTTCTTGTATGATATCTTATAGTTATACCACTATTGAATTATTTCCTAAATAAGGGCAATAGGAACATCCTGACATGTGCATATCATCACAACAATAACTGTTGATATAAACTCTGCTTCAATGGAAGAGTGGTATTGCAATAAGGTTGGATTCACCCTAGTGTGTGGGCCTTCTAATTTGGTTATCTTGGAACATGCCAAAAATATTATCATATATTTCCCTAAATTGAAATTTACATTTTTCCCCATATTTTTTTCACAATGAATGAGATATTTTTTATTCTTTGGCTCATAAACCAAAAATATGGAATGAATCTCTTTGTTCTATTCCTTTATAACAGTTCGTATGGAAATTTTACTTTCAAACACTTACCTGATATAGATTGAGTTATCATTTTATTCAGATATATTCCCTATAATACCAAGGATTTCAGATACTGGTGTAATGAAATTTTAATCAAAATGTTGTCCACATTATATCTATTCAACTAAATTAATCAATACTAAAGGATGATTAACAAAAACTGTTTGGTGTCATGGATGTTTGTCTCTTGTAGGAACCTCAAAAGGTTCATTTCCCACATCACCCTATTGTGGAAGCCTGTTTCTCAAAGGAACCTCAAAGGGATAATTCCCCACATCACCCTCACCCCACCATCTTATAATGCCTTAGCAGATTCATCTTCCTCCGATAAAATTTCATTCACTATATCACCAGTATACACATGAACATCATCTAAAATTCTTTTAAAATTCTGATCATCTTATTCATAATTTGGTTCTATAACATGAGTCATATGAGGTGGAGATAATAAAAAAGACTGATGTGATGAACCAACATCTATAGAGCTCAAAAATCAAGATTTTGTGATAAATGGTTTCACCTCATCTATATCATAAATGACCACATACAACTCTATCAAACCATTAGCACACTACTCTCTAAATTAGGAAGATGTATCCATCCAATCCTGATCATCCACCAGAGAGTACGTCGGGTGCCAGAAACACTCAGGATGTTGTAGATATCAATATATTATTGATGAAATGGATTGATCGGCCCTAAGTTTTACTTGACTATGAATATAATTTTGAACTTCTTCCAATGTCATACAAACAAAATATTTTCAACTCTTGGAGGTGGAAAACTATAGATAAACCATGATCAGTATAAATATCTTCACCATTGCAATAAATTTGAGCAGACATGATTAACTTGAAATAAATAATTAATAAAATAGTATATACTATATCAATATATTTAATTATTTAAATTGGTTATGATTGAATAAATGAAGTAATCATGAGAATTTTTTTTCTATTGGTTTATCATTATTAATGTATAGTGATGTTGATATTATTACCAAAGGAAAATAAATACATTGTTATATATTTTTATACCACTTATCAAATGTCTTATAAATTTTAATTTCTTATGAATAACTATCAATGACTTGATCTAGAGACTTACTAGGGATTATATTATCATTATATGATAAAATAACCAAAACCTATGGGTTGTATACTAGTGTCTCTATTATGAACTATTTAAGAAACCATCAGTCTCCTTTTAAATAAGAACACCACATGTCGAATGCATGTTCTCAAATGCCTTTTCAGGCATGCTTGTTTTGGGATGCCTCTTCAGGGATGCCTCTTTGGGGATGTCTCTTCGGGGACGCCTCCTCACGGATGCCTCTTGTCGATCACCTTGTAATTAAACATTTACTCACATGCATGTGAGGGGTGTAGGGGTATGAAATGCATAGATGTTTTTAAGAAGATACGCAGGTCCTTACAAACATAGTGAGAGATGACTCGAAGTTCATCAATGAGAAAGAAAGAAATGTTTTCAAATTATATAACCACATACACAAAAAAACTTTCAATTTCCATTATAAATTGGTCGGTCATCTCAAGATCAGTCCTCACCCAATACTCCTAACATGTTTCAGATATACTTATTATATTCTATGTATTATACGACTTTACCTATTACCAAATGAAATATATATTAAATATCTATACATGTTTTCCAAAAATTTAACATTTCAATTTGAATGTATACATATATATATATAATAACATTTAATAATATTATTTCAAACAAATATATTTTTCACTTACATAATAATAATTAAAAAATTGGACACTTATGTTGTTTTCAATTCAATTAAATTATATATATATATATAAATAATGTTATTGGTTATTAACTACCTTCCAATATATTTGTAAATATATTTTATACTTTATAACTTAAAAGAATACTTATTTATAATTAATAATATTTAGATTTATTGATTCAAATTATTATTACTAAAAAAATGGTAATATAGTTTACTATTAAATAGAAACCATTAACATAATATAAACTTGTGTTATTTTCAATTTAATAAATTTACATAAATATTTTTTTTTCATTTATCTATATTATAATATTTAATTTTTTATATTTCTTACTTCATTAGTTCAAATAAAAATTATTTATAGTATATATATTTTAATATTTTAAATTATAGAAAACAATTTTTATACCATTATCAAAATGTATTTTCTACATATATATTAATAAATTTAAATATAATACTTAATATAACTAATATGTTTTCACTAAATTATATATCTATTCTATAGAATATTATAATTTAATTTGATATTACATAAAAAATAACATATTTCATATACATAAAGATATGTTAATGTTTCCAATTATATTAAAAACTATATATTTTTAGAAACAATTTTATTTCCTTATATATACATTACATATATGACATAGCATATTTAAATTTATTAAACTTCAGATATGAATTCATTCAACAAACATTAACTCATTCTAAAATTAAATCAAACAAAATAAGGTAATTTAATCATTCATACATGCATTAGTTCAAATTAAATAAATAAACCATAAAAAATAACAATAATTATTACACATGAAAATATAAATATATAAAGTAGACGAATAAAATAAATAAATAGAATTAAATAATTAAAATTTTAAATAAAACATTACCTTCTTAAAAGACAAAAATATTTATTGAGATTGAAATTCTGCAAGGCCTCAAAACAAATTTTTGAGGAGAAGAATAATATTTGAGGGGGGGACTCCTTATATAAATTCGCGGCGACGAGATGCTTGAAACTCGTTCACACATCCTTCATCCACTTCGCGATGGATGTATGAATGGGGTTTGCGCATCTTTCACGACTCATATGATGCATGGAAGGGGTTCACACATCTTTGATGGTAGAGAAAGATGGGTGAACCCCATTCACACAGTTCCTTGGATTTTAGATTGCTGAATGAGGTTCGCGTATCTTGGGTCCAAATTTTAAAAAAATTTGAAACCCTATTCCATATTTTTTTAATTTTTTTTGTAAAAACCATAAAAAAATACAACGGGAGAAGTGTCGCACTATAGGTCTTAGACAATGATATATATGCTACTGAAGCTTGTGCTTGTTTCACTACCAAAAAATGAATAAGTTTCATGTGAGTTAAATGTATGTAGTTTCTCCTGATGAGGATACAGTCCACGATCGCTGCCGACATTGCATTTTGGAGGTGCGACACGACGCTGTGTGGATGAGTTGAGTATAGGAGGTCAAACTGATTAAGAGCCTACATAATTTCTTCCATTTCTTGTGTCCAGCATCTGTCATGTTGGTTGCTCGTGCACATAGAATAGTGATATAGAAGAGTGTTGATACTTTGAGAAGTGAGGGAGATGCTAGATGTAGATGTTAAAGGTGCGTTTTATGAAGAAGATGATACACGTACACACACACATAGATATGAAAAAACTATATATATTTTTAAAAACTATAAATAACTATATATATATATGCCAGTAATATATATATATATAGATAGGTATATATATATATAAATACTCAATATGACAACTTATATAAACATTAAAAATAAAAATATCATTTGATATATAGTTTTAAAATAAAATATAATTTTTTTGATATATATATAAAAAATTTTATAATAATTAAGCTATTTATAATTGAGAATGTGTGTAAATTTAAATATAAAAAAAACTAATATATTAATATTTCCAATATCAATATAAGAAATTACATTAAAATAAAATAGTATATATATAAAGAATGATTTTAAAAAAATTTGAAAATAAGGGACTGCACTTTTTCAAAAAAAAAAACACATATACTCTTATTGAAAACATTCACCCCTTTTCTAAATTGAAAAACCAAAACTAATCTTTTCATTTAAAAAAGACCTTATTTCCGTCAATTTATTTTTTTGAAATTTATCAAAAATGAAGAATAAATTCAAAATAAAAAAATATTTTTAAGAAAAATAATATATATATATATATATATATAATCAAGGGATAACTCCCCCTAAATTCATTCATTAATAAAATAGGTATAAATAAACTAAAAAAAGATTCATATGCCCTCTAAAATTAAATTTCTATCGTGCACTATTCAAACATTAATTTTTAAAACATCATACAGTTTAATGATTTAGTAAATATATCTGTTAGTTTATTTTCTAATGGAATGTATTCCATAATAACATCCCCTTTATTTAAATTATATCATAAAAAATAAAATCTCACATCTATATGTTTTTTCCTAGAATGTTGGAAAGTATTTTTTGATTTAGAAATGGAAAATGTATTTTTATATAGTATAGGAAATTCATCTAATTAATCATTGAAATAATATAGAGTTTGATTTATCTAAATATATTGAGTATAATAGTTTGATGTAGCAATTCACTTATCCTCAGTTATGGAAAATGCAACAGATAATTTTTTTTGGAACTCCTCGAAATTAAAATTATTTGTAATAAGTGACACATATCTGATATTATTTTTCTATAAAGCCTGCAGCCACCAAATTCAATGTTAGATTTATATATAAAATCATAATAGTTTTGATTGGTTTAAAATATACCTGTGTTGAATGTTCCTTTAAAATATTTGATTATTCATTTGATATCATTTAAATGAATTACTTTTGGAATATATTGTTATCTTATACACATAAATAATGAAAACATAATATCAATCATTGATGTAGTTAAATACATTAGGCTTTCTATCAGTATTCTATAAATTTTATCATTTACTCTATTTTTATATTTATCAACATCATATTTAAAATTTGTTTTTCTATGTGTTCTCAATGTTTTACATGAATCATGATTTATTTTCTTAACTAAATATTTACCATATTTTCATTGATATAAAAAATACCATGTTATTTATATAAAATTTATAGACAAAAGAAAAATTTTAAACCCCCATTTAAAATCCTATAAAATTATTTTATCATTAATTTCTAAAATTATTTACTATATAATTCATTTGTATATCCAAATAAAATATCAGTAATATATATTTATAAAATTAATATATCATTTAAAATATTATTTATAAATAAGATTGGATCAACCATTACTTTGATAAAATAATTTTTATGTAAAAATTATTGTTAGTCTATCATATCAAGCTCTTGGAGCTTTCTTTAGACTACATAATGATTTAGATAGTTTGAAAACATGATTTTAAATTTCTTTATTTTTGAAACCATGTGTCTAATTAACATAAACCTCTCCAAAAATTTAAGCATTTTTAAAAAATTAGATCCATTTGAATCAGTTTAAAATTTTGATAACATTAAAAATATAATAGAATCTGAATGGATTATAGGCTAGAAGCTGGTGAAAATGATTCATCAAAATCAATTCCTTCTTATTATAAATAACATTGGAAAACTATTTTAGCCTTATTTTCCACCATATTACTCGACTCATCCATTGTATTTGGAAAAATCCATTTGGTTCCAATTGACAGTTTATTTTTTTGTAACTCAACAAGATTTGAAACATTATTTATATCAAACTGATTATGTTTATCATGCATGAACTTTTTCCAATTTGAATATTTTAATGATTATTTAATATTAAAAGTTGAAAAATCAATATCAAAGGCCTAATTAATACTGAAATTCAAAACTTATTTTAAATCCATTATCCAATATTCAACATTTCCAATTACATTTTCTAAAGAATTATCTCTTGAGGTTTTTGAATTCATAGGATTAGATTGAGAATATATGTGATCCCCCATAACTAATGCATTTTTATTTTCATGATTATCCTCTTCAAAGGATAATTTATTAAATTCTTTAAGAGAATCAATAGAATATGTAATATATTTTTCATTATTTTCAACGGACATTACAGTCACATATTCCTCTATTGAAATTGTCATTTTATTGTATACTCTATAATATTTACCATTATTTGGGTATCCTATAAAAATTTCCTTGACCCTTTTAGCATCAAATTTTACCATATTATATCTATTATTTAAAATTTCAACTCTACATCCAAATTCATTAATGTAACTAATATTATTTTTCTTTTCATTGATTATTTCTTATAGAGTTTTATTTAACTTGGGTCTAATGTAAAAAATATTTATGTTATATAATGTAGTTTTAAATAATTCAGTCCTAAAATATTTTGTTAATTTGAATTCATTAATCATAGTCCATAACATATATTTAATAGTTCTTATTTTCCTCTATACAATACTATTTATTATAGTGTTATAAGATTAGAAAATTAAGGGAATATATATATTATATTTTCAAAATTTATCAAATAATAAATTAAAATATTCTCCACCTTTATCACTTGCAATATATTTTATTAAATGAATTTTTTGATTTTTAATTTTTTTACATAATGTAATAAACTTATTTATGGTTTTAATTATATTAGATAAGAAAAGAGACTATGTGAATCTACCAAAATAATATAAAATTACAAAAAGATATCTATTTCTATAAAAATAAGAAGTTCTTTTGGGAATAAAAAAGTTAAGATGATGTAGTTCAAAACATCTAGTGATATTAATATTATTAACAGATCAGAAAGAATATTTGTTCTTATTTCATTAGAGAAAATATTCAGAGACAAAATACATACTTTGTTTAATGTTTGGATGTTATAGTACCATTCCATGTTTTTCTAAATTATAAAATTTTCAAAGATGAACATGTCCCATTATTCTTGGAATAAAATGTGGTCTTTTTATACATATTCAAAATATTCATCATTTATATGTCTTAGTTATAAAAAATATAGAGAGTATATATTTTAACTTCTATTGTCATAAAATAAAATATTATTATATTTATAAACAATACATTAATTACATTAATAATTTACACACATTCCATCTACATAATGTTTTGATGTATTAATTAAATTTTTTTAATCCCTTTAAACATGTTACTTTAAAAATAATAACATATTTTAATATTTCTGTTTCTATAAAACCATTAACCATGCCTTTAGAGTTTTCAAAAAAAGTAAATGGCCCCCCATAAATGGAAATAAAATATAGAATGTTTGATATGTCACCATTCACGTGTCTAGAGAACCTACTAACAGTGTAACATGTATCTTTATTAATTTTTTTGTTAGGTTTCCTATAAAATAGATTTCATAGATAATTGGTTTTGTACCCAAGGAACCATTGGACCAATGAGATTAATAATACAACATTCAAAATCCCATATAGGTTTTAGAAATTTAATATCGGTTAATCTAGAAGATAGATTCCTGGAAATAAAATCAATAGTGTAGCCTAATGATTGAGTAAATCATAATGAGCATTACGTTTCATAATTTCCTTTTAGATCACTTATATAACATTTAACAATAGAAAAATTTCTTCTTCTGGTTTTAACAAATGATTTTTTTTCATATTTTTGGAATCTGTCAATTATAGGGTATGATAGTATTGAATTCATTATGGTTGTTTATATCCAAAATATTTGACAATATTTCTTGACCTTAAACAAATATAAATAGGGTTTATCTTGATCCGATAATTTTCATTTTAATATTTTTATTCCCTTTTTTAACTACCTCAACTTGCTCAATAGTCTCAACTTCATCGCTACACACACCTTCCATGAAGCAAATAAGATCGTCGACGGTCTCGCCAAAATGGGAGTCTCTCATGAGATCACTTGGAGGAATGAACTCCCACCAGATTTGATTCCTTTTTTTATTTGAGATTCTATAAAATTTCCCTCATTGCGACCCATGTAACTTATATTCTCCTTTTGTTTGATTAAATTGTAGGGTTCTGGGCATTTTTCCAGAACTCATCCAAAAAAAGTATTTCTATTCCCTTTTCAAATAACTTCTGGATCATCAAAAATGTCCACAATTAAACATGATCATGTATTTTTTTAGTTTCTTATTTTCTTGATTAAGTTTATTACATTCCATTTTTATATTATATAAATAATAAGAAACCAATTTAGATCGTTTTTTATCATCATCATTTTTTCTCACGAAATATTTCATTCATTCATTCTCATATTTAGGATTAATTATTATAGAATATGTTACCCTTTTCACATTTAAATTTCATAAATTAGAAACATTAAGATGTTTATTTTCATATAAAAAATTATTATTTTCAACATTTAGTTCCCTATAGAGTTCAACCATTCTCAAAATATTAATTTTCTTTAATTCTTAATTTAATTATTTATATTCAACTTCCAAAACAGTTTCATAAATATAACTATAATAATAATCTCTGTTTACCCCATTCATTGTTTTTACCATCAAAAAATTATTGGCCAATTAATTTTATGTCTCAGAAACATCTATACTTGAGTATAACTATCATGTTCAATACCATCCAATTTGATATCCTCAGTTTAAATGATTATTTTATTTCATGTCATTCCCATATTGTTTCAATTTTGGACAATATAATTTTATATTGCCATTTTTCTTGCACTGATAATATATTAATTTGTGCACATTGTCTTGACTAATTTTACCATTCTTACTTATCTATATTACATTTTTTTGTTTATCTCTTCTAGGAAGCTTCTTAAAATTTCTATTTCATTTCATGTAATTATAGAATCGATTAGTATAATTTTCAACATTATCTTTCTTTCTCTCCAACAAAATAGAATAAGATAACTAGAGAAAATATTTATATTATATTTTAATTCTCTTCCTTTCCATTTCTTATAATAATCAACATTATCGCTCTTTATTTCAATATTGTATTAAAGAAGTGATCCTATCAGCTCATCCATTGAATACTTAGGGAAATACTTACACTATTTAATAAAAACCATCATTAAATTCCTTATTTTGGGTAGATATTAATATTTTCATTAAATGAAAACTTCATTCTCTTATGTATCCTTGAGTAAAATCCTAATTTTTACAATCTTAGTGAATCCATTATACATATCATTAATTCACTTTTGAAAATTCATTCAGAATTTCTGAAAATTTGCTCTGTGAATACCTATCTAGTTTCTAAATAACTTATCTATTCCTTGATGAGTGACCTTTAATTTCATATGAATGTTAGATAAAAATGTACATTAATAATTATATATATACATATTTCTACTTAAATAAAAAAATAAATAAAATTTACAACTTTTTAAATTAAAATAATCTTTTCAACATCACTTCCAGATAATTTTTTTGTAAATCTATCTTACAAAGTTTATATAGTTTTTGAAATGACGTCCCAAAATTTAAGTCCTATATTTTTTAGAAATACCTCCATCTAATCCTTATACTAAGCATGGTTACTTCAATTTATGTGAGGTGGAATTAGGGGATTCAACATCACAAATTCAAGAAATTCCATAATAAAGTAGTGGATCTTCCCTTGGAATATTTAGTATAGGATAATGGTTAGTAGACAAATATAATGAAACTATAATAACCAATTAATTAAAATGCACCACCCTATTATATTAATTTTTTGGTCCTAGTATATATAATTATTTACAGTTGGTGATTAGTCATATTAAAATTTAATTAATATAAATTTTATTATCAGAGTGATTAACAATATTAATAGTGTTGTGGAAGATAAACAAATAACAAATGATGTTTTTATATTACATTAGATCACCAATATCCTAATACACTCTTCAATATTCTCAACTTGGAGAGAATAATTGTATTCACAAATTTATAACTTTTTATAGGGTGTGATAACACAATTATAGATAGACATACCTTTTGTTCACTTGGTAGTATAACCCAAATAGACTTTTGAACATGAGGCATAACCCACATAACATTTTTCGGGGAGTTGCAACCTGACCATACTTTTAGAAAGTGGTAATAATATGTTAGATATCTTTATGATAGGAAAATATTAAACAAACTCTAGAGAAAAACGTGCATGGAATTAAATATAGTGACAAAATATAGAAATGAATGATGAACTACAAAAGATTATCTAATCTTGAATGTTGATTCAACACATGAAATTTAAACACTTTAATTGTGGTTGTCCAAAATTATTTACTCCATAATGATCATGGAAATTTAACATTATTCATAGTCCATATTAAGTAATTAAAATATCATGTAAGAAAGTTATCTTCATCTTTTTATTTGATTTGGTCTATTGTCATTATCAAATTTTGGTTGAATAAAATTTTCCATTCTTATTTTTCCAAAGTAGTTGATTCACATTGAAATAGATGATGTAAATTCATTAAATCCAAGATATTATTAATTATAAAAGAATATTTAAATTATTAATAATATATATCCATTTTTTGAAAAAAAATTAAACTTAATATATTTCTGTTAACTTTAATTTGAATAATCACCCTAATACATTGAGTATCTTTATCATATTCTATTCCAATATATAATACCTAGGAAATTATTTGAAAATATCATTAAGATTTAATAACATATTTGCAATATTTAAATGATTAAATAGTGTCATAAAAATGTGGTAGCAATATGAAAATTTAAAAAATAATGAAAAATAAAGCATAAAATAAATGATATAAAAATTAATTTTTAACAATTATTTCCATAGTATTTTTTAATAAAATATTTTTCAACATAATAATTAAAAATTAATTAAATTTAAATATAAATATAATGATTAAAAAGTATTTACTAATGTTGTAGTAAATAAAATTATTAATTTTTTTTGAACGAGAGCATCGTAAAATATATACTTTCTAAAATATATAAAATAGAGTTTACTGAGCATGCAATTAATTAGTCATGCAATCGTTATACAGATAGTGTGACATATTTTACATGAGTTTGGTAAACTAAAAATGTGCATACATAGAAATTAAATTCATGTGGAATGTTAAAAAATCAATTCATCCTAAAAATACATGTAGTAAGTTAACATATCATTATAGACCTTTTAATAAATATTATTTTTAGTTTGAAAAAAATAATTAATTACCTTTAAAAAACATATAGTAACTTAAAATACATCATGGTATTGATATATTTAATATCCATGGTAGTTACTCCCTTATACTCATTGTAGGTACAAATCATCTTCATAATATGTATGAGTTACACATAGTCGGTTTGAGTAAACTCATGGAAGATATATATTACTTGGATGAAATCAAAGGTAGGTAGAATAATGTAATCGTGATTACTACATACAACTTATTTTAGATTCATGTCAACCTCTTCATGGTTAGTAAAACCATTGCACATTCTCACCTTCATGATAGGGTGGCATTGTGTGTTTTTGTGTCAAAAAAGATATTGTGGAACATCACATGTGTTCAAAGAATATGGATAAGTGTTTTATTGTATTATATAAATGAGGAAGGTGATGCGACTGATGCTTTGTGATGGTGCCATCGTCGAATGCTGAAGAAGTTCCATGTGTGTTCTAAGTACGAAATTTCACTACCTGAGTATAGAGTCCATGTTGGAATTTGGGGGGGGGGGTATGGAGGAGGTGTGAAATAGAGTTGTGTGTAAAAATGTGTATAGAAGAAAAGTTTATTGGGGTTCTTTATGTGTTTCTTCAATTACCTATGTCGATCCACTGTAATGTTGGGTTCTTAGCAACATGAAACAATGATGTTGAGGAATGCATAAGTTTTGAGTAGTTAGGGAGACGTTGGAGGTCAACATTGAAGGTGTTTTTGGTGAAAAATACAATATGTATATACATATATATATAATTACTATATATAAATATATATATAAACCAGTAAAATTATTTATAGATATTAGTATATATAAAAATAATAATAAAAATAAATCATATTTAGTCATTTAAAATAAAATTAACATATGATACAATGTTTGAAAATAAATTATTAGTCAATTGAAGTATAAATGTATATATATTAATAAATATGTATATATCTTGATATATATATATGTATATGTATTTATTTCAAACAAAATATAAAACTATGTATGAAAATAATAATACTAATAAAAAAACTATAATTTAAAAAAATTAGTAAATTTAAATATTCATAAATTAGTATTAAAGTATTTCAAATATTTAAAACAAAATAATATTAAAATAAAATAATATATATAAAGAATTAATTTATATAAATATTTTCAAAAATAGATTTCAATTTATCAAAGTAATCTCACATGAACTTTGATAAATTAATCTTTCATACATTATAGATAAAATATTAGATACATACATATTGAATCTTTAATGTATCTTTACCTCCTTTTCTTGTATGAATAAAGGGTCAGACACACAAAAACACTATTCTTCCTTTCAGGGAAAAAAATATTCATTTTGTGAAATTATTCCTTGATAAGAAAATTTTAGCTTCATCTTTATCCATAATGTAAAGTTATATTTTGTTTTAGGAAAAAATTAGAGACTCTCATTCCAGAGGTAACACTATAATATCTAAAAACTCTTTAAAAATATAAAATTTTCAAAGAGGAAAACTAGATTTATTATAATTACCAGTCTCATGAAATGATTTATTTAATAAAACATTTGAAAAAACACTGATATAATAGATCACAAGATTAATTTTTCAAGACATGGTCCTCCCGTCCTTGAGAATAAAATACTTCATTCAAAAAAGATTCACGCTTTCTCATCTGAGACATATTCTACCAAACATTCCTTAATAATTTCCCTTATTCATATTTCTTGGGAAGATTCCATACAAGAAACATAAGATTAAAAAAATATAGAAACTATATGCGATGACTTTTCCTTAGTTCACAATGAATACAAATATAGTACTGGGGGACTATATGGTAATTTAAAGGGTATTTTCCCACAATTGATTTGAAGGCTACCTAGTTTATCCAATGGTCCTGGACAACTCATTCCAAAGAATACAATACCAAAATATAAAAAATATTTTATTTCCTAAATTTAAGGTTAATATTTCCATTTTTATATTCTCATATATTTTCATAATATAATCTTCAAATGAAGTGAATGAAAATGTAACTCTTTCTAAAAATAAAATAAGTACATGTAAAATAATAAATTTATTTACGAATAACTTAAAAAAAATATGAAATGTAAATGAACTTTCTGGAAGATATATACCATATTAATGTATTTATCATACTCTTTAAAATGTTTTTCTATAATTTTTTTAAAATATTTCATACCATCCATTAACAATGAAAAAAATAGAAAAATTGTGATGTACTAAAAAGTTATAAAAATAGAAAAAAATACCCTCATAAGATAGTTTTATAGATAAATAAAAACATTGAAAATCGCTAAAATAACCAATTCATAAAAAAACATTACTCATCAAAAACATTATAAGAAGGTTACCATGTTCCAGATATAAAATTTCAACTACCTATATACAGAAAAACTAATTATTCAGAAATTATTTCATTAGATGTGTGAACTTGTTATGTATAGAATTGTTTATGAATATTAATTTTGGAACCCATATTGTGTAGATATTTATTTTTAAAATGTAGCAAGTTAAATTGAGATTATTTTAGGTGTCCTTCTAACTAAATTATTTCTATTTACATAACAATTTTACCTCTAATTTTCTCCAATATAACACATTGATCCAAATGGAACTCGATTTAAAACAAAGTAATTCAATTGGTATGTTTTTATCGTTGTGGATTAATCCCCATATAGGAAATTAGATAGTTTTTTTAAAATGTTAATAAATATTTTAAAAATAAATTCACCCTATTGTAATGCAAGTCAAACAATTCATCAAAATTTTTAAATCTAACTTCAAATTGGTATTCTCATTTTTATCTTTTGCAAAATTTAATTTCATCTCAAAAATTTATATATTCTGATCATCTAAATGATATTAATATTCCAGTAATTTAAAATAAAAATCATCTCAATTCAATGTTTATCTTTGAAATTACAATTCTAGTCTTATGCATCTCCATGAAAATTTTATAATTCTCATTTTTCATTTTTTCTAAAATAACATTCATTGAATAAAAAAAATAATTCCTTTAATATAACTATTTTTTTTATTAACTTCACAATTAACATTTTTGTTTTAATCATTATTATTTTTCCACACATAAGTTAACATTGATACTTCATTCTTAAATTTAATTAACCCGACCTTATTCTTAGCAACATCACTGTTGAGTCCAACATATTTTTTTCATATCTTTTGGTTAGAATCTTCAACATAGATAATATAATATTCTAATTACTTTTATGATATAACTTTCTTACCATCATCAAAATGAGAATAGACCCCATAATAAATTTCATACTTTTCAAAAAATAATATTGTATTAAAATTTTATAACTATTTATCTTTCCCATTAAACATTCCATATTTTCTGAAAATATTATATTTTCATAGAATATAGTAATCCTCCGACATAAATCACTTTCATCTGATGAGATATCAGAAGAAGTATCTCTTATACCTGTTCTTCATATATCTAAATCCTTTAAAGTTTTATTTTACTTCTTGTTAGAATAATTATTATAAAATTTATTATCTATTCCCTTATACTATATATATTCATTCCAAATGTATCAATGTTTTTATATCCCTAGAATATGGGTCTTGAATAATCATTCTTATCTCACTCATCTCATTTGTATTTCATGAAATATATATTGAAATTAATACTCCTAATCATATTTCATTAAATATATGTAAATTCATCCTCTATAATTTCTGAAAAACAACACATATACATTTTCTACAATTAATTTAAGATATATTTACTATATAATTTAGAAATATATATGTTAATGAAAATGAAACTCTATTTTTTTTATTTTTCAACCTCCCTCATTAACCTACTCTCATATTTCACAATAGTTCTAATAATTTAATCCAAACTCAACTTATTAATATGCTTTTAATTGTCAATATAATTCCTTTTTTATTCCCACTTCTTAGGAACTATATCACTGATTTTATTAACCATCTTTTCATCTAATTACTACTTATTTCAAAGGTATTTTAAGATGTTCATGATTGTTATTAGAATCTAAGAAACATTATATCCATGTTGTAAATCAATGGTTTGGTGATGTTCTATGATTATATATCTCTTAGTTTTAATATTTTTTGAAATTATGAAGTGTGTGAATTATAAAATCATCCATATGTAACATGAGATTATATATGAAGAAACATGGATTTATATAGAAACAAAAAATATACCAACCTCAAAATTCCAACTGAAATTCATTTTTATCATCTCTTTAAAAACCAATGATTTATTTATCCAAAATCTTAAAGAGTTTGATATGAATAATAAAATTATTTAAAATGGTATTGAAAAAATATATTTCCATTTTGTCACTCCAATACTCATAATCATTAACATAAAAAATAAGAGATCAGTTTAGATTAGGATTATCAAAATTACCGACAGCAATAAAAATTATCAGTATAAAAAAATATGTATTTTCTCTTCCAAACTATCATTATAGGGAAACATAGAATCAAATTCAGGTTAACTAACGTAAATTAAAAAAATAAGGGCAGGCATAGTCCCAATTATAGATACAAACTCCAAAAAAAAAATATTTACCAAATATTAATGGAAAGTAAAATACACGAGGGGTAAATTGTAATTTAAATCACTATTATAAATTTTCACCCCTGCAATTTTAAAAATATTCAATGATATAATATTTTGACCAACCCCTATATGAGTCTGAGTAAAATAAATATTCCTAGAAGAAATTAATGCATAACAATTCAGTGGCATCCAATAAATATAAATGATGTACATAAATATAAAAAAGTAAACAAATGGTAAACACATAGAAAATACAAATAACACAGAGTTACAATTAACAAACCAAGAACATATTAAAGGATATTAAAAAAAATTTTCTCAAAAATAAAGAGATTGTTTATAATTTTTTTAGGTTCCTTAAACATTAAACCTATCAAAAACTTATCTCCCCATACCCTAGAATCCCAATAGTCTATAGCTATTTTTTGGTAGCAATTTCATAACCCCATATTCTTTTTCTTCCAAACCCATAAGCCCTTGATCACACTTATTGAAAAAATAATTCTTCCAAAACAATGAAGATAATGATCAAAATGATAAAAAAATATCTATGTCATCCCTATGAAAGTCCTTTCTCTTAAATGAAAAAAAAAGAAAATGACTAAAAAAAGAAATGTTAATTGAATTACACCGGTAGCCTCAAAAATATGTTATTATAAAAAAAATAAGATAATACAACTGGAATTTCTCTCACAACATCATGATATTATATAAATCACGTTATTGTAAGATCAAAATGTGTACATTCCCATTCATACTTCTGATACTCAAATATGAAACCCTATTGATAGAAAATCCTTCAATAGCAAGATTCCAATTTCTTTAGGATCATTTGTAAATACATCAAAATCTTCAGCACCACCTTCTGATGAACTCAACATAGTTCCACATCTATTGATGATGTCAATCCTATAATACCATCTTTATTAAATATCCAATGAATTAAATTTGGAATAAAATGAAAGATATATAGATTTTCACCCTCTATAATTATATTTATCAAATTTTAATTCATCTTACAAAAATAAAAAAATCATTTTTAAAAAAATTCATATGAAGCGTATTGTGATTTTTATGATAATGAATAAAAGTGATTCATGGATTTAACACAATAATCATATGAATTTTATTAGGATTTTGTTGGAAACAAAATTTTATATTCAAATTATAAGATACATTAGGTTAACTAAAAAATACTATATACATGAATGATCCTATTCCCAATTTGTTTAGAATATCATTTATTATTTATCTCCATATAAGGTCACTAAACTTTCATTATAATGAAACTATATAATATTTTTAGAAACAACTTATTTGAGATCTGAATGAAAAAACTATATAAAACACTAACAATATATGTTTTTGGAACCTGAAAAAGAATCCATTATAATTTATCCATATATATTCATCATACCGAATATGTAGGCCTCTTCTTCAAAGTTTCTTATCTATAATTAGTTTTTAATAAATCAATTACAAATATCAGTGTAATAATTTTCTTTTCTAATGAGTAATATATCAACCACATTCAAAAAAAATGAAAAAAAAAAATCCTTGTAACATACATATACTCAATATTCATAATTTTTAATGAATACAAACTCTTAATTACATCATGAAAATATATATTCCAAATTTTAGATGATTATTTAAATCTATAGATAAACCATTATAACATGTAAAACATGGTATCAATATTTTGATCATTAAAACATTAAAGTTTCATTAAATTTATATATGTATATCCAAAAATATATCTTCATTATGGAAATATGTTTTTGTATATTTCTTATAGATATCATAATCATAAAAAAAATCCATGGTAAAAAAAATTTGAATGGGCATTATCTTAACTAATAGTGAGAAATTTTCATCCCATCCAACACTATGAATCCTCTTATAAACTGTTACCACGGTGAATTTTTTTGTTTTTGATGTTATACCATCCATGTTAGTTTTATTTTTGAAGAACCCACTTACACCCTATGTGTATTACAACATAAGGTGGTTAAAATATTTTCCAAACATGATATATATATATATATATATTCAATTTTGATTTTATTAACTGTAATAATTTTTCAGAACTATAGAACATGATATCATATTGATGGGTGGAATGTTCATATTTTATAAAATCAAACTTACCAAAATTATCAACGTGAAATTGATTTCACTTAGGCTCCTGAAATTTCATAACATACTAATTATATCTATAACATTAATTATATATTCACTTTCTACTTTACCTTATAATCATTAGAATTTGTCATTCTAAAGCATAAATATATAATAAATAAAAATATGAAGTATTTGTTTGATGTTATGGTAATATATAAAATAATATACATATCAAGTGAGTATTATGTTTTATAAAATATAAAATGATAAATTTTATTTAACATAGTCCTATAATAATTCTAACCCTATATATATTTCATATATATTTTTATTCCAAGATTTATATTCTACGTTTTCAAGTTTTTTTTCTCTCAACACACAATTATTTTGGTTGAAAATCAAGTTAATAGTATCGCATATAACTCTTTCACGGTAGATTAGAGTATGTAAGGACCTGCTTTTTGAACCGGGTTAAAGGTTAAGGATTTTGAACTTTTCAAATTACTGAACCAGTCAAATTTAAGATCGGGCTTCAGAATGAGATTCTAAAGGATTGGATCCTTCTTTTTAATGTTTTTGGACATGGGAGAATGCCAGATATGTTTTCCGAGTGTCTTGAGGGGTTCCGGGAGTGTCGGACCTGAAGATGGCTAGTTTTTAAAGAATAGCTGAAGGTGCACGGTTGACGCATGGTTTCCCAAAACGTGCGGCCCAAGTCGTGCGGCCCAAATCAGGGAGGCAGAGGAGTCCTCACAGCCTATGGACGGTTTACCCAAACCAGGCGGCCAGCCCATGCGAGGTTTCGTGGGTGTCCAGTGGGGGACACACGGTTGGCGCACAGTTTGCCAAACCGTGCGGCCCAAATCGTGCACCGTTCCTAGTTTTGGGTTTTTAAAATATTTAAAAGAAATTTAAATTAAAACCTAATATAATAAAATCTCCCTCACACCTCTCGGCTAGAACTCGCACGAGCCCCCTCCCTTGGAGTCATGACACATGAAGCTCCCCTTAGCTCTCTCCTACTTCAATCTTCTCCTCCATTCTTGGCGATTACTCCTTTGAATCTCCGCGGTAAGTCTCCTCCCTCCTTCCTCCCCCTACTTGGCCGATTTTAGGGATTCCCCTTACCTTATTTTTCATTCGACCCAACCCTAGGGTTAGGATGGGATTGTGATTTAGCGCTCTTCCTTGTTTCTCTTGTTCTAGGTTGATGTGAAGGGTCCGTTGGGACTCCTTTGGGTGAGATTTGGTGTCCGCTGCCGAAGACGAGGCAGATTGCGGTCTTTTCGGTCCGCCGGTTTGATTTCGAGGTAAGGGTTTTACTCATGGCTTGTTTTCCCAGCTTTTAAATAAGTGAATTAGTAGTTATATAGGGTTCCTGGTGTGTTTTGGTTTGGTTCTTTGGAGTTTCCAGAGCTTAGGTGGAAGCTTTAGTTAGAAAGCGCCAAGAGCTGGAGTGGACAGATGGATCCACCTTGAAGTAGGGTCCCTCTCCTTTCCCCTTTAAATTGAAGTGAAGCCTTTAAAGAGTTTAATACTGCATTGCATTAATTATGCAAGTTTAGTTTCAATTAAATGATTCCGTGCAAAGAGTGTGAACTGCAGGGGAAAGATTAAAATGGTAGCTTGGTCACTAAACTCACGATTTAATAATAAAACCCCTCAATCAGAGGTGCGCTATCTTCAAGATAAAAGTAGGAAGTAGATTCATATTCTTGTCTGCTTGATCTCTGTGATGCTCGGGTGATAATTGTTGATGACATGTTTTTCATTGATTTTTACCAAATGATTAAAGTATGATAATTTCACCCAATCAGATGAAATGGTTAAACCGATAAGGAAATGGATTAGGGTGGTAAGACCACGCCTTAGAATAATGAAATATGTCTGGCCCAGGATAGTGGCATGAATCTAGTTAATGTGACTTACCTCAGAGGGGTATTCTGCAACAACTCTTAATGCTTTGTAAACCCCTATTTGTCTTTGAAATTACATAGAAGGAATAAAGAATGAATAGGGGGTTAGCTAATACCGTACATGAGTGGGTTGCCTCAGGCACCTTATATAAATTTGATGAATATGTTAATGTATTGAAATGAGAGTTAAGATGGGATTCCATAAGTATGAATGTGAATGTGTTCGCTTATATGTATGTGGTATGATTCTTTGAATTCTTGTGAGGTAATGCCATAACTAGTGTAATATAAACATGTTTTTGAATGTGGAATGACTACTTGAAATGAATAAGAGGTACTGCCTTATACATTCATTTGAAATCGTGATAATAATTATGAATGAACTGAAATCTGATGAAATTTCCATTGAAATGGTTTTGGGTATGGGATGGATATTTTCCCCTTGACCCTTGTATGATAATTATTGACTTGTTTTCCCATGTGAGTTAATTGTTATTGAACTGTTGAAATGTGAACAAAGTCATGGGTGAACCATGGAACCAATGTGAGTTGCCATGGACGGACTCATACGAGACTTGTTACTGTAATGTCGAGTGAATCATGGATCTAGTATGAGATGACATGGAAGGACTCAACATGGCATGATATGTCATGGGCGATACTCGGATCTTATTTATAGGATTCTGGGGACGAGCTCAGTTGACGGACTATACCGCACCTCGAGCAAGTCCAGGTACCTACGAGGTTCACCGGAATAGGCTTGTAGAGCGATGTCAGGTTTCTGGAGGTTCACTAGAACGGGCTTGTAGGGTGTTGGTGGATTTTCTCCATGAACGATTCCTGGTTCCGATTTGAGTATTCCAGGAATGGGTTCTGGGAATGGTTTTAACACCTGAATAAAAATGATAAATGAATGGAATGGGTACTTAATGCGATGCCAAGTCAAAGAACAATGCTTGGGTCGGTCTTGCTAGTTTCCATGTTTACTGCCTTACTTGTTTACTGCTTTACCTGTTGCTGTTCAATTAAATACACACTATCTGGATTGGGTTAGACACCGGTGGTGCCAGGCTACTGAGATTATTATCTCACACCCTACTCGGGCTTCCATTCAACTGGGGTACCCGAGTAGGCCTTCTTGCTTGCAGGACCTAGATTGTATGTTGTGTTGTTTTTACCTGAGGAGTTAGGAGTAGATGACCAAGCAGGGGCTTGGGATGCTCAGGAGAACACCCGTTGGGCTCTTCTGTCTTTTCTTATTTCATTTGTATTGTATTAAAAACATGTTGTATTGTTTACTTCTTTCCATATCTGTATCATCATCCCTATACTGTGACAATGGGATTTGGCCACCTTTTATAAAAATGATCACTATTTGTCTTCCCCTGTAGTTGATTTGATTTCACTGTTGGGTGACACACATGATTTATCCTGATACTGTTGATGCAATTGAGGGTTATATTTTAGTTGAAACCCGATAAGATGAGGGTATGCCATCCCATGCATCATATAGGCACTTTGTAAAGAAATTGAATACCATGCATTATGTCATGCCATCTAGGATGCATTAGTTGATGCCTACTATTGTGATAGGTGCTATGATGACTATTTTATGATGCATGTTGCTTTAGCATGCCTTCTCTATTGTGTTCCCTGATTTTCTGATATAGCATGTTATGATTAACTGCTTACGATAGCATGCTGTTTTGAATAAATGAAATTGGTTTCTTTTTCTAGATTAAGTGATTGCGATTATGATAGGAGCCAATTTTCATTTATAAGGTTTATGGGCGCCTTATAGATGGAAAATGGTAGCCTGTGTAATTGAATCACCATAAAAAGGTATGAAAAAGTTTAAATTGTAAAATGAATTGAAATTGGTTTTGAATGAAGGGAGCCAAATGCCAAATTGTAAAGTGTATAGGCGCTTTACAGATTGGTAGGTGGCCACCCTTATGACTGGATGATTTACCACCAAATTCATTTTTTATTTTATTAAAAAGCCACTTTTAGGAAGAGTGGTAACCATACAGAAACATGGCCTCATCATCACACACGACCTTCGAAAATAAAATTTCACCATACATATTTCAAAATTCAAAAATTTCAAACAGCACCGCAATCACCGCTCCTCCCACGAACAGCCAGCCAGCGTCACGCACGAACCAGAAACCGCTCCAGTTGCAAATTTTTCAAAATTTTAATTTCAAACCACCCTCACACCGAGCCATCCACGTCACCTAGTTTCCATAATCGCATTGCCGACCTAAGCCATCCACGTCACCTAGTTTCCATAATCGCATTGCCGACCTAACGCCGTCACCGCCAACGTCGCTTCACTTCCATCACCACCGTCCTCGCACATCACGTTGCCATCACCGGAGAGAACTAAAGACCCGTCCTCATCGATAAAACCAGCAAAGTCGCCGCCGGGACATCTCATGGCTGTTGACGGAGTCGACATACCACCGAGGCGACCGACAGTTGAACCTGGACAGAGAACCTCCACGGCCAACAATTGCTGAAGCGCCAATCGCCTCAGCCCCAAACCAACATAGCGCCGGCGACGTTAACCGCCAGAACTCACCAAACCAGCGTGAAATGAAACCAGCAGGCCGCCCAAAGAACCCTCGCCGCAGACATCCACGTCGCGCCACTGACACCGCCAGGAAGCAACCAACACCAAAACACTAAAGAGAACCACAACGCCGCCCGAAGAACAGGAACCTTAGAAAACATTACACCCAACACTTGCACCATCCGAGCCGCTTGGGACATCCTCCCCATCGCACCACACAACCCAAAGCTCCCTATAGCTCAACCCACCCGACCGACCTGGAAGGGAGAGGAGGGCCTGGAGGCCAGAGGGGGTACAAGGGGAGAGACCACCAAAGCAGGCCAGAGCCAAGCAGGCACCCCCAAACTTACCGAACCACACCGTCGTAGAAACATCATCAGATAACAAAGACCAGAGCGACTAACACTCAAACAGATGAAAAAAAGAAAAAGGCAATGGGAAAGAGAAAATCAGGGAGAAAAGAAAAGGGGTCAGAAATCCCCGCAGTCGCCAAACCTGGAAGCCCAAAACCTTTGAGAATCCGTCGCTCCAAGTCCGACCTGGAGAGGAGCATTGGAACGTGAGGTCAGAGCGATGTGAGGAGGCCGGGGAAGAATTGAAACCCAATCATAAGAAGTAATAGAGAAGGAACCGCATGGGGATGGAACCCTAGGTAGAACCGACATGAGGATGAAACCCTAGGAGAAAGGGGCGATCCAGAGAGAAAACCAGAGGAAAATTGGGGCGGAGAGATCCGCCATCGTGAGGGGATGAAACCCAGGAACCAGGGAGAAACACTCCAGCGAGCGCCACGTAGGAGATCGAACTCTGGGAGGTCACCGCGGAGGAGATCGGACGCTGCGAGGTCAGGGGGGAGCGCTCCCGAGAGGGGAGCGCCCCCTTATGACTGGATGATTTATTTGATCATGTTAACTTCTGATAGGTGATTGTTTTGTTTAATGGAATCCAATTTTAAAACCATGGCGTGTATGGGTGCTTCACGAGTTGGGAAATGGAAACCCATAATGGATGTAATGTCATGATGTTCTGTGAAATTCGCATACATGTAAAAGCTGTTTGTTTCCGATATGGAATGTTTTGGCTTGTTGGGACCCTCGTATGTCGCCTGTTTTTTTTAAAAGGAGTTTATTATGATAAATTGCTTGAAAAGAGACGGGATGTCTGATAAATGATTAGTGGTTAAAGGGAAGTTTTTTGAAACTTTCCTGTTATGATTTGAGCTGTTTGTTAATGATCAAGTGCCAAGTGACTTTTGGTTTTTAAAAGGGTCACCTGAAGTTCTTAAAGGAATATTTTAAATTGATTAAAAGAATAAATGTGGTTGAATATAAAGGGCTTGGAAAAAGGAACCTATAGTCGTGTCCTCTGTTTGAACCCCTTGTGAGGACAAGATGAGTTTCTCATGTGTGGCCTGGGAATGGTAGATCGAGCGTTTCCCCATAGGCGTTTTTATTTTGTAATGGCTTAAATGTTAGGCTTTTGAGCTGGATGACTTTTTTTGGGCATGACCAAGTGCTTGGGTTGACACTTGTTTTTCGTGAGGGGCTAGCCTGTGGTAGGTATCTCCCTTAGAGCTTATGTGCTTGGCTTGTTCGGTGAACTTTCTGAAGTTTGGTGCTGTTCGGGAACCGTTGTCCCATGTAGGACTTCTAGTTCTAATGAAACCCTTGTTCGGACAGGTGGTCATGCTTTTTTTGATCTTGTTATGGATTTGAGCATCGGTTAGTGCTCTGTATCAGTTGATTGGACATTCCTCGGGCATGGTCGGTCGCCTTATTGGTCATTTGGCCCTGTCCTTTTTCACAATAATGGATGACTTGACATGTCATTGTCCAAGCGAATGGTCGTATGGGGAAATACGACGTTCGTCTAAATCTCTTACGCTGCTGTGTATGGTCTTGGGTCATCTCCGTGGTAGAGTGACCTGAGCGTTTGAGAATCAAGTTGTCCCAATGCTCGGGATAATTTTTGGAAGACTTGGGTGGTTGGCATGCCGGTCTTCTTGCTTTGGATTCCTTGTACGTTTGACATGGTTATTGTGGCTCGGAGGATCAACACACATTCGTTCAGTTAATTATGAACAAGTCTACTTATGAGCAGCTTGTCGTTCTCCTTTCGTTGACGCTGACCCTTCTAAGGTGGGAATCGTCGTGCCAGTTGAGTAAAACGTGTCCTTCCGGGTAGAAGAAGCATGCCAAGAAGGACCATCATGGATAATGGTCAGGTTCTGCTCGAATTATTTTGGGTTTTGGTGTTAAGGTTGATCGACGAATGCCTCGTGTGGGAATAGTAATCGTGGTCTGTTGAAATCTTGATGCGTCGGCAGGTGGATCCGAGATTCTTCTCTAGAGCCGACCAGGTGTGGTTTGACTGATCCCCTTTCCAGTTTTTGGGTATCAATAACTAGAATCATATTTAATCCTCTTAGTGTACTCTGTTACATGACGAGCTTTTCCCCTATTTTGCTTTCATATTGGATGCACTAAGAGAGTGTCGGTCTTACGTCGCGCTAAAGTTTTAAAGCTGTTGAGCTCTTTGGGTTGTTTTCTTTCGCCGTTGCATGTGGGATGCGTGGTTTTATTTCATGGTTTGATCTTTGATACGTAATTAGAGTCGGGTATGAGCTTTTTAGTGAATGTTCTCAGGATGAATACGGGATGCCTTGGGAGAAGGCATCGTTGTTCAGCTTGTAAAGCGTCGACCGTCTAAGCCGGGCGTTTTAATGAATAGTTAGTCGGAGCGGCTTGACTCTTTTCGACTTGGGTTTATAGGTCGATGGGGAAATTGACCGTTTGATCATTTCAAAATCACGCTATGTGCATTGTTGGAACGATTAGAGCGTGTTTTTGAAAGACCGTTCAAAATGTGGCGGAGCTGTGGTTTGAGTCTTGGTCGTTTAATGCGAAATATCTAAGGTGAGAAGTACCCGTGTTTGGTTTCATGATGAGACGACGATGTGATCAGGTCTCATGTGGAATGGGCTCGGGTAAGAGCTTTCGTGTTGGTTCGGTCAAAAAAAAACGAGTGTTTCTCAGGTGTTGACGACTTAAGTTTCGTGTGCTTAAGTGGATGATCGTGGAGCATTGAACATTTGGAAATGTAACGCGATCATTTGAATGAAACTTCATGAACCTTGTAGGTCAAGTGAGGTGTGCGTTATTCCTGAACGCTTCTCGGGGACGAGAGGTTCTAAGGTGGGAAGGTTGTAAGGACCTGCTTTTTGAACTGGGTTAAAAGGTGAAGGATTTTGAACTTTTTAAATTACTAAACCAGTTGAATTTATGATCTGGATTCAGAATAAGATTCCAAAGGTTTAGATCCTTCTTTTTAATGTTTTTGGACATGGGAAAATGCCTGTTAAGTTTTCCGAGTGTCTAGAGGGGTTCCGGGAGTGTCAGACCCGAAGAAGGCTGGTTTTTAAAGAACAGCTGATGGTGCACGGTTGACGCACGGTTTCCCAAAAAGTGCGGCCTAAGCCATGCAACCCAAATCAGGGAGGCATAAGAGTCTGCACGGCCTGTGCACAGTTTACCCAAACCGTGCGGCCAGCCCGTGCGAGGTGTCGTGGGTTTCCAGTGGGGGACACGTGGTTGGCGCACAGTTTTCCAAACTGTGCGGCCCAAACCGTGCGTTGTGCCCAGTTTTGTGTTTTAAAAATATTTAAAAGAAATTTAAAATAAAACCTAATCTAATAAACTCTCTGCCACTCCTCTTGGCTGGAACCTGCATGAGCCCCCTCCCTTGGATCCGCGACGCACGGAGCTCCCCTCGGCTCCTTCCTCCTTCGACATTCTCCTCCGTTCTTGGCGATTCCTCCTTCAAATCTCTGCGGTAAGTCTCCTACCTCCTTCCTCTTCCCTACTTCACCAATTTTAGGTCTCCCCCTTGCCTTATTTTTCGTTCGGCTGAACCCTAGGGTTAGGATGGGTTTGTGATTTCATGCTCTTCCTTGTTTCTCTTGTTCTAGGTTGATGCAAAGTGTCCGTTGGGACTCCTTTGGGTGAGATTTGGTGTCCGCCACTGAAGACGAGGAGGATTGAGGTCTTTTTGGTCCTCCGGTTTGATTCCGAGGTAAGGGTTTTACTCGTGGCTTATTTTCCTAGCTTTTAAATAAGTTATTTAGTAAAACTAAAGGGTTAATGGTGTGTTTTGGTTTGGTGCTTTGTAGTTTACGGAGCTTAGGCGACAGCTTTAGTTAGAAATATCCAAGAGCCAGAGTGGACGGATGGATCCACCTTGAGGTAGGGTACCTCTCCTTTCCCTTTTAAATTTAAGTGAAGCCTTTAAAGAGATTAATACTGAACTGCTTTAATTATGCATGTTTAGTTTCAATTAAATGCTTCTGTGGAAAGAGTATGAATTTCATGGGCATGATTAAAATGGTTGCTTGGTCACTAAACTCGTGATTTAATAATAAAACCCCTCGATCAGAGGTGCACTGTCTTCAAGATAAAAGTAGTAAGTAGATTCTTATGTTTGCCTCCTTGATCTCTGTGATGCATGGGTGATAATTGTTGATGACATGTTTTCCTTTGATTTTTACCAAATGATTAAACTATGATAATTGCATCCAATCTGATGATATGGTTAAACTGATAAGGAAATGGATTTGGGTGGTAAGACCACGCCTTAGAATAATGAAATAAGTCTGGCCCTCGATAGTGGCCTGAATCTAGTGAATGGGACTTACCTAGGAGGGGTAGTCCACATCACCTCTTAATTCTTTGTAAATACCTATATGCCTTTCAAATGACAAAGAAGGAATGAAGAATGAATAGGGGTTAGCCAATACCGTACATGAGCGGGTTTCCTTAGGCACCTTATGTAAATGTGATGAATATGAAAATGTCTTGAAATGAGACTTAAGATGGGTTTCCTTAAGTATGAACGTGATTGTGTTTTCTTATATGTATGTGGTATGATTTATTGAATGATTATGAGGTAATTCCATAAGTAGTGTATTATAAACATGTTTGTGAATTTGGAATGACTACATGAAATGCATAAGAGGTACTGCCTTATGCATTCATTTGAAATCGTGATAATAATTATTAATGAATTGCAATATGATGAAATTGCAATTGAAATGGTTTTGGGTATGGGATGGAGATTTTCCCCTTCACCCTTGTATGATAATTCATGACTTGTTTTCCCACGTGAGTTAAATGTTATTGAACTGTTGAAATGTGAAGAAAGTCATGGGTGAACAATGGAACCAATGTGAGTTGCCATGGACAGAATCATATGAGACTTGTTATTTTAATTCCGAGTGAATCACAGATCCAGTATGAGATGCCATGGACGGACTCAACAGGGAATGATATATCATGGGCGATACCCGAATCTTATTTATAGTATTCTAGGGATGGGCTCAGTTGAAGGAAAATACCGCACCTAGAAAGAGTCCGGGTACCTAGGAGGTTCGCCAGAACGGGCTTGTAGATCGATGTTGGGTTCCTGGTGGTTCACCGGGACGAGCTTGTAGGGTGTTGGTGGATTTTCTCACTGAACGATGCCTAGTTTCCGATTTGAGTATTCTAGGAATGGGTTCAGGGAATGGTTTGAACACCTGAATAAAAATGATAAATGAATGGAACGGGTACTTAAAGCGATGCCAAGCCAAAGAACAATGCTTGAGTCAGTCTTGCTAGTTTCCTTGTTTACTACCTTACTTGTTTACTACTTTACCTATTGCTGTTCAGTTAAATATGCACTATCTGGATTGGGTTAGACACTAGTGGTGCCGGCCTACTGAGATTATTATCTCACACCCTACTTGGGCCCCTATTGCACTGGGGTACCCGAGTAGACCTTCTTGCTTGCAGGACCTAGGTTGTATGTTGTGTTGTTTGTACCTGAGGAGTTAGAAGCAGAGGAGCAAGCAGGAGCATGGGATTATCAGGAGAATGCCCATTGGGATTTGCTGTCTTTTCTTATTTAATTTCTATTGTATTGAAATCATGTTGTATTGTTTACTGCTTTCCATATCTATATCATCATCCCTGTATTGTGACAACGGGCTTTGGCCACCTTTTATAAAAATGTTCACTATTTGTCTTCTGCTGCTATTGTTCATTGTTTATCTATTATGGATTCCGCTATTGAATGTTATTTACTCTAAGATACCACTGTGAAACTCTGATAAGAGGTTATAGTCTCCCAACTATCACCCCCCTGGGACCCTCGCTGCTAGTCGGCAACCTCTGGCATACAGGGAGACGCGCTTGAGGCCATGTGACCTACCGGTCCCACCACCGGGTCGATGGTGAGCTAGGCTGGGACATTACAGAGTACATATTTATTAAATTTATTAATCAATTATAACAACCATATTCTTATGAACACTTAATCCTATTAGGGTAAATAAGTTATGCACAATAAAAAAAATAGATTATGGGTGCATAATCGAATATGGGTCACCCATTCCAAATATAATTTATTGAAGATAATTGTTAGTGACCTAACATTAAAAGGACCTACCCTTTTGTATGATCAAGGTCATAACCCATGTCTTCCTTAGAAGGAATTTAACACTTATATGTTTTTTAGGGTTTTAATGATCTCATAATTTCATACATGTATACGATGAATTCATTATATATATGAATTATTCTAATTACTTAATTTATATATCACATCCCGTGAATAAAATTAATATATTTCATTCATGTTAATGTATATATAAAATACTAATTGATGTTTAATCCTATATTTCATTAATAATAAATTTTATTAAAAATTTCAATACATATACCAATGTATCTTATGTATAAGATACACAAAACTATTTCATATAATGAATGAAAATAATATGAAACCAAAATATTACTTAATATAATGATTTGTGTAATAGGTACCCAACCCCATGTTTCTAGATAGGGTAGTAGTCTCTAATCTAATAGAATTTTGACAAAAACTTTCACTATCTATGGATCAAAAATCACATTAGATCTTAATTTCAATAGAATATTAAACCCCAATATGTACAAATTATTTTAAAAAATCAATATTTTAAAATTATAAAAAATAATATTAAATTTTGGTTGTCCTAAAGTTTATATTATATTATACCCTTGACAAAACTCCTTAAATTCATGAGCTAATATTTATAAGATGAAATTTGGATAATGTTTTTTTAAAAATCAAAATATTTTTAATACAATCTATCTCTATAAATGAATATTAAATCGGTAAATAAATAAATAAAATAAAAATTCAAATAATTAATATTAATGTAAAAAATATTCATTACGCTACACACTAAATTCATTAATATGAACACTTCTTATATAACAATATATAATTTTTATTGTTTTCTTGTTTTATAATTTGTAAAACCGTTAGAAATTATATATTTTAATTATATTTTAAAAAATAAAAATACAATTAATAATGATATCCCCATATCACTAATCATCATATAAGAGGTCCTATATCAGAGATCTCATTTCTTAATATTATCAATGCTACATATTTCCAAATTTCCTCCTATTGTACATGTGTTAATTTTTATCCCTATAATTTTATATCTCTATGGATAGATACCATTGGTTTTTAGAATAAAGATACCCTTATAACTCTTCCTATAATAGTCTAGAACTATTATATTTTATATTTATAACATACAAATATTTCACTATATAGTTGAAACATTTGAATGATCTATTTTTTAGCATGAAATATAGGAATTACATGGGTAGTGGTGTTCTATATTTTATTCCATATTATATTGATGATCAACCAATATTAAAACACACAATAACATGTATAATGAAATTTTAATATCACTAACTATGATCATATCACTATCTATGACATCCCCTTATAGTTTAATATGATATTACCAATTCTTCATTTTTCTATAATTTCAACAATTCAAGAATTCTTTAATCTCTCAGAAAGGTTGGCTGCAATAACAATATTTATTGTCAATGATATATAATAGGTTAACATATTTTGGAATCACAAAAACCATCAATCCAAGATCATATAAATGGTAGAAAATAAAAATAATTTTTTGAATATATAAGGAACATTCCTTTAGCCTAGTATATTTAACCTATATAGCTGATGATTACCACTGCAAAAAAAAATTTATAATTTATTCCAAATGAGATTTTTTGGCTACTGGATCGATAAAAAACTTTTTAATGAATTTATTATTATCTTCTACCAATTTAGGAATAAATAATGAATATGGTTGATTCAGATAAAATATATTAATCCAAGTAAAATCATATCATACACAATGTAATTTTGAACTCCAATTCATAGAACTTATTCATCAATGAAGGATCTTCTTTGAGTTTTTGGATTTAAAAAATTAATAAAAATCCCTTAATATAACATATAAATAATTTATCATCAATAATATTGGAAAAAATAAATGATTATATCTCAATAATTTCATCGTTACATAAGGTATAAGATATGTATTCAATAGTAAATGTGAAAGATATAACAAGTGATACATTTGATATCTAATATCATACATATTTCAACCTATGTGATATTTCATATCATGAAAAATTACATAACCCCTATCACTTTCCAAAATATTGGTCATTAGTTTAGAACATTTTCAAAGGTAATACTCCCCAAATCAAGTCTTAGGTTGAGCCTCTTGGTCAAGGTGTTACTAAAAGTAAATATACACGATATCCCCTATCACAACGTAAGAAATTGGTTATATACCTATGTATAATATATATATCTTAGAGATACCTTTTGATAATATATATATAAAATCCATTAGTTATTTTATATTTTTTCTTTCTTGTATACTTTCGATTTTTCATCTTACACATCATGTGATAATGTATTTATTAAATTGTAATAATTATCATTAAATGTATCAGTTACTAATTGTTTAAATGATGTTTAGACACTATAATGTATAATTAAATTTTGTTTATTGATAAAATGTTTATAAAATAATATATGTATGAGAGGGTACATCATAAATAAAGGATATATATATATTGAACTATATAGATTCATTGTCAAATATGTTATTGATTTATGTTGTTCAATGTTCAATTTTTCTTCTTTATTCTTTTATTGTATATGTGTTACTGGGATACTATGGGAAAGAAAAATAACAATTCAAAAGTATTTAGGATGGTTCATAATCAATGGTTCACCTTTAAGGTATGGAATTTATTGATTATTGTTAAGTAATAATCAATAAATAAATGTGTTGAATAGAATTTGATAGAAGTGACCCAACCTTGTAGTAGTTGTTGGTTTTAATATTCTCAATACATATAAGGAATAAATTGAGGTTTTTTAGATTTTATTTGAACTCATGAGGAATATTTTTGAGAGGATGATATTGTCTTAGAATTTGATGAAGAGTTCTTGAATAAACTCGAGTGAAGGATTCCATTTTCTAGACATGCATATGTGTTTTCTATGTGTAAGAAATCATTAAGCTATGTGAGGATTAAAATATGTTTCGTTCTATCTAGAAATATTTTCATCTATGTGAAGAATAATTTATTTGAATAATTTCACTTATCTAATGTTCTACATAAGAACTTTTATCACATACACAAATTCCCCAACATACCCAATTTCTACTACATATGGTATTTTTTACATTCCTGTAAATTTGTATTGGAATTTCGTTCTTTGTATCCAAATATGTATAATGTATCTTATTTTAACATGGATAATAAAATATGTGGTATTTTTTCTAGAGATCCATGTATAAAAATTTTAGATATGTATAAATTGATTTTTTCCAGAATTCATGTGTTTTGAAGCCATAAAAATAATAAATTAATGAAGTAATCTTCAATATGAAAAAGAACAAATCTAAAAAAAATTTCAAGATAATTCATGTGCTATTTAAAAAATTGTTAACACTACTCATATATATACATTTTAATTTGTTTAATCAAAAAAATTTTTCTACAGCATTATGTTGAGGTTGTAAATGTTTTAGAATCACTCTTAGATAATCAAACTGTGGGAGGTGGTGGGGGTGAATTAGTGTGGGATGAATTTTAACCACTTTTAAATTATATAACTCTTTACCCCTCGGTTACTTACTTATAGAATGTTTCTATTTTCATATACACCTATGGTTAGTAAGAATGCACATAAAACAAAAAATCATAATGAGAACCCATATTTTTTAATTAGGTTCTCCTCTAATATTGATGAATATATCCCCAATGCATGGTGGTTATTATACTATTCACACAAAACATTCCGTTTATTACCAAGAAAATCATGAGAAAGGGTATGACTTAGAAATTGTTTTCCTAGTACCATTTAGGTTGAATAAATCTTAATATTTGAAGCACAAGACATAGGAGGTTATCCTGTCACTTATAAAAGGATAAAAAATATAGAAGAAGTATTATTCTCTAGAATATAATGAATATTATCAAATTCTTAAAAATAAATACATCAAAAGGAATAGATCAACTACAAGAATCAGTGGTTTTTTAAGATTAAACAATATATGGATTGTCAAAATTAATAAGTAATCTTGAGGGATTCATCTTCTTCTACTTTAGTCAAAAAGATATTAGGATATTAAAAAATACAATTCTCAGATTATTGTGAATAATTATAGGGAAAATATAAACCCGGTCAAAATTTCTTTTTCTTCCTTTCTCTTTGATAGAAAACATGAAGTATTATCTTATAGTTTCAAGTTCTCAACATCATACAAAAATTCAATTATTGAATTCCATATTGGTATCAATTTTTTGAAGTCTATTCTTTTTGAAATCGAGAGATTAATTTTTGTGTGTGGTATCTTTTTACATTAATTTATTTTATCCATCCACACATTCGAACACCTTGTGTATGAAATATTGTATCTCAATTTTCATGCATGCACTTTCTGGCAAGTGCATGAAATATGTACTCTATATCACAAATATATTTAACATAATTCTATATCTAGTGTCTTATTTCTTCATGAAATCTTAGTGATTTTGTGTTTTTCACTTGGAACTATCTTCACGTGACATTGTATATACCCGGAAAAAATAGTTATTATTCTTTTTTGCAATACAAAATCTGATTGTGGACTACCCCACCTCTATTGTGAAACAGTTTCCACTTGGGATCTCTCATTTCCTTCATGATAGAATTTTATCTTTATAGAAACTCTGATATAATAATATAAGTAGATTTTATGTCTTTATGTAACCCTCAGATATTCTTTTAAAAGATAAGGGCATGTAAATATTCTTCATTAAAGATGTGTGAAAGAAACCTACTTTTTCATGAATCATATACACCCATATGATATTTCCTCATGAAATCTATAGATATCCTAAAAAGCTCCTTCATGCGACTATGTCAAGCATAGAACAAATGTTGTGTATCTATTTTTTGACAAAAAATTGAATTGTTCAATTTTGGTATGCAAAATCTCTCATCTTAGGTACTCAGTATTTATAGGCAAGGTTCATCAAGATTACACCATATTGGATAGGATTTTTATGATGTTTATATGACCGATATAATTTTATATGTTTCATATAGAATCCTTGATCATTATTTAAATTACCAAATAATTGGATATTTTAACTCTATATGGTTTTTATCTTACACGTTGATGACACATAAAATTATAGAACCATAACATAGTCGACTTCTTATATCATGAGATAATACTCATGTGTATATGATCATATCAAATTAATTCATATATATGAATTCCTCACTATATATTAATTTTCATCCATGGCCAAATCATGTTCTTTGAATAATTACTTTATTGAAAGATGAAGTTACATGCAGGGATTCAGGATGTAGAGCATGAATTAATTATCTCAGTCTAACTAGTAGAGATGTCTAATATGGTATTAATTGAACATTAGAGTTTAGTGTAAGTCTATTTATCTTTTCAAAGTCTTGTATATAATCATTGATGGGATGCATATTGATGATGATCAATGTTTTTATCAAATGGTGGAGGTTGATCAGATTAGACAACAAATCTATAAGTGTAACTCTTTAATGATGGTAGAATAGTACTTGTTACACCCAAATTGTAACACCCTGACCCCAGTTACCCAGAGTCGGCGCATTATTACATAACATTGGCATGATCACAAAATATCAAGTCCCGAAGGACAGATTAGTTTAGTAGCCTTTGAAACACCAGATACATACAAAATGTCTTACATTACATCATAAAGTGAAAAACAATAACAACGTTGTATCCATAGTCCACACCCATATCCCCTCAAACTATCCCTGCAGGTCAGTCATAAAATACATCTTCACATCCTGGGAAAAATAAAACATAGAAAGGAGTGAGCTCAAATTCCCAGTAAGGATAACAATATAGCGAAAACTTTCATAAATAAGAATAAACATTTAAGGAAATGTATAACTAAAAGAAAGCCTTTTAAACTTGAAATTAAGCATAATATGGAATAAATAAAATGAAATAATTCCATTTACTTATTCACATTGATCTTCTACTAGTTGAATAATCACATGCAATATCAATGACCACTTTCATAATGAGGGAATGCATAATGCCAGATTATCATAACCACATATTCATGGCCTTATGCCAAGACTACAAATAAGATTTTTTCAAGGCCTTGTTCCAAGACACTAGTTTGTCTCATGAGACCTATCGATGTATCGAGGAGCTATAGTGGGCTCCACCCGTCACTTATTAAGTCCAATGCATTCCTCATATGAACAGGTTTAAACATAACATAAACATTTGTATTAAAACTAGCATAAGAAATGTCAATACATTCTCAATAAACCATGATTGGTATAAAAATAACACATCCAAAGTCAAACATATCACAAAACCTTCAATACAATACGGAAGTTTTGGTTCATAATAAATCAACTTCAAATAATCTTAAAATCCATCAAAGGATGCTGACATAAATGAAATTAAAACTATTTGAGAGAAATATCTCTTTTTTTGAAATCATTTAAAATTCACATAATTATAAAATAAAACATTTAATTTTAAAATATTATTATAATATTTAAAGGGAAGCTTCAAAAATTTTATAATGGCGGAAAATATCCACACCCGCCATATAAGTTAAAAAAATACATTTTACCTTAATATTGTCGAAAAGTTTAAGAAAGACCTTGTTTGGAAAACGGCGGAATGATTCCTTTATAAACTTATTATAAAAAGTCAAAAAAGTGTATAAATGACTTTAACCCATAGTCTGTAAAATAGTATGAATGATTTGAAATACATTTTTAAGAAACATGGATGTGGACGATAAAGAGGTCCCAGTAAATAATTATGTATAAACAACCTCGGATAATGAAGAGATTGTGAAATAAACCCTTACCTTGTAATTTATCTTGGTTGAGGGTAGGTTAACCTCTTGTATAATGGTGAAATAATTGTTATTAAATTATATAATAATCATATACATTAATATTATATCATATATGATCTTTTAACATTGCATTGTTAATAATATCTTAGTATTATCCTAGTTTCGGGTGTTAACTTACTCATTTTATTTTACATATTTTGTTAAATAAGTCGTGTTTGTTATGGATAGGTTGTATCTTATTCATATACATAATTAAATCAAGTCCATAAAAATTATTTTTAGTCATCAAATGATAATTAGACTTTAATGGATACGATGGGGAATGAATCTCATTGCGTTCATGGAGACGATAGTCCGTACGTATGCACGAACGACAATATAATTCTTTTGATATTAAAATAATATATAATTTGATGGTATATCATATATACATATTCATTATCATGTTATATTTATTATTTAAATCAATTACACATCATTATCATACCCATCCAAATAATAATGTTTTGAATAACGATTACACCACGACGTGGAGACGGTAAGCCGTACGTACGCATGTATGGTGACATGTAATTCAATGGATGGATAGAATAATTAATATAGTTGTAACATAGTTATAATAACATCACAGTATATATAAGATACTGGATTTATTATTTTATAATGGAAATAACAAATAAAGAAGAAGTTGAAGAAGAAAAGAACTTGAAAGAGGGTGGTGAAAAGATTACCTCTTCTTCGTGTTCTTCCTTTTGATTTGATCAAAATGGATCCTTAGGTTGGCTTTATGATCAAAATAATGCCTCTAGGTTGAATTGAGGGAACTTGAGAGAATATTTGGGTAGGGTTTGGCCGATCCAAAAGGCTTTGAAGGTGTGAATTAGAGGGAAGGGGAAGTTCCCTTTTATAAGAGGGGTGAGGGGAACCTTAGGAATAGCAAGAAATATTATTTTATAATAAATTCATATTTGGTTTCTAATGGCTCCAAAGTTAAGTATTTAAAGGTTAAGGTGGAGATAGGTCAAAACCCACTCAACTAATAGGGGTTTTAATGGTTTGGGTCACTATATTAACTTTATCTTTTTTATTTAACTCTTAGTTAAATAGTTTGACATTTACCATGTCTCTTATTATTTTTATATTATATAGTCAATAAACTTACTATAAACATCCAAGAGACCCCCATGTGGTCCATTAATAATACATCTATCATTATATAAGTCCTTTGGCTGATCCTTATGTCGTGAACCATCCTCAGGGCCCATGCCGTGACTACCTCAAGCCCGCCTTCCATAGGCCAGGGGCTGGCGACTAGCACCCAAGGCAGAAATCCCGATAAATGGGAAGGAATTGCCTTTATATAAGTAAAGAAACACAAAAGAGCACGCAATATGTAGTAAAAACTAAGTAAACAGAGTACAAAAGTAAGTGCTGAAAAGTAAATGGGACAGAATACAAACCCAACTTAAAGTATAGTACAACTGAAAAGAAAGTACAACAGCAGAAAAGTAAATCAGCAACCACCGAGTCGTCCTCCAGCTATCCCACCTGAAGGGTGGGTACAGATGGTATCCTCATCTCCTCAGGTCTGGCCGTCTGCTCCGTGTACGTCTCGCTTGATATTCCACCTCCGGGTACCGTCCCGCTCCACAAGCCTCAACCACGATCAGTGTTGTCTGTCGTCTGCAACCAACACAATGTAATGCGGGCATGGCCCATGCAGTGGTGAGTATACGATACTCAGTATGGACCCCAAGACCCCGAAGGTATCCCAAAATCCATAAAGGAAGGATACAAACATGAAGTATCAACAAACTCTACTTAGGTATATGCCCATACATATACCTAAGTCATCATTTCCAGTTCTGCTCCAACTCACGAGCCCAAGTACAACCCAGTCCACACAGGAAAACACAACCCAATCCACACAGGAAAGAAAGTCAATCATATCGATGATAAAGATTGAAAGTCAAGACTCAACTCACACAGGTATACTACTCATGAGGAGGGGTGGATATGATTAGATGTAGCCTCTGAATCATCTCCTCTGCCGAACCCACATAGGATCCAAGTACAGAAGTCGTCGCTGCCGAACCCACGTAGGATCCATGTACAGTCGTCATCACTGCCGAACCCATGCAGGATCCTAGTACAATATTCATTTCTACCGAACCCATGGAGGATCCAAGTACAGTCTTCCTCGCTGCCGAACCCACGTATGATCCATGTACAACTGTCGTCGTCGTCACAGTCGCAGCCAACTCTAGGGTTCCCGCACACAACACGCTCGATTCCGGGAGGGTCTACTCCACAATCCAAGGGGGTCGATACATCAACTATCACGAAGTCCAAAGATGATGTAACACAAAGTTCCATCTCGTCAATAGGAACTCAACGTGACAGACGACACGTCAATCGGACGCCCGGTCTGAGAGACAATGTCTTTTCCGTTCCAGGGGCCCTGTTGGTTTTTTAAGCTAAAACCAACACAGCCGTAATCCAACTGTGTCCAAAACTCAAGTGGAGTAATCCAAAAGAACCATCTCACTAAGAGGAATACAACGTGATTGACGACACGTCATTCAGACGTCTGGTCGTTAAGATATAAGCGTTTCCGCTGTAAGGGCCCGGTTGGTTTTGGGTTCGAACCAACCCAACCATACACATACTTCAACAAAACCTCAATTGTAATATACCAAAACGACCATATCGATCCAAGGATCTCAGCGCAACTGATGGTGCATCGATCGGGGGTCCATAGCCCAAGATATGGGCATTTGAAAGAACCTGCTATGAAAATAGGGGGTTTGGGCCCGGTCCGACCCGACCAAATACCCCCTGGGTCGGCCTAAACCGGGTCAACCCGACCCGGATCCGGGTCCGACCCAATTGGCCGCGGCCCGGCCCGGCGCGACCTGCGGCCCGGCTCGGTAGCCGGTCGTGACTCGGCTTTCAGCCGAGCGGGGTGCGAAGGGGGCACCACCCCCTTATTTTCGAAATGGTGGACCCGTGGGGTCCACCCTAGGGATCTGGTCAGGGGGTTATGAGCCCCCGGGTTCTTTGAAAGGCCGGTCGTATTGGCCTGCTTTGTGGAACCACAGGACCCCTTTGGGTCCCGCCACCAGGTGGCGCTGGCGGCCGGCTCTGCTGGCTGCCCCTTTGAAGACCGCCATAGCCCCTTGAATCTCCGACGCGGCGTGACAGCACTGCGCCCCTCCGCCACGGCCCGCTCCTGGCCGCGGTCTCCTTCGGCTTCACCGGCGCGGCGCGTCGGCGCCGTGCACCATCATCATGGACCGCTCCAGCCGTGGTCCTCTTCATTCCCACACGGTTCAATGGCACCACGCTGCCTTTCCCACAAATGTCAACGTTTGATCAACAAGAAAACGGGGAGGAGGACCGGCTGGGTTTGTGCAGTCCGATCTCCTCCTGTTATTTCGATAACATGCGGCCAAAGTATACGAGATGCACAATGACAAAACAAGAACAATTTTAATTCATTAAAATTGAACTTAACTGCTACCTCGAAGGAAGTTCACGGTTGTCAAGAGCCGTAGACGATAGCGTCGTATCCGTCGTCATCAGTGTCTCCTACCTTATCGTGGAGGAAAAATAGGATGAAGAAATCATGTCACTGGGTCGACATTCTTCGTTGGAGATTTGGCGTTCTTCGTTGAAGATGAAGTTCTTCAAAAGAGAATAAATCTCTCTCCCAAATTCTCTCACACAACAAAACTATCCCCCAAATAAAATAAGGCTCCTCTTATTTTATTAAAACATGCCATGCATTAAAATTAAAAAATTTAAACTCTCAATTCAATTAATTGATTAAGTGTGTTGGCATGAATTCATGTGGGAGAGTTACATAAATAAAAGGGGGGTTAACAAGTTTAAAGGGGGAAAGTTAAGGGGTTAGGTAATGTGAATGGTTGGGGCTCATGTAGGCCGCACCACAAAAATATCCTAACATGAGTAGTTAGAAAGTTGTGGGTCCCACCTCAAATTCCTCATGTAGATTAAAACCACATTAGAAAAAGAAATAAAATTGTAACACAATTTTACTTTACTTTTCATTTAATCCACATTTTTTTAACAACTCCTCCCAAGCAGACGCATCTTCGGTAAAGATCCTCTTAAAAAATTACCAGCATTGCTGTTCCATTGGTGCCCTTAGATTTCAATTCTGAGCACTAGTTCAAAAGATAGAAAAACCCGCTCGTTTGTTCACTGAACGTACCCGAGCTAAACTTTGGAAATTGATTCTGGGCACTCCGGGCCTCAGAATCAGGTGCCATCAAAAACTGCGTACTCGTAAAATCCAAAAGAATTTAAGAAAAACTTTTCCTTGAAATTTACGGATCTTTACATTACTCCCACCTCAGGTATTTACGTCCCCGTAAAGCTACATCATAAACTAGGGAAACAAATGAGGGTATTGTGCACGCATCTGAGTCTCCCACTCCCATGTTCTCTTTTGAAGGTTCTCGTACTGCCACCTGATACACACTAGAGGAATTGACCATCCACATAGGACCTGATCTTATCGATCCTTGATCTCCACTGGAACTTCCGTAAAAGTCGCCCGGTCATCGATGTCCAGCTCCCCATGGTCGATGATATGCATCGGGTCGTGCACGTATCTCCTCAGTTGAGATACGTGGAAAACGTCTTGCACCCGGTGCAACTGAGGTGGATGATCCAGACGATAAGCTACCTCACCTATCCTGATGAGAACCTAGAATGGTCCGATGAAGCGTGGAGCTAACTTGCCGCCCCAGCCAAATCACTGTAACCCACGTCATGGTGATACCCATAAGAAAACGTGGTTGCCATCTTCGAACTCTAGTGGTCTTCAACTCCTATCAGCATAAGACTTCTGTCGGCTCTGTGCAGTCCCCATCCAATCCTATATGATCTGCACCTTCACTTTCGTGGCCTAGACCATCTCTGTTCCTACGAGTTCTGACTCCCCAGGGTCTGTCCAGCACATAGGTGATCTGAAAGTTCGGTCGTACAATGCCTCGTATGGTGTCATCCCGATGGTGTAGTGGTAGTTGTTGTTGTACGAAAACTCCACCGAGGGTAGGTGATCCTCCCAGCTATGACCAAAGTCAAGGAAACATGCATGGAGTATGTCCTCAAGTTTCTGAATGGTCCTCTCCATCTGGCTATCCGTTTGAGGGTGAAAGGCAGTGCTCAGGCGTAGCTGCGTCCCAAATTCCTCCTGAAACCCCTTCCATACCAGGGAAGTAAAGCGAGCGTCTCGATCGGAGATGATAGATGATGGTACACCATGAAGCCGTACAATCTCCTGAATGTAGAGGCGTCCCAAGCTCTCCACTGAGCCCTGCTCTCTGATAGATAAGAAGTGAGCCGACTTGGTGAGTCATTCGACAATCACCCAGATGGAGTTGTGTCCTCTGGAAGTACATGGAAGCCCTGTCACGAAATCCATAGATATCCCATCCCACTTCCACTCCGGGACCTCTAAGGGTTGTACGTAGCCTGCTAGTACCTGGTGCTCCGCCTTCACCTGCTAGCAGGTGAGGCATCGTGAAACGAACTCTGCCACAACCTTATTCATACCTGGCCACCAGTGTTGTCGTATGAGGTCCTAGTACATATTTGCTACTCCAGGATGTACTGCTAAAGGGGAAGTGTGAAACTCCCTCTGCACTTCCTCCTGTAATGCAACTGGTACCATGGTACGTCCTTTGAAAAGGATGATGTTCTCTCCTCCTATAGAAAATACATCACGTGCATGTCCTGTGGATATCTTCACACGTCGAGTATCACAGTCAACATCCCCACGTTGTGCCTCCCTGACCCACTGAAGTAGTAGAGGAGTGACTATGAGCGACTGTAGAAAGGCTTCCCCATCTCTATCTATGAAGGATATCTGCAATGCGGCTAGCTGCTCCGTCGCCTCTCCAAGTAGCTGAATGCCCGACCTCCTGCTAAGAGAATCAGCAACCAAATTCCCCTTCCTAGGAGTATATACTATCTCAAAGTCATAGTGTTGGAGGAACTTGAGCCATCACCGCTATCTCAGGTCCAGGTCCTTCTGTGAGAAGATGTACCTAAGACTCTGGTGGTCAGAGTAGACTGTAAAGCCCTCTCCCATCAGATAGTGCTGCCACATCTTCAAGGCGAAGACCACTACTGCTAACTCCAGGTCATGGGTAGCGTAGTTCTGCTCGTGCTACCTCAACTTTCGTAAAACATAAGTGATCAATGCCCACTCCTACATCAGGACACACTCGAGTCCGGTCCCTGATGCATCGCAGTAAACTACATACCCTACTCTATCATCCGGTAGCCTCAGGATGGGTGCACTAGTCAATCTCTGTCTCAGCTCCTGGAAGCTCTGCAGACATCTATATGAACACAAAAAGGGTTTCCCCTTATTCGTCAAAGCTGAAAGTGGTGCTAAAACTCTGGAGAAGTCTGGCACAAATCTCCGATAGTACCCAGCCAGACCTAGGAAAATCCGCACCTCCGTGACGCTCCTGGGTGGATCCCAAGCTAGCACTGCCTCGATCTTCGTAGGATCCACCGCAACTCCTGCCTAATAGATGACGTGACCCAAGAAGTGGACCTCTAGAATCCATAACTGACACTTTGAGAGAATACCATAAAGCCGCTGTCCTCAGAGTGTGTCCAGTACAACCCGCTTGTGGTAGGCGTGCTCCTCCTCAGTAGTCGATTAAATTAATATGTCGTCGATGAATACTATGACAAATCGATCGAGGTAAGGCTGGAAGATCCTGTTCACGAGACTCATGAACACTGCTGGATTGTTGGTTATGCCGAAAGGAATAACCAAGAACTCATAGTGGCCATACCGACACCTGATGTCCATCTTCTTCACATCCTCGTCTCAAACTCTAAGCTGATGATAACCTGACCTGAGGTCTATCTTCGAGAACCAGTGTGCTCCCTTGAGCTGATCGAAGAGATTATCTGTCCTCAAAAGTGGATACTTGTTCTTCACGGTCACCTGGTTCAGGTGACTGTAGTCGACACACAGTCTCAAGCTCCTGTACACCTTCTTGGAGTACAGAATCAGGGAAACCCAGGGTGAAACACTGGGTAGGATGAATCCCTTGCCTACAAGTCCTCCAGCTATACCCGTAGCTCTCGAAGATCAGCGGGAGCCATATGATATGCTGGAGTAGATATTGGGGTTGTCCAAGGGTACATGTAAATATAGAAGTCTACCTCTCTATGATGAGGTTGTCCAGGAACGTCTTCAGGAAAAATGTTCACATACTGATCCACCATAACAGGAAAACTCGGACTCCTCACATCAACTGCTCCCAGGATGAGACTTGGAAACTGATGAGTGATCGGTTTTCCTCTCCTCTATGTGAGTCCATCCTGCGCTGCAAAGGATCCCTTCTCGCCGGTGAAGGTGAACTTGCTCCCATCGGTGTGGACACATCGCACCTTGCGCCTAATACAGTCTATCTGAGCGTGGACCGTAGATAACCAATCCATGCCCAAGATGACGTCGTAAGGCCTCGACGCTGCTACAAAAAGATCCCAGCCGAAGATCTCACCTCCTATAGTAAGATCACACTACCAGCCCTAGTGCGTAATTGTCGAGTCTTCTCCCGTACGAGTATCTAGCCGTAAGGATCGAGCCAACGACTCCGTCAGAATCTCCATGATCCGAACTAGGGCAGCGACAATGAAATAATGACTCACTCCTGTGTCTATAAGAACTGCAACAAGGGTGGAGTAGACATAGATAGTACCTCAAATCATATCAAGTGTGCCTTGGTCGTAGGCCTCCACTGCCTGAAGCTGAGCCTGCCTCTTCCCGCCAGCTCCCTTTGGTCTAGGTGGACCTCCTAGTGGTGGTGGTGGTAGAGCCTCAAAGCGTTGCCCACCACCCGCTACATGACCATCTCCACTGCCTCGTCCTCCTACTCCCTACGGACCACCACAGTCGAACCTATGCCTCTACCTGGGTGGTCCCTCTACCATCTGTTACTCCTATGCATAGCGGGTCGGGCAGTCACGAGCCATGTGGCCCTACCCGCCGCATGCATAGAACTGTCTGCCTCTCACATGACTGACTCTTCGGCGTGTGCCCCACACCTCTGAACCAGTATCATGAGGTCTCCCACCAGATGGTCTGGTCCGCTTAGACCTCTACGACATCTGTCTATTGCTGGCTGTAGAAGAATCTTCTACGTACCGCCCTGCAGTAGGTCTCACTACTGGTGTAGGCTCAGCAAGAAATCTCTCCACAAGAAGGGCTCACTGCAGTACTCCTGCCTACGTCGGAATGCTGAGGGAGATCATCGAAGCCCTGATCTCATGCCTCAGTCCCTAGTTGAAGGTCCGGGCCCATAAGAATGGGTCTCGTACCATGTCCATGGAGTAGCGTGAGAGGTCAGTAAATATCGCCAAGTACTGGGCTACTGTCATGCTGCCCTATTGCAGCTGTAGTAACTCTTGGATGTGCACTGTATGGAGGGTGGCTGGAACGAACTCCAAGTGGAAGAGGCTTTCGAAGTCCGTCCAATGTAAGGATGCCTCTTCATGCACTTGGAGCATCAGGCTCCACCATCAACCTGCTGCTGCGTGCAGGAGACTTGCCGTAAGGATCACAATGAGGTCAGGTGGTGTCCCTACTAATCTGAAGACTCGAACAACAGCCTCCAGCCAATCCTCAGCTGCCTGAGGGTCCGTATTTCCATGGAACCAAAGCGGCCTCTGATGTTGAAACACATGCAGTGCACTCATGTGACGTGCACTCTCAGCTGCTGGGTCTGGTGGTATCAGGGGCTCGGCTCGTAGACGTACCGCCGGTGCCTCCGCTGTAATGGGGCCCTACACCGAGGCCTCGTCACTCGGTGGGCTGCCATATCGCACAAAGCTCGGAACCCTAGCTAGTAGCCATCTTGACGCCATCCTAAAAAGAAACCGGTCCTCCAAAGTTAATACAATATACCTCATGAGCTGACCCAAAGTAATCACAATGAAAACTTTTGAAACACACACACAATCAATGTTTTCATGCAGTGAGTCAGAAATCAGAAGTCAGGGTCCAAGTTTATGGATACGTCACTGCCACACCAACACTGGACTCCCTGGACTGCTAACCACACTCAATACCCTAAACACTATTTCTTCACACTGAATAAATTATCAGAGTCCTAAGTTCTGCGGTAGAACCGACTCCTATGATACCAATTTTTCATGACCCATCCTCGGGGCCCATGCCGTGACTACCCCAAGCCCGCCTTCCATAGGCCAGGGGTTGGCGACTAGCACCAAAGGCATAAATCCTGATAAATGGGAAGACATTGCATTTATATAAGTAATTAAACACAATAGAGTACGCAATATGTAGTAAACACTAAGTAAAATGAGTAAAAAAGTAAGTGCTAAAAAGTAAATGGGATAGACTACAAACCCAACTGAAAGTACAGTACAAATGAAAAGAATGTACAGCAGTAGTAAAGTAAATAAACAACCACCAAGTCGTCCTCCAGCTATCCCACCTGATGTGTGGGTACAGATGGTATCCTCAGCTCCTTAGGTCTGGCCGTCCGCTCCGTGTACATACCTCTTAATAGTCCACCTCCGGGTACCGTCCCGCTCCGCAAGCCACAAACACGATCAGCGCGGTCTGTCATCTGCAACCAACACAACGTAGTGCGGGCATGGCCCGTGCAGGGGTGAGTATATGATACTCAGTAGGGACCCCGAGGCCCCCGAAGGTCTCCTAGAATCCATAAAGGATAAACCACAAAGGAAGGATACAAACACGAAGTATCAACCAACTCTACTTAGGTATATTCCCATACGTATACCTAAGTCATCATTTCCAGTTCGGCTCCAACTCACGATCCCAAGTACAACCCAGTCCACATACGAAAACACAACCCAATACACACAGGAAATCAAGTCAATCATATCGATGACAATGATTGAAAGTCATGAATCAGCTCACTCAGGTATACTATTCATGAGGAGGGGTGGAGATGATTACATGTAGCCTCTAAATCATCTCCTCTTCCGAACCCACGTAGTATCCATGTACAGTCATCCTCGCTGCTGAACCCACTTAGGATCCTAGTACAGTTGTCATCGCTGTCGAACCCATGTAGGATCCAAGTACAGTCATCCTCGCTGCCGAACCCACATAGGATCCATGTAAAGCTGTCGTCGTCGTCATAGACGCATCCAGCTCTAGGGTTCCCGCACACAGCACACTCGATTCCGGGATGGTCCGCTCCACGAGCCAAGGGGGTCAATACATAAACTGTCACAAATTCTAGAGTTGATGTATCAAAAAGTTCCGTCTCATCAATAGGAACTCAACGCGACAGACGGCGCATCAATCGGACTCCCGATCTGAGAGATAATGGATTTTTCGTTCGAGGGGTCCTGTTGCTTTTTTAATCTAAAACCAACCCGGCCATACTCCATCTGTGTCCAAACATCGAGTGGAGTAATCCAAAAGAACCATATCACTAAGAGGAATACAACGTGATTGACGGCACATCCTTCGGACGTCCGGTCGTTAAGTTATAAGCGTTTCCGCTCCAAGGGCCCGGTTGGTTTCGAGTTCGATCCTACCCGGCCATACCCAAAATACGCCAAAACCTCGAGTGTAATATACCAAACCGACCGTCTCGATCCAAGGATTCAAACAAAACTGATGGTGCATCTATCAGAGGTCCGTAGCCCATGATATGGGCATTTTAACGAAGATGGTCCGAAAATAGGGGTTTGGGCCCGGTCCGACCCAGCCCACTACCCCTTGGGTCGGCCCGAACCAGGTTGATCCGACCTGGGTCCAGGTCCGGACCGATGGGGTATGGCCCGACCCGGCTGACGCGGCCCGACCTGACTGGGCGGTCTGGCCCGGCGCGGGCGGCCCGACCCGGCTCGGAAGCCGGCCGCGGCTCGGCTTTCGGCTGAGCGGGGTACGAAGGTGGCTCTGCCCCATGTTTCCGAAATAGTTGACCTGTGGGGTCCTCCCTAGGGATCTGGTAGGGGGGTTATGACCCCCCGGGTTCTTCGAACGACTGGCTGTATTGGCCAGCCTTGTGTAACCGCGGGACCCCTATGGGTCCAGCCACCTGGTGGCTCCAGCGGCCGGCTCTGCCGGCTGCCCCTTTGAAGACCGTCGTGGCCTTAGGCCATGAATCCTGTCTGACTAGCGCGACACAATGGCGCCGCGCCCTTCCGCCACGGCCCGCTCCTAGCCGCAGCCTCCTTCGGCCTCACCGGCACGGCGCAACGACACCCCACACCATCGCCCCGGCCCGCTTCGGCTGCGGTCCTCTTTGTTCCTGGGCAGTGCAACGGCACCACGCCGCCTTCGCCACAAACGTCAAAATTTGATCAACAAGAAAGCGGGGAGGAGGATCGTCTATGTTTGTGCGGTCCGATCTCCTCCTTTTATTTCGATAACAAGCGGCCAAAGTACACGATATTCACAACGATAAAACAAGCACAATTTTAATTCTGTAAAATTGAACTTAACCCCTACCTCGAAATAAGATCACGGTTGTCAACCACCATGGACAATAGCGTCATATCCATCGTCATCGGTGTCTCCTCCCTTGTCGCGGAGGAAGAAGAGGATGAAGAAATCGGGTCGCCAGGTCGACGTTTTTCGTCGGAGAGTTGGCGCTCTTCGTTGAAGATGATGTTTTTCAAAAGAGAATAGAGCTCTCTCCCAAATTCTCTCACACAACAAAACTAACCCCCAAATAAAATAAGGCTCCTCTTATTTTTTTTAAACATGCCATGCATTCAAATGACAAAATTTAAACTCCCAATTCAATTAATTTATTAAGTGTGTTGGCATGAATTAATGTGGGGGAGTTACATAAATAAAAGGGGGGTTAACAAGTTTAAAGGGGTAGAGTTAAGGGGTTAGGGAATGTGAATGGTTGGGGTTAATGTGGGCCCCACCTCAAAAATATCCTAACATGAGTAGTTAGAAACTTGTGGGTCCCAACCCAACTTCCCCATGTAGTTTAAAACAACTTTAGAAAAAGAAATAAAACTGTAACACAATTTTATTAGACTTTTCCTTTAATCCACATTTTTTTTAAAAACTCCTCTTGAGAAGACACATCTTCGGTAAAGGTACTTTTATACAATTACCGGCTCTACGGTTCCATCGGTGCCCTCAGATTTCAATTCCGAGCACCGGTTCTAAAGATAGAAAAACCCACTCGTTCGTTCAATGAACATACCAGAGCTAAACTTCAGAAATTGATTACGGGCACACCGGGCCTCGGAATCAGGTGTCGTCAGAAACTCCATACTCGTAACATCCCTAAGAATTTAAGAAAAAATTTTCCTGGAAATTTACAGGTCTTTACACCTTAGAGTTTTAAGAAAATAATATCAATTAATAATATAATATTTCTTTTAAAAACTCATTTACTTCATTTCTGACAATATTTAATAATTGATTTTTGTTAAAGACATAAAAACTTTATTAATTTGAACCAAATTCATTTAAGCAATCATAAAATTTTATATTAACCAATAAAATATTTGGATGTCATTAAAACTTTCAAATTATATTTATTTTTACATTTATAATACTAATTATTTAATTCTTTCATTAATAAGGAAAATACTACTTCATTATTGTGTCATAATTAAATTTAATTATTCAATGTATAAAAATTATAAATAAAATTCCATTATGTAGGAAATATTTTTATATTTCTAATGAATATTTATAGTTGAAAATATAACATATATAAGACTATGTAAATTTTTTTTTGCTAAAAGATATATGCTTATGTCATTTTTTTATTTACATTTACTTAATTAATATAAAGTGTCATTATCACTTACAAGTGGATCCATGGGGTCCCAAAATCTACCCAAAGATTCCCATGGTCGGAAATGTATCAAAAAATAGGGTTATGACACGTTTTAGGGTAATTTATTATTATTATAATATTATTTTGTTACCCTTATTTACTAGATTTACCCTTTAACCATGGAAAATAAAATATTTACCGAAGTAATTATTCAAAATGTCCAAAAATAAAAGTTACCTATTTACACAATTTGGAACTCCTGATTCTAAATATGGAATCCATTTTTATAAATTCAAAACACAAAATTGGCATAAATTAATTTAAAATTAACTCCTGCTGTCAAATCAAAAATCTTGTTTTTAAGAAATAATAACTATCAAAATATTGACACTTGTTTATGCCCGGTTTAAATGTGAAATTACGTCCAATGATGAAAATTGTATTAAATGGTAAAAATATATTCTAAATATACTTTAAACCACTAAAATACATAATTTACCACTACTAATTATTTCAATTTAAAAAGTTGTATTTAATTAAAATTTAGTATTTTCACTATTCATCAAAATATGAAAGTTATCAGAAATGTACCAAAAATTCACCCTAAGATAATTTTGATATTACAAATCCAAAAATGAATTCCATTTTGAATGATAAAATGTATAAAATTTTAAAAATTGTGTATTAATATTCATAATGGTTAGTTTGATTGGTTGTGGTGTGTGTTAGAACTCGATGTTGCGTACAACACACTCTACTATATTATTCAAAGAGTAGAATACCGTGGAAGCCTGGGGTGTTACTTTCTCCCCTATTTCAAATAATTTCTTCCTCAAAATTTCTAGAATACTACCACGTGAAAAGACTTGGGTGGGTTTTCATCATAAGTTCCTCGGGTTCCCATGTTGCCTCTTCCATCTTATGGTTACTCCATAGAACTTTTACCAGTCGAGTCATTCGGTTTCTAAGCACTTGTTCTCTCATATCAAGAATCTTGAGAGGCTCTTCTCAATAAGAAATATCAGGTTCCAATTCTAATTTCACATAGGTGAGTACATGCGTTGGGTTAGGAATGTATTTTCTCAACAGTGATACATAGAACAAATCGTGAACTTTGGAGAGACTTGGCGGCATTTCCAAACAGTAAGCTACATCCCCAATTCGTTCTATAATTTCAAATGGTCTGATGTACCTGTGACTAAATTTTCGCTTCTTACCAAAATTTATAACACCCTTCCATGGAGATACCTTCAAGAAAACATGATCTCCTACCTGAAATTCCAAATCCTTCCTTCAGTTGTTAGCATAGCTCTTTTGCCTACATTGAGCTGCTTTGAATTGGTTTTGGATCACCTTCACCTTTTCCATCGTTTCCTCCACCAGTTCTAGGCCTACCAGTTTTCTTTCACCAACACCATCCCAACAGGTTGGTGTGCAACATCTCATTCCGTATAACGCTTCATATGGTCCCATATGAATACTTGAATGGAAGCTATTGTTATAGGAAAATTATAACAAAGGTAAATATTGATCCCACATACCCTGAAAGTCAAGGGAGCATGATCTCTACATGTCTTCTAAGGATTGAATAGTCTGTTCTGATTGTCCATCTGTTTTAGGGTGGTAAGTAGTGCTCAAATGAAGTTTAGTATCCAAGGCCTTCTGAAGAATCTTCCTGAATCTTGAAGTAAAACGGGGATCACGATCAGGATCAACTGATAGGGGTACTCCATGATGCCTCACAACTTCATTAATATATAGTTTTTCTAGACATTCAAAGGGTAAATCTACCCTTATAGTAAGAATATGTGGTGACATGGAAAGAAGATCAACAATGAGCCATATTTCATCGTTCCTTCTATGAGTCTTTGGTAGTCCCAAGACAATGTCCATCGTGATATTATCCCATTTCCACTCATGTATGGAAAGAGGTTTCATGACTCCTCTAGGCTGTTTCCTTCCATCTTTCACTTGTTTAAAAACCATACATCTTGACACGAAATCAGTGATCTCCCTATTCATGTTGTCCCACCAAAAATGTTCCTTCAAATCTCTACACATTTTGGTTCTCCCAGAGTGTATAGAGAAATTGTAACTATGAGCATCATCCAATAATTCTCTTTTTAGATTAGGTATATTGGGTACACAAAGTCTCTTACCAAATTTCAAAATTACATCTTCATAAAAAAAGTCACTCAATATCCAATCATTCACAGCTTTAATCAATTTTTTAAACTCTTCATCATAGGTCTGAGAACTCTTTATCCTTTCTAGTAAAGATGGTTTGGCAACCATTTGAAAAATTTTTGATGTTTCACCTTCCATTGTTATTCCCATGTCCATATTTACTAAATCCATAAAAATAGGATCCCTTTCAACTCTCATCTTTTTCAAAACTCCATGATCCTCTCTACTCAAAGCATCTTCAACCTTATTTGCCTTCCCCGGGTGGGAGTGTGTCGTGCAATCAAAATCCTTGAGTAGTTCAAGCCATATATTTTGCCTCATGTTGAGTTCTTTCTGTGAGAAAATATAGTTCAAACTCTTGTGATCAGTATAAATCTCACATTTTTCACCATATAGATAATGTATCCATATCTTCAAATAAAATATTAAAGCAGCTAACTCAAGATCACGAGTACGATAGTTTTTCTCATTAGTTATTATTTGTCGTGATGCATAGACAATAACTCTATCATTCTGCATAAGGGCACAACCAATTCCTTTCTTTGATGCATCACTATAAATAACGAACCCATCATTCATTGATGGTAGAGTCAATATAGGAGCGTTGAATAATATTCCCTTCAGTTCTTCAAAACATTCTTCACAATCTTTTGTCCAAACAAATTTAACCCCTTTACGTGTGAGCTTCGTTAATGGGTTAGGCAATCAGGCAAATTTCTGGAAGAAATGCTGATAATAACCTGCTAAACCAATAAAACTATGTACCTCAGTTATACTCATCAGGGCTGGCCATTCATCGATTTCCTTGGTCTTAGAAGGATCAACATAGATTCCATCCTTAGAGACAATATGGCCAAGAAAAGAGATCTCCTGAAGCCAAAATTCACACTTGCTAAACTTCCCATATAATTCCTGTCGTATAAGAGTCTTCAGGATAATGCGTAAGTGATTTTCATGATCATCATAGCTTTGGTAATATACCAAGATATCAACAATAAATACCACTACAAAATCATCGAGATATTACTCGGAAACTCTGTTCATTAGATCCATGAAAACAGAGGGTGCATTAGTCAGCACAAAAGGCATTACTCTAAACTCATAATGCCCATACCTGGTTCGAAATGCGGTCTTTGGAATGTCTTCCTTCTTCACACACAACTGATGGTATCTAGATCGAAGGTCAATATTTGAAAATTATTGAGCTCCATGATGTTGGTCAAATAAATCATCAATGCGAGGTAGGGAATACATGTATTTTATTGTTATAGCATTGATTTCCCTGTAGTCAATACATAACCTCATAGATCCATCTTTCTTCTTAACAAAAAGGATAGGTTCTCCCCATGGAGAAACACTAGGGAGAATAAATCCCTTATTATTCAATTCCACTATTTGTTTCATTAGTTCAACTAATTCCACAGTGGACATACTATAAGGGGTCTTCGATATGGGCCTTGAACCCAGAAATAAATCAATGGAAAACTCAGTTTCTCTTTTTGGAGGATGTCTAGGTAAATATTTCGAAAACACATCTACATATTATTTCCCAATAGGTACATCCTCTATTTGAACATTCCTTTCCTCACCCATAGTTATTTCAGTCTCTTCTTCCCCAATAATTGAATTTAGTTGAGCTACTAGGGGTGGATCTAGGTAAGAATATGATGGTGACGATTCTACTCTAAAGATAAGGTGTTCTTTATCATCGTCATCAAAAATTGTAACCTCCTTCTTCTTATAATAAATCATTGCATCATGGTCCGAAAGAAAATCCATATCGAGGATTATATAAAATTCAATCATAGGTATGTTAATGAGATCAGTGGATAGAGAACATTTATGTGCTCTAATGGGTACTGATTCACCAAACTATGTTGCAATGATACTTCCCTTAAAAGTTTTAACTGACAACTCCCTTGTTAAATCAAATTGGAAATATCTAATTTTCTTAGAGAACTGGAAAGATATGAAGCAATGTGATGATCTAGAATCAAATAATTCATTTTCTAAACTTGAGGAAACCATTAAATTACCTACCACCATGTCTTTCGGAACTTCTACCTCAGTAGTAGTGATAGAATATGCTAGGACTTGATCCCTTGGCCTTTTCTGAGGTAAGTTCCCCTGACTCTTAGGATGTTCATTTTCATAATTCCCCATTTCTCTACAATTATAGCATTCCGCGTTGACCGAAATTTTATTTCCCTTGCAATCATGATCTTGGTAGCCTTTTTCACCACACTTGTAATAGACTCCCATTCCCTTCAATAATGTACCGGGGCGTTTCTTCCCAAATTTACGGTAGGATGAATAATCAACTTTTACCTTTTTCCCCATATTTCCATTTCCCGAGTGATCAGCAAATATCTTCTTCTGTTACTTTGGTTTAAATTCGTAAGACTTAGAGAATTCTTTTTCTGTATTGATAGCGCATGAGACAATATAATCATAAAATGAGAAGTTTTGTGAGACTAATGCTTGACAGAGAAAAAATTTTAACCCATCAAATAAACGATCAATCTTACTTCTTGGGTTATGTTATATAATTTGCAGCATACCTCGCTAACCTTGTAATGTTAGCCTCATACATTGTGACATTCTGATCCTCCTTTTGCCTCAGACTCAGAAATTTCCTTTCCATATCTGCTCGATGGTCACGATGAAATTATTTTTCTAAAAACAGGACTTTGAACTCCCTCCATTCCATATTTGATACCTCTTCATATTCCTTCGTGTTTTGAATCAATGACCACCATTGGTCATCATCCCCAGTGAGGCGATGAACTGACATGATAACTTCTTCCCTTTCACTACTCCCTAAGGCATGGAATATTTTTTCTAAGGAATTTATCCATTGCTCAGCTACTAATGGATTTATACTTCCATTGATTTTTTCTGGTTGTTTCCTCATGAATTAATCTAACATTGATCCTCTATGCTGTGGATCAGGGTGCTCCATATGGGTAAGGTTATTATTCATAACCTTAGTGAGTTGTCCCAGTATGGTGATTAGCTGATCAGCACTAGTTGCATCCCCAAATCCATTATAATTATCATCAGTAGGAGGTAAATACCTATATGGAGTCCATGCATTGATACGGTTTTCATTTCTTCCACTAGGCGTCATTTCTAAACAATGCCATACACTAGATTAGGTTATGAATCATAATACATTAATCCAAACTTGTAAAACACTTAACATAAATTGAATAGTTTATGGATATGATTTATACTCATAAAAATGTTTTCTTTGAGTAATTATATACTCATAAAACTTTAATAATGGGTTTTAAAGAAAATGATAATTGTCCTACACTTATCCCCCAGGAGTTTCGTAACCAAGAGTGCAGCAGGGCCCATTGTCGTGGACCAGTTCCCGTTCGAGTCTAGCTCAAAGTGGTGTTTTCGGGTTTTACCCCTAGGTACATCATTTCCAGAGCCGCCTCTACTGGCTAATATCCATATAGGGATGTATTTCTTGGAAAACTCACAAAATATCTACAATACCAAAATTCTAGAAATTTCTTCTATACTAATCCTCAAAGTCCATCTTAGTTCTATGTGCCCTAATCAGAGTTTATCTAAATCTAGTTTCCAAGGTTTGTACTAAACTTCCTCTAATACCAACTGTAACACCTCGACCCCAGTTACCCAGAGTAAGTGCATTATTACATATCTTTGGAAAGATCACAAAATATCAAGTCCCGAAGGACCGATTAGTTTAGTAGCCTTTGAAACACTAGATACATGCATAAGTCTGACATTACATCATTGAGTGAAAAACTTCAACAACATAGTCTCCATAGTACACACCCATATCCCCATAGAATATCCCTACAGGTAAGTCATAAAATAAATCCTCACATCTTGGAAAAAATAAAACATAGAAAGGGTTGAGCTCAAATGCCCAGAAAAGATAACAATATAGCGGAAACATTCATAAATAATCATAAAAAATTAAGTCAACGTATAACTAAAATAAAATACTTTTAAACTTGAAATTCAGCATAATATGGAAAAAATAAAATGAAATATTTCGATTTACTTATTCACATGGATATTCTACTAGTCAAATAATCACATGCAATATCAATCACCACTTTCATAATGATGGAATGCATAATTCCAGACTATCATAACCACATAGTCATGGCCTTGTGCCAAGACTACAAATAAGATTTATCATGGCCTTGTACCAAGACACTAGTTTGTCTCATGAGACCTACCAATGCATCGAGGAGCTATATCGGGCTCCACCCATCACTTATTAAGTCCAATGCATTTCTCATATCAACATGTTTAAACATAACATAAACATTCGTATTAAAACTAGCATAAAAAATGTCAATAATTTCTCAATAAGCCATGAGTTGTATAAAAATAACTCATCCACAGTCAAAAATATCACAAAACCTTCAATACAATTTGGATGTTTTGTATTATAATAAATCAACATCAAATAATCTTAAAATCCATCAAAGAATGTTGACATAGATGAAATCAAAACTATTTGAGACAAATATCTCTTTTTTTGAAATCATTTAAAAGTCACATAATTATAAAAAAGCATTTACTTTGAAAATATTCTTATAATCTTGAAAGGTAATCATCGCCGATTTTATAATGGTGGAAAATAGCCGCACCCACCGTATAAGTTAAAAAAGACATTCTTACCTTAATTTTGTCGAAAAGGTTAAAAAGGACCTTGTTTGGAAAACAACAGAAAGATTCCTTTATAAAATTATTATAAAAATTAAAACAGGGGGATAAATTACTTTAACCCATAGTCTGTAAAATAGTAAGAATGATTTGAAATACATTTATAAGATACATGGATGTGGAGGATAAAGAGGTCCCAGTAAATAATTACGTATAAACAACCTCGGATAATTAGGAGATTGTGAAATAAAACCTTACCATGTAATTTTCCTTGGTTGAGGGTAGGTTAAACTCTTGTATAATGGTGACATAATTGTTATTAAATTATACAATAATCATATACATAAATATGATATCATATATGATCATTTAACATTGCTTTGTTAATAATATCTTAGTATTATCGTCGTTTCCGGTGTTAACTTACACATTTTATTTTGCCTATTTTGTTACAAAAGTCATGTTTGTTATGGATAGGTTTTATCTTATTCATATACAAAATGATATCAAGTACTTAAAAATTATTTTTAATCATGAAATGATAATTAGAATTGCATGGATACTATGGGGAATGAATCTCATCGCGTTCGTGGAGACGGTAGTCCGTACATACGTACGAGCGACAATATCATTCCTTTGATATTAAAATAATATATAATTGAATGGTATATCATATATACAGAATCATGATCATGTTATATTTATTATTTACCTCAATTAAACATCATTATCATACCCATCCAAATAATAATGTTTTGAATAACAATTACACCATGACGTGGAGACGGTAAGCCGTACGTACACACGTATAGTGACATATCATTGAAAGGATGGATAGAATACTTAATATGGTAGTACCATATTTTTAATAACATCACAGTATATAAAAGATACTGGAGTTATTATTTTAGAATTAAAATAACAAATAAAGAAGAATTTGAAGAAGAAAGGAACTTGAAAGAGGGTGGTGAAAACATTACCTCTTATTCGGGTTCTTCCTTTGGATTTGATCAAAGGGGCTCATTAGGTTGGCTTTATTATCACAATAATGCCTCTAGGTTGATTTTATGGAAGTGGAGAGAATATTTGGTCAGGTTTTGGCCAAGCCAAAAAGGATTTGAAAGTGTGAATTAGAGGGAAGGGGAAGTGCTCTTTTATAAGAGGGGTGAGGGGCACCTCAGGAAAAGCTAGAAGTATTATTTTATAATAAATTCATATTACATTTCTAATGGATCCAAAGTGGATTATTTAAAGTTTAAGGTGGTTATAGTTCTAAAACCACTTAACCAATTGGTTTATGACAGGTTTGGGTCACTATATTAACTTTATCTTTTTTTTATTTAACTCTTAGTTAAATAGTTTGACATTTACCATGTCTCTTTGTATTTTTATATTATATAATCAATAAACTTACTATAAACATCCAATAGACCACAAAGTGGTCCATTAATAATACACCTATCATTATATAAGTCCTTTTTCTGAACATTAAATTTTTAGGAATAGAATATCAATTAATAATATAATATTTCTTTTAAAAACTCATTTTTGTCAATTTTGAAAATATTTAATAATTGATTTTTTTTAAAGTCCTAAAAAATTTATTAATTCAAAAAAAATTCATTTAAGCAATAATAAAATTTTATATTAAACAATACAAGTTTTATATGTCATCAGAAATTTCAAATTATATTTATTTTAACATTTATAATACTAATTATTTGATTCTTTCATTGATAAGGAAAATACTGTATCATTATTGTGTCATATATAAATTTAATTATTCAATGTCTAAAAATTATAAATAAAATACCATTATGTAGTAAATGTTTTTATATTTCTAATGAGTATTTATATTCTAAAATATGACATATATAACCCTATGTAAAATTTTGTTTTCTAAAAGATATATGCTTATGTCATTTTTGTATTTACTTTAACTTAATTAATATAAAGTGTCATTATCACATACTAGTGGATCTATGGGGTCCCAAAAACGCCCCAAAGATGCCCATGGTCAGAAATGTATGAACCAATAGGGTTACGACACGTTTTAGGGTAATTTATTATTATTATAATGTTATTGTGTAACCCTTATTTACCAGATTTACCCTTTAACCAAGGTAAATAAAATATTTACCGAAGTAATTATTCGAAATGTCTAAAAATAAAATTTACCTATTTAAACAATTTGGAACTCCTGATTCTAAATATGAAACACATTTTTCTAAATTCAAAACAAATAAGTGGAAGAAATTAATTTAAAATCAATTCCCTCTGTCAAAACAAAAAGATTGTTTTTAAGAAATAATAACTATCAAAATATTGACATTTGTTTATGTCTGGTTTAAATGTGAAATTATGTCAAATGAACAACATTGTATTAAATGGTAAAAATATATTCTAAATATACTTTTAAACCACTCAAATTCATAATTTATCACTATTAATTATTTTGATTAAAAAAGTTATTTTAATTAAAATTTAGTAATTTTCACTATTCATCAAAATATGAAAGTTATCAGAAATGTACCAAATATTAACCCTAAGATAATTTAGATATTTTGAATACAAAAATGAATTCCATTTTGAATGATAAAATGTAAAAAAATTTAAAAATTGGGTATTACTATTCATAACGACTAGTTTGATTGGTTGTGGTGTGTGTTAGAACACGAAGTTGTGTACAACACACGCTACTGTATTATTTAAAGAGAAGCATACCATGGAAGCTTAGGGTGTTACACAAATGTTTTGATTAAATATATTAAATAATTTTAATTCTTAAATAGTTTTAATTTCATGAAATCATAAGTTTAAACAAAATGTGATATTCCCTTATTATAATATAACAATTATAACCTAGATATTTAGTTTGAGATAATAAATATAACTTACATATAAAACTGAATAGAAAATTAATTGGCTACCAATTAATTATGATAAAATATCATTCAATTATATATTTGTATTTTTGCTAAGTTATATACAATTAGTAACTTATATTAATGAAATATATTTTAAATATATTTAATAAAATATTTCTGATATTCTTCCAACATATAATTTTTTAATAGGGTATGAATAAACCATATTTGATGTATAAAAACATATTTTCTTTAAAAGGGTAATTTTTGGCCATTTAATGGAGAACCCATTTTAAATTATGATTTTGATTGATTTATAATTTTTATATAAAAATATAAAAAATTCCCTTGGAAGAAAGATATATAAATTTACCTTTGATTAATTTGTGATATTTTCTGATAACAATCAAGATTTTATGAATAGTAAAAATACACTAAATTTTAATTGAAAACAATTTTTTTCATCTAAATAATTTATATGTTTAAATAATAATATTTAATGGCTTTAATGATTAAATATAATACATTTTTTCATTCAATATAATTTATGTCAAAATTATTTTTACATTTAATTCATATGAAAAAACATTTCAATATTCTACAGTATTTTATCTTTTAATACTTCTTCTCTCTTTTTGAAAATGAAATTAATTTTAAATTAATTACTACATCTTCTATGATTTGAGTTTTGAAAAAAATATTCTATATTTTCAATCATCATGTCCAAATTATGTAAATAGCTTACTTTTATTTTTTGGCAATATGAATTGTAACTTCATTAATTTTTATTAATATGGTAAAAGGGTAAATTAGATAATTATGGGTAAAAATAATATTCTAAAATTAACCTTAAACTTGTACTAATATCATTGGATGAGTTTTATTGACCTAAATCATAAGTGTGTCGAAATATTTTCATTTGGAATCCATTTGGATGAGATTAGTACATTTAATTTATTTTAATTAAAGAAAAGTTAAATATCACTTCCTCAGATTATAATAACTATATCATTTTTAAAATAAATTTATTCAAAAGATAAATATTATTATAAATACTCATTTAAAATATAAAATATGTTTCTTTATCAAGATATATTATTTGTAATTTTTATGAAATAAATAAATACCTTAAATACTTTCATTTTATTGATGTAGAAATTATTTAATTGATGAGGAATCAAAAAAATAATTATTATTAAAGTGATAATAACTATTAAAAAACCCACAAAATTACCTACTATTATTGGTCGAGTATAACTTGACCATAAACATCCAAATGTGTAGTTATTGACCATTTTGAGCCTTATAGAAGATATTATTTCACTTATATTATTTTACATAAAGTGATGATAACCTTATCACACTCATGTTTCAATAAGTGTAATAATTTTAAAAATGGATTCTCTAGAAGATATATTCTTTTATAAGTATTATTCTGAAACCTAGAAGATTTATCTTTTAATTATAATTTTTTTTATTTTTTATTCAACCAATAAGTGAATTAAATAATTACACAAAACTGATGTTGTAATTATTTTGTTAATAGTGATAATAAATAAATGTTACTAAAATTTTGAAATAAATATAATTTAGAATAATTAATATGTCCAATTAATATATCTGATGACCATAAAATATTTTGAATATAATAAAATAATTGTTTCTAAGTTATGTTGTTATTTTAATATTTTTAAAAATTAATGAATTAAAAAGTGTCAAAGTTGACAATATTGATTATTAATCAAAATAATGTTTTATTAAATTATTTAAAAATATTTAAAATTTTATTAAAAAAAATATAATAATTATGATATGGTCTAATGTGTTCTAAGGTATTTATTTATGGTCTAATGGACATCCAATTAGTAAATATTACACACTGTTAATATTAAACTTTTTGTTATTCTACTTAGAATTTAAATAGAATAACTATGTTTTAATTAAAATGAAATGGATTATAATGATATAAAAACATGTCTAAAATTTATTGGTTGGTGATATTACAAAAATATCTCATATAATATTTGGAATTGGGACATTTTGTAGCTTTTTTGATGTTTTTTTGATATTATTATAAATTAATATCTTTTTGAGTTTCCTAAAGTGCCTCTCACCAGAATTATAAAAGAGAACCCCTCCCTCACCTCTTCACTTAACCTTGTGCCTTAAATATATAACTTAAAACGTCCATTTATTTTATAAATTTCCCTAGTAATATTCTATAGGTTTTTTATTCAATGAACTATTGTAGTGCTTTAACAGGAGATTTAGAGGGAGCACGTCGAAGAATAGGTAATCTCCTCTGCCGATTGTTTCGTACTTCTTTCTTCTTCCACTTCTTATTGATGAGTTGTTTCATTGTAAATTAATAACTATATTATAAATTATATATTGAGATATTATTATGATTATGAAAAAACCATATCCCATCTTATATCCATCCCATGAAAAATGAAATCACCACACATGCTTACGTACGACTAGCCATCCCCACGGTATGGTGCAATATATTTTTCATGACCAACTTAATTGGATGGGTATAATGATGGAAATAATAAGTATATATGATTATTATAAAATTATATTGATTATTAAAAAGTATACATCATCTTATTCAATACCATTCAATAATTAGTGGAATGATATCGTCAGCCATGCAGACATACGACCAACTGTCTCCACAATGCGATGTGATTCATTCTACATGATATTCTTTAAAACATGACTATATAATAAATTAAATGAATTAATATTATATATATTAAAAAAGAACATTCTTTAAATTATTCAACTATAACCTATTTATAGTAACAAGAATTTATCCCACAAAACATGCATAAGAAAATAATGAATTTAACACCCGATGGACAAGTAAGAATGCAACTAACAAACAGATGATAATTTGATAATATATGATATCATAAAAATGTATATAATTCTCAAATAAGTCAATGAAATTAATTAAATAATTATTCAAGAGGTCCAGATACATACAATTGAAATCATACAATAGGTAACAGATACTTTTTCAATCTCAATATTATATGAGATTGTTTAAACGTTAGTATTTACTGGCATATGTTTATCATCCTAGTCCATTTTTCCATGTTATGTATTAAAAATTTTATTTCTATAATTCTATAACTTTTTAGAGTCAATTTCTCCCATTGGTAAATTTTTATTAAATGGTATAAAAGAAATCTTTTTTATTGTCGATACGAGGTACTTTTTAACTTTTTTTCGTAAAAGTACAAGGGTAATGCTATTTTAACTTATACAGCATGAATAGATTTTTATGTTTTTATAATGTCTTATTTTCAGGAATATTCCTCTACATAATTTCATGTTTATTTTCAAATAAATTTATTTATATTTAAATAGTGTGGTATTTTGAGAAAACAAAATGTTTTTGAAGAAGAAAATATATTTTCCTCATGAATTAATAGAAAATAATATATCAAATTTATTTTCCATATAAAATGGAATTATTTAATTGGGTTATGTTTCAAGTGTAATAAACTTATTATCCCTATGGTTTTATTATGTTTATAATGGATCTAAATTGATGAAATATATTTGTTTTACATGGATTATGTTTTTGTGGTTAAAGATAACAATTTTATTCCTTGGGTTATGATGAATGATTTATGTTATTATTGAACATGTAAGAATGATTTCATTATGATATGGGTGTGACCTATATCTACCATCCAATGAATTGGGTTATTATCTATATCTCATGAGATAAAAATGGTTGTAACGTGAAATTATCTCGGTTCAATAGTACATGAATGCAATGCGGAGTTAACTCGATTCAATAATGGACTTTGTACACTATGATGATCCTAGAAATGCTCCTTGAAAAATATGAAATGATTTTATATGATTATGTGTATGCCAAAATATTTCATGTCTTATGTTGTGACATCTGGGATTAAGTTCATTTATTATTTTTAATTTTTATGAATTATCTCATGGCATGATATCACGATATTTTATATGTAGTGTAAGATTTTAAAATGTTATTTTTTTATGTCTTATGATTATGATATGATTGATATCTCCTTTTTATACCCTTAATGAGCATCTGATCTCACCCTTTCATATGATTCTTTTCTCCTAGTCATGAATAAGTGTGTTAAGTAAGATATGTCAATAATTGGTCTAGTTATGAAGAAATATGTGGGTTATAATTAAGATGTCTTAGGAACCATTTTTTTTGTTTCCCAGTTTCTAAGGACACTATACCTATATGATCTTTCCATGGAATTATTATATTTTGTAATGAATACTCATTAATTTTGAATTAATATCAATGTATGTAATGTATGGGTTGTTGTATTACATGTTCAACCAGATTCCCACATCAGTTTCTCCCACCATCTCCCACTAATTAATAATACTATTTTCATATCAAGAAATTCATGTTACTAGTATGTTTAGAACCCAAAACACAACAAGTACTCTCACCACATATTTCCCTAAGATTACCCGTGTAGTCCCTCGAGCATTCAATGGGTTCACTCATTGGGAACTATGAACCCTCTCGTCATCATGAAAACGTTTTCAATCATTATCATCTCTATTCATCACCTCTATACCTCTTGAGGCTAGCTTGGTGGACCGTCTCCCACATGGTTGAACCCTTGGGTCACACATATATGGTTGAGGGGGTCCTTGTATAGTTGTGTGATGACCCATTTTTATGTAAAGTTCCACCCATATACATAAAAATTAAGAAAGAATAAACTATCAAGCCAACAAAATATATTCTTTTAGAAGATTTCACCATGAAAAAATATAAATTTATCACTTTTATAATGGATATAATATTAAATATATCCTCATGAAATAATATCATATTAAAAGGCCATAAAATGGTTTGTAACTTCTATTTATCCACAAATGAATTTAAATTGAATCATGTTATAGACAATGTGATTTCCCCGCACAACATTAGAACATTTACTTGATCTTTATGATTAGTTATCAATCAAATGGCTTAAAATTCACTGCATCAAAAATAAAAACTTCCATCCTTAAACCTCTAATGTACTTATCTCCAATATTAAATTATCATGATTGGAGACACCCATTGTCCTCCAAGATATTCTTATTCTTAAATACATATTTATATTAAGTTCTTCATCACATACAGAATCCTTGATATAAAATACAACAAAAACACAAATCAAGATCCCCAATATCCTCCTTTTTATTTTTATCAATACCAATAGAAAATTCCATGTAAATATGTTTATCTTATTTTTACACGTATGACTTTCTTCTCTCCTACTTTATAATTTTCATTTTCATTTTATTGTCTCCCCCTTATTGATAATAAATGAAAATTAATTAGTAATAGATGGAATAATTTATTTATTAAGAAATTTTCCATTTATTATTCCACTCTATTTTACTTGGGAGAACCTAGTATAGAAAAAATAGTACATAACTTAGACAAAAAAGCATTCTATTCTCAATTCAAAACATGATACCAACTGATATGCCTCGATTTTTATTCTTTAATAGATACCATTTGACTATTTTTTTGTTTTAGAGTAATTGGTTGATTAAAACTGATACAATGTTAAGTTGAACCTGTCTAATAACAATTATTGAAAAAAGATCATTAAGAAAATTTAAACAATAGATTCTTGCACTCATATCAACACATATATTAAAAACATTAAAGTATAATTGGTAGGTTATGTTTCTAAATTTAGTCTAGGAACATCTTTGACAATATTTTTTCACTCCATTGATTCATTCATGTTATCAAAATTAATATCAAAATTTATTTCATTTTTTTCTGAATAGTGATACATGAGTGTGAAACATATCACATCATTGAGTTTTTGAATAATTACCATCAAAATATGTCAAAATTGGATGAAATATAAGGTTCTAGAAACATCTCTAGATACTACTACATGAGGGATAATCTAAAAATTCATTTCATCAAGATGGATCTTATCGTTTTTTTTCTTATGAATTACATTTTATGGGAATATAATTTATTTTGATCACATCAACGACGGTGAATTCAAATTTGTGGATCACTATTGATAGATTTATCTTCTTCATCAAGGATAATTTACGAACTGTTGCTATAAATAATAATGAATACATAAATTGATAGATAAAACTTGGATGGTGACTTCCATAAATCATGGAATGGGTATTTCATCCTGTGGATATAGAAATATAGGTTCTTTTTCATAGTTCTACCCTTGAGTATGTAAAACACCATAAATTCCATGGAAATAATGAGCAATCAAAAAGTATTTGTGAATAAGGTGTATCTTCTATAGTTTTCAATCTTATAAAATAGGTTGTGAATTATTTCTCAACCACGAATCCCCCTTATTCCCTCATCCTTGTGAGGTTGATATTTATATAGTAATTTTTCTAAATTTCATAGAAGTTATGTATAGTAAGATTTGTTCACATTTTGTTGTGATAACATTGTGTGAAATTTTCCTTTTCAAAATGGTCATTTTGGAACATATATCACTTATTTATTTTCATATATTATTCCACATTTCTTCTTATGTTGAAAAAATGAAATACATTATTATATGAGATGTGTCTAACTTTATTTCACATTCCATATAACACATATGAGATTTTAGGGTCATCACTGGTAAAAAATATATCAATAAATCCAATTTATTCTTATGAAATATTTTATTTTCCATTAAACTTGATTTTCAACTCTACTTATTCAATTTATAATTCTCTTTAAAAATCATATATAAAAATTTTTAGTATGTTATTTGGAATAGGCACAACATGTTTTCTTGTTCCACAAGGATTTTCTGGGTGTGATCTTTAACACTTTAGTAAATTTATTTTATTCTATGTCATGTATTAGCCTTTATTACATAATATTTTTTTCTTTTATTATTATATACCTCATATTATAATATTTATCCATACCTTGACATTTTCTTCCATAAATGAACAAGTTTATTCTTTTTGGAATGGAACACTTCTTTATCCTATTGGGGTTTCTTCAAACATTAGTCCTCTTTGAAAATCACCAAAGGTACCCTTTCCTTATATCAAAATAGACATATTTGGAATAATTTTCATCTAGGGTTTTTTACAAAGGTTTTATTCTATCTATTCTTTAGTCCTTTTGTTCTTTTCATATGAATTTTTTACTTGCATGTCTCCTCATTGTGACTACTTCCATTGAAAATTCCATCAAGGTTGTTCAAATTTTCATATATATTTATAATTGGAAGATTATTTCATTCCATATGTGTTATTTTCTTCTTTAATATTTTCACCCATTGATATAGGAATATTTTTTTAGATAATATCATATTATACAAACAATAATATGTACTATGCCCAAATATTTTCAAAACACACAATGAATGTGTAGGGACACTGAGTGGGGGGGGGGAAGGTGAATCACTTTACCCAAATATTACTGATTTTATAATTTATTATTGATATTATCCTATAATTATCAAAACTCGTCCTTAGTTAAGGTGAATGGATATAATATTCACTCTAAAAAATGTAATGCAACTGGTAAATGAGATAACACCACGCAATGTTTTTTTCAAGGTTTGGTAAAAGTCATACTCCTTTCCATGATTAAACTATGGTTATTTCAAGTATTTGTTTTATCTCAATTATATTGTAATGATTAAAAACACCTTGGATTGTAATTTTTTTAGAAGGAACTAATATATCTTCTTATGTGAGGGGAGTTATTTATATTGATACAACCCTTTCTTCAATGGAATTTTTTATACTAGAACCACTTGTTCCCCAAGGATTTTTAAGGATATTATGAATAATATCTTTCTACTATACTAGAGGTATGTTCTTCAAATGAATATCCTTATTCATCGACCGAGGGTATTCGACTAATAATGATTCAAATATAATTTATGAATTTTGACCTAGAACTCTTCAATAATATGAAGATGAAACTTCTACTATAACTCACTACAACAACAAAAATGTTCAATTGAGGAATCTGTCATCACATTGAATGTTTTCTTCTTTTTTAATTATAAATTTCTTGAGAATCTAGTACTTCTATAAAATAATTTCCTAGAATCAATAGAATTATGTCTTCTATATATATATATAAATCATAATATATAGATGATTCAATATATTGTATCTCCTTCTTCTCAAAAAAATTTGTCTCTCTTTTATCATAGTACCAGCCACACATTTTATTCTCATTATCATTTTATCTATATTAACTGAATAAAAATATTATTCTAATAAATATTATAGTTAATCTTTTCCCCAAAATTTGGTTCCACAAATATCGTTAAATTTTAATGCTGTTTATAACATCAATTTTCCATTTATAATCCAAAATTTTTTCCACATCCCAACTCATTAAAAAAATACACATAACATGTTGATTCATGGTTGAAAGAATATTATCTCAATTAATTACTTAATTAAATGTGTTATGAAAAAAAATTATTCTCTTATATTTAAAATTTTATTACCCACTAGTATTCTATATTTTTTTCAACACATTCAAAATACTAGAGGGTCCCAAAATTACTCCATTATTCATGTAGATTATCTAATATACATGCACATTATTTATCATGTAAATGAAGTTTCACGCAAAAGGAATTTCATTATCATTTATATGCCCAAATTTCTTGGGATATCTTTCTTCTTAATGGGGATACAATAAAATAATTACAATTGATCATCATGTGGTATCAAATTCTATCAATTTTTTCATGAATAAAATTATTTATCATTTATGATGAAAAAATATTGCATGATGATTTCCTAGACTTGATTTTGTTTTTTTCATTCTTGGTCTCATGTATATACCATCTCAAGCATAAAAAAACAAAAAGTGCATAACATGTATCTATATATTTAAAATAAACCACACAAAAATGAATTCTGACTCACTACATCTTTGTATACTCATTTGGGACATAATGGTTTCTCTATGAAATCAAGCATGGATATTGCAAAAAATCTATTCTCTCAATGACACCACACCCTCAAGATACCCAGAAAAATAAAAACTAAAAATATTTTATTGTGGTGCAAGATTGAGAATAATGAAAAATCCCAGTATAGAAAAAATTCAATTAAAACTACTAATATTTTACTCTCTATAGTATAGGATGAAGCTTTGGTAAAACACAGTAAATAATTTCAAAGTCACTGAATTACTTGAATTATATGTTATGGTGTAATTTAATGTATTAAATTATATCCTACTACAACTCTAATTCCCCAATTCTATTGATTTTGAACCCTCCATGATGTAAAGATAAGATGATATGTGTCCATTGAAATCATCTATTGGTTAAAGATTGTTTCTTCTTCTTATGAGGTAGCCACAAGGGAATCAGAATCCCATCCATAGAGAACCTTTTGTCCAGAAGTTGAAGATAATAAATTATTTTTATTAGATGTCTATGATGTATTATATAGGAATGTAATAGTTATATAAATAACTTTTAACGCATGAATAGTACCAAATAAATTTCTTCATAGATCAGTTCTTGGCTCATTAATGAAATGCTTAATAAATGATTCCATGATGATGATGACCATTTAAAGGTAGTGAGGTATCAACACCCATAACACACCACACACATTCCCCACATGGTCCACACCACACACTTGTGTGGTCCCTTTGTCACCCCTGAATGCTCCATAAAAACCTTTCTATGTGCTATCATTGGGCACTATACAAGACCTAAAAGTTTATTTCTCCTCATGGATAGTCGTACTAACCTACCTTCCATCTGTTTGACCCTTGGTCACATAGGTTGTTGAGGTAGGTCCATGGTGGGCCACATGTTGGCCAATTGATTTCAAAAAGTACCAGTAAAAAATACTTAAATTATATTCTAATTGTGGAATATTATATCAAGACATTCAAAATCAAATTCCAAACCCCTTAAATAACTTCACAATACCACAAATCATCTTGAAAAATAATATTTTTCATCTTATACATTAACTCATATTCTCCTTCTAATTGATGTATGTAATTTTTCCTCATTACAACATTTCATGGAACTTAATTCTAGTTAAAAAATCATCAAATTTTCTAGGTTAATTTCTCAATCATAAAATTAAAGTCTATAAGATGAATCCATAAAATTTTTCCAAGCATCACCTCTTCACCAAAAATATGATATTACTCTTGATCCTATGTTGGATGAAGATTAATCTAAGCATCATGTACACTCAAATTTTCATTGGAAACATTTATCTTCCAAAAATAAAGAGATCATTTACCAATATTCATTGTAGGTATGAAATTTTTTTGATTCTTTTCCAATCAATGTTTGATCTTCCCAATGTATGTCTCAACATGATGCAAGTTGTGTCTTCGAAAATTTAATTAGATATTCAACAAACATGTTTGGGACCATCAATAAACTTCAAATTGTTTTATTCTTCAAGACATATTGGAATCATACATCATTATTAAAATAAAATAAAATATAAACTAAAGTTCAGATATTCAACATACCCTTTTTATTTTTTGTCAATGCAAAACTAAAATTCCATATAAATAGTTTCATCCAAATTAAAAATATGATGTATTTATTTTCCCCTCCTTGTTCATTAACTTTTATTTCAAATTTTCTTTTTTTCTTTTTTTAATTCATAATCTTTACCCTTAAAATTTATTTATCATTTTAGTATGTCCCCCTTATTTATAAAAAAATAAATTTACTACAGAGAGGATGGTATCATTTGTTTGTTAAGAAATATTCCCTCAATTTTTCCACTCTATATTTAATTGGGCTAACCCAGTGTAGAAAACAAATGGGATTAATGGAATAAATATTGTTGTCCATTATCAATTAAAAATATGATACAAAACAAAATGAGAATGCACAATATACTTCAAGTACATTTCAACTATATTTCAGGCTGAATTAAATGATATGTACTAATGCTATAATATTAACGTAAAACTATTAAACAAACATAAACAATCAAATTGGAAACATTAAAGAACAAATAAAATGATTTTATAATGGCCTTGGAACTTACTCAAGTCTCTATTTTGGTCATTTATTTAAATTATAATCCTCTATAGAAGTATATAATGTTCATTATAAATGATGAGACATTATGATAACCTGACTTTTCAATAAAACCATCTTCAATCACAATCCTAAATCTTCAGATTCACAAGAGACAAATACTTATTGTATCTTCTTCTTCACTTATCTCCCCCACAAGGGAAACACTCATCAATATCTTCCTAATGATAGTTCTCTTAAAATATATATTTCATGATGTTCCAACATGAAGATACGCCAAAATGGAATTCATTATGTGGTTTTCCATATTTGAAAACTTCTAAATCATCACCATGGATGATCTTTTTCAGTGGATAATCATTAAAAGACCTACCTATGAGAATCTAGGATGGGATAATCATCCTTTTTTGTTTGTTTCATGATTTGACATTCTTTTCCTCAAGTTCATCATAAATTATTCAACAACATATTTTCATTTTGATACGAATTGAGAAATCAAACAAGGATAGTGGCTTATTTATCCTTTCTATCCATAAATAATAGCATGTTAATTTTCTAAGGTTCATCACTTGAGATCATGCTTATACTTTAATTACCTACATTTTATATAAGAATAAAATTTATAAGTGTTAAGGGAACAATGTGAGACACAAGAATGATTCTTAATAATTGTATCATGGATGAGAATTTTCTATCAACCAAGAGACTATTTTACTTTAATCTATAATGTGTATGGTACATTTCCTAATTTTGCATTATTTATATTTCATATTTTTATATTTATTTTATAAGATAGACACTTTACATTCATTTACCTTAATCTTATGTGGATTATTTATCTTCAAATGTTCCAGTAGTGAAATGGATTACCATGATGCTTATTATTATATCTTAAACATATCTATTTGAGCAGGTAGAAGACACATATAATTTTTTCATTATGTCCATACATGTTTTACCTTCCAATCCATATTTTTAAAATAATTGGGCTATCATTTGTTTAACAACTCTTGTGAAATTTGATATTTTCTATATATGAACATGTTTTTTTAATTTTTTTATTTTCCATATATATTTTTTCATCATCTTATTTTTTAATTTCTCTAGTATCTTTCACATGATTATTAAGAATGAATAGGCATTTCTTATTAACATATTCGTATTTGGAGCTTTTATATGATTTCTTAAATGTTTTGGAGTTACCTTTCTTGGTTAACTTATTAAAATATTCATGAATAATTTATTCATTCAATCATATAATCTTGTTTTACTTCAATATTGATTCACATTGTTTATTCAAGTTTCTTTTATTTATTTTAATTTATATGTCCTTTTTGCAGTGTCCCATGGAATGAACTCTCTTTCCATTGTAGAGGTATCTTTTCTTGGTTGATATGAAATTATTGAATTCTGTATTTTTAATCTTCATAAGAGTACTTTTTTTAATTCTTTTCATATGTTGAACATCTGTGATCACCTATTCATCTACCAAGGAAGATAGTTCTCATTTATTTCTAACATACTTATGCCTGGGTTGTGATCATTTTTTTATAAATTTATTAATACTTCATGTTTATTATAAACCAACACTTCTCATAACTATGACCACTTCTATAAAAATATTCATAGAAATTTGTAAGGTATTTGAATCTATTTTTTAGTATATAGATTCATTTTTATGGATTATACTTCTATTTTTCATGTTTATTCATTTTTTTGACCTCTACTCCACCTAAATATTGGAATTTTTTAGTTTTCATACATTCTTATATTATTCCATAATTAAGAACAATGATGTAAAAACATACAGTAGCACCAACTATATCCAAAATAACTCCTTATTTTTCATATAGTATTAGTATAACTAGAATTAGTGCCATGTGGTTTCAATATTTTCCATTATTTATTTTAGGCATAATTCTGGGATGTATTTTTTCATATCTTTAGATTATCCACATTTTTGTTTTTTGGAATTTTTTATTATATTCATCTATACACATATTCATATATTTTATCATAGAAACTCTACTACAAGATGAGACTGTGTTATTAGAAAAACAACTAATTGGGTTATGAGCTGCTTTCTTCCTTGAAATTGTAGAAGGTTGATCAAGAGATGATTTTGTGTACATTCTAAAAATACGAGTCTATTTAGAGAAAGGATTATTATCAAAAATTTGTTTATAAACATCCCAATTTCGGGCTTGAATCTAGTTATATGTTTGGGTGTCTAAATTCTTCTTCCCATTATAATAGGATGTTCTTACATATGTATCCATAATATTTATCAACTTAACCTATAGTTCAACACAGTTCATGCTAAATTAAAAAATATAATATTATACTGATGTCATCCTTCATTCACCTTCACTTTTCATTATACTAATATGATCTTCGTATTGTATACTACCTTCATTAAAATAGTTTTTAGGGCCATCAATTATACTAGATTTAGCTTCTAATATTTCATCCTTTAGAGTGATTGAAGATTTATGTTATTATTATAGAAAATGGATCTTGTGAATGCACCCTTCAGGTATCTTAGTCTTTTATTCTACTAACATGTCATGCACTTTGACCTTAGGAATTTCTTCGTAAATTTTAACCTATCTGACCTTCATGGAAACATTATACATGGATTAATTCAAAAGAAAAATCTTTAATTTTATACTATAGTAAAAATTCCATTGAAATCATTCCACAATTAATGAAAATTTTAATTTCAAAGAGTCACATATTCTTCCATTTCTTTATTTTAGAATATGAGGAAATTGAACTTTTTTAATTTCGTACAAAGTGAATATTACTTTTTATTAATTTAATCATTATTATATTCTTTTTCATCATGAATAAAATTCAAAAAGCAATGTATACGTGAATTTAGTTATTCAGGAAAATTATTCATATATCCTTCAAATTGAGAGTATAAGTATTCAACAGTTTTGATAGATTCATCATCTACAAACCCTCTATAGTTTGAGCTAGTTTCTTGACAAGGATCATTGTCAACTGATTTAATAAGATAGTAGTGATACTAATTTTATTTAAATGAGTTTATCTATAATATCTATTATTTCATCTTCTTCACATTTTTTAAAATCTTGGAAGGGACCTTCATTTCTTCTTCAACATGAGTAGATACTATGTATTCCACTTGAGGTACTTCACAATCAAATTATAATTTACACTTAATATACACCTTGTAAAAACATCGATGCAATCATAGGTAAACCTATGATCTGATACCACTTTTCGAGGTTATATGGATTATGCAAGGAAATTGAGAGGGAGGTGGGGGTGGGGTGGGGTGAATCATTGTACCGAACGTTTTTTGAGTTTAAACTTTCTTTTAAATTATCCCCTTATACTCCCAATCCTCTTCCATGGTTAAGAGGAAAAAATATAATATGAACTCTAAAACAATTAATGTTGTTAACAAATGATCCAAAAACTCACAGACATTTTTACAAGGTTTAGTAAAAAATATCCACTCACTTCCATGATCAACATGAGTTTGTTTCACAAATTTCCTTATCACTATAAATTTTTAGTGATTTAAAATGACTAAAATTGGTGCACTATGTTTTATTAGGAACTAATCAATCATTCTGAGTGAGATACATTTTTTATACTTGTACAACCAACTCTTAAATGGATTATTTTATACTGTAATCACGATTTCATCAAAGAGTTTCAACAAACTTTTAAACAAGATCTCTATAATAAGTTGGATTTATTTCCATAAGTTAAATAATCATGTTCCTCAACCGAGGGAATTTGACTACATTAGTATAAAAAATTTTATATTCCTAGAATTCAAGTACTCTTAAATAAGTGAAAGATGAGACATCCACTCAAACTCATAGCCACCTCATAATAATTAATTGAAGAATCTATAAACACCATACAAGTTGTCTTCTCCCCCAATTATAAAATCATTGGGTAGCTAATCCATCAATAAATTAAGTCCCCAACATTATTCCCATTTTTTATTTGATATATCAAAGTATATATGAGACCCAATATATCAGGTATCCTTGAAATAATAAATTTATATCTCTTTTTTTACAGTGTTGAACACACATTTCATTCTCATTATCCTTTTATTTATATTCAATATATAAAAATATTATTCTCCAAAATATTATAGTGAATATTTTCCAGAAAATTTAGTTTCACGCAAATCACCAAATTGTAATAGAGTCTCTAACTACCCTCATCCACATATAATCCAAAATTCATACTGCATCATGACTCATTAAAAAAAATCAAAAAAACGTTTTGATTCATGTTTGGAACAATAATATTTAATTTAATTCGTTAATTAAATGTGTTATTAATAACATATTTATTCTCATTCAATTTAAATGTGAAAAGACAGTAGTATAATATACATGTTAACCTCATTCAAAATAGTCTAGGTAATCAAGAGGACATCATTCTTTATTAATACATACAAATATTCATGCACCAATTTATCCTATAAATTAAATGTCAAATAACATTCATTTTATTCACATTTATATGCATGAAAATATTGGAATCTCATTCTTCTTCATGATAAATCATTACAGTAAATACTATAGCTACTCAATTGAGAACTTAATTATGGAAATTATTCCATAAACACATTAATTTACATTTATAAAGATAAAATTTCACGTCTTGGATTCTTGGACATGAAATATTCTTTACATTATTGGTATAATGTTCATGTTTTCCCATAATTGAAAAAAACCGTGGTGTAGTGCTTGTATCTATGCCATTATAGGAAACAACATATGAATGACTCTTGACACACCACGTCATGGTATACTCATTTATGTAGAAGTGGTTTCTCTTCAACATCAACGATGAATACTATGGATAGACATTCTCTCCATAACACAACATCCATTAGATTTCCATAACTAAAAAAACTAAGAATATTTTATTCTGACTCATGATCAAGAACAACGACCTAGACTATTATTGATAAAATTCCATACCATTTGGAAAATTTAACCCTAAATGGAATTGGTTGAAGCTATAGTGTGTCCATTTTAATCACCCATGGATTATGGAAAGTTTTTTTTTTCTATGGCTTAGCTACAGTGGCATTACAAGTTCATGAATATAAAAATAATTAGCTGGAGGTTTAATATTATCAATCATTTCAATTAGAAGACCATGATGTGTCAGATTAGATGAAAAATTTTATATATGTATCTTTTCAATGCATGAAAATTACCCCTTCACTTATATCCCACATTGGTTCTTGGTGAGGTCATACAATTCTTAATAAATTATTCCTTGAAGATGACTTTTCATTTTAATAAAGTAGGGGATCTAAACCCACAATAAACAATACAAACTCCCCACACAATCCATGTCACACAGTTACTCAATACCATGGGAACCCTTTTGCATTCCATGTGCACCACCCCGTATACTACCGATGTGTACTATAAAATTCCAAAATGGTTTTGCTACATGTGGCTGGCCATGATGACCTACCTCTCACGTGGTCATCCCGCAGACATATAGGTGGTTGAAAAGGGTCCTTGGTTGGCTAAGATCTCTTTATTTTTTTTGAATAAGTCCCACTAAAAATATAATTAGATTATATTATTTTATAGATTATGATATCAATATATTCACCATTAAAATAAAATAATCTTAACTACCTTCACATCACCAAAAATAATCACGAAAAATATTATCTTTCATGGTATTCGTTAAATCATCCACTTCCCCAATATGATGTAATGAATGTGACCTCATTGACACATGTCTTAGAACGTCAGAATACTTCAAAAAATCAAAATTATTAGGATAATTTCTCAATCATGAAATTTAATATAATAAGACGAATCCATAAAAATTCTCCAAGAATCACTTGTTTATAATAAATTTGACATGACCTTTGATCTTTTTTTGGATGAATATCATTTGAATATTCTACCAATATTAGTGTTACTTATAAAAACATTATTTTCCAAAACAAAATATTTATTCTAAGAATATTATTTTACATTACCAAAATACATGTACGATTCTTTAATAAATCACTGAGATTCGTAATGTAAGTCTTAATATAAGGCACATTGTGTCTTGGTAATATTATTTCAACGATCAACAAACTTCCTTGGGAACATCAATAAACTTCCAAGATGCTTTTATTATTAAATATATATTGACATAATAATAAATAATTGAAAATAAATACAATTAAAACAAAAATTAGGATCTTAATCTTTCACAACACCTATAATATCCAACAAGTTTTATCCATTCTCAAAAACAACTATTTGGAAATATTAACATGCATGATGTTTCTATATATATTCATTATTCTTATGGTATTATTTAATGGAATATTTTGTTTCATGATTTTGTTTCACTAACATTTATTTTTTGGTAAGAACTTCATTTGACTTCTCCATACATGTTTGTACATGTTTTGTTTTTAAACCATCACTATTCATAGAAAAAATTAGTAAAAACATATTAGTAGAGATTGATGGGATATATTTTTTAAATACTACTTGAGTTTGATCATTAAATGATTTAAATATATTCTTTATAGTATATTGAGGTTTCTATAAGTCTTTTAGAAATATATATTTGTTTAGCTTGTTGTGAATACTCTTCTCTAATATTTTCAAAATTTTATAGTTTGAGTTCATGCTCAAGAAATTTTAGTTTAAGCATAAATTTATCATCTTCCACTAACTTCAACCTATATTCGATTTTAAATTCATCTTAATTAAATCATAATCATACATTTTTTTATTCTCATGTATCATTGTGTTAAGATCCTTTATCTTGTTTGTTTTGATTTGAATTTGATAAATCGGGAAATCCATGATGTTCTTCTAGTTTTCTTATAATTTTTTGAACTTTCAATCATGCCTATAAATGGAGTGATATTTATTTAGGATTTCATCAAACCAATATTTATCAACACCATAGAATTTATTTTCAATGCCCTTGTATGTTATAAATTTTCCATTCACTATTTGGGGAGATCAACAAATGGAATCACCCTTTTTCCATTACTATCACTCTTTTCATAGTTTCTTATTCAATATGGGTGAACTATTATTAAAATATAATCCCAGGAATAATGTAATTTTAATTTTATGAGGAAGGATATTCTCAACATTACCATGTTTATTCCATTGGAAACTGGGAAAACATATCTGAGACCACCTCATCAACAATTGAGGTAGATGTTTCTTTCATTACATTGGTGGTAGATTGAACTAACTGATATTTATGTTAAATGTAAGACTTATCATTAATAAAAACATGCATAGGGATAATGATTCATCACCATATTTACCCAATAGGTATTTATTTTTTATATTTAGAAATTATTTATTATTTTTATTATTAAATGTCATCACAAAGATAGAATAATTATATATTATAGTAACCAATCCTCCAATTTTGTACTCCATTAAGAACTAAGATGATAAATGAAATATTAAATAATCATAAAATAAGAGAATCTACTCAGAGGTGTGATCTTCCCCTCATATATCATTTGTTAGAATCCCTTTGGGATAACCACACAAAAAGTGGCTGAATCATTATTGGATTTATTTTTATCACATTAAAATTTTATTTCTTTTGATAAATATATAAATTATTCAGTGATTGATCCTTGTATAACTCACATGTGGTTAACATGAATGCATATAAAAAAGTATGAATAATGAGAACCAGGATGGGTTAATGAGGTTCTACTCCAATGTGGATGACTACACCACCAATTTCTAGTGATTTTTATCCCACTAGTTCATAAATTTTATTTTATTATCAAGAAATGAAAAATCAAGGGTATGAACTTGTACTTGTTTTCTTAGTACTATCTAGGTACAAGAAAGATTCAAATTTGAATCAAAATCTATAGGATGTCTTCCTACCCCCCAATAATTGATCAGAAATATATCTCATTTTTTTCTATGGATCCAAATGAATATGATCAACTTCACTGGAATGAAGAAATCAAAAGGGTTGTCTTGACTCTATAAAACAACGGGTTGTCTCAAATTCGGAAATCAATGGGATGGAATAATTATACAATAATATGAAGGGATTTTAATTCTTATAATTTAGTCACAAATATATTAAGATGTTTTATATTGGAATTATTAGATTCTTCAAACACGAATAATTAATACAAAAATATTTGATCGATCGAAATTTTTTGTTCAACTTTTGGTCTTAAACAAACAACATGAAATATTAACTTGTTGTGATAGGTTCTCAATATTACAAACAAATTCAATCAAGTAACATATTATTTGTTAAAATTTGTTGAAAATTATTATTTTCCAATGTGCATTATTAATTTATGTGGGCATTATCATTTCACATAAACTTTATCCATTAACACTTGCAAACAACTTGTACAGGAAATTCATTATCTCAATGTTTATGCATGAATATACAAGAATGAACATGCATTGTTTACTCATTTTCACTATTCCATTTCATGTAATTTTATTGTGTGAGTCATTATTCTTCATGAAAACACAATGATTTCATGATATGAATTTTCACATGTCTTCACATAATAGTGTATATAAATTGACATAAGATTGATTATTAATCTTCAAAATACACAGTATGAATTAGAACTACTCTAAGACCTTTACAAAATAGGGTGTTTGAAAGATGTATCTTTTCATTAATGATAACATTTTATATTCATGGAAACTATGATATCATAATTCATGGATAAAATATGTCATTGTGAAACCCACATGTTTTCTTTTAATAGGATGGGGTACGCAAAACGTCTACAAATATGATATTTGTGTGACCTTGTTTCTTCAAAAATCATATTGTACCATGGGATATTTAATTTAAAACCTAACACAATTCATGAAAAAATCCTTCACATGTCTATGAATGGCGTGAGAAAAATATAGAGGCTCTATTTTTCAGAGAAAAAATAAATACATCAATGTTTTTCAGATGCAACTCTCAGATTGAGTACTCTGTATTTATAGGAAAGGTTCACCTTTTTTTCACCACCTATCATCTATAGTTTTTTTGCGAAATCTAAGATTGGAATAATATTTTTAATTTTTTATGCAACATCCTGGATCAATATTAAAATTTCCAATGATTTTGGTACTTTAAACTAAATGTGGTATTCATCTTACATTTTTTACAATGTCAAGAATTATAGAGGTATCACATAACTAACTTCTTAAAATAGAGGAAAATAATCAATCACACACGGTCATATCACATGGATTCGAATTTATGAATACCTTATTGTTTATTAATTTTTACACATAGCCATTTCAAGTTCTCTAAATAATGGGATACATTCAAATAATTGTTTCACTCATAGATTAGGGATGTATATAATTTATTATAAATATCAATTAGATCATTTGAGATGGTCAACATGGTATTTATTGAATGGTGGAGTTGATTTGTTGTCAATTGATTGTCTCTTGCTAATGATTAGAAACATTTAAGGGAAAAAGGGTAAATATGATTGATGTTTTGATTGGATGGCGGAGATGGAAAAGAACAAATTGCTATGTTTTAATCATAATTCATTAATGAAGATTGAATAGTATTTATTCTATGTGAGTCACACATTATTTTGTACATTGGTCTTCATCTACGTAATAATACTCTCCACATCCCAAAGCTTTTAGTTGGTAGTGAGGTTCATCACATGCAACACTGCACACTCTCTCACCCATAAAATGATTCATCTTAACTATGTATTCCACCAAGATTCCATGGTGAACATTTTGAGAAATATGCGGTCACAATGATCCCTCTGGTTTTAATGTTATAACATTCACTCCTTTTCGGCTCTATGCATCACCTTTATTTTTCTTAAAGTTAACCAGTTGGACAATATCTCATGTAGTTAACCCCTTGGGTACCATATATGTAGTTAAGGGGGTCCTCAGTTGGCTATGAGATGAACCATTTTAAGTAATGTCCAACTCAAATAACAAGTAATTATGAAACATAAATTTTTTATAATACCAAATAATTTATTCCAAATGATTTATCCATGAAAACATATAAATGCATCCCTTATTTTTTGCCTGGACATCACATTAAATCACCCCTTAAGTGACTTTTCTATATTTCATGGCCTTAAAATCATTTATATCTTCTCTTTATCCTCATATTAATGGAACTTACAACATGTGATAGAAAATATTTTTTCTCTACACAACATTCACACTTTTCTTTGAACATTAATACTAGTTCATCAATCAAATTATTTATAATTTAATATATCCAAAATAAAATATGTCTTCACTGATATTCTCATGAATGGATCTTTAATATTCATAAAAAATATATTGAGTGAACCATTGACTATATAAGATATTATTATTGATTAATACATATTGAAATTAAGTGCTTCAAAACATTTTCATTTTTCTATAAACCTTAAGACCAATTCATCAATAAAAATAAATAAAATGTACTGAATCCAAAATATAAAATGTCACATTTTAAATTCTCATTGATTGATCTTAAATATTAAATAAACATTATTTGGGGAACCATTCAACTTATAAGATGTTATTATTCTCAAATACATATTGAAATTAAGTGCTTCATAACATACTAACCCATTGATAAAAATAAAAAAACAACAAAGAAGGATATTTGAAATGATAAATATCAAGATGATAAATTTTTATATCAAATAGAAAAATGAAATATAGATATAAATTTCATATGAAAACATTAATTTGATTTTGTATTTATTTGAAAGAAAATGAGACCTTTACCAAAAGCATGGTTCCTTTATTGAAAAACAAAATTCATCTTACAAAAGTCTAAAAATGGTCGATTTATCCTGATCCCATTTAAGAAAAGGAAGAAGATCATCATAAACCTGATCATACCAAGAAAAATAAACTCCATTGACGACTTTATTTTAAAGACCATCAGTAACTGAATTGGATTCCCTATAAATGTGAGTGATAATATGATTCAAGGAAAAGAGAGTATCTAGACATTTTATCCAATGATTAGTTATCTTCAAAGATAAGTGATAAATAACCATCCTGATTGTAGTGATAAAAACTGTAGAATAACATTCAGTACATAAATTATCCCGTCCTCTATTTTTGGCTAGTTCCATCACAATGATGATGAATTAATTTCATCCTCAAAATGAAAAAGCCAGACCACAGTGACCATGAAAACAACCAAGAACATCTCCTTTATGATTATGTATTGTTTATTTATAAGTTAAAATTTTTAAATATTAAAACCATTTAGTTACTTTGAACTATTTCTATATTGTAAGACTAGGTTGAGGAAAATGATGATCATGTGATTTTTTAAATATGATATAGGATATTTTTGGGAAATAAAAAATTCTATATTTTTAAACATTGATATAAATTTAACATTTGAGAATATGTAATTCATAAGGTAATTTTATTATGTCAACTTAAATAATTATTTTTTTGTTTGAGATATTTTTAATGAATCATATAGTAATGTGAGGTTTCTAAAAGAAGATATGTTATAATGATATTCTAGTGTGGTAAGAAAAGCTAATCTCATAATTTTTATGTTTTAGGAAAATAAATATAATTAGATAAATTTAATTTCCATAAATGTGGTACATTTTAAAGAATGTGGACGGTGTATCTTGAGTGATCAGGAAAATAAGGCCAATCGCTGATGATGTGAAAGTTGTATTAATGAAAAGTGGAAATCCCAATTTAAATTGGAGTACCTATACCTGAGGTAACATTAATATGATGCTTTGGTTTTTTTGGTTTAGAATATTTATTTTTTAGATATGAATAAGAATTAGATATATATTAGTTCTTCATTGAGTGATCAGTTGTTATTAAATATTTTTGATGGCTCAGTAAGGTTTATCAAATTTTAATCTTTTTTATGAAATCGAGATTTCATAGAAGATCTATCTCATATTGGTTACATATGTTATATAAAGGTAGCATGAAACTTCGGTGTTTGGTGTGACTATATATTTTCATAGTGAAAATATTTGGAATCACTATATGCTTGTAATCTGGTATGCTTATAGTGAAGGATCTATGGTTAGTGGAGAAAACAACCATGATAAGGAGTAGATTATATGTGAATGGTTCAAACCTTATAAAGAAACCATGTATTCATAGTTTATTTATTTTTAATATACACAAGTGAGGTTAAGTCTCAATTATTGAGTGAATATTATATTAATAGATGGTATGGGAGGATTGTAAAAATTAGATTTTAAAAATTACATTCTAATGATTCAACCCATATCAATGATGTAACATGATTCCAATAACTTTAAATGGTTTCAGATGTTGTTCCATTTGTCTGATTTAATCTATTTCATAGAATGTAAAACCTAAAATCTTTAAAAAATATGTTATTCAAACATTTTATAGAAAATAGTTTCATATATGGAAGAAGAAAATGTTTACATATATTCTATCCCATTGATTGGAAGTCAAAGATGTTATTCTCAATGGTTTTCATCCCATTAAGGTAATGATCCAAAAAAACTTGTTGAAAAAATAAATATATATAATAATGTAAAAGACAAAATTCTATTCTTATGTCTTTGTACTAAATGAACTATATAAAATTGATGGGGCTTTAAAAAATTAATGAAATTCAGGTTAATCTTGAATGCAGCTATGAAGGGAATGTGAAAGTCAAACATGCTAAATTAAAAATATGGGGAAGAATGTTTCATGATATCAAGATGGATTAGGAAGGAAAAATTGTTGATTATTTCAATCTATTGAATGATTTTTTCCTGATATATATGAGGTTTTGGTGAAAATAATGAAGATACCAAAATTATTGTGAAAATAATTAGAACCTTTCCTAACATTTATGATCCTAAGATCAAAAATCTAGATATTAATATGATATTTTAATGGATTAATATAATAAAATTATCAGGTCTTATGAAATTAGAAATGTTACAGCCTTAAAGACAACGGTAAAATATGAAATGAAATTTGAATCCATATGAAAGATGGAAATTAAAGAACATATTAATAGTAAAGATTCAAGTGACTTAGAAAATGAGGATAATAATTGAGAATTTTAAAGAATAATTTTAGTTAGATCAAAGATTTTCAAGAAGGGAATAAATAAATGTACTATAATTTATTCTATTAGATTCTAAAAATGTAATTGAACATGTATATTTTCCATAAATATCACTAAAAATAATGAACCATATTATAAAGCTAAAGAATCTGAAAATGAATACATAAATAAGTGGAATAAAAATTTAAAGGGAATCATTATAAGATTAAAAAATAATGAATATACATTATAGATTCATTTGAAAAAACATGGTGAGAAAATAAAGATAAGCTTTACACTATTCAAATAATGGATATAAAAGTGATTCTGGTTAGAAATTCATCGACATCATGTCTACTATTAAAAAACTATATTACACATAAAGTAGTGATAATGTTTTTAGATCTAACTAATTTTGAACACAAGTTGAAGGGTTATATTGAATAATTTCATGATTAAAAACACCACTCTCAAATAAAAAATTATAAATATAGGGAAATAAAACAATATGACGATTGAAGAAAATAAATAGTTTTAAAAAAATAACCATCCCTCTTTAATGAGATTAAACAATTTAGTTTGAAAGCAGTTTAACGTAACAAAATGTTAAAGGATCTTGAAGAAAAATGTTATTTGGATGAATATGAATTATCTAAGAAACATTCCAATCATCTTAAATCTATAAATTCATTGAATAAGTGAAATGAGAACATCAAAAACTCTATTGAAATGAAAAAATAATTCAGTATATCAGTTGAGAAAACTTCTACAAAAAATTATGTTATATTTTATACTTGATTTATCTATTTGTAATGCATCATTTCTGATTCAAAATGTCGTCAATCGTGGGACAATAAAAATGAGGAGAAACACTCTCCCACATCAGTTGAAGAAAAGGATAATCGTTGGAAGAATATTTTCTCCCAAACATAAGAAAATTAATATTGTAAACAAACAATATAGAAAATAAGTATAGACATTGATACATACATAAATTTTGTGAACTATGAATATTTATATTTTAAATATATCTTACTTGTTTTAGATTATTTGGGAAAAAAATCCCTAACTTTTGTGACAATATATAATTTCCTAGGATGAAGCATGAAGTTAGGGGAAGAAATACTCATGAGATAAAAGTAGAAACGTGAAAAACTAATTCAGATATGAAAAAGAAAAACAATATAGAAACATAGAAAAAAAATGAATACATTGAGAAATCATATGGAATATGTCACCAAATGGTCACCAAGATTAAAAATTCATGGAAATATTTTCATGTCAGCTTCAATTTATTGAAAAAGTGAAGAGTGCATAATTACATAAATCTCACATGAATTTCTTAAACAAGGTCACTCTTAAATAAAGTTGGAATAAAAATTTTTAGATACTTGATAGTATGGGTTCCTCCCACATTAAATGTGATTATAAAATATTGAAAAATATATAGAACCATGAAGGATGATCTGTGATATTTTGAAATGATTGTTCCATTAAAATAAACGTAACTTTCTCTACTCAAATTAAACAATTTACTATAAAATATGATAATAATATTTATGTGGAAGGGATAAATTACCATTTTTTGAGTTTTTTCCAAATTTTTTATAATGGGAAGAATGTGATTTTCAAGGAAAATACATTTCTTATTAGGAGATCAAAATATCATAGAACAAACACTGAATAAAATAGAACAAGTGGAAACTTGTTTTAATTTGTGATCTAAGTAGTTCATGTTAAATGGATATGAATGATGAGAACATTCTATGGAAATATAGGCTTTTTAATCTTGGATAAAGAAGATAAAGAAATTTTTTAATGAATACTGTTTTGGGAGATCATCCATAGTTGAAAAGATATAATATAAGTTCTTTTGGAATATGTCCAAAGAGAAAATAATTGTATAAATCTCACAATAATGTTATTATTTAATCTATAAAAATATTAGAGTTATTTCATACTTTTTTTGTATTTCAACTACGCAATAGTCTAATAGATGTGATATTCACATTATCACATTCTTATATGATTACACTGATATGAAAAAAGTTTTTTTTCATCAAACACATGTCTTAGAAAATTGAGATTCGAAAATATATAAAAGAAAAATTTTATATTAATTGGGGTTGATTATCATGAAGTTTATATATGATATTGGAATTGAATAAACATGTTCTATATTCAAGTAGAAAATTTCCAAACTTTGAATCAAGATTCATTATGTCACACCATACACACCTCAAAAATGGTGTTACAGAAGTAATAAATAGAATAATTGTATAAATGGTTATAACTATGCATGAAAAAAGTTCCAATTAAATCTAAAGAGATGTCATGTGTACTATTGTACGCATTGAAAATGGATTCCTTTTCATACCTAAGACACATGAAAAACTTTATGAAATGTTGTACTAGAATAAGATTAAAGTGAGAGGTATCAATTTTTTTAGTATTGGATATTACAAAATAATTAAAGACAATAACAGGATCATGGTTGAAAAAAATGTTGATGAATGTGTCTTTATTGGTTATCTATCCAATGGAAATCTATATAGAATTTGTAATAAAAGTTTTCAAAAAAAATGATGATATTTATGATGTGAATGTTGATTAAAATATGGATACAATGAGTAATATATACAAGTAGGTTTGAATATTTATATATAATAAAACACCCCTATTTCATAAATTTTGGTTTTAAGTTGATAAAATCACACTAGAAACACCTTATTGTGACTAAAAAAAATACTTGTGATGATAAGGATGACACTAGTGGTTTGGAAATTCAATTTTGTATGATAAATAAATTTATAGAAACTAAAAATATAATTGAATATCAGAATATTGATGTTTATACAATAATAAGACTAAGAGTTGAGAATCAACTAGCTCTTATATCACTTGTTGAATACAAAATAACAAGAAAAGCAAGGTAACATGAAGTGTGGGTTCATGACATGAATGATTAGCTCAATCAGAATGATTAAAACTTCATATGGGAAATTTTCCCTGAACAAAAAAGGTAAAGTAATTCGGAAATATTTATTTTATAGAAAAATGAAAGGTGAATTCATAAGAAATAAATAAAGGATATTTACTGTTGGATATAATTTATTTTGAAAAATAATTTTATTTATTAAATATACTTGAAATAATAGTATTTTTTTTGACTGTGACTTTAAATAAAAATAAAAAAGTTTATTTTTTGGACATGAAGTTGTCCTTTTGGAATGAAGAACATGAGGATGATGTATTTATTGAGAATAAAGATGGATTCATTTTTTATCATGATGGGAATATGATCGATATAATTAAGAAATCATTGTATGACATTAAACATGTTCCTAGATCATAGTGCTCTAAATTTGATATCTTCTTGTAACAAATGGGATTTTCTAAAGGCATCATTGAATTTTATTTTTATATAAATTATATTTTCGCAAGTACCTTTATTGTAATTTTATAGTGGATGACATAATTTTATAAAGTGTCAAAAAATATTGGTGAGGAATTTTATAAATAAACGTAGGATTATATTGAGATGTTTATTCTTAGATAGATGATTATTTTATGATATTATAGATTTAGTGTCACGCCCCAACCATACACTACCCTGGAGCTGGTGCGGTTTCCATTAAACATGGTGTGAAATTTCTTTTATAAAAAGAAATGTTGATTATCATATATCATGTTCCACTAAAGAGGATCTTTTCGGGTTAGGTCCTGGAGAACCCGATACAATTATTACAATTTTAAAAAACTAAAAGAGAAAATAATCTCCACAACTCTACCACTAATCAGTGTAACTCAAATAAACTAAACCTATAAAATATATGTTAAAATATAGCGTGATTATAAAAATTCCCATTAATGGGGTTTTTAAATTAAAATAATATATCATAAAAAACCTTTTGAAAACTTTCATTTAAAATTATTCATCAAACTTTTTCATATTGAAATCTGTAATACATGAATCATAACATATCATTTTTTCTATGAATGATAAGTGAACAATTCAAGGATTACTAATAGGTTTATAATGAAACATGTTCCAGTGATAATCATGATTATGCTAAATATATGATGCAAACATAAAAATCAATAGTTATTCTAACTATACATAGTGTGACATTTGAAAGATCAATTACATAATTTATAAATGGATGTAATACGTGATTAGAGTTGAGCACAAAATGATTACATCATTTACTTTCTTTACTAACAATAAAACATAAACTAGATGATAAATATCTGAGTGCTGAATAAAAATTATTCCATAAGCATTTACATCTTCTAATACTCACAAGTACAGGATCTTAACCATGTTTATTCTACTAGTCGAATATCCACTTGGTTAATTAATTATCATAAACATATCAATGGAATGTATAATGTGAGAATGTGTAAAAGACCCATGGAATAAACTAATTTGTCTCAGGAGAACTACTAATGCATCGTAGGGCTTTCATTATCCAGTCCCCAACCTATACATCATTCAATAACAGGTCCCCAACCCATAGGGCATTCACTAACCAGTCCCCAACCCATTTCATACTGAGTACAATACATTACTCATATTAAAAGTAAGGTTGTATATTCAGAGTGACCCATACCACTTTGAATATTTAATTTCTCATTTAATATTATTAAAGGTCTCCCACACCACTTTGAGTAATTTAGATTCTTAATTCATAATTGGTCATAACAGATTCATTACATACTTTAGCATTTACATGTATATAGTGAATAAAGTACTTAAGATTCAAAACTAGAAACTTCATGGAAATTTAATAACTATAATTCCAGGTAGGAAGATTATAGAACATGTGATTTTATCTATTTTACAACAAGAAATACAGGTTTTTTCACATAAAATGATATCCCTTTAATTTCAAAACCTTAATACAAAAGTAAACATGTTATATTGCAAAATGCACAATGAAAATTCATCATGGATTGAGTACATAACTAATTTAAAGGTAAAAAATATATTTCATGTGAGGTATTAAACACATAGTTTTCTAAACAATCATTACTAGTGAGTTTATGTATAACATATCACAAGGGTACTCTCAATTATTTACACACAATGATAGGAATCTAAAAGCATAAAAACCAACCATAAATAATATCATTTAAAAACTTATGAAAATAAGTGTGTCATACATATTTATATATTCATATGCACAGATTTTACATCTATATTATATTTTTAAAATTCAAAATTATCTAGGATTAAGTATTTTGTAATCCCTTTATAAAAAAGGGTGTATATAAAGGATTTTATCTTTAAATTGTTCCTTATAAACCTTTCATATTTAAAAAACAACATTTGATATTCATTATTAATAATCCTTGGAAAATCTAAATAAGGTTTTGGATCAATGTTTATATTTATATACATGTATAAACAAATATACATAGTATATATAAGGGTATAATGACAAAATATTTATTGATACATACATGTTTTAAACACAATCGGAACATTAGTCAAACAAGGGTTCATAAATTTCAAAACATGCCATTAATTATAAATGGTTTATTTAGAAAACATATACATATATATGGTCATGTACATTTCAATATATATAATCACAAAACATCACAAATCATTGCATGAGAAATAGATAAGAACATCAATTAGGATCAGGAATTCTCTATCTTAGAATGAACCAGTAGGTCTTGTACTCAACTGTATATATTTATATATGTATATATATATATAAACATATTCAAACTATAAAATTTATGAAAATTATGTCCCTTACAAGATTCGAAGGAGGAGAAGAGGTCGGGAAGAGCTTGATGCAGGCATTGGAGAGGAAGAACACCATAGGGTTCAGGTGAAAATTGAGATATATTTATGAATCATATAAAATATAAATTTATGGAAAATTGTATGGGAAACTGAGGAAACTCAGTTTAAAATAATAATGAGGGTGTCCGGTCTTGTGGAAGATGAGAGAAAAGATGGGCCACTCGAGGTCACGGGTATGGAAAAACATGGAAAGGAAGAGTGGTGAGGCTACTGGTGCAGCACACACGGGTAGAAGAAGATGAAGGCGATGGGTTTGGTGTAGGGAAACAATGGGTGGTTGGGATTATATCAAACCCAGATCCAATAGTTGAGGTGAATCTATGATTTTTATAAAAGATGAATGCTTGACATCTGATGATGAGTGGATCAGACGATTACGAAAGATTTAGGGTTTCTAAAATGGATGAATGGTCATGATTACATCATATTTGATATAACGGTTATGAGCAATGTGGCATTTTAAACCATGTTGAACAGTCATGATTATATTCCACTTGGATTAGATGGTTGATAAAAAATGAGGAGGTGAAACCACAACTGCTATGAATTGAGGACCGAACAGATCGGACAACTCAGATCTCACACGGCAAGATCGGACGATCCAGATTCATTTTCCCCAGAAAATATTCATCCCACATCGAAAAAAGTGAGTTCTGCGACTCCCTTATAACCTCAGATCTCTTGAACATTTCTAAAAAATATCCCTTCCCCTCCCCGATTCTGCCCATACCAGGTCTCTATGGGCGCGCTTCCACACCCACCCCTATCTTCATGCCACCCCGCAAGGAGGTGATCTTTGTTTCCCTTACACATGCACTCCCGTGCACTCTTAGGGATTACTATACACCCCTTTGTGTGATACATAGCACACACCATGCATGCACGTCACTGGGAAACTGAAAGGAGATGTGAGTGAGATTCCCACCAAGGCCTTGAGTGGCTTCTTATAAGGTTTCTTGTGGCTAGGTGGGGGTACTCATCTATTTTGTTAGCAAAGTAAAAGTTCAATTTTTTTAAACATAAGAAAAATTGGTTTTCATATACATATTTACGTGTCTTAAAATATAAAATAAAACTTTTTATTATGACTAAAAAATCGCTAAAACCAATATTTTCCATAGTTCAGAAAATACATGAGTTTTAAAACATAAAGTTATAAATCAAAGTTCAGTACATCATAAATAAAATATTATACTAGTATTGTAAAAATACAAAACATATTTTTATTTAAGACCTTGTTTTTATACATCCAAGGATGAAGATATATAAATTATTTTCAAGACATTTGAAAAATTTAAATACATAATTCACTATGTATTGGTAAAATATTTGACACAACAATATTTATTAATTTTATTTTCCCAATGTACAATTTCACACCCCAAAAATATGTTTCTTTATACTGAAACCAAGATGTATCAAATGGGTGCTTCTCTTTGTATTTCTTTTTAAAAAGCAAGGGTTATGATTCAAACCCACATAAACTTTAAATAATTAGCCTTGTAAAATATGTAAAATAGAGTTTATTAAAAACATGATTAAATGCATAACTTCAATGCACACTTTAAATACTCAGGAAAACTCATCATACCTAGATACATTAAATTAATCCACTAGAAAACCCAATGTCTATATGGTATTATATCTTTTAGACACTCAATGGTCTCCTAACGGAGGAAATGATTATATTACATTCAAGGCCTTATATAAAAATGAATTAGGGTTCTCATATTCCATGACAACTTAGCAAAGATGGTGATCCTCATTCCTCTTATTCTCAGCATGGTTGATGCGGTTCTTTCCATACTTAAGTTCTTTGTGAATGATTTGAAAGACCCTTACTATTTTATTGGGATTTTATTGTATTTTGTAGTCTCCATATTATTTTAATAGGTCTTTTATTGGGTATCCTAGGGTAGTGTGGTTCTCTGGTCTTATTGAAATGTAATCATTTTTAGTGTTCATTGAATAAAGAATGTCTAGTGTTTATTTGAATGTATTGTTTTGGACAACATGTTAATGAAGTATAACCATACAATAGTGTTATTACATAAGAAATAGGTTTGGGGCATCACATTTAAACTAAATCAGACTACATATTTATGTCCTTTGAAAAATATTATAGGAAAATTTTACATAAGTTTTGAATGAATAAGGTATGGGGAATTTTCAGTACTATTTCAGTTCATAAAAAATTAAGCAGTGATAAACAAGGGATCATTTTTTATAAGAATTAACTCAGAATTGTTTTCAGTATCATGTTTTATTTTATCGATTACAGACCATTAATTGTTTATTCCATGACCTTGTGTGTATGATATCAATGTGAATGAATAAAATCACACACTCTTACATCTAATCTATTCTTAAAGTATGTGAAACGTAAATAGACTATGTCATACATTATAAATACAGTATAGATGTTTCCTTTCTATGTCACACTAATGTAAACTTCGTTTGTGACTATATCAATAGAAGATCCACTTTAGATGGTAATTTGTTTCTTTTAGATGGACATGTGGGCTAGTATAACAATAAAAAAATTATCTGATGATGATTATAGAATAATCGAGATATGTGGCCACTATATATGTAGTTATAGAGATTTTATGGATTCATATACAATAGATCCATTTGAGGGTTTTTGTTAAAAAATATTTACAAATTCTCTATGATAATAAAAGTGATATTGATCTCCCTAAAAAATAGTTTATCGTTCTCAATTTAATCACATTAACATATGATATCACATTATCAATGTGAATGTGGATACAAGTGAGATCCTACTTGAATATCCTATCCAAAAATTATAGCTTGTTGACAAATTTACTATTTATATTATAAGAGAATGATTTATAGAGTTTAAAATAAAACTTTATGTACACCCTTCACCATATTCTTGAGGATTTTTGGAACTATAACTCCCCCAAGGGCTTTGGATTGTATTTAAAGTGGGGGAGTGAGAAAAACCTATTCCAAATTGTAAGAGATATCTTGTTAAATAGATCTTTTATCACTTCATTGACATCCAATGTTGTGTATAATGTTGAATGAGGGATTTTCTTTCAATAAATTTTAATGAATAAATTTAGGTGTTGTTCCTCTTTGTCACCTAACCATATTTTTTTACCATAATTGATGAAATTATCTAAAAAACATAACCTTGTGATATTTTGTGGCTTAAATAACATATCATATGAAATGGGATGTGATTTGATTATTATCTTGTTTATTGACAAGTCCACTGTTTGATTTCTGTTTTGTTATTAGTGTTCAATGGAGTTTCCAAAAAAAAATAAAAAGTGGGACAATGATGCAACATATTATTTTTTCATTTTATTAATTTGTTATAATTTCTTATAGCAGATAATTTATGGTTTTTTAGGAGTAATTTTAACCTAGGAAGATTGTATTTGGGATGTCGGGATTCTCATGGAGTATACAGAAGTGTTTCTAAATATAATGAAGTGAAGGTTTCCATTTTCCAAACATGCATATGAGAGTTATGTACATAAGATAACATTTCTCAATATTAAGATTCATAAATGATTTTTTATATGTAGTAAAATATCTATCTATGAAAAGTATCAAATATCAATTGATTTCATGAATATTATGTGCTATGTATGCAAATTTAACACATATGTGAATGCTATAGATTACCCAGTTTCTACAGCATCTGAGAGGAATTTACTTGTATAGTAATTTATATAATAATTTCTCCTTATAAATCCATTTCTAGATGACATAATGAATTTAATCACAGTTAAAAATCTATGAATAGTAAATTTTCCTAGAGAAAAGGCTGTGAAAATTTCAAATATATAAAAATAGAGTTTTTTAGAATTCATGAGTCTTGTAGTAATAAAACACAATGATGAAGGAAATGATATTTGATGTTAAAAAATAAGTCTACAATTTCTTTCACGCTTATTCATGTGAGATTTCAAAAAAAAATTCCCGCTTCTAATATTTTTTTATGTTCTGATCTACTTTAAATAAAATCATGTAGTGCTACTCGTGTTGAGGCGATAATTGTTGAATCTACAAAGGTTAAGTCTATAAATAAAATGGGATGATTCTATGATCATATGATGTTCTAATAAACACATTAATTTGAATATTTAGTGTTTCTATCCATATTATGAATGTTAAATTTTGAAACCACTAAGTTACTTAAAACTGATAATATTTCTTCAGAGCAGGTGGAGTAAGATGATGAGGTTGAGACTATTTTATTATGATTGAGAAGAATGATATTACTGGAAATAAAAAAAATAGGATAATTATGAATATTAATCAAATATAGAAATTTTAGATTATTTCATGTTTAAGTACATTTGTGTTAGTCAGCATGAATACACTTTTTTGGTTTGAGATATTTTAATAGATGTGTGTAGTAAATTGAGGTTTCAAAAATAAATTCTTTTGTAATAACCTATTATGGTGATGGGAAACTCATGTCTCAGAATATTCCATTTTAGGAAACTGATTATGATGATATATATTTCATTCTCTTAGGTGAGGTAACTTTGAAAAACTGAGGATGGAGGATCATGAGTAATAAGAAAAACAAAATTGACTTATACTATCATTCATGATTTTTGTAAGAATTGAAGATAAAACAATTAAATTGTTAATAGCTAAAATATAGGAAAATTTTATCATAAGATATTTTTTGGATGATTTACCAAAGTTATGTTTTTTAGAGAAGAAGAAAAACCATTTCTACATCAGTTCTTCATGGAATGAGAGAAAATTCTTGAATATTTATGAAGGTTGAACGATGGATATATACATCTACTATTATTGAAGAAAATAATATTACATGAAGATATATCTTATCTTGGTTACATATTTTGTATAAACGTTGTGAGAAGTTGAATATTCAATAGTGACTCTAGACAAGAATAGTGTGACTCTATTCCATATTTGTAAGAATGAAATCTATTGTGTTTATAGTAAAGGATATATGGTTGGTGGGACCAACCATGACAATGAGTAGATTACCAAGGAAGTGTTTAAATAATGTAAATAGTCCTTAAGTCCACTGTTTCTTTATTTTTTGCATGGAGACTCCATACATGAGTGAATTGAATCTCAATAATTGTAGGAGTTTATTATAAAAATTAGAAAATATAAAAAGTGGTCTCCACTAATTCACCACACTTTTTTTGTGGAGTAGTCTGATCCCAACCAATTCAATAAAGAATATCATATATCTATGTTTTCATATCCTTTCCATACATTTTATCAAGTAATCTTACTATTGTAATTTTGTGTATAAATTATTTAGAAATGTTTTATATTATTTAAAACCATATTTTATATGATAGGAATATTTGGTAATGGATTAAAGTGTATTTAAAATTATTTTTCTAAATTTTGTGAAAAACTATCATTATCACAGGAATAAATATACTGATACTTTTTCCAATAATGTGGAATAACCAAGTCTAGATGTTTTATCACAGGTTCAAATGTATTAGTATGAGATATCATTTATAATAATATAACCTGGTCACATTATATAAAACAGTGCATCATATTATTGTACTGATATATAAATATCACTAACAACTAGACCATTCAAAATAAAAAGTTCTATTTTATCATTGATAGTGAAAGAAAGATATCATCATCTATAAAATAAAACACAACTATAGACATGGAGTGGATATCATGTGGAAATGATAGTTGCATGTATCATAGGACATGATATAAGATATCACCATGAAATTATGGATATGAAACATGATTAGTCTATATTATAAGCAATGATATAGTGATATTGTTAACTATGATATTTTTTTTTTGAAATTATAGATTGTTTTTTAATTAATAGTTAGGTTATTATGGGCACATTATAAAGAAAGACACACACTCACAAATAAAAACACACCCACATACAAGATGGAAGAATAAGTCATAGGCCCCCCTCCCGGGTAACCCATAAAACTAGGCTTTATCCATCAAAGAGTGGACCAGAGACCCTAGTGGTCTTGAAATCCTATTACATGGCCCAAAGGCTCTATTAGGAATAATGATATTCATCCTTGGTAACAATATGCATTTCTTAATAGGTATAATATAATGTTTTTACACCTAATATTAGAGATTTATTTGTTATAATTTCAAATTGGGTATTTCTTATTACACATTATACATAGTAATATTAAAAATTATATTATAAATTAGATCCCAATATTTTAATGATTTTTGGATAGTATGACATTAGTCTGGATTTCCTATTATCTAAATAGCTTGGTATTTGATCTTGAAACAAAAAGTCAGTTACTTGTCTCACTTTACATGCTCTTGAGTAAAAGTTTCATTTAATATAATTTTAATCCATGACAATAAATATTTTCATATAATTTATACATGATATGAACAAATGTGTGTGTGTGTTGAATATTATTATTAAAATTTAACATTTTGGATGCAAAACAAAAATGATTAGTTTTATAATATTCATAAATTATTGTATCTTAAACATATTAATATGGTTGAAGGTATAATATGAATAAACTAAAATATTAAAATAATTAACACACATAAGGAGTGTATGAGATGCATATATGAAATGTATAAATTATTATAAAATCCCTTGAAATACTGGGATGTTAAATTCTATCAAAAGTGAAAAAAATTAGGACTTCAATCATCAAAATTAATGTATTATTCAGAATTCGAGTAATCTTATATTATATACATAAGTGGGAAAGAATATGAGTTATACTAATGGTTAGTGTACGATATCTAATATTAAAAGGAAGGTTTTTCTTTGTAGGGTGACCTTAACCATGAGGTAACTAGAGGAATGGATATTTATAATTAATTATATAGATCATGAAATATGTATTATAATAAACTGTATAAGATTTTTATGTGATATAATTGACAGGAATATATATATAAATTATTATGTAATGATAAATATTCTAAGGTAGGGTCAAAACATAAAAAATATATATATAGGCACATTAATAGACATTATATAAGGGCATATCATTTTATTTTTAGTATATTCAATAAAATTCATTTTTATGAATTTTTGAAAAGAATATACCCACAAAATAATTATATTTTATTATATATTAAATTCCATTAAACATAAACTTCATTTTGATATCCATTATAGGTTGATCTTATATCCTTATATATTGGTATTATAACATGAAATTTATTCGTAGTTTTAAATAGATACATTTTGATCATTGAGAACCAGATATTATTAAAATAAAATATTTTTTTTCTTTCTCATGTGATTTATAAAATAATATATTAATCATGAATTTTTACCAATGTATATGAACACAGAAATTTAAGATAATTTCCTAAGGGTAGAGTATATCTGCATGTTATATTTGGAGCATGAATTAATATATATGAATTAGTAACATATGATTAAAATATTACTTGTTAATTAGTTTTATAATTTAATCTTTTTTCTTATTTCCATCCGTGAATATAAGTTTGAGTTATATTTATTGTTTGGATATAAATTTTTTTCTTTTATTATTATTCTATATACACGAATTTAATGCTTTCTCTAGTATTCAATATGTATAATTTTTTATAGATTTTCAATATGTATGATTCATTACATAAAATTTAAAATTAAAAGGTTTAATTAAATTATTCAAATATCCCTTACGTAGAGAAGTTTCTCCATAGACATATAAATGATAAAACACATCCAAAAAACACTATAAGGAAAGATAATTTGAGTTATTTTATTATGAATCATTAGATACATACATATATTTTTATTTTAAAAACGACTATATATCATTTTATTAGTATTAGATAATGAAGAAATGTTTAATGGGGTTAATGTGTAAGTATTAAACAAAAAACAGTCTTCATGAACCTCCTCTGGCTTGAGGTTTTAATGAGGTATGGAAGATCGATGCATAATGTGGATGATTCTTGCTACAGATTTTATTGAACACTCTTTCCTAGTCTACAAAGAATGTAAGAATAAAAAATAAAGGCATGAACCTATCCGTTTAGGACCCATGGTCTAACAAGCCAATTCATGGTATTATATAACATATGATAATGTTTTTTTATTTGGTGGACCATGATGAAGGGGAGAACAAAATGAGAAATATTTTAAATTGGATGAAAATATATAGTTTTCAATTAATAAAACCACTATAAAAAATAACAACACATTAAAAATTAAATATTTGAAGGTTTAAGTGTGGTGGTATTCATTGAGTATAAACTTGAACTATTTTTCCCGTCAAAACTGTTAATTTATTTTACTAGATAATTCTATTTTATTTTTCGATAAAAACATTCTAGTAAACTGTATAGAATTGTGGTCCACACGGGACTCGTAGAAACCCATATATCTAATATGCATGGGTCGACAGTTTCATGGGTTTCATAAAATGGGGTGCAAATGTTTACAATACTATATATTCAAACCCACAGCCCACATAAATCCATGAGATACAAAATATAAATGTGATTTTTGGGTGGATTTTTTTAATATTATACATCTACCTCTCAATTATATATAATACCTTTGAAATATTTTACTTGTTATAAGTGGATACATCCTAGATCTCCCTATTAGTTTTAATGACTCCTTCAATGAATGGAGAGTGCAAAAACCTTTCATTTCTAAAAGAATCCTCTATTTCATCAATATAATATTTCTATGATATTTTGAGTTTGGAAGTTTCCCTTGATTCTATTGAAGGTTCCCTCCTTAATTTTTTTTTCCTATTTATCCTATGGTCCATAAAATATAAATTATTCCCTTATTCGGTTTTGACCTCTATTGTAATGTTTCTTCCAATTCCCAAAATTTAGCTATCATCCAATGAGTCATAGGGTGTCAATGGTATTATGACTATTCACATTCCATTATCTAGTTTTGAATCTTCTCCTAAAAAACAAAATTAGTCTCTAGTGGATTTTTTTAGTGAGGATTTTAAAATATACTCTAGATATTCAATCAGTTAGTGGATTCATGGGGATAACATATTTGGCGGTCATGTTGGTTTTGAAAAGAAGATCATTTTGTATACATTTAATTTCAATGAATGATTTTGTCTCTTCCTAGAGTAGGGAATCTCATACTTATGTAAGATTGTTTTTTCTCATAGATTACTAGATGATGGAAATTAATGATGGTAGGAACTTCTTTTCCGCTACTGTTTGGATTCAACTTCCTGGATTTTTGTAGTTGTTGCAAACCCCAGTGATTATCAATTGTATTGTAGAGTCTTTTGGGATGTTCTTGAGTGATGAAAATGTGATGTTGGTGATGGTGAACACCATGTTTTCTTGAACCTACCTAGATATTGAATTATATCTCCCATTTTATATTCATATTCTCCTGAATTTTGAATCATTAAAATCACACTGATAACATATTTTATGCGTGTACCATGCTAGATATTTCTTAAATATTCACTTGTTGGGACACATAGAGTTTTCTTTTCAATGATGATGTATAGAAAATTATGCCGGATAAGTCACAATAGGATTAGTTCAAGGTTAGGTTTGATATAAGGGGGTGATCTCCTCTATTCTACCACAATATCTTGTTACAATCATATTCACATCTTATCTCTTTGGCCTAGGTTTCTTCTGTGGATCCTCCTTCTGGATAGCCATTGACCACTAACCCTTTCTAAGGGGTTCTTGTCAGTATTATGGTGGTTATATAGATGAGCTGGTGGGATTCATATAATATGTCGTTTCTATTGACGGTATAGTTTTAGAAATAATTGTGGAAAAGGCTCTATGTTTTAGTCCAACTCATGAGGGTAGTCAAAATGGCACTTGATGTGTCAAACATATCCACCTAAAGTATATATTCCTTCTTGACCTCGTATTACTAATACATACAATGATGGGAATTTATATTTTATATATTCATATTCAAAGGCTCCTTCTCCATAAATCACTATCTTTGGATCCTCCAATATTTCTTAAGTTCATGCCTTACCACTCTCTAAATTACATTGATGTATTGTGTTAGGGATTTGATGCCCCATTGGAACCATATTTTTAAGAGGTCACCAAATTTGGATATATAATCTCTTCCATGCTCCATTAGACAAGATCATCATATTAGATTCTAGATACCTTGATAGAACCCCTCTGATTTCTACTAAAGACTAATCACAGAGTTCTTATATGGATTCTCAATCTCTCTTCCCATGATCTCCATTGTAATTTGAATGTATTGAGGAATCAATTACATGGTAATGAACAAATTCATTTATAATGAGATAAAATTGAATAATTCCACCATTATAATTATTCTTGATCCTAAACACAAAGCAGATACCATCCAATTTTTTAGAGAAGGTGTACATGACCAACTGCATGCTCTACCCAGTGAACAACAATATATGGATATTCTGCAGAAAAAAACTATTGGTGAATACTATCAGTTTATCTCCCCAACATATGATTGTGGTGATCATTTCCTCATCCAACTAATTTTATTTATATAATAATATATGTTATATGTGATATATAAGAAAGAGATAATCTATAGAGATACTTATCATTATTTGAACCAGGATCCCAAAGCTAGTTCATAGAAGAAAATTTTAATACTATATTAGATCCCATTATGAAAAAAATGAGGATAAATTTTCTCCTAGAAGGGGATATATGATTAAAATTATTCCAAATTTGATAATAATGTACTCAACATGTGTTATATGGTAGATTGATGATTCCATTAAAATAAAAAAGAAAGTAAGGAGAGGTATGTGGTGCTGATTAGACAAGTGTCTCACTAAATTTCATGGGATATACACCCTGCCTTCTACTTTTTCTTCCCACATGATTCTAGATATTATCATATGATTACCCCTTATTAATTATTTTGGATAGTGTTATGAGTGTCTATAAAAGTTTCTTATTTTCTAAATTTTGGTTCCAAGATAGTGACTTAAACCACCTTATGATAACATATTAATAAAGGTAGGTAATGATCACTCCAAGGTTGATCTCTATAAAAACATAGAGGAGTTAAAGGAAACATATAATAATGGTTAGATCGGTGACCAAATACCCTTGATATTATAGATAAAATACAAGTAGATATCAACCATTTGGAGGTCATACTGAAGGAATAGAAGGATGAAAATACAAACATGTCTCTTAATCACAATAAATATATGTTTCTAAGAATACTAGAAGATGAGAAATATATGGAGAGAGAAAAATTAAAAGATATATGTTTAAGGGAAGAAGATAGAAATAATACCTAATTTTATGATTTTATTGAAGAATGTAAATTTATGGGGAATCTAAAACGTTAGTTAGAGGATGGATACAATATATGTAATGTGAGGGATGTTCGTTATTTAGTATATATCATTTCTATAATATTCTTAAAATTCACGAAATTACAATGGGAGTGAATATCCTTATGAGGAAAGAGATTTATCCACTATTGATAGTATACCATACCCTACTAATGACATGCAGAATAGTATCCTGAAATCCATTCCTTATAAATTAGATTCCCTGAAAAATTTTAGAGACCTTAACCCGAAGTTTTCAAATATACCCTATAGATTTCAAGAATCTATTTATGTTTCAACATAGGTAATTTTTAATTATGAGGTTGTGGATATGGTTTTGTATTACTTCATGGGGAGGGCCTTTTTTGAGGTCACCTTAAGAAACCTCCCTAGTCCTCATATCAATGGTAGAATAACCTAGAACCTTCAACAATTATATCCCTATCTTAATTTGCGATTTATATTATAATATTTAAGATATAGTTATAAATGGAAGATAGCCATATTTTCTCTAAAATAATATTGGGAGAGAAATATGGATTTTTCAAATGGATGTATATCAAAGTTTTCAATGGTTTAGGTCAATATATGTCAGAGGATCTTGATCATAAATTTTTTAGGACCAAACAAATTGTGAAAATTTACAAGGAAAAACAATATGATAGGATATAATGGAAAATTATAATAAAAGTGACGAGAATATGTAGTTTCCCAGAGTGGGCCAGTGACTTAGACTTCATGGGATTAATATCACCATATTTTTTTGTTTTCACTCATGACGAATGTGTTTGATTTCATTAAATGTTCATGAGGTATTCAATAAGATGGTCCTTTTTCCCCTATAATTTTTATACATTCCCATGAACTACATAGAATAAAAATTACAGGAAACTAAATATAGAGGTGAGGTGTGGACTCTTAATGTTAGACTCAAGCTCTATGGTATCACACATCATTTATTTACTGAAGATATGCTATTCTTCCTCAAGTGAAGATCTAAATCTATAATTTTTTTCAACATCCTCAACACCAATAGAAAGTGGAGAAGGAAATTGACTAGTAGGGAAAAAAATAAATGTATATATCTCTAATAAATTATCTTCATAGTTGTAACTTATTATTGAATGTTATATAGGGTTACATAAACGAAACTTTTTGATGAAATAATTTAGGGACCCTTCATACACAATAAGAGAGAGGATCTAATAATATGATGATATTATATAAAATATAACTTGATGTATATCCATCATGAAACTTATGATCCTATCCTTTGGATGCAGGAAACGTCTCATCAATTGTATGTTGGAGTTGGTTCTCTATAAAAAACTATTTTTGAATTTAGATTTCCCATATTCATATATGTGAATATTACTAAATACCTAATCACATATTGAATTTTATTCAATATAACATTATTGTGATAATGTATTGGAATATTTCTCATATTGATAAGGCCATATAAGTTTTCATATATTATGATAATATTGGTATCTTATGATGATATTACTAAATTATATGCCTTCTAGATATATAACGTCATCTAAAGGGATAAAAATGGTACTAACTGTCTAGTTCTTGAAACTTATAAGAGGAAAATAATTTTTTGTAGGAGGCACACACCAGGTAATTTGAAAGATATAATATTATGAGCTTATACCATCCAATAAAAATTCCTCATGGTTATATTTCTTTGGACATTTCTATCAACATGATTGTGTAATGATCTTTATATTTTATGATTATTTTTAAATAATATTATGAATCGATCATTTATATTTTTAGTTTAAACAATGAAAAAAACAATTCACCATGATTTTTGGTAAATTTGGTGCGTTATGAATGATATTTTATTAATGTATATATTAAAGATGGACTTATAACATAAATATTTATGTTTGTTGATATCTCAGACCATTTATTGAAATGAAACTATCGAACTAAATTTCATCTCCATGGTGTATAGATGGCTTTATTTAATAAAGTAAAAGAAAAATTTATTATGTATATATATTGATGGGATGAGTATAAAACTTATTCTATGATATATTTAGAAAAATTGATTATAATACATAGTGAGAATTCATATTTGGTTGTTGATATTTGAACATTGAATTCTTCCTCTTGGGTGCCTTTATGCATTGCTAGATGCTAATAATAGACTATGGGAGAACCCCCTAATGCCAATGAAGAAGAATCATAGAGGGTCAAACACTTAGTTTTTCTATTGATCTTAATTAAATTATACATCAATTTAATTTTTATAATTAATGTTAATCTCTAGTATATTATATAGTATTTTTTTAGGTTTTATTGATAAAAAATATTCAGTCCAAATATTTTTGAGTAAGTTGAATATTAAAATAAATATTTATTTGCACGATTGGGAATATTATAAATATTTATTTATCCTTTGAATGAATAATATTTATTACTTGAGATGTTCTTAATACAGTGGAGGAAATATAGACTATGTTAATGGGTTTTGTAGGAATTATATTTTCAATATCATCTAAATAAATATGAATTAATATTATAATGGAATGATATTTGTTATATCCTTGAGTCAGAAACATATTAAGAAAATAATAGTAATAATAATATTATTATTTTTAGACATAGGGTTTTCTATGGATTATGATAATAATTAATGTAATATGTGATATTATATATTCTCTAACCAATATCAGTCACTACATAAAGAACACTGGTTAAAAATAGTTCTATTAACCAGTGCAAAATAAATTTGATTTATAAGAAATAATGTTGTGGCAGAGTAGTCAAACCACTGCTATATTTTTTTATTTAAATAATTATTTGTGATTTCCATTAAAAAATCATAAAATGTTTTAAAAAACATTATTTCATCCACTCCACTACTCCCTATACATGATCCCAAACCCTATACTCCCCCTCCAATGACCTCCTCCTCTCCCCTCTCTTACCCAACCCCAACCTAGTGACCCCCACTCCGACCTCCCTCTCCCCAATGGAGATGAAACCCCCCTCCGACCTACCTCCTCCATCATTAATGGTGACCCCAACCACCACAACTCCTCCTTAGACCTCCCTCTTTATGGAAGTGATGCAATTCCCCCCCTTCAACCTCCATATCCCCAAAGATTACCCTCTCAAGTGGCGACGTAGACCCCCACCTCTAACCTCCCTCTATTAGGTTTTGATACCTTCATTTTAGCCTCCCAATGCTTTATTGGCCGTGTTGTGGTGGTTTAATGTTGCACATTATAGAAGTTTCAGATCATAGGTGTGTTTTCTCTATTGTATGGTTCGTTAAATTAACAAACACTGATTTCATTCCTCTTTAGGATAGGTTTTATATTCCTAATGGAATTATTATATGTGTATATAAATATATTTAAATGTTAAATCCTGATTCACATGATATCCAATGAATGTGGATGTTTTTTAATGTGAAAACATGTATTTTAAATTTATTTTTTAGCTATCATGCACACTTATAATTTCATAAAATAGTAGAATGTATTTTATTATGTTATTTTAAGAGATTAATGGTTTTTTGGTCCTTAAAATTTTTTTAATCGAAACTCATGATTTAAAATTTGTGTGAATGGATTTTTAATAAATAATGCGGGGTTAACTTGAATATAATGACTTTATGATGATTGAGTATTGGAATTTTAAATGGAAATTTTATAAAGAGAGTTTACAATGTTTATTAAAATTTTGGGTTTGAACATTTCATAAATAGTTTTAAAAGTTAATCATTGGACATTCTCCTTGATATATTTTTGTAATTGATATGATATGGCATGTTGATTCCACATAGGGGGTTTTCATATTGATTATTTTTCGAAATGAAAGATAAGGGGATTTTTCTAAAAGGGTTTATAAATGTTGGCGGGCTTATATATTGAATGGTTAATGATTTTATTGTGTGATGATTAATGTGTGGACTATATTTTATAACAATGGAAGAAATGGATATTTTTGCAGGAATTTAGCTTCACATATAAAATGAAATTAAATTGGTGAATTAAGTATAAGAACATATAACAAATTAAAACTTATGTGTTTATCGATTTTATCCATCCAATAGTATATAATATGCTAGAAAAGTTTACTTTTCATTCATATTTTTAAGGAAGTACTCTTGGTCTTAGTTAGACCATGGGAAATGGTCCAGACATTTATCAGTGTCGCTAGTTTTTCAATGTAATGAACCCTATTAAGTTACACCACTAGGGAATGATACACCATTTTATTTTTCTCCCATAAAATAATATCATCTCCATATAAAATATCAAAAATTGATATATATTTTTCATCTTTAATGTATAGGTTGTTTTCTACACTTCCACCATTAAATAATAATTGTTCAAGCATGTGTCTAACATTAACTACCATTCTCTTGAGTTCTATTCTAACACATATATATTATACTATAATTTTTACTATACCTATTTGATTAAAAATTTATATATTTATATTTTAATTTAAAGGGAGAATTTAATCCAATACATATCAATAATTTTTTTTATTAATTTTCCTCAAAACACAACTTGATATGCCAAGGGATTGGAATAATTTTAAGATAATGCAATTACAAACCAATCAGTAGATGACAGAATAAAATTTTTATATTCTGATTGTAAATTTAAGTGATGTTTGAATATATAAAAATCAAATGATCATTTTATATTGAAATAGTTTCCCAGTCGATATGTATGTTGTATTTGGAAAGGTGAATCACGTTTATGTAAATTAGAAACAATGACCATACTATCAAAAAAATTAAAAGTGAGACATAACAGGATAATTCCATTAAAAATTTGTTAAATGAAGCATTCGGTTTTCTAGAACACAATGTCCAGGATCTTAATAGATCAAAAGAAAATTTAGTTAACCCTAAGCATGTTAATCTTCCTTAAATCTATAGTGAAAAATTATTTTTATGAATTAGTTGAAGATGGACATAAATAACTGTATGAAGGGTGTGCCAGGTATTTGAAGATGTATTTTTTACAAAATATTTATCATATCAGGTGTCTTAGTGGAATAGCTAATAATTGAATGTCTGTGACTGTAGATTTTTTTCATGATAAATTTAGTAAAGCAGATATTTATATGGAATTCTATTATAAGAATAAAGTAATCAAAAAACATTGACATATCTATACAAAGATACATGAATTACCTAATGATTGCATGCTATATTGGGAGGGATAGTCTAATAAAGAATAATGAACATTCTTTCATATAATAAGATTAAATTCAATAAAAATAATTATAGTATAAAGCAATTTAACCCCCGAATGAAACAAAAGAATAAAACTTCAGAAAATGTGTTGTGTTATTTTCCTATAAAACCATTGCTGAAAATATTATTCATGTCATATAAGACTTCATATGACATGAAGTGGAATGCTCATGAAAACACTAATTGATTGATGAGACAGTCAAAAGATTTAACATCATGTAATATGTTTGATTCTTTATATCATGATTTTTCTTTAGATCATTGGAGTGTAAATTTGGGATTGGATTATGATGGTTATAACCCTTTTGTTACTTTAAGTGCTTATTATAACATTTGGCCAGTTATTTTGATCCGCTATTATCTACCTCCATGGATGTGTATTAATAATAATTTTTTCATTATTTCGATGATTAATCCTAGAAATAAAATGATTGGAAATGACATTGATGTGTACTTGAAACCTCTAATCAATGAATTATGAGAATTATGGGATGATAGAATGGAAACATATGATTCCTCAAGGAGAAAACTATTCCAAACACATGATTATTTAATGTAGACAATTAATGACTTTCCTATATAAGGAAATTTGTAACGCCCCGACCCTAGTTACCCAGAGTCGGTGCATTATTACATAACATTGGCATGATCACAAGAAAGATCAAATCTCGAAAGACCGATTGGTTTAGTAGCCTTGGAAACACTAGATATATTCATAATTTTTACATTACACCATAAAATGATAAACAACTAAAACAACATAATGTCTCCACAGTCCACACTATTATCCCCTCATAATATCCCTGCAGGTCATTCATAACTTACTTCTTCACATCCTGGGAAAAATAAAACATAGAAAAGGGGTGAGCTCAAATGCCCAGTAAGGATAACAATATAGCAGAAACATTCATAAATAAGAATAAACATTTAAGGCAATGTATAACTAAAACAAAATCCTTTAAATCTTGAACTTTCAACATAGTATGGCATAAATAAAATGAAATAATTCCATTTACTTATTCACATGGATATTCTACTAATCGAATAATAACATGCAAAATCAATAACCACTTTCATAATGATGGAATGTAAAATGCCAGACTATCATAACCACATAGCCAAAGCCTCGTGCCAAGACTACAAATAATATTTTTCCAAGGCCTTGTGCCAAGACACTAGTTTGTCTCATGAGACCTACCGATGCATCGAGGAGCTATAGCGGGCTCCACCCGTCACATATTAAGTCCAATGCATTCCCATATGAAAAGGTTTAAACATTACATAAACATTCGTATTAAAAATAGCATACGAAATGTCAATAATTTCACCATAAACCATGAATGGTATAAAAATAGCACATCCACAGTCACACATATCACAAAACCTTCAATACAATATAGAAGTTTTGTATCATAATAAATCAACTTCAAATAAGCGTAAAATCCATCAAAGGATGTTGACATAGATGAAATCAAAACACTTTTTGGAGAAATATCTCTTTCTATTTTTTGAAATCATTTAAGAGCCATATAAAATAAAACATTTTCTTGAAAATCTTCTTATAAGCTTGTAAGGAAAACTTTGAATATTTTATAACGGCTGAAAATAACCGCACCCGCCGTATAAGTTAAAAAAAACATTCATACCTTAATTCTGTCGAAAAGGTTAAAAAGGGCCTTGTTTTGAAAACGACAGAAAGATTCCTCTTATAAAAAGTAAAACAAGGGTATAAATGACTTTAACCCATATTCTTGTAAAAATGTTTTGAAATACATTTTGAAGAAACATGGATGTGGATGATAACGAGATCCCAGTATATTATTACGTATAAACAACCTCGGATAATGAAGAGATTGTGAAATAACCTTTACCAATTTGGTAACTTATGAAACATACAACCCATGAAAGAGGTATCATACAATGAATATGTAAGTACACATAAATTAGAGTGTATTACACAAATAATATAATTATGGGCAGTACATACACCACACAAAAGGTGATGGTGGAAATATGGCATGAATCTCACGGGAATAAGGAGTGAGATGACAACCCCTTACCTTTTACTTTTCCTTGGTTGGGGTAGGTTAACCTCCTGTATAATGGTGAAATAATTGTTTTTAAATTATACAAGAATCATATATATTAATATGATATCATATATGATCATTTAACATTGATTTGTTAATAATATCTTTTAATTATCGTCGTTTCGGGTGTTTAATTACTCATTTTCTTTTATATGTTTTGTTACATAAGCCATGTTTGTTATAGATAGGTTGTATCTTATTCATATCCATAATGATATCATGTCCTTAAAAATCATTTTTAAATCATCAAATGATAATTATACTTGAATGGATACGATGGAGAATGAATCTTATCGCGTTCGTGGAGACAGTAGTCCGTACGTACGCACGAGCGACAATATCATTCTTTTAAAATAATATATAAATGGATGGTATATCATATATACAGAATCATTAACATGTTATATTTATTATTTACATGAGTTACATATCATTATTATACCCATCCAAATAATAATATATTGAATAACAATTACACAACGACGTGGAGACGGTAAGCCGTACGTACGCACGTATGGTGACATGTTATTCAAATGGTGGATAGAATACTGAATATGGTTGTACCATATTTATAATAACATCACAGTATATATATGTTACTGGATTCATTATTTTAGAATGATAACAACAAAGGAAGAAGAAGTGGAAGAAGAAATGAACTTGGAAAAGGGCGGTGAAATCATTACCTCTTCTTCGGGTTCTTCCTTTTGACTTGATCAAAAGGGCTCCTTAGGTTGTCTTTCTGGTCAATGTAAGGCCTATAGGTTGTAGTGAGGGAAGTTGGGAGAGTATTTGGGCAGAGTTTGGCCGAACCAAAAGGATTTGAAGGTGTGAAGAAATGAGAAGGAGGAGTGCCCTTTTATAAGAGGGGTGAGGGGCACCTTTGGAAAAGCTAGAAATATTAATTTATAATAAATTAATATTCGGTTTCTAATGGCTCCAAAGTTGATTATTTAAATGTTAAGGTGGGGATAGGTCGAACACAACTCAACCAATAGAATTTAGACATGTTTGGGTACTTATATTAACCTTATCTTTAAGTATTAACTCTAAGCTAATTAGTTTCACTTTTACAATGTCTCTTTGTATATTTATATAATATGGTTAATAAACATACCATATACATCCAAGTGACCCCCAAGTGGTCCATTAATGATGAACCTATCATTATATAAGTCTCTTTGACGAACCTTAGTTTTTTAGGAATTTAATATCAATTAATAATATAATATTGGTTTTAAGAACTCTTTTATGTCAATTTTGACACTATTCAATAGTTGATTTTTGTGAAACTCATAACAGATTGATTACTTCAAACAAAGTAAATTAAATCAATCCTAATATATCATATTATCCTATAAAATTATTTTAATTCATTAAAAGTTTCATATTATATTTATTTGGGTATTTATAATATCAATTATTTTAATTTTTCACTATTATAGTAATTAATTCATCATCATCGTGTCATAAATAAATTAAATTATTTATTGTCTAAAAATTATAAATAAAATATCACTATGTAGGAAATCGTTTTATCTTTCTAATGAATATTTATAATATAAAATCCAACATATATAATCCTATGTAAAAATTGTTTTTCTAAAAGATATATGCTTGTGTCATTTTTGTATTCATTTTAACTTAATTAAAATAAAGTGTCCCTATCACCTACAAGTGGAACCATGGGGTCCCAAAATCGACCCAAAGATGCCTATGGTCGAACATGTATCAACCAATAAGGCTAAGACACGTTTTAGTGTAATTTAGTAATATTATAATATTATTTTTTAACCCTTATTTACCAGATTTACCCTTAACCATGGTAAATAAAATATTTACCACAGTAATTATTCAAAATGTCTAAAAATAAAAGTTACCTATTTACACAATTTGAACATCCTGATTCCAAATATAGAATCCATTTTTCTAAATTAAGAACATAGAAGTGGCAGAAATTAATTTAAAATTAATTTTTGCTGTTAAAACAAAAAGCGTGTTTTTAAGAGATAATAACTATCAAAAGATTGACACTTGTTTATGTTCGGTTTAATTGTAAAATTATGTCCAATGACCAACATTATATTAAATGGTAAAAATATATTCTAAATATTCTTTAAAACCACTCAAATTCATAATTTATCACTATTAATTATTTTGATTAAAAAAGTTGTTTTTAATTAAAATTTAGTAATTTTCACTATTCATCAAAATATTAAAGTTATCTGAAAAGTACCAAAATTTCATCTTAGGCTAAATTAGATATTCCGAATCCAAAAATTAAGTCCATTTTGAAATATAAGATATATATATAATTTCAAAATGTTGGTATTACTATTCATAACGGCTAGTTTGATTGGTTGTTAGAACTCGGTGTTGCGTACAACACACGCTATCGCATTATTCAAAGAGAAGCATACCGTAGAAGCTTGGGGTGTTACATTCTCCCCTCCTTCAAATAATTTTGTCCTCGAAATTTCTAGAATACAACCGCATGAAAAGACTCGGGTGGTTCTTCATCATAAGTTCCTCAGGTTCCCACGTTGCCTCTTCCATCTTATGGTTTCTCCACAAAACTTTTACCAGACGCGTCATCCGGTTTCTCAGTACTTGTTCTCTCGTATCAAGAATCCTGACGGGCTCTTCACAATAGGAAAGATCGGGTTCCAGTTCTAATTCCTCATAGGTGAGTACATGCGTTGGGTCAGGCATGTATTTCCTCAACAGAGATACGTGGAACACATCGTGAACTTTGGAGAGACTTGGCGGCATTGCCAATCGGTAAGCTACAGCCCCAATTCGTTCTAGAATTTCAAAAGGTCCGATGTACCTGGGACTCAATTTACCTTTCTTACCAAAACGTATGACTCCCTTCCTTGGAGATACCTTCAGAAAAACATGATCACGGACTTGAAATTCCAAATCCTTCCTTCGATTATCGGCATAGCTCTTCTGCCTACTTTGAGCTGCTTTGATGTGATTTTGGATTACTTTCACCTTTTCCACCACTTCCTCCACCAGTTCTGGGCCTACAAGTTTTCTTTCACCAACGTCATCCCAACAGGTTGGTGTACGAAATCTCTTTCCGTATAACGCTTCATATGGTGCCATCTGAATACTCGAATGGAAGCTATTGTTATAGGAAAATTCTACCAGTGGTAAATATTGATCCCACATACCCTGAAAATCAAGTGAGAAAGATCTCAACATGTCTTCTAAGGTCTGAATAGTCCGTTCTGATTGTCCATCTGTCTAAGGGTGGTAAGCAGTGATCAAATGATTTTCAGTATCCAGGGATTTCTGAAGACTTTTCCAAAATTTTGAAGTAAAACAGGGATCACGATCAGAAACAATCGATAGGGGTACTCCATGAAGTCTCACAACTTCATTAATATATAGTCTTGCTAGACGTTCCAGGGGTAGATCTTATCTTATAGCAATAAAATGTGCTGACTTGGTAAGACGATCAACAATAACCCATATTTCATCGTTCCTTCTAGGAGTCTTTGGTAGCCCCATGACAAAGTCCATCGTAATATTGTCCCATTTCCACTTCGGTATGGGAAGAGGTTGCATGACTCCTCCAGGCTATTGTCTTCCAGCTTTCACTTGTTGACAAACCATACATCTTGACAAAAAATCAGCAATCTCCCTCTTCATGTTGTCCCACCAAAAATGTTCCTTCAAATCTCTATACATTTTGGTGCTCCCAGGGTGTATAGAGAAATTGGAACTATGAGAATCATCCAACAATTCCCTTTTTAGATCAGGTAAATCAGGAACACAAAGTCTCTTCCCGAATTTCAAAATTCCATCTTCATACACAAAGTCTCTCAATCTCCCATCATTCACAGCTTTAATCTTCTTTTGAAATTCTTCATCATCGGTCTGAGAACTCTTAATCCTTTCTAGTAAATATGGTTTGGCAACCATTTGAAAAAGCATTGATGTTTCACCTTCCCTGGTTATTCCCATGTCCATCTTCACTAGATCCATGAAAATTGGATCCCTTTCAATTCTCATATTGTTCAAAACTCCACGGTCTTTTCTACTCAAAGCATCTGCCACCTTGTTTACTTTCCCCGGGTGGTAGTGTATCGTGCAATCATAATCCTTGAGTAATCAAGCCATCTCCTTTGCCTCATTTTGAGTTCTTTTTGTGAGAAAATATACATCAAACTCTTGTGATCAGTATAAATCTCACATTTTTCACCATAGAGGTAGTGCCTCCATATCTTTAAAGAAAAGATCACAGCTGCTAAATCAAGATCATGAGTAGGATAGTTTTGTTCAGGAATTTTCAACTGTCGTGATGCATAGGCAATAACTCTATCATTTTGCATAAGGACATAACCAAGTCCTTTCTTTGATGCATCACTATAAATAACGAACCCATCATTCCCCGATGGTAGAGTCAATATAGGAGCATTGACTAATCTTCTCTTCAGTTCTTCGAAACATTCTTCACACTCTTTTGTCCAAACAAATTTAACCCCTTTACGCGTGAGCTTCGTTAATGGGTTAGCCAATCGGGCAAAATTCTGGACGAAACGTCGATAATAACCTTCCAAACCAATAAAACTACGTACCTCAGTTATACTCGTAGGTGCTGGCCATTCTTGGATTGCCTTCATCTTAGAATGGTCAACAGAGATTCCATCTTTAGAGACAATATGGCCAAGAATAGAAATCTCCTGAAGCCAGAATTCACACTTGCTAAACTTCCCATATAATTCATGCCTCCTCAGAGTCTTCAAGATAATGCGCAAGTGATTTTCATGATCTTCATAGGTTTTGGAGTATACCAAGATATCATCAATAAATACCACCACAAATTCATCGAGATACTCCTTGAAAACTCTATTCATCAGATCCATGAATACAGAGGGTGAATTAGTCAATCCAAACGGCATTACGGTAAACTCGTAATGCCCGTACCTAGTTCGAAATGCTGTCTTCGGAATGTCTTTCTTCTTCACACACAACTGATGGTATCCAGATCGAAGGTTAATCTTTGAAAAGTATTGAGCTCCATGTAGTTGGTCAAATAAATCATCAATACGAGGTAGGGGATACTTGTTCTTTATCGTTATAGCATTGATCTCCCTGTAGTCGATACATAACCTCATAGATCCATCTTTATTTTTAACAAAAAGGACAGGGGCTCCCCATGGAGAAACACTAGGGCGAATAAATCCCTTATTACTCAATTCCTCTAGTTGTTTCTTTAGTTCAACTAATTCTACAGTGGCCATTCTATAAGGGGTCTTCGATATATGCCTTGATCCAGGAATCAAATCAATGGAAAACTCAACTTCTCGTTCTGGAGGATGTCCAGGTAAATCTTCTGGAAATACATCTACAAATTCTTTCACAATAGGTACATCCTCTATTTGAACATTCCTTTCCTCACCGACAGTTATTTCATTCTCTTCCTCCCTAATAATTGAATTAAGTTGAGCTACTGGGGGTGGATCTAAATAAGAATTAGGTGGTGACGATTCTGCTATAAAGATAAGGTGTTTCTTATCATTGTCATCAAGAATCGTAACCTCTTTCTTCTTACAATAAATCGTCGCATCATAGTCCGAAAGCCAGTCCATACCGAGGATTATATCAAACTCAATCATAGGTATGACGATGAGATCAGCAGATAAAGAACATTTATGTGCTCTAATGGGGACTGATTCACAAAACTTTGTTGCAATGATACTTCCCTTAGGAGTTTTAACTGACAATTCCCTTATTAAATCAAATTGGAAATATCTAATTTTCTTAGAAAACTGGGAAGATATGAAACAATGCGATGATCCAGAGTCAAATAATGCATTTGCTAAACTTGAGGAAACCATTAAATTACCTGCCACTACGTCTTTCGGAGCTTCTACCTCAGCAGTAGTGATAGCATAAGCCTGGCCTTGATCCCTTGTCCTTTTCTGAGGTAAGTTCTCCTGACGCTTAGGACATGCATTTGCATAATTCCCCATCTCCCTGCAATTGTAGCACTGAACGTTGGTAGCTTCCTTCTTCCCCTTGCAATCACGAGCTTGGTGGCCTTTTTCACCACACTTGTAACAGACTCCCATTCCATTCAAGAAAGTACCAGGATGTTTCTTCCCGCATTTACCACAAGATGGATATTCAACCTTTCCCTACTTCCCCTTATTTCCATTCCCAGATTGATCAGAATGTCTCTTCTTCTCTTGCTTTGCTATAAAGTCATAAGACTTAGATAATTCCTTTTCGGTCATGATAGGACATGAGACAATGTCTTCGTACGACGAAAAGGATTGTGAGACTAATGCTCGACGGAGAAATGGTTTTAACCCATCAAATAAACGATCAATCTTACTTCTTGGGTTACGTATATAATCTCCAGCATACCTTGCTAACCTTGTAATGTTAGCCTCATACTTTGTGACATTCTCATCCTCCTTTTGTCTCAGACTCAGAAATTGCCTTTCCATATCTGCTCGATGGTCGCAAGGAAAGTATTTTTCTAAAAATAGATCTTTGAACTCCCTCCATTCCATATTTGATACTTCATCATCTTCCTTCATGTTTTGAATCAATGACCACCATTGATCAGCATCTCCAGTGAGGCGGTAAACTGCCATGATAACTTTTTCCCTTTCACTGCTCCCCAAAGCCTGAAATATTTTCTCTAGGGAATTTATCCATTGCTCAGCTACTAAGGGATTTGTACATCCATTGAACGTTGGTGGTTGTTGCCTCATGAATCGATCTAACATTGATCCTCCACGATTTGGATCAGGGTGCTCCATACGGGTAAGGTTATTATTCATAACCTGAGTAAGTTGTCCCAGTATGGTGATTAGCTGATCGGCACCAGTTGCATCACCAGCTCCACTATAATTATCTTGAGCAGGAGGGAAATCCCTACATGGAGTGCATGCATTGATACGGTTTCCATTTCTTCCACTAGGCGCCATTTCTAAACAATGGCATAAACTAGATCAGTTTATGAATCAAAATACATAATCCCATACTTATAAAACACTTAACATAAATTGAACTATTTATGGATATAATCCATAATCATAAAAATGTTTTCTTTGAGGAAGTATATACTCATAAACCCTTCATAATGATTTGTAAATAAAATGAGAGTTATCCTAAGCATATCCCCCGGGAGTGTCGTAACCAAGAGTGCAGCAAGGCCCGTTGTCGTGCACCAGTTCCCGTTCGAGTCTAGCTCAAAGTGGTGTTTTTGGGTTTTACCCCTAGGTACATCTGTGCCAGAGCCGCCTCTACCTGCTCGTATCCAGACAGTGATGTATTTCTCGGAAAACTCACAAAATCCCTACAATACCAAAATTCTAGGGCGTTCTTCTATACTAATCCTCAAAGTTCATCTTAGGTCTACGTGCTCAAATCAGAGTTTATCTAAATCTAGCTTCCAAGGTTTGTACTAAACTTCCGCTGATACCAACTGTAACACCCCGACCCTAGTTACCCAGAGTCGGTGCATTATTACATAACATTGGCATGATCATAAGAAAGATCAAATCTCGAAAAACCGATTGGTTTAGTAGCCTTGGAAACACTAGATATATTCATAAGTTTTACATTACACCATTAAATGATAAACTACTAAAACAACATAATGTATCCACAGTCCACTCTATTATCCCCTCATAATATCCCTACAGGTCATTCATAACTTACTTCTTCACATCCTGGGAAAAATAAAACATAGAAAAGGGGTGAGCTCAAATGCCCAGTAAGGATAACAATATAGAAGAAACATTCATAAATAAGAATAAACATTTAAGGCAATGTATAACTAAAACAAAAGTCTTTCAATCTTGAACTTTCAACATAGTATGACATAAATAAAATGAAATAATTCCATTTACTTATTCACATGGATATTCTACTAATCGAATAATCACATGCAAAATCAATAACCACTTTCATAATGATGGAATGCATAATGCCAGACTATCATAACCACATAGCCAAGGCCTCGTGCCAAGACTACAAATAAGATTTTTCCAAGGCCTTGTGCCAAGACACTATTTTGTCTCATGAGACCTACCGATGCATCGAGGAGCTATAGCGGGCTCCACCCATCACATATTAAGTCCAATGCATTCTCATATGAAAAGGTTTAAACATAACATAAACATTCGTATTAAAAATAGCATACGAAATGTCAATAATTTCACCATAAACTATGAATGGTATAAAAATAGAACATCCATAGTCAAACATATCACAAAACCTTCAATACAATATAGAAGTTTTTTATCATAATAAATCAACTTCAAATAAGCGTAAAATCCATCAAAGGATGTTGACATAGATGAAATCAAAAAACTTTTTGGAGAAATATCTCTTTCTATTTTTGAAATCATTTAAGATCCATATAAAATAAAACATTTTCTTGAAAATATTCTTATAAGCTTGTATGGAAAACTTTGAATATTTTATAACGGCGGAAAATAACTGCACCCGCCGTATAAGTTAAAAAAACATTCTTACCTTAATTCTGTCGAAAAGGTTAAAAAGGACCTTGTTTTGAAAACGACAGAATGATTCCTCTTATAAAAAGTAAAACAAGGGTATAAATGACTTTAACCCATATTCTTGTAAAAATGTTTTGAAATACATTTTGAAAAAACATGGATGTGGATGATAACGAGATCCCAGTAGATTATTACGTATAAACAACCTCGGATAATGAAGAGATTGTGAAATAACCCTTACCAATTTGGTAACTTATGAAACATAAAACCCATGAAAGAGGTATCATACAATGAATATGTAAGTACACATAAATTAGAGTGTATTACACAAAGAATATAATTATGGGCAGTACATACACCACACAAAAGGTGATGGTGGAAATATGGCATGAATCTCACGGGAATAAGGAGTGAGATGAAAACCCCTTACCTTTTACTTTTCCTTGGTTGGGGTAGGTTAAACTCCTGTATAATGGTGAAATAATTGTTTTTAAATTATACAAGAATCATATATATTAATATGATATCATATATGATCATTTAACATTGATTTGTTAATAATATCTTTTAATTATCGTCATTTCAGGTGTTTACTTACTCATTTTCTTTTATATGTTTTGTTACATAAGCCATGTTTGTTATAGATAGGTTGTATATTATTCATATCCAGAATGATATCAAGTCCTTAAACATCATTTTTAAATCATCAAATGATAATTATACTTGAATGGATACGATGGAGAATGAATCTTATCGCGTTCGTGGAGACGGTAGTCCGTACGTACGCACGAGCGACAATATCATTCTTTTAAAATAATATATAAATGGATGGTATATCATATATACAGAATCATTAACATGTTATATTTATTATTTAAATGAGTTACATATCATTATTATACCCATCCAAATAATAATATATTGAACCACGACGTGGAGACGGTAAGCCGTACGTACGCACGTATGGTGACATGTTATTCAAAGGGTGGATAGAATACTGAATATGGTTGTACCATATTTATAATAACATCACAGTATATATATGATACTGGAGTCATTATTTTAGAATGTTAACAACAAAGGAAGAAGAAGTGGAAGAAGAAATGAACTTGGAAAAGGGTGGTGAAATCATTACCTCTTCTACGGGTTCTTCCTTTTGATTTGATCAAAAGGGCTCCTTAGGTTGTCTTTCTGATCAAACTAAGGCCTATAGGTTGTAGTGAGGGAAGTTGGGAGAGTATTTTGGAAGAGTTTGGCCGAACCAAAAGCCTTTGAGGGTGTTAATAAATGAGAAGGAGGAGTGCCCTTTTATAAGAGGGGTGAGGGGCACCTTTGGAAAAGATAGAAATATTAATTTATAATAAATTAATATTCGGTTTCTAGTGGCTCCAAAGTTGATTATTTAAATGTTGAGGTGGGGATAGGTCGAAAAAAACTCAACAAATAGAATTTAGACAGGTCTGGGTACCTATATTAACCTTATCTTTAAGTATTAACTCTAAGCTAATTAGTTTCACTTTTACAATGTCTCTTTGTATTTTTATATAATATGGTTAATAAACTTACTATATACATCCAAGTGACCCCCAAGTGGTCCATTAATGACGAACCTATCATGATATAAGTCTCTTGGCCGAACCTTAGTTTTTTAGGAATTTAATATCAATTAATAATATAATATTGGTTTTAAGAACTCTTTTATGTCAATTTTGACACTATTCAATAGTTGATTTTTGTGAAACTCATAACAGATTGATTACTTCGAAAAAAGTAAATTAAATCAGTCCTAATATATCATATTATCCTATAAAATTATTTTAATTCATTAAAAGTTTTATATTATATTTATTTGGGTATTTATAATATCAAGTATATTAATTTTTCACTATTATAGTAATTAATTCATCATCATCGTGTCATAAATAAATTAAATTATCTAATGTCTAAAAAGTATAAATAAAATTTCACTATGTAGGAAATCGTTTTCTATTTCTAATGAATATTTATAATGTAGAATCCAACATATATAACCCTATGTAAAAATTGTTTTTCTAAAAGATATATGCTTGTGTCAGTTTTGTATTCATTTTAACTTAATTAAAATAAAGTGTCCCTATCACCTACAAGTCGCACCTTGGTGTCCCAAAATCGACCCAAAGATGTCTATGGTCGAACATGTATCAAACAATAAGTCTAGGACACGTTTTAGGGTAATTTAGTATTATTATAATATTATTTTTTAACCCTTATTTACCAGATTTACCCTTAACCATGGTAAATAAAATATTTACCACAGTAATTATTAAAAATGTCTAAAAATAAAAGTTACCTATTTACACAATTTGAACATCCTGATTCCAAATATGGAATCCATTTTTCTAAATTCAAAACACAGAAGTGGCAGAAATTAATTTAAAATTAATTCCCGCTGTTAAAACAAAAAGCGTGTTTTTAAGAGATAATAACTATCAAAAGATTGACACTTGTTTATGTTCTGTTTAATTGTAAAATTATTTCCAATGACCAACATTATATTAAATGGTAATAATATATTCTAAATATACTTTAAAACCACTCAAATTCATAATTTATCACAATTAATTATTTTGATTAAAAAAGTTGTTTTTAACTAAAATTTAGTAATTTTCACTATTCATCAAAATATTAAAGTTATCCGAAAAGTACCAAAATTTCATCTTAGGATAAATTAGATATTCCGAATCCAAAAATTAAGTCCATTTTGAAATATAAGATATATATATAATTTCAAAAAGTAGGTATTACTATTCATAACGGCTAGTTTGATAGGTTGTTAGAACTCGGTGTTGCGTATAACACATGCTATCGCATTATTCAAAGAGAAGCGTATCATAGAAGCTTGGGGTGTTACAAAATTTATCTGTTTGGGTCCGACATTCTAGTTTTTCTTGTTGAACTTGTAATTTTTATTTTGAACCTCAATGAATATATCATAGCAGAAAATGATTTTTTATGTGTCATCCAAAATTTCTTGATTCTTCTAATAAAATAACTTTTAGAAGAAACCATTCAATAGTGATATTGAAATTAGGAAGTCACTAAAGGTGTTATCTAGTTCAGAAATATTAGGATAATTAATGAATGCTGCTGAAGAATTTGGAAATTTTAGTCAGTTTAAAGAAGGGGTAAAATGGTTTGTGGTACAATATTCAAACAATAAGGAACACAACCATGAAATAAAACGAGAATATTTTTCAAACATTCATATTGGGAGTTTAATTTGATATTTCATAATCATAATTTATTGTATATTAAGAAGAACGTGAGTGACAATGAAATTTTTACAGCGCTTAATGAGAAGGGTAAATCAAAATATTGCATTAATTCTCATAGGGATTTGGAGTAAATGAATATAAATCATTGTTTTTGTTAAATTTAGAATTAAAATTACCCTTTAGATATTTTTATAGTAAAAAATCATGATAAATATGTATTCCTATGAACATTAGAGAATGTAAATGTTCTAGATGGATATTCTAGTAACATATCATGGTGAATTGAATTGAAACATCAAAAGTTATATGGATATAAAATTCATGACCCACATATTTTTACGGAGAAGTTTTTGTCATTGGATTTGTGTAATACATTACTGGAAAATGTAAATACAGTTCGAGTTAAGTCGTGTACCTTTTTTGGGGATCTTTTTGAAAAAACATTAAAATTAACAGAGCTTGATAAACTTCAAGAAATAATTTTTTTGACACTACGTCATTTGGAGATGTTATTTATCCCTTCATTATTCATAGTCATGATTCATTTTATTGTTGATTTGGTTGAAAATGCATATCTTGTTGAACCAGTACACTATCGATGGAGGTGTCCAATTGAGAGGTATGTCGATATTTTTTAATTTTCATCGTAGAATTCATGTTTATAAAATCATTACATGATATTTTTTAATATGTATCTGTTTTTTTACATTAGGTAATTAGGTTATTAAAAATCCTATGTGAGGAATACAGGTCAACTTGAAGGATTTATTGCTGAAGGTTCCATAGAAAAATAGTGTTTTTCCTTATGTTCTGGGTATTTTTATGGGATTGAGTGTAGATTAAATCATTCATGATGTGTTGATGACATCATTCATTATAAAAATAAGTCATTGTTATTTCCATATACTGGGTGACCAATTAGAAGGTCATCAAATTTTAAACTTACTATATTTGAGTTTCTACAGGAAAATAGATATGTTCTAATCAATTGTGTTATTGAAGATACATTTGTTGAAGTAATCAAACCTAAAAAAAGAAGATTAAGGGGATGCACATGAAATGAGATGGAATTTTCAAAATCTATTAATAAAAATCTTGTAAAATGGTCTCCATATCAAATATGTGTATACTCGTATTCATATTATTGACATGTATTTATTTTTTCTAGGTTAAAACATAATTCATATATCTTTTTTCTATAAAATAAATATTTAAAATCAAGCTAAAATATTAAATGATCTGATTTTTTTGGCTCAATGTCCTCTAAGGCAGTATAAGATATTTTATGACTACAATATTCATGGATTTAGGTTTCAAAGAATTTACCACGAAGAATATTTGAAAACTCATAATAGTGGTGTGTCTATATTTCCAGAGGTGGGATACTATGGGATGCTAAATTATATAATCAAATTGAACTATCATGGATAGTTTTTTTATTGTCGTATTCGAATAAAAATGGGTCAATATTGATAGGGGTATAATGAAAGATTAATCACATATTATTTCTATAAATATCTCTCAGTTGATAGATACTGATGAGTGAGTAGAACATGATCAATTTATCTTGGATTTAAAATAGAAAATGGTTTAATATATGGAAGATAAAATACATGAAGTCTGGTGTGTCACTGTACACATAATATAGAGAGACATATAAGATATGGGAGAGGAAGATATATTGGTTTTTTTATGGTGAACCTCATTAGGCACAAAACATGGAATAATTTTTCCGGAAAATATCAAAAATATAGATCTTCATAGAGAGGGTGAAAAAGAAGGGATAATTATAATGGAGGTTGGTAATAATGATGATAATTAAGATGAAAATAATCAAATGTATAAATTGGTAATGGAAATATATTAAAATTTCTCATTGATATGTGTTTAATACATATTTATATTATTCTAGCTTTTTATTATTTTGTAAAAAATATTAGTTTTTCAATTTTTATACATTTAATATACCTTAATCATAGAAATGTAATAATGTCAAGAATAAAAAATTTCAAGATCCTATTTAATTAGCATCCTGGAGAACGCCACCACTTCAATCATCTTTTGTGGATCCTAGTAATTATATTACACCGAAGACTGCTAGAGAGATTGTGGTGCTGCTAGAATATATGGTAAGATTATTGAGATAATTTCTTGTTAGATAGTCACATTTTTCTTTAACATTACCCTTGTTGTTTTTTGATTCTTTTTGTAAAAAAATGGCAACCAACTAAATAAAAACATACCATTGAGTTCCCAAAAAACAAATATATAAAAACAATCAATCAACTATAAAAATAACAGCTAAATTATTTTTACAATGAAATATATGGAGGTTTACTTAAAAACCTCTAAATAATGCATTGACATTGTAATCCACTTCAGGTAGTAAAAAAAGACACATAGACACGATTTTTTTGTAGTGAACCTCTTGTAATAGCTTCAAGCACGTAGTTTCATTGAGAAGTGAATGCAGTTTAGGGGCAAGGATGACTAACCATGAGGTGTGGTGTGAATGGACAAGGCATGATGGGCAGTGTGACTAGATAAGGTGTGAAATAGTACACCACTGTGTAGGGTGTGCTATGTCATTAATTTTATTAATAATATATTAACTATAAATTTTTTATTTTTAGAAAATATTTAATGACTATAAATGTTATCATAGGAAAAAACCACATATTGATTTGTGAAATATACGAATCACACCCATGTCAATCTCAGTTATTGTTTTCTTGTGAAGCCCATAAATATGTTTTTAGTGTTTTAAAACACTAAAATGCACATTTATTAATCAAAACAACAAAAAATGATATCGTATTGGCATGAACTTATGGGACAAAACACATTTAATTATTTGTGACATGTTAAATTAAACAATGAATTAATTCAATGTGTGTTATTCATGGAATGACTCAATATGAAATTTTAAAATAAATCAATGTTTTGAAAATAGGTTTTAGTGTTTTTTTAGATTTCACTTAAATAATGGGAGAACAATCATAGATATAATTTTGAAATGTAGGAATTGAAAACACATCATTTCAGATTGCAATTTTCCTGTTATGTCCATAAACCCCTTTTTATGATTTTTAAACACTAATACATGAATGGAATGGTCAAAAACATAGAAAATGATCTCAAATTGATGTGAAATCAATGGATGACCACTACTGAGTTGTTTTTCACATGTACATTCAGACAGCACGTCAATATGACTTGATGTGTGGTCGAAATGACTAAGTAGACACTTCTTAAAGAAACAAAAATCTTTAAAAACAAGTGTTAGGTGGTCAAAACTAGGAAAATGATGTCGGATTACCCGGAAAATCAAAGGGAAATGATTTTATTTTTAATTATGAGATTTCAGAATTGAATGAAAATCATTTTGATGAAGGATTTCCTGTTGTCACAGTGAACACATTTTTAGTGTTTTAAAACACTAAAACGTGCATGGAATTATGGAAACCTTAAAAAAATACCAAAAATTGATTTCATATCATTATAAAAACACTAATAGTTCATTTTTTGTATATATACGCGCTAAATACAATTCAATCTGACATGTGGTGGGGTCAAAATGTCTCAGTAACAGCTTCTTAAAGGCATATAAACCATTTAAAAAAAGTGTTATGGGGTTAATACTTAGAAAAATACAACAAATTTCCTTGAAATTAGGGTATAATTACTACATATTTAATTGTGAAATGTATGAACTGACGAAATGTCATTCTGAATGAGGGTTTTCCCATTATGCCTATAAACATGTTTTTAGAGTTCTAAAACAAAAAAAAATTGTGTGGAATGGTGAAACCCATATAAAATGACCTCATATTGGAATTAAATCATTTTATGAAAAAATGGTTTATTTTATATGTGTACACAGAGAAAACACATCAATATGGTGTACAGTGTAGTGGTAATGACTCAGTAACCACTTCTTAAATGTACAAAAACAATTAAAAACAAGTCTCGAAAGGTTAAAACTGGGAAAATGACGTTGAAATTCCCTAAAATACAGGGACAATGACCAAATATTTAATCATGAAATGTGGAAAAACATGGAACATCATTCCGAATGATCTTTTCCCCATTATGGCCATAAATTTCTTTTTACTATTTTAAAATACAAAAACATATTTAGAATGGTTTAAACAATAGAAAAGAACCTCCAATTGCTGTGAAATCATTTTACGTCAAATAATGAGTTATTTATGACTTTTATGGGATGACAATAAGTCAATATGATGTGAGGTGTTGTTGGAATGACATAGTAACTACTTCTTAAAGGTACAAAAACCATTTGAAACTTTTGTCGGGGGTTTAAAACCATCAAGAGATGTTATATTAACCTATAATTAAGGGATATTACCATATATTAATATTTTTAATGCAGGAAATGATGTAACATTAATCTTAATGGTGGTCTTTCCATTATGTTAATAAACATGTATTTAGTGTCTTAAAATACTAAAATGTGCGTGGAATGGTCAAAACCCCATAAAATGACAAAAAAGTGACTTCAAATCACTCTAAGACCATATGTATTTTATTTTTGACAAGTATATATAGACAACATGTCAATATAATGTGCAGTGTGGTCATAATGCCTTAGTAACCCATTCTTAAAGGTACAAAAAACCATTATAAAATGAGTGTCAGCTGGTCAAAACCAGGAAAAAACATCATATTTCCATGAAATTAGGGGAAAATGACCGTATATTATATTTTTAAATATAGGAACTAATTTAACATTATTCTGAGTAATGGGTTTCCTAGTACAACTATAAATACATTTGTAGTGGATTAAAATACTAAAACATGCATGGAACGGTTAAACCCATGGAAAAATACCAAAGATTGACATCAAATCAGTAGACAACCACCACTATGTTAATTTTTGAAATATAGGTCATTCTTTGATATCAAATGCTTTAAATTATTTTTATTATGTAAGTTTAACGCACACTGTACGCCACATTAAAAATTAATTAGAGTATTTTCTTACCCCCCCTTTTAGTTTTGAGTTTTGTTTCTTATATTAAATAGGTATGTATTTTTTATTAAAGTGTTTGGAATTAAATATTATTATTTTTATGTTAAAATTTATTCTTTTTTTATTAACAAAATAAAAAATTTATGAGCAGCATTCAGAATATATTATCTGTCATTTCTTTTTCAGAATTCTTTTCACAAATATTATGGTTTTCATTGTAGGTTCCAAATGGCTGCATTAGTTCATAGGTTGACCATTGAAATTCATGACATTATTTAGAAGGAAATCATGACGGTTCTTAGTTTCTGTGGCGTGGTAAAATTTTATCAATTATTTCATTTTAATTATTATTTATGTTGTTTAGTTTTAATTCTTGTTTTCTTTTGTGTTATAGTAGATGAGGTGACATGGTAGGTTTCAGTTGATGAAATGCTATAGAGAGAAAACGTTTAAGCAGAGGTCATGATGTGGACGTATATTGGTCGTGATTTGGATATAGTGGAGGTAAAAATATGTATTGGTTTACTGATGTTTGGGTTGACTAAGATTGAGGTTATGATGATTGTGGATATTTGTATATTTTTTACGAATGTGTCACATATGTATGATGGTTTAACATATATTCATGTTTTTTTATTACATGTAACTTTTTTGTATTTATAGTTTTTTATAAATTACATAAATATTTTAAAAAATCTAATTTAGTGTCGGTTCTTAGAAACATCCACTAGATAGATTAGATAAAATATGTTTAGCTGTATTTAGGAGTAACCGGTACTAAAAAAATCACCACTGAACATATCAGCGACTATCAATTAAATATTTTTAAATATTTATTCGAGGTATTTTTTTATAAAAAATTAGTGTCTAAATAAAATAAAAACCACCACTAAATACTCCAAATGTGACACATAGTAAACCCGCCTTGAAAATATTGAAACCGTTACTAAATGACTAGAAACCATGAAATATGTGGCAGTTTTTAAAACTGACGTGAATCTAATATGTGGTGGTTTAAACCACCTCTAGTCCAAAAATAAATTATTGCTATAACCATTTTTTATTACCGTATAAATAATATATTATATCATTTCCAAGAAGAAGTTGAAAGTCAAGTACACTGATTTCCACTATAGATAATTATCCCCATAAAGAACATATATATTTGGTTTTCTAGATAAAGACAATATATGACACATCTCTCCACTCCCTCAAGAATTATAAAATAAGAATAAATACAATAAAATTGAAGGATTTTGTTACGATAAATCTTATGTGATACAAGATTAACTATACAACTACTCCACCACCTAGAGTATCATCTTCAATGCTTTGATATCAAAGGAGCATGTGGGAATAACCATGAAAAATATTCAATCATTAGATCATTATATAATAATGTAAATAAAAACTAAATTGATTTTGGATAATAAATATCTTCTTCAATGAATGTATCTCAAGGATGAGGTATTGTTTTCTTTTTAATCTATTATAATTTATTTATTAAAGATCATCTCTTGTATCCACCATTATTTTTCAATTTTTGTCTGATAAATTGGTCATTAATGATGTTTATTGTCATGTTAATTTTGGTATATTCATTTAATCGGACAATAACCAGGTTGGATTGACCCAAATAGGTTCTTCTATTACATTCATATCCTTCATGTGGTGTCTCAATACTCAAATTCAAATATATATTTTTTATTGGTCATTTAAGAAATTATTTTTAATATTTAATTTCATCGAAATTTATTATTTAAATCATAATTTAAATTCATATTATTCTCTATATTCATTAACCTTCATATAACCATGATGTAGATAAAAATACACAATGAACATTCAAATAACACATCCGAAGGTGATGAGATTTCTAGCCGGATATCACAAGAATACACAACGTGGAACCCTGTGGAACATGTAGTATCAAAATATTCAAAACACTAGGACCATTTAAAAAAAATTATGGTCATGTGGGAGAATACATGATGTATTTACATGTATCATGTTTAATAGAATATGTTGTAACACTATTTACAGAACTGCACATCTTGTGACTAATGAGCACATAGTGTAGTCCGCCTGTTGGCACAATGAAAAATGAATGTTCAAAGAAAAATCGTGTATTATTATATGATTTTCCTAAATAATGGTTTTGTAAATTAGGTTTCTCTCAATATAAAGATCCTTCGCATTCCATGTGCCTCATTAATTCCTAAAACTGATATACATGCTATGTTCTTGGGTGTGTGTCATAGATAGATGAGTATGTGATATACATGATGTGTAGTTGGATTGTACTTTCTATGTTTCCTATATGTTTACATATTAAATAAAATTTAGTAATTATTCCATTAAATCTAATCAACGCATGTCCATGTGTCATTAATTAATATCATACACCATGTGATAGGTTCTAAGCATAATAGATACTCAATTAAATTCTACATAATTTTTTAACTACAAATAATATATAGTCATTAATCGTCATGTTCTCCACATGAATTCAAATCAGTACACACCCTGAAATAAAAAATGAGTTCTTTTTTCTTTTATTAACATTACATTCCATAGAATTACGAGATACACAATGTAAAATACAAGTAATTTGAGTTTAAAAAAACAATAATGACAATGTTGAATAGTTAGGACTAGTTCACACTATGGTTCCTCTAATTTTAGGTCATATACTTCATTAATTCTAAATAACATTTATTAATTTCTTTAAATTACATTGTACCATAATCTCAATGACTGTTTGGGTAAATATTATGATAAATGAATTAATTATTTAAAAAATATAACGAATTAATGTTAGTATATAATATATTAATTAAAATAATTTAAATGAAATATTGTTTATTAATTTGTATTCATTACATGTGTGTATGATCATGGGATTTTTTGACCAGTGTATGGGTTGGATTTATTTTAATTTATTTATTACATGGATTTTATTCGAAATTATTATTATTAAATTGAAATTAAGGAATGTATTTCATCGTATTCTTATTATGTAAGGACCTATATATCTATGAGATTTTATGTAAATCCAATGACCATTCTATTAGTTCCTCATAACTACATGTGAGTAAAGCATACGTATGCATTGAGCTCCAAGATGATTGGAGGAGGTCCAATATAGAGTTAAGGATAAATCAACCAAGGTGATACACATTATAGAGGTGGAATGTTACAACATTAGGCAAGACAAGCTCGTCAAGATTTTTCCCTACGGGCCAATGATTTTTTTCGAATAAATAAAAAAACCGGAAGATAAATCTCATGGCCATTACACATATTTTATCAAATATTTTTTATGTTTATTTATTTTACTTTTTATGGTTTATTTTTAATACCCTTGTAATATTTTCAATTACTACTTCCCTATAAGTATTATTTCTCTCAATCCATTGTTCATATTTTGTATTTCCTAATATTTTTAGTTGGTTTTATTTTTCTAGGCTGTGTTAGAGGAATGTATTGAGTTATTGGTCAAGTAGAACAAAATTATATAGTGTGATTCTTTTATGTAACTATAGATGCAATGGTTTTAGTGTGGTTGAGGTATTATGATGTAGAAAATAGGTTTATAGGTACTATAAATTTTGGCATAACTGTGGCATGGAGATTGGGCTATGATGTAGAGTTTTGGAAGGTGAAATTAGTTTCTTTTTCTAATATTAGGGCTACCACACCACGAAGATAGGCTAAAAAGTATAATTATTCTTAAATTATGGAATTTGTGGTGTGGTTGTTACCTTATTGCATACTCCCTCATTCTTGGTTTTTAGGATCACACTGTTGACCATGATGTGGGTACCATTAGTTATTCAACTAGACTCTATTATAACACATTACCTTACCTAATACCATAGTTTTATTTCACATTATTTAACCATTACCAATGGAGTGTGGCTTATGCAGCAATGTTATGGGTTCTATTTTCCCCTATAAATTCTCAAGATCACATTTCAATCCATTAACCACCACATTCAACCCTAACTCAACCCATTCAAACATAGATACTTCTTTGAATATTTTTTTTCTATCATTACATAATTCCTAGGCGGTATGAATTGTTGATCGAAGCCATGTTCCTCTATTGAGAATTTGATCTCCATTTTAGTCTTGACCACCTTCTTCTTTGAATTCTAATTCCAACTCTCTATGGATCAACTTCATCAATGGTGGCAATATTTTATCCATACTTCTAATCTTATTCCCTTTAGAATCATTTCAAGATTTTGGGATTTTGTTTATATCATCAATCCTCATGATGTGTTAATCATGAATTTGGGTATTAAGTGTTCTCTTTGGTCTATTTCTATATAGATCATATTATTTGGAGAATTAGGATGAGAATCCATTATCAAGGAACCCTTCTCAATTTCTATGTCCCTCATATTCTTTTGGATTATCATTTACACATGGGAATTTTCATTCCATGTGTTTCAGGGTAGTTGGTTTCTTAAATTGAATTTTTAATGTGAACCATGATTGCTTTCTTCCTTAAATTGATTTCAAAAAGTGGTAAATAGAATATAAGTGGATTTAGAATAATGTGGTGGTTTTTTTTATGGTTTTGAAAATGGTTTTACCCTTTGGTATGAATTAAAAAAATTATTTTTGAAAAATAATATTTTGGTTTCCAATATGAAATTCCCTTGAATGACTCTAATTTTTTAAACCCATATGTGATAAATGATGAGGCATGGACCTATCCTCAGTGATGAAATATTTCCCATAAAAATTTTCATATAATGTAATGTGCGAACCATGTTGCCTATGTTTTGGAATTGATTCACTCTTGTGAGTGTCATATTATTCAATGGAACTTTTTTCACAGTTAATGTGAACACAAGGTGACCCGTTGATCACTATAATGTAAATAGGATCCTCAATGACCTGGATCATTTTGTAATCCATGGATAATTTTCTCTAATTGTTATATTTGAAATTATTTAGTATCTTGTGTACTGAAATTATTTAATAACCTCCGTGTTGTTTTGATTTTAAAAACTCTTAAAAAGGGTGTTTTATCCATGATTTAATTAAATTCATATTTCAGGACTTTTTTTAAATTATTTTACAATTATTGGTCAGATTTTTAATGTTTTTTTATGGAGCACTTGGTGGGATCCTTTTTCCACACCCTATAAATCCCTTTGGGAGTATTTAGATCTTGTTTATCATATACAGGTAAGGGAAAGGTCACATAACAAGGGTTGGAGCCTGTTTATAAGTAAGGTGTGGGAGTTTGTTTGTTACATCACATCACAATGAGTTGGGATGTAGAAATATTTGAGTATTTGGTTTTTCATTATGTATCATGGAACTTGTTTCTTCTATTTTGGTACCTATATTTTATTTTATTATTTTAGGAATACAATTATGTTCCATAAATTTATCACCCTGATTTAGGTTAACTATAAAAAATCATTCCCATGAATGTTCATACAACCAAAGAAAATTTCACTAGCCAGTGGTGACCAAGAATGCCATATATTTCATGTGATAACTGATTTGAGTTATGGATGGTTTGGTTAATTAGAGTTCATTTAGTAAAAATGGTATTTAATGAATGTTTTCATGTTTTTGTTGTCAGTATTCATTTATTATTGACTTAGTAGAAAGAAGAAAATAATATGGGTACTTATGGGGAGAGTTGTGAGTGAGTTCCTAACAAACTCTTATATTTAAAATCAATAATTTACCACTCTTTATTAGTAATTATATCATTATTAATTTTTAGTGTTTTAATCACAATATTTTTTCCATATGTCTCCGGATAATTTTAGTTGTTTTATTCAAATATGAAATAGAATTTATTTGTGAATCTCATGTTTTCAGGTCTCATTATATTTTGATGGGTAGTATTGTTTCCCCAAAATACTTACAAATATTCCTTAGGAGAGTAATATTGGTATTCCAGGATCATGAAACCATCTATTTAAATATAACCTAATTGAATCAATAGTGAATATTGTTTGATCTATAAAAAATCAGTGGAACATACGCCTATAAATTTTTGGGAGGTAGAAAGACAATGGTATGTGGACAGGAACTAGGAATTGGAATTTGTATCTATAATAAAAAATACTTTGAGGAAACAAATGGTCCTTAGGATGAAATGGGTCGGTTGGGAAAGTTCAAGGGACTCTTAAAATTCCTAGAGACTCCTGAATCAGTCATGGTGAAGTTCATCATCATCAAACATTATGGTCTACATAGAAGGTGATTGGACTCATTTATATTATATAAAAACTATATGGGGATGGAGTGGAAGAAAATAAAGGACATTTTCATTAAATAATTCTATCTTGAATCTATTACAACTATAAAATCCATGGAGTTTCTAAAGACTGATCATGAATATCCAACTATGATGGACTATTCAAATCATTTCGATGAGATCTCTATGTTTTCTTTCATTGTTGTGTCTAATGAGAAGTTGAAGCCTCAGAATTTTTAGAAGGGTATTCGACCTAATATACTAGCATAAGTCTTAATGCTAAATCTTCCCACCTATGTTGAGATTATGGATAGAGAATTGATGGAAGATCTTGAACTGAAGGGTAATTCAGATTTGATTGGATTTTCTATTTTCACTGGTACTAGATGTTATGGTTCATTTAATTTAAAGGTGAATTGTAATATGTTTCATGAGGGAAATAATGTTGTTAATTCTCATAGTTCCCTTAGTGCATCATCATTAGTGCCTAGTTAGTTGACATGTTATTGGTCCATCCAGTTGGGATAGACAAATTTGTTTTTCTGCATGCATAAAATGGTTTTCCAGTCATGTGAAATCTATGGTAACTTGATGAAGTTTTGTAAATCTATATATTATCCTCTCTATGTTACAATATATTTGACACTTAAATGATCTTCATTTAAACCATATTCCTCAAAAACTATAGGATTGAGGCCCTATGCCTCCATAACAAAGCAGTTACATACATTTGAAGAGTTTCCAATTGAAGTTGATGTGGGTATTGTGATCATGAGAGGTAAAATTTCAGTTTATTCTACTTTATTGATTACTCTATTTAATATAGGTTCCTATCACTACTTGGTATAGACTTATTTATTTTATATTGTAAATATTCAAACAAAACTCATTCCATTCATTATGGAATTGACAATACCTCTAAAAAAAGTAGGATAAGGGTTTAATTTTACCTCACATTCATTATGTATGTACAATGTTGGTATAGTATTGGATTTATTAGTTCACGACTAGGACTTATTTTAGGTTATTATCCAGATTAATTTTTTGATTTCCTAAAAGTATTAGATTTATTTATACCATCATTGGGTGATATTCATTAATTCCAATTGGAGTTCTCATGGGTTTCTGGGAGACTAGGATCGAAGGTCCAATCGATTTGGGACATCTCTTCCTGAGATTAATCAATGTTTTACACTACCATTTTTTCAATAGGAATCAAGTAGTGAAATCCTCACTAATGTAGTCAATGTATTTTCTAAAGTGTTCTTGAATTACATATTGGGTTCTCCACCAGAGTGGTAGGTGGAGTACTATATTGACTTAGGGCCTAGAATCAACTAATTTTGATCCCATCCTGTTTAATGGATCCTACTGTGTTGAAGGCCATGGATCTTAAGTTTTTTTTATTTTATAAACAAGGTATTTACTCATCCAAGAGTGTAACCTTGGGTATCCCCAATTCGTTTTTCCAATAAGGATGATGAGACCCATCACTCATGCATCAATTACCGGAATCTCAATCGAGTAATAGTTAATAAATTTTTCATTTCTATTCCATTGATGACTTTTTCAACCAATTGAAAGGGGAAAGGTGGTTTTATAAATTTGGTCTTTGGTATGGTTATAATATTTATGGAATTAACGTTTTTGATATTCCATAGACCACCTTTAGGAGAGGTTAAAACATTATGTGTAACCTATGGTTTTGTTTGGCCAAACCAATTCTCTCATTGTCTTTAAGGTATTTATAAACCAAATCCAACATGAGTATGTTGTCACATTTTTTAGTTTTCTTGGATGATGTTATGGTGTACTCCAAGGCCGAAGAAGATCATGGGTTTCACTTGAGGAATTTTTGGGAGAATCTAAGGGACCAACATATATATGACAAATTATCAATGTTCTACTTATTAGTGTAATATGTTTTGTTCTTTGAACACATGATTTCAAAAAAAAGGTATTTTCGTTGATCCAGAAAAAGTGATAGTTGTCATGTCTAGGGAATAACCACAATTTTTTTTTTGAGAAATTTAGTTTCTTTGGTTTGTTAGAATATCATCAAATTATTTTGAAGGATTTATTGAAGATGGAATCTCCTTTTAACCCTCTCACCCAGAAGTGGGTTATGTTCTCATGGTACTCAAATTTTCATGTATCCTCTTGACAATTTAAAGAGGTGTTTGATCTCAACACCAATTATGACTTTTCTAGATGTCATTTAGGGATTTTTAGTTGACTATAATGCTTCATGATTTTGTTTTGGATTCATATTTATATAGGGATATCATATATTAGCTTATAGAGCATGTCATATTCTACCTCACGATACATATTAACCCACTTATGGATTAAAACATGCACCAGTTTTTGATTCTTTGAAAATGTGGAATCACTATCATTTTGGGGGAAATTTTATTGTCTACTCTAACCATAAAATTTTGGCAACATCTATAATAAAAACAACTTCAATCTCCACCAAAACAGTTTGGTTGAGTACTTTTAGTCCTTCAAATTTGACACTGCCTATACATTGTGAACAGGAATTATTATTGAAGACCCTCATAGAAGGAAGTTACATTTTTTATTCTAGAAAATAATTGAAGGATGAGTGTAATTTTGTGTGACTTTTTGCTCAAATAAATCTAGGAGTTAGTTAGGGGAAGTCTGGTAATTTTCCAGGAAGGGTACTTGTAACATTTTCCTTATTAGAAATGATTCTTTATAAGAAAAAACAATATGATGAGTTCCATAGAATATGGAGATCTTTATATGGTTTAGAGACTATTTTTTGTGTGGTATCTTTCCTATGAGGATATTCTTGTCTTAGAGAGTTATTATTACATCCCTTCATCTTTATGAAATGACATATTTTGAGATTGTCACTATTCCTTATGGGTTATCAACCCTAGAACCAATATTTTGTTCTGGGACATGAAACATTATTTTTTGGACACACATGAAACGAGACATCTCCAAATTGTTATCTAGTTTCTATATAGGAAAAAATATTAAAATAGATTATTATAGTCCTTTCAGGTTTTTCCTGACTCTTCACATGACAATATAGAAGTAGGATGAAATTTTTATGGATATCCAAATTGTGTTACCTCAAACTACCAAAGTTAAGAATTATATTTTTTTGTTGATCGATCGATTGAAACAATTATCTCATTTCATATAGATACAAGACAACACTAAAGTGGGGGACCTAAGAAAGTTTTATATGATTGAGATTGTAAGGTTGTATGGGAATACAATGGCTATTTTCTTAAATAGGTACCCTTAGATTTCATCAAGGTTTTTTAAGTGTCTCCAATAAGAAATGGGAACTTAGATCTGGTTGAAAAACATATCTACCTCAAACATATGGGTTAATGGAAAGATCTAACCATTTTCTAGAATATATTACTTGTATTGTCATCACTATAGTTGTCCCATTTATTGGTTTGAGGTTGGAGAAGCATCCTGGGTTGAAAGAAGTTTGAATTTGAAGTCAATGGTGAATATCTTGTTGTATTTTCAATGTTTTGTGATAAATCAATAATGATAAAAATCTTTTATAGTTCTACTTTATCATCCTTCTGAGTTTTTATTTGGTGAGACACTTTTTTAGAATGTACCTCCATTTTTGGGCCATTGATGGCTTAGAAAGAAAGGTAATATCACCCCTAGCTATGTGAGACAATTTTAGATCGTGAAATGATTTGTGATGGTGGAATATATCTTGAATTTACCACCATATATGTCTTGGTACATTATGCATTTCATGTGACTTAATATAAAAAATATCAATTAAACCTGTCTCATATTGTAAACTGGGAAGTCCATGGCTTGTAACTCGATATGTATGTGACCAAAAAACAACACTGAGTTATTATTTCTCAAGAAAAGGTTCAATGTGGGATTTTTGTAACAATTTTTGACGTTTTATGAAAATATTTTTTATATTCTCATGAGACATTATTGAGGAAATATGTGATGACATAGTATTTGGCTAAACTATTTTAAGGCCAACCTTCTTTTACCTAGATTTTTTGGGGTAGAACAATTATAGTGGGAAAAATTATAACACCCCTATTTTTTTCAAGTATCACTTTCACTATTTTTATTAATTTTATCATTGCCTTAGTCATTAATGGTTTTTTACAAATTTTTCCAATTTTATTTTGTTTTCTAGGGTGGTTCAGAGGTATGTCTTGAGGTTTTGTTGAAGTGGAATCAAAATCTATAGTGTGGTCATTTTATTTTGACACAAATGTAGTGGATGTGATGGGGTTGTGGTACTATGATGTATTAGATTTATTTAGTGTTTTATAATTTTTTTCATATATAATACAAGTATATTGGGGTATGGCGTAACGTTTTACAATGTGTAATTCCAGTGTTATGGCAATTTTGAGGTCACCACTCGATAAATATTGGCTAAGACATGGACTTTTTCTTAGTGTTGGGATTATATGGTGTGGTTATTACCTTACAGCGTGGTTCCTAATTATTTGTTTTTATGGTTTATTAACCATTGAAGGTATTATGGAGAGGATTTTACTAGGTTCCATTATGGTACAGTCCCTTACATAATGACATAGATTCGTTCCATATCAGTTCTTATTGTACCAATTAGTATGTATTTTCCATGGTATTATGTTTTTTAGTTTTCCCTATGAATACCCAATACCCCATTTCAATTATTGGACTAGCTTCTTTTACTCTAATTTCACCCATTCAAACATGGATGCTTCTATGGTATTACATTGCCTCTCTCAAATGAATTTCTGGGTGGATCAATTTTTTTATCAGAGCCATGGTCCTCCCTTGGTTATTTTATCACTGTTTTGGTCGCAGATATCTTTCTTCTGGAAATTACCCTTTCTTCTATATATGGGTTTACTTCATCAATATTGTGAATTTTTTATCCTGGTTTCTAATATAATTCATTTTAGAATCATTGTGGAATTGGGGGACATTGTTTGGATCTTCAATCCTCATCGTGGGTTGATCAATAATTGGCATAGTAAGTGTTATGTTTGTTCTTCGTTATTTTAGATCACTTAAACTTAGAGATTTAGGATTGGAAATTATTGAACTTGGATCCCATCTCAATTACTAACGACCATATATTATCATGGATTATTGATTACTCAAGGGAATTTTTATTTCAAGTGTTTCATTGTAGGTGTTTTTTAACTTGTATTTATAATGTGAAAATTTATTTTTATTCTTAGAAAATTTGATTTATAATGGTCATAAAAGGTATTGAAATGGTTTCAGAATAACATGATGGTTTTGATAATGGTTATGAAAATGGTTTTCACCTTTCATATGTATTTTAAAATTGGATTTAAAGATTGATTTATGCGGTTTCAAAGAATAACAGACATTGAAATATTTTCATTTTCGAAACCTATTTGTGATCAATGATGAGACAGTGAGCCATCGTTAAGGATGAACCATTCCCCCAATAACATATTTTCTAAGGTAATGATTTCAAGAAGATTCCTATTTTTGGGAAAGGTGTCACTATTTGGAGTGACATATCACCCCCTTGACCTATTCTTCCATGGTAATGTGAAAATCACGTGGTCTACTAATTACTATAATGAAAATATGATGCTCAAGGACTTGGAAATTGTTTTACTCAGGAATAGTTTTCTCCAATGTTTATCTTTGAAAATATTTATTTGTGTGTGTACTGAAATTCTTTTAAATAATAGGTATTGACATGATTTGTTAAATTACTAAAAGGGGTATTTTATGAATTATTTATAATAAACATGTTTTCATGCATTTTTTTAGATTATTTGAGAATAATTAGTTTATTTTATAATATATACTTATGAAAAACATGGTCGAATACTATAAGGATATTATTCTCACACCATTCATATGTGATTCAGAAAATGGTGATCCTGATTTATGTGATTTATAAAAGGTTGAGGAACCATAGGAAGGTGGAAGTTTTGTTCGTTAGAAGGGTGTGAGAGTATAGAGGTGACATTATGGCACATAGAGTTTGGACTTATCATGTAATGAGAACATGGATTGTCATTATGTATCTTGAAACATGTTTTCCTTTTGTTTGTACCCTTCCAATTTTGTCTTGTTTTGGAACACTAACATATTGAATATATTTACCATTGTGTTTTAGGTTCAATGTGAAAAAATTATTTCCAAATGTAGTTATGGGAGACTATTTTCTTTTTTCCAGCCCTTGGAGAATAGGAATGCCCTTCGGGCTGTTTTAGTACTAAATCTAGTTAATAATGTTTTGGGTAATTTTGGGTTTTTCATGAAATTATCATGATCACATGAAAAATAATTGACAAACAAGTAAGATAAATTTGATATAAAACTAAATTATATATAAATTTATTTCATAAAAATCACAATTAAATAATTTTGTAAAATTAATATAATATTGAAATTTCATGTTTGAGCATAATAAATAAAATTCTTAACATCGATATTTAGTTTGACTAAGAATTCCTGCATTTGAATTAGTATAATCCCATAGTAAATGTTTCGATCAAGAAAATGTTGGGGGTGGGGGGAAATTTCAATTATTCAAAAATATTTACAAAGATAAAGGGTTGAGTTTACGAAATTGGTATTGAGTGTATTGGACATAGTCTATTTATGTCAGAATTTTATGATGGGGGAGTCCACTCAAAAATTCAAGGAGCTATGAACTGTATGTAAGAATGATTTCCCATTTAAAACCATTTTTATGATTTTTATTTCAAATGAATGGTTTATGAGAATATAAATACGGATTTTTCCACTAGACTGTCCATGTGATATGATATTATGAATCCAATGGTGATGGATACTTGGTTTGTTAAGAGAGAGAGAGACTAATAAAAAATTAAATTATATCATCTAATATATTTTCCTAGTGAAAATAAAGTACATATTTCATCTTCTATATTGTTTTAGTAAAATGGAAGGTTCATAAACCACTCAATCCTAAGGATTAATACTAGAGAAAGAAAAACTATTTAATAGAAATAACTTCTAAAAATTGTATATGTACTTTCACATTGTATTAATCCATGAATGGAATCATTAAATACTGTAATCTCATGTTTCAAATATGCCTAATAAGGAGGAATGTTATGAAGGTATCATTATCTATAAAAATAAAATGGATGATATGTGATACTTTAGGTGTCTGATGTTATCAAATATGTTATTTGAAAAAATGATGTTCCATGAGAACATAGATTCTTATAGAATGATCAAGGTTATTCATGATCATTATTAATGGATAGATAGATAGGAGATGTTTGATGAATCCATGGATTTGTTCAATATAAAACATGGAATGGGAGAAGTAGTGAATCTTCATGTAATTAAGATGATCAACTACATTTATTATCTTGATATTCTAGGTTTTTAATTTACCAATATGTAATTTCCCAAATGTTTATGATGTTAAAGGTCATTTTTTAGATTTAAATCTATTATTTTTCTTGGTAATCATTACCTATGTGATAATGAAGGTATTAGAAGAATTTGGGGCCTATTTGGATCCTGGAGCTTTGTGTTATGGGGGAAACATACAGGGCACATGGTTTTTCCAAAACCATGAACCTAAGACTGCACAGTTTGGCCAAACCATGTTGAGTGCTTCAGATAGATGTACGTGGACACATAGATAATCTCAAATATGTGAACCAGGATGCATCCTTTGGGGATTGTCTCAGAAAATCGAATGATGTATTTCATAGGGGCTACATATAATTAGTCAAACCATGAACTTACCCATATGAGGGGGTTCATGGGAATTAGTTGTTACATGGTTGGTGCTTAGTTTGGGAAACAGTTCTGCTAAATGGTGTAACCCATTTGATGATGGATAAACTTACGTTTTCCCCCAATGTATTTTAAAACATTCTCCCATATTTTCATTTCTTCTCCTGTGGACATGTAGCCCTCTTCCTCTCCCATAAAGGTCTCCCATGTCCAATGCTATGTTTGTTAATAGGTCCTATATCTGGGCTCTATTTTCTTCATCGTCAGTTACATTGGATTGATAATGGTAAGATCTAAAATCCCATTTCATCCACTCATAGTTTCTCTTTTCATATTTTATGTTAATTTAGTGTGAGATCATATGTACTATTTTTAAGGAAATTTTTCAAATTTGGAAATTTATTTCATTTTACTTCTAACCTGAAGCTAATAATAGACAAGGAGTCATCCAGGGGACTAAGGTACAAGGTCTAGTAATTTTACCTCAATGTTTTGGTGTTTTTATAGAATTTTTTAATGATCTTTATGCCATGATTTTCTACACATTTCTTCAAAATGTGTTTTACTTTTCTATTTGATTGAACCATATTGTGAAATGAATGCATACCCATACTAAACCATTACAGGATTATTAACGTATTTATTTCTACACCTTTGTGACTTTTGAATTAATTTAACTCCTTAATATAGGTTTTTAAATGACCAAATGACCTCCTAAGTGGCCTGGATTAACATTAAAATGGGGTTTTCCTTGAATGGTATATTGAATGGATTCTTTTCAATTAAATAGAATGGGTGTAGAAATACCACATCACATGTTATATATGGATAATGAATTTTAAAACTTTTTTCACCGATGGTTAGTTGGGTTAAATAAATATAAATTATTAAGAAGAGATTCCTTATGTTTATCATATTTAGACTATGGATATTGGTCAGTGGAAATGGTTATGGGACTTATTGAGAATGCCTTTTCATGCTCCTTTTTATTAGGTGAAGAGCATGGCACCACACACTATTTACTTGGAAAATTTACATGATGTTACACATTCCCTTGCATCGAGGTTTGGGCATGATGACTCAACCTATTATTTTCGAGGTTAGGAATGATGAATCACCCCACTCTTTAGAGTAAAGAGAATGATGTATCACATTCTTATGAGATTAATGGATTATACCCTTGTTGGAGATTATAACTCATTTGACTATGCATGGATTCCTAAGAAACTCCATAGGTCAATCTAGAACCCAGTATCTATGTATATGTCCATACATATCCTCTAATATATAGTGTATATACATTTATACAAATTATGGGTATTTTCTTATAAATGGTTGTACATGGTGACTGGGATTAGTCTTATTTGGCCCATGCTGAAGCAGGTAGAGTTTTCTAGATGTCCTATAAATACCTAATCCACCTAGTATTTAGTTTTCTGCATTGTATATTATTTTTTATACCAATACACTACTACGATATACACACTGACTAGGATATTCTAGTGGAAACTTCTTTTGTTCTATTTTTTATTTTTGTATAACATGTTTTATATACTTGTACTCTTTATCCATTTTTGCACCATTTTGTATATCATCATGACATGGAATAATTTTTTCTGTTTCCTTTTTATATATTCATATTATTATTATTTCTTGGATGTTTCTTTTTCCACTATGTCTTATTATGGTACTTATTACCACTGTACTAATAGATATCGTTTATGCAGCTTCAATTTATTAGTTCTCTTATTTCTTCTAAGATATTATGACATGAAAGTATAGTACCCCACTATTGCACCATATACCCTATCTACTAGTTGTTAGCCTATGCTATAAGTGGAGGTGCGCTTTAGGATTTTTAGCCCCTAGCCTCATTGATCCTTTTTAGTGGATTCCAATTTGGGACATTACAAAGATGTTTTAGAAGTGTTTATTTTCCTATTCACATTATATTTGGGTATTATACATGAGACTAATATGTATAAAAAATTGGTAATTCACCCATGTCTGGGATTATCTATCCCACATATAGGGGAAACACAAATTCCCTAGGATGAGATATTTACATCTTCGTTTTCACCTGTTACAATTGAATTAATTTCACCATAGGTTGATTCAAAAGATATGTTATGTTATTATTATTATTTTAATTATTTTGGATATTAACATAATAAGTTTATGGTTATGGGACATTAGAATTCATCTTTGTAGGCACTTTATGACTCAAAAGTCATGTATATTTCCATGCAACATTTACGTGTTTCATGCATTTCATGTGATAATTATGAGTTCCTTGAACATTATGAAATTTTATTGTCCTAATGTTTATGATGGGAATTGGATAATTAGACAAATTAAAATGTTTTCATTAATCTAAATTGTGTTTTCACACGTTTTTCGATTATTACACCTTAATTAACTAATTATACTGTGTTGTGAGTTCTTGAACCACTAGTTTCATGTACCGAAACATTGTTAGTTGACTTCATTATATGAATTCCAATTGAAACTTATGATGTACATAAATCTATATATATTATATGTTGATTTATATTATCAAATCATTTATTTGAACTATTACATTCTGACACTATATGTAAGGGATGGGTTACAGTTAAAAGATGTACCGATTACAATTTATAAAAATTATTCCTTTTATAAATTGAGAATGGTGACACATATAATTGGAATATGATATATATATATATATGAGATTACAAACATTAACGAAATTAAGCATTTAAATGAAATTGTTACTATTAAATTGGGATGAAAAAATCATATTAAAGAGTTTTTTTCTATAACATGCAATTGAAACTCCAAAGACAGGAACATTATTTGTGTGACATGATAACTAAACCCAAAGATGGCCTTAATAGTGGATTTTTGGGTGTGTATAATATGGTTATTGTTTTCTATTATTGTCTCAATTTATCACCTAGACCTAGATTTTGGAGTAGGTGGAGAGGTGTGACCTTTTCCATAGGAATACTTGTACTATTAGTAATCATCTATATATGAAATGGTTACTGATGATTTTTTTTACTAAGGAATGAATTTTAAATTATAGAATCATTCCATCAGGGAATCCTCATGTTGTACACTTGGAGGGTGGTGATGATCGTGCTCTATAAGTGGTTGGCCCCAATCCTCTAATTTTTCCTCCCAAAATGCCACAAAGAGAACCACCTTATATTCCTAAATTGGTAACTAATTCCTTGATTCAAGAGGGTTTCATTAATATAATATTGTATATGAATGGAGTTTCTTGGCCAACCCCTTCTATGGTAGAGTTGACTTAGGAATTCAAATAGCAGAACCTAGCTATGTTTTCAAGGGATGGTGCCCCTTTAACTACTGTGACATGGATGGAGGCCATGCATTCTATATTCAATAATATAGATACTCATAAATATATTAGGGTAATGCTTAATTATTATAAGTTAATTGGTTCTTCCAAATGATGGTGGGATGTCATTACCTAGGATGACAGACACAAAGATATGATTTAGAAGGACTTTCAGGTAGTCTACTATGACTAATTCGTTCCACATATATTGACGGATGACTGAGCTAGAGTATTTATGAAAAAGGAATAAGGGAAATATGTCTATGATGGACTATTATACTTATTTTACTTAGATTAAATGGTTTATATAGACTCTATCAGGTGATGAGCTCATCGATGTGATCCAATTTGAGGGTGGGTTTATATATTCCATCCAATCGTGGGTTAGTTTTTTCCAAACGGCTACAATTTATGAGATAGTCAACCAAGTCCTAATTAAGGAATGAAATTTGAGGTAAGAATATGTAGTGATTCATGATGTTTTGTCACCAAAGCTGGGTAGTTTTCCCTCTAGTTGAATAAATAATTTTTTTGAGGCTGCTCAGATGGGGAATGGGAGTTTTATACCAACATATTGTGTTGAAAGTTTTGTTATATGTCACCATTGAAAGAATTTGGGACACATAAAACCCCCGTATATGTGAGACCCAGTTGAGTGTAGGGGATGTGGAAGGATGGGCCATATTAAAAACTTCTACAGGACCTTTCCATCAGTGCTTAGTGAGATCAGATCTACAATGGCTCCACATTCTAGAGTGGGGGAAATAGTACCTCAAAAAGAAAAGAAACTAGAATATCACTGGTCACAGGTGCTAAGGTGGGTTTCAAGGATGAGTAAACCAGACTCATGATTCATAGTGTCAGTAGAGTAAGCCTTCCGGGGAGATTTAGGTTGTATATCATGGTCATGGTCTGGGAAAGTAACAAATATTGAAACATATTTTGGAGAAGCATATCGACAGACATTACACTATTAGGGGTATTATTCTAGTAGCATCTACTTTATAGTCATCTTTAGTGGACATTGGTTCATTACACTATTAGATGTTCGGAAATTCTAGAGAGTCTGAGCATCAAGATATGCTACGTCTATAACATGATTACACTCAATGACATATTTGATATCAGATCAGAGAGTGTTATCCAAAGTAATTAGTGGCCCCTTGATATATGAAATTATCTTTTCATGTTAAATCATTTATTCCTCGACGTGACTAGGAATGATGTAATTCTAAAAATAGAATGATATGTTCACTATCAAAATCATATCATTTTGTATCAATAGGTGGTGACATTTTCATCACTATAGGGTGGTAGAAATGTTCATAATGGAGAATATGTTGTCCATGTATCTCGAGCAGGAATTGAGCATCATGGGATGGTTAGAGTTATGTCCCATATTTGTAGTCTATACCTGGATAATTATGGAATGTGACCTATTCACTTCCCTCTTGAGGTATATTTTATCAAGGATGTATTCTCAGATGAATTTTATGAGCTACCTCTAATGAGAAAGGTTATATTCACTATTGTGGAAGTTCATTGAGTGGTACCCGTGTCCATTCCACCTTATAAAAGAACACATACTAAGATTCTACTGGTTATGAATTAGTTGGATGATAGAAAAGATAAATGGTTCATCTTACCTAGTACCTCACCACGGGGTTCACTAGTCCCTTTTTCAAAGAATTCATATGGTATCCTCATGATATTTGTAGATTATCGATGGATGGCCCAAATCTCAATTAAGAATCGATATCTTCATTCCCTAATAGACATACTTTTTATTAGTTTTAAAGATTGTGGGCATTTTCAATGATTAATTTGTGGTTGGGCTACCACTGGTGCGTGTGAGTCCTTTAGACACACCTTGTTCAAATTTTTGAAGTTCGTATGTTCTATAAGAGTAACTCACAATGTTGTTCATTCTTATGAATGTGTAAGCTATTTTTATGGCCATGAAGAATCAGGGCTTCCACCCTTATTTATATTCATTCATGGTAGTCCTTGTGGATGAAATCATTGTTTATTATCGCACTATGGACCATTATTCCCATTATCATGATAACATGATGAATACACTAAGAGGGCACCAAATTTATGAAAATATAATCAAATAAAACTTTTGGATCAAAAACTCACACTTCATGGGTCACATATTTTTTGAGTTGGGAGTATCAATAGACCAAGAGAGGGTGATAACTATAGTTTCCAGTGATCATCCCAAGAACATCTTTGATATATGGATTTCAATAGGTCTACTTGGGTATTAAAAATGATTCATCTATGATTAATCATGCAAAGAATCACCTGTAATGGTCTTGACTAATAAACGTGTGAAATTAGTATGATCAGAAGCCTATGAAAGATCCATTAAAGAATTAAAATGTAAATTGATTTCAGCATCGACCAAATTCTTCCAGATCTTGGTAAGATCTACTCAGTTTATGGTGATGCATCAAGTATTAGGATGGTAGTAGTTTTGATACATGACGATAAATTCATAGTATATAGGTATTTTAATTTCAGGGCTCCTAATTAGAATTTTTATATGAAAAATCTCGAGTTAGTGAATATTATTCATTCTTTACAAAGTTCATGTTATTATTTATATAGTGGAAATTTTTTTTGTTCAATGAACATAAATTTCTCCAATATATCATTACCCAACATGAATAAAATATTTGGCAGCATAGGTGGGTTGAATACCTATAATCATGTGATTTTAATATTTCCCATACACCTAGAAAAGTCAATTATGTTGCCAATGCATCATGTTTGAAGACTCAGAATCATGGAGTTCAGTGGGCTAGTGGTGAGTGGAAACATATCAATTTTTTTTTACATTCATGTTGAGTTTCATAATGAATACCGGTGGAAATTTATGAAATCCTTAGTAGTGACCATGACCATTTTTGAATGGGTAAATATTAGAGAACATTCATATACCGAGGGTCTAGTCATAATGGATGGTGTTTTGGATAAGGATTCATCTTTGGGATAGACCATCAAGTATGATGAGATCTTATGCTTAAATTTTCATGTATGGTTTCTAACATACATATATGAGGACTGAATGTGAGAATCTAATACCTCGATAAGGGAGGTGTATCTCAGTTTCACCAAGATGTATTAAGAAATATTTCCCAAGTATTGGTGGCGTAGTATGAAATGGGACATATAAACCTTTGTTACTCGGGTTCCACCTATCAATAGGTGAAGTCAGGACACCAACTAGTAATAATAATTTTGTCACATTGTCTATTATTGATTGAAAATGGTATGATATCACCATGGACTTCATGATAGAGTTTCCAAGATCACCTTGAGGAAATGCTACATTTTTGGGTTGTTATTGATCATTTAATGAAGGTTTCCAGCTTCTTACCTATTTTTTATAAATTTTCAGTTGATGTTCTATGAAGGATATACATCGGAGAGGTTGTATTCCTTTTTAGCCCTCCCCATTCTATCATATCCAACATGGACACTCATTTGACATTGTAGTTATTTCAAGGGTTATAGAAGGAATGGGGTAAATATGTGATTTTGAGAATGTACTATAATCCTCTGACTAATAGATAGAGGAGTCATATATTTCAAGTGTTATAGGACATGCTCCATCCATGTGTTCTTGAATAACGATTTTATTTGGAGAATAATATAACCATTGTTCGGTTTTCTTATAATAATATATTTCATGATACAATCCATATAGATCTATATGAGTCCTTATATGGTTGGACCTACCAATCACCTCTGTTCTTATTAGAGGCTAGAATACAGCATTTCATATAACACATCTCATTCAGAAGAATTTAGAGCAGGTCAAATGGATCTGGAATCAAAAATTGACAACTAAGTAAAGGAAATCGTCATATGCCAACAACTGTAGATAAACTATTGAGTTTGTTTTTGGGGATAAAGTTTTATTATGTGTTTTTTCTAGGTTAGGCCAATTAAAGATCCATAAGTAGGGTATTCTATCTCCTAGACTCATCAAAATATTTGAGATCGTAGAGAGTATTAGACTAGTGGATTATTGGATTTCACTTCCATAGAGATACTAGTCTCTAGATGATTTTCTTCAAACGTCTAATGTTTTTCAGTATTATATTGAACCATAAAATTATTATAAAAAAAATAAGAGTTTAGCTATGTGTAGATTATTGTTTTGAGAAATACCTAGGGAGTATCATGGATCAGATCATGAAGGCACTCTATTATAATTCATCTCCCTAAATACGGTTTCTATAATAGCATGGCCGAGTATAGGATGAGACCTAGGAGAATGAAGATAACATATGTGATCAGTGGTTATATGTTTTATTAGATGATACCTCGCTACCCTTAGATGGCCAACATGGGTACTATTTTCTTTAAATATTATTGGTTGTAATGACATGGGGTTTTATGATGGTATGGATCATTTTTTCATATTTAAATCCACTTTTTTATCTTCATAAACCTTCCTTAAGGCCTAATGAATGTCTAGAGAGTGTCTGGGGATTTGTTGGAGCATGAAGCTCCATGTTATTGATGAAATAGTCTAGGAACATGGTTTCTTAAAAACCATGCACCTGATACGTATTAGTATTGGAAAAAAATATGGGGTTTTTAAAATGAATTCATAGGGGTGAATAGTTAAGATCAACAATGTGACCAAGGACTCATTTCCATTTTCTTTATCTTAGATAAGTGACATAGGCATTTTTCACGGACTGTGCATGGTTAGCCAAGCCACACACTTATCTTATGTGAGGTTGTTCCTGTGTAGTATCTACAACATGGTTGCTTCATGATTTGGCCAACCATGAGGCTAAAACATGAAAACCTTTTTATGAACAATAAATTACCCTTTGACCCATAAATTGTTGAAAACTATCCACCATCTTTTATTTTCCCTCCCATAGAAGTGCATCCATCATCTTCTCACATAAATGTCTCCCATGACCTAAGCTATGTTTTTTGATAACTCATCCACCTAGACTCTTTTTTCCATCACCTATAGTTTTGTTGGATAGAAAATAATAATCTACATAATCCTATTTCTTATAGTTTTAGTTTCTCTTTCCATATTCTATTCTATTTTTGTGTGATCTCATATGCCTTATTTTTAGGAAATTTTTATATTTCATTCATGTATTCTATTCTACATCAAAAATGAATTCAATATTGGGTGATTAGTAATCCAAAAGCCAATGGTAGGTGGTCTAGTAATTTTCCTAATACATTTAGGTGTTTTTACAGCATTGTCCAATGTTCAACATGCCATAATTTTCCACACATTACCTTAATAGTTTTATGTTTATAATTGGTTTCACATGTTGAGATACCCCTATATACTTGTATTACAAAATTAAAGGATTCATATGATGTTCATCACCACCAACATGGGTGTGTTGAATTAATTTACCCCCTTAATATAGATGTTTAATTGTCCAAACCAACTCTGAACTGGTTTGTATTGAATTCAAAATGGGTTTCCATGAGTGGTAAATTAAATGAATTGTTTTCAATTAAATGGAAGTGATTTTAAAGACCATATAACATGTTATATATGGATATTGAATTATAAAACATGTTGCACTTACTGTTAATTGGGATAAATGAATATAAATCCTAAAGTGGCGTGTAACACCCCAAGCTTCTACGGTACGCTTCTCTTTGAATAATGTGATAGCGTGTGTTGTACGCAACACCGAGTTCTAACACACCATAACTAATCAAACTAGCCGTTATGAATAGTAATACCTACTTTTTGAAATTATATATATTTTATATTTGAAAATGGACTTCATTTTTGGATTCGGAATATTGAATTTAGCCTAAGGTGAAATTTTGGTACATTTCGGATAACTTTCATATTTTGATGAATAGTGAAAATTACTAAGTTTTAATTAAAAACAACTTTTTTAATCAAAATAATTAATAGTGATAGATTATGAATTTGAGTGGTTTTAAAGTATATTTAGAATATATTTTTACCATTTAATATAATTTTGGTCATTGGACATAATTTTACAATTAAACCGAACATAAACGAGTGTCAATCTTTTGATAGTTATTATCTCTTAAAAACACGCTTTTTGTTTTGACAGCGGGAATTAATTTTAAATTAATTTCTGCCACTTCTGTGTTTTGAATTTAGGAAAATGGATTCCATATTTGGAATCAGGATGATCAAATTGTGTAAATAGGTAACTTTTATTTTTAGACATTTTGAATAATTACTGCGGTAAATATTTTATTTACCATGGTTAAGGGTAAATCCGGTAAATAAGGGTTAAAAAATAATATTATAATAATACTAAATTACCCTAAAACGTGTCTTAAACCTATTGGTTGATACATGGTCGACCATGGGAATCTTTGGGTCTATTTTGGGACCCCATGGATCCACTTGTAAGTGATAATGACACTTTATTTTAATTAAGTTAAAATGAATACAAAAATGACACAAGCATATATCTTTTAGAAAAACAATTGTTACATAGAGTTATATATGTTGTATTTTAGATTATAAATATTCATTAGCAAGATACAACGATTTCCTACATAATGATATTTTATTTATAATTTTTAGACATTAAATAAGTTATTTTATTTAGGACAAAATGATGATGTAGTAATTACTATAATAGTGAAAAATTAAAATAATTGATATTATAAATACCCAAATAAATATAATATGAAACTTTTAATGAATTAAACTAATTTTCTAGGATAATATGATATATTAGTATTGATTTAATTGACTTTTTTAGAAGTAATAAATCTGTTATGAGTTTCACAAAAATCAACTATTGAATAGTTTCAAAATTGACATAAAAGAGTTCTTAAAACAAATATTATATTATTAATTAATATTAAATTCCTAAAAATCTATGGTTCGGCCAAGAGACTTATATCATGATAGGTTCATAATTAATGTACCACTTGGGGCTCTCTTGGATGTATATAGTAAGTTTATTAACCATATTATATAAAAATACAAAGAGACATTGTAAAAGTGAAACTAATTAACTTAGAGTTAATACTTAAAGATAAGGTTAATATAAGTACCCAAACCTATCTAAATTATATTGGTTGAGTGTTTTTAGACCTATCCCCACCTTAACCTTTGAATAATCAACTTTGGAGCCTTTAGAAACCGAATATGAATTTATTATAAATTAATATTTCTAGCTTTTCCAAAGGTGCCCCTCACCCCTCTTATAAAAGGGCACTCCTCCTTCTCATTTCTTCACACCTTCAAAGCCTTTTGGTTCGGACAAAATCTGCCCAAATACTCTCCCAACATCCCTCACTACAACCTAGAGGCCTTAGTTTGATCATAAAGCCAACCTAAGGAGCCCTTTTGATCAAATCAAAAGGAAGAACCCGAAGAAGAGGTAATGATTTCACAACCCTTCTCCAAGTTCATTTCTTCTTCCACTTCTTCTTCCTTTGTTCTTACCATTCTAAAATAATAACTCCAGTATCTCACATATACTGTGATGTTTTTAAAAATATGGTACAACCATATTCAGTATTCTATCCACCCTTTGAATAACATGTCACCATACGTGCGTACGTACGGACTACCGTCTCCACATCGTGGTGTAATTGTTATTCAATATAATATTATTTGGATGGGTATAATAATGATGTGTAACTCATGTAAATAATAAATATAACATGTTAATGATTCTGTATATATGATATACCATCCATTTATATATTATTTTAATATCAAAAGAATGATATTGTCGCTCGTGCGTACGTACGGACTACCGTCTCCATGAACGCGATGAGATTCATTCTCCATCGTATCCATTCAAGTATAATTATCATTTGATGATTTAAAAATGATGTTTAAGGACTAGATATCATTCTGGATATGAATAAGATACAACAACCATGGCTTATGTAACAAAACATATAAAAGAAAATGAGTAAGTTAACTCCCGAAACGACGATAATTCTAAGATATTATTAACAAATCAATGTTAAAAGATCATATATGATATCATATTATTATATATGATTCTTGTATAATTTAATAACAACTATTTCACCATTATACAGGAGGTTAACCTACCCCAACCAAGGAAAATTACAAGGTAAGGGTTTACTTTACAACCTCTTCATTATCCAAGGTTGTCTATACGTAATAATCTACTGGGATCTCTTTATCATCCACATCCATGTTTCTTAAAAATGCATTTCAAATTTTTTTTACTATTTACTAGAATATGAGTTAAATTCATTTATACCCTTTTTGACTTTTATAAGTGGTTTATAAAGGAATCTTTCGGTCGTTTTCAAAACAAGGTACTTTTTAACCTTTTCGACAGAATTAAGGTAAGAATGTTTTTTTAACTTATACGGCGGGTGCGGCTATTTTCCGCCGTTATAAAATCTTCAAAGCTTCCCTTACAAGGTTATAAGAATATTTTCAAAGAAAATGTTTTATTTTATATGGATCTTAAATTATTTCAAAATAAAAGGAGATATTTATTTAAAAAGAATTTTGATTTCATCTATGTCAACATCCTTTGATGGATTTTAAGATTATTTGAAGTTGATTTATTATGATACAAAACTTCTATATTGTATTGAAGGTTTTGTGATATGTTTGACAGTGGATGTGCTATTTTTTATACCATTCATAGTTTATGGTGAAATCATTGACATTTCATATGCTAGTTTTAATATGAATGTTTATGTTATGTTTAAACCTTTTCATATGGGAAAGCATTGGACTTAATATGTGACGGGTGGAGCCCGCTATAGCTCCACGATGCATCGGTAGGTCTCATGAGACAAACTAGTGTCTTGGCACAAGGCCTTGACAAAATCTTATTTGTAGTCTTGGCACGAGGCATTGGCTATGTGGTTATGATAGTCTGGCATTATGCATTCCAACATTACGAAAGTGGTTATTGATTTTTGCATGTGATTATTCGATTAGTAGAATATCCATGTGAATAAGTAAATGGCATTATTTCATTTTATTTATGCCATACCATGTTGAAAGTTCATATTTAAAAGGCTTTTGTTTTAGTTATACATTGCCTTAAATGTTTATTCTTATTTATGAAAGTTTTCGCTATATTGTTATCCTTACTGGGCATTTGAGCTCACCCCTTTTCTATGTTTTGTTTTAACCAGGATGTGAAGAAGTAAGTTATGAATGACCTGTAGGGATTTTATGAGGGGTTAATAGTGTGGATTGTGGAAACATTATGTTGTTGTAGTATTTTTTCATTTTATGATGTAATGTAAAACTTATGAATATATCTAGTGTTTCCAAGGCTATTAAACCAATCGGTCTTTCGAGATTTGATCTTTCTTGTGATCATGCCAATGTTATGTAATAATGCACCGACTCTGGGTAACTGGGGTCGGGGCGTTACAGTTGGTATCAGAGGAAGTTTAGTACAAACCTTGGAATCTAGATTTAGATAAACTCTGATTAGAGCACGTATACCTAAGATGAACTTTGAGGATTAGTATAGAAGAACTTCCTAGAATTTTGGTATTGTAGAGATTTTGTGAGTTTTCCGAGAAATACATCCCTGTCTGGATACGAGCAGGTAGAGGCGGCTCTGGCACAGATGTACCTAGGGGTAAAACCCGAAAACACCGCTTTGAGCTAGACTCGAACGGGAACTGGTGCACGACAACGGGCCTTGCGGCACTCTTGGTTACGACACTCCTGGGGGATATGCTTAGGATAACTCTCATTTTCTTTACAAATCATTATGAAGGGTTTATGAGTATATACTTCCTCAAAGAAATTTTTTTTATGATTATGGATTATATCCATAAATAGTTCAATTTATGTTAAGTGTTTTATAAGTATGGGATTATGTATTTTGATTCATAAACTGATCTAGTTTATGCCATTGTTTAGAAATGGCGCCTAGTGGAAGAAATGAAAACCGTATCAATGCACGCACTCCATGTAGGGATTGCCCTCCTGCTCAAGATAATTATAGTGTGGCTGGTGATGCAACTGGTGCTGATCAGCTAATCACCATACTGGGACAACTTACTCAGGTTATGAATAATAACCTTACCCGTATGGAGCACCCTGATCCGCAGCGTGGAGGATCAATGTTAGATCGATTCATGAGACAGCAACCACCAACGTTCAATGGGAATACAAATCCCTTAGTAGCTGAGCAATGGATATTTTCCCTAGAGAAAATATTTCAGGCTTTGGGGAGCAGTGAAAGGGAAAAAGTTATCATGGCAGTTTACCGCCTCACTGGAGATGCTGATCAATGGTGGTCATTGATTCAAAATACGAAGGAAGATGATGAAGTATCAAATATGGAATGGAGGGAGTTCAAAGATCTTTTTTTAGAAAAATACTTTCCTCGCGACCATCGAGCAGATATGGAAAGACAATTTCTGAGTCTGAGACAAAAGGAGGATGAGAATGTCACAAAGTATGAGGCTAACTTTACAAGGTTAGCGAGGTACGTTGGTGATTATATTCGCAACCCAAGAAGTAAGATTGATCATTTCTTTGATGGGTTAAAACCATTTCTACGTCGAGCATTATTCTCACAATCCTTTTCATCGTACGAAGACATTGTCTCATGTGCTATCAAGACCGAAAAGGAATTCTCTAAGTCTTATGACTTTAAAGCAAAGAAAGAGAAGAAGAGACCTGCTGATCAATCTGGGAATGGAAATAAGGGGAAGAAGGGAAAGGTTGAATATCCATCTTGTGGTAAGTGCGGGAAGAAACACCCCGGTGCTTGCCTGAAGGGAATGGGAGTCTGTTACAAGTGTGGTGAAAAAGGCCACCAAGCTCATGACTGCAAGGGGAAGAAGGAAGCTACCAACGTTCAGTGCTACAATTGCAGGGAGATGGGGCATTATGCAAATGCATGTCCTAAGCGTCAGGATAACTTACCTCAGAAAAGGCCAAGGGATCAAGGCCAGGATTATGCTATCACTACTGCTGAGGTAGAAGCTCCGAAAGATGTGGTGGCAGGTAATTTAATGGTTTCCTCAAGTTTAGCAAATGCATTATTTGATTCTGGATCATCGCATTGTTTCATATCTTCCCAGTTTGCTAAGAAAATTAGATATTTCCAATTTGATTTAATAAGGGAGTTGTCAGTTAAAACTCCCAAGGGAAGTATCGTTGCAACAAAGTTTTGTGAATCAGTCCCCATTAGAGCACATAAATTTTCTTTATCTGCTGATCTCATCGTCATACCTATGATTGAGTTTGATATAATCCTCGGTATGGACTGGCTTTCGGACTATGATGCGAAGATTTATTATAAGAAGAAAGAGGTTACGATTCTTGATGATAATGATAAGGAACACCTTATTTTTAGAGCAGAATCGTCACCACCTAATTCTTATTTAGATCCACCCTCAATAGCTCAACTAAATTCAATTATTGGGGAGGAAGAGAATGAAATAACTGCGGGTGAGGAAAGGAATGTTCAAATAGAGGATGTACCTATTGTGAAAGAATTTGTAGATGTATTCCTAGAAGATTTACCTAGACATCCTCCAGAACGAGAAGTTGAGTTTTCCATTGATTTGATTCCTGGATCAAGGCCTATATCAAAGACCCCTTATAGAATGGCCACTGTAGAGTTAGTCGAACTAAAGAAACAACTAGAGGAATTGAGTAATAAGGGATTTATTCGCCCTAGTGTTTCTCCATGGGGAGCCCCTGTTCTTTTTGTTAAAAATAAAGATGGATCTATGAGGTTATGTATCGACTACAGGGAGATCAATGCTATAACGATAAAGAACAAGTATCCCCTACCTCGTATTGATGATTTATTTGACCAACTGCATGGAGCTCAATACTTTTCAAAGATTGACCTTCGATCTGGATACCATGAGTTGTGTGTGAAGAAGGAAGACATTCTGAAAACAGCATTTCGAACCAGGTACGGGCATTACGAGTTTACTGTAATGCCGTTTGGATTGACTAATGCACCCTCTGTATTCATGGATCTAATGAATAGAGTTTTCAAGGAGTATCTTGATGAATTTGTGGTGGTATTTATTGATGATATCTTGGTATACTCCAAAACCTACGAAGATCATGAAAATCACTTGCGCATTATCTTGAAGACTCTGAGGAGGCATGAATTATATGGGAAGTTTAGCAAGTGTGAATTATGGCTTTAGGAGATTTCTTTTCTTGGCCATATTGTCTCTAAAGATGGAATCTCTGTTGATCCTTCTAAGACCAAGGCAATCCAAGAATGGCCAGCACCTACGAGTATAACTGAGGTACGTAGTTTTATTGGCTTGGCAGGTTATTATCGACGTTTCATCCAGAATTTTGCCCGATTGGCTAACCCATTAACGAAGCTCACACGTAAAGGGGTTAAATTTGTTTGGAAAAAAGAGTGTGAAGAATGTTTCGAAGAATTGAAGAAAAGATTAGTCAATGCTCCTATATTGACTCTACCATCGGGGAATGATGGGTTCGTTATTTATAGTGATGCATCAAAGAAAGGACTTGGTTGTGTCCTTATGCAGAATGATAGAGTTATTGCCTATGCATCATGACAGTTGAAAATTCATGAACAAAACTATCCTACTCATGATCTTGAGTTAGCAGCTGTGATCTTTGCTTTGAAGATATGGAGGCACTACCTCTGTGGTGAAAAATGTGAGATTTATACTGATCACAAGAGTTTGAAGTATATTTTCTCACAAAAAGAACTCAACATGAGGCAAAGGAGATGGCTTGAATTACTCAAGGATTATGATTGCACGATACACTACCACCCGGGGAAAGCAAACAAAGTAGCAGATGCTTTGAGCAGAAAAGACCATGGAGTTCTTAACATGATGAGAATTTAAAGGGATCCAATTTTCATGGATCTAGAGAAGATGGACATGGGAATAACCAGGGAAGGTGAAACATCAATGCTTTTTCAAATGGTTGCCAAACCATCTTTACTAGAAAGGATTAAGAGTTCCCAGACCGATGATGAAGAATTTCAGAAGAAGATTAAAGCTTTGAATGATGGGAGATTGAGAGACTTTGTGTATGAAGATGGAATTTTGAAATTCGGGAAGAGACTTTGTGTTCCCAATATACCTGATCTAAAAAGGGAATTGCTGGATGACGCTCATAGTTCCAATTTCTCTATACACCCTGGGAGCACCAAAATGTATAGAGATTTGAAGGAACATTTTTGGTGGGACAACATGAAGAGGGAGATTGCTGATTTTGTGTCAAGATGTATGGTTTGTCAACAAGTGAAAGCTGGAAGGCAACAGCCTGGAGGAGTCATGCAACCTCTTCCCATACCGGAGTGGAAATGGGACAATATTACGATGGACTTTGTCATGGGGCTACCAAAGACTCCTAGAAGGAACGATGCAATATGGGTTATTGTTGATCGTCTTACCAAGTCAGCACATTTTCATGCTATAAGAGAAGATCTACCCCTGGAACGTCTAGAAAGACTATACATTAATGAAGTTGTGAGACTTCATGGAGTACCCCTATCGATTGTTTCTGATCGTGATCCCCGTTTTACTTCAAGATTCTGGAAAAGTCTTCAGAAATCCCTGGATACTGAACTTCATTTGAGCACTTCTTACCACCCTCAGACAGACGGACAATCAGAACGGACTATTCAAACCTTAGAAGACATGTTGAGATCTTGCTCACTTGATTTTCAGGGTATGTGGGATCAATATTTACCACTGGTAGAATTTTCCTATAACAATAGCATCCATTCAAGTATTCAGATGGCACCATATGAAGCGTTATATGGAAAGAGATGTCGTACACCAACCTGTTGGGATGACGTTGGTGAAAGAAAACTTGTAGGCCCAGAACTGGTGGAGGAAACGTTTGAAAAGGTGAAAGTAATCCAAAATCACATCAAAGCAGCTCAAAGTAGGCAGAAGAGCTATGCCGATAATCGAAGGAAGGATTAGGAATTTCAAGTCGGTGATCATGTTTTTCTGAAGGTATCTCCGTGGAAGGGAGTCATACGTTTTGGTAAGAAAGGTAAATTGAGTCCCAGGTACATCAGACCTTTCGAAATTCTAGAACGAATTGGGGTTGTAGCTTACCGATTGGCAATGCCGCCAAGTCTCTCCAAAGTTCACGATGTGTTCCACGTATCTCTATTGAGGAAATACATGCCTGATCCGACGCATGTACTCACCTATGAGGAATTAGAACTGGCACCCGATATGTCTTATTGCGAAGAGCCCGTCAAGATTCTTGATACGAGAGAACAAGTGCTGAGAAACCGGACGACGCGTCTGGTAAAAGTTTTGTGGAGAAACCATAAGATGGAAGAGGCAACGTGGGAACCCAAGGAACTTATGATGAAGAACCACCCGAGTCTTTTTATGCAGTAATACCCTAGAAATTGTGAGGACTCAATTATCGAAGGAGGGGAGAATGTAACACCCCAAGCTTCTACGGTACACTTCTCTTTGAATAATGTGATAGCGTGTGTTGTACGCAACACCGAGTTCTAACACACCATAACTAATCAAACTAGCTGTTATGAATAGTAATACCTACTTTTTGAAATTATATATATTTTATATTTGAAAATGGACTTCATTTTTGGATTCGGAATATCGAATTTAGCCTAAGGTGAAATTTTGGTACATTTCGGATAACTTTCATATTTTGATGAATAGTGAAAATTACTACGTTTTAATTAAAAACAACTTTTTTAATCAAAATAATTAATAGTGATAGATTATGAATTTGAGTGGTTTTAAAGTATATTTAGAATATATTTTTACCATTTAATATAATGTTGGTCATTGGACATAATTTTACAATTAAACCGAACATAAACGAGTGTCAATCTTTTGATAGTTATTATCTCTTAAAAACACGCTTTTTGTTTTGACAGCGGGAATTAATTTTAAATTAATTTCTGGCACTTCTGTGTTTTGAATTTAGGAAAATGGATTCCATATTTGGAATCAGGATGTTCAAATTGTGTAAATAGGTAACTTTTATTTTTAGACATTTGGAATAATTACTGCGGTAAATATTTTATTTACCATGGTTAAGGGTAAATCCGGTAAATAAGGGTTAAAAAATAATATTATAATAATACTAAATTACCCTAAAACGTGTCTTAACCCTATTGGTTGATACATGGTCGACCATGGGAATCTTTGGGTCTATTTTGGGACCCCATGGATCCACATGTAAGTGATAATGACACTTTATTTTAATTAAGTTAAAATGAATACAAAAATGACACAAGCATATATCTTTTAGAAAAACAATTGTTACATAGAGTTATATATGTTGTATTTTAGATTATAAATATTCATTAGAAATATAAAAAGATTTCCTACATAATGATATTTTATTTATAATTTTTAGACATTAAATAATTTATTTTATTTAGGACACAATGATGATGCAGTAATTACTATAATAGTGAAAAATTAAAATAATTGATATTATAAATACCCAAATAAATATAATATGAAACTTTTAATGAATTAAACTAATTTTCTAGGATAATATGATATATTAGGATTGATTTAATTGACTTTTTTCGAAGTAATAAATCTGTTACGAGTTTCACAAAAATCAACTATTGAATAGTTTCAAAATTGACATAAAAGAGTTCTTAAAACAAATATTATATTATTAATTAATATTAAATTCCTAAAAATCTAAGGTTCGGCCAAGAGACTTATATCATGATAGGTTCATCATTAATGTACCACTTGGGGGTCGCTTGGATGTATATAGTATGTTTATTAACCATATTATATAAAAATACAAAGAGACATTGTAAAAGTGAAACTAATTAACTTAGAGTTAATACTTAAAGATAAGGTTAATATAAGTACCCAAACCTATCTAAATTCTATTGGTTGAGTGGTTTTCGACCTATCCCCACCTTAACCTTTGAATAATCAACTTTTTAGCCTTTAGAAACCGAATATGAATTTATTATAAATTAATATTTCTAGCTTTTCCAAAGGTGCCCCTCACCCCTCTTATAAAAGGGCACTCCTCCTTCTCATTTCTTCACACCTTAAAAGCCTTTTGGTTCGGACAAACTCTGCCCAAATACTCTCCCAACATCCCTCACTACAACCTAGAGGCCTTAGTTTGATCAGAAAGCCAACCTAAGGAGCCCTTTTGATCAAATCAAAAGGAAGAACCCGAAGAAGAGGTAATGATTTCACCACCCTTCTCCAAGTTCATTTCTTCTTCCACTTCTTCTTCCTTTGTTATTACCATTCTAAAATAATAACTCCAGTATCTCACATATACTGTGATGTTATTATAAATATGTTACAACCATATTCAGTATTCTATCCACCCTTTGAATAACATGTCACCATACGTGCGTACGTACGGACTACCGTCTCCACGTCGTGGTGTAATTGTTATTCAATATAATATTATTTGGATGGGTATAATAATGATGTGTAACTCATGTAAATAATAAATATAACATGTTAATGATTCTGTATATATGATATACCATCCATTTATATATTATTTTAATATCAAAAGAATGATATTGTCGCTCGTGCGTACGTACGGACTACCGTCTCCACGAACGCGATGAGATTCATTCTCCATCGTATCCATTCAAGTATAATTATCATTTGATGATTTAAAAATGATGTTCAAGGACTAGATATCATTCTGGATATGAATAAGATACAACAACCATGGCTTATGTAACAAAACATATAAAAGAAAATGAGTAAGTTAACTCCCGAAACGACGATAATTCTAAGATATTATTAACAAATCAATGTTAAAAGATAATATATGATATCATATTATTATATATGATTCTTGTATAATTTAATAACAACTATTTCACCATTATACAGGAGGTTAACCTACCCCAACCAAGGAAAATTACAAGGTAAGGGTTTACTTTACAACCTCTTCATTATCCAAGGTTGTTTATACGTAATAATCTACTGGGATCTCTTTATCATCCACATCCATGTTTCTTAAAAATGCATTTAAAAACATTTTTACTATTTACTAGAATATGAGTTAAATTCATTTATACCCTTTTTTACTTTTATAAGTGGTTTATAAAGGAATCTTTCGGTCATTTTCAAAACAAGGTCCTTTTTAACCTTTTCGACAGAATTAAGGTAAGAATGTTTTTTTAACTTATACGGCGGGTGCGGCTATTTTCCGCCGTTATAAAATCTTCAAAGCTTCCCTTACAAGCTTATAAGAATATTTTCAAAGAATATGTTTTATTTTATATGGATCTTAAATTATTTCAAAATAAAAGGAGATATTTCTTTAAAAAGAATTTTGATTTCATCTATGTCAACATCCTTTGATGGATTTTAAGATTATTTGAAGTTGATTTATTATGATACAAAACTTTTATATTGTATTGAAGGTTTTGTGATATGTTTGACTATGGATGTGCTATTTTTTATACCATTCATAGTTTATGGTGAAAGCATTGACATTTCATATGCTAGTTTTAATATGAATGTTTATGTTATGTTTAAACCTTTTCATATGGGAATGCATTGGACTTAATATGTGACGGGTGGAGCCCGCTATAGCTCCTCGATGCATCGGTAGGTCTCATGAGACAAACTAGTGTCTTGGCACAAGGCCTTGACAAAATCTTATTTGTAGTCTTGGCACGAGGCCTTGGCTATGTGGTTATGATAGTCTGGCATTATGCATTCCAACATTATGAAAGTGGTTATTGATTTTTGCATGTGATTATTCGATTAGTAGAATATCCATGTGAATAAGTAAATGGCATTATTTCATTTTATTTATGCCATACCATGTTGAAAGTTCATATTTAAAAGGCTTTTGTTTTAGTTATACATTGCCTTAAATGTTTATTCTTATTTATGAAAGTTTTCGCTATATTGTTATCCTTACTGGGCATTTGAGCTCACCCCTTTTCTATGTTTTATTTTTCCCAGGATGTGAAGAAGTAAGTTATGAATGACCTGCAGGGATTTTATGAGGGGTTAATAGTGTGGATTGTGGAAACATTATGTTGTTGTAGTATTTTTTCATTTTATGATGTAATGTAAAACTTATGAATATATCTAGTGTTTCCAAGGCTACTAAACCAATCGGTCTTTCGAGATTTGATCTTTCTTGTGATCATGCCAATGTTATGTAATAATGCACCGACTCTGGGTAACTGGGGTCGGGGCGTTACATGGCGATTCCACATGCTTATACTAATTACACAATAGATATTGGTTGGTGGACAACAGTTAAGAGGATTGTTGATAATCACATTTCACACTCCCTTATGATGGGTACCAATCATTTTGTCCTACCCTATTTTTTTATGGTCGTGATTTTCCACATTCCCATTCATTGTGTATGGGTTTGAAGAATAACCCCACAGGTGTTTGGAATTAAGACTCACCCCAATGTATTGAGTGAAAAGAATGATGTATCACATTCTTATGATATTCAAGGATAATAAAATTATTAGATCCTATAGCTCATTTTATATACATGGATGCCTATGTTACTCCTCGGGTATAACAAGAACCTAGTATCATTGTATATTCTTATATACTGCCTAACATATATTTTTTATATAAATATATTAATATTATTTATAGATACTTAAAAATTGTTATATATTTTAACTGAGATTAGACTTATTCCATCCTACTCCAAAGAAGGTATAGTCATCCAGGTGTCCTACAGGAACCCGAGCTGACAAATATTTTTTTTAATTTTTTTATTTTTATTCCAGCACACAACTATGAATTACACACTAAATGGGTTATTCTAGAAACCATGTCTGGGCCACTGATTTTACTCGGACAGACCTTATGGATCCAGGTAGGGAAAATGGAAAACAGCCAGTCATAAATTCTTGACCAAATTTTCTTATAGAATGGGAGCATGGGAGTAGACGACCAATCGTATGCTCAAAATGCTAGTGGATATGTGTTTTGACATTTTCATATTTTCGTATAGCTTGTTGTATATTCCCGTACTCTATATCATATGTATCCCCATTTTGTAAATCAGTATGACATGACATCATTTTATTAATGTCTCACCTTATGGATTTTGAGTATTATTATTTCTCAGATGTATCATATTCATTCATGTCATATTATGGTATTTATTTCTGATATGTTGTAAGATATATTTTGTTCTCCCTCTATTTATTATAACATTTATTAATTATATGATACATGGAAATGAGGCTATAGTCTGCTGCACTACTATAGACCCTTGTTCATAATCAATATCCACTAGGATATGATGATGAATGCTTTAGGCCATGTGACATAGACTCTCATTCCATCTTTTTAATGGATTTTGGGTCTAGATGTTACATAATTTATTTCACACAAATATTATTCATGTATCACTATTTTAGTGTTTCTCTAACTTTGTGGAAAATTTTAATATCAACTACATTGATAAGTCTATCCCCAATATTCATACACTACATTCCTATGTATTTAATGAAATTAATTGTGGAAGTAATTTTTTATATATGATGAATAATTGGAAGTGAATATAATAAGATCAAAATAATAACTCTATGTATAAATAATCTAGAAAATTCTTGGTAAAGAGAAAGAGGATCAAGGGGAAAGAAATGGAACAAGATGTTTTTTTATTCTCATCTAATAAAAAGGGACATTAGAATAAAAAACTACAATGAAATGAATTTTTATTTGATTACCTTTAGGTCATGTATATTAATCATTAGTGAAAATTATGTCATAAGTTTTTTGTATTAAATACAATATATTTATATGTGTGTGTAAAAACAAAAAAATGATCATGTAAATATTGATTTCAAGATATTTGGTATAGTTTTAATGATTAAAAAGCAGGGTGATTCCTAGATCAGAATTAAGAATCACATAACATCTTGATTTTATGATGGATCAAGTAAAAATATTTTCATGTATTGAATGATCCCAAAATTGTTTAGTGTATAAATATACATAATGAGATATTGTGTCATATTTAGAATATATTTTGTTATGTTATTTCAAACATAACTAAATGTTCAATAATTAATGAATCACATATATTCTAAACCAATAATCAATGATGAATATAAATATAATACTAAAAAAATATTGTTATAGAATTATAATTATTACTATTTTTTTCAAAAGGATGGGGCTGAAGCCTGGTTTTTAATATTGAAGAAAAGAACTCCTTTTCTGATCAGGTAGAGGGGGACAGATTACCTAGCCTATAGGCTTGGTGGAGTGAAATCCAAAATACAAGTCCCGAAAGCCCATTTTTGGACCAAAGTGCCCTTCGGAAGTACTCAGGATTCTACAGTACCTACTACAGTATCGCTGCTACTACAGTGCCTATTACAGTACCTATGTCACTACAGTGTCATCGCTTCTAAAATCCCCACTACTACAACACTATTATAGTGCCTTGCTTCTGTGATGCAATATTGCATGGAAATTTTTCCTTTCCCTGATTCAATCAGGGGTCTTTTAGATGCCAATAATAAGAATTTACCCCTTGTTACGATGACTAAAACTTGGTATACCAACTAATTCAATATCAAGTTTTTATATAGAAACTATTTTAATTAAATTAATTCAAAAAAATTCTAGATTTAGTTTAGAAAAATAATATAAACTATTCTAAAGGCACAACTAATAGGAAAGTTCATAGAGCCCATGATATTCCATAAATAGATTTTATGAATGCACAATTAAAAAATGAATACAATCGGTAATGAATATATAAACCATTGGTCTAGCTTGTTTGAGGGTATCATAACCATGTATTCAAAAATTATTAATCTATGTATTAAAGGTAAACCCAAACTCACATTACCATATACATCAATGTTTTCATTGATGAAGAATGCGATTAAAGAAATTTATTATATATATTAAAAACCATTCAATAATATCATCCATATCTTGTTTCATAGATTTAAAACATTAACTAACTATTTCATTATTATATTTATTAATTATTATCCTATTACATTCAGTAAGATAAAAAATAAATATTTTATACCTTTTAGATTTTGTTGGCATCCTTGTTAAAATATTAATTTAGATACAAAAAATAAAAAATAAAAAATAAAAAAGTGCATTGTAATAAATTAACCAATAGATAATAAGGATATTAATATCTATTATTAGCCTTGACATACTTTATTTTGTATAGAAAAATATCTCATTTTGAGATAGTGGGAGTACGATACACTTTGATGAATTTTGGGAATTAGATTCATATGAGTTAGCATAGGAATATGGACTTCCTTAAACATAATAATATATGTTTCTATAGTGGGAAGATTTTTTCTACGAGGCACATACTATGTTAGAAGATAAAAAATATGTTTTTATATTCATCATGATTGTTGAAATTTTATTCAATATGAATAATGAATTCTAAAAGGAAGTATATAATGGAAACTCACAAAAATTGATATGTATATATTTAGCAATGGAATATGTGTATATGTATGTAGGGGAACCATATTTTCATTATTTATATAATTGATATTAAGAGGGAGTATTCAAGAGAATATTAGTAAGGATGTTAATAGCCTATACCAGTAAAATTAGGATTTATTATTACAAGGATGTATAAGTTATAGTCCATGAAAGAAATCATACTTCAATCATATTGATAAAGTAAATTGGAATTTTACCTATAATAGAATTATTTTATGATCATTACATTAGTTGGTCGGATATTAATTACAATTTTGTTAATGGATTACATATGAAAAATGTCAATATGAATTAAATAATATGGTTGGTGAGATGAATGAATTCCAATAAGATATAAAAAAATATCCATTTACTAGTAGAAGCATGCAATGTGATTAAATAATAGTCATTTGGAACATGGGACTTCTATGTTTTTGCTAAGGGTTAGTGGGATCCCTACTGTTTTCTAGGATATACATGTTGATAATGCATGAAATGACATAGTCACTATTATTAACTCACAAACACAAATCATTTTTTCTCAAAGAATGAATTAAAATAATAACCCAGTTTTAGGGAATAATATATATAGAACTAAGGTTTTTCCTAATATATTAATACTATATACCATGACAGGATGGAGCAATTCAATATCAAATTTAAATCCAAGTCACATGGCATAAAATCTCTCATTGATAATGTCTATCTGTGCATAAGAGGAGATTATGAATTGAATTTTAGAAGATTAATTAGTTGTAATCTATCTAATATTCAATTATATGTGTTGATGATTGATATTTCTTATGTATATTATATTGAATAACAATATAAAACAAAACCATATAAAATACATATATTTTTTGTTAGAACCATTAAATAGTACACGAGAAAATAAAACTTGATGAGTTTCTAGTAAAAGAAGATATGAGAGTTTAAATGATTAAAGGGATATAACTCTAGTTTCTTTTCATATATTTTTATTTAAAGATCATATTGAAGATAAGGTAATATTCTAGACAAACGTATTACATCCTATGGTTGTTATAACTATGATAACCATATACAATGTGACTTCTGGTACATTATATGAAGAGGTTATGGAATAACATGTTCAATATTGTTTTATTTAAAATAATAAAAGTATTATCATTATTATGATAATTTAACTTTGGTATTATCTAATATTTCATATTAATGAAAAAGAAACACGAACTATACAATTTTGATATTACTAATTGTATCATTTCTTTAAGGTAGTGTGATCACAATATGCAGATTCACTACAAAAACATGCGACTACACCAATCCTATTAATATAATTATGATAATCCCAATAGTTATAACGATAGTTTGTAAAATTGGGATTTTTTGTGTTGTTTCCTACAAACACCACATTAATCTTTATATTTATTGTACTCTAATATGTGAATATTAATAAATACCTCAAAAAATATTTATTTTTCTTATATATATCATTATTGAGATAATGTCCTAGAATATTAGTGGAATTGAATTGTCAGAGGTATCCCCACTATGATGATAGTATTTATATTATATGTTTATCTTCTTACTGCATATGAATTATGGTATTGCGATGCCATCTAAAGGGATATAGATGATGAATACTAACAGGTTTGGGGTACACATAGCATAATAGGAGACTTCATATCTTAAACTTTTCACTTTATAATATCAACGTTTGAGGTTATTGGGACATACTCAGTAGTTGTAAATCCTCAAGTCTATGTGTCATTTTATATTCATGTCTATGAGAACATGAAATGATCCATAGATAACAAGATTATTTTTAATCTATATCATGAGTTATGTACTATGATTTATTATCATAAAATGTGATGAAAATAATTCATTGTGAAGTAAGGTATATTGGGTCTGTCATGGGTTACTTTTTATTAATAAATAATTTGATCAAGAATTTATCCCTTCCATATTTATAAAAGTTGATATATCATCTATTTTATTTAAATTAAACTAACAAACAAAATTCGGTGTCCATAGTGTATCTTCAATATTATTTTAAGAAATAAACTAATGAAATATCAAGTATAATGTTCAATGACATGAGAATTTAACTTACTTGATGTGATATAAATACCAAGGGATTATATTATATGGTGGGAAATCCTTTGTGGGTTTCAATGTTATAACGTTAACTTATTTTACTTGGGTGCCTTTACTAGTTTCTATGTTCAAAAATTGGACATTAGAAGAACACACCTAATTCCACTGTGGAAGAATATAAAAGGGTAAAACTAAGTGTTTCTATTGATCGGAGATAAATTATATTTGAGTTTTTGTTTTGGAATAAATATTATTATTTAGTATTTGTAATAATATTTATTTTGAATTTTCTGATCACAAATATTTAGTCACCATATTTTTGTGTTAGTTTAATATCAAAATAATAATTCATTTTAAAGTCCAAGATTATTGTAAATAAATATTTATTTGTCTAATGAATAGTTATTATTATTCAATTATTGGAAAATACTAAGAATAAAGTAAAAATTGTTTTATCATTCTTGATATGAATGATATTTTACAAATAATTTAATTACTGATTAATTTATTTATATATGGAAATATATTTATTTTGTTCCCCATTCATGTTCACATTAAGAAAATAATAATACTAATAATAATATTATTATTTGAAATGTGTTTCTCTAAGTATTATTAGAATAAATGTGTAATTGTTTATATACTAATATATATGTATAAATACATAGTTATATCTTTTACTAGGGAAAGAAGAATGTTGTGAACAATGATTTCAACTCTAGAGAAATCTATCCCGGACAAACACCTCTATAGTTTTCTCTCAATATCATGAGAATATATTCCAACTCCATACAATATCTAAATAACATGATAATAAAAATAAATCATTCAAACTCAATGGATTTTGTTTTGATCAAATAAAAGAAAAACAAGATTATTGATAACACAGTGTTAGCCCCCGAAGTATCATCATTGATTCCTTAAGATTAAAGGAGTAATTATGGATAACTAAAAGAGGGATTATATCATTTTATCCAAATTATTCAATTACATTATAATGATAATGATAATTGGATATAATTATGTTCATTGAATAAATTATTTTATGACTGATGTAATTTATTCTTTAAAATTAATTTTTATTTTAACATGAAAGATCCACTATTGGTTTTAACATTATTTGTAATATTTCATCTGATAAATGCATTGGTCTTAATAATTATCATCTTTAGAATTTTTTAATATTAATTTTTCCTAAAAATAGTTGAGTTTGGACCAACCCAAATAGGTTCTTCTAAAGCATCATGATCCTCAATAATGTTTTATCCTCTATCCCACTGCAGGTGTTCTCTGTCAATCATGAAACCAAATCTAATTTAAAATAGACATAAAACTCACTCAATGAGTTCATGTGTTATTACTATTATGAATTCCATTATCATTGGGATAAATATGTTTGGATGGATAAAACATTTGATGTAGGTATTAGTATAATGAGCCTATAAGAATTCATGTCTAACCTATAAGCCAATCTTGCTTGAGATTCACTATAGGGGAACTCTCTATGTGATAAATTCACCAAGTAGAAATATGGGAGGGTCATAAAATAAATTGGGATGTGTGGATGGGGATATCCCTACCATGGAATAGTATTTTGTAGAGTTAATAAATATTTTTAGAGGACTCCAAATGGATTATTAGGTGTGAGAATATCTCTTTTTGGACTAAAAAATGTTCTGGTCAACCCATTTATTTTTACAGGCTGCCTGCATCCAATCATGCATTTTCAAAAATCTAAGGAGCTCCAAATGCTTATAAAATTTTTACATAACAAAATTCAAAAAAATATTATCATTAATTAACATAGTTAATCAAGACGACATTCTATCTTTCACCCCCTCGTGCTTGTGGAGACACTCGATGGATACTTTCAGGAAAGCCTCTTATATTTCTTATGACACAGATTCTGAGGATAAGGCTATATGGAATAATTTAGTGACAATAAAAACTAGCTTTATAGTGTGGTAATTGATGAATCAGGATATAAGTATGTTAGAGTTTATTTTTTGGGTAGCAGATCATTCTATTTTTTATGTGTTCCTACAATAATTAAACCATAATTAAGATCATTGATCACGTGTTCCAAAAAGCGGTGTCAAGGGATTTAAATATATGATCTTATAAGAACATTCTTTGGGAATATGTTCTATCAGGATAATATAAATAATTTTATCATAATATTTCATAAAAACAAGGATATTTCTATTTCAACTATTCATTTATGTATCCTGGCCATTATAGCTGCTTGTTGGTAAATTTTGGAATCTTGGAATGATTCCAAGAAAATAGATTCTTGAGTGCGCACTGTTAGAATGAAAATCAATATACATATTTGGTTAGTGATCTTTCTCTGAAAGGCACATGGAATAAACTATTTACATATTTCAATGTATTATTCCACCTTGTCAGGAATGGCTGTGTTGATAAGTCTTTGGGTCCACAAGGATTTTAGGTGTCATGGATGTGGTTGAGAGTAGGATTTATGCACAAAACTAATTAAGCTTTTACAAATGTAATGATTCATGGATGAGGTATCATATATGATTACTAGGGATCAATCATATCATCTTTCATTATTTTCAATGGTAATGGAAACCCTAAAACTCTATGATACCAGATACTGGTGATCATTATGTGAGGCACATGTGAGAGAAAATAACCACTAGGATGTGGGAGAATCAGTTTTTACCCAAAAATCACCTCTATAACCATTTCCCATCACTAGTTAATTTGATTTAGTATTGAATGAAACATTTTTATTATGTGTAAGAACATGGTTCTTATTCTTGAGGTACGGGTTATTCTTTTCCTTTTTTCCTTATGTGTTTTTGAGAAAATAGGGAAAATGTGGGAAAAATACCAAATTTATGGGTACACGCACTGAGCTTTTTCACACGCCGTTTACTTTGGCCGTGTGGGATGAGAATACAGGGCATGTAGGCTTATCGGCTATTCAAGGTGTAAAAAAACTACAGGTCGTGTAATTAATAATACATGTTGTGTAATTAGTCGGATGGTGAAAAGTAAGGCGGTGGAAGAATCCTCTAGGGGAATGATGGTACACGTCGTTTATTTAGTAATAAATGTCACGTAATTAGTCGAAAGATGAATAGTAATGCAGTGAAGAGTTTCTACCAGTAAATATTTAAAAAGAAAGTGCACGCCATGTACTTGAGAGTCCACGCCGTGTAGTTATGTTTTTTGTTAAAAATAGGCAGTAGCCTCCTCATTTGGAAAAGGAGGCATTTAATGAACCAGGAGAACCAGGAGAGGAGACCGAGGCTTGGAGGAGCTCCCGAATGATCACCAAGATTCTAATTCTTCCACCGATGATCTCGTTTGAACCGTCCAGGTAAGGTCTTCCTTCTCCTTTAGTCTTTCCTTCCAATTCATTCCCTAAGGAAAGTTATTTGGGGATAAAAGGGGAAATGTTTATCTCAGATCTACATTGTTCATGATTGTTTTAGAAGGCACCTTCTACGTATATCGATCAGAGGAGATAGAGGCATGAGGTCTTGTGATTGATTCCAACTATCGAGTTTTTTTTGTGAACCTTTGTTCCACGGGCCCATGTTTGGGGTGTCATTTGGTTGAGACTTTGACTGTTAAGATACCTAGAAATACATAGGTAATATAATGAAAAAGTATAAATTGCTGTTTGGGATCATTTCTTTGACCCAAGGCCACCCCGAGGGTGTGGTTCCCTTGTTTATCTGTTTGGATAGGATACCCATGGGTATGCCGTAATTATAGCATGTTTTGAGTTTTCTGGAGCGAAACCATATATAAATTGCTTGCTTATGCATTGGGCTCAGCCTGATTGCTTTCTTTTCATGTGGAACGCCTGAGGGAAGTGTTTGTTTAGCCTGAGGGTGACATATCTTATGCATGTGGGTAGTAGCTTCTGTTCCTGAGGGAAACATCTCGTACGCATGAGGGAAATATTCTTTATGCTTGAGGATAGTCACATGAGGGTTTCGTTTCTGTTTGCATGAGGGTAAGGTTTTGTATGTCTGAGGACAAGGTTTACCTAAATATTCACTGTGGTGATTTCTTATGTTGTACCTTCCAAGATAAAGCACAATGTTGGTATTATTATCATCTTTTACCTGTTAGATATCCTGTGGTGGATTCTATTATGGCACTAGTATAGGAGATTGTTGGTCGAGGCCGAGTCTTAAGAAACTCTTATTTAAATTATATTGAATTGTTAAATAGTTATTAAAATTGTAATGTAACTGGTAGGAATGTTTACTTTTGATTACATCCTAGTTTACAGCACTTTATTCTTGCACACTATTGTTGCACATTTTCACTGACAGTTAGGAACGGGCCTTCGGTGGTTGCCTACTGGGATTTATTTGTCACACCCTATTTGGGTCATGTATTGGCCCCAAATAGATTATATTTCTGCAGGTGTCGATAAGGTAAAGGGTCTCTATATAGGTACATGATTGTTGTAGAGGAGTGGGAGAGCATGGGACCGATCTTAGGCTTATAATGCTGCTGAGTTCCTGTTTCACTGTTGTGGTTTTGTTTTATTGCACATGTACCTTTTTCTGTGTTGTATTAGATTACAGTGTATTCTGTTTTGGCTGCTTTCATATAATTAGGGACATATTTCACCATCATATATATGACTTTTGGTTATCTTTTACTTCAGTGTCGTTGTCCCTTTAAACTTTATATTGTTTACTACCTCTTATTTCGTATGTTTATATTGTTACATTGTGATAAACTTTGAAAAATGAGGCTATAGTTTCCCCAATATTAGGCCTAGGCCCTTCTGCTAGTCGGCAGCCTCTGGCGTTTGAGGAAATGTGCTTGAGGACATGTGACCAACTAGGATTGGGGGGCCTCTTGTGTGGCACCCAGATCCGAGACGTTACAAAGTGGTATCAGAGTAGTTTCTTTTCATTGAATTACTGTTTGGAGCCTATATCCAGGGATAGAATAAAATTGGTACTTGTTATTAAGCTGTTCTTGGGATTAGCTAACCCATGTATAGGGAAAATCCAATCTACCTCATTTAATTTCAATTTTTATGGTTTTGCAATTTTACAGTTGATTTGATTTTCACCATTGGGTGACTAACTTTTGGTGTGCTATTTATATTTTTATATTGGGTTCCATTTAGTCGTAACCTGATGATATGAGGGTATTCCATCTCATGCATCATTTAGGCACATGTTAGAATCACATTCCATGCATAGTTTTCATGCCATGTAGGTGCATTATAGATTTCATGTTTTTGTGATATATGTTGTGATAGAAAAGCATGATGTTGTGATAGGTACCTTGATAGATATGCCTACTTTTGATAGGGTATTTGTACATGTTAGTGTTGGGTTTATGGACACCAAAATTTGGTTCCTGAGAAGTGTGGGCTCTCTTGGACTGGAATTTATAGGATCATGATCCTGCCTTTTTTGTGTTCAATATTATAATGTGAAAGGTCGAGTGCTTAACATTGGTTTTTGGGGAGTATGGGCCCCCAAAAATCAGAATTTGGAATACTAACGCTTGAAATTAATGAAAAAGGGGCTCTAGAGTTGTTTCTGAAGTTTACTGTCTGGAAACCCAGACAACACGGTGTGTGGTTCTATGAACACACGCCATGTACTCTTCTGTTCGAGATGAAATGAATTTTTTTAAGTACACACCATGTACCTTATGTACATGCTGTTTGGTGTCTAACTGTGACATAGGATGTGTAAGAAGGAACACAGGATAGGGAAACTCTTGATGGAACACATCGTGTACCGGTTGTACACATCGTGTCATGTTGACCATGTGTCTGCCCGTGTGTCTAACAACACTGAAGGAGAAATATTAACTTAAACACACTGTGTCAATGCCGAACACACCATGTGGTTTAATCTGAGGATCTGACCCTGTAACTAACAACAAGGGTCATTGTTACCACTTCTAGTACACATTGTGTTCATATAGAACACGTCCTGTAGTGTGAGCCGTGTATTCGGTCGTGTCTCTAACAACACGGGTCGGTGGAGGTCGTCTAGTACACGCCGTGTACCTGTGGGACAAGCTGTGTAGTTTTAACCAATGCGAGACCGTGTGGACTAGGCTGTGTGGCTAGGGAGACGGGGTGGTGTACACACCGTGTGTGGGTGTAACGCACCGTGTACCTAGGGTTGAGACATGCCCAGGCTGGCAACAGAATGGGACCATGTAAGGGATTAAGGGTATACGCCGTGTAACTTTATACACACCGTGTAGTCTCTTTTTTCCAGTTCTTGTGGGTTTTTTCCTTTTCATTGACACTCTTAACCGAACAAAATAAATCTCGAGAGTAAATTAAGCTAAGGCGTGTGTTTTAACTTGTAGATTCATTCCACCAAGATGACCACAAGTTGTTCACCAAGAAAGTGGCGATGATTATACACCAGACATGGTAGGCCATGGGCTATCGAGGAATCCTCCAATAGTGCCAGATGTGGCGCCAGCCGTTATACCAGACATAGGTGCTGATGCATAGTTCTGTGAAGGCTTCATGTTGTTCATACAGACCTTCCAAGTAGCAACACCAACTGCCACATCTTTTATAGAGTTGACACGTATATTCCATCAGTATCATCCACCTACATTTTCAAGGGATGGAGGACCATAGGCTATGGAGTCATTGCTAGGTTTTTTGCAGATGATCTTCGGTCATCTGGAGACGCCTCCAGGGAAGAGGGTCAAGCTTGCTACTTACATGCTGTGTGATTACGTCAAGAGATGTTGGGATGTCACCACCCAGACTGAGCATCACCGAGACATGGCATAGGGATGATTTTTAGTAGTCTTCTATGTCATTTTCTTTCCAGAGACACTTAGGGTAGATCGAGCTCAAGAGTTATTGAATATGCAATAGGGTGCCATGTCATTAATGGAATATTATGCCTGATTCACTAATAAATTGAGTTTTCCACCTATTCTGGTGGGTGATGAGACGTTGGTTAATGCCCTGACCCCATAAGCCTAGATTTACTGAATTATTACATATTATTGGCATTATCACAAAAGATAAATTCTCGAAAGACGAATTATTTTAGTATCTTAGGGAGTAATAGATACATTCATAAGGTTTACATTACATCATAAAATTAAAAAGTACAATAACATTGTTTCCATAGACAACATTGAGATCCCATAGAGTATCCCTACAGGTCAGTCATAATATAATTCTTCACATCCTGGGAAAAATAAAACATAGAAAGGGGTGAGCTCAAATGCTTAGTAAGGATAACAATATAGTGGAAACTTTCACCAATAAGCATAAATATTAAAGGCAATGTATAAGACTAAAACAAAAGTCTTTTAAACTTGAGGTTAAACATAATATGGAAAAGATATAATCAAATAATTCCATTTACTTATTCACATGGATATTCTACTAGTCGAATAATCCCATGAAATATCTATATCCACTTTCATAATGATGGAATGCATAATGCCATACATCCATAACCACATAGTCAAGGCCGTGTTCCAAGAATAAATATAATATTTTTTCAAGGCCTTGTTCCAAGACCCTAGTTTGACTCATGAGAACTACCGATGCATCTAGGAGCTATATCTTGCTCCACCTATCACTAACTAAGTCCAATTCATTCCTCATATGGAAAGGTTTAAACATAACATAAACATTCGTATTAAAACCAGCATAAGAAATGTCATTAATTTATCTATAAACCATGAATGGTGTGAAAATAACACATCCACAGTCAAACATATCACAAAACCTTCAATATAATTTGGAAAGTATGTATCATATTAAATCAACTTCAAATAATCTTAAACTCCATCAAAGGATGTTGACATAGTTGAAATCAAAACCTTTTTTTAGAGAAATATCTCTTTCTATTTTTAACTCATTTAAGAAAAAATTTATTTTGAAAATATTCTTATAATATTGTAGGGGAAGCTTTAATGATGTTATAACGACGAAAAATATCCACACACATAGTATAATTTAAAAAAACATTCAAACCTCAAATTTGTCGAAAAGGTCAAAAAGTACCTTGTTTTGAAAACAACAGAAAGATTCCTTTCAAACCATTTTATAAAAATTAAAACAAGGGTATAAATGAATTTAATCCAAATTCTAGTAAATAGTAAAAAAAATTGGAATACATTTTTAAGAAACATTTATGTTGATGATAAAGAATTCCCGGTAGATACTTACGTAAAAACAACCTCGGATAAAAAAGAGATTGTGAAATTAACCCTTACCTTGTAATTTTCCTCAGCCGAGGGTAGGTTAAACTCCTGTATAATGGTCAAATAATTTTTATTAAATTATACAAGAATTATATATATTAATATTATATTATATATGATCTTTTAACATTTCTTTGTTAATAATATCTTAGTATTATCGTTGTTTTGGGTGTTAACTGATTCGTTTTCTTTTATATGTTGTGTTATGTAAGTAATGTTTGTTATGTATAGGATGTATCATATTCATATTAAGAATTATATTAAGATTTTAAACATTATTTTTAATCATCTAAGGAAAATTAGTCTTGAATGGATATGATGGGAAATGAATCTCATCGCGTTCGTGGAGACGGTAATCTGTACGTACACATGAGCGACAATATCATTCCTTTGAAATTAAAATAATATATAATTGGATGGTATATCATATATAAAGAATCATTATCATGATATATTTATTATTTACATCAATTACACATCATTATTATATCCATCCAAATAATAATGTATTGAATAACAATTACACCACGACGTGGAGATGGTAAGCCGTACGTACGCAGGTATGGTGACATGTCATTAAAAGGATGGATAGAATAATGAATATGATTGTACCATATTTATAATAACATCATAGTATATAGAAGATATTGGAGTTGTTATTTTATAGTGGAAAAAACAAAGAAAGAGGAAGTTGAAGGAGAAAGTAACTTGAAAGAGGTGATGAAATATTTACCTCTTCTTCAGTTTCTTCCTTTTGATTTGATCAAAAGGGCTCATTACGATGGCTTTATGAATAAATAAAGGTATCTAGGAATAAGGTATGAAAATTGAGAGGGTATTTGGGTAGTGTTTGGCCGAGAAAAAAGGCTGTGAAGGTGTGAATTTGAGGGAAGGGGGAGTTCCCTTTTATAAGAGGGGTGAGGGGCACCTTAGGAAAAGCTATAAATATTATTTTATAATAATATGATTTTCGGTTTCTAAAGGATCCAAAATAAATTATTTATTGTTTAAGGTGGGTATAGGGTGAAATCCACTAAACACATAGGTTTTATAGAGGTTTGGGTCACTATATTAACTTTATCTTTTAGATTTAACTCTTAGTTAAATAGTTTTACATTTACCAAGTCTCTTTGTATTTTTATATTATATGAAAAATAAACGTACTATAAACTGCAAATAGAACCAAAAGTGGTTCATTAACGATATACCTATCATTATATAATACATTTGGCCAAACCTTAGATTTTTAAGAATATTATATAAATTAATAATATAATTTTTTTTTTAAAAATTCCTTTACGTCAATTCAGACACTATTTAATAATTGATTTGTTGTTAAAGTCCTAAAAACATTATTAATTCAAACTAAATTCATTTAATAAATCCTAAAATTTCATATTAACTGAGAAAATACGTGGATGACATCAAAACGTTTAAATTATATTTATTTTAACATGTATAATACCATTTATTTGATTATTTCATTAATAAGGAAAATATTGCGTCATCATTGTGTCATTAATAAATTTAATTATTCAATGTTAAAAAATTATAGATAAAATTTCATTATTCAGGAAATATTTGTCTCTTTCTAATGAATATTTATAGTCGAAGATATAACCTATATAACCCTATGTAAAAATTGTTTTACTTAAAGATACAAGATTGTGCCATTTTTGTATTTACTTTAACTTAATTAATATAACGTGTCATTATCACTTAGAAGTGGCTCCATGGGGTCCCAAAAGTGAACAAAGGATTCCCATGGTAAGAAATGTATCGGCCAAGAGTGTTATAACACGTGAAAGGGAAATTTAATATTATTATAATATTATTTGTTTACACTTATTTACCGGATTTACCCTTTAACCGTGGTAAATAAAATATTTACGGAAATAATTATTCGAAATATATAAAAATAAAAGTTACCTATTTACACAAATTAGACATATTGATTTTAAATATGGAATCCTTTTTTCTAAATACAAAACATAAGAGTGACAGAAATTAATTTAAAATTAATTCTTGTTTTCAAAACAAAAAGAGTGTTTTTTAAGAAATAATAACTATCAAAAGATTGATATTTGATTATGTCCAGTTTAAATGTGAAATTACGTCCAATGCCCAAAATTGGATTAAATTGTAAAAATATAATCTAATTATACTTAAAAACCACCCAATAGTATAATTTATCACAATAAATTATTTCGATTAAAAAAGTTGTTTTTAATTAAAATTTACTATTTTCACTATTAATAAAAAACTGAATGTCTTCATAAAAATACCAAAAAATTCACCTATAATATAATTTTGATATTCTGAACCCAAAAACGATTTCCATTTTGAAAGATAAAATTGATAAAAATTTTAGAAGTTGGTATTTCTTTTCATAACGGCTACTTTTATTGGTCGCGGTGTGTTAGAATCTCGAAGTTGCGTACAATGCAAGATATTGCATTATTCAAAGGAAAACATAATGTGGAAGCATGGAGTGTTACATTCTCACATCCATAAAATAATTTCACCCTTGAAATTTATAGAATACTACCATATAAAAAGAACCGGGTGGTCCTTCATCATATGTTCCACAGGTTCCCATGTTGCCTCTTCCATCTTATGGTTTCTCTATAGAACTTTTACCAGACGAGTCGTCTGGTTTCTCAATAATTGTCCTCTGGTATCATGATTCTTGATGTTCTCTTCAAAATAAGATATATTGGGTTCTAGTTCTAATTCCACATAGGTGAGTACATGCATTGGGTCAGCCATGTATTTTCTTAATAGTGATACGTAGAACACATCGTGAACTTTGAAGAGACTTGGTGGAATTGCAAAATGATAAGCTACAACCCAATTCGTTCTAGAATTTCAAAAGTTCTGATGTACATGTGACTCAATTTAACCTTCTTAACGAAACATATAACACCCTTCCATATATATTCCTTCAAGAAAACATGATTACCTATCTGATATTTCAAATCTTTCCTTTGGTTATCGACATAGCTCCTCTTCCTACTTTGAAATGCTTTGTTGTGGTTTTGGATTACCTTTACCTTTTCCATTGTTTCCTCCAAAAGTTCTGGGCCTACAAGTTTTCTTTCACCTACATCATCCCAAAAGGTTGGTGTGTGACATCTATTTCTGTATAATGCTTTATATGGTGCCATCTAGATACTTGAATGGAAGCTATTATTATAGGAAAATTCTACCATAGGTAAATATTGATCCCATCTACCTTGAAAGACAAGTGATCATGATCTCAACATGTCTTCTAAGGTTTGAATAGTTCAATATGATTGTCCATCAGTTTGGGGGAGGAAGGCAGTGCTTGAACGAAGTTCAGTATCTAGGGATTTCTGAATATTTTTCCCGAATCCTAATGTAAAATGGAGATCTGTATTAGAAAAAATTGATAGTGGTACTCCATGAAGTCTTACAACTTCATTAATATATATTCTTCTTAAACGTTCAAGTGATAAATCTTCTCTTATAGCAAGAAAATGTGCTGACTTGGTAAGAAGATCAACAATGAACCATATTGCATCGTTCATTTTAGAAGTCTTTGGTATCCCCATGACAAAGTTCATCATGATATCATTCCATTTCCACTCAGGTATGCTAAGAGGTTTCATGACTCCTCCAAGATGTTGCCTTCTAGAAATCACTTGTTGACCAACTATACATCTTGACACAAAATCAGCAATCTCCCTCTTCATGTTGTCCCACCAAAAATGTTCCTTCAAATCCCTATACATATTAGTGCTACTAAGGTGTATAGAGAAATTGGAACTATGAGAATCATCCAAAAATTCCCTTTTTAGATCAGGTATATCAGGAACACAAAGTCGCTTCCCAAATTTCAAAATTCCATCTTCATACACAAAGTCACTCAATATCCCATTATTCACTCCTTTTATCTTCTTTGGAAACTCTTCATCATTGATTAGAGAAATCATTATCCTTTCTAGTAAAGATGGTTTGGAAACCATTTGAAAAGGTATTTATGTTTCACCTTCCATGGTTATTCACATATCCATCTTTACTAGATTCATAAAAATAGGATCCCTTTCAGCTCTCATCTTGTTCAAAAATCCATGATCTTTTCTGCTCAAAGCATTTTCCACCTTATTTCCCTTCCCTTGGTGGTAGTGTATCGTGCAATCATTATCCATGAGTAGTTCAAGCCATCTCCTTTCCCTCATGTTGAGTTCTTTTTGTGAGAAAATATACTTCAAACTCCTGTGATCGGTATATATCTCAGATTTTTCACCATAGAGATAATGTATCCATATATTAAAATTAATGATTATACCTGCTAACTCAAGATCATGAGTATGATAGTTTTTCTCATGAATTTTAAGTTGTTGTGATGCATAGGCAATAACCCTATCATTCTACATAAGGATACAACCAAGTCCTTTCTTTTATGCATCGCTATAAATAACAAACCCATCATTCCCCGTTGGTAGAGTCAATATAGGAGAATTGACTAATATTCACTTCAATTATTCAAAAACTTTTCACATTCATTTGTCCAAACATATTTCACCCCTTTACGTGTGATCTTGGTTAATGGGTTAGCCAATCGGGAAAAATTCTGGAAAAAATGCCAATAATAACCTACTTAACCAATAAAACTATGTGCCTCAGTTATACTCGTCAATGTTGGTCATTCATGGATTGCTCTTTTCTTAGAAGGATCAATAGAGATTCCATCCTTAGAGATAATATGGCCAAGAAAAGAAATATCATGAAGCCAGAATTCACACTTGCTAAAATTCCTATATAATACATGTCCTCTAAGAGTCTTCGGGATAATGCGCAAGTGATTTTGATGATCTTCATAGCTTTTGAATTATACTATGATATCATCAATAAATACGACTACAAAGTCATCAAGATATTCCTGGAAAAATCTATTCATTATATCCATGAAGACATAGGGTGCATTAGTCAATCCAAAAGGCATCATTATAAACTCATAATTCCCATACCTGGTTCCAAATGATGTTTTTGGAATGTATTCCTTTCTCACACACAACTGATGATATCCAGATCAAAGGTCAATATTTGAAAAATATTGAGCACCATGAATTTGGTCGAATAAAGCATCAATGTGAGGTAGGGGATACTTTTTCTTTATTTTTATAACATTGATATCCCTGTAGTCAATGCACAACCTCATAGATCCGTCATTCTTCTTAATAAAAAGAACAGGGGATCCCCATGGAGAAAAACTAGGGTGAATAAATCCCTTATTACTAAATTAATCTAGTTATTTCTTTAGTTTCACTAATTACATAGTGTCTATTCTATAAGGGGTCTTCAATATGGGCCTTGAACCTGGAATTAAATCAATGGAAAACTCAATTTCTCATTCTGGAGGATGTCCGGGTAATTCCTCAGGAAACACATCAACATATTCTTGTACAATAGGTACATCCTCTATTTGAGATTCATTTTCTCACCCACAATTATTTAATTCTCCTCCTCCCCAATAATTGAATTTAGTTGAGATACTGGGGGTGGATCTAGATAAGAATTAGGCGGTGACATTTCTGCTCTAAAGATAATGTACTCCTTATCATCATCAACAATTTTAACCTCCTTCTTATTGAAATAAATTTTAGAGTCATGTTCTAAAATCCAATCCATACCAAGGATTATATCAAATTCAATCATGGGTATGATGATGATATCAGCTGATAAAAAACATTTATATGCCCTAATGGGGACAGATTCAAAAATCTTTGTTGCAATAATACTTCCCTTGTGTGTTTTGACTAACAACTTCTTTGTTAAATAAAATTGGAAATTTCTAATTTTCATAGCAAACTGGGATGATATAAAACAATCCGATGATCTAGAATCAAATAAATCATTTTCTAAACTTGAGGAAACAATTAAATTACCTACCAAAATGACTTTCAGAGCTTCAAACTCAACAGTAGTGATATCATAATCTTGTCCTTGATCCCTTGGAATTTTCTCAGGTACATTCCCCTGACACATAGTACATTCATTCACATAATGCCCCCTTTCTCTACAATTGTAGCATTCAACATCAACAACCTCTTTCTTCCCCTTGCAATCACGAGCTTGGTGGCATTTTTCACCAAACTTGTAACAGACTCCCATTCCCTTCAGGCAAGTACCCGAGTGTTTCTTCCCACATTTACTGCAGGTTGGATATTCATCTTTTCCATTCTTCTCCTCATTTCCATTTCCAGAGTGTTCTGCAGATCTGTTCTTCTCTTTCTTTTCTTTATATTCGTAAGACTTAGAGAATAATTTTTCTTTCTTGATAGCAAATGAGACAATATTTTCGTACGATGAGAAGGATTGTGAGACTAATACATGACAGAGAAATGGTTTTAACCCATAAAATATATGATCAATCTTACGTCTTGGGTTACGTATATAATCTGTAGCATGCCTCTCTAACCTTGTAAAGATAGCTTCATACTTTACGACATTCTCATCCTCCTTTTCCCTCAGACTCAGAAATTGTCTTTCCATATCCGCTCGATGGTCACGAGGAAAGAATTTTTATAAGAAAATTTCTTAAAACTCCCTCCATTACATATTTAATACTTCATCATCTTCTGTTGTTTTTTGAATTAAGGACAACCCCTGATAAAAATCTTCAGTGAGGCGGTAAACTGTCATGACAACTTTTTCCCTTTCGCTACTCCCCAAGGCATGGAATATTTTCTCTATGAAATTTATCCATTGCTCGACTATTAGTGTATTTTTACCCCCATTTAATGTTGGTGGTAGTTGCCTCATGAAGCGATATAACATTGATCCTCCACGCTAAGGATCTGGGTGCTCCATACTGGAAAGGTTATTATAAATAACCTAAGTGAGTTGTCCCAGTATGGTGATTAGTTGATTAGCACCAGTTGCATCACCAGCTCTACTATAATTATATTGAGTATGAGGGAAATCTCTACATGGAGTGCGCTAATTGATACAATTTCTATTCCATCCACTAGGCTCCATTTCAAAACAATAGCATAAATTAGATTAGTTTATGAATCGCAATGCATAAATAAAAGCTTGTGAAACACTGAAAAAAAATTAACAGTTTATGGATATAATCCATAATCACAAAAATGTTTTCATTTAGGAAGTATATACTCATAAACCCATCATAATGGTTTGTAAAGAAAATGAGAATTATCCTAAGAATATCCCCAGGAGTGTCGTAACCAAGAGTTAAACAAGGCACGTTGTCGTCCACCAGTTCCTGTTCGAGTCTAGCTCAAAGCAGTGTTTTCGGGTCTTACCCCTAGGTACATCTGTGCTAGATTCGCCTCTACCTGCTCGTATCCAAAAAAGGATTTATTTCATGTAAAACTCACAAAATGTCTACAATACCAAAATTCCTGGAAGTTCTTATATACTAATCTTCAAAGTCTATCTTAGGGTTATGTGCTCTAATCAAAGTTTATATAAATCTAGATTCCATAGTTTTTAATAAACTTCCTCTAATATCAACTGTAACTCCCTGACCACAGAAGCCTAGAGTCGGTGCATTATTACGTATCATTGGCATGATCACAAAAGATCAAGTCTCAAAAGAACGATTAGTTTAGTAGCCTTGGAAGTACTATATACATTCATAAGGCTTACATTACATCATAAAATAGAAAACTACAACAATATTTTTTCCATATACAACACTGAGATCCCACAGACTATCCCTGCAGGTCAGTCATAATATACTTCTTCGCATCCTGGAAAAAATAAGACATATAAATGGGTGAGCTCGAATGCTCAATAAGGATAACAATATAGTGGAAACTTTCATAAATAAGCATAAATATATAAGGAAATGTATAAGACTTAAACAAAAGCCTTTTAAAATTGAACTTCAGTATAATATGGAAAAGATAAAATCCAATAATTCCATTTACTTATTCACATGGATATTTTACTAGTCAAATAACCACATACAATATCAATAGCCACTTACATAATGATGGAATGTATAATGCCAGACTTTCATAACCACATAGTCAAGCCCTTGTTCCAAGACTACAAATACGATTTTTTCCAAGCCTTGTGCCAAAACACTATTTTTTCTAATGAGACCTACCGATGCATAGAGGAGTTATAGCGGGCTCCACCTGTCACTTACTAAGTCCAATGCATTCCTCATATGAAAAGGTTTAAACCTGACATAAACATTCATATTTAAACTAGCATAAGAAATGTCAATACTTTATCCATAAACCATGAATGGTGTAAAAATAACACATCCACAATAAAACATATCACAAAATCTTCAATATAATATGTGTGTTTTGTATCATAATAAATCATCTTCAAATAAGCTTAAAATTCATCAAATTATGTTGACATAGATGAAATCAAAACATATTTTTTAGATAAATATCTCTTTATATTTTGAAAACATTTAAGAAAAAATTTATTTTGAGAATATTCTTATAAGCTTGTAAGGGAAGACTCAACGATGTTATAATGATAGAAAATAGACGCACCCGTCGTATAAGTTAAAAAAACAATATTACCTTAAATTTGTCGAAATGGTAAAAAAGTACCTTGTTTGGAAAACGACAGAAATATTCCTTTCAAACCATTTTATAAAAAGTCAAACAAGGGTGTAAATGAATTTAAAACACATTCTAGTAAATAGTAAAAAAATTGAATACATTTTTATGAACCATGGATGTGGATGATAAAGAGGTCTCAGTAGATACTTACATAAAAACAACCTCGTATAATAAAGAGATTGTGAAATTAACATTTACCTTGTACTTTTACTTGGTTGAGGGTAGGTTAACCTCCTATATAATGGTGAAATATTTTTTATTAAATTATACATGAATCATATACATTAATTTGATATCATATATGATCTTTTAATATTTCCTTGTTAATAATATCTTAGTATTATCGTCATTTCGGGTGTTAACAGATTTGTTTTCCTTTATATGATTTGTTACATAAGAAATATTTATTATGGATAGGATGTATCTTATTCATATTCAGAATGATATTAAGTCTTTAATCATTATTTTTAATCAACTAATGAAATTTATTCTGGAATGGATACGATGGGGAATGAATCTCATCACGTTCGTGAAGACGGTAATATGTACGTATGCACGAGTGACAATATCATTCTTTTGATAATAGAATAATATATAATTGGATGTTATATCATATACAAAAAATCATTATCAGGTTATATTTGTTATTTACATAAATTACACATCATTATTATACCCATCCAAATAATAATGTATTGAATAACAATTACACCACAACGGGGAGATGGTAAGTCGTACGTACACACGTATGGTGACATGTCATTCAAATGATGGATAGAATAATGAATATAGTTGTACCATATTTATAATAACAACACAGTATATAGAAGATACTGGAGTTATTATTTTATAATGGAAACAACAAAGAAAGAGGAAGTGGAAGAAGAAAGGAACTTGAAAGAGGTGATGAAATATTTACCTCTTCTTCGGGTTCTTCCTTTTGATATCATCAAAAGGGCCCCTTAGGTTGGATTTATGACTAAAGTAAGGTCTCTAGGATGAGGGAAGGACAGTTGATAGGGTATTTGGGTAGGGTTCGGGTGATCCAAAAGTCTTTGAAGGTGTGAATCTGTGGGAAGGGAAAGTGCCCTTTTATAAGAGGGGTGAGGGGCACCTTAAGAAAAAGTTAGAAATATTATTTTATAATAAAATAATTTTCGGTTTTTAATGGCTGAAAAATGAATTATGGAAAGCCTAAGGTGGATATGGGTTAAAAAATACTTAACCAATATGTTTTAGATTGGTTTGGTTCACTATATTAACTTTATCTTTTAGATTTAACTCTTTATTAAATACTTTGACATTTACCACGTCTCTTTGTATTTTTATATTATATCATAAATAAAATTACTATAAATTTCTAAGAGAACCCCAAGTGGTTCATTAATGATATACCTATCATTATATAGGTCATTTGGCTGATCCTTGGTTTTTTAGGAATATTATATCAATTAATAATATTTTATTTGTTTTAAAACTTATTTATGTCAATTTTACACTATTTAATAATTGATTTTTTGTTAAAGTCCTAAAAACTTTATTAATTAAAAATATATTCATTTAATAAATCCTAACTGGTCATATTAACCTATAAAATTTGTGGACGACATCAAAACTTTCAAATTTATTTATTTTAACAATTATAATACTATTTATTTGATTCATTCATTAATAAGGAAAATGTTGCACCATCATTGTTTCATAAATAAATTTAATTATTAAATGTATAAAAATTATAAACAAAATATAATTATGTAGTAAATAATTTCAGATTTCAAATTGATATTTATAGTGGAAGAGATAACATATATAACCCCATGTAAAAATTGTTTTAATAAATGATATATGCTTATATCATTTTTGTATTTACATTAACTTAATTAATATAAAGTGTCATTATCACTTACAAATGACTCCATGAGGTCCCAAAATCGACCCAAAGATTCCCATGGTGAGACATTTATCAGAAAATAATTTTATAACACATGTAAGGGTAATTTAATATTCTTATAATATTATTTTTTACCCTTATTTACAGGATTTACCATTTAACCATGGTAAATAAAATATTTACCGAAGTAATGATTCAAAATGTCTAAAAATAAAAGTTACATATTTACCCAATTTGGTCCTCCTGATTATAAATATGGAATCTATTTTTCTAAATTGAAAACACAAAATTGGCAGAAATTAATATAAAATTAATTCTCGTTGTCAAAACAAAAAGCGAGTTTTTAAGAAATAACAACTATCAAAATATTGATACTTGCTTATGTCCAGTTTAAATGTGAAATTATGCCAAATGACAAACAATGTATTAAATAGTAAAAATATAATCTAATTATAATTAAAACCACTCAATAGTATAATTTAGCACTACAAATTATTTTGATTAAAAAAGTTGTTTTTATTTAAAATTTAGTATTTTCACTATTCGTCAAAAACTAAATGTTTTCAGAAAAAAAACAAAAATTCACCTTAAAAAAACATTAAAATTCCAAACCCAAAATTAAAGACCATTTTGAATGATAAAATTGATAAAATTTCAAATAGTGGGTATTACTATTCATAACGTCTACTTGGATTGGTCGCGGTGTGTTAGAATCTCAAAGTTCCGTACAATGCAAGATATTGCATTATTCAAAGGAAAAAGTACCATGGACGTTTTGGGTGTTACACTTTGAGGGCTAGAAACTTTGAGGATGGTCTCTGATATGACATCTGAGCCCTGGTGAATGTGTTCAGGTTGCCTACTTTGCATGTTATTGTGAACCAGGCGTTGATTACTGAGCGGAACCTATGGAAAGCTAGTGGTGCATACCGGGGTGGTTCGACATCGGTCTCTGGTAATATTTCTTCTGGAAAGTGGAAGCGACTGCTGGATTTCTCTCACAGTGGTAGTACTAGCCAGAAGAATTCTTCAAGTGGCCAGGTAATGTGCTACCAGTGTGGTAAGGAGGTGCACAAGAGACCTCAGTGTCCACGTGACCCAGTGGAGTGTCGAGCTTGCGGCAGGATGAGTCATCTGCAACATTATCGTAGGGTCTTTCCACTAGTGAATAATAAGAGGGGTTCTATGTAGACTCTGCATTCAGGGGAAAGACCAGTAGCTTCTTACCAGTCAGGGATTTGGAATACGTCAGGACGTTTAGGCCGAGGTGGTGGTCGTGGTCGTGGTAGCCAGAAACTAGGATCTCAGAGATAGCAGGGTGGGTCAGTGCATGGTAGTCAGGCTGTGTCATAGGGCCACGACACTAGGCAGACATATGTAGTACAACATAACCAACCCGAGTAGGATCCCAGACCTTACACTGTCATAGGTACTATTCTAGTTGCCTCTGTTTTGTCTTATGTACTTTTCAATACTGGTGCTACACATAGAATTATATATGTACCTATTGTGGAGATCCTTGGGATCATTTTTTCTTCTTCTTTTTCTAATATCTTGATTCTAGACACTCTGTTGGGAATTATAATGGTAGGTGTGCATCAGTGCAAGGAGTTCCCCCTAGAGGTTGGTGGGTGTCACATTATATGGGACCTCTATGTCTTAGAGATGAGGGGCTAAACCTCATTCTCGAGATGGAATGGTTGGTACCCTTCGATACATTGTAGATTTATATCGTCACAGGGTGAGTTTCACATCACCAGAGGGTGGAGAGTTTCTATACAAGGGTGAATGGGATGTCCATGCGAGTCAAGCTGGACCCGAGCATCATGGGTGAGCTGGAGTGACAACCCAGAGTGCAATTTTATATCTGGATGACTAGGGAACTTGTCAGAAAAATTTCCCTCTAGTGGTAAATCATTTTAGGGATGTCTTCCCGTATGATTTTTCAGGTCTAACTCCGGAGCGAGAGGTGTATTTCTTTATTTATCTTATGCTACGAGCGGCATCGGTGTCCATTCCTCCTTATTGGATGGACACACCAGAATTGCAGGAGATCAAGAGGCAGTTGGAGGAGTTTCAAGAAAATATTTTCATCAGACCTAGTACCTCTCCTTGGGGTTTTCTTGTCTTGTTTGCGAAGAAGGAGGAAGGTAACCTCAGACTCTACGTGGATTATCAGAAACTAAACCAGTTGATGGTTAAGAACCGATATCCCATACTGAGGACTGATGATATTTTTTATCAACTTTGAGGAGAAAGAGTGTTCTCAAAGATTTACATGAGGTCTGGATATCATGAGTTACGCGTTAGACCATAAGACATACAGCCTACAACCTTTTGGAGCAGGTATGGTCTATACAATTACTTGATCACGCCGTTCAGACTCACAAACGCGCCAACAGTATTTATGGCTTTGATGAATCGTGTGTTCCACCCATATCTGGATTCTTTTGTGGTGGTCTTCGTGGAGGATATCTTGGTGTACTCTCACACTCGACATGACCATGCCACCCATATTGATATCATATTGAGTACACTGATAGAGCATCGATTATATAATAAGCTCTCAAAGTGTTGCTTTTGGATAGAACATATTCACTTCTTGGGTCATGTTATCTTAGAGGCAGGAGTTGCAGTAGACCTAGAGAAGGTGAGACCATTAGTTTCCTAGGAGAAGCCTAAGAATGTGTTAGAAATTCAGAGCTTATTGGTGTTGGATTGTTACTATAGGCACTTTATATAGTACTTATCCCACTTAGTAGCACCGTTGATGGGTTTGACTAAGAAGGGTATGAAGTTCGTTTGGTCAGAAGTTTGTGAGATAGACTTTCAGAAGCTCAAGGGATGGTTGGCATCACCACAATTCCTAATACTTCCAGAGCAAGGTAAGAGCTATATAGTTTACTATGATGCATGAGGTATTGGGATGGGAGCAGTGTTGATGCAGGGCTATCAAGTAGTTGCATACGAGTCTCGATAGTTGAGTCCACAAGAGAGGAATTACCCGACGCATGATCTCATGTTGGCTGCAGTTGTTCATGTGTTGCGCTGTTGGACACATTATCACTTGGGAGAACATTTTGTGGTGTCTACAGACCAAAAAAGTCTTAAATACATATTTACCCATCATCAATTGAATTTGTGACAGCAAACGTGGGTTGAATACCTTCATTCCATCGACTTTGAGCTTGCCTATACACCTGGTAAGGGTAACATTGTGGATGATGCACTGAGTAGGAGGACCCAAATACAGGTAGTTCAGGAGGCCAGTGGTGAGTGGAAGATTATCGATTTGTTTTATGAGATGTGTTTGGAGGTGGACGATAGTCAAGGGCGAGCCTATATTTCATCCTTAGATATTACTTCTACCCTCCTTGATAGAGAGATGATGAGACTGCTATCTAATTTAGAAGGCCTTGTTCTATGGGAGTCAGTGCAAGTGAGGAACCTCCTCCTGGTTGGACAATAGGCGATGAAGAGGTACCACGTATCCATGGAAAAGTGTGGGTCCTAGGGGATATACGTGAGGAGTTGATGTGGGAATTTCATGCTTCAGCTTAGGTAGTACATCCTGGAGTTACAAAAATGTACTGTGACATGAGATGTCAGTATTGGTGGCCAGGTATGAAAAGTGAGGTAGCTGGTTTTGTTACAAGATGTTCCACCTATCAGCAGGTGAAGGCAGAGAATCTAAGGCCTGCCAGACTGTTACAACAGTTACCCATTCCATAGTAGAAATTGGATGATGTCGTGATGGAATTTTTGACTGTGTTGCTGAGTTCACCTCGAGGAAATAATTCCATTTGGGTAGTTGTGGATATAAATACAAAGGTATCTCACTTTTTTATGATCAATGAGACCTTTGGTGTGACGATCTTGGGAAGATATATATATTCATAAGGTAATACATATTCATGGGGTCCCTCGTAGTATCATTTTTGATAGGGACGCCCGTTTTACATCTCGTTTCTGGAAGAGTTTTCAGAGGGAACTGGATAAATAGGTGCTTTGGAGCACAACTTACCACCCTCATACTGATGGCCAGTCAGAGCATACAACACAGGTGCTAGAGGACATGTTGTGTGCATGCGTCCTGGACGTTGGGGGCTCTTCAGAGAAGCACATACCCCTGGTCGAGTTTTCCTACAATAATAGTTTTCAGGAAACTATTGAGATGGAACCTTACGAGGATGTATATGGTAGTTCATGCTGATCACCCTTGTGTTGGTTATAGGCAGGTGAGGTAGCTTTTCGGGGACCACGTCTCGTGCAGGAGACTTTAGAGCAGGTCCAGTTGATTCATAAGCGGAAGGCTAGTGCACAGTCTCATCAGAAATCGTATGATTATCTCTGCAGATGACCCTTGGAGTTCATGGTCAGGGATCATGTTTTCTTATGTGTTTCACCAAGGCTGGGACACATGCGGATCAAGAGATAGGGTAATCTTTCACCAAGGTATGTAGGGACGTTTGAGATTCTAGGGATACTTAGGCCGGTTGCCTATCAGTTGTAGTTACCAAAGAGGTACTAGGCCATGCACGAAACCTTCCATGTATCTCAGCTATGCCATTATCACTCAGACCTATCTCATGTTTTTCAGCCTGAGTAGGTTTAACTCCAGTTTAATGCATCCTTTGAAGAGAATCCAATTTTTATTGTTGATAGAAGCACGAAGGTTCTCTGAGGCAGGTCAGTTCCTCTCGTATGGGTGTTATGGCAGCATGGCCGTGTGCAAGATGAATCCTGGGAGTGGGAGACCGACGTACGTGCTCAGTGGCCAGAATTGTTCTCATGTTTATCTTCACCTCCCCTGTATGGGAAATTGGGGGACGAATTTCTTTAAGGGGGGAAGTTTGTAAGAACCCGGTTTTTATTCTTGAGGTACAATTTTCTTCTTTTCCATTTTCCTTAATTGTTTCTGAGAAATGAGGAAAATGTGGGAAAATCTTCAATTTATTGGAACATACCGTGTAATATTTCACACACCGTGTACTTTGTCTGTGTGGGATGAGAATACAAGGTGTGTTGTCTTGTCGGCGATTCAGGGTGTAAAAACTAACTACAAGTCGTGTACTTAGTAATACATGCTGTATAATCAGTCAGCATGTGAATAGTAATGCGATGGACCTAGCCTCCAGAGGAACAATGGTACACGCCGTGTACATAGTAATAAACGTCATGTAATCAGTCGGCAGATGAACAGTAAGGCAGTGAAGAGTTTCCACTAGTGAACAGTTAAAAAGAAAGTACAGGTCGTGTACTTGAGAGTACACACCATGTAGTTCTGTTTTTTCATTAAAAACAGGCAGTATCCTCCTCATTCATCAGATGAGGCATAGATCGAACCAGGAACTCTGGGAGAGGAAGACAAATCTTGGAAGAGCTCCTGAATGCTCACCGAGATTCTGATTCTTTCGTCGACGATCTCATTTGAACCGCGTGGGTAAGGTCGTCCCTCTCCTTGATTCTTTCCTCACAATTCTTTCCCGAAGGGAAGTTATTTTGGATTGAATGGGAAAATTTTTATCTTATATCTAAGTCGTTCTTGGTTGTTTCAGAAGGCGCCTTTCACATATATCGATCATAAGAGATTGAGGTAGGTGGTCTTGTGTTTAATTCCAACTGTCGGGTTATTTTGTGTACCCCTGTGCCACGCACCCATGTTTGGGGTGTCATTTGGTTGATACTTTGACTTTTAAGATACCTATAAATGCATAGGTAATCTAATGAATAAGTATAAATTTCTGTTTGGGGTCATTTCTTTGACCCAGGGCCACACTGAGGATGTGGTTCCCTTGTTTAGCTGTTTGGCTAGGATACTCGTTGGTATTCCATAATTATAGCATGTTTTGAGTTTTCTGAAGAGGAAACATTTATAAATTTCTTTCTTATGAATTGGGCTTTTCCTAGTTACTATATTTTCATATGGAAAGTCTGAGGGAAATGTTTTTTTAGCCCATGGGAAAAATTTCTTATGCCTGTGGGCAGTAACTTTTTGTGCCTCAGGGAAACATCTCGTACGTCTGAGGGAAATATTCGTTATGCTTGAGGGAAACCACCTGATGGTTTTGTTTCTATTTTTTGGGGGTAGGGTTTTTCAAGTTTGAGGACAAGGTTTACATGAATATTCACTGTGGTGATTTCTTATGTTGTACCTTCCAATCTAAAGCAGATGCTTAGTATTATTATCATCTTTTACCTATTAGATAGATTGTCATGGTTTCTGTTGCGGCACTGCTATAGGAGATTGTCGGTCAAGGAAGATTGCCGGGAAACTCATAATTAAATTATATTTAACTATAAAATAGTTATTAAAATGTTAATGTAATTGGTAGGAATGGTTACTTTTGAGTACATCCTAGTTTACTGCATTTTATTTTTTCACACTATAGTTGCACATTTTCACTAACAATTTGGCACAAGCCTTCTGTGGTTGCCTAATTGGATTTATTTCTCATAGCCTATTTGCGTCATGTCTTGGGCCCAAAGAGATTATATTGTTGTAGGTGTCAATAAGGGAAAGGGTCCCTATACAGGTATATGATTATTGTAGAGGAGTGGGAGAGCATGGTACCGAGCTTAGGCTTGTGTTGCTGCTGAGTTCCTGTTGCACTATTGTGGTTTTTTTTTGTACTTGTACCTTGTGTTGTGTTGTATTGGATTGTAGTGTATCATGTTTTTGTTGCTTTCATAGAATTAGGGACATATTGCATCATCATATATATGACTGTTGGTTATCTTTTACTTCATTGTCGTTATCCCTTTCATCTTTATACTGTTTACTGCTTCCTCTTTCATATGTTTATATTTTTCCACTGTTCTACACTTTGAAAAATGAGGGAATAGTTTCCCCACTATCAGACCTAGGCCCTCACTGCTAGTTGGAATCCTCTGGCATTTCGGGAAATTCACTTGAGGTCATGTGTCCAACTGGGTTCGGGGCACCCGCTGTGTGGCACCCGAATCCGGGACATTACATTATGAGAGACATAGCTTGAAATAACTCAAAAAACAAATGGGTTTTTACAATGAGCACTCACTCATTTTATCAAATGGTTAATCCATAAATAACGACAACTAAAATCTTATTATGAACAATTTTATATTATTTTCATAATGAATAAATAATGGGGTAAAATATGTATTTGAACTCAATGTATAATAATGACAGACAAGCATCATCAAATCAATCAATCTTCACATATTGACCTCAATTTCCTTTCTAATTTTGATAATTTGTGCACCATTGTTTTTCTCTATAGTGTAGTTAATTGTTTTTAGAATTATCCCTAGAATGGATGTCTAGTTATCTCATTATTTTATTTCTTTTTAATCACACATTGTAAGAACATGATTTCTCTTCAAGGTACAGAACCTTTTGTGTTTAGTTTGAATCATTTATTTTATGATTTTAATTTCAACATCTCATTTATGGAAGGGTTTGGGAGCATTTAAGGTCTATTGAAACCCCCAAAATTTGGTGTTTTAAGCTAACAACTGGAATGCATGGTTAGTAGAAGCATCGTATCACAGTCTACACTGTCAGATAAACCTTGTGTGTTACTATAGGTCTCCAGAGATGGAAGTTCACAGTTTTCACAAGGTTTTTCTAACCACATGTTATTTCCCATGTGAGACGTGTTCCCTAAGTAGAGGGGAACACATGGGTAGATCATGGTTGCAAAAACCAACATCCCCCAACCATATGAAGAAAAATGTCCTTGGATAGTGTCTTACACATGGTCAGCGCATGGTTTGGACATCTGTGCATCCAAACCCTTTTACTCATTAAAAATTAATAAAAATATCATTTTAATTGTTCTCTTTAAATCCATTATCCCTATTTATTTTATATCCCATGTGCAATAGTATCCCTTATTTTCACTCGTGAAGAGATCCTCCAACCTTCTAATTTAGTTTCTTTGATATGTACTTCGTCCGGACTTTGATCAAGGCATCATATGTCTAGTTAGATACCTCTCAGTAAGAGTTCTTGTCCTTCGTATTATTTTCATAGTTTTTCTCACCATCCATTGTGGGATCCTCATGTATGATATTATGCACTATTTTCAAAGATTTCATATATTATATATTTTTCATTTGATATAATCCAAACTATGGGATGATACTGGATGAGACATATACTATTGGAATATGTTAAGTAATCTAGTAAATTTTCAGCTAAATGTATAATGTTTTTATAGATTACGATGATATTCCACATGCTAAAATTTTCCACCGATTTATATAATTTTTTTTCCTATTTAGAGTAATTTAACCGTGCTATGATATTCCCTCAGATCTTTTCTAAATTATTTAGAGGATGTCTACCTCACTGGATTCCACCCCTTTGGGTGTGTTGGATGAAATTCCCTTAGTAATTTAAATATAGTTTTACTAACCACCACCTACATGGTTCAGATTGACATTCACTTGAAATTTCCTCATCTTTATCAACTAAAGGATATATATATGAAAATTACATATTATAATTATGATTATACCATATATATTGGTCGGTGGGAAATGTTTGGGTGGCATGTTGAGCATGGGATTTAACTCTCCCTTACATTAGGTCTTGGACATAGTCTCTCACACCATTTACATGGATGATGGGAAATACATTCCACATTCCACAGTCCCTTGAATTGAATGTTGGGAAAGGAGACTCACCCCACTATCTAGGGTGTTTGGCATGAAAACTCACCCCACCATCTCGAGTGATAAGAATGACTTCCCACAATCTTATAGGATTCATGGATAGTACCCCTGTTAGAGTCTACAACTAATTTTACAACACTTGGGTGCTTGATTTATGCCCCAAGTCTTGCTATCACTGATAATATATGTATATTCCTACTTATTTACAAAAATATATACTGTATATAAAAATATAAATATTATGTATAGATACATATAAATGGTTGTACATGGTAAACTGAGATCAGACTTATTCTGGCCCATACAGAAGGTGGTAGAGTTCTCCAGGTGTCCTAAAGGAAGTTCATCCGACTAGAATTTTGTTCTGACCAATGTTTTTTATCCTATATACCTACACACTTCTATATTGTATAGACAGACTGGATTATTCTAGACATAGTTGGTGATGGCCTACTGAGTTTATTTCACACCCTTAATAAGATTCCCAAATACCCAAGAAAAAATCATTTTTCCTGGTTAGGATAAGGGAAATATCCCTTTCAGGGATACTTGATATGTTATTTTAATAGAATAAATAACGGGATAAGAGGAGAGAGTGTATTCTCTCAATTTTGTTGGAGATGTATTTGGGGATTTTGTACTTTTGTATTGAATGTTGTATATTCATTATCTCTGTATCTAATGAATTCCCCATTTTTTATATAAGCATTCCATGATGTAATTTTTTATATGAATCAACCAGTGGAATCATTATTCTTACAGTTTCAAGGATGTTTATACTTATGCAGTTTATTATTTCTTCTTCTTCCACTATGATTTTAGTAATCTTCTATGATCTTACTATTTATTGTATATGTTATTTCCACTATGCTACTATAATATTAGTGTATAGTCTCCCAAGAATACCACCATATACCATCACTTCTATTTGGTAGCCTCTTTTATATTAGGAGGTTCACTTTAGACCATGTGACCCACTTGGTTTGGTTAATCTTGAGTGAATGGGGTCCAAAATGTTAAAATGTGGTATGAAAGGTTAGTTTCCTTGCCAACATATTTTGGGATTGTATAAAGGAGAACATGACATGTTGGAATTTAGTAATGAGCCTGTGCTAGGGAGTATCCAATCCATATATGGTATAAATCCAAATTACCTAGGAGGGGTGTAGATGTTCTAGATTATGCCATATACAGTTGATTTGATTCCACTATTGGGTGATGGACGTGTAATGTAATGTGATTGTTATTTTTATGTTGGATATAATTTTTTCATTGGAACAATATGGTAAGGATAATTTGACCATGTTTTATTTTATGCACCTTATAGGACTTATATATCATTCATTATTTCATTCCATGTAAGTTTTATTGACTGAATTTGTCAAACTTTTTGAATGTTCCTTGAGTTATATCACTGTTATGAAACTAACATTTATATATGAAAAAAGAGATTATAAAATGAGTTATTAGTGTTTATGGATAAATAAATAATTTTTTCATATATATGTTAATGATTAAACCTCAACCCACAAATTATCACATGTTTGAGTTTTGTAACTAATGTTACACAGACTAAAACATTAATTTATTTGAAATACATGAATGTAATTTGTAATTTAAATAGTGCATGTAACTGTATATATTGATAATGATGATTCATTTTGTATAATAATGTTATATTACACATTAAATTCCCTTATTCGATGTAATGTTTTGGATGCTGTTATATAAACTATCATTTGCAATTTATAATGCATGTACCTATATTAATTTGGAAAGGTATTTTGGATAACATGTTTATTATCTAAATGAAATATTTGTTTAATAATTAATATAAATTAGATTTATATTTAATGGGGATTAAAATTGAATATTAAATGGTGTTACCCTATATAAATTTTAATTGAAATCACTTATATCGGAACCCGTACAGGTAAATAGATAGCATGGCCTAGACATGACCTTAGTAGTGGAAATTTGATAGTTCGTCTCAAATTCTTAATGGATTTTACATTATCACATAGACCTAGATTTTAGAGAAGTGATATATTTGTGAACATTCTCATAGGAAGGCTATGTACCTATCCTATTATGTATTTCTAATACTTCTGATTCTTAATTATCTTTTGAGGAATGCGCTTGGAATTTTGGAATCATTCCATCTTTACAGCCTCATGTTGTATGCTAGGTGGGTGGTGATAAACTTACCCTAGAGGTGGTGGGACCTATTCCAGAATGTTTACATCATGTATATCCACTTATGAAACTACCTACTATTTTATTTTTGTGTATTAAAAACTAGTTTCATTATGGTTTTATATTTATGATACATTCTATGCATGGTGTTTGAAGACCTTCCCCTAACATGGTATACTTGACATAGGAATTACAATAGTAACACCTACCTATGTTATGGGCTGAGAGTGGACCTCAGGATACTGATACATGGACATTGGAAATGTTTTCTATTTTTTAGAATCTGGAGTTCCCCTTAGAGAGGTGGTTCAAGCTTGAAAATTATATGTTATATAGATCTTGCAAGAGATGGTGGGATGTCTTTATTGATGTAGGATGATACTGAGATACGATCTAGAGGGACTTCCATATGGTCTTCTATAATCACTTCTTTCCAAAGACATTAATTATTTACTTAGCTTGAGATTTAATAAACTTGTAGAAGTGGGATATGTTTGTAATGGAGTATTATTTTATTTTTACTGAGATTCATCATTTTAACCCACATAAACTGGTGATGAAATCACTAATGTGATGAAATTTAAGTTTAATATGGTATAAAATATATTGCTTTAGGTAAATGTTATCTAGTTGATTACTATATTTGAGATAGTCAACTAGGACCTCATTACTGAGAGGAATATGGGGGAAGCTGATGGCATGAATACAGACGTTTCATCACCCAACTATGGAAGAAGTTATTATATCTTGGGAAGTAATTATTTGAGTATTCTCAATATGCGATTTAGTAGTCTTATAGCTTATAATGATGATTTTATTTTATTTTATCAGTGTGGGAAACTCGGAAACATGAATCCCCAGTGAACAGAAGACTCTATTGAGTGAAACGTTTGTGGAAGGATGGAACATATTTAGTGTTTTCGTAAGACCCTTCCACCAGTTCCAAGTGAGAGGGTATCTTCAACGAATCCAAATTTTTGAGCGGGGCTAGTACCTGCTTACCAGCTAGTGACTTGAAATACAAACAGATGCATAGGCCAAGGAGGCAGCTGGGGAAGAGGGAACCAGACCAATGACTCACAACATCACTAGAGCAAGACTGCTTAGGGGGTCATGTTTTATATCGGGTCTTTAGTACATGCTAGTTAAATTTAGTGAAACCTATTCAAGAGGAATAGAGTACTAGAACTTCTAATATTCAAAAACAATCCAAGAATTCTTTACTCTTGTGTATTCTTCTTTTGACATAGAGGAATCAAAATATTTTATTTATGAAGAAATTAGGTGAGTCTAGGCCTCAAGATAGTGTATTTATATAGTGTGATAACACATCATACCACATTAGGTATCCAATCATAGAGTGTTCACCAATGTAATGAATTTATCTGAGAGGTGGGTGGATAACTCTTTCTGTTGGAAATTTTGATCCTTGACGTGACTCAGTTTGACATAACTCTTAGGATGGATTGGTTAATTCCCAATCAGTACCACAATAATTGTAATCACTATATTGTGACATTCACATCACTAGAGGGTGCTAAACATTCTCATCATAGAGAATATGATATCCATGAGACTCGAACTGGACCTAATCATCTAGGGATGGGTAGAGTTATACCATAGATCACAAGTCTCTTACTGGATGATACGGGGATATGAAATACTATTTTCTATACTAAGGTTGATCATTTCAAGGATTTATTTTGTTGATGAAATTTCTAGGATACCTTCAATAAGGGAGGTAGAATTAACAACTGATCTAGTACCTAGTGTGGAACCAGTGTCAATTCCTCCTTACCGAATGATACCTACAGATCTTCAGGAACTATAGAAGTAGTTTTATGGCATAAAGGATAAGGTTATTATATTCCCAAAAACATCTCATTATGGTTCACTAGTACCTTTCTAAAAACGGTTGGATGACACATTCATGATTTTCATGGTTTACCGATGGTTTAACAAGCACATGATAAAGGATTTGTTTCCACTGCCTAGAATAGACAATCACATCGAATAGATTTGTGAAAATCAAGTTTTTTGAAGGATAAATCTGAGGTAATGCTATCACTAATTTTGTGTTAGACATTCATACAGAAAAAATATAACTTTTTAGAGAATTTATTGCCTTTATGAATATATTGTAATTTTTTTAAACCTCATGAACACAACAACTATTTTCATGGATCTGATGAAATGAGTTTTCCATCCACATATGGAATCATTTGCAGAAGTCATAATAAATGATATATTGGTGTATTATCACTATTCATTAAACCATTAAAATCATCTTTATATCACTCTAAATACACTGAGAGATCACCAGCTATATGATAAGATAACCATATTAAACTTTTGGATCAACAATGTCCCCTTCTTAGGTCATATCATCTCAATGACAAGAGTATCAATAGACTTAATGAATGGGAATGCAATAGTATTCTGGTACAATCCTGATAATGTGTTTGATATATAGTGTTTATTAGTTCTAGATTTGTATTAGATTAATTTTATATAATAATTATCATGCTTTGTGGAACCTCATCTTACTTTGAATAAGAAGGGCGTATTGTTCATGTGGTCTGAATCATGTGATAATTACTTTTTGAAGATGAAAGGAATCTATACTTTAATATTGATACTGGATCTTCTAGAGGTTATAATAGGTTATACTATATTATATGGTACATTATGCATTAGTATGGGTTCAATATGGAAACAATAGAATCGATTTGTTGTATACAAGTAATTCCAATTGAGGCCTCACGAGCATAATTAACAGAAACTCAACTGCAAGATTTTAGAAATCATTCATGCCATGAATATTTGGCTAAATTATCATATGAGAGAGTGAATTGTTGTGTTTATTAACCAAAATAACCACATACACATATTTAATTAGCGTTATATGATCCTTATAAAATAAAGATGGTCTGAATAACTTTACAATTTTTTACATTGGGCTATCCAATATGTCATGAAAGGGAAATATGGTAGTTGATGCACTAAGCCATAAAAATATGGAAATGTTTATTCAAGAATCTAGTGATAAATGGAAGTTTATTGACATATTTAAATTGATACATATAGAGTATGAAGAGTCCCCTATATAACCTTTTCTTGCATCCTTAGCAGCTAACTATTCACTTCTAGATAGGGTTAAGAGAAGGAAAGTTTCACATCCTAAAGGTTTGGTCCTATGAGGAAGTATTTTAGTTGAGGACCCAGATTTTTATTTTTCAATGATGGAGATGAGAGCTTGTATATACATGGATTTGTTTGGGTTCTTACATAAATGTGAGAGGATGTGATTCATGAATGTCACACTTCCTAGTGGTCATTTTCCCTATGTATCTCCAAGATGTATTGTGATATGTGCTTCTAGTATTGGTGGAATGGGATGAAGTTTCATTTTGTGAGGTTTATCAATAGGAGTAACACATTTTAGTAGTTGAAGGTGGAAAAATAGTCAATCACTATCATTTTATTGTCGTTTTGGTCCCAAAACAAATATATGATGGTGTGGAAATGGATTTTATGACTATTTTAACTAGGTGCCTCAATGTAGTGATGTGGTTTGGGTTGTCATAAATTGACTAAGAAAGGTACACCAATTCCTTCCGATCAAAGAGACTTTATCAATTGATGATATGTGAATAATATATTTCTAGGATATTATATTCTTACATGGGTTCCCTCATATTATTATTTCAAAAATAAGTACTTCTTTGACATCAAAGTTCTTGATTGTTTTAAAAAATATTTGGGTACATGGGTTCTTTTTATCGCAAATTTTGACACTTATATCGACAGCCAATAAGAATGGGTTATGTTTGTGTTGGAGGGAATTATATGATCATGAATACTTGATTTCATGGGTTCTTAAGTGAAACATATACCCCACATCATGTTTCTGATAATAATAGCTTCCATGTAACAGTTTATAGGGATCCAGATGAAGCCAACTATGGTAAAATTTTCTGTTCAACTTTGTGCTGACTATAATTAGTGGGAAGTTATATTAGGTCCTCATCTCATTTAGAAGACATCTGATTAGGTGAAATTTATTAGAAAATGATTATATATATCTCAATATATATAGAAATCATTTTTTGATTCCCGTTGACAACATGTAATGTTCATGGTCATGAGCCACATTTTATTTTAGGTATCACCTAGTTTTGGGAATAGATGGATACAGAGAAAAGGGAATCTTACACCTCATGTTAGGGACTTCTGAAATCATGGAGTGATTCAGACTAGTAGCCTGTTGATTTTATTTATCTCATAGGTATCATACCATGCCTGATATCTTCCTTGTTTTACAGCTTCACCATTACCTTGTCGACATGCATCCTACTTTTGATCATGAGGATGTTTAACTGGATACTGATGCTACATTTGAAAATTATCTTATATTCATTTTTGATCATATCATGAAGGCACTTTTAGACAGGTCTTTCCTTTTGGTGTCACGACCCATCCTCGGGGCCCGTTTCGTGACTACCCCAAGCCTGCCTTGCATAGGCTAGGGGTTGGTGACTAGCACCAAAGGCGTAAATCCCAATAAAAGGGAAGGCATTTCCTTTATGATAGTAAAAAAACACAACAGAGTATGCAAGCTGAAGTAAGCACAAAGTTATACTGAATACAAAGTATGTTCTGAAAGGTAAATGAGCAAAAATACAAAGCCAAATGAAAAGTATAGTACAACTGAAAGACTCGTACAAGTGTAGAAAAGTAAAACAGTACCCACCGAGTCATCCTCCGGGAATCCCAACTGAAGGGTGGGTACAGATAGTCTCCACGGTACCTCGGGTCCATCCGTCCGCTCTGTGTATGTCCCGCCAAGTGATCCACCTCCGGGTACCGTCCAGCTCCACAAGTCTCTACTACAATCAGTGTTTCCATCATCTTCATACAACACAACGTAGTGCGGGCATAGCCCATGCATGGGTGAGTATAACAATACTCAGTAGAGACCTTGAGACCCCTGAAGGTCTCCCAGAGTCCATAAAGGATAAAATACAAAAGGAAAGATACAATCACAAAGTATCAACCAACTCTACTTAGGTATATTCCCATATGTATACCTAAGTCATCAATCCCAATTAGACTCCAACTCTCGAGCCCTAGCACAACCCAGTCCACACATGAAAGAAGTCAATCACACTGATGGTAATGATTGAAAGTCAAGACTTAGCTCGCACAGTTATACATCTTTCATAAAGTGATAGAGATGATCAGATATAGTCACTGATTCATCTAAGCTGGCAGACCCACATAGGATACTAGTCCAGCTAAGCTGCCATACCCACATAGGATACCAGACCAGCTACTCTTTCGGTCCCATGTAGGATAATAGAACAGAAGTCAATCTGTCGGACCCATGTAAGATACAAGAACAGTAATCATCACCGTCAAACCCGTGGAGGATTTCAGTACGGTAGTCATCGTCGCCGAACCCACAGAGGATTCCAGTATGGTAGTCGTCGTCGCCGAACCCATGAAGGATTCCAGTATGGTACTCATTGCAGTCACAACCAGCTCTAGGTTTTCCGCACACAGCACGATCGATTCTGGGAGGGTCTCCTCCTCAATCCAAGAGGTTCGATACATAAAATTTCAAGAAGCCCAGAGTTGATGTATCTCGAAGTTCCGTCTAATCAAAAGGAACCCGATGTGACTGACAGCGCATTAATTAGACGCTCGGTCTGAGAGTTATTAGCATTTTTGCTCTGGGGGCCCGGTTGGAAATACACTCGTTCCAAACCCGGCCATTTTCCAAAGTTATCCAAAACTCACTTAGATTATTGAAAAAGGACCGCCATGTCATGAGGGTCCCAGTGCCGTAGACGGCGCGTCTATTGGACGTACGGTCTTCAAGTTATTCACCCTTAAGTGAAAAAGGTCTCGACTCGTAAAGCCCAGTGGGCTGGCGGGTCTGGTCAATCCTGTTTTGGCAGGTTTAATCCGGCAGGGGGTCGGAATGGCTCGATGAAATGTGCAGCCCGGCTCGAAGGGGCACGACCCTGCCCGAAGGGGCACGGCCCGGCCCGGCGTGGCCCGGCCGGCTGGTCGAGTGGTATGAGGAGGGGGTGTGGTCCCCCTATTTGCCTGAACTGGTGGCGCCAAGTGGCACTTCCCTCCCTAACCAGTCGACCAAAGTTGGCTGGCCTTCTTGGCGCAAGTGGCCCGCTCGGGCAGGCCGTAGTATCTCCATCGCAGCGCCCTCCTGGCACCGCTGTTCTGCTCAGCCCGGCCGGCCGCCTGCCGGCCGCCTTCCGGCCGGTTTGCCCACCGAGCAGCCCGCAGAATGTGGGTCGCGGTCTTCCGCAGTGCGGTGCCCCTTATGGCGCCGTGGTCCTCCTTCGACCTGGACAGCTTTAGTCGGCCGGTTCTTCGTCGGCTGAGCGGTCTCTGGTTGTGGGTCACGGTTCTTCCGCATGCGGCCAGTGCACAACCACCGCTTTGGTTCTTCTGCACCTTCCTATCATGATCTCCATCGTAATTAAAAGTGACTACGGAGGGTCGTCGGGCCGTGTACGTTCGGCCCGCACCCTTCGCATTAGGTGGTAGCATTTCGCCGAAAATAATAAATGATTTACAATGATGAACGGGGTACGAGATAAACAACTCAAAATAAACAAACCCCTACCTTGAGATAAGGTTCGTGGTAGTCGAGCGTCGCGGAAGATGACATTGCGGGGAGACGGCGTCAACTCCTTGACGTCGGGGAAGAAGGGCCAAGGATGGAGCGTCATCGGCGATCCTCGCAGGTGGCTCCTTCTCTGGTTTGGCTGATGATCGAAGGCGATGATTGACGTTCCTCAGCGATTCTTCATTGGAAGAATGGTCTTCTTCATTTTGAGAAGAACACCCTTCTCTATTTCTCCATAACTCTCTCAAAAAATCCTCTCAACACAACGAATGCCCCAAAATAAAATAATAGATAAAGCTATTATTTTTATTCACCCATGTAATTCAAAATTCAAACAACATAATTAATTAATTGAAGAGTTTGAATTCATTAATTAAAATGTGTTGGAAAATAATAAAGAGAGAGAGAGGGAGGTGAAGAGATCTCTTAATTAAGGGGGGTTGTCAAAAATTAAATAAAGGTGAGTTAAATGGGGGTTAAAGGAAGGTTATGAGGAGGTGAAAGGATGGGGATCGTGTGGGCCCCACCTCACAAATATCCACACATGGGAGGTTATGTGGTTGTGGGCCCCACCAATAACTTCCCCATGCAGGATTAAACTACCAGGATAAATAAAATTGTTCTCAACAAATTTTATTTAACTTTTTTATTAAAACCCCAAAAATTAACTTTTTACCCGCATAACACGGTACTGCAGTAAAGGTCCCCTTAAGTAAATACCGGTGCTGCGAGTTCATCGGTGTCTTTAGATATCAATTCTAAGCACTGGTTCAAAAGATATAAAAACCCGCACGTATGTTTACTGAACGTACCTGAACAACACTTCAAAAATTGATTCTGGGCACACCGGGCCTCAGAATCAAGTTCCGTTAGAATCCACAGACTTGAAAATTCCAAAGAATTAAGAAAAAAAATATGTTGAAATTTCCAGGTCATTACATTACCCCAAAATTAGGGCTTTACATCCTCGTAAAGCTACAAGACACTCTAGGGAAAAAATGGGGGTACTGAGCTCGCATCTGAGCCTCCCTCTGCCAAGTGCTCTCCTGGAGGTTCTCGTGCTGCCAGCGAATGCCCAAAAGAGGAATCAACCATCCATGTAGGACCCACTCCTGTCGATCCTTGATCTCCACTAGGACCTTCACAAACTTCGCCCATCATCGATTTCCAGCTCCCCTTGATCAATGATGTGGGTCGAGTTGTGCACGTATCTCCTCTACTGTGATACGTGGAAGACTTCAGGCACCCGGTGCAATTGAGGTGCAAGGTCTAGGCAGTAAGACACCTTTCCTACTATAAGGCCTCAGCCTTAAACCTTACTTAAAATTTAATTAAATGAATAATTCACATTGAGGATCTTTTCAGGTTTAGAGTTTTAGAGAATTAAGACATAACTACTACATCTTAAAAGATTACAAAGTAGTCTCTTATACTAAATTTCCATAAAATAAAAACTCTTAAAAAGAAACAAGTCTAGTTTCATGTTTTAGGTAGCATGACTTTCCCTTCATCCCATCCTTGACCCTATTCCACGCTAAGTCCTTTGAAAAACATTTCAAAAACATGGGATAAGCATAAAAACTCAGTAAGGGATACACAAAAAACTGTTAGTTTATCAAAACAAAAATTAAACCATGTATACATTATCAAGGTAATAGTTTTCACCTTTATGAAGTAGTAAAAACTCTTCACTGAATAAAATATCATTACTTAACTTTTTGTAACCAAAGGATTACCATAAATTCCATATAAAGAACACATAACATATATAAAGGTAACTTGGGACATAAACATACTTAAGTGGAATAACCATACGGTCGACTCCCACACATATCACTTAATGGAATAGTCATACGACCAATTTCCATACATACTAAATGGAATAGCCATACGGCCAACTTCCATACCCAATGCATTGGAGGTTATGACGTAACCACCCGTCCTGGTATTCACGACACCACCCGTCATAATGTCCAAGTACCATTATTACACATAAAATATGGAAACATAAACATTTAAATAAAAATATTTCATTTGCAATCACAATAAATAATTCCCATATATTTAATTAATCAATCCATTTTCAAAAACCATTTAAAAGATATTTTTGAATCAAAGTGTCCCATACCACTTTGAAGCTTTTAATAGAATTATAATTTTAAAACATTAATGTACATATAAATAAATACTGAAAACCATTTTGAAAACATGGACATTAAAGATAACGATTTAGAATAATAAATATTTAAAACATTTAAAATGATATTTTTGTTAAAGAGTTTTTAACAAAATGAGAGACTCTTGAATACAAATAATAGTGGAATAACATTTAATCCGAAATTTATAATATCATGAGAATAAAAGTATTCATGATATAATATGTCAAAGGATAGTATACACACCATATAAGAGTGAATTGGTGCATAACAACAATGATGTCTCAAAAGAAATGTAAATGAGATGAAACCCATTATAAAGAAGGTATCCTTAAATTAAGGATAAATCAATCTCATAATAATGTGTGAAAAATATAAAGACACCCAATATAAGTGGATATTAAGTGTAAAACAATCAAATGTTATTCACACATATTCAAAGGATTACATATTCAATAACTACATGTTGAACCCAAATAAATCGAAATTGGGTTAAGAAGTTCCCTTGGAAAAATTCGACAGCCTAACGGCGTCACATAAAATTTTACATAAAGGGTTGATGAGAGAGATAAAGGGTATCTCATAACTTGGACATAAAAATTACATAAATAAGGATATATAAGAACATATCCCAACATAACAATATGTAAATTAAAAGACCCAACAAAAGAAGTCTTTTAAAAAGAGGAGGGTGAAAGGTTCCCTTACCGACTTGGGTATCTTTCAAAACATACGCCCCGTGAAGGAATGAAAATACAACATTGATGTAAATACTCATAAATGAAAGAATATTACACAATTAGTAAAATAATGGTCATTACATAAACCACTCAAAGGAAATTGTGGCAAATGTAGCATAAATCTCACAGGAATAAAAGTGAGATGAAAAATCCCTTACGAAAACTCGGCAGCCTAACGACGCCACTTAAAACTTCCAAAAATGGATTGATGAGATCCAATAGGGTATCTCATAATATTAAAATAATGTTTATAGAAAGAGGAATATAAAATAACATCCACACAACATAACAAAGTGGAGCTTAAAAGAAGTGACATAAAGGAGAGTACTTAAAAAGAAAGAGAGAGGTTGGATCTCTTACGAAAAATTCGGCAGCCTAACGGCGCCACTCAAAACTTCCAAAATAGATTGATGAGAGAGAATGGGGTCTCTCATCATATGAACATAAAAATTATAGTAATATTAATATAAAATCATATCCCAATAACAATAAATATGATCTTTTAAAGGAATGACATAAAAGAATGTACTTAAAAAGAAAGAGAGGTGTAGGATCCCTTACCTTGGGTCCGACTTGACTCGATCGTTCTTTAATCTCCTGAATAATAAACTTGAGTTAATTTATACTTCCTTAAGAACCATTTTCAAGTTCATTATTCATTTTATATCACGTATTACCATGTCATAAACATTATGTAATCATTTAAGTTAATAATATTTGTTTTGCCGATATTTGGTTCTTAAGTCGAAAGTGGACTTCTTACAATTACATGTTGTTCATGTGGACAAATGTTTATTATATCCAGAATTGTATTCATGATGTAGATATCATATATGTCATATATATCCAGTACATGCATGCATTTATAACATTACATAATCATTTAGAGGTAAGAAATAAAATGCACCGTTCATGGAGACGGTAAGCCGTACGTACGCATGAACGCTACTTTCATTTCTATTTCATATTTTATAGAATGGAATAATAATTATATAAAGGTATATTATAATTAAAGTATAATATCATATATAATATCATAGTTCCATCCTTTATACGTCCCACATATTGTATTTAACGAATCAAATAACTTTGAGGGGGCGGTAGTCCGCACTTCCTTAAATGAAGATATCGCGTTTACCCATAATGGAAACCATAAAGGTATGACCAAAATGAAAAAAACAGAAGATTAAGGAAAACATAAACATATTATATATCATATATAAAAATAGTGACATCATAATGGCCACCTTTGAAGGTGTTAAATGAGTATTGAACAATCATCGTTTCTGGAGGCAGAATTTCGCCATCCACGGAAACCGTATGTTCTTTAACCATTTGATGTAGTTGTGTGAGAGTGTAGCTCGAATAAATCTTATAAAAACATCCTAGTATATTTAATATACTGGTTCTGTTACAAAATAAGTAAATAAAAAGTGTTTAGGGGGTTGGAGAAGCAAAATAAAACAAATGAACATGAGGGAATGAATTACCTTTAAAAGTGTATCTCCTTTTGATTTGAGCCTAAAGGCTTCCTTTGAAAGGATTCTGCCCAATGAGAATCCTCTAAGATGAGGATAGGGATGTGGAGAGAGTAAATGGGCAGGGTTTGGCCGAGCCAAAGGCTTGAAGAGTGTGTGAAATGAGGTAGAGGTGGAGGCCTTTTATAAGAGGAGAGGAGGGGCACTTTTGGAAAGTAAAGAAATATTACTTTATTTGAAAATGTGTTTCGGTTTTAAAAAGTCCCACATTGATATAATTCGTGTATAAGGTGATAAGGGTTCGAAATACACCCATACAATAAGTTTTGGACATGTGTAGTTCATATATTTTACATTATCTTTCCATTTTATTTAAATCGTCAAATAATGATGTCATCGCTGCATCATTATTATGTCATAAATAATTTAATTTATTTAATGTCTAAAAATTATAAAAAAATTACTATGATGTATGAAATCTTTTTTTATTTCCAATTAATATTTATAATAAAAAATCTGACTTGTATAACCCCATTAAAAAATTGTTTTAGTAAAACATATCATGTTTGTGCCATTTTTTACATTAACATTAAATAAAAGGTATTTATGTCATTTTCCAACCAAAGTGGCTCCATGGGGTCCCCAAGTTGACCCATGGATTGTCTTGGTCGGCCCTGACACATCTCATAAGGGTAGAACATGTTTCAAGGTATTTTGATTTTATTATAATATCATTTTTGCCTTAAATTGCACTAATTACCTCTAATCGCGATTAAAAACTTAATAAGTTACTATTCACCAAAAAAAATATTTTTATCTCATTGAACCACATTTTACTTATTAATGACAACAATGTATGTCGGATTTTTGAAATTCAAAACACAGAAGTGGTAAAATTTCATTTAAACGAAAAATCAGTTTAATATAAGTACCACTTAGTGGTTTCACTATTCATCAAAAATTGAAGTTTTTCAGAAAAATACCAAAAAATCACCCTAAGATATATTTGATATTCCGAATTCAAAAATGAAGTCCATTTTAAAAAATTCACAACATATAAGTTGCATTAATTAATCTAATAATTAGTTCCCGCTGTCAGAGCAAAAAGCGTGTTTTTATGAAAAAATAAGTATCAAAAGATTGACACTAGTTTAAGTCTGATTTCAAAGTGAAATTAATTCCAACGCCCACTATTGGATTTAATGGTAAAAATATTTTCTAATTTCACTTTAAAACCAATTCAAAAGATAATCTAATCATATAAATAAATTAGATTAAAAAGAGGTTTTGAATTAAAAACAACATTTTACACTATTCATTAAAAAAAATGAACTTTATCGGAAAAATACCAAAAATTTACACAAAGTAAAATTTGATGTCCTGATTCTAAAGAAGATTTTTATTTGGTCCAAAAGAATGTATAAGAGTGATCAAAACTATTTTTAATGACATTTCACCATCAAAAGGCGATAAGTGAACCTTTAGTAAAAATTAGGGTATAAAAGCCTAAAATTGAATTCTTTCCATATTTTAAGCCTTTGGATAAATGTAAAAACATTTAAAAAACATATATAATCATATTTTAGTTATTTCTATCCATTCCCACCAATACAACGCCTACATGTTAACTACCATTTAAAATAATATTATTTTATTATTATAGTGCAACGTATGATTCCCAAGAAACTCATTGTTGCATATTGGGTACGCCATCGAGCATAGCATACCCTTTAAAGTAATATTAATATTTGATTCACAAATATGAATAAATATAAAGATGTCATATTCTTTATTTACCTGGGTTGTTACATCCTTCCCCCCTTTTGGGAATTGCGTCCTCGCAATTTTAAAATTGGGATTGGAATCATCCTTGAAAGTCCCACATCGGAGAAGAGTCGGTAAAACAATCACTTTAAAATAAAGAAAGATAAGTACAAAGGTCACCCGAGTTAACCCATACTAGGATTCCAAGTATGAAAACATGGACATGGAGGAGAAAACATAGGGTCATGTTCTGATGGAGAGTGAAAGAAAACATGTTTAAGAGAAATTTAACCATGAGAAAATCACAAACTTGGGATGGGTTAAACGGTATTCGATTCCCCAGTAGGAAAAGTTAATAGACAACATTTTTGTTTTAAGTTACTTTTTATTAAGGAATTTATTCATAAGGAAACATAATCACTTATCTTGTTGACTCTCAACTTTTATTAGATTCCTTACACAAACTTATATTTTCTCCAAAAGGCGAGTATTTAGGAAGACTTGTTCACATTAAGAGTACTATAATCAACTTCTAGAGAGTTACCTAACCCAAAAAAAGAGAACTACATACTTCCCAGGTCTTTAGACTTTAACTAAAACCAAAACCCAAAATATTAGTACCAGATCAGATAACCCAGAAAAGGATAACCCATTCGAAAGAAAATCAATTCTTAATCTCCAAAATTTGTCCAACAAAACCCAGAGTTCAATGAGGACCATCCGATAAGAAATTTGTCCATTAAATTCCTCAAATTAAACCAATCTAAGATTGAAACCCAAACATTTGAAGGATTTAGTCACATAGTCTTCCAAGTTAAATCGTAACATTTATCTCCAAACAAAATCAGTTTCTCTTAAAGTCTCGCATTGAAAAGTAATTATCCTAATCACATATCCTCCATGATAGGTTAATAATTTTCATAAATAACCCAAAATAAACTTACTCTTAAAAAAAAGAATCATTCAAACTAACCAGGGACTTCACGTAGTCCAATGGTAGGCGATAAATACCAGTCGCACTTTGGTTGTGGGTTCGATTCCCACAGCTTTGTCCGACGCGACGGGTAGTCACACGGTCTACGTGTTGTCCTTTTTCCAAAACTATATAATTCTCAAATCATTCCCCAAAAAGGGATAAAATCATCAAAAATAACCATAACATAATTTAACCTCAATTTTATCCCATGCCTTTCACTTCAATCATAACATATAGTAACCCATAATTACCTCAAAAGTAAGGATCATATAAACCCAAATGGTTCTTTATAACTATGTCCACAAAAGAAAAGATAACTATTACTTGAATAATATTTTCCTATATTAAACATCAGGGTTACACATAATATAAAAAGTCTTCTAATGTAACCCCATCATCAAAAGAGACATAATACTCTTAAGAATTTCACCATAACTCTTGAAGCCCTTATATGTTGACATCTTACTCATTCAACATTCTTCATGATCCATTATCCATTCCTTTCCAACATATTCCGAAATACCTCTTTCCTACAAACAAAATCCTGAATCATATCCTAAGATTCCAAAATAGGAAAACAATAGTCATGAAATAGTACATACCTTTGATTGGTCATTGTCAGTTTCTTCATCCTCAATCAGAATGGCATTGGGTATTGGTACACGAATATTGGTACGCTCTTGGTGACCCCATTCACGAAACTTCTTCATAGGACATGTGTTTGCATAATGACCATGCACACCACATTTAAATCATTCAATTGATCCCTCAGAAAGAACTTCTTTCCCTTTCCTCGATTCAACTGGATGCTTCTTTTTTCCATGGCAGGTTCTTGCTTTATGACCTTCATTTCCACATCTATAGCATATTTATGTCCCTTTGAAACATTTTCCTAGGTGTTTCTTTCCACATCTTTGACACATTGGTTTTTAAACACACTTACCTTTATGATTATTAACTGTACTTCCGTAGGGATTTGTTTCTTGCATATATGATGCCTTAGAGAAATCTCCAAGGTTTAGGTGGTCAATCATAACTACAGATAGTTGGTTGAGGATAAACACAAGAGTTCTCATTACAGCTCCCATATCATTCAGTTTCTTGCTCAGAAAACTATAACAGTTTCCTTCACATCCACCGTTACCTTGGTGCCTGCTAGATCCAGCCATTTACTAAAACCAAAAAGGGTCAGTGTGAGTATAACAAAAAAACCATCATGTACTAATGAGGAAGATAAAAACTAAGATATTCTTACTCATTCACTTTATCTAAAACTAGGACTCTGTCTGAAATCCTAACCATTATGGTAATGTCACTTATTCTTAAAGAATACCCTAACCTCTAAAGTTATCTAAACCGACCTTTGATACCAACTATAAGGCCCCAGCCTTAAACCTTACTTAAAATTGAATTAAATGAATAATTCACATTGAGTATCTTTTCAGTTTTAGAGTTTTAGAGAATTAGGACATAACTATTACATCTCAAAAGATTACAAAGTAGTCTCTTCTAATAAATTTCCATAAAATAAAAACTCTTAAAAAGAAACAAGTCTAGTTTCATGTTTTAGGTAGCATGACTTTCCCTTGATCCCATCCTTGACCCTATTCCACGCTAAGTCCTGTGAAAAACATTTCAAAAACTTGGGATGAGCATAAAAACTCAGTAAGGGATACACAAAAAACTATTAGTTTATCAAAACAAAAAGTAAACCATGTATACTTTATCAAGGTAATACTTTTCACCTTTATGAAGTAGAAAAAACTCTTCACTGAATAAAATATCATTACTTACCTTTTTGTAACCAAAGGATTACCATAAAACCCATATAAAGAACACATAACATATATAAAGGTAACTTGCGACATAAACATACTTAAGTGGAATAACCATACGGTCGACTCCCACACATATCACTTAAGGGAATAGCCATACGACCAATTTCCATACATACTAAATGGAATAGCCATACGGCCGACTTCCATACCCAATGCATTGGAGGTTATAACGTAACCACCCGTCCTGGTATTCACGGCACCACCCATCATAATGTCCAAGTACCATTATTACACATAAAATATGGAAAACATAAACATTTCAATTAAAATATTTCATTTGCAATCACAATAAATAATTCCCAGATATTTAATTAATCAATCCATTTTCAAAAACCATTTAAAAGAGATTTTTGAATCAAAGTGTCCCATACCACTTTGAAGCTTTTAATGGAATTATAATTTTAAAACATCAATGTCCATATAAATAAATACTGAAAACCATTTTGAAAACATGGACATTAAAGATAAATATTTAGAATAATAAATCTTTAAAACATTTAAAATGATATTTTTGTTAAAGAGTTTTTAACAAAATGAGAGACTCTTGAATAAAAATAATAGCGGAATAACATTTAATCCGAACTTTATAATATCATGAGAATAAAAGGATTCATGATATAATATGTCAAAGGATAGTATACACACAATATAAGAGTGAATTGGTGCATAACAACAATGAAGTCTCAAAAGAAATGTAAAATGAGATGAAATCCATTATAAATAAGGTATCCTTAAATTAAGGATAAATCAATCTCATAATTATGTGTGAAAAATATAAATACACCCAATATAAGTGGATATTAAGTGTAAAACAATCAAATGTTAATCAAACATATTCAAAGGATGACATATTCAATAACTACATGTTGAACCCAAAGAAATCGAAATTGGGTTAAGAAATTCCCTTGGTAAAATTCGACAGCCTAACGGCGTCACATAAAATTTTACATAAAGGGATTATGAGAGAGATAAAGGGTATATCATAACGTGGACATAAAACTTACATAAATAAGGATATATAAGAACATATCCCAACATAACAATATGTAAATTAAAAGACCCAACAAAAGAAGTCTTTTCAAAAGAGGAGGGTGAAAGGTTCCCTTACCGACATGGGTATCTTTTAAAACATACGCCCCGTGAAGGAAGGACAATACAACATTGATGTAAATAATCATAAATGAAATAATATTACACAATGAGTAAAATAATGTTCATTACATACACCACTCAAAGGAAATTGTGGCAAATTTAGCATAAATCTCACAGGAATAAAAGTGAGATGAAAAATCCCTTACGAAAACTCGACAGCCTAACGGTGCCACTTAAAACTTCCAAAAATGGATTGATGAGATCAAATAGGGTATCTCATCATATTAAAATAAAGTTTATAGAAATAGGAATATAAAAGAACATCCACCCAACATAACAAAGTGGAGCTTAAAAGAAGTGACATAAAGGAGAGTAATTAAAAAGAAAGAGAGAGGTTGGATCTCTTACGAACAATTCGGCAGCCTAACGGCGCCACTCAAAATTTCTAAAATGGATTGATGAGAGAGAATAGGGTCTCTAATCATATGAACATAAAAATTACAGTAAGAGTAATATAAAAGCATATCCCAATAACATGAAATATGATCTTTTAAAGGAATGACATAAAAGAATGAACTTAAAAAGAAAGAGAGGTGTAAGATCCCTTACCTCGGGTCCGACTTGACTCGATCGTTCTTTAATCTCCTGAATAATAAACTTGAGTTAATTTATACTTCCTTAAGAACCTTTTTCAAGTTCATTATTCATTTTATATCACTTATTATCATGTCATAAACATTATGTAATCATTTAAGTTAATAATATTTGTTTTGCCAATATTTGGTTCTTAAGTCGAAAGTGGACTTCTTACAATTACATGTTGTTCGTGTGGACAAATGTTTATTATATCCAGAATTATATTCATGATTTAGATACCATATATGTCATATATATCCAGTACATGCATACATTTATAAAATTACATAATCATTTAGAGGTAAGAAATGAAATGCACCGTTCATGGAGACGGTAAGCCGTACGTACGCATGAACACTACTTTCATTTCTATTTCGTATTTTATAGAATGGAATAATAATGATATAAAGGTATATTATAATTACAGTATAATATCATATATAATATCATAGTTCCATCCTTTATACGTCCCACATATGGTATTTAACGAATCAAATCACTTTGAGGGGGCGGTAGTCCGCACTTCCTTAAATGAAGATATCGCGTTTACCCATAATGGAAACCATAAAGGTATTCCCAAAATGAAAAAAAACAGAAGCTTAAGGAAAACATAAACATATTATATATCATATATAGAAATAGTGACATCATAATGGCCACCTTTGAAGGTGTTAAATGAGTATTGAACAATCATCGTTTCGGGAGGCAGAATTTCGCCATCCACGGAAACCATATGTTCTTTAACCATTTGATGTAGTTGTGTGAGAGTGTAGCTCGAATAAATCTTATAACAACATCCTAGTATATTGAAGATACTGGTGTTGTTACAAAAGAAGTAAATAAAAAGAGTTTAGGGGGTTGGAGAAGCAACATAAAGCATACGAACTTGAGGGAATGAATTACCTTTAAAAGTTTATCTCCTTTTGATTTGAGCCTAAAGGCTTCCTTTGAAAGGATTATGCCCAAAGGGAATCCTCTAGGATGAGGATAGGGATGTGGAGAGAGTAAATGGGCATGGTTTGGCCGAGGCAAAGGCTTGAAGAGTGTGTGAAATGAGGTAGAGGTGGAGGCCTTTTATAAGAGGAGAGGAGGGGCACTTTTGGAAAGTAAAGAAATATTACTTTATTTGAAAATGTGTTTCGGTTTTAAAAGGTCCCACATTGAGATAATTCGTGGATAAGGTGATAAGGGTTTGAAATCTTCCCATACAATAAGTTTTGGACATGTGTAGTTCATAGATTTTACATTATCTTTCCATTTTATTTAAATCGTCAAATAATGATGTCATCGCTGCATCATTATTATGTCATAAATAATTTAATTTATTTAATGTCTAAAAATTATAGAAAAATTACTATGATGTAGGAAATCTTTTTATCTTTCCAATTAATATTTATAATAAAACATCTGACTTTTATAACCCCATTAAATTTTTTTTAGTAAAACATATCATGTTTGTGCCATTTTTTACATTAACATTAAATAAAATGTATTTATGTCATTTTCCAACCAAAGTGGCTCCATGGGGTCCCCAAGTTGACCCATGGCTTGTCCCGGTCGTCCATGACATATCCAATAAGGGTAGGACATGTGTCAAGGTATTTTCATTTTATTATAATATCATTTTTGCCTTAAATTGCACTAATTATCTCTAATCGCGATTAAAAACTTAATAAGTTACTATTCACCAAAAAAAAATTTTATCTCATTGAACCACATTTTACTTATTAATGACAACCATGTATGTCGGATTTTTGAAATTCAAAACACAGAAGTGGTAAAATTTCATTTAAACGAAAAATCAGTTTAATATAAGTACCACTTAGTGGTTTCACTATTCATAAAAAATTGAAGTTTTTCAGAAAAATACCAAAAATTCACCCTAAGCTATATTTGATATTCTGAATTCAAAAATGAATTCCATTTTAAAAAATTCACAACATATAAGTTGCATTAATTAATTTAATAATTAGTTCCCGCTGTCAGAGCAAAAAACGTGTTTTTATGAAACAATAAGTATCAAAAGATTGACACTAGTTTAAGTCCGATTTCAAAGTGAAATTAATTCCAACGCCAACTATTGGATTTAATGGTAAAAATATTTTCTAATTTAACTTTAAAACCAATTCAAAAGATAATCTAATCATATAAATAAATTAGATTAAAAAGAGGTTTTGAATTAAAAACAAAATTTTACACTATTCATTAAAAAAAAAGAACTTTATCGGAAAAATACCAAAAATTTACACAAAGTAAAATTTGATGTCTTGATTCTAAAGAAGAGTTTTATTTGGTCCAAAAGATTGTATAAGAGTGATCAAAACTATTTTTAATGACAGTTCTCCATCAAAAGCGATAAGTGAACCTTTAGTGAAAATTAGGGTATAAAAGCCTAAAATTGAATTCTTTCCATATTTTAATCCTTTGGATAAATGTAAAAACATTTAACAAACATATATAATCATATTTTAGTTATTTCTATCCATTCTTTCCAATAAAACGTCTACATGTTAACAACCATTTAAAATAATATTATTTTATTATTAGAGTGCAACGTATGATTCCCAAGAAACTCGTTGTTGCGTATTGGGTACGCCATCGAGCATAGCATACCCTTTAAAGTAATATTAATATTTGATTCACAAATATGGATAAATATAAAGATGTCATATTCTTTATTTACCTGGGGTGTTACACCTACTCTTCTGAGGACCTGGAAAGGCCCGATGAAGCACTGTGATATCTTCCCGCCCTGGCCGAATCTCCGTAGACCCCATCGAGGTGAGACCCGTAAGAAGACGTGGTTTCCATCCTCGAACTCCAGTCGTCTCCGCCTCCTATCAGCATAGGACTTCTGTCTGCTCTGTGTAGTCTTCATCCACTCCTGGATGATCTGCACCTTCATCGTCGTAGCCTAAACCATCTCTAGACCTACGAGTGCTGACTCCCCAGCGTCAGTCTAGCACAAAGGTGATCTTCAAGGTCATCCATACAATGCCTCGTATGGTTCCATCCTGATGGTGGAGTAGTAGATGTTGTTGTATGAAAACTCCACCAAGGATATGTGATCCTCCCAGCTGTGACCAAAGTCGAGGACACATGCATGGGGCATGTCCTCGAGTGTATGTATGGTCCTCTTAGTCTGGCCATCTGTCTGAGGATGGAAGGCGGTGCTCAAGCATAGTTGTGTCCCGAAAGCCTCCTGTAACCCCTTCAATAGCCTGGAAGTGAAACAAGAATCACGATTGGAAACGATAGTTGATGGCACACTACGAAGCCATACGATCTCCTGAATGTAGAGGCATCCCAAGATCTCTATTGATCCCTGCTCTCTGATCGGAAGGAAGTGGGACGACTTGGTGTGTCGGTCAATGATCACCAGATAGAGTCGTGCCCTCTAGATTTACATGGAATCCCCATCACGAAATCGATGGATATCTCATCCCACTTCCACTCTAGGACCTCTAACGGTTGTACCAAGCCTACTGGTACCTGGTGCCCAGTCTTCACTAGCTGACAAGTGAGGCATCGTGAAACAAACTCTGCTACTGCCCTCTTCATACCCGGCCACCAGTGCTGTCGTCTGAGGTCCCGTTACATCTTTTCTACTCTTGGATGTAACTCTAGAGGGGAAGTGTGAAAATCCCTCAGCACTTCCTCCTGCAGTGCAACTGGTACCATGGTACGTCCCCTGAAGAAGATGCCATGCTCTCCTCCTTCAGAAAATCCATCAGGAGCCTGACCTGAGGATATCTGAGCACGTGGTGTCTCACAGTATGCATTACCTCGATGTGCCTTTTTTAGCTCACTGAAGGAGTGGAGGGGTGACTATGAGAGATTGTAGAAAGGCTACTCCATCTCTATCCACAAAGGATATCTGCAATGCGGTTAGTTGCTCTGTCGCCTCTCCTAGTAGCTGAATGCCTGATCTTCTGCTGAGAGAATCAGCTACAGCGTTCCCCTACCCAGGAGTATAGACTATCTCAATGTCATAGTCCTGGAGGAACTCGAGCAATCACCACTATCTCAGGTTCAGTTCCTTCTGCAAGAATATGTAATTGAGACTCTGGTGGTCAGAGTCGACTCTAAAGTGATCTCCCATCAGATAGTGTTGGCACATCTTAAAGGCGAAGACCACTGCTACTAACTCCAGGTCATGGGTATCATTGTTCTACCCATTCTGCCTCAACTGCCATGAACCGTATGTGACCACTACTCGATCCTACATCAGGACACACCCTAGTCCGATCCCTGATGCGTCGTAGTAAAATACGTACCCAACGACCTCCTCCAGAAACCTCAAGATGGGAACACTTGTCAACCTTTTCCTCACCTCCAAAAAGCTCTGCTAACATCTATCTAACCACATGAAGGGGTTCCCCTTCTTCGTCAAGGATGAAAGCAGTGCTGCAACTCTGGAGAAGTCTGGAACAAATCTCTGATAGTATCCAACCGGACCCAGGAAGCTACCCACCTCTATCATGATCATGGGTGGCTCCCAAGAAAGTACTGCATCGATCTTCGCTGGATCCACTGCTACTCCCGCCTCTGAGATGAAGTGTCCCAATAAATGTACCTATAAAATCAAGAACTAACACTTCGAGAGCTTACCATAAAGCTTGTGTTATCAGAGTGTATCCATTACAATCCGCAAGTGGTAGGTGTGATCCTCCTCAGTAGTCGAGTAAATCAAAATGTCTTCGATTAAGACCACGAAAAAACGATCGAGGTAAGGCTAGAATATCCTGTTCATGATACTCATGAACATTACTGGTGCGTTGGTTATGCCAAAGGGAATAGACAAGAATTAGTAGTGGCCATACCGACACCAGAAGGACATCTTCTTCACATCATTGTCTCAAACTCTGAGCTGATGATAGCCTGAACTAAGGTCTATCTTAGAGAACCAATGTGCTCCCTTGAGCTGATGAAAGAGGTCGTCAATCCTTGAGAGTGGGTACTTGTTCTTCACAGTCACCTGATTTAGGCGATGGTAGTCAAAACACAGTCGTAGGCTCCCATCCACCTTCTTGGCGAACAGTATCGAAGAAGCCCAGGGTGAAACACTGGATCGGATAAATCCTTTCCCCGGCAAGTCCTCCAGCTATACCTACAGCTCACGAAGCTCAGCAGGAGCCATCCGATATATTGGAGTAGATATCTATGTTGTACTGGGGTACATGTCAAAGTATATATCTACCTCTATGTGAGAAGGCCATCCTAGAACATTGTCAGGAAAAACTTCTACATATTGATCCACCACAACAGCGAAACTCTGACTCTGCACATCAACTGCTCCAAGGATGAGACTATCCAACTGATGTGTGATCAGCTGCCCTCTCCTCTACGAAAGTCAATCCTGTGCTGCTAAGGGTCCCTTGTCACCGATGAAGGTTAACCTAATCCCATACGCGTGTATACAATGCACCTTGATTCTAATGCAGTAAATCTAAGCATGGATAGTATACAACCAGTCTGTACCCAAGATGACGTCGTAAGGACTCGATACCACTACAAGAAGATCCCAGTCGAAGATCTCGCCTCATAGAGTAATCTCACACTACTGGCACCGGTTCGTAAACATCGAGACTGCTTTCGTAGGAGTCTCTAGATGTAAGGATCGAGCTAATGAATCCGTCGGAATCTCCGAGCTCCAAACAAGGGTAGCGACAATAAAAGAATGACTCGCAACTGTGTCTATAAGTACAATATCAAAGGTGGAGTAGACATAGATAGTACCTCGAATCATCTCAGGTGCATCGTGGTCATATGCCTCGACTGCCTGGGGCTGAGTCTACCTCTGTCCGCCAACTCACTGTGGTCGGGGTGGACCTCCTGGTGGTTGTGGTGGAGAGCCTCAAAACGTCATCCACCACCTACAGCTCGGCCAACTCCTCTGCCTCGTCCGCCTGCTCCCTGCGGAACACCACGGTCGAACCTATGCCTCTGCATGGTAGGTCCCTCTACTATCTGCTGCTCGTCCACATGACGGGTCGGGCAGTCTCGAGCAATGTGACCCTGCCCGCCGCATGCATAGCACTGCCTGCTCCTCGTATAGCTGGATCTGTTTTGGGTGCCCCGCACAACCGAACCAGTATCCTAAGGTCTCTCTCCTGATAGACTAGTTTTCTTGGACCTCTGCGACATCTGTCTACTACCGACTGTATAAAACTCTATTACGTGTTGCCCTACGGTGGGTCTCGCTAATGGTGTCAGCTCAGCAAGAAATCTCTCCACAAGAAGGGCTCGCTCCAGTTCTCCCGACTGTGTCGGAATGCTAAGGGAGATCATTGATGCCCTGATATCGTGCCTCAGTCCCTGCTCAAAGGTCTGGGCCCTAAAGAATGGGTCTTGTACCATGTTCGTGGAGTAGCGTGAGGGGTTAGTAAACCTCACTGAGTACTGAGATAGTATCATGATGCCCTACCGCAGGTGAAGTAACACCTGAATCCGCACCGCACGAAGGGTGGCGGGAAAGAACTTCCAGAAGAAGAGACTCTCGAAGTCTGTCCAAAGTAAATATGCCTCGTCATGCACCTGGAGCATCAAACTCCACCATCTACCTACTTCTACATGCAAGAGACTCGCAGAAAGGATCACCATAAGATCAGCTAGAGTCCCTACTAATCTGAAAACCCTGACGACAGCCACCAGCCAATCCTCAGCTTCCTGAGGGTCTGTCTCTCCGCGGAACCTAGGTGGCCTCTGTCACTAAAACCCGTGCAATGCACTTAGGTGGCGTGCAATATCTACAGTTGGGGTTGGTTGCATCTGTGTCTCAGTAGGTAGTGGTACCTTTGGTGCCTCCACTATAATGGGGCCCTGTACCGAGGCCTCGTCTCCTTGTGGGCTTCCATCTCATACGCGACTCGGAACCCCAGAAGGCTGCCTTCGTGGGGCCATCCTAAAAAGAAATAGGTGTTCTACAGTCTAAAAAGTATACTCGGTGATCTGACAAAAAGTAATCACAAAGAAAACTTTTGAAACATATAGGCAATCAGTGTTTTCGTGAACAGAGTCAGAAATCAGGGTTTACGGTCCTGGTGTATGGATACGTCGACCGCCGCACCATCACTGGACTCCCTGGTCTGAAAACCACACTCAATAATCGTAACACTATTTCTTCACAGAAATAATGATCAGAGTCCTGAGTTCAGCGGTAGAACGGATTTTTCTAATACCAATTTGTCAAGACTCGTCCTCGGGGCCCATGCCGTGACTACCCCAAGCCCACCTTCCATAGGCCAGGGGCTGGCGACTAGCACCAAAGGCGTAAATCCCAATAAAAGAGAAGGAATTTCCTTTATGATAGTAAAAAAACAACAACAGAGTACGCAATCTGAAGTAAGAACAAAGTAATACTGAATACTAAGTATGTGTTGAAAGGTAAATGGGCCGGGATACAATCCCAACGGAAAAGTACATTACAACTGAAAGACTAGTTCAACTACAGTAAAGTAAAACAGCAACCATCGAGTCATCCTCCGGGAATCCCACCTGAAGGGTGGGTACAGATAGTCTCCTCGGTACCTCAGGTCCGTCCTTCCTCTCTGTGTACGTCCCACCAAGTGATCCTCCTCCGGGTACCGTCCATCTCCATAAGTCTCTACTACGATCAGTGTTGTCCGTCATCTGCATCCAACATAATGTAGTGCGGGCATAGCCCGTGCAGGGGTGAGTATAAGAATATTCAGTAGGGACCTCGAGACCCCCAATGGTCTCCCATAGTCCATGAAGGATAAAACACAAAAGGAAAGACACAATCACAAAGTATCAACCAACTCTACTTAGGTATATGCCCATACATATACCTAAGTCATCAATCCCAATTCGGCTCCAACTGTAGATCCCTAGCACAACCCAATTCACAAAGAAAAGAATTCAATCACGCTGATGGTAATGATTGAAATTCAAGACTCAGCTCACACAGGTATACATATTTTGTAATGTGATAGAGATGATTAGATATAGTCACTGGTTCATCTAAGCTAGCGGACCCACGTAGGATTATATTCTAGCTAAGCTGTCAGACCCACGTAGGATACTAGACTAGCTACTCTGTCGGACCCACATAGGATACTAGAACAGATGTCAAACTGTCAGACCCCCGTAGGATACAAGAACAATAATCATCGTCGTCGAACCCATGGAGGATTCTAGTATGGTAGTCATCATCGCCGAACCCACAGAGGATTCTGGTACGGTAGTCGTCATCGCCGAACCCACAGAGGATTCCAGTACTATAGTCGTTGCAATCACAGCCAGCTCTAGGGTTCCTGCACACAGCACGCTTGATTCCAGGAGGATCCGCTCCTCGAGCCAAGGGCATCAAAACATCGACTGTCAGGAAGTCCAGAGTTGATGTATCTCGAAGTTCTGACTCGTCAAAAGGAACTTGACGTGAAAGACATCGCATCAATCGGACACCCGGTCTAATAGTTATTGGCATTTTTGCTCTGGGGGCCCGATTGGAAATACGCTCATTCCCAACCCGGCCATTTTCCAAAGTTATAGAAAACTCACATAGATTATCGCAAAAGGACCACCACGTCATGAGGGTCCGAGTGCCGCAGACGGTGCGTCTATCGGACGCGCGGTCTTCAAGTTATTCACCCTTAAGTAAAAACGGGCCCGACCCGTTAATCCGAGTGGACTGGCGGGTTGGGTCAACCTAGTTTTGGCGGGTCTGACTCGGCAGGGGGTCAAAACGGCCCAAAAAAAAAAATCCGCGGCCCGGCCCAAAGGGGTTCGGCCAGGAATGAGGGGGAGCGGCCCGACCCGGCGCGACCCGGCTTGGCACAGCCCGGCGCGGCGCGGCGCGGCACGGCCACGGCTCGACCCGAGGGGGCCGAGCAGTCCGAGGGAGGGGGGGGGGGGGTCTTGGCTGTCCGAACTGGCGGTGCCAAGCAGCGCCGCCCACCTTAACCGGCTGGCCGAAGCCATCCGACCTTCTTGGCGCAAGCAGCCCCCTCAGTTGGGCCACGGTCTCTCCATCGCGGCGCCCTCCTGGTGTCGTGGTTCTGCTCAGCCCGGCCGATTCTCCCACCGAGTGGCCCGCGGAATGCGGTCATTGTCTTTCTCAGCGTGGTGACCCATGTGGCGTCGCGGTCCTCCTTCGGCCGGGCCGGCTTTAGGTGGCCGGTTCTTTGTCGGCCGAGCGGTCCGCGGTTGCGGGCCACGGTTCTTCCACATGTGGTCGGCGCATGGCTGCCGCTTCTGTTCATTTCCACATTCCTATCATGATCTCCATCGCAATCAAAAGAGACTATGGAGGGTCTTTGGGCCATGTGTGTTCATCCCGCGCCATCCGCATTAGGTGGTTACTGTTGGCTGAAAATAAAGAATGATTTCCAATGAAGAACGGGGTATGAGATAGACACTTCAAAATGAACAAACCACTACCTTGAGATAAGGATCATGGTAGTCGATCGTCATGAAAGACGACATCGTGGGTCGCGGGGAGACGACGTCAACTCAATGACATCAGGGAAGAAGGGACGAGGATACGGTGTCATCGGCATTCCTCATGGGTGTCTCCTTCTCCTTTGGTTTGGCCGAAGATCAAAGGTGATGATTGACGTTCCTCAGCGGTTATTCATTGGAAGGATGGTGTTCTTTGTTGAGAGAAGACCACCCTTCTATATTTCTCCAAAGCTCTCTCACAAATCCTCTCAACACAACGAATGCGCCAAAATAAAATAATAGCTAAAGCTACTATTTTTATTCACACATGTAATTGAAAATTCAAAAAACTTAATTAATTAATTGAAGAGGTTGAATTCATTAATTAAAATGTGTTGGCAAATAATAAAGAGAGAGGGAGGGAGGTGAAGAGATCTCTTAATTAAGGGGGTTTTCAAAGAATTAAATAATGGTGAGTTAAATGGGGGTTAATGGTGGGATATGGGGAGATGAAAGGTTGGGGCTCATGTGGGCCCCACCTCAAAAATATCCACACATGGGACGTTTTTTGGGTGTGGTCCCCACCAATAATTTCCCATGTAGTATCAAACTACTAGGATAAATAAAATTTTTCTCAACAAATTTTATTTAACAATTTTTATAAAACCCCAAAAATTAAATTTCAACCCACATAAAACGCAACTGTGGTAATGGTACCCTTAAGAGAATACCGGTGCTGTGAGGTCATCAGTGTCTTCAAGTTTCAATTCCGAGCACCGGTTCAAAAGATAAAAAAACACGAAGGTACCTGAACAAAAATTTAGAAATTGATTCCGGGTACACCGGGCCTCGAAATCAAGTGCCGTCAGAATCCACAGACTCATAAAATTCCAAAGAATTATGAACAAAATTTCCTTGACATTTCCGGGTCATTACATTTGGAATGGATTCTTTTGTTTCACTATTGTGTACAATATGGTACTTCAGAGAAGAAGGCCAATGTTTATGTTTAGTGGATATAGTGGTTCTCATATGAGGTTCTAACACCATTGGAAGGGAAACTCAGGGATGTGTTCTTTTAAGGGAATAAGACTGTAAGACAGTAGTTTTTATTTTCAGTTTGAACCTTTTAATTTCAATTTTAATCCTTGGGGTTTTACTTTAAAACTTACCCTATTGTTCATTGAATAATTAAAGAAAATCCAGGGTTTTTATGAAGGCCAATTTATCTAGATTTTGGAGAAAATAGTTGGGAATTAAGGTTAGTAGAAACTATGAAGCATAGTTTGAATGGTTAGATAAACCATATATGGATCTATATGGATCCATAGAGGGGACTGCATAGGTCGCACACAATTTTCCTAATTGTGTACTTCAACCCATGTAGGGTGAGTTCTTTGGGAAGAGGGGAACACATTGGAAGATCATGGTTGGAAAAATTGTGCTTCCCAAACCTTGCAGGCCACAACCATAGATAGTAGTTGGTTAATGTTCCTATCTTGGTTTGCATAACCATTCTGAAAAATCATGTGCCCCTTTAAAAATTGGGTGAGAAGACTATTTCACCTTATTTATTTAAAAGATTAATCTGTCTTTCATTTCTATTCCATGTATACCGGTAGTCCCTCTCTTCTCCTATGAAGATATCCTCCTACCTTCTATGCTAGGTTCTTCTATATATCATCCATCCTAACTCTGATCAAGCCACTATCAGTTGCATTGGATCTCTCTATGTAATATCTCTCTCACACGGTCTCATTTTTTTAGGTTTTATTACCATCAATTGTGGGATCTTTATGAAATATGTTTTCTACTTTTTTCAAGTAATTTATATATTCATTAATTTTTCTTCTGATCTAGTTGAAACCAAGGGAAAATACTAGATGATTTATCTACTATAGGAATATGGTATGTGGTCTATTAATTTTTTCCTCTAATATTTTAGCTATTTTTATAGCATACAACTTTTTGTCGCACACCAAACCTTCTGGTCCATTTCGTTAATATGTGTTTTCCTTTTAGATTAATTGAACTGTGTTTTATTATTACCATAAAGCCTCGTTAAATTATTTATACTATTTCTACCTAATTTTGACACCCATTTGTGTGGGTTAAATTAAATACACTTAGTACCTCAGATGTTGATCATCCAACCACCTCCTAAGTTGGTTGGCTTTACATTTTCAAGGAATTTCCTTGAAATTCAAAAATGAATAATTTATAAATAGATATTACTTATTATTATCATGGTTAGAACATGGATATTGGTTGGTGGAAAATGGTTAATGTAATTTTTGACCATGGAGTTATGAGCTCCCTTACATTAGGTGTTGGGCATGGGGTCTCATACCACATACTTAGATGGTGGTCATGACGTTCCATGGTCCCTTGCATCAGGTGTTTGTGATGGATACTCAACCCACCATCTCAGGTTTTATGAAAGATGAATCATCCCCATATCTAGTAAAAAGTATGGAGTCTCTCATTCGCAGGTGATTTAGTGATAGTTCCCTTACTAAGGCCTATAACTTGTTTGAGTATTTTTGGATACCTGAGCTATATATTGAGTCTTTCTAGAACTTTGTATCTATGTATATGAACTCATATTTCCTCACATATAGAGTGTATATAAATATATACATATCATGCCTAGTTACTTATAAATTTTTGTATATGGTAAAGTGAGGCCAGACTTATTCTGTCCTAAGTAGAAGCATGTAGAGTTTTTCGGGTGTCCTATAAGGACCCATCTGACTAGAATTTAGTTTTCAGTGTTGTTTATTATCTATTAAACCTTCACATTTCTATTCTATATAAACTAAATGGATTCTTATATACACCATTGATGATTACCAATTGAGTTTATGTCACACCTTGCTTGATCCACCCAGGGTACCTGAGTAGACGGTATGGTTACAGGTCCTAATAAGGCAAAGATTCTCATCATAAATGCTTTATCTATTGTCCTTATAACATGGAGCATGGAATTAGAGGATCGAGAATTTTCTCATGATTCCAGTTGATAAGTATTTTGGTATTTGGTAAAATTTTAAATCATATTGTATATTTATGTACTCTATATAACCTATATTCCCCATTTTGGATATCATCATTCCATGAAATTATTCTTATTCGGGTCAACCTATGCATTGATTTTTTTACTATTTATTATATGTTTATACTTCCACTATCAATTATTGTTTCTACTTCTACTCTGTTTTTAGAAATATTTTATGGATATTCTAATTATTATCAATTTAATTTTTATTATACTACTTTGATAAAAGGTATAATCTCCCCATCATACCCCCATAGTCCCTCAATTCGAGTCCTTAGCCTTTGAAATATAGAGAGGTGAAGTTGAGTCCATGTGGTTAACTAGGTTTAGTTACTCTGATGTAAGCCGAGTCTGATATGTTACAAACATATATGTGAGAGACACGTCATTTATTTTAATGTCTACCAACAACATGAAATAGTATAAAAAGGTGTGGTGTGTTGATTTCACCTAGATCTAAGAGTCATTTCTATATCTCCTTAATCCCAAATATTTTTATATGTTGTTTCATCCTTAAAAAATATATCTTCACTTAAAGAACAATGATATAGTAATGATTCCATGTTGTAAATATTTCTAGTTTAAAAAAACCTCATTAAAACAACTATATTTTAGTCAACTTCTAGTTGTGAATTTATAGTCACTCCACTAAATTAAACAAATACATGAGGTTATTCTCTATCATTGGAAACATCACAGACCTCCTTATATTTAGCTAATAATTCCTAGATTCCACTTTATTTTTTATTCCAATTAGGTTATACAATAATTTTCATATCACACTATCATTTTTGAAACACTCGTATCTAAACATATTTCACTTGGTCACTTCTATTCCAATACATCAATTCTTTATGTTCATATCCCAAAATCACAAGAAGGTTTTCCATGGGATTTTACACTAAATCACGAGAAATAAATTCAATTAGAGACACTCATTTAGGGTCTTCCTCGTGTCTACTACTAAAAAAACATGATACAAAATTAAATTAACTTCTATTTCACTTGAAATTCCCCACATGACATTCTGCATCATTCATAATACCAATTTTAGAGTGTTAAGATGAAACGTACCTGAATTACTAAAAATTTATTCATCCATATTTCATCAAACAGTGATTTTATTGGATTTTAACTAATCCATTTACATTATTTAAAAAAAGAAAACATTATAATGTATCTGATATCATTAAAGAAGAGTGTCAAGAAACATGTCATTATATGACTCCAACATGAGTGTTATCACAACCACACACCATTGATTGAACCGTGTCTTTGAGAGTTCTCTAAACTTCTAATGTAATGTTTAATACTATATTGATAATTTCTCAATTGAGATCAACTCATATCTCCACATTGTTAATTCACTTCATTAGTTTTCTTCATCAAGCTATAAAATTAATTAATCACCCCAAAAGATATTTAATATCCCACATTGATTTTAGAGGCAACATGAGCAATAATTTTTGTTCACTTCTCAAGGATTCTATATATAACATCTCATATCTTCCCAATAAAAGTAAAGACACCTTTATTCCTACCCCTAGAATAAAACTATAAAATAGATATGGTGTCTGTCCCCCTTTACCAGAAATGATCATTTCATTCTCCCCATTTTTAAATAAATTCAATATAATGAAAGAGAAAAAAATAAGGATTTTGAGTGAGAATACACTCCCAACAACAATATCAAGTGTTAGAAGGAATCCTTTATACTGGGGTTTTCCAAGATATACATGAATTTCACCTTAATTATATCATATTACAATAATGTTTCTCTACACATATTCTTTTTAGTGATCATGTAGTACTTGATATAAATATACTTCAATAGTGAATATTGTACTTCATTCTTTGTAAGATTTATTGTATTTTAGTTATAACACACAATCATAAATGGTTATGAGACATCCGCCACCTTGACTTCAAGACATAAATTTATCCACAACATTTTCCCCATGTCTTATGACATTGAAAATTAGTCTTCTTCAGTTGTTCTCATTGTGACTGAATTTTTGTGCTTAATGTTCCAGGAAATGAATGTTTATCCAATAAATAATGCACCTCTAGAAATAGAATTCTGATTATCAACATCTTCTATCTAATACATTTGTAATAAACATAAATCTAATGTGATGTGCTTTTATCATACCTCAATCTGAAATTTAGATCCTATTTGGTAAAATGTAATATTTCTTTCTTTGATGGAATGTGTGACTCCTTTGGATTTAATTGGAATTGTGTGTAGGTTTATTTCATAACAGAAGCGTGTTGTGGGACATGAGAAACATTATTTTCTATGATCGTTGATCAATATGAGATTTACACAATGATAAACATCATGATTTATAGAAATGAGGTAAATAATATAGACAAGGGATAGAATACTGGACCCAAGAGAGAGGATCATCACATATTATTTATAATTAATTTAATTTAGAAATTAATTACCTTGATTTTATTAATTATTCACAAATGGATCTAATAAAATATCTACATTTCATCATCATTTTATTGTACAAATCAAATTAAATTTACACTTGCAGTGATATACACATGTTCCCACAAAACTCTAAATGTCATCGTAGGAATCACTGATTTCTTGCACAATAGATCCTAGCACTTGTGTCATCCTTTATTTATCGACTAGAGAACTGATTCTAAAGTTTTCTCATAGATCTCTCTTTCCTCGAGAGTGGGAGGTGGAGGAAGAACAGTCTCCATTCATAGGAGTGTTCTTGGAGAAGAGAGCTCTATGTGCCTTGAGAGGATTTTCTAAATCCATTGTGAACAACTAAACAAATAAATTGGCTTATTGATAAAATAATATATTTGCGTGTATATATCTAAATGATTATAATAAAATAATTTCATAATTTACCATTATTATTTATATAATACATGTGTAATCACACGCCCAATAATATTAAGAATAATATTTTTTCTCAACATCCACATAACATGATACTTAAATTAAATATTATCTAATATGATAATATTTATTATTCATTATTTCTCCTTGGACCATTAAACTCGTTCCACCATTCATCCATAATATTTATCGATCCTTGAATAATGAAAATTTATTTATTAAATAAATACCACTTCATTGTTGTATAATAAATATATAAATATTAAATTCACTAAATAGAAAATAATAATGTATATGTGATAAAGCATACATGAATAATTATTATACAACATATGAGATTAATATTTATTCAACTTCTTAAATAATAAATCATAATAAATTATTTTACTAATATTTCAGATACCCTTTGTGTGTGACCCCCTAGACCTCATTCTCATTTGAATTAGGAGAAGAATCCAAAATTCCACGGTTGGCATCTAGCAACATGACAAGGAACCCATATAAAATGATGTTATTCCACCACAATATGATACCTCATACGAATGCTTATTGTGTTATATTATTTGATTGACACAAAATTTCAAATCCACAAGGTTTCATACTGGTGCCATAAAACTATGTGATCTATGTCTCTCTCTTCGTATTAATTGAAATTAAACATTCATATTGTACAACATGGCCATGGATTTATTTTGGATATATCATTTCCATAAACATTCATGAGATATCAACTTCAGTTAAATAAAAAAGGGACAAATACTTTCTCTAATTATTCATTAATATTGTATTACTTCTGATGCACCCAGCATATCCTACATCACCACAAACAACAATTGTCATAGTTTTCAACATTACATCAAAGTACACGACTCATAAACCTCATTAATAATAATCGTAAATTATAAGGACCAATACACACATCTGCATATAAGAACATTGAATGATATATATAAACGTGGATTTCCTACTGTCATGTCTCATTCTAATAATATTCTACTGAATATTACCAACAACGTCCACCATGAGAAGGTGTCTCAATTTCCAATGAGTGTCCACCACTGATAGTTTATACTATTTGTTTCCATAAAATTATTTCATCAGGATATAGAAAATATATTTTTTAATAGTGTTGCAACACTATTGGGTTCTCATCATAGTGGGGAACATCAATGACCTTTTAGTGAAACTTATACTCCTGGTAAATCATAACATTGTATGTTACATAGAATAACTATTATGATGTGATAGGAAGTTTTTTAATATTCAAAACTATGAATACAAGTTATCATAAAGTACAAAAAAGTTATCTATAGGGAACCAAATCCAATAAACTCCCACATGCACTTGAGCTAACTGATAATAACATTCAGTAATATATTTATCATATGATAGTCATGCTTTTCCTAAGATAATACTTTAGTTAGTGGGGTCCCCCCAAATTTCATCCTATATTAATCTTTTTACTACAACTTCAACCTACTGATGAAAATTCTTAAAGATGTAATACTTTCGAAGTATGTACTTTATCCCTTAGTGTGACCTTGGCTCTTTTTTAAGAGAAACTGCTATAGTATTATCACAACACAATCGTCTAGGGTATTTTCTACTAGGTACCAAATCAATCTCTTAGAAAATATTATGAATCCGAATAGATTATTTGGGTTCCTCAGAAGCTACTATATACATGGACTGTACTGTAGAATCAATAAAAACTAGCTTCATTGAACATTTATAGCTCACAACTCCTCTATTGAGACAAAAAACATATCACAACTACCACATAAGAACATTAGGATTTATCTAAAAACTAGCATCAATATAACCCTTTATGACCATCTCTTTATCTCCTCCACGAACCAGGATTATATCCTTTTCTCTTCTCAGATACTTATGTATAACCTTAACAACAGAACTCTTCAATTCTGTTGGAACATCAGGATATCTGCCTACCATGGCCAATGCATAGGAAACATCAAGTCTAGAAATAACATGATATATATGTTTGATCATATCACTAAAACATACAAGATATTTCTCTTTATCTCCTTCTCTTATTATCTTTGAGGATACATTTTCTTTGAAATATTTAAATCACGTGACACTGGGACCAATCCCCTCTTAGATTATTCCATACTAAATCTCTTTAGTGTCTGGTTGACATATGCACTTTGACATAGTTCAATAAGCCTCACAGATCTATTATGAATAACCATGATACATATAATATATTCCACTTGACCTATGTACTTTATGGAGAAACACTTTTTTAACCAGTCCTTAGCTAACTCTATGAATAAAATGTCATTTCCTTTAAAAATTATTTCATCAAAATATACTACTAGGATAATGGCCACATTTTCACTAATCCTCTTGTAAATAGAAAACTCGTATATATTTTTAATGAAACAAAATTATTTTATTGCCTCATCAAATCGATTGTTCTAGGACCTGTATGCTTGATTTAATCTATAAGTAGATATATGAAACCTACAAATATTCATGGCAACACATGGATTCCAAAAAACTTATTGTTGCGTCATATAGGAATCTTACTGAATGTTTCCATTGTGGAATATAGTTTTGACATCCATCTTCTAAATCTCATGGTCCTAGTAAGTTTCTATAATGAGTATAATTTTAATGGATTTACACATGGAAAATAGTAATAAAATTTCTTTTTTGGAAATTTGTTGACACTATTTAAACCCTTTATCCAATAGACTTGATTTATATGTATTAAATTTACATTCCATGTCTAGTTTAATATTCAATACCCATTTTCATCCAAACGGAATTATGTCCACTAGAAAATAACCCAGAAACCATACATAGCTATGATACATGGAGTGCATTTTAGAATTCATGGATTCCTTCCAACTTGCATCTTATGAGCTCTCTACAACCTCCTAAGAGTGGGGATCATCATTTTAAATAAAAAATGAGTCACCAAATTCAGTGACTAGAAAACCATATATCTCTTGTTCTATAACCTTTCTTATGTTTCTACATAGTACTTGTGTTTTGGGAACCACTTCTTTCATGGGGGCATGTGAAATATGTTCATATACCAATTCTTGTGTAACTTGAGCATCAACTTCATCGAATTATATCTATCTCCCACTATAATTTTTGATGATGTTCTACCTCTCAAAAGAGACATATTTTCTAGTGATAGTCACTTTTTTTCCTAAGGGGTTGCATAGATGGTATTCCTTTTTTCCATGGGATATAATATAAAGATACACTTTCTTCCCAGGGGTGATAGTTTGGTTTCTAAGAAGGCCTTAATAAATGCCTCACAACCCCATACATATGTGTGCAACAAAATGGGTTTATTTCATATCCATACCTTAAAGGTAATTACATTTTTTACATTAGATGGTACTTAGTTTAATGTGTATGAAACTATTTGAAATTCATATCCAAAAATAGATAATAGATGATATGAATGACTCATCATTGACCTTACAATGCCTAGTAGGGTATGGTTCTACATTTCACTAACACCATACCACTATTGAGTGTAAGGTGGAGTGAGTTAAAATATATTCCAAAACTCTCATAGAGTTTCAATGAGCTCTTGGTTAAGATATTCACCACCTCAATCCTATCATAGCTTCATTATCTTCTGTCCAAGATGATTGTCTACTTCATTCTAGAATTCCTTGAATTTATTAAAGGAAACGAAATTATACCACATAAAGTAGATATTTTGATATCTACTCAGGTAATCAGTAAAATTAATGAAGTAATTATACTAAAAATGGCTTCACACATCAGTGTGTACCAATCCTAGAAGATCTGTGGCCCTTTCACCCTATCCACCAAGAGGTGGTTTGGTCATTTTCCCTTATAAACAAGAATGAAATATTTCAAGTGGTTTTACCAAATAGGATTCTAAATAATAATTTGTATAGATCTCTTTCATACACTTCTCATTTAGATGACCAAGTTTGTGATAACAACAATAGTTTTTATATGATTCATGTGAACATGATTCATTTTTAGTTTTCAAAACATAGGATTCATGAGATAACTTATGAATAAAATTATCTAAATGTCCCATACTAGAAAAGGTGTTTTCGTTATGAAAGAAAAAATGTTACATCCAAACATGAAAATAAACCCATCAATATCTAGGTATGGTATAGAAATGATATTATTGTTAATCGTAGGTACAAAACAACAATCCTTAAAAACCAAAATCATTATCCTTCGGAAATTAAATGTGGTAGTCCCCAATGGATAGGGCAGCCGAGATCGCTATACTAACAGCTCTCATATCCACTGCTCCTCTTTAGATCATTGGGAATATACTTGGTTTCTAAATTTGGATAGACATGTGAGCACCAATAGATTTATCTAATACCCAATGTGTAGAAATGGAAATACTTCACACAATTATGAATGCACCTTTAGCTTCAACTAGCTTCTTGGTGTTGTACCTCTTCTAGTGGCCTCACTTGCCACATGAAAAACATACTACCTCATTTTTGTTACCTTTCCTTTGGATCCTACTCTTCTTGAAAGGATGGTAATTGGGATATTTAGAACTTTTATAGGTCTTATGTCCATTTCTTGGGTTTTCCATTTATTATTCAATTTAATGACTATGGTTTTATCATGTCCCATTTCCTTATCCACTTGGAGAATCATAGTAAGAAGTTCCCAAAGTATCTTCTCATTATATCCTACTTTGTAATTCACAGTAAAAATAGATAATATATTAGGTATTGAAGTAATTATGAGATCCATACTCAAATGATATAGCAATTTAATCCCTATTATTTTTAGCCCTTTAATGTAGCCAATAATCTAGACTACATGAGGCCCATCTGGCATAGACTCTCTAAGTGTAGTTGTGAACAAATCATTGAAGGTCTCATAACTCTCTTGTATCACCTTATCTTGATAGAGATAATAAATAAGACATTAGGATATACCCATCCATTTCCCTAAGTGGATTCAAAATAACATTGGACATGTATGATGGCCTGAAACATTGAATTTTTTTGGAATCGTTCAAATATTTCTCATAGATTGATAAAATATTCTTCCATCACATACAATTTTATATTAGGATGGAAGATAACATGTGGGATCCATTTCAACTTTTGAAAATTTATACTGATGAGAAGAATCCCATTATAAGTATGGATGGAAATGATATGTTTGATATAATTTTACTACAATTTCTAAAAATAATATAATAAAATTTTAAGAACTTTATCTAGTAAAATTTAGACAAATAAATAAATAATATATTTTTTAGTATCTCACTATTTTATTATTACCCAATAGACCTCACCATTTTCTTCTAAATGTCACGTTTCTTGGAAAATCTAGTGTTAAGGATCTATATTCCCCTTTTTATTATGCTAAATTCTATCGGTAGAGAAACATGAATGGTTTTAGGTAGGAATTCCGAATTTCAACCGCATTAACTCAAAGTTCCATGATATGTTGAGTGGAATCTCCAATCCTAAAATTATTAAATTGGATTTCATAAACCTTTTGCCACTTTGTTACACCAAGTCCTACACCAATAGTCAACCATTTAAGTAAACTAAGTTTTGTCAACCCAAAATATCATGTAATAATTTATTGATAATTGAAAGCATCCCAACATTGGCTGGTCAAGCGCTTTGAACTATGGTTTGATTTTAATTAAAGAATTGGAAGGCTTTAAAAAATTAATTTGTATAATTGAAGGATTATTTCCTTCCATGTGTAAATTTAAAATTGTTTTATTTATAACAATATTCATAATATTAGGTGGATTTACATAATTGATTAACCTTGTCTTAGATATTATTTTCAGATAGTAAAATTTATCTTAGTTATATCTTGTATGCTTCCTAACATTATGAAATTATGTGATCATAATAAAACATACACAATAAAAATCAATGAAACTTGAAATAAATAAAACAATAAAGCTAAATGATCATGAATGTTTACTAATGGTAAGTTTATCTAGAAGTTTATAAAATAACTACTGACTTAGGGACAAAAAACCATGAACTAATTAAGGTTCATGTTATAGATTTACACTTATACAACAATATTTCTCTCTTGGATTGGTTTGACCTCAGAAAAAACATTGAACCGCCTATCCAAGATTAGTTGCTCCATCCATTACATGTGATTTTACACAGACGTAGTTGAGGGAAAAGGTTTTACATAAAATAAACCATATGCACTAATTCCCTAAAAAATAAGACAAAAGTTGAAAAAAATTAAACAATTTTAGTTAATAAAAAATTAATTGAATCAAATCAAATACAAAGGTGTTTTATATTCTCATGATCATCCACATGTGTGCAATAAATTTCACTTGTAACATTACTAGCATTCAATTAGTAATCATTCCAATTTATGAAAAATCATGCTCGAATCAATTAATCATTATCTAAAATGAAAGAATTATTTTATCTTAATTCTCCTTTGAATTTACATGAAATTTTCATATATCATAATTTTAAATAAATTCAATAAATTTATTGAATATTATCTCTCCACATTAAATGTAAATTGGAGTAAACATAGTGAATAACTGTATCAATCCACCCAACATGTATTATACTCATATACAATTTTACATTGCTGATCAATAAACTAAATGAAATATCATGTACTTTCATGGGGTGTATTATCAACATAATTATTTCAAGAATTAAAATATTTTTCGGTCATGTGTTATCCATCAACACACGTAAAGTAACAATTGTAATACAACACATACATGATATGAATTTATGAACACTAAGCAGGTATTAATTAAACAGACAAACACACACACACATAGATACTAAAAACCGATAACATGGCATGTTCTATCAACATAATGACCACACACAAGAACATTTCTCAAGGTTTACAAAGCATTGTAATTAAATTTTAAATATGAATAATTTGGAATAAGTACATTGTGTGTATAAGTGAGTTACTAATTGTGTATATCTCTTATTTTCTATCCAAGGTACATGCCGAGGGACTCAAAATATAAATTGTACCTCGGAAAAAATAGAGTAAATACAATGTAAAAGGGTATACATGACATGTGGAATCTATGTTACACAGTCACCTGTCATGTATGAGATTTTTAAAACACACGTTCCATCTTTTACTCAATGGGACTACACATCGTGTATGTTGGCCACCCTATGTGTACTATCATTGATCGTGTGACAGGATGGCAGAGTCAACACATCGTATAAGAATTAAATACACAACATATCATAAATTCACACACATTGAATTAATTGCTGAATTAATTCATGATTAATTGAACAGAAGTACAATACATGTAACTCTGGTAACATGATGTTTACTTTTTTTATCTGTTTAGAATCCTTGGTACCTCTAGATGAGTTATTTAATTTTATTTCATTCATAAAATTAGTTTCACTGATTAGATCTATGAGAAATGGAAAATGGAAAAGATTATCTCATATTTTAGATTAAATGAATGATAAAACAAGAATTGAAAAATTAAATCACAAATGTTTAAATCAATAATGATATTTGAATAATTATAAATAATTATGTGACCTCTCTGATACAATTTTTAGGTTCTGGGAACAATAGAAGCATGTGATGGGTACCTTTTTTCCACGATCGATGATCAATAAAAGATTTACACAATGATAAATTAGTTGATCTATGAAATTGAATCAAAGCATATAGAAAAGGGATATAATATCATAACTAAGAGAGAGTATCATTCCATATTTAAAAAAAATAATTAAATAAAGAATTATTATGATGGAATTATATCTTCATTGATGGATCTAACCATAGATCTATGTTGTTTTGTCATAATGTTATATGAATAAAAGTATATTCCCAATAGTGATGATCCACATGTGTTCTAAAAATCATTGAACGTCATCATAGGATGCTCTTTGTGCTAGCACCACATTTCTAACTTCTTGTTTTATCTTCCTTTGATCACCTCGAGAACCACTTTTAATGTTATCTCATATATCTCTCTTGATCTGATAGTGGAAGGTGGAGGAATATTTATATCCATTATTGGGAGAGTTATTGGAGAATATACCTCTCTAGGTCTTGAAAGGATTATCTAAATTCATTGTGCACAACCAAAAAAATGACTATGATTTATGTGAAAATAATATAATTGAGTTATATATCACTAGGGATAAAATAATTTAATTACACAAGTGACCTTTATTATTTATTTAATCCTCGTAGAACCCCATGTCAAATAATAATAATAATATTATTATTTCTATACATACACTTAACATGAGATATAAATTAAATATTATTTAATAAAATAATATTCAATATTTATTATTTCCCACAAGACCATTAAACTTGTTCCAATATTCCTCAAAAATAATTTTTGGCCCTTAACTAATGACTACTTATTCATTAAATAATTATCACTAGATTATTATTCCAATAATTATATTCATTAAATAGAAAATAAATATTTATAGGAGATCCATCATAGATGAATAATTAATATAACAAATTGGGGAATAATATTTATTCAACTTGTTAAATAATAAATAATAATATTTTGTTTAACAGAGATTTTGGATAAACTTATTGTGTGGCCCTCTAGGCCCCTTTCACAGTATCATCAATAGAAGAAACCTAAATTAAAAAGGAACTGTCATGAAACAGACCAAGGAACCCATAGAGAAAGATGTTAATTCTTGAACAACATGATACCTCCTAAGAATGCATATTTGCTAATATTATCCATTTATCACAATATCTTAAATCAAGAAGGTTTCATACTAGTTCCATTAACCTATGCGCTCAACGTCTACTTCAATAACTTCTTGGAAATTGATATTACATATTTTACAACATGACCATGGATTAATTTAGGAAAGGTCCAGAGATATCAACATCTGTTAAATAATAGAAGGAAAAAAAATCCTTTCTTGCATTATTCATTAATGAAATATTACTTGGTCCACACCCAAAATGTCCTACATCACCATAAAAATCTATCAACATGGTTTTCATCAATAAATGAAATTTCTATTCCCATAATACTCATTAATAATAATGATAATTTCTAAGGATCAATACGCATGTCCATAGATAGGAACATATAATGACACATACAAATGTGGATTTCCTACATGTGGTTCTTGATCTCATAATATCTTACTAGATATTATAAAGGGCATACACCAAGATATGGTTCCCCAAATTCCTATGAGTCTCCACCCTTGATATCCTAAATAATATTTTCTTGTCAAATGATTTCATTCTTCTATAGAACACATATTTCATAATTATGTCATAGCACTACCTGGTCCTCATCATTACAGGGACCTATTAGGACCGTTTAGTACAAAAAACACTCTTAGGAAATTATCACATACTATGTTCCATAGTTGAAAAATCATGAGAATATAAGAAGGTTTTTAATATTCAAATCTATTAATATAGTTTATTATAAAGCACCCAGAAGTTGGTTATAGGGAACCAACTACAACATAGTTCACATAAAGTGATGAAAACCAAAATGCATGGTGATGATGATATCAAGTGGATTTTAATAAAAAGCATACTTTAAGAATCTATTTGATCAAAACTCCCTCCTTATTAAAATATTGAAAATTTGGTTTTAGGTGTTATAGGATAAAAGAACACTCTTGATTCTTAAATTCAAAAAATCTTTTATAGCTCATGATAATACATTTATTTTGATTGAATGATAAAACCTAATACATTCATGAGTTATAATCCCAAAAAGAATACAATATCACCTATTATTCATATCCCAATGTTTTATTCAATTAATAAGTGAATTACTCCCAAGAATACTCTTTGTATCTGATAAAAAAAATCATCAACATATAATAATGTGATAATTGAGTTTGTATCCCCCATATTGGAATAAATATTATTATCCAAAAGGTATTTAGTTAATTATATCTTCCATAAATTACTTTCATTAATTGAGTACCATGCTTGGTGCTCTTATTTTAGATCAAAAAATAATTTTTTTAGCTCAAAAACTAAATAACCATCACCATCGAGTGTAAAAACGTTTTATATTCTCTTTAAACATCTTCCTAATGTAGAAGATATATAATGATAACTTCAAATACATATGGTAAAATTTATAATTCCTTTGAGAACACATCTCATAAAAAATATAAACCATCCCAAGCCTTGTGACTTGATCATGTATCTTAATATAATTGAGAACCTCAATTTGAGAGTACCACTTATAAATAAGGAAAATTATTTGATAAGAATTATATTTTATCATTGATATTATTTCCAAAAAAGAACCTAACATCAATAATAATAATTAATTTAGTACCTAAACCAAATTGAAACATTTTGTTATTCTCAATAAGATTTTCCTATTCTTCCACCACTCTAATAAAAACCTTTTTTTACTATCACGTCAACACTCTTTTGTTTAATTTTTTGATGAAAGATTTTTTGATTGGAAATTATCATATTTCCCTGAGTTTTCACACCATTAAGAGTGTCTCTAAAGATTTGTTTTGGAATAATATGTTTTAAAATCTTATAGAACATAGAACATCCATTCTGTTTTTTATACCTATAAAGATTTCAGAATAATAATGAAGATTTTCAAACACAACTCCTAGAAATAATTAATACCATGTTATCAATCACATTCTCATTATGAATTTTTAAAATCATCATTAATAGGTATTGATATTTGTAAATAATTTATATTTTTCAAAAAATTAATATAAATACATCAATTATATTTTTTAATTTGTGTTTGTAATACCGTTGATAACTTCCTAGGAGTGTATATCCAAGGAATATTCCCTCCATGTACCTTTCATCAAACATTCCAAAAATAACACTCACTAAATTAAATAGATGTAATAACTTATTTGGGATGTCAAAAACTACTTTTATGGTTTTTATGTCAAATTATTTTGAGGTTACGTGATCTGAAAATACAATTATCTCCATACCAACAAATATATGTTTAATTCACTCTTATAAACTTTTAAAATATGGTGTGTATAGGTTACTATATTCATGACATATTTTATTCCTTTATAGACATTATTTAAAGTGTCCATTCATGTATTGGAATCCATTATTTGACTAAAATATTTTTGATAGATAGTATTTTCCTTTTGACACTCCCATGAACGAAATTGAGCATCTAAATAGTTTCTTATTTACTCAATATTAAAAAATATTTCATATGAGAAAAACCATTTAAAAAACTCATTATGAAATTATCTTTATTAGTTGATTTAAATCTCACCAAAACGCAGACATTCTAATTTACTATCTCTAAATGTTTCTTATATTTTTATCTCCACCACATTATGGATATTTTTTACTATTTTTCCTTTTTTAAATGTTTTATAAGTGTTTAGTATTTCATGATTCATCTTCCAGGGATTCCTTACAACATCATAATTGATTAGAGATATATTTTTTGTATTAAATTTATTAGTTTCCTATAATTTTTTATGTTTAACTATTATGACAAATACACATGTGATTTTATCCTTAGAAATATGATATATCTTATCATTAGTTTAATATACACTCCCAATGATATTTTCATACTTTAATATTATTATGAGATGTATTTTATCGAAAAAATTTCATTTTTCCCATTTTAATGAATTTTATATGAAAATAAGTGTATTGTGTCTCAAAACATCAATAAAAAAAATTGGATTCAGTTTTTTTCTCACAAATTTTGGTTCTCTCAACTACATTGACATCGAGTGATCCATTGTTTTCCAAAGTGACAAATCCTCCATTATATCTTAGGATTAGCTTCAAGAGTTAATTTTTTATGTCATATTAGATGAGAAAATATTATCAAGTATCCATGAATTAATATTATTAAATAATTTTCAAGACACATCAACCATTAATTCCATTCCAGGAACACTTCCCCTCTTAATAGATTTAGAGTTAAAATTATTATTTAATTATGAAAACATTAATTTGTCTTTAATCTTGAAGAACATTTAAAATGATCAACCTATTAATAAACTACTTTCATTTTATATAAAATAACTAAAAATATTATATTTTTTGTAATTAAAACACTTAAAATTATTTAGACCCTTCTATTTACCATTATCACATTACATTCCTTTCAAAAATAATGATATGAACTCATCAATGATAGTGGAATAATCATGGACAACAATTTAATTTTTATGGGAATTACTACATAATTATAATTATTTAATAAATTTTATATAAAATTATTAAATACATCCTTATAACAGACCTTTAAAGGTGGTAATGGAAAATGAATTACATCGGTTCTTAGGGTGGTAATCCACCGTACACATGATTGACATTTTGTTTCCCACTTGATAGAAAAAGTGACAGATATCGGTTTTTCCATTAAATAAATATCATATAATTAAATTGGATAGAATGATGTCATTATATCATCATATTTGAAAAATATTTCAAGGATTTGGAAGGAAAAATAAATTAAAATCACTCAATTAAGAATAATATTTCTCTACAGAAAACCTCATTTGGTTAGAACCAAAAGCATTATTTGGAGGGGTTACTAAACCAAATAAGGTATATAGGATGTTGTGAATGAAATTTTGATGATATTTTGTATGGTATTGGATGAAAAAAAAGTCTTTGGGAGTGAGAAGAGGAGAAGAGACATGATTTCATTTTATATGTGGGGGAGATGGAAGATTTGGAATTTTTTAAAATAAAAGGGATATCTATGTTTTACACATGAAAAAAGTCTCTAAAATGGAAAATTATAAATAATTATATGTTATAAGGTAAAAATATTTCCTGAAATATGATTTGGATTGTTTTTGGTTATTTACACCCTTATATTTTTAGTTTAACACCAGGTAAACTCATTTAAACCCAAACTGAAATTATTAATTTTAATTGTTTTTTCTATTGATTGTGAACAAAACATTATATTGTACTTATTATATACTGTTAATTAATATTATTATTAAAAATAAATTATCCATTTTCAAAAATTGAATTCCTGGAAGTGGAATAATTTAATTTAAAATTCGACCCTGTAGATGTGAAAACAAAGCAGGTTTTCAATGAAAACATTTTCATAAGTACAGAAATATTTAATATAAAAAATTAATACGAAATTGATTATAATTAAAAAAAATTGACAAATAATAACATAATTAATCTAATAAAACATTAAAAGAATATTAAAAAATATAATGTAGCTTGTAAATGGTATAAAAGAAAAGGAATCTTTTAGTAAAAATCCGTATTTTACAAGATTTATTGAAAAATTAATCTTCTTAGAAAATTCATAAAAAATCAATCTAATAAAAGTTTTATGTGTTGATTTAAAAATTTAATATTATTTTTTAAATTAATTTTATAAAATTTTACAAAAATAGTTTTATTATATGTTCACAAAAATGTAATAAAAATCATTTTTTGAGAGAAATGTATTTCCATAGATTATAACCACTTTAAGAAATATCATATTTTTATATCATTATGTTTTCTACATATAAAATAATTATATGTAATTTTAAATATGTGGTTATTCCTACTCTACCACCATTTTTAACAACAATTTTATCACTGTCTTGATTAAATAATATTATTAAAAGTGTATTGTGGTTTTTTAAAACATGAAATTATATGTAATGCAAGAAATTAACTAAATTAAATTTATTTGAGAAATTTTTTTATTCATTGTATTATTGTTATATTATATCCCATTTAATGTAATTTATTTCACTTGAAATTTTATTATGTTGATACAAACAACTAAGGATACATTGGCCCCATTATAAGTTCAGGTTCCCAAATAACTTCTTAATGTAAGTGGTTTATATAAAAAATTTCAATTATGTGAGTAGTATTGTTTCATTCAAATTTTTCACTATGATTGAAGATCTATATAGGTTTTTTTCATAGGAGAAACCACGATAAATTGGTATAACCTTATATTTCAATACATGTGATGGATCTAGTATTTACATCCTAAATTGAGTTACATGGAACACATTATTTACCATAGTGTGGTTTAGTAGAAGCACCAAGGGATAAGAAACCATCTATATTGGATCAATAATCTCAAAAGAGGCAATATAAATTGTGATCAAATTTACTATCTTCCTTAATATCATAACATTCATCCATAGAGGAATTTTTAGGAAATAATTTCCACCAACTTCAAAATACAGATCACACTAAGGATTTTCAGAATAATATTTTTGTAGACTCCAATCTACCATTACGTGCTCTTGAATAGCTCTAAAATTTTCTCCCATTTTCTCATATATCTATGTACCCATTATATTTCTTTTATCTACTTCATCCCATCTTATTATAGTTGTAAAATTCTTTCTATAGAGTGCATTATAATGATGCATCTAAATTCTCAAGTGAAATTTATTGTTCTATGAAAACTCAAATAGAGTAAGTTGTTGATCTCCACCACCATTGAAATCCAAAAATAATATATAATAATATCCTCTAGAATATGATTTATACCATTAGAAAAACAATTTGTCTGAGGATGCTAATTTTTTTTGAAACATATCTCCATATCAAGATCCCATTGAAAACAGTTTCTGAACATCAAGGTAAACATCATATACCAATAAGATTCAATAAAATTGGGAACTCAATAAATCCTTACCACATACGTAATATATATCCTAGAAATATTATCTAGATTCAAATATTCTATGTTGGTGAAGAATTGTACTAGATTTATAAGTCCATCGAATACAAATCCATATAACATTGATATATATAGATGTGTTGGGGAGTCCGGTGAAAAAATACATGGTGAATTTTACCATTTTTGTCACTACATGAGTAGTGGTTGTAACATCCCCTTATAATTTTTTCTCTCAGCCTAAACATACTGAAATATCATGCACTAAGATAATAGAAATTAATATCTACGTATATGTCATTCCACCAAAAATACTCTTTCTAATCCTTATATATCTTTTTTACTCCTTAGATGAATGGAGATTGGTGAACTATGACATTCCTGAAAAAAATGATTTTTAAAATTTTGTATTGATCGATCACATACTTGGTTCATGAGCCATATCATTATATCATAATCAAGGTGAATCATAGGAATGTCCCTATACTTGTTTGGTAGATCTATATGTTCCTTCAATGCCACTTTCATCATTGTTGGGATAAATGGTTGAACACTTATTTTAGAAATATTAGACTCATCCCCCTACTTCATGATTTCCAGATATAACCCTTGAAAAAAATTGACCTTTTCTGATCTGCACTATACATAATATAAATTTATACTTTCAACTCAAATAATCATCCAACTTGTTCGATTTACCATGGTGGTAATCTACAGAGCAGTCAAATCATTAATCAGATTCAACCGTCTTCTTTGGACCATGTTCAAATCATTTAGAATGAATATATACTTTAAATTATTAAAATTAGTATATATATTATAATATTCTACATAAATACCATTCCTCTAATTATTTAATGAAACAATTACCACATCTAACACCAAATTATGAGTTGGGTAATTTTTCACATGCTCCTTCAATTTTCCTGAGGAATATTCTATCGCTACATTATTTTTAAATACCATGGTTATGTCTATAATAAAACATATGTTACCAAAATAAAAATAAACTTTATCAAACAAAAAAATTTTAAAAATAAAAAATTTCATAATATCTTAGACATCATGTAGGCCAGTCATAGAAGTTGCAATGAGATCACCCATCAGTTGTGGGTTCAAGCCCCATGACCTTACTAGATGAGATAGGTTGTTGTTTTTACAAAACAATATATTTTATATAATTCTCATACCATCCCAACAAATATGCAGATTATCCTTTAAAAAAACTTTAAGAATTAATGATCAAATAAACCTTATATTTTACCAACCCCTTTAATCTTTTTAAAAGACAATTATTCCTCAAATAAGTCTTCATATAAACCCTAATAGTTACATATACATTATTATAATAAAATGTCTTCCAAAATGTCATTAATCACACTAATATTCCATCACTTAGAAAATAAAAATAGGGTTCTAGGACAATGAACTTATTATCAACCTTAAGCCTATAAAACAATGTTGGTATCCATACATATACCTTTAATCTTACATGAAGACAAATATGCATCCCAAATTATTACAATCTTTATATGTTTTAGGATTCATATAATAAAAATACAATTTCTAAAAATAATTATATAACATAATTATTCAATACTATTAATTAAATACATCAACCAATTTAACTCAATAATTTGGTATAACATAGTTCCTTCCTTGGAGAAGGGTCTAACCCTTGTTTTAGGGAATTGGCATGGAAAATACTCAACTTCCTAACATGTAAAACAAGAAAAACCATAGAAATTCCTTGTTATATAATCTTTATATCAACATAGAAAACATATTCCCCCCATTTGAGATATTATTATTGGTTTTCCTCATCAACTTATTGACCTGTAGGAATCAGAATATTATTTCTTATATGCTCATCACTAAACAAACATTTAAACATGCCCTTATTCCTCTTATTTTATGCAATAGGAATCTCACTGAAGTTCATGTTTTTAAAAATATATTTCGATATATAATTAGTAATAATCACAATATCATTCTATCCAGTCATCATCTAATTTTCTTTCTAATAATAACAAAATTTTCCATCACATTATGTGTTATCATGACTCCTCCTTTCTCTATCCATTAACTAAAACCAGGAATCATAGTGTGAGAAGTGATTATCATTTTGGGAAACCACATAGTCATGAAAAATAAAATATAGGGTGCCTAAATCATGACACCGTCTATTCAATATTTGAAACCTTATGTTTAACATAGGTCATTAGTATTCATCATCTATTCAAATATTTTAATATTTTTCATAATGTGTTCATGAATTTATAAAACATGTGTCATGGGAGTGACCAATGAGGTGTATATAAACCATTTACAAGATAGGAATAAAATTTTTTCTGAGTTGAGAAATGAAGTAGATTTTTCTTAAAAGAATTATTTTTGTATCTTGAGTACATAAATAGAAGAAAGTGAAATTTGTAACAAATACAGTGAAGATTCTAACAACCTATTCCTTTCTTGTGATACTTCTTCTACTCTTTGAAACTATATTATTGACATATTTTATTATAGATGGTTGATACTTGACTCACTCAAAACTCGACTTAAGAAATGTGCAGAGATGAAGGGATCTCAGCAAATCAAAAATCTCTTCCTTGTTGTAGTTGCTGAACTCCACCATGTGATCTGGTATGATATAAATGATATTATTAATAGAAAATAATCACTCAATAATAATGCAGGTTAGACCCAGATCCACATTTCCATAATGGAAGCTTCTTTGTTAAAAAAAGGTCATTTCCACAACTTTGTGCATGACTTTGGGATCCTAAAATGACTACGGAGCAATGAAAACTTCTGTCATCCGCATCACACTTTGGAGGTGTTCTGGAGAGCCCCTTTCACTAGATAGATCAAAATCAACATTGATGGTGCCTACAAAGGAAATACGGGGCCTACAGGGTGTGGTGTTGTCTTCAAGAACCACCTCGGCCAGATTCTAGGCTTCTTCATGGGTTATTGTGGTATTTCCACCTCCCTTGTATCTGAGATGATGGGTTTGATTTTTGTGGTAAAAATCTCTATGGTTATTGGTTGGAACAACATTTGTTTTTAAAGTGACCCAATGATAATCGTACATGCTATTTGGAATGTTTTAACTCATCTATCTTGGCTAGTTAATACCGTTTGTATAGAATGCAACTGTTTACTCACCGATATGAACTATATCATCACACATGTCCATCCGGAAGCAAACATGGTTGCTGATGGCTTGGCCAACATGGGAGTTAATCAAGACATGGCATGATGGGAATACCTACCTACTACTCTAATTCTTTTCTATGTGAATGATTGTAATATGATCTCATACTTTAAACTATTTTAAACATTCTTTCAATAAATTTTGTGATTTGGACACTTAGTTCAAGGCATCATCCTTTAAAAAAAATAAGAGGAAGTGAAATGAAATCATGTATTCTCAGAAAATAACCGGTTTATAGTAAATAAATATTTTTTTGAGGGATATATCATAAAATTTAACCAAAATAAATGTAATCATAATCCATTCCGATAAAAAATGGCAATTTAACAAAAACCCATTACGACATCGGTATTTTCTAAATTGTAAGATCCATAAATGAAATAAACATATATGTAAACATAAATCCCAAATAAATTTCATAAAAAAATACATAATATACATTAAATCATATTATATAAACATCACCAAAGAAACAATTGGTGAATATGGATATTATCTGATAGAAATAAAAGTGAGACGAAAAACCCTTACCTCAAGTATTAAATTTCTTCATACACAATAAAACCTATTATATAATAAATATTGGTTTATTATAAATCACATAATACATTATAAAAATATATAAAAACATTTATTATTTATTTATTCCCTTTTATATACCTGTTTATTAACAATTCGGTTTTCAAATCATATTTTGGGTAATAAGTGATTAATTTTTATTGCATGTTTTAATTTTGTATATTTATTCCTTTTAAATTGACCATTATTTTATAATATAATTAATTTTAAATAAAAAATTAATTCATAATATATAAATTATATATTTATTTATAATAATCCATAAAAGTTAGATGTATAAATCGAATTACATTGTTAGGCCTTACGTACACATGAACGTTATTTTTATCTTCTTGATATATAGAATAATAGAAATGTAAATATTAATTAAACATTAAATAATATTTTTATATCATATATATCAAATATATTCCTTAAATATACCCTCATAACCATCCATGTCAAAATAAAATGAAAAAAATGTCACATCGCATGGTTGAGGTGGAAGTCCACATTCACACATGAGTGACAATATCGTTTTTCAAAGTATTGTAAGGTAGGAATGTAGCTGAAATATTATAATTAAATAAGTATAATTATGTTAAAAATATCATATAAATAAATTGAAGAAATATTAATATCTATCCTTCAAATGAGGAGATGGAAAACAAATTACATTAGTTCACGAGGCGGTAGTCCACTGCACTCACGATTGACAATTTCATTTCCTATTTGATGGAGGAGGATATGGATATAGGATCTTCTACTAAAATAATAAAATTTCAGTATATATGATATAATTAATTTATTTTATCAGAATATTTTAATAATATTTTAATGAGGTTTAAGGAAAAATTAAATAAAAAACACTGAGTTAATAATGATACATCTTCATTAGAATACGTCATTAGGATTACAACGAAATCCTTAACAGGGTAGACTAATAAAAAAATAAGGCCCCTAGTATTTGGGTATAGAAGTAAGGAAGATATTTGGTATAGTATTGGTCACTCAAAAAATCATTGGTACTCTGAAGATGAGATGATATGGGGTGCACTTTTATAAGTGTGGGAGAGGACACACAAAAATTGATGAAAGAGAAAAAGAAAAAAACTGATTTATACTTGAAAAAAGGATACAAAAATCAGAATTATATACCCATACATTTGATAAGGTCAATATACTTCCATTAAGTAGGCTTTGGAGAATCTATTCTGTCATTTTAACCCATATCTTTTTAGTTTAATACCTGAGAAACTTGTTTAACCTTAATCTTGTTAAATATTTTTTTACAATTTTTAATATTCATAATGATTAAATATTAAGTAAAAAATTTAGGTAATATTAATTATTATGATTAAAAATAGGGAATCCATTTTATCAAATTGAATTCAAATACATTGTATAATTCAATATAAAATTAAATCTCTCGATGTGTTGAAAAAGATGTTTTCTATAGAAAACATTTTTAAAAGTATTGAAATTTTAAATATAAAAATTAAATATGAAATAAATTAAAATGAAATAAATTGTATTATTAATAACATAATTGAAATACTTATACATTTTAAAAAATATTAAATCGAAACAGAATTTTCAAATTCTTTATAAAATGGATTTTTTAATATGTATTTTTCCCCATTTTCTAAGAATTCTTTGTTTCATAAAATTATCAAAAAGACACTCTAAGATAATTTTTAATTATTGATTTAAAAATTGATTTTTATTTTTTATAATATATTTTATAAATTATTTAAAAGTTATTTGTAATTTTTAATCTCAAAAATAGAGAATAATACATTTTTATTGGAAAATTATATTCAAATCAAATAAAAAATTTACAAAAAATTAATTACTCTACTATCAATATGTGTTTTTTATATGAAACTGTAATAATTGAATTTAAAATTGTGGATATTAATATCCAAAACAACATTTATAATTACTGTGATATAACATTCATGTTTATATAATAATATTAATACTATATTTCGGTTCATTAAAACTAAATGTTGTATGTAACACATTATATTGAAAAAAATAAATTTATTTTAAAAAATATTTCATAAAATAATAGGGTAATGAAATTTTAGTGATATAATATTTTTTAGTATTATCATGGTATTTAGGGAAATTTATTAAACATTTCACAAGTTGGGATATCAAGCTAGGGACCCCAATGACAGTGAAACAACTGACGTATCTATTCTCCCATATTCTGATAAACTTCTTGTTGAATTGATATATTGATACACCAATTGTGGGGGGGGGGTAGTACAAGCATCATATAGGACTGATTCTGTGGTTTCGATGACCTTATTAATTAATCTCCCTAGATATTCTCTTTTGACCTTCTAATATATTGACTATTATAAGATTCCTTTCTGTATATATCAAGTTTGGATTTCATTATAGTATTTTGATGAGGATTATCTTAGTGATGAGACATCGGTTTAGAGTCCTGTTAATATAGTGTTTCCACTTAGTGGGTATTGAGTGGTACTTCAACCTTTGATGCAGTGATTATAATTGTACCTAGTATTTCCATATGATGTTTTCCCCATGTTGAGCATCAATTCATTATAAGGGAAAAATAATATAATGCATGTTGGTTGACCATGCATCAAGAGTTCCATTGGAATAGGCTACCTAGGTTCTAGGGAAATCCGAACAAGCATACAATATAAGACTAGTTAGATTCAAAGGTCCAAGTGTTTCATCTAGTTCAAACCCATCCCAAATAATTGGTGGTTATTTCATATATTCTTATACTTTTAATTATATAAATTTGGTTAAGCTTATTCACTCAAACACAAGATGCAAAAACTCTTCCTTGGAGCGAGTTTGAGAACCCCTTATGGAGGAGTACTTCCAAGAAAAGCTATGCATGGTGTGCATATAAGAGATCCTTGTGATGTATTAGGGAATTATGTCTATGAATGAGTATGAATTAAGTCCCACTAAACTGATTTGATACACTATTTACATGGTTGGTGATGGGTATTTTAGATATCGAATACTTGAGAAAGGTATTTGTAAATATGTTTTATGAAGTGTGGTGTCTATTTGTATAACCACCTATGAATGGGTGTTGGACTATTCCCTAGTGGTAGGGAATTTTTTAGCAAATAATCTATAGCTATCTAGTACTGGTAGTTCCAGCACCCCGAGATTAAGGTACATTATAATTTTATTATAAATTTTGAGGTTTTTTAGTATTTGGGTTGATTTTCAAAAGATTATTGTTGGTTTTGGTGTGTTTTTGGGGGTTCATGGTTTTATAATTTTCTAGAAAAACCATGAAACTTATCCACATAACTATGTAAGAGTTATTGACATTTACAAAGTAGGAACATGATTGGATCATGGTTTTTAAAAATAGTATGGGTTCTAAGAGAAACCATGTGAATAGAAATAGAGGGAAAAACACTGTTGTTGTTTGTTTTTTAAAACCGTGTAAACTAGAAATTTTATAATGTGGTTTAATGATATTTCTAGGATCATGATTATCAAATATTTGTTTTTATCAAGTGTTACTTAATAATTCTTCATGAAATTAATTATAAAAAAATTAGATCTTACCTCACTTTTGACACCTAAAAACGTCATTTTCCACCACTCCTCCTAGGAAAATAGATTACAATCATCTCTAATGAATTATTGGTAATTTATATTGATTTAATGTCCATTTTTTATGATTCTATGTGTGTTGGATCTTTAGAATCATTGGTTAGACTCTTTTTTCTCTCCCTCTCTCTCTCTCCCTTGACCCACTCATTTTGCTTTTAATGGAAGTTTAGATTTTATCAGTTATAAATAGATATATTATCTATGATTTTTTAATGTGATATTGAATATATTTGTTCAAGTAATAGAGTTTTGATATCAGATAATGAGGTCTTTTTGTTTCATTCTTTGTTTTCATCACCTAATAAGTGATACAATTCTTTTCATTGTTCTCTACTAGTTATAGTGAATGGAAGTTATAATAAACCTTCCCAATCTTATTATTAACCTATAACCTGATCCATCATGCCATATAGCCCAAAGATAATTCCCAATCACCATGGATTGCGTTAATATCCATGGAAAACAACAATTCATATGGTAATTATTTCACACAAATTAGAGAAAATGTTAATGGAATAAATAAATGTGACCCCCAAAAACAAATAAAAAATATAACTTGTTGTAACCAAATAAAATGATCTAAGTCATTTTCATATACATTAAAATCACCCATTAATAAAAATAACACAATAAGGTATTAGAAACATCACAAAGTAACAAGGAAAACCACTACCAACCAACTCCCACCAATCCCAATCTATATCCATGTAACCTCTGATTTCCCACCACCAGCCAACTCACCCCACATTGGGCACACATATTAGAATAGAATCTAACAATGATCCTGAAAATTAATATATATATATGTTTGAGCTAAAAATCCTAATAGGTCATAACAACCGTGAAAATTATGAAATTTATTTGAGATGAAAATTCATAAATTCTAATTTTAAAATAGAGAAGAAAATATTATTTTCCTATATAACATATGATAAAAAGAAATATCTATAATAACTTTTAAAGACATATAACATTGTTTTCATAAATAGAAAACACATGTTTTGAAAATAAAATCCCAACCTAATACATTTCAAGAGGAAACACACCCATTTAGATTCTAAAAACTACACATTTGATTTATCTAAATGATAATTCTCACTTTGATGAATCTAATAGTTGGAATAAATCATTATACTAGAGAACCCATTTGGATATTGTCGATAAATAACCCACATAAAAGAATTTATTTTCAAAATATATTTTATAGACATCTTTTATAATACTTTATCTAATGTAAAGGTCCCAACAGACACATGGGTATACAACAGAAAAACAAGCACCATGCAAATCACAAAGAATGTGTCAATATAAATAAAAGAAAGTGCCATAAGAGTGAATGTTGGGGAAATGATAAATATCAATAGTATTTCAAACACACCTCAATCAAAAAATAACCATGAAATAACTTGTGTCATGGTATTTACCTAGGGTGACCTTACTCACAAATCACATATCCATAGAATATTATACCAATATAAAAACCAGAAACCATCATACACTGATGCTCAATCAACAGGTTATACAACTAGCCAAGACAAGAATACTTTCAATGAAAATCACCCCCACCCCATTTTACTAAAATAACTGGGGTTCCACTAGTATATTTTTAACCATATATCCTAACAAACTATATCACCCATATAGTTTCTAGTTTCCAATGAAAAATCTTGGAAGTGAGTCATATGAACATGGAATCTATGTTTAATGCACAAAGAATAAATAATATACCATCCCCATAAATAAAATGAATATTCCAATATATAAAAATATTGGTTGGTATAAACATGAAAATTCCCTGAAAAAGGGAGAAAACAATAATCACATAGTGATAAAGAACCTACACAAGGGGTTAACAAGCAATACATTGTGATAAAGAACTAACATAAGTGGAAAAACATTCAGGCGGAAGTCAATGGGTATGTATCAAAATCACTATTTCAAAACCACTATTCCAATATATCCTTTAACACCAAAAAATATTTATGGGTTACAATTCATTTTACATTTAATAAAACACCACAAAAAATATTTTGAGAGGCTTAACAAAACCACTAACATCATTAAAAAAGTTCAATAACATCCTTCAAAAAGGGTCCTCATTGAAACCAAAATAATGCCAGGATCCATAGATTTTTTTCAAACCATTTTATATAATCCATAATTACATTTTCATAAGGTTCAAATAACACATACATTTCAAATCACTATTTATAACCCATTATATAACCTCTTTTTGAAAATATTTGAGGTAAACACGTGACTTCAAAACCAAATTCACTTTTAAAAATTATTTCCACTTTTTGAAGAAGAAAAATACGTTTAAAACCTATGTAAAACATGAAAATAATTTTAAAAATCCATACAAGAATTTCATAACAGCTTAGCACCTTTTAATATTCCATTACGAAAATAGAATCATGTAATTCAAACTTAAAAACATTTATTCAAAGATTGGAACACCATGAAATGGTTTCAAATAATTTAAAATCTATCACATTTATTCATAACATTAACTAAAATGAATTTAAAAATAACAAACACATATTTAATTCTAAAATTAATCAATTTTAAAGAAGCAACTGCATGGAAGAAGAAGGATTCAAGATGAAAATCTTCAGAACTCGTCACCTTTAATGATGACAAAAAAATGGGGAATGAGGAAACAACTAATATCCATAGATAGAAAACATGACAAAATTAGATCCACTTAGAACCCTAAAATCATCCAAAAGAGATCTAGGAAACATGGGGGATGAAAATACCTAGATAGAAGAGAATAAAAATGGAAAAATTGGGAAAGAGTAGAAGAAATACCATAGATTTACTTGAAAAATTACTATGGGAAAAGTAAAAGGATAAAGATTGTTAAGATCCTCTTTATCCTTTAAGGGATTATATGGTGACTGTGGGGATGAAAAGGAGTGAAATGCATCTTAATTTTATAGGATAAAATTGTAATACTCTTAAAAATTAAACACATAGGCAAGTTAGATGGTTTAGCCACACGGTTTTACAACATGTGTGCTAACCATAGCCTTTTCTGGAAACCCTTCACACGATTGAACCTGGGAACTAAATTATTGTAAAAATCATGATCCAATCATTCCAAAAGATTATATGAAAAACATGATACAAACTAGACACTTTTTCAATGGTTTACCAAACCGTGTGCAAGTCATGCACCACACCCCATGCACACCCAAAGTCCTTCCTGGAATCTAGGGAGATCTGCAAGTCTTGAAAAAAGCTGTAAAATATTTAAAAAGTGGACCTATCAAAATTATAGGCACACTAGAATGGGAACTAAATGATTAATCTTATCCTTGCAAGATAATCATTATTCTTCCAAATATCTAAAAAAACAAGAAATATCGGCCCATAAACAACCAAAACTCAAAACCATTGAGGAAAATATAAAAAAAATACAAAAAAAAATTGTGACACATGAGGTGTCAAAAACAACCCATTATACCAATTTCTCCCCATTGAAAGTATGATAAAAAATAAATGGTGAGAAGAAATATAATATCCAGAGAGGACCAAACTCAAAAGAACCACTCAATACCGAACACCCTCAAATACAAGAACCCAAATATTATAAATGATCCAAAAGATCAACCATAAGGTATACAAATTTCTCCAATCATAGATAAAATAGAATTATTAAACAATATTCCATACCATTCATAGCATCATTAACATGGTCTCCCATCTATTTATAATTCCTCAAATATAGCGGAACCAAAGAGTATCTTGAAAGAGGTGCAACCTCGAAAAGTGAGAGACCACCAGAGAGACTCACATTCAACCAAAAAACCATTTAACCCCATAGAAGGATGAAAAAATACAATTAGCCTGAAAATATTAACATTACCACTCAAATTGGGTCATAACACAAGTGAATAATCTTTGGTAAAAACCATGATCACCCTCACATGGTGGATCATAAATAGAAAGATCAAAAAAAATCTATCCTAATTTCCCCCATCCCACAGCTAAGGACTCTCTCACATCTAAGTAATGAGCACTTCAAAGTCTTAAGTAAATAATGGGAGAAACTAAGTGAATATATAAATATTCACCCAAACAATAAGTCTCATCATAACTATAATATCATCTAACCAAAAACGAATGATGAAAACTAAAATAACCACAAAATCCATCCACAAGGAATAGAGTGGGTATAATTTCATGAATGAAACTAGGGTTATTAAAAGAAACAAAAATCCAATCCAAATTATGTTCCCTGAAATGGATTCATTTACAAAATTTGAACAACCAAAAATAAATCTAAAAAAATAAGATTACAACATACCAAGAAAACATAAAAAACAACAGTGTAGGATCAAAATATAGTATGAGATTCTCAATATACAAGAGGGGGGGTGAATTGTATACTTTAAAAACTCCTTTGGAACATTTAAAGTTAGTTAAGAATAACTATGTTTTCCTTAAGTAAAGGAAAAGGCTATGTTTAACAAAGTTAAACTAAGAAAATTCACAACACCTCTAACACCAAACTAAACTAGGAAAGAGATTCCAAAAGTAGGTTCCAGAAATATGGTTCCGGAGATTGAAACTTAACAAACAATTACAATATGAGATTCTACCTTAAAGCGTATAGAATCTAAATGAATCAGAGTACATATAAGGAAGTATAAGAAAGTTATACTTTTCTTATAATACAAAATGCAGCGGAATAAACACAAGTAGTAAAACTACAAGTAACAAGATATAAGTCTTTTAACCCAAAGAGAAGGGTATCCAACAACCTTGGATAAAGGACCCTTGATTTATACTTTCAAGAAAGTCTGTCTTACCCACACCAGGGTAAGCCCTCGATACGAAGATCAGAGTCTCTGTCTTGCTTTCCCCGCAAGCCCTCAACTTCAAGGTAGTTGGCAACCTCTGTCTTCCTCAGCAAGAAAGCCCTCGAACTTTAAGGTAGTCGGCAACCTCTATCTTCCTATCCCCGGAAGCCCTCGAATGTAATCACCAACATTCGGAGTCGCACGAAGCTTTTGAGAGTTAATAAGATCCTCTCTCTCTAGAAATCACTTCAAGAAAATTTGTCAGCCTTTTAGCACTTTCATCAGCTATCAGCACCGAGCTCTTTCAAATGAGCTCCTATTTATAGGTAAGGTCGGCTCCTTCTCCAACGGTCATATTTTCCTTAAAGATCGGAGGGACCTGTACACGTGTCACTTAGACAACGGTTAGTTTAAAACAAAACAGACGACATCGTTTTATAACAAAACAAGTGTAATAGAATGTACGACATCGTTTTAAACTCTAACATAAAAGTTCAGAATGAAAACTTTGGAGTGAAGGTTAGGAATGAATAAATTCAGAGTGTATAAAACAAAGATAATCAGATTCTGTTTAATAGGTGAATTCAGAATGAGAATTCGGAATAGGAATTCGTCATCAGAAATCGTAATGAGAATTCATCATCAGAATTCGTAATGAGAATTCGTCATCAGAATTTGTAATGAGAATTCGTCATCAGAATTCGTAATGAGAATTCTTCATCATAATTCGTAATGGGAATTCGGAATGAGGTTTCTTCATTAGAATTCGTAATGGGAATTCTTCATTGGAATTCGTAATGAGAATTCGGAATGGGATTTCTTCATTAGAATTCGTAATGGGAATTCTTCTTCAGAATTCATATCCTGAATCTAGAATAGAACTTAGTCAGAGTTCATATCCGGAATTCGGAATGAAACTTCCTTATAGTTATTGTACAGAATCCGAATCCTAAAACAGAATGCTTTATATCAAAGTTTCAACGATTCCGAGAAAATGAATCCAAATCTTATACTTAAGAAAAATATGAATGAAAATATGATAAGGATAATTTTTCTTATAAAAGCGATTTTCCTTAAGAAAGCAATTTTCCTTATAAAAGAAATTTTCTTAAAGATAAGGTGTTTGTGATTTTCAAAACAAGAAGGAATGGAAAAGTCATAAGGAAAACCTTATTGACTCAACAATCTCCCCCGTTTTGGAAAGCACAAACATCCTTACGAAAGAAAAAAAATTCTAAGAAGAAAGAAACATATTAATGCTTATCTCCCTTATTTTAAGGATATAGATGAATACGACTAACTCCCCCATAGGCTTTGAAACTCTAAGGATCGTATTCATATTTCCGGAGTGACATTTCATAAGAAGGTCTTCTTTAAGGAAAACTCCCCCTTAAAAAACTCTTATTAGAGTTCTTTTTCCTTGGGTATTTTTTCTTTCTCCCCCTTTGATAAACTCTTATTAGAGTTCCTCTTTTTTATTAAGGATCTTTTCCTTCTCCCCCTTTGTGATTTTCAAAAAGAATTGGAGGGAATGGAAAAAAATAACAAAGTACATGAAATATTAGTAATGACAATAATGGAAACGAGATACACAATTTTCATTAGATTTGGAATATCAGTAACAAAAAGAATACAACAAAAAGATCAGATTTGGTTATTTAGGATCTTTCTCCTTCAACATGAGCCCCTTAAGAATAGTCTTGATCTTCTTCAGGTCTTTATGATCTTCTTCTACTTGCTTCTCTAAGGCAACTATTCTTGCGGATTGAGCTTCAATTTTTTCTTTCTGAGCCTTCAGCTTTTCTTCCTGAGTTTTGATCTTCTCTTCCTGAGCCTTCATCCTTTCTTCAAAATCGATCCGATGATCCCTTTCAAATTTCCAGTTCTGAGAAACAGAATTCAGTTTCCCATTCAGATCCCTAACTTCTTGAATCCGAAAGTTCTTTTCTTCAGTCAGCTTTTCTTCAAAGGAGGAAGTCAGTTCATTTATCTTCTTGTCCTCAGTCTCAAAGGAATCTTTAACATTATCTTGAAATTCATCGAATAGCCTCATCTCTTCCACAGTCTTCTTAGACCAGCTTTTTATCCTCTTGCATGATATTTTATGAGCTTCGTAACCAACAAAGAAGGTTTTGAACTGACCCTCAATCTCAACGCACTTATCCATAACCATAGATACGGAGTCGGTTTTCTGATTCAGCGCATGTTGGAGCATCTGGCATCTTGAGTCGATACTAGAAAAGGTCGGAATGGTTCCCACCAAATTCTTTAAGGACTGAAAAACAAAGTCATGCCCCAACGATGATGACTCTGAATCCGAAATTTTGCTTGGAGAGTTTTCTTCCCCAATAAGCTCCAACTTCCTTTTAGATGAATCACCATATTCTCTTTTCTTGCTAGCCACTGATTTCAGAGTTTCAACAAGAAGTTGCTTTCCCTTGTCTTTCTTCGGAATTGTTTCTTGTTCAGGAGTCTTCTGCTCCCCAGTAGATACTTGAATAATCTCATCAACAACTTTCTGAACAACATCTTCCTCATCCTTATCCTTCTCTGGAGTTACTAACTTAGAGGATTCAGCCTCTGATGTTCGGAGTGATAGATGTTCCGAAGGTGATCCTTTATAATCATCCACTTGTTTCAAGAGATCTCCTGTTTCACTACTTCCTTCAGCAACTTATTCTTCCTCTCCCACTTGCTGAATTTGTTCAACTTGCTCAACTTGCTCAGCTGTAGTTACTTCCGGAAAATCAAGGTTTTTTTCCTAGAGTCTCAGGTAGAGATTCCAGGGAGAAAGATCTCGGAACTGGGATGCTTCCGGATACTATTTCATTAAACTTTAACAGCGCTTGGACTGCCTCGGCTTCTGTTATCTTTTTCTTGAGCTTCTTCTCCTTTGATTGTTTTTCAAGCTCATCAGTAGTTCTCTCCTTTAACGCCTTATCTTCCGCAGGGTCCAATCCGAACTGCGGATCCCCTTCTTTCCTTTTCTCTTTTTCTGCTCTCCACTTCGCAACGACCTCATCAGGATAGGTCTTCTTCTTCTTTGGTTTGGGAGGGGCGGTTTGAGCTTCCTTAGACTTAGGAGCTTCGACTACAGCTGCGACTTCCTTCAACTTCCTTTTCTTCACTGGTTTGGATGATTCCGGTTCAGCAGCCTTCGGAACTGTTTCTTCTTGATTAGGCAAGTCAACGAACTCTCCAATATCCTTGTTGAAAGCCACATCCATCCTCTTAAGAGTGTCATCACTAACCAACAAGATTTTACAAACCCTTGGCTTAGATCTGCAAGGTTCCTTGAAAGATTCTAGGCACCGAACTATGAGCTTTGATAATATTGCTGGGTACATTACGATCTGAGCTCTGAGATTTCCTTTCTTAAGGTTCTCAATAGTTATAAGAATGTGCCTCATGAGGTTAAACTTCCTTAGATTTATCAGGAAATCTAAGATATAGATCTCACTCTTCTTCAGGCTGTCTTTATCACCTTTTCTTGGTACGATAAGTCCTTGCACCCATAATTCAAGAATCCGGAAGTTTGTAGGCAAACTAGCAATCTTCAGAGCCTTATCATCAGCCAGTCCGAGAGTCTCTAAGGCTTCTTCCTTGTTGAAGCTACCCTTGGAATCCGGCAACACATGCGAAATAAACTAAGCTTCTCCTTCATAAGACAGCCCTACCAAACTTGCTGCCTTGATATAAGAAAGTTTATAGGTCTTTCCATACGTCTTGAAGGAAAACTTCTCCCTATTATCTTCCTGGAAGAAGGAAACATTTTCATAGAACTCGACAAGTAACTCTGTAAAACCATCGTCTTGAGTCCCTGGTTTGGATACAGAAACATCTTCCCAGCCATTCAACTTAATGTTCTTTGAGATAAGAGAATCATAGTTGTTGAAGAAATCCGTATGGACCAACCTTTCTCTGTAAACTAACCACTGAGAAATAGGCTTGGTGGATGACATTTCTTGAGATGCTTACTCCACAGACATTCAGATCTGAAGTCCTCTGGGAAGTTCGGAACGGAGAAGACTGAAGTTCAGAACGACCTTAAATCAGAGAGTCAGAGATTCGGGACGCGAGATCTTTGAGATCGATGTGGGATGAGTATTTGGGTCCCCTTTATATAGGCAACGAAATGACGGTTCAACTTCCATAGTTGATCTAACGGTTAGAATGAGCTGAGATCAGATCTGATGGTTGAAAGCTTGAATCCGATCTTTTTGAGGTTTTTATTAAAACAAAGAATTAAGAAAACTATAATCCGAAATCATAATACAAGAAAATTCCAGCAAGTAAAATATGACTACGAAAACTTGAGTAAGGTAATCTTACCTTTCGGATTGGCTTAGGTGAATTATTCGTAATGGCAGATTTCACAAAAATTTTTACTCTGAAAAATAAACTTAGTACGAAAAACTCATTACGGAACATTCATTATGGAAAGCTTAGTACAAAAAACAAACTGAAGAAGAAAATCAGTACGAAGAACTTAGTACGAAAAATACATTACGAAGAATTTTAGTACGAAAAATAACTGGTACAAAAATATCTGGTTATGAAACTGCCAGTACGTAAATTTTCATTCCAGAAATTTTCAATACGAATACTTCCATTCCAGAAGTGTTCTGTATGAGAATGTCCAATTTAGAAAATTGTTGTTCCGGAAATTCCATTCCGGAAATCTTCGTTCCGAAAAGTTTGAAAACAAATTTTGAAAAACTTTGTTAAAGAAACAATCAAATGTACTCCCCCTATGAAAAGGAGTTTATTACTGTAAGGAGACTTTTTGAACAGAAAGTTAATTAAGAAAGATTACCTTACGGTTATCATTCCTAACTTCTGTTTAATATATTCAAATCTATCAGAAGGAAAAGATTTTGTGAAAATATCAGCAAGTTGTTCTTGCGTTCTGATAAACTGAAGAATAATATCTCCTTTGAGTGTGTGATCCCTAAGAAAGTGATGCCTAATATCTATGTGTTTTGCACGGGAGTGATGTGCAGGGTTCTTACTGAGGGAAATGGAACTAGTGTTATCACACAAAATTTGAGTTTTAGTAAAACTCAAGCCATAGTCTGTGAGTGTGTGTTGTATCCACAACACTTGTGCACAACAACTTCCAGCTGCTACATATTCAGCTTCAGTAGTGGAGAGTGCTACAGAATGTTGCTTCTTGCAGGACCATGAAACTAGAGAATCTCCTAAGAAATGACAAGTTCCGGATGTACTCTTTCTATCCATTCTACATCCACCAAAGTCAGCATCAGAAAATCTTTTTAGAACAAAATCATTTCCAGAAGTATAAAATAATCCTTGATCCATGGTTCCCTTAAGGTAGCGAAAAATTATTTTTACTGCCTTTAAGTGAGATTCCTTAGGATTGGATTGATATCTTGCACATAAGGATACTGAAAACATTATGTCTGGTCGACTAGCTGTTAAGTAAAGTAGACTTCCTATCATACCTCTAAAAGATGTTTGATCTACTGGTTTCCCAGCTTCGTCAAGATATAAAGAGTTTGAGGTACCAATGGGAGTACTTATACTCTTAGTGTTGTCATAACCATAATTTTTCAGAAGATCTTTAATATACTTATGTTGATATATGTAGGTTCATTCTGGTTTTTGAGAAATTTGAAAGCCAAGGAAAAATGTTAATTCACCCATCATACTCATTTCAAACTCAGATTTCATTATACTAGCAAAAGTGTCAGTCAAAGATTGCTGAGTTGAACCAAATATAATGTCATCAACATAAATTTGAACAATCAAAACATTTTTATTATCTTTCTTTATAAAAAGGGTTGGATCTGCATTTCCCTTAACATAGTTATTTTGAATCACAAATCTAGTGAGTCTATCATACCATGCTCGTGGGGCTTGTTTAAGGCCATACAAAGCTTTGGTAAGTCTAAAAACATGATCAGGATGTTTTGTATCTTCAAATCCAGGAGGTTGTTCAACAAAAACTTCCTCTTGAACATAACCGTTAAGAAAAGCACATTTCACATCCATTTGGAAAAGTTTGAAATTAAAGAATGCTACAAAGGCAAGTAGAATACGGATAGATTCAAGTCTAGCTACTGGAGCATAGGTTTCTTCATAGTCTATTCCTTCTTGCTGATTATAGCCTTTAGCAACAAGTCTAGCTTTATTTCTTACTACGACTCCATTTTCATCACATTTATTTCTGAAAACCCATTTTACTCCAATAACAGAAGTTTCCTTAGGTCTTTCAACCAAAGTCCAGAATTTATTCCTTTCGAATTCATTTAGTTCATCTTGCATGGCTTTAATCCAATCATCATCACCTAAAGCTTCATCAGTGCTTTTAGGTTCTAATTGGGAAAGAAATTCTAGATGTTCTACTTCATTTCTTAAGGAACTTATAGTCCTTACAGGTTGATTTACATCACCAATGATACTATCACTGGGATGATTCTTAAGAAACACCTGATTTGGGTTTTGTAAAACCTGTTAATCAACATAAGGTAGAAAGTCTTCTGGGGTAAATGTTTCAGAAGTATTTTCTAGAACAATTTCCTTATCAGAAGGTTCTTCTATCAAAGGTTGACAATCAATTTTTGAAAACACATCCGAAGATTTAAGTTGAGATGGTTTAAAAACAAAAGGATCTGACTCATCAAATTTTACATGTACTGTTTCCTCAACAGTACAAGTGTTTTTATTAAAAACTCTATAAGCCTTAGAAGTTGTGGAATATCCTAAGAAAATTCCTTCATCAGACTTTGGTGCGAATTTATGTAAGTTATCTTTAGTATTCAAAATGAATACTTTGCAACAAAAAACATTGAAGTAGGAATGTCTTGGTTTTCTACCATTCCATAACTCATAAGGAGTTTTATTAAGAAAAGGTCTAATCAAAACTCGATTTATAGTATAACAAGCAGTACTTACAGCTTCAGCCCAGAAATGTCTAGAAATAGAATATTCACTCAACATGGTTCTATTTATCTCTTGAAGAATCCTATTTCTTATTTCAACTACACCATTTTGGTGAGGAGTTCTAGGTGCTGAAAAATTGTGAGTAATACCTTTCTTACAACAAAAGGATTCAAAATCAGAATTTTGAAATTCTCCTCCATGATCACTATGAATAGTTTTCAATGGAAGATTTTTCTCATTTTTAACTTGAGCTCTAAAACTTTTGAAATAAGAAAAAGCTTCAGATTTCTTTTCTAGAAAATAGACCCAAGTAAATCTAGTGTAATCATCAACTAGAACAAACCCATAGTATTTGCCTACAATACTTCCAGTTTGTGTTGGACCAAAAAGATCCATGTGCACTAACTGTAATGCATCAGATGTTGAGACTTTACTGATTGACTTAAAACTAGATTTATGTTACTTTCCATATTGACAAGGATCACAAACTTTAGAAGAATCAAATCTAAGCTCCGGTAGATCCTTGACTAGTTTCTTCTTAGAGAATTTACATAGGTTTCTCATATTACAATGTCCTAATCTTCTATGCCATAACCAAGAATGATCTTCCATTGCACTTAGGCTAGGTAAATCTTGGCTTCTGAGGTCTTCTATGTTTAGGGTGTAAACATTCTCTTGCCTATTGGCTGAGAGAATAAATTCTTCCTTGGAATTGTGAACTAAGCATTTATCATTCCTAAAATTCACAAGGTAACCTTCATCACATAACTGACTTATGCTAATGAGGTTGTGCTTAAGACCTTTAACAAAAAGAACATTTGAAATCAAGGTTTTACCTAAAAGAACAATATTACCAATACCAACAATCTCTCCCTTAGCATTGTCTTTGAAATTTACCTTTCCTCCTTTCGTTTTGATAATGTTTTCAAAAAAACTTTTGTTACCAATCATGTGCCGGGAACATCCACTATCCTTGTACCATGTATTGTTGCTGGTGCATTCTTTATTTTCCTGAAATCAAGAAGAAAATTAGACTTTCGGAATCCAAACTTGTTTGGATCTGAGATTTCCAGACAATAAAATTTTAGGAACCCACATTTTCTTAGAAAAGTAAGCTTTGTGAAATCCGAGAGATTGGCTTTTGTTTAAGGAACAATTCTTTGCCTAGTGACCACCACATTGACACTTGGTACAAAATGGGGCACTTTGAGGAACAAAATAATTGTTACTGAAAATAGGTTTTGAATGGGTATAACCAAATCTGGATTTATTTCTTAAAGGTCGTATTTGGGAATACATCTTATCAAAATTTTCTTTACCATGGGTAAAGTTTGATAAACACTTCTTTAAGGAAAAAATTTCGGACTTGAGTTTTACAACCAAGTTTTTATCCTCAAAATCATTAGTTTTTGAACTAGAGTTAGGCTCAAAAACATTTTTCTTAGAAATTAATTTTTCTAACTCTTTAGAAAGTATGTTCTTCTCAGAACTTACTTCCTCAAGATTTTTTGAAATATTTTCAAAATCAGCATTTTTCTTATCAAGATCTTTAGAAAGATCTGATATTTCTTTTGTAAGAATAGAATTCCTAGAGTTTTCCTTATCAAGTTTCTTATTGAGTTTGGAATTCTCAATCTCAAGAAGTTCAGCAAACCTAGAGACTTCTTCATAAGTAGGTAAAGTATTTTCTTCATCAGAAGATGATTCTTCATCAGAAGAGTTATAATACTTACTATCATTAGAATTTAAAGAAACATTGGTCAATGATTCAGCATTTCGTACCTTAGCCATAAGACAATGATTATCAATAGGTAATCTGGCTATAAGACCAAGATTCTTCTGTCCTGAAGATTCATAATCAGAAGATTCATCTGAAGAGTCACCACCACTGGAACTCCAGGTGTCATTAGCTTTTAGAACTTTCTTAGCTTTAGCTTTATAATACTTATTCATTTTCCTGTCTGAATGCCTTTCCTTCCTTTCTTTCTTTTTGAGCATAGGGCAATCTGGTCTAATATGTCCAGCTCTTTTACATTCATAACAAGTAACTTCTCCATCTTTCTTATCTTTCTTGTCCTTCTTCTTATACTTAGATTGAAAGTTTCTATGTCCAGCTATCTTGTTCATCCTTCGAGCAAGATTGGATAATTCATTTTCTGAGACTTCACTCTCACTAGATTCGGATTGGAAAATGACTTTCTTAGACTTGGATCTGGTTACTCTCTCAGGAGTCTTAGCTTTCATCTGATTTGAAGTTGTAGTAAAAGCAACAGTACCATTTCCATTATTCATCTTGATGTTGTCAGCATCTCTCTTCATTCTAGTTTCATGTTGTAGAAGAGTTCCAAATAATTCATCAAGAGTAATTTGAGTTACCTTCCTGTTCTCATCTATAGTTGTTCTCTTGGATTCCCACTCATTGGGCATAATATCAATTATCTTGTCCACAAGAGATTCATCATCTAAGACTTTCTCTCCCATAGATTGTAGACTGTTGACGATAGTCATAAATCTTTGTTGAACTTTACAGATAGGTTCTCTATAAGGAAAATTGAAGCCATGATATTCAGCTCTAAGTACAGCTCTTCTAGTCTCAATCACCTTAGAAGTTCCAAAGTGTGTAACTTCTAACTTCTTCCATATACAGTTAGCTGCTTCACAAGAAGAAATTTGGCTATATATATTTCTGGTCATTGAACATAGTAAAGTGTTGCGTACATTATAGTTGAGTTGATATTCTTGCTTTTCCTGGTTAGTAAAGGTTCTGACTTCCTTGTCAGGAATTTTATAATCACTAGTAAGCATAACAAAGTTGTCTACTCCAGTATTGATAACAAAAGTCTTCATAAGATATCTCCAGTATTCATAGTCATTACCATCAAATATAGGTGGTCTTGTAGGATTCAGATTGTCAATTGAACCGACATTAATTCCTACCATACTAAAAAAACATTGCACACAAACTTGTTAGTAGCAAAGAATCATAATAACAAAGTTCGGAATGGGAAAAGTTCGGAATGGAAAAATTCGGAATGACAAAGTTCGAAAGGATAAAGTGAGCAAGAAAAACTTATTTGTGAGTATAAGTATTTCAGAGACCTCCTCTGATACCAAATGTAAAATTGGTATAGAGTAAGAGGTTTCCAACCTCTGATACCAATTGTAGGATCGAAATATAGTATGAGATGATCAATATACAAGAGGGGGGGGGGTGAATTGTATACTTTAAAAACTGCTTTGGAACCTTTAAAGTTAGTTAAGAATAACTATGTTTTCCTTAAGTAAAGGAAAAGGCTAAGTTTAACAAAGTTAAACTAAGCAAATTCACAACACCTCTAACACCGAACTAAACTAGGAAAGAGATTCCAAAAGTAGGTTCTGGAAATATGGTTCCGGAGATTGAAACTTAACAAACAATTACAATATGAGATTCTACATTAAAGCGTATAGAATCTAAATGAATCAGAGTACAAATAAGGAAGTATAAGAAAGTTGTACTTTCCTTATAATACAAAATGCAGCCGAATAAACACAAGTAGTAAAACTACAAGTAACAAGATATAAGTCTTTTAACCCAAAGAGAAGGGTATCCAACAACCTTGGATAAAGGTCCCTTGATTTATACTTTCAAGCAAGTCTGTCTTACCCACACCAGGGTAAGCCCTCGATACGAAGATCTGAGTCTCTGTCTTGCTATCCCCGCAAGCCCTCAACTTCAAGGTAGTTGGCAACCTCTGTCTTCCTCAGCAAGAAAGACCTCAAACTTTAAGGTAGTCGGCAACCTCTGTCTTCCTATCCCCGGAAGCCCTCGAATGTAATCACCAACATTCGGAGTTGCACGAAGCTTTTGAGAGTTAATAAGAGCCTCTCTCTCTAGAAATCACTTCAAGCAATTTTGTCATCCTTTTAGCACTTTCATCAGCTATCAGCACCGAGCTCTTTCAAATGAGGTCCTATTTATAGGTAAGGTCGGCTCCTTCTCCAACGGTCATATTTTCCTTAAAGATTGGAAGGACCTGTACACGTGTCACTTAGAAAACGGTTAGTTTAAAACAAAACAAATGACATCGTTCTATAACAAAACAAGTGTAACAGAATGTACGACATCGTTTTAAACTCTAACATAAAAGTTTGGAATGAAAACTTCAGAGTGAAGGTTAGGAATGAATAAATTCAGAGTGTATAAAACAAAGATAATCAGATTCTGTTTAATAGGTGAATTCGGAATGAGAATTCGGAATAGGAATTCATCATCAGAAATCGTAATGAGAATTCCTCATCAGAATTCGTAATGAGAATTTTTCATCAGAATTCGTAATGAGAATTCGTCATCAGAATTCGTAATGAGAATTCTTCATCAGAATTCGTAATGGGAATTCAGAATGAGGTTTCTTCATTAGAATTCGTAATGGGAATTCTTCATTGGAATTCCTAATGAGAATTCGGAATGGGAGTTCTTCATTAGAATTCGTAATGGGAATTCTTCTTCAGAATTCATATCCTGAATCTGGAATAGAACTTAGTCAGAGTTCATATCCGGAATTCAGAATGAAACTTCCTTATAGTTATTGTCCAGAATCCGAATCCTAAAACAGAATTATTTATATCAAAGTTTCAACGATTCCGAGAAAATTAATCCGAATCTTATACTTAATAAAAATATGAATGAAAATATGATAAGGATAATTTTTCTTATAAAAGCGATTTTCCTTAAGAAAGCAATTTTCCTTATAAAAGAAATTTTCTTAAAGATAAGGTGTTTGTGATTTTCAAAACAAGAAGGAATGGAAAAGTCATAAGGAAAACCTTATTAACTCAAAAAATAGATCCAAAAAAAGATAAAATCGAAGACCAATTTTTAATGTTAAATTGATAAAAATGTCGAATGGTCACCCAAACATCCAAAGTAGAGATACAATTAAGGATACTTTTGATTGGAGCGATTATCTTTTCTTGGAGCTCCACATAGGAATCACAAAAACATTCTTTCCTCCCAATGGAAATAGACTTTTCCACAATCACTAGATCATCCTACTATCGCTCCTTAATCATAGAGTTATCATTATTCCCATTATGATTCCACTGTGCATTATATGGAATGATTGAATCACCCATAATAGGTTTCTTATAATGGATAGATTCCCATCACATGTGTTCACTGAAAACCTACAGAAACGATGTTAGGCCCATTGCAAGTATGCATGAAAACATTATAGTATAAGTCCAGCTGTGAATAAATAATCATTATTTAGATCTCTAGTGAACATCTTTTGTGAAATTATGATAAACATTAAATGTGGTTGATATACCACCTCACTAATTAGTCACCTTGACAAAGGATCACAAGCTCCATATTTTTATGCAGTTTCCAACGAAAGGAATAAAAAATGGACAAACACCAACATGAATAGATCCCATGAAAAAATTTCACACAGATGAGAATGTACCACATACATCCATCACTCTCAGCTAAAAATAACTGGAATTATCTCAAAATCTCACACCTATGAATCTTCATGTCTTCCATGATAATTTTGGATAACCTCGATATCTTATAAAGTCCTCACTACATCCATCGACCATTGGTAAATGATAAAAGAAGGTGGAAACAAATTCAACAAGTTCAAAATGGGGTCTGTGTATAAAATCATGAACGTCCACCACTTCACTCAATGTTTGGGTTTGAACAAAAACTATAGTAATGACTTCAATCATTCAAGGAGGAAACTGAAACAAAAAAGTGATATGAAGAACATAAATTCATTCCAAAATCACAAATAAAACAATTCCTTCCTGAACAAGGAATCAAACAAAAATAGAATTCCCTCAGAAGAGGCATAAAACATCCACACCAATAAAAAATTTATTTTAAAATCACCATTTTCACCATGGAATATTTACATTTAAATCCCCCATGCTGTACGATTGAAAACCAAACTAACATAATATCTAAAAAATAACCCACAGGAGTACACACATCCTAAACAAGTCCTGTCAAGAAAACCATTTCAAAATCCCATTTTATTTTCACTACCAAGAACCAAAAGAACAATCATCAAAACTCATTTTAATTTTCATATCTCCTTTCAATCTTGTTCCGATCATTTTATCACTAAACTATTTCAAAACTCACTTTTTAAACTAACTTCCTTTATGAAAACCAAATGATGAAATATTGAACCATATAATTTTTCAAAAATTTATAAGTGAAATAAACACAGTATAAAAAAAATCCATGAAACCATATTTGGACATAATAATTTCAAAAAATATTTTTGATTCCAATGTATGGTTTCAAAATCCATGTGAAATCAAAGAACTAAATAAGAATTCACACAAGGTTCAAAGAAATAATATTCTAAAAATATATAAAAACACTCCTCAATTGACATCCATCATGTGAGGATCATTTTTTAGAGAAATCCAAAATCAAGAGGATTCAAATACGATAACTAGGGATGGAACAATTTTAGGCGTGTTTTGGTTTCATGGTTTGGGAATGCATACTCTGACTGAGAAACACTCTCTATATAGGAGTCAGTCTCGACCGTACAAGTACCACATAGTTTCCCACCCTGTGTAAGCTAAATGTAAATCTCTATTTCTCCTCCATTTTACCCCATATTCAATATGATTCCCCAATATCACTTATATAATAAAACAGTATAAAAATCAATTCTCAAATAAAAAGCAGCTGATAAAAATCTTGAATTTACATCTATAAACCTAACTTCCCTTGGAATCATAGGATGAGAAATATATATCAAGAATCTCCCAACTATTACCTATCATTTTTTTAAAACCTTAATATACTTTATTCAAAGAAATTCAAAAATAAAAAGGATACACATAAGTCATGGGATCTATCAAAAGAAACCTTTTTTAATATAATTTTCTATCGAACTAGACCGGGATGCCACCAAACCTAGCACCTGAACCAGTAAGCCACAAGGCCTGACAGGTATTCCTGATCCCACATGTTAGAAACTAGTACTTGGGCATCATTAGAATCCCTCCAGGATTAATTTATCCCAAATCAGATATAAAGATATATGAATATATAAATATTAGAGACAAAAATGAATAAACATTCCAACTAGTCATAACCAACTACAATGATCCATCCCATTCATATAGTCATAGTAGAATCCATATAAAAAGTGGTTAAAATAGGAAAATAGAAACAAGATTAACGAAAAAGGAAAATAACTACCAACCAACTCGAGTCAAGCCCAAACCATATCCATGCAACAGTGGGTTTCCAACATGTACACAAATCACCACACATCAGCCACGAAGATAAGAACAGAATCCAACTAGGATCCTAAAATATAAAATATATAGGCATGTGCTAAAAAACCTAGTAGTTCAACGTAACCAACTAAAAACTTTTCAATTCATTTCATATGAAAATTCATAAATTTACTTTGAAAATAATATTGTAAAATGGATATTCCCATATAATATAAGAAAACCCAAACATATCAATAATCCCTTATAAAATATCACTATTTTCTTTCCCAAACCTTAAATACATGCATTGAAAATAAACCCCCACACTATAAAAACTACACACATCCTTTTATATTTCAGAAAAAAAAATCATTTATTTTATTCAAATTAAAAAGTCTACTTTAAAGCATTTTACTGGATAATTATATATTTAAACCAGAGCTTCAATTTTGAAAAACACATTAAAATACACTAAAAGACTGTTCAACTTCAAATAATCTTCTCCAAAAATCATTGAAAACTCATTTTCTATAGGAAATTACCCTACACATACATGTGTCATGTACAAAATAAATGATCTATGTATATCAAAATTCATTTTGAAAAAAATGGTACCATCAAAATAAAATTATGGGAAATGATAAAGATAAAAACTATATCAAATTCCCCTCAATCAAAAACTATCCATGACATATAATATTTAATGGGATATTCCACTAGATTCCTATATTTCAATGTACCTAGCCATATAAGATTATAATAACTCAAAAAAATCCATCTAAATTAACTGATGTTTAATTCACAAGTCATCTTATAATCCCACAAAAGAAACATTTCATAGAAGACCCCATCATAGACCTGGCTCCTAGAACGATTTGAGGGAGACTAGTGTCTTGCGAACCAGCTAGCATAAGAAATTTGATCTCCCATTTAGTAACTGGTTCCCCTTGACCCAATAAATAAAGTTATTCATTGGAACATACACGACAAGACTAATTCACCAGGAATAAGCAAAGCTACACTCTCCACTGACACCCATCATGGAATATCCCCATATATAAAAATGTATCAAAATATGAACAAGAACATTACCATATAAGGATGGTAAAAAGTAACACATATTTATAAAGAACCCACACAAGGGGTAAAAAATTATCACATAATGATATATAACTGACACAAGTGGTAAAAATTTAAAGGGGAAATATTGGAATTTCATAAAAAACACCATTTGAAAACCAATGTTCCAACCAAGACATTAACAAAAAAACAATATATTAATTCAAATACATTTAAAATTTCTTTAAAAACCTAATTTAATATTTCTATAAGATTCTCAAAACCACTAAATTCAATAAAATTTTTAAATCTACCCTTAAATATTGGAATTCTTCTTTGATAACTAAAATAAGATCCATCTAAATCCATTTCCACGAATTTTTTTAATGAATCTATCAAATAATTTTAAAAAGGGTTAAATCAAACAAACATTTAAAATCACAAATTGAAATTTGTTAGAGAAACCATTTTTCAAAAAACATCTATATTAAAATTTTAGTTGAAAAAAATTCTATTTTTAGAATTTTCTCATTATTTGAAAACCAAAAAATGATATAAATCCCATCCACAACATGAAACCCATTTCAAAACCATAGGGAAATTTACCATAAAAAATTATCACCTTTAAATATTCCATTTCAAACATAGTAAAATGGGATTAACATGTTAAAATATTTATTCCAATAGTGAGACACCATGAGATGGTTTCAAATCACTTAAAAGTTATCAAATATATTTATAGTTTAAAAAAAAATTAATTTTGAAAGAACATGAAAAATATTAATTATAAATTGAAAAATTTCATAGAAACACCTAGCTAGATAATGTGGGATTCAAGACGAAATGCTTTATAATGTGTCACCTTTAATGAAAACCACCCAATTAGAGATGAAGAAAAGTATAGAAACCATTAAAAGAAAACACCCTAACATTAGATCCAACCAAAAACCTACAATTTTCCACCAAAGATATTGGATTATTGAGGGAAGAATAAAACCAATATTTAATATAGGGAGAGGAAAGAAATTGTTAAATATAGGAAGATACACCCTCTATTAACATAAAAAACAACAAAATAATGAAAATAATTGAAGAAGAAATAGGTTGTAGATCTTATTTTTCTCTAAAGGGGTTGGTCGAAGAATTTATGCTAGAAAAGGTCTAACACACCTCTTAATTCAGTAGGGTAAAATGTGAAATTTTTCAAAAAATAAACACCATGTACTGTCTCACGGTTTTCCAAACCATATACTGGACAAAGCATAGGACATACACCTCTTGCAATGTTCACCCTAGGTACCACACAATTATGAAAATAATGTTCTAAATATTCCATTTTTATTTATCAAAAACCATACCCAAACCAATCTTCTGTAACATAGTTTACCAAATAGTGTGCAAGTCATACACCACTCCCCAGATACACCCAAAGCCCGACATAGATTTTAGGTAGCTTCATTATCTTTGGAAGACCATAATGAATCCTGAAAAAATGTATTTATTAAAATGATAGAATCACCCACTCGAGCACTTCACGGTTACTCATAACAGTGTGGGAAAACTATGATTATCACAAAAAAATCCTACAAAACAAGTAATGTAATCCCACAACCAACCAAAACTAAATAACACTCAAGGAAAAATAAATTAATACCTAAAAAAATTCCCTGAAATGTTGGTTATAAAAAATTATTGGATATTTATGTTAATTAATTGAATTATAGAATAATCACATTTCGATTGAATTTTGGAAACCTCTTTGCTTTATTGTTGAAAAACAATAGATTTTGAATATTTTCTTGTGAAAAACACCATTGATTTTCTTTTTAAATTACAGTATAGGTTTAACGTAAAAAATATGTTTTATTAATGATATTAAATGGAATAATTGATCTATGGGAAATAATTTAACTAATAACAAGACATATGTGAAATGGTGTGTGTGTTCATTGTCATTGGATGTGACCCTTACAAGGGATGTGAAGTTGGACCAAAGGCACCTTGTAAATAGTCACCATGTGATGACTTGGTGGATAGACGAGTACTCACTCATTATTATGGGACAATCACTTGACATTAATATTAGTGTGTCTATGACTAGGGAGTGGGTACTTTATGAAAGATAAATGTATACACTCTTACTACTTTTAAATTAAAATATTCAATTGATAAAATGTTTGAGGTTCATCTACAATATTATATTTATATTTTGAATTATGATACATGAAAGATAATTATTTTTTATTTCTATTGTGGTACCACTTGGTTAAGATATCTAGGGTTGGGGATTTGGATATGGTCATATTCTTAGAGTCATGTGATGTTCCACCATAGTGACTGAGTCATTCTTTATTCTATGTCTTCTTATTCTCATTTACTTTTTCCATTATTAATATGATTTTTGGATGCTTTAACATGATTAATATTATCTATACTTCTTAAATTATATACTTTGGTTGGAATTTATTTATTATTCCTTAATATATGAAGGTTGTTAAAAGTGAAAATCATCCCATAATGTTTGAGTGGGATAATATAATTTGTTTCTAGACATTGGATTCTTGGAAATGTAACCTAACGTTAATGTCACCTTTTCTCTTTCTATAAAAATGGTAAGGGTCAAGTCGTTACCATTGGTATCTGTTTTGGTTGGTCTATCATATTGGTATGGTAGAAAGTATATAAGAAATGTTATAAAAATCCATATAATATTAATAAATAGCTAAACTCCTTATACTAAAAATAAATTTACAAGATAAGTATGGGTATAAATTATGTTCTCAAACCATTCTAGGATTGTTATCATATCACCATTACAGGTTATGAAAATGTGTGTATCATATCATGAAATAATATTGAGACATCCCACTAGGATTTAATTTTCATATTATATTTATTATTGATTTTATTTTGTGAAACTAAATAAAAATATTATTGTTTTTGAGTATTTAGAATATTGTCAGCCTTTACTATTCATAGAAGTGATCAATAAGTGGATATTTATTTTGACAATAGATAAATGGAACTAATTAAATGTACTTGAAAATTTCCAGATGATTAAATAGTGAATGTGGTTTCACCTAAACCATAGGTTAACCAAATTCTTGTTCAAAGAACTGCTCAACAATTTCATGCTCTTGATAAGGTAAATCAAAATGATGAACCATGAAATTTTGACAATTTTTTGAAATTTTAGAGAAAAAAAATTGACCAAACATTTAGGGGGATTTAGAATCTAAAACACTGAAAGTGTGGCTTAATAGAATAAATGGAATATCAGATTTCCTTGGATCCCAGATAGACATAAAGGTCAGTTTTAAAATCAATATGCTAGAGGATCTCGAACACAAAAAGTGGTATTTATTTACCTATGATAAAAACAACCAAGGCCTTATGAGGGATGGATTTGATTAATTTTTCAAACAACAATTCAATAAATAAAACTTCAAGTTTGAATTAATGGTATACTACTTCACTCTAAATCATGAATATCTATTAGGTATGGAATTCGAATCTTTGTTTATGAACATGAATATTTTTTCTATAGAAGTAGATACTATTGTATTCTTTAGGTAACCCATCCTTAAGTCTAAAATGAAATAAAAAATTCATTCAATGACAGTTGTGATATGTATTACTGATTATGTAGAGATTCTAAATAAAGTGAAAGCATAAGAATGACATATTACTCTAAATTATATTGGTTTAATTATACTAATATATATAGAAAATAATTGGGAAATATAATATTGGGAACAAAAAATGAGGGACACCTACATCAAATGTGGTAGAGAATCATAAAATCAAACAACTGCATCGATAAATTTCCACCACTCTATTATAATAAGACCATATGCTTCTAATATTTTTTATCGTAACATAATAACTGATTTTGTATGACAACACCTAGAGCGTGAAAAAATTGTAATCTGATGGGACATCATCATCATTATTTCTCCAATACTACAAAGTAAATTGATTGAAAAAAATCTCTTGTGACTCTGATATATAATTATTTAACTAGATAATCACATCAAAAAAATTAATTTCATTTGAACTGTGGGAACCAGGTTGATTCCATAAACACCCCATATACACAGAAAAAAATATCCATAACTGGGAAGTATAAAATAAGTTGGAGATATTAAGTAGTTATATGATGCATACAAACTGATCATAAAAGTCCAATCTAGTCATTCCATTGTACTATTTAGCATTCTTATTTACACTGTTATTATGTTTTTTTATTCTTGATAATATGACTCTTTTATTGCCTCAAATATATTTAATGAAATGGGTTTTAGTCTCTATATGATTCAAAATGTTATGTGTATTTTTACACTATGTAGTAATTGATGGTGTAGGGGTTTTAAAAGTGAAACTTGTTTATGAAAATTGATGGAGTTCAATTCATTTGATACCTATATTTTTTATAAATGTATATATTTTAAACAAACATAATAATACATTGGTTAGTTTATTTCAATGCCCATATCATTTTTTATATATGATTTATAAAATTTACATATCCTGATGGGTTGTAGAATCAATTTAGTGGAGGATGGGATGTGATTATTAGAAAAGTATGACCTCTATCAACAATGGATTGAACTATTTATTATCAATTAGAAGTGGTCAATTTCGGGAAGAATGATACAATTGAGAATATATATTTTCCTACTATAGTGGATCACTATTGTGACATATATTCTAAAAAAGTCATCGGATTACCATATGAAGGGGAATTGGAATTCTTGAAAGGATTTTTCATGGGAAAAAATCATATATATATTTTATCATTGATAATAGAAAAAATGGAATTTAAGGGACTAAAAATATAATTAGTTTAATTTTAATGAAAAGGGCTCATAATATCGAGAACATCTACTTAGGGTGCTTTAGTTATTTTTATCAAGAACGTTGATAGTTCAACAAGACTATATATCTATTTTCATAACATAATTAGATTATCATGAAGAACAAATTTCTCTTGCATTATATTTATGATCACTTTGATCAATTTATGAGAGAAAATTGGTTCTCAAAAATTGACCTATGCTCTAGGTATCAGTAACTCTATGATAAGAATGTAGATTTTATGAATAGAAATGTTATATGTAGTAAGGGTTATTATGAATATCCCACTATTCCCTTTGGTCTCAAAAATTTAACTATGGGTTTTATGGAATTGATGAATTTTTTCTTTAATTAGTACCTAGATTCTTTCTTTGTGGTACTTGTGGATGAAATAATTGTGTATTTTCAAACTAAAATATCACATGAAAAATATTTAGATATTTTTCTTCATATTTTTCTTAAGCACTGGAAAAATTCTCTAAATGTAATTTCTCTAAACAAGAAGTTCATTTAAATGGCCATGTCATTTTTGAGAAAGGAATATCAGTAAAAATTGAAAAGATATAATATTTATTATATTAGAAATCTTAGAGACTATCATTATAATACCCATATTTCTAGGATTAGTAGGATATTATTTTATCTTCTTTTGAAACTTATCACATCTCAAATCTCATATGATAGAAATCATGGAAAAAATTCTCTATCTCATTCAAGTGATTATTTTCAATAATATTTTTTGGAGATTTAAGTGAGGCTCACTTCAACACCAATTATAGTCTTTCCAAAACATAGGAATGGTTATGTGATTTTTTTATTCATATAGTTCAAGATTATTCTATTTTCTCATGATAATAGACCATGTCATAGATTATAGATGATGATAGTTACAAATTCATGATAATAATTACCCAACTTATAAGTTGTAATTGGATATGGGGGTCCATGATTTAAAAAACGGTGTCATTATCTCTTTGGATAGAAGTTCATTGAATTCACATACCACAAAAGTTTTAAACATGTCATTACAAAAATATATTTGAACCTCATATAAATTCGTTGGATGAAATAATTCATGATGTTATAATTTGACTTGGTTTATACACCAATAAATGGGATTTTTTAGTGGATGTAGTAAGTTTAAATATATATATATATATAATCAATTGGATTGTAAAGAATAGGATTAGTGTAAATTAATGATTATGATGGATGATATTTTTTTGGATTTCACATAATAGAAAGAAGTCACAGTTTTATATTTAAAGAATCATATACTTGATTTAGTTTATATTGTTAATAATTCTCAAATATTATATTTTTATTTCTATACCATTACATAAAAATATAATTTTGGGGATACTAATGATATATCTAAAAAATATGGTAACTCTATGTTTCTTTTTCATGAATATGTAGTCATTTTTTCATTTTATAAAGATTAACTTATTTCCCCCAATCACCATTGTAAATGAGTGATTAACCCTGAAATAAAAAATATTCAAATGACATTATGAATCTATATTTGTGGGTAGTTATGAAATGAAATGTGTAAGATTTTATTTTAAAATTCCAAAATAGTCAACTGGACAAGGGTGATAATCAATGAACATATAGAAATTCTCCAATATTTACCTATATTTGTATGGAAAATAAATAAAACCATTATTATTTTTTTCATTGTTTTACTTTGCACAATTTGGAAGAATGATTTAATATAGGTAAATGTGGAATAAATCCCAAACCCAACCAAATTTATTTCAATTTTTTATCCAATAAAATTTAAAACATATTAAATATCTGTATTTTAAATTAGTAAAATATTATGTAATACCTATTTTGATTGCCTCTAAACATGGTCATAATATTACCACTCGTATATGTAGATCACCTTAAGAAGCTCTCGGTACTCAATTGATCATGAGTAGATCGTATCATCATAAAATGGATGATAATTTCAAATGAATTATTCTGAAATAGGAGTTCGTTCTTGTTACCTTGTGTTATAGATTTTAATGGATCATAGGAGGATAAATCTCCTTTTTTGGACTTTTTATATAGAAATATTTATTAGTTAAGGATGAAAATGGATCCGTTTGAGGAATTATATGGCTGTCCTTATGGGTCTCTACTTTTGGGGGTAAAGATATGATAACCCACAATATTGGGACCTAGCCTTGTTCATGACATGACTAAGATAACTCAAGTGATCTAGAAATGGATGATTTAATTACGAATCAAAATAAAATAATATACTAATAATCACTTGCACCCTCTATCCTTTGTTATATGTGATCGTGTTTTCTTGAATTTATCTCCAATTATGGGACATCAATAATTTCTACAGAAATGAAAGATGTTTCCTTTGTTTATTGGACTTATTTAAATGAAATAATGAATTATGGAACTTAATTATCAATCAGATTTATCAAAAAAATTCAGTTTGGTTCATAATTTCGTTCATTTATCTCAATTGTTGAAATTCCAACCTGATCTTGGCCATGTGATTTGACGAGATCATGTTGAAATAGGGCCTGATAAATAGTTTATTTATGCCCTAATTCAAATCTCTGACATAAAAGATAAATTATTTAGTTGAAAAATATTCCATCAGTTCTGATTTTATGAAAACATAGATAAATTCAAGATGATACCATGGAAAATGAGAAATAGAAGTTTGGAAAATGGTCAAAGAACTTATTAATAACAAAAAATAATCATATATTTGTGATTGGAATCCTAATTGTAAGGAGAATACAAAACTTATAGTTTGAGTTAATTAACCATTATATTTTGTATTTTGAGTTTATATAATGTTTGGGTTGAGTTCCAAGAGATTATATTTGGTATTAGTGCGTTCTAGAAGTCATTATAGAGTGGATGGTCTGAGAATAGTTTGGGGAGACTGTATAAAATATCTAGGAAACCATGTAAGACTTTTTGGGAATTTTCTGGTTGACACATTATGATATCATACTTTTCCAAACAGTGTGGGTTCATGGAGAAATTGTGAAAATGGAAATAGTGGGAATTTCATGGTTGGTACATGCATTTTCCAACCATGAAAACTAATCATGAAATAAGTGAATTTGGAGACAGTAGTAGGATCACTGTTTGGACATGGATTTCTAAACTGTGTGACCTAACCGAGCCATGTGAAATTAATGCTCAGAAAATTTGATATTAACTCTATTTTAACCCATAAAACCCTCATTGTACACTTTTACTCGTATTATATCAAAATTATTTCCTTTAATAATAATTCATGGTGATTATATTTGATCTATAAGTCACTTTTGACATATCTGATTGCATTATATATTTAAATTAAATGGAAATCCTTAGTTTTATCTCTTTGGATCTGCTCATTTTCATTAAGATAGAACACCATGTCTTCTATGATATGGATTTATCTATGATTTAAGATATTTTTTAATGATATATTTACTGGATATATTTATAGAATGGATTCCCAAGGATGAATCTAGAGGTCTCATAGTGTCATTATTCATTCTCATCACCCATTGAGAGGTAGCTGTATTATCTATCATCTAAAATTATAATAGAATGTGTAGTCTTGTATATTTTATATAATTTACTTTAATTAATTTATAATATCATTTGTATTTTGTATTCGAAAACTTTTCTCTTGATAGTTTATAAAATAATGAAATTTGAATGGCTTCGTATGAAAAACCCATTAATTTATGGTTTTAAATTATATTGTGGGATTAATATAATCGAGATATTACATTAAAGGTTTTAAAGGGAACAAATTATCTGTGTGAAATAATAGAATTGATAACATGGAATATGATGAATGGTGTGTGTGTTCATCTTCATTTGACGTGACCCATACAAGGGGTGTGGTTGTATATTTGAGGCAACTGGTAAATGGTCACATAGTGAAAACTTCTTGGATGGTTGAGTAAGTTCTCATGAATTCAGTACCATCACCTAGAATGAATGTGTGTTTTTTATTATGGAATTTTTTGTAAAATAGAGATAATTGAATATACTATTTCAACTTTTAAAACAAATTCTTAATTGATAACCTTATTGACATTCATATCCTTAGTGTTTTTACATCAAACTGTGAGTTATAGTTTCATTGACCAAGTAGTGTGTGAGGGAACATATTATTGGATTTCCTAGTGGGTATGAATACTCATCCGTAAATATAAAATTGGGTTCATATTCATAATTTGTTTTATATGATACATGAAATTGAAATATTTCAAATTACTATAGTAGTTCTTCTTGATATAGCTATCTAGTGTCAGATAATTAAATTTCTTTATGACCATACATCCTGAGAGGTTCCACCTTGGTTCCCAAGTCTTGATTTTTTTATTTTATTGTTATTTTTGTTCATTGTTTTTGTTATAACTATTATATTATTAGATTTTGGAATAATTGTTGAATTTTTTATAGTTTAGGAATAATATAGTTTCGATTGTATCATTTTATTTTTCTTTAACAGGTTGTGGTTGTTAATGGAGAATATCACCCCCTGACATTTGATTATGACATTGGAATTTTGTTACAACCTTTGGTGTATTGGGGATGTCCTCTAAAATTAGTAGATCATTGGGTCTTTGAAAGAAAATTTTTAGGGTTCGTACATTAATGATGTGATCATCTATGAATTGATACCATAGATGTAGGGTTTAGTAGAAGACTTGAAGGCATAAGCACCTAAGGTTCTATCTTGTTAAATCTCAGAACAGGAGATCAATGGATTAGGGATCATAGTGGGTTTTTATTTAATAATGATAAAATATTTTCTTTTCTTATGATAGGTGATGTCATATTTTTGGGGCTGCATAAACTATCACGTAGTAGATGTATTCATGTAGGATCTTTTTATAGATAATTTGAGACTGTATGATGTCATTATTGGAATAAATCAACTCTCTAAAATATATATTCAGATTTATTGTTTTTGATGGAGCATGCCGTGTACTTGGGATGTTGGGTTGAGAGTCTCCTTCAATATTTGAGGTAATCCTAGTCTTATAAGGAATGAATCATTTGTTAGAGACTATAATAAGATTCCCACAAGTTGGATCTTTGAACTCTTGGTGTAGTATACTCAGGGGAAGATTGTTTCCCTATAGAGTTAGAGGTATACCCAAATGTAATTTTTAATTATTTACCTAGTTTAACACCTTATAATGAAGTTTAATTCAATATTAACTTGCATCCAAGGATGACATTGATATATTCTATAAAATATAAATATGCTTTGATGAGGATCATTGGCTGATGGTATAGTTGGAGGATCTTCAGTGGAAAGGATTTACCGGACCCAGTGTCCCCCTCATGGAGTCTATGATATTATTCACCAAGAAATTAGATGGTATCATGAGGTTGTTTTTGGATTATCATAATTTAAACTAGGTTAACATTAATAACATTTATCCACTATTTACAATCAATGACATATTTGATTAGCTTAAATTGGAAAAGTGTACCCTACAGATCGACTAGTAGTTGGGTTGTCCTCAATAATGGGTTCACAATACAGACATGGAAATAGATAAATTACAATGTATCTACTATAATTATGAGTAAATGGTGACACGATTTGGATATAATAACACCCAGATTGTGTTTATTGTAATCATGAAATTGATCTTTCAACCTTTCAATGGTTGATTCGTGGTTGTTTCTACCTATCTTCCAAACCTTCTGGCTATATTAGAGAGGTATAATTTTAAGGTTATGTTTTCTTAGATGATGTTTGAGGTGTAGAACTAGTGAAAATTGTGGTGGATCTAGATTGGGATCCACCCAAAATCAAGACAGTTTTACAGATATTCACTGGGTTAGAATTTTATTACCAGATATTAATTTTTCAGATCTCTTAGATTATAGATCCCTTGAATAAGATGACCTAAAATGGGTAGTTTTTTCTAGTAATAATTATTTAAAATTTCATTGAAGAGTTGCGATGGAGGTTGAAATGTTCTCTTATAATGATATTTTCAAATGAGTGGGTTAAATATAGGTTATTATATGATTCCCATTGATCCATAATTTTGTGTTTCCTCATTAATATCAAATAAGTGGTATTATATGGTTTTGTGCAGCTGATAGCTTGGAACTGGTAGCAGTGGTGTTCTCCCTGAAGACTTAGCCAAATTACATTCTTGGTGAGTATTTTTTATTCCATCTAATAGAATATTAGTTATATCATTAAATAAATAAATCTGAACATGAGAAATAAGTAATTGATGGAATTTCTACAGTACTATCACATTGAGATAATATATAATACTAGGAAAGAGATTATAGTGGAAGATGCTACGGGTAGAAAATATATTTCATAGTTTCGAGGAATGAAATCATACCAGCTATCCTCATTGTAGATATACATGGCAAACGAGGGAGGAGTAGCATACCTCAGATTAATGGTTGTTAACCATCCACATCTATTACATTTCGGTGAAGCATTTCATGGATATATTGATTGTAACGTCTCACAAAACCATATTTTCATAGGACATGCTACTGAAGAATTAATTAAAGTGAAGGAGAATGTCAACATCATCAAAGGATGGATTATGGTGATATTCATTGTTCAATATATGATGTTGAGATAGTCCCATAAATCTCCCCTTTATGTAAATTATATAGTTTCAAAGATATACCAATATATTTAGTGACATTTTTGGTTGTTAGGGATGCAGATGAGTGTTACAAAGTTTATCTCTTAATGCATCACATATAACATGGTTATGGCTGACCAATAGGTTGTAGTTAGTTTTTTCCAATACCTTGAAGTTCCAGAATGATATTGGGATTATATATGTATATATTTAGTAACAATACATCCACACATTATGATATTTTACATCACACTAAATGTGATCATTGGTAAACTCACTAATTCATCCCACTTCATCACCTTCTGAGAATATAATTTAGTGGGAAGCCTCAAATTAGTATATGTATAAGAGATTATCCATATTCACGGTATTCCCTTTAAACTTGTCTCCAAAAATTATTCTTATTTCATGGAATAGTTTTTTAGAGTATTTTTAGAGAATATTGGAGCCCAATTGTTATAGGAACATTATGAATATGGATGACATCTTATGCATACGTCAATTCATTGATGTCTTGTGGATAGTATTGTAAGAGTATTTTGAGGAAATATTATGGATGACCAACAAATTATATCCCTTGAAGGATTTCTAGACTAATAATACCAATCAAATTTTATATTTTGTGTTTTAGTCCTACATGTAGAACTTTTTTTGTTGATGGGAGGATAACTAAACCTTTGTATAATTTTCTTAAAATAACAACTATTACCCTATTATAGTGTTGGAGTCTTTCGACTCCTTTTATAGTAGACATTGTAGGTGATCACTTTTCTTATAGGAGATGAGAGAAATAACAATAATGTGGTTAGAGTTAGTCTGGGAAATGAAAGGGGATGCTCATGTCATTTGAGAAATGGATGAGGATAGCTTTGAGGAATAAAGAGTCCCATATGGACTAATGGAGGAGGTATTTGGAGTTCAATGAGAGAGAACATAAGTTACTAATGGTATTAAATTGACATGAATTCTAAATATTTTGTCAGGGTGGAATGTGTTGATGTGGATCCATGACACTTTAATTATTTTATATTTTTATAATTACAATATACTATATTTAATAATTTATTTATTATTTTGAAAATTAATAATATTTTTTTTTGTATTTATATTATTTTTTTGGAATTTAATATTTTTTTATTCTTAATTTTTTATTATCTAATTATTATATAAAATAGTTTTAAATAATTATTTCTAAAAATTAATTTTTTAAAGGTATTTTTTACATTTATTTGAGTATTAAAAAATTTTCATTGAAGTACCCTTATATAACTATCTTTGTACACTTATAAGGAATTTTTTATTTCTTTTTTACCCTTATGTGAGTTATAAAAACATTAATATACCCTTAAGAAGTGTTTTTATTACACCCTTATGAAATCTATTGATATTTCATCTGACCATTACATAGCTATATAAGATACCCATACGCAATGCATGTTGTTTATAACCCACCCCTATATAGGATATATAATATTATATCTAATATTATTTAGTGCATTAATTTAAATATACCTTTACATGAATGACTTCTCATTCCTTTACACATATGTGTAATTTTCATGCTACCATTACATATATTCTAAGATACCATTATGCATGCTTATATAAAACCTCTTTACCCTTACACATGGAATACATTATTCATGTCACCCTTCAAAATTTTTATCCATTAATAAATCATATCATGACATAGCTTGTGAAATATTCATGTTAAATTTATTTTTCTTGAAAATTATATTCCACCTTATGCGTCATGGTATTTTAACCTTATTTAGGTACTTAATTTTTTACATTAATTTTTTTTACTTTAACACTATAAGTCATTATAGTGTTTTCATTTTAGAATAAATTTAAAATTGTATCCCATATTTCTTTTTATAAAAAAATTCAATGTTTTTTCTTACACAACATAAAGTTAATCCTTACCTATATGGAACACCGATTTTATCATTGCGTTACAATTTATGCTTACATTCCCAATGGCTATCGTAACCCAAAATTATTAACTTTTTTATATAATAAGATAAAACCTAGCCATTAAATTGATGGTTATGAAAATTATTTACTAAATTAGGAAAATATAAATTATAATTGATTGGTTATAAATTAATTAAAAATGAATATAAGAACCAATTGACAATAAAGGGAATTTGTTTATAAAAAACTATTTTTATTCTCACAAAGTTGTTTTATCCTAATAAATTAAATTAATTAAAATTAGTGAGTGATATTACTGTAATATATATATATATATATTATTATATATTTTTTTTTTGAAATTAATCAAATATATTTGATAAGCATAAGATAAAAATAATCCTTATATTATGAATAAAATCCTAAATTTTTATAAAGGCGATTTAACAACCATTTAATGACACACCTAATTTAAATATGATTTTTGAAAATGTTATGAATTTAATATGAAAAAATAATCTAAATTATTGGAATTGTGTTTCAAAAATTAGGTTAGTATATTTGTTTTGTACATTTTTGTGATGTATCAATTTCTATGAATAAAGAAAAATATTGAAATTTAGTTCAAAACAACTTTTTTGTCAAATTTATTTATAAAGAAAAAATTAAATTTTTGATTAGTTTTAAATATTAATTAGACTAACTTTACATCTATTTATAAAATTTTGGTCATTGAAATCAATTTTACATTGAAATTAGATATAAAAGGTTCGGAAACTTTTGAACGTTTTTTCCATAAAAACCCACATTGTCATCTCATCTATAGGATTAATTTTAAATTAATTACCGCTAGTTATGGGATTAGAATTAGTAAATATTGATTCTATATTTGGAATAAGAATAATTTATAATTTAAGATATGGTAAATTTTGTTTTTTTATCAAAAATATTAGTGAAATTAATTAATATTAATTGCATCAATTAAGAGGAAATTTAGCTTTACAAGGGGAAAAACCTTACACATAAGGTCCAAAATGACCTAGAAACTTGTATAAAATACATTTAATATTAATATTTAGAACCAATACAAATTTTTATAGAATTTATTCAATTATTTCATAAACATTACTTTGAAAAAACGTTGGTGTAGTTCCTTATTTCAAAATATGCCTGAATTTCACTCCTCCACTATAAAAGGGTACTCAACCCTCCCTCTAATTCACTCCACTCAAGATCCTGGCTCACCAAAACTGATCAAATATTTTTCAATCAACCATAAACTCATCCTATAATCCTCTATTTTTTAATAAATATATCCAAGGAATCCATTTGGTGCAAACAAGAAAGATCTACCCATAGAATAGGTTAGATCCTTCCTCAAAATATTCAGTTTTACATTCATTTTACACCATATAAACTATTATTATTCCATGATTATATAAGAAAAATATTATCTTAAATCTATTTATATACTGTTTTGATAATTTTTCAACCGAAACCTACACACACTTCCATTAAATGTGTAATGAACTTACTGTTTGTGTATGAAAAACTTCTACCTCACGAAACGAGGTTGTTTATTTTTTCCTTTACCACCTCTAATTTTTGAGATTTTTTATTGAAATAATATCTTTGCGATATATATAGTATATATTTTATCTTAATACTTCATTAATTTTAATTTCAAACAAAACATCATTGTTTTCATATTATGTAAATACAATTACATCATTTGTGGAAATGTAGACTACCACCTCCTCAAGGCGATGCGATTCATTCACACAATACCGGGAATTTAAAAAGGACGGTTTTAATTAAAAATAATTTAGATAAATTATATATATATATATTATATTCATTACATATTTAATTTTATTGAAATAAAATATATCATTTTCTTTATAGGTGTTTTCACACACTAAATAGTGATAATGTCCGTCGTAGACGTGTGGACTGCCGCCTCATCGACACAATGTGGTTCCTTTTACATCACAATAATCGTATATATATGTATATATTATTATATAAAATTTTATTTATGATATTATTATCAATATGTAAAGATATTATGATATATACCTTCTTTCCATAATTATCATTGAAAAATGGGAACATTACTCAAGCATACATACAAGTTACCATCTCCATGAATGTAAAATTTGTTCATTTTTTTGTAAACATCATTATTGATTAGTTCTAAAAGTATAATTGTTGTATAAACATGATAATTATGTATTTATTAATATTTTTTATATGTTTATATAATGCTCCCTTTGACCATATTCAACCTACCATTGTCATTTTTAACACACAAACTGAATTTGGTCGAAACCCATGATAAAAAATTTATTAATTAATTAGATGTATAGAACATTATAATATGTGAATTAAAAGTAATAATAAAATTGAAAACGGTTATTAATAAATTAAACAATTAACATAAGTTTATCATTCTTGAATATAATGACACATGTGATAAGTCATACACAAGGTAAGATATTTTTATCTCAATTTTTACATCTATGAGATAAATTCATATGCACTACTTCTTTTGTGTGGTGTATATAATACCATTTTTGAAATATTATATCATTAATCCATTTATATTAATAGTTTTTAAAATAATAGTTTAATATTATTCCTTCATAGGTATTGTTATTCAATTGTTTCAAAGTGTTATGATAAACTTTGGAATGTTTAATGATTATTTTACTCAAGAACACATTTAAAGATACATTTTCTATTAAATTTATTTTATGATTGTTATATTTTTCATGAAAAATAAATTTCTTTATGTTAATTTTTATAGTACGTAAATTTTTCTTAAAAATACATTTTATAATGAAATTGATATTATTATTTCCTAAAACGAGTACCATTTTACATATGGTATTAAATTTGATAGTTATTTGATGAACAAGGGAATTATTGATAAATCTACATCTTTTGATCAATACAGATATTTTATAAGGCACATTTTTCATTAATTAATTTAACTACTATTTATATGTGGAATTATTTGGATGGGTGCGGAAAGGGGGGTCCCTGTTAATGATATCCCCTCAATGCATTAGTAGTCTAACGAGATGAATCAGTTGGTCAAATTAAATGAGTTTTTATCAGATATTCTAAACCTAATTATGAATGTTCTTGATGATAAAGGTACCATGTACCTAGGAAACATTTCATCCAATAATAAATAATTTCAATCAATTAGACTTATTTTTTTATTTAACCATGATATTTTTTTATTTGACATATATATAAATGCATTCTATTATCAATTTATTGATTAAATGATATTTCTTTTAGTTTCTTACCATTAAATATTGATTATTTTTTATCTCGTTATGTGAATGGAATATGTTATGAAATATTTACATTTTCATGTTAATTATTCTCACCAATTCATATTTTATTTCTCTTTACATACTATAGGGTCCTGAAAATTATGCAAGGGGGAAATCCAATTACCCCAAAATCTGGAAAAGGACCGAACTGGTCCGTGCACCAGCTCCCAACAATAGCACGCTGCCGGTCTGGCAGACCACCCTTCTGCAATTCTATAGACCATCGTCATCCTTGAAGTAGAGGCGGAGCGGCTCCGCGGGCACAAATCAGGAAGACCGCTGGGCGCCAAACCGGTCCACCACCGCAAACCGCGACAACCTGCCCATGCCACCGCGAACCTCATCGTTCGCGGAATAGAGTCGGATTGGTGTGCCGCCGTGAAGTAACCCCGCTGCGACTCATCAAATATCGGTTGACCGAGTCATTCGCGGGTGTGGGGGTTCCCTCATGGGCTTCTGAAAAACGTGTCATGAGCCCATCAATATTACCTCCTCGCGACTCTATAAATATTCACTGAGGGAATGGAGCGGGAGAACATAGGAAGGACGGGTGAAAACCCGTGGGGAGACGCTGGAGGAATCTCTCCCAACGGTGTTCCGCGGCCATCCGAAGATCCCATATCTTCCATGGATGAACTCTTCCACAGAGAGGAGAAACCAGTCCATGAACCAAATGCGGCCAGCTCCTCTACGGCCAGCCCATAGCAGCCATTTCATTCACAGATAGTCCCTCCACGGCCACCCCTTCCACGGACCAGTGTCGTTCGCGAACTGGAGGCGGAACCCCTCCAAGGGTACAAAGTGGGATGGGCGCCAGACCCTTTGCAGACAACCTTCATGGACAACCATCTCATCCGCGGACAACCTCCTTGGCGGATAGCCTCCTCTGTATAAATCATCCTTCACGGAGAGCCTCCTTCACAGACAGCTTCCTTCACGGCCTAGTCCTTCGCGGCCTGCTCCCTCGCGGCCAGCTCCTCCGCGAACTCCCTTCATGGACAATCAAATCACGAACCACATGTGGCTCCCTACGTGGCCAGCTCCTTCGCGGATAGCTTTTCCGTAGCCAGAACCTCTCGACCAGCCGCATGCGGAAAAATGGAGAGTCACACCGTGAACTTTTTGGGACGGGTCAACAATATTTTCTATTTCACCCTTATGCCAACCCAACATCCGTCCTATACATTTCATGAGTCGACCTACTCCTCATGACTCTTATATAACCCCATTTCTTATCTCCTTTTGCTAGTCTCATTCAGAAAGGGCTGCCCTTGCGTAAGTCCCACACCAACCATTACTAGGTATCTCCTACCTAGTCGTCCTGACCACATGACATTAAACTATATGGCCCTCATCCTATCCATATGACATAAAAATATATGGAAATAGTCCTCTCTACAAGACTATAAATTTTAGTTCTACCTATGTTTCAAACACAGGATGCCTCTTGTTCCAAACAAGAGATTTTTTATGCTCCAACCATAAGATTCCTCATGCCATGTTTACAGTGGCATAATTTCAAGAGCTCTAGAATCCATTCAAACATCCCATCACTCCACCCCACACTTTGTGTGTCCTTCATTCGGATATCCATCATATTTCATGTCTGAGGGGACCCCCAACGACCTAGCCTCATGCCGCATCGGCTCACCTACCGTCCTGGGCCAATGCCCCGGAAGACTTTGGACAACACTTTGAGATAGGTCATGTGTTTCGAACATGGTTAGCAGTTGACCCTCATTTTTTGTTTCCCATTTCAGGCCAATGTGATTTGAATGCTGTGTTTCGAACATGGTCAACAGTTATCCTTCATCACCATTCCAACCTCATTGTTTTCTGAATGTCGGGCATGTAATTCACACTTTTCATCTCCCTTTGTTTGGGCTGATTCCAACGCCCTTGGCCTTATCCCACTTGTGCACTCGCACATATTCTCATCCTGACCACATAACGTTAAACTATATGGCCCTCATCCTAACCACAGGACGTTAAACTGTATAGCCCTCGTCCTATCTATATGACGTTAAACTATATGGAAAAAGTCCTCTCTACATGACTATAAATTGCAGAATTCCACATCATTCAATAATTGGATGTCTCTTGCTCCATGCTAGAGATGCCTTTTGCTCCAAGAATAAGATGCCTCATGCCATGTTTATTGTAGAGACCCGAAGCTTGACGTACATGGACATTACATTACTTTTGTGGAATACTTAGTACATAACAAAAACACACACACAAGGATCGTAATAGTTTAGTGTCTTTGGAAACTCGGAACATAATCTTCTAATCCTAGTGAAAGATCTTCAACATCTCCCATAAAGATCATCCCTTTTTTTATACCTAAAACCTTTCTTTATATCCAGGGGAAAAGTAAACATAAAAGGGTGAGCTCAAATGCTCAGAAAGGGTAAACAAAAGAAATATCAATTACATCATATTCATAAGAACATAACATTTTGGAAATCTTAACCTGCAAAAGAGATCATAATTTCATAACATGGGATAAATCATAGTAGTGAAATGTAATCCCAATAATCATAACATAAAACATGAAACTTTGTGGCATACACACATGATCATAGATAATCATTTCTTGTTAGTGAAGACTCATTTCCAAGACTATCTTAGTGGACAAAGTCCCTTTCTGAACCGATTCACCCTCGTTTCAGTCCTGTTTCACTGAACCGGTATAACCTACCATTCCAGCCATGTCTATCTCATGAGATATAAAATCTTTTCCCAATGCATTGGAGGGATATATAGGTCCCACCCATCTCATAATTATACCATTCTTATGTGTTCCACCAAATCATAAATCATACATCATTGCATAACCCATGTAATAAAAATGGGATTCTTAAACAACATGACATCATAAAACAATTCATATAAAATAAAGGAATTCAAAAAAATAATTCCATCACAACATAATCAAATAAATGTAATAATATGGATATAAGAAGAACCCTATATTATCTTAGATGGAAAATAATTTTGATAAAACAGTTGAACTCCATTCTTGAGGAAAATATCCTTTCTGCTTCAAAAACACTTTTCATTTCTTAACATGTTGTAGAATTATAAACTAAAATAAGTTGATTAAAAATAAACTTGAAAACATATAAAGGAAGCTTCTTGGAAATAATGTTTTAAAAATCCACTCATGCCGTATAATTTAAAAAAAACATTCTTCGTACTTTTGTCGGAAACGTCAAAAAGTACCTCGTACGAAAAACGACAAAAGATTCCTTTCATATCTTTTAAAAAAAACTCACCGAAGGGTAAAATAGGATTTAAAAAATTGTAGGTGAATGGAAATAATATTACATATTGAGAAAACATGGATGTGGATGATAAAATACACCCCAGTAAATACTAAAGTTTAAACAATCTCAGATAAAAATGAGATTGTGATATTTTCCTTACCTTAGGTCCGATTTGCTTCGTAAGTGTCCGAACCTCCTGTATAATGATTTAAATAATGTCATTGACTTATTACAGAATCATATTAATTGTTATTATATCATATATGGTTCACTTATGTCTTTATATTACCCGTTCTTTTGTAAATTCATGTTAATGTAGCGTTTTGGGTAAAATCATCTCATTTGTTGTTCGTGTTTTAACTTGTAATTATTCATATGATTACTTAGATAATGAATAATTAATTCCAGGATATAAAAAATGATTTATATATAATATATATTCATAATATATATATATATATATATATTAGATCAGTAAATGGAATGAAATACACCGTTCATGGAGACGGTAGACCGTTCGTACGCATGAACGCTGTTTTCGTTTCCTTATTGAGTTGAATGGAATTAAGTAGATGACATACATATATATACAAATAAATACAGTAGCTTTATAATGTCATATATTTCATTATTATTTCTTATATATACTTGATGTCTCCAAGACGCCGGTGGACTGGTTGTGGATTACTTATGAGCAAGAATTCCGATGGCAGGAGGTTGTTAAGTTTGAATCGTGGGTTTATTATTGCAGTGTGTGCCATCGGCTGGGAAATTGTGCCTCTGCCTGCAGAAATAGATCTCTGAACAGGAGGGTGTGCAGGAGGGTAAGGGATGGTTTGGGTTCTCATCAAGCTGCTTCTGTGGGGAGTTTGAGGACACATGGGATTTTGGTTGATGGTGGGGTGAACTTAGTGGACAGTGGGGTTCTGGGAATGGGGGATGAATTGCATAAGACAGGTGTGGAGCCTCCTGGAGTGAAGGTCAGTGATATTTTTAACAGGCTGAAGCGGGACTTGGGTAATGTTGATACCCTGAAATGAAGTGTTGAGTCTTCTTCTGCTTTTAAGGATGCAGGAGGCTCTGCTGAAACTCCTATGTTTGAGGTACCATCCTTGATGGCAATCCCCCGAAGGGAAGTGAGTGCTGCTGTGGAGAAAGATGTGGAATTGGGTGGGCAGAATGGTGGTGTGGAATCTCTCGGTCTGGAAACTGTGAGGGAACCTGCAGCCGGTGTCGCTATCCATGATGTGCAAGTTGTTTCTGTATGTCCTAATTCCCCAACTCAGGTGGAGATTGAGAGGCAATATCAACACATGGATCTTGGGGCTATGAAGCTGGCTGGGAATCAAGAAACTCCTTTCAAGGAAAGTGCTGATGCCATTGGTGCTGTGATGACAGTGGATGGGATGCAGGAATCACCTGGGAGGCAGGCGAATAACATTGAGCTCGGCAATCAGTTTTCATGCCTGGTGGATATTGATCTGGTTCTGGATCATGAGCAGGATGCCAAAAGGACTCATGAGGATCAAAATTCTGCTTCCTTAGGTGCTAATGTTGAGCCAAGGGTTGCTAGTGTTGGCACTTGTGATCAAGATCTGGGAAATGAGAAAACTTATAGTGCTGATAAGGGCTCTGAAGCAAATACAGATAATGGTCCACTTTTGGACAGCTTAGCTGGAGATTGTAATGTGAACAAAGGCATGCATGGTGGTGGTGACGGGTATAGGGTGGTGCACATTTCTGGTAAATGGGGGGACTGCTCTGATAGTGAGAAAGAAAATGATGGTGGTATGGTCCAGCCCTCCTATAGTGATATTGTTCAAGGTGGCCGAATGAAGATGTCTGAAAGTGAAGGTGTCATGACTGCGCCACCAAAGAGGAGGCCAAGGAGAGACTACACGGATCTACCCAAACCAATGGCAACAAGGTCTGCACACAAGATTGGAGCGTCACAAGATAATGTCATTGCCAATGGGAACAGTGGAAAACGAAGAGGAGGGTCCCCGAAGAGGGACAAAGGATTCAGTGGAAAACGGCCGGTCAAAGAGAAGTTGTCTGAGGAAATGTTGCGGAAGAAAAATATGTACCTTGAGCTGATGCGCAAATACGAATCTTCTGAATGGGAGTCAGCTGATCCTGGTGATGAGTTATCTGATGATGGGGAGAAGGATGCATATGGTTTTGATGTTATGTAGCGTTTTATTTTCTTCTAACTTTACTTGCACTTTTATTTTAATAAATTTGGGGGACCAGGCTTATGCCTGGTTCAGAATTTCCTGGTATATATACTTTATAATCATTCTTAAATGGTTAACATGGAGAATGAATCTCAACGCGTCGTGGAGACGGTAGTCCGTACGTACGTACGAGCAATGATATCATTTCCATAATTATTGAATTGAATTGGAGTGGATGATAGAATATATCAGAATCATTATTATGTTATAATAACTATATATAGTTATTCTTTACACCATAATACCCATCCATTTAAGGTGTTGGTGGAAAAGCAAATTACACCACGGCGTGGAGACGGTATTCTGTACGTACGCACGCACGATGATTTCGTTTTCCGTAGGATGGATAGATGGTGAAATAGGGTTGTTTCATACTTATAATAACATATCAGTATATGAGTGATACTGATGTTATTACTTCATAATGAAACAACCTTTGAAGAAGAAGTGGAAGAAGAAATAAAGGTGAAAGAATTGGTAACAGAAATTACCTCTTCTTTGAAGCGCCTCTTTGAGACCTCCTCTTAGGGTACCAAAATTGGTCTTTGAGGAAGACCAGAACCTCTAAGATGTTTCTAGGGAAGTGGAGAAGAGAATTTTGCATATTTTGGCCGATCTTGAAGGCTCAAAGTTGTGTGAAGAAGAGAGGGAGGAGGTGCCCTTTTATAAGGGAGGAGAGGGGTACCTTTGGAATAACTAAAACTATTATTTTATTATAAAGTCAAATTCGGTTTTAAATAGCTCCAAATTGATTTATTTAGAAGCTAAAGTGGGGATGGGTAGAAATCCTCTCATCCAATAGAATTTAGACAAGTTTAGGTTCCTATTTTAACCTTATCATTTAGGTTTAACAATAAGTTAAATAATTTTACTTTTACCGTGTCTTCATGTGTTCTTATACTATAAGGTTAATAAACTTACTATATCAAGCCAAAAGAACCCCAAGTTGTTTATTATTAATATATATAACCTTATCTAAGTCATTTGGCCGAACCGTAGATTTTTAGGAATAAAATAACAATTAATAATATAATATTTGTTTTAAAAACTATTTTATGTCAATTTTGACACTATTTAGTAATTGATTTTTGTGAAAATTATAACAGAATGATAAGTTCTAACAAAGTTTATTAAATCAATAATAACATGTCATATTAACCTATAAAATTAGTGTAATTCATAAAAAGTCTAAAATTATATTTATTTGGGTATTTATAACATCAATTATGTCAATATTCCATTAATAAGATAATTACTGCATCATCGTTGTGTCATAAATAAATTAAATTATTTAATGTCTAAAAATTACAAATAAAATATAATTATGTATGAAATCATTTTATCTTTCTAATGAATATTTACAATCGAATTTATCTTATGTATAACCCTATATTAAAATTTTTTTAGTAAATAAACGTTGATTTTAACTCTTTTAACTCTTCTTTGAATTAAATAATAATAAATGTCCTAATGTAATCCAAGTGGGCCTAAATGGTCATATGTTATTCCTAAGCTTGTTTTTGGTCGAATTACACTTATCCAATAGAATTTGTACATGCGTTAGTGTAATAATAATATCATTTTTACCCTTAATTACCCTATTTACTTTTAACCGTGGTAAATAAAATTAAAAAGTAACTATTCACCAAAAATTATTTTCATCTCATTGAACCACATTTTACTTACTGGAATCAACCGTGTCTCTCGGATTTTTGAAATTTCACTCATAGAAGCAGTAAAATTAAGTTTTATGAAAAATTCAGTTTTTTTAACTACCACTTAGTGGTTTCACTATTCATCAAAAATTGAAAGTTTTCAGAAAAATACCAAAAATTAGGCCTAAGCTATATTTGATATTATGAACTCAAAAATGATTTCTATTTTACCAAATTCAAAACATGTCAGTTGCATTAATTAATTTAAAAATTAATTCCCGTCGTCAAAACAAAAGGCATGTTTTTAAGAGATAATAACTATCAAAAGATTGACACTTGTTTATAACTGGTTTAAATGTGAAATTACATCCAATGACCAAAATTGTATTAAATTGTAAATATATATTCTAAATATACTTTAAAACCACTAAAATTAATAATTTATCACTATTAATTATTTCGATTAAAAAAGTTGTTTTTAATTAAAATTTAGTAATTTCCACTATTCATCAAAACAAGAAAGTTATCCGAAAATTACCAAAATTTTACCCTAAGATAATTTTAATATTCCGAATCCAAAAATGAAGTCCATTTTGAAAAATAAAATTTACAAAATTTCAAAAAGTGGTTATTACTATTCATAACAACTAGTTTTTAATAATATTTTAATAGCATATCGTTGTTTGGTGAAACTCAGTATTGCATACTACACACGCTATCGAGGAAGGTCGCGATTGCGTGTAATGCAAGGAAAGTCAATGATGCGTGTTGTGAAATCTCTTTTTGGTGTAGCGTACAACACAATACATTAATGAAATTAAAAAAGAATATTTTTCATAAAATCTCGGGGTGTTACATTTATAGTGGCATAACTTCAAGAGCGTTGGAATCCATCCAAACATTCCATCACTCCACCTCACGCTTTGTGTGTCCTTCATTCGGATCTTCATCCTATTTCATGCCTAAAGGGACCCCCTAACGGCCTGGCCTCATGCCACATCGGCTCACCTACCGTCCTGGGCCAACGCCCCGGAAGACTTTGGACAACACTTCAAGATAGGTCCTGTGTTTCAAACATGGTCAGAAGTCGACCCTCATTTGTTCGTCCCCATTTCAGGCTAACGTGATATGAATGCTGTGTTTCGAACATGGTCAACAGTTATCCTCCATCACCATGACATCCTAATTGTGTTCTGAATGTCGGGCATGTAATTCACACTCTTCATTTACCTTTTTTGGACTGATTCCAACGCCCTTGGAGTTATCCCGCTTGTGCACTTGCACATAGGCATTGACCACCATTATATTCCTCAACCCATTAATGTGTTGGGTGGTCCTCATGGCCAGACATGAAGAAGTCAACTTGGGCCTCCTCATAGTGTAATCCCCAATCCACCACCATGGGATTCCACCCAGGAGTAAGCCCGAATTTGTGGGCCTCTCCATGCGTAAGCCCCACTCCATTCCTCACGGAAGCACCTTCCACGACGTGATCGTCTTGTCCCTGCTGCCTATTGTTTCTCACACCGAGCATGACTCACATGGGTTTAAAGTAAGCATCGACCATGACATCCTCTCATGGGCCTCCTCAGAGTATAATCCCCAATCCAGCGCTCTGGGCCTCCTCAGAGTGTAAGCCCCACAAAGCGAACTATGGGGACTTTGATCCAGGCCAAAGCATGGTACGTTGGAAGCCTCCACGAGGTTCAAGCCCACCACTCGGTCGTTTCTACACATCGAGTTCCACCCTCGTCCAGGATGACGTTAAACTGTGCACCCGAACTACGTGGACTTTGACCCCTACTTCCTAAGCAGGGTACGTAGGAAGCTTCCCTGAGGTTCAAGCCCAACAGCCAGTCGATCCGAACATCTCCACATCGGTTCACCGCACCACTCCTAGTGCCGCCTCATGCGAGTTTTAACCCATTAGGGTCATTAATTCAACGAGGGATGGTAAACCTCAGGCATAAATGATTCTGAACCCCTTCATCCAGTTGACAGTTTCCCACCAAGGTTAAATCCATGGATACTATGTTTGGGTATAAACCAAAGATTCGTGATCATATGAATACATCTTAAATATATAAGAGAGTCCCGTAACAGACAATAATTCCCCCCAAAAAAGGGTGTGATTAGCCCGACTATCCATACTCTCGACCAATGTGAGTTCTTAAGAGTCACTGGTCAAACCATCCGGCGAACGCCTCCCTTTGGAAAGAAGGTCCATCAATCATTGGATACGGAGCCATTGGGCGTTTCGAGGATGAAAACCAAAATGAAACACATACACTTATTGATCATTAGAGATCATATTTATTTTGATTCCCTTCCCTAGGTTAGGGGAATGAAACATTTGATTGATAATTCAAGGATGCAATTTATTTCATTTTATTATTTTTCATGTCTAATTTTCTATTTCCCAATTTAATATTGGTATCCTTTATGTAATAATATTATCTAAAACTAGTAAACTAATTTTTCCTCCAGTATAGGATTCTTAGTAACCACATAAATTTAATAAATCAATTCTGAATCTCTTGTCTTATGGTTTTGAGGCATTATAGTTGCTATCAAAGGAATTTTAGCAGTGACCATGGAAACAAGATTAAGGAAACATTGATTAGGGGAAAACCCTATACCAGATATTGATAATATATATAATAAAATCCATGAATTTTTTTAAGGTATAGATAATGTGGGTCTTCTTAGAAATACATAAATGTCTAGATACAACAAGTGGATGTGGTTCTAGAATTAATGTACCTTGGGGTAACAAATCTGACAAGGTGTGTCAGGCTTGATTTGAGGATAACTGGGTACATGAAAATAACCCTTATTGTGCACTTGTTTTGACATCCATGGGGAATACACTTTGGATAATTTAAATTTTAGTTATAAACCATTATGAAGAATTTAAAATTAAATATTCCCCTAGAGAATTCTTGTTTATTATTCTGAGATTAGCTATGTATAAAAATTTCATTTTATGTTAAGTGTTATTCCAAATTTAAAATTATAAAAAGTTTTTAATTTAATGAACTATTCTAGTATGTGCCATTATTTTTAAATCATGCATGGAAGGAAGAATATTATAACCCCTTGTGGGAAATATAGTAATTTCCCTACCGAGGGAACCAATACAGATGGTGTTGGAACAATGAAAATTTTGGATATATTAGGGAATCTTAATCATGTAATTGAAGATAAAATTTTTTGAATGAAGAAACATTTTCCACAGTGAGAATCTCATATGTTGGATATTCTTATGCGAGAGAATCTCCAATAATTTTATTTAACTACAAAACATATTTTAAATGAATAATAGATTAATTCTTTGGATAAGATATTAATGTTTTAAGATGTGGTTAAAAGGAAAAGGTTACGCTTGTAGTGTATTGTGTAAATAGTGATGTTGATTGCTGTTGGTATTTGATCCAAAATTATAGGGAGGAAGAGGAAATTGAACTCATAGAATGAAACAAATTTATGGATACAATATTTGATAAATACAACCCTTATAGTCCTCAAATAAAGATGATGAAAATAATCCATTGAGTAATAAAAAAGAAATAATTTAGTGTTAAAAATTATGATAAAACCATTAAATGGTTATATTAGTTTGATAATGATTATATTCGTAACATGGAGTGAAATATTGACCACTTATTTTTATGTATTAATCCAAATCATCGAAGGGCACTGGTTTCTATGAATTTTTTATCATTAGAAGAGATAGTTTTTGTTGATATGGGAATGGAGAAGAAAATTTCTAAGATAAATATATTCAAGGTGAATCAAGATAAAAAGATAAAGGAATACAAAATAATAGATTTAGGGAAGAATTTAAAAGAAATATTTTCCCACCTATGATGAAAATCGAATTAATCACCTTGGTAAAATCATGAAAGGATTTTGTGTTTTTATAAGTATAGAGTAAAGGTTCATCAGGAAAAATAATGCAATGAGAAGAAGAAAAAAATATTATATTCAGTGTTAAAACTATGTGGATATGGGGCACTATTCAAAAAAATGCCCCAAGAATCAAGGGGATCTACAAAAGAAAATGCCAATGGGAGAAGTCCGTGCTTCTACTATTGATATTACTGAAGTAGACTAATTACTGTTATTACGTATTTGGATAAAAGAAACGTGTTTATGTGTATTCAATTAATGATGTCATGAAATATGTAAGGATTTTATTATAATAATTTTTCATTAAATATTAGAGATCACTTGTTGGATGATATCAATAAAAGTGATTTAGTCACATGTTAATATTTTTTGAAAATACATAGTTGGGAGAAAAATAATACTTAATATATTCCTAATTTTAAGAAAATGTTGTTTGGATAAATAAATGATTTATTTAGATAATTGTAGACTACCTTGAAACTAATTAATTAATTTTTTTAAAAAAAAAATTTCTCTATCATTTATGGAGTTTTTAACACTTTCAGATTTATCAAATATATCCAATAACAAGTGTTTTACTCAATTAATAATGAACAATGCATGATTCCAATAATTTTTTATGGTAATTCGACCTATTTCTATATCTTAATTGAGGTCATTTTGAAGGTTCCCACATATTCAGTATGTGATGATTAATGTGCTACGTCATATTAATTGAAGGCTAATGATAGTTTCATTTTATAAATTTAGGGACCTTCTTTATATAAGGGTATGATCACAACCGTTTGGATAAGTGGACAATTTATGAAATGAATTATGTTGAAATCCAAAAAATGTTTTAGATATTAATTTATTAATTAAATATATCATGAATATTGTTCTAAGATATGAATTATAAACAGTTCATGGAGTAATCAAAAGAATATATTTTATTTATAGAAATTTATATTTTATTATATTCTTATAGTGTGAAAGAATTCATCAATGATAAGAAAAATGGTCTTGAAATAATAATTTGTTCCTATTATCATCATTTTTTATGATATCAATGATTTTTTTATAATAGTGGTTTATGGTTTTTTTATTATCATCTTTCATCTAAATATGATCTTTATCACTTTCCTCCATAACTTGATTGTTAGATTTTTCTTCCCTGTCCATATTTCCATTTCCCACATATGTTCTCTTACTGGGGGAACCTAATTACGTTACCATCTTACGTAACTTTTTCTATTATTAAGAATATATGTTATTTAACCTATTTATGATTTTTTTCAGAAATTTTTTATTTTCAAATATCAATCCCTTGATTGCTGAGAGAAATTTTGAATTGTGAGGATAAAATTTATTTTAATTTGGGAGAATTTAAGACCCCTAAATATTAAAGTATTTTAATTTTACAGTAAATTGAATTTTCCATAGATTGTTTTATATGAAAACCCAATTTAATATTATTTTACATTAATCATAATGATTATATTACTCTATAAAAAACAATTTTTATGCTCACAAAGTCATTTCAAAAAAATAAAATAAATTAATTTCAATTAGTTATTGATATTAATTTAATATATATATATATATATATTATATTCAATTAAAAATAATTTACATTAATACAATATATGTAGAGACCCGTAGCTTGACGTACATGGACATTACATTACTTTTGTGGAATACTTAATACATAACAAAATCAGACACACAAGGACCGTAATAGTTTAGTGCCTTTGGAAACTTGGAACGTAATCTTCTAATCATGGTGAAAGATCTTCAACATCTCCCATAAGATCTTACCATTTTTGTTTTCTTACCTAAAACCATTATTTAAATCCTGGGGAAAAAACATATAAAGCGTGAGCTCAAATGCTCAGTAAGGGTAAAAAAAAGAAATATCAATCACATCACATACATAAGAACATAACTTTTGGAAATATTAACCTGCAAAAGAGATCATAATTTCATAACATGGGATAAATCATAGTAGTGAAATTTAATCCCAATAATGATAACATAAAACTTGAAACTTTGTGGAATACACACATAATCATAGAGAATCATTTCTTATTAGTCATGACACACTTCCAAGACTATCTTAGTGGACAAAGTCCATTTCTGAACCGAGTTTACTCCTCGTTTTAGTCCTGTTTCACTAAACCGATTTAACCTGCCGTTCCAGACATGTCTATCTCATGAGATATAAAATCTTTACCCAATGCATTGGAGGGAGATATAGGTCCCACCCATCTCATAATTATACCATTCTTATGTGTGCCACAAAATCATAAATCATACATCATTGCATAACCCATGTAATAAAAACAATGGGATTCTTAAACATTATGACATCATAAAAAAATTCATATAAGATAAATGAATTCATAATAATAATTCCATCACAACATAATCAAATCAATTTAATAATAGGGATAGAAACAGAACCCTATATTATCTTAGATTGAAAATAATTTTGATAAAACACCTGAACTCCATTTTTGAGGAAAATATCCTTTCTACATCAAAAACATTTTCCTTTCTTAACATGTCATACAATTTTAAACTAAAAGAAGTTTATTAAAAATAAACTTGAAAAATTGTAAAGGAAGCTTCTTGAAAATAATGTTTTAAAAATCCATTCATGCCGTATAAGTTTAAAAAAACATTCTTCTCGTACATTTGTCGGAAAAGTCAAAAAGTACCTCGTACGAAAAACGACAAAAGATTCCTTTAATATCTTTTACTAAAAACTCACCAAAGGGTAAAATTGGATTTAAACAATTGTAGGTGGATGGAAACAATATTACATATTTAGGAAACATGGATGTGTATGATAAAATACACCCCAGTAAATACCAACGTATAAACAATCTCAGATAAAATGAGATTGTGATATTTTCCCTTACCTTAGATCCGATTTGCTTCGTATGTGTCCAAACCTCCTGTATAATGATTTAAATAACGTTATTGAATTATTCCAGAATCATAAATATTTATATGATATCATATATGGTCATATTCTTAGCTTCTTATTAGAAATATTTCATTACTACATGTTATTCGGGTGTTTATTACTTTTTGATCTTATGTGCGTTTTGTCGAATAAATTATTATTATTCTCTTTAGGTCATAGATAACTCATTTAAACAATTTTATTAGTGTAATATATATCATATTAATTCATTCAATTCATTTATATAATCATTATGCAATGAATAACATGTATAACAAGTCGCATCACATCGTAGAGACGGTATTCCGTATGTACGCACGAGCGATGATATCATTCCCATGATTGTGGAATTATATTGGAGTGTATGTATACTATTTAAGAATAAATATAACTTTAAAATAATCATATATAGTTATTATTTACACCATTTTACCCATCCGTGTAAGGTGGTGGTGGAAAATAGATTACACCACGGCGTGGAGACGGTATTCCGTACGTACGCATGCGTGGTGATTTCATTTTCCCTAGGATGGATAGATGGTGAAATTGGGTTGTTTCATACATATAATAAAATATCAGTATATGAGTGATACTTATGTTATTAATTCATAATGAAACAACTAAATAAGATGAAGTGGAAGAAGAAATAAAGATGAAAGAATCGGTAACGGGCATTACCTCTTCTTTGAAGTGCCTCTTTGAGATCTCTTCTAAGGGCACTAAAATTGGTCTTTGAAGAAGACCAGGACCTCTAGGATGTTTCTAGGGAAGTGGGGAAGTTAAATGGGAAGGGTTTGGATGAGCGTGAAGGCTCAAATTGGTGTCAGGAGGAGAGGGAGGAGGTTCCCTTTTATAAGGGAGGAGAGAGGCACCTTTGGAATAACTTAAAATATTATTTTATTATAAAGTCAAATTCGGTTTTTAATAGATCGAAATTTATATATTTATAATCTAAGGTGGGGATGGGTCACAATCCTCTCATAAAATAGAATTTAGACAAGTTTAGGTATCAATTTTAACCTTATCATTTAGATTTAACTTTAAGTTAGATAATTTAACTTTTACCGTGTCTTCTTGTTTTCTTACACTATATGGTTAATAAACTTACTATATCAAGCCAAACGAACCCCAAGTTGTTTATTATTACTATATATAACCTTATCTATGTCATTTGGCCAAACCGTAGATTTTTAGGAATAAAATAACAATTAATAATATAGTATTTGTTTTTAAAAACTATTTTATGTCAATTTTGACAGTATTTGGTAATTGATTTTTGTGAAAATTATAACATAATTATTAGTTAATTTTTTTTAAATCAATACTAACATGTCATATTAACATATAAAATTATTTTAATTCATAAAAAGCCTCAAATTACATTTATTTGGGTATTTATAACATCAATTATGTCAATATTTCATTAATAATATAATTACTGCATCATCATTGTATCATAAATAAATTAAATTATTTTGTGTCTAATAATTAAAAATAAAATACCATTATGTAGGGAATCTTTTTATATTTCTAATGAATATTTATAGTCTAATTTATCTTAATTATAAACTTATATTAAAAATTCTTTAGTTATTAAACGTTGATTTTAACTATTTTAACCCTCCTTTAAATAAATTGATAATAAATGTCCTAATCTAATCCAAGTGGGCCTAAATGGTAATATTTTATTCATAAGGTTGTTTTTGGTCGAATTACACTTATCCAATAGAATTATTACATGTGTTAGGGTAATAATGATATCATTTTGACCCTTAATTACCCTATTTACTTTTAAAAGTGGTAAAAAAAGTAAAAAGTTACTATTCACCAAAAATTATTTTCGTCTCATTGAACCACATTTTAGTCCTTTATATTAACCGTGTCTCTCAGATTTTCAAAATTCCATTCACAAAAGTGGTAAAATTAAGTTTTATAAAGAATTCAGTTTTTTAACTACCACTTAGTGGTTTCACTATTCATCAAACAATGAAAGTTTCCAGAAAAATACAAAAAATTAAGCCTAAGATATATTTGATATTATGAATTCAAAAATGATGTCTATTTTACCAAATTCAAAACATATCAGTTACATTAACTAATTTAAGAATTTATTCCTGTCGTCAAAACAAATAGCGTAATTTTTAAGAGAAATAACTATCAAAAGATTGACACTTGTTTATGTCTTGTTTAAATGTGAAATTACTTCCAATTATCAAAATTGTATTAAATTATAAAAATATATTCTAAATATACTTTAAAACCACTCAAATTAGTAATTTATCACTATTAATAATTTTGATTAAAAAAGTTTTTTTTTAATTAAAATTTAGTAATTTTCACTATTCATCATAATATGAAAGTTATCAAAAAAGTACCAAAATTTTACCCAAAGCTAATTTCGAAATTCTGAATCCAAAAATGTAGTCCATTTTGAAAAATAAAGTTTACACAATTTTAAAAAGTGGTTATTACAATTCATAACGGCTAGTTTTAATAATATTTTAATAGCATATCGTTGTTTAGTGAAACTCTGTATTGCGTATGATGCAAGCTATCAAGGAAGGCCGCGGTTGTGTGTAAAGCAAGCCAAGATAGTATTGTGTGTAGTGAAAGATTCATTTGATGATTTATATAACATAAAAACAATGTATATCTCATAAAAGTCTCGGGTGTTACATTCTAGCCCCATTAAAATGAATTTCGCCCTCGAAATTCGTCGGGGTTATAAATGGTTTACTACTCGAAAGTTTCTTTAATAGAAACCCACATCGTAAAAAGGAATACCAAAACTTGGCTTTAAAAAATAATGTATGAAACCTAACGGGTACCCAAATTAACTCATCCCTGGGTTTCCACGTAGGAGAACATAGGTTAAAATATGGATATGGAAGAAAAATCTAACCATGAGGTTCTGATGGAGAGTGGTAGAGAACATGGCTATGAAAAAGCCAACAATCACAAAGCCATAAATTTGTGATGATCTAAAGTACCATCTGATTCATCAGATATAAGGGCACTAGGACAACATTTTTGGTTTTCAAGATCATTTCCCTAAAGTTGATGAATTTGAATTAGAATAAATACTTTCTTTATTTTGGTATAATCTCACTATTGTCCGTGCCTTGAAAAATTTACACTTCATCTTTTAAAGAAATGATGTTGAATTTTATATTCGTGAAGTGTTAGCAGATCATGTGATAGAATGACGGGTCATTCCATCTGTCTCAAACAAAAGGTTAGCAAAAGTTATTAAATATACATAAGTCGATCTATAGTGAGATTAATCATATATGGTTCCTAAAATGGACTTATAAATCATATATCATACTGATTAATATAATAAAACTAGTTTATACTAAACTGGGACTTCCTGTAGGCCAGTGGTAGGCGATAAAAGCCAGTCGCACTTCGGTTGTGGGTTCAATTCCCACAGCCTTGTCTGATGCGATGGGCTGTCGCTCGTCCTGCAGGTTGTCCTTTTTCTAAAACTACATTACTATAACATCCCATCAATAATATCGAAAAAAAGTTCTATCCTTAAACAATACTAACTTATGTCCAACATAATCCTTTCCAATCTTTAGGCTTATCCAAAATACTGCAGCCAATCTCATATTATAGTGAAAACAATTACCAAAGAGTTCATAAAACAAGCATGTTAATACCATCGTTGATCCCCGTATATCATGAGATATGTCTTGTTGGTCACATTCCAAACATTCAAAGGCCTTACTCATGTATTCTCTTGAAAAATGAATACCCATTGAATCTTAGTGAAAACATGAGTGCTATGAAAAGTTAACTCTTTTCACATACCAAAACCTCAAACCATGATATAAATATTTCCTTATATCAGTCATGAGCTCATGAATACTGTACAAAAATTTCATTTTCTCCTTATCCCTTCATTATGCGCATATCATCTTTTTTCCAAAATTATCTCAATCACTTTCCACGGTTACCGGTACCATAAAATTATTGAAACCCACAATAGACCAATACATAAATATTCCAATATTCCATGATACTATATACAAAATTATTTTGGAATCCCATTACATAAACACTTAATCATTCCACCACATCATTGTCATATTCAACATCGCCAATAGTGATCGCATGTGACTTCCCTTTGTCCTTTTCCTTAAGTTGTTTCTCATGTCGATCATCACTAACCCTTAGATTAGGACCTTTATTAGCATAATGCCCCATTTCCTTGCACTTGAAGCATTGAAGTGTTGGTGGTGCGTTCTATGTAGTCTTTTCTTTATTCACATCATTAGAAACCCTTTTTCCATTACTTAGACACACAGCTGCTCGATGACCTTCTTTTCCACACTTAAAGCATTTTCTAGTTCCTTTAAGACAATCTCCACCATGCTTCTTTCCACACTTTGAGAATAAGGAAACATTCATATTCTTTTCACTATTATTCTGAGATTTCTCCTTGAACTCCATATTTCGTTTCTTGTCAAAACCATGAGATGGATAAGTAACACCAACTTCCATTTCTACCTTGATAGCACAACAGACAATTTCTTCATAGCTACTAAAGTCTCTTATAGCTAATGCCCTTCTAAGATTTGGTTTGAAGCCCCTGAAGAATCGATCAACTTTTCTTTCAGTTTGGATGATAAAGCCAGATGGATACCTTGCAAGCCTTGTAAAATTCGCTTCGTATACACCAACAGATTCATCATCCTTTTGCTTTAGTTCAAGAAACTCCTTCTCCATCCTTGTTCGAAGAATATGAGGGAAGTACTTATTGAAAAATAAGTTCTTGAACTCATCCCATTCCATGGACTCAATTTTATCTCTTGGCCTCGTATTCTTGATAAGATTCCACCATTGATCAACTTCCCCTTCCAAATGATATACTGCTAAGATGACATTATCATGTTCTGAACATTGAAGAACTGAAAATATCTTTTCAGTGGTTCTGATCCATTGTTCAGCAACAAGTGGATCAGAAGACCCACACAAAGAAGGTGGACGTTGCCTCATGAAGGACTCAATAGAATATTGATCCCTTCTCTGCTCATTTGGATGTCCAGAATGATTCATAGATTGTGTAAGTATAGAAATAAGATTTTTCACTCCATCTCCCATAATATTTTTTTGTTCAGGAGGAAAATCATTGCATTGTCCATTGCATTGATCAACACGGTTCTTTCTGGTTCCATCCATCGTCTAAAACCCAAAAAGAATAGTGTGAGAGGAAAAAACATGCTATGGAAAACAACATAATAAAGGGGGAGTACCTTCAATATCTAACATCTTAGGTTTAATTCTATGATCGTTACCGTAATTATATGACTATAACCTATACTTATACTTAACCTTAGGAAAATCCCTATACATACCTTAGAAATATCTCTAGGGATCTCACTAAAGTTCTCGCATCCTAGTTTCCAAAGGTTGACTAAACCTTTCCTCTGATACCAACTATAGAGACCCATAGCTTGACGTACATGGACATTACATTACTTTTGCGGAATACTTAATACATAACAAAAACGTACACACAAGGACCGTAATAGTTTAGTGTCTTTGGAAACTTGGAATGTAATCTTCTAATCATGGTGAAAGATCTTCAACATCTCCCATAAGATATTCCCCTTTATGTTTTCTTACCTAAAACCTTTCTTTATGTCATGGGGAAAAAACATATAAAGGGTGAGATCAAATGCTTAGTAAGGGTAAACAAAAGAAATATCAATCACATCATATACATAAGAACACAACTTTTGGAAATCTTAACCTGCAAAAGAGATCATAATTTCATAACATGGGATAAATAATAGTAGTGAAATGTAATCCCAATAATCATAACATAAAACATGAAACTTTGTGGCATACAGACATAATCATAGAGAATCATTTCTTATTAGTCAAGACACAATGCCAAGACTATCTTAGTGGAAAAAGTCCATTTCTGAACCGAGTTTACTCCTCGTTTCAGTCCTGTTTCCCTGAACCGGTTTAACCTGCCATTCCAGCCATGTCTATCTCATGAGATATAAAATCTTTAACCAATGCATTGGAGGGAGAAATAGGTCCCACCCATCTCATAATGATACCATTCTTATGTGTGCCACAAAATCATAAATCAAACATCATTGCATAACCCATATAATAAAAAAATGGGATTCTTGAACATCATGACATCATAAAACAATTCATATAAGATAAAGGAATTCATAAAAATAATTCCATCACAACATAATCAAATCAATGTAATAATAGGGAAATAAACCGAAACCTATATTATCTTAGATGGAAAATAATTTTGATACAACACTTGAACTCCATTCTTGAGGAAAATATCCTTTCTACTTCAAAATATTTTTCCTTTCTTAACATGTCATAAAATTTTAAACTAAAAGAAGTTGATTAAAAATAAACTTGAAAACTTGTAAAGGAAGATTCTTGGAAATAATGTTTTAAAAATCCATTCATGTCGTATAAGTTAAAAAAACATTCTTCTCGTACTTTTTTCAGAAAAGTCAAAAAGTACCTCGTACGAAAAACGACAAAAGATTCCTTTCATATATTTTACTAAAAACTCACTGAAGGGTAAAATTGGATTTAAAAAATTGTATTTGGATGGAAACAATATTACATATTGAGGAAACATTGATGTGGATGATAAAATACACCCCAATAAATACCAACGTATAAACAATATCGGATAAAATGAGATTGTGATATTTTCCCTTACCTTAGGTCCGATTTGCTTCGTATGTGTCCGAACCTCCTGAATAATGATTTAAATAATGTTATTGACTTATAACAGAATCATAATTATTTTTATGATATCATATATGGTCATATTCTTAGCTTCTTATTAATAATATTTCATTACTACTTGTTATTCGGGTGTTTATTACTTTTTGTTCTTATGCGCGTTTTTCGAATAAATTCTTATTCTTCTCTTTAGGTCATAGATACCTCATTTCCAGAATGGTATTAGTGTAATATATATCATATTAATTCATTCAATTCATTTATATAATCATTATGCAATGAATATCATGTATAACGAGTCGCATCACATCGTGGAGATGGTATTCCGTACGTACGCACGAGCGATGATATCATTCCCATGATCGTGGAATTGTATTGGAGTGTATGTATACTATTTCAAAATAAAAAACACTTTACAATAATTATATATAGTTATAATTTACACCATTTTACCCATCCAAGTATGGTGGTGGTGGAAAATAGATTACACCACGGCGTGGATATGGTATTCCGTACGTACGCACGCGTGGTGATTTCATTTTCTGTAGGATGGATAGATGGTGAAATAGGGTTGTTTCATACTTATAATAACATATCAGTATATGAGTGATACTGATGTTATCACTTAATAATTAAAAAACTAAATAAGAATAAGTGTAAGAAGAAATAAAGATGAAAGAATCGGTAACGGGCATTACCTATTCTTTGAAGCGCCTCTTTGAGATCTCTTCTTAGGGCACTAAAATTGGTCTTTGAAGAAGACCAGGACCTCTAGAATGTTTCTAGGGAAGTGGGGAAGTAAAATGGGCAGGGTTTGGCCGAGCTTGAAGACTCAAATTGGTGTGAGGATGAGAGGGAGGAGGTTCCCTTTTATAAGTGAGGAGAGGGGCACCTTTGGAATAACTAAACATATTATTTTATTATAAAGTCAAATTCGGTTTTTAATAGCTCCCAATTGATATATTTCGAAGCTAATGTGGGGATGGGTCGAAATAATCTCATAAAATAGAATTTAGACATGTTTAGGTATCAATTTTAACCTTATCATTTAGATTTAACTTTAAGTTAGAAAATTTAACTTTTACCGTGTCTTCTTGTTTTCTTACACAATAAGGTTAATAAACTTACTATATCAAGACAAATGAACCCCAAGTTGTTTATTATTAATATATATAACATTATATAAGTCATTTGTCCTAACCATAGAGTTTTAGGAATAAAATAACAATTAATAATATAGTATTTGTTTTAAAAACTATTTTATGTCAATTTTGACACTATTTGGTAATTGATTTTTGTGAAAATCATAATAGAATGATTAGTTCGAAAAAATTTAATTAAATCATTACTAACATGTCATATTAACATATAAAATTATTTTAATTCATAAAAAGCCTCAAATGACATTTATTTGGGTATTTATAACATCAATTATATCAATATTTCATTAATAAGATAATTACTGCATCGTCATTATATCATAAATAAATTAAATTATTTTAAGTCGAAAAATTAAAAATAAAATACCATTATGTTGGAAATATTTTTATATTTCTAATTAATATTTATAGACGAATTTATCTTATGTATAACCCTGTATTAAAAATTCTTTAGTTATTAAACATTGATTTTAACTATTTTAACCCTTCTTTAAATAAATTGATAATAAATGTCCTAATCTAATCCAAGTGGGCCTAAATGGTGATATTTTATTCCTAAGGTTGTTTTTGGTCGAATTACATGTATATAATAGAATTAGGACATGTTTTAGGGTAATAATAATATCATTTTTACCCTTAATTACCCTATTCACTTTTAACCGTGGTAAAAAAAGTAAAAAGTTACTATTCACCAAAAATTATTTTCATCTCATTGAACCAAATTTTAGTCCTTGATATTAACCGTGTCTCTCGGATTTTCGAAATTCCATTCACAGAAGCGCTAAAATTATGTTTTATGAAAAATTCAGTTTTTTAACTATCACTTAGTGGTTTCACTATTCATCAAAAAATGAACGTTTCCAGAAAAATACTAAAAATTAGCCATAAGCTATATTTGATATTATGAATTAAAAAAATATGTCTATTTTACCAAATTCAAAAAAAATCCGTTACATTAACTAATTTAAAAATTTATTCCCGTCGTCAAAACAAATAGCATGTTTTTTAAGAGAAATAACTATCAAAAGATTGAGACTTGTTTATGTCTGGTTTAATTGTGAAATTACATCCAATGACCAACATTGTATTAAATTGTAAAAATATATTCTAAATATACTTTAAAACCACTAAAATTAGTAATTTATCACTATTAATTATTTCTATTAAAAAAGTTGTTTTTAATTAAAATTTAGTAATTTTCACTATTCATCAGAATATGAAAGTTATCCGAAAAGTACCAAAATTTCTCCCTAAGCTAATTTCGATATTCCAAATCCAAAAAATGAAGTCTATTTTGAAAAATAAAATTTACAAAATTTCAAAAAGTGGTTATTACTATTCATAATGGCTAGTTTTAATTATATTTTAATAGCACATCGTTGTTTAGTGAAACTCGGTATTGCGTACGATGCAAGCTATCGAGGAAGGTCGTGGTTGCGTGTAAAGCAAGCCAAGCAAGTATTGTGTGTAATGAAATATTCCTTTCATGATTTATATAACATAAAAAAAAGTATTTCTCATAAAATTCTTGGGTGTTACAATATATTTGATAAGTATAAGATAAGAACAAACCACATATTACACATAAAAACGTATATTTTTATAATGACAATTTTAACGCCATTTAGTGGATCACATACTTTAAATATAGAAATTATAGATTTTATAAATTTAATATGAAAGAATAAATTTCATTTTTTAAATCACGATTTCAAAATTTGGTAATGACATTTTTTTCGTATTTTTCTATTAAGATTCATTTTTTTGATGAATAGTGAAACATGTTGAATTTGAATTAAAAACTACATTTTAGTCCATATTATTTATAATGTGAAAATAAATTCGAATTTTTAGTTTTAAATATTAATTAGATAAAATTTAAATCTATTTAACAAATTTGTGTTTTTAAATCAATTTTACATTGATATTGAATATAAAAATATAACAAGATTTTGAAATTTTTTTACATTAAAAACCAACATTGTAATCTCATTTATGGGGTTAATTTTAAATTAATTTCATCCAATTATGGGATTTAAATATAGAAAAATGGATTAAATATTTTTAATAATAATTATTTATAATTTATTATATAGTGAACTCATTTTTGGACCAAATATATTTGTGAATTTAATTAAAATTAATTAAAGAGATTAAGAGGAAATTTAGTTTAACAAGGGACTAAAACTTAAACATAATGTCCAAAATGAAATATAAACGTCTCAAACATCAATTGGATGTAAATATTTAGATAATATCCTCCCTTTTATATAATTATTTCATATATTGGATCTATGAACATGGGTTTTATTGGAATTTTCTTTTCCAAAATTTACATGAATTCCACTCCTCCATTATAAAAAGGAACACAACCCTTACACTTATTAACAACACTCGAGAGTTTTTGGTCTACCAAAATCTACTCAAATAAGATCCCAATATCCATACCCTCATCCTAGAATCCCTCTTATGGGAATAAATCTATACAAGGAAGCCTTTTGGTGCAAACTAAATGGAGTTACCCAATGAAGAGGTAACATCCTTTCTCACGCTCCATAGTTTTAATTTAATTATAAAACCCCAATATTTTATTATTCAATGATTATATAATCAAAATAGTATACTAAATATATTAATATATTCTTATGTTAAGGTTTTAACCTAAAACTAAACACACATCCATCAAATGGGTTACGATATTATGGTTTGTGCATGGTAAACTACCACATAACAAAACGATGTTTTTCATTTTTTTTAATTTCTACGAATAATGGTTTTAATTATGATGGACAAGTAATTTTATATGATATATTATATATTTATGTTGTATTAAAATTTATTTAATTTTTATATAACACATACCATCTTGATTTTTATTTTTGGTATATATGATAACATCATTTGTGGAAGTATAGACTGTCGCATCCTCAAAGCAATGTTATCAGTTCACATGATACATGGAATATATAAAAAATGGGTTTAATTAAAATTATTTGAAATAAATTACATCTATATGATATTAATGGAATAATTAACTTTATATAAATATAATATATCATTTTATATATTATCCTTTTCACATAATAAAAAGTTATAACGTCGGTCATGGACGTGTGGACTACCTCTTCCTTGAAAAGATGTGATTCTGTTTACATCTCAAGAATTATATATATTAGTATATATTATTAAAAAAAAAGGTATTTAAGATATAATAATAATTTTGGTGATATATTATGTTACTTACCTTTTTTCCCTAATGATCATTGAAAAATGGGAATGTTACTCATGCGTACATACAACCTACCCTCTCATAGATTATATCATTTGTTCATTTTTCTTAACTATATTTCATGATTGGTTTTAAATGTATAATTTATGTATAAATATGATAATTATTTCATTATTATTATTATTTATATGTTTATATAATGAACCCTATAACCATAGTAAACATACTAATTTCGTTTTAACACACGTACCAAATTTGGTCAAACCACCCAATATAAACATAAATATTTAAATAGTTATATAAAATATTGTAATAAGTAAAGTTAAGGAGATAAGAAAATTTAAAAAGGTTATGAAGTACAAAAATAATTGACATGTATTTGTTATTTAGGATGATTAATACACACCTAAAAAGTCAGACTCAAGTAATGGGATTCTCATATAACTTTTAATATCTATGAGATAACTCCCATATTCACCACTAACTTCTTTTGTGTGGTGTACCTTGTTACCCTTTTGATATATTATATAATGAATCCATTTATCTTCATGGAATTAAAGAATTTTATTTAATATTATTCCCACATGTATTTTATGATTTGAACATTTCAATGTGTTATGCGACACTTTGGAATGTTAAAAGGTTATTTTCCTCAAGAATGTATTTTTTATTACCATTGTAATCTCACTTTCTTTTGTGATTGTAAATTTTATCCTGAAACAAAAAAATTATTTCTGATAATTTTATGGTTCATTAAATTTTAATTAAATATCCATATTCTCAAACTGCTTATATTATTATTTATTAAATCATATAACATATTTCATATGATGTTCACGTTGATAGGTATTTGATTAACCAAGAAATTATTGATAAATACAAATCTTTTATTCCATACAATTAATTGATAAGGAACTTTATTCTAGAATTTAATCAGTTATTATATATAAGGAATAATTTGGATAGGTACAACATGGGTGGGGCTTATATATAGATATCCCCTCGATACATCGATAGTCTCATGAGACGGATCAGTTGGCCAAATTAGTTGAGGTTTTACCTAATATGCTAAATCATCTTATGAAAGGTATTAATTGTAAAGGTACCACATACCTAGAAAACATGGTATATAATAATTAATCACTTACTTTATTTAGACTATATTCTTATTTATCCATGTTATTTTTGTCGTTGACATATCATTTTTAACATTATATTATCACACTGTTGACTAAATAGAATTTGATATAGTTTTTTTCCATTCCACATTGAGTATCTTCATCAATTCATATTTTCTTCTTCATTAAATACCCTTAAGGAAAATTTGAGCACCCCCTTATTTTTTCCCTTCCTTAGGTTATAAGGAATAATTTTTTGAATATGCTTTAAAGGATGCAATTTATCTAGTTTAATTATATATCATGATTTATTTTCTATTTTCAAATGTAATATGGGTATCATTTATGTAATTAGGATTTCAAAAACTACTAAAATGATTTGTCCTTTTAGATTTCATTCCATGTAATCATGTAAATTTAATTAAACAATGCACATGTTTTTCAGTTTCTGGGATCTGGAATTTACAATTGTAATATTCATGATATCGTGTTTTTTATGATAATAACAAATGGTTTAATTGTTTTAATGTTTATATAAATCGATATTAATGATAAAGAATCCATGTCATGTTATTTATGGTGTTTTCAACACTTTTGTATGATATTTAATTATGTTCTTAATCCATGCATATTTTTAATATATGGAACTCAAATATTTAATATTTATGATTTTTAGATTATTTTGTGGATTTTATCGGTTCTAAAATAATGTCGAGGTCTAGAGATTTCATTCAAACCTATTTCAATTTTTTTCATGTAATGTAATTACTCTTTTATATAATCACATGTTTAAATACAGATAAATATTTATATTTAAAATTTTGAATATTATTGAATAACAATATAAATTTTTTTTGTATAATCATTGACATTTAATAATAGCAATTTTTTATACATTCTAATGTCATTTTTAAATTATTTTTAATTGTTAAAATAGTTTTTATTTATAAATGTTCATTTTATCAATAATAAATTTCTCTCTCCTTAATAATTATAAAATATTATTATTATTTTGATTATTAATTTCCTAACTATTTCTGTGGACTTGATGAGTTAATGATTGTTAAATAGATCAAGCAAGCTTAAAAAAATGATGTTCAAATTACATTGAACATGTTCACATTTGAAATAATGACTCCTGATGTTTTTCAGAAAATTACTGAAGGATGAGAAGAAAATAAATAGAAGCCTTTGGTGGAATGTAATTTTACATCAAAATTCCTTGAAAATAATTATCTCATTTTCAACATTCCCAATTTCTCTCAATGTTATTTTATTTATAAATAATCATTCTTCTTTTAGAGTGTGAAAAAATTGTAATATCCAAATCACACTCTAATTTTATTCTCATTCTATCATAGTTTTTTTCATATTTATTGAGATAATTGAGACCGTTCATAGAGTTCATTACATACTTGAAATCCTATCATATTTCTATTTCTTATAATAATGGTGCTAACTACATTTAATGTGAATGAATTTGGTTTTCTTAATAGTTTCGTTAAAAATTAAAGGGAAAATTCTGCTTTGGTTGCTTGATTTGACATGTAAGATCTACTATATATTTTACATGGTTTATCGCTATAACCTAAAAGTAAAGGGATAGTTTTGTTGTATTTGATACCATTAAATCCATGGGACTAAAATAATATATATTTAAGGGGCTGAGGTGGTTGACATAATGGTAACATTGGGAACTATTTCCAAACATCCTTTCCAAATATATTTTCCCAAATACTTTATGAAATTTAATTTATTTATCACTTTCATTAGTTATGTTCAAAATTTTCCTAATCCATCAAACAAACTTAATAGATTTATCATAAAATTTATCTTTATTTAGTTCTACCACATTTAATATTATTATTTATCTTTCAAAAATTTATTCTTTCAATTAATTCAAAAGTTTTTAGTTTGTTTAACATTTCTAAAAGATGTTCTTTGTACATGTATTGATTCCCTTTAATTTTTTAAATATACATTCACCACTTTTTTCCATTTTACCAATAATGATCTTACATTTGGTATCAATGGGTAATTTTGACACTATTTTAGAATCTCTTTTTCAAAATCTATTTTATCCTGATGCCATCTTTTAGTATTATGGGATTTTTAATTTTCATTAGATTATTTTTTTTAAAATTATTTCAAAGTAATTATTTTTAAAATATATAGCCTGTTTTTTCAAATAATGATCACTTTTTTAAACACAATCATTAAACACCCATGAAGGGCCTTTAGGATAATAACATGGATGCGATCTATTATTTATGGTACTATTTTTGCATATTGGAAACCACGAATGAATAATTTTCCCATATTTATTCGTCATGCTATTAACAAAATTGTTATGCATGTCTATTATATTTGATATAACAAATAAGAAAGATGGACCTCATATGATATTTCTTATTTTGAATTAAATGATAAATATTTGAATTCATTAAAATTTATTCTCAATGTTATTGTATTTAATAATGTGTCTCCATTCTAAATGGGATATTTTTTTATAAATTAATATAATTTATGCATGAAAGAAAAATTAATGTTAAAAAACCTAGTCTTAACATGTATATGAATGGGTTTGAGATTTTTTCTATACATTTTAATAAATACGTCTATTCTATGTTTATTATATTTAATGATATTTTTATGGAAAAAATATCTTAGTTACTCTCTCTCTACAAAATATTCGGTAATGAAAATACTTTTTGCTTTACCATTAAATTGGGATATAAAATTCAACACAATAAATGAGGTTAAAGATGTTAAGACCATGCTAGTCAGGTGACATATATGTTCTACCATGAAATATGAGATAACCCTGACGATACAAGATGAAAATGGGGCTAATGAGGCTAAAGGAACTAAAAAAACAATTACATTCAAGGGAATAAATTATAAATCATCTTAAAAGAGTCTTAGAGAATGGAAGTGAATTAAAATTTTGATTAGAAGATTGGAAAAATTTTAAATCTTGAAAAACAGATAAAATACTTATAAAAATATAAAAACATACCAAATATATTTTCATGAGTTGAAATTATTTTTTTAAAAAAATAATGGAAACATCAAGCCAGACATTACCATGAACAAGATGATTAAATATAAAAAACGGGGTAAATGAGCTCTAAAAGTCTTAAAATATAGTGCTTTAAATGACTTAATATCATATTATGAAAAACATTTAACTGTTAAATGCCTCATGGTTCAACTAGTGGTAGGTGAAGAGGATATTTCTCATTCACCTTATTATTCATCTTCCTCCTATTATTATTTATCTTGTTTATGATCTTCTTCTTATAATAATGAATTTTATATTTTTTTCATGAACTTACTTAAAAGTATAAAATTATTAAAAAACTTATAAATATTTATTTTATGATAAAAATCACATTTATAATGTAAAAGATAAATTTTTTGATGAATATATTGATTTAATAATTGAATACAAAAATAAAATCAATGTTCATGTTTTCAAAAATAAATCTGAGATCTCCAAATATCTCTTTAAAAATTATCCAAAGGTGATAAATATGTAAATATGATCATTGGTTCTCAATGCATTAAAATAATTAATCATGATTTTATATTTTTAAATGAAAATCAATATTCTTCAAAAACCACTACTTTTGTAAAGGAAATGTATCACAGAAATATTTTTATTTATTGCAAGAGAGTTGGTTATCCAGTTTATGAATGGAATTATCAAAAGGATAGATATGTAAGAAAAATACTCATTCAAATTTCTTCTAAATTTTATAAAATAAATTATCATTATAAAATTATTTGGGTTCCAAAATCCTTACTATCAAATCTTAGTGGACCCAAAATTGATTCTCCATCTCAAAGCCAACTAGATCACACTTTTAGGCCCAATATATTGTTACCAAATGGAACTATAAAATAATTTTTTATAGGGAATTTCCACTAGAACTTATTGATCTATCAAATGGTGGATTCTAAATAAATGTGTTACTCAACCCTTGGACTGATTGATCAACTCTCTCTGACCCTGAGTTTATTGTTTATTCTCCACGTAAGGGGGATCTTATTTCTATCTATTTCAAAGAATCATTAAATATCAACCATGATCATCATGGTAATGGTGTTATTCATTATATTTCCTTTTAAATTTCATATTAAATTTATAACTAAATTCATTTTTAAATTTATATTAAATTACTTTTTAAAATAATTTTTAATTTTTTAATATATTTGAAATTTATTTTAAATTTTTTAAAATTATTTTTTTTAACGCCCTGACCCCAGTTACCTAGAGTCAGTGCATTATTATATAACATTGGCATGATCACAAAAAAGATCAAATCTCGAAAGACCGATTGGTTTAGTAGCCTTGGAAACACTAGATATATTCATAAAGTTTTACATTACATCATAAAGTGAAAAACTACAACAACAACATATTCTCCTTATCCCACACTCATATCCCCACATACTATCCCTGCAGGTCATTCATAAATTACTTCTTCACATCCTGGGAAAAATAAAACATAGAAAAGGGGTTAGCTCAAATGCCCAGTAAGGATAACAATATAGCGGAAACTTCCATAAATAAGAATAAACATTTAAGGCAATGTATAACTTAAAACGAAAGCCTTTTAAACTTGAACTTGAACATAGTATGGAAAAAATAAAATGAAATAATTCCATTTACTTATTTTTTATGGATATTCTACTAATATAATAATCACATGCAATATCAATTACCACTTTCATAATGATGGAATGCATAATGCCAGACTATCATAACCACATAGCCAAGGCCTCGTGCCAAGACTACAAATACGATTTTTCCAAGGCCTTGTGCCAAGACACTAGTTTGTCTCATGAGACCTACCTATGCATCGAGGAGCTATAGCGGGCTCCACCAGTCACATATTAAGTCCAATGCATTCCCATATGAAAAGGTTTAAACATAACATACACATTCGTATTAAAACTAGCATACGAAATATCAATAATTTCACCATAAACCATGAATGGTATAAAAATAGAATATCCACAATCAAACATATCACAAAACCTTCAATACAATATATAAGTTTTGTATCATAATAAATCAACTTCAAATAAGCGTAAAATCCATCAAAGGATATTGACATAGATGAAATCAAAACTCTTTTTAGAGAAATATCTCTTTCTATTTTGAAATCATTTAAGAGTCATATATTTATAAAATAAAACATTTTCTATGAAAATATTCTTATAAGCTTGTAAGGGAAGCTTTGACGATTTTATAACGGCGGAAAATAACCGCACCCGCCGTATAAGTTAAAAAAACATTCTTACCGTAATTCCGTCGAAAAGGTTAAAAAGCACCTTGTTAGAAAAAAGACTGAAATTTTCCTTTATAAAACTCTTATAAAAAGTAAAAAAAGGTAAAAATGACTTTAACCCATATTCTTTTAAATATTATTAATGTTTTGAAATACATTTTTAAAAACATGGATGTGGATGATAAAGAGATCCCCATAAATTATTACGTATAAACAACCTCGGATAATGAAGAGATTGTGAAATAACCCTTACCTTGTACTTTTCCTTGGTTGATGGTAGGTTAACCTCCTGTATAATGGTGAAATAATTATTATTAAATTATACAAGAATCATATATATTAATATGATATCATATATGATCTTTTAACATTGCTTTGTTAATAATATCTTAGTATTATCGTCGTTTCGGGTGTTAACTTACTCGTTTTCTTTTATATGTTTTGTTACGTAAGCCATGTTTGTCATGGATAGGTTTTATATTATTCATATCTAGAATGATATCAAGTCCGTAAACATTATTTTTAAATCATCAAATGATAATTATACTTGAATGGATACGATGGAGAATGAATCTCATCGCGTTCGTGGAGAAGGTAGTCCGTACGTACGCACGAGCGAAAATATCATTCTTTTGATATTAAAATAAAATATAATTGGATAGTATATAATATATACAGAATCATTATAATGTTATATTTATTATTTACATGATTTACACATCATTATTATAACCATCCAAATAATAATATATTGAATAATAATTACACCACGACGTGGAGACGGTAAGCCGTACGTACGCACGTATGGTGACATGTTATTCAAAGGATGGATAGAATACTGAATATGGTTGTACCATATTTATAATAACATCACATTATATATATGATACTGGATTTATTATTTTATAATGTCAAAAACAAAGGAAGAAGAAGTGGAAGAAGAAAGGAACTTGGAAAAAGGTGGTGAAATCATTACCTCTTCTTCGGGTTCTTCCTTTTGATTTGATCAAAAGGGCTCCTTAGGTTGGCTTTCTGACCAAACTAAGGCATCTACGTTGTATTTAGGGAAGTTTAGAGAGTATTTGGGCAGAGTTTGATCGAACTAAAAGGCTTTTATGGTGTGAAGTAATGGGAAGGGGGAGTGCCCTTTTATAAGAGGGGTGAGGGGCACCTTTGGAAAAGCTAGAAATATTAATTTATAATAAATTAATATTCGGTTTCTAATGCCTCCGAAGTTGATTATTAAAAGTTTAAGGTGGGTATAGGTCGAAAACCATTCAAACAATAGGATTTAGATAGGTTTGGGTTACTATATTAACCTTATCTTTTAGTTTTAACTCTTAGTTAATTAGTTTGACATTTACCATGTCACTTTGTATTTTTATATTATATAGTTAATAAACTTACTATATACATCCAAGAGATCTCCAAGTGGTCCATTAATGATACACCTATCATGATATAAATCCCTTGGCCGAACCTTATATTTTTAGGAATTTAATATGAATTAATAATATAATATTATTTTTAAAAACTCTTTTATGTAAATTTTGACACTATTCAAAAATTGATTTTTGTGAAACTTATAACAGAATGATTACTTAGAAAAAAGTACATTAAATCAATCCTAATATGTCATATTATCCTATAAAATTAGTTTAATTCATTAAAAGTAGAAAATTTTATTTATATGGGTATTTACAATATCACTTATTTTAAATTTTCACTATTATGGTAATTACTGTATCATCATTGTGTCATTAATAAATTATCTTATTTAATGTCTAAAAATTATAAATAAAATATCATTATGTAGGAAATCGTTATAACTTTCTAATGAATATTTATAGTCGAAAATCCAACATATATATCCTTATGTAAAAATTGTATTTCTAAAAGATATATGCTTGTGTCATTTTTGTATTCATTTTAACTTAATTAAAATAAAGTGTCCCTATCACTTACAAGTGGCACCATGGGGTGCCAAAATTTACCCAAAGATTCCCATGGTCGAACATGTATCAACAAATAAGGTTAGTACATGTTTTAGGGTAATTGTTTTATTATTATAATATTATTTTTTAACCCTTATTTACCGGATTTACCCTTTAACCATGGTAAATAAAATATTTACCGAAGTAATTATTCAAAATGTCTAAAAATAAAAGATACCTATTTACACAATTTGAAAATCCTGATCCCAAATATGGAATCCATTTTTCCAAATTCAAAACACTAAATTGGAAGAAATTAATTTAAAATTAATTCCCGCTGTCAAAACAAAAAGCGTGTTTTTAAGATATAATAACTATCAAAAGATTGATACTTGTTTATGGTCGGTTTAATTGTGAAATTATGTCCAATGACCATCATTGTATTAAATGGTAAAAATATATTCTAAATATACTTTAAATCCATTCAAATTCATAATTTATCAATATAAATTATTTCGATTAAAAAGTTGTTTTTAATTAAAATTTAGTAATTTTCACTATTCATCAAAATATTAAAGTTATCCGAAAAGTACCAAAATTTCACCTTAGGCTAAATTCGATATTCCGAATCCAAAAATGAAGTCCATTTTGAAATATAAAATATATATAATTTAAAAAAGTAGGTATTACTATTCATAACGGCTAGTTTGATTAGTTATGGTGTGTTAGAACTTGGTGTTGCGTACAACACACGCTATCCCATTATTCAAAGAGAATCGTACCGTAGAAGCTTGGGGTGTCACATTCTCCCCTCCTTCAAGTAATTTCGTCCTCAAAATTTCTAGAATATTATCGCATGAAAAGAATCGGGTGGTTCTTCATCATAAGTTCCTCGGGTTCCCACGTTGCCTCTTCCATCTTATGGTTTCTCCACAAAACTTTTACCAGACGCATCGTCCAGTTTCTCAGTACTTGTTCTCTTGTATCAAGAATCCTGACAGGCTCTTCACAATAAGACAGATCGGGTTCCATTTCTAGTTCTTCATAGGTGAGTACATGCGTTGGGTCAGGCATGTATTTCCTCAACAGAGATACGTGGAACACATCGTGAAATTTGGAGAGACTTGGCGGCATTGCCAATCGGTAAGCTACAGCCCCAATTCGTTCTAGAATTTCGAAAGGTCTGATTTACCTGGGACTCAATTTACCTTTCTTACCAAAACGTATGAATCCCTTCCATGGAGATACCTTTAGGAAAACATGATCACTGACTTGAAATTCCAAATCCTTCCTTCGATTATCGGCATATCTCTTTTGCCTACTTTGAGCTGCTTTGATGTGATTTTGGATTACCTTCACCTTTTCCATCGTTTCCTCCACCAGTTCTAGACCTACAAGTTTTCTTTCTCCAAAGTCATCCCAACAGGTTGGTGTGCGACATCTCTTTCTATATAACGCTTCATATGGTGCCATCTGAATACTCGAATGGAAGCTATTGTTATAGGAAAATTCTACCAAAGGTAAATATTGATCCCACATACCCTGAAAGTCAAGTGAACAAGATCTCAGCATGTCTTCTAAGGTTTGAATAGTCCGTTCTGATTGTCCGTCTGTCTAAGGGTGGTAGGCAGTGCCCAAATGAAGTTCAGTATCCAGGGATTTTTGAAGACTTTTCCAAAATCTTGAAGTAAAACGGGGATCACGATCAGAAACAATCGATAGGGGTACTCCATGAAGTCTCACTACTTCATTAATATATAGTCTTGCTAGATGTTCCAGTGGTAGATCTTCTGTTATAGCAAGAAAATGTGCTGACTTGGTAAGACGATCAATAATAACCCATATTGCATCGTTCCTTCTAGGAGTCTTTGGTAGCCCCATGACAAAGCCCATCGTAATATTGTCCCATTTCCACTCCAGTATGGAAAGAGGTTGCAATACTCCACCAGGCTATTGCCTTCCAGCTTTCACTTATTGAAAAACCATACATCTTGACACAAAATTGGCAATATCCTTCTTCATGTTGTCCAACCAAAAATGTTCCTTCAAATCTCTATACATTTTGGTGATCCCAGGGTGTATAGAGAAATTGGAAATATGAGCATCATCCAACAATTCCCTTTTTAGATCAGGTATATCGAGAACACGAAGCCTCTTACCGAATTTCAAAATTCCTTCTTCATACACAAAGTCTCTCAATCTCCCATCATTCACAGCTTTAATCTTCTTTTGAAATTCTTCATCATCGGTCTGAGAACACTTAATCCTTTCTAGTAAAGATGGTTTGTCAACTATTTGAAAAAGAATTGATGTTCCACCTTCCCCGGTTATTCCCATTTCCATCTTCACTAGATCCATGAAAATTGAATCCCTTTCAATTCTCATATTATTCAAAACTCCACGGTCTTTCCTTCTCAAAGCATCTACCACCTTGTTTGCCTCCCCCGGGTGGTAGTGTATCGTACAATCATAATACTTGAGTAATTCAAGCCATATCTTTTTCCTCATGTTGAGTTATTTTTGTCAGAAAATATATTTCAAACTCTTGTGATCAGTATAAATCTCACATTTTTCACCACAGAGGTAGTGCCTCCATATCTTCAAAGAAAAGATCACAGCTTCTAACTAAAGATCATGAGTAGGATAGTTTTGTTCATGAATTTTCAACTGCCATGATGCATAGGCAATAACTCTATCATTCTGCATAAGGACACAACCAAGTCCTTTCTTCAATGCATCACTATAAATAACGAACCCATCATTCCCTGATGGTAGAGTCAATATAGGATCATTGACTAATCATCTATTTAGTTCTTTGAAACATTCTTCACACTCTTTTGTCCAAACAAATTTAACCCATTTACGTGTGAGCTTCGTTAATGGGTTAGCCAATCGGGCAAAATTCTGGAAGAAACGTTGATAATAACCTGCCAAACCAATAAAACTACGTACCTCAGTTATATTCGTTGGTGCTGGCCATTATTGGATTTCCTTGGTCTTAGAAGGATCAATAGAGATTCCATCTTTAGAGACTATATGGCCAAGAAAAGAAATCTCATGAATCTAGAATTCACACTTGCTAGATGTTCCATATAATTCATGTCTACTCAGAGTCTTCAGGATAATGTGCAAGTGATTTTCATGATCATCGTAGCTTTTGGAGTATACCAAGATATCATCAATAAATACCACCACAAATTCATCGAGATATTCCTTGAAAACTCTATTCATCAGATCCATGAATACAGAGGGTGCATTAGTCAATCCAAAAGACATTACTGTAAACTCATAATGCCCGTACCTGTTTCAAAATGTTGTCTTCGGAATGTCTTCCTTCATCACACACAACTGATGGTATCCAGATCGAATGTCATTCCTTGAAAAGTATTGAGCTCCACGCAGTTGGACAAATAAATCATCAATGCGAGGTAGGGTATACTTGGTCATTATTGTTATAGCATTGATCTCCCTGTAGTCGATACATAACCTCATGGATCCATCTTTCTTTTTAACAAAAAGAACAGGGGATCCCCATGGAGAAACACTAGGGATAATAAATCTTTTATTACTCAAATCCTCTAGTTGTTTCTTTAGTTAGACTAATTCTACAGTGGCCATTCTATAAGGGGTCTTCGATATAGGCCTTGATCCAGGAATTAAATCAATGGAAAACTCAACTTCTCGTTCTGGAGGATATCCAGGTAAATCGTCCAGAAACACATCTACATATTCTTTAACAATAGGTACATCCTCTATTTGAACATTCCTTTCCTCACCCATAGTCATTTCATTCTATTCCTCCCTAATAATTGAATTTAGTTGAGCTACTAGGGGTGGATCTAGATAAGAATTAGGTGGTGATGATTCTTCTCTAAAGATAATATGTTCCTTATCATCATCATTAAGAATCGTAACCTCTTTATTCTTACAATAAATATTTACATCATAGTCCAAAAGCCAGTCCATACCGAGGATTATATCAAACTCAATCATAGGTATGACGATGATATCAGCAGATAAAGAACATTTATGTGCTCTAATGGGGACTGACTCACAAAACTTTGTTGCAATGATACTTCCCTTATGAGTTTTAACTAACAACTCCCTTGTTAAATCAAAATGGAAATATCTAATTTTCTTATAAAACTGGGAAGATGTGAAACAATGCGATGATCCAGAATCAAATAATGCATTTGCTAAACTTGAGGAAACCATTAAATTACCTACCACCATGTCTTTTGGAGCTTCTACCTCAGCAGTAATGATAGCATATGCTTGGCCTTGATCCCTTGGAATTTTCTGAGGTATGTTCCCCTGACTCTTAGGACATTCATTTTCATAATGCCCCATCTCCCTACAATTGTAGCACTGAACATTGGTATCTTCCTTCTTCCCTTTGCAATCACGAGCATGGTGGCCTTTTTCACCACACTTGTAACAGACTCTCGTTCCCTTCAAGAAAGTACCGGGGTGTTTCTTCCCACATTTACCACAGGATGAATATTCAACATTTCCATTCTTCCGCTAATTTCCATTCCTAGATTGATCAGCAGATCTCTTCTTCTCTTGCTTTTCTTTAAAGTCATAAGACTTAGAGAATTCCTTTTCGATCTTGATAGCACATGAGACAATGTCTTCATACGACGAGAAGGATTGTGATACAAATGCTCGACGGAGAAATGGTTTTAACCCATAAAAGAAACGATCAATCTTACTTCTTGGGTTATGTATATAATCTCCAGCATACCTTGCTATCCTTGTAAAGTTAGCCTCATACTTTGTGACATTCTCATCCTCCTTTTGTCTCAGACTCAGAAACTGCCTTTCCATATATGCTCGATGGTCGTGAGGAATGTATCTTTCTAAAAACAGATCTTTGAACTCCCTCCATTCCATATTTTATACTTCATCATCTTCCTTCATATTTTGAATCAATGACCACCATTGATCAGCATCTCCAGTGAGGCGGTAAACTGCCATGATAACTTTTTCCCTTTCACTACTCCCCAAAGCCTGAAATATTTTCTCTAGGGAAAATATCCATTGCTCAGCTACTAAGGGATTTGTACTCCCACAGAACTTTGGTGGTTTTTTCCTCATGAAGCGATCTAACATTGATCCTCCACGCTGTGGATCAGGGTGCTCCATACGGGTAATGTTATTATTCATAACCTGAGTAAGTTGTCCCAGTATGGGGATTAGCTGATCGGCACCAGTTGCATCACCATCTCCACTACAATTATCTTGAGCAGGAGGTAAATCCCTAAATGGAGTGCGTGCATTGATACCATTTCTATTTCTTCAACTAGGTTCCGTTTATAAACAATGGCATAAACTAGATCAGTTTATGAATCAAAATACATAATCCCATACTTATAAAACACCTAACATAAATTGAACTATTTATGGATATAATCCATAATCATAAAAATGTTTTCTTTGAGGAAGTAGATACTCATAAACCCTTCATAATGATTTGTAAAGAAAATGAGATTTATTCTAAGCATATCCCTCAGGAGTGTCGTAACCAAGAGTACAGCAAGGCCTGTTGTCGTGCACCAGTTCCCGTTCGAGTCTAGATCAAAGCGGTGTTTTCGGGTTTTACCCCTAGGTACATCTGTTCCAGAGCCGCCTCTACCTGCTCGTATCCTGATAGGGATGTATTGCTCGGAAAACTCACAAAATCTCTACAATACCAAAATTATAGGAAGTTCTTCTGTTGTAATCCTCAATGTTCATATTAGGTATACATGCTCTAATCAGAGTTTATCTAAATCTAGCTTCCAAGGTTTGTACTAAACTTCCTCTGATACCAACTGTAACGCCCCGACCCTAGTTACCTAGAGTCGGTGCATTATTACATAACATTGGAATGATCACAAGAAAGATCAAATCTCTAAATACCGATTGGTTTAGTAGCCTTGGAAACAATAGATATATTCATAAAGTCTTACATTACATCATAAAGTTAAAAACTACAACAACAATATAGTCTCCTTATCCCACACTCATATCCCCACATACTATCCCTGCAGGTCATTCATAAATTACTTCTTCAAATCCTGGGAAAAATAAAACATAAAAAAGGGGTGAGCTCAAATTCCCAGTAAGGATAACAATATAGCAGAAACTTTCATAAATAAGAATAAACATTTAAGGCAATGTATAACTTAAAACGAAAGCCTTTTAAACTTGAACTTCAACATAGTATGGAAAAAAATGAAATAATGCCATTTACTTATTTTCATGGATGTTCTACTAATCGAATAATCACATGCAATATCAATTACCACTTTCATAATGATGGAATGCATAATTCCAGATTATCATAACCACATAGCCAAGGCCTCGTGCCAAGACTAAAAATAAGATTTTTCCAAGGCCTTGTGCCAAGATACTAGTTTGTCTCATGAGACCTACCGATGCATCGAGGAGCTATATCGGGCTCCACCCGTCACATATTAAGTCCAATGCATTCCCATATGAAAAGGTTTAAGCATAACATTCACATTTGTATTAAAAATAGAAAACAAAATATCAATACTTTCACCATAAACCATGAATGGTATAAAAATAGAACATCCACAGTCAAACATATCACAAAACCTTCAATACAATATATATGTTTTGTATCATAATAAATCAACTTCAAATAAGCGTAAAATCCGTCAAAAGATATTGACATAGATGAAATCAAAAATATTTTTAGAGAAATATCTCTTTCTATTTTGAAATAATTTATGATTAATATATTTATAAAATAAAATATTTTCTTTGAAAATATTCTTAGAAGCTTTTAAGGGAAGCTTTGACGATTTTATAGCGGCAGAAAATAACTGCACCCGCTTTATAAGTTAAAAAACATTCTTACCTTAATTCTGTCGAAAAGGTTAAAAAGCACCTTGTTAGGAAAACGATGGAAAGATTCTTTTATAAAACTCATATAAAAAGTACAAAAAAGGTATAAATGACTTTAAACCATATTATTTTAAATAGTATAAATGTTTTGAAATACATTTTTAAAAACATGGATGTGGATGATAAAGAGATCCCAGTAGATTATTACGTATAAACAACCTCAGATAATGAAGAGATTTTGAAATAACCCTTACCTTGTACTTTTCCTTGGTTGAGGGTAGGTTAACCTCCTGTATAATGGTGAAATAATTGTTATTAAATTATACAAGAATCATATATATTAATATGATATCATATATGACCTTTTAACATTTCTTTATTAATAATATCATAGTATTATCGTCGTTTCTAGTGTTAACTTACTCGTTTTCTTTTATATGTTTTGATACGTAAGCCATGATTCTCATGGATAGGTTGTATCTTATTCATATGTAGAATGATATCAAGTCCTTAAACATTATTTTTAAATCATCAAATGATAATTATACTTGAATGGATACGATGGAGAATGAATCTCATCGCGTTCGTGGAGACGGTAGTCCGTACGTACGCACGAGCGACAATATCATTATTTTGATATTAAAATAATATATAATTGGATAGTATATCATATATACAGAATCATTATAATGTTATATTAATTATTTACATGAGTTACACATCATTATTATACCAAACCAAATAATAATATATTGAATAACAATTACACCACGACGTGGAGACAGTAAGCCGTACGTATGCACGTATGGTGACATGTTATTAAAAGGATGGATAGAATACTGAATATGATTGTACCATATTTATAATAACATCACAATATATATATGATACTGGATTTATTATTTTAGAATGGTAACAACACAAGAAGAAGAAGTGGAAGAAGAAAGGAACTTGGAAAAGTGTGGTGAAATCATTACCTCTTCTTCGGGTTCTTCCTTTTGATTTGATCAAAAGGTCTCCATAGGTTGGCTTTATGATCTAAGTAAGGCCTCTAGGTTGTATTGAGGTAAGTTTAGAGAGTATTTGGTCAGAGTTTGGATGAACCAAAAGGCTTTGAAGGTGTGAAGTAATGGGAAGGTGGAGTGCCCTTTTATAAGAGGGGTGAGGGACACCTTTGGAAAAGCTAGAAATATTAATTCATAATAAATTCATATTTGATTTTTAATGGCTCAAAAGTTTATTATTAAAGGTTTATGGTGGGTAAAGGTAGAAAACTATTCAACTAAAAGGATTTAGACAGGTTTAGGTTACTATATTAACCTTTTCTTTTAGTTTTAACTCTTAGTTAATTAGTTTGACATTTACCATGTCACTTTGTATTTTTATATTATATAGTTAATAAACATACAATATACATCCAAGAGACCCCCAAGTGGTCAATTAATGATACAACTATCATTATATAAGTCTCTTGGCCGAACCTTAGATTTTTAAGAATTTAATATCAATTAATAATATAATATTTGTTTTAAAAACTCTTTTATGTCAATTTTGAGACTATTCAATAGTTGATTTTTGTGAAACTTATAACAGAATTATTACTTAGAAAAAAGTCCATTAAATCAATCCTAATATGTAATATTATACTATAAAATTAGTTTAATTCATTAAAAGTCAGAAATTATATTTATTTTGGTATTTACAATATCAATTATTTTAATTTTTCACTATTATGGTAATTACTGCATCATCATTGTGTCATAAATAAATTATAGTATTTAATGTATAAAAATTATAAATAAAATATAATTATGTAGGAAATCTTTTTATCTTTTTAATGAATATTTATACTCGAAAATACAACATATATAACCCTATGTAAAAAGTTTTTTTCTAAAAGATATATGCTTGTGTCATTTTTTTATTCATTTTAACTTAATTAAAATAAAGTGTCCCAATCACTTACAAGTGGCACCATGGGGTCCCCAAATTGACCCAAAGATGTCCATGGTCGAACATGTATCAACTAATAAGGTTAGGACATGTTTTAGTGTAATTTTTAGTTTTATTATAATATTATTTGTTTAACCCTTATTTATAGAATTTACCCTTTAACCATGGTAAATAAAATATTTACCGATGTAATTATTCAAAATGTCTAAAAATAAAAGTTACCAATTTACACAATTTGAACATCCTGATTCCAAATATGGAATCTATTTTTCCATTTTTCAAAACACAGAAGTGGCAGAAATTAATTTAAAGTTAATTCCCGCTGTCAAAACAAAAAGCGTGTTTTTTAGATATAATAACTATCAAAAGATTGATACTTGTTTATGTTCGGTTTAATTGTGAAATTATGTCCAATGACCAAAATTATATTAAATGGTAAAAATATATTCTAAATATACTTTAAAACCACTCAAATTCATAATTTATCAATATAAAGTATTTCGATTAAAAAAGTTGTTTTTAATTAAAATTTAGTAATTTTTACTATTCATCAAAATATTAAAGTTATATGAAAAGTACCAAAATTTCACCTTAGGATAAATTTGATATTCTGAATCCAAAAATGAAGTCCATTTTGAAATATAAAATATATATAATTTCAAAAAGTAGGTATTACTATTCATAACAGCTAGTTTGATTTGTTATGGTGTGTTAGAACTCGGTGTTGCGTACAACACACGCTATCACATTATTCAAAGAGAAGCGTACCGTAGAAGCTTGTGGTGTTACAATTTTAAAATATCAATCATGTTTATTTAATTTTTATTAAATAAATTACTTTTTAGATTTAATTTAAAATTAATTTAAATTTATTTTTAAAATTTAAATTCATAATTTATTTTCTTTAAATTTGTTTCTATTTATTTCAAAACTACTTTCTATGAAGGATTTAAAATTTAATATATTAAAAAAAATTTCAAAACATTTCATAACAATGAAAAAGGGATGTATGTATGATTCTACAAAAAATACATTGTTGATACAAATAAGTGGATGTGGTTTTAAATAGGATGCTCATAGGGATTGATCTTGAAAGGAGTTTGTTGGGGTTTTAACTCATTCATTATCCTAAGAACAATGAGTGGGGCTTACAACAAACCTTGTTTGAAACTTATAGGGAATTTCGTAAGGTTATTAATACCATTTTTACTAATCCTTATTAATGAAATTATCTTTTAATATATTAATTATCTATGTTTTTAATGTTTTACATAAAATATTAATCACTTCAAAATAATTTAATTTTTCAAAGTTAATTTCATAACCATTAAACTCTCCATGAATATAATATTATCTATTTTCATGGATCATGTAATTTTTCTAAGAAAGAATTATTTAAGGGGGAGCTATCTATTTTTTATATATTGTTTATTTTATATTTTTGGAGAAATGGGTTTGTAAATTGATAATTTTGACTTATTTGTTTCAAAAAGGGGGATAAAATGATGTTTTAATTTCTTAATTCTTTTTTAATTTGAAAAAGTGTAAGCCATTTTTAAATTTGTATTTTTTGTAGTAATCAAAATGGATATATTATTGGGGTGACTCTATACCTCTTTAATTATTTTATATTTTAATAGTTAAAAAATATTATATTATATTTATTTATTTATTGTTTTGATAATTTAAAATATTATAATTTTTTATAGTAATAATTTTTTTGAATTTAATTTTTTTATTCACTTGACATTTTTAATATGCTTATTATTATATGTATTTGTTTTAATTATTTCTTGTGAAAAATTAATCTTTTAATGTTTTTCTATTTTTTTGTGAGTTTTATAATATTTTCTTCAAAGTACCTTTGGGTAACTATATTTTTACCCTTACACATAATTTGTGACTTTTTTTACCCCTAATGGAGATTTATAATCTCTTAGCTACCCTTAAAATGTTTTTTATTTAGCTTTATAAATCCAATTTTTATTTTTCTTACCCTTATGTGGCACTCTGAGCTACCCATAAACTGCGCATAGAGATGTTTGCATAATAATTTATAGGATATCAAATTTTCTAGAAACCCATATATAGTTATAGAATTTTATTGTAAATTTATGTGATGATATGTTCTTACCTTTATATAACCTATGTAAATTCCATGTCACCATTACATAACTACAAAATTACCTTTACACAAACTTTTATAAAACTTTTTTACCCTTATACACGGAATACAATATTCATTTTGTCCTTACACATGTTTACCATTACATAATATTACACTTAAATTGATGAAAAAATTTCATGTTACCATTATGTTTTGTTCAAAAATTATATCCTACCTTTACACAATTTGGTATTTTAGCCTTACGTAAATCTAAAAATTTTCAATTTTCACTATTTTCATGATTTTATTGATATTTTTATTTTATGCATGATAATATCAAATGTATAAATTATTTTAATTTATTTAAAAATTCATATTAGTGATATAGAATATGTGTGAGGTCTTTTATAATTTTTAGAACACATTCTTTTCAGGATTAATTCCATTGTCCATTCTAGACTACTTTAATTGTATAAAATTAAAATATTTTGTATTTAGGATTTTTATTTGATTTGTTGGATTTTAATGTTTTTAAACCATGTTTTAGTCTCACAATCTCATTTATACATGTTTCCAATTTCTTTAATACATTATCTTTAATGTGTGCTAAGATAACATATTTAAATATAGAAAGATATTTGAATTTCAAAATTTAAATAATCTTTAATAATTCAATTCGAGATTGGTGTACTATATTTGACCTAATATTACAGAGTTATTTTAAACATTATAATGAGTTTTTTTAAATGAGTATTAATTATTCAAATAGTTTTTATTTTCAAATTTTAGTATTATCGATAGACTATTTCTCCCTATTTGATAAATATGACGTATTATTATAATTATTGTGAATTTTAATTGCATACTAATTTTCTTTATCTTTTTTAATTACTTATTTTTAAAGGGATCGAGTGGGTTTAATAAAATGATGGAAAATTAAATTGAACTTGGATGTGTTAGCCTAAAAAACCCCATAGTGTTTCAAAAGAGTACTTAATGATGGGAAACCTTGAGATAGAGACCATTGGTGTATTTTCAATCAAAATCGACATTCCTAGAAAATCATTCCAAAATCTTTATATGTTAAATTTTTTCATATTTATTTAAATTATTAATCTTCTTTCTTCTTCTAGAGTGTGAGAAAATTGTAATATCCAAATAACTATATACTTTTTTTCTCATTCTCTAATAGTGGACATCTTCTTTATTGAGATAATTAAGGCAAATATTAATGGTTATTTCCCCTATCAGTCACGTCCAACTATTATTTCTTTTTATATTGGTGATCGATAACTTTAATTTAAGGGAGTTTAGTTTAAATTTATTTTTATTTAAAAGGAAAATGATTATATTTTTTTGGTTTATGTATTTTTCTTTAAAGATCTAGTTTTTATTGTATCTTTTTTTGATATAACATAAAAATCAACTGATATTTTTGGTAAATTGGATAACATTTATGAATAGATATTAATACATTAAATCCCCACATGACATTGGTGAGAAACATAGGGATTCCTTCAGATAATATTGCCAGAATACCTTACCAAATATGTTGACACCTATACATTATTCAATTTAATTTATTTATTAATTTTAGTCATTCATTTTATATTTTTTTAATCAATAAAATACACATAATAAATTTATTTTAAAATTAACATTATTTATTTCATCCAAATTTAATTAAATATCCACACTTTAAAACATTCATTCTCTTATTTTATTCAAAAAGTTTTAATTTCTTCATTCTATTTAAATTAAGTTTTTTAAACATTATTTGTTTCCCTTAAATTTTAAAAAGGATATTCATCCCGAATATTTCTTGTTTACCTATCTCAAAACTGTAATAAGATATCATTGATGTTCATTAGTCCATTTCATATTATACACATGATCAATGAGGTTGGGCGATGCATAGATTTACATTCATAGGTGGGCTAATATTATGATGTATTTTAGATGTCACGTCTGAGGAGATATTTTCCGGATATTTCACAAGTTATTGACTATGGTGAGGTGTACATTAAATATATGTCATTATTTTTAGAGAACCATGTAATGATCATGGATCAATAGGAGAAGATCATTTTTAGAGAAATGATTCCTTGTATGCATGTTCTATGGAAGCATAGAAATAATCAAGAGTGATTATTGGAGTGACATAACCATAAGAGGTTTTAGTACTCTCACATATTTGAGTAGGTCCATTTTTCATAGTAAAAAACTATGAAGGTGGGTAAATTTAATTTCACTAGTTTTTGTGGTAAGATCATATAATTATTTAAAATAATATCTTGAAATACATTTTTGTGATACTGCTGTGTTTTGGGGGTCATAAAACCATGATAACAATATATGAAAAATATTAAATATACTAACTCACATATACACATAATTTTTGAAATAATGAATTTTCTCATGAAAGGGTTATCATATGGGAAAAATAATACCTCCGTTGATATTATTATGTTTCTTTACCCTAGGTGTGACCTAAGGGTTGTTCGCATTAAACCACTTGTTGATGCACAATTGCATAAAAATATTAGCCGAATTAAATTAAGAAAAATAATAATTTAATTGTATAATTAGGAGAAGAACCTAGAAAATATCCTTATACTCTCCATTATATTCACTCTTCAGGGTTATATTCATAACTATGGATGATTGAGAGTGAGGGAGAGACTCTATGAGTGGAGACTTTGATGAGGAATGATAATGATTTAGCTATTAGTGATTATAATCAATGAAACTCATCATTAACTTCGATGTATATTCATTCTTCATATATTTTTAATAAAATTATAAGGCTTGGATTTTTTTAAAATTTATTCCTATTTAGATATTTTTTACATTATTGATTAACTATTCTATGAATTTAATAAAAATCAATATTTGAAACATGTTGTTAAAATATAATTATATATAACCTATGTGTTGGGTATTTTTGAATCTTCAACCAGTTATATTTATCAGTTTTTATTCCTTAACCATCGATACTGTCTAATCACATATGTTCATCGTTGGTTTTCACTTTTTTATTTTTAGATTGTACACTATGTTCCACATGTGTTTATCACTGGTATTCGAAAAAAAAAATTATCCAGTATTTAAAATAAAAACAATTCATTACATGTTCAATTTTGGATATGATAATCATTATTGAAGATTCAAATGTTTGGATTATGAAATTCAAAAGTATAGTTAACAATAATGGGAATGTGAGAATGGAATGACGGTTGTAAGTTCATCTACCAAGAGGTGCAAGAAACCTGAACGAGAGATTAAAAATTGTTTTTTTCTAATAATGTTTGGATGAATCATGAGACTGAGAAAGGTTTTGATTTTTTTTATGTGGTATAATGGTTTTCATGTGATATTTTTAAAGAAGGTTGAAGTTGGAATGATTCCTATAGGGTATACAAGGAATAAGAAATTTTCCAACTACATATAGTGTAGTTAGGAAGAACATATGTCATGTGTAACATTGATGTTATGATTGTGTTTCCCAATAATAAATATATCAAATACCTATGTGGTTGATCTCACACACTATGAGACACCTATACAGGAATCCAGACATGTATCGAGGGTACAACACCTATAAACCAATTCACGTTTCATTTCTGATTTACAAGGATGGTAATAAGGATAGAATCAATTTATAAATGTGTTTTTAATTATATAATTATGTATTATTAATAATAAAATAATATCTAAATTTGTTTCTTTATTTTTATTTAAATATGAAAATAGCATTTAGGCATACTTACAGATTACCATCTCTATAAATAGTGTTAATCATTTTTCTAACCCTAACATTTATATATTATTATAAATATATATATATAGTATTTATATAATTATTATAATTATATATATTATTTAATCATGATCAAGGTTAAATGACCATATCTTCTGAATTCAAAATCTCATGAAAAACAAAACATTTAACAGCCCAAAATGAAAATATTAATAATGAACTATTAATAAATAGATGTTGAGATGCTATAAGTGGATAATATATGATATTATAAATATATATATAATCGTATTATTTGTCAGTAATAAATTTTAATATATTATATTGGGGGTAAGAGTGATTTTAAATAAAATTGAACATCGGGTGAGGGATTTTCTTATAAATTTTATTTCTGTGAGACACATTCTACATTCACTATTTGTTTATTTTATATAGTGTATAAAAGAAAAATGAATGTTATTTATGATTAATATTACAAAATTTATGGGGATACACATATCTATATAAGGATATCTCTTTTATGAGATTTTCATTCAAAATATAGTAATGTTTAAACCCTTTTTAATTATACACTTATTGTTTACTAGGATTTTTTATGATTATGTTTTCAATAAATAAATTTCATGATATTCATCAAAATAATTTATTAAATATTTTTCTCCGCTGTATATTTATTTAATTTCAAATACATAATGCAATTTCCCTCCCATTGTTACAAAACATTATTGAGAAAATGATTTTCTTGAACTATATTCTTTATTTCCTAATTGGTCAGAATTATTTTTCTTCCACATCCTTGATTTCTATGAAACATTTTCAATAATGTTTTTAATATTCTACTAGGATTTTTAAATTAATTTTTTCCGAATGATTATTTTTTAAAAAAATTATAAAAGGAATTTTTATTGTTTTTTGGATGAGGTACTTTTGTCTTCATTTCTATAAATTAAAATGGAATCTTTGTTTTCGTATACACAACATGAATATTATTTAACTTATAAAAACCTCTTAATGATTTGAATATTACATTAAATTATTACAAGGTTATATTCCATAAAAATTCTTTCATTAATATTTTGTAATTTTTTAAGATTTTATTTAATTTACATGAAAATGAGAAGTGAATTATCCTAAAGAAATATTCTATGGGATATTTTAACAACATTATTCATTTAAGATCATATCATTTGATGTTACATTTTCATTACTAGGGATATATTCGAATTATGCCATCCTTATTATTTTTTGTACGGTTTATCATTACAATTAGAGATTTCTATGAAACCCATTTATTTTCTAAGGGTTATGTTATGATAAAATGATTAAATTTTTATTAAATTCGTCACCCTTTCATAAGTTATGATATAATATAAATTATTTATGATCATTTGGAATACATATGAATGTATTATGAATATTTTATAGGTGTCCCTTAAATTATTTAGTCTTCTAATTCATTGGGGAAAGATAGATATGTCATGAGATAATAATGACTGAATGGGGAGTAAAACCAATTCAGTAAGCGAATATATCCACTATAGTAGTCTTGAGATTGATCATTGAATACTGATATAATGAAATGGGGAGTGAAACTAATCCACTAGGATAGTCTTGGATGTGATCATTGAATAAGGAAATGATTATCTATGATTATGTACATGCCACGAACTTATGTATTATTCCAATGTTTTTCTCTCATGGATCATTTTCACTTGTTTTCATATTATTCATGTCTTCTGGAATACCAATATTTGTAAAATTATTCTATAATATAAATTATGAGTAGGGATTTTAAAATTTTAATATCATTTTATCATACCATTATGATTATTTTTTTTGTTCAAGTGGCCAATGAAATATTCCTTGTTTACCCTTATTTCAAATTTGAGCTCACCCTTTCATATACCACATTTCCCAAGGTTAATAATAGCTTTTTTAATTTGGGTATTCTTATGAATATTACTCTATGGGATGATATTTTTCGGAGAAGTCGAATATGATTCAAAATAATAATAATATTGTGTATTTAGTATCTAAAGAAACTAAATATTTACTGTCCTCAAGCATATATCTGTAAAATATACAGAATATTTATCTATAATTAATTAATTAATATATATATATATATTTATATATTAAAATTATGTTTTCATATACATATTACATACACAAACTAGTCTCTATTGATATGAAAAAATCATAAAAATTGTCTTATCTTTTCTAAATTGCTTCAATAGTTGTTACAATACCCAGAGGCAATATAGAAAGAAAAAACATTTAATAATAACATTATAAACACCATTCCCAAGATATCCACTCAACCTAACATGATGTACATTACTCTCTCATTCCATATAAGACACAAAATAAATACACCAAAATACCATGAATTAATATCCATTATGTTCCTCTCAAAATTTCACATGAGGCCTAATAATTCCACCCCTGCCAGTTACCCCAGATGATACCCATGAGGTAAAAAAACATCAGTAATCATCAACCCACTAAACCACTTCAATAGGATCTACACAAGATGATAAATCAAGATTCAAAAGGCTTATACTTATAAAATAAGTACCCAAAACACATATTCCTAGCTTTAAGTTGCGTTCCACAACCCACTATATTATTGGTCACCCTACCTACTAATTGGAATGTCTGAGTGTATTTGAACCCTTATACAAACCTATTATAATTTATCTCAGTCTATATGTAATATTTCTTAAACCCTAATACTTTTTTATATTTCATCTATTATTATATTATAAACCACTTAGAGAAAAACTCATTGGGAATTCCTAATATTGCTTAACCACATACATAATTTTTTTTGATCATAGGATTCTCTACATCAATAATCATTTAATCCCCCACATTCGCATTCACAATTTACATTAATTAATCCCAATCCCCTATGAAATCACATGAATTTAATTATAAAATAATAAATATATTTTTTAAATATGTAATAGACTACCAACTTTATGCTTATGCTAATGACCAAATATAGTATTTTTGGATAATTAAAATCCATTTGAAAAAGTCAATAAATTTGATAAGAAGGGTAAAACAAGTGGTTTTAAAATGGATATATTTAGATGAAGAAACAACATGATGAAACATAGTTCTCAACATACCCTCATTTATAGGAGTCTATTTTCATATATAGTCCATTCATTATGTGAGATACGTATTTCTAGAAGAAATTAGAAGAAAAAATAGTGATAGAAAAAGGATGGGGTCCACCCTTTTGATGTTTAGTTTGGACAACTCAAGGGGGATGGGCATTTGATATTTATATAGAGTTTTTATTTTTTTATGTTTTAAAAAAAATTACACCTGAAATGTGGTATACAGTTGTAATCTCGAAATCACTCATCTCTTGGATACATCATTGGGTATCGAGTACAGATATGTTAGGTTAATAATGGTGTCTAATGTTTTTTGAAAGAACCTTAATGAACACACCAGGTACTAAGTATACCCCATTGAGTACCCAATGATCTCTAGAACCCCAAACTGCATAGACCATCCCATTCCATCATTCCATTAATCCACCAAATTACCCCTAAAACTTCTAAAATTATATAAGAAAACACCAAACATAGAACATAACCCCAAAAATTGGATCCAAATATCATAAGTAAAAAAACTCTCTACAATAGATATACTCAGTTCTAAATTTTATAGATTCCAAAAAAAAATTAATTATATTAGCCATGAAAAACAACAAACCATATGACATATCATCCCCAATATGTAGTCACAACATTTTATAATTTCTAAAATGTCTGTTAGTATATGAGGCCAATATCCGTTCAACTTGCAAAATTTAATACCATCACCCAATCATGTTATATTATTCAAAGTAACAACCCTTTATATAAAAACTCATACATTAATCCATAATAAACAATCATTTCATTTCTTATATCATATCTAATATTAATAATATCTTACCATATATGACAAAATGCGATGAATATTTATTAATTTCACATCAAGAAAACTAATTTAGAAATATCCTAGATCACTAACCATGATTAAATATTCCCCACTCAAATAAAAATGTAATAACTAGGATGATAGTTTTTGTAATTTTAGACCTCACTCAACTGAGTTGTTTCATTAATTAAAATATAATTTATAAAAGACTCTCTAAATTATCGAACTTAATGTCTTAATCTCTATCTTTGAGTTTCAACCATTTGTAAATCCATGTTTCAAATGAATTTTACATTAAAACTTATAACATTTCAGTTACCAAAATATATCACAATAGCCAGTTCCATAGATTAATCATTTAATATGTTATTATTTAGTTACTAGATATGAATCATATAACCCTCATCATAGGACTAGTATAAATATTCTAAATATGAAGATTTTCAGAAGGGATATGTTATAAAGTAAGGGTTCGATGGGGGTGAATCATTGTATGTGTCCTATAAAAAAATTCAATCCCTTCTTCTCACATTTACAACTTTCGTTTTTAGGTGATGATTTTATTTTTATCTTTATCTATATACCTTGTTCATTTTTCTAACATACAATTGTACATAACAGACATTCATACAAGAGATATGAATATCTTCATGGATCATCTATCAAAATTAATGTCTAGTCATTGCTATGATTATGATTCTGCTAAGATCATATAATCCACTATTATCAACATGTGGTTACAATTGTGAAGGGTTTATCCTTATACCCATTTTCAGTGCATCCTTTAATCCAAAACATCCTACTGATTCTTCATATTTTTATCTAAAAAAATTATAATAAAGTGGAATAATAATATAAAATTATAAGAGTAATTGATATTCATGGATTATTATACATTTGATTCTCCCCTTATTCTTATTTTACATTCAATTTCACTAAAAAAATGTAAGGATTTAATCATCTTATTTTTATGGAAATTTAAATGTACAAACATCTTTCATAGAAACATTTGTCACTTCCTTCCTTTCATGGAAGAAAGACTTCCTCTTCTTCTTTCCCATGAAAACTCAGTTTAAAAACACCTTGTTTCACCTTATTTATTCTTCTACATTAGTGAATAAATAAATTGATCTGGATTTATTCATCGACATCAATTCATATAAACTCTATAAAATTATTAGGGTTGAATTACCCTCATTCTCTGTTTATTGGATATTCAATATATATCATAGAGAATATATTCTGTGTATTTTGCGATATTCTTAATGACCTCTATATAGTTATATATTATCTTATATCTTCTCTTCAATTATGCTATGTATTTAATAGTTTTTATATTATCCCACTAATATCTTTAGTTTAAATTCGAAATTTAAATTCAGACCACCATTAAATTCTTCAAAATAATAATTTATATATTTTCCCAATAGACCATAATCTTCCAATTAAAATTAAATGTTATTGTAGATTAAAATAACCAAAAAATTTATAAGATGAATATATTCCATCATGTTACTTATCTCCTCACATAAATTCACTTATGTTGTGTGTCCATAGGGAATATTCTACAACAATATATTTTTAATCCGTTTTCATATAAATGATTCCTAAGGTTGTGGTTTGGTGATGGGGATGTGGGGTAGATGCCTCAAAATTTTCAAATCCACTAAAATTGACCAACATTCCTATGTATTGTGGTATTCTCTTAACATCGTAGCATACCGAAAATTCTAATGACTACAACATGTATAATGGCATATGACGTGGAAGTTAAAAATACTCCAAAACCAAAAAAAATTCTCTCCTCTTAACTATAGCTTGGCCTTATTGGCTGTATCATATTTCATCTTTTAAATTATTAACATCACTATATGAATAGAAAATTATGCATGGATATACCATATATTTTCCAGAACCACTAAAATCTAGAATCCTTTTTTCCGTTACATGCCCTGGAAAAAATTTTGTAATGAATCATGGATTCACGAGACTACGATGTAGTTATTGGGCGGTAGTGTGGAGGTGATAAAATTTTGAGAGGCACTAAAGGTAACACATTCACCCTCTCTGGCATGATCCTTCACTAAATTGAGGACAAAACCAAAATTACACAACCACTAAAATCCATCCAACTCCTAACTATAACATTTTCTGGGTGTAGTGGCATGGAGGTCTTCTCTTCTTTGATTTGGAGAAACATTCTACATCATGCAAATTGATACTGTGGTGTGGCCCTTGTCCTATTCCATTGTACACCACTTATTTCCAACTCCAATTTATCCTTAAATTTTTCTTTTATAATGAACTTTATTCATGATATATGATAACTATAAACACATCACATAGATTCATTTTATTTATATTATAATATTCATCCAAATACATTGTTCTTAAATAGACGTGGTGGATGGATCATCTTATATGTCTTCATCAGAAAAATATGAAGATCACCACCATGGAACTCTAAATCATAAAATAAAATTTTTTTCGAAATAGTTGCTCATTAATATTGAGTCGTTTATAACAAATATTCACAATAATTAGTAGAAAATCAAAGAAAATTCTTCTATGTGATCAATACATCCTATAAACTTCATATTTATTAATATTATTGGATTCTCCATCCAAGATAGACATAAACTCTACTTCAAAATGATTTATATTTCATCAAAAATATATTGAAATCAATGAAATATCTATTAATTGACTATTATTTAATATAAATATACTCATAAAAAGTGATATCAATAATATCCCACTTTTTATTTACTATCAGTACCCACAACAATACAATCATAGAATGATATGTGATTATGAACTCATCATCTTATCAACGTGTATTATAATTCTCTCCCACGTTCTAATAAATCCTGTATTAGGTGTAAATTCATACATAATAAAGGCCAATTAAATATTAAAATATAAGTATATTGAGATATTAATGATGTAAAAACAAGAAGTTTTTAATTTAGACAATTTAACTGTGCATAATATATTGAATTTGATACAAATTAAAAATGAATTCACTTACAATAAATCATCAAGATATTTCAAACAATTTTATAATGATACATTAAGGATACAACCTGAGTTCCAATTGTGATAAAAGTTATCAAGATGTTAATCAACATTAATTTCCTATACTCACATGGACACACAAGTTTAAATATTTCAAGTAAAATTAACATGATAAAATTATCCTAGAGTTTCATCAAAATTTCCCTTTTAGCCATTTAGTAAAATTCTCCCCCTTTATAATAGAATATAATACTAATTATCAAGGATGGTAGATTATGATAGAAAATCATTTTCAATGACAAAAACAATAAAACTTTTCAATAAAAAATCAATATTTCATAAGAAAATATTTTTGGGTAGTATCTTTATCATTCTTCACTTGAATCCCCCATAAGGGAGATTCTCCATAACATCTTAACAATGGAGAGTCTCTTCATGGATAGATTTAAAGATAATCCAAAATAATAATAATCCAATATGTAATTCATCTTACGGATATACATTTTTTAGTTCTTCCACATCATAAAAAAGGATACACACTTCAATTTTTTTCTTTAGAATACCAACTTGTGATATCAATCTAGGATGGGGTCATCATATTCTTGCTATCTAGTGTTGTCTATATAAACTAAATCTCCATTAAAGATGATAACACTTGAATAATCATTTAAGGATTCATTATTGTTTATATTTTCTATCGATAATTGATATAATACTCACATTATCATGTTATCCCCTGGATTCCATGTTTCATATTCAATTCCATCCATTGTAAGTACAAATATAATACAAAATTGTCATGGGAATATGGTGTATAACCTTTATCCTCAATTTGAAATAATAGTTTTAGATCCTCTAAACCAAGTTACTCTATTTTATAAAGTATTCAATATTTCACATCATATTTTCAAATCTTATTCATTCTTTGGTACCAGGATTCTTATCATCTCTTTCATTTCATTACACGGGATACCTATTTTACTATTATTCATCAAATTATATTCATATTGTGATTCAACTATCATTATCTTTGAGGGTTATTTTTATTATAGAAATGTTGTTAAAAAACCTTTGGAATTGTTTCCATATTTTCAAAATCTATCCCATCGAACTTCTCTACCATAATAGTTTTGATTTGTTGATATCCACTCATAAAATTAAACTTCCTCATGCGGATAATTCCCTTTTCCTTAAGAACAATGTTTTTCATTTGATTCTTCCAACTTTCTATCATTTTACAAATATACTATCCAAAACACTAATATATCATTAGGATTGATGATATCTTGTTTGGTTATCCACATGCAAATACACTATTGTTTTTCAAATTAGACCTCTTAGATTAAACACCCATTATAATTATATTTTTTTTAAATCTAACTTGCATTAAACTTAATGTCTAAGTCTCTTTCAACATTCTTCTTAGAATTATTTCATGATTTTTTTATTTTATAACATTTAACCCAAGCATCAATACTTTTTTTAAAAATTCCCACGACCTTCTCTTTTTATTTTAATCTAATGCATGATAAGATGGTAATTGACAACTTTTCTGATCAGATATATTTGGAACATCAATAATATAATAAAAATATTAAAATGTGTTTAAATATGATATATTTATTTATGATATGTTTTTTTTCATATTCCCAGGGTTTCTCCCTCTTGAAACATGCATCCATTATGCTTTAATATTTAAGGGATTATAGAAAAAATCCAATTCATGTTGTGTTAAACTATTGAAGCACTATCATTGAACCACAATCATTGATTTTGTCATCTTTAGTGCATACTATCTAGATTTTTAAGATTTAGTATCATTATATTTAAGGTAATTGTACAACATTTTTTTGTGCTCTGATTAGGGAACAAACAATAATTTCTTTTTCCATATACAATTTTTATAATGGTTGAATTATCATCACTTATAATCATTCATCCTTGTACTGGTGTGGATTCACACCTTGTACTTTTCTTATAAAGAGACACACAAGTTTAATTAAATATAGATATAAATGGTACCTTCTTGTTTAAGATTTAATGGGAAAGATCATAAAATGATTTAATTATACTCTTGTCATATAAAATATGTCTATTTACACAAGTATCCCCCCTATAAGTTTTTTGAGACAGTACCAAATATTCAATCAATATTTTGTGAAGATTAGGTTTGGATTACTAACAAATTTACTAATCTGATTTTGATTTATAGATTTCACATCTTATGAATATTATTTTCAACCTCAGTCATCTTTAAAAAACATCATGCTCCTTATTAATTCTTATAACTTATTCATCGTACATTTTAAGAATTTCTTTTAATGATGTTTCAAGATCTTTAAATCTCTCGAAATTGATATCCAATGGTGTATTCTGGACATCAATGTTTTTTTATATTTTATTCTAATGAATAGAACTTGTTCTCAGACAATTCATGGGATTCATCCTTCTCTTAGATTGTATTAATCCCCTCCACATTGAAAATGGAGAACCGTTCCATTAGATCATAGAAAACCCATATTTCAATATAATTTATATCATAATTTATTACATAAAAATAAACATAATACTATCCAAAAATATCATTTATAAAAGTTACTTTGAAATATTAAGTACATGGAATATCAATATTACGCATGGAGACATTTTTGTTTTTGAAAATGTCCTTAATAATACTTAAAATCCCATTTCTCTGTTAAAAATTCATGGGATAAAATGGGGAAATACAAAAGAAATGGGTGAGAAATAAAGACTAGTAAGGAAATATATAAAGCATATCATGAATAAATTATTACATGTAATCCAATTGAAACTTGAAAGGGATTTAAAAGGGATGATAATAATAAACATGAAAATTGATTTATGGAGATTTATGATAACATAATGGTATAATGGGATTGTGGAAACAACTTAAAACATGTCTTTATAAACATAAGTAAAGGATAAACACCAAGAAAATATAACAGTGTATATAGTATAACATCCCATAGATCTTAAATCAAATATAACATGTTTAAAACAACACCAAATTAATTGGAGGTCTATATAATTTCATGCACATCCATCACATTCATATCATTCACATGTATATGTGTTTCACATAGATCATTCAACATAGAATCATACTTCATCACATATAATACCAAGATTATGAAGTTTGGATACATACAAATAATTTACCAATAAATAAATGATATGTACATCTTGGTGAATAACATTGAGTGGAAATGAGTATGAGTATCCATAAAATAAAAGTTCATTTTGGAAAATCATAAGATAGTTTTGTCACCTTAACAGTGGAACTCAAAGATTCTTGTAAGGGATTAATGAGAGTGAAATATGACTCTAATTACATGTAAATCATATGATAATTAAGAGGGTTATTTAGGAATATATTACAACATGATCAATTGTGAATAAAAAGGCCTACGGAAAAGAACACTTCTGAATAAAGTAGAGAAGGAGAGGAACACATACATTGAGAGGGTGTTCCCAAAAGATTAGAAGGACATTCTTTTGAGCTTAAGGGAACCTTGGGAGTGATATATATTGATAATGGTTGAGAATAATCTTGATAATTTTTTATTTAATATATATAATAGAATGGGGTGGTTTGTATAGGAAAAATATGGGGTTCTTTATTATTTCCAAACAATGGTTTTGGAAACTATACAATTAAGTAATGAAAACTACAAACATCTCCATGGTTTATTTCATGGTTTTTACTTTGGTGATGTGGTTTTAGTTATTTTAAATGTTTATGAACTTATCTCATTAAATTATTACCCTTTTTTATGTGGATGTGATTCATTTTCATAATTTATTTATTTGAAAACATTAAAATATAATATAGGATTTAAAGGATTAAGAACGGGTTGATAAATTTCATAAAGTAACCACAATAAAAATTATTTTAAAAGAGAAATATATATTTGGTCATGAAAACCCTGTATTTAATATATTACACCACTTTTTTATTTTTATGATGTCATAATATATATTGAATATTTAAATAGAATTTAACTTTGACTAAAAAATTTTCTATCTCTGAAAATTTGGACAAACCCACTATTGGATAATTTCCACTTGATAATTTAAAAATAATATTTATTTTATCGAAATATATCTCCATGTAAGAGAATTTAATCATTTAAATAAGAAATACACATTTAATGAAAATACACTTTTTTTAATAATAATAGTTTTCTAATTCCTATAAAACATATTCCTGACTTAATAAAATTATACAATCATTTATATATAATTATTTTTATTTAATACAAATATTCTATCAAAAAATAAATTTCATCAAAGAATTGTTAATTCATTAAAATAATGAATATTGATAAAAAAAAATATGCTTCCAAAATAATAGAATTTCCATTTCTAGTAAAAATTTTCACCTGATTATGTAATAATAACAAGAAAGTAATAATAATAATAGATAAATATATGAATTATTTTATAAAAAAGATATAAAAATTCACACTAATAAGGTGTTGATACATTCCCCTTTATTACACAAATAAATTCCCAATGTTTAAGGTGTGTTATTGTTAGATTTTCATGGGGTGGTTCAATAAACATTGTTTGGGTATTGATATCGATGATCTTGAACATTTACCATAAACTATATCTATTGGGATTTAGTTGCTGAATCTTGTCATGGGATTGATCCTGGTATGAGCCTAGTGATTTTATATCCCTCGGAATCTATGATAAATGGACTTCTTAGGGTATAATCGTACTGGTCGAGGGTATCACTTCTTTTATCTATATTACTTGAATTTTATCATAACCCTATACAAATGTTAATCATATGATCCCTATTTAACATAATGTAATTGAGATGGGTTAGGTTGAAGTTCAAGTAGATAGGTTACCCTTCGATGTGACAAATGATCAAAAAATAGAATATATATCTAGAAATAAACATTCCATTCTTCCCAATCCATAAGAATTTCTTCAATGGTGATATACGAATGAACACTTTATCAATGACCTCGATGTCTAGTTTCCATCAATAATTGTATTCAATGCTTGTATGTTGATTTTTTGTTCATTTCATATTATAATAAATTGTTTGAAACTACTCCAACATATCTTGGGTAAGATCAAGCCCCATCATCTTCCACTCCCCAACTTTATCCCAACATGTTGGATTCTAATACCTATTCCTATGTAGATACATATAAGGTTCCATTTGTATTTTACAGAGGAAAAAATTGTTATATAATAACTTAAATAAGGGATGGGTATAGTCCCAATTTTCTTGTAAATCCATTGAACATGATCTCCAAACAACATTTAGAGTTTTAATTGTTCATTAAAGATGACCATCCTACCATGGGTGATAAGAAGTATTGAAGATCAGTTCTATATTCAATGATTTTGAAGTATTACCCAAAACCATGAGGTAAACACCATATTATGATTAGATATAATGCAGAATGGAACTCTATTAAATCTTACCACTTACCTTATGTATATCATATCAGTTTAGTCATGATATAAATATCTATTGACAGAAATGAAAAGTGATGAATTTTTAAGGTGATTGAATACCACCCATTTGTAATTTTTTTCATTTATATTTTTTGGGGAGTCCTATCATTAAATTCATGATAATTGTTTTCTATTTCGATACATTTAATGGAAATGGTTGCATCATACCCTTATAATTTGTTATTTTAAACTTGACTTGTTGACATACCAAGCCTAGATATGGGAATTCCACAATATCTATCTTCATGTTATCCCACCATAAATTTTGTATTCAAATATATATACCAATTAGTGCTTCAGTGATTAATATAATAAGATATTCTATGAAAATAATCCAGAAGTCCCCTATTCAGTTCTGGTATTCGTAGGACACATATACGGGTTCCAAACATTATGACCCCATCTTTAACGATGTTGAACTAAAAAAATTATACGTTCTTATATATTACCTCATCATATTTTTATGACTCTTTATCCTCTCAAAAATGGATTGTTGAGAAGTTATTTGAGAATGTTAGTATGATGATGCTTTTATTACTCTTATATCAACAATTTTTATGTATACGAATATTGGATCCCTTGAATCCCTCTTTATGGATAGTTTTGTTGGTTCTTCCAAATCAAAGAATCCACAAATTGTATATCATTCATAGTATGGTAATGGATTAAATTGTCACAATCCTTGATCACCTCTAACAAACTCAGTTGGTTCATATTATGATCCATCTTTGTGAATAAATAATTGTGGCTTTTATGATCCATATATATGTCATACCTCTAACATTAGATATAATTTTGAAAAAAATTACCAAAAATTTCACCAAATAAAATTATATATCATGAGTTGGGTAGTTCTACTCATGGATCAATTATTGGTATGAAGGATAGGCTATCAATTTCTTATTTTTTAATAGTACAAAACCTAATCACATTTTGGAAGCATCATTGTAGATTGAAGATAATTTCCCACATATGGGTAATGAGAGATAAGGTGTATTGATTATCATATTCTAAATCACTTTAAAACATTCACCACAATCATCATTCCAGAAAAACTAGACTTTTTCAGTTATCTTGGTTATGAGTATTTAAAATTGTCAGGAGTTTCTCTTAAATCAATGAATGTTTGTAGTTAATTTAATGAAACATGAAAATTTCATTATAAAGGTTTAGGTTCAACATCCTTCAATTGCCTCTATTTTTAAAAGTCTATAGATATCCCTTGTTCAGTGATAAAATGATGGTGGAATGTTACATTATCCAAAAAAGAATTCACATTTACTATAATTCACAAACTTGTTTTCATTCATAATGTCTTTAGTATAGTACTCCATGTATACTCATAAATCTCATTGATTTTTTATTAAATTGGAATATAATCTAGAACCAATACCACAAATTTATCATGTTAATCCATAAAGAATCTATTCATTTAGTATAAAATGATTTCTATATCATTATTGTGTTCAAGTGGAATCACTATGAAATTATAGTGCCCATAAATTGTTTGGAATGTTGTCTTGTGGATATACTTATTCTTACCATTTAGTTTATATTATCCTGACTCGAGATCCACCTTTGAGAAATGTCGTGATCCTCTTAGATAAGCATAGAAGTTATCAATTAGTGGAAGTTACTACTTATTATTTATCACGATCTTGTGGAGATCATGCTAATAAATCAATTGGTGCATTGAACTATGATTCTTCATGATGAAGATGACCGGTGCACCATAAGATGAGGCAATAAGGTTTATAAACCTTTTCTCAAGGTTCTAATAGAGTTTCTTCCTCAGGTACTAGATTTCAACAGTGACCATTCTATATGGAATCTTGTATATTAGAAAAGATATGGGTTTAGGATCGATTGAAAATCCAACAACTCAACTAGGAGGGAGACGAAAAAATTATTTATGAGGCATATCAGTATATTCCATGAAAATGGGATTGTCTTCAATGAGGATATTTTCATTCATCTCAATAATTTGTGTAAGATACAAATTCTCATTAGCTTAAAATTCAAATTCATGAGATAATGATAATAAATAATATACAACCTCCTACTTTCACTCATATATAATTAGAGGCCAATTCTGGATGCAGTTGGTAAATTACTTCTATCATAAATTTATTTTTTCTATATATAAGTAAATCAAATTCATACCCAACATAGAATATAATTATACTAAAGGTATCATCACAACATTAACTTATAAGATAAACACATAACTTTTGATATTATAGGATTTATATACATGAGAGGTAATAATTGCCCATTTTTCAGTTTTCACAGATAGCTCAACTTATATGCATTTATTGGTGTTTTAATAGTTATAATAAACTTGTGAGATACAAAATAATGCATATAACTATAATAAAAAACAATGTTCATTATTATTGAACAACTGACTAGCATACCTACCACCACTTCATTTTTAGAACCCACCTCTAATGTTACGATCGAATAATCATTCCCTTGTTCTCTAGGCCTCATAGGTTGTTGTTTTCAGTTTTTGCTGATATCCAATGGATTCATGAATTTATTATTATAGTGTACTTATTCCTTTTACTTGAAATAGTGTAAAATGGGATGAGGGTTGACCATATCATTCCCTTCTTCCATCAATTTGGTGGGTTTATCCAATCAATAATCGATAGATATGTGACTTTCATTCCACACCAAAATAACTTCCTTATCCACTTCAATAAATTTATGATTTAAACTCCACTATTACTATTCTTTTCCCAGTGATACCCATGAGATTTACTAATATTGATTTCAAATTTTAGGCCACATTCGACAATTTCCCCACAGAGAAAGCATTCAACATTATTTTTGGGGGTAAAAAAATTATTACGTATATTGAGGAATTATTTTAATGTTTTTTTTATATACCCTAATATATTTTTCATGATTTTTGTAAAGTCAAAGAAAATACACCACTATTTTAAGTTTAATAGTATAAGGAAAATATTTATCAAAAAACACTTCCTAGAATTCCTTCAATTCCATCAATCTAGTATCTTCGACAATATTCATTTTTTAACCAATTTACACTATTAATAATCTTATCCCTCCATGAGATATACATCCAAAATGAACTTATCTTTCTCTAATCATGGAATGATGGAAAAAAAATTTTTGTGGAGCTAATCAAATTTTCTGCAATTAAGGGATCATAAGATACTTTAAAATTTAATGAACTTTGTCACATAAGGATTTTAATTGCAACTTTTTCTTTATTAGGGAGATTTGGGAATTCCTCTTAGTTTTTGTTTTACATAAATATTAGTCAATTGAAAATGTATATTCATGAATTTTGAGATTCATTTTCCCATAGTGTGGGTAATATCATTCTAGAATTCATCACATTTGACCTCACATTGTTCTTTGAATCAGTTCATCATATTTCAAGACATTGAATATAATAAAGGGAAAATTTATAAGGAATATTCTTAAACTATTGAACACATAAATGTGAAATAATAAAAAATATAGGAAGAAATAATTTATTCATTATCCTATAGATTTATAGGCTTCAATATAAGTTATCCATGATATATTTCCTAATATTAAATCTTTTGGGTATTTTTTTCCCTTATTAATGGTTTTTAATCAGCTTATCACTTTACTCAAGAATAACCCATTAGAGTGTTAATGTTGTTGTGCCACAAGGCCCATTGTTGCTCACCCATTCACAATCGAGTCTAGATCAATACGTTATTTAAAGGATTTCACCACTAGGCACATCTGTGCAAGATCAATATCCACTTATTGTATCTATATAGGGATTTATTTGTTTTGAAGCCACTTAATTTTTACATTACCAATATTTAGTGATTATTTACTATGATTAGTGTTATCCCTAAGGATTTCCCATATGTTTTATTACCGAAATAAGAGAAAATAAATTGAATTTTATCAAATACCAACTGTGAAAACCCATATTTTAATACAAATTATTTCATGATTAGGTAAAAGTACACATACAAATTACCAAAATATTACAATGTAGGGTATATTTGGGATATTAGTCACATAGAATATAAAATTGATACATGGATATAACAACAGTTTTGAAAACATCCACAACTTTATCAAAAATTCCACTTCCATTTTAATACAGTATGGGATAACCTGATGATATTCATAACACAGGTGTGATCTATAAAGCCTAGTAAGGGAATAAAAGAATAATAATATGAATAATTTATTACATATAAGTCAATATGAATTTTAAAAGGACGTAAATGGGGTGGAATCATTAATATGAACATTAAAGTTAGATATATGATGATAACATAAATGTATCATGAAAATGTGGAAAAAAATTAAAGCCTAGGATCATAAGCATAAGTCAAGGATAACCTTCCAGACAACATATCATAGTGTTCTTAGGATAACCTCCCATGAACCATACTTGGAATGTCATGAGATTAAAATATTACCCGATGCATTAGAGGGATAACTTATTTTGGGCATACCCATAAAATTAATATCTTGTACATGCATAAGTGTGCCATGTATATCATTCAACATAGAATCTTATTTCATCACATATAATTCAAATGATAGAGTCTCAGATAAATAAAAGGAAGTCTGAAATCATTAAATTATAGGCAAATCTATGTTAATACCCTTTTGTGGAAATGGAGATAACTCTTCACCAAAATAAAAGTTTGTCATAGAAAATCACAGGATAATTTTAGTAACATAACTGGGGTACTAAAAGATTTATAGAAGGCCACAATGAAATTTAAAGGGGTATAAAATCACTTGGAAATAAAATGGTGGTAAGAGGGATATATAATAAAATTTTACAACATGAATTTTTTTTAATGAAAATTCATAATACAAAGATGGTTCTTGAATAAAGAGGATAAGGAGAGGCTCCCTTACTATGAGAGTGTATTTCCAAAATCTTAAGAGGAGCTTCTTGATAGGTTATGGGAACCATGAGTGGGATCTATAGAGGATGTGGTAGAGAATAGTGATAATACAATGGATTTGAGGGAAGAATAATGGGATCTTGGGTGCGTGTATATAGGAAAAGAGTAGGGTGTTCTTTATTATATTTCAAACCAAGTTTTTGGACTTTAAACAATAAATTATTCAAAACCAAAATCATTCACATGGGGTTTTATAATATTTTCAATGAAAGTGGATATTATTTCATTCTTTTCATGTTTATGGACCTATAGAATTAAAATAGTACTGGTCAATGCCATTAATTCTATCTCTATTAGATGCTCTAGAAGATGGGCTTTGTAGGGTATGATCTTACCGGTCAAGGACACCACATATTTTTTTCTATATAAATTAGACTTTATCGTAACCCTATATATTCAATGGATATAATTTCAATGATTATGATGTTAAAGGTTTTTAAATCTGATATTATATAACATATAATGGTCAAAAATTACCAAAGTTGTGTATGTTTGTTCTTTAATTACATTACATAGATAAGGCATTTAACTTTATCACAAATGGATTTTTATATATAGATGTTTGCTTCATTTTAGCTCCTCATTACCACCATCTTGGAATGTAACTTGTTTTGAGATCTTAATGAAGGTAAAATATATTTCCCTCAAAGCCACCTCAATGTTATTAGTCTCACCTTCATGTTGAGTGATGTCTTCCTAATGAATTTCAAAATTTCCACAAATTAAATAAATAAGTTCATTGGGTAAGACTTTAATCAATTACATTAATGAATTAATATATTTATCATTTGAAATATTATTAAACCAACATGAATCATCTTATTGTGGAATGTTTAGACAGGAATATTTATATACTATAGGATCACTTGAATTCCATGATCTAATTTATGTCAAAACATTGCCGATATATTTTGGGGTATATGGAACCATATTATATTTTTCTTTTAAGTATGATATACCTTCATTTTCTAGAACACTTGAACATTTTTCGACTTTTGAAAATAGGGGATACTTATTTGTCCTATTCTTTTATTTATTTATTTTATTCAACATGATTTTTCTAGAAACTGATTTATGATAAAAACACAACTTCTCCAAAGCTAACCTTAATTATATATTTAAGAAAGAAACATAAAATTTTCAAAGAGAACAATATTATATTGAGAATCATATCATAGGTGAATTTAATCATTTTCACATAACTATTTCATTATCTTCTATAGATAAATTTACCTCACATCATGGTAAACTTTCCTTCTATATTCAGATAGTGAAGAAATTCAAATATACCTTCATACACTCTAGTACACCTCACCCATGTACATCTAAGTAAGATTATAAAATAGTATCAAATATTTAAAAAAACTCCCAATATTTTTTTCATCTATCTCATGTAAGAACTTATGAATTAAATATATACAAGACCCTTATGAACCCTTCATCATTACAAAATAACTATATAGATTCATTCTAATATATAACCCATTTTACCAAATATAATCCTTTATTAAGTTTCAAAACATTCACATGAAAGATTAAATGGTATTTAATAATTTTAGAGTAATAAATTCTCTTCAAAATCATCTGGTCCCTATCTAGTTTGGTAACCTATACTGTAGTTAAAGAATACAATATATGATCTTGATCACCAACCTAACCATAATCCAAAAAAAACATTGGTTCTCCCAATATTTTTTATGGTAAGTGAGGTCCCTAATAGCTACCATCATAAGGGTTGTGTACCACCCATTATCCCTATCGATTAAATACATGAAAGGGTTGACACCCCACTGATTCTCAATATTCAAACTCAAAAAATTCCCATATGAGTTATAATTTACCTTACCTAGTCTCATATGACTAATAAAACACTCCTGAAACCCCTATATGTAAATCACATTCCTAAAAATGAACCACACAGTTTTTCATAACCAATATTCCAAGGAAAATACCACACTAAAATTAAACCCACAACCCCACATAACTCAATAATCAATTAAAAACTACATAGTCAACCCAACTTATAATTATTTCATGTCATTAAATCATGAATACTTTAGATATCAGATGAAAATCAATTAATTTTCCTCATGTAAAGTGAGTAGGAACTAAATTAATCACTAATTAACCCAAAGTAACAACATAACAAACAAACATTCCCACTGTAAAACCATTATATCACACTATCACATCATAATAATAATATTTTAGAAAATACTACCCATAATTATAAAATTAGAATCATCAAAAATGATTTACATCTAAAATAAATATAAGTAATCTCTTATCCCCTTTTTCATCCTTCTTAAGAGAGTCTAAACGATTGAGATATTCCAAATCTAAATTAATCCTCAAAACATATTTGAGGAAACAATCACAAAAAAAATCCATAAATAATTTATTTTTGATATTTTCATTAATACACACTAATATTTTATTTAAGAAACCATCAAAAAACATTATATTGTAATTTTAATTAATCAAAATATTATTTCTAAAAATTTCATTTCTAAAAACACATTCTAAAACAATATTCCCTTGAAAAATTTTTCTCATTAAAATCCATTCATGAACATATCATGAATGACAACATGTCACACATGATTAATTTTCGTAATCCTTTTGGAACCCTGATCCAATATTGAAAACAATAAATCAATAAAAAACATCCCATTTAAAAAACATTATTATAATTGGGAAAAACAAAATGACAATACCATCGATCTAGTAACATGGGGTTTCACAAGATAGGTGGTCATAAAGCACATTCACAATGTCTATTCATGGTTAAAAACTATCCCTTATCAACCTAACATTCTGTAAATCCTAAATTAAAGAGAAATAATTATATGATATTCTTTCTAACATCCCTAGTCTTGTTTAACTAAATAGTTCCAAGATTCCTGTTGCTGTGAGATATCTGACATGATTCCCCAAAAACAATAGGTTGTTTATTGGAGATGGATAAATTTATGGAATATTTGTGAGGTAACGCCTCTAATATCATAGAAATCAAGTGTATAAAAAAACATTTACATAATAAAATATTATATTACACACATAGTATAAAAAATAAATCAATCCACACCAATAAAATTTAAAATATATTAAAATTGATGAAACCTTAAAATATCATAAATTAAATACATATAAAGAACAAACCATTGGACTATACATGTAAAATACAAGTAGAATAATAAAAAATTTAAATGGATACCCAACAATGTTTCTTGATCCTCACCCAAACCCCTAACCCCCAAACACCATCAAATTTATTAATCCCAATCACCTATAAAATTTATGCCCAAGCCTATATATGACATACTAATTGAATCCGTACCAAGGTGAACATGTATGTTGTGCACCTCACACCTACTAGAACACCCCTATTGGTTCCTGTAATATATATAGATTATACTTTTTGTACATATTAAAATAAATAAAACTGTAACAGACAATAATAAACCAATAAAATCATCTAATGATGATCTAACATGGAAAAAACAATATATATTCCCTCTTAGTTAGAAACATTTTCATTATTTACAAAAATATTTTAAAAAGATAAGAATAATAGATTATTTCCTTATATGATGTTGGCCTATCCTATAGGAGTATAATGCGTGTTAGATAGAGTATCAGTCTCAAGTTAGTCTTTTCACTGACATTAAAAAGTGATCGAAATTGAATCATGATCATATTAATTTTATCCCTCATTTATAAAATTTATGATAACAAACATATCAATATCTATACATTCTTTTTATTGGTTGTAAAAAGCGAACATATTTAAGTTGTTCATCTAAACAATAAGAGAGGTATAACATATCTAATCATTTGGAAAAGAAATATTCTCAGGATGATGGAAGAGGGAATACCATGACTTAATCACCTCATAATATATAGATAAGGTATCATGTCTCACCATCATATAATAGATTTGAAAAACAATGAAGATAAAATTTTCACCTCAAAATTATGCATAATCACATTGGGGACATGATAATAAATAAATAGGCACTAAAAAATCATATATATCCTTAATACAATATCCTTACTACGTTATCATATATATTATGTTTTCTATATATTTATTCATAATAATAGACTCTAGTTACCTATAACACCAATATATTTTAATGTCACCAATTGAAAGGTGGATTATCAAAATCAATAAAAAATGAAGGCCTTCAGGCCATTAGAGGAGTAGTATGTTTGAAAGATTGTGACATAGGGAACATCAAACAAAAATTAATCATGATTATTTCATTGAGATAAATTATTAGATTAAAATAAAAAAACTAATACATCCTCAGGATTAAATTTTAGGAACATAGGATCAAATAATCACTAGGGACGAATCAACAATTCACCTATAGTATGTATTTCCTTTAAAAAACTCCACCACTTTTTAGAGTAATTTTTTTTATTATCCCAAAAAAAAGAACACACCTAGAGAGAATAATCTATTTATAAGGTTCATTACTCAATGTGAGTAGCTAGTCCTTGGAATGATCAAGTAAAATCTAGGATCAAATGATCTGTTAAAATAATTGTAAAACAAAATGAGTAGGGAAAATATTTAAAACTCACATTAAAGTCTCCTAACTAATTTTTGAATCCCTCACACCATGTTCATATATTACTAATAAAAAATTAAAATTATAACGAAAAAGTAGACATGTATTACTCCTATAGAATTTAATCTAGTTTTTCAATTTACTGATATCATATTCTTATTTTTTTTCTTGTATAAGATAGTATTCACTTAAACATACCTACACAACACTACATGTAACCTTTTATCCTTCACCAACAAATCATTATCAATTTTCACACTCACATTTTCAACATAGATTTGAAATAGAATAAATAATTATTTATAGATCCATGATAGTTATAAAATTTAATTTATTATTTATTAAAAATTTTATAATACCATGTAAATATATTTGAATTAAAACTCTCAAAAATATTAGATTGGTTCATTTCAAAAACATTCAAAGAAAATATCTTCCATTAATGTTTGTAACTCTAATAGGTTATGGATAAATAACATACCTTATTCAACCTTCTATAAACGAGAATTTATTCAATAATATAAGTATGTATATGTATCAATTCAATAATGGTAGAGAGACATGAAAGTAATAGCTCCATTCAATGCTTTCTTACTCTTCAAACCAAACCACCTTTTTTTTATGAAAAAATAACAACACATCACATGAAGTAATAAAACATTTATACATGCACTCAATATGGAAAAACACCATTAAAATAGAAATAAATATTTCTGTGATTTCTTTTTCATGTTTTCTTTCAACAAGATGTGAGCATCTCTCTAGGAATGTGAACATTAATAATAAAACATTCAACTATACTTCTTTATGTATAAAGAAAAATGTGTATTGTATATTTTTCTTTTTCACACATTCATCAGTGAATCAAAATATTTGAACCATATCTCAATTTTTCATCATTATGTATTTATTAAAAATATCATTTACAAGAATAATGCAAGTATCATTATATTTCACCATTAGAAGTGAACATTACTTTGCATCATCAGTTTAAAATTGAAGGTATCATTATGTATAATGAAACTCACAGTTGCTTACTTTTTCATCAAGCAGTCACATACCAGTGGTAGCACATAAATATTAGGACCACAACAGTATAAACATGATGGTATCACCCTAATATTATCATAAAAGAAATAACCCCTTAATGCCATGACTGTTGTGGTATCACCATGGTGGTAACACCTTCGTGGTGGCATCATTTTGGTATCACCATGATGGTAAAACCTTGATTGATGAAAACTAGTGGTAGAAAATTTAAAATAGAACCCTGGTGATAGCACCCTGGAAGAAACACCAAAGTGGAATCACCTTGATTCAATCACCCTAGTTGTAGAAGCATTAAAAATCATCACAATAATTGATAATAATAGACAAAAGCATAACCAAACCATTTATTTCATACCAAATTCTTCACCTAAGACAAAAATACAAAGCCTCTTAGTTTCAACAGTATCAAAAATTTTATTTTGTTGTCAACCAAGGAATATAACTCTTTTATCATATTAAACTCCAATAATGCATCATTATCTAAAACTTTCAAGACTAAGTGAGTGTACATGGTGTAGGAAATTAAAATTATTGGAAATAAATACTTGATATCTCTAAAAAAAATTATCAATAAACAGTATTTCTATAAAAACATTTAAAATAGAGACTAACTTAAATATATAAAAAAATAGTTCTGATATCCACTTCAAAAATGTCTTAAAATAGTTTAAACATGATTAAATAACAACATACCACTTTTAAAAACCCCTATAAATAAATGATCTTCCTTAACAGTTAAAACACATTTTGATGGATATATCATTTTTTTTTCATTTTTCTCCCACTTTAACAACAACATCCAAATACAAGAAGATAGTGTAGAAAAAACATAGATATATTATATTTTTATAGGGTGATTATTAACATTGAACACCAACCTTGGATTCTAGAAAAAATATTTATAAAATGAAATGGTGAATATAGTAGAAATATGATTTTTTATTGTAATAAAATCTAACATAAATTAATTTCACTCCCCATAAAAGTTGATAAAGTGATATTAAATATTAATATTCTTGATCCGAGAATATTGAATATGATTATTTGAAATATTTACAAAACATTTATTACAACATCCAATAAGAAGTAGAATCTTGACACACACCTTCAGATCATCTAACTGAGTTGTTATCCACATCAACTAAGTTATATCATAAGTTTATTTCACATATTATAACTCATTATTTATTATCATTAAATTAAACTGATTATTTGTGTCTGATAACTTACATCTATCAAAAAGAATAAAAAATCCACCATATTTGGAGTTTTTGTCATCTTTATAGCCTATCCAATCAGTATCATCATAACTAAAGATATCAAAATTTTCATTATTTTCTTATTTTAATCGAATGTATTATATACCCTATAAATATATGAGAATAATTTTTATTGAGATAAAATATTATTATTATTCTGAAATATCAAATATATCAAAAAGTGTGATGACATACTGATTTTTTGTTTTTGATATTTTAATCTATAAAAACATTTCTATCAACATTATTAACTCTAATGGGTTAACTTGTATTTTCTAATTCATCATTGGAAAGATTCGATCCCATTGAAATTGGTTTTGAAATTTATTTTTAATCCTCCATACCTATTATTTCCAAGATTTTACTTCCATACATCTCTTGAGAAAGAAATATGTCATATTTCTCTTGAGAGGTTTACAAACCTAGAAAGTACATCATCTATCAATGAATTAATATTTCAAATAAATAGTTCATTTACTTGAAAAAATACCCAAAAATTTATATATCATTTCAATAAAATAATATTTCACCTACATAAAAATGGACTTATAAATCATTTTGATTTCGAATATAGATATTTGTGTCCACACTTCCATTTTGGAATTCAATCTTTTCAACTATGTTTCAAACATAGAATAACATGGTCTTGGAACTTTTTTCAGCCTATATAAATAATTATTTATCCTCTGAATAATATATTATACTTCTCTAAATGTAATCCCATATGGTAGTTTGATGTAAAATTTTTCATGTAATTATTTACTGATAAATACTTACTTTACATCCATTTAGTAGATATTATAGTGCATTTGTAAAGAAATAATAAGAATAATTATAATAGTTTTAAGCATATCAACTGGTTCAAAAGTCTCAAAAAATTCAACTCCTACAATTTTTGAATTTCCTTTACATAGTGATATTTCTTTATTACTCACCTATTTAATTTAATTAATTTTAGGACACAAAATTTGTCCTGAGTAAATATTATCATTAGGTTTAGTAACAAGTTTCCATGTATCATTCATTTCCATTTTCCCTAATTATTCATTCATATCACAAAACCACTATGATTATCCATACATTCCTCAAAATATTTAGCTTTTACTTCGGATAAAAGAGAGGTATGAGATTTTTTCTTTAGATTGATTTTACTTTTTTACATATTATTCTTGATTCATAATTATATTTTGATATTATACTTTTTTATCATCATAAGTTGAGTAAAATTTGATTTTTCATCATAACTAGAGATTGTTAAATATTCACCTTTGGTATTAACATCTTCAATATTTTAATCTTTATGTACTATTTCATCTGGTAGAGTAAAAAAATTAATAAAAACATACCTTCTACCAAAAGATTCATTGTTAATTATTTCTTTTTTTAAATTCTATGATCTTCATATACTATGTCTCCAAAACTAAATATGTATCCTTATTATGTCAATGAAATCCACTTTAATTTTGAGGAAAACTAAGAAATATTCCATCCGAACCTCTTGTGTCACACTTTAATATATTTCCCTCTTTAATCTATATGGTACAAGGGATTCCAAATCCAAATAGATACATTAATCTTGGAGTAATATTATAGTACTTATTATATGGAATAATATCTATATTAAGTCTATATAATAATTTATTTTGAACATGTACTACTTCTCTAACGAATTATGTCAATAAAATTCCTAGAAATATAATTTTTTATCATCATTTTATGATGGATCTCAAAAAATATTCAATTTTTCTATTTAACTACACCATTTTTTTTGTTATTAATGTGAACTATGTTCATTATGAATGTCATATTTTTAGAACAATCTTAAATCCTATTATTTGTGTACTCATCAACATTATATATATACCAAATCTCTTAGAAGAGTAAACAAACACTTTTTAAACACTTATTCTGAAAATAATTAACATCTTTAGATCCTATTTTGTATGTTTCATAAAAATAATCCATGTAAATTAATTAATAGATGAAACAAAATACATATCATAATGTGTTGAATAAATTAACTTGGGAACATAAATATTTGAATGTATTATTTCTAATGGATGCATTTTCTAAATCAAATACTTTTTTTTGAGTAATTAGGTATCTTTTCATTTTAATGTATAGATAAAATCCACTAGATCTCCCCCTTTACCATATGCATGTAACAAATTCTTTCCCTTTTTGAAAGTGTTCTCATTTTCCATTAGAAAATGTTACTAAGCCTTATATGGCATAGTTCATTTTCCACTATCATACATAAAAACTATGAATGTTGAGCATTATAAATTTGGTAATAATTTCCATTTATTTATTTTCCATTTGTAACACCCTTTCCATATTCTATCCTTTTTACCCAAAAAACAACATTGCTAAATATTACCTCATTCCATTAATCACAATGAAATGAAACTCTAATACAATTTTGTCTCAAACCATAAATATAAATAGTGTTCCTACATTTAAAATTTTCTTTTGAAATATCATCATTACAAACACTTATAATCACGGGAGACCGATCATTTTCAAGGGTCACAAATAATTATTAAAATTAAACAACATTATTCAAAAACATAAAATTTCACTATCATATATGAAGAGAATACATAGTCCAATATCCATAGGCATTCCTCAATTGAGGAATTAAGATGAAATTGTACAATAAAATCCTTTTATTTACATTTCCCCAATAATATTATTTTATTATTAGGCGAGAATAATAGTGAGACATTCTTTTTATATAATACCTGTTTGATCACATAATTCACCCAATTATTATAATAATTTAAATATATTTTCATTCATCAAAACAGATTTTCTAGGTTTATTGTGAATCTATCTTCTTATAGTGGGTAGAATTCCCCTCAGAATTTTTCTCCAAAATAATATACAACCATCAAGATGATGATAATTAATCATGGACATAATTTATGTATTCCTAAGGGCTCTGAATTAAAGACAATATCCTTAAAAAGTTTATCTATATTTGAAAACAACATTATAGCCATTAAAATATCTCTGAATTTCTCTTTTTATTTGATAATCAATCATTGATTCATTTTGTGAGTCAATATTCTGGTAAACCTATAGAATGTTTCTCTTAATAATAGTCTTCTTTTAAATATGTTTTGATTTACAATGAGAAGTATTTTTTTAATAAATGTTAACAATCCTAGAATGCCATGATTTTATGACTCAATAGAATTAACCATAAAATTATCTCCTTTATCATGCCTCTTCTTCTGAAACCTCATAAAAAATGTTTAGATAAAATATCATCCAAAAAATATGGTTTTTGTTAACCTTATCACACTTATTTATAATGTGAAAATTCTAAAACTTCTTGAATATAATTATTGAATATAATTATAGAAATTATCAATTATTCTTATAATTTAAAAACTTTTAGTTCAATTTGATAATAATTCTTTTATAACCCTTTAATATCATCATTCATTTTGGTACCCATGGTGTTCGTAGAATAATTTAATTTTTTTAAAATTTAAATAACTTTTAATAGCATATATTTTCTTCTTCATGGGATCTTACAATTTTTTTAGTATTATGATCATCTTTCTTCATCTTTTTCTTTTACACTTCATGTTTTTTAATTTTAGAAACACATTCAATTAATTATATCATAAGAATAAATTCAATTTGTGTTTCAAAATATTCACATATTGAGTTTTTACCTTCATCACTATTGAATTTTTATCATTAAATATCATAGTAAGAATCTATTAACCAACATCAATTTCTACATCAACCTATTCATCCTCATTACTACTTTTACATTCTTCCTATATAGATAAGAAAATTCCCTTATGTTCATTGTGAAAATATATTTCTCTTAGATGTGTTCCTTTTTAAGTATCTTCTTAACATTCACCGTCTCCTCAACTAGAAATGTATTCTTTTATTTTATGAAAAATTTATGAAAAATTTCCAACAACTCTATAATTATAGAATTTAACTATTATCTTACATATAAAAATTCCCTAAATTCATCTCCAATTTCTAAAGATGAGGAAATCAATTTTAGATAATTTTAAATCCATATTAGATTCTAATTTTAGAGAAACATTATCATCACCCCCACACAAGTTCTTTTTTTATTTATCAAATTTAGATTCCATAAAGGAAATTTATTGTTTAGTATATACCTTTTTATTAATAGATTTATATTTCCACTTTTCATATTGAATTATAACTCTATATACACCTTCAAGAGGAATATCACTAGGATCATTTTATTCAAAATACGAGACTTTAGAATAAATTATACCTGGAATGAATTGAAAAATATTCTAACAAATAATGGAATCATCCAAATTGTCTCGATATCCTCAAATGCTATTGAAAAAATAAAAGAAACATGTAATGAAAATATCAATATTTGCTTCATTATTTATTTTATGGTATTTTGGTTTAATTTTCTATAACTCCTACACAGCCTGCTTTACATTGGTCTTTAATTTATTTGGAACTATGAATCTAATCCCACTTATATTTGTTTTGGTTTGGAGTTCTTTGAAATTTAAATATTTACCATATAAAATAGAATATAAAATCACATTCTTAAAATGAACATATTTTTTAAAAGCCTACTTATTTTCTATAGAAACGAAAACACCATCAGCATGGGGAAAAATACAATCACTTTTACTTTTATAAAATCATAACTAATAGATAATAGATAAGGCATTGTCATTTCCATACATATATGAATCCAATTCCCATGAATCATGTGAATACACTTTATATTCTCTATATTTAAATTATTCATTACTGATATAAGAAAAATATCAACTAATTCAAAAATAATATCCTCAATAGAAAATAACCAAGGAATGGAACCTCCAACTGATACAACTTATATGAACACATGATCACGGAATAAATTAGTGTGTGTGTGGAGGGGCATGAATTAGTTATTTAGAAATTACATGGTTATCCTTTCAAAAACTAATTTTCCACTGGTTGGAGTTATTTTTTATTTTTATCCAAACAGAAGCACACAATGAAAGAGAGGGAGAACATTTGATTTAAAATGTTCACTACATGATGTGGTTAGCCAGTCATTGACATGATTTAATAAGACATATTATTATATGATCCACTAGAAAATTAATTAACAACAATGACTAGGGAAAATACTTCAAACTAGATTAAAAGTATCCCAAAATGTTTCTTCATCCTCCACATCAAGTGTTTCTTACATTAATACAAATTTTAAATGATAAAGATAAAATAGGCATATATTCTTCCTATAAACAATAATCAATTTTTCAAGTACCCTAATATATACTTATTATTTTTCTATTATTCTATTGAAAAATATTACATTCAATTTATATACTAAAACATTATGTAATCTTTGATCTCTCAACCACACATCTCTCTCGATTTTCACTTTCATATTTTCACCACATATCTAAAACTATTTGATAAAAATATATAGAGCATTGATAGTTAAATTTTTACAATCCTATTTATTAAAATATTGATGATACTTAATAAATATATTTTAATTCCAAATCCTAGAAAAAGTAGTTATGTTCGTTGTATAAACAACCTTAGAAAATGACTTTTATAAAAATAAATAACTCAATTGTGTAATGATGAAATTACATTGCAATCTGATTCTTATAAAATCCTTAATTTCTACAACATCAAAACCACATGTATATATAAATTTATGTATGATACATAGACACCACCATTATAGGTTCATTATTAGTACTATTTTTCTTAAAAATGAACATCCTATTTTCTATGAAGAAATAATAACACGTCACAAGAAATAATCATACATTTTTTTACAATCATATAAATTGTAAAAATTACATTAAAATAGAGAGAATTATTATCATGATGTCTTATTCAAGATTTATTTTCATGGGGTTTTAAAACCATTCCTTGAAGGTGTACTTCACAACTAACTTGGTCAGCTATTCTCCATCATGAGAAAAAAAATAAAAAAAATATACTTTTCTTTTTATGTTCTTTATTTATTACCAAAGAATAGTAGTACATGATATCATTTATTATTCTATTTGTATTCATTAAATAAACCATTTTTCTTAATCATGATAGTCTACAACATGATTGTTAATTATTACAATAACACATTACTTCACACCATTAGATTAAAATTCATAGAAGATTCTAATACTGTGAAACACCCAGTTATTCTTTTTTTCATTAAGAAGTCACATACTAATGGTAGCACTAAAATTGTATAACCCCAATTGATTATCCCTAACAATAGCACCTGAATGGTAGTACCCTCATGGTAAAATGTCAATGGTATCACCTATTTGTAAGCACGATGGTTGTAGTACCTCAAGGGTAGAACTATATTAGTAACACCATGACAGTTTCAACCTAGTGCAAGATCCTTGATAATAGAACCATAGATGTAGCACATTGATGATAAAACCCTGATTGAAGAACCTTCAAAAAAAATTATTAACAACAAAATAAAACAACATCAGAAAAATAATTTTTTTATTACTGTCTTATATACGTTAATAAAAAATACGACACCTCGTGGTTTCAATATCAATATTAATCAATAGAGTAAAAAGTAAAAGTAATTTAAATGAACATATATATAAATATAAAAAACATAATGCCATTATCCTCATGGTTCACTTTGATGATTATGACCCCAGACAAATCTATCGGAAAAATGAATAGAATCTGCAATATAATAGACATTATGATAAAGAGGTAAATCATTAAATTTTAGTGAAGCATTTAAGGCTATATATAGGAATGCAATATAATTGTTATATATATGGTTCTTGGAAACACTTGATATATATATATATCAATTAGGTATATTTATATCCAATTTTAATGTAATTTACTTATATCAAAATAAATATAATTCCCAAACACTCCAATATTTTTTATTTTATATGAAATAAATTAAGAGCATAAAAAGTTCTTAATAGCCATTTTTTTGAAATTAATTATTTCTTAAATATATTTTAGAGAAAAAATTATTTTTTAAATACAATATAGAAACAAATAGGTTTATAATATTCAGAAATTGTAGTTTATAAAACTAATTTTATTTTTGTTCTCATCATATAATAATTATGTTAGGATGAGATTTCATATTTTCAAAAAAGGGTTTATTCTACAGTGAATAGGGTAAAAAATAAATTTTTTCAAAACTATATTTTATTTTCATTAAATAAAAAACATTAAAGGTCCAAATATGTTTATTTATTTATTTTTAAATGTACCATAATAGTCCTTCTATTTTTCAAAATATAATTAATCAAATAAAAATTAAAAATATATTAGAATTTGGAATAAGATCATTTTAGGGTAAAAACAATTTTAAACTAATCTATGTTTTATTTAACTTTAAAAATTTATATATCAATTAATTTCTAAAAAAATTATAAATTGAATATTTAGAAATGGTTTCCATAATTTTAATTAGTAGGATAAATTGTTTTAAATATTTCAACATTTTTTGAGTCATATTTAATATTAACCTGGGTGAAAATATTGTCAACACATTAAGCATAAAATAGAGTAAAAGATGTCAAAACAATGAAATAAAAATTCAAAACCATACAAAAACCTTCCTAAATTTCATTGGATTAATTTAATTCAACCAACCCTTAGAAAATTAAAATATGGCATTTTTCAGCATTTTTTCATTGATAAATAACTTTAGATTATTTATATAAAGGAAAATTCCAAATAAATCACTCTTACTTTTAATATCTAAAATATTTTTAACAGATATTATAAAAGTTATGAAAAATTATAAAATGATATTTTGAATATGAATAATATTTTATTTTTTTAGTTATTTTTAATTTTATATAACAAATAACTACTATTGAATCAAAAGCAACACCAACACAATTCTTTTTCGAACAATAAAAAATTAAAATAAATGTTTTAAAAAACATTAAAGTAATATTTTTTGGTTGAGTAATGGAGTTAAGTAGGTATTTTATATTAATATAATTCCTTATTTTGGTGTGAAATTTTTATATTATAAAATAATTATTGTATTGATATTTTTTAATGTCAATAATGCGAATAGTCCTGAAAATGAGTTAATTGGAATTTCATGGTAAATAATATATCATTAAATGATGTATAATTAGTAAAAATAGTATCTTTATCCAATTTAATGGTATATCATTGAGAATAAAAACCATTGTTTTACATATGGACCACTTGTCATTCTATAGTAACTTTGTTGACACTAATTTGAAAAAATCATGTTACGACTTTAATAAAAAAATTCGGTTACATTGGGATAAAACAAATCAATAAGGGTTACAAAAATCACATAAAATTGTCTATATTTTATTATATTATGTTATTTCTAAATATATAAATCCTATATTTACATTATATCATTTTTTATCCACATTAACATTAAAATTATGTTATGTTAAATTAATACTCTATGTAAAACCATGGGTTTTCCTACCCTCACTTATAAAAGGACACCAACTATCCTCTATATCTAACATGTAATGAGCTACTAATATAAAAAAACTAAAAGAAAATATTTTTTAACTTACTTATATATATATATATATATTCTATGGACGATTTTATTCTTAAAATGTCATCCCTATGGTCCATTAGTATAGATCAAAATGTGGTTATTGGAAAATGGGGTAATCGTCTTATCCAAGGTTTTTCATTTTGCTTCATTTTCTTTTTAATGTCTTATATAACCATGATAATATAGTGAAATAATTATCTTATGTATAATAAAATTTTATTATACATTATGGACAACCCTTAGTCATCTCTATTCCATCATATAGAAAATGAAATCACCACTCATGCATAGGTATAACATACCTTCTCCGCATTGTGTTGTAATTAATTTTTCATAATCAACATAAGAAGGATGGTTATTATGATGTATTTAATGAATATATATGACAGTAATGATATAATTTTGATTATGATAAAATAAAATATTACTTACATTCTCACACTTCACACTATTTGAACATGAAAACGTCGTTTATTAGTAAGAGTGGACTATCACCTCTACGAAGTGATGTGATTAATTTATCAAGAACACCTTTCATGAATGATTATAACTATGTATTTAATATATAAAAATTATTAATATGTAATTATTAATATTGGATATATTATTCAATATTGACCATGATGCAAGGACCAAAATTAAAAAACTGAAAAATTTATGAAAAATAGAATAGTTACCACCTAGGATGGTGATGTTAGTAACCAATAATTAATAAATAAATAATGTAATGTGATATGTTAATAATATATCATATAATAAAAATACATATGGTTCTATTTTGGATTTATAATTAATATTAATTTATTATATCAACTCATAAGAGTGCATATAAAGAAAGTTTTACCTGAGGTATGGGTTTATTACCAAGTCACATTAATTTTTGAGATTATTTCTCTTTATATTTTTTAGTGAATTATTTGATATTTATATCATAAACACCATAAATTTTCATATATAATGAATATTTCATCAAATTACATCTATCATTTCAGGTTCTTCTCTATGTGTACTCAATGTTATGAAATAATTCTTGTAAGGAAATTAGAATCTGCATTTATATTCATCCACGAAATTATTTCTACCATATCCATATTCCTAAAAATGTTTTAATGATTTTTTATACAATTATTCAAAAAATTATCAAAGGAATTTTTACCCTTGTTTGAATTTTTATAAAAAATTTACGAAGAATATTATTTTTGTTTTCCAAAAAAGATACATATTCATAATTTGTGAAAATAATCATTTTTTAACATTTATCACATGAATGAATATTCCCATCATCATGACTATTTCATTCCATAAAGATTAATTTACATGTTTCCATGATTATTTTTATAAAAAAAAATTCTAATATTATGGAAATTTGTAGATTTTAACATAAGTTATTCCAAAATGAGAATGGAATTTTCAAATGAAATCATATAATGATCATTTATAAGTATATTTATCAATGTGAATAAATTTTGATGAATATTATGATTTACTAAAGATATAATATAATGATACCCTCTTCCATATTTATTTATATGGGTTATGGTTATTCTAGTTTCGGTAATTATTTACATTCCATGTGTTAATTCATATGGTATGGATAGTTATTGATTGGTAAGGAATATTGATTGTCACATCTCGTCTAAAGCTGGGGTTTGAGCCCCAACTACACCATGACCACCTCTATAGGCCCGGGAGTGGAGACAACCGCTGAATGAAAACTATACTTTGTTATACTTTTACTAAGAAACAATTCTTACACATATAACAAACTCAATAAAAAATTGTTGAGGAAATGGAATAAAATATGCAACACTGCAATAAAATAAACCAAGTATGCATGAACCTATAGACAGTATGAGAGTATGATAGTGTAAATTGAAACTAAAGGGAAAAAATAAATTACATACCAAAAACCTTTCCCAAGTTGGAAGAACATGAAAATTAAAATAGAAAATAGAGACCAAATCTTGAATACCATGTTAAGACCACTATACACGGTCCAAGAAACCTATATCTCAATGCTCCTCTGAAGTCACGATCAATATTTCCATCATCTGCAAAAGATACATCATGTGATAAGTGAATCCCATATAAGGGTCAGTATATACATACCTAGTAGATATCACAGAAGAGGTTGAAAGGGGAGAAGTAAGTGAAATACTTAAGTAGAAAGATCTACATAGAACAATGTATGTAAAACTATCACAGATCAACCCAAGAAGAGAGTAAAATTAGACTCATTCAAACACAAGGTTCCTGAAAAAGTGATAAGATAAACATATCGTTGAGACTTTACTACCTATAGAAGGATGGTATAATTATCCCACCTAGTGAATCTAGACTCAAAAATCACGTGGCATACCCCTCCAGTCTTCACCTCTCCTGAAAATAGAGTAACCAAAACCCAGGTAGTATGTACTAAAACATGATATATATATATATATTCTTAGTGAATGAAGCCCAAATTAGAGAATAAGGGTATATCTATCTCATATCTCAGGACAAGTAGTATAGTCTCCAACAACTCCATGGTAAGTACATCAATGATTCCCAATACCTAATATGTATTCCTTGAACACACATGTCAACAGGACTCAATCATCACACATTGATATTATCTAATTTTGGAATTATTAACTCACCTACATAGTTTTAGGTAGTTTCACAAAGACACCTCTTAGTAGAGAAAGCATCCATCTTTCTCGTTAGTCCAAAGATACATAAAACCATATCGTTTAACTATGCCACATATTCGAGGGGTCAAAACTATAGAGGAACAGAACCCTAGTACGTTCAGGGGGGGTGTTCAGTCTAGTCATTAGGGATCTACTCCCTAGTATGATAGGGGGATCAACACCATAATGTCAATGGGGACCCACTACCCAACCCCACATATGTTTATACAGCCTAGGGTATTTCCCATCAAGTATTTGTAGAGAAACTCTACCCATTCTGATAGGATTCCACCCTCTGTTCATCTAGGATTGATGACCTAGTATGTCGGGGGGATCAACATCTAGAAGTAGCTATAGAGGACCCTCACCCATGCTGATGGGGGTTCAACACTCTGGTAATCAGGGATCCATGTACAAGTACATCATGTAGATCAACACCTAGAATTAGCTATGGGGGGCCTTCACCCATGTCGATGGGTGGTTAACACTCTGGTCCTCATGGATCTAAACCCAAGTATGTAAAGGGGATAAAAAACTAGATGTAGCTTTGGAGGACCTGTTCCCATTATTATGGGGGGTCAACACTCAGGACAGTGGGGATCCGCGCCCCAGTACATGTAGGGATTATAACATGGAAAAAAGCTTTTGATAACCTACCTGAACGCTACCAAAAATATACCTCCTCATATATAAAAAGATAATATGGAGGGATCCATCATGTTCTATATGAAAAAAACATAGTATAGGCTACTCTCATCCAATTTCCAAGTCCAAAAGAAGGAGATATGATAGGTTGATGATTCCTAATGAGGTATACGGCATGCACGGGTCCCACTATATGTGTGATCCCACCTCATCTCATGAACATGTAACTATCCATAATTGTGAACTAAACAATGTACGTATAGCCCTAGGAATAAATTTTTACTCCTAGAGTACACGGCATATTGTGTCCAAATGCAGGCGAGTAGACGATACTCAAAATTTGTGCGAATGGAAAAACATAATTTCTCTAACATGCATCCTCAAACGGCCCTGTAATCTTTGGTTGTATCTCTTTATACATCTTCTCCTCTCTCACAAGATCCACTGTTGACATATTCCATGGGTTCTCTTCAAAAACATTAGAAGGATCTTCCAGAGATATTACTTTTATGTTTCAAAATATAAGAACAACATGAATAATTCTATGCAGATCATTGTGATAACAAATGGGAGGCCCCAGATAATTAAAAGGGTCACACCAATACTATCTTTGAAGAAATGATCATATGAGAGACTATTAATTATCTAGAATCATACACCCTATGAAAAAGTCATATTTCATAGTATTACACTCGAATAGAATCTCTTGGAGCCGTCACCATGATTTTGAATTAAAATCCTGAAACTGGTATCAAAACATCCAAATAAATATCAAGGTCATGATTTCACTAAATTTTCGTCAATCAAACATCGTACTGATAAGCTATGTCACAAACAATATTTCACAACAAAAACTACAACAAAATAAATAATAAAATTCTTATTAATATAGTTAATCTGAGCCATGATCATAGATTACGTATCCAACACTAGTCTTAAAATTATATCCTCAAATTTAAGGTTAGGCATTCACTGACGACACATCATTTAGACTTACCATATTGGAGTTACAATCGATCAATGATTTAATAATATTATTTAATCTAATAGTCAGGGCAGTTTTAGGGGCCCAAGATTTAGGGTGTGGAAGACTATCCAAACCATTCTTAAAATAATTGTATCATTAATGGGGTCACGTTGTTGCAAACAATGCGTGAATTGGACTCCCCAAACAGAAGTTATGGGGGGTTTTAAATAAGTTAATAATAATAATAATATTATTATTATTATTTTATTTCTTATTTTATTTTAATTTTTTACCTTTGGATTCCCCTCCCACATTGTTCCCATGTCTGGTACTACCCTAAAACATTCTCCACTGCCATGCCGGAGTCGTGCCCTTAGCGGCGAACTTCCTCACCCAAACTGGCCGCCTACCACCTGGTTGTGCCCCGCCTAGACCTACTCTCGCACTGCATCAGCCTACCACCATCCATACCTTGAGTTATTCCACCATTCAACAACCTTATTTATAGGACTCTAGCCTAAAAATCTACCTCACGCCATCGTTCCTAGAGCTATGACCTGCCACACCACTTCCTTATTTGTCCAGAGACCGCACATTGCCGACTGTCGGTCCACTATCCTTGCCAACTCCTCCACTCACAATCCCTCCACTGAATCAGTGGACCTTCTATGAACCAATTACAATCCATTCCAAAACAAAAAATTAAAATTAATATAGATATCTGATTCTTAGGCCCTAATCTACACTTTTCCATGCCCTGCTCGATGATCTGTTGTTGTTTTGACACGCCAAAAAGTAAACAACCAAGAAAATTCGAAGAAAAAAATATAGAATATAGATCGATCGATGGCCATGTTAGTTGACCATCTATGTTTATGTTTAGAGTATAAAAATAGAAAAAAAAATATCAAATTTAATTCATGAATATAAATCATGGATGCGGAATACAAAGGAATGAATCCTACCTCAATTTGGATCCATTTTCCATCATTGAATACTCCCTCCTACAATCATACGATCCATCGAAGGATTGAATTTTCTCACCAATAGAGGAAAAAGGGGAGAATTTCATAGTGGGAGGATTATGAGGAAACCCTGAAAAATACTTCAAAATAACATATTTATAACCATTTAATGAGGTCATGGTTGGACCACTTAACCACACCCATCAATGGATGCAGGATCCTAACATCTCACCCCCTCTCACTTTATGTCGCACAAAGGTAAACGATACATTAAGAACTCGCCAATGGTCTCTGATTCCAATCTAATTTACCATTCGAGAGTTATTATAAATAATTTCATAATAAAATAAAATAAAATAATTATTTTATTTATGGTTATGGCCTTGGTGACATTGTATAAAAGAGATCCACATCGACAAAAGTAATGTTTCGCCTAGTGTAAACGCCAATTTTCAGTCTCAATGGTGCATTAGGATTTCTGGTCTATGATTTTTTTGAGGCGATACTCTATTATTTTTTAAGAAATATTCACGAGAAATAAAAATATATTTAATATTTTTATAAAATTAATTCCGAGGATACCAGGACTCAGAATCATGCACCATCATAGTTCTTGGATGCGAAAATATTCCTTGAAACAATTCAAAGCCATACAAGAAAAAACTAGTGTCCCTATATTATTACCTATTCAATGAATTTCGTCCCTGAAAAGTAAAAACATTGAAAGGATTTTGGAACACTAATCCTACACCTGGGTCTTCCCAAGACTGGGATGTATAGATAAAGGACAGGTTGGAAACTCCCTCACCATCTACCCTCACAACGTGACCAGGACCACCATCCATCCATGGAGAAATATAATGGGATTATCTTTTTTTTAAAACCATCAGCTGAAACCCCCAATGATATATTTTCATAAAAGGAATCACAGTCAATGCATCCTAGCTAAGAATAATTGAGATTCTCGAGAAGTGAAGGATTAAACACCATCGACTGAATAAAATTGTAATATCCTACTCCGCCGGGGCTAGTTGAAGGGAAGCTAACATCTCTGAAACTTCCTACATTGACTGATCATTGGGATTAATACTAAATGAATATAGTTCAATTTTTCTGTTCCCTAGAGTTTAAACTATCTTGAAGTCATAGTAAGGCTGGAATTTACACCTACACTACTACCTCAGGTTCAGGTCTCTCGGTTAGAAGATGTAGCTAAGACTCTAATGGTCAAATAGCACTAGAAACACTCTCCTAGAATATTGTGTATCCATATTTTTGGGGGTAATAATACTTCTTCCAGCTTTAGATTTGGATTCACGTATTTCTTCTAATTGGGTATTAACTACCTTTACATGTATTTGATAACTATATTTCACTACATCTTGGATGATGTTGAGCATGCAAGGGTACCAACGAAAAAGGCAGGTGAGTAAACTCATCCAACCATGAGAATATAGGCATATAACGAACATGGGATTACCCAATAATATTCACCTATCTTGGTAAGAGAGTAACCCCAATCTAGAAAATCCACAACACCCACGAGTGGAATCCCATGAAAAAAATCCAAATAGAAAAACTCCACCGAAAATTCCAGGATTTTCTATGACACTCCACTCGACAACCTCTGCCCGGAACACACAAATCAGAGGGAATTATCCACCCCACCTTGATACTATGCTATTTGGATGTCACTGACATACCCTCATTGTTTTTCTCACATCACAAAAACACATCTTAGTGGGGGATAAACTCACCCTTCCTCATTCAGTCAAAACTACAATGAACAACACCAACCCAAGGTTACAACACCCTATATCACCCCAATTTAAATCTTCAGCAAGGTGTTGGATGAAAATAGTTCCTCACACAGTATCTGAAAATCTATACTATAGAAAGTATAAGAGACATAGAGTGTACCTCTTATCTCTCATGCTCTATGGGATTATAAGCCTCAAAAGCCTGCAACTTTTCGTAGCCCCGACCGTCGGCTCACTGACCCTGAAGTGGGATGTCTTGTGGTTGTGGAGAGTTGTCATAGAAACATCCACCACCCATACCTTCCTATGATCCTCTTCAATTTTCTCCTCCCTGGAGACCATAGTGTCTATTCCTGGGAGATCCTTGATGTCCACATTGTGTCTACAATGATGGTTCATCAGCTATCTTCCAATGTTACTCATCACTTCTGGTTATAAATTATGTCCTTATGTGACCCATTTCATCACAAGCTTGGTAATAACCCTACATGGACTTCCTGAAAATACCATTATTCGAATAATCTCTTTCACCAGTTCCCACTATAGCACCACTGAAATATGTGTGGATGAAATAGGGAATAAATCAGGCTCAAACCTCTCTATAGAGTCCTTACTCCAACATCTGTGCTTAGATGTAACCATCTTGGATCATGTAGAGAGGGTAGAGTGAATGTTATGTGAACCTAGTCATGTACTCCTCCACTTTAATCCATCCATGATGAAACTATAGAAGCTTCTGATTCCAAATGGAGTAAATACAGTATGGTATTACTCCTCACCATATAGATAATGTATGTTATCCCATGGCAGTGACAACACAACATGCATCTCGGTAACCATGATCCCAAAAAAACAAAATTCTTGTGGTAAAGACTACATACCAAAACCAACATCTAATCTGTCTGGGTTTGAACAAGCCTGATGATGTACACAACAAAATATGGGAAATACTCTACATCCAAGGGATCTTGATCTCCACTAAACCTCAATAGTATCTAATACTAGAACTTATAGAGTGTTCTTAGACCGTGGACATCCTAAATTATCTCAGTTGGGATTATATATTTCTTAAATGGTAGGGGTGCTTCTACGTTCCCACCTACAGGAAGGATATCACATAATGGAACATGAACTAAGGCGTCATCACTCATAGTGGAGGCGTCAGGAACCATAACTAGTATACTAATAGGATGTCACCGTGTAGGAATCTTTAAAATTATCAAATATGGTCTTGGTTAGTTGATCATATATATATATATTGATAGAAGAAATGTGGAGATGACTCAAGATGGAAAATCAATGGATCAATTCTCTTTGATTCATGTTCCATTTTTTCCTGCAAAAAATCCTTATCATGACACGTCAACATGCTGGTAGTCTTGGTCTTAGTGAATGGATACATTGGCCACCCGCACTATCACTAGACTCTCTAGCCTAAGAGCCGCATTTGAGACACTTTGACAATATTTCCCTAAATCCCAACCAATTCCTTTTTATGGAACATTTGAACAACATCCCAAGTAATGAACCACCACTGATACCAATCTATCATGACACAGCCCAAATTGGGGCTCGAGCTGAAACTACCCCAAGCTTTCCTCCATAAGACAGGGGGTGGAGACAAATGCTGAATGTACACTAAACATGGGGATAAATATTACGAAAAAAACCTAAACCCACACACACAATACCAAATTAGTGAAAAATATAGAGGGAATTAAATAAAATATGAACCATTTCTATAAAATAATCCAAGATTGTATGAACATCTAGAATGTACAAGAGTACAGTTTTGTAAACTGAATGTAAAGGGGAAAAATACTTGGATAACTAGAAACATTTCCCAACCTGGTAGTATTGGAAAAGTAAAATAGCTAAGAGATCCCAATTCCCAAATCACAAACTCCAACAACTGTACGTGGTCCATAAACAATGTATCCCTAAGCCCCTCTGAAGTCATGATCTACCTCTCCATAATTTTCAGATGGAAATTCACGTATTTGGTGTAGCCCATGTTGGGGTGAGTATATACATACCCAATAGCATTCCCCCAAAAGGGTGAAGGGGGAGCAGTAAGAGATACACAGAAGAGGAAGGATGTAGATAGAATTAGGTACAATAAAATAGAATAGCTAAACCCAATAAGAGAGTGAATGTAAACTCATACTAACACATGGATCCCAAAACAACAACAAGATGTAATTCTTTTCATGTATTCGATACCTATATCAGGAGAGTAGAATCATCAAACAATGTGAAGCTAGAAACGGGAAACACCTGGAATACCCCGCACCTCATCACCTCTCATGGATGGAGAGTAACCAAAACCCAAGGAGAGGGTACTGAAAAAGAATATATATATATATATACACATATATACATGCCCAGTCAATGAATCCCAAATTAGAGAGTATCGTGATATCCATCACACAACACGTACCCAGAATAATAGTCGCCAATAGTTACAAGGCAAGTCAATTTACAATCTCCGACACCACGTTAATCTTCCCTAAATACACAAGTCAAAGGAAATAAATCACTAAAACATGATATTATATACTTTGTTTGGAACTAAATCAACCTCTTGGTATTAGGTCAGATCACAAGGATGTGTCTCGATTGAGAAAGCATCCTTATTTCTATTGAGTTTGATGTTACGTTAAACAACATCTTGTCACTGTGTTGTAAAGCTGAGAGGTCACAAACTGTAGAGGAACTAAAACCTAGTACATCTGTGGGTAGGGTTGGTAGGGGCTTAACTCTAGTCATCAGGGATTGGTTCCTTAGTATGCTAGGTGAATCAACACCTAGATATAAATGGGGACCCCCTACCCAGCCATTCTGAATGTTATATGCTAGAGGGTACTACCTGTCAGGCAGTTGTAGAGGACCCATGACCCATACCGATGCCAATGGGGGGGGGGGTTAATTCTTTGGTCGTTGGGGATCCTCTACCTAATATGTCAGTTGATCAACACTGAGAAGTAGATGTAGAGGACCCATGGACATCAAAACGGTGGGTCAACACTTTCTTCATCAGGGATCTACACCATAGTATGTTAGGGCGATCATGATGTGGATGTCCTGCTTCCATAGTGATGGGGGTCAATAATCTAGTCATCATGGATCTGTGCCCTAGTATACTAGGGGTTTCAACACTCAGAATTAACTATGAAGGATCCAAACCCATGATGATTGGGTGCCAAAACTTTTTTTCATTGTGGATATGCACCCTACTACATTAGGGGGATCATCATCGGGAAATAAGACTCTTATAACATGCCTGAACACTACCTTACATATTTCTTATCATATCTTGAAATCCGCAATGGATGGTACTGTCACGTTCTATGTGGAAATATACTCCAGATAGACTACTCTTTTCTAAATTCTAAGTCCAAAAGAAGGAGATGTGAAAGGTATAAGATTCATAATGAGGAATGTGGTGTGTATAGGACCCACATGACATGTGACCCATCCTCATCACCTAGTCATGTACTTATCCACAATTGGGTACTAAACTATGGTCATATAACCCTAGGCATCTCGGTGAACTACCAGAGTACATGGAATATCTTCTCAAAAGTATGGAGATTGCACAATTCTTATCATTGGTAAGAAGTAAAAAATATTAATTTCACTAACAGTCCCCCTCAAATGGCCTCATAAGATTTTCATGTATCTATTAATAAATTTTCTCCACTCTCACAAGATTTGGTGTTGGCATATGCCATGGGTTCTCTTCAAATAATTTAATAAGTATCCCCCAGTGATATTCCTTTCATGTATCCAAATTTAATGAGATCAGGAATAATGATGTGAACATCAAAGGGAGTAGAAAAATTAGGAGTCCCTAGATATTAAAAATGATATCACCATTACAGTCCTTGAGAAAAAACCAGCATGATAGACTATTCCTTCGTCGGAATAAGAAACTCGATGAAAAATTCATATTTTACAGAATTATTTTGAATGAAAAATTTTGGGGACAACACATTAATCAAAAATTAAAACACATATTCTTCTATCAAAACTTCTACCTCAATATCAGGGTCATGATGCCACTGATAGTTCATCAATCAGACGTTGTAATAAGAAGTTATGTTAGATACAATATTTCACAATTATAATAATAATATTATTATCATTCATAGGCATTTCATGCATCCGATCAATGAGCTCAGATTGAGGATGTAAGATTATTCTTAAAAGGATAGCCTTGATTTTAGGTCATGCAGTTACTAATGACACATCATTTTGACTTCCTATGTGGGAGTTATGATGGTTCAAATATTTGATAGTACTTTTAAATCTAATAATTCACGGGTGTTTTCAGGGGACCAGGTTGTAGTTTGAGGGAAAATTTATAAAGAATTCTTAAATTAACTGTATTATAAAGTGGATCATGCCACTATATATAGTCTCTGAATTAGACTCCCCAAATGAGAGTTATATGGGTTTCAATTATGTTAATATTGATAATATTATTATAATCACTAACATTAATTTTATTTTTATTTTTAATTATTTCCCAGTGTTTCCCCTCCCCTTTAGTTACCATACAGTCCACCACCATGTAATGCACTTTGACACCTCACCAAATCCATGCCTTCACTAGCCACCTGCCTCGCTCGATCCGGCTGCCAGCTTCCTCATTGTGCCCCACCTAACCACCTGCTCGACCAGCCTAGGTCTGCTATTGTCCTTGCCTGGAGTCATGTTTTCCTGCATTGATCCCAATTTTCAGAATTCTTCCTAACATCATCCCTCAAACCACAACCCATGGAGCCACACCCTTCTTCTCTGCCACCTGGATTGCTCGAACGCCGCACACTTCCAGCTGACAGACCACCGTCCTAGCCACCTCCTCTACTTACACATCCTTTAGAGAACTGCCACACCTTCCGCCACCCACCTCCTACCCATTCCAAACCCAAAAACTAATATTATCTCTGATCTACGATCCATAGAAACATATCTATATAGATCTATGCCTTCCATAATGATCTGTTGTCGTTTCGACACACAGAAAAGTAAAATACCTGGAACACACAAAAAGGGTGGAAATAAGATAGATTGATCCATGATCATGATATTTTGACCATAGAAATTGATTATTAATGAAAAATAATATGGAGAATCCAATAAAATTCAATAATTGAAATCGGGGTTATAGAATTCAAAATAAACAATCCTACCTCGATTTGGATCCATCCATCGTCGATGAAAACTCATGCATACGATCATGTGATTCCTAAAAGGATTATCGTTTTCTTGCTAATAGAGGAAATGAGGAAGCTTGTTTTGGTGGGAGGATAATGATGTAACCCTAACCAAAACCTAATAATCACCTAATTATAACCTTGTAATTAGGTCTTGGTTGAACTGCATAATAGAACCCGCCAATAGATACAAGATCCAAACATCTCATGGCCTCTCACTTTAGGTCGTTCTTTGGTAAAAAACCACAATACGAATATGAAGGTGGTAACATATTTCCACTCGGATTTCCCATTAAGGGTTAATTACACAAAAATTAAATAGTAAAATAAATTAATCTAATTATTTTATTTATAGCTATGTCCTTGGTGACTTTTTCTACAGAAGAATGGCACCGAAAAATGTTATGTCTCACCTATGTTAATCACCATTTTCCAGACAAAACCGTTCACTTAGATTTTTGATCTGAGATTCTATTTAGGATATAATCTATTATTTATAAAAACCCACATGTGGAAAATAAATATATATTTAATGTGTTTTTAAAAAATTAATTCTGGAAACATGGGCCTTTGAATTGTGCACCGTCTTAGTACCTGGATGAGAAAATATTCATAGAAATATTACAAATTCCTACAGGGAAAACCTATTTCCCTTTATTTATTAAGTGGTATTTTTTATTCATATTATGAATTAATTTTATTTATTTAGTAATCGTTGGGGTATATAATTACATAGCTCCCCAATGCATCATTTGGTATCATTAGACAAACATGTTGGGTATTTTTTATTTATCTTAAATATTTATGTATAATGTCTTGGAATGAGGAATATATGGTATATTTAAGATGTCCAACATTATGCATTACATCATCGTGAAATCAGTTATTTATTTCCTTGTGATTTTTCAAATAGTTATGTCTTGTATGGATAACTTTTGAGATTATGAGATTATTGATATCGAATCATTTGATCATCATTTATTCCTACCATAGTATTAATGCCTTATTTATTATATAATATCTTCCATAGTATGAATTTACTTACTGAGAATTATGGGTCACCCATATATTTTTATATGTTTCCCCAGGATTCCTTGTAGAGTACCGTGATTTATATGAAAGGATATTCTAGTTAGGAAAAATAAGGTCCACAAACAAAGCACTAGTTTTTATTTTATGTTTCTTGATGTAATATGATATTTAAATAAGTATCTACATTCCAATTCTACTAAACTATTAGAACTTTCAAGGTACAATCACATGTACAAGTGGAAATGTAATAAATTATTGGCTCTAAGATACTAGTGTTTGTTTTATTACAGCTGGAATGAAATTTAGTTTTGTGGTAACTGTGGGAACTAGATTTAGGAAATAAAATATTAGATATCATAATCCTATGATATATTATGGAGATACTTATATGTATATGTTAACATCATAAAGATTTTTAAAAATTTATATTTTGTGGTTTTCCTAGAAAATACACCCCTACGTGGACTATAGAAAGTGGATAAAGTTGTAGCGCATACGAACCGAGGTGTAAAAACTATAAAATGGGAGGATTGTATATTATCTTTATCTTCATTGATGCATGATGAGTGGGATTAGGAATACACACCACACTAGGCACTCTTTGAGGTTATACATGGGCTAATTAACATTTTTTTGATGAACCATTATGGTGAATAAGAGGATTGTGCCATCGGAAAACTTCGATATTCCATAGTGATATGGGATAAACCTAATGTTTTATGGGTTGATAAGTATAATTTTTATAATGAGTTTAAATTAATATATATCCCTTTTGAGGTTTTTTCTAATGAGAGCTTCTGATGATTAAAGATAATTTTGAAGATATATATGGGGATTCGACCTAGTGGTTTAGTATTTTTTATACTTAATAAGTTAATTGAGGATGAATGATTTTATATTTTATGGAAATAAGTTGAAATTTATTGATAAAATTTATGTTTTATCAATTTAGATGTAAATTCAGTTTATTGTGATAAATATATTATTTCAATTTGGAAACATAATTTTTATTATATATATAACAATGGGGAAAAAATTAATTTGGTGATAGAATGGTTAATTTTATTCTATAAAAAGAACATTATATTGGTAAAATAATAGGATTAAGGTAAATGAAAATATTTTTGGGTAATAGGGGATTTTATTTTTATAATAAGGTTTGAGTTATCATATGGAATCATATATGATTTTATTGCAGTATTATGGTGATTCAAAAAATTTATGGAAAATATTATCGTATTTTAGAGATTATAAGATATAGAATATACATTTTTGGTATATAAATTTATGCGTGAATAATTTGGTTTTGAGATACATGTAAAATTGATCTCGGAAGATTATATGATCAAATATTCCACATTTTTTGGGTTTTAACATGGTTGAGATTTTTTTGGAAGAGTTTTAAGTTTAGTTACTTATGTAATGATTCTAGTAGAAATTTTGGTAATTTTTTGTGTAATTGGAAATTAGTTTAAAAATTATTCATACGAATATTTATTCATATTGGTTATTAATTTATAATATGATAACCATTTGAATTTTAGAAATATGGAGTAAATATTCATTTTTTTGGATCATATAGTCGGTTTAATGTTGAATTGAGTTCTTATGGTTTGAAATATTCTTCTTGAATATACAATTTTTTAACAAAAGATGAGATAAATGCTGAGATTGATCAAAACAAAAAAAGGATTAAATTCCACTTATTTAGTGAAATTAAATAAAGTATGTATATTTTTTTTAAATCTCTACCTCTATTGAAAAACTATTTTCCAAATATATCGATTCTTATTCAAAAGGTAATACAAAACTATCAAGGTATGATTTTATAGAACCACTTAAAATTATAATTCGTATAGTGGTACATTATTCTATGAAATAATTTGGTCTTAATCTTGAAATAAAAATTAATCCTCATGATAAAATAAACAATTGATTTTATTACTACGATAAATTCATTCTATAAGGGAAAAATTCAAATAGTATGGATGGAATTTATATATGAGGGGGGGGAGGGAATGTAGCACCCTGATATTTCAATATGTATTTATCATTTAAATGAATATATTTTTGATTGATTTTGAAACACAAAACTAAAAACTAAAATGAACCATGAAAATTTCTGTCAGATAAAATGTTATAATAAAAGATAAACACTAATATATTATAAGCATGAAGTATGAAACAACATGCAGAAAAATCAAATTAGAGTAAATGATTATATTTATAAAAATACCACAAAAAATATATTTATCCTCATGGTTCTCTAAGAGTATTATGACCCCAAAAACACCTATGGATACAAGTCAATGAATTAGGAATATAATATACCTGATGATATAGAGGTAAAATAATAAATATTAGTGAATAATGTAAGAACAAACCTTTGAATGTAATGTGATAGTTATATATACAATTTTTGGACACATTATAGTTATATATATAGCTTCTATATATATAGTCATTAAGTGTATTAATTTATAATCGGAAAAAAATATTCAGATAAAAAATCAAAAATAATATAATTCATAACTCTAATAAATTATTAATTTATATAAAATAGATTAAGAGAACTTAAATTTCTAAATTGAAATTTTTCAAAAAATTTGTTTTGCTGTATATTTTAGGAAAAAAATAAAATAAAAAATTTTATAAATATAAATTGATAAATAAAATTCCATTTTTGGTTTCATAATATCAAAATTAGATTAGGATATTTCTTTCTTTTTTCTGAAAGGGATGATTTTTCAGTGAATAATGTAAATACCCATTATTTTTTGGATTTAGATTTAATGTAAAATAATCTTCCTTTAAATATTAATAATCTAATAAATCACATAGTAAATAGCATTTTTTTATACACTCATTTTTAAGCTTTACAACATTCTTTTTATAACAAACCATTTTCATTGTGTTTTATGTATTTATGTTATAATTAATTTACACCTCTATTATAATTCAAATATTTAAAAATGAATTACATATTTGGATTCATGAGCTTCAAATTTGTTAAATAGTTAAATTTATTTTTTTATTCTAATGACGATTAACCATAGTAAAAATATTATCTCCATGGTAAGGGTAAAACAAGTAAAATAAGGATAAAAATATGGACTAAGTTTACAAAATCATCCACAATATTACCTATTATTCATTGGATGAGTGTAATTAGAACTATCCAATAAAATTTTTGAAAATATAGAATGTTGGTTCTGTTTTTCTTTGATAAATAACTTTATATTAATTTCTATAAAGGAATATACCAAAATGCCTTTTTCTTACTAGTAATATCTATAATATTTTGTGAGATTGATAATAAAAGTTATGAATAGTTCAAGAAGTTTCTTTTTATTATTAATAATTTTTTTTATTATGTTAATATTTTAAAATTTTAATTGATGATATAATTATCTGACATTCTCACACTACCCCGACATAGTGCTTATGCAAGTAGTGGAAAAATCAATTAAATGGTTTTTAAAATATTAAATGTAATATTTTCTGGGAGAGTTATGGTGTTAAATGAATTTTAGAGATAAATATAATCTCTTGGTGATGTTTTTAAATTTTATATTTAAACTTAATTATAGTGTTGCTGTTTTTTAATTTCAAATAAATGTATTGTCCTAAAATAGAATTTAATGGTATTTTATATTAATTAATATTTTATTAAATGAATTAAAATTCAGAAAATATTAAAATTAAATAGGTTAATGAGTTATAGAATATAATTTTAACATAGTGAAATTACAGGTCACTAATATTTTTATAGTGACTGTCTTGACCTCGTAATATGAAAAAATCTTATTGTCACTCTAATACTTAAATAGGGTTAATAAGGGTTAAAACAGAGATAAAAGGGTCAAAACATCACAAAAAGTTATCTAACTATTATTTTATGAGATTATTTAAAATTATATACATAATATATGTGAGATATATAATCTTTTGTTCCGCATTAAATTAAAATTTTATTTTTATTAATTTATTAATTTAAGTATTTCTAGGTGTTCCCTCCCCACACATTTAAAGGGACCCCACCTCTCAACTCTCCCTCACACATCATTATCAACTTACAATGATACAAAATTGTTAAAAAAATATTTTTAACATACATACCTACATTCAAATGATTATTTTCTTCTTAAAATACCATCCCTAGGTGTTTTAAGGAGAAATTCATATGAGGTTATTCAATAGGTGGGAATCTACTTAACGAAACATCACCATTTTACTGATTTTTTCCTTAATATAATCAATTACCATGATGATATTGTTTTTAAAAATATAACTATTTGTATTTTATTATATTCCCTCTGTAATTCATATCATTCCCATCCAATGGGAAAAAATCATAACTTGTGTGTACGTATGTCTAACCGTCTCCACATAACATTGTAATTCAATTTTTGTAACAACATAGGAAGGCTTGTTATTATTATGAAATTAACTAATATATATGATATTCAGGATATAATTTTGAATCTCAAAATTTAATTTGTTTTTTACCTTATTACCCTTCCATCCATTGGAAAATTGTAATATCATTCTTGTGATTGTGTGGACTATCCAATCCACAAACAACTATCATTAAGTTATCATGTCCACCCCCCAAGAAATGATTATAAATTTGTATTTAATGTTTAAATATTATAATTATATCATTATTAATATTTTTTATATGATTAAATCATTACAAATATTCAACGATCGGAATTACTGAACAGAAATATGTATGAAAAAAGAACAATTACCACCTGAGATGGTGATATAAAAAAATAATTGTTAATAAAAGGGTGATAAAATGTTATAATATACTAATATATTTTATTATGAATATGTAATTTTTTAATATATTTATAAAGAAAATATATCAATTATATTGGAGTTTAAGAGAAATTATGAAGAATATTATACTTTAAGTGAGAGTTTATTTCATACACTCATTCTTATTCAAGATTTTTTATCTTTATGTTTTAATTGGGTCAAGTACATGATATTTATATCATAAAATAAATAAATTTAATACTTATGTTATTGTGTATTGAAATTTTAATCTTCAATTTGTTTTTTTCTCTCTTTATTTACTCAAAATTATGAATGAATGTTTTTAATGAAAACCATCATTGTTCCTCTATTAGTATGGGAATATTTTTCTTCAATATCTATATTTTCATTAATTTATTTTAAATTAATATTTTAATATTATACAATGAATGACTAATGTAATTTTTACCCTTATTTAAACTTTTATAATATTATTCAAGGAATATTCTCGTCATTTTCTGAATGAGGGAATTTTTAACTATGGTTTGAATTGAATAATTTTTTTAACATTTACCTCACAAAAGGATTTTCACGCCAACAGAACTATTCATTATCTTGAAGCGTACTTTACAAGATTACATGGTCCTTAAAAATAATATAAATTTCTAATTTTTTTTATTTTTTGGTATAAATATATGTGTTTTAAAATTAAAATGTTATTTAACTCCATACATATTCTAGTGATATTTTAAAAGTATTTCATCTATATCAACATCCTTGGATTAATATTATAATTTAATGAAAATATAATCTAATGATACTATCCATCATATTTTTTTGGATAGACTATTATCATTTTTATGAGGGTACATATTTACATTTTGTATGATAGTTTTTCTAGTAATAACAGTTATTTATTATTATGGAATGTTGATTAAGTTTTATTGTTTATTTATATGATACATTCTTTGGAATTATGATGTTGTAGGTGAAGACTAAAATTACATAGCACATAAATGCATCAGCTGATATCATGAGATAAAAATGGTTTGTTATTTTTCACATATCAAAATCATTAATCTATGATTTCTTGGAATGGGGCCTAGACATGATGTTTTAGATGACCATAATTATTCATTCTATCATTAAGAAGTCATTTATTATTGTTGTTGTGATTATTAGAAATGTTTTTCTATCCATGGATAAGTTTCAAGATCATGTAATTATTTATTAAGAAATATTTTATAATCAATTATTATTTCTATATTATTCTTGACTTATTTATCCTATAAAATATTTTGTTTTACACATTATCTTAAAAAACATATGAGATCATAATTTTATTTTGTTTCATTTTCCAAAGATTTTAGGAAGTTTACAGTGATATATATTCAAGGATATACTAGAGGGAATAATAATTTCCTCAAAGAAAATAATAATTTTTTTGTTTTTTGTTTTCATATGTATGGTGAGATTCAATAATGTACCCATTTTTTCCCAGACTAGTAAATTATTCAATACCTAAAGATGTGATTCCTTGAATCCTGTTCCAATGCAATAAAGTAACCTTTGACTATAGGATACTAGGGTGGACATTGTTACTTTTCCTCTAAAATATAAATCTTTTTCTATAACACCGCCTGATCACTCACATATATATATAGGAACATTGTACCATGGTGTTCCCTAACACATAAGATGAGTTCAGATTCATTATTTTGGTATTCCATCTTATACAAGTAAACCCATCAAACATGATTACATAGAATATTTATAAGGTAATTTCCTACTAATACCAACATATTTCTGTCACTTTTTACCTAATTATGATGCTTATAGGCTATAACATCATTGGTCTCAAATGTCCTACCCATAAAATAATCCTTATTCAAACCATTAACAACCACTTCTTTAATGTTTACAACACCCCAAGTAAATACCCATAACTAATATATTCAATAATCACTCTAGTGAACCCATCACTAATATAATCATTTTACATAAATAGATGTTTATGACTCATCCAATCTATTCTATTCACATAAGTATTTTTTCTAATACCCATTAATTAACACCTTATACATTTCCCTAAAAATAGATCTTATAAAAAATAATTTACCCCTATTCACTTATCCCTATTCACCCCTATTGTAGAACCATAAAAACTTTTTAACCCGCTAAACCAATTTAAGTGAATCACCTCAACATTATTGATAAAGACTCTAATGGATTATCCATATCTCCCCAGTACCCAAAACTATTTTTCATTAATTTACGTGGGATTTTCAAATATTTTTATACAATGATTCACTATGCCCACCGATCAGATTTTTTAATCCTTAAACTTATTGATCATGAACATAACAGTTGAACAAAAGCCAGCCCACATAATCAAAACTCCTCAAGTTCACCTATGGAAATCCATAGTTTAGTGTGAATTCCATAAGTCAAGAAATATATGTGTTGGAATTGGTTCTCACGCATTAGATGATTTAGTGAATGTAACAATGTATATACGTAAAATGGAATGAAATATACAAGGGATAAAATTTACCATGTATAGAATAATCATTAAAAAAATTAGATGGGATATAAGAAATTTAATTGTGTAATAACAAAATATGTATAGAAACAGTCATACCAAATCATCTAACAACCCTCATACTATTTATAAGGTTTGTAATACCTTGATGAAATTGTGTATAAACGAGTGGTATAAACCAAACATTTCCAAAGTGGTATTGGTGGTTCTACCTTGTATGTATAATATCTAAAAAAATATCTAATGTAAATCCCACATTCCATAAGTAAATTTGTATAAAAAATACTAATAATTTATCCCCCACGTTTCATGGCCTATTTGTTAAAAAATATCCCATAGTCAGGTTCTTTACCATCACAAAAATCATGTATAATAGAGTATAGCCACATATCAAAATGGACTTATGTATGGAAAGAGTATGAGAACTCAATATGTGTTCACCACCCATACCAAAAATTTTAATAATATATATTGTATTAAATAATTATTAAAAATTTAAAGGGATCATAAAATTGAATACTCATGATATAACATGGAGTCTATAAATTTAAATTTCACTAAGAAGTAACTCTAAATGAGGGGATGTCACATGAGATTGTATAAAACTGATAGACATATATCCTATACTAAAAACATACCAAGTTCAATTATGGTTTTTATATAAAAAATATTATTCAATTTTAACAATCCATAATTAAAATATCAATATCCAACATTGAGTAACATATAATCCATAGACCATTTACTTTTAGTCTTTATGGAAATAATAAAAATTTTAATGTTAATTAACTCATGTCTTTCTTATCAAATTTTATTATTTAGCATTATATGGGGATTTTATTATTCCATAATAATAATTTAAAATATACCAAAACAAATATTCACACATGATGCCTTTCAAGATATATATTATCTAATATCATTTCTTCATAAAATGGGGAAAGGGAAACATAATAAAGGATGATCTCAGATGCTCAGTAAGAGTAAATATTGAAGACATCAGTCACAAGTGAGCATAATATGGTAAAAAGGGAATAATATTATAATCAAGTATATGTTTTCAATATAACATTATCACAACCATAAATACATAGATAACTACTCAAAAATCATGGCATATCTAGAGGTATGATTCAAAAGGGTAAAAATCATAAATCATCAATCATTAGCTGTAACATAGGCATATGACTATATAATCATAGGAAATTATAATCTTGGAACATAGTTATTTAAAATCATGTTTTTGAATAATATTTTCAGAATATATAGTAGCAATCATGCTCACACATCAAGATATGAACTAATTTATTAACAATCATGTCCAAAGATAATCTTGAGAGCATATTTGGAAATAGATATCGTCATGAATCAAGAGGTGAAGATATTTTATTTGCAATCATGTTCATTATTATCAAAATTATCTCAAGAGATATCTATATCTCATTACCCAATTAATTGGTGGGCTATAAAAGGCCCATCCATTAATGAAGAATAACCATTCATATATAAGTCACAAGAACATGAAATAATTCATCAATCATTCGAGTTTTAATTAACCCATGTAATTAATCGGAATTCATGATAACTTATGTAAATAATCATAATTAAAATATCTCCTAATTTACCCATGAGAAAATCCTGGTTTCATGAATATTTCTTAAAAATATATCCACCATAATTCATAGAAATTAATAATTTGTATTTTATAATAGGCCTATAATCATAGTGGATATTATAAATCCTTAATGTATTTGTACAAAGGTGGAAAATATGACTAACAAAATAATTTAAAATACTATTTGAAAATAAAGAGAAATCATCCCTTTTCTTTTGGTAATTTTTTGAAAATAAATTATTAAAAAATATAATACGATTTTATATGTAAATCCTTTATAACATGTAATGTTATATTTGTACTGAATAATGGGCATGATGGATGGAATATCCATTTATGTTCCATAACATAAAATAGAACAATTTTTTCACACTTTTTTAAAATGCCAAAATAAATTTCAGCTGAAAAAAGTAAAATGATTCATTTTAATAAATTTTAATGAAATTAAACAGTTGTATAAAATATCCTTATAAAACATTTTAGCAAAGATAAAAAATACATAAAATAATATTGATGAACAAGTATATGGTGGAACTAGATCTGCAACCAAAAAGTATAAATAAAAAACACTTTGAATAAAACCATCATTTTGGTATTTATGTGTACCGAAGTGTGGAAAAATTTTATAATTACAAGAAATTCCATAAATTAATATATTATATGAAACAATATGAGTTTTAAGAAATAAATATTATATAACTTTCTATAATAGAAAATGAATCATAAATAATCCTTATTAAAACGAGATTGTGAAATAATCCTTTACCACTTCAGTGAAATTTGAATCAAAACCCCATTTAGAAAAATAACATAAAATACCATTTATATGAACTAATTCTTGAAATAATAAATCAAAGTGGTGGTATATAAACTATATAAACATGTATTGCTATGTAATATGAAATATGTCACAACAAAACAATATTTAGATGAAGAATAAAACTGTACCATTTGTATGGGGATTTAATCAATGAATTGATTTTGTGAAACACATTTAAATATAAATAAAAGAATTTTATATAAAATATAAATAATAAAATGCTATATCAGAAATAATTTTGACATAAAAGAGTCGATAAAAAAATTATATAACACAATGAAAGGAAATTAAGTCAAGAAACTCCCCAAACTCAAATCCCGAATTACTTCATACATTATATTAAACCCGATCATTAAAAACAAAAAATTAATATAAATATACACCATAATAATAACCATATTTACCATACCATATATGATTAACTTATATGTAATAATTAATCCTTTATTAATAATTCATCTTTAAAATCATCATTCGGTGTGTTCACAGTTCCATTTTTCATACATGTTGTGGTTCTTTTGTTTTGGCATGTGAAACTTGTTAATGGTCAAATCATCTCTATAATCTAATAATTCCATATATGTAATATTTATCCTTTATATAAACCCTTAGAATAGTCTTGAAAAGTCATTCATGGTAAAAATATAATATATCATTCATGGAGATGCTAATACGTATTTATGCATGAACACTTCATTCATTAAAAAATAGAATAAATGAAAATTTATATGATATTTTATCACATATAAATCATAATAATATTATAATTATCATATATATATATATATATCCATTAATTATATCCCAATTTCCATTCATCTAAAATGGAAAACAAGAAAAATCGGGACTTTTTATTGGGGTCGTAATGAACAAGTATATATGATCATACTTATCTTCTTCTAACAGATGGGAGGGTCAGAAGGTAGATAATATTTTATCATTAAATAATAATAATAATTTCATAAAAATATTATATAATCATTATTCCCATCTATATAACCTTCCATGATAGGCGGTGATGAGAAACAATACATTAGTCGCGGAGATAGTTGTCTGTATGTACCCATGGTGATGTTTTCATTTTCCATGGGGATGAATGATAAATAGACAATGGTTATTACATTAAAATAATACAATTTTAATAATAAAATTTTACTTCTGTCAATATGTTAATATTTCTAATTAATATATAGACAAAGTATACGAATAAATATACTAAAACGTATTTGGTGATAATTATTACCTCTTCTTTGAGAAACCTCATTTGTAAATCTTCTTTTATACCCTTGGGTTGGAGATTTAATAGAAAACCCATCAAAAAAATTTATAAATAAATTTATAATATATTATGGTAGGTTTTTTTCTAGTCAATTACTTTAATAATGTGTAAATAAGAGAGGATAGTAGAGTCCCTTTTATATGTGAGGGGAGTGACACGATTGTAATTATTCTAAACCATAAAATAACATAAGATAAATTTCATAGAAAATAGGATCCAAATTGTATCAATTACAAATATGGGATGATATAGGGTTTAATTAAAGTTACCTAGTTTAATTTAGATACGTTTTTAGGTAATTTTAACCCCTAAATGTTTATTTTAGTCCCTCGTTAACACTGTTAACCATTATGATAATAATGAATTTTTAACTAGATTACTATTCATTATAGCCAAAAATGAAATTGTGATATTTAAAAAATTTGAACATCTTGATTCTAAATATGATATCCATTTCTCAGTATTAAATTTTTATATGTGGTAAAAATTAATATTAATATAATATAAAAAACACAATGGAAATTGTTTTTAGGAAAATGACTTTTTCATGAATAAAAATCATTTTATACCAAAATCAAGTATAACTATAATTCCCATTAAATAACATGGATTAATTTAAATAATTTTATAATTATTTTAAATTTGTAAGAAACAAAAAAATAAAGGAAACTCATGCGAGATTTATTAAAATAGATGTACTGAAAATAGTGTTTATTTAAATAAAAACATTACTTATTTTTCCAAAATGTCAAAAAATGTTTTATAAGTTCAATATTATACATTTAACTTCATTATATTAATTTTTAAATATATATTTTATATCGAAAAAATGATTTACAAAAATTAATGTTATTCTTATATCATGATAATTTCTGAAAATTAAAAATATTTGATAAATCCACATTTTTTTCTATTCACCATAAGTTGACCATTTTAGAAAAAAAAATCCAAAAATTCATCATAATAAAATGTTAATGTTTTGAATTAAAAATGTAGTTAATTTAATAAAATTAAATTTATAAAATTCATACATTTATCTTTTAAATGAGAATAGAAAATATAATGAAGCATGATTTTATAGAAAATAGGATGTTATACTATTCTGAAATGACAGGACCCCATCCCAGAGAGGATACCACAATGAGGAGAGAGAGGGAGAGAGAGGTAATGAATTCATGATTCCTTCCTCTAGTAGGTCTTATGTTGGAATCTTGTAGCAAGGGTATAAAAATATTAAACTATGAGTGGAATTTACCTCTATAAATGAAACAGGATCAAGAGATCGGTTAAAACCACCAAACTAATCTGACATAATAAATAATGGTAACCCAAAAAATCCCACAATGAATTTATAAATTAAAACTGATACAATAGAAAGGACCCCTATGTAAATAATAAAAATACAAGTATAAGAGAGTTCCTCAATAATAACTCTAACCAATCTAGTAATGTCATTATATGTAACCAAGGCCCTCCTTCAAACCTGAAAATGATTTATATATATAGGGTGAGAATAAAATTTATACTTTGTATGCTCATAAAAAAGGCCTCAAGTGCACATATAAAAAGGGAATTCTACAACACTAGTGAATAAGAAACAAAACCAATTCGTACCTCTACAGTTCATATTTTAAAACCCAACCTCACCATGGATCACTCGGCATATCATGCAATCAATATAATTATAGAGCATCAAGATCATAACAAAGTAAGGATCCTACTTTCCACTTCCCCACTGATTTTAAATTTTCATGTCCCAACATCAAACATTACAGGTACACATTCCTTCCATACATATCACATCACACCACATCATGTCCCTCCCACAGAAACCTATGAAAAACATCACATTACATCCCCCCTGGAGACACTATTTCCTTGAATCACGTAAAATCATATCCTAAATGAAGACACCTAGGTCATAACTTTACAAATATAACTGAAACAATAGTGTATCATGAACATTAACAACATCAACCTTATTCCCTCCTTTTACAACACATGACCCTCAACACATATCATATCACACTACATAACATCTCACCTATAAACATTTGGAACAACACATTGCATCACATCAATCCAATACACAAACACCTGGGACATGAATCCCATCACATCACTTATTTACCATAGTCACATAGGTTGTCACGTCACTACTAAAGAAAGAGCTTGGGAGAGGGGGTATCCAGCCATCTATATCATTACCATCCTAGATGTTGGGGAAAGAACTCTAAACCCATCACCTATGAGCATTGGTGTGGCTATCTTACTCTGATGGGGAACGTATAAAATTACAAAAACATATATGATATATAGATAGCACATAATACCTAACTTATGGATTCACATAAACAATACTAGAACACACCACATAACCACCACATACCATATATCAGCTGTCTCAGCCGCTTCAACCAATATACATGACACAATAAAATCACCACATTGGACACACAACATTTTACACCTCTAGTTACATGTTTCACTACATTCCTTAATTATCCATTTGATTTCACATCGTATTACTCATTAATTTATTAAATATAGTTATCCAACCACCAAACAAATGTTTCAATTCCCTATTTTTTATTTACTAGCCTATTTTTTCTTTTATCATCATTTTTTATCCCATGTATAAATAAGAAAATATAGCAACCACACCAAACTACAACTATACCAACTCACACAACAACCACCACAACACCACACTTCCACCATAGTCGTTGTATCACATTTCCCAATCCATCTCACAAAAAAACGTCCATATATCATTATACCACAATAATGGAATTATGTAACAACCAAAACAACACAACCATAGCAACAAAACAACTATTCTATAACCACTATTCCATAAATATTTTTTTGAAACCAGTATACCACCAGCACTATGCTACAACCCCTACACCACAAACTTTGTGCCAAACCTCATCACAACATGCCTCACTACATCCTACACTGCATCCATTACATCAAACCACGGAATCTTATCCCCAAACAACACACTTCCCAAATGGTCACCTCTATCACTTTACAATATCCCAAACTGCATAGGGAAAATACATTAAGATAAAATAAAAAACATTAACATAATGAAACGTCCAAATTTTTTCCATGGGAATTTTCACCTGTATTATTTATTTATAAATGGTATTATTTTACAAAAATGATATCATAGAGTAACCAATTATTTTCCATATATATGTTTTATATCATTTTATTCAGATTATAATCACAGAAAAACACAGAAGTCATTATTTCAGTATGAAAACTATAGTGAAAACATGACCCCAAAAAAATATTCTTTTTTGAATTGGAAAAATCCATGCCATATATCATCACAAACATAAATAATTATAGTAAATCATGTGATAACTCCCATACCCATCAATTTTATACATTCCAATAAATTATTCCATTATTAATACCCTTACTATTCCCCCAAAGGTAAGAAAGAGCATGTGGATGTTACACCTATACTACTGTATAAATTATTTTTAACATCTATTTTTTTTCTTTTCTAAATTGTTTATTTTCAACCATTATTAATGGTGTTATTGTAAATTAGTGTTTAAAATTGGTTAAATAAATGAACATTATAAATCTATATTCAAACATTTTTTATATCAGTTATTTAATAATCTCCCTAAAAATAATATACTACATCTGTTCCTATATAACATATATGAAAAAGTATCTCCATGAAGTTTTATTACGTTGGTTATTAAATACATACCATAAAAAACCTATTGCAAGTCGGTTTCTACATAAACAATTTGAAAATATTTGAGATGAAGGTTTTTTATGTCGGTTATTAAATAAACAACATAAAAACCATTTTCTATGTCGGTTATTAAATAACCAACTTGGAAAACCATAAATTTTTTTTAACATTTCTTATCTTATAACCGATATAAAATTATATTTCATAAATATTTCAATTAAACCTTCCTCTCCGCTGCCAAAAAAACAAAATATAAACATAAAAAAGTATAAAAATATCCAGAAAATACAAATTCACAATTACAACATTCAAAATTAAAATATTAAATAAAAAAACCAAAATACAACGGAAAAAATAGAAAATACCCATTTACAATGACAACAATCACAAGTATAATATTCAATAAAAACAAACTGAGATCCAACCAAACCTATAAAATGATCAGTCCATTCCATTTGATTGTGTGTGAGCTCTTGTTCACTATAAGGGAGAGAGTCATCAAAAACATACACATTAAAACGAAATTATTTAACATGTATAACAAATAAAACAAATGAATTATTATGGAATAGTTTATAAATAAGTCTAACCTGGTTGAAATTTATAACTATTCCAGTTGTAATTATTTCATACATAAATCTTAACACAAAATATCTTCATTCTTTGGCACCTTCTTGTTTATGAAAATACTGTTTAAATGTGTTTTTTTAATCAAAAAATCATTTTTAGGTAATAAATCCAAAATGTTGTAATTATAAATGAAAATTCACCTTTACTTTAACAAATATGATCATGGTTCTATTTTTCTTTGTGGTATCTCAAAATAAATGCCATCCCCTATTATAAAATGTTAATAATGAAATAATTTTATAGTTCATTATAATAAAAAATGTATTAATAAATTCAAACATACAATTCTAATACATCCTTAAAATTTTTCAATACTTCACCATGGATAGATAATTACTAGAAAAGTGTCTTCTCCCTTGGACAAAAAAACAACAAACAGCCAATGGCCACTACTATTATATAAAATTTAATCTGAGTGGTTATTATATTAAAAATATATATAATAATTTGCGAGATAAATGTTTCTTACTCTTGATGATTTGGAAACATCCAGCACTAAATGATTACATTCTTTTGAAATATTTCAGTAATATAAACTATTCTTTCTTCTTTAATCATTTTTCTTGCTATGGGTGAAATGAACTATGTGTCAAAAAATCCAAAAACGTATTTTTTCTCATTATCTTTAGACATTGTGCAAATATACCTAATAAAAAATAAACATAAATATAAATTTTAATAAAATTAAATACAGTGAAGGATTTATGTTAATAATTAAAAGGGAAAACATTTCATCTTTTTGATGCACACAATTTCTCCAGTTACATGCTCCATGATATCATTTTTCAAAATTTCCACCATCATTGAATGCCCATAAACATCATATTCCATTGGAATCTCATAAGAATGCCACAATAAATTTTAATATCTTGATAATCTATCAAGAATACAATAATATGTATCTAAATTCATTGCCCTTTTTATTTATTGTTGGCTGTAAATTATTTCATTACCTTTAGTGTAGTCTAATAAATAAATAGATAAATATATTAACATTAAAATGGAGAACAATTAATAAAACAATGATATAAAAGATAAATTTACACATACCTCTATGTAAATGTGTCATAGAAGACTAGATGGAAAATTTAAAAAGTGTTTGATACTTTATCCAACCTTACACACCACATCTTTAGGTAATGGTAATCAAACTGATATATCTATAATATCCTGTATAGTGACCCTATAACGTTCTATCTTTAACTGTTGATGATGAATGATACCTCTAATATAATATATCATCCCATATGTAACAATATGATACTGATGATCATAAACCTGTAACTCATAGTAACAAGGAAGTTGTGGAGGACGAGGTGTAGGAGTAGGATAAAAAGTGGGGTCTCTAGGTGGCAGTGGATGAGTGGGATTTGTTGGTGGATATGTTGTAGTGGGATATATACTCAGAAATTATCTTTTAATGTTTGAAAACATGGATTTTACTGACACTCTAATCATATCCTCGATTGTAAAATTAATATTATGAACATCAACCTCTAAATAAGATATTTTTTATTAATACCCTCCATTACAGAAGCAGAATAATGTGGTAAAAGTTTTTTCACTGATACACCTTCTGGGTACCCACGTACACAGTTTGGGTATTAAGGATTCCAAATGTTGTAGCTAAAATATGATTCTTCCCTCAGCTAAAAATAACATATGTGTTCTCATATCTTCAACATTATCCAATATGATTTTTTTTTGAAAAAAATTAATGATTCAAAATATATAATGAATTGAATGAACATAAATAAATATATAAAATTATAAAATTATCATTTTACAATACTCTTAGCTGCAACCCTGGATTATTTCATAATATATTACCCTTTTTTTCATCCCATCCCTCTTCTATTTTCCATTTCTTCCCCCTGGGGGGTCGAGGAAAATCACATACACATCTTAAAGAATCATCTCATAGTTTTTAAATATTTTCTGCCATCATTTTTTTCCAATAAATTATACCCTCCCCTATATATAGTTTGAGGGTATACATATCTATATTTAATCCCCAGATGAATTCCCCTCGATTGATATAAGTAAGGGATAATAAATAATTAATAAGAACATTAATATGAGAAAAATTATAAAAGTTCACATTGTAGTTACCAATAATTATTCGTGTCTCCTACTTTTAAAAAATTGTTTCAAGGTTCTTTAATCTATAAAACGATATATATCACATGGATTATGATGTTTCCAATGCACAGAAATGAAATCAGATGTGAGGGTAGTTTTGAAATCCATAAATCTCCCAATACCCAGTGATAAAAATTTCCTTTTGAATCCTTTAATGTAATGTATATCACATGTCATCTGATACGATGTGAGAAAACATATATTACTATAAAAATGTCAGTATTTTTGAGATAATGAAAAATGATCTTACTAAAATGGACTCCCACAACTGAGATAGTGTTGCATTGTCAACACTTCTATAATAATTAAATGAAATATGGTCTTTTGATTTACCCTAAATTGATATAAAACTCATGAATTTTTTTAATTAGGTCCTCTAAGAATATCTATATAATCAATTTATACCACTATCTTCTAAAACTAGAAAAAAATTATAATTTTTGTAAACATGTTATGCCATGTTTACCAGCCCTCAAATTTTTTCTAGCTTTGTGGGAGTATATAACTCTTATAAATTAGGATGGGGATCATTAAGAGGAGAATGTGCACATTCCTCCATAGATTTATAAGTATGATCATATCCAAAAGTATGTGTTTGATTAGCTAATTGATATGTTGTTATCCTTCAAATCAATTAAACAAACAATTAGTACACAAATTTAAAAATTAAAATTTTAGAATACTAATGCAAATAATAAAGAAAAATTATAGAGCACAAAAGAAAACTGAAACTTAACACATTATTATTAATATTTTTAATAGTTAAATAAAATTATAACAATAGTAATGATATATGTAATTTCACGTAAATTAGTGAAAAAAATCAAAAATTGGTGTTGGAATATTAAAAATACTCCAACCTAATAAATCATTTTTACACAAAAAAGAATATTTTTTCAATATAATCATATAAAATATTTTGTTTTTATTTAAAATATTAGATTTAAAATAATTGTATTTCAACAAAATAAATATATATATATATATGTTACGATGGTATGAAAGTTAAACTAAACAAAACTAAACTAATATAAACTAACATTTTAACTTATTAGTATTAATATATTTCTTAATAATGGGAAAAATAAAATTATCTATGATTTTATGAAATTTATAAATGTAAATGTAAAATTAATATACGTTACCTTTAATATTAGGAAGGTAATATAGGATTGTTTTCCCAAATTCCTTCTTCATGATCGTTACTTATAACATAAACCATGTATACGACATGGTCATCATTATTATCTATTAATCATTCCATGGAAGTGAGATCTCTCATAAAACAACATATTTATCAATTTTATCATCACAAAGATAATGTTTTTTTTCTAAAACTATAGACCACTGAATATCAGATAGATCAAGAATATGGAATTTTTTTCATGTGTTACCAACAAAAAAGGATCAATTTTTTCTTCTGATTTATTCAGATTAAAAAGTTTCATTCAAAATTCATTATGTCTAACACTATTGTTTCCAATAAACCATTTTTTTAAACACATGAAATTTATATTCAATTTAATAAACCTCCCATATTTCTTCACTGATTCTATAATATGCACATTATGCATAAATTGGGTTTTTGACTTTAGAAATCAAGAAATTAATTTCTTCTGTGAACACTAATACATAACTATTCTAAACTTCACTTCTATTATATTGATCTTTTGTATGAATTTTATATCCCTTATTGTCATAAATGAACCACGATATCACATTTAAACGTAGACCACCCACTCACAATCATAATTTTAGTGACACATATATTCTACCAATAATAATCATTTTAAACCATGCCAAAAAAGTTTTGTCATGCCCATTCAAAATTCACATTTCATTCTTCATTGGATGGTACTATTTCATCACATTAATATGCAATTTTATATATGGTTGAGAATTATATATGTTATTTAATATGTATAAATTTTCTCTATTTATCTATTCACTAGGCAATTATTTGACTTTCCAGAAATGAATCCCCTATCCCCCATAATTAACTCATTCATGGTGAGATGGTGGCAACCCAATATACTCCACTAGAGACAAGTATCTTTTTCAAAACTCTCCAACCTCCTAATAAATATAAATTTCCACAATGGAGGATTCATGTCAATATGGATTATTAAAATAAACCTTCGATATCTTCATATAATTTTGAAAAGTATATATCCAACACAGATATATAAGCCTGCAATAATTTATTTATTAAACGAGATGAACCATTAATTGAACCATTATATCAAAAAAATATTTAGGGAAATACATTTCCCATTGAAAAAGTATAGAAATTTTTTCATTTTCAAAAAAAAATTAATGATTTTAGATCAATCACTATATTACAAATTTAAATGAAAAAATAAGACACCTTTATGATAGTCATTCTGGAATGGATGCGAAATATTACACGCAATGAAACTGATAGAAGTAGTTGCATAATGGCATGGGAATCATGAGATATCATTCTTGTAAACTTCAAATCCTTAAATGATTTTATTACATTTTAAGAATAACCCTGTGACACTTTTATATCATGAACACACTGAAAAAAATTAATTTTCCCCCTCTTGGATTATGTATGACAATCCATGTGAATAAATGTTCATCACCCATCTGGAGTCAGAGTTGAATCCAAATGTATTCCAATGGTCAGTAATTCCAATCATTCATTCAACCCAAATTTATTTATTCCTTTAATATCTAATAATTTTCCAACCATTTTTTCATAGATATTATTCTCATTGTGCATGAAATCAATGTTATGTTTCACTTCATGATATCTCGAATATTGTAGCTCAAAGAATATTGACAATTCATTCCAAATATTTATATCATCACTATATTTATGTGTTTTTTCAAATGTAATATCATGGATTTTCACCCAATCAAAATATTGATCAGTGGATAAAGGGTTTACAGAAACATCACATTATTGTGAGCCATTGAATTGGTTTTATAATCTTTTACATGGATGATCCATAGAAAAAAATCAATTGATGACCCATATTTAGTGTTTTTCTCCCATGAGGCTATTGATAATTTGAATTATCTTATTCACAAATTGAACACACCTTATTCCCCTTGACGCTGTATATAGACAAATTTCTATACACTGGGGAGTCATTCATAGTGAACATAATAATTACATGTATTTGAAAATATTCTATTTTTTTAGAATCATATACCCTATAAACATCCACTCACAATAGTTCCACATCATTATTTATTAGTGAAAAGAAAACATCAATATAATTTTAACGTTTTTTTGGTCTACAGATCATTAAACCTAACATGAAATATTTGTGCTTCATAAAAAATCTGGATATAAGTTCTAAATTACCAATAAAATAAAAAAAGAACTATGTGTGCTACTAAGGATTCTATATAGATTCATTCCATCTATACATAGTTTAATTCTATGATTCCTACCTTCCTTTACAAATTTAAGAAACTGGTGATCAATTTTTTTCCATTGTTGACAATCATCAGGATGACATGTTTTTCCACCACATATCTTTTCACATCATGCCATCTTAACCTTCTCTAATTATGTGAATTAGAAAATAAACATATCGAATGAAGAATTAATGGAAGATACCAAAATAACTTTATTGGGGACTCTATAACCTCTAAATTTTCTATTGATTTTACATTCAACTTATATTGTGATCTCCCTCATTTTGGACACTCTAAGAGAAATTCTAATTCTTTCTTATATCACTCACATTCATTCAAGAAGGAATGAAATTTTTTGTACGCCAATCCCATTATGATTATCATTTTCTTCTCTTTATAACGTAAATTAGAAAGATCATTTTATTTAAGAATAATATCAATAAAACATTATAGCAAATTAGAAAATCTATTGTCACTCCAACCGTGTTTCTTCTTTAAGCTAACCAATCTTAACGATGATGATAAAATCATAAAATAAATACAACCGGAATACAATAGTTTTTCATCATAATTTTATAGACAATAAATTTTGGGTTCTTTCTTAAATTACTCTACTTTAATATCACAAATATTTTTTTCAATTTCCTTAGAGATACTATCTTGGAAAGCATCATCATCTATAGACCTGAAATTATGCCCAATTTCACCATAGAAAATAAAAGAGCTATCACTTTGATTAAAACCATTAAAAATTAAATTATTTATGATCTATCTACTTTTAAAATTGTTTATACTTAATCAATTCTAGCATGGAGAAGAAAACATGATGTAGTTTGGAACATTTTGTTTAAGAAATTTTAAAATATCATCAACACCTTCCTCACATTCATCACTCAATCTATGTAATATATTCCAACATCGACTTATTATTACTGATAAAAAATAAAATTTATATATATATATTGTTAAGATAATCCAATTTTATAATTATATTAAATATTCCATAATTTTAAAGTAACACAACTTTTAAATTAAAAAATATATATTCATATTTGAAAAATATAATTATAAATTCTTTACAATAACGGAATAAATGTTTAAATATAACTGATAAATCATAATAATATATGCACGAGAATAATTTATAATAAAAATATTTTTATATAATCCGATTTTATATTTATATGAAATATGAAATGATTTTAAAGTAACATAATTTTGAAATATAAAACAAATATATGCATATTTGAAAATTAAAATTATTAATTCTATACAGTAATGGAAGATATGTTTAATTATAAATGATAAATAATAATAATATATGCATGGAAATAATTTAAAAACATAATATAATTAGATAATATAATTTTATATTTATATGAAATATTCCATAATTTGAAAGTAACCCACTTTTGAAATTTAAAACAAATATATGCATATTTGAAAATAATAATTACTAATTCTATAAAATAATGGAAGATAAGTTGATATATAAATGGTAAATCATAAAATTATATGCATGGAAATAATATTAAAAGGAAAATATAGTTAGACTAAAATTTTAAATCTAATATACACACTCACTATGATATTAGATATTAACATTCATCAAGGTTGTAAGTTGTTTTTTCAACAATGGATTCAGTTAGGGAAACTTACGTAATGAAAATTAAATTGGTGTGGGTATAAAAAATATCTGGTAATTATCATACATTTTATGATATTTTCCTAAATCAACTAATTGTTTATAATAATTCACTCAACTTTTAATGATATTGTTTTTTGGAAGAAGAAAAAACTGCTATGTAAAAATAAATCATTATCCACTAGTGTGATTCATTATTAAGCCATCACATTTTTTTGTGTGTCAATGTAACTAATGGACCAATAAATACATAATAATAAATCCATTGAATCCATATAATAATTCACACACATTATATTCCACACTATAGTTAAGCATATTTATATGAGATATGGTATGTGAATAATTTCCAAAGGTTACCACATTGAAATCATCTTATATAATTTATCATAATAGTAGTTGTGGATGTGGATTTCATAGGGTGAGGAACCATACTCAAGGAAGCAAAATTTTAAAATGATGAATTTGATCATATGTTGTATCTAAATATATCACCGCATGTATATGATACATTGTCAGAAGTATTTATTAATATTTGATATAAAATGACTATAGTTTATAAGACACTATGTTGTAATTGAAATATGATAATATAGCATGTTGAAATATATTTGGTGTATGTATAAATCTATATAATAGAACCCATAAAATTCAATGAAAATTCTATGAAACTAGAGAATAAATTATGAGATTGTATGACCAATCATATTGTAAAAAATCAATTTCATGATAGAAATTAAAACTGAAAATCTGGTCTTAATGACAAATTTTATAGTAAAATAAATTAAATACATCATTTTAAGCCATAAAAAAATTATCAAGAAACATTCAAGGATATTTAAATGTAAAATATTACATTATTGTGGATTATAGAAGAAATTAATGCTCTTGTATGGATACAAATACATATGGTATCTATGGATGCAATCTAATAATGTGAAGAGATTAAAAAAGATGGTAATGCAATATTTTAGTAAACAAAATTTAAAAATAGAGAGTTAGGGATTCTATTAAATTGAATTACTGAATGAGATGCGTGTGAGGATTAATTGACTATTGCAAGTTGATCGGATAGATGCACCGATGAAAAATAGGATAAACGAAGTTGAAAAAATAGGGTGGAAGCCACGAGATCGAAGAAAAAATTTTAGGGTTTCTGCAGAAGAGGGGATTGAGTCCTCCATAACCCGATTGAAAACCACACAGTTAACAATCACAAAAAGAATTTAAACATCCAAGATAACCATTAAAAAAATCTTGAGGAAAATAATCATTAAACATTTCAAAGTGTCCCATACCACTTTGAAAAGTATAAATAATAATCCTCATGAAGGATTAAAATAAGAGAGAGAGTAACTTGAGATTAATTATGTTAATTATATAACATTTCAAATTGAAATATAAACACCATATAAATGTGAATTTCAGTATAACAACAAGTAAATCTCAATAGAATGTAAATTAAGAAGAAATCCCTTTCCATAAACTTGTTTGTGTAGGGTGGTATTTTTACTTCTATATAGTTGTTTAAAATATGTTAATAATATATAGTATAACTGTAATCATGTTTATTATATCATATATTAACTTTTTAAAATATTTTATTACCCATTTGTTAACAGTTTATCATTATTTTAACTATGTTGGGTGTTAATTTGCTAGTTTTTTCAAGTATGTTCTGATTTGTTACTTGTTTTCACTATTATTTTTATCATGATTTTATAATATCCATAATTTAAATAATTAGTTAATTAAATTATATATTTAGTACATATTTATATAGAGTATTCCATAATATTCAGAGATAAGAAATGAAGTATGTCGTTCATAGACGTTGTAGGTCGTACGTAATCATGAATGATAATTTCATTTATTTTTGATATTTAAAATATTGAAAAGTAAATTATAAAAATTTATATTATAATTATATTATCATATCTATTTTATATGTGTTTCATATTTGTTTTCAAATCACCCTTTATAAATTCCATGTTTAGCATGAATGTGTCACATCGCTTTGAGGGGGTGGTAGTCCACACTTCCCAAAGAGTGTTATTGTATTTACACATAACAAAATGTATAGAGTTTACGTAAGATGAAATAAATTATATATATAATATTTATTATATGTAAATATATTTTCCAAAACAATGGTCACTATGAGAGGTGGTAATGGAAAAATGAACAATCATCTTACCATGAGGTAGTAGTTTGCCGTATAGAAAACAATATTTTTGGGACGCATTAGATGGAATTGTATTCAATTATAGGTATAAAACATAGTATAAAAATATCATAGTTTTTTAGGATACTTTTTTTGTTAAAAATAATGAAATAATATGAGTTTAGGGATTTGAGAATGGAAATAAAACTAAAAAGACTAAGGAAGATTGTTAGCTTGTAATGATGTTTCTTCTTTTTGTATGTACCAAAATGCTTAAATATATGAATTTAATCCCATAGTGAGGATTCTAGGATTATTTTTGGTATGTTTTTTTTTCTATTTGGGCAGATCTTGGTTGAGACAATGTGTCTTGAAGGGTTTGAGAAAGTGGCATGAGTGGAGGCCCTTTTATTGTAGATGAGTGACACTCTTGTAAATACCAAAAGTTATTCATTAATGGGACGTATAACATAACTAATGTAACATAAAATTGAAAAAATAGTATATTAATTTCGAATCATGTCCAATTAGAAACCACACCACACAAAAATATGTGCATTTTAAAAATTTATTTCATTAACATCTAAGATTCCCTAAGTTAATCATTTTGGTTTTTATTGAAGCGTATTGTTCTCCATCCTAAGTAATTTTACCATTAAGACTAAAATAAAGTGAGATTTATTTGAAAATATTGATAAAATGAATTCTTATTATGATATATAATTTATAAAAAACCCCACATGTTTTGTAAAATAATTTTAAAACAAGTACATCCGACACACTAAAACACTACTTCAACCTGTACTGTGTTAACATTGTTTTTACAATATATGAGTCAATATGTTAATTATAAATTATAAATTTTTTCAATAATAGAAAATATTTATTAATTATTAAAAATTAAACATAACATGTCATAATATATTATTTTAATTTATTTTAAATCATTCAATAAAATATCATTTATTATAAAATGACATTAATGTCAATTATGACATTATTTATTTAACATTAATTAAAAAATGTCAAAAAATAATATTATTTAAAAATATGAAGTATAAAGTTGTGTAACATGATATATTCATCTAAAAAGAAATAACTAATATAAATAATTCAATCAATTTACCTCACTTTTTGTATTTGTAGTATCATTTATTTTATTTTATTATTAACTAAATAATAACTATGTTTTCTTTTCTTAAGAATTTTATGTAACTAAGACATATCTAAATTTTTTTGATAAAATTTTATGATAAAAATAACCCTTTTATATTTCAATATGATATTTATAACCGATAAAATGATGTTTTGGATATATATCAAGGTTTGAAAATGATAATGTTAAAGAAAGTTCCATTTTCTTCTTTTTCCATACAAAACCTTTTATGTAAGGATATTCCATTTAATAATATCAAAATAACCCATAAATTTTGAATTATGTGGGGATATGGTTAAATTATTTTAATTAAATGGAATTTGGATAATTTTCCATGTTATTTAGGTCCTTAAGATTAATTTTTATTAGCTTACTTGGCTTCATCTTACCCAAATCGATGAAATTAATTTTAATCACATTCCATAATATTTATGGCGAAAATTTATGTTAATATAACTAGAGAAAATAAATTGTACTTTTTAAAACTAATTATTTCTATTTTTTTAAATTTAAATCACAAAAGTGGGAAAATTAAGATTAATTACAATCCCACGCACATGGCGAAAAAATTGGTTTTCAAATTAGAAATGTTCACAAGTTCAATATGTTTTTATACCTAATTTTAATATTAAAATGATTTCAATGATATATATTAGAGTAATATATGTAAAATTGATCTATTCTATTTTAGAACCCACTTTTAAAAATAATTTATTATTAATAATTATTTAAATAAAAATTTAGTTTTTAACTAAAATGCAATAATTTTTACTATTCATCAAATAATGAAACATCTTATAAAAATTCCAAAAATTGACTGAAAAATAATTTTGAAATTCTTAATTCACAAATGAAATTTATTTTGATAATTAATTTTTCTAAAAGTTTCAAAAATTATTTTTAAAATAGGCTCTCCATTAAAAGGCGATAAAACACAGTCTTGCATGTAATGCAAGATAACTCAGTGTGGTGTTAAGCATAAGATTAACATAGTGTTTCATATAAATAAAGAAAAAATAATATTTATTCAAACATTAAAATATTGTAATGTATTGGGGTGTTTCATGCATCATCTGATAAAATCCACAACCCCCACATTTCCACATAACCACCCCCCCTCATCTACATAGCCCAAACTGACAACTACCACCACCAACAAACAACAACTCACTAAGAACATAAATCATTGAATTTCACTCTCTATGTCAAGATACTTGTCGCTATATGTGTAATGGACTCACCCAGATGGATTTAATATAATCTTAGTATAAATTGTTTTTAATAGGATCTATGTCACCATTTTCATATGTTAGGGATGTTATTACACATCACAAAACAAGGGAACCAAAACATATCATAACATAGAAATATTCAACCATCAAATCAAAAGAAAATCTCAGAAAATAAAAACTCAGAATAACTTTGGGTACTAGAGATTCACATGTGTCTCTTGATCCCATGTACTCTATTCTAGAACAACATGCATCCATAACACACAAACCAATGGAAGTGCATTCCCATACAATATCTTAACTCGATGATCATGGATCTCAACTGACCACACCACAAACGTTGGTTCATCCTCAATATCTAACTATCCATATTAAATAATGTGGGAGTCACCATAATGATTTTGATGAAGTTGATACCCATAGAATAAATTTTGGATCATCTGTAATTGAGAAGGAAACAACAACTAATATGCCACCGTTACAACACACCACAACACATACACTGTCCTAAAAACATTTGATAAATCTTACTACACCTTCCAAAAATATTCTTCCCTCATCATCATGAGAGAGTTAAAAACACATGGTCCCCAACTGTGAACTCTATGGTCTTCCACCTACGATCGGCCTAATCCTTATAATGGTAAAGTTCTACCCTCATCCCTTAAAAAACAACTTAATATTCTCGATTTTTGTCTACACTACATTTGGAATAAGAAATACTGAGTCTCCAACCTTCATCCAGCATTATGGATAATGAAACATCTACCCATAAAATGCCTCAAACAAATCCATACTAATGGATGACTGATAATTAGTATTGTACACATACTCAACCAATAGTTGGTATCATACACAAGATCCCCAATGTTGATGATGCAATCCAACAAAATATCCTCTAGCCTCTGGGTAGTCCACTTTTTTTTTCATCTATCCGAGGAGGGAGATCAATGATAAGATGATACTTGGAGCGAAAATCATCCCAAAATACCCTATATAATTATGAGATAAAATGTATATTGATCATATATGATGGTCATTTTTACCCTATAAAGACCAACCAAATCATCAATGTACTGTCTCCCCAAACTGTCTACAACACTTGGCTCATGAATTTCTCAGAAATGAGCTAATTTCATCATTTGTTCCACTAACACTCAAAATTCATCACATCCTCCCAAATATTTTTATATCCCTATTATTATGTATATTGATATTTCCTCCCATTTACACATAGGTACATCCAATGACTACAATACACCTCCCGAAACATGTTCCTCTACTTTCATTATCTGAAAAGAAGACATTTTTGACAAATTCCAGCATTAAACATTTCATCCTCGACCATAAATTATATCATCTCAAGTCATGATGCATCTATGTAACACTAGTACATTCTGATAATGGTGATCCATGAACTCAGAGAGAACTCTATGATGCATTGGATATGGGATAAACAACCCCCCCTAAAAAAATATCCAGTTCTAATCATCCTCAGACCATCCCTTGAGAACATCACCAAGGACAAAACAAATTGTGCATTACCTATTACACTTAGTATTTTCAATAAAACATTTCAACCTATTACATAAAATAAAACTCCATAATCATTTTATTAATACAATTTTAGACACTACTCTCCCTAATGTTATGATTTTTTATTACAAGATCCTCTATTCCTTTACAAAGAACCATATACTCTTGAGACACATCCTAATATGAATTTCAACTCAACGCACCAGAATCAACATTACCATTCTGAAGAGTGTAAAATATCTCAAAATCATAATCCATAAGAAACTCTGTCCACCTTTAATAGGGTATATTCTTATCCAAATTAGAGAAAATATATCTTCAGATTTTGTGCTTCGTAAAAGCCACAAAACCCTCACCGATGGGGTGAAGATTCCAAAAATCAAGCACATACACAACTGATGCCAACTATGTATCATGGGTGGAATAGTAACTCATTAGTGGAAACAATTTCCTCTACACATAAGATATCAATATTTTCTAATTCATCAAAAAACATTAAAATAGTATATGGGATGTGTCACAGAAAAAAGAAAACAACAAACCCTCCTTAGGAAATAGAACCACTAGAGAACTAACCACATCCTCCTTCAGGTAATCAAATGATTCCTAAAATATATCAGTCTATATAAAATCCTAGTGTTTCTTAGTTAAAATTATTAGTGTGAGTGAAACTCAAGAGAAATAAATAAAAATATTATGATAATATTCGATGAGACAAATGAAACTATGAACCTCTAAAATATTATTGGCCATTTCCCAAAAAACAATATCCTTTACCATTAATTAGTCCACTGGAAAACCCTTCAGAGACACAAAATGTCCATGAAAAAACACGCATCATGTCCAAAACAAAAACATGGAAAATATATCATATAATTGGAGGTGTTAGTGGAACTACAAAACAACTATGAGATTCTATGCATGCTCCTCATCTTCCACAAAGTTACAGAAGATAACATCAATGAATATGACAAAAAACAAGTCCAATGACTCATGGAATACATATTTTAAAATCCCCATAAACAAAGATGGTGTGCTCATAAAACCAAGTGGTATGACTACATACTCGATGTTCTAATACCTGTATCTAATGATATCTGAATATCCTCATCTTACATCCATTACTATTAATATCCATACTATATTTTAATAAAATAGAACTAGATAGATTCTATAAACTAGTGTAATAGAATATAATTACCTAGAAGAGGGTAATGGTTATTGACTTTAACCTAGTTATACATATGATAGTATATAAAAAACATCTAACTACCATCCTCCATTCTTTAGAACAACCCTAGAGCACCCATGAAATAACCTGTATTTCCCCAGGCCCTTCCTTTGGGAAAATCCAGTGTTTAGGTTGTTAAGGGAAGCAATAGTGGATCAGTTCCAGAGTTTTCCAAATTTCTAGTTTTCCATCGGCATGATAGTGTGTCGGCATGTTAGTGTGTCATCTTGTCAATGAGTTGGAATGATAGTGTATCAGCATCGGTGGTTCTGGTGTGTTAGCATTAGTGAGTTGGGGGCATTGGCATCGGTGATTCAAGGGTGTCAGTAGGTCGGGGCATTGGTAGATCAATGAGTCAGTGGGACATGGTGTTGTAATATTAGCTTCAGTGGCTCAACATCGGTGGCTCAGTGTCAGAAGGTCACTGTAACGCCCCAGACCCGAGTGCCACGCAACGGGTGCCCCGAACCCGGTTCGCCACGTGACCTCAAGAGAATTTCCCCAAACGCCAGAGGCTACCGACTAGCAGCGAGGGACCAAGTCTGATAGTGGGGAAACTATGCCCTCATTTGTCAAAGTGCAGTGCAGCGGAATACAAATAAACATACAACGACAACGGAAGTAGTAAAACATACACAACTGGAATAAACTACAGCAGTGGATAAAACCAATAGTATATAAATGATGATGCTACATGTTTCATGTTCTAAGAAAGTATCCAGAACATGTTATACATCAATACGGTACAAAAAAATACAGAGTAAAACAAAACTAGAAAAACAGATGGCAGTGGCATCGCGAGCCTAAGCTCGGTCCCATACCCTCCTACTCCTCAGCAATAGTCAAGTACTGGTATAGGGACTATTTCCCCTATCTACACCTGCAGAAACATAATCTGTTTGGGACGAAAATCATGACCCAAACAGGGTGTGAGAAATATATCTCATTAGGCACCCACCAAAGGCCCGTGCCCAACTGCGTGCTAACATTCAACAATAGTGTGCCGTAGTAAAATGCAATAAATTAACCAGTACTTAAAAGTAACTAACTTAACAGTTATATTGCCATTTAATTATTCATTTCATCTATTTAAATATTAGAAGACACCACAGTTCATTTCTAGGTAAATAGTCTCCATCCTCAGAGAAACAAAACCTTACCCTCAGGTATGCAGAATCCAACCCGCAGGTATAGCCCTCAGGTGTAACAGAAATTTCCCTCAGGCGTACGAAGTGTTGCCCTCAGGCACAGAAGTCAAGCCCTCAAGCACAAAAGGTTGCCCTCAGGGGAAATACTATATCCCTCGAGCTAAATAGTTCATTTCCCTCAGGCTAATCACAAGAACACCCTCAGGATGATTACAACAACGACCCAGGCTAAACAGGTAACCAGACCATGCCCAACAGGTAGACAGGCAGTAACAAGCAATTCCTCTCAAGGATATTCTACAATTACAACCTTAAAGGCATTCCCTCGGGTATCCTGGCCGAACGGCTAAATAGTGGAACACACCCTCATGGTGGTTCCGGATCCAAGCAATGATCCCAACCAGTATTTTATTATCACAATTTAATCACCTATGCAATTCTAGGCATTAAATATAGCAACGACCTCAGCCACACGACACCCCAACATGGGTTTGTGGCATGAAAATGCACAAAAACGCATGACAGTTGGAAAATAAACACAAATCCACCTACCTTATGCACCAACGAATGTTATACACAAACGCCGACTCTAGAAATTCCCAAGAACATCGTAGATCTGAAAAAGAACAAAACCCATTCAAATATAAATAACTTCATTTGGGAGAAGAATTGGTCAGAAGCGGCCAACGAGGTGTAATCCCTTACCCGTGTGGTTCCAACGAGATCTTCCAAGGCGAAAACCGATTCCAGATGAACACCCGGAGGATCTCCAAAGGTCCGACTGTCCCCCTTGGATCCAAAATGGCTCAAACACCTCCTCTGAAAAATGAGGAGGCTAATTCCTATTTTATGCCGAAAAAACAAAGTACATGGCATGTACTTCTGAGTACATGGTGTGTACATTCTTCATTTAACTGTTCCCCTGGCGTCACCGCCGCACTGTTCATCCGTCGACATGATTACATGGCATGTACTCCCGAGTACACAGTATGTACTGTTTCCTAGCGGGCGGCGACTCCACCGCCTTACTGTTTAAGCCTGCCAACTGACTATACGGCGTGTAAGGTACCACTACACGGTGTGTAGTCGGTTCCTACACCCCTCGTTGCTGACAAGGCTACACGCCCCGTGTACTCATATCAACACAGAAAAAAGTACACGACGTGTGGACAAAGTACACGGCATGTAGTTTCGAAATTTAGGATCTTTTTCCATTTTCCATATTTTCTCAAAAACACATAAGGAAAAGGAAAAAGAAGAATCCCATACCTAAAAAATAAGAACTGGGTTCTTACAAACTTCCCCCCTTATAGAAATTTGTCCCCGAATTGCCTCTCCAAGGGTGGTGAAGATAAATCTCAGAACAACTCTAGCCACTGAGCTCGCACGTCAGCCTCCCTCTCCCAGGTCTCGTCCTGCACTCGGCCATGCTGCCATAGCACCCATACGAGAGGAACTGACTGGCCTCAGAGAACCTTCGTGCTCCTTTCAACGATACAGATCAGATTCTCCTCAAAGGATGCATCATGCTGAAGCTCAACCTCCTTCAGCTGAAATGTGTGAGATGGGTCTGAATGATAGCGACACAACTGAGACATGTGGAAGACGTCGTGCATGGCTCAGTACCGCTGTGGTAATTGCAACTGATAGGCAACCAGCCCGACTCTCTCTAGAATCTCAAATGGCCCCACATACCTCGGTGAAAGCTTACACTGTCTCCTGATCCGCTTGTGTCCCAGCCTCGGCGAAGCACGCAAGAACACATGATCCCCGACCATGAACTCCATAGGTCATCTACGGCGATCAGTATAAGACTTCTGATGAGACTGCGTGGTAGCCATCCACTTCCGAATCAACTGGACCTGCTCAGATGTCTCCTGTACGAGCTGTGGCCCCAGTAAAGCTACCTCACCTACCTCTAACCATCACAAAGGTGATCGGCAAGGCCTACCATATAAATCCTCATATGGTTCCATCTCAATAGTTTCCTAAAAACTATTGTTATAGGAAAACTAGACTAAGGGTATATGATTCTCCCAAGATCCCCCAAAGTCTAGGACACATGCGCGCAACAAGTCCTCTAGCACCTGTATCTTCTGCTCTGACTGACCATCTGTCTGAGCGTGGTATGATGTGCTCAGAAGCACCTGTCTACCCAGCGTCATCTGAAAACTCTGCCAGAAACGAGATCTAAAGCGGGCATCTCTATCTGAAACAATCGAACGAGGGACCCCATGAAGACGTACGATATCTCGGATATATAGTCTTCTGAGCTCATCCACACCGAAGGTCTCGTTGATTGGTAAGAAGTGATCTACCTTCGTGAGTATTTCCACAACAACCCACACGGCGTCATTGCCTCGAGGTGACCTCGGAAATCCTATCACGAAATCCATCGCGATATCATCCCATTTCTACTCTGGAATGGGCAACTGCTGTAACAGCCCAGCTGGCCTCTGGTGCTCTGCCTTCACCTGCTGATAGGTGGAACACCTTGTAACAAAACCAGCGATCTCTCTCTTCATACCCAGCCACCAGTACTGACGTCTCAAGTCTCGGTACATGTTGGTAACCTTGGGATGAACTGCCCAAACTGAAGCATGAAACTCCCGCATCAGCTCCTCACGTATATCCCCTAGAACCCATACGCGTCCATGGAAACACAAAACCTCATCATCACCTATCGTCCAACCAGGAGGAGGGTCCTCATTTGGCACCGACTCCCGTAGAACTAGGCCTCCTGAATCTGATAACTGTCTCATCCTCACTCTATCCAGGAGGGTAGAAGTCACAACTAAAGAAGAAAGATAAGTCTTCCCCTGACTATCGTGCACCTCCAGATGCAACACAGAGAACAAATCCATGAGCTCCCACTCACCACTGCCCTCCTACACTACCTGTATCTGAGTCTTCCTGCTCAGTGCATCAGCTACTGCATTACCCTTTCCAGGTGTATAGGAAAGCTCAAAATCGAAGGACTGTAGGTACTCAACCCACCTTCTCTACCTCAGATTCAGGTCACGCTGAGTAAAGACATACTTGAGGCTTTTGTGGTCGGTGAGAACAACACAATGTTCTACCAAAAAATAATGTCTCCAACAGCGCAACACATGAACAACCGCAGCCAACTCGAGATCATGCGTTGGGTAATTCCATTCATGTGGCCTCAACTGCCGAGACCCGTACGCAAAAACCCGGTTGCCCTGTATCAAAATGGCTCCCAACCCAATCCCTGATGCATCACAGTAACCTGTAAAGCTCTTCTGCTGCTCTGGGAGTATCCGAATCGGTGCTGATGTCAACCTTCTCTTCAGGTCCTAGAATATTTCCTCGCAATCTTCTGACCAAACGTACTTCACACCCTTCTCAGTCAGACCTGTCAACAATGCTGCTAAGCGGGAGAAGTCGTATATGAAGCGTCTGTAGTAACCAGCCATCCCTAAGAAACTCCATATCTCAAACACATTCTTATGCTGCTCCTAGGAAACTACTGCTCTCACCTTCTCTGGGTCTACTGCAACTTTTTCCTCTGAGGTGATATGACCTAGGAAGTGAATCTAGTCTTTCCAAAAGTGGAACTTTGAGAGATTAGAATATAGTTTATGCTCCCTTAGTGTACTCAATACGATCTCAAGATGGGTGGCATGGTCGTGTCGAGTGTAACAGTACACCAAGATGTCGTCCATGAATATGACCACAAAAGAATCAAGATACGGATGGAACACACGATTCATCAGAGACATGAATACTGCTGGCGCGTTCGTGAGTCCGAAAGGCATATCCAAGTACTTATATAGACCATATCTGCTCCGAAAAGCTGTAAGCGGTATATCCAATGTTCTCACACACAACTGATGATATCCGGATCTCAAGTCAATATTCGATAACACTCGTTCTCCATGAAGCTGATCAAATAGATCATCTATCCTCAGCAAGGGATATCAGTTCTTAACCGTCAACTAGTTCACCTTCCGATAATCCACACAAAGTCTGAGGGTACCATCTGCCTTCTTCGCAAAAGGACCGAAGAACCCCAAGGAGAAGTACTGGGTCGGATAAAACCCTTTGCCTGTAGCTCCTCTAACTGCTTCTTGAGCTCCTGTAACTTAGGCATGGCTATCCTATAAGGAGGAATGGACACCAGTGCTGCACCTGCCACGAGCTCAATAGAGAAATTCACCCCATGCACCGAAGGTAGACCAGAAAAGTCGTCTGGGAAGACATCCCTAAAACGATCAACAACTGGAGGAAAATCTGTCTGAAAAGTTCCATGATCATCCAGATATAAGCTCTCAATCTGGGTTGTGACCCCACCTCGCCCATGATGCTCTGGTCTAGCTTGACTCGCCTGAACATCCCATTCTCCCTTGTATAGAAACTCTCCACCCTCTGGTGATGTGAAACTCACCATATGACGATAGCAGTATAAAAAGGCTCGAAAGGGAACCAACCAGTCCATCCCGAGAATGAAATAATAGCTCATCATCTCCAAGACATAGAGGTACCAAAGGAAGTGACACCCTACATCGTCAAGGGGGAACTCCTTGCACTGGCGCACATCAGCCGTCCTAATCCCCAACGGAGTGTCTAGTGTCATGATATCAGAAGAAGTAGAAACACAGAGCCCAAGGCTCTCCACAACGGGTACAGATATGAAACTATGAGTAGCACCCATATCGAAAAGTACTGAAGATAGGACAGAAGCTACTAGAATAGTACCTCTGACTGTCGAAGGTCTGGGATCCTGCTCCTGCTGGGTCTGTTGCACTGCATATGCCTGCACAGTGCCGCGGCCCTGCGACACAGCCTGGCTACCCTGAGCTGTCCGGCCCTGCTGCCTCTGTGATCCTCATGTCTGGCTACCACGACCACGACCACCATCTCAGCCTGCACGCCCTGATGTATTCCAGTTCCCCGACTTGTAGGAAGCCACTAGTCCTGCTCCCGCACGCGGAGTCTGCACAGAACCCCTCTCAATAGCCACTGGTGGAAACTCCCTACAGAATAGCTATAGATAACCCATATTGCCGCAAGCTTGGCACTCCACTGGGTCTCGTGGACACTACGGCCTCTTGTGCCCCTCTCTACCACACTTGTTGCACCTGATCGGGCCACCTGAAGAAGCTGTATGTTTGGTACTGCCACCCTAAGATAAGTACATCTATCTCTTCCTCTTGCCAGTAGAAATAGTACCAATAACTGGTGCTGAACCGCCCTAGCCCACACCACTTGATTTCCGCAGGTTCCTCTCTGTAATCAGTGCCTGATTCCCAATCGCATGTACAGTAGGCAACCTGAAAACATTTACCAGCGCTCGGGTGTCATACCTAAGACCATCCTAAAAACGTATGGCTCTCAACGTCTCATCACCCACCAGCACGGGTGCAAAATGTTGAAGCTCCATAAAAAGAGCAGAATAATCCATCACCGACATATCGTTCTGCTGTAGATTCATGAACTATTGATCTCTATCTTCCCTCAGCGTCTCGGGAAAGAAGAAGTCATAGAAGAATGCCTGAAAATCTTCGCATGCCATGTCTCTCTGATCCTCTAACTGGGTGGTAACATCCCACCACCTCTTGGCAGAATCACGCAGCATATAAGTCGCGATCTAGACGACTCCACAATGGGTGCCCCGAAACCGGTTTTCCACATAACCTCAAGCGCATTTCCCCAAACTCCAGAGGCTGCCGACTAGCAGTGAGGGCCCAGGTCTGATTGTGGGGAAACTATTCCCTAATTTTTCAAAGTGCAGCGCAGTGGAATACAAATAAACATACAACGACAACGGAAGCAGTAAAACACACACAACTGAAATAAACTACAACAGTGGATAAAACAAACTGTATATAAATGATTATGCTACATGTTTCAAGTTCTAATAAAGGAGCCAGAACATGTTATACATCAATATAGTACAACAAAATACAGAGTACAACAAATCAAGCAAAACAGTTGGCAGTAGCATCGTGAGCCTAAGCTCTGTCTCATGCCCTCCTACTCCTTAGCAACATTCAAGTACCGGTATAGGGACTCTTTCCCCTATCTAAACCTATAGAAACATAATCTGTTTGGGCCGAAAAGCATGACCCAAACAGGGTGTGAGAAATATATCTCAGTAGGCACCCACCAAAGGCTCGTGCCCAACTGTGTGCTAACATGAAACAATAGTGTGCAGTAGTAAAATGAAAAAAAGTAAGCAGTACTCAAAAGTAACAAACTTAATAGTTATATTTCCATTTAATTATTCATTTCATCCATTTAAATATTAGAAATCACCACAATACATTTCTAGGTAAATAGTCCACGTCCTCAGACAAACAAAACCTTACCCTAGGGTAAACAGAATCCAACCCGCAGGTATAACCCTCAGGCATAACATAAATTGCCCTCAGGCGTACGAAGTGTCACCCTCATACACAGAAGTCAATCCCTTAGGAACGAAAGGTTTCCCTCAGGTGAAATAATACAGCCCTCGAGCTAAATAGTGCAGTGCCCTCGGGCTAATCACAACAACGCCCTCAGGATAATTACAACAATGTCCTCAGGATAAATAGGTAACCAGGTCATTCCCAACAGGTAAACAAGAATTAATAAGCAATTCCTCTCAAGGAAATTCTACAATTACTACCTTGAAGGCATACCCTCGGGTATCCTGGCCAAACGGCTAAATAGTGGAACACACCCCCGGGGTGGTTTCGGATCCAAGAAACGATCCCAACAAGAATTTTATTATCACAATTTAATAACCTATGCAATGATAGGGATTAAATATAGAAACATCCTCAGCCACACGACACCCCAACATGGGTTTGTGGCACAAAAATGCACAAAAACGCACGACGGTTAGAAAATAAACCCAATGCCACCTACCTTATGCGCCAACGAACGTTATACCCGAATGCCGACTCCAGAAACGCCCAAGAACGGCATAGATATGAAGAAGAAAAAAACACATTCAAACGTAAATAACTTCAGTTGGGAGAATAATTGGTCAGATGCGGACAAAGAGGTGGAATCCCTTACCCGTGCGGTTCCAATGGGATCATCCGAGGCGGAAACCGATTCCAGAGGAACACCCGGCGGATCATTAAAGGTCCGACCATCCCCCTTGGATCCAAAATGGATCAAATGCCTCCTATGCCAAATGAGGAGGGTACTACCTGTTTTAAGCTGGAAAAAAAGTACACGGTGTGTACTTTCTTCATTTAACTGTTCCCATGGAAACACCGCCACACTGTTCATCTGTCGACATGATTACACGGCATGTACTCCCGAGTACACGGCGTGTACTGTAGCCTAGTTGGCAGTGACTCCACCGCCTTACTGTTTAAGCCTACCTACTGACTACACGACGTGCATGGTACCACTACATGGCGTGTAGTCGGTTCCTACACCCCTCATCGCCGATAAGGCTACACGCCGCGTGTACTCATCCCAACACGGCCAAAAGTACACGACATGTGGACAAAGTACACGGCGTGTAGTTTCAAAATTTAGGATCTTTTTCCATTTTCTATATTTTCTCAAAAAAACTTAAGGAAAATGAAAAAGAAGAATCCTGTATCTCAAAAATAAGAACCGGGTTCTTATAGTCGCATCGGTTACTCAGTCTTCAGTGGCTCAGTGTCGGTGAGTCACAAATCAGTGACTCATTTCTAGTTTTTCAATTTTCCCCTGTTTTTATAGTTTCTCCCATATTACAAGTTTATTTCTGAGAAATGGTTACCTTTCAACTCACAACATTGCGATGGTCTACCTCCACCATTTGAATGGGGAATTAATAAAATTCCTCATATCCCGTAACAATCCACTAACCTAGTAACTACCAAACAGTGTTGTCATTCAATGATCCTATTTTCAAGTACATTAAAATCGTCTCCCTAATTTTAAAGATCTATCTCCTTCATGAAAATATATTACTTCTTTCCTTATTCCTTTTCATTTTTTGTGGTGTTCATAGTGCCTTCCTCCCAAGATGAGTCAGGGGATTGTGCTAGAGCTCTCTCGCTCAGCTTTCTTGGATTTTTTTGGTGTTCGCGTGACCCTGTTCTTCAAACAAGGAGGAACTTCAATACTTTATCAGCCAAGTAGGGATTTATTTTTCTTCCCTCTAAGTTGTGAATCATGTGGGGTGGGTGTTCCAATGATCCCTTGTGAGGAACGACTGTGAACATTATAAAAAAACAAAAAAATAAGAACTGGATTTGATGAAAAGATAAAACGGGTAAACAATATAAGGGATAGATAGTGGTTTGATCTTGACTGACTATTTTATTTGTTTTACCTATTTCTGTTATGGTTTTAATGTCTATACGACTTCCAAAAATCATGGTTAATGGTGGTATTTTTTTTGTGTACTAGTGATGTTATGTTTTGTTGAGATTCTTGAACAATGACTGTAACATTAAATATACTTAATAACATATAAATGGTTAAATAAATGATTTCCACCAGATAAATCATGTTCTATGATCACTACGGTTATAATCTAGTTGAATTAGAGAACCTCTACTAATTGAATCTGAATGTATGCACATCCTATTGATATGTGTGGCTGGGTGGTGTGTTCTATTGAGTTTTGGTTACTTTGTGTGAGTTGTATGGTGCTGCTATTCAGAGCATGGTTATAGGTTAAATTTGGTATGGGGGGTATTGTTACCACAGTCTGAGGTATTTATTAATTGTATAATGGATGAACATATAGGTAGCTGAACTACCTTTGTTTTGTTGTGGTCGTGGAGCGACATTGGTTAGTGGGACTCCTGTGTGGTTAAAAACATATATGTCACAGGACTGTATCTGGGAATTTTTGGGAAGTGGGGATGTGGAGTTCAGTTGTATGGGAACGATTTTTTGGAATTATATTTTTGATGAAATATTATTGTGTAGTGGATGATAAATCTTGTTTTTGTAGTGGTGAAGTGGACTACAGGTTGGTTATTCATGTTTTTAGTACAGTTGTGGTTGGTAGTTACCCAGTAGTGTTGGAATAACTTATAGTGAACCCCAAAATAAATAAATGATAAGTGGTTAAATGAATAGGGGTTGATTTATTCTTTGGAAGTGGTTGTTGTGTGATTATGCATATTGGGGTGGAAGAAAAAGTAGTTCTAAGTGGGTTGGTTATTTTTTTGAAAACTCATAGGTTGGTCTAAGTATATAATTACCAATAAATATATAAATTGTTTTTCCCTATTATTTAAAAACAAAACCAACCCTTTTTGAGAACCAGGTTCCGAAAACCTCAATTTCATGGGAGAGGGTGTCTTTCCCAACATCATGGCGGGAGGATGGATGGTTAGTTACTGACATTCATCCTCAAACACTATTCTAGGTTCTTATCACTCGAGCATGTCTAGGGTGGCTATAATGTCTTGAAGAATACCATACTCCAATATTATTCTAGAAGGGGATTGTTATAGATGAGGGACCTAGGTGTTTTTAGGACAGAATTGTTTTCCCAAGTGTCTTCAGGATGAGGCCCAGGTGTCTTTGGGCGAGAGGTGTGTTTGTTGTGGCTCAAGTGTCTACAAGCGATATTGTGTGTGGTTGAGGTCTAGGTGTGTATGGGTGGGTTTCGGTAGTGGTACAATGTTTAGGAAGTGTGGTGGCGTCAATATATTATCCATTAGGTATGAGCAGTCAACCAGTGGGAATGTTGTGTGGGATACCCAAATATAAATGTGAATATAATATTACTTTACTCGACTTGGGTTATTTGGTGAGTGTTCTATGATTAGGATGGGATGGATAGTATTCATTGGTAGGAGATTTTAGTTTCTACTATTTTTTGGTAGGGGAATTAGTATGTTCCTTCATTTGTGCATGGGTGTATTTTGGTTTTCCTTCTGATTATACTTGTGTGCTCACCCTACATATATAAAAATATTTCCAGGTTTTTGAGAGGACCTTTGGGACTGTGCTAGACAATAGAATCATGGGTTTCATGATTTTTTTCTATTGCTATTGAATATATTTTATTTTGGTACTTCGCTTTTTTTTCATTGTAAATTGTATCATTCTCACTTTTTGACATGCATGTGGGAGTGGATTTTTTCATTACTTTTACTTTTGGTATTTTGAGTTGCTCGGGATTTTCCATATTATCTTCCAATCTTGTTCCTTAAAAAGGGAAGATCCTTCCGTATTATGTGAGATACTATACCCTTGGATATAGTCTCCACATTGGGGCCTATCGTAGGTGGAACTCAAGGGGTTCATTATCTCTCCTTCAACTTGATGAAGGAAGGGTTTGGTATTTTGTTGTTACTTCCCTCATCATGGAGAAGGTGGGTCATGAAAAAATGGTATCAGAGGCATGTTTTGGGAGTTTGAGAGATTTTATGGAGTTTAGAGTTATGAAAAACGAGTATTTCATGGTATGGTAGGCCAACAGTGTTAGGAAATATTGATGTGTGAGATATCCCAAGGAAGATCGTCTAGGACATGAGATTCAACCCCTACCCCACACCCGTGATCTGATGCAAGGACTCTAGGCCTACTGAACGGCCAAGTGAGGCTACAACGATTTTAGTTTAATAACCCTAGGAAAGGTACATGCATTATCATGACTTGTGTCGTTATGTAACGTGGGTGTTTTGGGAATTTAAAATAATCGAAGAGTTAAAACAAATTTTAAAAAAAAAATCCACACTAGTTGGGGTTAGGAGATCCTTATTTTTCCTTTTTCAGTTATAGAACTTGGACATCATCACCATGTGGTATGAGAAGTTGAGGCCCACTAGGTTGAACTGGTCTATCAACGTAGGTCTGATCAAGAGGAGGAGTATGACAAGTGGAAGAAGATGCTTTGTGCCTTCCAATGGTAGACTCTTGGGAAGTATGAGTGAAATGTATTATATATTGAAGTGGAATGTTTGATTGAGGAGCTGGTGATCCATTTTAGCTTGATCTAGGCTCTGACAGAGTACTTGGTTCCTCTAATGGTGATCTAGATGAGAGGACCAGCACTATAGTGGCAGACTCTTTACATTGGGCAGAGTAAGGAGAATAATTCTTTGTGGGACAACACTGAGAAGGAGTTCCAGACAGAGGTCCTTTCTTCCAGGATGACGATTGAGATCAGGTAGGAGCTACTCTTCCTCCAACAGGGGAGTATTTCATTAAGGGAATTGGGTATCATGTTCAACTATCTCCTACACTACACATCATATCGCTTTCTAGATGAGAAGTCCCAAGAGAGATGCTTAGAAGAGGCACTCATCCCTTATCTTTTGTATTATATTACCCCTTTCACTCTAAAAATTTATATAGAGGTTCAAAATAAGGCCGAAGTACTAAAAAGGATGCAATCACTAGGAGGTGTGCCTCGAGAGGGGATCTAGCCATGTTTATCAAAAGGGAAATCCATCAGTCGTAGGTCTCCGGTTTTAGGGCCATCTTGCTTCCGGGTAGCTGAGAGTAAACCTCAGTAGTTATAGTTTCTACCTTATGGTCCTCACCATTTCCACATGGCCCCGAGATCATGGTTCTTCAACCTCGGTGGTCGTGGAAATCTTCAGAACTGGTTCCCCATTCGAGCAATGTACATTGAGCGTGGGCAAGCTCCACACCCATCTTAGCCGTAGCGGTTCCCAGTTAGTCCCTTCCACCAACAGGGTCAATGAGCTCCTTCTCCACCAAGGGTAGACGGTGCTGAGGGAGGCCAACCCCATGGGGCCCCTCAGGTACATTGAGCAGGTCTTGGTCCAGGAGGCAATCGACAACATTGAGGTTCAGGAGATTTGTGTGGGTAGTTTCACACCGCATAGGCTGCAGTTCCAATTGGGACAGAGGTTGTTAATGGTAAAATCAATCTATTTAGTACTCTTGCGTGTTCTTTATTTGATTTTGGATCCTTGTACTCCTTTTTTGCACCCGATCAAGCCTTTTCTCAAGGACTAGATGTAGAAAGAATTCCCATGCCCCTGGTTTTGAGTATGCCAGTTGGAGGTCACACCATTCCGTTTTATGTTTTTCAAGGATGTAGACTAATGCTGGGGCCACATCAATCCAATGGGGATCTTTTTACACTAAATATACACCCATACGATGTAATCCTATTCATCAACTGGTTGTTTTATGTGTATGATGTTATCGACTGCTTCCGAATAAGGGCCACGTTCTCAGATATGGCTGTCCAACACATATCTTCCTTTGGAAAGTGGAGATTTCAAGATGGAAACTGATATGTGGAGCCTCTTCATTCTTAGTTAGTCGATCTGTCAGTGGGATCAGCCGATTAAAATATGGTGGAAGTTTTGGGAGTTGTTAGTGAGTTCATGGATGTCTTACCCGAGGAGGTTGTGACTCTACCCCCTCAACATGATGTTGAGTTCGGGATAGACTTTCAACCTGGTGCCCATTTGATTTTGATGCATCCCTATAGGATAACGCCTTCTGAGTTGTGGGAGTTGTAGATTCAAGTTGAATACCTGATGAGGAAGTGTTTTATCTAAAAAAATTATGTCTTCATGAGGTGCTCCAGTTTAGTTTGTAAAGAAGGTAGATGGTGGCCTAAGACTCTTCATAGACTACCAGAGGTTGAATCAGGTGACATTCAAGGATTTTTACCCCATTCCTAGAATCTACGACCTTTTCAATCATTTGAATTGAGAAGGATGGTTCTCTAAGGACAAAATGTAGTTTGGAAATCTACAGTTTAGGGTAAAAAAGGGTGACATCCCAAAGACTTATTTTGTGTGAAGTAATGGGAACTTTGAGTTCATGGTCATATCATTATTTTCCACACATGCACATGTTGTGTTCATGGGGCTCATGGACTCCATTTTCTATGAGTACCTAGACCGGTTCATCATCTTGTTCCTCGATGACATCCTGATCTACTCTAGATCATAGGAGGAGCATGTCAGGCATCTTAGGACTGTCTTTGAGGTCCTTTGACCCCACCATCTCTATGGAATGTTATCCACGTGCATGATCAGGACAAGAGTGGTGAACTTCCTCGGACACGTTTTGTCTCGGAAAAGGATAGTGGTGGCACCGTCAAAGGTTGAAGCATTTATTTCTAGGGTAGAACCCAAGAATTTGGGAGAGGTTCATAGTTTTCTGGGTTTGGATGGCTGTTACCGGAGATTCGTACCCAACTCCATTCGAGTTTCAACTCCTTCTATAGTTTTATTCAAAATTTACTAGGATTTCATGTGGAGTGAGAAGTTCCAAGAAGCTTTTCGATATCTGATGTGGTAGTGGGTCAGCATCCGAGTGCTTTGGTTGCTAGAGGATGGGGTGATGTTCGAGGTGTTTGGTGAAAATTGCAGCCTAGGATTGGGATGTGTACTGATGTAGTAGTGAGGAGTAATTTTTATGGGTCTTGTTAAATACTTCCTCATAAACATAATTATACCACAAAAAATCTTGATATTGAAGTAGTTGTGTTCGTGCTAATGTTGTGGTGGCACTACCTCATGGGAGAGTGCTTTGTGGTCTTCGTGTATCATAAGAACTTGATGTATATCATTTTCCAATAGGAACTGAACATGTGGATGTAAAGGTGGATGGAGTTCCTCAATGATCTTGACTTCATATTCTGTCACACCCTAGGAAAGGGGAACGTGGTGGCCGAGGCCTTGAGCAGGACATCACAAAAGGAGGTAATTCTGGAATCCATGAGTGCTTGGAAGGTAATGGAGGAGTTTTCCACTTTGTGCCTAGATGCTGCGGAGGATAGTGGCAAAGGATATCTGTTTCAAATGAATGTGTTGTATTCCTTGTTTCAGAAGATAGTGGAGTCTTAGTGGGGAGGCTTAGAGGCTGAGGAGATGTTTGAATGTGTTGTCCAGGGGGATGCACTAGAAGGATTGTCAGAGGATATCCAGAATCAGATGTTGTTCTATGTGAAGTTGTTTGTCCCAGTGGAGATACATGAGGTATTAATCCGTGAGATTAATAGATCAAACCTGGTGGGGCATCCAAGAGTTCCTAATTTGAACAAGGATTAAGGGAATGGTTTTGGTGTCCCTAAATGAAGTGTTATGTGGTAGAGTTTGTGTAAATGGGCCTAGTGTTTTCACAGGTGAAGGATAAGCATAGTGTTCTCAGCATTCTGTTGCATCCCTTGGATGATCTCGAGTGGAAGTAGGATGAAATATCAATGGGGTTTTTCATTGGTTTACCCAGAGATCAAGGATAAAGTGATGATCTTTGAGTATTAGTGGACCAGTTGACAATGTCGGCTCACATCTTGGTGATCAAGGAGTTGAGCGCATTGAATACCTTTTCAAAGAGGTATGTGGATGAGGTGGTGCAGATCTATGGGTTCTAATATCCATCATCGTAGATTGAGACTGAAGGTTTACCTCATGAGTCTATAGGGGATTGCATCATGATTCTTGCAGCCGGTTACACCATAACACCACTTTACACCATCAGATGGATGGGTAGATAGAGAGGACCATCCAGACGTTGGAGGACAATCTATGGGTGTGTGTCTTTGACTTTGGAGGATCGTGGGTATGACATATGCCTCTGGTAAAGTTTTCTTACCACAATATCTATGACTCTACCATTGGAATGAGACCATTTAGCATGAGCCATCTATATTCATCTTTATCCCCTAGGATGGAGGCTTCCATCTAACCCATGGGACTTGGGCAGTGGAACTCGAATTGAGTAATGCATGATGAGGAAGGAGCAAAGAGATTGAAGGAGAAGCCTCTATGTCATTAGACAACTTGTAGAAGTCTAGAATGAGGTTGCATCACATGAAGGGAATACCTATTTTAGTTGGTGTGAGGATGCTATGGAGAATAACATTTCTTGAGGACCAGTGGAGGCAACAACCCAAATTTTCGATGGCTACTCTTGCCTTCCATTCTGGACTAGGCCTATCCAACACCTGGAACAAGTTCTGAAGGAAAATACCAGCAGTGTAATCCCGATCATTCCAGCCTATGAACTGGCCAAACGCACTCAATAAATACTTAGCCCAGTCACTATTAAAGGAATCATGCACTTTAGATTCATATTGTGCCTCTCGACATCAAATTCACTTTAAATCCATGCTTACACCTCTCCAAGGAACATTATCATCCATGAAAGAACACTATGCCAAACTCACCAGACAAGGAACATAAATTTAGAGGGGAGACTTTTTCACAATAATGTATATCCCCTTCGATCCTTAGGAAAAGAAACATATTTTATTTTAAGGATGTCCCTGATGGAGAACGTACTAGAGGCTGAGCTTATGAACACCAACTTGTCAGAGTCGTTAGATAGGGAGATGCTATCAAAATAATTCCTATGAACAGCATTCAGGGTGGTTCGAATGAGGAGACCATAATTGCTGGCTTCCATGAAATATATGTTCTGAGTGGGGCATAAAGGGAAGCCTAGAATATATCCCAACCAGTTATGATTCTAATAACATATTTCCCCTTTTCCTACAATCCACCGGGTGTGAAACTGGAGAAGAGCAAGATTCTATAGGATCCGTTTACAAATTTTTGAATGTTTACATCTAGTAGGGCTCCCCAAAAGACCATAAGTTATTTTCATATGCCTTCCATATAAGGAACATCCCTCCAAATCCCCAATGGAAATCTTTCAATTAGAGGTATACATTGAGTTAGAGGCACTCCTCAGGTTGAGGTCACTTCCAACACTGGCTTCTCCAGCTTCTTCCCGGAGGCCCAATAACATTTATGTTGTTGGTAACCACCCCAAAAGAAATATTGTAGAGTAGATTCAATGTTGGGGTACAATTTTTTAGAACGATGATAGTAGATAGTATATGCATGGGAATGGAAGATAGAACAGAGTTGGTCAACATGATTCTCCCACAATAATATAAGAGCCGATTTTAAAAATTGAAAATGATCCCATTGATTTTATCTATGGCCAAGTTGATGTGTCTAATGAGGAGTGAATTAGGGGATACTGGAGCACCCATGAAAGTCAGAGGGAAGGAGCCTTGTGCATGGAAAGGCTAGAATCTAGAGATCTTAACCGACATTCAAAGCATTTAGAGGTATAAAAGAAGATACTCTTCTCTCGGTTAGCCACTTGACCACTCCATCTATAATAGATATCAAGAGCCTCATTAACCCCCCCAATTTATCTCTGACTACCATTTTTAAAGATAATTTTTCTTTCTGCAAACATCTAGTGAGACACACCCCCATAGGAATTCTTGTTGCGTTAGGAGTCATTTTCCCCAAAGATATACAATGACTAAGTTACTGTATAATAACATACTGATAAATGATGAAAAAAGAGGGAGAAATAGGGTACCCTTTCCACATACCACTGAAATCTTTGAAAAGGCCAAATTGTTTGACTATGAATGAGGTGGTCATCCAAGGAGAGATAAAGCCGCAAAAAAGAAAGTCAATAAACATAGTAGCAAAGCCCATGATCGATAGAGCCCTGTTAATAAAACTCCATTCCACTATGTCATAAGCATTAATCATGTCAAGATGAATGGCCATATTTATACTAGGGGATTTTAAATTTATTTCATTTATAATTTCATGGGCCAACTCAATAGCCCCATGGATGTATCTTCCTTTCAAAAAACCATGTTTCTTTGGGGATATCCATATCGGGAGATAGGTGGATAATATTGAGTTCAAAATGATATCCAGAACACTATAAGGAATGTTACACAAACTAATAGGCTGATACTGATTCAGTGGAGAGGGAGACATAAAATTGGGAACAAGAACTAGTTTAGTTGCAAACGCCACCCGGGGGAGGTTTACCCCTTGAAAAAAACCTTAGACAAACCTTATGAGGATAGTTTTCATGGTATCCTAAGCCACTCAGTAAAGGTATCTTATAAATGAATTCGGCCCAAGGAAACTAATAGGTTTAATAAACTTGACAACCTCCCTTATTTATTCCTCATCTGGTAAGGATTGGAAAAAAGGATTTATTTCAGTTTCCTTCGCAAAGAAACATAGGCTGGGACTCCCCTCCAGCATCATGTTCATGCTTAACCAACATGTCGGACAATTGGTTTTTTTACATTGCAACTATGCCAAAACAAAATCATCATAAGGATCTTCCATGTTCAATTCATACTGGTGTATCTCCCAGATAATATTCTATAGGGCTATGTTAGTAGGGTGAGATTTTTGACCCATGAGATAATTTGGGACTTCCACCATCATAGGTTGTTGTGGGGAGAGACCCAGGGGTTTCCACTACTATAATAATCCCACACTCTCCTGATTATTTCATATAAAGTTGGGTCATCCACCCAGGAAGATGAAAAAAGAAAGAGGGGATGTAAGTTACATCGTGACACCTGCGATACTCTGAGGACCGAATGGTCTGAGAGCCCTTGCAAAATGTGGAATACATTGAAATCCAGAAAGACTGAGAGGGATTCTCCATTTACTAAGTTGAAATCCAATTGACTCCAAGATCTATGATTTCCTTGTTGGTTGTTACACCAGGTAAAAGGATCACCATATAATCTGGTGTACGCAAGTACATTGTGAGCCCTGAACGCATTAAAATCCCGACTAGATCTTCTAGGAAAAGGGCCTAGTGCATGTTTCTCCTCTGGAATAGAAACAACATTCATGTCTCTACAAAAAATCAAAGGGGTGTCTCTTAGATTAACCCAAATTAGATCATCCCATAAAGATTCCCACCCAAGCACATTGAACATAGCATATACAACTAACATAAGGGTTTATGTACTTCCCAACCAAATCATGATGTTGATGCATTTTTCAGAAATGGAAACCAAGTCCAAGGATTAGACTGATTTCTAGAATAGCCGGATGTGAGAGTTGAAAGGAGATCCATGAAGAAAATTGTGGGCTCTCTTGTGTTGGGAAAATGACTGAATTTAATCTGAAACATTTTTATGTTCTATTACTTCAACCAAAGAAACTGGGTGAGAGGGAAATTCATTGGAGAAAAAAATCTGATTTTACCCATGATCCCAAGCCTCAATAATTCCAAATAATAATATTTATCATTGAAGGAAAGATGTCTGGAACTGCCCGAAGACTGAGAGCCCTTGTGTTTCATGGAGAGTTTTATTTTGGAATCTAGTTTCGACTGAGACATGGTATTCATCATGACTAAGGAAGGGCATACGGAAGAGGGAGACTATGATTCAATCACCATGATTTTCAGAGTATAAGTCAATTTACTAATTGGGGAGGGGTGGGAGAATCACATCTAGGAATTGAGGAAGAGAATTGGTGACAGGAGAGGTGTTCTGCATGAGGATCTCAGACGAATCACCTGGATCAATCTCCATGATGTAAGGTCTAGTATGGAAGAAGGGGAGTGTCGCTCCAAGGAAAACTAAAAATAAATCCATAGTAATCAGAAAACCAGAATACATAACAAAAGGAATATTCTTATGCACCAGAATAATGTCCAGGGAAGGGAAGACCGGGTTCATCATAAAGCTGAGCTAAAAAGAAGAGTAAGCTTCCTCGCATGGAGGAAAGGGAGGTAGCAGCAATTTCTACCCCCTAAAAATTAGGACCTGGACTTATACTAGATGGTGGATTAGTAGAAACAACTTCAAGATTAATAGGAGGGAAGGGGATGACAACCTTAGCCTGATGATTTCCTTTACGAGACCTATGGCACTCAAGAGAGGAATGCCTTTGGAGATGGAAGCTGGAACATAAATGCAGTAGGAAGGGGTAACCCAGCCCCTCATAACATCCATCCATCCCATACACTTTTAACAGAATCATGGATGGTGGTGGATCCATGAGATCAATCTCAACATAGATTCTTTCTGTTGTCGTATCTTCAAGGAGTAAGGATCTCTGGTCCGTGCAGAGGAAGGATCCCAAATAGTCCCAAATACCTCACAGGAAGTCAGGCTCTATGAAAGGTAGAGTGAAACTGGGGAGAGATATCCAAGATGCATCCACATGTGAGTCTCTACCCAAATGTTCATCCGTGGTCCACCAGAGAAGGGAAAACCTCCTACATAAAACCAATCTATGGGTGTTGGACCAAGCAGACCGAAAATCATCCTTAGAGGAGAGCACGATACAAAAATCCTTGTGCTTCAACACTAAAACCCTAGTAGGGATCCCAGGTGCCATGAAAGGAAAAAGTACTAAATAAAAAGAGAGGAGGTTTTTTGAATTCCATTCATCTCCACGGGGTTCCATTGCAGATGATCTAAGGAAAACCGAAAAGTGTTCGCCAATAATTTGAATGAGGGAAAACCTTCAGGTGATTGAGATGAAGATCCCTTAAGATTAGGTATTTCAACATCAACCTGCCTAAATATAGGTTTCTGACATAGTATACATTGAAATACGAGACAGATGGAGGCCTTCTAGGGGGAGGATCACATGGATCTAGAAACAAAGATCCAACTGGATCAGCAGGAAGACGAGTCCGAGAAGACGATCATGGTGACACCTAAGGGGAGTTATCAGTAGACATCCCTCTAACTCCACATACGCATCAATTTTAGAAATAAAATTAATCATATCATTATTCTGATCATTACAATACCCCCTAAGGTATGAAAAAAAGATTACACAAATAGAACATAAATATGTTAGAATTAGGATCCCCTACCATAAGGAATCTTTTCTATATCACTAAATGGAATAGGTTGAAGATTACACTTCCTAGAAACCAATTCCAAACAATTAACATATAGATCACACTACACCACACCAAAGTGTTACAAAAAATGAAACCCATTCACACACAATACAAAAATTTGACCACCATAACATACCTATAATAAAGAATCAATGGTACCCCATGGGAAATGGAGTAGAACTCAAGACATATCATAAAAAATCATCAAATAGAACCCAAGGATCGAATCATGGGAGAATATGAATAGAATATCTCCTTGGATTGAATAGTTTTTTTTTCTGAAACTAGAGACATTGGTTTGTAATAATGAAGGTAAAAAGAGACAATAGAGTTATAAAATAACATGAAACCAAAAAATTTCATGTTGTGTAACATATTATAGAAGGGAATAACATTTTTTTATCTTTTTCTAAAATTACCATCCCTTGGGCATGTATTAATTACACATCATGAATTCACCATATATAACATGAATCAATATCATGTTTCACACCATAGCTGAACAAAAAAATTGATTTATATGACTACATAAGCATCAAATCACCAATTCACTGACTATTAACCATTCATGATCTGAATATCCAAAAGATGTTCTTTTTCACTTCCATCGACCATAAAATCTATTATAGCCTCCTCTGAAAAACCACCAACAATCAAAACATGAAAAGTAATCGACCGAGAAGGCACCAAATATTACACTAACATTATGTGATATAATTATTATAAATAAAAATTGAGTAATTATTTCCTTGTCACTAATCAATAAATTTTAGGAAGGGAATAATTTATATATATATTATATAATGTTGTAAATCCTATTAAAAAACTCCAAGGAAAACAAATAGGTTACAATGAACATATTTAAATAAAAATATTTCAATTTTATATCACTGTTAATTTCAGATTACTGTTGTATGAATATCATGATATAAAACACTATAGGGTCCTGAAAATTACCCCAAGGGAAGAAAATACCCCCACAAACACATTGTAGAATGAACCAAGTAATCCTAAAAGTCAATAATTGTGAATAGAATCAAATTGAGTTGCAACATTCAGATTAATCTAGAGAGAATTCATGTTTTCCAAACATTTCATGTGGCCCACATACCATCACTGGGAAAGGTACACAGAATGGCCCTATCTCGAATGACCAGGTATGTGGAATGATCTGTGAACTAGTGGCTCGCGAGGTGATGGCCAACGAGCAAGGAAGATTGTGAACTGTGTTTCTGATGAATTTGTGCATGCGAAGTTAATTTTCATACCAAACCGTGAACTCCAAATTTTACAGATGAATTTAACTGGTAGGGTTCCACAAACCATTATCATCAACCAAAGCCTCCTCAAACCTCGGTTGATCAAATCTTCCATGTGTGAGGATATCTGGATGGGAATCCACAAATGGTGTCGTGTTCCCAATTGACACACATGTATCAATTATCTATAAAAGGTAGAATAGTGGACACATAGAGAGACAAACAGAGAGAATGGAAGATGATGAAATCTTGAGGGAGACTCAGAGGTTACACTCCAGCCTCCGTCTTGTTTCATCGACAAATCCCGAACTGCGAACCAATCCCTCTATAAGTACAACCAACCAAAAACCATATACCAGGGGAATTGAATAATAATAATAGAACTGTGAACGTAACTGGTGAACTATGAACCAATGTATTCTCATGGAAATACTCCCCGTGAAAGATAATCCCTCAGACCCTCCTTCAATATGGTGCTCTGCGTAGCATACCTCTACATGAACAGAACCCGACACCGCATACTACATCAGAATGTGGGTGGAACCCAAAGCAGCGTGATAGGACACATACCACAATGGTATGTGGTTATCTATACCCATTCCCACATTCTACATCGGTTGGTGGATGAACCCTTTGCCCGCATACCACTATGGTATGCGGAGCCTCCCCCATCTCAGAAAAAATGTTAGTATGCAGAATGGGTTATTTTAGGGTATTGTTTTTTTCTGTTCCAACCTCACCCCTACATTACCATCCATTCCTCCATCGTCCCACTGTTAACAATTCCTTAGGCGTCAGGAAAAAGCCTCCTATAATGAAACCAGGTCTGTATGGTCAGACAATCGGGTAAATCAATCCGCCCATTTGAGTATTCATACCCATGATATGTGGAGTCACAAAGGCTCTCCCCACAATGGTGTGGGCTTCGAGAATGCTTGTGGGTCTACCTTCCCACGTTATTCTAGAGTCCATCCTTGGGGCACCGACATATACCTACCATTTATAGGGATTAAGGGTGATCAATTTCTTTTCCATTCAATGAGGAATATTGATCAATTGAAGAGGTTATGTTCATCCCCCCTGGATGAGGATGAAACTCTCCCCTTTCCCAAAAGATGCTCTGGGGCCCTCCCAATGAGGTAAGTCACCAATCATCAGAGGTTGTGCCGCATGACCTTGAATTCCATTTCACATGAATGTTTCATCGCACTGCACCCTCGAGCACCTTCGCCCGACCTCTTCCAATGCAGGCTCTCCCTCCCCCACCAATAGGGGAGAAAGAATTTTCATTTTTTAATCTTTTAAATCCTCTTGTTTAGGACACCTAGAATGAATCACATGAGATTTGAGGTTTGTAAGGATTACAGCATCCACATGATTATGAAATATGAGATCTTTGATTCTAGTCAATCTATAATACATAGAATGCCTTCGAGAAGAGCCAAGCTCAAACAGGTGCCTTCCCATGAAGGGTAAATTCAACCATGCCCCATCAAATGGGAAGCTTCCACGCATTAGCCCCACACAATTTGAACTACGTGGGTTCTGATTCCTCTCCCTAGGATACATAGGAAGCCCTTCTTATGGGCCCAATCACAATATCAAGTCACCATCCATCCACCTGGATGATGATAAACTGTAGATCTCCTTATTATATAGATCGAGTCAATATTACATCTGTAGCATCAAATATATGCATGCCTAAAATGATACTAAAACAAATGGTATCCCATGGACACAATCTTCAGGAATGAACCATGGATTCACGAACATATGAACATGACTTAAATCAATAAGAGAGTCTCGAAACAGGCAATAATCCTCCCCCGAAGGGGTACAGTGAGCCTAACTTCCAATCCCCTTGATCAATGGAGTCCTTAAGTGTCATTGGATAAACCAAAAATCAATGAACTCAAACCTTTGGAATGAAAGACCATGAATCAAGGATACTAGGGTTGTTGGGCATTCATGGATCCACGGATTAACCCACTGGAGATCATATGAGGAAGTTATATCTGAGAAGGACTGATGGCACAAGTGTTTGACCCCCACATAATCACCTGGTGGGACCAACAGTTCTCGCAGGTTTAGTACAACCATCTATAAAGTATAATGATGTTGAATGAGTTGATAAAAAAGAAATGGTGAATTTGAAGAGAAACAATCTCTATAGAAAAAGGGAGGGTGAAGATCCTCGTCGTGCCATTTTTGAACCCCCTGTATATGCGCCACCTCGGAGGCGGAACAAAAATGGCAAACCCAACTTCAATCCTTAACCAAGGTGGTGGTTCTACACCAATGATAAAAAACAAAGGTAAATTTACCATCATACCATTTTTTCACCCCAGTAAGTGAAAAATACACCACCTAGGAGGAGGAACAAAAAATGGTGAACCCGACGTGAATCCTTAACCAAGGTGGCAGTTATACCCCAATGATAAATGGAAAAATGATATTAAACGTCAGACCATTTTTTTCACCCCGGTAGGCGCAAAAACATTCTACATATGAAGAGGAACAAAAATCGTAAACCAGAAGTGAATCCTTAACCAACGTGCTGGTGTTACCCCACTCAAGCCCCTTCTCCCCATAGAAAGTGAATATGGGAAGGGGGCCAAGCTGTATACCCAAATATGTGTAGGTTTAAAATAATGCTACATTGACGAGGTTTTGTGTTGTGTATGGAATATATGTATATTGCAGATTCTCATAGAGCAACCTTCGATCCAAATGATTTCCCAACAACCCATGCTGAAACACACATCAACGATTCCTCAAGCGGTCAGGGCCCCAACGAAGCATAGGACCCCTTCGCCTACCCAGCATCTCCAACGCTGAGTATCCAACACATTGATCATGAAGTAGATCTAAAATGGTACTCTCACCACATTGGAGGCCGCGAAACAATCCCTCCAGTCTTCAAATGTCTACCAGAATCCTATTCTGTTGATTCTTTCACCCCAGCACAAGGCAACCTCGATGGTTGTCTCAAACCGTTTCGGGAGCCTGTCTCCGGATCATGAAAACGAGTACCTCCATTATTATGGAGACAAATTATGCCAACACAGACAACTTCATATCAACTGCATCGGGTACCTACTCATGGGTTTCCACTATAAAACATCTCCACTAACACCAGACGACCATGCCTCCTCCCACCAAGTAGGACCTAATGCCGAGGGCACCTACCAAAGCCCAGGAGACCCAAGCCCCTCAAGCTACCCGTAGTGGGCTGAAAATATATAATCATCAACAATGTATCACCCTAGTTCATGAGGAGTAGATCTTTCGTGATAAAACTACGGCCTTCAATGGGCAAACATATGACTTTGACCTCTCCACCCCATCCCACCACATAAATAGGGTTGCACAGTACAAGCAGATGCATGTTCCTGCTAGTGCACGTCGGTCTTGCCATACAGACAGAGTAGAAAACTACCGAAAATGAAAATATCTTCTGAGCCATAAAAAATTCCATCAACCAAATAGGGTGGAACATAGCTATACAAAAGAACAAACAACTACTGATGCATTTCAATACCTGCATCAAAATTAGGTGGCAACAAAATTTGAGCAGATTCGAATTCTTGAGGATGTATACAAATACCACAAGAAAAATACTGTGGAAAGTGAGTAGATGGAAATAAATTACAGGAATATGAATACCACCAGTCAAATATGGTGGCATCAAAAGAAGACAACCAGCGAAAAACTCGTTCTTTTGTCCCGACACAACAAAACTGCCAATATCTACTGGAAACTCATGGAGGACCGGAGAAGGCACAAACTCATGCTCGGATATCAGAATGCACCTTCACAACCATTTCATCCAAAGAAGTATCCCATCGCATCCTGGATATGATGGAATATCAAATATTGATTCAAAACTATACCCTCCAATCATGCCAATATATTATTGCATCAGCGGCAAAAGAGTGAAATCATGTGCATGACCCGGCTGTCTTGAACAGAATGACTCACTTGAAAAATGAATTAGTTAATCCAGTGTAGTTATTTATCCATTCTTTAGTCCAGGAAGTTCAATGGTAATATCCTGTGATACACGGACAACCAGATCAACAACAAATACAGGTTAAAACTGGGGGGATGTCGGTCCAACGTGGTGGCTGCTCCAGGGCTTTAATATATCCAACCAAAACTCAATATGTCCATCGGTGTATCCCGACAACATCATGGGACCGAAAAAGACGGGGACACATATATGAAGGCCATTACTAATAGAAAATGGCCTTGGATACCCACAAGAAATCACTCGAAGATAAAATGCGGCAAAGGAAAACTGAAAATGAAGGGCACACACTTGATCCTACTATGTTGGAAGATGGGGTTCTAGAAACCCTAAAACATATATCAAAAATGTATAAAGACTCTATCATTCCATTACCAAATTATGGAAGTGGCAGTATAATTTCCTAATGTCCTCCCCACAATATCGCTATGAGTAGCTCTGAAGGTCTTCCACAGAGCACCCACGGGGGCTTACTTTCTGGGTCAAGAATAATCGATCACAATAGCCTATCTCTTGATGCCTGTCGGGGTTTCCCTCCACTCAACTATAAGATCAGATAGTAAAAAGGTCATCCCCGTGTAGTCATCCGCCATGATGGTCCTCCCCAGGGTATTTGCTGTAGATATGATAATCCCTGTAGTTGGACATCAAGTCATGATGGTTTTCCTCTCCATGACGACAATTATTGCAAAGGTCCTCCTCATAGTGAACGTTGCTATAAAGTTTCTCCCCTCAGTGTAATCAAGCAGTAAGAAGGTCATCCCCTTCCTATAGCCTTCCCTGAAGGTCCTACCCCAGGTACACCATGTTAGGAAATCTCCTGTGGTCTGACATCAAGATAAAGTAGTATCTATCGCCATTGCAACACCAATTGTGAAGGTCCTCTCCATAATCAAAAATCATACTAGGAAAACGGTCCTCGAGTTTCCTTAAAAAATATGAGTAAGCCCTCTTATCTTGAGGCACTCCAAAAATTGGGGTCAAAAACATCAGGCACTCCGTTTATAATGAGTGATATTATTTCTCATCCAAAGGATGGACCATGGCCATGCTCATCTTCTAGGACACCCCCACACCGTCCGCAAATCAATGAGGCTCCCAACATCCAGGTTGCATGGAACAAAATTATTAAGTAGTCGAGTAGGGAATATCAAGTAGAGAATCCACCAGAAGAATAACATCATGATATTTTGCTTGTGTGAAGACAAATATCTAATGATAATGTACTCGTGATGTATTGGAACACAACCACTTCTCACTACTACAAACCAGGAGTGTTTTATAAGGAATGCATGCATGAAATTACCATCAATATATGGACAAATCTTCATTATCATAATGAAAAATTCCTACCATACGAGGGGTATGCAGACAATGTCAGCACGATAAGGGAGATTCATCATATAATTGATCTTGAAGCCCTCCCGTCCACAAGGCAGACACACTTAGAAAGGGGAAATAAAATCCTTGAACTGGGTTTCCTACATGAACTGCATAAATTGTGTTGCCTCATTGGAAATGCCCTGGCTGGAGTTCACATTTTTGGATGGGGAGAACATGGAGCTCTAAAGTTCACCCCACGTCTCGTCCAGTAGGTCCTATTGGAAATGACATCTTGTAGTTTAATCACATAGAGGAAGCAATCAAATGAACATCATACTCAGGAAATATGTGATACAAAAACACCCAACCCTGAGTATGTCTCAAAAGTGTCAGGGCCGAAGAGATCATGCCATCGAAATGATTCTGAGTCAGGAAACTAGGAACATCTGACAGGCTTCCTGCCTAAGGGAAACAAAACAGCAACCAGTTCACATGTCATCCAATGACCATATACTATGTTCACAACAAATTCCATACTCGGATTACAATTACATGGGAGTACATGAAATTGAAAAGGTGGAAATAGAAGCGTCTACCACCACAATATGGGAACAATCCCAACCCAAAGGGATGGGGGGGCTTTTGAAATCATAATTCCCTCATAAGACTAATAAATCCATGCCATAGCGCATCAATATGAGAATGGTAACAACCCCAACCCGCAGGGATGGTGGCATTTTTTTCCTCAAATCCCTATACAACGGACGTCTGTCTTCCACCATCTAGGATGAAAAATGGGAAAAAGAGCTATCAGTTCCACCCCTTCTCGTAGTTTCCACCCTTTGAAACAAAAGGGCATTATGAGGTCCATCTAGGACTCCCATCAGGTCAATCTTCTCCATGAATTTAGAATAATTCCACTGAATAGAAGGAGAAAGTCCAATAAAGGGCATATGAATCCTTCCTACCATTAGACACAGGGTACACCACCCCAAAATGTGGTATGCCTCAGTGAACGTGGTAAACGTCAACCCCAAAAATATCATAGGAAGTGAGGAGGGGGAGAGGATGGAAAGGAATATTGTTCCCTCTAAGAGGAATTCCACATCGAACGAGATGGTGTGCATAACCAGAACCAGAGAGCAGTCCTGAATCTGGGTTCCCCCTCAGTCAATCTGACATTACCTCCTGTGCGAAACCCCAATTAGGAGAAGAATAAATCCAAATACATCTATAACCCAACTTCCTCTCCCCCTAAGAGTGCATCCCCCACCCTCAAGGAATGGTTCTCCAAACATGAGGAAGAAATGAAAGAGATGAGGTGAATTAATGTCAAGCTTTGTTGATGAAGCTACCACACCAGATATGTCCCCCCTGCGGAATGTTATCCTGTGCTCGCAGAAGAGGTTCCCATGCAACATGCACTTATCTCAGTGAATGAAGACATGCTCGGAGGACCATTTAAACTATCCCCCATATGGACATCAAGACTTTACCTGGCTGGGAAGGATGCCAGAATATATCCAGGTAAACCCACAAATGATACCTCTGGCTGAGTATCAACCTCAAATTCCAGCAACACTGGCATGCCGAATCACGAACACTATCACACCAGCTCAAACTCAAGCTTAAAAAAATATGTATCTAGTTATATTAAATACTCTCTAGCAACTAACAACTCAAATACATTCCATGGAGGTTTGGCACACTCCAATACAACCAGAGTGAAAAACCTACCCTATGTGGGTCAGCAATGTTCCACCACCTGTAAACTTCCGGAACCCCGTATTCTCAGTATTCAATGGCTCAAGGGACCATGAATGGAATTTAATGCACTATGCCTCTTCTTTTGACCCAATTATAGGCACTCTAGAGCAGAAATAAGCGGTAAAACATAGGTGCTTCATACGAACCCTACATGGCTCATCCTTCGTATTGTATACTAGCTACCATCCAATTCAATCACAGGCTGGGAGGACCTCCGGTGATAGTTTATCTTCTAGTTCAATTCAAAACTACCTAAGATGATAGTTAGTGACCTCATGAACTACAACAGTGAGAGAAAGGAAGAGTCTCACACTTTATTTCCCAATGGAAAGACCTGACTTATTCCCTTAACTGGGCACTCTCCCAGGATGAGATGCTCGCCATGTGCATCGATAACCTTCTGGATGAATTGTGAATACTTCTCATCCCGATGAAGTGCACAACTGGGTTTAGGGATTCCTTTCCATTTCCCAAAGGATAAAAGACTCCATGAAATAGACTAATATTAAGTCACGAATGGCCCCATAGTCCCTTGATAAAATAATGAGAAAAGCTAAAGTGGCATCTGTCACTCTTAAGAAACCCCTGACACTAGATCAAGTTGTGAGGCCACCAAATTATCATGTGGGACCCCTGGATTCCAACAACCACCCCCATCTAGACCATGTGAGAGATAATTTGCTAAAAGAAATCAGTTCTGAGAATGAAGAAATAATGTTTACTCATTCCATGATGACTAGGTCCGCGACTATTTCTTATCCACTATAAATTGAAATTTTCTCCAGCTACTAAGCCAAAGAGATCTGATGAAGTGGGTCTCAACGAACGTCTAAATTATTGTCCCTATCACTAAATAATATGACACAGAATCCCAGAATTCCACATTTTCATGGATCTACTGCAAAAGATGGTGGATTCTAAGAAATTCATATTGGTCTCGCCACCAGCACAAGTGGCGTGTGATTCCCCCTCAGACTCAGGAGAGGAAGAGGAATGGAATATGTTTGCCATTATGAAGGAACAAACGTTTGAAAACTGGATTACCAAGAAAATAGTCAATCGAGGCCCTGGAATCCTCCATGCGGAGATAAAACAACCAACTGTGGCCCCCAAAAGATCCTGGTACAACACATCCATCCTCCTCACCATGTTGTTCTCTTTAGGATAGAAGGGCAGCAAGCAAGAGAAAGATTATGAGACTCCAACAAAGATGATGAAAGTGTTCACACATTCAGACTTTATTCTAATAGACTTGGTTCAACGGGCACCACCCCACCAAACGGTTCAATAAGAACCACTACGCAAAAAGGTTCAACCGGCACTATCCGGCCAAATGGTACCGTTAGATGGAGACAGTAATATATAAACAATGTTAGATCAATGACTAATCTCTGACTCCATTAATGTCATTCAATTGATGAAACCCTTCTATGATGAATACCATAGCCACAAACTTTAATTCCACGCACCCAACTAGAGAGATGAAGGAAGAGCCTGTAGAGGGGGGAGGTTTCCTGGAAGGAATAATCGTGACTAGAGTCAAATTCTTGGCCATGCCACAAGTAAAACCGTTAACATCGCGGAAACGCTCCGATGGACCCTCCAGAAAGCCCAAAAAGAACCAGAATTCTTCTTTGCCCCTGTTGGAAGAAATCCAAACCCTATTATCTTGGAATATTTATCAGGGGAAGAAGAAACATGAAATCGACCTAGGCATATAGGAAGACCAGTTCATCCAAAAATAGAAAGGTCCATAGCACCACTGCCCACTATTATAGAGTCCATACCCTCTAGGTTCAATTTATGAACCATTAATGTGCCTGTGAAGGAGAAACCCCAATCCGAGAAGCACCGAAATTTAGAGCATAAGTATGATATTTTAAAAGATCTGTCTTCAGTATCTGTAAAGCATTAAATCATGGTTGTGTTGATCCTATCTAAGGATCTTATAAACGAAATAATCGAAGCCTTTCTAAGTCCCCAAGAGTTCAATGAGTAAGTATATGCATCTGAAGTCTACCGAACAGAGTCTAGTCCCGAAGAATGTCACACTATCATCTCCTTCATAGACAGGGATGAAGACACTATCATGAACTATAACATTAAACCCTTATATGTGTCTTGCAAGATAAATGGAATTCACATCTGGAAGATCTTCACTGACAATGGCTTTATATTTTACCTCCTCCTGTTTAGAACGCATCATAAACTAGGATAAGATAAAGAAAGTTTGACACCCTTCACTATAACTCTGCAGGGATTGGAAAAAATCTTGCATAAACTATTGGGAAGAATCAATCATAAAAAATGTCTCAGAGATCTCATGCAAGATTATGAGTTCCTAGTAGTGTGGAAAATTATGACATTCAATGTAATGTTGGGGATACCTTGGCTGCATCTGCATGTTGTAATTCCGTCATCATACCATCAGTTCATTAAATATTTCATTAATGTAAAAAACGGGACATTACATGTCGCTAAATCCCCATTTTTGTCTTATGATTCGCATTATATAGACGCAGGATTTCATGTATTGGAAGGAAAAAAAATTTAGGTCAATGAAATTGATGGGATCAGTGCCCCGAATGAATTAGAAATGGCTCTCGCCGACCTCCTCCAACAACTTAGGGAAGAGTATGTACTACCCATCAACCATGTTGAATGCATAAGTACATGTCTAGGTGTAGAATCATTTGTCTTCATGGTCTTTGTTATGACAACCAAGTCCAAAGATGTGGAAAATCTGGCTGACTCCCATGTTGTCAAGAAAATCCCTACCAGAAGATCATCAGGGCTATAAATAGGCAGCCGGAAGGACCCACCCGACACATGCTACCAAAATAGAGGCTGAAGATGACACGTTAATCAAATAAAACATCATACGGGAGGTCCAATATCTGACCTAGATTGAAAACATAGTCCCTTCCAAAAATAATAATGGATAGAATAGAATCTGCATTGACTTCTGAGACATTAATTGGAATTGCCGAATAGATAACTTCTCGTTCCCGATTATAGAATTTTTTATCGCTGCAATAGCCCAATACGGATCCCTATCATTCATGGATGACTATTATGGGTACAATCAAATCTAGATGACCCCATGAGATAAAAAGTCTACTAATTTTAGGTCCCCTCATGGGTTGTTCTGTTTTGGCCTGATGAATGCTGACGCCACATATCAGCGTGCCATGCACCACATCATCAAGCCCTTCGTTGGAATGTTTGTCGAGTGTTATTTAGAAGATCTAGTGGTTAAATAATGGAAATGATCGAACCACCTAGATGATCTTGAATATGTATTCAACAAATTGTGTCATCACAGTTTAAGGATGAATCCCCTAAAGTGAACCTTTGGTGTTACCTTGGGAAAATTACTAGGCTTCATCGCACGCCATCACGACATCGAAGTCGACCCTAAGAAGACAAAATCCATCCTTGTCATGTCCCCACAATGCAACCGCACTGAGTTGAGAGGTATCAAGGGGAACCTTGCCTACATTCGGCACTTCATAGACTTCCTTGTATGTCAATGTTTAGCTTTCACCATGCTCATGAAGAAAGGTGTCATGTAAGAGTGGGATAACTATTTCCATGAAGCGTTCGACAATATCAAAAGATATCTTATAATCCCACTAGTGTTGATACCTCCAGTTGAGGGGAGGCCACTCAGTTTGTACGTAACCACCCTAACAAATCATTATCCGCCTTCAAAGTGCATATGAATGACTCTGACAGTGAGAACAACCTCTACTACATCACCTATAAAATGATCGATGTTGAAACTCAGTATTCAAAAATTGAAAAGAACTACTGTGTTCTAATCTTTGTGGTTCAGAATCCCAGTCATTACCTGCAGCACCCGGAGGTCTATGTGTTCTCCCGTTGCAACCCGCTCAAATATATCCTCAGCTGTCCCATGCTAAATGGGTGCCTATCATGATGGTCAATCATACTACAACAACCTTAAATATGGTATGTACCCCAGAAGTCCATCAAAGGCCAAACATTAGCAAACTTCCTGTACGAGCACCCCTCAGATGAAACAACACCATTAGATGCCAAACATCTAGATGAAGAAGTGTTTTCTACCCAGGAGGACCCCCAGTCATGGGAAATGTAATTCGATGGTGCTTCCCGAAGTCCGATAGGGAAAATGGTGGAGGATCATAAGCTCAAAAAACCTGGGATATGAGATATATATGTATCTATCAAAAATTCCATCTTTCCTAACACTTTTCTACATTCATAAGGGTGTACAAACAATTAATATGAGTATTAGGCCCTCATTACAGTCCTAGAATTGGCACTTCAGGTGCAAGCCAATCACCAAAAAATTAAGGGTGCTTTAAATGTAGTCATTAAACAGGTCAACAATGACTATGCCATCAAGAAAGAAGTATTGGACCCAATGATGAACCATTTTTGATCACTTATGGAAGAATTACCCTCAGAACAAATGTTGACTTATGTCCTCCCTTTAAAAAATTCTCAAGCTGATGCTTTGTAAATATAGCCAAAACCGTGGCCGATCTAATCGGGATGAAGCAGTCATTAGCATTGCCCATTGCCGGATGGTCTTGCCTTTTATCTAGAGAGATATGGAGTACATCATTGAAATTAGCCCAGTTTTGGAGCTGTACGGTCACACCACCGGTTGTATGTCGCCCAATTAAAAGTGCCTTTGGAATGGGGAACTCCCACCAGATAGGAATGGAAGGGTGCAAGTCTGAAGATAGGTAGTCAATTTTGTATTGTATAATGGGGTATACCAAGAGAAGGTCATCTAAAAATGAGGCCTTCATGGATTCCTTCTCAAGTGCATTGATGGGGAATAAACAGCCACTGTCATGAAAGAAGTGCACCCCCGAGCTTGTGGAGCGCACAAATACGCAACCAATATCTCTCAGAAATTTTGAAGGCTTCGGTATTATTGGCCCACTATGATATAGGATTGCACCATACTATCCATGAAGTCACATTCTAGCCAAGTTCATGCTAATTTCATAGACCACCCCTGAAGTTACTTCATACATTCATGTACTCATGGACATTCATCACCTGGGGGATGAATGTTGGGGGACCATATCCTTCCTCCATGTCCTGAAAATTCATGTTCATACTCACAACAACCAACTTCTTTAACAAATAGGTTGAAGACATACCCCTTAATGAAGTTGGAGCGAAAATAATTTCCAACTTTGTGAAGGACAAAATCATTACCTGATTTGGAGTCCCTCATTCAATCCTTGTGGACAGTAGCCCCAACTTCTGCTCTGCTGAGTTGGAGAAGCTATACCAAGAGTATGGAATTAAATCCCCCCATTCATCCCATTACAATGCGTCATCAAATGGGATGATAGAGGCTTTCAATAATATTTTTTCCAACATAATAAAAAATATTGTGGATAAGGATAAGAAATTATATCCAGATAAGCTCCTTCAGGCTTTATGGTCATACTGGACCACGACACGCATTGCCACTCAGGAAACCCTGTACACACTAGTATATGGGATAGAGGTGGTTTTACCTATCGAAATCCATGTTCCCTCACTTCGTGTGGCCATATGAAATTGATTTCCCATGGATGAAAAATCCTAGAGATGATTTGATGAATTGGAGAAACTTTATTAGAAGAGGATACACACTTTACACCAATTTGAAATCTACCAAAACCAGATTGTGCAAGCCTTCAAAAAAAATGTTCGCCTCCGATCATTACTCATATAATTAATGGTGTCAGTACTCAAAACCCTGATGACACATGGGAAGATGGCCTCAAAGCTTCAACCAAAGTTGGAAGGACCATATGTCATATATAGGGTTTATTCAAATAGAGCATATGCCTAAATATCAATGGATAGATAGCTCATCACTGCTCTTACAAATGCCATGTTCATGAAGAAATACAACACGTAACAAGAATATCTTATCATGTTCCAAACTCTAAGACCTTAAACTATGATTAATCACCCCTATTCCATGGTCCAAACTCTAGGACCTTAAAATATGAGTAATATACCCCCATGCAATCTTCTAAACTATAAATCCTTAAACTATGAGTAACATCCCCCCATACCATGTTCCAAACTCTAAGAACTTAAACTATGAGAAACAACCCCCCATGCTATGGTACAAACTCTATGACCTTAATCTATGAGTAATATACCCTCATGCCATGGTCCTAACTCTAAGAACTTAAACAATGAGTAAATTCCCCCATGCCATGGTCCAAAATCTATGTCTCTAAACAATGAGTTATAATACAACATCGTGTCAAAGGTCTAATATCTATGACCCTAAACTATGAGTTATAATATCCAAAATACCTTGGTCTAAATTATATGATTCTAAACTATGAGTCATCATCCGGTCCACTTAAAATTAAACTATACAGTATTAGTCCATACAACACGACATTATACTGAGATCCAATAGTCTGAACACAGATAACTTAAACTAAGAGTTGTTTTCCTTTCTACAGGACATTAATCTTTAAAGAACTTGTCCCTGAAACATGACAATAAACTGTGACTCATGTCATCACTGTAATACGTTAAACTACATGACACAAAATTTCCTAATCGCATGATAGTAAACTACATAATCACTTAAAGAACTACATACGGCTTGATTCGTCCCCTCACAGGATACGTAGTGATGCATCAATCCTCGATCCCGGTCGGACCCCCATAACAAAATGCCTCCATCATGTCCCCTATCTACCCATATTTGAAAGGGAAACCTTTATCACCCTTTGTTTCTCACATCGATTATAACTTCCGTGAGATTAGGATTAGTGTTATAGATTCTCTTATGAAATAAAACTATAGAGTAACATGGTAGACCTGGAAACCTTGATGGATAGAAAGAAATTCACCCTACACCTAGACTGAGCCAAATTGGTACTGGTTACATATAGAACTATGTACTGCCTGATTCCTTCCCTCACAGGATACGTAGCAACGCCTCAATCCTCAATATTATCCCTTCCACCTTAGGAAAGAAAAAGAAAATTCCCCCATCATATCCTCTACCTCCCAAAACCTATGAAAAAATCCCTATGTTCACTCCTTGTTTCTCACAATGAGTATGAATCATGTGATCGTAGGATTAGTTGGAAGGATTTTCCTATGAAAAAAAGCTATAGAGAAGTACGGTAGATCTAGAACCCCTAGAAAATGAAACGGAAATTTCAATACATATGGACCAAGCTAGATTAGTATAGGGAACATTTAGAACTATGTACAGCTTGATTACGGCCCTTGTAGGATATGCTGTGATGCCCGGATTTTCAACCCCGACCCTGCCATCATCAAACTATAAAATGCCCTCAAATGTCCCTACAGATCAGGTGAAAATTTGTATGGTGCATCGAGAACTATGTATGTGTTGATTAGATCCCTCACAAGATACGTAGTGATGCTCAGATTTGACATCCAGGATCATCCACTGGAAAAACAATTCCCATTTTCCCCGTACGTCGGTCACAGTTGTATGAGGATTCATTGAAAGGTCCTATCACATGACAATAAACTACAAAATTTTTCAAGATTTATCTGTAACCCAGTCCTCTGTATTATGATATTCCACACATGCCCCCCACTCATGAGAAGTCAAAAGATCATGCTTCCCCATATACATATGATTCAGACCTATGTTGAAGCTCTAAGTAGTTCATAGTTAATTATGGTCCAGGTATTCTCATGTTCCTAAGAACATCATTCCAATTTGTCAAACTCCGTAATCGAAGAAAACATGGATCCCTATAATCATTCATGGGGATCAGATATGGAAGGCTTGTGTCCCGCAATCACTTTTGATTGAGACTGCACATCATGCCCCGGAGGCTCTGCAAATATTTCCCACAGAAACGACAATCAATCAAACGAAAATTTACCCACGGGAGAGTCCTCTCCTATCTCAGTATGTCCAACGACTTCCAAGACCCATTCCATCACTTCATATTTATGTTTTCCCTGGGAATATGGTTTACACCTTCTATCATCACTCATGTATAAGGAACATCGGAACATCCTCATTGTGATAAATCCAAAACTATTAAACATTTTTATGATAGTATAATCATCCTTATTCCATGACTCTAAAATGAACTACATTACGTCCTCATTTCATGAGTCTAAACTACACAACATCACGTCCTCACCACACGACATTAAATTGCAAAGCTAAAATAATCTTTTTTGTACAACTTTAAACTACATAACAATGGTTTAAGTCTAATATTTCCTTCTAATGTGTATTTTTTTATTCCAATACAGTGAAACAAAATCCTTGTAATCCCTTGTTTCTCACATTGAGCATACCTCATGTGACATTATGGATTACAACAAGAGATCCACTGTGACATCATGGAAAAAGAGTCTGGGAATTTGGTCCTAGCTCCATTCCCCTAAATGGAATGTCACGATTCCCTCCCTTGAGAGGAACCCTATGTCCTGTACATGTGACATTAAATGACCAGGTATCACAAAGATGGAATGAATTCATCATCCTACATATGAGATAGATCTACATAGGGGACCCGCGATTCCATGAGTAAATTATAGCCTAAATGTCCCAAATATGTCTGGATACACTCCTTACATATTTCAAACTTTGTGCCTTGAGTGATCTTAAATCTACTTAAACCTCTAAGGCCATATGAGATGGAAGTCCAGTGTCTTGTAAACACATTTGATTGACTATGAACATTATGCCCCAGTGGCTCTGCATATGTCGCCCACAAAAATGTTCATCAATCAAATGAAATTTTTCCCCTAGAGAGTCCTCTCCTATCTCTATATTCCCAATGTATTCCAAGCCTCATCCCACCCATCCTAATTCAAGGGACTTCAATGTCATGATTTACACATTCCTCCTTACACATATCATGGATATATCAGAACAAATGAGCCCGATCCATATCTGGTCCCCTTGAGGTTTCTAATGATATCCAATCCATATGTGTGTTGTTGATCCGCATACAAAAGAAGAGTTCCCCCACTCGTTTCTAGGTTTCCATGAAATTTTTTAGTTATAATTAATCTTATTGTGTTTAGGAGAACCCCTGGTCGAAGGTCCCATACCATATTAAAAAATTTCCCAATCTCCATAATCCTCAATGGCCATTAGATATGGAAGGAGAGTGTCCTAAAGACACCTTTTCATGACTATGCACATAATTCCTTGGTGGCTCTTCATATATTTCCCACAAAAATGGATGTCAATCAAAGGAAAATTCATCCCCATGAGAGTACTTTCCAACTTATGTATGCTCAATTCACATTAATATCATGTCATACCCCCTGATTTGAAAAATTCATGGATAATGGATGATGTACCACCATCTTTCCATGTTCCCCTAACATAAAAGAAGTCTATTAACTAAACTAACCATTCACCATTTCTCCCTCACGTAAGTAAAATATGTGAGAGATTAGTTTCTCACTCAAAGATGATATGAATTTTCCTAATGTTTTCAGACAACACTACTCGGGCCAGCCACCCACGCTGGCTCCCAACATCAAAATAAATTCAAAATGTTTCAAATCCCACCAGGCCATCAGAAATGGAACACTAGTGTCCTATAGACACCATTTCATGACTATTCACATTATTCCCTAGTGGCTCTGCATATGCCACTCACAAAAACAACTGTCAGTCAAAGGAAAATTCGTCTATATGAGAGTCCTTTCCTACTTCTGTACGCCTAATGTGGCTCCTGAGCCTCATGCATGTCTATAGTCCCCAAATCAAGGATCAATAAAAATCCATTATCCATGTCTAAATTATATTATAATATTCTCGGCTGATGGCCCGGAATTGGGGTCCTTTCTCTATTATGTTTGGTCAAAGCTGTTCGACCTAAAACATCAGTAATAAGTTTTATTGGTGGTATAGTGAAATGACAGCAATAAAGAGGTCATAAATTCTAGAGGAAAAATTTACAAAGGGATCCTCAAGGTAAAAGTCATGTATCATTTCATTAAAAAACATTGACCCATCAAAAAAGGCATAAATATTGTTATGGAAAAACCCGCAAAGGGAGGCCTAAGAAAAATCCATGTTATACCAGATAAGAACGTACCAAGAAGGATTAGGAATAAATTAGGGTAATAATGAAAAATAAATAAAGATTTGTAGGGTTTCCCCGGAAACCCTAGCAATACTCGTTCTACGCTCCCTGGATCCTACAGCTCAGGCAATAACATGAGTCCGATTTGATTATTTCAATTTATTGGTTTCAAGTCTTGGCTTAAAAATATACCCAATTAAAATAATTATGAAAGGGAAAGGAAAAAGGTAAGAATTTATAGGAAAATTATTTCTTTCAAATTCCATAAAAATATATTGTGGGAATCCACTACCTGGAGCCTCTCTTTGAAAGTAAGACATGACCATTACAAGAGTCATTCGTCAGAGTCGCAAAGTTTCATCAATGATTGGTGCGACTCCTCATTATCTTAGAGAAGCTTCAATAATATTTCATTCTCAGCCTATGTACTCAATCTTAGTGCCACCACAACCATTATGTATTGGACACTGGTCCTTTCTCCTTACAACATTTTCCATCCCCCCTCCTCAATAGTGGATGCAGCCCATGCCCGCTCCTGTGTGAGTGGCTCTAGTTTTTGGGTTTGATGCTCCACTTCCTGATCAAGATATTCCATCAAAGACTCTTGCTTCATAATTTTATTCTGAGAAATCTCAACCATTCCAACATGAGTGGATGATTTTTCAATGAGTATTTGTCATGAAGAAGCCAGTTAGATTGTCGACTCTGCCACATAGAATTGAGATTCAAGTCCACTAGTTTCTTCCAAAGCAACAACCTCATGTCATAATATATCATAAATTCTATCGTAGTTGATTCCACCCAATCCCAGGACCACAAACTAGGGGTGTTTATATGGATACATCATTGGAATCTCATCCAATGGAGTTTGGGAGATTGATCACCAAATTTCCATCTACACTTTTTGTCGAGTGGGACGAATATCAACTATCCTTTCTCGATTGGTCTCAGAATCACTACCTTATGATGAAATATAGTTAGTAATGAATGTCATAAGAGATGGACTTTATTCAGAATCTACAACATGTTTTGACCAAACAATAGCCTCGTTTTTTTTAATGGTAATATATGACAAGGTAGAGGAATCCTCCACTATTGCAATGGCTTGTGGTTGTGATTTTGGGGATGGAGGGGAGAATACTTCAATATCTCTCACCCCCACAGTGGTACCGATAATGAAAATAGGTGGCAAAATATCTTCATTCATCTCTGGAACTTCATAGATACATGGAAATAATGAGTACCCAAGGCCATGATCGCCCAAAACAGTGGCCCACAAGGCAGACCTCAAAAGGTTTTCCATTAATATAAGGCATGTAGGGATGGTCAGTCCATATAAGGATATATGTCATTGAATCCTTGGGTATGAAAACATAATCCTTGTTCGAACTAGAAAAAAGGGAAAGAAAGACTACTCTAAATTTTCAGGGGAAAGAACATCGACCTCCATGATTATGACTTCCCCGAAGCCATCATTTGCATACAAAGCAGTAGTCTCTAGAGTGACTCCCTCTCTAGGGTAAAACATCGTTCAATTTAGATTGATTGGATCCTTGATATTCAAAGCCCCTCCAAGATCTAGCAAGGCCTGAGGCTCGTCACTGGACGCATCCACTACCATAGAAACTACCCTATCTCTCTTCATGAGAGTCGGCTCAGCATATTCAAGTAATCCAGAAACGTTTGGAGGCCCATCCATTGTTGGGGAATAGATTGTTCTAGTGGGAGTAGCAGCACCCCCAATATCTTCAAATGGACCTACTTCCCTATTTTGATTAGACGCAACATATGGTGACCCATCCTCTACCCTAAAATGCAATGGAGTTATAGATTGATGAGCAGTCATCTTCTGGTAACCAATAAGACCTACATCAAAGTACATGTATGTACCAGTATTTTGACTAGATAAAGGTACCTTTTTCAATCACCATGTAAAATAAAAATTACTTGTGATCCACCATCAAATTTTCTTGGACAGATGAGATGCTAGCATTCATTTCTTTGACTGAAGGGCAGATGGCTTCAGAATAATATCACCAAGAGTAGATGGAGAGGGAAACACCTGGGAAGGGTATTTGATAACCGCTTCCATATGTTCTTGGGCTCTGGGGGATCCTTCTGCAGTACCCCTACCATTGAGGGCTTGTACTACCTAGCTACAGTACCACTGGGAGAATAAGTCAGGGAATAGTCTATTTCTTGAGATCTGAAAGGTAACAAAATAATAAAAAGGAAAGGGGGAAACTTTCCAAATCTTTTTAATAAAATAATTTAAGGCCAATGGTTGTAGATAATACTGCTCCTATCAAACATGGGAATACTGACATCAACACCACGCAATCCGACTAGTAATGCCTATCAACCGGAGTGTGAAGACACCTATACATTTAAGTCAAGTAAGATTCTACATCATCAGTCTCTTCATTGTTTGAATTAAATGTAGGAGTAATGGCTCCCCTAAAAAACCAAGAAGATTGAAGTTTTCACTCTTAAGAAGCCTCCATATATCTTTATCTGAGGTTCTCACACTCAATTCATCCCAGACTCTCCTTACCATTAGAAATGCGTCCGTGATTGGGATGGACTGTGCTGGAAGGAAGGTACATGGGATTAGAGTAGATTTCAACAACCAAAAATGATTCCCAGGTGTCCATGAAAACATAGGATCTCAAGAAGAATAATGTTTATGTGATGATGGGTGCCAGTAAGAATCTTTTTCCATGGCATCCGCAGTAGGCAAGGAAACTCTTTCTTTATCCTCATCAAAAGATTTTGGTCCTAGCATGGAAAGTACCCGATGTGAGTACTTACATTGACCAATTTGAGATTGAATGAGAGTCTCGATGTCATTTAGATAGAAACTCACCCTATCTGGATCCTCATATAAAAGAAATTTCAGCCCGTGCTCACACGTAGCCAATGTCAGCAAGGGACACTTCCCTAGTCTGGAGGAGCTTCCATAAATATTGGGGGGACCAACCACAATTAGATGAATGAAAATTCAAAAGGGCCCATTTCCTCTAAGAAAATAGAAAATATGTCTCAGATGGAATGGATGATGGACTCTTGTAAACAGTTCTAATAACTTTTTCAGCCACTCGTGAAGTCATAACCCCATCTTTCAAAAAATTTCTAGGGGGAGTGAACAGACCTTTAGGGGACTTTTTCCAGCCAAGAGTGTTCAGAAACTCTCTTTTTTTCCCCTTTCCTTTCACCTTGGATGCCTTGGATGTTGTCATAATGTGAACCAGGTCGGCTAATTGGCCTTCAGGATATGACTTAACCTAAGAATCAATAGAGTTCTTGGTATGAAAGGATATAAAATACCCAGATTCTGGATGTTTGGACTGGATTCAGGTGTATTCTTAGGTAAACATTAGTAATAATTGGTGGGATATCATTAGATGATTCTTTTGGAGAGTGATTTCAATATTAGTAGGGCATAACTTCTGAATGAAATTGAATTGTTGACTAAATCTTCAGGGTGCATATCCCTCATAAATAAGTTCCCCTCCGATGCGGGCAACTAGGATTCATTCTCAAAAAGAAAAGAAGTATCCTCAGTTGATGATCACTTCACATTTACTATTTGTTATAGTACCCATATGGGAGTTGTAATGGTGGTAATAAAAATGTTCATAAATATTGAGATGATCCATTATGTCCTTCTCATTCTTTTCAGTTTTCTCTTCTTGCTTATCCGGTGAATCCCAAGCAGCTGGCATAACAATACTGGTACTACGAAGGTATGATCAGAGGGTAGAATGAAAAATTGGTAGGGGATTAATGAAAGAATAACCCCCAATGTGGGCTCTTACCCAGCCCCAATGAATATTGAATGGGCCAACCATTCGGTAGGGTGACCCCCCTTCGCTGATTCGGCCCAGTAGATGAAATATCTTGGCCAACACTTGGATAGAATAGTTGATGCATTTTTCGGTCTCCAACTGAGTGGACATGATAGCGGTTGAGGCTCTTACACCACCAGATTCTTGCACTGGTAGGATCCACCCACTCAACAACATGGCCATGAACGCCGCCAGTTTAAATAACCGATCGACGTCAGGAATGATCCCCCATCACCATTTCTGAAACCCCCCCTCTTCTACGGTTGGACCATAAGTACTTGCTCACCTTTGGGAGGTTTTTGTGGGACAATCCCTGGGTCTCCACAGATTGGCCTCAAGACTAGTATGCTTAACAAAAGCGTCGTACAAGTCATCAAACAGAATATCCTACTTTAGACAGGGATAAATTTCTTTTAGAAGTGCCTCTTCTTGGATGATGATTTTCCTAGCTAGGGGGGTTTCTTTCCTCTACATCCCAAATAGTAGAGGGAGGAAGAAATTTATTGTACATTTCCCTAATGATTGTGACTCTTGAAATCAGCCAGATTTCCCAAAGGCTAATACTGACCTCCCCATGGGTCAAATTGATTGTGTTGGTATCCGGACTCCACCTGCATAAGAGCTGTGAAATAAGGGTAGTAAGACAATGGGTGTATGTCTGAGAAATCCATGCAGCCACGTACAGTCCCACAGTCTGTAGCTCAGCTTGGAATTCTTCACAACTCTAGTGAACCCAAAATGGCCACCCCCAGTACATGAAAAACGAGCTTCCCAGATGAAGGTCCCGTCAAGATGACAAACCTTGATTCTTGTTCACTGAATCCTTCCTAGTGATGCTCTAGTAACAACGGGTCGTTTGATTGGGATTCAACTGCACCCCCTCTACGGTTTGAGGTGCGTAGTGCAGCAATGACATGGAGGTAGTATCTCTCAAAAGGTACATCCTCTTAGAAGAGATCAAAAACACCAAAATAGAAGTATTAATTATTCATCCGCTACGCTAATCAATCAGGTTTGGCGCCAGAATTGTTGTGTCTGACAAAAGGCCAAACCGATAAAAAGGAATCCGGTCTGAGATCGGGTGCTTTCGTGGACCCACTGTGAAAATATTTGGAAGAGATTTGTGAAATGGAAAGACCAGAGTTTTGTCATCAACCAATACCGTCATGTCCTTTAATCTTTCATTAGTAGAGGAAATAGGGGCAGCAATAGTAGCCTCAGAAAGAGTTTCGACGTCCATAGAGCCCTGTGAATCATCTATTGTAGCCTATAAAGAAGATCAAGAAAGTGAAAAAAATATAGTCCAATATAAATTGTTGGATAAAGGCTGTGGGAGAGTGGCTAATGGACTCAAAGTATGCCCCCATACGGTTCCGTGTACTCATTTCGAAAATGGTACACGATAGACACAATCCGCATACTGATTGATACACAAAGGTAACCCCACCTACAACCATGGTACGCGAAACATCCAAAAGTTGTTAGCCCACAGATCATTGGCTGGTGAACAGATTGGTTTGCTGAAAATGGATATTTTGATTCTAATCCTTGATTATGATCGTATTTCAACAATTATGGATTAACATTTATGTTAGGATTGTTAATTTTTAAAAGTACGATTCACTAGTTGAAATTTTGTATGTGGGAAATCCATCCGCGTAGCATCCACCTACACATAATTCAGATTTTATTCTTAAAATTCCACAAAACAATTCACAAAATACGAAACATGGTATGAAGATGGATAAATTGTGAGGTGATTGATTCATGGAATATACGGAGCAGTTCACGAACGGGATTTTCAGAAGGAGTATGGTACGTGAGAGCAGATGAAGATGAGGAAATCGATAGCACTTTACACTGTGAGAAAAGGTAAAAGAAAAATGACATGAGATCTGATATATTGGTGTGGTCCACTCCTACCGGGTCCAGCTATACTACCACAAACCATTTCAGTTCAGGACCGCTTCTACAATGAAATAGTCCCATTTTTGTTCCGAACGGACTCCATTCCGATGGGGGGCATTTGCAGGGTCCTGAAAATTTCTCCAAGTGAATAAAATACCCCCATGAATTCTTTGTAGAAGGAATAAAGTACTTCTGCATGTCAATAAAAGTGAATATACATAAATTGAGTTGGGATATTCTGAAGAATCTTGAAAGAATTCAAGATTTCAATACATCATGTACCATCACCAGAAATGGTACACTGACCAGTCAGATCGCGAACCACCAGGTACGTGGAATGATTCACGAACCATTGGCCTGTGAGGCGATGGCCAGTGATCAAGGCAGACTGCAAACCGTGTTTCTGATGTCTATGCACGCGAAGTAAATCTACGCACTGAACCACAAACTCATCAGTTCATAGAAAAACTGAACCAGTAGGATCCCACAAACCATTATCGCAATCCAAATCCTCCTCAAACCATGGTTCATGGAGTCTTCCATAGGTGATGATATATGCATGGGCCCCCACAAATGGTGTTGTTTTCTAAATAGATACAACTATCTTGATGCTGTATAAAATAGAGCATAGTGGACACAAAGAGAGACAAACAGAGTGAAGGAAGGATGAAGAAATCATGTGGGAGACTTAGAGGTTTCACTTCGGCCTCCATCTTGTTTCATCGGTGATGCCCGAACCACGAACCACTTGTTGGAACTAGGCATTCAGCGGACACCCGAGGAAAGTGGATTTTTATATTTTTTCCACTGATGATTGATGTAAACTTGTCGACGTCGCTGAAGAGCATCTCGATCGAAGCCAAGGATCTCACGTGAAGGGTTTTTAAGCACAAAAGGTAAACCTTAAAATACCTAGTTTAATTCTGAAGTCGCACACAATGTCTGCTCATTGTTGGTGATCGCTGATCGGAGAATCTGAATTTGAATTCCTCTAGATTTTCCACACATGGTTCAATAATTCTACAGGGGCATCGTTTATCGTAATCCGGGTGCTAGCGCGGAATTGCGACGACGCCTTCAACACTCCAATGACCACCGCATCGCTTCACTAGGGATGCCTGAGAGAGAGATCGATCCGAGCTCCTTGTATCCAGAGCCTCTCTCAAGATTTTGGGAGTGAAGATAAGAGAGAGAATCACCATGAATAGTATTTGGGAAAAGGCCCTCCTCTACTATTTAATGTGTTTAATTAAAATACCTTGTATCGCCTCACTGACCCCGAATAATTAACGCACTATCAATGACATTTTATGACTACAAAACTGAGTAATAAATATTATTATCATTTACTTGTAATATATTAAATTATATTACATGATAATAATTAAGTCATTAACATGACTCTTCGTTCCCATAACTATTAATTGAACCTTGAATAATTTAATTATTCGTCAATTAATATTTTTAATGTATTTACTAAATCTCGTAAATACATTTAATAAGTAAATTCAATACTCATTATTCCAAACTCGAATAATATGAATTTATTTACTGCATTGGTGATCTCTTTACCTTGGACAAATCAAGGACCCCTATGGTGGGGCCCACTATGTCTGAAACTCTTATTCAGCTGAAGAGGGAAGATTCTTGAATATGCTATTGTGTGTGACTGTCTAGACCCTTATCTCGACAAAAGGGATTAATATTCACAGACCAAGAGTGGGATCTAGCAACCCATCATGGTCCCTGAAGTGATAAGGATTGTCACAGTAGCAAAAACTATCATTTGAACATGCACTGTATAATATAATCTCTTTGTCTGTAATATCTCATAAAGCAGGATGCACTCATGTGTCATCGCCCTTTTTTTTCTTTATAGTTTGTTGGTTTAACTGGATGAATTTTCCTTCAACATCCATGGCCATGGTCTTATAAAGGTACTGACATTCATATCAACATGGACTGAGATATATTTCTCCCATAACCTAGAAACGACAAATAATTTCTTGACCATTCAACCAATTCCATGCCACCATTGACGCACCAAACACAAACTGCCTCACCACGACTTCATCTCCATGTTTTTCATCTTGTATCAAAGTACACAATCAAATGACATGGATTGGTAATGATCTCAAGTCAGGAGACCATTACACATGATTGTAGATAGGAATGTCCAATGACCCCAAAAACATGTGGAGTTACTATTGGTGGGTCAATCCTCACGATCTCACTACTAGAGATCACCAAGTGTGAACTTCAGGAGAAGAAGTCTCAATGCTTATGAGCCCCCAACACCGGATGCTCAAACATCTTCTCTATAAAATCAGTAATATGTATCTAGACCATATAAAATATATTTAAGAATAATTTCATAGTATCTATAGATTCTCATTATAGCATGGGAACTTCTATAACCTTTCGATACGACAATTGACCTTTGGACAGTACCATTTCAATAGTGGATTTAGAAAAGTATACATAATAATGGTAAGATGACATCATGAATAGATTACTGTATACATGATATGGTAATAAAATTCACTGAATAGTTGGGTCTAGGTTACCCATTATTTCGACACCACTACCTCCACAGTTACAGTCATCCTCAAACCATAAAATAGTGGAATTTAATAATAATAAAATAACTGAGAACCTAATCGGTGAAGCACGAACCAAACTATTCTCATGGATGACCTCCCCATGAATGATAATCCCCAAAACCTCCTTCAATATGGTTTTCTATGTAGGGTACCACTAAGTGGACTGAATACAGTGCTGTGTAGTGCATTAGTAAACATCTGAAACCCAAAGTGGCATGATGGGCCGCGTACCACTATGGAGAGTGATTATCTTTACCCATGCTCGTGTACTGCATTGGTATGTGAAGGGACCCTCTACCCACATAACCCTATGTTTTGAGAAGCCACACCCATTCCACATAGAAAGTAAGTATGCAGAATGATGTATTTTTTAGTATTTTTCCTCTTGATCCAACCTCACCCCTCCACTATTGTCTAATCGTCCATGGTCCCTCTGCTAACCAGTCCATCAGCGTCCAGAAAAAGCCACCTCCAAATCCACTGGACCTATATGGTTTTACCATTGGGGGAATCAGCGTGCCCCTTTGAGTGTACATACCCATGGTAAGTGGAGTCATGACGTCTCTCCCCACAACGGAGCGGGCTTCGGGAATGCCTGCAGGTCTACATTCCCATGGTATCATAGAGTCCAACCTCGGAGAACCGATGTGAACATCCCCTTTCTTGGGATTAAGGGGGATCACAGGTTTTTCCATTCAATGAGGAATAATGATCAGTCAAAGGGGTTATTTTCACTCCTCCATTTGGAGAGGATGAAACTCCTCCCCTTACCAAAACATGCTCTGGGGCCCTCTCCCTGAGGTAACTCCCCAATCTTTCGAGGACAGGCCGCATGAAAATTAATGCCAGTTCACATGGAAATTTTTATTGCTCCATGTCATTGAGCACCATCAGCACAAACTCTCCTACTGCAGGATCTCCCTCCCCCACCAATAGGGGAGGAAGCATGTGCATTTTTGAATATTGCAAATCCTATTGTGTCTCACACTGAGAAAGACTCAAGTGGGATTACAGTTTTGCGAGGATTACAACATCTTCCGGATTTTGAACAATGATAAATTTGATTCCTGGTCAAACTAAGATACCTAGGATGCCTACCAGAAGGCCCGATATCAAATGGGTCCCATCTCATGAAGGGTCCATCTAACCATGCCCCCTCAAATGGGTAGCTTCCACACATAATCCCCACACAATACGAACTACATGAGTTCTGATTTCCCTCTCAGGGATATGTAGGAATCCCTTCTTATGGGCATGATACCAACATCAAGTCACCTTACATCTGCACTGGATAATGATAAACTCTAGAGTACCTTATTATATATCACGAGCCAGCGTTACCTCTATAGAATCAAATATATGCATGCCTAAAACAATCCTACAAACCAAGCGTAGACCATTGACACACACTTAAAGAATGAACCAAAGATTCTAGAACATATGAACATGACATAAATCTATAAGAGTGTCCCAAAATAGGCAATAATCCTCCCCCGAAAGGGTGCAGCGAGACTGACCTCCCATACTATCAAAAAATGGAGTTCCTAAGTGTTATGGGTTGAACCACAAATAAAAGAGCGCCTTCTGTTGGAATGCAGGTCCATGAATCATGGATACCATGGCCATTGGTAATTCTTGGCTCTATAAATAAACCCATTAGAGTCCATCCGTGGATGTTATATCCGAGAAGGACCGATGGCACAAGTTACTGACACCCACACAATCACCCCTGGGACTAACAGTTCTCGCAGGGTTAGTCCAACCTTCTTTAAAGGATAATTATGTTGAACAGGTCAAAACAAAAGGAATGGAGAATTCAATGAGAACCCTTCTCTATAGAAAAAATTATGGGTGATGATCCTTGTCATTCCATTTCTACACCACCTGTAAACGCGCCACCTCAATGGCGGAACAAACACATCAAATTTATTAAATAGAAATAGATTCTAAAATCTTCTATGATACATTCTAACATATTAGTATAATTATTTCCTCAAAACAATTTTCTCTAGTACATGGGAAAATGGTTTAAAACATTTATAGAATCAATTCAATGGATTAGAAGATAAATGTAAAGAAGGAGTAATAAATATCTTTTAATCCATATAGATCACATTTAATTTGGTAAATGACTTTAATATCAACAATAATACTAATAAAACTATCATTTCCCAAATATTTCATAAACCATGTATTTATTATATATCTCATTCTTTTAGATAGGTTCAGAAAACCATACCATGATAGGTACGATATATTTTCCACAACTTATAATATTGATCATTATTCCACTATCTTGATATTGATGAATTATTTTACCATCAAGATAAATAATATGGGAGAATATATTTAATCTATTCATTTATATAATTTCATCCTTTTATCATGTTTTAAGAAATTTACCCCTTTGATTCATGTTGTATGATAAATAAACCATGATGATTGTTTCACCTGTAAAGCATTAAAATTAACACTCTATAAATAAAAAGATACAAAAAATGATGAAAACATATTTCTCATATTTCTATACATTAACCAAAAACAAAACCGGTTAGAAAAATTTAATATAATAGAAAATATGAATTTACAATACATTAATCTGCAAATCCTAAATTAATAATGCCCAATGTTGTTCTCATCTCATTAAATAAGTAATTTAAATTCTAAAAATTCCAAAATATGTCTAAATAAATGAAAAAGTAAAAAATTTAAAAGATCTAATTACATATTTATCCAAGATCTACTTAAAATTTTTCACCAGATAACATTATTCAATCATAAGGCCACGAAATAATTTTTTTATAAATTAATCAAATTTTATTCAAAATAAATAATAATAATTTCCTAATATATCCTAAATCACAATAAAAAAAGAAAAAAAAATTATACTTCCACAAGTAAAATCAATCAGTATTCCTCCGAAAAATTACATTATAGAATATTATATTTTTTTTTACGTAAAACAAATAAGTTCCTCAATGTAGTGAACATTTTGAAAAATAAAATGAATCTCTTAAGAACCAAATCAATTATAAATCTCATGGAAATCAAAACATATGTTCCAAAAACATGATAACCCCATTATTCCCATTAAGAATAATTACCTCCTCAAAAATAAACTTATTAACCACTAGGGTTTCATATTCCATTCATTTTATTTAACCATTATCATTATTCCCGTATAACATTAAAATAATTCACATGTTAAACATGAGGGATATATATACATATACACCAGTATCTGATACCTAAAACATACTACATTTAAGCCATTATTTTATACTAATAAATGTAACTAAATTTAAACAATCCATAATTACAATATCAATATCCAACATTGTGTCATATACAAACCAAATAACTTTTTGGTTTAACATTTCATGGAATTAAGAAAATCCACTTAAGTAACTAATTCATTGTCTTTATCATCAATGGGAAATTTATCCCATTATACACATATATTATACTTCCAAAAGTAGAATTCAGCATCTCCCAAAAAATCTATACACATGATTTCCTTGTAGAATAATCTTATAGTGAACCAATCATTAAATAACAAAATATTGAATCTTATCAGAAAACTATTCATTACATATCAGTATGATCCATGACAGAATGATAAAGGTTTATTGTATTTGGAAACATTGATAGGTAACCAAATTGGTATATAAAATATTTACACCGTCTCTTAATTAGTTCATTAAACATAGTACCCTTAAAAGTCGTACCAGGTTTTAAATATTTCTTTATATCCTTGGGAATACATAAAACCTATGAACGAGTGACCTCATATGCTCAATTAGTTTAAAAATTATATATTTCCTTCTATCATCATATATAATAATATAATGAGAATATGGGTTTGACGAAATTTAATTTTCAATTGAAATTTATACCCAAAAATCATCAATCGTAATCATGTTTTATGGATTAAAACATTTGAATTTCACAATATTGGGGAGTCATCAAAAGTAAATTATGAGCCACGGGTTTAAATTATGATCATAACAATATTTCAGAAGAGTGGAATAATCATATGAAAAGAATGTATATCATATGTCAAGGTTAACTAATGATACCTTCATACCATAGTTTATTATTCATCGAAATGTTTTTCTCATATCATAATAGATCATGAATCACCACATGTTTCCTATATCTCAGTTGATCCAGAATCCGTACATATTTCCCACAGTGGATAATGAAAATCACGATGTTTTAAAAAATTATTTCATGAGATATAAGTCTGTACATAATTAATTAAACTCATATAAGAGAACCTCCCATCATATAATTTTAAAAAATATGGGTGATAAAGGATCATACATCATTTATTATTTCAATATATCATAGCCTATGAAAAAGAATCTTATTTCACAATGATCACATAAAAACAGAATTAACCAACGGAAAAAAGAGTTTCTAGAGTCATAATCATCATAATACATATGATGAAACAATATGGTATCATAATATCATAACCCAATTAAGCATAATAGTCCATAAAGGATGTCAAAATAGATAAAAAATAACCTTAAAATCTTATTCAAACATTTCTTTGAAAATAAGAAAAAAATAATATTCTTCCTCTGATAACATTTTGACAAATAATTCCTATAATATTAATAACGTAATATTATTAAAAAAGCCTGAAATTTTTAAAATATGATTCAAATAAATGTATTTTTATGATAGTGGAAAAATCCATTCATGTCGTACAAGATAAAAGAAAAAATTTCTTTCAAACTTTTGTAAAATGAAAAAAATGACTTGTCTGGAAAACATTCAGATATATTCTCTTCAAAACAATTTTAAATAAAATATATGGTTGTGAAAAATTCCAATAAAAAACTTTTAAATTATATGTATGAAATTATAGAAATCATTTTTATGAGTATTGACATAAAAGGAATATTTCATCGATCAATTTGAAAAATAAGGACAAAATTTCCTTTAAAAACATTTACCTATAATTTTAAGTACCTATGAAAAAAATTAATAAAAAATTTAAATTAAAGGTGTAATATATGGATAATAAAATATATGGTGTTCTAAATATAAGATCTTAAAATGATTCCTGAATTAGAATTTTTCAAATAATATTGGAAAATGAGATTTTAACACTAACCCTTACAACTTTTCTATCTTTTGAATAAAAATCACAAGAAAATTAATAAAATAAAATGAAACTTTAAATAATATAAATATAATGAATTTAATTATATATGATATAATTATGGAAGTATATACACATAATAGAATAAAAAACTTGTAAAAAATGATAATAGATCACAAAAAAATCTCAAGACTAGAAACCATTACCACATTGGTAACTTTCAGGTAATAACCCATGGAATTAAAAAATTCTATTTATAAATATAAATACTAAGAATTAAGAAGTATCCTTGATTTATGATTTCAAAATGTCATAACAGAAACCTAAAAAAAATAATGTTTACTATAATATCCATCATATATCAACAAAAAATATTGAGATGAAGAACCCCTACATCGGTGTCATCTTGCTTTGTACATGTTTCAAATTACTATATAATAACTATTGATTTATTATAAATCTATTCAAGAACCATGATCAAACATAACATAACATTTTTGAATTAATTTAATATAATATCATTTAATTTTCCTTGTACAACATTCTATATGTTATGGTTTAAAGAACATTGAGTTGTTTTGTCTTTTGTTTAAACCTTGGTTACCAATAATTGGTCTAGTTGGATTAATATTTTTAGAGGTAATACCATAGAGGGAGGTAAATTTAAGATATATAATATATTCACACAATGAATTCCCTGTTCATAAAATGATTTTTCTAGGATGACAACATTAATTCCATACAAGGTGTGAATAGTTTGGGGCCAACCCCACAAAACCCATTCATGTACTGAATGGTTGTTGGGATAGGTCTGAATAAAAACTCACATTCTGTTACTGATTGAAAATGTGAAAATGTATTTTTATGGGTTTTAATATGAGGGAATGTATTTTTCATAGTATAAGGGAATTGAGTAATTCATGACATGAATTCATTGTGTTTTAAATATTAGAGTATATTGTTTTGATAAACTATATCCCCTATTTTAATTCCATCCCTTATATAGAAACCTATATATCCTTCTATAAACTCACAGTAGTGTTTTTTTTGTGCTTGGCATTCTATACTAACATACTAAATCAAATCCTTCGACATTCTTTTCTCCCTTTTAATCTAATTTTTTTCTTATGGCTAACCTTATTTGATAGAGTCCTTGCCATTATTGAAGGGAGTAGAGGAGGAATATGATCAAATCCTTAGACATTGAGAAAATATCAATGTCTTGAATGATTTTGAGGAGGTTATGGAAGAATAATTCCATAATTTATATTTTAATATCTTTATTTTTTAAAATGGATGAGATTATGATAAAACATCATCAGTGCGACTGAAATAGTTAGCTAATTCACTATTTTGATAACAAACCTCATGATTAGGCCATACATTGATATTTTAGGTCTATTGTAATTGATATTCTATGTATGGACACCTGAGTGTTGACCCTATTCTTGAACCTATAATGAACATCCATCCGTAATAAGGAGAATTTGGAATAATGTAGAATTTATTGTATTTGGTAACTTAACAAGTTTTGATAATGGAAATCCATCATGTTGTAGGATGGTCTACCATTTTGAATATATTCTATATTATTGATAACTAGATAAATTGACATAGTTTTATTAACATGTGAATTGTGATATAATTGGTGTTGAGATTTATTATTGTTTATGTTTTTGACAGGATTCCTGAGGAATTGATCAACCATCCCATGGGATGCGGCGCTGATAATTATTCATGGTGTAGTAGAGTCCATCACTTGTTATGAGATGAGATGGTTCCCCCTTAGTGGTGTGTTACATGGGAGGAGATAAGAACCTTCATAATGTAAATTCAATCATGGAGACCAGTGGGATATTCTTTTCCCTAGGTGATATGCACATAGAAAGACATAAAAGGAATTTCCATGGAAATGTATGCATGGATCATAGTACAAGATATTTACCTACCCCTTACCTATGTGAATATTGGGAATATGTAAGAGAATCCAACATGGTTTTGTACACATGGTTCCTAGTTGTACTTATATAGATACATGAAATATGGCATGGGTAATCCATCATGATACTAGAGGATCAACTAATTGTAAGAGGGAGCTGAAGAAGGTTTGGATGGCCCATAGTGTTAACCTATAGCCTAAGGGTTTGCAGTAATATACAATATTTTCTGTTAATTGGTGCACACCTATCATAGGGTGTGAAAAAATAAAATTTATAATTGTCTTAAAAGCATAATATAGTGGTCGAATGGGGTCATATCACTTGAGAAGATTCACAATTTTTTACCTACAAATTCTAATTCACATAAATCTAATTGTTTTCAATTTTTATTATTTTTATAAAAAAATGGAATATGAGTTTTTGGTTTTAGGAAATTAATGTAATAAAAAACTAAAACAAAACTAAAATTCAATTCAATATGAGTATTATGAATATAAGAAAGTTCCCCTGAGAGTGTTTTCTAGGGATCACATTCATTATCACATCTCAAATCTACTTTGGGACACAATACACTATATGTGTGAACACCATAATCTAATACAGTAACGGATGAAAAGTGAAATTATTTATTTCTAAGTAAGCACTACAGCGGACTCCTCACCTGAGGTATAATAATTTTAGATTGTGAATCTAAAACATATATAAACACAATGAGGATTATAGACATTGTAAATCATCCATAGATTAACCGAATGAAGAAAATAGAAATGGTATCAGGTTCAACCACTATATTACTCCCTCGGGTTATTACTCAGGTTAGTTACTCATCATAGTGAGTATAAGAAATCACAATAGTGTTTTAAATAGAGAATATGTGAAAAAATAAAAAAAATTAGAGTGAAAAATATAAAAAAATAACATTAGAAAATAAAATAAATGAAAATTAAAAGATAAAATGATAAAAGAGGATGAAGTAGAATAAAAAGAAGCAGGTTGGTGATACAACATAAAAGAATAAAATGCACAAGTCATATTTATAAAAGAAAATAAATCAATATTACCTACAAAAATAAATCTACACTGAATCAAATTAAAAAGAATAAAACTGACTAGTATGTGGCCTAAAATAAATCCTTCTACTCTAGTGGTATAGAACTCCCTCTACATTTGTAGTTATTCGTTATATATATAGAGGGGGGGGGGGGGTCCTTTGGCCTTCCTTGATTAAAAAATTTCTTCATTAATTCTACCCCTTTAAAAATATATTTTTAATACATGCCATGATTTATTATCCCAAATTATCATCATTATACATTTTTTTGTGGGATGGGCTTTGGCATGAAAAAATCCGGTGATGCAGTTTTATTTTCATGTTCATGGTGAATTCTTAAATTGTTCTTTATAGGTGATGAAAATGTCTGGATGTGGTGTCACTTGGTAGTAGTTGTCCTAGTTAAGCCCTCTGGAAATCACAATGGTCAGAGGGGGATCTCATTTTGTGGAAGGTGTTAATTCCTTCAAAAGGAGGAGTATAGAGGTCGTTGAAGGCCCTAATTATCTTCTATGGTGGTTAGGGGTGTAAGAAGTCGAATTAGGGCTCAAGATTTACCTCTCTAGTAACATCAATGAATTTTTTATTGAGTTTCATATAGTAGTGGTCAAGGATGTAGGTGGATTCACCAATATAAGTGGTTGTGTGGATATGTTGGCATGTGGAGAGAGGCATGAGTGAGTAGGAAAGTTTCATTTCATTAAAAATGAATAGTGAACACAAGACCACCATCTCACATTGGAAATTTGAATTTTTATATAATTTTTTTATTAATTAGTACATGTGAAAATAATCTCAAAATCTTGCAATGGGGATGGTCTCTTGTAACACATCAAACATACATATCGGGCCGCACTTACACATGTGGACAATGCAGGGATACAGTCGAACTATGACCACATTGGTTCATCACCTTGGCCCTTCTACATGGACTTCTCTCCATGTAGTTGTTGTCCACAAATGGCTCTGTTAGCCCTCATAGTGGTGGATTTTCTGGTCAACCCCTTATGGGAAGGCTCGGTGGCCTATTATCACTGGTTAATGGGATGTCTAAGATTGGTAATTTTTTTCTACTAAACAATTATAAAATTACAAATAAAAGATAAAAAAATAAATACAAACTCCATGTTCTGAAAAAAAATTATTCAACTTTAATCTTTTTAATTATGTATTCAATATTTATAACATTTTAGTAAAAAAATACATTCTATGGGACTACTCATTTAAAACCACTGAATATTATAAGAATATATATAGAAATATGAATGAATAAATGAGTGTGTCAAATACCCCCATACATAAACGATTCATTTCCTCAAGCATTAAATCTCATAATTGAAAATTAGAGGGCACCAATGTTTCAATTATTTAAATTCCAATGTAATAAAATTATATGATTATCAATGTTAAATAAAAAATAAAAAAATCCAAATAAAATTTGGATTTTACTTCTTAAACTTCAAATAAGAAATAAATCGATGTATTTTAATTTTTAACATTGAAAATTTGTGGAACTTATCATTTCAAAAATCCAATATCTGTAATTTATTGGTAATAAATATAGTAAGTCGTGATTTACCTCTGCTTTAAATATTATATCTCACCACTCATGATAAAATTTAAATTATAGTTATGTGCATATCATGAGACCATTATCCATATCCATAATCTTGTATATAAAATATGTTCTCTACTTTGAAAGGACCATATTTATAAAAAGTCGTGAGGTTTTTTAATCAATGGTCAAATGACTCTCATGCTTATGATTGGAAGGAATTTATATCTAGAAATTATGGATCAAGGAGGAGGTATATATCTAATGTAAATTTAATGACATAAAAAGAAAATGTGTAATGAAAATATCCACAACAAATTGCTTTACTATTACTTTATTCAAACTCAATGTAAGTCTTCTAAAAAATAGAAGAATAATGAATGAATTGATCCTTCTTGAATTATTTCTACCTTTATACTTTTTTTCAAATTATTTATTTTATTTATTCAGTATTTTACTATTTCAAAAGTATTGATTAGATTGAATATCACTTCCATCGTATAGATAAATATGATAAAATCATTGGTATTGTAATTTGGATTTTTTATTCATCCAGGTCACAACCATTTTTATCAATATTTAACAACGGTAAAAAAATAAATCACATTGAATGAAAAAAACCTCTTTCATTAGTAATAATTATGAACTCTCACAAATTTCCCTTACAATATAGTACATCCCTTTCACCATTACATCCGTCACCCCCACACTTGATCTTTAAAAAATCAGGAAAATACCCAGAGCAAAGCATGAATGGATAAAAATGAAAGGTAACATGTCTCATTACTAACAAGGTTATTGAATTTCTCTATCAGATATACAAGGATTTTAGTTTATTGTGGTATCTAGGACTAGATACTATCAATAATTTTTCCTCCATCATTTTAGACGTGTTTTTTTTCAAAATTCATTAGCTTAGACAAGTTATATTACATGTCCTAGTAGTTGGCGTGTCCCAATATCACAAAAAAATATTATAAAGATAAAATAAGAAATATTTGGTCTATAAATACTCTTAGTATTGGGAAATATAACATTCAATTATTAATCATGGCATGAATAATAATAACAAATCATTTCAAAGGAATTTTAGAAATTACAAGTATAAAAAATGATTAGGAAACAACATTTACATTGATCAACTAATTCCCTATAATCACGAGTCTTCAATTTAATATCCCTGGTTCACTCTAATAATTCAATTCAATAAATTACTCATTAAATATCATTATCTAAAAAATATAGAACAAAGTATTACATGTTCCCTAAGAAACTCATGTCACCCAGATAAGTTATGTAAAGCATAAATTCAAACTTGGTTTTGAACTTTTCAGTAAAATAACTAAAATAGATTATAATAATTAGGGTGACAATTATATAAGGAATTTAAAAGTCATAGTCCCTTGAAATGAGTTTTCAGTTCTATTTATAAATTTTCTACATCACATCATGAATTAAATACATTTCATGGTGTGATGTTCTGGTTCACAATCCATTTCTTCAACACTTTGTTTTCACATTTACAACTTTGAAGATCATAATTAAACAAATGATTTATTTTAAATCTAGTTTCTCAAGTTTATTATTAATGAAAATTGGTTCAATATACATAGACATACAAAATAAAATATCTATTTTAAGTACATTTACCATGTCTATAAAACTAAAAACGATAGAGGGATCGAGGGTGCCTGATAAAATAATCATAAAAATGATTTTTAATGTCCTAAAAAGCTAGTAAAAAGATAAAAATTAGTTTAATTCCCATAGTTGGAACCATAATTTTACTACCTAAATAAGGTTTGTACAAGTATTTATGAATATTTTAATGGTGGGTGGACATTAATGGAGTTAAACCACCATATGTGCATTACATAGCATCCCCTTCATCATTATTGTTGGGGAGTCCATGGACGCTGTACACTAAATCCTTCATTCTCACAATTAGGTATAACATTCATGGAGAGAGTATGATGAAGCTCGGATCATCCTCCTTCATTGTTTCATCCATTGTAACCTCCTATTCATTTTCCATTGCTTTCTCAATATGGGATTCATTAATTGTAATTTTAAATGGATGGTTAAAATTTATTTTTTCATTGGACCGAATTTGAACACGAATAGTTAAAATCAGAGATATCCTTTTTAACATGGGAATCCTCTATTTTATTTTCCATGAGATTAGCTACTTGTTTCTCTTTATTGACATCATATAATTCATGTTTAATAAAATTAAGGTGTTATATGTGTTACTAAATAGGTAAATTTTCTTATTCTTTATACTCCTCTAAGTAAAGACAACGATTTTCCAAATATGAGAAATCGAAATAGTGGGAATTAATACTGAGTTTCGATTAAATAAAACAAAAATAAATAAATTTTAGGGAATCCAAAATTAGATGTAATGGTTTGTCTTTAATATAGTCAATATAGGTATGTGATTATTGATGTTTTATCATAGGGGATGTAGGTTGGCAGTTGGGATCCTCCATCATTTCATCACATTCCACCATTTTGGTGGTTTCCTCCTCTTCCATGGCTAGCAATATATACAATGGTTCTTGATATTATTCTTTATTAAAATTGGGGAGATCATATTTCACCTCATATTAATTATAGAAATATTATATATCCTGTTAATCTCCCATATGTATCTCATCGGGAATGCATTCCTCATCATGAATCTAATCTAGCTTATTATAGTTATCATGAATTAGATTTTTGAGGTGGTTGAGCGGTGGATGTTCTTCAAGTTGGGACTCAACATCAAGAATTTCTTCAAGAAAATTAAATTGAACCAATGGTACTTCCTCAAGGGCATTAAGTTTTTTCATGTTAATTTAGTGTTGATGAACCTTGATAATTGATTATTAAGGAGAGAATCCAGTATTTATTTTACTATGAGTCTGCTTGAATGGCACAACAAGAGCATCATACCATGGTTAGTTGTCCTATTTATTGTATTTTATTTCTTATTCCTTTCACATGTGGATAATATTTCTCTGAATTGAAAAAATAATAATTCGAGAAATTTCATTAAAAAATTATTTTTAATGGTTATTTATTTTATAAAATAGTCAAAAACTATCAACAATGTAATAAATAAAAAGATAATGAAAAAACCCACTTAGTTCCCCAATTAAGACACCATTTTTCACACATTCTGACCTTGGGGTATAAAAGAAAAGTAAATTTATAATTATTTTCCTAGTACAGCATAGTGGATGATCATGGTCATATAAATTGAGGATCTTAAAAATTGTTTAATTATTCTAAATCACATAAAACAAATAGTTTTTTTCTATTATTTTCTCAAAACAATAAAATATAAATTTTGGGTTTTTAAATATATGAACTGAAAAACATAAATGAAACTAACATGAACTACAAAAATAGTTTTATAGAAGAATGGATGTTCACAGAAGATAATTTAATAGGGATCACCTTTTTTATCCTATTTCAACTATACAAAGAAAACACAGTACACCCTATGGGTGAACATATTTTTCAACCACATCTATGGATGAAAACTGCACTTAACAACCTCTATTAACACTACACATCAGCATCCTTAGTGGAGGAATAATGGTTACAGATTAAGATGTTAAACATTAAATGACCAAAACTAGTATTACACCCACTATAAATCATCATGAGATTAATTTAATGAATAAATTTAAAATGTCCATAGTTTCATGAACTGGATTACTTCCATGTGTTATTCCTTGAAATGGTTACTCATCGTCTTTAGTATAATAGATCATAATGGTGAAAAAAAGAGTAAATATGAGAATAAAAAAATTATAATAATGAGAGAGAGATAAAGATAGAATAATAAATAAAATAAAAGGGGAAAATAAAATAAATTAAGATAAAAAGATAAAATTTTAAATGAATATGATAAGGGTTGGGGAAAATAATAAAATAAAAACAGGAATTATTTATATCTAAAAATTAAACTAAATCAAAATTACATAATCATAAATCCCAAAATAATATAAATATAAAGTAGAAAACTAATAATCATATAGGCTAGAAGTAGGTTTCATTATCCTATAGTGTTGGAATCCCTTTACATTGTATGTTATTCCCTCTATTTATAGAGGTATGGATTCCATCAATATTCCATATTCAAAAAAGATCTTAATTAATTCTATACTTGTTTGAATTCATTTTAAAAATATGATGGGTTTGAATATCGAAATTTATCATCCTTCTATATATGAGTGTAGAATGATCTTGGGTGCGATAAAATCCAACAGACATATTTTCTTTGCATGTGCATGATTTATGCTTCACTAGTACTTTATAGGTAATGCAAGTCATGAGTATATGTACAACATGGTTACATTTATCCTTTTCAATCCCTCTAGCCTTCATAGTGCCTTAGGGGCTAACATATTCATTTTAAGATGAAATATCTTTCGAAGGGAGGAACATTGAGGTCATTTGAGAACCTAGTGGTCTTCTATGGTGGTTAGGGGTGTCAAGAGTTTAAATAGAGCTCAAGATTGAGATATATAGTGATGAACAGATATGTTTTATGACATTGTAGTCGGTGGTAGTCAAGGATGAAGGTGTAGGCAGCGATGAAGCTGGAAACATATTAATAATTTAGAGTAGTGAGAGGCATGAGTGATTGGGATGATTTCATGTCATTTATAATTACCACTATCCACTTAGTCTCCATCCAATATCATAGACTCTGTGGTTTTCCATTATTTTTTATTAATAAATCTGTGTGACTGGTGTCTTAGAATCTCGCAAAGGGATTGAGATCCGAAAACACTACACACCCAAATATCAGGAAACAACTACATACATGGCCCGTGGGGGATTATAGCTCAACTATGCTACATTGGGATACTCCTCATGAGTCTTCTGTACAGGCCACTCCCCTTGTAGTTTTACTCTTCTTATTCTTTTATCCCTCCTAGTATTGTCATTCCCAATCAGCCCCTTGTGGGTGGGCGTAGTGTTCGGATGCCACTATTTGATGGGATGGCTAAGTGTTACCACAAATTTTAGCGAAAAACAACTTCAAAGCTACTTATCAAATATCAACATAATAATAAAATAAATAAAAACTTCAAATTACTATACAATTTATTCATCTCAAAAATTATAATTTCATATTCAATATTTCCCATATTTTAGTAAAATAATGAATTTTATTGGATTATTTATTAAAATTCTTTTAAAATTTTAAGAACATACTTAAAATAAAAATAAAAATAAGACTGACTCCTTAATTGATTAAGTAATACACCTTCTTATAGTATTATTACATGAATTATATATTCATATGGGATTGTTTCAACACCATGGGTGCCAGCCTACAGAGTTGTTCTCACATCCTCTTTAGTCTTTAATTTACAAACCAAAAAGAGTTCATGGATACATGTATGGAAAAATTCAAGGGGATTTTTACTGGTTTATTTCATAATTAATGGGATAGATCATGGATACACGATAAACATGGGGTTCGATACTGGGGTTTTAGAGACCTTAATTGATTATTCTTATTCTTTTCCTTGTATGAATTTTGGCATGTCATTTAGTTATATTCAACTTGAATTTTTGTGATTCTATAATTAATATTTGGATTTTTTGGTTTTATCCTTTTATTATTCATGTGATAATACACGAATATTTATTTATGTTTTAAAAATTTATTGAAACACTATTTTAGAGGGTATAGACACCCCACAATATTCCATATACCATTGAAGTTAGTTGGAATCAATTTTAATATTGAGAGGTGCACCTAATATCGGGTATCCAACCTAACTCAGTCACACGATGGAGAACAATGCATGTGATGTTATTAAGTCTAATCAGATAATGTTTATTTTATGTTTCATTAATATTTTGTAATGGTATAAATGATACTAGGATGTTTCAGGGCTTGGAAATGAGACCAGTCATTGGAGTAGATAACCAATGTACGTGGTAAAAACTAGGTGCCTAGTGTTGGTATTTTTTATCTTATTGTATGATTTCTCGGTATTTTTTGGTTATTTCACCTTGGATAATTCAATTGTTGTATGATGTTACTATATATATATAGATTTTTCTTGTGCTCTGGAATGACATGAGATTAGTATGGATGTAACATGGTAGGCATATAGGGATATATTTTGACATGTGTTGTTCTTTCTAGGTCATATATATTTCATTTGAAATATCATCAAATATTAAATATTAAATTCAATCCCCTATTTTCTGATAAAAATTAAATGAAATAAACTATTACATTATAATTATTCAAATTTTAATCCTAGTGTAGAGAAACCTTGAGCCATTATATCTTTATTGTTCTCACCTTTTAATGTTAACCTTGTTGTTTAAATTGTTTTCCATGGAGTGTGTAAACTCATATATTGAAAAAAATATCCTCACCATCATTAGGATAAGTGTTAGGTGATTGTAAATCAACATGATTCTAATGTATCTGATTTAGAACCTGTTGTAGAAAAAACTTATCAGATATAAGAGATTTGTTTACCTCAATTTCATGAGGGTAATTTAATCCATGAGAGGGAGACCATTCATACGATACCTTTGATGTCTGATCTTACCATATAGTTCCATCTACAATATATTCATACATTCCCTGGGGATAAAGGACCCTGAAAACATGATATTTGGATCAATTTAGTCTAAAAAATCTTTAATCACCTCATGAAACCCATAAATAGTAGTTTAGATCTTGAATCTTACATTTTTAGAGGATTTATTTCATCTATTGGTGGGACATTGTGGAGAAAGGCGACCATCCATAGGGGATGATTTTGAAGAACAGAATGGTGATGTTACTATGCCACTTCTACTCAGGGACATTGAGGGGTGAGGGGAGCATGAGCTCATGCTCCTAAAATATGATAACCTATCAGTAATTCAGTAGAATATATTTTGCACCAACCTAAGGGTTTTTCACCAAATTTAATAGCATGTAACGTCACCAAGGAGGAACATTTCTAGGATGGTCTTCACTATGACATAACAATATTTTTAGAAGTATTTTTCTTAAGAATCTTCAAAAACATGATAAATTAGGAATTCATTATAAAAGGAAACTTGAGTGAGGGATCATGTATCGTCTAAACTGTTTTAGTTGGGAAACATATTAGCTCTTCATTGAGAAGAATGAAGTTCATCTACAATAGTTACTTTTATGGAAATACTGGGAAGAGATTTCATAGACATGGAAAAGAATTCAATGACCATGCCTCATAAAGTGATTTCAATTTGGTAGGTTTAGCCACATGTGGCTCCAGTTTTATTATATGTTTTTTCTGTTCCATTCTTGTAGATGGGTGGGTCATCATCAAAGTTTCAATATAGACTCTTGGGAAGTGAATAGTGTAGGGGATTAGGATAGAAACACGAATCTAGAAAAATATTGGCATCCCCTTAGGACACATGTATGTAAAACTCAACCATACATACATTCCTTGGTAGGTTAGTTAGACTAGAAACCAAGGTAGAGGGGTGAGTTAGATGTATTCTATTTATCCTCCTTAAAGTAGTTCAGATACATACATTTCTTCTTTTAGAGGTATGATTATTATATAATATTCTATTTCCTGCTTTATTTTTTATAGAGGAACATCATATTCCTTTATGTCTATTTGATTTTACAATGGATTGGTTTGTGCTTCAGGAACTTGGATGGTGTTATGACCATTAAAACACTAATGTGTGTGCAATATGATGATATTAGATGTCGGATGGATTGTTCTCTTTAATGTAGTGGATATCATTTCCTGTCGGAGTTATTTGTTCTATAAATGATATAATTTTATCTGATTATGGGTATGGATTGGATAGTTTTGTAATAGGATAATTTAAAATATTACCAAAGGATAACTAACTGTATAACTCTAGAAGGGGTTATCTACCATCACCAGGGTGAGTGGGATATTCAGTCTATTATTGTAGGAAAAAATCAGTGCAGATTTTAATGTGTTATGGCCTAGTAAGTGATTTTTATTCTCTATTATGATCGAATGTATCATGATAATGTTCTTCTAGTGGTCAACTCTTTTTCGGATTCCTTTCATGAATAATTTTATATCTTATCACCTAAGTGGGAGATCATGTTCATTTTCAAGTTGGTGTTAGGAGATGAGCATGTTTCTATGTCACTTTTCAAGATGGAAACAATAGAAATTTACAATTTGAATGTTCCTTGAAAAATTATAGAAGAAAAATGATGAATACTGCATAATACATCTCATGTGGTTCTCCAGTTCATTACACCATTTAGTCATGAAATACCTTGCACTAATTTTAGGATTATATGAGACTGAACTAGATGAGGGTTGACAACCAATATCTTTTTCCATGCCTCGATTATAGCATCAATAAACTATGGGAATCCCTGATTTTCTCCAAGATTGGCATGAGGTTATGGTATTATTCACTGAATGTGGGAGTAGGTGACATAGCTCAGACTAATTTTAGGAGAAGGTATGGCTTTTATATCTTCATGGTGAGTCCATTCGGTTTGAAACATGCACTAAAAGTATTCATGGACCTGATGAATCTAATCTTTCATCCTTTCGTGGATCAATTTGTGTTAGATTTATTTGATGGCATCATTATGTACTCTTTATTGGAAGTCAATCCTACATAACATCATTATATTTTTTCGACTATATTGAGATATATTCATCTTTATACTAATCAATATAAATACAATTTCTAGTTTGATATGGTAAGCTTCAATGTTCATGACTTCATAGAGGATGGAGTATCAATAGATATAGAGAAGTTTGTAGCCATGGTATCATAGAAGCAACCCAATAAAGATATCAAGATTGTTACATTTTTGGGTATAAAATGTTCCTATTTAGATTTCATCCAATACCGCTATTTTTTCCATACCTAAAGGCAAGGATGACCATGAAATGGTTGATGTTTTTTTGGCATGATAATTGTGAGAGGTATTTCGTGGAATAAAAGAGGAGGCTGACCTCAACACCAATCCTAACCTAACATATGATAGGTAAGAAATATTCCATATACTACGAATCATATGGAGTCTTACTCAGAGTTTTTTTTCATATAGAAGGATCGAGTGGTTTCTTATCGCTGTAAATAGCTGAGACCACAATATAAGAATTTCCTTATTTAGGATCTTATATTAGCTATAGTGGTACATTCTCTAAGATACTAGAGACAATATCTACTAGGAAAGAGGTTTGTGGCATAAAAAGACAACAAGAACTTCATGTAATTATTTTCTCAGTGAGACCTGAACCTTTTGAATGGGATGTGGTTCATTTATTTATAGTTTTTTAAAATTGAGCTACGTAATAATAACTAAAAAGTAAAATATGATTTTGATATCATGACCTAATGGATGTAGAAAAATTAATTTTAGGATTCATTAATTTGTGGTGATTGATGGTACTCCGTGGGGGAATGTATCTATATGTACAATATTCTAAGGGATGAATATGTCTGATTTTTACATATGTTATACCCATTATTATATTCCATAAATGACCAAAATTGTTTCTCAAATAGTTTTCATAGCTATGAGGGATGACTTATATAGCGGGGAACCGCAAATAGGATGGTCTCTTAGTAGTATTTATGTTCTTCTAAACAATGGATGTGTGTGTATTCCTATAGTATTTCATGAGGATCAAATGATATAATTTCATTCTTCTAGATGAATGATACATCTTTTTTTAATGAAGATGTGTCCTGGTCAATGTATATAGTAAAGGTGTCTATGGAGAAAAAGGAGATATCAGGCTTTATATAATGATATTTCACTTTTATTTAGGTGAAGGCCGAGCATGAGAGACCTTCAAGGTTGAGGCAGGCTCTTCCCATTTTTTTATGGAAAATGCAATGAGATCCCAATGTATTTTGTGATTGGATAACCTAAAACACACAACAAGAATATTTTATTATGGGATATAATAAATCGATTGAAAAAGATATCCCACTTATTTACTATTATATATCCCTTCACCATTGATGATCTAGGTAGCCCCCAATCATGGGAAATAGTTCAACTACACATTGTTCTGAAGAACATTGTTTCTGATCAATATCCTAATTTCATATCTATGTTTTGGAATGGAGTTCAAAATTCACTGGAACAAAGTAACTTCTATGGATCACCTACCATCTATAGACTGATATCTAATTTAAATAGATGATTAAGATTTTGGAGGGTTTGTTTGAACCCTATGTTATGGAATTTGGTTGTTATTGAGAGATACATATGGAACTAACACGGTTTTCCTATAACAAAAACATATTGGAATATATCCAAAAAGATCTTGTTGAGGATCTTTTGGAATTTTGTATAGATTACCATTTTTTGGCTAGAGGTAGGTGAGTGAGTGCATCATTGACCTAGTCTCATGCAAGTGACATATGAGCATGTTTAGTAAATCTTAATGTGATTGCTGACTGCATAATGTTATAATAAATAATTTTTTGAACACCAAATATGACCTCTAGAGTTTGATATTGGACATAAAGTTTTTTTATTAGGAGTTCCGAAGGCTAAATAAATTATGAAATTAGGAGAAAATAAAGAAATAAAATAGGCTTATCAAGACTATTGAGATTGTGTGAAGTGTAGGTACAATGTAATAACATTTGATGAATCAAAAGTGATATAGTTCTAGGTATAAGATATATCATATGTCATATATCCAATGATATCATCTCAATCCTTTTCACATCATAGATGTTGATGACCTTATGTTTGATGTTAATGCATCCTTTTAAAATCCTCCAATACGTATCATGGCCCATAGTGAGGTGAATATATGGGAAAATATCATACCTCTAGTACAAGTGTAGTAAAAACCTTAGTGTCTAAAAGAGGAGATCTTGGGATAAGGAATTTTATATGTAGATTCAGTGTCTATAAATTTTCTTTGATGCCCACCGATATGATTTAGAGAATAGCTCGGGCTGAATTGTTATATGGAATTAAAGTTGTGTGATCACATATTTTTCTAGGTATATCCTTATTTATTTTTTGGTTTAAACATATAATATTTGGATTTAAATTCATTTAATCCTTGGTTATGGAGGAATGGTGATGTTAGATGAAGTGTTGTAGATGTAAAATAGGATAAGGGGATGGATTATAGTAGCATAATGGATTCACACTGTGAATTATCAATTCATGTTGTGAGTTTATTGGGTGGATCGTAAGAATTTAATACAAGGCATGAATGGTTTGGGGGTGACCTGTTGCAACCCACTGACATCCTAAATTATTTGGGGAACAATTTGAATTGAAACACATGTTTTGAGATGGATTAATGAAATGAACTTTAATTTTATTGTGTTTTAATCAATTGTAACTATTATTTTTGTGTATATGTGAATCGAGGAATTCACAACATGAATCCATTACTCAGACTTAGTATTTATAGCCTTAAAGAGACACATAATTTTCATACATAAACATTTCATCTTTTTAAATGAATATTCATTACATAACATAATAATCCAGGCCATAATCGTATATTTATGGAGTATTTAGGACTATGGACATTTAAACAAATGATTTATAAGATATCTTCATTATCTATATATTATTTATTCATAACTACAATCCTTATTAGACATATCCCACATAATAAATTTCTTTTTAACCCTTGTAAATCTAAACATAATTAAGCGTGATATCAGATGCTCAGTATTGGTAAACAAGGGAGATAACATTGATCAAGCTAGAATAAAGGACTACAAGAGTATGAGGACATGTTCTTAACATTTGAAATCCACATACTTCATATAATAGATTATATCCTTGATCATGGAATTAATCATAGATGTTACTAATTCATGAATCATAATGAAATCATGAAATAAAAGCCGTGGGAGTGTAACATTGGTATAGGAAATGGAATTTGGGCATACATATAAACATAGAAAATCATGTTCCTTGCAGTCAAGGATTCAATTCAAGTGATATCATAGTTTATTGGGTTTACTCCCCAATACATAATAGTAGTAACGGTTCTCTCCCAAGACTATAATTGTTTGTTGGGTTTACTCCATAGTCCTTAATAGTAGTCAAGGATCAGTCATAATATTATCATAATGGATATTCTCCCTTGCATAACTAGGGTAACGCAACATTAAAATCCTATTTATATCTTGATAAATAAATATTTTCCCACTTCATTCGAGGAAAATATAGGTCCTATCGATCAAATAATGAAAATAATACATGTGTGTGATATAAGATCATTAATCATCCATCATATTAGAACCAATTAAAAGAAATTGATTTCAAAAATAGATCCTTATAGAACAACCCATTGAAAATAAACGGGTTTTAAAGACCTTTAATCACTTTATCATAGTATAACCCCTGGAAAAAGAACATGTTTCATTAAAATCTATTCATTATAATGATGAACCAATTAGATAAAGAATAAGGTTGTCATCCTTGTGTTATATCCCTATTAAATAAAAAGGGAAGTAAAGGGTTTTCCCTTTTGATTAATTTAAATACCATTAAAATATCATTAAAACATTCTGGAGGAAAATAATCTTTCTAATTTGAATTCATTCCATTAAAATATATATAATTTAATATTTATTATAAAAGGCTATTTCTTTGAAGAGAAACATTGAAACATTTACTATAATCTTTAAAACATGAGTGGTCATGATGGTAGTAAATTCCGTTCATTCCATATATGTTAAAATAACACAATAATTTCGCAATTTATAATATGAAAAAGTACCCCATTTGAAAAATACAAGTTGATTCCATTTAAACAATTTTGTACAAAAACAAAATGAGGGTAAGAATTAATTTAAAAAATTATTATATAATATTAAAAGAATTATTTAAAACATTTTTTTAAAACATGTATTTGGAATAATTTTTTTCAAACGATGAGAGAAATAAATTTGATTTATCAGAAAAAATATTTTTTGTATCTTGGTTACTTAAGGTGAGGAATAAAAGATTAAAACATTTATTTTCTAGAAATAACTAGATAAGAACATAATTCATTAGTTTTTTGAGTGGAATATGATATCATTTAATCATTGAAAACTTTGACATAAATAACCTAAATAAACATTGAGACCATGACATAAAAAGTTTAGAACATCATTATATTTTTAATCACAAGTCAAATTAAAGAAAAAAGATTATTTGTATAGTTAAATACCCATTATATTAATAATAATCATATAACACCTTCATGTATAGTATATACACCACATAAAATAAACTAGGGTTGAATATGGCATGTGTCCCACAAAAATAAAGGTGAGAACAAAATCCATTACTTTATGTTTGAATTCCTTATTATGCATTCGATACAACCACATAATAAAAATATATTTGGTAAAAATATATTTTAGAACCATAATCGTATATATAATACCCTATATTATTTACTTGTAACATTTTATCACAAGTTTCATATTAATTATTTATTGAAATGACTAATCTGGTTGATATATGCTTTGTTTTTCAAATATATTATGGTTTTATAGTTCTGGTTCATTTAAGTTTTTTCAATTTTAAATAATATAATTTTTTATAAAGATATAAATATCATATATATTCATTATCTACATTTTTTGTTTCATTCTTAAAATAAAGAGACAGAAAACTAAATTACACCATTCATAGAGATAATTGGTCATAAGTATCCTGGAACTCTTTTTTCATTTCTAGAAAGTTGAAAAAATTTAAATATTAATTAACCTTTATAGAATCATTATTATATCATAATAATCATATATATTCATTTAATCCATCCTTATTACCTTCCATGTAAAATTGAAATGGAAAATGAATCATATCGCTTCATGGAGGGGGTTGATTGCACATACACATGAGGGATGTTATAATATACTAAGAGATTATAAAGTAATAAGGTAGATATTTTATTGAAATAAATTAAGTGTAATTAATTCATATTTATCATATATAAACATTAAAACAATAACAACTAAAATCTATAAAATATGGTGATGAAAAAAGATTTCTAACGCTGCTTGGAGACAGTAAGCCCTACGTACTCACAATTGATACATTCACTTCCAATTTCATGGAAATATGGGAAAAAATTGTGTTTAATAATTAAGAAAATATTTTATTTATTTTATAGAATTTATTATTTTAGTATTAATATAATATATATAGTGTAGGTAAAATACAAATTAAAAATATAGTGATTAGTTAGGGCGATTACCTCTCCTCTGATCGAACAACTTTATATCTCATCTTAAGTATCATAGGTTTGGTACTTTGGGAACACCATCATCTCAATAATATGGATTAAAATGATGAGAATGTAATTTTATTGGGGTTTTTTGAGCATTACATATTAATGTGGTGAGATGAAAATAAAGGATGGGTTTCCATTTAGAATTGCGGGGACGGGACCATAAGGAATTTCATAAAAAATATAATTAATATAAACTAATTTTAATTTAAAAATTCTTAAAAATTGATAATTTTTATATCTATGATAATAATTAACCATATAATAAAAATTATAAATTATTGGATCACAATTTTACACTTATATTTTTGTTTTAACCCTTCATTGCCCATTTTGACAATTAGAGTGATATAAACATTTTATACTCTTAAGGGGTTAATATAGTTACTATATAAGGAAAGAATTCCCCTAAAAAGTATTGTAGATGGTTTCATAAACCACATCATATTACCATCACTTAACATATGATTTTTCTAAATTTTAATTCATTTAATACAATTTAATCATTATCATTTATCATTAATGTGTATTTTGGAAGTACTCATTTAATATTTCTATTAAAACGACAATAAAAAAATGGAATTTTAATAAAATGAATAAAGAACAAAATAATATGTATATTTTATATAAAGTCCTTTTGATAATTAATATTAATTCAAATAATAATATTTTAAACATTTTTAAAATCATTTATTTTAGTTTTTCACTACTTGAATAATTATTGCATTAGTGTTGTGAAAGAATTTAAGGTAAATATAGTTTCACTAAATATTTATAGAAAATTAAAATGATAAATAGAATTAATTTAATTTTAAAATTAATATTTATTACTAAAAATATCTTAGGTTTATCCATATATTAAATATATATAGTTATTAATGTCAAGATTATTTATTTTTGATTTATATTCACATAAATATTATAATGATCAAAATCATGTCAAAATGGAAACAAATGGAAATATATTAGAATTTATCATGATTATGGATGATATATTCTCATAAAATAATATCAAGTTAGTTTTTGGAGACATTATTTATCCTTTATTATTTTAATTTTAACACTAATTATGCGATTTACCCTATATCGTGGTTATAAAATTACTGATGTTACTATTTAAGATATCCAAAAATAAAAAATGATCTATATTAAAAATTTTAACATCCTTATTAAAATTATGGAATACATTTTTTTCAAATTAATTTTCTAATATGGTTAAAAATTAATATAAAAATAAGCATGCTTTTTCTGTGAAAACCACATTTTAGAAAAAATATATTTTAAGCATAAAAATTGGATTATAAATATCATATTCTAGAATATTTATAAATTGAATGCAAAAATATGTTACTATCCATATATATTATTTTTTATTTATAATTATTCCCAAATATTGTTTAATTTAATTTATTAATTTAAAATTACATTGTGTACATAAAAACAATTTTATCAAAAAATATCTTTTCTTTTACATTAAAATGATTTTTCCCTTTGATTTTTATCAACTGATACCCAAATAATTAAATGATACATATTAAACCATATAGTTTTCACAATTTACATAATATTATACATACCCACTAATCTAGTGGCTAGACAATTTCATTAATAAATAGTACATCACTATTTTTTTAAACATGATATTTCATGTAACACAAGTTATCCAAGAAATTAAATATATTTCAAAAAATATTTCATAAAATATAAGGGTGTTGCATTATTAATCACATAAAATGATTTTTTTTCATTTAAATTCCTCACATTTATTTAGAAATGAGGTTATATTTTATCCATTAAATCATCAGGTTCCCATGCAGCTTCCACAAATTTGGGATTTATCCTGTGAACTTTCACCATTTCAGTAGTCTTGTTCCCTAGAACATGATATATAATCTAGGATTCAGACATGTTTTTATTTTTAATAATGATAATATTCCAGTGATATTCCTTCTAAGTTTATAATATGTGATCGATCAATTATATACTTACTCAAAAAAGATTCATGGAACACAACGTGAATTTTTGAGATGTCCAGTGGATGTTTCAATTAATAAGATACCAGTCCTACATGATCAAAAAAATAGAAAGGGAAAACATAAATAAAGATTAGTTTCCTATTATTTTTGAATATCATAAACCTTTTCCATATTGAAATTCACTAAGAAACATTCTAACTAACTTCAAAGTACTTTTCCTGAAAATGATTTTCAGCATAATGATTTATTAAACTATAAGTTGTCTTGTTGTACTATTGAATGGATTTGACATTTTTTATGATTTAATTATCTAGTACAAGATTTAATAGAATTATTTCAGAAATATATTCCCAAAATTGTATAATTATATATTGATTTTCTTATAGGGATTCAAAAGGATCCATTTGAATGCTCAAGAGGAAGCTATTATTATAAGAAAACTCAATTAGTGAAATGCGTTGATCCCAAAGACCATTAAAATCAATAGAAAAATATCTAATCATATACTTTGGGATTTAAATTACTCTCTAAAATAGTTCATATTTCATTGTATTATATTTCATACATAAACTAAACATTATATCCACATCCTACTAGATAATTTAGCAGAACATCAAGGTAATCCTTGGATCCTGATTAGATATAATCTAGTATGGTACTCCGTGAATCCTTACCACTTTCTCAATATATATTATAGAAATAATATCTTCATAGAAATATTTTCTAATGGAAATAAAGTGTGTTGAGTTTTTAAGGATATTTACTACAACCATATGGAATTATTCCATTATATGTTTTGGTAAGTCTGATGTCAAAATATTAGGTGATTTTTCCTATTTCAATTCTAATATGTCAAAATTGTTGTAACATCCCCTTTTACATTTGTCTCTAATTATTTATGGGATTAAATATCATGTTATGAGATACAAACTTTGTAATATCTCCATTCATTCTATACCATTGATATACTCCTCCAAATATCAATATATCTGTGTACTTCCAGGATAGATAGAGAATGATTAAATGTGACCTACATCAAACATCTCCTTCTTCAAATTTAGTATAAATAAAACAAATAAATAAATATTTAACCCTATCATTACATTAATATAATGGTTAATTTATTATCATTTCTCACATTATTCTATAGCTCAATATCTTCCTTATGCGCATCTTTAAACACAACTAGTATAAATGGTTGAACACTTATTTTAGAATGATATGATTTCAACCCTTAATTTCTTATTTGTAGAAACATAATATATAAATATAGAAATATTAAATCTATTTTGAACCTAATCATATATAATATCGCATGATCCTTCCGATTAAATGAATCTTCCCTGTTATTCACATTCACTGGGTGGTAATATACTAAGAATTAATACTCTTTAATCAACTCCAACCATCTTATCCGAATCATATTGAAATCTTTCTTTGAGAAAATATAATTTAATCTTTTATTTTCTAGATATATACATCACCATTATCCATAATGATAATGTGTTGATATGTAAATGAAAAAATTCACATAGTTTACACCAAATCATTTGGTGGGTAATTTGTCTTAGGAACCATCAATGGGAATGAGGAATAGAAAATCACCCTATATTTCTACATGATAATTCATCCAAATCCCTTATTTATGCATCAATATATAGAATGAAACCATATATTTCTAATTGACGAATAATAAATTCTACACAAAGTCGTGATAATATACATCAAAACCAAGAAAACTATAGATATCAGTCATAGTAGTTGGTCACGGAAAATATCCAGTAACTTCTACCTTTTAAGGATCTACAAATATGCCCTTAATTAAGATTATATGAACCAATAATAAAACATATTTAAGAAAAAAATGGGACATGGTAAATTTTTCATAAAGATTCAGGTTTCATAGGGTATTCAAAAAGTCTAGAAATAATAATCATCCTCTTCCTTTATCTTTTAATATGTAAGAATATCATCTATAAATATTACAAAAAAGTAATCAAGATAATATATAAATACTATATTAATTACATCCATGAAGATCATGGGGAAATTACTATCACCCCAAGGAATATATATAAATTAATAGTGTCCATAAATTTTACATATTATTGTCTTGAATATATCCTCCGTATTTAAGCTTAATTTACAATATCTAGAGTAGTAGTAAACCATAGAGAAGTATTAATCATCATTAATTTGATCATAACATTTATTAATACATGATATATGATATATGTTATTGATTTTGATCTTGTTAAGTACTCAAAAATCAAATACAAGTTTTATTGATCCATCAATATTCTTAAAAATAAGATTTGTTAAACCCCATAGTGACACACTTCACCAAATGAATCCCTTATCAGGATTCTCCAGTAGTTTCTTCATCAATTTCTATAGCTAAATTGGGGTCATTTTATATGGAGTATTTCAAATAGGTGTAGCACCATGAATAATTTCTATTGGAAAATGAATTATATGATTTACTATAAGACCTTGAAAATATTTTAGTAAGACTGAAAAAAACTCCCATAGAATAGGAATATATATAATGTTGATATTTCTCCAACCAAAAGTGATAAAAACGGATTTTGAATAGAAATAAATACCCATAAATGGATGAAATTTCAATTAGAATATCATATTTATCTTCACACTCATAAAAAATCATAGGTTGATTCCAAATATCAAAGGTAACATTGTGTCCTCTTTAATTGATGTGGGATTTATGGAATGATAGAAAATTCAGGAATAATATAACATCAAATTCAACCATAGGGAGAATAAAAATATTTTAAGGAAGAAAATTCCAAAAAACATTATATAGAGAAGAATAATATATTTAGGATTCGATAATATTATCATTTGTGGTTTTTACTACTAATATAAAATCTAACAACCTAGTTTGTATTGTGAAACCATTAGAAAATGTATCTGAAAAAAATATTGGGTAGATCCGAAAACTAATATGGCATTATATGTTCAATATAGAATTATAATTTTACATTTTACCATGTTTTTATCATACAACTCATCAGAATTAGTACTTTCATGATATTTCACTTTGGCTTTTTTCTTACGATATTATCATTGTTCATTATCAAAAATAACCTTCATATTGTGTAATTTTTTTGAATAATTCTAATAATCCATGAATTTAAAATAATGTAGTGTGGGTGGTGTTTTTTTGTGGGGCTTTCTCTCTATTCAAATCATTAGATAACATTATCCCATAACAATGACATTCAATTTCTCTACGAAATTCCTTTCCAAACCTAAACCATTTACTTGTTCCTTTAAGATGATTTCCTCCATGATTAATTCCACCCATTGAGAATAATGGAATTTTCATATTCTTATCTCCATTTTTTTTAAAATTTCCTTTGTATCCCATCTTTCTTTCCTTCTCCATACCATAATATTTATTGGTAACTCTAATATCCACATCAACCTTCCGGTAAAATAAAATGATTTCAAAATAGATAATATAGTCCCTAATGGATAATTCCATTCATAGAATTGGTTTTAACCCACTGAAGAATCAATCAAAATTATATTCTGATTAGATAATAATACTAGAATATGACATTTAATGTCTCAAAAATTTGTCCTTATAGGTAACAATTTATTTATAATACCACTTCTTCAGCTCAAGAAATTCCTTCTCCATTTTCATATGAGGAATAAAAGTAAAGTAATTATTGATAAATAAGCTCATAAACTCATCCCACTTAATATATTCAATTTATTCCTATTTTTTCGTGTTCATTAGAATATTCCACCATTGATATTCTTATCATTCCAAATAATAAAGAGTTAGGATAAATTTCTCATGTTCAGAGCAATAAACAAAGGAAAATACATTTTCAGGGTTACAGATCCATTTCTCGATTACTAGGCGATACGTAGAACCACTAGAAGAAGGTGGATGTTACATAATGAATGAACCAGTATAACTTTATTCCATCCTATTCTCATATTAATGTTCCACCCGATTCATATATTGAGATTTTTTTTGAGGACAAAAATGACAATTTTCATCCCATCTCTTAAAATAGTTTTCTTGCCTTGAGGAAATGAATCTGATATTCCACCTCGTTTATAATTTTTCTAAATCCTTTATGTTAAAATCATTGATGATACGAAAAATCATAGTATGAGAAACAATAATCATAGTGTAAATCACATATTTAAGATAAATCATTTATAGTATTCTAAATCTTGAACCCTTCTTCTATGAAACCTTTTGTTAAACCTAGGTCATTAATTATCATTAAGAAATTTTTAGGATATTATAATATATGATATTATCCTGTATTTAACGTTATCCAGAGTGTTAAAACTAAATTATTCTCATCCTAGTTTCCATAGTTTTAATAAACCATTATCTGATACCATCTATAAATACCTAAACTATTCATACAATGATATTTTATTCTTTTAGATTAATATTTATTACTTAACATAAAAATGGACCCCGGAATCATATTGGTATAGTACCTTTAGAAACATGGATACAAAGACAACTAGTTCCCAAGATATCTTCATCATCTCCCACGTAGTATTTCACAACTAACATGCTTCTCATATATATCTTACAGGATAACAATATTCAAAACATGAGGAAAAGGAATAATAAGTAAGGGTGAGATTATATTTGTAGTAAGGTTAATCAAGGGATATATCCTCGATTAAATAAGAATAAAATTACTATAAAGGTATGTAAATGTTCTCTTAATGTTTTAAATCTGTAGCCATCATTTCATATATCATATTTTTGATTCAGGGAATAAATAATGATAGATCCGAAAGAAAGAGTCATAATGAAATTGAAGAACATGAGACATGTGATCATAAAATTATCATAAGAAAATGATTTTTTAATATACATAAGCATAGAAAATAATTTCATTAGTAGTTAAGGATGTACTCTTAGGATTATCATTATGAATTGAGTTCACTCCCCGATCCATCATAGTCATCATGGTTCACTCCCAAGACATTAATAGTATATTTAGTTTAGTTATTAATTTTTTTAGAAATAATGGTTCATTCGAATGGATAACATAGTGTTTGGAGTCCCTTACTATATTGTGTTAACTCCCCATTAAAGTATTATTTATCCCATTATGTATCAATTATTACCTAATTAATTGAAGGGAAATATAGGTCTGACCTTTCACATAAAGAAAATAATACATATGTGTTCCACAAGATCATAAAAAACAATGTAATGAAATTGGTTTTATAAAAATTTCATCATGACATAGAACATGGAAAAGAAATCGATTTTGTAAACCACTCATCACTCCATCATATTAAAACCCATGGAAAAGAATAATGTTTCAGTAAAATATTATTAACATTAACATTAACCATCCATATCGATAATAAGGATGGTATATTTGGATAATATCACAATGAAATAATAAGTGAAAAAGGGTTTGATTACATTGATGAAAAAAATACAATAAAATGATTATTAAAAAATTCACAAGGAAAACATCCGTTCCATTTTGAAATAACTTATTTAAAAAAAATGTAAATGATATGGCAAAAGTATTTATTTAAAATTAAAGATGGAAACGTTTAATGTATTCTTAAAAACATTTAGTGGTAATTATGGTATGAAATTCCACTTATTATTCATAATTTGAAAGAAAATATTTCTTTCAATGTTTTGTAAAATGAAAAAATGTACCTCATTTGGAAAATAAAAAGAAGATTCACTTTAGATATTTTGTTATATTATTGAAAATGGGTAATAAAATATTCAAAGAATAATTTATTAATATTAAAACACATAATTTTATTTATTTTATAAAAACATGGACATGCAAGAGAAAGGTTTTTCGACCAAAGTGATAAATAATGTCGGTTTACCTTAAAAATCATTTTCAGTATCATGAGTAATTAAGGTTTGAATAATGAATGGAATGATTTTATTATTAATAAATAACCAGAGGAGAATAAATTTATTTATCTCTCAAGAGGTATATCATAATATTTCATCATTAAAAACATAAGGATAAAAAATTTGGTCAATAAATGAGACTCTAGCATAAAACCCTTACCAATTTGGTATCATATAAATCGTAAGACCCATTAATGAAAAAAATTATATAGATATATAAATCCCTATATATTTATTATGAATAATCATAAAATAAATTCATGTTAAGTATATTAACCACTGAAAACAAACATATGATGAATATGAAAAGTGTCCAACGGAAATAAATGTGAGAAAAAAATCTTTTACCTCAGGCCTGAATTCCTTTATACACATTTGAACCTCCTATATAATAAATATTGATTTATTATTATTATATTTTACAACCATTATAATATATTTAATATCATATATGATTTTATTATAACCTTTTAGCACCCATTTTTAAACATTTTTTTAAATCATTGTTTTGGGTGATATCTTCTACGATTTTCACGTATGTTTTGGTTCATCAGTTTTCTTTATTGTATTTTGAAAATGATTATATCATCTTGATAATGTTAATAATTAAATAAATATCATATATATTCATTATATACATTTTTATGTTCATTCAGAACATATAGATAAAGAAAATGAATAACACTATTCATGGAGACTATAGGTTATATGTACACATGAAAGAATTTTTCATTTCAAATGGATAAAAAAAGGTAAATATTAATTTTTTGTTATAGAAAAATCATTATATCATATAAATAATATATATTTATAAAATAACTCCATATTAGTATCCATATAAAATTGAAATGAAAAATTAATCGCATCGCTTCGTGGAGGTGGTAGTCTACATGTACGCACGAGCAACATTATCACATATAAAGGGATTGGAAGGTGATAAGGTATATATGTTATAATAATTGAATATGTACAATTATTTCACATATATCATATATAAACAATAAACCCATCAAATAACCATTCATAAAAGACAATGATGAGAAACTAATTGTACCTCTACATAAAGATGGTAAGTAATACATATGCTCAACCTGTAACGCCCCGACCCCAATTACCCAGAGTTAGTGCATTATTAAATAACATTGGCATGATACCAAAAGATCAAGTCTCGAAAGCCCTATTAGTTTAGTAGCCTTTGAATCACTAGATACATTCATAAAGTTTACATTACATCATAAAATGAAAACTACAACAACATAGTCTCCATATTCCACACTCATATTTCCTCATACTATCCCTGTAGGTCATTCATAAAATACTTCTTTACATCTTGGGAAAAATAAAACATAGAAAGGGGTGAGCTCAGATGCCCAGCAAGGATAACAATATAGTGGAAACATTCATAAATAAGAATAAACATTTAAGGCAATGTATAACTAAAATAGAAGCCTTTTAAACTTGAACATGATCATAATATGGAAGAAATAAAATGAAATAACGCCATTTAATTATTCCAATGGATATTCTACTAGTGGAATAATCACATGCAATATCAATAACCACATTCATAATGATGGAATGCATAATTCCAGACTATCATAACCACATAGCCAAGGCCTCGTTCCAGGACTACAAATAAGATTTTGTCAAGGCCTCATGCCAAGACACTAGTTTGTCTCATGAGACCTACCGATGCATCGAGGAGCTATATCGGGCTCCTCCTATCACTTACTATGTCCAATGAAATCCTCATATGAACGAGTTTAAACATAACATAAACATTCATCTTAAAACTAGCATACGAAATGTAAATACATTTTCTATAAACCATGAATGGTATAAAAATAACACATCCACAATAAAACATATCATAAAACCTTTAATACAATATGGAAGTTTTGTATCATAATAAATCAACTTGAAATATGATTAAAATTCATCAAAGGATTTTGACATAGATGAAATCAAAACCATTTGAGAGAAATATCTCTTTTTTTGAAATCATTTAAAAGTAACATAATTATAAAATAAAACATTTACTTTGAAAATGTTATTATAAGATTTTAAGGGAATATTCGAATATTTTACAAAGGTGGAAAATAGCCGCATCCATTGTATATGTTAAGAAAAAATACATTCTGACCTTAATTTGTCAAAAAGGGATAAAAAGGTCCTTTTTGGAAAATGACGTAAATATTCCTTTATAAACTTCTTATAAACAGTAAAACAAGGGAATAAATGAGATTAACCCATATTCTGTAAAATGTTAATAATGTTTTGAAATAAATTTTTAAGAAACATGTATGTGGATGGTAAAGAGGTCCCGGTAGATAATTACGTATAAACAATCTCGGATAATGAAGAGATTGTGAAATAAACCCTTACCTTGTACTTTTACTTGATAGAGTGTAGGTTAACCACCTGTATAATAGTTAAAAAATTGTTATTAAATTATATAAAAATCATATATATAAATATGATATCATATATGATCTTTTAATATTTCTTTGTTAATAATATTTTAGTATTATAGTCGTTTCAGGTGTTAACTGATTAATTTTTCTTTATATTCATTCTTATGTAAAAAATGTTTGTTATGGATAGGTTGTATCTTATTCATATCCAAAATGATATCATGTACTTAAAAATTAATTTTAATCATCAAATGAGAATTAGTCTTGAATGGATATGATGGGGAAATGAATCTCATCATGTTCGTGGAGATGGTAATCCGTACTTACGCACGAACGCTACATCCATTTCATTTTTCATTTTAAAAGGAATAAAAACAAAATGATAAATAGGTATATTATTATTCCATTATAATATAATAAGTTATATATTTTACTTATGTTCATTAACACCATCCTTTATATGTTCCATTTATGGTATGAACGAGTCATATCACTTTGAGGGGGCAGTAGTCCACACTTCCTCAAATGAAATTATCGTATATATATAAAACATGGAACGAATAATGGTATGATATAATATGGAATTATAGAAACTTATATATAAATTAAATATCATTAAAATCATATTTAATTATAGTTCCATCATAATGGCCCCCATGAGAGGTGGTAGGTGGTAATTGAACAATCATCGTTTCGTGAGGCGTTTGGTTTCCATCCACAGAAACATTATGTTCTTCTCCCATTAGATGGAGGTGTCTGTAATTTTAGTTCGAATACATATAATAAAAATATCCTAGTATATTTACGATACTAGTTTTGTTACAAAATAAAATAATAAGAAGAGTTTAGGGGTTGGAGATGTAAAATAAAAGAAAAGAAGCTAAGAGAAATTGTTACCTTTAATTTGGGTAACTCCCTTTGGTTTGAACCAAAAAGGACTCTTGAAGTGCTTTCTGCCTAAAGTAAGGATTCTAGGAGGAGGAGAGGAATGTATGGAGCTTAATTGGGTAGATTTTGGAGGATCAAAAAGGCTTGATAGGTGTGAGGAATTGGTTATAAGTGGTGTCCTTTTATAAGGGGGAGGAGGGGCTCTTTTGGAAGGATTGAAAATATTATTTTATTATATAATGATATTCATCTTTTAAAGGTCCAAAACTCATTATAGATGAATATAAGATGACTCATGATCGAAATGAAATAATCCAATAATAATTGGATAGGTTTTGGGTATTATTTTAGTATTTATAATCTTATTTATTTAAATCATTTATTAATGACGTAAACACTACAACATTATTGTGTCATAATTAATTTAGTTTATTTGAAGACTGAAAATTATAAAAAAATATCACGATGTAGGAAATACTTTTAGCTTTCTAAGGAATATTTATATTCGAATATATAACATATATAACCCTATGTAAAAATTTTTTCTCTTAAAGATATATGCTTATCTCATTTTTGCAATTACTTTGACTTTATTAATATAAAGTGTCATTATCACTTACAAGTGGCTCCATTGGGTCCCACAATCGACCCAAAGATTCCCATGGTCGGACATATATCAAAAACTAGAGTTAGGACACGTTTTAGGGAAATTTAGTATTATTATAATATTATTTTCTACCCTTATTTATCAGATTTACCCTTTGGTGATGATAAATAAAATATTTACTGAAGTAATTATTCAAAATGAATAAAAATAAAATTTCACTATTTACAAAATTTGGACATCCTGATTATAAATATGGAATCAATTTTTATAAATTCAAAACACATAGGTGGCAGAAATTAATTTAAAAATAATTTCCGTTGTCGAAACAAAAAGCGTGTTTTTAACAAATAATAACCATCAAATGATTGACACTTTCTTAGGTCCAGTATAAATATGAAATTATGTCTAAAGACCAAAATTGGATTAAATGGTAAAATTATAATCTAATTATACTTTAAAATCACTCAAATTCATAATTTATCACTGTTAATTATTTCAATTAAAAAAGTTGTTTTTAATTAAAATTTAGTAATTTTCACTATTCATCAAAATATGAATGTTATCAGAAAAGTACCAAAATTTCACCCTAAGATAATTTCTATATTATGAATCCAAAAATTATGTCTCTTTTACCAAATTAAAAACATAAAATTTTAATTTAGTAATTTAAAATATATTTCCACTATTTAAACCAAAATGAGTATTTTTAAGAAATAATAACTATCAAAAGATTGACACTTGTTTATGTCTAATTTCAAAGTGAAATTTCTTAAAATGACCATCATTGGATTAAAAGGTAAAAATATAATATATTTATATGTCCATACCATTAAAATTTATAATTTAACAATATAAATTAATTTTATTAAAAAAGTTGTTTTCAGTTAAAATATAGAATTTTTCACTATTCACCCAAATATGAAAGTTATCAGAAAAACACCAAAACTTTTTTGAAACAAAATTCATATGTACAGATTCTATATATGAAGTTTATTATGTCAAATTGAATATATAAAAGTTTCAAATGTTGGATTTAAAAAGGCTTCTCCATTAAAAGGCGGTAAAATTGCATTTTTGAAAAATACTTCTTTTATCTGAAAAACTGTATTTATTCTTACATTATGTCTAAGAAACTCATAATATGGATTCTAAAATTATAAGGATTATATAAAGTTCAAAATTCAGTTAATACTATTCATAATCTCTTTTGAACGGCTTGTTTGGTAAGTCATGGTGTGCTAGAACTCGATGTTGTGTGTAGTGAATGTTATTGAATTACATTGAAGAAATAATGTACTATGAAATCTTGTGGTGTTACATTCTTCCCTCATTCAATAAATTGAGTCCTCGCAATTTGAAATTATTTTTCGAAAATAAAAGGTTGAAAATAGAAAATACCTTTGGGAAAACCCACATCGGAAATTAGGTTAATAAAATTTAGTCTTAATAAGAGGAAAAGGGAAATTAAAGGGTCACCACAAAATTATGATCTCGATTAGGAAAAAATTGGTGGAAATTAGAGACATATAATTGGGGGAAAATGTAAATATTTATAGGTAGGGGTTGAGTTTATCCATCAAAAATAGGTGTAAAATTGAGGCCTTAAATTCATCAATCTTTGATGATTTAAAATACCATCAGTTCAACAAAATATATGGTATTTGGATAACAAATATTTTTGTTTTAAGGTCCATTCACTACAGTGTAAGAATTAATTTCTTCATAGAATAAGAGAAGAAGAAAAATATATACATGACAAGTAGAGTCCCATCCTTTAACTAATTTCTACCACAAACTCATCTTTCACTCTAAAAGATAATAGAACATAAAAATATTATTCTATTTATCCTATTGGTATAGTGTTCGAAAAAATGAATTTATAATTCATCTACCAGATTTTTTTTAAAAAAAAGACTACATTATTCAATCCAGGACATCACATGGGCCAGTGGTAGGTGATACACCCTTTTCACCCTTCGGTTGCGGGTTCAAGTCTCATGGCCTTGCCGGACGCGACGGGTTGCCACCCGACCTACGGGTTGTCCTTTTATGGCGATCCAAAAATAATCTAAAACTAAAATTATCCAAAATACTTCTTTCCAAGATCACAGTCCAAAATTTATAAGTGAGGTAAACATAATGAAGATCATTTTTCCGCGTAATAACATTTTAACACCTTCATCGTGTATTCTTTTAAAACACTTCAACATCCTGAATTACCATAAAATCTTATTGATTACATTCATGATCCCTTTTTCCTTATAGAATACTGGATATATTCCTTCAATCCAAAAATATTGTAAACTCCAACAATGATGGAATATACAAATCATTAATCAATTTCAAGGTAATCAAGAATATCCAATATAATTTATCCAAACCAATCATGTATTATTCCAAAATCACTACCTCGGTATCAGAACCGTATTATGGTTTATCTTTCTCTCAACCATATATTTTCCAAAAATTTAACCTGCTATTGAGTCACTTTTCTTGGTTCCACACAATCTCAAGTCCCTAATGAAATAGTACTACATTACAATCTTTATATACTCCATAATTATTATAACCAGTACATTGTTGATACAACACTAAAATGACATAATTCCCTAATAATAACTTAAGAACTCTAATCATTCCTCCTCATCTGTGGTACTATTATAACTTGATTATTATCTAATAACATCATTTGTGGTATACTCTTATTAACGGGACATTGATTCACATAGTGTCCCAACTCCTTACAGATGAAACATTGTACATTTGAAACCTTTTTCTTACCCTTGCAGTCACATACATGGTTTCCTTTTTCTCCGCACTTATTACAAACTCCCATTCCCATTAGGAAAGTTCCAGGTTGTTTCTTCCCACAGTTATCACATATGGGAAAGTTATTCTTTTCCCTCTTCCCTTTATCCATATTTCTCTCTTCCATCCTTTTCATATCTTGATTCCCTTTAAATCAATAGGACTCGGAGAATTCTTTACTTATCTTATTAACACATGATACTATTTCTTCATATTTTGACAATACATGGGAGACTATTTCCCTTCTCAATGTTGGCTTAATAATGTGAAAGATATTATCCATCTTTCTCTTTGGATCATACGTATTGTTGGAGTTCACATTCCTTCTACTGGGTTCCATTTCTATACAATAGCATAAACTAGGTCAGTTTATGAATTGCAATGAATAATTCCAAACTTGAAAAATACCTAACGTAAATTGAATGGTTTATGGATATAATCCATAATCATAAAGATTTTATCATTGAGTAATTATATACCCATAAACCCTTCATTATGATTTGTAAATAAAATTCGAATTATCCTATGCATATCCCCCTAGAGTTTCGTAACCAAGCGTACAGCAAGGCCCGTTGTCGTGCACCAGTTCCCATTCGAGTCTAGCTCAAAGCGGTGTTTTCGGGTATTACCCATAGGTATATCTGTGCCAGATCTTCCTCTACCTTCTCGTATACAGACAGAGATGTATTTCTGAGAAAACTCACAAAATCTCTACAATACCAAAATTATAGGAAGTTCTTCTTTACTAATCCTCAAAGTCCATCTTAGGTCTATGTGCTCTAATCAGAGTTTATCTAAATCTATCTTATAAGGTTTGTACTAAACTTCCTCTGATACCAACTATAACACCCCGACCCCAATTACCCAGAGTCGGTGAATTATTACATAACATTGGCATGATCACAAAAGATCAAGTCTCGAAAGACCGATTAGTTTAGTAGCCTTGGAATCACTATATACATTCATAAAGTTTACATTACATCATAAAATGAAAACTACAATAACATATTATCCATAGTCCAGACTCATATCCCCTCATACTATCCCTACAGGTCATTCATAAAATACTTCTTCACATCCTGGGAAAAGTAAAACATAGAAAGGGGTGAGCTCAGATGCCGAGTAAGGATAACAATATAGAAGAAACTTTCATAAATAAGCATAAACATTTAAGGCGATGCATAACTAAAAAAATCCTTTTAAACTTAAACTTCAGCCTAATATGGAAGAAATAAAATGAAATAATTTCATTTACTTATTCAAATGGATATTCTACTAGTCGAATAATCACATTCAATATCAATAACCACATTTATAATGATGGAATGCATAATTCCAGACTATCATAATCACATAGCCAAGGCCTCGTGCCAAAACTACAAATAAGGTTTTGTCATGGCCTCATGCCAAGACACTAGTTTATCTCATTAGACCTACCAATGCATCGAGGAGCTATAGTGGGCTGCACCCGTCACTTACTAAGTCCAATTCATTCCTCATATGAATAGGTTTAAACATAACATAAACATTCGTATTAAAACTAGCATACGAAATGTAAATACTTTCTCCATAAACCATGTATGGTATAAGAATAAAACATCCACAGTCAAACATATCAAAAATCCTTTAATACAATATGGAAGTTTTGTATCATAATAAATAAACATCAAATAAGCTTAAAATCCATCAAAGGATGTTTACATAGATGAAATAAAAACTATTTGAGAGAAATATCTCTTTTTTTGAAATCATTTAAAAGCCACATATTTATAAAAAAAAATTTACTTTGAAAATATTCTTATAATTTCGTAAGGGAAGCTTCAAAGATTTTATAAAGGTGGAAAATAGCCGCACCCGTCGTATTAGTTAAGAAAAAAGAAAATCTTACCTTAATTTGTCGAAAAGGGTTAAAAAGGACCTTGTTTGGAAAATGACGTAATGAGTCCTTTATAAACTTCTTATAAAAAGTCAAAAAAGGGTATAAATAAATTTAACCTATATTCTGTAAAATAGTAAAAATGTTTTGAAATACATTTTTATGAAACATGGATGTGGATGATAAAGAGGTCCCAGTAGATAATTACGTATAAACAACCTCGGATAATAAAGAGATTGTGAAATAAACCCTTACCTTGTACATTTCCTTGATAGAGTGTAGGGTAAACTTATGTATAATAGTTAAATCATTGTTATTAAATTATACAATAATCATATATATATATATATATATGATATCATAAATGATCTTTTAATGTTGCTTTGTTAATAATATTTCAGTATTATCTTCGTTTCGGGTGTTAACTGATTCGTTTTTCTTTATATGATTTGTTACATAAGATGTATTTGTTATGGATAGTTTGTATCTTATTCATATCCAGAATGATATAAAGTCCTTAAAAATTACTTGTAATCATCAAATTAGAATTATTTTTGAATAGATATGATGGGGAAATGAATCTCATCGCGTTCGTGGAGACGGTAATCCGTACGTACGCATGAACGCTACTTCTATTTCATTTTTCATTTTAAAATGAATCAAAACCAAATGATACATAGGTATATAATTATTCCAGTATAATATAATATCTTATACGTGTTACTTATGTTCATTAACAACATCCTTTATAAGATCCATGTATGGTAAGAATGATTCATATCACTATGAGGGGGCGGTAGTCCGCAGTTCCTCAAATAAAATTATCATATATATATACAACATGAAATGAATAATGGTATAATATAATATGGAATTAAAAAAGCTTATATATATAAAATAAATATCATAAATATCATATTTAATTATAGTTCCATCATAATGGTCACCATGAGAGGTGGTAAAAGATAATTGAACAATCATCGTTTCGTGAGGCGTTTGGTTGCCATCCACAGAAACATTATGTTCTTCCTTGATTAGATGGAGGTGTGTGTAAGTGTAGTTCGAATACATCTAATAAAAATATCCTAGTATATTTAGAATACTGTTTTTGTTACAAAAGAAAATAATCAGAAGTGATTAGGGGTTGGAGAAGTAAAATAAAAGAAAAGAAGCTAAGAGAAATTGTTACCTTTAATTTGGGTAACTCCCTTTGGTTTGAACCAAAATGGACTCTTGATGTGCTTTATGCCTAAGTTAATGCTTCATTGAGGATGATAGGGATGTAGGGAGCTTAATTGGGTAGAGGTTGGATGACAAAAAAGTCTTGAGAGGTGTGAGGAATTGGATAAAAGTGGTGTCCTTTTATAAGGGGGAGGAGGGTCTCTTTAGGAGGGATTGAAAATATTATTTTATTATATAGTTATATTAGGTTTATAAAGGTCCAAAACTGATTCAAGATGAATATAATATGACTCGTGATCTAAATAAAATCATCCAATAACAATTGTATCGGTTTTGGGTATTATTTTAGTATTTATAATCTTATTTATTTAAATCATTTATTAATGAGGTAAACACTACATCATTATTGTGTCATAAATAATTTAGTTTATTTGATGTATAAAAATTATAAAAAAAACCATGGTGTAGGAAAGCGTTTTATCTTTATAATGAATATTTATAGTCAAAAATATAACATATATAACTATGTATATTTTTTTTCTAAAAGATATATGCTTATGTCATTTTTGCATTTACTTTAACTTAATTAATATAAAGTATCATTATCACTTACAAGTGGCTCCATGGGGTCCCAAAATCCACCCAAATATTCCCATGGTCTGACATGTATCATCCAATAGGGTTAGGACACGTTTTAGGGTAATTTAGTATTATTATAATATTATTTTTTACCCTTATTTATCGGATTTACCCTTTAACCATGGAAAATAAAATATTTACTGAAGTAATTATACAAAATGTCTAAAAATAAAATTTACCTATTTACACAATTTGGACCACCAGATTATAAATATGGAATCCGTTTTTCTAAATTGAAAACACATAATTGGTAGAAATTAATTTAAAATTAATTCCCGTTGTAGAAACAAAAGGTGTGTTTTTAACAAATAATAACAATCAAAAGATTGACACATTATTATGTCCAGTTTAAATATGAAATTATGTCCAATTAAAAAAATTGGATTGAATAGTAAAATTATAATATAATTATACTTTAAAATCACTCAAATTCATAATTTATCACTATTAATTATTTCGATTAAAAAAGTTGTTTTTATTTAAAATTTAGTAATTTTCACTATTAATCAAAACATGAAAGTTATCATAAAAGTACCAAAATTATACCTGAAGCTAATGTATATATTAATAATAAAAAAATGAAGTCTATTTCACCAAATTTAAAACATAAAATTGGCATTTATTAATTTAAAATTAATTCCCGCTATAAAAACCAAAAGGCGTATTTTTAAGAAATACTAACTATCAATAGTTGGACACCTGTTTATGTCCAATTTCAAAGTGAAATTACATATAATGACCATAATTGGATTAAATGGTAAAAATAAAATCTATTTATACTTCCATACCATTAAAATTTATAATGTAACAATATAAATTATTTTGATTAAAAAAGTTGTTTTCAGTTAAAATATAGTATTTTTCACTATTCACCCAAATATGAAAGTTATCAGAAAAACACCAAAACATTATTGAAACTAAATTCTTTTGTCCCAATTCTAAATAATAAGTTTATTTTTTAAAATTTAAAATATAAAAGTTTAAAATATTGGATTTAAAAAGGCTTCTCTATTAAAAAGTGGTAAAATTTCATTTTTTGAAAAATAATTCTTTTATATGAAAAAAATGTATTTGTTTTTAAATTATGTATAAGAAACTCATAATATGGATTATAAAATAATAAATATTATATAAAGTTCAAAATTCCGTTAATACTATTCATAACTGCTTTTGAACGTCTTATTTGGAAAGTAATGGTGTGCTAGAACTCGGTGTTGTGTGTAGTGAAAGTTATTGAATTACTTTGAAGAAATAATGTACTATGAAATCTTGGGGTGTTACACAACCGATAATTTCAGTTCCTAATTGATGGTGAGTGGTGAGTAATGGAGGAATGAAATCATAATAATATTTAATCATACATATGATACTGAAGTTATTATCTTATGATGAATATATCTGAATTTTTGGAGGTGAAATAATAATTAAAAATAATATGATCCGTTAAGAAGATTACCTCTCCTTTGAAATAATTCCTTTAGTCCCCCTCTTAAGGATCCCAGGGATGGTATTTTGGGAATAAAATAACATCTATAATATGGAAAATAATATTTATAAGGGGTTTAATGAGGAGCGGATCATGCTCGAATTCTCAAAGAAATGTTATGTAGGGAAATGAGGAGTGCCCTTTTATAATTTAGGGGAGAAAAACATTTGGAATTTCCTAAAATATTTAATTAATATAAATTAAATTTGATATATAAATGTCCTAAAATTGATAATATTCAAATATTATATATAGAAGAGTCAAAATATTCACATAAAATAAAATTTTTGAAGGTTTCGATCACATTGTTATCTTGATATGTTTTTCAACACTTTTGACATTTACAAAGTTATCAATGATTTGTACTCCATGAGAGTTAACATAGTTACTCTAAAAGGAAAAATGGACCATTAATGGATTGTGGTTGATTTCATCAACCATATATTATTAAATTTTTCATAGATAATATTTTGATGAATTGAAAATCATTTAATAGAATATTATTTATTATAAATAAAAATAATGTTTATTTTGGAACAATTAATTTATTTTGAATTTCAAAACTACATGAAAGTAATTTAATTAAAACAAAATATATATTCAAATATATATTAATTAATTTTTTCTAAAAAAATATAATACAAAAATTTACATTAAAATAATATTATTTTTATATATTTTATTAAATCGTTTATTATATTATTCCATTAATTTAATAATTAATTCATTTATATTATGTATGATTTTATGTGATTAGTCATTCTCTAAAAATCAAAAATAAATTACCATGATAAAAAAGTTCATTTATATTTAAAATGATTATTTATAAGAAAACATTTCATGCATTTTTCCATATATTCAAAATATCATGGTTGTTAAAAGAAAGGGTTGACATTTTTTACTTCATTTTTACCTAAATATTATAATGGTAAAAATCATGACCAAATTGAAACTAAATGAAATATATCATAATTTTTAAATTTTACAGGTTATATATATTGATTTAGTAAGGTTAATTTATGTTTTAGGTTTATTATTTGATTTTTAACTTTAATTACCCAATTAACCCTTTATAATGGTAAAAAATTGATTAATTATATTATTTATATTATCTAGAAATAAAAGGGTCCTATTTACATAATTTGAACCAAATGATTATATATTTGGAATAAATTTTAAAATTTTCATTTTTTTAAAGTGGAAGAAACTAATTATAAAATATGTGTGCAACATGCGACAGAAAACTGCTTTCTAAAAGAATGAATTTTAAAAATAAAACATGGTTTATTATTATACCAGTCCTGAAAAAATATTTAATTAGTGTTAACACATTTTATTTATTATATAATATATTAATTTTGTTAAAATCATTCCCTAATAGAAAATAAATTAATTTATTATGAAAAAATACATTGTTCTCAAAAATAGTTTTCATAAATGTTTATGAGTTATATTCTAATGACTTTTATTTTTATTTAGAATTATGTTATAACTAAATAAATCATATATAAAAAATGTAAATATATATTTTTCATAATTTTTAGGTCTTATTCATACCCTCTAGTCCAACTACTAGGAATTAACATTAAATAATAGCACACCATGGTTCGTATAAGCTTGGTTTTGTGTGTAAAAAAATATATCAAACAAATTAAATTTATTTATTAAGAATAATTTATAAAATATAAGGGTGTTACACATCAAATTTTGTAAGCCCCATCAACCAGTTTTAGGATAATAGTACCCACACATCCAATAGTAGGCCTTCCACAAATTCCATAGGAGCCTTATTCTAACCAAGAGTATCATTTCCTTTGAATATTAGTGTTCAGGATTTAGAGAAATAAAGTAATCCTTATTCTATATCTCAGGAAAAATCCATTAGTTTTCCTTTTATGAAACCTAGTTGATAGATTTCTATATAATTACATAATGTAAGGAAGGAGGTATTTATCACTACCTTGAAAACTGATGGATTATCTACATATTCACGACTTTTCAGGTGGGTGGTTTATAAAAACTATGAAATATCTAATTCAATTTCAATAATATGTGAAATGGATGTGATACAGCCACCAGGACATTTAAATAAACTAAATAATTGGATAATAAACTATTTTTATAAATACCCATGTGGTTAGGCCTTCCATGGACCCAATAGTTCCATTGTCATTAAGACCTTATTGGTGACCACCTGAGAGTTGAGACTATCCTTGAACATGTATGAACTAGTAGCCTTGATAATGAATTTTTTTTAATAACTTTTAATTTACAGTAATTCTTAAATTGGTATATTTTGATATTGGTGATATATGCTAATAAATTAGAATCTTTCTCATAGAATAAATTCTTTATTATTAGTAAGTTGATAAATTGATCAATTTTCAATAACATGTGAATTTTGATATATACTGTGTTGATATTTATTAATATTAATGTAGTTGACATGATGACCAAGGGGAAGATCCACTATATCATCAGATTATTTAGCTGTGATTAATTTAGGAGAATTATCCCTTTTTGTCTTATGAAATGTTTACCCCTCTGTGACATGCACCATAGGACCAACATAAGAGACTTTGGAATGGTAATGTATGTAAGAAACATAGTGAGCTATCTTTTCAGGTATTTTATATATATGAGGTTTTTTAAAATATTATGGAGAAGGGATAGTGTCTGAAGTATTTTAAAAAATTAGTCTTTAGATGCGTGAACCCCGTTCACACATCTTATTCCCGTCCAGATGCGTGAATGGGGTTCACCCATCCTTCCCCTCATATTCAAAGGATGCGTGAACACCGTTTACACATCCTAGAAATGGTAGATGCATGAAAGGGGTTCACGCATCATATATGACTCTTTAAAGGATATTTGAAGCTCATTTAGACATCCTACAGAAAGGTTAAAAAATCATTATTTATTTAGATTCAAAATTTTCTTATGTATTTGAATAATTCAATTATAACCCCTTTCTATTCAGTATTTTTTTGATAACAAAGGAAGAGAGATTTATAAAAACATTTATATTTCAATAACATGATCTTCATGAATGTTCTAAAGTAATTATATTTGATTCTAATTGATATATTAATTCTATCATTATTTTAATATTTCTTTATTTACCTCCCCCTAAAGAGAAACAATCATAAACATCAGTTTTGAAATCTTATATAACTTCACCAAGGATGATATTCTTCAATACATATTCTTAGATATGCTAACATGTTCTTAACCATCTTAAGTATTGTTTCTTATTTTAGAAAATATTAAATTAATCTTTTTCATAATTTCCATAATTTTATCACATGATGGATGTAGTTTAACAATAAAATCCTCGATTAGTGTTTGTGTACCAGTAGAACATGTGTCCTTTTATAACGTTTGAATATGTATTTTCTCAAAATTGGCAAAATGAACTTCTAATTCAATACATCACATATTGTGGTTTTTTATCTTTAATTATAATTATCTACTCTTCACAATTATTCATTATTCATTGAAATTCTTCTTTATGCAATTTAATTTTTTTTAAAGAATTAGGTTCCATGATTTTAGGATTCAAATCATTGAGATCAATAATATTTTTCAATATTTCTTGATGTTCATAGATATTTCCATCCAGGTTATTAATATTTATTAATGAATACCAAATAGAAATTATTAATTTTGGAAGATAATTTGATGACATTAAGACACTTGTTAATAAAAGTAAAACTCTATAAATGATAATAGTAATGCACATACATAGTGTATTGAAAATCACAAATCAACCTAATCTACACCTCTAGTGTGGATGCTCCTCTGTCCCACAACCGGGTGTATACTGGATGCATCCACACCGTATCCGTCTATGTTTGTGCTCTGGTGTATACAACACATCATCATCATCAGCCACCCCCACATCCTCCTATGTGACAGGAGGTGGATGTACAGTCTCACAGTCTGTACCCGTTCATGCATCTAATGATAGTGGAGTCTGGCTGGAACTCTCACCAACATGGAAAAAAGATGGCTGCTATGATATGGATTTCTGTAATAAAGAATCGAGTTCAACCCAGTCATTAGCTGTATATACCTGTGGATGAGCCTCATAAGCTGTAGGAGTAGATGACTGATCATGTGAAACACCCTCGTCCTATGGAATAGTAGCATCCGATAGAACAATCTAAAAATCATCCGCCAATGGAACAATAAGATCCATAATAGGGTCGTCCCCCCTGGTACATCTATATGAGCCTCAGCAGGCTCTGCAGCCCCCTGAGCATTGGTGGGACAAAGAAAATTCCATGATAAATCTCGTCCAGTGAAGGAATCAACATTGATACAAGGGTGTGAAAATATGCTGGGTCAAATACGGTGTGCTCTTCTAGATCAGACATGTGTAATAGATGACAGATACGAGAATCCTACAAAAAACAATTACGTTGTTAAGTAATATGAATAAAAATTTCACTGAATTATGGAAGGAACTATGTATACCAGCTCATGAAAGCCTCATCCGTGTCATGTCATAAATATGAATGGGGACTTGTAGTACCATGCTACGTAATCCATCTGATCCACGAAATGAAAACACACCGTCCCCACCCCTCGTAACTGGAAGTCCTTTCGTATATCCAATAAATCGATATATCTAGTGTGGTATCTCCTCCAATCAAAATCTCTCTTCCCTGACATCTTTAGTGAATGAAGTGAATCTAACTGACTGGGTGGGTTAGGAACATGATGAAAGAATCTGAACTACCTCATAAATCTATCGGTATGATACCACTCGACTATATGAAAATGAATCAATGGAACCCTACAGAAGCTGATAACAAGCATCTCCATATAGTACAGTGGATGACTCTGGATGATAGCATCTGTAAATGGCATCCATAAAATCTAAAAGAAAAAATAAATAATCAATTAATAAATGAATACATGTATAGTAGATAATAAAGATTTAAAAATATAAATAATAATTACTTACATAGTGTGGTCGAATGTTATCCAACATAAGTCCGGAGGCGTGTACGTCATGTCAAGGGGAATCTGAATGTCGATGTGCCTGACTCCACCTGTAGATAATATTGTTATATTTATATTTCATAATAGAAAGTTATACAATTAAGTTTGACAGTATAAGGAAGTAATAACAAACCAATGTCCATGCAGATCCTCTGCTACAATATCTGATGATAATGGCGCACGAGCATATTGAGCTAAACAAGGGATGTGCTCCCATACCAACATCTGTAGAAGAACCATGAATCCCGTGATCTGTATCTTATCGATGCGACATGCGCTACATAAATCCATGTATGTATATTCTAGACAAGAAGATCCCCATCTATATCAGCCGGCCTCATCCAAATCCACCAAAAAAGATAAATACATCAAATTCTCAAAAGTAGTGGAGTGATCAACAAAAAGGGTTCCATCGATCAGCCTCAAAATATATGCATGTGCAAATCGTAGGATGGTGATCTCATCAGCATCGTCTGCTAACTGTGTGAAGGGATGGTCTAACCAAGGAATGTGTAATCGACCACCAATGATGGTCCTTCTATCATTAGGGACACTTATTCCCAGTAGTCTATGAACAGGCTCCAGCAAATTTGATCAAACCCCACCAGTCAGAGTCGCACCATCGATGGGGAGGCCCAACATAATGGCCACATCCATTAAGGTAATAGTTAAATCCCCCTCACTAAAATGGAATGTAAGTGACTCTGGACTCCATCTCTCTACAAGTGCAGCAATGAGTTGATGATCGATAAAGGTGAAGTCACACATCGCTACGCCATATAATCTAGCACGATGAAGTTGATGGATGATAGCGGGAGGTGGTGCGGTATGATGGAAATGGTGAGATCTGCGTACACTCAACAGAGGCACTAGATGTTGCTCTAAAAGCAGTCATGATACATGAGTAGCCTGAGATGTGATCAATGAAAAATCTAACATCTGCACAAATGATATCATCATTACTTTATTATAGTGAATTCAATAAAAAAAATTCAACTAATATTTAAATAAATCTAGAAAAATGAAATGAAAAATTATTGTGTTAATTTTTTTGATTTATACTTGATTTTTTGTGTGTGGATTAGTGTTTATAATACTTGACCAATCCCGTCATTAAATAAAGCACCCTATTACCTAAATTTGAGATTCAATATTTATGTGTTCTACTTTAATTATAACCTATAGAGGTCTTCTAATAATTTCATGTGGACTTCCATGAGCTAGTTCTTTCATTCTATGTTGTTTTTTTGAATAGTTTCAGTATCAAAAAATTCTTTATTAGAGAATCAAAAAACGAGACAAACCAAAATTGAAACATGTTAGAAATAGGTAAAGTCATAAATAAACGGATTCAATACTGAAACTTCCACATACAAATAAAAAATATACATATTCATGATAAAATACACAAACTCGATCATGGATGACGAGATATGAAGCTCTGTGCTGCCACTTGGGGACATCTATTACGAGTATGTCCTTCATAATGACAAAAACTACATCGTATTCTCCCTCCTCATTGTTGAGGCCAATCCATTTCATTTCTGATTCGACTTGATTTTGGTCTACCTTGAGGTCGTAACCTAATAGTATGAAGCCAATAATTTTAAAAATGGAAGACATTGAAAAAATCATAAATCAAAACTAAACTAAATTATGAAACCTGGAAATATCATGAATGATGGTCGGCTGATCAGCAGGCAATGAGATAGAATGAAAGTCACCAACAGGCATCCAAGCCGCACTATAACAGTTCACCAAAGTGCTCATGTGATACACTGGGTCAACACATGGCTCCCATTATATATTTACTGAAGCACAAGCTACGATAACATGTGCACATGGATATCTGAATGCCTGAAAGTTGCCGCAATCATAGTATCTGTTATCTGACATCACTATAAACACTTGACCACTATTGGATGTAGCCCGGTCGTTGCACAATCTTACCTGAAATCTTGTCTTTTCCCTGTCAAAGGCTAGAATAGTCCATCTTGAAGCCTCATTCAGTATCGAATCAATATCACTTTGGAATTGCTGCATAAACCACATTCTGTTTTCCATCCCCTGGTATGCGTTTTGGGACCAGTCAACAATGTAGTGAACACATATATAAAATGTCTCTTGCACTAAACCTATGATAAGATGTTTTTACACACCCTTGAGGACCCCATTTATGCACTCCCCTATATTAGTGGTCATATAGCCATATCTTCTGCCACCATCATATGCTAATGACCATTTCTCCATCGAAATATGCATCATATATTCATACACATCTTCATTAGTAGTTCAGATCTCTTCAAAGCGTAGATCATACATTTCTTGTTGGGGATCATATGATGAAAACATAAGAGAATAATATATTAAAATGGAGAATAAATTTTGTTTTAAAAAAATATGTTTAGAAAAAAATAACCAACTTGAGGATCTCCTTCTTTATGGCACCATCTCTGAAATCCTTATGCACATTTCTTGCAATATAACAAATTAAATAACGATGATAAGAATTCGAATCTATCCATGAAATCCCATCACTAAACACAACCTCTATAATCGCTCAATGGCGATTAGATATCAGAAACACACCATGGTTTTGTGTGACATGAACACGTACACATGCCAAAAACCATATCCAACATTCAGAATTATCCTTTTCAATAATAGAAAAAAAAATTGGATGAGGAGCACAATTACCATCTTGTGTGGAAGAAATGAGTAAAACACATGTATACCTTCCATACAGGAAAGTTCCATCGACTTGAATAAATTTTTTACAATAGGGAAATGCACCAATGCATGGCATGAATGTCGAAAAAAACCCTATTGAACTTCACCTTTGTTCGATCAACTTAGTGATTGGTGGATACAAACTCAACAGTGTCCAACTGATAAAAAATCTGATAATTGAGAGATAACAATTCCATAAGTTATGGAAACATAGCATAAGATTCATCCCAATCACCATAAACTTTTATAATTGCCTTCTGTTTTTCATTCCATGCTTTGATATATGATATCTTGTAGTTATACAACTATTGAATTCTTTCTTGAACAAGGGCAACGGGGATATCCCGACATGTTTGTATCATCTCACAAATAACATTTGATATAAACTCTAAATCAAGTGAAGAGTGATCTTGTGACAAGCTAGGATACACACAAGTGTGTGGCCCTTCTAATATGGTTATCCTCCAACATGCAAAAAATTTATCAAATATTTCCCTTAATTGAAATTTACATTCTAGCCCATATTTTTCACAACGAATGATATATTTTTTCTTCTTTGACTCATAAACCACAAATGTGAAATGTTTCTCAATGTGGTATTGCATTATCACATTTGTCATGACCAATTTACTTTTAAACTCATGCCCGACATAAATGGCGTTGTCATTTGATACAGACATATTGCCTATAATTCTAGGGAATTCAGAAGCCAGTGTAATGCCATCCCAATCAAAATGTTGTTCATGAGACATTCCTTTAACTAAGGAACTCAATATTGAAGGATGATTTCCAATAACTAGTAGATGTCGGGGATGTATGTCTCTCAAAGGAACCTCAGAAGGATCATTTCCAACATCACCCCCACCCACATCTTTTAAAGAAACCTCAGAAGGTTCATTCCCCACATCATCCTCACCCACATCATCTCCTGATGTTTCCCCATATTCTTCTTCCCCAGATAAAATTTCATTAACTATATCAGCACACAAAAGGATTTCATCTACATTTCCTTTTATATTTTGATAATATTCCTCATAATTTTCTTCTATTAATATATTAAAATGAGAAGGAGTTAATAAAAATGACTGATGTGAAGGAACAACTTGTACAGAGCTCACAAAACACGATTCTGTAGTAGTCAGTTGCACCACATCTTTATCAGAAATCACCACATACAACTCCATGAAACCATTAGTATACTACTGTCTAAATAAGGAAGATGCATCCGTCCAATCATCATCATCGACCAATTGGGTACTCGGTGTGCCAAAAACGTTCAGGATGTTGTAGATGTCAATATGTGATTGAAGAAATGGATTGATTGACCCTAAGTTTTAACCAATTATGAAACTTATTACCAAATGAATCCAATTTCATACAACCATGAAGATTTACCACTCTAATAGGTGGCACACTATAGATAAATCCCCGCTCCGTATAAATGGTCTCACCATTGCAATATATTTGCGCAGACATTATTACCTATAAAAAATAAAAAATAAAATATTATATATTACATTAATATTTTACATTATTTAATATAACATTATATATTTTAATTAATTATGAATAGTTAATCATGACTTGATCTTGAGACTTATGATTAGTTTATCTTTATTTGATAAACTAACCAAAAAATATGGAATCATGGTGTCACCATTATCAAATATTTCAGCAACCATTAGCCTCCTTTCAAACAACAATTCCTCATGTCGAACTCCTATTCTCGAATGCCTCTTTGGGGACACCTCTCTGGGGATGCCTCTTCAAGGACACCTCTTGTTGTTTTCATTTTAATTACAAATTTACTCACATGCATGTGAGGGAGTCTAGGGGTATGAAATACAAATTTTTTTTAAGAGGACAGGAAGGTCCTTACATACATAGTCAAAGATGACTCACATGTCACCAATACAAAAAAATAAATGCAATTATTACAAATTTAATAACCACATTCACAAAAGAAGATATGAAATTTCAATTATGCATCGGTCGGTCATATCAAGATCAGTCATCACAAAACATACCTTGTTTTAGGGTATAATTATTATATCTATTACTATATGAAATATATATTAAATATCTACACCTCTTTTATATTTAATAATTTTAATTATAACTAATATAATTTAAAAAAATTATTTATACAAAACTATTTTTATACCATTAACAGAAAAAATTTTCTATATATTTTATAATAAATTTAAATATCATACATATAACTAATATATTATTCACAAATTATATTACAAGTGTATAAAAATATTATAATTTATATTAATATTACCTTCCAAATAACATTTTTTAAACATATCTAATATTCATAAACATTCAATATGAATTCTTACAAAAACACATCGTTTATAAATTAAATCATTCAAAAGACACTAATTTACACATCAATACATATGAAATAAATAAACCATACACACAAACCCTAGGTTCTACATATCAAAAATAAAATAATAAAATCATAAAAATGAAATAAATAAACAGAATTAAACAATTCAAAATTTAAATATAAATTTTACCTTATTAAAAGAAGCACAAATTTGATGAGAAATAAATTATGAAGGGCTTCACAGCAATATCTACTGTATAAGAATAAATTTGTGGGGGGGGGAGACCCCCTTTTATATAACTTCTCGGCCGGATTCATGAACGAGGTTCATGCATCCTTCACCCCATCATACAAGGATGCATGAACCCTATTTATGCATATTCTGTCGCGTCGAAGATGTGTGAATGGGGTTAAAGCATCCTCAGCGCAGAGAGATGCATGAACGAGGTTCAAAAATCCTTCAAGGATGGGGAGAAGGATGCGTGAAAACCGTTCAGGCATCCGGCCAAGAAGAAGATGCGTAAATGGGGTTCAAAATTCAAAAGACCCATTTTTAGAAATAATTCATACCCTATACCTTTTCCATAACTTTTTTAAAAAACCCATATATATAAAAAACCCTATCTTTTCCCATTGATGATGCATGTATGGGAATATGTAATAATATCCATATCCGTAATGTATTGATGGATTCAAGTATAAGATGGTTACTTACCCCTTAGAGACGAGTACCATAGGAATATTCAAGAGACTAAAACATGGTTATGCATGCATGGAGCCCAGTAGTACATGGTAACATGGATACATGTGATATGGCATGCATGATCCATCCTATCACTATATAATCCCCCACATGGCATATATATATTTCATGGAGCTGAAAAATGTTTGGCTAATCAATGGTGTTAACCTAGAGCCTGAGGGTTAGTAAGTATATGTGATGTTTTGTGTTAATTTACTAATTAATACCCTTTATTATCATATTATTTCATGCACCGTACATTCAGACTAGATTATGTAGACATTATGGGTGATAACCTATTGATTATTGCTCACATACTATTCATGTTGTCATTCAGTAACTATAAATATTTCATGCATGAAAAACTAGATATGGGTAGGGGGACTACATAGGTTGATTTCTTGAGGGATGGGTTAGATCACAAAGATAACAAAAACATGTTGTTCAAGACTTGGGTTTTGGAGTCTTTTATAAAGTATTCTATTTAATTAAATCCTATTTTATAATGTTTTTGTATGTGAAATTCCATGATAATTTCCTCTCACTCCTCTGGTAAAATGGTAATGGTGAGAAAATACCTTACCAAGATCTCAGTATGATCTACTCTCCATCAATGTGAAATAGAGTTTCATTGATTATACTCAACTGAATTGAGAAATACATAATCAGGTATTGTTTATCCTAAACAATCAAGAGGAACTCAAATGTTTACCCCACCATGGTAAGGGTAATCGAGATGAATTTGGAAGATGTCATTAGAAATCTATTGAAAAAAAAGTAATGAAAATAGAGAAGGCATAGAATTTCCCCACCATGGTGCCCGAAATTGAATTGGATATAATGGATTGATTTGGGAAGGAGGTTCTCTCCTCCTTTTATAAGACAGAATCTATCATATTAATGTTTTCTCATTTTGGACCAACTAAATGTACTATTCACATGTTTAATCCTTAATAAAAGTTATTCATAAATTTTCCATGTGTTGAACCTAAAAATTTATGCATAATTAGACACCGGAATGAGATATGAAATTTATATTGACTATGAATTTTTGTAAACAATAAATCGAAAAATCTTTCATCTATGTACATAATTCAATTTCAACCTTAATTATTCTAAAACTCCATGGAAATTATTTTTAGAATGATTATTTTAGACCTCCCTTATATCATGGTATAAATAACTTAATTGGAGGTGTTTATCCATATTTATACAACCTTTACAGAGGTGGGGTCCACTCTAATGACTCAAGATTGACGTACATGGGAGTTACTTTTCTTTTGTGGAATACATAAAACATTACACTAATAAACGACCAAAGACTGTATTAGTTTAGTGTTTTTGGAATCTTGGAACTCATTATTCTAGCTTCTTTAATGATCTTCATCATCTCCAATAGATATCTTCCCTTATAGTTATCCTACATAAAACTATTCTTTATTTCCTGGAGTAATGAAAAAATAAAAAGGCTGAGATCAAATTCTTAGTAAATGTAAAAATAGATAACATGAATCAAAATAGATAAATAATAATGTAAAAACATGAATTTATATTTTGAACATCAAATTCTTGAGTCATAAAATAAATCATGGAAGTACATAAGGCATAAATCATAAAGGAACGTTAACCATGATAAAATCTAATTGTCAAAAAACAAGGAATTTTAGAAAACAAATATGAATATAAAATCATTTCCATGTTATCCAAACCTCATTTACAAGACCATTAAAGTAGAAAACGTCCATTACTGAACCGTTTTCACTCCTTGTTCAGACCCTATATTACCAAACCAAATATATATGTCGTTTCAGCCCTGTATTACCGAACCAGATTTACTTTTCATTCCAATCATATTTTTATCATGATATATATTTCTTTACCAAATGCATTGGAGGGAGATATAGGTACCACTCATCAAATAATGAAAACAATACTTATTTGTTCCACAAAAACATGAATCATTACTCATAACATAACCAAAGGAATAAAATGGGTTTCTTAAACATCATTCCATCATAAAATAATCCTTGTAAGAAAAGAGATTTCATAAATGGAATTACATAATAAAAATAATAAAATCGTATGAATAATAAGGATATTATAATTGAAATATAACATTATTAAATAATTCCATCTTAGAAGGAAAATAATTTTAAGACAACAGATGAAATGAAATCTTAAGGAAAATATCATTTCTTCTTCAAAAAAATATTTCTTTCACAAAAAATCCCACAATTTTAAATAAAAATTATTTCCATAAAAATATCCTTGAAAAAATTTAAAATAAGCTTAATTTAAATAAGGAATTATGAAAATGTAAAAAATCCATTCATGTCGTATAATTTTAAAAAAAATATCCTTGAACATTTTCTAGAAAAGTAAAAGAACACCTCATACTGAAAATATAAAAATATCCCTTTCATACCTATTAATAAAAATTACCTAATCGGTAAAAGTTATTTTAAAATTTTTTAGAAGAATAGATATAATATTACATATTTAGGAAACATGTATTTTGTAGATAAAAATACCCTGGTAAATACTTACGTAAAAAAAATCTCAGATAATAATGAGACTGTGAAATTGCACCTTACCATAGGTCCTTTATCCTTTATTCGTATCTTAACATAATGTATATTGATTTAAATAATTTCATTTAAATATTCTGGAATCTTAGTAATTTTTATTTTAAATGATTATATTGTCTTCTGTTTGGTAATGATAATTGATTATTAATCTTTATTCAGGTATTAACTACTTTATGTTCTTGTGCATGTTTTGTCGAATAATTTACAAATATCCATCTCATGTCATAATTATAACATTGTAAAACTATATTAACATTATATATAACATATTTATTCATTATGTAAACTTTTCTAATCAATAATTATGGAATATCATAAAGAATGAAATGCATCACATCGTGGAGACGGATGGACATACTTATGCACGTGCGATGATATCATTACCATATTTGTTGACTGGAATTGAATTGTATGATGTATAAGATTTAAGAAGTAATATCATGTTATGATAATAGTATATAGTTATTATTTACTTCATAATATCCATACAATTAAGGTGGTGTTGAAAAAAAATTACACCATGATGTGGAGATGGCATGTCGTTCATATGTACGCATAGTGACTTCGATTATTCGTAGAATAGATAGAAGGTATAATATAGTTGTTTCATAATTATAATAACATATCAATATATAATTTATACTAGATTTATTACATTATAATTAAAAATCTCATGAAAATGAGGTAAAATAAGAAAGAAGTCTGGATGAATCAGAAGAAAAGATTACCTCTTTTTCGACGTGCTTCCCCTAAATCTCCTCTAATAGCATTAGAGTTGGAATTTAAAGAAGACCAGAACCTCTAGAATGTAAGTTTGGAAGTTGAAAAGGATAAAGGTCGGGTAATGTAAAAGATATAAGGCCGAAATATATGTAATGAAGTGATGGAGGAGGTTCCCTTTTATAATTGAGCTCATGGTACTTTTTGAAACCTCAAAACTATTAATTTATAATAAAATAAAACTGCACTCAAAAACCACCAAAATGTACCAGTTTAAAATATGAGATGAGATAGGGTTGTAATATAATCAACCATTAAATTTTACACCCAATTTTATGTCAATATAAACATTATGTTTTTATTTAACAATTACATATTCTATTTAATTTTAATTATGATAACAAATATTTCAGTATTAAAAGAGTAAAATAATTATTTATTTTATGTAAATTAGACCATAAATAAGAAACCTACATAATTTTAGAGAATATTATAATTATTATATATATTTTTTTATAATTTTATATAATTTTATATAATTTAATAAAGAATTGTTTATAAAAAACAACAATAGTGCCAATTTTGACACTATTCAATTCATGGTTTTTTAAAATATAATGATAAGATGTTATCATAGAAAAAATTATTTTATTATATATATATACAGGGATTAGGAAATATATAAAAATTATTTTACATTTTAATAATCTAAAATTATATTTATTTTAATATTTTTGACAACCATAATTTTATATTTCCATTAAAAAATAAATACCACATCAGTTTTGTTTAATTATTTAATATACTTATTGGTTGGAAATTTGTTTTAAATAAACAACCATGATGAAGGAAAATATACTATATTTGACAATAATAACAGTAGTTGAATTTAAATTCTGTAAAATTCATCATTAAAATTGTTATACTTATTAAATTATGAAAGCGAAAACATTAAGATCACTTTAAAAGAAATAATATATGTGTCACAATAACATCCATATGTCTCCAAATGTTAAATAACATGACCCTTAGATGAATATGGACATTATTTACTCGACCAATAATAAATGAGTAAGTTTTTGTTGTCTTCTTATGGTTATTATCAATTTAATAATAATTTTTTTATTGATTTGTCATCAATTAATTAATTTTTACACCATGAAAGTATAAGTATTTAAAGTAATTATATATTTCTAAATAATTATAAATTAATTTCTACGATAATTAAAACATTTAATATTTATAATAATTATTTATAATTGAATTTATTTTCTATGTAACCTTATATAAAAAATGTTTTAGTTATTAAAATTTATGTGAGAGATATTTAACTTTTCTGTAAATAAAACAAATTAAATATCTTAATCTCATCTAAGTGGCTCCCAAAGCATAGAAAGTTGACCAAGGTATTATTTACATAGAAACAAAATCATAAAATCATATTAATATATGTTTTATATAATTTTATAATAGTAATATTACCCTTAATAAATTGTTTAAGCCTTTTAACGTTTTAATTAAAAGTACTGAAGTTACTATTCATAATTCCTAAAATTAAAATAAATATATTAACATAATTTGTCCCAACTAATTAAAATGATGTAGTATATTTTAGAAAATTTAAATCTCATAATTTTAATTAATTAATTTAAAATTATTCCCATTGTCGCAAAGAGAGAACAAGTTTTGAAAAGTTAAAATATTATAAATGATTGAAATGTTTTTAAATCTGAATTAAATATAAAATTAATCCTAATGGAATAAATTATATTGAATTATAAAAATATATTCATTTTATACTTTAAAACCATTCAATTATATGATTTTATTACATAAATTATTTTGATGAAGAAATTTGTCTTCGATTAAACTTTTGTTTAATTTATTGTTCATTAAAAATTAAAACATTTCCAAAAATTATTAATAATTCATCAAAAGAAAATTTTTACATCCAACTTCCAAAGATGGAATTTATTTTTTAAATTATTATATATTAAATTTTAAAAATCTATATTTAAAATTGGTGTGCCATCAAAAGGTAGTAATACTGTATTTTTTTTGGAAAATACTTATTTTAGCTGAACAAAATTTAATTTGTTCATATATCATGCATAGAAAATATATAAGATGAAATTTCAAAATTATATTGAATCCATAAAGAGTTATTTTATTTATTATGTAATCACTAATTTTCATTGAAATATTTATTTAAAAGAAGTTAAAACTATTCATACCCACTAGTATAATGACAAGGTTATAATGTTTAGTTTTTCACTTATACTCAGTCTTGTGTGAATTTAATTATATAAAAAGGCAATGAAATTGGGTGTAACACAATCCAAGCATAGTGTTGTTTATAATAAAAGCTGATAAAATGTTGGGTATATCACAAGATAATAATGGTATAGCGTAAAACACAATACAACAAAGAAATTAAAAGGAATACACCTCATAAAATCGCAGGGCATTAAATTCTACCCCCCTAAAATGAATTTCACAATTGAAACTCATCAGGAATATAAAATGTTTACTATTTAGAAGTTTATTTTATTTAAACCGACATCATAAAAAATAATAATAAAACATCATTTTAAAAAGGAATATTATAAACATTAAATTTTACCAAATTAACTCCTCATTGGGTTTCCCTATATTGGAACATATGAGGGAAAACCATGGATATAGAAGAAAAGGATAACAATCATGTTCTGATGGCTAGTGATAGAGAATACGTATTGAATTAAGTTAACAACTAGAAATCCATATGTCTTAAATGATTTAATGGACCATCTGATTCATCAGATAAGAAGGTACATGGATAATACTTTTGGTTTCAAGATCCTTTTTTGAAATATTGAAAAATATTTCATTGGAAGAAATACTTAATTTATTTCAGTACAATCGCATAGTTTTTCGTGCCTTGAAAAATTTCTACTTCATGTACTATTCAAATAAATGATGTATGAATTTTTAATTCTTGAATTATTTTGAGATCATGAGATCCATAAATAGATTGATACATCATTCTATATGACTCACAAAAGGGTTAGAATAGGTTATCAAATATGTTGAAGTCCTTATATAGTGAGATAATACATTAATCTAACAAACTTCAACCAGAGTGTATCTTATAATATCTATAAATGGATAACCCTACAATCTATCCAAAAACTAAAAATCTAAATGTTTAGAAAGAGGTGAAATAAATGGGATTACCATTTATCTCCCAAATCTCATAGGGCGGTTCTTGGTCATAAAATTCTAAACATGTGAATAAAATAATCTTTTATTCTCTTGAAACATGGTAATAACATTAATAGCTATAGAATCATGGTGAAAAAATGAATGCTACCAGAATTTATCTTTTTTCAATATACAAAAAATCCCAAAAATTCAATATACTCGAACCATGATATCACATTGTCCATATATCATTCATGAGATCAATAATACTATCAAACACCTCTTTATCTCTTTATCTCATAATTATGCACATATCATATGTTTTCCAAAAAAAATCAATCAATTTTCATGGATGCTGGTACCATATAGTTATTAAAAACTACAATGGACCAATACATGTTTATTTCAATATTCAATAATAATATAAAATAGTTTCCAGAACATTATTCTATAATCCCATTACATAAACACTCAATAATTCCACCACATGATTTTCATACTCAACATCGCTAATAGCGATCCCATGTGATTTTCCTTTTCCTTTTTCCTTAAGATTTTTTTATGTGGATCATCTTTTATAACACATATATTATGTAATTGGTTAGTATAATTCGGAATTTACTTACACTTGTAGCATTGAAGTGTGGGAGGTGCATTTTCTCTAGCCTCTTCTCTATTCACCTCATTAACTACCTTTTTTCATTACATCATCAATAAAATTTATTATGGAATTATTTTCCACACATAAAACCTTTACTAGTATATTTATGATAATCTCCACCTTGGTTTTTTCACACTTTGAAAAGAACAAAACACTCATATTCTTTTCACAATGGTTTTGAGATTTTCTTTTGTACTCTATCTTTCGTTTCTTGTCAAAACAATGAGACTAATATGTAACAACGAAATCCATTTTTATCTTGATACCACATCTCAAAATATATTCTTATAAAATAAAGTCACATATAACTAAACCCTTCGAAGACATGGTTTTAAGACAATGATGAATTGATCAACATTACTTTCAAGTTGGATAATTAATCCAGAATCATACCATGCATGTCTCGTAAAATTTGCCTCATATATAACAACGGATTTATCATCATTATTATTAATCTCATGGAACTCTATTTCCAACATCATTTGAAGAATAAATGGAATGTATGTATTGAAAAATATGTTCTTGAACTAATCCTATTCACTAGACTCAATTTTATCCTGCTACCTTATATTCCTGATTTCTGTCCACCACTGGACTGCTTCACCTTCTAAACGTCAAAAAACCAAAATGACGTTTTCATTTTTTGAATAGAAAAATATGGAAATTATCTTTTTAATGGTACTGATTCATTTCTCAACAAAAATGGATTATTAGACCAAATGAAATAAAGTGGAAGTTGCCTCATGAAGGACTAAATATAATGTTGTTCCCTTCACTTCACATTTGGAAGTCCAAAATGATTCATGGATTGTGTTAGTATAGTGATAATATTTTTCATTCTATCTCCCACAAAATTTGGCTTCCAGGAGGAAAATAATTTCATTGCACATTTCATTGATCATTAATACAGTTCCTTTGGGTTCAATCCATTGTCTAAAACCCACAAATTATAGTGTGAGAGGATAACATCATACTAGAAAAACAACATAATCAGGGGGTTACTTTCAATATCTAACATATTATATTTAGTCCATGGTTATTCATGATAATTACCATAATTATATAACTATAACCTATAGTTATACATATACTTAAGTAAGTCCCTAGACTTATCCATATAAATATTTTAAGGATTCTCACTAAAGTTTTCATATAATAGTTTCCAAAGTTTAACTAAACCTTCACTCTAATAACAACTCTAACGACCCAAGCATGATGTACGTGGAATTTTCATTTCTTTTATGTAATATATAATACATTTAACTAATTGAAACCCAAATTCTATACTAGTTTAGTGTCTTTGTAACCTTATAAAACATTCATCTATCTTGGTGAATGACCTTAAATATCTCTAATAAATATCATCCCTTTTAGTTTTCCAACCTAAAACATTTATTTATATCCGCATAGAAAGAAAAAATTAAAAGGCTAAGGTAAAATTATCAATGAGTGTAAAAATGGAGAAATAAAGAAAAACATAACCATAAGAATGTAAAAACATGAACATATATTCTGACTATCAAAATCCTAAGTGATAAAATAAATATTGTTAGTACTTAAGGCATAAATGAAAAAGGAAAATTAACCATGATAAAATTGAAATGGCATAAAAAATGGAATTTAGGAAAACACAAAAGAATATAAAATCCTTTCTATATAAGAAAAAGATCATTACTAAGATAATCAAAGTGGACAAAATCTATTACAGGACCAAGTTCACTCCTCATTCCTACACTATATTATTGAACCATATATACTTACTCTTTCATCCCCATATTAATGAACTAGATTTACTTTTCATTTCAGTCATGTATATCTCATGATATATAAATTATTAACCAATTCATTGGAGTGAGATATAGGTCCCACCCATCACATAATAAAAACAATACATATTTTTTCTGTAAAATCATAAATCATTCATCATAACATAACCAAAGGAATAAAATGGATTTTTAAAACATAACTCCATGATAACATAATCCATGTAAAAAAAATGGTTCCCATATATAGAATTCTATTTTTAAAAAAATAATAACAATAAGTATATTATACCTTAAACATATCCTTATTTAATAATTCCTTTTTATATAGAAAATAATTTTTGATATGACACTAGAAATTAACTAATGAGGAAAATATTCATTCTTTTTTTAAAAAAGGATTTCTTTTCTAAAATTACACAACAATTTTAAAATATAATAATATATATGAAAATATTCTTGAAAACATATAATATAATAATATTGGATATAAGGAATTATGAAATCATAAAAAATTTGTTCTTGTTGTATAAGTCAAATAAACGTTTCCTCGTACTTTTTCCAGAACAGTCAAAAAACAAATCGTACCAAAAATGAAAAAATATTCATTTCATATCATTTTATAAAAATTAAAAAATTAACAAAATTTATATTTAAAAATTTAAGAATAATATAAATAATTTCACATATTTAGAAAACATGGTGTGGATGATAAATATTCCCTAGTAAATACTTACGTGTAAACAGCCTCAGATAATAATAGGATTATGATATTATCATTTACCATATGTCCGCAATCATTTGTATGTATCTGAACCTCCTATATAATGATTTAAATAATTTCATTGACTTATTCAATAATCATTGTAATTTTAATGATATAATATCACATTATCATCTATTTAGTAATAATGTTTCATTATCACTCATAATTCATGTATTAACTGTTTTGGGTTCTTATGTGGGTTTTGTCAAATATGTTTTGATTATCCTTATTATGTCATAGTTATATCATTCCAAAATGATATAAAAATAATATATACCATATTTATTAAATCTATAAATTCATATAATCATTCTTTAATGAAGATCATGTAGAATAAATCACATAACATCGTGGAGACAGTTGGTCATGTGTATGCCCGAGCGACGATATCATTCCCATATTTGTTGAATGGAATTGAATTGGAAACTGTATTATATTTCAGAATTAGAATCATTTCATAATAATAATATATAGTTATTATATTCACCATTATACCCATCCATGCATGGTTGTGGTGAAAATCATATTACACCATAGTGTTGAGATGATATCCGTACGTACGCACGCATGGTGATTTCATTTATTTAAAAGATGGATAGAAGGTGGAATATGGTAGTTTCATAATTATTATAACATCGATGTAAATAATTGATAATGGAGTTATTACTTTATAATGAAACAACACATGAAAGGGTAATTATATAAATAAATAATTTTAAAAGAATCAGTAGAGGGGATTACCTCTTCTTTGACGTGCTTCCTCAAAATCACCTCTTAGAGTACTAGTGTTTGACTTTGAAGAAGATAAAAACCTATATTATGTAACTAGGGAATTATATAATGCAAATTTTATGGGATGTTTCAACCATGAAGTCTAAAATTAATGTAAAAAATTTACGTAGGAGGTTCTTTTTTATAATTGAGGTGAGGGGCACTTTTGAAAATCTAAAAATATTATTTTATAATAAAATTATACCCCACTAAAAACCCCCAAAATGTACAAATTTAGAATATGAGATTCTAAACGGTGGTAATATAATCAACCAATAAATTTTAGATAAGTATTTTTATCAATTTAAACATTAGCATTTTAATTTACTCTTAGTTATTATTTTAAATTTCAATTAAGATAATAAATATTTCAATATTAATATGACGAAATATTTTTTAATTTAATATAAAATAGACCTTAAATAAGTACCTTAGAAAATTTTAGACCAAATTATAATTATTATATTTTTAAAAAATTATATTTATTTTTAAATAAATAAAAAAAACATATTTTTGACTAAATAGAAATTGTGTCAATTTTAACAATATTCAATTCATGTATTTTTAAAAATGTATACATAAGATGTTATCATTAAAAAAAATTATTTTATTATATCTCTATTAATTAAATGTCATCTAGAGAAATTCATAGACATATAAATGGGATAAAATTATATTTATTTTTACATTTTTAATAACATTATTTTGAGATTTCCATTAATAAAATAATTATACCATTAGTTTTGTGTAATTATACTAAATAATTATTTGTTGGGTCAAAATTAAAAATAATATTATACAATGAAGATAAATATACTATATTTCATTGTAATACTTTTATTCGAATTTAGCTTCTGGAAAATGCAACATTAAAAATGTTATACTCATTAAATTGTGAATGTGACAACTTAAACATCACTTTATATAAAATAATATAAATGTCACAGTCTCTTACAAATGGATCCAATTGGTCAATAATATGACCCTAGGATAATTATTATTGATATATAATCGAAAACTAATAATTGGTAATGTTGTTTTGTCATTTGATGGTTATTAATATTTCAATAATACGTATTTTATTGATTTTTCTTCTATTAATTAATTTATACACCATCGAAGTATAAGTTTTTATGGTAATTATATATTTCCAAAAATTAAAAATATATTACCCTTAAAATGAACAACATTTTATCTTTAAAATAATTATTTTTACTCAAATTTATCTTTTGTATAATCTTATTTAAAAAATGGTTTAGTTATTAAAATTTGAGTGAGATGTATTTAACTTTTTTTTTAAATAAAACAAATTAAATGTACTAATCTCATCCAAGTGGATTCTAGAGGACACCATTTCATCCTAAGGATGAATTAAGTCAAAAAATCATACAATGAAATAAATAGAAGTGTTAGTGTAATTTTATAATAGTATTATTACATCTAATTATCTGTTTTACCCTTTCACCATATTAATAAATACTATTGATGTTTCTATTCATAATGAATTTAAATAAATTAAATCTATTTACATAATTACATCCCACTGAATCAAAATATGAAGTCATCTTCTAAAAATTCAATACACTGTTGTTGCAATAATTATTTTAAAATTATTCTCATTTTCGCAAAGAGGGAACATATTTTTTGAAGACAAAATATTGAAAAACATTGAAATGTTTTTACATTTGAATTCAATGTAAAATTAATGAAAATGAAATAAATTATATTTAATGATAATTTTTTTTTCAATTTATACATAAAAAACATTGAATAATATAATTTAATTACATAAATTATTTTCATAGATAATTTTTTTTGAATAAGCTAGGCACCTGCCAGAAAAAAGAGACAATTTATTTTTAAAAAAATAACCTAGAATCACACAAGTTTAGAAGAAGGAAAATTACATTTGTCCCTAAAAAAATAGGGAAAATATCCAAAGGAAGAAGATCAGACCATATAAGACTATTCCTATCCACACCTCTATTGGTAATACTGTCATCCAAAGCATTTCCCTCAATGAAAACATGAGTGGTAATATACTAAATGTATTAGAGATACTATAAACAAGAAATAAATAGATTAATGAGCTACAAAATAATATAAAAAGAAGTAGATATAACAGTATGGACAATAACAGTGGAATAACACTCCAACCATATATTATTGAGACTTTTTTGTTTAGGATGATCCAAAGAAATGATAAAACCTAGAATCTTAACTTCCAAGGAGGATACAATTCCAAACGAACCATAAAACAACCAAATCCATCCCCAAAACTATTCTAAAAAACTTCCCCATATCCTGAATGTCCCAGATTACATTTAAAATCACCATGAGTGTTAATATTAGTCCATCCAATAAAAAGGTATTTCTAGAAATCCTCCACACTGCCCATCGGAGGCCAAACATTACCCTTAATATTGAAATTCCTGAGAACATAGAAGTCATGTATTGAGTTCTAACAATACAAATTCAAGGGGATTTTAACTGTTCATAGAGCAGAAACAATTCTATCCCAAGAATCCTAGGGGATGAAGACCACCCTATCATAAAAACAGATGTTCTTCTCCATCCAAATTATGCATACTAATTCCACCTTTGTAACCAGGATAACCCACATCATAAAAGGAGAAAATAGAAGACTAAACAGACTGAAAATTAGGTCCCATAAAAAGAAATAACACAACTGACAAACTTCAAAAGAATTAATAGTGGAATTCTATATAGTTGAAGCAGTAACACAGCTTAGCAATAGATTGTCCATTTCCTCATGATTCTAATGAAAAAGAACACATATGGTGCACAAGGAAATGTCATGAGCCTGGAGAGAATTATTAGTGGGGTTTTTCCCATGCAACAGCCTCCAAATCAGAGTAAACCAATAAAGAGGTAGAATTTTTCTTTATAAATTTTATATCAACTGAAAACCCAAAATAGGAGAAATGGATTGAGAATAAAAATCATTTGAGGAGAGAGTACCATAAGAATTCTTCTCCCAAATCCAAAAATAACCAAGGGAGGAAAAGTAATATTCCTTGAAAACCTGTTTAATATGATCCAGAACAACATACATGTACGAAAACCAATCCTTTATTGAAATATCTAGATCAATGTTAGGCACCACGTGAATGAGTGAATCATGAAAAGGAGAACCTATCCAATAGTACCTCAGTAACTGAAGAGAGGAAACTTTAGATACAAACCAACAAGCATTAATGTCATTGAGATAAAACAATTCTTGAGAGAGGGTAAAACTGTGGAATCCAAAATGACTAGAAAATGATACATAAGTTTTTTTAGAAACATGGATATAAAAAAAGAAGTGGATTCATAATTTTCATTCACCAACCTCCCAAAAATAGAAGCTTGCAAGGCTTGAATAAAAAATTTTAGAAATTTAAAACCAATATCCCCATCTGAAAAGGCTTACAACAATTATTTCAAGCCATAGTGACCAATATTCTTTCCAAAATACTGATGCTCTAGATGAATTTCTAAATGGAAACATTAATTTATTTAAGAATAAAGCCGAGCATTTATAAACCATAAATGTTTAATCATATTTAGACATAATAATAGCTTTGAAAAGGCACACACAACCTTATATTGAGAGATATCTACCCTTCCAAGAAGATAAATTCTTTTTGATCCGACCAAGAATTCCAGAAAAATAACAAGCCTTTGGAAAACACCAAAACATAAACACCCCAATAAAGTTGAAAGTAATTATTCATTATCAAATTCCCAATTCATTAATAATATTAATTTTCTATGTAGGTGAGATATTATTACTAAAATAAACAATATATTTATTCCAACTGACCTGTTGTACATAGAACTTCTCACAATGTAAAAGAACCTTCTTGATATTTTGAATGTTTCAATTGGTACCTTGAATGAATAAAATATTATCATCTGCATAGAGAAGATGATTTGGAGCAGAAATACCTCTACTAGAACCAATATCCATGAACATTCCATTATTAGCCATCATGGAAATTAATCTGCTTAGATAATCCTCAGAGATGGAGAAGATAATAGACGAGATGGGATCACTCTATCTACCCCCCTGGAACAAGAGAAATAAACCCTTGTAGAGCCATTTACAAATACAAAAACAATATCAGTTTCAAAAATAATCTTTATCCAGCCAATAAAATTATAATCAAATCCAAACATGTCAAGGATTTTGAAAATAAAATTCTAATCCATCGTGTCCAAATCCTTTTTAATATCACGATTTAGGGAAATATTCCCTCCTCAAATAGGCTTTTTGAAGAGGCTGAAACACTCTGATGTAGAAATCATAAAATATTTGATTTATCTCCCATTGATAAAACCAAACTAATTTGAGAAAATATTTTTACTAAAGATAGGTGACAATCTATTAGCAATAATTTTTGTAATAACTTTGAACAAAGTATTGATTAATGCCAAAGGTTTAAAAAGATAGATTTCATTGTCCTTATCCTTCCTATGAATTAAAGAAAGGAATTAAGAATTTAAACATTGAGGTTGATATCCTTCTCTGATGAAATGAATAACACTCTTGCAAAAATCATCACAAATAATCTCCCTGTAATTTTGAGAAAAGAAGTTGCTAAAGCCATCAGGACCTAGAAAATTGTCAGGATTGAGGCTAAACACGACAACCTTAATCTCTGTTTCTAAGGGAATGAATGTAAGTCCTGAATTATCCACTTGAATTACAAGATTTTTAATAACACCATCGACTGGAGAAGAAATAGTTCGAGAACCATTCAAGAAGAGTTTAAAAAAATTAATAATGTGCTCAGAAAGATCATGTCTACTATTCAATATTTTATCACCACTCATTTGCAAAGTAAGAGGCTGAGAGGATTTCCTAACTCATTATAGAGAGTTAAAAACATAGAACTCCTATCCCCATCCTTGAGCGAGTTTTCCTTGAAATTGTATCTTTTCATGTAATCTTTCATGTTGAGAAGATTATGGAGTTTGAAAGTCAAATATGTTTCCAGCTAAACACTAACGGAAAAATCATCATGAGTATACTGCTCTAGAAAACACAGAAGGGAGAATTTGAGGTTGGAGAAATCCTTATCAAGGTGACTAAACATTTCCTTTATCCAATGCTTGAGATTACCAATTAGAATAAATAATTTTAGGATTAAATATAAAACATTACTCTTACAACCCACTGAACCCAAAACATCACTAACAGGCTTATCAGAATCAGGTTGATAAACCCAATCCTTATTAAATATGAAGGGAAATGGAAGCCTAAAATCATTACCTATGAGATCAACCATTATAGGGTGATGAAGATAATTGAACCGAGATAAATTCATGAAAGAGATAGAGTCTCTAGAACATAAAGAATACTCATTTACAAAGGACCTATCATGTTTACTAGAAATAATACCTCTAATATGTCTTTTATATCAAGTTAACTTCTCATCAACAAGATTGATTCCAACCAGTTCATTATTCTCAATGCATTTATTGAACGCTTTTGATGAGATATAATTTTTCATAGGTCTCATTTTTTTATCATGGATAAGAATAAAATTAAAATCACCAAGAATTATTCATGATCTATCAATGATGCTTTGGATATAAGTAATATCAAACCAAATACTTCGACAATCTAGATAGCTATTATTGGCATAAATAAAAGAACATGCCTACTTAAATCCCATCACAGAAAAGGAATAAGTAATATGTTGAGAACTTGAGTCGACCTGAAAGGGATGAGAAAAAGATGAATGATCCTGAACCCATAAATTATGGACCTCAGATAAACATTTTTTTGCACCTATAAAAGTGAATCCCATAATTTCAAGGCTAGAAATTCTATTTGAAAAAACCATTTTTACGTTCATCCACCCCCAAAAAAACAGTTCTATAAAACCTAATATGGAGTTCAAGATACCGGACTGTGGCTTCATTAGCCAGTCCCTAGAAATTTGAGAATAAAATCTTCATTTAGAACCAAATTTGGAATTGAACCTCCTCTTATTCCCATCTCCCTCATTCTTTTTGATGATTTTCAGAGGTCTCCTTGCCTTATTCTGGGAAACATTGTATTATGAATCAAACTAGTAATGTCTACGGGATTAATCTATTGATTTTCCTCCTTATAAATAGGCTTAGATTCATCCATACATACAAACTAAGAAAAAAGGATCCTTCATATCCTATCTATATTCCATCTGACCTGTATATTCCTGCACTTTATCATCATTTAAATCATCCATGCCTGAGGGTTGTGATTCATTGATAAAATCTTTATTCTTGCATTCCTCCTCCAGGATAGCATTGGGGTTAACCCTACCAAAAAATGGAATAAAAAGATCGTTCAAATGTGGTAAAAATTCTATAGAACCTGCATTCTCTTGCACTTCAACATCATTAAACTCATCCTCGACTGAGGAATGTGAAACACTAATATAAATGCCATTATTTCCTAAACAATATTCCAATAGACCTATTGAATTATAATAATAATCTTTAGTAAGATCCTTCAAATCATGTACTAATTTTTAGAACCTGCAATCTCTGACACTGTTGAATTTAGCTAATAGAATTCATTGATTAAAGGAGAATCATTTGATTCAGGCACCTGATTTAGGAGATGGGAACATTAGTTGAAATATGAGAGGTTTTTGAGAGAATGATTTACTTTTTCATCCTTGTAACTAAATTAGTCATATATTTAGCAATAGAGGTTGAAAGAGAGAGCTCCACCACACATAGTTTCATGCTGTAATCCAAATCAGTAATATCTTGAGAAATTTCAAAGGCCATTGAATCATCATCATTTGAACCTCCAGAAGGCACCTAGATCACTGGGAAATTTTAAGGATAAGGATGTGAAATAAGATTATCTTCCACCTTAGTAACCTCATCTAATGACTTATTCAAAGAGACCCTTAAGGTTGGAGGGAAATCTTGTGACTCTTTCTCCAAATGCTGGGTTTCAGGCTTCTTCCAAAAAATATCACCTTTTTATAGGAATTTTTAATTTCCTTGAATTCATTAACTTTAAGAGGCACCATAAACTTATTTTGAATCACTCTACATGTTTCAATGGTGTGCCCCACAATCTTTCCGAAGTCACAGAAGGGATGGACCTGTTCTAACTCAAATATGACTTCTATTTTCCAGTCATTGGCAATCATAATGATGGACATTGGTCATTCAGTATCCAAATTGACATCATACATTCACATCACGAACTGATGGGTCGTGTCATGAATTGAACCCTATAAACAACCCACACTGAAGCCAAAAACATATATTAGGGCTGAATACTAAAGTCTTATGTCAAAAACTATAGTTCACATAGTGAACTTATCATGGTTACAAATTTTAGCTCCCAAAATCCACCGATCCTACTATAGTATTCCTCCATGCATCGATGACCTAGGAAACATATAAAGGAACAAGATAGAAGGATATGGTCCTTTTCATAAGTTATCATGCCCCGTGTAAATTATAAAGTGAACTACTTTTAAGGTATATGTGGGGAAACCCTCTAGTTTCCCAAAAAATTATTGAGTGCCTCCATAATGATTTAAAACATATAATAATACAATGGTATCATTTCATAGTTATAAAAATAATTATCATTCATGTCATCTTATAAAGGCCATAAATTACAAATATAATCAATCAGTTGTGTTACAAATAATGTTCCATATCAATTACACCATTCAGAAAAATATCTTTTGAATATGTTTAAATGAATTATTAACCAACTAAACAATTCCTTCTATAAAGAAAAATATTTTGTAAAATACTAAAAACTATTTTAAATAATGGTTTATTAATATAAATTTTAATAACATAAAATCACGATTGTATTAAATTTAAACAAACATTAATGACATATTACTAATTCAAAAATTATATAAAAGAAAACTATATAAATTTAAACACACAAAAAAATAGATTACTTTTTTATTTTACAATCAAAAAATAAAATTATATCAATAGTGGAGATAATAATATTGAATAAAATTTTATGTCATTACATTAAATTATAGATAACACAATAATAATGTTCTATCTCATAATAATGGAATTAGTATTTGATTACATCCAATGAAACTAAATGAGTTTCAGTGTTATGATACCCCTTAATTGAATATATAGATTCAAAATAATTTTTTATTATAAATTAAATAACTCATTATGGAAAATATTTTTAACACATTTATGAATAACACTCACCTATGGGCTATACAATAATTACATGACCTCTAATGAGGTTTGTTTCACTAGAGTGTGATCCTTTACTGTTATTTTGAAAAACACCTATCATACTCGGGTGCTTCACCTTCACATGAAGAAACCCCAATATTATAATAAACATAATACATATATCTATATGACGGAAATTTAATAGAAGAAGGAAAATAATGAGAATATAAAGTATAAGAAAAATAGGGAATAAAGAAAGAACATCATTCCTCTACCCTCTTTTATCTATCATGGAGGTGGAAGGAAGGAGAATCTCTCACACTCTCTTGGATGATTTTCATGAATGATTGGCTAGTTGAGGGTTTCTTGTCCTTTATTATCTCTCCACTCATGTCAATTATTTACATTATTTATGAATAATAATAATAATAATAATAATAAATCCATACTATGATAGAAAACTAAAATAATTGAAATAATAGTATCAATATAATAAAAAAAATTATATGAAAAACAACAATAAAGAAAATTTTTCATCCTAATAATAATAATTCATCAAAAAATCAGTGAAACCATTTCCATCAGAATAGTTATAGTCCTTAAAAAATATCACTCTTTTAAGGAAACAAATACAATAATAATTTTCATCTCAATTAAATTGAAAAATAATCACTTTAAATATCCTATAAAATCTTAACATATCGCCATTATATAATTTAATTAGGGTTTGGGATGTTTGGAAAAGAATATTTAAAATTTGTGTTACTTTATAATGATTAATTTTTACTTAGCACAACCTATATACCACAAATAAAACCTTTCATCCTTCAATGTATAAAAATACACCGTGAGTAGATAAATTTCATGCTCTAAAAACCATTCACCTAAATACGAAATTACCAAAAAGATTGAATAAATCAACATTTTCTCCCAAAATATAGAAATTATATAGCATGTTAAAAGACATATAAAATTAGAGTGTTATAGATAACCAATAATCTAATACAATTTGTTAGAACCAATTATTACTATGAGAAACCCAATGTTTGAGGGGTGAATTAGTGTGAGATCACATTGAGCAATATTCTTATGAAAAAGGAACCAAAGACCATTAATGTTTCCATAGTCCCATGATAAAATATATATTGATTTTTAAACACAAAATGAGTATTTAAATAAATAGTGAAAATAAAATCAGATGGATGAAAGGTTTATTATGTGGTTCACCCTAATAAGAAAAGTAATAAGAGAATACACACTATGGTATTATAGTATATAAAAAATCATAAACACACTATGATAAAGAAATAATTATTAGTTTATTTTTCCACCTTTAATAAGATTTACTCCCTTTTCTTTTCTCTTTACTCTTATATTTGAGATAAAGATAAAAACCCGATTTAGGATATAGGATATACAGTGAAATTATCAAAAAATCAAACATATTGAACTGGTGATGATATTTTTGATTGGATTCATATCATCATTAACACTATGTATATCATAATCTGTATCATTAGATCCTTAATTCTGTATCATATAGAAAGTCAATCCATTAATTATTAAAAACTATTAAATATAAATAAGAAAATTCACTCTATTAATCTGATCCCTTTATTTTTTTTTATTTTTCAAGCAATGAATTTATAATCTTCAAACCCAGGATGAATAAATAGGTTTTCTATAGAGACTTTTTTATCTATAAACTATTAAACAGTTTTCTCACCTTCTGAAAAATAATAAAAATATATATAAATTTTTATTTATATTATGCATGAATATATCAATATATATATAAATTAATAGGATAAAAATATTTAGATTTCATTATCATTGCCTAAACTATATAGAGGTATTATGATTCCTTATAATAGTACCCCAAGTCAAAGGATTACTTTACAAACTAAGATCTTATTCTTAATTTTCATCCCACCTATCACTTTGTCCATTTTTTAAATTTTATTTAAATAATCATTAACATGGATATATTTTATTTACCATGGAATGGGAACCTGATTCAATGTCTCCACACCATTATAGAAATGACGCGTTTCTTCTAGTATTCCCATGTAACTAGAGATAGTGTTAATATACCATTTGAAAATTCATTCTAACAATGGTGTAATATTTATAAATATCTCATTTAAACTAGTGGTCCCTTACAAAATGTCATTCACTATATGTTACATTATTGAGACAATATAATATCAAGAATGGTGTATATGGAGTTTGGAAAAATATCCTTGATTATGATCATTAAATTTTCTATAGTATTGTTTTCCATTCATAATTATTTCATATTTTATCATCATTATATTATCTAAAGACTAAAACTTTCAAGTTTTACTCAATTATAGTAATATAAAATCCATAAGATATTATTCACATTTCTCCTTAATAAAATAATAAGATTCATTTCTCCATACATGATTCCAATATTCAAATGATTATACCAATCTCCATTTTTTTGGTTTGATGGAAATTTTCCATAGATAGAATATATATTTTTAATAATTTTAATCATTATATTAAAATTTATATAGAAATATAATTTATTAATTTAAATCTAACGATATCATTATTCAATATATAAAATAAGAGAGTGTATAATGATTCCTTATCATACCAATTATTCTTTTATGAAATATTTACCCTTATAAAATATTAAATAATACCCATAAATGTGTGTTTTACATTGATTTTATCTCTCCTTTTTTATATATCTCACATCTCATCTATTGAAAAAAATCCAAATGGTGCCCTCATAAATCATGAAAACATGACCAAACCACTATTGAAATTTAAAAAATACTTATAGAGGGTATAATTATAAATGACCTTAGTTTGAGGAAGATGGTTGAAATCCATGAGTCAAAAAAGGTTTTTAAAATGTTGGAATAGAATGATATTTTGTTGATGTATTATACACATACACATTTATACTTTTATAATTTATAATTATGATTTATTTGTTAATATTCACTTTAAGGATTTATACTGGATCTCAATAAGCTTAACATATGAGTATTGTAACAAATGTTTTGTGAGATACATTATACTTTTTTCACAAAAGATCAATTTATACATTATTATTAATTATCAAATATCCTCAAAATATTACATTATTTGTATTAGTTAGGTATAAACTTTGGTAATGAATTTTTTTTCATTTCACCTATATTAGGAAAAGTACTTTGTTTTATATTTATCAACCATTTATTACATTATATATCAATATATAATTTACCACCATTAATTTATTTTAAATTTAATATATCTTTATCCCAATACTAATTTTCACATTCCGTCAAATATTTATTCTTCTATGATCTATATAAAAGTTATAATTAAGAGTTCCGTTAATATAATTAATTAGAATTTCACTACAATGAATGATTTTTATTTCAGATCTATTTGAAAATAGAACCAGAGTAATGTTTTATAGACTATATTCGGTTAAGTTTATATCATTTATAACAATATATAATAACTGTATATTATAAATTTGGATTTATAAATTGTACAATCGAATTATAAAAAATTTTAATCCAATGATATAAATAGTGTGATTTTTTTTCTATCGTGAATTTTAATTATATTTAATTCCCCTTTGAAAAATATCATTTAATTGATAAATATATAATACCTCATAGATTAACATGGAATTTGTGAAAAGAATAACTAAACATTATTTTAAAACTGAAATTATAATCCCAACATGTTTTACAGTTATTAAAATGATTCAATTTTAATTCCATAAATGATAATATAAATAAAATATATGTTTATGTTAATTTTTTCATCAATATATCTATGCATATATTTATTTTAAAATAGAAAATAATTTTTAATCCATCCTTTATCATGTATTTTACATTTTAAAATACCATCCTTTTGCTGCTTCTTTTAGAATTTATAAATATTTATTTAAATGAAATTCCATTTTTCATCATCATAGACTTAAAATAAATTATTTTAGTTAATGTGAAATTCCTTATTGACCATTTTAACCTTGAATGAAGTCTTTATTTTTATTTAGTAGAATTTTAATATCTTCAGTATCACTTATTATAGGATAAATGTGTTGAATCATGTATTTACACAATTTAGAATGTTTCATCACTATCAAATTCATTAATATAAGGATACTAGTTTCATAAAAATCGAGTAATAAATCTAATCAAATTTCATTATTAGTAATTTTTTTGGTATTAAACTCTAATTTGTTTGGATGAAATTTTTTTCAAGTTTCCGGTTTCTAGATTCTCATGTCTTAATTTTTAAATGACTATATAAATCCTAATTGGTAAATTTTAACCTGATTTATATTTCATAGCATCTTTAATCAATTATTCTCTATACAGGAAAAAATATTGTTCTAAAAAAATTATTCATTTTCTATTATTTTTGGCTGTATTGTTTTGTGACCTCATATATTGGACTCAAATACTTAAACTCTTATCCATTGTAATAAAGCATGAGATTTTAGAGTAAACACTTCAATACTATATTAATTTTTGATCAAATTTTATGACCATTCTCATGAAATTTATAGTTATGTTATTTAAATTCCAAAAAATAATGTATTACATCTGTATTAAGCTTATAAATTTTGATTAAATTGAGGTATTTTAATATTTTTCTTCAATCTCCTTCACATATATTTTTTCAAAATATTATTGAGTGACTTATGGAAACACTTAATCAAGAAATAATAATAATGAATAATGATATTGTTTTTATATCTTAATACTTTATATGATTCCTTCATTTCAATTGGAATTTCACTTTCATTAAATTACTATTAATTGATTAAGTGTTTTATTTATTATGTAATACAAATCTTAAGATGAAAAATTCTATCGTGGACTTTGTAAATACCTATTTTGACCATATTCAACAAATTTTGGTACTTATATACAATAATAGGTTATTCAAAATCATTAAATAATAAATTTCATTATAATATTATTCAATATTCAAATAGTTCATTTGAAAACTAAATTTTTCGATGGAGATATCACTAATATTAAATCTTAATTTTTGAAATGTTTTATAATGTAATTATCTACTATAATAGACATAAAAATATGTTATTGTCTGATCAAATAGTCATTTAACGTTATAATAAACATCGTTTCCTCACATCCCAGAAACTTATTTTTTATCCATCACCAATTTCTTTAAGTTCACAAAACTTATATATGAAATCATATTATAATCCTTAATGATGAAAATACATCATTATTCACCACTAGTAAGATTTGGTTCCATGGTATGATAAAAATAAAAATAATCCAATTTAAATAACTTTATTATAGTATTTTTCTTTTGTTTGTATTGTTTTGGACCATTTATTTTCCTTATATACAAGTTTCACAGGCTTGAATCCTTTTATTTTAAAATTAATCATTACTTTATCTTCATTAAGAAATGATAGATTCCCCATGTCTTTTTGTTACATTTGACAATGTTGTCAATAACACAAGTTTTTTTCTTTCTTCCATAGTGAGGTGATATATGCTCCCAATGCTATTAATATGATAATAATATTTATTATAGGATTAATAATGAATTAATCACCTCTATTATTTACTTTAATTAATAAAATCCTCATACCGAATGAGACTTCATGAATAGATTCATATAATTGACTCATTGTTAAGAGATTATGATGAAATTAAGAAACAAATATCTTATCTATATAATTGACTTCATGAATATTGATATTTTAATTAAATTTAATATTAATAATCCATCATTAATATAATAAAGCATATCATCTATAAGAATCATTATGTTTATTTAGAAATCAAGTATTACCTATCATGTGAGACAAAAAACTATTATAAGTGATCTAAATGATACTATTTTTCCAACCCCAGGGAATCATAAACAAACCTTTCCTTTTATTCTATAATTATTTTATTCTATGAAATGATATTTTAATTTTTTATACTTTTTTGTCTCATATGTTGTTTCAATTTAATTTCAATAATATATTATTCTATATCAATTGTCGATATTTTTTCCTCTATTAAAATATATATTTTCTCACTTTCAACTTTATTTATAGAATTTTTATATTTAGTTTCATATATCTCATCCTTTAATAAAATCCAATTTTCTATAATTATATGAAAATTCAATAATTAAACAATTTTTTCCTTTCATATTTAGGAAATTTTTTTACTCTTTATTAATTGTCTCAAACATCATCACATCAAAATTAACTTATTACCAATTTATAATATGTCATTATGTGATTTATACAGCCAAAAAATTAATAATTATTCAATGTAATTGGTCTTCTTTTATATCTTCCCTATTTTATCTAAATAAATATTACTTTTTTAATACTCTTTATAATTTTTTTTACTATTTCCATCCATATTGTTTCTTCGATTTCTTTATTATCAAGAACATTTATATTTGTAATTTTCTACCATGGATGATTAAAATTTATTTACAAGTCAATTTTATTTATAAAAATGTTCCTCAACATTCTTAAGTATTCGTCATGTATTCTTTAGGCCACTTATAATTACTCATTAGGGAAAACACCATTGTGGATTCTAAATTACTGTTTCTTTTCAAACATTAAATGTTTTCATTTATGATGAATCATCTTTATTATTGTATCAAATTTTTCATCATTATATTTATTTATCATTACTAATTCATTAATATAAGTTTTATAATTATTTATTATATTACCTTTTCCATCAATGATCAATTTGAATTCTATTAATATATCAAGGTTGTCTTTTGTATCAAGATTCCCTTCTACCACTTAATGAATGCATGGAATTTAAAAATTAAAATTAATAAGAAAATAATTTGAGTATTTAATTAATTGAACCCAAATAATATATCATAATATTAATCTAAACTAACCTAAAACTTATTCTATCTAATCATTAGTACCTACTAATGAGTAACATAGGATAAAAAATATATCATGGGGGTATAGTTTCCAAAATACACAATTTTCTTATGTTAAACAATTTATTTTAATATAAAATTAGAATGATACAAATATAATAAAGATTTAATATAATATACAATATGAATTAATGGACATACATGTAATAATAACAAATTTTGACACTACATATTGATCATAAAATATTAAAAAAATGACCGTTTCAATCTATGTATAAATAATATGATAGAATACAAAGTATAATGTGAGTCAAATATGGATAACACAACCCACATATGATCCCCACCTACATAAAAAAATTAGACAACATGTGCACCACTGAACACTTGTTGGGGATGAGTATATAAAAATACCTAATAGGTATCACCAAAATGGTATAATTTAAATTACATATAATAAATACTATCTTGATTATATTAAATAAAATTAAAGAGAATTATTTTTAAATGATTTTCAATAGTTTTTAAATATTTATAAAACCCAATGTGTAATATATATAAATAAAAAACTATTTTAGAAAAATTACCTATCTTATTTAAAAAAATATTATCTTGAAATTGGAAATCACTATAGAGTTATGTGCCAAGGTAATAATTAGAAACATATAAACATAAAAATGCATACACCACTATTGATAATAAGTAATATTTCCGTTTAATATATACTGTTACCTAAATCATAACATACTTACACGTATATAAATATGGATAATAATAAAAATTAATGAATTGGTTACATTACCCCACCACTATATAAAATATAGAGTATGAACACATTTAAGGGTCTTAAAGAATATCACGCCCCTCTATCTCAATCATGAAGTACTATAATATTTAAGTAAGTGCATTGATAACCTCAAATTATAAACTAAAATCCTAAACACATAAGTTGTTCCGGTGATAAAAATCAACCTATGTCATCAAATATCAATATTATAAACATGGAATTTAATAGAGACCCATATATGACCTACCCATTTAATATAAACCACTTATTTATTTAAAAAAAAATGACCTTTAAAAAGTGTATCACTTTTAAATTAATAAATCTAAAAAATATCTTTCTAAAATGTATTGTAACATCTAAGAATTTACATAGACACGCATATCAATTTTTTCACTTATTATAAATTTCATAATTAAATAGAGTTTATTATAATAATTATTTATGTTTAGGGGATTAAAAACTATAAACACACACACACCTAACAAAACCTAGTGGGTCAAGAATTTTCCAACTCCAAAAGGATTAGAAAGCACACTCTAGGGCCAAAAATAGTTTTTTATATTAGTTAAAGGCCCAATAGATGATAACCACCATATATTGGGATTTAAAGCCCCATGATTTTTTGCCCTTGGATCGAAGGACATTAATTATCTTCTTCCTCTTTTTTCACATCCCACGATTTCCTATCCATATTTCCTAATGGCTAGTAATATATTATAAAAATCCATATTGCCTGCTCATGATCACAGTTGAATGTACCTTGGTGGTTCCACCTTTCTCTTAACCACATCCCATGCCCAGTTCACCAGCTTCCCCTCCTATTGAGTTCCATATCCACCACACCTCTACCTCACCTACACCTTCCTCAAGTGAGGAACTTACTACACATATCCCACATGTGATTAATGAGCGTACACCCCCCCAAATGGGGGGACAAAGTTGAAATGGCAAGGGTTTGAATCCTCTTATTTGCTATATGTGGAGAGCACAACTGAGTACCACTAGCCTGCAGAAGAGGCCACAAATTTTATTTTAGTAATAAAATATAAATTAAATAAAACTGACTCAATAAGAATTATTTAAATGATATATTAAGAGTTATAAATAAATGGTAAATATGAAATAAATATTCTAAAAATATTAGTGGATGCTAAATACATATAAAATTTATAACTATAAGAAATAATTCACCTAAATCAGATACTATAATGAACATCAAAATTATAATAATTATTTAAGAAAGAAAAAAGAATAAAACCCATAGAGTATACATTAATAAGATTGAAATAAAAATTAAAATTTTGTTGGTGATTGATGTAATCAATATCAATTTATATAGGTTTATGTTAATTTTAATGATAATTAAAATGTATAAGTATCTATAAGAAATTTAATATAACAATTGGTATAACAATTCAGTCATTAGGAATAAAATTCATCATATAGAAACTATATTTATTCTTTTTATTTAATAATTATATTTATCATCTTTATAAATAAATTTTTAAAAAATTGAAATTAAATTTTGAAAAATAAAATTAAAACTAGTGAAAGATGAAATTCTATTATTTTTTTGATACAATTATGTTTTATTTGATTATCATAATTCTATTTTTTATATTTGGTTCATTATATAATTGCATCATTTTATAACAATGATATAAAAACTTTATTATTTTTTTGTTTATGAAATAAAAAAAGTATAATGTGTTAAATAAAAAATGAAAAAAAATCTTACACATCCTCCTAAATATAATGTCAATTTTGAATGGGTAAAAAAATTTAATCCGTTAAAAAATATATTTTTAATAATCTATTTTGTATAATTTACTCTATGAATTTCACTTATTTTTGGATGGTTTTAAAATAAATATTTTTGAAGCCAATATATTTTTATTAAATTATATGTTTGAAAAACTATCTTGGTGTTTCTAAATCAGAATATTTTAATATTATGTTTCCAACTTCCTAATGAATAGTTAATTGACCATTATTCAAATTTTATTATACCATAAACCCTTTAAACTAAATTTTCCATCATTACAAATAATATTAACATAAATTTCCATGTATTTACTATCTCAAATAACTCTTTTATAATCCTTATATCCTTTAAGAAATCCTCCATAATATTTAAAGAAATCTATTAAAATGCTATCAGTTTCCCCATAAACACTATCTTGTATATAAGATTACATTAATATATACCTATTTTAAAATTTTACAATATGCTAATACAATATAGATATATCCAAAGTATTATAATTTATATGTAATATGAATATGATTTTCCTTCTTACTTTTCTTATTCTTTATTGTTGAGATAATAAGTTATTTAAATAATATTTATTTATTTTTGAAAAAAAATTACATAATACCTTAATTTTAATGTATTATTACTATCTTGGACATATAATTTTAATTAGGGTCTCTATGTTATGCATTTTATAATATCCCTATTTTATAATTTATGTGAACAAGAACATGAATTGTCGTTATATTTGAATAAGTGATCCCCCAGTGTCATTTTTGATAGATCTTAGATTTCTTTGTAAATATATTTTTTATCACCAATGAAAATAAAATATATTGATTACATGCACTAAATTTTTTATGGTAATTATGAATCAATGCATTTTTCATTTACTATTTTAGTCCTTCAAAAATTTTCTTCTAATCAAATTGATAACTTTTACATCAATACATTTCCTTATTAAATATTTAGTATATATTAAAACATAAATATATCATGGGGTTTAATTTTACAAGGAACCCATTAATGAGAATACAATATAATACATTATTTAATTAGAAATATTCACTTAAATATCCATAACATTTTATTTCATCACATTTTTTTATTGGTGTATATCTTTTGACTTTATATATTCAAACCTTGTAAACCATAAAATTTATTATTATGTAATATTATTCATTATTATGTATTATGATGTATGTTTCTTATCTGTTTAAGAATATTATGGAATATCATGGATGAGTTTATTGATCAGTTGGTATTAGAATTATATACCCCTATATTATATTACCATGTTTCATGATACTTATAAGATATTGTGATATGATTTTCCTTACAATTTATAAATATCATTTTAAATAAGGCCTTAACCATATGTTTGTAAATGTCCCATATTAAGCGTCTCTATCATTATGTAATTTATTTATATAGTATCAATTTTTTATATAATTATTTTCATTTCAATATATTTGGATTTCTAATTATTATTTACCTATTATATATTTCAAATCAAGTATTGATGCTTGCAGTTCCTTCAATATGTTATAACTTACGAATAATTTAAATTCATCTATTTTATTATTTTTCCTTAATTTTTTATTTTGTCAACACATGTAATTTTTATTAATTTACTGATAATATAATGAATTTATTATAAAATAACGTATTTTATATGTGTCATGAACTATGATATATTATTTATATAGGTAATCTAACCTCTTAAATTAAATTTAATTTTGGTCATTTTTAAACATTGGTGAAATTACATTTCAATGTAATAAGAGACCATAATATATATTTTAATATCCTCATAGAAAATACAATATGAAATAGAAATAATTTAGTGGCAACGTTTGGAACTAGGTTTAGGAGAACAGATGATTTCTTTTAAATCCCTAAAATATTCTAGAATAAGGCCTCTTAAATGATCATTTGATAGTTTATAAATTGAAAATACATAGTAATTTTTTATAATAGGTTATAATTTTAATAATAAAATAATAGTTATAAGTGTATTATATTATAAATTAATATGTTATTTTTATTAGACAATGGATCTTGTTAAAAGAAATGAAAACATCATTAACACTAGAAGATTATATATGGAATTATTAAACGAAAATCTTAATGATGTTATGTAACATATCAGATTTTCCATGTACTATATTTAGATATTATATTGATTGATTTAGAGACAAGACACTAAGACTATAGAGACCCAGGCATATCATGCATGGATATTACATCATCTTGGATGAATATTCTGTACATTAAAAAAATACATGGTCAAGGACCCTAATAGTTTAGTGTCTTTGGAATCTTGAAAACAAAATATTCTACCATGGTGAAAGATCTTCAAAATATCCCATAAATATCTCTACCTTTAGTAATCCTACATAAAATTGTTATTCATAACCTGGGGAAAGGAAACATAAAAAAGGTGTGAGCTGAAATGCTCAGTAAGGGTAAATAAGGGAGATGTATAAACATAATTTGTGCATAAGGGTATGAGAACATTATCATGAAAATATAATATCATAACCTAAATAAGAAAGATCATATACATGAATCATTGAATAAATAATGGAGGTTCATAAAACATGAATCACAAGTAAATAAATAACCTAATCCATGAAAGAATAACATAGGAATAAAACATGTATTTGTGGATGAAAAATAATAATATAATATTATTTCCATAGTATCTAAGGAATTACTGCAAAGACCATCATGAGAGTATGGGTTCACTCTCCAAACCATATTCATATTCATGGTTCACTCCCATGAACATATTAGTAGCATGAGTGTACTCTTCATACCATCTTGGTTGTCACAGTTCACTCACATGGCCATCTTAGTAGCACGAGTTCAATCTATATACGATCTTGGTAGTCATGGTTCACTCTGATTTCCATATTACTAGTCATGGTTTACTCCCAAGAACACTTTGTTCTATCTCATGAGATATAAATCTTTACCTAATGCATTGGAGGGAGATATAGGTCCCATGTTCCACAAAACATTAATCATATTATGACACATTAAAATAGATGGGTTCTATAAACATCAAATCATAACCCATGAAATGAAATCGGTATCATTAACATTTTATCAAATCAGAAACTATGGAAAATATATTGGTTTCATAATCATTTCATCAATGTATAACCCATGAAATGAATTAGGTTTCAAAATCATATAACTCGTTGAAAATAAATAGATTTCATAAACATAAAACCCATGGAAGAGAAATGGATTTCATAAACATATAACCTGTGGAAGAGAAAAGAGTTTCATGAAGACCATGATATTAATTATAACCCATTCATATAAATTTTATGAATGGAACCTTTACATCATTACCTATAAGGTCATGATTAACCTCAATAGATGTAATCTTAGATGGAAAATAATTTTTAAACATCTGTCAAAAACATTTCTTGAGAAAAATATCCTTTATTTTTTGAAAAAGTATTTTTAATACATTAAACAATTTGATAATAATTTTTATATAAAATTCCTTTTAAACTTATAAATAATACTTGAAATCAATTTAAAACCTTTTTCCTTGAAAACTTATAAATTAAGATTCAAAACATTTTAAAAAAAGTTTTCTTCAAAAAAACATAGAAAAATTATAACAAAATTATGAAATCATTTGGAAAATAATTTCTTTGAAAATACTTTGAAAACATATTAATTTTTTTAAATTTTTTTTCAAAATAATTTTGTCTAAAATACTTTAAAATTTTTAAATAGTTCTTGAAAATGTTTTGAAAACTATTTTCCTTGAAAATACTTTGAAAAATTATAAATAAATCTTAAAAACATTTTGGAAAACATTTTCTTTAAAATTAATTTTAGAACTTATAAATAAATTTTGAAAACTTTTTGAAATCAATTTTCCTTGAAATCTTATAATATAACCATCAAAACATTTTAAAAATCATTTTCCTTGAAAACATATAAATGAAGTTTGAAAAAAAATTTAAAACCATTTTCCTTGAAAACTTATAAAAGATGTTTGAAAATGTTTTGAAAACCATTTTTCTTGAAAATTCCTTTTAAAAAAATTTCAAAGAAAAATATCCTTTAAACATGAAAATAATGTTTCAAATTAATGATGGCGGATAAATCCATACATGACGTATGAGGTGAAAAGAACATTTCTTTTGCACGGTAAAAAGGATAGAAAATTTACTTGTTAAAAAGAGACAAGAATATTACATTGAAAACATTGGTAAAAGACAAAAAGGGTAAAAATTTCTTTTAATTATCATAGGATATTAGTAGAATATTCTTGGAAACTTTTTTTAGTAAACATGGTTTTGAAGGAACATGGATTTCTGATCGAAGAGTGGGTAAATTTGGGTTTTCTTAAGAACAATTTCTTAACTAACTTAGGTACCAAAGAGTATAAAATGGCACCACTAAATTAATATATCGTGAATAAATATATGAGAATAAAATTCATTAATTTTTTGAGATATGGAACATAATAATTCATCAAAGGAAGCATAAACTTAAACAATCTCGAAAAATAATGATATTTTATCTATAAACTCTTATAACTTGGTAACTTGGGATAATAATATTCATGTAAGAAAAGGAAATTAAATTAAGATTAAAATATCATGAAAATAATTATATTCAATATATAACATGTAAAATGGAGGTATATACACCTCAAAAAAAATTAGGTTTATAACAAGACATGAGTCTCAAAGATGGAAAATTGAGACAAAACATTTTTACCAATTTGGTAACTTATGAAAATTAAAACTGATGAATGAAAGTTAATAAAAATGATATGTTAATAACCATAAATTTATGTATAATATACATATAATAAAATAATTGGAAATACTTACTACTCATAAAATGAATGAGTGTTGGACATAACATGTATCTCACGGGAATAAAAAGTGAGATGAAATCCCCTCATCTTGTGTCTTGAATCTCATCGTACTCAATAAAACAACATGTATAATAAATAAAATTTATTATAAATATTTTAAAGAACCTTATTATTAAATATAATACCATATATGTTTTTATTACGACCATATATTACCCTCTTTTTAACCATCCTATGTTAAGGTTTCACTTCGGGTAATATTCGCTTTGTTTTTCATATGTGTATTAATTTGTTATATTGTTGGTCCTTATAATTATATCCTGATTCCAGAATTTAAACCATGATATAAATATCATTTATATACAGTATATTGTTATTATAAAAATCTATATAATATATAAGTATGAAATGAAATACACCGTTCATGGAGACGGTATGTCGTACGTATGCATTAACACTATTTTCATTTAATTGTCATGTTGAGTAAAAGGAACATATATATATATATAATTATTAAATTAGATTTATGATATCATATATATCATATATATTCACTAACACCATACTTAATACAATACATGTAGTGCATGAATGAATCATATTGTTTTGAGGGGGCGGTGGTCCACACTTGCTCAAATGAAATTATCTTATTTACATATTATGGAAAGCATAAAGGTATGTTACGAATAAATAATTAATAATAATAAAGAAATTATAAATATATTATATATTATATATAAATATAGTGTCTTTCAAAATGGCTACCATGATAGGTGTTAATGGAAAAATGAACAATCATCGTTTCTTGAGGCAGTAGTTCACCGTACAAATAAACAATATGTTCATTACCCATTAGATGGAGGTTTGTGTAAGAGTAGGTCAAACAATTTACATAAAAACATACTAGTATATTTAGGATATGGTTTTTTTATATAATAATATAATAAAGAAATTTTTAGGGGTTGGGGGAGTAAAATAAAAGAAAGGGCTCGAGAGAAGATGTTACCTCTTAATTGGGTAACTCCTTTTAGTTTGTACCGAAAGGATTATTTGGTTTTCCTTCTACACAACGGAATGATTTTAAGAGTAATATAGGGATTTTGTAAATTTTATTTTTCAGATATTTTCTTAACTTAAGAGGTCTGAGAGGTGTGAGGAAGTAGGAGTGGTGGTGGCCTTTAATAGGGAAGGAACATGACTCAGTTGGAATTTTTAGAAACACGTTTGGTGTAGGCATGTTCTTACCTACAAAAATCCATAAAAAAAACCCATAATCATTAAATGAATGTTTATAGACCAAATATTTATATGAAATAGTTTTTTTACAAGTTTTTAGTTCATTTGGGCACTTAACATTAAGTTTTTTTCCCTAATTAATCTTAATTTTGCGTTAATAACAGTGATTAATTTTAATCACGTTTACTAATCATTTTGTAAAAAAATAACTTGGAATTATAATAATATAAATATTATATTGAATACAATGGTGTATGTTATACTTTTACAATTCAATTCTTAGTAGTGATAAAATTATGATTAAAGCTAGTCTCGTAGACGAGACAAAATAACATGTTTTTAAAGTAGAAAATTGATCAAATGTGTGTTAAAGTTTTATATTCAATTTCAAAGTTAAATTTATTATAATGAATAAAATTGTGTTAATATATGTAAAATTTATCTAATGTGATTTTGAAACAAATTTGAAATATAATTTAACATTAATAATTATTTAAACAAAAAGGTAGTTTTTAACTAAAATGCAGTAATTTTCATTATTTATCAAAAAATGATGTTTCTTGGAAAAATACAAAAAATTAACCCTAGGGTAATTTTGATGATATGAATTCAAAAATTATGTTAATTTTATCAAATTCAATTTCTAAATGAGTATAAAATTAATTTTATTATTTTTCACAGAATGACATTAAAAGTGGTTCATTTGAGAAAACAATATTTTTAAACATTAAAGGACATTACCAAAATAATATATTTCATTATCAATATGTATTATTTATACAAAAACATTATAAAAATATTTTAAATAAGTTATTAATATTCATATTACTATGTTTTAATGGCTAAGTCATAACTAACTAATTTACATAATTATAACAATAAAATGATGTTTCGTAGAAACTGAGCATTGTGTGTAATGTACTCTAAGTTGATGTTCCATGTAAAAATAATATTTTAATTAGTTCATTGCAATATATAATATAAAATTAAAATTATTATGTTAAAATATCTTTATGACCATAATAATATTTCCTTTTATATTCAATCTATTTTCATATTCATTTATAATTAATTAGTAACATATGAATTCATATTATATTGTATAAACCATATATTTTCATAAGTTAGTAAATAATATTCATAAAATATGATATAACATCAAGTTTTTATCTTATTATATTAAACAATAATAATTTTATAATATATTATTCTTTGGTAAACCTCGGTCTTGCATCTTACGCAAGTCATCGAGGAAAGTCATTATTGCGTATAACAGAAGCTAACCTTAGTGTTCTATATAGAGGAAGCCAAAGTTTATGTTACATGTAGTGCATGATTTTAAGTACCCACCATCTTTTCAGGTATGAATTTTTCTTTTCTGGTGTTTTTGAGAAAAAGAGGAGAATCTGGAAATTTAAGGAGTACACACTGTGTACTTAGGAGTACATGTCGTGTACCTTGTTGCCGCGGGTGATAGTGTACTGGCCGTGTGATAACCGAGTACATGGTTGTGCGGGGAGACCTGGAGACCACCTAAAGTGGGGCCTGGTAAAGGAATATACATGTAGGGTACTTTTAAATGACACACCATTTACTTTTCTTTTTATTTCTTAAATATGACCAAGGTCGCGTCTAATTGGAAGAAACGCCTACTTCTTGATTTGTCTCATCAAGGAGTGACTATTGGGTGAGATTATTCTATGAGCCCCTGATCAACCATCCATTCTCAGAATCAACTGACATCTATTGCGTGGGAATCACCACGATGAGTTCTTCCTTCTTCTAGAGCATCATCTCATGATTTCTCCTCTTTCGTGAGATATCCTTGGTTGAATGTTTTAGATGTTTTTGTAGATATACATCATTATAAGATGATTTAAGGGCTGATTCCGGAGTATATCAATTGTACAAGGCTTAGGTATGTAGTTTGTGCCTTTACATATATTTTATTTGAATTATATGTGCAAAAGTTCCCAATACCCTAGTTTAGGGTATTACGTGTTTAAGGAATTTAACACGTTTAATGTCTGATATGCCTTGTTTTCTTGAGTATGGGTTTTTTATTGTAAATAGGGTTATTTACCTTTCTATGGTTGTGTTTTACCATGTTTGATTTGATTTTTTCCATTGAGTCTAGAATTTTTTGTTAGGCTGTTATGCTTTCCATGCCTAGTATTGTTAGGATGGAGTTGATATTCTATGACATGCTGTGATATGCTTTGTAGTTTTTTAGCCAATTAGTACTTTTAGTTTTACTTTGGTTGCTGGACATCATTTTTGCATGATTTATTTACATAGGGATATGGGAACCTGATGTAGTGAGACCATAGGGGGAATTGACATTGAGGGCTTCCCCAGACTTTTTATTATTCTTATCACGTTGCGAGACTAGAGGGGGGATTGACGTTAAGTGCTCCCTCAGAGTGTCTATAGTTACCATTATGAGACCACAGGGGGAATTGATGTTGAGTGCTTCCTCATAGTGTCTATATTTTATCGTTAAAAGACTATAGGGGAAATTGATTATGAGTAATTTCTTAGAGAGTCTTTGTTTTCATGAGACTAAAGGGGTTAGACCACGTGAGCTACCCAAGAGGTCGTTATTTTCTTGAGATTGTTTGGTTGAACCAGATGATTTTGGGTGTGAGAACATCCTAGAGGGTTGATTTTTTTCACTTGGTTTAACAATTGATGAATGTAAATGAATGTAACTGAAACTATAGAACTATTTACTTTTGAGTACTTCCTTGTTTATTACTTTCTTTTTATTATTGCCTACCATATATTTTCACTTACTATTAGGCACAAATCTTTGGGTGGTTTCTACTAAGATTCGTCTCACAACCTATTTGGGTCATGATTTTGGGCCCAAATAGATTCCATTACTGTAGGTTTTGATAAGGGAAAGAACCCTTCTACTTTAGGTACTTGATTACTGTGGAGTTGGAGAGCATGACTAAGTTGTGGCTTGCGATGCTGCTGGAGTTGTTTACTTGTTTTCTTTTGTACTCAGATTTAGTATTGTATTCTAAAATTGTGAATTTTTTGGCTTCTTTCCTAGATAATTGAGACATACATCATTATATATATATATGCTATAGTTTTTTATTTAATTTCAGTCTTCTGTTGTTTACTATTGTATGGTATTATTACTGCTTCCACTATTTTTATCGGTTTATTTCTACTGCATTACTCTTCCAATGAGGGCATAGTTTCCCCACCATCAAACCCAAGTCCCTCACTTCTAGTTGGTTTCCTCTGGCATTCAGGGAAATGCGCTTGAGGCCATGTGACCAACTGGGTATGGGGAAACTTTGGGCGGCACCTGGAACCAGGACGTTATAATGATTAATTGGTGTTTCATATAATTAAATCCAAACATAGTTCTTTAATATAAAATATGATATCGTTAGTGTTTCATGAAATTTAAAATATCAAAAAGTATAAATTAATTCAAAATAATAATAATAATTCACAAAATGTTGGGGTGTCACATTATACCGCCTTAAAATGAATTTCTCCCTCAAAATTCGTCTGGGTTATCAATGGTTTAATACTTTAAAGTTTCATTTATAGAAACCCACATAGTGAAAATGAATACTAAAACATCCCTTAAAAAGGGAAATTTAGATCTATAACAGTTAACCAAAGTAAAATATAGGTAGTTTTCCCCATAGGGAAACATATTTTGGGAGTGAAGATTGGACAAGGAGGAAAATCATAAATATTTATAAGGGTGATTGAGGTCATAAATCACAAACAAGTGAAAGATCAATGAAAATTTTAGGGCCTCAATGTCATAAATCTGTGATGATTTAAAAGGCCATTAGATCAAAAATTAATGTATTAGGATACCATATTTTTTGGTCATTATATAATCATTGAGTAATTATTTTTATTGACCAAGAATATATGGAAATATACTTACTTGATGTTATGTGAAATACAAACCTTTAGTTATGCCTTTATAGATTCCCACATCATCTATTTACCTAGGAAATGAATGAGAATTGTTTTTCTGAAGTACTAATAGATCATGAGATCCATAATAAGTCAACCCATCAATATTAAGTTTCCATCAACAAAAATATGTTATCCAATATGCACAAGTCCTCACATGGTGAGATAAAACATTAATATCAAAAATATTAATCCAAGATTAACTTAAACTTTCTATAAATGGGTAACCTTATAATCCTTCTGAAAGATTAAAATTAAAATATTTAAAAATTGTGTCAAGAAATTTTCTTAATATTGATCCCCTATATATCATAAAGTACAACTTGGTTATCACATTCCAAACATATGAATACCCCCATCGTATATTCCCTTGAAACATGGTTAGAACCATAATTACCAAAAACACTTTTGGAAAATATGCATGCTTCCTTATTCTAAAGGTTATTGGATATATTCTTTAAAAACAAGAAGTTTTAAACTTCACCCATATACCACATTTTTAACTAATAAATAATCATATCCAGGGTAATAAGGGCTATCCAATTTACTTTATCAAAATCAATTATCTCTTTATCCAAGTTAAACTCAATTTTCTCAACATCTTGATCACATTAAGTATCACCTTCCCTTAATAAAAATATCACTTTTCTATGTATTAATCACCATTAACCATATCCTTTTCAATAATTTATTAAAACTTATACTGAAAATACTTATATATTTCATGATTAATATAACATAATCTTTTAATTCAAAACACATGTACTTCATTCATACAACTTTTATTCTTAAACCATTACTCATTATTCATCAACTTTTTCCTTTATACTTCTTCCCTAAGATATAAAATATGAATCATTTCTTTAGGTTTCTCAACCTCAATCTAATCATGTTTTGTATGATTAATATAAACAATACTAGGAAGAACATCACATGTATTTCACATGTCATTTGTCATCTCTTTATATTTAAAAGTATATCCAATACTCATACCAACTTCATGATTCTATTTATGACATTTCCGCTTGGGAAATAAATTTTCATAATTCTCATACCTTACACATCTAAAAAATTCATTGTTATCCATGTTACTTATAGTTATCTCTATTGACTAAAACCAGAAATCATAGGGTGAGAAACACATATCATAGAAGAAAACCACATAATCATGAAGAATTACTTATAAGATGTCTAAATCATGAAAAAAGTATTTAATAGATGAAACCATAGGTCTATTCATAGTTATTAATAACCAAAATACAATTAAATACATCATGATGGTTTGTGAAGAGTTTGTGAATTCGCAAAGCATACCCCTTAGGAGTTTCAAACCAGGTGTGTAGCAAGGCCAATTTTCGTGTACTAGTTTTCCCCGAGTTAGGCTCAGAACATCTTGTTAGAGTTTTTACCCCTACGTACATCTATTCCAGAGCCACATAAACTTTTATTATCCGGAAATGGATTTATTTCTCAGAGACTACTCACATTATCCTTTACCAAAATTCTAGGATGTTTTCTTAAACTTTAACTCATCCTTATACTTACCCTTAGAGACATATGTAGAAATATCATTGTAAATATAACCTAGGAATATCTCTAAAGTTTTCTCATCCTAGATTCCATATGTTTACTAAATTATTCCATTAAAACAATCTATAGAACCCCATGATTAACATACATGGATATTACATCATTTTAGAAGAATATTTTGTACATTATAAAAATACATGCCCGAGGGCCATAATAATTTAGTGTATTTGGAAACTTGGAAACAAAATCTTTTATCCTGGTGAAAGATCTTAAACATCTCCTATAAGGATCTCCACCATTAGTACTCCTATATAAAACATTTCTTCATAAGTCGGGGAAAATAAACATAATAAATCGGTGAGCTCAAATTCTCAATAATGGTAAATAAGGGAGATATGTAAGCATAATTATGAGCATAAGGGATGAGAACATGATCATATAAATATAATATCACAACCTACATAACAAAGATCATATACATGAATCATGGCATAAATAATGGATGTTCAGAAGAGATGATTCATAAGGAAATAAATAACATAAGCCCAGAAAGAATAACATTGGAATAAAACATGGAATTATGGAAGACACATAGGCATATAATATGATTTCCATTGTATTTAAGGCATTGTTATCAAGACCATATTAGTAGTATGGGTTCACTATACATACCATCATGGTAGTCATGGTAAACTCCCATGACCTTATTAGTAGCATGAGTTCACTCCTCATACCATCTAGGTAGTCATGGTTCACTCCTATAGTCATCTTAGAAACATTATTTCACTCATCATACCATCTTGGTAGTCGTGGTTCACTCCCATGGCCATATTAGTAGTCACGTTTTACTCCCAATACTATCTTATAATATCTCATGAGATATAAATTATTACCCAATGAATTGGAGGGAGAGATAGGTCCCATATGTTACATAATAAAATCATACATGTGTGTGTGAAAAAACATTCATCATATCATGACCCATGAAAAGAGATGGGTTCTATAAACATCAAATAATAACCCAAAAAATGAAAAGGGTATCATTAACATTTTATCACATCATAACCTATGGAAAAGTTATTTGTTTCATAATTATTTCATCAAAGTATAACCTGTGAAAAGAAGCAGGTTTCAAAATCATAGAACCTATGGAAAAGAAAAGGATTTCATAAACATATAACCCATAGAAGATAAACATATTTCGTAAACATATAACCCATGGGAGAGAAACAGGTTTCAAAAATACCATGACATTAAGTTTAATAAAATCATATAATGTTTACGAATGTATCCTTTAGATCCTTCCTTAGAAGGTCATGATTAACATAAACAGATGTCATCTTAGATGGAAAATAATTTCAAAACATCTTTTAAAACATTTCTTTAAGAAAATATAATTTCTTCTTTGAAAACTTATTTTTAAAACATAAAGACATTTGATAATAATTTTCATAAAAAATACCTTTAAATCTGATAAAGAATGCTTGAAATCATTTTAAACCCCTTTTCCTTGAAAACTTACAAAAAAATCATCAAAACATTTTAAAAACATTTTACTTTGAATATTTTTTGTAAACTTATAATGAAATATTATTTTTTTTAAAAATAATTTCGTTTAAAATACTTTGAAAACTTATAAATATTCCTCGAAAATGTTTTGAAAATCATTTCTTTAAAAATACTCTGAAAACTTATAAATAGTGATTGAAAACATTATGAAAAATATTTTCCTTGAAAATAATTTGAAAACATATAAATAAATCTTGAAAAAATTTTCAAATCGATTTTCCTTGAAAAGTTATAAAATATGCTTGAAATTTTTTTGAAAACCATTTTCCTTGAAATCTTATAAAAGATGTTTTAAAGCATTTTGGAATCCATTTTCCCTAAAAACCTATAAAAGAAGTTTGAAATTTTTTTGAAAACCGTTTTCATAGAAAATATATTTTAATAACATTTTATTACAAAATAACCTTTAATCATGAAAATATATCTTTAAAGGATTGATGGCGGATAAATCTGTACATGCCATACGAGGTAAAAAGAACATTCCTTTTTCATGGTAAAAAACAATAGAAAATTGTCTCATTCAAAAATAAATAATAATATTCATTTGAAAACATTGGTAAAAGGTAAAAGGGTAAAAATATCTTTTAATTATCATAAGATATTAGTATAATATTCTTGGAAACACATTTTAGAAAACATGGTTTTGAAGGAACATAGATTTCCGGCTTACGAGAGGGTAAATTCGGGCTTTCTTAGAAACACTTTCTTAACTATATTATGTACCAAAGAGTATAAAATGGTACCAATAAATTAATATAGCATTAATAACAATAGTAAAATAAAATTCATGAATTTTTTGAGATATGGAACATAAGAATTCATCAATGGAATCATAAACGTAAATAATCTTGAAAAGTGATTAGATTGTCTCAATAAACTATTATAACATGGTAACATGGGATAATAATTTACATGATAAAAAAGGAAACTAAATTAAAATTAAAATATCACTAAAGTATTTATATTCAATATAGAAAATGAAAAATTTAAGTATATACACCTCAAAAAAGAGTTTAGGTGCATAACAAAACATGAGTCTCAAAGAAGGAAAATTGAGGCAAAACCTTTTTACCAATTTGGTAACTTTTGAAAATTCACACCAATGAATGAAAGTTAATAAAAATGAAACATAAATATGCATAAATTTAGGTATAATATACATAGAATACTATCATGGTTAGTACTTACACTATACGAAAGGAAAGAGTGGCGAACATAGCATGTATCTCACAGGAATAAAAAATGAGATGAAATCCCCTTACCTTAGGTATTAAATCTATCATACTCATTAAAAAACTATATAAAAAATATAAATTTATTATAAATATTTTATATAACCATATTATTATATCTAATACCATATATGGTTTTATTATGACCTTATATTACCCACTTGTTAACCATCCCATGTTAAGGTTTCACTTCGAGTAACATTTTCTTTGTTTTTCATATGTGTCTTATTTTGTCATATTGGCGGTCATTATATTTATATAATTATTGATTAATGTAAAACATGTTATAAATATCATGTATATATACTATATTTTAATTATAAAAATATTTAAAATATATAAGAATGAAGCAGAATATACCGTTTATGGAGCCAGTAGGCCATACGTACGCATGAACGCTACTTCCGTTCAATTTTTGTGTTGAGTAAATGAAATATATGTATATATATACATATATAATTATTAAAATATATTTATGATATCATATATATCATATATATTCACTAAAACCATCATTAATACAATCCATGTAGTGTATGAATGAATCATATCTCTTTGAGGGGGAAGTAGTCCACATTTTCTCAAGAGAAATTATCGTATTTACATAAGATGGAAAGAATAAAGCTATGTACCAAATACCAATTGAAAAAGAATAAAGACATTATAAATATAATATATATCATATATAAATAGAGTTTCCATCATAATGTCCACCATTATAGTTGGTAATGGAAAAATGAACAATCATAATTTTGCAGGGTAATAGTTTGTCGTACATAGAAATTGTCTGTTATTTACCCATTAGATGGATGTGTGTGTATAGACCTGTAATTTTTGTGAATTTAATTTAAATACATGAGAATTTTACAAGTCAAAAAAATTTACGGCGCATGATTCCAAGGCCCGGTGTGCCCGAAATCAATTTCTGAATTTTTTTTGGGTACGTTTAGTCAATGTACGAGTGAGATTTTATTACATTTGAACCGGTGCTCAGAATTGAAATATGAGGGCACTGTTGAACTTGCAGTGGCAGTATTTACTTAAGAAGGCTTCCACCCTGATGACATATTCTTGAGAATGGAATTTAGTTTTTGGAGTTTTTAAGAATAAAGTTAAATAAAAATAAGTGTAGCTTATTTTTATTTGTGGTGGTTAAAACCTCCAAGAGGTGGTTAGTGGTGGAGGCCACCACACCATAACCTCCCATGAGAGGTTATGGTGGTGGGGCCCAACTGAGCATAACCTCCCTATGGAGGATAATTAAGTTGGGGACCACCCGAGCTTCTTAACTCCTTAAACTCCCCATAAGTGGGGGGAAACTCTTGAACTCGCCTCATTAAAGTGCCACTCCACTTGAATTAATTAATGGAACATTAATTAATTAAATTTGAAATCTTTTGAATACATGACAACAATTTAATAATAGACAAATAAATTATTTCATTTTGGTTGGTATCTATTCATTTGGGGAGCATTGGAAGAACTTGGAGAATTATCCTCCCAACGAAGAACGCCTCTTCTGTCAATGAAGAAAAAACTTCAACCGGGGAAAGAAAGGAAAGCATCGCCAATGAAGAACACTGACATCGTCTTCGGCTTTGTCTTCTACGAACTCCCCTTCTACCGTCAATGATCAGAAAACGAGGTAGGGGTCGTTTTGATTGATTTTGATCTTCATTCTTTGTAATTATTGAGCTTTGTTAATGGTCGATTTCTACCACCCTAACATGGGGGGGGCACAGGTCAAACAAACACGGCCCGACCCCATCCAATTTTCTTCATTTTGTCGACGACGGTGGTGGAGCAAAGTTAGCCGGTGATGGGCCTGTTGTGAAAGGAACCAGTGGCGCAAGGGTCGCCGGGTCGTCGGAGGAGCGCGGCGTCATCCCGCCATGTGGAGGACTGGGCTGTGGGTTGCGGCAGAGCAAGGCCACCGGACGGACTCCGAAGTGGTGCGGCGCTGTCGCGCCACATGGGTGCAAGGGCCGCGGCTAGGAGGGTCGCGGCGGTCGGACGGTGGGTGTGGCGCTGTCGCGTTGCGCAAAGCTGCGGCCAAGCGGGCCGCGACGGATGAAGAAGGGCGGCCGGCTTATCCCGCCGCAGGCGGGCGCGCCACAGGAGGGACACAAAGGGTCCGCCATTTACGGGCCGGCGCCACAAACCCACCATTTAAGGGCCGGCGCCACGCGTCGGCCGTTACAGGGGGATGGGGGTGTGCTGACACCCCCCCTCGCTTGGTCATAGCGGGCCCCGTGTGGCGTGACCACCCACTGGCTTTGGCAGGTGGACCGCCTCGCAGCCATGCGGGCTGCCGCGTGGGCCGGGCTGCCCGTCGCTGGCCGGGCCGGTTTCCGGCATGCCAGGCCGCACCCGCGGACCGTTTCGGTCCAGTACGGGTAGGGGTACGCCCAGGTTGGATTGAACCTAAATCAAACCGTGCCCTCGGAGCGGAAACACCAATAACTCACAGACCGGGTGTCTGATTAACACGTCGTATGTCACGTTGGGTTCCTTATGAGGAGGCGGAACTAAGTGATACATCAACTCCAGACTTCTTGGTAGTTGATGTATCTACACTTAGTTTGTGGAGCGGACCCTCGTGGAAATCGAACGTGCTGTGTGCGGGAACCCTATGGCTCGCTGCGACTGAGATGATAAGATCCTACGTGGACCTACTACTGTACTAGGATCCTCTATGGGTTTGACAGTGACGATACTATACCAGGATCCTCCATGGGTTTTACAATGACGATACTGGACCGGGGTCCTCCCTAGGTTCGATAGCAATGACTTCTGTACTGGGATCCTCCATGGGTTCGACAACGCCGATATTGTTCCAGGATCCTATGTGGGATCGACAGAGGAGATGATTCAGTGGCTACATCTAATCATCTCTAATCCTCTTAATTGAGTTAAATACCTATGTGATCTCTGCCTTGACTATGTTATGTTATCACCAGGATGATTGACTTTCTTCCTATGTGGAACAGGATGTGCTTGGGCTCGAGATATGGAGCCGGCTGTGATTGGTAACATAGGTATATGTATGGGCATATACCTAAGTAGGTATGGTTTATACTTTGTGTTTGTATATTGCTATTGTGGTTTATCCTTGGTGGATTTTAAGATACCTTTGGGGGCCTCGGGGTCTCTACTGAGTATCGTTATACTCACCGCTGCACGGGCATCGCCCGCACCTTGTTGTGTTTTGTGCAGAAGACGGTCAGCCGTGATCGAGGCTGAGGGAGACGGATGAGAGGCTGCTCAGAGTTGGACTAGACGGGACATACATCAGGGATGCGTTGTTTGAGATCTGTACCTAGACTTCAGGTAGGATTCCCCGGTGGACGATCCAGGAGCTGTTTTCCATTTTTACTTGAACTTGTACTTGTTGTTCAGTTGGGTTTGTTTACTGGCCCACTTACTTTCAGCACATTTTTATTTTCTATATAAGTACTTTTTGCTTCTACTATTTGTGTTCAGACTGTGTGTGTTATAGGTTTAAAGGAAATTCCTTCCCTTTTTATCAGGGATTCACCTTTGGTGCTAGTCGCCAGCCCCTGGCCTATGGAAGGAGTGCCTGGGGTAGTCACGGCATGGGCCCTGAGGAAGGATCGTGACAAATTGGTATCAGTGCAGTCTATTCTACCATATAACTTGGTCTCTAAATATTTTAATAGTAATATGGTTAGGTTTTTTCAGTGTGATTATCATTTTAGGGAAGCCGGTGTTGGTGTGGCGGCTGACGTATCCATACACTTGGACTGTGACTTATGATTTCCGACTCAGTGCATGAAAACAATGATTGTGTGTGTGTTTCCTTTGAAAATATTTCTTCATGATTACTTTGTGTCAGATCACGAGGTATATTGTTTTCACTGTGGCACACATGTTTCATTACAGGATGGCCCCATGTAGGTAGCCAGCCAGGGTTCTGGGTTTTGTATGAGATGGTAGCCCACAGAGTGATGACGCCTCAGTGTAGGGCCCCATCATAGCGGATGTACCAGCGGTACCACTACCCGCTGATCCACTGATACCACCAGCTCTAGTAGTAGAGAGTTCACTCCATCTGAGTGCATTACATGAGTTCCAGTGCCAGAGGTAGCCCAGGTTCAAGGGAGAGACGGACCCACATGCAGCTGAGGATTGGTAGGAGGTTGTTGTGAGAGTTTTCGGATTGGTAGGGACATCGGGCTACCTTATGGTGATCCTTGTGGCAAGTCTCCTACAGGAAGCTGCAGGAAGATGGTGGAGCCTGATGCTCCATGTGAATTACGAGGCATCACTTCTCTGGGAAGACTTTGAGAGCCTCTTCCGGTCAGAGTTTGTTCCAGTCACTCTTCCAACGGTGTGGATTCAGGAGCTACTACATCTACAGCAGGGTAGCATGTCGGTGGCTCAGTACTCAACGAGGTTCACCGACCTCTCGTGCTACTCCATAGATATGGTGTGAGACCCGTTCTTTAGGGCCCAGACCTTTGAGCAGGGACTCAGGCATGAGATCAAGGCTTCGATGATCTCCCTCAGCATCCCAACACATGTGGGGGTGTTGGAGCGAGCCCTTCCTGTAGAGAGTTTTATTGCTGAGCAGTCACCAGCAGCGAGACCCACCATTGGGTGACATATAGAGGAGTCTTCTGTAGCCGGTAATAGACAGATTTCACAGAGTTCCAAGCATACTAGGCCATTATGTGGGCAACCCCAGGATACATGTTCGGTTTTGCGGGGCACACGAGACAGAGATAGCCATACAAGGAGAAGGAAGTACTATGCATGCGACGGGTAGGGTCACGTGGCTCGGGACTACCCAACCCGCCATGTAGATGAGAAGCAGACAATAGAGGGACCTCCCAGGAAGAGGTACAGGTTCGACCGTGGAGGTCTAGCAGGAGCAGGCAGACGTGGTAGAGGACCTAGCCGAGCAGCAGGTGGTGGACGACGTTTCGAGGTCCTACCACCACCACCACCACCACCATGAGATCCAACCTAACCACAGGGAGCTGGCGGACATGGGCATGAAAAGATCTAGGTAGTCGAGGCCTACGACGATGATGCACCTGAGATGATTCGAGGTACTATCTGTGTCTACTCCACCCTTGTTGCAGTACTTATAGACACAAGTGCGAGTCATTCTTTTATTTTTTCTACCCTCGTGTGGAGATCGGAGATTCCGGTGGAGCCGTTGGATCGATCCTTATGGCTAGAGACTCCTACGGGAGAGGATTCAACAATTACACACTGGTGCCGGTAGTGTGAGCTCACACTAGGAGGCGAGAGCATTGGCTGGGTTCTTCTAGTAGCGGCGTCGAGGCCTTACGACGTCATCTTGGGTATGGACTGGTTATCCACAGTTCATGCTCAGATTCACTGCATTAGGCAGAAAGTGTGGTGCGTTCATGAGTATTGGATGAGTTTTACCTTCTCCGAAGAGATTGGAGCCTTTATAGTGTAGGATGGACTTACCTAGAGGAGGGGGGCAGCCGATCGCACATTAGTTGGCTAGCCTCATTCTCGGAGCGGTTGATGTGTGGAGTCTGAGTTTTCCTGTTGTGGTGGTTCAGTACACATATATCTTCCCTGATGACATTTCAGGACTACCTCTTCTCAAAGAGGTAGAATTTTACATTGACTTGTACCCCAGGATGACACTGATATCTACACCAGCATATCGGATGGCTCCCGTGGAGCTTCGTGAGCTACGGGTACAGCTGGAGGACTTGCAGGGGAAGGGATTCATACGACCCAGTGTTTCACCCTAGGCATCCCCGATTTGGTTCTCCAAGAAGGTGGATGGGAGCTTGTGACTGTGTGTTGATTATCGGCGCCTGAACTAGGTGACCGTGAAGAACAAGTACCCACTTTTGAGGATTAATTACCTCTTTGATCAGCTGAAGGGAGCGTGTTGGTTCTCAAAGGTAGATCTTCGATCGGGATATCACAATCTTAGAGTATGGGATGAGGATGTGCAGAAGATGGGCTTCGGATGTCGGTATGGCCACTATGAGTTCTTTGTTATGCCATTCGGCGTAACCAACGCACCAGCTCTGTTCATGGGACTCATGGATAGGATCTTCCAGCCATACCTTGATCACATTGTGGTAGTCTTCATCGATGAAATTTTGATCTACTCAGCTACTGAGGAGGATCACGCCTACCATTTGCGGGTAGTACTGGACACACTCCGAGAGCACCAGCTTTAAGGTAAGCTCTGGAAGTGCTAGTTCTGGACCCAAGAGGTAAACTTTCTGGGACATGTCATCTCAGAGGCTAGAGTTTCAGTGGATCCAGGGAAGATCGAGGCAGTACTTTCCTGGGAGCCACCCAAGAGTGTGACGGAGGTACAAAGTTTTCTGGGTCTGGCTGGGTACTATCGAAGATTTTTTCTAGACTTCTCCAGGTTTGCAGCACCACTTTCAGCGTTGATGAAGACCAGGAAACCCTTCGTGGGGTCAGAGAGATGCTAGCGGAATTTTCAAAAGCTGAGGTAGAGGATAACTAGTTATCCCATCTAGGGACTACCAGAGTAGGGAGTTAGGTACATAGTCTATTGCGATACATCAGGGACCGGGATCAGATGAGTCCTAATGTAGGAGCGAGCAGTGATGGCTTATGGTTCTTGTCAGCTAAGAAAACATGAGAATAACTACACCAATCATGACCTGGAGTTTGTATCAGTGGTCTTCGCCTTGAAGATGTGGTGGCACTATCAGATGGGTGAGCGTTTTATAGTCTACTCTGACCACCAGAGTCTCAGGTACATCTTCTCACAGAAGGACCTAAACCTGAGACAGCGGTGTTGTCTTGAGTTCCTCCAAGACTATGACATCATGATATTCTATACTCATGGGAAGGGAAACGTTGTAGCAGATTCTCTCAGCAGGAGATCAAGCATTCAGCTACTAGGAGAGGTGACAGAGCAGCTAGCCACGTTGCATATATGCTTTGTGGATTGAGATGGAGCAGCCTTTATGCAGTCTCTTACAGTCACACCTCTACTTATTCAGAGAGTCAGGGAGGCACATCATGGGGATGTTGACTGCGAGGCTTGACGTGCACAGATATTCACAGGACAGGCACCTGATGGATTTTCTGTAGGTGGAGAGCATGTCAATAACTTAAGGGGATGTAACATGATACTAGTGTCTCTTTAGGAGTATGTGTTAAGGGAGTTTCACACGTCACCTCTAGCAGTACATATAGGTGTGGAAAAGATATACCAGGACCTCCGATGACAACACTGGTGGCCAGGGATGAAGAAGGCAGAAGCATAGTTTGTTTCATGATGCCTCACATGTTAGCAAGTGAAGTTAGAGCACCGGGTTCTAGTAGGTTTAGTTCAGCCCTTATAGGTCCCAGAGTGGAAGTAGTATGGGATATCCATGGATTTCGTGATGGGAATTCCATGTACATCCAGAGGTCATGACTCTATCTGGGTGATCGTTGTCCGACTCACCAAGTCGGCCCACTTCCTACCGATCAGAGAGCAGGGCTCAGTAGAGAGATTGAGATACCTCTATGTAAAGCCGATTGTGCGTTTACATGGAGTACCTTATACTTTTGTCTCCTACCATGATGCACAGTTTACTTCCCGGCTATGGAAGGGGTATCCGGAAGCTTTTGGGATGCAGCTTCGTTTGAGCACCGCTTTCTATCCTCAGACGGATGGCCAGACCGAGCGGACCATCTAGACCATCAAGGACAAGCTCCATGCTTGTGTCCTCGACTTTGGTCGCAGCTGGGAGGATCACTTAACACTGGTAGAGTTTGCCTACAACAACATATATCACTCAACCATTTGTATGACACCTTTTGAGGACTTGTATGGTCGACCTTGCAGATTGCCACTGTGCTGTATAGACCCAGGGGAGTCAGAACTAGTGGGACCAGAGATGGTACGAGCTAACACAGAGAAGGTGCAGATCACCCAGGAAAGGATGAAGACTGCACAGAGTAGGCCGATGTCTTATGCCGATAGGAGATGTAGGCATCTGGAATTCGAGGATGGCGACCACATCTTTCTACAGGTCTCACCTTGATGAGCTCTACGGAGATTTGGCCGAGGTGGTAAGTTATCTCTAAGATTCATCAAACCTTTCCAGGTCCTCAGCAGAGTAGGCAAGGTAGTTTACCACATAGCTCTTCCACCTCAGTTGCACTGGCAGCACGGGAACCTCCAGGAGAGCACATGGGAGCGGGGGGCTCATATGCGTGCTCAGTACCCCTATTTGTTCCCTTAGTTCGAGTTGTGTCTTACGGGGATGTAAAGCCCTAGGGTGGGGAGAATTTAAAGACCTGGAATTTCTGTGGTCTTTTTTTAATACATGGGAATTTTAGGAGTCCGCGAAAATTTACGGCGCATGATTTCGAGGCCCGGTGTGCCCAGAATCAATTTCTGATGTTTTTTTCGGGTGCATCCAGTAAACGTACGAACGAGATTTTATAATTTTTGAACCAGTGCTTGAAATTGAAATATGAGGGAACCGTTGAACTCGCAGCGCCAGTATTTGCTTATGAAGGCTTCCGCATCAATGGCATATGGTCAAGAATGGAAGTTAGTTTTTGGAGTTTTTAAGAATAAAGTTAAATAAAAATAAGTGTAGCTTATTTTTATTTGTTTTGGTTAAAATCTCCAAGGGGTGGTTAGTGGTGGAGGCCACCACACTATAACCGTCCATGAGAGGTTATGGTGGTGGGGCCCACCCAAGCATAACCTCCCTTGGGAGGATAATTAAGGTGGGGACCACCCAAGCTGCTTAACTCCTTGAACTCCCTATAAGTGTTGGAAAACTCTTTAACTCACCTCATTAATGTTCCAAGACACTTGAATTAATTAATGAAACATTAATTAATTAAATTTGAAATGTTTTGAGTACATCCCAAAAATTAAATAATAGACAAATATATTATTTCATTTTGGTTGGAATCTATTCATTTGGGGAGCTTTGGAAGAACTTGGAGAATTATCCTCCCAATGAAGAACACCTCTTCTGCCAATGAAGAACGAACTTCAACCAGTGCAAGAATGGAAAGCATCGCCCATGAAGAATGTTGGTGTCTTATTCGGCTTCCTCTTCTCTGAACTCTCTTTCCACCATCAATGATTGAAAAATGAGGTAGGGGTCATTTTGATTGATTTTGACCTTTGTTCTTCGTCATTCTTGAGCTTCGTTAATGGATGATTGCTACCACCCTAACACGGGGGGGGGGGGGGGGGGGGCAGGGGCCGAACAAACATGGACCAACCCCCTCCAATTTTCATTGTTTTTTCAATAATGGCGGAAGATAAACGACGACCGGCGATGGGCCGACCTGGAAAGGAATTGTCGGAACAAGGGCCACCGAGTCGCTAGAGGAGCACGGCGTCGTCGCACCTCGCAGAGGACCGGGCCGCGGCCAGCACTGGCCACAGCGAAGAAAGGTGGCCGGACAACCGCCAGAGGGGAACGATGACGTCTTGCCGCATGGGTGGAAGGGTCGTGGCCAGGATGGTCGTGGAAGTCAGAAGGTGGGTGCGGCGCCTTCGTACTGCGCAAAGCCGTGGCCAGGTGGGCCGTGGCGGACGAAGAAGGGCGGCCGGCTGAGCCAGACTCCGGTGGGCGCTCCACAGGTGGGACCCAAAGGGTCCCATGGTTTCTAGACCGGCGCCATGTGCCGGACATTATAGGAAGATGGGGGGGACGCTGACATGCCCCCTTCGCTCGGTCAGGGCGGGCCCCATGAGGTGCAACCACCCGCTGGCTTCGGCTGGTGAACCGCCTCCCAGCCACGCGTGCCGCCCGGCGTGGGCCAGGTTGGTTTCCAGAGGGTCGGGCCGGTTCCTTCAGACCAGGTTAGACCCGTTCATCGAGTCGGGCCCACGGACCGGTTCGGGTCGGGTAGGGTCGGTCCGACTGGCCCTGACCAAACTCGGACCTAATTCTGACCCATTTAACCTTTTTGCCCATATCTTGGGCTACGGGTGTCTGATTGACGAACCATTTGTGCTGAAAAAATGCTTCGAACGAGACGGTTCTTTTTCCATACCACACTAATGGTTTGGATGCAGTTGGGGTATATCCGAGTAGGATTGAACCTAAATCCATCTGGGCCCTCAGAGCGGAAATGCCGATAACTCACAGACCGGGCATCCAATTGACGCGCCATCTATCGCGTTGGGTTCTTTATGATGAGACAGAACTACGGGATACATCAAATTGAGAATTCGTGGTAGTTGATGTATCGAAACTCGGATTTTGGATCAGACCTTCCAGAAATCGAGCGTGCTATGTGCGGGAACCCTATGGCTGGCTACGCCTGAGACGATAAGATCCTACGTGGACCTACTACTGTACCAAGATCCTCCGTGGGTTAGACAGCGATGATACTATACCAGGATCCTCAGTGGGTTCGATAGAAATGATACTGGACAGGGATCCTCCATGGGTTCGACAACGATGGCTTCTATGACGAGATCGTCTGTGGGTTCGACCGCGTTGATAATGTTCCAGGATCCTACGTGGGTTCGACAAAGGAGATGATTCAGTGGCTACATCTAATCATCTCTACCCCTATACATGAGTTAAATAACTATGTGATCTATGTATTAAAAATATGATGTTATCATCTAGATGATTGAATTTCTTCCTATGTGGAACGAGATGTGCTTGGGCTCGTGAGATGGAGCCGGGTGTGATTAGTAACGTAGGTATATGTATGGGAATATACCTAGGTTGGGATGGTTGATACTCTGTGTTTGTACCTTGATATTTTGGGTTATCCTTTGTGGATTTTGGGAGAAATTTGGGGGTCTCGGGGTGTCTACTAAGTATCGTTATACTCACACCTACACGGGCATCGCCCGCACCTTGTTGTGTTCTGTGCAGACAATGGTCAGTAGTGATCGAGGCAGAGGGAGACGGGAGGGAGGCTGCTCAGATATGTACTAGATGAGACGTACCTCAGGGATGAGTTTCTCAAGATCTGTACCTATCCTTTAGGTAGGATTCCCCAGTGGACAATCTAGGAGCTGTTTTCCCTTTTTTACTTGTACTTGTACTTGTTGTTCAGTTGGGTTTGTATACTGGCCCACTTACTTTCAGCACACTTTTCTTTTCTATATTAGTAATTATTTCTTCTACTATTTGTGTTCATACTATGTGTGTTACAGGTTTAAAAGAAATACCTTCCCTTTTTATCAGGGATTCACCTTTGGTGCTAGACATCAGCCCCTGGCCTATGGAAGGCGAGCTTGGGGTAGTCACGATACGAGCCCCGAGGATGGGTCGTGATAGTGTATGTAAGTGTAGGTTGAAACATTTACATATAAACATACTAGTATATATAGGATACTATTTTTATATAATAATTGAATAAATATATATGGATGGGATGGAGAAGGAAAATAAAAGAAAGGACTTGAGAGAATATGTATGTTACCTCTTAATTGGGTAACTCCTTTCGGTCTGTGCCAAAAGGATTACTTGGATTGCCTTATGACCAGAGGAAGGATTATAAGAGGAAAAGAGGGATTTTTTAGGATTATTGGGATATTAACTTCTAAGCATAAGCGGTTTGAGGGGTGCAAGGAAGTGAGAGTGGTGGTGGGCTTTTTTAGGGAAGGAAAATAACTCACTTGGAATATTTAGAAACAAGTTAGGTGTACACATGTTCTTACCAAAGAAAAGTAATAAAAAACAAACCAAACTCAATAATAGAAAATTTATGGCCGAAATATGGATATAAAAGGGGTTTTGGAAAAGTTTATAGGTCATTTGGGCCCTTGGTTTTAAGGTTTAGTCCGTAATTAAGCTTAATTTGGCCTTAATCGCTGTGATTAATTTTAATCACTTTTACAAATATTTTTTGTCAAAAATAAATTTGGACTTATTAAACCTTAAATATTATAATGAATACACTATTTTATATAATATTTTAAAAATTCAATTCACTAATGTGGGAAAATTAAGATTAATGCTAATCCCACAAACATGACAAAATAATGAGTTTTTAAAGTTGAAATTTTATTCAAATGGGTGTTAAGGTTTTATATTAAATTTCAAAGTTAAATTTATTATAATGAAATAAATTGTGCTCATAGATGTATAATTGATCCATTTTTTACTTTCCAACTAATTTAAAATAAATTTTAACATTAATAATTATTTAAAAAAAAGGCAGTTTTAACTAAAATGCAGTAGTTTTCACTATTCATCAAAAAATAAAGTTTCATAGAAAAATCTCAAAAAATTAAACCTAGGATAATTTATACATTATTAATTCCTAAATTAATTTTATTTTATCAATGTATGTTTATAAATGTTTCTGAAAATATTTTTTTTATTTTTCACAAAAGGACACTAAAAGCAGTTCATTCGAGAAAATAGTATTTGAAAACAAAAAAGGACTTTTCCAAAAATAATATCTTTAATTATAAATATTTTTTATTTATATAAAAACATTATAAAATTATTTAAAAATTATTTATTACAATTCATATTACTATGTTTTAATTTCTATGTTATAACCTACTGGTTTAAATAATCATAACTATAAAATGATATTTTATAGAAACTCAGCATTGCATGTAATGTACGCCAAGTCGATGTTTCATATGAAAGGAATGTTTGAATTAGTGAATTGAAAGACATAAATTAAAATTTAATTCATTAGGGTAAAATATATTTGTGACCATTATAATTTTTCCTTTTATATTCAGTCAGTTTCCATATTCATTTATAATTAATTGGTAACCTATGAATTCATATTATATAGTATAAACCATATATTTTCATAAATTAGTTAATACTATTCATATCCAATAATTTAAAATCATGGATCTATCTTATTATATTAAACAATCATTTTTTAATAATATATTATTGTTCAGTAAACCTCGACCTTGTGTGTTATGTAAGCCATCAAAGAATTTCATTATTGCATATAAATTAAGCTAATCTCGATGTTCCATATAGATAAAGCCATAGTTTATGTTGCATGTAGTGCATGATTAACATGGTATTGTGTATAACACAATCAAAACATAGTATTTTAATATAAAATATGTTATCCCCATTGTTTCATTAAATAATAAATATCAAAATGGATAAATTAATTTGAAACAAAATAATTCACAAAATATCAGGGTGTTACATTATACCCCCTTAAAATGAATTTCACACTCAAAATTTTTCTAGATTATCAAAATATTAATACATGAATGTTTCATTCATAGAAACCCACATCATAAAAAATAATACTAAAACTTCCCTTTAAAATGAAAAGTAAGAACCATAATAGTTACCCAAAGTAATATATATCTAGTTTTCCTCATAGGAGAACATAAGTTGGGAGTGAAGATCGGACATGGAGAAAAGGTGTAAATATTTATAGTGATTTATTGTGGTCATAAATCACAAACAAGATAATGATCAATGAAAATTGATGGCCTAAAAGTCATAAATATTCTATGATTTAAAAGGTCATCAGCTCAGCAAAAAGTAAGGTATTAGGAAAAAACCTTTTATTGATCATTATCCAATCATTGATTAATTTTTTTTATTGAAAAATAATATATGTAAAAATACTTAATAGATGTTATGAACAATACCAACCTTTGGTTATGCCTTGATAGATTCCCACTTCATCTCTTACCATAAGAAATGAATGAGACTTGTTTTTTAAGAACTAATAAATCATGAGATCCCTGATAAGGAAACCAATATATATTTAGTTACCATCAACACAAATAGGGTATCCAATATGCATAAGTCCTCATGTGGTGAGATAATACATTAATCTCAAAAACATTAAATGAATATTGACTTAAACATTCCAAAAATGGTTAAAAATAAAATCTTCCGGAAGGATTAAAATTTAAATATTTGGAATCGATTTCATGAAATCAGATTAATATTTATCCACCATATATCACAAATTACCACTTTGTTTTCACATTACAAACATGTAAATACCCTCATCGTATATTCCCTTGAAACATGGTAACAACCTTAATTACCATAAATCCTTTAGGAAAATATGAATTATTCCTTATTCCCTAGGTTATTTGATATATTATTTAAATCCAAGAGGTTTTAAAATTCATCCATATACCACTTTCTCAACTAATAAGTAATCATATCTAGGGTAATTAGTGCTATCCAATTTACTTTATCAAAATCAATCAATTCTTTATCCAAGTGAAACAAAATTTTCTCGACATCTTGATCACATTAAGTGTTACCTTCCCTTAATCAGAATATCAATTTTATAAGTATTAATCAAAATTGAAAATATCATTTTAAATACTTAATGAGAACTTATATTAAAAATACATATATATTTCATGATTCATATAACATAATCTTTGAATTCCATAACATATGTACTTCATTCATCCAAATTTTATTCTTAAACCATTACACATTCTTCATCGACTTATTCTTTAATACATCTTCCCTATAATATGAAATATGAACTATGTATTAATGTTCCTCATCCTCAATATAATAATTCTTCTTATTATTAATGTAAACAATACTTGGAAGAACATCACATACCTTTCACATGTCATTTGTGGTCTCTTTATCTTCAGAAGTATAGCTAATACTCACACCACCTTCATGATTAAATTTATTATATTTCTACTTGGGAAATAGATTTTAATAATTCCCATAATTCCCACATCTGAAAAATTAAATTTTAACCATGTTCCTTATAATTATCTCTATTTACTAAAACCAAAAAGCATAGAGTGAGAAACACTTATCATATAAGAAAACCAAATAATCATGAAAAATTACTTATAGGAAGTCTAAATCATGACACCTATAATTAATTGATGAAAACATAGGTTTATCCTAATTTATTCATAAACAAATTCTATTTAAATCCTTCATGATTGCTTGTGAAGATTTTTTGAATTCCCAAAGCACATCTCCTTGGTTTGTCAAACCAGATGTGTAGTAAGGTACGTTGTCATGTACTAGATTACCCCGATCCAGGCTTGGAACATATTTTCAGAGTTGTTACCCTTAGGCACATCTGTGTTAAAGCCACATCCACTTATATTATCAAGAAAGGAATGTATTTATAAGAAACTACTCACTATATCCTTTATTAAATTCTACGACCTTTTCATAAACATTAACTCATCCTTATACTTATCCTTAGAGACATCCCTATACATATCCTTAGAAATATACCCTAGGGATATATGTAAAGTTTTATCATCCTAGTTTTCAACAGTTTACTAAACCTTTCCTTTGATACCAACTATAGTGACCCATTCTTAATATACAAGGATATTACACCATTTTAGATGAATATTCTATACATTAAAAAAATACATGCCTGAGGATTGTAATAGTTTGGTGTCTTTAGAATCTCAGAAAGAAAATCTTCTATCTCGGTGAAAGATCTACAACATCTCCCATAAATATCTCCACCTTTATTACTCCTACATAAAACATTTCTTCATAACCAGGGCATAGAAAACAAAAGAAAGGGGTGATATCAAATTCTCATTAAGGGTAAATAAGGGAGATATGTAAGAATTATTATGAGCACAAGGGTATAAGAATATGGTCATGAAAATAAAATATCATACCCTGCATAAAAAATATTATATACATGAATCATGGCAAAAATAATGGCAGTTCATAAGTCATGAATCATAAGTAAATAAAGAACATAACATAAGAAAGAATAACATAGGAATAAAACATGGAATTGTGGAAGACACATAAGCATATAATATGATTTCCATAGTAGTCAATTCATTGCATCCAAGACCATATTTGTAGTATGGGTTCACTCCCCATACCATGTTGGTATTTATAGTTCACTCCCATGGCTATCTTAGTAGCATTATTTCACTACTCATACCATATTTTTTGTCATGGTTCATTCCCATGGACATCTTACTAGCACGAGTTCACTCCTCATACCATCTTGGTAGTCATGGTTCACTCTCATTTACATATTAGTATTCAAGGATTACTCCTAAGAAAATTTTATTTTATCTCATCAGATATAAATATTTACCAAACGAATTAGAGGGAGATATAGGTCCCACCCATCATATTATGAAATCATACATTCATGTTCCACAAAAAATTCATCATGTAATGACCCATGAAAAGAGATGGGTTTTATAAAAATCAAATCATAACCCAAAAAATGAAATGAGTATCATTAAAATTTTATAAAATCATAACCTATGGAAAATAGATACGTTTCATATCATTTGATCAAAGAATATACCATGAAAAGAAGAAGGTTTAAAAATCATATAACCAGTGGAAAAGAAATGGATTTCATAAACATATAACCTGTAGAAGAGAAATGGATTTCATAAACATATAACTTGTGGATTATGAATAGGTTTCATAAATACCATGACATTAAGTATAACCCATTCATAGAAATTTTATGAATGGAACCTATAGATCATAAATTATAAGGGCATTATTAACATCAAAAGATATCATCTTAGATGGAAGATAATTTTGAAACATCTTTCAAAAAAAAATCTTGAGGAAAATATCCTTTCTTATTTGAAAAGTTATTTTTAATAAATAAAACAATTTGATAATAATTTTCATAAAAAATTCCTTTAAAAGGTATAATTAAGGCTTGAAATCATTTGAAAATATTTTTCCTTGAAAACTTATAAAATAAGATTCAAAAAATTTTAAAAACCTTTTTCTTCAAAAACAATTTGAAAACATATAAATAAGGCTTAAAAATGGTTCGAAAACTACGTTCCTGGAACATAATTTGAAAAATTATAAAGAAAGAATGAAAAAATTTTGAAAATAATTTTACCTGATAATACATTTAAAACTTATAAATAAATATTGAAAACATTTTGAAACCCATTTTCATTGAAAATGTATAAAAGAAGCTTGAAAATGTGTTGAAAATAATTTTCTTTAAAAATTTATAAAAGAAGTTAGAAAATGTTTTGAAAACCACTTTACATGAAAATATATTTTCAAACATTTTCATAAAAAAATAACCTTTAAAATTTAAAATTAAGCTTCAAATCATTGATGACAGATAAATCTGTACATCTCATATGAGGATAAAAGAACAATCATTTTTCATGGTAAAAGGATACAAAATTGCTTCATTTGGAAAGTGACAAGAATATTCCTTTGAAAATTTTGATAAAAGAAAAAAGGGTAAAAAATTATTTTGATGATAATAGTATATTAGTGGAATAAACTTAGAAACCATTTTTAGAAAACATGGTTTTGAAGGAACATAGATTTCTAACTAAATATAGGGTAAAGTTCAGCTTTCCTAAAAAAACTTATTAACTATATTTTGATCCAAAGATTAGAAAATGGTAACAATACATGAATATATCATGATTAACTATAGGATAATAAAATTCTTGAATTTATTGAGAGATGGAACATAATAATTCATCAAATAAACCACTAATGTAAACAATATCGAAAAGCGATGAGATTGTCTCAATAAACTCTTATAACTTCATAACATGGGATCATACTCTCCATGTAAGAAAATGAAATAAAATGAAGCTTAAAATATCATTAAAATAATTATATTCATGATATAACATGTAAAATGGATGTATATAAACCTAAAAAAAGTGTTTAGGTGCATAATAAAACATGCGTCTCAATGAAGGAAAATTGAGACCAAACATTTTTACCAATTTTGTAAATATTAAAACATAAACCACATGAAAGAACGTTAATAAAAACGATATGTTAATAACCATAAATTTAGTTATAATATACATAGAATACAATAATGGGAAGTAATTATACAACACAAAGGGAAATGGTTGAAAACATATCATGTATCTCACGAGAATAAAAAGTGAGATGAAATCCCCTTACCTTAAATATTAAATCTCATCGTACTCATTAAAAAAAGCTGCATAATAAATAAAAATTTATTAGAAATATTATACATAACCATATTCTTATATCTAATACCATATATGGTTTGATTAAAACCATATATTATCCACCTTTGAACCATCCTATGTTAAGTTTTCACTTCGGGTAATATTCTCTTTGTTTTTCATATGTGTCTTAATTTGTTATATTGTTGGTACTTATACTTATTTCATGATTATAGATTTTAAAACATTATATAAATATCATTTATATAAATTAAATGTTTATTATAATAATATATATAATATATAAGTATGAAACAGAATATACTATTCATGGCGACGGTAGGTTGTACGTACGCATGAATACTATTTTTGTTTAACTGTCATGTTTAGTAAAATTCATATATGTATATAAATATATATATAATTATTAAATTATCTTTATAATATCATAAATATCATATATATTCACTAAAACCATCCTTAATACAATCCATGTAGTGTATGAACAAATCATATTGGTTTGAGGGGGTGGTAGTCCACATTTTCTCAAATGAAATTATCGTATTTACATAAGATGGAAAGCATAAATTTATGATAACAAAATATAGAAGTATAAATAAATTTTAAATATAATATATATCATATATAAAGAGAGTTTCCATAGTAGTGGACATCATGATAGGTGGTAATGGATAAATGAAAAATCATTATTTCGTGAGGCAGTAGTTCACCGTACACAGAAACAGTATATCTGTTACCCATTAGATGGAGGCGTGTGTAAGTATAGGTAGAAAAATTTACATAAAAACATACTAGTATATTGATTATATTTTTTTATATAATAATATAATAAATATAGTTTTAGGTGGTGGATAAGGAAAATAAAATAAAGGACTTGATTGAGGACGTTACCTCTTAATTAGGGATCATCTTTTGGTTTGTGACAAAAGGATTCTGTGGATTGAAATATACCCAAGGAAAGACTAATAGAAGGAATATATAGATTTTTTAAGTGTACCATTCAGGTATTTTCTAAACACAATAGGTTTGAGAGTTTTGAGGAAGTGAGAGTGGTGGTGTGCTTTTATAGGGAAGGAAAATGACACACTTGGAATTTTTAGAGACAAGTTAGGTGGACAAATGTAATTACCTAAAAAAGTCATTAGAAAAAAAACTCAATAATTTAAGGTAAATGTACGAAATATGGAAATAAAATCGGTGTTTTAAAATTTTATAGGTCATTTGGACCCTCAATATTAATGTTCAGTCCCCAATTAATGTTAATTTGGTGTTAATCGTTGTGATTAATTTTAATCACCTTTACTAACCATTTTGGTAAAAAAATAACATGGTTTTATTAAAATGTAAATATTATACTGAATAAAATGGTTTATTTTGGATTTTTTAAATTAAATTCAAATAATTTGGAAAATTAAGATTAATACTAATCCCATGGACTAGATGAAATAACGAGTTTTTAAAGTAATTTTTTTTTTCAAATTTGTGTTAAGGTTTTATATTCAATTTCAAAGTGAAAATAATTATAATGAAATATATTATGTTAATAGATATATAATTTATCTAATTTTACTTTAAAACAAATTTAGAATATTTTTTTAACACTAATAATTATTTAAACAAAAGGCAGTTTTTAACTAAATTTCCGTAGTTTTCACTATTCATTTAAAAATGAAGTTTCTCAGAAAAATCCAAAAAATTAAACCTAGGATAATTTAGATGTTTTGAATTAAAAAATGAAGTTTATTTTATCAAATCAAATTTATAAATTTGTCTAAAATTAATTTTATTATCTTTCCTAGAAGGACATTAAAAGCGGTTCATTTGAGAAAACAATATTTTTAAACATAAAAGGACTTTACCAAAAATCATATCTTTAATTATAAATACTATTTATTTATATAAAAAAATTATAAAAATATTTTTAAAGTATTTATGGATAATAATTTTACTATATTTTAATAGTTTGGTTATAACTAACTCATTTAAATAATTATAACAAAAAATGATGTTTCGTAGAGACTCGACATTACATGTAACGTATGCCAAGTTGATGTTATATGCGAAAAGAATGATTGGGTTATTGAATTGTAACGTATAAATGAAAGTTTAATTTATTAGGTTAAAACAACATTGTGACCATGATAATATTTCCTTTTTTATTCAATCATTTTTCATAATCATATATAATTAATTAGTAACCTACGAATTCCTATCATATTGTTTAAACCATATATTTTAATAAATTAGATAATAATATTCAAAACATCTAATTTAACATCGAGGATTTATCTTATTATATTAAATAATCATATCTTAATAATATATTATTGTTCGGTAAACCTTGGTGTTGCATGTTACATAAGTCATCGAGGAAAGTAATTGTTGCATATAATGCAAGATCACCCCAGTGTTCTATGTATAGAAAGACAATGGTTACGTTGCTTGTAGTACATGATTAACTTGGTTTTACGTATAAAATAAGGCAAATTTAGTGCTTTAATAGAAAATATTCAATCCTATTTTTTGCGTGAAATGAAAAATATCAAAAAGGATAAATTAATTCGAAAAAAATAATTCAAAAAATCTTGGGGTGTTATAGAGACGAAGGGCGAATCTAAGGCCCGATGTTCCCAAAACAAGTATTTGAGAAATATTAAACTTTTTTATAGAATTCACATGCTATTTTAATGAAAAAGTGTAATCAATTTTAAATGGGTTCCTGAATCAGAAATTTGAGGGGCCCACAGAGTTAAGAGTGGTGGCTTTACTGTAGACACAACCTAAAATTGGTCAGCGCAAGTCATCTGTTGAAAAATTCACCAAAGACGTAACCATAAATAAAATAAGTAAATAAAATTATTATATTTTTAAATCCTAATAACTCATTAAAAGGGACTCATATTGAATCTCCCAGACCACAATTAAGTTTGTAATGTATTGTTTTCCCTAGGCATGACTTAACTTTAGTCGGCATGGGTCGTCTGAGAAAAATATAACTAGGATGTAACAAGAATGAAATAATTTAATAAAAATTATTTTGTGGATGCAACAAATTCTCTTTTTGATAATACTTTTTCATAAATTTAAGGTTATCCTCATAACCTTGAAATTTATCTTGAGGCGTGGAGAAATAATGTTTGGAGAAACCGTTGCCAAAAGATAATGGATCGATTAAATGTAACCCCTATGATTTGATGAATCGAGGACTGAGGATGATTTGAAGACTTTTCTTCATCAACGACTGATTAAAATCGAGGTAGGGAGGTTGTTTCTTTGTTATTTTCCCCGTTATTCATTTCCAGGATGAACGTGGGTCAATACATGAATAGATTGATCCATGGTTCTATAATTGTTGCACGATGGGATATTATCTATGTGATTATAGGGAGATTTATTTTAATTCCTATTTGTTTATCTTTCTAACATAAATGGATTGAGAATGATATGAAAAAAGGAGGAGGTATGTTCCTTAGGGAGTTGTTGAGATTTTTTATCCCCCATTCTTCATGTTCTTCGCTGTTGGACCCCAATGACCATGGTTCAACTTTTCGGGTGGCTCCTAACATGATCAGACCCCCAGATTGGAGTCAAACAAAACATAGAGGCTAGATCTGTATAGATTAGGACACGAGGAGCATAGATCTATGAAAATTTTGAATTATGGGAATCATAGGTTAATCCGTGGTCTGTATAATGGACCATCGACATGGAGGTCTGTTGAGGTGAGGCAACAGCATCGGGGACTAGAGGATGTGGTGAAACGACAGCTTGGAGCACATTAGGCAGCCGTGTGGGAGCCGTCCAGAGTGGAATGCATTGCTGGATACATGAGACATGGAAAGTGGCCACATGAATCGGGAAGAATATGTGGAAATGTGGCCCGCGTGTGAGTGGGATGAGCAAGGTGGGTTGAGCCCAGACATGCCAGGATGAGTGGGTCAGGCCAAGGTTGGACCTCGGGCAACTGGGCTGGGGCCGGGCCATAGTTGACCATGATCCATGGTTTCTCTAGCTACAAAACGACCACATAACCTGGGGGCACGGTTGACCATGTAGGTAAACCGTTGTAGCCATGGGGTGATAGGTCCAGGCGGTTGACCTTGGAGGTTGGTCCACGGGCCCAGTAACCACCCATTGAAACTTCAAACTACTATAACATTCAAATGGTATATCCATTTGATGAGATGTATATTTTGTTTGGACCCTGAAATTAATATAATCCTTTTATGATAATGTGGTGAGTTTTTAGATTAGACCAGTATAGGTTAAGAGTGTTCCCTTGGTTCTTTCCTTTAGGGTTCAATATGATATTACATTCCAATTACTAGATTGTTGTCTCATCTAAAGGATCAGTCCTAGATAGAGTTATGGTATTCCTCTATGGTACTAGATCAAGATCCTCTATCACCCCTAGTGGAGTTTTGTGGAATTGATATAACCTCCGAGAACAAGGCGTTGGTCCTCCATCTAGTGAGCCAGACCTGTAGGGTTATTGGTATTTCCTTGGGTGTTGAGTAGGATCCCCTATATTGTGAGTTGATCCATATTGGGTTAGTGGTATTCTCTAGGGAGTTGGGTAAGATCCCCTCTTTTCATATCATAATCCTCCTTTTCCAATACGTTCTCATTTCAGAAGATCCCAAATGAGCTAGACCATTTCGTCAGCATCTCAAATGATAACATGTCTTGAGGAGTGAGTTCTCCCGTAACGAGTGTGATTCAAGAAAAATCATGTTGCTGGTAATTGGTTGTGGATTACCTCTTGACTTGTGTCTTGGATTGGGTATATCTGGGTATTCTTACTACATGTGTTGTAGACATATAGCTATGTGGATATGACTGTATTTCATTAATGGTATTTCCTTTTTGTTATTTGCTTTGTGGTTTTAGGGTGTTCTACTGAGTATTGTTGTACTCAACCATGAATGGTATTTTCCCACACGTGTTATGTCTTATGAAGATGATTGACCCTTTGATAGATTCCTAGGTAGAATAGGACCCAATGGTGATTAGAAATTCCAGATAGATGAGGAGTGTTGTTGCGATTTAGAAAGCAGTTCCAATACCTATTTTCTTACTGGTTGGACTTGTGGATACAAAAACATTGTGGTGGGATTATTTTCGACCTGTTTACTTTCCATTACATTCACTGTTGTACTCTGGTTGTGTGATATAGTGATTTTAATTCATTGTTTACTCAATGATTTTGCATTTCAGTATTTGTGTCTTGGAGATGAGTTCGTGCGTACATGCACTTTAGGCTAATGTCTCCCATTTTTTTTGATATTCCTACATAGTGATAGTGACCAGCCCCTAGCCTCCTGGAGTTGGGCTTGGCGTAGTCACAACATGGGCCCCTCTGGGAAGGGTTTTGATAAAGTGGTATATGAGGGTTCAATTCTACTTTAGAAACAGATTATATGATATTAGTTTGGGGAAATAGTGTTAAGTGTTTAAAGTTTAGATTTCTACATAGGGACTCCAGTGTTGGTGGGGCGAAAGATGTATCCATACACAAGGACTCTGGAAACCTACTTTTTGACTCGGTACATGAAAACACTGGTTACTGGGGAAAAATGGTACATGAATCATATTGGAGTGTTTGTGTTTCCATGTCTTTCTTGAGTCAACTCTCTAGATATAATCTATTGAATGTACTTTATCTTGTTTTATTACAAGTTATCTACACGCAGATAGCCATCCAAGATTCCATTGTGTGAACACAAGTTTGATCTTCCTCATGATGAGGCATCAATATAGGGGCATGTATTAGAGATAACACCTCCTAGTGGTTTAATAGTTATACCAACACCCATTGAGCAACAAATATTACCAACACTACCAGCTAAGGATGCACGTAGACTGAGTGCATTTCATGGCCTTTAGAGGAAGAAACCTCCCAAGTTTTTGGGTGAACCAGACCCCCCAGTGGATGAGGATTGGCTTGAGGGAGTCACTCATGTTTTCTGTCTTGTGAGGACACCTATCAACTAGATATTAGTCCTTACTATGAGTCTTTTTCAGGGTTCTGTGGGGTGATGGAAGAGCTGATTGACTCATACACATGATGAGATGACTTTATCCTGGTCATATTTTGACCATCTCTTTAGAGAGGTATTATTTCCATCCATGATTCGATCAATATGAATACATGAGTTTCTATATAAGAAGTAGGTATGTACGATTGTGTAAGAGTATTATAAAAAGTTTACTAGTCTTTCATGATAATCCATAGACACGTTACAAGACGAGTTCTTGATGGATCATACCTTAAAGTAGTGTTTACTTTGGGACATCAGGGCATCAATGGTATCCCTTAACATTCCTACCTATAATGGGTTACTTGAGCGAATCCTACTAGTGGAGAGTTTTCTGGCGGAGAATACATCAGTAGTGGGAGAAAGTAGTTGGTACTGAATACTTGAGACCTTGTTAGTAAGAAGCTTATAGTATTCATAGGGATCCAAGTAGGTCATGTGCTTCATGAGAAGATCCTAGGACTCAGGGTCTGTAGTGAAGGGTTTTTAGGCTGGTTCAAATCATCCTAGGGACATAGGGTGTTACACATGGGTCAGTGACATCTGGAATGTGATTTACTGACCCATCATACAGTTGATTGGGAGATGGTCTAGGGACCGCTAAGGTAGAGGCAGGTATAGTAGAAGGGTGGTCTGCATGGTGGAAGATGTGGAAGAGGAGTAGGCAGGGTGGTAGGAGGTGTTCGGAGGTTTGACCTATTACCACCACTAAACCCATGGGGTCAACGCCAAGCTCAAGGAGCTAGTGAACATAGATGAGTCAATTTAAAAGAAATGTAGGATTATGACCCCGACACTATAGGGATAATTCAATGTAATTTATGTGTATTTTCCACCATAGCTGCAATTTTCATAGACATTGGTGCTATTTATTCATTTCTTTCCATGAAACTTGTTCAGGACTCAGAGATTCTGGTTGAACCGTTGACTCGAACCTTACGCATAGAGGCTCTTATGAGAGGATATTCGATGATCACACATTGGTTCTAACAGTGTGACCTAACTCTTAGAGGTGAGAGTTTCAGTTGGGATCACTTGGTAGCATCTTCGAGGCCTTATGACTACATTCTTGGTACAGACTGGTTATCCATATTTCATGCTCAGATTGATTGTTTTTAGGCCTAGATTGTGGTGTTTCCATAGTGATTGAACCAAGTTTTACTTTTTTGGTGAAAACGAAACACATGTAGTGTTTGATGGACTCACGCATAGAAGGGTGAAACCAATTACTCATCATTTGGCTAGCCTCACCCTTATTGCATTGGATGATATGAGTCCTCAGTTTCATGTAGTGGTGGCAGAGTATGGTGACGACATTTTTGAAGTTGTTCCTATTTTACCTCACTATAGTGAAATGGACTTATGAATTGATCTACACCCCAGGGCTACACTGATATCTACACCGGCATATCAGATGGCTCCCACAAAGCTACATGAGTTGAGGGTGCAGTTGGGGGACTTGCAGTGAATGGGATTCGTGAGACCCTATGTTTCCCCCTGGGCATCCCTAGTTTTATTTTCCATAAAGGTAGATGAGATATTGAGGTTATGTGGGTATTAATGGTGATTTAACTAGGAAATGGTTAATAACAATTATCCACTAATGAGGGTTGATGACCTATTTGATCAGTTGAAAGGGGTGCAATGGTTCTTGAAAATTGACCTCAGATCAGGTTACCACTGATTATGAGTTAGAGATGAGGATATAGAAAAGACATCCTTCAGATGTTGTTACGATTAATATGATTAATTGTTGATGCCATTTGGTGTGAAGAACTCCCCAGCAGTGTTCATGGGACTCATGAATTGGATCTTTCAGCCTTACTTGGACTAGTTCATGGAAGATGTCATCAAGACATCGTAGTGTACTTGTAATTTGAGGAGGAGCACGTGATAAACCTAAGTATGGTCTTAGACACACTCTGAGGGAACTAAATCTGTAGGAAGATCTCTATGTGTCAGTTCTGGATTTGAGTGGTCCATTTTCTAGGACACGTCATCTTAGAGGTTGGAGTTGTAGTGTATCCAACAAAGGTTGAGGCAATGCTTACTTGGGAGCCACTCAAGAGTGTCACTGAGGTGAGGAGTTTCCTTGGATTGGAAGGTTACTATCAGAGGTTTTTTCTGAGATTTTCCATAGTAGAATCAGCCTTGACATCTTGGACATTAAAGGGGAATCCATTTTTTTGGACAGAGATGTGCCTGCAGTTCGTTCAGTAGCTGAGGCAGAGTTTAACGAGCGTTACCATCATGATGTCATCAGAGGAAGGCATCGAGTGTGTGGTGTTATCTGATGCATTAGGGACCAGCCCTGGTTGTGTCCTGATGTATGGGAAAGTGGTGATTACCTATGGTTTGATCCTGTTGAGACCGCATGAGAAGAACTACATGACCCATGATCTTGAGCTAGGAGTGGTAGTCTGCGCATTTAAGATATGGTGACATTATGTGATGGGCGAGTAGTCTAGCATCTACTCTAATCATAAGAGTCTCAATTATATCTTCTCTTAGAAGGATCTGGACATGAGATGAAAGTGATGGATAGATTTCCTACAGGACTATGATTTTGAGATTGTCTATAACCCTGGTAAGTGGAACATGGTGGAAAATTATCTTAGAAGGAGATCTAGATTGTAGTTTTTGAACGTGTCATTAGAGAAATTGGCCTTGTTGTAGGTATCATTTGTGGATATAGATGAAGAAACTTACCTCTAGTCGATGGTTGTAACCCCTCCACTTTTACAATGTGTCAGGGAGGCACAACTTGGAGATACCTACTGCGAGACCCTATATGATTAGATACCCATAGGACATGATCTTAGTGGATATTCAAAAGGTGTGGGGCACATCGTTCTTTTCATAGGGTGCATTGTTTTACTAGTGCCATTACGGGAGGAGGTTTTGAGTGAGTTCTATACAACCCCTTTGGTGGTACATCCAGGTGTGGAAAAGATGTACCAAGAACTCAAATGTCAATTTTGGTGGCCAGGAATGAAGAAAGGATTTATAATGTTCATTTATTGATGCCTTAATTGTCAGGAAATGAATGCTGAGCACCAGGTTCCAACAAGTTTCGCATAACCCCTAGAGGTAACAAAATGGAAGTGGGATGGGATATCGATGGACTTCATGTCATGATTCCCACATATGTCTACGGGAATTATTCTATTAGGTTGATTATTGATCGACTCACTATGTTGGCCCACTTCATCACTATTCAAGAACAGAGATCAGTAGAGGGTTTGGGACACCTCTATGTATAGGAGATAGTTTGAATACATGTAGTTCCATCGATGATAGTATTAGATCAGGATGATCTTTTTACACCATTAATGTGGAAGGTATTATAGGAGGCATTTGGTACCCAGTAATGCTTGAGCAAATTATTTCACTCATAGAAAGATGACTAGACTGAGCGGACCATTCCAGTTCTGGATGACATGCTATGGGATTGCATGTTTGATTTTGGATAGAGTTGGTAGGATCCTTCATGGGTGATTTATTCTTTTAGTGTGTGTTCGGTAGTGTTACATGAATCTATAAGAGATCACATGTGAGTGGGAGGCTCAGTATTGTGCTCAGTACCCTCATCTGTTTGAGTAACCCTTATTTTGGGTTTAGAGGTTGTATAGAACAGAGTTGGGTAGAATGTAATGTCTATGATTTTCCAGTGCTATTTTTAGATATTGTATGGATTGATTTCAAGACCAGGTGATGAGACGACATGTAATTCCGAGGCCCGGTGTTCCCGAAACAATTTTTTGAAAAATATTAAAATTTTTAATAGAACGCACAAGAAGTTTTCTTTAAAAGGTGGAATAACTCTTAAATGGGTTCATAGATTAGAAATATGAGGGAACTATTTAGCTTAGAGTGGCAGATTTACCCTAGGCACAACCTAACATTGGTTGGTGTAGGTCATCTATAGAGAAAGTCACAAAGGAAGTAAGAATAAATAAAATAATTAAATTAAATTATTTTCTTTTTAAATCCAAAAAACTAATGAACAATGACTCATATTAGAAATATGAGAGCACCATTGAGTTCATAATGTGGTGTTTTCCCTAGTTGCAACTTAACTTTAGTCAGTGCGGTTCGTTTGTGAAAAATATATTGTAGGACGTTACGGGAATAAAATAATTTAATAAAAATTATTTTGTTGATGCAGTGAATTCTCTTATTAATAATTATTTGTCAGAAATTCAGGGTTTATCCTCATAAACCTGAAATTTATTGAGAGATGAGGAGAAAAAAACTCTGAAGAAACCGTTTGTGAACAACGACCGATCGATCGAGCGACGCCCCTAAGATTCGACGAATTGAGGATCGCCGACAACATGACGACCGTTATTCATCAGTGACCTATTCAAATTGTGGCAGGGAGGTTGTTTCATTATTATTTTCCTCATTCATGATTTCGACAATAAATGTTGGTCAATCCACGAATAGATAGATATGCGGTTTGATGATTATTGTGGGATGTGATATTATCTATAGGATTATTGGTAGATTTATTCTAATTCCTCTTCATTTATCATTATAATGAAAATAGATTGATTCTAAAAAGAAAAAAGGCTGAGGTTTGTTACTAATGGTGTTCTTGTTCTTATCTCTCCCCCATTCTTTGTGTTCTTCACTGTTGGACCCCTGTGGCTACATTTCGACTTTCTGGGTGGCTCGGAGCATGATCAAACCCTTTAATTGGTGGAAAACCGAAAATAGGGTCTGAATCAGTGTAGATCGGGACCCAAGGAGCTCAGATTTAAGATCATTTTAAATTATGGGCATTAGAGGTGGATTTTTGGTTCGTAGAAGGGACCACCGATGTGGGTCTATCACATCAGTTTGATGAGACAAGGTGACAACATTGGAGACTAGAGGTGATGACGATCATAGGTGACAATGATCAGGGGTGGAAGCATGGATCACAGTGGTAGGCTATGTGGATCAGCCGCAGATTTGAAAAGGAGGTCCAGATGAGTTGGCTAAGGCAGACCATGTGCGAGTGGACCGAGCTAGGTGGGTCAATCCTAGACATGCCAGCCTGAGTGGGTCGGACTCAGGGTGACCGTGCTGGTGCTAAGCCATGGTCGACTATGATCCATGGTCGTTCTAGCTACCAAAGTAGCTGGGGGTGCAGTCGATCATGGTGGTTGACCATAAGAATCTATGGGGTGGTTAGGCAGGGTGTTTGACCATGACGGTTGACCACCACAGTTAGTGGACCTACCGTACGGTCAGTCCATGGGCCTAGTGACACCCCTTTGAAACTTCAAACATTTATAACTTTCAAATTGTACATATATTTGATGAGCTATCTATGAATTTGGGACCCTGATGTTGATATGGTACTTTTTAGATAATGCGGTGAGTTTTTATCTTGGACCAGTATAGGTTGAGAGGGTTCTCTTGGTCCTTTCCTTGGGGGTTCAGTACAACATTACATCCACATAACTAGATTTTAGTCACCTCTAGAGGATGAGTCCAAGATAGATATATGGTATTCCTCTATAGGAATGGAGTGGGATCCTCTATCACCCATAATGGAGTTTTGTGGAATCAATATAACCTCCAAGAGCAGGGTGTTGGTCCTCCATATAGCGGGCCACATCAGTAAGGTTAATGGTATTCCCTAGGGTGTTGGGAAAGATCCCCTACATTGAGAATTATCTATATTTGGTTATTGTTATTACCCAGGGTGTTGGTTAGGATACCCTATCTATGTATCATAATCTTACATGACCAATACGTTCTCATTTGGGTAGGGCCTAAATGAGCTAGACCTCTTCGTGATCGTCTACGAAGATATCATAGCTCGAGGAGTGTGTTCTCCCAGAATGGGAATGATTCATGCAGAATCTTGTGGCTGGTAATTGGTTTTGAATTACCTATAAACTTTTGTCTTGGATTGGGTATATTTGGGAATTCTTGCAACATGCATTGTACACATATACTCATGTGGAAATGACTGTATTTCTTTCATGGTATTTACTTTGTGGAATTTTCGTTGTGGTTTCGGGGTGTCCTATTGAGTGTTGTTTTACTCACTCCTCCATAGGTTTCCCACACACATCATGTCTTGTGTATATGTTTGACCATTTGATGGAGTCCTAGGTGGACTAGAACATGATGGTTCTTATCAAGTCCAGACTGATGAGGAGTGTTCCTGTGGTTTTTACAATAGTCCAAGTACCTCTTTTCTTATAGGTCGGGCTTGGGGTTATAGACTCTTTGCGGTGGGATTGTTTTTGCCCTGTGTACTTTCCAATACTTTCACAGTTGTACTCTGGTTGTGGGATATAGTTGTTTCCATGTATTTTTTACATAGTTTTTTTACATTGCAACATTTGTGGCTTGGAGATGTGTGTGTGCGTATATGCACTTTAGGCTGATGCACCCCATTTATGGGATATGCCTACTCGGTGAAAGTCACTAGCCCCTGGTCTATTAGTAGTGGGCTTCGGGTAGTCCCGACATAGTCTCCTCAAGGATGGGTCATGACATGCTATAATTGGTACTGTGAAAATTATCACTATTATAGAGAATTTAATATTTTGATGAAAATATCTTTCCCAACCTATGAAAACAAATTTTGATTCATCAAGGATCAATAATTATTAATATATTTATTATAGAAAAATCATTATATTTATGTTGGATAATTAATATATATGAAACCAAACAATATATTAGAACATTGAAATGTTTTTCATGGAACTAGGTGGATATGAATATGAAACAACATTAATGGTCTTGTATTTCGTAATAGAAGATATTGATTAATTTTGGTTATTCATTCTTAAAAAATGTAGGATAACATTTTTAAAACCATTAAAATGAATTAGATTAAAAAATTATTCTTTTCGAAAGCATTTCTAACAAGAATAGTTAATATATATGGACATAAAATAAATGAATTTTCATCAGAAAGGAAGATAAGACACTAGATGAATACAAAAGATAAATTTACATGATATGTAAGATAATGTACAAAAACCATAGAGTAGGATTTATCAATTCATTAATGGGTTAAATAAAAATATATTAATGTCTCTAGTGAAACACCCAAAATCCTATAGTTTCAAATTTGAGTCTAAATATATGTATATTTAATATATAAAAAGAAATGAAATAATTTTCTATAATAATAATTCATGTTTCATCAAGAACACATTAAATATTATATAAAGTAAATTAAAAAACAAAAATTTAATTATTCTTCTAAAATAATTCATTATATCCTAGTGATCATTATTTTATCTTTCCTTTGTAGTACATATAATTCATTCATATATTTTCTTAGAAGAAAAAAGAGATCATGATACTATTTTAAGGGAAAAAATAAAAGGATTCATAAAGGTTTTAAATAGTATTAATTTCAAAAAATTATCAAGATTAACCTAATATAAAAACAAAAGAGTAAAAAATGTATGTAAGTAAACAAGACCTAGGTATGTCATGGTTATAATAATGTGAAATACATTGTGAAAATCCTGATATCATTCCCTAAAATAATCACTATAAAGATCATTTGAATCTGATAAAAATTAAAACATGTTATTATAAGCACATATCAAGATTATATTCCATGAAATCATAAATGATTATGCTAGGATCACAATCCAAGAACTTTAATATAGTTCGCCTTGATTTAATTCCCATACACAACATATATAATTTCATAAGTTATAAGGATCATTAAATAAATTTGGTATCTTTATTATTCTAGTCCCACTTGATGCATCATAACATGTACATGCATATGAGTTCATCATAAAATAAAAACATATAACATTCATAAGCATTATAACCCATTGAAAAAAGAAATTTCTTATAATATAATTTCATAGAGAAAATTCATATAATCCAACGTTGGGAAATCATGTATATCTATAACTAAAAAAAGGAATAAAATAGAGTTTTTGAAGTAATATATAATTAAATGAATATATAAACACTTAAAGAGTATAAAGTTTCTCAAATAACCCTTCTATAGAGACTTGGAGATGTCTCAGATATGAATCCCTAATTATCGATTTATTGATCCTTCATCATCTATGCAGATCGATATTTCTATCAAGGAATCAAATATCATCATATAAAAACCTAGGGAGTCAATGTAACCATCCAAAGAAGCTATATAAGGATCCCCAAACCTGTATTCCTTGGTCTAGTTCTAAATACATATACTTTTAAAAATTTAATTTGAAATCATGTGATAAGATCAAAGTTAAACATTCACAAATTCGACATTAATATTAAATCTCAAAATAACCTCATGTAACTAAAACATATTTTGGATTAGTGTCTTTTAGTAATAACTATATAAGTAATATATTTTACAACACATGCAAACATTTCTCCACAAAGTAACTCCTCAAGGATCCGTTCTAGACGTTCCCCAAGTTAAACTAATATTCATAACCTAGGGAAAGGAAACATAAAAAAGGGTGAGCTCAAATTCCCAGTAAGGGGAAATTTATCAACATTTCCCCTAGGGTTAGATTATAAGAATATCAGAAAACATGGGAAGATGAGAAATTTTATACCTAAAATGAATATTGAATAATAATATTTGTCCATAAGACATGATAATAAGATATATATTCTCAAAATAGAAAACATATACCAGGGCGTAAGGCTGTAGAAACATGAAGAAATAAATATAAACCATAGAGTATAATGAACTATGTCGTTTGTTTTAATTTTTGGTTTAAGAAATTTATAAAAATGAAAAATATATGACTACATAGAATTTTTTCAAATTATTTTGATTTACATGAATTGATAAAATTAATTAGTATTTAATTTTTTGGTTGAGAAACTAAAATAATAATAATAATATTATTATTATTATTATTATTATTATTTTCATTGAATAAAAAAATGGTAAAATTCATGTGCAATTAATAATTTTGTTTCTAGGGAATTTTTTTTAGGTGAATATTTATTTGTGGTAAATGTAATAATGATGATACTATTACTTATTCCCAATAAATAAATTTTTATACAGTTAATAAATATTTAGTTTCTATTATTGGTATTTAATTGAAGTTTTTGTAAAGATATTTATGGTGGTATTGAAGGGGGAGATTTATTAATAATAAAATTTATTGTTATTATTATTATTAAATTGGGAAAATAATATCTGTTTGTGATAAATTAAAATTGTATATACATGGGCTAAATATACATGTACATATATATATGTCTGGATGCATATATACATATATATATAATGGGTATATATATATGGGTTAAATAAATATTTGTGTGTATATATATATATATTTTTTTTTTTGTATATATGCCTATGTGGATGTGTATATATCTATATAATGTGTATATATATAGGTTATATATATATGTGTGTGTGTGTGTGTCAGTGTATATATATATGCATTTCTGTATATATGTATATATATGTTGAATATATAAATATATATGGATTAATTTTAATATATATATATATAAAGAATGATTAAATGTGTTTTAGAAAGGGTCATAATAAAACACATAAAGTTAATGGGGTGGCGCATGGGTTTAAGAGGAGGGAGAAGGTAAAAAATAAATTAAAATTTTAAAGGAAGAAAGTATTTAATAACGATAAAAGGAAAAAAATATTTTTAAAGTGAATTTTGTGGAGGGGTTAGGCAGAGGGCACATGAGGTTACTCCTCCCCCTCACACCTCTCCCCCTCTCCCTCTCCCTCTATCTTATATTTTTTCCTTTTTATTATTATTCAAAAATTATCTCTTAGACATATTCTCTGATACTGATCCGATTGATGTGCCATCAGTGCCTTCGAGTTTATATTTATGAGAAAAAATTTAATAGCACATTTGTTTTTGATGGTATATAGGTAATTTATTGATATATAATTTATCCTTTTTCACCTTTTTCTAAAATATAATATTTGGTGACAATTCTAAATCATGTCTAATCAATAATTCTTGTAGGATTTAGGGGTGAAATTGAACTTGAATATCACCCCTTGTGATAAATAATCATTGTACCTATGGTAGTAAGTTCCTTACCATTTTGGGGAAAATATATAACGTTGGAATGATATGTTATATATTAAAGATTAACCCATGCTTGATATGTAATTCATGTGGGAATGTGAGTGTCCATGATGTTTTCATGATTATGACCCTGTGATTCTATGTAGATCTTGATGTTTGTTGTTGTTATGGATTTTGGTTCCTTTATACAAACAATAATTTTTTTTTCATAACCCATGGAATGATCCTTCAGGTATCAAGTTGATCAGTTGGTGCCTTGATGTTGGTTTGATGTTGTCAAAATTCCCTTAATGGTGGGATGGGATATCCCTATAGTGGGATGTGTATAGAAAACCATTTAACCAATTATAAATAGTACAAATGTTCTTAAAGGTGAGGGCAGATATCCCAGTATAGGGAAGTGAATATGTGCTTGGTAGGCTAACTGAGATATGACATAGTCCAAATGTTTAAAAGGCAGAAATTTATATCTCTATAGCGTGATATGAATACGTGACCGGCTGGATGATTGTCGGTTTGTGTGAAATGTTATTGATGATGACAACGATTAGGGTGGGTTGTGAAGGTTCACCTAAAAGGTGGTTCTTGGTTTGAAATATCTAATATCCTTACTGGAAATGACCTGAGTCATGTGGGGTTGGGGTTCCTGGCACCTTGGTTAACACATAACTACTCGACACATGTATAGTTGTATGTTTATTTGAGCTTTACTTATCTCATGTAATACTTTGTTATATATTATGTGTACTTATATTAACAATTAATTAGTGGTGTCCCGCTGATTATTTTACTCACATCCTACTTGGGTATTTGGGTGCGCTTATAGATTTCATTATTAGAGATCTGGGAAGGGAAAGGTTCCTATGCTGGATTGTTGATCAGAGTATTATGAAGATGTTAGAAGATCGATATGGATGCTAAAGGATCCTACTAATTATTATTATTTTTGTTACCTTTACTTGGTTTATCTTTCCACTCTGGGTTCCCGTTTATTTTTCCTTGTATGACACATATTCCATCAATTGTTTCCAAATAATAACTTCAATTATATATTATCCTTTTCATTACTATTATCTACATGATGAAAATATACTAAGGGTATATTCTTCACACTGATGGAATTTTACCCCCTCTACAAGTCGACAACCTCTTCCATATAGGGAATAACACATGAGGTCATGTAGCATTTTTCTTAGACCTGGTAGTTCAGGTTGGAATGTTACAAAATTGTATTATAATCACATGTTCTCTAATTTTATCTTTTCCCTTTTCCTTGATTTGGTACATGTTAGATAGTAGTTAGGATGGTTGGGACTTGGGTAGGGGAACAATGTAAGTGTCAATAAAACACTTTATATTTGACCTCTGAGTTTCCAAAATGTAGGAATTTATGTTTTTTCAGTTTGATATTACCATTGATTAAATTCAACTTGGGTTATGTAGATGATCTTGATATGTGATTTATGGGTTTTTGTTTGCAATCACACATCATGCTAGGCATTTCAGTTGACATGCTATATATACATATTACTTTCATTAGCTAGATCTCAAATGTAATGCCCCGACCCCTGTTACCCAGAGTCGGTGCATTATTACATAACATTGGCATGATATAAGGAATCATGTCCTGAAAGACCAATCAATTCAGTATCCGTAGAAGTACTAGATAAATACATAAGTTTTACATTACATCATGAAATAAAAAAACAACAACATTGTGTCCCCTTTTAACACTTATATATCCCTTACCCTATTCCAGCAAGTTAATCATAATATACTTCTTTGCATCCTAAGAAAAATAAAACATATGAAAGGACTGAGTTCATATGCTTAGTAAGGATAACAATATAGTGGAAACAATCATAAATACGAATAAACAATTAAGGCAATGTGTAAGACTAAAACACAAGCCTTTTAAACATAAACTTCATCATAATATGTGAAAAGAAAAATCAGATAATTCCATTGACTTATTCACATGGATATTATACTAGTCGAATAATCAAATGTAATATCAATAGCCAATTTCATAATGATGGAATCCATAATGTGAGACATCATAACCACATAGTTAAGGCCTTGTTCCAAGACTACAAATAAGATTTTGTCAAGGACTTGTTCCAAGACACTAGTTTGTCTCATGAGACCTACCAATACATCAAGGAGATATAGTGGGCTCCACCCGTCACTTACTAAGTCCAATACATTCCTCATATGAAAAGGTTGAAACATAACATAAACACTCGTATTAAAACATGCATAAAAAATATTAATAGTTTAACCATAAACCATGAATGGTGTAAAAATAACACAGACACAGTCAATCATATCACCAAACTTTCAATACTATATGGATGATTGTATCATAATAAATCAACTTCAAACAAGTGTAAAATCTATCAAAGGATGTTGACATAGATGAAATCAAAACTCTTTGAGGGGAATATCTCTATCTATTTTGAAATCATTTAAAATTCACATAATTATAATAGAAAACATTTATTTTGAAAATATTATTATAAACTTGTAATAAAAGCTTATAAGGTTTTATAACAGCAGAAAATAGCCGCAAACTCCGTATAAGTTAAAAACTTCTTCAGTTAATTTGTCAAAAAGGTCATAAAGTAACTTGTATAGAAAACAATGGAAATATACCTTTCAAACCATTTTATAAAATGTCAAACGTGGGTATAAATGACTTTAAACCATAGTCTAGTAAATAGTAAAAATGTTTTGAAATACATTTGTATGAATCATGGATGTGGATGATAATGAGCTCCCATTAGATACTTATATATAAACAACCTCATATAATAAATAGATTATAAAATTAACCCTTACCTTGTACTTTTCCTTGATCGAGGGTACTTATAAATCTTTTATAATAGTTAAATTCATGTTATTAAATTATACAAGAACCACATACATAAATATGACATCATATATGATCTTATAATATTACTTTGTTAATAATATTTCAGTACTATCATGGTTTCGGGTGTTAACTGATTCATTATCCTTTATATGTTTTTTATGTAAGTCGTGTTTGTTATGGATAGGATGTCTTTGATTAATATCCAGAATGATATTAGGTTCTTAAAAATTATTTTTATTCATCAAATTAAAATTATTCTTGAATGGTTATGATGGGAAATGAATCTCATCGCGTTCGTAGAGACGGTAATCCGTACAGACGCACAAGTGACAATATCATTCTATTAGTGGTGAAATAATATGTAATTGGATGGTATATATAGAATCATTAAAATGTTATATTTATTATTTACATAAATTATACTTATTATGATACCTGTACAAATAATGATGTTTTGAATAACAAACTACACTACGATTTGGAGATGGTAATCCATACGTACACATGTATGGTAACTTTTTCATTCATAGGATAGATAGAATAATGAATTTGGTTGTACCATATTTATAGTAAAATCTTAGTATGTAGAAGATATTGGATTTATTATTTTAGTATGGAAACAAAAAATAAAGAGTTAGTGGAAGAAGAAAAGAACTTTGAAAGAGGTGTTGAGGTAATTACTTATTCTTCGGGTTCTTCCTTTTTATTTGATAAAAAAGGATCCTTATGTTTTATTATGATCAAAGTAAGGAATCTAAGTTTATGTGAGGGTATTTTGGAGGATATTTGATAACGGTTTGTCTGAGAAAAATGGTTTTTGAGGTGTGAAATTAAGATAAGGGGAAGTACCATTTTATAAGAGAGGTAAGGGTCACTTTAGGAAAAGCTTGAAATATTATTTTATTATACAATAATATTTGGTTTATAATGACTCAAAAAGGATTTATTTTGAGGATAAGATGGTTCTGGGTCAAAAAACACTCAACCAATAGGTATTAGACAGGTTTAGGTCACCATATTAACCTTATTTTTTAGATTTAACTCTTAGTTAATTAGTTTAGCTTTTTCCATGTATTCTTGTATTATCATAATAAATGGTTAAAAAATTTACTATAAAAAAGTCAAGGTAACCCACAAGTGGTTCAATATTGATATATATAACCTTATCAAAGTCCTTAGGATAAACCTTTGTTTTTTATGAATATTATATCAATTAATAATATAGTATTTGTTTTAAGAACTCATTTATGTCAGTTTTGACACTATTCAGTATTTGGTTTTTTTGAAAGCAATAAAAACTTTATCACTTAGAAATAAATTTATTTAATCAACCCGAACATTTCATATTAACCTATAAAATTCTTGGAATACATAAAAAGTTTCAATTTACAATTATTTTAATATTTATAATATCAATTATTTTAATCATTCAATAATAAGGTATTTAATGCATCATCATTGTGTCATAAATATATTTAATTATCTAATGTCTAAAAATTATAAATAAAATTCCATCATGTAGTAAATATTTTTAGATATCTAATTAATATTTATAGTATAATTTATCTTATGTATAAACGAATATTAAAAATGGTTTAGTTATTATTCTTTGAATTTAACTCTCTTAACTCTTAAATAAAATTACATTAAATGTCATAATATATTCCAACTGGACCAAAAGGATCATATTTTATTCATAAGGTTGATTTTGGTCGAAATAATCTAATACAACAGAATTAGGACATGTGTTAGGGTAATTATAATATCATTTTTTACTATTAATTACCATATTTACTTTTAACTGTGGTAAATAAAATTCAATAGTTACTATTCAACAAAAATTATTTTCATCCTATTTTACCACATTTAACATACTTATGTCAACAATGTCTCTCGGATTTTTGAAATTCAATTCAGAGAAGTGATAAAATTACTTTTAATTCAAATTTTCAAATGTGCCTAGAAGGTGGGTAAAAGATGTTAAAAAAATTCTATAAAATTTTATATATCTAATTTTATTATAAAATGACTCCAATAAATTACATTAAAAAAATATAGGTATTTTGTTTCTATTTTTAATTTAAAATAAATATCAATAAAAATAATTATTATTTAAATAAAAGTCGGTTTAAACAATAACTTAATGTTTTTCACTATTCATCAAAAATTGAATGTTTTCAGAAAAACAGCAAAAATTCACCCTAAGCTAATTTTGATATTCCGAAAACAAAAAATGAATTCCAATTTGAAAAATAAAATTTATGAAATTTCTAAAAGTGGGTATTACTATTCATAACAGCTAGTTTGATTGGTCGTGGTGTGCTAGAACTTAAAGTTGCATAAAATGCAATATATTGCATTATTCAAAGAGATGTGTATCGTAGAAGATTGAGGTGTTACATTCTTCCCTCCTTCAAATAATTTCATCCTCAAAATTTCTAGAATATTGCTACATAAAAAGATTCAAGTGGTTCTTTATCATATGTTTCTCGGGTTCCCACTTTACCTCTTCCATCTTATGGTTTCTCCATAGAACTTTTACCAGATGAGTTATCCAGTTTATTAGCACTTGTTCTCTAGTATCAATAATCTTGAAAGGCTCTTCACAATAAGTCTGATCGAGTTCCAGTTCTATTTCTTCATAAATGAGTACATGCATTGGGTCAGGCATGTATTTTCTCAATAATGATACGTGGAACACATCATGAACATTGGAGAAACTTGGTGGAATTTCCAAATGATAATATACAACTCCAATTCATTCTAGAATATCTAATGGTCTGATGTACCTGGGACTTAATTTACCCATGTTACCAAATCATAAAACACCCTTCCATGGAGACACCATCAAGACAAAATGATCTCTTACTTGAATTTCCAAATCTGTCCTTCAGTTATTGGTATAGCTCTTTTGCCTACTTTGAGCTTTTTTGATGTGGGTTTGGATAATCTTAACATTTTCCATTGTTTCCTCAACATGTTCTGGGCCTACGAGTTTTCATTCCCCAACATCATCTCAACAAGTTGGTGTGCGACACTCTCTTTCCATATAATTCCTCATATTATGCCGTCTGAATACTTGAATGGAAGATATTGTTATTGGAAACTTCTACCAAAGGTAAATATTGATCCCACATACCTTGAAAGTCAAGTGAGAGAGATCTCAACATGTATTCTATGGTTTTAATATTCTGTTCTAATTCTCCATCAGTTTGAGGGTGGTAGGTAGTGCTCAAAAAAAGTTCATTATCAAGGGATTTTTTAAGAATTTTCGAGAATCTTGATGTGAAACAGGGATCACAATCAGAAACAATCGATAGGGGTTCACCATGAAGTCTTACAACTTCATTAATATATATCCTTACTAAATGTTCATGTTAATTTTATCTTATAGAATGAAAATGCATTGACTTGGTAAGATGATCAACAGTGACCCATATTGCATCATTCCTTCTAGGAGTATTTGGTAGTCCCAGGACAAAGTGCATCATAATATCATCCCATTTAGTCTCATTTATTGGAAGAGGTTTAATGACTCCTCTTGGATGTTATCTTCCAGCCTTGGCCTATTGAAAAACCACACATCATGACACATAATCCACAATCTCCCTTTTCATTTTGTCCGACGAAAAATGTTCCTTCAAATATCTATACATCTTAGTGCTACCAAGGTGTATAAAGAAATTGGATCTATGAGAATCATCCCAAAATTATATTTTTAGATAAGGTATATCAGGGACACAATGTCTCTTCCCAAATTTGAAAATTCCATCTTTATATAAAAAGTTGATCAATCTCCCATCGTTCACAGCATTAATTGTCTTTTGAAACTCCTTATAATCAGTCTAAGAAATTTTTATCCTTTCTAGTAAATATTTTTCGTTCACCATTTGAAAAATTATAGTTTATTTACATTCCATGATTAGTCCTATATCCATCTTTACTAGATCAATGAACATAGGATCCATTTTAACTATCATCTTGTTCACAACTCCATGATCTTTTCTGATCAAAGCATCTACCACCATATTTTCCTTCCCTAGGAGGTAGTGTATAGTGAAATCATAATCTTTGAGTAGTTCAAGCCATCGTATCTGCCTCATGTTGAGTTCTTTTTGTGAGAAAATATACTTCAATCTCTTGTGATCTGTATATACCTCAAACTTTTCTCCATAGAAATAGTGTCTCTATATCTTCATGGAAAATATTACAGCTGCTAACTCAAGATCATGAGTGGGATTATTTGGTTCATGAATTTTTTGCTGCTATGATGCATAGGAAATAACCCTATCATTCTGCAATTGGACACAACCCAGTACTTTCTTTAAATAATCACTATAAATAACAAACCAATCATTCCCTGATGGTAAAGTCAAGATATGAGGATTGACTAATCGTTTCATCAATTCTTCAAAACATTCTTCAAACTATATTTTTTCAAACAAATTTAACCCCTTTACATGTGAGCTTAGTTAATGGGATAGCCAATCGGGAAAAATTCTGGACGAAGCACTGATAATAACATACTAAACCAATAAAACTGTGTACCTTAGTTATACTCATCAGTGATGGACATTTTTGGACTGTCTTTGTCTTTGAATGGTCAATAGAGATTCCATCCTTAGAGACAATATGGACAAGAAAAGAAACACCTCAAGCCATAATTCACACTTTCTAAACATCCCATATAATTCATTTCTTCTAAGAGTTTTTAGAATTGTGTGCAAGTGATTTTAATTATCTTAGTAGCTTTTAGATTATACCAAGATATCATCAATAAATACCACTACAATTTCATTAAAATATTCCTTGAAAAATCTTTTCATTAGATCCATGAAGATAGAGGGTGTATTAGTCAGTCCAAAAGGCATTACTGTAAACTCGTAATGCCTATACCTGGTATGAAATGTTGTCTTTGTAATGTCTTCCTTCTTCATACACAATTGATGATATCCAAATCAAAGGTCAGTCTTTGAAAAATATTGAGCTCCATGAAGTTGTTTGAATAAATTATCAATGTGAGGCATGGGATACTTGTTCTTTATTGTTATAGCATTGATCTCCCTGTAGTCAATGCACAACCTCATAGATCCATCTATTTTTCTTAACAAAAAGAATAGGGGATACCCATGGAGAAACACTAGGGAGAACAAATCCATTATTACTCAATTACTCTAGTTTTTTATTTAGTTCCGCTAATTCCACAGTGGCCATTCTATAATGGGTATTCGATATGGTCCTTAACCAAGAACTAAGTCAATGGAAAACTCAATTTCTCATTCTTGTGGGTGTCTAGGTAAATCCCATTGAAACACATCAACATATTATTGTATAATAGATACATATTCTATTTGACCATTATCATACTCATCCATAATTATTTCATTCTCTTCCTCCCCAGAAATTGAATTTAGTAGAGCTACTGGGGGTGGATCTAGATAATAATCATATGGTGACATTTCTGCTCTAATGATAAGGTACTCTTTATAATCATCGAAAATTATAACCTCATTCTTCTTAAAATTAATTTTCACATCATGGTCCAAAAGCCAATCCATACCGAGGATTATATCAAATTAAATCACGGTTATGACAGTGAGATCAATAGATAAATCATGTCTGTATACCCTAATCAGAACTGATTCACAAAACATTGTTGCAATCCCTTAGGAGTTTTGACTGACAACTTCCTTGTTAATTCAAATTGGAAATATCTAATTTTATTAGAAAACTAGGAAGATATGAAACAATTTGATGATCCAGAATCAAATAAATAATTGGATAAACATGAGGAAACCATTAAATTACCTGCCACCACTTCATTCTATGCTTCAACCACAGAAGTAGTGATCACATAAACTTTGCCTTTCTCCCTTGACCTTTTCTGAAGTAAGTTTAATTGGAGCTTAGGACATTCATTTTCATAATTACCTATTTCTCTACAATTGTATCATTCAACATTGACAACCTATTTCCTTCCCTTACAATCACGATCTTGGTGTCAGTTTTCACTACACTTGTAACAGAGTCTCATTCCATTCAGGCAAGTACCAGGGTGTTTCTTCTTACATTTATCATAATATGGAAATTCAACTTTTCCCTTCTTCCCATTATTTCTATTTCTAGATTGATCAACAGATCTATTCTTCTCATTCTATTCTTTAAAGTCATAAGAATTAGAGAATTTTATTTCTATCTTAATATAATATAAGACAATATATCCGTATGATGCGAAATATTGTGAGAATAAGATCATTGGAGAAATGGTTTTAACCCATCAAATAATCGTTCAATCTTATTCCTTTTGTTACGTATATAATCTGCTGCATGCCTTGATAACCTTGTAAAGTTAGCCTCATACCTTGCGACATTCTCATCCTCCTTTTTCCTCAGACTTAGAAATTATCTTTCCATATATTCTCGATGTTCATGAGGAAAGTATATTTCTAATAAATGTCATTTAAACTCCCTCCATTCCATTTTTGATACTTTTTCATCCTCCTTTGTGTTTTGAATTAATGACCACCGTTGATCTGCATCCCTCGTGAGGCGATAAACTGCCATGACTACTTTTTCTCTTTCTTTACTCCCCAAAGCATGAAATATTTTCTCTACGGAACTTATCCATTGCTCAACTACAAATGGATTTGTAGTCCCATTGAATGTTGGTGGTTGTTTCCTCATGAATCAGTCTAACATTGAACCTCCGCATTGTGGGCGAGGGTACTCCATTTAGGTAAGGTTATTATTCATAACCTGATTGAGTTGTCCCTATACAGTTATAAGTTGTTTAGCACTGGTTGCATCACCAGATCCACTATAATTATCCTCGGTAGGATGGAAATACCTACATAGATCACATGCATTGATACGGCTTCCATTCCTTCCACTAGTCTCTATTTCTAAACAACGACACACACTATATTAGGTTATGAATCACAATACATAATTCTAAACTAGTAAAATACCTAACATAAATTGAAGAGTTTATGCATATAATCCATAATCATAAAAAAATGTTTTCGTTGAGGAGTTATTTACTCATAAATTCTTCATAATTGTTTGTAAATAAAATTTTAATTATCCTAAGCATATCCCCCAGGAGTTTCGTAACCAAGAGTGCATCAAGGCCCTTTGTCGTGTACTAGGATACCTCAGGTCAATCTCGAAACTCCTTGTCAGAGTTTTCACTCCTAGGTACATCTGTACCAGATCTAACTCTACCTGCTCGTATCTAGACAGGGATGTATTTCTTGGAAAATTTACAAACTCTCAACATTAACAAAATTCTAGGAAGTTCTTATATGATATTCTTCAAAGCTTCTCTTAGGGTAATATTCTCTAATCAAAGTTTTTATAAATATATTTTCCAAGTTTTGTACTAAACTTCCTCTCATACCAACTATAACGCCCCAACCCCAGTTACCCGTAATTGGTGTATTATTACATATCATTTTCATGATATAAGGAATCACGTCCCAAAACACAGATCAGTTTAGTAGACTTGGAAGTACTAGATACATATATAAGTTTTACATTACATCATTAAATAAAAACAACAACATTGTGTCCCCTTTGAACAATCTTATATCCCTTATCATATTCCTGTAGGTTAATCGTATTATACTTCTTCACATCCTGGGATAAATAAAACATAATAAATGGGTGAGATCAGATTCTCAGTAAGGATAACAATATAGAAAAAACTTTCATAAATAAGAATAAACATTTAAGGAAATGTATAAGACTAAAACAAAAGCCTTTTAAACATAAACTTCAATATAATATTCCAATGATAAATCAAATAATTCTATTTACTTATTCACAGGGATATTCTATAATTCAAATAATCACATGTAATATGAATATCCAATTTTATAATGATGGAATGCATAATGCCAGATATCATAACCACATAGTCAAGGCCTCATTCCAAGACTACAAATAAGATTTTTTCAAGGCCTTATGCCAAGGCAGTAGTTTGTCTCATGATACCTACTGATGCATCGAGGAGCTATAGCAGGCTCCACCCATCATTTACTAAGTCAAATTCATTCCTCATATGAAAAGGTTGAAACATAACATAAACATTCATATTAAAGATTGAATATGAAATGTTAATACTTTAACCATAAACCATTAATGGTATAAAAATAAAAATACATAGTAAAACATATCACAAATCCTTCAATACAACATGGAAGATTATATCATAATAAATCAACTTCAAACAAGTGTAAAATCCATTAAAGGATGATGACATAGATGAAATAAAAACTATTTGAGAGGAATATCTCTTTCTATTTTGAAATCTTTTAAAAGTAATGTAATTATAAAAGAAAACATTTATTTTGAAAATATTTTTATAATATTGTAAGGGAAGATTCAAAGGTGTTATAATGGCAAAAGATAGCCACACCCACCATATAAGTTAAAAAACATTCTTACCTTAATTTTTCAAAAAGGTCATAAAGTACCTTGTTTGGAAAATGACGAAAAGATTTATTTCAAAGAATTTTATAGAAAGTAAAACAAGGGTATGAATGACATTAAATCATAGTCTAGTAAATAGTTAAATTGTTTTTAAATAAATTTTTAAGAAACATGGATGTGGATGATTAAGAGGTCCCAGTGGATACTTACATATAAACAACCTTGGATAGTAAAGAGATTGTAAAATTAACCCTTACCTTGAACTTTTCCTTGATTGAGGGTACATTATCCTTATGTATAATAGTTAAATAATTGTTATTAAATTATACAAGAACTAAATACATAAATATGATATCATATATTACCTTATAATATTTCTTTGTAAATAATATTTCAGTAGTATCATTGTTTATAGTGTTAACTTATTCATTTTACTTTATATGTTTTTTTACGTAAGTCATGTTTGTTATGAATAGGATGTATTTTATTCATATCCATAATGATATTATGTTATAAAACATTATTTTTAATCATCAAATGAAAATTATTCTTGAATGGTTACAATGGGAAATGAATCTCATCGCATTCGCGGAGACGGTAATCCGTACAAATGCACGATTGGAAATATCATTCTATTAGTGGTGAAATAATATATAATTGGATGGTACATAAATACTCATTAACATGTTATATTTATTAGTTACAAAAATTATACTAATTATTACACCCATCCAAATAATGATGTGTTGAAGAATAAACGATACAACAACATTGAGACGGTAATCCGTATGTACACACGTATGGGGACATTGTCATTAATAGGATGGATATAATAATGAATATTGATGAAAGATATTTATAATAACACCACAATATGTTTAAGTAACTGGAGTTATTATATTATTATGGAAACAAAAAAGAAAGGGGATGTGGAAGAAGAAAAGAACTATGAAAGTGGTGATGAAGTAATTATCTCTTCTTCGGGTTCTTCCTTTTTATTTGATCAAAAAGGATCCTTAGGTTCGCTTATGATCAAAGTAAGGACTATAGGTTGAATTTAGAGTAGTAAAGAGTATAGTTTAGAAGGTTTTGGCTAATCCAAATGTCTTTGGAGGTGTGAAATTAAGATAAGGGGAAGTACCATTTTATAAGAGAATTGAGGGTCACTTTAGGAAAAGCTTGAAATATTATTTTATTATACTATCATATTCGATTTATAATGACTCCAAAAGGATTTATTTCGATTATAAGGTGGGTATGGGCTGAAAATATCTCATATAAATGGTTTTAGACACGTTTATGTCACCATATAAACCTTATCTTTTAGATTTAACTCTTAGTTAATTAGTTAAACTTGTACCATGTATTTTTGTATTATTATAATAAATGGTTAATAAACTTTCTATAAAAATCCAAGTGAACCTTAAGATATTCATTATTTATATATATAACATTATGTATGTAATTTGGCCAAAGCTTATATTTTAGGAATATTATATCATTTAATAATATAGTATTTTTTTTAAAAATCATTCATATCAATTTTGACACTATTTAGTATTTGGTTTTTGAGAAAGTCATAAGAACTTTTTAACTTTGAAATAAATTTATATAATCAACCTGAAAATGTCATATTAACCTATAAAATTCATGGAATACATTAAAAGTTTCAATTTACAATTATTTAAATATTTATAATATCAATTATTTTAATCGTTCAATAATAAGGTAATTACCGCATCATCATTGTGTCATAAATAAATTTAATTATTTAATGTCTAAAAATTATAAATAAAATACCATTATATTGTAAATAATTTTATATTTCTAATGAATGTTTATAGTTTAATTTATCTAATGTATACACCAATATTAAAAAAAATTATTTAATAAACATTGAATTGAACACTTTTAACTCTTCTTTAAATACAATTATAATAAATTTTATAATCTAATCCAAGTGGACCAAAAGGATCATATTTTATTCCTAAGGTTGATTTTTTTTGAAATAATCTTATCCAATATAATTAGGACATAATTTAGGGTAATTATAATATCATTTTGACCTTTAATTACCCTATTTACTTTTTACCGTGGTAAATAAAATTCAAAAGCTACTATTCACCAAAAATTATTTTCATCCTATTGAACCACATTTTACTTACTAATTTAAACCGTGTCTCTCATATTTTTGAAATTAATTCCTTAAAGGTGGTAAAATTACATTTTATGTAAATTTTCAAATGCGCCAAGAAGGTGGGTAAAAGACGTTAAAAAAATTCAATAAAATTTTATACATATAATATTATTAAAAAATGACTCCAATGAATTAAATTGAACTAATATAGGTGTTATGTATCTATTTTGACTTTAAAATAAATTTAAATGAAAATAATAATTATTTAAATAAATGACGGTTTTAAACAATAACGTAGTGTTTTTCACTATTCCTCAAAAATTTAATGTTTTCAGAAAAATAATAACAATTCACCCTAAGATAATTTTGATATTCTGAATCCAAAAATGAAGTTCATTTTGAAAAATAAAATTTATAAAATTTCAAGAAGTGGGTATTACTATTCATAATGGCTAGTTTTATTGGTCGTGGTGTGTTAGAACTTGAAGTTGCATACAACACAAGCTATTTAATTATTCAAAGAAAAGCGTACTGTAGAATATTGGGGTGTTACACCAAATAATTAAATGATTATTGAAATTGTGATATGTTCTTTGGTAAAATATTCTTGAATTATTTTATTTGACCTTTTTTTATTATATAGTTGAGTGCATATCTATGATTGTGATTCTGGTAATATGATCTCGAGCCTTGCATATGTGGTAAATGTTTTGTGTGTTTTTTTCATTAAAAGTCATTTTCTGTTGAGATCTATATGTGTTTTATTTTATAAATTGTTCATATACTTTAAAGTCATTTAGATTTAATAAATAATTTGGATCGATTTATCACTTTATATTAGTGGTGGTTTCTATATGTTCGAATTGAATTTGTACGGACAAATTTCATTTTTTTGAAAATTAATTAATTTTAAAATAGAAACTCCTATGGTGGGGAGTAGTGACTCTATGATCTAAATCAATTCTCTAGGATGATAATAATTATGGAAAGAAGATTATAATGACCCATTTTATTAGTTTTAATCTTTGGTTAAAGGTATGTTTTAAGAGAAAAAAAATATATTATTGTAAATAATTTAATCAAAATATTTTGGTTTATTTGAACTAATAAAATTACTCTATATCTCAATTTATAAGTGGCCAATTAAATAATAATAATAGTATTATTTTTATTATTTTTGTCAAAAAAAAGTGTAAATATTGATGTGGAATTAATAATTTTGTTATGATGGAAATTTTGGTTGGTTGAATATTAATGGGTGGTCAAATTAATAATGGTGATATTATTACTTATGATAAATAAATGTAATTGGGTGTGGTTAAAAAAAATTATTTACCATTATCGTTATTTAATTGGATTTTTTGTTAAGGTGTTTATGGTGACATTTATGGGGAGATTTAACAATAATAAAATTTACTGTTATTAAAATTATTATTAAATTTGGAAAATAATATTTATTTGTGATAAATTTATATATACATATATGAGTTAAATATATATATATATATATATATATATTTGTGTGGGTGTGTGTGTGTATATATATATAATAAATATATATAATGGTTATATATATATATATGGGTTAAATATATATGTATATATATATAAATATGTGGGTGTGTATATATATACTGTGTATATATGGGTTAAATATATATGTATATATATATGGGTGTATATATATGGGTGTATATATATATATGTATGTATGTATGTATGTATGTATAGGTGTACATATGTATATTAATGTGTATACATACATATATATATATAATTCCAATAATATATATATATAAAGATGGGTTTTAAAATATATTTAAAGAATGATTAGATGTTTTTTTAGAAAGGGTTAAAAAAATGAAACACATGAAGTGTATTGGGTGGTAAATGGGTTTAAGAGGAGAGTGATGGTAAAAATTAAATTTAGTGAAAATGAATGAATGATTTAATGAAAAGAAAATGGGAAAAATATTTTCAAGGGGAATTTGGGGAGTTTCTAGACTTAGCGTACATGAGGTTACATTTCCCCCTCATGCCTCTCTCCTTCCCTCAATCCCTCTCCCTACCTCTTATATATTTTTCATTTTTATTATTAATACAAAACTTCTCCCTTGGATATGTTCTCCAATACTAATCAAACTGATGCACCATCAGTTCCACTAGGTTCATATTGATGAGAAAAAATATAACCATATGTTATTTTTGCATTAAGGTATTTTATTTAGATATAATTTAATACATTTTTTATTTTTTTTAAATATCAAATATGATAATAATTCTAAGTCATGTCAAATCAGAAATGTTTTTATGATCATGTGGTGTAATTGAACTTGAACGTCAACCCTTTTCATCAATCATCATTGTACCTAAATTATGAAATTCCTTACCATTTTTGGGCCATATATATGATGTTGACATGTTATGATGTTTATGCTTAATTAACCCTTTATTATTAATTTTTCATATAAGTGTGTGAGTGTCTATGGGGTTTACTTGATTATGACCATGTGATTCTTTATAGCTCATGATTTTTGTTCTTATTATTTATTTTTTTCCTTTCCATTACACGTATTTCTTTTTTGTTTCATATCCTATGGAAATATGCTTCAGGTATCAAGATGATTAGGTGGATCCTTGAGGTTGGTTTGACGTAGTCTAAATGTTCTTAAAGGTGGGAGGGTCAATCCCTATAGAGGTATGTGCATGGACAACCAGTTAACCATTATAGTATAGTTTTTACATCCTTAAAGGTAGGCATGGGTATCCCTATAGAGGGATGGACATATGTGGTTTCTTGGTCAGCTAACAGATGGCGTGGTCCAAACTTTCTTAATGGAAGGTGTGATTATCTCTATAGAGAGGTGTGAATAGGTGACTAGCTGGATTAGTTTCAATTGGCATGGACTGTTACTGATGATAACCATCATGAGGGTGGGGTGTGTAGTGTTACCTTAAGGGTTTTTCTTAGTTTGAATTATCATATATCTTTACCACAGATGATATGAAATATGTAAATCCAATGTTTATGGTGGCCTGATAAGTTCATGGTAACTTGATACATGTATTCTTTTACAAATATTTGATAATTTACTTATATAATGAAATGCAATATTATATTTTATGTGAACTTATGTTTATAAAACATTGGTGGTATCTTACAGAGTGTTGTAGTCACACCCTACTCTAGAATTTTCTGTTCTCCAGTAGATATTATGACAAGAGATCTGGTGAATGGAATGTTCCATATGGTGGATGGATAAGTAGAGGATTACAAAGTTGGTAGTGTAGTGGGATATAATCCATAGGACCCTAATGATTATTTTATTATTTATCTACTATTACCATTAGTTGGTTTGGATTTTCACTTTTGGAGCTAATTATTTTTCCTTGTATGACATGTATGCCATATATTATTTCTTCATGATTAATTTGATTTATTATTATCTTATTAATTATAATTATTTTCTTGATGACATGATACTGAGGGTACAGTCACCCCACTAATATACATGGACCCTCAATACTAGTAGACAAACACTTGTGTACAGGGAGGCATGCATGGGCTCTTAGACATTTTTCTCAGACTAGAATTTCTGAGTTCATATATTATATAGAGTATAGTCACAGGAAAAAATATAGGGAATTCCCAGGAAATGAAGCATAGTAGTAAACTATGACACTAAAAAAGGAATAGAAAACATTAAATATTTGATTGTGAATCATTACTTATTTACCATAGCATAGGGGAACATGCGTCACTACCTGATTCCCATAGTAGAGTAGGAATCACTACATGATTCCCATAAACATAGTGGAGTAGTCTTCACTACCTGATTCCCATAAACATATTGGAGTGGGATTGGCTACCTGATTCCCATGAACATTGTGGAGTTGGCTTCAATAATTTACTTCAATAATAATATCACGATATTTAAGTCCAAGAACATTATATTGAAGGTTTATATAGAAACTTACCCATCAATCATCCATGCTTTTCATGTGAAAATAATCATTAAACACATCATATAGAAACCACTGAATAAAAAATGGGTTTCATAACATTTCAAACTAATATAACCAAAATTGACCTAAAAATGAAAATACTTGATACCCAATATTAAATCACCCTAAAAAAATATTTCATAAGTATAATTAGAAGTAGATTGATAAAAATTAATTTCCATGAGAATAAAAAATTTATATATTGAGGAAATTGATGGTGAAATTAGAAAATAGTTTTCATAAAATAATTTTAACTTTGGTGTAAAAGAATAAGTTACAGTCACATGGAAAAATAATTTTTGAAAAGGTTATTTGAAACATTTTAAAATAATTATTAAAAATAACTTTCAATAGAGGATCCTTTAAAAATATGTACAAATTTAAAATATGTGTAGTAAAAAAGCTTCAAAATAATGTTACTTTAAAAACAATATTCAAAAAAGAGACTTCTGAAACTCATAAAGGTTTCAAAATATGAAGTGAAATCTTTTGAAAACAATTAATATTGAAAAATAATATTTAATAATAGATCCTTGAAAATACATTAGGGTTATAAAAAATATTATTTGAGTGGAAGAAAAAACATTATATTTTGAAAGGATGGAAAACCTTTTTAATATTTTGAAATAACATTGTTGAAAGTCCATATCATAAAAAGTGAAACAAAACATAATTTTTATAATAGGATAAGTGAATGATAAAGGTAACATGAGATTAAATATTATTAGTTTTATAATTATAAAGAATAATATTTACAAGGAGTTTAAATATATACAAGTATGAAAAATAACCATTTAAGAGAGTGAGAATTATCTTTTACAATATCGTACTTTTATGAGGAATAAAATAATTAAGATGGTTTAATAGAATAAAATGATTCATTTTCCATAGATAGGAATAAAATTACACATGAAATTAAATATTAAGTTATTAAAAACCAATATTGGAAGAAATAAGTTCAAGAATATTCATTATAACTCAATTAAGTTATTTGAGATAACAAAAAACCCCTACTGCAATGGCAACATAATAATCAAAGAACATTTGAGGGAAATTGTAAATTGGGATTTTAAATATAATAAAACGAAATATATTTATTATTATTTATGTAAATGGGGATTTTAATACACCATATAATAGAAATAATGGTGCACAATATCAAATATGTCTCCTAGATTTGAAAATAATAAAAAGAAACACTTACCTTACATTTTGTCTTCCATTAAAGCACTTGAATATACTATATAAAAAAATAAATTTATTAATTAAATATTTCATAACCTTATTCATATCTACAAACATTTCATAAATATAATTTATAATTATTCTATATATATATATACTAGGTAGTTATTATCTAATTTTGATATTAGGTGCAAGTAATTTTGATCATTTGGAACTAGTTTCATAATAGCAGTTTTGTTCTTCATTGTTATCCTAAATTTCAGTATTAATAAATCATAAAAATTAATATAACTGATTTTTAAATATATTTTATAAATTTTTACTTTCATTCTAAGAAAAATTTATTCACGGTTCTTATAGATTATATTGGTGAGAAACATGTTTCAGTGATCTTTAACAGATGAACAAAGGTTATCATAATTAATGAGTTTAATATTCATTTTAACTTTATAGACCACAAATAAAATAATCTATACATTTTAACCATATATATTCAATTATCTAGTTCTCATATTCATCCATCATATTATTTTATATCATTTTTCTAGTAGGTGATGAGACCAATCCAAACATGAACATAAAATTATTAATGGATGATTATGATAATAAAAGTGAATTAACATGGAATAATGTCATTATTATAGAAGTATAATTATATTATCTTGATAATTTAAATATTTTGAATCATTTTTATGTGATTTTAATAAATAATAAACAAAATAGATGAAAAATTATATATGTTACTTTTTGGAAATGATTGTCCACACTTCACACAATTTATGTTTTAATTTTTCAAATGATGAGAGGGAAAGATGGTGAATTATAATTTGAATCATCATAATCATAATTATGTTATATTTTCCACATTTATTCCTAAATTAAACCCTTATAATTAGGGAATATAGGTAGTGGTGAAAGAAATATGGATGTACCTGTTGATGGAGGCGGTAATACATACAATAGATGAATTACAGTTTTATTTTTCTTAATATAAAAGGGGAAAGGTTTATAATAGTTATTAACTTATCATAATAAAATTTATTATAAAAAAATAATTATATGGTAATATATTAATTTTAAAATAGTATTGAAAAAATTATGATAAATAATAAAAGAATTTAATAAAAACCAGTACTCATGTTGAAATCATTACATTTTCTTAAGAGGATTCCTTTGAAAAGGAGGTCTTAGAAAACTTTATTGTCACTAAATTCTTGAAAAAAGTAATAGGATTATAAGTAAAGGAAAAAGTTTATAGTTTCAATATGAAACATAGTTATTTGAGTGGTCTTAAATGGGTCTTGAGAGGCCCCTTTTATAAGTGTTGAGAATTAAATTTTTGTAATTGATTCAATTTAATATAAAGAGAAAACATGTTTCATATGTCAATAAGACTAAAATATGGAAAATAATAGGGTAGGTGATGAGATAAGGTCAGTAATACCTCAACTATTTATTTTCAATCATTGTTTAAAAATGTTTCTTAGATTTTTACTCTTAGATATTTCACATTTACCATTTTTATTTTTTCTCATAGTAACTCATTTTTACCCAATTAATTTACTATTAATGACTAAAAATAAAATTAAATGTGTTAAAAAATTTATAACTACTAATTAAAAATATAAAATCCATTTTATAAAATAATATTTCTATGTGTTTGAGAAATTAATTTTAACATTATCACATGTAATATGTAATTAGTTTTTCGTAAAAGTGTATTTATAAGCCCAAAATTTTTGTGTAGGATAAAATTTTCAATTTATTTGATTTAAATTATATAAATTGTTTTATTATAAAAAAATTAAATATATTTTTCTTTGAAATCAAGACAATACCTATTTTTCAAAAAAATATTTAAATAAAAGAAATGATTAAGAACTGTTTCTTTTGCCGGACAATATTTTTTCGGTTGTTGATCCTAGGTTATAAAAATGAATAATAGTATATTGAATTGTATATTTTTACTCCTTAATATATATTTTACGATGTAAAATGATTTATAATTTTTTAATGTACATTTAATTCTTGAAATAGTCTTAAACACTATGATTTTAGTAAAAATGTCATTTTTCCCAATTAGCCTAAAATAAATTATTTTATAAAAATAACATAACATAAACTTAGGGTAATATTTATATTTTAAAATAAATTATGAAGGTAATTCTATAAAAATAAAATTATAAAATTATAAAATTTATCTTTTTAATGAAAATACATAATATAAATGAAAAACACATTTATTGAAAAAAGTAATTTTTAAACATTAATTGGGATTAATATTATTTCATATAATTATCTAATTTAATAAATGTTAATATTTTATTTCATATATTTTAATATCATATATTATCATAATAATATTTTCAATGTTGTTGATTTAATTTATTAACACTTTAATCATTTATTTGAGAAATAACAATATTTTTTTAATATTAAGTCTTATTAATAATTTATCCTCTAAATTTAAGAAATTTCAATAGATTAATCTATTTTAATTTTATTTTGGTTTTATTAATCGAATAATTTTTAAATAATGTTCATCTAATATATCACGGATTGTTTTAGTTTTTTGTTTTGTGTGAATAAATCTATCAAAAAAGTATTTATTTAAAGAAATATATTCTGAAATCTCGAGGTGTTACATTATCCCCCAATAAATAAATTGATTTATCAATATTATAATTATAATTTACCAGTGAGACTAAGTATGAGTATCTAATAGATGGACATGAATCAGAATATAATTCCTAGCGTTTTATCGAAAAACTTATGAAATATATTATTTTCCCTAAGAATTGGTTAATCCTAATATTGATTTTTTCTATAACAATTTGAGCTAAAAATAACTCATGATTAGGTTTCATAACTTCTATAATCAAGTTAGTTTTCTGAGAGAGATCATAGTCAAACTTACACTAATAGATGGTCATAATATGGCTTGAAATATGAAATTTGATTTCTCAATTTTATAGATTATTATGGATACTATGTGGATATAATCAATAAATTTCAAAAATTACATCGAATGAATATAAATTTGGGATAATAAGAATTTAATTAATCATATTTAATAAGCCTCAAATTTAGATAAAAAAATAACAAAAGTTTTTCCTTGATAATACCAGAACATTGGGGTGTTGATTTGTTGCTTTTTAAAACTTCCTGGTCCTAACATGGTGGATGTAACTAAATTTAAAATTTTATATCAAAAAATTTGAATTTTAAGTCGATTATTCTATTTAAAAGCCTTTTTAATTACCTTATTTTAAAAGTATGGGTAACATAGGATTTCCTATACTCCCTTGGTTTATACGGTTACTGATGTTTACCATCCTCGTTATCCATTAGTTTAGGAGATAATTTTTTCTAATTCCCAAACTCCATAAATTTGAGGCTTTTGAAATTATTCACATTTATTTTATTTATTTTAGTCTTCACCCATGCTAAATAATTAGGAGCTCTATGGAAAATCATACCACAATTGAAACACATTGTTGTTCCTCTAAGATATTACCTTGGGCGCTTCTTCTAATATTATTTGACATATTGGAAATTGAATCGTCTTTCTTTCATTATATTTATCACTTGATCTTCTTCGAAAATCCATCATCATATTATTTTGGTGGTTTATGAAAGGACCAATTAGGATATATGTGTTAACTAAGAGTGGTAGGGGTGAAAACTTTATCTTCTAATTTTATGTTTTCTTACCTTAGAATCAACATTCTCCTCTAGATGGAGATATATGACTCTATCAGAATAGAAAAAATAAGAACAAGCATTGGAACATAGGTATTTACAATTTTTACCAATCAATATGAGTATTTAGTCCTTGTTATGGTTCAGAAGTAATCCCAGACCCAAAAAACCACTAGAAAAATAATCCTTTGGGTGATTGAAAAAAGTATGAAATCTCCTTTCAATTGTGTATAAATATAGTCAATCTACATATAATGTGATCATTTCATAGATAAATGATATAGAAATGTTTTTTGTAACAAATTTAATAACCTTCACTAACAATCTTCAGTATATTGTCACTGTGATTCTTGAACTTTATCCACACTTTATCTTCTTGCATGTTATTTACATTATTTCATAGTTGTGAGAAATAACTCCTATATGTACTTATATATGAAAATTTACATCTGATCACCTATTCTTCTAGTATATTCTATTTAGTGTGTGTATCTATTAATATCCATTGGATTCCTTATGAAGGATGATACCGATCTTCCACATCACTCATCCGATCATCTTTTTCACACCATTTTCCAATGCCAATAGATATGAATCTGTGTCCAACAAACATTAGAACAATGCCTCTTCACACAATTAATTCGATTATCTCTCAAATTATTTATTTCATCACCCAACTACTAAAAAAATAAACAAAAAAATACACCATATCTTCACCCCCTTTAATAGGTGGGGTTCTGCCGAGAATTAATAACGAGACACATATATCAAATTCACATGTCCCCGTAACATTTCAACATCCCACTAAAAAACTTTCAACATTTGACCACCTTATATTCCACTAGATGATAGGAAATTTCATTAAGACCCAACATTCATGACCTTTATTTAATATTCCTATGATCTTGAAAAGAATCACATATATTTCCTTAATTATATGTTTAATGTTAAAAGATCAAATTTTAATTTTCACATTTAATATCTTTACAAATTTTTCATAAAGACCTTAAAACATTGAATCTAGAAAAATTTCAAAACATATTATAATTTATGGATCTCTACCCAGTGTTCCCTCATAACATCATAGGAACCTCTTTAATGTGTTTTTCTAGATTCTTCTCCCATTTTATGTCTCACATAACAACCCTTCAACCATTTACTTTATGTAGAATGCTCTGACATTTTCCATCATTCTGATGAATCAAAAAGTTATTTCCAATAATATTTTACCAAATTCACTTAAAATATTTAAACATTTTAAAATTTTATTTAAAACACTTTTACATAATAAACTAATCTTCAGCCATATTACATTGTAAAAAAAGGTTCATCTAGTGAATGGGATTTGATGAATTTGAGATTTTCCATCCAAAAATCATTCATATAAACATATATCAAAGGAATTTAATCTTATAAAAGACCATTAAAAAGTTTTGTCTCATTAAACTTCACAAATAAACAATATCACATCTTTATAAACTTCAAAAATGTAAGTTTACATAGTCAAACCTTTAGCAAATAAAAATTTCTAGGAGATCTCTAAAAACCTTCATCGTGTGAACTTTGTACACATGAATAATATTCTCCACCATTCCAACTTAATATTGAATCATGAGATCTTCCAATTATCATGATATTTGGAATTTAGGATCAAAAATTCATCTCGAGATTTATCTTTATTGATCATTTTATCTGATGGAACTTGAGTGAAAACTTGGATAAACATTCTATGATAGAACTTTGGACAATCACATTAAACCAATAATGTTCATCCACTAAACTCAATCAATTGGAATAATTTTGATACAACCGATCGGATAAAAATCATCTGATTACCTTAGGAGTAAAGTGAAAGAAATTAAGTTTATATATATTAGACAACAAAATACAACACTTTGACCAACATTTATTCCTTTAGCTTCTTCTTAAAATATCTCCAAACATACTAGCCCTAACAATACCCCCTTTGGATTTTTCTAATAAACAAGGAACACAAATCAATGAAACATTGAAACTAATGAAATATATTACTTATCAAACAACACTAATCCTATGTGATCAAATTCAATGTAGGATACAAGAATAAATTAAAAAAACCAATCTGTCCATAAGCATTGATTTAAGAAACATTCCTTACATCCATCAAGAAACTTTTCATGAATGAATTTCAAACTCTCCCTTTCATTTTGAAATTTCACCATCAAAACAAATACAAATTAAAATAATAATTGCTTCTACAAACACTTTAAAATCTAATAAAATATTTCACTAAAAGGTGCTGTCGTTAGTGTTTTCAAATGATATGTGATTGTTGGTTACATAGGTGCAGTAGATTGGCTGACCAATGTCGTCTCTCAAAGGAGGAAGTAAATTTAACAACAAATTAAAGGTATTTTGAAAGTAAAATAAAAGTAAATAAGAAAATTAATTAAAATAATGGGGTTTTTTATAGTTTATAAATATAGAAGAAGTTTGCTAAAAGAAGCTTTTATTTTTGTTTTTTTAGTTTTGAAATGAATTTCGATTAAAATGACACAACAAGAAGATGTTTTTAAGAAAATATTTAAAAGGGGTAATAAATATAACTATAACTATTAAATAAATTATTTTTCATTATCATTAAAATTAACATCTAATTAATTATAAACCTATAATGTTTTAACCCTCGAAGCCTACAGGAGTTAACTTAACCATAAAAATTAAATTACTTAAACCCTAGGCTCGCTTCGGAACATACAATTGCAGCACCCTGCTTTGATTGGTGTTCTTAGGTTAGCTTATGGTTAGTGGTCAATTATATCACATATTAAATCTATAAATGAGGATTAATTTAGTTTTGGGATTATATTTGAACTCTAAAAATTTATCCGATGTGGTCTTTTATTATTGATTATGATCACACTCTCACAATTTACACAACATCTGACCTCATGTGTTTTTATGTCAATTGATAAATTACATTATTAGTTTCATTTAAATTAAAAAATAAATTAATAGATCATATTAAGTTAATTATAGTATCTCATTGATTCAAAATAAATTAATGAAGAAGTTTATAGGTAGATCGATTACTAAAAAGAATTACTCTTCCATGAGCAGTGTAGTCATCGTAGAAACTTTTTTCTCGTGAAAAGATTTAAAAAGGTTAGAACCCAATAAAGTTTATACTCTTGATTAAAGACCAATTATGAAGGATAATAAGAGAATAAAAAAAATAACAAAGAATTTTATTATGAAAACACAAACAATATAACATGAGGAAGAAGAAGAGGGCTTTGACTAAGGGATCCTCTCTTCAAGAGATAACCATATTGAATTGATTGTAGAATTTGAGGGTAACATCTTATCCTCTTCCCTCAACATTATAATTCATGCCCCAACCCCACCAAATGAGAAAAACACCAATTTATTAAGTGGTGTGGAAGCTGGATTCAAAGTGGTTTCAAGTGTGAATGGGGAATCTCAACCAAATATTTTATTCCCACTTGAACCTCTTATTTGACCACCACAACGTGTGAATCAGCTATTCTTCTAGAAGGATGATTCATGTGAAAATTATTCCTTTATATCCTTTCAAAATTTGGGCCTAATACAAGATTTTATGAACAAATTATGGCCCAAATATAGAACCCATGTCCAATCTAGAGAGTCCATCCAAACTTTGACTTCATGGACCATTTTCCCCAACCAAATGCATGATTTAGATTAAATGTCCTCAATGAAATTTGTTGAAAATAATGTCAAAAAAACATTTAAATTTTTTTGTTATAATAATTCAAATAAAATTATTTATGTTCGAAATACTACAGTGAATTTTTAAAGGGTAAAACTAGAATTTTCATCAAATTTTCAAATGAATGATCTAATACCAAATATTCCATAAATGAACATAGTTAAAATGTGTGAGGAAATTATATCATTTATTATAAACAAAATACTCAATAAAATTGTGTTTTATCAACTCCACCACAATTACCATTTTGCACTTCTGGACAAAACCACATATCATGTATTCTGAAAAATGTGACAAGTAAATATCAATATAAAATCAAAACAAAATTTAAAACACATATCATTGAGATAAAAATATTCCACACCAAGAAACAAAAGATACCATTCATCATAAAAAAATTATTTCAAGTTCTATAATTATATCATTTAATATATTTCCACTTCATTTATCTTCCCATGCACACAAAACACTTACCCCACTCAAATTTTCTCTTATCACACAAATGTCAAATTTTCAGCAATGAATTTCTCATCCAAACTCATACAAGGGTCACCATAGTCTTGATAAATTTACAAATCACCACTAGATATGATTCAAGGAAATATGTTTATCATGAGGACTTTTTAGGGTTTTTCTGTGGCTTTCGGTTGGTAGGATTTAGATGTGAAAAGCTCTGAGGTTGAATGATTAGGGCATGACTCTTTTGAAAAAAAGATTGCATTATTCTAATTTTCACTTTAATATAGTCTTCTCCTCAATCCCCATAGCATATATTCAGGTTCATCATCATGAAAAATTAAATAATGGGCGCACCATTCAACATTTCAGCAACAAAAATGTCAATATTCTCCAAAATAGTTTTTTTTTTGAAAGCTCCAAATAGGCACAACATTATCTTTTTTTAGAAGCTCTAGAAAGGCACAACTTCACTTGTCATGAAAGCTCCATAAAAGGGACAACTTTCAACAGAATGATTTGTTTCAGCAGCAAACACATCTCTTCATAATTTAATTTTCCAATTAAATTATCACAAAATGTGGTAGCACAAAACAATACAACTTCCCCCACACTTAAGTTCAACTATATTATGAAATTTTACATCAAGAGTTGGTTGGATAGGGAAAATTGGCTTATAATGTGGATAACCTAATAGGATGCTCATGGATTATAAGGGCTAGAAGGATTAAATGTTCAATGTAGGACATTATAAAAAAGGATTCTTTGAAATAAGAGCTTTAATACCAAAAAAATTCCTCAATCATTTAAAACCTAATTACCTCAAACCCTCAAGTTTTGACATGAATAAATCAAATTCTGGTTAAATCAAGCATGATTTTGTTCTCCCAATAAATGAGTTAAATGTAAAGAATATGAAAATAATGGTTCAAAAGCCTCATACGAAATTGATTTCGAATATAAAAACTGTGATATGTGTCATGGGATTCAAAATTCAAAGTACTTTTCATGAAATTACTAAAGATTTGAACTTGAAACAAAGTCATTTTCAGCATTCATTTCAGCTTAGTTTCTAGGGATAAATTTTTTACCTTATTGATATGGATTTCAAAATGGTGATCAGAATCATTTCATCTCAAAATTTTCAAAATAAGACACAAAATTAAAAAAACACATGAAATTTGAAACACACACAATTTTTTTGTTCTTTTAAATCATTGAAAAACCGGAAAACAATTGAAATTACTAACCTAAAAGGTTCCCTACCACACACTTAAAATAATTAATTTTCCTAAATATGAAACCATGAGATGATATATGCACATGAAATACATAATTTTAAATAGGAAAAATAATATAAAAGTGAAAGGGTTAGGAACTGCCTGCTATGCTCAAGTGATGATGGGGTCATGCAGTGTGATGAAATCCAGTGCATCAGAAGGAAGTCCCTCAATGTATTTCTTCAAACGTTTCTTATTGACTGTAAATCTCCTTCCAGTGTACTCTTTTGAAATATCCACTTCACTATATGGAAAAACATTAGTTATAATATAAGGCCCTAACCACTTGGAACACAACTTACCTTGCATCAGCTTCTGTTGTGAACTATAGAGAAAGAATTTATCTCTAACTTGAAATTATTTTTTATGGATCAATTTTTCATGAGATTATTTTGATATTTACTTGAAGATCCTTGAGTTATCATATTAAGATATTCAAATCCCCTCAAGCTCTTGAATTTCCAGCTTCCTTTGGATTCCAGTTTGGGCTAAATCCGTGTTTCATTTCTTTGTAGCCCAATAAGATTGATGCTCAACTTCTACGAGGAGATGAAACGCTTTCCCAAAAACAATCCAAAATAGGGAAATAAAAATGGATGTGTTGTATGCTATCCTTTAAGCTTACAATGCATCATCCATGCTCTTTCTCCAATCTTTCATATTTGGCTGCACGGTTTTCTCCAAAATTTGTTTCAACTCACAATTTGAAACCTCAGCCTGGCCATTTGTTTGGTGGTGGTATGGTGTTGTTGTTTTGAGTGTCACCCAATACTTCTGAATAAAGGAAGAAAGATTCCTATTATAGAAGTATATCCCTTGGTCACTGATGATGGCCTACGGTACTCCAAACCTACAAAAAATCTGCACTTTGAAAAAGTTCACAACAACATGAAAATCATCAGTTTTGGTGGTCTTATCCTCCACCCATTTACATACATAGTCAACAGTAACCAATATATACAAAAAACCAATAGAAATAGAAAAAGGACTCATAAAATTTATTCCCCACACATAAATAATCTCAGAGAATAATATTGGTTGTTGAGGCATCTCATGTCTCCTAGAAATGGTTCATGTGTGTTGGAAACATGGTCATGACTTAAAATACACATGGGAATCATAGAATAAGCTAGAACAATATAATCTAGAGTCTAAAACATTCCTAGATCTCTATTGGGGTCCATAGTCTCCACCATAAGAAACTGTATGACAGAATTATAGAACAGACTCAAACACATGATCAGGAACACACTTCCTAACAACTCTGTCACTACACATGCTCCATAGGTATGGATCATTCCAAACATAAAATCATTACCCACTATTCAATTTTTGGACTTTATGTTTCATTAAATTTGTAGGTATTTCATAGGCGACAAGGTATTTAACTAAATATGCATACCAATGATGCATACCTAAGATGAAATAAAGATGCTCATTGAGGAAAGTATCTCGAAGTGGTACTTGGTCCAAGGTGGCATCCTCTAGTTTGTGAGTGAGACTACTCATGTGGTCTGCCACAAGGTTTTGTGACCCATTCTTGTCCTTTATCTCACTATAAAATGCTTGAAGAAGGAGCATCCATCAGATAATTATGGGCTATGAATTTGACTTCTACAAGAGGTACCTTAGAGTTACATTGGAAAAAAACAACTACATTAGAGCCCAATAAATATGAAAGAAATTTATCAAAAGTGAATATTACAGCAAGAAACTCTTTTTTCGTGGTTGTGTTTTTTTATTGGGCTGAATCCAGTGTCCTCGATGCATAGGAAATCACATGTGAACGTCCCTCCACCATCTGAGATAAGGCAGCTCCCACCATGAAGTTAGAGGTGTCACACATAAGCTCAAAAGTAATTTCCCATTGTGGGGGATATATGATCAGTGGAGTGGTCATACAATTAATCACCTCATAAAATGTTACCCTACATGAATCATCAAACACAAAATTAGAATCCTTTTGATTTAATTGTGACATAAGAAGTGCAATCTTACTAAAATCTTTGATGAAGCTCTGATAAAATCCTACATTCCCTAGGAATGGTCTAACATCACGCACACATTAAGGATATGGTAAGGATGAAATAATATCTACCATAGATCTATCAACCTCTATCCTATCTTTTGACACTACATGCCCTCAGACAATGCAATGCTCTACCATGAAATGACACTTTTCAAAGTTCAAGACCAGATTATTCTCAATACAAGGATTCAACACCTTTCCCAAACTATGTAGAAATTCATTAAATGAGGATCCATAACCTGTAAAATCATCCATAAACACCTCCATTAAGGTCTCAATAAAATCAGATAAAATACACACCAGGCATCACTGGAAGGTACTCGGGGCATTGAAAATTCCAAATGGCATCCATCGGTAGGAAAACGTACCAAATGGACATGTCAATGTTGTCTTCTCATGATTTTCCAGAGAAATAAGAACATGAAAATATCTATAAAATCCATCCAAGAAACAATAATGTGTCATCCCAGCTAGTCTCCCGAGCATTTGATCATTAAATGGGATGGGGAAATGATCCTTCCAAGTAGACTGATTTAGTTTTCTATAACCAATACACACACACCAACTATTTTTCACCCTCATTGGAACTAACTAATATTTACCATTTCTAACAATAGTAACACCAATTTTCTTAGGCACAACTTGAATAGGACTCACCCGCTGATAATCTGAAATGGGATAGATTATACCTTCCTTGAGCAATTTTTCAACCTCTTTTTTAACAACCTCCAATAGTGTTGGATTGAGTCTCCTTTGTGGCTGGATCGCTAGTTTAGCCCCATCCTCCAAAAGAATCATATGCATGAAAATGAAGGGGATAATACCTGATATGTCATCCATGGTCCACTAAATTGACTTAATGTTCTCCCTCAAATGATTCAAAAGTTTTTATTCATCTTCAAAAGAGAGATTGTTAGCAATGATAACAGGTAATTTCGCACCACTCAACAAGTATGAGTATTTGAGATTTGGTGGCAATGGATTGAGTCCAGTATAGGGGGGTGGTGTATGGATGGAGACACTGAAGGAACTGAAATATGTGCACAAAGAGCATCAGTATTAGAATAGAAATCATCACAATCAGAGAATAAAACATCAAATGCATCATCATACTCAACAAACATGTCATAATCTGAGTTCACTTAATCAAAATCAGAATATGAATCCATTTCAAAATAAAATCTAAGAGAGACTTGGTCATTAGAAACAGGTGTGGATGTTCTCTTAGAAATAAAAATAGAAACAATAATCATAATATCCCTAAGAATAGGACAATAAAATTCCGTGGGGTTTTTATTTGGTGGTCCAAAATGGGAGATAACAAATACAGAATGGTCCTATGAGGGGTACTTCATGGAGTCCATAACATTAAATATCAAAAATTCATCCCCAAACTCCATGGAATGTGTACCCTTAGGGATATTTATGATAGTTTTTTCCTTTTTGAGGAAGGGTCTACCTATGATAATGGGATCATGAGAAATTACCTGATCGTCCTCTATATTAAGCACATAGAAATCTACTGAAAATATCATGTCTCTTACCCAGACAAGTACATCCTCAAGGAATCCCTCTGGATATGTTGTAGCTCTATTTTCCAACTGCACCACTACTCTAGTCGGCTTCAACTCACCAACCAGTAATGAAGAGAATACAGAGTGAGGCATCACATTTATAGAATCTCTCAAATCATAAAGATAATCAGAAAAGTGAATCTCCCCTATTGTGCATGGGATAGTGAATGTCCTGGGATACTTTCAATTTGTTGGAATTGCTTGATTTGGTGTAATGAGGGCTAAAATATTCTTTCCAAGATTGATCCTCTCATTCCCCTTGATTTTTTTCGATTAGTACAATCTTTTTTTAGGAATTTTTCATACCTTGGGATTTTCTTAATGGCCTCAATAAGGGGTATTTTTATCTCCAAGTGCATGAATGTGGCCAAAACCTCCTTTTGCATCACCTCCTTAGTTATCTTCTTGGTTTGAAAACCCCTATTTGGAAAAGGAAGGGGTTTAGTAAGAACATCATCAATCTTTTTCTTACCTTTATCTTTCTCATTTGGTTTCTCTTCATCTAGTCTTGAATGGATCTTCTCTAGAGTTGAGGGGAATCCGAGTGGAATGGTGGGTGCAGAAGTATCATTAATTTTCTTCCCACTTCTCAATGTGATGGAACTGAAATTTCCTTTTGGATTTGGAGTAGTTTGGGAAGGTAGATTTCTATAATTATTACTTACAAGTTCATGGAGGGTAGTGACAATCTGGCTCATTTGAGTCTTCAACTCCCTCAGCTCTGAACCTTTACTCTTCAGCTCAATCTGTTGATTAAGAACAATATATTTCAAAATATCATTAGTATTAGAATATTACTTTGATTTAGAAGCCCCTTGATGTTTTCTTGATGATTCTTGATCTTCAAATTTCCTTTGGGGTTGTTGGAAACCCTGTTGGTAAGGTGGAGGCTGTTGGGAGTTTTGTTGAAAGGGGGGGGGGTTGTTGGTGTACAAAGCCATACCTCATATTGGATCGATCCTTACACCCTTGGTGGTATGATATAGCAAAAGAATCAAGATTATTTTGGGGATATGGTTGCTTCTTCTATGGATATGGTCTCCCAGGAAACACTACTACACAATCTTATATTTCTTGTAGTTGGTGGAAATAGTATGTTGGGTGGCTTGTCTCAGTGCAAATTCCATAAGGCCCTGAAGGAGTGGGTTGAGATGTGTTTTGAGCCAAACCAATTTGGCTCACAATAGTTTCCAATTATTCTAACATAGTATCAATCAAATGAATCTCAACAGAAGGACTTACCTGATGTGCTCCCCTAACATGTGGTGTACCTCGATCGCCAAATTGTTGGGAGTTTTGGGCCATCTTGTCAATCAATGCACGTGAAACTGCTGGTGTTTTTTCCACCAATTCTCCTCTAGCCACAGAATCCACCATGATCCTCTCCATAGGTTTGAGTCCTTTATAGAAGTATTGGATGAGGAGTTGCTCACCGATTTGGTGATGTGGGAATCTTTCACACAACTTCTTGAATTGATCCCAGTACTCATACATTGACTTACCATGTGCTTTCTTGATCCCCAATATCTTCTTATGAATGAAAGTGTAACTTGATGCTGGAAAAAATCTCTACAAGAATATACGTCTCAAATCGTTCCAACATATGACATCTTTAGGTTGTAAATAATACATCTAGTCTTTTGCATCTCCATCAAGTGAAAATGGGAATGCCCTAAGTTTGATTTGATCTTTAGATACATTTCTTGGTTTAAGGGTCGATAAAACCACATTGAATTATTTTCAATGTTTTTTTTGATCCTCACCAGATAATCCATGAAACTTTGGAAGAAGATGACTTAACCATGATTTCAGTTTAAACTCTGATTCCAGATTCAGGTATGCAATACAATTTGGTTGATAGTTAATATCAGGTGAAACCAATTCTTGAATGGATCTATAAAGTTCATTATTATTGTCTTCAACCATTATTTATTGTTTTAGGTTTTAAATAGAAGTGTTTCCAATTTCAATGTTCTTGGAGTGGTGGAATTATCATACTAGTTTAATGTTGAAACATCCCGTAGACTGAGAATGTCTGATTCAATCCCTAAGGCTGCATTCAATCTCAGGGTCAAGATCTAAAAGATCCTCAAGATTAGTTCATGTCATAAATCAAATTAAAATTAAAATAAGGAAAGTGGACCATAGTAAAATTAAAATTATATGTTTGAGTTAATGGTCTAAAAAATAATAAGAAGAAAATAAAAGAAGAAGAAAAAATCAGATTGGGTAAAGAAGGAAGAAAGAAGAGAAGAAGAGAATAAAATGTAGAATAAAATAGATAACTATAGTTGGTTGAAATAATTACTTTCCTCCTTGTCAACGATGCCAATTTAAAATGTGCTATCATGGGTGATTTCAAATGATATGTGATTGTTGGTTACTTAGGTGTAGCAGAGTGGCTGACCAAGGTTATCTCTCAAAGGAGGAAGTAAATTTTACAACATACTAAAGATATTTTGAAAGTAAAATAAAATTAAACAAGAAAATTAATTAAAATTATGGGGTTATTTTTAGATTATAAAACTAGAAGAAGTTTGCTGGTAGAAGATTTTATTTTTGTTTTGTTTTTAGTTTTGAAATGATATTCGATTAATATGACACAACAAGAAGATGTTTTTTTAGAAAATATTTAAAAGGCATAATAAATCTAACTATACCTCTTAACTCAATTATTTTTCATTATCATTTAAATTAACACTCACTTAATTATAATCCTCTAATTTTTTAACACTCTAACCCTACAAGAGTTAACTTAATCACAACTATGAAATTACATAAACCCTAAGCTAGATTCAGATATGCAATCGTAGCACCTTGCTTTGATGGATATTATTAGGTTATAATATGGTAATTGGTTAATTAGAGACCATATACACTCTAGAAATTATGATTAATTGTGTTTAGGGATTATATTTTAACTCTAAAAATTTATCCCATGTGGTCTTTTATTACCGATTAAGATCTCACTCTCACAATATACACAACTTCCGACCTCATGTGTTTTTGTGTCAATTGTTAAATTGATTGATTAGTTTCATTTAAATTTAAAAATAATTTAATAGATCATGTTAATTGAATTACATTATCTCATTTATTAAAAATAAATGAACTAAAAAGTTTATAGGTATATCAATTATTAAAAATAACGACTCTTCCATGGGCAGTTTGGTCATCATAGAAACGTTTTTCATGTACAAAGGTTTAGAAAGGGCAGAACCCAATCACATATCTAATCTTGATTACATAAAAATTAGGAACGTTAATAGAAGAATAAATTTTAACAAAACAGAATAAAATAGAAGAAATAAAATAAGAATAAAGAACTTTCTTATGAAAACCCAAACATTACCACATGAGGAGGAAGAAGAGGGCTTCGACGAAGGGATCCTTTCTTCAAGAGATACCCTTATTGAATTGCTCAAGGAATTGGAGTGGAACCTCTTATCTTTGGCCCTAAACTTTATAATTCACGTCCCAACCCCACCAAATGAGAAAAACACCAATTTAATGAGTGGTGGGAAGTCTAGGTTCAATGTGGTTTCAAGTGTGAATGGGGAATCTAGGATAAATATTTTATTCCAACATTCCCTGCCCATTTAATCACCACAATGCGTGAATCATCTATTCTTCCAGAATTATGATTCGTGTGGAAATGAGTTCTCGATCTCTTCTAAAAACATGGTCCTAATAAAAGCAAGTATTAAGAAGTTATGGCACAAATACAGAACTCATGTGCAATCTAGCGAGTCCAGCCCAACATGGACATCATGGCCCATTTTCGCAAACCAAATGCACGATTTAACACGAATGTCCTCAATGAATGTTGTATAAAGGTATGTCAGGAACACATTTAAAAAATATTAATTCCGAATAATTCAAATAAAATTACTTATGTTTGAAATACTATAGTAAATTTTTAAAGGGTAAAACTGGAATTTTAATCAAATTTTCAAATGATTGATCTAATCCCAAATATTCCATAAATGAACATAGTTAACACAATGTGAGGAAATTATATCATTTATTATCTATAAAATATTCAATAAAATTTTGTTTTATCATTCACACATTCTGAAATCATAACTTACCTCTTTTAAAATCCCCCTAAATATATGATCTTGCTTAAAAAAGGATATGCACATAACAATGGATAGATTTATTTTACAAATATTCTCCCCCTTTGACAAAACTATATAGAGAAAATATGAGAGAAGGGATGGGCACCACATAAATTTTCCTTGAAAGGAGTGAGGCTGTACACCCATGATAAACCTTTTTTCTAAAATGTTTCCTTCGGTAATGGATTAGTGAAGATATCAACAACTTGTTCCGTTGTAGGGAAAAAACTCCAAATTTAGTTCATTTCTTACAACATGATCTTGATTAAGTGATATTTGATATCAATTTTCTTGGAATGTTAATGTTACACTATATTCATAGTGAGATTTATAGAACTTTGATTATCATAACCAAAGATAAAGTCTAATTTCAAATCTACAAAAAAAATCGTCCATGCTTGTCTTCATCCATATATGTTTTGTTATAGTTTGAGTCACAACTATATAATAAGATTCTATAGTGATGAGAGTTACTGAATTATTCTTATTTATATTCCAACTCACCCATATTTCTACCAAGAAGAAAAAGTCACCATATGTGGATCATCTATCATCAACACAAGCTAACCAATCTATATCTATGTAGAAAAACATATCAATATTTCCTAAGCTATCATATTTAATTTCAAAGTGAATTATACCTTTTATATATCTAATAATTATTTTTCCTTTCATAAGAAAATATTCCTTTAGATAACTTTGATACAAGAAACACAATTTAACAATATACATTATTTCCATCGTTAAAGTTTTTAGATATAACAGGATTCTAACCGACTTTATAAACACTTTAAAACCAACGAACTTACATTCTCTATATTTTAACGAATTTTTCCCCATTAAAACATATATGGAAATAGCATTTCAATCTTCCATGTAAAACTTTTTCAGAAGTTCCTTAGCATAATTTCCTTGAGATAGTAAAATTTCATTTCTTTTGATATATTTGTAAGCTAAGAATATATTTCATTTATCGTAAAATGGATATTTCAAATTACTTATTCATATCCCTAACAATTATTTCACACAATTATTCATCATTCCCTGTGAATATAATATCATTAACTTAAATTATCACAATAAAGGAAACAAATTGATTTAATATTATGTAGAGGTTACTATCAACTCTTCTTTTCTTAAAATCTATCGTTCTTAAAAAATTATCCTATTTAGAATACCAAGATATCAGATCTTGATTCATCTCATAAAAATATATCTTCAACTTTCAAACATAAATTTCATATTTTTCAAGAATATTGCCACATATTTATTCAATATAAAATTATTCATAGAGCTCCCAATTATAAAAATCGATCTTTCCATCCATATGGAATATCTGATATCTTCATTGTGTAGCGATATCAACATAGTTTTGGATAGTTTCAAGTCTCTCTACTTGATTAAAGGCCTTATCAAATTCAATTCCTTTAATTTGTATTTAGCCTTTACAAACAAGTTGTTCCTTGTTTCTTAACAATCCACCCCTTTTATTCATCTTGTTTTATAAAAAACATCTTTTGACAATCACATACTTATTAGTTGGTTTTTGTAAAAGTTCACATGTATCATTGTTCTCAATATGATCCAACTCTTTATTCATAATATCTATCCAATATTGATGCTTCGAATATTATTCAAAATCTTTTGTGCCAACTAGTGAATATAATGAAGTATGTGAAAATAAATTTGATGTTATTATAGTTTAAACCTATTTCCCGGTATCACCAATGATGTTTTAGACCTATACTTGCTTCCTCATCCTAGGGTGTGATTTATTTAATTATCCGTCATAACATGAGATAGATAAGTTATATTATTCATTTTACACATCTTCAATATTATTTTTTAAGTACATTATCATGTATTTTATCTAAGACCACTCAATCTTCTCTTTCTTTAATATCTTCAATTTTCTATTAATATTCTTATCAGACTGTTATAGAACATCTAAATCTCAGGTGTTAACAATATTTCTTGTTTCATTATTATAACACATGTATCATATAATATTAGGTGGGTATAAAAGAAATATTGCATCAATAACTATTTGATCATACAAACCAAGATTCTCACCATTAAACTTGATAATAAATTAACTTTCAAATACGCTTAGGTATTTAAAACTTGCGGTTTCAATATAATACATATCATAAGGTTTCATATTAGATTTTTCCTATAAAAACAACGGTTCTTAGTTTATAAAAATATTCTATAAAATTTACATATATGGATTCAATAATGATTAATTTATTATAGAATACATATCCTTTAATTTTATTTTGGTATCCAAGAAAGATTTCATTAACACCTATTTGATCAAAATTCCCAAGATTATCTCTTTTATCCATGATAATGAAAGGAATTCCAAATAATGTAAGGTATTTAAAACATTGAATTTATTTATCAAATATATATTAATGTGTCATATAAGTGTTTTTCCCACAGAAACATTGGTTCTGAATATGAACTACTTATCCAATATCTTTCCTCCAAAAGTATCAAGAAGTATCATGTTTGATCAACATAATTCATGACATCTTCACAAAAATTCTATTTCCTCTGTCAATAATAATATTATATTTTTGTGTGTATGATTCACTAAATTCATGATGATTTCCATGATTTTAAAGATAGTATCCAAGAATCACATTTGAATACCCATCATCATAATCAGTTTGAATATTCGTTATGGAACAACTACACTCCTTTTCTGCACTTCTCCTAAAACTATTAAACATTTTTAGAGCCTATAATTTATGTTACAAAAACCATAATACATATAATGAAATTAAAGTCATAAATAAATAAATAAATAAATTATCACTATTTAATGATTTCTTTCTTATGGACTTGAAAATAACAGAATGTATCAGCTCTAAATAAAATGTTGAATGTATCTCAACTCTCTTATGCATTGAGTTTTTAATATTCCCTTTCACGAATATAGAACAAAATAAATCCCTTATTCTTTTTATTTTAGGAATATCATTAATAATTTATCTATTTTTTAGTATTCTCATATTCAATTGAGACATATTCCCAAACTTATGTTGCAAAATCGAATTTTATTCCATCATGATCATATAGAACAAAATATGATCATCAAAAACATGAAACAAGTTTCCCTTGATTCGTTTTCCTTTCACAAAAACATTCCCATATTTATGATGTTTAATAAAAGACCATCTACTTTTAAAACAATTTTTTATCTTCATCTAAAAGTTGTGAAACACTAATTTTTTTTGTTTCATTTCATAAAAAAACAAAGCACTTCTAGATTTGAATTTTTCATTCTCCAATAATTACAATCCCAATGCCTTTGATTATCAAGGACAAATCATTTCCAAATGAAACCATCATCTCTTTTTAATATTTTAAATTCTTCAAAAACCTAAAATATCGTATAATATACGAACAAGTAACACTACCCAATATCCATTGTTTTTTACTTTTGTTTCATTGAGAGAAGTCTCAACAAGTTGGAAATTTTCCTTTCAATTTTCATCCTTCACATGTGGATGTTGAGAATTGGAATATAAAATTTTTTGAGCTTGAAACATAACAAAACATCTAATAGAAATATTTCAATGAAGATCACATAATTCAAAAATTGTTTCTATTGGTTGAAATTAATTTTTAGGTTTCAAACTATATTTTTTGAGTCACCTTATTTTAATGGGTAGAATAACCCTAAAAATATCCTTTAATTCCTCTCAAGTTTATTTTAGTGCTGATGATTGAACTAGAATAAGTTTACAGTATGACCAAAGCCTCAACAATACAATACGTATCCATAGAAATCATAGTTTACTTTGTAACATACATGCTCTTCAGAACTACATACTAGTAGTCCATTATAATTCCTACTATCCACCTCAGCACATTGTTGTTCCCTAACTTTTTTGTAACCTACAGACATATTCTTCTTTTACATAATTTATTCATAGCCTTAGTAGAATCTCCAATTACAGTAGTTTTTGGTTCAGACATCAAAACCTTAGAGTTTTATTATTTTTGAACTCTGATTATTTTGGATACATACAAGGTAATCATAACATAATTTTTCTTCTGAAAATCTTCAACTCTAATATTAACCTTTGAGGATAATTTTTTTTTATTCTTATTAGTTTTACACTTCTTATAACATTCACTAATATTTTTAATAGAGTTTTCTAATTTTGTAATTCCTTTCTTAGTTTCACCAGGGTTCTTTCGTACAATATTAAATTATTTCTCCTTCACCTTTATAATTTATTCAAGCATGATATTGAGGTTATTCCCTACATCAAGTAACTTCATCAGATCATAAATCTCTATTTGCATCATGTATCTTTCTTCAATATAAGATTCGTTATTTTTTATGAATTAATTATTTCATAAACTTATTTTTTCTCTTTTTATGTCTAAAAATATAAATGAGGCACTCAATTAAATTAATCTTAAGAATAAAATCCAACTGGGTCACTTCTTCTTTAGATATACATCTTTATTCAATAGTAAACTTTTCATTATCCACTTTTTAAATAAATAAAATTTTATACACTACCATCATTGGAGTTTTTAGCTTTATCTACATTCTCATAATATTCCTCAAACTTATAAAAAAATTCATCCTTCTGGTTTTGGAGAACTTTTTATCCTTTCACCTTTTATGGAAATTTGATTTGTATACCTTTTTGGAGTTTTTTATCAACTTTTTCTCCCCTTCGTCACAGTATTAATCTTTCTTAAGTCTTGGAAAATTTTTAGTAAAGTTTCCTATGGATCCTCATCCAAATAAATTCAATGCTAAATTCAATTTATACCTCCTTATTCTTATTATCCTAATTTTAGAATGAAGGACATAAATTCATAAAATTTATTACTAGCCACATATTTAGTGTTAGATTAAATAAATTATTCTTCAATAGATACTTTATTAGATTTTATTTTCTTGGCGGCCTTGAAATATATTTATCTATCAACTTTTTCAATTTATCTGATAACCTTTCACTTCTCTTTTTTTATGTGATGAGAATATTATGTAGATAACCCAGAGAAATAGTTTTAGGATTTCTATCTTTTAAGGATGAAAATTTGGAATAAACCTTATTAGAAGTAATTCATAATATATTTTAAACTACAGTTAAATATTCCATCTACTTACTTTGACATCTTATGGTGCTTACAATATAATTCACCCTTGTAATAAATTAACCAACAGATTAATCATCACCCACATTAATATATTCATACTTCAATCATTGGTTTTGTAACTTTTCTTTTTTTTCATTCATATTTCCTTCATATATGTTTTTCATCTTGTCCCAAATGACATTATCCATTATAATTCCATTAACTCTAATAAACTCACTTTTAGAGAGTGAGTAATGTATAACAATTTTAGCTCATCCATCATTATCAAAATTCTTCTTATCAACAATTGATAGGGGACATCCTCGAAATGAGGGGAGAAACATCTTGTAATAGCCTAAAGAACTTCCAAACCAAGAAAAATAAGATAAGGCAACATTCTATATTCATATATATGATATTTATTTCCATAAAAACAATAATTACCTTGATATTTATAGAGTTTTGAACATCCATCACAACCTTATTTATCTACACACTTCTATAAAAATTTAATGAAGGAAACCTTCTCTATGATACCACTTTAAATGACCAACTAAGATTAATGTGGTCTCTGAGAGGGGGAGGTTTTGAATTAGTGATCTTCTCTTTTTGTGTTTTCCTACATCAAAAAAACATTTTCCTCCAATTATATAGATATGAATTTTCTAGAAAATAGGAAAAAATTGACAACCACTGGAACATAGGTATTTAAAAGGCTCACTACTCAATAAGATTATATTATCCTTGTCATGGGTTTTAATTAATATAGAAAACAAAAAATACTAGAAAAATAATCTTTTGTGTGGTTATAATAACCAAGGAATATCCTTTCACTTTTGTAATATTATTTTAAATCAATAGTGCATGTGCTCCACGCATAGATAAGTGATATAACAATGTTTCTATAATAACAATAAGAAGCTTCACCAATAGGATTCAGTATATTATTACTATGCTACATGAAATTTTTCTAGGCTTTCTATTCTTGTAATTTCATATTAACATTATTTCATACTCATGATAATGAAGTCCTCTTTTGAATTATATATGAAATTAATGTTTGATCACCTCTTCATCTGATATACTCCCATTGGTGCATCTATCCAGTAAGCATTGTATGGCGTGTTACGAAGAATAATACTAATATGTCGTTTCATTTGTTCGATCATATTTTTCACACCATTAATATGATATAAATAAATAAATAAAATTTATGGGTAAAAATCAAAATAACGCCTCTTCACGTTGTTCCTCTAATTGTATCTCCAATTCTTCAACACTTCACCTAGATACAAAAAATAAATAACAAAAATACTCCACATATTCACCCCTTTATACAGAATACCTTCCTATAAAAATTAAGGGTGAGATGAGTATATAAAATTCACATGTACGTTTTAATTTTGAACATCCCCCTCAAACCATTTCAATATTTAACCTCCTCCAATTTTCCTAGATTTTACGAACATTCCTTAAGACCTGACATCAATGAACTTAATCAATCCTTTGTTAGATCTTAGTGTGAATCTTGGATATTTCCTAAATGATATTTTTCGTGTTGAATGATCATTTTTTCATTTTCACATTTAATATGTTTAAAATTTTTTCATATAGACATTCAAACTATCCATCTGGTACACTTTCACAACATCTTCCAATTGATAAATCACTGCCTGATAATCATGATAAATTCCAAATGAACCTCTTAGGATTATTTTTCCAGAAAAATCCTCCATTCGATGTCTCAAATCAAATAAATTTTATTGTTTCATTAACTTGGAGACATATGACCATTTTATTCTGTTTGATGACTCGAAAACTTCTATGTGATCATCCGGTAATATCTTCACTTCTCTTCATTAAACATGGTACAAGTTAATCTGAAACACTTCATACATAACCAACTATTATTCTATATTATTACATTAGAAAAGTGATAATCTAGTGAACATGATTTGATAAATTTTAGTTTTCAAGTCCAATGATCCTTTTTGCAACTTTTTATCATTGGAAATTACTCTTATTGGAAACAATTATATAGGCCTATCTGACGACACATCACACCTCCAAAAGACCATATCTTCGTAACCTTTGAAATTTAATCTTTTTTCTATCAAAAATTTGGTCTACAACATCATCTATGTGATATCCATAGATATTTTTAGTGTGAAATATATACACATGAACATTACTCCACCACTATTCAACTTAATCTTGAATAACAATATCTATCAGTTCTCACGATGTTTGGAAGATAGGAATAAAAAAGAATCATGTCACGACCCGTCCTCGGGGCCCGTGCCGTGACTACCCCAAGCCCGCCTCCCATAGGCCAGGGGCTGGCGACTAGCACCAAGGCATAAATCCCAACAAAAAGGGAAGGCATTGCCTTTGAAAAGTAAACAAGAACCACAGAGTAAGCAAGTGGAAAAGTAAAAACTAAGTAAAAACGGTACAAGCTGTGTTGAAAGTAAAAGGGGCTGGAAATACAAGCCCAACTGTAAAGTACAACTGAAAGGAAAAACAGCAACTGAAAGGGAAAACTACAGCGTCGAGCCATCCTTTGGAAGTCCCACCTGAAGGGTGGGTACATATAGCCTCTACTGCTCCTCGGGTCCACCTGACCGCTCCGAGTACGTCCTACCCAGTGGTCCACCTGCAGGTACCGTCCTTCTCCGAACGCCTCCACCACGATCAGCGATGTCCGTCGTCTGCAACCAACACAACGTAGTGCGGGCAAAGCCCGTGCAGGGGTGAGTATAAGCTACTCAGTAGAGACCCCGAGACCCCCGAGAGTCTCCCGAAATCCACAAAGGATAATCCACAAAGGAAAGATACAATCACGAAGTAACATCTGACACGGCTTAGGTATATGCCCATACATATACCTAAGTCATCAATTCCCGTTCGGCTCCAACGTCCGAGCCCAAGCACAACCCAGTCCACACAGGAAAGCAACGTATACCCACACAGGATAGCACAAAGCAATCCAAAAAGTAGAGTAAACAGTAAATCCACACAGATAGCTCAACACAATCTTCAAAGGAGAGTAAACAGTAAATCCACACGGATAGCTCAACACAATCCACAAAGGAGAGTAAACAGTAAATCCACACAGGATGGCTCAACACAATCCACAATGCAGAGTAACACAAGATTCAGCTCACACAGGTATACTTCTTCGGATTACGATAAAGATGATCACTGAACCATCTAAGTCGTCGGACCCACGAAGGATCGATAGGTACTAACCCCGCAGTGACCCACACAGGATCAGACCCACACAGGATCGGGCCCACGCAGGACCTGTAGGCGCTGGCTCACACAGAACCGCTGAGCGCTGACCCACACAGGATCGGACCCACACAGGATCGGTAGCACTGATCCACGTAGGATCGCTGAGTGCAGTAGTCGTCTTAGTCCACTAAGGATCTCTGCACAGTCTTCGCCGCAGTCCACTGAGGATCTATGCATGGTCGTCGTCGGAGTCCATGGAGGATCTATGCACATTCGTCGCCGCAGTCGACTGAGGATCTCTGCACGGTCGTCGTCGGAGTCCACGGAGGATCTCTGCACAGTCATCGCTATCGAAGAAGCAGTCGCAGCCAGCACTAGGGTTCCCGCACACAGCGAGCTCATTCGGGAGGGTCCGCTCCACGAGCCGAGAGGCTGATACATCAACTGACACAAACTCCAAAGTTGATGTACCCAAATGTTCCGTATCATCAACAGGAACTCAACGTCGCAGACGGCGCGTCAATCGGACGCCCAGTCTGAGAGTTATTGGCTCTTTCGTCCCAGGGGCCCGGTTGGTTTTTAAGGCAAAACCAACCCGACCGTACTCCACCTGCGTCTAAACCACGGGCAGAGTATACCAAAATATTTGTCTCACTTAGAGGAATTCAACGAAGCTGACGGCACGTCAATCGGACGTCCGTGGCTCAAGATATGAGAGTTTCCGCTCCGAAGGCCCGTTTGGTTTCGTGTACGAACCAACCTGGCCGAACTCAAGGTATTCTGAAACCATGAGTGCGATATACCGAAACGACCGTCTCGATCCAAGGATCGTGTTTCCGTTGACGGCGAGTCATTTGGAGGCACTTAGCTCATGCTATGAGCGTTTGAACGATGACCGTCCGAAGACGAGGGGTACGGGCCCGGGCCAGCCCGGACCGACCCCCCTGGGTCGGCCGAACCCAGTCCGAATCGGTCCAACCCGGTCCGACCCGGTCGGACCGGTCTGGCTCGGCCATCCCGGCCCGGCTCGGCCAAGCGGCCGAGTGGCCGACGCGGGGGGAGCCGCCGCCCCGCGTGACACCCCCGCGGCATCCGCAGGGTGTCGGCCAGACAACCCGAACGCGGCTGAAGCCGCGTCCCGGCTGACGCGGGGGGAGCCGCCGCCCCGCGTGACACCCCCGCGTGACACCCGCGAGACATCCGCGGGACACCAGCGGGACACCTGCGGGACACCCGCGGGGTGTGTCCCTGGTGCCGGACGTGGCTTAAGCCGCGTCCCGCGAGCGCCGCCACCGCCAGCTTCCGCGGGCCGCCAGAGTCGCTTCGGTGGACCGATTTTCTTCCCGTCTGCACCATTGCTCCTCCCGGGACTCGTTCTTCACTGCAGGATCGTCAAACATCCGTTGCGGCACGTTCCGTCATCGCCCGTCAAATCCACACAAAATGAAGAACGGCGGAGGGTCGTCGGGCCGTGTTCGTTTCTCCCGCACCCTCCGCGTTAGAGATAAACAAACGGTATAATTTTTATTCCACATAGGAAACAACAATTTTAATAAGTTTAAAATTTTTCACAATCCGGTTCTTTAATTTTTTTAAAGAAACATTGACGGGAATATAAAAAGAAAAGGGGGTAATTGCCAAAATAAATCCCTACCTCGTTGGTCGTCGCGCGTGAGCGTTCTTCGTGGAATTGCTCGTCGCGGAAGGTGGAGATCGTCGCGTCGTCGCGGAACACGGCGTTGGGTCGGCGAACTCAACGAACCATGAAACAGCAGATTTAATTTAATTAATTAAATCCGTGTTTTGGTTAAGAACCACGAAGGAGATAAAAAGGAAGTTCTGAGACTCTTACCTCAACCAGCCGATCGAAGATCCGTCGCAGAGGAAGAGACGTCGCAGAAGAACGTTGTCGGCGTTGAGGATCACGGCGTCGCGTCGTCGATTTCCGGGTTCGGCGTTCTTCGTGTTCTTCGCGTTCTTCGCGTTCTTCGCGAAGGAGGAAGAAGATACAAGGATTCTATCTCAACGAGTAATCCACCAAAAGATTTTGGTTGGTCTTATTTTATTATTATGGCAACACACGAAAACGGTTAAGAAACGACCCATAAATTCGTTGAATTAATTCAAATAAAGAAAGAGCTCATTTAATTTACGAAATAAACCGCCCAATTAAATGGTCTGTTAAGAAAACAAGAAAACGCATCAGTTGACTTTCATAAAGATGGGTTTTCGCGGGTGCGTTACTTAGCGAAAGAAACGGTGGGGATCGTGCGGGCCCCACCTCACAAATATCCTACCAAGAGGGTAGGATATTTCTGGATAGCATCCTATCTGGTTCAACTCAGTTCAAGCCGCCATTAAGTGGCTTCAAGTGGCTTCCAAGTGGCTTAAGTGAAATAAAATAAAGTTGTCGCAAAATTATTTTATTTCTTAACCTTAAGCCCAAAAATTAAAAGCTACACCCGAGCAAATGCGCAACTCCTGAAGAGGCGTTTCTAAGAAAATACCGGCGCTGTGATTTCATCAGTGTCCTCAAAATTCGATTCCGGGCACCGGTTCAAAAGTTAGAAAAGCCCGCTCGTCCGTTCACTGAACGTACCCGAGCCAAACTTCAGAAAATGATTCCGGGCACATCGGGCGTTGGAATCAGGTGCCGTCAGAGACTGCGCTCTTGTATAATTCCAAAGAAAATTTAGAAAAAAAAATTTCCTTGAAATTTACGGGTCTTTACATTACTCCCACCTCAGGACTTTACGTCCCCGTAAAGATACATCAAAAACTAGGGAAACAAATGTGGGTACTGTGCACGCATCTGAGCCTCTCGCTCCCATGTGCTCTCCTGGAGGTTCCCGTGCTGACATCTGATGCGCACAAGAGGAATTGATCGCCCACGTAGGACCCACTCATTTCGATCCTCTATCTCCACTGGGACCTCCGCAAAAGTCTCCCCATTATCCACGTCTAGCTCCCAATAGTCAATGATGTGCATCGGGTCGTGCACGTATCTCCTCAGCTGGGATATGTGGAAGACGTCGTGCACCCGGTGCAACTGAGGTGGCAGAGCCAGGTGATAAGCCACCTCGCCAATCCTGCTGAGGACCTGGAAAGGCCCGATGAAGCGTGGAGACAACTTCCCGCCTCGGCCAAATCTTCGCAAACCACGTCGAGGTGAGACACGCAAGAAGACGTGGTCGCCATCCTCGAACTCTAGTGGCCTCCGCCTCCTGTCAGCATATGACTTCTGCCGGCTCTGTGCTGTTCTCATCCACTCTTGGATGACGTGGACCTTCTCTGTCATGGCCCGGACCATCTATGGTCCCACAAGTGCTGACTCCCCAGGGTCTATCCAGCACAAAGGAGATCTGCAAGGCCTGCCGTACAACGCCTCGTAGGGTGCCATCCCGATGGTGGAGTGGTAGCTGTTGTTGTACGCGAACTCCACCAAGGGTAGGTGGTCCTCCCAGCTACGACCAAAGTCGAGGACACATGCACGGAGCATGTCCTCAAGGGTCTGAATGGTCCTCTCCATCTGACCATCCATCTGAGGGTGAAAGGCGGTGCTCAGACGTAGCCGCGTCGCGAACGCCTCCTGCAACCCCTTCCAAAGCTGGGAAGTAAAGCGAGTGTCCCGATCGGAGACGATAGTCGATGGCACACCGTGAAGCCGTACAATCTCCTAAACGTAGAGACTTCCCAAGCTCTCCACTGAGCCCTGCTCTCAGATGGGTAAGAAGTGTGCCGACTTGGTGAGTCGGTCAACAATCACCCAAATGGAGTCGTGACCTCTGGAAGTGTATGGAAATCCAGTCACGAAGTCCATAGATATGTCGTCCCACTTCCACTCCGGGACCTCCAAGGGCTGTACCAAGCCTGCTGGTACCTGATTCTCTGCCTTCACCTGCTGGCAGGTGAGGCACCGCGAAACGAACTCTGCCACAGCCTTCTTCATGCCCAGCCACCAGTGCTGACGTCTGAGATCCTGGTACATCTTCGCCACTCAAGGATGTACCGCCAAAGGAGAAGTGTGGAACTCTTTCAGCACCTCCACTCGTAAAGAGACTGGTACCAAGGTACGTCCTCTGAAAAGGACATCGTGCTCAACTCCAAGGGAGAAACCATCAGGTGCCTATCCCGAGGATATCTGTGCACGCCGTGTCTCACAGTCAGCGTCCCCACGCTGTGCCTCTCTGACCCGCAGTAGAAGTGGAGGAGAGACTGTGAGAGACTGAAGGAAGGCTGCTCTGTCTCTATCCACGAAGGATATCTGCAAGGCGGCTAGCTGCTCTGTCGCCTCCTCAAATAGCTGGATGCCCGTCCTCCTACTGAGGGCATCGGCTACCACGTTCCCCTTCCCAGGAGTATAGACTATCTCAAAGTCATAGTCCTGGAGGAACTCGATCCATCACCGCTGTCTCAGGTTTAGGTCCTTATGAGAGAAGATGTACCTAAGACTCTGGTGGTCAAAAAAGACTGTAAAGCGCTCGCCCATCAGATAGTGTAAAGACTCGTAAAATTCAAGGGAAATTTTTTCTTAATTTTCTTTTGAATTTTACAAGAACGCAGTTTCTGACGGAACCTGATTCCGAGGCCCGGAGTGCCCGGAATCAATTTCCGAAGTTTGGCTCGGGTACGTTCAGTGAACGAACGAGCGGGATTTTTCTAACTTTTGATCCGGTGCTCGGAATTGAAATCCGAGGGCACCGATGAACTCGCAGCACCGTTATTCGCTTAAGGGGACCTTTTCCGAGGTTGCGTTTTATGCGAGACGAAAGTTAGTTTTGGGAGAAATTATAAAAAGTTAAATAAAAAAATGTGGAAACACTTTTTTTATTTTGTTGGTTAACTTCTATCAAAGGAAGTTAGGGGTGGGACCCACACCCAATAACCTCCCTTGAGAGGATTAAGTGTGGTGGGGCCCACACGAACCCTAACTTTTCATCTTCTCTCAAAACTCCCTTTAACCCCTCTTTAAATTACATGACAACTTGTTATTTATTTTGGAGTTATTTTTTATTTGAATTTCTAACCATTGAAATTCAATTTGTTAAGTGTGTGAATAAAATAAGACTCTAACTTATTTTATTTGGTTAGATTTCTCTAGACTTCTTGAGAGGATTTTGGGTTCTCCTTCTTCTTCTTCAACCTTGACGAAGAACGCGAATAACCTTCGAGCTCCGACGAAGAACGCCACTCCTCTCTTCTTCGTAGCCAGCTGTCTCCGAAGATCAACGACGTCTTCCGTGTCAACGAAAGGGAACACCGCTTCCTCCTCGGACTTCCTTCGTCGGCTTACGAAGATTTGCCAATGACGTACCTCTTCGGACGTACCTCTTCGTCAACAGATTTGACGAACGATTACCGCGACGCCCGACCTCCGTAACGTTGTCTTCCGTGGGTCGTTGATGAACATCGATCTTGAAACCAAGGTAGGGGTTGTTGTTGGTTATTTTCTTTCTCGTTCTTGGTTCTAGCATGATAGTCTTGTGGATATTTATTTAAGAGTTATCATCTAACAAGAGGGGGGTTGGACCGCACAAACACGGCCGAATTCCCCCTCCTTTGTTCGTGATGATTATTATTTTCTTGTGGATGATGAGATGGCGTGGTGTCGTCGCACCACGCGGGAATTCGCACGGTTGTATTGCGCGGCGCCGTCGTGCCACGCCGTGGAAGGATCATCATGAACGCGACGCCGTCGCGCCACGTCAAAGAAAACCGAAGGTGCCGCGGCCGGAGCGGGGCCGCGGCGGAGGGGTGCGGTGCCGTCGCACCGCACCGGACGACAAACACCGCGGCCGGTTCCGGGCCGTGGCGGGACGAGAGGACCGGCGGCTCGCCGGACCGCCGGCGTCGGAAGCCGGAAAGGGGACCGGTTTGCCGGTCCCATTGAAAAAAAACTGGCCGGCCAGGTGGGCCGGCCGGAAGGGTAAAGACCGGGGGAATTAAATTCCCCCGGGCAGGTTTCCCCCCCCCCCATTATGAGGGGGGCCGGTTTCATTAAGGGGGGCAGGCGCCCCCCCCCCCCCCCCCGTTTTTCCTCAAAGCAGGCCCCCACGAGGGGGGGCCGGTTCTCCAAAGGCGCGGCTTAAGCCGCGCCGCCAGCTAAACAAAAGCGGGGGCCTTGCCCCCCGCGCGCTACACCCGTGCGGCACCAGGCCGCACCGCCGCCGGCCGGGTCGGGTCGGACCCAGGTCGGGTCGACCCGGTTCGGGCCGACCCAGGGGGGTCGGGCCGGGTCGCCCCGGACCCGGACCCCCCGTTTTTGGGACGATTTCGGTCTTTTGGCCATAACTTGAGCCACGGACCTCCGATTGACAAACCCTCAGCGGCAATGCGATCGTTGGATCGAGACGGTCGATTCGGTTTATCGCACTCAATGTTTCGGAATACTTTGAGTTCGGCCGGGTTGGTTCGTTCACAAAACCAACCGGGCCTTCGGAGCGGAAACACTCATATCTTGAGCTACGGACATCCGATTGACGTGCCGTCAGCTTTTTTGTGTTCCTCTTAGTGAGACGGTTCTTTTGGCATACTCCGCCCGAGGTTTGGACGCAGGTGGAGTACGGTCGGGTTGGTTTTGCCTTAAAAACCAACCGGGCCCCTGGGACGAAAAAGCCAATAACTCTCAGACCGGGCGTCCGATCGACGCGCCGTCTGTTGTGTTGAGTTCCTGTTGACGATACGGAACTTTTGGATACATCAACTCTGGACTTTGTGACAGTTGATGTATCAGCCTCTCGGCTCGTGGAGCGGACCCTCCTGAACGAGCTTGCTGTGTGCGGGAACCCTAGTGCTGGCTGCGACTGCGACTGTTACTGTGACTACTACTGCTACTGCTACTGTGACTGCGACGACGACAGTACTGAGATCCTGTGTCGATTCGACGACGACTACAACACTCAGCGATCCTACGTGGATCAGTGCTACAGGTCATGTGTGGGCTCGATCCTGTGTGGGTCTTTGCGCTCAGCGGTCCTGTGTGAACCAGCGCCTACAGGTCCTGTGTGGGCCCGATCCTGTGTGGGTCTTTTGAGGGGGTTAGTTACCTTTCGATCCTTCGTGGGTCCGACGACTTAGATGGATCAGAGATCATCTTTACCGTCTTTCGAAGAAGTATACCTGTGTGAGCTGAATCCTATTGCTTTCCTGTGTGGATTTAGTTGTGCTATCCTATGTGGATTTCGTTTTGCTTTTCTATGTGGAATACGTTTACTTTCCTGTGTGGACTGAGTTGTACTTGGGCTCGGAGGTTGGAGCGTGTTGGAATTGATGACTTAGGTATATGTATGGGCATATACCTAAGCAGTGTCGGTTGTTACTTCGTGTTTTTATCTCACCTTTGTGGTTTATCCTTTGTCGATTTTGGGAGACCTTCAGGGGTCTCGGGGTCCCTACTGAGTAGCTTATACTCACCCCTGCACGGGCTATGCCCGCAATACGTTGTGTTGGTTGCAGACGACGGACAACGTTGATCTTGGTTGAGGCTTGCAGAGCAGGACGGTACCTGGTGGTGGACCACTGGACAGGACGTGTTCGGAGCAGACGGCGGGACCCGTGGAGCAGTGGAGCTATCTGTACCCGCCCTTCAGGTGGGATCTCCAGTGGACAACTCGGAGTAGCGGCTTTTACTTTATAGTTGTTGTTTTCCCTTTCAAGTTGTACTTTACTTTCAGTTTGGGTTTGTATACTGGCCGATTTACTTTTCCACACTTTCAGTTGTACCCTGTTTTCACTTAGTGTTTACTTTCTGCTTGCTTACTCTGTGGTTCTTGTTTACTTTTGAAAGGAAATGCCTTCCATTTTTACCGGGAATTACGCCTTGGTGCTAGTCGCCAGCCCCTGGCCTATGGAAGGCGGGCTTGGGGTAGTCACGGCACGAGACCCGAGGGCGGGTCGTGACAAATTGGTATTAATGGAGTTCGGTTCTACCGCGAACTCTGATCTTTTCTATGTGAAGCAATAATGTTTAGCGTAATGAGTGTGGTTCTCAGTCCAGGGAGTCCAGTGTTGGTGCGGAGGCCGATGTATCCGTACACCAGGACCCTGACTTCTGATTTCTGACTTAATGCACGAAAACATTGATTGCGTGTGTGTTTCAAAGTTTTCTTTGTGATTACTTTATATCAGCTCACCAGGTATACTGTTCTGATCGTGGCGCACTTGATTCCTTTTCAGGATGGCCCCACGACAGCAGCCAGCTAGGGTTCCGAGATTCGAGCGTGATGACAGCCCACCGAGCGATGAGGCCTCGGTGCAGGGCCCTTTTTCAGTAGTGGCCCCGGCGGTAGCACTACCCGCCGAACCCCCGATGCTTCCAGCACTAGCCCTTGATGATGCACGTCGCCTCAGCACACTGCATGAGTTTCAGCGCCAGCGACCACCCAGGTTCCGCAGGGAGACAGATCCCCAGGCAGCAGAGGACTGGCTGGAGGCAGTGGTACGTGTGTTTAGGCTAGTGAGGACACCAGCAGACCTCATGGTGATCCTCGTTGCGAGCCTACTACACGCAGCAGCAGGACGATGGTGGAGCTTGATGATCCAGGTGCACGATGAGGCATCTCTACTTTGGATGGACTATGAGAGCCTCTTCCTCTCGGAGTTTGTCCCAGCCACCCTTCGTGTGGTGCGTATCCAGAAGCTTCTTCAGCTGCGGCAGGGCAGCATGACGGTCGCTCAGTACTCGGCGAGATTTACCGATCTCTCGCGCTACTCGGCCGACATGGTACGGGACCCATTCTTCTGGGCCCGGACCTTCGAGCAGGGTTTGAGACACGAGGTCAGGGCATCGCTGATCTCCCTCAGCATACCGACTCAGACAGGAGTACTGGAGCATGCCCTTTTGATCGAGAGCTTCCTTGCTGAGTCTACACCAGCACCAAGACCCACCGCAGGGTGGCACGTGGCAGAGTCATCTGCAGCAGGCATTCGACAGATGACTCAGGGGTTCAGGCAAATCAGACCTTCAGGCAGACGACCTCAGGACACTGGCTCAACAGTGTGGGGCACACAGCGCGGAGCCAGTCTTTCGAGAGGCAGACAGTGCTACTCGTGCGGCGGGCAGGGCCACATGGCTCGTGACTGCCCGACCCGCCGTACCGAGGAGCAGCAGACGGTTGAGGGACCACCGCGGCAGAGGCAGAGGGTCGACCGTGGCGGACCGCAGGGAGGAGGTGGATGAGGAAGAGGAGCTGGCCGAGCAGCAGGTGGTGGGCGACGCTTTGAGGCTCTGCCACCACCACCACCAGGAGGTCCACCACGACCATAGGGAGCTGGTGGGAAGAGACAGGCATAGCTCCAGGCAGCAGAGGCCTATGACCACGGCGCACCCGAGATGATTCGAGGTACTATCTGTGTCTATTCCACCCTTTCTGCTGTTCTTATAGACACAGGAGCGAGTCACTCTTTCATAGCCGCTACCCCTCGTTCGGAGCTCGGAGATTCCGACAGAGCCGTTGGCTCGATCCTTACGGCTAGAGACTCCTATGGGAGCAGACTCGACGATTACGCACTAGTGCCGGCAGTGCGAGCTTACTCTAGGAGGTGAGAGCTTCGGCTGGGATCTTCTTGTAGCAGCGTCGAGGCCTTACGACGTCATCTTGGGCATGGATTGGCTATCTACGGTCCATGCACAGATTGACTGTTTTAGGCGCAAGGTGCGATGTGTACTCACCGACGGGAGCAGGTTCACCTTCACCGGCGAGAAGGGAGCCTTTGCAGCACAGGATGGACTTCCGCGGAGGAGAGGATAGCCCATTACTCATCAGTTGGATAGCCTCATCCTTGGAGAAGTTGACGTGCAGAGTCCTGGTTTTCCTGCAGTGGTGGATCAGTTTGCAGACGTTTTTCCCGACGACGTTCCAAGGCTACCTCCTCGCAGAGAGGTAGACTTTTATATTGACTTGTACCCCGGGACAGCCCCGATATCGACTCCAGCATATCAGATGGCCCCCGCCGAGCTTCGAGAGCTACGGGTACAGTTGGAGGACTTGCAGGGCAAGGGGTTCATCCGACCCAGTGTTTCACCCTGGGCTTCCCCGATATTGTTCGCCAAGAAGGAGGACAGGAGCTTGCGACTTTGTGTTGACTATCATCGCCTGAACCAGGTGATGGTGAGGAACAAGTATCCGCTACCGAGGATTGATGACCTCTTTGATCAGCTCAAGGGAGCACGGTGGTTCTCGAAGATAGACCTCAGGTCAGGCTATCATCAGCTCAGAGTCAGAGACGAGGATGTGCAGAAGACGGCCTTCAGATGTCGGTATGGCCACTATGAGTTTTTGGTTATGCCTTTCAGCGTAACCAATGCTCCAGCAGTGTTCATGGATATCATGAACAGGATCTTTCAGCCATACCTCGATCGATTCGTCGTAGTCTTCATTGACGACATTCTGATTTACTCTTCGACTGAGGAGGAGCACGCATACCACTTGCGAGTTGTACTAGACACACTCCGAGAGCACCAGCTTTATGGTAAGCTCTCGAAGTTCCAATTCTGGATACGAGAGGTCCACTTCTTGGGACACGTTATCTCTGAGGCGGGAGTTGCAGTGGATCCTGCGAAGATCGAGGCTGTGTTAGCATGGGAGACACCCAGGAGCGTGACTGAGGTTCGGAGTATCTTGGGACTAGCTGGATACTATCGGAGATTCGTGCCAGACTTCTCTAGAGTTGCAGCACCACTCACAGCTTTGACGAAGAAGGGGAAACCCTTCGTGTGGTCAGGCAGATGTCAGTAGAGCTTCCAGGAGCTGAGACAGAGATTGACCAGCACACCTATCTTGAGGTTGCCTAAGGAGGGAGTAGGGTACGTAGTCTACTACGATGCATCAGGGACCGAACTAGGATGTGTTCTAATGCAGGAGCGGGAAGTGATCGCCTATGGATCACGTCTGTTGAGGCCGCATGAGCAGAACTACGCTACCCATGACATGGAGTTAGCAACAGTGGTCTTCGCTCTGAAGACATGGAGACACTATCTGATGGGCGAGCGCTTTACAGTCTTTTCTGATCATCAGAGTCTCAGGTATATCTTCTCGTAGAAGGACCTGAACCTGAGACAGCGGCGATGGATCGAGTTCTTCCAGGACTATGACTTTGAGATAGTCAATACTCCTGGGAAGGGGAACGTGGTAGCTGATGCCCTCAGCAGGAGGATGGGAATTCAGCTACTTGAGGAGGCAACAGAGCAGCTAGCCTCTTTACAGATATCCTTCGTGGATAGAGATGGAGCAGGCTTCCTTCAGTCTCTCACAGTCACCCCTCCACTACTGCAGCGGGTCAGAGGGGCACAGCGTGAGGACGCTGACTGTGAGACACGGCGTACACAGATATCCTCGGGACAGGCACCTGATGGTTTCTCCCTTGGAGCAAAGCATGACATCATTTTCAGAGGATGTACCATGGTACCAGTCACCTAGCGAGAGGAAGTGCTGATATAGTTTCACACTTCTCCTTTAGCTGTACATCCTGGAGTGGCGAAGATGTACCAGGACCTCAGAAGACAGCACTGGTGGACGGGCTTGAAGAAGGTTGTAGCAGAGTTCGTTTCTCGATGCCTCACCTGCCAGCAGGTGAAGGAAGAGCATCAGGTACCAGCAGGCTTGGTACAGCCCTTGGAGGTTCCGGAGTGGAAGTGGGACAGCATATCTATGGACTTCATGACTGGACTTCCACACACTTCCAGAGGTCACGACTCCATTTGGGTGATTGTTGACCGACTCACCAAGTCGGCACACTTCTTACCCATCAGAGAGCAGGGCTTAGTGGAGAGCTTGGGACATCTCTACGTTCAGGAGATTGTGCGACTCCACGGCGTGCCATCATCTATCATCTCCGATTGAGATGCTCGCTTTACTTCCCAGCTTTGGAAGGGGTTACTGGAGGCGTTCGGGACACAGATACGTCTGAGCACAACCTTTCACCCTCAGACGGATTGTCAGATGGAGAGGAACATTCAGACTCTCGAGGACATGCTCCGCGCATGTGTCCTCGACTTTGGTCGTAGCTGGGAGGACCACCTACCCTTGGTATAGTTTGCGTACAACAACAGGTACCACTCCACCATCGGGATGGAACCGTACGAGGCATCGTATGGCCGACCTTGTAGATCTCCTTTGTGCTGGACAGACCCTGGGGAGTCACCACTTGTGGGACCGGAGATGGTCCAGGACACGACAGAGAAGGTCCAGGTCATCCAGGAGCGGATGAGGACAGCTCAGAGCTGGCAGAAGTCATACACTGACAGGAGGCGGAGGCCACTAGAGTTTTAGGATGGAGACCACGTCTTCTTGCGGGTCTCACCTCGACGTGGTATACAGAGATTTGGACGTGGCGGAAAGTTATCTCCGCACTTCATCGGACCCTTCCAGGTCCTCATCAGGATTGGCGAGGTGGCTTATCGCTTGGCTCTACCACCTCAGTTGCACCGGGTGCATGACGTCTTCCACATATCTCAGCTGAGGAGATACGTGCATGACCTGACGCACATCATTGACCATGGGGAACTTGACATCGACGATGGGGCGACTTTTACGGAGGTCCCGGTGGAGATAGAGGATCGACAGGAGCGGGTCCTACGTGGGCGATCGATTCCTCTTGTGCGCATCAGATGGCAGCACGGGAACCACGGGAGGCTCAGATGCATGCTCAGTACCCTCATTTGTTTCCCTAGTTTTTGATGTATCTTTACGGGGACGTAAATCCCTGAGGTGGGATTAATGTAAAGACCCATAATATTCAAGGAAAATTTTTTCTTAATTTTCTTTGAATTTTACAAGAACGCGGTTTTTGACGGCACCTGATTCCGAGGCCCGGAGTGCCCGGAATCAATTTCCGAAGTTTGGCTCGGGTACGTTCAGTGAACGAACGAGCGGGATTTTTCTAACTTTTGATCCGGTCCTAGGAATTGAAATCTGAGGGAACCGATGAACTCGCAGCGCCGTTATTCGCTTAAGGGAACTTTTTCCGAGGTTGCGTTTTATGCGAGACGAAAGTTAGTTTTGGGAGAAATTATAAGAAGTTTAATAAAAAAAACGGGGAAACACTTTTTTTTTATTTTGTTGGTTAACTTCTCTCAAAGGAAGTTAGGGGTGGGACCCACACCCACTTAACCTCCCTTGAGAGGATTAAGTGTGGTGGGGCCCACATGAACCCGAACTCTTCATCTTCTCTCAAAACTCCCTTTAACCCCTCTTTAAATGACATGACAACTTGTTATTTATTTTGGAGTTATTTTTTATTTGAATTTCAAACCTTTGAAATTCAATTTGTTAAGTGTGTGAATAAAATAAGACTCTAACTTATTATATTTGGTTAGATTTCTCTAGCCTTCTTGAGAGGATTTTGGGTTCTCCTTCTTCTTCTTCAACCTTGACGAAGAACGCGAAAAACCTTCGAGCTCCGACGAAGAACACCACTCCTCTCTTCTTCGTAGCCGGTTGTCCCCGAAGATCAACGACGTCTTCCGTGTCAACGAAAGAGAACGCCGCTTCCTCCTCGGACTTCCTTCGTCGGCTTACGAAGATTCACCAACGACGTACCTCTTCGGACGTACCTCTTCGTCAACGGATTTGACGAACGATTACCGCGACGCCCGACCTCCGCGACGTTGTCTTCTGCGGGTCGTTGACGAACATCGATCTTGAAACCAAGGTAGGGGTTGTTGTTGGTTATTTTCTTTCTCGTTCTTGGTTCTAGTATGGTATTCTTGTGGATATTTATTTAAGAGTTATCATCTAATGAGAGGGGGGTCAGACTGCACAAACACGGCCGAATTCCCCATCCTTTGTTCAGGATGATTATTATTTTCTTGTGGATGATGGGATGGCGTGGTGCCGTCGCACCACGTGGGAATTCGTACGGTTGTATTGCGCGGCGCCGTCGCGCCGCGCCGTGGAAGGATCATCATGAACACGATGCTGTTGCGCCGCGTCGAAGAAAACCGAAGGCGCCGCGGCCAGAGCGGGGCCACGGCGGAGGGGTGTGGTGCCGTCGCACCGCACCGGACGACAAACACTGCGAACGGTTCCAGGCCGCAGCAGGATGAGAGGACCGGCGGCTTGCCAGGCCGCCGGCGTCGGAAGCCGGAAAGGGGACCGGTTTGCCGGTCCCGTTGAAGAAAAACCGGTCGGCCAGGTGGGCCGGCCGGAAGGGTAAAGACCGGGGGAATTAAATTCCCCCGGCCAGGTTTTTGCCCCTCCATTATGAGGGGGGGCGGTTTCATTAAAGGGGGCAGGCGGCCCCCCCCCCCCCCCGTTTTTCCTCAAAGAAGGCCCCCACGAGGGGGGGCCGGTTCTCCAAAGGCACGGCTTAAGCCGCACCACCAGCTAAACAAAAGCGGGGGCCTTGCCCCCCGCGCGCGGCACCCGTGCGGCGCCAGGCCGCACCGCCGTCGGCGGGGCCGCGCCGCCGCGCCGGACCCCCGCCGGCCGGGCCGGGTCGACCCGGTTTGGGCCGACCCAGGGGGGGTCGGGCCGGGTCGCCCAGGACCCGGTCCCCCCGTTTTAGGGACGATTTCGGTCTTTTGGCCATAACTTGAGCCACGAACCTCCGATTGACGAACTGTCAGCGGTAATGCGATCCTTGGATCGAGACGGTCGATTAGGTTTATCGCACTAAAAGTTTCGGAATACTTTGAGTTCGTCCGGGTTGGTTCGTTCACGAAACCAACCGGGCCTTCGGAGCGGAAACACTCATATCATGAGCTACAGACATCCGATTGACGTGCCGTCAGCTTTGTTGTGGTCCTCTTAGTGAGACGGTTCTTTTGGCATACTCCGCCCGAGCTTTGGACGCAGGTGGAGTACGGTCAGGTTGGTTTTGCCTTAAAACCCAACCGGGCCCCTGGGACGAAAAAGCCAATAACTCTCAGACCGGGCGTCCGATCGACGTGTCGTCTGTTGCGTTGAGTTCCTGTTGACGATACAGAACTTTTGGATACATCAACTCTGGACTTTGTGACAGTGGATGTATCATCCTCTCGGCTCGTGGAGCAGACCCTCCTGAACGATCTTGTTGTGTGCGGGAACCCTAGTGCTGGCTGCGACTACGACTGTTACTGTGACTACTACTGCTACTGCTACTGTGACTGCGACGAAGACAGTACTGAGATCCTGTGTGGATTCGACGACGACTACAGCACTCAGCGATCTACATGGATCAGTGCTACAGGTCCTGTGTGGGCCTGATCCTTTGTGGGTATTTTGCGGGGGTTAGTTACCTATAAATCCTTCGTGGGTCCGACGACTTAGATGGATCAGAGATCATCTTTACCGTCTTTCGAAGAAGTATACTTGTGTGAGCTGAATCCTGTTGCTTTCCTGTGTGGATTGAGTTGTGCTATCCTATGTGGATTTCTTTTTGCTTTCCTATGTGGAATACGTTTACTTTCATGTGTGGACTGAGTTGTACTTGGGCTCGGAGGTTGGAGCGTATTGGAATTGATGACTTAGGTATATGTATGGGCATATACCTAAGCAGTTTTGGTTGTTACTTCGTGTTTGTATCTCACCTTTGTGGTATATCCTTTGTTGATTTTGGGAGACCTTCAGAGGTCTCGGGGTCCCTACTGAGTAGCTTATACTCACCCCTGCACGGGCTATGCCCGCACTAAGTTGTGTTGGTTGCAGACGACGGACATCGTTGATCTTGGATGAGGCTTGCAGAGCAGGACGGTACCTGGTGGTGGACCACTGGACATGATGTGTTCGGAGTAGACGGCGGGACCCGTGGAGCAGTGGAGCTATCTGTACCCACCCTTCATGTGGGATCTCTAGTGGACAGCTCGGAGTAGCGGCTTTTACTTTACAATTGCTGTTTTCCCTTTCGAGTTGTACTTTACTTTCAGTTTGGGTTTGTATACTGGCCCATTTACTTTTCCGCACTTTCAGTTGTACTCTGTTTTCACTTAGTGTTTACTTTACGTTTTCTTACTCTGTGGTGCTTGTTTACTTTTGAAAGGCAATGCCTTCCCTTTTTACCGAGAATTATGCCTTGGTGCTAGTCGCCAACCCCTGGCTTATGGAAGGCGGGCTTGGGGTAGTCACGGCACGGGACCCGAGGGTGGGTCGTGACAGATAGTGCCGCCATGTCTTCAGTCCGAAGACCACTGCTGCCAACTCCAAGTCATGGGTAATGTAGTTATTCTCATTCGGCCTCAACTGACATGATCCGTAGTCAATCACGGCCCGCTCCTGCATCAGGACACACCCGAGTCCGGTCCCTGATGCATCGCAGTAGACTACGTATCCAACTCCCTCCTCAGGCAATCTCAAGATAGGTGTGCTGGTCAACCTCTGCCTCAGCTCCTAAAAGCTCTACTGACATCTGTCTGAGGACACGAAGGGTTTCTCCTTCTTCGTCAACGCTGAGAGTGGGGCCGCAACTCTGGAGAAGTATGGCACAAATCTCCGATAGTATCCGGCTAGGCCCAAGAAACTCCGCACCTCTATCACGCTCTTGGGTGGATCCCAAGCTAGCACTGCCTCAATCTTCGCGGGATCCACTTCAACTCCCACATCAGAAATGACGTGCCCCAAGAAGTGGACCTCACGTAACCAGAACTGACACTTCGAGAGATTTCCATAAAGCTGGTGCTCTCGAAGTGTGTCTAGTACAACACGCAAGTGGTAGGTGTGCTCCTCCTCGGTGGTCGAGTACGCAAAGATGTCGTCAATGAAGACTACGACAAATCGATCAAGGTATGGCTGGAAGATCCGGTTCATGAGGCTCATGAACACTGTTGGAGCGTTGGTCACGCCGAAAGGCATAACCAAGAACTCATAGTGGCCATACCGACACCTGAAGGCCGTGTTCTGCACATCCTCGTCACGAACTCTGAGCTGATTATAGCCTGACCTGAGGTCTATCTTCGAGAACCACCGTGCTCCCTTGAGCTGATCGAAGAGGTCATCAATCCTGGGTAGTGGATACTTGTTCCTCACTGTCACCTGGTTCAGGTGACGATAATCGACACACAGTCGCAAGCTCCCATCCGCCTTCTTGGCGAACAAAATCGGGGAAGCCCAGGGTGAAACACTGGGTCGGATGAATCCCTTTCCCTGCAAGTCCTCCAACTATACCCGCAGCTCTTGAAGCTTAGCGGGGGCCATCCGATATGCTGGAGTGGATATCGGGGCTGTCCCGAGGTACAGGTTAATATAAAAGTCTACCTCTCTGCGAGGAGGTAGTCCTGGAACGTCGTCGGGAAAGACGTCCGTGTACTGATCCACCACTGCAGGAAAACTGGGACTCTGCACGTCAACTGCTCCCAGGATGAGGCTAGCCAACTAATGAGTGATGGGCTGACCTCTCCTCAGCGTGAGTCCATCCTGTGCTCCTAAGGCTCCCTTCTCACCGGTGAAGGTGAACCTGCTCCCGTCGGTGTGCACACATCGCACCTTGCGCCTAATGCAGTCAATCTGAGAATGGACCGTAGATAACCAATCCATGCCCAAGATGACGTCATAAGGCCTCGACGCCGCTAAAAGAAGATCCCAGCCGAAGCTCGCGCCTCCTAGAGTAAGCTCACACTGCCGGCACCAGTGCGTAATCGTTAAGTCTGCTCCCGTAGGAGTCTCTAGCCGTAAGGATCGAGCCAACGGCTCTGTCGGAATCTCCGAGCTCCGAACAAGGGCAGCGGCTATGAAAGAGTGACTCGCTCCTGTGTCTATCAGAACTGCAGCAAGGGTGGAATAGACACAGATCGTACCTCGAATCATATCTGGTGCGCCATGGTCGTAGGTCTCCACTGCCTGGAGCTGAGCCTGTCTCTGCCCCCCAACTCCCTGTGGTCGGGGCGGGCCTCCCGGTGGTGGTGGTGGCAGAGCCTCAAAGCGTCACCCACCACCTGCTGCTCGGCCAGCTCCTCTGCCTCGTCCTCCTCCTCCCTACGGACCGCCACAGTCGACCCTCTGCCTCTGCCTGTGTGGCCCCTCCACTGTCTGCTGCCCCTCGGTACGGCGGGTCGGGCAGTCACGAGCCATGTGGCCCTGCCCGCCACACTCGTAGAACTGCCTGCCTCTCGGAAGATTGGCTCCGGGCTGGGTGCCCTGCACTGCTGAGCCAGTGTCCCGAGGTCGTCTGCCGGAAGGTCTGGTCTGCCTGGAACCCTGAGTCATCTGTCGGCTACCTGCTGCCGAAGACTCTGCTATCTGCCGCCCTGCGGTAGGTCTCGCTGTGGACTCATCCAGGAAGCTCTCGATCAGGAGGGCTCGCTCCAGTACTCCTGCCTGGGTCGGGATGCTGAGGGAGATCAGCAATGCCCTGATCTCATGTCTCAATCCCTGCTCGAAGGTCCGGGCCCGGAAGAAGGGGTCCCGAACCATGTCTTACGATTAGTGAGAAAGATCGGTGAACCTCGCCGCGTACTGAGCGACCGTCAATCTGCCCTGCCGCAGCAGAAGAAGCTCCTGAATACGCACCGCACGGAGGGTGGCCGGGACGAACTCTGAGCGAAAGAGGCCCTCGAAGTCTGTCCAGATGAGGGTGGCCTCATCGTGTACTTGGAGCATCAGGCTCCACCATCGCCCTACTGCTACGTGCTGTAGGCTCGCCGCGAGGATCAACATGAGGTCTGCTGGTGTCCTCACTAGCCTGAAAACTCGGACGACCGCCTCCAGCCAGTCCTCGGCTGCCTGGGGGTCCGACTCCCCACGAAACCTGGGTGGTCACTGGCGCTGGAACTCGTGCAGAGCTCCGAGGCGTCGTGCGTCGTCAGTTGCCAGTGTTGGAAGGATCGGGGGCTCGGCGGGTAAAGGTACCTCCGGTGCCTCTGCAGTCAACGAGCCCTGTACCGAGGCCTTGTCGCTCGGCGGGCTGTCATCGCGCTCTACTCTAGGAACCCTAGCTGGCTGCTGTCGTCGTGCCATCCTGAAAAGGAAACAAGTGCGCCATGGTCAGAACAGTATACCTAGTGAGCTAACACAAGTAATCACAAAGAAAACTTTAAACACACATGCAATCATGTTTTCGTGCATTAAGTCAGAAATCAGAAGTCAGGGTCCTGGTGTATGGATACGTCGGCCGCCGCACAAACACTGGACTCTCTGGACTGATAACCACACTCATTACGCTAAACACTATTGCTTCACATAGAAGAAAGATCAGAGTCTGCGGTAGAACCGACAACCTATGATACCAATTTGTCAAGACCCGTCCTCGGGGCCCGTGCCATGACTACCCCAAGCCCGCCTCCCATAGGCCAGGGGCTGGCGACTAGCACCAAGGCGTAAATCCCAACAAAAAGGGAAGACATTTCCTTTGAAAAGTAAACAAGCACCACAGAGTAAGCAAGCGGAAAAGTAAACACTAATTTAAAACATTACAAGCTGTGCTAAAAGTAAAAGGGGCCGGGAATACAAGCCCAACTGTAAAGTACCACTGAAAGGAAAAACAGCAACTGAAAGGGAAAACTGTAGCGTCGATCCGTCCTCTGGAAGTCCCACCTGAAGGGTGGGTACAGATAGCCTCCACTGCTCCTCGGGTCCACCTGACCGCTCCGAGTACATCCCGCCCAGTGGTCCACCTCCAGGTACCGTCCTGCTCCACACGCCTCCACCACGATCAGCGCTGTCCGTCGTCTGCAACCAACACAACGTAGTGCGGGCAAAGCCCGTCCAGGGGTGAGAATTCGCTACTCAGTAGGGACCCCGAGACCCCCGATGGTCTCCCGAAATCCACAAAGGATAATACACAAAGGAAAGATACAATCACGAAGTAACATCTGACATGGCTTAGGTATATTCCCATACATATACCTAAGTCATCAATTCCCGTTCGGATCCAATGTACGAGCCCAAGCACAACCCAGTCCACACAGGAAAGAAACGTATACCCACACAGGATAGCACAACGTAATCCACAAAGTAGAGTAAACAGTAAATCCACACGGATAGCTCAACACAATCTACAAAGGAGAGTAAACAGTAAATCCACACGGATAGCTCAACACAATCCACAAAGGAGAGTAAACAGTAAATCCACACAGGATGGCTCAACACAATCCACAAAGCAGAGTAACACAAGATTCCGCTCACACAGGTATACTTCTTCGGAGGACGATAATGATGATCACTGAACCATCTAAGTCGTCGGACCCACGAAGGATCGATAGGTACTAACCCCGCAGTGACCCACACAGGATCGGACCCACACATGATCGGGCCCACGCAGGACATGTAGGTGCTGGCTCAAACAGAACCTCTGAGCGCTGACCCACATAGGATTAGACCCAAACCGGATCGGTAGCACTGATCCACATAGGATCGCTGAGTGTAGTAGTCGTCGTAGTCCACTGAGGATCTATGCACAGTCGTCGCTGCAGTCCAGTGAGGATCTCTGCACGGTCGTCGTCGGAGTCCACGGAGGATCTATGGACAGTCGTCGCCGCAGTCCACTGAGGATCTCTGCACGGTCGTTGTCGGAGTCCACGGAGGATCTCTGCACAGTCATCGCTGTCGAAGAAGCAGTCGCAACCAGCACTAGTGTTCCCGCACACAGTGAGCTCGTTCGGAAGGGTCTGCTCCATGAGCCGAGAGGCTGGTACATCAACTGACACAAAGTCCGAAGTTGATGTATCCAAAAGTTCCATATCGTCAACAGGAACACAATGTCGCAGACGGCGCGTCAATCGGACGCCCGGTCTGAGAGTTATTGGCTTTTTCGTCCCCGGGGCCCGGTTGGTTTTTAAGGAAAAACCCACCTGACCGTACTCCACCTGCGTCCAAACCTCGTGTGGAGTATGCCAAAAGATCCTTCTCACTTAGGGGAATTCAACGAAGCTGACGGAACGTCAATCGGACGTCCGTGGCTCAAGATATGAGTCTTTCCGCTCCGAAGGCCCGTTTGGTATCGTGTACGAACCAACCCGGTCGAACTCAAGGTATTCCGAAACCTTGAGTGCGATATACCGAAACGAACGTCTCGATCCAAGGATCGCATTTCCGCTGACGGCGAGTCGTTTGGAGGCCCGTAGCTCAAGTTACGGGCGTGTGAACGACGACCGTCTGAAGACGGGGGGTACGGGCCCGGCCCGACCCGGCCCGACCCCCCTGGGTCGGCCGATCCCGGTCCGAACCGGTCCGACCCGGTCCGACCCGGTCGGACCGGTCTGGCTCGGCCGGCCAGGCCCAGCTCGACCGAGCGGCCGAGTGGCCGAGTGGCCGACGCGGGGGGAGCCGCCGCCCCGCGTGACAGCCCCGCGGCATCCGCGGGGTGTCGGCCAGACAACCCGGACGCGGCTGAAGCCGCGTCCCGGGTGACGCGGGGGGTGCCGCCGCCCCCGCGTGACACCCGCGAGACATCCGCAGGACATCCGCGGGACACCCGCAGGACACCCGCGGGACACCCGCCGGGTGTGTCCCTGGCGCCGGACACAGCTTCAGCCGCGTCCCGCGAGCGCCGCCGCCGCGGCCGGTGCCGCGGTGGTCTCGTCCGGCGGTGCGCCGGGCGCCGCCGGCTTCCACGGGCCGCCGGAGTAGCTCCGGTGGCCCGATTTTCTTCCCTTATGCGCCATTGCTCCTCCCGGGACTCGTTCTTCACTGCGGGATCGTCACACATCTGTTGCGGCACGTTCCGTCGTCGCCCATCAAATCCGCACAAAATGAAAAACGGCGGAGGGTCGTCGGGCCGTGTTCGTTTGGCCCGCACCCTCCGCGTTAGAGATAAACAAACGGGAGAATTTTTATTCCACACAGGAAACAACAATTTTAATAAGTTTAAAATTGTTCACAATCCGGTTCTTCAATTTTTTTTAAAGAAAAATTGATGGGAATATAAAAAGAAAAGGGGGTAATTCCCAAAATAAATCCCTACCTCGTTGGTCGTCGCGCGTGAGCATTCTTCGCGGAATTGCTCGTCGCGGAAGGTGGAGATCGTCATGTCGTCGCGGAACACTGCGTTGGGTCGGCGAACTCAATGCACCATGAAACAGCAGATTTAATTTAATTAAATAAATCCGTGTTTTGGTTAAGAACCACGACGGAGATAAAAAGGAAGGTCTGAGACTCTTACCTCTAGCAGCCGATTGAAGATCCGTTGCGGAGGAAGAGACGTCGCAGAAGAACGTTGTCGGCGTTGCGGATCACGACATTGCGTCGTCGATTTCCGGGTTCGGCGTTCTTCACGTTCTTCGCGTTCTTCGCGTTCTTCGCGTTCTTCGCGTTCTTCGTGAAGGAGGAAGAAGATACAAGGATTCTGTCTCAACAAGTAATCCCCCAAAAGATTTTGGTTGGTCATATTTTATTATTATGCCAACACACGAAAACGGGTAAGAAACGACCCATCAATTCATTGAATTAATTCAACGAAAGAAAAAGCTCATTTAATTTACGAAATAAACCGCCCAATTAAATGGTCTGTTAAGAAAACAAGAAAACGCGTCAGTTGACTTTCATAAAGATAGGTTTTCTTGGGTGCGTTACTTAGCGGAAGAAACGGTGGGGCTCGTGCGGGCCCCACCTCACAAATATCCTACCAAGAGGGTAGGATATTTCTGGATAGCATCCTATCCGGTTCAACTCAGTTCAAGCCGCCATTAATTGGCTTCAAGTGGCTTCCAAGTGGCTTAAGTGAAATAAAATAAAGTTGTCGCAAAATTATTTTATTTCTAAACCTTAATCCCAAAAATTAAAACTACAGCTGAGCAAACGCAACTCTGGAAGAGGCGTTTCTAAGCGAATACCGGCGCTGCGATTTCATCGGTGCCCTCAGAATTCGATTTCGGGCACCGGTTCAAAAGTTAGAAAAACCCGATCGTTCGTTCACTGAACATACCCGAGCCAAACTTCGGAAAATGATTCCGGGCACACCGGGCCTCGGAATCAGGAGCCGTCAGAGACTGCACTCTTGTAAAATTCCAAAGAAAATTAAGAAAAAAAAATTCCTTGAAATTTACAGGTCTTTACAAATCACATGATATAACTTCATAAATAATTTTATATGATAGAACTTGAGAGAAATAATTCATAAATACTCAATGCTAGAACAATGAAAAATTAAATCAAAATAGTTTCATCCATTCGTTGAACTCAAGTCGGAAGACTCCATCTAAAACACTCATATTGAAAAACTCTATTCGACCACCTTTGGAGGAAAGTGAAACTAAGTAGGGTGATTTATGATATAAAAGAAAAGAAAACACTTTGAAGAAAAAAAATTACTTTAGATTTATCTTTAAAAATATCAAAAATAATTATTCCCAATATTTTAGTTTTTTCAAAGGACTCAAATTTTTAATCATAACTCAAGATAGTTCGGTGAGCATAACCACAATATTATCAACACCAAACTGTATCACTTTTAGTTTCTTATTAGGAAAATTTTGGAATTGTCTATCATGTCCATTATTAAGTTGGTTTCTCTTAGATATAATCATTTTTATAACATCCACATGTTACTCTAAAATTATTTTAAATAAACATATATCATTCTTTTTCAACCTAGGTTTTTTTTAATTTGGGTTCTCTAATAATTCTCATCCAATTTATTGACATAATAAATCCTTTGTAACAGATTGTAATGTGAAAGTTATGAACTAATGAATATACCATGGGAGTATTAAAACATGTGTATAGTTAGGTATCTTTGTTGTTCACTAGCTGATGGTTGATTTAATACAAAACACACCACATTTTGTGTTACTACCCCTAGGTATATCTTTTCCAGAGCCTACATCCACTTTTGGTATCTGAACAGGGTAGTAATTTCAAGGAAAAATACAAAATAAATATTTTAATGAAATTATAGGATATTGTACAATACTTATAATTATAAATTAAACAAATAAATATGAATCTCAAGATGGAACTAAATTCCTTGCGGGGTCTTTATGTTCGTAGTGAGGGTCCTCATTTATAAGTGGAGAGATTGTCATTATTGTAATTATTTTTGTTAATATAAATAGAGAACATGTTTCTCATGTAAAAATACTCTAAAATAGAAAATAATTTAGTGTGTGATGAGATAAGTTCAATGATTACTCAAACATTCATTTTCAAACCTATTTTGAACTTTCTTTTAAGTCCTTTACTCTTATAATTTTATCTTTTACCATTTTTGGTTTTATCATGGTAACTAATTTTTACCTAATTAAACCAATTTTAATGTATAAAAATAAAATTTACCTTATTATATAAATTATAAATATTAATTAAAAATATAAAATTCCTTTTATTAAATAAAATTTCTATGTGTACTTAAAATTAATTTTAACATCAGCGCATGTAATGCTTGAAAACCCCTTTTTAGAAAGATGTATTTTTATGAATAAAATTTATTTTTAGGATAAAATTGAAAATGTATTTAATTTCCATGAAATAATTTTTTTGTTATAAAATAAATAAAATTTATGTGTCTTTAATTTCAAGCCAATAGATAATTTTTTAAATATATTATTTAATTAAAAGGGAAGAGAAAAACCAGTTTCATTTGTTGGAAAATATTTATTATGTTTTTAAACATAGGTTTTATAAATTCATAGTAGTATTTTTAAATTTATATTTTTAATTATTCATATATATTTAGTCATTAAAAATATTTTATATGTTTTTATGTTAGACTTACTATAATGATCGATCCATACAACATTAGATAATCTTGAGTTTTTAGATAATAATTCCCTTTTTCCATTCCTGAAGATCTTTTAAGTTTAGAATTTTAAAGATTCAAGTCATTCAAATTACATAAGATACCCACATATTAAAAATCGGACACTTCCAATTAGTTTTAATTTTCCCCACAATATATTTTAAAATGAAAAATGTTTTCATTTCATGATTAATCTTCAACACTTTTAATTTAACTTATTATTTTTTCTTACTTATCCTTAAATTCAATGATTTTTTTTAAAACGTGGGAAGAAGATAAAAAAATTATTCAGGGATATAAAAGAAATAAATCTATTAGTCCAATGAACAATATGAAAGTCCATAATATTTTCAAATTTTACACATTATTCTTTGAGAATATAAATAAATCTTAACAACATGGGGAAAGTACTTTTTTCTCAAATAAAACCTTTAAACACAGAATAAGAAAATTAAAACCATTTTAGAAATTTTAGAGAATTATATTTAAAAGACATGATCAATATTCTTTATAAATAACTAGATCCTATTTAAATCTGTGGGAGAAACCTCCTAGGTTAACTCCCTCCTTCTTTCATTTAAAGACAATAAACATTACACAATATATAGGAGAGCTATATCTGTCTCATCCGTTTCACAGGATGTATCGGTATCAACTATCATATAAGATATACCAGGATCACCTATTATCATCTATAATAATCAAGTACCATATAATTAATAAAATATTTCTCAGCTTTCACTTTTTTATCTTTAAATCATTGAATAACTCATTTGAACGCATAAGCAAAACACTTTCATTTTTTATATAAGAATGTGTCTAAATATATCATCCTTTAAATAAATATTAAAAATTTAAAAATTACCAAAATTGGGGGAAAATAATATTCATTGAAACAAATGTTATACTTTATCTGAAAATTAGTATTTAATAATTTCTATGATGGTAGGAAAAGGTAGTCAATCCAAATTCATTTAAAAACATTCCTTTTTCTCATTTGTATAAAGTAAAAAATAAACCTTACAAAAAATGTTGGAAATATTTCATTTAAAAACATTGTAAATAAATTCAAATATAATAAAAAAATACCTTTTAGAACCTTTAATTTTTAAATAATAATATTATTTTTACATTTATAAGAACATAGATATGGTGGAGAAGGAGTTTACAACATTTTACACAATTTTTTAAAAGAAAATATATTATGATGTGATAAATTTTGAACCAATAAAATATTGATGTAATGATCAAAAAATTTATTTTTAAACTATTTAACATCATAAATTAATCATAAAAAAATTCCATAAGGTAGTATATATTCAAGAAAAATAAAACATGTGGTGATAATAGCTTAAGTCTCAAAGAAACAGAATTGAGACTAGAAATATCTTACCTTGAGTTTCACTCATCATGAATACTCTTTATCTACCCAAATAATAAATTAATTTTTATTAATTAATTTTTTAATGACACTTTTAAAATTTATTAGTAAATTTTTTTTCACTTTTAACCAAGTTATATTCAATTACATAACCAATTATGTTCATTTCAGACATTTTTAGGATATTCAGATCATATATCCATAATGTATAAGGTAGGTTTACTATGGTCAAATGAATCATGACTATATAATTTATAGAATCTTAATAATGACATAATTTTCATGTTATTATATTAATTATAATTTTACAACCAACCATGTACATTGGTTATGAAAAGTGAATTACGTTACTTCATGGAGACGATGGTATGTACGCACACATGAGTAAAATTTTAGTTTTTCAAAGAATGTAAATGAAAAAAATATAAGTAACATTTTATATTTATAAAGTAAGTATTATATCATATATATAATATTATTTATTTAAATACAATTATATATACCATCCATGTGAGGGAGTGATGAAAAATGAATCACATCACTTTGTGGAGGTGGTAATCCACACGTACCCATGAAAGATGTTATCATTTTCCAATGGATGGAAAGGTAAAAAATAGATGATAAATTATACAGAAATATTTATAATTATGTCATTAATATTTTATATACAATCATTAAATCCATCATTATAACCATCCATGAGATTCAGTGATGGAAAAAAAATACATCAGATCCTGAATCAGTAGTCCTCACATACACACAAAAAAAGGATTCATTTCCCAATTGATGGAGAATGAGATAAATAAAGAACTATAACATAAAAAAAAATTAATGTTAATGTAGATAATGATGTTATTTTTAACATCTTGTATTTTCAGTGAGGTATGTTTTCTTTTTAGTTTTGGTTAAACCTGAAAACCGCGCCTAAGGTTGGGTCCGTTTTTTTAGAATGAATGGTTGTACAGAAATGGAGCCTGGTTGAAGGCCAAGTGCACATAATGTACTAAATAAAGGATGGTTATTTATAAAATATGATGTTAATTGAGTACATGACGTGTAATTGGTTCGAAAAACCCAGTTCATGTTGTGATTTGTGTTTTCTTAGGGAATGGGACCCTAAGCTTTACACGGTGTGTAGAGAATTTACAAGCCATGTAAATACCCGAGCCATTTTTTTAAAAGATGTAGGGGATATATTTTCTTTAATAGGTCCTCATTTCCTCAATGAGTACCTGCGTGGGAGCCCCCTCTAAAAAAGTTCATTGATTTTTCGACTCCTCCTTCATCTGATATCTATTTCCATCACCTTTGGTCATGTTGAATCCTCAATGGTAATCTCTCAAATCCACCTTTTTATTTTTCTAGTTTATATTCTCATCTCTTGAAGTATTTTTTATGATCTAATATGAACTATTTTCATGGTTTTTATCTGATTTTTCATTTACTCGCATTCTAGATCAAATCAAAGGCTGACAATGGATGAATGGTCATCTATGAACACAAGGTAGGTGGTCTAGTTACGTTCCCTAATATTTGTTTCTATTATATCATGTGATGTTATGCCACAAAAAATACCACTCTATTGAAACCTATAAAATGATAAATAAATTTAATTAAATGTGTTTTCATACCCTATAAAGTCCTATTTAGCAAAAAATCACCACCATAGGTTGATGGCCTTTAGTTATGAAACCACGTGGGTGTGCCTTCCTTAGAGGCATATTTCCATTTTTCCTTAGATTTTTGAAAATTAAATTGTTGAGGATTGTTTCCATTATAATAAATATATCTGGATGTGTAATTAATTAAGGTGATGCTTTTCCATGACTTAGGCCCTTTTCTGTATTCCATTGCATTCTTTATTTTAATTAAATGTTTTAACAACTGAAATTAAAATGCTATAAGTAAAAGTTCTTGTCGAATAACATGAGTTTTTATAGGTAACATTGTTTTATACTATTATGGGGGTGACAAAATGGTCCTGACTTAATGATGACTTAGACGAGTTATTTGTGTTTTTTAAATGAGACATATTGTGATTTTTATACACTACAAGAGTGATACCAGTTATGCCTGAGATGGGCTCACTCTGAGTTCTCCTTACCTCCATGTGAGTGATACTGATTCCATATAGAAGATAAGGTAAATGTGTTCAGTGGCTAGATGGTAGTAACAGGTCACAAGTGATACTTGTCCCCCTATGTAAGATACCAGGGAAGAGATTGGAGGGTTTGATTTCACTACCTGCCAAAATTTATAATTTGGAGTCCATTTATGGGTCACCTTGAATGGAATCTTATGGTATTGGGATTTTATAGTTCCCTTAAAGTGATATGTGGGATTCCTTCTGGATCATCTGGGATGGGATTAGTGTGCCTCTTCCTAAATTCTAAATATGACATTTAAATTAAAGAATAATAATGTGTAACGGAAATTACCAGGATTCGTCCACCTATCCAAATCACATGATTGGGCATGATCCAAATCGTGATATTTCATATATTATAACCCATCATTTCATGTATCATACCTATAAATGTTTTACTTGGTTTAGAGACATCTATATTTGGCGGAAGCAGGTATTTTCAGTGGGGTATCCCACGTGGAACCCGATCCGATATATTTATTTATTTCTTAATTGCCGACATTCTATTATTACTGGAACATGGATCATTTTATATGCACAAACTATATTGTTATATACACTATTTGTGGTGTCATACTGATACTAGATCACATACTTCTTGGTATTTCTTTATTACCCAAACAAACTTCATGATGGAAGGTATAGATAGAGGGAAGCAACCAACTTACGATGCTTGATTTACAATTCTAGGATTAAGTATGGGACTAGAGGACCGAACCTATACTCATTATTCTATTTTAGATGATTTTGGATTTTTGGTATTTTGTTAACATGTGTTATATGGTTGTATCTCTTATTTTCCCATGTACTCATTTGGTATAGCTATATGACTATGATCGCCATTTTTTACATGATTATTATTCTAGGATGTTTATTATTTTTTATTACATTATTGTATGTTATTATCTATTTTTAATACTTATCTATATTGACTAATACTATGAAACACTTTGAATCATTAGGTCATAGTATCACCAAATATACACACTTGTCCCTCACTACTATTTGATATCCTCTAGCATAAGGGGAGGAATGCTAGAGGTATTGTGGCCAACTATCTCTGGGTACCACTAAGTGGATTCTAGGATGGGATTCTACAAAATGGTATTAGATCATTTTTTCCTTTTTTATTATTGGTTTTTATATTATAAATGAGACTAGGATGTATTATAAATTTTTAATGTGCCTCTTCCAAGGAGTATCTAACACATATATAGAGGAAACTGAAATTTACTTGGATGGGTTGATGTTGTTATTGGTTGTTCTTGTTACAGTTTTTCTAATTTCACCATCTGATGATGACCATGTTTTCTGATGTTATCATTATTGTCATTATTATTCCATGAATTATTTGACCCTCCCTGATTAGATGATGGTGTATCAATTCATGAATTATACTAGGCACTATAGGAATTAAATTTCATCTCTTATACCATTCTATATCTATATTTCTATGTGCACTGCCTGTATTACATGTGGTTATTGTTGGTGCCTTGATTGATATATATATTGTAGTGTTCTAGAATTTCTTATAGGAATAACATAATTGGATTAATTAATGTACCTATATAAATCTAAATGGTGTTTTTCCAAATTTATTGATGATGACACCTTAATTATCCAAATATGATTTTTTTAGAAATAAACCACTGGTCCCAGGGGATTATATATACGGTTTTTTTATTGATGAATTCTAATTTAAATTTAAGAGATAATTATTTAGAAAAATTTATAATAGTATTCATTCAATAAAATCACTATGTATGATTTGTTACATCCTATTTCCAAAAATAATGGTCAGGTTTCTATTACTTGACATGCCAATTGCAATTTATAATGTTTATGAGTCTTTATCCTCGTCAAATCTCTTTTTTTTTGAATTTTATAAAATCCACTTTATGGTTGTGGTAACCGTACATCAGGATTATAAATTTCAAATTTTCAGATTCAAAATTCAAAATTTAACCAAACAAGATCCAGGAATTCATAATAAAGTGATCCTCAAATCCAACCAAATCGCCACCTAGAAGGTCACGAGATGCACTGCATGGACCGAGGTTTGGCCTATAAAGTCGCATATGCATAGTCAACACCATCATCAAATCACCTAATGCACTGTCCCTTCACCATCATCCCATCTCCATGCACCGTCGTCATGAACTCCGCGGGCCATCGGCCATAGGAACCGCTGGCCTGTATCAGTACCACAGACCAGAAACACTAGAAAATTGAAGAAGGAATAAAACTAATAAACTGTCACCCCACTGTCCATATCACCAAATGAACTCGGCACCATCATGTCACCGACTTTACAACATCACAAACAACACTGGAATTTTCGCCTCAAGACTTCACCAGATACATCGTCGAACAGAGAAAACATTGAGAGACACAAACCAATGATTCCACTGTCACCACTATCTCATCTTCATGCCACCAAAAATCAACACCAGAGAATGAAACCACCACCGTAGATCATGAAAAACTATCGAGGAAGAACAAAAAATGATAAAAGAAACTGGGGAGTAACCCTAAACGAAGCCGAATCATCAGACAACTGGGAATGAAACCCGAACAAAGGAAAACAAAAGAAGGCCGATCTGGGGGACTCCGTGACCGCCTAACCGCACTGATCAAAACCAATGTGTATCTATCACTACAAATCAGACCTGTAGAAGAGAGGTGGAATGTTAGGTCAGAGAAAGGAAAGACGTCCAAGAAAGAATCCCTTGGAAGAAACCCTATTAATAAATCCAAACAACAAAAGTAGGAAACTAGGATGGAACCCAAGTAGGAAGAGCCGAATCCAGTAGCGCCTGGGAATCCAACGTCTGCCAAATCGCTTGCCCAGAACCTCGGAGTATCCCTCGCTCCAAATCCGACCTGGAGAGGAGGGAAGTAATGTGAGGTCAGAGCGCGGAGAGGTGGCCAAGAAGAAACCAAAGTGCCTCATGGAGTATTGAGGAGAAATGAAGATGGGAAACCCAAAGAGGAACGAGCGATAGAGAAGAAGGAAGCATGGGAAAACACAAGCCGGAGCGAGCGAGGAAGGAAAAAGTGAATCTGAATGGAGCGTGGTGAAGAATTCATTGCCGTCGGGGAGGATGAAACCCTAGAAGACGAAATGTGAGCTGCGATCTAGAGACTGCATGGTGAATGAGGCACTATCTCTCCACTTAGTTTCATGTAATTTTCATTTATAAATATGAAATTTTTAAAAAAATTAACTGGACTGAGACATATATACTCATAAAAATAAGAATTTACTTAAATAAATTAAGTTTAAAATTGAAATGGTTACTGCTAAATGAGATTCCAATTATAATGTAATGGTTTATTTCCTCCATACCATTCTATTTAAAATCCATATACCAGAACATTAGATGAGTTGTGAGAGATCTTGATTCTGAATCAACCTTATCAGATGGAAGTAGGCTATGTATCCTGTGATACTTCTATGAATATTTATTAACACCTAGACCTATATTTAGGATCAAGCAAAGAGGCGTGACTTATTAAATGAAGGGTGTGTACTTATCATTTTCTGAATTTTATTTTTACCACTTTTTGTAAATTTTATTTGAGTCCTATGCTTTCAAATTATAGACATATTATGCCTTGACGTCATCGAGTCGTATGCTAGGAGGGTGGAGAAAACCATGCTATTTAAGAGGTGGGTCTTGAGCCACCTGTAGTACCACTTGTAGTTCCACCTAAGGAACTTCCTATTAATCTTCCACTGTGAGCCGATGATCTGTTCTGAGATAGATTATTTCACTTCATTCTGTCTATATAGGGTTCTTCGTGACCTACTTTAACTATTGTAGAGATGACCCTGGAATTCCAACTACAACATCCTTCCACCTTCTTGGGGGATGAAGAACCACATGCTGCTGAATGTTGGATGGATTCTATGATTTCAATATTTTACCACCTTGAAATGCCTCCAGAGCATAGGGGGAAGATCGATACCTACATGCTATAAGATTCTGCAAAACATTGGTGGGATATCATTACCCAGGGTTGAAATCATCATGGTATAGTCCAGGTGGGCTTACAGAAAACCATGTATGAAAACTTCTTCCCTCAAAAATTGCAACTAGACCATGATAGGGAGTTTATTCACTTACAACAGGGTTCCATATCTGTGATTGAGTACTCGAATCACTTCACATAGATCCAGTATTTTGGATTGACTCTTTTTGGTGAAGAGATGACCACTATGAGGCATTTTTAGGATGGGAATACATATATTATAAAATCATAGTTGAACATATTCCTATTGAATACCATTTTTTAAAAAGTGAACAATGACCTCATGACTGAGTAGAACTTGAGGGAAGGTGGATATGTGATCAAGGGTGGTTTAGATTCAAGAAAGGGATATGGTTTATCTAGTGGTAGGAGGCGATGTTTAGAGGATGCACATGGGGAAAATACCAGCTAGATGAGACACACTTACAGCTACGTGGTGTGTCACTAGTGCTATAGGATAGGCCATAAGATGACCCAGTGTATAAAAAACTTAATAAAGTGTCGATCTTGCGGTATGATGGGACACCTATAACATTTCTGCTGAATTGTTCCTCACATTTCTAGTGAAAAGGGATCTATACAGACACCCGTTTTAGGTGTGAGATAAATACCTTCAACTTAGACAAGGAGTTGGTTTACTACTTGTCTATCTATATGAGGGGGTAGATGTGGCTGAGGTAGTCAAACAATAGAGGTTTAACACCGTTAGAGTGGAACTATCAATGTTTGTAAGGATTCATATTAGGTCCGTAGTTGGTTCCATATCTATACAGTTCATCCTACAGCTAAGAATCAGAGTCCATAGCCTTCTACTATACAAGGTACTATACCAGTAGCATCTACCTTAGTTTCATCCTTATTTGATATAAGTAAATCACACTCCTTTTTAGCTTCTGTAATTATGGAAATTCTTGGCCTATAAATTCAGTACTTCATTGGAGTGATGTCTCTCAAAACACCTTAGGGGTCTAATCAGAGGGTATTTTCTAGTGAACGGAGTACCCCATTTAGATAGGCAAGTATCGATTCTTTTTTAATATATTTATCCATGTGATGAATGGATTCAACATCATTCTTGGTATGGACTATCTATTACCTTATCATTCACATGATGCTTTCTATAGCTAGAGGGTGTTGTTTACATCAACTGAGGGTGGCACATATGTTCATAAGGGAGAATGTGATATCTAATGAAGTCAAGTTTGAACTGAGTGTACTAGGTTGAGAAGAGTAACAAACCACATCCCAAGTATCTTTTTGAGCAATCAAGAAATTCCACTTGTGGAATTACCTCCTATGATGGATCATTTCATGGAGGTCTTCCCTAATGACTCCTTCAGCTTACCTTCGGGAAGAGAGGTGTAATTCACCATCGAGCTAGTTATAGGTGTAGTACCAATGTCTACTACTCCCTGTAAGATAACACCTATAAAGATTAAGGAACTTAATAATCATTTGTGCAACACCCCAAGATTTTGTAGTACATTATTTCTTCAAAGTAATTCAATAACTTGTACTGCACACAACACCGAGTTCAAGCACACCACGACTTTCCAAACTAGCCATTCAAAAGCATTTATGAATAGTATTAACTGAATTTTGAACTATATATATTCCTTATAATTTTAGAATCCATATTATTAGTTTCTTATACATAATGTAAGAACTAATTTATTTTTTTCAGATAAAAGAAGTATTTTTCAAAAAATGCACTTTTCCCACCTTTTAATGGTGAACCCTTTTTAAATCCAATATTGGAAACATTTATATCTTAAATTTGACAAAATAAACTTCTTCTTTATAATTGGGACATAAGAATTTTGTTTCAATAAATATTTGGTGTTTTTCTGATAACTTTCATATTTATGTGAATAATGAAAAATACTATATTTTAACCGCAAACAACTTTTTTAATCAAAATAATTTATAGTGTTAAATGATACATTTTAATGGTTTGGAAGTATAAATAGAATATATTTTAACCATTTAATCCAATTATGGTCATTTTAAGTAATTTTCACTTTGAGATTGGACATAAACAATTGCCAATCTTTTGATAGTATTATTTCTTAAAAATACGCATATTGGTGTTGACAACAAGAATTAATTTTAAATTAATAAATGAAACTTCTATGTTTTTATTTTTGTAAAATAGACTTCATTTTTGAATTCGGGATATCAAAATTATTTTAGGGTGATTTTTTGTTATTTTTCTGAAAATATTCATTTTTTGATCAATAGTGAAAAACACTGAGTTATTGTTTAAAACCAACTTTTTATTTAAATAATTATTAATTTTATTTAAATTTATTTTTGGTCAAAATAGATATATAATACCTGTATATGTTCAATTTAATTCATTTGAGTTATTGTTTAATAATATTAGATATATAAAAGATTATTGAACTCTTCACCGTCTTTTACCCACCTCCTAGGAGAATTTGCAAATTCGCATAAAACTTAATTTTACCACTTCTATGAGTGGAATTTCAAAAAAATGAGAGACATGGTTGATATAATTAAGAAAAATTTGGTTCAATAAGATAAAAATAACTTTCGGTGAATAGTAACTTTTTTACTTTTATTTACCACGATTAAAAGTAAATATGATAATTAAGGGTAGAAATGACATTATTCTTACACAAACACATGTCCTAATTCGAGGGGATAAGTGTAATTCCACCAAAAAAAACCTTATAAATAAAATATGATCCTTTATGTCCACATGGATTAGATTAGAACATTTATTATTATTTAATTCAAAGAAGAGTTAAAAGAGTTAAAATCAATGTTTAATAACTAAAACATTATTAATATAGGGTTATACATCAGTTAAATTGGACTATAAATATTCATTAGAAATATAAAAAGACTTCATACATAATGGTATTTTATTTATAATTTTTAGACAATAAATAAATAAATTATTTATGACACAATGATGATGGAGTAATTACCTTATTAATGAAAGATTAAAATAATTGACATTATAAATATTCAAATAAATGTAATTTGATACTTTTTATAAATTTTACAAATTTTATAGGATATTATGACATGTTTGGGTTGGTTATATCAATTTTTTTCGAAGTAATCATGCTGTTATTATTTAAAATAAATAAATACCAAACAGTGTCAAAATTGTCATAAAATAGTTTTTTTTTAAAATATTATATTATTAATTGATATAATTGTACAAAAAATATAAGGTTCGTCCAAAAGGATTATATAATAATATATATGATATTAATTAACAAATTGGGGTTTTTCTGGCATTTTATAGTAAGTTTATTAACCATATAATATAAAAATACAACGGGACATGGTAAACGTCGAACTATTTAACTAAGAGTTAAATCTAAATTTTAAGGTTAATATGGTGACCTAAACCTGTATAAAAACTATTGGTAGAGTTGTTTTGTATGCATTCCCACATTATCCTTTAAATAATTCATTTTGGATCCATTAGAATCCGAAAATGAATTTATTATAAAATAATATTTTAAGTTTTTCCTAAGGTGCCCCTCACCCCTCTTATAAAAGGGCATTTCCTCTTCTCTCGAATTCACACCTCCAAAGCCATTTGGCTCGGCCAAAACCTGCCCAAATATCCTCCAATATATCCTAATTTCATCCTAGAGGCCTTAATTTGGTCATTAATCTAATCTAAGGAGCCCATTTGATCAAATCAAAAGGAAGAACCCAAAGAAGAGGTAATGATTTCACCACCCTCTTTCGAGTTCTCTTATTCTTACACTTACTCATTCTTTGTTTTTTTTCATTCTAAAATAATAATTCCAGTATCTTATATATAATTTTATTTTATTATAAATATGTCACAAATATATTCATTATTCTATGCATCTTATGAATGATAATGTCACCATGCGTGCATACATACGGCTTACCGTCTCCACGTCGTGGTGTAATTTGTTATTAAACACTATGTCATTTTGATGGATATAATGATGAGTAATATGTATATAAATAATGAAAATAACATGATAATGTATCTTTAAAACTAATATACCATCCAATTCCACACCTTTGAGGAAATGATATTGTCGCTCATGCGTACGTACAGATTACCGTCTCCACGACGTGATGAGATTCATTTCCACGTTCACCATTCATCGACGATTATAAAAATATATATTACTAATAAGTATGTAATATATGAAATAATAATTATATTGGATATATATATATTTACTTACATATATCTTGTTCACATAGTTCCGTTCAATACGATATGAAAACAGAAACAATGTTTATGAGTACGTACGGACTACCGTCTCCATAAACTATGTTTTTCATTTCATATATATGTATATTATAAATATTTAAATTATAAATATATATGATATATAAATTATGTTTTATATTCTGGAAGTATTTAATTATTTATCTAAGTGATACAATCAACAGTAACAAGTTAAAACATGTACGATAAAGAAAGCGATTATTACCCGAAATGTTAATTTAACGTGGATTTTCTTATTAAATGGATAGTATAAAGTCATAAATGAATAATGTATGATATAATAAATATTAATATGTTTTTTTTATAATTTAATAACATACTACGATCTTCATACATGAGGGGAAACGTACCCTCGACTAAAAGAAAGTGCAAGGTAAGGGTTAATTCCTAAATCTCATTATTATCCGAGATTGTTTATGTGTAAGTGTTTACTGGTACATTTTTATAATCCATGTCCATTTTTCATAAAAATTATTTAAAAATGAATATTTTAAGGATTTCTGAATGTCACTCTTTATCAAGATCATAATTTTAAATGTTTTAAAGATTTATCTTTCAAAATATTTCTAATTAATGTCCATGTTTTCAAAATGGTTTTAAGTATTTATTTATATGGACATGAATGCTTTAAAATAATAATTATTTTCAAAATTTCAAAGTGTTATGGGACAATTTGATTCAAATATATCTTTTAAATGAATTCCTTTATAAATTCATTACATTTAAATGATTTAACAAAAAATATATTTTTCTAAAAGGGTTTTAATGATTATTTTCAACTATGTCAACATCCTTTTTGGATATTATTCTTTATTGAGGTTGATTTATTATAAATAAAATCTTCAATATTGTATTTAATGAGCTATGATATGTTTGAATGTGAATGTACTATTTTTAGACCATTCATGGTTTATAGTTATTGTATTGACATTTCATATGCTAGTTTTAATATGAATGTTTATGTTACGTGTCAACATTTTCATATGAGGAATGCAGTGGACTTAGTAAGTTATGGGTGGAGCCCACTATAGCTCCTCGATGCATCGATAGATCTCATGAGACAAACTAGTGTCTTGAAACAAGGCCTTGACAATAATTTTATTTGTAGTCTTGGCACAAGACCTTGACTATGTGGTAATGATGTCCGATATTAGGTATTCCCTCATTATGAAATTAGTTATTACATGTGATTATTCGACTAGTAGAACATCCATGTGAATGTTTATATGGTAATGTTTGATTTATTTTTTCGAAATTATGTTCAATTTTATGTTTAAAATGGTTTTTGTTTTTATCACACGTTTTCCTTAAAATTTTATAGCTTCCGCTAAATTATTTACCCTTACTGGGCATCTGAGCTCACCCCTTTATTATATTTTATTTTCCCAGGATTCCAAGAAGTGCATTATGATTGATATGGATGGTTAAGATAAAGGGAATAATGTCATTCTCAAAGAACTATATATCCTTTGTTTTATGTTTGAAATTGTAATGTAAAGTTATTTTATGTAATCTATTTTCCATGACGGCTAAACTGATCGGTCCTTCAGGACTTGATTCCATGTAATCATGCCAATGATATGTAATAATGCACCGGCTCTGGGTAACTAGGTTCAGGGCATTACCATTTGTATGATCTATAGAAAATAGGTTTTATATGAACCAACACTCCACCTTGGGGGTGAACTATACTTTTCTCCAAAACTATGGACAATACCCTCATGTTGTGCATGGATTAATGATATTTGAACTAAATTATGGTGAAGAACTAGTATACACTACCATATATTGAAAACCAATTTGACTAGATTTGAGGAGTGACTTTCTCAAAGATCGATTTGAGTTCGAGCTATTATCATGTGCATGTGACGAAATTATACATACCACATACAATGATCTGAAGTAGTTAAAACATTTATAAGAACCTAGTTATGTCATTCAGCCTTATAAATGTGTCATCCATTTTCATGGCCATGATAAATTGGGTTCTCCACCCGTAGAAGGATTAGTTTTTTGTAGTCTTCATTGATGGAATCTTGGTGTATTATCACACCACAAATGACCGTGAAACCTATATTGAGATAATGGTGAATGCACCGAGAGAGAATCATTTATATGTTAAGTTCAAAAAATACAAATTTTGGATCAATAATGTTCACTTCTTGGTTCATATCATTTCACAGGCAGGAGAGTCTTCTGACCCAGATAAGGTGAGAATCATGGTTTTATGAGAGCATCCAAATAATTTCATTGATATACATATTTCCTTGGGTCTATATAGCTATTACAAGTGATTAATTCAGTATTTCGCATTCCTAGTATTTCCTTTTATGGGATTGACTTAGAAGGGTATGAAAATTGAATAGTTTGAAGCTTGTGAGGAAACCATTTAGGAGTTGAAGGGGAGACTAACTTCAGTACCGATCCTTGTTCTTATAGAGATAACCAGAAAGCATTAATGTATACTATTATGATTTAGTTTTTATTCTTATAGTAGTTATGATACAAGTATATTGAGTTATAAAATATGAGTCCCACTAGTTGAGACCTTAGGAGATGAATTACCATACGAATGACCTCGAGAAAACAGCCATGGTTTATACTCTACAATATTGGAATCATTATCTATTGGCTGATTTGGTCATTATTTATATAGATTATAAAAGTCTCAAATAATTCTCCACATAGTAAGAAATAAATATCAGGTAGCACAGGTTGGTATACTACATACAACCATTCAAATTTGAGATGTCTTATACTCCTAGAGAGTGTAATGTAGTAGCTGAAACCCAAAGCCAGAAGACTCAGACACATAACATCTAGGAGGCCAGCTATGAGTAGACTTTGATGTATTTTGTTCTCTAAGATACACCTGTAGGATCAAGAACAACATGGGATACCTATTTTAGCGGTTCTAAAAGTAGAATCCTCGTTTCTAGAGAAGGTGTGGATGAGACAGTTATCAGATCCAATGGGTCCCATCTTAAGGGAGATTTTATGTTGTAATAAACTACCACCTATTTTGGTTTGTTTATGGGAATGATACCCTACTCTTCCAGGGGAATTTATGGGTTTCTATTGATGTATAAGAAGAGTTTATGCATTAATCTCACAAATTTATTTAGGCAGTTCCCTTTGGGATTTCCAATATTCATCGAGACATACATCGTTAGTATTGGTGTCTATGTATGAAGAAATATATTTCTAGTTTCATCACAAGGTGTTTCATTTGTCAGTAAGTGAAGGTGGATCACCAATAACCATATAGAGTTTTACATCTTCAATCCATTCCTGAGTGGAAATGGAATGATGTCACTGTGGATTTCGTGATGGTATTTTTGAGATTCCCGAGAGGAATTTATGTACTATGTGTGATTTTTGACATCTTGACCAAGGTTTCTCACTTCCTACTGATCTAGGAGGCCTTATCTACTGATGAGATTTGGAGGAATTATATCTAGGATATTTTTCACCAGTAAAGTGTTCCCCTTTCTATCATATCAGACTGATATACATGGTTTACATCACTGTTCTGGAAAGGGATTCATAAGGAATAGTGTTCACAACTGATCTTGAGTATAGAATATCACCCTCAGATTGACGAATCATTCAAGTGGAAAATTCATGCATTGGAGGACATGATACAAGAATACATTGTTGGTTTATTAGGCTCATGGGACAAAAATATACCCATCTTTGAGTTTCCCTACAATAATAGATTTCAGAAAATGAGTCAGATGGATCCCTATGAGGCCCTTTATGGTAGGTTGTGTCGTTCAACTCCTAGATGGTTATAGGTTGGTGAGTTAGCACTAATGGGTCCCTATATCATTTGGAAGACTTGAGAGAATGTATAATTGATTTGGAAACATATGGGTATAGCTTAGTCTAGGTAGAATTCTAATATGGATCAACGACGTCGACCTCTACAGTTTGAGGTGTGACATTTGGTGTTTATGTGGTTATCACCTGGCTGGGGTCATACATGGATTGAATCATAGTTAAAGATATCACCCCATTATTTTAGGCCCTTTGGAATAGTGGATAGAGTCATGTAGTAGCCTATCAGTTGTATCTACCTCAGAGGTACCAGACCATGCACGACGTCTTTCACAAATCATAGCTTGAAAATTATCATGATGACCCATATCATTCATTTGACCCTATGGATATTGATTTGTATAAAAATTCATCATTCGAGAAGAATCTTATACATATCATTGATCGAAGAAAAAAGGCTCTTCAAGGCAGGTCAGTTACACTAGTCCAGGTGCTATGGAAACATGACCAAGTACAAGACGAGACCTGGGAGTGAGAGGTTGATGTACGTGCTCAAGGGATATAACATTTCTCATATAACTCTTCACTACCCCCATAAGGAAATCTTTGTGATGATTTTTTATTTAGGGGAGGTTGTAATATCCCGTCTTTTCAATAAGGTACTTTTTCTTTTTATTTTTTTTGGTTAAACCTAGAAACCAATCCTTAGGGTGGGTTTATTTTTTTTGAAGTAAAGGTTTCAAGGTAATTAAGGCTAGTTACAAGACAAGTACAAATCATGCACTAAATATATTCCATATATTTATAATACATGATGTGCATTGAGTGAATGACGTGTAATGGGTTTTCCAGACCCTTTTCACCTCATGAGTTGGGTTTTCCAAGGGAGTGGAACCTCAAGTGTTACTCAAAATGTAAAGAGTTTACACATTGTTTAAATGCTTGAATAATTTTTTAAAAGAGACACGGGATCTTTATTTAATAGAGTTACATTTCTCCAGGTGCATACACATGAGAGCCCCCTTCAAAACCGTGCCTAGGTTTTTCCACTCCTCCTTTATCCTATCTTTGTTTCTGATGTCATCAATCACATTAGATCCATAATGATAATTTATCCACTGAACATCCTTTTTTCAGAGTTTCTATTCTCATCTATATTTCGTTTTTTTTGTAATAAAAAATGCACAATGTTTAAGGTTTTTTTTCTTCTTTGACATTTTCTCTCACTCTATCTTGAATCAAATTCTGACAATAGACAAATGGTCATCTACAAATCTATGTTGTTATGAAATGAACTGTACCTATCTAGAAATGAATATGAAATGATTAATTAATTAAATTAAGTGGTTTTACATGACCTATATAGTCTTTTCTAGTGTAGAATCACCACAATGGGTTGATTTCTTTGGCTTGATCTCCCCATGGGTGTTCCTTCCTTAGAGGCATGTTTCCCATTTTTTCATTATATTTTTAAAGAATATTATTATGTGTGTTTCCGTTATAATAAATATGTAGGGATGTGAAATTAATTAATAATATTCTTGTACATGAGTTAGGTTATTTTATTTATGTAATAACTTGGTATAGTTTAATAAAATGTTCTGGCCAACTAAAATTAAAATTCTATAAGTGTAAATCATTATTGAAAAACATGACATATTGATAGATAATGTACATTTATACTATATTAAGGGAGATAAAAGGGTACTAACTTAAGGATTACATGGATGGATTCATCTTACTTTTTAAATGAGACTTCTAAAAATTTGTATACATGTCGAGAATGATACCAGTTATGCCTGGTATGGGATAACAATGCATTTACCTTACCTCTATATGAGCGATACTGGTTCCCTCAAGGAGTCACCATGGATGATCCCAGTGGATAGATGGTCATACTAGGTCATGAGTGATACCTGGTCTCGTACATGAGATATCTGGGATGGGATTAGAGGGGTTTATTTCATGCCTTTCCAAGAGTGATTCTTGGGATTACATTTATAGGCTTACATGGATGTAATCTTATGGTATTGGGTTTTTACAGTACCCCTAGATTGATACTTGGGATTCATTCCAAATAAACATGGATGGGATCAGGGTGCCTCTTCTTGAATTCTAAATTCGTCATTTATATTAAAGAATATGAATTTTTAATTGAAATTCCATGGACGCATCTTCCAATACAAATCATATGATTGGGTTTGGTCCAAATCTTTATAATTTATATATTATGACCCATCAATCCTTTTATCATACTTGTGTAGGTTTTCCTTAGTTTAGAGACATCCTACTTAGGCCAAAGTAGGTTCTGTTGGTTGGGTATCCTAGAAATAACTTTGTCTTGTTTATTTATTTATTAATATATTTATTTCTTTTATTATTTTCACACTTCGCATTTTATAAGCACAGAATGGATTGATATATACATCGTTGGTGGTGGATTACTAAGTATATATCACACCCAACTTATTTCACCTTTGTTACCCAAGAATACATCATGATTTCAGGTACAGATAAAGGGAAGCACCCAACATTCAATGCATGTTTTATAGATATAGGATAGAGTATGGGAGAAGAGGACCGAGCCCATGCTTTTGTTGCTAGTTGTAGCTAATTTTGGTCATTGGTTATTTTTTCAACATCTGGTATATTCATGTACCCCATGTTTTCCCCTGTAGTAATTTGGTATAGTTACATTGTAGAGACCCGAAGCTTATCGTACATGGACATTACATTACTTTTGCGGAATACTTAATACATAACAAAAACACACACACAAGGATCGTAATAGTTTAGTGTCTTTGGAAACTCGGAACGTAATCTTCTAATCGTGGGGAAAGATCTTCAATATCTCCCATAAAGATCTTCCCTTTTTTTACCTATAATCCTTTCTTTATATCCTGGGGAAAAGAAAACATAAAAGGGTGAGCTCAAATGATCAGTAAGGGTATACAAAAGAAATATCAATCACATCATATACATAAGAACATAGATTTTTGGAAATCTTAGCCTGCAAAAGAGCTCATAATATCATAACATGGGATAAATCATAGAAGTGAAAATGAGATCCCCATAATCATAACATGAAACTTGAAACTTTGTGGCATGCACACATAATCATGGAAAATCATTTCTTGTTAGTCATGACTCATTGCCAAGACTATCTTAGTGGACAAAGTCCCTTTCTGAATCGAGTAACCCTCGTTTCAGTCCTGTTTCACTGAACCGGTATAACCTACCATTCCAGCCATGTCTATCTCATGAGATATAAAATCTTTAACCAATGCATTGGAGGGAGATATAGGTCCCACCCATCTTATAATGAATCCTTTCTTATGTGTGCCACATAATCATAAATCATACATCATCGCATAACACATGTAACAAAAATGGGATTCTTGAAACATCATGACATCATAAATCAATTCATATAAGATAAAGGAATTCATAAAAATAATTCCATCACAACATAGTCAAATCAATGTAAAAATATGGATAGAAACAGAACCCTTTATTATCTTAGATGGAAAATAATTTTGATAAAACACTTGAATTGAATTCTGGAGGAAAATATCCTTTCTTCTTCAAAATCAATTTCTTTTCAAAAAACATCATGCAATTTTAAAAGAAAGAGATTTTATTGAAAATAGTCATGAAATCTTTTAGAGTAAGCTTCATGAAAATAAGGCTTTATAAAACAGTAGAAATCCGTTCGTGCCGTATAAGTTAAAAAAACATTCTTCGTACTTTTGTCGGAAAAGTCAAAAAGTACCTCGTACGAAAAACGACAAAAGATTCCTTTCATACGTATTACTAAAAACTCACCGAAGGGTAAAAATGGATTTAAAAAATTTTAGGTGGATGGAAATAATATTACATATTGAGTAAACATGGATGTGGATGATAAAATACACCCCAGTAAATACTTACGAATAAACAATCTCGGATAAAAATGAGATTGTGATATTTCCCTTACCTTAGGTCCGATTTGCTTTGTACGTGCCCGAAGCTCCTGTATAATGGTTTAAATAATGTCATTGACTTATTACAGAATCATATTCATTGTTATGATATCATATATGGTTCACTTATGACATTATATTACCCGTTCTTTTGTAAATTCCATGTTAAAGAAGCGTTTTGGGTAAAATCGTTTCTTTTATCGTAGGTGTTTTGACTTGTTGTTCTTGACATTATTATTACTTATATCATGATTTAATTACTTCCAGAATATAAAATATGATTTATATATCATATATATTCAGTATATATATATATATAATAGATAGATAAATGAAATGAAAAGCACCGTTCATGGAGACGGTAGTCCGTACGTACGCATGAACGCTGTTTTCCTTTCCCTATTGTATTGAATGGAAGTAAGTAGATGACATAAATATATATATATACATAAATCCAGTAGCTTTATATTGTCATATATTTCATTATTATTTCTTATATATACTTTATAATCATTCTTAAATGGTTAACATGGAGAATGAATCTCATCGCGTCGTGGAGACGGTAGTCCGTACGTACGCACGAGCGATGATATCATTTCCATAAATATTGAATTGAATTGGAGTGGATTATACAATATATCAGAATCAATATGATGTTTTAATAACTATGTATAGTTATTCTTTACACCATTATACCCATCCATGTAAGGTGGTGGTGGAAAATAGATTACACCACGGCGTGGAGACGGTATTCCGTACGTACGCACGCGCGGTGATTTCTTTTTTTCGTAGGATGGATAGATGGTGAAATAGGGTTGTTTCATACTTATAATAACATATCAGTATATGAGTGATACGGATGTTATTACTTCATAATGAAACAACCTAAGAAGAAGAAGTGGAAGAAGAAATAAAGATGAAAGAATTGGTAACGGTAATTACCTCTTCTTTGAAGCGCCTTTTGGAGACCTCCTCTTAGGGAACTAAAATTGGTCTTTGAGGAAGACCAGAACCTCAAGTATGTTTCTAGGGAAGTGGAGAAGAGATTTTGGCAGGGGTTGGCCGAGCTTGAGTGCTCAAATTGGTGTGAGGAGGAGGGGGAGGAGGTGTCCTTTTATAAGGGAGGAGAGGGGCACCTTAGGAATACCTCAAAATATTATTTTATATTAATGTCAAAATCGGTTTATAATGGTTCCAAAGGGTGTTATTTCGAAGCTAAAGTGGGTATGGGTCGAACTCCTATCAACCAATAGGATTTAGACAAGTTTAGGTTATTATTTTAACCTTATCAATTAGATTTAACTCTAAGTTAAATAATTTAACTTTTACCGTGTCATTTTGTTTTCTTTCACTATATGGTTAATACACTTACTATAACATGACAAACGAACCCCAAATTGTTTATTATTAATATATATCCTTATCTAAGTCATTTGGCCGAACCTTAGATTTTTAGGAATAAAATAACAATTAATAATATAATATTTGATTTAAAAACTATTTTGTGTCAATTTTGACACTATTTGATATATGATTTTTGTGAAAGTCATAACAGAATTAAATGTTCGAACAAAGTTGATTAAATCAACATTAATATATCATAGTAACCTAGAAAATTATTGTAATTCATAAAAATTCTCAAATTACATTTATTTTTGTGTTTATAACATCAATTATATCAATATTTCATAAATAAGATAATTACTGCATCATCTTTGTGTCATAAATTAATTAAATTATTTGATGTCTAAAAATTACAAATAAAATACCATTATGTAGGAAATCTTTTTAGCTTTATAATGAATATTTATAGTCGAATTTATCTTATGTATAACCCATTATTAAAAATTATTTACTTATTAAACTTTGATTTTAACTATTTTAACCCTTCTTTAAATAAATTAATAATAAATGTCCTAATCTAATCCAAGTGGGCCTAAATGGTCATATTTTATTCCTATGTTTGTTTTTGGTCGAATTACACTTGTCCAATAGAATTAGGACATGTGTTAGGGTAATATTGATATCATATTTACCCTTAGTTACCCTATTTACTATTAACCGCGGTAAAAATAGTAAAAAGTTACTATTCACCAAAAAATTATTTTTATCTCATTGAACCACATTTTACTTACTGATATCAACCGTGTCTGTCGGATTTTTGAAATTCCATTCACAGAAGCGGTAAAATTATGTTTTATGAAAAATTCAGTTTTTTTAACTACCACTTAGTAGTTTCACTATTCATCAAAAAATGAAGGTTTTCAGAAAAATGCCAAAATTTCATCCTATGCTATATTTCATATTCCGAATTCAAAAATGAAGTCTATTTTACCAAATTCATAACATAGAAGTCGAATTAATTAATTTTATAATTAAATCCCGCTGTTAAGACAAATAGCGTGTTTTTAAGAAACAATTTCTATCAAAAGATTGATACTTGATTATGTATGGTTTAAATGTGAAATTACAACCAATGACCAGCATTGAATTAAATTGTAAAAATATATTCTAAATATACTTTAAAACCACTCAAATTAATAATTTATCACTATTAATTATTTCGATTAAAAAAGTTGTTTTTTTAATTATAATTAATAATTTTCACTATTCATCAGAATATGAAAGTTATCCGAAAAGTACCAAAATTTCACCTTAGGCTAAATTCGATACTCCGAATCCAAAAATGAAGTTCATTTTGAAATATAAGATTTACAGAATTTTAAAAAGTGGTTATTACTATTCATAACGGCTAGTTTTAATAATATTTTAATAGCATATCGTTGTTTAGTGAAAATCGTTATTGCGTACTACACACGCTATCGAGGAAGGTCGCGATTGCGTGTATGAAAGGAAAGTCAAGGATGCGTGTTGTGCAAGCTCCTTTTGGTGTAGCGTACAATACAAGACATTAGTGAAAAAAGAAAGAATATTTTTCATAAAATCTTGGGCTGTTACATTCTACCCCCCTTAAAATGAATTTCGCCCTCGAAATTCGTCGGGGTTATAAATGGTTTACTATTCGAAAGATTCTTTAATAGAATCCCACATCGTAAAAAGGAATTCAAAAACATGGCTTTAAAAACTAAAGTATGAAATGTAACGATTACCCAAATAAACTAATCGCTGGGTTTCCACATAGGTAAAAATATGGATATGGAAGAGAAATCTAACCATCATGTTCTGATGGAGAGTGGTAGAGAACATGGCTATGGAAAAGCCAGTAATCACAAATCCATAGATTTGTGATGATATATGGTACCATCTGATTCATCAGGTATAAGATCACTAGGACAACATTTTTTGTTTTCAAGATCATTTCCCTAAAGTTGAAAATTTGAATTAGAATAAATACTTACTTTATTTTGGTACAATATCACTATTGTCCGTGCCTTTAACAATTTCCACATCATCTCTTAAAGAATTGAAGTTGAATTTGTCATTCGCGATGTGTTAGCAGATCATGTGATAGAATGATGGGTCATTCCATCTGTCTCAAACAAAAGGTTAGAAAAGTTATCATAAAATACATAAATCCATCTATAGTGAGATTAATCATATATGGTTCCTAAAATGAACTTATACATCACATATCATACTGCTTAATATAATAAAACTAGTTTCTACTAAACAGGGACTTCCTGTAGGTCAGTGGTAGGCGATAAAGGCCAGTCACACTTCGGTTGTGGGTTCGATTCCCACAGCCTTGTCCGAAGCGATGGGCTGTCGCCCGTCCTGCAGGTTGTCCTTTTTCTAAAACTACGTTACTATAAAATCCCATCAATAATATCGAAAATCTTCTATCCTTAAACAATACTAACTTATGTCCAACATAATCCAGTCTAATCTTTAGGCTTATACATAAAACTGTAGTCCACTCTCATAATATAATAACAACGATTACCAGAGATTTAATACTGTCGTTGATCCCCACATATCACAAGATATGTCTTGTTGGTCACATTCCAAACATTCAAATTCCTTAATCGTGTATTCTCTTGAATACCTTAGTGAAAACATGAGTGCAGTTAAAAGTTAACACTTTCCACATACCAAAATCCTCAAAACTCTATATACTCAAACCATGATATCACTTAGTCTTTATATCAATCATGAGCTCATGAATACTATTAAACATTTCATTTTCTCGTCTTCATTATGCGCATATCATCTTATTTCCAAAAAATATCTCAATCACTTTGAATACCACATCAATAAATATTGCAATACTCAATGATACAACATTATTTTGGAATCCCATTACATAAACACTTAATCATTCCACCACATCGTTGTCATATTCAACATTGCCAATAGTGATCGCATGTGATTTCCCTTTGTCCTTTGCCTTCAGTGGTTGCTCATGTTGATCATCACTAACCCTTGGATTAGGGAAATTATTAGCATAATGCCCCATTTCCTTGCACTTGAAGCATTGAAGTGTTGGCGGTGCGTTCTCTGCAGTGTTTGCTTTATTCACATCATTAGAAACCCTTTTTCCATTACTTCGACACTCAGCTGCTCGATGACCTTCTTTTCCACACTTAAAACATTTTCTAGTCCCTTTAAGACAATCTCCACCATGCTTCTTTCCACACTTTGTGCATAAGGAAACATTCATCTTCTTTTCACCATTATTCTGAGATTTCTCCTTGAACTCCATCTTTCGTTTCTTGTCAAAACCATGAGATGGATATATAACACCAACTTCCATTTCTACCTTGATAGCACAACGCACAATTTCTTCATAGCTACTGAAGTCTCTTATAGCTAATGCCCTTCGAAGACTTGGTTTTAAGCCACTGAAAAATCGATAAACTTTACTTTCAGGTTGGATGATAATTCCAGAAGCATACCTTGCAAGTCTTGTAAAATTTGCTTCATAGGTACCAACAGATTCATCGTCCCTTTGCTTCAGTTCAAGAAACTCTTTCTCCATCTTTGTTCGAAGAATACGAGGGAAGTACTTACTGAAAAACAAGTTCTTGAACTCGTCCCATTCCATGGACTCAATTTCATCTCTTGGCCTCGTATTCTTGATAAGATTCCACCATTGATCAGCTTCACCTTCCAAACGATATACTGCTAAGATGACTTTATCATGATCAGAACATTGAAGAACTGAAAATATATTTTCAGTAGTACTGATCCATTGTTCAGCCACAAGTGGATCAGAAGACCCACTGAAAGAAGGTGGACGTTGCCTCATGAAGGACTCAATAGAATATTGTTCCCTTCTCTGCTCATTTGGAAGTCCAGAATGATTCATAGCTTGTGTAAGTATAGCAATAAGATTTTGCACTCCATCTCCCATAACATTTGTTTGTTCAGGAGGGCAATCATTGCATTGTCCATTGCATTGATCAACACGGTTCCTTCGGGTTCCAGCCATCGTCTAAAACCCAAAAAGAATAGTGTGAGAGGCAAAAATCATTCTAGGGAAAACAACATAATAAAGGGGGAGTACCTTCAATATCCAACATCTTAGGTTTAATTCTATGATCGTTAGCGTAATTCTATTACTATAACCTATACGTATACTTATCCCTAGGGACATCCCTAGACATACCTTAGAAATATCTCTAGGGATCTCACTAACGTTTTCGCATCCTAGTTTCCAAAGGTTGACTAAACCTTTCCTCTGATACCAACTGTAGAGACCCGAAGCTTATCGTACATGGACATTACATTACTTTTGCGGAATACTTAATACATAACAAAAACACACACACAAGGATCGTAATAGTTTAGTGTCTTTGGAAACTCGGAACGTAATCTTCTAATCGTGGTGAAAGATCTTCAATATCTCCCATAAAGATCTTCCCTTTTTTTACCTATAAACCTTTCTTTATATCCTGGGGAAAAGAAAACATAAAAGGGTGAGCTCAAATGCTCAGTAAGGGTAAACAAAAGAAATATCAATCACATCATATACATAAGAACATAGCTTTTTGGAAATCTTAGCCTGCAAAAGAGCTCATAATATCATAACATGGGATAAATCATAGAAGTGAAAATGAGATCCCCATAATCATAACATGAAACTTGAAACTTTGTGGCATGCACACATAATCATGGAAAATCATTTCTTGTTAGTCATGACTCATTGCCAAGACTATCTTAGTGGACAAAGTCCCTTTCTGAATCGAGTAACCCTCGTTTCAGTCCTGTTTCACTGAACCGGTATAACCTACCATTCCAGCCATGTCTATCTCATGAGATATAAAATCTTTACCCAATGCATTGGAGGGAGATATAGGTCCCACCCATCTTATAATGAATCCTTTCTTATGTGTGCCACATAATCATAAATCATACATCATCGCACAACACATGTAACAAAAATGGGATTCTTGAAACATCATGACATCATAAATCAATTCATATTAGATAAAGGAATTCATAAACATAATTCCATAAAAACATAGTCAAATCAATGGAAAAATATGGATAGAAACAGAACCCTTTATTATCTTAGATGGAAAATAATTTTGATAAAACACTTGAATTGAATTCTTGAGGAAAATATCCTTTCTTCTTCAAAATCAATTTCTTTTCACAAAACAACATGCAATTTTAAAAGAAAGAGATTTTATTGAAAACAGTCATGAAATATTTTAGAGTAATCTTCATGAAAATATGGCTTTATAAAACAGTAGAAATCCGTTCGTGTCGTATAAGTTAAAAAAAACATTCTTCGTACTTTTGTCGGAAAAGTCAAAAAGTACCTCGTACGAAAAATGACAAAAGATTCCTTTCATACGTATTACTAAAAACTCACCGAAGGGTAAAAATGGATTTAAATAAATTTAGGTGGATGGAAATAATATTAAATATTGAGTAAACATGGATGTGGATGATAAAATACACCCCAGTAAATACTTACGAATAAACAATCTCGGATAAAAATGAGATTGTGATATTTCCCTTACCTTAGGTCCGATTTGCTTTGTACATGTCCGAAGCTCCTGTATAATGGTTTAAATAATGTCATTGACTTATTACAGAATCATATTCATTGTTATGATATCATATATGGTTCACTTATGACATTATATTACCCGTTCTTTTGTAAATTCCATGTTAAAGAAGCGTTTTGGGTAAAATCGTTTCTTTTATCGTAGGTGTTTTGACTTGTTGTTTTTGACATTATTATTACTTATATCATGATTTACTTACTTACAGAATATAAAATATGATTTATATATCATATATATTCAGTATATATATATATATAATAGATAGATAAATGAAATGAAAAACACCGTTCATGGAGACGGTAGTCCGTACGTACGCATGAACGCTGTTTTCCTTTCCCTATTGTATTGAATGGAAGTAAGTAGATGACATACATATATATATATACATAAATCCAGTAGCTTTATATTGTCATATATTTCATTATTATTTCTTATATATACTTTATAATCATTCTTAAATGGTTAACATGGAGAATGAATCTCATCGCGTCGTGGAGACGGTAGTCCGTACGTACGCACGAGCGATGATATCATTTCCATAAATATTGAATTGAATTGGAGTGGATTATACAATATATCAGAATCAATATGATGTTTTAATAACTATGTATAGTTATTCTTTACACCATTATACCCATCCATGTAAGGTGGTGGTGTAAAATAGATTACACCACGGCGTGGAGATGGTATTCCGTACGTACGCACGCGCGGTGATTTCTTTTTTCATAGGATGGATAGATGGTGAAATAGGGTTGTTTCATACTTATAATAACATATCAGTATATGAGTGATACTGATGTTATTACTTCATAATGAAACAACCTAAGAAGAAGAAGTGGAAGAAGAAATAAAGATGAAAGAATTGGTAACGGTAATTACCTCTTCTTTGAAGCGCCTTTTGGAGACCTCCTCTTAGGGAACTAAAATTGGTCTTTGAGGAAGACCAGAACCTCTAGGATGTTTCTAGGGAAGTGGAGAATAGATTTTGGCAGGGGTTGGACGAGCTTGAGAGCTCAAATTGGTGTGAGGAGGAGGGGGAGGAGGTGTCTTTTTATAAGGGAGGAGAGGGGCACCTTAGGAATACCTCAAAATATTATTTTATATTAATGTCAAAATCGGTTTATAATGGTTCCAAAGGGTCTTATTTCGAAGCTAAAGTGGGTATGGGTCGAACTCCTATCAACCAATATGATTTAGACAAGTTTAGGTTATTATTTTAACCTTTTCAATTAGATTTAACTCTAAGTTAAATAATTTAACTTTTACCGTGTCTTTTTGTTTTCTTTCACTATATGGTTAATACACTTACTATAACATGCCAAACGAACCCCAAATTGTTTATTATTAATATATATATCCGTATCTAAGTCATTTGGCAGAACCTTAGATTTTTAGGAATAAAATAACAATTAATAATATAATATTTGATTTAAAAACTATTTTGTGTCAATTTTGACACTATTTGATATATGATTTTTGTGAAAGTCATAACAGAATTAAATGTTCGAACCAAGTTGATTAAATCAACATTAATATATCATAGTAACCTAGAAAATTAGTGGAATTCATAGAAATTCTCAAATTACATTTATTTTGGTGTTTATAACATCAATTATGTCAATATTTCATAAATAAGATAATTACTGCATCATCTTTGTGTCATAAATTAATTAAATTATTTGATGTCTAAAAATTACAAATAAAATACCATTATGTAGGAAATCTTTTTAGCTTTCTAATTAATATTTATAGTCGAATTTATCTTATGTATAACACCATATTAAAAATGATTTACTTATTAAACTTTGATTTTAACTATTTTAACCCTTCTTTAAATAAATTAATAATAAATGTCCTAATCTAATCCAAGTGGGCCTAAATGGTCATATTTTATTCCTAAGTTTGTTTTTGGTCGAATTAAACTTGTAAAATAGAATTAGGACATGTGTTAGGGTAATATTGATATCATATTTACCCTTAGTTACCCTATTTACTATTAACCGCGGTAAAAATAGTAAAAAGTTACTATTCACCAAAAAATTATTTTTATCTCATTGACCCACATTTTACTTACTGATATCAACCGTGTCTGTCGGATTTTTGAAATTCCATTCACAGAAGCAGTAAAATTATGTTTTATGAAAAATTCAGTTTTTTTAACTACCACTTAGTAGTTTCACTATTCATCAAAAAATGAAGGTTTTCAGAAAAATGCCAAAATTTCATCCTAAGCTATATTTCATATTCCGAATTCAAAAATGAAGTCTATTTTACCAAATTCATAACATAGAAGTTGAATTAATTAATTTTATAATTAAATCCCGCTGTTAAGACAAATAGCGTGTTTTTAAGAAACAATTTCTATCAAAAGATTGATACTTGATTATGTCTGGTTTAAATGTGAAATTACAACCAATGACCAGCATTGAATTAAATTGTAAAAATATATTCTAAATATACTTTAAAACCACTCAAATTAATAATTTATCACTATTAATTATTTCGATTAAAAAAGTTGTTTTTTAATTATAATTAATAATTTTCACTATTCATCAGAATATGAAAGTTATCCGAAAAGTACCAAAATTTCACCTTAGGCTAAATTCGATACTCCGAATCCAAAAATGAAGTTCATTTTGAAATATAAGATTTACAGAATTTTAAAAAGTGGTTATTACTATTCATAACGGCTAGTTTTAATAATATTTTAATAGCATATCGTTGTTTAGTGAAACTCGTTATTGCGTACTACACACGCTATCGAGGAAGGTCGCGATTGCGTGTATGCAAGTCAAGTCAAGGATGCGTGTTGTGCAAGCTCCTTTTGGTGTAGCGTACAATACAAGACATTAGTGAAAAAAGAAAGAATATTTTTCATAAAATCTCGGACTGTTACATACATGATCATCAAAACCATTTTCAATTTGTTTATTATTTTGGGATGTTTCTGATTTATTATTACACTATTGAATGTTATTATCTATTTCCATTGCTTATCTATATTGATTAACATTGTGTTACACTTTTAATCATGAGGGAATAGTCTCCCCACAGGCACACCCTAGGACCTCGCTACAAGGTGGCATCAACTGGCATATTGGGAGGCATGCTTAAGATCTTGTGGCCAGCTGTCTTAGGGAACTTCTAAGCGGATTCCAAGGTGGTATGATACATTCTTATATGAAAATGGTTAGGATATTTTTAGAGGAGTTAAGATAAGGAAAAAATAAAAAACACTCAGGTAAGAATTATACCTCTTCTTCAGAAAAGCTATTTAGGTTTATACCTAAAGCCTTATTAGAGTGTAATTATGATAAAAATAGGACTTCTAGAATGTAGAGAGATTTTTTTTGAAACTTATTTAGGTAGGTGTTGGTTGAGATAAGATTATATTGAAGTATGAAAAATATAGGACATGCAGTGTCCTTTTATAAGTGATGGAGAGGACATACATGGATGTTTTCAAAAGATAATAATATATCAATGTCTTACTAATACCAAATGAATCCAAAATGAATCATATTAAAAGATTATATGATATAGTGTCTACATAATACCATAAAATATTGTTTTAAAAATTATTTAGGTCAATTTCCCCCTATCAATTAAGTTTCAACCCTTTTAATCTACTTTAACTCTTACCATAGAAACTAATTTTTTTAGCAAGTTTAATATTCATGATTAGAAAAAATATAATGGAAATATTTTAAAATTATTAACCCAATGATTAATAATATAAAATATATTTTATAAAATTAAATTCCAATAATTATATAAAATTACTTTTAAAATAAACCTTCAAAATGCGAAGAAAATTTTTTTTTCCATAAAAATGAATTTTTAAGTATAAAAATGTTATTATACCAAAATCAAGTGTAATAATGATTTTAATGATATTGATTAAATTATTATTAATCAAAAGGAACTATTTAAATTTTAAAACTAATAAAAATATACTTTCTTTAAATATAATAAAATAAATGATCGTTTCAGAATAATTGATATTTTTTAGTATTCACCTAAATCCATATTTTACAAAAACAAATATCAAAAATTATCTATATGATAATTTTAAATTTCTAATTTCAAATAAAAAGATTATTTTTTAAAATTAAAATTCTAAAATTTTGAGATTAATCTTAATAAAACTATATTTAACAAGTTAAAAAATAGTACGAATAAAACTATTTTTTTTTGATTTAAAAGTACATGATATTATAGTTGTGAATATAACTATAAAAAATATAATTAATAAATATTAATACGGAATGAAATGTATTTTTTTTAACATTATCCATGTTTTTAAATTCTTCCCCATTTTTGAAATTTTATCATCCCAATTTTATTCATTACTTAAACAACCGGGGATATTTTTTCTTTATACAATTTTTAAATTCTCTTATTGCTTCTTAAATAATATTATTTTTACACAAAACCTTAACTTAATGAATCACCTAATTCAGAAACACCTGATCTTTAAAATCAAGAATATGAACTGGTTGTTCCTTATATGAAATATTCTCTTCCAACTATGCTACTTAAAGGATCAAAACATGAGATGAATTTGACCCATATTTCCTTAATAATGAAACATGAAACACATCATATACCAGGGATAAACTCAGATGCAAGAACACTCAGTGAGAAATTGATCCAAACTTATCTAGAATTTCATAGTGTCCTATTAACCATTGAATTAACTTCCCCTTTTACCAAATAACACAACACTTTCCATGGATATACACTATGAAAAACATGACCACCTTCCTTCAATAAATGATCTTTCTTATGGTTATCTATATAAATCTTTTTTCTTATAATATATAACCTTATATAATGTTGAATTATGTTTACCTTTTTGGTTATATCTTCAAATAACTCTTTTCTAAACAACATCCTTTCATCTACTTTTCCCCCATAAGCTACAGTCTAAAACTTCATTCCATATACATCATCAAAAGGTTCCATATATATATTGGAATAAAAACTATTATTATAAGGAAATTCAACTAATGAAAGTTGTGGATCCCAACTTCCTTGGTAATACATTGAATAATATTTAATCATGCATTTCAAAATTTTAATTTGTTTTCTATGACTATTCATAATACTATGGATGAAAATCCTTATTGAAATTTAATTCAGTACCCGATGACTTCTGAATGACTTTATAAAAATTAAAAGTACACATGCGATCACTATCATAATAGAGATAGGAACACCATGTAACCTGAATATCTCCTTGAATTATAGTCCTGAAATATAATATAAGGACATAATATATCAAATAATAATGAAATGTAGAGATTTAGTCATTAAATCAATAATAAACCATATCAGATTATTACCTTAATATGAATTTGGAATCACACCATTAAATTTATCGATAGAATTTCCCATTTCCACTCCATCATTGGAAAAGGATGAAGAATCCCTTTTGATAGTATTTATTTGGATTTAACTTATCAAAAAGTCAAAAAATACCATGGTAAAATCACAAATAACTTTCTTCATTACTTCTCATAAATAATACACATGAAGGTCAATTTTTTACTTAGAACTTCCTGGATGAACAAAAAAGGTAGAGAAATTATATTCACTCCACAATTCTTCTTTTTCAACTTAAATAAATCTAGAAAACCTAATATTTTTCCAAATATCAAAAGACCTTCCTTGCCTATGTTAAATTTAGGCATGTTACCTTTATTTTCTAGTTTCAAATTTTCATGAGAATCAAAGTATCCCTTCAGATATTGTTTATTTTTTATAAAAATTATGATTGTACAATCACCTAAAGAAAAATATAGTAAGTTCCTACAAGAACTATTTCTAGTACATCATTCATTAAATCATTTAATAATGTTCTAGGTTCAAAAAGTAGAATGGTTAATGATCCTATATCTTTTAAACTCATATCATCAGCAATATTATTTGATTTTCCTGGATTGAAATAAATCATGGGATCATAATCCTTAATTAGTTCATGTGGTCATATATTACTCATGTTCAAATCCTTCTGAGTGAATATATACTTCTAAATTTTATGATTATTATATACTTCATATTTTACTCTATATAAATTAAATAACTAGATTTTTAAATAAAATAAAAAAATAGTATGTTTCAGATCATGTGTATAATATTTCATTTCATGAGGTTTCATTTGATATGAAGAATAAGAGATTACCTGAATATTATGCATCATAACACAACCAAGTCCCTTCAATGAATCATCACTATAGATGAAAAATTAACCATTCCTACATAGAAATTCCAAAACTGTAGAATTTACCAATATTCTATTCAATTCCCACAATCATTTATTACATGATATTTTCTAGATGAATTTAACTCATTTTTGAGTTAACATAGTTAGTTGTTTAGATAACAGGGCAATGTTTTAGATAAAACACTAAAAGTAAGATGATACTATAAGAAATATATAAATATCTCTAACATTTTTAGGCCCAACCAATTCTTCAACCACTTTAGTTTTAGCAGGTTCAACGATTATTCCATTTTTAGAAATAATATTCCTAGGTAATGAAATCTATTGTAACCAAAATTTACATTTACTAAATGTTACATATTAATTATTTTCATTAATTGTTTTAAAAATATTCCTTAAGTATCTTTCATGATCTTCACGACTTTTGGAATATACCATAATATAATTAATAAGAAAACCCCCAAAATTATCCCAATTGTGATGGAAAAATATCTTCATACTATCTAGGAAAAAATACAATGCATTAGAAAACACATAGTGTATAATCACAAAATAATAATGACTATATTTATTATAACATTACATCTTTAGAAAATATTCCTCCTTCAAATTTATATGATGGTATCCTAATCTGAGATCATTCTTTAAAAAATACACTACTCTCGAGATTTGATCAAAAAAATTATTGATATGAGGTAAATGATACTTATTTTTAACAATTATTATATTTAATGCTCTATAATAAATGAAAATATTAAATAAAAAATCTTTATTTTTAACAAATAAAACTAGATTAGACAAATATAAAGTGCTAAGATGAAGGTAAACTTTATCATGTAAATCATCCAATCAATTTTTCAATTACAAAAATTTCTATTTAATTCATTCAATAAGGGGTTTTGAAATTGTATTTCTGTCGAGAACTAAATCAATAGTAAACTCAACCTACCAATCAGGAATAACACTAGTAAAATCATCAAAAAATAAATGTATATATTCATTCATTTCAGCCACATCACTATTTTTTTTTCTTTTTTTAATAACATGAGCTAGGTAACATTGATTTCCACCTTTAATCAATATCACAACATCTAAATAAGTTATTAATGGTATTAAATCATTGAATATAACTTAAAAGAAATTAAATATATCTTATTTTGATAAATTATAATCCAATCGATACACATAAAAAAAGAAAACTCTGCTATAGGAAATTGAAACAGATTTTCATGAACAACCATCCTACTAATGACAATAATAATATTACTATAAATCATGGTTGCTTTAATACTTCCTACAAAATTTTTCACCAAAAGTTTTATGTAGTTTTCTTGTGGTGATATTCTCGATTTACTTGAAAATTTCTCAAAAATGAATAAATGTGAATATCTAGATTCAAACAAGGCATCAACATATTTCTAAAAAATAAGCGATGTACCTGTCAACAATTCATTAGATTCCCTAACATTGACCAAAATAATAGTAAATTAATTTTTGACACATTTTTAATTTCAATCATAATGATTTATACCCATAGTAACTAACTTTGGACACATGTTAGAATAATTACAAACATCATTATAATTAAAACATCCCACTATTGGATGAATATTTATTACACTATTCTTGGATTGATGAGGAATGTTTTCTTTGTGGTCATGATCCATATGAAAAAAATTAAAACATTGGTAACACTTTTTAGATCCGATAAAAAATAGCCTAAAATGTCATTTACTTCACATAGAACATATTGGGGGATTACCTCCATATTTCATTGTTGATTGATTCTCCATTTCATTCCATATTGGCATTTTATTAATCTTTTCATCATGAGGAAAATAAATTTCCTATTACTACATCTCAAATTTCTCATATCAAAAAAAACCTTTTCACAACATTTAAATTCCCTTAAGTACAATTATCTTCATAAACATAGTTTCATTCCAGAGAAATATATCTTAAATTTTATATCAAAGTGACAAATATTATTTAGTAAATATCTTTAAAATATTGTAAAATTTTCATTATACATCGCTACAGAATAATCCACAGCTTCCTCAATTCCAAGAATTTTTATCCATTCTGAGTTGAATATCCTTAGGTAAATATTTATATAGTAAAATAGTCTTAAATGTATCCCATTACTTGACCTCAATATCATCTCTCTATCTAATATTCCTTAACAAGGACCACCAGCAATTAGCTTCATCATCAATAGAGTAAATAACAAGGGTTATTTTTTTGACATTATGATCATCCCTTGTCATTGAATATATTTTCTATAGAATTGATCCACCCTTAAAATACCATAAGATATGAGGTTCCAAAAAAATTTGAGGGGAATTATTTCATAAAATTATATACAATAGACATGTTCCACTATGGAAAATCTAGTTCTTCTAAAACATGGATTCCACCATAGATTAAAGCCTATTTTAATTGATCCATCATTCCAACATACAACTCAGTTCCAAATCTACACATTCCTGGATAGTGATTTTGAAGGATATTGTCCTCTTGATACCATTCTACTTCAGCTTCCCTATTTCCTCAATGAAAAACTATTCTGTATAGACATATATTAGATGAAGCAACATGTTGATCTCCAAATTCTATACCATGTAAACATGAACATAAATTAGAATATATCTACGTTATTATATTAAAATTATCCTAACCTATAAATTTATTCGAACCTTCCCATTGACTGTAAATATAAGGACTCGAACATAAAACATTACATAATCTTGAGTTTGTTGATAAGAATTTACATTATTTTATTCCCAAATAACATTTAGGTTTACAGTTTTATAGAATTAGATATAAAAATCATAATGAAAACCCATATATTACAATTTGAAAACCTTATATCATCATCTATTTTCATGTAATATTATTTTTAAATGAAATGTATTTTCCTTTCTAAAAAAATTTAGATGACCTTCCCCTTGACATCTTCGTTGTTTCTACTCATCCTTAAAACATATGATATTTTTTAAAACAATGGAAAAGAAAAATAATTTCAATAAGAGATATAAAAGACATAAATATGTTATTCCATTAAAAAACATAAAAACCAATAAAATTTTCACCTTTTGTATATTATTCATTGAGTGCATAAAATAATTGATAAAAACTTGTTAAATACACTTTTTTCTCAGATAAAAAATTTTAAACCCTAAGGTAACTGAATACTCTGTAAAAATTTAAGATAATTATATTCATAACCCGTGTTCACTGATTTAAGAAATAACTATATCCTTGTTAAATCTATAAGACCCCCCCTTCTTGGTTAAAAACCTTCTTCCTGACATTGATGATAAGGAACATTACCCAATACATTGAAGAGGTATATTAGGCTCACCCATCGTATAATATGCTTCAGGATCACCGATTATCATATATAATGATGAAGAAGTATATACTGAATAAAAAATATGTGATCTTATATTTTTTTATCATTAAACCTTTTAAAAACTTATTAGAACCCACAAGAAAAGAACATTCCTTTTTTCGCATAAAATATTAGAGATATATATATTTCATTAAAAAACTGTTAAGAATAAATAATTACTGAAATATTGGGATGATGATATTCATTAAAAATCATGTGAAATTTTATATTAGTCTTGATAATGATTAATGGTTAGGATTGTGGGAAAATGAGGTCAAGTTGTATACATTAAAAAACATTCTTTTTTAGTATTTTCTAAAATGTAAAAAATAAACTATACAGAAAACATTGAAAATATTCATTTTAATCATTTTTAAATAATGATAAATATGTTAAAAATATACATTTAATAACCTTGGAATCATAAATAACAATATTCTTGAAATATTTTAATGAACATGGATATGGTCAAGAAAGAGTTTAATTCATTTTAAGAAATATTTTAAAAGATAATACCTTGTGATGTGATAACTTTTAAAAAAATGAAACATTGAAGGATAGAACTTGTAATTGATTTTTAAACACTTAAATTTCCAAAATTAATGATAAAATAAATTCATAAGGCAGTTGTTTCTGACTCTGTCACTGGGGCACGCATCTATCTATTGGAGATGCACTGGTTGTCACCCCGTATTCTCACATTCGAAAGGAGGGTGGCATCCACAACTTCTTCAGAGATGTTTTCTCCTTAATCAAAATAGGATAATGGGATGTCGGTCTCTACTTACATGGATTTCTCCTTGATTATTTTGCCTATTCTGGGCCTCCCTTAAATATTAAGATGTTTTTGATGATACTCTTCCCAGTGACATATCTTTGTGGACGCTGTTTAATTACACTGCTTTTGTCTGGACACTTCATTGGGTCATGTAAGGGAATCAACCTTCGATTAGGGGAGTAGTCATATTGGGAATCACTCGCGTGTCTGGACATTGATACACTAGTACACCTGGATTTCTTCTCCTTATGATAGGGATTCTTGAGGGCATGGATGCTCGAGGCATCCTACATCGAATGTGGGGAATTATATTCCAGAGGAATATTTCTCATGTTTTTCTCATCTTCTCATGTTTAACACGGGGTATTCTGTGAGTTTAATGTTCGGCAGAGATGGATCAGACTGACTAGAACACTAATGGGAGTGGATCAGATGGGTACATCCTTATGAGGGAGCACTTGAGGGGTTTACCAGATGGGTGGATCATGATTCCCATTGAGGATAGGTCTGAGGATGATTGGGTCCAGACCAAGGGGATTCCAAGGTTTACTATTGGATGGGATTGAAGCTCATGGAGACCTCCTACGTAGCCTTTATAGAAGACAAGGATCAAAACCCACATAGTTTGAGAGGTTGAATCATGAAATCGAGGTGTACAAGAAGGGAAACAACCCAAAGACATGCTGGGGCTTACGCATGGTTAGAGAACTAGGTGCTACAAAGGAGTAGTGAGATGAATGGGGCTTACACATGGTTAACTATCCAAGGATGGCATGATTTAACCAGGATGTTGTAGCCTGGGTCGAATTAGGATGGATATGGATGGAGTGTTAAAGGATGGTCCGAGTGAGGATGGAACTGAGGACTAGTGTAGAGGTAGCTGTGTTGGGATTGAACCTCATAGAGGTTTTTTACATATCCCTATGGTAGAGAATCAATGTCCATGTAGTTCTAGAAATGGGTTGATGAGTCACATGAGGAGGAGGCTTGTGAGAATGGACGCATGGATGAGATCTGAAGGGAGTAGAACCTTTTGGTTGGGGAATGACCTTCTCGAAACACAAAAGCTCATGGGAGATACTAGGATGAGACATGAGTGATGGGATTGAACCTTAGGGAGGATTCCTATGTACCATGCTCAAAGGACAATAACCTAATGAAATCAGGGTGCACACAAAGGACAATAACCTAATGAAATGCGGAGGCTTACACATTTTTAGTCTCCCATCACAAGAGGGACACTCTTGGTTGGAAGAGTATGGATTGAATGTGGGGATTACACGTGGTTAGCTTCCCATGAACTAGTCGGACACCACCAAGAGGTGGAACAATGGTGTTGGTCCCAAAAAAGTGGACACTGAATTTTTCCAGTGTTTGGGGTTGAACCTTAGGGATATTTCCTATGTACCATGTATATTTGATAGGGATCAAAACCCACGTAGTTCAAAATTTTACAGTTTAGTGTCATGAGGGAGGAAAGGGACATATGGTTTAACATCAAGTGGGATGAGGGTTAGCTGACGTGAGATGGTTGGGACCGATGGGTGGTGGGATTGAACCTCCGGGAGGATTCCTACGTACCTTGCCTGAAAAAGGGAAAGGATCAAAGTCCTCATAGTTTGATATGAAGGGATTGGGGATTACACACTATGGCAGCCCAAGGAGGATGTCATGGTCATTGTTTAGTCTAAGACCACGTTAGTCATGTTCTGTGTGAGAAAAAAGAGGCAAAAAAGAACTAACAATCATTTCATGAAAGGTGCATCTACGAGGAATGGAACGTGGCTTATGCATGGTAAGAGGCACAAAGAAACAAGGGTTGGGACTTACACTAGGTGGGAGGCCTGAGTAGAAGTCTAGATGTACGAGGAGGATATGGCCAGCATACATGGAGAACCCTGTCAAGGGATGTAGGGTCTTATGCAGAGACAACCCACAGTGTGCATGGAGACAAAGCTCAAAGGGAGAGGGGAGTGTGAAGGCGCTGGTGCCCATCCCCTTCACGGTCCCCTCTATACTTTTTAATTATGAGGTGATCAGAATTTAGCATCATGTGTTGTGGACATATGTGCATGGAAGTTTAATTTCCTACTGCTGAGACGGTGAACACTCATTCCTCACCCCTGGGACATACATAACAGATGCACTTTAACCATTGGTGAAGGGAAAGAACTAGTAATTCCATATGAAGACTTGGTTGTGGAGTGATCCATTTAGGGGATTAGGTTAGTGTGGTTATACAATGAAGTAACAACCATTAGGGTTCCTATGATAAGAAGCATGAGGAAATGAAATTCTACATGAAGTACCACCTAGGAGACTTTGGAATTACTTCGTATAAGCCTAGAGGGCCTCACTAGAGAAGGGTTCACAAATAAATAGGCCTCACAAAGAGGGTATTCACAAATCTTAGGATATTGTAGTGTATAAGGGATCGTAGAGAATTGGCATTAACAAATTTCATGGTATCGAAGATCATAGGGGCTCATAGAGCACATGGATTCACAGAGATCAAGGGCTCGCAGAGCGTAGGGTCTCACAGAACACATGGCTTCATAGAGCTCAAGGGCACGCAATACACAGGGGATCACAGAGCACATGGATTCGTAGAGATCAAGGTAACACATAGAATAGGGGCTTTCAAAGGGTATGAATTCTCAAAAAATGATAACTTTGCGAAGTATAGTGTCTCGGCCTAAGCATGGAGTAATTTTTTTTTGGAGAGTGCTTTGTGAAGATTGGGTGCTTTGTAAAGTCCCGAGTACCCAAAGGGGTCTCCTTATATTGTGGTGGCCAATAGGCTTCACGAAGGGAATCCCTTATTGAAATAGGGGTATGTTTGAGAAAATGAAAAGGGTTTTCACAATGATCATGTACCTCATATGATTCATTTTCCTAGTTGGTTCACAGAGCAAAGAATGCTTCATTATTTTGGAATTCAGAAGATGAAAGTTCAGTGTCCTTCCCCTTTGAAATTGGGGGAGTCTGGTTTTTATAGGCATCATAGGGGCATGATTCCTTTAGGGTGATTTGCAAAGTAACTTGTGATTTTCCATCAGAGGTATATTTCATCGAGTTTCTTGGAGTAACAAAGTAAACCGTCATACCCTCCAGGGTGTATAGGATTCCTTCATTCTCTCTACGGTAGTCACAAAGTCTTCCTTCATTTTAGAAGGACTCGTAGAGGTGACTGTAATTACCTCCATATCATAGAGCCTCCCTTCATGTTTTTTTAACCGAAGATTCAATCGTCACATTCCTCTATAGAGGTCATAGAGAAGGCCCTGTCTTTGAACTAGTTGTGCTGCTGAAGGGCTTCGCGAAGGTGCTTCCTTTGCGTGGATGCTTCGCAAAGTATCCCCCTTATTCACTATTTAGCGTTCTTTTCTTATTTTTACCCACACACATATTTTTGTGCCAAAATATTCTCCCCTTATAATTTGAGCTTGGATAAAATGAGGGTCATATTCGGAGGGTAGATTGCCAAAATTTTGGCAGATCATGAAGTAGGATTGTGAAGCTAGATCACAATAAAGATAGGTAGTGTGTGGGTTGAGAATTCCGAAAATCTCACGGAATCTAGGTGCTCAACGAAGCTTGGGGATCATATCCTATAAATAGGGGAGGAGGAACCTTTTGTTCCTCACTTGTCTCTACATCTATGTGCCTGATTTCTATATTTTTGATTCTCTGTTCACTGTGAGATCGTTCTTTGAGAATCTGGTTCTCTTTTGCTCTGCACCTTACAGTGATTACTTAGAATCTGTGATTGTACACTCCACGAGTTCTGTCTATGAGATCTGTGGTAGAAGTCTGCGGCCAGTCACTATGATCAGGCTCTATGATCGAGCTCTACGGTCGAGCTTTGCGAACACAAACAAAAACAATTCTAAAGACTTGGGACAGAATGGACAACCAAGAAGCTTCTCGGGGGGTCCTCATAGATGATTCCCAGAGGGAAGAGATGGTAGATCATATATGCATTAGGGAATATGTGCAAATCCATTCATATCATGAATCCCTAGTGGAGATCATGTCAAAAATCCAAAAGAACTCTCCTCTATGAAAAAGACATACTATGTATGGATTTGGTCTGAGGGACGATGTTATCATCCCTTATGTAAGTAGGGATAAACCATCTTACTGGTTTAGGAGTATGTCGTGCCAACACTAGCGGTTCCAGCCTACCGATGGTCATACATGGGAAGACCACAAACCTATCAGTGCTGACTACCTGTATAACCATGTAAAATATGATGATGGAAAGGTGCTGGAGAAAGAGGTATCTCCCTATAGTACCACACCATCCTCAAGGTGTCTTTGGGGAACCCGAAGAAGGTGTGGAATGATTATTGGGACCTTTGCTAGGGTGTCAATTTCATGGATAATTGGGCCTTTGATTACTGGGTTTGTGCATCCTGTGGGGAATTTGAGGCCGAGCTGAAGAAAGTTGGTCTATATGAAGCTATGCGGGCATCTCAATTCCACATTTATCAGCTGAAACATATGATGCCATAGTTTCCAAGCAGTGGGTCATCGAGGAAAAAAACTTTTCATATTATCCATGGGGTGGTCTGCATCAGCCTATGAGACCTTCACAAGATATTGTGGAATTCCGATATTAGGAGAGATTTATGATGAGTTACTCCCCACTGATAACATATGGGAGGATCCATAGAAGATGACATGGATGGGAAAGGCATTTATGGATCTAGTGTAAAGAAAGGAAATGTAGTCACTAAGAGAAATCCACTTCTAGTTGTGGTTTAATCATGTTATAAAATTCCCACCAAAACCTGCCATTGAAGGGGAGGATGTGCCTAGGAAGCTACCAGTTAGTCCTCCCACCTATCCAAATGGAGACTAGTATAATAAAGAGAATTCCTATTGGTGAACCCTAGATGATATCCAATTGATGCTATTGGGAAATAATATCAACACTGATCAATAAATTGTGTTTATGCTTGTTGGGTTTACCTCTGCGCTTATCCGCAGTTGGATGTTTCCAGTTAGGGCCACAAAAATAACTGTAAGACTAAGCACATTCATTATGGTGTTCGTTCTACCGAAGGGGGAGCATGTCTAATTTGGGATCCCAGTGCATTATATGTTTTATAAGGTGTTTTGTCACATCAGTGAGAGAAATAATCCACATAGGGTGTTCAAATAGCTCCATATTTTGTAAAAATGGATACCGGTGCACATTAGAATCTATGAATATCCAAACCCTATTTCCCATCATAGAGAAGACTTTGGACCAGCTATTTTGAATGCGGTGGGGATCTTTCCAGCCCAGATAACCCTACCAATGGTGCTAAATAGAGTCTGGATGGAGAATGAATTCAACTTCCATCCATTTTGGTTGCCAACAGGTGTATTAACTAATGACGGATAGGGAACCGAGGAGAATCAGTCCTATCCCATAGCTTTATAGGGTTGAGTTCTGGTGTAACAAATTGATCGTGAGCCTATCAATGATCCATACACCCACTCCCCTTTGAGAGGTAGTTATGATGCCTACAGAGGTTAACCCCAAAAGTCTACCTAGGAGAATTCCAAAAGGACCATCCATGTGTGGTGAGGCAGATGTGGCTCAAGTTCACACAGGAGGATGGAATGATGCATAATGAGCTGCCTCCACCCACAACTATCTATGAACTATTCAAGGCGTATTCCAAGAGTTTGGTGGAATCCGAACCAGGGGAAATGTTAAAGTAACAGTCTATCCATATTTGTGATGGGTTGCCTCCTCAACCTCGAGGCCAGAGCTGAAAACAGGAAAAAATACACTGTGGTGGTGGGGTTGCAGTAGTGAAGAGTCAGACAAATTTAGGACCAGCACCGAGTGGGAGGCAAGTTGATGTGGTGGACCCAAAGACCCCAATTGAACAAAGACTAGAGGGAAGAGGGCCAACTAGAAGGTTTCGTAGGATACCCGCCTAGGCTCTTGGGAAGCAGCTATGCCACATAAACATTCATCTAGATGCTGCCTTTCCCAAGGATATGGATACCTAGGACATCAATAGGCAATTTCACAATCCTTCAGAGATGTAAAAACAAATAAACCACCACATGATGGATATATTATATATTGGTCACGATAAGGCCAACATTTTTGTGTCTTTGGCGAAAGGGGAGCAATATGTTGTTGAACTGGAGGACTATGTGCATTCTTGGGGTACTCCATGTCCAATGACAGACTGGGTGAATGTTTTTCTTAGTAAAACAGTCCCACCACCATTGTTAACTACTGAATTGAGGGAGAAATTCCCGTTACCTAAACAATCATAAGAGTCCTCCTGGGGGGAAGAGGCTAACAGAGGAATCCCCTAAGAGAAAGGTGAGGTTGTAACCTCAGAGATGGAAGAGCTCGCCGATGCTCTTGAGGTAATCTCTAAACCATTTCTCTATGGTACTTTCTAGGCTACATAAATTTTTTTCTTTCCCTAACACTTGTCTGGTACATGTGGGCCTTATATGGAAAACCCATTCCCACACGACAATGAACATAACTTCAGAATATGCATATAGGAAAATAGTGATTGTAGAGTCGAGCAGTTATGCAACACCCATGGTGGTTCTTTTGGAGTCTTCAGAGTTCCCAACCATATATTGGGGGCCAAGTCCTAGGATTTCTATAGTAGAAGTTTGATAACTTGACTCACTATTCGATCTATATAAGTCCCTTTATTTGCATAATCCTTAACTATTGTCTATCGAACCCGACCAACTGATATTTTTTGTATTCTTGAACGAATAGTTTTTCAAATGGTGTGGGATTCACTGGAATGGATGGATGGGGCTCTCAACACTCCTTTTCCCAGGGGAACATCGATTTTTGTGGAAGAAGACACCCATATTGACCAAACCACATAGATCATGACTACAGATATGACCATTGGTATGACAGAACCTGAGATTATCAAGGTGGAATACAAAAATGAGGATTTATTTGATGACATGGAACCCATCCTACTTGACCAAAAACTATAGTAAGACCCTAATGATGAATTTTTAGAGGAGTTATCAGCTTATGAACTAGCTGACCCAAAGGACCGGGATGATATTGCTACAGATGAAGAGGGTAGATTGTCCTTCCATCACCCGTCATGGAAAATGATCAATCATTTCATCACGGAGACCCCAAAAATAAGAGTGGATAATCCATATGGGGAGACTTCATTCACGGCTACACGAACTATGCGCTGGAAGAGTGGATGCCCAATGTCCTCAGATGCTAATTTAACTTTAAATGGTAGAGAAAATACAAGAACATAACTACAGACTCGGTGTGGGCTAGAAGTGGAGGAAGTATGTCAATATCCAGAAACATTATAAGGATGATCAAGAGATCCAACACTTGAGGGCACTAGAAATCATATATTCTTATTTCATCAATTCACAATCAGAACTCATATTGTGATTGAAGGAACAATTAATAGAGGCCGAGGACTAGATGAGGAGACACTCCCAAGAGATGGATATTATATGAGCTGATAAAGATTGGGAATGGATCTGGGCCGATGAATTGTTCCCCATTGCTATCGAAGAGGAGAAAGAGCTTAATAGGAGACAAAAAATCCAGGATGTCACAATCCAGAGAGTAGAGGAGTTGAGACAGTCCATTGAAAAGGTAAAACCATCCTTTAGAGGGGTTAATTCACATGGGATGTAATTTTAAAAAACCTTACAAACATAATTTCATGCTTTCTTTTTTATTTTGGTTGTGTTCATGAGTCTCGTTATCTGCTTTGATTACTACATCTCAATCATTTTTGTGAAATATCTAGTGATTAATTCCTAAGGTCACGTGGTCTTTCACGATGTGAGAAACAAGGGATGACCATATAATTATTCCCCTTGAGTATGAGAGTTCCAACCAATCATTGGAAATCTAGGGTATGAATGACCACTCTGAGTTTTCAAGAATAAAGGGGGTGAGGGAATGGTTTAAAAATAGAATTCTCAAAACAGCCAAACTACCCTCTCCCAACATGCTATTTCACACGAACAAGATAACTCTAGGGGTGATCGGGTAAATACGAACAATTGGGAGTGAAGAATGTGAACTACGATACCCAATGTTTGGAATGTAATGAGGATATAATTTTGATAGAGGATAGCTATTGACCAAATTCAAAACACAACACCCTATCAAATTAGCCTAAAATGGGAATTAAAAAATGAGGGTCAACCACTTAACGCATTCGAATGAAAGGGTCCAAACTCGAAGTTTCATCTAACTGAAAATTAAATTTTTATTTTAAAAGCACTTTTGAGGAGAAAGTGGGAAACCAAGATGACATCAAGGACATAAAAAACAACATGACATCCACAACCAAGATCATCAAGAACAATTACAATCCAATTCAAAATCATGGAAAAGCCCCACCCTAGAAACAAAAAAATATGATCTAAGTGTCATCTGATGTACTTTAAAACATTGGGTCAGTATGGTAGGCGAGCCTTAAGGCTGAACATCCTAACCATTAGGGGGCTCATTCAGATGTAAGAGTTAATGAGGATTTGAAATAGAGGGCATGAAAAGCATGGTGATGGAATGATGGGTTGTTTGGATGAAGTCTAAGGCTCTTGAAATTATGCTATTGTGATGAAAGAACATTGGATGAGTGTATCAGTATGAAAAAAGATCAAATATACTCCAAATAGGAACTCTATGGTTAGGGCCTAAAATGTCTTGCAATTTTACATCATGAAAATAAGGGCGTTGCATGGAATAGTTTAAAATCACCTGACTAGGATGTTACACGTAGTTTAATTTCATACAGCATGGACCTTGATTAACATTTTAGAGTCATGTTACATGGACTAGGAACTCCTAGTTTAATGTTATAGAGTCCAGATCATGATTAGGGAAAAAGAGCCAGAAAAGTTAACAGTCCTGGGACTAGGCCCGAGGAGTAATGCCTAGGCATCCCTACATATCCCATAAGGATGAGAATCAAGAAAACATAGTTCTTAAACACAGTTTTGTCAAGGACCAACCCTGGTGGGGGAAATCCTCTCTGGAAAGGAAGCCGATGCATCCCATGATTATTATCGGGCATCCTAAACATGTTTAGGGTATGACCACAGTTTAAAATCATGTGTTGAGAACATGGGTAACCCTAAAAGAGAAATGTGTGGAATGGTTTATTACCTGGAATGGATGAGGACCATAGAGGTCCACACCACATCACAATTTTATTAAAGGGATGTTAGGGCCGAGAAGGACAAGACAAGGAGTTTAGCATTTAGTGGGATAGACCCGAGAATCAGATGCCTGAATATCTCTACGTATCCTATATGGGTAGGAATCAAAACTTATATAGTTTTTTTATTCAAAATAGTTTAATGTCATATGGTGAGGATGATAGTTTCACAGTTTATGATCATAAAGTAGGGAAAATGGGTCACACCATCACATATATAGATATCACCCTACCACAACCCCTAAGCCTACATGGGTCATGCTCATTGTAGGAAATAAGGATCATTTTTAGGTCTTCCCCGTCTAATGAGAGCGTGAAATGGTGGAAATAAAAGGTCAGGTTGGGAAAATACCAAATGAACCATCATTCATACTCAATGCACACGAATACATGGAGTAACAACACCAGGGGTGTCGAGGATCTATAAAACAGAAAGAGGAATTAAACATGTGATTCATAACATTTGATATATAGGACATATTGAGAGAGGCATGATGATGAAGGATTAATTATAACCATGATTAAAAAATAGTATCCATTTCGCATTAGCCTAGAATGGGAAGAAATAAATGAGGGTTGACCACTGACCAAATTTTTCTACATAGAACATGTCTTATAATGTCGTTCAAAATCCTCCAAGACATTGCCCCAAGATGGTAAGAGAGAACTATGTCCTAGAATCCATGCCGTTAGGGAGTAACTTTGGATGTGGAAGATAATGAAAACCCCAAAGAAAGGAATGTTTAATGAGTGAACATTACCCACCTGGTTTAAGCATCGTGGTGGACGAATGCAAGGAGTTGTAATCTCAAATGGTGTACATGGTGCAGTTATTATAAACCCAACTTGAATGAGGACCGAAAAAGTATACACCACACCATATAATTTTAGTGAAACTAAAGCCTAAATGGCATAAGAAGGTTCGTGGTGATGCTTCTAGACCACAAATAAAAGTATGGGAATCACTACATTTCTCATAAGAATGGGAATCTGTCCTCAAATTGTTCTTGAATGTGGTATAGTAAGTGGACAATACCAAAAAGGGGAAACATCTTCTCGAGGGGATACATCGTATGGATGGATAAGACATTATATGGATAGTTAACTTATCATTACATAGACTGGGTGCAAAAAGCGTAGTTTAATTTCATTCGATAAGGACGTAAGGGATCTTAGTTTATGGTCATAGAACTCAGACCATATAGTGAAACATCCCAGGCGGAAATATATAACGTGGTGCTATAAAGAAATACCTATGTGAATGAGGAAAAAGAAGACCACACTACATCAAACATCTCTAAGAGAACACACACACAATTTAGAGTTATGTTGCCTAGACCTGGGCGTCTATTTTAAGATGTGAACTCTTAGTTTAAGGTCATAGGGTTCAGACTAAAAGAAGTGTGGTTCATTAATGTAGCACAAAGCTAACCCAAATCCCGAAGCCCACAGGATATATGCTCGGTGCAGGAAACAAGGGTGGGGAAGATCTTCTTGAAACATGGAATACTCAGTAGGGGGAGATCGTGTGGAGTTTTAGATAACCCCACGATGTTGATTCATCCTATTAATGCACTATGTTTCACAGAGGGATAACACCAAGGGTTTCAAAATTATTCTTGAACATGATGAAGTGGAAATGTATGTGAATCACATGAACAATATCTAAGGCATAATGGTGGTGGAATAATGATGGAGGATGACTGTTAACCATTTTCGAAACACAACATTGATATCATGTAACCTGAAATGGGAACTAATATCTGAGGGTCTGTTGCTGACCATATTTGAAATGCAGAACCTGTCTCATAATTTCATTCAAAATCCTCTGGTATGTTGGCCCAAAGCAGTAGGTTATCCATAATTCTGGGCATCCATACCGTTCAGGGGGTCCTTTAGAAAATAATTCCATGCATTTAACGTCATGCGGTAATGACGCAAGGGGTAGAGGTTTCTAGAGAGATGAATGTGTGTGTTATGATAGAATAAACTGACATGAATGAGGAAAAATAGTTTTTATACCACACAATTTAGGATATTAGGAGAGAACCTAGGCCAAGGGGCTGGGAGAAGGAATAAAAGAACCTGTGGCTAGACTCGGAGATGAAATTTCTGGGCGTTCCTATGTATCCCGTAAAGATAGGGAATCAATCCATACATAGTTCTAAAAATGTCATGAAGTTTAACATCTTGCAGTAAATATAAGGTAGAATGGAAGGGAGGTCCCCGGAGGTAAGTACATGGCATGGCTATTTTAAACATGACATGGATGAGGACCAAAGAGGTTCTCACCACACCATGTGCTTCCGACATAATTTCGGCCAAGGGGCCAAAAAGAAGGTGGGATTTTAGGTACTTGTGGTGGAACCAAAGACAAAATTCCTAGGCATTCCTAAATATTCCATGAGTATGGTAATCAAGGGTGATGTTGTTCGAGGAAAAAACATGGTAGGATACCAATTCCAGGCGCAATACTATCGTGCAGGTCTAGCTCATGCACCAAAAGAAGCATCATTTCATGAATCATTTTTTTCTTTAGTGTGGGTGTGTTTTTTTGGAGTATTAAACCTAGGATAAAAAATCTGGATTTCTCCGTGAAAATCAATCCATATGTGGGCCTTGAGAAATATAATGGTGGATGATTGATTCCAAAAATGATTCCCTATCAAGCGAGGACACCACAATGCGAGGCCATTTTTTGTCGTGCGACTAGGATGATAGTGTCACCATTTACGGTCATATGATATGACCATAATAGAAACATTAACATCCTGTGGGAAAGATGAAACAATTTAATGTCCTGTGGGACATGGCAACACAATTTATCATTATATGGTTTGTATGCATACAAAAGAATAAGGTTTAAAGGGAGCGTACATAGAGTGTAAAGCATACACAATGTGAATAAAAAAAAGTACACCCCACACTATGCGCAATCGCCAGGGGGAGGGGAACCTCAGGAAAAGAGCCCAGAAAAGCTTTTGGGACCTAGGGATTGACCCAAAGATGAAAATTACTAGCATTCCTATATATCCCATAAGGATTTGAATCAAGCCACAAATAGTTCTGAATATTTCGTGCATTTTAACGTCATTTAGTAAGGATGAAAGGAAAAGGGGATGGATAGATCTCAACATAGGTATGTGGTGTGGTTATTACAAACTTGACGTGAATGAGGACATAAGCTAGAACCACACCACATACCCCTAGGAGAATTTAGGCCAAGGTGCCAGAAGGAAGATAAGGTTTCAAAAATCCAGGGTTGGACCTATGGAAAAAATGTACAAGAATTCTTACAAATCCCATAAGGATGGAAATTAATCCACACATACTTTAGAAAATTCCTTGTAGTTTATCATCGTATGACAAGGAAGTGGGAGGAAGAACATTCCGGAACGAGGAGTACACGATGCGGCTGTTGTAAACCCAATGTGAATGGGGAATAAAAGAGTCCACAACACAACATATGCAACCCTTGAATAGAACTAAAACTGGGGGGAAAAGAGATATGTTGGGATGGACCTAAAGAAAACATGTTCAGGAATTCCTACATAGTCCATAAGGATGGGAATCAAGCCCCATATAGTTCATGAAAATGTTGTGCAGTTTAACATCATGTGGTAAGGACACGGAAAGGAGTATTGTCTCAAGGGGATGTGTGTGGTGTGAAAAAATAACCTAACATGAATGAGGAAAAAGATTCTATAGCACACCAAAAAATCCTTAAAGATATCTTTGGCCAAGAGGCTGGAATGGTCGTGGGACCTGAGGCTGGGCCACATATGAAAGGTATGGGAATTTCTACGTATCCCATATGGATGGGAATCAAGACATACATAGTTTAAAAAATGTTGTGCAATTTATCATCATGCAACAAGGACATGGGAGATCTTTGTTTATGGTTATAGATCTCGAACCGTAGATGCCCAATTTAATTCCTTTACATGGGACGTAAGGGAAGAAAAAGGTGAATCGCCACACCTATCCTTTGGGGGATCATGTGAATGGAAATAACGTTTGAGGATAACTAGTGACCATGTTCACAACATAGTATCCATCTCGTGTGACCTGTAATAGGAACAAACAATTGAGCATCAACCACTGACCATATTTGCAATGCGGGACTTGGGTCAAATTTTCATCCGAGATCCTCTAGGACATTGTCCGAAAATGGCAGGTGAGTCAAAGAAGTGTGAGAACAGGAATTAGGGGGGTCGTTTTGGATATGAAAGATGATGGAGACCCAAATGAAGGGATGTGAGAATCACGGTGGTACCCGTACAATTTACTGTATTTTGATAAGGATGAGGGGGATATTTGTTTAAGTTCATAGAGCTCGGACCATGAGGTGCATTCCTCGTTTGCAGTTTATCATTATGTGGGATGAAAGGGGTATTAGTTTTAGGGTCATAGAGTTTAGACCATTTATAGTTTAATTTCCTCTAAAATGTAAGGTTTCTTAGTTTAGGGTTATAGATCTCAGACCATTTATAGTTTAACGTCTTGCAGGAATAAATGGATCTTAGTTTAGGTCCATAGATCTCAAATCATTTAAAGGTTAATGTCTTCAAGGATGAATGAAATCTTAGTTTAGGTTCATATAGCTTGAAAAATTTATAGTTTAATGTCTTGTAGGATTAAAGGAATCTTAGATTAGGTAGAGCTCGGACCATATACATTTTAACGTCTTGTTGGATGAATGAGATATTATTTTTTGGTCGTAGGGCTTGGACCATTTACAGTTTAACATATTGCAGGATGAAAGGTATCTTAGTTTAGGGTCATAGATCTTAGACCATTTACAGTTTAACATATTGTAGGAAGAAAGGGGATGAACGGTTTAACGTATGCTAGGACGGAGATCCCCGTACATGAATTACTACTTCTGTAATTTGGTCTTGGTGGGAGGAGTAATACACTCACCATCCATAGTGACCAAAGAGTATGCACCATTGGGATAAACCGTAGAATGACATAAGGTCCCTCCCATTTGGGATCCAGCTTTAGTGGGTTCCTACCGGGTATCATTGGCGTTCTTAGGGAAAATACCGCATCACCTTGTAAGAAAGAGTGTAGGCAAACATTCTTATTGAAGGCCCTGACTATCTTGTTATGATGCTTCTCCAAATTGTGTAGGGCACGAATCCTATTCTCATTAAGTGATTCCAGTTCATCCAAACAGATTTTTTCTACTCTATCTGGTGCCTTCTAATCATTGTTGGTTGTGTGTAGTGAGGGTAACTGAATCTTGATGGGTAGGACTACCTCTGTTCTATACACCAAGAAATATGGGGCAAGCTAGGTGAAATTATGAGTCGTTTTATGGTAAACCCAAAGAGCATTGGGGAGTTTTTCTGGCCAACTCTTCTATTTCTATCCAACCATGTTCTGCAAGATGATAGAAAGGGTTCTGTTTAATGCCTAGATCTGCCCATTTGATTTCTCATGATAGTGTGAGGTATGATTGTAATGGATGTTGTACTAGGAATAAAATTTATTTATATCGGTTACATGGAAGTTGGTTCTATTATTAGTGAGAATGACATGTGGAACCCCAAATTGGTGGATGATACTAAAGATCACGAATTTGACGATAGAATGAACCTTATCTTCCTTGAGCGGAATTACCTCTACCCACATGGAAAAGAAAGATTTAGATCTTGGATGATCCTGTGATGGTGAGCTGTTTCTAGTGGATATGGTCCCACTACATTGAGTCCCTAGACCGCAAAGGGCCAAGAGTAATTGGATGTATGGAGAGGATCCAGAGGCCAATGAAAAAAATTAGTGTGGATTTAGAATGTATGAATCCTCTTAGGAAAATAAATAACGTCATGGATAATGGTGGGCCAAAAATATCCCAATCTTCAAATATGATGAGAGAGTTTCAACCCTACCTGATGAGACCTGCAAGAACCAACATGAACTTCTTGTATAACCTGAGAAATATCATCTCCTTGAATGAAAAAAAGGAGAATCCCATCCAATCTATATCTGTAGAGGATCTTCTCAAGGCTGGGCTTACTTTAGAGTGTGAACTGCACTACACACCGTCAGATTCTCTAATGTTTGACTCGGTCTTTTAGTAGATTGTCATATTGGAGATACTCAATAAAGGGAGATTTCCAGTCAGGCGTCTCCTCCGATACTACAGAAGGGGGACCTGGTCCCGATGTGGAGGCATATGTGATAATGTGGATTACGTATGGGTTATCATCATCGTCCAGAGTGACATGAGTGATGAATATTTGATGTGCCACATAAAAAATCAAATCATCATGGTCAGGATTTATAGGAGATGTGGCAAGGATAGCTAAGCCATTGGCTTGACTGTTCTATTATCGAGGGGCATGATTAAATTATGGTCGAGAAGGGAACTGTGCCATCAGTTGACAAGTACTCTTTAATAGATGTATGAGCTCTGGATTCCTAAAAACATAGTATTTATTGTTTTTCATTATGACCAATTTAGAGTCCCCATTTCACATGAAAATGGGGAATCTCAATCTCTTGGGCTATCTCGAGACTAGTGATGAGAGTCTGATACTTTGTATTGTTTTTGGTAAATAATTCTGACAATAGGAATGAATAGGGAAGGATGACTAGTGCAGGTGTGATGTAGACAATACCTAGGCCTACTTTTTTGAGCATCAGATCATTGAGTCTCCTTCTGGTAGGGCTTCAGGAAGTGCCATCAAAGTGAATTTTCCAACATCGAATGGCTTAATCCACTGAGAGTATGGCACCATTTGGAAATTTGAGGTCCATATATTGCTCTAAGGGGGATGGATGGGTGGAAAGAAAGTATTCCAATTCCTGTTCTTTGATCACATTATGGGGGAAGGAATTTTTGTCAAACATTTTAAGGGTCACTACCCACCGAGCTAGATGGCCAGACAACATGGGGCGATTCAAAATGTAATTCAGCGGATCCACTCAAGACACCAGATGTATCTCATGGTGCTGCAAGTAATGTCACAATGTCTACACTACATATACTTGTGCAAGACATCTCTTCTCGATAGAGAAATATCTGGTATCTATATCAAGGACCATGAAACTGAGGTAGTATAAACTGTTCTTTGTTCCCTCTTTTTTCTTATGGTCGAGTAGGGCATCAAGGGACCATTCTATAGTGGCCATATAAAGGACCAATAGCTTTATGGAAACAAGAGACATTAGAACCAGATGATGTAGAAGGTACTTCTTGATTTCCTCAAAATAATTCTGACACTCTTTATCCCATTGATAATCGACGCCATTCTTTTTAAGCTGGTAAAAGGGATTAAAATTTCCTTCCAGATTTTTGATGAATTGGAATATGTAGGCTAATTGTCCTTAAAATCCTCAGAGCTCCCAAATACAGCTCAAAGGAGACATCTTACTGATTCCTTGATCATTTCTAGATCGATCTCAATGCATTTTTATCATATAATGAAGCTGAGAAACTTTTCAGAGGTGACCCCAAATCCACACTTCAAGGGATTCATCTTAAGATGGTGGGAATAGAGGAGGCCTAACACATTATCAAGATCTCTACGATGGTCCTGGAATTGGTGATATTTATCCACCATGTCATCCATGCAACATTCCACCAATGTCCCAAGTATTGTCTTGAATATACGGTGCATGTAATGCTGATAGTTGGAACCTATATTCTTCACACCTAAAGAAATCACCTGGTAGAAAAAATCACCTCGTGCTTCTGTAAAGGAGGTGGAATATTCATTCTCATGGGCCATTTAGATTGGATTATATCCAGAATACCCATTAATGAAGTAAAGATCCTAGAACCCAGTGGTGACATCAATCAATAGTTCTATCATAGGAAGGGGAAAATATTCTTTTAGAAAATTATGGTTGAGAACCTAAAAGTCGATGCATGCTTGGATCTATCCATTCTTCTTATTGATGAGAATAATTTTAGGAAACCATCTTGGGTATTGGAACTCCTTGAATAAGTTGGATTTGATGAGCTTATAAACATTATCCTTGACCATAGAATCATGAGAATGGGGCATATTTTTGGGAGATGTTTGAAAATGAAATGATTTGCTGGGAGACTGAGACGATGGATGGTGAGAGGAAGATCTAGCCCTAGAATCTCATCATAACTCCAAGAAAATACATCATTATTCTACCTTTGTAAATACTTGTATCACCATTTATCTTATGTAGGAACAGTTGCACTAATCTGTATTGGTTTCAGATCCGTGTAAGTACAAAGGTTCAAGGGTACCAATTCATAGACTATAGTGGAGACACCCTCTTTTAATATAGGAGGGGTGTCTTACAAATCATCCTTTTCATCCATGGTGAGAGAAACATTGGAAGGAGGCAACTCCTATGAGTCGATAGATACTGACGAGACACTGGTGCCAGTCTGAGTGGTGGTGGAAACCTCATCAGGGGGACTCCCTCCCAAATGAAACCATAGAGACGATAGCTATCAACTTGATCCCATTTGAAATTTGACCCAAGGGACCATGTCTGATAATATCAATGTAATTATGGAACATCGTCTTAATCTGGTTTATCCCATCTTGGTGAAATGAGAAAGTATGACATATCGTTGTTTCCATGGGGAAGACATCCCGATACCTTATAAAAGTAAAGGGATCTAGGATTACCCGATCCCAATTTTTGTATGAATATGAGGTGATCTCATGACATTCCATAGACTTGGGAACATGGTTCCCCCTTTTTCTAGAGACAACAAAGCATTGTCCCATGTCTGGGGTTGTGGACTCCAATCGGTGAATTGGGAAAATGTTGGCATCATCCAAATCTATCCACGGGTTGATTATAGTCGTAGCATGCTCAACCTCATTAGCTTGAATAATATTTTCCTTTCTCTTGTAGTAGTCGATATTTACGTAGCGAGATTCACAAGAAGAAAAGGGAGGCACGTCACCTTGTAGTATTCCTACTCGACCATTAAGAGAGTACTTAAGGCATTGGTGATATATAACAACCCTACACTTTATTTCACACATAAAAATTATTTATTACAAATAAAATTCACCTGGTACAACATGTAATATTTAGAGGTTTATTGTATTTCAGGATTAGGACCATTACATAACAACTTAAAGCATGAAACACAATATATTTATTGAAAACTTCCTTTACATGACCACTACATTCCCTCTTACATAGCATTGCATGGGATGACCTGAGGACATGCACAAGAAAAGGGTGAGATATAAATCCCAATAAGGTATTAAATAAGGGATAACATAAAGAAGGCAATACATGTTAGGAAATAGGCATATCAATGAAGAATAAAAGAATCATTAACATAAAGGCATGATAAAGCATGATTATCACAACATGAAAATGTGGCAACACCACTTAACATGGTATTATCATGAGTCAAGGATAATTGCACATGGAGAATGAGTAAAACCTCATTACACATGAATTATAATGAGTAAACCCTCAATACACTTTATGTTTCATGATACTAATCTTTACCCAATGCATTGGAGCGCTATCAAGGTGCACCCTTCTTAAACATTTCATTTAATACAAAAGTGTGACATATGGATCATACAACATGGAATCATTAAAGATCATCATTTATTCCACGATAAAAGATTTTTGAATTCATAAATGAAACTCTATAAAAAATAAGTAAATGTGAATAAAGGAAAATACCCTTGATAGAGAAATGGTCATGGTATGCACGATACAATGACTTTGGCTTTGGAAAATCACAGTGCTATTTCGGAAACATAACGGTGTGACATAAGAATTCATAAAAATGATTGATGAGAGATAAAGGGGTTTATCATAATATTTAAATAAAATTGATAGTATTGGGGTAATATAGATACATTTTCCAACATAATTAGAGGAATTTTATATTCATAATACAAAATAATTGCGTGAATGAAAATGAGGAGAGAGACATTACTTACAGAATATTGGCTTGATAACAAGTGCACATTGGGAGGAGTTAATGAGAGAGAAATGGGTCTATCATCATTAAAACATAAAGAGGTCAGTATGGAGTAGATGGGATAACATACGCCTTAATTTTTAAATGAAAATAAAAGGTCATAACAACATAATGAAATTTGTACAGAAATGAGAAAGGAAGAAATCCCTTACTTGGAAGTGTGATCCCAAAGGCTTTGAAGGGGCTTGGGAGACGCTTATTTGGAGCTTGGGGACCCTTGGGAGGATTATAGATAGAGTAGGGAAGAGGTTGGTCAACCTCCAAGGTCTTTTAGTGAAGATTAAGTGTGAGATTTGGTGGGTTTAGATAGGAAAAGAGAGGGAATTTTTTATTATTTAGGTTTTGGACCCTATACATTAAACTAATTAAAACCACAAACCATACCATGGGGTTTTCACCTAGTTTTTTGTTATATAGAAGTGTAAAATAATATTTTATAATAAAAATGGCCTAAATTCTTAAAATATTATGTTTTCTTATGTGGAGGTGAGTCACACTCTCAAGGAAATCAGTTTAAAAAGATAAAATGTTTAATAAGTCTTGGAGGGTCCACTAAGGATTTTTAAAATATATCAAATAAACCTAAAATAACATTATTTTAATGGTATAAAAAATATTGGACTAAAATCCCACTTATAGTAATTTAATACATCACTATTGGGTAATTATGATGTCATGAAATACATTATACAATTAAACGGTATTTAAATTTTTACCCAAAAATTCAATTGTCCCAGAAAATTATGAAAAAATTTCCATTGGATAATTTCAATTTCATGATTCCAAAAATAATATTCAATTTATATAAATAATTTTCTAAATATGTGAATTTTTACTTTTAAAATAAAAACCGTCATTTATAAAAAATTCACGAGTTTGAACAGAAACAACTTTCAAACTTAATAAAAATTACAATTGTATTCCTAAAAATTATATGATCATTTATAATTAATAAAAATTAATTTAGTAATAATATTTTATTAAAATATTATTTAATTCAACATAATAGATTTCATAATTTAATATTAACTAAAAACAATATTTGTTCTTAAAAAGTATGTACAATGTAACAATAATAAAATGAATATATATTATTTATTATATAAAAAATAATTCACATAATCATAGTGTTAAGGGAATATTTCATAAACCCTTATAACACCCACATAGAACTTAAGGGTGAGGTGTGAAATGGTGATATACTCGTGGGGTGGCTCAGATAACATCACTCGAGTGATAATCTCTATCAACTTCTACTTCTCCCATGGGCGGTTCCGTTCGAGTTTAACGTGTTAAAGCTTGACTTGGGATTGGTCATGAGAAAATCCCAATGACGCCACCTCCTTTACAAGCTCTAAGAAATGGGCTTCGTACGGGGAAAGTCTTCTGGATGAGGCCATTGCTTCCTTTTTTTGAGTAAATTGGATTTGTTAAAGCCCTATATTTATACTAATCTTATGATCATTGTTCAATGGATATATTAGAAATTGTAAGAATTAATAACTGTATTTTGAAATCCAAAAACATAAATTCATGGAAGTGAATATTTTATATAACCATTTTACATATTGAGACATTTAATTAGATCAATAGGAATTTTAATTAAAAAAAGTTTGGGTCGTTACAATCTTCCCCCCTTAAGAAATAATTCCCTCAAAATTTCTTTTTTCCACACTAAAATAGATGTGGGTAACTATGCTTCATCACTTCCTCCAATTCCCATGTTTCTTCATCAAAATTTTGGTTTCCCCAGAACATATTGATGAGGGGAATTGTCTTATTTTTTAGAAATTTTTGTCTATGATCTAATATTTTCTCTGGATTCTCTTCATTGGAGAGATCATTCTCCAATGGTACCACCTATTGATTGAGTACTTTTGATGGGTCAGGTATGTACTTCTTCAGGAGTGATTAGTGAAATACATTATGTACTTGAGATAGGTTTGGTGGGAGTTTTAGTTGATAAACCACTTCTCCAATGCGATCAAGTATCACAAATAGGCTGATGTATGTTGGAATAAGCTTTCCCTTATTCCCAAATCTCATAACTCTATTCCATGGTTATATGTAGAGGAAAACCATGTCTCCAACATCAAACTCTAGGTCTCATCGATGATTATCAGCATAGCTCTTTTGTCAACTCTAAGCAGCTTCAATGTGCTTCTAGATGGTCTTAACCTTCTCCACCATTTCTTTGACCATTTCCAGGCCTAGGAGTTTTCTCTCCCCAACTTCATCCCAACATGCTGGTGTTCTGCACCTATTACAATATAGGGATTCAGAAGGAGAAATTTGGATTCTTGAGTGGAAACTATTATTGTAAGAGAAATCAACTAGAGGGATATATTTAAACCATCCTCTTTTGAATTCCATTGAGCATGCTCCCAACATGTCCTCAAGTGTTTGGATAGTCTGCTCAGATTGGCCATCAGTTTGAGGATGATAATCCATACCGAAGTTCAACTCTTTATTCAGATCATTTTAAAGATTCTTCCAAAAAATAGAGGTGAATCATGGATGTTGATTAGACACAATCAATAGTGGTACTCCATGAAGCCTTACCATGTCTTTGTTGTATATCTGTGTCAGTTGATCCAGTGAGAAATCCTCTCAAATTGCAATGAAGTGAACATTCTTTCTAAGAAAATCCACAACAACCTAGATAGCATTGTTTCTTTTGGTTGTATTCGGAATTCCGGTGATAATGTCCATGGTGATGTTATCCCATTTCCTTGATGGTATGGTTAATGGTCGCATCATCCCCTTAGACTTCTACCACTCAGACTTCACTTGCTGACACACCAGTCACTTTGATGTATACTCGACGATCTACTTCTTCATATCATCCCAACAATAATGCTCTCAGAGATCTCAATGCATATTTTTTCCTAGGTGAATGGAGAAATATGAACTACGTGCATCATCGAAAAGGTCCTTCTTTAAATCTAGATTTAATGGAACACATATTCTTGACCTAAATCTCAAAATTACTTCTTTATTGAAATTAAAATCCATGGATTTACCTTTTCTAACTGTTTCCACCTTCTTTTGAATTCCCACTTCATCCTTTTCGGAATTCTTTAACATTTCCAAAAGAGACGGTTGAGCAATAATTTGTGAAATGATTGACGATGTTCCCTTGTTTATGATTTACATTTCCATCTTCATCAAGTCTAAGAAGATTGGATCCTGTTCAATTCTCATCAATGATAGAATCATTGGGTCCTTTCTACTTAGAGAATCCGCCACCTTGTTCAATTTCCTAGGGTGGTAATGGATTGAGCAGTGATAGTGTTTGATCAGGTTTAACCATATTCCTTGGAACATGTTCAACTCTTTATGTGTGAATATATACTTGAAGTTTTTTTGGTTCATATATATTTCACACTTCTCCCCAGAGAGGTAATTCCACCAAATTGTTAAAGAAAAGTTCACTACAACCAACTCCAGATCATGTGTTGGGTAGTTTTTCTCATGAAGTTCAATTACCTTGAAGCATAGGCAAATACATTTTCATTCTGCGTCAACACACAACCCATTCCCTTCTTCAAAGCATCAATAAAAACCACAAAGCACTCCACAAGTGGGTAAAGTGATCATGAGTATAGTGATACACCTCCTTTTAAACTCCTTGAAGCTATATTCACATTCAAAACTCCATGAAAACTTGACTCCCTTCCAAGTTATCTTGGTAAGAGGATTTGACAATCTTGAGAAATTTCTCACAAATTAGCGATAATATCCAGCTAACCCCACAAAGCTACAGATATATATTACCAATTTTAGCGTCAACTATAACTCAATTGCAACTGTCTTGGTGGGATTCCCAGATATCCCATTGCTTATAATGATATGACCCACAAATGAGACCTCCTTCAACTAGAACTCAAACATTCTATACTTTTCATAGAGATTCTCCTTTCGCAAGGTATCTAGTATAGTTCTTAGATACTCCCCATGATACTCCTTGGTTTTATAGTATATTAGAATATCATCTATAAATAATACCAAAAATTTGTCAAGGTAATCTCTAAAGAATATATTCATCAAGTCCACAACGATTTATTAAGCATTAGTGAGTCCTAAAGGCATTACTATGAATTCATAGTGCCCATACTGTTTATGAAAAGTAGTATTGGGGATATCTTCCTTCTTCACCCTTACATTGTAATATCCTGATCACAAATCTACCTTGGAGAAGTATTGTGATCTATGTTGCTGATTGAAAAAGTCATCAATTTGGGACAGAGGATACTTGTTATTTATCATGATTTTTTTTGAGCTCACGATAATAAATACCAAGGCGCATTGACCCATCCATATTTTGGACAAAGAGGACTGGTGCACCCCATGGTGAAGCACTTGGGCATATAAACCCTTTATCCAGATTCTCCTGTAGTTCTTTCTTCATCTCCTCAAGCTCCATGACAGCCATTCTATATGGAGTCTTGTATATTCGAAACACCCTAGGTATAAGGTAAATTGAGAATTCAACGTCTCTTCTATGAGGAAAACAAAGTAATTCCTCAAGAAATAATTCAGTGAATTCTATCACAATAGGCATGTATTCAAGGATGGTTTCTTCCTTAGACTCAAAAATCTGAGCCAGATACGCATACTCATAGGGTAGTAATATCAACACTTGAGATGATGGTGCTAAGGAAGATTCAACCTCCTCATTTCACTTGTACAGAATTAGTGGTTGATTCTCCATATGGAGAGTGATTTTCCTCTCATGGAAATTTATGTTGTCTTTATATAAGGAAAGGAAATCCATGCCGATAATTGCATCAAATTCCACCAGAGGAGTATGATGAGGTTTTCTGGAATGTTTAGTACAAAAATTGTGAATGGGTATGAGTTACATTTATGGGATGCAATGATTTCCCTATTTTCTGTTCTCACTAACAACTATACATAAATGATTTGTGGTGGGGTTGGGATTGTTCTAATAAAATTTTGGGATATAAAATAATGCATAGAACCAGAATCAAAAAGTACATTCACTATTCTTGAATGAATAAATAGCATACATGTCACCACGTCATTGTCAGGGCTCACTTCGGAGGTAGTGATGGAAAAAGCTCACCCTTGCTACCTTGGAGGTTGTTGTTTACCTCCAGAAACACTTGGCGTATGGAACTAATTTTCATGGTGCCCTAGTTATTTGCAGTTGAAGAAATGGACAATGCGTTGAGGGTCGAACAGAGCATTCCTCTCCTCTGTCGCAGCTGTGGGTTTTTCTTGTTGGTAGTTAAGGGCTAGGTGTCCTTTTCTTCCACATATAAAGCATTTCCTCATCCCCTTCAGGAAATTTCTAGGGTGGTTCATTCTACAAATTTGGAAAGTGGGGTGCTGGATTTTCTTAGCACAGTTGGATTTATCCATCGAACCGCCAGAATTGAATTCCACCTTATGTTTCTTGTCCCCATGACATCCCTAGATTCTTCGATAACCATTTTTATTTTGAGGGCACATCAAACAATTTACTCATAATTCTCAAAGACACAGATTTCTAGAGGTTTACGTAGGCTAGGTTTTAATCCACCCAATAAGCTATTAACCTTGCATTTTGGGGTAACGACATATGCAGAGGCATATCATGCGAGCCTTGTCAATTTTTCCTCATATGCTCCGATTGATTTTTTGTTTTTTTTATTGAGGTAAAGGAAGTCCCTTTCTATCTTAAGTCATATGGTGAGAGGAAAATATTTGTCAAAAAACATTTTATGGAAATCCTTCTATTCCAATGCCTCATTATCCTCCTCAGGCTTCATATTTTTTATCAATGTTCACCATTGATTATCTTCACCCTCCATTCGATAAGCATACAGAAGTACCTTCACTTGTTCAGAATATTGAAGGATGGAGAAGATATTTTCAATGGAGTTGATCCATTGTTCTACGATTGAGGGATCAGATGATCCATTAATAGTAGGAGGCTGTTGTCTCAGGAAGCTATTGATTGTGACTTGTTATTTATTGGGGGGGAGGGGGGGCTAAAATTTCCTCTTGACCCATGTTTCTATTTAAATATTGAGTTAACTGAGAGAGTATCGTGAAAAAGTTCGTTATTCCCACTCCCACTAGATTGGGCATCTCACTAGAATAGACATCACATTGATCTTCGCATCGGTTGTTAGCCTGAGTCCTCCTATTACCGGCCACTGGTTGGAATAAAAGGAATGTTAGGGGTAACACATAAAGGGTAATCCAAGGAAAAATATGGATGAATTATAAATAAAATTTATTTCCTTAACTTATGGATCTATAGGCTTTAATCTATGTTATCCATGATCTACTTCCCAAAATATATTCTTAGGGGAATTTTTATTCCCATAATAATGGTTTGTACTATGCTTATGAATTTACCAAATCATATCCTCGGCGGTGTTGTAACCAAGAGTGAAGCAAGGACCGTCGTTGTGTACCAAGATAACCTGGGTCAAGCCCAAAAATTCGTTGTCGGAGTTTTCACTTCTAGGTACATATGTGCCAGAGCTGCCTCTACCTACTCGTATCCAGATAGGGATATATTTTCTTGATAAACCACTTACTCAATACTCACCAAAACTTAGGGATGTTTTTATTATACATAGTCTTATCCCTAAGGCATTCACTATGGTTTTCTAATCCTAATCCCAAAAATAACTAAACCTCTCCTTTGATATCAACTATAACAACCTTACTCTTTATTACACACATAAACATGATTTATTACATAAACTCTTCTCTTGGTAAAATAGGGAAGATCGATATTTATGGTGTCTTTGAGGCATAGTAACATTACATAATGACATAAAACATGTAACACAACATATTTATTGAAAACATCCTTTACATGACCAGCACATTCCCTCGTACTTAACATTCTATGGGATGACCTAAAGAAATTCCTAAAAAAAGGGTGAGCTATAAAGATCAGTAAGGGAGTAAAGTAGGAATAACATGAAGAATAAAATACATGTTAGGAAATATACATATAAATGGAGCATAAAAGGAAGATGAACATAAAAGAACGAGAAAGTGTGATTATCACAACATGGAAATGTGGCAACAACACTTAACATGGTATTAGTACGAGCCAATAATAATTGACCATGGATAATGAGTAAAACCTCATTTCATATGAATTAAAATGATTAAAACCTCACTGTAATTGACGTATCATGATACTAATCTTTACCCAATGCATTGGAGCTCTATCAGGGCACACCCTTCTTAAACATTTCATTTTATTCATAAGTGTGCCACATGGATCATACAACATGGAATCATTAAATATCATCATTTATTCCATGATAAAGGAATGTGGAATTAATACATGAAACTATATAATCAATAATTAAATGTTCATAAAGGTGAATAATGTTGATAGAGAAATGGTAATGGTATTCAAGACACAATGACTTTGGCTTTGGAAAATCACAATGCAATTTCGGCAGCATAATGACGTGACATAAGAATTCATAAAAATGGTTGATGAGAGATAAAGGGGTGTATCATAAAATGTAAATGAAATAGAAATTAATGGGGTAATATAGATATATTTCCTAACATATGTAATGTAATTTTATATTCATAATAAAAAATAATTGTTTGAATGAAAATGAGGAGAGAAAAATTCCTTATGAAATTTCTGCATGGTAATAGGTGTACATTGGGAGGAATTAATGAGTGATAAAGGGGTATATAACCATTAAAAGATAAATAGGTTAGTATGGGGGGTTCTAAATTATATCCAAACATTTTTAATGAAAAATAAAAGGGCATAACAATATAATGAAATTTGGAAAAAAACGAGAAAGGAAGAAATCCCTTACTTGGAAGTGTGATCCCTAAGGCTTGGGATTGGATTGAGAGAGTATTTTTGGGAACTTCGGGAGACTTGGGAGGATTATAGAGAGAGTAGTCCAAAGGTTGGTAAAGCTCCAAGGGATTGGAGTGAAGATTATGTGGGATCTTGGGTGGGTTTATATAGGAAAAGAGAAGGAATTCTTTATTATTTAAGTTTTAGACCCTATACCTTAAACAAAACAAACCCACAAACCATCCCATGGTTTTTGCCCATGGTTTTTACCAAAGGGGAGTAGAAAAAAAACATTATATGGCCAATGGCCGAACTTCTTAAAATATTAGGCTTGCTTATGTGTTGGTGAGTCGCACTCTCAATGAAATCATTTTAAAAAGATAAAATGCTTTATAAGTCTTGGAGGGTCCACTAAGGATTTGTAAAATAATTAAAATAAACCTAAAATAAAATAATTTTAATGTTAAAACATATATTGGCCGAAAATCCCACTTATAGTATTTTATTAATTCACTGTTTGGTTATTATGATGTCATAAAATAGAATACATAATTAAACGGTATTTAATTTCTTACCAAAAAAATTAACTATCTCAGAAAATTATGAAAAATTCACCATCGGATAATTTCTAAGTCCAGATTAGAAAAATAATACTCATTTTGTCTAAATAATTTTTAAAATATGGGAATTTATACTTTTAAAATAAAAACTGTTATTTATAAAAAATTCATGGGTTTTGACAAAAATAGCTTTCAAACATAATAAAAATTACAATTATATTCCAAAAATATATATGACTACTTATATTTAATAAAAAGTAATTTATTGATAATATTTTATTACAATATTATTTAATTCAAAAATCCATTAATTTGACAAAATAGATTTAATAATTGAATATTAACTAAATATAATATTTGTGCTTTAAAAACAATTCAAAATGTAACAATAATAAAATTAATGTATATTATTAATTATATAAAATAATAATTCACATAATAATAGTGCTAATGTATTTTTACATAACCCCTTATAAAACCCATATAGGACCGAAGGGTAAGGTGTGTGATGGTGATAGAATCATGGTGTGTCTCGGATAACATCGCTCAGGTGGTTATCTCTATCAACTTCCACTTCTCCCATAGGTGGTTTTGTTCGAACTTAACATGTGGAAGATCAACTTGGACTTGGTCAAAAAAGAATCCCATTGAAACCACCTTCTTTCCGAGCTCCGAGAAATTGTCTTCATATGAGGAAAGTCTACTGGATGAGGCCATCAATTCCTTTGTTTGAGGAAATTGGATTTGTTAAAGCCCTATATTTATACTAATCATGTGATCACAGTTCAACAGCTATATTAGCAATGTTAACAATTTTTAATGGTATTTTTAAATACAAAAACATAAAACCAAGGAAGTGCATATTTTATATAACCATTTTACAAAATGAGACATTTAATTAGATCAAGAAGAATTTTCATTAAAAAAATGTTGGTTTGTAACATGATATCTGGAAGGGACTGCCGCATAAATGTGGAGCCATGGTGTACCCATTAATGCATTGTAAGTGGTGTCTTGTGAGACAACCATGAACTATGTGCTAGAAACTAGACAACTGAAATGGGTCTTCTAGCAGATCTTTCCAACTGGTGTCTGCTTCGTCCTATCATAACCATGAATCTTCCGGTCATTGGGACTCCAGTATATTTCAAACAGCCCCATCTTAGGGAGTGTTTGGGTTGGGATAAGGTTGATCCTAGAGCCCGGGTCGACAAGTCATCAGTGGACCTCAACACTGTTGAACTGGAAAGTGATGTAAAGTGGGATGATGTTCCCCTTTATAGGATAACATTCATCTTCTCTAGAGAAAGAGATGATGGCCTTAAATTCCACATGCTCGATGGTCTCAACATGAAAGGATTATGTGGCTACTACTTCTGTATAAAAATAGAGGGGTCTTCTTAAATCCTCCTCAATGGATTTACACATATATTATGATAGGTGGATATCCTCGAGGATAGAGATACTCATAGGAATTATGGAATGATTCTTGAGGACATCATATTTCCATGTTATGCGTACACTTCTACTCACAAGAGGTCGCTCTGTGGTAAGAGGTATGAAGGGAACTTCTGGTTGAACCGACAAATTCTGGCTGGTGCTGGGAATGTTCTACTGCTCACTAATCAAACCGCGTAGAGTGGATACCAGCTAACAATCAGATGAATGAGGTCCATCCACGATATAATGTGACCGATAATAGAACAATCATGGTGGATATGACTGATCAAGTAGGACCAATGATGGTGGAGGAAAATCAGATGAAATGAGATGAGATGGCTGCACGTACTGAGCTCTACATTGGGCTTGTTGTCTGGTCTTGGTGGCGTGCACCGCTTGGCTGGAAGCACTAACAAATGAATTCTGGCGATTTGCGTACCTATGGCTCCGTCGACGCTGGCATCGACTGGGGACATTGGGATGGTCTGCTTGGTGCTCTTTGTCCTCAAGAACCATGTAAGGGTTTACCAGCTCAGTAGTATTGACTGAATCATACCCCCATTCATCACTTGAAGAATTATCCATTATTGGGCAGATTCTGTGGAAAATCCCCATCTTTGGGGGCATGAAATTATCGATAGTACTGAATGGACTTGGAATAGGTGGAGGGATTTTTCTTCCCTTACACCATCAGTGCATACTCCCCTTAGACGATGATGATTGAGATATTGATGAATATGTAGTAGATGAAGGTATCACAATGACTTATGAAGGATCAGCTAGATTCAAATACACATAGATAATACCATGGGCATGGGGGACGACCTTGCGATCCATCTAGTAGTTGTATTTTTGAGATCTACGGTTAAAATCCTACCACTATTCACCCTCATTGTTGCTATCAGAATTTATAAACATACATTCCACCTGTGCCGGGGCTGGACCCAATCTGACTATGTTGTTATTGACCTGTTCTTGGAACCAGTCTTTAAACACATAACATTGCATGAGGGTGTGCCCAAGGAACTGATGGTAGGGGAAATAATTGGGTCGGTTAGTGTGATCTTCTTCATTGGACCTCTTTCATTCTAGAAACCATAGGATTCCTTGGTCTAAGGTGCTTTGGAAATAATCAAGAACATGTGCCTCATTAAATGAGTAGGTCCAGTTCCTCCAATATGAGAAAGGACCTTTGGGGTCTTGGCCCTGACGAGGGGCTGGCAGAGCCTGTCAAGTAGGTGGTAATATACTATCTCATCTAGGTGGTGTTCATGCATTACGTGAGGGTTCCTACTGATTCTGAGGTGGGAACTGCGGAGCTCGAGGCTACGCCTGAGGGGGCTAGTCTCTGCGAAGATGTGAAGGTGGCTTTATCAGTAACAATTCCAGTTGTCTGAGGGTATCTATTTATGCTACCATGATGGTCTCAACCGGGGAGGATCTTCTTGTGGGATCTATAGGAGGCAATGGATGCACCTGCATGGCTTTCTACAAGGCTTCCTCTAAATTTTGAGCATTGTTAGAGAAATCTGAAAACCCATCTGGGATGTTCTGAGTGATGAGAGAAGGGACCAGTTCAGTCTTCACATTACACAAGATCATCATTAGAAAAAACTTCTGGGTTATTTTCATATAAAGGAAATATTTGAGGACCTTTCACATGGTGACAACGTTTGTGACATTTTTTTCAGGCCTCTATTTTCACTTAAAGAGTTCAGTAATACATTTCTTCCAGGTCTTAGACCTGAAGTGGTAAAGAAACTGCCAACAAAGATCATCCTAACCAGCTATTGACCTAATGGGTAACTAGTTGTACTAGAAAAATGTGGACCCTTCCAGTGTTTGTATAAAAAACTAGAGTTTGGTGGCCTCCTATTGCGATGGTGTTCCCATCCTGGGTCCACACCTTGAAATAAAGTGGTCTAGATGCTACAGCGGATTGCCCGTCCCATTGAAGGGAAAGAAGGTAGGATTTCTGAAAGCTGGGGGTGCTGGAATATCATTCATCCATCCAAAATATATCTTTCTATTAGGGGGATTGCTACCTATCGAGTTTATTGGGCCTTGAGGCAGGAAATAAGTGCTGCCATCAGATCATCTGGATGAGGATTCCAATCTTGACGGGGGTCCCAGACCACCAACACATTGGATGGTTCTTAATTGTGGTAAGCAGGCCCAAAATATCATGGAGAGACCAGTGGAATTACCCAAGGATCTAGGGTAATGACCTATAGAGTGGCTGGTGGGACATGTGGAACTGCCAATGGAGCCTGAGCCAGGTTCTGAGTATGTTTTTCACACAATTCAGGTGGGTTGGGCGATGCATATGGTGAATGCTTTCCATAAACACCAGCCTCTACCCTATATAGGTGAGAAGGGTGGTCAAGGACCCTAGGAGGCAACCCACCAGGAGGAAGTTGTACCTTCCCCGGTCGAGTATTACACTATTCTGGCCACTATTCCATAGTGTGATTTTTGAGGGGATCATCAACCATCGTTTTCCATTCAACCAGTTGTTAGTGCAACACCACCTTTTTAGGGTCATATTCCATCTTTTTCATTAATCCAGATAGTTTGGTTGGTTTAACAGTCCTGATTTTCTCTTTTCATTTTCTGGGGTCTCGACTGAGAGGCAATGACTTAGAATGTACATGAATTCTAAAAATAGTTCTTTGTTGGTGAGTATAGACACCCACAAGATCATCCAGGTGTTGTGCTGCCCAAACATGTTGTTCCTCTTCCACAGGACATGCGTCAGTTCCCCCTTCCAGGTATATCTTAGGAACAACCATGTTCTCTATGATAATTCCTAGAGGCATATCCTCGATATCACCGTGTGAACTTGGATGGCGTAAGATATGACTGAAATATAGGGTAGAGTAATGCTCCAAGCCACAGATCAGAATACATAGGTAAGTCTCCTTGATAACTCCACAGAGAGTAGTGAATCTCTAAACACATTGTTTCTAAAGGGTCTGATGATAAACAGGTGATGCAGGGTGCGGAGCAATAGGAAGTGTGACCAACTCGACCAGGAGGAATTTATGGCCAACGTCATCATAGTGTTCCCGACTCTTGGGGTAACCTAACCCCTGACAATGGAGATAGAAATGAATCATACCTATTGTTTGATGGAGGCACATAACCTCATCCAATGTAAGGGGAATTGTAATGTTGTAGTTTGTAGTTACAATTGGTCAAAACATCTATGTGAAATGGCCCTCTGTGAGAATGTCCCACAAACCTCTCAGCTCTGACTCAAGATCTGGCCCTTGATTGACCCACTCTTCGACTGGAGGCGGTTTTGTGAATGTTAATGACATTGAATCAGACTGTTGTGATCATAGACTAGACAAAGGAGATTATGATGCATGAGCTGAAAATCCACCGCATCTTGGGCTGTCTTTTGAAGAATGAAGTGATTGTACCACAACATCCTTATAAGATGGACTAAGTACCACTACTTCCCATGCAGGAGCTATGGTTATTGGAAGAAGTCTATACTATTTATGGTCTTCTATTGGATCATAGAAAAATTCTCGATGATCTCTTTTTGGGGAAGATAATGATCCTGTTGACAATAATGAGGATTTCACAACCATCCCTAGAAAGGGGACAAATATTCCTACTCCTGTATGAATATTAAATGGGATGTGGGGATTTGGTGGACCTCAATTTCTAGAAGGATGAGGCTAATACACCTTGTTCCTTTCCTATCCACTAACACAGATGATTGGGGTGAAGGTTTCATAATCAAATCTCACTCCACTTCAGAATCTAAAAAGCAGACAATTTTGATTTTGGTTTGAGGCTTCTCAGGGTTCTTCCTCTAATGATGACGACCAACCCTCCAACCTTGGGACTATTATTCAAGGCATGGTAGGTTTTTGACATGGGGAGGGACTCCTCTAGGGTTGGTGATGGAGTGGGGAGGACCTCCTCTTGGAAAAAACACTGTGCGAGGATCACCTGGGAAAATGTCAAATGGAACACACGAAATACCTCCATGATTGAGGGTGATATAGTGGGGAGGCCATCCATTGGAGCTTCCAAACACATAGGTAGGGACTCCATGAAGGTCATATGTAGAGATGGGAATACCATCACGTCGACCGACTCTGGTAGATGTGGTACAAGGAGGATGGTATTTTGACTATACTAGGTATGGGAAAGACCTTGGTGATTACCGTAAATAAAGTAGGGGGGCCTTTGCTAGAGTTAGTGAGAACATGAGGAGGACCCCCCATGCTGGTAGGTGACATGGAAAGGAGGATTCTCACATTGAAGACCTAGTAGGAAATGAAAATTTTCATACCTGAGACTAGGGGCATGAAGAGGACCATGGTGCTGAGGGTTGATGATAAAGGGAGGGCCTCTACTGGAGTTAATGAATGTGGCATGGGGAGAAACTCCATGATGGATGCAGGAGTAGGTAGTACCTCTACTCTCTCTTATGATGGTACAGGGAGGAGCTCTGTATTGGGCATCATCATCATTGATTAGCCCATGAAGATGACTACTTTCATTGGTGATCAAGGAGGTCAAATAAACCTGTTTTTGAGGTGGCTGGTGCCTCATTTTAGACTGGGTGTGGAAGCATCCTTTCTCTTGGATAGAGAAGTTCCCATACTCTAGGACAACAATAGGGGGACAATATCATGTGCTAGTGGTGGCTCGGTCCACAGGACCTGCAAAAGATGATTCCCCATGGCGGGCGTCTTCCAGATCTGGCACCGGACATTGACGATGGGTTATCTGAACTCGGGTCATCTATAAAGGGGTATGGACCACCTTATCCTCATTCTGTGGGACAAACTATAGATGCTAACGTGCATGGGTTGGCACCCTCAATGGTGTCTCCCTAGCTGAAGTCCTATCCGAGCAAATTTGGACATCTGTTACTTCATCCTCATAAGGGAGGTAATCATAAGAGCACTCTAGGGATAGGCTCCCGAAGCTGTTGAAGGTTAGAGTAGAGAAAAATGACTCCCTGCACAACCCTTGGGGGTGATGACACTGATGGGGCATAGAAACCTCAAGGTCTTGATGGTCCATGTCCTATATCGGGATAAACCCCTCCTGTTATTATCGATGAACAATAGTATTCACCACCCTCCTTTGAATAAATTCATAGGGTGAGATGAGGCATGGGCTCCTGGCAGCTAGAGTCATGGAGGTTTCCACATAAGATATGAAGCCATGTGGGATTACCGTGTTGGAATTTCACTTGCCCCTGCATCAGCGGGCGAGAGGTGATCGATTTCCTATAGCTATAGCTTGGGCCTTGAAAAGCATGAAAATTCATCCATCAATACAGACAATAGGAAATCAATTCACAGTACACCCAGTACCATTAAATCTTCCATGGATGGATAGAAATATCCACACTGACAATGTTGCTGAACGAGATGCCCAACGATCAGCTTCACCAAATCCTAGTGAGTTTCACGTCAAGCCCACTATTCTATTGGCATGAACTGGAACCAGATAGACAGATCTAGTGAAATTCTTATTTTTTGATGTATTGAGCACTACTAATCTCCATATTTAGGATAAAGACTTCACATCGGGTTCACCATTTCTGTTTCTGACACTTTCTTCGGGGTGCACATCCTTCTGTTAAGGACACACTGGCTCTCACCTTGCATTCCTACTTTCCAAATGTGGGCAACAACCATCACTTATTTTGAGATATTTCCTCCGTGATCAAAATGGGATGATGGGATGTCGATCTCTCCTTTTGTGGATTCCTACATAGAATTCATCGCCTAGTCTAGGTCTCCCTTAAAGATTAAGAAGTTTTTCATGAAACTCTTCCTGGTGCCATATTTTTGTGGATTCTAGTTAATTGAATTTCTTTTATCAGGACATTACATGGGGTCAAGTCAAAGTAGAAACCTTCGATTAGGGGAGTAGTCATGCTGGGAATCACTGGCCTGTTTGGACACTCAAACACTTATACACCTGGATTTCTTACCCTTATGATAGGGCTTATCAAGGGCATGGAAGCCTGAGGCATCCCACTTAGAATGCAAGAATTTATATGTCGAAGGAAAGTATTTGAGGTTTTCCTCAGTTCCCCATGTTTAACATGGGGTACTCCACGAGTTTATCATCTAACAGAGACAAATAGGATTGATAGAAACATGGATGGGAGTATATAAGATGGGTACATCCCTAGGATGGATCACCTAAGAGGTTTACTTGATGGGTGGGTCAAGATGCCCAATGAGGACGGATCTGAGGATGATTGGTTCCCAAAAAATGGGATTCCATGGTTTACTGTTGGATGGGATTGAAACTCATGGAGGAATCCTATGTACCATGTATAGAGGATAGGTATAAAAACACACATAGTTTGATAGGGTGAATCATGGAATCAGGGTGTACAAAATGGAAGATAAACTGATGAAATGACTGGGATTATGTGTGGCTAGAGGTCGAGGTTTTTCAAAAGAAATGAGATGAATGGGTCTTACACATGGTTAGATTCCTAAGGATGGTATGATTTTACCAGGATGTGGTGACCTAGGTGGAATCATAATGGATATGGATGGAGTGTTGAAGGATGGAATGAGTGGTGATGGAACCAATTACCGGTGCAGATGTAACTATGTTGGGCATAAACCTCGAAGTGGTTTCCTACGTATCATTAGGTAGGGAATAAAAGACCACATAGTATTGGATATGGGGTGATGAGTCACCTCCGGTGGTGTCTCATGAGAATGGACGCATGGATGGGACTCGAATGGAGTAGAACCATCGGGTTGCGGAATGACCTTCTGGAAACACAAAGAATCAAGGGAGAGACTAGGATGGGACATGACTGATGGGATTGAACCTTAGAGAGGCTTCCTAGGTACCTTTCTGAAAAAGGGAAAAGATAAATTTCAATGTAGTTTGGATATGGGGGCATAATATTGGGGGTGTACACAAAGGACAACAACCTAATGACATGCTAGGGATTATGCATGGTTAGTGTCCCATCACAAGATGGATAATCTTGATCAGAGGAGTATGGATTAAATATGGGGATTACACATGGTTAGCTTCCTGAGAACGAGTCTAACACCACTATGTGGTGGACCATGGGTGTTGGTCCCAATAAAGGGGACAATGAAGTTTACTAGTGTTTTGGGTTGAACCTTAAGGAGGATTCCTAGGTACCCTGTCTAATAGACAGGGGTAAAAACCCACATTGTTCAAAAGTGTAGTGTTTAGTGTCCTATGAGAGAAAAGGGGAATACATTTTAACGTCATGAAGGATGAGGGTTAGCCAACATGAAATGGTTGAGACCGATGGGTGGTGGGATTAAACCTCGTGGAGGCTTCCTACATACCTTTCCTAAAAAGGGGAAAGGATCAATGTCCATGTAATTCAGTATGACGGGCTTGGGGATTACATACTAAAGAGTACCAAAGAAGATTTCATGGTCATTTCTTACTCTAAGCCCACGCGAGTCATGCTTGGTGTGGGAAACAAGAGGCAATAAAGACCTAATGATCTTGTCGCAAAGGGTGCATCTACGAGGAATGGATCGTTTCTTACGCATTGTTAGGGACACAAAGAAATGAGGGTTGGGACATAATTCATGAGGGAGGCCTGAGTAGGGGTGCAGATGTACAAGGAGGATATAGACACTATACATGGATAACCCTATCAAGGGATGTCAGGGCTTACGCAAAGATTGCATGTGGTGCACATGGCGACGATGCTCAGAGGGAGAGGGGAGTGAGAAGGCACTGGTACCCATCCCCTTCATGGTCCTCTCTATACATATCGCTTATGTGGTGATCAAAATTTACATCATGTGTTGTGGATGAGAGTGCTTGGCAGTTTAACGTCCTGTAGCTTGGATAGTTAGGACTCACTTCTCACCCCTAGGACGTACATAACCGACACACTTTAACCCTTGGTGAAGGGAAGGAACCAACAATGCCGTATTAAGACAGGGTTGTGGAGTGATCCATTGAGGGTATCAAATTAGCATGGATATGCAAAAAATCAGTGAAACTTAGGGTGCCTAAGCGAAAAAACATGAGGAAAACCAACACAACATGAATCACCACCCAAGTGATTTTTAAATTACTTTATACAAGCCTGGAAGGCCGCACGAGAGAAGGGTTCCGGAAGCAAGAGGCCTCGTAGAGAGGGGCTTTACAAAGATCATGGGATTTCATAGTATAGGGGATCACAGAGCACATGCCATCACATAGATCATGGGATCAAAGAGCACATGGGCTAACAGAGTACATGGCTTCGTAGAGCCCAAGGGAACATAGAGCACAAGGCTTCGCAAATATCAAGGGATCACAAAACATATGGTCTCATAGAGGATATGAATTTATAGAGATAAAGGGAACACATATCATAAGGGATCATAGAGGATATGCTTCTAAAAGAGGAGAAATTTATGAAGCATAGTGTGTTATCCGAAGCATGGAGTACGAATGTTTTTGGAGAGCGCTTCGTGAAGCTTGGGTGCTTTACAAAATCCTGAGTACCCAAAGGGGACTCCTTACATTGTAGTGTCCAATAGGATTCATGAAGGGAATCCCTTATTGAAAAGGGATATTTTTAAGAAAAGTAAAAGGGTTTTCTCAAAGCTCAATTACCTTAGATGCTTTATTTTCCTGGTTGGTTCACAGAGAAAAGAGCACTTCGCAATTTGGGAATTCGTAAGTTGAAAGGCTAGGGACTTTCCCCATTGAAATGGGGGGAGATAAGTATTTAAAGGAGCTAAGGGAGCACGATGCTCTATGAGAGTTCCAAAAAGTAACTTTTTCTTCAATATTGGAGGTAGATTTCTTCAAGTTTCTCTGAGTCACGAAGTTGACCGTCATCCCCTCTACAGTGCAGAGGCTTCCTTCATTCCCTTTATAGTAGTTGTAAAGGCTTTCATAAATTTCAACAGAATCACAGAGGCAACCTTCCTTCCCTCCATGGTGTAGATCCTCCCATCAATTTCATTGAAATTGTGGAGTCTACCATCACTTTCCTATATGGCGGGCACAGAGAAGGATTCAGCTTTGCAGTGGTCGCAGTGCTGGAGGGCTTGAAGAAGGTGCTTCATTTCTGAGGGTGCATCATGAAGCTCCCCTTTTGGAACCATTTAGTGTTATTTTATTATTTTTCCCCACACACATATTTTTGCACCAATAGTAGTATACACACCAAAAAAACAATACATTTGGTGAAAATATCTTAAGTCTTAAAGAATGAGAATTGAGACTAGAAATTCCTTACCCCAAGTCCGACAAATCACATACTCTCTTTATCTTCCGTATTAATAAACTTATTGTAAATATTTAATTTATTAATAATATTTTATGTATATTATTCCTTTTATTTCACTTCTACCTGTGTCATATTAAATTACCTAATCAATTAAGATCACATAGGATGTTTTGACGATAATCGTTTCCAATGTACAAAATGACTTTAGTAGGTTGACTATAGTAAAATAGACCATGATTATATAATTTTAAAATATTAATAATGTAATAATTATTATTATCATACATTAATTATAATTTTAAAAAAAACCTTGTAATTTGGATATGAAAAATGAATTATGTAACATGATTGAGATAACAATATGTACGTATGCATGAGTAAAATTTCCATTTTTCAATGAATGTAAGGGAATGATAGTAAGTGTCATTTTGTATTTACATAATGATGATTATATTATAAATATAATATTGTATCATTAAATACAATTATATATATATAGTCCATGTGATGTGGTGATGATAAAATAATCACATTGCATCATGGAGGTGGTAATCCACATGTACGCACAAACATCATTATCAGTTTTTAATGGATGGAAACGTAAAAAAATAAATGATATATTATCATTCCAGAATGATAATTATTTCATTAATATCATATATTTATATTAAATCCATTATTATAACCAGAAATGATAAGAGTTTATAGAAAATGAATTACACCGTTTCACAAGGTAATAGTCTTTATGTACACATAACTGATTGTTTTATTTACCATTAGATAAAAAAAGAGTTGAATAAATGGTATTATAAAAAACTTAATTATATATTATATACTAATTATATTATATAAAATTTTTTAGGAGGGGTTTTAAGGAGTTAAATTAATAAATAAAATATAAAACACTTGGTTAATAACTATACCTATTCTTCGAATAAACTCCTTAGGTTTATACATAAATACATTATATAATGTTATTATGATAAAAAAAATAACCTCTATAAAATGTAGAGGTATGTTAATAAAGGATTTGGGTAGGTATTTGACATGTTAATAGGATCTTTATGTGTATATAAGAGAGGATAAGGGGCATAATTTTATAATTTATAGAGATCACACAGTTGGATGTTTTCAAAAGTTTAAAATATATTAATATCCTATTCAAAACAGATGAATCCAAAATGAATAATATTAAAATATCATAAGATATTGGGTAAAAATATTACCATATGATATTATTTATAAAATTTCTATGTCCTTTTATCCCTTGTCATTTTAGTTTTAACATATTTAACCTGTTGTAACTCTTATTGTGACAACTGACCTCTTTTACCCAAGTTACTGTTAATAATTAACAAAAATACAATGTAAATATTAAAATAATATTAAAATAAAAATTAAAAACATGATATAAATTTTATCATATTTTATTCAAAAAATTGAAAATTTTTCTTTTAAAATAAAAAAGAACACGTCAGAAAATGATTTTCCTTAAAAATGTACTTTTAAGTGTAAAAATGTTTTTAGAGAAAAATAATGTGTAATATTGATTACAAGGATATTTATTGGATTATTTTTAGTAAAAAAGAAATAATTAAATTTTAAATCCAATAAAAATTGAATTTTAAATTTTAAATGCATGAAAAGAAAATACAATTTTCTTAAAAATAAATATTTTCTACTATTCACCCAGAGATAATTTTTTTAGAAAATATAAATTATTAAATCAAAGATATTTTTGTCTTAATAATTTAAATAATAATGTTTATTTTCTAAAATAAAAATTCCAAAACTTATATATTAGGCTTTTAAATAAAACCATATAATGCAAGTAAAGAAATTTAGTAAGAATAAAACTATTTTCTTTTTGATTGAAAAATTACATAATATTCTTATTATTAATATAAATATGTAAAAAATAATTCATGAATATTAATTTGGAGTTATATTTATTTTATATTGAAATTACCTAGGTTGTGACACTTCAAGATATAGTGATAAACACTATGATTTTAGTAAAAAATTCCTTCTTCACTATTCTCCAAAAAATCAATTATTTTAGAAAAATATCCAAAATTCAAAAGAGAATAATATTAATATATATAATTTAGAAATGATATTGATTTTTTAAAATTATAATTCTAATGTTTGTAGATTCATCTTTTTTAAGAAAATTCAAAATATAAAAGAAATAATCTTTTATTGAAAAAATTATTTTTTTAAACATGAAGTGTTCCTAATATTATTTCATACCGATTTATAATTTAAATAATTTCAACATATTAGTTCAAATATTTTAATATCATATATTATCATAGTAATATTATAAAAATGGTTGATTTAATTTATTATGACATTAAATTGTAATTTGAGAAAGAGAAATCTATTTTTAATATTAAATCATATTAATTATTTATCATTAGATAGTAAGTAATTTTAATTAATTACTATATTTTTAATTAGTATAGATTTTATTCATTTTATAATTTATTAATAATGTTTATCTAATATATCTTGTCTTATCTTGGTTTGATGTTTTATATGAAAAAATATTAAACAAAGTATTTATTTGAAGAAATACATTAAAAAATATGAAGGTGTTATTGTGTAACATTCATGGAGGTTTTGTGTAAGGGGGATGATATGTAGGGAATCTCATTAATTTAATACTTTCATATGTCTCACATTTCTATAAATTATTATGACACCCTAAGGGTTAAAAAATAAATTGAAATTCATGAAACATTGTTTTAATTGGATAGTTATAAACTATCCATAAAACATAATTTTTCTACTTCCCTGATTTGAATTTAAAAACGGTCATCTACGGTTGTGATCAGTAAGTTATTTGTAGTCTAACAAAACCAACTTGTTTTTTTGGTGAATATTAACATACCATTATGAAAAGAAATATTAATTTTAATATGACCCACCATTTCCCTCTGGCATTGTCGCGGACCGTGGTGGTCGCGGTCCCATTCTTCGCACAACTATGGCGACCCGGTGTAATTTTCGCTGTCAGATTCTTATGCGGTTTTCTATACTGGTGGAACCATTGCACCATCACCATCTTCAAACCATTATGAACCATCAGAGGGACATCGGTTTGTGTTTGTTCAGCCCGCGCCCTCCGCGTTAGATGATAACATTCGGCTAACAATGTTCCACAATATAAGATGAGATACGAGGATTTAAATTAATCAAAAACGACCCCTACCTCGAAAACCTGTTGCACGTCGTCGAACCGTGGATGATGAACGTCGTGGTGGTGAGGCGTCGTGGAAGAATGGTGTCAATTCCATTGACGCCAGAGTAGGAGGAAGGAATACTTGTCATCGTTCTTCGGTGGAATCAGCGTTCTTCATTGAAGAGGGAGTCGTTCTTCATCGAAGAACGATGTACCTTTCTTCCAATTCTCTAAAGGCTCTCCCCACAAAATATTTTCCAACAAAAATTATTAGAAAGGATTCATCAATTAAAAAGAATTTTCATGAAATATTAATTAATTCAAAAAGAAATCATGGATTAATTAAATGTAGCATTTAATCAATCCTAGTTGTTGGAATTAAAAGAGAAGGTGAAGAGTTGACATTAAGAGTGGGAACTTGTCAACATTTAATAAAGGGGAGTTAATGAGGATTTGAGGGAAGGTGAATGGTTTAGGGCTCATGTGGGATCCACCACACCAATTCCACTCATGGAAGGTTATGTGGGAGTGGGCCCCACCAATAACTTTCCCATGTAGGATTTAACTACCGAAGATAAATAAAATTGTTCACAACAATTTTATTTAACTTTTTTTTATTTATCCCCAAAAATTAACTCTCAAACCGCATAAAACAGAACTACGGTAAAGGTCCCCTTAAGTGATTACTGGCGCTCTGAGTTCATCAGTGTCCTCAAATTTCAATTCCGAGCACTGGTTCAAAAGATAGAAAAACCTGCATGTACGTTTACTAAACGTACCCAAACAAAACATCAGAAATTGATTCCGGGCACACCGGGCCTCAGAATCAGGCACCGTCAGAAACTGTGAGCTTGTAAAATTCCATAGAATTTAAGGAAAAATATCCTTGAAATTCCCGGGTCTTTACACTACCCCAACTCAGGGTTTTGTGTCCCCATAAAGCTACAACATACACTAGGGAAAACAAAAGAGGTTACTGAGCACATATCAGAGCCTCCCGCTCCCATGTGATCTCCTGGAGGTTATCATGCTACCATCAAACACACACCAGAGGTATCGACTATCCACATAAGTCCCACTCCTATCGATCCTCAATATCCATTGGAACCTCCGTTAAATTCGTCCTGTGGTCGATGACGTGGGATAGGTCATGCATGCATCTCCTCAGCTGAGATACGTGGATGACGTCGTGCACCCGGTGCAACTGAGGTGGAAGGGCCCGATGGTAATCCACCTCACCTACTCTACTGATGAAGTGGAGGAGTGACTGTAAGAGACTGAAGTTAGGCTTCACCATCTCTATCTATAAAGGATATATGTAAGGCAGCCAACTACTCTGTCACCTCTCCTAGCAGCTAAATACCAGTCCTCCTGCTGAGCGCATCTGCAACAACGTTCCCCTTCCCAGGATTATAGACTATCTCGAAGTCATAGTCCTGGAGGAACTGAATACTCAAAACTCTTACAGCCACGGGGGTAAGGCTGGTCGACTCAAGAGTGATCGGCCGCACCCTCCTAAGCATGAGTTTATCCTGTGCTGCATGGGTTTCCCTTTTCACCGACCAAAGGAAAACCTCATACCAACATTGCAAATAAACAACAAACTTTTTCCCTAATATAGTCAATCTGTGTATGAACTGTGGTTGCCTAGTCTATACCCAAACTAACGTCGTAAGGCCTCAACACTGCCACCAAGAGTTTCCAACCGAAACTATCGCCTCAAGGGTCAGATCACACCGTCGGTGTAAGTGTGATTATCGAGTATCCTCCCAAAGGTATCTCCAGACGTGAGGGTCAAATCAACGGTTTTAACTAGAAACTCTAGGTCTGGGACAAGAATCGTGGAAGGAAGGAATTATTGGTACCTATGTCTATTGATACGGCAGCTCGTGGTAGACATAGACCATACCTCGAATCATTCCCAGATCCCCTGGGTCACACTTCTTGACCGTATGAATCTACTCTATTCCCCTTCCCTCTAGCTCCATGAGCCTAGCAGGGACTACAAAGGTGGGTGGTTGTAACATGTTGAAATGTTCATCACCTCATGTTGCTCTCCTATATTTTCTTCCACCTCTAATGCCTTGTAGATTCATTTGTCCTTAACACTTCCTCTTCACGAAAGATTTTACTCGATCAAGTCTCTAAGACTGATGTCAGTTTCATGCTTTCCAACTATTAACATTGACTGGTTGTATCCACTCAATCAATGAACATTCAACCACAATGGTTCTCTCTAGCACACTAACACAAGTAGGAATGCATAGTGGAAAACGTTCTGTCTCAGATATCCTTAAACACACCTCGCTCAGAGGTCTGAGCTCTAATGAACTGATCGAATCATAGTCATCAAGTACTAGGAATGATTGGTATGCCTCGATGAATAATCAGCTACCGACATGTGGTCTTTCCGAAGTTGTATAAGCTCTAGAAAACTCTTAGCCACCTCCTCAAGCCAGCCCTCAGCCGCCTATGAGTCGAGCTCCCCTCGGAACCTGAGGGGTATCTGATGCCGAAACACGTGTAAGGCACCAATCCTATATGTGTCATCTACCGGTACTGCCGGTTGTAATTTCTAACCAACAGGTGGTGATATAGCTGGCACACTACCCGAAGGTACTATCTCAGGAATCGGTCCACGTACCGAATCCTCATCACTATATGGACAAACCTCATGGTCACTCACTGCGAAACACTAGTAGCTAAGATCACCATCTTCACTACTAGTGTCTAAACTACGTGTAGAACTCTAGAAATCACCTCTAGCCAGTCCTATACTACCTGGGAATATGTCTCACATCGTAACCTTGGAGGCCTTTTCTTCTAGAACTCGTGCAGTGCGCTTTGTCAGCGTGCACCATCCACTAGTAAGGCTTGTGGTATCTGCTTCCCAATGAGTGGTGGTGTTGCAGGTACACAACATGAAGGTTCCAACATATAAAAGGGATCTTAACCGGAGCCTCGTCGCTTGGTGGGTCGTCATCGGGTACTCTCTCGGAAGTCCAACTGACTGTTTTCATGGAGGCATCCTAAACAGATGCGACATGGTCAAAAGATTATACCTGGTGAAATGACCTAGTTTGAGCTGACCTAATGAAAATTTTTTGAAACACACACGCAATCAGTGTTTTTTGCACCAAGTTGGAAATCAGTTGTCAGGGTCCTTGTGAATGGATAAGTCGGTCACCGCACCAACACTGGACTCCCTGAACTGAAAACCACACTCGGTACCCTTAACACTATTGCTTCACAGAAAAGAAATATCAGAGTCCAATGTTCTGCAGTAGAACTGACTCCTCTGATTCTAATTTGTCACGAACCATCCCCCGGGGCCCATATCGTGACTACCCAAAGCCCGCCTTCCATAGGCCCGGGGCTAGAGACTAGCACCAAAGGCGTAACTCCCTAAAACCTGGAAGGAATTTCCATTATAAAACATAAACACACACAAACAGAGAACAAGCGTAAGAAAACCCTAAGTAAAGTAATATATCAAGCGTGCTGAAATTACAAAGGGGATAGAAATACAAGCCCAACATAAAGGTACATCTACCACTGAAAGAAATTACAACTGAAAAGACAAACGACTGAATGGTGAAGCAGCTCCTGGATCGTCCTCCAGGTTCCTACCTGAAGGGTAGGTACATATGTCCTCCTCAGCACTCCGCGTCTATCGGTCCACTCCGTGTGCCGTCACACCGAGTGTCCACCTCCAGGTACCGTCCAACCCTCGTAAACTCGGCCTCGGTCAGCGTTGTCCGTCGTCTGCATCCAACACAAGGAGGTGCAGGAATAGCCTGTGCAGGGGTGAGTATAATAGTAATCAGTAGGGACCCCGAGACCCTCAAGGTCTCACTAAATCCAACAAGGATAAACCACAAAGAAATATCTCAACAGATAACCTTCACTTAGCTATATTCCCATACATATACCTAAGTTATCAAGTAACCCATCTCAATCACGAGGAAAACATAATGGTCATTGAATTAGCTCCAACCATGATTTTCATTATCAAAACCAAAACTTCTAGGTAACTCCTCCTTTGTCGAGTAGAGTGGACCTATCGTGACTCCGAGGTGCTACTCACTAACCTTAGACTGCTAAGGTACTTCTCATGTCGAGTACCGCGGGTCTGCTGCCAAACCAGGCACTCCTCTGCTGTGGGTCTACTGCCAAACTGGGTGCTCCCCCTAATAGCTGTCAGAGCTACTCCTTTTATCGAGTACCGTAAGTCTAATGCCAAACCAGCCACTCCATCCTCCGTGGGTCTACCACCAAACTGGTCGCTCCGTCCACTCGGCTAGTTGAATCACTCAGAGTCGAATCAGTCAAGCAGTCGCCAGGTCTACAGCTACTTGGTCTTTGCACCCTATCTTCTGGTCTCCAAGAGGATCTGCTCCATGAGCTACTGGTCGATACTCCAAGTGTCACGAAGTCTCATTCATAAGTATCACAAAGTACCGCCTCTTCATAGGGGTCTGAATGCAACAGACGATGCGTCAATCGGACACCCGGTCTGTGAGTTATTAGTCTTTTTGTCCCGAGGCCCGGTTGGTTTTGTGTACGAACCCACCCGACCGTATCTCAACTATACCCCGAACTCCCATGTGGTATACTCAATGGAAGCATTTCTCAAAGAGATTACCAGCTCCTCACGGTTGGTCAAACGGACGTCCAGTCTGAGAGTTATTGGCTTTTCCGTTCCAGGGGCCCGATTGGTTTTTAAGCTACAACCAACTCGACCATACTCCAATCTCATACAAAACCTATGTGGAGTATTCAAAAAGGGCATTATCTTCAATAGGAATCCAACGTAGCTGACGACACGTCAATCGGATGTCTGTTTCTTATGTTATAAGCATTTCCGCTCGTAGGGCCCGGTTGGTTTTGGGTTCGAACCAACCCGTCCATACACAAACTTCTCCAAAACCATGATTTAAATATATCAAAATGACCGTCTCTATCCGAGGAATCCTACACAACTGACGGGGCATTGATCGGAGGTCTGTAGCCCATATTATGGGCAATTAACCAAAAAAGGTCCCAAAAGGGGGGTCTGGGCCCGGTCCGACCCCACCCAACCCACCCTGGGTTCGGCCGAACCGGGTCGACCCAACTCGGGTCCGGGTCTCCCCTAGTAGGGTGCGGCCTGGCCTAGGATACCGGCCAGCCCAGGGCACTGGCACGGCCCGTGTGGCGCGGCGGTCTGGCCCGTGTGGTGCGGCGGCCCGGCCTGCGTTGCACGGCGGCCTGGCCCGCGTGGCGATGCGGCCCGGCCCGTGCGGCGCTGCGGCATGGCCCGCGTGGCGTGGCGGCCCGCCCCGCATGGCGTGGTGGCCCAGCCGCATGGCTGGGGCGGTGAAGCCCGCATGGCTACGCTGACCAGGCGGCGGCAGTTCTATGTGGGGCCCGCCCTAATAAAACAAGGTGGCAGTTTTGCGCCCCCTATCTCCCGTAACTGAACCGGGAAATGCCAGTTCCTCTCCCTGGAACCACCAGGTTCCTCCCTGGTGCACCCTCACTGGCGACCAGCTCAACTGACCGCCCTCCTGCCTATCCGCCGCAGCTCAGTCGCGACTTCCCCTTCCGGTGCGGTGCGACAGCACCGCGCCCTCTCTGACCGTCGCGGACCACATTGTTGTGGCCCCTCTATCGCGCGGCGTGACGGTGTCACGCTTTCTTCCGACTTTCGCGGCCCTCCTGTCCATGGCCCTCTTCCTCTGGCGCGGTGTGACGACACCGCGCCCCTCTGGCTTTTCCGCGGCCCGTGGTGGTCGTGGTCCCATTCTTCGCACAACTCCGGTGACCCGGTGTCATTTGCACTACCAGATTCCTCTGTGGTTTTCTTTACCGGTGGCACCATTGCACCACCGCCATCATCAAACCATTAAGTACCATCGGAGGGATGTAGAGCCGTGTTTTTTCGGCCCGTGCCCTCTGCGTTAGATGATAACATTCAGTTAAAAATGTTCCACAATAAAAGATGAGATACAAGGATTTAATTAATCAAAAACGACCCCTACCTCGAAAAGAGGTCGCACGTCATCAAACCGCGGAAGACGACCGTCATGGTGGTCGAGCATCGTAGAAGAATGGTGTCGATCCGTTGATGTCGGAGTAGGAGGAAGGAAAACTCATCGTCGTTCTTCGGCGGAATCCACGTTCTTCGTTGAAGTGGGAGTCGTTCTTCGTCAAAGAACGTTGTATCTCTCTTCTAATTCTCCAAAGGCTCTCCCCACCAAATATTTTCCAACCAAAATTATTAGAAAGGCTTCCTCAATTAAAAAGAATTGTCAAGCAATTCTAATTAATTCAAAAAGAAATCAAGGATTAATTATATGTAGCATTTAATCAATCCTTGTTGTTGGCATTAAAAGAGATGGCGAAGAGTTGACATTAAGAGTGGGGAGTTGTCAACATTTACTGAAGGAGAGTTAATGGGGAGTTGAGGGAAGGTGAAAGGATTAGGGCTCGTGTGGACTCCACCACACTAATTCCTCTCATGGGCGGTTATGTGGGTGTGGGCCCCACAAATAACTTCCCCATGTAGGATTTAACTACGCAAGATAAATAAAATTGTTAACAACAATTTTATTTAATTTTTTTTTAATCCCCAAAAAATTAACTTTCGACCTACATAAAACGCAACTGCGGTAAAGGTCCCCTTAAGTGATTACCAGTGCTGTGAGTTTATCAGTGTCCTCAGATTTCAATTCCGAGCATTGGTTCAAAAGATAGAAAAACCCGCACGTATGTTTACTAAACGTACCCGAACGAAACTTCAGAAATTGTTTCGAGGCACACCGTGCCTTGGAATCAGGCACTGTCAAAAACTACGGATTCATAAAATTCTAAAGAATTTTAGAAAAAAAATTCCTTATAATTTTTGGGTCTTTACAATTAATGGGTTTATATATGGATAGGTAGATATGGACAGTATGTGATAATACTCCCTTGATCAAAAACCATTCATAGATATTTTTTTGTTTCATTATTATGTTTCTTTAATGGTGACACAATATCTACAAAAAAATATATGTTTTAATTACTTGATTGAAACACATAATTAGGTGTGGAACATAACAAACACTATTGTTTGTAATTTAAAAATAAAATTATAGAGGATATGTAGTTAAGGTACTTCTATCCTTATGACTCATCATGATCTCCATAATTCCTTTGAGATGTGACTTATATCTAGGATATAGACTTTAGAGTTTGTGAGACCTTTTTTGTTAAAAATATTTTTAGTTTCTCTTGAGATATTATCCATTACAGAATAAAGATGTTATGTTTAGAATTTCTTGATATCTCTAAGACTTCTAGTCGTAGAAGATATTTTGATAATTTATTTTTATTTCATCCTTTTTTTGTTTTTATGATTGAACTAACATGTAGTTTTTTATTTATTTATGCTTTTGTGGATTCCTACTGAATATGTTTATTCTCACCCATACACAAGATTAATTTCCACACATTTTTTATCTATGTATATGATTCATTTTTTAATAGTGACCTTGGGGGAGTACTGCTAGTGTGGATTGTTTGTGGATGAATCTTGGTGGTGCTTGGTGGATTTTGATGGAAGTGGTGACTATTACATATGGATATTGATCTAGGAGTCCTTGGCAAGTAGGAAAATCTTTCCCGTTGTCTAATGGTTCATTGATTTTGGATACCATTTAAGATGTAAAACTCATAATATTTTTTTATAATGTGGAAATGTATATATCATGTGATGTATTAAGAAATAATTTTATAAAATTTTGTTTTTATTCATCCCTATAGATAATTATGATGTATTTTATTTCAATACTAAATTAAATATGATGGTTTTTAAACTAGTCTTCCATACAAAGACAAATGATGATGATTCCAGGTAAAACAATCCTCTAAATTTTTATATGGAGAGTGCTAGGGGTAATGTTGCAAGCATTGGCATGTGAGTGTTAATGACAATGATCGTCAGTTTCATGATAAATTTTCTACGATAGGTGTCTGATCTTGAGAATTAAGCTTGAAAGTTACTAAATACTTGTAGGGAAATTAATTTAACAATGTTTTGAGAAGTTTGATGATTTATTGTAGATAATAGATGATTGTTTTAATTAATTGGAAAAAATATTAGATTTTTGATTTAATGTTGAAATTTGGATAAGACAAAAATTCATATAACATCAGAGATTCAAATACGATTTCTCCTATAGGTAAGTATTCAGAGGGGCCAATGCATGAACTTTCTCAAAATTTGGCTTAGTTTGGTGTGTTTAAGACATTCAATTTCATGTATGATATTTTTTTTCGATGTAAGATATTTTATAAGCACATACAATGATTAAGAGTTGTGTATGATATCATTTTTTTGTATGATACTTGAGATCTTCATAGGATATATTTATTAAAACGATATTGAACTTTTAAAAAAATTAGGTAAATTTCATATCAATGATTTTTTATAAATTAGGGATTAAAATATTATGATTCCATGTATTATGATCATTCAAAGCCTGAAATATTGTGAGGTTGTAACACCTTGATATTTTGAAATATATTCTTCCCTAAATTAATACTAGGTTGGAAGATTGTTTCACATTAAACAACCAACTAAACAAGTTTTGAGATATTAGATGAATATTATGATGACTATATAAGAATAATAAAATCTCTAGAAAATAAAAATATTTTATTAATTAAGAAATACATACATAATAGGATTAAGAACACTTAATGTTTTAAAAAGACATTTTTCAATAAAAGTAGTTTTCCTTTAAATATTTTATTTTCTTTTAAAAGATAATTTTTTAAATTTTATAATTTTTATTTGATAATTTAAAATAATTTTTATATTAAAAATGTAAATATTATCCTATGATTAATTTGTTATATTTTTTTAAAATAATAAATTTTTAGTTGCGTAGTGAAAAAACTATTTTACGAATAACATCACTTCTAGGAAATTAAAATGATACAATAATGACATAAATGTTTTTGAAAAGTTTTTTATTTAGATATTTTATATTTTAAAAGTATAATATATATTTTTAAAATACTATATCAATTTATAAAACTGATGTTTCATGTTTGGGAAACTTTAGTAACATTTTGGACTAAAAACTATTTTTATTCAATAAATTAAAAATTAGTTTTCATATCACATAAAAATTAAATGTAAAAAAATAGATTTCATATATTATATAAAAAAATTCATATTATTTAAAAAATTTAATTTCATTTTTAGTCCTAAGAATAAGATTACTAAGATTAATGATAATTACTGTAATAATAGAAAAACTATTAACTTCAATGAATTGTTTTATTTACATTATGTAATTTTGATCTAGTAAAATTTCCTAATATCTTATAAAAAATTAATAAAATATAATTTTAAAGCCTATATATAAAAATATTTACAATTATTTAATTAGAAATCAATAATATATAATATTGTGAACATTTAATGGTAAAAATAACATATTTATACAAAAAATATTTCTTATATATTAAAAGTTTTAATTTAAAAGTTAATTTTATATTATGTATTTTTTTAATTTGATTATATAAAGAATAGATTTAGTTTTATAACAAATTTTTTTGGAGTGGTAACCTTATATTTTTTAAAAAATAAAAATTATTTGTGTAATAACTAGTTACAAAGGTAAAAACCCAAAAGGTAAATGTTAAAACCCAATATTAAAAAAAATAAAAACAATTTTGAAACAATAAAAAATGAATATTGGGGGAACAAAAAAACTCATATCATCCACCAATCAATTATTTTATATTTTGGGCAATTTAACATTGAATACTGTTAAGATATTGAAAAATTAATGGGTATTTAAAGAAGTTTCATTTTCTTCACTTATAAAAGGGATCACTTCCACCACATTTCTCTACCCATTAAAAAGATTTTGGTATCCCAATAATCATCTATATTTTATCCCCAAACCTCTACCAATTTCCTAGAATCCGTTTTCTTTCCAAAAGATCAATCTAAGGAGAGTTATGGTATTACCCAAGGGAGATCATCCAAAGGTTGAAGGTAATACTCTGAACCGATCCCTCTTAGTTTTCTTCTTCTTTAACCCTTATAAAAATTTTATATTGATTAAATTGTTATAAATTTAATATTATTAATATTCTTCATGTTATTTTACTAATGGAATATCACATATATTCCTCTATTAATAACCATTCATAAAACAAATATGTCCTCATGCGTTTGTGGGGACCCCCATCTCCTTGAACTTGATGTTCTATTTCTCAAAATCAACATACATGGAAAGTAGAAAATGGTTATTTATTTAAAAAATATAATAATTATATCATTATTATGTTTATTAAATGAAAATTATTTTATTTATATACCCCTCCCATTCTATGGATAATTAAATCATCGTCTATGTATGTGAGGACTACCACCAACACAGAATGATGTATTTCATTTTCCATTATCACCTAACATTGATGAATATAAAAATTTATTTAATATATAAAAATTATATTTCTGAAACTATTAATATTATTTAATCATAATATTTTACATCCTATATGTGATGTTAATAATACATAACCATAGTAAACTTAACTACCTTAAATGAACATATCAGTGGACCTTTCTTAATTTGAGACCATTTTGGGAAAACCTATAGAATTATATAAATTACATGATAAAATAATAATAAAAGACATGAAAATATAATTTTTTTGGATATTATCATGATATTTTTTAAAACTTTTAACACAATCAATATACCAAAGAGGGTTCAAAGAAATTTACTAAACTAACTCAAGTAACTGTCATAAGTGAAAACTATTTAATAAATAAATAATTTTTTTAATAAAAAACATTATAAAATTAAATAAATATTAATAATGTTCTTAATAAAGGTTTTAATAAAAATAATTTAATTTTTCAATATGGTAGTCACATATAAAGAATAATTTAGTACCCATGCTAAGTGTTTTTGGAATTAAACTTTGTTTCCTTGAGATATAATTCAAATTCACCACTTCTTTCTTTTTTTTTGTGATTACGCATTGGAAATGGATTTATTTTTTTCATAAATTTAAAAAAAAATATGGTATTTTAAAAAAATTATGTTCTAACTTCCATGTATTTTCATTTCAAATGATTATGACAGAGTATTGTTTTTTTTACTCAAACACAATTTCTTTTAGTTATTATACTCCATCTTAAAATTTTTAATACTATGATTGATTGATTCCACCAAGATATTTTATTTGTCATTAATTTCTATGCCTCTATGATTAAATTAATTTTTAAATTCAAATATTTCCAATTTATTAATTTTTTCATCAAAAAGTATATCATTGTTGTGAATATTTATCATATTCTTTAACAATATTTTCCCGTTTTCCCATATTTTTCTATTACCACTGATTTTATACCTTATATTTAGAAATATAATTTTTTGTTTTCATAGGTGAACATAATACATCCTTTATCCAATTTTCAAAATAATGTTTTATTATCCATTTTTAAGATTTAGTATTTTAATAAAGTTAATTTAATACACAAAAATGGGTCTTTCAATCTACTCTAATTAATTTTTTGTTACAAATTATTTTTATTTTATCCTATTTACTCTAAATTATTCTCATATGTTTAATAAATATTATGTATTTATGTTCTTTATATATACATATAGTTAATTTAACTTTGTTTTTTTGGGATAATACTAGTTTTATGTTCTATTCTCGGTTCTCTATTTTAAGTAAACCTGATTTAAGTGAACTTCCCAATTTATTATTTCTTACAACGTACCACCTCCATAAAATGTTTTATTATCCATGATTATAAGTGAAATTTAGTGAAAATCCTAGGGATAACATTAAGGGATATTTATAAATATATGAAAATTTAATGAAATTTTGTTAATTTTTTGAATAAGTTTTTTTCTTAATAATTAAATCCCTTTATTGATGATGGTAAGTGGATGAAGCTATGAAAAAATTAAACCTAAGGGTAATAAACCAAAAAGATCCTGGTTGATTATCAACTCGACTGGGTGCATGATGAGTGGTCTTAATACTGCCCACCTTGATAGAAACTCCCAAGGGATATGAATTGGTAATAAAATTTTCTATAAAATCCATTATTATGGATTTATTACGTTTAAGAATTAGGTTAAGGTGTATAAGGTAACCCAAATCAAATTATCCTAGGTTGAATTTAGAATAATCTAGGTTGAACTGAATAAATTTTAGACAAATTTATTTTTTTCAAAAGCGCGACATCATGAGATTAAATTTTTACGAGATTATTAATAATAATTACCTTATGATTTTATTCTTGATTATTACTATTTAAATTTTATTTTCAAAATGGATGATACTAGGAGGAACCAAATTAATAATTCACATGATGGAAAATGCAATAATTTTTATAATGTGAATCTAAATGGAAAAAATATTGTGTAAAAAATCATGTGGTTTTTCTCAAACAACTATCTCATGTTATTATTAATAACTTGAGTTTTTTGAACAAAAAAACAAAAAAATGAAGAAAATGATAGTGTTTTATAGTAGATAAGGTGAAAAATATGATTAAAGATATAATATTAAACTTTATATATGTCAAAAATGTGAGAATAAATACACAAGGTAATATCTTAAAGTAATATGAATGTTTTAAAGTGTATAAGGACTAACCACCATGTTTTTTATTTTCATTCTAGGATGATTATGATGATCAGCAAAATCATGGTGAAGAATATCTAATTGATCAAATGTAAGTAGTTTAGGAATTATTCAAATAGATTCCCTAATCCAGGATAAAAAAAGGATAATATATCTAAACAATCTCCTAGTCCAAGAGAGAAAAGTAATTATTATCATTTGAAAAATATTGAAGTTTATGATGATAATTAATTGGTGAATGTTACACTTATCCACCGTCCAATATTCCGATATATATTATTTGATTCTGGTTTAGCCACTCTATTATACCTAAGAAGTTCCCTAAGATAATAAAATCAGTACTCCAATGATTTGATATTTTCAAGGACAAATATATATTATTATAGTATCCCATTTTTTGGTATATTGAATATGCTTCGTGAATGTCTTGGTATCCTTCCTTGAAAAATTTTATTTGATTTTGGAAATTGGATATATCTAGACAAGAATCCATATTAACTACCAAAATAGGGAAATAACATTTCAAACCATCCTATGATCATCTATGATTGTATGGATGACTAATTTATATATTTTAAAAGTAATTATATTATAGGATTTAGGATACCAAATAATAAGGGATGTTGAGTTCAAATTATTGGAGAAAAAATAATATTACGATTGAAAAATTCAATGGGAAGAAGATATATTTACTATGTTTTAAAGATGATACCTCTTTAGAAGTTATATATTGGGTTGTGTCTATATTTTAGATATCCTAGTCATTTTTTATTAGTGAATGATAATTAAAATTTAATGGGTGAAATTTATTTTAAGGGGGGTGAATATTAATCCTTGATATTCTGGAATATATTTTTCTCTAAATTAATACTATGTTCGATATCATATTTGACAAACAACACAAGAACTATAAAATACACAACATATTATTATTAATAAACTATAATAATAATAAAACCTATAGTAAATAATAATATTTTAATCAATTAATAATGCATACAAAATAAAACCTCTATGATAAAAAGGAATTTTTTTAATAAAATTAGTTTTCCATTCAATTTTGTATTTTCATTTAAAATAATATTTTATAAAATTTATAATTTTAATCTGATTAAATTTTCGTCATTTAAGGATTCATAATTTCAGTATTAACTTATCATAAATTTTTGAGTTTTTTATTAAATAATTTATTTTTATGTAAATCGTGACAATATGAATTTTTTTAATACACTCACTTTTATGACATTATCATAAAACAAGCATTACTTGATTTTTTTAAAAAATTAAATAAAAATTAAATATTTATAAATTAGAATAGATAAATTAAAAATAATATATTTTTAATATCCTTTCCCTGGTTCACTGTTGATATTATCCAAACTTGGATTCCGTAGGACGTCAGGGACACCTCCACATACTCTAGAGACTATCGACTTGAAACAATGGTCTAGGGTAAAACTGTGGAGAAACTATACCCTATATCAAAGTAATAAATAATAAAAAATAAACAAAAATTATACAATTCATTAAATTATCATAGTATGTGGAATCTATAAACATATCCATGAAAAATACATGAATGGAAAAGTATACATTCATACCACAATAATGACCAATCTCTAGGATGATCATAAATACAAATAAAAGAAGAATAAAAATGAATGTAAAAGTTGAAGTACAACTTATCTAAGAATCACCTCATCCTAATCTCTGATATTGTCTAATCTATCTAGTAGAATTATCTAATATTGAGCCTCTTCCCATCCTGAAAAAATGAACAGTGCAGATTGATCGAGTGCCGATGATTCATGGAAACTTGAGTAGGGTCTGAGTAAAAATAAGGAGGGAACCACTAATATGGTCCCCAAAAAACTTGTAAATGCGTTGTACAAAAATGAAATTCTCATCTAAATAAAGTAACAAGCCACATAATTGTATGTAAATAACAATTATTGATCCTTATGTCTTGTGTATCATGAGAAATCAACCCAAAACATCATTGACTAGTGCAATACTTTCTATGAGTAAATCACATAATCATTCCATCTAAATTTCATAACATACCTAAGGATATCGTGTATGGATACCCAAAATTATGGGGGAATATATTTTCAACCCTAGAACTAGTGCATCCTCTCGAATCTAGGGATCAAATCTAAGGCATCCCAAATCATGGTATTCCTAACTCCAATGCAGGATAGCCAAAACCATACTACATCATCTCAAATATAGTAATGAAATACATGGAATCGAAAATTGTGGTACTTAGTAACTAATGCATGACATCCCAAATCATGGTTCTCTTAGCTCCAAATCCATGAAAGCCCAAAACATTATATCCTAGATCTAATACATAGAATCCTAAAACATGATTAGAGGCCTCAAATAATTCCTAGAAACAATTCATTGGAACCCCAAACCATAGTACTCCAAAATTAAATATAGTGAATCCCAAATCATGTGTAAATACCTCAATGGATGATATATCCTGCCAAACGCTTCTCAAATAACACATCTCAATGTGAACGGCCACCACCTCCAGTGCATCCAAAACCCGAGGTATACCATAAAAATGAAGGAAGTATCCTCTTCAAAACCATAATAGTATAAAATATTTTATTAAATTTTTAAGGGGAAACCATTAATCATTACTAGTCATTTCCCATAAAAACCCTCTCAATAGGGTTAACATGACATGAAGGCACTCACTGAGACCCCTTAGGTCTGATCTCATTTATGACACACTACTAGGGACCTCTTATTTCCAATGTATCTCTTTGGTCTGAACTCATAAAAAAAGGAATAGCATCCCTTGACATCATCAAACTATCATCAAGGCCTTATTGACCTCCTAAACAGTTCTATTCATGCAACTCTCAAAAGATAAATCTTAAGGTCCTTCTCTGCACCAAAGTCATCTTATGGTCGGTTTGAACACCAAAAAAATATTTTAACTACCCAAGGTCTATCCACCTAGGCAATAACATCTATTTGTGAGAGAGGAATTATCACCCCACTATCATGTGACTATCCCAAACGCTTTAACACATTTCTTAATTGTAATAAGGGAAATCCCTAGTCCACCCATCACAAGTCATTACTTACCTCTACCTGGAGGTTACTAGGGGAACCGACCAATAGGTTCATTAGGCTTTTTTCGTTTAATTATCACCCCTTAGGGTCTAAGTGTTATAAAGAACACATAATAATAATAATCAATTCCAAAATTATTAAAGGTCAAGGAAATCAGTCCAGTGAATTTGGGTCCATCAAGAATCATGGAACCTTGTTCAATCTATGTACATTTAATTTTAAATTAAACAATTCATTTCAATTAAAAGATCAAATTACCTTAGTAGGAAGACCATCTATCACATTTTATAAAAAATAAACCACAATACCATAGTTAATGTATGATGGGCCACCAAACTCAAGAAAGATTCATTTTCCCTTTTAAATTCATATCTTAACAGCTCTGCATAAGCCTTCTTATGTATATCTAACCAACGTTCACCCGCATGAGGCCTGGGTTATTCCATCATTCCAAAACCAAATGATATGGGGTATATCCCACTAATGAGGCACCCCTAGGGCCAATAAATATAATAAAACTATTTAATATCATCATTCCAATTCTCCATTACAAAAAATTTAAACCAAAACCCCAAAAAAATCCGAACTAAGACCTGACTTACCAAAAACAGTATGAAAAACCTTAATGATCTCATCTTTGGTCCTCCTCTACGCAATATAAGTAGAATTCCTCTTAGTTAGAGTAATTTTTCCAATCCACTAGTGAAAATTAGTAATGAAATCTAAATAAAATCATTGAAAATCAGTGGATACAACCTGAAAGCAGATCAGAGGAAGGGACGTACCTAGATTCAATGAACAATACCACTGAGAAACATCCCACATCAAGGAGGGAGGAAAGATATGGGGGTCCAACTTTTTAGCCTCCCCACATGCATGCATGACCAAAGACAAGGGGGTGTGTCATGGGGGGGATCCTATCCTTTTTTTTAATGTTACTAGAAACATTTCATGATGTGATCCATTGGTTCACACTATAAACCATTAGTACACACAATGGACCATAGAGGAAGAGGGACCCTACCCCTATTATTAATTTTCATTTTGTGAACCACTGATTCATACCATGAAATATTTATTGATTGAATTTTGTAGAATCCCATCCCCCCTTCATTCCTATGATGATTTTTATAACCCTAGGGGAGTACACTAGACCATAAACCATGTATAAAAACAATATTTATAATGTTAAATCTTTTTGAATCTCATTATATGTCTTAGTTTTCAAAATGAACCTTCCACTAGATCAAAAAAATAAAATTTATTCTTAAATTCATAGCTCATCTGAGTATGGGGTTTTACAATCTCCCCATCATATAAATTATCATCTTTATGAAGTCTTTTTAACCATTCAAACAATAATCCAATCCTAATTAGGTCACCGATACTCACTCAATTTTCCATGTTGTAGTATGTAACTCAGAATGAGGTTTTATAGTGAAGCTCCAAACAAGAGGTGAATCATTTATCAAAAACTGATACACCACTCTCAACCATCACAAAAAACATGACAAATTTCAAAGGAACCCATCCATATTTAGACACCACTGTGTCATGAACCTCATCATCCAAATTATAATGCACCCCACTATATTCCTTGTATCATAATGGATGACATTGATTAATGTTACTCTCCACCATTGGGATATCCTATAGAAAATTTTCCTCTAGGAATCAAATAATTTGATTGGCCTGAAATCTATCTCACTTAAACCAAGCACTTATGAAAGAAACAATTAGAAACCAGTACTATGTATCTTATCTGATTCTGAACTGAAATAAATGAGTCTCCATTGCCTATGTATAATACCCATGAATGTCGACCTTTCCCCAAAAGGTCCTAATAAAACAAGAATACCCCCATCATACCAAATGCATCATAACCATACCATGATACTAACTTCCCTTGATTTCCCAATAATTTTTATCCAAAATGAAACATTTAAAATGTTTTCAAGAAATTCACCCTCTAAATAACATGACGAAATACGTTGACCCCCTAAAAAATGTTTCAAAACTTGTTTTCCCCTGAACCATGTCATGCATCACTGGTAAAAACCATGAACCAAATGAAGAAATTGGTACACCCCCAAACCATATCAGAATATCTAAACCATACCAAGAACTATAGTTCACCTCATTAACCACCATTAATTCAAATAGAAAGCAACCCGAGCCTGATGAAAAAACACCGACATAGACAAAAATCTCAACTGAATCTCATGTATGGTATTAAAATGGGAATAGATATATTTATATTCATCCACTCAAAAGTGTCTATACACCACATATACCATGAAAAAATTGGTCCTAACACACTAATGAACCTACCAATATAGGGTCATGCCTACACAACCCAAAATCCATCCATTTCCATATGTAATGATTTGATGCGACAATCCTTCTCATACCTGAGTTCTAATGAAATCATAAATTACTAAACATTCTCAACTCACCATGAACTCTATCTTCAACGCCATCTAAAATTTATTAGTGAGGGTCATGTCTTAAAATGGTCAACGGTGCACTACCCACCATATGGATTTACTTAAACTACTCCATAAGAACAATCTTAATAGTTTTAATGTTGAATTTGTGTCCCCATTCTAGATCCATGCTCACCTATGCTATTAATAATTGACCATTATATTAGAAGTTACAGTATCAAATTCACACATTATCTAATCCATGCTGCTAGAAGTTACACATCACTAAACCTAGGCTTAGATATTTATTCAACTGACCATGATCACTACATAACAATATAATAAAAATAGAAGAACCCCTATGCTCTTTTCCAACAACCTCACATCTCTCACATTTCAAGGAAAATTCAAGTGATCACCCACAAACTGGTTATTGATTCTAAAAAACACTTTCATCCAACCAAACACTTCCACTTCACCGCTCATGAATCCATCTAATGCCAACATGGTCAGGTACATGGTTGATTATACCATCTAAACCTAGTCATGATACTTAAAAGAATCATCACTCTAGGTTCTTTCCTCATTAGTATCTGAGTCATCTCAATGCCTATACCATATCAAAACTATAAAAATACACTTTTTCAACACAGATATAACAATGGTTTGTTAAAAACACAGAAATAGTTAATATGCTACCACTGTTTTATTAAAACTATGGAAATACCCTCGATACCTCGTGCCACTACAAGAGACTTATTATACTCTTATCATGGTTCACTTCCTCCCATAGTTCCCATCTTTACCTTTTATCTCCACTCTCTACATATCTACCTATGATGATCCTACTCTTCTGACATGACTGCGATGTAGAAATTCCACCTCCTTGCCGATGTGACTATGACACAACCACCCCACATCCCTACCGACATGGCTCTGATATAGTCTCCCCACCACCCACATCTCTTTCCACACCAGCCAAACTTATCATCTTAAATTTCCAATCTATGAAACACCTGATATCCACTCAAATTCCTCTGATGGATCTCTTGACAAATTTCTTCATGCCAAGCAAATTTTCTCAATATACACTAGCACTCCCCTGTGCGAATGCACGACATTATCAATCAATTATTATATTCAACAATAAAATACTGGTTCTAAAAGTTAATAATGAACACTAATGTTGAATTTATTTAAATCACAAAAATATTGTACACAATATTGGAATACATTTGGAGGAAATATTGAGATATCATGAAAATAGTAGAAAACATTAAGGAAAACATTAATGGATTGAGAATATAATTCAAGAAGGAATTGAAAAAAATTAATGAAAGTACATTTCAAATATAATTTACAAAAACATTGAATCTTACAGTGAAATAAAAACTGATGAAAAAAATATTTTTCTCTCTATTTCTAGAAGTTTATTATCCGTTGACACTATAATCCAAAACAGAAACATGCTTCGTCGATAAAATGGTGGACGATATTAACCTGTTCAAAATGTAAATAATGTCAAAAATACATAAAGAATTATTTTTATGGAAACTTTATGTTGTAATATTTTAAAATAGATGATGTGATTTTTTCTACAAGAATGGTTTAATATAGATTTGACAATACATGTTTTACACCATAAAATACTAATTGTAATCCTGATATACCATGCCATAATACTTAAAAATGAAAATTTAAGCATCATCATTAATTAAATTAGTTTTACCATGTTTTATGAACCAAAAATGTCACAAGTTAGAAAGACACAACAGAATACCAACAAAGAATAAATTTCTATATTCAGAAACTATATTCCTGTTTTAAATTCATTTTTTAATGAATATGTAATAGAAAATTTTCAAAAAATAAGCTATATGAAATTAAAAATAATTAATAAAAAATATTCATGCTAAATATGCCAATATGCTGGCATATGTTTTCTGCATGCTAAAGAGGGATATCATGGACTGTTCAGATGCTCTAAGAAGTTGTAATTGGAGAAACCTATTTCGGGAAGAATGTGGTCAAAACTGAAAAATGTATTTCAGCTAATGGAAAACTTGGTACAGATGTAACTATCAAATTCTCAATGATAGATATATCTATCACAATGACGTATGATGTTAATGGGATTATATTTAATTGAATTGAGCCGAAAATATAGTAATAAGCGAGTACATGATCTAGTGCTCTAAAAAATGACTTACAAGTTATATTTAAGGGCATTAAGGATGAAATTTTCATGTAAGAAAGATTTGGTGGTGTTGTTACCATCTAGTTTTGAAGATATCATTTCAATAACAGTGAACCCTATAATATCATCCACACTGACTCTTCACTATACATACACAAAATATGGTTTAGATAAAATGTTTTTAATCCATATGAAAATATATAATATGAATCAGGAAAGAAATTCTGAATGAAAATACCTCAACGATTCATTGAATGGCGCACCTTAGATGCTCTCCAATACATAACTTGAATACCTGCTTCAATTATATTCATATAATCTCTCCCTAATTTGTCTATTTGATCAATTCTAGGCATCATGGTTGTCAGTAGGCCGGAAAGGCAGATCCCCTCTAAATTTAGTGTACCTATCAACAGATGTTATAGGGGTGGGGTAATTGAATTATATAAGAATTAAATGAACTGAAGAGAAACAAATTTATGAAAATATCATCATCTCATAAACATGAACTATTATTAATGTACCACCAAATCCCGGATTATTTATAGAAAATAATTGAATTTATTGATTTAAGTAGAAAGTGATAGTGACAGATGAAATAATTGAGGCAAAAATATGATTTTTAATAGTTGTAAGGATTAAAATAGAACTAAAATTGGGTAGGGTTGAAATAGAACCATAATTCCTACAATTCTAGGGTTTTAATATACCTGCACTAATTAAAAGATGAGTGTGGATTTGAAACATTATATCATTGAGATTTAATGGTAATGAAAATTTATTATTCACTAATAAAAACATGCATATTAACTCAATAGTTTTAAACAACTATGTTGATTAATGTATGGCAATTCAGTTGGGTACAGAGAGTTGAGCCCCTCTAATAATTTGATTTTGAAAAGAAAAACCTATTAAACAAAGTACAAACCAGTAATGAGTGGTTTGTAATTATGAAAACATTATATTCTTCTATGATTCATAAAAATGTAATTAAACAAAGGCCAAATTAATAAATATTGTGATATGATAAACTCAAGAAACTTGCAAAAAGTAGTAACTAATACAGAGATTCTTCTACACTGTACAATGATTCCAAATTATATATACCATAAAGATTGTTGGTCCCCAGTATATTTTTTATAATGAATTAATACTTGAGTACCATTAAATGGTTGTTGCAGATACAACCAAGAAAAGACAATATTTCTTGGGATTAAGTGTCAAAACCAAGTGCAGAAGGCTCCTTACTGGGAATTTTTTTTACAAACACAACTCCCTGGAATAGTTATGAATAAAGGCATTAATGACAAGGTGCATTGGGAGAACATATGAGACTTAAAAAACTGATAGAAAATAAAGCTACATTCACAACCTTGGTATCATCAAAACAATAATGTATAATTACAACCTTCAAAAGCTCATTTAGTTGCATGTGATTATTCCATGCAAAAAGTAGTAACTGATACGGAGATTCTTCTACAGTGTACAATGCTGCCAAATTATATATACCATCAAGATTGTTGGTCCCCAGTATAGTTTTTATAAGGAATTAATACTTGAGTACCATTAAATGGTTGTTTCAGTTACAACCAAGAAAAGACAATATTTCTTGTGATGAAGTATCCAAACCAAGTGCAGAAGGCTCCTTACCGGGCAAAATTTTTACCAACACAGCTCCTTGGAATAGTTATGAACTAAGGCATTAAGGACAAGGTGCATTGGGAGAACATATAAGACTTGAACAAAGGACATAAAATAAATCTACATTCACAACATTGGTATCATCAAAACAATAATGTATAATTACAACCTGTAGAATCTCATTTAGTTGCATGTGATTATTCCATGCATGTTACTATTAGGCATAATTTTTATCAGGCATAAAAGACATAAAATGAACTTCTATGGGAAATTATCCCTCCAATTAAAACAAATTACATTTATGATACATTCATAAATTGAACAAACCTTGTGTTTTCTAGAAACTCAGATAGAAAACCAATTTGAATCTCCACTCAAAGAAGTGAATCCCCCTCATCAATAACAATGAAGAGTATAATGGATGCATGAAACATATGGTTTGGTAAATTAAAATTGAAATACCATGTCATGTTGAAATTTTTATCAACACATATAGAAAATGGCATCACAATGTTGCAACTAATTTTAAGAAATAATACATTAAAATGAATCTTGGATGTGGTATGTGTTCAGAAATATAACATACCATTATAATCATCATTTCCTACTATTTGAACAACATTAGAGTTTTATAAATAGAAATTTTTGGGGTAAACAATATATATAGTAGGATTTGAAAAATAAAATTAATAAAGAAATGGAAATGGAAATAGATAGGTAGAAGTTGAAGTGTTGACCTTATTTTCAATCACATCGCTTAGTTTTCTATCGAGACACTTCTCTATCTACTTCAAATGGAAACGATCAATTCCAAAAGATCCTCCCAGTTATTTTTCAAGTGTATCTACTTCTTAGGAATCAGCATGGGAAAATCTAGTCAGACCATAGTTAGATTTAGAGATATAATAATGGTTGATAGATTTGACTATACCAATTGAATTAATGCTTAGCATGGTTGATTGATATGAATCTACAAGAAATGGATGAGTACACCAACCTGCTTACATGCAACTCAAGAGTGGGTTGTTATAGTTATTCTAGGTTCCCTGATCACAAATCATGACTTTCAAGTATCTATCTCATGCTTCATGGATTCCAAAATATAAATAATAGGACCAGGAGATAATAAAATTAAGAATAACATATCACCATTTGTTATTTGACAACTCAAAGAACACAATAAATTGTTCTATTTGAAAACAAAGATAAAACTATTTAACTACTTCCAAAAACATCAATAATAGAAAATATCATGTAAACAATTACATTAGATATGGATAAATTTCATCATACAAGGGAGGATAAAAAGAGATGTAGTTCACAGTACATTTATAAAATGATTCCAAACATGCTCAGAAACATATCTAAACAGGTTTCAAAAACAAAAAGAATGTTTGAAAACATGAGCATCCATATCCTTCTAAAACCAATAAATCAGGGAAATTAAAAACATAATGAATGCTTTCCAATCAAACCTTCTTGCAGTATTCATCCATACCGTCAAGAAGAGATTGAATACTTTAGCCAATATTTACTCATTGTCGATGTTTCAACTCCTTAAAAACATAATGATTAGATGTCACATACCTGAGTAAGTAGAATAAGTGAAAAAAAAATTTATTTTTAATTAATAGAAAAATACATCAGGAGAATTACCTTGAATCTATGTTACCATTTCATTCAGAAACTGCATATAATGATAAATAAAGCTAAATTAAAGAAGACGTGTAAGCTCATTATGCACCATTACAATTATCATTCAATGTAAAAAAATGTACAAAATCATGAGTAACATCAAATTTGGTAGAACAATTAAATAACAAAACAACACTAAGCCTAAAATATTTATAGTTTAGGAGGCTATTAGTATTTCATCGTAGGAGAATTTAAATGATAAAAATAATTAATGGCTTTATCACGATTCAGTGATCCTAAAATCTGTACATTTTAATGCGATATGAAATCCAATTAAGTCAATGAGAAGATCTACCTTACCTCATCTGATGGTGTATGAGATCTTTCCCAAATACAATTTCTATATGACATGAATCGTGGAGGCCGAATCCAGACCTGATTCAGTCACATACACCACTAATATTAGAAAAGATAAAAACATCAATTATATTATGGGAAATAAACCTCGTAGTCAAAACCAAATGACATTTATGAGTCGATATCAAAACTTAAACAAACCTTGTCTGTTATAGAAACTCAGATAGAAACCCGTTTAAATGCAAACTCAAATAAGTGAAAACCCCTTGTCAATATCAATGAAGAGCATACTGAATGTGTGAAATATATGTACTTTTAACCTGGAAATAGAAACATAATGTCATGTATAAATTTTTATCAACACATATAGAAAATTACAACACAATGAATCAAATCATTTTAAGAAATACTACAGTAAAAAATATACTTTGATGTAGTATGTTTTCAGAAATATAACATACCATCATGGTAAGTATTTCCAACTATCTCATGAGAATCAAAGTTTTCTAAATAGAATTATCTAGGGTAAACAATATATATAGAAGGATTTGAAACAATATTAAGATCAAAGAAATATATTTTAGTAGGAGTTGAAACATAGTAAGTGTTGAAAGATAGTATAGAGTAGGAGATTAATCAATATGATTTTTCTATGGTAAATAATATAATCCAACATAATATATTAAGATCGAATTAATATGCTATATACAATAAAGTAATGATGGGAAAAAATATATATAGTTGGAGTTGAAAAAATTCTATTTCAAATTTGTTAATATGAAATAACCTAGAAAAAATGAAATTGTGTTTAATAACAAAACATTTTGGATAAAAAAAATACTTGAAGTAAAATAAAAAAACATAAACTGAAATTTCATACCTTTTTTGAAATATATACAAAGATCCACCATAAAAATATTTTATATAAATATTCATGGATTGTTAGTGTTTAAATTTCAGAAAAGAAATAGAATTAATTATGACCATAAAGACTGAATGGAAAATAATACATGGGATCTAAAAGTTAAATCCCTCAAATAATATAAGCCTAAAAAAACTATTAAGCACAATGTCATGTAGCATAAAAAATGAAGGAATGATTGGTGAGAATATATACTGGAGGAGTTAAAACAATGTTATCGGTAATTTATTAAAACGATATAAACCAAAAATAATGGAAGTTTATTTAATAATATTGAAAATGTAAAAACAAATCCTAATAATTTGAGTAAACATTATTATAAATAAAAAAACTAATAACAGATAGCAAAAACAAATATACATAACAAAAAAGTACATGAATCAATAATTTCGTATAAAATGACATAGAATTATATATCAAACAAATATTGATGTCAAACAACAAAACAATAAATGAAACATTATGTAAATGGAAGTAGAAATATTAGTGAGAGAAAATTACATTGAATCTTTTATACCAATACTTTGACAGTGAAGAGATGGTGATATGGATACGAGAATCAAAGAAAACATGTAAAGCCATTCATCCACATTTTAATAATCATGAATTGTAGAATCAATGTACAGATGAAGAATAATATTGCATTTTGTAGAAAAGTCTTGAACCAATGAATTGGTGAAAAATACCAGATAACATAATGAAATAGATGCCCTAATTTGTGAATCGGAAAAATAGATTTACTATAAAAATATATGAAAATGTTTTATGTGAAGGGAAATACTGAAAATTGAAGAGGATATTATTTCAATGATTTTGGAGAACATACCTATTGAAGGGCGATCATCACATCGGTTGAAATTAGATTGAGTAGAAATAGTCGACACCTGTAGATGATGATAGAAATTGCGATCTTGAGGTAATTAGGGAATGAGAAAGAGTGAATCTGGAGCGTTTCTGACTGAAATTATTTGAAGGAGTAGGAGCTACGAGAAACGTATTAGGAGATGAGGGGATTTAGGATGATGAACCGTAGTACATGACAAAAAAAATAGCGAGGAAGATGACATTGGTGTTTTGTGGGTACTGGTGATGGGATGGGAAATGAGAGCGACAAACCTAGGTGCAGCGCAGGAGAGTTAACAGTATCATAAACTATAAGAGGGTGCCAAAGGGGAAACAAGATCAAGATTCGTAGTAATTATGGTGGATCTTAAAAGGGTGCGGGAACAGCGGGAGCATGAATCACAGGAGCACCGGTGGAGGTCAAACGGTAGCAGGAAACCTAGGAAGGGGAATATATCACTGCGGGAATCCTAAGAAGCTACGAGGTGAAGGAGCCGATGGCGGAGGAGCCGATGGCAGAGGAGTCGAAACCCTAAGAAGGGTAATATATCATAGTAGGAAGCCTAAGAAGCTACGAGGCGAAGGAGCTGAACGTGGAGGAGCAGATGGCGGAGGAGCCGACGACGTATCACGCAGACATAGAGAACACGGTGGCAGGGCTAGCTGCTGGACAGGAGAATCAGGAATAGCAGCGGTATTGGGGTGTCGGGGAGGAGAGAAGAACCATATTAAACCCTAGGTAAATCACAATCGGGTGTGGGATGCAGGGTTTTTAGGGTATGGAGGTAGAATATGAGGGTATTTGGGTGACGTGGGATCATGGGAAGGTGACACGTAAGCTGGAAATAAGCTATGTTTAGTATAGATAATAGATAATATATTTCATGATTTCAAAACATGGTACCATTATTTCTCTAGCTTCACCATCTGATCTACACCACCAATGACTTCAACACTTACAATGATAACAAAATACCTCCTTATATTTACTCATTCATAATAGTTACTCTCATGATATGATTTTTTGAAACACGAATTTAAAAATCATATTACTCAAAACATTGTTCATATTAAAAACTCAAAATTTCCGTAGTTTAGTTCAATTTTGACTTCTAGATAAGGTCCGAATCACTTTTAAAGTGAATCATTAATATTTTCTATACCAAGAACCTAATTTAAAATAAATATTATTTTCCCTCTATTTAGATGAATTTTTCCTATAAAACTTGTTCCCTTTCAACAATTCGGTATACTAATGGTTGTTATCTATACTACATAATATGTATTTATTAATGTGTATATATAATATACTCTATCCCTCTTACTATGTAGGTATACCAAACCTAGTTCTCTTTTCCCATTCTGTATACATATTATGAATAAGTTATTTATTATACCAACACTCTTTATATATATAATGCATTCAATAATTCTATTTTACACATCATTTTAATTTTTTTCAAAAAAGTATTTCCAATTTTCCTTAATGGTAATATTTATATACTAAACATCACTGTTGATCCATTCCATCATGATCTATTTTGAAATAATTTTTTTCTATATAAGTCACACTTTTTTTAATAACTATTAGTTCTAAATTTTACATAAATATTCATACATATCTATAACATAAAATTTAAAATTCATTACTTTTATAAAATATGCATTACATATAAATTCAATCAGCCTTTATTTCACTATGAAATTTTAATATGCTCCCTCCTTATGTGTAGTATACAATTTTGAAATGAAATTTATATTCGATAAGAATTACATTCCACTTTATGTAATTTTTTCAATTAATCACTACTATTACATTTCTAAAATACCTTACCACAAAAATTCTTTTGACTCTTTTTTTCAAATTTAACACTAAAATAAAATCAACAAAAATTTATTATTTACTCCATATATATAACATCATACAAACTGATGTATGTTCCTTATTATGTTTTACTATAATGAATGTTTATGAATTTTTATCTATAAATAAACCAAATTGATTATAGGTTCTTAATGTTTAGATTTATTAATAATCATTTGTTAAGAAAAAATGTTTTTTAACTATATATTTTATGTATATAATAATATTTTAATATATTTCTTTTAGTGGAAAAAATAGTTCATGAAAGAACAATGCTTAAAAAGAGTTGGTGCCAACTATTTGTGTATTGGTTGAATGTGTGAAAAAATGGGCTTATCATAAATCATTATGTTTAAGGTAGTTGATATTATTTAATCAAGACATGCTTCTTTCTATAATTTCCATTGAATTTTTCATTTCCTATTTTCACAAAATTGATTTCTATTTCATTAAAATTGTTTATTTGTGTATTCCTCAAATTGGGGATATCATATTAGGGTATGTTCTTAAGGTAAAGTAGTATGAAAAAATTGAATTGATGGTTACTTATATTTTTGTGATCAATTTATATTTCTTTATTATTAAATTAGTAAACATTAATCCTTTACTATTTTAATATTCTCTAATTGAAATGATAGTTTTTAGTGATAATGTTCCTGTGATAAATTATAGTGAACTAATTATTATTATTAATGTGTTGGTTTCTTCAAATTGATGAAGGGTGGAGATCATTTTTAGTGAAGAATGGGTTTGATACTCTCCATTTAAACAATTATAACTTTATGTTTGTTTTCATCAATCCACCATTTTTTACTTTTTATTATTAGTTTTATTTTGTAGATTTTTGTAATAAATAAATAAAAGAATAAAATCAAACCTCTATGAAAAGGTTTTGTCATGTATTTTTTCACATGAGAAGGATCATTTTATGTCATTGTGTTCTAGATTAATTTTCTTTGTTTATTTATTTTCAAATATGAACATCCTTTAATAAAAAACATTGACTTCATATTTTCCATTTACCAGGACTTATATATCGGTGATCCTATAAACATATGAGTATATTATGGTGCTAAATATTGATTTTATGAGTGGATTAAAAAATATAGTTGTAGACTCTCCATATGTATTATTTATTTTAAGTCTGAAAATGATCATTTGTAAATTTTTATTTAATTTGGAAATATTGATTAGTTAAATAATTAAAATATTCAAGAGAATAACAAGACGATCTAGGATTATGAGCGGTGGATTATTTACCCTCCTCACGCAACTAGGGTTTCCATCCTAGCTTTCTCTTCCCCTCCTCTGGCTGGTCTGGCCCGGCCTCAGCGTTGGCTATCTTGCCTCGGATCAGAAACGATGTGCGGCAGATCCACATTGTCTATCTTTTTTCCCGGACCGAGGATGGCTTCTTTGTGTCTTTCGGCTTCCAGTTATCTCCTCGAACCCATTACGAGAAGAGACGACCTCAGCGTTCCTCTTCGGAATTCCGCTCGGCGTCAGCATGCATCGTCTTCGGGGGGTCTGGCTTCAGGATATTAGCTTGGTGATGTCGGATAGGGTTCTTTCAATGAGGAATTCGTCTTGGTTTTGGCTTTAGAATTATTGTCATGGAACTAATGTGCTCGTCGTCGGCAACTCTAGGGTGCTCATCAATGGCTTTGGCGGGATTTCCGGCTCTGAGATCTCGGCCCGGATTCACCCTGGTTTGTTGTCGGCTTTGGTGTATACAGTGTTCTCGGGGTCAGTTCCACTAGCTTATAGGGGGAGGTTTTTCCATTTGGTGCTGCTGTAAGTTGTTTCTGGTTGTGATTTAGTTTTTGATTTTGCGAAGATAAGTCTATGTTTGTCTGGATATGATTTTAGCGATGCTGTGAATCTCCTGGTAAGGGCTTTGTCTGGATGTGATTTTGGTGATGCTGTGATCTGTTGGTAATGGCTATGTCTGCTGGTAATCTACTGGTTGGTTGTTTCTAGAGGTGAAATTGTACTTTTGGGGAACCCAGACAATCTACAAGGTTTTTCTTTAGATAAGGATAGAACTAGTCATCTTCACCATGCATGACTTTTAAGATTTGGCTGATTGAGAGGGTATGATGTAACCATCAGTAACAGAATCATGCATTCTTGAACGAGACAGTTTGCTGAGCAGTCATGCTTTGGTGGAGTCATGCCTTAATGTTGTTGATGCTGGGTTGAATCATTTCTTTGTAGTTTTTTATGAGTTTCCACCCTCTATTTTCTCAAATTTTGTTTTTTTATTGATGTCTTTGATGTATTGGTTTACCCCCCTTTACCCTTAAAAGGGGGCTTATCCAAAATCAATAAACATTTCGGCCTTTGGGCCTTTCAGGTAGGTAAATTTGATTTTAAATTATCTTATTATTAATTACTATAATTTTTCACATGTTTTCTTTTATGAAATATTAATATCAAACACATGTGTTGGTTAACACAATTATTTTCATTCATATTAATTAATTAACATATTTAATTATGTTATTTTTTATCTAAATGACCATATTCAATTTTATGTTATCTATATTTTTGTTATTTTCAATTATTTTCTTCAATATAATTATGATATTATTTGAATCATTAATTCAATTCAAGCATGCATTCTATTTTTTATCATTGTAATTTACAATTTTTACATTAATATTACAGAAATAAAATTTAATGTTTTTTTATTTTATTATACCATCCGCTGGATCATTTGTGAATGCACTGGAATAATATTTGAAAAATTTATTGATGTGAACCATTTCACTATTATTATCTGAGTTACTTCTCACAGAAAATGTAGTTTATTTACACCATTTTGGGGAGATGATTGTTTTTTTTTCAAAAAATAGTGTATTTTACCTTTACATTACTTTTAGAATATATATATATATGTATATGTATATGTATGTGTATATATATAGTTAATTTATTCCAAATGATCAAAATAATATTTCTATGGTTTTTAGATATCAATGATCTTTAATATATTAAAATATATCACTCCCATATTTTAAACATTTATGTGTACTGTTTTTTGTTATTAGTTTTAAAATATATTATATTAATGCGTTTATACATGAAATTAAAAAATTTATTTCCATACACGTATTTTTAGGATAATGGATTCTTTTTCTTTGAATTATCTAGGAAAATTAACATGTACCAAGACATACAAAACAACAACATGAATTAATGCTATTTTTTAGGTAATGATATATACATGAATTAATGGATTATTTATTCCACTATTTTTTGGGGTTCAAGGTTATGGAACGAAAAATAATTTTAATATTAGAGGAAGAAAAATGGTATATGATTTAATTAGTCTTTCATTTATATTTTCTATAAAAAATGGAAAAATAGTTTTATATTTATTTTTTTTTAATTTCAATTTCCATTTCATAAAACATTATTTCCATATATCCTTTCATCTTAAATGTTTTTTTGTAGTATGATTAATATAATCATAAATAAAAAGAGGGAATAATGTATTTTTCATATTAAATTATTATAAAAATGTTATTTTATATGATGGTAAATATTCTTAGTGTTATGATAGGTTCTTCAGAAATCTAATTTGTGCTCATACCAGTAGGTTTCTGTTAATTTTTTTTCAATTAAAATTTTTATTATTATAAATTATAAAAATTTGTTATAATAACATAAGTTGTATGTATGTTAAAAATTTAATTACTTTTCCTTTTAGATTTCATAATTTCATAATTTTATGAAATTATCTAATAATGAAATTTTCATTGACAAAATTCCGAAATGAATTATATTGTGTTTTTATTATTTTTAAAAACATATTTTAAAATTGTTACTCAATTAATTAGGTAACATGAACTTTTTCTAAAAAAATAAAATTTAATTCTTCTGGAAATAAAAATTCAAGAACTAATCACATGCTGAGACCAATTTTAAAATTATAAATTCAATAATTTTCCTTTTACTAGGTTGTTCACACATGTTTTTAAATCATGTGCATCTTGACAATTGTATATTTATAACTATATTTTAATTTATTTTATTTTATTATATTATTTAATATGTATGCTCTTATAGAATCTATGGGTCTATACCATAAAATTATTCCTTTTCCACTTTGAGTTATATAACCTATCACTTTTTCATTGTGTAATTATAAGTTTCATTATGTCCTAATGATATGTTAAGCATAGAGTGGCGATTTTAAGGGTTATAGTTGCTGCTGAAACAGTCATTTATGCTTGTGAATGTTACTGTTTAATAGGTATAAGAAATTCAACCTTACTTTTGTGAATTAAACATGAATGTGTGATTATGTTTCTTAACTGAGTTTTCTATAGTGTGAATTACATGAAAAATTCATATGTAATAAAGCTATAAATGAATCCTTTAACTATGTCATAATAAGAATAATTGGGTAATGGTTGTGTAATTAACCTTGACATTAAATATGGGATATTAAGACATTATTATAGGTTCTTTAGGTTTATTGTGTTTCAAAAATTATGATATTTGACGTAGATAATGGATTTTAATTTCCATGTTGATTTCACATGCTATACAAGGGGAAAAAAATGGCAACATGAGTTGTTACGGAAAAAATTTATGTAATATATATATTTTAGTGATGTATGATATGTTAATATCAATCCATGTTGTTCTATGTTTGAGAATTGGTAATGGTCACTTACAGGTGGCTTATGGTGGTCCGAGTTATTAAATTATCTGGTATAACCTAATTGACCTTGAAGTTAATTGCGCCTTTTTGGGATTACACTATTATTTATATCTTCTCATGTTAAATAATTGAGTTAATAGAGGTTGTTGTTTTATTAACCATGGATTATGATCTAAACCATTATATATAACACCTTTTTGGCATAAAAATTGAATATATTATGTTTCAGGTAATGAAAAGTGTCCTTTGTAGTTGAGTGTTGATTTTTAGTGATAGGTTCGAGCATAGTCTGCATTCTTACCGATTATTAAGTAGTTTTTTGTCCACACTTCGTTACATTATATCATTTAGTTCAATTTCATATGTATTGGTATTTATGGCTTACATTATGGGTGTTATGTTTTAGTAGTTTATCATTTTATATGTATTTAAATGTTTTTATAATGCTTTAGTGTTAATTCATATTAATAAGTCCCACTATTTTATTTTATATGTACATTGTTTCTTGATTTTAATGTAATATCGAGGGTGAAATGGTTCAATTTACAAGAATGGGAATGGGGATATGCTTAAAATAATTATGTTTATTAGTTTATTTCAGCAACCTATGTGTAGAATTTGAGTAGTCATTCAATCTAACATTATTATTTCTTTCATTACAAGGTGATTCTTCTGATGGAATATCCTAAACTACTAACTATGAACAATATCAATGTCATCATCATACTAAAAGATATGTAATAATTTATTTCATCTAGCATCTAATTATATATTAAAAACTCATTCAAATAGATTCCTTTCATTTTTTATTTCTATTTAGATATTGATGTTTTAGTTATTCTATTTTATTAAATTTCATGCAAATATGACTTTATATGTTAATTTTAATTATTTCTTTCTTATCTGGAAATATTTTTAAAACATTTCAGACCATAAATACTTTAGGATTTACTGGATTACTTTTATTAACTCTTATCAACCATTTCAAAATTAATCTACATAGATAGTCTTTATAAATTTTTAATAAAACATTAGAAAGAGGGTCACCTTTTCTAACCCCACCTGAGAATGAGAATAATTCTCTTGGGGTATCATATACTAGGAAGGAAAACCTAATAGAGTGGAAGAGAATCTTCAACTAACTAGAAATATAGTCTATGAACCTGTACTTTTGAATAAACTCAGACATGAAGTCCCTATTTATAGAGTCAACAGATTTTTTAACACCCATATAAAGAAAGTTTCACTAATATTATTTGATATCTTCTATATGCCATACATTATGATTTTGTGACTGGACATTCCTATATTTTCCTCCCATGGAAAAATACAAACTTATTTTTCGAGACAACCTTACAATTTACCAAGGAGATTCTAGTGGATAGTATTTTACACATAATATTATATAAACTGTTTAAAATAGAAAATTGTAATAATATGTTATGATATTAAGAAGATTCATCTTTAGAAAATAGGACAATAATCATTGAGTTCACTCCTCTAATAAGAATACAATTTGTAAAGAAAATATAAATCATTTTTAACAAATCATTATAAAATATTTCATAGAGATCATAGATGAATAGGTTGGTGAACCCATCTATCCAAGAAAATTTGAAGGGTTGAGAGAAAATATTTTCTCCTTAACCTCATATAGGCCATACATCTTAGTGATCATGACATTTTCCAATTCATAAATAGTCATTGTGATGACATACTATATATTCCTAACATTCACATTCCAAATCCAATTTAAAATCTCTGTGAAGTATCTATAAATGAAATCACTTAGCTCTTGCCTCCCAAATATTACTTCATTACAATTCTTTGGTTAGGGATGGTATTATTAGCCTTCCTAGTCCTCTATAGGTTATTTAATATAAATGATTTCATATCCCCATCCTTTTAATATATAACCCTAAATTTTTCTTTTTTGATAGATTCATTGAGGTTGATTTTATGAGTCAATTTAGAAGAGAAATCATAGTCTCTTTTGATGATGAAAAAATAAAACTCATCCTCATGGTTATTCTATCGAAGATAAATCAGTTTTACTATGACATAAATGTCCCTATATTATGTATATAAAAAAATTGGGTTTTCTAGATACCACATGTCTTCTCAAAATTTCATGAATTGTTACTTTATTTTTCACCACTTATGAATATTCTATCATATAATTTTATATGCATAATTAGTTTGTATTTTTTAGATAACTTCATACACATCATTATTGTTGATTTTCAATTGATATAGGTAAAAGAGATGTATTCCTCATTACAAACACTTAAACATTTTAATGTACTCTGAGAATATAACAGACTATAAATCAATATCAATGTAGATTATAGTAAATACATATAATACATATAATACATTCAAGACATTATGAAACTATTTAGACAATTTATTATAAATAATGTTAAACAAATTAGATATTTTGACAATTCACAAACCCATTACTCCATAAAAAACTATAGTGTTGCGTTGTAGAAACAATCAATTTATCTTTATTTACATTGACACACTAAGGTGATGTGTCCTTCTATTACTTTTATCTAGAGGTTTGTGAAATACATCTCATTTTAATTAAATTATTAGTAGGGGAAAAATCCTCACAATTCTCTATATGAGGAAACACATTTTGATAGGAATACACTTGTCCCATATGATACCCGTGATGAATACTAGCTTTGTAATTGTAGTGTATGATCTGAAATAAAAATTAAAAAAAATTCTATTAGCACTTAAAATATATACTATCTTATACATGGTTGTAGTGGGAAAAATTTCATTAACAATGGAGAATGTAATTTTACCCCCAAGAACCTAATATAAGATCATTAATAATGGATCTCTTTGAATGATCAAGCACTAAATACAAGAAATACATATGTGTTAGTTCCTACTTAACTATAATATCAGAATAATGAAATCTAGGGAAGAATAGTTAATAGCTAAAAATATCCTTTCAAATGGAAACATCACCAGTTCCCACTTTCCATTGAGCATGCTTAATAATGGTAGGAAGTATTGATACCATCACATTCCATATTCTTGAATTTGATCTTCCAAACATTCCTATAGTCACCATCCATAAAATTCCATTCATGGAATGTGTAAACCATTACCATAAGGAATGATATTCCATATAGTCTGAAGAAAATACAACAAAAATATATTTCGAAATTTCATTTAATGCCGGAACATTAACACCTCCCTCCTACATAGAAAGAGATAATGGTCTCTATCCAGCCCAATTGAACTGCTTGTCCCCGTGAATAACCTAAATAATGTTACAAAACAAATTAAATTTGTGTATGAATAATTTTAAAACCAAAAACATAAAGATAATATGAATAGACATAGATTCAGGTACACTTTTTATTAAAGTGATTTTTCCACAAAAAGATAAAAAACTATTGTTCCATTTTTGAATCCAATTAACCACTAGCTATAATAGATTCAACATGTTGAATTATAATATTCCTATAGATCAAAGTAAACCAAAGATACTGAAATGAAAATTCCTTCATTTTAATACTTTACTACCTCTTAAAGAGTTACATTATTTTATAATATGAATTTCTATAAACCAGTAGAAAACTCTTACTTAAGTTAATGGCTTGACAATTCTATAATATAAAGGTATTGAAATGGACCATAAGATTTATAAAATATTATCTCTAGCAATTAAGGAACACTGTAATATCATTTAAAAAAAATGATGATAAATTCTTGAGGACCCATATATGACAAAAAACACCCCACAATCCCCTCCTCTATACAAGAATTCAAATTTCTACTGAGATAATCCTGAGAAATGATAAATATGATTAGAGAGAGCTTGTGACCTTTCCAAAGGAATCCCATTTACATAAAGAATACAAAGGTCTTTAGCATGATATAAATAAACATTTTGGGAGAATAAAAACACTAAAACATTAAATTACACACTTGGTTATTCCAAACCATCCTTCCCATGTATAGAAGAATCAAATCCCAATCCCTTCTTTCAAAAGATTTATCATTATGAATTCTAATCATCACATTACCTTCTAGAAAATTCTAGTCTAACTCCCCCATCATTTCTTTAGTAGTTATTAATTCCCCATGAATTACTATCCCCTTAAGAGAAAAATGTTTCAACTCCGATATAAAAGTATATAGAATAGGGAAAATCTGTTATTGAGGGTAGTGTGAATATTCCTATAATATAAATTACAAAAACTAATTAGATAGAAGTGATTGAATTGATAGGGATGATTAATATTGGTAATAAAAAAACATAGTGGATTATATGGTATTTAGAATTATTTTAATTTTAAAGAAGTTGGATACAAAACACCCAACATCCTCCTTTATGACATCCAATGTAACAATATAAATGGAACATGAGAATCCATATAACCCAAACATACTATCCACACCCATGAACTTAATACATTCATAAATTTCTAATTCTTATTGTAAAAAATAAATTGTGCCATAATGGAGGTCTTGATCACATTAAGAAATATTTCTAAGATTATAATTCCTATTACCAAATGACCATGTAAATAGTATTCATATATTTGATCAGTGGGTCCACATAAGAAATTCCTCAAAACTAAAACACCCAATGTATCCATATCAGAATCCAATGATCCATCCTATTTTAATAGGTTGATCCTTAAAATTAATTTATTTTCTTTGATGTATTCATGACTATATGTAGTGTTATAATCAAATTCCTTTATCCACACAACCATATATCTTTCTATCAACTACATCACTTCATTAAAAAATAAATTTAGTGTGTTGAGCTAAATTAGTAGAATTATACATTCTATTTTTTAATTTTCTATATTTTTGTTACTCATAATTCTCAATTTTATACTTAGTAGAAAATATATAAATAAAATATAATAGTTTCAATGTCAATAATTTGGAAGGGATATAAACATTCATCTGGGTCGTACAGAACTTCCAAAAAGACATAGTTTTGGACACTAAGAGTTCTATATATATGTGAACTATTTTTTAGCAAGAATATTAATAATTGTTTATGAAAGTTTACATCCATTCCTCATAATGTACGTTACACATGTTATGTTATATTTATATATTATTTGGTAAAAAAATAGGAGTTCATATCATTTTTGGGTTTCTGTTTAATCTATGCCCACCTACTAGAAAATACCCCTCTATAGTTTCTATATTTCATAAAATATTTTCCACACCCTCTACATCTATGAAATGATCAATGTAAAACTTATGAATAACTTATCTAAGCATATTTAATAATTTCTATAAATAATCCAGTAGTGAAGAATCAACACACTCTTTGTAGGATGAATATATAACATGAAGGAATCCATCCTCTCTATTTTAAAAGATTGATTATCTAAAGCCTCTTTTCCTATAAAAATGGCCAAATTATAAAACTAGTGTTGAGTGATTAGATATATGTCATCATCAATGTCAATCCTTTAAACTATGAAATTCATAAATCGCAAGCATGTTTTTCGAACACCTATCTAACCAGATCTAAACCATTAACTCTACACAATGATTATTTCACCATATACACAACAAAAAATGGCCACATTAGAGGTGTTTATTTTTTAATTTAGAAGGGGTTATAACCCCTTATAAAGACATTAGTGGTGGCTGTGAGGAACCACCACTAATGTGGCCGCCTACTATCATTTGTAGAGGTTTAAGCAAGCGCTGATAATGCTATGGTTACTTTAGCACTGGTTAAATTAGAAGGGGTTTAAACCCCATCTAATTTTGACTTAAAATTCCCTAATAAAGATTTTGTTAGAGGGGGTTATTGATGTAACCACCACTATATGAACCGATTTAGGGGCGGTTGGGCGGTTTTCACAACTTCCCCTAAATTATTTCAATTTTTTTTTAAAATTTTCACATTTCTTTTTTAAATATTCACAACCTCCCTCCCTTTCCCGTTCCCATTACCAAACATCCACCAATTCTTGTTCCTGTTCTCATGCTCCCTCCCCTTCCTATCCTCCCACCCGTTCCCATTCCCATTCCCAACCTCCCTCCGATTCTCATTCTCGTTCCCATGCTCCCTCCCATTCCCCAGTACCACCCCTCGCTCCCTCCCTTTCCATTATCCCTCCCTTTCCCCGGTTCCATCCCCCAACCTCTGCATCATGCGGATATATCAAAAAATACTGGTTAGTAGGATTCGAACCAATAACCGTTAGGACCCGATACTACTGGAACCGAACAGGCTAACCATATTGGAAAACAGATTTTAATGTATAAGTTAAACATGAATGTATTTATATATATTTAATAGTTTATTATAATAAATATTGTTAACATAAAATATTTAAATACATTTAAATAATAATAAATATATTTTTTACTATATTTATATGTATATGAAATCATATATATTCTATATTATATATTTATATATCACCTAAATACGTGACACCTGTATATGAGTATATATTGTACTTATATATATATGTGTGTGTGTGTGGGTGTCATAAAAATAATAATAATATTAATTATTCTTATTCTTATTACATATATTTTTTAATCTATAAAAATTATATGCTGGTTTTATAAATACTATACAATTATTTTATGATTTATATCAAATATATATTATATTAAATACATTTGTATTATATATTTATGTAAATTATTTATATAAATAAATAAAAAATATATAATTATTTATTTTATATATTTATTTAAGGTCTTTAATTAAAAATATATTTATATAATGTCTTTCAATACATATATTTATTATATATATATATATTTGTATAAACTGTAAAATATTATATAAAATTAATATAGTATTATTAATATATGAAATAAAATTTATATAAATATTTATATTATATATAACTAGTATTATATTATATATTATTAGTATGTATATTGTATATAATCAATATTATATGAAATACAATTTTATATTATATATAATTAATATGTATATTATATATAATCAATTTGATTTGAAATAAAATTTATACAAAAATATACTTAATATTATATGAAATACGATTTTAAATTATATACAATTTTATATTATATAAAATAAATATTTTATGAAATATAGTTCAGAAAAATATTTATATAATTTATTTCAATACTTATATTTATTATTGTGTAAATTAATATATATTTGTATTTCAATAAAAATAATTATATAATATTTTGTACATTAATATAATTTGATTTATATAAATTCAATTCCATATAATATTAATTATATATAATATAAATTCATCAACCTATTATATGAAAATATATTTATTATTATTATATTATTATTTTTAAAAACTACAAGCTTGGGTTTTTATAAGTAATATTTTTTAAATAAATTATATTTATGTATATATTTATATAATATGTTTATACTTTTATATTATAAATAATTAATATTATATGCAATACAATTTATAAAAATAAATATATATGAATTTACATAATTATATGAAATTATATTTATGTATACAAATAAATAAAATTAAATACAATCATATAAATATTTTATATAATATTTTCATATAATGTATTTAAATACATTTATATATTGTGTTTTAATTATATATATATATATATATATTATGAAAGGTTTTTTTAATAGTCATGGTTCACAACCCCTTTTAATCCTTTGGATTAGAGGGATTTTTTAACCCTCTCTAATTTAAAGACATCAGAGGGGGTTTTGGACCCCCTCAAATTTAAGAATGTAGGGGGGGGGGGGGGGGGTTGAACCCCCTCTATTTTAAGACGTTAAAGGGGGTTTTGAACCTCCTATAATTTAAAGATATTATAAGGGGTTTGGGACCCCCTCTACTTTAAGAAAGTGTGTGTGTGGGGGGGGGGGGGTTAACCCCACTATTCTAAGACATTAGAGGGAATTTTTCTGTCCATCCAATCTAATACATTTAAGGGGGTCTTGAACCCGCTAAAAAAATCTTACTGGATATTAAAAAAACTATGTCAAAATTTGTTGAGGGGTTCAAAACCCCCTCTAAATTCAATGATTAGAGAGGGTTGTACATAATCACTCTCTATTTTTTTTTATAAAAATTAATTTATAGGGGGTTCATAACCCCCTCTAATGTTACAAAAAATGAATTTATACGGGGGGGGTTCATAATCCCTTCTAAATAACCCCCTCTAATGTACTGTTTTTTTGTATTAATAAAAGTCTCCCAAAAAACCCAAGATGACCAACTGGGAGTCTTCCATAATGCTATTGAATTCATCCTTTGAAAATATAAAATTGACACATCCTTTATATTTCTTATTAGGAGTTGAAATAGTATTAAAGTAAACCACCAAAAAACAACTACAGTGATAGGGGTTGAAACTATATAGATCTAACCATATACATAACACATCCTTCAGGTCACAATAGGTGTGAACTATAGATAAGTATATATACCTAAAAAATAAATATACATTAATCCTGATATGTTTATCCAATCATTTTCATAGAACAAAGAAACAATTTTTTTACTGAATATCCATATGTCATGGTTGGATGATAAGACAAGAAAGGAATATAGAACAGACACTCTACTCACAATTTCCTTGAGATCCACCTTCTTCGGATTTGGTTCCAGAACCAGACTAATATTATTTTTGTATGTATGCACCATATAATTTATATATTAACCTTTTACATCACACCCAACCCCCCTAATATTCTATATAAATATAGACATTAAAAATAATGATTATAGTTTGATATCTAGGTAGTATCAGAACATTCACTAAATGTATTTCTAATGGTTATGAAAATCATGTGTGGATACATAATATTTTGTAATGGTCTCTTGATGATATGATTGGTGTTGTAACATACAAAAGCAAGAGGTTTAGGCCATTAGAGGATCAGACATGACTTTTTTATGAAATATAGAGGATATAACCGTGGTTTTAACCAAAGAGGTATCTTCCAATTACCATGGTAAAACAATGGATGTATCAGGAAATAACTGTTGTAAAAACCATGGCTATAGGTGACCATCTTTTATGGTTTTATCCATGGTATTAGTCTCCAATTATCATGTTTAAACCATTTATAAATCAATAAATAGACATGGTCTAAACCATGTCTATATAGGACCTACTAGAATAGTTTTAATCCATGGCCATATGCTCCAATTTCCATAGTTAAATAGTGGTTATATCAAGAAACAAAAAAAGTTTAAACTATGGCTATAGATAATAAATTTCCACTATTTAAACAACAGAAATATGTAAGACCAATTGAAATGTATCTAGATATCATAGTTTTGAAAAATTCTGTAAATGAGCTATTTCCATGGGTTTTTAGCCTACAACCATGGTTTGAAAACGTTGGGCATAGGTGAATTTTCTTATTGTGTATGCATAGTAGTACCTTATGTACATTGATCGTATGGAAAGTCACCTACCAATTCCTTCCATGATCACAACATCTATGGAATCAACATGGTTATATCACATACATTATAGCATATCCCAAGCATCAATATCAACTAGAATCATATAACCATGTTTCCTGCCTCCAAGTAACTCACATGGCCAAGCTAACCCTTCCACGAGTTACCATTGTATATATCATCTTATCCATAACACTTTTCTCACTAACATCCTAAAACACATATCAAAACTCTAGGATCTCCTTCCATAACCACGAATCTCTTCTCACTAGGTCATAACTCATGGGGAAACACCAATATCATCCCTCCTCCAATATCACCCATAAACTCGCATTCAAAAACTCCAAATCTATGGTTATCACATACATAAGTACTAGTATAGCATTCCAAATCACCCACCTATAAGGGCACATGTTCTCATCAATAACCCACATATGAGATTACCCCTTTTGAAACACGATATCAAGATGATACTCACCGATCCTCCATATGTGGGAGTCACCCCATCAAGGATCACATTTTTATCTATCAACACATTTTTGTACAATGACATTGCCAAACCATGATGCATGTTGAGTATCATATAGTAATATGATTTAGTGATGTAGAATTCCATCAGAGAGCTATATAGAAAAAAACATAGGTTCAAAATGGAATTATAAATAACCAATCCTATTTTCTCTTTCAGAACATGCTTCATAATCACCCATTAATGGATCATTAATAAGGCATATAATGTGTGTACCAACCTATTAAGTGTCTAAATGAATCTTGTATACTGAAGGACTCTATAACCATCATAATCATCTATAATCTCTCTATATATCCACATGACCTGCCATTAGAAGAACTATATCATGGTTTAGTTAATTAGAATGACATTCCATGTTATATAGGAAAACACCATACAAGTTTTTATAGACTTTTAAAATAGAAAAAAACATTATCATTAGTGATATCAATCTCACACATTGAAACATATGTTATATGAATCCTATATGTCAAATATTATACATGAAAATAATCCTCTTTCCATCAGTTCATGATCTTAAAATCCAATAATTAGCCTATTTCCTACTGCCCTTGATCCAAAAGTCCAATAAATAAGAAATCATAAATCCAGAAAAACCAAGTGCATCACACTATTTAAATTTAATAAAATCAAAACACAAAAAGTATGAATAATAATTCCATATCCATGATAATATATAATTCCTATAATAAAAGGTGTTCACAACAAAAATGTTTTATATCAATCATAAGGTGTGGAACATACCTATGTCACATATCTACCATCTCCCCAAATAAAAATACAAGAGAAAGAATTTGAAAACAGATGACATCAGCAACATAATAGAATTGATATCACTTTATTAAATCCCCACCCTGGTTAATTATAAATAGTAGTCAGAACAAGTTTCATTGAGACCTCAGGTATACATTCTCATATGATAGAGGCTACCTACTGGAGATGGGGTTTAGGATAGTACCGTGTGGTGACTATACCCCTATATTAGAGTTCAAAATAATAATTAAATCACCAAAAATTTTCCACAATAAGAAATAATAAAAATACATGAAATGGATAAACATACCCAATAATAATAAACAAATTCCAACTCATACTGTCATATAATAATAATGATCACCCACTGGGCTTCTCATATATATAAATAAAATTAGAATAAAAATAAATGCAAAAGAGGATCTACAACATCTAAAAGCCTTAAATCCTCTCTATCATCAATCACGTTCATGATAACCTATTGAATAATTCAATCCTAATCCTTTTATCTTCTAGAACCTATGAATGATGAAGGATGATTCGATACCCAAGTTCAATGGCCTCCTGAGAACGTTGTGAGTAAAAATTAATAGGGAACCACCAATGATGTTTTGTAGAAAACCGTTAAATGATTAATACCCATCTGATATGTTTAGATGAATAAATAAATAAACTATGGATACATAAATAAATAACCACTATCGATACTTAGGTATTTCGTAACACCCATGATCGACAAAAATATTATTTGTCTAGCGGTGGTGTGTCTCTAAGAATATCAAACAATCAAGAATTCCAAATATCATCTAAGTCCCAATGATCTAGTCCATGGTATCCCGAATATATGGGGTATCTTCTAACAACCCTAGAACCAGTTCATCCTTTAAACTCCAATGACCAAATCCAAGGATTCCCAAATTTGAAAACATTATCATGACAATGAGGATCAAATAAAGATAGTAAAAAGTGTGGTAGTCATCTCATCTCTAGGGATAAAATATAAGGCATCCATAATAGTGGTACCCCTAACTCGAATGCATGAAATACCAAATCACAGTACATCATCTCAACTCTGAGGATCAAATCTAGGGCATCCAAAATCGTGGCATATCATCCCGACTCGAAGGATAAAATCCAAGGCATACCAAATCATGGTACTCCTAACTCCAATGCGTGGAATCCAAAATCATACTACTCTAGGATCTAAATACATGTTATCCTAAACTATGATATGTTTTTACTAATACATGGAATCCACAAACACAATCAACGGACTCAAACAACTACTAGGATGAAATCCTAGGAACCCAAACTGTGGCACTCTTAACTATAATACATGGTAGTCCAAATCATGTGTCATCACCTCGGTGGATTTTGTATCTCACACAACTCTTCCCATTTAGTCTATCTTAATGGGGTTGGCCTCCTGCACAAGCTTGTAGAAAACCTGATGAAAGAAATAATAGTGAATAAATTATCGATCTCACATCTATAAATGGATTAAAACATCAATTTGGGTTCTTGGGAGACAGTCAATATCATCACTACCCATTTCTAATAGAAACCCTCTTTCAGGGGTCATCTTGTCACGGGTGAACCGAAAAGGCTTTTCTAGGTCCCATAATATTCATGTAACAGTAATTAGTTCATCTTATATCATAAAAACATCTATTAGGTTATCACCCACCACTTTGAGAGAATATGGTCCTTTGACATTGTCTTACACTCATCGAGGACTCATTGCCCTCTTTGGAAAGTCCATAAAGGACACTCTCTAAAGAGAAGGCTTAATGACCTTATTAGTATCAATCTCATCCCAAGGTTAGTCCAGAAACCCCACATATTTTAAAATTATACATCATATATCTACCTATTTAATCACCTCTTTTTGGTGGAAGAATGATCTCTAAAATATCATCTCACTAGCCTAAAATACATAATGTATTTCATAGTTCATACACGGACAATCCCTAGGACATACATCATAATTCACCACTTACCTCTACTTAGAGGTCACTAAAGGAACCTATCTCTCGGGATGCTACATCTATTAATTTTAATTATCACCCCTAAAGGGGTAAATTTTACAAGGCACACATAATCAAAACAAATTCCACTACTATTAGAGATCAAGTCAATAAAGATAATGTAAAAGATTCCATCATGACCCTGGGAACATTGTTCCATATTTATGCACTTCAGTTTAAATTTAAAAAATAATTTTAAATATAAGGTCAAATTACCATAGTGGAGAAACCACATATCACATGCCATAAAAAATTAATCTCAATACCATTGGATATATATGAGGTACCATTGACATCAATCAAGAATCCATTTAAATTTTCAATTCATAGCTCTACTACTCTTCCCATTCCTATCCAAGTCCATATGACCAACATTCATCCATGAGAGGTCCATGTCATCCCATTTCATTAAAATTGAAAGATAAGAGGTGTGATTCTCTCCATATGAACCCTAAATCATAAGAAACAAAAATCCCCAATTAATATCACCATTTCAAATGTGGTGATTTCTACCATGTTCTAGTGACCAAAATTGCATTTTTATTATAGAGAGAAGAAAATAAGAAGGGGAATACAGTCAAGGGGGAAGTATAGATGATGATAAAGAACATACCCAATAATAATATCATTATATCCAAGAGGAAGAGATCTAGTGTTTGAGAATTCTAGAAGAGGGAACTCATTGAAGCTTTTTTTTATAAGAATGTGCTCCACTTTATTTCCTTCATTCCATGTGGGATGGATTGTGGTGCTATTTCTAATAAAGGATATGTAATATTGAATCAAGTACATGATTTAATAGGGGGTTTAAATGTGGTAATTATGTGAGATTAAAATTATTTTAGAATCCATATCAACTATATCCAGTGGAATGAGATTTGAATGAAAAATCCCAAATCCACTGAGATTAGCTTTATCCTCCAACCTAATAGAATCACCATACCTATAGAACATGCTGAAGAAAAAACACAGAACTGAAAATATTATGAACAAAACCACCCTACATCATACAACCATGACCACATGAGCCATTAATATTTAGTTTGAGTGCAAGATAGGGGGTCCATCACACCCAATGCCCCATAGAAGAGTGCCTGTTTGAATTAGAGGGACACCTTTTAGCCATGTAATTATTTAGAGATGGTGCATCTTCCCATTGCATCAAGAGATAGGAGAGTTCCTTAATAAGAAAACTATTCCGCACAACCACATAAGTACCAAATGGTAAGTGTATAGTGTAATGGTAATTATTTATTACATCCCAGATACACCAATAACCCACCATAAGTAGAATGGTCATGGAATTCCTCTTATAATTGTTGTTGGAAATCCCACTGAACCAAAGATGGAGGAACTACTCAAAGGAAGATAATGGAATTATAAAGCCTATTAACTCACCAATTTCTCTTCATGTCATAATCTTCCACTCCCTTTGGAAAAACGATTCAAGATAGTTTTCTTCTTATGATCTATGTATTATGATCATTTGAAGGTAAGACTGACCACCTTACCTTTCACCACCGCATTAGTAGGTAGAGTGTGATTAGGAATCATCTAAATAAAAAGTTAAATTTAGTAAGAATTTTCTTGAAACATATAATAATTCCCACTCCTCACTTCCTTTATTCATATTCATCACGGTTCTATATGCCTTTGCAGAAAAAAACACCTGATGTCGAACCCATTAACATACATGAATCCCAGGCACTGGAAATCCAGATCTCATCAAAGATGATATTTTGGGTGGGATTCAAGTTTTTATGAATGAAGGAAGGATATTTCTTGGCCTGGTTAAAGGTTATTTCCATCCTGGGGCATATTTGATATCCTGAAACCCCTCCCACCTAGTTGGAGTCATAGAATTTGAAGTCCTCATTACTAGTAATATTCTATGAATATTCTATAATGGAAAGAATTTGAATTTAAAGAGTTTTTCCTAGAGGAGAGGAAATATCTTTGGTAGAGTTAAAATCTTTTCCCTATTTCCCAGTAATCAATATACTCTAGAGAGAGTGTCCTTCGATGGATTATCATTCCATTTACCCATAATGAAAGTACATAACCTCTCCCACATTCCTAATTTTTCATGTCTCAATTCTCCAATGGTTTTGTTAGTTTACTCCAGGAATCCCAATGGAATATTCCATCTCCATGAGAATCCCGAATAAACGATAATAAGTGTTTATAAATTTCATTGAGAATAGAGTTAGGCACCTAGAGTACAGAGAGTATGTTCAAGGGGAAGGAGGACACGACACCGTTGATGAGTGCGATTCTCCCTCCAAATGAAAGAAACCAATTTTTCTAGTTCATGATGTGGTTGGTGATCTTGTTGATCATCCACGAAAAGAGGTAGATATGAACTTTAATAGGGGATAGAGGGGAACTATATTATTCAAGGGTAAATTATTTCTATAAATTCATAACATGTATTAAATTCTCTGGATTCACCTATCAGAACACAAGGATGGAAAACCACACATATTTTCTCACGATTGATCCTTTATCCACTAAATTGCGAATATTACTCTATAATATCATTGAAGTACCTATTAGAATAAATAAAACCATTGATAAATAAACAAATTTATTATTAAATAGAATATGTGATACCCTACTGAAACTTTCCTTGGCGTTTAAATGGTGAATAGTTCCTAGTTGCGTACAAGTGGTAATGTATCCGCTGAGGGTGTCCTAGACCATAATAAAGATTTTGGGTGATAACGTACCCCTATATAAGCCACCTAACTTGATTTAGGAATCCACATTTCCTCCTAGAGAATTTAATTTAGGACTATGGTGAGCTATATCAACAGAAGAATAATTCAACAACCCATTCTAAAAATACCACGTTTCTCATCACATGAATAAAGAAATTCCACTCAAGTATATCATTATCCTTGTCCATATACACTTTAATTACAATATTGGAACCCAATACCATGATTTTTACATCTCCAATCATTTACTATGTAATTCCAATATATCCTTGGATAGACCAACCTTTGATAAACCGCTGCTGATATTTTCAAACCCAATTGTGAATGTATTGAGAAACCCTCACATTGATGATAGAATCCCGAACATTTTAAGGAATATTGAACATCATAATGGGGATAAGAATCCTTATTCTTTAGGGGAATTTCAATTTTGTAATAAACACCATCATTATGGCATAAGCAACCTAGGGTAGAGGTCCTCCAAGAAATAAGTCTTGAATTTGTTCAACTAGATTATTCTTGATGATATACCAACAATGAAAATAAAATGATCATGGGAAATAATCTTTCCCTAGAATGCTCCCTGGATTGACATAATTGATTACCTCACCCACCTCATTCTCATTTAGGATATGCTAAAAGTGTTCATTATCTATTGAAGTGATCACATGAGAAAATGGGTTTAAAATGGATTCCCTCCTACCTAGGTATACATATTTCATGAATGGGTTAGGATGTAAGATATGGGAATTAAAGTGTGAGAAAACCATACCGTCCACCATCTATGGGTCAAAAGTAAAGGAGGCATCATCTAGATGAATTTTTGAAGTAATTTTTCAATGATTTTCCAAAAAGAATGTGTGAAAAAATAGTATTTTGATCTACTTCCATGAGACAATTAGCTCTATAACATTCACTTAGACCTTTCTTGTGTGAAGAGGTAACATGCTGAACAATTTGTTTTGTGAAAGGGTGGAAAAGGTTTCTTCATCGCACACCTCCTTGAGACTAGATTCCTATATATCTATATCTTCTTTGACGCCATCCAGATTATGGGTTAGAGAGGGTTGGGATATATCCCAAGTGAAAAAATCATTCTTCAAGAAACATATATTATTTTTTAGACCAATCCAAATCCTTAAATACAATGGATTATCCCAGGAGACCACCACCACTATGTGATAGTCAGGTTTGTCCAGCTAATGATTAGAGAAATAGAAACACCCCCTCCTTCATTCCTAGACATAATATTGATTATAAGGGGTAAATGATCATAAATCACATGAACTAGATGATTTAAAACTATATTAGGAAAGGATTAGATGGAATTAATGTTGGAAAAGTAATGGTACAACCTTCACCCAGTGCATCTCTTGCCTCTCTTGTTATTACACCAGGTAGAGGTCCCCTTTCTCTTCCATGAATTTTCATAGAATGAACCACTGTAAGATGTTTCAAAGGTCTGATTCAACACATTTGTAGTATATTTACCTCCCATAGTTCCTCTGATTCTATCCTGAACCACCAGGGTGTCCACTGCATCTTAATTAATGTATTAAAACATATTTAGAATCTCTAAACATTCATAATCACATTCCGAGTCTTGATTTTCAGAAAAACCATCAACTGGATCATAAATTAAAATTAATTAATAATTTTATATCATATCCAAACACGGAGGATTAAAATATTTAAATCATAATTTTTTTTTACATTTTTGAAACATAATTATTATTTTACTCAAAAAACAATTTTAATTCATTTTTATTAAAAATTAGTTTTCATCCCTTATTAATATTAAATATAAAATGTATATAATATTTTAGGTAAATACGATCATATTATTTATTAATGTCAATTTTATTTTTAGTAATTAAATTAATATTTTTATGATTAATGATAATAAGCATGATAATAATAAAACTGTTATTTTTAAAGAATTATTTTATTAACATTTTTTAATTTATATCCAGTTAAATTGACTAATATATTATAAAAATGAATATAATATAATTTTTAAACCTATAAATAAATATATTAAAACTAGTTGAATTGGAAATCAATCATAAATAATATTAATATCACTTACTGGTAAAAAAACATTTTCCAAAAATGTTTTTTTCTTCATGTTAAATGATTTAATTTAGAAGATAATTTTTTATTTTTTCGAAATTGTATTTGATTATAAGGAGAATAAAGAAAGGTTTATGGAAACAAATTTTTTTATCAGGGGTTACCTTATATTTTTACGAAAATATAATTAATTTGATTAAAATTTGTTACCAAGGTAACAATCAAAAGGTAAAAGTAAAAATGAAATAGTAAAAGACTAAAATAATGATTAAAACATGGACGAAAATGAATTTTAGAGGGTTTATCAACCTTAAATCATAACACACTCAATTATTTTCTATTTTAGGGACACATAACCATTAATTGTTTCATTACATCATTGTAAAATTAATTCTTTTTTACAAAAGATCCATTTTCATCCCATATAAAATGGTAGAACTTACACAACATTTATCCACACATTCTAAATTATTAGCTCTAAAAAAATCATAAATTTACTCTCCTAATACATATAAATATGACTTAGAAAACTTTGAAATTATAAAAGTTCAATTTATGGATACTTGGGTGTTACTCAAGGGAGAACATGTAAAGGGAGAAAGTAATTCTCTCAACTGAGCTCTCTTGGTTATATTCTTCTTATAACCTATAAAAGAAATTAAATACAATAAAGTATGATAAAATTAATATTTTTAATATTTTTAATGTTATTATTCTAATGAAATATCTCTTTTCTTCCTATCTCCAAATCCATTCAATAAATGAATATCATCATTCATTTGTGCCGATTACCACCTCCATGAAATATGGGTTATATTTTTCAAAATCAACATAAATGGTTGGTAGAAAATAGATTTTTGTAGAAAAAAATATTATTATTATAACATTATTAAGATTACGAAATGATAATAATTTTATTTTTATACCCCCTCCCATTCTATGGAAAATGAACGTTTCATCCTTGTACATATGGACTATAGCCTCCACAGAATGACTTTTTTTTCCATTTCATCCCAACATAGATAAAAATAAAAATATATTTAACAAATAAAAATTATATTTATGAAAATGTAAATAACCTATAAATGTCATATTGGACATTATAGAAGTTATATTAATAATAAAAACTCATAGTAAATATAACCAACTTAAATTATCATATCAAGGAACCTTTCTCAATTTGTGCCCATTTTTTGAAATCCTATGGAACTATTTAATTTTTATGATAACAAAATAAAAAATAAATAAAAAAATATAATTATGGTGTTTTTTAAGATATTTTTCAATACTTTTACAATTTTCAATATACTGAGGAATTTTGTAGATATTGATCAAACCACTTCCCGTAACTGACATAAGTGATGAAATTTAATAAATGAATAAGACAAGAAAAAAAATAAACCTTAAAAAATTAAATATAGATGAAAAACATTAATAATAATTTTTTTAATAAAATTAATGATACTTTTAAGGATAGTAGGTACACACAAACAATGATGATGATCCATAGTATGTGTTTTTTTATCTCAATTTTGTTTCATTGACATATAAATTATATTCGCCACTTGTTTAATTTTTTTGGTGTATGTATTTAACATATGTTTATTTTTTTATAAATTTAATGAAATATAATGAATTTAAAAAGTCTATATCATATTCCACCTTCTAGGAGTTTTCAAGTCAAATGATTACAATACTAAAAGTGTTTTGTTTTACTCAAACCCCATTTCTTTAAGTTATTATGGTTAATATAGAACTTCATACTTATATGATTGGTTAATTCCACCATAAGATTTTATTTCATAAACCTTACTCTTCATATATAGTTAAAATTTCATTTTAAATAAAAATATTTCACAATTATGAATTTTTTCCATAAAAAATATGTCATTTTTGAGAATATTTTCCATTCTCTTTAATGAAGGTTTCTTTTCCTTGTCTATAATTTTCTATTCCCACCAATGTTATCCTTTATATTTTGAATAATAATTATGTTTTTTACCATGTGACATTCATATTTCTATTCTCATATTTAATAATATGTTTTTTATTCCATTATATGATGTGAGATTTCAATTAAGTTCATTTAAAACATAAAAGGTATCTTTCAAACCACCATCGTTGCTTTTGTGTTATTCATTAATTTTATATAATCCCTTTTCTTATAAATTATTATAATTTATTTCATCTAAATTATTTATATATGTTATTTATATGTATATCTGGTTACATTACCGTAATTTGTTTTGGGTATCCCATGTTTTAATCTCCCTTCATGATTCACTCTTTTTTGTATACCGATTTATTGGAACCTAAATTTTTTTATTCCATGTTAAGTAACACCTCCATTAAAAGTCTTTATAACCATGAATAGATTTTTAAATACATAATTATTTTATATGTTAACCTTCTTGTTCAATTTTGGTAAAAAGTGGAAAAATATCATTCCTTCTTTAATATGTCCTTCATAAATTTCATAAAGTATAACCTCAATGATTCATTATTATTTTTATTAATCCAGTTATTCTCATGAATTTTTCTACATTATAACATCATATTAAATATATATGATTATTTATTCAAATATAAACATTAAAAATTATTTAATTACTTATTCTCCAAATAATCATTCTGATATAGCCTTTAATTATGATTTAATATGATATTATAAAACCTTCTTTCTCCTCATGGGTTTTATCATTCATATGAATTATATATGGTTTCTTTTCCTTAGGTGTCACACATATGAAAATACATATTATTATTTTCATAAAGTGGAGTGTGGTATCAGAATTATATATACCAAAAAGGAATTAAGTAATTATTTACATGTCAAGATATAATATGAAATAGAATGGGATGTAAACCCATCACACTACAGGAATCCGACCACTATGTTTACAGGAATAGGGAGTGGACCCAATCCCCTATAGGACTCTATCCACTATATTATTAATGGTAGTGATCCTAGAATTATGCTTATGATGTGATGATTTATATTGTTTTCACATATTTACTATTCCACATTCTTATGATATCATTCCCATAAGCCACGTTTCCATGCTTATCTAACACTCTTATATGACGGTATATGTATTTTTTCAATCAGATTACATGTTATTATATCTTGAATTATGGAACGCTATTATTGTTACATGTTATTTCTTATAAGAAATTTCTCCCCTTCAGATGTTTTTTAATGTGATTATGATCTAACCCTTGATGAAATGTTTATGATTTTACACTTTATTGATCATTTGATCATACCCCATATTATGTTTCCATTCCTTAGGTTTCAAAGATTAGTATAATGTATGATGAGTCTTGAAGCGAGTATACTATGGCTCAATTATGTAGAAAATTTCACATTTTTTATAATATAAAAAGCATATACAGCTAGTCATCAAAGACACTAAACCATCCATTCATGGTTTTTTGGGATTATTTTGTTATATTTAATATTTATGTTATATAAATACTTTAAAATAATGATATTTCTAGTGATTTTTCATTATATATCATTTTATTCATGATTCTTGTATTGAAGATACATGAAGTTGGGGAGAATTTTAAGATACAATATGAAGATCTTTGATTGCAAAATATGTGTATCATGTCCTCAAATAGTTTCACATGAGTTACTTATGAAAATTAAATATGTTAGAAATAAAATATCACTACATTTATTGATATCATAGAGAGTTATGATATCATTTCTTCAGGATAAGACTTCAAGAAAATTCATGTGCCGAGAATAGGGGGATTAATATTCATGTGGTTTAGGGAATATATGATAAAAACCAAGATAGTATAGAGATTTATAAAAATTTTATTCAATTTTAGGGGATAATTTGAGAGTTTATTATAGTTTTGAATTTATTTATTGAGAATAAGAAGAAGATATTTTTCTTCCATGATCACTAGATTTCAAAATTTATACTACCAATGTTTCATTGAGGACAATCTATTTTTTATTTTCATTGAGAATGGGTTTTTATTTCTTTGGTGGATGTAATTTTCTTATATCATGTGAAATTTCATAATATTAAATATATATATATTGATAATAAGATATTATGTCATCGTGAATGGTATAAAAACAGTTATACCTTATGGATAGAGGAAAACCTCATTAATAAATGTACTATGCTTCATATTTATAGTTTACATTATTTTTTCATTGATATTCATAATAAATAAGTATAATATATTATATATTTTTGAAAAATAAAAAAAACTATTCACACCCTTAGAGTTTTTTTATCACTAGTTCGATCTTATTAAATTGGTATTGGAGCCATTTCGACCCTTGATGAACTTTTGTTATTTTTTGATGATAAGAAGAATGCTGAAAATTATAAAAAATCTGGGAATTTTTTATTATCGTAATTATAAAATCAAGTTTCAACTATACTTAAAATACATAATAATTTCAATGATATTTTATAAAAGTTTCATTACAATTATGATGGAAAAAAGAAGGTGAAGAAATAAAAGATGAAAATTTTTAGACAAAATTTCAATTATATAAGAATATATGTAGATAAATATGTTGATGAGTTTTCCACAACATATAATGTTATTATATGCTCCAGAATATATTTCCTAGAAACAAACGATGATCAAGAAATGGTAAATTATATAAACGAAAATGCAGTTTTTAATAAATACCAATATTTTCACTATTCATCGAATAATTAATCTTTTCAGAAAATTATCAAAACTTTAATATATGATAATTTTTAGATGAGAATTTAAAAAATTATATAAATTTTATCAAATAAATTTTCTATATTCTTAAAATATTATTTTAAAATAAATGCTCAAATCATAATGAATCTGATTTTTGGAGAAACACTTTTTTCTATGAAAATAACTACGTTTATTCGTATCCCATGCCAAGAAAAAATATTAAATGAATGATAAATTTTTTTATTGAATATATGATATATAATTTTCATTAAATTAATTCTATAGTAATTATTATTTTAATTTATTAAAATAAAAAGACATTGCGAGCATAAAAACCATTTTTTACGAAAACATTCATTTTTACATTAACATGAATTTATATTTATTTGTAATCAACTGATAACCATTGATTTTTTATACATGTATAAACCATATAAATATAATAATATATTTAGTCCTATTAATACTCATTAATTTAACAGATATATTATAAATATATTCTATATTATGGTTCATTTAGACTCAGGGTTGTATGTATCACAAGATATATAAAAAATTTAATTAAAAAAATATATCATAAAATACCAGGTTGTAAAATTGGTCCCACATTTAAAACTTTCATGATGGAAATTTTTATAATGTCACCTCATTAAAATATTTGGGTTTTTCTTTGTCATAATTTATTTATTTTCCCATGTTTCCTATTATATTTAGATTTTTTCCAAAGAGCATTTTCCAACCAAGTATTCCAATTCTTCAATACCTTTTATATAGTTTCTAGATCCTATATATTCTCTTCAAAGTAATATATATTAGGTTATAATTATATTCTTTCATAGTTGAAAACATTTACTGGATCTGGAATGTACTTCTTTAATAATGATATTTTGAACACATCATGTTCATTAGAGAGACTTGGTGGTATTAACAAACAGTAATCCACAACTCCAATTATTTCTAGGATTTCAAAAGGATTGATTTACATGGGGACCAGTTTCTATTTTTAACAAAACCTTACAACACACTTCGATGGAGATACTTCAAAGAAAATGTGGTCTCCCACTTGAAATTATAGATCGTTCTTTTGGTTATCAATAGATCCCTTTGGCTTTCTTTTAGTTAATATGATATGGGTTTGGTTAGTCTTTATCTTTACCATTGTCTCCTCTTCACATTTTGGGACTACAAGCTTCCATTAAACAATATCATCCCAACAAAGAAGAGTTTGAAATATCATTCCATATAATTTTTCATATAGAACCCTATGAATACATGAATAGAATATTTTGTAATAGAAAAATTATACCAATAGAAAATATAGATCCAACATACCTTGAAGGTGATGAGTGTTCAACCTCAACATGTCTTCAAATGTTTTAATAGTTCTTTTTGACTTCTAATTATTTTGAGGGAGATAAGTGGTGCTAAAATAAATATTAGGATCGAGATCTTTCTTAATAATTTTCATAAATTTTGATTTAAATAATGGTTCACGATCAGAAAAAATTGAAAGAAGTGTTCCATAAAGTCTTATAACTTTCTTAATATTGAGTCATGAAAGGTTACCAAGAGTTAAATAATTTCTTATAGTGAGGAAATGTGTAGAGTTTTTTAGGAATCCAACAATAACCCATATTGAATCATTATATATAGGATACATTGGCAATCTAGTGAAAATATTCAAAATAATTTTGTCCAATTTCCATATAAGAATAGGTATACGTTGCATGAATCCTCTAGGAAATTTTCTCTTATTCTTCACCTATTGAAAAAATAGACATCTTAAGACATAATAAAAAATTTCCCACATCATATTATCCCACCAAAAATGTTCCTTCAAATCTCTATACATCATGGTTCTTCCAAGGTGTATAGAGAAATTCATGTTATGAGCATTATCCAACAAATACCACTTTATCTTAGGTATTGAAGGAACACATATTTTCCTTCTGAATTTCTGAATTCCGTCTTCAAAAAAGGTGTCTATAAATTTTCCATCATACATGGATTTCATTTTATTTTAAAAATTCGCATCATTAGGTTGAGGAATTTTTATCTTTTCCAACAATAATGGTTTAGTTATAATTTGAAAAAGGAGTGATGTATCATATTTATTCATAATTCCCATATCCATCTTTACTAGATCCTCGAACATATGATCCCTCTTGTTCCTCATTTTTTTGAATATCTTGATCTTTAATATTCAATGAATCCTCTACATCATTTTCCTTCCATGGGTTATAGTATATTGAGAAATCATAATCATCAAGTATCTCGAGCCATAAATTTTCAACATGTTCATATTTTTCAGTGAGAAGATGTATTTCAGACTCTTATGATCCTTTTATATCTCATATCCTTCATCATTATGATAATGTATCTGTATCTTCAAAGAAAATATTTTTTCTAGAAACTCAATAGCATGGTTTTAAATTTTTTCCTAATTAATATTTAACATTCTTGATTCACATACAATAACATTATGTTTCTGCATAAGTACACAACTATGTCCCTTCCACATCATTATATATTCCAAATCCATGATTTTTAATGGTAGAGTCAAAATAGAAGCATTCAAAAATATATTTTTCAATTATAAAAAATATTATCTACATTAATTTATCCATATGAACATATCATATTTACTTGTAACTACTTGATATTTCAGGAAATATTTTTTTCAAATAAATTTATGTTCTTTGATAGCTTGTGTTACGTGGAACAACCAGTTTAAACAAACCACAATATACTAATAAAATATTATGTGACAGATTTAACATATATTTCGGAATAGAGGGTATGAATAAGACTAACTAAATTATGAAAATAATATGGTTTACACATTTATAACATAAATTCCTTGGTTTTGAATTTATTAGATATAAAAATAAAAATTATTTTGGAGAAAAAGAAATATTTTAATGAAAAAACTATATTTATTTGTGAAACATATTTTATCCTAATAAATTAAATTGGTATCTATATTTAAATTATTTTAATGATATTTATATATATTATATATTTAATAAAATGTTTTATCAATCACATAATATTTTCCTAAGCCTGAGATATGATTAAACCATGTTTTCTATATAAAAATGTATTTTTTTTATAAAATGATGTCTTCATCATGATTTTCATAATTATTTTTAAAATTAATATATGGTACTTATTGGTATTGAATTTTATAAAATGGATTTCATATTTTTAATCATGATTTTTATGTTTTGAAAATATATCCCTTTTATATTTGGCCAATATGAATAGTAACCATTGTAATATTTATCAACCCTATAAATGGTAAATTGGGTAAATTTACGTTAAAAATAAGTAACAAGGCCATAATTTTTCATATTAATTCTTATTGGATGAATTAAATCATTGTAACACACCAATATTCCACAGTACACTTCCTTTTAATTAATTCATTAGCTTGTGCAGCACGCAACATCGAGTTTAAGTGCACCATGACCTTTCAAACTAGCTGTTTAAAAAAGGGTTATGAATAGTATTAACCAAATAATGATATTTATAAATATTATTTTTCAAAATAGACTTCATTTTTTAATTCCTAAAATCAATATTAGCTTAGGGTGAAATTTTGGTTATTTTCTGAAGAGTTATATTTTTTTAAAAAATATGGAAAAATTCACTATTGTTGTTAAAACCTAACTACTTCATTTAAATAATTATTTTATTGAAAATATATTTTAAATTAACAATACATAAATAATACATATATTAATCCAATATAGTTCATTTTAATCATTTTATAATATAATTTGATATAAAAATTTATTAAATATTTGAACGTATCTTTTACCCGTCTTCCAGCCACATGTACTAGATTTTCATTAAACGTAATTTTACCTCTTCTATGAATTTAATTTTAAAAAATTGACATAAATGGTTGTAATCTATATAGAATATCTGGTCTAATAATTTTAAAATAATTTTTAGGAGAGAATAACTTTTGGATTTTATTTAACATGGTTAAAGGTAAATAGGGTAATTATAGGTAAAATTAAAATTATAATAATATAATATTACCATAACACTTGTCATAATTTCATTGGATAAGTGTTTTTAGACCAAAATAATCCTTTTTTATAAATTATGTTTTTTAAGACACTTGTTTTAGATTATGACTTTTATTATATTTTATTTAAAAAATAGTTAAAAATTCCACTTTAATGTTTTTTTCACTATATCATTTTTAATATGAGGATATATAAGTGATATGGTCAACTATAAATACTATTTAGAAATATAAAATGATTACATACATAATGATAATTTATTTATAATTTTATTAAATAAATTATTGAATTAAATGGTGACACAATAATTTTTAATTAATTGAATTATTAATGAAAGAATCAAATAAATGTTATTAAATTTTTCAAAATAAATTTAACTTGACTTAATTAAGTACATTCATGAATTTTATATAAATAATAAAAATTTTATTGAAATATTATATGTTTTTAAAAAATAAAAATTTTGAATTGTATCAAAGTTGACATAAATGATAGTTTAAAATAAATAATATTAAATTAAATATTATAAAATTAAAAAAAATATCCAGTTCAAATAAATAACTTTTATAGTGTTAAATATTTCATTAATGATCCATTTGGGTTTTATTTTTCATTTTATAGTAATTATATTAACCCTATTGTGTAAAAATACCAGAAGACACAGTAAGAGTTAAATTGTTTAACTAAGGGTTAATCCCAAAAGATAAGGTTAATTTTGTGAGGTAAACTTGTATATAAATCATTTTATAAGATTATTTTAACCCTTAATCATTTTATATTAGAAATAAATCACATTGGAGAAATCTGAATCTGATAATAAATTTATAATAAATTAATATTTTAAGATCTTCTAAAAGTGCCCCTCACCTCTCTTATAATAGGGCTTCTCTTTATTTCACACCTCCAAAGATATTTTACTTGAAAAAAACCTGAAAAATTATTCTCCCAACCACCTAGAATTCATCTTAGAAACCACACATTGTGTAGAAATCCATCCTAAGGAGTCCTTTTGTGCAAACAAAAGGAGACACCTGAAAAAGAGGTAATTGTTTTATCACCTATTTCAAAGTTCTTTTTTTCTTCAACTTCATATTTCCATGTTGTATACAAATAAAAATAATAACTTCAGTATCATACATATACTTATATGCTATTAAAATAATGGTACAACCATATTCCTAATTTTTTCCATCATACGAATAAAAATATCACCATGTGTGCATAAATAAGGCTTACCATCTCCACACCATTGTGTAATTTGTTATTAAACACGAATTTATTTTGATTATTATAATGATGAGAATAATGAATATATGTAATATATATAACCTAATAATTATTTCGTATAATTATTATACCATCAAATTCCATTCCATTTAAACATTAAGGGAATGATACTGTCGCTCGTATGTACGTATGGCCTACCATCACCACTACATAGTGAAATTAATTATCCATGTTAACCATTAAATGATGATTATAAAATTTATATTATAATTAAAAATAATAATTATGAACATAATTTAATTATTTATATGAATAAAATATATCCTTTGCCTAACAAACATGACTTACATGAGAAAACATGAATGGGAAAATGAACCAGTTAACACCTGAAACAACGATAATACTAAAATATTATAACCAAAAGGATATAATAGGATAAAAAACTATATAATAAATAAGGATATTTTCCTATTATAATTTAATAATTTTTAACCATTATATAGTATGGTAACTCACCCTTGACTAAAGGAAAGTATAGTGTAAGGGTTAATTTCACAATCTCTTTATTATCTGAGATTTCTTATACATAAGTATCTGCTAGGATATCTTTTTCATCCAAGTCCATGTTTCTTAATATGTAATTCAAAATATTATTGACAATTTTTTAAAGACATTTTTACCAATTTTTTATGTTTTACAAAACATTTTTAAAAGAATCTTTCGTACATTTTCCAAATAAGGTACTTTATAACCTTTTTGAAGAATTAAGGAGAGAATTTTTTTTTAACTTATACAACACAAGTGGCTATTTTATGATGTTATCACCCCTTATCATTTTTATGCTTTCCTTAGAATATTATAATGTTTTTTTCCAAATAAATTTTTTATTTTATAATTGTATGTATTCTAAATAATTTCATAGTTAAAAAGGGATGTTTCCCTAAAAGGGTTTTAATGAATTTATTAAATTATTTTCATCTATGTCAACATATTTTTTATTGATTTTATGCTTATTTGAGGTTGAATTATTATTATGAAATCCTTAATATAGTATTGAAGGGTTTTCAATATATTTTACTATGAATATTATTTTTTATACCATTCATGGTTTATGGTTAATGTATAAAAATTTTTGTATGATAGTTTTAGTAGGAAAATTTATGTTATGTTTCACCCTTTTCAAAAGAGGAATGCATTGGACTTTATAAGTGATGGGAGGGGACCTCTATTAACCCTTGATGTATCAGTAGGTCTCATGAGAGAAACTATTGTTTTGTAACAAGGTGTTGAAGGTGTGGTAATGGTCTTGGCATGAGGCCTTGATGGTATCGTTATAATATCCGACATTAGGCATTTCCTTGTTATGCGGTTAGTTATTGATATTTCATGTGATTATTTGACTAGTATAATATCCATGTAAAATTTTAAATGAAATTATTCGATTTATTCTTGCCATATTATGCTAAATATTATGTTTAAAATGATTGTGCTTCTTCTTTATAACTTTCGTTAAATGCTTACGCATATTTATGATAGCTTCTGATATACTGTTTATCCTTACACACCATCTGAGATCACCCCTTTCTTATGTTTCATTTTTACCAAAGATATGAAGAATTATATTATGATAGACCTTTAGGGATATTATAAGGGTGTTTAGTGTTTTCAAAATGGGATAATATGTAGTTTTTCATCTCAAGATGTAATCTTAAACTTATGTTTGTATTTCGTATTTCCAAGGCTACTCAACCGATTAGCCCTTTGGGAGTTGATTTTATTATGTTCATGAAAATGTAATAAAATAATGTACCAACTCTAGGAAACTGGGTTCTGGTCATTATAGTTGGTATTAGTGTAAGATTATTACAATCCTTGGAAACTAGATTTAGAAAAACCTTGATTAAGGAACATTACCCTAAGATAGACTTTGATGATAAAGATAGAAGAACATCCTAGAATTTTGGTAATGTAGAGAATATGTAGGTATTAATAGAAAATACATCCCTATCTGGATACTAAAAGTAAACATGGAGTCAGAATAGATGTACCTAGGATTAATAACTCCAATTTGGTGTTCCAGGATTCACTCAGGGTACCCTGGTACACGAAAATGGGACTTACTGAGCACCTAGTTTGACAATCTAGAGGGAAATGCATAGGATAATTCATATTTTTATTACAAACCCTTATGAATTATTTTTGATTAACTATTCCCTTAAAGAAACCATGTATATGATTATGGATTAGATATGCATAAAATATTCAATTTATGTTAAGTATTTTACTATTTTGCAATTATGATTTATGATTCATAACCTAATGTAGTGTATTCCATTGTTTAGAAATGACTCCTATTAAAGGAAATGGAAATTGTATCAACACATGTAATCCATATAGGGATTTCCTTCCTATGAAAGATAATGAGAGTGGAGTTGGTGATACAACTAGTTTTGAATATATTATAACTATAATGGGACACCTGAATTAGGTTATGAATAATAACCTTACCCATATGAAGCACCCTGATCAACAACACAGATGATCAATGTTAGACTTCTTCATGAGACAAAAATATTAAACATTCCATTGGCCTACAAATCCATTTGTACCTGAGTAATAAATAATTTCCTCAGAGAAAATATTTTTTTCTTTGGGGAGTAATGAAAGAGAAAAAGTTTTCAGTGAATTTTATCATCTCTCAGGTGATGAGGATCAATGGTGGTCATTAATTCAAAAAAAAGGGGGGATAAAGAAGTAGAAAATATGTAATGGAGGGAGTTTAAAGATCTTTTCCTAGAAAAATACTTTCCTCATGAACAGTGAGAGGATATGGAAATGAAATTTCTAAGTCTAAGGATAAAAGAGGATAAAAATGCTGTAATGTATGAGGCTAACGTCACAAGGTAAGAAAGGAATTCTATAGAAAACATATGTAACCCAATATGTAAGATTTATTGATTCTTTGATGGGTTAAAACCATTCCTATAATGGGAACTGGTCTCAAAATCATTCTCAGCGTATGAAGATATAGTCTCATATGATATTAATATGGAAAATGAATTCTCTATGTCTTATTACATTAAATTAATAAATAAAATAAGATGGTTGCAGAACACTATGGAAAATTAAATAAGGGGATGAAGGGAAATACTGACATTCCACCATACAATAATTGTTGGAAGAAACACCCTGATACTTACCTAAAAGGAATGGAATTTTTCTATAAGTGTGGATAAAAAGACCACCAAGATTATTATTGCAAGGGGATGAAATAAGTTTTCAATGTTCAATGTTACAATTTTTAAGAAATGGTATATTATGAAAATGGTTTTCTTATGTTTCAAAGAAACTTTCCTCAGAAAAGGCGTATGAAGCTAGGTCAAGCTTTTAAATTCATAACTACTGAGTTTGAAAGGTCTAATTATGTTGTAACAGGTACTATAATAATCTCCTCAAATTTAAGAAAATATTTATTTGATTCTAGATACTCACATTCATTTATATCTTCCTAGTTTTCTTAAAAAAATAGATATTTCTAATTCACTTCAATAAGGGATTTGTTAGTCAAAACAACTAAGGTATATCTAATTAAAACAATGATGTGTCAGGTAGTTCCCATTATGGAATATAAAAATGCATTATCTTATGATTTATTATCATGCATATGGTCCAAATTGATATAATCTTTGGTATAGATTTCCTATCAAAATATGATGCAAAAATTTATTTCAAGGAAAAGGAAGTTATGATTTGTGAGGATGATGTAGAATCCATAATCTTTAGAGCATAATGTTTTTCACTTGATTCTAATCAAAATCCACCCCATTAGCATTAATGAATTCGATTCTTGGGGAGGAAGAGGAAAAAGTTTATAGGTATGAAGAAAGAAATATTCAAATTGAGGATGTACCTATTTTAAAGGAAAACGTTGATATTTTTACTGAAGATTTACCTAGTCATCATTTAGAGTGTGAAGGTTATTATTATATTGATTTAATCTCTATTGTAAGACCAATATCAAATACTCTTTAAATAATGGACATTGTGGACATAGTAGATAAAAAGAATCAACTTTAGGAGTTTTGTAATTAGGTATTTATTTTACCTAGTGTTTCTCCATGGGGTGTCCCAATTGTTTTTGATAAGAAGAAAGATAGATCAATTAGGCTATGCATTGACTATAGAGAAATCAATAATATTATAGTAAAGAACAAGTACCCACTATCTTACATTGATGAATAATTTTATCGACTTCATGGATCTCAATATTTTTCAAAAATTGAACCTCATTCTAAATATCATCAATTGTGTGTAAAAAATTAAGACATTCTGAAGAAAACATTCCGAATGAGGTATGGTCATTACCAATTTATGGTAATTCCATTGGGATTGAATAATGTACCCTATATTTCCATGGATCTAATGAACCGAGCATTCATAGAATAAATTATTGATTTTGTTGTCGTATTTATTGATGATATCTTGGAATAATAAAAAATCTACAAAGAATATAAGAACCACTAAAGGATTGTTCTAAAGACTCTTAGAAGAAATTAACTATATGGTAAATTTATGAATTGTGATTTATGGCTTCAGGAAATTTATTATCTTGTCCATATTGTCTCAAAGGATGGAATCTTTATTGATACTTCAAAGACAAAGGAAATCCAAAAATGTCCAACACATATGAGTATAACGGAGGTATGTAGTTTTATTGGTATAGCAGGTTACTATTGGCATTTTTTCTAGAATTTTTCTCAATTGGATAACCGATTAAACAAGATCACAAGTAAAGGGGTTAAATTCGTTTGAAAAAATGAGTGTGAAGAATGTTCTGAAGAATTGAATAGAATATTAATCAATGATCCTATCTTTATGTTTCCATTTGGAAATGATGGTTTTGTGATTTATAGTGATGCTTCAAAGAAAAGACTTGGTTGTGTCTTTATACAGAATGATAGGGTAATCTCTTACGCAACAAGGAAATTAAAAATTCATGAAAAAAATTATACAACTGATGATATTTAGTTAGCTGCTGTAATTTTTTTCCTCAAGATATGGATACAGAATCTATATTGTTAAATATGTGATATATATACTGATAACAAGAGTTGGACATATATTTTCTCATAGAAAGAAAATAACATGAGACAAATTAGATTGCTTGAGCTACTCAAGGATTACGATTGCACAATACACTACCACCCCTGGAAGGAAAATATGGTGGAAAATTATTTGAGTAGAAAAGACCATGGAGTTATAAAAAAAATGAGAGTTTAAAGGGATCCTATGCTTATAGATTTAGTAATGATGGATATGGGAATTATCATGGAATATGAAACATCACTAATTTTTCAAATGGTTGTGAAACCTTATTTACTAGAAAATAAAAAAAGTTATTTGTCTGATGATAATGAGTTTCAAAATAAAATTTATGCTATGAATGGTGGGAGACTGATTGACTTCATATTTGAAGATGGTACGTTGAAATTTGGGAAGAGTCTTTGTGGTCCTACTATACATGATCTAAAATTAGAATTTTTGGATGATGCTTATATCTCCAATTTCGCTATACACCCTAGTGGAACTAAGAAACATAGATATTGAAGAATATTTTTTGGTGGAACAATATGAAGAGGGAGATTGCTGATTATGTGTTGAGATATTTGGTTTATCAATAGGTTAAGATTGGAAGACAACATCATAGAGTTGTCATGAAACCGCTTCCTATACCAGTGTGAAAATGATATGATATTACAATGGACTTGGTCATGGGGATACCAATGAATCCCAGAATAAATGATGTGATATGGGTTATTTTTTATCATCTTACCAAATTTGCAAATTTTATTTCTATAAGAGAAGATTTACCACCTGAACGTTTAGTAAGACTACATATTGTTGATTTTGTAAGATTTCATGGTGTAAACCTATCAATTGTTTCTTATCATTGTCCCTATTTTACATCACAATTCTAGAAGTCTCTTCATAAGGCCCTAGATACTGAGCTTCTTTTGAGCACTGCCTACCACCCTAAAACTGATGGAAAATTAGAAAGGACTATTCAACCCATAGAAGACATGTTGAGATGTTTCTCCCCTGAATTTCATGGTATGTGGTATTAGTATTTACCTATAGTAAAATTTTCCTATAATAATAGCTTCCATTCAAGTATATAGATGACACCATATGAAGTGTTATATATAAAGAGAAAGTCATTCAACAACTTTTTGGTTTGATGTTGGTGAAAGAAAAGTCACAGTCCCAGAACATGTTGAGTAAATTATGGAAAAGGAAAAAACTATTCAGACCCATATCAAAACAGTTCAAAGTAGGCAATTGAGCTGTGCTGATAACTGAAGGAAGGATTTGTAATTTCAAGTGGGAGATCATGTTTCCTTTAAAGTATCTCCATGGAAGGGTGTTATAAGAGTCAGAATAAAGGGTAAATTTATTCTAAGGTATATAATACCATTTGAAATTCTGGAATGAATTGGAGTTGTAACATACCATTTGAAAATGATTCCAAGTCTCTGCAATATTCATGATGTGTTCCACAAATCAATGTTAAAGAAATAAATTCCAGAACCAACACATGTAATCAACTATGAATATATAGAACTATAACCTACACTATCTTATTGTGATGATCCTATCAAGATTCTTTATACCAGAGAACAAGTGTTGAGAAATCGAAAGACTCTTCTGGTAAAGGTTATTTGGATAAACCTTAAAATGGAAGAGGTGATGTGGGATCCTAAAGAACATATGATAAAGAACCACCCATATATTTCTATGAAGTGATATTACAAAAATTTATATGAGGAAATCATTTGAAGGAGGGAGGAATGTAACAACCCAAGCTTTCGCAGTATTCTTCCTTTTAAACAATTCAATTTCTTGCACTACACACAACATCGAGTTCGAACTCACCATGACCATTCAAACTAGCCATTTAAAGAGAGGCTATGAATATTATTAATCAAATTAAGAAATTAAGAAATTTTATTTTTCAAAATACAATTCTTTTTTGAATTTGGAATATCAAAATTTTCTTAAGGTGAAAGTTGTGTAATTTTATGTAAAGTTTAAATTTTTGATGAATCGTGAAAAATACTGCACTGTTGTCAAAAACAGACTATTTCATTCATATAATTATTTTACAATAAATTTATTTTAATGTCACAATAGATAAATAATACATATATTAATCAAATTTAGTTCATTGGAATCATTTTATAATAGAATTAGATATAAAAATTTATTAAACTTTTGAACGTCTCGTTTACCCGCCTTCTAGCCACACCTACGGGAATTGCATTAAACGTAATTTTACCACTTCTGTTATTTGAATTTCTAAAAATAGAAATATATGGTTGTAATATTTATCAAAAATAGTGTCAAATAAGATCAAAATAATTTTTGGTGAATTTAAATTTTTTTTATTTTATTTACCGCGGCTAAATGTAAAAAGGGAAATTACAGGTAAAATAAATATTATAAAAATTTATATTACCCTGAAACTTGTCATAATTTTACTGGATAAGTTTTTTTAGACCAAAATAATAATTATTCCAAAATTATGATCATTTTAACCCACTTTTGTTAGATTATGACATTTATTATATTTTTTTAAAAGAAGAGTTAAAAATGTCAAATTCAAATTTTATTAACTATATAATATTTATTATAAGGATGTATAAGTGATATGGTAGACTATAAATAGTATTTAGCAGCATAAAAATATTATCTAGATAATTTTAATTTATTTATTATTTTAAGAAATAATTTAATCAATTAAATGGTGACACAATAATGATGATGTAATTGAAATATTAAAGAAAGAATCAATTAAATGTTTTTAAAAATATTAAAATAAATATAATTCTACTTAATTAATAAAATCTATGAATTTTATAGATAACATATACAGGTTACTGAAATATTAGATGAATTGCTTCAAATTTATCTTGTTGGTTTTATATTTTTTTAAAAATGAAAATTTGGAATAGTATATAATTTGACATAAATGATACTTTAAAATAAATAATATTTAATTAAACGTTATAAAATAAATAATGATATCAGATTTATTAAACTAAATAGTATAGTGTTTAATATGTCATTAATTATCCAATTTGTGTTCATTTGGAATTTTATAGTAACTATATTAACCCTACTGTGTATAAATACCAAAGACTTGGTAAGAGTTAAACTGTTTAACAAAGGGTTAAACACAAAAGGTAAGGTTAATTTTGGGACATAAGTTTGTATAAAAATAATTTTATGAGTGGATCTAAAACCATAATCATATAATCATAGAAATAATCACTTTTTAGTTATTTGAAAATGAAAATAAATTTATAATAAATTAATATTTTAAGATCTTCCAAATGTTCCCCTCACCTCCCTTATAAAATGGAACTCCATATTCTTTTTAATTCACACCTCCAAAGACCATTGGATCAGCCAATACCTGAACTATTTTTCTCCAAACATCCCTCACTTCATCATAGTTTCCACACATTGGGACGAAAGCCTACCTATGGAGTCATTTTGTGCGATCCTAAAGGAGACACCCGAAAAGGAGGTAATTGTTTTATCACCTCTTTCAAATTTCTTATCTTCTAGTACTTCCTCTTTATATGTTTTTTACAAATCAAAATAACAAATAAAGTATCATAAATATATTTAGATGTTATTATAATAATGGTACAACCATATTACACAGTTTATAATTTTTACGAATAACAATATCACCATGTGTGCGTACGTACGACTTACTATCTCCACGTCATGGTGTAATTTGTTATATAACACTAATTTATTTGGATGGATAAAATGATGAATATAATTGATTTAAATAATTAATATAAAATGATAATGATTCTCAATATTTAATATACCATCCAATTCCATACCATTTAACCATCAAGGGAATGAGATCGTCGCTCATGCGTATGTATGGCATACCGTCTGCATGACGCGATGAGATTCATTTTCCACGTTAAACATTCAATAATGATTATATAATTTATATTATGAGTAAAAATAATATTTATGAACTAATTTTAATTCTTTATATGGATAAAATATATTCTATGTATAACAAATATGACATACATAATAAAACATGAATGAGAAAATGAAGATGTTAACACCTGAAACAATGTTAATACTGAAATATTATTACCAAAATAATATAATAGGATTATATGATATACTAAATATAAATAAGGTCCTGGTATAATTTAATAACATTTTTAACCATTATAAGTAGGGATAATTCTCCATAGACTAAAGGAAAGTATAAGGTAAGGGTTAACTTTACAATCTCTTTATTATCCGAGATTGAATATACATATGTATCTAATGGGAAATCCTTATTATACATGTCCTTGTTTCTTAAAATTTAATTCAAAATATTATAAAAAATTGTTTAAATTCATTTTTCCAATGTTTTACTTTTTAACAACTATTTGAAAATAATCATTCCATCATTTTCCAAATGAGGTACTTTATAACCTTTTCAACCAATTAAGGAAAGAATGTTTTTTAACTTATACGATGAAAGTGGCTATTTTCTGCCGTTATGAAACCTTAAAATTTTGAAGCATTACTTATAATATTACAAGGTTATTTTCAAAATATTTTATTTATAATTGTGTAGCTTCTAAATGATTTTAAAGGAAAAAAGGATATTTCCGTCAATTTTTTTAAGGAATTTATTAAATTAATTTCATCTATGTCAACATCCTTTGTTAGATTTTATTCTTATTTGAGGTTGATTTATTATGACACAATATTCCATATTGTATTTAATGGTTTATGATATATGTTACTGTTTATGTGCTATGTTTATACCATTCATGGTTTATGGTTAAAGTATTAACATTTCATAAGCTAGTTTTAATACGAATATTTATATTATGTTTCACCATTTTCATAAGAGGAATGAATTGGACTTTGTAAGTGATGGTCGGGGACCAATATTGCTACTTAATGCATGATTATGTCTCATGAGACAAACTAGTTTCTTGGGATAAGGCCTTTATGGTATGGTAATGGTCTTGGAACGATTCCATGATAGTATGGTTATGATATCTGACATTAAAAATATCCTCATTAAGAGATTAGTTAATGATAATTAATGTGATTATTAGAATAGTAGAATATATATATGAAAGTTTAAATGAATTTTTTTATTTATTCATCCCATATTAAAATTAATATTATGTTTAAAAGGCTTGTTTTTTAGTTTTATACCTTGTCATAAAAGTTTACCTTATTTATGATAGCTTCCGCTATATTGTATATCCTTACTGAGCATATGAGCTCACCCCTTTCTTATGTTTCATTTTTAACCAATATACGAAGAAGTATATTATTATTTACCTCCAGGGATATTCTAATGGATATGAGTGTTTTCAAATTGGGATAATATGTTGTTTTTCATGTCAAGATGTAATGTAAAACTTATATTTGTATATAGTATTTCCAAGTATACTAAAATGATTGGTCCTTTTGTATTTTATTTTCATGTGATCGTGATAATATAATAAAATAATGCATGAACACTAGGATACTAGTGTTGGTGGATTACATTCATAACATATCACATTAGGTTCAATATTAATTTTTTTAATTCACACATGTCTCTGAAATTAACCAATATAATATTTAAAGTAAAAGATATTAAAAAATTTCACTCAATTAGTTATAAATATCTTATATGTGTCCACATATGGGGAAAATGAATTTATAAATTAATAAGAATGTATATTTTGAGATTAATGAAACAATTTTCATCATTAAAATTTATTTCTAGTGTTTGACGTTAAATTTTTATGCAACATAAACGCAATATTTATTCAATTATTCGAAAAATAAAATAAATGATATTAAAAGTGATATAATTTGAGTGAGTTATAGTGTTACCCTAATTTTATAGATTAATATTAAATATTGGTGTTGTGTTAAATGATAATATTTGAATTCCATCTTTTCCTTTATATATTTAAAGTCAAATTAAACGAATAGTATCAAAATTTACATTAATGATATTTTATCAAAATAATATTTTACTAAATTATTTAAAATTATAAGAATATTGAAAGAGATAAATTAAGATAATATGTAGTCTAAAATATAATAATTTTCCATTTATTATTCAATATATATCTTATAAGTTCGATTATAACCCTTTAAGAGTGAAAATTTTATTACCATGTTTAATGTTAAAAAAGGTTAACTAAGTGGTTAGATCAAAATATAAGGTTTAAAATAACACTTAATCATATAAAAATTTTAGTGTTTAATTATATATAAACCCCATAATATTTTATCTTTTAGTAACTATAATTTTGGATTCATTTGGTCTTGATAATGACTTCGTTATATTTTAATCTTTTAAGAAATCCCAAGAGTCCTCCTCCCCTCAACTATAAAGGGAAATTCTATTTTCCCTTCATCACTCCACATTTATTATTATAGATTGGACATAGCATAAAAAATAACTTGTAAAATTCACTATACTAAATCAAGATGCGTGGTTATTCCAAACATACCAACCTTTGGATCCTTAAGAGGATATCTAATGGAGCTCTTTCAAAGATGAGGCAATTGCATGAAATGATCATTTTTTACATATTCTTTACCTCAATTATTTTTTTTTGTATTTATTGTAAAATATTAAATTATGTATAATAAATATACTGAAATTTTATTATAATTATAAACTAATAATTATCCACCCTTTTTACCTGCAAATGAGAAATAAAAGTATCTCTTGAGCATACGTAGGACTTACCATCTCCACGTAGCGATACAATTCATTTTCCATTACCATATTTAATGTATGGTTATTATGATGGGTTTAATGTTTATTTACGATAATTTTGAAAAATTATACTAGTGGAATAATAATATCACATCTATCTTTTTACCTTCTAAGCCTGTGTAAAATGATAATGTCGTTCGTGTGTATGTGTAGATTATTACCTCTATGAAGTGACGTGATTATTTTTTTCATTTTTCACTTGGATGGTAATTAAGATAAATTTAATTAATATATAAGATATATAGGAAATAATAATTTTTTTTAAAGGTTAATAATTATCTAGCCTTCTTTTTTTCTATCCATCAAAAAATTAAGACGCCGTCCATGTGTACGTACGACCTACTATATCCATGAATAATTTAATTCTTTTTTCTATATATAATTTTATGGATGACTCAAAATATCAATATAAATAATAAATATTATATTTATATCATGATTAAAATTATGTATATTATGGAACCATGATCAAATTATATGGTCCAAAATTACCAAAACAAAACCTACATAAAAAGAAAAATAAAATATTACCTGAAATAAGGATTTGAAATAATATTTGTCAATAAATAGGTGAAAAATAGATGTAAGTAAATCATATATTATATTAAATGTACGATTATGGTTTATTAATAGATTTATAATAATACAATATTTATTATAAAGGAGTTTTGAGCATGTGTGAAGGAAGTCAGACCTGAGGTAAGGGATTTTCGTCTTACTTTTATTTCCATGAGACACATGCCTAATTCACCACTTATATATTTTATAAGGTTTTTATAATTATAATGAATTTATTTTATTATTTTAATTATGAGATTTATTTTTATTTACATATCCATATAATGTTCCATATTTCATGGGTCTTAGTATTCAAATATTTTATGTGACAATCTCATTGTTTATTATGATTATTTGTAATTAAATGCATGATAATGAAATATTATGATATTTCATTAAATAAACTCATGAATTTTATTATCGTATATTTATTTTTTGATAATTAATTTTTTCATTTAATTTACCCCACCTTATTTACTTGAGAGGCCAATTTTTTAAGCAAAACCGACTTCATTTAACTATTCGGTTGAAAATAATTCTCTTATATGTATATGGTTTCTAAAAATGTTGTCAAGAATGTTTTTACCATTCTTTAATGATTTTTTCAAATAAATTTTTACCCATGTATTAATTTTTACAAAATGGTTTAAAATCAATATTCTTTTCATTTTATGAATGGGGTTATTTTTTCTATAAAATTATAAAAGGAACGTTTTATTTTAATGTATATGTTATGAATGGAATTTCATTCCATAATGAACGATCAATTTATTGAAGATTATATCACAAGTTTCCATAATAATTTTAAAAGGAAATGTTTTCCTTAATATTAGAGAAATTACTATTTTTTATAATGGGTATTTCAAATTGAAAAGGATATTTTCCTCATGGAATTTTCCAGTAACCCTTTAAGAGGAATTTTTCATCTATGATATCATAATTTGATTTTACTTATTATTTATAAGGGACGTAATCTAAGGATACCAACCATATTATTTCTATAGATATTTTATGTTTATGGTGAAAATATATGTATGAATTCCATTTCTTTTCCATGGGATACGTTATGATGAAATGAAGAAATGTTTATGAAACCCATTTTTTTAAATGGGATATTCTATAACTAAATGATTGTGAAACCCATTTATTTTCATGGGTTCTGATATAATGAATGTTTTATGATCTTTTGGAACACATATGAATGATTTTCATTGTGTGATGGGTTCTCCTAATATTATATAGTCCTAAAATTTATTTTCTAATGATAGATATTTCATGAGATAAACAATACTATAATAGAGAGTCAACCCTATTTAGTAAGGGAATCTATCGACTATGATAGGCTTGGGTGTGAATACTGAATACTTAGATGGTTTTAGTAGTGAAAAAAAACCACTGTGATAGTATTGAGATTGAAACATTATAACTAAAATGGTTTGGGGTATGAACCCAATCCAATATGATAGTCTTGGAAGTAACCCATGAATACTAAAGAAATGATTTTCTATGAAAATATATATTCCATAATTCTAGGTCTTATGAAAATTTTATTCAATAATTGATAAGGATATTTGATTATATTATCATTCATATATTATGAAATTTAAAAAGTTATTCAATGACTCAAGATTATTATCTTTGATATGAAGGTTATGGTTTTAAAATGTTCATATACTGTTCTAATACCCTTATTATTAGGTTATGATGATGTTATCATGGATATCTCTCTTTTTTAACCTTACTAAGATTATTTTATCACCCTTTATTATGTTTCCTTTCCCTAGTCTATGAATAAATTAATTAAGTATGATATTTCTTAGAAGGGTAAGAGTTGTGAATAAATTATTTTGATATGATGTAGATATTTATGGACAATTTTTTATGTGTCCATGTTTCCATAGATATAATGCCTATAGGTTTTTTCAGTGGAACATTATGATATGTAATGAATATCCATATAATAATATGAAATATAATTGTATGAAAATTATATATCTCTATAGTTGGTATCAAATCAAGGATTAGTTATCCTTTGGAAACTAGGATGAGAAATATTTAGTGATAAGCCTTGGGATTTGTATTGGTTTAGGATAACAACATAATGTTTTAGTAATGATCTGGATGACCAAAGCTAAAGCTATGGTGTCTTAGATTTAAGATAAGGTTTCTTGATTTTGACATCCTATAAATAGATTTTCCTAATTATGTGGTTTTACATTATGATTATTTTTGCTGACACTATGTTTTTTAGTTTAATCAAAGGTTGAACCCCAAAGGAATCATATTAATTCTTAATGAAATAGAAAATGAAATTATTTTCCCCATAATGAAACAAATGTTATGAGATCTAGAATAAAAAATATCATTTATATGATCACAAAAATTTCTCAAGATATGAATTATGTTAAGATTCTAGATGATGAACGAAGGGAACAACATTCTATTGAGTCCTTCATGAGGAAACACCCACCTTCTTCTAAAGGTCCTGTTGATCCACTAGTTTTAGAGAAATGGATCAATACCACTAAAAGATATTTTATGTTCTCTTGTGTCTAGAACATGAAAAAGTCATTATGTATGTCTATTGTTTGGAAGGATCAATAGATAAATGGTGGGATATTATCAAGAACATGAGTCAATATAAAGAAAATGACTCCATAGAGTGGGATATGTTTAAGAGATTATGTTTTCACAAATAAATTTCATGATATTATTAAAAGAAATGGAGAAGGAATTCTTTGAGATAATATATAATGTTGATGAATCTATTGGTTCCTATGAGGAAACTTTTATGAGAATTGTGAGGTACACTTAATGTATTATCTTCTAACTTGAATGTAAGTTTGATATATACATTATTATCCTAAAAAACTCTCTAAAGGGTGTTTTCCAAAATATAATTCAGTATCTATAAATAAATCATTCAATTTTCTATCAAGGTGGAAATGTAGATTCGAGTTACCCATCAATCTCATAGGTTTTATAAGAAAATAAGAATGAAATTCAATGGAAATTCTAAAAATCATCTATAAAAGAAGTTGAGCTTTCCCCTATCCTCAATGTGTGGAAGAAAAAATGGTGAAAATTATCTTAAGGGGACAAGTAAATGTTTTAAGTGTAGCAAGGAATGTTATTGGGAAATAAAATTCTAAAGTTATGATAATTAGTTATCTAATGATGTGAATAGAGATAAATATCCACAGAATGTACCACCCACCCTCCAGTGATTCAAATACAAGAAGTATAGAAATTATTCTTATATGTTGTCAAGAATGGAGGTTAATGAAGATGATCTATGACATATACCTCTTAATCCTAGAGAAAATGGGATTTTTCATATGATCATAGTGGAAATGTGGATTATGATAACAATGTGGTGAAAGTCACACATACCATCCACTCTAGAACTATTAATGTCTTATTTGATTTTGGATCTAACCAATCCTTTATATCATAACATTTTTCTAAAGGTATCATAGTACCACCTAAAATATTAGATGTTGAGTTAGAAGTAAAACCCTATTGAACTCTTTGTCTCTAGTAATTAACCCTTTGTGTATGTATTTTAAGAATATAAAGTAATTGGGTTATGTTTAGGAATGTTTGGATGAGTTTTGACAAGTTTTTTGAGATTTTATGGTGGCGAACATTTTTAGAATGGTTAGTAGATACCATTAAACACCTCTAGGAAACTATGCAAGGGAAAATAAAGTTCACTATACTGGTGAAAATTTTTGCCAAACTATAGGACCACCTTAGAGAAGCCATGAAAAGTGGAACAGAGGGACATAATACTATTAGCTCATGGTTTTTATAATCGAGATATCCAACAATGTGATGCATGTTTATAGAGAGTGGATAATTCATATTTTGTGCACAGGTTTTCTAACTGTATGCCTAAACCATACACCATTAAAAATGAGATTTGGATTTTGTGGACATAATCTGATTTATACCCTTAACTCCTTATTTTCCCCTAGTTAGACCCTTACACATTTTACTCTCCTATTAAATTCTATGAATACCATTCCTGTAGATCTAGGAGTGATCCATTGGAGATTATTTGTGCATTAGAAGCCTAGATTGATTGGTAAGTCTATTTTCTTGGTTGTTTTCCTTATATTTCCTCTTATTGCCACTCTTGGATTCATGGATCTAATATGTTGGGGATAAATCAATGTTTTTTTATTACAATAATGATGATTTAAGTCTATGTTGATGATAAGGAATAAGATATAACGTGGGTTTTGGTAGATATAATCTATATTTTTTGATGAATTTGTGTTGTTCTTCATTTTATTCTATGTTTGCGTTGTTGATTTTATCACTCTCAAATCCCATTTTTAAAACATGAAATATTGATTTCAAATTTTTTTAATTTCATGAATTTTATTTTGAAATTGATGTGTTATGTTTGGTAGAAACCCTCTTTAGTAATGGTTTGAGAAATTTTGAAAATTGTTTATTGTGAAAGGTTACTTATTTCATGATTTTCAAATGGGGATTTTAAAATATGTATTTGTTTTGATTTATAGAAATGGTTTGATATAAAAAAATTTAATAAAAGAAATTTTTTATTGAAATATTTTGAAATGGATTATTTTTCATGTGATTTGGAATAAACGGTTTTTGTATGTTCATTTGTATTAATGTTTCCCTATGGAAGGGGCATGTGCCATTGGGGAAATGGTATATGGTTACCTTGAGAAAAATTTGTAGATCAATGAGAGGCCTCTTTGATTATGGAATTGTCATTTGGGCATGCATGTGTGAATGTATGGATATGTCAAATGGAATGTTTTATTCCAAATGGATTTGTGAAATGGTTTGAAAGACTTGTTTGGTTGCTTTCTGTGGAAATTTTTTGGTTTGGAAATTGGATTTTTGGAAAACTATTTTGAATTTGAAGTAAACTATTTTAATTTATTTTAAACTGTTGATATAAATATACTAACTCATTCTATCCTAGTTGAATAATTTGGGATGTCAATTTAGGAACACCTACCATGTTTTATACTCATCCCCTACATGGGAACTTTGGTGTGTTTTGAAATATTATTTATCAAGACACAAGTCAATTAAAAGTATCTAATTTCTTTAGGGATGCATTTTGAAACATTGAGCATGGATTTTAGAGTTAGATCATGGATATTATTGGGAGTTGTGGAGTTTATGTCTTCGGAATCTTGGTAATTTGTGGGTTTCATCTTTCCCTTGGTATTTTTATTCTAGTTTGGTTCTTCTTTATAATCTATTGTAGTATTGTTTTTTTGATAGTTATTAATAATTATAGTTATGTTATATTATTATCATGAATTATATAGTAGTTTCATTACCTGGGTTATTTGGGTTGTGGTTGTTTTATTTTCAAAAGGTTAAATATTTTTCTAACTATTTATGAAGCACTTGGAATTTATTTTCATCCTTGGATATCTTAGGAATTCTACCTAAGGCCTAGTACTGTCCTTCCACCTTTCCAAGACAATGGTAAGGGGTGGAATGATTCAAATAGTACCACTCCAGGCTAGTCTGTCTTGATAAATGCTATTGGATTTTCTATATAGGGGTTAGAAAATCAATAAATTTTAGTCCTTGTGTTGGTTTGGTAGAAAGGAGTAAGATTCTAATAACTTGAAATACATAGAATTAAAAGGAGAAACTGAACTATTTATTTTGAAATTTATATTACTATTGAGTTGGGTACATAATATTTTTGATACACATATAGGATTTTTAACCTCATTATCCCAGGTTTAGTCGATGAGAAGATCATGAAATTTGTTGATAGAAATGACTTCCCAATATGAGTGCATATTTCATTTTGAGTGATGATGTATGATTTGATGAAACAGTATTGATTTTTGAGAATTATTTAAAATGGTTTCAAATGTGAGAATTTGAAAATGCATGGTAGTGGAATTTTGAAAATGGTTTGATTTTCAAAAATTATGGTGACATTTTAAAAAATGGGTTGAAAACAGAAAGTGATTAAAATTTGAAAGTATGGTTGTGATATGTATAAACTGGTAAATTTGAAATTTATAAGACTTCATTTTCTAGAGAGTGATACTAAATTGAATCTTTTTGGTTATAGAAAATAGTACTAATTAAGTATAGAAGACACCGACCAGGAGAAGCTTTTGGAAATGGGGTTACACCTAAGCCACAGGTGAACCGATAACTGGTTCAGAATATTGTTCAAGATTTTAAAAATGCAGATAGAGGGAACACATGGGATGAACCATGGAATGTGGACCATTCCATTTAGTTCCAAAACAATAATCCACCAATATTTCGAGGTTATTTTAAACCAAACAAAGAAGAGCTGTAGCTGAATAGGATGAATCAAAATTTTCAGTTTCCTAGACATGTTAGTAGAGCTTAAAGTCAAGTTTTCAACGTACATGATGGAGGATATTTCATGTTAATGGTGGTATTTAGTATTTTAGGCTATGTGAAACCAATTAATTTTATGGTAGGATTTTAAATTTCTGTTCAATAAAATTTTTTATCCCCACACATTCACAATTTCTAGAATGAAGGACTTTTTCAGCTCGAAGTAAGAGGGCCTCATAGTGACACAGTATATAGATAAATTCATGAACTTTTTTTTCCTTTAACTAGATGTTATTGAAAGTGAATCCTTTAAGGAATGCATTTTTGAATTGGTATTGAGGACTAAAATTCACTCTAATATTTTATGTAATTGTATAGAAAATTATTCAGAGATGGCCAACAGATATATAGTGTTAGAAAGGGGCATGACAAGAACTTTGGGTGGAGGAAGAATGTTTATACATATGGGAAATGGTGAGAACTCTAATGCTGGGAATTAGAGGGAAATGGAAACCTATTTATAGGTTAGTATAATGACTCAAAATCATATGGCTAGATTATAAAATATTCCGCCAAAACCAAAGGATAAACCTAGATGCTTTCAATGTGGTTTATTCAACCACATGAATTGAGATTTTATAATACTAACTAGAGAATGGGACAATTTCAACAAGATGGGATGTCTTCATAACTATTTCCAAAATTTTCCACGGTTTGGTGCTAGGGATACATATCATGCTTTGGGTACATCATATGCTTTGATGGGGTGATGGCATAAGAATACCACTTTACATCAGAACTAAGATAGACATGGTGATTCTTGGAATAACATTACTCCTTAGTAAGGGATATCTCAATAGGGAAATAAATAAAAAAGTATAGTGAGTAAGTAGTAATATGGAGGTCGACATGGTATTATGGATGAACCATCTTGAACATCGATGATGAGAGGTACAATTCTATTGAATTCTACCCTTATAAAATATTTTTTTGACATAGGTTCATAAAATTAATCTATTAATTATTTTTATTTTTGATATTTTAGTTTTCATGTTGATATGATGCCTTCAGTTTTGAAACATCAAACTCTTATTAAAAAAGTAGAATGTAGAGCCTTTGTGTGAAAATCATGTTGTATATCTATTGATGGAACTGAATTGAGTTGAGATTTATTTTTAAATTATATGGTTGTATATGAAATAATCATGTCTCTATATTTGTTGAAAATGTTCTATGATCACATTGAATATGATACCTAAAGAGTTAGTTTTACAATTTATGATGGCATTGAGTATATCATTATAGGAGATTGAAATGTAAAAATAGTCGAAATACGGATGTTACAAATAGTGGATAAGACTATCTCTTAATTATTTGAAGAATTGACTTTGTAATCACTCGATCAGATAACGAATAGCGGTTTTCCATTCTCCATTGATCAATTTATATATTTTGTTTCCAATAATTTCTTTTGGTTTCCACCCAAAATAGATGTAGAGTTTATGATTGATCTCCTAATAGGGATAAGTCTTATCTCACATCCATCTATTCATATGGAACCAATAAAATAATTTTAATTAAAATTCATGTTGGAAGAGATAGAAAGTAAAGGGTTACTTTAACCTAGAATGTATCTATGGGAAGTGACGATCTTGTCTGTGAGAAATGTGTATTAAACTCTTCAATTATGTGTGGATGATCGTAATCTAAGCCATGTTATAATAATGAATCGGTATTCAATTCCATGCATTTATGATCTTTTCAATCAATTGAGGGGGGCCCAATGGTTCTCTAAAATTGACATTCGATAGGGATATCAACAATTTTGGGTTTGGAATGAGGATATCCCAAAAAAACAATCTAGGAGTATATATGACCATTATGAGTATGTGGTTATTTCTTTCGGTCTTATGAATACACTAAAAGTATTTATAGAATAGATGAAATTGATATTTATAGGTATCTGTATTGTTTTGTGGTGTTGTTTTTGGATGAAATGTTGGGGGATTCAAGGGTAATGGTTGAGCATGAAAAATACTTGGAGATAATGTTGTTATTCTTTTGATATCATCGTCTATATTCTAAATTATCAAATTGTGAATTTTGGATATAATAGGCACGTTTTTGTGGACATTTTATCTCTAAAATAAGTTTCTCTATGGATATAAAAAAGATAAAGGATGTAATGTCTTAGAAACTACAAAATAATGTCTTTGAGATGCGTAGTTTTGTTAGTTTAGTTGGTTATTACTCATGCTTTGTTCATCACTTTTCATGACTAGCTTCCCTAATGATAGTTGTGACAACGAAAAATGGTCCATTCCAATGGAATGTGGAATGTTATAATACTATTTTGGAAACAAAGAAAATCTAGTAATCTCTAAGGACATGATGTCCCATATATGTCCATATATAGAAACTGATATAAGAAACATATAAAATCTATAAATGTGGCCTTCTTTCTCCCATGTGTTCATATCAAGAGAAAGAAACTCTAAATATAATGTGAATGGTAAATCTAGTCTAGTAACAATTTGTGTATATCCAACAAAAAAGAATATAGACACAACACCCCCATCAACCAAATCATGGTTGGTTATAGTCAATCACACACTAATATCGATAAAACTGGGCACATAACCAGTCTCATTATTTTACTGATCATCTAAACCTAAAAAAATCCTCAGCTAGTCCATCATTTTAGTCTATCATAATTAAATTATATAACCCTAGGTGGCCTCACAACCTAATTATCTATATTAATATGGCTTTACATCTGGGTATAAATCTATTTCAACCTCTTTATCACCCAAATTACTAGTCGCTAAGGAAACAACCTTGATCCAAACTAAGATCTTACTAGTAACTCAATGGGTTACCTCATATCAACCTCACACTATCACTCACCTTAGTACTAAGGCTGTACATTATCTGGGATAAAATAATATAACAAAATCCTATTATCCTTTAGAAATCCGAAATACTATAACACCACATAACTATAATAGAACCCAAAGTCAACAATCAATCTTTACAAAACGTGATCAAAGAAAGGAATTATATAGTCAATAAATAATCCAATGGTCATATAATAAATATGTTATCATAGAAGTTTTGAAAATATTAATGTTCACTAAAGATAAATAGACAAAAATGATTCCTCAAGAAGTGAAGTAGTGTTACCATGAAAACCAACTCAAATACCATAGCCATACCATTTTACAAAACAACAATCCCCTTCCAAAAAAATAATTTTCATACATTTTTGTAGAAATAACATTTTCTTGTATCCTATTTTAAAATAACGACTTTCAATACAATTTTTTTAATGGAAAAACATTTCCTATTTTTAAGCAACATAAATAATCATGAAATAAGATAATATATTTGTCTTATAAATTATGGAATTTAAATAGTTGAATAAAACACTTACCTAGTGACTAAACCCAAATTCTTAAAATATATGCACTAATCACAATCATATATACGTAAACAATTGGAATAATCTATTTTAATAACTAAATCCTTCACATATATATCACAACATTATAGAATAAAAATATATCACTAAAAAATTATCACAAATACAGGCATTATACTAAATAACTACCATGAATCACTCAAGGGGTATATATATGACATGTGATCTTATGTGCCTACTCATGATGTATGAACACACGCAAATCCCATAAAAATGTAACATCAATACCATCACTGATAACATGGTGGTCCATTATATATGAGATGGATAGAAATAGAAAAACTTACGTACATGAATTCCACACAGTCTATCTACTTTCTAAAATAACCCCAAAAGATAATAAAGGAATCATTTTTCCCTTGATATAATTGTATAACAACCTTAACTCGAATCAACTAGTCTGAGCTAAAGTCCTGCATAACCTCAAGAAAATCTCAATGTATGAAAGAGGTCACTCACTATAGGTGAGTATCTAAAGTTACGTGGAGAGACTATACCCTTAGTAATCAGAGTCATCATAGTTTAGTACAAAAAACCCATATGCCAAAAAATAGCATAATAGAAGAATAACATGAATAAATGCTATAATAGATGTCATTCCAAGTCATACAAAAGTAATCAAGAAAACCCCAATTTTTCAAGTAAATAAGTATAATATAAAAACTTTAATTGATAATAAAAAAGTTAAAAGAAAATAATATAGAGATTTTTTCATGTCCCGTGTCTATCTCCTAGCTCCATTCTACTCAAAAATCTATAACAAGGCCCTTACCCTTCACTAGATCCCTAGTCATAATGATAGAACATGTATAAAAGTTCCCATGTAGGGTGTATGTATAACCCCAATAGGAAACCACCAATGTATCATTAAAATAAGTTTATATATAAGTGGAAGTATATGACATGTTGTAAAGTAAATTCACACCTAATCACACAATAACACATGTAATCAGAGATTATTCACCAATCAAGATACTATAAACCCCAGTCGCACCTACTTTAGTGCTATACCAGATAAATATCAAGTATAACGAACAAAATGACTTATATCATTCCATGTAACTCCATCCACATTTTTTTAAAATACTCATTCCACCATTAATGAGAAATTACATGATTTCCATGTAGGGTAAGTATCTCCTATGTCGCATTACTATCTATGTGCCTATGATGGCATGCAAACACGATAAGCCTAGACAATGAAATATCTCTCATATGAAAATATTTTCCAAATTTCTTGATCATATTGGTATATATGGACAATCTTCCAATGGTGTTTCTTATTCCCATTTAAAAAATTCCAATAAAATTCACTAATCATCCAATGTGGGGACATTTCTAATGAGCCATGTCACCCAATGTCCATTAGGGATACCTATCAATCAGAACACTAAAACAGTGATTCCACCACCTATACACAAAACCATATATTAGGTGTAACATGATATGATTGCAAGAATTTGGGACATGTATTTATGGGATGTAGGTGAAGGACGGGGTATCAGAGAGTGGATTTGGAGGTGCAGGCATCTAGGGATGATGGAATGCATCTGGTTCTGTTTTTTGAAGGATCTGGTGATGGATGTGAATGCCCGGGTCAAGTCACAGGCAAGGAAGACGGCAAGTCGGGTTCGGGAGGGTTAGAGAAGCAAAAAACAGATAGAGTTGTACCTCATGAACCAAGTGTTGTGGGAATTTTCAACAGGCTGAAAAGAGATCTGGCAAGTCCTCCTAGGGACTCTTGAATACCAGGGGATGCAATAACCTGTGCAATGACTATAGTTAATTCGGATAAAGACAAGGTCGGTCCTCATGCTCTGGTGGAGTCTCTCGGTGTTGATGTTTCAAAGGTTATGGTCAATGTGGGCTCTAATCCTTACACCTACTCCATGGTTGTGCGAGAAGGGAGTAGTAACATCTCGGAGAGAGTGACCCCTTCATCTAAAAAGAAGAAGTTTCTGGATGCCCATACGAGGGAACAAACACCACATGGTGTAATTATGTAGGCGGATCCTGGACAGGAAATGAGGAAGGCCTTGGAAAGTCTTCAACTGTTTTGACAGCTTGAGTAATGAGGGAGGGAGTGATGACAACTCTATTTGTCCATATGGAACCAAATCTGATGGGTATGGACAACTCAGGGATGAGAATGTTTTAGGTGGGGATTGTTCAGCCATGCACAATCTAAGAAATAAGAAAGGGAACAAAGAGAACAGGGACCCGAGGAAATGCATTGTTTCCAGGAAGCCGAAATCAAAGGGGCGTAAAGACTATTCACATCTTCCGAAGCCAATGGAGACTCGATCGACTAAAAAAGATATAATTCCCAAGGTTCATGAGACCTGTACAGTGGAAGATAAGGAGGTCCAGTTGGTGGGAGACACCGAGTCCCATGAGAAATCCAAAAAGTCCTTTATGGAAGAAGGTATCTCTATAGCATTGGCAGCTCCTCAAGAAGCTGAAGTCAGGATGGTGGGGGGCCATCAAGGGGAGGTGCATCGGCAAACGGGGGAGGTGGTTCCCTTGCAGCTTGATCTTTCCCCCAGGGAGGGACAGCAGGAGCTATCGGGTAAGGAGGCTAAAATTGTTGAATCTCCTTTGACAATCTCGGTGGATCCACAATAGGTTGTTGATGATGTGACCATGGAGAAATAATGGGACCTTCTTATGCACTATGAGGAAGAGATGCTTGAGAAGGTTTTGATCATTCATGCTTCTAATGAGGATGCAGAATGGATGAATGGAATACCAATTCAATTTGAGGTAGGTAGGGAGCTGGGAGATTGGGTTGATAAGAAACATTTAATTATGACCAGAGGATTCAACGAGAAGAAGATATCAGTGGTGGAGTTCTTGCAAGCGTGGGACAATCTGGCTTCTCAATTCGAAGAGACTTTCATAACCGAACAGGATATATAGGTATCATGATTGTCTTGGAAATTATATTGGGAGGTTTCTTCTAGTATTTTTAAGATTGTTTTCAATAACGCCAATATATGCTATAGTATTGTCCATTGTTGAACATGCATTTCTCACTTTTTTCCTTAAAAGTGTTTTCTAATAAAACATTAACTTTGGATGGATGGATGATAAGGAACAACATATTATGACAACTGATTCTAAAGGATATCAAATATTAAACATGCAATAAATTATATTTAAAGGAATAATATGTCACAAAAGAAATTCCATTGCCTATGAAATATTAAAAATGTAACCAATGATATAAAAAGGGATAATATATCATAACAAGAAATTCCATAGGTTATAAAATATTTTGAATGTAGTAGACAATATAGCAAGTAACAATAATATATATCAACATTAAAAGGGCTATGAAATATTATTCAAATAATACAATAAATAGAAAGGAATAAACAATCCATCCAAACTAGTGTCTCATGAGCCCCCGTTTGTAATTTAGGTATAAAAACCATTAAAGGGTATCTACCCTATAAATAAACACAAATCAAACAAGTAAAAAAATTCAAAATAATTTCCCAAGATGATATAGACTTTCTACCTCAACCAAATTAATGTTCAATTCAATTATTCATTAAGGAATCATAACCCACACCACGTTACACACAAATTAGGTCAGAACCACATGCCAAGATATCCTATAGATTATACAACTGCCCGCAGATACATATTTTTACTCAGATATTGACAATGCAACTGAGTGTTGTTTCTCACTAGACCATGAAACTAATGATTTTCCTAAAAAGTGACTTGTTCTTGAGGTGATTTTTCTATCTAATCTACAAAATCAAAAATCAGTATCTAAATATGAAATTAAACTAAAATTAGAAGTTTTTGGATTAATAAGAGATTGAAAATTAGTTCCTTTTAAATATCTAAAAATTCTTTTGACAGCGGTAAGATGTGATTATTTGGTATTTGATTGAAATCTTGCCAGATCACATTGCATAATTTCTTGACCACCAACACATTTTGAACCCCCAAAATCAAGCTTGAATGGAATGGAAAAATATATAAACAGATCCCATAAAGTATCTTGGTTTAAAAGAGCTATAATTAGAAATAAAAATATGTAATTTGGAGGAATTATGGATGTTAAAGTGGTTTTGTAGGTCATTAACTTAGACACACATGGTTTGGTTACATGGTTTACCAAACCCTACACAAACAATGTGACGATTCTACCTAACATGGGAACCTACATATTTCGGTTTCATGGTTTTTTAAACCATGCACTAACCATTTCTTTCTCATAGGAACAGGTTGTATAGTTCCAAGGTAATGTCACATGATTTTCTCAAACCATGTTCAAAATGTGATCCACCAGCATTCATTCTCCAAACAAGTTGCACAGTTTCCTAGTAAAACCTACATGGTTTCCATTATCTATGCATCAACCATTCACCCATTGAAGGATCCTAGACTCTCTAAAAAATTAGAAATGTTCATAACTCATCCCAAACAATTTATTGATAAGAAAACATGAATAAATGATGAAATTGACTCATAAAAAACCTGAAAAATCTGTGGTAATTACATTCTCTCACAATAAAGGATTATCATACTTGAGTAGTGTCTTTAGGAAACTTTTTTAAAAAAACTCAAATAACTGGGACTGAATATATGACTCAAGAACCCATGATTCATCATGAATCCATCCGTGATTCAGTAGGATCCTGAAAAGTGGTACTATATTTCCCTACCATACCTTTCATCTTCTGATTACATTCTTTACTGGGTGTTCCATGAATGATGCATCATGATCTATCTTAATATCCACATAGTCAATCAAATCCATAATATCATGCATGTTTCTTTGAATCTGAGATAGTTGGAACACCTTGTGCAAATCATGGTAACATGATGAAAGATTAAAATTCTAATCTATAGAACCTATATTCTCAGTAATCTCAAACAGTTGAAAAAAACTCGATGACATATTCCCTTTCATCTATAACTGTCGAAACCCTAGTCATGGAGTCACCTGTTAGAGAAAAATGGTTTCCCATAGAGAACTTTTAAGTTAACCCCTTCCTGTAAGTATATGAGCAATGTTTTCTATGAGTGCGGACATAATAATTCTGGGTAAATTCAAATCCTTCATAGGTATCTTTCAGCATGATCAACCCCAAAATAGATGCCTCTCCTATCTCATGCCAATATAGCAATGAACAACAAAGATTTCTATAAAAAATCTCATAAGGTTCCATATGAATTAAATAATGGATGTTTTATAAATATGAGAATTCATGTAGGGTTGCTTGATCATACCAAGCTCCATAAAAATGAATAATGCATTCCCAAAACATTTAATCCAAAATATTGATCGTCTTTTATAACTGGCCATCAGTTTTAAAATGATATGTTGTACTTAGATTCATCTTAGTAACCACTGCCTTTTGTAAGAATTCTAAAACTGAAACTTCTAAGAAACATCTCTATGAGATATAATACTCAATGAAACTCAATTAAGGTGTAAATTCTCACATACATACAACTTTTCTAGAAAATCCACTGAAATGATATCTCTAATCAGCAAGAAATTATCCACTTTATTCATATGGGATACTATCAAACAAATTACATAATGACTCTATGGGGTACTGGGTATCTATTTCATGATTTCCACCACCATGAAAATACACTTCCTTATATGTAAGAGAAGTTTAAAAATTAACCCACAAGGATTCTGATTGTAGACCTTTATCCAATTGAAGGTAATGCATTTGGAGACAAAACTATTGAAGTCTATATTCATACCTGGCCACCAAAACTGACATTAGATATCGAGACACATCTTCACCAACCTTTAATACACTACCCATTTGGAAGCATAACAGTCTCTCATGTATTCCTCTCTCAAGGAATCTAGAACAAGTAACTTCCCATAGATGTAGATCATATTTTCCTCATCTAAGGACCACACTGAAATTTAATCATCTCTGACAGATCATCCATTCATGACCAAACACTCGATATCAAATTCATGGATTGGTTTCATGTGGTCTACCAAAGAAGATATGATCACATAAGGTGCACATGTTAGTAATCGAGATCCTCCAATTCATCCCATATCTACTCTACCTATATTCTCATCAGACACAATTCTTCATATGAAGGCTTATCACCATATTCATGTGTCTCTAGTGTTTTCATGATGGAATAATATAAAAAAATTACATTTTCTTGAATAAAAACACATATTAGTGCCAAATATTTATAGACACTACACCCAATGCCTTTGCATCAGGTAGATATATCACTGAGATAAGATATATCTTAGGCACTTATGGTATGTGTATCTAAAAATACTCTCATTGAATAGATAGTGCCACTGAAACATTAGGGAATAGACAACAACAACCAACTTGAGGACTTGTGTTAGGTAGTTCCACTCATGGGGTCACAACTGACATGTCCTATAATCAGCCACATAATCTCTCAGAATCAACAAATAACTCAAACAATCATTTTAGGTATCACAATGAACTATATATCAAAACTTAGGATATAGAAGCATCAAAACTGGGGTTTCTATCAATCTCCTCTTCAACTATTGGAGAACCACTTCTCACTAGATAAACCATGGAAAATTCAACCCTTTTTGTTTAGATCAGTCATCAATGTTTCCATATAGGAGACTTCCAAGATAAAGTATCCACAATAACCCATAAGTCCAAGGAAGCTATTGATATCAAACATATTCTTGGGTTATCACTATGAAATCAAAGCCTATAACATCTTGGCATGCACTAAAATCTATAAAATAAAAATAAAATGCCTATGTAAATGAACATATTGAGTAGATAAGTGAAGCATGAACATTTTTTCATAAATCTGATGTGCTAGAAGTGTAACGGCCTGGACCTCTCCAGTCCATTACTTTGTGGAAATGTGGTGTTAGAGGTGTTCTAGGAGGTCATGGTGACTTATCCCCAACACTTTTCCAAGATTTCGATTCCGGTGGACAGTTCCAATGGTAGAAAATTGTGAGCTGTAATTTCACGTTACGTTTTTAGGTACTTTTGATGTTTCTAACTACATTTGGTTTGGATTAGTGACTTGGGGGGGTGCGTTTGGGTGGAATTTTAAGAAAAACTAAAGGGAAATAGCTTTCACACGGGTGGCGCACGATTTTTCTAAACCGTGTGGCCAAACTGTGCGAGAGGGGTGGACGAGGCAGTAGCTAACGCACGGTTAGCGCACGGTTTTTCAAACAATGTAGGCACTTAAATTAGATCCTTAAATTGTGGATCTAACTCGTTTTGCCTCTAAAGGGTTCGTTTAAGCTCCTAGGCAGCCCTAACTCAGGATTTTGCTTCTCCAAAGGTCAATGAGGGTTCTCCCATCATTCCGAAGGAGATCTGAAGGATTCTCTTGGCAAATCGAAGCCGGATTCTTGAGGTATATTATCATTCTTGTTTAGTTTCATAGATCTAATTGGATCTAATTCTCTTCTTCTCTCAAGTTCTTAGACATAAACCCGTAATGGGGAGATATAAGTGTGTAGATGCCAAATATGATGAGCTTTGGTCTTGATCTTTCTAAGAGAAGAGATCTATAGCGGGTTTTTGGAGAATCGACCCAGGTTTCTTGAGTGTTCTTCAACCATCTTGGTTTTCGTCAAAAACCTTTGAGGTAGGGGATTCATTGCATATCAGTCTTTTTATGTGCAACTGTATCTTTAGAATGTTTTATCCCACTTTATGACAATGGAATTGACATAATAAATATTTGAACTAGATAAATAAATTGATATTGATCATATGTTGTTGCTTCTTGTTTTGATAGATAGTGTGATATCTATTCTTGTTCCTGATGAAAATCGGTAAAGAATGTAAACCAAGATTAATTGATATTTGTTTGGATAAATATAAAAAGGCATGTGAAAAAATATGGTTCTTGTTGTAATTTGATGTTAATAAAATAAGCGTATTATGGATGTTTAATCATTTGTGATAGTTTACTGGTTAGGTTCCCGATTTTGGAACCAATGAATTATAAATCAATTAATTCAAGATGGATTAAAGAATTGATTTTTTGATAATTTCATTTAGGGTTATGAGTTACCCTCTTGTTTGTTAAAGGGGCCAATATCCCAAGTGATGTGATGTTATTTTTATTGCTTCTTATGTTGAGATGCGACCCTAGATGGGTATTGTGATATATGGGGGCATAATGGCCTTTTGGTTGTGGTAGAAGATGATTCCTAGTGTAGAGAGAAGCATCGGTTTATGAATGTGTGTGTCATGGAAGACACTAGGGATGATGGAGTGGGATGGATGTGATTGTTGGATGCTTGCTGGTTCTTTGGTTGTTTATCTACTTTAATTTCCCCCAATGCTCAAGGTAGTTGGTATTTCTTACCCTTCTTCCGAAATAGGAGAAGACGAGTGGGGTATGCCACATGCTTTCTGGGTTTAGGTTCTCTAGGGAGGATGGGTCTACACTCTTGCCATAGGCGGAAAAGACTCGATGGTTAGTAAATCTACTCACCGTGTTGAGACCCCTTGTGTTAGTAGCATATAATGGTTTTCTAGAATGCATGGGAATATGAGAAAGTGATTCTGTAAGGAATGTTTGAATAAATGGTGTTAACCCATGGGGATGGATTTGCTGGAACATAATTATGAGGTTGTAATTTTTGAAGGAACAATTGACTTTGGGTGTGATGATAATGTAATTTAATGTGTATTTGTTCATAGTTAATTAATGTTTAATCAATTAATTAATGTATAGTGGAACTGATAAAATGGGAATGAAGTAATCTAATAAATATCTTTAAATGGTTGTGTGCTTATAGGATACCTATCATTAGAAGTAGCAGCCAAAGTCTGAGAGACGTTAGCTGCAGTTGTGTCTTAGACTAGGTAATGCCCAGAGTGTGGTTGTGATATATAATATATCCTGTACTTTTTGTGTTTTTATACGCTACTCGACCCTGTCAGTAAGGGAAACTGACACCCCAAGGATTCTAAGACCTGGGGGTGTTTTCCCCAACATTACGATGGGAGGGTGAATGACTGACCACCCCCTTTGGCCCCGCTCTCTTCTCTTGGTAGATACTTCTGCTGGTAGGCACAACGATTAGTTTTTTCCCATATATGTGCGTAGAGGGTTGTAATGGATTGTGGTTATTCACAGACATATATTCCAGATATAGTATCCTATGGACTACTATTGGTGTAATGTGTATATGCTGTGATGGCTTGAGGATCCGTACTCGGTGTATGGGCTGTAATGGATTGAGGTATAACACCCGACGTATGATACACGTTATGCGAGCTATGGTGGGTCCCAGAAACTACCTTGTTACTTTTGGTTGTGACGATGGTGTAGTGCTTCACCCAATGTGTCTATGGGAATGAATTTGTGTTGCACGAGGTGCACATTGTGGTGCTTGGCCCAGGTGTATGCGGGCAAGCCTTTTTGGAGGGAGATGCTCAGGACGTGTGACGTTGGGGAAAAGTGTAAAACTAGTGGGGAAGTAGTATTAGGGTACCCTTGATACTCTTTATTATATGATATATTCTTATATGCGTTACTTGGTGAGAGTAGCCATGGGGAGGTTGGGAACTTTGTATACATGTTTAGGTGACGAGTTAGTTTGACTTGTTGTTCAATGTGCTTTAGCATGCGTTCTTTACTTTTTCATGAGAGGCTTCAGGGAGGATCCTACTGAGTATACTGTTATACTCATCCTATGTATATATAAACTGTTTTTAGGTCACTTGGAGAAGGTTGGAGATTATGCTGGTTTCTACTATCATGGGGTTGCAGGAGCTGTTCGGGCTTGTCGTTGCTGCTGTTTTTACTTTCTTTCGGGTACTTGCAGTTTTTCCCCCTTCAGTTGTAGTACTTTTTCATGGAATTACATATGTTCACATGGGATTATTTTATATTCTAGTTCCTAGTTGGAGTTGATTGGTGTCTATCTTATCTCTATCTTCTGCATTTGTTCTCTTAAAGGGTAATGCCTCCCATTTGTGAGTTTATTATACCCTCGGTGCTAGTCGCCAACCTGCGTCCTACTGGAGGCAGGACTCAGGGGTCCTTATCTTCCTTTTCACATTGCTGACCTAGGAGGGGTACTGTCACGACCCATCCTCGGGGCACGTGCCGTGACTACCCCAAGCCCACCTTCCATAGGCCAGGGGCTGGCGACTAGCACCAAGGTGTAATTCCCGGTAAAGGGAAGGCATTGCCTTTGTAAAGTAAACAAACACCACAGAGCAAGAAAGCAGAAGAAGCAACCCCTAAGTAAAAACTGAGTACAACATTAAGTGAAGAAAAGTAAGTGGGCCAGAATACAAACCCAAACTGAAAGTAAAGTACAACTCGAAAGGGAAAACTGCAACTGAAAAGTAAAGCCGCAACATCGAGCCGTCCACTGGAATTCCCACATGAAGGATGAGTACAGATAGCCTCCACAGCTCCTCGGGTCCAACCATACACTCGGAGTATGTCCCGCCCAGCGGTCCACCTCCAGGTACCATCCTGCTCCGCAAGCCTCCACCACGATAAGCGCTGTCCATCGTTTGCTACCAACACAACGTAGTGCTGGAATAGCCCGTGCAGGGGTGAGTATAAGCTACTCAGTAGGGACCCCGAGACCCCTGAAGGTCTCCCAAAATCCACAAAGTATAATCCACAAAGGAAAGATACAATCACGAAGTAACATCCAACACAGATTAGGTATATGCCCATACATATACCTAAGTCATCAATTCTCGCTCGGAGAAAGAAAGGAGTGATGGCAAGAGGGGGGTGAATTGCCTTTTAAAAAATAATTAATAATTTAAAATCAAAGTTAAAAGTGCAGCGGAAATAAAAGAGGCAAGACACACAACTTGATAACGGAGTTCGGCTTAAACCCAAGCCTACCTCTCCGCTCCCAACTCAACCGTTGAGATATTTACTACCGCTTACTTTTTAATGGTTTTAGCAAGAAACCCACTAGACTTTAAGGTAGTCTAGAACATATTACAGCTTGCTTTTGATGGTTATGCAAGAACCCACTTGCTCTTAATGGTTGAGAAAGAACCCACTAGCCTTCTTACAGGTGAAGGCTAGCTCACCTATGTCTCAAGCCTTTTAAAGGGAAGGCTTGACTAACCTCTTCACACTTTGAAGGTGGTGTGAGAACCCAAAAGAGAGGATGAGAGAAAGAGATGGGGTTTGTAGGCACAAACCCAAATTGAAGCTCAAAATAATAAAACAATAAAAACCGTAATGGGAGAAGCCTTGGGCGCCAAAGGATTAATGGAGTTGATGAAGGGCACTCCCAAGCTTCTTTGATGGTGCTCCTTGATTGTTGAAGTGAGTTGGAGCAAGTGGGGTTCCTTGGAGGAATTCGCCGGAGGTTCGCCAAATGATGTAAAATGTGTCCAGTGGGCTTCCTTTTGTTTCCAGGGCTTCCTAGTCCTTTATTTATAGAGGGGGAACCCTCAAAAGGCCTTTGGGAGTCTTCGGAGCCGTTGGAGAGGCCTTCGGAGCCGTTGGAAGGCAAGTGGACAGGTCTGGTCAAAGCCCAACGGCTAGTTTGACTGGCTCCACTGGCTGACCGGTACAGAGCCACCGGTTGGCCGGTGCTTGCAAAATGGAGAGGCCTTCGGGCTCAGGCACCACCGGCTGGCCGGTGAGTAGGCCACCAGTTGGCCGGTGCTGAGGCAGTAGCAAACACTATTTGTCTGGGTTCCACCGGCTGGCCGGTAGTGGGACACCGGTTGGCCGGTGGTCTGGACAGAGGGATGCCTTCTGTCCAGGCTCCATCGGCTGGCCAGTGGTCATCCACCGGTTGGTCGGTGGAACTGAAAATCAGTCCACTTTCAGTTCTTCTTGGCCCAATTCCTTGGAAACCTTTTGCCTATCAACACAAACACTTAAAACACGGTTAGATAAATAAGAGAGTGATTGTGATCATGAAAATTAAACCTTGAGGGGTACGAGAGGTACAACAATCTCCCCCTATTTTGATGATCACAATCACTAAAACAAGCAATGTAAAAGATTTAAATTAAAGGCATGCTTTAAAGGATAAATTGAAAAGTAAAGCAAAGCATGAGAAAAAGATTTGTCCCCCAATCACCCAATAATTTCTCCCCCTTTGTGATTATCAAAATAGCACAGGGCATAAAACTTGATTGAGGGAAAGGATTGAAAAACAAGATAGTGATTTTAAACAAATTGAAATTTTTGAAATTTGAATTGAAAGTTTTGAATTGAAAATTTGAAATTGAATTTTTAATTGAAAGTTTTGAATTTAAAGTTTGAAATTGAATTTTGAATTGAAATTTTTGAAATTGAAAGTTTGAAATTGAATGTTTTGAAGTTGAAAGTTTTGAATTGAAAAACTCAAAAAGGTTAAAACGATCCTAACTCCCCCTAAATAAAAACAACAAATCACCGTGGAGAGGTTTTTGAAACCGAGACAAATTTTGGTCTGGTGAGACTCGCTAAAAGGGATTTTTCAATCTATACTTGTCTAGTGGCGGGTCTTCTCCTATGAAATTCATCATTGAAGAAAAAAGTTTTGGGCCTTCCATACCGGGCATTTTTGCAATCGCACTCATAAATTATGTGCCCGGGTTTTTTACAATAATTGAAAAATTTATATTGGGAGCTCCCCCTTACAAAAATAGTTGGAGCATGGGAAGAGGAAGCTTGCTTGGAATAGCCAAGCCCTTTGGTGGTTCTAGATATGCATTGGGAACCAAGCAATTTGGTCAAATTTTGTTCCCCTTGGGTGAACTTAGCAAGATATTCCCTTAAATACTTGATTGTTGATTCCATAGAATCAACATCGGGAAGGTTTTGGACCTTGAGGGACAACTCTTCCTTCTCTTTGAGAAGTTGTTCCTTTTCGGAAGAAAGTTTTTTGAAATTCTTTTTTAAAGCAATGAATTTGGAAGAAAGTTCGTGAAAACCTTCCTTCAATTGATCTGGAGCATGTTGGAGATCCTCATAAGATAAATGATTAAAAGAATTTGAAGAATAAGAGGAAGAGGAGTCGGAAGAGGTTACCTCATGAAATGCCATTAGGCATTTTTTACAGTTGTCACTTGAGGAGGAGGAGGAGGAGGATGTAGAGCTATCACTCCATGTGGCCTTGAATGCCTTCTTCTTTTCCTTTTGCTTGGCCTTTTTCTTGTTGAGTGGACAATCGGGCTTGTAATGGCCTTTCTTGCCACACCCGTAACATGTTACCTTGGGCTCGGATTTTTCGTTGGGTTGAGCCTTGCGGGATTTCTTCTTTTTGTTATTCTTCATGAATTTGTGCATTTTGCGGGCAAGATTCTCCATTTCTGAATCGCCGCTTGAAGAGGAAGAAGATGAGGAGGAGGAGATTTCTTCTTTTTGAACTTTGAAGGTGATGTTCTTTGGAACTTTGATCGGTTTTCCTTCCTTTTTAGCTTGCCTCATCATGGTGATCTCATAGGTCATGAGAGATCCGATGAGCTCTTCGACCGGCATGTTCTTGATTTCTTTTGCTTCTTGGATTTCCGTGACTTTCGGTGCCCATGAGCTTGGTAAGATCCAAAGGATCTTCTTGACCATTGTTTCTGCAGACACATCATCACCAAGAGACTTTCTTCCATTGCAAACGTCAGTAAAGTGAGTAAACATATCAGAAATATTTTTGTGTGGGTTCATGGTGAAAGACTCAAAATCTAGACGGTACATGTCCAATCGAGTATCCTTAACTTTGTTGGTCCCCTCATGGGTAACTTCCAAAAGTTTCCAGATTTCCTGTGATGAGGTGCATGTGGAAACTCGATTGAACTCATTACGATCAAGGCCGCAATGAAGAGCGTTCATGGCTTTTCCATCAAGCTCGAAATTTTTAATATCGGCTTGAGTCCATTTGGATTCATCGGGAGAAGAAAGAGAATAACCATGCATGACAATTTTATAAATAGGATAACCTATACTTCTAAGAAAAGTGGTCATGCGGTTTTTCCAATAGGTGTAGTCGGTTCCATCAAAGAATGGAGCACGACCCAAAGAATAGCCTTCGGGGGCAAAAGAAGTTGAAGCCATCACAAAGGATCTTGAATTTGAAACCGGTGAAGGTATTACTCAAATTTTTCCTCTGATACCAATTGTTGGTCGGAGAAAGAAGGGAGTGATGGAAAGAGGGGGGGTGAATTGCCTTTTAAAAAATAATTAATAATTTAAAATCAAAGTTAAAAGTGCAGCGGAAATAAAAGAGGCACGACACACAACTTGATAACGGAGTTCGGCTTAAACCCAAGCCTACGTCTCCGCTCCCAACTCAACCATTGAGAGATTTACTACCGCTTTCTTTTTAATGGTTTAAGAAAGAACCCCACTAGACTTTAAGGTAGTCTAGAACCTATTACAGCTTTCTTTTGATGGTTATGCAAGAACCCACTTGCTTTTAATGGTTGAGCAAGAACCCACTAGCCTTCTTACAGATGAAGGCTAGCTCACCTATGTCTCAAGCCTTTTAAAGGGAATGCTTGACTAACCTCTTCACACCTTGAAGTTGGTGTGAGAACCCAAAAGAGAGGATGATAGAAAGAGATGGGGTTTGTAGGCACAAACCCAAATTGAAGCTCAAAATAATAAAACAATAAAAACCGTAATAGGAGAAGCCTTGGGCGCCAAAGGATTAATGGAGTTGATGAAGGGCACTCCCATGCTTCTTTGATGGTGCTCCTTGATTGTGGAAGTGAGTTGGAGCAAGTGGGGTTCCTTGGAGGAATTCGCCGGAGGTTCTCCAAATGATGTAAAATGTGTCCCGTGGGCTTCCTTTTGTTTCTGGGGCTTCCTAGACCTTTATTTATAGAGGGGGAACCCTCAAAAGGCCTTTGGTAGTCTTCGGAGCCGTTGGAGAGGCCTTCGGAGCCATTGGAAGGCAAGTGGATAGGCTGGTCAAAGCCCAACGGCTAGTTTGACTGGCTCCACCGGCTGACCGGTACAGAGCCACCGGTTGGCCGGTGCTTGCAAAATGGAGAGGCCTTTGGGCTCAGGCACCACCGGCTGGCCGGTGAGTAGCCCACCGGTTGGCCGGTGCTGAGGCAGTACCAAACACTATTTGTCTGGGTTCCACCGGCTGGCCGGTAGTGGGACACCGGTTGGCCAGTGGTCTGGACAGAGGGATGCCTTCTGTCCAGGCTCCAACGGCTAGCCGGTGGTCATCCATCGGTTGGCCGGTGGAACTGAAAATCAGTCCACTTTCAGTTCTTCTTGGCCCAATTCCTTGGAAACCTTTTGCCTATCAACACAAACACTTAAAACACGATTATATAAATAAGAGAGTGATTGTGATCATGAAAATTAAACCTTGAGGGGTACGAGAGGTACAACAACAGGTATACTTCTTGAATGATGATAGAGATGATCAGATATATCCACTGATTCATCTAAGCCGTCGGACCCACAAAGGATCGATAGGTACTAACCCCCGCAATGACCCACAAAGGATCTGACCCCCAACGGATCGATAGATAACTAACCCTCGCAATGACCCACAAAGGATCTGACCCACAAAAGATCTATAGGTAACTAACCCCCGCAATGACTCACAAATGATCTGACCCACACATGATCGATAGGTAACTAACCCCCGCAAAGACCCACACAGGATCGGACCCACACAAGATCTGTAGGCGCTGTCCCAAAGAGGACTGCTAAGCGCTGACCCACACAGGATCATACCCACACAGGATCAGTAGCACTGACCCACAAAGGATCGCTGAGTGCTGTAGTCGTCGCCGTCGAATCCACTGAGGATCTCTTCATAATCGTCGTCGTCACAGTAGCAGTCGCAGCCAGCTCTAGGGATCTCACCCACAACAAGCTCGTTCGGGAGGGTCCGCTCCACGAGCCGAGAGGCTGATACATCAACTGACACATTGTACAGAGTTGATGTATCCAATAGTTCCGTATTGTCAATAGGAACTCAAGGTCGCAGACGGTGCGTCAATCAGACGCCCGGTCTGAGAGTTATTGGCTTTTTCGTCCCAGGGGCCCGGTTGTTTTTTAAGGAAAAACCAAACCGACCATACTCCACCTGCGTCCAATCCTCGGGAAGAGTAAGCCAAAATATCTGTCTCACGTAGAGGAATTCAACAAAGCCGACGACACGTCAATCGGACGTCCGTAGCTCAAGATATGCGTGTTTCCGTTCCGAGGGACCGGTTGGTTACGTGTACGAACCAACCTGGCTGAACCCAAAATATTCCGAAGCCTTGGGTGTGATATACCGAAACGACCATCTCGATCCAAGTCTCGCATCTCCGCTGACAGCGCGTCGTTCGGAGGCACGTAGCTCAAGTTATGAGAAAAAGACCGAAACGGTCTGGAAACGGGGGGTCTGGGCCCGGACCGACCCGGCCCAACCCCCTGGGTCAGCCCGAACCGGGGTGACCCGACCCGGGTCTGGGTCCGACTCGGTTGGGTGCGAACCAGCCCGACCAGGGCGGCCCAGCCCGGCATGTGCACGACCCGGCCGGCGGGTCAGCTCGGCTCGGCTCGGCCGAGCGGCCGAGCAAAGGAAACTGCGGGGGGCGTGCTGCCCCCACGTGAGAACACCATGGCCCCGCGTGGGGCCGCCCTTGGTCAGCCGACGTGGAAGGGCCGCATCCCGTGTCTCGCCGGACCCACGCGGCCGCGGCGGCTCCATCCGGTGGCGCGCCGGGGCGGCGCCGGTGGAGTCCGCTGGCCACCGGAGTTGAACCGATTGTCCGATTCCATTTCCGTCTGCGCCGAAGCTCAACTCGGGTCCCGTTCTTCACTGCGTAATCAATAAATCGTCACTGTGGCCCGTTTTTTCGTCGTCCGGTATTCCACACACCAAGAATAAAAAGGGTGGTGGGTTCAGACTTGTTCGTTGGTCCGCACCCACCGCGTTAGCGGTTTGAAACAGGACCATAAATCCCAGAAATTAATAAACCACGTCCTGCAATAATAATCCACAGACCAACTTGTTAATTGGTTGGTCCGCGTTCTTGCCTTGGAGGAAAAAAAACATAGGAAAAATTATTTTCAAAACAACCCCTACCATCGTCTTCGTCGGACGCGAGTTCGCCGCGGAATTGACCGTCGCGGTAGGAGATGATCGTCGCTTCGAGGAAGGGCGTCGCGTCGTCGATCTCTGAGGGTCTGGCGTTCTTCGTCACCCTTCTTCGAAGGCTGACGTTCTTCACATTCTTCGCGTACTTCGCGTTCTTCGCGTTCTTCGTGAAGGAGGATGGAGGACTTAAGGTTTCTGTCAAATCCTCTCAATGAAGAATCCTCAAGAAGTCATGTGTTGGTCTTATTTCATTACATGCCAACAAACGAAAAATAGATAAGAAACAAACAAAATTAATTCATAGAATTAATTTCAACGAATAAACCACCCAATTAATTGGGGCGTTAAGAAATTATAAAATGCTTCAGTTGAGTTCATTAAAAAGGGGTTTTCGCGGGTGCGTTACTTAGCAGAAAAGGAATGGTGGGGCTCGTGCGGGCCGCACTCCACAAATATCCTACCAAGAGGGTAGGATATTTTGAATTGCACCCAATCCGCTTCAACTCAGCTTAAGAATATTTACGTGGATTTATGCGGCTTTAAGTGAAATAAAATAAAGTTTTCCGTACCACATTATTTTATTTCTTATCTTAAACCCCAAAAATTAAAAACCACACCCGAGAAAACGCAACTCCGGAAGAGGAGTTTCTAAGCAAATACCGGCGTTGCGATTCCATCGGTGCCCTCAGAATTTGATTCCGACCACCGGTTCAAAATTTAGAGAAACCCGCTCGTTCGTTCACTGAACGTACCCAAGCCAAACTTCAGAAAATGATTCCGGGCACACCGGGCCTCGGAATCAGGTGCCGTCAGAAACTGCGTTCTTGTAAAATTCCAAAGAAAATTAAGAAAAAAATTCCCTAGAAATTTACATGTCTTTACATCACTCCCAACTCAGGGATTTAAGTCCCCGTAAATATACATCATAAACATGGGAAACAAATGTGGGTACTAAGCACGCATCTGAGCTTCCCGCTCCCAAGTTCTCTCCTAGAGGTTCTCGTGCTGCCATCTGATCCACACTAGTGGAATCGACCGTCCACGTAGGACCCACTCCTGTCGATCCATGATCTCCATCGGGACCTTCGCAAAAGTCACCCCATCATCCACGTCTAGCTCCCCATGGTCAATGATTTGCGTCGGGTCGTGCACGTATCTCCTCAGCTGGGATACATGGAAGACGTCGTGCACCCGGTGCAACTGAGGTGGTAGAGCCAGGCGATAAGCCACCTCACCAATCCTACTGAGGACCTGGAAAGGTCCGATGAAGTGTGGTGACAACTTGCCGCCTCAGCCAAATCTCCGTAATCCACGTCGAGGTGATACACAAACGAAGACGTGGTCGCCATCCTCGAACTCTAGTGGCCTCCGCCTCCTATCAGCATAAGACTTCTGCCGGCTCTGAGCTGTCCTCATCCGCTCCTGGATGACCTGGACCTTCCTTGTCGTGGCCCGGACCATCTCTGGTCCCACAAGTGCTGACTCCCCAGGGTCTATCCAGCACAAAGGAGATCTGCAAGGTCTTCCGTACAACGCCTCGTATGGTGCCATCCCGATGGTGGAGTGGTAGCTGTTGTTGTACTCAAATTCCACTAAGGGTAGGTGGTCCTCCCAGCTGCGACCAAAGTCGAGGACACATGCGCGGAGCATGTCCTCAAGAGTCTGAATGGTCCTCTCCCTCTGACCATCTGTCTGAGGGTGAAAGGCGGTGCGCAGACATACCTACGTCTCGAATGCCTCCTACAACCCCTTCCAATGCCGGGAAGTAAAGTGAGCATCTCGATCAGAGACGATAGATGATGGAACACCATGAAGCCGTACAATCTCCTGAATGTAGAGACGCCCCAATCTCTCCACTGATCCCTTCTCTCTGATGGGTAAGAAGTGAGCCGACTTGGTGAGTCGGTCGACAATCACCCAAATGGAGTCGTGACCTCTGGAAGTGTGTGGAAGTCTAGTCACGAAGTCCATAGATATCCCATCCCACTTCTACTCTGGGACCTCTAAGGGTTGTACCAAGCCTTCTGGTACCTGGTGCTCAGCCTTCACCTGCTGGCAGGTGAGGCATTGAGAAACGAACTCCGCCACAGCCTTCTTCATGCCTGGCCACCAGTGTTGTCGTCTGAGATCTTGGTACGTCTTTTCCACTCAAGGATGTACCGCCAAAGGAGAAGTTTAAAACTCTCTCAGCACCTCCTCTCGTAAAGCGACTGGTACTAAGGTACGTCCTCTGAAAAGGATGTCATGCTCTGCTCCAAAGGAAACCCATCAGGTGCATGTCCTAAGGATATACGTGCACGCCATGTCTCATAGTCAGCGTCCCCATGCTGTGCCCCTCTGACCCATTGTAGTAGTGGAGGGGTGACTGTGAGAGACTGAAGGAAGGATGCTCCATCTCTATCCATGAAGGATATCTGCAAAGCAGCTAGCTGCTCTGTCGCCTCCTCGAGTAGCTGAATGCCCATCCTCCGGCTAAGAGCATCGGCTACAATGTTCCCCTTCCCAGGAGTATACACTATCTCAAAGTCAAAGTCCTGGAGGAACTCGAGCCATCGCCACTATCTTAGGTTCAGGTCCTTCTGAGAGAAGATGTACCTGAGACTCTGATGGTCAGAAAAGACTCTAAAGCGCTCGACCATTAGATAGTGTCGCCATGTCTTCAGAGCGAAGACCACTGCTACTAACTCCAGGTCATGGGTAGCGTAGTTCTGCTCATACGGCCTCAACTAACATTATCCATAGGCGATCACTACCCACTCCTGCATTAGGACACATCCGAGTCCGGTCCCTGATGCATCACAGTAGACTATGTACCCTACTCCCTCCTCAGGCAACCTCAAGATAGGTGTAGGGGTCAATCTCTGTCTCAGATCATGGAAGCTCTACTGACATCTGTCTGACCACACAAAGGGTTTCCCCTTCTTCGTCAAAGCTGAGAGTGGTGCCACAACTCTGGAGAAGTCTGGAAGAAATATCTGATAGTATCCAGCTAGTCCCAAGAAACTCCGCTCCTCTGTCACGCTCTTGGGTGGCTCCCGAGCTAGCACAACCTCGATCTTTGCAGGATCCACTGCAACTCCCGCCTCAGAGATGACATGTCCCAAGAAGTGGACCTCACGTATCCAGAACTGAAACTTCGAGATCTTTCTATAAAGTTGGTGTTCTCGGAGTGTGTCTAGAACAACTCGCAAGTGGTAGGCGTGCTCCTCCTCAGTCGCCGAGTATATCAAAATTTCGTCAATGAAGACTACAACAAATCGACCGAGGTATGGCTGGAAGATCCTGTTTATGAGGCCCATGAACACTACTGGATCATTGGTTATGCCGAATGGCATAACCAAGAACTCATAGTGGCCATACCGACATCTGGAGGTCGTCTTCTGAACATCCTCATCCCGAACTCTGAGCTGATGATAGCCTGACCTGAGGTCGATCTTCGAGAACCACCGTGCTCCCTTGAGCTGATCGAAGAGGTCATCAATCCTCGGTAGCGGATACTTGTTCCTAACCGCCACCTGGTTCAGGCGACGCTAGTCGACACAAAGTCGCAAGCTCCTATCTTCCTTCTTGGCGAACAATATCGGGGAATCCCAGGGTGAAACACTGGTTCAGATGAATCCATTGCCCTGCAAGTCCTCCAACTGTACCCATAGCTCTCGAAGCTCGGCGGGGGCCATTCGATACGCTGGAGTCGATATCGGGGCTGTCCCGGGGTACAAGTCAATATAAAAGTCTACCTCTCTGCGAGGAGGTAGCCCCGGAACGTCGTCGGGAAAGACGTCCGCATACTGATCCACCACTGTAGGAAAACTAGGACTCATCACGTCAACTGCTCCTAGGATGAGGCTTGAAAACTGATGAGTGATGCGTTTTCCTCTCCTCTGCGGAAGTCCATCCTGTGCTGCGAAGGCTCCCTTCTCGCTGGTGAAGGTGAACCTGCTCCCGTCGGTGCATACACATGGCACCTTGCGCCTAATACAGTCAATCTGTGCATGGACTGTAGATAACCAATCCATGTCCAAGATGACGTCGTAAGGCCTCGACGCCGCTACAAGAAGATCCCTGCCAAAGCTCTCCCCTCCTAGATTAAGCTCACACTGTCGGCACCAGTGCGTAATCGTCGAGTCTGCTCCCGTAGGAGTATCTAGCCGTAAGAATCGATCCAACGGCTCTGTCGGAATCTCCGAGCTCTGAACAAGGGCAGCGGCTATGAAAGAGTGACTCGCTCATGTGTCTATAGGAACTGCAGCATGGGTGGAATAGACACCGATCGTACCAAGATTCATCTCAGGAGCGCCGTGGTCGTAGGCCTCCACTGCCTGGAGCTGTTACTTTCTCTTCCCTCCAGCTCCCTATGGTCGGGGTGGACCTCTTGGTGGTGGTGGTGGTAGAGCCTCAAAGCGTCGCCCACCACCTGCTGCTCTGTCATCTCCTATTCCTCGTCCGCCTCCTCCCTGCGGACCGCCACGGGTGACCCTCTGCCTCTGCCTGGGTGGCCCCTCAACCGTCTGCTGCTCCTCGGCATGGTGGGTTTGGCAGTCACGAGCCATGTGGCCCTGCCAGCCGCATGTGTAGCACTACCTGCCTCTCAAAAGACTGGCTCCACGCTGTGTGCCCCGCACTGCTGAGCCAGTGTCCTGAGGTCGTCTGCGTGAGGGTCTGGTCTTCCTGGACCCCTGAGTCATCCGACGACTACCTTCTGCGGAATAATCTGCTACGTGACGCCCCACGGTAGGTCTCGCTGCTGGAGAAGTCTCAGCAAGAAAGCTCTCGATCAAAAGGGCTCGCTCCAGTACTCCTGCCTGGGTCGGGATGCTGAGGGAGATCAGCGATGCCCTGATATCGTGTCTCAATCCCTGCTCAAAGGTACGTGCCCGGAAGAATGTGTCTCGTACCATGTCCATCGAGTAGCGCGAGAGATCGGTAAATCTCTCCGAGTACTGGGCGACCGTCATACTGCCCTGCCGCAGCTGAAGAAGCTCCTGGATGCGCACTACACGAAGGGTGGCCGGAACGAACTCTGAGCGGAAGATGCCCTCAAAGTCTGTCCAGAGAAGAGATGCCTCATCGTGAACCAGGAGCATCAAGCTCCACCATCGGACTGCTGCTACGTGTAGTAGGCTCGCTGCGAGGATCACCATGAGGTCTGCTGGTGTCCTCACTAGCCTGAAAACTCATACAACTACCTCCAGCCAGTCCTCGGCTGCCTGGGGGTCCGTCTCCCCGTGGAACCTGGGCGGTCGCTAGCGCTGGAACTCATGTAGTGCACTAAGGCGACGTGCATCGTCAACGGCTGGGGATAGAAGCGTCGGTGGCTTGGTGGGTAGAGGTACCGCCAGTGCCCCATCTATCAAAGGGCCCTATACCAAGGCCTCGTCACTCGGCGGGCTATCGTCACACTCAACTCTCGGAACCCTAGCTGGCTACCGTCGTGGGGCCATCCTAAAAAGAAATAGGTGTGCCACGGTCAGAACATGATACCTAGTGAGCTGATACAAGGTAATCAAAAAGAAAACTTGAAACACACACGCAATCAATGTTTTCGTGCATTAAGTCAGAAATCAGAGGTCAGGGTCATGGTGTACGGATACATCGGCCGCCGCACCAACACTGGACTCCATGGACTGATAACCACACCCAATACGCTAAACACTATTGCTTCACAAAGAAAAGATCAGAGCCTACGGTAGAACCGAACTCCTCTGATACCAATTTGTCATGACCCATCCTCAGGGCCCGTGCCGTGACTACCCCAAACCTGCCTTCCATAGGCTAGGGGCTGGCGACTAGCACCAAGGCGTAAATCCCGGTAATGGGAAGGCATTGACTTTGTAAAGAAAACAAACACCACAGAGCAAGCAAGTAGAAGAAGCAACCACTAAGTAAAAACTGAGTACAACAGTAAGTGCAGAAAAGTAAGTGGGCCAGAATACAAACCCAAACTGAAAGTAAAGTACAACTCGAAAGGGAAAACAACACCTGAAAAGTAAAGCTACAACATCGAGCCGTCCACTGGAAGTCCCACCTGAAGGATGAGTACAGATAGCCTCCACAGCTCCTCGGGTCCAACCATCCACTCCGAGTATGTCCCGCCCAGCGGTCCACCTCTAGGTACTGTCCTGCTCCGCAAGCCTCCACCACGATCAGCGCTGTCCGTCGTCTGCAACCAACACAACGTAGTGTGGGCATAGCCCGTGCAGGAGTGAGTATAAGCTACTCAGTAGGGACCCCGAGACCCCCGAAGGTCTCCCAGAATCCAAAAGGATAAACCATAAAGGAAAGATACAATCACGAAGTAACATCCGACACGGCTTAGGTATATGCCCATACATATACATTAGTTATCAATTCTCGCTCGGCTCCAACATCCGAGCTCAAGTACAACCCAGTCCACACAGGAAAGCAAAACGTAAATCCACACAAGATAGCACAACACAATCCACATAGGAAAGAAAAAAAGAATTCAGCTCACATAGGTATACTTCATGAATGACGATAGAGATTATCAGATATATCGACTGATTCATCAAAGCCGTCAGACCCACAATGGATCGATAGGTACTAACCCCCCCAATGACCCACAAAGGATCTGACCCAGAAAGGATCGATAGGTAACTAACCCCCGTAATGACCCACAAAGGATCTGACCCACAACGGATCGATAGGTAACTAACCCCCGCAATGACCCACAAAGGATCTAACCCACACAGGATCGATAGGTAACTAACCCCCGCAAAGACCCACACAGGATCGGACCCACACAGGATTTGTAGGCGCTGGCCCACACGGGACCGCTGAGCGCTGAACCACACAGGATCAGACCCACACATGATCGGTAGCACTGACCCACAAAGGATCGTTGAGTGTTGTAGTCGTCGCCGTCGAATCTACTGAGGATCTCTGCACAGTCGCCGTCATCACAGTAGCAGTCGCAGCCAGCTCTAGGGTTCCCGCACACAACAAGCTCATTCGGGAGGGTCCACTCCACGAGCCGAGATGCTGATACATCAATTGACACATATTACAGAGTTTATGTATCCAAAAGTTCCATATCTTCAACAGGAACTCTACGTCGCAGACGACGCGTCAATCGTACGCCTGGTCTGAGAGTTATTGGATTTTCCGTCCCAGGGGCCCGGTTGGTTTTTAAGGAAAAACGAACCCGACGTTACTCCACCTGTTTCCAAACCTCGGGCAGAGTAAGCCAAAAGATCCGTCTCACTTAGATGAATTCAAAAAAGCCGACGACATGTAAATCGGACGTCCGTAGCTCAAGATATGAGCGCTTCCGTTCCGAGGGCCCGGTTGGATTCGTGTAGGAACCAACCCGGCCGAACCCATAGAATTCCGAAACTTTGGGTGCGATATACTGAAACGACCGTCTCAATCCAAGGATCGCATCACCACTAACGACGCGTCGTTCGGAGGCCCATAGCTCATGTTATGAGCAAAAGACCGAAAAGGTCCGGAAATGGGGGGTCTGGGCCCGGACCGACCCGGTCGGGCGTGACCCGGGCGGCGGGTCGGCTCGGCTCGGCTCGGCCGAGCGGCCGAGCAAAGGAAACCGCGGGGGGCATGCTGCCCCTGCGTGAGAACATCGCGGCCCCGCGTGGGGCTGCCCTTGGTCAGCAGACGCGACAGGGCCGCGTCCCGTGTCTCGCCGGACCCGCACAGTCGCAAGTCTATCGGACGCCGCCTCCGGCTGCCGGCGCCGCTGCGCCGGCGACCCGCACCGCCTGTGGAGTCCGCGGGCCACCAGAGTTGCTCCGGTGGTTCGATTCCATTTCTGTCTGCTCCAAAGCTCAACCCGGGTCTCGTTCTTCACTGTGGAATCAACAAATCATCACTGCAGCCCGTTTTTTCATCGTCCACCGTTCCGCACACCAAGAACAAAAAAGGGAGGTGGGTTCGGACTTGTTCTTTGGTCCACACCCACCGCGTTAGCGGTTTGAAACAGGACTATAAATCCCAGCAATTAATAAACCATGTCTCGGAAGAATAATACGCGGACCAACTTGTTAATTGGTTGGTCCGAATTCTTGCCTTGGAGGAAAACAAACATAGGCAAAATTATTTTCAAAACGACCCTACCTTCATCGTCGTCAGACGCAAGTTCGTCACGGAATTGACCGACACGGTAGGATATGATCGTCGCGTCGCGGAAGGGCGCCGCGTCGTTGATCTATGAGGGTCTGGCGTTCTTCATCGCCCTTCGTCGAAGGTCGGCGTTCTTCGCATTCTTCACGTTCTTCGCGTTGTTCGCGTTCTTCACAAAGGAGGATGGAGGACTTAAGGTTTCTGTCAAATCCTCTCAACGAACAATCCTCAAGAATTCATGTGTTGGTATTATTTCATTACATGCCAACAAACGAAAAAAAGATAAGAAACGAACAAAATTATTTCATAGAATTAATTTCAACGAATAAACTGCCCAATTAATTGGGGCGTTAAGAAATTACAAAACGCGTCAGTTGACTTCATTAAAAAGGGGTTTTCCCGGGTGCGTTACTTAGCGGAAAAGGAACGGTGGGGCTCGTGCGGGCCCCACTCCACAAATATCCTACCAAGAGGGTAGGATATTTTAAATTTCACCCTATCCTCTTTAACTCAGCTCAAGCAGCTTTAAGTGGATTTAAGCGGCTTTAAGTGAAATAAAATAAAGTTTTCCATACCACATTATTTTATTTCTTAACTTAAAACCCAAAAATTAAAAACCACACCCGAGAAAATGCAACTCTGGAAGAGGCGTTTCAAAGAAAATACCATTGCTGCGATTCCATCGGTTCCCTCAGAATTCGATTCCGAGCACCGGTTCAAACGTTAGAAAAACCCGCTCGTTCGTTCACTAAACGTACCCGAGCCAAACTTCGGAAAATGATTATGGGCACACCGGGTCTCAGAATCAGGTGCCGTTAGAAACTTTATTCTTGTAAAATTCTAAAGAAAATTAAGAAAAAAATTTCCTTGAAATTTACAGGTCTTTACAGGTACACTTTGTGGGGAGGGGTCATGACTGAGTGGTATTAGTGGTCTGGTTGAGGGATAGAATGGAGTTTGTAGTTAGGCACAGGTGATGTTGCATTGGTTGGTAGGGAAACAATGTCATTCATGTCTAGCAAGTGAGGTAAACACTACAGACCGGCTAAGACATAGGCATTTATGGCCCCCTATGATCTGATGTACGAACCTTCAAGTTTACAATGGCTACTAAACAAGGTGATACTAGTTTTAGGGTAGTGAACTAGGAAAGGATCATGCATCATTCTTCTTTGGGAATGTTTTTTAATGGGTAGACTTTGGGATAGGTTACCTAAAATCAATCAAATAAAACAATTAATTAATTAATGTTGAGTCTTCCATATTCCAGGTTTAAGAGTTCTAACAGTTTTTATTTTACATGTATGGCTCCAGGTTGACGTCTTCATCAGGATTGCATAGAAAATGTACATCAGGATATTCTAGCAGGTCATCATAGGGTAGATGTTGATGATAACATCACTTGGAGGAAGACAATGCATGAGTTTTAGTGCCAGATTCTGCAAAAGTACGAGGGATTTGTTTCAGATGCCGTCACGGAAGACTGTTTAGAGTAGGTCGAGATCAGCATTAGTTCGATTCGTGCTCGGAAGAAGCACTGGGAGTCCTTGGTTGTTGCGATGCTGCGTGGAACAGCAAGGAAGTGGTGGTTCTTGTTCCTTGGGGATTGTGAGGAGTCAGCAATCTCATGGAAGGAGTTCCGAGAAAGGTTTAGAGTCGAGTTTCTTTTTTTGACTATGAATGCGTTCAGTATCCAGGAGCTTCTTAACCTTCGACTGGGGAGCTACAGTGTTCGTGAGTTTGGAATCCATTTCAGGAACCTTTTATGATATGATTCGTACCTGTTACCAGATGAGGAGGCTAGGGCGAGGCATTTCAAGGAGGCTTTGCGTCCAGAGATCCAGTCCCAGGTCATCCCATTTATGCTGAAGATATTTCTTGAGGTGATGGCGAGGGAAGAGGTTGTCGAGAGGACTTTGGCCAAGATCGGATCATCACAGGAGGGGGATCATCATGATCCCTCACGAAGCAGATTTGTGGTATGTGGATCTCGGTTTTTAGGGCAGACGAGTTTTCATTCTATCGGGGGTAGGTCCCATCCCTTCACATCTCGTTTTTCCAGAGGCGGCAACTCTCAGGCCTATGCCAAGGGATAAGGCACTTGATTTTCTTGTGGTGGTCATGGTCATCAGTAGCAGGAGTGCCCTACCATTCATAGAGTCCATCGTGCTCCAGGAACTACGCTCCAGGTTCATCCTTTGAGGTAGTTCTAGCTGAGGCCTCAACTGTAGTAGGTTGCACCAGCATTAGATCAGCAGAGGGTAGATGGGGTAGGTAGAGGACAGCCCCATGATGCTCCCCATCCTCAGATAAAAAAGCGCGGTAGTGGTGGTGGTCGTCATCAGGGTTAGAGAGGCCATGGAGGATGTCGTGGTCAACTTCATACTCTAGCGTTGCCAGCTCAAGGCGAGCCAAACATCATTCGAGGTACCCTTTTCTTGTTTTATACCTTGGTTTATGCCTTTTTTGATTCAAGAGCCACAAAATCCTTCATATCACATACCCTTGTCCATGCATTGGGTCTTGAGGTAGAGAGGCTTCCAATGCCCTTGGCATTGACTACGCCAGTTGGAGGTCGAGCTGACTTGTTTGAAGTATGTAGAGACTGTGAGGTAGTGTTGGGGAAACACTACTCTTGGGGAGAATTCTTATGTTTACTAATACAACCATATGATGTCATCCTCACCATGGATTGGTTGTATTCGGTGCAGGATATCATAGATTGATTCTAGAATAAGGTTGTTTTCATTAGCGAGGATGGAGAGAAAGTGGTGTTTGTTGGTGAGAGAGACCCTTGGATGGGTCATAGGCATGTTCCATCCTCATCATCCATGATGGATGAGATGATTCTAAGTTCTTCAGAGGTTTAGTATTTGGCTTTTCCTAGGGTCATAGAGGAGTACCATGATGTCTTTCCTGAATGGTTGTAGCACTACCCCCTCGATGAGTGATCGAGTTTGGGATCGAGCTACAGCCAGGAGGATCTCCAATCTCTATGTCTCTATATAGGATATCCCCTTTGAGTTACGAGAGCTACATATATATCTTGATGGTCAGTTACAGTGCGGTTTTTTTCAGCCAAGTGTGTCACCATGGGGTGCACAGGTTTTGTTCGTAAAGAAGGTCGATGGAATTTTGTGGTTGTGTGTCGATTATCGTCGCTTAAACAAAGTGACAATAAAGAATCTCTATCCTCTTCTACGAATTGATGATTTATTAGATCAACTGAAAGGTGAAATTTGGTTCTCAGCTATTGACTTGCGGTCAGGATATCATCAGATGCGTGCGAAGGATGAGGATATCCTGAAGACTGCTTTCCAATGACGCCATGGGCATTATGAGTTCATTGTAATTCCATTTTTCATGACGAATGCTCCAGCTGTATTCATGGGATTGATGAATTCTATGTTTCTTGAGTTCCTGGAAAAGTTTTTGGTAGTTTTCATCGACGACATCCTTGTGTACTTCACATATGAATAGAAGCATGCAGAGCATCTATGAGCCATTTTGGGAGTTCATCGCCAACATCAACTGTTCGGAAAGTTGTCGAAGTGTGAGTTTTGGACTTGATATGTTTATTTCTTGGGGCATGTTGTGTCCCAATAGGGAGTTGCTATGGATCCATCGAACATAGAATCAGATGTGTCTTAGGGACCCCCCAAGATAGTTTCAGAGGTGCGAAGATTCCTTGGTCTCGCAGGCTACTACATGAGGTTCGTAGCCAATTTCACACAAGTTGCAACTCCTCTGATAGCTTTGACAAGGAAGGATCAAGCATTCATATGGACTAATCAGTGTCAAGAAAATTTTGAGTATCGAAAAGAGATGTTAGTAAGTGCTCGAATCCTTTGTCTTCTAGCTGAGGGAGTTCAGTTTGATGTCTTCTTCAATGCTTCACATCTGGGGTTAGGCTGTGTTCTCATGAAGCAGAGGTCAGTTGTTTCTTATGGGTATTGGTAGTTACGTCCCCATGAACGCAACTATTCTAACCAAGATCTTGAGTTGGCATCCATGGTGTTTTATCTGATGTTGTGGATACATTACCTCACTGGTGAGCACTTTGTGGTTTTCACCAATCATAAGAGTTTGAGGTATGTTTTCTCCCAGCTTGACTTGAACATACGACGTCGTCGATGGATGAAGTTCATATAGGAATACGACTTCGAAATATCGTATACACCTAGAAAAGTCAATGTTGTAGCTAATTCCATGAGCCTAAAGTCGCGTAGTGGTGCTATGCGTGAATACGATGATTCTTGGAGAGTAATGGAATAACTGTCATCATTACATCTTGATATGGGAGAATTTGGGGGTAGAGGATATCTTTTTCAGATGACGGTATTTTTATCCCTGATGTAGAATGTAGAAGAGTCCCAGTTGGGAGATCTAGAGGTGGAAGTTTGGAGAGACCAAGTTGTTTGTGGTGAGGCCCTTGATGGTTGGTCTGAGGATGAACAACATAGAGTGTTGTTTCGCAGAAGGATTTTTGTTCCTTTGACGATGCGCAAGATGGTTCTTAGAGAGTTCCATAGTTCACCCTTATCAGTACATCATGGCATGGCAAAGATGTACCAATCCTTGAGGATTCAGTTTTGGTGGCCTGGGCTAAAGCATGCGGTTGCGGAGTTTGTCTCTCGATGTTTAGTCTACCAGAAGGTGAAGGCCAAACACTGTGTTCCAGGTGGTCTTCTCCAGCCATTAGAGATTCCTCAGTGGAAGTGGTAGGACATCTCAATGGACTTTTTTACTAGTTTACCTCGAGCTCCGAGAGGACATGATTCTATTTGGGTGGTAGTGTATCGTTTAACAAAATCGGCCCACTTCATAGCAATCAAGGAGTCAAGCTCAGTGGAAGTTTTGTCAAGGTAGTATCTAGAGGAGGTGGTGCGACTTCTTGGAGTCCCTAGGACGATCATTTCTGATCGATATCCTCCTTTCACCTATAGGGTGTTGATAGGTCTCCAACATGCTTTCGTTTCTCAACTTTGCCTTAACACTACTTTTCATCCTCAAATGGATGGTGAGACAGAGCGAACCATCCAGACTCTTGAAGACATGTTACGCTCTTGCGTTCTTGATTTTGGAGGTTCATGGATGAGGAATTTACCCTTGATGGAGTTCCCTTACAATAATAGTTTTCACTCCACCATCAGTATGTCACCTTTTAAAGCCTTATATCGCCGGCCTTTCCGTTATCTGTTGTGCTGGAATGGGATCAGAGAGTCTGCAATTCTCGGACCGAAACTAGTGCAGAATACAACAAAGATGGTTCAGGTGAATCGTGAGAGGATGAAGATAGTGAAATATCATCAGAAATAATATGCCGATCAAAGAAGGAGACCCTTAGAGTTTAATGTTGGGGATCCTGTGTTTCTGAAGGTGAATCCCCATCATGGACATTGATGGTTTGGACATGGAAGTATGATTTCTCCCTGGTTTTTTGGGCCTTTCGAGGTGTTAGCTATTGTTGGAGATGTGGCATATCGTGTAGCACTTCCCCCACAGATGAGTCGGATACATGATGTTTTCCATGTATCATAGCTCCGTCATTATCATCATGAAGACTCTCACATCATCAATTGGGGAGAGATCAATGTTGATGATGATGCAACCTTTGAAGAGCGACCTGTGGAGATCTATGACCGCAAGGATAAGGTGTTGCGAAGGCATTCTATTCCTTTAGTTCATGTCTTGTGGTGACACAATGTATTAGAGGAGAGTTCCTGGGAACATGAGTCACAGATACGTGTTGAGAACCCAGAGTTGTTCGATGTTTAACTCTTTTCATGTATTGATGTTATTTATGTGGTTATGAAAATTTCATGTTTATGATATGACTTCCTTTGTTGATTTTGTGGCTTGTTCTCTTTTGATAGGTATATCGAGGGGTGGTTTTTCAGACACTGTTTCATTTTCACTTTAGTTGGGTTTTGGATTCTCAAGGATGAGAATGTTTTGGGAGGTATCTGATGTAATGGCCCAGACCTCTCCAGTCCATTACTTTGTAAAAATGTGGTGTTAGAGGTGTTCCAGGAGGTTAAGGTGACTTATCCACAACACTTTGCCATGATTTCCATTCTGGTGGACAGTTCCAATGATAGAAAATTGTGAACTGTAACGCCATGTTACATTTTCAGGTACTTTTGATGTTTCTAACGGCCTTTGGTCTAGAGTAGTGACTTGTGTGTGAGTTTGGGAGTACTTTTATGGAAAACTAAATGGAAATAACTTTCGCATAGGCGTCACACAGGTTTTATAAACCATGCGGCCAAACCATGTGAGAGGGGTGGCCGAGGCAGTAGCTAACGCACGGTTATCACACGGTTTGTCAAACCATGAGTACTAACCATGCATGCACTTAAATTAGATCCTTAAATTGTGGATCTAACTCATTTTTCCTCTAAAGGGTTCGTTTAAGCTCCTAGGAAGCCCTAACTCTGGATTTTTCTTCTTTAAATATCAAGGAGGGTTCTCCCATCATTCCAGAGGCCATCTGAAGGCTTCGCTTGGCGAATTGAAGCAGGATTCTTGAGGTATGTGATCATTCTTGTTCGGTTTCTTAGATCCACTTGGATCTGCTTCTCCACTTCTCTAGGTTTCTTAGACATACATCCGTTATGGGTAGATCTAAGTGTTTCGATGCCAAATATGATGAGATTTGGTCTTGATCTTGCTAGGATAAGAGATCTAAGGCGGGTTTTGGGCGAATTAACCTGGGTTTCTTGAGAGTTCTTCAACAGTCGTGGTTTTTGTCAAAAACCTTTGAGGTAGGGGATTCATTGCTTCTCTTTCATTTTATGTGAAACTGTATCTTTAGCATGTTTTATCCCACTGTATGACAAATGGAATTGACATAATAAATATTATAACTTGAAAAATAAATTGATATCGATCGTATGTTGTTGCTCCTTGTTTTGATAGATAGTGTGATATCTATGCTTGTTCTCGATGAAAATCGGTAAATAACGTAAACCGAGATTAATTGATATTTGTTTGGATAATGATAAAGAGGAATGTGAACAAATATGGTTCTTGTTGTAATTTGATGTTAATAAAATTGGCGTAGTAAGTATGTTTAATCATTTGTGATATCTTACTGGTTAGGATCAAGATTTTGGAACCAACGAATTATAGATCTGTTAATTCAAGATAGATTAAAGAATTTATTGTTTGATAATTCATTGAAGGGTTCTGTGTTACCCTCTTGTTTGTTAAAGGGGACAATAGCCCAAGTGATGTGATTTTTGTATTTCCTGCTGCTTGTGCTGAGAAGTGACCATGTACGGGTGTTGTGATATGTGGGGGTATGGAGGCCTTTTGGTTGTGGCAGCAGATGACGCCTAGAGTTGTGAGATGCATCAGTTTATGTATGTGGGTGTCAGGGAGGACACTAGGGATGATGGAGTGGGATGGATGTGATTGTTGGATTCTTGTTGGTTCCTTGGTTGTTTATCTACTTTACATTCCCCCACTGCTCAAGGCAGCTGGTCTTGCATACCCTTCTTCCGATAGAGGTGAAGACACGCAGGGTATGCCATGTGCTTTCCGTGTTTAGCTTCTCCAGGGAGGAAGGGTCTACGCTCTTTCTATAGGCGGAAAAGACTCGACGAGTAGTAAATCTACTCACCGTGTTGATCCCCCTTATGTTAGTAGCATATAATTCTTTTCTATAATGCATAGGAATATGGGAATGTGATTCGGTAATGAATTTTTGAATAAATGGTCTTAACCCATGGGGATGGAGTTGCTGGAACATAATGATGAGGTTGTAATTTTTTAAGGAACAATTGACTTTGGGTGTGATGCTAAAGAAATTTAATGTGGAACTGTTCATTGTTAATTAATATTTAATGAATTAATTAACATACAGTGGAACTGATAAAAAGGGAATGATGTAATCTAATAAATCTCTTTAAAATGGTGTGTGCTTATAGGATACCTAGTCTCAGAAGTAGCATCTGGAGTATGAGAGATGTTAGCTGATGTTGTGTCTAAGACTAGGTAATGACCATAGTGCGGTTGTGAGATATAAAATATCATGTACTTTATGTGTTTCTATACGCTAGTCCACCCTTTCAGTAAGGGAAACGGACACCTTGGGGATTCTGATCCCTGGGGGGTGTTTTCACTAACATTCCGATGGAAGGGTGAATGGATGACTACCCCATTTGGCCCCGCTCTCTTCTCTTGGTAGATACTTGTTCTGGTAGGCACAACGGTATGTTTTTCCCCATATATGTGTGTAGAGGGCTATAATGGATTGTGGTTATTCACACACATATATTCTGGATATAGTATCCTATGGAATACTATAGATGTAACGTGTATAGGTTGTGATGGATTGAGGATCCTTACTCGGTGTATGGGCTGTAATGGCTTGAGGTATAATACCTGACGTATGATTCACGTTATGCGAGCTGTGGTGGATCCCGGAAACCACATGATTACTTGTGGTTGTGAGGATGGTGTAGTGCTTCACCCAGGTGTCTGCGGGAAAGACTTTGTGCTACACGAGGTGTACATTGTGGTGCTTCACATAGGTATCTACGGGCAAGTCTTTTTGGAGAGAGATGCTTAAGACATGAATCTTTGGGGAAAAGGGGCAAACCAGTGGGGAAGTAGTAGCAGGGTACCCTTGATATTCTTTATTATATGATATATTCTTGTATGCGTTACTTGGTTAGAGTATCCATGGTGTGGTTGGGAACTTAGTATACCTATTTATGTGATGAGTTAGTTTCACTTGTTGTTCACTATGCTTTATCTTGCTTTATTTACTTTTTCACAAGAGGATTCGGGGAGGATCCTATCGAGTATACTGTTATACTCACCCTATGGATATATATTCTTTTTTTCATGTCATTTGGAGGAGGTTGGAGATCAAGCTGGTTTCTAACAACTTGGGGTTGTAGGAGCTGTTTGGGCTTGTGGTTGCTGCAGTTTTTACTTTCTTTTGGGTACTTGCAGTTTTCCCCCTTTAGTTGTAGTACTTTTGCATGGAATTACATATGTGCACTTGGGTTTCTTTTATATTCCAGTTCTGAGTTGGAGTTGATTAGTGTCTATCTTTTGTCTCTGTTCCGCATGTGTTCTCTTAGAGGGTAATGCCTCCCATTTTTGTGTTTATTATACCCTCAGTGCTAGTCACCAACACATGGCCTACTGGAGGCGGGACTCAGGGGTTATTATCTCCCTTTTCACATTGCCGACCAGGAGGGGTACACTTTGTGGGGAGGGGGTCGTGACAAGTAGTGTGTTTAATACAATCTATAACTTCCTCGTATGCATATATATAGTCTTAGAAGATATTAAGATATAATACATGAACAAAATGATAAAAGAGGCTAGATATGGATGTAAAATCCTATTTATGAGAACGATAAGAACTGATCAAGAATTTTTGAACCCAAAAAGAATGAAATTATACTCATATAGTCCATACCTAGTTCTAAATGTTTTCTTTGTAATGTCTTGCTCTCTAACTCAAAACTGAAGGCTGCTTGAACAAATATCAATCATGGTGAACCACTAGACTCCCTATAAATGATAAAATAGATAATAAATTTTGGATAAATAGTACGTATTCTTAACCATTTTTATTTATGTTTCTTATAGTATATAGAAAGTCATAGACTACCATTTGCAATTTTGAAAAAAATGGGATCCCCCCAAGTTAATTTTCTTAGTCAGATAAATCTCTCTGACTCCAAATATTTTATCTACACATTCAACTGTAATAACTACCCCAGTTCCATATGATAGGGAGTAAATTTTTTTGAGTTAAAATTTCAAACACAATCCCTTATTTAGAAGGAAGTTCTAAAAACTCATCTTGGATGACATACTAACAGTGACCTGCCACAGGAGGAAAGATAGGGGGATACATCTGATTCTACTGCTAGATCCAAAACCACTACTTACACTATGATAGTTCTTTTCTAACTCAGTTTTAGTCCCATATTACATGATTCTTATTTACACCCATTGATCCTTATCGGATTCTCTCCCTTAGTTGAAAAAGGATAACTATACTCGATAACAATCAATGTGATCACAATATCTTATAAATCCAATATATACCAAAGATCACATCAAATATAGTCCTCTCTAGAGTCATAATGTACCATATATGTACGCAGCCATCTATCATTATAGGAAAATAAAAAAATATCTAAAAAATATCTAATTTATTCCCTATGGGCATATCAAGATAAAGAAACTTTATGGATAACATGAATGTAAAATCAAGGTTAATAACGAGTAAAGATGATCCTACCATAAAGGATGGGGACTCACCACCATGTCCAAAAAATATATGAATGTTTTAGTCAAGCAGACCATAACATAAATAAATCTCGAAACTCAACCAATTTAATAGATCTGATGATCATAAAAATACGACCAAATTCTTATCTAGATCATTGATTTAGTCCATTATAAATTAATTTTTTCACCCCCAGGTGACCTCACAACCTATTCCTTTATCTGAATATAGCCTCACATATAGTTCCAAAACTACCCCAACCTCCTTGCCACTCAAATTCTATGTTATTAAGGAACATCTGTTGGTTTTCCCTAGAATATTGTTACTAACTCAATGGGTTACCTCACATAAATACTATACTATCAATCACTTTAGTACTAAGATAGTACACTACAAGTGAGAAAATAAAAAAAACATGGTCTGATTAAGTAAAACACCAAACTACTATAACATCGTATAATTATCATATAAAAAAGGAAAAAATTCATCATAATAATATATGATCATATCAAGGAATAATATAGTCAATTAGACATCAAATTGTCTCATAAGGAATATGTTATCACAAAATTTTGGAAAATATCATTGTCTACAAAAGTCCAATATAATAAAATTATTTCAAGACATGTTCCTTAGGGTTGTCACGAAAACCATTTCAAATCTCACCCCCAGATCATTTAAAAAACATCATTTCCCTGCCAAAAGTATCATTTTCAAACATTTATCCATATATGTGTTTTTTATATAACCGATTTCGAAATAAACCCTTTAAAAATATACTTTTTAAAAGTAAAAAACATTTCAAGTTTGAAAACAACTTAAAAGGTTATGAAAAAAATAATATTTATGCCATAGACAATATGGAATTCCCATAGAATCCTAAAACAATTAATAAGGGACTAAAACCGTGGTATTAAAATCTTCACATTGGTCACAATAATATATACATAAACAACATGAATGGTCAATTTGAATAACTAATTATAGTACATATATATCACAACATTAGAGAATAAATATATATCACTAAAAAACTTTTCCCAAATACAGGAATTATATTAAAGATCATCCATGAATCACTCAAATGGTATATATATGAAATGTGATCCTATGTTCCTACTCATAATGTATGAGCACACACAAATCCCATTAAACTATAACAATAATCCCATAATTGATTGATTCGAGGTCCATTATATATGACATGACTAGGAAAATGGAAACTCCCCTACCTGAGTTCCACACAATCTGTCCCATTTCAACCATAATACAACAAAAAAGAAAACTTATGGACTTTGATACTATTATATAACACCTCAACCGAAATTACCAGGTTTGATCCGATGTTTCACATAACCTCATACACACCTCACAAGATGAAAGATTCCACTGACTAGTAGTGAGGGTCTAAAGTATACTTTTGAGCCTATACCCCCAGTAATCATAGTCATCATATGTTACTACAAGAAATCCATAATTAAAAAATAGCATAATAGAATAATAACATGAAAAAAATTATATTTTAGATTTAATTACATGGTATAATAAAGTAATCAACATTCCCCCAATGTGTTAGGTAAATAGTCAAAACAAAAAAACTAGAAATAATAATAAATAAATATATAGAGAAAATAATACAGAGTTTGTCAAGGTACTATGTATATCTACCATATCCATTCTCCTATGTAACCTTCCACAGGGCCCTTATAGTTCACTAAATCCCTTGTCATGAAGTCTTCATATGAATGAAGGTACCTATGAAGTTTGTGAGTATAAAACCTATATGAAACTACCAATGCGTCCTTCTCATAATTTCACATATAAGTGGAAGTATATGACATGAAAGTAATATAAATTAACATGAGATCGTTCTATCAACCATATACCAAGAGACCATGCACTAACTAAGCTGTTATGAACCCCAGTCATTCCTTCTTTAGTGATATACCAGATAAATATTAAGTATATTCAAAAACATGACTTAGATCATTCTAAGAAAATCCATAAACATTTAAGAAAAATAATCATTCCCCATTAAGGAACAACTCCACACATTCCATGTAGGGTCAGTATCTCCCATACCACATGACTATCTTCCCACCATTGATGGTATGCAAGCACGACACACTCAAACATTGAACTCTCTCTCATACACAAAGATATTATCCATCAGTCGATCTTATTTGTATATATTGAAACTCTTACAATATAATATTCTATTACCTTGTGAAAAAAAATAAAAATATAAGGTTCTAATCATCATACATATGACCATGTCTAAGGAGTCATTTTATCAACCCCTATAAGTAGTTAGATAAATCCATCTAAGCATCCTATCAACATGAGTACTGAAATATCGATTCCACCATATATACACAAAATTATTCATAAGGATTACCATAAAATGGAAAAATATATCCCAATAAGAAATTCCAAAGGATGTGAAATATTATTCATGTAATAAAGGATTTAAAGATGAATAATGTATCACATAATAAATTCAAGAGGCTATGAAATACTACACAAATAATAAGAGATATAGAAAGGAACAATATTTCATAATAATATATTATACAGGTTATGAAATATCAGTTAATTAATAAAAAAATATATAAAGGAACAATACTACATATCAAAATCCCAAGGGTTATGAAATATTTCTCAAATAATACAAAACATTGCAAGAAACACACATGCCATCCAAACTAGTGTCTCATAGGACACCCTATATATGTTAGGAATACAAACCAAGAAAGGGTCTCTCCCCTATGAATAAACACAAATAAAATAGTTAAAACAATTCAAAATAATTTCTAAATATGGTAAGGACTTCCTACGTCAAACTCAATAATATTCGATTCCATGATTCGTTATGGAATAGTACCCAGCATTGTGTTGCACACCAACAAGTTATAAGTCACATGCCAATATATCATTAACTGATCAAAATTATTTACGAAAGAGGTTCTCAATTGGGATCCAATAATATTATAAGAAAAATGGATTAGGAAAACACCAACTTACCTCATAAAATCCTCAAAAAATTCAAGATTTGAGATTTATTAATGGAAGAAAACTAATACAATAGATCCACCACTGTTCTATAAATGATCTATGAATTCATAATTAGTTGGTATTATAATCTATATATCTAGATAATGAACACTAGAACTATGATTCATCCAATGGTAATAAGGGTAGTTTGAGAATAAACCTTAATAATGGAGGTTTCTTGATCATATACCTTAATTACACGATCCCTAACACACTTGGATCCTCCAAAATATAGTTAGAATGGAAAGGGAAAAAATTTATTGAGAGTATGTAGAGTCTCTAGGTTTAAGAGTGATATCAATAAAAATAATAATGAGTTAATATAGAGTAGTTATGACCATTAAAGGTGATTTTATGATCACTAATTCAGGTCTAAATGTATTAGACACACAATTTACCAAACCATTCCCCAATTGTGAAATGCTTCTACCTCCCAGGGGTACCCACCTAGTTTGGTCGAATGGTTTATCAAACCTTTTTCTAACCATGATTTTCCATTGTAATGAGTTTCATAATTTCTAAGGAATGTCACATGACTATTTTTTAACCATCCTCCAACCATGAAACAACCATTATCCTTCTTTAAACAATATGAAATGTTTATTGGGTAGAACCTCATGATTTTGTATAACCATTCACCAACATTGAAACCCATTAATGTCCCTAAAACTCATAAAAACCCACTATAAAACCACAAAACACTCCCAAAATACATCAAAGTTCAAAAAAACATGAATGAAGTGTAAAATTACCACATAACACACCTAAAAATAAAATTTCCTTATGTGATAAATGGTGGAGTTCAATATAGATGGATTGTTCTATTATGAAATTCCTAAGAAATTTCCTTTAAAGGTATGAATAAATAACTCCCATGAGAGGTAGTCTTATCAAAGAAATATATAAAGATAAATGAAAATGGTTTGTTATTTTTCATTATCTCGTGTGGATGGATGATCTTTGTTTGAGAAAAGTTTTTTTAATAATTTATTATTTACAAGAAACACATATAGGGGGAATAAACATATACTAAAGTTTTGTTATGATAAAAATTTGAGAAAATAACTCTTTTTGAAAGCATAAACCCATGGAAAAAGTACATAATACTAAAAAATGAGGCACTAAAAATTATGGATCATCTCCCAACCTCATGTTATTTGATGCACTTCTCAATTTTTAAAATCCATTAATTTTTCTTTTAAAAGATATAAATGCTTAAAGGATTGGAAGATGTAGTGACTCAAATTTCTTTCCACTATGTTTAAAAGCTTAATTTTTGAGTACGAAAGGCCCACATCCAATAAATGAGTGAAATAGTAAATTTAACCTAGTGGACAACATTAAAAAAACTTATAATGGGTTTATTGATCTTATATAACACTGATTATCTACAATTTGTGTTTTGGTGAAATTTTAAGTAAGATAAACATATCATGATATTTAATATTTTTAAAATAAATAATTTTTTTTATCCTGTGGCCATGGATGTTAATATATTCTAAATAAAATATTCAATTGAAATTAAGACACCACAGTTTTTTATGGAATAATTAATTTTACATAAGAGAGGTGTAAACCATGTTCCTTGGAACTGAGCCATAGATTGATTATTTTTAGATCTTTTATTAAAAGACTGGTTCACCTAATTATTAGTTATAAATAACCATTTGTATAATTTTTTCTCGGAGTAATTATTTTTTCTAATGAAATGCCACTAAAAATTGTTGGGGGTATTTGAGATTATGTCTGAAGAAGCCTCGAATATATTATGAAGCATTTGCGAGTTCCAAATTCTCAATAGTGACAGATATTTGATTTCACGACTTCAATGAACATATTACGCAGTAATTATTTTCTCTGAATACAATACTACATTATTTTCCACTATTTATTATTTATAATCTAATTATTCCAAATTATTTTTTCTTGGTTTAAATATAAATTATATCTATTTTTAAGGTATTTTAATGAATGTGGGAGTATTAATCCTTATTTCTTTACTATAACAAATTTTAGATTGATTTCATGAAATTTATTTATTTCACCTTTCATTTGACATCTCTCCCTTATGAAAATTATCAATTTATTTATGATTCCATGTTCATAAAATAATTCCTTCACTCCCTTGTCATTATTATATTAACTTTTTCATCTCATGAAAATGAGCTCTTTTGACCTTCACATTGGTCGATAAAATTATGGTGATAACTTCAGAAAACATGATGGATGGCTACCCATTTTCACAGGGTTTGAGTATTGGGGATGAAGGGTATCTATTTGAAATGATTTTTAGAGATCCCAAAAATGGTTATAGGTTTGATCATGGTGGTCATCCATGAACATTGTAGATGGTTAGGAGGATTATATCTGGGGTATTTTAAGGTCAATGGCACTATGAATGTTTTGTAAAAAGAAAAGGATCATTATGAAGGAAACTCGATGGCCTTGGATGGTGTTGGGTTGAATAATTAGTTTGATTATAAGGGAATCTAGAGTAGCTGGTAATAAAATTAGAGAGATCTTGAATGTTGAAAAATAACAACAGAACCCAATATATAGTTCATCCAATGAAAAAAATGTATAGTGAAGGAAAATATAACTAGGGTTTTAGTAGTTTATAAAATAATATGATGTGTGACTCAAGAACACCTTCGACATAGGTATTACCTAAATGGATCATTTTGTGTATGAGTAACTGACCCGACTACCCAATTTTGAAATACAAGCCATGTGTCATTGCATACATGTTATTTATATTTAGGACAATTTGGATTGAGGTGCGTCTATGTATTTGGTCAGCCACTCTATTTGGTTAAAATGAAATTTAGTTTATGTACACAATATTTATGGGATATATGAAATGTATATGGATATAGAAAACACTCATTAATACTATTGGGGAGTGTTGATTGAGTATCCTATAATAAATTCCACATGATCTATTACTACATGACTTCAAAAATAGAAAATATATGCTGAGTAAGCACTCAAGTCTCACAATCCATGTATGATACACTAACTCCATTTATATTGACCCCTATGTGGTATGTGGATGACATGACCTGAAAAACATATGCAGAGGTCCTATATTTCATGTGCATTTATAGTATATTCTCTTGACATTATTTACACGTAATGATTTCCATATCTAATTTCCTAAGACATAGATGATATCACATGAGTAGTTCATCTTCTGTGTTTTCAATTTAAAATATAATTTTTCTTCCCTATTTAGAATTAGAAGAATTTTTATGGATGTTTGTGTAGTTTATTTTCCTTATTTTAGTGTGATCAATGGATGGTATCACGTGTGATGATTATTCTAGGAAGAGAGTTATGATAACCCTTAGCGATGTGTTAATGATACAATATTGTTTCCCAAAATTATTTCTTGAGTTTTTTATATTCCATAATATATGGGGGTGAAGATCCTCTATATTAGTAGTGGGTTATTAATCCCTTTCCCCTAACAAATAATTATCCCCCACAAGAGTAGTACTTTATAAACTCCCCCAAACATGGGGAGTGAGACCTCTATTCATTATATCATGTACTCCCTCATCGGTTGTAGTTTAGATGATGAGTTATGGGACTTAAACTTTTTATTTTGTGAGGTGTGTGGGTTTAAACATTGCTGGGTAATTATAAAAAGTACGTGATAATACTCTTGGGATGGGAAACCATTTATGGAAAAGGTACTAGTTCACCAATATATTTCATGAGTGGGGGACCTAGTAGCTATAGAAATTATGGTGTGGTACTATCTTGACCAACTGATGTTATTAATATTTTAATGTCTTATTATAGAACCCCTTTACTAATTTTATATGAAATGTGCATAATTTATGTGAAATATTAATGTTTTAATACTAAGTATAATTTATGAGCATTTTTAGAAGTAGTCCAATTGAGTCAGTTTACTATTTTATTTATAACTCTCACCCTAATGATTACAATTGTGTGGTTCTTGTTTTGTTGGATTCCTTATTCAATTTCTCACATATCATTAGAAGGCATCATGAGCCAATTATGCAATTTGAAGGATCATATGGACCAAACAATATGACCCAAGGAATTTGTGAAGAAACTGGACCATCCATGATGATTGAGTTACTGGTCTCACTCCCGAAGCCCATATTTTATTAAACTCCACCATGTGTTCATGATTATCCAATAAAATCATGGATAAAAATTTCAGGGCCCAACTCCAAGAACAATGGGCCCAAATGAAGCTTTGATTTCTAGACCACCATTCTGGCCGAGAATTAAAATCCAGACACTATTCATGACATATCACATGATGTAATCATCAAATTGATATGAGATTTTTCAGTTTGAAATATGTGATATAGATGACCAACTTTGTTGAAGAAATAGTTCGGCTTTGTTGAGATGGAAAAATTAAAATTGTGTAATAAACCGGCCATAACGTTGGCTACATAGATCCAAATGACTCCAAATTTTGAGAGAGGTCGGAAAACATTATTATATAAAACTTGGAAGAAGGATATATCTCGATATTTGGATGTATTAACCGACAAATTGGAGATGAAAGTGGAGGGACAGATTGGGAATGAAAACAGTCCACTTCCATGGGAGGTAGATGCATCCTCCTACTCTCCTTCAAGGGGGTTGGCATTTCAGAAGAGAGGAGCATCTATTGGAATGACCAAAGCCTTGCCAAAGGCTTGTGAGGACCTTCCATACACAAGTTTTTACTTGAGATTCCCTTCCTCCTCTCTTTTTTTCCTTTCACTTTTGTGTTGTTCTTCATTTGTAATATTTTAAGTTTGTGTTTTGCAATTCTTTTTTAATGCAAGTTTCTTCTTCAATATCTCTTATTCTCATCCACCTTCTGTAGTTTAATATTAATGTTCTTTAAACAGTTTAAATATAGTTTAATCCCCTTCCCTTATTTTTCTTCCTCATTCAATCGAAAATCCATTTTTAATTATCAGCATTGTTCGTGTCTGTGTTTGTTTGACGCACCAGTCTTTTCTTATCCCTTTATTTTTCTTATTTTCTTAAATTATAATCATAATCATTATAACCAGATAATTAAACACCCAAATGTTTGAGTAGTCTCTCATTGGGATGAGTTAAAATTTTGGTATGTTAAGTGATTGTGAGATTTTTCTCGATGAATATTCTTTGAATTAACATTGTGTTTGTTGGACATAACATGTCATGGAATAATGACTTGTTTTGTTTAACATGTGGTTTCCATGGATTATTGGAACCATAAATACACAACCATCAATAATATATGATCGATGTTAGAACCTTAAGTTAAGTTAAGGCTTGGATTAAAGCCTTAACACTTAAGAATTCTAATCAACGTCATCTTGTGACATGGGTTTTAATTTAATGCAATATAAAGCAAATCTCAAGCATATCACAAGATTAACTACCTAATGATGAACTCACCCTAATATTTCTCAATTTGTTATGTAAAACATCATTCATAAATTAATTCATAAGCTCTGAAAACAAACCCCCTAATCATAATATAAAAAACTAAAAACAATTGACTATTTAAAAAGTATCATCCCCATGGATTCGACCCGAGTGCTGCTATACACGTTAGCAGAGCATCGAATCATTGACCGGTTGATAGGTGACAATTGGTCGTGCATTTCAAATGGTTTCGTTTCCAGGGATGGTGTAATTAAATAGTCATTAGATTCTGGTTATTGTAAAAAAACCCCAAAAAAAACAAACTTAAAAAAAAATTTGAAAAAAAAACATAAAGAAAAACTCGCCTTCCTCATAAAAATCATAAACAAAAAACAAAAAAAGAAAAACCCATATTTCCTTTTCTTCCAACAACTTTATGAATTCCCTATTGCCTCCCAAAAAATCCCTTGAATTTATTTGACCCTAAAATTGGGCAAACACTTCACCAACATAAGAGGAACATAAGAGACAATCAAATAATTCAAGAACCAGTCCCTGTCTAACCTATTGAAATAGATATGGCCAATCCTAGGGAACAAACACTTAAAAAAATTACTGCACCTGATATGAATTACCAACCTCATGGTATTCAATATCCAATCATAGAGGCTAACTTTAAACTCAAATCGGGTTTGATTCATCTTCTCCCTCATTTCCACGGGCTAGCCGGTGAGGATCCACATCTCCACCTTAAAGAGTTCCAAGCAGTGTGCTCTACCATTAAGACTCAAGGGGTTTCTGAGGAACAAATCAAACTCTGATCATCCCATTTCTCCCTAGCTGACACTGCCAAGTCATGGCTTTACTACCTCCCTCCTAGTTCTATAACCACATGGAATGACATGAAGCAACTTTTCTTAGAAAAATAGTTTCCTGCTTCTCGTACTACTTCTATCTGAAAGGAAATAAGTGGTATTCGTCAATTCCCAAGTGAATAACTCCATGAGTACTGGGAGAGGTTCAAAAATCTTGTTGATACCTTCCCACACCACCAAATCCCTGACCAACTATTGATTCAATACTTTTATGAGGGGTTATTGGCAATGGAGATAACCCTCATTGATGCCGCAAGTGGCGGTGATCTTGTTGATAAAACACCCACAGCTACAAGAGATCTCATAAGTAACATGGCTGTAAACCCACAACAATTCCATACTCGAGAGCATTCTTAATTCAAAAAATCCCAAGATAATCAACCAATTTAGCCAAACAAGATGACTGAGTGGATGAGTGAACTTATAGGTCTTGTGTGACAATTATCTGTGGCTACCAAATCCCCAACCTCATCTTCTACGCAATCAATGTTTCCTGGAACTGTCAAAATCATTGGAATCTAAAACTCTTCATCTCATCCAATAGACACATGTCCACAACTTCAAGAGAATCAATCTGATTCATTTGGACCAATGGAGCTCAATGGATCATATGCTCAGCGGAACACAAACCCTCAACTTTTAGGTCAGATTGTTAGAATCTTCAACCAACCTCACTCCGAGCCCTTCTCTTCTTCATATAACCAAGGCCTTATGTATGGTAATCTCATATCTCATCCCCCTCAATTCCTTCCACAAAACCCAAAATATATTTAATATGAACACGGTGTTAGTAACTTCCAACAACCTTATCCTTTTATTCCTCAACCTCAAAGGAGCAATCCCCCTCATGGATTCTATTGTCCTAGTGAGCCTTCCCAATTCCAAAACAAATACAATCGCTTTCCCAAGAACCAAAATCTAGGTAATCCCAATCCGGGACAAGCCTCTACTTCCAAGAAACCATGAGAAAATGCAGTGGTAGATCTTGCATCCTTCACCCATTCCATCCTCAAGAATATTGAAACCCAAATTGGTCAACTTGTACCCCACCTTAGTCAGCAGCAGCCATCCAATTCATCCCAACTCCTAACTCAACCATTACCCAACCCCAAGGATAATGTAAGTGCAATTGCACTTAGATCAGGAAAGAAAATTTCTATACCTCAAGATAAGTCATAGAAACCACCTTTATATGTTGACCTTGAAAATAAAAAGAAAAATAAACTTGAAAAGGAACCTAAATTAATTCTCTCACCTCCTTCTATTCCACATAGAAACCCAATTCTTTTTCCTCAAGTTGTTTCTAAGCCAAAGAAGTCATTTGAACCCGATCCTGAAATGCTCGACATGTTAATACGTGTTGAATTCAACATTACCCTATTAGATGCCATAAAACAAATTCCTATGTATGCTAAGTTTCTCAAGGATTTGTGTACCCACAAGAGGCAACTTAGGACCTTTGAAAATGTTTCAACCCAAGAGACCATACCCATTAAGTGCAAAGATCCAGGGACCTTTACGGTTCCATGCCAAATTGGAAGTTCCAACTTTGATGATGCATTCATAGACCTAGGAGCCCCAATTAATTTCATGCCCAAATCCATATTCTCCAACCATGGTCTAGGTCCCTTACATCCAATGGGTTTTGTTATTCAATTGGCCAATCGAAGAACAGCCACCCGTGAGGGAATAATTGAGGATGTCCTTCTCTGAGTTAATGATCTTATCTTCCTTGCTGATTTCTTTGTCCTTGACATGGAAGGTGAGATGAACTCTTCTTGATCTCCCCTAATTCTAGGAAGAACATTCATTATGACTATGAGAACCAAGATTTATGTCCATTAAGGCATCTTATCCATGGAATTCAGTGACCAACTGGTCAAGTTCAACATTTTCCAAGCCATGTGATACCCATATGAGGATCATTCTACATTCTCAATCCATGCTTTTGTGGACACTTCTAAGAGTCAATTGAACCCCAATCCACCATGTTCTTTATGTTATAATGACAAAGGATCTTGTGAAATATTCAACATGATTTAAAAATTCATAAATGTTGATGTTGATGTGGAACTTTCATTCATAGACTCTATCAATATAGAGGATCTTGAAAACTCTCTTGAATCCTACATCAATTCGGATCTCTACTGCCCCACCTAGGACAGTATTAAGGAAAATGAATCTGAAGCAACTGAAGTCTATTCTTTTATTCCTAAGTTGTCTAACCCAAAAATGAAAGATGATACTGATCTAAAACCTCTTCCTGAACACCTAAAATATGAATTCCTTTTCCGTGATCACTCATATCCTGTCATTATCTCTGCTTCACTTACTAAAACTGAAGAGTCCAAACATGATCAGGTGTTAGAGGAAAACAAAAAGACATAGGTTGGACCCTAGATGACATACCGGGAATCAACCTTTCCCTTTTGATGCATCACATCCATCGTTAGGAGTTATCCAAACCAATAAGACACCCAAAAAGAAGAATCAATCCACTCATACTTGTGGTAGTTAGGGAAGATATCACCAAGCATCTTTAAGCTGGTATTATCTACCCAATTTCTGATAGTGAATGGGTTAGTCCAATTCAAGTTGTACCTAAGAAGGGTGGGATAACTGTTGTCACAAATGAACATGGAGAGGTAGTCACAACTCGAGTGAAGAAAAAATGGTGTGTGTGCATCGAATATAGGAAATTGAATGTTGAAACATAAAGAGTTCACTAATATCTTCCATTCCTTGATCAAATGCTGGAACGATTAGCCAGAAAGTCACACTATTGCTTTCTTGATGGATACACTGACTACTTCCAAATCCCAATCACACCTTAGGACCAAGAAAAGACTACTTTCACATGCCCTTTTGGAACATATGCATATAGAAAAATTTATTTTAGCCTTTTCAATGCTCCTGCAACATTCCAGAGGTGTTTTATGAGCATCTTTTTAGGATTCATTGAACACCTCATGGAAGTCTTCATGGATGACTTCACCATTTATGGTGAGTCATTTGAATCTAGTTTGAATTCACTCTCTCTAGTCCTTCAAAAGTGTGTCAAGTGTAACATTGTGTTAAATTATGAAAAATGTCACTTCATGGTTGCAAATGGGATTGTTCTTGGGTAAAATGTTTCAAAAGAGGGTATTGAAGTTGATCCTTCCAAAATTAAAGTGATCCAATCTCTTCCTCAACCCACTTCTGTTCGAGACATCCGTTCATTCCTCGGTCATGCTGGTTTCTATCGAAGATTCATCCATTACATTTGTAAACATTCTCTCCCACTCACTCGGTTTCTAAAAAATGATGTCACATTCCATTTCGATGAGTTTTGCAGGATATCCTTTGTTGAACTCAAAACTCCTCTAACATCCGCCCCAACAATCCAACTCCCAGAATGGTCCTTACCCTTTGAGTTGATGTGTGATGCTTTTGATAGAGCCATTGAGGCTTTTCTTGGTCAAAGAAGAAAAAATATTCCTCATGTCATCTATTATTCCTAAAAAACATTGGATGAAACTAAATATCACTACACTATCACTTAAAAAGGAACTTTTAGCAGTGGGTTTTTCCTTAGATAAATTCTGGCCCTATCTATTAGGTGCAAAAATCATCATCTTTATAGACCATTCTGCTATATAGTTCTTTCTCAAGAAAAGTGATTCCAAACCGAGGCTAATAAGATAGATCCTAATGCTCCAAGAGTTTGACCTTGAAATTAAAGATAAACCATGGAAACAAACCCTATGGCTGATCACTTGAGTAGAATTTATAATTCTTCTAATTTTGCAATCATCAATCCCGAATTAACCACTAATCACCTTTCATCTCTCACTCCAAAAATACCATGGTATGCCCCAATCATAAATTACTTGGTTTCTGGTGTTTTTACTGAATTTTTTTCAAAAAAAATGAAGATGAAAAGTGATTCAAAATTCTATTTCTGGGAAGAAAATAAACTTTGGAAATCTGGGGCTGACATGTTAATTAAGAGATGTGTTGATGAAGATGAACATTCCTCCATCTTATAATTTTGTCACTCATTTCCCGAAGGTGGCCACTTTGGACTACAAAGGACCTCCCAAATGGTCTTAGACTCTGGATTCTTCGGGCCTTCACTCTTCAAGGACTCACATGAGTTCTGTCAATCATGTCCCACTTGCCAAATGTTTGGCACAATTTCAAAGAGAAATGAAATGCCCCAAAAACCATTAATTTTCTGTGAGATCTTCGATGTTTGGGGCATAGATTTCATGAGACCATTTCCCCCTTCCAATGGATTATCATACATCCTTATTGTGGTTGATTATGATTCTAGGTGGGTCGAGGCCAAACCCACTAGAAAGGATGATTCACATAATTTTATTGAGTTCTTAAGGACACAAAAATTCCACCGATTCGGCACACCACGTGCCTTTATAGGTGACTTAGGAACCCATTTCTGTAATAGAACCATGGAATCTCTTTTGAAAAAGAATGGGGTTTTACATAAAACATCAACTTCATATCACCCCCAAACAAATGGAATGGTTGGACATTCTAATAGAGAAGTGAAAAGAGTTCTTGAGAGAATTGTAAAACCCACCAGAAAAGACTGGCCTGAAAGACTTGGGGATGCACTTTAGGCTTATTGAACTGCCTATAAAACACCAATTGGGATGTCTCCTTTTAGGATATTTTTTGGTAAAGCAAGTCATATACCATTTTAAATCCAACATAAGTCGTTTTGGGCAGTGAAAACTTGTAATTCTGATCTTGAAAAGTCCGGTGAAGAAAGATTGTTGCAATTGGCTGAACTGAAAGAGCTTCAACATAATTCTTATGAGAATTCTAATATCTATAAAGAAAAATCCAAGGCAATCCATGATAAACACATCCTGAGAATGTTATTTCATGAAGGTGAAAAGGTAATTCTCTTCAACTCTCAATTTCGACTTCACCCAGGTAAGCATAATTCCTATTGGTAAGGTCCTTTTGTTATTACTAATTTTTACCCATTAGGTGAAGTGAAAGTCCAAGACCCCTCTTCCAAAAGGACATTCATGGTTAATGGACATCAGTAAAAGAATCACCATGAGAGGACGCACAATCCTGGATTAACATTGACTTCCACTAGATCCCCAACTTCTGCAGTTGAACCACCACTATATGGAGATGGAAACCCACCAAATCCAATCTAGGGGAACCTCTTTCCCTTTAACTCTCTATCTATATCATCCCCTATCTACCCATTTCTTCTTCATCCTCTCCCTTTCCTTTTTTAACACGTTCTTTATCAAACCCTTTCTTTTTCACTTTCTCTTTTGTGTGGTTGTATCTTTATTAAAAACTAAAAAAACCTAAACAAAAATAAAACAAAAAAAAGAATCATAACAAAAAAAATTACAAAAAAATCAAGAGTCATGATTACTCACCTTCCAATTTTCTAAATTTTTCCAACCATTTTGGAGAGTTAACAAACATGTTTTCATCTCAATTTTTTTTTATTTTCATCATGTCTTTGGATAAAGAATTTTGTGTCAAAATTAACAAATTTTAAATGCTCAATTTTTTATTTGGATAATGATTTTCCCAAACCGTGAGGAACAACATTTGATTTCATGCCAAGTCCTCTTATGGACATCTTTTAAAAATGTGTGTTTTCACCCCCATTTGTGAGTCTTGAGTTTGTGGACCATCGAGATGAATTTCCTACTTTAGTGTGCATTAATATGATAGAGGCATTTTCTAAACCACATGATAATCAGAATAGCCAAATATCCTCCCATTTCCCTTGTATTAATCCTCCTATTTAAAGTCCCTTTGAGGCTATGAAATCCTTTTATTTGATATCAACATTACAAGACCAATACCTTTTCCCACCCAATATCAACATGGGTTTTCATTGCATATTTCTTTTTGGAAATTTAAGTATGGGGGGATGGATTCCATTTTGGGTAACCTTTTTAGATTTCCCCTTGTTATCATATGCTTGAGGGAAAGCATCCATTTCAGTGTGGGGGAGAGGTTGTCATTCAGTGTGTTTTGGGGAATGTAATGTACTTTAATTTATGTAATTTTGTAAATGTTATTGGAAAGTGTTCTAAAACAATAAAAAAAATAAAACAAATTGGGTTGTTTCATGGGTAGGTCAAAAATCAATCTTCCTCAACCTTTGATCTTGTTATAATTATTACAATTAGTTTCGTGAGGAGATCAATCATGGGTTGGGATATGTGTGTGAGATCTTTTCCAATTTCAACTTTCGAAAAAAGAAAAAAAAGAAAAAAAAGGAACACATGAATTATATTCTTATGTCATTTGGAGAAGTTTTGTTGTTTGTAAATATTTCATCGTTGCATCCCCTTAAAATTTTCATCCTCTATTGTGTCTTTATTCACACAATCATTCACTTGTAAATATGTGTTTTCATTTCCTTCCATGTTTTATTTCAAAAAAAAACTGTGCATTGCTTTTTCTATGTTGGCGTTTTCCCCTATTCTTTTCTCTCTTGTAAATTATATTCCTATAGTCCCATAGCCATAGAAAAACCCCTTAAAAATACCTCTTGATTCTTGTGCACTTTGGATAAGTATTGGAAGCTGAGATCACATTCAAACTCTAAGATTTTCACTTTTGGTTGGTGAAAGAGTAAACCTCTACAAACGAATATTATCATCTCGAGAGGTGTGAGTTTTGAGTGTCCACATTTTCCATTTCTAAATTTGAGCATGAAAAAAATGAATTAGTTTTGGAAAATTGTTTCTGTAACAACTTGTGGTGGAAGTCAAGATGGATGAGTGAAATAGTCTAAACCTCCCCTTATTGGAGAAAATAAAATTTTAATATTTGTTGGTGAGTGAGAATGATTTTGTTATGTTTTTAATTTTGTTTCACATGAGAACATGAACAAGGCTAATTTTGGGGGAGTTTATGTTATTAATATTTTCATGACTTATTATATACCACCTTTACTGATTTTATATGAAATGTGCATAATTTGTGTGAAATATTAATGTTTAAATACTAAGTATAATTTTTGAGCATTTTTAGAAGTATTCTAATTGAGTCAGTTTACTATTTTATTTAGAACACTCACCCAACAGATTAAAATTTTGTAGTTATGGTTTTTAGTATCCCTTATTCAATTTTTCACATATCGTTAGAAGGAAACATGGGCCAATTCTTCCATTTGAAGGCTCATATAGACCACACAAGATGGCCCAAAGAATTTGTGAAGAAACTGGACCAGCCATGATGATTGGGTTATTGGTCTCACTCCCGAAGCCCATATTTTTTTAAACTCCACCATATGTTCTTGATTATCCAAAAGAATCATTGATAAATATTTCAGGGCCCAACTCCAAGAATTAGGGGCCCAAATGATTCTTTGAAGTCTAGCCCACCATTCTGGCCGAGAAATAAAATCTCAACACTATTCATGACATATATCATGATTTAATCATCACATAAATATGATATTTTGCAGTTTGAAAGAGGAGGTATAGGCGGAACACTTTGTTGAAGAAATAATTCGGCTTTGAATGCATATTCATATTAAAAAACCGTTTCAAATTTTGGACTTCAAAAAGATTTGATTGAAATGGACATATTAAAATTGATTAATAAACCAGCCATAACATTGGCTCCATAGATCCAAATGACTCCAAAGTTTGAGAGAGGTCGGAAAACGTTATTATCTACAACTTGGAAGAAGGAGATATCTCGAGATTCACCTGTCTTAATATCCAACATGGAGATGCAATTTGAGGGACAGATTGGGAATGAAAGCAGCCCACTTTTTTGGGATATAAATGCATCCTCCTCTTCTCCTTCAAGGGGGTTGGCATTTAAGAAGAGAGAAGAATAAATTGGCATGAAAAAATCCTTTAAAAATTCTTGGGAGGACCTTCCATACCCATGTTTTCACTTTAGATACACTTCCTCTTCCCTTTGTTTCCTTTCACTTTTGTGTTGTTCTTCGTTTGTAATCTTGTAAGTTTGTGTTTTGTAATTCTGTTTTAATGTAAGTTTCTTCTTCAATATCTCCCATTATCATCCAAATTATTTAGTTTAGTATTAATGTTCTTCAAATAGTTTAAATAAAGTTTAATCCCCTTCCCTTATTTTTCATCCTCATTCAATCAAAAATCTGTTTTTAATTATCATAATTGTTCGTGTGTGTGTGTTCGACACAACAATCTTTTCTTATGCCTTTATTTTTCATATATTATTAAATTATAATCATAATAATTATAACCAGATTATTAAATACCCAAATTTCTGAGTAAATCTCTCATTTGGGTGACTTAAAATTTAGGTATGTTAAGTGAATGAGAGATTTTTTTCGATGAATATTATTTGAATTAACATTGTGTATGTTGGACATAACATTTCATGGAATAATGACTTGTTTTGTTTAACATGTGGTTTCCATTTATTATTGGGACCATAAATACACCACCATAAATAAGCTCTGATTGATATTAGAACCTTAAGTTATGTTAAGGCTTGGATTAAAGCCTTAACACTTAGGAATTCTGATCAGCGTAATCTTGTGACATGGGTGTTAATTTAATGCAATATAATGCAAAGCTCAAGGATATTACAAGATTAACTACCTAATGATGATCTCGCCCCAATATTTATCAATATTTTATGTCAAACATCATCCATAAATTTTTTCATAAGCTCTGAAAACAAACCCCCGTAATCAGAATACAATCAACTAAAAACAATTGACTATTTAAAAAGTATCATCGCCGAGGATTCGAATCGAGTGATGCTATACACATTTGTAGAGAATCAGAACATTGACCGGTTGATAGGCGGAAATCGTCCACGCGTTTCACTGACACACATACATTTATGATGATCCAGTGCCCCATAAAATATTAGAAATTAATTGTGATGCTAGAAATTCGTAGTATCTCAGATTATTTGAGATTTATGAAACCTCAAGAAATCCTTATCAAAAATGATATATAACTTGTTTCTAGGATGTCAATATCAGTATTTGTGCGACCTTATTTGTTCTCAGCTAACAAGTTTTTTTTATTTTGTTTATTTTTTCTAGTAAACCTACTATGTACATTTATACTCAACCATGTAAGTGATTCATTCTTATACATGTTGTGTCTATGTAGATCATACATTGTTTGGAGGTGACCTTAGTGGGTTTAGTGCTAGAGATAATTGTTTGGGGTGGAATCTTAGTGGACTTTGGTGGTTTGTAATAGTGGAAGTGATTGTTATAGATGAATATTGATCTAGATGTATATAAAATTCTGGTTCTAGGAGCCACCCGAAGGTTACCCGAACTCGGTTGGTCACATGACCTCAAGCGCATTTCCACAAATGGAAGAGGTTGCCAACTAGTAGTGAGGGACACCATGTCATAATGGTGTAAGTATGACCTCATTAGTATAGTGTACACAATGGAAAGAAAATAATAAAGAGTAGTGGAAGCAGTAATACCATAAAAAATATAATCAATAGAAGACTTATAGTAATTTAACAACTAGATCATATTTAAATGATGCATGTCACAAGTGTCCTGGAAAGTATCCAAACACGTCACAATGCTAAAGTACCATATTGAAACCAAAGTATAGAAAAATAATAAAATCCAAAAGCATCACAATCTTCATCTTGGCCCAATGCTCTCTATCCCCAACAAAAATTATGTATTTGATGAAGAAGGGAGCTTGCCTATATCCATACTTAAAATCATATAGTCTATTAGGGTCAAAAATCATAACCCAAGAAGGGTGTGAGATGAATCCCAGCAGGCAACCCCCAAAATATTTGTGCATAATTTTCAGTGAATATATATAGTAGGTAATATGAAGAAATAATGTAATAAACTAGGAGATACTCAAAAGAAAACAATCCTACAGTTTCCAATTACATTCAATATATTTTATTATTCAATATTATGAATCATGTAAACCTCAAAACCTAGCCTAATCTCTATATCCTCGGTGTAATAGTAACAGAACAGATGTCTCAGAAGACCATCTAAACTATCTAGTAAGACCGAGTCCAAGCCTGTGCTTTGGCTTGGTGGACTCTTCAAAATCATTCAATTATTCAATCATGACCCTTTAGGAAAGTTCCCACTATCAAATCCCCATGGTCTGTCGTAACAACAAATCATTTAATAACGACCCTCTGGGTATCTCTCATGGTCCATCCCCTTTATCCTAACTTAGCAACAATTCATTTACAAACAACAACTTGGAAGCTCACACGGTCAGTACCTATTGGTCAACATAGCATTAATTCATTTAATAATGACCCCCTGGGTAGCTCTCATGGTCTAAAACCTCCGGTATATGACCACCTGGTAGCTCTCTCTGTCAATACCTCTGGGTAAACATAACAACAATTCATACATAAATGATCATACCATGGGAAGCTCTTATAGTCAAATTCCCCTTCGTCACACTTCCAAAATACATATCAGAAGAATTTCATATAATTAGAAACACTATCCTAACAAAACAAGGCATAGAAACAAGGAAATATGACATTCATCCTAGACCAAATAGCCACGAATAATCAAACAAGGAAACACACCCATAGTGTATCCCATAAACAAGGTATACAACCTTATGCATAAGAAACTACCATTTATCAAAAAATCAAACCAAGACAAGTGATAAATATTGTTAAAATACAAATCAATCAATACCTTAAACATGGGTATGCGTCACATTAAGCATATATAATCCAAATACAGACAAAAAAGGCAAAAACCACCTACCTTGATATTGTACTATCAACAATCTTGAACATCTATCCTTGAATCACCCTATAACGACATAGATATACAAAAAGGTAAAAAATGTTCAACCTTGAAATACTCATGAGTGGGGAGGTATTACAAAGAGATGGTCTAGAGAAATTGAGAAATAACCATTGGTATTCCAATACACTTGATGACATCTCAATCGGAGCTCAGACTGAGAATCGGGAGGGGTTCGATGTTCATAGTCGTTCCATCGCTCTCATGTACGAACCGAGGGGAGAAGAAATAAGTTTTGGATATAAGACGTGACCCCGGTCCGATTCTTCAAAGAAACGTACATAGCTTGATTATTAAATGTACACTATATGTATTATCATCAACCATTACCCTCTTTTGGCCGTCTTCTAGGTCACCACATAGCCATGTACTCGGCTATTACACGGCCAGAACGTAGCTGTACGCGGTATCCAGGTACACAACATATACTTCTAATTACACTGCATGTACTCCTAAGTACATGACATGTACATAGAAAATTACCATTTCATTCTTTTTCCTAAAAAAACCCAAAATAAAAATCCATACCTGAAATGAAGATTTGGGTTTTTTAACTTTCCTTTCAGTGAAAAAGATATTTCTTTTTGTGTAATTGTTATTCAAGGGTAATGAGCTTATCATAATTATAGTTCTTTTCACATTTTTCTTATATGGTTATGTTCATATTATTTTAGTTATTATGCATGTTTTTCTTAATGTTTAGATGTTTATATATACATTATGGTTTTTTCTAGTTATTTTTTTCATTGGAGATATGTTTTTATTATATGTTGATATAATCTAAGACCTATCATGTGTGTTATAATTTCATAGTGATAATATCTATCTACAGACCTATTGGAGGTGGGATTATGATGTCACACTCGGTCTACGACTAGTCTCGGTGGGATTTTGTGGGTATTTTCATTTTATTTAATTTCCCAAAAAAATTGAATATAAGGAATATTTTATGTTTAATTTAAAATATGTACTATTTGTTCGATGAATGATTATGAAAAATGATATAGAACTGGAATGAGATATCCACTCTTACTAATTTGACAACATTTTAAGTCAGAATTAATAAATTATATAATATTAATATGTACTTTAAATAATGATAATAATAATTAAATATTTTGATATAATTTTATTATATAATATATTCACAAAATGGTAAATAATATTAACATAAAAAGATTCATAATTTAATGTAATGAAAGTGAGACTATAATCCTAGTCCAAAAATAATTATTATATGGGTGAAAAATATTTTAGTGGATATTAAATAAAAAACAGTCTTCATAAAAAGTGAATTATAAATATATATTATTCAAAAATTATATAGATATGAAATCAATAAGTAAAATATAACTTATAGAAGGGATATATTAATGTCAAGGATAGGGAAATGTTTTCCCTTAAGTTTATTTTTTTTATTGAAATAAATACTTAGAAAGGAAGTTTAAAGAAAATTATGTACCTAATGAAGGAAGGTAAAATGAAATAAAATTAATTTTAAAGTGTTATATTTTTATCAAAAATTGACGATAAAATAGGGTGACATGTATTAGTATAGCATAACAAATTAATATTAGAGGGAGAGAGTAAGAGTTTCTAGGAAAACATATAAAGGTATGAATAGTGAATATATAATAAATTTTTAATGGAATGACATAAAAATAAAATAATTGGAGAATATAATGTAATAGGTTTTATTATATTGAGATAAGACATGGAAGAAGTGATTGAGACTACAGAAAAAACATAATAATAATGGAGTTTTAGAGGACTTCCCCTTACCTTGATTCCCAACTCCCCTAGGTTGATTCTATATCATATTGAATAACTTTCTAATATTCAACCGTTATATATCCATGAAATAAATTAATGTTTAATCAAATAATTTTCAATCATTTTCTAAATATATATTTATTCTAATAATGATCATGTTGATCACTCAGAAATATTTGTTTTATTATTCTCAGGTTGCATCCACATGAATATCAAGGTCAAATAAATTTTTCAATGTTATCATATGATCAATAAGTGTAACAATAGTGGGTTATTTTAATTCTATTAGAATAAATGTTAACAGATCATTATATACTCTAAAACATGTACGGAACTAGAAATATTTATATTTACTCTTTTCTAAGGTGGATAAACTAAACATGATGGTATATATTTAATATTATAAATATAATTAATATTTTATCATTCTAGAATCCCAAAAAATATTTTCTATAATTATTATAATTAAAAATAAAAACTATTCTTATTGTAATATAGAAAATTTGGTTATGATAATATCATCATCTATATATGTCCTACAAACCTACCATGGGGTGAATAATTTTTTTATAAATGAATAAAATAAAATAAAATATATTAAATAATATATTATCATAAATATATTCAATATGAATTAGAGTACTAATTCCTGGTTATTATAATTATAGAATATATATATATATATATATCATAATAGGATATGGAAAATGAAAGAATATAGATAAGGAAATGTTAATTTTCATTGAGACACTTCCATCGGTATACCGATTAAGGTTTTAAAGGATGAACTTTTCTCCAGACAATGGATGAAAAAATGTTTGTAGAAGACTCTAATGTGTATTTTTAGAAGATAATTTTCAATGAAATATGTTTTACAAATGGGTATAAATTAGTAAATAAGGGTGGTATTTAGCAGTGGAGGGTAAAGGTATTTTAAAATAAAATATAGAATAAATACTTATAATTTTTAAAAATTATGAATAGTATTGATTCATGTAACTATGTATATTTTAGTACTCCTATATGTATGATCCTAAAATATCATGACTCATATATTAATAACAGATTATATTTTTGTTATTATATATTTATTGTTATAAAATACAATATTTTAACTTATTTTACTATTCACCTCTGTATTTCATTTATTATGAATATTATAAAAACATTACCATTAAAATATATTTATATTACAATTTTAAAAATTAAACCAATTTTACAAAAAATAATAATTATCTAATCCAAAAAAATAGCATAAACATTATAATTTTTACTAACAAATATACACCATATTTTAATAAAAATTAATATATATATATATATATATATTTAAATAATGAAAAATTAATTTTGAAATAAATTATTGATTCATTAATATAATATAATATTATTATATTCCTATTAACCATTAATTGTAAGTCCACTTCCAATTATTATATTACAATCATTTTATTATTCCAATGGTTAGGTTAAAATTATATCATTCAACTTACTATTATAAATGTAATATTTTCAATGTCTAATTTAACCATTTACAATAATTATATAGTCATTATAGTTTCTATAAATACGAAATAATTCCAACATAATTCAGTATCTTAGTTTTTTTATCAATTATCTCATTATACCAATCATGTTTCAAATGTTTTTATTTATATTTATAATGACGATTATTATTATGATATATATAAGAGGTGATGAGCTGTTTGGTTTAAAACTATCGTAATACCATTAAAATTTTTAACACCCCATGAATCTTGTATTAATATTTTCAATGTATTTATAAAATTATTTTAATGTTATGTTATGAAATAAATTGGGGTATGTTTTGTTATATGGTGCATACAATTTATTTATGCTTTGTCTTTATACAAAAATTCAAATTTATTGAAAAAATGTATATGTAATCAAGTAATGAAATGTAATTTTATATATATTACAATATATATATATAAATCAACCATATCTTAAAAATGAAAAGAAAACCACATTTCATTTTTAATTATTCGTGTTATGTGTGAAATTTATAAAAATAAAAAAATAAAATATGGGATGTCACATATATGTTCACAAATTATTTTATACATATAGGGAGATCATAAAAAGTGTTATTATGTTGAAAAAAATTATAAGTTTTTTAATAAAAATAATGGACACTAATTTGAAATAGAGTGTCAAATTAAATAAAATGTCACAAAAAATAAAAGAAATTAAAGTGGAATTTAAAAACTATACAAATTATATAAATAAACACCTTGGGATATATTAAGATTGATAATAAGTTCACATAATGTATATTGAATTTGGAGAATAAATTCATTACTTTAAAATAAATATGGATTTAACAAACATTCAATTTTTTAATATCAAGTATAGGGATAAATATTCTAATAATTGTCATAATGTAATGATGCAAGATAGAAATATATGTCCTCGACCACAAAAGACTCAGGTTAAAGATCAAGAATATGTCATTATAACAACTATTTTATACCTAAAATAATTATTTTTTCACAACTAAATTAATTACCTCATAAAAGAGAAAATATTTATTATTTGATTATGGTTTAAGACTTTTAGTTATATGCTTCAAATTCAAGATTCACAAGAATTCCTTACCTCATAAAATGATTTTTTATTCTTTAGTAAATAATATAAATGACGAATTTATTATAAATAATATATTCAATATTATCTCTAACATTATTTTTTATAATATATTATATTAAATTTTACTATTTCAAAACTTAATAGAATATTATTTGTTTTGTGGTATAGAATGACTATCTTCTTATAGGTCAAATATTAATTTTCAATACAATATGGTTACATTTATCACTAATAGTCAACCATGATTATATATATATATATCTAAGGATTCATTATTGAAATATTATTTTATATGAATTTTTTTTATCCAAAGATGGGTTTAGATGTATTTTCAAGTAATAACTCTTAAGGAAAGAATAAATAGCGTAAATGTTTCAATTTTTTAAAATATTATAGATTTATTTATATAAGAGATTTTTATAGCTCTTATAGATATATAAATATATTTTTATATAAAACATATCCTGATAGATTGAAAAATATTGGAGAAATTTTATCAAATAGTTCTAGTTGAATAGGATGGGAAAGTGAAATATCTACATTATCCTATTTAGGTGATACAAAAATTTCATGCATAATTATTAAATTTTTTAAAATTAATATTTACAACATTTAATAATAATAAAAACCCTAGATTAATAATGTTTTAGTTTATTTGGAGACTATATACTTAATCAACATATTTATGAATAGTATTCAACATCTCACACTACATTCTTCAGCAATATTACTCTTATTATAAACACCATACTTAATACCATTATTTAGATCCTAGGGAAAAATAATATATAAAAAGGGTGAGCTCACATGGTCAACAAAGGTAAACATGGGAGATATATATTGATAAACATTAGTAAAAATAAGATAATCATAAGGTTATGGTAAAATGAGCTTCACAATAGAAATTACAACAAAATAATTTATAGATCAAAATCATGAGTCTTGGTATAAATATTTCATAGTTTATATGACATGAACTATAAAATTATAAAAGATAACGATCAATGAGATTATATCATAATCATAAATACATATCATAGAGTGGGAAAATTTATGGCACAATTATATAAATGATATTAAAAGTCTACCTACGAACAAATTAATCACTTAATAGGCTTGAGATAACCACATATTTACATTATTTGAGCATGGGATATACACTTGTGTGCCCTCTTTGGGTTTAGGTAAAATACCCATGCACCCTCTTCTGGCATTGTCTAACATATCATGTACCCATAGAGCACTTAAAAATAGTCATAACCCAATTAAATTCTAGTATATAATGGACCCACCCATTACATAATCATATTCCATTTATATGTATTCCATAATATCATGAAAACATTTATAATGTCATCAGAGATTAACCATGAAAATTAACATAGGTTTCATCATGATTTCATCATCACAGTCAATAACCATCCACATAAAGAATAAATATGGTAACAATGTATAATATCCCTATTAATGTATAAGAAACATTAAAATTAGTTATTACAGATGAAAATATATTTAAGAATCACTCAAAAAATTATATAGGAAAATAACATTTTTATTTTAGTATCACTTGTTTAATATCTAAAAATTTACTCTATTTTATGAAAACTATTTTCAATTAAAATAACCATGGAATCATTTATATAGGATTAAAATCCAATAGTACCAATTATGGTTTGAAAATAAATTCATGCATAATAAATTAAAAATATATATTATGTTCATACCTTTGGTAAAAAGTGCCTCCTTTGAAAATGACAATAAGGTTATTTTCAATACACTTTGAAGTAATTAAAATATGGGTAAAAATTACCTTAATAAATAATTTTATAATAGTAAAATATTAAGTAAAAATATTTTGGAAAGAATGGTTATGGAATTGAAAATATTTCTGATGGAAGAGAGAAATAAATCAATTTTTATTGAAAACACTTTGGGACTTCTGAGTATATAAAATGAAAATAACTAAAAGGAAAAAAATTTAATCTCCAAAAATAACTATTTTATACTAAAATAAATGAAATTTATGATATTTTTATCATTTAATTTCAATTATATAACTTGAATCATAATCTATACGAGTAAACAGTAAACATTTAACAGAAAGCCCTAACTTCAATTACAATTTGCTTTGTAAGTTATCCAACCACTAGAATAATAAATTAAAATATATTATACTTATAAAAAACAACCATACTCATACATATAATACCATACATGGTTTACTTAAAACATATTATTTCTTATCCATTAATGATCTTTCACTATCATTATTATTTCGGGGGTTTACTTCTTTATTTTTATATATGTTTCAGTTTGGAAGTTATGATCATTGCATCTTGATCTGGGATAAATCACCTAAAAAATGTTAATAATATCACTTATATATTTTTATTACATAATATCAAGAGTATTAAACATTACATAATAATTCATCTCAAAATCATTATAATATAACTCATGTAGATACTAAAACCAACTTGAAAAAGAGAGTCTTATAATGATTGAATGAGTAAGAATGTGCTGTGTTATAATCATAATATGATGTGTGAATTATATTATTAATTATATAATTATTATATATATTCATAATAACAATTTTATAACCATATATAAAATTTGGATATTGAAAATGAAATATATCACCCAAGAATATGGTAGTTTGTATGTACGCATGAATGATACTTCCATTTTATAATGACAAAGAGAAAAATAATATATATAATATTATATACCTAAATACTATTTATTATATAATTAATATAATTTATTTGAAAAAAAATCCAATCATTATAACCATCCATTATAGGTGGTGATGGAAAATTAATCACGTAGTTATCTAATGGTGGTAGTTTGTACGTACGCATAAACAATACTTTCATTTACCATTTAATGGAAAGGAGATAGAAAATAGTTATACGATAATAATAATAATAACATATCAGTGTATTTTTTTATATTTAATTAATTATGTTTTTATGGATATAAAAAATTACTAATAATTATAGTAATAAATAAACATTGAAAGAGTCAGGTATGATGATTACCTTTTCTTTGAGAGACAACCTTTGTCTTACACTGTAATCCTTTTTGGGATGGTCTTAAGGTAAGACCAAAAGAAAAAATAATGAATTTAAGGTCTCTAGGAGTAGTTTTTTAGTTATTATAATATATAGAGGTCTCAATGTTTATGAATTAGGGTAGATAAAATGTTTTCTTTTACAATTTAGGGGAGGTATACAAATGTAATTACCTAAAATATTTAAATAATATAAAGTCATTTCCTTTTGTTAGTGGAAATAAATGGATAACAATTAAAATTTAAGATTATATATTGTCTAAATATATTAAAACAACAATATTTAGACAAGTTTATGTGTCATTTTACCCCTATCTCTTAGTTTACCCCATTTGTTATTCAATTTAACCTTAACCATGTAAGCATATTTTTACAACATTCACTATTCAATATGACAAAAAAATTGAAATTGGAATCATTTAAAAATTTGAGAGTGATTATTAAAAATATTTAATCCATTTTCACTGAATTAAATTTCTCTATGTGATGAAAATTAATTTTGATATAATCGTGAAAAACGCAATGAAAATTCATTTTTCGACAAATGCATTATAAACATAGAGATAAATTTATTCTCATTCCATGTCCTATAAAATCAATTATATGAATATAAAAATATTTTAATTAATATATAATCCATAAATTTCATCAAACTAATTAATCAATAGTCATTTATTTAATTTATTATGGAAAATACACATTTCCCACATAAAAACTGTTTTATAAAAAATAGATCTTTTTTACCTTCAAATAATTTTATCTTCCTTACTAACCTTTAGATAACTAATGTATAAAGAATTATTCAAAAAATTTAAAGGATATTAATTAAAATATTTAGTTAATAGTGATTAATATATAAAATTATATGATATATAGAAAAATAAAATTCTTCAAAAAATAGATCATTTAATCATTAAATGATTTTTTAGAAATTTAATGATTATTTATTAGGTGTAAATCAATACATTTGAATTAAAGAAGAAATTTATATATATATTTAACAATTTTTTAATCCTATTCATACCCTCAAATCCAATATCTAGCTTATAAATTTTATAAAATATATTGGATTATTTAGATTCGGGGTTTCTTGTAACGAAAGTTGTCAAATACATCAAATTTATTTTAAAGGAAAACATATTAAATATTAGGGTGTTAAATTCTATCCCCTTAAAAATAAATTTTCATATGAATTTATATAACCTAAATGAATATATTTCAACTTATTCACATCCATGTTTTCACATGTAGATACCTTAATTTTCTAATTCATCTAGAGAACATTAGCACAATGAGTAGTCGTGTTCTTTAACACTTTATCTCCATGATCCATGTTTTCTACCAGTTGTTATTCATAAGAAATATCATTCTAGAGTTATATAACCTATTAGTTTAGAACATGTGAAGGATCATATATATATATATATATCCTAAAAATTTATATATAGAACACATCATGAAATTTAGGGAGGTTTGGTGAAAGCAAAAAGTTATATGGTACCATCCCTAATTGACAAATTATCCAAAAGTGGAAATTATACCTAGGACTTATATTTACCTACATTCTAAATTTCATAACATTCTTCCATAGAGAAATTAATAGGAATACCTTCTAAACAACTTCGAATTACAGATATCATCAAATATTATCTACATAACTCTTCTATCGACATTGAGTTGTAGTGGTGTACTTTTTAATGGCTCTAACATTCTCTTATATTTAGTCACCTAGATATGGTCCCAATAAATTTCATTATCCGTAATTATACTATCATGTTGGATTTATTTACTTATTTACATAGTGGGTTCATATATATTCATTTTAATGTTTCAGTGAAATCTATTATGATATAATAGGATGGTGTTGATCTCAACTATCTTGGAAATCCATAAAATCATATCTCAACAAATCATCTATGGTTTGAATGGTCCAATCTGAATGACCATCTATCTGAGGTTGATATATAGGGATGAAATTTAATTTTGTATCTAAATCTTTTGGAATAATTTACAAGAACATATAGGTAAATCTCATATCTCAATTAGATATAATGTAATATGGAACTTAATGAAACTTACCTCTCCCTTAATTTATATCATGAGAATTTGATCAATATAGAAATTTTCCATGATAGAAACAAAATGTGCTAAATTCTTAAGGTGATTGAAAATAACCCAAATAACATTATTGAATTTAGATATTTCACGTAGTATAATGACGAAATACATGGTGTTGTTTTCCCATTTCCATTATGGTATCTGTAATGATTATAATATCCCCTTATAATTATCTCTCCCATCCTTAACTTAAAAACATACCAGCATTAAGATAAATACTATTAAATATCTCTCATTATGTTATCCCACTGAAAATAATCTTTCATATCTTTATACATATTCATACTTTGATTATGAATATAAAATGATGAACATTAAGATTATTCCAATAGATTATTCATCAAGTTTGGTAAAGATGGGAAGTATAATCATTTCATTAAGCTTATCATTCTATCATAATCATGATTGAACTCAAGATATCTCTTAACTTCTTCTATAGTTCCACACCCTCATTCATATGGATAGAGGGTTGAACTTTACATTGATAAATATATAATTTTTCTCATTTCTTCATGATTTCAAGGTCTATATTTTTAAACACATATATATTATAGCACTTTCAATCCTTATCTAATAAAAAATTACATGCTCCTTCCTACTCACAACAAAAACCATATTGTTCAACTTCTTAATGTGGTTATGTATTAATCGGTCATTATCTTTAATCAATTCCAACCATCCCCTTTAGTGCATATGAAATTATTTATATGTGACTAAATACTTAAATATTTTATTATAAACATATATTTCACGCATTTCACTATATATATATAATGAATTCATATTTTTAATATAATAATTACCATAACTTACTCAGAATAATGATTCGGTAAATTCTTCTCATGAATCATTAATTAGTGTATGTCTTAAGATACCAGAATGTCATTATTTATAAGAAAACATCCCAAAACCCTCATCAATTCATCATTATAAATCATAAACTCTTCTCCACTAAAGGGTAGTGTGATCATTGATTTACCAAACAAACTACTCTTTACTTCCTTGAATTTTCTTCACATTCATTAGTCCAATGGAATATAATAATTTCCAAATTAACTTGGTGAATGGTTTAGAGAGTCATAAGTAATTATTCACAAATAATTGATAACATCCAAATAATACAAGAAACTTATGATTCACATTCACAGATGTTTGTCTAGGTCAATGCTTAATGGATTTTATCGTAGAAGAATCTTCTGATATACCCTCTCTCGAGATTATATGACCAAAAAATGAAAGTTTCTATAGAAAAAATTCACACTTGGTAAATTTTTCATACAAATTATTATTCTTATGACAATTTTGTACAATGATAAGCTGATTTTAATTATATTCATCTCTCTTGGAATATATAGGAATATCATTTATAAATAATACCACAAATTGATAATGGTGGACTTTGAAGACTCTATTCTTGAGATATATGAATATAGATGGGGAATTAATAAGACTAAATTGAATCAGTCTAAATTCATAGTGTCTATACCTCATATAGAAGGGTTCCTAGGGTAAATAGTACGTTTTAATCCTAAACTGACAATATAGATATTTGTGATCAATCTTGGAAAAATGTTGAGATCCATGTAATTGAAACAAAAATAATTTATATGGGGCAGATGAAATTTTTTCTATATAATTATTTTGTTATGTTCCCAATAATCAATGAAAATATGCATTGAAACATATTTATTTTTAAAAAAAGGGTCACCCCGTTGTGACACCCGTGAACAAATAAATACAAATCATAATTATCCTTGAGCTTCATCGTTAATTCTTTTTACTCAATCAGAGCCATTAAATATAGAGTATTTGATATAGGTATATGGACATGAATGAATTATATTCAAAACAAAAACTCATGACTGAGTTGAAGGCTAGAAAAATATTTCCAAAAGACATTAATAAAATCACATAAAATAGATATATTTTCAATATTGGGTTGATCTTAAATCATTTATAATAAAGAACCCTAAAGAATAAGAATCAAGACACCAAAACGTGATGTAATTTCTATTAGAAAATGGTATTTATAATCATACTACTAAATGATAAAAGTTTTTTTATGAATATGAAATGTTACTACCCTTTCTTTGAAATTGATATGTGAACTATACAATGAGATCCAATCCTTTCCCCAACTAATATAAAATTATACTAGATAGAGAATAACAAGATTAATATAAGGCACATCCCGACAAAATTCAGTTTGAGAAGAATCATAGACTTGTAATGTGATCATCATAACATTTTGTATTTTCAATTATAATTCATAATATAATGATTTAGCTGGTATTATTATATGCTTAATAACATAAAAAAATATAAAAGAGTGGGTGAAATAAGAATAAAATAATACAAAATCAATTCTAGAGGGGATATAATGTTTAAATTTCACCAGTTTAATCTCATAACCGAAATAAAAAATAATTATCACAAAATATTTCTCTTTATATATGGAAGTAAGAGGATCACACTGATCATCTTCATTAAACCTCACATTAATGAACTTTGTATCATAATTCCTACACCCCTTTCAGTTGAAATACTAGAATGTGGGGTGTGAATTATATAGAGCTTTCTCTCCATTAAAATACATGGTTATCTTATTCTTATCAATTCATCATATGATTTCCTAATGACTATACTTTCCAAACATATGTTATTTACTTTTCCCCTTAGGAAAATTTCCACCTTGTTTCTTTTTAGACTTCTAACATAAATTAAGATTCATCTTATTCCCTCTATGTTTTTACTATAATAATTTCTATTTGATTCCAACTTTATTTTTTTATAAAAATAATGAGATTGATGGTGACTCTAATTTGTATTTCTACTATGATATTAAGTAGAATAAATTATTCACAGACCTGAATGTTTGTAATATATAATTACTTTTGGAGATTTATATTTAATATATTGAATAGATGATTAACATTTCTTTTAGGTTGTATGAAATTTATAAAAGTTCACCTCACAAGTCTTGTAAAATATTCCATATAGGAACTAATGGATTCATCATCCCCACACTATATATATAATAATTCCTTGTCTATTATCATATATAGAATATAAAACAATTTATTATTTAAAAATAACAACCTTATCCTATCCCACACCATAGATTATATTTCTTCATGTTGCGTCCTATTCTTGATAAGAGTACAGTTTTCATCTACTTAACCTTCCAAATGGTAATCAACAAAATAATTTTTTCTTGATTTGAGTAGTAGAGAACAGAAAATAACATTGCATTAGTAATCTTCCATTTGATAAAAATTAGTGTATCAATAGATCCTATAAAATAAAGTGAGTGTTTACTCAGGAAGGACTAAAGGTATGTTGTTTCATCCATTTATGATTTTGAAGCTAAAAATTATTCATAGAATAATAAAGTTTCATAATAACAACATCATGATTTTTTTATTAAAACTGTTATAACATTATATTTCTTAAAAATAATATAATTTCATTTTACATCGCATTCAGTGTTAATATGGTAACTTCTGGCTCTATCCATTTAATAGAACAAAAAGAATACTGTGAGAAAAAATAATCATAGTGAGAAATCATATAATCATGAAATATCACTCATATTATTGCTAAATCATGAATCCTTACATTCAATATAAGAAAACATATTTTATCCTAGGTTATTCATGGTCATTATCTATTCAAATCCTTTATAATTCTCTATAAAGAGAATGTGAATTAACACAAGAATATCATCTAGGAGTATCTATCCATGTATGTAGTCTTATTACCACTCATCATGTACTGAATAATGATCTAGTTGATACCCAAAAATAATTTTCTAGTGTTTAACCCCTGGTTAATCTATTACACAACCACTTCCACATGCTAGTATCCATATATGGATTAATTTTCTTGGAAAATAACACTACTTTATTTATCATAAATTAGGATGTTATCCTATACTTATAATTATCCCAAGGGATTTCACCAATGTTTTCTCATTCCAATATCGAAAAAACTAAACCCTAATCTGATACCAAATGAGGTGACCCATGTATTTTATACATAACTATTACACCATTTAAGGTGAATATTTAAAACATATAATAATAATAAATTCCATAGAACCATAACAGTTTAGTGTTTTTTTACTAAATACATAATCAACCTATTTATGAGAAATCATAAATATCTCCCACTATGTTCTTCACGCATAGTACTTTTCATTGATAGATCATACCTAGTACATTTCTTAATATTATAGGGAAAATGAAAAAATAAAATGGGTGGGCTTAGATAGTCAGTAATGGTAAACGTTGGAGATATCATTTGATTAACATGATTGAGCATAAAATAAGAATAAGCATATGAGAATATAAGATTAATAATAGAAAATCATACCTAACAATTCATAGATCATAATCATGAGTCATTGAAAAAATCATTTGCAGTTCATAATATAGGAATCTTAGAAAAATTAAAGATCATGAGACCTGAGATCATATTTTATGGAAAAGAACACGTCATTGAGAGTGGCTTAAAAATTGAGAAATAATAAAATAAATCTTATACCAAGGCTACCCAAGAAGATATTCATAATATAATAGGATTGGGACAACCACTTGTGTACCTTATTCAAGATTGAGTTATCCACTCATGTACCCTATTTTTTATTGGGATAACTGCACATGTACCCTTTGTGATCATAAAAAATTAATCATTACCCAATTCATGGAGGTCTATAATAGACCCAACCTTCATATAATCATAATTAGTTCATATGTATTCCATAATATCATGATTTTGTTTCATAGCCTAACCTGTGTAAAAGATAAAAAGTTTTATCAAGATTCTATCATTAATCAATAACCATCCATAGAAAGAATAAAGATTGTATCATTGAGTCATATTCATAGTAAATCATAATAAACTTAAAAGGTTATTGTTAAAGATAAAAATAACATTAAAAGATCACCAAATAATTTCACGTGGAAAATAACATTTGTTATTTTGAAATCATTTATTTAAAATAAATAAATCTCCCGAATATTGGGAAACAATCATTCAAAATAACCATGGATACTTCAAATGTGTTATTCAAATAAAAATTTTGTCACAAGGATTGGAAAATTAATTTGTATGGTATACATTAAAATAATGATTTCATTCAATCGTTTGGAAAAAGTTAACTCATTTGGGAAAAAGGAAAATGATTATTTTTTAACATTTATGTTAAAATTAAAATATGGGTAGAATTAATTTAATAAATAATTTTATAATTGTAACCAAATTCATGAAATCATTTCCAAAATCATTGATATATAAGAGAAAAGATTCACAAACATAGATAGAAATAATGTTTGTTTTACTTTAAAAACATTTTTGAGACTCTTGACTGCATAGAAAAATAAAAATGAAAGGAAACCATTTAATATATGTAAATAAATTGAGTATAATAAAATTCATGATACATTTGAGATATAGGTTATATAATTTCTTCATCATAAACATAATCCTGAACAATCATAGTAGACAACAAAATTGTAGCATAAAACCTATACCTCTTGACTAACATACTTCATAATAATTATAAACTCCTACATAATAGATTTAAATTTATTTTAAATATACAATAAATAATTAATCATACATATAATACCATAAATTATTTAATTATAACATATTATCACCCATTCCTTAACAATATTTCATTATCATCATCCTTTCAGGTGTTAACTGTTTTATTTTTTTGTATGTTTCAGTTTTTTAGTTATGGTCCATGTATCTTGATCAAATTTACATTACCTACATAATGATAAATATTTAATTAATACAATATTTTTACATAATATCACTAGTATTTTAAATTCCTTATTCCATCATGTCATAAAAATTATAACACCACTCGTGTAGGTGGTAAAAATGACCTAAACAAAGAGTGTTATAAAGACCAAATGAATAAAAACATCATAATAAATAATCATAATATAACATTTAAATAAAATTCATAATTTCATAATTATTATATTTTTTAATTACATAAAAATTGATAACTTTTTATATATGTAATATATTGAAATGGAATTATATCACTCATGGATATGGTAGTTCATATGTACACATGAATGATAATTCCAATTTATAATGAAAAATAGGAAAATATAAAATATAATATTTTATAATTACATAATAATTTTTTATCATATTTTTTTTATTTTTTAAATACAACATTATAAACATCCATAAGTTGTTAGGATAAAAAATGAATCACATTGCTACAATATGGTCATAGTCCACAATACATTCATTTCCCATTTGATTGAAAAGTGGTGGAAAATGGTTTTATTATAATAATAATAAAAATTCATTATATTTATGATACTATAATAATAATGTGAGTATAGATATTATATTTTTTATGTATTTGAAGAAGAAATATGCTTCAAATGATTCAGGTAAGATGATTAGCTATTCTATGAGGGACCTCAATTAGATTACACAATAAGCTTTCTTAAGATGGTATTAAGGTGATTAAAGGGGAATAGGAATGAAGGTAGTGAATCTAGATTCTTTTGGGAATTTATTAGGAAATATATAGGACTACATTTTTATTAATAATGTTGGAGAAGAGTCACTTATTCATAAGGTACGATAGATACCCATAAGAAATTACACAATGGATTTAAATGATATAAAGTCATTTTATTGTAAAAGTGGAACAAAATGTCCCTTAATTAAATGGAATGATTAGATAAGGTCAAAATATCTTATATAAATAATAATTATACATTTTATGTTCCTTTATTTTATTATCTCTAATTTTTACCCCACTATTAACTCATTTTAACCTTAATCATGGTAACAAATTTTTACTACCTTCACTATTCATTATGACCAAAAACAAAAGTGGCCTCGTTATTTTTTTCTAAATGATGATTAAAAATATTTAATCCATTTTATGAATTCAATTTATATAATTGGATGAACTATATTTTAAAACAATCATGAAAGACACAATGAAAACCCATTGTTTGAAAAAGAATTTTTAAGTTTCCTAGTATAAATATATTAGATGAATATTAAAATATTTTATGGAATATATATGATAAAAATTTCATTAATATAATTAATAAATTGCGATTTAATAAATTAATTAAGATAATCACATTGGGTAATGAAAGATAGTTTTCTGAAAAATAACTCTTTACACCTTCAAATGATTTTAACTTCATTTATAACCATTATATAAGTAATGTATGAAATATTATTCAAACATTATTAATACATTTATTTTAAATAATTTTTAAATAGTGATAAATATATAAAAATTTTAACACCTAAAATTTAAAATTGAGAACATTTTATTCGATAGTGTGTATGACATGCAACACCAAGCATGTAAGGGAATATAATATCCAGATAATTTAAAATAAAATTAATATTTCAAATAAATTCAATAACTTGAAATACACACAACACTGAGTTAGCTTGTGTCGCACAAAAAAAAGTGTTTCTTTAATGGCATGCATTACATGAAATACTGAGTTTTACCAAACAACAATATATAAATAAAACATTTTCATTTAGTATTAGAAGATATAAACTAGCCATTAAATTAGTGGTTATGAATATTATTAAAATAAATTATGAAAATATATGTTTTAAAAAAATATAAAATTAATCAATTCGTTAAAAAATAATTTGAAATCTATATAAGAACCAATTGAATACAAAGGGAATGTTTTTAAATAAAACTATTGTATGATCACAGGGGTGTTTTATTCTAATAAATTAAAATAATTAGTGAGTTATGTTAATTAAATAAATATATATATATATATGTATATATGTATATTAAATATTAAATCAAATATTTGTTACCCTTATCGAATTGATTTTATAGGCATAAGATGAAAATAATCCCAATTCTACAGATAAAAAAATATATTTTCATATAGGAAACATTACCACTTTTTAATGAAACACTTATTTTACGTCTGAATTTTGAAAAATTTATATATTTTATATGTCAAAATAAAATATTATTTAAAAAAAATAGAATCATTAAAATTATCTTAGGGGGAATTTTTTGTACTTTTCTATGAAAGTTCTTTTTTTGGATGAATAGTAAAAAAATGTAAATTTTATTTCAAAACTAATTTTTAATAAAATTTATATATAAGGATAAATTAAAACTAAAATTTATTTTAAATTCACATTCTATAAATTATAAAAAAATCTATACAATTTAGTCAATTGGAATCAATTTCTTATTGAAATTTGATATAAACACATCTCAAACTTTTAAGCATTTTACTTTAAAAACACTCTTTGTCTTCTCATCTGTGAGATTAAATTTCAATTAATTTCTACGACATATGTGACTAGAATTTGGATAAATTAATTAAATATTTTTGTTCATAAAAATTATAATTTCTTATAATGACAACATTGTTTTTTAGAAAAAATATTAGTGAATGTAATTGAAATTAATTAAAATTATTAAGATAGAAATTAGATTAAAAAGAGACTGAACCATAAACATAAGGGCCAAAATGACGTATAAAATTTTCCAAAAACAATTTATGGACATATTTATTACCTATCTTACACTGGATATAATGTTTTTCCTTTTTGGAGCCACTTTTCAAAGAAAAACTGTAGAGACCCAAGCTTGATGTACATGGACATTACATTTCTTTTGCGGAATAATTAATTCCTGACACAAACAGATACTTAAAAGTCCATATTAGTTTAGTGTCCTTTGAAACTTGTAACATAATATTCTAACTTAGTGAAAGATCTTTAATATCTCCCATAAAGATCTTCCGTATTTTTCCCTACCTAAAACATTTCTTTATATCACGGGGAAATGAAAACATAAAACAGGTGAGCTCAAATGATCAGTATTTGTAAACATAAATTACATAAAACAAACCATAAAAATTTTAACATAAAAACATGATCTTAAATTTTAAAAATCAAAATCGCGAGTCATGAAATAAATATTGGCAGTAGATAAGGCATGGATAAAAAAGGAACATTAACCATGATAGAATAGAATTTGGAATAAAACATGTAATTATGGAAAACTAATAAGAACATAATATGATTTCCATTTTAGCTAAGTAATTTCTTCAAAGACCATCATAACAAACATTTTCCATTACTGAACCAGGTTTACTTTCCATTCTATCCATGTATTACTAAACCAGATTTACTTGTCGTTCCAGCCCTGCATTACAGAACCAGATTTACATTCTATTCCAGTCATGTCTATCTCATGAGACATAAGTTTTTACCCAATTCATTAGAGGGAGATATAGGTCCCAACCATCCCATAACGAAGTCATTCTTATATGTGCCACAAAAAAAAATCATTCACCATAGAATAACGCATGAAAAAAATGGGATTTTTAAACATCATTTATAATAACATAATATATATAAGATAAAGAGACATCATAAAAATAATTACATCATAAAAAAATTAAAATAAAAGTAATAATAGAGATACAGACATAACCTATGTCGTCTTATATGGAAAATAATTTTGATAAAACACTTGAACTTAATTCTTGAAGAATCTTTCCTTTCTTCCTAAAAAATGTTTTCTTATCTCAAAATGTCGTGCAAATTTGAAATAAAAGAATTTAGTTGAAAATAAACATGAAATTTTTTAAATAAATCTTCTTGGAAATAATGTGTTATGAATGTGTAAAAATATGTTCATTCCATATAAGTTAAAAAACATTCTCCTCATACTTTTTTCGGAAAAGTCAAAAAGTACCTCGTATGGTAAACACAAGAAATATTCCTTCCATACCATGTAGTAAAACATAAAAATGGGTAAAAATGACTCTAAAAATACATATATTAAGAGTAAATATTTTATAAAACATTAACATGGATTATAAATATACCCCATTAAATACTGATGTATAAAAAATCTCAGATAAAAATGAGATTGCAAGATTATCCCTGACCTTAGGTCATATTTCTTTCGTATGTCTCTAAAAATACTATATAGTGTGATTAAACATATTATTAACATGTAACAGAACCATAATAATATTTATTATATCATATATGATTCCTTTATGACTTTATATTACTCGTATATTTTTCAATTCCATGTTAAAGCCCAGTTTTGGGTAATAATCATTTTATTTATCGTATGTGTTTTGAATTGTTATTCTTGATATTATTACTCATATCATGCTTTTATTAATTACATAATGTAAAAAATTATATATATTATATATATTCAGTATATAAATAAATAAATAAATAAATATTTATATATATAATATAGATAAAAGAAATGGAATACACCATTCATGGAGATGGTAGGCCGTACGTACGTAAGAACGGTGTTTTCGTTTCCTTATTAAATTTAATGGGAGTATGTAAATGAAATATATATATTTTAGTAAATAATTTCATATATTTCATGATTATTTATTATATATAATTTATAATAATTCATTAAATTTTAACGTGGAGAAGGAATCTCATCGCGTCGTGGAGACTGTAAGCCGTACACACGCACGAGCAATGATATAGTCCTCATAATTGTTGAATGGAATTGAATTGGATGGTTTATAATAAATGATAATTAGTATCATGTTATAATAATCACATATATTTATTATTTCTACCATTTTACCCAACCAAGAAAGGTTGTGGTGAAAAATAGATTACACCACGACGTGGAGACGGTAAGTCATACGTACGCACGCACGGTGATTTCATTTTTTTAATAGGATGGATAGAAGGTGAAATATGGTTGTTTCATATTTATAATAACATATTAGTATATGAGTGATACTGATGTTATTACATTATAATGAAACAACAAAATAATATGAAGTATAAGATTAAATAAATTTGAAAGAATCGATAGAATAGATTACCTCTCCCTCAACGTACGTCTATTAAATAATCTATTAGGGAACTAGAGTTAGTCTTTTGAGAACACCATAACTTTTATAATTTAACTAAGTAATTTTATAAGAGAATTGGGAAGTGTTTGGCCGAGCTTTAAGGCTTAAAATGGAGTAAAGATGAGAGGGAGGAGGTGCCCTTTTATAAGAAGGGATAGGGGCACATTAGGAAAGTCCTAAAATATTAGTTTATTATTAATTAATTTTTGATTTCAAATGGTCAAAAACCAATTTAATACTAATATAAGATGATTTTGGATCTAATAATCATTATACAATAATTTTTAGACATGTTTTGAATATTTTTTTTATCCTTATATTTATGGTTTAACCATTATTTTACCCATTTTAATCTTTACGTGATATCATGTTATTTATACATTGTTGATTAATGTAATTACCAAATCATGTAAAACAACATAAAAAAAGTTATTTATGACATATTTGGACTTATATTAACCATTTTTTTAATCTTATATTTTTAAGAATTTAATATCATTTAATAAAAAAATTTATGTTTTAAGTTATGAATTATATCAATTTTGGGCACTATTCATACTTGACTATTAAAAATTAATAACAGCTTGATTCCTTCAAAAAAAGGAATTAACATATCCCTAATATGTAAATGTCATCCAGAAATATTTTTTATTGCATCAATATGTTCAAATTAAGTTTATTTTAATATTTATAAATTCATTTATTTTAATCATTCATTAATGAGGCAATCACTAAATCATAATTGTGTTATATATAAATATATTTACGTAATGTCTAAAAAATAAAAATAAAATACCATGATATATTAAATATTTTAATCTTTATATTGAATATTTATAGACATATATATACATTATATAACACCATATTAAATTCTATTTAATAAAAGATATATGTTTAGGTTATAATTATCTTAACATTAAATTAATTCTTATAAAATATCATTTTCACATCCAAGTGAATCCATGGGGTCCCAAAATCGACCCAAGGATGACCATGGTAAAAAATATCTCATCCAATAAGATTAGTACATGTGTTAGGGTAGTTTAATATTATTATAATATTATTTTTTACCCTTTTTACCAGATTTACCCTTTAACCATGGTAAATAAAATAATTACTAAAGTTACTATTCATAATGTCTAAAAATAAAAGGTACCTATTTAGATAATTTGGACATCATGATTCAAAAAATGTAATCTATTTTTCCAAATTCAAATCATATATGTTGCAGTAATTAATTTAAAATTAATTCTTGTTGTTAAAACCATAAAATGGGGTTTTAACAAGTAATTACTATCAAAATATTGACATCATTTATGTCAATTTTGAAAGTGAAATTACTTCTGGGGATTGTAATAAGAATAAATTATAAAAATATAAACAAATTATTCTTGAAAAATAATTAAAAATACAATCTAACTATGTAAATAAACTAGATAAAAATGTAGTTTTGAGGTAAAATACTATATTTTTTACTATTCATTAATATTTTAATTTTATTAGAAAAATATCAAAAATTCATCAAATGTAAATTTTCTATGTCTATATTCCAAAAAAAATTTAATTTTGTCAAATTTATCATATAAAAGTTTCAAAAACTAGATTTAAGATTAGTGGGTCATTAAAAGGTGGTAAAACTGCATTTTTTTGAAAAATAAGTCTTTTATCCGAAAAATTATTTTCTTCTCATATCATGTTCTAGAAAATGTGTAAGATGAATGCTAATGTTATATAAATTTAAAAATGTGGTTAATACTATTCATAAAGTCTAGTTTATATCCCATTTTATAATAATATTTTAATAATATATTGTTGTTTAATGAAACTCAACATCACGTACAACGCAGGCTACTGAGGAAGGTCGCTCATGCATGTAACACAAGACAAGTCAGTGTTGCATGTAGTGAAAGAATCCTTTGGTGTTGCATATAACATAATCCGAAAATATTTAATTTATACATTGAAAAAAATCTATACATAGTGTTCCGTGAAATGAATTCTAGGAAAAGAACTTGAGATTGTCTGCAACACAAGCCAAGAATATAGCTGTGTATACTGCAAGCTAATAAAGTGTAGCGTATTGCACAAGTTTATCTTGGTTTCACGTAAAACACAAGAAATCAAAGAATTTAAATGAATATTTCTCATAAAATATAAAGGTGTAACATTTTACCCCCTTAAAATGCATTTCGCCCTTGAAATTCATCAGGGTTATAAATGGTTTACTACTTGAATGCTTCTTTTATAGAAACACACATTATAAAAAGGGATACTAATACATCATTTTAAAAGGAAAACTAGAAATATAATGGTTACCCAATGTAACTAATCATTGGTTTTCCACATAGGAGAAAAATGGTGGGAAGTGAAAAAACTGATATGGAAGAGAAATCCAACCATCATGTTCTGATGGATAGTGACAGAGAATAAGGATTGGAGAATGTTACCTACCAAAAAGCCATAAATCCGTGATGATTTTAGGGACCATCTGATTCATTGAATTAAAAGGTAATTGGATAACATTTTTTTTCCATATCCTTTTCGTAATGTTGAAGGATTTTGCATGAGAATAAATACTTACTTGTTTTTGGTACAATCTCACAGTTGTTCATGCCTTGAAAAATTTCCTAATCATCTATTAAATAAATGATGTTTAATTTTTAATTTGTAATGTGTTATAAGGTAATGTGATAGAATGATAGGTCATTCCATTTTCCTCAAAAAAGGTTATAACATGTTAAGAAATAAGAATAAGTCCACCTATAGTGAGATAATACATTAATCTAACAAAATTAAAACAAAAAATAACTTATACTATCCATAAATGGATAACATAACGATCCATCCAAAAAGTAAAAATATGAAACCTTAGATAGAGGTGAACTAAATATACTTAGTATTTTTCTACTATATCACATAAAGTAGTTCTTGTTTGTCACATTCAAAACAAGTGAAGACCTTAATCATGTATTCTCTTGAAACATAAATTATTATAGAACCTTAGTGAAAAAATTAATTCTTTCAAAATATAACTCGTTCCAAATTCCAAAATCTCAAAAATTCTATATTATGAAACCATGATATCACTTTGTCCTTATATCTATCATGAGATCATTAATACTATCAAACATCTCATTATCTCATTATCTCTTCATTATGAACATATCATGTGTTTTCCAAAAATATCTGAATTACTTTTCATGGTTACTGGTACCATTCAACATATATGTTCAATTACTTAATGAGAAACAATAGTGTAACAATCCGTAGATGTTTTTTTATTCCATAGTAAAATTAAATTACTTACAAAATATTACTCTTCATAAACATGCAATAATTCCACTACATTCTTAAACCATTGACCGAGATTTATCATTTTATTCCTCAACACTTCTTTCATCTCATATATCATTTGTAGTCTCTTCATCATCAGTAACATAAATACTACCCATAAGACCATGCTGATTCCCTTCATGAAATTTCCCATAGGGAATTAATTTTCATAATGACCATACATTCAACATTTAAAACTTTTAACCATCGTTGATGTCTTAGAAATACCATTATCCTTGTCAATTGTGTTAACTTAACCCTTTCCTTTTAAATTACTGGCTTTGTATCCCTATTTTCCACATGTAAAGCATCTTCCAGTTCCATTGAAGCATTCTTCTTGATTCCTCTTACAAAATGATTTACATGAGGAAAATTGAAACTTCTTTCCTCTTTGATCATCATGAAACTCCATATTTCTCTTATTAAGTGGGTCAGGAAACATACCAAAGTTGAGATTATTGATCATATTATGAGATTGATGATTATGAATAATACTGATGTTTCAACTTCCAACTCCCATTTCACTAGGTTTCTCATGGAAAATATCTTTCCATTGTCCATCATATTCCCAATTAACATAAATCCTCAGGTTTTTTGACATTTTCTAAAAATCAAAATGAAGAGTATGAGAGGAAAAAATCATACTAGGAAAACAACATAATCAAGGGGGAGTACTTTAAATCTCTAAAATCAAAGGTTTAATGATCATTGAAATAATTATAGGATTTTAATATATAGTTAGACATACCCTTAGAGACATCCCTAGACTTCTCTTAGAAATATCACTCAGGATCTCACTAAAATTTTCACATCCTAGTTCCCAAAGGATAAATAAAACTTCACTCTCATACTAACTGTAGAGACCCAAGCTTGAAATACATGGAAATCACATTTCTTTTTCATAATAATTAATACATAAGACAAATAGATTCCCAAAGACTATATTATTTAAGTGTATTTAGGAACATAGAACATAATCGTCTATCTTTGTGAAAGATCTTCAACGTCTCCCATAAAGATCATCCCCTATTTTCTCCTAACTAATACATTTCATTAAATCCTGGGGAAAATAAAACATAAAAAGGGTGAGATAAAATGATCATAAATGGTAAACATAGAGGGAATAAAATAAACCATAAACATTTGAACATAAAAACATGAGCATAATGTTTAAACATCAAAATTGTGAGTCGTGAAATAAATCTTGGTAGTATGTAAGGCATGGATCATAAAAGAACATTAACTATGATAGAATAACATTGGAATAAAACATGTAATTATGGAAAACTAATAAGAACATAATATGGTTTACATTAGAGCCAATGCCTTACTTCAAGGATCATTATAGTGGGAATCTTCCATTACTGAACTAGGTTTACTTGTCGTTCTAGCCATGTATTACTGATCCAGATTTACTTTTTTTTCCAACGCTGCATTACTGAACTAGATTTACATGTCATTCCAGTCATGTCTATCTCATGAGATATAAATCTTTACCCAATTCATTGGAAGGAGATATATGTCTTACCCATCTCATAATTGATACATTCTTATATTTTCCACAAAACATAAACCAGTCATCGGAGAATAACGCATGAAATAAAATGAAATTGTTAAACATCATTTCATCATAACATATTCCATATAATATAAATGAACACCATAAAAATAATTATATGATAAACACAATAAAATAAAATTAATAATAGTGATAGAGACATACCACAAGTAATCTTATATTTAAAATAATTTTGATAAAACACTTGAACTTAATCCCTGAGGAAAATATCATTTTTTCTATAAAAAAGTTTTCTTTTCTAAAAATATCATGTAATTTAAAAGAAAATAATTTAATTACATGAAATATTTTAAAGGGATCTTTATGGAAATAATGCATTATGAAAGTGTAAAAATCAGTTCATACCGTATAAGTTAAAAAACATTCACCTCATACTTTTGTCAGAAAAAGTCAAAAAGGACATCATATGGTAAACAAAAAAAGATTCTTTTCCTACCATGTAGTAAAATTAAAAAATGGAAAAAAATGAATATAAACATACATAGATGAATAATAAACATTTTATGATATTTGTTTGGGAAAACATGAACATGGATGATAAATATACACCCATTAAATACTTATGTATAAACAATCTCAAATAAAAATTTGTTTGAAAATTTATCCCTTACATTAAGTTTGATTTGTTCCATATATGTCTGAGAATCCATTATAGTGGGTTTTAAAAAATTATTAAATTTTAAAAACACCACAATAATATTTATGATATCCTATATGATTCACATACAACTTTATATTACCCGTTCATTTGTCAATTCAATGTTAAAGAAACATTTTGGGTAATGATCGTTTTATTTACTGTACATGTTTTGAATTTTTATTCTTAATATTATTACTTATATAAGTATTTCAATAATTCTAGAATGTAGAAAATTGATATATATATAATATATATTTATTATATAAATATATATATATAATATATAGATAAAAGAAATAGAATACATCGTTCAAAGATGCAGTAGGTTGTACGGACGCATTAACGTTGTTTTGGTTTCCTTATTATATTGAATGGAAGTAGGAAAATTACATATATATACACACATAAATATATTAGTATTATTATTTCATATATTTCATGATTATTTATTATATATTCATTATAATCATTCTTGAATGGTTAATGTTGAGAAGGAATCTCATCGTGTCATGGAGATGGTATGTTGTACGTATACACGAGCGACGATATAATTCACAAATATTTGTTGAATGGTATTGAAGGTGATGGTTTACAATAACTCAGAATTAGTCTCACGTTATAATAATATTATATAGTTATTATTTACACCATCATACCCATCCATGTAAGGTGGTGGTGAAAAACATATTACACCACGTCATGGAGACGGTAATCCCTACGCACGCACGCGTGATGATTTCATTTTTCGTAGGATGGATAGAAGGTGAAATAGAGTTGTTTCATATTTATAATAACATATTATAATATAATTTTTTATGATGTTATTAATTTATAATAAAAATACTAAATAATAGGAATTAGAAGAAAAAATAATTTTGAAAGAATCAGTAGAAGAGATTAACTCTTCCTCGACATGCCTCCTTTAAATTTACTCTTTGGGCACTAGAGTGGGTATTTTGAGAAGACACAAACTTCAATAACATAACTATGGAAGTATATAAGATAAATGGGTAGGTTTATTCTAATATTAAAGGCTAAAAATATAGATAAGAGGAGAGGGAGGAGGATCCCTTTTATAAGAGGAGAGATGTGCACTTTAGAAAAGTTCTAAAATATAAATTTATTATAAATTCAATTTCTCATTAAAATGGTCCAAAACTTATTTAATATGAATATAATATGATATTTGTTCGAATACCCATCATCGAATAATATTTATACATGTTTTTTGAGTATTTATTTTATCCTTATCATTTTGGTTTTACCCTTATTTTACCCTTATTAATCTTAACGTGATATCATGTTATTTATACATTGTGGTTTAATGTTACTACCATATCATTTCAAATGACACAAAAAATATATTTCTGAAATATTTGGACTTATATAAACTATTTGGCAGAATTTTTTATTTTTAGGAATTTAATATCATTTAATAAACTTTTTTTATGTTTTAAGTTATGAATTATATCGATTTTGTACACTATTCATACTTGACTTTTAAAAATTCATAACAACTTCATTACTTCGAAAAAAAATCATTAAATTATCCCTAATATGTCAATTTCGTCCATAAAATTTGTGGATGAAATCAGAATGTTCAAATTAAATCTATTTTAATATCCAAAAATCCATTTATTTGAATCTTTCATTAATGAGGTAATCACTACATAATAATTGTGTCATATATAAATATATTTATATAATGTATAAAAATTATAAGTAAAATTACATGATGTAGTAAATAATTTAATATTTATAATGAATAATTATAGACCTATATATCAGTTATATAACCCCATATTAAATTATATTTAGTAAACAATATATGTTTAGGGTATAATTATCTTTACTTTAAATTAATTATTATGAAATGTTATTTTTACATCCAAGTGAATATTTGGGGTCCCAAAAATCAATACAAGGATGACCATGGTCGTAAATAGCTCATCAAATATGATTAGGAAATGAGTTTTGGTATATTAATAATATTATAATATTATTTATTTACCCTTATTTACCAGATTTACCCTTTAACCATGGTAAATAAAATAATAACTGAAGTTAATATTTATAATGTCTAAAAATAAAAAGTACCTATTTACAAAATATTTCCCTCCTAATTAAAATTATTTAATCCAATTTTCCAAATTCAAAATCGAGATGTTTTATTAATTAATTTAAAATTAATTCCCGTTTTGAAAACCAAAAATCTGATTTTTATGAAGTAATAACTGTCAAAAGATTATAATCTGTTTATGTCCAATTTGAAATTGAAATTTCTTAAAATTACCGACATTATATTAAATTATTAATATATAATCCAATTATACTTTAAAAAAATTAAAATGCAATATAAATATATAAATAAATCAGATAAAAAGGTAGTTTTGAATTAAAATACAGTTTTTTTCACTATTCATTTAAATTATAATTTTATCATAAAAATATGACAAATTCAAAAAAAGTAAATTTTTATGACTCATTTATAAAGAAGAATTTAATTTTTTTCAAATTTAACTTATAAAAGTATCAAAAACTATATTTATAATAGGTGCTCCATCAAAAGGCTGTTAAACTACATTTATTGAAAATACACTTTTTATCTGAAAAATGATTTCATTCTCATATCATGTTTTAGAAAATGTGTAAGATGAATTATAATGTAATATAAAATTGAAAATGTGGTTAATACTATTCTTAAAGTCTAGTTTATATCCCCTTAAATAATAATATTTTAATAATATATCACATTTTAGTGAATATAGGTACCACATTCAACGTAGGCTATCGAGGAAGGTAGATCTTAAATGTAACACAAGACAAGTCAGTGTTGCATGTAGTGCAAGATTTCTTTGGTGTTTCATATAGCATAATCAATCTTAGTTCATTTATACATTGAAAAAATATATACTCAGTGTTTCATGAAATGAATTTTATCAATAGAACATGAGATTTCATGCAACATAAGCAATTACTTCTATTATGTATACTACCAACTAATATGGTGTTGCGTATAGAACAAGTTAATCATGGTGAAAGTAAAATAAAAGAAATCAAAAAAACTAAAAGAATCTATCCCATAAAATCTTATGGTGTTACAAAAACTGTGGGTGGAATTCCATTTTAAAAAATTTACAAGAATTCCACTCATTCTTCACTCTAAAAAGGAACTCACCCAACCCTCTAACTCACACCTCTCAAGACACTTTGGATCGACCAACATATATTAAAATATAACATCAAAATTACTACCCTCATCGAAAAATAATCCCTATATCAACCCTTATATTTATGTCACACTTAAACATATTTTATTACACAAAACCTTCACTTGATACAACATAGAAGATCGAGAGGTCTAGTTTCTTTTGGGATTATAAAAATTACATTACAACTTAAAACAAGAAATACACATCTTTATTGAAAACTTATTTTAAATGACCTCCCAGATTTCATTGTACTTAGCATTGCATGGGATATCCTGAGTACATACATAAGAAAAGCGACAGCTATGAAGCCAATTAAGGGAGAAAACAAGGCATAACATGAAGAATATAGTACATGTTAGGAAATAGGTATATCAATGGAGCATAAGAGAAACATTAACATAGAGGTATGATATAGCCTGATTATCATAACATGGAAATGTGGCAACAACGGTTAAAATGATAATAGCATGGGATAAAGATCATTGCACATGGAGCATGAGTAAACCCTCATTTCACTTGAATTATAATGAGTAAAATCTCATTAAACTAGAAGTATCATTATACTAATATTTACCCAATGCATTGGTGCGCTATCGGGGCGCACCCTTCTTAAACATTTCATATCAAGCGTAAGTGTGCCACATGGATCATATAACATGGATTCATTAAACATCATCATTTATTCCACGATAAAAGAATATGGAATTAATACATGAAACTGTATAATCAATAAGTAAATTTCCATAAAAGTGAACGTCCTTGATAGATAAATGGGCACGGTATTCACTGCACAATTATTTGCACTTGGAAAATCGTGGTGCAATTTCGGCAGCATAACGACATGACATAAGAATTCAAAAAAAATGATAGATAATAGGGAAAGGGGTCTATCATCATATTTACATGAAATGTACAGTAATGAGGTCATATTTATATATCTCCCAATATATGTAATAAAATTTATATTCATAATTCAAATGAATCATTTGAATGTAAATCTGAAATGTAAAATTCCTTATAGAATTTTGGCATGGTAGAAGGTGTACATTGGAGGAAATAATGACAGAAAAATAGGTCTATCATCATTAAAACATAAGTAGGAATGTATGAGAGAGGTTATAAATCATACACCATCATTTTTAATTGGAAAAAATGGTATAACAACATAATGAAATTTGGAGAAAAGTGAGAAAGGAAGACATCCCTTACTTGGATGTGTGATCCCAAAGGATTGGGAGGGGCTTGATAGAGGATTTTTTGAGATTGAGGTTCCATGGGAGGATTCTAGAGAGAGTATATCAGGGTTTTTCATAGCCCAAACGTTTTTGAGTGAAGAGAAGTGGGATCTTGGGTTGGTTTATATAGGCAAAGGGAGGGAATTATTTATTATTTAGGTTTGGGACACCACACATTAATCAAATCAAAACAAAAAACCAACCCATGGTTTTGGATCATGGTTTTTGTCATAGGGGAGTGTAAAACAAAATTTTATAAGGCTAATGGTGGAAATTCTTAAAATATTAGGCTTTCTTATGTGGGGGTGAGTCACACTCTCAAGGAAATCATTTTGAATGTTAAAATATTTTATAAGTCTTGGAGGGTCCACTAAGGCACCAAAATATTAATAAAAAAATTATAAAATAACACTATATTAAAGTTAAATCATATATTGGACAAAAATAACATTTATTTTATTTTATTACATCACTACTGGGTCATTATGATTTCATAAAAACATTATATATTTAAGGATATTTAATTTTTACCCAAAAAATTTACTTTCTTAAGAAATTATTAAAAATTCACCATTGGATAATTTAGGCATCCTGATTCCAATAATAATAATAATTTTATCTAAATAATTTTCTAGATATGTGAATTTTATCTTTTAAAATAAAAACATTCATTTATTAAAAATTCATGGGTTTTGACAAAAAACAGTTTTCAAACCTTGATAAAAAAATAAAATTGTATTCCAAAAAACAATACGATCATTTTTATTTAATAAAATGTAATTTAAGAATATTATTATTATTTTAAAATATTATTAATTTAAAAAATCAATTAATTAATCACAATAAATTTCTTAATTGAATATTAACTAAAAAATACTATTGGTGATTTTAAAAACCATTTAGAAAGTAACAATAATAAAATGAATGTATATTGTTTATTACATACAAAAATAATGCCCATAATCATAGTTCTAAGGAATTGTTAGATAACCTCTTATAACACCCGCATAAGACCTAAGGGTAAGGTGTGTGATGGCGAAAAACTTTTGGGGTGGCTTAGATAACATCGCTCAAGTGGTAATCTTTATCAACTTCCACTTCTACCGTAAGAAGTTCCCATCAAGATTATCGTGTTGAAGCTAGGATTGCGATTGTTCAAGAGAAAAGGCCAATGATGCGACCTCCTTTCCGAGATCTGAGAAATGCGCTTTGTACGGAGTAATTCTTATGGATGAGGCAATCGCTTCCTTTGTCTGAGTAAATTGGATTTGTTAAAAGTATATATTTATACTAATAATCTTATCACTATTAAAAAGCTATATTAGCAATGATCACAATTCTTAAAGGTATTTTAAAATCCAGAATCATAAAACCAAATAAGTAAAAATGTTATATAACCATTTTACAAAATAATACATTTAAATGGATCAAGAGTAATTTTCATTAAAAAAGTTTGGATCATTACAATATTCCCCCTTAAGAAATTTCTCTCTCTAAATTTCTTTTCCCAGACTGAAATAGATCAGGGTAACACTACTTCACCATCTCATCTGATTCCCATGTTGCTTCATAAAACATGGGATTTCACCACAACACCATGACAAGCGACATTGTCTTATTTTGTAGAACATTTTCCCTATGATCTGAGATCTTCACTAGCTTCTCTTCATAGGATAGGTCATTCAACAAAGGTACCACATCTAGATTGAGTACATGTGATGGTTTTGGTATGTACGTTCTGAAGAGTGATACATGGAATACATCATGTACTTGATATTGGTTCAGTGGGTATGCTAGTTGATAGGCCACTACTCCAATGCAATCAAGGATCTCAAAATGGAATATGTACCTTGTACTAAGCTTTCACTTCATCCAAAATATCATAACAATCTTCCATGGTGATATGTGGACGAATATCATGTCTCCAACATCATACTCTAGGTCTCGTCAATGATTATCAACATAACAATTTTTTCGACTCTGAGAAGCTTTATTGTGTTGTTGGATGGTCTTAACATTCACCACCATTTCTTCGACCATTTAGGGACATGGGAGATTTCCCCTCAACATCATCCAAAGATTCCTGTGTTTTTCACCTCTTCCCATAAAGGGATTAATAAGGAGAAATTTGGATTCTTGAGTGGAAACTATTATTGTAAGAGAACTCAACTAGAGGAAGATATTGATCCCATCATACTTTGAAGTCCATTGATAATTATCTCAACAAGTACTCAAGTGTTTGGATAGACCTCTTAGATTGGAAATCACTTTGAGGATTTTTAGTCGTTCTGAAGTTCAGATCAGTATTCATGCCATGTTAAAGAATCATTCCGAACATAGAGGTGAATCTTGGATCTTGATCAGATACAATAGATAGTAGTACTTCATGCAGCCTTACCACTTATCTAATATATATCTATTCCGGTTGATCCAATTATATATCCTCTTGAATTCCAATGAAATGTGAAGTATTTTTAATATTGTCCACAAAAACCCATATAGAATTGTTTCCTCTGGATGTCTTCAGAAGTCTGGTGACAAAGTCCATGGTTATGTTCTCCCATTTACATACTGGTATGGGTAATGGTTTCATCATCCCCATATACTTCTACCTCTCATCCTTCATTTGATGACATTCTAGGAACTTTGATGTATACTCAGCGATCTCCTTCTTTATTTTCTCCCACCAATAATTCTGTTAGAGATCTCGATACATCATTGTGTTCCCTGGGTGAATGGAGAAATTTGAACTATGTGCATCATCCAACAGTTCTTTCTTTAACTCTATATTTGATGGAACACATTTTCCTGTCCCAAATCTCACAATTCCTTATTCATTAACATTGAACTCCAAGTATTTCCCTTTTCTGATAGTTTCAACATTCTTTTAAATTCCCTCATCATACTTTTTATCATTCTTTTACTTTTCCAAAAGAGGCGTTTGATAAATCATTTGTGAAAGGATTGATGATGCTCCCTTATTTATTATTCTAATGTCAATCTTCATTAAATCCATGAAGATTGGATCCATATCAATTCTCATCAATGATAGAATCTATGGGTCCTTTCTTCTTAGAGCATCTACAACCTTGGTTGCTTTCCCAGAGTGGAAATGGATTGAGCAGTCATAGTCTTTGATCAACTCTAACAATCTTCATTGGTGCATGTTAAACTCTTTCTATTGGTATATAAACTTGAGGATTTTGTGATCTGTATATAATTCACACTTCTCTCCAAAGAGTTAATATCATCAAATTTTTTAATAGAAGATTACTGCAGCCAACTCCAAATCATGTGTTGGATATTCTTTCCCATGAACATTCAATTTCATGAAGCATAGGAAATGAATTCATCATTTTTCATCAACACAAAACCTAGACCCTTCTTCAAAACAGCACTAAATACCACAAAAAAGTTCTCCACATTTGGGTAGTGTGAGAATGGGCACAGTGATAAACTTCATTTGCAAATATTTTAATCTATCTTCGCATTCATCACTCCATGAAAACACGAATCCATTCCGAGTTAGCTTGGTAAGAGGGTTGGACAATCGGGAGAAATTTCTCACAATTCGGTGATAATATCCAGCAAACCCCAGGAAGCTACATATAGCTATTACCAATGTTGTCCTTGTCCATCCATCAATTGTAGTTGTCTTGGATGGATCTATAGATATCCCATTTATTGTGATGATATGACCCAAGAATGAGACTTCCTTCAACCAAGACTAACACTTTATATACGTTACATAGTGCTTATCCTTTTTCCAAATCTCTTGTACAGTGAATAGATGCTCCTTATGCTCCTCCTTGGTTTTGGAGTGTATTAGAATATCATCTATAAAGACTACCATAATTATTTCATGGTAATAAATAAATACTCTATTAATCAAGACCATGATGATATTTGGAGAATTAGTGTGTCTGAAATTCATTACTATAAATTCATAGATCATGTATCTTGTACGAAAAAAAGTCTTGGGGATATCCTCCTTCTTTAACCTTATATGGTAATATCCCAACCGAAAATCCTCTTTGGAGACGTATTATTCTCTGCATAGCTGATCGAACAAGTCATCAATTCATGGTAGAGGATACATGTTCTTTATAGTGATTTTTTTGAGATAACAATAATCAATGCAAAGGCTTGTTGAACCATCCTTCTTCATGACAATGAAAACTGGAGCATCCCATGGTGAAGCACTTGGGTGTGTAAACCCTTTATGTAGATTCTCCGGTAGTTGTTTACTCATCTCCTCAATCTACAAAAATCCATTCTATATAGATTTTTGGATATTGGAAATGCCCCAAGTATAAGATCAATTAAGAATTTAACATATCTTCTTGTAGAAGACCAGGAAATTCCTCAGGAAACACTTCAGTGAATTCCCTCACAATAGGCATGTCTTCAAGGATGGTTTTTTCATTATAATAAATCATCTAGGCAAGATATACATGCCCATAATGAATAGATATCCATTCTTGAGATGATGGTGATTAATAATATTCATCCTCCTCCTTTCACTTTTATAGAATCGTGGGTCGATTTTCCATATGGAGAGTGATTTCCCTCTCATGACAATTTATGTTGGATCTATATAAGGAAAGGTCATCCATGCCAATAATTGAATCTAATTCCACCAGAGAAAGTATGTCAAGGTTCTCTAGGAAGTTCAATTCCAAAATTATGATAGGGGAGGAGTTATATTCCAGGGATGCAATGATTTCCCCATTTTCCATTCCCATCGACATATTTATTTCCATTCTTTTTAGTGGGGTTAGGATTCTTCTACTAAAAATTCAGGATATAAAAGAATGTGTAGAACCAGAATCGAAAATTGTGTTCTCTATTATTGAATTAATAACTAGAGTACCTGTCACCACTTCATTGTCGGAGTTTACTTCGATGGTAGTGATGGAAAAATCTCACCCTTGCTGCCATGGAAGTTGTTGGTTGCCTCCGAAAACCCTTGGCTAAGAGAACTAGTTTGCAAAGTTTCATGGTTCTTTCTAGTAGAAGAAAAGAACAAAGAATTGAGGGTCGAAAAAAGCCGTATTCTACTCTGTCACAGACACGAGTTTTCTTATCTACAGTTAATGGCCACGTTTCCTTCTCTTCCACACCTACAGATTATTCTCATACCCTTCAAGCGATTTTTGGGGAGATTCTTTCTGCACCATTGACAATTGAGGTACTATATTTTATTGGAATCATTGGATTTATCGATCGGACCGCCAGAATTGAAGTCTACCTTATGATTCTTATCCTCATGATACCCCTGAGATTATACGATTTCCATTTTTTACTTTTAGGAAACATTGGACAATTTCCTCATAACTCTTGATGTCACATATCTCTAGGTCATTCTGTAGGCTAGGTTTAAGCCCACTAAATAAGCGGTCAACCATTCATTTAGGGGTAACGAAAAAGCTAAAGTCATATACTAAAAGACTTTTAAATTTTCCTTGTACCCACTGATGGATTCATTGAATGTTTTCTTGAGGTAAAGGAAGACCATTTCCCTATTAATTCAGAGGGTGTGAGGAAAATATTTATTGAAAAATATATTCAAGAAATCCTTCTATTCCAATGCCGTGATCTCCCCTAAAAATTAATATTTTTGATCAATGTCCACAATTGATTATCCTCACCCTTCATATGATAAGAATTGAGAAGAAGCCTCTCTTATTCGGAACATTTAAGGATAGAGAATATATTTTCAATGGAGTTGATACATTGTTCGACAATTGAGGGATTGGATGATCCATTAAAAGTAGGAGGCCTTTGTCTCTTGAAGCTCTTGATTGCATCTTGTTCTTTCATAAAGGGGGTTGAATGTTCCCCTTGACCCATGTTAATATTCAAAACTTGAGTTAACTGAGAGAGTGTCGTGAAAAAGTTCACAATTCCTACTCCCAACGGATTGGGAATCTCATTAGAATAGTCATCTCATTGATCTTCGCATCGGTTGTTAGCCTGAGTCCTCCTATTACTGGCCATTGGCTGGAATAAAAGAAAAGTTATGGGTAACATATAAAGGGTAATCCAATGAAAAAATAGATGACTTTTAAATTACTTTTATTTCCTTAACTAATGAATTTAGAGGCTTTAATCTGTGTTATCCATGATCTACTTCACAACATATATTCTTAGGGGTTTTTTTATTCCCTTAATAATGGATCATATTATGTTTGTGAATTTACCAAAGAATATCCCCCAGGAGTTTCATAACCAAGAGTGTAGCAAGGACCGTTGTCATGCACCATTTCCTATTCAAGTCCTGCTCAAAGCTGTGTTTTTGTGTTTTACCCCAAGATACATTTGTGTCAGAGTTGCCTCTACCTACTCATATTCAGATCAGGATGTATTATCTTGATAAACCACATAGTCAATACTCACCAAAATCGAGGGATGTTTTTATTATTTTTCATCTCATCCCAAAGTCTTTCACTGTGGTTTTCTAATCCCAATCCAAAAAATAACTATATCTATCCTCTGATACCAACTACAACAACCCTGCTCTTTAGTTCACAGTTAAACATATTTTATTACATAAAAAATCACTTGATAAAACATTGAATATCTAGAGTTCTAGTGCTTTGGGTATTATGAACATTACATAAAAACATAAATCAAGAAATACACATCTTTATTAAAAACTTCTTTTACACGACCAGACACATTCCTTCGTACATAACATTTCATGGGATAACTTGAGGACATGGATAAGAAAAGGGTGAGCTATAAATCCCAGTAAGGGAGTAAACAAGGCATAACAATAATAATACAGTACATGTTAGGAAATATGCATATCAATGTGGAATAAGAGAAACATGAACATAGAGGAGTGATATAACAAGATTATCATAACATCGAAATGTTGCAACATCATTTTACATGATATTAGCATGAATCATGGATCTTTGCACATGGAGAATGAGTAAACCCACATTGAACTTGAATTATCATGATTAAAACATCATTTAACTTGACATATCATGATAATAATCTTTACCCAACTCATTGGAGCACTATCAGGGCGCACCATTCTTAATCATTCCATTTCCTGCATAAGTGTGCCTCATGGATCATATAACATGGATTCATTAAAAATAATAATTTATTCCATGATAAAGGAATGTGTAATTAATACATGAAACTATATAATCAATATTTAAATTTTAAAAAAGGTGACTACCCTTGATAGAGAAATGGGAATGGTATTCACTACGCAATGACTTTGACTTGAATAATCATGGTGCAATTTTGATAGTATAACAGCGTGACATAATAATTCATAAAAATGGTTAATGATAGGGAAATGGGTGTCTCATAATATTTACATGAAATAGGAAGTAAGGGGGTAATATGGATACATGTACCAACATATGTAATTGAATTTAAATTCCTAATTCAAAAGAATTTCTTGAATGTAAATGAGGAGACATAAATTCCTTACAGAATTTCGGCATGGTAACGAGTGAACATATGAAGAATTAATGAGAGATAAAGAGGTATATCATCATTCAAACATAAGGAGGGAAGTATGGGGGAGGTGAGAAATCATACCCTAATATTTTTAATTGAAGAAATGGTATATCAACATAATGAAATTTTGACAAAAATGAGAAAGGAAGAAATCCCTTACATTAAAGTGTGATCCAAAAGGCTTGGGGGGTGATAGAGGATTATTTGGAGCTTGGGGTGCCTCGAGAGGATTCTAGAGAGTAGAGTAAAGGGTTTGGTTGAGATCTAAACGTTTTTAGTGATGTGATGTGGGATCTTATGTGGGTTTATATAGGCAAAGGGTGGGAATTCTTTATTATTTAGGTTTTGGACAGCACACATTAAACAAATCAAAAACACAAACCAACCCTTGGTTTTTGCATATGGTTTTTTCCAAATGGGATTGGAAAAAATTATTTTATAAGGCCAATGGTAGAAATTCTTAAAATATTTGTCTTGATTATGCAGAGGTGAGTCACTCTCTCACAGAAATAATTTTAAAATTTAAAATGTTTTATATGTCATGGAGGGTCCACTATGGCACCATAAAATTAATCCAAAAAATATAAAATAACATTATTTTCGAGGTCAATAATATATTGGCCAAAAAACCAATTTATATTATTTTATTACATCACTATTAGGTCATTATTATGTCAAAAAATACATTATATAATTAAATGGTATTTAATTTTTACCCAAAACCTGATTGTCTAAAAAATTATGAAAAATTAACCATTGGATAATTTCAACGTCCTGATTACAAAAACAATATTCATTTTATCTAAATAATTTTTTTAATATGTGAATTTTTAATTTTAAAATAAATACCATCATTTATTAAAAATTTATGGGTTATTGCAAAAATAGTATTCAAACTTCAATAAAAATAACAATTGTATAACAAAGATTATACGATCATTTGTATTTAATAAAAATTAATTTATTAATAATAATATTTTATTACAATATAATTTAATTGAAAAATCAATGAATTCATAATAAATTATTTATTATTTCAATATTAACTAAAAAAATACTATTTCTGCTTTAAAAACCATTAAAAATGTAACAATAATAAAATGAATGTATTTTATCTAATATATACTTAAATAATGCAAATAATCATAGTGTTAAGGTCTTGTTACATAAAATTTTATAACACCCATATAAGACCTAAAGGTAAGGTGTGTGATGGTGAAAATAATCTTGGGGATGCTTAGAGAACATCGCTTGGGTGGTAATCTCTATTAACTTCCACTTCTCCTATAGGTGGTTCCATTGAAGCTTAACATGTTGAAGCTCGACTTTGGTTTGGTCAAGAGTGAATCCTAATGACACCACCTCCTTTCTAAGCTCCATCAAATGGGCTTCGTATAGATAAATTCTACTGGATGAGGCCATCACTTCCTTTTTCTGTGTAAATTGGATTTGTTAAAGCCCTATACTTATATTAATAATGTGATCACTGTTAAACAACTATATTAGCAATGATCACAATTTTTAACATTATTTTAAAATCCAAAATCAGATAACCAAAGATGTGAATTTGTTATATAACCATTTCACATAATCATACATTTAAATAGATTAATAGGAATTTTCATTAAAAATATTTTGGGTCGTTACAATCCCTTTTGGCATAAATCCATACAAGTAATCCCTTTGGTGAAAACTAAATAGAGTTACCCAATGAAGAGGGAACATCCTTCCTCAAGTTCTTTGGCTTTATTTTCATTCTAAAACCCCTAAAAACATATTATTCCATGCATATATAATAAAAAACTATCCTAAATATACTTATTTTTTTAATTGTAAGGTTTTGACCTATACTTACACACACTTTCATCTAATGGGTAGCAAACTTACAGTTTATATATACATCGAACTAGAGCCTCACAAAATGTTGTCTTTCATTTTTCATTTACCACCACTCATGGATTTAAATTATGACAGACACACTATTTATATATGATATTGATGACATTTATAATTTATTTATTCTTATTTCATTTTGTTTAACATATACCCTTATGTTCTACATTTTTTGAAAATATTATAACATTTTTTGGGGAAGTATTGACTACCACCTCCTCAGTGCGATGTTATCCATTCAGGCTATACATGGAATTTATAAAGAATGGTTTTATTAAAACTATATGAAATAAATGAAATATTTATGATAATTTAATTATAATAGACATATATATTATTCAATTTTCATTATTTTTATACGAAAATGAAATGGATGTAGCGTTCATGTGTACGTACGGCCTACTATCTTCATGAACGGTTCATTCCATTTATTATCTATAATTATTATGGATTATTATTAATACATATATAATTTATAAATATTATATTTAAATCATGTTCTAAATTCACGAGATGATGAATCCATGATAGGAAGAACAAGTAACAAGTCAAAAAATACTTGATAAACTATATAGTTAACACCTAGAATAGTGAAAATAATGAAATATTATTAACAAAAAAGTAAAAAGATATTATAATAAGATCATATATTATATAATAAATTTTAATATAGTTATATTATAATTTTTAAACATGTTTAGAACCATTATAAATGAATTTAAAGCACAGTCACCTGAAAAGAAACAGAAGGTAAGGGTTTATTGTCTCACTTTTCTTTCTGTGTGGAATATTACATTTTCAGCACTTAATTCTTTTTTGTAGTGTGTATACTAACCCTTTTTCTATATAATATAATGAATTATTTTATATTAATAATATTTAGAGTCTCATTTGAAGTCATGTATTTCATGGGGATTATAATTCAAAAGTTATAAGTAATAAAAGACTTCTTCTCAAATTCCATTCTTTGAGAAATACTTTATTATTGGGCACCAAATTTATTATATATGTGGTATATAATACCAATTTGACAAAATATATCAATATTAATTAATTATTCATAATATTTAGATTTTAAAATTGTATTATTTCATTAGTGGGGATTTTAATTAAGCGTTACCAACCAAAATAGAATTTCATAACACAATTTCTTTTCTCTAGGTTATATTATACCCTCATTGCCATTAATATTATAAGATTTTGTGTGTAATAAATTTTTAATATATATTATATTATTTCATGTTTTTATGTGTATTTAAATTTGACACACATAATCTATTCATTGATTTATTCTCATATCAATGTTATTCTCTTTTCAAGGGTCTAATTTACAATTTCATTTTGTTCGGGATTGTTCACACTTGAATTTCCATGAGTGGAAATTATTTTATAATTTTCCAATAAAACCCTTAATTCTATTATACACTTGTTATTGATGACCTATTTGAAGTAATAGTATAATTTTTTTCATTCTTTGGAACGTAAAATATTTTGGATAAATTTTTAATGAATATTTGACTTTATTTTTATCTTTGGTTGGGGAACCTATTTTTTTTTTATAAAAACCACATATTCTAAAAAAGTATTCAATTTTTTTCCTTTATAATGATCTATAAATTTAATTTTTACCATTTATAAAATATTTTATGTTTTTAATAGAGATTTTCAATGAAATTGATTTCAAAACTAAAAGAATATTTTTCCTTGGAATGATTTCAATGTTATTCTTCTACTTCATCAATGAACAAAACAATTATTATAACTACAATGGGTATATTCCATATCGTTTCCATCCTTATTATTAATATATATGGTTTTTTATTTATTTTCCCAAGGATTTTATTGAAATTTACTTCCTTGATTATTTTATTAGTCTCCATGAAATATTAAATTTATAATGATCATTGACCATTATGTTTCCCCTAAATATCCATATCATTTTTTAAAGGATCATACATTTGGAAAAAATACCAAAGAAAAAATATTATAAAATAAGTAGGTTACAAGAGTTTAAAAGAAGGAATCCCATTACAATCTTTATTATGAAAACGGAGAAGATTAGTGGTGAGATCATCAAGCCAGGTAATGTCTTGATTTAATCCTTTATTATCCTGGACTTTTGCAACTATATTTTCTTAATGATAAACACGTGTGATTATGTATTTAGTATCGGGAAGGGAGTGGATGTAATCCATACAATGGGTAGTAATCGTCCATGTAAGATGATTCTCTCCATTAAAAATTGCATTCACAACTCTGGTAGAGTCACTTTCAATCTAGAGATTATTCTAGACAAAGATCATTGCAAAGCTAATAGAATTAATCAAACTCATCATTTCGGCCTCCAGATAGGAGGAAGTGCCGCAAATACCAAGAAATCATCCATGAATCTGACCGATTTGTTTCATAATGTTAGTGCCACAACCCGGAGGGCCCATATTTTCTTTGGTGGAAAAATCAAAATTTACTTTTAGTCCATCGAGAAAAAGGATCTCTCCATAACACTTCTATAGTGAGACTAGGTTGGAAAAAATTTCCATCCATTTGAAGACATCGTAGGATTCCAATGTCATGAACAGAGTTGTTGCAATATCCATTTTTCATCAAAGTGACTTGCATGTATGGAAATATGGATCCACAGCTGACCTGAATTTTGATTAAATAAGTAATTGTTGTGAATAAAATCTTGTCTATAATACCAAATCACAAGGTGGATCTCAATAGTACCAGTAATGAAAATATTCTTAATTTGTTGCGAACATTCAATTTCAACACATCTCTTTAGTTGAGATTTGATGGAGTCATGAATCAACCATACACAATCAAATATATCAAAAATATAGATCCAAAGAGCAGAAGAAGTTGTACAAGAAAAAGATGGTTAAGATCTTCTTTATGTTTCTTAAAGTATTATAACATAGAGCATAGTGGGATTCCAAAATACTAAAGGAATCTATTTGTGGGGACTCTATTGTGAGAAAGACCCCAAATAATATTGAATCATGATGACTTGATCAAGCGTTTATTTTTGTGATTTATCCATGAAAAATCATTATCATAATTACATAAAGAGTGATTATAAAAGTTTTTTGAGTTATGTATACCATTGTGAGAATGATCCCAAATTAAAAAATCATTAATGTTTGAGAAAGGGTGGTTGTCAATGGCAAACTGAATGGATTTAGGGATATGACCATGTTAAGTTTTTAGCATATATATAACTGAGTAGTTGGTATTATTAGTGGTATTATTAGGTGGGGTCAAAAAAATAAGGGTGTGATAGTCTAGTTATCAAACCATATATTCATGGTTGAGAGCTTGGAAACTATATGTCTAGAATTATTCATAATACTAGAAAAATATTATTTAACAAAAGTACAAATGGAAGAGTTAAATAAGTTCAAGTTTCCATCCTTATGTTTGTTAAGAAATACTTTTTTTAGTAAATCAAATGAATCATATTTGTTATAAAGAAGATAACAAGTGAGAATTTCTTGTAGGGACTCATTAAAGTACTTGAGAGTTTTATGCTGATACCTCCTTTTATCATGGATATGATTATTTCTTAGAACATATAAAATTTTTACATACAGTATGTACATAATAGGTATCTAATTAACTGGGAAAATATTAATAAATCATTATCATCTACTCTATACAAATATTTGATAAGGCATAATGTTAAATCAATGATTCAATTTACGAGGAATATTTTGGACATGTACGACATTGGTGGGGCCTAGTAATACATAGCCCCTTGATGCATTGGTAGTCTTGTGGGATGAGTTTTTGGGGTAACCTAATATGGGGTTTACCTAATATTCTAAACCGTGTTTTGAAAGGTATTGACGGTAAAGTTACCATGTACATTGAAATATGGCCTAAAATAATTAAACATTTCCCTCATTTAGACTCAATTATTTTTTATCCATTATATTTTTTACTTTGACAAATATATTGATGCATTCTATTCTCATTTTGTTTATTAAATTGAATTTGTTTTAGTTTATTACCTTTCCATATTGATATTTCCTTATCTAGTTATATGAATAGAATGTGTTATTAGTTATTTAAATTTCCATATTGATTATTCTCATCAATTCATTATTTCTTATACATTACATACCCTTATTAAGAATTTGAGATCACCATTATTTTGTTTCTTTTACCCATTAATCCATGAAGTGTACTCTGAACCATATTCAATGATATTCTAGATGTAATAATTTTATTTTCCTAGAAAAAAATTATGCCATAATTAGTGTATTAATTTGTAATACAAGACCATTGTATGTATCTAGTTTACTAAGACTACTAAACTCCTCACTCATTTTGGATTATATTACTTGTAATATTGAAAATTAAATGTTAGTGGACACTGGCTATGGGATTTCTGGGGTTGGGTCGCTACACTTTCTATAAAAGGATGTTTAGTAGTAACCTTGGGAACTAGATTTAGGATAAAATATATTACGGAACATAAACCTAAGGTTGAAATTGATGATATTTATAGAAGAAAATCCTATAATTATTTTAAGGTAGAGATTAATTGGGTTTTTATTTTACGTCAAAACACTTGGGGAATTCTTTCATTTCCTTTAAGACACATGATATGATGTCCTTATATGATGAGAAGTTTTTTGCGACTAGTTCCCATCAAAGGATTGAATTCATAATATCAAAGAGATAGTAAAAATAAATCCTTGGATTAGATATATAGTCTATTGACTTCCTTTATAACCTTTTTAAATTTGATTCATACTTAGCAACATTTTCATCTTCCTCTTATCTTAGAAATAGGAATTGTCTCACCTTATCTGGTTATTACTCGAGTGAAAATTATTTTTCTGGGAAGAGTTTCTTAAATTCATTGCAATCTATGGTTTATATTTATTATTTATAGAGAGTGTTTTGAATCAATAACCCATATTGATCCAAATCCCCTGAGAGATGATATACTTACATGAATACCTTCCCCCTTTCATTAATTCCTAAATAATTAAATATATTCTCTAAGGATAAAATCTATTTCTTAGCTACAATTGGATTTGTAAACTCATTAAATGAAGGTGGTTTATATCACATGAGGTGGTCTATCACTATCACACCATGTGTTCAATTAGTAAGATTCTATATACATGTAAGGTAATCCGTTATAACCCGACTCAACTTCCATAATATAGTTATATTTTGTTCATCCCTAGCTTAATCTTTAGCTCTGACATAATTATCTTACCCAGGAAGAAAATACCTAAATATATTATAGGCATTGATATGGTTTCCATTACTTTATCTAGGAACTATTTCTAAATAATGGAATACACTATATTATATCTTTACATTATGAAAAATATTATATAATTCCCAAACTAGTTAATAGTATACCATAAATTGAAATTTTTATGCATAGATAATATCATAATCATGAATATTTTTTCTTTGGGAATTTTTTCAAATCATAATAATGTTTTCAAATCCTTCATAATGATTTATAAAAATATTTGAATTTACCCAAGAATACCGCTCTAGAGTGTCAAAACAAGTCCATGATAAAGGAACACTAACTATGAACCAAAATGATAGATGATATCTACTCCAACCAACTATTTTTAAGATTATTACGATAAGAAACATCTTTGAAAAAACAACTGCCACTTCATGTATCCATATATGGATGTATATAGAGGAAATAAAACATAATCTATACTTTACTGAAACATTAATATATTATCATATACTTAAACTTATCCTCAAAGTCAGTTATAACGTAATATTACCTAATAAAAATTTTCTTAAATATATTTCCCATGGATTCTATGAAACTTCCTCTAATACCAACTATAAAGAACCCAACCCCACGATCCCAGAGTTGGTGGTTACTTTGTTAAATTCTTTCTAGATACAATTAACCACATCCCAAAGGACCAAATAGATTATAATTATTGAGAAACTAGATATATAAATGAATCCCACATTATAAATGACGACATAAAAAAAGAATAGAGTATTTTCATTGAGAAAACCATTATTCCCTTAAGTGTATCTCTTTAAAAAAATCATAGTTCACTTCCTCATAGACAATGGAAAGGAAACATGAGAATGGGGTGATATCAAATTCTCAATAAGGGTATGCATATAATGGAAGCTAGCATACACTAAATGAAACATGAATAATGTGACTACAATATACAATAATAAAATATTCCACATAAGAAATACCATAAATTTAGGGACTAAATTCATGGATAAAATAATCATATAAATAATCTCATGGATAAAAATAACTAGTTTCATAATGTCAAACATAAAAACCTACCATCAAGACCTCATGCTAAGACATCATAGACAAGTGGGTAATTCCTTATCCAAATAAGAAAATAATTTTGTCTCAGGATACCCACTAACACATTCAGGGGATATAGAATACCCCACCCATCACGTACTAGGTCAAATTACTTCATCATATAAAAGGGGTGTAACACAATCAATGTAATCATTTATTATCCCCAATCAATAAACATAATCATAAATAATACATTGTTATACAGTGAGTTTTATAAAATTTTAAATCCTTATTAGAATATGATATTCACTAATTAATGTTAACAAAGATGAATATACTTCAAAAATATCACTAAAAATGTTATTGAGGAAAATACCCATATCATTTATGAAATCCCTAATTTAATGTCTACAATACCCCCCAAATATTAATAATAAAATTTTATTTGAAAATGACCCTATAAAATTATGAAGGATTAATTATTTAAATGAGTGTCGATGATGGTGTGTAATTCTATAATTGATATTAAAAAATGTTTTATTCACACTGTTGTAAAAAGGTAACAAACATCATATTTGGAAAATAAAAAGAACATTAAATTGAATCAATTTTTAAAGTAAATGCATTGGTTGAAATTTATTTAATTATTTAATTTAAAATATTTTTTTTGGGCAATTAAATTAAAATATGGACACAAATGATAAAGATTTCTGAGTGAGTAAAAAACAATATTGATTTTCCATTAAAAAAATATTTTAGCATCTTGAGCACTTAAAGAGAGAAATAGAATGGAAAAATAATATTTAATATAAACAACCACATTAGAATTAAATAAATTGGGATTAATATATAAATATAAATTAATCTTCCCAATGGATAGTTTAACATAAACAATCTTGAATAATGATGGGTTATGAAATAAACTCATACATAAAGTATGACTTCCTTTTCACGTGTTCAAACCTCCTATATAATAAATACGGATTTATTATATATATATTACAAAACCATAATAATAAATATCATATCATATATTATTTACATATATATTTTTATCAACCATTTATTAACATTTCTTTTTTAAAATCACTATTCAGAGTGACAACTACATTTTTCATGTATGTTTTGGTTTGGTATTTTTTGTCCTTGTACTTTGATCCTAGTCCATAATATATATAAATATAATAATTAAATACATATTATATACATATGTATTCATTAATTATTTCTTAATATCAATCTATAACATTTAGAGATAGAAAGATTAATTACACCATTCATGGAGGGGGTAAGTCATACATACGCATGAACGTTGTTCCCATTTTTTTAGATAGAATAAATTAAAGGTAAATAATAATTCACTATTAAATAATCATTATTATATCATAATTATCATATATATTCACTAATTCAATCCGTTTTACCTTCAATTCCAAAATAAAAGCAAAACAATATCACATCACTTCGTGGAAGTGTTAGTCCACATGTACACATGAGCAACATTATCATTTTTCGAAGGATTAAAAATAAAAAAGATATATGTGATATTATAATTCGAAATGATTTTTTCCATAAACTTTATATATATACCTTAAATTCATAATTATTTCCATCCGTTTGGGGTTGTGATAGTAAAAAAATTAGAATTGTTCGTGAGGCGGTAGTCCCTCGTACAGATAGTCAATGGTTTCGTTTCCCATTTGATGGATGAATGGATGGAAATAGGTTATTACATTAACATTATAACATATCATTATATGAAATATAGTTATGTTATTATTATATCATATTTTTTTGAATATTTTAAGGGTTTATAGGATGAAATAAAATGAAGACACATAGTTAATAACTATACCTCTATTTTAGAGAACGTCTTTAGGTTTATACCTAAAGCATTTCACGGTTTTTATTATAATCAAATAATGGAATCTCAGTTATAGGTAGTGATATAAGGAAGTTGTTTGATAAAGTATTTGATGAACCAAAATTATCATGAATTGTGGAGAGGATATGATATGGGGTGTCCTTTTAGAAGTTGTGGAGGGAACCCACAAGAAAATTTCCTAAAAGAATACAAAATGATAAAGTCATTTCAAAGAAAAATAATTCCAAATGTCCATAGATGTAATATTCGGATTAGATTATTTTATTTCATTCATGTGGTCCACCAAAGAATACATAATCAATTAAGATGAACAGGTTATCACTCCATGATCCTTTAATTCATCCACTATTCTCTCTACCATCAATCTCGTCAGAAACCATCCCTCATTTGAAGGATTACTACCATAGTCTTGTTTCTCTAGTGTTTTCCTGGTGAGTTATTTTGAAAGTAAAATAACTTTTCCTGAATCAAAAACCATATTAGGTTTGAATGCCTTCAGATATTCCACCTATTGACTCTTCCTTAGATTGGGATCTCACTGAGATAAGATATATCATTTGCTCTTATGGTCTATGTATATGAAAGTATTCTTACCGAAGAGATAGTTCCACCAACACTTTAGGCTTAGACCACACCTATCAACTTGATGTCTTGTGTGGGGTAGTTCCACTCATGGGGTCACTATTAATAGGACCCATATGAAACCAAATTAATACTCTGAATTAACAAATATCTCAACCAATCCCTTATGGTATCAAAGTAAATTGCGTATCTAATTCTACGATCTAGAAGAGTCAAAACTAGGGTTTCCACCAATATCTTCTTTAGCTCTAGGAGAACCAATTATCACTGACTAAACCACTAATAATTCACCCATTTTTTAGAATAGTCATCAATGTTTCCAAACAGGAGATGTTCAGGATGAAGTATTTATAGTAACCCATAAGCATGAAGAAGCTATTGATCTAAAACACATTCCTCAATTAGCATGATGAAATCAAATCCAATAACTTATCTAGGTCCACTGAAATCCCTATTATAAAAAAACATGCCTCAGGAAATTCATATCCTAAATAAAAAACTAAAACAAAAATATTTTGGCATTAATAATATTTTCTTTAAGTGTGTTCAACATAATATCCTGGTTCTGGGAAAATATATCCATAGTATAAGAATATATTAGTATATAATCAATGAAAAAGATGATAAAAGAGGACAAATATATATGTAAAATAAAATTTATGATACCCATAAACACGATTGGATTATTTTTCAACCGAAAAATCATGATAAGATAATCATATAATCCATACAAAATCATAAATGTTGTCTTAGGAATATTCTATTTGCTAACATAAAATTAATGGAAGATTGAATAGATATCGGTATGTGTGAACCATTGGGCTCCCTGTAAAAAATCATATACATAATAAATATTGGATAAAGGGTACTTTTTCTTCACCATTTCCAAATTCAGTTCCTTATAGGCCACATAGAGGCATAGAATACCATATATCTTTTCAAAAAAAACATGGGATCACCCTTAGGTAATGTGCATAGTTAGATAAATCACTTCACCTCTAAATCATTTAACTACACATACAACTATAAAAAAATATGATGGTTCAATATGATATGGAGGGTTTGATATTTTTTACGCCCCAAGGTTAAGATCAATGTCAAACCCAATCCCTTATTTAGAAAGAATACATAAGAAATCATTTGGGAATACATCCTGATAATGATCCACCACTAGAAGAATGATACGTAGATACATCTGATTCTACTGCAAGGTAAAACCCAAAAAATTTCAATATGATAGTTCCAATCAGAATCAGGTTCATTCCCATATTAACTGCTCCATCTTTCAACCCATTGATCATTATGAACTTCTCTCCCTTAGGTAAAAAAGGATAAATGTCTCTGATAATAATAGATGTGATCACGATGGCTTATTAACCAATATATCTCAAATGTCACACTGAAGTTGGTCATCTCTAAGGTCATGATGGACCGTATATACCTGTAGCTATCAAATATTAAAGGAGAATAAAAAATTCTCTAAAGATGTTCTACTTTCTTCCCTGTGGAGATATCAAGTGAAAGAAATATTGAGGATAACATGACTAGAAAATCCGAGCAAGCAACGTGTTATGAAGATCCTACCACAAGGTATATAGAAACACCACACTATTTAAAAAAATATATGGATGTTATAGTCATGCACACACTAACATTAATTAAAATAGGCACAAAACTATTCTTATAGTTCTAATGATCATCAAAACCATACCAAATTCTCATCTATCCCATTGAGTTATTCCATCTTAAATTAACTCTATCACCCACATGTGACCTCACAACCCAATTCCCTATCTGAATGTAGCCTCACATCAGGGTATAAAACTATCCTAACCTCCTAATCACTCAAATTATATAATAATAGGGAATATTCATTGTTCTAAAAATTGGATATTGTTACTAACACAATGGGTTACCCCACATCAACCTTAAATAATCACTCTCTTTAGAACTATGATTGAACATTGAAAGTGAGAAAATAAGATAAAAACATGTTATGGACAAGTAAAACACCAAACTAAAATAACATCATATAACTAGCATAGAAATAAAAGGAAGTAATTATTCATGACAATATGTAATCATATCATGGAATAATATAGTCATGTAGGCTTCAAATGATCACATAAGGAATATGTTATCACAAAATTTAGGAAATTATCATCATCCATAAAATGTAAATAAATTAAAATGATTTAGGGACATGTGCATCGGGGTTATCATGAAAACCATTTCAAAGACCATCCCTAAATCATTTTCATAACAAAATTACCCTTCTAAAAGAACCATTTTCAATCATTTTAAAAGAGTTGAAAATGTTTTATAACTGATTTCAAAACAATCCCTTTAAAACCCAATTTTATAAAAGTAAAAACATTTCTACTTTAAAACTAGCATAAAAATTCATGCAATAAGGAAATATATATGTCAAAGACATTATGTGTATTTCTAATAAGAATAAATCAATTTCTAAGGGACTAAAACCAAGGTATTAAAATGTAAAAATTGGTCATAATAATATACACATAAACAACATGAATGAACAATTTGAATAACTAATTCCAGCATAGATATATTAAAACATTAGAGAATACAAATATATCCCTCATAAAATTATCCAAAATCATGTTATTATACTAATAAACTAACATGAATCACTAGAAAAGTTTTTAAAAGACATGTGATTCTACATTGCTACTCATTATGCATGAACACACCCAAATCCCAAAAATCTATAATAATAATACCATTGCTGATATATCATAGGTATATTATATATGATATTTCCAGGCCCATGGAAACTCCCCTACCTCAGTTCCATAAAATTTATCTCAATTATACCATAACCCCCAAAAATCAAACCTAAGGCATTTGATACAATTCTATAACACCTAAAAAATCACATGGTATGAACTAAAGTTCCACATAGCCTCATGCACACCTCACCATATATGAGATGTTGTTGACTAGTATTGAGGGCCTGAAGTAGAATGGTGAGAATATACCGTTGGTAATCATATTAATCATAAGTTCACACAACAAAACCAGAATCCAAAAATAGCATAATAGAACATGACATGAATAAATTATTTTACAGATGTCATGCTAAGAAATAATACATTAATCCATGGACCCCCAACGTGTTAGGTAAATAACAATAACAAAAAAACATTAAATGATTACAAATAGAAATTAAGTGAAAATAATCAAGAACATATCTATGGAATGCGTCTATCTCCAATTTCCATTTTCCCCAACAACCTATCATGGGTCCCATACACTTCACTAAATCCCTTATCATATATCCTTTTTGTGAATGATGTTACCTTTGAAGGGTGTATGTATAAACATAGTATAACACCACCAATGTTCCCTTAACATAATTTCACATATAAGTTGAAGTTTGTGACATGGTGTAATGTAAATTAACACCCCAGAAAGCAATCAACCATGTAATGAGCGAACATGCATAAATCAAGCTGTTATGAACCTTCTTCGTACCTAATTCAGTGATATACCAGATAAATATCAAGTATAAAAAACATGAATTAGATCAATCCATGAAACTACAAACACCTTTATGAACAATACTCATTCACTATTAAGGAAATAATCTAAAAATTCCATAGAGGGTAATATCTTCCATGTCACAAGACTTTCTTCCCACCTTTGATTGTATGCATGCATGTCACACTCAAATAATGAATTATCTATCATATACAAATATTTTCTCCAATATTCGATATTATTTTTATATATTGAAACTCTTATAATAGAATACATAATTACCTTGAAAAAAATATAAGGTTCTAATCATCATAAACATGGCCATGTCTAATGAGTCATTACATCAAAACCCCCTCCCCCATCCGAGGAGTCAACTAAATCCATCAGAGCCATCTTTCAAGGTGAGTACTAAAACCAAGATTCCACCAGCTTTATCAACAAATACATAATTGTTTTAACATAAAAAGGAAAAATACATCACAATAATAAATTCTAAAGGATATGAAATATTAATCATGTAATAAATGATATAGAATGGAATAATGTATCACAAAATAAATTCCACATGCTATGAAATATTATGTAAGTAATAAAAAAATATATAAAGGAACAATATATCATAATAATATTTTCTATAGGTTATGAAATATTATTCAATTAATAAACTATATATAAAAGAATAATATTGCATATCGATGTTCAAAGTTCTATGAAATATTACTCAAATAGTACGCAATATAGAAAAAAACACAGAAGCCATCCAAACTAAAGACTCAAGGGCCACCCTATATACATTAGGAATAAAAACCAAGAAATAGTATCCACCCTATCAATAATCACAATAAAAAAATTTAATGAAGTTCAAAATAATTTCCAAATATGGTAATGAATTCCTACCTAAAACTCATTAACATACAATTCTATTATTCGTTAAGGAATTTCACCCTGAATTTCATTTCACACCAACTGAGTATAACCCACATACCAATAACCTATTAACAAATCAATTTTTTTTATAAATACATTCTAAATTGAACTACAAGAACATTATAAGACAATGTGATTATTCCCACAGAATCTTACCCCATGAAATACTCCAAAATTGCATGATTTAAGATTGGTTAATAAAAGGTCACTAATATAATAGATCCATCACCATTATAGAAATGATTTAAGAATTCACCATTAGAAGGTAATATAATCTATAAATCTAGATATAGAACACCAGATATATGATTCTGTTACGACCCACCTTCTCCAAGAGGAGGGAACAAATTTAAAGGTTCCATGCCCTTCCTTCTTCAAGTTGATGGAGAGATAATGACCTACGATTCATGCCTTCAGTAGGCCCTAGAGTGGAAACATGCACCAAGGGTATAGGATCTCACATAAATAAAAGTAATTACCCATTTTGTTTAATAATATCAAGATATAAGGAAATAAATCCCAAAAAACTCCAAAGACTGAAATAAAAGTAAATACCAAAAATCCATTCCCATATGCATGTACAAAATAAACTAATATAAAGTGAAAGAAAACTCTAATGTAAAGTACCCAATGAAAAGAGAAGAAGATATTTTTTTCCAAATGTCGAGCTAGTAAGGAATGGAACACTCATAAAAGTCATCCTAGAAACTTGAAAGATGTTTTATATACATCGAGTGAGTATAAAAGTAAACTAAGTAGGGAAACCAAAATCTCTCATACACAAGTGGGGAGACATTATAATTACATGTGAGAAACAATTATGCAACCAAAACACCTTTCAAGAAAAACAATCCACCCTGACTCACCAAGCCAGACTCCCAAAATAACACAATCTAGGTAAAAATAATAGTAATAGAACATTGATATTTTGGTACCCCGCCCCACTTTACCAGTGATTATTTTGGAAATCCAATGAATCAGACCTCCCCCACAGATCCCACTACAGTCCCACTATATCCCCAACAACAACCCCATGGTCCATCCCAACCACACAACTATCCCATCTACAATCACCTGGGATACCCCAACCACACACAACTATGCCCGCAGAAACTTGGTCTACAATAACCACTACCTTTCCCAAATACACTTGGGCCAGAACAAGCACTACCATGCCCAAAGGCACTTTGGTCAAAACATCCACTGCCATGCCTGAAGACACCTGGGACTCTTCCAAAAGACACTTTGGAAACAAACCTTCCCTCACACACCTGGTCCAAGCACCACAACACACACAACCTGAAGAGTCTTGGACCATAATGAACCTTAGGCCATCCCAGCCTGCCTGAAAAGTCTTGGGCTACCTAGGAGAAGGGGAATAAATGAGCTAATAACCAGCCACTCATAGGAATTTTTGGAAAACACCATACCCCATGAAATGGGGGTTTTCCGTATGAAGATATCAACATGGGTGGGGTGCATATAAGAAACACAAGAACTAAATTTCATACATATAGGTAATAAAGAAGTCATCCCAACCTAAGGGTCTCTAAAACATTAACCAGCTGGTACACAACAACTCTTGCTATTATCCCTACATTCACAAGTATACAAAAACCACAACCAGAGCACAACCCACTTCTAGAAAACAGTTTTTCATTGTATGTGTTCTTGTTATCATGTTCATGTGATTCGATTTAAATATTCCACCACAATTGGTAAAAAAAATAGTCATAACCATAATCCAAAACAACAAGTGAAGAAAACAGGAAAGCATGCCTTTAAGAATTAACTCTCGGTTCTCATCCAATTAATAACAAAAACAGGGATCTGTGAGATCCCTCGAAGTACTAGAACCAAACCAAGCCCCAACTTAGTACATCTTGATCATTTACTGCAGGATCCACACAACCAATGATTCAAAAACCATCAAACTCTCAACCATATATTCAATTACCACCAACTTCACCCCAAAAGGCATCAAACATTACAACCATGAATATCACCCGAACAAATCGAGGATATTTTCAGATTTATCCAACACCATTCATCAAGTTATTTCATTCTATTTGGTTAATCTGGGTGATCACACAAGGGTTATTATCCATCAGATATACATTTAATCAACCATGGTTACATGATTAATCAGTTTATATGTTACTAACATTCAATTAGGAGATTATCTAGAAAAAATGAGCTTCATTAGTGAACAAGAAAGGAAAACCAACAATCTTGATTTTTAGTGGACATAATCCCATAAAATTTACAACATAAAAATGAAGGTAAAAACACAAAAAAAATCATCACATTTCCCACAAAATAATTCATTAAAAGTCCTCTTATTATCTTCATTGATGTTGGTTTCATATACGTCCCAAGGGAAACATCATCATACCCACCCCACATGATGCATAATAAAGAGAGACAAAGGATGAACCCCAAACTGGATGATGAAGGATCAAAGTTTTCTCCTGGTGCCATGAATGAGGGATGATGCTGCATAAGCACTAAGAATAACCAAACAGGAGTGCTCTAATGCAAGCACGACTCGTCTCTAGAAGAGGGACTCCAAGCACACCAAGGAAAGGAATGAGACCAAGGAATAAGAAGATCTTGTTATCATAAAAGGCCCGATCCTTGAGTTACGAGATGTGAAATCACGAAATTCATAAAAAGTGGATCATGGTCCGACCACGCGGTTGGGTGGTTGCACAAATTAGAATTAATTTAGATTTAATAATTCCACTAGAGATAGTAAGACAGATCATGGCACGGTGGAGAGTTAGATAGGTTATATTGAAACTGTGAAAATGCATAAGAGGGGAATAACTGGAAACAGAAAAAGGTATGAAACTAATTAAATGATCAAATCTATTTTCCACATTTCATCCATATGAATGTAAAGGTAAAATATATTTTCACATTGAAATGGTCATAACCAAAATTATTGTTTTTTTATTCTCACATTGCAACCATATGAATGTAAATTTCAAATCTATTTTTCCAATGAGATAATAAGATCTATAATTGTAACAATAACGGGTTATTTTCATTCTATTATAATAAAAGTTAAATAGATCGTAACATACTCTAAAACTTTTCCACACCATGAATCATTTATATTTACACTATCATAATGTGGATAAACTAACCATGATGGGATATCTTTAATAATCAAAATATCATGAATATTTTATTATTCTAGAATCCTAAAAAAGAAGAAAAATTATTATAATTATAATTAAAAAAACCTATTCTTATTACAATGTAAAAATGGTTGTTATGATAATATCATTATCCATATATGACCTATAAATATAAAATGGTGTGAATAATGTTATTAAAAGAGAATAAAACGAATAAAAATGTAATAAATAATATATTCTGGAAAATATATTAATGATGAATTAAATGTCTAATTACAATTTATAAGAATTATAAAAAAGATAAATATGTCATAATAGGACATGGAAAATGAAATAATATAGACATGGAAATGAAAGATTTTCTTTCTAACAGTTCCATTAGTATAACCATTAAGGTTTCAAATGAAGATATTTTGGAATGACTAGGGATGAAATAACATTTCTAGAAGATTCCAAAGAGTTATTTTAGAAGATAATTTTCAACAAAATATGTTTGAAAAATGGGTATAAATCAGGGAAGGAGGGTGATATTTACTGGTGAAGGGTAGAGTTAGTTTATAATAAAATATAGAATCAATTATTATATTTTCCCAATATTATGAATAGTATTGATTCATGTCACTATTTATATTTTGGTATATATATATATATGTATTATTCTAATATACCATAACTCATCCATTCAACAAGGATTCTATTTTTATTCTTGTAAATTTATTGTTAGAGGATATTATATTTTAACTCATTTTAGTATTGATCTCTGCATTTCATTTATTATAAATGTTATAAAAAATCACCCTTCAATTAAATTGACATTATATTTTTAAAAATTAAATCCATTTTCTGAAAATAAAAAAAATATATTATCTAATTCCATCATTAAATTTTAGCATAAATATTATATTTTAATAACCAATATACAGTTTATTTTAATAAAAATTAATATGTATATATTTAGATCATGATACATTTATTTTGAGATCAATTATAGAAAAATTAATTACATATTTTATTATTTTATTCAAATTATCCATTACTTGTGTCGCCACTTCCAATAATTCTGTAACAATAATTTTATTATTCTATTTGTTATGTTACAATTTAAAAAGTCATATTACTATAATAAAAGTAATATTTATAATAAATACTTTATCCATTTATAATAATTATATAGTCATTATAGTTTTTATAAATACTAAATAATTCTTATATAAATAATTTTCTTAGTTCTATATCAACTATCTCAATATTCCAATTCCATTTCAAGTATATTTCTTTCATTCTATTATTATTATTATTATGGTATATGTAATAGATGATGAGTTTTTTTATTCAAACTTTAATTTATACTATTTTAATTTTTTAATAACCCACTATACTTTTATTAAAATTTTCAAAGTATTTATACATTTATTTTAATGTTTTTTATGAAATAAATTGGGGTATGTTTTTCTATATAGTGCATACAGTTTATTTATGCTTTGTATCTATACGAAAATTCACATTTTTCGAAATAAGGTGCATTTAATCAAGTAATGATATGTAATTAAATATATCACTGTATATAGATAAAAAAACAATATCTTCAAAAAAACCACCATTTCATTTTTAATTATTCATGGTATGTGATAAATTTATAAAAATAAACAAAAAAAATATAGGATGTCACATCTAGTTTCAAAAAACATTTTATACATATAGGGATATCATGAAAAAATTTATTATGTAATTTTTTTTAATTTTATAAATAATTTAATACAAATAATGTAAAGTGATGGGAAATAGAGTGTCACATTAAATAATATGTCACAAAAAATAAAATAATGTAGAGTGGAATATAAAAACTATACAAATTATAGAAATAAAAACATTGGGATATATCTAAATTGACTAGAAGTGTTTGTGGATTATATTTAATATGGTAAAATCATCAGTTTAAAAGAAAAATAGATTTAACAAACATTAAATGCTTCAATATCAGATATATGGATGATTATTCTAATCATTGTCCTATGGGAATAATGCATGATGGAAATATATGTCCTCAACCACAAAATCCTCTAGTTCAAGATGGAAAATATTCCACCATAATAAATATGTTATAGAAAAACCAATTACTTTTCAATAGACATTTTATTTTACTACTAAATGAATAAATATACATTATTTGATTATGAATTAAAACTTTCATATATATGCTTAATGATATGGGTGTTCAAGAATTCCATACATTAGAAAATGGTTTTTTATTCTTTATTAAATAATATAAATACTGAAGTTATTATAAATAATATGTTCCAAATACTCTCTAATTCGACTTTTTAGAATATATTATATTAATATTCACTATTTCATCACTTAATAGAACATGATTTTTTAGGTATATACGGGTTGTAATCTTATAGGTCTAATATTACTTTATAATACATTATGGTTACATTTTTTGATATTAGTCAACCATGAATATTATAAAAAAATTATATAAAAAACTAATGATTCATTATTTAAATATTATTCCCTATGAAAATGTTATTACCCAATGATGGGTTTACATGTCCCTTCAAGTAATAATTCTATTGGAATGGATAAATAGTGTAAATGTGTCAATTTTTTATAGGTTCATAGATTTATTTATAAAAGATATTCTTAGAACTTATCTACATCTAGGATTATATTTCTCTATCAGACATATCCGCTGATATTAAATAATAGTGGAGACAATATATCAAATAGTTTTAGTTTAATAGGAGGGGATATAGAAATATCTACATGATCCTTTTGAGGTGACACAAACATTTCATAAATAAATATTACATCATATAAGATTAATATATAAAACATATCAAAATAGTACACAACCATGATCATAATGGTTTAGTGTATCTAGAGACTAGATATATAATCAACATATTTATGAAAATTCTTTATCATCTCCAAATAAGTTCTTCAACCGTAGTATTATTCTTAAAAATATCATACTTAATACCTTTATTCTTATCCTAGGGAAAAGAGATCAATAAAAAGAGTGTTCTCAGGTTATCATTAAATGTAAACATGGGAGATACCTATTGGTAAACATGATTTACCGTAAGATAAACATATAGTTATGAGAAAATGTTATTCACAAAGAAAATTAAACATAACAATTTATATACTAAAGTCATGAGTAATGGCATAAATCTTTAGAAGTTCATAACACATGAATCATATAATAATCAATGATAATTATCAATGAGATCATATTATAATCAAAAGAACATTTCATAGTTAATATATAAAAGTGTGTCACAATCACATAAATCATATTCCAAGTATACCTACTAATACATTCATCAAATAATAAGCTTGGGATAACCACATTTTTACCTAATTTGGGCTTAGGTTAACCACCATTGTACCCTCTTTGGGCTTGGAAAAATAACCCATGAACCCTATTTGGGATTGGGTGAACCAATCATGTACCCATGGAGCTCATAAAACATTAATCATTACCTATTGAATTTGAGGACTATAATGGAACCACTAATAACAAAATCATATTCCATTAATATGCATTCCATATGATCATGAAAACATTTATCATGTCATGAAATTTTAACCATGGAAAATAAAATAGGTTTTATCATGATTTCATCAACATAATCAATATCCATCATGATAAAGAAAAAATATGGCAATAGTGGATAATATCAAAATTAATGTATAAGAAACATCAAAATCTGTTATTATAGATGAAAATACATTTAAAAATCACTGGAACATTTCTTAAGGAAAATATCATTTTCAATTTGAAATCACTTATTTAATATCTAAAAATTTATATTATGAAAACTATTTTCATTGAAAACAACTATGGAAACATATAAAAAATATTCAAATCAAAGATTACCAATGTTGGTGGGAGAATCTATTCATGTATTATCTGTTTGAAAAAATTATTATTTGCACACCATAGGTAAAAAGTACCTCATTTGAAAAACTACCAAAAGATTATTTTTAAAAAACGTTATATATATTAAAATATGAGTAAAAATTACCTTAATTAATCATCTTATAATAGAAAAATATACTGTCAAAAATATTTTAGAAAACAAGGATATATAGGTGATAATATTCCTGTTAGAATATATAAATAAATCATTTTTCCTTAAAAATACTCTTTGTGACATTTGAGTACATAAAGTGAAAATAAATGAAATAAAAAGATGTAATATTAAAAACTTACTAATGTATAAGAAAATAAATGAGATTTATGAGATTTTTATCATTTAATTTCATTGTTAGAAATTTAAGAATAATCCATATGAGTAAATAGTATGATTTTAGGTAGGTTTTGTGGATGTAGAAAGTTATATGATATTATACCTACATAATAATGAATAAAAAAGGTGAAAATATTCATATGGATCATATTTACCAACATTCGAAATATCTGAACATTCATCCATAGATAAATTCAAAGGAACATCTTTTCACTAACTTCAAATTTCAGATCTCTACAAAGATTATTCATATAACTCTTTTATTTAATTTTTGTTGTAGTGGTTAAATATTGAATGGATTTGACATTCTCCTCTATATCCTCAACTATATCTGGTCCCAGTGGATTTCATTATCCATATTCATCCTAGTATGTTGGTGTTCTTCACATATTTACATATACGGTTCATAACGATCATTTTGAATTCTCTAGTAAAATCTATTATGATACAAGAGGATGGTATTGATCTTAACCTCCTATGAAATCCCTAGAATATGATCTCAGCATATTTTATAGGTTTTTAATGGTCCTCTCAAACTTACCATCTATCTGAGGGTGATAAGGAGTGCTGAAATTACACTATTTATCCAAATCTTATGGAATACATTACTAGAATATAGAGGTAAAACTCATATGTCAATTCAATATAATATAATATGGAACATCGTGCAACCTACCACATCCTTAATTTATATCCTATAAATATGAATAAGATAGAAATTTTATTTTCTGGAAATAAAATGTGATAATTTCCAAAGTTGATTGACTATAACCCAAATAAAATTAAGGAATTTCGATGTTTTGGAAAGTATAATGACGAAATACGTGGTGTTGTTTCACCATTTCCATTCTGGTATGTCCAATGATTGTAAAATCCCCTTACACATCTCTCTATAATCCAAAACATTAAAACATACCTTCCTCAAGATACATATTCTTTAATATCTCTCTTCATGTTATCCCACTATAAATAATCTTCCACATCTCTATACATAGTTATACATTGAGTATGAATATATAATGATGAACTATAATTTTATTCCAGTAGATCATTATTTAAGTTTGGAAAAGAAGAGAAATATTCTCATTTATTGAACATTATCATTTTCTTATAATAATTATTTAACTCTAGAAAACTCTTCAAATTATTCTATAGTTTCACATCCTCTTTAATCACAGCTTTAATCCTTACATAGATAGATGGTTGAACATTAATTTTAGAACTGTATGATATATTTTCTTTCCTCATGATTTCAAGGTCCATAATTTTAAAATCCGTAAGTATTGGAACTATTTAAATATTTATTATGGAAAAAATAACATGGTCCTTCCAACTCAGAGCATTAGCCACCTTTTTCACCTTTATAAGGTGGTAAGGTATTGGGATTCATTATCTTTAATAAACTCAAACCATCTCCTTTAGTTCATATTTAGCTACTTAGATGTGAATAAATACTTAAATTTCCACAATAAATATATATTTAACGCATTTCACTATATAGATAATACATACATATTTTTAATGAAAAATTTACAGTAGCTAACTCCATATCATGATTTCAGAAATTTTTATCATGAATCATTAAATATTGTATGGATTAAGATATCAACATGTTATTTTTTCCAAAGAAAAAATACCAACCCATTCATTGATACATCCTTGTAAATAACAAACCTTTATCCACTAAAGTGTAATTTTAGAACTATTTCACTGAACAAACTTCTCTTTTGTTCCTTGAAATTTTCCTCACATTTATTATTATAATGGAATTTACTCATTTCCCTATTATCTTGGTTTGTGGGTTAGAGATTCATGAGTAATTATTCACAAAGAGTCGATAATATCCAAACAGTACAAGAAAAATATGAATCTCATTCATTGTGGGTTTTCTAGGTCAATGTTAACTAACTTTTATCTTAGAATCATCTACTGATATACCATCTCTTAAGATTATATGAACCAGAAATGAAAATTTCTATATCCAAAATTAACACTTGGAAATTTTTTCATACAAATTATTCTTCATATTAATATTTAGTGTAATCCTAATGTGACCTTTATTCTCTTCATTTCTATTGGAATATATAGGAATAACATATAAAAGAATTACCACAAAATGATAATGGTAATCTTTAAAGATTCTATTTTTTAGATCCCTAAAAATAGAAGGGGAATTAGTTAGACCAAGTGGAATTATTATAAATTCACAGTGCCCACACCACATATAGATGGGTTTCTAGGGTATATAATATTTCTTGATCATAAACTGATTATATATAGATTTAAGATCAATCTTTGAAAAAATTTCATCTCACGACAATTGATAAAAAAGTTTTTTGACATTTGGTCGAGGATATTTTTTCATTATAGTTATTTTGTAATGTTTTGAATAATCAATGAAAAAAAGCATTGAACAATCTTTATTCTTAACAAAAAACAGGTTCAACCCATAATGACACAATTTACCAAATAAATCTCTTATCAAGATTCTCCTTGAGTTTCTTCTTCATTTCATGTAACTTAGTCACGGTCATTAAATAGGGAGTATTTGAAATAGCTATAGAACCAGGTATGATTTATATTAAACACACAACTTCATGGTTGAGAGGAATACTAATAAAATCCTGCATAAATACATTTTATAAACTCCCATAAAATAGAAATATTTTAAATGTTTTATTTATCTACAACCATCTGATATTAATAACATTAACGTATTGTAATAAAGACCCATAAAATGGAATTAATTTCCATTGGAAGCTTGAATTAATAATTGTGATGCCAAATGATCACAAGTTTTTAGGAATATGAAATGAAACTACCCTTTCGTGGGAATTTATATTTGAACATTATAAAGAGATCCAATCCATGCCCCATATCACATAATATTAAACTAGTTGGAAAATAAATAGATTTATATGAGAAATATCATCACAAAATTTAATTTGACAAGATCAGTAGACTGAAAATGAAATAATCATACAATTACTTATTTTTACATCTAGATCAAAATATAATGATTGAGTTTATAATGTGAGTCCTTTAATAAATTATTCAAATATAAAATATTTGGTAGAATAGGTTTCAAATAAGTTATTTGTAGTTCTAGATTTGAAATAAAGTATACCTTTCACCATTTTATTCTTGAAACCCAAATCAACAACAAAAAGGTCATGATATTTCCCTCTATCTCTAGGAATAATATGTTACTAATGTTAATCCATATTAGTAACCCTCAGGTTCAATAACATTGTATCATAATGCCTATTCTCCTTTCATTTGATATACTAGAATGTGAAGTGTGTATTCTATGGAGATTTCTATCCATTCAAATCATTATATAGGTTCTTTCTATCAATTCAACATCTGATTTCCCAATGATGTCCTTTCAAAACATATAGAATTTACTAGTACCGTTAAGATAGTTTTTTAGTTTGTTTCTTTTCACACTTCTATCATAAAGGAATATTTATATTCCCCCCTCTATGTTTTTACTATTATAATTTACTTTTAATTTCATATTTATTCCATTATAGAAATATTGACATAGATGGGAGGCTCTGATATCTCTTTCTTCCCTAAGATTACATCTTAAATTTATTCATAGATTATGAAGTCACTAATATAAAATTCCTTTTGGATCCTTTTTTTAATCCACTAATGTTCTAATCAATATTTCGTTCATGTTGTATGAAAACACAAAAAGTAATGCTCACAAGTCTTGTAAGATAATCCTTATTGGATCTAATGGATTCACCATCCCCACACTCTAGCTATAAAAATTATATATCCATTATCATACATAGAATATAAGGAAATTACTTATTGAAAAATTATATCATAAACACATCCTGCTCTATAGATTCAATTTCTTTGGGTTGAATCATGTTCTTGATAAGAGTATATTATTCATATTCCTCACCTTACAAATTTTAAACAACCAAAATAAACTTTTTCTGCTCTAAGTGATATAGAATAAAAAATATCTTTTTATGGGTTCTAATCCATTCCATAGAAATTAGTGGATCAACAGACCCTATAACATAAAGTGTGTCTTTACTTAGGAAGGTCTAAATGTATGTTATTCCATATTTTTCAAATTTGGAAGCTAAACATGATTCATAACATAAGAAAGATTCATAAGCACAATAACAATATTTTTTGTAAAGTTATTATAACATTCCGTTTATGATCATTGAAATATCCATCAAATTTAGTGTTAACATGATTCCTTCTAGTACTAGCCATTGAAAAGAAAAAAACATAGTACGAGCACAAATAACTATATTGATAGAAAATATAATCGGAAAAAATCACCGATAGGATGCATAAATCCAAAACAATTCCTTTAAATCTATGAAACCATAGTTTAACCAAGATTATCCATGATAATTATCTATTTAAATACATTATAATTATTCATAAAGAAAATTTAAATTAACACAAGAATATCCATTAGGAGTGTCTATCTAGGTATGCAGTCTTAGGCCAACTCATCATGCATTGAATAAAGATCAAGTTAATAACCAACTATCCTTTTTCTAGAGTTTACCCCTAGGTGTATTGATTCCACAACCACATCCTAATTATAATATTAATATAGGGGTTAATTTATAGGAAAATAAAACTACACAATTTAACATAAATTTGGATGATATCCTAGACCTAAAATCATCCCTATGGGTTTTCCCAAAGTCTTTTAATTGCAATATAAAAAAAACAAAACCCTAATCTAATACCATCGGAGGTGACCCAAGTATTTCACACATAATTGTTACACCACTTAAGATGAATATTTAAATCATATTATTATAAATCATTTCTTATAAACATAAAGGTTTATTTTTTTTAGATACTAGATACATAATCATCCTATTTATGAACAATATTGAATATCTCACACTAGGTTATTTATGCATAATACTCTTCTTGGAAAGATCATACTAATTACATTTATTAATATCATATGGAGTATGAAATGATAAAAGGGAGCTCTCAAATACTTTGCAATGGGAAGAATTGGAGATATCAGTTTATAAACATGTGTGAGCATAAAATAAAAATAAGGGTTCGTGAATATGAGATTAACAATATAAAATCATAAATAACAATTAATAGATCCTTTACATGAGTCATGGATTAAATCATTAGAAGTTTCTAATACATGAATACCAGAAAAATAAAATATTATGAGACCCACTATCAAATAATAAATATAATAAAATTTCATTGAGTGTGGCTTAAATAGTGTAAAATAATCATATAAATAATATATCAAGGCTACCCACCAAGGCACTCATCGAAAAATAGTTTTGGGATAACCAACGATGTACCTTCTTCGAAATTGAGATAACCACCCATGTACCCTATTTGGTTTTGGGATAACCTCCCATGTACACTTTTAGATAATAAAACCTTAATCATTACCTAATTCATGGAGGGATATAATGCACCCACCCATCACATTATCATAATCAGTTCATTTGTATCCCACAAGATCATGAAAACATTTATCATTTCATCATATCCGAACCCATGTAAAATAAAAAAAAATATTAAGATCTGATCATCATAATCGATATCCATCCGTATAATGAATAAATATGGTATCATAGGATAATATTCAGAGTTAATCATAAGAAAGTTAGAAGGGTGTTTTTTTATAGAAAAAAATAACATAAAAATATCACGAAATAATTTCATGTGTAAAATAAACTTTTTTATTTTAAAAGATCATATTTACAACCTATAAATATTAATAATATTGGAAAAAATTAACTGAAAATAACCATAGAAGCATTTAATGTTTTATTAAATGAAACGTTTAGCTATAATAATATAAGAAACCATTCATATTCTATACATTAAAATACATATTTCATTTAAACCTTTGGCAAAAAGTAACTCATACAGAAAAAAAGAAAAAAGATTATTTTCGAACATTTCTATTCTGATTAAAATATGTGTATAAAAACCTTTAATTGTAAGAACCCATTTTTTTCTGCGTAAGACTTTGGAATATTCTTGATGATATTCCAGAGCAGCGCCTTCAGACGGCATGGGATTCGAAGCCCCAGAGTGGCCGGAATCAAATTTTCAGTGTGTTCACACTGGAAACGCTAAATAAATAGTATAACTCCTAAACGGAGTTCCGGATCAGAGATCCAAGTGTACGGATGGGTCTGGAATGGGGTTTGTACCCTAGGAACGACATAAAACATGTCGGCGCGGGACGTTTGTGAAAAATTGCCCCAGGAGCGTTTTAGTAATTTGGTGTCCTTGGGCGTTGAGTTCTATAACATTTGAACGGGATCTTGGATTAAAATTTTGAGATGGATGTTGTGTTCGAGAGGTGGTGTTTACCCTAAGAGAGGCTCAACCGCGACCCCGTCGGGAGTTCGGGTTCGGGCCGACGGGCGGGTGGTTAAGCTTTTTCTATTTAAACTCTTAACACACCCTCCTCCCTCTTCTCCTTCCCCTTCCCCCTGGTATCCCCTCCTCTCCCTCTCCTCCTCCACCTCCGGTGAGGTGGCTTGGGAAAGGAAGCTCCGGCAAGGCGGCGGTTTGGCGGCGAAGCTCCGGGCAACGCCCACGAGGTAGGGTTATGCGTTTTGCGTTTTAATTTCCGACCCCCCCCCTTTGAGTTCGATTTTATGTGTCGATTTGATGCTAAACCTTCAACAAAATTCCATAGATGTGTATTATACTTTTTTATCTTTCCAACGCATATTTTGGAATCAAAATCTGAGATCGGAGGAGTCCGGGGTTGATCGTCAAAGGTTGGAGGAATTTTGGGTTGTCCCTGCGATTTCCGGCGGTCCTGCGGGTTCTCAGGGCATCGCGGCTTCGGTCCGAGGAGGCGGAGACGATGGCGACTCCATCCAGCACTGGCACTGGGGGTGACGGAGAGCGGCTGCGGGTGATGCGGCGGGGTTCCCTGGGTGAGACGGCGGGTGACCGGGGTTCCGCGCGGCGGCGCCTGTGTAGCGTGAAGGGGAGGGGGAGTGCGGGGTGTGCGACCTCGTGTGCGGCGACCGTGACCCGCGCGATGCGGGTCACTGCAGAAAAGGAGGGGACCAGCCATCATAGCTGGTCAGTGCCGACAGGCCGCTGACATCTGGTCGCGGCGGAGCGAACCAGACCCGTGGCCGGGCCGCGGGCCGACTGTGGGCGGACTGGCCGGACTGGGCCGGTCCGGCCCAAGGGGTTTCCCCTTTGGAATTTCCGACGCCGGTAGATTTCGCTACGGGCTTCCGTTTTGCGCTCCGTCAACGGCAGTGCGAACCTTGCGGCGAGGGGAACGTTTTGAGATGGTTTCGGGAATTTTTAATTCCCAAAATGAGGGGCCTCGGAGGCATGACACATCTTTAAGTGGATGAACGCTTTTCCCGATATTATTATTTTGGTCGGCGCGGATCCATCCGATGTCCGTTTTGAACGCAGTCAGTGGCATTGCGACCCTGGCACCGAGGCAGAGTTTTCCAGGGTGGTTTCAGGCATCGAGGCCGAAGTTGAGGCGCGGGCCCCACGACCCGTCTTTTGAGCTGCGTGCAACGTATCACGACTTTTTCATCGGACGTCTGTTCGTGGAATGCGAGCAGTCGTTTCTGTATGTTTTTCTAAGGGGATTGAAACGGTGCAATCTGCCCACTCTAATTCGGCACGATGGTGTGGGGTCCACGAGGGACTTTTGGGCGTCGACGGTGATTTTCTATCTTTATCACCAGGAGACCGTTTTGGGCAAGTGAATAGTCCATATTGTGTGATTTTTCGAGAGGATCACAACGGTGTGATCCGTTCATTGAGTTTCGTGACCGGGATGCGGGTCCCACGAAGTACCGCTCGTGTGCGGTGCGCCAGAACGTATCTTTTTCTATGGATGTCCGTTGCACTCAAATGAGTAGTGCTTTTGACGTGTTTTCCCGAGGGGATCGCTTTGGTGTGATGTGGCCGACTATTTTCGGGGCTGAGGCTCGAAATCACGGGACACCGTTCGGGCGTGAGGCGGTGTTGGTGACTTTTCCATCAGATATCCGGTTGAGGCGAGTAAGTAGTCGATCCCTCGTGTTTTTCCGTGAGGATTACAACAGTGAGATCCTTTGGCTTGTGCGGAGCCTCTTGCGTGATCTTGTTAAATGTGGAAGCATGCAAGGTGCTCCGATGGTGGTTCATCCTACCATGTTTGTAGCAGACCCTTGGCGTGTGATCACGCACTCTTGGGAGAATGATGTTAATGGTTCACAAGATGTGGTTGGTCGTGCCTGGGCCTTTGAGTTGGAGATGTTACATCGCACCTTCATGTTGACATTGGGTTCTGTGTGCACGATGGCCATTGGGCTGAGAATGTGGTATACTCTGGGTGTATAAGGGAATGCTTGGAGTCACATATTGTTGTTCGTACCTGATAACGTTTGGGCGAGTGGTTGTGGTTGATATGGGGCCACACGTTGTGTGGGCCCCATGTGTGTGCCGATTTCTGCTTGTGTACTTTGACCTCTCACTACGTAGAGGGTCCATCAATGCTCGTTTGCTCGACCAACATGGTGGAGTTTTTCCCCTGGCTCTGTGATCGTTTATTTGACCAGAAGGGTTGAGTGGTCTCGCCGTGGTATCTTCCTCGATGGATTGGCCGGTAGAGGTGCTAGTGACACCCAGTGATGGATCAGACAATGAAACTCTTTTGGGTGAGTTGTTCTGGAGTTAGGTGGTTGCGCGATACCCACTCCATGTTCATTTGGCCAGTTTTGTACCCTCTAGTGGAGATGGCCAGAGCAGTTCTGAGTTTTACCCTCCAGCGGGGCAGGGCAGTGGGTTACTCATCGTCTCTTAGGGTGTACCCTCCAGCAGAGACTAGGCAGTTGGTCACCCGACGACCTCTTAGGGTCTACCCTCTAGCAGAGAATGGGCAGTGGGTCACCTGATGCACTTAGGGTCTACCCTCAAGCAGAGACTGGGCAATGGGTCACCCGACGACCTCTTAGGGTCTACCCTCCAGCAGGGATGGGCAGTGGGTCGCCCGTCGTCTAGTCCCAGGTCTACCCTCCAGCAAGGCTGGGCAGTGGGTCGCCTATCGACTTATTCCAGGTCTACGGGTAGTGGTTTTCCTGATGATGTATTATGGTTTACCCTCTAGCGGGGCTGGGCAGTGGGTCACCTGATAATGTATTATGGTTTACCCTCCAGCGGGGCTGGGCAGTGGGTCTCCTGATGATGTATTATGGTTTACCCTCTAGTAGGGCTAGGCAGTGGGTCGCCTAATGATGTATTATTGTTTACCCTCTAGCGGGGCTAGGCAGTGGGTCGCCTGATGATGTATTATGGTGTACTCTCTAGCGGGGCTGGGCAGTGGGTCGTCGGATGACGTGTTATGGTCTGCACTCTAGCGGGGCTGGGCAGTGGGTCGCCAGATGATGTCTTATGGTTTACCCTCTAGTGGGGATGGGCAGTGGGTCGCCTGATGATGTATTATGGTTTACCCTCTAGTGGGGCTGGGCAGTGGGTCGCCTGATGATGTATTATGGTTACCCTCCAGTGGGGCTGGGCAGTGGGTCGCCTAATGATGTATTATGGTTTACCCTCTAGCAGGGCTGGGTAGTGGGACACCTGTTGGCATTCCAGACTCAGTCCTTTTTATTATGCTAGTCTGTGGCTTTCCTTTGTGACCACTGGAGCGGGACCCTTGGTTGTACAGGTCGGTGATGGAACAGCTTTGACTTTGAGGAGACCTCTCGACTGTAGGGCAGTGACGAGGTGTGATTTGACTTTCCCTAGAACTCTCAAGTATGATTGGAACTTTCACCACCAAGACGCATTCTTGGGATGCGATCTAAAACCGTGCGGGCGAGTCAGTGCCGCCCAAAGCGGATAGTGTCGAGGTGCGGTGATTAAGCCCCTTGGATTGCGATTCGGGGAAGACGTACAGGATGCTGGGAGACGATGATGGTTTACTTCTGGGAATGTTGGCTACTCTTTTCTTGGGCTGAGCTACGGTATTGAGATCCCCTTACAACGTTGTTCAGTTTTCTTTTTGAGCATACGTATATGTATATACCTTGTTTCCGGTACCCACTTCTTGGGTTTGGTTACTCTCCTTCCAGGAGAGGCGAAGACGTGCGGGGTATGCCACGTGCTTTCTGTGTCTAGCTTCTCATGGTTGGACGAGTGTACTCTCCTACTATAGGTAGAGAAAGATCGACGAGAAGTGCACCTTCTCACCATTCCTAGCTCCTTGTGTTAGGACGAGTCTTCTACCTTTCTCTTGTTGGGTTGAGATGTTACTCTTTGCTGCACTCTCTGTTGTACTTCTGTTCTACTCTCTGTTCGATCTACTTCTCACCCTTCGGTACCTTCATTATTGTTCCCTCGACCCTTCGGGGTATCCTACTGAGTATTTTTGTACTCACCTCTGCTTGGGCTCTGCCCGCACTTGGTGTGCCCTTGCAGACGGCGAACAGGTGGAGTGTGGCTTCAGTGGAGCGTAGGAGCTTGGGAGCTTGGACCGTGTGCATTGGTCGAGGTCGGGTTCCAGGTGGGAGACCCATCAACTGTTTCTTTTTTTACCTGTTGCTGGGTTGTGGCACTTTTTGGCTGGGCACGTTTTTTTCCCTTTTCTTTTCAGCTTGTACTTTGTACTGTTTAGAGGTCGATGCACATCTATGGTTATATATATAGCAGTTTCCCTTTTCATTACTTGCCTTTACTCTACTCTGCACCTTTTCATTGAGTTTTCTGTGTGTCTGTGTGTATAGGTACTTAGGCAAAGGCCTCCCCAAGTTGTTGTGCCTTCGGTGCTAGTCACCAGCCCTTGGACTATGGAGGCGGGCTTGGGGTAGTTGCGGCTCGAGCCCGGGTAGGGTCGGGTCGTGACAAAGTGGTATCAGATGTGGTTCGTTCCTTGGGGCATTATGCAGTTGTCCCTAAAAAGGAATTGGTTGGGATTTAGGTCCACAGTGTTAACGTGTCTTCAGAGCGGATCTCAGGCTAGGGAGTCTAGTGATGGTGCGGCGGCTGACGTATCCATTCACCAGGACCTTGATAACCCACTTGTCGACTCAGCATGTTGAGACACTTGTTGCAGGGAAATTCGTTTGTGCATCACATAGGATTGATTCTTTGACTATCCTTCTTGAGTCAGCTCCCCATCGTTGCTATTAATATATACATGTAGGCTCATTTGACTGTGCCACTCCTTGATAATATTCAGGATGTCTCCACAAAGACAGCCAGCCAGGATACCAGCTTGGTTTGTGACGAAGACCCTATGAGCTACGAGGCCACTGTCCGGGACCCATCATGCGAGCCCTTTCTCCAGGTGGGCCAATAGCAGCACCCCCACCTGTTGAATAGCAGATAGTTTCAGCAGAGCAGGTTGAGCTTGAGTGCAGGTTGAGCGCACTCTGTGAGTTCCAGCAGCAGGGACCGCTGAGCTTCAGTGGTGAGCCAGACCCTCAGGCAACAGAGGGTTGGCTAGAGACAGTGGTTCTCCTTTTCAGGCTCGTGCAGACGCCGACAGATCAATGAGTGGATTTGGCAGCCGACCCTTTTTCGTGGAGCAGTTTGGCGTTGGTGGAGTCTGGTGACTCAGTTTCTTGACGAGTCGTTGCTTTCGTTGAGTGAATTTCAGGTGTTGTTTCATGAGGATTTTTTTCCATCATGCTTGCGCTCTGTTTGGATTCAGGAGCTCCTGTAGTTTTAGCAGGGAGGGACGACAGTGGCTGAGTACACGGCTAGTTTCGCAGACCGTGCACGCTTTTACCCAGACATGGTCTATGACGACAACTTACGAGCGTGGAAGTTTGAGCAGGGTCTCCGCATGACAGTACCCTTGGGAATTTCTGCATATGCTGGGGTTCTAGAACATGCGCTAGTGACAGAGGAATTCCTTTCACGTTCTGGAGTTGGTGGTGGCATCAGACACGTCGGAGCCGAGACATTTGCCGCAGCTAGTGGGCGTCGGCAAGCAGGACCTCGACGCATGTGGCTTTCCAAAAACCGGACTCAGGGGCATGATCGTACACCACAATGGCGCCGGAGGGCACCAGTATAGCCCAGAGAGAGTCGGTGCTATGCTTGTGACGAGCGATGTCACTTGGCACGAGACTGCCCGACCCGAGTTGCTGAGAGCTTCGAGCAGGCAGCAGGCACACCACCACGGCAGAGGCAGCGTCGTGATCGGAGTAGTGACCAGAGAGGTGGTGCTAGCAGAGGAGCTAGAGGAGCTGGAGGTGGGGGGACAACATTACGAGGCCTTCCCATCACCATCAGGTGGTCCACGAAAGGCTCCGAGAGCTGACAGTTGGGACCTCAGATAGCCGCGAGCTATGTCTATGATCCTGCAGAGCATGAGGTGATAATAGGTACGCTCTACAGCTCTTATACTTCTTGAAGTAGAATTATTAGACTCTCTATACGAACTGCTTTCCTCCCTTCTCCTTGCTTGAGGTGTTACCAGGGGGACACAGGGCATCAGTGTAACCCTGTGTCGGTAAGGTAAAAGGCATAGGACCTTTTCACTTTTTTCGATGGTGTTGACTCCTTCGCACTCCGAGCATGTAAGAGAGTCTCGATTGCGAGACACCGACTGTGAAATCTAGTGTGATCAGATATCATTGGGTGTTTCACCATATGGATATTCTGAAGGAGGGAATCACCGGGCCTTGTTCCAGGTGCAGGAGGTGATTCTAGTCATGGCGTGTGACACAGAGGTTCGACTGGGGAGGTGAACTACCCCCGAGGGACTTCAGGTCATTTGAGTCCATGAAAAGGGATGGAGAGGTTGTCTACCGCCTTTCCCTAACCCCAAAGTCTGGAGTGGGTGCACGACATCAGCAAGGGTCGACCTCGCGTGAACGAATCAATCCTTTGTTCTGTGTGCGATGACGTAGAGCTGTGCGTGGGTTCTTCTGGGTATGGGAAAGCCAGGTGTGGGCTTAGTACCCTGTGTTTCTCCCTAGTTTTTCTTTTCAGTGATGAAAATCTTGAAGGAGGGAATGAATTTAGAACCCAATTTTTACTGCGAAAGACTTTTGAATATATTCTTGATGATATTTCAGATCAGCGCCTTCAGACGGCGTGCAATTTGGAGCCCCGAAGTGGCCGGAATTAAATTTTTAGTGTGTTCACATTGGAAATGCTAAATAAATGGGATAACTCCTAAAAGGAGTTCCAAATCATAGATTTGAGTGTATGTATGGGTCCGGAATGGTGTTTTTACCCTAGAAACGACATAAAACATGTCGGTGCGGGACGTTTGTAAAAAATGGCCCCAGGGGTGTTTTCGTAATTTGGTGTCCTCGGGCATTGAGTTTTCTAACTTTTGAACGGGGTCTCGGATTAAAATTTTGAGACCGCTGTTGTTCTCGGGAGGTGGTGTTTACCCTAAGGGAGACTCAACCGTGACCCTATCGGGAGTTCGGGTTCGGGCCGACGGGCGTGTGGTTAAGCATTTTATATTTAAATGCTTAACACACCCTCCTCCCTCTTCTCATTCCCCTTCCCCCTAGCAGCCCCTCCTCTCCCTCTCCACCTCCACCTCCGGTGAGGCGGCACCGGCGAGGCAGCTCCGGTAAGGTGGTGGTTCGGCGGCGAAGCTCCGGGAAACACCCACGATGTAGGGTTATGTGTTTTCCATTTTAATTTACGAACCCCCCTGTGAGTTCGTTTTATGTGTCGAATTGATGTGAAACTTCAAAAAAATCCCATATATGCGTAGTATACTTTTTTATCTTTCCAACTCATATTTCGGAATCAAAATCCGAGCTCGGAGGAGTCCGGGGATGATCGTCGATGGTTGCGGGAATTTTGGGTTGTCCCGACAATTTCCGGCGGTCTGGCGCGTTCCCAGGGCGGCGCGACTTCGGTCCGAGGCGGCGGCGATGACGACGAATCCATCCAGCAGTGGCGCTGGGGGAGATGGTGAGCGGCAGCGGGTGACGTGGAGGGGCCCCCTGTGTGAGACGGCGGGCGGCCGGGGTTCCGTGCGGCGGCGCCGGCCTAGCGCGAAGAGGAAGGGGGAAGGGGGGGGGGGTGCGCGACCCCGTGTGCTGCGACCGCATCCTGCGCAATGCGGGTCCCTGCGGAAAAGGAGGGGCCCATCCATCATGGTCGGTCGGTGGTGACATGCCGCGGTGGAGCAAACCGGACCTGCGGCCGGGCCGCGGGTCAACTGTGGGCGGACCGGGCCGGTCCGGCCCATGGGGGTTTCCCCTTTGGAATTTCAGACGCCCGTAGCATTCGCTACGGGCGTCCGTTTTGCGCACCGTCAGCGGGAGCGTAGACCTTGCGTCGAGGGGAACGTTTTGAGATGGTTTTGGGAATTTTTTATTCCCAAAACGAGGGGCCACAGATGCGCGACACGTCTTTAAGTGGATGAGCATTTTTCCCGAGATTCTTGTTTTGGACGGCGCGGACGCGTCCGACATCCGTTTTGAGCGCTGTCAGTGGCGTTGCGACCCTGGCACCAAGGTGGAGTTTTCCAAGGTGGTTTCAGACGTCGAGGCCGAAGTTGAGGCGTGGGCCCCACGGCCCATCTTTTGAGTTGCGTGCAGCGTATCATGACTTTTTCATCGGACGTCCATTCGGCGCATGTGAGCAGTCGTTTCTAGATGTTTTTCCGAGGGGATTGCAACGGTGAAATCCACTCGCTCTAATTCGGCATGATGGTGTGGGGCCCAGGAGGGACGTTTGGGCGTCGACGGTGATTTTCCATATTTATCACCGGGCGACCATTTTGGACAAGTGAATAGTCCATCTTGTGTGCTTTTTTGAGATGATAGCAACGGTGCAATCCGTTCATTGAGTTTCGGGACCAGGATGCGGGTCCCACGAAGCACCAATCGTGTGCAGTGCGCCAGAACGTATCTTTTTCTCCGGATATCCATTGCACTCAAGTGAGTAGTTCTTTTGATGTGTTTTCATGAGGGTATCGATTTTGTGTGATGTGCCCGACTGTTTTCAGGGCCGAGTCTCGGGATCACGGGACGCCATTCGGGTGTGAGGCGGTGTTGGTGACTTTTCCGTCGGATATCCGTTTGAAGTGAGTAAGTAGTTTATCCCGCGTGTTTTTTCGCGAGGATTACAACGGTGCGATCTGTTTGGTTGTGCAGAGGATCTTGCACGATCTTGTTAAATATGGTGGAATGAATAGTGCTACGGTGGTGGTTCGTCCAACCATGTTTGTAGCGGACCCATGGCGTGTGATCGTGTACTCTTGGGAGAGTGATGTAAATGGTTCACAAGATGTTGTTGGCCATGCCTGAGCCTTTGAGTTGGAGATGTTACGTCACGCCTTCACATTGACATTGGGTTCCATGTGCCCGATGGCCCTTGGGCTGAGAATGTGGTATACTCTGGGAGTATACGGTAATGCTTGGAGGTACATGTGGTTGTTCGTACTTGAGAACGTTTGGGCGCTTGGTTGGGGTTGAGATGGGGCCACACGTTGTGTGGGCCCCATGTGTGTGCCGGGTTATGCTTGCATACTTTAACCTCTTGCTACGTAGAGGGTCCCTCAGTGCTCGTTTGCTCGACCAGCAGGGTGGAGTTTTTCCCCGGGCTATGTGCTCGTTTATTTGACCAGAAGGGATGAGTGGTCTCGCCCTGGAATCGTCCTCCATGGATTGGCCGGTAGCGGTGCTAGTGACACCCAGTGATGGAGCAGACGCTGAATCTCTTTTGGGTGTGTTGTTCTGGAGTTAGGTGGTTGCACGATACCCACCCCGTGTTTAGTTGGCCAGTGTTGTACCCTCCAGTGGAGATGGCCAGAGCAGTTCTGAGTTTTACCATCCAGCGGGGCTGGCAGTGGGTTACTTATCGGCACTTAGGGTCTACCCTCCAGTAGAGACTGGGCAGTGGGTCACTCAACGACCTCTTAGGGTCTACCCTCCAGCAGAGACTGGGCAGTGGGTCACCTGATGCACTTAGCGTCTACCCTTCAGCAGAGACTGGGCAGTGGGTCACCCGACAACCTCTTAGGGTCTACCCTCCAGCTGGGCTGGGCAGTGGGTCGCCCGTCGTCTAGTCCCAGGTCTACCCTTCAGTATGGCTGGGCAGTGGGTCGCCTATCGACTTATTTCAGGTCTACCCTCCAGCGGGGCTGGGCAGTGGGTCACCAGATGATGTGTTATGGTCTACCATCCTGTGGGGCTGGGCAGTGGGTCGCAGGATGATGTATTATGGTTTACCCTCCAGCGAAGCTGGGCAGTGGGTCGCCTGCTTATTTATTATGGTTTACCCTCCAATAGGTCAAGGCAGTGGGTCGCCTGATGATGTATTATGGTTTACCTTCCAGCGGGGCTGGGCAGTGGGTCGCCTGATGATGTATTATGTTTTACCCTCCAGCAGGGCCGGCCAGTGGGACACCTGTTCGCATTCCAAACCGATTTCTTTCTATTAGGCTAGTCTGTGGCTTTCCTCCGTGACCACCGGAGCGGGACCCTTGGTTGTACGGGTCGGTGATGAAATAGCTTTGACATTAAGGAGACCTCTCAACTTTAGGGTAGTAATGAGGTGTGATTTGACTTTCCCTAGAAATCTCAAGTCTGAGGGGCACATTCCCCATCGAGACGCGTTCTTCTGACGCGATCTAAAACCGTGCGAGCGAGACAGCGCCGCCCAAAGCGGATAGTGTCGAGGTGAGGTGATTGAGCCCCTTGGCTTGCAGTTTGGGGTAGACGTGTGGGATTCTAGGTGACGATGATGGTTTACTTTTGGGACAGTTGGCTACTCTTTTCTTGGGCTGAGCTACGGGACGGAGATCCCCTTACGACGTTGTTCGGGTTTCTTGTTGAGCATATCGATATGTATATACCATGTTTCTGGTACCCACTTCTTGGGATTGGTTACTCTCTTTCCAAGTGAGTTGAAGATGTGCGGGGTATGCCACATGATTTCTGTGTCTATCTTCTCATGGATGGATGAGTCTACTCTCCTGCTATAGGCAGCGAATGCTCGACGAGAAGTGCACCTTCTCACCGTTCCAAGCTCTTTATGTTAGGACGAGTCTTCTACCTTTCTCTTGTTGGGTTGAGATGTTACTCTTTGCTGCACTCTTTGTTGTACTTCAGTTCTACTCCCTGTTCGATCTACTTCTCACCCTTTGGTACCTCCTTTGTTGCTCCCTTGAGCCTTCGGGGTATCCTACTGAGTATTTTTTTACTCACCCTTGCTTGGGCTTTGCCCGCACTTGGTGTGCCCTTGCATACGGTGGACAGGTGGAGCATGGCTTCAGTGGAGCGTAGGATCTTGGGAGCTTGGACATTGTGCGGTGGTCGAGGCTGGGTTCCAGGTGGGAGACCAATCAGCTGTTTCTTTTTATTTACATTTTGCCGGGTTGTGGCACTTTTTGGCTGAGCGCGTGTTTTTCCCTTTTCTTTTTATCTTGTACTTTGTACTATTTAGAGGTCGATGCACATCTGTGGTTATATATATAGCAGTTTCCCTTTTCTTTACATGCCTTTACTTTACTCTGCACTTTTTCATTGAGTTTTCTATGTGGGTGTGTGTACAGGTACTTAGGCAAAGGCCTTCCCGAGTTGTAGTGCCTTCGGCGCTAGTCGCCAGCCCCTGACCTATGGAGGCGGGCTTGGGGTAGTTGCAGCTCGATCCCGGGTAGGGTCGGGTTGTGACATTAATAAATAATTATATAATAGTAACTAAATTCATTTAATCATTTTATAAAACATTTATATATAATAGAAAATATTCCCGACCATATAGAGAAATAAAGTGAGTTTTACTTTAAAAACATTCTTTTGGACATTTGACAAATATGAGAAATAAAAATTAAAGGAAACCCTATAATATATAATAAGAACTATAATAGAATAAAAACATGATATTTATTATATATATGTTATGTAATTTTATCATCATAAATTAAATCATAAATAATCATTGTAAACAATGATATTATGACATAAAACCCATACCTCAATGATAACATGCCAAGTAAGCATTATAAACTCTTGTATAATAAATATTAATTTGTGTATATTCTATAATAAAACTTTATTCAAAATTTTAATTAATTATATTTATTACTTGTAACATCTAATAACCCATTCATTAACAGTCTTTCACTATCATCAAATTTTTTAGGTGTTAAGTTCTTATCTTTTATGTATGTTTCAGTTTGTTAGTTGTGGTCCCGGAATCTTGATCGAAGTTTCATTAACTTCATAATGTGAATTATTTCATAAAAATAATATTTTCACATAATATCACCATTATTTTAAATTCCATAATCAATCATGTCATAAAAATTATAACAGTACACCTTGAGGTGGTAATACAAACCTAAAAAAGAGAGTGTTATAATGATCGAACGAGTAAGAGAAAGATAAGGTATAATAATAATATAGCATTTAAATAATATTAGTCATTTAATAATTATTATATCTATTAATTACATAAAATTTTATAACTTTTCATAAATAAAAGATATTTAAATTGAAATATATCACTCTTGGAGATAGTAGTTCATATGTACAAAGGAATGATAATTCTAATTTATAAAGAAAAATAGGAATAGATATTATATATATTTTATAAAAATATAATAATTTTTTATTGTAAATATAAATTTTATTTATCAAATCCATCATTATAACCATCAATGAGAGGTAGGGACAAAAAATGAAACACATTTATACATGGTGGTCCTAGTCCGCAATACTTTCTTTTCCCATTTGATTGAAAAGAGGTGGAAAATTGATTTGACATAATCATAATAATAACTCATTATATTTATTTGAAAATAATTATTAGTTTAGTGAGGATATAATATATATATTATTGAATTATAAAAAGAAATAAACTTTGAATGAGTCAGGTAATACGATTACCTATTCTACGAGAGACCTCATTTAGCTTACCCAAAATCCAATAATAAGATGGTATTAGGGTAATAAAATTGGAATTGGAATGAAGGTAAGGAATATTTGAAGGTTATTTTTAATTTATTATAAAATATTAATGAATAAATTTTTGTTAATAATGGTTGAGGATATTAACTTTTTCATCTGGGAGGGGAGATATACATAAGAACTACGTAAATGATTTAATAATATAATGTCATTTTCTTGAGAAAGTCATAAAAAATGTATGTTAATTAAATTTTATTATTAGATAAGGTCAAAATATCTTACATATATAATATTTATAAAATTGAATTGTCATTTTTACCCTTATCTCTTAGTTTTACCCTCTTCTTTAACACGTTTTAACCATAATCGTGGTAACAAATTTTTACTACTTTCACTATTCATTATGACCAAAAATAAAAGTGGCCACATTAAAAAACTCTTAAATAATGAATAAAAATATTGAATCTATATTTAAAATTCAATTTATATAACTGTAATAAATTAATTATATAATATTCATGAAAAACTCAACGAAAACCCATTATTTGAAAATGATTTTTTTAAGTAGAAATACGAATTTATTCTCATTCCTTTCTAAGTGAAAAAATATTATATGAATGTTAAAATATATTATAGAATATATAGTCTATAAATTTTATAAATATCATCAATAAATTTGGATTTATTTAATATATTAAGATAAAATCACATTAGGGATAGAATGATAGTTTTCAAAAAAAAACTATTTATACCTTCAAATGGTGTTATCATAATTCAGAACCATTAGATAAATAACGTAAGAAATATGATGAATTTTTTTAATAAATTTCCATAAAATAATTTTCAAATAGTGATAAATATATAAAAATTGCAACACCCCAAAATTTTAAATTTAAAATATTTTATTTGATAGAGTGTTTGACACGCAACACCAAGCGTGTAATGGAAGATAATATCATGATAATTTCAAATATAATTACTATTTTATATAAAACTAATAGTTTGAAATGAACAAAAAATAGATTTATCATTAATTGCACACAACAATAAGTTTCTTCAATAGTGTGTGTTACACACAAGATCGTGTTTTACTGAACAACAATATATTAATAAATATTTATTATTTAGTATTATAAGATATAATATAGCCATTAAATTGGTGTTTATGAATTTTATTAACTAAATTATCAAAATATATGGTTTACACAAATATAAAATGAATTCAGGGGTTACAAATTATTTTTATATTAATATAAGAACTAATTGAATATAAAGCGAATTTTTTTATATTAAACTATTTTTATGGTCAAAAGTGTGTTATATTATGAAAAATTAAATTAATGGTTAAGTTATATTAATGTATATTATATATTAAATATTAAATAAAATATTTTTTACATTCATTAAAGAGATTCTATAGCAATAAGATGATAATAAATCAAATTTTATGCATAAAAACATAAATTTTTATAAAATCACTTTTGCCTCCTTTTAATTATGTAGCTATTTTAAATATAAATTTTGAAACATTTATAAATTTTATATGTAAAAATAAAATTAATTTTTGAATGTGAAAAATAAAAAATAGGTTAATTATTGGTATTTTTCCGTGATGTTTCATTTTTTGATAAAGAGTGAAAATATTGAATTTTAATTAAAAACTGTTTTTTATTTAATTTATTTATAAATTTAAATTATATATTAAATTTATTTTAAGGTAAAATTATATTAATTGTACATAAATTAATAAATTTTTTTCATTATTGTAAATATCAAATTAAAATTGGATATAAACAGATCTCAACCTTTTGAACATTTTACTTTAAAAACCAACTTTGTCATCACATCTAAAGGATTAAATTTAAATTAATTTATTAGAATTATGAGATTGGAATTTGGAAAAATAGATTTCATATTTGGAATCCTAAAAATTAATAATTTTTAACAAGTTCAAATTAATTTTCTACCAATAAAACTATTGAATGTAATTAAAATTAATTACAACGATTAAGATGAAAATTATCTTAACAAGGGACTGAACCTTAAATAGAATTACAGAAATGAAATAGAAACATGTTTAAAATCCATTTTATAGACATATATCTACCATATCATCACATGTAAGAAATATATTTTATTTTTTGACCCAGTTTTCATATAAAAAAATGAGGTCGAATTTCATTTTAAAAAATTTACAAGGATACAACTACTCCTCCACTATAAAAAGGCACTCACCCCTCCCTATTAATCACACCCATAAAGAAACATTAGATGAACCAAGATATATAAAAATAGCTCATAAAAATACCTCCCTTAATCCTAGAATCATCACTTTAGGAGTAAATCCATCCATGTATTCCCTTTGGTTCAAACCAAAAAGAGTTACCAAAAGAAGAGGCAACAACCTTCCTCATGCTATTTTGCTTTATTTTTATTCTCTAACCCATAAACACTTATTATTACATGATAATATAATAAAAAAGTATCATAAATATACTTATATGTATTAATTCTATTTTTTATAACTTAAATTACACAAATATACATCTAATTTGTAACGAACTTACCGTTTATGTTCACGATGAACTACCGCCTCACAAAATGATGTGGTTCATTTTTTCCATTACCACCTCTCATGGATGGGAATTATGATGGAAATTATGTTTATATTTTATATATATGATATTTATAATGTCTTTATTCTTATTTAATTTTTATATAACACATACCCTTATACTTTTAATTTCGTGTAAATATGAAAACGTCTTTTGTGGAAGTGTGGACTACCACCTCCTAAAAGCGATGTGATTCACTCAAAATATACATGGAATGTATAAAAAATGGTTGTAATTAAAATATATGACACATATATTATAATGAAATTATAATAGACATAAATATTAATTAATTTTAATACTTTTAATAAGACAAAGAAGTGAATTTATAATTCATGCATGTGTACGACTTACCATCACCATGAAAGGTGCATCCCATTTACTATATTCAAATATTATGGATTATTATAAATAAAAATATAATTATTATATATGATATTTAAATCATGTTTTACATTCCTCATATTTTTATACCCAAATAGGAAAAATGTGACATGTCAAAACATACTTGAGAAACTAGGCAATTAACAATGGAAATAGTGAAAATAATAAATTATTACTAACATAAGAGTAATAAGAAGTTATAAAAAGAACATATATGATTAAATAAATATTAATATGGTTTTGGAATAAGTTTTTAACATTTTTAAAACCATTATACATGAATTTCAAGGACATTAACCCAAAATTAAATACAAGGTAGTGGATTCTTGTCTCACTTTTCTTTCTGTGAGGCATGCACCAATTTCACAACATACTTCATTTTTTATTGTATATACTTCCACTTTTGCTATATTATATCATGAATTATTTAATCTTCATGGTATTTAGAGTTTCATTTGAACTCATCTCTTTTATGGGGCTTATAATTCAAAATTTTGTAGGTAACAAGGGATTTGGTCTCAATTTCTATTTTAGGAATACTTTATTGTTGTGCACCAAATTTCTTATATATGGTGGATAAACATCCAATTTGAAATATAATAAAAATATTCATTAACTTTCCCAGATATTTATAGTTCCAAATTTTATTATTTCATCAAAGGGTATTTGAATTAAGCGTTACCAAGTAGAAAAGAAATTCAGAACCCAATTCATTATCTCTGGGTTATATTACATCCTCATTGTCATTAATATTAAAGCTTATGTGTTTAATATGATTTTAATATATATTTCTATATTTAGTGTTTTTTTATATTTAAATTTTATACACATAATCTATTTATTTATTTATTCTCACATCAATTTTATGGTATTTTCAAGGGCCTACATTATAATCATATTTTGTACAGGATTGTTTACAGCTAAATTTTCATTAAAGGAAATTTTTTGATAATTTTATAAAAAAATCATTAATTTTATTCTTCATGAGTTATTTAGGATCTTTTCCAATTAACTGTACCATTTTTTCACTCTTTTTAACTTAAAATGTTTTTAAGAAAACTTGACTTAATTTCTCTCTTTGGTCAGAGAACCTATTTTCTTCTTAAAATTGTGTTTTCTAAAAAGGTTTTAAAAAATGTTTTAACCATCTCAAATGATTTGTAAAATGAATTTTCACCATTTTCAAAAAATTTTATGTTTTTAATAGTTATTTACAAATAAAATATTTTTCAAAATAAAAGGATATGTTCCTCCAGAATGCTTCTCAAGTTTGTCATATATTTCATCAATGAAACAAACCCTTATTATTACTCCCCTTTGTATATGTCGTATTGATACCATCCTTCTTATTCCTATATATGGGTTTTGATTAATTTTCACTAGGATAATATTTACATTAACTTACTTGATTCCGTTGTTATTCCCCTTGAAATATTCAATTTCCAGTTATGATTTAACATTAAGTTTCCCATAAATATTTATATTATTTATCATGCAGATGATTATTTCATAAAACAAATACCACTTTTACAAAATGGGTGTACTTGATAGTTATTTTATTAATTGGGTAAATATTTATGAATATATATCTTTTAATCCGTACTAATATTTGATTAGTAATATTTTTAAATTGATTATTATATATATGAGGAATGCATTGGATAGGTAAAACACGAGTAGGGTTGATTATAGAGAGACATGTGATGCATCAATAGTCTCATGGGGTGAGTTTTTTAGATAACCATTGAATGGGTTTTAATATATATTCAAAATTGTCTCATGAAAGGTATTAACAATAATGTTACCATATTCTTAGGACACATGGATTCTAATAATTACGAATTTCCATTATTTAGACTTAGTTATTATTTATCCATTATATTTTCCTAGATAACATGTATAACGATGTATTCTATTATCAGTTTGTTGATTAAATTTCATGAGTTTCAGATTCATACCATTACATTTTGATATTTACTTATAAATTCATTTAAATGGAATGTGTTATCTAATATTTACCTTCCCATGTTGATTATTATCATCAATTAATTATTGCTTCTACTTTACACAACCTTACTTAGTATTTGATATCACCATTTTTTGTTTCCTTTCCCTAGGAATAAAATTAATGTACTAAGAAATATATTAATGGATACACTTGATGGAATAAAGTCTTTATCTAAATATTTTTTATCATAATTAGTGTATTCATTTGTAAATTAATAATCATGTATGTCTCTAGTTTAGCAAGACTAATAAAATCATCAGTCCTTCATTATTTTATTCCTTCTAATAATTACAATGAAATGGTAGTGGACACTGGTTTTAGGATTTTTGATATCGGGTTTTAATCGTTGGTATCAAAGGATGTTTATTAGTATAATGGGGAACTAGATTTAGAATAACATAGATTAGAGAAAATAGAACTAAGGTAGAATTTAAGGATAAGTATAGAAGAACATCCTATAATTTTGGTAAGGTAGAGATTATGTGGGTCTTCCATGAAAAACATCCTTGTTTGGGTACTATAAGTGGACATGGTTCCCACCCATATTTACATAGGTATGAAAACATCTACAAAGTGCATCATGTCTGGCTCGAGCGTAACCTGGTACACAATAATAGGGCTTAGTGGACAACTGGTTTGACACTTCAAGGGAATATGCTTAGAATAACTCACATTTGCATTACAAAACACTATAAAGGATTCAAATATGTGATGAAAATGAAAAACTTATGTTAAACCTATGTTGTTTCACATTGAAAATAAGATGTCATGATCTTGATATCTTATAAATTATTGTATAATTTTCTTACTATGACTATCGTTACTCAAACTATTCTATTTGGATTATGTCAATGTCCAGAACCTTAAGGATTCAAGTTAACATTGAACATGACTGAAAATGTGTTGATAATTAGAAACAAAATGAAATTTTGATAGGAGTGAATGATATCATGTTTATGCCTAATAAGTTTTCCTAAAATATGATTAAAAACATATACCTTATCAATCTGCCAAACTCACCAAATAAGAGAATGATGGATGTTTCTAAGAGATCAGGTAGTGGAGACCATGTAGAGAAGAAGGTTCAATTTCCATCATGAATGAAATATGGAAGGAGGGACCCAGGAAAGTATCTCAAATGAATGGATAAATTATTTATACATGGTAAATAAGGACATAAAGAAAAGAATTTTTGGGGAAAATGAAGAGTACGATGGATGGAAATAAATCTCATCCTAATGATCTATTTAGGGTTCATTGTTTAAAATGTGGGGATCCTAGGAATTACCTGAGTCAATTCCATCTTCTAAAGGATAAACCATAAGCTAAGGAAATGTATGGAAATAAAGGGATAGAGTATTTGTGTTTGAGGATGTATTGAAAAACTTATTTAAAAGGTTATTTAATGGCTAAATTTCAAATATTTACATAATACTTGTTTTCTTTAAACGACAAAATTTATGTGAGTTGAAAACCCATCAAATATTGTAATCCCACTGGATTTGAACCCATGACCAAAGGATAATATGTGTTTAACACCCACTGCTGACATATGGTATGTCCTTGTTAACATGTCATTATTTTCAATTGAAAATTTTAATGAATTAATATTAATGATAAACTAGTAGTATCACTTATTAGGTATGTTTATTAATGTATTAAACATTTTGGTTTTAGAGTATAGTAAGAGATAAATAGACAGACCTTTCATTCCTTTATGGGACTTACGATCTATAAAAATTTTATTTTAGTACTTCATGAATCAAATTTATTTTTTGGATATCTATTTTTTTAAGTTATGGATGGTGTAGAAATTGATAAAAGCATGGAAAGGGATGAAAATAGTGTTTATATAAATTTTTCAAGTATTTATATTTCTATATATTCTTAGGTAGTAAAATAACTACTCAACATTAGGAAAATGATCAATATTATTTTATCATAATATCTTAATTTTTTTAAGTTGATGGAATTTTAAATCATCCCATATTTATGAATTTGAGGAACTAAACTTTCCATTGATAATTCAGTTATTTGTAATTTATTATATCAATCACTCCCTATAATTATTTTTTATTTTTCTCAACGTACATATCTATACTTTACCCTAATGTTCTCATACTTATAGACATAGTTATATGTTTTCTTATGCGACCTTTTTACTTCCCATTATCTCATTTATATAGCATGTTTTACAGACACTTATCAGGATGTAGGATTTCAAAATTTGAAATTTCAAACAATTTATTAACAGGATCAAGTTTAAATTTTTAGGATGAAATTTATTTATTGTGGGGATAATGTAATGCCCTAAAATTCTAAAATAAGAACATTGTATTCAATAACGTGTATAAAACGAAACCCCATGCACATAAGGGAATATAATATCTTGGGAATTTACAATATAATTAATATTTTAAAAAAAAATTAACAGTTTTCAATACACACACATAGAATTAAATTTCTTCACACTCAACAATGATTTTCTTCAATGGCGTGCATTATAAGATAAACCGAGTTTTACTAAGAAAAATATATTAATAAAACATTGTTATTTAATTTTATAAGATATTAACTAGTGGTAATATTATTAGTTATGAATATTATTATCTAATTAATTAAAATCTATGGATTTCACAAATATAAAATTAATTCATCAGTTAGAAATTAATTTGAAATTAATATATAAACTAATTGAATACAAATGGAATGTTTTTATTGAAAAATATTTTCATACTCACAATGGTGTTTTAATCTAATAAATTAAATTGATTAATGAGAGATATTAATTTAATATATATATATATATATATATATATCAATTAAATATTCAATAACATATTTCTAACATTCTTCCAATATATTTTGTAGGCATAATTTTAGAATGAACCCAATTTTATGAAAAAACACATATTTTTTATAAAGGTTCTTTTACCAACTTTTAATGGTGAAAAAATTTTATATATTAATGTTGAATCTTTAAATAATTTTATATGTCAAAATAAAATTTGTTTTTTAAATAGGAACATAAAAATTTGGTTAGGGTTAATTTTTTTAATATTTATGTGGAGTCTCATTTTTTGATCAATAGTGAAAAATATTGAATTTTAATTCCAAACTTCTTTTTCATAAAATTTATTTATAAGGTTAAATTATATTTAAAATTGATTTTAAAGTCATATTATATCAATTATTCAAAAATTTATCCATATTTGGCCTTTTGAATTAGTTTCTCCTTGAAATTGTATATAAACTCAAATCAATCAATTAACCATTTTACTTCAAAGCATACTCTGTCATCCCATCTGTGGGATTAAATTTAAATAAATTTCAACCAATTTTAGATTTTAATATTAAAAAAATAGATTCCATATTTTAAATAATCATAATTTATAATTTTTGATATTTTCAACTGATCCTTGGACAGAAAAAGTTAGTGAAAGTAATTAATATTAATTATAATAATTAAGAGAAAAATTAGCTTACCCCTAGACTAAACCGTATACTTAAGGGCCAAAATGACCTAGAAACTAGTCCAAAATAGATTTTATGCCCATATTTAGACCTTTTATTCCTTTTTATCTAATTTTGTTTTTTGGAGCCACTTTAAATAGTAAAAATGTGGGTAGTATTCCATTCTAGAATTTTTACAAGAATTCCACGTCACCTCCATTATAAAATGCACTCACCACACCCTCTTCCTCACACCTATTAATCTGATTATAATCCAAAAATATCTACTGAAATATATCATAAATATCCCTCCACTCATCTTATAAGGTTCCATTTGGGTTCAAATCAATCCAAGTAACCCTTTGGTGAAAACCAAAAGGAGTTACCTAAAGAAGAGGTAACATCCTTCCTCAAGCACTTTTTCTTTATTTTCATTATTCAATCCCTAATTTGATATTATTCCATGATTGTATAATAAATACAGTATAATTAATATAATTATATGTTATTATTATAAGTTTTTTTACCTACACTTACACACACTTCCATCTAATTGGCAAAAAAATTATTATTTACATGTAAGGCGAACTACCACGTCACAAAAACATGTCATTTGTTTTTCCTTCACCATCTACCATGGTTGTGAATTATGATTGAATATATATTTATATATAATATATATTATTTTTAAAATTTATTTATTATTCTTAAACTTTTTTATAACACTAACCTTTATTCTTTTAATTTTGTGTAAATATGATAACATTGTTTGTTGAATTGTGGACTATAACATCCTAAAAGCGGTGTGATTCGTTCATGAAATAAATGTAATTTATAAAAATTTATTTAATAAAACTATATGAAATATATATGATTCTATAACTAAAATATTCATATATATCATTTAATTTTCATTATTTTAATATAGTAAAAAATGAATGTAGCATTCATGCGTACGTACGACTTACCATATACACAAACGATTTATTCCATTTATTTTCTAAAAATATTATGTATTATTACAAATACAAATATAATGAATATATATTACTTTCACATCAGGTTTAAATTCTATAGATGATGAATCCAAGACAGAAACATCAACTAAAAAGTCAAAACATCCTAGAGAAATTTGCTAATTAACCCCCCAAAATAGTAAAAATAATGAAAGATAACTGACAAATGAGTAATAAGATATTATATGAAGATAATATATTATATAATAATTATTAATAAAGTTTTTAATAATTTATTTACTCGTTTAAAACAATTATACATTAATTTAACGGATTTTCATTCGAAAGGAAACCTAAGTTAATGGATTCTTATCTCACTTATCATTATGTGAGGCATACAACATTTTCACCACTAACTTATTTTGTGAGGTTTATATACTAACCCTTTTGATAAATTATTTCATCAATTATTTTATCTTTATAGTATTTAATGATTAATTTGAATTCATCTTTTTCATGGGGCTTATAATTCAAAAGTTACCAAGTAATAAGGGTCATTGTCTCAATTTCCATTTTTTGAGGCACACATTATTATTGTTCACATAATTTCTTATATATGTTGTATATTCTTCCAAATTGAACTATTATATCATGATTTATTCATTATTATATATATTTATATTTTCAAATTTCATTATCACATCAATGGGGATTTTAATTAGGAGTTACCCAGTGGAAACAAAAATAACCCAATTTCGTTTCATCATCATCATTGAGTAATTTTTTATTGGAAAAAAAAGACCCAGGGATACATATAAGATTATAGGTGTAATTTTTTTTTACTATATATTATTATATTTCAAATTTTTTTATGTGGATGTACATTTTACACCCACAATCTATATATTGATTAATTCTCACATCAATGTTTTGGTCTTTTCAAGGGCCCACATACCAATCTCATTTTGTTCAGGATTATTTACACTTGAATTAAAATCAGATTAAATTATTTGATCATTATATTATAAACCCATTAGGTTTACTTTAGTCTAGTTATTCAGGACATTTTATAAGTAATAGTACAAAATTTACACTATTTAGTACTTAAACTATTATAAATTTTTTAAAGGGAAACTCAACTTCTTCTATCACTTTGGTCGGAGAAACTATTTTCTTATCAAAAAAATGTTTTATGAAAAGGTTTTAAAAAATGTTTCTAACCTTTTAAAAGGATTTATCAAATAAATTTTTAACTATTACAATTTTTTTATGTTTTTATTAGTTATTTTAAAATAAAATGTTTTTAAAAAGGGTTTTCAAAACAAAATGATTTCTTCCTCAAGAAATATTTTAATGTTATTATTATATATAATCAATAAAAACAAACATAATTCTTACTCTAATTGGTATATTCCATATTTACACCATCCCGGTTCCCCCTAGTTATGGTTTTTGATTGATTTGGCCAAGTATAGTATTGAAATTCACTTCCATGAATCCGTTGTTTGTCCCATTGAAATATTAAATCTTCGGTGATAATTTAACAGTAATTTTACCCTAAATATCATTATAATTTATCCTGTATATGTTATTGAATAAAACATATACCCTTTTTACATAAAGTTTGTACTTGAATGTTATTTGATTATCTAAGAAATATTGATAAATCTGAATTTTCTTCTCCATATAGAAATTTGATAAGGAACATTATTAAATCAATTATTCGATATATAAAGATTTATTTAGACAAGTATGAAACGTGTAGGACCCAGTTATAGATAGACCCTCAATGCATTAGTACTCTCATCAGATGAGTTAGTTGGGAATCCTTATATGGGTTTTTACCAAATATGCTAAACCATCTTGAGAATGTTATTGATGGTAAATGTTCTAGGTGAACATCACATCCAATAATCAAGCATTTCCCTAATTTAGACTCAGTTATTATTTATACTTGAAATTTTTTATTTGACATATCTATGAATGTATTCAATAATCACTTTATTAATTAAATGTAATGTTTTTCAGTTTATTACATTTCTATACTGATATTTACTTATCTAGTTATTTTAATTCCATGTGTTATTAATTATTTACCATTCCATATTGATTACTCTAATGAATTCTTTATTGCTTCTACTTTACATACACTGATTAAAAATTTGAGATCACCCTTATTTTTTATATTTCCCCAGTAATCCAAGAAGTCCACTAAGAAATATATATAAGGGTACATTAGATGGAATAAATTTATTATACTCAAAAATTATGTTTTAATTAGTGTATTCATTTTTAAAACAAGACTCAAGTATGTATGTGTTTTACCAAGACTATTAAACTCTTAGGTATTTTAGTATTTGATTCCATATAATAATTAAAATTTAATGGTAGTGGAAACTAGCTTTGGGATTTCTGGGTTTAGGTTTCTATTAAAATACCTGATATATAGAATAATATTATTCTTTGAAAAATGTGTCTTTTAATGCTGAATTTATTTTACTAAGAATTTAATTATTATTTATGATGAATTAATTAATAAATTTTAATTAATAAAAGAATATATATTTATATTTTATAATTTTTTCAATCCATTCTATGTCCTCTATTCAAATAGTTATGTTATAAATGTTATAATACATCATTTATTAGGCTTCATTCTATGAAAACTATCAAATACTTCATATTTATTTCAATGTAATACATATACAATCTCGAGGCATTACCCCTTTGTAAAAGGGTATAATATTCATAGTATATCACTAAAGTGTTCTTAGATATTATTTATAAAATATAAGGATAATATAATTAGAGTTTTTATTGATTAATGAGATCTCAGTAACATCCCAATTTATAATAAATACCCTTTCCCAATAAGTGGGTTTTTATTTTACTGTCTTCCTTGAAATTGATATTTTTAAAATAGTGGTTCTAGATATGGATATAATAAAATGAAATTAGTAAAGAATGATACAAAATGAAATTATTTTAAATATTTTTTGTTATATATTTTTATTTGGTCATTATAGTAGTATTAGGAAATTCAGCTATAGTATTTTTTGATTTAATGAACAGAGTCATTTATGATAACATTGGATTGTTCGAGTTAGTAACTTTATTTTATAATCCTACTTATTATAAATTTTAGGAAGTGCATGAACACTATATAATATAATTTTTTAAAATTTTGAGAAGGATGAATTTATATTCCAAATTATTCAACTATAACGTTTTTTATCATTTTTCAACAACTTTTTGGGATCGTTGTCTCTAATGAAATTATTTTTGATGATCCTTAAAATATAAATTTATTTGAATAATGTTCAAGAAAATTGATGGTTATTGATAATTATTGTTTCCTTAGGTTTTTATTATATTAATAATTTTTTTAATACATTTAAATATTACCTAACAAAAAACAATGATATTTTGAGAGAGTGATACATTTGACATGACCAAGGTGTGTGATGAATGTTTTCAAAATGTAAAGATGATTTTTGTTAATGAACTCTTAAAAATTATATATTTTATAGGATGAGGATTATTCAACTATAAAAACTCATTAAAGAATGTTTTTGATTTTATCTTAATGAAAAGTGATACTGAAATTTCATATGAATCATACCATTGAAATATTCATTTACTGAATTATGTTGTTAATGAAATTGTTAATGATGTAGTTATATTTTTTGGAAGGAATTAGATCATTATATCTATGGTTATAGTTGTAATAAAAAATTTTAATAAGTATTTTCATATATATATATCTATATGGATGGATTTAAAAATGACTAGTAAGATATTATTTAATTGTTGATGGATTATAGTCACACGCACCGTTTTCTTCTGACAAATGAAAAAACTATGACAACCCATATTTTAATAAACTTTAATTAATGATTCATTACATAATGATACACATAATAAAACCCCATATTCCTGTTAGGAATACATTATTTGGGAAATTTGATACAAAATATAATAACTTGAAACAAGGGTAAAATGAAATTATTGAAAAACTATATATCATGCCCTTAATATCCATTGATCTTATAAAGTTGTAAATGAAAGCTTGAGGATGTACATAAGAAATGGGTGTGGTACAAACCCTAATAAGGTAATAATATAATTTTTTTATAGTATTACAAGATATGCAAGAGGCATTTCATGGTGACAAATAAGTGGTGATAATCATAAAAACGAACATCAAATCATGATATAATATGATAACATAAAGGTGACATAGGAATGTGGAAACAACAAAAAAACGACATCATAAGCACAATTCATGGAAATAATCTATGAAATAATAAAAATGTGTTCCTAGGATAGCCTATCATGCACTATATATGGAATATTATGAGATAAAAACATTACCCATTTCATTGAATGGCAATATTATTCTAGGTCCACCTGTCACATTCATATCATGTACATGCATAATTATGCCACATTGATCATAAAAATATGTATGTCTTGTATAAATATTAATCCCATGATTAGGGATCGTGGGTTATATACATTTAAGTGAAAAATGATTAAAGTATATGTATATCTAGGTAAAAAAACCTTTAGTGGAAATGTGGATGGGAATTCACTACAAAAATGATTGGCATGGAAAATCCCATGATAATTTTAGTAGCATAAGAAGGGTACATAAAAATTATTTAAATGGTTTAATGAGAAAAAAATTTGTATATAAACCCATGTAAATAATAAGCATAATAATAAGGATGAATAAAAATATATTCCAACATGAAAAAATTGGAAATCAAAAGGTAGTATATAAATACGCTTTATGAAAAAACAGTGGAAGGAAATGATCCCTTACCTTGAGAGGGCACTTCTAAAATATTATTAGGATCTTCTTAATATATTGAGGGAAAATTTTTAAGGATTTATGAAGATAAAATTAAATAATATTCATTCTATAATGGGATTTGAGTGAATATTATGGGATGTTGGGTGGGTTTTATAGAAAAAGAGATGGAAATTATTTATTAATTTCTATACATAGGTTTTGGACTCTATATGATAATGAAATCTAAATCACAACCATTTTCATGGGTATTGAAAATTATTTATAACAATGAAGAGTGTTTTTAAATATTTTTTAGTATAATGATTTCATTCAATAAAATAATACCATTGTTTTTGTGAAAGCCAGTCATATTCTTAAATAATTAATTTTAAAACCATAAAATATAATATAGGTTTTTAAAGAATCATTAAGGGTTTATAAAATTAATAAAATAACATTAAGAACACATTATATTTAAATAAAAATATAATTTTGGTTTTTTATAGTTTTCATAATATTCATTACGTCACTCTTTTTTTGTTTTATGATTTTATAATATATAACATATATTTATAACACATTTGATTTTTACACAAATAATTGAATGTCCCAAAAAAGTATAAAAAATTAATATTTGGATAATTTAGATATGATGAATTTAAAAATAATATTTATTTATTCAAAATTATTCTCTAAAAATGAATAGTTACACTTTTAAATAAAAAATACACATTAATAGAAAATAAATGTTTTTAGGATGATAACGGTTTACAAACATTATTGAAATTAAATTTGACTTAATATAATAATATTAAAATTTATATTTAAATAAATATTACTTTTTAAGAATATTTTATAAATATAGAATTATTTTAAAAAATTATTTAATTTATCAAAAATATTGTCCTAATTGAAACTATATATTTTTCAAAAATAAAATTTGTGTTTATAATATCCTCTTACCTTGATCAGGTATTTTTATACCTTATATAAGTTCCCATTCAGTTAAAAATACATTTATGGGAATTTTCTAGGTTTACTACAGACTAAAGAATAAGTCAATGTCATATACCTGAAGTACATGTCGTGTACTTGGTGCTGGTTGCATGTCAAAGACTAGGAGATCATGTCATGAACTGGGAGATCCTGTCGTGAGCAGGTACACATCATGTAACTGATGTAAATGACTTTTTAGGGTTTAAATGTCAGTTTTTAATCCAAGATGAAGGGTTTTTCATTGTAACATATCTTATGTGGACTACAAGTCGTGACCATGTTGTACACGTTGTGACCCAGCCTGTGTACAATTTTAAAACGATCGATCGACAGTTCTTCTGGGTCCTTTTTAATCCAGATCTCATGTCTCTCGACCCAAGAACCTTCCTAGGAATTTTTTAGAGGTTCCCCTCTTTCCGGATTGATAAGATCAACTTTGGATCATTGCTTCGTTTGGGGTACGATTCCTGGGTAAGGGTTCTCTATTGTTTTATCTCTTTCTTCAAGTTACCATCTTTTTCTCCTCTTGGGTTTATTAATGGATCATCTAGGAAGTGACTGATCTATTCCCAATGGTGTTGGATCATGATTCCATGTTTTGTTTCATGGTATCCTTCACCTTATTTCTTGTTGACTGTTGCTGTTTTGAGTGTCGTTCTTCGTAAAAGTGGAAGGAGGTTCCCTCTTGATATGCCAAATTTACTACCACCGTATTTCTTGATTTATTGTAATTTTTTATTTAAAGTAAAATTATCAATCATTCTATCAATTAATTTTATATAACCCAATTCCTATGAATTGGGATATTTAAAATGGTATTGGCATGGAAATTTGAAAAACCCCAAATTCTACTGAATTCGGGTGGGTTTATAGAAATTGTCGGATTTAAATTTTTGAATTTAAATTGTGGATTTTATTGAAATGTTATCAATTGGATATTTTAATTTAATTATAAAAAATAATGGTTAAAATAGTGGAAATGTTTTAGAATTAATTTCTAGCTTGATAATGTATTAAAATGATTTGATAGAAACCTAGTGGGGTTATCTTGTGAAGAAGGCATGTTTTATAATGAAACCTATTTTGGTTTTAAATGGAATGAAATTGGAATTTTTGAAATGGAAGAATAGGATTTATCTTACATTAATTAGTCTTAAAATAGTTCACCCATCATGTAAGAGAGCAAGAAAGCCTTATGAAGTTATTGAGTTATTCGGATAAACTCTACGATATTACAACGTTATAAAACAAACATGCAGTTGGTCACATCCCCTATGGGTTGGTGATGAGTCTCCTTTGGCCAGTGTTATAGGGACATGTGTATACACATTTTCCTAAGTTCACATAGAGAGTGGGGAATCCTATAGATGGTTAATACTATCATACCGATTGGCAGATGACCATGTTTCTTACTTTTTTTTATTTATATTTGAGATATAAATGTATGCCAATGTTGTTTGAGATACTTTACATGCTTGATTAATTTATATAAACTGTTTTATAAAAATTCATTACTTGAGCCATTTTTCTATAAATATTCCATCACTCATAAAGTAAATCCTGTGCTTTGAATGTATTTTCCTTCACATTGAAAATGTATATCATGTTTTGTTTAAACATGCCTTCAAATTTTCAAAACATGTCTGTACTGAAATATTGAAAGGTTTCCTTTAGATAATATAAATTTTGAATCTATTATGGAATATTTGGTGGTGTTCTACGACGATTAGGCTTATCCTATACTTTTTCTTTCAGGTGTTTGTAGACATTCTTATTCCGGGCTTGAGCAATGGGATGAGATCTCTTGGAGGTGGATGCAACTATTGTGATTTTGGAATTGGTTAGTTGTGTACATAGGGAACATGCTGATTATTTCTTGTTTAGTAATTTGGGTTATAGTAATTTTCCTTTTCTGACTCATTGAGTTCTGGTACCTTTACTCCCAGTGGAGTTTTTTATTGATATGAATACTATCTTTTATATTTTACATCCGCATTCATGTGGAAAATCATTCCCAATTGTATGTTGTACGATGCTAGGTTATAATCACCAGAACATAGGGATCAAGAATTCCCTTCAGGTCATGTCAGGGCCGACTCAATTATCAGGTTATTCGGGTTCCCAGGCAGTTTTTTGACATGTTGGTATCAAAAGAGGATGTTGATCCTTTCTTTGAAGTCTGTATTTATTTTTGAAATATTTTCTGGACATAGGAGATAGTTTAAATTGATTGCATGGAAATATCTCACCGCAATGAACCTTAAGTCTCCAAGGGTGGTTAGGGAAAGACATATTTTAGATCTAGTATTTTCACTATAAAGATTTTGATAGGTTGAAATTAAAATCGTTTTTGTTCTTTCTATTGAGAATATGTTCTCTTTCTACTCAGTTTTTTGTGTTAATATAATTAATTCCTTGTAGCTTATGATGTTGTGTAGCATCATGTCACCAAGATGACATGAAAATCCATTGTAGTAAAAGGATGATACTGAACCTTAGTAAGAAAATATTATTTTTTGATCTGCATCTGGTTGAGGTAATTGGGCACACTGTCTATGTTCTGGGACACGGTCCACCACCAGTTCCCGCTCAGGCTCCAACTATGGATCCTCAGGGGGGATGTTCTTCAAAATTGTTCTCAAGAGTTATTTCTCTATAATCCAGTAGTATTCAAAGGCTCCATTGATGCTCGATATACTGAGTAATCATTGGGAAGGATATGATGTTTGTTTGAGTTCTTGGAGACACCAAATCTGATCATAGTGATGTATGAAACTTTCGTGATGGAGGGACCGAGCAGGAGGTAGTGGGAAATTATGGTGATATCAGTGAAACATGAGGGATTATAGTGGAAAGACATCAATGTTATTTTCACCAATTTCTTTCTATCCAGAGTCAATGGTGTTGGATAAGGCTATGGAGTTCCTCAAGATTTAGAAGGCTGAAAAAACCATGATTGAGTATTCAAATCACATTTATGAGCTGGTACATTTTTCTCATCAGATTGTATGTAATGAGAGGATGATGGCTTGATAGTTTGAGATGAGACTTTGATCAGATATTCATTCTCATGTTTTATTGTTGAATCTATCCACTTATACTAAAGAGTTGGATAAGGTGATGATGGTTTTTGATGGACTTGGTTGGAAGGTCAGGGTTGATATGAATTCCTTTTTTCTCCCAGTGTAAGCATTGGTTCATTCAAAGTATAATAGATCATGATGATCATCGCAAAATTTATGGATGACAGACTCATTCCACGACTCCTACTACTCCAAGATGAAGTTATTTGACTTTTTACCAATGTGGAATTCTAATAAATTCTAGGAAGGTTTACGCTGAGACACCTAAGAATTGTGGCTCATGTGGACATTTCGGGCACATGTAGAGGTTCTTCCATCACTTCTATACTCCGTGTAGTGGGAAAGGATCATCATATCCTCCTTAAAATGAGGGGAAATAAAATGATTCAATGATTAAAGGGTTACAACAATAGGCATTCAAAAAAATAATATTCTCCACATAGTAAAAGAGTCTCTAGAAGAGGTGAACACGAGTCTAGAAACTGTGGGATGTACTATTACCACTGCTTCATCATTAGTGAATGCCCTTTTATACTAGTTCATATCACTCTTTTACTTCAACCCGTATTGTTAATCTTCTAAATATTCCTATAGAGAATATATCATGTGAAATAGATATTTCCACACCCATTGGTATGAAGATAGAGTTGGGTCAATGTAGTCCTGCTAGTGTCTTCTCTTTTTCAGATTTCAATCTACTATGGAGTTTTCTTGTTCTTTATGTGAAATTTCTTGACGTCATATTAGGGATATATTGGATCATTTCCAAAAAATACTGAATTGATCTTTATCTTCTATGGGTCTAAGTTAATACACCTAGTGGTGAGAAGATTATCTTTCAAGGAGAATGGGACCCAAGGTCGAGTAGAGATAGAACTTATTACCTAGAGATGAGGAAAATGATATTAGTTCTTTCTTTTGACCTGGAGGGAGATTTAATGGGTGGTGATCTTCCTCCAGTTGTCGACAATTTTTCAATCATATTTCTTTTGGATTTCTCTGGTCTTCCACAAGTGAGATAGGTTGAGTTTCTTATTGACTTAATTCCTAGAAGTCAACCATCCTCTTTCCCCTATTACCAAATAGTACCAAATGAGTTGAAAGAGCTGAAGTCTCAGTTAGATGATATCTTTGAGAAATGATTTATTCATCTAGGTGTGTCACCTTACATAGGGCCTATTCTATTTATTAATAAGGATGCTGTTTCTCTATGCTCATGTGTCGATTATCAAAATCTCAATCAAGTTATTATAAATAAAAAAAATACTTCTTTCTATAGATTGATGATATTTTTGATCAACTAAAATGGGTGAAGTGGTTTTCAAAGATTGACCTTCGATATGTTTACAATCAGTTGAGAATAAAAGAATCTGACATTTTGAAAACCAAATTTTGGAGTAGGTATGGGAACATCGAGTACCTTGTTATTACCTTTGGTTTGAGAACCACTCCGGATGTTTTTATAGATTTAGTGAATAAGATTTTCCATGAGTATCTGGATACCATTTTGGTAGTCTTTTTGGATGAAATTATTGTTTACTCCATGTCCAGGGAGGACAATGTGCAACATATGAGAATAGTTATGAATTTACTAAGAAATCACTTCCATTTTTCCAATAATTAAAATTGTGATTTCTGGATTCGAGAAGTAAAATTATTGGGACACTTTGTGTCTAAACAAGGTGTATCCGTTGATCATAAAAAGGTGAAGGTTGTTATTACGTGGGAGAAACCATGAAATGTCTTCGATATTCAAAGATTATTGGGATTAACTAGATATTACCGCAGGTTCATGAAATAATTCCCTAAGATAGATTCTCAAATGACTGCTCTGACATGGAAGGGGGTAGTGTTTTCTAGGGATTACAAATGTTATTGTTATTTTTTCATGTTGAAACATTTTTTGACTACTGCGCAGATGTTGAAACTTCCAGAATATGGGTAGGTCGATGTAGTCTTTTGTGATTCGTTATGTTCTGGATTGGGTTTTATTCTTATGTAGGGTGATCATGACATATATTTGGATCTATTCAATACAAGACACATGTGAAAAAATTTCATACCCATGATTAGGAACATGCAGCTGTGATACACACACTAATGATTTGGAAGGACAACCTTTTTTAAAATTGTTTTACAATGTATTTAGACAAAAAAATACCAAGTAATATCTTCTCAACAAATGATTTTAATCATCTACAGAGGAATAGGGTGGAGTACCCACAATCTTTCGACTTTTTCATCACCTATACCCCATGGAATGTGAATGTCGTTACTAATGATTTGAGCTGGAATCTTTTAACCCAAGAAGTGAAAGAATATTTAGAAGAGTATAATTTGATGGATATTTTTTCACATTTTTATATTGGAGTTTAGGAAGATGGATCTAAGGTTTATTTAGCTTCTAGTTGACATCTAATCTTCTCGAGATGATTCTTCAAGATCAAGATCTTGATGATGAGTTCTATGGCATTAGAGAATCCCTTTATATCGGGGAGATCGTTGTACAGTGTTTGTTCTCCAAAGTGGGTGTTCTAAGATAACATAATGATTCATGGTGCCGTTAGAGGCACGAAAGGCTGTGATGGGAGATACTCATAGCTCTCAGTGTGCTGGAAATTTGGGAACCAAATTTTTTTTATAAAATGTGGCGAATGTTATGGTGTCCAAGTTTGAGGTGAGAAATTTCTGAGTTTGTCTTTTATTTCTATGCAATCCAACAGGTGAATTCCATGCACTAGAAACCTTTAGGTTTTATTCAACCACCTCCATTCCCAACTTGAAAGTGGTATGAGATATCTATGGACTTTGTGGTTGGGTTGCCTTATACCTAGATAAATAGGAATGGAAAATGGGTTGTGATCGATAGGTTGACCAAGCCAGCTCACATTATACCCATTCATGATACGACCAAATTTGAGGAGATGGGAATACTCTACATGAAAGAGATTGTTCATTTTCATGGAGTTCTATCTTCTATAGTCTCTAATTGGGGTCTTCGGTTCACACCTTACTTTTAGAGAGGCCTTCAGGATGCATTGGGATTTCAGGTTTGGTTTAGAATGGCCTACCATCTGTAGTCGTGTGGCCAATTGGAAATAGCTGTATAGATTCTTGAGGATATGATTCATGCCTATTTCCTTGATTTCAGTGGGGCTTGGGATTATCACTTAGGGATGGTTGAGGTTTCATATGATAATAGTTACCAGTCTGTAATCAAAATGACACCTTTTGAGTAATTGTATGTTCAGACTTGTAAATAATTGTAGTGTTTGTTAGAGGCCAGTTAAAGTTATTTTGTTGGATCAAGCATGGTGTAGGATATGAAAATAAGATTTAACATACATTTTAGAGGATTTCGATGGAACAATGCCGATATAATTATTATGCTGATCAACAGCATAGCTCTTTTGAATTTTTAGTTAATGATCAGGTGTTCTTAATGGTTTCACCCCAGTTGGGTCATCGATGGATTGGGAGGAAAGAGTAGCTTGATCCTCACATTGTGGTAATTTATGAGGTTGCTGAGTAGGTGGGGAATGATGCATACCAATTTTTACTTCCACCTTAGATGACGTTGATACACAACATGTTCCATGTATCACAGTTGAGAAGTAATCTATTTGATCCATGTCACATTTTGAGTTTGAGTGATCTTGAGATCAATCTTGATTTATCTTTGATCGAACATCCAGTCAGGATAGTTGATTCCAAGGCCATGGTTTTTCATGGGAAGACAATACCTTTATGTCATGTTCTATTGAAAAATGGATCAGATAGTCATGAGATGTGGGAACATGAGGCATTGATGAGAGAGAAGTGGACTCATTTCATTTGCATGAAATATTATTCATAGGCTTTCAGGGGAAAAAACATTTTTATGGTGGGGGTGGCTGTAACATCCCATTATATTTATCTGGTAATTTTACATCTTTTATAAGTTCCTATTTGGTTAAAAATCCATTTATATAATTTTTCTGGGTCTACTACAGACTGCAGAACATGTACATGTCATGTACCTGAAGTACACCTCATGTACTTAGTGCTGGTTGCACATCATAGACTTGGAGATCATTCTATGGACAGGTAGATCATGTTGTTAGCAAGTACACATCAGTTACATGAGGACACATCATTTAGGGGTTAAATTATAGTTTTAATCCAAGGCGATGGGTTTTTCGAAGAAATATGTATTGTTTGGACTACACGTCATGACCTTGGGGTACACGTCATGACCTAGCCCAAGTATAGTTTTAAAATGCATGATCGGCTGTTTCTGTAACACCCCAGGTAAATAAAGAACATGAAATTTTTATATTTATCCATATTTGTGCATAAAATATTAATATTACTTTAAAGGTAACTCTACGCTCAATGGCGTACCCAATACGCAACAACGAGTTTCTTTGAAATCTTACGTTGCATTCTAAAAATAAAATAACATTATTTTAATTGGTAGTTAACGCCTAGCTGTTGTATTGGAAAAAATGAATTGAAATAACTAAAATATGATTTTATATGTTTGTTAAATGTTTTTACATTTATCCAACAAAAGATAAAGGCTTAAAATAAGAAAAGAATTCAATTTTAAGCATAAATACTCTAAAATTCACTAAAAGGTCGATTTATCACCTTTTGATGGTGAAACCTCTTTAATATAGTTTCGGTCACTCTTATACATTACATTAGACCAAATAAAATTCTACTTTTGAATCGGGACTTCAAAATGTACTTTGTGTAAATTTTTGGTATCTTTCCGATAAAGTTCATTTTTAACGAATAGTGAAAGATGTTGTATTTTAATTAAAAACCTCTTTTTAATATAATTTATTTATATTATTAGATCTTATTTTTAATTAGTTTTAAAGATAAATTAGAATATATTTTCACCATTTAATCCAATGGTGGTCATTGGAATTAATTTCACTTTGAAATTGGACTTAAACTAGTGTCAATCTTTTAATAGATATTGTTTCTTAAAAACATGCTATTTGTTTTGAAAATGGGAATTAATTATTAAATTAATTAATGCCAGTTATATGTTTTTAATTTGGTAAAATATACATAATTTTTGAATTCAGAATATCAAATATAGCTTAGGGTGAATTTTTGGTATTTTTCTGAAAAACTTCAATTTTTGATGAATAGTGAAACCACTAAGTGGTAGTTTAAAATCTGATTTTTCGTTTAAATGAAACTTTACCACTTCTGGGATTTGAATTTCAAAAATCTGACATACATGGTTGTCATTATGATGTAAAATGTGGTTTAATGGGATTAAAATAATTTTTTGGTGAATAGTAACTTTTATGTTTCATTAATCGAGATTAAAGGTAATAAGTGTAATTTAAAGTAAAGATAATGTTATAATAATATGAAATGACCGTGAAAAATGTCCTACCATTATTGGATGAGTCATGACCGACCAAGACAGTCCATGGGTCAACTTGGGGACCCCATGGAGCCACTTTGGTAGGAAAATGACATTAATAACGTTTTATTTAAAGTTAAAACTTAAATGTCACAAACATGTGTTGTTTTACTAAAACAATTTTAACATAAAGTTTTAAAAGTCATATTTTTTGACTATAAATATTAATTTGAAAGTTAGAACGTTTTCCTACATGATTATATTTTGTTTTTATAATTTTTAGACACTAAATAAATTAAATTATTTATGACACCATGATGATGCAGCGATTACCTCATTATTTAACGATATAAATAAAATGAAAAGAGAATGCCAAATCTAAGACCTAAACTTGTCAAAAACCTATTGAATGGGTGGATTTCGAACTCTTATCACCTTATACTTGAAATATATAATTTTGGGACCTTTAAAATCCGAAAATCATTTTATAATAAAGTAAAAGTTTATAACTTTCCAAGAGTGCCCCTCCTCTCCTCTTATAAAAGGCCCCCACCTCTACAACCTTACCCACACCTCTCAAGCCTTTGGGTCGGACAACCCCTGCCCATTTTGTCTCTCCAAATCCTACTCTTACTCATATAAGCCTCACTTTGGGCTGAAGTCTTTCCAAGGAAGCCTTTGAGCTGAAATAAAAAAGAGTTACGCGATTTAAAGGTAGTGTCTTCTCTTGTGTTCTTATGTTTTATTTTGCTTCTCCAACCCCCTATATTTTTTTTATTCCTTTATTTTGTAAAAAAACCAGTATTTAAATGTACTTGGATGTTATTATAAGAAGTATTCGAGCAACAATTACACACACATCCTTCTAATGGTTAAAGAACATATTGTTTCTGTGGATGGCGAATTACTACCCCATGAAACGATTATTGTTCAATATTCATTTAACTTCTTTAAAGGTGGCCATTATGATGTCACTGTATTTTATATATTATATATATGGTATTTATGTTTTCTATATGCTTCTGTATTTTATATTTAAGACATACCTTTGTTCTTTTAATGTTGTGCAAATGCGATAATTTCATATAAGGACGTGTGGACTACCACCCCCTCAAGTGACGTGACTCGTTCATGCAATACATGGAATGTATAAAGAATGAGATGAATGAACATATGTGACCTATATAACATATATATTATACTGGAATTATAATAAATATATCTCTCATTTATTTCTAATTCCATTAATATGACAAAGAAATGAAACTAGCGTTCATGGGTACGTACGGCTTACCGTCTCCATGAACGGTACATTTCATTTCTTATCTCCAAATGTTATGAACTATTATAAGTACATATATATAATGGATATATATGTCATATATTACATATAAATTCTGGATATAATTCTGGAACTATAATATATATCTCTCTTTTAGCTTTAATTCCATTAATATGACAAAAAAATGAAAGTAGCGTTCATGCGTACGTACGGCCTACCATCTCCATGAACAGAACTTTTAATTTTTTATCTCCAAATGTTATGGAATAGTATAAAATGAATATATACTGGATATATATGATATTTTGATCATTAATACTATTCTGGAAATTATTTACTTATAACTACATGGGCAATCATTTTAAAACAAGTTCATTTTTGACTCATGTACCAAACTTCAGCAAAAATGTCTGATATGAACCAACATTATTAAATAATTATAATAAAATTATAATATGTTATATGAAATGAATAATAATATTTAAAGGATTTACTTAGGCAATTATAAATTAAACAATGTATATTATTCATGAATATGAAGAAATGAACAAGACAAGTTAGACTTGAGGTAAGGGATCCTACCCCTCTCTTTCTTTTTAAGTACACTCTTTTATGTCATTCCTTTTAAGATCATCTTTCTTATGATTGGGATGTTATTTTATATTACCCTTACTGTACATTTTATGTTCATATGATGAGAGACCCTATTTTCTCTCATCAATCCATTTTGGAAGTTTTGAGTGGCGCCGTTAGGCTGCCGAATTTTCGGAAGAGATCCAACCTCTCTCTTTCTTTTTAAGTACTCTCCTTTATGTCAATTCTTTTAATATCCTATTTTTTATGTTGGGTGATGTTATTTTATATTCTTCTTGATGTGAATTTAATGTTAATAAGATGAGAGACCCGATTTGATCTCATCAATCCATTTTTGGATGTTTTAAGTGACGCTGTTAGGCTGCAGAGTTTTCATAAGGGATTTTTCATCTCGCTTTTATTCCTATGACATTTGTGCTACATTTTCCACAATTTCCATTGAGTGGTGAATGTAATTCCCATTATTATACTATTTGTGTAGTATAATTTCAATTATGGGTATTTACATCTTCATTGTATGTCCCTTTTCCATGGGGTGTACGTTTCGAATGTTACCCAAGTCGGTAGGGGAACCTTTCACCCTCCTCTTTTTAAAAGACTTCATTTTGTTGGGTCTTTTAATTTAAATATTGTTATGTTGGGATATGTTCTTCTATATCCTTATTGATTTAAATTTTAAGTACAAGTGATAAGATACCATTTTCTATCTCATCAACTCTTTTTCTGAATTTTGAAGTGACACCGTTAGGTTGTCGAATTTTGGTAAGGGAACTTCTTAACCCAATTTTAATTCATTGGGATAAACTTGTATTCCTTGAATATGTCATTATATGAATATGTGTTAATGAACACTTATTGTTTTAAACTTAATATCCACTTATATTTGGTGTATTCGTTTGTCACACATAATTATGTAATTTATTTATCCTTAATCCAAGGATAACGTCTTTGTAAGGGACTTCGTCTCAATCTCCTTTCATAGAGGCATGTTTTGTTCTAATACAAGACTTTCTTTTATACGGTGTATAAAACATCTTTTACTTTTCATTTCATTAGAATGGAATCTTTTTCTACGATTCATTTTACTAAAGGATAAAAAGGAATGTTTCTTTTAACGTTCGCGGTGACAACGACCTTTTCCGCCGCCACGAGTATTATTTGATCATTGGAATCCTCAACAAGCTGTTATATTTTTGAAAAGTAAATAAATACTATATACTATTTTATGTATTTTGGTATTGAAAATGGTTTTGAAAATGGATTTGTTATGTCAATATATTTAAGTGATATATTGTGTTTGAAATGTGGAAATGTTCTCTTTCCTTTATTATTGTTTTATGTGTTATGATTTTATAATGGTACTTGGACATTTGACGGGTGGTTATGTGATCAACCATATGAAGGGTGGTGCCATGAATACCAGGATGGGTGGTTACGTTATAACCTCCAATGAATTGGGTATGGAAGTCAGCCGTATGGCTATTCCATTAAGTGATATGTGTGGAAGTCGACCGTATGGAAATTCCATTTAAGTATGTTTATGTCCCAAGTTACCTTTATATGTTATGTATATGGGTTTTATTTTAATGTTTTGGTTACAAAATGGTAAGTAATGATCTTTTATTCATTGAAGAGTTTATACTACTTCATAAAGGTGAAAAGTATTACTTTGATAAAGTACTCATGGTTTACTTGTTGTTTTGAAAAACTAAAAATTTTCTTTCTTTGTGTATCCCTTACTGAGCTTTTTCTCCTCACCCCAAGTTCTTTTTTTGAAATTTTTTTCACAGGATGTAATGTGGAATAGGGTTAAGGATGGTAACAAGGAAACTTCATGCTATCTAAAACGTGGAACTAGATAAGTTTCTTTTTAAGAGTTTTTATTTTATGGAAACTTAGTAGAAGTGTCTACTTTGTAATCTTTTGATATGTAATAGTTACGTGCTAATTATCCAAAACTGTAAACCTGAAAAGATCCTCCATGTGAATTATTCATTTAATTCAATAATAAGTAATGTTTAAGGCCGAGTCCTTATAGTTGGTATCAGAGGTAAGTTTAGATAACTTTAGGGGATAGGGTATTCTCTAAGTATAAATGAAATTACCATAATGGTTAGGATTTCAAAAAGATTCCTAGTTTTAGATAAAGTGAATGAGTAAGTATATCTTAGTGTTTATCTTCTTCATTAGTACATGATGGGTTTGTTGATATACTCACACTGACATTTCGGTTTTTAGTAAATGGATGGATCTACCAGGAACCAAAGTGACAATGGGTTTGAAGGAAACTGTGGTGGTTCTCTGATTAAGAGACTGGATGAAATTGGGGATTCAATGTGGAATCTCGTGGTTGTTCTAACCAACTATCAAGGGGTCATGATCAACCACTTGAACCTTGGTGTGTTATCTAATGCATCATGTACGAGAGAACCAACTAAACAAGGAAGTTCAGGTAATAATTATAAAGGTAACCATTAGGGTTTATATGATCCTTAGTTTTGAGGTAATTATGGGTTACCATACATTATGATGGAATCTGAACGACATGAGATAAACGTGAGGTTAAATTATGTTATGGTTATTTTTTTAGATTTTATCTCATTTTGGGGAATGTTTTAAGAATTATATTGTTTTGGAAAAAGGACAACATGCAGACCGTGTGACAACCCGTCGCGTCGGACAAAGCTACAGGAATCGAACCCACAACCAAAGTGCGACTGGTATTTATCACCAACCACTGGACTACGTGAAGTCCCTGGTTAGTTTGAGTAATTATTTTTAGTTACATGATTATATGAATCTAGAATAATTTGATTTTGGGTTATCTATGGAAATTATTAAACTATCATGGAGGATATGTGATTAGGTTAATTACTTTTCAGTATGAGACTATAAGAGTAACTCATGTTATTTGGAGATAAATGTTAAGGTTTATCTTGGTAGACTATGTGACTAAATCCTTAAAATATTTGGGTTTAAATCTTAGTTTGGTTTTCATTGAAGAATTTTATGGACAAATTATTTATTGAATGGTCTTTGTTGAACTTTGGGTATTGTTTGACAAATTTTGGAGATTAAGAATAGATTTTTTTATAAAGGATTATCCTTTTTGGGTATTATCTGATCTCATACTATCATTTTTGGTTTTAGTTTTGGTTAAGGTCTAAATAAAGGAGAAATATATAGTTCTATTTTATGGATTTGGTTATTCTCTATAATTTGATTATAGTACTCTTAATGTGAACAAGTCTTCCTAAATACTCGTCTTTTGGAGAAATTTTGAGTTTGATTAAGGAATCTAGTAAAAGTTGAAAGTCCACGTGATAAGTAAGTATGTTTCATTATGATTTAGTTATGATAAAAAATAAATTCCTCAATGAAGAGTAAATTAAAACAAAAATGTTGTCTGTTAACTTTTCCTACTAGGGAATCGAATACCATTTAACCCACCACAAGTTTGTGATTTTCTTGTGGTTAACTTTCTCCTAAACATGTCTTCTATCACACTCCCTCAGAACATGACCCTTTTCTTTTTATTCCATATCCATGTTTTCCTATATGGAATTCTATTATGGGTTAACTTGAGTGACCTCTGTACTTCTCTTTCTTTCTTTTAAAGTGATTGTTTTTCCGACTCTTGTTCCCATGTGGGACTTTCAATAAAGTTTATGAGCCCAATCTTAAAATTGAGAGGATGAAATTCCCAAAAGGGGGGAAGGATGTAACACCCCAGGTAAATAAAGAATATGACATTTTTATATTTATACATATTTGTGCATAAAATATTAATATTACTTTAAAGGTAACGCTATGCTCAATGGCGTACCCAATATGCAACAACGAGTTTCTTTGAAATCTTACATTGCACTCTAAAAATAAAATAATATTATTTTAAATGGTAGTTAATTCCTTGTCGTTGTATTGGTGGGAATGAATAGAAATAACTAAAATATTATTTTATATGTTTGTTAAATGTTTTTACATTTATCCAATAAAGGATAAAGTCTTAAAATAAGAAAAGAATTTAATTTTAAGTATAAATACTCTAAAATTCACTAAAAGGTCGATTTATCGCCTTTTGATGGTGAAACCTCTTTAATATAGTTTTGGTCACTCTTATACATTATATTGGACCAAATAAAATTCTTCTTTTCAATCGGGACATCAAAATGTACTTTGTGTAAATTTTTGGTATCTTTCCGATAAAGTTCATTTTTATACGAGTAGTAAAAAATGTTGTATTTTAATTCAAAACCTCTTTTTAATCTAATTTATTAATATGATTAGATCATATTTTGAATTTTTTTAAGTTAAATTTGAATATATTTTTATCATTTAATCCAATGGTGGTCATCGGAATTAATTTCACTTTGAAATTGGACATAAACTAGTGTCAATCTTTTAAAATATATTGTTTCTTAAAAACACGCTATTTGTTTTGACAGAAGGAATTAATTATTAAATTAATTAATTCAACTTATATGTTTTGAATTTGGTAAAATAGAAGTCATTTTTTAATTCGGAATATCAAATATAGCTTAGGGTGAATTTTTGGTATTTTTCTGAAAAACATCAATTTTTGATGAATAGTGAAACCACTAAGTGGTAGTTTAAAAACTGATTTTTCGTTTAAATGAATCTTTACCACTTCTGTGATTGGAATTTCAAAAATCCGACATACATGGTTGTCATTAGGTTGTAAAATGTGGTTCAATGGGATTAAAATAATTTTTTGGTGAATAATAACTTTTAAGTTTTATTAATCGTGATTAAAGGTAATTAGTGTAATTTAAAGTAAAGATAATGTTATAATAATATGAAATGACCATGAAACATGTCCTACCCTTATTGGATGAGTCATGGCCGACCAAGACAATCCATGGGTCAACTTGGGGACCCCATGGAGCCATTTTGGTAGGAAAATGACATTAATAGATTTTTATTTAATGTTAAAATTATAATGTCACAAACATGTGTTGTTTTACCAAAACAATTTTTACATGGGGTTATAAAAGTCATATTTTTGACTATAAATATTTATTTGAAATATAATAAGATTTCCTACATTATTATATTTTTTTATAATTTTTAGACGCTAAATAAATTAAATTATTTATGACACCATGATGATGCAGCGATTACCCCATTATTTAACGATTTAAATAAAATGGAAAGATAATGTAAAATCTAAGACCTAAAATTTTCAAAAACCTATTGGATGGGTGTATTTAGAACTATTATCACCTTATCCTAGAAATATATAATTTTGGGACCTATAAAATCTGAAAAGTATTTTATAATAAAGTAAAAAGTTTATAACTTTCCAAGAGTGCCCCTCCTGTCCTCTTATAGAAGGCCCCCACTCTACCACCTTACCCACACCTCTGAAGACTTTGGCTTGGAAAAACCCTGCCCATTTTTTCTCTCCACATCCCTATTTTAATCCTAGAAGCCTCACTTTGGGAAGAATTCCTTCCAAGGAAGCCTTTGAGCTCAAATCAAAAAGAGTTACCCGATTTAAAGGTAAAGTCTTCTCTTGTGTTCTTATGTTTTATTTTTCTTCTCCAACCCCCTAAATTTTTTTCCCTTTATTTTGTAACAAAACCAGTATCTTCAATGTAATTGGATGTTTTTATAAAAAGGATTTGATCTACACATACACTCACATCCGTCTAATGGTTAAAGAACATACTATTTCTGTGGGTGGCGAATTACTACCTCACGAAACGATGATTTTTCAATATTGTTTTAACACCTTTAAAGGTGACCATAATGATGTCACTATATTTTATATATGATATATATGGTATTTATGTTTTCTATATGATTCTGTATTTTATATTTTAAATATACCTTTATTATTTTCATGTTGTGAAAATACGATAACTTCATATGAGAAAGTGTGGACTACCGCCCCCTCAAATGATGTGACTCGTTCATGCAATACATGGAATGTATAAAGAATGAAATTAATGAAAATATTTCAACAATATAACATATATATTATAATTTAATTATAATATATATATATCTCATTTATTTCTAATTCCATTAATATTACAAAGAAATGAAAGTAGCGTTCATGCCTACGTACGACTTACCGTCTCCATGAACGATACATTTCATTTCTTATCTCCCAATGTTATGTACTATTATAAGTAAAAATATATAATGGATATATATGTCATATATTACATATAAATTATGGATATAATTCTGCAACTATAATATATATCTCTCTTTTTGCTTTAATTATTTTAATATGACAAAAAAATGAAAGTAGCGTTCATGCGTAAGTACGGCCTACCGTCTCCATGAATGGTGTCTTTAAAATTTTATCTCCAAATGTTATGGAATAGTATAAAATGAATATGTAGTGGATATATATGATATTTTAATCATTAATACTCTTCTGGAAATGATTTACTTATAACTACATGGGAAATCATTTTCAAAAAAATTCATTTTTGACTCATGTACCAATCATCGGAAAAAATGTCTGATATGAACCAAAATTATTAAACAATTGTTATAACATTATAATATGTGATATGAAATGAACAATAATATTTAAAGGAGGTACATAGGAAATTATAAATTGACCAATGTTTATTATTCAGGAATATAATGAAATGAAAAAGACAGGTCAGACTTGAGGTAAGGGATCCTACCCCTCTCTTTCTTTTTAAGTACACTCTTTTATGTCATTCCTTTTAAGCTCATCTTTCTTATGATAGGGATGTTATTTTATATTAATCTTACTGTAATTTTTATGTTCATATTATGAGAGGCCCTATTTTCTCTCATCAATCCATTTTGGTTGTTTTGAGTGGCGCCGTTAGGCTGCCGAATTTTCGTAAGAGATCCAACCTCTCTCTTTCTTTTTAAGTACTCTCCTTTATGTCACTTCTTTTAATATCCTCTTTGTTATGTTTGGGGATGTTATTATAAATTCCTCTTGATGTAAATTTTATGTTAATATGATTAGAGACCCTATTTGATCTCATCAATCCATTTTTGGACCTTTTAAGTGGCGCTGTTAGGCTGCCGAGTTTTCGTAAGGGATTTTTCATCTCGCTTTTATTCCAGTGACATTTATGCTACGTTTTCCACCATTACCTTTGAGTGGTGTGTTTAATTCCCATTATTATACTATTTTTGTAGTATAATTTCAATTATGGGTATTTACATCTTCATTGTATGTCCCTTCGTCCATGGGGTGTACGTTTCGAATGTTACCCAAGTCGGTAAGGAAACCTTTCACCCTCCTCTTTTTAAAAGAATTATTTTTGTTGGGTCTTTTAATTTTCATATTGTTATATTGGGATATGTTCTTATATATCCTTATTGATGTAAATTTTATGTCCAAGTGATAAGATACCATTTTCTCTCTCATCAACTCTTTTTCTGAATTTTGAAGTGACGCCGTTAGGCTGTCGAATTTTTGCAGGGGAACTTCTTAACCCAATTTTGATTCTTTGGGATAAACTAGTACTCCTTGAATATGTCATTCTATGAATATGTGTGAATGAACTCTAATTGTTTTAAACTTAATATCCACTTATATTTGATGTATTCATTTGTCACACATAATTATGTAATTGAGTTATCCTTAATCCAAGGATACCATCATTGTAAGGGACTTCGTCTCAATCTCCTTTCATTGAGGCATGTTTTGTTCTAATACAAGAATTTCTTTTATATGCTGTATAAAACACCTTTGAATTTTAATTTCATTCGAAGGGAATATTTTTCTACGAAGCATTTGACTAAATGACAAAAAAGAATGATTCTTTTAATTTAAGCGGTGACAACGACCTTTTCCGCCGCCGCGAGTATTATTTGATCTTTGGCTTCCTCAACAAGACGTTATATTTTTTAAAAGTAAATAAATACCATATACTCTTTTATGTATTTTGGTATTGAAAATGGTTTTGATAATGGATTTGTTATGTCAATATATTTAAGTGATATATTGTGCTTGAAATGTGGAAATGTTTTCTTTCCTTTATAATTGTTTTATGTGTTATGATTTTATAATGGTTCTTGGACATTTGATGGGTGGTTACATGATAAACCATATGACGGGTGGTGCCGTGAATACCAGAATGGGTGGTTATGTTATAACCTCCAATGCATTGGGTATGGAAGTCAGCCATATGGCTATTACATTAAGTGATATGTGTGGAAGTCGACCGTATGGTTATTCCATTTAAGTATGTTTATGTCCCAAATAACCTTTATATGATAATTATATGGGTTTCACGGTAAGATTTTGGTTAAAAAAGGGTAAGTAATGATATTTTATTCATTGATGATTTTATACTACTTCATAAAGGTGAAAAGTATTACTTTGATAAAGTACTCATGGTTTAATTGTTGTTTTGAAAAACTAACAATTTTACGTCTTTGTGTATCCCTTACTGAGCTTTTTATGCTCACCCCAAGTTCTTTTTTTGAAATGTTTTTCATAGGACTTAATGTGGAATAGGGTCAAGGATGGGAACAAGGAAACGTCATGCTATCTAAAACATGGAACTAGACATGTTTATTTTTAAGTGTTTTTATTTTATGGAAACTTGGTAGAAGTGTCTACTTTGTAATCTTTTGAGATGTAATAGTTACGTCCTAATTCTCTAAAACTCTAAACATGAAAAGATACTATATGTGAATTATTCATTTAATTCAATAATAAGTAATGTTTAAGGCTGGGTCCTTATAGTTTCGCTCAGTAATCTTCATTCAAAACCTCTTATCTCTTCACCCTAGACCCTTTCTAGGATTTTTTCAGAGTTTCCCCTCCCAGTTTGAATAAAACAACTTTGTATCATTGCTTTAGTAGCGGTGTGATTATCGGGTAAGGGTTCTCTCTTGTTTTATCTCGTTCGTTAAGTTCCTCACTTTCTTTGCTATTGGGTTTGAATGGATGATCAAGGAATTGATTGATCTATGCCCGATGGTGTTATATCATGCTTCTAGGTTGTGTTTCAAGGTCTCCTTCACCTTTTTCCTAATCGACAGGTGTCGTTGCGAGTGTAGTTATTTGGAAAAGAGATAGGTGGTTCTGTCCTGATTTTCCAAATTGATTATGTCATGACCCACCCTCGGGGCCCGTGCTGTGACTACCCTAAGCTCACCTTCCATAGGCCAGGGGCTGGCGAATAGCACCAAAGTCGTAAATCCCATTAAAAGGGAAGGAATTTCCTTTATAAAAGTAAACAACACAACATAGTACACAACAAAAGTAAGCACTATGTAATACTGGATACAAAAGTAAGTGCTGAAAGGAAAGGGGCAGGAAATACAAGCCCACCAGTAAGTACAGTACAACTGAAAATCTAGTACAACTACAGTAAAGTAAAATAGCAACCACTGTGTCTTCCTCTAGAAATCCCACCATAAGGGTGGGTACAGATGGCCTCCTCAGCACCTCAGGTCCGACCATCCACTATGTGTATGCCTTGACAAGTGGTCCACCTTAGGGTAACGTCTAGCTCCACATGTCTCCACCTCGATCAGTGCTTTCCATCGTCTACATCCAACACAACGAAGTGCGTGCATAACCCGTGATGGGGTGAGTATTTGACACTCAGTAGGGACCCTGAGACCCCTGAAGGACTCCCAGAATCTACGGAGGATAAAACACAAAATAAGGAACAATCAATATGTATCAACCAACTCTACTTATGTATATTCCCATACATATACCTAAGTTATCAATGAATGTTTGGCTCAAACTCTCGAGCCCAATCACAACCCAGTCCACACAGGATAGTGAGTCAATCACATCGATGATAATGATTGAAAGTCAAGAATCATCTCACACCAGGTATACATAACGTAAAGAGTGTAAGAGATGATTAGTTGTAGCCAATGAGTCATCATTCACTGTCGAATGACAGATACCTGCAGAAACCTAAAATAGCAGTATGTCATTGCTGTTGAACCCACGGAGGATTCAGTCTAGTCTTGTTAATATCGGTCCCAAGGAGGATTCAGTCCAGTCTCGATGCTATCGAACCCACGGAGGATTTAGTCTAATATCATTTTTGTCGAACCCACGAAGGATTCACTCCAGTCTCGTTGATGTCGAACCCAGGGAGGATTCAGTCTAGTCTCGTTGCTGTCAATCGCACGGAGGATTCAGTCCAGTCTTGTTTCTGTCAAACCCACGGAGGATTCAGTCCAGTCTCATTGCTGTCGAACCCACAAAGGATTCAGTCCAGTCTCGTTGTGGTCGAACCCACAAAGGATTCAGTACAGTAGCCATCATCATCGAACCCACAGAGGATTCCAGTACGGTAATCTTTGCAGTCAAAGCCAGCTCTAGGGTTCCCGCACACAGCACACTCGATTGCGGGAGGGTCCGCTCCTCGAGCCAAGGGGTCGATACATCAACCATAACGATTTCCAGATTTGATGTATCCAGATGTTACGTCTTGTCAAAAGAAACCCAACGCGATAGACAACGCGTCAATCAGACGCCCGGTCTGAGAGTTATTGGCCTTTTTGTTCGCGGGGCACAGTTGGTTTTTAATCTAAAACCAACTTGACTGTATGAAAACTACGTCCAAATATCATGTGGAGTTTACCAAAAGTACTCTTTCATCAAAAGTATTCCAACATAGTTAACGACACATCAATCGGACGTCTGATCCTTATGTTATAAGCGTTTCCGCTCCGAGGGCCCAGTTGAAATTACACTCGTTCCAAACCCAGTCATTTTCCGAAGTTGTCCAAAACTCACATAGAGTATCGAAAAAGGACTGACTCGTCCCGAGGATCCTAGTGTCATAGATGGCGCATCTATCAGATGCGCATTCATAAAGTTATTCATGTTTATGTGAAACGGGACCAGCCCGTCAAGCCCAGTGGGCAGGTGGGTCGTCCCGACCTGGTTCGGTGGGTCCGACCTGGATGGCGGGTCAGCTCAGCCCAATTATGTGTAGCTCAGCCCCGTTATGCATGGACCGGCCCATGGTAGGTGGCCTGGCCCGTGGCTGGCCACGGCTCGGACCAGCTGGCCGAGCGGTGTGGGGGGGCGCAGACCCCCAGTTTCTTGAACTGGCGGCGCCGAGTGGCACCGCCCCTCCTGTCCGGCCATCCAAAGTTGGTCGGTCTTCCCCGCGCAAGCGGCCCACATGGGGGGCCACAGTTCTCCTGTGCGACACCTGTTGGTGTCGCGGACTCCTTCAACCTGGCCGGCAGGCGGCCGACTGTTTCACTATCAAAGCGGCACGCGGAGCGCGGGTCGCGGTTCTCCGCAGCGCGGTGCCTTAGAGGCACCATGGTTCATCCTAGCCCGGCCGGCTATGACCGGTCATTTCTTCTTTAGCCGATCGGACTGTGGATGCATGCCGCGGTTCTTCTCTTTGTGGCCGACACACGGCCGCCGCTACCTCCAGTTTCCACTACCTCCCGTTACCACCACCAAAATAAATATTCAATTACCATCAGAGGGTTGTCGGTCCAAGTTCGTTCGGCCCACGCCCTCCGCGTTAGGCGATATCAATTGGACGAAGACAATACAAGAATTCACCAAGGAAGGAATATAATTTCATTCACTTACAAATTATATCAAACCCCCTACATCGTAATTGAGGTTCGTTCGTCAAAGAGCCGTGGAAGACGAGCATTGCAGAAGACGGCGTCGCGGAGAACGGTGTCCTACCATCAACATTGGAAGTTGTTTTCGTAGATAGTGTTCCTCGCGAGTGGTGACTTCTCCCTTGATGCGGAGGAAGAAGAAAGGATGAAGGCGTTCCTCAAGATATTGTTCTGGTTGAAAAGAAAATCGAGAGAAATTGCTTCCCGTTCTTCGAGTCGTGGAGCGTTCTTCGCGGAGAGGAACACTTCCTTCTAATTCTCCATAGGTTTCCCTACCGAAATAATTTCTAAGGAAAATATTATAAAAGCTACCCAACATTAAAAGAATTTCCATTCAATTCAATTGATTCAAATGAAATCAATTATTAATTAAATGTGTAATATAATTAATCCTAGTTGTTGGCATTAATTAAGAGGAAGTGAATAGTTTAGAATTCAAAAGAGAGGAGGTGAAGAGTTCACATTAAAATAGGGGAGTTGTCAAATTAAATGATGGGGAGTTAATGATGATTTTAAGAGAAGTTGAAGGGTTAGGGGTTCGTTTGGGCCCCACCACACATTATCCTTTCTTGGGAGGTTATGTGGGTGTGGGACCCACCTCTAACTCCCCCTTGTACGAAATAACCAACTCTTAAACAATAAAATTGTGTAAAACAATTTAATTAAATCTAATATAAATCCCCATATATTAAATTCTCCTCTCGAGAAAACAAAACTATGGTAAAGGTCCCCTTAATCGAATAGTGGTGGTGCGAGTACATCAGTTCCACCGGATTTCAATTCCAAGCACCGTTTCAAAAGATTGAAAAAACCGCACGTACCTTTACTGAACGTACCCAAAAAAACATCATAAATTGATTCTGGGCACAACATGACTCAGAATCATGTTCCGTCAGAAACCACAGACTCATAAAATTCCAAAGTATTTACGAAAAAAAAATCCTTGAAATTTACAGGACTTTACATTACTCCAACCTCGGGGATTTACATCCCCGTAAAGCTACAACACACACATGGGAAATAAATGGGGTTATTGAACATGCATCTAAGCCTCCCTCTCCTATGTTCTCTCCTTGAGGTTCCCGTGATTCCAGCGAATGTGCACCATAGAAATCAACCATCCACGTAGGACTCGCTCATATCGATCCTTGATCTCTACCGGGGCCTCTGTGAAAGTCGCCCCGTCATCGATGTCCATCTTCCCATGGTCGATGATGTGGGATGGGTCTTGCACGTATCTCCTCAACTGAGATACATGGAAGATGTCATGCACCTGGTGCAACTGAGGTGGAAGGGCCAGGAGGTAAGCCACCTCACCTACTTTGCTGCGGACCTGGAAAGGCCTGATGAAACACTGAGATAACTTGCCGCCTTGGCCAAATCTTTGTAGACCTCGTCGAGGTGAGACCCGTAGGAAAATGTGGTCGCCATCCTTGAACTCCATTGGTCTCCATCTCCTATAATAATAGGACTCAGGTCTTTTCTGTGCAGTCTTCATCCACTCCTATTTGATCTACACCTTCTCCGTCGTAGCCTGAATCATCTCTGGTCATATAAGTCCTGACTCCCCTAGGTCAGTCCAGCACAGAGGTGATCTGCAAGGTCGGCCGTACAATGCCTCGTAAGGGGCCATCCCGATGTTGGAGTGGTAACTATTGTTGTATGCAAAATCCATTAAGGGTAAGTGATCCTCATATCAATGACCAAAGTCGAGGACACATGCACAGAGCATGTCCTTGAGATTTTGAATGGTCCTATCTGTCTGGTCGTCCTTTTGAGGATGGAAGGCAGTGCTCATATGTAGCTATGTCCCAAAAGCATCCTGTAACCCCTTTCATAGCCGGGAAGTGAATCGAGCATCTCGATCGGAAACTATAGACGATGTCACACCATGAAGCCATATGATCTCTTGAATGTAGAGGCATCCCAAGCTCTCTACTGTGCCCTACTCTCTGATCGGTAGGAAGTGGGCCGACTTGGTGAGTTGGTCTATGATCACCCAGATAGAGTCGTGTCCTCTGGATGTATGTGGAATCCCCATCATGAAATCCATGGATATCCCATCCCAATTCCACTTTGGGACCTCTAAGGGATACACCAAGCCTGCTAGTACCTGGTGCTCTGCCTTCACTTGCTGACAAGTGAGGCATTGTGAAACAAACTCTGCTACTTCCTTATTGATACCCGACCACCAGTGCTATCATCAAAGGTCCTGATACATCTTCTCCACGACTGGATGTATGTCTAGAGGGGAAGTGTGTAACTCCCTCAGCACATCCTCCTCTAGTGCAACTGGTACCATGTTACATCCCCAAAAGAGGATTATGTGCTCCCCTCCTTCAGAAAATCCACCAGGCGCCTACCCTGTGGATATCTGAGCACGTCATGTCTCACAATCAACGTCCCCATACTGTGCCTCCCTGACTCACTAAATTAGTGGAGGAGTGACTATGAGAGACTGAATAAAGGCTGCTCCAACTCTATGCACAAAGGATACCTGCAACGCGGACAGCTGCTCTGTTGCCTCTCTTAGTAGTTGAATGCCCGATCTCTGGCTGAGAGCATATGCTACAACGTTTTTCTTCCCAGGAGTATATACTATCTCGATGTCATATTCCTAGAGGATCACGATCCATCACCGCTATATCAGGTTCAGGTCCTTCTGAGAGAAGATATACCTGAGACTCTGGTGGTCGGAGTAGATTAAAAAGCATTCTCCCAATGAACTATGGGTGAGACTTTCCACTTTAAAAGAAATCGTCTACACCCTTCTTCACCTACGTCCTACAAGAGCTTCTAAGATTTCTCCTTCTCCAAAAAGAGAAATCTGGTCTCATCCCCTGGATGAACCACGTAATTTGCCTAATACAGTTAATCCGGACATGAACGGTACGATTTCATGCCATGAACGAAGTCGTAAGGCCTCAATGCTACTACCAAGAGATCCAACCATTACTCTTGCCTACAAGGCTTGAGTCACACTGTTTGAATCAATGTGTGGAAATTGGGTCTCTTCCAGTAGGAATCTCAAATGTGAGGGTCAAGTCAACAGTTATAACCAGGACCTCTCAGAATCAACCAAATAAAAAGGATAGGGAAGAAAATTTCATAAGGACAAGTGTCATTTATTACTGTTGCTCAATGAAAAAAGATACAAATCATCCACAAACAACAACATCAACGAATCTAGAAGAATCATAAACAAAGGCCTCCATGCCTAGAGCTAGTACCACTCCTATCCACTTGCTGCTCGACCGGCTCTTCTGCCACGTCTACCTCCTCCTAGAGGACCTCCACGGTTGAACCTCTGCCTCTACCTGGAAGGTCCCTATACTCCCTACTTCTCATATAAAGGATGGTTCGGGTAGTCTCGATCCATGTGACCCTACACCCCGCATGCATAACACTGCCTACTCCTCGTATGGATGGATCTAACTCGTGTGCCTCGCACAACCATACCTGTATCTTGAGGTCTCCCACCTGTTGGCCTAGTCTGGTTGGACTTCTGTGTCATCTGTCTACATCTGGTTGCAGAAGACTGCTCTACGATCGGAAAGCCCTATGGAAACAGCAGTAGCTCTTGAGCCCGCACAGAGCGTAGAGTCACTGGTACAAACTCTGCCCTGAAAAGACCCTCGATGTCTCCCCAAGTGAGAGTTGCCTCAACATAAAACTGGAGCATCAGGCTCCACCACCTCTCAACTGATCCGGAAAGAGAATAACAGCTATGTACACCATCAAGTCTGTGGGTGTCCCAACTATGTGGAAAACTCATGCTACAACCTCTATCCAGCACCCAGCTATCTGAAAATCTGTCTCTCCTAGAAACCTTAGAGGCCTCTGTCGTAGGAACCCGTGCAACGTGCTCAAGGGGCTCACACCCTCTCCTGCGGAGGCTGGTGGTAGCGATATCCCAAATATTGGTGGTACCCCTAGTGACTCCACTATGATGGGGCCCTACACCGTGGCCTCCCTGCTCAATGGGCTACCATCACACTCTCCACTCGGAACTCGCGCTGACTGACTAGGTGAAGAAATCCTGAAAAGAAATAGGTTCTCCACGATCAAATATTATACCTGGTGATATGACACTAAGTAATCACGAAGAAAACTTTTCAAAGGAAACACACACGCAATCAGTGTTTTCATGCAATGAGTCAGAAATATGAGGTTGGGGTCCTGGTGTATGGATATGTCGGCCGCTACAGTAAAACAGGACTCCCTGGTCTAAAAAACACACTCGATACTCTGAACACTATTTCTTAATAGTAAAGAATGATCAGAGTACTGAGTTCTATGGTAGAACCGACTCCTCTGATACCAATTTGTCACGACCCATCCTCAGGGCCCATGCCGTGACTACCCCAAGCCCGCCTTCCATAGGCCAGGGGCTGGCGACTAGCACCAAAGGTTTAAATCCCATTAAAAGGGAAGGCATTGCCTTTATAAAAGTAAACAACACAACAGAGTACGCAACATAAGTAAGAACTAAGTAATACTAAATACAAAAGTATGTTTCGAAAGGAAAGGGGGTGGAAATACAATCCCAACAGTAAGTACAATACAACTGAAGAGCTAGTACAACTGTAGTAATGTAAAACAGAAACCACTGAGTCATCCTCCAGAAATCTCACCTGAAGGGTGGGTACATATGGCCTCCTCAGCACCTCAGGTCCGACCGTCCACTCCATGTACATATTTCCATGTGGTTTACCTCTAGGTACCATCTAGCTCCACAAGTCATCACCTCGTTTAGTGATGTTTTTCGTCTGCATCCAACACAACGTAGTGCGGGCATATCCCGTATAGGGGTGAGTATACGATACTCAGTAGGGACCCCGAGACCCCTGATGGCCTCCCAGAATTCCCGAAGGATAAACCACAAAATAAGGATACAATCATGAAGTATCAACCAACTCTACTTAGGTATATTCCCATACATATACCTAAGTCATCAATCACAGTTTGGTTCCAACTCTCGAGCCCAATCACAACCCATTCCACACAGGATAGTAAGTCCATCACTTAGATGATAATGATTGAATGTCAAGACTCAGCTAACACCAGGTATACACAACTTAAAGAGTGTAAGAGATGATAAGTTTTTTCCACTGAATCATCTTTCAATGTCGAACAATAGATACCCACAGAAACCTAAAACATCAGTATGTCATTGTTGTCAAACCAACAGAGGATTCAGTACAATATCATTGTTGTTGAACCCACTGAGGATTCAGTCCACTCACATTGCTGTCGAACCCACGGAGGATTCAATCCAGTTTCGTTAATGTCAATCCCAAATAGGATTCAGTCGAGTCTCGTTTCTGTCGAACCCGCAGAGGATTCATTCGAGTCTTGTTGCTTTCAAACCCACGGAAGATTCAGGCCAGTCTCGTTGCAATCGAACCCAAGGAGGATTCAGTCCAGTCTCATTGCTGTCGAATCCATAGAGGATTCAGTCCAGTCTCGTTGCTGTCAAACCCATGGACGATTCAGTATAGTATCCATCATCGTCGAACCCACGGAGGATTCCATTATGGTAGTCGTCACAGTCACAGCCAGCTCAAGGGTTCCCGCACACAGCACGCTCGATTCTTGGAGGGTCCACTCCTCCAGCCAAGGGGGTCGATACATCAACCATCACAATGTCCAGAGGTGATGTATCCCGAAGATCTGTCTCGTTAAAAGAAACCGAACGCGATAGACGGCGTGTCAATCGGATGCCTGATCCAAGAGTTATTGGATTTTTCGTTCCAGGGGCCCAGTTGGTTTTTAATCTAAAACCAACCTGACCGTATGCCAACTGCATCCAAGCCCAAGTGTATTATACCAACTATACCTTCTCATCAAAAGGATTCCAATGTAGTTGACGGAAAGCCAATCAGACGTCTGGTTATTAAGTTATAAGTGTTTCCACTCCGAGGGCCTGGTTAGAATTACGCTTGTTCCAAACCCAGCCATTTTCCAAATTTGTCCAAAACTCACCTAGAGTATCGAAAAAGGACCGCCTCATTGTGAGGATCCCAGTGCCATAGACTGCGCATCGATCGGACGCGCGGTCTTAATGTTATTCACATTTAAGTGAAACGGGCCCGACCCATCAAGCCCAGTGGGCAGGTGGGTCGGCCCAACCTGGTTCGGTTGGTCCGACTCTGCTGGGGGGTCGGCCCAGCCTGATGATGTGCTGCCCAGCCCGGTGGGTCATGAACCGTGGTAGGCGGAACAGCCCGACAGGGCGCTGCCCGACCCGTAGCTGGCTGAGCGGTGTGGGGGGGGGGGGGGGCTGGTTTCCCGAACTGGCGGCGCCAAGCGGCGCCACCCCTCCTGTCCGGCCAGTTGAAGACGGCTGGTCTTCCTGGCACGATCGACCTGCATGGGTGGGCCACGGTTCTCCCACACGGCACATGCGGATGTCGCGACCTCATTCATCCCGACCGGCAGGCGGCCAACCGGTTCGCTGCCGAAGCGGCCCACAGAGCGCAGGTCACGGTTCTCCGTAGTGCGGCGCCTTAGATCTGCTACAGTTCTTCCCAGCGCGGCTGGCTATGACCGGCCGGTTCTTCTTTAGCCTAGTAGCCCGTGGATGAAGTCCGTAGTTCTTCTCTTTATGGCTGGCACCCGGCCGCCGCTTCCTCCGGTCAACATGGCCTCCCGTTACAGCCACCAAAATAAATATTGAAGTACCATCGGAGGGTTGTCGGGCTGTGTTCGTTTGGCCTGTGCCCTCCGCTTTAGATGATATCAATTGGCCGAAGACAATAAAATCATTCACTAAGGACAGAATATAATTTAATTCACTTAAAAATTATATCAAACCCCTACCTCGTAATTGAGGTTCGTTCATCGATGAGCCGTGGAAGAAGAGTAACGTGGTAGTCGGGCGTCGCAGAAGATGGTGTTGCGGAGAACGGTGCCGTCCCGTCAACGTTGGAAGTCGTTGTCGTAGATGGAGTTCCTCACGAGTGGTGTCTTCTCCCTTGATTTAGAGGAAGAAGAAAGGATGAAGGCATTCCTCACGTTCTTGTTTTGGTTGAAATGAAAAGTGGAGAGAAATTGCTTCTCGTTCTCTGAGTCGTGGGTCATTCTTCGCGGAGAGGAACACTTCCTTCTAATTCTCTAGAGGTTTCCCCATCGAAATATTTTATAAGGAAAATAGTATAAAAGCTACCCAACTTTAAAAAAAATTCCATGCAATTCAAATTTATTAAAATTAAATAAAATATTACTTAAATGTGGAATTTAATTAATCCTAGTTGTTGGAATTAATTAAGAGGAGGTGAAGAGTTTAAAATTCAAAAGAGAGGAGGTGGAGGGTTCACATTAAAAGAGTGGAGTTGTCAAATTAAATAAAGGGGAGTTAATGGGGTGTTTAAGGGAAGTTGAAGGGTTAGGGTATCATGTGGGCACCACCACACATTATCCTCTCATGGGAGGTTATGTGGGTGTGGGCCCCACCTCTAACTCCCCCTTATAGTAAATAACCAACTCTTAAACAATAAAATTGTGTACAACAATTTTATTTAATTTAATATAAATCCCCAAAAATTAACTTCTCCTCCCGAGAAAACGCAAATATGGTAAATGTACCCTTAACAGAATAACGGAGCTGCGAGTTCATCAGTGCCCTATGATTTCAATTCTGAGCACCAGTTCAAAAGATAGAAAAACCCGCACGCATGTTTACTAAACGTACCTGAAAAAACATCAAAAATTGATTCCGGGCACACCCGGACTCGGAATCAGGTGCCGTCAGAAACCACAGACTCATAAAATTCCAAAGTATTTAAGAAAAAAATATCCTTGATTCTACAAGGTCTTCACAGATTACCATCATATTTATTGTTTTATTTCAATTTTTGATTTACGCTCAAATTAAAAATCTGGATTTCAATTACTTTGATAAAATCTAATTTTGGTTAATTAAGATATTTGAAATGGGTTTGGAATAGAAATTAGAAAGAACCCATTTCGATTAAATTTGGGTGGGTTTATATAAATTCTATGATTTAAATTGTTGAATTTAAATTATAGATTTGATGGAAATTTTTTGAATTGTATGGTTGAATTTAATTGGGAAAATGAATGGTGAAAAGGATGGAATTGGTTTTGAATGAATCTATAACATGTGAATGGTCTAAATTTATTTTATAGAAACTAAGTGGTTTTATCTTTTGAAAAAGGAATTTTTATGAATGAAACCTATTTTGGTTTTCAATGGAATGAAATATGAATTTCTGAAATGTAAGAATGGGATTGATCATATTTTAAAAAGTCTTAAAATAGTTCTCCAATCATGTAAGAGAAGATGGAAGCCTTAGTTAGTTAGTGAGTTATTGGGATACACTATATGCAATTAAAACATTCCAAAACATACATGCAGCGGGTCACATCCCCAACGAGTTGGTGAATATTCTCCTTTGGCGAGTGTCATAGGGAAATGTGTATACACATTTTTCTAGGTTCACATTGAGTGTGCGGAATCCAATAGTTGGTTGATACTATGGTACCATTTAAAAGATGACCATGTTACTCACTTGGTTATTTATATTTGAGATATAAATGTATGCCATCATTGTTTGAACATCTTTACATGCCTGATGATATTATATAAGCAATTTTATATAAATTATTTACATAAGCCATTGTTTTTGAAATATTACATCTTTGTTAAAGTAAATCTTGTTCTTTGAATGTATTTTCCATCACATTGAAAATGTATAGAATGTTATTTTAAATATGCCTTTAAATTTTCCAAACCAAATTGTTATAAAAAATTGAAAGTGTTCCTTTGGATAATCTATATTCGGAATATTTTATGTAATGTTTTGCTGTGTCCTACTGGACGTGGGCTCACAAACTACATTTTCCTTCGAGTATTTGTAGACATTCTTCTTCCAGGCCCGGGGAAAAGTAAGGGATCTCATCGAGGTTGATCCAAATATTGAGCTTTGGACGTGGTTATTTTATTATTTAGGGACCTTATGTCTATTTTATTGTTTAGTACTTTGGGATGTAGTACATCGGATTTTATGCCTTGCGGTATTTTGGTGCTGTTACTCCCAATGGAGTTTTTCTAATGATATGCATACTATATTTTTTCTTTTTCGTCTTCATTCTTGTGGTAAAATCATTCCTATTTGTATGTTTTACGATGCCAGGTGCTAGTATTTAGCCCATGGGGATCGGGAATTCCCTTCGGTTAATGTCAGGGCAGGATTAGTTATCGGGTTATCAGGGTACCCAGGATGGTTCATGATAGTGTTTCTTCATATCAAAATTCAATTTTTATTAAACTAGTTATTTATTCATTTATAAAGCTATAATAAAAAGAGAAAAAATTATTTTATTAAAAAAATATAAAAAATAATACCATTAAGGTCTACATACATAACCCCTTATTACACATGTGTATTCATTATGGATATGGGGTGCGATGGTGACCCATTCATTGGGTGGTTTGGCGAACATGGTTTAATCTGTGATCTTGATAATATTTATATTCTACCATAAATTCGTTGATTTCTGCTATAGTTGATGAATATAATATTGATCTTAGAAAAGAGATATTCCCAGGGATTCCATCTCGCTCTGAATCTCTAACAAATCTTCATCATAATGTATAATCCAACTAGTTGAGGCCATCACTTCTTTATTCTGTGCCTATTGAACATTTTCATAAACCTTAATATATACCAATCATAACGGTCACTTTATGAATGTTATGTTATGAATGTTTTTGATGCTTAACCGAATTTTAAATCAGATATGATATAACTTATAATTTTCCAAATTACCAAATTAGTGATTGTACATTATATAATTCTGTTTTTTATAAGGAATTTGTTAATTTGAAAATGGAATTTTATTTATAAAACATCAGTCAAGTATATTCTTCCCCATTTATAAATTTAACTTTAAATTTTTCTTATAAACTAAATATATAAGGGTACTTCAAGTTTATTTCCTCTTCTGATTCCCATGTCACTTCATCAAAATTTTGGTTCTTCCCTAATACATTAACCATGGGAGTTTTCTTGTTTCTTAAAACATAGTCTCTACAATCAATGATTATCACTGACGGATCCTCATATGAAATATGAATCCCTAAAGGAACCACCTATAGATTAATTACATGTGATGGGTATGTTATGTACTACATCATGAGTGATACAATGAACAAATCGTATACTTAATATAGGTTAGGTGAGAGTGTTAGTCAATAGTCCACAACATTGATGTGTTGAAGGACCTCAATGCGGTCAATGTATCTTGGACTAAGCATTCCCTTCCCCCCAAACCTCAGGAATTTCTTCCCCAATTATATATAATATAACACGTTATCTCCATCCCCAAACTCAAGTTCATTTTGATGATTATATGAATAGATTTTATGTTCAATTTATGTCGATTTAAAATGAAATTGAGTATATTTAAACTTTTTTGTAATTTCATGGAAAATATTACGTCCCATTAGTTTATCTAAAAATTTATCCTAACAAGTTGGAGTTCGAAACCTCTTACCATAAAGATCCTCATTATAAGTCATTATAAATCCCATTATCCTGATCTTAATATAATCTATTGTGTTTTAATGGTTCCCTCAGACTGAACAAACATATGAGGGTGATATAAAGTACTAGAAATTTTATCTATAGATAATTCATACTAAAGGAATCACAAAGAACCCACGGTAAACCTTATATCTTGATAAGAGAGAATGGATAGTGGAATTTAATTCTATCTTTCCACTGCCCTTATATATATCTTCATGAGTTGGCTTTGATATATATATCTTCCATTATATAAATGAAATTCACTAACATTAGAAGGTTATCAAATATAACCCAAATGTATTTATTAACATTAGATGTCCTAGGGAGTCCAACGATGAAATCAATGGTTATGTATACCCATTTTCATATTGGTATGGGAAATAGTTTCATCATACACTTAGACTTCTGTCATTTATCCATGACATGTTTTCATACAAAACACCATGATATAAATTTTGAAATATCAACCTTCATGTTATCAAACCAAAAGTATTTATTTAAATTTCTATACATCTTTGTAATTTATGGAAGGATAGAGAAGGATGAGCTCTATGCATCATCTAGAAATTAACATTGAAGATTTGGGTTTTATGGGACATTTATATGAATTCTAAAACCTATAGCCCAATCAATTGAAAAGTTGAACACCAGAATATTTACTAAATTTTATATAGTCTCATAAACTTTTTTAGTCTCCTTGATCCCCTCATTAATTTATGGTTGATGAGTTATTTTGGAAATGTAGGATAACTATCCTTCTATTATTCCCATTGAAATATTTTCAAGTTTATGAATATTAGATCCCTTTCCATCCTCATCAAGGTTAGGGTTGAATGATCCTTTCTACTCGAATCATTTTCCACTTGTTCGCCTTCCCACGATGGAAATCGATTAAAAAATCATAATCCTTGATCAGATACAACCAAATTCATTGGTGCATATTTAACTCCTTTTGGTTGAATATATACATGAGACTTTTATGATCCATGAATATGTCACACTTATCCCTGTAGATATAATGTATCGAAATCATTAAACTAAATATCTCTATAACCAATTATAGATCTCCTGTTTCATAGTTTTTTTCATGATTTTTTAATTGAATGAGGAATAATCTATAATTTTTCATATTTGATGAGAACACAATAAATTCCCTTTTTAGATGCATCATTGTAGATAACATATCCTTCTCCACTGGTTGTTAACAAGAGTATATGTGTAGTGATTAAAACTGTGAGAAATTTCTCAGAAACCGTGAGAAATTTCTCATAAATAAATGATAGTACCCTGGTAATCCAATGAAACTATATATTTATATAATAGATGTTAGTATAAGAAATACTTCAATGAAACAATTTTTAAAAGTATCCACAAATATAACATTATTGGTGAAAAAATTCCCTTGTATTGTTACTTTATCCATCTATAACTCACATTTACTATAGTTCATATACAACTTCTCTTTTCACAATGTGTCCAGTACAATAATCAAGTTATACTCATGTTCTTATTTTCATTTAGATTATATAAGAATGTATTCTATAAATAGTAACAAAAATTTATTGACGTAATACCTAGAGACACTATTAATAAGGTCCATGAACAGAACTTGTGAATTAGTGATTCCAAATGGAGTCACTATGATCTAATAGTTCTATGGCCTTTTTTGAAAAATAGGCTTGGGATATCCTCCTTATTCACCTTTATTTGATAATATCCAAATACAATATCCACCTTGGAAATGTATTGGTCTCCATTTTTCAGATTTTACAATTCATCAATTCATGGTAAACGATACTTGTTCATTATCATGATCATGTAGTGCTCATAATAATCAATATGTAGGCACATTTATCGGTCCTTTTTCTTGACAAAAAGTCCAAATCACCCCATAATGAATCACTTGGTCATATAAACCCTTTACATAGACTATCTTATAGTTCTTTCTTTAGCTCTTAAAATTCAAAAGTGCATATTCTATACGGTGTCTTGGATATTGGAAAATATATGGGTATATGTTTTAGTGTGTAATAAACCTCTCAACTAAGAGGAATTATAGGAAATTATTCAAGAAACACATAAGTGAATCCATTAAAATGGGCATGACATTAAGAATGGCCTTTTCCTTAGACTAAATTATTTTGTCTAGATGTATTCCTCATAACATAATTATATAATTTATTAATATGATGATATAAATTTATATTCATCATTCCCTTGCACTTTTATATAATCAGAGGCCGATTTGTCATATAGATGGAGATTTACTTCTCTCAAAAATTTCTATTGGATATATGTGAGGAAATAAATTCAATTTTCAAAATAGAATCAAAATTTTCGAAGGGAGTATTAATGACTTTTCTGTGAAATTCTGCCAATTTTTTTGATATGGGATCATTTTTATGCTTGGCATGGAATAATGGACCGATTTTTCATCTACAATGATAAGTCGACTTCCGTTTTTTTATATTTGAATAGTTCTACTAAAATTGAATGATATAAAAGGATTAATATGTAGAAATAGAATCAAATAGTACATTCACTATCTTTAATGAATAAAAATCATAAAAATCACTACTTCATGATTGGGAAACATCTTATAATTTTTAGTATAATAAGATCTTTGTTTCCATCAAGGTCTTGGAGGATTCATTAATTGGTTATCACCAACAACCCTTGTCTTTGATAATTGGTTCACATAGTGTCTTGGTTACTTTAAATTGAATGATTAAATAATAGTACTTGGTTTGACTAGGGAATTACTTTCTTCCCTCACATTGGTGGGCATCTCCCATCAACTTTCTTAAGTTGGGTTACCTTCCTTTGGGCATATAAATCATTTCCTTGTCCCCATTAGGAAATTTGAGGGATGCTACTTCCCACACTTTTGCAAAGTAGGATGTTAAAATTTATTTCCCCTTGATAATTATTTATCACCCTACCATAATTAAAATCCATTCACTGCTTATTATCTAAAGACCTATGAGAACCTTGAGATTCCCTGATCCCCTTTTCGAATTTTATGGAAAATAAAATAACTTCCTCATAAAATTAAATTATTTCAATCTCAAAATATTTTCAAAAAAAAATATTTAGATAAGTAAAGAAGTTATTAAATTTAATATTAGTGGAGGTAAAAAAAATTAATGTGTATTGTGAATGTTTTCTGAAGTTTTATCCATACACCATGATTGATTATTCATACTTTTTCTAAATAATTATGAAATCCTACTATATTTCCAGTCAAATAGTGAAAGGAAAATCATTATTGGTAAACAAAATTCTGGAATTATTCAGCTCCATCACTTCGAAATCCTTATTAGGATTCATATTTTTGATCAATTTCCACCATTGATTAGATTCAATATCCATATAGAAAACAACAAATATAACATTCTTTTTCTCCAATAATTGAATGGTGTAGAAAATATTCTCAATGTAGTTGACCCATTATATCACGATTGAGTGTTTAGAAGATCCACTAAAAGTGGTGTCCATTGTCATATAAAGGTATCAATTCCATGTTTCTCTTTCTTTGGGTGATGTGGGTGTTACTACTGATTCAAGTTTATTTTGAAAACCTGATTTAATTAATAATGTTTTATCTTAAATATCCTGGTTATTGTTCCCATTGGGTTGTGCATCTCATTTGTGAAGTCATCACATTTCTCCTCACATTGGTTATTGATTCATTTTATCCCATTTTAAGCTATTTAATAAAATAATGGGAAATTTTTTTATATGATATTTTTAATTAATAAAAACATAAAATAGAAACCATGAACATTAAAGTGATAACTCATAAATGAAATTTATTTTGTAAGTTATGAATTTATAGGATTCAATATATTTTATCCATGATCTATTTCCTAACATTAAATATTACTAGCATTTTTCACTTCATAATAGTTCATAAAAAGTTTTCTAATTTGAAAAATCATATCCTATTGGAGTTTCAGACTAGTTGTGTGGAGAAGATTTTTTTTTCATACACCAGGTGATGATCGAGCCAAATCCAAATGAACCTTTTTCGAGTTTATTAACCCTAGTTAAAATTATTCAAGAGAAACATCCACTCACTCTCCAGGTATAAATTTTATTTCATGGAAACAACTTAATCTATAATTTACTGATATTGAGGGATGTTTTTCCTATGTTTTGTTTTATTCCTAAGTCTTTTAATATTGTTTTTTAAATCAAATTCTATAAAATAACTTGAATTTACTCTGATACCAACTATGAAAAACCATATTTTAATACACCATAATTCATGATTTTTTATATAAAGATACATACAATACAATACCATAAGACTGTGAGACCCATTTCATTTGAGAAATTATTTTAAAAAAAATAATAATTTGATACATGGATTTGCCGACATTATTTTAATACTCCAAAATATTTCATTAATATTTTTCATCTTTAAAACTAAATGGGATAACCTGAGGATGTATATAAATATAGGTTAGATATAAAGGGTATTGAGGGAATAATCAAAGTATAACATGATGAAAGTAATACTTGTTAGTCAAGAGGGATATCATGGTGATATTAAAAGGGTGAGAATTGTAAACATGAACATTGAATCATGATATAAGATGATAACATCAAGGAAACATAGGATTGTTGCAACAATATCAAATATGAAATCATAAGCATAAGACACTAATAACCACCAAGAAATCATATCATAGTGTTCTTAGGAAAACTTCCCAAGAACAATACAAAGAATCAAATAAGATAAAAACATTATCCAATGTATTGGGGAGCTATATATTTCTGGGACCATCCTTCACAATGATATCATGTAAATGCATATGTATGCCACATATATCATACAAAAAAGTATGTATATAATAAATTTTAATTCCATGATTATGTAATGTGGGTTATAAGGGATACATTAATTTAAGTCATTAGTCTAGGTGAATACCCTTGGGTGGAAATGTAGATGGGTATTCACTACAGAAATGTTTGTAATAGAAAATCATAGGATAATTTCAGCAGCATAATGGGGGTATATAATGATTCATTGAAGGGTTAAATGAGAGAAAAAGTGGTCTTTTATCACTGTTAAAATATATGGAAATTAATATGTATGTGTATAATCATTTCACAACATTAAAAATTGGAAATAAAATTGCATAATGTAAATAAGGTTCTTGAATAAATATGAGAAGGATAAGATCCCTTACCTTGGAAAGACACTTCTAAAATATTGGGAATAGCTTCTTAAGAGAATGGGGGAAACTTTGGAGGGATCTAGTGAGAGAAAAATCGAGTAAATTTGTCCTCCATTGGTTTTTAATGAATATTAATGCGAGTTTGGGAGAGTTTTAATAGAAAAATAGAGAAGAATTCATTACTAATTCATGAACTTATGTTTTGGACTCTATATGATATGATAATCAAAACAACAAAGCATACCATTTTTTCACCATGGATTTTTCCAAAGATAAGTTGTTTAAAATATTTTTAGGAAAATAACCTAACTAATTAAAATAATACCATTTTTATTTTTAAATGTGTCATGTATATAAAGAATTGATTTTATATCCTTACAAAATAAATTATGTTTTGGAAAATTCATTAAGGGTCTATAAAATTAATCAAAAATCATAAAAAACTCAATATTTTAAACTGGAAACATAATTTTGGTGGTGGATACTCTTTATTGTAGCAATAAATCAATTTTTGGGTTTTATTATATTATAATACATACCATATATTTAAACAATATTTTATTTTTACCCAAAAATTTGACTATCTCTAAAAGTTATGAAAAAATCACTATTGGATAATTTTAATGTTTTGATTTAAAAAACAATATTTATATTATTAAAATAATTATCCAAATATAAAAATGTTAACTTTAAAAAAAATCTATATTTTTTTAAAAATATTGGTTTTTAGGATGATAATAGTTTACGAACCTTACTAAAATTATATTTTACTTCATAAAATTATATTATTATTTAAAATTAAATAAATATTATTTAATTTGAATATTATATTAAAATAAATATTTGTTTGAAATTAGTTTATTAATAAAAACATTGTATTAATTGGAATTATATATTTCCAAAATAGTCAATCTTTGTTTCATCGTTCCAAAATCTATTTTTTATCAAACTCATTATCAAAATCATTATTTTTTATATATATAAATTTGAAATTTTTATTTCAGGATATATAAATCTTTATTTTAATTATTTATGCTTAATGGGTAAGGTGTTTAATGGTGATTCCTTCTTGGGGTGGTTCAATGAACATGGTTTGGGTCATGATCTTGGAAAGTTTTATTTCTCCCCTAAATTTTTTGTTAGTTCTTTAGTTTTAGAATCTCATATTGGGATTGGTAATGGAAAATCCAGATGATGAAATCTCCCATAAATGCTCTGATAAATGGTCTTGATAGGGTATGATCCCACAAGCCAAGGCCCTTGCTTCTTCTGTATGTGTCAATTGGACTTTATCGTAACCCTTAACCTATACATTTCTTAATGGTAATAAAATGATGGATATATTGTCAATGATTACAATTCTTAATTGTCTTTTAAATCTAATAGGACATAAATAATAATGGTCCAAAATAACCTAAGTAGTGAATTTTATTTATATAATTTAATTTCATAATAAGATATTTATTGATTTGAAAATTGAATTTTATTAATAAAAAAGAGGGTCATTAGAAAAATTATATTTGATTCCATAAGAACAAATGAGCATGTTAAAATATTTTAAATGATAATTTAAAAGGTTTTATTTATCAGTTAACATGAAAATTTAATAATGGTTATCATAAATTAAAAAATGACATCATATCATCATCATTTGTTGGCCAATGCATCATTATTTGGTAGATCAAGTAAATAAAACTGTATGATTACTTCTTTGAGAGGAATATATAAAAATTTGAAGAGGAAAATATTTATAATTTAAACTAAGATGAGGATGGATTCATTATATTTCTATAAATTAAGAAATAATTGTTTGATTATCATAACTATTCCTACTATATTGTCATTAGAGAACCAAGAGGTGTTGGGATCATCAATAAGATTATTATGATTACAATATGACGTGAAAGAAAAATCATTATAAATAATCCTGTCAAATATATTAGTATGTGATAAATCCATAAATGTTATTTAATTAATTGATAAAACCATTTCTTGTTCAAATATGTATATGGATTAATGTTAGACAAGTGAGATAATTAAAATATTTTATTACTCTATTTGTATCAAAATTAAATTACCATGAAGGCTGTTTGAAGATAATGATTTATTTTAATTATAAATATTTTTATATGGTGTTTGAAGTACATTAATATCAATAAAAATGTATTTTCATATTCTATATAATGGAAAATAAAATTTTATAATGAATGTGTGGGAGTTTATATGATGATGTGTAAGTGATTATTGAAAACTATACCTACTTAATATGAGTAACATGGGAATTAAACTTATTGTTTAAAAGTTACATGGACCCTTTATAAGATGAAATTTTATTTTCCAATGGTCTTATAACATTGGATTTGGAATAGTAGTGATGCATATATGCTCAATGCAAGATTTTTTTTGTGAATGTTTATATTATGAAATAATATGTAACAATGATTTAGAATTGGTGTAAAAATGATTATTTGATGTGTAATGGTGAGGTAATATTTCAAAGTTTGTGTAAGTGACGAATAGTGTTACATTATGGTTTATTAATTAATTTTATGGGAATTTTTCAAATATTACTAAAAAAAAGTTCATTGATAATTAACTTGAGATACTCTTAGATGATATTGAATATAATATAAAATAGATTAATATATTACTAAAAGGTATTTTTTCTATAATACTAGGACTGATATTATTATATATATTGATTATTATTGAAATATATATTTTTGAATTAGGTAATAAATATTCACTTTTTTATCTTAACATCGCAAATATAGTGCATTATGGTAAAATAAAAGAGATATAAAGTACAATGAATAGATAATTATAAAACAAGATATTGAAAATTTCATAAAAAGAGTTACATGTTACATAGATCATGAAAATCATAGAAATAAAATATGAACATAATGTTTATAGAGATGTAGTTTTGAAGGGATAACAACATATAATATTGGTGTCCTTTTTAAATTCACAAATTTTTACATGGACTAAAAAAAAATTGAAATCAATTTATTCTTCGGATACAATATTGAGAGATAAATATGAAGTAACCATTTAGAATAAATATGTTAACCCAAATCCTTTAATGGTAGTGAGAGTTATCTTGGAAAATTATTTACTAAATTTTTTAAGCACTTATCCATTGTGTGTTAGCTTTTTTTTGTAAACAAAAACTTAATTATGTAAATTTTCAATTATTATATCACGTTTGTGTGAAAAAATTAATATTTTGGATTTTAATTACTTGAATTTTTTTCATTATATTATAAAAAAATTGACTGTTCCAGTGATCAGTTATGTGTTTATTCTAACAAGGAAACAAGTTTCTTTTTATTAGAGAGTTTCTAAACTGATTTTGATACCTTGGTTGACCCCCTTTTGGGGTTTACCAATGGGTCCTAAAAAGTCAAGGAATTTGATCCCAATTTTTATAACATGGTGAATATTTCATATGCTGAGGATGTATTTCGAAATAATTTCTATCATGATCTGACCCACTTGGACCCCGCTTCGTCTAGTTATTAATTGAGCCTTCCACCCCAGTACTACTAATTATAGGTCAAGTATAAATTAAAAGTACAAATAAATAATAACATACATTAGTGGACTTGCCTTATCTACGTATAATAGATATGTATCTATAATACACAACATAAACCAAATAAATAAATAATATATCTATTTAAACACATATAAAAAAATGCTTGTATGAGACAAAAATTAATATGTATAACTTCATACAAGAAAATACAAAAAGAAAATACATATAGAAGGAAATACTACCGAGAATAATTGATGCATAATTGGGTTAAATAAGCCTTAAATGAATGAAATCAGAGGAAGATGACACCAATAAAAATATCAACAAAAAAGAACCACGATATTCCATCAATAAAAATCTCTTCACATGTCTCACTAACTCAACATAAACCTATATCATCTCTATACTATGAATCATCTTCAGAGACACAACATGTGTGAGCATGAAAATTGTGCAGTGGTGAGTTTATATATACCAATTAAGATGATAAAACATAAAATTGAATGATAATAAAATAATTCATCTCAAAACTCTATACAAGTTTGATTCTATAAGGATCCTAGAAATGGTTAATATATAAGAAACTAGGGATATAAGAAATTAATCATTGATTAGAAAAAAAATTATATAACATTTCCAATAATTTATGGAAAATTTGTGTAATTTTTTGACAAATTATGATAAAATGATTGGGTTTCATATATTTCTTTATTTTATATGTTGAACATCAGAAACAATAACTTTGATGACTAATTAATTTCATTATTTATATAAATTTGAAACTTTATTCTTGAACATACCCATTCTAAACAAAATAAATTTAATCTTAACTTTGATATTGAAATATTTATATTCTATTAAAATTAATTCAGGTTTGAATAATTTCAATAATTTTAATTTTTGAATTAATTTGAAAAATAGATTTATTCATATTTTTTTATGTAGTCTACATGTCAGATCATTATAATGGGAATATTGACTTTTTTAATGAACCTGAATAGGTTTAGGGGATAAAAATATATCATGTTAAAGATGAGGAATTACTAAATTAGAGAATAAAATCCCATTTTATAGAAATAACACACATGTATAAGTAAATTTAGATCTTGTGTAAGAATTAAATAAGAATATGGTGATTTGCATGAGACAAACTAAATGGTGACTCCTATAGCTATGATTAAATCCGTGTTCCAACACTTCACCACATTATTACCTAAAATTAAATTTCTAAACCAATGTTTCTGAGTGGAGGGACCTCAATATACATTTATTATAAAATATACTATTGACCCCCAATACACATTACATTCAACCTCTATTTCTCTTCATGATTTGGGGCTCTATTGTTGTAGAATATTTGACCATCATAGTGATATAGTATGAGAAGTGAAATATTTTCCACTAGCATGAATATAAAATTGGATTTTACTACCAAGGCATCCTCAGGACTCAATGATGATGTTTTCTAAATGAAATGATTCCATTATATAAACCTCTACATGTCATTAACAACTATACATAGTATCAAGTCTAGGTTCAAGAATACTTTTGATGATCAACCTAACTCATGTTTATTAAACTTTTTCCTACAATATTAAAATCATAATCATATACCTTCTAATCATTACTTGTAGAGTCTATATATAATAAAAACAATAAATAATAAGAGTATAATTCATTTACGAAGAATATTTCCACAATCAATCTCTGAATAACACATTAAATTTTGTTTACACTCCTATGTCGGAGGGACTAAAAGAATATTACTTTAATATTTATTACCATATTTGGTAAAGTACCAAAAAAAGATTTTATATAATATAGGAGAGAATAGAAGTCAAGAAATCATAGAGATAGGTAATAAAATCAATTAAGAGGGTTGTATATTATCCACGAGGAAACATCTTAGGAATATTCTACATCTATATGGTAGTGATCTAGGAGGACAAAGAAGAATTCCTAAATGGGATTCCAATATAAGGGGTTATAATGAAACATATAAAAAGGATATTGATCTTTTATTAAAAAGAATAATAAATAATATAATTAATAGGATCATTGATCATACTAATGGATATTTCCTAGAGTGGGACAAACTAGAGGAGCACATAGTAATTCGAGGGAGATGGATATAGTATACATGACGATAATTATTTCATCTCCCTTTCATTGTATTTCCCAATTATACTAAGTTTTTTATAGGCTATTATTAATGAATATGTTGGAAAGGATGAGTGAATTTAATTTTTCATAGGAAAATAAATTCACAAATAACATGTTTCCTTTATCCATAGAGAAATCTGTTAGAGTAATAAATAAATATTGAGATCTCTATCATTCATGAGAAGAAAAATAAATAAATCATCAACAGCTAACATATAATCGCTAAATGTAATAATGAAATTAAATAAAAAGTGTTCAATTACATTCCCATTAATTGATGCTTCAAATATATCTTCATCATCACCATGTGAAATCATCATTAATCTATTACATCAATAAATTCACCTGCCATGAATATCTTTATATCCTCTATTATATCCTAGTATTTTATATCAATAATGACGGATAACCCTAGAAATTGAGAATATGGTTGTTTTTTATCACCAAATAAATTAAATGATGATTAAACATAATAATAAAAAATGGTTCATTCTATGTCCTAGATCCCAAAAACATAAATTATGCCACTCTTAAGTTAAAAAACGACTTTAGAAAAAAAACCGTGGTGCTTAAATATATATATGATTATATATTATATATATCGCTACACTTATATTGGTAATATATATATATATATATATTAATGAAATATTAAATATCTCTTGGAAATAAAATATCATAGAACTCCCCTAAAATTCAGACTCATTGTAAAAAACACATCCCAAAACCAATGGAATGATCATATAATTTGTCTAATATCTTTTACATTAGTATATTTTACAATCCATCAATTATAATTATTTTAGAATTAAATTCTAAAGAATGATATATTTACTACTATGGGAAACTAGGTCACTGCATTCTCCAAAACATTAACCACATTTTCTATGAAATTGGAATATTATAGGGGTTGATAAACATGAATGGTCTTAAGATAACATCAAAATATTGAATAAATATCCCATGTATATTATTTTCCCACCATAGAAATCCCAAATTTTTTGTGAAACATGAACACACACCACATGAGAAAATAATATCCTCTCTTCATTAATTCCATTTCTAGACTATAACTTATTTTCATGAATGATTGGGTAATACTTGATCTAGAGAAACTTTTGATAATAATATAATCTCCCATATCATGAATCATACCTTGATTTTCCACCCAACTCTGGAATGCTTCAGTAACTAAGGAATTTTTCATGAGTGTCTAACTAACCCCATGTATAAATATAAATACATATAAATATTACTGGGGAACAATCTATTTTCTTCCAAACTCTAATACATTTAAAATTTTTAAATTTTTAACTAACAATAGTGGTGAGTAAATATATCATGATTCTCAATTTTCCCTTGAAATAATCTACACATATTAACATTGGGAATATATAAATGTTCCTTGGACTAAGGATTGAGAAACCATGATCCCTCTAGATTAATTATTTATCTAATACATGTATGAACTAGAATTCATCTATCTTTACTATATTCAGGATCACATCCTCTACCATAAATGTTGTGATTTTTTTAGGTCACTATGAATGAATGATACTGATGATTATATAAATAAATTAAAACTAACTTCCTCAAACCACAATGAAACTATCATTTAGATCATTAGTGTCCCATTACAAAATAATATGATGTATTCAATCCTAACCAATTGATATGACCATACTTATTCAAATTTTGAACTCAATAGAACATTTTCTGATACATGAGAAATCCAAACCACAACATATGGATTAAATTTTTCTTTTATGTATCAAAAATTGACCTTTGATAAATATAACTAACTGATCTCTTTTATCGCACCACTAAGAACTGATGCACTACTCCGATGACCCTAGATAATTTTTTATCATAGTACCAAAAATGAGCCTAATTGGAATAACATCGTATATACCTGGAAAGAGTAGACATGTTCCCTGAATTTTGATAATCAATTTGGTGCACAACTATTAAATAACTTGAAACAAAAAGACCCATTAATCAATATTAACTAGACGAGACTCCCATAACTGATGAGGATTGTGGAGACCACCATATATCCACTAGATTCATTTACAAGAATGAAAGTTAAATTTCAAAAAATAATTTATTATAGTGAGTAGAGATATTATATCCATAGGGAAGAAAATGGTGGTGAAATCTAGGAAATAACTAAAATAATAAAAATCTCATAAAAAGATGCATGAAATATTTAATATTTTGATATTAAACATATATGAAGAAACTGAAACTTGGTTAAAATATTTTTTTAATAGATTATGAAAAAATGAAAATAATTATTGACTAGAAGAGGAATAAGAATAAAACATGGATGGAATTTTAATTTTATGATTAACATATTCCTTGTTTGGGTAGTTTTAATTGAACCAAAATTTAAAAACATTATGTCAAAATATTAGTTGAGACTACTGACCAAAAATTAGATGATTATTTTGTTCATCAGTTAAAAAAAATCATTTAGTTTAATAATAATAATAAGCTGATTTTAATTTGAAATAACCACACAAAAAAGGTAAAAATGATAAATCAATCCAATCTAGTTTCCCCATAAAAATTGATTTACCTGAAATTTATATTGAAATTCATAAATGAAAAATTATATATCATAAGCTAAGAAATATGTAGAAGATGAGTCTCCAATTGATTTATAGTTTCTCATTGTACAACACCTCCTTTTTTTTCATTGATGTTTCTTTTCTAGATCAGTCCTCTAATGATGAGAAAAGTAGATCGATGGATTGATATTGGATGATGGTTCTCTCTTATTCATTAATTATTTTCTCCCCTAAAAATCATCTTTTATTATGTCACCTTTAATAGAAAATTTCATGTGACACTCAATTACATACTCACCAACAATGTTTAGAAACGACCTTAACTGACTTCCCTGTAGCCCACCTTCACTGTGCATCATCAAACTATTGTTACTTGATCAGTTCTCTTCAAATAGATTGTTCTCCTATCACGTTTTCTTTCTTCCTCACAAGTAACAGAAACTTAAAAAACATGAATCATTCTTTCAAGTATTTGTAAAATTTTAGAATCCTCTAGAAACTCTACATTCTAGAATGAGTTGAAACATATGAATTTCTATTTAGAAATTGTAAATTTATATTTAGTATCTGATCATCCCATGATCATGAATAATTGAAACTTGAATTAATCCATATTTTGTAATCATTGGGGTTCAGCAAGGCCAACCACCATTTAAGTCCCTATTAATAAAAAAACAAAAATTTAAAAAAATTACATTAAATTAATTATTATATAATAATAAAAATAATAATTATATTATATTATTTATTTGGTGTGGCCTTGGAATGAGGCTTCAGTAGAAATCCTTAGGTGGCCTTAAACATCTCCCTTGTAGTGGTGGCTTCTAATTTCCCTTTCAATTGGCAGAATATGGGTTTCTGATAGAAGATTCTCAATTATCATTGATAGGCGCAATCAACCTTTTCTAGATGTGTCTTGAATAAACTCTAATATAAGGTATATATCTTAGTGTTGGATTAATTATTTGGTCTTCTTAAAGTAGGATCTCATCTGTATAGTTGTAGATCAAGACTACATAGGTGCAGTGTTGGTTGTGCTCACTTGGTGAAACTAAATCATGTTTTTTCCTTCTTCAAATAGCTCAACATCCATGTTTTGAAAAAAAAGGATTCCATATCTTAGGTTCCCCCTCAAGATCTTGAGATATGGTTCTTCATGGGTGGGCTTCTCCAGATCGAGTCTTGGCTTATCTAGATCGAGGTACAACTCATTGATTTCATTCATCCTTTAAATGGGTTTTGTATTCAAGTGCATGTGTACATCCAATGGCTCCATGTACTCTAATCACGAAGAATAAGAGGGCTTCCTTAGAGGTGTGGCAAGATTTAATGGTTTGGTTACTCATTGTCTTTCATTCGAATGGGATCTTCAAACACATATCTTGATTGAGTGGTTTCTTCCACAACGTATAGAATGTGATAGGTTCATGGTGACCATGGGTGAAGGGGTTACCGCACCGTAAGCTAAAGTCTCCGATCACAATCACTCCCTTTACTAGACATTGTAGGGTAATTTACACGCATGGTAGGATTAAATGAGTAGGCCCAACATGTGGAAAAATAGTTTCATGATCACTATTGTGAGCATGCATGGTATGTTGGAGGCATATTGCATGGTCACTAAGTTGAATGTGCTGCTCCTTGCACAAGCCAATTTTCATGAAAAACATAATAATAGAAAAAATTAATTAAATAATATTAAAATTAAATGAATAAAAATATTAATTTAAATAAAATCAGAAACAAATAAAAAAAATAAAAAAACTTAAAAAAATTAAAATTAATTATTTATAAAATATTTATTATTTAATTAATTGAATACTAGTATAAAATTATAAAAAAACATGTTAAAGTAAATTAATTACATATTAAATTAAATGATAAATGAATATATTAAAGAAATTGAATAAAATTAAAAGACAAAAACATGTTACTCTTAAATGAAATTGAATAAAAAATTAATTAATCAAAGGATAATAATGTAAAAAAGTTAATTACAAATAATGTGGATACCAATTACCAAGATAACCTGAATAATCAAAAAATTATCATTTTAAGAGATAAAATTCACAATTTTAATTTTTATCAATAACGTATCAATAACATCAAATTATTCAATTAGAAACATTATTTTTAAAATAAATATAAAATTCATTACACCGAATGACATGGAAAAAAGAAATGAAATAAAAGACACATAAAATTCCCCCACATATAATAAATTTCAATCCTAGAAAATTATTTTTATATTATTTTATTATAATTCCTCTTATATAGAAATATTATTATCTATCCCATGTTCAACCATATATTCCTGAATTAATGAAAATTAGAAATAATTCAATTTCATGAAATAGTCATGTTTCTTATGGGATTTAAACTCACTTCCCTACTTCAAAAGAAATTCAAAATCCTATTTTAGCTGTGGGGACTATTGATATATAAGTGGAATTAAATATATAATAAGAGGAGCTACAATATTTCACTATCTCACAGGTCCCTCAAACATAGTTCCAAAATCTACCACATTGATAAAACTCAAAATATTTTCTTATAAGTCAGGTGTATCCTTCTTAATTGGGATTTAATATTCACTTCATATTAATGATATAATTTATTACAAGTCCTTTTATTTTAATTTTACATAGCCACATTTTTTTACAGAGAACTGATTGAAGTGGAAAATGGTTTTTTTCACACCACACACCTAGTACCATTACCTCAAAGACTCACCATGAGATCCAAATTTCCTATTTTAATCTTGAATCAAAGGATTTATATTACCCTCTATTGATTTGGATCTCTCAGGTGTTTTATTTTACCATGTCAATGCAATTTGGTTTATGTTAAAATTTCTGGTTACCTCAAGTTATAATTTTAATTCTTCAAAAATATAAACTATCCAAATTCCACTTAATTATTTCAAATAGTATTTTAATAAATTGAATGGATGAAATCACTCAATTATAACAACTTAATAATTAGTGAAAACAATAAAAAAAGGATGAAATTAATTATAGGAATAACACGATGAGTTTTTATTTTCCAAAAAATACAAACATGAATTTTATTTACTGATTTTTTTAACAGTCACATAATTTTATTCTTAACAAGGAGGAATTTTGAAAAAATAAGGTATTTAAATATGTACTATATTTAGGAAAATTTTAGCTCAATTAAAACCCCCTTCCCAAACATAAATCCCAACAACACTCCCATTGTAAAATCCCAATGTTGGGTTATATTTAAATAGTTTTGATTTAAATAGATTCAGAATGTAACAAAAAATATATTCTAACTTGAGGGGTCATAGGAAATTTTAAAAAAAAATTCCACATATTACTCACACAAAACACATTTTTCATAAGGGTTCCCTACTGGCCCCTACGGCTCAATATCGTACATAAGTTGAATGTCAAAAAAATGAATCCTATAAAACAGTTAAATAAATAATTTCAAAGTGGCCTAAAATAGAGCATGTGGTGAAATTATTATTTCACACAAAATAAGCACAAATATTTGGTAGTGAATGGTTATAATTTCATAATTTCAACATGGAAATAATTTAAACCAAAAAACAACAAAAATAAAAATTGGGGTAAGAGAAAAACCTTGAGATTAAAATAAATACTCCCCATAAATATCAATGCTTTGAAAATTATTGTAAAATACAACAATCCTTCCTTGACCAAATATAAATAACACTAATTAAAATGATTGACCAACCATAAAAAAAATAGATTAATATGATTTGAAAAATTTAAAATCAAATTGAGTTTGAGTAGAGGGATTTTTTATCTACTGTTATCCACACACAACATATAATGTCCTTGGTTTTCAGAAATATTCTACAAATGGAAAATGATTTTTACAAAGGATTGTGCCTTTTTTTATGGTCTTTTAACTAGCATGATGACCACTCTTCACTATCACTACACTTATTGTCTACCTTTTTTAATGATAACTTACCCAACCACAAAATAACTTCCCCACAAGCTCAGGAGGCCCAAGCACATTCATACACAAAAAAGGATGAGTGATAGGATCTTACAAAAACATCAGAAATTTATTGAGAAATACAAGAGATTGAGATTAATTTATTTAAAATCAAAAAGAGAAAAGAAATAAAATAATTGGTTGTCTCCCATGTAGTGATTTTTTTAAAGTCTCTTACCAGACTCAATGCTTTCCCAATTTTCCAAGGAGGTGATGGAAGATAAGACCTTTGGATTCCCCTCAAAAAAATGTTTTATTATTTGAATATTCACAAAGAACAGTCAGCTTTCATCTCTTAAGAACTCAAAAACTCCATTGAATGGGACTAATTTTTTAAAGGACTAGACCACTTGTATTTGAGTTTCCCTAGATAAATTTGACTTTTGGAATCATACAGAAGAAACATTTGAAAAAAATTTATAATATATACTTTTAATGAAATAATCATAAAAATATTTAGTGCAATCCCTATAAATCATATAATGTTCATAGGACTATCTACTTATATTATCCACCTCAATCAACACAAGAAGACTTCTCTCTCTAACTGTCTTAAATTCAATGTTCAGGTCCTTCATATCCTAGAAAGACTTGTGTTGAATCTCAACAAGAAAATGATATGTATTCTTAAAAAATACCACATGGAGACATCTATACGAGAGTTATGAAAGTAGTTCTGTATGTCTATAACACTTCATCATGTTTTCATTACAAGTTATTTCTAGAACATGGTACAATTTTATATAATATTTCTTTAACTCTCTTATTGAGATTTCAACTCACTCAGTCATCTATGGATGGTAAATATTCTAGTTCTTTGTGAATAACCATAAATCCCCATAAATTATTTGAATTTTAAAATTTTAACATAAGTTCAATTGTCTATTATAAAATTATTTACCACTCTAAAATATGAACCTGTGTTCTATTTAATGAATTTAATCACGATATTAGCTTCATAGTTTGGGAGTTACACTACCACAACCCATTTGGAATCATATTATGTTTCTACTAAGATGTACTCATTCCCAGGAGAAAATTGGAATGTTCCCTTGAAGTCTAATCCCCAAAAATAAAAAATATCAACAGCTAAGATATCTTTCTAAGGAAACTTCTTATTTCCCCTAACATTTCTTAAAATCTAACTCCTATCAAATCCCACCTCTAAATTATTAGAATCCCTAAGTAAATGAAGCCAATAAAATATATCCTCAAGAACTTTTTTGGTTGTCCTATCACATACATGATTACTGAAGGTTCCGGGAGCAGCAGAAGCGCGTGGGTGGATGTGCCCACTTGGCTTTTTTTCATCAGCAATGATCAATCCGGGATCAATACGACAATAAACACCAGTCTCCATGGATCGAATCACAGAAAAAGACAAAGAAGATGGTTTTTACCGGAACCACAAACAAGGATCGTTACAGGTTGATTATAATTAATTTAATTAATTATAAAGAAATACCTTTTGGGTGTTCTTTCTTCGTTGATGTTCTCAATCATGTTGTCGATGTGATCCGTCGTTGCGTCGCAGAATCCAAGTGTAGACTCCCTCTAGCGGTGATCCACATGTGTACCTCGTATCTCTGGACGTCGCCAAAAGATTCTCCGGGTTCTAGCGTGGAGAAGCCTTTGCTTTCGTTGTCCGCCTTAGATTGTCTTGATCCGATGGAAGAGGATCTCTCTCGGTATTGAGAGCGTTCTTGTAGGAAGAGGTTCTTTCGGCCTTGAATGAAATCTCCAGAGATGTTGTGCACAACAATTATCTTGTGTGTCATAAAAGAGTTGGGGTTGTGAGGATATTTATAATCGGGTGTGTGGGGTTATAGAGTTATGACAATAAATAAACGCGTTATGCGTTTTATTTAATTCATTGACTCTTTATTTAAAAGCCCATGTCGAATAAATAATTCCTTGACATGCGCCCATGCTAATTATAATATATATCATTTAAAACAATATTATATCCTCAAAAATCCCAACTAAAAAAAACTACACGGCGTGTATTAATAAATACACGGCGTGTAGTTGTTTTTCATTGAAAACTACACGGCGTGTACATTAAATGTACACGGCGTGTATATCTTGTTTTCATTTATTCATTTCCTTTCCAAAATAGAACTACACGGCATGTAATAATAATACACGACGTGTACTTGTTTTATTTTCTTTTTCCTCCATCATTTAAAACAACTTACGCTTCCTTGAATAATTATTAAACCACGTACGAGAATAATCTTTATTCAACTTGAGATACTTGGATACACTTAGTGTGTGACCCTCTAGGCCTCTTTCTCGTTTGCATTAGGAGAGCTTGCCTAAATTCCAAGATTACTGTCTAGCAACGGGTCAAGGCACCCAAGAGAAAGAAGTTGACGCCGCATTGATGTATCACCTCATACGAATGCTTACTGTGTAATTTAATCCCTTTGTCTCAATATCTCATCAAGAAGGTTTCATGGCAGTGTCATAAACCTATATGCTTGATATGTCGTTCTTTGACTACCTGAAATAAACTCATCGTTTACCCCATGGCCATGGAATTTAATGCGACAGTTCTATTTCAATCAAGGGGCCGAGATATCAACTTCCATAAATGGAAGGGAAAAATCTTTCCTTGACTTATCCATTAACATGTCACTCGTGACGCACCCAACATACCCTACTTCTCGCCAACTGTCTGCGTGACGGTTTTCGTCAGTAAATCTAAGTGCGCGAGTCATGACATGAGTTAATGATAATCTTCCAGTCTAAGGACCATTACACACGCTCGTAGATAGCAATATCCGATGACACCAAGACATGCGGAATTACTACTGGCGGGTCTATTCTCATAATCTCCCATCTTGGAGATTACCAAGTGATAACTCCATGAGAGAGAGTCTCGTATTCTTATGAGTACTCGCACATGACGGTCTGTATACTATGTGTCCTATCATAGTATGTCATCCAACCTCAGCACTTTATTTAAGAATATTGTTATAGCATTTCAAGGTTCTCATCATAGCGGGTATCTGCTATGACCTTATTAATGCAACAAATATTTCAGGACATTATTATATTATAGTCATGCAGAACAATGAACAATATATAATAAGTGATCATTTATGTAATCAAAGTACAAAACAGTTGGTTCTGAGGTCACCAACCCTTACAAACTCCCACTTGGACTAGAGCCAACTGCCTACGACTTTTAGTCTGCTAGACCTCACATGATGATCATGTTTCTGCTGAGTCAAGGCTTTAGTCAATGGGTCCGCCACGTTGTCTTCCGTGGAAATACTGCTCACTGCAACTTCACCTCTCTGAGAAAAATCCCTCAAGAGATGATACTTCCAAAGTATGTGCTTTGTTCGCTGATGTGACCTTGGATCTTTTGCAAGTGCCACCGCTGCAGTATTATCACAATAGAGTGTGATAGGATCTTTACTGCTCGGTACAACATCCAGCTCTTGGACGAAGCTTTGCATCCATACTGCTTCTTTAGCTGCCTCAGAAGCTGTGATATACTCGGACTCCGCTGTAGAATCTGCCACCACACTTTGTTTTGAGCTCTTCCAGCTCACTGCACCTCCATTCAAACTAAAGATGTATCCAGTCTGTGACTTCATGTCATCTTGATCAGTATGGAAACTAGCATCTACATGTCCTCTGATGACTAGTTCCTCATCTCCTCCATAAACCAAGAACATATCCTTAGTACGCCTCAGATACTTAAGGATAGTCTTGACTGCCATCCAATGGCGGTCTCCTGGATCATCTTGATATCTGCCTACCGCACTTAATGCATAAGCAACATCTAGCCTCATACATAGCATAGCATACATGACTGACCCAATCGCAGATGCGTAAGGGATCCTTGCAATTCTCTTTCTTTCCTCATGTGTCTGAGGACACATTTTCTTGGAAAGATGAATGCCATGTGACACTGGCAACAATCCCCTCTTGGATTGTTCCATACTGAATCTCTTTAGTATCTTGTCAATGTATGTACTTTGACTTAGGCCCAACATTTTCTTGGATCTATCATGATGGATCTTGATCCCAAGATTATATGCCACCTCACCCAAGTCTTTCATGGAGAAGCATTTATTCAACCATTCCTTAACTGACTGTAAGATAGGTACTTCATTTCCAATTAGCAATATGTCATCGACATATACTATTAGGAAAACGACTGCACTTCCACTAAACCTTTTGTAGACACAAGGCTCACATTCGTTCTTAACAAAGCCAAATTCTGTAACAGCTTCATCAAAACGAATGTTCCATGACCTTGATGCTTGCTTTAATCCATAAATGTATTTTTGCAACTTGCATACCTTGTTGGCATCCTTTGAAGTCACAAACCCTTCAGGTTGTGTCATGTAGACATCTTCCTGGAGGTTCCCGTTAAGGAAAGCTGTTTTGACATCCATTTGCCAAATTTCATTGTCATGGTAAGTAGCAATGGCCAATAGGATTCTGATAGACTTCAGCATTGCAACCGGTGAAAAGGTTTCATCATAGTCAATTCCTTGACGCTGTCTAAAACCTTTTGCAACCAGTCATGCCTTGTAGGTGCTGACTTGCCCCTCCATGTCCAGTTTCTTCTTGAATACCCATTTATTACCAATAGGCTTCACATCAACTGGAGGATCTACCAAAATCCAGACTTGGTTTTGGTACATGGAATCCATTTCAGAATTCCTGGCTTCTTGCCAGTTGGCAACGTCTGTGCCTTCAACTGCTTCCTTTTAGGGAAGAGGATCATCATTGTCAACCCATAATGAGTCACCATCCTCAGTGACAAGAAAACCATATCGTTCTGGTTCTCTCACCTCTCTCGTGCTCCTACAGAGTTCTTGTGTCTCTGGAACAGATTGTTCTTCCATGGTGCTTTGTGGAATCTGTTCTTGTACCAACTCATGTGTATCTTGAGCCTCGACTTCCTCGAAGTCTATCTCGCTCCCACTATCTCTTCTGGAGATGTGCTCCCTCTCAAGGAATATGGCGTGTCTTGCCACTGTAACCTTTTTGTATGAGGGGTTGTATAGGTAATATCCCCTTGTTTCCTTGGGATATCCTATAAAGATACACTTTGTGCCTTGGGGTGAAAGTTTGTTACCTGAAGAGGCCTTAACAAATGCATCGCTACCCCACACATGTAAATTCGATAACATGGCTTTGCGTCCACTCCATAACTCGTATGGAATACCATTTATCGATTTAGTTGGTACTTGGTTTAGTATGTGTGATGCTGTTTGTAATGCATATACCCAAAAGGATAATGGAAGACTCGCATGACTCATCATTGATCTCACCATGTCCAACAGGGTGCGGTTCCTCCTTTCACTTACACCATTCCACTGCGGTGTGTAAGGAGGAGTGAGTTGAGATAGAATCCCAAACTCCCGTAAGAAATCAATGAAGTCTTGATTAAGATATTCTCCTCCTCTGTCTGAGTGGAGTTTCTTAATCTTCTTACCAAGCTGGTTCTCAACTTCATTCTTGTATTCTTTGAACCGATCAAAAGAATCTGACTTATACCTCATTAAATAGATATATCCATATCTACTAAAATCATCAATAAAAGTTATAAAGTACGAGAACCCACCCCTTTCATCAATAGGAAATGGTCCACACACATCTGTGTGAACTAAATCTAGAAGCTCTTTAGCTCTTTCACCTTTCCCACTAAACGGGGCTTTGGTCATTTTGCCTTGTAGACACGCATGACATACACAAAGTGGTTTTAGTTTGAAAGAATCTAAATACCCATCTTGATGTAATTTTGTCAAATGTTTCTCATTGACACGACCTAGTCGGTGATGCCAAAGTTAGGTGTGGTATGAGTCATGTAAATTAACTTTGTTATCAATTGCCATTACTTGGTTTGTGTAGTCTAACACATAAAGGCCGTTATATAAATGTTCCCTACCAAAACAAATTCTATCTTTATAAAAGTAGCAACATTCATTTCCAAACTTGAATATGAATCCATCAGTATCTAATCTGGATACTGAAATAATGTTTTTGGTTACAGAGGGTACATAATAACATCCTTTCAAAACCAAGACCATCCCGGTAGGCAATGTGAGGTTGTAGTCCCCGACAGCTACAGCAGCAAGTCTGGCTCCGTTGGATGCTCGTAGATCTATCTCCCCTCGATCCATCTTCCTGAATCTACTTGGTTCCTGTATTTGGATACAGATGTGAGCACCACAAGAAGTATCTAATACCCAATTAGTAGAAACAAATAGATTGAATTCGATAACAAATGCACCTGAATCTTCCCCTTGCTTCCTTGGCTGGGTGCAGTTTTTCTTCCAGTGACCCTTCTTGCCACATGTGAAACAAACAACATCCTGTTCCTTTGCCTCCCCTTTGATCTTCCTTTTCTTGGAAGGACTTGAAGAAGCTTTGGGCTCAAAGCTCTTCACCTTACCTTTCCTTTTATTCACCATAAGGACAGAAGTCTTTTCACGATTCATGTCATTGTCCACTTGGCGAATAAGGATAAGAAGATCAGATAGAGACTTCTCAATATTGTTCATGTTGAAATTAACAACAAAGTTTGAGAAGCTCTGGGGGAGTGATGCGAGAATGAGATCGGTACCCAGTTCTTCAGGGAGTTTAAACCCTAGAACCTCCAAGCGCTCAATGTGGCCAATGAGCTTGACTACATGAGGCCCAGCTGGGGCACCCTCTCCAAGCTTGATCTGAAACAGAGCCTTGGAGATCTCAAAACTTTCCTGTCTTGCTCTCTCCTGGTATAAACCACGGAGGTGCTCGAGCATGCTGTAGGCATCCATGTCTTCATGAGACTTCATGAGCTCACTAGACATAGATGACAGCATCAAACATTGAACGTCGAGAGCATCGTTCAAATGTTGATCATATACTAGGAAATCTTCATCACTTGCCCCTGGGGCAGGAGAATCAGGAAGTGAGGACTCCAGCACATAAAACTTCCGTTCATGGCGTAGGATAACCCGAAGGCGCCTAAACCATTCCTGAAAGTTACTGCCGGTGAGGATGTTCTCTTTATCCAGAATTGAGCGCAGAGAAAATGTGGTTGATGTGTTTGTCATTTTGATTCTACAATTTAAAAGAGCAGATTCATCAGTACTTTCTTGATTACATTTTATGAGAAATAAATTTTATTAAGTCTCCCACTATTTTATCAATTCCCAATGGCCCTCACCATTGAACTCGGAATGTCCAGTTGCTTTGACATTCTAATGGAAAGGATCCATATTTCCCTTCTCATAACCCCAACAAGGGTTGGTCAAGCTATTTGAAGGTATTTAGGTAGGCGGGTCTTTGCAAACTGTGAGCTTACAGTTCCTTGATCTGTTGAGTGGACTCCCCAATCCTGAAATCCTGACTTGGATTTCCTCAACTCTTGCCTCCAATATTACATCAAGTCTAGCAAGGGCTACTTCTCTTGATGTAATATGGTTAAGTCAACCCGAAACCTTTCATAAGGGCTTCCTTTATAAAATTAAGTGTCCCAACAATGGTTGGTCAAACACATAGTTTTATTGAGACTTGCCCTTAATCAAGTAACGGAAGGCTTGGTCTGACTTAATATGGTATTTGAGGGATTTTATTCTTTATGCGTATCTTTGCATTATCACATGCTTGTTAATATTATGTGATGCTTGCTTAAGTGATTAAACATGTTCCGATAGTGTATACGCATAGACCGGTTTTTATTTTATTCCATCTTTGCATGCTTGTTCATTTTATTAATTATGTGATCGCAACAACACATGCATAATATATAAACCATGCAATCAGACAGAAATAAAATAAGATGGCATGATCATGAGCTTCTATTTGGTTAGCTTATCTAGCGGTTTTGATAAGCTTACCCTGACCTAGGGAAAACACCTTGAACCTGATGGTTCGTGTTTTGCAGCTCCCACCTATCCACCTTTGTATCTTCTTGTGTCGGTTTCTCCTCGGCTTCGGGATTTGAAACGTCTCCTCTAGCTTGGGAGATCCTCCATTACATGGGTTTACATTAAAGAAACCATGGGCAGACAGGCCCTACATTTTATTGGAAGAAGGCTCGCAGGCCAACAAATTTAAATTAAATAAATTTAAATGAAACCATACAAATACAAAGGGTCCTTGGTCTAGCTCATGATCATCCATAGTATGAAACGACATTTACGCATATTTAGAATTCAAATTCTTTTAATCGTTCTTTTATTTAAGATAAGACACGCTCGAATTCAATTAATTATGATCTTATAATTAATCAATTCTTTACCTTAAATTCCTTTCTGAATTTCCTTGAGATTCTTCTCATCCATATTCCTTGTACGGGTCTTTGTACATTGGAGGAAACCTGGTGAAATTCCATTTCTAGAAAGTACACGGCGTGTAGTTTATAATTACATGGCGTGTATTTTTCTTTTCAACCTTTGTCCAAAGTACACGTAGGGGATTTGGCGTGTTTTTCTGTACTTTGGAAATTTTAGAGTACATAGCATGTAGATGAATCATACACGACGTGTACTTCCTTGTTACGCGGTAACCGGCCTGGTGATCCCGTATACGCGGTACGCGACTTATCTTTGTACACGGTTTCACCTGGGTCGGAACGGACTACACGGCGTGTTGTTCCAACATACATGTCGTGTATTCCGGTTTCCACATGCCGTTCTATTCTGGTCAACACGGCGTGATTAAAACATAGGCATAATCAATTCACACGGCGTGGTTTGGCGGACCAGTGCCGGTTCGTTGAACCTAAGTACACGGTGTGTAGTTTTAATTACACGCCTTGTAATCCCGTGTTGTACAGACAGAAAGAGCGGCTCCTCCGGATGAGTTCCTCATTTTTATTTTAATCAAAATTAAAATTAAAAGGTCGTTTCTGTGATATGAATCGAGAAACGAAGGAGGAAGAATAGATCTCGTTAATTCAGATTTATAGAATGATTTATTTCGAATTGAATCAAATATGAATGCGTATATTATCAACGAAAATTAAATAACTATAATCAACGTTGTAACCTCGCTCTGATACCATTTGAAGGTTCCAGGCGCAGCGGAAGCGCGTGGGTGGATGTGCCCACTTGGCTTTTTGTCATCAGCAATGATCAATCCGGGATCAATACGACAATAAACGCCAGTCTCCACGGATCGAATCACAGAAAAAGGCAAAGAAGATGGTTTTTCCCGGAACCACAAACAAGGATCGTTACAGGTTGATTATAATTAATTTAATTAATTATAAAGAAATGCCTTTTGGGTGTTCTTTCTTCGTTGATGTTCCCAATCACATTGTCGATGTGATCCGTCGTTGCGTCGCAGAAGCCAAATGTAGACTCCCTCTAGCGGTGATCCACACGTGTACCTCGTATCTCTGGACGTCGCCAAAAGATTCTCCGGGTGCTAGCGTGGAGAAGCCTTTGCTTGCGTTGTCCGCCTTAGATTGTCTTGATCCGATGGAAGAGGATCTCTCTCGGTCTTGAGAGCGTTCTTGTAGGAAGAGGTTCTTTCGGCCTTGAAAGAATTCTCCAGAGATGTTGTGCACAACAATTCTCTTGTGTGTCACAAAAGAGTTGGGATTGTGAGGATATTTATAATCGGGTGTGTGGGGTTATAGAGTTATGACAATAAATAAATGCGTTACGCGTTTTATTTATTTCATTGACTCTTTATTTAAAACCCCATGTCGAATAAATAATTCCTTGACATGCGCCCACGCTGATTATAATAAATATCATTTAAAACAATATTATATCCTCAAAAATCCCAACTAAAAAAAACTACACGGCGTGTATTAATAAATACACGGCGTGTACTTGTTTTTCATTGAAAACTACACGGCGTGTACATTAAATTTACACGGCGTGTATATCTTGTTTTCATTTATTCATTTCCTTTCCAAAATAAAACTACACGGCATGTAATAATAATACACGACGTGTACTTGTTTTATTTTCTTTTTCCTCCATCATTTAAAACAACTTACGTTTCCTTGAATAATTATTAAACCACGTACGAGAATAATCTTTATTCAACTTGAGCTACTTGGATACACTTAGTGTGTGACCCTCTAGGCCTCTTTCTCATTGGCATTAGGCGAGCTTGCCTAAAGTCCAAGATTACTGTCTAGCAACGGGTCAAGGCACCCAAGAGAAAGAAGTTGACGCCGCATTGACGTATCACCTCATATGAATGCTTACTGTGTAATTTAATCCCTTTGTCTCAATATCTCATAAATCAGGTTTCATGGCAGTGTCATAAACCTATATGCTTGATATGTCGTTCTTTGACTACCTGAAATAAACTCATCGTTTACACCATGGACATGGAATTTAATGCGAGAGTTCTATTTCAATCAAAGGGCCGAGATATCAACTTCCATAAATGGAAGGGACATATCCTTCCTTGACTTATCCATTAACATGTCACTCGTGACGCACCCAACGTACCCTACTTCCCGCCATCTGTCTGCGTGACGGTTTTCGTCAGTAAATCTAAGTGCACGAGTCGTGACATGAGTCAATGATAATCTTCTAGTCTAAGGACCATTACACACGCTCGTAGATAGCAATATCCGATGACACCAAGACATGCGGAATTACTACTGGCGGGACTATTCTCATAATCTCCCATCTTGGAGATTACCAAGTGCAAACTCCATGAGAGAGAGTCTCGTCTTCTTATGAGTACTCGCACATGACGGTCTGTATACTATGTGTCCTATCATAGTATGTCATCCAACCGCATAACTTTATTGAAGAATATTGTTATAGCATTTCAAGGTTCTCATCATAGTGGGGATCTGCTATGACCTTATTAATGCAACAAATATTTCAGGACATTATTATATTATAGTCATGCAGAACAATGAACAATATATAATAAGTGAAAATTTATGTAATCAAAGTACAAAACAGTTTGTTCTGAGGACACCAACCCTTACAATTACCTACCAAATGTGTGGAATGATAAATCTCCAAAATAGGCAACATAACCTCTTCAAGAACACACTATCGAATAATTTCATCAACACACCTTATAGAAAGAAATATTTCATCCCACATTTGTATATACGATCATAAATAATCATCTTCCTTAGATTATTTGAAAAATAATTGGGGATGATCATACTACCAAGAAATTTGAAAATTCTACATACCAACCAGAATTTTGATAGAAAAATAAATCAATTTATCATCTATAAAGAAATAATTAATTTCTTTGAGATCATCACAATGAGTACTGGATAACCTAAAGTGATGAATGGAAAATATATTTTCATTAACATTTTTATCTTTGATCTCTAATTAAAATTCCTACAATAAAAGTTTCCAACTAATTGACCTATGTTTTTCCACTTTTTTATAGAATTTATTTCATGTATTAATGGTCTATGAAAATGGATTCCTTGAAACCTATAAGGTACTGCCTAAAAATTTCCAAATAAAACATAGTATCCAAAACATCATTTTTAGTAGAAGTGCAATTATTTTATGAATCATATAACATTATGATACTATAATACACCATATATAGTTTCTTATCCTTCCTCTAGCCTAAAAAATCATAACCATAACATCAATCTCATTAGGTATAAGCTAAAATGGAACCATCTAGTTAGATGAAATAATGATGGGTGAATAATTGAGATTCCCCTTAAGAAAATTAAAATATTAAAGACATTTTTCATCAATGAAAAATGGTGATTTCTTATCCATGAGTGAAAAAAGGGATTTCTAATATTTGAATAGTCCTTAATAATCCCCTGGTAAAAATTGACATGCACAAGAAAACATCAAACATCATTGAAATTCATAGGAGGGAGAAAATTTTGAGAGACATAAATAATTGAATTTTTATCCTCTAAACCCTTCTTAGATACTTTATGTCTCATAATTATTCCTTATAAAACCATAAAATAACATTTTACCCAGTTTAGAACCATGTTGGCATCAAATACCCTTTCTAGAAAAAGTTTTAGATTCTAGTTATAGATATCAAAAGTGCTTCCCAAAATGAAATATTATCCATAAAAACCTTAATGATCCTCTCAATAATGTCTGAAGTCTTTTTCATCACACACCATTGAATTGTAGTTGGGGCACCACAATGAAAAACCGAATTCACTGTTAGGAAAATGTTTCAAAAGGGAATTTAAAAGTGGTGTTATACTAATATTCTAGGTATATAGGAATGTGTTTTTTACCCAAATAGACATCTAAAAAGTAGAAAAAATCCCTTCTTATCTAGATGCTAAGGAATTTTATTTGATAATGTTGTATAAAAATTATCTTTCCTGATAGTATAATTGAGCATCCTATAATTTATACAAACTCTCTATTTGGTTTCTTTTATCACTGGGATTTTTTCATTTTTATCCTTTGTTACTACAGTGAATCTGCCATTATTTGGAACTCCCGAGACCTGACTGTACCATGAAATGTTAGAAATGGGATATATAATTCTAGTATCCATCAGTTTAATGATTTCTTCTCTCATAACCTATTTCATATTTGGGTACAATCTCCTTTGAAAATATACTCATGGCTTATTGTATAGTTCCAGAAGAATATTTTTATAGATAATGAAGGGTTAATACCTTTGATATTATCGATAGAATAACCTATTGTAGATTTGGATTTCTTAATTATAACCAAACGTTTTCCTCTTAACTTTCATCCAGCTCAATAGAATGTTTGATAGGCAGTGTTGGGTTTTCACCCATGAATTAATATTTAAAGTGTTTTGGATGTTTTTAAGCTAAAAAGCGGTTGATTTCTAACTACAAGGAAGATTATTTGGCAATGTAGTTCTAAGATCTGCACATTTTTTTCTTATATTGAGTTTGAAATATATATATATATTTAATTTTAGGGTGATATTTACGTCTTTCTTCACTTTCATCCAAGTTAGATAGCATACTCTCATGAATTTCTAGATCATATTTCAATAAATTTATCTACGAAAAATCAAAAAATTATTTAAAATAATTTCACTCAACCTTTTCAAATTGTTTAAAAATTTAAAGGGGAAATCAGTCTCAAGTTCTCCTAAACTGAGATTTAGAACATAAATTTCACCTTCATGACAAATTTCCAGAGATAGATCAAAGATACTGTCCAGATCTGGAAGATTATCCGTATTTTCACTTTCCACAATTTCTAACTGTTGGGATTTGTTTTTCGGAATCAATATGAGTTTATTTAGGTGTAGATTATGAGATAGATCCCTCTTATTATCTTATGTAATTATCAACCCCTATTATCCCAACTACTTTATAGTTTTTCCAATATAAAAAATATTTTTTACATTTAAAGGCATTTAATTACAACTTTTATTATCCAAAATTAAATATTAATTGACATTATGAAACATCAATAAAAGATCCCCATATGGATAAGAGAGGGGTGACCAATATGATATGGAGTTCTTTTTTACATTCCATGTCTATGACAAGGAAATTAATAGGTAGAAAAATTATCCAACTATAACTAAAAAATCCTAAACTCTTTCAATGGGTTGTGTAAAGGATCAATCATCCAATTATAAGATCACAGTGATGTTTCTTAATTATCCTAATACAATCAATTAGAATAGTGAGAAAGGCAGCCAGTTTATTCTCACCCCAATAACACAATGACAATTCAATTGATTGCTCTTTCCCAAGTTATATGGTATGACAAAACTTCCTAGATCTTTAATTATTGGTGGTTTTTTAAGGAAAACATTTCAATCCTCTTGGTAGTTGCATTTTTTATACTTTTTTATAGTTTTTCTTGTTTGAAAAAATTTTATTGATTGATTTATATTATGATGGAATTTGAGTTAAATATTGGATGAAAGTAATTTTCACTTGGATCTTATTGAATAACGAAATTAATTGAAGAAATTTAGGTTTTTGATTTTTTGATTTAACCCTATGAGGAAAAGGGATGTTTAGGAATTTTTTTATAATATTAAGAATATCCTGAATTTACTCCAGAGGATTTTATTTACCATTATTATGTTTTATTTTTTAGTCTCTTTCTTCATGATTTTCAAATGGATCATCTTTCTTCTCTTATGTTATAGAATTATTTTCCACAATTCCAAATTGAGTGTTCTTCATATTTGGGTGTCAAGATTCATCCATATTTTCAGTTTGTACCTTCATAGAGTCAATTCTATCATCCTCTTGGTTTATTAAACCACTACTAGTAACCACAATCATGGAAATATCCATTCGATTCATATTGATGGTACTAGGAATCTTACCTTTAACTCTTGAACCAAACTATCTAGCCAATTGACCCATTTTAAGATCTAAATTATACATTCTAGCATCATTTTGGGCCTCATTGGAATCACGTTGAGATTTCTATGAATCATGTTTCCCCATAAACTACTGAAACATCCTTTTAATAAAATCTTGGGAATTATAATTCTCAACTATAGATTTATTTTGAAATTGTAATCTTTAATGATTTTGAAAGACATAGGAAGAAGGTTGTAGTCTATTAATACCTTTTTCAATATATGATATGTTTGGGTGGTTCTTATATATAGGGTTATAAATTTTTGAAAACGAGTCATCTCTAACTTTGGTACTTTTACCATATCTATAAAAACTAGTATCTTCCTATGTTTTGAATGGAATGTCAAATTTAAGATAACATACACATGAGTTTCAAAAAATTCCAAATTATTGATATTATTCAATAAGAAATTAGACTTCATTTAGATAGATAAATTTATTAGTGGATTGTTAGATATTATGATTCATTAGATTCTTGAGTTGGTATTTTATTTCAGGTAGCTATGCACTCATTTCTATCTCTGGACCATTGTCATTACCTCTTCTATTAACTCTTCTTCCCCTTGAATATGTATGTTGTGATCCATGAACTAAAGTGTTGAAAAATTTCCTAATCTCTAAATCAATATTTCTAGTGTAATTTCAACCGGATTATTGGTCAACCAAGTTCTTTTTTGTAGGTTATAGACCATCATAGATGGAATTAATGAGTATTTGGAATAGTATTTGGTGATGTGGACACTACCTAAGAAAGTACTTGAATATATACCATGCGTCATGAAAAGCATCTTCATCCTCTTGATATAATATTTTGATCTTGTTTCTGATTTCTCACTTAAGTCTCCTAGTGTAAAACTTTATATAAAGAGTTCTATATTTACTATCATGTTTCAAATATTATTTCATCACAGGAAAAAACAAATTCTTTATGTTACCCTTTAAGTAGAAATGGAGAAATATCATTTTTACCTCATTCTCACTCAACTCTTGCATTGTCAACTGATGCGAAATATTATAGAAATACCAAATTATGGATAGGGATTACTCATTAAGACTTCCATTGAATGAAGGTAGTAGTGAGAGGTAAGATTACATCGGCTTATAGTTTTGGTCCCTTGGTGTATGTCTAACAAAAAAGGATTATTTTAATCATAATGGAGCTGATACCTCATCATCATAGGATACAAATGTTTTTTTGGTTTATTTTAGGTCTATTATCTTAAACAATAAGCACACATGCACTCTCTCTATTAGGTTTTCCATTTTTCAGTATTCTTTTCTCAGTGACCTTAAATGTTTATCAATTTTTGGTTTAATGGGATCTATATTATGTGATATTGATCTGGTGTGGATGCCCTAAAAATGTTTTTAGTAGCACACCATATATTCCAATTTTTTATTGTATATTTTTTTATATAACCATATTCTTTGTTTTTTTATTTTAATAATTTATTAAACATTTTCTAGATTCAAAAATCCTTCCTCGGTAATGAAACTAAAATATGATTCTATAGAATCATTGACTAGAATAAAAATTAAATTTCTAAAACAATTAGATAGCAGCGAGTACGGATGTCGAATCCACTTGGAAGACAACGTTGGAAAAATAATTGAAAACAATAAAAAAAATAAAAAATAGAAAAATAGACATGTATGAATAAATTAATTTGATGATATTAAAATATTAATAAGAAACTGAAATGTGGTTCTTATATTTTTTAATAGATTAATAAAACATGAAAATGATGATTGAGTAGTGAATGAATAAGAATCAAGCATGAATGAAATTTCAATTATCGAATAACATTATTCCTTGTTTGAGATGTTTCAATTATATTCACATTAGAAAAAATTTAATAAAAATATCATTCAAGATTATTGACCAATAATTATATCGTTATATAGTTCTCCAGATAAATAACTCAATCAATTTATTAAGAAGATAAAGCTGATTAAAATTCAAAATCACCACACAAAAAAAGGTAAAAATAATAAATCTATTTAATATAGTTTCCCCATGAAAAGATATTTATCCAAAATTCGTATTGAAATTCAGAAAATAAAAATTTAAGATCATGATATATGAGGGAAGAAGAATATGAGTATTGTCTTGATTTCATGTTTTTTATTGTAATATAAATCATTTCCCTTCTTTTATTTCTATCTTCCTGGTCGGTCCTCTGATTATGAAAAATTATATTGATAGATTGAGATTGGATGATGATCATATCTGATTCCTCAATCTTGGTATCCACCAAAATAATATCTGGAACTGTCTCCTTTAATTGAAAATTTCATGATCCACTCAATTACACACCCACTATCACATATTTGAATAATCCTTTACTGAATTCCACATGGAACCCCTTCTCAATCCATCATCAACATACAGTGAATAAGGAAAAACTCTTACATATGATTGTTCAACTTGCATGGGCAATTTCCTCATCATTAGTAATAACACCAGTACAAAATTGAAACATTCTCTTGACTCTTAGATAGAAAATGGAATATTAATAAAATTACACTTTCCTGCTTGATCTGGAAATTCTCCATCTATATTTCCCAATCAAAAAATTATAATGAGCATGTGATATTCACATTCTCAAACCAAATTAAAACATGAATTCTTTTCTCATCCTCCCTCATAGTGGAAGCTTACAGTTTCACTTTCTGTCAACATCATTTTATCATCATCGATTGACAACATCGATTTCTTTTTGATGTGGCTCGATCAAACTCTGAGGTAGGATCGCAATATATATGGTAGATTCTAGATCAGGTCTTATTAAATTAGTGGTTGGTCTACATAGTTTCAGATCATGACCCCATAGGTGTATATTTGGTTGTTCTCACACAGTGGAACTGAACCACCTCATTTTTTTCAAACAGCTTCGTGTTTAGGGTTTATGACAAAAATTGGTTACAAATCAAATGGTGTTCCTCAGCAGATCGGTATTTGGTTCATCATGGGTCATATTCACTAGATTGGGATATGGATTTTATGGGTCAAGGTCTATCTCCTTGATTTTATTCGGCCTTCAAATGGGATCTAGATTCAAGAATTGGTGTGGATTTGGTGGATTCTTCTACTCGGATTGGGATGACTGCAAGGGCTTCTTCCGAGGTGGTGAGAGCTTCGATGGGTTGGTTCCTCACTAGCATGTGGTGGCATGAGATCCTCAAGCATGGACATAGATCAGGGTGCTAGATTAATGACTTGGGGCATGCAGTGGGTTCAAGATGACCATGGAAGTACGAGTTTCCTCATGGTAGGATAAAGTCTTAGATCATGAAGACTACCTTTAACACACATGGTATACTAATTTACTCACATGGTTGGCTTAAAGTGACTCTACAATGTAGTTCGAAGGTAGGGTGTACTGTAGGTATGGTGACTGTGATCCTCATTATAATCTTTTTGAATGACAACTTATCATAGTCACTAAGGTGACCTGATCCTTTCACATGGCCTATTTTCTTGAAAATAGATAACAATAAAATTAATCACAAAAAAATAATATTAAATAAATAAAAACTTCATCAATTTATATTAAATTACAAAAAATAAAATAAAATAAATAAAAATAGAAAAAAATAAAATAATTATTTACAAATATAAAGGAATTAATTAATTAATTATATTCGAGAATAAAATTAGAAAAATAAAATGATAAAATAATTTAATTACCCAATATTTAATGGAAAGAATGAAATTTTTAAACAAATTAAATAAAATTAAAACAATAAAAATTATTAATTTTAAATGAAATGAAATAAAAAATTAATTAATATAATGATTATAATTTAATTAAATATTATGACAAATAATGTAGATACTCATTATAAAAATAACTTAAGTAACCAACAAAATAAATACATTAAGAAATAAAATTCATAATTTTAATTATTTAACAATAATAAATAAACAAAATTAATTGAATCAATTAAGAAAATTATTTTGACAATAATAATAAAATTAATTAAAAAAATGAAATGGAAAAAATTAAATAATTATAATCCACATAATCCACCATCAATCAATGGTGAGAGAAATCCACCTTTTCCATTGAAAACTATTTTCACTGTGATTAATAACATAGATCTCCTCTCCATTAACTGACCAAGTCATAAACTACTAAAGGTTTTAGTAATCAGACTATAACTATTCCATTTCGACCATATAATCCATTATTACCTCAAGCTTCAAAGAGGAAAAACACTACACTACCATTCATGAAGACATTCCAAAAAAGATTTATATCTAAATTTATGTACACACAACTTGACAGTATACTATTTAGATAATTTTGTTGAATTAATCAAAACCTTAAATAATTTCTTAATCTAGATTGGGTGAAGGTCTAACTACAACAAAACAGACCATTAATAGCATTGACCATTGTTAGCTCTAAAAATGCTCTATTAAAGGTGTCTCGTTATCGTCTCTTTTATATAGCACTGATAAAAGTTATATTTTATCAAAGATTTATTTCTAGTTCTGATAAAGGGTATCTTTTATCACCATGTTACATGTATTTCTGATAAAGGTCCCGTATAAAAAAGAATAAATTTAAAAAATAAAAAATGAGAATGAGAATTTTTTTATATTTTTTTAAAATTTTATTAAATAAATAATTATTGATAAAAATGGGAAATTTTAATACACATATATATAAATTATAAATATTAACAAATAGTATATATTAGATATATAAATACCACAAATGATGTATGCCATGGATTAATGTCCATGGCCATGAAAATTTTATTAAAAATAAAGAGAAAATATGAAATCAATGATGTAGATGCAACATAATAATGGTACACATGTCACCACCAAAATTAAAAAATAATATTCATAATCATATATATAGGAGTCAATTAATAAAATATTATACTATTTACTAATTGAGTAATTATTGATCAAAATGAATAATTGTTAAATACATATATATAGATTGAAAATATTAATTAATGGTAGATATTTAATTAAAATTAATAAATTTTAGTAATTAAAAAAATTAAAATGAATGATTTTTAATAATTAAACAAAAAAAGAATAAATTTTATTAAAAAATTTATTAATGAAAAATTTATTGATAAAAATGAATATGTTTAATATATATATATTAATTATAAATAGTAATAAATAATATATATTAAATATAAATATATAAAATGAATAAAATGTAATAATTATAATTTATTTTCCAATTTATTCAGATTTAATAGTTTTTGTACATAATTATTCATTAATACACATAATATAGTAATAGAATCATATATAATTTTGAATTTATAATTTTTCCTAAAATATGATTTAATATAATAAAAAATAATTTTTCTTACATATTATATACATTATATTTAATGAAGAATGGTTTATAATTACTAATTAATATTAATTAAAAATAACGACTAATTGAATCGAGTAAAGGACATAATGGAATGTCGTTGGATTTTCTGTTTACCCAATAAGATCCATGTTTGAGTTGGCAAGCCAACCCAAACCCAAAAATTTTATTAGAAAAAATATAATGTAAAACATAGAATCGAGAGAGATAAAAAACATCATTATATCTTCCCATAAAAGGGAAAACAATGGATCAAGTCCTGTTATTTCCTCTGGATCCCAAACACCTGGGATACTAACCTATGTCCTTTGGATGTTTCCCTCTATACTATGACTTTTCCCACTGGGGAAACACATGATCATAACACTACTATGAGTCTAATTAATCCTTTACAATGATGTTCTCATGTATTTCCATGAAAGATACTGAAAGTAAAATATCGAATTACATTGACATCCATCTTCCATGTTCTTTGATAACAATTTTTGGACTGTTAAATAATATTTTTATCAAAAAATATATTGTTTTATTTTGTGAAAGGCAACTTCAAGAGGTAGATCAAACCATTTTTACACCTCATCTATAAGGTCTTGGGGTACCTCTCACCCTCATAATACACTAGAGGAGTCTTGAAAATTTTTTCCTTGTGGTTTCAAATTCCATAACTGTGGCCCTTCCAAAGGAGTCGTAACTAGATTTCCTGAGCTCAGAAAATTGATAACGATAAGGCTTGTCCATGTTTTCATTTGAGCCTATCTACATATCCTTGATGAAACCATTAGCATCAGGAGATCTCACCTTGGAAAGTGATGGAGATTTCAATGAGAAAAAGTCCTATAGATCATTAACATCATGAGTTTTAGAGTGATCAGAAGGCCAGAGAGTCCCCTGCAAGGTAGGTTGTTCACCACTAACTCCATCCGTCATGTCTGCCTACACATGGGAAGACTACATGGAATCATCCATACTTGTATCAAAATCACAGACATCCAGCACCACGCCATTATAATAATTACCCTCAACAGAAGGCCAAACATCTATGTTCTCATATACATAAAAATACATGGGTTTTCTATAAAGGAGCAATTTATAGCCCTCATCATCTAAACCTATCTTTCATTGGACAAGATTCTTGTATTTCTCTTACCAATCCATACCAAAGAAGAATCCATAGGTGGAGTCCCACCATTATTTGAATTCAAAACTTCCATGTTCTCCCTGTGACATTGTACGATAAGAAAATTGGAATCCAGGTGGAAAAAATTACAGAGGGGGCTGTAAAGTCAACCTGATTTTTATGGCTCAAGACTACTACATCAGCAAATGAGAATGCAGAAACACCACAAATTTATGTAATTTATTCGAATTTTATAATTCTTTTTAGAATTTAATTAAAACACAATAATTTATATATATTATGTTTTTAATCATTGAATTCTATTTACATATAGTTTATATTTTTACAATTAAGTTTTGATATTTGTAATATTTTTTATTTTTTATTTTTTAGGAATTTAATCATTTTATATTATCTATTTGTATATATTTATTTACAATGTTTAAATATTTTCAATATTTATTTATATTTATTTCAATATATATCAAAAATAAGTAAAATTCAATAATTAAAAATAAGTACACTTTAAAAATATTGAAAAATGCATTATTTTTTATCAATGTGTTTATACTATATTTATAAATTTATAAATTTATAATTATAAAAGAAAAAAATATTTCCTATTAAATGTTTATATAGTTATATATATTTACATAATTATTAAATTATAATAAATTAAATTTAATATTGAAAATATGTTATATATATATATTATATATATAATTATATAAAAATATATAAATTATAATTCTTAAAATGTATTTATATAATTATAAATAATTAATTATATATTTGAATAATTATAAATTTATAATAAATATATTTAAATAATGGATATATTTACTATATTTATATTTATATTTACATATATTTATAATATATATATATATATAATTATATAAATACATATAATGATATAAATATATTTATAATTATGAAATTATAATAAATATATTAAAATAATGAATATACTTACTATATGTATATTTATAGATATATCTGTTAAATATATATAATTATATAAAATATTTATAAATGTATATTAATTACATATATAATTCTATATTTATAATTATAAATAAAAATTATAAATTTTTTAAAAATTATTTAAGTAATTATAAATAAATATTTATATATTTAGATAATTATACAAGTATACTGAATAAATATATAAATATATAAATATATTAAATTTTTAATTATAGATTTACTAGCTTTTATGAGTGCTTCTTTAGATATGATAAAGAGATCTTTTATTAGTGTTTATTAATTTAGTGCCAATAAAAGGTATCATTATCAGTTATTTTTTGGAAGCACTGATAAATGTCTCCCTATCTATTTAATGAACCTTAACCATGACTATTTCATTCGCGATATCTAAAGCTTTCTGCGGAATCCACCTATTATCAACACTCTTCCTCCTCATTGAATCTATGTTGAAATCAAGGCTCAAACCAAGTCGTGAACACATCCAAGGCTTGAATCTAAGGCTCAAATGAATCGAGTCTTGAACGAATATAAATATAAAATGTATCCATTCTTTTTTGCATTATATATCTAGGTTCTCTCAAATGAAACAAAGCGTGAATCCATGGTATGTTATTTTCTTCTCCTCACTTGTGGATTGCATGTTTGGGTTACTCCAAAGGTGCTTTTGACTTAGGTGGCTGTCTTTTTTTAGCGAGCTTGGGTTTTTTGTGCATATCAAAGTTCATTTAATTTCACATAATGGTTGTGGGTATTTTAACTTTATGAGCAAGTATGGATCTTCTAGTTTGTCAATTACTGAAAATCTAATACTCTTACATATATGTTTAGATAATGTTGTTTTGGCATAATAATTTTCATTTCATCACATATAGAGTTGGGAATCAAATTGTATGATATTTTTAAATTGGGTGAAATCCCCAACACTAAAAGGATGTATAGTGGATTTCTTCCCTTATCCAATGGTAAAGAAGATATAGGAAATTCCCTCCCCTTCTAGGAGACCTACGATTAAAAGTAGACAACCTATTAAAAAGTCATCTCCATCTGAACATAATTATTCTATTTGAGGGAATTGATAAATGCCATGGTGAGTTATTAATTTTTTATTTTCAAATTTTGTTAAAATTGAAAAAAATTATGTTTTTAATAATTTAAATTTTTCTCATAATATTATTTAGAGCATGCCTTGGTTCATTACCATGATGTTGGTTGTGGTTATGATTTCGTGGAACTCCTTGGTGGTGTTTCTTATTTTCTTCCAAGGTAAATTAACTATGTAAATTAATTATAATTAATTTATAATTATGAATTTTAAAATTTTATTGATGAAATATGGGCTCATGTGATTTATGATCTAAGTACCATTCTTCCATGGAATGAAAAAAAGTGATGCCCATATGGTTAACTTCATAAAAGATGTGGTTGGTACCAAAATTATCTAGGAATTTTTTATATGTCTTTTAGTGTGAAATGTGATATATAGGCATATCTATTCAGAAAAGGGATACTAAAGTGAGTTCTGATATGGGTTTATGATCGTGATGTATAATAGTTAATAATGATTTGGAATAAAATAGTCATTCCATACATTGAGGGAAGATTATAGTCTCACTCAGTGATTTTTTAACCTTATGATTCTCAGGATGGTTAGTTGGGAAAACACTAATGGATATTAAAATTCAATATGAAAGGGGTGAAGCTAGTATATTCATGTAAGATTATGTGCGAGGGACCATTGAGATAGGGTTGTGTGATTGATGGTTGTAAATGCTTTCCTTACGAACCATGGTTCAGAAAGAAAGCGAGGGAAGTACTTTTGACATAGGATATTACTATGGAAGAAAATTTATATTATTATATAGGTTAGATTGTGAGAGGCCTAGTGAGGATAATCATGGATAATGGAATTAGTCCATAATGGTGGAACATTATATGAATTTACCTATTAATGATTTACTTTGGTTAGTGATGCACTAAGAGGGATTATATGATCACCTTAGTAGTGATTGAACTTATTCTATAAGATCATGTATAGTCCCTTGAAACCTATTTGGATAACCAATAATGCACTGGATTGATTTTTTGATCATACAAATTACATTGTCTTGAGATTTGAGGTGTGTGAGTGATGAATTATGTCATATGGACCATGAGATTATCTAATGATTGATTGTTGAGAAAGATGATCACTCCTTAATTTAGAAGATCTTTGGGTATTGTATATTATAATCTGATGTTTATTATGTGAGGGATGGTTATTTTATGTTAGAATGTGAGTTACTATAGAAATTGTAATGATTCATTTAGGTATATGGTGACGACGATTTGTTATTTGTGTTATTCTTTGTTCATCTTTATGATTTCTGGGATGTTAAGTTTAACTAATGTTTTGTGACACCCATTGTGTTGTTCTTTTATAAGGGAAAAAATTATGTTAAGACTACCCCTTATTTCAAATGAACATCATAAAAAATTTCTATGTTATAACCATTTCAAGATTTTGATGTAATAAGTACATGCGATGGTTATCACTGAGGGATATTCTTGAATGATAGAGGTCTATGGTCTAATATCATGGTACTTGTGATGTGGTTTTTTATAGAGGGAGGTAAATAATTTTCACCTCCTTCGATTTAAATTTTAACCTCTTATTAGTGAAATTATTTTAATTTTAGGGATCAACCAAGGTATTAACTTATGGTATGATTATTATTATTCACAGCTATGAAATGAAGTAGGTATATTTTATTATCATTTTTTCTTGGTTAGTAAAGAATTTCATGACTTACATGTGTTTTTTTAGGGTTACTAATTGGAACATATAATCAAATATATGCATTTTTGTATATTTTAGGGGCCCTATTAGTATTTAATTATTCATATTTATACCCACGCAACACCCATGAAACTCAGTGGACATAGATCCATTATATTTGACATACATATGAGGGAAAAGGACTAGTAACATAGATTAGAGTCAATGCATCTCATTAGGGATGAGTTGATGTTATCGTTTTAGTGTTAGGGACCTTTTTGAATTTTAAAATGATATTTGATATTTTAAAAGAATATGTTGTAATTTAAAACTATTTACTGGGAATATTATCAACCTCATAAGCTTTATCTCCTGAATAGTTATTATTTTATTCTATTTCTCAAGACACATCCCCCATATCTTCTATGTTTCTTGAACTACTCTAATAAGTATTCATCCAAAATGATCACTAGTTCCCAGTATGGGATGAATATTATTCATAGTAGTTCTAGAAAAAGGTGAATTTCCATAAGATATAGATTATGAGTCTCAATAAACAAAACAAAATAAAAATATTTGGGCGATGAAGCTGATTAGTATGATAGTTGTCTATAACATTCACCTTTGGATGAATTAAGAGGTCAAAACCTACCATAGTGAAGTAATTATTTTCTTAAATATAATTTCTTATTTATTTCAAAATGAATTCATGCTATTAATTTGATATATGTGTGTAAATTTAGAGTTAAAGAGTTCATTTTGTTTTTAATATATCATGCATGCGATCATTTTCAAATAACTTTTCCATGTTTTTGTTATTGTTATTCAAGATATATTAAATGTTTGACTACTAATGTAGATAATGTCATCTGTATAAGATGATGTTAACAATCCCAAAGAATAACATATTTTTGATGCTAGAGTACAAAATTATTATGGGATCAACATCACGTTGATTTAAAAAACATGAATGATGCAACATCATAGTGTTGAATAATATTACTAAGGACAAAAGTTAGGGTATAAAATTAGAGGTTGGGTGCAATTAACACGACCAACCCATTGAACCCAACAAGTAAATGTTCATTAGTTACATTGGGATCAAAATGAGGATGAATGTGTTGATTGATATTGATTTGTAGTGCCATGTCTAGCTTGTTCTTTAGGAAACCCTTTGGAAATATATAATGATAATTTTACAATATTCTTTATTTATTTTATTGAAAAATTATATAATGAAAAGTGGATTTAATTTTTATTCTTCCTTACAGAGTTCATTTATTTTAGATTATTTCTGTATGAAATTTGTCTTAATGTCTGTTGGAAAACCCCATATGGGATTTTGGTCTATTCTTACCACGATACATTTTAGGGATGCTGAGGGGAAAGTAAATCCCCCCACACACCAGTTAGTTATGCATGCATTATAAAGAAGGAAATAGGGAATGATTTCATCAATCATGGTGATTAGAAATCATTTCAGGAGAACATTAGTAGATAATATATTATTTTAAATTATTTAATTAATTTAATTTTATACAAAATTTTTAAATTAAGAAAAACATTGTGATGAAAATAAAGAACATGAACCAAAACCAATGTAATTTTATCAAAAAGTAAGGATGTGGTATGAATCACTTGAGAAAAAATTTTTATGTATTTTAAATAAACCATAAATTATTTATGTGATATTAAATAACATATGTTCCCTTATTTATATGTTGATTTATGAATCAAAATAGCAAGCAACTTTCATCCCTCATCGTGTTATATGGAATGAGGATCACATAAACGGAGAGGTTTAACTAATTTATGAAAACACAAAATCAATATGAGAAGCATGTGTATTCATGAAAGAATATAAATTCATTATGATTTATAAATGTATTACAAAAAAATATATATTTATGATCATATTTTTTATATATTTTAGATAGAATAATCAGAAACAAACATAGAAGAAGAAATACTAATTTTAATAGCTTTTATGTGGACAGAATAATATGATTGTGTTAGAGGAGTGGGTTCTGGAGTGTCTCCAGGAGCATATTTTGAGAATATAAAACCACATAAAGATACATATAATATGGTGAATTATTAAGAAAAAAAATAGATGATTCTCTAGATATTATTTTCTAGTCTAGTTTTGGAGACATATTTTTGAGAAAGGATTAAAGAAAACTAGTAGTGGAACCGAGATCCACACATGATGAACCAAAAAAACCTACTAGATTTGAGGATATTCATTCCCCTCAACCACATACCTTACTCTAGGTAATAAATTTTAAAATTACTATTTCTCTTAAATTTTAATCAAATAACATCCATTTACATTATATTACTAAAAGACGCAGGGGACAGTTTTATGTGATTTCTATATGTGAACACCCAAACACCACCTTGTTTCGAGGGGTACAATGTATAATATCCTTAGAGATAAGATAAACCTATAAGAATTCCCAAAATATCACATGAGAGCGGGGATTGAGGCATCTCATGATCTGAATACTGAGTTTCCTATTCGACATAATGATCCATATATTACAATGATTAATGATTATATTAGAACTTTAAAAGCACAGTCATATTATACTATATAGATACATGAGGTATGTATTTAACAATTTTTTCCATATGAAAAAACTATAAATATTTGTGAAAAAAGGTCAGATGTGAAGTATAACATTACATATGAATAAAGAAAAGGGGGAAGGGGTGTTTGGATCAAGATAGTCTATAGAATTGACCAAAAAAAATAAAAGGACCTTCCAGGATTACATTCCCCCACCAGTTCCAAATCAACATTTATTATCATAAAAACAGCATGTAGAGACAATATTTATGGATGAATATATTTCTTACATTCCATATGAAAAATTAATATATGGAACTTTCATGAAATACATATTTGGTATTGAGGGTATAAATGAGATTCTTAAGAAAAATGGTTGGGATCCTTAGTTGTGAATATATTAATAAGGTACATTTTCATAATACATCTATACTAATAGTGAGCTAATATGATTATTAAATTCAATTACTATAATTATTTGATATAGGAATTTACATTAATACTATATAAAGGTAATCTCATGAATACTGATCTGGGTTATTCAATCCCTATATAATTTATATGAGAAAACATACTTTGGATAATAATGAAATTGAGAGAAAAGAGTTGAGATTCTCAATACATTTGAGACAAAAATAATAGAAAACAAACTCTTTTTAATGCCAACAATGAACAATTATATCTATAAAATCGAATAAAAGAAAATAAATATTTTTTTACATTAATTATTTTTATTTGTTTGTTTTTTTGGTAATAGCAGATACTAATCGCATTCAATATGGATACCTCAAATATTTTTTTTATCCAATGCATGGATATCCAAAAAAATGACCACACATGATGTGTATTGTTAATCTATAATACAACACAATCAACATTTTATAGATAAACATTGAACTATATGTTTCATTATGTGTTTTAACATGAGTTTTTTTATGATTGGGTGATCACTAAATATAGGCTAAATCATGGAATGAAGTTTTGTTTGAACATAAAAATCCCTTGGATTAAAAAAAATGTAAATATATTAAGGTATATACAGAATGATTTACCTATCAAAACATATCTCAAAACAATTTTTTTTCAATGATTCTTCTTTGTCTGAAGGAAGATGATGAAATCCATTTTAGATATTATGATTGGAAATTTATAAGGGAGATTATAAATAATGAAAAAACCTATATCCCCAAGCATGTCATTTCAATATATAATTACAATGTCATTAAAAATATTTCTTAATTATTTGTCTATATTTTCTCAGTACTACCAATATTTATAGAAAATTTCTTACTCAAAAGGAGAAATAACTTTTTTTCAAGATGAGTGGGAAATTTACAGGGTGTCATAATGTTTTTTGAAAAAGAAACATTAGGTGATTACTGTCTATTCTTGTGATTATAATATGGTATATGACCTTATAAATATATTCAGATTCTAATGAATTAGTGTCAGAATAATCATATATTATTTTTAAATTCATTAATCAAAAATACAATTTTCAATAAGGATAAATATTTTTCACTATTAACTAAAAATCATTAATTTCAGAAAAATTAGAAAATTTCACCCACGTATAATTTTAATATGATGATTTAAAAACTGATATTTTTTATAAAATATAAGTCTTGGAATTTCTATAAATAAACTATTATATTTACTCTTATAAATAAATAAAAAACATTTTTGAAGAAATCCTAATTCTAATTCATAAAATAACTTTACTAAAATTTGAGTACTTATTTTATAAGAATTAATCAATGAATTTTTATTGATTAGGTACTAAATAAATTTATTTAATAATTTGGTTAATACTATTGATACCCTCTAATTAGAGAACTAGTTTATAATGGTTATATTTGAATAATAATTTTTTGTGGTTCACTTAAGATCAATGTTGCATGTTGTATATGAAATTGAACATAGTGTAATTTTAAAATCATGTGCTGTTAAACTCATGGGTGAGAAGATATTAAAAAATTGTAACATAAATATTCAAATAATATACTATTATAGACATGGAGTGAAAGAATTATGTAGAAATCAATCATGTATAGTCTATGTATTGTCCTGTAGCCACAAAATACACAATGTATTTTTATGAGGATAATCATATTTTTCTAAATAGTCAACAAAGAAGGTACTTCCCAACCTGTGTCTAGTTAATTTATAATACATTACATTTTTCCCTTATAGAAAAAACATATATTACTAGAGTTATAGTTAGGGGGTATAATATTGATCCCTAAGTCATATAGGGAAGACTAATTCATTTCTTTCCCCCTATCCAAAATAGCACTTGAAACCAAAAAGATTACTTGGGAATGTATTGTGTCTCTTATAACATCATGTTGAATATGGTGTTTTTTCCCAATGTATTTTAAACAATATGGTATGGTGTTTACACAACCTCAATCTATGTCATATAGCACTATCAAACATGACATGTTCACTTGAAACCCAATTCATAACTAATGCGAGACACATCAGGTTCACTATGGAATTTATTTTAGGGATTTATATCTACAAAAATAACCATTAACAATATATCCATAATATAAATGAAATTTTATATCAACAAAAGACATCATGTACTCAATGTTTCTTCGCTAAATCTATTATTCTCACAGAATGATCCACTACCACAACAATTTCTGTTATTTCCACCACATAATGTGTTACCTATTGTATCCCTCACAACCATCATAGTTCTGATCCTATAAAAATTCACCTTTCATTAGAATCACCATTGTATTCAAGGATCCAAGCCTCCAACCAAACTGTTGTGCCTTTCACCGATCACCACCACCCCACTCATAACTTCCTCACCACTATCACACTATGAATATGTTATAGCCCGAGTTTTTATAAATTTATTTTTTTGAATGAATTAAATATATTTGATGGATTATGTTATATGAAACATCATGTTAAGATTATGTTACATGAAACACAACCATTTTAGTGTTACACACAACATTGAGTTTTAACCAAAGAATGATATATTATTAATTTATTTATTTATACACAACCATTATAAACTAGCCATTAAACATAGTGATATGAATAGTAATAACCAATTTTTAAATATTTATAATATTTATTTTATATAATGAAAACATATTTATAATAAAATATTAAATTTTTGATAAATTCTTTATATGTTTTGAAAATATTATTTTCTAAAAATATTTCTTTTTATGTATTTTTAGAAAAAATAATAAATTTTTTTTTTGAAACTTTTAGAAAATTAATTTTATAAAATCAAATTATTTTTTAATTCAGAAATTAAAAATTACTTTAGGGTTATGTATTTGGATTTTCGGTAAAATTTTGATTTTTTAGATGAATAGTAAAAAATACAATATTTTAATTGAAAACTATTTTTTGACAACATTATTTAAAAATTTAAATTATATTTTAAATTTTTTTCAAGTATAATTAGTAAAATTATACATATATTAGTCCAATTTATGTAATTGGGATGAATTTCATTATGGAATTTGATATAAAAACTTTGTAAACAATTTATCATTTTCACTTTAAAAACCAGCTTTCTCATCATGTATGTGGGATAAATATTATTATACTTCATGATGATTATGTGAAAAGAATTAAAAAAATAGATTTAATATTTGAAATTTTAATAATATATATTATATAATAAGTTCAAATTAATTTTTTACCAGAATAAATAGTGAATGTAGTAAAGAAATAATTACTACAGTTAAGGTAGTAATGGGTTTTTTGGGGGTTAAACTAGAATTATAAGAATTAAAATGAAATAAAGTTTTATATTAAAATTATTTAATCTGTTTATTTTTATATTTTACATTAAATATTCAAAAATATGAAAAATTATTTCCACTCTCCTTTGAATATGACCCAGATAATAAGATAAGTAATGAAAAACAATAAAAGATACTTTTCTTAATTTTTAATATCTATAAAGCTTTGGGATAGAGAAACAAATTGTAAATTTAGTTATATATATACTTTTAAGATATAAAGTATTTTTTTCCTAATAATTTATTTTCATTTTTTTTTGATAAAGGAATTACTTTAAAGGCTTAATAAATGCCAACACAGTAATTATTTAGTTAACAGTTAAATAAAATAAATGACACTAAATTTTTTAAATGTACAGTAAATTAAATGAATAATTATATAAACTTATTATTTAATATGAATATATAATTATAAATATGAGTCAAAACAATATATTCAAATTCCATCAATGTGTTGAAATTTTTAGAATTGAAATTAAATGAATATTATAAAAAATTGACATTAATGTTTTTTTATAATAAATGATTTAAATTTTCTAAAAACCAATATTATTCAATGTTATTTTTTAAATATCAATAAATATCATATATGTTCCATTAATGGACCGATTTTTCTATTATAATTACTATATTGACCTTAAAATAGAAAAAAACTCAGTTAGCATAGATAAGGTTAAATCAGTGTTTTTGAACGTTACATGTGCTTATGTTAGAATTAATTTACTACACCTGTAGGATTTATATTTTATAAATTATATATCATATATATAATCTTTTGTTCCAAATATTTAATAATTTTCACTATAATTTAATCTTAATGGTTAAATTACTGAGGTTATAAATATAGTTACCATAGTTAAAAAACTAAAACAGTAAAAATATGTATACTTATAAATTATGGATGAAATTTTAAAACATGTGTTTAATTTTTTTGGTAGGTTTTTATCAACCATATAATCCCTCCACACCTTTATTTATAATATTTGGATCCACTTGAGGTAATATTGACCTCCTAATAGTGAATACTTTTGAGTAATTATAAGAATGGCACTCCTCCTCAACAATAGAAGGGAACTCACTCTCCCCACTTCTACACACATCTCAAGAATTTTTATTTCAAACAAGATCTACCCAAATAACTTCCAAAATTACAAAATTCCATAATGTAATCTTATAATCCTTATTTTGGACAGAAATTCAAAAAACAAAGGCTTTAGTGTGGACTTAAGGAAGATACCCAAAGAAGTGGTGACATTCATCAATGATCATTTTCATTTTATTTCCTCATCTACACACTTCAATTATTATTATAAAATTTTTATATAATAACCTAAATATATTAAATATTATTATATGTATTGTATTTATTTTATTAATTAAAAAAACCCACACATTCATCAAATGGGTTACGAAATCATCATTCATGTGTACGACAGACTACCCCCTTGTGAACCGATGTAGTTTGTTTTTTCCATTACCGCCTTTCATGGCTCGTAATAATGATAGATATAATATTTTTAATACATATATATTATTTTTATTATTTTATTATGATTTTTGAATTATAATATCACACATACCTTCATACTCTCAATTTTGTGGGTATACAATAACGTCACTTGTGTTTATAGTGGACTACCATCACACAAAGTAATGTTATTCCTTCAAGATATACATGGAATATATTAAGGATTTTTTAAATAATATATGAGATATATATTTAATAGAAATTAATATTTAATGATAATATATCATTCATATTTCTTTCATTCATTCTAAAATGAAAATGATGTTAATGTGCATGTGTACATATGACTTACCGTCTCAATGAAGAGTAAATTTCATTTCATATCACTAAATTTTATGGATTACTATAAGTACGTATATACTAAATATATATGATATATTTATCATGGTAATAATTTTTGAGATTATGGAACCATTATTAGATTTATAAGACCGATAATATAACAGATCAAAACATATATGAAAAATATTGTAGTTATTATCTAAAACGTACCTTTAACATGGAACTGTAAATAAATGGGTAATAAAAGCGCATAACAAATAATATACACTATGAAATATAAGAATATGGTTCTGTAATATATGTAGAATAAAATTATATTTATTATATAGGAGGCTTTAATGAGTACTATGGAAGTCAAGAATTAATTTTAGGGGTTTCGGACTCACTTTTTACTTTCGTGATACACATTCCATATTCAACACCTATTTATTTTATGTGGTGTGTATACTACCCATGAATTTATATTATGATTCACATCTTGAAATCTATAGGGTTTTATATATCTATTTTATTATCTCTTTTTCTTGGGGTTTATATTTGAAATGTTACCAATGCAGTAAGATATTTTTGTCTCAATATACCTTCATTGAGATGTATGTTATGATATACACCGATATTATTTCACAAGGTCTATAAAGAACCTATTTTATATTTAATGTCCTGAAATTATTTATCCTCATGAAAATTCAATTTCCATTATATTTAATTCATTCAAGGGGATTATGATTAAATGTTACCAATTTGGTAAATTTTTTTATCACAATCTCAATATTTATCTGGATTGTTTATCATTAAATCTCAAATGTTTAAATATCATGATCTAACTATCAAGAATTATCATTAATTTTCTCATCCTGTAGAAATTCATGATATATTTAAATAATGGTACTATTTTTCACTCTTTGTACTTAATATAATTATGAAAATGTTTGTATGAAAATACCACCTTATTTCTCTCTTCGGTCAGAATTCATTTTTTCTGAAAAAACCATGTTTTAAAATAATTGTTTCCAAAAAACATTAAATGTATATTTTAATCACATTTTCAAGGAAAAATATTTTGAACATTTTTATGTTTTAAAAAGTGTTTTAAATTAGTTTCAAATATTTTTTTATAAGTATTGAATGAAATTTTCATGGATGTTTTTCGAAAGGTATTTGTTTGTAAATTATTTTTTCAATTATGATAGGATATTTTCCCTGATAATTTTTTTAAACCATAATCAAAATCACTTTCCATTAAAGAATTAGATTAGTATATATTATTCTATATATTTATGGGTTTTTATATGTGAATTCATGGAATATTAATTGATTAACGTTTTATTTTAAGGAATTAATTGATGAAGTTTATTCTATAATCAGACCAATATTTGGTGAAATATGAACGAAAACATGGAAATTGAGGAAATAAATGGAATTCATAGTGAAACACGAATCAGAATAGCATGAAAAGTTATTTAGGATGATGTTCAGTTTGAATATTGATCCCAAGAGACCAAGCCTCCATTAAATGAAGGTTTTATCATGATGATAGAATTTCACGGGAGGTTTCGAAGTCACAAAATTGAAGAACTGAAGAAAAATAGAGATTTAAATGTTGGAAATGTATTTCAAACATCGTTTATTATTTACCCGTCATGTAAATTTATAAGTTGAAAACTATTTATAGGAAGTAAAGAAGAATAAGGTCTCTGGGAGTGATATTCAAATGTGGTTTTGTGTGATAGAAATGTTGTATGATGTGAAACATAAAAAAGTTTACATAAAGGTTTTAAAATCATGAATCAAGTCATAAAGTATTAGATTCCCAATGATTACACATGGTCTAAATATAATATGATGTTTTAGTATCAATAATAGCATAAAAATGAGGATTTCTAACATATCCTTGATGGGATTTAATTCCTTTGACCACGAAACGACCATTAAAGGCTACAATTGACCGATGGAGGACCATTGATGACATTAATGATTAAAAATAAGGAGTCCTACTTGGATATATTCATTCAAATATAAGCTTGAGGTGTAACCATTAGGAGGCCTCTGTAGGGTTCTGACCAGTCATTCATCATAGATAAGGTTTTGTTTTTGTTTTTATTTTCATTCAATGATATAACATTGAATGATTTATAATTTCGTTAAAATATATATTTTATTCATTATCCTTATCTTTCACTCTCTCATATAATTTTTCCTTTGTAATAAAATTTATTTTTCATTGTATTTTGAATTCTTTAATTTTTTATGTTGAGTATTCCAATTGTTTAACTTATTTCATTCAATTCTATTTTGTGAATCTAATTATATTAGTGTCATCGGATGAGAGTAGGGGTGGTTTTAAGCATACTGAATCTATAAATAAAAACTTGGTAACCGAAGGGCTATTAATTAGGTTCAAAATAACTATTCATCACCTTTTTTTCATAACCTTGTCCATGGGATGTTTAATTCAACAAATCCATCCAAATTGGAGTTGTGGACGACTATAACCATTATCCAATGACCCTATATTTATATAATATAATCATAACATGCCAAAGTTTATATCTATAACATAATTATGGTATAATTTTCACATTGGTAGATCCCATTTGTTTGAATAAAACTAATTGGTGATTGTTGCCCCAATTTCCATCCTAAGTCGTAAGACTATCCTAGGTTAGATTTATGATTATTCTTTACCTAAACCATGAAATAGACCATGATCCCTTATTTTATTTCTTTATATATTCAATTATTTATTTTATTTCATTTAATTAGTTTTAAAAAGTCAATTAAATTTGGAGTGACCCGAATTCTGGTCAATAATTTTCTATAGAGTTCCCCTCACTATGTCGGTTCGACCTCAAACATATAATTTACTACACCTGTGTAGTTGGCGTTGTTCCGGATAAAATTATATTCTTTATTAGTACACCTAAGGGAAATAATTAGGCCCATTTAGCCTATCAGATTTCAAATTTTGATGTTACATTCTTTTTACTATGGATATAATCCATGGATATCATTATTATTCATTATCTAAATGGTTTATGTCTATGATGAAAAGTTGTTTATGAAACCAAATTCACTTCTATAGGTTATACCATGGATCACTATCATTGATTATCATAAAAGTCATGACTTATGAATTCCAAATATTTATTCCAGGACCCAAGATTCTGACATTTGATATGAAGGGTATAGTTTACAAAAAATTATATTTATGTTCTCATACCTGTATGTTCATGTTATTTATATGTATTTCCTTTTTTATCCTTACTGAGCATATAATCTGACCCTTTCTCACGTTTCTTTTCCCCAGGTTATGTGTAAAGGTTTTATTTAGGGTATGTCTATTAGGAGTACTATAGAGGAAGAACATTGTGGGAAACAATGAATATTTTTCACCAAAATAGATTATTATGTTCCAATTTTTCAAAGCACTAAACTATTAGGTTCAATGGAAATGTACTTTTTAATGTATTGAATATTAATATAAAAAGATGAAATATCAATATATAAAATGTATAGATCTCTATAGATGGTATCCGGTCAAAGGTTTAGTTTACCTTTAGAAACTAGGATGTGAATACATTATTGATATTCTTAGGTATATTTCTAAGGATATGTCTAGGGATCCATCTAAGGATAAGTCCATGGATGATTCAATTTATATGAAAATTTATTTAAATTTTAATAAAGGATAAAGTGATTGGTTTTCAAGAAATTACATCTATTTTTTGATACTACAAGTGGATGTGGATCCTACATAGAAGTACCTACTGGTAAAAACCCCAAAATCAAAGTATAGAGCCAAAATTGATCAGGAATTAGTGAAACAAATGGGTGTTTCTCCACACATGCGTTGAAACACCTAGTGGATATTCTTTTAAAATTTAAAAACTTTTCATTAACCACCACGAAGGATTTAAATAGAGGATAATAATTAATAACCTTGGATAAACCTAAAGTATTGTTGATTAAAAATAATGTGTCATTATTTGGACATCCTATGAGTGATTTTCATGATTATATAGTTCCCCATTGTGATTAGTGTTTATTAAAACATATTTTAGGTTTTGGTAAATGTCTAGAACCTCATGGAACTATTTTAATGAGGAATTTAATGGGAAATGAAATGATTTTCTTCCTGAACAACTAAATGTTATGTGAGACGCAACAAAAAACCTCATTGTTATACTACAAAACATTATAAATATATGAATCATAGTGAATATATAAGTGAGAAAATTAGGGAAAACATTATATTGAGTTATTTATAAGTAATATACAACCATCTTTTAGTGGTTATGATGATTCGTTAGTTATTGAGAAATGGATAAATACCACTGACAATCTATTTTTCATTTTTCGGTGTTCGGGTCATGAAAAAGTAACTTTGGTTGTCAACCATATAGAAGGTGATGTGTATAAATGATGAAATCTTATTACTAATATAAGAAGATAAGAATAAATTGACTCTATGAAGTGGGATGAGTTTATTTTTTTAACAAGTTATTTCAATATATTCTTCATAGAAAACTTTTGAAGAAATTACAAGAGCTTAAGAAGAATGATGATGAATATGTTGGTGCCAATGAATAAAATTTTACTAGACATATGAGGTTCTTTTTGGTCATTATCATTATTCACGAAAGTAATGTTGACTGATTATTTAGTGTCTAAAAACCAAATCATTAAAGGGAATTTTGATTCTAAGAACTTTTTGTTGATGTTCATTAAAGGTGGAAATAGAGGTTATAGTTTTATATCAATATCATCGATTTGATAAGAAGATAAAAATAAAATTCAAAGAAAAATATAAGAACATTGGAGATAGAAATATGAGCTTTCCATTATGCTCAGAGTGTGGCAAGAAACATGTAAGTAATTATATTAATGGGACTAGTAAATGATGTAATTATGGAATACAAGGTCATCAAACAACTGAATTATTAAGTGATGACAAAAAGTTAGATAATGATGTGAATAATGAGAAATCCCCACATAATGTACCTCCCAAACATCAGTTCTTCAATTACAGGGGGTTTAAGTATTTTACTAATAAGTTTGTAAATACGAGGGTTAAAAATGGTGATCAATGGCAACAACCTTTGAAGACAAAGAAAAATAGTAAATCATTGGAAATATTAGTGGTTGAAGTGAATCATGAACATTAGACACACTAATCCTCCCCCCATTATTCAAGAATTTCATGATTGAGTTTGTAAGAATAATCCCTTTGAAAATATTATTCTTCATTATTTTGTGAAATTTTATGTTATTATATCCTATACATTAATTTTAGAATAATGAAATAACGTTTGAAATTCTATTGGTAGAATGTAGAACAAAAGATTTAGATGGAAATGTTTTTTTATAATATAAGTACTTATTTATGTAATAAATGTTGAATTTTATTATGGAAGAATTTATTTCCCCGTGCGAGATTAACATAAGAGTTAGAGATATCATCATGAATTTATGAGTTTATGGATTATCATAATTTAAATGTATTTGAAACCAATGTTCAGTTTTTTGGATGAAATTTTATCAATATTAGATATATTTTAAGATACATTTATATTAATAAAAAAATTTGGTTTTATATTGTGAAAAAGTTTTTTGAGGAGAAATTTCCTTAAAAATTGTGGGAATATTATTAATTGCTAGTGTAAGATATTTTCCAATGGATTTAAAATATTATTGGGATCATAATCTTCATTAAGTTTATTTTTCATATAATGATTTCCTTCACTTGAGCATTCAGACAGATATTTATGAATCTTGTATAGATATAACTTGTTGGAATGTTGTTTTAGAAAAAATATATCAAGACTGGAGTATAGTGATGAGATGGTAGAAAATGTTTGATCCATTCTAAAACATGCATGAAATTTAAACAATTTTCTGAAATGTTATATTGATAATAATTAACAAACTAAAGAATTTGAAGTTGGTGACAAGGTCTTTTTTCAAATTTCTTCTAAGAAGAAATAAGAGAAAAAAATCCCAAGGTATATCGGTCCCTTTGAAATTATTGATCATATTGAGATGGTAGAACATTTATTTTTTATTATACTAAACCTTTCATAGGTTAAATATGTGTTCCTTGTATCTCCCCTGAGGAGAAACATACCTGATCCATCACATGTACTGAACATGGAGGTCATTCCACTGAACTAATATATTTCTTATGTGGATCAACTGATTGTGATTCTAGATTAAGCAGATACAGTTATAGGAAACAATACCACTCACATGGTAATTTTTTTGTGGAAAACCGCATGTTTGAGTAAGCTATATGGTAACTTTTGGATATTAAGAAGCAAAATTATCTTCATTTTTTATTTTTGAGTAATGAATTTAGAAAGGGGAATTAATTTTAAGGGGGGGGGGGGTAATGTAACACCAATATTTATTATGAATTTATTATTAAAAATAAATTAAATATCTTTGATGTATTGAGTTATATGAAAAAAAAATTAATATTGTGCTATAAGCAACAATGGATTAAATTTCATTACGTGCAACATTTTGTTTTAACAAATACCAGATATAGTATTAATTTAGTAATTTTTATGCGATGGTTATAACCTATACATGAAACATAGTGATATGAATAGTAATGAATTTTTTTTAAATAATAAGAATTAATTTTTTATATAATGAAAACATATTTATAAAAAATATCCGATAAAGCCAATATGTTTTGAAATACTATTTTCTAAAAAAATATCTATTTATTTATTTTGTGAATAATAATATTTTTTAATTTTATAAATTTAATTTCCAAAAATAATCATCATTTTTTAATTCATCATATCAAAATTATATTAGGGTAAATGTATTGGATTTTTATGAAATGATTTATTTTTTAAACGAATAGTGAAATATACTAAATAGTAATTGAAAAATGTATCTTCACATTAATTATTGATAAATATAAATTATATTTTTAAACAGATAATTTTTTTAGGCTCAATTATATATCTATTAATCCAATTTAGTTTATTGGAATGATTTTTATATTGAAATTGGATACAAAAACATTTTAAACATTTGATAGTTTTCTCTTTAAAACCACTCTTTCTCATCACGTATGTGGGAATACTAATAAATTAATTAGTTCTGATTCTATGAATGTAATTTGAAAAAAGGATTTGAAATTTTGAATTTGAATAATTTATATCATCTTAAAAGTTTGGCATAAATTTTAGAAAAAAATATTGAATGAAATAAAAAAATCAATTACCACGGTTAAGGGGAAAATGAGTTTAATTGGGGGGACATGAATTATTAAGTAAAAATGACCTAAAATACTTTATTTATTTTACTGAAATCGATAATTTATAACTTTCAATCCATATCTCAAAAATATTTAAATCTCTTTCAACATTCCATTGAATATGACAAATATAATATGTTATGTATGGAAAACAACAAAAAAGGCACTTTTCATTACTTTTTAAACCTATAAAGCCTTGGGTTTGGGAAGAAAACAACATATGTTTGGTTATATAGATATACCTTTTAAATATAAATGATTTTTTTAAGGATGATTTTTTTAATATGAGATAACTACATTAAATTCTTAAGAAATTCCAAAACAACAATTATTAAGATAACAATAAAATAAAATAATTGATTAAAAATATTTAAAAGTTAATTAAGTTGAACGAATTATTGTTTTAAATTATTGTTTAGATGAATATATCATGATAAACATGTGTGGAAATAATGGATTAAAACTACATCATTGTCTTGATATTATTAAAATTATAATTAAATGAATAATGTTAGAATTGGGATTATTGTTATTTTTTAATAATAGATATTTTCTAAAATGATTTAAAATTACTAAAATATTATATAATCTACAAATTGGTTTTTAAAAAACCTATAAAAATAATATATGGTCCATTAATGGACCAATTTTTCTATTATAATAAATATATTTATCATTAAATATAAAAAAACTTATTTGACGTGGTTATAGTTAAAGCATTGTTTTTTCATGTTATATGCACTTATGTATAATTTAACATCCAACAGAAATAGGATTTATTTTTTATAAATTAGATATCATATTTAGAATCATTGGTTTCAAATTATAAAATAAATATCACCCTAATTTTGTCTTAGAGGATAAATTAACACGGTTAGAAAACTAGTTATTGTAGTGAAAAAATTAAAAATTTAAAAATCAGGATACATTGAAGTTATGGAATAAAATATTTAAAACTTGTGTCTATGTGAGTTTTGGAGGTTTTTATAGAACATATAATCCATATATAACTTTAATTATCAAATTTAGAGCCAAATGGGGTAATATTGACCTCCCATTAGTGAAAACGCTGAGTAATTACAAGAATGATACTCCTCCTCCACTATAAAAGGGAACTCACACTCCTAGTAATGCCCCGACCTTAGAATCCTAGTGCCAGTGCATTACTTTGTTACATTGGCATGATTATATGGAATGAAATTTCAATGGACCGATTAGTTTAGTAGTATTGGAGAAACTAGATACATACAGGTCACTCATATTACATTGGGAAAGGTAAAAAATTCAAGTAAAATAAGCCTTCTCAATATCTGTATAGAGTAAAGGATAAACATTTATTAATTTTCTCCTAGTTAAAACAACATTTGAAATAAACTCTATAAGTAAAAGGGTATATGGCTTAAGAAAATAAAAAAATAAATGAATCCAAAATATGGATCTATAATATATTTATAATTTCAAATGAATAATTATCTCAAATGGGTAGTAGGAACAACACATAAGAATTATTAGGTTCACAATACCATGTTAATCAAAATGATAAGGAAACTGAAACAAAGTCCCTTACAACATTGTAATCAATAGAGTAAATAATCATTTAGTGAATCAGTTAATACCATGAATATAAAGTGAATCATGATATTATATATCAATTGGTAGTAAATATACACCACATATAAGAAATAAGTAGTGAACAATGGAAATATCATTGAAATAAAAGTAACATGAGAAACTCTTTACCTTATGCCAGAATGTTTTCTTCTTTTTATCTTAATGACCAAAATAATAAAATATATATTCTTTATTTTATAATTCCATAACCTACATTAATTTTAATTGATGTATTATAACCTTATTTGGTTTATTTATGGCCTTTTTTATGGGGTTAAGAGGTTCAATTTGTTTTGGAAGCATTTTCTTCTTTAGTTTCCGTGATTAGTTTACTTGTATTCATGAAAGGAAGTTTATTTGAAATGTGGTTAAACATCCATAATTTTTAAAATATATTATTAGTGACATTAAATTGATATAAATGATTTTATAATGATTTTGGTTATATACCATGAGGATAAATCATTAGATAAAAGTTAATGACATACATTTGGATTAACTTGGTGGTTTTTTGCACAATGAACTTGTTTTGTATTATTATTTTATATTAGGAGTGTGTAAGGATTATAAAACATTACATAAGATAAAATAAATATATTATGATCTATTTCACCCATTAAAAAATTTTCACGAGCAGCCTTGAGGATATTAATTCTAATTGAAAACCTGTCTTCCTTGAATGTGATAATTAACACATCTCAGATGGTGTTTTCATTTATCGTATAAAAGGAGGGAGAAGAAGAGATAATGATGGAATATTACATTATCATAAAAAAATTATGTTACATATAAGTTATTTTAGTTTTCATAACATTTAGATGAGAAGTGGTGAGAATAGAAAAGATAACAAAGGAACTTGAAAAGAAAAAAAGAATTGAAAAGAGGAATTTACTTCTTGATTCTATCTTCCATTGAGAGCCTCTTTAGGGTTGTGGATTTGGTATTTTGAGGAGAACAAGGGCTGATGGACATTTTGGGAGGATATTATGGATATATTTGAGAATAATTTAGGCATGGAATGAAGCTTGAGAGGTGTGAAGTAAGGAGGGTGTGAAGGGTGGTATCTATAGTGATGGGGAGGAGGGTTTTCTTAAAATTTTACTACATAGTTTATTATTTTTTCTGAGATAAAAAATAGTGATGATTACATGACAAAAAATAATAATAAGTGTATGTGAGTTCGAACTAATGGTTTCTTACATCATCAATGATGCAAGAAATTGTGTATTTATCTCATAATGTATTTATAACGTAATTACCGTATTTTACTATTCACAATAAAATCATGTATTTCAAAAGAATCCATAAACAGCACCCCAACTATTTTTCAACGTGTAAAATCTAGAAAATAAAACCATTTTTAAAAAATAATTTTCTAAATAATTTAAATGTAATTTTTAATTAAAGTCATCATTTAATCGAAAAATACCAACACTTAAAATATTAGTATTCATTTTTGAGGTGCGTAAATTTTATTTATACTTTCATGAGTAAGGTTTCAATTCATATGGATCATATTAATATTTATAAGAGTGTGTTACTATTTTTAAGGGTATGTTACTATTCATAATGGTATGTTACAATTCAAAATGGTAAGTTACTATTCACTGAACGTTATGTTGATTTTATGAGACTCCAAATATAACCTTGATTGCAACCGTGTATCTCAAGTTTTTGAAATTCCAATCACAGAAGCGGAAAAATTATGTTTAATTTCTCAGTTATAAATTTTTTTAGAGACTCTATTTTTCTTGCATAATAATATATCTAATTAATTGAAATTATTCATACCATAAAATATTAGGTTGTTATATTTTCCCACCATTGGAAATTTGGTTCTTGAAATTTTTTCATGTATAATGCCCTTAAAATAGATCTTAGTGGTTCTTATATTCTTCTCCTAAAAGTCTATATTATGGTTATGTTCCCTAAACTAATTTTTCTAAATCTATTTATCAATGTTTCTACTAATGTTCCTCTGATACCAACTATAACTCTCGACCCTAGAAGCCCGGATCAAGTGCATTACTTTATTACCGAATCTATTTTTTTCTTTTCCAAAAATCCACTTTATGGAGAAGCGGGAATCCAAACATTCCAAACACAATGCTGCATTCAATTCAAATTACAACTTTCAAGAAACATTATCACCATCTCAATCCCGTGAATCTCCAGTAAATCCCCAACCGCGAGTAGCACACCAATCACATCGAACATCCATTCCTTTCACCTCCCATGAATCACAAACATCCTCCTTCCGTACGAAATCCTAAAGATTAACAATGCAACATGAACCAGGAATCACAAAACCCAGATTATGCCAATGAAAAAACCAAAAATAGCACACAGACTTCATAGAGGAACCATAAAATCCCGAATGTGTCAAATCCTCACCATATCCAAATCTCATCGGAGGAGTCTTGCCGATGCCATCGTGAACGCATGAACCACCAAAATCATCCAAATCCAGAAACGAATGAGAAAAGTAAAGAGAAAACACAACATCACCAGCAAGCCGGAAAAAATTTCCGTCGCAACCGAGACCCATCGCTGCCTACCAGGACGCTCAAGAATCCACAACGAACCGCCCTACGCACCAACAGAGTCAAGATGTCATCCCAGGTCACTGAAGCAGGAACCCAACTTTGAACCGTCACTGTGCCACCGAGGAGCCCTATCCAGAGAAGAGGGAATCAGACGAAAAAGGCCAGTAACGGTGCTTCGAGACAGCATAGCCGAAGAACAATGCCACCGAGATAGGGGGACTACTGTCACGAACTCACTGGGGATGAGTATTAGAATCAAGCCAGATCGAGGCGTAAGGAGGATGCGGCGACGGGATGGAAACCCTAGAGCGGGGTGCCCTTTATGGGCTCATTATCACTCACACCTCAGTGCATTACTTTGTTACATTATCATGATTACAATGAATCAAATCCTAAAGGACCTATTAATTTAGTAGTCATATAGAAACTAGATACATGTATAAAACTCATATTACATTTGTAATGTAAAAAAAATACAACTTCAATATTCCTTCTTAATATCTTTATAGAGTAAAGGATACAGATTCATCAATACTTCCATAGTTAAAACAACAATTCAAATGAACACTGTACGTAAAAAGGTATATGGATTAAGAAAATATTAATATCCAAGAAACCATAATATGGATATATAATATATTTATAATTTCAAATTAAAAATGATCTTAAATGGGCAGCAGGTACTCCGCATAAGAATGATTAGGTTTACAATACCAAGTAAATCACAATAAAATAGAAACTGAAACAAATTTCCATGCAACATTGTAATCAATAGAATTAATAACCATCAAGTGAATCACAAAATACCATGAATATAAATATAATCCTGATATTATGTATCAAATGGTAGTAAAAATACACCACATACACGAAATAAGTGGAAAAAATGTAAATCTCACAGAAATAAATGCGAGATGAGAAACCCGTTTCCTTATTCTCGAATGTGTTCTATGTTAGATCTTAATAAAATTAATAATAAAATTTAACATCATTATTTCATAGTTCAATAATCTCATGTACTTTTAATAGATTTATTTTAACCTTAATAGGATCATTCATGGCATTTTTGATGGGTTTAAGAGGCTCAATTTTATTTGTTTGGAAGCATTTTCATTATTGGTTTTCATGATTGGTTTACTTGTATTCATGAATAAAATTTCATTGGAAATGTTGTTAAACATAAATAATTGTTAATATATATTATTAGTGACATTATAGAGATATAAATAATCTTATAATTATTATTTCATATACCATGACGATGACTCATTAGATAAAAGTTAATGATAAACTCTTGGAGTAACTTGGAGGTTTTGTTCTCAATGAACTTGTTTTTTATTATTATATTATATTATGAGTGTATAAGGATTCAAGAACTTTACAAAAAATAAAATACATATATTATGATACCATTCACACATTAAAAAGGTTTTATTACAAGTCTTGATGATATTAATGTAAAGTGAGAACCTATCTTCCTTGAGAATGATAATCAACACATCTCAGACGGTGTTTTCAATTATAGTATAAAAGGAGGGAGAAGAAGATATGATAATGGAATATTCAATTATCATAACAAAATTATAGAAAATATATGGTACTATATTTTTCATAAAATTTGGATGATAAGAGGTGATAATAGAAATGATAACAAAGTAACATGAAAAGAAATAAAAATAATTGAAAAGAACCATTTACCTTATGAATCAATCTTCCTTTGAGAGCCTCTATAGGGGAGAGGTTCAGTCATTTTAGGAGAAAAAGGGTTTATGGACGTGGGTGAGGAACTTAGGGAGATATTTGAGAAGAATTTATGAAATTTATGAATCTTTATAGGTGTGAATAAAAGAGGGTGTGAGGGGTGGTATTTACAATGAAGGGGAGCATGGATTTCTTAATATCTTAATAGATTGTTTATTATTTTTCTCTAAGACAAGTAATAGAGATGATTTCATGACTAAAAATAGTAATAAGTGCAGGTGAGTTGTAAAAAATGGTTTCTTACACTGTCCAAGATGGAGAGAATAGTGTATTAATCTCATAATGAATTTATAACGTAATTACCGTATTTCACTATTCATGAAAAATTCATGTCTTTCAAAAAAATCCCAAAACATCACCCTAACTATTTTTTTCCATGTAGAATCAATAAATGAACTACATTTTTAAAAAATAATTTTTTAAATACATGAAATTAATTTTTAATTAAATTCTTCATTTAATCGAAAAATACCAATACTTAAAATATTCATCTTCATTTTTAAGGTGCCGAATTTTATTTATACTTTTATGGGTAAGATTACAATTCATATGGGTGATATTACTATTCATAAGGGTAATTTCCTATTAATTAGGTTAATTTACTATTTATAAGTGTAATTTAATATTCCTAAGGGTAAGTTACTATATAGTAAAAATATGATGATTATATCAGACTCCAAATATCACCTTGAATGCAATCGTGTTTGTCAGATTTTTGAAATTCATATCACAAAAGTAAAAAAATTATGTTTATTGGAATGGTTATAACAAAGTTTTGTTTTTTAGGGAATCAATGATTCATGACTAATAAGTTATTTAATGAATTCAAATTATTCATTCCATAAATTATTAGGGTGTTATATTTTTCCCACCTTTATAAATTTCATCCTCGAAATTTTTCAAGTATAATGTCATCAAAATAGATTTGGTTGGTTATTTTATTCTTTTACTCAAATTAAATAATAGGTTTATGTTCCCTAAACTATGTTTTATGAATCTATTTCCCAAGGATTCTACTAAACAACATCTGATACAAACTGTAACGCCCCTACCCCAGAAGCTCGGAGGAAGTTCATTACTTTGTGACGTTGGCATGATTACAAGAAATCAAATCCTGAAGGGCCGATCAGTTTAGTAGTATTTTAGAAAGTCTATAAATGAATTTAAATCTTATTACATTATTAATGGTAAAAAAATACATGTACTATATTCCTTCTGAATATCCTTATAGAGTAGAGGATACAGATTCATCAAGAATTCCCTAATTTAAACTACATTCCAAATATACACTGTGTGTAAAAAGGATTACGTCTTATGAAAATATTCATATAAATGAAACCATTATTTGAATATATAATATATTTACAATTTAAAATGAAAAATTATCTTGAAGGGGAAGTATGAACAACACATAAGAATGATTAGGTGCAGAATACCAAGTAAATCACAATGAAATGGAAATAGAAACAAAGTCCCTTTCAACATTGTAATCAATCGAGTAAATAATCATCAGGTGAATCAAAAAATACCATTAATATAAAAATAATAATTATATTTTATATAAAAGTTCATTAAGAATACACTACATACACGAATTTATTGGCGAACAACGTAAATCTCACGGAAATAAAAGTTAAATGAGAAACTTGTTACCTTATGCTTGAATTTGTTCTTCGTTTGATCTTAATAACCTGAATAATAAATTTTAGATTCTTTATTTTGTAATTTAATAACCTAAAATAATTTTAATTTATTTATTTTAGAATTATTAGGTTCATTCATGTAATTTTTGATGGGTTTCAGAGGTTCAATTTTTTTGTTTTGGAAGCATTTTCTTCCTTGGTTTTCATTATTAGTTACTTGTATTTAGGAATGGAAGTTCATTTGAAAAGTTTTTAAACAAAAAAATTATTAATATATATTATTAGTGATATTATAGAGGTATACATGATCTTATAATTATTTTGGTTACATATAGAATGATGATGACTAATTAGATAAAACTTAATGATAAAAGCTTGGATTAACTTGGCGGTTTTGTGCACAATGAACTTTTTTCATTTTATTATTTTTAATTATGAGTGTTTATGGATTAAAAAACATTAAATAAGATAAAATATATATATTATGATCTGATTAACACATTAATAAGGGATCATGGCAAGTCTTGACGATATTAATGAAAATTAAAAACTCCTCTTCCTTGAACGTGATAATAAACACATCTCAGATGGTGGTTTCATTTATAGAATAAAAAAAGATATAAGAAGATATGATGATGGAATATTAAATTATCATAACAAAATTTTATAAAATATAAGGTAATGGATTTTTCATAACATTTAAATTAGAATAGTTGAGAATAGAAAATATATCAAAGGTACTAGAAAAAAGCAAAAAAATTGAAAAGAGGAATTTACCTCTTGAATATATCTTCCCTTGAGAGCATCATTATGTGATTAGATTTGATATTTTTAGGAGATAAAGGGCTTTTATATATGGGGGGGTGGGTTCTTAGTGTTTGAGTTTAGAATAATTTAGGAAAATATTGATGTTTGAGAGGTGTGAATAAAAGAGGGTGTGATGGGAGGTATTAATAGAGAAGGGGATGACAGATTTCATAATATTTTAATACTTAGTTTATTATTGTTCACTAATACATGATATAGTGATGATTCTATGACCAAAAATAGTAATAAGTTCCTGGGAGTTCGAAGTAATGGTTGCTTACATAATCCATGATGCAGAGAATAGAGTATTCATGAAAAATTAATGTATTTTAGAAAAATCCCAAAACATAACCATAACCATTTTCAATGTGTAGAATCCCAAAATAAACTCTAGTTTAAAAAAATATTTTTTTTAATATGTGAAATTTTATTTTTAATAAAAGTAAAAATTTATTCGAAAAAGGCCAACACATGAAATATTCATCTTCATTTCTAAGGGCCCTAAATTATATTTAATATTTCAGAGGTAAGGTTACCTTTCATATGTGTCATATTACTATTCATAAGGGTAAGTTATTATTAATAATGTTAAGTTACTATTCATATGGTTAATTTTATATTCATAAGGGCATGTAACTATTCAATGAAAAATAATGTGATTATGTCAGACTCAAAATATCACCTTAAACATAACCGTGCTTGTCAAACATTCGAATTTCAAATCATAGAAGTGGAAATATTATGTTTATTGGCTCCATTATAAAAAAATTTAGTTTTTAATATACTCATAGTTTCATTCATAATTAGTTATCTAATTAATAGAAATTATTCAGTCCATCAAATATTGGGGTGTTATATTCTTCCCACCGATGTAAATTTATTCCTCAAAATATTTTCTTGTATAAAGCCCTCAAAATAGTTCTAAATTGTTCTTTTATTCTTCTACTCAAATTCTATATTAGTTTTATTTTCTATATACAATGATTTACAAATCTTGTTCTCAAGGATTCTACTAATATTTCTCTAATACCAACTATAAAGCCCTGACCCCAGAAGTCCGGAGCTAGTGCATTACTTTTTTACATTGGAATGATTAAAAGGAATCAAATCATGAAGGATAAATTAGTTTAGTAGTCTTGGATTAACTAGATAATTCTATATAACTCATGTTTCTTTGGTAATAGTAACAAAATACAAGTACAATATGACATCTCAATATCTTTATATAGTAGTGGTTACAGATTAATCAATACTTCCATTGTTAAAACAACATTCCAAATAAACCCCATATGTAAAAGGGTATATGACTTAAGACAATATTCATATACATAAAACCAAAATATAAATATATAATATATTTACGGTTTCAAATTAAATATTATCTCAATTGGGCAGTAGGTACACCACATAAGAATTATTTGGTGCACAATACCAAGTAAATCATAATGAAATGGAAACCGAAACAACGTCCCTTACAACATTGTAATCTATATAGTGAATAAAAAGAAATTGAATCACTAAATACCACGAATATAAAGTGAATCAATATATTATATATCAATTTTTTTAAAATAAACCATATACAGGAAATAAGTGATGAAAAATGGAAACCTCATAGAAATTAATGTGAGATGAGAAACTCGTTACCTTTTGCCCAAATGTATTCTTTGTTTGATCTTAATGACCAAAATAATCAAATTTAGCTGTTTTATTTAATAATTTCAGAACCTACTCTACTTTAAATTTATTTAGTGTAACCTTATTAGGTTCATTTATGGCATTTTTTATGGGTTTAATAGGGTCAATTTTATTATTTTGGAATCATTTTCTTCCTTGGATTTCATGATTAGTTTAATTTTATTCATGAATAGAAGTTTGTTTGAAATGTAGTTAAATATCTGGAATATTTATTATATATTATTAGTGAAACCATAGAGAAATAAATGATCTAATAATGATTTTGGTTATATACCATGAGGATCACTCATTAGATAAAAGCTAATGATAAGCGCTTGGATTAACATTGCTGTTTTTTGCACAATGAACTTTTTTTATATTATTAATTTATATTATGACCCGGTTCACCCATTAAAAAGTTTCATGAAAATTCTTGATGATATAAATTAAAATTAAAAACCCATCTTCGTTGAATGTGATAATCAACACATCTCAGATGTTATATTCTTTTATAGTATAAAAGGAGGGAGAAGAAGAGACGATGATGGAATATTCCATTATCTTAACATAATTACGATACATATAAGGTACTGGAGTTTTCATAAAATTTGGATGAGAAGAGGCGTTAATATAAAATATAATGATGGAAATTGAAAATAAAACAAAATAATTGAAAAGATGAATTTACCTCATGAATCTATCTTCATTTGAGTGACACTTTTGGGGAGTGGATTTGGTCTTTCGAAGAGAACAAGGGCTGCAAGATGTGGGGGTGGAGATTAGGGAGAGATTTGAGAAGCATTTAGGTAGGGATTGAAGCCAGAGATGTGTGAAGAAAATTGGGTTTTAGGGGTTGTATTTATAGTGACGGGGAGGAATGGTTTTCTTAATAATTTAATACATAGTTTATTATTTTTACCTAAGACAATAAAAGTGATGATTCTATGGAAAAACATAGCAATACGTGTATGTGAGTATGAAATAATGGTTTATTACATCTTCCGTGATGATGGGAATAGTATATTTATCTCATAATGTTTTTATACCATAATTACCATATTTTTCTATTCACTAAAAATATAAGTATATCATAAAATTCCCAAAAGTTTACCCTTAACTTTTTTTAACGTGTAGAATCCAAAAATGTACACCATTTTTTAAAAATAATTTTCCAAATGTGGGATATTTTATTTTTAATTAATATCATCATTTAATTTAAAAATTCCATCACATAAAATATCCATCTTCATTTTTAAGGTTCATTAATTTGGTTTATACTTTCATGGGTGAGGTTACCATTCATATAGGTCGTATTACTATTCGTAAGGGTATGTTATGATTCATAAGGGTAAGTTAATATTCATTAGGGTAAGTTTCTATTCATAAGTGTGTGTTACTATTCACCAAAAAATAAGTTGATTCTATCAGACACTAAATATCACCTTGAATGCAACCGTGTATATCAGATTTTAGAAATTCAAATCATAGAACTGCAAATATTATTTTTATTTTCTGTTTTATAACAACGTATTGTTTTTTAGAGACTCAATTTTTCATGCATAATAAGTTATCTAATTAATTTATATTATTCCCACCATAAAAATATTGTCGTGCTATATTCTTCCCAGCTTTGTTAATTTTGTCCTCGATATTTTCCCATTTATAATGCTCTCAAAATAGATATGGGTGGTTATTCTATTCTTTTCCTAAAAGTATATCTAACGGTTATGTTCCATAAACTGTGTTTTGTAAATCTAGATCTTATGTTTTCTACTAAACTTCCTCTGACACCAACTGTAACACCCTGAACCCAAAAGACAGAAGCCAGTGCATTACTTGGTTACATAGGCATGATTACAAGGAATCAAATCTTGAAGGAATAGTTAGTTTAATATTCTTGTAGAAACTAAATACATTTATGTAACTCATATTAAATGGGTAATGGTAACTAATTACAAGTAAAATATTCCTTCTCAATATCCTTATTGAATAGAGGGTAAAGATTCATCAATACGTCCATAGTTCAAACAACAATCCAAATAAACACCATATGTAAAAGGGTATAAGGATTAAGACAATATTCATAACTAATAAACCATTATATGGATATATAATATATTTAATGTTTCAAATGAAAAATTATCTCGAAGTTGCAGTAGGTATATAACAAAAAAATGATTAGGTGCACAATTCCTAGTAAATCACAATGAAATGGAATCGAAACAAAGTTCCTTACAACATTATAATCAATAAAGTTAATAATAATCAAGTGAATCATGGAATAACAAGACTAATAATATAATTAGGATATTATATATCAAATTTTAGTAAAAATACACCACATACTTGAATTATGTGGCGAACAGTGGAAATCTCATAGATATAAATGTGAGATGATAAACCAGTTATCTTATGCCTGAATGTGTTCTTCGTTTGAAATTAATGATCTCAATAATTAAATTTAGATTCATTATTTAATAAGTATATAACCTCTTATACTTTTAATTGATTTATTTTAAACTTATGAAGTGAATTCATGAGTTTTTTGATGGGTTAAAGAGGTTCAATTTTATTATTTTGGAAGCATTTTCTTCCTTTGTTTTCATGATCGATATACTTGTATTCATGAATGTAATTTCATTTTAAATGTGTTTAAACATCTAGATTTTATAATATATATTATTAGTGACATTATATAGATTTAAATTATCTTATAATTATTATTTTTATATTCCATTGGGGTCACTCATTAGATTGAAGTTAATGATAAATGTGGGGATTAACTTGGCAGTTTTCTGCACAATGAATATATTTTGTATTATTATTTTATATTATGAGTTTTAAAAGATTATATAACATTAAAAAAAGATAAATTACATATATTATGAATGGATTAAATCATAAAAAACATTTCATGACTAGTTTGGAAGTTACTAATGCAAATTGAAAACCCGTCTTCCTTAAACGTGATAATTAATACATCTCAGACGCTGTTTTCATTAATAGTATAAATAGAGGGAGAAGAGGAGATGATGATGGAATATTACATTATCATAACATAATTATATTACATATAACGTAATTGAGTTTTCATGACATTTGGATGAGAATAGGTGATAATAAAAAAGATAATAAAGGAACTTGAAAAAAAACAAAAGAATTGAAAAAAGAATTTACCTCTTGAATCTATCTTTCCTTGAGAGCCTCTTTAGGGGAGAGGATTTGGTATTTTGAGGAGAAAAAGGGATACTGAATGTGGGGGTGGGGATCTTAATGAGATATTTGAGATTAATTTAGGCATGGATTAAATCTTAAGAGGTGTGAAGAAATGTGGGTGTGAGGGTTGGTATTTATAGTGATGGGGAGGAGGGATTTCTTAATATTTTAGTACATAGTTTATTATTTTTCCCTGAGAAAAGAAATGATGATGATTCCATGACCAAAAATAGTAATAAGTGAATGTGAGTTCGAACTAGTTGTTTCTTAAATCTTCCATGATATAGGGAAGAGTGTATTTATCCCATATTTTATTTATACAGTAATTACCATATTTTACTATTCACCAAAATTCATATATTTTAGAAAAATTCCAAAAGCTCAACCTTTACATTTTTCAGCATTTAGAATCTAGAAATAAACTCCATTTTATGAAAATAATTTTCTAAATATGTGAAATTTAATTTTTAATTAAAATCATCATTTAATCGAAAAATACTAACACTTAAAATATATATCTTCATTTTTAAGGTGCCTAAATTTTATTTATACTTTCATGGTTAAGGTTACCATTCATATGATTCATGTTTCTATTCATAATGGTATGTTAACATTCATAAGGTTAAGTTACTATTCATAAGGGTATGTTACTATTCACTGAAAATTAAGTTGATTCTATCAGACTTCAAATATCACCCTAAACACAACCGTGTATGTTCGATTTTTGAAATTCAAATCACAGATGTGGAAAAATTATGTTTATTGGATCGGTTATACAAAGTTTTGTTTTTTAGAAACTCAATGTTATAGGCATAATAAGATATCTAATAAATTTAAATTATTCATACCATAAATTATTTAGGTGTTATACTCCTCATATCTATACACCTCTCATGAAATTTGTATCAAAAAATATCTACCATAATCAATTTTAAAAATTACCTACCCTTTTTATATAATCCTTATTTGGTACTGAAATCCAATGGAGAAAGGCTTTAGTTTAAACCTAAAGAGGATACCTAAAGATGTGGTAATGTTCGTCAATAAGAATTTTCGTTTTATTTATATCTCCACACCCTTAAATTATTATTATACCATGATCATATAATAACAAAAATATCTTACATATACTCAGTTTTTGTTATGTTATGGTTTTTACCTACTGCCTCACACACTTCTTACAGATGGGTTATGAAATCATTATTTATGTGTACATTGAACTACCCCGATATCGTTCATTTTTATAATATCAGCTATAATGGATTATAATAATGATGGATTTTTTATTTATATATGATATATATGATTTTAGTATGTCATTATGATTTTGTAATTATTATATTAGACCTAACTTTATACTCCTTATTTTTTGGGAATACGATAATGTCGCTCATCTGTAGGGTAGACTACCACCTCGCAAAGCGATGCGATTCATTAACGATTTACATGGAATTTATTATTGATTTTTTAAAATAAATTTTTTGATATATATGAAATAAAAATTAATCTATAATGATAATATATCATTTATATTTATTTCTTTAAACCCGACAAGAAAATATAAACAACGTTCATTATTATGTACGACCTACCATCTTCAAGAACGATGAATTATGTTTTCTATCTCTGTATTTTTTTGACTAATATAAGTACATATATATAGAAGATATTATATATATTTTTTCATGTATATACTTTCATATATTTTTTAATAGTGAAAATTTTAATATGAAAAAAATTATAATAGATCAAAACATATAAAAAAGAGGTTATTACCCGAAACGTAACATTAAAATTATATTGTCAATAAATGGGTAATCTAACATTATAATAAAATAATATATCGTATTATATATATTAATATATATCTAGAATATATTTATAATAAAATTATATTTATAATTCAAGAGGTTTGAATGAGTATTAAGGAAGTGAAGAGTTAAGGTAAGGGTCTTCTGTCACACTTTTTTACATCCGTGAGAGACATGCCATATTCCCCACCAATTTATTTTATGTTGGGTGTATAATACCGAGGAATTTATATTATTATTAATTTCTAGAAAAATATTGAGGAGTATATATCTATTTAATGATGTCTCTTTCATGGGTTTTAAATTTAAAATGTTACTAAAGTTGTAAGGGTCATTTTCACAATTTTCCTTCATTGAGACATATGTTATGATATACATATATATTATTTCAGGAGGTTTATATAAAACCCATTTTACTTATAATATCAAGATATTATTTGTTGTTGTGATATTTTGTATTCCATTTTATGTTATTCCTTCATTGGTCTTATGATCCAATGTTACCAATATGTAAAATATTTTATGTTACAAGCTTATCATTTATCAGAATTATTTATTATTAAGTCTCCGATGTCTAAATATCATGATCTACCTCTCATGAATTCTCATGAATTTTCTTCTACTATGGTTATTCATGATATATTCATATAATTTTATCATTTTCCCACTATTCGGTAGATAATATAATTAAGAAGATGTTTTAAAGAAAATCCTACTTTATTACCCTCTTCGGTCAGAAATATATTTTCTTCCAAAACCATGTTTACAAAAATAAATTTTTTTAATTTTTTTAAACAATATTTTAATATAAATTTCAAGGGAAATTATTTTAAAGATGGTTAATGTTTTAAAATGTGTTTTAAATTATTTTCTAATATTCTTTTATATTTTTTTCATGGATATTTTCAAAGAAATTGTTTTTAAAAATGTTTTATGTTTTAAAAACCGTTTTTCAAAGATGAAATAAAAATTTCCTAAAGAAAAGTTTTAAATAGTTGAACAAAATAATTTTACATCTATGATTTCATCTAATGAAGTTACATATTACTTACTGGGGATATGGTCCAAATATTTCATTCTTATCATATCTCAGAATGGTTTCTGTCTATGATCACAGGATGTATATGAAACCCATTTCTCTTAAATAGGTTATCCCATGATAAAATGTTTATGATACCCACCTATTTTCATAGTTTATTCTATGATAAAATTTTTAAATGTTTATTAAACCTGTCTCTTTTCCAAAGGCTGTGATATTATGAAAGGTTTACAAAACACATGTCATTTCATATATTATTCACACACAAGAGTCTTTTTATTATTACATATGAAAATGATAAAAATCCTACAAGAAAAACAACAAAGGAGGTCTAAAATAATGGATACCAAGAGAATGAGACCATAAAAGTTGGTTCCCACATGGGGGGGATGAACCCATTCTTGAGAAGACAATGATCTGTTCATACAGAGATGCTTTAGAAGCTAAAAAGGTATCCACCAAATTACCTTCCCACGAGGTGTGAAGAATGGTCAAGTGATTAACCATATGCATCTTGAATCTTGTGATGGTATATTCAATGGTCCAAGGAGTGGGACCTTTTCTAGAAAGATAATTCATGAGAACAAGAGAGTCTGTCTCAATATTCCTGATAGAAATTCTCTGTTTGTTTCAAAGAAAGAGCATAGTGAGCATGGAAATGGATTCGTCATGAAGAGAAACCCTGCTTTCAAAAAGGCGGATAAAATAGCAACAACTGAACCTTTGTGATCCTGGGTAACACCTCCAACTCATATAGAACTCATTCCATTAGATCCATCCATAATATATTTGTACATAGAAAGAGGAGGCCTCCATCCAATCTATTTCCCCGGATTGGGGTAGAGTTATTGGGAGAGAAGTTTTAGGGAGCAAGATCCATGATAGAAGCTGCATTCATTGAATCATTTCAAAGTCTAAAAAAATATATAATAAGGTTCCTGGTGTTGAAGATCATCCTAGTGATGGATTTTGTTAAAAATTGATTTCAAGTATCATTCCTCGATTACAAGATAATCTAGTATCTAGTAGTAAAAATAAGTGTCCTGATATTTCTACTAGTGCAATGACCATTCAAACAACAAAACCAGACCCAGAGGAAGGAATTTTCTTAGAAAAGGTGGTCCGACTAGCTAGTGAACTAGCCAAAAGTACTCCAAATAACCATAATCCAGTCTCTGTTGATAAAAAGGTGTGCCGTGGACTCTAACTAAAAATCCCTACATCCCACACACCTCGACATCAGGTTGATATATCTCCTCTGGATATTCTCATCAGAAGGCAAAGAATGATACTAGACATGCCACCCCAAGAACATGTAATTAGGGGGATATCCTTACACTATAGAATGTCACCCCAATTATATTTGGGTGAAGAAATAAAATGTATTTTAAAAAATTCACGAACCCTAAACATACATGTTTCAGAGCCGGACAATACACATCTATCTAGGTCATCGAACATCTCGACTTGTCATAGAAATCATGTTACTCTTAATCCAAGGTGTCCTAAAAATGTGGGATTCTCATGCACCTCCTTGAAATAAATATTAGGGGGAGGGTTGTTCAGGAATCCAATAATATTCCCACAACAATTTTGATTCCATTAACTAATCTCATCTTTTCCAATAATACAATGGGAGTTATACTATAGAAGATGAATATGTGGCTGAATCATCTTACAAATTTTAGAAGCCTTCAATATAGTCGACCCTCGATCCAATCCATAACTACACTACATGAAATTTTACCATAGCTTTTTCCCTTATAGGGACTCCCAAGAAATTTCATCTTGTAACCCATCTATAGATCTCAACACAATTATGAGATTCATCCCCCCATATCAATAGGTTTAAAAATATTTCCCCCAAGAAGCCATGTGAGCCTTCCATTTCATGTTTCCATCCCATAAGAATGAATTAGTAGTCCAATCAATATTATAAATAAACTTCTTATGAACATTAAAGGTGGATATAATGTTCAAGGTGTTAGAGGTCAAAATAGGGTTGATCAAGCTGATTCACCCTCCAATGGAAAGGAACCCATTTTTCAAGTTGAGGATGCTGCTTATGAATTCATCCATAACCTGATCAAAGTGTTTGATGAGAAGGGGATTCAGGGACATAAGATCCCTAAGGAAGATCCTAAGGAAGGTCTCTTTTTACATGCCCAAACTAGTTTCCAAAGACCTGATCCACCTTTTCGAGAATTTTTTAGGTAAAACAATTTTCTTTTCTCCCTATTGACCACATTCCCACTCCCAGAACAATAAATCTCTAAAGAATCATTGAACCCCTGGACATACCTCCTACTACCATTCAGAAATAAAATTGTTTCATACATGAACACAAGATGAGAAATATTTATGACATGATGCTTGTTACGAAAAAGATGAACCTTACCCAAATCAAGGAAATGGTTTAAATAATAGTTGATAACATCCTAAGAAATGAGAAAATGAGAGGGAGAAAGGGTTTCACCCTGCCTTAGGCACCTAAACACTTCGAAAAATCAGAAATATATACCCATAAAAGTAGTGGCCAGCCATGGTGAACTAAATCACTAAACTATTAGATCAACAACCCACACTAATAACCTCGTACTAGCTAGGCCCCAGTTGATAAAACTCCATTCATCTCTGTCATAATCCTTGTTCATTTCAAATTTGATGGCCACATTGCTCTCAATGGTTTTCAAATTGATGTTACTAATAACTTCATGAGCTAGGGAAATAGTCCATTGAATAGATATACCCTTTAAAAACCATGCTTCTCCTTAGCCACCCAACATGTAAAGTAGGAAGTCAGCTTCTTATCATGAATGTCTGCAAGAACTTTATACGGGAAACTTCACAAACTGATAGGGTGATAATGGTTCCAAGATTGAGTGTCTTTGACCTTGGACACAAGGAAAAGCTTAGTAGAATAGGCAACACGAGGATGATTAACTCCATAAAAAAGTCCTACACTGCAGGAATCTTACTACACATCACAATGTCCGAGGTAATACTATAGAAAAAAGAACAGAATGAATCTGGCCCAGGAGTGCTAACAAGATTGATGGACCAAATTAGCTCATGGATCTCTTCATTTTTAGGGATCGCATGCAATCTATCATTCATCTCTATAGACACAACAAAAGGGATAAAATTAAACAGAACTGAAGACCCACATGGGTTCCCATCATCTATGTGTGGATTGGGGTTTCTAGAATAGACTTCAGGAAGTAGCTTACAAGCTCCCAACATCAGCCCTATCACTAGAAAAATACCAATACTCCATCTGAAAATTTGGGTAGACATGCATGCATTTTTCTATGATGATGACATGAAAATACCTAGATTTCATATCCCCTTCATTAATCCATATAACAAAATCCTTTCCTCTCACATCTTGCTCTTGTTTTAAAAAAAATCAGCCAAAACATCGTTCTTACACCTCAAATAATCAAAATCATCATCCTATTAACTATTCTACGGGCTAAACTCTTGGTTTTGAACACATATGTATGATTTCCATTATATGAAGGGTGGGAAAAGTATCTTCCTCCAATAAATTGGGTAATGATAAATTCTATAAGAGAACAGAGGGTACACAATTGGTTAGATGAATAAAAAAGAGGGTATGTAGGTGCATAGCCCAAGACAAAAAACGGGTCAAAAAGAGGTCATACCAAGCCCAAAGTAGGTGCACAGGAGGTTAGCCCAAGCCTATCATTTTATGAATATCTTGGTGGGTATCCAAGACATAGGTTTTCTTATGATAATATGTGTTGCATGAATCTGTTTATTATTCTAATTTGATTCTCTCATGGATCATATTCTTGGATTATCTTATGATTCATATCTTATTAACTTCCAATCATTATTCCATGAATCAAGTCAACGATCTTTGGTATGTTTGGTATGGTTTTCAAATTCTATTCTAATATTATTATACCCTTATATTAATGTTATTCCTATGTACCACCCTTGTTTACCCTTAATAAGCATATGAGCACACCCATTATTATTTTTTCATTCCTATTATATGAATTAAGGTTTTATATGGGGAATGAGTATGAATATTACTAAATGGGAATATCTTTTTGGGAAATAATGAAGATTATTTACTATATTATAAGATCATGTTCCATGTTTCTGAAGGAACTAAAATATTTTAATCATTGGGCTTGCACTTTTGTAATGAATTGAATATTCATCTAAAAATATGTAATACCAATGTATGAAAAGTTGGGGTCCCAATATGGTAGCTCTATCCTCACAAGTTCCAAAAAATAACTTCTTCTTGGTCATTAATTTTCAATCATATATTTAACATAAAAATAGAAAATGGATCACATTGGGACCAAAAACTCGAACACATAAATAATAACTCTCCATGGTAAAAAATCGCATTTCAAACAAAATTAAATTATATAAATATTCATGTGAGGATCCATATAAGAGATAAAAGTACTCATAAAAATAGAATAAATTCTTATTTATTAAATAAAAATAAAATATCAATTAAAAATGATTAGTTGAGAACTCTATTAAAATTAAACCCAAGGGTAAAATCCATGTCTAAAAGAGAAAGTAATAATCAAAATTATTTTCCATGAATATTTAATATAGTGAATTAACATTATAAATTTTTTAATGTTTCAATTCATTGAATACCAAGAATGATATATGTTATTGAAGGTTTCAAAGAAAATGAAAGTTCCTTTTGGGTGAATAACCATTAAAGACGTTGTTGGATTCAATGGATAATTACCCATTTTTTAATATGGAAACATCATTAATAGTAAAATTTATCTATCAAATACTGACATAGAAATCCTAGAAACTATTGTTTATCATTTTCATGTTAAATTTATAATTAATTTAATAATATATAAGGAAATATTACCTCCTCTTAGGATATTTATTTTATAAATATGTTAATAATTCAAAACCCATTTCATGTTACCATCACTGTGTATGTTGGAACCAAAGTGGATATAATCTAGCGGTGATCCAAATGTGGTCCTTTGTTCTGCAAAATACACAGATGGAATACAGGGTGCTAGCGTGGAGGATCAATCGTCTTTTATTGTTCAACTTGATTGCTCCATGTAACTTCAGGAATGAATGATTCGGCCTTTTTCTTCTTGTTTTTAATAGGATGATAAAATATGGAATATAAAAATAAATTCATTATGCATAATGATTCTTGATTCTCATTCAACCCTAGATAATAGATTCAAAAATCTTGTTAAATAGATAGGGTTTTGGTTAGAATATTATTTAATTACCCAAAAAATATTAATTAATATAATAAACATTATATAACCACATTCCATATATAATTAATATTAATAATAATATTTTATGGTGTGCACTATCTGGTGAAATGATAAATATTATTTTACCATCTTTCAAATTAATATTTATCAATGGACATGATCTTTGTCTATTCACCATAGTCAACATTTTTTTAATACCTAAATAATTATTTATTAAATAATTATCAATAAATAAATATTCAATATATAGTATGGTGAATAAATATTTATTTAAGATTCAATAATTAAAATATAAATTCTATTCATAGTCTAAAAAATATATATTTTTTAATTATTCACATAATTAAATTATTTTTTTATTTAAGAATAAATAATGTTTTGTTACCCAAGAAATATTTTCAATCTATAAATCCTGAATAAAATTAGTCATTAGTATTAGGAATAATATTTATTATAATAATTCAAATTTGAATAGAATTAAATTTTGTTTTATAAAAAACTTAGTTTGTGACTATCTAGGATTCTTTCTCACTGGAATTATGAAAACATTCCTAAAGTATAAGATTAATTTATAGAAATTTCTTAAGGCGCCGAACTATAGAGAAAGAATTTAATGATGTAACATCAATCGATGCACATGAATGCTTACTGAGTAATATATTCTATTTTTCTACCATATCTCATATATCAGGTTGTACACTCAAACCACCAACATATTTTCTTGATTCATGTTTCATTGACTATATAATATAGTCTCATTATTAAACCATGGTCATAAAATTTAATGTGATAGTAAAATTTCAATTGAAGGGGAAAGATATCAATTTCCATTAATATATAATGAAAAAATCAATCCTCAACTTATAAATTAAGAACATTTTATTTCATACACACCCAATATACCCTACTTCCTATGAAAAAATGACATCATAGTTTTGGTAAATATATCAACATATACGAGTCAGGAAAAGAATTAATAATAATCATAAAGTCTAAGGACCATTACACACACTACTAGATGGGAATATCTGATTTCACATAAACAAATAGAATTCCAATCTTTTGGTGAATTATCCTAATATCTCATCTTAGAGATTAAAAAGTAAGAACATAATTAGAAGCAGTCTCATCTATTTACTATTAATCACATCGGACAATCAATATTCTATATGTCCTATCATAATATTTTATATGAACATAGAACAATATTTAAGAATATCATCATGAAATTTCAGGGACATAATAATTGTGGAGAACTTCTACGATCATATCAATAGTATATATACTCTAGGATATTATTACATTAATTTCAAGGAGAAAAATGAAAAATATGAAAAAATTTGTTTTATTTAAATTAAATTCATTGAATATACATGTATTTTATAGTATAAAAAATTGGTTCAAGATCATCAACTCCAACCGACTCCCATGTAGACCAGATTAGACTGCCTATTAATTTCATTTTGCTAGAACTCACATGATGGCCATGTTTTTTATGGTTGAAGGATTTATTCAAGGGGTACATTATATAGTCTTATATGGATATTCTACTCTCTATAACATCAACTATTTGATAACATCCATTCAGTGATTTTACGTCCAAATTATGTCCTTCTTATACTAATGTAAACTAAGATCCTTTTTAAGGGTTGAAACTGAAATATTATGATAATAGAGTGACATAGGATCCTTAAAAATAGGTACCTAATCACAATTTTTGATGAAGTTTCATAGAAAAATGCTTATTTAGTTGCATTAGAAGCCTCATGTAAGAACCTGGTTCTTTTTTGAGGTACTGATTCATTAAATTCCATGAAATCTCATATTAAATGTTTGAATTTGGCTTAATATGAATTACATTTGAGGTTATGGAGGTATCAACAGTGTCTGAGGCATGTTCGGATCCCAGAACCCATCCTTTTGCGTAAAAATGGCCGAGTGAATGCTTATAGTAAACCACGCGGTGTAGTCTATATGGTTATATAAAATTTTGAAAGGATGGATGGTGTGGAGATAAATGCCAAATAATTAAAATAAACCATTTGGTTTTGGGTTCATGGTCGTTCGGCCATGTCAGTAATTTTGACAATGGGGTTTTTTCATAGTTTTGGCATGGTTAGTTAAATCATGTGAGTAAACCATGCGATGTGCCCTTCCCCACAGCTAAGCATTCATGGTTGGAACATGTTTTGCCCAAATCGTATGACCAAACTATTTGACCCCATTATTTAGGGTAAAATTACAAAAATTACCCTAATTAAAATAAATTTCTATACACAAAATCACTTTTCTCTCCTACACAACAAACACTCACATTTGAATCACTATTTGAGATCTAAACTACGATTTACAGTTAACTCCCCATCTATTCTCTGATTAATGTGTGGCTCATCTCGTTGGATCCGCAAAGGTGAGATCTCAATTCCTTTTTATCCCTTATTTTTTTAATATAGTATTTGCTGTGCTATTTAGTTGAAAGATAATTTTTCCTACTAATGGGTTTTTTCATTCATTTGTTGATTTTGTCCCTATATGAGTTGAATCGGGAATTTAACCAATATGATCTATCAACTACATACATATGGTTGGTGGTCTCATACCTTTGGTTAAAATTGGGAGTGTTTATATATATTGTTCTGCTCCATGCCCAATTCACAAGCAGTTCTATGAAATGAATTTAAATCCATGAGTCCCATTGAATTAATCGGCATATCCTATTCAATTAATGATTCCCATTGCTAAATGTTAAATGGTTAATAAACATTAGTTAAATGACCCCTTTGCATGTGTTGGGTATTTAAATAGCTATTTGATGGGATATGGATGTTAGGATTCCCTAAAGGTGTGCCTATTTACTGCTTTCCTATGGATGATAATTGTGAATTGAATTGTAAATAAAATTGATGATTGAAATGTAAATTTAATTACAATATGAATTATGAATTATAATTGAAATTGATTTAAATAAATGGAATGGATTCTATTTTCCTTGACTCTTTCCATGTTTCTGTTAATTAAGAAAGAGATTATTGTTTAATTGAAATTCCCATGTGAGTTATTTTATGGCTATCCTTCTAAGCAAGGACAATGCTTTGTGTCAACCTTTTAGGTGTGTTTAAAATGAATCCTTCTTGGTATTGAACTTAACATTTTTAAATGATTTTATTAGATGGTCTGAATTGCATTAATTTTAATATTCCTTAGGTGACACATGAATTCCATTGAAAAATTACATGGATGGAATCATTTGGATTTGAATTTTCTTATGCCGTGGTGATACTTGGACTCCATTGAGTAATGACAAAGATGGAATCAGAGGGATTACTATTACATGTTGAGTGATACTTGAACTCCATATGGATTTCCAAGGATCAAGTCAAGGGGCATTGATCATTATTCCATGTGTGATACTTGGGCTCCCTCAGTGGACAACCAAGGACATGATCAAATGATAGTGATGTTCTAACACACATAGATTGAAACCTAGGTTCTTGTGAGGTTCTCAATGTATGGTCTTTTAGGGTGTTGGTTCATATTTTTCCTAGAGAAATACTCAGATTTCAAATTTGGAATTCTAGGTCGGGTATCAGGTTCAAAATAAATAATGAATGAAATGGTTTATATGACGCATCTTCCAACCCAAAGCATGAGATTAGATTCTCTCTATGTTTATACTTTATGGATATCTTATTTAGGAATATTTTGATCATGTTTTAATGGGGGAAATTGGGCCATGTACAGGGTCCTAATACTTATAAATTAAATGGAATTGAATTATTAAATTAATTGAATTAAATGAGAACCTAGACTTTATGGGATGTTTACTTTCATCACTTCCTTGCTTATTACATAACTGCATGCACTCTGTAGTATATATTCACTACCTAAATGTAACTAGAACATGGGTGGCTACTACTGGGATTTAGTTATACACTCTATTTCGGCCACCATTGGGTACCCAAATAGAAAATATGATTGTAGGTATGTATAAGGGAATGTTACCCAATACATGTTCGTAATTACTGCATAGGTATCGTAGCATGGGACCAAGATGAGAATGGTGATTCTAGTACGGAATTTTTTTAGGATTTTTCAAAGTTTGTTGCATGTATTTTACACCTACTATATATACATGTTTCATGTTATTTATTAGAGAAACATAACATGTATTTTCATCATCGTTGTGTATGAATTTTCTTTTGATATTTAAATCTATTCCTACTAGGTATATTTTTTCTGATCATATGATTTACTTCTTCTAATACTTAATTATCATTTTTATTATGTATTTATACACTATATTGATGGGGTAATAGTCTGCCAATAGACATATATTGGTCCTTATTTGTAGTCTGAAGCCTTTGGCATTTGGGGAGATGTAGTTGAGGCCATGTAGCCAACCAGTCTTAGGGGAATGTTGAGTGGAATCTGAGTACGGGATGTTACGAATTTGTATCAGAGGGAAATTATTTTATGGATTTTTTTATTATTTGGTGAAAATAGAAAGGTATATGAAGTAAATTAAATTTGGTAATGATCTTTTCTCATGAGTAGCTACCCCACGTACAAGAACATGCCAAATTCACTCAAATTAAATATCTATTTTATATATTTTGACCGTTACAGTTGATTTGATTCCATGGTTTGGTGATGCAATTAAATTGTGATTTTATTATTGATATTATTGTGGGTTATATATTGTAGAATAATTATGAGACCAGGGTGTTCCATCTCATGCATCATTTTAATAACATTACATGAATCACATGACATGCATTATGTTATACTAGTTAGGATGCATTATGTTTTCATGTGCTTATGATATGTGATTTGATAATTATACCTTCTATTGTCATAGAAATTTTAGAGTGGGTTATTGTATGAATTAAGTCGATTCCACACTTTGGTTCTTGAGGTGTATGCTGTTTCATGAATTTAATTTTGGTGAACTATTTTCTTCCACCTATTTCATGTGGATGTTATATAAATGCGAGACAGATAAAATAGAAGATAAAATTGATTATAGATAAGAACATGACCCAAACCCGACCTTCATAATGGTATGTATATAGTATTTGTTTCTTATATAAGATATTTTTGACGCCCAGACACGACTCAAGGAGAATGTAGAGGTTTTTGTTCTTATATAAGAAGGATTTTACCAATCCTATTTCTATATACATGCTTTTGAACTGTAAATTTTTATAAAAATCTCAATATGAGGTGAGTGCATGGAATCTGTAGTGGTATGCATGCTACCACAAAATCCTTCGATCATCTTCCATTAAGGTGGATATTACCATACTCCAAAAAAGGCGGGACATGAGTAACCAGTAGACCCTCGAGTAGTGTTAGTTGTGGAACTGATAGTTTTAACAGACATAGGTTCTGAGGCATATCTCCATGGAAGATTAATGATATTCATGAAGACCATTCAAGGAACACCATGTGCTACCCTGTCTATGGTAGAGTTGATGCGTGAGTTCCAGTAGAATCATCCTCCCATGTTTTCAGGGGATATAAGAACATAAGTTATGGATTCATGGCTAGAGGCCTTGATATCTATCTTCGAGCATCAAGAGACACCTCCAGAGAGGAGGGTAAATCTCTCTATATATAGGATTCTTGATTCCACCAAGAGATGGTGGGATGTCATAAAGTAGAAGGGTCATCATTGGGATATGTCATGGAGGGAATTTAAAAGGCCTTCTATGATTATTTATATCCTGATACATTGATGGCCGATAGATCTCAGGAGTTCTTACACTATGAGTAGGGCACATTATCAGTTATTGATTACATGACCCATTTAACTAATCATTAGTGCTTTCCACCTATTCTGATGGATGATGAGTTATATAAGACTAGGTGATTTGAGGATCATCTTAGGTATGACATCCAATCATAGGTGAATGCATTTTTTGAGAGTATTATTTCTTGAATAGGGAATCAACAGTTTAACACAGTAGAACCTGAGAGAGGATGGTGTTAAAGATAGGGTGGTACCGCCCAGAGATCTGGTACTACATCAAACAATAGTAGGTACCCTATTATGAATCTTCCATGTGTTAATAACACTAGCTATTAAATATACTCAGGCTGAAAGGTAAAGTACTTCAAGTGCAGTAGGCTGGGAGATACGATGACATAGTGTATGAGGGACCCCGTGAATTTCCAATCTTGTGGTGAGATGGTTCATCTACAACACTTCTATAAAATTTTTCTTACTGCATCTAGTGAGAGAGGATCTTCACCGACTCCACATTCAGGATTGGGTTCAGAAGCTTGTCATCTGGTAGGGATTTAGAGCACAGATGGATGATCAGACTGGGGTGGTGTTGTGGATGTGGTGGTCTTGGCCATGGTAGTCAAACCCCAATTTTATAGAGAAAATAGAGTGAATATCCTTAGGTTATCCAGATATTATCATAGACCCATGGTTTATTCCATATATTAGATGTTAAGAAAACCCTTGTGGGGAATGATCCAAATCCTTTTAATATCATAGGTACTATTCTAGTAGGCTCTACTTTAGCTTCTACCCTTTTCGATACAAGATCTTCTCATAGATTTCTATTTGTTCCTATTATAGAGATCCTTGGAATAATTGGACAATTTTATGATGGTGTTATGATGCTTAAAACTCCATTGAGGATTAGAACTAAGAGCGTACATTAGTGTAGGGGTGACCATTGTGATTGGTGGGTATGGGACCTCTTTACCCTCAATATGACTAGTTTTTTCATTATTCACAGGATTGATTGGTTGGTTTCCATTAATTATTTCATTTATTTCTATTGTAAAAGGGTGAAATTCACATCACTAGAGGGAAGTGATTTTATTCAACATGGTGAATGGGATGTCCCAAAATGATGAGATGGACATGAGAATTGTAGGCTGGGTAAGATGATATCCCAAATTAAGAATCTATAGTTGGTTGATCAAGGAACACGTCATGATGATTTCCCTCCAGTGGTTAACTATTTCATAGATGTTTTCCCAAATCACTTATCAGGATTACCTATAGTGAGAGGTATATTTCTCTATCAAGATAGTTCCAGGAGATACCATGTATCTATTTATCCTTACATAATAGATACTACAAAGATGCAAGAGATCATGAGGTATTTAGTGGATTTAGATGAAAAATGTTTTATCAGATCCAGTACTTATTTGTGGGGTTCACCAGTCCTTTTGAGAAAATTTGGATAAAACTATTATACAATGTGTGGATTACTGGAAACTGAACCAGTTTACCGTTAAGAACCAGTATCCATTTTCACATATAGATGATACATTTGCCTAGATCTGAGGAGCATTTTTATACTTAATGTTTTATTTATGATCTGATTCTCATAAAGTTTGTGTTAGAAAATCATACATACCTCACATAGATTTTCATAGAAGGTATGGTCTATATGAGTTTTTTTTCGGTCTAAAAAATGAACCGTTATTATTTATGGCACTAATAAACCCGAATTTCCATCCTTTTCTTGCTTTATTTGTGGTGGTTTTCATGGATGATATCTTGTTGTATTCCCACAATAGACACGACTGTTGAAAAAATCTTGAGAACATTTTGAATAAACTAGGATAGAATCAGTTATTATCTAAGTTCACAAAGTTCCACTTTAGGATGGATCAGATTCACTTCCTGGTTCACATTATCTCAGAGATAGGACTATCATTTAGTACAGAAATTGTGAGAGGTTTAATTTCTGGGGAGTAGCCCAAGAACATATATGTGGTGCATTGTTTCTAGGGGATAGATGAATATTAAATATGTTCCTAAAGTAATTATCAAGCTTATAAACACCACTAATGGGCTTGACTACAAAGGGTGTAATTTTTTTATGTTCATATTATTATACGAATTCCTTTCAGGAGTTTATAGGGAGATTGAATTCCACATTGATACTAATTTTTGCAGAGTCATGAAAGACTTACATTATTTACTATGATGCATCAAGTTTCAATCTTGGATAATTCCTTATGTATATATATAGATTCATGGCTTCAAATTCACGAAATTAAAGGTCTCATGAGAGGAATTACCCACGCACATTCACATGTTGTCTTTAGTAGTTCACACATTACACTATTAGAGACACTACATACTGAGAGAGAGTTTTTTGGTATAAAAGTGAAAAAAATCCTTAGGTACATATTTACACATCATGATCTGAACTTGAGGTAGTGAAGGTGGGTTGAATACCTAGAATATTTTGATTTCGATCATTCCTATATTCTTGAGAAAGGAAACAAAATGGTTTATGAACTAAGCATTAGAAATCAAATACAGCAAGTTCATCATGTTAGCAACGCATGGATGGACATGGATTTGTCATTTGATATAATCTTTGAGATATAAGATGGTCAGGGGAAGACCTATCTGTTATCATTAGCTATTACCCCTACCATTCTGGATAGTGTAAGGATGAATATGTTCACAGACTCTGAGATCCTAGTACTATGGGAGAGTGTTCAAGGTGAGGACCCCCACCTGGTTGGACAATGGGAGTGGATTAGATTATGTGTGTTCATGGTCGCATATAAGTTTTAGCAGAAATGCACAAGTATGTGATGCAAGACTTTCATACATTAGTTTGGGCAGTGAACCCCAAAATCCCCACAATGTATTAGGATTTACATCGCCAATACTTGTGGTTTAGTATGAAAAGAGATGTTACTTGTTTTTTCATGAGATGCTCCACATATCAACAGATGAAGGAATAACACAAGTGACCAGCCAGAATTTTACAACAGTTATCCAATCCCGGGTGTAAATGGAATTATGTCATGATGGATTTCGTGATAGGTTTACCAGGGTCACCTCAAAGTAATGATGTTGTATGGGTTTTTACTGACATGCTCAAGAATGTTTCACATTTTTTTTCCAATCATGGAAACCTTTAGGGTTTATGAGCTTGGTTAGTTGTATATCAATGAGATATTATGAATTTAAAAGGTCTCATGGAATATCTTTTAATGTGGGGACACCTGGTTTACTTTACGATTTTGTAAATACATATAGAGAGAGTTGGGTTCACATGTGATTCTAAGAATAACATACCACCCTCAGACTAATGGATAGTTAGAATCCATGATTCAGGTGCTTAATGACATGTTATGGACATGAGTTCTAGATTTTGGGGGCTCTTAGGAGAGGAATATTCTCCTTGTAGAATTCACCAATAAAAAATAGTGTTTCCAATGATTTAACTAGGGCACACACATCCGTCTGTTTGAGGAGGACGTTATGATTTTTTCCCCGCAATATCGCTATCAAAACCCACGTGGCATCCATCGCTTATTCAGGGAAGTTTTCTCCTTGATCGAAACAGGATGATGGGATGTCGTTTCCTCCTTCTGTGGATTCCTCCTCAGAAGTCGTTACCATGTCTGGGTCTCCCTTATAGATTAAGATGTTTTTCGTGAAACTCTTACTATTGACATGTTTTCATGGACGCTAGTTAATTATGTTTCTTCTATCGTTACATTTCAATGGGGTCTGGTCAGGGCAGTAACCTTTGGTCAGGGGAGTAGTCACATTGGACAACACTAGCTTTTCTGGACACTGGAACACTGGTGCGTCTGGGTTTCTTCCCCTTATGATAGAGCTTCTCAAGGGCATAGAAGCCAAGGTCATCCCACATCGAATGTGGGGAATCATATTCCATGGGCATGTCTATGACGTTTTCCTCACTTTACCAAGTCTAATACAAGGTATGTCGTAGGTTTAACATCTTGCATAGGTGGATTTGACTGATCAGAACACTAACAGGAGTGGATCAGGTGGGTGAAACCCCTGGAGGGAACATTGATTATGGGACCGACACGTAGTTATTTACCCAATTACTGCTTGGAGAAATGAGAAAGGGGGTGATAGGATTTCACCGGTTTTCAGTGGCCTGGGTAAGAATCAGGATGGGCATGGACTGTTGGGGGTGGATGGAGAGTGAGATAGAGTCATCGTGAGTGCAATAGTGAAGTTGCACTTGAGCCTCTAAGAGACTTCTTATGTATCCCTATAGTAGGATATCAAAGTCCACGTAGTTCAGTGGGGCGATGGGACACCTGAGGAGGTAGCCCGTATGGATGAGACCCATAAGAATTTGAACCTTTGAGTTGGGGCATGAACTTCCCGAAACACATATGTTTGAGAGAAAGACCACGATCAGACATGATTTATGGGCTTGAGCCTCAAGGAGGCTTCCTACATATCCCTTTGGTAGGGAATCAAAGTCCACATAGTTCATTATGGGGGCATAGAATTGGGGTGTGCACATAGAATAGTGACCTAATGATATACTGGGGCTTACATGTGGTTAGCAGCTTGATTTGGACTGATTCCAAGAGGGAGAATCGAGTATATGGGTCCTAATGATAGGGACAAAAAAACATACAAATAGATGGGGATCACAAAAGATTACCAATATATGGGAAACAGAACGGCTTACCACTGGTTGGGGTTGTACCTCGGGGAGTCTTCCTATGTACCTTGCCTTGGAGACAATGATCAAAGCATGTGTAGCTCAAACAGGTACAATTTAATGTCTTTCAGGACAAAGAGGGGCATACAATTTAATGTCATGCAGGACGAGAGTGGAATGATGTAGAGTGGTCAAGACTAATAGGTGTTGGGCTTGAACCTTGGGGAGACTTCCTATGTACCTCACCTAAGAAAGGATCAAAGTCCACATAGTTTGGGATGGTGTGTTGGTGCATTGACATGAAGGGAGTTAGGACTAGTGAATTTTGGCAATGATCCTTAAGGATGCTTCCTACATACCTTGCCTTGGTGAGATTTAAAGTTCTCATTGTTAAGAATGTTGTGTTGGTGCACCGACATAAAGGGAGTCAAGACCAATGAATGTTGGGATTGAACCATAGGGAGGCTACCTATGTACCATGCCTTGGCAAGGATCAAAGTCCATGTAGTTCAGAATGGGTTGTTGTTGCACCGATGTGAAGGGTATTTGGACCAATGATTGTTGGATTAAACCTCAGGGAGGATTCCTATGTACCTTACCTTGGAAAGGATCAATGTCCGCGTAGTTTTGAATGGTTCAGGGTTTACACGCTAAGGCGGCCCAAAGAGGAAGTCATGGTCGATGCTTACTCAAAACCCACGTGATTCATGCTCGGTGTGAGAAACAAGAGGCATCATAGACTGGAAGATCATGTCGTGAAAGGTGAGTCTATGGTATGTGGAGTGGAAATTACATGTGGATAGAAGCCCAAAAATGAAAAATGGGATTACACATGGTTTTCATTCCAAAGAGGAAACTGGGACATATGTGTGGTTCGCAGCCTAGGGAGATAGAGATTGGTACATACTCTAAGATGGAGGCACGAGTGGGGATAATTCCTAGTGGGAGAGGGGTTTCGCATGGAAGAGAGGAGGGTTCTGGTGCCCATCCCCCCTATGGTCATTGGCCAGGAAGAAGATAGGAGGATAAGGGATGCTGCCTCCCGCATGAAAGGCTAGGGGATTACATCACGGTAGTTTCCCTTTCCACACAGACAGATAACACACCAATAAAGAGGATCTCATTCCATGTGAGGAAAATCTCACTCCCGTGGAGACTAGAGGGCAGAGAAAATGTCCGAGATGGGGCACCCCATGTATGATGCCTGGGGAGGGGCTACAGTCTAACGTCATGTGTGGACGACGATGGTTCTTGGTAGTTTAACTTCATGTAGCTCGGATGAGGAGGGTTCACTATGCACCGCTAAGACATACATAAATGATACCCACTAACCCTTAGGGTATGGAAGGCTTCCACAATTCAGTAGTGAGGGGGTGTCATGGAGTGATAAAATGAGGGGACCACGTTAGCGTGGCTATGTGAAGAAGAAATAGCTGTTAGCATGCCTATGCGAGAATGCATGAGGCGAAGCAACGCAATGGGTAGCACCGCCCAAGGGACTTTGAAATCACATCATGCAAACCCGGAGGGTTGCACGGGAAAAGGCATTACAGAGAATAGGGGTCCACAGGAAGAAGCCTTGGGAAACTTTGGTGCTCCATGTAGGGGAGGGGCTTCTCAGAGGGGAAGGCTTCACGGAGTTAAGAGGCCTAGACTAGGCATAGGGAACATGTTCATATAGAAGGTTCTTGGAGAAGTGTAAAGGCTTTCGTGGAGAAGTGCTTTGTGAATTGGAAATGCTTTCACTGAGAAGGGATTCGAGAAGAAAGGGTGACTTGCGAAGCATAGAATTGTGAAGCAACAAGCTTCATAAAGCATAGTGACCATGCCATATCATGTGGGTTAAATGTACACTGATTTTAGTTCGTGAATCATAAGTGCTCCATGAAGACTGGCGTCCCCTTGGGGATATCCTTCCTTTACGAAGGCCCATGGGATGTGCAAAGGTCATTCCCATTTGATGAATTGTTGAATTTATGTGAAGGGAAATGAACTTTTTGATGCTGAAGTACCTTGAAGAGATCATGGTTTGCAGAGCAGAAATTGCTCCATGATTTGGGAGCTCAGAAGGGGAAAGTTATGAGGATCTATCTTATGGTATCGAGGGGATCCCAGTATTTATAGGCAAGAGACACCGCAAAGAAGAGATCACATTTCATGAAAATACGTGGAATGTTTTCAAAACTGTGGAGCCTCCCATCTCCTTGCTCTACAGTGGCTTTGCAAACGTCAATCTAGTTCGTAGATCCTCCCGCCACCTTGCTCTGCCGCAACTTCACAAACATCGATCCAGTTCATCGAGCTTCCCTCCTCCTTGCTATATTGCGTCCTCAAAAACTTCAATCCATCTTGTGGAGCCTACCTCCTACTTGCTTCTTGTATGCTTTGAAAACATAAATCCGGTTTGTGGAGCCTCCCAACTATTTACTCACCAGTGGCTTCATAAACGTTAATCCAGTTCGCAGAGCCTCCCGCCTACTTGCTCCCCGACAGTTTTGAAAATTTCAATCCGGTTAGTGGAGACTCCCGCCTCCTTTCACTGTGGCGGCGTCACAAACATCAATCTAGTTCGCGAAGCCCCCCAACTCCTTGCTCCACATCGGCTTCGCAGAGGGGGTTTCTTCGCACCAACCATGTTGATGTGGGGATCTACGAATGAGCTTCCTGAGGTAGCCCCAAGGGCTTTGCGTTTTCTATTCCTCTTCCCAAATTTTTGCTACAAAAAATGCCCCCCTCCATCCGACATGAAGAAGAAGAGAAAATGAGGGTCAAGGTTTGAGGGACAATCACAAAAAAACCTTGGTCAGTTGCGAAGAAGGTTTTTGGAGGAGGCTCATAATCCAGAGAGGTGACGCATGGGCTGAGCACGCCGTGAAGCTCGCCGTGGTCAAACACGTCAAAAATCGCAAGGGGTCATCTCTTATAAATAGGGGTGGATGGAATCTCTTTTTTCCAATCTCATATCCATGATTTGGAATTTAGCACTCTCGATTCATGAATCTGTTCATACTCCGCTATTTCTCTCCACGAATCTATATAATCACATTAATAACGTCAATGGGAAGGAACTAAATCCATAGACCTCTCCCCCACTGCACCATGTTATCCTGATGGAAGCCTCGGGGAAGCCGGAGAAGGGGTGGTCCAAGGAGTGGGATCTGCACCATGGGGGAAACTTCACATATGACTGGGACTCAACCTACTGGGTGGGTGCCTTGTGCAATGAATTCAGGGCAGAGCTGAGGAGATTGAACCTATATGAGGTGGCTTGGGCCTCCTGATTTTATATTTATCAACTGATGAAACTGAAGTTGGAGTTTCTGAGAAGAAGGTGGGCGAGGAAAAATACATTCCATTCGCACTATGGAGAGGTCGACATCAGTTTATGAGACCGGAATCAGATCTCGGGGGTCCCAATACTAGGGGCAACGTATGATGAGTTCCTCCCTATTATGGGTGCGTGGGAGAATTCATAGTAGATGCTACAACAAGAAATGGCATTGATTGAACTAGTGCTGGGAGAGGATAAGTAGCCGGTGAGGGACGTCCATTTGAAACAGTGGTTCAAGCAGTTATTGAACTTCCTGGAAAATTGGAAGTTCCTTGTGAGGCCTCAGACATACCCAATGGGGGGTCAATGAGGGAAGAATAACTCATATTGGCGTATCATGGAGGATTACTAGTGGAATATGTGGGGATTCTGCATCAGTATCGATCAGCAGCTAGTTTTCGGGTTTGCTGCATTCATTGTGGGGCTCATTTGCATTTGGATCCTACCGATGAGAGATTCGAACATGGGCATGTGACCAAGCACATTTATCATGGAATCCATTTTGGTGACTGGGGGATGGGTCAACCACAAGATCCCGATGCTCTCCAATCTGTACAAGATTCCATGGAATATTAGTGAGGGGAAGAAGCCACAAAGGATATGTGGTTCATTCCACCTATTGTATGGGTAGATAGTGGCGCATGTCAGGGGAATATATGAATATTCGAACCACATTTACCCTCCATAATCAAATTTCCTCCAGTCCATTCTGAATGTTGTGGGGAGATTTCTGTCCAAGATTACCCTGAAAGTGGTGCTAAACTGGGTCTGTAAGGCAGACGAGTTCAATTTCCACCTGCTCCGGTTTCCAAATGGTGTGTTGACTGATGACGGTTGAGTAACAGAAGGGCATTGGTCCTACCTTCTAGACATTTGGGGTGGAGGACTAGTGGAGCGGGTGGACCATGAGTCACTTTGTGATCCGTACACCCTGCACTGATTTTCAAGGTTGTTTTTGTGTATACAGTGGTTGACCCCACATGTCTATTTGGGGGTGTGCCACGAGATTCACCTATGTGTGATGAGGAATATATGGCTCATGTTCACACAGGAGGATGGGAAGATGCGGAATGAGCGGCCTATGCCCATGCTTGTCTTTGGGCTGGTGGAGGATTATGCCATGATCTGGGAGGCGGCCTACCATAGGGAGATGATGAAGCAGCCAACCATTCTGGCCAACGATGGGGTGCCTCCCTAACCCCGAGGTCGTGGCTGGAAGGCAGCGAGGATGTCTTGTGGCGGCAGGGCTGCAGTGGCGTCGAGGCCAGCACTGGTTGAAAGGGGGTGGTAAGAGTGAACCCAACGATCCTATGGGTGTAGAGTCATCCGGATGGAAGGCCACCTAGGGTGTTCCACATGATATCCACCCGGGCTCTGGGGAAGCGACTGCGCCACATAAACTTGCCGAAGAACGTTGTCTTCCTAGAATCTTGGGACATTTGGGATTTCAATCAGAAATTACTCAACCCATCTGAGATGTGGAAACACCTAAAGCATCTCATAATGGATTTCCTAAGGATCATCCCTATCAGGTCCGACTTTTCAGTGTCCCAAGGGGAGGTAGAGTAATACCTGGTCGAGTTGGAGGACTTCGTGCACTCGTGTGGTGCCCCACGTTCAATGATGGAACGGGTAAAAGTATTTCTGGATCGAACGACCCCTCTATAATTATCGGCTGCAGAATTGAGGGTGAGAAACCTTATATAGGAAGAATCAGATGAATCCTCCAGGGGGGGAGGAGGCTGGTAGAGGGAGTCCCCTAGAGGATGGTGATATTGGTGATTCAGACCCAAAACTTGAAGGGTTTTCAATGGCTCTCAAGTTAAAACTCTAATCCCTTCCATGGGGTCCACATCTAGGTTACATTGGACTCCTCAATAATATATGAACTATGAAAGAGGGCCTCATACATAGGACCTATTCCTGCCCTATAGAAGATGCAACTGCGGGGCCTTCAGGATCTATGCCTGCGGCTATGGAGATTGTCGTGCCTAGTGGGGCGGAGACACCCAGAGTAGTTCTTCTAGAGTTTTCAGACTTGGAAAAAATATACAGAGGACCACACCTCAGTTTCCCAATGGAAACCACCTAGGAGAAAGACTGACAATTTTATCTCTGTAAGTCTGCTTCATGAAATTCTTGTCTACCACCCATTGATCAGGTTAACTGACGTCCATGCACTTCTTGGTATGCACAGTTCATCAAATGGTGTTGGATGCATTGGAAGGGTTGGTTGGTACTCCCCGCAGTTCCTTTCCCAGGGGAATGTCAGTGGTCGTGGAATCAGTTGCCCAAACTGACCAAGCTGTGGTGCTCCTGATCACTGGTGGGACCGTAAGTAGGAAAATGCCTAAGATTATTGAGGTGGGATCAGACGATGAAGATTGATTAGACAGCACGGGTCCAGCCATACCTGATCAGACACTATATACAGACCCTGCTGGTGATTTCTTTGGGGAATTTCTCACATATGAACCTGCTGAACCGGCGGATTGGGGAGAGATGGCTTCTGATGAGGAGGATATAAAAATTCCCTATCGTCGATCATTGAAGCTGATTAATAACTTCATCGATGACACCCCCCAAACAAAATGTATAGAAAATATGGGGAGGCATCGGTCCCAGCTGTGTGAACTATGAGCTGGGGGAGTGGATGCCTAGCATCCTTACATTCTCGTCTGATATCTCATGGTAGAGAATATTCAAGAATATGACCATGGTATGGGTGTGAGATGGCAGCAGAGAAAAGCGATAAACATCATGAAGCTCTGGGAGGTTGAAAATGAGAATCAACGGCTACAAGTCTGGGAAGATAAGAATTTTTATTTCCTCACCGTGCAATCAGAGATCATATCACGTCTAAAGGCCTAGCTGGTAGATGCCAAATAGTTCATGAAGGAAACTTCTGTGGAGATGACCATCATCCAAACCAACGAGAAGCTAGTCCATATTGAGGCTGAAGAACTGCACCCCATTGTAGCCAAGGAGGAGCAAGAATTAAACAAGTGACAATGAATCTTGGAAATCACAAGTCTGAGGTGTGGCAGAGCTACAACACTCTTTTGATGGGGTCAACCTGTCCTTGGGAGGGGTCGATCCTTGGGTGATGTGATGCATGTGTATTTGGAACGTACATTCATGATTTGATTATTTATGTTGGATGTATGCGTGAGTTTTGTTATTAGTTTTTGGTCTATTTCAATCCAGTTACATTCATGGAACATCCATCAATCAATCCCTAAACCCATGTGGGTCGGGCCCAAGCTGAGAAACAAGGGATGAGCACCTTGTTATTCCATCCGAATATAAGAGTGAAAGCTATGCTTCAGGAATCCAGGGTTTGAACAACCAATACAGATTTCCAGGAAGAAAGGGACATCCCTGACTGGAGAAATAAGGTATCAAAAAAATAGAAGTACCATCCTCCTAATGTGCTCTGGTGCATGAGTGGGGTCACGTCAGGGGCATTAGAATCGATCCGAACACAGGGGAGTGGAAAGTGTGAATTACGGTACCTAAGATGCGGAACACTGCAGGGATGGCGTGACAAAGAAGGAAAACTATTTACCATGTATGAAACATAGTATCCTTATTGTGTTAGACTGAACTGGAGATAAAAAATGAGGTCTAACCATTGACCATGTTTGAAACATGGGGCCTAACTCATAATGTCATCCATTAGTCTTCTGAAATGTTAGCCCAGGAATGTAGGTGATCAATAGACCGAGCATCCATACTCTTAGGGGGTTCCTTTAGACATGAAAAAGGACAAGGGTTCAAATAAAGGGAGCACCAAACATGGAGGGTAGAGTGATGGGTTGTTCAAATGGAGTCCAAAACACCTAAAATTATGCCAATATGGTGAATACAGTTTAGGTGGGCGCATCGGTCTTATTAAAGATCAAACCTACTTCCTAACAATACCAATCTGGTAAGGACATGGAATGCTCTGTAGTTTTACATCACACCAATAACGACGATAGACACATAGTTTAAAGCATCATACACTGAGGACAGATCACATTGTTTAAAGGTCGTACTGCTGAGACCATGACCTGGGCCAAGAGGCTAGAAGGGTTAATGACCCTGAGGCTGGGCCTGAGGCAGAATGGCTGGGCGTTGCTACGTATCCCTTGATAATCAATCCAAAAGTAGTTCTTAAGCATGGAATGGCAAGATCCCCACAATGACAGGTGAAATCCTATCTAGAAAGGGAACTAGTGCATTTCATGATTAACATGGGGTGTCCTGAACTTGTTCTGGTCAGAACCGTAGTTTAGTGTCCTGTGTTGAGGACATGGATATGTAGAAAGGAAATGTGTGGTATGGATTCACCAGTAAATGTCCTACAAAAACTACTAAGCCCACGTGAGTCGCGCTCGATGTGGGGATGAAGGAGTAGTAATGGTAATTTCCTAGTACTGGGAGGCACACATTAGGGGAAATGGGATGCTAGGTGAATGAAGTCCCCATAATGCTGACCCGCCTACTTAATGCACCTTGATGCACGAAGGGGTAAATCTGAGTATGCTGTAATTACACTTGATCATAATGAAGTGAAAAATGTGAATCATGATGCTTGAGATCTGGACCACAATGATGGTGGTTTGGCGATAGGGGATAACTGTTGATGGTTTTCGAAACACATCATCCATTTCATGTTATCCTGGAATCAGGAAACATAGATGGGGGTTGACCGCTGACCATGTATGAAACACGTTACCTGGATTAAATTGTCGTTTGAGGTCTTCAGGGACGTTGTCCCAAGACAACAGCTAAGCCTATGTGGCATGAGACTAGGCCATAAAGGGGGTCCCTTCATATGCGGAAGAGGATGAGGATCCAAATAACGGGCTCACAAAGCATGGACATGAAATGAGGGAATGTATCTGTGAAAATATCACACTTTGGTCTCTTTTTAAAAATGCATCTGGGTATGAAAATAACACATATCAGATCGAGGGAGTCGAGTCCCTTTCCATGGACAATGGTCATGGGGTTGCACACTTCCATCATAGGGTCGTAAGATGGGACATTAAGCGGGGTGTGGGTGGGGGTTGATTTAATAGAATGTGCATAGGAAAACAAAGTGACCATACCCGATGCGTAGTTCCCATAGGGAGATCTTAGTTTAGGGTCATAAAACATGGACCAGATTGGGAAAAGACAAGGTAGGCACATGGTGCAGCTATTGAAAAACCTGATGTGAATGAGAACCCAAGAGGTTCTCGCCACACCACATTTTCCAAAAAGTGTTCAGGACAAAAGACTAATGAGAAGGGGTAGGATTTCAGATTCATGGGGCTAGACCCAAAGACAATATGTTGGGGCATTCTTACGTATCCCATGAGGATCGGAATCAAGTTGTACATAGTTTTGGATGATGTTGAAAAATTTAACGTCTTGTTGCAAGAACATAGAGTGGTATTAGTTTATGGTCATAGAGCTCAGACCATTTATTTAACTAAATGAGGGAGACATGTGGTGAAGTAATTACTAAACCCGACATGAATGAGGATAGTAGGAGTCTGTATCACCACAATGTGATCCACGAAAAACTTCTTGGTCGGGGGACCAAAAGTGAAAGTTAGGATGGGCTAGAGGAAAATTTCTAAGGTGATCCAACATACCCCCTGAGAATGGGAATCAAGACATACATAGTTCTGAAAGTCGCATGGCAAGGCACCAGTGCCAAGGATAATATGATTATGCGGGTCTGGCCTTCGTACCAAAAGAAGCGGCATTTGAGAGATCTTGTTTGTCCTTTAGGTTGAATGTGTGAGTTTTTTTTGTGAAGTGATGCACCTAGGATAGAAATTCAAGGCATCAACATATGAATCAATCCATATATAGGCATTGAAAAATGGTATGGTGGGTGACTGATACCAAACATGATGTCCCCTGTAGTGAGGACATCACAACGCAGTTCCATTTTTCGTCATGCAGCCAGGACGATAATGTCATAGTTTAGGGTCATCTGATAGGACCAACCCCTAAACTTTAACATCTCACAGAACCTAAAAAATAGTTTAAAGTCATGTGGGACAAGATATCATAGTTTAAAGTCATATGGATCTGACATATAAATGAGAAATTAGGTTCATGAGGGTTTGTGCATGACGTGATAAATTAGACCCGACATGAATGAGGAAGAGGTCCAAATCACACTGCGTAGGATTCCAAGAATGAAACATCGAGATGTGGGGCCAGAAAAGGCTAAAGAATATAGGGCATGAGAGACTATCTCTCATAAGTCAAGTACGTTTTGCAAATCTTGGAAACCTGACATGAATGAAGACATAAGTTCTTACCACACCACACAATCCTAGAAGTGATCTTCGGCCATGGGGCCGAAAAGTGGTGGGGGACCTCAGACAGGTGTGTTCTGGTCGACTATAGACACATGGCCCTGTATGTGAGTAATTCCATACCAATGCTCCAAAGCCCATGTGAGTAATGCTAAATGTGGGAAACAAGGAATAAGATTAGGCTCCCCCTAACATATAAGGGTATGGAAAAAAGGGAACAAGATCAGGCAAGGTCTATCCGGACTAGATCATTACTATTTTCCAAGGAGGATGAATGTTTGAAGAGGTAACAAGAAAAGATGAAATTATTGCAAACAACATTTGGGACTTATGGGGGTGGCGAAAACGATGGAGGATGAGTGTTGATTGTATTCGAAACACAACATCCATATCGTGTGACCTGAAATGGGAACAACAAATGAGCATGGACCTATGACCATAATAGAAATTCAAGACATGTATCGATTTGTCATTTGAAATCCTTGAGGATTTTGGCTTGAAATGGTAAGAGATCCCTTGGGCCGAAAATCCATGCCATTCGGAGGTCCTTTTAGATGTGATGGGTAATGGATACCCCAAATGTAGGGGATGAGAATAGAATGAATATTCCTATGTAGTATAATATCATGCAGGACAAGACTCAAGGGGAGACCATGGAGGTTGGGGCTGGGCCTATGGACATAATTTCTGGGTGGTCCTACGTATCCCATGGGGATGGGAATCAAGATATACGTAGTTCTGATAGGGAAATTCAGTTTAACGCCACGAAATAAATATGTGGGAGGATAGAAGAACGAGGAGGGGAACATGGCGTGACATTCCTAATGTTTCCACAAGTGGGGCTAAAGAATATTAGGCTACACCACATGGAATACATATAAAGGGGAAGTTGGTACGGAGCCCCAAATGAATCCTTACTGAGGATTTGTTCTCCTAACGTAAAAATAAAAACTGAGGAATATTACCTAGAGTGTATAAATTTCACTTGGACATTATGGGGTAGAAAATGATGTGAATCATCTAACCGAAATTTAAGGCTTGATGTGGTTGGAAAGATGATGGAGAATAACTGTTGACTGTGTTCGAAACACAGTATCCATATCATGTGACCTATAATGGGAACAACAAATGAGCATCAATCATTGACGATATTCACAATGCGGGACTTGTATCACTTTTATGTTCAAAACCCTTGAGGACGTTGGCCCGTAGCGGTAGGAGAGACCTTGATCTGTGCATCCATGAAATTTGGGGTTCCCTTTGGATTTGAAAGATAATGATAGGCCAAATTAAGGGGACCACAAAGCCTGGAAAACAGATAAGAGCATGTCCATGTAGAATTCGACAGTCCAGGTTATGAACCTGATTACTCTTGGGAAAATTGGAGAATCACCAGAGAGGGTAGAGGGACCCATATTAAGAGCTTCCGACTCGAAAATATGAGTGTAGGGAAAGTGAGAGAAGGGAACTCAGGAGATATATCTATGTGGCATGGTTGTTAAAAAACTGACGTAAATGGGGACATAATCCCATACCGCACTGCATACCCCTCCCCTGGAAGGACTCATGGGAAGAGGCCAGAATGATAAGGAGGTTCCTAACAGATGAGGCTGGACCCAAAGACTAGATGTTTAAGCGTTCCTACGTATATCATAAGGATGAGAATCAAGTCATACATGGTTCTTGAGATGCAGTTTATCGTCTTGATGGACGAGATAGTTTATGGTCATGTTGGACCCTACAGTTTGAGGTCATGTAGGACCAGACAGTTTAGGGTCATGTTGGACGATAATGCATTTTATGGTCATGCATGACCCTACAGTTTAAGTTCACACAGGACCCTACAGTTTAAGGTCATTCCAAACCATAATGCAGTTTAGGTTCGTGCATGAACATACTGTTTAAGGTCATGCAGGACCCTACAGTTTAAGGTCATGCATGACCATACAGTGTAAGGTCATGCAGGACCACACAGTTTAAGGTCATGCAGAACCATGGAGTTTAAGATGATGTATAACCATAGAGTTTATGGTTATTCAGGACCATAAAATGTAACACCCCAAGTTTCCTCGGTATGTTTCCTTTCGAATAATGCAATGGTGTGCATTGTACAGAACTTCGAGATTTTAACACACCATAACCAATCAAACTAGCTGTTATGAATAGTAATACCTACTTTTTGAAATTTTATAAATTCTATCTCTCAAAATGGACTTCATTTTTGGATTCGTAATATCGAAATTAGCCTAGGGTGAAATTTTGATACTTTTTGGATAACTTTCATATTTTGATGAATAGTGAAAATTACTAAATTTTAATCAAAAACAACTATTTTAATCAAAATAATTAATAGTGATAAATTATGAATTTTAGTAGTTTTAAAGTATATTTAGAATATATTTTTCCTTTTAATATAATGTTGGTCATTGTACATAATTTTACAATTAAACCGAACATAAACAAGTGTCAATCTTTTGATAGTTATTATCTCTTAAAAACACGCTTTTTGTTTTGACAGCGGGAATTAATATTAAATTAATTTCTGCCACTTATGTGTTAAGAATTTAGGAAAATGGATTCCATATTTGGAATCAGGATGTTAAAATTGTGTAAATAGGTAACTTTTATTTATAGACATTTTGAATAATTACTGCGGTAAATATTTTATTTACCATGGTTAAGGGTAAATCCGGTAAATAAGGGTTAAAAAATAATATTATAATAATAATAAATTACCCTAAAACATGTCGTAACCCTATTGGTTGATACATGGTCGACCATGGGCATCTTTTGGTCTATTTTGGGACCCCATGGATCCACTTGTAAGTGATAATGACACTTTATTTTAATTAAGTTAAAATAAATACAAAAATGACACAAGCATATATCTTTTAACAAAACAATTGTTACAGAGGGTTATATATGTTGGATTTTAGATTATAAATATTCCTTAGAAATATAAAACGATTTCATACATAATGATATTTTATTTATAATTTTTAGACATTAAATAATTTAATTTATTTATGACACGATGATGATACAGTAATTACTATAATAGTGAAAAATCAAAATAATTGATATTAAAAATACCCAAATAAATATAATATGAAACTTTTAATGAATTAAAATAATTTTCTAGGATAATATTATATATTAGTATTGATTTAATTGACTTTTATCGAAGTAATCAATCTGTTATGAGTTTCACAAAAATCAACTATTGAATAGTGTCAAAATTGACATAAAATAGTTTTTTAAAACAAATATTATATTATTAATTGATATTAAATTCCTAAAAATATAAGGTTCGGACAAAAGACTTATATCATGATAGGTGTATCATTAATGAACCACTTTGGGGTCTCTTGTATGTATATGGTATGTTTATTAACCATATAATATAAAAATACAAAGAGACATTGTAAAAGTGAAACTAATTAACTTAGAGTTAATACTTAAAGATAAGGTTAATATAAGTACCCAAACCTGTCTAAATTCTATTGGTTGAGTTGTTTTCGACCCATCCCCACCTTAACCTTTGAATAGTCAACTTTGGAGCCATTGGAAACCGAATATGAATTTATCATAAACTAATATCTCTAGCTTTTCCAAAGGTGCCCCTCACCCCTCTTATAAAAGGGCACTCCTCCTTCTCATTTCTTCACACCTTCAAAGCCCTTTGGTTCGGACAAACCCTGCCCAAATACTATCTCAACTTCCCTCAATACAACCTATAGGCCTTAGTTTGATCAGAAAGCCAACCTAAAGAGCCCTTTTGATCAAATCAAAAGGAAGAACCCGAAGAAGAGGTAATGTTTTCACCACCCCTTTTCAAGTTCCTTTCTTCTTCCACTTCTTCTTTCATTGTTCTTACCATTCTAAAATAATAACTCCAGTATCTCACATATACTGTGATGTTATTATAAATATGGTACAACCATATTCAGTATTCTATTCACCCTTTGAATAACATGTCACCATACGTGCGTACGTACGGCTTACCGTCTCCACGTCGTGGTGTAATTGTTATTCAATATATTATTATTTGGATGGGTATAATAATGATGTGAAACTCATTTAAATAATAAATATAACATGTTAATTATTCTGTATATATGATATAACATCCATTATATATTATTTTAATATCAAAAGAATGATATTGTCGCTCGTGCGTACGTACGGACTACCGTCTCCACAAACGTGATAAGATTCATTCTCCATCGTATCCGTTCAAGTATAATTATCGATTGATTATTTAAAAATAGTATCTAAGGACTTGATATAATTCTGGATATTAATAATATACATCCCATTAATAACGAATATGGCTCACATAACAAAGAATATAAAGTAAAATGAACCCGTTAACACCTGAAATGACGATAATTCTAAGATATTATTAACAAATCAATGTTAAAAGATCATATATGATATCATATTAAAGTAAATGATTCTTGTATTATTCAATAACAATTATTTCACCATTATACAGGAGGTAAACCTACCATCGACCAAGGAAAAAGTACAAGTAAGGGATTTTCTTATCTCACTTTCAATTCCGTGAGATGTCCATTGTTCGCCACTAAATTATTGAAAGTGGTGTATTGTGTACTGCCATTTGATATATATTATCATGATTCTATTTATATTCATGTTATTCTGTAAATCATTTGGTGGTTATTAACTTTTGTCCATACTACTCAGTTGATTAACGTGGTAAGAGTTTCTTATCTCGCTCTTAATTTCGCGAGAATTCCATTGTTCACCACTTAATTATTACATGTGGTGTATGTGTACTTCCCATGATTGTATTAATTGTGTAATATACTTTAATTTATGAGTATTTACATAGTCATGGTATGATCCTTATTTCATGGTTGTTTGTTTCTTAAGTTACCTAATCAATAAGGGAATTTGAGATTTCAATTTCCACTCATTTGGCTTTACGCATATTTCATTGATTATATTACCCCAAGATTATGTGTGAAATCACTATTCATTTGATTATGTCATAATTTCAACTCCCCTTCCTGTGGATATAAGTTTGATACACATAATCACTCCATTTATAATTCTCAAGTCATTGATATGAATTTGATAAGAACTCATTATCCATTTGTTGAGTTAAACATCCAATTCGTTGGTATTGTTTTTACAAGAATATGTGTGAATATCCTTTGATTGATTTACACTGAATATCCAATCATATTTAGTGTATTTATATTTTTCACACATAATTATGTCGTTGATTTATCCTTAACCTAATGATACAACCTTTATGAGAGATTTCATCTCAATTTACATTCCATTGAGACTTCTTTGATGATATACACCAAATCACTTTTATATGGTGTATATAATGTACTTTGACATAGTATATCATGAATTCCTTTATTCTCATGATATTACAATGTTTTTATTACCTCAATTATTTGTATTCAAGTGTCTCTCTTTTGGTTAGAAACTCTAACCAAAATACCATTTTAAAATGTTTTAAAGAATTATTCTTCTAAATCATGCTCATTAATGTCCATATTTTAAAAATAGTTTTAAGGATTTATTTATATGGACATTAAAGTTTTAAAATCAAAACTCCTTTTAAAAGTTTCAAAGTGGTATGGGACACTTTGATTCAAAAATCTATTTTAAATGGATTCTTGAAAAATATTGTGACTTTTAAATGATTTCAAGAAAAGGGGGATATTTCTCTCAAATTGTTTTGATGATTATTTTCATTTATGTCAACATCCTTCATTATTCTTGATTGAGGTTAATGTGATACAATAAAATCTTCCATATTGTATCGAATGAGTTATGTTTGACTGTGGATGTGTTATTTTTATACCATTCATGGTTTGTGGTAGAAGTATTGACATTTCGTATGCTAGTTTTAATACGAATGTTTATGTTATGTTTAAACCTTTTCATATGGGAATGCATTGGACTTAATATGTGACGGGTGGAGCCCGCTATAGCTCCTCGATGCATCGGTAGGTCTCATGAGACAAACTAGTGTCTTGGCACAAGGCCTTGACAAAATCTTATTTGTAGTCTTGGCATAAGTCCTTGTCTAAGTGGTTATGATAGTCTGGCATTATGCATTCCAACATTATGAAAGTGGATATTGATATTGCATGTGATAATTTGACTAGTTGAATATCCATGTGAGTAAGTAAATGGAATTATTTCATTTTAACTTTTCCATTTTATGCTGAAGTTCAAGTTTAAAAGGCTTTTGTTTTAGTTATAAACTGCCTTAAGTGTTTATGCTTATTTATGAAAGCTTCTGCTATAATGTTATCCTTACTGAGCATCTGAGCTCACCCCTTTCAATGTTTTATTTTTCCCAGGATTATGAAGAAGTAATTTATGAATGACCTGCAGGGATAGTATGAGGGGATATGAAGACAAGATGTTTTTTTTATGATGTAATGTAAAAAATTATGGATGTATCTAGTTATTCAAAGGATACTAAACTAATCGGTCTTTCGAGACTTGATCTTTCTCGTGATCATGCCAATGTTATGTAATAACGCACCGACTCTAGGTAACTAGGGTCGGGGCGTTACAGTTGGTATCAGAGGAAGTTTAGTAAAAACCTTGGAAGCTAGATTTAGATAAACTCTGATTACAGCACGTAGACCTAAGACGAACTTTGAGGATTATTATAGAAGAACTTCCTAGAATTTTGGTATTATATAAGATTTTGAGTTTTTCGAGCAATACATCCCTATCTGGATACGAGCAGGTAGAGGTGGCTCTGGCACAGATGTACCTAGGGGTAAAACCCGAAAACACCGCTTTGAGCTAGACTCGAACGGGAACTGGTGCACGACAACGGGCCTTGCTGCACTCCTGGTTACGACACTCCCGGGGGATATGCTTTGGTAAATTCACAAGATTAGTATAAACCATTATTAAGGTAATACAAAAAAAAATTACCCTAAGAATATATGTCGGCAAATAGATAGTGGATAACCTAGATTTAAACATAGGGTACCCCAAGTTAGGATATATTGTTCAATTACAAGATTATCCTATTATATCTATTTTTTTTACATTCTTATTAGATAAGTATTCAAAAACCCTAATTGTATTTTCTTTTGTTAGTTGAAACATGGAGGGAGCAAGATCACGAACAACTCTTCTCTCTCTTCCTGAATAACTACTTGCAATTATTATCCAGAAGTCATGCACAGACGATGTTGAAACTTTTTCAAATGTCCAAGTTACATTCAAACAACTTTATGAGACATCCAATACCTCTAGCATTGCACGATTCTTTCAAGGATCAAGTACCGACTATGGGATAATGTTGCGCTCTCAACTTTCTTACCACGCTAAGCGTGGGAAGTACCATCAGGGTCTTTTCAAATTATTCACTTTATCTCAAAATTACGATGCACTAAATGATTTTCTAGATGCTGCAGAAGAGGGAGACCTTCGAGCAGCCTATATGTATCAAATTATATATTTATGTCTTTTGGGATATATGAAAACTGATTTACCAAAACCTTATTTTGAAATATTTGAAGATGAATCAGTGAGAATTTTTCTAAAAAAAACATGTTAAAGACGATGTCTCAAAATTATATATAAGAAATACCTATTTTTTTATGATGCCTCGATGCTTCCATCGATATAATCCAAAATGGATGAGGAGTTTTTGGGTAAAGGAAGTAGATGATTTTGAAAAATTCCCGAGGTACCATTGTGACACATGAACGCATTCTACCAAAATGCAAACCCGCCTAGTCTCTCCAGAGTTCATGTTGTCATCCACATATCTCTAGTGACAAAATACATGCCTGACCCAACGCATGTACTCACCTATGAAGAATTATAACTGGAACCCGATCTATCTTATTGTGGAGAGCCTATCAGAATTCTTCATACCAAAGATCAAGTGTTGCGAAACTGGATGACTCGTCTGGTAAAAGATCTATGGAGAAATCATAAGATGGAAGAGGCAAGGTGGGAACCCGAGGAACATATGATGAAGAACCTATGTGGAAATAAATGGATGGTGAAATATTTAAAAGTGTTAGTGCTCTTTATTGATGGGATTACTTTGGAATAATTTTCTATTGTATGTGTAAACCTGCAATTTATCATGTCAAAATGATATTTGAGGAATAATTATCTTTTCTGTTGCAGATATAGTTATAAATAACCATTTGGTCTTACATGATCATTGGGTTTGAGGAAATTATAAGTTATTATAATTTGGGATGAAAATGCAAGGTATGAGATAAGATTTGTGGTTAAATTATGTTATGGTATTTTGAGGAATTTATCTCATTTTGGTAATATTATAAAATATAGTTTTTGAAAAAGGACAACATGTAGACCGTGTGACAACCCGCCGCGTCAGACAAAGCTGTGGGAATCGAACCCACAACCAAAGTGCGATTGGGATTTATCGCCTACCACTGGACTACGTGATGTCCCTGGTTAGTGTGACTTTTTTTTAGTTAAATGATTTTATTGATCAATAATAAGTTTATTTGGGTTCTTATGTATTGTCAAATGAATACCCTTGGTATAGGAGAATGATTTGGTGATTAAGTGATAAATGTTATTTTGGAAGATGTTCGTTTTGTTAGGAACACTATATGCCCAAGGAAAATAGAATACAATGAGGTTTCATTTGTAGAGTAATGGTGGATTTTTATCTACATTTTTATTGTTGATTTATAGTGATTTGGGTTATTTATGGAAATGATTAACCTATAACAGAGAATATGTGATGATGTTAATTACTTTTAAGTATGTGACTTTAATAGTATTTGATGTCATTTGGAGATACAATGTAACATGGGAGACTACATAATCAAATCCTTCTATGATTTGGGTTTCAATATTAGTTTGGATTATATTAAAGGATTTTAAGGAAAATTGGTTATTGAATGGTATCTATTTAACTTTGGGGTATTGTTGGTTTAATTTTAGAAATTAAGATTAGTGCATATTTATCTCAATGAATATCCTTTTGGGGGATCATTAGATCATTCACTAACCATTTTGGTTTTGATTAATCTTCAAATACAATGTAAATATATGGTTTATCCTGCATGGATCTTGTGATTCTATAGAAGTTTATTCTAGCTCTTCCAGTGTGACCAAGTCTTCTTGAATACTCATCGTTTAAAAAAAATTGAGTTAGTGGTGGAAATTTATTAAAGAATGAAAATTTACTTAAAATGTAAGTATATCTCATAATGTTCTTAGTCAATATCATAAATGAATTCCTCTTCCTTAGGTAATGTAACTTAAAAAAAATGTTGTCCGTTTACTTTCCTACTAGGAGACTAATGGTCGTTTGTCCCAACACAAGTTTGTGGTTTTCTCATTGTTAACTTTCTCCTGATCACGATTTCTATCCCTTTCCATCAGAACTTGACACTTAGTTTATCATCCATATCCATGTTTTCTTACATGGAATCCTAGTATTGGTTATCTTGGATGACCCTGAAACCTCTCTTTTTTTCTTTTAAAGTGATAGTTTTATTGGCTCTTTTTCTGATGTGGGACTTTCCATTATATTCCCAAGCAAAATTTTAAAAATTGCGAGGACACAATTTATTGAAGGAGGGGAGAATGTAACACCCCAAGTTTCCTCGGTATGTTTCCTTTCGAATAATGCAATGGCGTGCATTGTACACAACTTCGAGATTTTCACACACCATAACCAATCAAACTAGCCGTTATGAATAGTAATACCTACTTTTTGAAATTTTACAAATTCTATCTCTCAAAATGGAATTCATTTTTGTATTCGTAATATCAAAATTATCCTAGGGTGAAATTTTGGTACTTTTTGGATAACTTTCATATTTTGATGAATAGTGAAAATTACTAAATTTTCATCAAAAACAACTTTTTTAATCAAAATAATTAATAGTGATAAATTATGAATTTTAGTAGTTCTAAAGTATATTTAGAATATATTTTTACCATTTAATATAATTTTGGTCATTGGACATAATTTTACAATTAAACCGAACATAAACAAGTGTCAATCTTTTGATAGTTATTATCTCTTAAAAACACGCTTTTTGTTTTGACAGCGGGAATTAATATTAAATTAATTTCTGCCACTTATGTGTTACGAATTTGGGAAAATTTATTCCATATTTGGAATCAGGATGTTCAAATTGTGTAAATAGGTAACTTTTATTTTTAGACATTTTGAATAATTATTGCGGTAAATATTTTATTTACCATGGTTAAGGGTAAATCCGGTAAATAAGGGTTAAAAAAATAATATTATAATAATAATAAATTACCCTAAAACGTGTCTTAACCCTATTGGTTGATACATGGTCGACCATGGGCAACTTTGGGTCTATTTTGGGACCCCATGGATCCACATGTAAGTGATAATGACACTTTATTTTAATTAAGTTAAAATAAATACAAAAATGACACAAGCATATATCTTTTAACAAAACAATTGTTATAGTGGGTTATATATGTTGGATTTTATATTATAAATATTCCTTAGAACGATAAAACGATTTCCTACATAATGATATTTTATTTATAATTTTTAGACATTAAATAATGTAATTTATTTATGACACGATGATGATGCAGTAATTACTATAATAGTGAAAAATCAAAATAATTGATATTAAAAATACCCAAATAAATATAATATGAAACTTTTAATGAATTAAAATAATTTTCTAGGATAAGATTATATATTAGTATTGATTTAATTGACTTTGTTCGAAGTAATCAATCTGTTATTAGTTTCACAAAAATCAACTATTGAATAGTGTCAAAATTGACATAAAAGAGTTTTTTAAAACAAATATTATATTATTAATTGATATTAAATTCGTAAAAATCTAAGGTTCTTCCAAGAGACTTATATCATGATAGATGTATCATTAATGGACCACTTGGGGGTCTCTTGTATGTATATGGTAAGTTTATTAACCATATAATATAAAAATACAAAGAGACATTGTAAAAGTGAAACTAATTAACTTAGAGTTAATACTTAAAGATAAGGTTAATATAAGTACCCAAACCTGTCTAAATTCTATTGGTTGAGTTGTTTTAGAACCATCCCCACCTTAACCTTTGAATAGTAAACTTTGGAGCCATTGGAAACCGAATATGAATTTATTATAAACTAATATCTCTAGCTTTTCCAAAGGTGCCCCTCACCCCTCTTATAAAAGGGCACTCCTCCTTCTCATTTCTTCACACCTTCAAAGCCCTTTGGTTCGGCCAAACCCTGCCCAAATACTATCTAAACTTCCCTCAATACAACCTAGAGGCCTTAGTTTGATCAGAAAGCCAACCTACGGAGCCCTTTTGATCAAATCAAAAGGAAGAACCCGAAGAAGAGGTAATGTTTTCACCACCCCTTTTCAAGTTCCTTTCTTCTTCCACTTCTTCTTTCTTTGTTCTTACAATTCTAAAATAATAACTCCAGTATCTCACATATACTATGATGTTATTATAAATATGGTACAACCATATTCAGTATTCTATCCACCATTTGAATAACATGTCACCATACGTGCGTACGTACGGCTTACCGTCTCCACGTCGTGGTGTAATTGTTATTCAATATATTATTATTTGGATGGGTATAATAATGATGTGAAACTCATGTAAATAATAAATATAACATGTTAATTATTCTGTATATATGATATAACATCCATTATATATTATTTTAATATCAATAGAATGATATTGTCGCTCGTGCGTACGTACGGACTACCGTCTCCACAAACGCGATAAGATTCATTCTCCATCATATCCATTCAAGTATAATTATCATTTGATGATTTAAAAATAGTATCTAAGGAATTGATATCATTCTGGATATGAATAATATACATCAAATTAATAACGAATATGGCTCACATAACAAGGAATATAAAGTAAAATGAACCCGTTAACACCCGAAATGACGATAATTCTAAGATATTATTAACAAATCAATGTTAAAAGATCATATATGATATCATATTAAAGTAAATGATTATTGTATTATTCAATAAAAATTATTTCACCATTATACAGGAGGTAAACCTACCATCGACCAAGGAAAAAGTACAAGTAAGGGATTTTCTTATCTCACTTTCAATTCCGTGAGATTTCCATTGTTCGCCACTAAATTATTGAAAGTGGTGTATTGTGTACTGCCATTTGATATATATTATCATGATTATCTTTATTTTCATGTTATTTTGTAAATCATTTGGTGGTTATTAACTTTTTTCCATACGACTCAGTTGATTAACGTGGTAAGAGTTTCTTATCTCGCTCTTAATTTTGCGAGAATTCCATTGTTCACCACTTAATTATTACATGTGGTGTATGTGTACTGCCCATGATTGTATTCATTGTGTAATATACTTTATTTTATGGGTATTTACATAGTCATGGTATGATCCTTATTTCATGGTAGTTTGTTTCTTAAGTTACCTAATCAATAAGTGAATTTGAGATTTCAATTTCCACTCATTTGGCTTTACGCATATTTCATTGATTATATTACCCCAAGATTATGTGTGGAATCACTATTCATTTGATTATGTCATAATTTCCACTCCCCTTCCTGTGGATATAAGTTTGATACACATAATCACTCCATTGATAATTCTCAAGTCATTGATATGAATTTGATAAGAACTCATTCTCCATTTGTTGAGTTAAACATCCAATTCGTTGGTATTGTTTTTACAAGAATATGTGTGAGTATCCTTTGATTGATTTACACTGAATATCCAATCATATGTAGTGTATTTATATTTTCCACACATAATTATGTCGTTGATTTATCCTTAACCTAAGTATACAACCTTTATGAGAGATTTCATCTCAATTTACATTCCATTGAGACTTCTTTGATGATATACACCAAATCACTTTTATATGGTGTATATAATGTACTTTGACATAGTATATCATGAATTCCTTTATTCTCATGATATTACAATGTTTTTATTACCTCAATTATTTGTATTCATGTGTCTCTCTTTTGGATAGAAACTCTAACCAAAATACCATTTTAAAATGTTTTAAAGAATTATTCTTCTAAATCATGCTCATTAATGTCCATATTTTAAAAATAGTTTTAAGGATTTATTTATATGGACATTAAAGTTTTAAAATCAAAACTCCTATTAAAAGTTTCAAAGTGGAATGGCACACTTTGATTAAAAAATATATTTTAAATGGATTCTTGACAAATATTGTGACTTTTAAATGATTTCAAGAAAAGTGGGATATTTCTCTCAAATTGTTTTGATGGTTATTTTCATCTATGTCAACATCCTTCATTATTCTTGATTGAGGTTAATGTGATACAATACAATCTTCCATATTGTATAGAATGAATTATGTTTGACTGTGGATGTGTTATTTTTATACCATTCATGGTTTGTGGTAGAAGTATTGACATTTCGTATGCTAGTTTTAATACGAATGTTTATGTTATGTTTAAACCTTTTCATATGGAAATGCATTGGACTTAATATGTGACGGGTGGAGCCCACTATAGATCCTCGATGCATCGGTAGGTCTCATGAGACAAACTAGTGTCTTGGCACAAGGCCTTGACAAAATCTTATTTGTAGTCTTGGCACAAGGCCTTGGCTAAGTGGTTATGATAGTCTGGCATTATGCATTCCAACATTATAAAAGTGGATATTGATATTTCATGTGATCATTCGACTAGTAGAATATCCATGTGAGTAAGTAAATGGCATTATTTCATTTTACCTTTGCCATTTTATGCTGAAGTTCAAGTTTAAAAGGCTTTTGTTTTAGTTATAAATTGCCTTAAGTGTTTATGCTTATTTATGAAAGCTTCTGCTATAATGTTATCCTTACTGGTCATCTGAGCACACCCCTTTCAATGTTTTATTTTTCCCAGGATTACGAAGAAGTAATTTATGAATGACCTGCAGGGATAGTATGAGGGGATATGAAGACAAGATGTTTTTTATGATGTAATGTAAAAAATTATGGATGTATCTAGTTATTCCAAGGATACTAAACTAATCGGTCTTTCGAGACTTGATCTTTCTCGTGATCATGCCAATGTTATGTAATAATGCACCGACACTAGGTAACTAGGGTCGGGGCGTTACATAAAATATAGGGAACGTATGGCTTGAGGTACTTGGAATTGGTGGGTGGAGTTATACGCTCACCATCCATGGTAACCAAGGAGTATGCACCATTGGAGTAAACCTTGTGAATGATGTGAGGTCCTTCCCATTTGGGATCCAACTTAGGTGGTTTCCTACCAGGTATCATTGGTGTTCTTAGGGATAACACCATGTCTCCTTTAATGAAATAGTGGAGGCAAACTTTATTGTTGAAATATCTAGATATCTTATTCTGATACCTTTCCAGAATGTGTAGGGCACAAAGCCTGTTCTCGTTGAGCGCTTCTAACTCAGACAGACAGATTTTAGCTATTTTATCTAGTGCATGCTGATCATAGATAGTTGTACATAATGAATGAAATAGAATCTTGATGGGCAGGACGACCTCCGTTCCACACACCATAGAATATGGGGTCAACTAGGTGGAATTATGAGTCGTCATCAGATAATCCCAGAGGGTGTTGGGGAGCTTGTCCGACCAACTCTTCTTTTTCTGACCAACCATTTTCTATAGAATTTTAGAGAGGGTTTTTTTGAACGCCTCGATCTGTCCATTTTATTGTGCATGATAATGGGAGGTATGGTTATAATTGATGATTTACTTAGCATACAATTTCTTCAGCTCATCTGCCAGGAAGTTTGTGCCATTATCGGTGAGGACATTTTGAGGGACTCCAAATTGGTAGATGACGTTCGAGCTCACAAAGTCAATGATGAAATGGGTCTTGACCTCCTTGAGTAGGACTGACTCTGCCCACTTGGAGAAGAAATCTGTAGTGGTCAGGAATAACTTGCACTGGTGAGCATTCACCGGTGGATATGGTCCCATGACATTGAGTCCCCAGACCACAAAGGGCCAAGAGTAGTTGGCAGTGGGGAGAGGCTTTGGTGGGCGATGCATAACTTTAGCATGCATGGAAACTTTTTGTGAACTCGATGCAGTCATGTATCAAGGAGGGTCAAAAATACCCCAGTCTATAGATTTGGTGAGATAGTTTCGTCTCGGTCAGATGAGCATCGCAGGAACCATCATGAACCTCTTGCATGACATGAGGAATCTCAGATCCTTGAATACAATAGAGGAGAATCCAATCAAACTCTCACTTGTAGAGGAAATGCTCAAGACTAGGACCACTCAGGAGGGTAAACTGTAATGTGTGGTGCTGGATTAACTCGCACTCATCTCGATCTACTGGGAGATTACCATTTTGGAGATACTCAACAAAGGCAGTTCTCCATTTGGGAGTCACCTCAATCACTGCATGCAGTGGAACTGGAGGTTCAGACATGGAGGCGTTGGAGGTAAGGTGGCTTACCTATAGGCTGTCATCATCATCAGAATTGAAGGGAGTGATGAATCTTTGGTGTTACATGTGGATAATCAAATCATCCAATTTAGGCTCTAAAAGTGATTCAGCTAGGATGGCCAAGGCGTCATCTCGACCGTTCTAGGATCGAGGGACATGAGTGACTTATGGCTGAGATGGGAACTGGGCCATTAGCTGGAGAGTGCGTTCCAACAATGGTACGAGCTCTGGATTTCTAATGTCATAGTATCCTTTAATATTATTGATGACTAGTATGAAGCCCCATTTTACATGAAAGGGGGAACATCAATCTCAAGGGCCAGCTCGAGGCTAGAAATGAGAGCTTGATACGCTAACTCATTTTAGTGATGCTTTCTGATAATAGGAATAAATATAGAATAATGGATTATGCTGGAGTGATGAAGACGAAACCCATGTCGACTCTGTTGAGCCTAGGGTCATTGAGAATTCTGACCATGGGGCTCCGAGAAGAACCATTAAAGTGCATTTTCTAGCATGGAAGGTCTAGGTCTACTAAGAGGATCACATAATCAGGAAAATCAATGTCCAGGGATTGGTATGAAGGAGATGGATGGGCCTCAAGGATGTTTTCCAATACTTTACTCTTAATATCCTTTTTAGAGACAAACCAGATGTCGAAATGATGAAGGCTTACTGCACACCGAGCTAGACGGCTTGTCAACATGGGGCAGCTCAGGATTTACTTCAGCAGATCTACCTAGGACACTAGTTGTACCTCATTGTGCTACATGTAATGTCACAATTTTTGTACTGCAAATACTAGCACAAGGCAGCTCTTATCGATAGAGGAGTACCTGGTCTCCGTATCAAGGATCATGAAACTGAGATAGTAGAAACTGTTCTCTTTCCCCTCGTTGTTCTTCTAGGTGATAAGGGCTCTGAGATATCGTTACAGGGTGGTCACATAAAGGACCAGTTCCCTTCAAGATACAGGTGGAATTAAGACCAGAGGATGGTGTAGGTATTGCTTGATCTCCTCTAAGTACTTCTCATAGTCTTTGTCCCACTCATAGATAGTGTCATTCTTCAGGAGCTGAGAAATGGGCTTGCACTTGGTAGCCAGATTCGTGATGAATTGGCATATGTAGGCCAAGTGGCCTTAGAAACCTCAAAGCACTCGGAGGTTTCATGGGTGAGACATCTGGTTAATGGCCTTGATCTTCTCTCAGTTGATTACAATGCCACGATATCTGACCACTAAGAAAAGAAACATTCTATCGGTGACCCTGGTGGTGCACTTCAATTGATTAATCTTCAGGTGGCAAGAATTGAGGAAGATGAACACTTTCTCAAGGTCCTTGAGATAGTCCTAACACTGGTGAGATTTGACCCCCAGATCATCCACATAGCATTCCACCAATGTCTCAAGTATCGGCTTAAATATGCGATGCATAGCCCGTTGGTAGGTGGCACCTTAATTCTTTAGACCGAAGGGAAAGAATTTGTAACAGAATGTACCTTGTGGTTCCCTGAAAGACGTAGAATGTTCATCCTCAGGATCCATTTGGATCTAGTTATACCCAAAGTACCCAACAATGATGGATAGGTCTTGGAACCCATTTGTAGCATCAATCAACAATTCCGTCATAGGAAGGGGGAAATCATCCTTTAGACACTCACATTTGAGATCTCAGAAGTCGATGGAGACTCTAATCTATCCATTATTCTTCCTGACTGGCATAATGTGGGATAGCCATTTGTGGTACTAGGCCTCCTTAATGAAATTGGCTCTGATGAGCTTATCAAATTCTACCTCGACCACGACACTGTGAGAAGGATGCATCATTATGAGAGCCTGATTAAACCCATTATGATTTGCTGTGAGACTGAGGAGGGGGATGGATACATGAGTATCTAGTCTTGGAATCTTGTCATAGCTCCATGAAAATACACCATGGTGTTGTTTCTGGATGACCATGTACTACTGTTGCTCCTCGAGGGGCATAGTTCCACTCATTAAATGTTGGTTTCGGGTCTACCTCGCTACTGAGGTTCACCTACACCAATTCATCAACCATGGTGGAGATGCCCTCTGCAAAGGAAGGGGAGAATCATCAAAATCATATTCTTCATATATGGAGGCGGGATCCTTAGTGGGAGGAGTTTCCTCTGAGTCGAAAGATCCAGAAGGGAGGCTGGTACTAGCCTGAGAGGCAGTGGACACTGCATCTGGGGACTCATGTGCTACTGAAACCATAATGATAAAGGCAGTTGATCTGATCCCATCCAGTGTTCTGTACAAGGGGACATTCTTGATGATATCAAAGCAATAGTGGTGCATCAGATTTAGCCATTTAATCCCATCATGAAAAAACAAGAAAGTATGAAATATTGTTGTTGCCATGGGGAAGACATCCCGATACTTTATGGGAGTAGGAGGCTCCATGATCACCTAAGCCTGATTCCTGTCAAAATACTAGGTGATCTTATGACATCACTTAGACATGGGAATGTTCTCCCCCCTTGTTCCAAAAAAACAAATCATTGTACCATGTTCGGGGTTGTATCCTTCAATCAGTGGATTGGAAAGTTGTAGGCATAATATAGGTCCGTCTACAGGTCGGTCATAGCCATGGCATGCTCAACCTCGTTATCCTAAATCTGCTTGTCTTTGCTCTGGTAATAGTAAGCATCCATGTATTGGGCATCATAAGTGGCAAAGGGAGAGGTGTTACCTTGTAGTATTCCCACTCAAACATTGGGAGAGTACATAAGGAAATGGTGATACAATGAAGGGACCACCACAGGTAGGTGGATCCATGGCCTTCCCATCAACGCATTTTAGTAAGTGTCATGTGAAACAACCTTGAACTCGGTACTGGAAACAAGGCCACTGAACTAGGCCTTTAGGTAGATCTTGTCGGCCTATGTCTATTCCTTCCTATCATAACCTTGAATTTTTAGGTCAAAGATACTCAGATAGTCCCTAGACAATCATAGTTTTCGTAGTGTCAAAGTCGGGATTAGGTTGACTCTGATGTTTGTGTCGACCAGATAGTCATGAACCTCCTGGCCATTAAAATGGCCAGTAATGTACAATGGGTGGATTTTCCCTGATATGGGGGAGACTTCAACTTCTCCATTAATGAGATTATGGCTTGGAATTTAGCATACTCGACCACCTCAACATGGAAGGCTTATGCAGCTACTACCTCCATCTCGAACTGGAGGGGCTTCTTAAGGCCTCGGTGAGGGCTTCACACATATCTGCTAATAGGTGAAGGGCCTCAAGGATAGAGAGACTTTCTGGAATGCTAGAAAGATGTTTGAGGACATCATACTTCCGTGTTAGGCGTGTGCTTCTTCCTACATGAGGTTTCTCTATAACAGGAGGTATGGCGGGTCCTTCCGGCTGGACAGACAACTAACTAGTGCTGGGAATATCCCAATGCTCACTAGTCCAAGCCTATGGAGTGACTAATGTATGAGGTCCAAATGACTAATATCGGTCCATATAAGAGTGTGGCTGGTCGCGTCGCGGTCAAGGTGGCTTTTCCTAATCCAACAACACAAACGGGGGAAAAGGTGGATCTGGTGACCCCATATGAGAAGGTTGCATGTGTTGAGCTCTACACTAGGCCTATTTTTGGTTTCAGTGGAATGTACAAAAAAGCCACAAATACAAACTAAGGCACTCTGATGAACCATATATCCACGACTCTATCGAAGATGGCGACGATTGGGGATGTTGGGAAGATCTGCCTGGCACCCCTCATCATTAGGAATCATGTAGGGGTTTACCAGCTCTATAGTGTTAACCGAGGCATACCCTTGACTACCACATGAAGAATGATACACTACTCAAAGGATTATGGGGGGAATTTCCATCTCTGGGGGAATGAAATTTCTAAGAGTATGGTATGATGATGAAATTGGTGGGGGACATTGTTTTCCAATACGTCGTCGATGCTTGCTCTTCTGGGAAGAGGACAGCTGAACCATTGACACAAAATTACTGGTAGTGGATGGTGCATCGCCTTTTGAAGGTTCAAATCGATTCAGGCATGCACAAATAATACCATGGGTGCATGCGAATATCTTAGAAGCCATCCAATTTTCATACTTCTTGGTCCTGCGGTTAGAAACATGATGCCACTCGCCTTCGCTATCACTACTCTTTTGTGGATTCACAAAGACACATGCCACCTGTTCTAGAGATGGCCTAAATAGACTATGTTTTTATCCACCAGGTCTTCAATTCAACCTTTAAACACATAGAATACTTTGAGAGTGAGCCCCATGATCTGGTGATAGGGGTAGTAATTAGGGTGATTGGTGAGGTTTTCCTACACTGGCCTCCTGCATTTAGGAAAACGTACAATTCCCTATTTTAAGGCACTGCGGAAATAACCGAGAACTTGATCCTAGAAGAATGGGTTGGTCTGGTTCCTCCTATATAAGAAAGGGGCCATGCGAGCCTTACCCTAATGAGTGGATAAAGGAGCATGTTGAGGACGTGGAGCATAATTATCTTGCCTAGGCGGTGGTGGCGCATTGCATGGGGGCGCCTACCGGTTCTAAGGTGGGATCTACTGGGTCGGAGGCTGCGCCTGAGGTGGAGGGCCCCTACGAGGCTGTAGAGGTGGCTCCAGCGGTAATAATTCTAGTTGTATGGGGGCCTCTAGTTGGGCCACCATGATAGGCTCAGCCCTGACAACCTTTCTCGTGGGAATTTTAGGAGGCAACAGACGTGCCTAGTTGGCCTATTTCAAGGCTTCTTCTAGGTGCTGGGCCTTATCAAAGATGTCTCGAAATCCCCCAGGGCAATTCTGAGTAATGAGATAGGGGAATAGTTCTATAATGACATTCCCTATGCATATCATCCATAGTTTCCCCTGATTCAATGGCATGTCAAGGGATTATGTGAGCCCTTTCCACTAGGTGACAAAGTCTGAAACATTCTCATCTGCCTCTGCCTGCACTTGAAGAGGTCCGCAATTCTCATCTTCCAAGTGGTGGAACTGAACTAGTAAAGAAATTTCCTATGGAGGTCTTCCCAGCCAGCTACTGATCCGATGGGTAGCTTTCCTTACTAGAAAAACGAAGGTACGTCCAATGTCTGCATAAAACACCAATGTTTGGCAGCCTCTTGTTGTGCCGAAGTTCCTAACATGGGTCCACACCTTGAGATGAAGTCGAATAGAAGCTACAGTGGGTCCCCCATCCCATTGAAGGGGAAAATGTGGGATTTCCAAAACCTGGGGTTGCTAGCATATCGCCCACCCACAACGGATATGGCTTTCCATCAGGTGGGATTTCCACCTATCGAATGTCCAATGACTCTATGCGAGCAATGAGTGCCAACATTTGATCATCTGGGTGGGGTTTTCTATCTTGATAGGGATCCTTGATGACGAGTGCATTGGTGGGTTATAAAATACTATAAGTAGGGTCGACGACTCATGTAGCGACTGGTGGAATTACCTGTGGAGCAACTAGGGGAACCTGAGTAGGATCCCAGAGATTGTATCATCGTTCAGGAGGATTTGGCGATACATAAAATTCCCTATTTCTATAGGCTCTGGGTATGGCCCGGTCTATGGGGGAAGAATGATCAGGGTCACCGGGAGGCAATTTTCCAAGGGGAAGTTGTGTCTGCCCCTAGTGCCCCAGTCGAGGATCACCGTAGTCCGGTCATCGCTCCGAAACACGTTCTGCAAGGAGGTCATTGAACAACCTATTGTTCTCTTCATTTTGTTGATGCAGCATGACTTTTTTGGTATATTCTTCTTCCTTCTGAACTGATCCATATAGGTTCAAGGATTTGATTGCTCCAATTTTATCTTTTCCCATATTTATATTCTGTCTAAGGTTTAATGACTCGGTAGGTACAAGAAGACCCATGAAAATTACATTTATGGTGATTGATCCATCCAAATGGATCCAATAGGTGTGAGACTCATTTGGGGGTTAGGTCCTCTCCAAGAATCTCTAACTCGTTCTATCCCCCTAATGGTTGGCCATGTTATCCGTGACCCTACATGGAGGCATATCATCAATATCGCATGGAAAATCGAGCTGGTGCCAAATGGAATTGAAATGGAGGGCCACATACTGCCCCTAACCATGGATTTTCACATGGGGGAAGCCTCATCGAATATCCTACGGGGAACTTTAAATATCAGGATGTATCATTGTTGGAGGGTCCTATAGTGGCTTGGTGACTTAGGGCACTGGGCCATATGGAGAGTGACCAAATCAACCAAAATACATTGTTGAACAATGTCTCTGAAGTTCACATAACTCTTGGGGTAGGTCACTCATTGATGACGACAACAAAAATGGGTTTCCTATAGGTTTTGGCGAAATAATCCAACATCCTCCTTGGTGAGTGCTTTTGGTGCTCGGAAATTTGGCACTGCATCCAGCCAAAACATGTCTGAGAAATGGTATACTTCGAGAATGTCCCACAAGCTCCTCAGCTCGGACTAGGGGTTTGGCCCGTAGTTTCCCAACTCATCAACTGGGGGTCGATGAGGAATCGGTAGAGGTACTAGCGCAGACAGTTGGGACGGTGGGTTGGCCTATGGAGAAAACAGAGAGCGAGTTGACAAACTGCCGCATCTCAGGCTATCCTTTGAAAAGTGCAGTGACATAGCCAACACATCACAGTATGACATGCTAGTGACCAAAGTTTCTCGTGCAGGTACTACAGATATTGGTGATGGACCACACTACTGCTCGTCTTCCATTGGTGCCTAGAATATCTCTTCGTGATCTTTAGTTGAGGTAGAGAGTGCTTCTGGTGATGATGGTAGTGATTGCATGACCGGACCATGGGGGGATGCCAAATAGTTTTCTTCCTGGATGTACCTACAGAGGGAGTCGGGAATCCTATGGACCTCCCATTCTGAAAGGATGAGGATGATACGCCTTGTTCTGGCCCCGGCACCAGACACAGATGATCACGGTGAGGGTTCCATCGCTGAGTCATATTCCGCCTCAGAATCTGATAAGAAAACTAGTTGAATCTCGGTCTGAATCTTCCCTGCATTATTTTTATTACGGTTAAGGCCTCGCCTCCTTCCCCAGGATCGTTCTTTGGGACACGTTAGATTTTTATCACAAGGAGGACCTTCAGCCGTACTGGTTCTGGGGTGGAAATGACTTTTTCCTATGTGAGTAGGAGTGCGAGGAGCACCTGGAAAGATGTGAAAGTGAACACATGGGGGACCTCTTTGTCCACTGAGTGATGTGCGGAGTGAATCTTTGCGAAAATTGCTGGATCAGGTAGGACCTCCGCTGGAGCTAGTAGGAGCTTGGGTCGGACCTCCAGGCTTGATTCCCCGGGCAGTGTCAGCACTAGGAGGGTCCTCGTACTAGTCAATCCGAACATGGGTAGCACCTCCGTGTTGGGTGCCAATGAAGCAAGGATAACATTCACACATATGATTTCTGAGGTGAGGAGGACCTTCAATAGATGCTTTAAGAACATGGGGGAGGCCCCCACACTAGAGATTGACCGGATGTGTAACATCTCCACATTGGAGGCATGTGACAGGAGGAATGACCCCATACCTGATGTCATAAGCATGGAAGAGGCCTCTGTACTGAGTGAAACTGTTGTGGGGAGGAACCTCATTTAGATTGAAGGTGGAACAGGGAGGACCTCCATGTTGAGATTAGAAGCGGGGATGACCCGCATTCTTAATGGTGGAGGTATTAGGAGGACCTCCATACTGGGTGTCATTGCCGCTGGTCGATTCGCGGCAGGCGCTCCCTTTACCGACAACCACAAGAGTCAACCCAGCCTACATGTGGGGTAGATGGGGCCTAGATCCAGGATAGGTGTATGACCCCCCCTGCTCAAAAAATATAGGGGGAGGGTGATATATGTTGGTGGTGGGCCGAGCCATAGTAGTTGCTGACGTTGATGCCCCTTGGTGGGTATCCTCCTCGGCATGTGCCCGACGCTAGCGTCGGGTCAGTTGGACTGGGGTTGGTGGTGCAGTTACATAGCTTACCTACTCCTCAACTTGTGGGGCTAGGTGGTGACTCTGAAATTGCCTAGTGGGGGGGGGCCTCTTTGGGATCCCCTAGAATAGGATCCTTGCCAGGCTGGCCAAGACAACCCCACCTCATCGGCGTAGGGGAGGGAGTCATCGAAGAGTTCTGAGGAGAGGCTCCCGAAACGGTTGTGTGTCGGAGTGGGGTACAGTGGCTCCCTACATGTCCCCAAGGGGCGGCGGTGGAAACAAGGCTCAGATACCTCTAAATTATGGCAGTCCATATCTTGAGTCTGGATAATCCCCTCCTCCTCATATTGTGGGACAAGGTCATTTATCACCCTTCGCTGAATGAATTTAGAAGGGGAGATGGGGCATGGGAAACCAGAAGTTATGGATGTGGAGACCATAAAAAAAGTGGTGGATACACGTGGGAATTTCACGTTGACATTTCCCCTACCCCAGAATTAGTGGATGGGCGGTGATAGATTTCCTATTATGGAAGCTTGGATCCTAGAAGGCAGGAAGACTAAATCATTAGTGCAACAACAATGAAATCAGCACCCAGTGCCCCAGCATCATTCCTTCTTTCATGTTTGGTAATAATGATCCTTTCTGACAATGTCATTGATCGAGATGTCCAAATTTTTAACTACCCCGACATCTGGTGGGTTTCACGCCAGACCAACTATTTTCCTGGCAGGACCCGGTGCCGGATACATGGATCTGATGACATGCTATTCCACTAAGGTCTCAAACGCTACTATTCTCCATATTAAGGAGAAAAAATTCATGTGAGGTTCACCATTTCTTCTTCATATTCTTTCTTTGGGGTGTGTAGATACATCTGTTTGAGGAGGATGTTCTGATTGTTGCCCCACATTTGAACATTCTAAATGTAGGTGGCATTTGTCGCTTATTCTGGAACATTTGCTCCTTAATCAATATAGGATGATGGGATATCGGTTCTTCCTTCTATGGATTCCTATTTAGAACTCATTAACTAGTCCGGGTCTACCTTATATATTGAGACATTGTTCATGAAACTCTTACTAGTGACATGTCTTCACGGACACAGGTTAATTACTCTACTTTTGTCAGGACATTCCTAGGGGTCTGGTCAGGGCCGCAACCTTCGATTAGGGGAGTAGTCATGTTGGACATCAATGGATTGTCCGAATGCTAGAACACCGGCACGTCTAAGTTTATTATCTTTATAATAGGGTTTCTCGAGGGAGTGGAAGCCCGAGGTATCCCATGTCGACAGTGGGGAATAATATTCCATGGGAATGAATCTGAGGTCTTCCTCAACTTCACATGTTTAACAATGGGTATGCAGTAGGTTTACCTTCTAGCAGAGACAGATCGGATTGATCAAAACACTGATGTAAGTGGATCAGGTGGGTTCAACCCATCTATGGAACACCGATGTTGGGACTAACACATGGTTAGTTACCCAATTAATTCTAGGAGCAATGAGAAAGGGGGTGACATGATTTCACCGGGATGTGCTAGCCCGAGTAAGAATTAGGATCGGCATGGATTATTGTGGGTGGTTGGATAGTGAAATGGATCTATCGTGAGTGTGAAAGTGAAGTTGTTCTTGTGCCGTAAAGAGACTTCCTATGTATCCCTGTGGCATGAAATCTATGTACGCATAGTTCGGTGGGGAAATAGGACACCTAAGGAGGAAGCCCGTATGGATGAGACCCAGAGAAAGTAGAACCTTCATATTGGGTAATGACCTTCCTGAAACACATACGCTCGAGGGAGAGACCACAATGGGACATGAGTGATGGATTTGAGCCTCAGGGAGGCCTCCTACATATCATTGTGGTAGGTAATAAAAGTCCACATAGTTTAGGATGGGGGTATAGAATTAGGGTGTGTGCGTAGGACAATGACCCAATGATAATCTTGGTCTTACACGTGGTCAGCAACCCAATTTTTTCTAACACCATGAGGGGGGGACCAAAGAGTTGGTTCCCAATGAAAGGAAAAACAACATTTTATCACTGTATAGGGATCAAAATAGATTACCACTAGATTGGGAACACAATTTCTTTCCACAGGTTGAGGTTGGACCACGGGGAGGCTTCCTCCATACCTTTCATAGGAGACAACGATCAGAGCTTACATAGTTCTAATGAGTATAGTTTATCATGTTGCACAACAAAGATGGTCATATAGTTTAACGTTATACAGGATGGGGGTGGACTGATGTAGAGTTGTTTGGACCAATAGGTGTTGGGGTTGAACCTCAGGGAGGCTTCCTATGTACCTTTCCATGGTAAGGATCAAAGTCCACGTAGTTCGGGATGGTGTGTTGGTGCACCAACGTGAATGGAGTCGAGACCAATTAATGTTGGGCTTGAACCTCAGGGAGGCTTCCTACATACCTTTTCATGCCAAGTATCAAGGTCCATGTAGTTCAGAATGATGTGTTGGTGCACCGGTGTGAAGGGAGTCGGGACAGTTGAATGTTGGTATTGAACCTCAGGGTGGCTTCCTACTTACCTTGCCTTGGCGAGGATCAAAGTCCACGTTGTTTCGAATGGTGTGTTGGTTCACTGACATAAAAGGAGTCAGGACCAATGAATGTTGGTCTTAAACCTCTGGGAGGCTTCATACGTACCTTTCCGTGGCAAGGATCAACGTCTGCATAGTTCGGAATGGTTCACGGATTACACACTAAGGAGGCCCAAAGAGGGTGGCATGGTCGATGCTTACTTTAAGCCCCGGGAGATGGATATTGGGAATTACACCAGGATGGAGGCCTGAGTGGTGACAAATCCTAACAGGAGAGAGATTTGGAACGGAAGAGGGGAGGGTTCTGGTACCCATCCCCCCTCTTGTCTTTTGCCAAGAAGAATATAGGAGGAGCAGGGATGCTGCCTCCCTCAAGATTGGCTAGGGGCTTACACCAAGGTTGTTTCCCTTTCCATGTAGACAAACGCCGCTCCAAAACAGAGGATCATATTCCATGTGAGGAAGATCTCAATCTTTTGGAGACGAGCGGCCGTAGAGAATGTTCAAGATAGGGCACCCCATGCATGATGCATGGGGTGTGGCTACAGTTTAATACCATGTGTTGAGGATGACAGCGCTTGGTAGTTTAACATCCTGCATCTCAGAGGAGGTGGGTTTTCTCTCCACCCTTAAGACATACATACATGATACCCACCCACCCTTGGGGAAGGGAAGGCATCCGCAACTCCATAGTGATGGGGTGTTGTTGAGTTATCCAATGAGGGGACCATGATAGCATGTCTATGCGAAGAAGAAATAGCTGTTAGCGTGCCTATGAGAAGAAGCATGGTGTGAAGAAATACAATGGGAAGCACTACCCAAGGGACATTGAAATCAATTCATGAAAACCTAGAGGGTCGCACGAGAAAAGGGGTTATGAAGAAAAGGGGTTAATAGGAAGAATCCTTATGAAACTCAGGTGATCCATATAAGGTAGGGGCTTCAAAAGGGGGTATGCTTTGAGAAGTGAAGTGGACAAGTCAAGGCATAGGAAATAGGTCTATGTGGAAGGTGCTTCATGAAGTGGAAAGGCTTTCGCGGAGTAGTTCTTCATGAAGCTTAGTGACCCTGCCTTACCGTGTGGGTTACATGTAGACGGAGGGTACTTCGTGAAGCCTGAGTGCTCCAAAAAGTCCCATGTCCCCACGAGGATCCCCATCCATCATGATGGCCCATGGGCTCTGCTAAGGGAATCCCCTTTGAAGAGTGGTTGAATTTAACAAAAGGGAAGGTAACTTCTTGATGCAAAATTACATTGAAGAGCTCATGGTTCATAGAGAAGAAATTGGTTTGTGATTTGAGAGCTCAGAAGGAGAAAGGTCATAGGATCTATCCTTTGGACTCTAGGGGAGACCAATATTTATAGCGAAGAGGTGCCATGAAGAAGAGATCTCTTGGTATGAAGATACAAGGAATTTTGTCGTAAACGTGGAGCCTCTCGTCTCCTTGATCTGCGGTTGCTTTCCAAACATCAATTCAGTTCACAAATCCTTCTGCCTCCTTGCTCTTCGGTGGCATCGCAAATGTCAATATAGTTCGTGAAGCCTCTCGCCTCCTGTCTTCATGGAAACATCAAAATGTCAATTCGGTTCGCAGAGCATCCCCCTTCTTCCTCTGCGGCGGCTTCACAAATGTCAATTCAGTTCATAGAGCCTCTCACCTCCTTGATCTACGGCGGATTCACAAATTTCATTCCAGTTCGCAGAGCCTCCCACCTCCTTTCTCCATGGAAGCTTTGTAGAGGGGTATCTTCGCGTCGGTCATGGTGTTGTGGGTCTCCACAGAAATGCTTCATGAGGCAGCCCCAAGGGATGCACGTTTTCTCTTCCGCTTCCCAAATTTTGGTTCAAACCAATATATTTTTGGATACTATTCAGATAGATCCCTAGAAATATTTGTATGGTTATCCATTATGATCATCCATCTGTTGGTTAGAGGCAGGAGATGCAACTATTCTTGGACATCTTCTTCTTTAGGAAGCCACATATCACTTGTAGTTGATTCATAATTTGATGGCTACTATATAGTCTTGACATAAATCATAAACTGATCTTCAAAGATGACCTCTAGAGTTAGGGGTTAGGGAATGGGTCTTTTTATGTGTCTCAGCAAGGCTGGGATACCGAAGGATCAAGAGACATGGTATTCGTTCACCATGGTATGATGGTATGTTCGATATTCTAGGGAGTCTTAGGCTCATAGACAATCAATTGCAGTTATGTTAGAGGTACCAATCCATTCATGAGGTCTTCCATGTTTCTCAGTTGAAATGTTACTATTCAGACACATCTCATGCCTTACAACCTAAGGATGTTTAGTTACAGGTAGATAAATCCTTTTAGGGGAAAACTATATGTATTTTTGATCATAGAAAATGGTTATTTGAGGACATTTAGTTATTCTTGTATGGGTTCTATTGAAGTACGTTTAGGTGGTGGGTGATTCCTAGGAGATAGATGCCAATGTATGATCACAGTGGCCAGAGTAGTTCTCCAAAACCATTCATCACCCTTGAGAGGGTCATTCTGGGATGAATATCAACATGTGTGGGTGGGGGGGGAGGGAGTTTGTCAGAACTCGATTATTCATTGAGTTACATATACTTTAATTTATTTGAATTCAGAGTTTAAATATGTCTTAATGTGAATTCCCTTTGAGGTTATGGAGATATCAGTGGTGTCGAGGACTGTTTCAGAGCCCGTAATGCAACCTTTTGGGTGAAAATGTCTTGGTACATGGTTAACGTAAACTGTGTAGGGAAGGCTACATGGTTAGATAAAAAATAGTGAGGCTATAAAGTAGGGAGGTATAGGCCATATATTTAGAATAAAATATGTGATTTGGAGAGCATGGTTGTGTGACCATGTCAGAAATTTTGATAGTGGAGTTTTTCGTGGATACACAAATCATCTGAGTGAACCATAAGATGTTTTCTTCCATTTGGCTAACAGTCCATGGTTGGTGCCTGGTTTGGATAAACTGTTCAACCAAACCATGGAACACTATTATTTGTTTAAAATTATAGATATACACTAATTAAAATATATTTCTATACCTAAATTCACATTTCTCTCCTACACATTAAAGGTTCCCATTTGAATACCTCTTCGATATCTAATCTAGGATTTTTCACTGACTATCTGTCAAATCACCTATTAAAGCACCACTAAACTCATTGGATCTACATTAGTGAGTTCTCAATTTATTTTTAACAATTCTTCATTTGATCTAGCATCGACATAACTATTTAGGTGGAAGTTAATTTTCTATATTAATAGGTTCTTAATCCTTTATTTTATTTTCTCCTGATCTGAGTTGAATCATGGTTTGATACTACATGATATATGAACTGCAGACTTACAATAGGTGGTCTTGCATCTTTAATTAAAAGTCAATGTGTTTATATAGGGCATTGTTCCGCACTCCCAATTCATATATTATGTCTTGAAATGAATTTAAATCCATGAATTTAATTGATATGTATATCCTATTTAGTTTTTGAGGATTTTTTATCAATGTTAATTTGTCAAGAACAATTGTGGAACAACCCATTTGGTTTTGTTATGTATTTAATTGGCCATTTGAAGGAATATGGTTATTTGGATACCCTTGAGGTGTTCCTATCTACCTCTTTCCTTGGGATGCAAACTATGAATTGAATTGTAAATCAAACTGATAGTTGAAAAGTAAATTTAATTGTAATATAAATATAAATTGTAATTGAAATACATTTATGGAAAGGTGATGGATTCCATGATCATTGAAAATTTCCATATTTTGGTCAATTAAGCATGATATACTTGTTAAAATGAAATTCCTAGGTGAGTTAAATTAAGGTAAGTCTTCCATGGTTTAATAAGGCTTTGCTCCACCTTTTGAGTTCAGTTTGAAATGACTTTTTCTTGGTATTAACCTTGACATGTATAAATAAATTCATTAAACGGTTTTAATTGGTTAAATTATAAAATTTTTTTAGTGACACATGGACACAATTGACGAAAGTCATGGATGGAGTCATCTGTCGTTGACAATACATATGCCTGAGTGATACTTGGACTCCCTTGATGACTTGCAATGATTTAATTAGAGGATTGATTATTATATGTTGAGTGATACTTAGACTTCATATGGATTTACTAGAAAAAACAATGGGAATTGATCATTATTCAATGAGTGATACTTGGGCTCCCTTAGTTGACCTCCAAGGATAGAATTTAATGGTAGCGGGGTTATAACACACCTAGATCGATAATTGGGTTCTTGTGAGGATCTCCATGGATGGTTTTATAGGGTGTTTGTTTATATTGTACTTGGAGTGATACATGGATTCCAAATTATGATTTCCAGGGACATGCACATGTTCAAAAAATGAATAATGAATGGAATGGTTTATATGATGTGTTTTCCAATCCAAAGCACAAGCTTGGACTCTGTGTTTCTTTATAATTTATGGATGGCATATTTAGGCATCCTTTTATCAAGTTATCATGGGGGATGTCATGCTACACACTGGGTCCTAAGACATATAAATTAAATGTAATTGAACCATTAAATTAATTTGATTAAATGTGAATCTGGACTTTATAGAATGTTTAATTTAAATTGATCAAAGAATATTACATTACCACCTAAAGTCTATTATATATATTCATTGACTAGATAGAACTAAAACATGGGTGGTTACCAACGGGGATTTACTCTTATACCATATTTGGGAATCCTTTGGTAACCCAAATTGACAATATGATTGAAAGTATGGATAAGGGAAATTGACCAAATAATGGTTCTTGATTGTCACATAGAAGTAGGGGATCATGGGATAGAGTTGAACCTTGTGAACCTAGAACCAATACCATTTGGCCTTTTTACTTGTCTTCTTGTTATTTTACACCTGTAATGTATACATGTTTTGGTGGATTTATTAGATCTATATGACATGTATTTTCATCATCATTGTATATGGGGTTTCTTCTGAGATTGATATGTATTCCTTCTATGTAAGTATTTTTTTATGGTATGATTTAATATTTCATCTACATAATTATCATTGTTAATCCAATGTGATACACTCTGGTGATGAAGGAATAATTTCAACACAGATAGTCCTAGGACCTCACTTAGTTTCAGAAGCCTCTAGAATTCCGGGAGATTCCCTAGAGGCCGTGTAGACATCTGAGTGTGGGGAACTGTTGAGTGACATACGGGTCTGGAACGTTACCCATCAATACACATGAACTCCCATTAATACAGAAAATGTGTTTATCTAGCACCAGGGATTTAACAACACTATCTAAAAGAACTGCTAAATACCCCCTTTGATAGCACTAGAAAAAAATCACAATTTAAGGGGGACTCTAACAATTCTTTTTTTATCATTGTTAAAAGGGGTATTTAACTGTGATGTTAATGGGGGACCTTTATCAGTGCTTGTAAGAACAAACTGATAAAGGCATCCCCTATAACAGAGATAGTAAAAAATGACTATTAAAGGGGTCCCTTTAACATCATTAGTAAAAAATCATTCATAAAGAGCCCCCATTATCCTTGAGTTTTTACTAGCACTGATAAAGAGTATATTAAAAAAATATTTCATTAAAAACTATATATTAAAATATAATTATAAAATGTATTTTCTAAATAAGTTTTAGATAACGATAAAAAATAATTTAAACTTAATATATACTATATTTAGTGGAAATGAATTATAAAATAATTTAGACATATTTTTAAATAATAAGTTAATAATTATTATTTGGTAATAGTAATTTAATAACAATTTGATGATAAAAAATAAATAAATAAAAATAAATGATCAAAAATAAGTTGAACACGTAACATGAACTTCAAAGGGTAATAACATCTGATCCAGGTGTCCTTTTGAGATCTACCGTATATCAAATAGAAACATATGATGAGATATAAACCCAAGTGATTGGGGAAATGACTGTATCGTTTTAATATTAAACAAGTTTCCCAATATTCCTACAAAACTGAGTTTTTAGTTGGGATACCACGATTTATTAACATTTGATGGAATTTATAGAAACTTCTATGGTGTTTTTTCCATTTTTAGTGGGGAATAAATTTATTCCTCGGAATTACATTCATATTGATATTATGGTTTTAAAATTATATCATCTTTCCCAATGTGGTTTAATTTATAATTAAATATATGAATATTTTATTATATTTACATATAATGAATCACTTGTATAAATACATATAGAAACATATTTATGTTGAAATTTATTTTCAAATATGTAAAAAAATATTAAATATTCATTATATTTCAAGTATTTTTTTAGTTTCCTTATAAATATGTGTTTATATGTATATATTTACTAAAAAAATTAATTATTATATACTAGCATGTCAGTGTCATTAAATAACTAATGCATATGTATATATATTCTAATATTTTTAAATAAATACATATTTTATTTTTTTACAAATATGTATCCATTTATTTAATTATTAAAATATATATATAATGTTTATATTTACATATATGTATGTATTAATAAATTGATATATATTTATATTAAATTATAGTACATGAAAATTAATATAATATATAATATATTTGAATAAACATAAGTATAAATATATCACTCACAAACACGTATGTTTTATAAACGTATTTGAAAAAATATATATAAATATATGACTGATATATATATATATATATCATTAAACAAAAGAACATGGTGTAGTGGTAATGGTGTTCCATCACCAAAATATAGGTGTAGGGTTTAAATCCAGGCAGGCATAGGAGTTTGAAAATTCGCAAAGTGCTGATGAAGGGTGTGAGGGAGTGGAGAGTTATTAATGGTGTCTTAGAAGATCTGGTAAAGGAGTCAGGCTCTTAGATCACTGAGAAAAAATTACATCCATTAACAACCATACAAAAGTGTTTTTAAAAGGTTAATTTAACCAAACTAAAAAAATATCTGATAAAGTGGTGATTTATCAGTCCTTTTTTTAACACTGATAATGGGCCCATTTATCAACACTTTTCTAGCGCTGATAAAATACTAGTACATTCAATATTTATCTTGTAGTTAGTACTTTTTTGTGCGGATAAATGTCTACTATAGTGATGTTAAAGGCATCTTTTGTTGTAGTGTCTATTATATAATCTATGTCCACAAATTTCTTTTATATGTTCTAGCTCCAAAAACCTCTATTTAGGATTGAATTGACTACAATCCAATGTTTCTCACCTGAGTCATCCTGAAATATTCTTAATGCACTTATGAATAGGTGACATATAGAATAGTATGCAACATAACTTATATGAACAGACCAACTAGTGATGTTTATGGAGCTATTTCCATACATTATCTCTTAAAAATACTTCAAGAGCAAGTTTTTATAGAAATATGTATTCTATATGACATTGGAATCCATCCCCTCTTTTATTATTCCATAATAAATCACTATAGTATCTTATCAATATATATTCCATTAATTAGACTGAACAACCTCCTTGATCTGTCATTATGGATCTTTATTACAACAATATATGTTTCTTTACCTAATTCCTTCATGAATAACCATGAGTTTAACCAATATTTAATGATTTTTTGGACTGTAATTTTATTTCCAATAATAAGTATCTCATCGATATAATCTATTGTGAAAATAAATGCACTCTCACTTAATTTTTTATAGGCACAAGGATCACATTCATTCTTTATGAAATAAAATTCCAATACGGCTAATAAAACAAAAAAAATCTCATGACCTAGATACATGTTTTAATATATAAATGAATCATTCCAATTTTCTTCCATCTTCGTGTCCTTTGGATTCACAAAAACATCAGGTTGTGTAAAATAGACATATTCTTAAAGGTTTCCATTAAAGGAGTCTTCTTTGTATCCATTATCCAAATATCATATTCTTTGTAATCCAAAATATAAAGAATAATTATGATTTATTTCATCATAGAAAATGGGGAAATGGTTTCGTCATAGTTTCTGCCTTGATGTTGTTTTGAAATCTTTTGTAACATGTCATGCATTATAAGTATTGAATTTTCCATTTGTGACCATTTTATTCTTGAATACCCATTTACAACCAATGGTCCTTATATATCATGGTTTTTTGTATATGGAATCAATTTTATAATTCATATCTTCTTACCACATAGAAACAAATGTTCCACTTACTTATTTTCTGATGGTTTTAGGATCATTATTATAAACTAATAATGATTCACCATCCTCAATGGATATAAAAATAAATCTTACATGATCTATAACCTCTATTATTCTTCTACATAGTTATTTATTCTCTCTAACTTCTTATTCCACATGGATTTGGGGAATTTTTTCCCATTCTAAATATTATGTAACTTGATATTGGACTTCATAAAATTGAATATTTCACCCTCTGTATATTTTAGATATGAAATCCCCACATAGAATATGCCATTCCTCGCCAAAATTATCATTTTTTATGAGGGTCTGTATATGTAGTATCCCCTTATTTCATTGGGGTATCTGATGAAGTTACACTTCTTGCCTCGTGGTAAAAGTTTGCTACTAGAAGAAGACATAAGAAAAAACTCACAACCCCACACATGTATATTCAACAACATGGATTTTATTCCACAAAAATGTTTATATGGAATAAAATTTATATCTTTTGTGGGAACATGGTTTAATATATGATCTAATTTTTATAACACGTATTCCTAGATGGATAAAAGAATATTCACTTTACTCAACATTTATCTCACTATTTATAATAAGATGTGGTTACCCCTTTCACTCAAAACATTCCACTAAGGATTATAAGGAGGACTAAATCTGGATATAATCCAAAAATCCTATAATAAATAATGATGTATTGATTATGATATTATACACCCTGGTGTGAGTATATTTTCTTGATCATTATACCAAGATGGTTCTCCATTTCATTGTTAAATTCTCTGAATCTATCAAAATAATATGACTTATACCTCATTAAGTGGACATATACATATATACTATAATAATAAGTAAAATTTATGATGCATTAGTACCCACCCCTTGATTTAATTAAAAATGGTCTTCACACATTGTTATGAACTAATTCAATATTCCCCAAAGACCTTTCACATTTTCCACTAAAGAGGGATTTGGACATTTTAGCTTATAAACATCTATGACATACACCAATTTGTTTTAGTTAAAAGTAATATAAATATCCACATTGTTGTAATTTTATAAATAGATTTTTTACATGTCTTAGTTAGAGATTCCATATCTAGGTGTGTCATGAGTCATGTGAAGTAGTTTTATTATTTACGTTACATGGTTAGTGAAATATAACACATAATGACCCTTATTTAAATTTTCATTACCATAAAAATAATATATTTATAAAAGAAAAAAATCTTGAAATTTAAAATAAATCCATTAATATCATGTCTGGAAACAAAAATAATATTTTTACATACATATGGAACAAAATGAAAATGTTTTAAAACAAACATCATTATCTTCGGTAATACGAGTGGTAGTCCCCAATAGCTACAAAAAAACTTTTTCATCAGTGGTTTCTTATTGGTCTACCTATCCTCATCAAATCATTTAGAATCTACTTGGTTTCAATATTTTAATTCATATTTCAGTAGAATATGTTGTATCCATTAGTCAAATTTTAGAAATAGATAAATTGTACTCAATAAAAGACACACACGGTGCTTCCCCTTCATTCTTTTACAGGGTGATATTTTTCTTCTAGTGGAACTTCTTTTCACATGAAAAATTTATATCATAATTTTCCCTTTATTTCCCTTCAATATTTATCTTCATGGAAGGGAATTGTGAAGAATCTTTGGACTTATATCCATTTTTTAGCCCTTTCATTTTTTCATTATAAGTATAAACAGTTTGGCATGCTTCATCTCATTTTTAACATGGCACGACAATGTGATAAGATTTAGAAGATAATTAAATATGTATTTCATATTGAAATTAATAACAATGCTAGAGAAGCTCTATGTAAGTGATGTAAGAATGAAATCCATGTGTAGTTATTAAGGATTTTTTCACCCTAGAACCCTTAGATGGTTACTAAATCCAATGATTCTGACTACCTGATTCCCATATAGTGAACCATCCCTAATATTACATTGAAATAGCACATTGGATATCATAAACTCATTCATATCTACCCATATCTGGATATCAGAAATGGATATTCTTGATCATGATACAAGAATTAATGTCATCAGGTGTCCTTTTGATTTCATTATTAATTGATGAAATAATTAAAAACTAAATGTACACCACATTTATCAAGTGTTTATCATATACATAGAACTCTTCATCACTCACCTCCATTGTAAGTGGATCAGTTTGTGAGGATTATAACTTATAATATTTTCATTCATGGTGCAACATATTCCATAAGTGTCTGAACAATTCATGGAAGTTTATTCCAATAATGATATGTACTTTATTGAAAATTGATATCATGAATAATGTGCCTGATGAAATTTCCATTTATTCATCAATTATAAAAGGAGCTGATTATATGTAGTTCATTCATTTACAATTATATTTTAGAGAGAATAAATTAAATTTTAATAAGACTCCCACAATTTATTTTGTCCCAAAAACCATCACCATTAGACTCATAATTTATATTTTCTCAAATATTCATGGGAAAAGGATTAAAATTCCTCTTATTATAACCCAATCATGGGATTTTTCAATTACATGAAGGTATTTAGGTACAAAAGTCATTTGAAACAATGGGATCACATTTCCTTGATCAATTGAGTGGACTCCCCAATCATGAAATCCTAACTAGGATTTCCTCAATACATTTCTCTATGTTACACCATGTCTAAAAAGAGATACTCCTCTTGATGTAAAATGGATAATCCAACCAAGAAATTCCATATGAACAAACCTTATAAAATTAAGTGTCGCAAGAGGGGATGGTCAAACACATATATCTATTGGTTGAATTTCTAATCAAGTAATGAAAGTCAAAGTGTGATGTAATATCAAGTTGAGGGTTTTTATTTATCGTGAATAAATTTTGATGGTTAATATTTAAAATTCCATATTAATATTAAGTGGATTTTACTTAATTGATTATTAATATTTCAATAAAACATTTTTGCATTGTGAATTTATTTAAATTCCAACTTTGTATATTAGTCCTTCTATTTATGTGATCATGGTGTTGCATCAATAAAATAAAAAATTTATAAGACATAAATTAATGGCCTGGCTATTTTCATATATAATAGATTAATTTTTGAGAGGATAATAAATAAACCAGTAAACCTAGAGAAAAACCATTTGTCCTTGTGATTTCACGATTTTCTGTATTCCACCAGTCTTCATGTGTTTCACTTGGGTTTATTTCATCTTGGTTCTATCTATAACCAGCTCCATGCACAATAGGGTACTCCTTTTATTTCAAATTTTTATAACTCACATGTATGTGAGGGGAACCAATGGATAAGTTAATTAGAATAACATAAAAACCGTTTGACACATATGTTATACATAATAAAATAGGGATGGATTAATTACATGACATCATATTATATTTAATAATAAATAATTTTATACCCATTAAGTAAAAATTAATTAAATAAAACAAACACATACACAAGTCTGTTAAAATCTCATGAACTATCATACACATGAAACAATTACCCAAAAGTTCACTGGCTAGCATTTAATTCATTTCATCCTTTATTATTAATATGAAAATGATTTTATTAATTAATTAATTATTACCCTATATCTTAATGACCATACAAAGTCTCATGGAGATACCCATCATAAATGAATTCGTTTAAAATAAATGACATGACCAATAACTTTAGATAATTACAATAAATTAATTGAGATCTTTTTAATTATTCATAACCATTATTACATAATGAAAAACATCTTGGGATAATAGTGTAATTATGATTTAATTATAAAATTAATTGTTTAATTTTAATTTAATTATCTCATTTTTGGGTGAATACATGGAATGTACATATTAGTTACATGTCCTGTTCCTTTACTTCCATGTATATGAGATAAACAACTGGGGCTTTAGCATGTATCTTAGAAAGACTACATGACATGTATTAACTTTCTACATGTTGTGTGTTATAATTTCTATGTATATATGTAATATATTGATTAAAATTACACATTCTTCATATGTGAAACCAAACTAAATGTACTCTGGATACACATCATGTATTCGGCTAGATGTGTGTCCACATAACCCACCAAATGATTTGACGTGTTGTTTAGATGAAGATGTTAATGATTTAAAAGCCTTGTATTATGGTTACATGATTTATGATTCATTAATTATCCAGGTAGTCAGTTTCACACAGTTTGAGACCATGAATCTAACCACAATGTTAGTGCGATTTTTTCCAATAAACTATGTAGACTACATCATGTATAATATAGCTACACATCGGGTAATCTTAGAAACTATTTGTATGGTTGGTGATAAGCCTAATTTATATATACATTTTTTTGTCAATATTTAATAATATTTCATTAAATTACTTGATAACGAACTGGTATGTGTCCAATTTTTCAAGAAAAAGAGCTTTATAGGTTTCCAAGGGAGGAAAGGCAGAAAATTGAAAAATAGAAATAAGTAAATGTCCTGATCCACCTGTACATGTAATGTACCTAATGATCACAAACTTCCCCAAGTAAAGAAGCCAAACCATGACCATGCCATTATGCCTAAAGTAAATAATACAATACAAATTGTGAATGACCCTCTGACATCATGATTATAGTTAACTCCCCAGATGAGAAATCAGAAAAAAATACGCAAAAATCATATAGAGACAAGGGACACATCACGAATGACTCTCTAATATTGTGTACCCAGTAAAACCTCTTAAAGTTGTGAGATACCCACACACCATGCTGGAGAACCAAAATCAATATAAACTGATGTGGATTAAGGCTATATGTCGTGAAGAAATATGCGTATATAAATAGCAGAGTGACATATCATTTAAAAGAATTACCAAATGTTATTCTCTTATCCCTTCCGTATCCTTTGTGAATTATTTCACCCTTTCCCCTCTCAAACTCTCAAACTCTTAAAATTTATCAATTTCTATTAATAGAAGAGTTTTGGAGCTTTTCTTCTTCAATGCTTTCAATTACCTCCATCACATTTAGATTAAATTTCCATTTCTCTTTGTCAAGTAAGTCTCTTATTTATAATTGGAATTTACTTAGTGCATGTTTATTTTTGTTTCCTTTCCTAAAAATTTTCATGATCTTAAATCCATTAATGTATATCAATCCATAAAGCATGTTTTCTTTATTTTATTTAATTACATCCTACCCTTCTAGGAGTAGATAAATTTCATAGTGGTATGGATCAAGAAATGTGTCTACATAACTAAATATACTATTAAATATAAACAGGGAAAACCAAATTGAATTGGTAATTAGGATATAAACCCCTTGTCTAACCCATTTTTAAAATCGTCCCTAACTATGGGATGGTCAAGAAAATGACCTTATCCTAATTTGAGTAGCCTAAGATACAATCACTAGCTTTGGAATCTTTCTACCCTATAGAAGTCAAACATAATGAACCTAGTATGTTTCTTTATACCAACCATGGAATAAATACTTCCTAGGTAGTACAAGGGGACTAAAACCAAATTCAACTAGTGATCCATATTTTTTTCATAGACTAAGACATAGGATATTGACAAGGTTATAATTAAATGATATCCTTTACAAAGATACATGACTTTATCCCAACCCCTTATTCATCATTTAACATTATTCCAAAATAGATCATTCATCAAACTCCCAAGAAAATACATCTATAAAGGACACTCTTACAGGTTTAGGAATCACATTTCCCCAATATCAAATGGCATTCACCGTATGGATTCAACACCGTAATACCACTACACTATATCTCATTAGTTAGTGGATTTTTGGGATTAATTATAAATTCTAAATTTGATAATCATCAGAGGAATTAATGACACCTCCATGCGGGATCCATCAAATTTCCAGTGTTTTTGCTGGGAAGGAAACACTACTTTAGATAGAAAATAAAACTATTTTTTCTAGTCTACTATTACCTTTCCCCCTTCTCATTTCTTATTGAATCCCTTGAAGCATCATTATTATTTCTAGGGAATGTACCAATGTACCTTTACTCGTTCAAGGAACTTTAGAGGAATAGAACCCAAGGAATTCAATCCTGAGATCGAAAGGTGCCTGTCTTCACTCCACCAGTCCGCAATGACCAAGAAGCATCACCCTTTGGGACCAAACCCGTTATACCCCCATAAAATTGTGAAGCATTCAATGCACCCAGAGAGGAACAATATGGATTGTGGATTACCATTGATCTGTGGTGGAACACCAAGAATTGTGTGCCTGCCTATTCAAGCCCACACATTTGAGATTAATCCTGGACTCATTCACATGATCTAGAATATGGGACAGTTCAGCGTTCTTCAATGGATAGACGCCCAAAAACATATTTCTAACTTCCTTGAAGTCTTCAATACCTTTTGAAACCATGGAGTGTTATCAAATGAGATAAGACTGAATGTCTTCCCATTTTCAGTCAGATAATGAGAAAAGTATTATCTCAAAATAAAAGATCTCAAGTTAATTATGAATTGGGATGAGCTCACAAAAAGTTTCTTGATAATTAACTTCCACAGATCTGGACCTAGAATATCTAGAAATACATTCAATACATTGAAATAACAGATAGAGAATCCACATTGGAAGAATGATATCGATTTAAAGAACTAATGAGGAAGTTTCCACATCACAGACTCAACACTTGGATCCAAATAAAAACATTCTATCAAAGAATCCAACCAACGGCACAAATAGTAATCAATGGTGCTACTGAGGGTGGTTTCATGTTTGAAATATCCAAGGCAGGAAGATCTATTTTGGACAAAGTATCCCACAATTCCATTTTGTGGAAAGGTGACCGTGGACCACCGCAATGTGGAATCCACTTGTTGATGAGGCCACCCAATCATTAGTGCAAGCCGAAGTGCTAACTAGAAAACTTATTTCATTTTAGATACCAACCACACAACCTCCTCCTACCCCAGTCATGGAGATTCAGACATGCGAGATGTGTGGTAGACCACACATGTATCAATATTGAAAAGCGTGATATGAAGAGCCAAATAATTGTAATTATGTTAATTACAATCAACAAAATAATCCATTTCAGGAGAAACAACAACAACTGTTTTATTAGAAAATGCATGCTCACTTGTAGGCTCAAAAGAAATCAAGGATATATTCAGAATATTAGTTTTCATGCTCCGTTATGAAACCAAATACCACCAGAGGATCCACCAATAAACCATTCCCCTAGACCACAACAACAAACATATCCACGAAAACACTTTCTGAGGCCCCAACAACAACAACAAAAAGTTCCACCATCCTAGCCAAGACCATAAAAACCACCTCCACCATTGAAAAGTAACCTAGAGAACCACTTGAAATCATTCATTAAATAGTTAGATCAATGGATGAGCACACAAGAGACAGATATGAAAAACTAGAGAGCATCTTTGAGAAACTGGGGGATTTAAATCAGTAATATCTCAAAAAAAAATCATAATGATTACTATAAACTGTACCTGGTGAAATTGTGATATACCCACTAGAGGAATCTAAGGATAGAGTGATAAGGAGTAGAAAAGTGTTATAATTCCAAAAACTAATGGAAACATGGTTATATGAGGAGCCCAGGAAACAACATAATGAAGTAGAGGAATCCATTCCCACATGAGCACAAGAAGAAATACCAGATGATAAGAAACAAGCCTTGGAAAAACAAAAGAAACCCATTTATGTAGCACGACCTCTATATAATCCACCCCTTCCTATCCAGAAATATTGAGGTAAGGTAGGTAGGAAGATCAGAATAAAAAGTTCCTCAAAATGTTGAAACAATTTCATTTCAATATTCCCTTTACTGAAGAAATCACCCAAATTCATCTATATGTAAAATTTCTCAAAGAATTTCTATCAAACAATAGAAATATAGAAGATCTAGTAGCCATCCCATTAAATGAAGAATTATCTTCTATTTTATAGTAGAAAACCCCAACATAGATGAGATATCATGGAAGCTTTTCAATACCTTGTGCGATAAGAGAGTCAAACTTTGGAGGAGCACTCTGTTATCATGGATCCATCATTAACCTGATGACGATGAGTGTTTTCCAAAAGATAGGACTCCAAGAGCATAATACAAAAAGAGTTTCAATGTATTTAGCCAATAATTCAGTAATGTACTAAGTGATATTCTTGAAGATGTTCTAGTTAAAGTCTAGAAATTCATTTTCCCCATAGAATTTTTGGGATTAGACATGGAAGAGGAAGGAGTTGTATAGATCATTCTTGGATGACCCTGGTGATAGGAAGGACACTGATTGATGTTAATCAAGGATGTATCATCTTCAGAGTAGGAGAAGAACTAGTAGTATTTAACCTGATAATGGATGCACAACAATTAGATGATATAGTAGAATATAATTCCATCTCTCTCGCCTAACACAACATGGAATACATGGCTATTGAGAAAGATACTGATGATTGATGATCAAAAAAAGAAGAAGAATATACCTTTGAGGAAGTTTGTTTTATCAAGCCACTCACCAGACAAACTATGCCACTGTTTATCCCACCCATCATTTTGCCACCCTAGTTGGACATAAAACCTATACCTTGTACATTGAAGTATTCCTATTCTGAGGAGTCATCATCTTTACCCATCATAATTAGTGCTGAACTATACCAAGCATAAGAAGAAAAGCTAGGTGATTTAATAAAAATAAACTAGCATTCAATTTCATGGGGAATGGATATTTAGGGAATAAATCCTTCAGAGTTCACCCACATAATTTTATTTGAAGTGGATGAAAAACAAAAAATACAACCTCAGAGGCTGCTCACACCAACAATGAAAGAGGTTGTCAAGAAGGAAGTACAAAAGATTATGGATGGTGGAATAATTTTTCCTATATCAGACAGTGAATTGGTCAGTCACATCCATTTCAACACGTACCATCAATGGATGGAGAGTTTTCTTGGATTAATGATTTTTGAAAGAAATAACAAGGAAAGATCATTTTCTCTTACCATTTATGGATCAAATTACAGATATACTAGCAGGGCATGATTTCTACTATTTCTTGAATGGCTATTTAGGATATAATCATGCTGGAGTCGACCTTGTTGACTGGCCCAAAACAACCTTCACCTACCCATTTGGTACTTTCATATATAGGAACAAGTCATTCAGTATATGAAACCCACAAAAAACGTTCCAATGATGCATGACACACATCCTCCATGATATGGATGAAGAGTTTCTTAAAATACTCATGGACAATTTACCAATATAAGGTATATCATTTGATATCTATCAAAGGAATAAAGAACTGGTTCTCCAATACAGTGTGGAGAAAATAATTGTCTTGAATTCAGAAAAATGTCACTTCATGGTATAGGGAGGAATTGTACTCGGACACAGTATTTCCAAATAAGGAATTGTTTTTTATCTGGAAAAGATAAAAGGTATCAAATATCTATATGAATCATCAACCGTTAAACAGATTAGAAGTTTCCTTTGGAATGATGGGTTCTATAGACACTTCGAAATAGATTTCTCTAAAGTCACACATCCACTGACACACTTTTTTTCAAAATATATTCCATTGAAATTCAAGGAGAAATGTTTATAGGCTTTGGAAAAATTGAAAAAAAAATTTATTACCTCCCTAATTATCATTTCACCAAACCAGGAAAAAGAGTTTGAGCTTATGTGCGATTTCAGTGACCTAGATGTTAAATATATTCTTGGAAAACACATTGAAAACACATCCTGTACAATCTATTATTCCCACCAGACATTAAATGAAGCCCGAGTAAATTATATGACCATGGAAAGGGATATACTATCATTTTTATATGCCTTTGAAAATTTTATTTCATACCTACTTCAATCCAAAGTCATTTTACATACTGATCATTCCTCTCTTCGATAACTGATTAACAATAAATATGTAAAAATAATATTGTTATGCTAGATTCTTTTTCTGAAAATTTTTGACAATGTAATCAATGACACTAAAAGAATAGAGAAATTCATTACTAACCACCTCTATTAATTGAAAACACATTCTATCCAATATATTATTCCATCTATACATTAAATGAATCCCAGTTTAATTATACAACAATGGATAAGGAAATACTAGGCTTTTATATGCCTTTGAAAAGTTATGTTTATACCTCCTTCTATCCAATGTAATTTTCCATACTAATCATTCCTCCCTTAGATACCTGATGAACAAGAAAGATGGAAAAATTATATTCCTATGCTATATTCTTTTTCTGCAAGAGTTTGACAACATAATCAATGACACTAAAGGAAGAGAGATTTTCATTTCTGGCCATCTCTCTTAATTTCCTCTAATGATCATTAAAGATGACATTGAGACTGACATTGAAGGTTATTTTCTAGATGAAACATTATCTAGTGTCAACAACCAGCCCCAATTCTCAAAAAAGGAAAACTATCTTGCCACAAGATATCTCCATCTTGACCTATCATACCAGCAATTCATGAAGTTTTTGTCTAATGCCAAACACTACTTTTGGGATGAACTTTTTCTATTCAAGCATTTTGTCGATGATATTTTATGACGTTGCATCCCAGAGGGGGAAGAGATATATAATTTCATCAAAATGTGCCACAGATCACCAATAGGAGGACATCATGGCCTTGATCATTCAATGGAGAAAATCATATAAAGGGGATTTTTCTGGCCCTCATTGCATCACAATTCCATGGTGTTCTTCCATTAATATGATATATTGCAACGAATGGAAAACATTTGTAAAATAATTTAAATTCCAAAAAACACCATTCTAGATGTTGATGTTTTTGATGTCTGGGGTAATAAATTTATGGGAGCATATTCTATGTCACATAAAAGGTGTTACATTCTAGTTGTAGAAGACTCTGTGTCAAAATGGGTTGAAGCTAAAGCCACAACAAATGAAACAAAAATGGTTTTCTGGAATATTCTTCAAAATAATGTGTTTTCAAGTTTTTTATTTCCATGATTACTCATCAATGGGTGTGGAACAAATTTATCGAATCATATAGTGTGAAAAATTCATAGAATATATGGTATTTGATACTACACTGAAACACCGTATCACCCAAACACATATGGGAAAGTCGAACTGTCAAAAAAGAACAAGAAAAAAATATTAAGTAAAATTATCAATACCAGTAGAAGTGATTGGAGACTGATGTTGGATAATTGGTTATGGGCATAGATAAATATGTACAAAAACCCATAGCCACCACCCGATTAATATTGGATTACAGTAAACCACGTAATCTTCAAGTGGATCTTGAACATTGTTCATTCTAGGAAAATAAAAAGATGAATCTGGAAGTAGAAAAGGATGGAGAGGAACATTTATTACAATTAACAACATTGGAGGAAATTAGGAGAGATTCATATGAAAACACAAGGATTTACTAGGAATAAAATTGATGAAATGTCATGAACCCCAAATTACAAGACATGCTTTCATCCTAGGGAATACGGTCTTGGAGTTCAATTCAAGATTAAAACTATTTCCAGGAAATATGAAGTAAAGATGGTCTGGTCCTTTTGCGGTTTTCCAAATTTATTCATATGGAACAATTAAAAATCAATGATATGGAGGACCACCATTAAAGGTTAATGGTCAGCAGTTGAAGGTATTTCAGGAGCCATTCCATGAAGGCTATGTCATCAGCGTCATGTTCCACTATGTTTTGAATGAGTCAAGATCCCGACTATAATGGAAGCACAGATTGGGAGGCAATCCATATTAGGAATGTTTTAGATAAGGTAGATTAGGTTCATTGTCAAAGAGTCTCACAAATTAAGGATGATGAGGTGGGAAAATAATAGTAATAATTGGTGAAACACAGTTAAGTACACATCATGTACACTGTGTTAATGATGTGTCTTTTCCACATAAAAATCCTTTTTCCCCATACACGATGTGACTCATATATAAACATTGTGTATGTGGTCAGCATGGTTTTTAAAAATTGATGGTCATGACCAACAAATCATGACCTGCATTGCATATCCCTCTAACCCCCCACCCTCCATGACCCATCGTCTTCCACGACTCCCCTCCTCTCCCATTGCACTTGAAGCACCTCACAAACCCCTCCTACACCCTCAATCCCATACCGCACTTCCCTTTTCCCTCACTACACCACTTTATCCTCTACCATAAATTCAAAACCGAGACACTACACTATTGACCTCATCTAGCATGCCCGATGCACCCTCCTGCATCCATGGTGTGCACCAAGTGACCCCAACCGGAGCCCGCACCCTCTAGCTCCTTGTCCGACTCCGAGAGACAACAACCTACTACTCTGTGCCCCCGCGCTACATCTAAATCTCAAGGTGACACCTTATCTCCATATACTATTGAGAACCTTCATTTTCACCCAGTTCTCTACTTCAACATCCCACATCATCAGGAAAACCTTCTTTACCTACATGTAAAGCCAATGCGAACCAACAAAATGTTGGACTTGGGCATGCTCATAATGTTAAGCATTTTTTATGATGTCTTACACCTCTTAGAGAAGTTACATATGAAAAACACTATCACAGTATGTGAGGAGATATATCAAGAGATATTCCTTGAGTTCCTGGCCACATTCGAGATCACCATTGACTACCTATGTTTTGGCTTGGAGGCAAACATAACCAACTTGGTCTTTCTAAATTCGGCATCGGGATTGGTATTACACTGAGGGGTTTATTATCATTGATGCTTACCCCACCCTCCAGACATGGCCATCCAGCGAGACTACACTGAACCTATATCCTCTCATCACCCATGAACCCTAGTCATATCACAACCCTTGACTCACATAGTCAACTCATCTACAGGGCCCTATACTAGGAATCCTACAAAGAGCCATGGCGCATGGTTGGTTTTCACAAGGAGAAACCCGTGGAAGCATCATTGAAATGGACGTCTTGATACAAGCAGCATCCATGGTTGGGCCACCCATCAATATGGCTACCCAGTTCACTTTATATTTTAGTTTCTTGACTCAGAGAATGAGGGGAACAATCATGGGTGGATCCTTCATCACCCACCTGGCCATGTACCTAGGCATCATTGAAGCATATTTTCCCATCACCTCCATTATACCCATTGAGGTAAATGATCTTGTGCTTCTTTACAAGATGCAGATGCTCATTTGAGAGGAAAAAATCTATTTCTAGGCACCAGGATTCTAGGAGTCCACACCTCCAGAGTAGCCAGCTGGAGCAGTAGTAGAGCTACCCTAGCCTCCGAAGACAGCCACACCTACTACACCCATACCCTCCAGCACCATACCTTCCTACCCTTAGACCATACCACCACCATCCTTTCATTCCCTCACCAAGATCCATAACGATATCCAGTTCATTGTGGATAATATTTAGCAAATATCGGCCCACCTCCATCTCTCATTCATTCAACGCCTTATATTTTCCATTTCACCCTCTCCCACCACAACTGGACCATCATCCTACACAATTCCACCACCCCCTCCCACCCAGCCGGACCTTCCTCCTAATCTCATTGACCCTGCAATCCAGTAAGAGTGCCTGGTAGATTAGGACAAGAGGGGAAAGGGGTTTTACCCTGAGTCCATCCCCAAGGTACCATTCATGATACGACTACCAGAACAACAACCCCAGTACGGATCGTTACTTCCCCACCCGACACCCTAGCCCATCTCCATACCTCCGCTACCACACCACCCACCGCTACTGCACCTCCATCCTCTATTGTTGCTGATACTAATGCAGATATGCCTGACCAGTCGATATAGACACCAGGTAGTGGAATGATGCTCAAGGAGATTTTTTGGGTGGATCAGTGACCCAATTTTGATATATCTTTTTGGGTTTTAGGGACGCTTTTCATTTAATTGGAACAAGTTGTTGTTTAATTTATATTGTTTTCTACATCAGTACACACTTTTGATATATATTTATATATATATATTAATGACATTTCATTTTTACTTAATGTTGGGGTTTTAGTTCCTTTTTATTTTCTTTGTCTCTTTAGAATCTCAATATATATATAATCATCTACCATCCTTGATTTTCTTGTCTTGCCAGTGGTCTTAGAATAATGACTACTTGAGCACATCATCGATATTTCCTAACCACTTCACGAGCTATCCCTCGCAATTCACCACCACCAACATCCATCGTGACCAATGATTCTATTCTAACCATAACTAATTCTTTCTCATGCGTTTGCAGGTGAAGTGATTAACCCACCAAAGTGACCACATGAGTTTGAGGACAGAGCCTCTAGCAGTAGTAAGAGGTGAAGGAGCAACTAAGCCAATAGTGTAAGGACCCGACCCCAGTTGCCCGGAGTTGGTGCCTTATTTGATTACATTGGTATACATACAAGGAAAATGAATCCCGAAGGACCGAGTAGTTTAGTATTGTTGGAAACAAGATACATACATAAATTTATCATTACAACATGAAGGGAAACAAAACACTATTTTATTCCACTATAAACATCGTGCCTCTTAGATTTATGCTTGAAAGTCATTCATAAATTACTTCTTCATGTCCTGAGAAAATTAAACATAAGAAAGGGGGGATCTAAAACCCTCAGTAAGAGTAAGAAATACAGTGGAAGATAATGACAAACTTAGACATGGTGAATAATTGAAAACACATGCCTTTAATAATAAACTTGAAACACATTATGGAAGGAATATGAGGTGAGTAAATAATGCCAAAATAAAACATAATCATGTGTATTGTACTTGTCGAATAACCACATGAAATTTCAATTACTAGCTTCATAATGAGGGAAGTGCATATTCCGGACATTCTGAACCATTTTTTCAAGGCCTCGGCCATGACGTCTTATGATTAAGGCTTCGTCCAAAATCCATATATCACATTGGGAAAGGCCTTGGCCAATTCCACGTCTATTTGTCTCATAAGAACAATCGATGCATCGAGGGGCTAGAGAGGGCCCCACCCATCACATAATAAGTCCAATGAATTCCTCATATGAGCGGGGATAAACATAAAAAACATATACATTCATATTGAAACTATCATATGAAATGTAAGAAACCTTCCCCAATTATTGAACATAAACACTAACCATTCAGATTCATATGGTGAATGGTTTTAGGATAGATCATCCACAACAGAGTTAATCATAAACCATTAAATAAAATATGGTAGATGACTTCATAAATTATTAAACCCAATAATACCATGGAATCAACAAGAGTGTTGAATTAGACAAAAAAACTCTTATAAAATCATTAAACAATTCTTGAGATAAACATTATTTTATTTTGAAAAGAAGAGTTATTTTGGAAAAAAAATCTTTTTATCAAACTAGAAGTGAGGTAAGATAGTATTATCATAATAAAATGAGTGATTTTATAATGATAACTATTTCCAAAAATAGTTCATAGTGTTCCCTAGAAAATAGGAATGAATTTGAGAAATTCCCTTGAATCAGGCTTGTATTTTGTAAACAACATTGAAAGTTCCTTTTAAAACGTGTATATATCCATAAAATAAGGATGGTTTCTGGTTTTTACAGATATATATGATACTGAAACAGAACATATGATGAGTACATAACAATAAATAATAATTACATCTAGGTAATTAGACAATGAATGTATCCCAAATGAAAATGGATGTTCGGGTGGAAAAACCCTTACCTTAACTCCAAACGTGATCCTATCTTGTACCTAAGCTCCTGGAATATGAAATTATACTTGTTAATAAATTATTTAAGAACCTATTATACATTTATTTAGTTTACCATAATTCTGGTTAGTTCATTTATGCATATATTGACAAGTTATTGTATTGAATTTCGTCGTTTTGGAGTGTTGTTTCCTTTATTTTCATATTCGATTCACTTGATTTTAAGTAATGAAGTTCAATGGATGTAAATATCTAGAATTGAAATTAAATATTATTTATGAACATCCATAATTGTTAATGTCCATTTCTATCATTTGGTTACATGGAATGAGGATTAATCATTAGATGACCACCACTTCGATTATTCGGCAGTATTTGGAATATTATGAACTAGTTTTGTCGTATAACTTAATTATTTGTAAATATTATGGTTCCTAAATATTAATTAGGTTATAAAACATATATTATAGTCTATTTCAACCATTAATATGGTTTCATGACCAGTAATGAAGAAGAAATTGAAGAATGAAACTTCGTCGTCCATGAAGGTTATAAATTGGAACCTCATGGATGTTGATTTTGTTTATAAAATAAAAGGGAGGGAGTAAGAATATTTATGATGGTTCATCCATTGACATGACATAAATCCACTATATAGATGTTACTGAAGTTATGATGATCATTTGGGCTGAGGAGGTAAGTAGAGGATAACAAAAGAAGATAAATTGAAATGAAACCAAATGAAAAAGAAGGGTACTTTACCTCTTGAAATAACCTCGATGAAAAACTACTTAAGGGAAGAGGTTTTGGTGTTTTGGCAAGACCAAAATCTTAATGGACGTGGGGAGAGACTAGGGAAGGGTAATTGGTTTGAGGAGCATCAAGGCGTAGAGTAGTTAAGAGAAGAGGGAGTGGTGATGGGTTTTTATAGTGTAGGAGAGGAGTATATTTTGAATATTTTATTCATTATTTAATTATTTCCCTCAAGACAACCAATAGTGTGGTTTCATGTGACCCATAATAGTAATATGTCCCTGTGAATTCGAAACAAGTGGCCTTGCATCACTTGTGATGTCATGAATAGTGTATTTATCTGATAATTTGTACATATGGTATTTTATCGTTTTCACTATTCATAAAAAATTCTAGAATTTCTGAAAAATCCCAAAAATACACCCATACCATATTTCAACATGTTGAATTCAAAAGTGAGGTCCATTTTTAAAAAACAGTTTTCTAAATATTATTAATTGAATTTTTAAAAAAGGTCATAGTTAATTCGAAAAATAACAATCTTGAAGTGCAATTAGAATTATGTGACATTGAAAAATTAATTAAGATCCCATTATCATATTACCTTAAGAAAATAAAATAATAATATTTTTTGCTATTCATAAGAGTCATATTACTATTCATAATACTATTCATAAGGGTATGTTACTATTCACCAAAAATCAAGTTTGTTCTATCAGACTCTAAATGACTTACTGAACACAACTCTAGGTGACCATTTTTGGAAATTCAAAACATAGAAGAGGAAAAGTTGTGTTTAATGACTAGATTATAAAATTGAATTCTATATTTATTTTCAACACCTTGGGGTGTTACATTCTACCCTCCTTACAAAAATTTCATCCTTGAAATTCACAGAATATTACCTAAAAAGATTCGGGCATGTCTTTAACATAATCTCCTCAGGCTCCCATGTTGCTTCCTCCATCTTATGGTTCCTCCATAGAACCTTCACCGAATGAGTCGTCTAATTTCTCAATACTTGTTTTCTAGTGTCAAGAATATTGATATGATCTTCACAGTAAGATAGATTGGGATCAAGTTCCACTTCTTCATAAGTGAGTACATGTGTTGGGTCTGGCATGTACTTTCGTAACATTGACACATGGAACACATTGTGAACCTTGGAGAGACTTGGAGGCATCGCCAAACGGTAAGCTATGGTTCCAACTCGGTCCAGAATTTCAAAAGGTCCAATGTACCAAGGATTTAATTTTCCCTTCTTCCCAAATCGTATAATACCATTCTATGGAGATACCTTTAAGAAAACGTTATCACCTTCTAGAAACTCCAAATACTTCCTTCGGTTATCTGTATAGCTCTTTTGCCTACTTTGAGCTATCTTGATATGGTTCTAGACAATCTTCACCTTTTCCATTGATTCTTCATCAAGTTCTGGGCCCATGAGCTTTCTTTCACCAACATCATCCCAGCAAGTTGGTGTATGACATCGCCTCCCATATAATACTTCATAGGGTGCCATTTTTATATTTGAATGGAAGCTATTGTTGCAGGAAATTTCTACGAGAGGTAAATAATAATCCCACATACCTTGAAAATTAAGTGAACAAGACCTCAACATGTCTTCCAATATTTTAATAGTCCATTCTGATTGTCCATCAGTTTGTGGGTGGTAGGCAGTGCTCAACTGAAGATCAGTATCTAGGGCCTTTTGAAGTCTTTTCCAAAATCTTGATGTAAAACGTGGATCACGATCTGAAACAATCGATAGGGGTACTCCATGAAGTCTCACAACTTCATTAATATATAGTCTTGCTAGAAATTCAGGAGGTAGATCTTCTCTTATAGCAAGAAAATGTGCTGAATTGGTAAGAAGATCGACAATGACCCATATAGCATTGTTCCTTCTAGGATTCTTTGGTAGTCCCATGACAATGTACATCATGATATTATCCCATTTCCACTTAGGTAAGAGAAGAGGTTGCTATACTCTTCCAGGCCGTTGCCTTCCAGCTTTCACTTGTTGACAAACCATACTTCTTGACACAAAATCAGCAATCTCCCTCTTCATGTTGTCCCACAAAAAAATGTTCCTTCAATTCTATATACATCTTAGCACTTCCATGGTGTATAGAGAAATTGGAACTATGAGAATCATCCAACAATTCCCTTTTTAGATCAGGTATTCCGGGAACACAAAGTCTCTTCCCAAATTTCAGAATTTCATCTTTATATACGATGTCACTCAATCTCCCATCATTCACAGCATTAATCTTCTATAGAAACTCCCCATCATCAGCCTGAGAATTTTTTATCCTTTCATGTAAATATGGTTTGTCAACCATTTGAAAAATAATTGATGTTTCACATTCCATGGTTATTCCCATATCCATCATTACTAGATACATGAAAATAGGATCCCTTTCAAATATCATCTTTCTCAAAACTCCATGAACCTTTATACTCAAGGCATCTGCCACCTTATTTTCCTTCCATGAGTGGTAGTGTATCGTGCAGTCATAATCCTTGAGTAGTTCAATCCATCTCCTTTTCCTCATGTTGAGTTCTTTCTGTGAGAAAATATACTTCAAACTCTTGTGATCAGTATAAATATCACATTTTTCACCATAGAGATAATGTCTCAATATCTTCAAAGCAAATATTACAACAGATAACTCAAGATCATGATTAGGATAGTTTTTCTCCTGAATTTTCTGTTGTCATGATTCATAAGCAATAACCATATCATTTTGCATAAGGACAGAACCAAGTCCTTTCGTTGAAGCATCACTATAAATAAAAAAACATTCATTCCCCGATGGTATAGTCAATATATGATCAATTACTAATCTTATCTTAAGTTATTCAAACCATTCTTCACAATATTTTGTCCAAACAAATTTAACCCCTTTATGTGGGTGCTTCGTTAGCGGGTTAGCCAGTCGGGTAAAATTCTGTACGAAACACTGATAATAACCTACTAATCCAATAAAACTGTGTACCTTAGTTATGTTTGTTGGCATGGGCCAATCTTGAATTGCCTTTTTCTTTGCAGGATCCACTAGTATTCCATTCTTGGAGACAATATGGACCAGAAAAGAAACTGATTGAAGCCAGAATTCGCACTTGCTGAACATCCCATATAATTTATTTCTTCTAAGAGTTCTCAGAATAACCCACAAGTGATTATAATTGTCTTCATTGATTTTTGAATATATGGGAATATCATTGATGAATACCACACAAAAGTTATCAAGATATTCCTTTAAAACACTATTCATTAAATCCATGAAAACCGAGGGTGCATTTGTCAGTCCAAAAGGCATCACTGTAAACTCATAATGCCCATACCTGGTCTGAAATGCTGTCTTAGGAACATCTTTCGTCCTCACACGCAACTGATGATATCTGGATCAGAGGTCAATCTTTGAAAAGTATTGAGCTACATGCAGTTGGTCATATAAATCATCAATCTGGGGCAGATGATACTAATTATTTATTGTAAAAGCATTAATTTCCATATAATAAATGCAAAGCCTCATAGATCTATCTTTCTTCTTGACAAAGAGGACTAGGCCTCCCCATGGAGAAACACTAAGTCAAATAAATCCTTTTTCAATTAAATCCTATAGTTGTTTCTTTAGCTCTACTAATTCCATAGTGTCCATTTTATAGGGATTCTTTGATATAGGTCTTGCATCAAGAATTAAATCAATAGAAAACTCAACTTCCCGCTATGGAGGATGTCCAGGTAAATCCTCTTGAAATACATCAATGTACTCCTTCACTATGTGCACATCCTTAATATGAAGATTTCTTTCCTCACCCATAGAAATTGGATTATCTTCCTCTCCATGTATTGTATTCAGTAGAGCTAATGGGGGTGGTTCTAGATAAGAATCAGGTGGAGATGTTTCCTCCCTAAAGACAAGGGATTCGACACCATTTTCAAAAATTGTAACTTCCTTCTTCTTACAATAAATCTTCGCATCATAATTTTACATCCAATCCATACTGAGAATTATATCAAATTCATCCATTGGTATGATGATAAGGTTTGAAACTAGAGCACATTTCGGTGTCGGGAGGGGGACTAATCGACATGCCTTTGTTGCAATGATACATCCATTTGGAGTTCTGACTGATAACTCCTTTATTACATTAAATTGGACATATCGAATTTTCTTGGAAAATTGGGAAGATATAAATGAATGCGATGATCCAAAATCAAATAAATTATTGGATAAATTTGAGGAAATGATTAAAGTACCTGCCACAATGTCATTAAGAAGATCAACCTCTGCAGTTGTGATTGCAAAAGCATGTCCCTGATCCCTTGGCCTTTTATGTTTCATATTTCCTTGACGTTTTGGATAATCATTAGAATAGTGTCCCATCTCCCGAAAACAATATCATTGAACATCATTGGATTCCTTCTTCCTTTTTCAATCACCAGCAAGATGGCCTTTTTGACCACATTTGTAGCATACTCCTTTTCTTTTTATGCATGCACCAGGGTGTTGCTTTCCGCAATTTTCACATGGTGGAAATTCAACTCTTCCCTTCTTCCCCAATTATTTATTTCCTATCCCTGGGTTTTCAGCAGTACTCTTCTTTTCTTGCTTTCCCTTAATGTCATAAGACATAGAGAACTATTTTTTTGTCTTGATGGAACATGAAACTATATCCTCATATGATGAAAAACTTTGGGAGACCAATGCCCTCCAGAGGAATGGCTTTAGGCCACCAAAGAATCGATCAATTTTTCCCCATGGATTTTGTAAGTAGTCTGCAACATGTCTTGTTAATCTTGTGAAGTTATCTTCATACCATGCAACATTCTCATCTTGCTTCTACCTCAGATTCAAGAATTTTCTCTCCATATCTTCCCACTGCTCATGAGGGAAATATTTTTCTAAGAATATTTCCTTAAAATCCCTCCATTCCATCTCTTCTATCTATTCATCCACCTTTATGTTTTGGATTAATGAAAACCACTGATTTGCATCTCTTGATAGACCATGAAAACCTTCTCTCTTTCATTACATCCCAAAGAATGAAATATCTTCTCAAGGGAACATATCCACTTCTCTACTACAAACGGGTTTCTAGTCCCGTTGAATGATAGAGGTTGTTGTTTCACAAAGCGATATAACATGGATCCTCCATGTGGTGGATCCAGATGCTCCATATGGGTAAGGCTATTATTCATAACCTAAGTAACTTATCCCGATATAGTTATGAGTTGCTCAGCTCTAGTCACGTCACCAGAGCCAACATCATTATCTTCCGTCGGAGGAAAATCCCTACAGGGTACACGTGTATTCGTGTGATTTCCATTCTGTCCACTAGGCACCATATCTAGATAATGGAATACACTATATTAGGTTATGAATCATAATGTATAATATTAACTAAAAAATACTCAGAAAAATTGAGATCCTATGCATGGATAATCCAATATTCACAAATATGGTTTCTTTGAGGAATATTTTACATTTCAATCCATTATAATGGCTTGAAATAAATTGCGAATTATCCCAAGCATATCCCCCAGGAGTGTCGTAACCAAGAGTGAAGCAAGGATCATTTTCATGCACCAGTTCCTGTTCGAGTCTAGCTCAAAGCGGTGTTTTCGGGTTTTACCCCTAGATACATCTATGCCGGAGCCGCCTCTACCTACTCGTATCCAGAAAGGGATGTATTTCTTGAAGGATCCACATAATCTATTCCTTACCAAAATACCAGGACGTTATTGTATGTATATCCTCAAAGACTAACTTAGGTACTCTTCACTAATTCTGTGTTTTCTAAATCTAGTTTCAAAGTATTCTACTAAGCTTCCTCTGATACCAACTATATGGACCCGACCCCAGTTTCCCAGAGTCGGTGCCTTATTTGATTACATTGTCATACATACAAGGAAAACGAATCCCAAAGGGCCGAGTAGTTTAGTATTATTCGAAACAAGATACATACATAAGTTAATCATTAAAACATGAAGTGAAAAACACTATTTTATTCCACTAGAAACATCTTGTATCTTAGATTTATGCTTGCAGGTCATTCATAAATTACTTCTTCATGTCCTGAGAAAATGAAACATAAGAAAGGGGTGAGCTCAAATGCTCATTAAGAGTAAGAAATATAGGGGAAGATAATAAAAACAATAGACATGGTGAATAATTGAAAACACTTGCCTTTAATAATAAACTTGAAACACATTATGGAAGGAATATGAGCTGAGTAAATAATTCCATAATAAAAAATTATCATGGGTATTCTACTAGTCAAATAACCACATGAAAATTCAATTACTAGATTCATAATGAGGAAAGTGCATATGCCGGACATTCTGAAACATTTTTTCATGGCTTCAGCCATGATGTCTAAAGATTAAGGCCTTAGCCAAAATACATATATCACATTGGAAAAGACCTTGACCAATTCCACGTCTATTTGTCTCATGATACCTATCGATGCATCGTGGGGATATAGCGGGCCCCACCCATCACATAATAAGTCCAATGCATTCTTCATATGAGCAGGGATAAACATGAACAACATATACATTCATATTGAAACTATCATATAAAATGTAACAAACTTTCCCCTATTATTGAACATAAACACTAACCATTCAGATTCATATGGTGAATGGTTTTAGGATAGATCATCCACAATAGAGTTAGTCATAAACCATTAAATAAAATATGGTAGATGAATTCAAAAATTATTAAACCCAATAATACCATGGAACCAACAAGAGTGTTGAATTAGACGAAAACACTCTTATAAAATCATTAAGCAATTCTTGAGATAAGCACTCTTTTATTTTGAAAAGAAGAGTTCTTTTGAAAAAAAAATCTTTGTATAAAACTATAAGTGAGGTAAAATATTATTATCAAAATAAAATGAGTTATTTTATAATGATAAAGGTTTCCAAATATAGGTCATAGAGTGCCCTTGAAAATAGGAATGAATTTGGGAAATTCCCTTGAATCGGGCTTGTATTTTGCAAACAACTTTGAAAGTTCCATTTAAAACGTGTAAATATCCATAAAATAAGGAAGGGTTATTGTTTTTACACATATATATGATACTAAAACAGAACATATGATGAGTACATCACAATACATAATAATTACATCGAGGTAATTAGACAATGAAAGTATCCCGAATGAAAATGGAAGTTTGGGTGGAAAAACCCTTACCTTAACTCCAAACGTGTTCTGATCATGTACATAAGCTCCAGGAATATCAAATTATACTTTTTAATAAATTATTTCTTAACCTATTATACATGTATTTAGTTTACCATAATTCTGGTTAGTTCATTTATGCCTTTATTGACAAATTATTGTATTGAATTTTGTCATTTTGGAGTGTTGTTTCCTCTATTTTCATATTCGGTTCACTTGCTTTTATGTAATGAAGTGGAATGGATGTAAATAATCAGAATTGAAATTAAATATTATTTATGAACATCCAGAATTTTTAATGTCCATTTCTATCATTTGGTTACACGGAATGAGGATGAATCATTAGACGACCACCACTTCGATTATTCGGCGGTATTTGGAATATTATGAACTAGTTTTGTCGTATAACTTAATTATATGTACATATTCTTGTCCCTGAATATTAATTAGGTTATAAAACATATATTATAGACTGTTGCAACCATGAATATGGTTTCATTACTAGTAATGAAGAATAAATTAAAGAATGAAACTTTATCGTCCATGAAGGATATAAATCAGAACCTCATGGATGTCAATTTCATTTATAAAATAAAAGGGAGGGAGTAAGAATATTTATGATGGATCTTCCATTCACATGATATAAATCTAGTATATAGACGTTACTTTAGTTATCATGATCATTTGGACAGAGTAGGTGAGGAGAGGATAACAAAAGAAGATAAATTTAAATGAAACCAAATGAAAAAGGGTACTTTACCTCTTGAAATAACCTGCTTGAGAAACTCCTTAAGGGAAGAGGTTTTGGTATTTTGGAAAGACAAAAAGATTCTTGGAAGTGGGTATAGACTAGGGAAGGGTAATTGGGATGAACATTGAGGAGCTTCAAGGATTAGAGTAGTGAAGAGAAGAGGGAGTTGTGAGTGATTTTTATAGTGGATGAGAGGAGTAAATTTTGAATATTTTATTCATTATTTTATTATTTCCCTCAAGACAACCAATAGAGTGGTTTAATGTGACCCCTAATAGTAATATGTTCATGTGAGTTCGAACCAAGTGGCCTTGCATCACTTTTGATGTCATGAATAGTGTATTTATCTGATAATTTGTATATACGGTATATTATCGTATTTCACTCTTCATAAAAAAATCTAGAATTTCAGAAAAATCCCAAAAATTCACCCCTACAATTTTTCGACGTGTAGAATTCAAAAGTGAAGACCATTTTTCAAAAATAATTTCCTTAATATTATTAATTTAATTTTTAAATAAGGTCATAGTTAATTCAAAAAATAACAATGTTGAAGTGCAATTAGTTTTATGTGAAATTGAAAAATTAATTAATATCTCATTATCTTATTACCTTAATAAAATAAAATAATATTATTATTTACTATTCATATGGGTCATATTACTATTCATAATACTATTCATAAGGGTATGTTACTATTCACCAAAAATCATATTTGTTCTATCAGTCTCCAAATGACTTACTGAACAGAACTCTAGATGACCATTTTTTGAAATTCAAAACATAGAAGAGGCAATGTTTTGTTTAATGGATAGATTATAAAATTGCATTCTATATTTATTTTCAAAACCTTGGGGTGTTACAAATGGACCATCTAAAAAAATCTCTGTCTACTCATCTGGATGATGATATTTAGTTGGAGATTTGTGGGAGGAAAACCATAATTCATTTATTATTTTGTCATGTCAAAATTTCTATATCATTTTTAATTCCTTTTCATTCTTTATTTTGTGTATTTCAGGATGTTACATTGTAAAACTAGAACAATTTGAATAAAATGCCAATCCCCCTTTCGCACTCGGTGTGCCTGCTTATTTTCTCTGCTATTCTAGATGTTTACCCCAATGAACTAACATTTGTTATATAGTGTCATATTTTCTCTTTTAACACATTTTAGTTACATTGTATTTTAAATCTACAGCAACTCAAACACCACCCATGGCATACCACTCATACTAGAGAGATCTTTATTCCCTATTATTTTAATTTTTTCCAATATACCATTTCAAATACTTTAAAATTCACATCCATACCGCTCCTACAATCATTCTATTGACAGTGGGGACATTGTCTCTTACTAAGTGTGTGTGTGTGGGGGGGGGGGGGGGTCTTCTAACATTATCACTAATGACAGACTTGATTTTTTTACCTTTCTACCTTGTCTAGGAGACAATTTTATAAATTATAAGCATTCTTTAAACATGAAAATTATTCACTAATAGAAAATATGTCTATCCCCATGGATCTATACACACAGATTTTAGAAAACCTATGGGTATAAGTGAAATATCTTGATCTATACCAATGATTTTGTAACAACCGTGGGTATACAATGCCCCAATTTCATGATTCCACTAAGCTTCCCCTCTCGATTTAAAATTTTCATTGGGCTCCCCCATGTGAAAACTCTCCTCCCCTCCTCGATGTCAGCTTTCTGTCCTTGTGATCCCCTACCTGAGAATGACCTCTCGACCTCCACCTCCACCTCAACGTCCCGACCTCTGCCTCCCTACCCCAAACCCTCTCAGATACCTCCCTTCTGGCGATGCCCCCCTCCCCCTCTCAAATCCCTCTCCTCTAGAGATGTCTCCACTTGATCCACGACTAGGGTTCTAAAACAGAGATCTGATCACCGAGTTCCATCAATCAGACGTAAGGACATGATCTGCCAGTAATATGGGGTTCCAAAAGGTGGATAAAATTTGAAGGTACTCATATCCAGGTTTAAAGTTTTTCTAATCTAGATTTATTTCATTTGTTTAAGCATATATCACATATTTTTCATTGAAATATTCTTAGTGAATGAAATAGTTTCCTAAAATTTAGGAATTTGATTATAATTATGATCACATTCATTTAAATGGAAGTGATATAAGTTATTGATTCACATTCAAATATTATATTGATCATTATAATTATTGTTACAACATTTATTATTATAAATGATGGTTACTATTTATAATTAATAATTATCATATCAAATATTTTTTAAATTAACTCTAATAGTGTCAGTGGTAATAATAACATTACAAATATATTCTTTATAATCCTTTACGATAATATGCATAATGTTTTTTTAAAAGGTACTGTATTGGTCAAAGACCAAGACACAATTGATTGATAAATACGTAAAGGAACTACAAAAGTTTGAATGAGAGAATTTTTTTACAATATTATTCACAAAACAAGAAAAGATCAACTAAAAAATCATCACAACACTTCATATCCTAGTTGATTCTCTTGTTAGCAACACCATCAGCCTCGGTGTTCGCTTCTCGATAGGTATGTGTGGTGATGTATTGATGCTCTAGAAGCGAGTTAAGGCAATTTACCCAGTGAGCTGTAAGAGGCCATGCAAGGTGAACCCCACCATTCCAGATATCTTGGGAAATGTTGGTGGAGTCACTTTCAATCAATATTGTTCCATCCATTTTTATTAACAAAAAATAATAGCCTAAATCACAGCCGACATCTCTACTTCTAGGGAGGAGGCATATCTGCAGCTGCCATTGAAACAACCATGACACTATCCTAGAGAGTCTCTAAAGATGGACCCACAGCCCGTAGGTCCTGGATTTACTTTGGGGGAACCATAGACATTAATTTTAATTCATCCCGGAAGTAGGGCTTTCCAAAACACCTCGATATAATGCATCAGTTGAGGGAAGATTCCATCAACTCTAAGGTGCTGCAAGATCATGAGATCATCAACCGAGTTGTTACAATTCATTTGCTAGAGCGTGGAAGCATCCCTAATGTCAATAAGAATTTTAATGCGACATTAATTAAGATTTAATGAGTAATTATTATAAACAATAGAATTTATATCATTCTAGATAATGTGGAGGAGCTCATAAAAAGTTGATAAGAATAGATTTTTTATTTTTCATGAAGTGTCAATCTCCAGAGTCCATTTTAGCAGAGAAAAAATAAAGTCAGATCATAACCATATGCAATCAAAAATGTCATTAATATATTCCAAAGATAATATTTCATAGCACATGACAAAAATAAGTGATTGATGTCCTCCCTATATTGATGAAAAATGTGGAATATAAAGTAGAACTTGATACCAAAATATTGGAGGGAAACCTCCATAGGAACACAATTATGAGCAATATGCCAGACTAGATTAAGTCATGAGGGTTTAATATAAGGGTTATCAAATAACTTAAACCAAGAGAAATTAGAAGTATAGTTAGTGAAGAAATGATTGTAATAAGTTTTGGAGTCAGGAAATCCATTATGGGTAGGTTTCAAAATAATAAAATCTCCATGTTTAGAAAAGGAGTAATCATTAACTACCTATAGGATAGAATTAGGGAGCTCTAGGTTACGAGCTTGGATAAATTCTTTTATGGTAGTGTTGATAAGATCCAGATTAGTGTTAAGAGGTAACATAGATTTGAGAGGGGATCCAGTCCAATTTTCAAGCCAGAAGCTCATGGAATATTTTTAACTAACCATCCTTATGGAGATTTGCATGATATTGAAAAATAAGATTCTAATAGAAGGCCAAATTGAGGAGTTTACATAGTGTTAATTACATTTTAAACCTTCTTTAGGAATCTATCTCTAAGACAATACATGGAGTCAGGTTTATGATTGATAATTCTCTAGGTGATTCTTGCCTAAAGAGCCTCATTAAAATATTTGATATTTTTAATGCCAAGACCACCTCTCTCAAGTGGTTTGTAACAAGAAGAATAGGGAATTGTAACAAGCTTTTGTTCAATAATACTACTAGTCCAAATTATTTTTTAATATAGACATTAATTTTCTTGAGGATACTATCAAGCCATTTTTAAATCATCAGCGAGTAACACATTTTGGAAACAATACTTGATTTCACCAGGTAGATCCTTCCAGCCATGGAAAGAGATTTCCCCTTCTAGGAGGAAAGATGATTAGTAACTTGATTGACAACATCATTAAAATAAATGGATTTAGGCCAGCCCAAGAATATGGAAACTCCCAATTAGGTAAAGTGGATGGATTCTTCTTTAATACCAAGGCTTTCAATGATATGAGTTTTCTTAGTGGGAGGGAAATTTTTTCCAAAGAAGATAAAAGATTTGATCCAACTCATTGATTGACCTGTAACCTCTTGATAGTGAGATAAGGCATTTCTGAGGCTAAGGATATTTATTTTTCTTCCAATAAGGTACAAAATTATATCATCAGCATAAAGGAATTGGGATGGCACATTTGGATTTCTGGAATCCCGAATAGGTTTGAGTTTTTTTTTGAAGAACAAGGCTAGTAATAAGTCTATTAAGATAACCCTCTGCAATGAAAAAAATAGTAGCAGAGAGGGGATCACCTTGGTGGAAACCCTTTGAGAATTTAATGTATATTTTGGGGGATCCACTGATGAGGATGGAAATAGAGGCTGAATTGATAAGGGAGTTTATCCTACTAATGAAGACATCATTGAAACCAAAACACTGAAGGACTTTGAAAATGAAGCTCCAATCAATTGTATAAAATGATTTCCTAATGTGGAGTTTAATGGCAATATTTTCTCCTATGGAGGATTTATTAAGAGAGTTAGTGCATTCAGAAGAAAGGAAAAGGAAATCACGTATGGACCTACCTTTTATGAACCTAAATTGATTCCAGGAAATGATTCTGCTACACAGAGATGAATTTTTATTAGAAAAGAGTTTTTTAATGATTTTATAAAGGCAATTGGTGAAGGAAATATTTCAGAATAAATGAATTTATGAGGCATTGGCTACCTTTGGGATTAAAGTAAGGAATTGGGAATTGAGACCATAAGAGAGGTTACCATAACATAAGAAATATTAAACATGCTTGAAAGCATCTGCATGGACAACCTCCTAGTGGTGTTGATAAAAACCATTAATAAAACCATCTGAACCCATATCACAGTCTTGGTCGAGGTAAAATACAGTGTATTTGATTTCAATTTCTAGGGGAGTGCTCAGGATAAATAGATTATCATCCTCATTGACTATGTTAGGAATGATCCTAGGAATGATATTTATATTTATATTTGGCCCATTAAGGATGTTGTCAAAATAATTGACCACGTAATTAGCTATTGAAGGTTCCAAGTCATAGAGCTTGCCATCGTCTTTAAGGAAGAATAGAGGATGACATACCTTCCTAACCCTCCGAAGGAAAATGAATAACTTGGTGTTTCTATCAACATTTGAGATCCATTTAACATTGAAGACTTGTTTTCGAACGTTGTCTTTGAGAAATAGAAGATTATTGAGTTTCATAGAGACATTTAATTCATTTTGGGGATCAGAGGAGAAGTCATAATTAGTAGAGCTAATTTCGATTTTATTGAGCTCATTCTTAAGGGTGGATATGTATTGGTCAATTTGTTTAGATTTACCCCCACACCAACTCTTGAGACATTGATTAAGATTCTTGAGCTTAGGTTACCTTGACTTTAAAATGATAAGGACTTTATGATTAGGTTAACTTTACTTTATAATGATATCATATAATCAATATGGGGTCATTACTAAAAGAAAAAATGAATACTATTTTCTATTTCATTTAAATATACTAATACTATTCAAAATAAATCCATGCATATAAATTTAACTTTAATGTGTAACATTTATAAATATTTCAATACCATTAATTTGGATTTTATTTTTTATATTCTTTTAGTTTTTCAAAATATTACAATAAATTGGTTATTGTAACATAGAAGAATATTATAATTTTTATGCCTAATAATGGACCCCCAATGGGGTATTTTAAATGCTAAAGGGGTGTATGGGATGTTCAACCCCTATTCACATTATGGTTTGGACTTATAGAAGATTAGCTAAAAATATACTTTTGAAAGGATACCTAAATTGTGATTTTTATCCCTATCATGGCGTCAAGGTACTTACACCATTGAGCCTATTTTATATTGCTGAACTATGGATTTTAAATTATGTGGATAAATATACACTAGAAACAAAAAAGATACTTTTTTATGCATTTTGAGTTTGTTTATAGAATTCCATAGCATAGAATAAATATTTTTTGTACTTTTACAAATACATTTTATTTGAATGAAGAATAAAATTATCAAATAACTCAATAAAAAAATAAAGAGTGATTGATGTTAAATACATTTGAATTACTTTTTTTCGTTCATAGGTATGTTTATCAACATAGAAACCATATTTTCCAAAAAAAACCATAGTTTCCAAAATTATACTTTAAATTTTGTAATGAACTTCAATGTCGTGTGATATTGGCGTTGATGAAAGTGTTAAATATATGTGGAGTAGAGCAGAAGTGGTTTTGAAATTTAGAATATGGATTCGGGAGTGGGATAATTAAGATTTTTTTGAGTGTTAAAAGATATTTTTCATTGATTCAGGGACAAAAGTAAAATACTTATATCAATGTTTTGGTGTTTGGAAATTAAAACCTATTATATTTTCTTTAGTATAAGCCATCAGAACCTTGGGTAGAGGCTTTGTGCCATTAAAAATCTATCAAAGGGGTTAAACATCCAACTTTAGGAGCCCGATGGTTGGAATTGTATATCTAGTAGTGTAATGGAACTCTAGTGAGGGCCACCAAAATCTTAGTGGTTCCCCTAAACAACTAATTCATGTTGGGGAATTTTGTTTATTCCACAAAATATTTTATAAAATTTATCTCATATACTTTATCCTTCAATTATCTACATGTTTTAAGGATTCACCTTTCAATACCCTCTCTTGTACATTGTATTCTCCATGATTTTTCCCCTCATCCACTTTTACAATTGGTGAAACGTATATAGTAGTGACTTTCGACGAGTGATGTTTATATCTTGTAATGTTTTATTATTGTTTTCCCTCTATTCTTCTTAGTGATTTTCCTTAAATTCCTATTTTTTCTTCTCTTTTATTTTAAGGGAATAAGGATAAATCATACTGCAACAAAAGATGAGAAAAAACCTATGGTCATGAGGTAGGCGATACCTAATATTTTATCTCATTTTATATGTGTTTCCATGTGATGTATAATTGTGTACTTTGAGTAAGTGGGCATGATGGAATGAAATTTGTTCTAATAACTTGAGAGTATATGGATTATTAGATACATTAAAGATATTTTACACATGATTATCCTTGGGTTTTGAGGATTCCAATGATTACTTCAATGTAAGGGAATTATTAGACATTTAAATATAGACTCATGAAGGGTTTCTACTGAGAAGTTATGACTATGGAGATATTTTATGGTATAATTTAAGGATTTTTATCTTTATTAATAGTAGTGATTTTTATATGAGTTATGGGGTAGTCCAAGATGATGATTCTTGAGAAAATAAGTTCTTCAGGAGTGATGAATTATTAGAATAGAATGTGATTCCTATATAATGACCTATGTGTTCTTCTGTATCTATGGGTGAGAATACTCCAAGGGTATATTTATTTGGGAATTGCCAATGGGGGTTTCTCCTCAGGGGCCTCATGTATATATATTAGAGTAATGATTCATAGGGGTTATGTAAAAATTGAAGGATGACTTTGAGAAATGAATGTTGATTTCTCATTGAGACTAAGAGTGGTCTGTAATTTTTGTGAAAGATAAATTACCATGGATATGGGACCATAATGTTGGCCAGGATATGGGATTAAATTTTGACCTTAATACACAAAATTGATAAGTAGATAGATAGGTTATAATATTACTTGTCAGATTACAGTTTTCAGTTCCTAATCTTTCCAAGAAGGATCAGCTCTTAAAGGGTTGTTTAGAGTTCTTGATTTCTGTTACTTAATATCCTTTAAAAAACTGTTAGGTGTGGTTTCTATGTTTTTACTTTTTGTAATTATAACTTCTTACATTTACCTTTTTAATATTATTTCATGATACTCTATTCATTACTAAAAATAAGAGGCATATATTCTGGAACAATATTCTAGGGACCCCACCTATGATGAAGTAGTGATCATATGTCCCTATATTTGTGAAAATTCTATTGAGGATATCTTTAACCCTATATATATATATTCTCATATGTATAAGATGAAGTGGATATATCATACCCTTTCTTGTCATGATCTTGTGGGTTCCTTCTTTGTCATGGTCTTGTGGGTGGACATGTTTTGTACCATATGCATTTCTATTCCACTGGAGGTCCAACCATTGCATAATTGTAAAATGAACTAAATACCACCCATTCAAATTAGATTGAAATGTACCATAATTAATTCCTCAATATAAGAATTAATAATAAAACATTATCTCTAATTGATACTAATAACAACTTAAAACCCAAAAAAAATTCACTAAAGCATCTACCAATAATCCCTAGAGAATGATTAATGCACAATAAGATGTTTCAAGAATCACAAACTATTTCATTCAACACTAATTAAACCACACAAATGATTCACATCCTAAATAATCCAATAATGGCTCAACATTTTTCACATAATTTTTATTTACTTCAAGGTTTAGTATCAGGAAATTTTACCAATAATGATCGAGTAAGTGAGGTAGGATTGTTATGCAATGGTTGGACCTCTAGTGGAATAGAAATGCATATTGTACAAAACATGTACACCCACAAGACCATGAAGTAAATAAATATTATGTGAAAAAATGTTGACCCATTATTGGAATATTTAGGATGTTATTCATTTGTGTGGTTTAAGTAGTGTTGAATGAAATAGTTTATGATTCTTGAAACATCTTATTGTGCATTAATCATTCTGTAGGGATTATTGGTAGATGCTTTAGTGAATTGTTTTTAGGTTACAAATAATGAACGAGTATGCGAGGTAGGATTTTTATGCAATGGTTGGACCTCTAGTAGAATAGAAATACATATGGTATGAAACATGTCCACCCACAAGACCATGAATTAAATAAATATTATGTGAAAAATGTTGATCCATTATTGGATTATTTAGGATGTGATTCATTTGTGTGGTTTAAGTAGTGTTGAATGAAATAGTTTATGATTCATGAAACATCTTGTTGTGCATTAATCATTCTCTAGGGATTATTGGTAGATGCTTTAGTGAATTGTTTTTGGGTTTTAAGTTTTGATTAGTATCAATTAGATATAATGGTTCATTATTAATTCTTAGATTAAGGATTTAATTATGGTAAATTTCAATCTAATTTGAATGGGTGGTATTTAGTTCATTTTAAAATTATGTATCTTTTCCATCTGTATTAAAAGAAACATAGAATAAATTTATCATATTACTCACTTTCTCCCTAAAATCTATATTGTAATATGAAAATTGATACTCAAATGATGTTCAAAGTGATCCCAATATATGTTATTTTAAATGTGATTATTTTTTAATATAAATCCTTTACATATATTTTTATACCTGAGAATTCATATATATATTTTGGATTAGTATTTTTAATTTGGATGTATTTTTCCTAGTTAATTTCACTTATTTTTATCCATAATAATTTTTTGTTCTCAGTTAAATTCATTGAATGTATTCCATTACCCTTATTGTGAATTTCTATTATCTCAGACCAATAATGGAGGTGGTGAAAATTTTATTTGGGGTGAGAAATAATTCTGCCTATATATTGGTACATTCATTCCTTGTTCTTATTTTTTTTAAAAAATGATGATTGATCTCCTTTGGGTGAAATGATCTGCAACTCATTCCACTAAAAAAGAATTCTGAATTCATCCCAAAACCAAAAACCCTTAAAATCAATTAGATCATTGGTTTGGGAGAATTTATTCACTGAAAGCTTCCACATTCTAATCAAATTGAGGTTTTGGGAAGATTGGACCTTTAATAGGGCTTATTTATTCATTATTCCACTCATACTGTCTACCATCATTATAATTACAAAATATATATCAAAGAAATTCTTGAATGTTAGTTCCTTAATGCCATATATTTTGTTCATTCATGCCCACAATGTCACCTATACACCCATTTTTTATCCATGTATATTCATGTTTTAAATATTTTTTTAAAGAATACTATTAGTCATAACAACATTAACAATAAAATTTGGTGCAATTATTTCTAGAATTACTCCAAATGAAATAGAAGCTACTTCATAATGTGAATAATTAACTCCTTCAATAGAAGAACACTTCAAATTCAAACTGGATGACACTATAATCTTAGTAGCCCCACTACAAGGTACAAGTTATGGATTCATGAGAATTTTTTTCAAGATTATAGAAACCTAAAACTTTCATTCCAAAATATTTTTAAGATCTTTTCTAACAAAACATTGAATAATGTTGTAATGTTTTGGAATTGGAGACTCGACTATAAAGGAAAAACTGTTCACTAATTTTATAGATTACATGAAGTTGTTTGGTTGACATTCCACATATTAAGTGAAATTGGTTATTTTCTCTGGTGATTCATTCACTAATTGGTTGCAAGAAGAAGTGTATTCCTCTTATTATTTACACATTAAATGTTGTTTATTTACTCCCTAGAATTTATTCTTGATTCCAATAGACAGGTACACTATTCTACTGTAGATGTCTATAATCTAATGTTAGATGTATGATTTGAATTTTTCTTCCTCTAAACAATCCTTCCAATATAATCAGTTTCCTCCTTGCATACAGGAACATGCTTTGACCAATGGGGAATTTTGGTTCCTATATTGGGGCTGTGGCTTGTATAGTTACAAAAGATAGGTATGTTCAAGTCTAGTTTTTAATTTATTTTCTTTATATCATCATCTGCTTAGGCCTTTTACTACTTTATACAGATGAAGTGTAGTTATATTCTATGAAGTGGGGCCAGAAGGGCGTTGGAGGTGGCTACGTGGTTTTCTTTATAGGGGAGGGAGATTATGGTAGTGGAGGGATTAATTAGTGTATTTTATTTTTTTCTATATTTGTACTATGTTGTTTCAATTTATTATCATATCCTTTGGTTTGGACATTTAACATACAAATTCATCATGCTGAAATTTTATTTATTTTATACTCATGTTTTAATTAATTGCTTGTGGGGGGAATTGTTCTCGAGTGGTGATTCCTTTATGCCCGGACACTTGTTCCCACCAGTGGGTGTATCCCATACACCTTATACCATCATAGTATTCCTATATTAGAGTATATTTCTAAAACATGGGAAGGCCTATGAAAAATGGATAATTTGGAAGGGATTGAAAATTTCAAGGAATTAATTATGAATTCCAATGAATAAGGATTGAGGACACTAAAATTTATAATTAGTTGATATGAGATACTATGCAACATATATTGATTTTATAAATTCTATGTGTACAAAAGGTGGTGAAATGATAATTTTTTGGGACCAATAAATAGAAATTCACATTCATAACAAATTTGATAATGTAATATCGAATCATGAGCTACTATACATTATTGGAGTTCATGATTAGACTCTATCTCAATGAAACTATAGAAATACCTTGGTGCCAAAAATTCTATATAATACACCACATAGTTTGGTTTTAAATTCCTAGTAAAACCTTCATTGACCTCTTGTTAGGGGCCAAGACTTGTTAGCAGTTCACAATACGGGGAATGGTAGATATTCCCTTATCACATAAACTAAGTGGAGTGCCACACAATCCAAAATAAGAAAATTTCCCAAAATAAATACATGAGGTTATCTAAAGCTACATTCATTCTCTGATACAATGTCATAAACATTGTGAATCTTCCCACTGATTCTTTTATGAATATTGTGATCATTCTTAGAGCCACCCTCATAGTATTGTTTATCTAGGGAATCTAAATCATCTAGAAAACAACTGGTAAATGACTTATGATAAAATGGATCTCTGTATTGACTTGTCAATATCTTCAGGAAAAAACTAAATTCCCCTTGTAAGACTTTCATCTTTCAAACATATTGTGCCCAATAGATGGGTGACTAATCCATTGTATAAGACACTAAATAGAGTGTCTCATAACATATATAAAATATAGTTTCCAATTTTTCTTCTTTATAATCTAGTATTAAGGTGTGAAAAACATCACCGTGGTCAAATATGTAATCTATTGAAATAAGTTAATATCCATATTCAAACTACCCTTCTAAACTCTTGATAATCTTGACATTTGATTATTTATTTGAAAATATTCATTTAAGAACCATGTATGCTGAGTCATCATTAAAAACATTCCTTAAAAGAAAATCTTGAATATCACCACACAATATTCATCATTTAAGACCCCAAATTCTATGTAATATATATTACCAAAAATTTTCATTCAAAAAATTGCTGGCATGAGACCCGAAAATGAAATTCATGCAACCATAAAATCTATGAAATAGTTACATTCACATGTTTCATGTTTTCCATGATGAACACTGCCTGTTAGCTTCTATGTGCACACCTACATCTGTAGTTCCCATTCTACAATAGCTTCATGGAATCTTCTGACTCCCTGTGCAAAAACAATTATGCAGACCATTGAAATGTTGTGTAACCTCAGCCTACTAAACTAGTTAAAAATTTCTCCAGCATTCGTCTATTTTAAATCATTTCCAAACCTCTTATATTTTGATCAATTGCAGCCTTAACATATTAGTCACCTCTTTAATTAAACTAGTGAACATGATCCACATCCAATTTCTAAGGTGTATCAACGTTCATCCATGCTCCCAACACATATCAATATCTACAAATCATGAATGTTATTTCATTATGATATTCTTTCATGAATACCTTCTCCATCGGCCCTCTTCCAAGACATCTTCTTTATGTCAACATATCAAATGTACTCACTCTCTATATATATTTAATACATATTAATGAAATATATCTTCTTTATATTATTCTTGGAAAAGACAATGACTCTTCAATGAAACATACCTCATTCAAACCACATATATTTTCCACAAATCCAACCAATCAAGCCTTGTTTGAAATAATCTCCCCATTTGGATTTTGTTGGAAATCTTGGAGCATGATCAAATATCCCAATAAAAAACATCATTCTTCTCTCCACCTTATTCAATAAAATATGAAGGATCTATTTCTATTGGGGGAATATCAAGTCAATTTTATAACCCATCATTCCGAAACATACTCCATGCACTAAATATGTCCTGAGAAATCATCACCTTTAAAACCACTTCATGAATACCAGATTCAGATATATATTTCCCCTCAGGATTCTTTCACATCAAGAGACCATTTGAAGGACATCATAGAATATGGTTGAAAGGAAGACCACCATAAAGACTGAATTGGACACCAGATCCACTCGGTAACAAGAAAGACACCCACATATCTTCATAAATCCAATATTTTCATACTAATTCAAGATTATACAATTAGATCCAGATCTGACTTTTTTAGATTATAGATTCAATAATATTGGTTTAGAGATTCATTCATGGAACTGAATTTTTTATCTCTTTATTAATATAATTTATTTACAACTTCTGTTGAGAAATTTAATATTTGAAACAACCTTCATTTGCATGATTCATATCCATATTTGTCTTTGGAATCCACTAAACTTCAAACTTCCAGCATGAAAACACCGATTTTCATGATTCCAATATATTTTCTGTAATACCACTTCAATGTTTCTTGAAACCCATATCACATGGATTATTCTTTCTTCCAAATTTGGCTAAACAACTTGTATGAGATAAGTTTTTAACTGCCCCTTAATCTCATCATTTCCTACCTCTATATAGTTGAATGATTTAACTACGAATGGTAGTAGATAATATTTTATTCACGAATAATATTCAATATTATGTTGGAAAAACGACTTAGATAATACCGTAATGTTAGCATAAAATAAATTTACATGAAATATTAAATAATGATACATCCTTATAAAGCTATCAAATCACTTCCACATGGTCTGTTATCATCAGATATGGCCTAAAATCACTTTTGGATTTCTGCAAGAATGTATCAAATGTAACATCCCAAGCTTCCATTGTATGTTTCCCTTTGAATAATGCAATAGCTTACGTTCTACACAATAAGGAGTTTTAACACACCACGACCAATCAAACTGACCGTTATTAATAGTAATACACACCTTTTGAAATTTTATAAACATTATTTTTTTCAAAAGGACCTCATTTTTGGATTAATAATATCAAAATTAGCGTAGGATGAATTTTTGGTATTTTTCTAAAAACTTTCAATTTTTTTATGAATAATGAAAAACACTGTGTTATTGTTTAAAACAGACATTTTATTTAAATAATTAGTCATTTTATTTAACATTATATAATGTAAAAATAATAAATAATACCTATATATGTTCTATTTAATTCTTTTATGTCATTTTATAACAATATTAGATATATAAAATTTTATAGAACTTTTTAATGTCTTTTACCCACCTTCTCAGGACATTTGCAAATATGCATAAAACGTAATTTCACCGCTTCTATGAATTGAATTTCAAAAATCTGATATACACAGTTGAAATCAAAAAGTAAAATGTGGTTCAATAAGATGAAAATAATTTATGGTGAATAGTAACTTTTAAATTTTATTTAACCTGGTTAAAAGTAAATTGGGTTATTAAAGATAAAAATTATATTATAATTACCAAAAAACATTTCATAATTCTATTGGATGGGAATTTTTCGGCCAAAATAAACATTATTAATAAAATATGATCTTTTTGTTCCACTTGGATTAGATTTGGACATTTATTGTTATTTTATTTAAAAAAGAGTTAAAAGTGTTAAAATCCAAATTTTCATAACTAAATAATTTCTAATATTCGGTTACACATAAGATAAATTATACTATAATAATTCATTAGAAATATAAAAATATATCCCACATAATGGTATTTTATTTTTAATTTTTAGACAGTAAATAATAAAATTTATTTATGACAAAATGATGATGCAATAATGACCTTATTAACGAAAGATTAAAATAATTGATTTTATAAATATCCAAATAAATATAAATTTAGAATTTCATTGAAATAAACTAATTTTATAAGTTCATATGACATGTTAGGGTTGATTAATTAAATTTTTTTCAAAGTTATAATGTTTTTTTGACTTTCAAAAAACAAAATACCAAATTGTGTCAAAACTAACATAAATGAGTTTTTAAATCAAATTATATATTATTAATTGATATAATATTTCTAAGAATCTAAGGATTGACCAAATAACTTATACAAAGTTAGATATATTAATAATTAGCCACTTGGGGTTCTCTTGGATTTTTATAGTATGTTTATTATCAATTTATTATAATAATACAAGAATACATGGTAAAAGTTAAACTATATAACTAAGAGTTAAATCTAAATAATAAGGTTAATATAGTGACATAAACCTGTCTAAAACATATTGGTTGAGATTTTTTAGACCAATACCAACCATATCCATGAAATAAATCATTTCGTAAGTATTATAAACCGAATATGATTGTATAATAAAATAATATTTCAAGCTTTTCATTAAGTGAACCTCACTTCTCTTATAAAAGGGTACATCCCCTTCTCTCAAAATCACACCTCTAAAGTAATTTGGATCAGCCAATCCCTTCTCAAATATCCTCCATACTACTCTCACTTCTACCTAGAGGCCTTACTTTTATCATAAATCCAATCTATGACCCCTTTTGATCAACTCATAGGGAAGCACCCAAAGAGGAGGTAATAATTTCACCATCTTTTTCAAATTACTTTTCTTCTTCCACTACCTCTTTATTTGTTGTTTCCATAACTAAATAATAACTCCAGTACCTTATAAATATTGTGATTTTATTATAAATATTTTACAACCATATTATTTATTATATACATCCTATGAATGAGATGTCACTATATGTGCGTACGTACGACTTACCATCTCCACGTCATGACGTACTTTGTTATTCAAACACTTCATTATTTGGATGGGTATAATAATGAATATTAATGATGTAAATACTAAATATAACATGTTAATTATTATTTATATATGATATACCATCAATTAGATATGATTTCACCATCAACAGAATGACATTGTCACTCGTGCGTAAGTACGGACTACCGTCTCCTTGAACGCGATGAAATTCATTCCCCATCATAACCATTCAAGAATAATTTTAATTTTATGATTAAAAAAAATGTTAAATTACTTAATATAATAATGGATATGAATAAAATACATCATATCCATAACAAACATGGCTTACTTAACCAATCATATAAATGGAAACAAATTAGTTAACACCCAAAACAATGGTACTACTAAAATATTATTATCAATGCAATATTAGAATATCATATATGATATTATATTTATGTATGTGGTTCCTGAATAATTTAATAACAAATATTTAACTATTATACATGTGGTTAACATACCCTATACAAAATAAAATTACAAGGTAAGGGTTAATTCAACAATATCTTCATTATCTGAAGTTGTTGATACATGAGTATCTATTGGAACCTCTTTATCATCAACATCCGTGTTTCTCAGAAATGCATTTCAATTTTTTTACTATTTTCTAAACTATGGGTTAATGTCATTCAGACCCATGTTTAAATTTTTATGAGATTTTTATAAAGGAATCTTTCCATCATTTTCCAAACAAGGTCCTTTATGACCTTTTTGACAAAATTAAGGAAAAATGTTTTTCTAACTCATACAGTGGGTGCGGTTATTTTCAACCATTATAACTCCTTCGAAACATTCCTTATAAGATTATATGTGTAGAGACCTGAAGCCTGACGTACATTGACATTACATTACTTTTGCGGAAAACTTAGTACATAACAAAAACACACACACAAGGATCGTAATAGTTTAGTGTCTTTGGAAACTCGGAATATAATCTTCTAATCCTGGTGAAAGATCTTCAACATCTCCCATAAAGATCTTATTTTTTTATACCTAAAACCTTTATTTATATCCTGGGGAAAATAAAACATAAAAGGGTGAGCTCAAATGCTCCGTAAGGGTATACAAAAGAAATAAAAATCATATCATATCTTTTTGAAAATCATAACCTGCAAAAGAGATCATTAGATCTTAACATGGAACAAATCATAGAAGTGAAAATGAGATCACCATAATCATAACATGAAACTTGAAACTTTGTGGCATGCACACATAATCATGGAAAATCATTTCTTGATAGTCATGACTCATTGCCAAGACTATCTTAGTGGACAAAGTCCCTTTCTGAATCGAGTAACCCTCATTTCAGTCCTGTTTCACTGAACCGGTATAACCTACCATTCCAGCCATGTCTATCTCATGAGATATAAAATCTTTACCCAATGCATTTGAGGGAGATATAGGTACCACCCATCTTATAATGAATCCTTTCTTATGTGTGCCACATAATCATAAATCATACATCATCGCATAACACATGTAACAAAAATGGGATTCTTGAAACATCATGACATCATAAATCAATTCATATAAGATAAAGGAATTCATAAACATAATTCCATCACAACATAGTCAAATCAATGTAAAAATATGGATAGAAACAGAACCCTTTATTATCTTAGATGGAAAATAATTTTGATAAAACACTTGAATTGAATTCTTGAGGAAAATATCCTTTCTTCTTCAAAATCAATTTCTTTTCACAAAACATCATGCAATTTTAAAAGAAAGAGATTTTATTGAAAATAGTCATGAAATATTTTAGAGTAAGCTTCAAGAAAATAAGGCTTTATAAAACAGTAGAAATCCGTTCATGCCGTATAAGTTAAAAAAAACATTCTTCGTACTTTTGTCGGAAAAGTCAAAAAGTACCTCGTACAAAAAAAACAACAAAAGATTCCTTTCATATTCTTTACTAAAAACTCACCGAAGGGTAAAATTGGATATAAACTATTGTAGAAGGATGGAAATAATATTACATATTGAGGGAACATGGATGTGGATGATAAAATACACCCCAGTAAATACTTACGAATAAACAATCTCGGATAAAAATGAGATTGTGATATTTCCCTTACCTTAGGTCCAATTTGCTTTGTACGTGTCCGAAGCTCCTGTATAATGGTTTAAATAATGTTATTGACTTATTCCAGAATCATATTCATTGTTATTATATAATATATGATCCACTTATGACTTTATATTACCCGTTCTTTTGTAAATTCATGTTAAAGTAGCGTTTTGGGTAAAATCGTTTCATTTATCGTAGGTGTTTTGACTTGTTGTTCTTGACATTATTATTACTTATATCATGATTTACTTACTTCCATAATATAAAATATGATTTATATATAATATATATTCAGTATATATATATATATATATAAGATAGATAAATGAAATGAAAAACACCGTTCATGGAGACGGTAGTCCGTACGTACGCATGAACGCTGTTTTCCTTTCCTTATTGTCTTGAATGGAAGTAAGTAGATGACATACATATAAATAATTCCAGTATCATTATTATGTCATATATTTCATTAGTACTTATTATATATACTTTATAATCATTCATGAATGGTTAATCATTGAGAATGAATCTCATCGCGTCGTGGAGACGGTATTCCGTACGTACGCACGAGCGATGATATCATTCTCATGGTCGTGGAATTGTGTTGAAGTGTATGTATACTATTTCAGTATCAATATCACTTTATAATAATCATATATAGTTACTCATTAAACCATTATACCCATCCAATTAAGGTGGTGGAGGAAAATAGATTACACCACGGCGTGGAGACGGTATTCCGTACGTTCGCACGCGCGGTGATTTCCTTTTTCCGTAGGATGGATAGAAGGTTAATTAGAGTTGTTTCATAATTATAATAACATATCAGTATATAAAAAATACTTATGTTATTACTTTATCATGAAACAACTAAAGAAGAAGAAGTTGAAGAAGAAAGAAAATTGAAAAGATCGGTAATGGATATTACCTCTTCTTTGGAACGCTTCTTTGAATCCTTCACTTAGGGAACTAAGATTGGTCTTTGAAAAAGACCAGAACCTCTAGGATTATTCTAGGGAAGTGGAGAAGGGATTTTGGCAGGGGTTGGCCGAGCTTGAGTGCTCAATTTGGTGTGAGGAGGAGGGGGAGGAGGTGCCCTTTTATAAGGGAGGAGAGGGGCACCTTAGGAATTCTTAAAAATATTAATTTATAATAAATCTAACCCCACTTAAAACCCTCCAAAAATGACTCATATTCGAAGATTAGATGAGATAGGGTTGGAATCTCATCAACCAATCAATTTTAGACATGTATGGATCTTATTTTAAACCTTATCATTTTGATTTATCCTTATTTAATCTATTTAAGTTTATTTGTGGTAATAAAATTCTAAATTTTAAATTATAACAAATAATTACTTATTTGTTGTGAATTTTCCATAATTTTTTAATTTATAACATTATAGACCATATAAATATAAATTTATAATTTTTAAATATTTTTGTGATTTTTAAACAATTTTATAATATGTTATTATTGTAAAATAACAATAGTGTCAATTTTGACACTATTCATTTATTTGAATTTAAATAAACTATATACAGAAGATATGTTCGAACTAAAAGCTTTAATATATTAATAAAAGGTCATATGTATCTATAAAATTAGTGTATCACATTAAATAGTTCATATAATATTTATTTTATTATTTTTAAAACCATTTATTTGGTTTATCTCTTAATAAAATAATTACTACATCATTTTTGTATAATTATTTAATATACTAATTTGTTGTATAAAAATTTAAAATAAAATCCTATGATGAAGATAAATATATTAACTTTCACAATAATACTTTTACACGAATTTATCATCTTAAAATCATAATATTTAAATTTTTATATTTATTAAATTATGAAGGTGACAACTTTGGAATCATTTAAAATAAAATAATATAAGTGTAATAATCGCTTTTATAAGGCTCCAAATGGTCAAATATTCGACCATTGGATGCTTATGGTTTACATTTACATGGCCAATAAGTTTTGGTTAGGTATTTGTGCATTTTATGGTCACTATTATTTTAATAAAGACAATATTCTTGATTTTTCACTAGATAAACAGTTTCTGCATCACTATTGTTTCATAATTAATGATAATTATTTAATCCCTAAAAATTATAAATAAATTTATATGATGTAGATAATTTCATTATATTTCTGGAGACTATTCATTTTCGAAGTTTCATGAAGTTTATCACTAAATTAAAATTAATATACTTATAAGATTTAAGAAAGTGACATGTTGTCACTTTCTTTGGTTTTAATAATAATTAAGTTATTTTCATGGACAAATGTCCATTAAATGATTCTAATCCGAACCTTAGGTGATATGGGTCGACTTTTAGTCATCCAATAGGATTTTGACATTTGTTAGGGTAATTTTAAAATATTATATTTTCCCTAAATTACCCGATTTACCTTTAACTATGGTAAATAAAATTTACCGTAGTTACTATTCATAATTCCCAAAAATAAAAAGTAGCTTATTAACATAATTTGGACCCACTGATTCCAAATATGGAATCCATTTTTTAAAATTCAAAACACAGAAGTTGCAGAAATTAAATTAAAATTAATCCCGTTGTCGAATAAAAACGGGTTTTTGTTTAAAACATTGCAAAAGATTGAATTGATATAACCTACGAATTCAAGGTAAAATCAATTCTAATGACATACATTATATTAAATGGTAAAAATATATTCTATTTATACTTTAAAACCATTCAATATTACAATTTAACCACATAAGATATTACGATGAAAAAAGTTGTTTTTAATTAAAATATATCGTGTTTTTACTATTCATTAAAATATGAAAGTTATCGGAAAAATATCAAAACTTTATCTAATGTAAATTTTTATATCCTGATTCAAAATAAGAATATTATTTTGTCAAATTTAACATATAAACATGTCAAAAACTATATTTAAAGTGGGTGTGCAATCAAAAGGCGGTAAAACTGCATTTTTTGAAAAATACTTATTTTACCCAAAAAATTTATTTTGTTCTTATACCATGTTCTTGAAATGTGTAAGATGAATAATAATGTTATAAAATTCAAAATTTAGTTAATACTATTCATAACGGCTAATATTATAATAATATAGCATTGTTTATTAAAACCCGGTATTGCGTACAACACACGCTATCGAGGAAGGTCGCGATTGCGTGTAATGCAAGCCAAGTCAGAGTTGCGTGTTGTGAAAGAATCCTTCGTTGTTTCGTATAACAGAATCCAACCATATTTCATTTATACATTTAATATATATATATATATATACTCAATGTTGCGTAGAATAACTATTATCAAAATTATGTGTAACACGGTCCAAGAATAGTGTTGCGTATACTGCAAGCTAATACGGTGTTGCGTATAGCGCAGGGTAATCTTGGTGTAGAATACAATATAAGACATTAATGAAATTAAAATAATATTTTTCATAAAATCTCAGGGTGTTACATTCTACCCCCCTTAAAATGAATTTCGCCCTCGAAATTCGTCGTGGTTATAAATGGTTTACTATTTGAAAGTTTCTTTGATAGTAACCCACATCGTAAAAAGGAATACCAAAACTTATCTTTAAAAACAAAAGTATGAAACGTAACGGTTACCCAAATAAACTAATCACTGGGTTTCCACATAGGTGAAAATATGGATATGGGAGAGAAATATAACCATCATGTTCTGATGGAGAGTGGTAGAGAACATGGCTATGGAAAAGGCAGTAATCACAAATCCATAAATTTGTGACGATCTAAGGTACCATCTGATTCATCAGGTATAAGAGAACTAGGACAACATTTTTGGTTTTCAATACCATTTCCCTAAAGTTGAAAATTTGAATTAGAATAAATACTTTCTTTATTTTGGTACAATCACACTGTCGTTCATGCCTTGAACAATTTCCACTTCATCTCTTAAATAAATGAAGTTGAATTTGTTATTCGTGAAGTGTTAGCAGATCATGTGATAGAATGACGGGTCATTCCATCTGTCTTAAACAAAAGGTTAGCAAAAATTATATACATAAGTCGATCTATAGTGATATTAATCACATATGGTTCCTAAAATGGGCTTATACTTCATATATCATACTGCTTAATATAATAAAACTAGTTTCTACTAAACAGGGACTTCCTGTAGGCTAGTGGTAGGCGATTAAGGCCAGTCGCACTTCGGTTGTGGGTTCGATTTCCACAGCCTTGTCCGACGCGATGGGCTGTCGCCCGTCCTGAGGTTGTCCTTTTTCTAAAACTACATTACTATAACATCACATAAATAATATCAAAAAAAAGTTCTATCCTTAAACAATACTGACTTATGTCCAACATAATCCATTCCAATCTTTAGGATTATCCATAATACTGCAGTCCACTCTCATAACATAGTGAAAACGATTACCAGAAATTTAACACCATCGTCGATCCCCATAAGATATGTCTTGTTGGTCACATTCTAAACATTCAAAGTCCTTAATCATGTATTCGCTTGAATACCTTAGTGAAAACACGAATGCAGTTTAAAGTTAACACATACCAAAATCCTCAAAATTCTATATACTCAAACCATGATATCGCTTAGTCCTTATATCAATCATGAGCTCATGAATAAAATCAAACATCTCATTATCATATTATCCCTTCATTATGCGCATATCATCTACATTCCAAAAATATCTGAATAACCTTTCATGGATACCGGTACCATTAATCATACACTTTCAAAACTCAAGTAAAGACAACAGTGTAACAATCCTTAGATGTCTCTTTATTCCATAGTACCATGAGATTACTTATACAAAATTACACATGATAAACATGTAATCATTCCACTGCATTCTTAAACCATTGACCGAGCTTCAACAATTCTTTCATCTCACATATCATTTGTAGTCTCTTCATCATCATCTACATAAATACTACCCATACAACCATACTGATTCTCTTCATGAGACTTTCCCTTAGGGCATTGGTTTTCATAATGCCCGTACATTCCACATTTAAAACATTTAACCATTGTTGATGTCGTAGCAATACCATTATCCTCATCTCTGGTGTTAACTGAACCTTTTCCTTTGCACTTACTGGCTTTGTGTCCTTCTTTTCCACACCCAAAGCATCTTCCAGTTCCATTGAAACATTCTCCTTGATGCCTCTTCCCACATGATTTACATAGGGGAAATTGAACATTCTTTCCTCTATGATCATCATGAAACTCCATCTTTCTCTTATTAGCCGAGTCAGGAAACTTACCAAATTTTACTTTATTGATCATATTATGAGATTGCTGATTTGGCATAATAATGATGTTTGGACATCCAAATCCCATTTCATTAGGAAGAATATCATTCCATTGTCCATCATATCCTCCATTATCGTGAATCATCTTGTTTCCAGCCATTTTCTAAAACCCAAAAAGAATAGTGTGAGAGACAAAAATCATGCTAGGGAAAACAACATAATAAAGGGGGAGTACCTTCAATATCTAACATCTTAGGTTTAATTCTAAGATCGTTACCATAGTTCTAGGACTATCCTATACGTATATGTATCCTTAGGGACATCCCTAGACATACCTTAGAAATATCTCTAGGGATCTCACTAACGTTTTCACATCCTAGTTTCCAATGGTTGACTAAACCTTTCCTCTGATACCAACTGTAGAGACCCGAAGCCTGACGTACATTGACATTACATTACTTTTGCAGAAAACTTAGTACATAACAAAAACACACACACAAGGATCGTAATAGTTTAGTGTCTTTGGAAACTCGGAATATAATCTTCTAATCCTGGTGAAAGATCTTCAACATCTCCCATAAAGATCTTCTTTTTTTATACCTAAAACCTTTATTTATATCCTGGGGAAAAGAAAACATAAAAGGGTGAGCTCAAATGCTCAGTAAGGGTATACAAAAGAAATAAAAATAATATCATATCTTTTTGAAAATCATAACCTGCAAAAGAGATCATAATATCTTAACATGGAACAAATCATAGAAGTGAAAATGAGATCACCATAATCATAACATGAAACTTGAAACTTTGTGGCATGCACACATAATCATGGAAAATCATTTCTTGTTAGTCATGACTCATTGCCAAGACTATCTTAGTGGACAAAGTCCCTTTCTGAATCGAGTAACCCTCATTTCAGTCCTGTTTCACTGAACCGGTATAACCTACCCTTCCAGCCATGTCTATCTCATGAGATATAAAATCATTACCCAATGCATTGGAGGGAGATATAGGTCCCACCCATCTTATAATGAATCCTTTCTTATGTGTGCCACATAATCATAAATCATACATCATCGCATAACACATGTAACAAAAATGGGATTTTTGAAACATCATGACATCATAAATCAATTCATATAAGATAAAGGAATTCATAAACATAATTCCATCACAACATAGTCAAATCAATGTAAAAATATGGATAGAAACAGAACCCTTTATTATCTTAGATGGAAAATAATTTTGATAAAACACTTGAATTGAATTCTTGAGGAAAATATCCTTTCTTCTTCAAAATCAATTTCTTTTCACAAAACATCATGCAATTTTAAAAGAAAGAGATTTTATTGAAAATAGTCATGAAATCTTTTAGAGTAAGCTTCATGAAAATAAGGCTTTATAAAACAGTAGAAATCCGTTCGTGCCGTATAAGTTAAAAAAAACATTCTTCGTACTTTTGTCGGAAAAGTCAAAAAGTACCTCGTACAAAAAAAACGACAAAAGATTCCTTTCATATTCTTTACTAAAAACTCACCGAAGGGTAAAATTGGATATAAACTATTGTATAAGGATGGAAATAATATTACATATTGAGGGAACATGGATGTGGATGATAAAATACACCCCAGTAAATACTTACGAATAAACAATCTCGGATAAAAATGAGATTGTGATATTTCCCTTACCTTAGGTCCAATTTGCTTTGTACGTGTCCGAAGCTCCTGTATAATGGTTTAAATAATGTTATTGACTTATTCCAGAATCATATTCATTGTTATTATATCATATATGATCCACTTATGACTTTATATTACCTGTTCTTTTGTAAATTCATGTTAAAGTAGCGTTTTGGGTAAAATCGTTTCATTTATCGTAGGTGTTTGGACTTGTTGTTCTTGACATTATTATTACTTATATCATGATTTAATTACTTCCATAATATAAAATATGATTTATATATCATATATATTCAGTATATATATATATATAAGATAGATAAATTAAATGAAAAACACCGTTCATGGAGACGGTAGTCCGTACGTACGCATGAACGCTGTTTTCCTTTCCTTATTGTCTTGAATGGAAGTAAGTAGATGACATACATATAAATAATTCCAGTATCATTATTATGTCATATATTTCATTAGTACTTATTATATATACTTTATAATCATTCATGAATGGTTAATCATTGAGAATGAATCTCATCGCGTCGTGGAGACGGTATTCCGTACGTACGCACGAGCGATGATATCATTCTCATGGTCGTGGAATTGTGTTGAAGTGTATGTATACTATTTCAGTATCAATATCACTTTATAATAATCATATATAGTTACTCATTAAACCATTATACCCATCCAATTAAGGTGGTGGCGGAAAATAGATTACACCACGGCGTGGAGACGGTATTCCGTACGTTCGCACGCGCGGTGATTTCCTTTTTCCGTAGGATGGATAGAAGGTTAATTAGAGTTGTTTCATATTTATAATAACATATCAGTATATAAAAAATACTTATGTTATTACTTTATCATGAAACAACTAAAGAAGAAGAAGTTGAAGAAGAAAGAAAATTGAAAAGATCTGTAATGGATATTACCTCTTCTTTGGAACGCTTCTTTGAATCCTTCACTTAGGGAACTATGATTGGTCTTTGAAGAAGACCAGGACCTCTAGGATTATTCTAGGGAAGTGGAGAAGGGATTTTGGCAGGGGTTGGACGAGCTTGAGTGCTCAATTTGGTGTGAGGAGGAGGGGGAGGAGGTGCCCTTTTATAAGGGAGGAGAGGGACACCTTAGGAATTCTTAAAAATATTAATTTATAATAAATCTAAAACCACTTAAAACCCTCCAAAAATGACTCATATTCGAATATTAGATGATATAGGGTTGGAATCTAATCAACCAATCAAATTTAGACATGTTTGGATCTTATTTTAAACCTTATCATTTTGATTTATCCTTATTTAATCTATTTAAGTTTATTTGTGGTAATAAAATTCTAAATTTTAAATTATAACAAATAATTACTTATTTGTTGTGAATTTTCCATAATTTTTTACTTTATAACATTATAGACCATATAAATATAAATTTATAATTTTTAAATATTTTTGTGATTTTTAAACAATTTTATAATATGTTATTATTGTAAAATAACAATAGATTTAATGAAAATCAACTTCTTCCTAATAATTAGATTTAAAAATTCTTAATATTCTACATTAATCATTGGATTAAATTTTTAGATTTGATTTTGGGTTTTATTTTTTATAGACCTATTGTTTGATAATATAATATGATGGACATATCCAAATGATCTATATTCCTAACTATAGTTAATTTCATTGCAATGGTTCTTTCTGAAGCATTGTAATGGTGTAACGATATATTTATATTAGTGGATAAAATTAACTAATTGGAAGATATACCTACATCCAACAGTATATTTTTAATATTCCAATGATGTTGCAACAAAACCTGTAAATATCATAATATTATGGTACGAGTTTTTCATAACTTCCTCTATGAATTGGATCATGAATTTACAGTGAATAAGGAATTACAATTATTGAATAGGGTATTATAGTGAATATGTGAATCATCTTGTTTCAATTGAGTTCTATTGTTTGTAAATTTTTGTGCACATAGAGGTACAATTATGCGGTTTTAATTTTAACTATTTATTTTTTCTCTTGTATTTTTTCATTATCTGAGTCTCTGTGATTGTGGAGTTTTTAATGATATGAACCTGAACTATTTATAATCATGTTTATTTATGATCATATGAGTAGTGGACAATGTACCCTATAAGATCCTAGGTTTTCCTATGAGGTATAGATCTTTGGTTTTTCGGTTTAACACCTTGGTTTTTACCTAATGTGTGTTTTAAAAGAGATAACAGGAGTTTCAAGTGAATATGAGGATTGTTTAGTGCTCAGAGACCATCTGTTGGTGAAAAAATATGCCTTGCATGATTTATATAAACATTAAGACCTTGGACACATGGTCAGCGATAACCATGACGAGTTTTATGAGGTTTCACGGTTTAAGGAAACCATATAGCATGGGGAACCCAATTGTGGGGGTGGGGGATGGAATTTTTATTAGGGGCATGAAACACAGTTTGTTCATGTTTGGTCGAATTGTTCATATGAAACTATATGGGGACCCCTTGAAATATAGAATTATTGTTGGTTGGCGTAAGGTGTATCCAACAGTGTGGACAAACTATGTATACTTATGTGTTTGGGTAAAATTCCATTTTCACCCTTAAATTTTATAAATATTCAAACATTACTTATATTTACTCTAATGGAAATCAATGGTGTTGGAGATCCTTTTTATTCCAAGTCATATGATTGGATCCCATTTCATCATCCATACTCAGAAATGAGAACCATTTTTCCCTTTGGATATTCAATAGTTGGTTCATTGGTCATCTTGTGATGTTCTTAATTTTACTTCATGTCGATGGAGTTATTTTAGTTCATGATAAAATTTACTATTTTCATATTATTCATTTATTCATCATTTTTCTCCCAACCTGGAATGAATAAGTGCTCGATATTGGATGGTTTCTTTACGACAGACATACAGTAGGTGGTCTATAACTTTTCCCAGATGATTGGTTTTTTTATAAATCTAGTTTCATTTGTGTTGCATGTTGGACGTTTAGTATTTCCCCTAAAATGAAATAAATGTTTCAGTTTAATGAATTGGAACTTATTAGGTTTCCCATTGAGTACATGTTGATGATTGGAGGACATTTAGCCTTAAAAAAGGCCACCAAAGGGGTGTGACATTATTTTTTCCTAACATTGTACCACCCCATTTGGTGTGTGTCAGCTCACCTTAATAGAGTGAGAATTTTTAAATTAAATGATAATTTAATTGAGTTGGAAGGAGAGATTTTATGACTCATTTCCATGTGTTGACATGTTTTGAATTGTTTTAAAATTTTAAAAAGAAATTTTTTTAGTGGGCTGGCTGATGTTATTGAATGTGAATGGTTGTGACAAATGAATGATAATAAATGATGAATATGAATGGTTTTGGATTCCTTAGATGATCTCCTTGGATCCTGATTCGTTGAGAATACATGGGAATTTCCATTATGAATCTTAATTATGGTAGTGGATTCCTTGGAACTATTTACACATTTGATCATGATTTGATAGGATTCCATGGTCCTTGATAACCCTTGGTTTCAGATTACTTAGTCTCGCACTGGACATGATCTATTGACTTTATCCTTGTACAACACCCAAGTCGTTTCCACGTATCTATCAAGATGATCTTGGAACTCAATGTGGTTTCCTTGGTCTTCTATACATTAGATATGATCCTTCATGGTTTGAAAATTTTATTACATGGCATGAATGTTGTTGACACTTATGATTATATGATGTGGTCGTGATGGATGTTTTGAACATGATTATCTAGCATGGAGATGGTGGATATTTTCATAATTTTTTATATATATCCCTTGTATGGGTATCAAATTACAATGGTTAGAATGGACTGTATCACCCCTGTTATTTCTGTTTATCTCTACACTTATTTATGGGGTCATGATTATTAATTACAGTGAGCCTTATTTGGTAGGAAAGTATAACTTTCTTTTTCACATATTCCATGGGAACATTAATTTTTGAATTTTTATACATATTATATTTTGCGCACTACTTGTCTTGTATCACACAAACTGAATTTTTTATAGACACCATTGGTGGTGTCATACTGAGTGTTATATCATATCAGGTTTAGGCTATCGTTGGGTACTCGGAAGAACTTCATGGATGTAGGTAGGGACTGGGACAAGCACCCAATATACAATGATTTATTTTCTTATTTCCCAAGAGTAGGAGAGAACAACACTGAGTCATGTTCGTGATGATATCTAGAATAGTTTTTTTGTTCTTTTTGGTATTTTGAGACATGTACTATACTGGATGCTTGTATACCTATTTCCCATATTTTAATATACACGAAATTACATAAAATTTTATATATGAGAATACTTTTTTAATTGTTTATATATTCTGGTATTGGATGATTATCTTTTGGTTGGATTATTATTATTCTTCCATATTGAGTGATATGCATACTACTGTTGCGTTACACTCTGATAGGAGGGAATAGTCTCCCCATAGACACACTGTAGGCCATAATGGAAAGTCAGAAGCCTCTGGATTAGGAGGAGGTGTTCTTGAGGACATGTGACCCACCATATCAAGGCACTATTTATTAGAACTCAGGCCAGGATGATGCATACCCTTTAATAGTTCCATAGTTGATTAAATCTCTATAATTAGACTTGCTGCCAATTTATGACATTGGAGATGAAATCAGGGGATATAACATCTGGGTGATTTTTGTAGATTAGAATTCGATACATCATAAGAAGTATGTTGTCAATGAAGTACCAATGGTATGTATATTCTTTGGATTCACTATATGTTTGGACAAAAAACATTTTTACATAAGTGAAGGATTTATGTGTATAGAAGTATTTTGGTAATAATATTCTTTGAGGGGTAATTAAAATTTTAACTTATACAGTGATTGTTATTTAAAATTGTTGTTTATTTACTACTTCTTATTACATTGTGTCTTGTTCATGTTATGTAATCATCTTCTTATATTTTAATACTTAATTATTATATTATTTTATTTAGAAGTTTTTTTAACTACCATTAGTTTAATTTTCATTGTGAGTTTATTGGTTGTATAATTTTAATATCTATAATCTAATATGAATAAAAATTATAAATTTTTCCAAACAAATACTCATGTGAGAGTAAAATTATTTTTCATTTCTTTTCTAAAATTAACCACCTCTTGTAGTTTTATATCATATACTTATCTAGGATTACATTAGTTTTTGAATACCTATATTCTTTTTAACTATACTTGACTATGATTCATTACACTAACATGTATAAGTGGGTTGATTGTTTTTTATTATTGATTAGGGAAGGATAATTATCATGACTATATAAATTTTAATCCAATGTGAAAAACTATTTTACATGGAGTTGATTATAATTATTTGTATCATACAAAAAATGTTTTTATCAATATTAATGTGGAACATTTTATCTTGATGATGAGAAATTATATAATTCCAAAGAATGAAATTATTCTACTTACTTATGACGAAGATATTGAATATAAGGCTATTTAATATGTTTATAATGCATTTGGATTATCAATTTATATAATTATGTATATTTATATATCATCATGTGAATTAGTGAATGAAATTTGAAAAAAATATTGATATTAAAAACTTGGAAATATATAAATTTCTTTATAAATGAAGGGATATTTTACTAGATGATTATTATGTATTTGATTTTTTACCTTTTAAATTGGTGAAATAGATGTATAAATATTTTATGATGGTTTTTAATGGATTATAATATTTTTTGAAATGAATATTACACACTTAGAATTTTTGAAAATATTATTGATATTCTTTTAAAGGAATAAGAATCCATGAAGATGGTGTCAAAAAATAATAATAGTCTAACTAATCTTAGTCATAGTGATATTATTTGGTACTCTAATAAATTACTATAGATGAATGAAGAGAGGTTATTACTAGAGAATAAAATAAATGGGGTTTCATTCACTTAAACTTTAAGTGCATTAACTTCTAGTGCTCAAATACAAAAGTCTTTTACTACAATAAAAAATAAATTCGAACATAATTTAAATTTTAGAAATTTAGAAGGAAATGAAAGATATATTTCACAAATATAAATAGGTATAATGTAGATTATATGAATGAATAATTTCTGATATGACTATCAAAATAATAGAAAATTTAAGTATGAATTAATGAAATATTCTGAAAATATTTATTTTGCATGTAGAATACCTAGTAATATTAGACCTGATTATCCTAGTTTGAATAAGAAAAGTAATGATGGGAAATATTAAAAGGTGAGGGAGAGAAAATAATTCATATAATCCAATGATATAAATAGTTCTATCAAGGATCCATATTCTAAAAGAATTTCTGAATCAAAGAGTGATAATATAAAAATGATTGTATGTTTTTATATAGATGTTCATTAATATTATCTATAATTTATGGGAAATTTATCTCCTAAATAAATTTCATATATTTCTCTTTTTGATATTTTTTCGTCTATATTAGATAATGAAAATTTTTATTTATTATTGGAGCATAAAGATTATATTTTGTTATTTAATATAATGATTAGATATGAGACTTTCCTAGAGAAAAAAATAAACATTTGAGGAAATGCCTTCATTCAGATTAGAATGAATTTTTTAAAGTGGATAATAGGTCATTTTAAATTACCCATGTAATTTATAAATATAATTTTGAGTTATATGTTGAATCATATATTTTTACATCCAAAGATAATCAGAAATTAGTTGAAAAACTATAATGAAATGTTTTTTACTGAAGAATAATTTATTTATTTTTAATTCTATCTAGGAGAGATTTGATAAAAGATTAAGATATTTGGAAACAAATAAAAAATCAGTTGGAATTGTTTTTACCTCTAGAAAATAACATTTTCAATCAAAATATTTTTTTAATAAAATTATACCTTTATTTACTAAGAGTTATAAAAAATAACATTGGAGAAAACATGTTTCATTTAGAAAATTTAAATCCTTTTAAACATATAAGGTGTATATTTATAAAATAATAATATATTTTCAAAATTATAACGTTGCATAGATTTTTGTTCCAAAGGTTATTTCTGCTAATATTTATAAACCAAATAATGATTGTGTACAAAACTCTTATATTTAATTTATTTCTATAAGAGATTATAAGCAGTTGAAAAAAGAATAACTAGAACATGGAAAATAGTTTTTCACAACACATAATTATAGAAAAGTACATATTATGAATTTTATAAAATATTATGGGAGGCAAAGTCACATTTAGTGACAATGCACTATATCAAATCAATGGTATTGGTGATATTTTGTTCACTGGTAAGAAGTTAATTTCTAATTTTATTTATTTTTTAAGAAACAATCATAAACATTGTATCATTATCTAACTGTGTAATGAAGTTTAACAAATAATGTATAAGAGAGAAAAATCTGTCAATATTGTTATGGAAGGAATCAATGTTTTATATTCTCAGAGGCATGGTATATTTTACATTATAGATATTGAATAACATATTAATCAGAACATACCTTATGTTATAGATTTTAATGACTATTTTTGTATTTTGTATAGGAGGTTAGATCACATCATTGATTGTACCTTAGTTAACATTTTTTAGAAGGGAATTTTAAGAGAACCTCTAGTGATTAAGTTTAACTCAATCGGAGTTTTAAGTCTTATTAATACAGTAATAAAGAAAAGTCTAGATTTGAACTTATTAGTAATGTGTCATCTTTCACAGCATTACATTTAGTTTACATGATCCTTTTTGATATTATATAAACTAGATGTCTTAGAGGTATAAAACATGTTATTGTCTTAGTTGATTATCACACTAGGTATTCATGGATATATTTTATAACAATCAAATTAGTTGGAAGATTTTTTTTAAATTTTTCTTCTCTTCTTCAATGTTGAGAAAACCTACTTGTTGTAACTATCAAGAGTGATCACAGCGATGAGTTTGAAAATTATAATTTTGAATATTTTTTTAATGAAAAATATATTATTCAGAACTTCTCAAAATGTAGAAAACTATATCATAATTATATAGCATAATGGAGGAATAAAACCCATTATGAAATTACCCATTCTATGTTTTTTGAATATTTTGTAGCTATATATTTTTGGATATAATATTGAATTATAAATTGTTACACTATAAAACAAAATTTTATTCATTTAGTATTAAGTAATATTTCTTATGAATATTGGAATAATAGGAATCCTAATTTTTTTTTATCTTAGATATTTTCGATGCAAGGTATACATTTCGTGTACTGAAAATTATGTTTACAAGTATAATCCAATAGTAATTGATTAAATATTTCATGGATACTCTATTTAATGTAAGGATTACCATGAATTCAAAAAATTAACACATAATTTTAAAGAAATTATAAATGTTATATATAATGAATGATATCATTATACAAAGTTAACATATCTAAAACATAATCATCCTGGTTTTATTTATGAAACCATTTCTATTTTATTTTCTGAATTTCTATCCAATCCCTTAGATATTAACATCCAAAAAACTATATTAATATAATCTAGAATACAATAAGGTTTTCAAATGGATTCAATCAATAGACAGATGATTAAAAAAATTTCATTTTCCCGATAAATAAGCTGATCATAATGAAAAATAATCCAAACAGTATCATTTGTGATGTAGATCAATGGGTTTTAAATCAAATTTATTTATAAAATGAATATGATTATCATACATTGCTCTTAAAAATTAAAACTTATGAGGATGAAAAATACTTAGTCGATAAATTTTTGATAATATATATGCAATAAGGACTTAATATATTTTAATAGAATAAGGTTGAGACCCAAATTGGGCATCCTAAGCATCTAGAAATTTTATGTGTGTAATGGATCTTATGAAATAAATGTGATGAAAATGGATTTAAATTATATAATAAATTAGTACAAGTTACCAACCGATTTATTCCGGAAGAGGGAATAAATTCGGAGGAGAATATTTATTTTGTGGCTAGTATCATATTCATTCATATACTACTATCATTTTCATCATTCTTTAACTTTTATATTAATAAAATGTATGTAAATGGTGTTTCTTTAGGGGATATGTTTAGTTGTAAGGTTAGGTATGACCAAACCTTTGGTTTTAAGATATAACATTACATGTACATGATTTTATACGTACTATGTCACTCTATAGACATAAAAATTACATAGAGCATGGTATTACTAATTGTATTTATTTCTATATAAAAATTTATTTTGTTAAAAACATGATAGATATAAATCATTTATCAATATTTTTTTAAGAAAACTACCATTGAACAAAATTGTGTTGAAAACACTATCTTTCGAAAAAATAAAAAATCTCCAAATGAATGTTTTTTGGAACTTGTAGAAATTTCATTCAAAATGAGCATGATTAGAGAACAAAACTATTTTTTATGTTTAAAATTAAAAAATATCATATATTATAATTTTAACTCAACATAATTAAATAATAAATTTATATAAAAATCTTGGTTTTAACAATCACACTGGCATTGGTACTCCAATAAGTATGTATATAAATTTTATGTAAGGTTGTGATAAAATACAAAATAATGTTAGTAAAACTAGGATGATCTTTTTTAACCTTAATGTAACTCCAGAACATGGATTATTTTATTCCAGTAGAAAAGAGTTATCATTAATGAGTTATTATAATATTTAATTTTGGGGATGAAAAGAGAATCAGAAGAGAACAACCAACACTTTTCATTTTCATGGAGATTCACCATATTCATTTTCCCGCATAAAGAAACACTCACACTTTCAACTATATAAGTTGAATATGTGGTAGCCGGAAGTTGATGTGCTTAGTTTTTATGGAAGCAACACAGAATCACATATTTTGTTTTGAGATTCACAAAATAAAATTATTTTTGATATCAAAAGGGATAATTTTTTATTGAAACTCACCACATCACTCATGTTTGGAGGAAAAATACATAACACACCATTTCATTTGAGATGAAAAAAATGAAATATCATTATGAAGTTTGTCAAAAAAAGAAATACCATTGAAAATATATTCACTAACTTTATAAATACCAATATATTTTAATATATTAACTAGAAGTTATGCATTTTCAATATAATGTGAAAATAATTTTCACTTCTTATTTCATAATCTCTTGAAATTTTAAAAATCCTTAAGAAAGGTAAATGAAATTTCATTCATAGAATTTTAATGAATTTTCATACAAGTAAATTAATATATTTAGATGATCATTGAATGAAACTTATAAAATTTACTTAAAAAATATACCTGATATTTTCCTAAATTATGTTACATTTATAGGTTATTGTAACAGTAAATAAACATTGGGTGGTATCATTTAATTAATATTTTATTCTAGAAAAAATACAACGTATTTTATTGTAATGAGAATATTTGATGAATATAAATAATATACTTAATATTTTTAACTATTTTTAAGGAATTTAATTCATTACATTTTATGACAAATATTACCCATGATATTATACTCTAGTTTTTATATTCACGTGTTCTAATGTTTACTTTTACCTTGTATGATTTCTTTCTCTATGATAATTCGATTTATATCTAATTAAAATTTTAGACAGTTATTTTTTTATCTTTTCACATGATTTTATTCCTCATTTATATGGAAGAAAATAGAATTTTTTTACATTCTCTAGAACAATATTCCATAGAAGAATATCACTCATAAAAATTAAAAGATTACATAAAAAGTAACAATATTTTCATTATTATCATGCATTCATCATTAGATTTAAATCACATTTTATTTTCTATTATCTATGTGTATATTGTTTATGTAATGAATAAAATCATATTTTATAATAATAATGGAAATAACCAAAATTTAAATATTTGAATTAATTTTATATCACAAAATGGATTAAATCTCATAAAGGTTATAAAAAATTTTCTATCTTCTGTATTCATATTTTCTTTAATTAAATAAATTTTCATAATTTTCTCAAAATGAAAATTATTTTTTGGTTCATTTGATCATCAAAATTAGGGTAAAATATTATATAATTTTTTAGTAATGTTTCTAAAAAAGATTCTTTCTTAGGTGGGGTATTTTAAGGGGTTTATATTTGTGATTATTGTGAGATTTATTTCTTTTAACCCTATTTCTTTCTTAAAGGATACTTTTTTCATATAGGTTATATAAAGTGTAGATTAATCTTATTTTAGAGCCTATTTTATATTTTGAATTATTATTAAAAGTAACTTTACTTGGGATTTTATGTGTCTCTTGTGATTTTTAAACGAGGGATATTTATTTTAGAAATTTGGGGATATATTTATGTCAATAGATTTTATTCTTATCTATGGTTTTTATTAATAATAATACACTTCATTAAGGTTTTTATTTAATTTTGATATAGTTTTTGAGTTTTGTTTTGTGTATGCTTATTATACGATTAAATGTTCTCATGGATTTGGATGAATTATCCCTCTACTAGAATATAATAAATTACACCTTAATAGATCTTATTGAGGTACATTGATGGAGTTTTGATTTACTAAAAATAGAAGACATATCTCACTCATAAGAATACAGATCTACATCAATCAACATATAATAAATCCTTTGGTTTTGTTTCAACTGAACCAAGAGATCATATAATTTTATCATTAGATCTTTTTATAGATTCATTTATAATTTCTTTCCAGAAATCAAGGAGTAGAATGTGATAAAATTATTAGAATGTTGAATTCGGTGATGTTATGAATCATATCATTTTATTTTAGTTATCACATTTATAATCCCTTTAAGTGGGATTCTTGAGATACTTTTTTAATCTTTTCATTTAAAATATCTATGATTTTTCCTCAAAAATAATTATTGTATGATATTATGTGATTGATGAGGTTTTAGGGATATAAACCTGAGTTGTGTCCTAACGTGTTAATAAAAAATCTTCGATGAATAATATGATATACCATTTGACTGTTTTATCATCAATGAAGTCCATGTTATTAGACATTATTTGAGTTAAGGTGATCAAATAAGATTTTGGGGATTCTGTGTCTTGGTGAATTTTTGGGTTTGGAACTTGATACCTTCCGAAAATCCTATAATTTAAGAAGTTCACAATGGATTTGGACAATGTGGATCATGTATACTAAATCACCAACAATTTGGTTATAAAAGTAACATATTTTCATGATTGTATACATCTTGGTAATAATATACATTGATGGGTATTCTAATTTTTATATGATACGCTAAATATTTATCTAAATTTTTTATTAATTTAAAACTAATTATTGAATTGTTTCTTAGGTTGGTTGAATCTTTATATTCTGAAATTTTAATTTCTATTACATATACTACTTTATATGGGTATTTTTTTTAACAACGAATTGTTTATTTTCAACTATTAATTCACTGGTTTGGTGATGGTAATCTTTGTACATTGACTTGATAAAAATTAGGACATATAATCAATTTAATACTCAAATGTATGAAAAATTATACTCTCCCATATTTTATAATAATTCACCTCCCAGTTCCAATTCTATATATTCAACTTATCTAGGGAAAATATAGAAAATTATCATGTTTTAAGAATTAGATTTAATTATTTGAGAATAATTTCCAGTGAGGGTGTTAGTGAGTTATTTAACAGGATAATTGAATTATTTAGAATATTTATGTCACTAACAAGAAAATTTAAGATAATCAAATTAAAATTTTTATTATAGATATTCATAAATATATATATAATGTAATGGATTTAACTGTTAGAAAATGAGATATCATTTATGTTATTATTGATGATATAGAAATTATTTAGGTTTCATATGACATTAATATAAAATGATGGGGATTACTTACCCATTCAGAAAGGAAAAAACCGACAAATAAATGAAATATTTTAATTTAAATCATGGTAAAATGGAATTTTATGTTAGTGAATAATTTATATCATTTAATTATGGTGGGATAAAAAAATTAAGGTATTTTTTTAATGAAAAATAAATCTAGAATAATTTATATATTTTAAATTTGGTTAAATTTATAAAATATGTTTGAATTGAATTTATTTAGATTATGTTGTTGTTAATTATTTAAAAATAAGATAAAATGTATTTCCACCATAGAATAATATAATATATATTTACAATTCCATAATAAAAATAGTTTTTTATAAGAATAAATGATTGTTAAATGATATAATAAATAATATGGGTTATATTTTCTATATCTGATGTTGAAGAAGTTGTAATTTTTAAAATCAATGAAAATCAAGATCAATTAGATGTCCTTGTTAGTATAATTTCTTAATTATAAAATAAATATGAGGAATATTATTTTACAAAGAACCAGAAGTTTATGATTTATGGATTATTAAATATGTCATCTATATGTTGATTTACATTATATATGAATTATAATATAATAACATTTATTAAGGGATATTATTATAGTAAAGAAAATTATAAGTCAACTTAGATTCTAAATTTAATGTTTATTAATATGCTGTGAATGTTTTAGAATGATTTTTTTCTTGGATAGGCTTTTGTATCACACCATGCCTCGGATGGTCATGATCTGGGTCATGCATTCATGATTTCAAAAGGAAGGTAGCCTATCACCACCAAAGATGATGGTTTAAGATCCTTAATCAAAATGGGATTCAAAATGGGATAACAGGATGTTGGACCATCCATATAATTCTATGTGGAGTTTATTTCATAGTGTCAGTCTCCCTAATAGTTTTAAGATAGAATCATTAATCGCATTCCTAATACCATCTTCATGTATAAACTCATTAATTACTTCAGTGGATGCATTCAGAGTGTGATCAAATTCTGTTGGAGAGGATGATTCATCATTCACCATCATACATTTATGGGTATGATAAAAATCTATCAATATCTTCTTTGGGATGGTCCATGTGGAAATCCAATGATTGGAATTTATGGAATCAAACATTCCTGACCCAAGGAATCATTTTTTCATCATACAAGTAAACATTTTCTCATCACATAATACATCTTATGATTGTTTCCTAAGGTAGAGTAGGGTAACCACCTAGGTAATCCCATTCTCATCAGATGAGGTGTCATGAAATTGTTACATGATGTAACATAATATCATCTCCCAAGGAATCCCTATCTTCTCAAACAAGTTATCTTTTTCCCATCATAAAACGAATCTTATTCTCATCACAGATAGAATGTTATAATCAGAGGCACATCCCAAGGGGGGTAGAGATATCACATGTTATTCTCATCTCCATCACATAAGGCATCATGTTCTCATCAGATAAATAGTTAATCATAGGATCATCACCCAAGGAAATGGGGAACATATATTATAAACATTATATAATATTTTTATTTTTTCACATGAGGTATATTAGGTTTACCACTATATATTCTAAAGAATCATTACATAGGGCTATGTTTTTGATGCATTTTTTGAGGGTTTGTTCTATGATCTTCATGTTAAACCAAATCATGATCATCTCATTTAAAAAAATACACTCACGTTCACCACTTAAGTGAGGGGACATGTTAATATACAATAGCTAAGAATCCATATATGCTGATTATGTAAGGATAAATAAATTTTTAACATTTAATGGGATAATCCATATAGTTTAGTTGAACATGGAAAATTGATGGAGGTTTGGAAGGGGCTTCGGAATTCTCCAAAAAGATAATCATGCTTGAGAGTGACTACTTGATTTTCGGGAGATGAAATGGTGAAAATTTCAGGATAGAACCTCAAAGATTCATCTTATGTATCTTTATAATAAATAATAATAATACCAACATTGTTTTAGGTGTAATTTTTATGGTCATGTTGAAAAACCATACCATATAGTTTACAGTCATATGGTGAGGATTCTTTTTTTTCCAATGGGTGAAAACAGGAGATAAAATGAAGCTTATACTTTGGTCTTCCTATGTAGACCTTACCAAGATAATGAATTTAGTGAAGGATGAAATATTTAGGGATTATAACTATTATTATTCCGGGGGTGTTACTCGGTAATATAGAGTGATTGAAATTGGATTATGTATATGTTATGCTTTCTGACCAGTTCTTTGAAGCAATATACATGGATATTTCCCATTTTATACATTGTGAATGATATTAGAAGATGAGGGTCGACTATACCACCCATATGTGTGTGGATTTTTTTATTAAAGAATCTAAATTATATAGGAAGGGATCCATTAGGACAAAAATAACCATGAATGTAAATTGTATAAAATGAAAACTCCAAGTGGATATATAAGAAATATCTTTCATGAATGATTGGTGTTTTTTTAAAAACATGATTGGGACAAAAGTTTTTACATTATGCGAATTGTGTTCTTCATTAGAGGGAGTTGTGTAAAAACATGTAACAACCTAAAATTTCACTAATTATATTACATAAATAAATAATATATGAATATTTAATTCTACATTAAAAATCAAACTAAAATGAAATTGTGAGATGTTAAAATAAAGTTTGACCAAATTTGATAGCTATTAAATTAATAGTTATAAAATAAAGTGAACATATTATTAAATCTATGAATGAAATAAATGATATCGAGTGTTATAAGTATAGAGAGACATTCTTTTCATATATTAACATTACATAACATTAATGGAATACTTAATAAATTATAAAAAAAGACACCTAAAGACCGTACTAGTCAAGCACCTTTGGAAACATGGAAATATAAACACTGGTACCTTAGTGAGCTATATTGTCACCCACTATGTTCTCTAAGACTAGAACCCCTCATAGACATATCATACAAGAAATATATACTCATAACGTGGGGAAGGAAACATAAAATGGGGTTAACTCACATTCCTGGTAAGTGTAAACAAGGGAGACTTGTATATATAATCATGTGAATAAGCGTATGAGAACAAGATCTTGAAAAATAAAATATCATACACCGCATTTCAAATTTAATAAAAATGAGTCATGGCATAATGCATGGCAGTTCATAAGATATGAATCATAAGGAAATAAATAGCATAATCCATAATATCATAACATAGGAATAAAACATGGAATTATAGAAAACATGAATGCATATTTAATTAGTTCCATAGTATTTATGGAATTACTATCGAGACTATATTAGTGGAAAAAGTCCTTTACTAAACTAGGATCACACCCCATTCCATACCGTATTACTGAACTAAGTTCAATACTTATCCCCTCTCTATTATACTGAACCACATTCCTTTATCGTTCCAACCCTTTAATAGTAAACTAAGTTCATTTCTCATTCTATCCATGTCTATCTCCAATTATATAAATCTTTACCCAAGTAATTGCAGGGAGATATTGGTCCCACCTATATTATAATTAAATCACAAAAAAATGTGCCAAAAATTATTAAACAATTATATCATAACCCATGAAATTAAATGGGTATCATAAAAGTGTAATCATATCATAACATTGGGAATAATATATAGATTTCATAATCATTTCATCAAAACCATAACCCATAAAAGAGAACTTGATTTTATAAACATATAAATAGTGAAAGAGAAACATAATTCATAAACCATTAAGATGAGGAAAATGAATGTAATCTTTAGTTAATTTCCTTTAATGTCCTGAGTAAAATCGATGGTTCTCAATGTAGATGGAAAGCAATTTTAAAATATCTTTTAAAATCTTTTCTTGAAGAAAATATCCTTTCTTATTTGAAAATGAATTTTTAAATACCTAAAATAATTTTAAAATAATTTTATTACAAAATACCTTGAAAAAAATTTAATGATACTTGAAATCATTATGAAATCCTTTTCCCTCAAAAAATTATAAAATCAGCTTAAAAACATTTTAAAAACCATTCCCAATGAAAACTTATAAAATAAGATTTAAAACAAATGAAAACACATTTTCTTTGATTACATATAAATTATGATTTAAAACATTTTATAAACCTTTTTATTTTAAAACACATTGAATACCTATATATAATGCTTGGATATGTTTTTAAAACCATTTATTTAAAAATATCCATGAAAATGTATAAATAAATAATAAAAACATTTTGAAAACCATTTTCCTTAAAAACGTGTAAAAGAATATTGAAAAAGTTTTGAGAACCATTTCATTGAAAATAATTCAAAAAAACTTTATTAAAAAAATAAATCTAATAAACAAAACTATTGAATCCTAATATAAATGATGTAGGGTAAATCCGTTCATATCATAAGTGGTAAAAATAACATTCCTTTTACATGGTAAAAAGGGTAGAAGAATACCTTCTTTATAAATCCAAAAGAAGAATCATTTAAAAAAATTGGAAAAATAAAAAAAGATTAAAAATATCTATTAAATATTTTAGGAAAATATTAGAATATTCTTTGAAACCCATTTTGGAAAACATTGTTTTTAAGGAATACAGATTTATGACCAAAGAGAGGGTAATGTTAGGATTTCATAAAAACACTTTCTAAACTATATTTTGTAACTAAGAGTTGAAAAATGGTACCAATAAATGAATATATCATGAATTACCCCAGAATAATAAAATTCATGAATGTTATTGCGATATTTATTATAATAATTCAAAAATGGAATGATAATCAAAAACAATCTCTAAAAGAGACGGGATTGTTCTAATAAACTCTTGTCACTTAGAAACATTGTTCCATACCCACATGTAAGAAATTAAAATTACATTATTATTAATATATCATTAAATTAAGTATATTAATGATATAAAAAGTAAAATGGATGTATATACACATTGAAAAAAATATAGGAGCATAATAAAACATGTGTCTCAATGAAGGAAAATTGAGGAAAAATTGTCTTACTAATTTGATCGATTTTGAAAAATTAACCCCATGAAATAAAGATCATAGGGTTGATAATTAAATACACATAAATTTAATTATAAGAATAATTCAATAAATCTATGGGTATTATAAACACCACACAAAATTAATTGTTGGGGAATAAAGTATGTATCTCAGAGAAAAAAAGTGAGATGAAATCATCTTACATCGTGTCTTGACTGTCATCGCACTCATTCAAAACTACTATATAATAAATATAAATTTATTTTAAATATATCATAGAACCATATTATTAATTTTAATAAAATATAGGGTTTTATTATGTACTTATATTACCCTCTTGTAAACAATTGATTGTTATGGTTTCACTTCGGGTAATATCTGCTTTTTGCATGTCCCTTAATTTGTTATATATTTTGTCCTTATAATTATATTATGAATTATAGTATGTAAAACACGATTTAAATATAATTTATATCCAGTATTTTTTTGTTATAATAATACATATAATATATATGTATGAAATTGAATACACCATTCATGGAGACAGTAAGCCGTACGTACACATGAACACTATTTCCTTTTTTAGTGTCGTATTAAAAGAAAGAGAGAAAATTTCATATGGTTATATATATATTATATTTTTAGTAGCATTATAATTTCATAAATCTCATATATGAATCATTAATACATTCCATACAGTGTGTGAATGAATCACATCTCTTTTTGAGGGCAGTAGTCCACACTTCATCAAACCAAATTATCTTGTTTAAACAAAGTACCAACTATAAAGATATTTGTTTTGAAAGGATTAGAAAACATTAAACTAATAATAAATATAATATATAACATATATAAATATATTTTCCATCATAATTTTCACCATGATAGGTGGTATATAAAAAATTATCAATCATCATTTCGTGAGGTGGTAGATCGCTATAAACGTAAACAGTATATTGGTTACCCATTAGATGGAGGTGTGTATCATTGTAGTTCAAACAATTAGAATAAAAACTTCATAACAAATTTTTATACATGATTTTTTATGAAACAATGGAATAAATATATTTTATGGGGTTTATAATGAAAATAAAATAAATTATCTTAAGAGAAGGTAATACTTCTTAATCAAGTAACTCCATTTGGTTTGTGCCAAATGTTTACCTTGGATTTTATTCAGCCCAAGAGGTGGAATCTAGGAGGAAGGGAGGGATTTTGATAACTGTATTGGGCTGATATTAGCATAACCTATGTGGTTTTATATGTGTTAAGAAGAGGGAGATTTTGTGGCCTTTATAGATAAGGGAACAGAAACACTTGGTATTTTTGAAATAAAGTTAGGTGTACCAACGTTTTTACCTAATAAAAGTCATTAAAATAAAGAAAAATAAATAATATAAGCTTAATGGATGAATAATTTCTAGATATCAGGTGTTGGAAATGTTTATTGGTCGTTTTGGGTCTTATATTTAAGTTTTTACTTTATTAACCTTATTTTTCTCTTAACCATTGTAATTAATTTTAATTATATTCACTACTTTTTTTCATTGAAAACCAAAGTTTATCTTAATATAAATTATAAAGAATGATGATTAAAAATATTTAATCCATTATTCTAAATTCAAATAACATAAGTGGATGAAAGTAATTTAATATTAATCCCACTAAAAAAGCTACTTTTCATTAAAATCTGGTATTTTTCACTATTAATCCAAAAATGATGTTTCTCAAAACAATCCCAAAAATTATGACTAAGAAAATTTGTACAATCTATGTTAATAAATGTATTTTATTTTATCAAATTAAATTTATAAATATTTCTAAAACTACTATTAATAATTTTTATAGAAGGGCACTAAAACCAGAATATTTGAGAAAATAGTATTTTTAAACATATAAGGATTTTACTAAATATTATATATTTCATCATCAATATATTTTATTTATATCAAAAATTATTATAAAAACTTTTAAAAGTATTTATCACTATTAATATTAATAATATTGACAATTATATTATAATTATATCATTTAAATAATTATAACACAAAAAGAGGATTCGTAGAAACGTAGTGTTTTGTGTAACATATGCCATGTCGGTGTAGCATGTTGCGTACATCAAGTTGATGTTACGCGTAATATATTCCAGGTCATAATATATCCTCATTATTATATATATAGAAAGGCAAAATATATATTGTGTGTAGTGTATAATTCACATGGTTTTCTATATAACAAAAGCCAAACAAAGTGATTTAATATAAAAAACATTTTTTGTGTTAAGTTAAATGAAAAAATTATAAAGGTTTAATTAATTTCAAAACAAATTCACAAAATCTAATGGTGTTTCATTTCACCGCCTTAAAATTAATTTCCCCCTTGAAATTCTTCTGGGTTATCAATGTTTTGATACTTCAAGGTTTCATTCATAGAAACCCACATTGTAATAATGGATACTAAAACATCCCATAAAAACAGAATGTTGGAATCATAATAGTTACCAAAAATAATATATAACAAGTTTTCCACATCGAATAACATATGTTGGAGTAAATATTGGACAAGTATGAAAAGAATTAATATATATTAGGAGTTACTGAGGTCATCAATCATAAACAAGTGAATGATAAAGGAAAATTTGAGGGCCTGAAAGTAATAAATTTGTCATGATTTAAAAGGACATTCGTTTAACCATAATAATGTATTATGAAAACAAATTGTAGATCATTATCCTAATCTTGGGTAATTTTTTTTTCAAGAATATAAGGTAATATAATTTCAGGATAAATTTATATAAAAAAATTATTTTTTAGTTGTGATTTTATCAATGTATAATTCTTCCATTCCTTCAAGAATTGGATTTCCATAAATTATCATTGATACATGAGTTTCTAAAATACACTTTTAGAAAAACTTAAGTCCGATAAAAGAAATAAAAGTATAACTATTTGTCTCTAACTATTATTTAAATTCATTATGTTCAATACACTAATTTATAAACATTATAATTCACTCTATAAGTTCATCCCTAATAATTATTCAAAAAAAATAATTACACATGAACCTGGGCATCGTGTAGGCTACTGGAAGGTCTGAAACCCTTATGATCCTTTGGTAATGGGTTCAAGACCCATGGAATTTCTGTAACGCCCCAACCTCAGTTACCCAGAGTCGGTGCATTATTACATAACATTGGCATGGTCACAAAATATCAAGTCTCGAAAGACCGATTAATTTTGTAACCTTGGAAATACTAGATACATTCATAAGGTTTACATTACATCATACAATGGAAGATTACAACACCATTGTTTCCATAGAAAACACTAAGATCCCATATACTATCCATGCAGGTCAGTCATAATATACTTTTTCACATCCTAAGAAAAATAAAACATTGAAAGTGGTGATCTCAGATGCTCAGTAAAGATAATAATATAGAGAAAACATTTATAAATAAGGTTAAAAATTTAAGGCAATGTATAAAACTAAGACAAAACCCCTTCCAACATAAACATCATCATATCATGGAAAATATAAATCAAAATAATTCTATTTACATACTCACATGGATATTCTACTAGTTGAATAATCACATGCAATATCAATAGCCACTTTCATAATGACAGAATGCATAATGCCAGACTTTCATAACCACATAGTCAAGGCCTTGCGCCAAGACTACAAATAAGATTTTTTCAAGGACTTGTTTCAAGATAGAAGTCTATCTTAGGAGACCTACTGATGCATCGAGGAGCTATAGTGAGCTCCACCTGTCAAATACTAAGTCCAATGAAATCCTCATATTAAAAGGTTTAAACATAACATAAACAATCATATTAAAACTAGCATAGAAAATGTCAATAATTTATCCATAAACCATGAATGGTGTAAAACTAACACATTCACAGTCGAACATATCACTAAACCTTCAATACAATATGGAAGTTTTGTATCATAATAAATAAACTTCAAATACGCTTAAAATACATCAATGGATGTTGACATAGATGAAATCAATACCCTTTTTAGAGAAATATCTCTTTCTATTCTGAAATAATTTGATGGTCACATAATTATATAGAAAACAATTATTTAGAAAATATTTTTATAAGCTTGTAAGGGAACTTTATACGATGTTATAACAGCGAAAAATAGCCACACCCTCTATATAATTTAAAAAATACATTCCTACCTTAATTTTGTCGAAAAGGTTAAAAAGGACCTTGTTTAGAAAATGATGGAATTATTTCTTTATAAGAATCATATAAAAATTCAAACAAGGTTATTAATGACTTTAAACCATATTCTATACATTAGTAATAATGTTTTGAAATACATTTTAAGAAACATGGATGTGGATGATAAAGAGGTCCCAACAGATAATTACGTATAAACAACCTCGAATAATAAAGAGATTGTGAAAATAACCCTTACCTTGTACTTTTCCTTGGTAGAGGGTAGGTTAACCTCCTGTATAATGGTGAAATAATTGTTATTAAATTATACAATAATCATATATATTAATATGATATCATATATGATCTTTTAACATTGTTTTGTTAATAATATCTTAGTATTATCGTTGTTTCGGGTGTTAACAGATTCGTTTTACTTTATATTCGTTATTATGTGAGTCATATTTTTTATGGATGGGATGTGTATTATTCATATCCAGAATCATATAACGTTTTTAAACATTATTTTTAATCATATAATGAAAATAGGTCTTGAATGGATACGATGGGGAATGAATCTCATCACATTCGTGGAGACGGTAATCCGTACGTACGCACGAGCAACAATATCATTCTTTTGATATTAAAATAATATATAATTTCATGTTATATCATATATACAGAATCACTATCATGTTATAATTATTATTTAAATCAATTACACATCATTATTACACCGATCCAAAAATAATGTATTGAATAACAATTACACCACGATGTGGAGACGGTAAGTCGTACGTACGCACGTATGGTGACATTTCATTCATAGGATGGATAGAATAATGAATTTGGTTGAATCATATTTATAATAAAATAACAGTATATAGAAGATAATGGGTTTACTATTTTAGAATGGAAAAAACAAAGAAAATGTAAGTTGAAGAAGAAATGAACTTGAAAGAGGTGGTGAGATATTTACCTCTTCTTTGGGTTCTTCCTTTTGATTTGATCAAAAGAGCTCTATTGGTTGGAATTATGACTAAATTAAGGACTATAGGATTAAGGAAGGACAGTTTAGAGGGTATTTGGGCAAGTTTTGTCAGATCCAAATGGCTTTGAAGGTGTATATTAGAGAGAAGGGGGAGTGCCCTTTTATAAGAGGGGTGAGGGGCACCTTAGGAAAAGCTAGAAATATTATTTTGCAATAAACTAATTTTAGATATCTAATGGCTCAAAAATTAATTATTTAAAGTATATGGTGGGTATGGGTCGAAAACCACTCATCCAATATGTTTTAGTTAGGTTTCATTCACTATATTAAATTTATCTTTTAGATTTAACTCTTAGTTAAATTGTTTGACATTTTCCATGTCTCTTGGTATTTTTATAATATATGGTTAATAAACATACTATATACATCTAATTGAACCAAAAGTTGCTCATTAAAGATACACCTATCATTATATAATCCTTTTGGCTGAACATTATATTTTTAGGAATAGAATATACATTAATAATATAATACTTGTTTTAAAAACTCTTTTATTTCAATTTTGACACTATTTAGAATTTTGTTTTTTTCTAAAATTATAACCGCATTATGAAATCAAAAAAAATTAATTATAACCAACCAGATTATATCATATAGACCAATAGAATTATTTTAATTCATAAAATGTATCAAATTACATTTATTTAGATATTTATAATGTATATTATTTTATTCTTTCATTAATTAAGTAATTACTACATCATCATCGTTTCATAAATAAATTAAATTATATAATCTCCAAAAAATATAAATAAAATACCATTATATAGGAAATATTTTTACATTTATAATGAATATTTATAGTAGAATTTATCTTATGTGTAACCCTATATTGAAATTTTTTTAGTTATTAAACATTGATTTTAACTCTTTTAACTCTTCTTTAAATAAAATAATAATAAGTGTCCTAATCTAATCCAAGTGGACCAAAGAGGTTCATATTTTATTCCTAAGGTTGTGTTTGGCCTAATTATACTTATCCAATAGAATTAGGACATGTTTTAGGTTAATACTAATAACATTTTTACCCATAATTACTTTATTTACTTTTAACCGTGGTAAATAAAATTTAAAAGATACTATTCACCAAAAATTATTTTTATCTTATTGAACCCCATTTTACTTAATGATGTCAACCGTGTCTCTCGTATTTTTGAAATTCCACCCACATAAGTGGTAAAATTACGTTTTATGTAAATTTGAAAATTTTCATAGGACGTGGGTAAAAGACGGTGAAAAGTTAAATAAATTTTTTATATATCTAAAATTATTATAAACGGACTCTAATGAGTAACATTGAACATATATAAGTATTTTGTGTTGATTTTAACCAAAAATTAATTTAAATAAAATAAATAATTATTTAAATAAAAATTCGGTTTTAAACTATAACTAAGTGTTTTCACTATTCATCAAAAATTGAACGTTTTTAGAAAAATACCAAAAAATTCACCCTAAGATAATTTCAATATCCCCAATTCAAAAATTATTTCTATTTTACTAAATTCAGAACATTGAAGTTTCATTTATAAATTTAACATTAATTCTCATTGTCAAAACCAAAGGCGTATTTTTAAGAAATAATATCTATCAAAAGATTGACACCGGGTTATGTCCAATTTAAATATGAAATTACTTACAATGACCAGCGTTGGATTAAATGGTAATAATATAATCTATTTATACTACCAAACCAATAAAATGTACAATTTAACACTATAAATTATTTTTATTAAAAAAGTTGTTTTTAGTTAAATTATAGTATTTTTCACTATTCACCCAAATATGAAAGTTATCAGAAAAACACAAAAAAATTTATTGAAACTAAATTCTTATATACCAATTCTAAAGAAGAAGTTTATTTTGTCAAAATTAATATATAAAAGTTTCAAATATTAGATTTAAAATGGGTTCACCATTAATGCCTGTAAAAGTGCATTTTATTGAAAAATACTTCTTTTATTTGAAAAAAATGAATTTGTTCTAACATTATGTCTAAGAAACTCATAATACATATTCTAAAATTATAAGGATTATATAAAGTTCAAAATTCAGTTAGTATTATTCATAACCGCTTTCAAACGACAAGTTTGTTAAGTCGTGGTGCGCTTGAACTCGGTGTTGTGTGTAGTGCATACTATGAAATCATGGGGTGTTAAATTCTTCCCTCCTTCAATAAATTGCATCCTCACAATTTGAATTTATTCTTCGAGAATAAAAGATTGAAAATAGAAAATACCATTGTGGGAAGACCCACATCCGAAATTGGGTTAATAAAATTTAGTCTTCATAAGAGGAAAGGGGGAATGAAAAATTCACCACCAAATTATGATCTTGATTAGGAGAATATTGGTGGAAATTATAGACACATAATTGGAGGAAAACGTAAATATTTATAGGTATTGATTGAGGTCATCAATCAAAAACAATTTTAGAATTGTGGGCCTCAAATCTATCAGTCTATGATGATTTAAAATTTCATCGGTTCAACAAAACATATGGTATTAGGATAACACATTTTTAGTTTTAATATCCTGTAATGAATGTTTAAGAATTAATTTCTTTATAGAATAATCAAAGAAAAAAATATATACATGAAAAATATAGTTCCATCCTTTAACTAATTTCTACCACAAACTCATCTTTCACTCTATGAGATAATATAACTTAAAAAAATATTATATTTATCCAATTCATATAGGGTTCCAAAAAATGAATTTATAATTCACCTATCATACCCTTTAGAAAAAGAAACTACATTATACAATATAGGGACTTCACGTAGTCCAGTGGTAGGCGATAAATTCCAATCGCACTATGGATGAGGGTTTGATTCCTGCACCTTAGTCCGACACGATGGGTTTTCACACGGTCTGTGTGTTGTCCTTTCTATAAAAATCCAAAACTAACCAATATAATAGTATCCAATTTCAAACATAATTCACTCCAACCTTTAGACTTATCCAAAATACTTCTATCCAAACTCAGATTTCAAATTTTATAAAGAAGGTAAACACAATGAAGATCCTTTTTTCCACATAATAACATGTGAACACCTTCATCATGTATTCTTTTAAAACACTGCAACATCCTGAATTACCATAAAACCTTATTTATTATATTCATGCTCCCTTATTCCACGTAGAATGATGGATATACTCCTTCTATCCAAAAATATTGTAAACTCCAACATTGATGGAATATACAAATCATTAATCAGTTTCAAGGAAGTCAATAATATCCAATAAAATTTATTCCAATCAACCATCTCTTATTCCAAAATCACTACCTCAATACCAGTACCATATTAAGGATTACCTTTCCTTCCACCATGTACTTTCCAAAAATTTTAGCTTACTATTAAGTCACTTTTCTTAAAACCATATAATCTCAAATCCTTAATTAAATAGTACTACAGTACAATCCTTATATAATCTATAATTCTTAAAACATGTAAATCATTAATACAATACTCAAATGACACAATACTTTAATAAAAACGTAAGAAATCTAATCATTCATCTTCATCTTTGGTAGTACCATAACATTATTAATATCCAATAGAAATATTTGGGGTATACTCTGATGATTTGGACATTGATTTTTGTAGTGTCCTAACTCCTTACAGATGAAGCATTGTACATTTGAAACTTTTTTCTTACCCTTTCAATCACGTAGTTGTTGTCCTTTTTCTCAACACCTATAACAAACTTTCATTCACTTCAAGCATTTACCAAGGTTATTCTTTCCACAGTTATCACATATGGGGAAATGATTCTTTTCCCTCTTCCCATTATCCATCTTGATCTCTTTCGTCCATTTCTTCTCTTGCTTCCCTTCAAAGCCATAGGACTCCGGGAATTCTTTACTTATCTTATTAACACATGATACTATATCTTTATATGTTGAGAGTACATGGGTTACTAATTACCTTATAAATGATGGCTTAATACCGTGAAAGATATGATCCTTCTTACACTTTGGATCATACGTATTACTGGAGTTCACATTGCTTCTATTTGGAGCCATTTCTATACAATGGAATAATCTATATTCTTTATGAATCAGAATATATAATTCCAAACTTGCAAAAACACTTAACATAAATTGAACTATTTATGGATACATTCTATAATCATAAAAATGTTTTCTTTGAGGAGGTATATACTCATAAACCCTACATAATAGTTTTTAAATAACAGGATAACTATCCTAATCATATCCCCCAGGAGTGTCGTAATCGTGAGTGAAGCAAGGCTCGTTGTCGTTCACCAGTTCCTGTTAGAGTCTATCTCAAAACGGTGTTTTCAGGTTTTACGCCTAGGTACATCTGTGCCAGATACGCCTCTGCCTACTCATATCAAGACATGGATGTATTTCCTGGAAAACTCACAAAATCTCTAAAAAACCAAAATTCTAGGAAGTTCTTCTATACTAATCCTCAAAGCCTGTGTTAGGGCTATGTTCTATAATGAGAGTTTATATAAATCTAGTTTCCAAGGTTTGTACTAAAATTTCTCTGATACTAACTATAAAACACGGACAGTAGTTACCCAGAGTCGGTGCATTATTACATAACATTGGCATGATCAGAAACAATCATGTCTCGAAAGATCGGTTAGTTTAGTAGCCTTGAAATACTAGATACATTCATAAGGTTTACATTACATCATAAAATGGAAAACAACAACAACATTGTTTCCATAGACAGCATTGAGATCCCATAGACTATCCCTACCGGTCAGTCAAAATATACGTTTTCGCATCCTGGGAAAAATAAAACATAGAAATGGGTGAGCTCAGATTCTTAGTATGGATAACAATATAGAAACAACTTTCATAAATAATGAAAAACATTTCAGGAAATGCATAAAACTAAAACAAAATGATTTTAAAAATAAAATTCATCATAATATGTAAAATATAAATAAAAATAAGGCAATTTACATACTCACATGGATATTCTACTCATCGAATAATCACATGAAATATCAATAGCAACTTTCATAATGATGGAATGAATAATTCGAGACTTTCATAACCACAATGTCAAGGCCTTGTTCCAATACTAAAATTACGATTTTGTCAAGGCCTTGTGCCAAGACACTATTTTGTCTAATCAGACCTACCAATGCATCGAGGAGCTATATCGTGCTCCACCCGTCACATACAAAGTCCAATGCATTCCTCATATAAAAAGGTTTATACATAACATAAACATTTGTATTAAAACTATTATATGAAATGTCAATACTTTATCTATAAACCATGAATGGTGTAAAACTAACAAATCCACACTCAAACATATCACTAATCCTTCAATACAATATGGATGTTTTGTATCATAATAAATCATCTTCAAATAAGCTTAAAATCCATCAAAGGATGTTGACATAGATGAAATCAAAACCCTTTTTTGAGAAATATCCCTTTCTATATTGAAATAATTTAAGAGTCACATAATTATAAAGAAAACTTTTATTTTTAAAATATTATTATAAGCTTGTAAGGGAAGATTCTACGATGTTATAACTGCCAAAAATAGCCACACCCATCGTATAAGTTAAAAAAGACATTCTTACCTTACTTTTGTCGAAAAGGTTATAAAGGACCTTGTCTTGAAAACGACGGAAATATTCCTTTATAAAAATCTTATAAAAATTTAAACAAGGGTATAAATGACTTTAACCCATATATTATAAAATAGTAATAATTTTTTGAAATACATTTTTAAGAAACCTGGATGTGGATGATAAAGAGGTCGCATGAGATAATTACGTATAAACAACCTCAGATAATAAAGAGATTGTGAAATTAACCCTTAACTTGTACATTGCCTTGGTATAGGGTATATTAGCCTCCTGTATAATGGTGAAATAATTTTTATTAAATTATACAATAATCATATACATTAATATGATATCATATATAATCTTTTAACATTGTTTGGTTAATAATATCTTAGTAATATCATTGTTTCGGGTGTCAACAGATTCTTTTTCATTTTTATTCATTATTATGTGAGTCGTATTTGTTATTTATGGGATGTATATTATTCATATCCATAATGATATCAATTATTTAAACCTTATTTTTAATCATCTAATGAAAATTAGTCTTGAATGGATATGATGGGGAATGAATCTCATCGCGTTCGTGGAGATGGTAATCTGTACGTACGGACGAGCGACAATATCATTCTTTTGATATTAAAATAATATATAATTGGATGGTATATCATATATACAGAGTCATTATCATGTTATATTTATTATTTACATCAATAAAACATCATTATTATACCCATCCAAAAATAATGTATTGAATAACAATTTCACCACGACGTGGAGACGGTAAGCCGTACGTATGCATGTATGGTGACATTTCATTTAAAGGATGGGTATAATAATGAATTTGGTTGTACCATATTTATAATAACATAACAGTATATACAAGATAATGTAGTTATTATTTTATAATGGAAACAACAAAGAAAAAGTACGTGGAAGAAGAAAGGAACTTGATAGAGGTGGTGAGATATTTACCTCTTCTTCGGGTTCTTCCTTTAGATTTGATCAAAAGGGCTCCATAGGTTGGATTTATAACTAATGGAAGGCATATTGGATGAAGGGATAACAATTTATAGGGTATTTGGGTTGGTTTTGGCTATGCCAAATGGATTTGAAGGTGTGAATTAGAGAGAAGGGGGAGTGCCCTTTTATAAGAGGGGTGAGGGGCACCATAGGAAAAGCTTGAAATATTATTTTATAATAAAATTGTTTTCAGTTTATAATGGATAAAAAATAAATTATTAAAAGTATAAGGTTGGTATGTGTCTATAACCACTCAACCAATAGGTTTTAGACAGGTTTGTTTAACTATATTAACATTATCTTTTAGATTTAACTCTTAGTTAAATATTTTGACATGTACCATGTCTCTTTGTATTTTTATAATATATGGTAATAAAAATAATATATAATTCCAAGAGAACCCCTAGTGGTTCATTAATGATAAAAACATTCATTATATAACACTTTTGGCCGAACCATATATTTTTAGGAATAGGATATTAATTAATAAAATAATATATGTTTTAAAAACTCTTGTATGTCAATTTTGACAATATTTGGTATTTTGTTTTTTTTCTAAAATCATAACAGCATTATTACTTCGAAAAAATTTATCTAACAATCCAAAATATGTAATATTAACCTATAAAATTAGTGGAATTCATAAAAAGTCACAAATTACATTTATTTAGATATTTATAATGTCAATTAGTTTAATCTTTCATTAATTTGGTAATTTCTGCATCATCATTGTGTCCAAAATAAAGTTAATTATTTAATGTTTAAAAATATAAATAAAATACCATTATGTAGGAAATATTTATACCTTTCTAATGAATATTTATTGTCAATTTATCTTATGTGTAACCCTATATTATAAATGTTTTAGTTATTAGACATTGATTTTAACTCTTTTTACTCTTCTTTAAATAAAATAATAATAATTGTCCTAATCTAATCCAAGTAAACCAAATAGGTTCATATTTTATTCCTAAGGTTGTTTTTGGTCGAATTATATTTATCCAATAGAATTAGGACATGTGTTAGGGTAATAATACTATCATTTTTACCATTAATTACCTTATTTAATTTTAACCGTAGTAAATAAAAGTAAAAAGTTACTATGAACCAAAAATTATTTTTATCTTATTGAACCAAATTTTACTTAATAATATCAACTGTGACTCTCAGATTTTTGAAATTCCACTCACAAAAGTGGTAAAATAATGTTTTGTGTGAATTTGAAAATTCTCCTAGGAGGTGGGTAAAAGATGGTGAAAAGTTCGATAACATTTTGATATATCTAAAATTATTATAAACTGACTACAATGAATTAAATTTAACTGATATAGGTATCATATATATATTTTGACCTAAAATAAATTTAAATAAAATAAATAATTATTTACATAAAAATTCAGTTTTAAACTATAACTCAGTGTATTTCACTATTTATCAAAAATCGAAAGTTTTTAGAAAAATACCAACAATTTACCCTAAGCTAATTTTGATATTCCGAATTCAAAAAAGAAGTCTATTTTACAAAATTAAAAACAATGAAGTTGCGTTTATTAATTAAAAATTAATTCCCGTTGTCAAAACCAAAAGGTGTATTTTTAAGAAATAATAACTATCAAAAGATTGACACTTGTTTATGTCCAATTTCAATGTGAAATAACTTAAAATGACCATAATTGGATTAAACGGTAAAAATATAATCAATTTATACTTCTGAAGAATTAAATTTTATACTTTAACACTATAAATTATTTTGATTAAAAAAGTTGTTTTCAGTTAAATTGTAGTATTTTTCACTATTCACCCAAATATGAAAGTTATCAGAAAAACACCAATAATTTATTGAAACTAAATTATTATGTCATAATTCTAAAGAAGAAGTTTATTTTCTCAAATTAAATAAATAAAATATTCAAATATTGGATTGAAAAAGGGTTCACCATTAAAAGTCAGTAAAAGTGCATTTTTTGAAAAATACTTCTTTTATCTAAAAAAATGAATTGGTTCTTACATTATGTCTATGAAACTCATAATATGGATTATAAAATTATAAGGATTATATAAAGTTCAAAATTAAGGTAATACTATTCATAACCACTTTTGAACGACTAGTTTGGTAAGTCGTGGTGAGATTGAACTCGGTGTTGTGTGTAGTGCGTACTATGAAATCTTGGGGTGTTACAGTTTCCAGACTTATTTGGTTGTCACCTGGCATACATTTTTTCATCTCTAAAACCACTCTAAATTAATTTCCAAAATAAATAAGATGGGAATCCTCGAAATAATGTTAATTAATAAATATACTATTAACCAAGGTTTTTAATGAAAACAAATGGCATAAATAGTTACACCAAAGTCTAAATTTTAATTATCATGAATAGTTAACCTTATAACCCTTCAGAAAGATGAAATTAAATAACTTTAGAATGAATTTCATGAAATCAACATAACATTGATCCCTCACATATCCCAAAGTAGATCTTTGTAGTCACATTCCAAACATGTGAATACCCTCATCATATATTCAATTAAAACATGGTAATAACCCGAATTACTATAAATACTTCTGGAAAAAACTCATTATTAATTATTAGATAGATTATGGTATATTCCATTAATCCAAGAAGTTTTAAACATTATCTATGATAGCGTAAACTACATGTAAAAAATTCCTAAACTAGTTCCAAGGTAATTAGTACCATCTAATTTACTTTTATCCATCATATCATTATCCAAAAAATATGATCGTAACATAAAGATTATGTTAATGGTTATCTTTTCCATAATCATGTTTTTCCAGGTACATCACCTTACCATTATATCAATTTTCTATTATATCGGAACCATTCAACGAGTACATGAAAATCTGTAGCGAAAAACCTAAACTGAACAATCCTAATATATTTCACCTTTCAAATTAAATAGTTATTAAATAAAAATACCCAAAAACATTTATTATACCACTTAATACTTTTTCCATTAACAGGGCTACCTCATCCTATTACACAATATCTATTTCATTTTACATTTCATATGTAGTCTCGTCATCATCTGCAATGTAACCATTACTTTCTCCACCTTGTTAATTCTCTTCATGAGATTTCCTATCGGGACATTTAGTTACATAGTGGCCATTTATTCTACACATTAAACACTTATCCTTCTATTATGTCTTAGGTAGGCCAATATTCTCATCCATTTTGTTAACTAAACTCATCATTTTTCCATTGAAGTGACTTGCTATTTTTCCTTCTTTTCCACAATATAAACATATTCTTATCCCTCTAAGACGTTCACTGAAGTGATTATTACCACATTATTGAAAAAATGGAAATTGTATGTTCTTTCCTCCATGGTCTCTATTACCCTCACTTTCATCAAACTCCTTGTTTCTCTTCCTTAGTGAGTGTGAGAGTTGGTTGACGTATATATTTTTAATCATGGTGAATGAAAACTGATTAGGAATGATCACTACATCATTCACTCTAGTGATCATCCCACTTGAATATTCATCAAAAAATTGTCCATCACAATCAATAATAATCTAGTTCCTTATTCTTCCCACCATTAACTAAAACTATAAGCATAGTTTGAGCATTACTTATCATAGTAAAAAACCACATATGAATGGAAATAATTACTTATAAGATGTATAAATCATGACACCTTCCTTAATATGACACCATAGGTTTTCCTAGTTTATTCATAGGCAGATTATATTTAAACCCATCATGATGTATTTTAATGAGTTCTGCGAATTCTAAAAGAATATCCCCTACTATTTTAAAACCAAGTGTGCATCAAGGACCGTTTTCATTTACTAAATTACCACGATTCAGGCCCTAAAAATATTTTCAATATAGTTTTCCATAGGTACGTTTGTACTAAATCCACATCCACCTGTATTATCTAGAAAGAAATTTCTTTCTAGGAAACCACTCACTCTACCCTTTACTAAAATTCCAGGAAATTCTCCTAAAATTTTTCTTATCCATAGACGTATCCCTAGAAAAATCCTCTGGGTTATCACTATTGTTTTCTCAACCTAGATTCCAAAGGTTAACTAAACCTTTAATCTTATGGAAACTATAGAAACCCTAGATTTTCATAAATTAAATTTAGATCACTTTTTTGAAATACATAATATATTATAAAAATAGGTTCCTAAAGACCATATGAGTCTAGTGCATTTAGAATCATAGAAACATTAACACTAGTATATGAGTGAGATACATTATCTCCCAATAGGTTCTCCAGGTCTAGAACCCCTGTTAGACATATCTTACAAGAAATATATCATCATAAACCATGAAGAAATCATAAATAGGGGTGAGAAGAGATGCTCAGGAAGGGTAAACAATGGAGAAATGTGATTATACTCATGAGAATAAGGGTATGAGAACACGAACATGAAAAAATAATACCATAACATGAATATCAATGATTATAAAAATGAATCATGAAATAATGATTAGAATTTTATAAGACATGAATCTTATATAATTAAACAACTGAAGCCATGAAAGCATAACATATGAATAAAACATGGAATTGTGGAAAATAGATAAGCATATATATTATTTCCATAGTAGTTAAGTAATTATTGTTGAGACCATCTTAGTAGAAAATTTCTTTTATGGAATAGGGTATACATCATGTTTTTACTCTATATTACTAACCTGATTTCATTCTTCATTAAAACGTTGTATTACTAAATTGAGTTCCTTTAATGTTCCATCCCTATAATACTGATCCATGTTCATTTCTTCTTACATCCATGTCTATCTCTTGAGATATAAATGTTTACCCAATGCATTGGATGGAGATATAGATGAAACCCATCTCATAATTAAATAATACATACATGTTCTATAAAATAAAAAACAATCAAATCATTACCCATGAAATGAAATGGGTTTCAAAAATATGTAATTATATAATAACAGGTGGAAGAAGTTATAGTTTTAACAATCATTTCATACAAATCATAACCAGCGAAAGAGAAATGGATTTCATATATTTATATATAACCCATGAAAGATAAATGTATTTCATAAACATATAAACCATGAAATTGAAACGGTTTTAATAAATACAAAAAATCAAAGCCTAACCGGTTTGGGGAAAGAATTTGAATGGACCCTTTAAATAATTTCTAAGAAAGGCCCTAGTAACATCGACAGATATCATCTTAGATGGAATGTTATTTTGAAATATCTTTCAAAAATGTTTTTTAGGAAAATATGCTTTATTATTTGAAAATTTATATTTAACAAATATAACTGTTTTAAAAAAAATTCTTAGAAAATACCTTGAAAAAAATAAACAAGACATCGAATCATTCTGAAAACCTTTTTTCTTGAAATCTTATAAAATCATCTTGAAAACATTTCTAAAACATTTTTACTTAAAAATTTATAAAATAATATTTAAAATATTGTAAAAATATTTTTATTTGAAAACATATAAAAAAGGAATAAAAATTGTTTAAAAACCTTTTTCTTTAGAAACACTTTCAAAACCTATATAGAAATATTGAAAACGTTTTGAAAACCATTTCTTGGAAAATAACTTTGGAAACGTATAAATAAATATTTAAAACATATTGAAAACCATTTTTCTATAAAAATTATAAAAAAAGTTTGGAAACATATTTAAAACCATTTCTTTGAAAATAATTTAAAAAAAAAGTTTCTTACAAAATTATCCTTTTAAACATGAAATGAAATCTACAAAGAATTGATGGCTGGAAAATCTGTACATGTCTTATGAGGTAAAAATAACATTCCTCTTTCATGGCACAGAAGTTTAGAAAAATGACTTTGTTTAGAAAGAAAAAAGAATATTCCTTTGAAAAAATTTGTAAAGATAAAAATGGTAAAAAATCATTTTATTAATTATAGGACAATAGTAGAATATTCTCCAAACCCCTTTTTAGAAATCATGATTTTGAATGAATATAGATATCTGACCGAAGGGAGGGTACTGTCAGGCTTTCATAAAAACACATTCTTTATTACATTATCTACAAAATAGTAGAAATGTGGTACCATTATATGAATATATAATGAATAAATAAAGGATAATAATATTCATTTTTTTTAGAGATGGATATTAAGATTTCAACAAAGGAAGCATAATCTTACACAATATATAAAAGAGAAGAGATTGTTTTAATAATCTCTTGTCACTTAGTAACATTGAACCATACCCCATGTAAGAATTTAATATTACAAAAAAATTAAAATATCATGAAATTAACTAGATTCAAGATAAAACATGTCAAATTTTAGTATACACACCTTTAAAACTAATGTAGGTGCATAATAAAACATGTGTCTCAAAGAAGTAAAATTGAGACAAAACAATTTAACTGATTTGGTAGATTTTGAAAAATTAACAACATGAAATAATGATCATAGAATGGATATTTAAATACCCATAAATTTACATGTAAGAATAATTTAATACCTCCATGGTATTTATATACACCACACAAATGTAATGGGTGGTGAGTAATGTATATATCTCCCATAAATAGAAATGATATTTAATCCCTTTACCTCATGTCGTGAATCTCATCATACTCATTCAAAACACATGTATAACAAATATAAATTCACTATATATCTATAATGGAACTATATTATTACTTATAATACCATATATGGTTTAATTAAGGCTTTATAATACCTTCTTGTTAACAATTTATGTTAAGGTTTCACTTTAGGTAATATCCGCTTTGTTTTTTTCAGGTGTCTTAATTTGTTATATATTTTTTCCTTATACTTATATCTCGAATTATAGAATGTGAAACATTATTTAAATATTATTTATATTTAGTATATTTTTATTATAACAACCCATAGAATATATATATGTAGGAAATAGAATACACCATTCATAGAGACGATAACTTGTACGTACACATGAACGATATTTCTATTTTTATTGTCACCTTAAAAAAATAAAGAAATATATATATATATTAATTATAGTAGAATTATTATTTATTATATATCATATACTCATCCTTAATACATTCTATGTAGTGTGTGAACAAATCACATCACTTTGAGGGGCGGTATTCCACACTCGCTCAAACAAAATTAACATATTTACACCAAGTGGAAAGTATAAGGAACTTTTTTTAAAAAGATTAAATAATAATAAATTCATAATAGATATAATATAAAACATATATAAATTTATGTTTTATTATTATATCCACCATGGGAGGCCGTAATGGAAAAAATGAACTATCATCATTTCTTGAGGTAGTAGTTCGTCGTCCACATAAACAGTATGTTTGTTACCCAATTGAGGGAGGTTTGTGTATGTGTAGGTCAAAAACATAACATTAAAAATCCTAGTATATTTAAGACACTAGTTTTTTAATACAATATTAGAATAAAATGACTGGAGGGGTGTATAAATAAAATTAAATAAAGGATCTTGAGAGAAGACAATGCCTCTTAATCGAGTAACTCCATTTGGTTTCTGCCAAAAGGATTCCTTGGACTGCCTTCTGACCAAGGGAAGTATTATAAGATGAATAAAGGGATTTTTTGAATTTTATTTTTCTGATATTTTCAAAATTTATGTGGTTATATAGGTTCATAGAAAAGGTATAGGTAGTGTACTTTTATAGGAAAGGGAAAGGACACCATTAACATTTTGGAAAACAAGTTAGGCGTATAACATTTTTACATAAAAAATGTCATAAAAACAAACCAAGTAAAAGAATTTAAGGATAATAGATGAATAATTTACAAAAAATTGGTTTTTTAAAAGTTTATAGGTCATTTTGGGTCTTAAATTTGATGTTTAGTATGTTATTAACCTAGTGTTTCTCTTAATCTGTGTAATTATTTTTAAATAATTTCACTATTATTTTTGGAAAAAAATGTTTATATTTTTAGACACTATAAATAACACTAATTATAAATATGGAATCCATTTTTAAAAATTAAAATAACAAAAGTGGAAAAAATTAATTTATAATTATTATTGCTGATGGGATCACATTGTGGGGTTTTAACGTAAAAATGCCCATACATTTGTTATGTTTTTATACCCAATTTCAAAGTGAAATTGTTTAAAATAACATAAATTGAATTAATTTATTAAACTATTATCCAATTAAACTTTTAAACTAATTTAAATTAAAATTTATCTTAATAAATAATTAGATTAAAAATCAGTTTTGAATTAAATTCTTGTATTTTTCACTATTCATCAAAAAATGAAGATCCTCAGAAAAATCTTGAAGAATCCCTCTAATATAATTTCAACACTATAAATTATAAAATAATGTTTATTTTACCAAATTAAATTTATAAATGTGTCTAAAATATCTTTTTTTTTTACAAATGGATGTTAAAATTAGTTTATTTGAGAGAATTTTTTTAATCATATAAGGACTTCAAAAAAAATAATATCTTTCATCCTAAATATGTTTTATTTATATAAAAATATTATAGAAAAATATTTTATATTTAGTTATCAGTACTCACATTACTATTTATAAATGATATATTATAATTATATCATGTAAATAATTATAACAATAACATACATTTCATAAAAACATAGTGTTGCATGTAATACACTCCAAGTTTGTGTTGCATTTTACATACACTATGTTGGTGTTGCATGTAACATATTTTAAGTCACAACAAATCCTCTATGTTCCATATATAGTGAAATAAAATTTATATTGTGTGTAGTTTATGATTAACTTGGTGTAGATTATAACGCGATCCAAACATAGTGGTTTAATATAAAATTCACTATTTTTAGTGTTACATTAAATCAAAAATATCTCTAGGGTTAAATTAATTCATATAAAAAAATTCACAAAATCTTAGGGTTTACAAGATGTGTCCCTTCTAAATATCATTTATCTTATCATGTTATATAGTTATCTTATTTTTGGCTTTCTATAGACAATTCCCAATTTGAACGTGAATTTTTTTGATATGATCAAAATTAAATGCATGAAAATTACAACTCATTCCAATTTCCATGAGATCTATAAAAGCTGAATAACCACCCTCCAATAAAACTAAAGAATATCATATTATTATATATTATGTTGAGTTAATCACAGAATCTATAAATTTAAAATATCATGTCATAAAAATGTAATTATTAATGTAATAAATTATTATCACATGGATTTAACATATTTTTCATTTTGAATTTTACATAAAAATCACATTTATTTTTCTATAAAAATAATATTATTTATACTTCATATTTAATGGATAAATTAATAAATATTTTATTTTTATTTTATTTAAAGGGATTTAATTTTAATTAAATTAAATTAATTTTAAATTTAATCATGCCATTATATCCTTAGGGGATGTTTTTTGGAATTTAATAAATTATTCAATTTTAGGTGAATATTAAAAAATAAACTTTTTTACCAAAATTATAAATTTGATGAAATTATAAGAAAGAAATAGATGTGTATAAAATAAATTAATTGGTAAAATATTTATTTTATATTTTAAAAAATACAGGTTAAAAATACTATTTTGAATTTATAAATCATATGATTATTCTTTTAAGATCATAAGTAATATTTTCCAATATTTAAGATATTTAGTCTTTTCTTCTAATTAAATATTTTTTTTGTAAAATTTAGTTATTTATTGTTTCAAGACCATTATTTATTTATTATAATCCAATTTAAGTTACTAGAATAAAATACATGAATAATATTACCCAAAAAATAAATTTAAATCTTAAAGATATATTTTTTTCTAAATACATGTTTTTTGGGGTTATATGTACTAAAGATAAAATAATTTTTTCTTACACATAGAAATGATATCTGATAAAATAAATATATTATTATAAATAATTTGGAATAAATTATTTAATAAATGTATTTTTATTTCAATTAATAAAAACTGGTTACTTAGGTAAAAACTAGTTTCCACGGTAAAACAAAAAATCATAGAATTGAAAATTATAAGAGTAAAGGAAATAAAAACATGTTTAACAAATGTGATAAAATTAATGACTGAGGTATTATTAAATTTATATCATCCCTACTCTATTATTTTAATTATTTAGTCTTATTGACGTGTGAAACATGTTATCTCTTTTTATTATGTTGGAGTATTCAAACAAATGTGATTCTCAGCACATATAAAATGGGCCTCTCACCACCCATTAAAGATAAATTAATGAAAATATTTTACTATAAAAACAATATCCATTTCAATTCCCCTAGATTCAAATTTTTTTACATGATCATTTGTTCCCAAGATATTGTCTTAATACCTCCATTTTCAAGGAATCCTCCATGGAAAATAAAAAGATTACAATGCGAGTACTCATTTTCCCTAACTTTTCCCATATTTCTTACATTCCCAAATTTAATTATCTAATTTATATGTAATAAAATAATTAATATTTTTATACTTAATTTTATTATGTTATGGGAATAACTATCAACAAACTCTCATCTTTTTAATTTAGAAAAATGGAATCATCGTTCGCATGTTGTAAGAACCACTGCCTCCACGAAGCAACTACTTCTATTTTTTTCACCAATACCTCTATTAAATTATTATAATGGAGAAAAATAAAATTAAATGTGATTAATATATTATAATAATTATAATTATTATTAAAATCGTAATACACTTTTAATCCCATTCATTCCTTAGGAAATGAAATTGTTAACTACGCATGATGCGGATTACGACCTCTATAAAGTCACATATCTCATATTTATTTTCTAGTGTATTTATAATTTATTAAACCATATTTGAAACTAATTCACCACTATTAAATTATCTATATAATTATTCATCTATAAAAATTAAATTTTTCTCCATATAAACCCCAATTATAATCATTATCATATACAAATTATGGTATATTCTTGTTTAGGTCGCTCTAACCACCTACATGAACAATTATATAAAACAATACCATGGATGACTATGAGAAATTAATTATTGATAATATATGATATTAATAATAAAATAAATATTTTTTTAATGGTAATACTAAAATTAAGCTCATTCACTGAGATAGAATCACTCCTTCGTAAATAAATCATTGAATCATGCTCTTCACTAAGTTTATCTTCAAGGATCGTAAGTGAAACTCCCATACAATTAAAATACATATTAAAAAAAAGTTATAATAATAAATTATAAAAAATTTGTGATCTCATAATGATTAATGTTTGTAGAAGAATGAATACCAAGAACACCATCACAAAACTAGTTCAAACTATTATGATTACTCCCACCAAATATAGAAAAATTGATAAAAAATAAATTGATATACAAAGGAATAATGATTATAAATGTCATGAATCAATCCAACATGTATACTAGGGATAGTGATAATTTGAGTGAGACACATCATGTCAACCTATAATAGGTAAGGGACTGGTCACTAGTGCCGAGTAGGCATATATCTCACAAGGGAGGCCTTAACCTAATTACCAGTACACATGCACAAATATCCAAATAACCATAAAATACTTAAATATAAAGATAAAATAATAAATTAATTAATGATAAAAATATATCACACATTATAGTGTGATATATGTACCAGAGTGTGTAATGGTCCAAATACACACCCATAAAAATGGATAAATGAGTCTAACATGATGATTATGAGGGGACTGAAATCAGATGAAACACCTAGTCTAAACGTGGATAGTCTATGTCAATAGGATTCACCTCATCCAGGAACTCAGAGGACTCTTTCATTAATCATTCCACTTTAATAATTCATTACATTGGTAGGGGGTGAGTATTAAAATACCAATTAGGACACCTCTATATTACCCAACACAAGCATTTAGAAATTATTCATCTCATCACAAGGTATGTAAATAATATATGAGACAATGAGATAAGAACCTTAAGAACCTATATATACACATAACAGACTCATATTCTCAAGTTTAATAAACCATACAACCATCAATAGCATTCTGCTCGAGGATTAAAGGTAACACTCATCCATAAGAACTCACCAAAAGAGTCATTCTATCACTGATGACACTTATCTCTGAGATCTTTCTCAATGGTCCTGAAAAAATATTTAGTAACCAGAGCTCCAATATCTCAATACATAGAAAAGGGATCCCACCCAATGATCATGGGGGACTCAATAAATTCTATCTTTAATAACCCTTTATACAGGGGATCATACGCAAGTATAAGTTAGTCATGACGATTCCTCCAACCCACCAAGGAAATTTGAGAAGATAGAGGATCCCAAACATGGCCTCATGGAGGGATTCATGAAACATATTTCTGAAGCTAACCCATAGAGCAGATCATAATCTAATTTTGAGGTCATAATGAAACATTATAGCCCCATAGCAATGGATCAAGGGAACACATTCAATCGAAATTGATCCCAACTGAAGTAATGGATGGCCTTAACCTACCATGGAAAACTTATATGTTATATACTAGGGGGTACACAGTATGTCTTGCCTATCATGGGTCAGCCTGTGGATTGTTGTTTCAGTTGATATGATATTCGTAAAATACACCAAATATTCTTTTGGTAAACATGATATGTAGAGTTCGGGCTGATACTCAGTGTGTTTCCAACCTATTACCATGAACATATGACCATTCATGTATACATTAAGTTATGCCCATGTAACTATCTATTCCTAAGTACCATCCCATTCTTGTGTACCCTTACCATTATCATTTGCATGGAAGTGTTTATGCCTATGTACCCCTATGAAACACAGTTATTCAGCAACAATGGGACACATGTTATATGTCATCTGTCACATAATGTGTTATATTTTTATCTATGTAGAGACTCTAAAACCATAAAAGTTGGACTATGAAACATGAATTCCTACGACTATACCCCATGTTTCCAGGAATTATCCATGAATACCACCCTTTTATAGGCTTCTCACCTCCACTTCCACCTTCATTATATCTTCTACAAATAATTTTGGTAATCATGGATATATGTAAAATCAATTTGAATGCACGATTGATATCTAGATTTCATACACCAAATACATAGGAAAAATTGACCATCACACTTTGCCATCACCACACATCTGACTGTGAAATGAGATAATATGATTTGATCCAAAATCACATTTCATTATCTTCCATCATCTTCACTGCATGGTTCATCCCTCTATTGTGAGCCAAAACACATGGTATCAATCCATTCCAATGAATTAAGATCAAACAATGATCAAATAATTAGTATTTTTTATTCCATTGGCCAAAGTAATTATTGATGATAAATGTGTGAAACAATGGTGAAGAAAAGAACCTATCAAAAAAGAAGAATGAGCAGTGATCAATGTTTCAGTTGGCCTTAGTTTATTTCCATTAAAAAGATGAATGAATAACCAAAAATAAAAAAAATATTAATTCATAGACTGATGTAAGATAAACTAATATAATCATAACATGATAAATTAAAAATAAATCTACTTTAATAATTGATTATCAATCATCATGGGATAAAAATGGGTATAAATCCGGATAAAAAACATCTTATATCAATTTAGGATAAATCATTGACAAATAGAAAATCAGTGTCATCGTTGTTTGTGAGACCCATAACTCCATTATCATAGATTATCCTAGTGGTCACGATCCAATTCTTGAACCCACTATCATATGACAAACTCTCATCTAGGATCTCTTTTTAATCCATATGTTTATGCATCTATCGTTAAGGATCCCCCAGAATATGCCTTATTTAAAATGAGGATTAGGTTACGCTTTAATTAAATAATTAAATAAATATTATTAATTTATTTAATCAATTTGTTCATTGTGGAACTCAAGACGAACACTGAACAATGAGGAAGGTTGTATCACACCTAGAGTGGAACCCATATTCCATATTTTGTTGAGGTATTAGATTTCTAATCCAAGATACTATATGTGAGTTATTATATTATTTCAAAAAAACTATCCATTAATGATATAATAAAAAAAATATTTTATTATATCAAACCCGAGTGTCTCTAGGCCTTAACATATTGTGTCATCTCATAGCCTAGATCCAAATGTGTTCCTTAATATATTAAAAATATTTACATGGAAATAATAGGTATCATACATCCTCCCCTCATGGATTTTATGTCAATAAAATATTAATCCTCTAAAAAAGATGTTGCAACAAGGATAACATCTTGGTCTCCCACTCCCAGGTTTTCTCCTTCAAATTCTCGTGCTACCTATAGAGGCACATCAATGGAATAAATCACACATATAGGATATTTTATTGAATATTACTAATGTAACACCCCAAGCTTCCATGGTACGCTTCTCTTTGACTAATACAATAGCGTGTGTTGTATGCAACATTGAGTTCTAACACACCACAACCAATCAATCCAGCTGTTATGAATAGTAATACCCCTTTTAAAAATTTTATAGATTTTATATTTCAAAATGGACTTCATTTTTTGATTTTGAGTATCGAAATTAGTTTAGGGGGAATTTTTGGTATTTTTATGAAAACATTCAATTTTTTATGAATAGTGAAAATAGTAAATTTATATTTAAAACAACTTTTTTAATAAAAATAATTTATAGAGATAAATTATACTATTGAGTGGTTTTTAAGTATAATTAGATTATATTTTTACCATTTAATCCAATGTGGGTCATTGGACGTAATTTCACATTTAAACTGGATATAAGCAACTGTCAATCTTTTGAGAGTTATTATATCTCAAAAACACGCTTTTTGGTTTGACAACAGGAATAAATTTTAAATTAATTTCATCCACTTCTGTGTTTTGAATTTAGAAAAATGGATTCCATATTTAGAATTAGGAGGTCCAAACTATGTAAATAGTTAACTTTTATTTTCAGACATTTTGAATAATTACTTCGGTAAATATTTTATCTACCATGGCTAAAAGGTAAATCTGGTAAATAATGGTAAAAAAATAATATTATAATAATATTAAATTAACCTAACACGTGTAATAATCCTATTTTATGGTACATGTCCGACCATGGTCATCCTTTAATTGATTTTGGGAAGCCATGGATCCACTTTTAAGTGATAATGACACATTATATTAATTAAGTTAAAGTAAATAAAAAATAACAAAAGCATATATCTTTTAATAAACCATTTTTACATAGCGTTATATATATTATTTTTTTACTATAAATATTAATTTAAAATATCTAAATATTTCCTACATAATGGTATTTTATTTATAGTTTTTAGACATTTAATAAGTAAATTTATTTATGACACAATAATGATACCGTATTTTCCTTATTAATGAAAGAATGAAATAAATGGTATTACAAATGTTATAATAAATATAATTTGAAAGTTTGGATTCAATACACAAGATTTCAAAGTTAATATGACATGTTAGGATTGATTAAATTAAATTATTTTGAATTAATAATGATGTTGGGACTTTAAGCAAAATAAATTATTAAATAGTGTCAACATTTACATAAATGCATTTTTTAAAAAAATATTATATTATTAATTTATATAATATTCCTAAAAATCTAAGGATCTTCCAAAAGACTTATATAATGATAGGTGTATCATTAATGAACTACTTGGGGTTATCTTGTATGTTTATAGTATGTTTATTAACCATATAATATAAAAATACAAAGATACATGGTAAATGTCAAACTATTAAACATATAGTTAAATATAAAATATAAAGTTAATATAGTGACCAAAACCTGTATAAAACCTATTGGTTGAGTGGTTTTAGACCTCTACCCACCTTATAATTTAAATAATTCTTTTTGGATCCATTAGAAACCAAAAATTATTTTAATATAAAATAATATTTCTAGGTTTTCCTAAGGTGCCCCACACCCCTCTTATAAAAGAAAACTCCCCCTTCCATCAAATTAACACCTTCAAATCCATTTGGCTCGGCTAACCTTTCCCAGATAATCTATCAAATATTCTTCCTTCATATTATAGGCCTTAATTTTCTCAGAAAACCAACCTATGGAGCCCTTTTGATCGAATCAAAAGGAAGAACCCGAAGAGGAGGTAAATATTGCATCACCTCTTTCAAGTTCATTTCTTCTTCTAATTCCCCTTTCTTTTTGTTTCCATTCTAAAATAATAACTCCAGTATATTCTATATATTTTGATGTTGTTATAAATATGGTACACCCATATTTATTATTCTATCCATCCTTTGAATGACATGTCACCATACATGCGTACGTACGACTTACCATCTCCACATCATGGTGTAATTGTTATTCAATAAATTATTATCTAGATAGGTATAATAATGATGTGTAATTGATGTAAATAATAAATATAACATGATAATTATTCTGTATAAATGATATACCATCAAATTATATATTATTTTAATATCAAAAGAATGATATTATCCCTCGTGCGTACGTACTGATTACCATCTCCACAAAAACGATGAGATTCATTCCCCATCATACCCATTCAAGAATAATTTTCATTAGATGATTAAAAATAATTTTTAAAGACTTAATATCATTCTGAATATGAATAAGATACATTCTATCCATAACAAACATTACTTACGCAACAAATAATATAAAGCAATATGAATCAGTTAACACCCAAAATGACGATAATACAAAGATATTATTAACAATGCAATGTTAAAAGATCATATATGATATGATATTAATGTATATGATTCTTGTATAATTTAATAAAAATTATTTCACCATTATACAGGAGGTTATCCTACCATCGACCAAGGAAAAGTATAAGGTAATGGTTAATTTCACAATCTCTTTATTATTTGAGGTTTTTTATACGTAATTATCTATTGGGACCTCTTTATCATCAACATCCATGTTTCTTAAAAATGTATTTCAAAACAATTTTACTATTTAATATACATTTGGTTAAAGACATTTATACAATTTTTTGAACTTATATGTTTTTAAAGGAATTTTTTCATCATTTTCCTAATAAGGGACTTCATGACCATTTCGACAACATTAAGGTAAGAATGTTTTTTTAACTTATACGACGGGTGAAGCTATTTTCCTCCATTATAACATCGTCAAAGCTTCCCTTACAAGATTATAAGAATCTTTTTAAAATAAATGTTTTCTTTATAATTATGTGACTCTTAAATTATTTTAAAATAGAAAGACATATTTCTCAAAAAATGGTTTTGATTTCATCTACATCAACATCCTATGATGGATTTTAAGCTTATTTTATGATAATTTATTATGATACAAAACTTCCATATTGCATTTAAGGTTTTGTGATATGTTTGACTCTAGATGTATTATTTTTACTCCATTCATGGTTTATGGATTAATTATTGACATTTCGTATGCTAGTTTTAAAAATAATGTTTATGTTATGATTAATCCTTTTCATAAGAGGAATGCATTGGATTTAGTAAGTGACTGGTGGAGCTTGCTATAACTCCTCGATGCATCAGTAGCTCTCACGAGAAAAACTAGTGTCTTGGAACAAGGCCTTGAAAAAATATTATTTGTAGTCTTTTCACAAGGCCTTGACTATGTGGTTATGTTGTCTGACATTATGAATTCCATCATTATGGAAGTGGCTATTGATATTTCATGTGATTATTCAACTTGTAGAATATCCATGCGAGTAAATAAATGGCGTTATTTTGATTTATATTTTCCATATTATGCTTAAGTTCAAGTTTAAATGGTTTTAGTTTTAGTTTTATACATTGCCTTAAATGTTTATGCTTATTTATGAAAGTTTCTTCTGTATTGTTATCCTTACTGAGTATCTGAGCTCACCCCTTTCTATGTTTTATTTTTCACAGGATGTGAAGAAGTATATTATAACTGACCTATAGGGATAGTCTATGGGATATTAGTGTTGTCTATGGAAACAATGTTGTTGTATTTTTTCATTTTATGTTGTAATGGAAACCTTATGAATGTATCTAGTAATTCCAAGGATACTAAACTAATCGGTCTTTCTAGACATGATCTTTTTTTATCTTTCCAATGATACATAATAATGCACCGATGCTGGGATTCTAGGGTCGAGGTGTTATAATTAGTATCAGATAAAGTTTAGTATAACCCATGGAAACTAGATTTAGATAAACTCTGATTAGATCACATAGCCCTAAGATAGACTTTGAGGATTATTATAGAATAACTTCCTAGAATTTTGGTATTATAGAGATTTTCTGAGTTTTCCAAGCAACACAACCCTGTATGGATACGAGAAGGTAGATGTGGCTCTGGCACATATGTACCTAGGGGTAAAATCTGAAAACACTGCTTTGAGCTAGACTCAAACGAGAAGAGGTGCACGACAATAGGCCTTGCTGCACTCTTAGTTACGACACACCCAGGGGATACGCTTAGGATAATTATCATTTTCTTTAAAAGCCATTATAAAGGGTTTATGAGTATATAATTACTCAAAGAAAATATTTTTATGATTATGGATTATATCCACAAACTGTTCAATTTATGTTAAGTGTTTTACAAGTATGAAATAATGTATTTTGATCCACAATCTAATCTAGTTTATGCCATTTTTTAGAAATGGATCTTAGTGGATGAAATGGAAACCGTGTCAACACACGTAATCCAAGTAGGGATTTCCCTCCTAATCAAGATAATTATAGTGGAGCTGGTGATGAAACTGGTTCTGATTAGCTTATCACCATACTGGGACAACTCACTCGGGTTATGAATAATAATGTTACCCATATGAAGCACCTTGATCCACAACGTGGAGGATAAATGTTAGATCACTTCATGAGACAAAAACCACCAACATTCAATGGGAGTACAAATCCACTAGTAGCTTAGCAATGGATAAGTTCCTTAGACAAAATATTTCATGTTTTGGGGAGTAGTGAAATGGAAAAAGTTATCAAGGCAGTTTACCACCTCACTGGAGATGCTGATCAATGGTGGTCAATGATTCAAAACCCAAAGGAAGATGATGAAGTATAAAATATGGAATGGAGGGTGTTTAAAGAGATGTTATTAAAAACATACTTTCTTCCTGACCATAGAGCGGATATGGAAAGACAATTTTTGATTCTGAGGCAAAAGGAGGATGAGAATGTTGCAATTTATGAAGCAAACTTAACATGGTTAGGTAGGAATGCATCAAATTATATACATAACACAAGAAGTAATATTGATCGTTTCATTGATGGGTAAAAACCATTTCTCTATCGAGAATTAGTCTTATAATCCTTCTCGTCATACGAGAATATTGTCTCATGTGCTATCAAGACAGAAAACGAATTCTCTAAGTCTTATGACATTAAAGCATAACAAGAGAAGAAGAGATCTACTGAAATCTCTAGAAATGGGAATAAGGGGAAGAAGGGAAAATTTGAATATCCATCTTATAGTAAATATGGAAAGAAACACCCCGGTACTTTCCTGAAGGGAGTGGGAGTCTCTTACAAGTGTGGTGAAAATGCCACCAAGCTCGTGATTGCAAGGGGAAGAAAGTGGCTGTCGATGTTGAATGATAAAATTATAGAGAAAGGGGGTATTATGTGAATGAATGTCCTAAGAGTAAGTGGAACTTATCTCAGAAAATGCCAAGGGAACATGGCCCAGATTATGATATCACTACTGCTGAGCTTGAAGCTTCTAAAGATGTGGTTGCAGGTACCTTAATGGTTTCCTCAGTTTAGAAAATGATTTATTTGATTCTAGATCATAGAATTGTTTCATATCTTCCCAGTGTGCTATGAAAATTATATATTTCCAATTTGATTTAACAAAGGAGTTCTCAGTCAAAAACTACTAAGGGAAGTATCATTGCAATAATATTTTTTGAATCTGTTCCCATTTAGGAATATAAACGTTATTTATCTACTAATCTCATCATCATACCCATGATTTAATTTGATATAATCCTTCGTATGTATTGGATTTCAGACCATGCTGAAAATATTTATTGTAAGAAGAAGGAGGTTACAATTTTTGATGATGATAATGAGTACGTTATCTTTAGAGAAAAACATCACCATCTAATTCTAATCTAGTTCTACCCCCCCTAGCTTAACTAAATTCAATTATTGGGGAGGAAGAGAATGAAATAACTATGGGTCAGGAACGGAATGTTCAAATAGAGGATGTACCTATTGTGAAATAATATGTTGATGTATTTCCATATGATTTACATGGACATCCTCTAGAATGATAAATTGAGTTTTCCATTGATTTAATTCCTGGTTCAAGGCCTATATCAAAGACCCCTTATATAATTACCACTATGGAATTAGTGGAAATAAAGAAACAAATACAGGAATTGAGTAATAAGGGATTTATTCTCCCTAGTGTTTCTCCATGGGGATCCCTTGTCCTTTTTGTTAAGAAGAAAGAAGGAGCTTTGAGGTTGTGAAATGATTACAGGGAGATCAATGCTATAATAATAAAAAACAAGTATCCCAAACCTCACATTGATGGTTTATTAGACCAAATTCATGGATCTCAATAATTTTCAAGGATTGACCTTTGATCTGGATATCATCAGTTGTGTGTGAAGAAGGAAGACATTCCAAAAACAGCATTTCAAACCAGGTATGGGCATTACAAGTTTATAGTAATGCCTTTTCGATTGACTAATTCACCCTATATCTTCATGGATCTAATGAATATAGTTTTAAAGGAATATATTGATGAATTTTTAGTGGTATTTATTAATTATATCTTGGTATAATCCAAAATCTATGAAGATCATGAAAATCACTTGCACATTATTCGGAAGTTTCTTAGGAGAAATGAATTATAGGGTAATTTTAACAACTATGAATTCTGGCTTCAGGATATTTCATTTCTTGGCCATATTGTCTCTAAGGATGGAATATCTATTGATCCTTATAAGACCAAGGCAATCAAAGAATGGCTAGCACCGTATAGTATAACTGAGGTAAGCAGTTTTATTGGTTTAGCAGGTTATTATCGACATTTCTTCTAGAATTTTTCCCGGTTGGATAACCCATTAACAAAGCTCACATGAAAAGGTGTTAATTTTTTTTTGAAAAAAGAATGTGAAGAATATTTTGATGAAATGAAGAGAATATTATTCAATGATCCTATATTGACTCTACCATCGATGAATGATGGGATTGTTATTTATAGTGATTATTCAAATAATGGACTTGGTTGTGTCCTTATGCAGAATGATAGGGTTATTTCCTTTGCATCACGAAAGCTAAAAATTCATGAGGAAAGCTATCATACTCATGATCATGAATTATAAGATACAATCGTTTCTTTGAATATATGGAGACACTATATATATGGATAAAAATGGGATATTTATACTGATCACAAGAGTATGACCAAGGCATCACCTTTAAAAAAGGATCCTATATACATGGATCTAATAAAGATGGATATGGGAATAACCATGGAAGGTGAAACATCAATAATTTTTCAAATGGTTGCCAAACCATCTTTACTTGAAAGGATAAAGAGTTCTCATATTGATGATGAAGAGTTTAAAAAGAAGATTAATGCGTTGAATGATGGGAGATTGAGTGACTTTGTGTATGAAGATGGAATTTGGAAATTTGGGTAGAGAATTTGTATTCCTGATATACCTGATCTAAAAAGGGAATTGTTGGTTGATGCTCATAGTTCCAATTTCTATATACACCCTGGTAGCACTATGATGTATAGAGATTTGAAGGTACATTTTTTGTGAGACAACATGATGAGGGAGATTGCTGATTTTGTGTCCAGATGTATGGTTTTTCAACCAGTGAAAGCTGGAAGGCAAAAGCCTTGAGGAGTCATGTAACCTCTTACTATACCTGAGTGGGAATGAGATAATATTATTATGGACTTTGTCATGGGAATAACAATGACTCCTAGAAGGAACGATGAAATTTGGGTCATTGTTGATCGTCTTACCACGTCAACACATTTTCTTACTATTAGAGAAGATTTACCACTTGAACATCTAGCAATAATATATATTAATGAAGTTGTTAGACTTCATGGAGTACCACTATCAATTGTTTCCAATCGTGATCCCCGTTTTACATCAAGATTCTGGAAAAGTCTTCAGAAAGCCCTGGATAATGAACTTTGTTTGAGCACTGCCTACCACCCTCAAACTGATGGACCATTAGAACAGAATATTCAAACCTTAGAAGACATGTTGAAATCTTTCTCACTTGACTTTCAAGGTATGTGGGATCAATATATACCTCTATAAGAATTTTCCTATAACAATAGCTTCCATTCAAGTATTTTGAAGGAACCATATGAAGCGTTATAGAGAAAGAGATGTCTCATACCGACCTGTTGGGATGATGTTGGTGAAAGAAAACTCGTAGGCCCAGAACTTGTGGAGGAAATGATGTAAAAGGTAAAGGTAATCCAAAACCACATCAAAGTAGCTCAAAGTAGGCAGACGAGCTTTGCTGATAACCGAAGGGTGGATTTGGAATTTTAGGTAGGAGATCATGTTTTCTTGAAGGTATCTCCATGGAAGGGTGTTATACATTTTGGTAAAAATAGAAAATTAAGTCCCAGGTACATCGGACCTTTATAAATTCTAGAAAAATTTGGGGTTGTATCTTACCATTTGGCAATGCCGCCAGGTCTCTCCAAAGTTGCCGATGTTTTCTTCATATCACTGTTGAGAAAATACATGCTTGACCCAATGCATGTAATCACCTATGAGAAATTAAAACAGGAACCTGATATATCTTATTGTGAAGAGCCTGTCAAGATTCTTGATAAAAGAGAACAAAAGCTGAGAAACCAGATGACTCGTCTGATAAATGTTCTATGGAGAAACCATAAGATAGAAGAGGCAACGTGGGAACCCGAGGAACTTATGATGAAGAACAACCCAAATCATTTTAGGTAGTAATACTCTAGAAATTTAAATGATGAAATTATTTGAATTAGGGGAGAATGTAACAACCCAAGCTTCCTTGGTATGCTTCTTTTCGAATAAAACAATAGCGTGTGTTGTACACAACTTCGAGTTCAAACACACCACAACCAATAAAACTAGCCGTTATGAATAGTAATACCAAAATTTTGAAATTTTATAAATTTCATCATTCAAAATGGAATTAATTTTTCAATTCAGAGTATTGAAATTAGCTTAGGGTGAATTTTTGGTATTTTCCTGAAAACATTCAATTTTTGACGAATATTGAAAAATACTAAATTTAAATTAAAAACAACTATTTTAATAAATATAATTTATAGTGATAAATTATAATATTGAGTGGTTTTTAAGTATAATTAGATTATATTTTTACCATTTAATCCAATTTTGGTCATTGAATGTAATTTCACATTTAAACTAGACACAAGCAAGTGTCAATCATTTGTTTGTTATTATTTCTTAAAAACACGCTTTTTGTTTTGACAACTGGAATTTATTTAAAATTAATTTCATCCACTTATGTGTTTTGAATTTAGAAAAATGTATTCCATACATAGAATCAGGAGGTCCAAATTGTGTAAATAGGTAACTTTTATTTTTAGACATTTTGAATAATTACTTCAATAAATATTTTATTTACCATGGGTTAATGGTAAATCCGATAAATAAGGGTAAAAAATATTATAATAATATTAAATTACCCTAACACGTGTCCTAACCCAATTGGATGATTCATTGCCTGACCATGTTCATCCTTGGGACGATCATATGACCACATGTACCCACCTGTAAGTGATAAGGATACTTTATATTAATTAAGTTAAAGTAAATACAAAAATGGCATAAGCATATATCTTTTCGTAAATTTTTTTTATATAGGGTTGTATATGTTGTCTTTAAGACTATAAATATTAATTATAAGTATAAAACTATTTCCTATATAATGTTATTTTATTTATAATTTTTAGACATTGAATAATTAAATTTATTTATGACACTATAATGATGCAGTATTTTCCTTATTAATGAAAGAATCAAATAAATGGTATTATAAATGTTACAATAAATATAATTTGAAAATATTGATTCCATACAAAAAATTTATAGGATAATATGAAATTTTGGGAGTTATTAAATGAATTTATATCGAATTAATAAAGTTGTTACGACTTTAACAAAAATCAATTATTAAATAGTGTCAAAATTGACATAAAGGAATTTATAAAAAAATATTATATTAATAATTTATATAATATTACTAAAATATAAGGTTTTTTCAAATGACTTATATAATTATAGGTGTATCATTAATGAACTACTTGGGGTTCCTTTCGAAGTTTATAGTATGTTTATTAACCATACAATATAAAAATACAAAGAGATATGGTAAATGTCAAACTATTTAACTAAGAGTTAAATCTAAAAGATAAAGTTAATATTTTGAGCCAAACCTATATAAAACCTATTGGTTGAGTGGTTTTAGACCTATCCACACCTTACCATTTAGTGTATTCATTTTGGATCCATTATAAATAGAAAATTATTTTATTATAAAATAATATTTCTAGCTTTTCCTAAGGTGCCTCTCACCCCTCTTATAAAAGTGAACTCCCCCTTCCCTCAAATTCACACCTTAAAAGCCTTTTGGCTTGGACAACCCCAACCCATATAACCTCTCAATTGTCCTCCATTAATACTATATGCATTACTTTAGTCATAAATCCATCCTAAGGAGCCATTTTGATCAAATCAAAAGGAAGAACCCAAAGAAGAGGTAAATATTGCATCACCTCTTTCAAGTTATTTTCTTCCTCCACTTCCTATTTCATTGTTGTTTCCATTATAAAATAATAACTCTAGTATATTTTATATACTGTGATGTTATTATAAATATTGTACAACCATATTTATTGTTTTATCCATCCTTTGAATGACATGTCACCTTACGTGCGTACGTACGGCTTACCGTCTGCACGTCGTGGTGTAATTGTTATTCAATACATTATTATTTGGATAGGTATAATAATGATGTTTAATTGATTTAAATAATAGACAAAAAATTATAATGATTATGTATATATGATATACCATCCAATTATATATTATTTTAATATCAAAATAATAATATTGTCGCTCGTGCGTACGTACGGATTACCATCTCCACGAACGTGATGAGATTTATTCCCCATCGTATCCATTTAATACTAATTTTCATTAGAGGATTACAAATAATGTTTAAATACTTAATATAATTCTGAATATGAATAAGATACATCCTATCCATAACAAACATTACTTACATAACAAATCAGATAAAGGAAAATGAATCGTTTAACACTCGAAACGATGATAATACTAAGATATTATTAACAAAGAAATGTTAACAGATCATATATGATATCATATTAAGGTATATGTTTTTTTTATAATTTAATAAAAATTATTTCACCATTATACAAGAGGTTAACCTACCCTCAACCAAGGAAAAGTACATGGTCAGTGTTAATTTCACAATCTCTTTATTATCTGAGGTTGTTTATATGTAATTATCTACTGGGGCCTCTTTATCATCCAAATCCATTATTTTCCCATATATGTTTAGAAAATAATTTTTCTATCGTTTTCTCAAGATATTGTCTTAATACCTCAATTTTCAAGGAATCCTCAATAGAAAATAAAAAGATTACAATGTCAGTACTCATTTTTCCATAACATTTCAAATATTTATTACTTTCCCAAAATTAATTTTCTAATTTATAGGTAATAAAATAATATTATTATACTTAATGTTATTATGTTATGGGAATAACTATCCACAAGCTTTCCCCTTTTTAATTAAGAAAAATGGAATCGTCGTTCGCATGTTGTATGAACCACCGCCTCTACAAAGTGACTACTTCTGTTTTTTTCACCAACACCTCTATTAAATGATTACAATAGAGAAATTTAAAAATAAATGTGATTTATATAGTATAATAATTATAATTGTTATTAAAATCATAATACACCTTTAATCCCTTTTTATTCCTTAGGAAATGAAATTGTTAACTACACATTATACAGAATACCACCTCTATAAAGTCACATATCTCATATTTTTTTCTAGTTTATTTATAATTTATTAATCCATATTTGAAACTAATTCCCAACAATTAAATTATATATATAATTATTCTTCTATAAAAATTAAAATTTTCCCCTTATAAACCCCTTTTATAATTATTATCAAAAACTAATTATGGTATATTCTTGTTTAGGTCGATCTAACCGCCTACATGAACAATAATATAAAACAATACCATGGATGACTATGAGAAATTAATTATTGATAATATATGATATTAATAATAAAATAAATATATTTTTCCCTTTTTAATGGTAATACTAAAATTAAACTCATTCACTAAGATACAACCACTCATTTGTAAATAAATTAACTGAATAATGATCTTCACTGAGTTTATCTTCAAGGATCGTAAGTGAAACTCCCAGAGAAATCATATATATTTTACAAAAAAGTTATACTAATAAATTATAATAACTTTAGTGATCTTATAATGATTAAATTTTGTATTAGAATTAATACCAAGAATGCTATCACAAAACTAGTTCAAACTATTAAGATTACTACCACCAAATATAGAAAATTGATAAAAAATAATTGATATAGAAAGGAATAATGATTATAAATGTCATGAATCGATCCAATAGGGATCCTATGGATGGTGATAATCTTAGTGAGACACATCTTTTCGACCTATAATAGGCAAGGGACTGGTGACTAGTGCCGAGTAGGCATATATCACACAAGCCAGGCCTTAGACTAAGTAATAGTACAAATGCAGAAATATCCAAATTACCATATAATACTTAAAGTAAAATATAAAATAATATATTAATTCTTGATAAACATATATCACAAATTAGTGTATGAAATTTGTACCAGAGTGCGTAATGGGCCAAATTCAAACCCATGAAAATGGATAAATGAGTCTAGCATGCTAACTATGAGGGGGCTGAAATCAAATGAAACAATAAGTCTAAACATGGGTAGTCTATGTCAATTGGATCCACCTTGTCCAAGAACTCTAAGGACTCTTTCATTAATCATTACATTTTCATAATTCATTACATTTGAAGGGGGTGTGTATTAGAATTCCAATTAGGACACCTCTATATTACCCAACACATGCATTTAAAAATTATTCATCTCATTACAAGGTATGTAAATAGGATATGAGACAACGAGATAAGAACCTCAAAAACTTATATATATACATAAAAGACTCAAATTCTCAAGGTTTATAAACCATACAACCATCAATACCATTCTACTCGAGGATTAAAGGTAACACTCATCCATAAGAACTCACCCCAAGAGCCATGCTATCACTAATGACACTTATCTGTGAGGTCTTTCTCAATGGCCCTGAAAAAATAATTACTAACTGGATCTCCAATATCTCAATACATAGATAATGGATCCAACCCAAATATTACAGGGGAATCAACAAATCCGAACTTTAATTACCCTCTATATAGGGGAGCATATGAATGTTTAAGTTAATCATGATGATTACTCCAACCCCACCAACGAATGATGGGAAGATAGAGGATCCCGAACTTGGCCTCATAGAGGGATTCATGAAAAATATTTTTTAAGATAACCCATAGAGAAGATCATAATCCAATGTTGAGGTCATAATGAAACATTATAACCCCATAACAATGGATCAAGGGAACACATTCAATCGAAATTGATCCCAACTGAAGTAATGGAGGGCCTTAACCAACTATAGAAAAATTATATATCATGTACTAGGGGGTACGCAGTATGTGCTTCCTATCATGGGTCAGCCTGTGGCTTGTTGTTTCAATTGACATGAATTTATAAAAATAAACAAAATATTATTTTGGTAAACAGGATATGTAGAGTTCGGGTTGATACTCAATGTGTTTCCTACCTATTACCATGAACATATAACCATTCTTGTATACATTAAGTTCTTCCCATGTAACTATCTATTCCTGAGTACCATTCCGTTCCTGTATACCCTGACCATTCTCATGTTCATGGAAGTTTATATTCCTCTGTACCCCTATAGAACACTCTGATTCACCCACAATGGGTGACATGGTATATTCCATGTGTCAAATAATGTGTGATATTTTTATCTATGAAGAAACTCTAAAACCAGAAAAGTTGGACTATGAAACATGAATTACTAGGACTATACCCCATCTTTCCAGGATTTCCCCCAAAATTCCACCATTTTCTATGATTCTCACCTCTACTTCCACCTCTATTATATCTTCTAAAAATCATGTTGGTAATCATGGATATCTGTACAATCAATCTGGATGCACGATTTATGTCTAGATTCGATACACCAAATCCATAGGAATAATCGATCATCACACTGTGCCATCACCACACATATGACTGAGAAATAAGATAATATGTTTTGATCCCAGATCACATTTCTTTATCTTCCATCATATTCTTTCCATGGTTCATCCCTTTATTGTGAACCGAAACACATGGTATCAATCCATTCCATTGAATAAATATCAAATAGTTATAAAATACTTGGTATTTTTTGTTCCATTGGCCAAAGTAATTATTGATGTTAAATGTGTGAAAAAATGAGGAAGAAAAGAACCAATAAAATAAGAAGAATAAACAGTGATCAATGTTTCATTTGGCCTATGTTTATTTCCATTAAAAAGATGAATGAATAACCAAAAAAATTAATTCCTAGACTGATGTAAGATAAACTAATATAATCCTAACATGATCGATAAAAAAATAATACTACTATATGAATTGATTATCATTCATCATGGGATAAAATGGGTATAAATCCAAATAAAAAACATTTCATATCATTTTAGGATAAATCATTGACAGAGAGAAAACCCGTTTCATCGTTGTTGGTGAGATCCATAACTCCAATATCATAGATTGTCCTGTTGGTAGCGATCCAATCCTTGAACCCACTATCATCTGACAAACTCTCCTCTAGGATATCTTTCTAATCCACATGGTTATGAGTATAATCTTTGGGATCCCCCAGAATATTCCTTATTTAAAAAGGGGATTTGGTAAGGTTTTAATTAAATAATTATATAAATATTAATAATTTATTTAATCATTTTTTTCTTTGTGGCACTCAAGATGAACACTGAAAAACGAAGAAGGTTATATCACACCTAGGGAAGAACCCATATTCCATATTTAGTTGAGGTATTATATTTATAAACCAAGACACTATCTTTGATTTATTATATTATTTCAAAAAAAACTATCCATGCATGATATAATATAAAAAATATTTTATTATATCAAACCCGAGTATCTCTAGGCCTCAACATCTTGTGTCATCTAAAAGTCTAGATAAAAATGTGTTCCTTAATATATTAAAAATAATTACATGAAAAAATAGGTATCTTACATCCTCCCCTCACAGATTTTTTTCAATAAAATAAGAATCATATAAAAAGGATGCTGCAATAAGGATCACATCTAGGTCTCCAGCTCCCAGGTTTTCTCCTTCATATTCGCATGCTACCTCTAGATGCACATCAAGGGAATAACTCACACATATAGGATATTCTCTTGAATATTCTGGTTGTTACACCCCAAGCTTCCACAGTACGCTTCTCTTTGAATAATACAATAGTGGGTGTTGTACGTAACTTCGAGTTCTAACACACCACAACTAATCAAACAATCCATTATGAATACTAATAACCACTTTTTGAAATTTTAAAGTTTTTTTTCATTCAAAATGGACTTAATTTTTGGATTCAGATTATCAAAATTAGGTTACAGTAAATTTTTGGTATTTTTATGAAGACATTCAATTTTTTGATGAATAGTTAAAAAATACTAAATTTTAATTAACAACAAAATTTTTAATCAAAATAAATTATAGTGGTAAATTTTAATATTGAGTGGTTTTTAAGTATAATTAGATTATATTTTTACCATTTAATCTAATATTGGTAATTGGACGTAATTTCACATTTAAACTGGACATAAGCAAGTGTGAATCTTTTGATAGTTATTATTTATGAACAACACGCTTTTTGTTTTGACAACGAGAATTAATTTTAATTTAATTTCTGCCAATTTTGTATTTTGAATTTTGAAAAATGGATTCCATATTTATAATCAAGAGGTCAAAATTGTGTAAATAGTTAAATTTTCTTTTTAGACATTTTGAATTATTACTTCGGTAAATATTTTATTTACCAAGGTTAAAGACTAAATTGGGTAAATAAGGGTAAACAAATAATATTATAATAATATTAAATTAAACTAACATGTGTCCTAACTATATTTTATGATACATGTCCGACCATGGGAATCCTTGGGTCGATTTTGGGATCCCATGGAGCCACTTGTATGTGATAATGACACTTTATATTAATTAAGTTAATGTAAATACAAAAATGACCTAAGAATATATCATTTAGTAAAAAAATTTCTATGTATGGTTATATATGTTATCTTTTTGACTATAAATATTTATTAGAAATATAAAAAATTCCAAAATTATGCTATTTTATTTATAATTTTTAGACGTTGAATAATAAAATTTATTTACGACACAATAATGATGCCGTATTTTCTTTATTAATGAAAGAATCAAATAAATGGTATTATAAATGTTACAATAAATATAATTTGAAAGTTTTGATAACATGCACGAATTTAAAATGTTAATATGACATTTTATTATTCATTAAATGAATTTATTTATAATTCATAATGTTTTTAGGACTTCAACAAAATTCAATTATTAAATAGTGTCAAAATTGACAAAATCGAATTTTTAAAACAAAAATTATATTTTTAATTTATTTAATATTCCTAAAAATAGTTGGTTCAGAAAAATGTCTTATATAATGATATTTGTATCTTTAATGAACCACATGGGGTTCTCTTTGATGTTTATAGTAAGTTTATTTACCATATAATATAAAAATACAAAGAGACATGGTAAATGTCAAACTATTTAACTAAGAGTTAAATCTAAAAGATAAAGATAATATGGAAACCAAAACCTATCTAAAACCTATTTTTTAGTGGTTTGTGACCTATACCCACCTTATCCTTAATATAATTCATTTTTGAGCCATTAGAAATCGAATATGGTATTATTATGAAATAATATTTCTAGCTTTTCCAAAGGTGCCCCTTACCCCTCTTATAAATAGGAACTCCCCCTTCCCTAAAATTCACACCTTAAAAGCCTTTTTTCTTCACCACCCCCTCCCCAAATACCCTATCAACTGTCCTAAATTCATCCTAGAGGCCTTACATTAGTCAGAAAGCCAACCTATGGAACCATTTTGACCAAATCAAATGGAAGAAGCCGAAGAAGAGGTAAATATTCCATCACCTCTTTCATGTTCTTTTCTTCTTCCACTTCCTATTTCTTTGGTTTTTCCATTATAAAATAATAAATCCAGTATCTTCTATATAATTTTATGTTATTATAATTATGGTACAACCATATTAATTATTCTATCCATCCTTTGAGTGACATGTCACCATACGTGCGTACGTACGGCTTATCGTCTCCACGTCGTGGTGTAATTGTTATTCAATACATTATTATTTGGATAGGTATAATAATGATGTGTAATTGATTTAAATAATAAATATAAAATTATAATGATTATGTATATAGTACATACCATCCAATTATATATTATTTTAATATCAAAACAATGATATTATACCTTGTGCGTACGTACAGATTACCCTCTCCAAGAACGAGATGAGATTCATTCCCCATCGTATCCATTCAAGACTAATTTTAATTAGACAGTTAAAAATAATTTTTAAATAAGTAATATAATTCATAATATGAAAATGATGCATCCTATACATAAAAAAAATTACTTACATCAAAAATCATATAATGGAAAATGAATCAGTTAACACCCGAAACGACGATAATACTAAGATATTATTAACACAGCAATGTTAAAAGATCATATGTGAGATCCTATTAATGTATATGATTCATAAATAATTTATTAAAAATATTTCACCATTATACAGAGGGTTAACATACCCTCGACCAAGGAAAATTATAAGGTAAGGGTTAATTTCACAATCTCTTTATTATATGAGATTGTTTATATGTAATTATCTACTGGGACGTCTTTATCATCCAAATCAATGTTTATTAAAAATGTATTTCAAAACATTTATTCCATTTACTATACAATGTGGGTAAAGTCATTTATACCATTGTTTGAACTTTTATGTTTTGAATGGAATTTTTCCGTCGTTTTCAAATAATGTACGTTATGACCTTTTCGATAAAATTAAGGTATGAATATTTTTTTAACTTATACGGCGGGTGCGGTTATTTTTTTCCATTATAACATTATCGAAACATTCCTTACAATCTTATAATAGTATTTTCAAAATAAATTTTTTCATTATAATTATGTGACTATTAAATGATTTCAAAATAGAAAGAGATATTTCTCTAAAAAAAGGTTCTGATTTCATCTATGTCGACATCCTTTGATGTATTTTAAACTTATTTGAAGATGATTTATTATCATACAAAACATCCATATTGTATTAAAGGTTTGGTGATATGTTTGACGATGGATGTTTTATTTTTACACCATTAATGGTTTATGGATAAAGTATTGACATTTTGAATGCTAGTTTTAATACGAATGTTTATGTTATGTTTAAACCATTTCCTAAGAGGAATGAATTGGACTTAGTAAGTGACAGGTGGAGCCCGCTATAGCTCCTCGATGCATAAGTAGGTCTCAAGAGACAAACTAGTGTCTTTGCATAAGGCCTTGACAAAATCATATTTGTTTTCTTGCCACAAGGCCTTGACTATATGGTTAAGAAGCCTGACATTATGCATTCCATCATTATGAAAGTGGATATTGATATTTCATGTGATTATTTGACTAGTAGAATATCTATGTGAGTTAGTAAATGGCATTATTTTGATTTATATTTTCCATATTATGCTGAATTTCAACATTAAAAGGACTTTGTTTTTGATTTATACATTGCCTTAAATGATAATTCGTATTTATGAAGGTTTCCACTATATTGTTTTCCTTATTGACCATTTGAGGTCACCCATTTCTACGTTTTATTTTTCCTAGGATGTGAAGATGTATATTATGACTAACCTACAGGGATAGTCTATGGGATCTCAGTGTTGTCTATAGAAACAATTTTGTTGTAGTTTTCCATTTTATGATGTAATGTAATCCTCATGAATGTATCTAGTACATCCAAGTCTACAAAACTAATCGGTCTATCAAGACTTGATCTTTTGTGATCTTGAAAATGATACGTAATAATGAAATAACTCTAGGCTTCTGGGGTCAGGGTGTCACACTTGATATCTATCAGGTACTTTTTAGATGCAGATCTATCCTTAATGCCTAACTTTCTTCAATAGATTACATGTTAAGGGTCATACACATACCTCCTTACCAGCGACACATAGAAGATGTCATGTACCTAGTCTAGATATTGTGTTAGGACCAACAGTTAGGACAACAGACTGACAGATATATAGAAAGTTCTAATTAATATAAAAGGTAAAATTTAACAATGGACAAATATCAAAAATCTGCATCATGGTGAGACTTTTAATAACACATGGTCTCCCTCCAAAAACAAAAAATTCCCCCATTGATAGACTTTATAAGACCTTTCATCGATATGGGATATCTTCATCTTCTCCTGGAATATTTTCACCTTCTCTATCATCTCTCTCACCAAATCTTGGTCCATGAGTGCTGATTCATCCTACATAGAGGTGAACTACAGGGTATCTTATACAAGGCTTCAAATGGTTCCCTAAAAATGGTATAGTGGTAGTTGTTTTTGTATTCAAATCTCTAATAGAGTATTTGAACCTCCCAACTACAGCCAAAGTACCACATGCATGTTTGAAATATCTCATAATGAACCCGAATGGTCCGCTCAGTATGGAATTCATTCCAGGAGTGACGCATCATTCCCAAATTAAACTAATTCCCAAATTCTTCCTATAATCCTCTCCTTAATCACAACATGAATAAAACATCATAATATAATATGATTTTTGAGGAAAATCCTTGAATATGATTTATCTGTGACATAAAAAGAAATACTAAGAACTCATCTAATGTATTCTCTCATATAACTACGAAATGATCAGACATGGAAAGTTATTATATTATCACCTAGATGGAATAATGTCCTCTAGTCATTCATGGAATCCCCATTATGAAGCCTATATATATACCATACATATTCCACTATGTCACTTTAAAAGGATAAGCTAAACCAACTAGAACATAGTGCCCAGCCTTCACCCACTAACATGTAAGGCTTAAAGAGACAAACTCCACAAAATATCATTTATCCATGTACACTATAACTGACACCAAAGGTCTTTGTGCATATTTTACACACCCAGATGTACCCACAATGGGGCTTCATGAAACCCTCCAAGAACCTCCTCATGAAATATAACTGGTATCATCATCCATTCTATGGAAAGGATTTACAAGTTCCCCACCTTTAGAGAATCCATATGGGGAACATCCAGTGAATATCTAAGAATGAATGGTCTAAATATCGGTATCTTTAAGATTATCCACCCTAAACCTTTTTATAATTAGAGTGGTAATAACTATCAACTGTTGATATGTTTTCTGATCCTCACCCACTATGAATAACTTTAATGATACCAACTTCTCTATTTCCTCACTGAATAGATATGAACAATATCTCTTGCTAAGATCATATTATAACACAATCCCCTTCCTAGGAGGATAGAGTATCATAATTCCATAATCCTAGAGAAACTCTATCCATTACTTATTTCTCATGTTTAGATCCTTCTATGAGAAGATATGCTTAGGACTCTTATGGTTAGATTTAATGATAAACTACTAACCCATAATGTAGAATTACTAAATATTTAGGGTGGTGACTACAAATATTAGTATAATATCAAATGTCACACAGTTATCCTGATGGTTAATAAACCATCGAGACCAATACACAATTATTTATTACCTCTAATTCAGAATAGAACCATGTACAGTCCTTATGTCATTACAAAACACTACATACTTGACACCCTCTGAGGGGAGACTCAAGATGGGGGTGATCATCAAACTCTACTGAAACACCTAAAAATCATATTTCCACATTTGTTTCCACACAAAAGGATTCCACTTTCTGGTCAAAGTTATGAATGTTTCTAATATCTAGGATAAATCGAGCATGAAGATCCTATAGTACCCTACCAACCCAAGGAATGACCTCACACTGGTCACACACTTGGGTGGATCCAAAGATAACACTACCTCAAACATCACTAGGTCTACTCATATGACTTCTTTGGATTTGAAATGTCCCAAAAAATGGACACCATGAATTTAAAACTAACACTTTTAGATATTCTCATATATTTTTTGTTCTCGGAGTACGTACGGATTAATCCTTCAACATCTTTCATTCTCCTCCTTAGATACCGAGTACGCTATAATTTAATCAAAAAAGAACACCACAAAGAGGTATATAAAGGGATTAATGATACATTAAATTATACCTATAAACACTAATAAGATATTTTTTATTCCCAAATTCATCACCAAGTACTCATAATGATATTTGTTACATTAATAGGTTGTCTTTAGTATATCCACATCTCATACCCAGAGGCGATGACAACCTGATATGGGTTCTATCTTCAATAACCATCTAACACCTACCAACTAGTCAAATATATCTTCTATCGTAGTTAGTAGTTATATATTCATTATGGTCACCTAATCTAAGCAACAAAAATCCACACACAACTTCAAGCTCCCATCTTCCTTCTTAGCAAACAATAGGGCTACCCTGGGTGACACATTTTGTATGTTAAATCCCTTCCTATACAAGTCCTCCAACTGTACCTTTAGATCCCCAAGATCATTAGGATATATATAATATAATTTCACAGTTAATGTGTTATTCCATTGATTCATGTCTGTGTAGAGTTATATCTCTCCATGGGGATGTAAGCCCGACACGTCCTCAAGAAAGAAGTCCTCATACTTTAAAACCACTGTAGGAAGCTAAAATCCCATAGTATTTATTGTTCCATGGGTGGTACTATCCAAATTATAAGTAATTAATTGTATCATATTTTCAATAATCCCATCCTTCTCTTCCCAGTTTTCGTTCTTCCTGATGAAGGATAGCCTCATTCCGTCACTATGGGTACACTGCAATATCTGCCTGAAATAATCAATCTGGCAATGAACTGTGGGTAGAATGTTTGTACCTAAGATTATTTTATAAGGCCTCATAATTTCTAAAAATATATCTCATATGAATATATCTCCTCCATGATTCAGGTAACAATATCGATTGAAGTGTGTGATCATAGAATCCCCTCCGGTTGGAGTCTTTAAGAACAAGGGTTCGGCCTAAGGTTCAATCAGAATATCCAGGTATCGTACAAGAGAGGTGGTATGAAAAAAGTGGCTTTAACCCATACATATCAATACATTATCTAAATTATAGAATACAAATATTGTACCTATAATCATCTTAGAAAAATTAGAGTCATAGGAACCCATGATTAAAGATATCCATGTCCATGCCCAATAGTCCTTTGAGCTCAGTGAAAACAAACTAGGGGTTGTGGTAGAATCAATGTTAAAATAAATGCCACCTCCAAATACTATCCCATATCTACAAAACACATCTAATAATGTTCATACCTCCATACTCCTATAATTTTCCCTTGGAATTATATCAACCATCTCTCTTCCAGTTATATGATGGTTTAAACAATCCTATTTGAGGCAATCCTAAACATCACCTGAGAAACAGTGCCTCTATAGGATAACTAGAACTATAATGGGAGACTTGAGTTATATAAAAACTATCTTAATATCATTTACTGAAGCATCTCATACACTCATATACCTATAACTACCATCAAATACAATCTTATGATGTATTAACTCCTACATTCCCACTTCTATCTCCATCTATTGACATCTTCTTGAGGAAAAAAGTTATCCTACATTAAGGATCAATAAATCCCTCCCCCATTAGGTGTAATGAAAATATATTTCACTAATTCTTTGATATATTAGAACATTCCAACTTATAACACCATCTATCAACATCTTCTCATCACCTGGTGGATCATCAATGTGATCCTACTATGGAAACCTAGTGCGTTTTCTTTATAGAGGAATAAAAAAATAAAAAAAGACAAACCACAATAAATGAGTATATATGGTGTGATCAATCAAGAATGAAATGAAAACGAAAAATCATTAATATATGATGCATGGACAAATATTTTTCTATAAAACTAGTTCCAAAATGTACAGATCTAAAAAAAGGTTATTAGAGTCTTGGTGAATAGATACATTAGTTGATCTATATAAACTAGACTCCTTGGATTGAAAGTTGAACTCAAAACCCTTCAAAACTATTTCAATAATTTTTAAACCAAACAACATAGCTATATAATCTCTAAACACATATCATATGATGAAACTACTCTAATACCACATTTTCATGACCCAATCCACCGATGCCCACCTGACCAATGATATGTTGGTTGTGACACCCCAAGACCACCACTAATAGGCCAGGGGTTGGTGACCAACATCAAGTAAGCATATATCACACTTTGGAGGACTTATCATATATACATATAAACATGGAAAAATAAATAAATACATATAAAATGAAATAAAATAAAGGGAAACACATAAAATAATTCATGCACAACATATTTCACACATAATAGTACAACATAAGTACTATAAATGATAAATTTAAAAATAATATCCCAAAAACCCGATCAAAGATTCCACCCAGCTATGTAGGAGGGGATGATATGAAATGAAACACCTATTCCAACCATGGAAAGTTTAGACCACTATGATCTTCATGGTACGTATCTTTATAGAAATATAAAAATATTCATTTAATCTGTCTAATAAACAACATGTACAAGCACATCCCATGCAGGTGTGACTATAAAAATACCCAATTTGACACCGTTAAATAGACAAACATAAGCATCAATATAGTAGTTAGATAATAATAAGGAATTTCAGTGGGACATGAGACGTGGAAACAAGAACTATAGTAACATTTATATAATCATAACAAACTCTATGTATCATGGGATAAAAACCATACAATGATGCATATGATTCTCCTAGAGGATTCATGGAAATGCTCGACAAGCCATGAAATCATTGATGACTCTCATCCATGAATTCATGATAATTGATCCTCTCCAAAAAAGTAATATCTAAATATATAAGATCTCAATACATAAATAGGGGATCACAACAAGGCTCACGGTGGACATTGAAAACTCTAAATAGAATAACCCACTAAGTATGGGATCATATACTAGTGTATATTGGTCATTATGATTCCTCAAACCCCACCTAGGAAATATGATATAATAGAGGATCTGACCCAAGACCTCACTGATTGATTAATGAAAACAATATCCAACGTTATCCCATAGCGGGAATAATAATCCTATGATGTGAACATAATCCCATAATTTAACCTCATAGGGATTGTCTAAGGGAACACACTCAACCAATACTTGTCTGAATTGAAGACATGGAGGGCCTCAAAATACCATGGAAAAATTACATAGCATGTACTAGGGGTACATGACATGTCTTTAGAACCCCCCTTCTACTCGTGTCTCACTATTTCATATGTAATGTAACTATACAAATAAATGGAATATTCTCTCAGGATAAATTATAATTAGAGGTTAGTAAAACACTCGGTGTACTACCTTCCCATTACCATGTGCTTCAGGTTTTTCCAATGTATTTGTATGTGTCTGAGTACCAGATCATTATCATATACTCTTTCCATGCCCATGTTCTTGGTAATGTCCACACTCTTGTACCCCAAGGTACACACTAATACTTTATAATTGGGTCCACAATATGAATCACATTTACCATAGAGAGTGATATTTTTCTTCACAAAAAAACCCTAGTTCCACATAATATGGAATACACAACATGTGTTCTTATGATTACATGTTATGTATTTGGGTTTTTTTTGATAAATCTAAGGTTGTTCTAGAAATGTTAATCATGCCACCACCTCTATTGGATACACTACCAATTACAGTAGGATTAAAATATCTAAATCTAACTGAGATCAGTTCACCACAGTTGGATAGATCTTAGCCACCAAATATAATAAGAAACATCCACCAACACTCCATTCTATCACAACTTTCCAAATCAAGAAATGGGACACTAAGATCCAATCTCTAATCACCTTTGGTTTTCCACAATATTTTTAAACCATCAGCCACTCCCTCGATTTTAATCCCCAAAATATGGTATCTATATGTTTGGTTGATGAATGATTTCATATCGATAAAATAATGGGTATTTATCGAGCTGATGGGCAAAGAAAATTCTGGTGATGAACATGGGAAGAAACATAGAAGAAAATATACAATTAAAAAATATGAAAAATAATTGGAAATTATTCAAGATAGCATTGATTCGTTTCCCTATTAAAAATGAATAAAAAACCATCAATGGAAAAATAATTTAGTTTCCAAACCAAATGAAGATAAACCCATATTTGCATATCACAATCAACATGTGAATCAAACTCCTAGAAGAATTAATTATAATCCCTAATTTAATAACAACTAGGATAAATCTAAATAAAAAACATCCAACCTGAGGTTAGGATCAATTTTTGATAAATAAAAAATCTTTTTTGTCATCATTAGTGAGATCTATAACTCCATTGGTGTAGATGGTCCTAGCGATACTTATCCAATCAGTGATCCCGATATCATCTATAAAAATCTACTATAGTCTCTCTTATAAATCCCTAGGGTTCTACAAATAACCCTCATGATCGGCCATAATAGAGCTAATATAAAGTAAGTAGTTGGTTATGATTTAATTGGAAAATTTAATAAATTTTAATAATTTATTTAATCATTTTTTCTATGGTGGTGTTTAAGAGAAAAACCTGACACCATGATTGTTTACGTCACATCTAGGGAAAACCCACATTCCTGATTGAAACGTTATCTCAATTTATAATTTAAGACTCCATTTTGGAGTAATTATATTATTTAAGAAAATATATTTTTATCTGATAATAAATATTTAATATTTTTATTATATCAAAATCGAGCTTTTTATGGCCTCGAAATATCGTACCATCTCCATGCCAGGCACTCAAAATATTTCATGTTATATTCCAAAGTCATATAAGGAAAAGATATGGAAATTGCAATAATAATGGTGTAAAAATTGAAATTGTTATGAATAAGGCTATGAAATATGTTACTAAGATAGTATTTTTTTATATAAAATGTTTGAGAATGTTTGAGGAAACCAAAATAAATAGTAAGGGTTTCTGTCTCTACCATCCTTCATTGAGGGATGTATTTATATTATACAACAATATTATTTTATATTGTAAAACAACTACCATTGACTTATTATATATTAAATTACTTTTAATCGTGTAAACTAAAATTTTATTCATTCTCCTCTATTCTTTGGACAATGATTGACATCATTCCTAACAAGTAATTTTTTTATAACACTATCTACATTCTTAAGATAAAATGTTTCTCTTAGAGTTTTTTACTTCATTTCATATGGTATATCCTATTTATATCGTGGGATATAAATATTGACTCAAATCATACTTATTTATTAATTATATTTTTTCATAAAAATGAAACCATATAAAAAATAATTTATATCCTCTTAAATAATGGTTTATCACCCATATTTATGTTCTCAACTTCCCTCCAATTTTTATCCATCATATTTTGAGACCATATTTTGTATTAACTCTTCTAACTATCTTATTTACATTTACCTCCTTTCAAAATAAATTTGTATTACCTCTTTGTATGATGTGAGGATACAAAAAATGTATTTTTCAAAAACATCAAGAGGTTCTCCCTTCTATGAACAAATATTTTATCAGGCATACGACTTTTCCATTCGATACTTTTATATATTTTTAAAATATATATTATTTAATATTATTTTAAAATAAATGGTCTCTATTGTTTTCAATTCCACATTTTGTAAAATGTTTTGAAAGAAGCATGTATTATTGAATTTCAATAAAAATTTGAAAATAATTTCTAAAACTCTTTTGTAATTTCACATCCGTTTTTTCATTTTGAAATGGATTTAACTTCACAAAATCTCAATTTCATGATCTAACCCTATTTATATTTATCTACCAAGGGTTAGACTCATGGTATAAAATAATACAATCTTTGATTCTATCTTATGTGGTACTATTCGAATCATTCATTTTAAAATAATGGTTTTCATCCATGTCTACATCCTTATAAGTTTATTCAGTTAACTAGGGATTTGATACTTTATAACATTACGATTTATTTACCAAGATTTTTTAAGGTCATATTTTCTGGAAATAACAATGAAACCCATTTTTTCTTTTTAATGTTTATTTTATTAAATTAGTTATGTTTTTTCTATATGGAAAATTATGCATGTACATAATATGATGTAATGAGTGGGACTGAAATTATATAGCCCTCTAATGCATGGGTTAATTTTTCCATCTCATGGGTACTATGTATTGTGAAAGGATGGATAACCTAAATAGATTTTGATTTGTGACATGTGGGACTAGAATTATATACACTAGAATAAAATAGGGCCCAAGAGTTATTTTAATCTTCTTCTAAATTATTCTATTCTAGTTTTATAAAACTGCTGCTAAACATGGTGTCGACATTCAACTTGTGTTGGATTCCAAAATTTTAATGATATTTTTTGGAATTTTCGTGAAACATTTTTATCAAAGATTATTTTTCAGTGGTTATTTTTCCTCTTAGCTGTACCAAGTCTTTCATAGTGGTCTAAATCACTGGAAAATATTATTTTACAATATATATTAGAAAATTAATCAAACATTAAATTTTCTATCCATATATAGTGATTTTTGAACCCACCAAAATATATTACTATTAAAAAAAATAAAAACCTGATGAAATTTATGCTAAATAAAATAAAATAAAATCACATATATTCAAAAAATCAAACAAGATTTGAATAAATCCCAAAAAAACAAAATGTAAATAAATATCAATTAAAATATACTCCAATTCCAAATAAAACTACTAACCAAACCTATATTATTCGTATATGAAAATTTGTTATAGGAATATATACACAACATGAATCATTATTCAACGATATATACACTAGTTAACAACAATCAAAAAGAAGAAAATAATTTGAAAATATATGGCATCACCCATAATAGGAAAATATACCAATATTGGATTAATAAAGCATCATGGGATTTCCATTGGAAACCAAGTCAAATACATTTTTTAATTTATTTCAAAAAGGAACCATGTGTTTAGTTACTAATGTTATACCCTTAGTGAAATCATATGAAGCGTTATTGTAAAAAGAAAATTTTCTTTTTTGATTTAATATTTAAAAAACCATTTTATTGATACCATTTTAATTTAAACTCAATTAGAAAAGATTAACCATTAAAAAATTACATTTTTAATAGAAAACTCATTATAATTTTAAGATATAATACCTTCCTCTAACAAATCCATAAAAATGGACACTAAAACCAATTCTACAAAGGAAAGAACATAAATCGAGTTTTAATTAAAATACAATCCAAATGAAAATCAAACAACTACTAACCAAACCAAAACTATAAAATTGATAAATATTTAACATAATGTGATAACTAGAAAAATGAAGACTAAAATTTGAGAACATTAACAAAACTATATCTACAAATTCCACATTAATAATTTTTAAACCAATAATAATTTTTTAATGCCCCAACCCTATAATATAGGACCTGATGCATTATTTTACTAAATTGACATGATTACGAGGAATAAAATACAAAAGTACTGACCAGTTTTTTAGTCTAGAAGAACGATCTACATAAATGATTCCCTTATTACGCTGTTAAGACATAATATATAATAAAGAAAAATAATTTTCATCCTTGAACACATTAAAAAATTTCATCTTCATAACCTGGGGAAGAAATAACAAATAAAACGGTGGAATAAAATTATAAATAGATGATATTAATGAATAAGGAATAATGATTTAATTAGAATAAATCAACATCGAATGGAAAAAACTGATAACACATTCCATATACTCAATAAAAATAGAATTAAATTTATCCATAGATATGTCAACATAAAATTTCGTGGATAAATAATAACTGAAATGAAAAAAATTATTATTCATTTGATGTCATGTAACTGGCACATGAACCACTAGAATCATGAAATTTCACATGATGGTTTATATTTCTGGGATGAAAACCCATATATTCTTCTTGGAGAAAAACTCTAAGGGTTTTTCTCTAACTGATTTCATCTCAATAGTCAAATAATGTAGTGAGGGGTTTACATTAACCGACCCCCATCCCATAAGTCTTTTATTAAATGGTCTGCACCCCATGACATACAACTCCAATTCATTCCTCATATATAAAATAATCGATTTTAAAAAATATCATTAAAAAGATGTGTCCTATACCACTTTGAAATATTTGAGTCATAAGCCAAATAAATGTAAATAATTATCAAATGATACATTAAAAACCATGAAAATAAAGATATTGAAGATATTATATATCAAAATGTGTAGTAGATATTCCACACAAAAGAAGTATCTAGTGAATATGGCATTTTTCTCATAGATGATAATAGTGACATGAAAATCCCTTATCAATCTCTAATCATTTATTTAAAAGGCTTCAAATTTATAAAAGAAAATATTTTATTTCAAAAGTATCATATAAATGTGTAATAGAATCTTCATGAAATTAGGGATTTATGATTTCATAAAACATTATTCCTGCCATATAAGTTAAAAAAACATTCCAATAACTATTTTTAAGAAATTTTATAATGTACTTTGTTTTTGAAAATGATGGGAATATTTTTTTATGAATTTTATAAATAGTAAAAAATGGGTGAATTTCTTTTAACCATAAATGGATAATAATGATTTTTTTTCTTGAAAACACTACCATGTAAGAGAAATATTCCCTAGTATAGTGTTAAAAACAAAAAATCCTAAATAACAATGATATTTTGAATTAAATACACATCACATTAAAATCATTCGAATAATATAACCATGGATGAAAGAAAATTATATGCATATAAAAATATGATACTATTGATAATAGTACTCATAAAAGGAATTTATTGGTGTATATACACCTCATAAAAGAAATAAGTATTGTATAATGAATGTGTCCCACAAAAAATGTGAGATAAAGATCACTTACCTGAGGCTTCTTTTTTAGTTGAATGATCTTTTACCTACGGTATAATGTTTTAACGAATTTTATTAAATTATATAAAAAACTTATAAATATTTATGAAATGCATATATGATCTTCTAAAATTATTTTATCACCATTTTGTTAACAACCATTCAATATTTTTACTTTTTTGGGTGTTAATGGGTTTGTTTCTTGAGTAGGATTTGACTTATTAGTTGTTGTTCCAATTACATAGATCATGGTTTTATCATTTTCAAAATATAAACCATAATTTTAATATTATATTCATTCATTATATATATATATTATAATCTATAAATTGTTATATATAAAATGAACTTTCACCGTTTATGGAGATGGTAGGTTGTACGTAAGCATTAACACCACCTTCATTTCTCTATCATACTAAAAGAATTTAAATTAAATTATATATATGTATATTATAAATATTTTTTATATATAATTTATATATTTCTCACATGTTTATTAAAAAAAACCTTTATAAGTTGAATTATAGCGTAAACGAATCACATTACTTTGAAGAGGCAGTAGTCCACACATCCACAAAAGATGTTATCATATTTTCACAATATATAAATAATGAATGTAAGTGAAATATACAAATTAAATAAGTATTAATACAATATAAATATGATATTAAAATTTTGTTTCTATCATAATTCCAAACAATGTTAGGTGTTAAGGGAAAAAAATGACCTCTTTTCGAGAGGTTGTAGTTCACGACACATGAATGGTAATTTTGTTACCCATTTGACTGAAATGTGTGTAAGTGTATGTCAAAAACATAAAATAAAAAATATGACTATATTATGAATACCTTTTTATTATATACATATAGAAAAATAATAAATTAATGAGTGTGGAAATAAATAAAACTAAAGTTATCATTCAAGAATGTTACCTCTTGTTTGGGTAACTCATGTTTGTATATAAAAAAATTCTTTCCTTAGTTCTATTTAGATGAATATTTAAGATTTTTGTATTAAAAGAGGAATTTTTAGATCTTATTTGGTCAGGTATGGTAAATCTATAAGGATAAAATTGGTATGAGGAATTAAGGGAGATGGTTCCCATTTCTAATTAAGGTAAGGTCACTTTTGGAAACTCAGAAAATATGAAAATAATATAAACTAATTATCAATTAAAAATTTATAAAAATATATTTATTTCTAAGATAGAATTTGAATGTGTTGAAATCCTCTCAACCAATAATTTTTTAAAATGTTTATGTATCATTGTTACCCTTATCTCTTGGTTTTTACTATTTAAGGGTTAATATCGTTACTTTAAAATGAATAAAGAACCTAAAATGATCCATGGATGAAATATTTTATTTTATAGATATATTTTTGATGAATTTAATATTTTTATAAAACTTATATCATTTAATAAAATAATATTTAATTTAAAATGCCATTATTGACAATTTGAGCACTATTCCTCACGTAACTTTTTAAAATGTTGTAAAAACAAGATAAAATAAAACCAATACATCCAAAAGAAAAAAAACATTTTAAATTATTGTTAAAACTTATTTTATGACATTAATTATTTCAAATTATATTTATTTTAATATTTCTATTTTCATTTATTTTATATTTCTATTAAGTAAACAATTACTGGATTATCATTGTATCACTATTTAAGGTAATTATATTATTAATAAAAATTATAAATAAATTACAATGATATAGAAAAACATTTTATCATTCAAAATAATTTTTTATAGTCGAACATATCCCTTATATAACCCTACAATAAAAAAAATTCTCTTGATAAAAACAAAAAATTGACAATATTGTCATTCTTTTTAATATAATATTATAAATGCTATATTCTCATTGAAAATAACATAAATGGATGCATAAAAGATCCTTTATTTATTTGGTATGAAATATAATCATCTAATAAAATTATTACAAGTTTTATGGTAATTTTAAATTATTATTTTTACCTTAAATTATGTGACATACCCTTAACTATGGTAATAAAAATATTATTAAAGTAACTATTCATAAAATCAAAAAATAAGAGAAAAATATTTACTAAATTTGGATCATGTGATTAAAAATATTTAATCCATTTTTTATAATTCAAAACATAGAATATTTTGAAATTAATTTAAAATTAATCATGTCGATGAGATGAGAAAATGAGTATTTAAAGTGAAAACATTCAAAAAATTAAACGGGTTTTATATCAAAATTCAATTTGTAATAGATTATAAGGGAATAAATTGGATTAAATAATAAAATATTAATCTAATTAAACATTAAAATCAATCAAAAATATAATTTATCACTTTAAATTATTTTGATGAAAAATTTGTTTTGCAATAACATGTAATATTTTTAAATATTCATCAAATACTGAATCGTAAGAGAAAATTTCCAATAATTCAACCAAATTAAATTTTAATATCCCTATTTATATTAATAAGTTTATTTTTTAAAATAAATTATAATAATGATTCAATAATTTTATTTAAAATAGGTTCCCCTTTAAATATCAGTAAATCTGGTTTTAAAAAAATATAGGGGTTTTGTGTAATATTGGGCTTGTTTTTTACATATTCCTATATAATCTATTAGAGAAATCATAAATTTTTTTGGATTGAATATATAATATTTATATTTCAGTAATGGGATTAACTATTTTTAATTAATTTTATTTATTATTATAAAACTACTTAGTGAGAATTAGAATAGTTCATTATAAAATCATTTCTTATATATTTTGCTAGTTCCTATATAAATTATTAATTAATTTGAAACCAGTGATTTCAAAAATATATTTTCATAATTTAGTTAATAATATTCATAACAACCAACTTAAACACTATTTTATATCTTATTATATTAAATAATAATATTTTAATATAATATTACTGTTCAATAAAACTCATCAATGCATGTAACGCAAGACAACTCATTATTGTGTGTAGAACAATCTTAACATTGTGTTACGTATAAAAAATCTAGCAACAAAATTAAATTTATTAAAAAAAATTAAAGATTAAAATGATATAGGGTGTTATATGAGCCCCTTCTTCAATAAATTGCATCCCCACAATTTAAACATATGATAAAAAATGAGATATTTTATTTTCGAAATTTCTTTGATGAAATCCCACATCAAAAAAGGATTAATGAGAACTCCACTTTAAAATAGATAAAAGGAAGTATAAAGGTCACTAAATATAACTCATACTATGGTTATATTTAGGGAAACTTGAGCATAAAAGAGAAATATAACCAACATCTTCTGATGGAGGGTGATAGAGAACATTGTCAAGAGGAAGTTAACAGTCACAAGGCTATAAATCTATAATGATATAGGGGACCATTTGATTCAATAGAAAATAAGGTACTTGGATAAAATTTTTCGTTTCAAGATCTTTTCACAAGAGTTTAATAATTCATTTAATTTATAGAAAGATAATATAAGGAAATATACGTACTTGACATGTAAAGTTTCATTCATTAATCAATTTCCATCACAAAGTCATATTTTTCACCCCATGATGAGTATATATGATGATTTTTTATGGAGATATATTTCTTATCAAATTTATGGATAAAAAAATCCAAAAATTTATAACTATATATTCCTCATTCTATTATACATTATGCAAAACAAAAATTAGTAGGATTAGATAAGGTAGTTACCCAAAATAATCTCTATAATTTAATAGTAAAACCCAAAGTTCAACATAAGCCAATTAGTAATTAAATATCCTTCCACAAAAATATTCTAGACTAAGATTAAAACCCATAAATTAGGAGTATTTGATCATAGTGTTCCAAATAACATCAATAACTCTTAATGTTCCATACTAGTAAAAAATATCCTAAATCACATAATATCCAATATATGTTAACCATTTTTATAAATATCATTAATCACCATAAGTCCACAATAAAGCCATATTTTACTAAAAAATAAACTTCATTCTATTTTCTTTATTCTAATAGTATTCCAAAAAATGGGAAATTCTACAAAATAACATTAATTATTTTATCAAAAAATTGTTTTCTAATGCCATTGTTATCCATTTGAGAAAAAAATGTACCCAAAATCAAAATAACATTTATTCATTAGATATTTATCTAAGAAGGCCATGCTGACCAGGACATCACATAGGCTAGTGGTAGGCATTTCACCCTTGCCTCCCTTCAGTTGTGGGTTCATTCTCCATGGTCTTTTCGGATGAAACATATTGTCGCTTAGTGTCTGGGTAGTACTTTTTCTAAAACCATATTTAATTTATTCAAAAATGTGATAAGGGTCCTAAAAACATCCTAAATATATTCAATAATAAAGAAATATTTTACCCACAAATTTTATCTCATATGTTTCATTTTCTATTCCATTAATATAAATAACTACTATTAACTTAAATTAAAAAATTATATAAACACTATACGTTATCCTTAACATTAAAAATATTTCAATAAAATGTAAAAGGAATTATTCCATTAATATATTTTTCCCACATACTAAACCAATGGGTTGTAATCCTTAATTCTTGTTTTCCAAAATATACTTCCCATGGTTTCTAATAAACATCCTATGATATCAACTGTACCAACCCAACCCCAGAAACCCAGATCTGGTGTATTATTTAGCTACATTGGTATGATTACATGGAATCATATCATGAAGGACAGACTATTTCAGTATTCTTGAAGAACCAGATATATAAATTATTCCCTCATTACTTTGTTAAAACCTAAAACATAACAATGGAAAATAATTTTCATCCATTGAAACATTAAAAAATTAAACCTTCATAACATGGGGAAGATATTACAAAAAAAGGGTGAGATGTAATTCTCAGAAAGGGAATGTTAATTTGACGAAATAATGAATTAATGAGAATAAATCAATATGTCATTGTAAATAAATGATAACACATTCCATTCACTCAACAAACTGAATATGAAATGAATCTATAGATAAGTCGATGATAAATATCGTTGATAAAAAATAATTCAAAAGAATTAAATGATTAGTTATTGAATTTAATATATCTTTACCATGAACCTCTACCATCAATATATATTATGAGATGGGTTATGTATGTGGTTAGAAAACCATCTATTCTTCTAAGGAACTATCTTGAAGGGTTTGTTTCTCAAAGATTTTAACTGAAGAGACCATTTATGCATCGAGTGGATTACATTAACTGTCCCGACCCATCCTCGGGGCCCGTTCCGTGACTACCCCATGCCCGCCTTCCTTATGCCAGGGGATGACGACTAGCACCAATGGTGAATCTCTGATAAAAAGGGAAGTCATTGCCTTTTAACCTATAAGAAACACACACAGTCTGAACACAAGAAGTAGAGGCAACAAGTACTAAAAATAGAAAAGTAAGGTGTGCTGAAAGTAAGTGGGCCAGTATACAAACCCAACTGAACAACAAGTAAAAGTACAAGTAAAAAAGGAAAACATATCCTGGATCATTCGCTCGAGAATCCTACCTGAAGGGTAGGTACAGAACTCGATCAACTCATCCCTGCGGTACGTCCCGTCTAGTCTAGCTTTGAGTAGCCTTCATCTGTCACCCTCAGCCTCGATCACTACTGTCCATCGTCTGCACAGAACACAACAGGGTGCGGGCGAATCCCGTGTAGGGGTGAGTATAATAATACTTAGTAGGGGACCTCGAGACCCCCGAAGGTCTACCAGGATCCACAAAGGATAACTCACGGAAGAAAGATACAATCAAAAAGTATCAACCAACCCTACTTAGGTATATTCCTATACATATAACTAAGATACCAGTCATAGTCCGACTCCAACTCTCGAGCCCAAGCACAACCCATTCCACACAGGAAGTAAAGTTAATCACCACGATGTTAATGGTTGAAAGAAATGACTTAGATCACATAGGTATACAACTTCCGTAGAGTGATAGATATGATCAGATGTAGTCACTGCATCATCTAAGCTATCAGACCCACACAGGATAGAGGACCATCTATGATGTCAGACCCACATAGGATACACGACCAGCTACTCTGTCAGACCCACACAGGATACATGAACAGAGGTCAGAACTATTGGAACCACAGAGGATCCTGGTACATTAGCTCCGTCGTTAAACTCACGAAGTATTCAGGTACTGTAGTCATCGATGTCGAACCCACGGAGGATTCCATCACAAAATTCATTGCTGTCGAACCCACGTAGGATTCTGGTACAATAGTCGTCGAAGCCAGCTCTAGGGTTCCCACACATAGCATGCTCGGTTCCAAGAGGGTCCACTCCTCGAGTCAAGTGTTGATACATCAAATATCACGATGTCCCGAGTTGATGTATCCCAAAGTTCCGTCTCATCAAAAGGAACCCAACACAATAAACCGAGCCTCAATCAGACACCCGGTCTGAGAGTTATTAGCATTTCTATTCCAAGGGGCTCAATTGGATTGACGCTCGATCCAAACCTAGGATTTTTCCAAATTAGTCCTAAACTCACTTAGAGTATCATAAAAGAACAACCTCATCACATGGGTCCCAACACCACAGAAGGCTCATCGTTCGGACGACCAGTATTGGAGATATTCACATTTAGGAAAAGTCGGGCCCGTCCAGTCAAGCCTAGTGGGATGGCGGGTCAGCCCGAACTGGCTCGGCATGTCCGACCCGGCTGGGGGTCGGCCTGGCCCGACATGGAAGGTCCAACCCGGCATGGGGGTCGGCCTGGCCTGGTAGGGCACGGCCCACCCGCGGCTCAGCCCGCGTTGCGGGTCAGTTCAGTTCACCGAGCGGCACCAATCGGGGCCGCCTCTCCCTTCCCAGCTGGCCGTAGCCAACCGGTTCTGCCCGGTGCATGTGGCCCAAAAAGAAAGCCGCAGTTCTCCTCCATGTGGTGCCTATGGCTACAGTGGTTCACCAGCTCGGCTGGCATGCGGCTGGCCGGTTCGCCCAGTAGAGCAGCCCACGTTTGCGGGTCACGGTCCTCTTCCACGCGGCACCTTTGGGCACCGCGGTTCTTCATCCCGGCCGGTTCGGTTCGGTCGAGCAGCCTGCGGATGCAGGAGACATCCTCCTCTATGTGGCCGATGCGACGACACTAGTCCTCCACCACCGGACTGGCCTGGCCGCGGAATTCGGCTCCACAGTGCGGCGCGACGGCGCCATGCCTCTTTTTCCGCCGCGGTTCCTCTTCCGTCTGTCGCGGTCCTCCTGGAAGCAGTTATTCTCCGTCGCGGTGCGACGACACCGCGCCCTACCATCTCCGCCTCCATTCTCAACAAACACAAGAATCAACGGAGGGTCTTCGGGCTGCGTTTTTTGGCCCGCGCCCTCTGCATTCGGTGATAACAAATTGGCCACCGTCAATCCAAAAACATAAACACCAAAGTATGAGGGTATAATTCACACATATAAAGAAACCAAATTTCCCCTACCTTGTATTTGATGTTTTGCATTGATGAGTCATGAAATAGGGACTTCATGGAAGAAAGACGTCGTCCCGTCAATGTCGGAGGTGGTAGATCTTGGTGAAGTCGCGAAGAGGCGGCAATATTCTGTTGACGTTAGAAGAAAATGACGTCGTCGCTGGCAATGTTCTTTTCGGGTAGCGTCTACTCCTTTAACGTAGAAGGAGGTTTTTGAAGATGTTCTTCATGTTCTTTAGAGATGAGGAGATTTCTTCTTTGGAACATTTAGTTCTTCCAATAGTTCTCCCAAGCTCTCCAAATAATAAACGCCAAGCGAAAATAAAACAAAAACCTCCCTATCATTTTAATATTTCCATGAATTTCAAATGAATTTAAAAGAATTCCTAATACTAAAAATTAATTAATTAATTGTGGAATCTCAATTAATTAATTAATGGTGTTGGAACATTAATGAGAGGAGGTGTGAGGTGGGGAGTTATAAAAAATATAAAATGGGAGAGATGGAAGTTTAAGAGACTCCCTTAATTAAAAGAGAGTTACATGGGGAGTTGAGAAGTTTGAACTCATGTGGGCCCCACCAAAAAATATCCTCCCATGGGAGGTTTTGTGGGGGTGGGCCCCACCTCCAACTTCCCTTTGGAGAAAATAACTCATAATGTTTATTTAACTTATTAAGAATCCCCAAAATTAACTTCCGCTCTCGATCAAACGCAGCTTTGGTACAGGCCTGCGTAAGTGAATACCGGCGCTACGAGTTCATCGTTGTCCTCAGATTTCAATTCTGAGCATCGGTTCAAAAGATAGAAAACCCGCACGTACGTTTACTGAACATACCCGAACAAAACATCAGAAATGGATTCCGGGCACACCGGGCCTCCGAATCAGGCGCCGTCAGAAACTGCAGACTCTTAAAATTCCCATGTATTTACGAAAACAATTTCAATAGAATTTATGAGTCCTTAAATTAACAATCCCATTACCCTAAATATTTCATTAAAAAGTCACTAACCCATGTCATATCCTTCCAAACCATTCCTTATATTTCAAATAATTGATTTAAAAAAATATCATGACGTCAATGTGTAGCATACCACATTGAAATATTTGAGTCATAATCCTTATAAAAGTAAATAATAATCAAATAAAACATTGAATACCATGAATATAATTATATTAATGATATGATTTATTAGAAGGGGTAGTATATACACCACAAAAAAGAAGTAAATTTTTAATATGAAATTTATCTCATAGATGTAAAATTTGATATGAAAATACCTTACCACATGGTAATAATTTATTTAAAAGTATGTGCACTTATAAAATAAAATATTCTCTTTAAAAGACACTATTAGACATGTAAAAAATGATTAAAAACATTAGGGATTCATTATGTTGGGAGATTTTCATCATGTTGTATATTTTTAAAAACCATTCCTTTTACCTTTTTAAGAAAATCCATAAAGTACCTTATTTGGGAAAATGATAGGAAGATTAATTTTTAATGATTATTGTAAAAAGAAAAAACGGTTTAAAATGAATTTATAAAATAAATGAATAATACTAAAATTATTTTTGAGAAATATTTTATAAATCACTGTCAAGGAAGAGAAATATTTCCCAATGGACACTTAAACACAAATAATCTTGAATACCGATTAGATTGTGAAGTAAATACATATCACTTTACAATCGTGGGAATAATATACTTGTGGAAGAAAAAAAGTATATAGATATAAAAATAAACTAATATTTAAAATAACAATAACCAAATACCATCATGGGCATTATAGAAACCACCCAAAATAAATAAATAGTGTATAAGGCTTGTGTCCCATAGAAAATAAACTAAGATAAAGATCTTTTACCGTACACTTCCATTTTAGTTGTAAATATTTTAACCTCATCTATAATGGTTAAAATAATGTTATTAATTTATATCATAACCTTATTAATAATTATTATATTATATATGATCTTCTTGTATTATTTTATCACTATTTTGAAATTAATATTTCATTATTTTTAATATTTTGCGTGTGAATTGCATAGTTTCTCAAGTATGTTTTGAATTGTTATTTGTTGATCCAATTAATTAGATCATGATTTAATAATCTCCAAAATGTAAAAAAAGATTTAAATATCTTATATATATATATTATATATATATAATCCATAAAATTTGGAGTTTGAAATTAAATACACCATTCCTGGAGATGGTAGGCTATACGTACGCATGAATAATTCATTCATAACTTTTCCATATTAAAAGAATAAAATTTCAATGATATGTATGTATATTGTAATTATAGTGTTAGATATATTTCATATATTTAATATTTTTTTATTAAAACTAATATTTATAAAGTTTATGTATTTAATGAACGAATCACATTGCTTTGAGGAGGCGGTAGTCCGCACTTCTACAAACAATATTATAGTATTTACACAATATGAAAAGAATGAAGGTATATATATTATAAAAACTACACAAGTATGAATATATAATAAATTTGATATATATATATCATATAAAAAAGTGTTTCCATGATAATTATCAACCATGATAGGTGATAAACGATAAAAAAATTTCATTGCTTCGCAAGCCTATACTTCACCATATAAGAACGACAAATTCATTATCCATTAGATAGAAGTGTGTGTCGGTGCTGGTTGAACACATAACATAACAAAATATTAGTATATTGAGTATACCAGTGTTATTATATATCCATGAAGCAATATGAAATGAAGGAATGAGGAATGAAATTAAACCAAAGTGATCGTTGAAGAATATTACCTCTTATTTGGGAAACTCATTTTTGTTTATACACAAATACTTCTTTGGTTTTATTTTTTCATAAATTTTAGATTATAAGATTAATGGAGTGATGCTGAGATATTATTTTGGAATGTTTTAATTTAGTTAGAATGATCAATGTGGTTTGAGGAAGTGAGGGAGGAGGTTTCCTTTTATAATTGAGGTGAGAGGAAATTTTGGAATCACATTATTAATAAATTTATGTCATTTAATTTTCAATTTAAAATGTCTCCAAAGATATTGAATTATATTAAAATATAATTATAGGTCTAAATAATCTCAACCAATTATTTTTATACATTTTTAGGTTTCATTTTTACACTTATCTTTCTGTTTTTAATCTATGTTAAACCATTTAACTCTTACCGTGACAACTTGGATTTTAAATATATAAGGGTTACTATAGTTACTAAAAAATGACACACAAACCAAAAATGATAAATTTATGAAATTATTTATTTTATACAAATATTATGGCTGAATTTCAGACATTTTCGAATTTTATATCATTTAATAAAATAATTATTATTTTAAAATATCAATAGTGTAAATTTTGACACTATTTGTCACTTGATTTTTTAAAAAATATAGCAATAACAAGATAAAATATATCCAGTAATTATAAGACAACACTTAAATGTCAAATTACACTAAAAAAATCATTGATGAAATTAATTACATCATATTATATTCATTTTAATAATTTTAATATAATTTAATTAATATTTCTACTAATTAAACAATTAATATATCATCATAGTGTCCCCATTTAAGTTAATTATATTATAAAACAAAATTTTAAGTAAATTACCATGATGTATATAAACATTTTAAATTTACAAATACTAATTATATTAGAACATACCCCCTATATAACCCATAATGTAAAATATTTCTCATTTTAAAAACATAAATACGAAAAAATTGACTATCATTTGAATATAATATTATAAAGGTTAAATTATAATTAAAAAAGATATATATGTTCTACTAACATATCCTTTAATTATTATGAATGAAAAATAATTATCTAAAAAAATTATTACAATTGTTTGGGTAATTTTATAATAGTATTTTTACCCTTAATTAACTGACTTACCCTTAACTATGGTAATAAATATATTACTAATGTAACTATTCATAATTTAATAAAATCTATGAAACCTATATAATAAATTATTATATTTTGATTAAAAATATGGAATCCATTTTTAGAATTCAACACATAGAAGTTACAGTAATTAATTCAAAATTAGTATCATTGATGAAATGAGAAAACAAGGCTTTAAAGTGAAAACATTCAAAATATTGAGAGGTTTTTATATCCAATTTCATTGTAAAATTGATTAAAATGAACTAAATTGGATTAAATAATAATAAATTACAATTCTACTTTTAAACTAATCAAAAATATAATTTTGACAGTAATTATATATATGAAAAAATGTATTCTCAATCAGAATGTTTAATATTTTACTATTCATAAAAACATAAAACCTATCAGCAAAATAAATATAATTAAACCACATTAAATTTATATATCCTAATTCAAAATAATATGTATATTTTTACTAATAATTTATATCAAATTGTCAAAATTGTATTTAAAATGTTTCCTTATTAAAAGTTTGTAAAGCAACTATTATAAAAATATAAGTTTTTATGTTGAATATTGGGTTTGTGAATATATTATTCATATATAATATATTAAATGAATAAAAAAATATTTCATTTAATATATAAAATAAGTATTTAATTAATATCATTGACTAATAGAAATTAATTTAATTTATTAGGATAAAACAACTTTGTGAGCATACAAATAATTTATTATAAAAACAATTCCTATATATTCAGTTGGTTATTATATACATTTATAATTAATTTGTATCCAATGAATTCAACCATATATATTCATAAGTTAGTGAATAATATTTGTAACCACAAACTTTTAAGATATGTTATACCTTATTATATTTAATATTTTTTAATAATATATTATTGTTCTGTAAAAGTCAGTTCTGTGTATAATAAAATCCAACTCATTATTTTATGTAAAACAATCTTAGCATGGTGTTTCTTATAATGAAATATGGAAAAAAATAAATTTATTCAGAATATAAAATTTTATAAAGACATGGGGCGTAACAAATCTTTTAGAAATCCCATTTCCCAATAGATAACTCAATCATTAACAATAATAATAAAACATAAACATGTTGGAAGGATTAGATAATCATGATTAAGTTATAATAGGAAATGAATGAATCAATAACCATCAAAAAATATTTAATATGATAAGAAATATATATATCCCTTTCCTAAATCCACAATAATGTTTCACTATCACAATATAATAATATTAATAAGTCATTAGTTTAACTACACATCATAATCATCAATTTTAAAGTCAACACTCATTACTACCCGATAAACTAAGATCAAAACCATATCTATTTCAATCTCCACTTGTTACTACTAGAACATGTTTGAAAATTTTATTGAAAATTATACATATATATATTTATTTAAAACCTAGTTCATGTGTCTCAGCACGCCCAATTTTTAAATTTAATAACCCACTTGCTACTACATATGAGGAATATAGGGTCAAACCACATAGACCACAAGGTCTAGTTCACTAAATTTATATCTTTGAACAATGTTTAAATGAAAAATCAGATGAGGAAATTCATATCTTTTTAAATTGTTATTATTATTTTATGAAACTAAAATTATAATAAAGTGAAATCAATAACATAAATTGTAATTAAAAATCAATCATAAACTCTAAATCATAAAAATGAGATTGGGATTCTGATGTCATAACAAAACTAATTCATAGCCTGGAAAAATATTCTTTTCTATGGTTATATATTTATTCTACCTAATTATCACCAGTTATAAAATAAAATTATTTTTAGACACTCATTTCCTATCACCTATTTTTGTTAACGTCACATTCTATGGTTTTATAATTAATTCCAGAGATGCATTTGAGTACCAAACCAAATAATGAAATATCACTTCCCCGTTTCTCATAATGATGTGTCCCCTATTTTCAATGTAGTTGATCAAAATAGTGAACCTTCTCAGAGTATCTGAATCAAATACGAATAAAGAGGACCAGTTTTAATTAGCAGAAATTAATTTCGTTATGATATAATTAATGATGCTAAAAAATCAATTAAAAATAAATCTAATTGATAATTATCCAAAAAATAAAAACATTAACCTTACCTACAAAACAATTTAAATTATTCAATCAATATCCTGACACATAGAAAATTACCCAGGCATTATGACTGAAAATATATTCATAGTCATAAAATAATAATGAATTAAAATTGTACACACGCTACCGAAAGATGGTCGTCTCGGTCCGCACTCTTTCCTCACAAATCATTCACCACCTATCGATATTCAAATGCCATAGAACCTCCATGAATGATGAAGTCACACCTAAACCACAACTAAACTAAAAATATATCACAAAAAAATCACACCCAACTAAATTCATAGTGAATAGAAGGGTTTCTAGTGGGGCCAGTCAAGCGACATGGTGGAGTATTTTTCACTAGTGTGAATGTTGGAAAGATAGTATAGGAGATTGATTATGTGTTAGAGGGTGTGGCTCAGCGCGTACACTACGGATATGGGGAGGTGGTTGTACATGGATGGTGGTGGTAGTAGTGATATAAAGAAGAGAGGGATAATGACTTGCTAGTAGAGGATAGTTTCTTGTAGGTTTGTGTTGCATAAGAATCGGGAGGCATGCAACACGATTACTGCATAGGAGGTTGGATTCAAGGATTTTCAGGTGGTGTGGATGGAGATGAGGGGTATCCTTCCTTGGATGGGTGAGAGGGTGAAGGAGGAAGAGTAGGTCCGACCACCCTGGGTTCTTCGACAAAAGATGTAGAATGGATGGGATGGTGCTCCATAGGAGGTGGGAGATGCAATGGCTATGAGTTGTAGTGGAGGGGTGTGCGACAAACTGATGTTCACTAGGGTTCTGCACAAGGGAAGGAAGAGCGTTGCACTGGTGGTGCTGATCCTCCTGGTGCGTTGTGTCTAGATGGTTGATTGAAGTAGTTGAATCCCGGTGTCCTGGACAGGATTGGAGGGATGTGCTGCTTGTTATAGTTTTTGGGAGGTGCATCCAAAAAAAATTTAGGCATATAGTGTATCTGTAAATATAAAACACAAATTTAAATTTAGAATATAAAAATAAAAATCTAATCTAAATATCTAAATATAGAAAATAATAATGGCCAATAAAAATAATAATAATGATACTAATAATAATAATAAACGCATTAGAATTAAATTATTAAATATTATACAAATTAAATATAGAAAAAAATAATTAAAAGATAATGTTATAAAGGTAAATAAATATATTAATTTTTTTATGAACTTGTAATTAAATTCAAATACTATAATAAAATTACTACTATTAAATATTAAAAATAATAATAAAATTAATTCTATTTTTATTAAGGCTATAAATATATAAAAGAATAAACTATAATAAAAATCTATAAAATTAATTTATATAATCATAAATGTTAAAAACTTAATAAGAAGACTAATTTTAGAGAAATTGATAATAATAATAATGTTGTAAAATATTATTTATAAAAATAATATATCTAATAAACATACTAAATTACCAATACTAATATATAAATTAGCTATAATTTTTCAAAATATATAGTAAAATGTAAAACTAAAAAAATCTAAAAATGATAAAAGATGATAGAAAATAATTAATACTGAATTATAGGATTATAAAAAATACATGCAGAATCCTTGTCTATCAAATAACTATAACATAATCTATTTCACTCTTTTAAAAAAATATGAAAAAATACACAACTGGACCTGTGGAAAAATCAAAGCATCAAAGTTACACGTGGAATAATTTTCAATCTCTTTTTATCCATAGAATATCATTCTTCATTTAAAATTTGAATTTTCAAAATAGATTCCCATTCTCTAACACTATTTCCCTGAAAATTACCAACACTCATGCTTCATGTTTCCTACCTCACTATCCAACTCATCATTCAATGAAATTTAATCAAATCTATTATAAATCCTCATACATATTTATGTTTACCATAGGCTTTCCATGAATTTTATATCTCCACTAGTGGAAGTCAAAACAATACAGTAATCTCAGGGGATTCTCATTAGGGTCAAATGTCTCTACAGATACGAGATAGTGGGTTATAAAAAATTGAAACTTTATATAAATATAAGGGTTAAATATTGAAATAAATGTATGATATGTTTCAATATGAATGTCTCCCCCAAAATCTTTCTCCCCCACCCTTAAAACGTGGCTTGTCTCCAAGAATATAATAATCTAATACCTCTCTCAAGGATTTTATTTTTTCTCTATCTATCCAATTTTATATATTTTATATAGACACAACTCACTCCTACATAATTCATAGGTAAAGAGGTGAGTAACATCTCCCAAACCCAAAGAAATAAATGTTAGAAAAAATCTAAATGAACAGTGCCCATGTATTGTGTATGATGTTGTATCTCTATGAAAGTCGGTTATCTATAATTCTCTCTAACTCCCTGTATAATAAATCATTTATGTTATCGATATCCCAAAAAGTGAGGGTTACCTCCAAATGACTACAAAAGTACTCTTTATTGTAACTAAAAATAATCTATATTCCATTATAAAAATACATGCAATGAATATGTAAATTGTGAAATATAACAAATATAATTAGTGTGAGATAATTTTAATCCATGTGAATTAAATGACTCATTGTCCCTCAAAAAACCTCTTTGTGAATAAATGTCTCCCCCACACTTCGATTGAAAATTATCATGGATATAGTCAATAATTTGGTAGGGAAGGGTATCAAATATTGGATCATCCTAAAAGGATTCCTCATAGTATCGAAGGGTTACATAAGAAAAATATATATGGTTGTCTCAGTGTGCCAAAGAGATAAATAAAGCAAACATATCCCTCAATTATTTTAGGGTGTCGTTCAAAAATTCCCATCATTTTAATGGATGAACATAGAATGTTCTAGAATACATGGCATAGGCAGGATTCCCTCAAGAAAAAGTGAAACAAGAGATGATGTAAAATTGGATTGAATCTTTATACGTATGTAAGTAAAATTTTTCAAAACACAAATGTGAATGAGTAAAAATATGTGACAAAAAAATAAAATATTTGAAAGAAAAAATTTAAAATAATGGAATGATATCATCAATCATTAAAATCATTGTATCAAATATAAAAAAATAACGCATGAGAATCATGTTCACAAACTTCCCAAAGATAAAATTTGTATTCCACTGACTATTGTACAATAAAATGAAACATCTCTAATATGGTTTCAACAATGAAGAAAATGATAGTATTTTTCAAAAAAATATCTTTTTATTTTCTTATGTTATTAAGTTACTTGTTTTACATGTTGTGTTTTGAATCATAAAATATGAAAGAAAATAAATAACTACACTGAGTAAGTGAAGATAGACATGGAAATGCTATCTGTATCCAATGAAGCTCCAAAAATGATGTACTCCAAGAGTCTACACATGAATAACACATACACACATCATATCATATATATAAATCCAATGACCATATATACTACAATTGATATGCCAGATAAAAACTAGTGCAAATATATATTGAAATGTTCTACACATACCAAGTTTATTTCTTAAAATAAACTATAACTAATAAATTTAAATGATGGAATGAAATCAAATATGAATTTCCTCCAAGGAAGTGTTGATATTTACATCTTCATCCCAAAGGAGAAGAAATAGTCAATTAGCTTCTTTCATCGACTTAGAATACCTTGATCTTTTCTCCATGCTAAAGGAAATGTCTCTTAATAATTGATATACCTTATTCAAGATCAAAATATACATATTTATAGTTAATAACCATTCATAGAGAACTTTATTCATCCTATTATCTTTTGCAGTGCTTAGGAATGTCTCTTGCGGTTTCATTCCTTGAATGTCTTCTATTCGACACTTATCCAAGGAAATTATTCAGGGTATGTCGAGGAGGAAATCGAACTTCATTTAAGATTAATTTGGGTGAGTAATTTTTGTTTCAACTACACCTACAAAATAAGAGAGATAAAGTATATAAATGGAGAATAGGTAATGTTAAAATCACTATGGTTACCTCCTGATTAGGGATAAGTTTAACATATTCTTCAAGATGGGGACATTATCAATTTATGTGAACTTCTTCAAAGATTCCAATTTCATAAAAAGTTTGATATGGTTTGGTAAATTTACCATTAACATTTACATAATGCATCTTCCCATCATCTATTTCAATATTTCCAAGGGGTTAAACAATTGTAATTTTGTAAGAACCTGAACACTTTGATTTGATATTTCCTTCAATGATATGAGGTCTTGATTTGAAGATTATAACATTTCCACCCCATGAAATATTTATTTATTTTTTGATATTTTTATCATTTAATTTTTTAGTTTTTCTATTTATAGATCATGGTGGTTTCATATGCTTCTCTCCTCATCCCATCTAACTCATTCATTTGTAGAAAACACTTTTCTTTGGCAGATTTGAAATCAAAATAAAGATTCTTCACTGCTCAACAATCTTTGTGTTATAGTTTTATAGAGATATGGCAAGTATTTTCCAAAGAACCATGTGATATTGGAACATTAAAATAGGTGGTTTTTATCAATTCATTTATTCCTAGAGTGTGTCATCACGTTCAGTGTCCCAATATTTCTAGGATGTACTCCTAGTTTTCTCTAAAGTTACCTTACTATCTTTAGTTAAAACATAATCTTGGTCCTTAGTGTATGGATGGTATGTGGTGGTAATGTAGTGATGATATCCATGGATAATCAATATCTTCTAAAATAGAGAATTATTGAAGTGGGTACCATAGTCACTGATGATGAGAATAAAACTTTCAGACTAGGTAAAATGTATTGATATATAACATTAATGACCACTTGAGCATTATTTTTTGAAAATGGTTTGTCTTCAAAAAACATGGATATGTAGTACGTATTGAAAGGTATTTATTGTTTTCTAAATAATTTTGGAAAAGGACCCATGAATTCAATTCCCCGTATGTCAAAAATTTCCAGACCAATGATTGAATGTTGTGGAATCTCACACTTCCATTTTATACCCCTAGTTCTTTGGAATTTATCACTATTCATGAAGAAATCGTCAATATCATGAGGCAAGAAGTCTAGTACCGACCACATTATAACACTTTTATAATTGTTCAGGGAATTATATAATGTCATCCAGCTTCACCAGCATAGAACAATTTCAAAATACTTTCTAAATTTTCTTCTAAGTTTCATATTTTGATCAATACATCTACACAATCCATGAAAATAAATGTATAATTTGATTATTAATGGATTTTATGATTCCAAAGCCTTTTTATATTCTCCACTGATAAATCTGGGTGCACCATAGCTGAAGCTATGTAATTGAATAAATTGTCATACCATGGTGTGATTATCTCAATGGCCTGGTGTTTTTCATCAGGAAATTATTCATTCATTAATTCCATGTTCATTTCACTTTCATCATGGCTTATGACTGAGAAATGATCAATAAAAAAATTCTATGTTCCCTTATTTTCCATTACATAATTGTCAAATTCATAAAGTAACTATATCCATAAAATAAGTATAGGTTTCAAATCTTTCATGAACATTAGATACCATAGGTAAAATTGATCCATATACATCATTAAATTACAGAATAGTAGGATTGATCATAGTAATATATTGGTATAAATATCCTTTATTTCCTTTTCCCTAGGGCAGCACCAAACTGTCCAGTTTATGGAAGCACACATTAACTGAAATGGTTGTTCCCAATCATGTTAAATCAGTTTCAAGGCCTTGACCAAGAATTATGTCAACAATTTATATGCTACCAGAAATTTAGAACCAAATTAGAATATAATAGATTTTCCTAAGAGAGTGGTGAGGGGTGCTGGTAATAATAGATAAATACTTAATGAAGCATATGTCCAATTCAACAGGCCCAAGAAAACCACTAATTGAAGGAACTGAAGTGGGTATTGGTAGCACAAATATTGTATGGATCTTTGAATCACCAACATTAAATCATTTAAATGAAATTATATTACCTAACACCATCCCAATTTATACCAGGAAGTGATATTTTTCCCAATTGAGCACCAAATTCTTTTATTCAAATCTTACCAAATCCTTATCCATGTACTACATACATTCATCAAACTAATTCCAATATGTCGAGAAGTTATTTATGAATATTTCTATGAACTTTTCAATCATGTTATAGAATATTTGGAATATGCATCACTGAAATGTAGCTGGTACATTGCACATTCCAGAATGTATTCACCGATAAGAGGATGTGTCATACATACAAGTGAATTTGATTTTCTGTTTAAATTATTGCATAAACCAAATTATATTATAACATGAGTATCCTTACAAATAATATTAAGATTCTTCTCCTACTAATCATTCAAGCATTTTATCAGTAAATGTTACTATGAAGTGATCCTCTCTGGTGTCCTCATTAAATTTTTTATAATCGTCAAATATTATCCATCCAGTTGTTGTACTTTTGGGTATAAATTATACATTATAATTCTCAACCATTATAGTCCCACCATTTTGAAGTAAAACATTCAATTTAATATAGCATTGACTATCATTGATAAAAAAATATTAAGCCATGATTGAGAATATTAAGGAATTCATTATTGTGTACTACTTTTGTTGGAGGTGTTAAACATCTTTTTAGTTGCTAGAAAGGTTTTTAATTATCTTCAATATATATTTTATGAGTACATATTGATGGACTTACACCTTATAAATCCAATATCATCCAACATATAACTATATTTCATTATGATGGGACATTGAGAAATTTACTTTCTTTTTCCCTGAAAATATTAACATTTATGATGACTGTAATGGTGTATAAATCTCCCAAGTAACCGTATCACAATTTTGGTGTAATATGTTTAATTTCAAGAGTTATAGTATTTTCAAGTGATGGGTTCAATGAGGGGAGCTCTTCTCTATCCAAAGGTTCAATGATGTTTCTGATAAATTTTAATTCCTCTATTGATATAGTTAAATACTCATTTACGTTCTGTAAATCGCCATGATTAAATGCATTATTTTTTAATTCATCACATTATTAAATCATATATAAGAAATAACAATCAAAAATAGAGGTTTCTTCCATATATTTCAGTATATCAAATGTTATGTTTTCTTCTCTAACTCTAAAAAATAATTTTTCCTACTGGAGATCAACAAGTGATCTATGTGTTTCTAATAATGGTATCCCAATAATGAGAATGGAAACCTTATATTATTAAATATTAAGGATAATGAAATAAATAGGGTAATAATATTTATCCATCATTATGAGTATGTCATCTATAATTCCATAGTGTTGCTTCACTGACCGGTCAACCATTTTCAAGGAGAAACTATTTAGTTTCGGTTCTTTGATTCCCAGCTATTCATGAACTCTAGATGTTAAGGGGATTAAACTAGATTCAAGGTCTCAAAAATATCTTCCAAATAGATATCCGCTAATATTTAATGGAATATTTAATATACTATGGTCTCTTATTTTAGGAGTTATGGATCAGGGTATAACATCTAGACATTTTTCATGCATTACAATTATTCCCAAATCATCAAGTTTTATTATTTTTGATAGAATATCGTTGAAAAAATTAGCATAGTGGGGGATTTTTGTGATGTATTCTACCAAAGAAATATTAATGTGAAGCTTCTTTAACATTCCCTTAAATTTTAAAAATTGAGCATCTACCTTCCTTTTTCATTAGTATTTTTTGGAAACAGTGGAGGTGGAATGTGAGATTTCACTCTTTCATTGAGTGCCTCATTTTCATTTTCATTTTTTCATTTTCAATTTTCCCATATTCATTTTGAACTTCTTCCTCTCTATCATTATCTTGAATCACTTTTTATATTGAATCAACATTCTCAGTAGAAGGTGTTAGTGTCACATCTATTGGTTGAGAATCAAGTGTTTGGAAATCTGGAAATTGTGTGTCACTCTGTAATGTGAAAGAATTTTCCTCTTCTATTGGATTATGGTTATGTTACCTAGTATATTTTATTTTTTTCAATATTTCATTCATTTATATAAATGATTGACATGATTCTAAATATTTCAAATAGATTCATGTTTGTTTCGTGAGGCTGTGTGCAAATTTTGGGTGTTTGATGGTAGGTTTTGGGATTTTGTTTGCAAGTTTTGGATTATTGTTTGTGGGTTTTTGGTTTCCAGTTCTTGTTACACAAAACATGATTGATTGGATATCATTAATTCTACAATATTTCCCCCCAATATTTTTGACCTTGTATTGGGGGAAGGGAAAAGTATACTGTTTTCTATTTTTCCTTGTATTGTTGTTATTGTTGAAATGGTTTTTGGTATTTATATTAAGATCATTTCCTTTGAGATATAATGAAGGGTAATAAAACATATTGATTTGGGAATCCTATTGGACCCACATTATGGTTCATTGGTTTAGTAGCCATAGGTTCCTTCCAACCTTGATTTTGGTTATTTATTTTCCATTTTTATGTAATTGTTTCAATTATTTCCTTTGTTGTGGTTGGAAATGTTATCCTCAAAAACATTTTTCTTAGATGTGTAATATGGACACATGGGAAACTTTTGAGGAAAACCACAGTTTGGGTATGTTTATATTGAACTATAAAGACGGGAAATTACTTATGCAGACTCAGTGACAAGTTTATAATCCTCTAGTTGAGGGATTATAAATTTTTAACCATTAATGTGTTAGAATCAACTTGGTGCACCCCTATTTGTCTTGTCGGAAAATATTCTAGGCACTAGAAACTGTTCTTTGACATATTTTGAATTAACAATTAGAAATCATGATAATATATATCCATGAATGCATTGAAGTAGTGGTGTTGATTAAAAACATACTCTCGAGTTGAAGCCCAGTTTATAAATCTTGAAACTGGTTTTACAACATCATCCTATGATGAGAAAAACACTATAACGTGGAATTGAATCTTTCCCAATATTCTAATAATGATTACTATTCACTATTAAAAAAGGATTCTTGGCCTCTCTTATTTTTAAAATATTGTGTTGTTGTGTAATATCGTTTTAGAAATTTTATTCTCATCACTTCCTTGGTGAAAAGTTTTTTTGGGTCAAGACATTTAAATCAATATTTAGGTTCTACATGAAATGATAATGAAAATAGTTTTAGGATAAATGCATCATTAGTCACCCAAATTTATTTAAATCTATCATAGAGTTCAGGAAATTGGTCCACATGCATATAAGGGTCTTCAATTCTGAATCCATGAAATTACACATGTTGTTAGAGCATGTTAATCATCGATGACTTCAGTTAAAAATGCATGACTTGAATTCTAGGTCTTTTTTCCTTAGCTGGCTTTGATAGTGTTGGGTCTCAATCCCCACCTCATTGTTGTTCATGGTATTTGATTATTCAGATGGTTCCGGAAGAGGGATGGACTTTCCCACTCAAGAAGTGTTGAAATATAAGTAAAAATAATTTATTCTAATAAATCTATTTGGTTTTTATAAGATCTATGAATGGAATTATTCCCTTTTATTGGATTATCTTGTCCTTGATCTATAGGAAAATCACTTTTTCACAAAACTAAATTATGATTATTCACAATTTATGTGAACAATGCCTAATGTAAGGTCTACTTAATATTTTATTAATTATAGATGTTCATGTTGTCCCTATAAATGGTGATATAATTATTGCATGTGGGTCACAACATATCCAACTCAAAAAGTTTATAGCCCACTGGCTACTGAAAAAGTGGAAACAAGGCTGAACCTTAGAGATCAGATGATCTAGTTCACTATAATTTTTTGTTTGGACAATGTTCACATGGAAAATCAGTCTATGTAATTCATATGTTTTTATATTGTTACTATTTTATGTAATGAAAATAATATGAAAGTGAAGGAAATAAAGTAAATTTCGATTTAAAAAATGCTGGTGAACTATGAAGTAGGAAAATGTGTCTGGGACGTTGATGTCGTAATAAAACTACTATCCAACCAGGAAAAATATTTGTTCTTGTGATTAAATTTTTATTTGACCTAATTATCTCAATTTCTTAAAGAATAATAAATTTTGAGATGCTCATTTGATATCTCCAAATTCATTTTAATTCATATTCTCTAGATTTAATAAAAACGAGAGACACATGTGAGTACTGAACCATGCTCTAAAATTTCATAGCCTTTTTCTCACAAAGTTGTGCCTCCTATTCCAACTACAGTCAGTCAAAATTTTCCATATTTACGATGTCATCGAATTGACTAATAATGAAAATGACCGGTTTTAATTTTTAAAAATTAATTTACAACAAATATAATTATGGAATAAAAAATTAATATTACTATAAATTCAATTAAAAATTAACCGATAATAAAAACATTAACCTCGCCAGAAAAAAAATTAAATTATTTATTCAACATCCAGAAACATAGAAAATTAATCATATATCACAACCTGACAAATAAAAATAATGATAACATAATCATGAATTAAAATTGTACCCTTAATATTGAAAAAATGGCCGAGTAGATCTTCACTCTCACCGTAGTAAGTACTCACCACTCGTCGTTCATTGAATGAAAGAGAGCCTTAGAGCACCATGATATTGCAAATAAATAATTCCTATGATAATAAAGGATCACCTACAAAATTTAACCTACCTGGAGTCTCATTGAACTAGAGGGTTTCAATAAGGGAGAGTCACATAGAAGGGTACATGAGTTGGTGTTAGTGTGTATGCAGTACAGATAGCGGAGGAAGATGATGATGCATGAGAGGGTGCAGTTCAGTTCCATCATAGAAGATGGAGGGAGTGAGCTCCATATGGAAGGTGGTGTCAGTGGATAAATGATGGAGGGAGTGAGTGTAGCTCATCGGGAGGGGAGAGGTTCTTGTGGAGTTGTACTGCATAAGAGGAGTGAGGATCATGACCTGGTTGTTGCGTAAGAGGATGGGGGAAAATCTATGCAGGTGGGGTGGAAGGAGAGGAGCGGTGACCTACTAGTATTGGGTGCAAGGGTTCAAGAGGAGGTTAAGGTCTGTTGTCCTTTGGTTTCTACATAGTGGATGGAGAATGGAGGTGATGGAGTTGCATCGGAGGTGGGAGATGACTTGGTTGGGGGTTGAAAAGGAGGGGTGTGAGGCTTACGGATGTGCAACAATTTTGTACGCAATGGAAGGGAGACCACTATACTGGTGGTGTTATTCTCCTGTTGTGGAGAACCTCGATGGACAATTGAATTAGAGGGGGTTGGGAATACTAGAGAGGATAGGAGGGGAGTGCTTCTTGTTTTAGTTTTGGAGAGGTGAAATGAAAAAATAGTGGCATCCCACATATTTAAAAATTTAAAACAAAATCTAGATTCAAAATTTTAAAATAAAATTATAATAAAATTATATAAATATAGATAATAAAAATGAAAAATAAAAAGAGTAATAACAATTAATCTAGTAATAATAATAAAATATATAATTATAATCAAATAATTAAATACTATACTAATTAAATATACATAAAAATAATTAAAATATAATGTTATAGGGGTAAATAAATATATACATATATTTATGTACATGTAATTAAATAAAGATATGACAATAATATTAATAATATAAAATATTAATATAATAAAAACAATAAACTAGTAAAATTAATTCTACATTTAATTATACTATAAAAATAAAAAATAAAAAATAAATATAATACTAATATAGATAATATATATATATACTAATAATTATTAGTAATCTAATAGTGAAACTAATGTCCGTGAAACTAATAATAATATTAATATAACGATGAATTTATTATAGAAAATTAGTATATGTAATAATAATACTAAATTTCCAAAAGTAGTATATAAATTAACTACAAATTATTAAAATATCTAAAATACTACAAAAAAACAATGTTAAATGCTAAAATCGGTTAGAAAAAAGTAAAAGTAAATTATTAAATTATAAAAAATGCAAGCGAAATCCATGTACATAATTTTTTTATACTAAATAATTATAAAGTTTTGTGATTTACCTGCACACTCAAACCATCTATTGATGCAATATTATTAGGACACATCAGGTTATCTTCTGATATAAATCATCTCATTCTTTCTGAAGAGCAACGATCTTTGCATCCTACATTAGTACAAATAAATTCATTTTTTAAAAAATTGAATTGAATTAAATAATTACATTAAATTGAGTAATATTGCATTAAGATTACCTTTATTTATGAATCAATAATCTATTATTAAAATATTGATGTATATACCTCCAATTAGAATAAGTAATCAGAGGAGTAAATAGATCATCCACCAACTAGCCTAGAATCTATCCAAATAACCCAACAACATAATTTGTGGAGACCCCATAAAAATAAAATTGTATTTTAAAATGATGATTCATTTTCATTCCAGGAATTTAAACAAATAAAAATAACATTTGAAAATATATTTCATACAATTCATACAAAATAGAATTTTAGAAATGATAATAATTGCACATTATTGAATAACATCATATACATACATATAACAAAGAATTACATCACATACAAACAAATATAACATTTTCCTTTTCAAAATTAAATATATAATTAATAAAAATAAATTTAAATATGATAATATATCAACAATACTATAAATGAATAACATATAACATATGTGGTTGACAATATAACTGAATACTTCACATACAATCGTTTATTCCTTCAACCATGTCATCATCCTCCTCCATCATTACTTCATCAACTCTATCTACCCTAAAAATACTAATATTTTCAATTTCATGAAGGAAAAATAAGTCATTTTCTCGGTGTTGATGGGATTCATTGTTAGTGGTCAAATATTATACTTCATCACCCATATCATACAAGACTATTTGTTTTAGGTGAACAACTACAATCGACCCTTCAAACATGATATCTTCCACATAATATATCATTTTCACTTAGGATGAGATTATATAAAGATCATGTAATTCATGGTCACCAAAATCCATGAAGTAAGAGAAGTTCAAAACACTAAATTTCAAGGAATCTCATTTAATACCCATGGTAATATCGACCCACACGCATTTGAATAAAACAACTGAAAAATGATTGTGGTAGTTTAATTAGAAAACATCAATCTAATTTACATAGTATCCCAATTATAAAACTATAATTATATCACTATTTGGTTTTTTTAATCTCTCTTCTAGATTGTCTATATGAAATTTGAATCCATTCACATTGCAATCATCAAACTTTAAATCCCGTTTTAGAGGACATTAGTCCAGGAACATTAAATTTTCTGAAAACATATCCTATGTATCTGTATGCATGATCAACAAAAACTAATATATATTAATATATTTATATAATATTTGTGTCAATATAATATCCATATTTAATTGAATATTTACGAACATACACGACATGAAAACTACACTAGTATCTATTTATGAACAAATTTTTTTTATATCTTTCTCATTTCGTTTCTGAATTCTCAATCATCCATTTTTTTGTATCCTATGGTCTTTAATAAATAGATACAAAACATCAATATTTAGTATAACATATCTCTATCCCAATAATAATTAAAGTTTTATAATTGTAATATTTTAAATCCTCTCAACTGATAAGATAATAGCAGGAATGATTTTTGATTTCCCATGTAGTTGTGATCGAGTCAATATGTCATCGAAACATCCAAATTGATTAAATTTTATCTCAATATTGTTGAATTATCTAGAAAAAATGGTATGATACTTCTCTACTAAATAGAGTCCAGAAATAGTACCGTCAGGATGAGATTTATTTTTTATGAATGATTTGAAATTACCAAGGTATATATGAAATATAATAGCTAAAACATAATTATGTATTTAATGAAGGTCCATGTATTTTTTATTTATGATTAAAAACATATAAATAAATTACATATTAATTGGATTCATCCATAAAAAATGTACATGACCTCCCAACTGAGTTTCCTCAACCAAATGCACAGTTAAATGCACAATGTTAGTAAAAATAATAGATAAAAGATATTCTCCATTGCATAAAGTGTTAGTAAATATCAATACTAATGGTTATAAATCTATGTTGTTTTACAGCATTGTCACATAGTTTTATGACGATTATGAAATATTGGACTATAAGTACCATATCATTTTCAAGTAACAATTTATGCAATGCTGATGATAGTAACTTCTATAATAAAATATTTGAATCATGTCTTTTCAATCCATGTAATCTACGATTCATTTGTGTTGACACAACTAGTGATGTTAGTTGAATATACCTTAGATACTTTCACATGTTTTAAAATTCAAAGGAATGTATCTTTATCTCTATTTTTCTTTGAAATTCTTTCAAACCATACTTTGAATTCACATCTAGACAAATATAACACATTATATTAATTGTTTCTATGTCCATCCAAGCATTGAGATGGTGTTTCCATTTTCAATTCTCATTAATAATGCGATGATGAAATTGTCACAAGTATTCAACTCATTTTTCAAAACATCAAGATTATGGAACAAAAAACTAAATTTCAAATACAGATGTTTGAATAATATTAATTTTTTTTCTATTTTATGTTCCATTTTCATTTGATGATGCACTTTGAACTCATTTCCAACTATCATTCAAATGATGAACATTCCCAATGATTGTTTCAAAATTAACTTGTTATGCTAATATTTCAAAATCTATAATTTTTTTTGATGTGGTCTATAATTAATAATCCCATTGAATTTTGACTTTTTCAACTAAAATATGTGAGAAGTATTGAGAAATATTTAATGAAACAAGAATCACAATTTTTTAATGTAAGGTGGTTGTCCGCGATCAAAATCAATGTTAAAATAGGATAATCCAAACTCATGTAAGTGTTCCAAACAAATATGTTCACAAGTCTAGGGAAGTCGTGAATGGTGAAAATTTAAGAAACATGAATTTTTAAAAAAAATCTAGAAGATGTATCTTATATATCAACACGATTTCTCTATAACTCGTATAATTATTCAATAAGTGGATGAAAGTATACATCAACATCATTTCCTGTAATTTTTTTCTATTAATAATAAATCAAAATTATAAAAGATGTTAGTTTTGTACACATTCACTAATGTAGATTGTATGTGATCAAAATAAACATCCAAATGGTTTAACTATTACTCAAATCCCAAAATTGGATGATTATATTGGAAACAAATCCCAATCACAAATTCTTAGGATCAAATGGGAAATAAGGATATAATGAATCAAATTTATTCCACTATTTTTAATCTCTTGGATGTCACATTAACCAATAATTTTTATTATCTATAGAATTCCACATAATCTAATAAATGGATTTTAATTACAATAATAATCATTGAAATTGAGGTTCTAAAAGTAACTAACACGAAAACGTTGTTGATTCATCCTTTTTCTTCTTCATCATAGTTATATATTGATTCATCATCATCATCATATAATTTTTTATTTAATAATGAAAATAAAGTGTGAAAGGCCCACAAGTGTGGGAAAGGGGAACCGACTATTAGGGTCTAAAATGATGAAGAAAAAGAGTATCCCCTCTCAGGATATTTATCCCAATTGGCTTCAAGTTGTGGATGTTGTGAAAAAAATGCTCTTCAATCCTGGATTTTCAAGCAAGGCCAAGTAGTCTGCTGCTTTATTATTAATTCTGTATAGGAATTTGATATGGTATGTAACATCTTACCCCTCCTCATTTGCATGTGTCAGAGTAAAATTACTACCTGGCCTTAAGGTACACAAATGGGTGGAAATTAATTCCAAGGGCTTCATGAATTAATGGGGGATGATTTTCCCTTTAAAAATAAAACATCCCAACCAATAAAGATATAACAAAGTAAGCACTTCAGGATGCATGATAATCATAAAAAACAACTCAAGGAAAACCATAGATATTGAAACCAAAATACACTAGATTACCACAGAAGAATAATAAAAACCCCCAATGTCAATAGTGGAAGAAAATACCAACAAAAGATCAAATACTCGACGACCTGAATCCAAATCATCCAATATTCTCAATGATCCAACTCCAGAAAATAGTCCATGTATAACGATGCACCACTAAAGAGGTGTGATACTTTACCCTTTCCCATGTCATGTTAAACAACATGTGAAAAAGAACCAAATTAATAATCTTGGTGTGAGTAATGAAACACATTTGCCTTTCCCCAAACGACTTCCCCAATCACACCACTTTGATAGAACAAGTTATCGCATTTATATAAAATTATTTGTATAAAACAATTGAAAATAATTTATATCAACAGAATTTAGTTTAAGAATAAAACTATTTCCAACCAAAACACATTTTGAGTAATGAAATCACACATTTCATTTACCCATTTCTCAATACCCAAGTTGGAATAATCCATTCCATTTATCATAACCACAAATTTACACCTTCAACCACACAAACATAGTGTTACCTTTGATGGTGGAACATAACATCCATAACCCATACCTTGTAGGGGGGTACTTTGCGACCAATATCTGTCTCATTCCACATACACATAATCAATTAATCCAACAATATACAAAAATCATTTTCTCAAAAAATTTCAATAAAACAATATTTTTTTTGAAAAACTTTTCCCATGCATCAATATCAAATAACATTTTTAAATTTATAAATTTCAAATCAAGTTACCATTTTCACTTTCCACCAAAAAATCCAAATTTACAAAAATCCAAAAACCATCACAAAAGGAGGTTTCCAAATAGTATTTCATAGTAACATCAAAATCCATGTCAAGAAAAAAAAATCTATTTGAAATCATGACTTATTGTGGTAGAAAGTTGAGTTGAGATTTAATCCACCTAACTTGTGATCTATGATAAATATGAATAATGACATTAAAACATCCACAGAACAAGGTTGTTTCCCCAAAAACAGACCTATGATCTCTTACCCTAACCTCATGAAGGCCAAATATAACCATGATTGGAATAAAAAAAATTATTTAATTCCATAATAGACTAGATCTATGAAAGTGAGATATATAGAATTAGATCAAAGAAAAAAACAAAAACTACCATAAATGACAGCTTACAAACATAATCAATCTCTAATGCACCAAAAAATCCTTCAGACTGACTTCATAATGATTGGGAATGATTCCATAGCCTTTAGGGGATAAATATCAATTTAAGATCTATTTTGTGTAAAATAGGTAGCTTAGAGGTGAAAATGTGTTAGATCCAATTTTGAAGAATCTAATATTAAAACATTGCATGGTTAGTCACACAGTTATACAAGGCATGCGCTAACTATGAGCTAGTGTCTACCTAAAGGGGGGCCTCACATGGTTGAGCTGCACATTTAGACAAATCGTGTGCCAACCGTGAAAAACCCGACTATCCCAATTTTAATTGTTTTTCATGGGAAGCCACGTGGTTTGGACAATCTATGTGCCTGCCCATGCGTCTAACTCTTATCCCATGACTCAATGTGCATGATTTCCTGTATTATTTGGTTAGTTTCCACTAACTATGCTCAAAACATGAAGTTGAATAAAAACTGAAAAAAAGTCCAATTTTTTTCAAACCACACCCCAAACATCACCCCAACATTTTATATATATAATAACCATAAATTAAGGGGTACTTACTTAAAAACAGGGGTTCTACAATCTCCCCATTATTACATTTTTCATCTTGGAATGTAGAAAACAATAATTTATATGAAAACGTTATGGCCATTTCTCTTTCATTTGGTTCCCCCATTCTCATGTCTCTTACAGAATCCAATCATGTTTCCCCAAAACCCACACAAGATCTATGATTTTACCACACAATAATTTCTCTTTCCTATCCAAAATATGCTCTGGTATGTGATCCAATGAAGAATCCAACTCTAAGTTAATGTGATCCCATCGAATCACATGTTCGGTATCAAGCAGATACCTTTTCAATTGAGATACATAAAACACATTATACACTACACTGAACCATGGTGGCGATTCTAACCCATATGTCACCTCACCAACCTGTTCAAGTATATCAAAAGAGACTATGTATCGAAGAGATAAATTTCCCTTCTTTCCAAATCGATAATTACATGGACTTGGATATATTATCAAAAACATATGATCACTCACCTCGAATGACAATGTTCATCAATGATGATCCACATTTTCTTTTTTGAGACTCTAATCTGTCTCCATTCTATTCTTAATCAACTATATATTCTTTTTTTTCCTGAGGACATGGATTATCCCAACAATTAAATTCTAATATTTTTTCACCCAACAAAGTAGATAATGAAAAGGATGGACATAAAATGATTCAAGAGGATCCATATGTATGGAGGTATGATAGATGTTGTAATATGTGAACTCCAACAACATTTTTTGATCTTACCACGAGCCAAAAAATCCATTAAAAAAGCCCTCAATTTATCTTCCAATGTCTGTATCATCCTTTCATATTGGACTTACATCTATGGATGATAATTAGTACTCATATTCAACTATGTCCCAAGGTAGTGTGTATTTCTAAAAATTAGATGTAAACCTCAAATATATCTATGAAACTATCAAAAATCATATTCCATTCCTCTTTACTACTTCCCAGATATATATTTTTAGCATGTCCTCTATCGTATGATATTCATGACTAGGGATAAAATGATATGAGTTTGTGAGATGATCCACCTAAATTAACCAATAGAAAATCTTGTTTCCAAACCATCCTTGGGAAGCTTGTTACAAAATCCATATCTATATACTCACATTCCCAAATAGGGATTGGTAAAGACTGCAACATACCTACTTGTTGATGATGATCTCCCTTAACCTACTAAAAATATAACCATCTCAAAAAAAAATCATCCACCTTTCTTTTACATACCAAACCACAAAAATTATGATTTCATTACCGTGTACATATTCTATATTCCAGGATGAACAACACATATCAAATGGTGGTAAGTATGACGATGTTGTTTTTTATAATCCAGGGGTATGACCATCTGATTTCTAAACCACAACACAAAAAACCCATCCAGCCTTTATCAATCAATGATCTCCCCCCCATTGTTATTTTATCTCATTGTAACACATTTGGAATTAGATTTCTGTGCCACATTAATCATCTCTATCAAATTAGGAAAAAATGAAATAGGAAACAAAAACACAACTTCACCTCAGTCTTCACATTTCATGTTCATGTTGTCTAGTATTGACATCAACGACCACTCATCATAGTATATTTTTTCATATAAGAATAATAATTTCTTTATAATTCATCTGGAACTGTATTTCCTTTACATGGTCTATACATCAAGTACAATTCAAACATTTTGTGGTACTCCATCCATCACTTTTACCACAGTTTCCAATCCCTTTGTGATAAAATATGATTCAAGATCTTATGGTTTATAATCCCTTTAAATTTCTCTCTAAATAGGTAATGACTTCGTGTCATAAATGTACATAATATGGATTCTATCTCCAAATCACATGGTGGGTAGTTCTTCCCACGAAACTGTAACTTTATTGATGCATAAGAAACACCATGATCCCCCTGAATGAGAACACATACCAACCTAGATCCCAAAGCATAATAATATACCACATACCCATATACTGATTCAGGAAAAATAAAGATTGATGTTGACGTAAGATGAATTTTAATCTATTGGAACGACTTATTATATTCATAATTCCATTGGAATGGAAACTTTCTCCCCGTAAAATTTATCATTGGTGAATCCAGTCCTAAAAAATCATAAACAAAACATCGGTAATAACCATCTACACCTAGGAAACTGGGTATCTCAAAGACATTCTTGTGTGGTATCCAAAAGATAACAACCTCTATATTTTCTGGATCCACAGAAGCACCTATTTCAAAAATTAAATTTCTAAATAAAAATTCTTATTTTATCCAAAATACAAACATATAAAATTTAGAAAAATGATAATGATCTCGAAGGATTCCCTATACTATCATCATGTTTTTCTCATGCTCAACACTTTCCCCTTAATACACATATATTTCATCCAAAAACACAACCAACAAAGAATCCAGATATCTCTAAAATATCTAATTCATTGATTCCACAATGACCCTTGGTGCATTCATATAACCTAAAGGCATTACCACATATTCATAGTGGACATTCATACTCAGGAAATATATTTTTAGAATATCCTTTTTCTGATCCCACAATTGATTATATCCTGACCATAATTGAATTTTGGATAACCGTTGAGCTCCCATATAATTACTTAACTGATCATCAATGTGAGGAAGTGGAAACCAATTCTTTATCATAACATGATTATGCTTATGATAATTCACTCAAAAATAAATATTTTCATCCGCATTTTTAACAACGAATATTAGTGCTTCCTATAGGGACATCCCAGATCTAATGAATCCTTTTCATTATAGATATTTCCAAAAAAAACATTTAGTTCCTTTAATTTTTTTGGTTCCATATCGTAAGATGGAATGGAAATAGGACTGGTCCCTTGGAGGAGATCAATTGTAAAATCCACTTCTCTCATAGGTGCAAACCATGATATTTTTAAGGAAAACATATTAAAACTGATTAACAACTATTATAAGACTGTTATCCTTGATCTCTTCCATCAGTGAAAAGGTAAATTATACTATCTATTATGAGATTGTTTTATCTTCTAGTTCCAAAAAGACCATTGCAGTTGCCTTTACATTCTATTCTCCTTTAAAGAGATTCCTGATTCCATCCTCAATCGTGAAACTAACCATTCTAGTATAATAGTCAATGTCATCCTTAAAAATTTTCAACCAATCCGTAACAAGGATTTTTTCATAGAGACTCATCTCAAGCATAGGGATGTCTCATATTATCTCATATCCATAAATAGTTTTAGAACATGATCTACACATAAAGGCTCAATATTCTCTTTAACTTAAAAGAGTTTCCAGCCTCAACACCAAAGGCATCATTTCAACATTTTAACATATTAAGTCAACAACATGATAATAAATAAAGGATTTAGATGCACCCATGTAAAAAAAAGCATTCATAAGGATATAATTTAAATGAGTTGTACCTCACACTGTCATTATTCAATCTTGATAATCCACAATCACATTCTCATCTCCATTTAAGTTATTGCCTGCGGCACTTTGTTATTTATTTACTTGTTGAGATTGTTCTTATTGGGGATAAATGGTATTCCTATAAAAAACATGGATAGCTCTATTCTAATGATGAGTCTATTTATTCTTCCCTCATACCATCAAAGTATATGATTTATGTGACACAGGAGAAGTGACCCAAACACCTGACCTCGAAGCACTTCGACAATAGTGTTAATGATGTCCCATCTGAATATAATTATTGCATAATCTAGCTGGTCACATACATTCTTGCTTCATGTGGTCCAAAGAACCATATTAGAAACATCCTAGTATTAAATTATGTTTTGGAGGAAGATTTACTAATCAAACCATTGGATTCAAAGCCATCTGACTACCTTGGAAATAGGTATCCCTCTTCCACTTGTTACCATCATTACAGTTCCCACCATTTCTCATAGGTATCAACATACTCCCTCTTCCCATATCACTTTAGATGTCCCATTCTTACACATTCACTCTATTAACTATATCTAAATAATCATTTATATAGGGAACAAACAAATTCACGTCAATCTCCCACCTTATCCTTGATTCAAAGATGTGTTCCTTTGAGGACTCAGTAGATAAAAATTTGAGTTCAAAGAGCACTAAATTCATTCATTTATCCATAAACTATGTCACTATAAGGCTCTATTCTTTCAATATGAAGAATTTCATCCTTATTTAGATTATAAACATATGATGATGGAGTAATTTGTTGAACAATTGTTTAAAATTGTCACAATAAATTCCTTAGTCTAATTTAGCTTGAAAAACTAAATACCACCAACAACAAGAAACATCCTTCAGTATATATATTACCAGCATGACATTCATAACCACTGGTGTGTTAAGGAAATCAAATATTTGATTTATTCTATTCATCCACACCTCTTCCTTCTCGGGTTCCAAATCACCCCAAAATATGGGTGGATTCTGCCTCTAGAAATAAATATACTAATCCACTCTCCTAGATTCGTCCCTTCTGCTCAATTTTTCCATAGCATGAAGGTATTGGACTATACTTGGAACCAGATATTGGTCAACTTGTGGTTTATTTGAAACAACATTTTCATCCACTTCCTCCAGTTTATTTCTATTATTCCTATAGGGTGCCAATTTATATATAGAAAACAACACCATAAGTCTCATCCTCTAGAATCTAAAGGCTTCAAATTTAAAATTCATCAACATCATACTATCACACCATTTCTGTAAAAAATTAAACATACCATATTCAACCATTTGTGGTACTTTAACCATAATTTTGAAAATCATACCATTTTTAAAATAATATAATCATGTAATTTCCAAAATTTCACATTTGAAAACAATTTTAATATTTTAAAAAAATCCACACATTGCACCAAATCATTACAAAAATGAAATATGCACTCCTAGTGGGATGTAATTCTATAATGAATTTCATATTCATCTCACAATCTAAAACCTTGTCAATGAGATTGCAATTCCTACAAGTTTCTCTAAAAAAACTTTTGTACCCAACTCCCCGGTAACATGTCATTCAGTATAAAATGTTTTTACTTGTATTTTTATTGTTTACAATTCAAGTCCCAACATTCCTACTCCTCCCAACTATCCCAAATTCAAGAGTAAAACAAAAATAATTTTCAACAATGAGACCAAAATAATTGATTTTCACGACCAGTCCTAGTGGGGCCTGAGCCGCAACTCCCTAAATCCGCCTCCAATATGCCAGGGGATAGTGACTAGCACCGATTAGGCATGCTACTAACATGGGAGGAATTTCTTATAAACCTGTACACACGCACACACATCCCCAAGGCCACAAAGATGAAAAGTAAAAACTACTAAAAGGAAAAGATGCATGCATACACTAAAACCCAACCACAGAGTATGATAGGAATGTAATGTACAAGAAAGTAAAACCCTGGGACAAAAGTACAAGCCCACCAAAAAGAGAGTCTATAAAAAATTCCAACCTGTAAAGATAGGTGCTGGGACTGTGGTCTATAGCCGTAGGAACACACCTCGGCCTTCTTGATCTCACTGAGTATTATCCGGTCCTGGTCAGCCTAGAATACTGTCAAAGGCTCGCTCGTCTGCACAAGACACGACACGTGCGGGAAAAGCCCGTGCAAGGGTGAGTATAACAATATCCAGTAGGACACCTCGAAACCACAAAGGAATACAACAAAGGATATACCACAAAAGAAAGGCACAGTCAGCTCTACACAGTATATTTCTACCGAACATATAATAATAATATCTAGATATACTCATGAATGAACGTCTATCACGAAAACCACCACTAGGATCAAGCTCGAAGATTCCACTAAGCATGAAACCGGGAGAACACACTCCTAGGTCTGAAGATAGAGATGTGATGTACTCATTCCGGGAGAACACACTTCATAAGTACCTTGAGAACATGATGCTCAGATGGGGATCACAACCAAGTCATGGGGTGATTTCAACAACCCAGTCTGAGCTAATCTGCTAAGCAGAGGATCAGCACCAGGGTAAAGTTGGTCATGTCAATACCAAGAACACTACCAAGGGTTCCTGGAATGAATAGAGGGTCCGGCTCTAAGTCTCAAAGTTGGGATTCCATCAACTGTATTAAAGAAGTTCTGCTGAAGGGATCATACTCCTGTGTGAAGTAAATGGTACCAGAACCTTCAAGAAAAAGACCAAGGGTACGAACCCTAAGAAAAATAGTCCAAGTCATAGAAGACAAGTGACTCAAGTAATTTAAGATAGGTTACACGACATGTATTTTTATTACACGCCTTGTTCCTTGACCCCGAGCACCGCCCGTGTAAATGGCTTGTGTCATTCGTTCAAGTAGTGTAAAACCAAACTACACGCCATGTAGAAAAAGTAAACTCCATGTTCCTTGACCCCGGGTACTACCCGTTTAATTGGCTTGTGTTATTCGTCTTGTTAGATAGAAATCAAGTACATTGAATGTAGAATAATCACACGCCGTGTCTGAGAACAAGGGGCTTGCTCCGTGTACGTTGACCATGTGCCCATAGATGACATCTATCTGTGTCCGTGTCGCCTGCCTGTGTACCAGTACATGGGGTATCCCATGTATCTGGCCGGGTCTGGCCAGGGAGGGTTATACACAGCGTTTCCTTGGCCGTGTACACTTCCTATGTATCAATACATGGGTTATCCCGTGTATCTGGCCAGGTCTGGCCGGGGAGGGGTATACACAGTGTGTCCTTGGCCCTGTACCCTGCTCGTGTCTGTGTACTACCGGAGTACAAGCCATGTAATCCCGCCTATGAACACACGTCGTGTATCCCATACTACACAACATGTAGTTAGGAAATTTTCATAACGCAGTCTTCTTCCTCGTGCTTTAGCCGATCCTCCAGATCGCGTTTCTCTGGTCTGTTTGTCGCGAAATTCAAGATCAAGGGTCACCTCGACGTCGTGATGCTGAATCCGTGGATTTCGGGCCTTCTATTGGCTCGACGAACAACATATGATCTTCCGATGGAAATATGCTCGAAGAGTGATTTCTCCGGAATCGCTTAGATCCATCCATTGTCGTCACAATCACAGCTCCATTGGTTCGTTCCGGTGTCAGATCTATAATCTCGGATCGTTACGCCATAGATCATAGGAGTAATCGATCATTGTTCTTTATCCCATAAATAAAGAAGAACACGTATGATGAACGCGAGGAAATAATCACAAAAATAGAACAATAGGGATGAACATTAGTCGTTGTTCGTGACGATCTGGGATCGTCGCCATTAGATCAAAACCAAAAGAACCTTAAGAATCAAAACTCCAAAAATCCCTGCAAAAACCCGTCCCGCAGGAACGATTGATCCACATGCTAATCTATTGATGGAGTAGTCCCCGTTCTCCACGGAAATCAAAAACGAGGAAAGAAATCAAAAGAAAAATCCTACATGGATTCCACGACATTCGTCGGTGATGATCCGGTCGTTGTGTCGTCGTCGCCGGCGAAGCTTGTTAAGGACATCGTCGCCGCGTTGGGTGGTTTCCTCCAGAGCTTCCAGAGCCTCCGGGGAAATTAAGGGTTATGGAAAATTGTAACCCCGATCCCCTGCAAAATCTCCATTTAAAAAGATATGATATTTCGCTGTAACAAGGATTTAAAATAAAATATTTTTAATAAAATATTTTATTACGGTCACATCTAAAAACCAGATTTCACCACCGACCTGTGCCGGCCGAAGTTAGGCCTTACCTAAGGTAAAATCAATGTTCCGAATGCAACGGTTCCCTCAGATTTTAGATCTAAGAACCCGTTTGGGATTTACTCCATTTTTTTCCGGAAAACCGCACGCGCGTGTTATTTAATTATTAAATTAAATTCAATAATTTTTTCCGGGCTCACTGGGCCTCGGAACTGCACGTCATCTTAGAGCCTGGTCTCGAATTAATTCCCATATAATATTAAAATAATACATGGAAAAATCTGGGACATTACATCACCCCCACCTTAGGGATTTAACATCCCCAAAAATCCAAAACAAAGGCTACTAAAAAAGATGTGGGTACTGCATGCGAATCTGAGCCTCCCGCTTTCATGTTCTATTCTAGAGATTCCCGTGTTTCCACCAGACCTGAACCAAGTGAATAGCTCATCCACAAAGGATCTTATCATGCCAATCCTCAATCTCCACTGGGTACTCTGCAATGGTCACCCCATAATCGATGTCCAGCTCGCCCTAGTAGATAATGTGTGATGGATCATGAACATACATCCATAGCTGTGACACATGGAAGAAATTGGGTACCAGATTCATCTGAGGAGGTGGAGACAAGTGATACGCCACCTCTCCACCTCTACACATAATATAAAAAGGGCGAACGAACCTCAGCGATAGCTTGCCGACTCGTCCAAATATACGCAATCCCCGTCGAGGTGAGACCCAAAGGAACACATGGTCTCCCTCCTCGAACTCCAAGGGCCTCCACCTCCTGTCGGCTTATGAATTATACTGACTCTTTGTAGTCTTAATCTGCTCCTAGATGACCTAACCCATCCCTTTAGTAGCTCTCACCATCCCTGGGCCCAAGAGTGCTTACTCTCCTAGGTCAGTCCAGCAAAGTGGTGACCTGCACGGTCGCCCGTACAGAGCCTCGAATGGTGCCATAATAATAGTGGAATGATAACTATTGTAATATGAAAATTCTACCAGTGGAAGGTGATCCTCCCAAGTACGATTGAAGTCAAGTATGCAAGCTCGAAGCATATCCTCCAGGACCTGGATGGTCCGCTCTGTCTGACCTTCAGTCTGGGGATGAAACGCTGTAATCAAGCATAAATGAGTCCCAAAAGCTTCCTAAAATCCCTTCCAAAACCAGGATGTGAAACAAGCATCATTATATGAGATGATCGTGGATGGAACTCCATGAATTCGAACTATCTCCTACACTTAGAGGCATCCCATGCTCTATACTAAACTCTGCTCCCGTATGGATAGTAATTGGGCCGACATGGTGAGTTGATCAACGATCACCCAGATGGCATCGTGTCCCTTGGACGTACGTAGTAAACCTATCACGAATTCAATGGATATCCCTTCCCACTTCCACACTGGCACCTCAAGGGAATGATTCAAAAATTCTGGCACCTGGTGTTCTGCCTTTATTGCTGACATGTAAGGCACCGATAGACAAACTCTGCCACACCCTTCTTCATTCCTGGCCACCATAACTGACGTCGGAGGTCCTGATACATCGTTGCTATGCCTGGATGCACTGCCAAAGGGTATGTATGGAACTCCTTTAGAACCTACTCCCTCAACCTTACCGGTACTACCGTGCACCCTCTGAAAAGAATTACATGCTCCCAACCTTTTGAATATCCATCAATAGCCTCACCTGTGGATATCTGAGCACGTAGAGTCTCACAGCTATCATCCTCGGGATGTGCTTCCCTGACTCGCTATAAGAGTAGAAGAGTAAAACCATTGACTGAAGGTAATCTCCCTCATCTCCATACATGAAGGATAACTATAAGGAGGCCAACTGCCTCGTCGCCTCATCCAGTAACTACGAACTGGATTTTCTACTAAGAGAATCTACCACCACGTTCCCCTTCCCAGGAGTATAAAAGATATCAAAGTCGTAATCCTAGAGGAACTCAAGCCATCTCCTCTTTCTCAAATGAAAATCCTTCTGAGAAAATATATATCTGAGACTCTTGTGATGAGAGTAGATGGTAAACCACTCGCCCATGAGGTAGTGCTTCCACATCTTCAATGCGAAGACCATCACTGCTAACTCAAGATAATGGGTCTCGTAGTTCTGCTCCTGTGGCCTCAACTAATGTGAGCCATAGTAAATCACTGCTTTCCTCTGCATCAGGACACAACCAAGCTCGGTTCATGATATGTCACAAAACACTATGTACTCAACACCCTCCTCCGGTAATCTCAAGATCGGGGCACTCGTCAAACTCTGTCTCAACTGCTGGAAAGCTTGCTGGCATCTCTCGGTCCACACGAAAGGCTGTCCCTTTCGAGTCAAAGCTTTCATGGGTGCTACAATCTTGGAGAAATCAAGGATGAATCTATGATAGTAGCCTTCCAACCATAGGAAACTCCGAACCTCCGTCATGCTCCGCGGTGGCTCCCATGCTAGCACTGCCACCACCTTTGCTCGGTCCACTGCTACCCCATCCGCCGAGATAACGTGTCCCAGAAAGTGGACCTCCTTTAACCAGAACTGACACTACGAGAGTTTCTCATACAACTGGTGCTCTCGGAGTGTGTCCAGAACCATCCTTAGGTGTCTCATGTGCTCCTTCTCGGACGTAGAGTACACAAATACATCATCAATGAAGACCACTACAAACCGGTCTAGATAGTTCTGAAAGATCGTGTTCATGAGTCTCATGAACACTGCCGAGGCATTCGTTATGACAAAGGGAATCACCAAGTACTCATAGTGACCATAGCGACACCTGAAAGCTGTCTTCGCTATATCCTCCTCCCGTACTCGCAACTGGTGATAGCCTGATCAAAGATCAACCTTTGAGAAACATCGTTCCCCTCTCAACTGGTCGAAGAGGTCATCAATCCTCAGTAGTGGATACCGGTTCTTCACGGTCACCTGATTCAAGCTCATGTAATCCTAACATAGCCTCAAGCTCATGTCCGCCTTCTTGGCAAACATCCCTGGGGCCACCTAGGGTGAAATGCTGGGTCTCACAAATCCCTTCTTCTGCATGTCTTCCAGCTACACCCTCAGCTCACGAATCTCTGCATGAGCCATTCGATATGATGTTGCTGATATCAGTGTCATCTCGGGTTACAACTCAATGCAGAAATCTATCTCTCGATGGGGAGGTAGCCCGGGGACATCCTATGGAAAGAAATCCTTATACTCAGCCAGTACTATTGGAAACTGGAAACTTGTAACATTTACTGCACCAAGTTCTTGGCTAGCCAACTGATGTGAAATCAGTTATGCCCTCCTATGCACGAGTCCATCCTGTGCTTCCTGGGTCTCTCCTTTAACGACAAAAGAGAACCTCATTCCATCACTGTGGACACACCACACCCTTTGCCTAAAATAGTCGATCTGGTCATGGAATGTTGATAGCCAATCCATACCAAGAATGACATCGTAAGGCCTAGACGCTACCACAATGAGGTTCCAACTAAAACTCTCGCCTCCAAGGGTCAGGTCACACTATCTATAGAGGTGTGTGATCTTTTAATATTCTCCATTTGGTGATTCTAAGAGTAAGGGTCGAGTCAGTGGCTAAACTGGAATCTCAAGGTCTAGAACAAGATAAGCATCTAGAAAGAATGACTATAACCTATGTCTATCAATATGGAAGACAAAGTAGAAAAGGCACAGATAATACCTCTAATCATTCCGGGAGTACCTGGGTCATAAGCCTCGGCCGCCTGCAGCTTTCCCTGCCTATATCCATCGGCTCTCTAAGCATAGGGTGGACCTCTTGGGGGTGGTGGTGGTAATAGGTCAAAATACCGACCACCTCCAGCTGCTCTCCCAGCTCCCCTACCACGTCTGCCGCCCCGCGGTTCTATCTGCTCCCCACATTTCCTCTTCCTCGGTGGTCCATCCACTAATCCCGTGTCAGTACTATGGAGGGTTGGACAATATCGAGCAAGATGTCCCTTTCCATCACATGAGTATCATCGCCTCTCTCGAGGCTAGCTGGATGTGCCCTGCGAACCATGCAGGGCAGATCCCCTGTCCTGGGATCTCCTCTGGAAACATCTCCCACGCTTGGGTCCCTGACGTCGGCTCCCTGCTGCCGAGTTCTCTGCTCTAACTCGCCCACTACTGACAACTGCCAGATGTCTTTGCTCTGCCAAAAAGCTCTCCACCACCAAATCTCGCTCGAGCACCCTAGTATAAGTAAGAATGCTCAACGGGATGATGCTAGCTCGGATATCTCTATGCAAGCCCCGCTCAAAAGTCTGATCTCTAAAGTACTGAACTCTGACCATATCCATAGAGTACCGCGAGAGGTCAGCAAACCATGAAGAATAGTCAGCCACCATCATGGTTCCCTGCTGGAGCTGAAGAAGCTCATGTATGCGTACTGGTCTTAGGGTAACCAGTGAAAACACCTCTCGAAAGAGACGCTCAAACTCTGACCATGCAAGAGTCTCCTCGTTGTGGGTCTGGATAACCAAACTCCGCCATCGTCCTACCGATACCTATAGAAGGCTCGCTCCCAAGATCACCATCTGGTCTACTGGTGTCCTGACCAAATGGAAGACTCTGGCCACTGCCTCAATCCATTCCTCAGCTGTCTGAGGGTCAGGATCACCTCGAAACCTGAGGGGTCTATTTCTTTGAAACTCGTGGAGTGCGCTAAGCCTGTGCTCCTCCTCCACTGGTACAACATGAACTAAATACTACTTCACAGGTGGGGGGATAACTGGCACACCACATGGTGGTAAAACTGGGGGATCCAGTCCCTGTATCAAGGCTTCATCACTTAGGGGGTCATCCTTGTGATTCAGCTATTGGATCCTAGAGGGTGCGCGTCGCGGAGGCATCCTGTAAAGAAACAAGATGTATCTCAGTCAATGATTATATCTGGAGAGCTAACTCAAGAAGGAAATGGAAACCACAACCCATTCCTATATCATGCATGTACTATTATTTTTCCCCTGCATCTAGTGTTCTCTTGTTCCGAGTCGAAAAGAAAGTTATCAGGGTCCTGGTGTATGGATACGTCGGCCGCCCGCACCAACATTGGGGTCCCTGACGTGAAAGCCAAACTCGAAACACATAACACTATTTCCCCAAAACAACTCACAGACTCTCGATCCTAATGAATAATCGACCACATTTGATACCAATCAGTCACGACCCGTCCCAGTGGGGCCCGATCCGCAACTCTCCAAGCCCACCTCCAATAGGCCAGGGGCTGGTGACTAGCACCGAGTAGGCATCATACTATCATGGGAGGCATTGCCTATAAAACTGTACACACACACACACATCTCCAAGCCCACAAAGCTGAAAAGGAAAAAGTACTAAAAGTAAAAGATGCATGCATACACTAAAATCCAACCATAGAGTACGACAGGATTATAAATTACAAGAATGTAAAACCCTGGGACAAAAGTACAAGCCCACCAAAATGAGAGTCCGTAACAAATTCCACCCTATAAATAAAGGTGCTGGGACTGCGGTCTGTAGCTGTAGGAACACACAACAGCCTATCTGATCTCACTGAGTATCGTCCGGTCCTGGTCCGCCTAGAATCCTGTTAAAGGCTCACTGGTCTGCCCAAAACACGACACTTGCAGGCCAAGCCTATGCAGGGGTGAGTAAAATAATACCCAGTAGGACGCCCCAAAACCAAAAAGGAATACAACAAATAAAATACCACAAAAGAAAAGTATAGTCAGCTCTACACAGTATATTTCTACCAAACATATAACAAGAATATCCAGATATACTCATGAATGACCGTCTATCGCAAAAACCACCACTAGGATCCACCTCGATGATTCCACTAAGAATGAAACCAGGAGAACACACTCCTAGGCATGAAGAGAGAGATACGATGTACTCGTTCTGAGAGAACACACTCCATAAGTACCTTGAGAACATGATGCTTAGATGAGGATCACAACCAGATCATGGGGTGATTCTGACAACTCAGTCTGAGCTAATCTGCTAATCAGAGTATCGGCGCCCAGGTAAAGTTGGTCACATTGATAACAAGAACTCTACCTAGGGTTCCAGGAATGAATAGAGGATCTGGCTCTAAGTCTCACAGAGGGGATTCCAACAACTCAATTCAGGATGTTCTGCTGAAAGGATCATACTCTTGTGTAAAGGAAATGATACTAGAACCTTCAGGGAAAAGACCAAGGGTACGAACCCCAAGAAAAATAGTCCAAGTAACAGAATACACGCGACTGAAGTCATTTACGACAGGTTACACAGCATGTAGTATGGTTACATGCCGTGTTCCTTGACCTCGGGTACTTCCCGTGTAAACTGCCTGTATCATTCGTTAAAGCCGTATAAAACCAAACTACAGGGCATGTAGAAAAAGTACATGTCTTGTTCCTTGTCCTCAGGTACTGACCGTGTAACCGGCCCATGTCATTCATCCTGTCGGTTAGAAAGAAACTACACGACATGTATAAGAATCACATGCCATGTCCGAGCACCTGGGGCTCGCTCCGTGTAAGCTGGCCATGTGCTCGTAGACGGCCTTTGTCCGTGTCCATGTCACCTACCCATGTACCAGTACATGGGGTATCCCGTGTATCTGGCCGGGTCTAGCCGGGGAGGGGTATACACGGCGTGTCCTTGTCTGTGTACCCTACCCGAGTACCATTACATGGGGTATCCCATGTATCTGGCTGGGTTTGGCTGGGGAGGGGTATACACAGTGTGTCCTTGGTCGTGTACCCTGCCTGTGTTCGTGTACTCCTGGTGTACACGCCATGTAATCCCGCCGACGAACACATGTCGTGTATCACATACTACACGGCATGTAGTTGGGAAATTTCCAGAACACCATCTTCTTCCTCGTGCTTTGGCCGATCCTCCGGATCACTTTTCTCTGGTCCGTTTGCCACGAAATTCAAGATCAAGGGTCACCTCGATGTCGTGATGCCGAATCCGTGCGTTTTGGTTCTTTGATCGGCTCGACGAACAACATATGATCTTCTGATAGAAATACACTCGAAGAGAGATTTATCCTGAATCGCTTAGACCTGTCCGATGTCGTCACAATTGTAGCTCCATTGGTTTTTTCCGGTGTCGGATCTATAATCTCAGATCGTTACACCGCAGATCGGAGGCCTAATCGATCGTTTTTCTTTATCTCATGAAGAACGAAGAACACGCGTGAAGAACGCGAGGAAAGAATCACAAAAATCAAATAAGAAGGACGAACCTCGGTCGTTGTTCATGATGATCTGGGTTCATCGTCGTTAGATCAAAACCAAAACAACCTCAAGAATCAAACCTCAAATAATCCCCACCAAAACCTGTCCTGCATGAAAGATCGATCCACAGGCTAATCAATTTGTGGATTAGTCCGTGCTCGTCGTGGAAATCAAAAACATGGAATGAAATAAAAAAACATCCTACCTTGATTCCATGGCGTTCGTCGACGATGATCCAGTCACTGCGTCATCGCCACTGGCGAAGCGCATCAAGGAAATCGTCGCCATGTTGGGAGGTTTCCTCTAGAGATTCCAGAGCCTATAGGGAAATTCAGGGTTATGGATAATTGTAACCCCGATCCCCTGTGAAATCTCCATTTAAAAAGATAATATATTTCACTGTAACAAGGACTTAAAATAAAATATTTTTAATTAAATATTTTATTACGATCCCATCCAAAAACCAGATTTCACCACCGACCTGCGCCGGTTAAAGTTAGGCCTTGCCTAAGGTAAAATCACTGTTCCTAATGCAACGGTGACCTCAGATTTCTGATCCGAGCATCCGTTTCGGAGTTATTCTATTTTTTCTCAGGAACACCACACGCCCGCATTATTTAATTATTAAATTAAATTCAAACATTTTTTCCTGGATCACCGGGCCTCGGAACTGCACGCCGTCTCAGAGCATGGTCTCAAATTAATTCTCATATAATAATAAAACAATACATGGAAAAATCCAGGACATTACATTGATTACCACTTTCTCATTTAGACATTGGACTAAAAAAACTGATACAATCTGTAATATCCCACCCCTTATCATTTAGTTCAGTTGAGGAATAATTTCTACTTGGACGTAAGAGACATCTCTAAGACAACCAAGGTTGAAAATAAATTCCAAGTGGTTTATGAATTAATGGGGGGTTATTTTACCTTTGAAAATAATACATCCCAACCAAACATTCCATAACCATGTAACCACTCCATGATGCATGATAATCATATAAAAAAGTCAAGTCATAATCATAGATATCAAAACCAATCTAAAAACATCTACCATAGTAGAAGACTACAAATCATCAAAGTAAACGGCTGAAGACAAAACCAACATAAGATCAAATACTCCAAGACATAACTCCACAAATCCCAATAAGATATATAAACCAACATCACCAAACAATCCATGTATCACAATGTAGCAACAAATAAGTGTGATACTTTACACTTTCCCATGTCCCAATAAACAACATCAACAAAAGAACCAATTTTCCAAAGCATGTGTGAGTGATGAAACACATTAGGATTTCCGCAAATGACTTCCCTACTTATTCCACTATGATTTAACACTTTATTACATTACTATATAAAAATAATATAATACACATGAAAATATGTTATATCAAATCCAAGAAGATTAACAATATAATTGTTTTCCAACCAAAACATATATAAAATAATGAAATCAAACAAGTCATTTGTCTCTTTCCCAATACCCATGTTGAAATAATCCATACCATTTGACATAACCACACATGTGTTGAGCAAGTGCTATTTTCAACAATACATGATTTTATTGTTAATAAGGGAGAGATTGTTGAGAACAATACTCTATTTCTTTATGATGATTTTGAGGATCAAAAATACCCTTAATTGTTTTCTAATGATTTTACTATATGTATATTTCAGGAATTAAATATTTTATATATTCTTATTTTTGGAAGAGTATTCAAGTATTTAGACAACATGAAACAAGTGTTAAACCGTTCAGAAATCAATTCAGTGTGTTCTCGAAACACTGTTCATACCCTACGTGGAGAAGGATATTGTAAGGATGGAATGAAGTGTATAATATAAATAGATATCAGAAAAGTAAGATTAGTCTACCATACGTTATTGGAAATGTAAGGAAGAGGAACCCTACGTTTGGAAGGAACCCTACGTTTGGGATATTGAAAAGTATAGGAGAAGAACCGTACGTATGTTTTAAATGTTACGTTTGTTTCTCAAAAGTAAGGTTCATTAACCTTAATTTTGTAAAAAAACATTAAATTTAATCTAATGTATGAATCATGTACCATACGTTTTGAAGATTATAAAAGTATGGATCATTTATCATTTGTTTGAATGTTGAAAAGAAAAAGAATGGATCATAAACCTTACGTTTGTATTCATCCTTACGTTTAAAAGATGCGACATCAAACTTACATTTGTGATCTACCTTACGTTTAGAAGATTCATGCAATAAAATTAAACCTTACGTTTGGAGTCAGAAAATTAAAGACGATATTATTATGCAACGGTCTACAAGCTGTTTATTAGGCTGATTTTAAGCTGGATTACAAGATATTTTTAAAAATGAATCTTTGACTAAATCAAAGCTATTTTATTTACGATTCAAAGGATCAATTTAAAAGGAGATTTTCATGCCGAATTTCTAGGGGAGTTATGACTACTATGTTAATTCAAATGTGTGAACATCGCGAGTCAGAAGGAAAATTTTTTGGATCTAAATTTGCAGAAGAAGTGATCGTCCTTATTATATATTTTTTTCATATAGATGTGATATTATACAATGGGAATATATATTCAATATTAGAATAGAAACAATGAAGAATATTTATAAATAATGGAGTAAAAAAAGTGACAATCAAGATCTACAGATCTGTTGATTACGAAGAGTTGCAAAGCTCTGTTTATTGAAGAAGAAGAAACAAAACAGAAGATTCATCTATTTGACCATAAAAGATCTATTTTGAATCTACTACTGAAGTTGCAAATTATATTTCTATATTTACTACGATCAGATCGACTCTAAATGATTGTTACATAAAGATCATTATTTCTGAAGACAACAAGATGTCTACTTTCTATTGCGTTCTGTGGTAATTGTGAAGAACAAAGGGGAAGTATTTTCAAAGAAAAAGTTTTTTATCTTGAGTGACCGGATTATCGTACAAAGCTGTGTAAGTTATGTGATTGAACCAGTTGGAACTATTTTGACTTAGATTGTAAAGGTGTCAACTGCCTGAACTCAATTGTGGAATAGTCTGTTGACAAGAGGACCAGATAGTGAAAATCACCAAACTCGTGGAGTGGACTAGGGGCCTTCTGTTCCACGAACCACTATACATCGTGTTTCCTTGATATTTAAATTTCCACTGCATTAATCCATCTAATTAAATTTAAAGGGAAAACACGATCTCGTGAAGAATATGTAAAAGACATAATTCAACACCCTCTTGTGTATATTTGGTATAACCCAATCCAAAAAATTTGTATCAAAGGAAGAGCTTTATGATAAATCAATAACAATATGAAAGTGATTATACAAAGAGAAAAATGACTGATACAAGAGAGGGAATGTATATGGTCATAGCATCGTACATTAATGGAGAAGATTATGGATGCTGGAAGACACGAATGAGAATTCATCGGAAAAACCTTGGATACAGAGTATATTCTAAGATTCTTACTCAATATGAAATACCTGAAAAACCTAAGACATGGAGTGCAGCCACTGAAGTAGAATATGATATAAACTCTAAGGCAATGAATGAAATTATATGTGGTCTAGGACCTAAAGAATTCAACTGAGTATCTCAATGCCTGACAGTATATAAGATGTGGAAAACTATTTATGTTTCTTATGAAGGAACTTACAATGTCAGACGAATTAGATATTCTACTACTAAACTTAAATTTGATACATTCAAAATATTTGAAGGTGAACAATTTACTAAAATGAATGGAATATTGACAAAAATTGTCAACAATATTACTGCTTTGGGAGACCCAATCAAACAAGCAGATCAAGACATGAAAATACTGAGAGTAATACATACTAAATGGAATGGAATCTTTTCTGCAAATAGACAATCAACACTTGTCAAAGACATAACCATGTGAGAGATGATTGGAACACTTATGATGTATGAAGTAGAAATTAAAGATGAATCAAATGAGGATGAGGTTATGATCAAGAGAGGAGACACTGCCTTAAAAGTATCATCTCAAGGTAAAATCAACAATCTTAATTAAAAAGAAGTAAATGTGAAATCAAAAAGTTCTAATTCATTAAATTCTGATGTAGAACTGGCTCAGCTAGCTAGAAAGTTAGGTAAATTCTACAGAAAGAGGAATGGATTCAGAAAAACGTTCAAAAAGAAAGAAAAGGAAGTCAGATGTTATTAGTGCAAGAAAATAGGGCACATCAGACCTGACTATCCTCAATTAAAGGAAGATAAGAAGATTATGTTCTTCAAAAGGAATGATTATGAGAAAAAAGATAAGAATGAAATGAAATATACATGGAGTGTGTTTGAAGACTCCATTAACCCTTCAGAATCAGACTTAGAAAAAGAAGATGTAAATCTGAAGGACAACATGTTCTTTTTGACAAAAACAGATGAGGTACAATAATACTATTCTACTGATTCTAATATAGATTCTAGTTCTGAAACAAGCTATTCCAATGAAAAACTTGTAGCCTACTGCAACATGGTTGATGAAAAATATGATTCTTTTTTTATGAATCATATGTCTTTAATGAACATTCACACGGCTATTTCAGTTGAAAGGGATACAATACTGAAACAACTTAAGGAGTTAACTGATAAATATAATTCAATTAACACTAACTATACAGATTATGAATAAAAGGTAAAAATACTGAAAAAATGAAGTAGAAATATATAAAAGAGAAGGTATTATTTTTAAGAAATGAGAAAAAATATCAAATGAAATTCTTGGAAAGAATGTGGTTAAACAGGGAAGATATGGAATTGGCAACAAGGGTGAAAAGCCTAAACTATACAAAAATTACTTTGTTCCATGTACTAGAAAGGTAATCTGTAACTATTGTGGTGCAAAAGGTCAGCTGTCTAAGAATTTTTACTTAATGGAACAAAACATAAATGGCATAAAGAAAGCCTTTGTCTCATATAATTTATATGATTCTATTGATTTTAGAAAAACAATGTAAGTCTGGATTACCAGATCTTTACTGGCTAAAACAACTGGATCCAATAGAATATGGGTACCAAAACAATCTGTTTAAATGTATTTACAGGAAGTAGTTTATATAAGAAAAAAGGTCATATTGTATATGGACAGTGGCTTCTCCAGGAATATAAGTGGAAACTCATCAAATTTCAGAACACTAACTCAAAAAGATGGTGGACTAGTCACTTTTGGTGACAATGCCAAAGGGAAGATAATTGGCATTGGAATAGTTGGAGATCTAGAAGCAGTATCAATCAATAAGTTACTTTATATACAAGGATTGAAAAAAAAATCTGATAAATATATCTCAACATTATGATTATGGTTATGCTATTGATTTCTCTAACAATTGATGTTTTGTTTTCAAAAATAAACTGCTTAAATTTAGAGCACCTAGAACTGATAATGTGTATACCCTGGACTTAAATTCTTTGTGTAAAAAACAAGTAAACTGCATAACTTCTAATAGAAATGAATATTGGATCTATCATAGAAGACTTGGACATTTCAATATATATTATTTACATAAGCTATCTAAGAAACAATTAGTTTCTGATTTTCCTAGTCTCAAATTTAAAAGTGATAGATTTTGTGATGCATATCAACATGGAAAGCAGCACAAATAATCCATCAAATATGTTAACAAGATTGCTACATCTATACCTCTAGAAAATATCCATATGGATTAGTTTATACCTTCAAATGTAGCAAGATTGGCTGGTAAATTATATGTATATGTTTTGGTTGATGACTATTCTACATTTATATGGATTTTTTTTAAAATTAATAAATGAATATTTTACATTATTTGAACGTTTTTCCAAAGCTGTTTAAAATGAAAAAGGTTTTAATATAATTTACTTAAGATGTGATCATGGTGGAGAATTTGAGAATCTATAATTCAATTCCTTTTCCTCAAATATGGATATTAAACACACCTTCGCTACACCAATAACACTGTAACAAAATAGAATTGTTTATAAAAGAAATAGAACTATTTATGAAATGGGTAGGTCTATACTAAATGAATATAGCCTTCCTAACTATTTTTGGGAAGAATTTGTAAGTACATCCTACTATATAATTAATAGTGTTTCAGTTAGACAAATTTTAAAAAATACACCCTATGAACTCTGGAATAACAGCAAACCTAAAGTAAATTACATCAATGTTTTTGGATGAAAGGTTTACATCTTAAACACAAAGGATAATCCTGTAAAGTTTGATCCAAAATATGATGCCGTCATTTTCTTAGGATGTTTTGATACTTACAAAGCTTATAGTGTTTTTAATAAAAAGTCAAGGATTGTTGAAGAATCAGTTCATGTGAAATTAAATGAATCTGATCCCTTTGAGAAAAGGACTGATCAAATTAATGAATCTGACTGTAATGATAACATCATACTTGAGAACCTAAGTTGATTTTGAAAAATATATAAATAAAATTTAGTCCAGTTCAGAAGGACATGACACTGAAGAACCTATAATTGTACTACTTAGATAGTCAAGGACCCCAGTGAATCACCCATTAGAAACAATAATAGGAGACATAGATACATGGATAAAAACTAGAAGGAACATAGAAAAGTCTTGTTGAGTTTTCAGCTTTTATATCCCAATTAGAACCCAAGTCTACAGAAGAAGCTTTAGATGATGAAAGTTGGATGGTAGCAATGCAAGAAGAACTCAACCACTTCAAAAGAAATGAATTCTGGAAATTAGTTGAAAGACCACAGAATTATCCAGTTATAGGAAATAAATGGGTCTTTAGAAATGTACAAGTTGATCCAGGAATAAAAACTAGTAATAAAGAAATACTAGTAGCTTAAGGATATAATGAAGAATAAGGTATAGAATATGATGAGACCTTTTCACATGTATCTAGGTTAGAATCCATAAGAATCCTTTTAGCCTATGCATATCATATGAACAATAAATTATTTCAGATGGATGTTAAGTTAGCCTTTTTAAATGGTTATTTAATGGAGGAGGTTTATTTTGAGGAACCTCCTGGTTTTGAAAATTCACAAAAACTAGATTCTTTTTTTAAACATACTAAAGCTCTTTGTGTCCTTAAACAAGCACCTAGAGCTTGGTATAGAAGATTAATCTCTTTTCTTTTTTGAAAATTGATTTTACTGTTGGAATGGAAAATCCAAATCTATTTAAGAAAAATGGAAATTATAATATTTTATTGTTTCAAATTTATGTTGATGATGTAATTTTTAGATCAAAAAATAAATATATTTGTTATGATTTTTCAAATCTAATGCAATAAGAATTTGAAATGACTATGATGGGAGAATAAAATTTATTTTTAGGACTAAAATTTATTCAAAAAGATTTTGGAAATGTTTTGAATCAAAGAAAATACATTACTGATTTACTAAAGAAATTTTGATTTGAAAAAAATAAGACATATACAGCTCCTATGTGTACTAATATAAAACTTTATTTGGATGAAACTGGAAAATAAGTTGTCAAGAAGTTATATAGAGGTACAATTGGTAGTTTATTATATCTTACTGCTAGAAAACAAGATATAACATATTCAGTATGTCTTTGTCTAAGATTTCAATAAGACCCTAATGAATCCCAATTAGCTACTGTAAAAAGAATTTTTAGATATTTAAAATGAACTATTTTTCACAATCTTCTTTATCACAAAACGTCTAATTTTAATTTAATTTCATATTCTGATGCAGACTTTGGAAGTTTTATATTAGGTAGAAAACCCACCTCAAGAACTTCTCACTTTTTAGGAAAATCCTTAGTATCATGGTCAAGTAAGAAACAACAATCAGTTGCCCTGTCAACATCTAAGGCAGAATATGTTTCTTCTGGGAGTTTCTGTGTACAAGTTTTGTGGATGAAAAACACTCTTATGGATTTTGGACTAAGTTTTAATAGTTCACCTATTTTATGTGATAATACTAGCGCTATAAATATTTCAAAAAATCCTATTAGTCACTCTAGGACTAAAAATATTGATATCAGACACCATTTTCTAATAGACCATGTCATTAGAAATGATATATTTTTGGAATTTGTACATAATGAAAGTCAATTAGATGATATTTTTACTAAACCACTACCCACTGAAAGGTTTGAAATTAATAAGGGGGAGCTATTATTGTTTAATTTTAAATAAAGATTTATTTTATTCAATTAATTATGCTATTTTTATTTATATTGTTTAAATTTTAATAACAGAATATTTTAGTCTATTAGATCTATTTTTAAATACATACAAGTGTATTTATTTTTAAAAATTTATTTAATGATTATTGATGACATGGGAATTGAGGCTGTTAGAACCCTTTCGAATTCCGAATCATTTCATTTCTACAAAAAAAACCATTTTGATCTCGTGAACTTTACCACTCTTTGTCAATCTAAACCTGAACCATTGAAACCATAATTTCAAACCATAATAGATTCACAACAGAAATGGAAAAGACCAAAAGAAGCGATGAGGCTTAGACTAGCACGACCAAGAGGCAGCGCTTAGCAGGAAGGAAAAGTTTTCAAGGAAAGGTCATAGATCTGGAATGCTTATATCAGACGAACCTGTTGCTGAAGCAAGCTCCTTCTTTTCAAAATCTGGAATAGATGTTTAATGGAGATCATATGGAGTTTATATATGAGGTAGAACTTCTTCATTTATTTAAGTCATTACAGTTTAGTCTTTTAACTAATGAGGATTCGATTGTAACTAAGATTAATGACTGAGATTTTACAACATCAATAGTAGAAATTGCTGGAATTATTAACTGCCCTCATGAAGGAGTTTTTCATATTGATTTAAAGAATATGGGTGATTCTGAGCATAAGTCAGAAAATATTATGTCCTTTTTGTTTGGAACTACATCTATAAAGAAATTTTTTATAAATGACTTCGAACCAGATTAGAAAATTTTGATTAATTTTTTGCAAACAGGTATTGCACTTAGAATGTTTTAGATGGAAAAGATACTTTATCCAGGTATGTACATAATGTTTTTTCTACGGAGTGATATCAAATTTAACTTTCCAAGATACATGGTAAGGTATCTCAGTTACTGTTTCCAACCAGAGGCAAGGAAAAAATTTTATCCTTTTGGACGGTTTATCTCAAAAATTCTATTTAAGACATATATGATAAGATTAGTGGATTCTAGAGTGAAATTCCACCACAGTAATATCTTCAATGTTGGTACATTGACAAATATTGGATATTTCTGGAGCAGAAATAAAGGCATAATTTTTCTTGTAGGAGTTGAAGAAGATGATGAAAGTGCTCAGGCCCAACCATCAAAATCAAAGGAAGGACAAGATGAATCCCGAATAAGTGATGTATCAAGAAGAATTAGGTTTGAGGATATGGAAGTATCTGAAGAAAGAATTCATGAAGGACATTAGTTCAAAAGGACCATGTATCCTAATCTCGTTGAAGAGCCTACTGTAACTTCACATGTTTTCACATCTGGTGATCTCTTAAGCTATTCATTTTTGAAAGAAACTATAGTTGAAGAAATTTTATAGGGAGTAGTGGCTCAAGATAATGTGAATTATACAATAGTTCTAGAAACTTTGGCTCAGGAAGTGATAGAACAAGGAGCTCAAACAAAAACTATAACTGAGATAGTTCCTGGTGAAGGAGAACCAGTGGCCCAAACTCTAATTGATCAAGTCCAGGTTGAACAAGAAAATATTGTTTTGGAAAATCTAGTGATAGAGGAAGACAATGAAGATGATGGATATGAGGAGAAACCTCCATCACTTGACAACCAAGAAGATAATATTTTTGAGATTCATACTGAAGTACAGAATGAGAATTTTTCTGTGGATGAGTCTGGGTATGACTCGGAGGAAAAATCAGTTGAAAAGCATTCTTAGGAGGAAGATAAACAAAATATGATGCAGAATCTTTACCTATAGTTATGTTGCATCAAGTACGAGCTGATAATGAGAATCAAGCATAGGGTGCCTCTGAGTCAATGATTGGGGAAGTAGAAAATTTGTACAAGAAGCTGTCATGTTTGGAATCTGAAAATGTTGCTCGGAAGACATCCTTAGAGAAAGAACAATTGAATTTTTAGAGACTGAAAGAAAGTACTGTTTCCAGATAGGAAGTTGAAGTGTTTAAGAAGTAAATGTTAAATGAAGTTCTAAAGTTGAAATCAGAGATAGTTATGAATACATATTTACTGGAATTTATATCATTCATAGAGCACCAATTCGCATCTATCAAACCTAGTGAGGCCACTACATCAGGTACATCACCTGATTTAATAAGAATATTTCAGGCTATTACAGTGGTCATGTAGAATATGAATGAAAGATTACAGGACCATCAATGTAATAGTGCCCCTTTTATAGTATTTTTAGATAATCATAAGTTTCATGTTGATCAGTTCAACTCAAGTGAACCAAGTATTAGAATTGTCCTGACTTAGTTCACAATGAATTTAACTCTATTTATGGAGAAGGAAGAGAGGATTCATGAGTTGTTCAGAGTAAATTTGATCAAAAATATTAATCCCACTCAGAATAATAGATATCTTATTATCAAACTGGGAGATAGAATGATGATATGGCTGAGAGAGTAGTCTATAGAAATCAAGGTATTAGTTCAGAGGAGATATACCATCTCTCAAACACTTACCACACCTTGATTCCTATGTTCATCATAATTGTAACTGTTACATTTTTTTATAACGAAATGTTATTTCATTATATATTTGTGTGTTTATATTTGTTTTACTATATTTTTTAAGATATTCCAGTAATCTAGATTCAATAATTGACAAATGATTAATAACAGCATTTACTTATGTTCAGTGCTATATTAAATGTGTTATATTCCATATATAATTATTCGTTTTGATGTCACAAAAGGGGGAGACATTTGGATAAAAAACATTTTATTTTAACTATTTCACATTGAACATTAAATATTTTATTTTTATTTATTATACTTTTTATAATGGCGGTGAAATATTAAGCTTTATCTTAATCCTTTAAGGGGAGAAATTAAGTTAAATCTAATATTGTATTTGTCTTTGCGAAATTCAAAACTATATGAAATTAATTTTGTAAGATGATTTCATTGGTTATTATATGGGTTTTGGGATCATCAAAAGGGGGATATTGTTGAGAATGTGTTGTTTTCAAGAATACATGATTTTGTTATTAATAACGGCGAGATTGTTGAGAACAATGCTCTATTTCTTTATGATGATTTGGATGCTCAAAAATACCCCTAATTATTTTCAAATGATTTTACTTTACGTAAATTTCAGGAATTAAATATTTTATATATTCTTATTTTTGGATGAGTATTCAAGTATTTATACAGTGTGAAACAAGTGTTAATGAGTTCAGAAATCAATTCAGCGTGTTCTGGAAACACTCTTCATACCCAACTTGGAGAAGCGTAGCATAAGGATGGATTGTAGTGTATACTCTAAACAGATTTCAGAAATGTATGGTTAATCAACCATACCTTATCAGAAAAAGTAAAGAAGAGGAACCCTACATTAGGAAGGAACCCTACGTTTGGGATATTGAAAAGTATGGGAGAAGAATCGTACGTATGTTTTAAACATTACGTTTATTTCCCAAAAGTACGGTTCATCAACCTTACTTTTGTAAAAAACCTTATGTTTCATCAAATGTATGGATCATGTACCTTACGTATTGATTCATATAAAAGTATGGATCATTTATCATTCATTTGAATGTTGAAAAGAAATGTATGGATGGAAAACCTTGCTTTTGTATTCAGCCTTACGTTTGAAGGATGCTTCATCAACATTACGTTTGTGATCTACCTTAATTTTAGAAGGTTCATGCTATACAGTTCAACCCTACATTTTGCATTGGAAAATTAAAGATGATATTATTATGCAATGGTCTACAAGCGGTTTATTAAGCTGATTTTATACTGGAAGACAAGTTGTTTTCAAAATCGTGCCTTTGACTAATTAAAAGCTGTTTTATCTAAGATTTAATGGATTAATTTAAAAGGATCTTTTGATGCTGAATTTCAAGGGGAGTTACAACTACTTTGTTAATTCAAATTTTTGATCATCGCAAGCCAGAAGGTGACTTTTTTGGATCTAAATTTGCAGAAGAAGTGCTAGTCATTATTATATATATATTTAATATAGATGTGATATTATTCACAGGGAATTTATATACAAGAACTGCGGGGAAACAATGACGACTATATATAAAAAAAGGAGAAAAAATAGAGACTATCTAGATCTATAGATCTTCTGATTATGAAGAGATACAAAGATCTCATTATTAGATAAGAAAAAACATACATAGGATTCATCTATTTGACCATCAAATATCTATTTTGAATCTACTGCTGATGTTTCAAATTATATTTCTATATATACTGTGATCGGATTGACTCTGAATGGATCTTACTTAAAGATCATTATTTCGGAAGATGACTATCTATCTAATGTTAGTTGCATTTTTTTTCATCGTGAAGAATAATGGGAAAGTATTTTCAAATATGAAGTTTTTTTATCTTGAGTGACCAGCTTCTTGTACTAAGCTGTGTAGATTCTGCGATTGAACTAGAATGCTCTGTTTTGCCTTAGATTGCAAAGTTTTCAACTGCCTGTACTAAGGTGTGGAAAGATCTGTTGACAGGAGGACTAGATAGTTAAAATAACCAAGCTCATAGAGTAGAGAGAAGGAGGAGTGGACTAGGGGACTTCAGTTCTCGGAACCAATATATATCGGGTGTCCCTGCTATTTAAATTTCTGCTGCATTAATCCATCTGATTAAAGTTAAAGGGCAGAACATGATCTCGCGAAGAATTTGTAAAAGACACAATTCACCCACCTCTTGTGTATATTTGGTATAACCCCATCCAACAACATGCACTCTTTTAACGACACATGTTTGGTGTTACCTTTGAGGACTGAACATAATGTCCATAACCCATCCGTTGGATGGTGGTACTTCTTAAGAAATATCCATACCAATGCACACTCCTAACCAATAACTCCAACAATATTCTAAAAAAAAAATTCAAAATCTTTTTAGTAAATCCATTTTTATTAAAAACCTTTTTTCATGCATCAAAATAATATAACAATTTTTAAATCATCATTTTAAAATAAAGATACAGTTTTTTCTTTCCACAAAACACCCAATTTTTTGAAATCCAAAAACCATTCCAAATATTATTCAATAACAACTTGACTTTCAATTTGAAAAAAAAAATCTATTTGAAATCAATAATTCTTCTTCGTGAAAGTGGAGTTGAGAGTAAATCCACATACCTCTGTATTTTTGATGAACATGTAGAATGACATGAGAACACCCACAAAACTTGGGTGAATATATAAATCCCACATCAGATATATTCCCCTGACATCAACAAGGAATAATATAACCATAATTTTAATAAAAAACATTATATCTACCGACAATGGATTAGATCTAAGAAAACAATAACGAGATAAGTAGATCTAATACAAACCCCAAAACTACAACAAATGATGAGTTACCACTAGAATCAAGCTTCAAAACTCCAAAAAATGCCTTCAGATCTGATCCAAATCATTAGGGTTATATTACAGTGACATTGTGTCATAAAAATTTCTAGTTAGGGTTGATTTGGAGAACAAATGAGTGTATTATAGGTGAAAACATGTTAGATCAATTTTTATGGTTCTAATATTTAAACTGTTAATAGTTAGTCACACGGTTAGGATAATTATGTGCTAAAAGTGTGAAAACCTCTCCCTTATGGGGGACCTCGTACATTTGGGCCACACGATTGGACAAACTATGTGCTAAACGTGAAAAATACAACTCTACCACTTTTCAAAGTTTCTCATAGGAATATGCGTTGTTTGTAAAAACTATGTGCATACCTATGCACCTTCTATTTAGCCACTAACACACTATTCATGGTTTCCAATAGGATTTTCACGATTTCCAAAAAAACGTGCTCGAACTGTGGACCTATATAAAAGACCCAAAATAATCCAAAAAGATTCCAAACCATTTCAAACTTCACCCAAACACTTAATATACTTAAAAACCAAAAATCAACGGTTACATACTTGAAACCGAGGGTGCTACATGGTAGAACATGAGTAGAATATAATGTTTTGAATATTATATACATCCAATATATACCTCTTGGTTTACATCTTTAACTAAATCATAAAAATAATTTCACTTCTATGTTATGTTCCCTCTTAAACTAGTCTTCAAATAATCAAGAGGTGGATCCAATGATATGTTACGATTAGGATCTAGATGTCTTATATTCCAAAGATCATCAATTTTTCGTGTTAATATTTAAGAATCCCTTAATTAGTAATTATATTATGTTTTTAAGTTCATATTGTTATTTTTCAATTCCAAAATCATTTTTATAAGTTTCTTCATTTTAATTTCTATTTTTTTGAAGTTGGGAGCTCATTATATTGACTGACATTAATGCTTAACATTTTTGTAATATTTTATTCTCCATGGAAAATACTACAAAATATTGATTAGAGAATATCTTCTATATGAAGTTTTCATAAACGTCACGTATCTTCAACCATCATCTAAATTTACATTTAGGGAATGGAAATCATGTTTCCCCATTAATGGATCTATTGTAAGTAAAAAAAATTAATCAACTCTTCTAAACCCTTAGTATACTATGGTGGGTTCCTCATTAATGGGCTCAATCTTTTATCTATATATTTCACAATGTTCATACACTTCATTAAATAAAAGTAAAACACACATTTAATACTTATTACGAGAATAAGTAAATAAAAGTTAAAAAACATAACACAAATAGTAATAAGAAGAGTCTTATATGTGCTAAAAATGTCAATGTAAATAAAGGAAATCAATCATTTATAGTATATCATAAAATAGAAGCAAGAAAAAAACAATGAATAAATAATTTAAAACATAAATCATGAGAGAGATACCCTAGAGTAACTAATTCTTTGTTCACCTCATAATTAGATATCACCCAAGTAGTTGATTTTGGGTTTTAACTCATTTATAGCTAGAGAGGTTTCACATAATTCGTCACTAAAATTGTTTATGGTGGATGACCTCTTATTCTGTATGATAGAATACCAAATAAACCTGGGTTTCTCATAAGGTATAACCAAAAATAAGAAATGACATCAAAAAATAATTCATTTTTAATAAAATTAACATGTAAGTTTACAAAACAAATTTTAATCCATTTCCACTATCTAACTCAAAAAATGTCATGAGAAACAATATCCTTAAAAAACATCCATTGTATGAAAATCAAACATTCTATGAAACTATATAGAAAACACTTTAAAAATAAAATCATTTTTATATTCCTTTCTAAAATACCATATGGGCCTTTATAATTCTTTTTAAAATCCCCTTCGTAAATTGATTTGGAAAACCAATTTCAAATATCAAATTTAAAATTCAATATTCCATTTATCATTATACAGATATGCATATATATGTATATTCATCTACCAATCAACATATCCACATATTCTCATGTTTCTATTTAAAAAGATAAATACTAATATTCACACACTTGTACATATGTGTATAACCCCAAAAATAACAAGAAACCCTCACACCTCAATCACAAGTAAATAAAAAAAGGATAAAATAAGTAAACATAATAAAATATCTCAAACAAGAAATACCTAACCAAATAACCCACATAAACATTTATCCAAACAAATATAATTACATAAATAATTACAATCAATAAAAATATTATCTACTTTTATAAAGAATCCATCATATAAAATTATAGAAAAAATATTTTGATATTGTTTTGGTTCAGCCACATAATAGGGTAAAATCAATAAAAACCCACATTCAAGTCAACATTAATTTCATAATGACCATATAAAATAAATACTTTTAGATTAATTAAACTCATTAACTTCAATAATTTTTATAAATACTAATTTATAAATATTAGTAACATGAGATATTTTAAATTAATGTGAAATCAGGGAAACACCTACCTGAAACAAAGAAAATGATGAAACCCCTTAAATATTAAGAATGGAGAGTCGTGAGAAGATATAAAACTTTCTAAAAATTGAAACAATATTATTATATAGTGTCTTCTGGTATAGGATCGAGTGTGAGAGGGTGAGAGGGGAGGGAGGTCACTAATTAGGGGGTAAGGTGTGGTGGTATGGGGAGTTGCGGTGAAGTGGAAAGGGAGAAGGGGAGGTGGTGGGGTTTGGAGGACAGTGGGGATGGCATTTATGAATTGGGATTAGTAGAATTAGGGTATAATGTAGGATGATTGATAGGTCTTGGGTTCGAGGGTGAACGGGAAGAAGAGGGGCCCAATGGTGATGGATCATGGGAGAAGTGGGAACGCCGACAATCGCTTAGGGGAGATGGTTGGGGGGGAGGGTTCATGTTTGTGGGGATTTTAATTGATGTAATTAGGGATAAGTGAGTGGGGGGGGATAAATAATTTGTTTAAGAAATAGAAAATATTAATTTATAGAATTTTAGAAACTGCCTCTACTTTTTTTTGATTTTTTGTGGTGATTTTAGAAACCATCGCAAAACAACCACAACTAAATTCTGAATTTTGTGTACTGATATCTTTCCAATTCATTGTTTAAAGATTTTATGTCTCATGAGATATTATTTATGGGATTAATGTGTAAAAAATATACACTATTGTACATTTTACACTATGTTATGATGGTCTTGGGAGTAAACCTTGACTTATTCTAATTATGTCATGCATTATATTTCCGTCAAAATCATATTATTCTAAAATACATTAATATTTATTTCTTTATGTTAAGGCACCATTATTTAATTATTGACATATTATCCACGTTTTATTGTGTATTTATTATATATAATAAGGTATTTTTTTTTATTTTCTCATTCCCATATTTTAATCGTATTCTCACATATGTTATTTGATTTTTATCACATATTCCTAGCATTTTTGTGTATTTGAGGTCACCTCTTCTTATGTTTAAATTTTAATAGGTAATAAAGGAATGAAATAAATGTGGTATTTCTAGAATATTATCATGTGTAGAAATTTTATTGTAGATTTTTTACATGAATTATGGTTTAACTGGTTCTTAGTATAATGAAAAATGATCATTATATTATAAAGACATGGGTAATTGTTAATTAAAGATTCATATTATTCCAAACACTTCCAAAAACATTAGACCATTAAATTATATGGTTGTATTCAATATATAATTTTATTTATAAACTAATGTAATATCATGTTCATGAGGCTTTAATTACTATTATACATCCCATGAATAAACATTTTCATTGATGAATGTACATGGATAAATTTACATTAGATTATCATTTTTTTGTGTCTATATGGATTTGGGTATAAAAAAGTGAATGAAAGTCCATGTTTTGTGAGTTGGGAGGTATATAATCAAAATGCCAATTGTCATATTTTATAAATACCAAGTTTAGGAATAATTTATAGTCTTTTGGTAGGTGTTAGTTTTAATTTCATAGAGGTTTTACCTACCCAAGGAAACAATGTGTTACAGAAAAATCTAAATTAAATTTCATCCAAAATCTTTCATTCAAATGGACAATGGAGTTGTGTGACATAACATTTTATGGACTCATTAAAGTATGAGTTGTGAAAAAACTTCTAAATTTTTCCAAAATTTATTTTCATGGACATGGTTCCAATTAAACCTATCTCAGAGGCTTTTTTCCTTTTTACAAATCCCACATCCCTAGAATTGGGTCTGGTAGTGAAGGACATGATCACATGTTAAAGAAAAAATAGAAATTTGGAAAAATTTCTAACCAATTTCATTCAACACGGGTCATCCCCTTTTCTATAAATTGGGGTTTCCCACACAGGGGACCATTATTTATTTAGGAGAGTTGGATAGATTATATATTTTTATGAATCACAACTTTTCTCAAATGAACCATGTGAAAAATACATGGATTTAATGTTACTTAATAATCAAAGAATTTGTTTCATTTAGAGAATTCCATTAAATAGTATTTCTATGACAGACTTTCTCTTGACTGAATTTTCCAATTTCGATGTAGAAGTTTAAAAATAGAACATGTAGATAATAATGTGAAATGAACATGACCTTGTTAAATCTTCGTGAACTCGTAGAATGGATATTGAATTTGTTGGGGCTATCATGTATTATATGAAGGATATGGGGAAAAACTTGGGACATAGGTGAGTCAAGTAAGCCACATCCTTTCATTAATAACGTGGAGAAATGTTTACAAGGGAGTATACAATCTCCAAAAATTACACACTATATGACATTTTGCCCTTGGATGATGTTTTCATTTTTGGTGGAAATTTTGACACTCTGGGGCATTTGTTTAGAATCACACAGAGGTTCATTTAGTTGAACAACATTTCTACTGGTAATACATTTATGTTCCAAATTTAGATGAAAGGATTCACCCAATGGAACTTGATATGAATCATCAATAGGGAATAAATAGCTCTCATATTAGTCCCCCATAATACAAAATCTTATTCTAGGATGTAATCTCGAATAGTAATGACGAGTCGACTGAGGAATGGGATATACACATGGGGGTATAATGGATGGGTATGAATAGTATTACTAGGTCTATGAGACATATGGAGAGTTTCATAATAAGATATTCAGAATTAGGGTATAAGAGGAAGCTTTAGTGTCATAGTTCCATGTTTATCACCCATCAGATTTGACATTGGAGCTTCTAAGAATATGGTCTCCCAACACTATCACATTCCACATTCATCATAAGGATATTATTATTATTTTATGGGATATATATTATATTGGGAGGATCCCCATCCTTAGTTGGATATATTATGATTTCCTTACAACGGGGAACATATTGGATGATATAGAGATACCTTTAGTATTATAATATATGTTTTTGGGAGTTCTAAATGTTGAAAATGAGGGATGGATTCATATTCAAACAGAGACCCCATTAATATCATTACTATATAATTTCATCAGGAGGCGTGGAGGTCATTTGTAGGGAATTATGAGGTATTTATTGGTGACTAATACATGAGGTAAGTATAAGATCCCATGTTATTTGTAGATTTATAATTCAAATTAAATTTTTATGTTTTAATATAATGGATGGGTTATTTTTAAACTGATCATTTGAGATGTCATTATGATTGTTTTACAATATTCTAGTGTGTTTCATGGATGTGTATTGGGGACTAAGAGGTGTCTTGGGAGTCTAGATAAGTTTTGGGATCATTGGGATTTGAAATAATAGTTTTGGGAGAAAACATCCTAGGGAAAAGTGTTGATGCACGGTTAGTGCTAACTGTTAACCCCAAATAATTATCACTATTTATTAAGACACATAGTTTTTTTAATCTATATGAGGGTACATAAAAACCCATACACCTGTCTTTAGAGGAGAAAAATTATCCACATGGAAAGGACTTACATTGAGTCGTTTGAGGTGGTGGTTGTATCATACATTTAGTCTACACTATATTGACCCCAACCCAAGTATACTAGATATATTGGTTAAGTTTTTACATTGTCTCTTGAAATAACTAAAAAACATCTTGGGGTAGTCCATATATTAATATTCCTATAAAACTAGATATATACATGAACATAAAATTACATTTGAAAACATAAAATAAAATATATTATTTTCTTTGAGAACACCACTATTTCATTTAGAATATACATATATATATCAATAGTTATACACTTCCTAGAATATAAGGTAATTTAAAAATAAGAAAGGGGTGATCTCAGATACTCATTAAGGGTATGTATACTATAAAAGTTAATAGAGCATGAGGATTGTGGGAAATAATGATAATCAAATAATTAAATATAAATAATCACATGAAATATAAATATTTCCTTGAATATCATAAAAAAATAAATAATAACGTGGAAACCAATAACTTATTTCATATTTATGGAATTCATAATACCATAAATCATAAATTTAATTACAATTAAGGTTATATTCTAAGAAATATTACATAAATAGTAAAGGATTCATCCAAATAACCAATATAGTCTATCTCATGAGACATATAGATGCATCCCAGGGATATATAATTAAGGATATAGCCTTCATATAATAAGTCTAATGAATTAATCATATTAATAATCAATAAAAATTAATCAGGATGCCATAAAAACCAACAACTACCTAAATCAAAATAACTAAAATACAAAATGTCCATACTTTCCATAGTCAAAATATACATTAACCATCAAGTAAAATAAGTTTTATAGTATCATTTTAGTATATTATCAACAAAACATTAAATAAAAGATGATGTGAAGATGAAAATTCTTTAAAAATATCACTTGACACATTCTTTGGTAAAATTCCCTTTTAAACTCCAAATTACATATTTAATGTCTAGAATAATTCTTATATATTAAGGAAAAAAATTTCGTTTACATTATTATTGGAAATTATTTAATTATATTCAAAGAAAATAGTTCTTATAATGGTGGTTAATTCTGTATATGATGTATAAATTACAAAATATTCCTTTCAGAATGTTGTAAAAAGTCAACAAGTGCCTCGTTCTAAAAAAACAAGAATATTTCTTTTATACCATTTTCTAAATATTCAAGCATTGATATAGTTTTAATAAATAAATTTAAAATTTTAAAAACATATTTTTAAAAATTTAATATAAAATATAGATATGGAAGAGAATGATTTTCAATCAAGTAGAAGAAATATTGGTTTTCCTTAAAAAATAATTTCAATATCTTGAATACATAAAGATAGTAAACTGAAATGGAAACTTTTAATATATAAAAATAACAAAATGAGGAAAAAATTTATTAGGTATAAGATATATATAAAAAATAATTTCCCCAGTGGATACATAAACAAAAATAATCTGGAATAAGGATGAGACTGTGAAATAAACCCTTAGCTGTGGCCTGATTTCTATTATATATGTTCAAAGATCATGTATAAAAAATATAGATTTATTATAAAACTATTAGATAATAATAATAAAAAATATCATATAATATATGATTTACTCATTACCTTTTATGACAAATTAATTAATATTTATTTTATAAAATCATTGTTCATGGTGATAACTTTTTTGTTTTTTCATGTAAGTTTCATTTTCGTAGATTTGGTCCTTGTAATTTGTCCATGGTTCTGTCATATATATAATCTAAAACCTGATATAAATATCATAACTTTTAACACTATATTTATTTTTGTAATCCATAAGATCTATGTATATAAAAATTAATTAGACCATCCATTGAGATAGAAGGTCATATGTATGCATGAATAATGTTTTCATTTTTCTACGGATACAACGGAAGGAAGGTAAATAATAATTCACATTTTCATAATATTGTTATTATTATATAAATCATATATATTCAAAAACGTCTATACTTATTACCATACATTAAAATTGGAAATGAAAAACGAGTAACATGGCTTTGTATAGGCGGTGCACACATAAACATGAGAAATGTAGTCATTTTAAAAAGGATTACATGGTAAGAAGGTAAGTATCGTATTATAATTACATAATTATAATTATGTAATAAAAATATTTATATATATTTATACATTAAATCTATCATTCTACATTACGTCAGGGGTGGTGATGGAAAACGAATTCATCGGTTCGTGAAGTGGTAGTCCACTATATACATGATGGACGATTTCATTTAGAATTTTATGGATGAGGAGATGGATACAGGTAATTAAATTAACAAATTAATATTTTAGTATATTTAAAATAAGTTATTATTATTATTTCATAATATATTAATAATAATTCAAGGAGGTAAAAGGATCAATAAAATTGAAATTTCCAGTAAAAAATGATACCTCTTCATTGGAAAATGACTTTAGGTTTACACAAAATTTCATTCTAATATTATTTTATAAAAAATAAAATTCCAATATTAAAAATAAAGTTATGTAATTAATGGATTTGGATAGGTATTTGATGAGAAAAAAATACTTTTTAAGTGTGAGGAAAAGAGGAAACGAGGTTCCCTTTTATAATTGAGGAGTGGAATTTCATTAAATACAAAAAACTATTCAATAATGAGAAGTCACTCTCAATCCAAGTGCCAAAAAATAGAAAAATAATATAGGTGAGACAATATAATATTTATTCACAACATAAAAACTAAAAAATAAATATTTTTATACATGTTATTCCCTTTACATCTAAGGTTACTCATATTTACCATTTTAGATTTCACCACAGTAACTTGTTGTTTTAACCATTGTAATTTATCAATTTTGAATAAAAATAAAATGGGTCTTAATAGAAAATTTGGACCAAATAATTAAAAATGTTAAAGCTAATTTATTATATAAAAAATATATCTATATGTAAAATTAATTTTAATACATTTTCATTTAACACGCAAAACCCCATTTCAACCATAATCGTGATACTTTTTTATGACTTCTACTATCAAATATGAAAAAATATTAAATTGAAATTATAAAATACTATTAAATATTATGATACAACTTATGTAATAAATTTTTTAAAATTCAATTTTATAGATACAGATGAATTTAATTCAAAATTAAACATTCAAACATGATGAAAATGTTTTTATGAATAAAAATTTCTCCCAAGTAATATATTTATTATATGAAAATTTAATATAATTCTTATTCAAATGAAGTAAATTGGATTAATAATATTATTATTAATCTTATTTTACTTTTTAAATAATTTAAAAATAATGTGGAACTTTTTAATTATTTAATAACACAATTATAATGAAAATCAGTATTTTTCAATATTTATCAAAAAATATATCTTTTCATAAAGTTATAAAAATTTAATTCAAATATAATTTCAACATTTTGATTTAAAAAATGAATTTTATATTTTCACATTAATTTTCTAAAATTTAAAAATTTATTTTTATAACATGTTTGCAAATGATACAAAACCTATTTTTACAAAGAAAAAATACGATTTTGAAGCATAAAATTTGATTTATTTTTAGCTTGTAGCACCACTAATTTGTGGATTGTGCCCTTTTTATACATTTTTATTCATATTACGTGTTTTGGAATGTTTTTTGGGGTTTGTAAAGGATTTTGAAGAGTTTAGAGGAATTTATAAGGTTGAACAGTTTGTGCTAGGTTAGGGGAAACCATGCGAGAATCCCAAGTAACCGTATGATATTCCACTATTTGGATAGTATCATCTACATGGTTAGAAGAGGGTTTGTTAAAATATTCTGGATATCCATACGACCCATTAAAAATTATTTTTGAAAAGTTGTTTAGATGGGATTTCCCCTAAATTACCCATTTCATTACCCATACGAACCTTATGCAGTATTTCTTCCTCTCAAGGTCTAAGGGTGTTCTGATACTTTTTTTGGAAGGGATTTGAAGGGGTTTTAAGGTAGATAGAAGGAGGTTCCTCTAGGGTAAGTCTTTTCTGTTGGTTTGATTACGGTATCCTCTAGATCTTCTCTCTTACCTATCGTGGTTTTCTAGATCTACATCCGTTGCATGTAGATCTATGATTGTTTTTCCCATAGGTGATGATTTCAGGGCTTTTTGATGACAGGGAAGTATATCTACAATTATTTTTTAGGACAATTTTCCTGAATTTTTTTTTGTGGTTTCTTGTGGGTCGATTGCACAAGAACCCAAAGTTAGTTTCCTTCTCTCTTGACTCATATTTATTATAACTATATGAAATGTTTGAGATTAATTTATTTTTCTAGAAATTAATTTTTATTATGATGTGAGAATATTGGTGGAAACCCATTAGCTTATGAATTGGGTAATTTGAGTAAAATGAGATATTTTTGAAAAGTGGGTTTGGCTGTGTGATTTTAAAATGTCAATTTTAAAGTCGATAATGGATTGAATTATAGAAAATGTTTTAAGAAAGAGGAATTTTAATAAAGATGTTGTTTTATTATATTGTGTTATGGTATGGAAAATGGTTAAAGGGTGTTTTCAATAAATGGGGGATTTATTGACGTGATTTTTCATGGCTTTTAATTGGTTGTGTTCAAATTGTATGGCTTTAGAGCGCTTTATTCTTATTGGTAGGTTCTGTATTATGAAATGAGGTTACTGTGTGGAAGTGGGCAGGAAGTTTCACTATAAAATGTGATGGATAGTGGATAGAAGGGCCACCATTATGGATAAGTGGTCAGCAAGTACCATTAATAGGAAATGTAGGGAACATGTTGGATGGAAGTTCCACCGTAATGGTTTTCCTTATGCGTCTCTTTGAAAGAATTTTTTTTGTGCTAATCTTTGAAAGTGATATAGCTCATGGAATGGTTGTGTCTTCCCTTGTTTAACATGGATATGTAAGAGTATGTTTGGCATGTAATAATTGTTGAAATATTGGTTGTTTTATATAAATTATTTTATATAATTGTGCTAATAGTTATATCTTATTGGCATGTGTAGGGAAGCCATTTGGGAAAATCATAATGAGTATTATCACACAGCCCTGCATAGTAAATTGGTGATTTTGAAGTTGTTATATTCCAAGACATAGGTAAGATGAAGGAATCTCCTTTTACTAGGATTTATTCATGATGATTGGGTGGTTTGGTGGTTCTTGGAGTGTGGAGCATGTTGTGGAGCTGTAGAGGGTGGCTTGGTTTACAATGGGTCTCTTGTATTGTCTTCTGCTTGATAATTTTATTTTGGTTTGGTCTTATTGGTTTTTGTGAATTGTTATGGAATTGTTTGTTCGTACTTTGGTAGAATATAGTGCATGTTTCTATTTAAACATGCATAACATAGTTTTGTTGGAAATGTATTTTTTGGGTGGGTGGTTTATTCTAAGGGAAAATATTTCCCTAGTTTATTTTCAAGGACCTCGACATAAATTTCTAGCCATTGGTGCCAGGGGAATGTTGTTTAAGGAATAATAGCACCTCAACACCTTACTAATCCAATGAGGTTGTGGTGGGATGTTATAAGTTGTATCTGTTTTTTCGGTCGTTTTGCGTTAATTATTGGTCTTGGTGTTGACATTCTTCCGAGGTCCATTCTTTGAGTTGGGATGGTACCGAGGCATAGGATTGTAGGAACGTGGAATGTATTGAACAAACGAACATAGCTAACCCTTTTATGCTGAACTTCATGTTACCAAGGATTTGGGCACATAATTGTTTCAGAGAAACATATAGGTATTGGATATATCATTTTCATGGGTGTATCCAATACGATGATCATGGAATTCATAATAGAAATAACATTCCACTAGGATTCATATTTCAATTGGTATTATGGCTTTTGTTATGGTATGAATATATGGATGTGTGGAAAATCTGAAAATTAATTTAATTGTGAATATTTCAAATGTGAATGGTTTTGGTATTTTATAAAAGGGTCAATTTTTAAAAGATAGTGTATTTTTCAGAATAGTGATACATGGGAAAAGTGAACTTGTGGGAATCCTTGTTTTGATAGTTGTTATGTGATTTAATTTGAATCATAAGCCTTTTATTTCTAGGGGTGTGGGATGTATGGTTATTTTATTATTTACATAAATGGTACCGGGTTGGCATCGTAGAGACAAAGTAGAGGATGATTATGAAAATATAGTGGAACCTGAGCCCCAAGTGAACTAGTATCTAGTGAAGAGTACAATGCACGCTTTCCATGCTATGGAAAGTGAGAATAAAATGGATGATCCAAAGCATGTAGATCATGTTGTTAATTATCAAAGGTATAATCCTCATATCATTAGTGGTGATTCGGAGCTAGAAAGGGCTTATTCATGGATGAATACAATAGATAGGATATTTGAATTCATAGAAATACTTGCAGAGCTAAAAGTGTAGTGAGCCACATATTTGTTGGAAGATCATTCCCTTTAGTGGTAGGAGCTAGGAGTCCATACAGGGATAGAAAATGGTGTGACATGGGAGGGTTTTGATGAATTTTTTAATAAATAATTCTACCCTCATACATTCAAAAATCAGAGTGCAATTGATTTATTTTATTTGAAGAAGGAGAACCCTTCAGAAACAGATTATATAGCTAGGTTTATGGACGTAGTAAAGTTTTCACCTCAGGTGGAAGGTAGTGCCTCATTTAAGGAATGTATTTGTGAAGCTGGGATGATACACGAAATTCATTAAATTTTAGAGATGTTGTGTATAAATTATTACACAGTAATATTGAATAGTGCTTCAGTGGATGCGAGAGATATTTTGGGGGCTATAGGCATGTAATATAAGTTGGTACCCATGGGGAATTGTGGGAACTCGAACATTGGGTTCAAGTAGATGAGGGACACTTATTTCTAGGGTGATATTATGGCTCAAAATCATAAGGTAGGATCAGTGATTCTTCCTCTAAAGCCTCATAGTAAGCCTGTATGTTTTTTTTATTTCTCTATTGGACACATGAATAGAGATTGTACAACAAAACCTTGAGCATGTCATAACTATAACAATATGGGGAATCTTCTGTGGTATTTCTATAATTCTTTGACGTTCTGTGTTCGTCGTAATGCCCAGGGGTCGTAGCCATCGTATGCCTCGATGAGAAATGGGTACAAACATACTCCTCATCAGTAGAGCCAAGTTATTCATGGTGATTCTGGAATAACCATAACACCTCATCAGGGGAATAAAGAGCATAGTGTGTAAAGAACACATTTGATTGGAGCTAAATAGGTTGTGATGGATGATCAGTCAGGACCATCCACAGTGCGAGGTATGATTCTTTTGAATTCCATGATGATGTATTCTTTGTTTGACACAAGTTCTTCACATTGTATTCTTGCTTCTCATGATATTAGTTTTCTGTGCTTTAATGTTGACATGATTACTTCTTTTTTAAATCATCAAAATCTTCTAGGTCAAAAAGTGTGTTGAGCATTCCTATGTAGAGTGTATTTATTAGTTGTGGAAGACCATGAATTGATGTGGTATTTATCAGTTCCTGAGATGGATTCTTATGATATAATCCTGGGAATGGATTGGTTGGGGATGTTTAAGGCCCACATCAATTTTTATGCATGAACGGTTAGTTTTATGATGGAGGATGGAATTGAACACCTCTTTAGATGGAAGAGGAATGAAAAGATATGTGCAATGGTTTTATAGGCACTAGATATTTCCATGATATAATATTAGTTAGAAGTGTTGTCATTGAAATTAGTGGAATTAGTTTACCAGATAGTTTTTACAGAAGTTGTTGATTAGTTTATGGATGACTTTCCTAAAAAAATGATTGTTTGTTCCACACGTGAGATTAGTGGAGTTTATGATTGATATCTTTTCAGGGACAAGTCCTTTATCACTTCGTTCTTACCATATGGTACTAAAAGAATTGTGTGAATTAAAAGAGTAGTTGGAAGAGTTAGAGAACAAAGGGTTCATCCGACCTATCACATCTTTGTGGGAAGAACCGATTTTTTTGTTAAAGAGGAACATAGAACTCCGCAGCTCTGTGCGGATTATTGTAGACTTAATCAGGTTATGATAAAGAACCAATATCAACTTCAATGAATTGAGGATTTGATTGACCAGTTTAGGGGAGATCAGTGGTTCTTCAAGATTTAAATGATGTCAAGATATCATCAATTGTGGGTGAGGATGAAGGATATTCCCAAAATATCATTCAGAAGTAGATATATCCATAACAAGTAATTGGTTATGCCCTTTTTTCTAAAGAATGCACCAACGGTATTAATGGAATCGATGAATCAGATTTTTCTGAGATATCTGGATACATTTTGGTGGAGTTTTTTGATGATATATAGGTGTATTTCTGGACAAGGGTACAACATGGACAGTAGTTGGCTATAGTGTGGGGGTTCTTAAGGGATCATGGATTATATGTAAAATCGTCAAAATGATACTTTTGGACATAGGAGGTTCATTTCCTCCACCCAATTATTTAAAATAAGGTTGTTTCAGTTGATCTGGAAAAGATATAAGAAGTTATCTCTAGAAAACTACCAAAGAACATTTTTGAGATATGAAGCTTCCTTGTTTTAGATGGCTATTAGTGACATTTTGTTCACGATTTCTCACGATTGGCTTCGTCGATGATAAATTTGAAAAGGATGAATGTTCCATTTCAATGGAATGAGTAGTGATCAAAATGTTTTCAAGAGCTAAATTATCTACTTACATCAACCCCAATATTGGTTTTTCCTTAACCAAGGAAACGGAATGTGGTGTATTATGACACATAAAGATCAGGGTTGGTGTGTGATCTCATGCAAGGGGATCATGTGGTTTCATATTTTTCATAGTAGTTGAGGTTTCACGAGAAGAAATACCAAACAAATTATTTGGAGTCGGCAATAGTGGTTCATGATTTGAATATGTCTTTTCATAATCTCTTTGGTGAGAAATTCATGTTGTTTACTGATGAAAATAGATTAAATTATATTTTATCACAAAACGATTTGATCTAGAGGCAAAGGATATGGATGGAATATCTACAAATGTTTGATTTTGACTTAAAATACACATCAGGTAAGTGAAATTATATGGAAGATGAATTATGTTGGAAATCATAAGGCCAGATGGTGAAATAGGTATCAAATCAATGGAAGTTGAAGTCAATCGTAGCTGAAAAGTAGTTGGAATGTGAGGACCAAGTTGAAAGAGTGGTCTTATTTCCAATTTTGTTGGTTCATGACATGGTTGGTTTGGTTAAAGAAGAACGTGCATATGATTTTGGGTGTATGGTGATGTGATGTTGAAATTTACAATATGTATAAGGCGTTGAAAGTATAGTTCTAGTGGGATGGTATGAAAAGGGAAGTGGATGTGTTTGTTTCAAGATGCATGACTTGTCATCATGTCAAGGCAGAGCATCAGCGGCCTGCAAGAATGTTGCAAAATTTTCCTATTCTTGTTTGGATGTGGGAACAAATAGAGATGGATTTTGTGATACGTCATTTGATAATGGCAATGAAATATGATTCCTTATGGGTGATTATGGATCGACTCACAAAGTCAGTCATTTTCATCCCAATTTTTGAATCATATACAGTGGAGGATCTTTCAAAATCTATATCCGTGAAGTGGTAAAGAGGCATGGTGTTTCAGTTTTGATTAAATCAGATAGAGATTCGAGTTTAACATCTCATTTCATGAAATCCTTGTAGCAATCCCTTGGGATACAGTTGATGATGAGCACGACATATCATCCATAGATGGAAGGCCAATCTAATAGGACGATACAAACATTTGAGGGTATTATAAGGGATTGTGTGATGGATTTTGGTGGTTCATGGGAGGAGAACATACCATTGGTTAAGTTATCCTATAATAATAGTAATCATAATTCAATACATATTGCTTGATTTGAGGCATTTTATGGGTGTTAGTGTCCTTCTCCACAATGTTAGTTGGGAACGAGTGAGATCTCGATGATTGGACCGATCCAACTTAAAAATAATACGAAGAAGATCATGTTGATCCAAAAGAGGACAGAGACAACATTAATTCATCAAAAATCATATGTGGACCATTGATGATGACTGTTTTTAGTCAAGGTGGATGATCATGTGTTTGGGAAAATCTCTCCTAGGGTGGGACATGATGAGTTTGGAAAGTAGGGTAAGTTATCTCTGAGGTATATTGGGCCTTTTTAGATACTTGATCGTATCAGAGAGGTTCCTTATTGGGTGGATTTTTCTCTATGGTTTACTGCAGTGAACAATGTGTTTCATGGGTCGTAGTTGAAAAAGTATCAGCCGGATCGTGGCTATGTTATACGTTGAGATCATGTTGAGTTAGAAACATATTCTTATTTGGTGCACATACCGGTGTAGATTGTGGATATCCAAGAGAATGTCATTCATGGTAAAATAAATATTTTAGTTCAGTTTTTGTGGTATCATGATTAGATTTAGGAGGAGACATGGGAGTAGGGGAATGAGATGGTCGAGTAGCGGCCCAAGATCTTTCGACAGAGTGGGATTTCCCTACATTCAAAGGACATAAATTCCAATAGTGTGGAGTATTTAGAACCCCCATTTTGAAGTATGAATCCCCTGATTATACCTTTTTTATGCATACTATGGGGTTGGGAAGTGTTTGGAAGAGTTTGGTGGAGTTTGGAATGGTTTTGGAAGAGTTTGGAGGCTTTTTAAGACTGCACAATTTGAGCACGGTTAGGGGAAATAGTGTGAGAATAACCGGTAACCATGTGATATACCACTGTTCAGATATCATCATCCGTAGGGTCAGTGCATAGTTTGTAAACTGTGTGAGCTAACCATGTGACCCATGAAAAATGAGTTTTTTTTTAAATGGGGTTAGTTGGGATTTTCCCTAACTCACCCATTTCTTCTCCCATACGAACCATATATGGTATTTATTACCCTCAAAGGGTAGGGGTTCTATCCTACTCATTTTGGAAGTGATTTGAAGGGTTTTAAAGGTGGTTTGAATGTTTTTAATCTTGGATAAGTCTTATCTCTTTGTTTTGTTGTAGTTTCCTCAAGATCTTCTCTATTCTGTCTCATGGTTTTCAAGATCTACATCAGTTGCAGGTAGATCTAGGGTCTTTGTTGCCTTAGGTGATGATTTTAGGGCTTTTTTGATGATAGGAAAGAAGATCAAGAGTAGTTTTAGTGGATCATTATCATGGATATCTGGTGTGTTTTTTATGGGTTGATTTCACTGGAACCTTATGGTAGGTGGTTTCACCCTCAAATCCACTTTTTAGATCTTGAGGCCATATTTCAAATTAATTTTTTTTCTAGAAGTTAATTTTTATTATGATGTGAGAATATTAGTAGAAAACCATTAGGTTATGATTGGGGGGATTTGGTTAAAATGGGTTATTATTGAAAAATGGTTTTCATTATCTGATTTTAAATGGTTGATTTTAAAGTCGATAATGGTTTGAATTATGGAATTTTTTTTTATAAATGTTGAATTTAAGTAAAGAAGGTTTTTATTAGAATGTGGTTCAACATGGAAAACAATTAAAGGGTTTTTTTAATAAATGGGGGATTTCTTGATGTGATTTGGCATGTGTAGGAATTGGTTGTGGGCATAATGTATGTCCTTGGTGTGATTTATGCTTATTATTTGGTTAAGTATTATAGCTTTTGTTTATTGTATGTAATTGAGTGGGAAGTGTCACTGTAAATGGTAATGGATAGTGTACTAAAGGGTGACCATTATGGATAAGTGGTCGGGATGTAGCACTAATTGGGAATGTAGAGAACATGTTGGTTGAACGTTCTACCATATTGGTTTTGTTTGTTGTGTGTTTCTTTTCAAGATGGAATTTGTTATGTTAATGTGTGATAGTGATATGGCTTATGGAATGGTTTTGGATTCCCTTGTTTTTCATGGCCTGGTAAGGGTATGTTGGGTATGTGGTAATTGTTGAACTATTGGTTGTCTTATATAAATTATTTTAATTAATTGTGATAAAGGTTTTATCCTAGTTGTAAGTGTAGGGAAGTAATTTGGATGAATCCTACTGATTATTATTACTCACCCATGCTTGGCACATTGGTACTTTTGGAGATGTTGTATTCTGGGACATAGGTAACAGAAAGGAAACTCATTTTTCTATTGGTTCTTCATGATTCTTGGGTTGTTTGGTGGTTCTTGGGGTATGTAACTTTTTATGGAGCTGTGGAGGGTTACATGGTTTACTATGGGTTTCTTATTTAGTATTCTTCTTGGGACTCCTATTTTGGATTGGTTGTATTGGTTTTTGATAATTTTTGTGGATTAGTTTTGTTGACTTTTGTTACAATATGGTTTGGGTTTCTATGTTAACATGCCTCATATAGTTTTTCTGGTAATAGTTTGTTGGGATGGTTCATTTATCTCAAGGGAAAATTGTTCCCCCATATTTCCTGAATCCCTTGAAATTTATTTCTATCCCTTGGAACCTTAGGAATGTCGCTTAAGTCCTAGTAGCACCTCACCACCTTCTCAAGATGACTGGGTAGGGGCGGGATGTTACATAACCCATGTATTGAAGAAATATCATATGGATGATAACAAATTTAATAGAAAATTTAATATATAAATTTCATTAAAATAATTCACTAATTGTTATTAATTTAATTTTTAAATAAAACATTATGTTCTTAAAAATGACATTGCAGATAATCATTTCTGTTAATTTTAATTGTTTTATATTTTCATTTATAATAGATTGAAAAAAAATAATTTATATTTTATATATGTAAACCATATATTTTCATAAATAAGATTTATCTCTTAATACCCACTAATTAAATGGAATGGTTATAATGAAATACTATGTTAGAATTCGTTTAGACTCACAGTTGTATGTATCCCTAGCAATCAAAGAGATTAAATTTATTTAAAATGAAATATATTCTAAAATACTAGGGTGCACAATCTACCCCAATGATAATTAATTTCTCCATCGATATTACCTTAATATGATATAAAAAATAATGATTTTTCATCCTCATCACATCTTCAGGTTTCCACGCAGCTTCATCGAATATCGGATTTTTCCAGTGAACTTTTACCAGAAGTATAATATTTTTCCACAACACATTATCTCTAAGATCTAAGACTAGTATTTTTTATTCTTAATAGGAAATAATATGATCTAGTGGTATATCCTCTGAGTTTAGTACATGTTAAGGATCATGTATGTACTTCCTCATGAGAGATACATGGGACACATCAAGAATCCAAGAGAGGATTGTTCGATGAGCCATGTGAGAAGCTCCTATACATACTTAATCAAAAATCATGAAGGGGGAAATATACATAAGGCTAAAAATTACCATCTTTGGAATCTCATTACCATATTATAACGTTAAATTTATAGAAATACCATCTCACTTACCTCAAACTCCAAATATCATTGATTTTTACTAGTAAAACATTTCTATGGACTCTGAGCCTACTAGATTTTCTATTTAATGGTTATGGATTTCTCTACCATTTACTTCCCTAAAGCATGAAGCAATAGTTTTTTTTTCATCTAATTCATCCAAGAACATTGTAAATATATAGTTCATTACATTTAGGTATTCATAAAGAGACATCTAAATACTCGAGTGAACGAAATTGTGGTTAGAAAACAAGACTAGAGGATGGTGTTAATCCAAAACACCAGGGAATTAAAGTGAAAATGATCTAAACATATCCTATAAGGTATGAATGGTCCTATTAGATTAACCATCAATCTTAGGGTGATAATAATTACTAAAACATTTTTTATAGCCAGAACCTGCTAAATAATATTCTAGAACATAGAGGTAATCCACATATTTCGATCATATAAAATTGAACGTGGTGTTCCATAAAACCATACCATTTCTTAATTTATATTATAGTAATCCAATCAATTGGCGAATCCCCTTATATAACTAGGATTTTTACTGAATTTTTAATGATTACAACAATAAGCCTTATAAAGTTGTGTATTTTTTATATTAGGTGGAGTCTAATGACTTAATCCTTAGTGATGTTTTTTATTTCTATTATGTTCTGGGCAATGGTTGTAACATCCCTTAAGATTTCTATCAAAAAAATATTAATTTTTAATATACATGGGATTGAAATATATACAAAAAAATATATCTCTGCAAGTTTTCCTATATGAAATACTCCTTCATATATCTATACATCTCCGCACTTCTAGTATGTATAGAGAATGATGAATTATGTAAATTATCCAATAGCACATTCTTTAAATATATTATGGATAGACCACATACATTATTCCTAAACCTTATTATCCTATTAAAATCAATGATGAACACATGAACATTTATTACCTGCTTATTTAGTCCCATATTTCCCTTCTGCACCTCTTTAATCATCATTTGGCTTGATAGTTAAATAAAAATTTCTGAAAGATAAGATCTATCCCCATCCTTGAAGATATCAAGACCCATCCATAAAAATTCGAGATATATTGGATAATTTTTATCCATGAGATAGATAATATAAAATTTACTATCTAAATTATCGTATCAGCTATATTTTTCTCCTTCCCTCTATGGTAATGTATGAATTTATAAAAAACATTAACAAACACAAAAAATATTAATTGTAAAATATTCAAATCTTTCTAGGAAAATATAATCTTGTTGATTTTATAATATTTATATATATCACCCCTTTCACCATGAAGAAAATTCCTCCACAAAATCAATGTATAAATTATCACTTCCAACTCCAAACCATGAGTTTCATTACTTATCTCACTTGTTTTTAGTTGGAGAGAGGCATTTGTTATCATAATTTCATTCATTATGAGGACGCATCCTTTTCCATTAATTAATGAATAACTATAGATCACAAATCCTTCCATACATTTGGGTAGTGTATCATAGGTTTAGTGACCAAAAATTGGTTCATTTCTCTTTAACCTACTTCACATTCATCTATCCTTGTGATCCTAACCCCCTTCCGAGTCAATTTAGTGAGTGGATTGGATGTGAATGAAAACTCTCTCAAAAAGCATCATTAGTATCCATAAAACCCAAAAAAACAACTAATTTATTTTACCATGGATTGTCACATCCATTTATTATTAACTTCAATCTTTTTATGGATCCACTGATATACCCACACTAGAGATTATTTGACCAAATAATGAAACACCCTAAAGTCAAAATTTAAACATGGTAATAATAAAAATTATTCTTACTCACGGTATTCACCATAATTATAAAATATATTTCATTCTCTTCATTGATATTTGAATATATAATAAATATCATCTATAAAGAGTAACACAAACAAATAAATGAAATATACATAGACTCTATTAGTTAAATTTATGAATATAGTTGGAGCATTGGTAATTCCAAAGTTATTAATATAATTCATAATGACCATACCTCATAGGGAAGGTTTTCTTAGGATAGTATTCCTTCTTATCCCTTAGAAGATGACGCAAAGATCAACTTACGATCTTGGAAAAGTAATGATCTCTTCATAATTGTTCAAATTGTTAATCGATATAAGGTATATGATACCTATTCATAATAGTATTATTTTCATGTTGTCAATAATCAATTAAAAGGAACATTGAAAAATCTTTCTTCTTAACAAAAATAATTGGCACACCCCATGGTGAAGCACTGGTCTAAATTAATACCTTATTTATATTCTCTAGGAGTTTCTTCTTCAATTACTTCATCTCAATATGGGACATTATATACGGATTCATTTATGTAGTTATGACACAAAGTTTGTGTTCTATTAAAATACAATCTTCCCGATTTAGTGTAAGACTAGGAAATTCCTTAGTAAATACATCATCATACTGTAAAACAATAGAAACATTTTTAATATTGTGTTCCTCCCTAACCATATGAGATGAATATCCGACATGAAAAGGTAGAAAAACTTATATACAGAATTAATTATAGTTGGGTGATCTCATTCATCTACACACTAATATATGATTGATGTTTTATTTGAAATATCAAAATCAACTACCCTTTACTTGAATATCAATATGGGTTCTATATTGAGTAAGCCAATCCATACAAAAAAAGTACATCAAATTAAACAAGATGAAGTATATCATGTTTTAAATAAAGTACCATACTTTTAAAATTATATCGTAGAGGAGTTATAAATTTGAGAAGAGGTCATCCTACCATTAATAGTTTTTACCACCAAAACAATATCTATTCATTGAGGTGGTGATGCAATAACCTTATAAAAATATTTTTATATAAAAGAGTTGGTACAACCAGAATCAAATAAAACAATTTCAATCCTGGAGTGGAAGATAAGTGTACTTTTTTACACATTGCTAGGAACTTCCTAGACAACTATAGTATTTGAATAATCCTATCCTTCTCCCCACATATTATTTTGTAAAAGTATACCTTGATGTTTAGGGATTATTTTATAATAGTTCTACATATCCTTATATTTAAAGAACTATCATTTGTTTTCTTCTCCCTTCCCCGAACATTTATAAGCATTATGGACTTTTTTCTCCACATTGGAACCAACCACATTTTACTTTTAAAAATGTACCAAGGTGTTTCTTTCCAAAAGTATTACATGTCAGAAAAAAGTCCTTTCTATTATTCCCTATATCTATCTTTTATTTTTTCTTCATCTTTCTCTCTTTATTTTCATTAAATATACAAGTATTGAAGATTTATTTCTCTTTTTTGATATCAAATGACACTATATCCTAATATGATAGGTGTTTTTGGGAGACTTGCGCTTTTCTATTTATTTTATTAATCCCAGCAGATAAATTGTCTAACTTTCTCTTTTCATTACATACATATTCTATAATTTTTCTTACTAACATTGTAAAATTAGCTTCATACTTAGTAACATTATCCTATTCCTTTTTTCTAATAAACAATAATTTTCTCCCCAAATCAACTCGTTGTTCATTAAGAAAATATGTTTCTTTGAAAAGTTCCTTAAAATACTTCCATTCCAGGTTCTCTATTTCCACCACATCGTTAGTATTTAGAATCAACGACCACCATAAATCTTTATCCCATAAGAAATAATAAATTTCTGTCCCAGCTTTGTCTCATTTATTTCTTCTCAAATTGAAAAATATATCCTATAATGAACTTATCCGTTTCTTAGATATAATGGGAATTATAGTGCTATTTAATGAGAGTGGTTTTCAACCCTAGAAGAAATTTTACATTGTTACATTGCATCATGGATCAATAGGGGAATACATATTGGAATGGTTTTTAGTCAAATCCTGAGTTAGCCTCCCCAATATAGTTATAATTTGTTTAAATACAGTTGTATCTTCATTATCATACACATGTGGGAAATCCCTAAATGAATTAAGTGTGTGAATAGAGATTCCATTACTTCTTTTTGGAATTTTTTTTTTCGGAAAAAGTATATTCTAGTTCAGATCATAAAATATTGTATTACAATTAATTATTATAAAACTATTGAAATAGTGAAAAAAATTAGAAATTTTTGAAAATCTAATCTAGGAATAAAAAACAAGGTTTCTTTAAGAATGTTCTCAAATCTTATTTTTTTCAAATATTTCATATTTTTTGTAATGAATTTGTGTATTAACATAAAAATATACCCCCAAGAGTGTTAAAATATGTACTGAGTTAGGGAAGACTCACCATTCCCCAAAATTACGTCTAAGATGTAATTAAAACAATTATTTTCAGGGTTACTACCCGTAGATGCCTCTATACCGAAACAATGTACAATTGTATTATGTAGATAATTATTTATTCCTATAAAAAGCATACAATCTCCACCTTAATAGAATTTATAATGTTATCTTATACAAATACATATCCTAATAGTTAGTCAACTGGTTACATTTTATAATCCTATTTTTATTAAATCTTGTTCCCATGATTTCTACTAAACCACATTTGATAAAAAATATAATGACCCTAACCCTAGTAGCCTTGAAGTACTATTTGCATTATTACAACATCCTTATAATAAAAGGAACCACATCCAGAATGGATGAATAGTTTAGTAGCCATAGAAAACTAGATACATAGTTGAATTTAAAATTACATTTGATATCATAATAAATAAAACATTTTTTAACTTTAATAATACCATTATCATATTTATCATATCCAATCATATCTATCAAAATACACTTCATGGAATATTGGGGGAAAACATAAGAAAGTGGTTACTTTATATTTGTATTAAGGGTATTCGTAAAGAGATAGCTAGTAAGAAATAAATAATATGGAAGGAATAAATGTAAATAAAATTATTCTACATAAATAATAACTTGATCTATAAATATTTACATGGAAATCATAACAAATCTAATAATCTAATGTTTATCAATAATTGATTTCATAGTATTGGAATATATAAAGTCGTGCATCTAAAACATACCATTAGGGACACATTCAAAAACATTTTATATAAATGGGTAAGGCACCATAAAGGCCACATGCTAAAACATTTTATATAAATGGATAAGGCTATATCAAAATACCTTATCTTTGATTTCTCATGAGACATACCGAAGCATCGTGGGGATATGTAGTTCTTGGTCTCACTAGTCACTTAATTAGTCCAATGAAATAATTATATGAATAATCAATAAATCTTATTCAACATGCCTTAATAATTAGTAAATACCCATATTAAAAGAACTATAAGTCACAATATCAACACTCTCCCAAGTCAAGGTGATCGTAAACCATCTAGATAAATAAGGTGGATTGTATCATTAGAGTAAATCCTTATAATAATGATAAAAAAAGGATGTTGAAATTAAAGATTTTTTTTAAAAAGATCATATGAAATTTTTTAAGGGTAATACCTTCTTCACATTGAAATAACTTATTTAAAATCTGAAATATTTCAAAAATTTAAAAGAATCATTTTCTTTGAAAAGTGACTTGTAAAATTTAAAAAACTGATTGAAAATAATGAGCGGTCATGACAACATTTAATTTCATACCTACTGTATAAGTTAAAAAACATTAATTTCACCTTGATATAAATAGGTAAAAATATACCCTGTTTGGAAAAAAATGAAGATTCATTTTATTATATAACATACCACCCCTCTCCCAATTAGACTGGAATGAGGCGATGGGGGTTACTAGCCTTAGGTAACATCCCCAAGACACCAATGGATGGAAAATATTTCCAGGATCCTTAATAACATTTGAGGGGATGATTTTCCCATTGAAATATAAACATCTAAAATACAATAAAATAAACAAACAAACCACTATATGATGAATGGGTAGAAAAATAAAACTCAAAACACAACCAAACCATCAATCAAATCAGAGTAATAAGTTGAAACAAAGTGACATAAAAAATGATTCAAAAGAAGCAAAACCTATAGACCCCAAAGATATCAAAACAACAAATCCAAACCTTATTCATACTCCAACTCAAAAATCCATGACCATAGTATCAAGAAGAATCACTAAAGAAATAAGATACATTAACTTTATATGTGTCTCAGTAGATAACATCTTAAAACACAAAATAGTGCCCAAGTAGTGGGTGAGTCTAATAATTTTGGGATCTCCCCAATGACATACCAAATCATTCCAAAATGAAAATAAATGTTATTACACTTAAATAAAATAGTTTAATTGAAATTTGAAACATTTTATACAGAATCAAAAATAGTTTACATGGAAATAATTCAGAATAGTCTTTAAAAAAATTCTCAAATCCATTTGGCATACCGATTCATTGATTTCACACATCCACAGAACCAAACATCCACACATCCACACATATACACATGTATAAATATGTGACAGTTACATAATCCTGAATGGTCTCTCATCATTCGACTAATTCATCATAAGGTAACCAATCCAATGTTCTATTACACCTTTCGCACATAGCACTAAGTTATATTTCTACAAGACCTTGTAATATTGAATATGAACACATGCCAATATATATGAATGAACCCATATTTAAAGGATTTCCAATAAATAAATTCATTCATTAAAAAATTTCAAAAATTATTTTCAATGTATCACATGAAAATCATATTTCTAAATTCACTATTTTAATATTATCATCAAAATAGATTTTCCAAAAACCATCCAATTTCAAAAACATTCCCAAATAAATTACTAATGGGGTTACCAATATGAATCACTCAATTATTTCACAATAATTTTTGGAAAACATATATTTCCATCTAGGACTTCATGTTTGAATCAAAGGAAATTGAGAGATAAGACACCTACACTACAAACATTGGAAAAACCAAAGAATGATGTGTAAAAACATGTTGTTATAACATAGATATTCTTCAATTAAATAAATTCAACAATATATCATCATGAATTATATAAAATAACATGAATAAATCTACAAAATATTAGTTCCAAGGGTCTGTAAAAGAGAAGGATAATAGATATAAGAATAATGGCTATGAACAAGCACTTGTCGATAAATATAGATCTCCAATAGCATTGAAACACGTAAAAATTGATCCAATGTCTAAGGGAAACACCTCATAATCCTTGGGAGGAAATGTAATTCAGGGTTTATAAAATATTAGGCAAGTTAAAGAGATATTATGAATTAAACGTAGTTAGATATAAAATTTTTTGTTCCTGAATTTCATGGAATAAGGTCAAGGAGCACATTTTTCCATGTCATGCGCTAACCATGCATGACCAAATTTCACAAGAAACCCCTCACATGGTTGGTTCACAAGGTTATAAAGAACATGAACCAACTATGAATTAATCAAGGTCCAAAATGATATTATTCTTTCATAGTTTCTCATGATAACCTTCCCAGTTTGGCATAACCTTATGCCAATCTTGCACCCACACATTGCCCACTATTTTACCTTACTCGGTTTCTGGAGGGTTTTCATGATTTATATTAATCTTTCTAAGACCACGAATGTCGAGAAAGGACTCCAAATAGTCCCAAAACTCAATTGTACCACTTGAAAATTAACCGAATCAGTATATATACTAAAAATACATAAATAAAGTGTTAAGTACTGTAAACTAGTGGTGTTAAGGCAAGGGCCTCAAGGACATTTGGTGGACGATTTTACCATTGAAAGATACACATCCAAACTACAATAGAACTAAAAATCAACCCACTATATGATTCAATAATACAATAATACAACTAAAACCAAAACCAAAACAACAACAAAATAAGAGTACAAATTGAATAACAAGTTACATAACATAAAGAGAAAAAAAGACAATAAAAACAAGAGACACTAAATACATCAGACCAAAAAATCCCAAATTTATCCAATCCCCTAATCAACAAGACACACTTAAAATATCAAGAATCATCATGAAAGAACTAAGATACACTAAATTTACCCATGTCATGGTAGATAACATCTATAAATACACAGTAGTTCCCAATATGGGGTTGAGTCTAAACACAGTAGTAATCCACCAATGACATCCCAACTCATCCCAGTAGAAAAAAAATTGTTCAAGCATTAATATAAAAAAGTTTAAAATACATTTTGACTATATCATATCAAATAAAAAATATTTTTGTTGGAATGAAATCAAAAAATTATTTAAAACATTTCTCTTATCCATTTGGGTTACCTATTCCATTATTTAACACATTAATGCATCCACACATCCACAAATTAGTTCCATGGTTGTCTTTCCATACTCATGAGAAATATCTCATTGATCTATCGAGTCGTCATAGGGTAACCTATCCATTATGATATTACATATTTGGCCCTGAGCACCAAGTCATATATCAAAATGTTATTGTAATATTAAATAGGTGATGAAAAAAGAATATAAGAAAATACCAATTCCAAAACCATTTCACATAAAACCTTTCTTTCTTTAAAAGGTTTCAAAAACCATTTGACATGATTCACATCAAAATAATAATTTTAAAATCACATTTTTAAAATTATGATCAAAGTGGATTTTCCAAAAACCAACCAATTTCTACAATTTTCTGAAAACCATCATTAAAGATATTACCTATGATAATTACACAATAATTCACAATAGATTAAAGAAAAAATTTATTTCAAACTAATTCTTGTTGTTTTAATTAAGTTAAATCAATAGAGAATATGCCTACCTCAAAATTGTTGGCAAAGCCAAATAATGAATCTTATGAACGTATAGTTCTAACGTATATTTTATTCCTTTAAATAAATTCAATAATATATAATCAATAATTCCATCAAATAACACATGTCTATCTCTAAAAGAATATATATAAGGTTCCGTAATAGGGATATAGAACAGATCTAAGAAGAATGAACAATAATGAGAGCTTACTAAGAAATATGAATCTCCAACAACATTGAAATACCTATAACAGTCTCCCATGTTAAATTTAAATGACTCCCAAGACTTAGAAAGAAAAGAAATTTGTGTTGGTGAAATATTAATAAATTAAAAGAGAGTTTATGACTTAAATTCAGTTAGATCCACAATTTTCATTTCTATAACTAAATAGTGCAAAGTTAGGGTGCATAGTTAGTCAAACTGTTATCAAAACGTACATGAGATGATTTTTAAAGAAACCCATCACCTGTTTGATTTGAATAGTAAGAAACAAATGCACTAGTTATTCATTTTCCAAAGTCCAAAATGATAGTTGGAATGTATGTTTTCTCATGAGCACCCACCATATTTGGGAATAATGTGCACTAACTTCACACATTCCCATTTCGATTTTTATCCATAGAGAGGTTTCAGGGAGGTATTTCATGTAATATACTACCATTTATCCAACTATAAACTTCCAAAAACCCTATAATAGTACCCACAACTCCTTTAAACATATTTAATGTAAAAATGATCATTATATTTACTTAAAATACTTAAATAATTATTCAAGTAACTGAAACCAACAGTTCTGCATAAATCTTTTTGTAAAATGTTAAAATGGTTAATAATTTATTTAATAAATCTATGTATAATATTAAAAATCATATTTTAGATATTTTAAAGAATAATGTTAATCAAAAGATAAGGATTCTTGACCAAGTAAAAAAGTTATTTTTCCTTATAAAATATTTTATTTTCATTAGTACATGAGGGAAACTTTTTTATTGTAAAATGGTAATTTATAGAAATAAATAGAGGTTAATAAAATATATTGGCTTTAATATATAAGGATAAAATAATTTCCCCAATTCAGTTATAAACATAAACAATCCATAATAAGAAAATGATTTTGAAATAAACCCTTACCCCAGGTCTAATTTCCTTTATACATGTTCAAAAATCGTACAAAATAAATATATATTTATTATAAAAATATTCCATAACCATAATCATATAAATCATCATATATATTATATACATATTGTATCACCCTAAGATTTTACAATATATTTTTTCAAATAATTTTAACTATTAGATAGATTGTGATGCATATAACCCATAGTCTAAATGAACCATAACATAGTATACAATTATAACCTAGAATTTATAGTAGATAGTGTGAATAAATATAACTAAATTATTTAAATTAAATTGTTTCAACATGAATAATAAAATTAATTTTCTTATCGATTGATTAGAAATGAAAACAAAAATAATGTGAACGTTAAAGAAAAGTTTTTAGGTAAAACTAATTTAATGTGTGCATTGTGTTTGTATCTTAATTAATAAAATTACTTTATATTAGTGAATTATTTTACTGAAATTAATATATTATATTGAATAAAATTTTCTTAAATCATCTAATATTTTATCATATCATGAGAAAAGAATAATTCCATTTCCATGCATAAAAATGTATTTTTCTAATAAGTGGTTTCCGTAGATTTATCTATGATATTGAAATTAATTTGTACAATTTTTGAAATTTTGTTCAAAAAAATAAATTCATTTTTTGAATAAACATTTAAAAATTATCTTACAGTGAGTATGTGAGAATTTTAAGAAATTGTCAATTTTTTATGTATAGTAACAATTCATATATTCAATTAACTTTAAGGGTAACACTAGAAATAAAATCTTGCATCACAATCGTAACTATGCATATATAACCCCAAAAATTGACAAAAAGGTTTAGAACTCCTACCATATGTCTGTTGTAGAACACTCACACAGTATTGACAGTTGATTCTATCCAAATCAGGATAAATAGTAAGAACATATAAAGACCCTCTAAATAGAGATCATTATCTTACAAAAAAGTAAAACAAACATGGAAAAAACTGATGAATGAAATAAGATGAATGAAGAAATTAGCGGTGTTTTTCTAATGAGATAAATGATTCTTGATTCTGACATTATATAGAAGATTTGGATCAAATACCATAATTTTGAATCAAAGGATCTCTCCAAAATATAGTAGGTTGTCTAATCAAATGATAAGGAAATATGAATTAAAATTTAGGAAATATTGTGAAAAAATGGACTCATCCTACATTTTAACGGGGTCACACAGTTTAGCTATATTGTAAGCCAAATTGTGTGCCAACTATGCTCCCTTATCTTTATCAAGAGGGAGCTTACATAGTTCATGTACGTAAATTGGAAAACCCTTAAAAACCCACGATTAATTTCTCTAATAAAAATTATAGAGCTTCCCACATGTGTGTTAAACCCTGGTCATATGGTTAGTGAGAACCGTGCTCCCTCTTATGTTCTCTATCCATCCCTGCACAAGCATGAAAACCTTGATGCACGAGTTTCCATATATCGTGTGGATATAGGTAGAGGTCTATGTCACCTCAATTTGTTTTTATCAAACTACGTGGCCTAGGTCTCATGTTTTCTTCTAACAATACAAACCAACTACCATTTCTGAAATATAATCCTCCAGGTTTGGAATAAGACATGAACATCCCCTAAAAATCTCATGTTCTCATTAGGCACACTCATTAGATCATAAAAACCAGTTAAACCAAAATAATAAGATACACACCTTATATAAAAACCTAGGATATCTCATTTATATACGGTTATTATTATGGTTCTAAATATATTTATAATAAACCAATTTTTTTATATAAAAGGATTGACATGTATGAATAAAAGTGAGACATGGTATAATATATTTTCATCACACTTTTACTTCTATATGATAATTTCCATATTAACAATTGGTTTCTTTTATGTGGTTTCTATTATTTCCATGAATATATTTTATAATGGTTCCCATTAAAATTATGGGATATATATATTTCCATCTTTGCTTTTTTTATTCATGGGGGTTATGATTCAAAATTTACCAATGTGGTCGGTGTTTTATGTAACCATATCATTGTTTATTAGTATTTTATTTTATTATGATCACGATAATGAAATTTCTAGATCTATCTCTCATGAAACTCATGAATTTTATTATCCTCATGTTATTTTGAAAATTACATTTCTTCCTTTCATTTAATTTTATTTAAGCACTCAGGAGTCCAAAATAATATTTCTAAGGAAAACCCACATTATCTCTATCTTTTGTAAAAAATTCTTTCTCTACCATGCCCTTTTTTTCAAAAACATGTTTTAAAAACGTTTACTACTATTCTATAATGATTGTTTACATTTATTTTTACCCTTATTTGAAATTTTTCAAAATAGTTAAAATGGGATATTCTTCTTATTTTCCAAATGAGGTAATATTGAATTTTTACCAAAAATATGAAAGGAATATTTTTTAATGTGTACTACCTGAATTCTATTTCCCACCATCCTGACCACTAAATTATTTAAATATCATTTTACATGTTTAAAAGGTTATTTTTTTAAAAATCATTATTATTTAAGAATTTTTTGGATTATAAAAACTTATATTAAATTTCAATATTATATTTTCTTGAAGAATGTTTTAATAATTTTTTAATGGAATTTATTATCATTAATGAATGAAATACTTGATTATTCATATTTTCTACTTGGGATTTGATTCAATGATATAATAATTTTTGCTCCCATACATGGTTTATTGTTAGGATGAAAAGATATTTACGAAACTCATTTCATTTCCAGATGTTATGCTTATGAGAGTCGTTTGTTTTCCAGAGGCTATTATATGATGAAATGTTTATGAAGCCCATATATATTCTATGGTATATGCTATGTTTAATGTTCTATTATATGGTTGAACACATATATATCATCCTAATAAGGTGATAGGTGTGACCAGAATTATATAACATAATATATAATGAGGAAACAGAACTAGAATGGGGAGTTAACCCAATTTAGTAATGGAATATTTCCACTATTATAGTATTGGGAGTGAACCTAAACTACTATGGTGATTTAGGGAGTGAAACCATTCATACAAGATACTCATGAAAATGATACTTGAATACCAAGGAAATGATTTTCTATGCATATATGTGTTCCAAAAATACAAATCTTATACCAATTTTATACTCTCAGGGATCATGATCTTTTATTACATTACAATTTATGTATTATTAAATTCCATGATTAAAGATAGGACTCAATATTATGATCAATGATATATAGGGTAAGGTTTTCAAATTTCATACTCATGTTATAATACCATTATTCTATTGTTATGTTTAAGTGATCATAGATATATCCTTTGTTTACCCTTATTAACAATATGAACACACACATTCTTATGGTTTCTCTTCCCATGTTATATAGAAAAGTATTATGTATGATATGTCTAATAAGGGTTCCAGTTACAAAGAATATAGTGGTAGATGATGTAGTTCACTTATTAACTAGTTGTTTATGTATCCAAGATTCCAAAGGCAATAAGAATATATGATTTTGACATGGACTGTTATGTAATGTAATGTAATGAATATTAATATATTAATATGTCATATAAAAATTTCAAAATAATGGGTCACTATAGTTTGTATTAGGGGAATAGAAGGAATCAGATTCTAGGAAACTATCATGTGTGAATTTTGGGTGATGTATATTACTCCTCCCAAGGGATTCCTGAGGAAAGGGATTCCGCTACGAATGGTAGTAAGAGTACTTCCTAGTATGTGTAGCCACCCTAGGAGTTCTATTATATACATCAATTATTTTAACCCCCTTATATTTTTTGAAAAAATATTTTTTGAATTAATTTAATTTCTTGGATATCATTCATTACACATGACACAAAGTATTAATGAATCATGAAAGAAATCTAATATTATTATTTAAACATGACCATTATTACCAATTAATTAAAATTGGATGAATGAATAAGAATAATAAATTTAAATATTAATTATAATGGTTTTATATAAATAAAATAAATTGATTAAAATGTTTCAATTTTCTAGTAATGTCATTATAGGTTTTGGGAATTCTATTTTCTGAAATGATTTTTATGATTTTTTGTGAAAAAAATAAAAAAAATAGATTTTCAAAACAATTAGAAACAGTATTCTAAAAATAAATTTTATTTTCTAAATCTATATGTAAAAATTAAATTATGGTTATTTTATGGTATTTTTCTGAGAAGTATAATTTTTTTATGAATAGTGAAAAATAATGGGTTTTCCTGAAAACATCTTTTTCATTTAATTAATTTATTTTAAAAATATTTATTATAAATTATTTTAAAAGTAAAATTATTTCAATTTTATATATATTAATCCAATTTAGACTATTGTAATCAATATCATATAAAATTTTGATATAAAACCCATTTAAACTTTTGAACATTTTTCTGACGAATTTCGCTCCCTCATCATGTCTGCGTGTCTAATTTAAAATTTAAAATTTCCACTTATGTAAATTGAAATGGAAAAAAAGGATTAAATATTTTTAAAAAGTATAATTTATATTCCAGGATAATTTGACCTTAAATTTTAGTCAAAATCAAGAGGTAAAAGTGTAAAAATAAATTACTATGGATTAGGTTAAAACCAGTTTACCATGGGGTTAAATGAAAACATTATGTGATGAAATAACCAAAAAATATACCCAAATACTACTATATGGACATATTTCAGAATTATAACCTATATGTATAGATAAAAACCTATTTTTTATCGTTTTAGAATGAAAAAAATGTTGGTACACATTATTCTTTACAACAATTCTATGTGTGTCCTCTCCCCCACTTATAGAAGACCACCCCTCTTCTATCCACATAAGACATGTAGTTACCTTTGGAATAATTTCATTCCCTAAAAACATAATTGGGTCATATTTTAGATCATAAGTTCAATCTGGGAAGGCCAATGTTAAACCTAAATAGGTTGTCTGAAGAAGAGGTAATGTTTTAAACTTTTCATTTTTATTTTACTTCTTCTTGTAACACCTCAAATTATAATTTAATTATCAAGATATTATAAAAAATAAATGAAAATATATTTAGATTTTATTTTTTTAATATAATAACTTATATCTATATTCAATTCCATCAAATTGGAAACAAAACCGGTGAATGAGTGTTTAGAAGATTACCACATCATGAACCAATGTTATTCATTTTTCCATCACTATATATCACGACTATATATAATAATTGATTTAACTTTTATAAATTATATTTTTGATATTATTAATCTAATTTAATTATAATACTAAATTTACCTTTTAATCCAAAACATGATTGAAAAAATAGCGTCACTCGGGGTTATAAGTGACTACCACTTTGCAAATTGATGTGATGTATTTTTCATTTTGGTTATACTTGGATTATAATAAAGATATATTAAATGAATATATATATATATATATATGATATTTTTAACATAATTATACATATACAATTATTATACTATATATACATTATGACTTTTGGTTCCGTGTGTGATATGATAATGTTGTTTGTGTGTGTGGCGGACCACCGCTTTGTGATGCGATGTAATTCATTTTTCACTAATTCATTGCGTGGAAGATAATTATGGTAAATTTAATGAATATATGTGATATATAAGAAATAAAACTTATGTTTAATGTTAAATATTATTTTCATTTCATTTCATCTATCATGAAAATGGAAACAAAGTTCAAGGGTATGTACGACCCACCATCACGATGAACCATATATTTCATTTTCTATATCTAAATTTTATGATTACTATATCTAAATATATACTGAATATATATGATATTTATATCATGGTTAATAATCTGGATAGCATATAAAATTGATCAATTTAAGAGGACTGAAAATTTACAAAAGAAAATATTGATGAAAAACAAAGTAGTTATTGCCCGAAACAGGATTTTAACATTGAATTTTTAAAAAACGGGTTATAAAAGGTATTATGTAAATATTATATGGTATGATATATATAAGTAATTTTATTTAATATATTTATTTTAAAATTATATTTGTTGGATATAATTTTAAAATGTGTATGAAGGATGTCAAGACTTAAGGTAAGTGATTTTGGTTTCAATTTGTCTTCTTTGAGACATATGTTATGTTACGAACCTATATAATTTTATGAGGTGTATATACATGCCCGTTAACATTTAATATCATCTATTTACTTATAATATTGATATTTTATGTTCCATTTAATGTTATTATTTTGTGAGGATTATGATTCAAACTTACCAAAGTGTCAAGTGTTATATAATACAATCTCACAGTTTATCTGGATTGCTTATGTTTATGATTTTGATGATAAAATATTATAAAATATATCCCATGAGACACATGATGATTTAATCTCATTTGGTTATTTATTAATAATATATATTTTCCATTCATTTTATATTATGTAATATTTATTGAAATAGAATATTTTTATATTAAACTAACTTTATTCCTCTCTTCGGTCCAAACCCTCTTTCTTCAATAGACATGTTTTCCAAATAATGTATTTAAAAAGGTTTTAATGTTCATATTGGATTGTTTAATTTCATTTTTATCCTTTTTTGAATTTTTTCATATTTTTTTAAATTATCCTTCATATCATTTTCAAAAAAATGTTTTTTTTTATTGTACCAAAAAAAACGTGAATGGAATATTTTATTCTATGTGTACGACATTTCCCATCATCATTACCACTTAATGTTTTAAATATTTCAATATAATATGGAAAGGTTATTTTTAGAGAACTTTTTTTGGAAATTTTTTCTACTTATAATTTTTATAAAGTGGAAAGGATATTTTCCTCAATAAATTTTATAAATTGTATTTATATCTTCCCTTATAAGTTTTCAAGGTTATTTTCAAAGAAAATGATTTCCATAGTAATTTAGGAATTTATTGTTTTAAAAGGGTTATTTTTAAAGAATCATTATTTTCCTTAAGAATTATATTAAATTATTTTTAATGATTTCGTTATAAATTTTCAAGGTTATTTTCACTGAAAAGGTGTTCCGTAATATTTTATAAATTCTTTTTTTTAAAATTTTAATTTTCAAAGAAATATTTTCCCTATATAAATGTTTAAAATTATTATTGAAGCTTGTTTTATATTTTTTGAAGGATATTTTAATACAATAGTACTTTCAAATTTTTTTTTTTCTAGATATAAAATGTCGATTTTTAAAAATATTATATTTTCCTCGTGAAATGTTCAAATTAATTTGTCATTAAAAATAATTTTTCTTTTACAATGAAATGCATTGATATAACTTTTTAAAATTTTTCTATACTCCAATGATTCTATTCTTATTCTACCATTGAATGTTTTATGTTTATGAGGAAAATAATTTTATAAATCATGTTCCTTTTACCATAGGTTGTGTGATAATGATATATTGAAATATTTGTGAAACATGTTTCTTTTAATGGGTTATGACATGATTAATTTTTTATGATCATGTGGCCCATATATATGTCATCTTCATTTTGTGATGGGTGGGAACCATTTCTCCTTCCAATTAATTGGGTAAATATTAATTTTCTATGAGCTCATAGGGTACACAAGAGGTTATCCCAATCTAGAATAGAGGGTATATGAGAGTTTATCCGAATCCTGAAGTAGGTACACTATTGATTAGCCCAATCCTAACATGTTATGAATTTCATGGTGGGTAGCCTTGAAATATTGGTTTCTATTATTATCTATTTTATACTACTCTATGTAATATTCCAATGTTATGTTCCCAAGTCCCAAGTTATATTATTCTTTTATTATTCATTTATTATGAACATGAAATATTTATTCCATGATTTTCGTTTATGATCTATGATATTCATATTAGGATTGTTCAAATTTTATTCTCATATTCTCATACCCATATGCTTATGTTATGTTGAAATTAAACTTTTTTTCCCTTACTAGGCTTATGATGACACCCATTACTATGTGACATTCCTCCATGTCATAAGTAAATGTACTATGTATGAATAGTATAAGAAGGATTCTAGTTATGAAAAAATTAGTGGGAGGTGATTTAGATCACTTATGAACTAGTTATTTATGTATAAATATTTCCCAATTCAATAGACCAAAATAATTCTGACATTTTTTTATGATATGTAATGAATATTAATTATTATGATAGAATATTTAGGAATTTGATGTTTGTGTATCTGCATTAGGTATTAGAGAAACTTTTAGTTTAACTTTGAAAACTATGACGATAAAATATTAGTGAGGCCCCTAGGGATAATTATATAGATATATATAGTGTATGTCAAAGGATATGTTTAAAAATAATTAAAATATTGGAAAATGTGCTCAAATTTTGGTAAAGGATAGTGTGAGTGGCTTATATGAAATAATATGTAAATATGGAAACTAGAATTATATGTGGCAGAAAGATATAGGTTCCTTGGGGTAACAACTCTAAAAAGGGTTCAATTATATAGGCTCAGTCACCACATCGTATAGACCACGAGCCATAATGCATAACTCTTTTGACACTACTGGGGGATATGTTATGGAAATTAACAAAATCTTAAAGAATATTCATGATGTATTGGAATAGTGACCAAGAGATACATTGGTTAAACCTAAGGTTCCCTAGATTGAAAAGAAGGTGTTAATAAAGAATGTAATGGGAAATAAAATTATTATCATTGTAACACCCTGAGATTTTATGAAAAATATTTTTTTAATTAATGTCTTGTGTTGTACACTACTCCAAAAGGAGCTTGCACAACACGCATCCCTGACTTTCCTTTCATTACACGCAATCGCGACCTTCCTCGATAGCGTGTGTAGTACGCAATACCGAGTTTCAGTAAATGAGATATTATTAGAATATTATTATGAACTAGCCGTTATGAATAGTAATACCCACTTTTTTAAATTTTATAAATTTTATCATTAAAAATGGAATTCATTTTTGGATTCGGAATATCAAAATTATCTTAGGGTTAAATTTTGGTACTTTTCGGATAACTTTCATATTCTGATGAATAGTGAAAATTACTAAATTTTAATTAAAATCAACTTTTTTAATCGAAATAATTAATATTGATAAATTATTAATTTTAGTGGTTTTAATGTATATTTAGAATATATTTTTACAATTTAATACAATATTGGTCATTGGATGTAATTTCATATTTAAACCAAACATAAACAAGTGGAAATCTTTTGATAGTTATTATCTCTTAAGAACACGCTATTTGTTTTGACGACGAGAATTAATTTTTAAATTAATTAATGTAACTGATATGTTATTAATTTGTTAAAATAGACATAATATTTGAATTAATAATATCAAATATAGATGAGGCCTAATTTTTGGTATTTTTCTGGAAACTTTCAATTTTTTATGAATAGTGAAACCACTAAGTGGTAGTTAAAAAACTGAATTTTTCATAAAACAAAATTTAATGGCTTCTGTGAGTGGAATTTCGAAAATCCGAGAGACACGGTTAATATCAAGGACTAAAATGTGGTTCAATGAGATGAAAATAATTTTTGGTGAATAGTAACTTTTTACTTTATTTTACCACGGTTAAAAGTAAATAGAGTAATTAAGGGTAAAAATGATATTATTATTACCCTAAAACATGTCCTAATGCTATTGGATAAGTGTAATTCGGCCAAAAACAACCTTAGGAATAAAATATGACCATTTAGGCCCACTTGGATTAGATTAGGACATTTATTATTAATTTATTTAAAGAAGGGTTAAAATTGGTAAAATCAATGTTTAATAACTAAATCATTTTTAATTTAGGGTTATACATAAGATAAATTCGACTAGATATATTCAATATAAATCTAAAACTATTTCATAGATAATGGTATTTTATTTGTAATTTTTAAACTTAAAATAATGTAATTTATTTATGACACAATGATGATGCTGTAATTATCTTATTAATGAAATATTGAGATAATTGATGTTATAAATACCCAAATAAATGTAATTTGAGACTTTTTATGAATTTCACTAATTTTATAGGTTAATATGACATGTTAGTATTAATTTAGTTAACTTTTTTCTAACTAATCATTATGTTATGATTTTCAAAAAAATAAATTACCAAATAGTGTCAAAATTGACATCAAATAGTTTTTAAAACAAATATTATATTATTAATTGTTATTTTATTCATAAAAATATAAAATTCGGCCTAATTACTTATATAAGGTTATATATATTAATAATAATAAACTTGGGGTTTTTTTGGCTTGTTATAGTATGTTTATTAACCTTATAGTGTAAGAAAACAAGAAGACACGGTAAAAGAGAAATTATTTAAATTAAAGTTAAATCTAAATGATAAGGTTAAAATAGAAACCTAAACTTGTGTGAATTATATTGGATGATAGGATTTCAAACCATCCCCACCATATCATAGAAATAACTCGAATTGGAGCTATGAAAAACCGAATATGACGTTATAATAAAATTATATTTTTAGTTTTTCCTAAGGTGTCCCTCTCCTCCCTTATAAAAGGGAACCTCATCCCTCTCCTCCTCACACCATTTTGTGCCTTGAATCTCGGCCAACCCCTGCCAAATTATCTTCTCCACTTCCCTAGAAGCATCCTAGAGGTCCTGGTCTTCTTCAAAGACCAATTTTTCTTCCCTAAGAGGATGTCTCAAAGAGGCACTTCAAAGAAGAGGTCATGTCTGTTACCGATTCTTTCAACTTTATTTCTTCTTCCACTTCTTCTTCATAGGTTGTTTCATTATTAAGTAATCAAATCAGTATCACACATATACTGATATTTTATTATATGTATGAAATAACCCTATTTCACCATCTATCTATCCAATGGAAAATGAAATCACCGTGCGTGCGTACGTACAGAATACCGTCTCCATGCCGTGGTGTAATCTATTTTCCAAGACCACCTTACTTGGATGGGTATAATGGCGTAAATAATAACTATATATGATTATTTTAAATTGATATTGATTCTCTTATAGTATACATACACTCCAATAAAATTCCACAATCATGGGAATGATATCATCGCTCGTGCGTACGTACGGAATACCGTCTCCACGACGCGATGAGATTCCTTCTCAATGATTAACCATTCATAAATGATTATAAAGTATATATAATAAGTAATCATGAAATATATGAAATAATAATAATACTGGATTTATGTATATATATATGTATTTCATCCAATTAATTCCATTCAATTCAATGAGGAAATGAAAACAACGTTCATGAGTACGTATGGCCTACTGTCTCCATGAACGGTGTATTTCATTCCATTTATCGATCTATTATATATATTTATATTCTGAATATATATTATATATAAATAATGATTTATATTCTGGAATTAAGTAATCATGATCTAAGTAATCATATGAATAATTACAAGTCAAAACACGGACAACAAATGAAATGATTTTACCCAAAATGCTCGTTAACATGGAATTTACAAAAGAACGGGTAATATAAAGTCATAAGTGAACCATATATGATATCATAACAATGAATATGATTCTGAAATAAGTCAATGACATTTTTTAAATCATTATATAGGAGGTTCAGATACGTATAATGAATATCAGACCTAAGGTAAGGGATACTTTTGCTAATCTCATTTTTATCCGAGATTTCTTATTCGTAAGTATTTACTGGGGTTATTTATATCATCCACGTCCATGATTTATAAAAGTGTTATCATGTATGTTTAAATCCATTTTTACCCATTATTTACATTTAATACATGGTATGTAAGTAATCCTTCGTTTGTTTATGTTATGAGGTACTTGTTGACTTTTCAGGCAAAAGTACGAGAAGAATGTTTTTTTATCTTATACAGCACGAACAAATTTTTACTGTTTTATAAAGCCTTATTTTCATGTAGCTTCCTCCAAAATATTTCATGACTATTTTCTACAAAATCTCTTTATTTTAATATTTCATGACGTTTTGTGAAAAGAAATTGATTTTGAAGAAGAAAGGATATTTTCCTCAAGAATTATTTTCAAATGTTTTATCAAACCCATTCTCCATCTTAGATGACATTATTTCATATGTGTATGTTTCAAGAATCATGTCTCTTTGATTTACATGGTTTAACTTTTCTTATTATTAAATTATATCCATTTCTTTTATATAGATTATGTGATGATGGGATGATGTTTATGAAACCCATCTTATTTATTGGGTTATTATGAATGATGTATGTTTATTTTGTGGCACAAGTAAGAAGGATTTCATTATGAGATGGGTGGGATGTATATATCCCTCCAATGCATTGGGTAATGATTTTTATCTCATGAGATAGAAATTTCTGGAACGGTAAGTTAATCTGGTTCAGTGTTACAGGACTGAAACGAGGAGTGAACGCGATTAATAAAGGGGCTTTGTCCACTAAGATGGTCATGGAAGCAATGCCTTGGCTACTATGGAAATCATGGCATGTGATGAATGGTTTCCAGAATTAAATGTTTTAATCCCATTATATTTTATCATGGATGATGTTCCATTATGATATATGTGTTACGTACTTCCACGATTTATGTCTTTGCTCAAGATTTTGATGTTTACAATTTATGTTCAAGTGCTTTCTTTCAAATGTTATGGATTGTATTATGTTCTCAATGTTTTACCTTACTGAGAATTTGAGCTCAACCTTTATATTTTTTCTCTTCCCCATGATTTAAATAAAGGTTTTAGGTAAGGAAAAAAATTGGAAAGATCGTTATGGGAGTTGTTGAAGATATTTCAACATGATTAGAATTTTATATTCTGAGTTTCCAAAGACACTAAACTATTATGATCCTTGTGTGTCTATTTTTGTTATGTATTAATTATTCCGCAAAAGTAATGTAATGTCCATGTACGTCAAACTTTGGGTCTCTACAGTTGGTATTAGAGGAAAGGTTTAGTCAACTATTGGAACCTAGGATGCGAAAACGTTAGTGAGATCCCTAGAGATATTTATAAGGTATGTCCCTAAGGATAAGTATATGTATAGGATATAGTCCTAGAACTATGGTAATAATATTATAATTTACCCTAAGATGTTAGATATTGAAGGTACTCCCCCTTTATTATGTTTTTTTCCCTAGCATGATTTTTTCCTCTCACACTATTCTTTTTGGGTTTTAGACGATGGCTGGAACCCGAAGGAACCGTGTTGATCAATGTAATGGACAATGTAATGATTGTCCTCCAAAACAAACAAACGTTATGGGAGATGGAGTTCAAAATCTTATAGCTATACTTACACAAGCTATGAATCATTCTGGACTTCCAAATGAGCAGATAAGGGAACAATATTCTATTGAGTTCTTCATGAGGCAACATCCACCTTCTTTCAGTGGGTCTTCTGATCCACTTTTTACAGAAAAATGGATCAGTACCACTGAAAGGATATTTTCAGTTCTTCAATGTTCTATAGTCATCTTATCAGTATATCATTTTGAAGTTGAAGCTGATCAATGGTGGAATCTTATCAGGAATACGAGGCCAAGAGATGAAATTGAGTCCATGGAATGGGGAGAGTTCAAGAACTTATTTTTCAATAAGTAATTCCCTCGTATTCTTTGAACAAAGATAGAGAAAGAGTTTCATGATCTAAAGAAAAAGGATGATGAATCTGTTGGTGTATACGAAGCGAATTTTACTAGTCTTGCAAGGTATGCATCTAGATTTATCATGTAACCTGAAAGTAAATTTGATCGAATCTTTAGTGGCTTAAAACCAAATCTTCAAAGGGAATTATCTATAAGAGACTTCAGTAGCTATGAAGAAATTGTGTGTTGTGCTATCAAGGTAGAAATGAAAGTTGGTGTTACTTATCCATCTCATAGTTTTGACAAGAAATAAAAGATGGAGTTCAAAGTGAAATCTCGGAATAATGGTGAAAAGAATATGAATTTTTCCTTATGCTAAAAGTGTGGAAAGAAGCATGGTGGAGATTGTCTTAAAGGCACTAGAAAATGTTTTAAGTGTGTAAAAGAAGGTCATCGAGCAGCTGAGTGTCAACATAATGGAAAAAGGGGTTCTAATGATATGAATAACGAAAAGACTATAGAGAACGCACCACCAACACTTCAATGCTTCAAGTTCAAGGAAATGGGGTATTATGCTAATAAATTCCCTAATCCAAGGGTTAGTGATGATCGGCATGAGCAACCACTTAAGGCAAAGGACAAAGAGAAGTCACATGCGATCACTATTGGCGATGTTGAATATGGAAACGATGTGGTGGAATGATTGAGTGTTTATGTAATGGGATTCCAAAATATTGTTGTATATAGTATCTTGGAATATTGGAATATCTATGTATTGGTCTATTGTGGTTTTCAATAATTTTATGGTACCGGTAACCATGGAAAGTGATTGAGATATTTTTGGAAAAAAGATGATATGAACATAATGAAGGGATAAAGAGAAAATGAAATGTTTGACAGTATTCATCAGCTCATGACTGATATAAGGAAATAGTTATATCATGGTTTGAGGTTTTGGTATGTGAAAAGAGTTAACTTTTGACAGCACTCATGTTTTCACTAAGATTCAATGGGTATTCATTTTTCAATAGAATACATGATTAAGGCCTTAGAATGATTGGAATGAGACCAACAAGACATATCTCATGATATATGGGGATCAATGATGGTATTAACATGCTTTTTATATGAACTATTTGGTAATCATTTTCACTATAATATGAGATTGGACAGCAGTATTTTGGATAAGCCTAATGATTGGAAAGCATTATGTTGGACATAAGTTAGTATTGTTTAAGGATAGAACTTTTTTCAATATTATTGATGGGATGTTATAGTAATGTAGTTTTAGAAAAAGGAAAACCTGTAGGACGAGCGAAAACCCATCGCGTCGGACAAGGCTGTGGGAGTCGAACCCACAACCGAAGTACGACTAGCCTTTATCGCCTTCCACTGGCCTACAGGAAGTCCCTGTTTGGTAGAAACTAGTTTCATTATATTGAGCAGTATGATATATGAAGTATAAGTCCATTTTAGGAACCATATATGATTAATCTCACTATAGGTCAACTTATGTATATTTAATAACTTTTGCTAACCCTTTGTTTGAGACAGATGGAATGACCCGTCATTCTATCACATGATCTGCTAACACTTCCCGAATAACAAATTCAACTTCATTTATTTAAGAGACGAAGTAGAAATTGTTCAAGGCATGAACAATAGTGAGATTGTACCAAAATAAAGTAAGAATTTATTCTAAATCAAAATCTTCAACTTTAGGGAAATGATCTTGAAAACCAAAAATGTTGTCCTAGTGCCCTTATATCCGATGAATCAGATGGTACCCTAGATCATCACAAATTTCTGTCTTTGTGATTATTGTCTTTTTCATAGCCATGTTCTCTACCACTCTCCATCAGAGCTTGATAGTTAGATGTTTCATCCATATCTATATTTTCACCTATGTTCTCCTACGTGAAAACCCAGTGATTAGTTAATTTGGGTAACCGTTACGTTTCATACATTAATTTTTTAAATCCATGTTTTGGTATTCCTTTTTATGATGTGGGTTTCTATTAAAGAAACTTTTGAGTATTAAACCATTTATAACCCCGACGAATTTCGAGGGAGAAATTCATTTTAAGGGGGGTAGAATGTAACACCCCGAGATTTTATGAAAAATATTCTTTTTAATTAATGTCTTGTGTTGTATGCTACACCAAAAGGAGCTTTCACAACATGCATCCCTGACTTGCCTTACATTACATGCAATCACGACCTTCCTCGATAGCGTGTGTAGTATGCAAAACCAAGTTTCACTAAACGATATATTATTAGAATATTATTATGAACTAGCCGTTATAAATAGTAATACCCACTTTTTGAAATTTCATAAATTTTATCTTTCAAAATAGACTTCATTTTTGAATTCGGAATATTGAAATTAGCTTAGGGTGAAATTTTTGTACTTTTAGGATAACTTTCATATTCTGATGAATAATGAAAATTACAAAATTTTAATTAAAAAAACAATTTTAATTGAAATAATTAATATTTATAAATTATTAATTTGAGTGGTTTTAAAGTATATTTAGAATATATTTTTACAATTTAATACAATCTTGGTCATTGGATATAATTTCACATTTAAACCAGACATAAACAAGTGTCAATCTTTTGATAGTTGTTATCTCTTAAGATCACGCTGTTTGTTTTGACGACGGGAATTAATTTTTAAATTAATTAATTTAACTGATATGTTTGGAATTTGGTAAAATAGACATCATTTTTGAATTCATAACATCAAATATAACTTAGTCCTAATTTTTAGTATTTTTCTGGAAACATTCATTTTTTGATGAATAGTGAAACCACTAAGTGGTAGTTAAAAAACTGATTTTTTCATAAATATTTATTTTACCGCTTCTTTGAGTGGAATTTAGAAAATATTATATACATGGTTAATATCAAGGACTAAAATGTGGTTCAATGAGATGAAAATATTTTTTGGTGAATAATATTTTTTTACTTTTTTTTACCAGGGTTAAAAGTAAATAGGGAAATTAAGGGTAAAAATGATATTATTATTACCCTAACACATGTTCTAATTCTATTGGATAAGTGCAATTCACCCATAAACAACCTTAGGAATAACATATGACCATATAGGCGCACATGGATTAGATTAGGACATTTTTTATTAATTTATTTAAAGAAGGGTTTAAATAGTTAAAATCAATGTTTAAAAGATAAATCATTTTGAATATTGGGTAATACATAAGATAAATTAGACTATAAATATTCATTAGAAAGCTAAAACGATTTCCTACATAATTGTATTTTATTTGTAATTTTTAAACATAAAATAATTTAATTTATTTATGACACAATGATGATGCAGTAATTATCTTATCAATGAAATATTGACATAATTGATGTTATAAATACCCAAATAAATGTAATTTGAGAATTTTCATGACTTACACTAACTTTCTAGGTTATTATGACATGTTAATATTGATATAGGTAACTCTTTACTAACTAATCATTCTGTTATCATTTTCAAAAAAATCAATTACCAAATCGTGTCAAAATTGACATCAAATAGTTTTTAAAACGAATATTATATTATTAATTGTTATTTTATTCCTAAAAATATACAGTTCAGCCAAATGACTTAGATAAGGTTATATATATTAATAATAAACAACTTCGGGTTCTTTTTGCTTGTTATAGTATGTTTATTAACCTTATAGTGTAAGAAAACAAGAAGACACGGTAAAAGAAAAATTATTTAGCTTAACGTTAAATATAAATGATAAGGTTAAAATAGAAACCTAAATTTGTCTAAATTCTATTGGATGATAGAATTTATACCCTTACCCTCCTTATATTCTTAATAACTCATTTTGGATCTATTAAAATACGAATATGACTTTATAATAAAATAATATTTTTAGTTTTTCCTAAGGTGCCCCTCTCCTCCCCTATAAAAGGGAAACTCCTCCCTCTCCTCCTCACACCATTCTGAGCATTGATGCTCGGCCAAACCCTTCCAAATTCTCTTCAACACTTCCATAGAAATATCCTAGAGGTCCTGGTCTTCTTCAAAGACCAATTTTAGTTCTCTAAGTGGAGGTCTCAAAGAGGCTCTTCAAAGAAGAGGTAATGTCCGTTACCGATTTTTTCAACTTTGTTTATTCTTCCACTTCTTCTTCTTAGTTTGTTTCATTATGAGGTAATAACATAAGTATCACTAATATACTGATATGTTATTATAAGTATTAGACAACCCTATTTAACCATCTATCCATCCTACGGAAAATTAAATCACCGCGCGTGCGTACGTACGGAATACTGTCTCCACACCGTGGTGTAATCTATTTTCCACCACCACCTTACTTGGATGGGAATAATGGTGTAAATAATAACTATATATGATTATTGTAAAGTGATATTTATTCTGATATAGTATACATACACTCCTATAAAATTCCACGATCATGGGAACGATATCATTGCTCGTGCGTACGTACGGAATACCGTCTCCACGACGTGATGAGATTCATTCTCAATGTTTAACCATTCATAAATGATTATAAATTATATATAATAACTAATAATGAAATATATGAAATAATAATGATACTGGATTTATTTATATATATATGTATGTCATCCAATTAATTCCATTCAATTCCATGAGGAAACGAAAACAACGTTCATGCGTACGTACGACCTACCGTCTCCATGAACGGTGTATTTCATTCTATTTAAAAATCTGTTATATATATGTATATTATGAATATATATTATATATAAATCATGTTTTATATTCTGTAATTAATTAATCATGATCTATGTAATCATATGAATAATTACAAGTCAAAACACGGACAACAAATGAAATGATTTTACCCAAAATGCTCTATAACATGGAATTTACAAAAGAACGGGTAATATAAAGTCATAAGTGAACCATATATGATATCATAACAATGAATATGATTCCTTAATAAGTCAATGAAATTATTTAAATAATTATACAGGATTTTTTGATATTTATAAAGAATATCGGACCTAAGGTAAGGGATAATTTTACAAATCTCATTTTTATCTGAGATTGTTTATTCGTAAGTATTTACTGGGGTTATTTCTATCATCCATGTCCATGTTTTATAAAAGTGTTTTCATGTATGTTTAAATCCATTTTTACCCATTCTTGACTTTTACTACATGGTATGTAAGGAAACTTTCTTTTGTTTAAGTTTCGAGGCACTTTTTGACTTTTCAGGAAAAAGTACGAGAAGAATGTTTTTTTACTTATACACCACGAATGGATTTTTACGGTTTTATAAATATTTATTTTCATGAAGCTTCGTCCAAAATATTTCATGACTATTTTCGAAAAAAAAACACTTTATTTTAATATTGCATGACGTTTTGTGAAAAGAAATTGATTTTGAAGAAGAATGGATATTTTCCTCTATAATTCATTTCAAATGTTTTATCAAAACCATTTTCCATCTAAGATGACATTATTTCATATGTGTATGTTTCAAGTATAATGTATCTATGATTTAAATTGTTTAAATTTTCTTATTATGAAATGATATCCATTTCTTTTATATGGATTATGTGATGATGGGATGATGTTTATGAAACCCATTTTATTTATTGGGTTATTATGAATGATGTATGTTTATTTTGTGGCACAAGTAAGATGGATTTCATTATGAGATGGGTGGGACCTATATCTCACTCCAATACATTGGGTAAAGATTTATATCTCATGATATAGACATGGATGGAATGGTAAGTAAATCTGGTTCAGTGTTACAGGACTGAAATGAAGAGTGAACTCTATTCAGAAAGGGACTTTGTCCACTAAGATGGTCTTGGCAGCAATGCCTTGGCTACTATAGAAATCATGACAAGTGCTGAATGATTGCCACAATTACATGTTTTACTCCCATTATATTTTATCATGGTTGATGTCTTATAATGATATATTCCTTACGTACTTCCATGATTTATGTCATTCCTCAAGATTTTGATGTTTAAAATTTATGTTCATGTTTTTGCTTTAAAATTTTATGGATTGATTTATGTTCTCTATGTTTTCCCTTACTGAGCATTTGAGCTCACCCTTTATATGTTTTCTCTTCCCCGGGATTTAAATAATGGTTTTAGGTAAGGAAAAAAAGGGAAATATCATTATGGGAGTTGTTGAAGATATTTCAACATGATTAGAAGTTTATATTCTGAGTTTCCAAAGACATTAAACTATTACGATCCTTGTGTGTCTATTTTTGTTATGTATTAATTATTCCAAAAAAGTAATGTAATATCCATGTACGTCAAGCTTTGGGTCTCTACAATCATCTTAATAAAGAAAATATTATGGGAGATGTAATATAAAATATTGTTTCTCTAATCAAAAAAATTTCTCTGGCTATGAATCTTGCTAAACATTAAAATGAGCAGAGGAGGGGATAAATTATGTTTATTAATTTATAAGGAAACATACCCTACTTTTATCAGTTCAGATGATCATATAGTTTTTTATTAATGGATTAGTACCAATAAAATAATATATTCCATTCTATAGTGTCCAGAACATTAAAAATTTCTTTTGGTTATCTATAAGTGGGAATATAAAGTAGATTAATGGTGTACACTTATCAAGAATATGAGACAACGAGATGATATTTACTACAGGGAGTGGGATGAGTTTTGTAGATTATTTTTCAATTATTACATTCCTTGTATTCTTTCCAGGAAAATAGATAAGGAATTACTTGAGTTATAGTAGAATTATGAGAAATGTTTGGATACCTATAAGTTGAATATTAAAAGACGTGTGAGGTGTGCTTTTTCAATTATCACCCACAATGAAAAATATGGTTTAATGGTTATGGAGTGGCTTAAAACCATGTATATGAAGGGTGTGGGCCATAAAATACTAAATTAACTAAGTGGATATAATTTTTTGTGCTATCAAGATATAAATGAATATTGGGGTTACTTATCAATAACATGGTTTTGTAAAGAAAAAAAAATTATAAATTAAAAATATATAATAAATACCATTGATAAAATAAGGTGATATTTTCTCTCATACTCAATGTGTTCTAGAAAAGATGAGGGAAATTGTATTATAGGGACTATTAAATGATTTTTGTAAGGAAATAAGCTTCATCGAGTGGCTGAACAAAAAATTAATTGCAGTAAGTTATCTAATGATATGAATAAAGGGAAATATGCATAGAATGCACCTCCAACACATTAGTGTTTCAAATGAATGAGGTTTGGGAATTATAGTAAAAAGTGAACAAATTTTAGGGATGATGAAAATGATCAAGTTCCAAATAATTTTTAAACAAGAGACAAAGTGAAGTCTCATGTGATCACTATTTGAGATTTGGGGTGTGATAAAAACATACTGAAAATAATAATTACCATTCACTATAGAACTAATAGTGTCTTGTTTTACTCAGGATACACCCACCAATTTAAATATAAATAATATGATAAGGGTATCTTGTTACCATATCAATTATTTTATGCTGAATTAGTTTCAAAAATATAATGTTCTATGGTGATTTCATCACAAGAATATGAATCCTACTTGGTTAAAATTTATGAGAACATACTTCCTAAAAATCATAAATTTTATCCATTGGATGAAATTTATGTTATATTAATAATGGATTGGATTTCTATAAAAAAATAACAAATAAATTTATAGAAGTGTTTTCATGTTTGATAATTCAAACCAACCAGGTAATGTTTATCAGTGTGATGACAAATATAATCTTATAAGGGAAATCAAATCCATTTATGGGTTTTTATTCCTATTTAATTGGGGTGTTTATCATAGATGTTTGAAGAGAAAATAAATATTGATGATGTGCCTATTGCAAAGATGTTTTTTGATATTTTTTTGGAATTTTTAAATATGTTTACACCAAATCAAGAAGTTGAGTTATAAATAGAACCCAATCTAGGTGGCACACCTATTTCAAATAATACCTATAGAATGATGATGATTGTGTTGAAATATTTGAAATAAGAAAAACTTGATAAGGGATTCATTCATATAAGTGTGTCACCATGGGGTTCAGCTTTTATTTTTTTTAAAAGTATGATTGATCTATCAGAATATACATTGATTATCAGGATATAAACAACATTAACATCAATAATAATAAACATCTTCCCGGCACTAATGACATGTTTGATCAACTACACAGAGCTCAATACTTTTTCAAGATTGAACATCATTCTGGATATCATCAATTGATGGTCAAGATGTAGGATATAATCAACACAAAATTCCTTACAATTTATAGAGACTATGACTATATAAAAATTGCATTAGGTATTATTAATTCCCCCACTATCATCATCGATTTAATGAATATAGTATTTATTGATTTCCTTTATTTGTATGTGGTAGTCTTTATATAAGAAATTATTATTTATTCAATAATCAATGAGGATAATGGATATAATATTGAATTTATACATGGGAAAATAATGATAAAATATTTTAAATATTTTAAAATTGCGAATATTAGATATAAATGGTTTCATTTTTGTGTCATACAATATCAATGAAGGGTATATCGGCAGACCCATCAAAGGAAGATGTTATTAAATATTGGCGCAGACCAACCACTGTGACTAAAATCCAAAATTTTCTTTGTTTTGGTAGATATTATCGATTTTATTGGAGAATTAATCATATAAATATAATTCACTCACCATTATAACTTGTAAGAAATCCATGTTCCGTTGGAAAGATTATTGTCTGAAGAATTTCATGGCACTGAAGAGAATATTAGTCAGGACACCTCTTCTTATATTACCCTATAATGGATAAGGGTTCTTAATTTGTAGTGATGTATCCATGAAGTGTCCATGATCTGTTATTATGAAAAATGACTTGGTTATTAATTAAGAATCACAATAATTGACGGTTTATGAGAATAATTCCCAAACTCATTATTTGGAACTAGATATGGTAATTTATTCATTAGATATGTAGAGGCATTATCTTTATGGGGTAAACTGTAATATATATATACTAATCAAAAAGATTAAAGTATATATTCACATAAAATGAGATGAATATTATCTCCAGAATATGGTTATATTTCATTAAATAGTATGAATTCTCAATACATTACCACCTTGATAAGGTGAACAATGTGGTCGATTCTTTTTCCCAAAAGGATCATGCTAGAATATCCATGATAAAGGATAAAAAGATCTATTATTTCTATGTTCACAAAGATGGATTTGTAAATCCTAAAGGAAGGGGAATTTTTTTTCAATTCAGTGTTTGATTATCTGTCCATGAGAAGATTAAAGAGGAACATAAGGAAGATATAGTGTAGTGGATAAAGGTGGGAAATGTTCCGGACATTATCCTTGATTGCGATGGAATGATAATTTTTAGAAACTATGTATGTGTCTCGTCAATACCTGGTTTCAATAATGAGTTGTCATATAAATCTAATAGTTCTTCATTATTTATTCACCCTAGATATAGAAAGATGTATAGTGATTTGAATGTGTGTTTCTAGTGGGATGACATGAAGAGAGATATTTTAGAGTTTGTATCTTTTTCATGGTATTTTAGCAGGTTATGGTTAAGAGAAAAAAATAATAAGGGTATATTACCACAATTACCCATACCATATTGGAAATTTTAAAAAATCACCTTTTATTTTTTCATTAGACTCCCAAAAATGTATAGATATAATAAATTTATATGGGTTATATTTATTTTCTTACAAATCCATTACACATCATCAAAATTAGAGAAGACTTCACTTTTGATCACATTTCTAGAGTATACATTAATTATGTGTTTAGTTTTCATATATTAAAGAAATTTACTTATCTAATTGGGAAATGAGGTTTACCTCAAATTTTTGGAGAAGTACATAGAAAGATCTCAATATAGTATTGAGTTTCAGCACTGTGTATCATTATCAGATACATGGTAAGTTTTAGAGAAATATTCAAACCCAATAGTATACATTGAGATATTTTTTTGAGGATTTTAATAATTTTTGGGATTAAAACCTTCCCCAAGATTAATTTTCTTACAAAAATAGATTTCGCTCGAGCATTTATATGGATCATTTTGAATACATCTAAAGAAATAATTATAGAACTGAAATGTGTGGGGAAAATGTTGGAGAAAAAAATCTATTGGTACTAGAATTAACTAATGAAATGGAATAAAAGTGTGTATCAATTTTATAAAATATAAGTGTATCCCAAAGATGATAGAAAAGTTATGTTGATAATCAATAATGAGATCAGAAATTTGATGTTCATGAGAAGGTTTTCCTATGAAATCCCCCATGGAAGATGGTTATGATATTGTGAAATAATTTCATACTAGGGCCTTAGTTAATTGGTATATTTGATTTTTTTATCACATAATAACTATATATTATCTCTTAGAACGTTAACTAAACCTCTCACAGTTTCACATAATGTTCCATATATCTCACATGAGTAAGAAAATACCTGATCCATCAAATTAACTAAAATCAAAGGTAATAACAATGGAGAGTGATTTTTTATGAGTAAAAACTAGTGGATATTTTGGATCTAATAGATAATTCTTTACAAAACCAGAAAACACACATGTTCAATTTTTGGTGGAAAAACTACAATCTTGAGGATGCAACATAATAGTGTGAGGATGTAATGAGATAAAATTAACCTTAATAATTTATAAAACAATCATGAGTTTTGTGGGTAAAATTCCTTGGGGGGTAGAATTTAATACCATAATATTTTATAAATTTTACTTTTTTGAAAAAAAAAATTAATTTCTTAGATAGAATGCATTATATAGAACACCGAGTTCTAATGAACCACGACAAACTATAAAAATTATTATTTGAAAAATACCATTATAACCTAAACATTAATCTTTGTGTAATGAATAAGATTAAAAAAATTTAAATATTATATTTAATGGTTTTATATAAATAAAACATATTGAAAACAAATTACATAAATTGTTAAAGACATTGTATATTTTAAAAATACTATTTTCTCAAATGTTTTTTTTTTGTGAAAAAATATTTATAGATATGTTTAGAACATATATTATTTTTTTTAAAAAAATTGAAATAATTTTTGAAAAATAAATTTCAATGATATATTAGGGTAATTTTTGGCTATTATGTCTAAAATTATTAACCTTTTGATGAACAGTGAGAAATATGTGTTTTTATAGAAAAACACATTTTCCTTTAAATATTGAATTAGGATTATTTTGACTAAAAATGTACTTAATAGTAAAAATAGTTCAAATATATATTTATTAATACTATTTAGTCCATTTTAATTAATTTGATATAGAATTTTAATATAAGAACATTTTTATAGTTTGATCATTTTCTCATTGGAAAACTGTTTTCTCGTCACGTAATCATGTTTAATTTTAAATTAAAATTTTCCACTTATGTAGATAGAATTTAGAAAAATGAACTAAATAGTTGTAATATTTATATTTATACCACGTTATAATGTAAAACTAATATTTGGAACAAATTAATTGTAAAAACATTTAAAATTAATTATTGTGGTTGTGGTTAAAATGGCTTTACTAGGTGTTATTCTTAAAATTTGAGAGTATAAAATGTCATAGAAACATATCCAATAACCATTTTTTGGACTCATTTCATCCTTATAACATATAAGGATCAATATTGAACCATTTTTTCCTTGGGTAATTTTTCAAAAGTTAAAACACATTATTCTTTATAAAACATTCCACGTGTATCCTCTCCCCACTTATAAAAATCCACCCACTCTACTCTCTTATTAATTGTTCGAAATAGGTACCCAAATATCATAATTAGATCCATAAAAACATTCATGAGTACATGGTTATATCATAAATACAATATATGATTGCTTTAGGTTAAACGTAAAGTGGTTATTCAAAAAATTAGTAACGTTTTAAACATTGGTTTTTTGTTTTACTTATTCTTCTAAATAAAAAATATTATTCAATTACAGTGACATAATAAAATAAATATATCCCATAAAATTATATTTTATTATTTTAATATAATATCTTATATCCATATCATCTTCCATCAAATGGGAAACAAATTCATCAATCAAGTGTATGACAGACTACCGCCTCACAGACCGATGATATTCATCATCCATTTCCACATCTCTTGGAAGGATATAATGTTGTATATAAGGCATATTAATTATATTTATGATATTATTATATATATTAATTTATAATTAAACATATACCTACTTAATTTAAAACCAATTTAAAAATAATTACATCACTCGTGTGTATGGTTGATTACCACCTCGCAAATCGATGTTGATGTGTTTCTCATTTCAATTTTACCTCGACGATAATAATGGTATATTTAATGAATATATATATATATATAAATGATATTTTTAATATAATTATAGTATTGGAGTTATTATATCACATATACCTTCTTACATTTCAGTCATTGGGAGATATGATAATGTCATTCATGTGTACAATAGACTACCGCCTCACGATACGATGGGATTAGTTTTTCCCTAAATATTTCCATGGAAGGTAATTAGGGTAAATTTACTGAAAATATGTGATATATATGAAATAAAAATTATTCCTAAATTGTAATATAATATTTAATTTTATTTCATTTCCTCCATAGAGAAAATGGAAATAGCTTTCATGCATATATATGACATACAGTCTCCATGAATGATTTATTTAATTATTTATATCTATCATTTTGGGATTAATATAAATAAATATATACTTAATATATGTTAAATTTATATCACGGTCAAATTTTTTGATATTAGGGAACTATGATTAATGTAAGAAGAAAAAAAATTAAAAAATCAGAACGTACATTAAAAACAATGCAGTTATTGCCCAAATTATGATTTTAAAAAGGAATTGATTATAAATAGGTAATAAAAGGTCAAATATAAATCATATCTAGTTATATATAAATATATATAAATATTCATATTTAATAGATTTATAATAAAAATATATATATTTTTTGGACGTTTTGACATTTATTATGGATGTCGAGGCATAATGTAAGATAGTTTTGTCTCAAATTGTCTTATTTGGGAAATAAAATATGTTATGGACTTATATAATTTATGTGGGGTATATAATCCCCTTTGAAATGTATAAAAATAAATTTAATTGTTATCAAGATATTTTTTTATTTAATTTTATTTTATTCTATTAGGGGTCTTACAATTCATAGTTAACATAGTTGGAATGGTTTTATAATAAAATATCATCATTTATTAGGATTCTATATGTTAATGCTTTTGATGATGAAATATTATAATATATCTCTCAATAAATAGATAAATAATAATCTAATCTGGTTATTTCATGAGAATACATGTTTTGCCATTATTTTAATCTTTTTACCTACTCATGATTCCGAATTGTTTTTCAAAGAAAAAAAATTATTTCTCTCTTCAGTCAAAACCCCTTTTTTTCTTGCAAATCCCTATTTGATAAAAATGTTTTCAATAATTATTAATTATTAATCTCTGATTTTTTAAAGTAATTTATACCCTTAATCATATTTTTTACTAATTTTTTTAATGTAATATTCATTTCTTTATCCAAGCAAGGCCCATTGGGATTTTAACAAAAATGTGGATGGAGTACTTATTTTAATGTGTTTGAAATATTCCACCATCATGAAAACTCAATATTTTAATGATAACATTAAATTTTCAATAGTAATTTTAAATAAACAGGATATTCAATTTTTTTTATGTTTCAAAGATATCTTTTCAGAGTGGAAATTAAATTTTTCTTAAGAAATTATTTAAATTATTTTGAAATATTCCTTTATAAGTTTTCAATGTTATTTTTAAGGAAAATGTTTTAAAGAATATAAAATTAATTTCTAGTATTAAAATGGTAATTTTTCTAGAAATTTTATTTTCCTAAAGAAATGTTTTAAATTTTTTCTAATTATTCATTTATAAGTCATCAAGGTTATTTTTAAAGAAAGGTATTTTAGTTATCTATTATGAATATTTATTTTTAAAAAGATAATTTTAAAATAAAATTTATTTGACAATAAATGCTTTAAATTTCTTTTAAACATTCTGTTAAGATTTTTATTATTTTATTTTCAAAGAAAATTATTTCATAAAATATTATTAATTTCATGTTTTAAAAAATTATTTTCAAAGTAATGTTATTTTCTTCAAGAAATGTTCCAATATATTTTTATTTGAAATTAAATTTCCATATAATAATAAAACCATTGACATAACTTATTATTTATGGGGGTACAATGTAATAAAAAATTGTTATTCATTATATTACTTTTTAATGTTTTTGTTGAGAATATGGTTATGAAAGTCATTCCTTTTTCCATCATTTTTGTTATGATGATATATTGAAATTTTTTTCAACCCATTTCTTCTCAGGGGTTATGACATTATGAATGTTTTTTGATATTTTGGAACAAATATTTATGATTTTCATTATGTGATAGGTGGGAGATATATCTCCTTCTATTCCATTGATTAATGGTTAATATTTTATGAGCTCATAGGGTATATAAGAGATTATCTGAATTCAAAATAGAGGGTACATTGGAGGCTATCCCCATAACAAAGAAGGTACACAGGTGGTTATCCAAAGCCTAACATGTTATGAATATCTAGGTTGTATCCTTAACATAATGTTTTCTATGCTTTTACATTTTCCGAAACTCTATGTCTTATTCCAAATTTAACCTCTCATCGACTATGTTATTTGATTCATTTGTTATTAATATCATATAGTCTAATGATATTAATCTATGAATCGTGAATATGATATATGGAATTAATGGTATTAATTTTGAAATTTTATTCCCATTATCTAATAACCATTTTCTAATGTTTTGTTAAGATATCCCTTTTTTACAGTTACTGATCATATGAGCTCAACGTTTCCTATATTTCCTTTACTTAGGGTATGAGGAATTTTAGTATGTATAATATAACTAATAAGGGTTATAGTTATGAAGAACTTAGAGGGATATGATATAGATCACTAATTAAACAATTGTTTATGTATCCAGGATTCTGAAGGTACTGGACCTAAATGATCCTCACATCAATTATTATGTTATGTAGTGAAATGTTTTCTATTATGATGTAATATTTACTCATGAGAAGTTTCGGCCTCTACAATTATATCCCACTGGTAATATAATCAATTTGTTATATATGGTATTAGAGTATGGTTTATTTGACCATTGGAAACTAGGATAAGTAATAATTACTGGTAACCCTTATGATATTCTTATGAAATATATAACATCCTATGACATGGTGATGAAATGAGTGTAATTTTCCATGAAAAACATTTATTTCTAGATACTATAACTGGATGTGGATCTAGCATAGTCATACCTGAGGGTAATAACATAGAAAAGAGGCCATTGGGAAACAACTTGACCACAACCTAGTGCATGACCAAAAGGCATTGATTTACCCATATAGTGACACTCAAGAAGGATATTCTTGGGTAAATTCACATTTTCATTGTAATCCATTATGAACTATTTGGATATAGGATTTCTAGTAATGTACTAGGTTAAATTTAATCCACCATAGATTAAAAATAATACTTCAATATTTGGACATTATATGAATGATATTTCATTATTAATCACCTTGATTAATGATTTTGATCATCAAGATAAAAATTTTGGTTTTATTATGGGTATTAAGACAGAACAATTATGTTTGGGTGGTGAAAACTTCAATCAAATATTAAAGTATCACATTTAATATCTGTTATTTAAATTCCATTATATAATGAAAAGTCTCTACGAATATTAATTAATTTTCCTAACAATATCATATTGAATTTAAAGTAAAATCCCAAATTGTATAAAGATAACATCTCAAGTCTATGATTATTCTCTGGTTTAAATTTTTTGGAATGTTCTCCCTAAAAATATTAAAATTCTCCATCTAGTTAAAATTGATGTTATCTTAGGAATGGATTGGATTTACCAACATCAATCCTGCATTAATTAATGATTATGTGATGTTAAATTTCATATTCTAAAAAAACCAATGATTGTATTTGAGTGAGATGATAAATATGAGCTTTTTACGTAAATCACATCAATTGTATTGGTCAAGATTCCAATTTAAAAGGGGTGTTTATCTTAGATGGTTGAAGAGAAATTCAACATCAATGATATACCAATTATTTAAGAGTTTTTTATGTATTTTCAGAATAGTTTCTTGAGACTTCAATAAAATAGTGAGGTTGAGTTCCAAATAGAAATCATACTTGGTGCTACAACAATTTCAAACCCTCCCTGTAGAATGTCCCTGATGAGTTGTAGGAATTTAAGAAACAAACTGAGAAGAATATTGATAAAGGATTCTTTAAACCAAGTGTATTACCTTGGGGTGAACCAACTCTTTTTATTGAGAAGAAATATGGATCTATGGGACTTTGTATTATTTATTAGGAGTTGAACAAGATCACAATCAATAACATGTATATCATACCTCAAATTGATGAATTTTTTGATGAACTACATGGAGATCAATACTTTTACATGATTTAACTTCATTCTGGATTAATCAATTGAGGTTCAAGAAGGAGGATATACCCAATATAACATTCCATAAATGTTTTGACATAATGAGTATATTGAAATTTCATTTGGTCCTACTAATACCCTCATTATCTTCATAGATTTAATGAATATATTTCTTATAGACTGCCTTGATCATTTTGAGGTATTATTTATATATGATATTATTATTTATTCAAAGTCTAAGGGAGATCATGAAGATCAATTGATAATTGTGTTGAATACCCTAAGGAAGGGGAAATTATATGCAAAATATAAAAGTGTCAATTTTGGCTACAAAAGGATTAATTTTTTGGTCTTATAATCTGAAGACAGTGTATATATATGGATCCATCAACGAGCCAAGATATTGAATGTTTTTGTAGACCAAAAATAGTGAATGAGATCCAAAACATTACTTAAATTTTCATGATGTTATCAGTGGTTTTTTGAGAATTTCTCATGGAAATCTAATCCACTCACCAAGTGAACTTGGATGAGACCCAAGTTACAATGGACATATAAATGTGTAGACAATTTTAAGTAACTCAATAGATGGGTAGTAAGGTAACCTATTTGTATATTACCCTATACTATAGAGGGTTTTTAATCTATAATGATATATCAAAAAGGTATTGGTATGTGTTCTCATTTATAATGACAGGGTTTTAGCTTATTCCCCACAAAAAGTGATGTTTAATGAGAAAAAATACCCAACTCATCATTTGGAGCAAGCTATGTTAATTTTTTCATTAAATATATTGAAGAATTATCTTTATGGAGAAATGTGTGATACATATACTGATCATAAATGTTTAAAGTATGTATTCACATAGAACTAGTTGAATATGCACCATAGAAGAAGGTTGAAAAAAATTAATGATTACGAATACTCAATACATTACCATCAAAAGAAAGAGAACAAGATGGATGATTCTTCGAGTCGAAAGAATCATGTTATATTATCAATGATGAGGATCCCAAATGTTATTATATTTATTAATTTTCAAAGGATGGATCTAGAAAAATTTATGTAAGGGAAGAAATATTATATTTCTCAAATGAGTGTCCAACCATCTATCTAAGTAAATATTAAATAAACAAAAAAGGAATATGTAGAGATTTAAAAGAAGGATATAAATGTTCCTATGTTAAACCATGACTATGATAGAATGATAATATTCATGAACCATCTATATATTCCATCCATACCATCTTCGAAAAAGTAAATGTATGTGGAAGCTCATAGTTCTTCATTCTCTATTCATCCTAGATGTACAAAGATGTATGGATATCTAATAGAGTGTTTTTGGTGCAATGGAATAAAGAGAAATATTGAAGATTTTTTATCATAGTGAATGATATTCTAGTAAGTTAGGAATGAGGGAGAAAATTATAAGGGGATGTCCCAATAATTTCACATACCATAATGGAAATGGGAAAACATCACCTTGTATTTTTTAGCTGGACTCCCAAACACATGTAAAGACTATAATTCTATTTAGGTTATAGTCAATATCCACATAGAGTTACTACTCTTCGTTACTATTAGATATGATTTTTCTTAAGGTCAACTTCCTTGATATACATTAAAGAAGTAGTAAGGTTTCATGTATTACCGCACTGTATCTATTTGGGATATGAGGTTGTCCTTGATGTTTCGTAAACATATTCAATAGTATATGGATACAAAGTTGTGTTTCCGCACTAAATGTCATCCTCAAATTGATTTTTAGTCTAGGAGAACTGTCCAAAACCTATAGAATTTTCTAAGAAATTATTCTATGTATTTTAATGGTCTTCAAGATCAACATCTTCCACTTTTGCAGTTTATTTAAAGCAATACATTTCAAAAACGAATTTTGATGACTCCTTATGAAGGACTATATGGAAATTAGTTGTAACGACCCGACCACAGTTACCCAGAGCTGGTGCATAATTACATAACATTGGCATTATCACAAAAGATAAAATCTCAAAATACCGATTAGTTTAGTATCCTCAGAAATACTAGATACATTCATAAGGTTTACATTACATCATAAAATGGAAAACTACAACAAAATTGTTTCCATAGACAACACTGAGCTCCCATAGAAAATCCCTGTAGGTTAGTCATAATATACTTCTTCGCATCCTGGTGAATATAAAACATAGAAAGGGGTGAGCTCAGATGCTCAGTAATGATAACAATATAGAGAAAACTTTCATAAATAAGCATAAACATTTCAGGAAATGTATAAACAAAAGTATTTTCAACATAAACTTCATCATAATATGTAAAATATAAAACAAAATAATTCCATTTTCTTACTCACATGGATATTCTACTTATCAAATAATCACATGTAATATCAATAGCCACTTTCATAATGATGGAGTGCATAATGCCATACTTTCATAACCACATAGTCAAGGCCTTGTGCCAAGACTACAAATAATATTTTGTCAAAGACTTGTGCCAAGACACTATTTGGCCTCATGAGACCTAGAAATGCATCGAGGAGCTATAGCGGGCTCCACCCATCACATACTATGTCCAATGCATTCCCCATATGAAATGGTTTAAACATAACATAAACATTCATTTTAAAACTAGCATACGAAATGTCAATACTTTATCCATAAACCATGAATGGTGTAAACCTAACACATCCACAATCAAACATATCACTAAAAATTAAATAAAATATGGATGTTTTATATCATAATAAATCAACATCAAATAATCTTAAAATCAATCAAAGGATGCTGACTTAGATGAAATCAAAACCATTTTTAGCGAATTATCTCTTTCTATTTTGAAATCATTTAAGAGTCACATTATTATAATGAAAACATTTATTTTTAAAATATTCTAATATTCTTTTAAGGGAAGCTTCGACAATGTTATAAAGGCGGAAAATAGCTGCGCCTGCCGTATAAGTTAAAAGAGAGATTATTACCTTAATTTAGTCGAAAAGGTTATAAATGACCTTGTTTGGAAAATGATAGAATTATTCATTTATAAAAATATAATAAAAAGTAAAACAAGGGTATAAATGACTTTAATCCACATTCTAAAAAATATTAAGAATGTTTTGAAATACATTTTTAAGAAACATGGATGTGGATGATAAAGAGGTCCTTGTAGATAATTACGTATAAACAACCTCGGATAATAAAGAGATTGTGAAATTAACACTTACCTTGTACTTTTCCATGGTAGAGGGTAGGTTAACCTCTTATAAAATAATGAAATAATTGTTATTAAATTATAAAAGAATCATATACATTAATATGATATCATATATGATCTTTTAACATTGTTTTGTTAATAATATCTCAGTATTATCATTGTTTTGGATGTTAACTGATTCGTTTTCCTTTATATTCATTATTATGTGAGTAATATTTTTTTGGATGGGATGTATATTATTCATATCCATAATGATATCAAGTATTTAAACAGTATTTTTAATCATCTAATGAAAATTATTCTTGAGTGGATACGATGGGGAATGAATCTCATCGCGTTCGTAGAGACGGTAATCCGTACGTACGCACGAGAAAAAATATCATTATTTTGATATTAAAATAATATATAATTGGATGGTATATAATATATAAAGAATAATCATCATGTTATATTTATTATTTACATCAATTACACATCATTATTATACCCATCCAAAAATAATGTATTGAATAACAATTACACCACGACATGGAGACGGTAAGTCGTCCGTACGCACATATGGTGACAAGTTATTCAAAGGATCGATTGAATAATGAATTTTGATGTACCATATTTATAATAATATCACAGTATATATAAGATACAGGTGTAATTATTTTATAATTGAAACAACAAATAAAAAGGAAGTGGAAGAAGAAAAGAACTTGAATTAGGTGGTGAGATATTTACCTCTTCTTCGGGTTATTACTTTTGATTTGATCAAAAGGGCTCCTTAGGTTAAATTCCTGACTAAAGGAAGGACACTAAGATGAATATAGGACAGTTGAAAGGGTATTTGGTCTGGGTTTGGTCAATCCAAATGGCTTTGACGGTGTGAATTAGATAGAAGGGTGAGTACCCTTTTATAAGAGGGGTGAGGGGAACCTTAGGAAAAGCTAGAAATATTATTTTATAATAAAATAATTTTCAGATTAAAATGGATCCAAAATGAATTATTTAATGTTAAAGGTAGGGATGGGTCGAAAACCACTCAACAAATAGGTTTTAGATAGGTTTGGGTCACTATATTAACTTTATCTTTTAGATTAAACTCTTAGTTAAATAGTTTGTCATTTACCATGTCTTTTTGTATTTTCATAATATATGGTTAACAAACATACTATATACTTCCAAGAGATCCCCAAGTAGTTCATTAATGACACACATATCATTATAATAGTCTTTTGGAAGAACCATTTATTTTTAGGAATATAATATCAATTAATAATATAATATTTGTTTTAAAAACACTTTTATGTCAATTTTGACACTATTTGGTATTTTCTTTTTGCTAAAATCATATCAAGATTATTACTTTGAAGAAAATTTTTCTAACAAACCCTAATATGTCATACTAACCTAGAAATTAGTGGAATTCATAAAAAGTCTCAAATTACATTTTTTTAGACAATTATAATGGAAATTATTTCAATCATTCATTATTTAGGTAATTACTGTATCTTCATTGTGACTTAAATAAATTAAATTATTTAATGTCTAAAAAATATAAATAAAATAAAATTATGTATGAAATATTTTTATCTTTCTAATTAAATTTTATAGTAGAATCTATCTTATGTGTTACCCTATATTAAAAATGTTTTAGTTATTAAACATTGATTTTAACTCTTCTTTAAATAAAATAATAATAAGTGTCCTAATCTAATATATGTGGGCCAAAGGTGTTCATATTTTATTCCTAAGGTTTTTTTGGTATAGTTATACCTATAAAATAGAATTAGGACATGTGTTAGGGTAATAATAATATAATTTTTACCCTTAATTACCCTATTTACTTTTAACCGTGGTAAATAAAAGTAAAAATTTATTATTTACCAAATATTATTTTTATCTTATAGAACCACATTTTACATACTGATATCAACCGTGTCTCTCGGATTTTTTAAATTCCACTCACAGAAGTGGTAAAATTATGTTTTATGTGAATTTTCAAATTCTTCTAGGAGGTGGGTAAAAGACGGTGAAAAGTTCAATAAAATTTTTATATATCTAAAACTATTATAAACTGAATCCAATGAATTATATAGAACTTATATAGATATTATGTCTATAGTTTGACCTAAAATAAATTTAAATAAAATAAATAATTATTTAAATAAAAATTCGGTTTTAAACTATAACTTAGTGTTTTTCACTATTCATAAAAAATTGAATGTTTTCAGAAAAATACCAAAAATTATCTTTAAGATAATTTTGATATTACGAATTCAAAAATGAAGTATATTTGACCAAACTCAAAACATTGAAGTTTCATTTATTAATTTAAATTTAATTCCCGTTGTCAAAACCAAAACGCTTATTTTTAAGAAATAAAAACTATCAAAAGATTGACACTTGTTTTTGTTCAATTTCAATGTGAAATTACTTACAATTACCTGAATTGGATTAAATGGTAAAAATATAATCTATTTTTTTTCCAAACCATTAAAATGTCAAATTTAACGCTATATATTATTTTGATTAAAAAAGTTTTTTTCAGTTAAATTATAGTATTCTTTCACGATTCACCAAAATAAGAAAGTTATCAGAAAAACACCAAAAAATTATTAAAACTAATTTCATATGGCCTGATTCAAAAGAAGAATTTTATTTTGTAGAATTGAATATATAAAAGTTTCAAATATTGGATTTAAAAAGGTTTCAATAATAAAAGTCTGTAAAAGTACATTTTTTGAAAAATACTTCTTTTATCTGAAAAAATGAATTTGTTCTTACATTATGTTTAAGAAACTAATAATATGGATTCTAAAATTATAAGTATTATATAAATTTAAAAATTCAGTTAACACTATTCATAACCGTTTTTGAACGGCTAGTTTGGTAAGGTGTGGTGCGCTTGAACTCGGTGTGGCGTGTAGTGCATCTTATTGAATTAAATTGTAGAAATAACATACTATGAAATGTTGGGATGTTATATTCATACCTCCAATAAATTGCATCCTCGCAATTTGAAATTGTTCTTTGAGAATAAAAGGATGAAAATAGAAAATACCTTTTTCGGAAGACCCACATCAGAAATTGGGTTAATAAAATCTAGTCTTAAACAGTGGAAAGGGGGAATGAAAAAGTCACCACCAAATTATGATCTCGATTAGGAGAACACTGGTCGTAATTAAAGACATATAATTTTAGGAAAACGTAAATTTTTATAGGGAGTGATTGAGGTCATCCATCATAAACAATTGTAGAATTGTGGGCCTCAAATCCATCAATCTATGATGATTTAAAATATCATCGATTCAACAAATCATAAGGTATTAGGATAACAAATGTTTAGATTTAATATCCCTTAAATAAAGGTTAAGAACTAATTTAATCATAGAATAATATAAGAAAAAATATATACATGACAAGTAGAGTTCCATCCTATAACTAATTTCTACCACAAACTCATCTTTCACTCTAAAAGATAATAGAATTTAATTTTTTTTTTCTATTTATCCAATTCATATAGGGTTCCAAAAAAATGAATTTATAATTCACCTATCAGACCCTTTAAAAAAAGAAACAACATTATACAATCCAGGGACTTCACCTAGTCTAGTTGTAGGCAATAAATCCCAATCGCACTTTGGTTGTGGGTTCGATTCCCGCAGCTTTGTCCGACGCAACGGGTTGTCACACGGTCTGCGTGTTTTCCTTTTTATAAAAAATCCAAAAATAACCATAATAATAGAATACAATTTCAAACATAATCCATTCCAAACATTATGATTATCCAAAATACTTCTATCCAGACTCACAGTCAAATATTTATAAGGATGGTAAACACAATGAAGATCATTTTTACCATGTAATAACCTGTGAAAACCGTCATCATGTATTCTTTTAAAACACTACAATATCCTGAATTACCATAAAACTGTATTGATTACATTCATGGTCCCTTATGTCTTATAGAATACTATATATACTCCTTCTATCCAAAAAATTTGTAAACTCAAAAAATGAGGGAATATACAAATCATTAATCAGTTTCAAGGAAGTCAATAATATCCAATATAATTTATCCAAATCAACCATCTCTTATTCCAAAATCACTACCTCATTATCAAGACCATATTAAGGATTACCTTTCCTTCAACCATGTACTTTCCAAAAAGTTTAGCTTACTATTATGTCCCTTTTAATAGAACCATATAATATCAAATCCTCAATAAAAAATTATTGCAGTAATATCCATATATACTATATAATTTATATAACATGTAAATCATTAATAAAATACTTAAATGACACAATAATTTAACAACAACGTAAGAAATCTAATCATCCCACTTCATCTTTGGTAGTATCATAACTTTATTATTATCCAATAGCAGAATTTGGGGTATACTCTGATGATTTGGACATTGATTCGCGTAGTGTCCCAACTCCTTGCAGATTAGGCATTGTACATTTGAAACTTTTTTCTTTCCCTTGAAATCACGTACTTGGTATCCTTTTTCTCCACACTTATAACAAACTCTCATTCCCTTATAGAATTTCTAATGGTGATTCTATCCATAGTTATCACATATGGGAAAATCCTTCATTTCCCTATTCCCTTTATCCATCTTTTTCTCTTCCATCCTTTTATCCTCTTGCTTCTATTCAATTCCATAGGACTCAGAGAATTATTTACTTATCTTATTAACACATGATACTATTTCTTCATATGTTGAGAATACATGGGAGACTATTTCCCTTCTAAATGTTGTCTTAATACCGTGAATGATATGATCCTTCATACTGTTTGGATCATAGGTACTGATGGAGTACACATTCCTTCTATTGGGCGACATTTCTATACAATGGCATAAACTAGATTAGTTTATGAATCGAAATATATAATTCCAAACTTGTAAAACACTTCACATAAATTGAATAGTTATGGATATAATTCATAATCATAAAAAAAATTTCTTTGAGAAAGTATATACTCATAAACCCTTTCGTAATAGTTTGTAAAGAAAATGAGAATTATCCTAAGCATATACCCTGGGAGTGTTGTAACCAAGAGTGCAACGAGGGCCATTGTTGTGCAGTAGTTCCCATTCGAGTCTAACTCAAAGTAGTGTTTTTGGGTTTTACCCCTAGGTACATCTGTACCAGAGCTGCCTCTACCTGCTCATGTCCTGATAGAGATTTATTTCTTAGAAAACTCACAAAATCTCTACAATACAAAAATTCTAGGAAGTTCTTCTATACTAATCCACAAAGCCTGTCTTGGGGAAATGTTATTTATTAGAGTTTATCTAAATCTGGTTTCCAAGTTTTGTACTAAACTTCTTCTGATTCCAACTATAATGCCTTGAACCCAGTTAACTCAAGTAAGTTCATTATTACATAACATTTTCATGATCACAAAAGATCAAGTCTCGAAAGACCAATTAGTTTAGTAGATTTGGAAATACAAGATACATTCATAAGGTTTACATTACATCATAAAATGTAAAACTACAACATCATTGTTTCCATAGACAACAATGAGATCCCATAGACTATCCCTGTAGTTCATTCATAATATACTTATTCTCATCATGGGAAAAATAAAACATAGAAAGGGGTGAGCTTAGATTCTCACTAAGGATAACAATATAGTGGAAACTTTCATAAATAAGCATAAACATTTAAAGAAATGTATAAACTAATACAAAATCCTTTTCAACATAATAATTATCATAATATGGAAAATATTAATCAAAATAATTCCATTTACTTACTCACATGGATATTATACTATTCTAATAATCACATGCAATATCAATAGCCACTTTCATAACGATGGAATGCATAATGCCAGACTTTTATAACCCCATAGTCAAGGCCTTGTGCCAATAATACAAATAATATTTTGTCAAGGCCTTGTGCCAAGACACTAGTTTGTCTCATGACACCTACCAATGCATCGGGGAGCTATAGTGGGCTCCATCCATCATATACTAAGTCCAACGCATTCCTCATATGAAAAGGTTTAAATATAACGTAAACATTCGTATTAAAACTAGCATACGAATTGCCAATAATTTATCCATAAACCATGAATGGTGTAAAACTAACACATCCACAGTCAATCATCTCACTAAACCTTCAATACAATATTAGTGTTTTGTATCATAACAAATCAACTTCATATAAGCTTAAAATCCATCAAAATATGTCTACATAGATGAAATCAAAAGCCTTTTTAGAGAAATATCTCATTCTATTTTGAAATCATTTAAGAGTAACCGAATTATAAAGAAAAAATTTATTTGGAAATTTTTTTTATAATATTGTAAGGGATGCTTCGATGATGTTATAACGGCTGAAAATAGTCGCACCTGCCGTATAAGTTAAAAAATACACTCTTACCTTAATTTTGTTGAAAATGTTATAAAGGACCTTGTGTGAAACATGACAGAAATATTCCTTTATAAGCATCTTATAAAAAGTCAAAAAATGGTATAAATGACTTTAACACATAGTCTATAAAATAGTATGAATGTTTTGAAATACATTTTTAAGAAACATGGATGTGGGTGATAAAGAGGTCCTAGAAGATAATTACGTATAATCCACCTCAGATAATAAAGAGATTGTGAAATTAACCCTTAACTTGTACTTTTCCTTGGTCAATGGTAGGTTAACCTCCTATATAATGGTGAAATAATTTTTATTAAATTATACAAGAATCATATATATTAATATGATATCATATATGATCTTCTAACATTGTTTTTTAATAATATCTTAGTATTATCATTGTTTTGGGTGTTAACAGATTATTTTTCCATTATATTCATTATTATATGAGTCATATATGTTATGGATGGGATGTATATTATTCATATACGGAATGATATAAAGTATTTATACATTATTTTTAATCATCTAATGAAAATTATTCTTGAGTGGATACGATTGGGAATGAATCTCATCGCGTTCATGGAGACGGTAATCCGTACATGCGCACGAGCGAATGTATCATTCTTCTGATATTAAAATAACTTATAATTGGACGTTATATCATATATACAGAATCATTATATTGTTATATTTATTATTTAGATCAATTTCACATGATTATTATACCCATCCAAAAATAATTTATTGAATAATAATTACACCACGACATGGAGACGGTAAGCCGTATATATGCACATATGGTGACATGTCATTCAAAGCATGGATAGAATAATGAATTTGGTTGTACCATATTTATAATATAATCAAAATATATAGAAGATACTGGAATTATTTTTTTATAATGTGTACAAAAAAGAAAAAGTGGAAGAAGAAAGGAACTTGAAAGAGGTGTTGAGATATTTATCTCTTCTTTGGGTTCTTCCTTTTGATTTGATCAAAAGGGATTCTTATGTAGGCTTTTTGACTAAATTAAGGACACTATGGTGAATAGAGGATATTTGATAGGGTATTTGGGCATGGTTTAACCGATCCAAATGGCTTTGAAGGTGTGGATTAGAGAGAATGTGGATTTCCCTTTTATAAGAGGGGTGAGGGGCAACTTAGGAAAAGCTGGAAATATTATTTTATAATAAAATTATTTTCGGTTTCTAATGGATCCAAAATAAATTATTTAAATTATATGGAGGGGATGGGTCTAACACAACTCAATCAACAGGTTTTAGACCAGTTTGGGTCACTATAATAACTTTATATTTTAGATTTAACTATTAGTTAAATAGTTTGACATTTACCATGTCTCTTTGTATTTTTTTAAAATATGGTTAATAAACATATTATATACTTCCAAGCGAACCCCAAGTTGTTCATTAATGATAAAACTATCATTATATAATTCTTTTTTCCAAACCATAGTTTTTTAGGAATAGAATATCAATTAATAATATAATTATTGTTTTAAAAACTCTTTTATGTCAATTTGGACACTATTTGGTATTTTCTTTTTTCTAAATTCATAACAGCGTTATTAGTTCGAGAAACTTTTATCTAAACAACCCTAATATGTCATAGTATCCTAGAAAAATAGTGTAATTAATAAAAAGTATAAAATTAAATTTATTTAGATATTTATAATGTCAATTACTTTAATCATTCATTAATTAGGTAATTACTGCATCATCATTGTGCCATTAATAAATTAAATTATATAAGGTCTAAAAAATATAAATAAAATACCATTATGTTGGGAATATTTTTAGTTTTCAAATGAATATTTAAAGTCTAATTTATCTTATGTGTATCCCTATATTATAAATGATTTACTTATTACACTTTGATTTTAACTCTTTTAACTATTCTTTAAATAAAAAAATAATAAGTATCCTAATCTAATCCATGTGGACCAAAGAGGTTCATATTTTATTCATAAGGTTTTTTTGGTCGAATTATACTTATCCAATAGAATTTTTACATGTTTTAGGGTAATAATAATATCATTTTTACCCTTAATTACCCTATTTACTTTTAACCGTGGTAAATAAAAGTAAAATATTACTATTCACAAAAAAAAATTTATCATATTGAACCACATTTTACTTACTGATATCAACAGTGTCTCTCAGATTTTTTAAATTCCACTCACAGAAGCAGTAAAATTATGTTTTATGTGATTTTTCAAATTTTCTTAGGAGGTGGGTAAAAGACAGTGAAAAGTTCAATATATTTTTTATATATCTAAAATTATTATAAACATACTCCATTGAATTACATTGAACATATATAGGTATTATGTATATATTTTAACCTAAAATAAATTTTAATAAAATAAATAATTATTTAAAAAATATTCAGTTTTAAACTATAACTCAGTGTTTTTTACTATTCATAAAAAATTGAATATTTTCAGAAAAATAATAAAAATTCACCATAAACTAATTTCGATATTCTGAATTCAAAAATGAAGATTATTTTTACCAAATTAAAAACATTGAAGTTTCATTTATGAATTTAAAATTAATTCCCATTGTCAAAACCAAAAGGCGTATTTTTAGGAAATAATAACTATCAAAAGATTGACATTTGTTTATGTCCAATTTCAAAGTGAAATTATTTACAGTGACCAGCATTGGGTTGAATGGTAAAAATAAAATCTATTTATACTTCCAAACCATTAAAATGTATAATTTAACATTTATAAGTTATTATGATTAAAAAAGTTTTTCTCAGTTAAATTATAGTATTTTTCACTATTCATCCAAACATGAAAGTTATCAGGAAAACCACAAAAATTTATTGAAACTAAATTCTCATGTCCCGATTCTAAATAAGAAATTTATTTTGTCAAATTTAATATATAAAATTATCAAATATTGGATTTATAAAGGGTCCACCATTAAAAGTTGGTAAAAGTGCATTTTATTAAAAAAAATTCTTTTAACTGAAAAAAATGAATTTGTTCTTACATTATGTCTAAGAAACTCGTAATATGGATTATAAAATTTCAAGGATTATATAATTTTCAAAATTCAGTTAATATTATTCATAACCACTATTGAACGGCTAGTTTGGTAAGTCGTTTTGCGCTTGAACTCGGTATTGCGTGTAGTGCAAGTTATTGATTTACATTGAAGAAATAACGTACTACGAAATATTGGGGTGTTACAGTAGTATAGAAATCCAATGTTATGGTATAATGTTAGGTAAAAAATTCTAATAGTACCTGATCTAGGTGATGGAATTATCGAGAATGTTATAGTCATTTATGAAAATAGAAGGGAAACATAAAGTCAATAGAAACATTATACGAACAATCATCAGTGAGATATAGAGTTTCAAGTTATTGATATTGTATTTCTATGAATTTATCCTTAGAAAAAAATAATATTTAGGAATAATGTAATGTTTAACCCTAGGTATATTTTCCAAATCATGATTCTTGATTGAGTATGGACAATATCATATCACTTTCCATTTCCATCAATCCTCTCTTTGGTTTATGACGTGTTCCATGTATTTCTATTGTGGAAGTACACACATGAACCATAAACATTACTGAAATCATAGTTCATACCTATAGATAAGGATCTTTCTTATATGGAATAATCAATGGATATTCAAGGTTTTAGATAGAAGGTTCTATGAAACAAGAACACTCACCTTGTAAAAGTTTTCTAATTAAACAACCCCTTTGAGTAAGCTACATGGGAACCTTAAGATATAGTGTGGTATAAGTATCATCAATTTCTAATATAAATTTAAAATAATTTCATGGGGAAAATCATTTTAATTATTGTATAATTTAACCTCAATAGTGTTTAAGATTTTTTTAAATAAACTTAATCTCATCAATAGATTCTGATACACACTACATAGAGACTACAAGAACAGTAACATAGTATACCACTATAACCTAACAATTAAATTGGTAAGCATGAATAATAATATTTGAATTTTAAAAATTTTAAGTTTACAAATGAATAAAATGAATCTATTTTTTATCAATTTATGAGAAGTAAAATTAAAAATCAGCTGAATTTAAAAGAAATATTTCATTAAAAAAATTTCTATGTGAGAAATGATTTTTTATCGAAATAAGGTAAATTAATAACCATTGGTGAATTATAAAAATAAAATTTATATGTTATATTCAATAATATGTTTTATAATTTATCTAATTTTTTTTTCTAGTCATTGGATAATAAAGAATACAATTTCATGCTTAAAAACTATATTTTTATCGTAGAAGCGGTGTCATCGCATTTTCCATGATTATTTCAAAATTATTTTTTCCAAAATTTGGTGATTTTTTTTAAACAACAAACACCATTTTTTGAATAAAAATGTTAAAATTAGCTTAGATTTATTTTTTAGGAATTTTCTGAAAAGATTTTTTTTTGATGAATAGTCCAAAATGGTAATTTTTATTATAAACCGCCTTTTAGTTATCAACTTTAAAAATTTACAACATTTCATTAAATGTTTTAAAATAAATATTAGTTCAACTATATTATTATTGATAAAATATAGGTAATTTTTCTCAATTTAATTTAATTTTTATATGAAAACAGTTTAAACTTATGAAAACATTCTCTTTGGAAAATTTATTTTCATAATGTATGCTGGTATAATTTTAAATTAAATTACTCAAATTATGTTAAAATATTATAGTAAAATGGATTCCATATTTGTAACATAATAAGTAATATTATAAAATAGGATCAATTTTATTGTTAATAAAAAGTTTTATAAATAATAAAAATTATTTATCATGGTAAAGGTATTAGCGAGGGGGTTTAAAGAAATGGATATGAGTAATTTTGAAAATTGATATTATCTAAAAAAATACTATTTTATGGAAATATTTTGACCTTATATTATTAAAATTTTAGTTCCTATCCATTTGGAATTATTTCTCTTGGGAATAACATTGTTATTTTTGGATTATTTTAGGAAATTACCATATGGGATCCCTTCCCCACATATTAAAGGAGACTACATCTCCTTTTCTCTCCACAAAAAAACAACATTTTTGATTAGAAAATAATTTCTTACAGAACTTACTTATTTACATACCAAAAAATAAATTCCATGGATTATTCATAAAACCAGCCAAGGAAGGATTTATTTATAAAACTAAACAGGCTCTCCGAAGAATAGGTATAGTTCTTAACCGTGCCCATTTATTTTGTTTCTTCTTTCACCTACTTAAAATATTATAAAAATATGATGAAATAACTAAAATATCATATTAATTATAATTATATTTTATTATGTTAATAGAATAACCTATATACATCTCCTTAATTGTAAAATGGGAAAAGAAACCATCAAATCTGTGTTTAGTAGACTATCGCCACACCAACCGATGTAATTAATTTTTCAGGACCTCTTATAATAGATGGATATAATAATGGATTTAATATATATATATATATTATTTATGATATAAATATAATTTTTTAATTATAATATCACATCAACATTCATACCTTCAAATTCCTTGGAAAACCATAACATCTCTCATGCCTATGTGTAGTAAATGATTTATATTACAATATCATTGTTTATCAAAATCATTTTATTATTCCCATGATGAGGAAATATTATGATAGATATATAAATAGATAAACATATTTTATTATTATATGGTTATTTCCATAATTTACAAGTTTTACATTCATTTTCCATGGTTTATGTACTCATGGATCTTAAAATATTTGTTTAAGGAAAACAAACTTTTTCCCTCTCTTTGGTAGATGATAATTTCTCTTATATGCTCGTGTATTCTAGAAAAATGATTTAAATATTTTTTTTAAATTATATATTTAGTTTTATATTCTTTTTTAGGAATGTTTTATGTTTCATTTTTTGATGTAATATTATCGACTTTTTCTGAACAAGGTACTTTTGAAATTTTATAAAAAATGTGAATGGAATATTTTTTTAACATCTATTACATGAATGAAATTTTCCATCATTAGGAGTGCTTAAAAATTTAAACATTAATTTAAACTTTTCCAATTTTATTTAAAACAAATTTATTTCTGTAATATTTATTAAAATTCTAGATTTTATAAAGTGACATTCATAGTGGAAAGGGTATTTTCTAAAAAAGTTTTGATTATATTTTAATGGAATTTCAATCCATCAAAGAAAATAACCATTTTTATTAATTATGATATAAAAGGTATTTAATTAAAATATACCATCATTATTATTTATTTGGATGGTTTAAGATTATGATGAAAATATGTTTTTGAAACCCATTTCAATTCTGTGGGTTATACTTCTAAATACCTTTTATTTTCCGCTGGTTATGCTATGATGACATATTTATAAATCCCATTTAATTTATAAGATTTAATCTATGATGAATGTTTTATGATCTAATGGACCAAATATTTATGAATTTAATTTCTTTATGGCTGGGCCTAAATTTATATAGTCCTTTAATGCATCATAAAAGGATTTATGTCCGGAGAGAAATAGAACTAGTATAGAGAGTGAACCCAGTTTAGTAAGGAAAAGTTTCTACTATGGTATTATTTGGAGAGAACAATACCTATTTTAGTGGTTTGGGTAGTGAAACCATTCCATTATGATATCATTATCATTGATCCATGACTACTACAAAAATGATTTTCTATGCTTATTTGTATGACCCAAATATTTTTATTATTCTAATTTTATACCATAATGGCTAATGTTCTTTAAATAAATTATGATTCATGTCTCATGAATTTTCATGATTTACTCCATGAGTCGTGATTATGATATATGATATGCAGGGTATGGTTTTAAAATATCATGAACAAGTTCTCATACCCTTAATTTTATGTTATGTTTATGAGATAATTGTTATATCCCTTTATTACCCGTACTAATCATTTAAGAAAACTATTTCTTATGTTTAATTTACCTAGGATATGAATAAAGGTATTAATTATTATATTTCATGGAAGTGTTGTTGTTATGAATAACATAGTGGGAGATAATGTAGTCCACTTTTAAACCAATTGTTAATATATCAATGTCTCCAAAGGCACTAGATCTATAAAATTCTAGAATGGATCATTATATAATGTAATTAATATCTATATGTTAATCTATTATATCTATCTATATAATTTATGGGTTTCTATAATTATAACATTTTATCACCAGTATATCAATAATTCTTTGATAAAATCACTGTTCCAGTTGATAATTTAATAATTTTTTATTTTAAGTTTTAGTTTAAAAGTTTTGGTTCTTTTACATTGATTATGGTTTCATGGTCTAAAATAATATATCATGATATAAATATCATATATTTTTATTATATATTTATTTAGTGTAATCCAGAAATTTTGGAATAGATTAATTAATTAAGTCATTAATGGAGATGGAAAGACGTACGTAGGCATGGATGCTTTTATCATTTTTTAACGGATTGAAAAGAAGAAAGGTAAATAATAATTCAACATTATTGAATCACAATAATATCATATTTATCATATTTATTCCTAAAATCCATAAATATTAGCAAATATATAACATGTAAAGTAAAATTGAATCGTATCGCTTCGTGGAAGTGGTAATCCACACGTACACATGAGCGACATTACAATTTTCCAAAGAATTGGAAGTATAGATGGTTGTTATGATATTGTAATCCCAAAATAATAATTATATCCTTAATTTCATATATATACATTAAATACATTATTATATCCATCAGTGAAAGGAGGTGGTGGAATATGAATTACATGGTTTCGTGAGGTAGTAGTCCTCCATAAATACTATTGATGATTTTGTTTCACATTTGATAGAAAATGATATAGATGTTTTTTTTAAATTAAAATAATTGAAACAAATTGTATGTAAGAAAATATTATTATTATTTAATACAAGTTGAAGAATATGTGGAAGATCTAGAATATGTCATAAAATGAAAAGGCTCGGTTAAGAACGATAAATGTTCTTCAGAAAACATCTTTAAGCTTTCACCAAAATTCATTCTAGTAAGTTTTTTTTATAATAAAATATATCCCTATATGAAGTGGTAGTATAATTTAGGAAATTATTTTACTCGTAAATGTCTAATAAAAACTTTTTTTGATTTGTTAATGAAAGTGTATATGGTGTCCGCTTTTATAACTAAGACACAGTGGCATTTTTAAATACTCATATCTATTCAATAATAGGAATTCAAAGTAAATCCAAGTGACACAAAAATTGTTAAATAATTTATTTTATGAAATAAAAGGTTAATAAAAACAACAAATAATAAAAATTAAACACTTTGAATAATGTTTTACATTTACCTCAAATGTTAATCACTTTTACCATATTAGTTTTCACCATAGTGACTAGTTTTTTAACCTAGATAATTTATCATTTAATACAAAAACTAAAAATAGAATCATTAAAACAAATTAAAAAATAATTATAAATATTAAATATAATGAATAAAATTTAAAACCATTATTTTTTGAAAATTATTTTTGATACATGCGTATGTTACTTGCAAAACCCTGTTTTAACATTAACCATAGAAATTAATTATTATTATATTTAATATACATTATAACCAAAAATTAAGTCCAAATTATTATATAGTATTATTAATTCTCATTCCAAATATGTAATACAATTTTTCAAATTCAATTCATTGAAGTAGATAAATTAAATTTAAAATTTAAATTTAAAATATGATGGAAAACTGTTTTCTAAAGAAACAAGTTTCTTAATTATAAAATTATTTTATCTAAATATTTTTTATATAATTGGTTCCAATTAAATAAATTGGAATAATATTTCTATAATTGAACTAATTTAACTTTTAAATCTGTTTTAAATATTGTTCCTTTTTATTTATTTTAAAAAATACAATTTTTTATAAAAATCAGAATTTTTCAGTATTCATCAAAAAGTAAATATTTTCAGAAAATATTAAAAAATTAATTCTGTTATAAATTTTAAATGTTTATTTTAAAAATAATTCTCATTTATTCATATAATGTTATTAAATTTTGGAAAAAATATTTTTAACATATGTGTGGAAAATACGAAAAAACCACTTTTTAGAAAAATACTATTATTTTTATAAAACTCTATTTATTATTATCTCGCAGCTAGAATAATTTTTAATGTAATGATAAAAACTTTTGTTTAATATATAATAAATAAATTTTATTAATATAATTTATGAATTAGGATTAATTTAATTTATTTAAAAAACACATTGCATGCATAATAAATTTTATTAAAGGAATAAAATACTTTTAATTTTGAATGTTTTTTATTTTCATTTAAAATAAATTAATAACAAATGAATTTATTTTATACATGTGTAGAACATTTAATTTTTATAATTTGGTCATTTAATGTTTTACTCAACAAATCAATGACTAGGTTATAAGGGTATACTATATTTCCATTCATTTAGAGTTGGGGTTTTGTGTATCATAATCTATTAAAGAGATTAAATTTATTTTAAAAACAAATTATCATAAAATCTTGAGGTGTTACATGACTAGATAGTGCATGGGTTTCCTAGCCATGTGAACAAACCATTTACCTTATTAAATAGGTAAAAAAGTAAAAATTCTATCCTCCAACGCCAATAATTTTTTGTCCCCCCTTCCTCCGCAATTTTCCTAGAACCTCTCCTATATGCACCCTCCTCTTCCACCCATCCCCTATAAGAGATATACATCATTATTGGTCCAAATAATATTTCATATCTTACAATAAATATCCATTATTATTTTTATTCCTCCTCTTACTTCATTTCCTCATTTCGTTTTCTACCAAGTTTAACAACAACATTTACATGTATTACTCCCAATTTTCAAGGCCTTTATCTAGTTCTTTGATTTATTTAACTCTAAATCGAATCGATGGTTATTACTAGATGTGGTAATACTCATAATATTGAGGTATGTTTTCTTTATGCTTTCCCTATAATTATTTATTTTAATAAAATGTTCTATTTTTCATCATTCCTGTAATTCCGAGTGTTTCCCATAAAATATATATTTTCTTTCATTTGTTGTCTAGATGTGAGATATTCTTCTATCACACCATTGGAGGTTGAAAACCAGTACATGGACCACCCCTTATGGTGATTTTGTATTAACATTCATGAAAACAATACTTTTTAAGAAACCAAAACACCTCATAATGTGAGTTTGTCTTGACCATAAGAAAGCCCCATATTCGTTTTCATATGTGATGAATCAATCCCCTTAGGATGTATTTGAAATGTCGCTTAAATTATGATTTCATTATATAAAACATAGTGTGTCATGATTAAATGTTATAGAAATCCTAAAATTCATATTATTTACTTCTAAAAATTCACTATATTAATTATCAACTATTATAGGACACATAGAATAAACCTTCGAAGAAACCTGCAATGTAGTAAATTATCTTAAGTAAATGCCTTGATTTTATTACATTAATTTAACATATGAATTATATAAATAATTATTTCGATTTAATTTTATTAATTTCCTAGAACTTGTGGAAAATTTATAATGGAACCTAGGGGTATATAAATTAAAGTAATGGTGTTGGTAAAATTATAATACTATTTTTTAAATAAGACAATTTCGGGAAATTTTTTGTGGAACTTAATAAGTTACTTTAAATATATTGTTTGGTATAAGTTTAATAAAATTACATGCGCCTGATTTTTCAAATTCATTTACTTAATATTTTTATTTATTATTCATGATATTGTTAAAATAATGAAACACTTTATAGTTATAGTAAGTCTTTCTGTGGGAATGATGTGGATTAAAGTTTTTAATTCCATGTGTGAACCCGTTGGATGCCACAAAATGCATTATATTCAATTATGGGGGGTAAACCTCCCTAGAAAAGGTAAATATCTTAAATTCATGAATTTATTGAAAAAAAACATTTATTCACTAGAAAATTCAAGAAAATATAATTCCTAGGAAGAGGTTAAAGGTTTTTTCTTGATGTCATCGAACACAGAATGCCTAAGATTATCTCCTTGGATCCCCATAAAGTGTATATTGATATTTCTTAGGGAATATTCATTAGTATTGGTTAGATCCCATCAATAATATTAGCTTCTATTGATTAATCATTTTATTTTCTTGTTTACCACTCATAGGAATTCCCAAACATATTCTGTGGATGCACCTGGATAATTGTTATTAGACACATGGGATTAAAACCATGGGTGTTATGGATAAATCACTAATACTTGGATATATATTATTGATTTGGTCAAACAATGTATTATTATCTGGTTCACCTACACTTACCATATTCGTTATTTATATACCGCACAGTATTATGTTTTGTACCAACATACTGGAATGCATTATATTGAATTGATAGAGGCTTATTGAGTTTTAATCGTACAATGTTCATGCTGTTTCATGGTACTCGAGAAGATTTCATGGGTTCTAGTTAGTTTCATTCACTGTACCTCTTTTCTATAATTTTCAGTTGTGTCAAGGAATTTTTATCGGCGTTGTGTAACAATTTTGTAGACTATCTTCTTTCAAGAGTTGAGTTTTTTATTTTCATTATTATTTTATAAATATATCCCTACTCAATGAACTTATTAGTGTTAGTACCGACTTCCTTGGACATGTATCATATTATTATCAAGAATGGTTATATTTTATTGGAACTTTATGGTTTTTCAGTTTAATACTATCATCCTGTAATTTATTTTATTTTATCATTTATAGTATTTAGTACTACTCTAGGGGTATAGATTTCCCCCCTTATAATCATTAGACCCTCATTACTTGTTGACAGTCACTAGTGTATGACGAGGTGTTCTTGAGGCCATGATGCCCCATCGGTATAGTTAATTTTGATAAAATGCTCTTGGGATGTCACAATGGTGTATCATAGATTATTTTTCCATTGTACTAGAATTTTTAGCTGCTATAAATTTGACTAGTAATGTTTAAAAACACGATAAATTAGTCGTATATGAGAATTTCCATCCCACTAATAATTGAAGGATCAAGTTTCCAATAATGGTATGGTATTTCATGTTTTTCACTAATATAGTTGATTATTTTTTTATCATTGACGGATTGTTTTACATCATTCTCATGGTTATTGATTTATGAGATTTATCACTTAGCCTAGTATAGTGAAGGAGGGTGTGTTTTCTTGCATTATTATTTGTAAATAGTATTCAAATGTCATTAGCATGAATGAAATATTTTGTTATAGTTGTTTCCTATTTGGTTGTTGTAATTTTTAAATCTTTGGTATAGGGTAGGATAAATAATATTTGTTATCAACCTAAATAATATTTTACCACATACCATGATTATAGAATTATAACAAACCATTAAAAAAAAAAATTAAGAAATGAAATATTGTTGAAAAGGATAGTAAATTATTATGGTTGAAATGTTTAAATGTTCAGGAAATTTAATTTATTGAAAAATCCAAGTTATTTTTTAGGGGATTCAATTAATTATGAAACTAATTACAATAAAGTGATTAGTTTCCTCCATAACATTGGAATGAAAAAACACATAATTGAAACATTATATGATTGATTCGATAAATAAATGTAGATCATATAATTAAATAATTTTACATTAAACTCCATAAAGGTTAAAGAAATTAGAAGATTTCATTCATAATTAATCCAAATTTTCAATGATTCATTTTTTGATAAATATTGTTCCAAAAGGAAATTATAAAGGATTTCAAATTTATAAATTGGGAATGATAAAAAAGTATAAATGAATCCTTATATGCCTGATTTTACCCCTATTGGTCAATATTGGCATAAAATTCCTATGAGACAAACCCATTTTGGGAGTGGTAAAAATATTTAATAAATTATCTTTTGAGGGGCTTTACCTAACTGCGATGACAATTTTAATTTAAAGATCATTAACTCTTTAAATTGGAAATGGTTTACCATATAACTGAACATATATTGGTATGAATTGAAATTTTTAGATTTACATCATATTTATATGACTTATTACTTAATCACTAGAGAATATATTTTTATTAAATGGCATGGTTATTTAAAATGTATGTAGCCATTGATACATTGTTTCATATAAGTGTGTGGTGTTATCTTACTTAACTGATTACCTTAATATGTGATATTCCTTTTGTGTATTTTTAAGTAATATTGAAATGAGGCTCCAATTAATTTAAATTAAAATTACAACCAAAATATAACATTAATCTGTACACTATGATTAAAAATAACTTTAACTGAGCTTAGTTTTAAAAATTTATGGATATGTAATGGGTTAATGGAAACAAGGAGATTATTTTCTGTAATTTATTTTTTGTGTTAATTAAATAATATGTCAAGTAAAACTTATAAATTTTTCTCTTTCTATTTATTACATGAAATATCAATTCTATGGGTCATAAAGTTTATCTAAAATACAAATTGAAGTAATGGATAAAATAAAAATATTTTATCTTGTTGATATCAAAGACCCTAATGTGAGGATTGGTTCTAGTGTTACCGATAAATTTTCCAAGGATGGGAATATGAATGTTGCCCAAGGGTCTCATTTTATTCCATCTGTTATGTTGAACCAAGTGGTTTGGTAAGAAATACACGTGACCTTTTAGGAATGACCCTATTTTTAGAGTCCATGTATTCATAAAAGTGATATTTTATCCTTTTTTGGAGTAGTCCGCTTAGAAGTGGGAAGCATTAGTTTATGTTTATGTTGAGTTTTAGGCATGGAAAGTGATTTTCAAATGTCGATTGTTCCTGGGTATGACTCTCAGTATGTGGAATAATTCATTAGGAATAAGGGTGGTCATGTGGTAAATAAAGACTGGATATAGATGAAACAATCATGAATTATTTAGTTTCATGAGATTAACATTCCTAGGTCATGGTTGACTACTTAGTTAGTCATGTGACATGTCTTTTTTCTGATATGTATGACTCAATATGTCTTTAAATAGGTTAATAATCCTAAGAGATAAGAATAATGTGGGTTGATATTTTTTGTGGTCTACCACATTCCATGGATGAATGGTGTTGTAGGGCCTATGAATCAATTAAAATGGGTTCTCCCATCTCATGAAGTAATATCAAGGTCGCTCACATTACTATACACGGTTACGAGATGGAGAATGAGCCATTTATAGTTTTGGGGAAATAATTTATTCCTAGTGTAGGTTTGAGTGGTAATATAACAAAATAACATGATTTGTGTTACATCACAACTACTTATAAAAGGGTTATGAGTTCTTCAAGGCTAATTTCATGAGTCACTTCTGGAGTATGGTGACCCAGGTGATAGAGAAAATCAGATTTATCCTAGTATTGGGGATTACATTGAAAATTTATTTATATGTATAAGACCACAAAAATATTCTAGTTCCTTAAACATAGTTTCTATTACTAATTACATGATTAAAAAGGGATCAGGATGTCCACCATGTGTGCATCGAATAATAAAGCTATGTAAGATATTCTTTCATGTCCCTGCATTAATTCCAAGTGGTGAAAGATCCCCAAAAATAAATTTAAGGAAGTAATAATTGTTATTAGTATGGTTCGTACATATGATATGTTTTAGATTTTTTTGGAACAGGGTATATGTGTGTTGTCCATATCCAGAAACCATGTTCATTTGTGAATGGGGTGTACACCTTGAGAATTAGTTTTCCATTTTTAGTGAAGTGGCACCTAGGATTCACCCAATGTGGGGACCAAAAATATGATCTTTGTATTTCTCCCTCATCCATGGGATATTCAATATAAATATTTTAAATCATGGGATGATCATTGTGGCATCATGATACCCTAACATAGGTTGTTCCATGGAAATTTTAATTACTTGTTGAATGGTAATTTTGGTCTTAGACATGATTTTTTTGAATCAAAAAAAATATATATAGATTTTTATGATTAGGTTAACTCTTATGTTATTGGAGATTCTATAGTTTTGATGCTCGTGATGAGGATTGAATATGGGTTATGGGTAGTTGGGGATCAACTGTGAGCAGGTTGTAGGGAATGATACCCTTACTGCTAGTTTATTACCCACCTTCTGAATGAAAACTTGTAATTTAATTATGTTACTAAAGGTTAAAAAGAATATTTATATGTTTACCGAAGGGTAACATTAATTTTGGTTTATTACATAGAGGAAACATGATAATTAATTTAGTTAAATAAGGGTATCATGAATATTTCTTATTTTACTGAAGGGTGGAAGTAAGATTTATTAAGTTACTAAAGGGTGACATACAATTTTTTTAAGTTACATTAGATTCTATTATGTTTTGATTATAATAATATAATTTCCCCACCTTTTGGGTATAATCCTTGGGTCATTTTTAGATTTTCATAGAATGCCTCAGGGGGTAAATCCATCATGATCGAGTAATGATTACACAATCGTGGGTGCATCAAAGCATTTTGGAGAATAATCAGCTAGAGGTGGTTTTAACACCGTTCTCACTTATAATTTTATGAAGTTGTTCTGAATCCATATTAGGGTTTTCCCTTGAATGGTAGCATACGTGGTTTATTGATTTTTAACACCCCAAGCTTCCACTATATGATTCTCTTTGAATAATACAATAGCGTGTGTTGTATGCAAATTCGAGTTCTAACACACCAAAACCAATCAAAATAGTCGTTATGAATAGTAATAACCACTTTTTAAAATTTTATAAATTTTATCTTCCAAAATGGACTTCATTATTGGATTCAGAATATCGAAATTATCTTAGGGTGAATTTTTTGTGTTTTTCTGAAAACATTCAATTTTGATGAATAGTGAAAAACACTAAGTTATAGTTTAAAACCCAATTTTATTTAAATAATTATTTATTTTATCTAAATTTATTTTAGGTAAAAATAGAAATATAATACCTATATAGGTTCAATGTAATTCATTGGAGTCAGTTTATAATAATTTTAGATATATAATATTTTTATAGACCTTTTCACCGTCTTTTACCCACATCATATGAAAATTTGAAACGTTACATAAAAATTAATTTTACCACTTCTGTTGGTAGAATTTCAAAAATCCGAGAGACACGGATGATATCAGTAAGTAAAATGTGGTTCAATAAGTTCAAAATAATTTTTGCTGAATAGTAACTTTTTACTTTTATTTACCACGGTTAAAAGTAAATAGGGTAATTAAGGGTAAAAATGATATTATTATTACCATAACACAAGTCCAAATTATATTGGATAATAATACTTCGACAAAAAAAACCTTATTAATAAAATATGAATGTCTTTGGTCTACTTGGATTGGGTTAGGACAATTATTATTATTTAATTCAAATAAGAGTTAAAAGAGTTAAAATCAAAGTTTAATAACTAAAACATTTTTAATATAGGGTTATACAAAAGATAAATTCGACTATAAATATTCATTAGAAGACTAAAAATATTTCCTACCTAATGGTATTTTATTTATATTTTTTAGAAATTACATAATTTCATTTATTTTTGACAAATGGTGATGCATTAATTACCTTAATAATGTAATATTAAAATAATTGATATTTTAAATACCCAAATAAATGTAATTTGAGACTTTTAATAAATTTTAATAATTTTCAATGTTAATATTCCATTTTTGGGTTAAATAAATGTTTTTTTCGAAGTATTAATGCTTTTATAAATTTAACAAAAACAAAATACCAAATAGAGTCAAAATTGACATAAAATAGTTTTTAAAACAAATATTATATTATTAATTGATATTATATTCCTAAAAATCTAAGGATCAACCAAAAGGCTAACATAATGATGTTTGTATAATTAAATAAGCACTTGGGGTTATATTGGAAGTATATAGTATGTTTATTAACCATATTATATAGAAATATAAAGAGACATGGTAAATGTCAAACTATTTAACTAAGAGTTAAACCTAAAATACAAAGTTAATATAGTGACCCAAACCTATCTAAAACATATTGGTTGAGTTTTTTTCGACCCATACCCACCTTAGAATTTACATAATAATTTTTTGAGCCATTAGAAAACTAAAATTAGTTTATTATAAAATAATATTTCTAGCTTTTCCTAAAGTGGCACTCACTCCTCTTATAAATGGTCACTCCCCCATCTCTCTAATTCACACCTTCAAAGTCATTTGGCTCAGCCAAACTCTTCCCAAATACCACTAAACTATCTTCCCTTCATCTTAGAGGCCTTACTTTAGTCAAAAAGCCAACCTATGGATCCATTTTGATCAAATCAAAAGTAAGAACCCGGAGGAGGGGTAAGCATCTCATCACCTCTTTCAAGTTATTTTATTCTTCCAATTATTCATTCTTTGTTATTTCCATTATAAAATAATAACTCCAGTATATTATATATATTGTGATTTTATTATGAATATGGTACAACCATATACATTATTCTATCCATCCTTTGAATGACATGTCACCATACATGCATACGTGCGGGTTACCGTCACCATGTCGTGGTGTAATTGTTATTCAACACATTATTATTTGGATTGGTATAACAATGATGTTTAATTGATGTAAATAGTAAATATAACATGATAATGATTCTGTATATATTGTATACCATCCAATTATATATTATTTTACGAATTATATTGTCACTTGTGCGTACGTATGGATTACCGTCTCCACGAACGCGATGAGATTCATTCCCCATCGTATCCATTAAAGACTGATATTCATTTGATGATTAAAAATAATCTTTAAAGACTTAATATCATTATAGATATTAATAAGATACATCCCATCCATAACAAATATGACTCACGTAATAAAGAATATAAAGGAAAATGAATCTGTTAACACCCGAAACGCCGATAATACAATGATATTATTAACAAAGCAATGTTAAAAGATCATATATGATATCATATTAATGTATATGATAATTGTATAATTTAATAAACATTATTTCCCCATTATACAGGAGGTTGAACTACCCTTGGCCAAGGAAAAGTACAAGGTAAGGGTTTATTTCACAATATCTACATTATCCGAGGTTTTTTATATGAAATCATCTACTGGGACCTCTTTATCATCCACATCCATGTCTCTTAAAAATTTCTATCAAAAAATTACTACTATTTTATAGACTATGGGTTAAAGTCATTTATACCCTTGTTTTACTTTTTATAAGATGCTTATAAAGGAATCATTCATTTGTTTTCCAAACAAGGACCTTTTTAACCTTTTTGACAAAATTAAGGTAAGAATGTCTTTTTTTAACTTATACGGTGGGTGCGGAAATTTTCAGCCGTTATAAAATCGTCGAAGCTTCCCTTACAAGATTATAAGAATATTTTAAAAATAAATTATTTCTTTATAATTATGTGACTCTTAAATGATTTCAAAACTGAAATAGATATTTCTTTAAAAAGGTTTTTGATTTCATCTCTGTCAACATCCATTGGTGGATTTTAAAGTTATTTGAAGTTGATTTATTTTGCTACAAAACATCCATATTGTATTGAAGGTTTAGTGATATTTGGACTGTGGATGTATTAGTTTTACACTATTCATGGTTTATTGATAAATTATTGGCATTTTGTATTCTAGTTTTAATATGAATGTTTAGGTTATGTTTAAACCTTTTCATATGTGGAATGAATTGGACTTGGTATGTGACGGGTGGAGCCTGCTATAGCTCCTCGATGAATCAGTAGGTATCATGAGGAAAAATAGTGTCTTGGAATAATCCCTTGAAAAAATCTTATTTTTAGTATTGGCATAAGGCCTTGAATATGTGGTTATGAAATTCTGGCATTATGCATTCCATCATTATATAAGTTGTTATTGATAATGCATGTGATTATTCGACTAGTAGAATGCCCATGTGAATAAGTAAATGGAATTATTTCATTTTATTTTTTCCATATTATGCTGAAGTTCAAGTTTAAAAGGCTTTTGTTTTAGTTATACATTGCCTAAAATGTTTATTCTTATTTATGAATGATTCTACTAAATTGTTATCCATACTGAGCATCTGAGCTCCCCCCTTTCTATGTTTTATTTTTCCCAGGATGTGAAGAAGTATTTTATGACTGACCTGCAGGGATAGTCTGAGGGGATATGAGTGTGGACTATGGAGACTATGTTGTTGTATTTTTTCAAATTTATGATGTAATGTAAGGGTTATGAAAGTATCTCATGTTTCCAAGGGTACTAAACTAATATGTATTTCGAGACTCGATATTTTGTGATAATTCCAATGTTATGTTATAATGCACCGAATCTGGATAACTGGGGTCAGGGCGTTATAGTTGGTACTAGAGGAAGTTTAGTACGAACCTTGGAAACTAGATTTAGTTAAACTTTGATTAGAGAACATAGCCCTAAGACAGGTTTTGGGGATTAGTATAGAAGAACTTCCTAGAATCTTGGTATTGTAAAGATTCTGTGAGTTTTCCAAGAAATATATCCCTGTCTGGATAAGAGAATGTAGAGGCGGATCTAGAACAGATGTACCTAGGGGTAAAATCCAAAAACACCGCTTTGAGATGGACTCAAACGGGAACTGGTGCATGACAACGGGCCTTGCTGCACTCTTGGTTACGACAATCCTAGTGATATGCTTTGGACAATATTCATTTTCTTTACAAACCATTATGAATGGTTTATGAGTATATACATCCTCAAAGAAAACATTTTTATGATTATGGATTATATCCAAAAACTGTTCAATTTATGTTAAGTGTTTTACAAGTTTGGAATTATGTATTTCAATGGCATAAACTAATCTAGTTTATGCCATTGTATAGAAATTTTTCCCAATAGAATGATTGTGAACTACATCAATACGTATGATCCAAAGAGTAAGAAGGATCATATCTTCTACAGTATTAAGCCCACATTTATAAGGGAAATAGTCTCCCATGTATTCTCAACATATGAATAAATAGTATCATGTGTTAATAAGATAAGTAAAGAATTCATTATGTCTTATGACTTTAATGAAAATCAAGAGAAGAATAGATCTGATGATCACTCTGTATATGGAAATAAGGGGAAGAAGGGAAAAGTTGAATATCCATCCTATAGTAAATGTGGGAAGAAACACCCCAAAACATACTTGTAGGGATTGGGTGTCTATTACAAGTGTGGTGAAAAAGGCCACGAAGCTTGTGATTACAAGGGGAAGAAAGTAGCTACCTATGTTCAATGCTACAATTGCAGGGAGATGGGACATTATGAAAATTAATGTCCTAAGCGTCATGGAAATTTATCTCAGAAAAGGACAAGGGATCAAGGCCAAGCTTATGTGATCACTAGTGCTGAGGTTGAAGCTCCAAAAGACGTGGTGGTAGGTAATCTAATGGTTTCCTCAAGTTTAGAAAATGCATTATTTGATTATGGATCATCTCATTATTTCATATCTTCCCAGTTTTCTAATAAAATTAGATATTTCAAAATTGATTTAACAAGGGAGTTTTCAGTCAAAAATCCTACGGGAAGTATCATTGCAACAAAGATTTATGAATCAGTTCCCATTATGGAATATAAATGTTATTTATCTACTAATCTCATTGTCATACCCATGATGGAATTTGATATAATCCTCGTTATGGATTGGCTTTTAGACCATGATTCAAAAATTTATTGTAAGAAGAAGGAGGTTACAATTTTTGATGATGATAAGGAGTACCTTATCTTTAGAGCTGAAACTTCACCCCTAATTCTTATCTAGATCTACCCCCAGTAGCTCAACTAAATTCAATTATTGGGGAGGAAGAGAATGAAATAATTATAGGTGAGGAAAGGAATGTTCAAATAGAGGATGTACCTATTTTACAAGAATATGTGGATGTTTTTTCCAGAGGATTTACCAGGACATCCTCCAGAACGAAAAAAATTGAGTTTTCAATTTACTTAATTCCTAGTTCAAGACCCATATCAAAGACCCATTATTGATTGGCCACTATGTAATTAGTGGAACTAACGAAACAACAAGAGTAATTGAGTAATAAGGGCTTTATTATCCCAAGTGTTTCTCTATGGGGAGCCCCTGTTCTTTTTGTTAAGAAGAAAGATGGATCTATGAGGTTGTGAATTGATTATAGTGAGATCAATGATATAACAATAAAGAACAAGTATAACCTACCTCTCATTGATGATTTATTCGACCAACTTCAAGGAGCTCAATACTTTTCAAAGATTGACCTTCGATCTAGATATCATCAGTTGTATGTAAAGAATGAAGAAATTCCAAAAACAGCATTTCGAACCAGGTATGCGCATTACGAGTTTACAATAATTCCTTTTGGATTGACTAATGAACCCTCTGTCCTCATGGATCTAATGAATAGAGTTTTCAAGGAATATCATGATGAATTTTTAGTGGTATTTATTGTTTATATCTTAGAATACTCCAAAAGCTATGAAGATCATGAAAATCACTTCCGCATTATCATGAAGACTTTTAGAAGACATGAATTATATAGGAAGTTTCACAAGTGTGAATTATGGATTTAGGATATTTATTTTCTTTGACATATTGTCTCTATGGATGGAATCTCTATTGATCCTTCAAAGACCAAGGAAATCCAATAATGGCCAGCACCGACGAGTATAGATGTGGTATGCATTTTTATTGGTTTAGCATGTTATTATCGATGTTTCGTCCAGAATTTTGCCCAGTTGGCTAACCCATTAAAAAATCTCACACGAAAAGGGGTTAAATTTTATTGGACAAAAGAGTGTGAAGAATTTTTTGAAGTACTGAAGAGAATATTAGTCAATGCTCCTATCTTGAATCTACAATAAAGGAATAATGGGTTTGTTATTAATAGTGATGCTTCAAAGAAAGGACTTGGTTGTTTCGTTATGCAGAATGATAGAGTTATTACCTATGCATCACAAAAGCTAAAAATTCATGAGCAAAACTATCCTACTCATGATCTTGAGTTAGTTGCTGTAATCTTTGCTTTGAAGATATGGAGACATTATCTATATGGTGAAAAATGTGAGATATATACTGATCACGAGAGTTTGAAGTATATTATCTCATTGAAAGAACTCAACATGAGGGAAATGAGATGGATTGAACTACTCAAGGATTATTATTTCACCATACACTACCACCCTAGGAAGGAAAATAAGGTGGCAGATGATCTGAGCCGAAAGGATCATGGAGTTTTGAAAATGATTAGAGTTGAATGGGATCCTATTTTTATGGATCTAGTAAAGATGGATATGGGAATAACCATGGAAGGTGAAACATCAATACTTTTTAAAATGGTTGCAAAACCATCATTACTAGAAAGGATAAAGTGTTCTTAGACCAATGTCGAATAGTTTCAAAAGAAGATTAAAGTTATGAATGATGGGAGATTTAGTGACTTTGTGTATGAAGATGGAATTTTGAAATTTCGGGAGTGACTTTGTGTTCCCGATATACCTGATATAAAAAGGGAATTGTTGGATGATGCTCATAGTTCCAAGTTCTCTATACACCCTGGTAGAAATAAGATGTATAGAGATTTGAAGGAACATTTTTGGTGTGACAACATGAAGAGGGAGATTGCTGACTTTGTGTCAAGATGTATGGTTTGCCAACAAGTGGAAGGTGGAAGGCAATAGCCTGGAGGAGTCTTGCAACCTATTACCATACCAGAGTGGAAATAGGATAATATTACAATGGAATTTTTCATGGGACTACCAAAGACTCCTAGATGGGACGATGCAATATTGTTCTTTGGTGATCGTCTTACCAAATCAGCACATGTTTTTCTATAAGAGAAGATTTACCACTTGAACGTATAGCAAGACTATATATTAATGAAGTAGTGAGACCTCATGGAGTACTACTGTCGATTGTTTCTAATAGTGATCTACATTTTACATCATGATTCTGGAAAATTCTTCAATGATCCCTGGATACTGAACATCATTTGAGCACTTCCTGCCACCCCCAAACTGATGGAAAATCAGAATGAACTATTCAAACCATAGAAGACATGTTGAGATCATGCTCACATGACATTCATGGTATGTGGGATCAATATTTACCTATGGTGGAATTTTCCTATAATAATAGATTCCATTCAATTATTCAGATGGAACCATAGGAAGCGTTATATTGAAAGATATGTCGCATACAAACCTGTTGGGATGATGTTGGTGAATGAAAACTCATAGGCCCAGAACTTATGGGGGAAACGATGGAAAAGGTGAAGGTAATCCAAAACCATATCAAAGAAACTCAATGTAGGTAGAAGAGCTATGCTGATAACTAAAGGTAGGATTTGGAATTTTAGGTAGGAGATCATGTTTTCCTAAAGGTATCTCCATGGAAGGGTGTTATACATTTTGGTAAGAAACAGAAATTGAGTCCCAGGTACATCGGACATTTTGATATTCTAGAATGAATTGGGGTTGTAGCTTATCATTTGGAAATGCCGCCAAATCTCTCCAAAGTTCATGATGTATTACACGTATCACTGTTGAGAAAATACATGCTTGACCCAACGTATGTACTCACCTATGAGGAATTAGAACTGGAACCAGATCTGTCTTATTGTGATGAGCCTATCAAGGTTCTTGATACAAGAGAACAAGTGTTGAGAAACCTGACGACTCGTCTGGTAAAAGTTCTACGGATAAACCATAAGACTAAAGAGGCAATGTGGCAACCTAAGTAACTTATGATGAAGAACCACCCGAGTCTTTTTATGTAGTAATATTCTATAAATTTCATGGATGAAATTATTTGAATGTGGGAATAATGTAACACACCATGATTTCATGGTACGCTTCTCTTTGAATAATACAATAGTGTGTGTTGTACACAACTTTGAGTTCTAACACACCACAACCAATCAATCTATTCGTTATGAATAGTAATAACCACTTTTTGAAATTTTATAAATTTTATCTTTCATAATGGACTTTATTTTTGGATTTTGGATATCGAAATTAGCTTAGGGTGAATATTTGGTATTTTTCTGAAAACTTTCAATTTTTGATGAATATTATAAAACACTAAGTTATAGTTTAAAACCAAATTATTATTTAAATAATTATTTATTTTGTGTAAATTTATTTTAGGTCAAAATTGAAACATAATACCTATATAGTTTAAATGTAATTCATTGGAGTCAGTTTATAATAATTTTAGATATATAATATTTTTATAGAACTTTTCACAGTCTTTTACCCACCTCCTAAGAGAATTTGAAAATTCACATAAAACATAATTTTACCGCTTCTGTGAGTGGAATTTAAAAAATCCGAGAGACATGGTTGATGTCAGTAAGTAAAATGTGGTTCTATAAGGTAAAATTATTTTTTGGTGAATAGTAACATTTTAACTTTTATTTGCCACGGTTAAAAGTAAATAGGGAAATTAAGGGTAAAAATGATATTATTATTATTAACCTAAAACATATCCTAATTATATTGGATAATTAGAATTCGACAAAAAACAACCTTAGGAATAAAATAATAACCTCTTTGGTCCACTTGGATTAGATTAGGACATTTATTATTATTTAATTCAAAGAAAAGTTAAAAGAGTAAAAATCAAAGTTTTATTACTAAAACATTTTTAATATAGAGTTATATATAATATAAATTCGACTATAAATAATCATTAGAAATATAAAAATATTTCCTACATAATGATATTTAATTTATATTTTATATACATTAAATAAAATAATTTATTTATGAAACAATGGTGATCCAGTAATTACCTTATTAATGAAATATTAAAATAATTGATATTTTAAATACCCAAATAAATGTAATATGAGACCTTAAATGAATTCCACTAATTTTATGGGTTAATATGACATGTTATAGTTGATTAAAAGAATTTATTTCTAAGTAATAAGGCTGTTATGAATTAAAAAACAAAATATCAAATAGTGTCAAAATTGACAGAAAAGAGTTTTTAAAATAAATATTACATTATTAATTGATATTCTATTTCTAAAAATCAAAGGTTCGGACAAAAAACTTATATAATGATATTTGTATCATTAATCAACCACTTTGAGTTCTCTATGAATTATATAGTATGTTTATTAATGATATAATATAAAAATACAAAGAGACATGGTAAGTGTCAAACTATTTAACAAAGCGTTAAACATAAAAGATAAAGTTAATATAGTTACCCAAACCTGTCTAAATCCTATTGGTTGAGTGGTTTTGGATCCATACCCACCTTAGCCTTTAAATAATCCATTTTGGATCCATTAGAAACTGAAAATGATTTTATTATAAAATAATATTTCAAGCTTTTCCTAAGGTGCCCCTCACCCCTCTTATAAAAGGGAACTCCACCTTCTCTCTAATTCAAATATTCAAAGCCATTTGGATCGGCCAAACTCTGCCCAAATACCCTCTCAACTATCCTCACTTAATCATTGAGGCCTTTCTTTAGTCACAAATCCAACCTATGGAGCCCTTTTGATCAAATCAAAAGGAAGAACCCGAAGAAGAGGTAAATATTTCATCATTTCTTTCAAGTTATTTTCTTCATCCCCTTATTCTTTGTATTTTCCATTCTAAATTAAAAAATCTTGTATCTTCTATATAATTTGATGTTATTATGAATATGTTAAAACTATATTCATTATTCTATCTATCCTTTTAATGACATGTCAGTATACATCTGTACGTATGGATTACCGACTCCACGTCGTGGTGTAATTTTTATTCAATACATTATTATTTGGATTGGTATAATAATGATGTGTAATTGATGTAAATAAAAAATATAACCTGATAATGATTTTTTATATATGATATACAATCCAATTAAATATTATTTTAATAATGATATTGTCGCTCGTGCGTATGGATGGAGTACCATCTCCACGAACACGAAGAGATTAATTCCCGATCAAATCCATTCAAGATTAATTTTCATTTGATGATTTAAAATAAAATTTATAGACTTGATATCATTATGTATATGAATAAGATACATCCCATCCATAACTAATATGACTCACATACCAAATAATATAATGGATAAAAAAAATTTAACACCCGAAACAACGATAATACTAAGATATTATTAACACAGCAATGTTAAAAGATCATATATGATATCATATAAATGTATATGATTCTTTATAATTTAATAAAAATTATTTCACCATTATAAAGGAGGTTAACCTACCCTCGACCATGTAAAAGTACAAGGTAAGGGGTTATTTCACAATCTCTACATTATCCGAGGTATTTTATATGTAATTATCTACTGGGACCTCTTTATCATCCACATCAATGTTTCTTAAAAATGTATTTCAAAACAATAATACTATTTTATAGACTATGGGTTAAAATCACTTATACCCTTTTTTGACTTTTTATAAGATGTTTATTAAGGAATCTTTTCGTTATTTTCCAAACAAGTTCCTTTTTATCCTTTTCGACAAAATGAAGGTAAAAATGTATTTTTTTTAACATATACGGTGGGTGTGGCTATTTTACACCGTTATAAAATTTTTGAAGCTTCCCTTACAAGATTATAAGAATATTATCCAAATTAATGTTTTCTTTATAATTATGTGACTCTTAAATGATTTCAAAATAGAAAGATATATTTCTCTAAAAAGGGTTTTGATTTCATCTATGTCAACATGGTTTGAAGGATTTTAAGCTTATTTGATGTTGATTTATAATGATACAAAACTTCAATATTTTATTTAAGGTTTAGTGATATGTTTGACTGTGGATGTGTTAGTTTTACATCATTCATGGATTATGTATAAATTATTGACATTTCATAGGGTAGTTTTAATATGAATGTTTATGTTCTATTTAAACCTTTTCATATGAGGAATGCATTGGACTTAGTATGTGATGGGTGGAGCCCACTATAGCTCCTCAATGCATCATTAGGTCTCATGAGACAATATAGTGTCTTGCAACAAGGCCTTGAGAAAATCTTATTTGTAGTCTTGAAAAAAGTCCTTGACTATGTGGTTATGAAAGTCTGGCATTATGCACTCCATCATTATAAAAGTGGTTATTGATATTGCATGTGATTATTCGACTAGTAGAATATCCATGTCAATAAGTAAATGGAATTATTTCATTTTATTTTTTAAATATTATGCTGAAGTTCATATTTAAAAGGATTTTGTTTTAGCTATACATTGCCTTAAATGTTTATGCTTATTTCTGAAAGTTTCTTCTATATTTTTATCCTTACTAAGAATCTGATCTCACCCCTTTCTATGTTTTAATTTTCCTAGGATGTGATGATGTATTTTATGACTGACCTACAGGGATAGTCTGAGGAGATATGAGTGTGGACTATGGAGAATATGTTGTTGAAGTCTTTCACTTTATTATGTAATGTAAGACTTATAAATGTATCTATTGTTTCCAAGGCTAGTAAACTAACCAGTCTTTCGAGACTTGATATTTTCTAATCATGCCAATTTTATGTAATAATCCACCGACTCTGGGTAATTGGGGTTGGGGTGTTATAGGTTTAGTGGGGATTTTCAAAGAAGAGTTCACATGTTCGGTTTATACCAGGATATCAAGGAAAGTCCATTTATCCTTGGAATATAAAATCAAGAGTTAGTACTATGATGAAGAATCTAGCTTGTGTGGTCATGTATGGTGAATAAGGGACCATGACAGCTGTGTCAGTGAATAATTGGGATTATTTTGACAAGAAATTATAATGATAGGAGGAACCAAGGTATGAAATTAGCCTTGTAATCAAAGCCCTATTGTGGTGAGAACCACTTATTTGTTAATACAATGGGAATATGACGTAGGTTTCTCTTGTTAAATGAGAATAATAGAGCATCATCATGTTGTTTGATTAGGAAAACAAGTTTCGACATATATTCAAGCGGTCTCTTGACATGTTCTTGGTACAGTGATTTAAGAGCGTATTAGGCGATTGAAAATAGAATAGTTTTATTAGAATGGGGTTGATGACCAAAATAGTTTTTGTTATGTCTTTGTACATTTAATAAGAATTATTTGGGACAATAAGTCATATGGTAGAGAGGCTGCAAGATCCTATGTTTCATACGGGTTGAGAATTGTAAAGAAATTTTGAATTTTCAATCTGGTGGATGGGAAATTTTTAAATCAATACATTCGATTTAATTATATGAGTTTGAGGACCTAAAAATGGTTTTTTAATGTGTATTGATGCCCAATAGGGCTCTAAACATTCCGAATATGTCATGGGAGCTTTGGTCATTGAAATATTAGTTTTGGGAGAATTCATATTGGGGATCACGGTTAGAGCACAAATAGTGATATCAATGTTCCCCAAATCATGAATACTATTTTTTAAGGAAGATGCATAGTTAATATAATGAAAGGATATCTTACTAATTATGTGACAATCTTGATAGGTTAATATGTATCCATATATTTGGTTCATGGTTTTTGAAAGCTTGCACTATAACCATGTGAGGTGCAGGTTGTTTCGGACAGTGAGTTCATAGAGTAGGTGCATGATTTTCCAAACCATGTGACTAATAAATGTTCCTAATTTGAAAGGGGAAAAATAACATTCACCCCATCACCCTTATAATTTTCCTAAACCTATATACTCTTTTATTTACTAATTAACTCTCCTATACATACACTCATATTCATCCATTCCTCTATGGGAGATCTCCATCATTCCTGATCTGAATCAAACACCACCTCTTGCAATAATGATCCATAAGTAATTATATCCCTTATGTAGTTTCCATTTTTTATTTTATTTTTTATTATAGTTCAATCATTTGATTTATGTGGGTTAAAATTTACAATCATAGTTTTTTTATAGTTATTATATTTCTTATATTCTAGGTGAAAATGTGAGTCGTCACTCGATGAGTGAACATTCTAATACATGAGGTAAATGGTCAATAAGATTTTCCAAAAAATTAACTCTATTTATTAGATATTATACTATTTCACATGAATCATAACACTCATGATTACCTTATATTTTATGAAACCAAAACACCTCAAAGGTTGTGTTTGGATTGACCCTTAGTGCATACCCACTTTCCTTTCCCTATGTAATGAAACCACCCCACTTGGGTGAGTTTTACAAGTCAATAAAATAATGAAAATCATAGATTTAACATAGGGTGTCATGAATTAATGTTAAAGCCTATGTTAAATTCTTATTATAAACATTCAAAAGAAATTTAATATTTTAATTATCAAATGTAATAAGAAACTTCTAGGTAACATTAAGAGAAACATCAGAAGTTGTGATTTATTTTCAATAAAAACATTTATATGATTAATTTACATCAACCTATGACATATTACAATAATTATATGGATTCACATTAAGTAATGGCATGTAAAATGTGGCATATATCTATGGAAACCATTGTGAATATAAATTATTTTAATGGTGATCATAAAATTCTGATACGCTATTTCAAGGAAGTTAATTTGTGGATTATGTACGTGGAACATAATGAGTTATAAATAATGAAAGTTTGGGTACAATTTTATTGAATGTATTTGCGAATGAGTGTATTAATTGACTAAAATTTTCAATGTATTTATCAGCCTTGATGTTTTAATTATAATAAGACTAGTTTGGGTTATTGATAACCCTTCTATGATTATGACATGAATTAAAGTTTTGAATTCTTAGTGTTAACCCAATGGACTTTACGTGATTCATTTTTGTGAATGATTAGTGGTAATACATCCATGTATCTAGTGAGTTTAATATATTTTTCAATTCATCCCCAAATAAAATATTATTCACCAAAATAATATACAAAATTATAATGCTTGGGATATGCTCCCAAGATTTGGCTTGCTATCCTCGAACCTGTGATGAATCATTTTATCTCATTAGATAACAATAAATTATATCCTAGGATTACCATTGAATTGCTCCTCATGATTTTTTAAATCCATTTTAGGATGTTTAATTCCATGGATTACTCATTGGATTATATTTTTTACCATTTATGAGAATTCCTAGAGTCATTCTAGGGATGCACCTAGATCCAAGTTCTTGGAAACCAAGGCTTACAAGCATTGGACTAATGACTAAATTACAGTTAATTTGTTAAGTGAAAGTATGAAATAGGATGAAGTGGTATTATTTTATTCACCTACACTTACTTATTTTTTTATTATATACCACACACTATTGTGTTTTACAATCATAGACTGGAATTTATTAGAGACTGTTCGTTGAGGCCTGATGAGTTTACTCACACCTTACTTCTTGTTATGGGTACCTAAGAAAATCAAATTGTTATAGGTTAGGAACATGGATGTTTTCTATTTTCTAATAATTTTATGTGGATATTATATTTCATGTGATGTATGGATCAAGCATGTACTCACACTACATTCTGGTGTTGAGATTTTATTTATTTCTTCTTTAATTTTTCATGCCCTGCTATATGTATTGGTTTTCGTTAGTTTCCAATGCCTTGAATATATATAGTCTAATTATAATTCATGGTTTTATTTTATTACAACTTGTAATGTTTTTAGATTATGACTATATACCTATAATTTTTTATTTTTATTATTTTTCTATTTTCGGTACTGGTTCATAGGGTATAGGCTGTTCCCTATACCATATTTAGACCCTCATTTCTATTTAGAAGTCTCTAGCATAAAAGGTAGTATGCTTAAGACCATGTGGCCCCTAGTTTTTAGATACTTATGAGTAAATCCGGCACGATACATCACCATAAGTTTAAATCAAATTGGCCTAACTTAGAGTAGTTCCAACACAATGATCTTGGATTTAGTCAAAAGGACTAGGATCCAAATATTGGAATGGAAACATTCCTAGTATAATTATTCAATTTTTTTTTCTATTAGTCTGTTATTCCATCTAGGGTGTGAGATTAAGGAAATTCATATTGGATTTATTGATAGTTAAAGGGTATCATTTCAAAAAAAAATCCTTATTACCAGCACGTGGTTCCACATATAGAATCGTATTAGTAAAGGAAATTTACAAGATAATGTCTACATAAGAATATAGTTTTTATGGGTGGGTTACAATAATAATTTATGGACATGACTATACTAGACCTAAAGCATCCCAAAACACCAAATTCAGTCTATCACTTCTAAATATTTTTGAGATCCACCACCCAAAAATTGATCGGATAGGGGTGATTATCAGGATCCGGTAACATATGAAATTTAAATTCCATCTAATCAACATGTCAACAAAGGTTATTTCTAGTAAGGATTATGGATTGATTATTCCTAGAAAACATTTGTTGGACTCTATTTGTGGGTTTTGATTACACTTATCTAAAGAAACATCAGATGATATCCACACTATAACACCCAATGATTTCATTATACGTTTTTTGTTCAAATTATATATAATTTTATCATCCATATTATGTGTTTTTTAGACATAATATAAATACAAATTCAATTTTTCAGATAAAAGATGTATTTTTCAAAAAAATGAAAATTTACCACCATTTAATAGGGAACCATTTTTAAATACAATATTTGAAACTTTTATATATTAAATTTGACAAAATTAAATTCTTCTTTTGAATTGGGACATCAAAATTTACTTTGGATGAATTTTTGGTATTTTTCTGATAATGTTTATTTTTTAATAAATAGTGAGAAATACTGTATTTTAATCCAAAAATACATTTTAATCTAACTTATTTATATGGTAAGCTTTTAATTTTTATTCGTTTTGAAGTGTAATTAGATTAAATTTCTTCCATTTAATCCAATTATGGTCATTTTATGTATTTTCACTTTGAAATTGAACATATACAAGTCTCAATATTTTGATAGTTATTATTTATTAAAAACAAGATTTTTGTTTCAACAACAGAAATTAATTTTAAATTAATAATTGAAACATATATATATTTTTAATTTAGTAATATGGAATTAATTTCTGAATTCATAACATAAAAGTTAGCTTAGGGTAAAGTTTTGGTATTTTTCTGAAAACTTTCTAAATTTGATAAATAGTGAAAACACTACGTTATTATTTAAAATTGAATTTTTTTTTAAATAATTATTTATTTTTTTGAATTTATTTTATGTCAAAATAGATATATAATACCTTTATAATTTCAATGAAATTCATTGGATTCATTTTATAATAAATGTATATGTATAAAATTTTATTGAACTTTAAAACGTTTTTTCCACCTTCTTGGAGAATTTGAAAATTTCCATAAAACATAATTTCATCGCTTATGTGATTTGAATTTCAAAAATCTTAGAGACACGATTTATATCAGTAAGTAAAATGTGGTTCAATAAGATGAAAATAATTTTTGGTGAATAGTACCCTTTGACTTTTATTAACCATGGTTAAAAGTAAATAGAGTAATTAAGGTAAAAATTATTTTATAATTACCCTAACACGTGTACTAATTATACTGTATAGGTGTAAATTGACCAAAAACAACCTTAGGAATAAAATATGATCCTTTTTGGTCTGCATGAACTAGATTAGGACATTTATTATTATTTTATATAAAGAAGAGTCATGTTAAATTCATTGTTTAATAAGTAAACCATCTTTTTATATAGGGTTACACAAAATATAAATTCGATTATAAATATTAATTATAAAGATAATAGTATTTCCTACATAATGGTATTTTATTTATAATTTTTAGACATTAAATAATTTAATTTAATTATGACACAGTGATGATGCAGTAATTACCTTAATAATGAAATATTAAAATAATTGATATTATAAATATCCAAATAAATGTAAATTGAGACTTATGATGATTTACACTAATATTTTAGGTTAATATGAAATTTTATGTCTGATTATACAATTTTTTTTATATGTGATAAGGTTGTTATGGATTTCACAAAAAATACCAAATAATGTCAAAATGGACATAAATTAATTTTTCAAACAAATACAATATTATTGGTTGATATAATATTCCCAAAAATATAAGGTTCAGTCAATGGGTTTAAATAATATTATATATGTCATTAATGAAACACTTTAGGTTCTCTTGAAAGTTTAGATTATGTTTATTAACCATATAGTGTAAGAATACAAGAAGGCACGGTAAATGTTAAACTATTTAACTAAGAGTTAAATCTAAAAGTTAAGGTTAAAATGGTAACATAAACTTGTATAAAATGTATTGGTTGAGATTATTTAAACCCATAACGACCTAAGGACGAAATTAATTAATTTTGAGCCATTATAAACTGATAATGATTGTATAATTAATTAATCTTTTAATCTTCTCCAAAAGTGACCATCACCCCTCCTACAAAAGGGCATTTCCCCTCCTCTCAAAATAAAACCTCCAAAGCCATTTAGCTCGGCCAAATACTGCCCAAATATACTCCCAATTTCTCTCACTTCAACCTAGATTCCTTATTTTGATTATAAATCCATTCTATGGAGCCCTTTTGATCAAATCAAAAGGAAGAACCTGAAGAAGAGGTAAATATTTCATCACCTCATTCAAGTTATTTTTCTTCTTCCACTTCTTCTTTATTTGTTGTTTCCATTATAAAATAATAACTCTAGAATCTTCTATATAATTTGAATTTATTATAAAAATTTTACAACCCTATTCATTATTCTATCCATCACATGAATGACTATGTCGCCATATGTGCGTACGTACAACTTATCGTCTCCACGTCGTGGTGTAGTTTGTTATTCAAACACATAATTATTTGTATGGGTATAATAATGAGTAAAACTGATGTAAATAATAAATATAACACATTAATTATTATTCATGTATTATATACCATCCAATTACAAACTATTTTACCATCAATATAATGATATTGGTGCTCGTGCGTACATACGGATTACCGTCTCCACGACACGATGAGATTCATTCCCATGGTTGCCATTCAACGATGATTATAAAAATATATTTTATAAAAAAGTATGTAATATATGAAATAATAATGTTTCTAGAAATATGTCTATATATATATTTTTGAACTGACATATATCTTATTCACTGACTTACATTCAATACGATATGAAAATGGAAACAACGTTTATGCGTAAGTATGGCCTAACGTCTCCATAAACAGTGCCTTCCATTTCATATATCTATCTATTATAAATATTTATATTATACATATATTTTATTTTAAATATATATTTATATTCTAGAAGAATTTAAATCATGATCTAAATGAAATGATCAAGAATAACAAGTTAAAACGTGTATGATAAAGAAAGCCATTATTAACAAAAATGTTAATTTAACATGGAAATCATTATTAAATGGGTATTATAAAGTCATAAATGAATCATGTATGATATAATAAATATAAATACGGTTCTAGTATAATTTAATAACATACAATGGTCATTATACAGTAGGTTAAACGTACCCTCGACCAAAGGAAAGAGCAAGGTAAGGGTTAATTTATCAATCTCATTATTATTTGAGATTGTTTATAAGTAAGTTTTTACTGGGACATATTTATTATAAATGTCCATGTTTCATAAAATAGTTTCCAATGGGATTGGTTTTAATTGAATATTTTATTAAAGCACCATTTTAAATGTTTTAAATATTTATTCTTCTAAATTATTCTCATTAATGTCCATGTTTTCAAAATGATTTTTTAGGATTTATTTATATAGACATTAAGGTTTTTAAAATGTTAATTCAATTAAAAAATCTCAAATTGGTATTAGAAACTTTATTTCAAAAATTTCTTTAAATTCCTTCCTTTTTAAATTGTGTTACTTTTAAATCTTTTCATGAAAAATAGATATTTCTCCCAAATTGTTTTAAAAATCATTTTCATCTATGTTAACATCCATTGATGGATTTTATACTTGTCTGAATTTGATTTTTTATGGCCCAAATCACCCATATTGTATTAATGTTTTTGTGATATGTTTGACTGTGGATGCATTATTTTTGTACCATTCATGGTTTATGGATAATGTATTGACATTTTGGATGCTAGTTTTAAAACAAATTTTTATGTTATATTTTAGACTTTTTATATGAGGAATGTATTGGACCTAGTAAGTGATGGGTATAGCCCTCTATAGCTCCACGATGCATCAGTAGGTCTCATGAGACAATTAGATTTGGAATTGGCTGATTCCTTTCCCAATTTGATATATGGTTTTGACTGAGGCCTTAATAATTTTTAGACGTCCTAGCCGAGGCCTTGAAAAATGTTTTAGAATGTCTGGCATTATACATTCCCTAATTATGAAAATAATATTGATGGTTCATGTGGTTATTGGACTAGTAGAATACCCTTGACTATGTTTTGTTATGGTATTATTTACTCAGCTCATATTTCTTCCATAAAGTGTTCATATTTAATAATTGAAAAGGAATGTGTTTTCAATTTTTCACCATGCCTATTGTTTATGTTATCTTCTGCTAAATTGTTTACCATTACTGGGCATCTGAGCTCACCCCTTTATTATTATTTTATTTTCCTAGGATTACCAAGATGTGTATAATGATTGATATGTAGGGTTAAGCTAAATTGAAATCATGGAGTTCTCAAAGAACTATTTATGGTTTATTTTATGTTTGAAATTGTAACGTGAAGTTGATGTATGTAATCTAATTCCAAGACTTCTAAACTAATAAGTCATTCAGGACATTATTTCCTTGTATCATTCCAATGTATTAAAATAATTCGCCTACACTGGGTAACTAGGGTCAGGGAATTGTAGTTGGTATCATGGTATGTTTTGAAAGAACCTTGTAAATACATTTATATAAACTATAATTAAAGAACATTACCATAAGATAGACTTTGAGGATTTGTATATAAGAACTTCTTAGAATTGTTGTAATGTAGATATTTTGGGTATTTTCTATGCAACAAACCCTTTTATGGATACGAGCTGGCAGAGGCCGCTCTAGCACAAATGTACCTAGGGGTGAAAACTCCGACAAGGAGTTTTGGGCATGACCCGGGGTATCCTGGTACATGAAAATGGGCCTTGCTTCACTCATGGTTATGAAACTCCTTGGGGATAATCTTAGGATAATTCAAATTTTCATTACAAGACATTATGAAGAAATTAGTAGTAAATACTTCTCAAAGAAAACATTTTATGATTATAGATTATATGCATAATTATTTCAATTTACGTTAGGTATTTTACAAGTTTGGAATTATTCATTGTGATTCATAAACTTACCTAGTGTATGAAAATGTTTAAAAATGGTTCCTAGTATAAGGAATGAGGATTCCAGGAATGCGCATGATAGAAAGACTAAGAAGGATCATATCTTTCATGGTATTAATCCAACACTTAAAAGGAATGTAGAGTCCCATGTATTCTCATCGTATGAAGAAATAGTACCATGTGTTAATAAGATAAGTAAACAATTATATAAGTCCTATGGATTTGAAGGGAAGCAAGAGAAGAAAAGGATATAAGAGATAAATATGGATAAAGGGAAGAGGGAAAAGAAGGATTTTCCCATATGTGATAATAGTATAAAGAATCACCTTGGTAAATGCTTGAAGGGAATGTGAGTTTGTTATAAGTGTGGAGAAAAATGACCCCATGTATGTGATCTCAAGGGTATGAAAAATGTTTCAAATCTATTATGCTTTATCTGCAAGGAGTTGAGACACTAGGTGAATCAATGTCCAAATCATCAGAGTATACACCAAATGATGCTATTGGATAACAATCATGTTATGATACTACAGAAGATGAATATGAATGATTATAGTTCTTATGTTTTTATTAAATTATTGTGTCATTTTAGTATTATATTAATAATATAAATGTTACATGAATTATAAAGTATATAATGATGGTACATCAGTACTATTTCATTAAGAACATGAGATTGTGTAGAACCAAGAAAAGTGACTCAATAGAAGGTTACTTTTTTTGGATAATATATGGTTGAGAGAAAGATAAACCATAATATGGTTCTGATACCGAGGTAGTGATTTTGGAATAATATATTATTGAATTAGAAAAATTATATTGGATATTCTTGACTACCATGAAACTGGTTAATGATTTGTATATTCCTTCATTGTTGGAGTTTACAACATTTTTGGATAGAAGGAGTATATCAAGTATTCTATAAGGAATAAGGTTGAATGAATGTAATAAATAAGGTTTTATGGAAACTCAGGATATTACAGTGTTTTAAAGGAATACATGATTAAGATTTTCAAATGTTATTATGTGGAAAAAAGGATCTTCATTTTGTTTACCTTTCTTATAAATTTTGAACGATGAGTTTGGACAGAAGTATTCTAGATAATTCTAGAGGTTGGAATAGATTAACATTGAAATTCGATACTATTGTTTATGTTAAATAATTTCTTGAGATTATTATTGGATTTTCATAAAAAGGACATCCCGAAGTTCGTGCGACAACCCATTGTATCCGGCAGGGCCGCGAGACATGAACCCATTACTGAAAGGTGACATGGGTTAATCACCTACCACTGGCCAACCTGATGTCCCAGATTTTTTAATGTTGTTTTTTTAAAAGGTCTAATCGATGAATTATAAATTCATTTTTTGGAACCCTATACGATTAGGATAAATATAATATTTTTAAGTTCTATTATCTTTTAGAGTGAAAGATGAGTTTGTGGTAGAAATTTGTTAAAGGATGGAACAGTACTTGTCAAGTATATTTTTCTCTCTTATTCAATGAGGAAATTAATTCATAAACAGTAGTTAAGGGATTTTAAAACCAAATATGTTTTATCATAATACCATATGATTTTTTGAACGGATGATATTTTAAGTCAACATAAATTGATGGCTTTGAGGTCCTCAATTTTACACATGTCTGTGATTGATGACCTCAATCACTCTCTATAAATATTTACATTTTACCTAAAATTATGTGTCTCTAATTTCCACCATTGTTCTTCTAATCAATATCATAATTTCATGGTGACTTTTTCATTTCTCTTTCTCTCTTATTGAGACTATATTTTATTAACCCAATTTCTGATGTGGGTTTTCCTCAATTGTATTTTTCTATTTTTTAACCATTTATTATTGAATAAAAATTTCATATTGCAAGAAAACAATTTATTGAAGGAGTGGAGAATGTAAAAACCTAATATTTCATAGTATGTTATTTATTCGAAGTAACTCATTAACTTGCGCTACATGCAATCCCATGTTCAAAGACCGCGTGACTTACCAAACTAGCCGTTCAAAAGAGTTTATGAATATTACTAACTGAAGTTTAAATTTTATATATTATATATAATTTTAACATCCATACTATGTGTTTCTTAGACATAATATAAGAACAAATTCAATTTTTTAGATAAAAGAAGTATTTTTCAAAAAAAATGCAATTTTACCATATTCTAATGGGGAACTCTTTTTAAATCCAATATTTGACACTTTTATATATTCAATTTAACAAAATAAAATTCCTCTTTAGAATCAAGATATCATAATTTACTTTGGATGAAATTTTGGTATTTTTCTCATAATGGTCATTTTTTAATGAATAGTGAGAAATAATGTATTTTAATCAAAAACTACCTTTTAATATAATTTATTTACATGGTAATATTATATTTTTAATTGGTTTTGTAGTGTAATTAGATTATATTTTTTCCATTTAATACAATTTTTTTCTTGGGAAGTAATTTCACTTTGAAATTGATCACAAAAAAGTGTCTATATTTTTATAGTTATTATTTCATAAAAACACGCTTTTTGTTTTGGCAATGGGAATTAATTTTAAATTAATAAATTCAACTTCTATGTTTTTAAATTGGTAAGGTGTAGTTCATTTTTGAATTTCAAATATCAAAATTATCTTAGAGAAAAGTTTTGGTATTTCTCTGAAAACATTCAAATTTTGATAAATAGTGAAAGACACTCCGTTATTATTTAAAACTGATATTTTATTTAAATAATTATTTATTTTATTTAAGTTTTTTTTAAGTAAAAATAGATATATAATACCAATATAGGTTCATTGTAATTAATTTGAGTCATTTAATAAAATAATTATATGTATAAAATTTTATTGAACTTTTTAGCGTTTTTAACCACCTTATAGGAGCGTTTGCAAATTTGCGTAAAACATTAATTTACCACTTATGTGAGTTGAATTTCAAAAATCAGAGAGACACGACTGAAATCAGTTTGTAAAATGTGGTTCAATATGATGAAAATAATTTTCCGTGAATAGTAACTTTTGACATTTATTTACTGCGGTTAAAAGTAAATAGGTTAATTAAGGGTATAAATGATATAATAACTACTCTAACAAATGCCAATATTCTATTGGATATGTGTAATTTGACAAAAAAAACATAGGAATAAAATATGATCCTATTTGGTCCACTTGGATTAGATTAGGACATTTATTAATATTCTATTTAAATAAAAGTTAAAAGTGCTAAAAATAATGTTTAATAAATAAACCATTTTTTTATATATGTTTACACACAATATAAATTAGACTATAAATATTCAATATAAATATAAACTTATTTCTTAAATAATGGTATTTTATTAAAAAAATTATACATTAAATAATTTAATTTATTTATGACACAATGATGATGAAATAATTACTTTATTAATGAAATATTAAAAAAATTGGTATTATAAATATCCAAATAAATGTAAATTGAGAATTATGAGGAATTAAATTAATTTTATAGGTTAATATAACATATTAGGGTTTATTACAAAAAATTTGTTTCATAGTGATAAGGTTTTTATGACTTCTACAAAAAACAAATACCAAATAGTGTCAAAATTAAAATAAATTAATTGTCAAAAAAAATACTGTATTATTGGTGGATATAATATTTAAAAAAATATATGGTTCCAAAAAGGGCTTAAATAGTATTATATATGACATTAATGATACACATGAGGTTCTCTTTGATGTTTAGAGTAACTTTATTAACCATATAGTGTAAGAATACAAGAAGACACAGTAAAAGGTAAAATATTTAACTAAGAGTTAAATCATAAAGATAAGGTTAAAATGGTAACCTAAACTTGTCTAAAACCTATTTGTTGAGAGGCTATAAACCCATAACCACCTAAGGATCGAAATAAATTCATTTTGAGCCATTATATACTGAAAATGATTCTATAATAAATTAATAATTTAATCTTTTCCTAAAGTGACCCCCACCCCTCTTATGATAGGGAACTTCCCCTTCTCTCAAAATCTCACCTTTAAAGCCATTTGGCTCGGCCAAAACCTGCCCAAATATCCTACCAATTTCCCCCAATTCATATTATAGGCCTTATTTTGATCATAAATCCATCCTATGGTGACCTTTTGATCAAATCAAAAGGAATAACATGAAGAAGAGGTAAATATTTCATCACCTCTTTCAAATTCTTTTTATTCTTCCACTTCATCTTTCTCTGTTGTTTCCATTATAAAATAATAACTATAGTATATTATATATAATGTAATGTTATTGTATAAATGGTACAACCATATTAATTATTCTATCCATCATATGAATGAAAAAGTCACCATACGTGCGTATGTACGGCTTACCGTCTCCACGTTGTGGTGTAGTTTGTTATTCAAACACTTCATTATTTGGATGTGTATAATAATGAGTATAACTGATGAAAATAATAAATATAACATGTTAATTAATCTGTATATATTATATACCATCCAATTACATATGACTTCACCATCAATATAATGATATTGTCGCTTGTGTATACGTACGAATTACCGTCTCCACGACGTGATGAGATTCATTCTCACATTCACCATTCAACGATGATTATAAAATTATATATTATTAATATGTATTTAATATATGAAATAATAATGCTACTAGAAAACTATATATATATATATATATGCACTTACATATATCTTGTTCACTTACTTCCGTTCAATACAATATGAAAACAGAAACAACATTTATGCGTACGTACGGCCTACCGTCTCCATACACGGTGCCATCCATTTCATATTTTATCTATTGTAAATATTTATATTGTAAATATATATGATATAAAAATCAAGGTTTATATTTTGGTAGTATTTAAATCATGATCTAAATTATACTATCAAGAATAACATGTTAAACCATGTACGATAAAGAAATTAATTATTACCCAAAATGTTAATTTAACATGGAAATCAATTTTAAATGGGTAGTATAAAGTCATAAATTAATCATGAATGATATAATAAGTATATGTATGGTTCTCGAATAACATAACAATATACTATGGTCATTATACAGGAGGTTAAATGTACCCTCGACCAAAGGAAAGTGTAATGTAAGGGTTAATTCCTCAATCTCATTATTATTTTTGATTGTTTATGGGTAATTTTTTACGGGAAAATATTTATTATCCATTTCCATGTTTCATAAGATAGTATTCAAAGGGATTATATTCAAGGTCTCTTTTATTAAGACTTAATTTTAAATGTTGAAAATATTTATTCTTCTAAATCATTCTAATTAATGTCCGTGTTTTTAAAAATGGGTTTTTAAGTATTTATTTATATGAACATGAATGTTTTTAAAACGTTAATTACATTCAAAAGATTAAAAGTGGTATGGGACACTTTGATTCAAAAATCTCTATAAATTTCTTCCTTTCTAAATTGTGTGACTTTTGAATGTTTTCATGAAAAATGGATACTACCCACCAAAAGGTTTACAAATCATTTTCATCTATGTCAATATCCTTTGATGTATTTTAAACTTGTTAGAAGTTGATTTATTATGATACAAATCATCCATATTTTATTGAATTTTTTGTGATATGTTTGACTATGGATGTATTATTTTTATTCCATTAATGGTTTATGGATCAAGTATTTACATTTCATATGCTAGTTTTTATAGGAATGATTATGTTATGTTTCAACCTTTTCATATAAGGAATGTATTGGACATAGTAAGTGACGGGTGGAGCCCGCTATAGATCCATCATGCATCGGGAGGTCTCATGAGACAATTAGAAGTAGGATTGGCCAAATTATTTCCCAATTTGATATATGGTTTTGGCCGAGGCCTTAATTATTTTTATATGTCTTGGACGAGGCCTTGAAAAAATGTTTCAGAATGTCTGGAATTATACATTCCCTCACTATGAAAATAATATTGATGGTTCATGTAGTTATTTGACTAGTAGAATATCCTTGAATATGTATTATTATGGCATTATTTACTCAGATCATATTTCTTCCATAAAGTATTCTTGTTTATTATTTTTAAATGAATGTGTCTTCAATTAATCAACATGCCTATTGTTTATGTTATCTTCCGCCAAATTGTTTACCCTTTCTAAGCATCTGAGCACACCCCATTCTTATGTTTTATTTTCCCAAGATTTCCAAGAAGTGTATTGTGATTGATATGTAGGGTTAAGCTAAAAGGGAATAATGAAATTATCAAAGAACTATATATTCTATATTTTATGATTGAAATTGTAATGTGAATATGATATATGTAATCTATTACCAAGACTACTAAACTGATTGGTCTTTCAGGACATGATTTCCATGTGTCATTCCAATTTATTAAAATAATGCACCGACATTGGGTAACTGGGGTTGGGGCGTTACACACACACACACCCTTACCATTAGGAATTTTAGTTTTTTTACCTTAAGCGGGTGATTCATAGTGTGTAAACTAATGTTCCCCTAAAATTTCATCCAATGGTAGTTCAATTTATTTGTTATACACTAACGCAAGAGGGAACCAATGATAGGAATAATTCATAGATAGTTGATTCATATATTATAATTATCTATAAATGCAAAGATATATAGACATATTAATATCATTGGTATGAACTATGGTTCCTAGTTATTTGGTTTGACCAACTAGAGTAGGGATAAGGGTGTCATGGATGATGAGGTTCAATAATCGAATAGATAAAACTCATCTTAGAGGTGAACTCATGAGCGACTATAACTATAAATTGTATGAGTTTGGAGGTTGCCTCCTCCTCATCAGGGTGCGGCCTCTAAATCTACAACATTTGGAAGTTGAAGGCTCCTCATTAAGTTAATATGTGAGTATGGAAATGATTCTAGCACTTTTAGAATGAAACTTTGGATGGATCATATGAAGAATAATAGGAATATTAGGGAATAAATAGGAGTGATCACTATATTTAATTCTTGAAAAAGTGTAATTGAATTTAATTTCACATCATTGTAGACTATTTATAGGAGTAACTCAGACGAGTCAAGATACTACCACTAGAGTTTGGACTCATCCAAATTACAAGAAAACTCCATGGTGTGAAATCGTTGGTTACATATATTACATATAGATATTAGAATACTTATCTAGTGAATGAGAAACATTTACAAACAAAAAATATGTGTTGTTTTTAGGAAATCCATTAGTGGCCAAGGAGGCACATTTCCTACCAATGAAGATTGAATTAAGGAGGAAAATCCTAGAGTCTGATGATGAAGACTTGGGGGATTTCACTATAGATATTAACTTCTCTTTTCCTGAGTTAAATAATAATCCACCAAAATATTACACCAAATAACCCAAATATAATGATGATACTTCATTAGAGAAGAATTATAGAGAACTCTCATCAAGTGAGGTTTTATTTATAGATTTTACTACTTCTATTCATCACTGAATGTAAACAAACACTATTTATTCAACTTTGAGATATGAGGAAATCAGAAATTGTGGAGATTAGAGATGTACCTATAGAGCATAACCATAGGGAGATAGTGTAAAATAATTTTGTAGTTAGGCGATTTTAGTTGAATCATCACCTGAAGCCATAGGTGTACATTCATCCATTGATGATGGAAGACAATATATAATATTAAAAATCATTCCACGAAAAGGTTTAGAAGGTGAATTATAGTTCTCTACTATACATTGAGATTGTTTCTTATATTATATATTGACTCATTTAAATTTCCCTTTCTATAGTAATTACACCTGGTTAAATGATCTCCATAGGTGGATATGGTGAAGCCCACCAACATTGGGGGAACACGAGAGGTGGATCCTACCATGGGTTCCTACCATTGGTTCCTTATACCCCACCGTATTAACAGACATGATGAATGAGTTAGTAAACCATATGATCCCATAGTCATAAAGATTTAGAAAAAGGTTAAATCAATATATAAAGGAAATAAGCCTCTATATTTGGAATTAATCATGAACATTTAACCATCATACTACATACTAATCCCCAATATTGTTATCCCAGTTCATGATGAGGTGACGCCTTCTAAAAAGAAGTAGGAAGTTAATGCACTAGTAGAAAAAGGTGAATAAATCACCCACAAGATTTTCAAATGAACGAGGTATGCATCAAAGGTGATAATTTCTCATGATGGTGAGACAAATTTTATTCCAGTGACCATGTAGATTCTTATGGTGTTGAATGCTGAGGATAAATTTTCCTTAACATTATAAGAGTAGAATAATACTCTAAACGATACTAGTGAGGATATATTTTATTAGAATATTCTAGGGGTGTTAGTCTAAATGGTTTGAAATATAAAATAAGGGTCTGTTATGTTAATCACCCCTATCGATATTGATCCCACCCCCTTAGAGCTGATTCCTAGAGTGATTCTTTTTTCCTATAATTCTTGGGGATTTTTCTATGTTTTATCCCACTTATAATGATATAGAAGAACAAATATTAGATGTTGGTAGGGATAGAATGATAGTCCAAGAAAGTAATAGATGATTTTTCCTAAATTTATCACTAGAACACTATTAATATAATTGAGGTAATGAAATTTTTTTATTCTATATTAGTTCGTGAACCTAGAGATCGATGGAGTGGACTAGTTCACACTCTAAGAATTTTTTAGGGATTTAATATTCAAGTGAGTGCACAAGGTGTGGAGATAGTGTGTTTCTAGTCAGTATGAGGCCATTTTTGATGGCATAACATCTCTTCATCATACTATACATTGGATATCTTAATTTGGGGATGGGGAGTTTCATAAGTGGACATTAATCAATATTAGGTATGAGAATACCAAACACAAGGCGGTCCAACTAGTAGTATCTAATGATGAGTCTGATCTAGAGAATTCTATAGTGGAAGAATTCTAGGCCATGAAATGTAGGCTCCATGTGTGGGGGCTTAGGTATATCCAAAAGAGGAGGAGGAAATGGAAGATCTTGAATGGTTTTAACAAATCATTGAATCATAAAAAATGGTTGGCTATGGTAAAATATTCAATCACTCATGAAAATACATAGGGGTATTTCTTAATAATTGAAAAGCTTCGATATATGGATGTCCCTCATTATTTATATTACAAGTAATAAAATATATATCCATATTGAATTCTCCATGTTGAAATGTGAATCTCAATCAACATTGAGTAAAAAAAGAACTAAAAACACCTACTCCCATTGGATTCATACTCTATTTTAGAAACAATAGATAAATAATAGATACTCAAATTACTTGATATTTTAGGATATTTTTATATGGATTGAGACTAGAATTATAAATTTATCTTTATTCGGAACCCTGGTAGTTTAGGAACTCATTTAGAATAATTATGAGAGATTAATTCTCTGTCAATGTACATGATGCATAGGGTCCTAACACAATGGGTGTTAATATTGAAGTTGAAAAAAATGGTATGTAAGGAAATGAAAATTATGAATCGAACATTTTAAACTGATGGATGAAGGGTAATATAATTTTAGGATGACCATTTATTGAATTTGAAACATTGGTTCCACTACCATACTACCAAAGATGTTTTCTTCTAAAAATGTTTCCCCGATAGATGGTCGGATATGTTAGCACTATGTATTCACTATAGGGTATTCCATTCTGAGATGTAGAAAATGGTTCCTCTGGGGTGTACCTTAGATGGGTGGTACACCTTTTAGTTCCATGTCAACATTATAGGGGAGACAATTTGGACATGGATGTGGGTGTCGATCCAAATAATGAGACATAAAGTCTGCCTACGAAATATAGCTATCCTCTTGAAGAGTTTCAAAATTTATATGGTCATTACATCATGTTCCAAGAATATGGAAGAGGCATACCAAACATATATAAGGCATGTAGGATGGTAGGGGAATTAAATGTTCTAATCTAGTGAGGGAAATGATTATTGGATTGATCAAAAACCAAAGCGGATATGAATTGTAATACAAAGTATTTTTTATGGTCACCTAAATTCGACCAAATAGGTAATAATGGTTTATATTATTATATATTAAATTGATGGAGTGCTTTCTAAAGTCATACATCAAGGAACAATGATTGAGATAAACTACAGAGCAATAGGTTTAAATTCAATGTTGTATAGGTGTGTAGACTAATACAAATTAGGACCACGTCATATGTAGGTTCATATAGGTTATGGTCTTAGTAATTATTCCAGGGGGTCATTTGAGATTAATTTCATACAACATTGAGCAAAAGGATTTAATAGTTTATCTTCGTGTAGAACATAACATCCCCTTGGGGGAAGTACATCATAGAAGTAGTTAATGGGGAACCTAGTGGAGGAAATATGTAGTAGAAACATGGGTGGTAGAATAGATGGTTTATGATTAGGTCCCAGATAGATGATATTGGCATTCATATATATCCATTAAAATGGGAATCAAGACATATATAGTTTTATAAGGATTAGTACCTATGTATTATTCTTATCATGTATAGATGATGTAAGGTAAAATGAATAGGTGCTTCAGTAGAGAATAGATGTGGGATCGACATGAATTGAGGCAATTCCACAACTCAAGATCAATTCCAAGAAATATATTCAATATATATTTGGTTTATACGTAAAGGAAATGGATACATCTTATACTAATGTGAGGTTGGGGTCGACCTATGACGAAAGAGAGTCACTTGATTAAGGATAGTATGTGAATAGAGATTATGGTTCTATTTAATAGATAGTTTCTGGTTTTCACTACATATCATATAGACCATGAATCAATCAACACCTAGTTTTGAAAACTAATTTAAGATAAAAAACACCAAATGAGTGGTGTGGTAGATGACCAAAACTTTTCATGGGTTTTTATATTGAGAAGTGTCCAAGACGTCATATATTTATAGGTAACTTGATAGGGATGATACTATATAGTTTAACATCACAGAACAAGTAAATTAATGATACAATTATCCATAATATAATGAGAACAAGTTGGTTAATCTTGATTGTTCCATTGAGGAAACCTATAAAAAATATTTTTCTCAACTGAGTCTTTCATTGTATAATAAAAAAGAGGAAATGAAATTCTACACATGAGATATATGACTTCTAACTTAGGATAGATGGTTCATGGTTGGAATGATACATCAATCACTCTAATGAACTATGAAAATGAGGATACAAGTTGAGTGGGATTCCAGATGTATTATCATCCTACCAACATAAAATAGGTAAAAGAGGGTAACATCATCAATGTTAAGAATCTTTTTCGGAAGAATGAAGTAAAAGGAAGGAAAATACTGAACTAAAGTACTAGAATTAGAATTTAAAGTGATATATAGGATGAGGATGATAGTTATACAAGATAAAAACTAGAATTACAGCAATAGACTTTCAATAATAGAGGAGAAATTATTTTTGGTTTCAGAACAAGTATTTAAAACATTTGTAAATTCATAATAATATTGATAATTCTATATGAAATGTTCCTTAGATAAGAGACATGATTCTATAGTTCTAATTCATTACAATAGGGAATTCTATTTGTAAATGAAATGTTAATTGGAAAATTGAAACTAAGAGAAACAAAGTGTATAGATATTAGAAATTGATCAAGGAGAGGTATAAGAGAATTAGGGTTACATCATCATGAATTAGGTGTATCAATAGGGTGTACATGGACTAATGGAGTTCCAAACCGAAAATGGGAATAATAAAGGTCTGACCACACCTTGGGTAGGACTAGGTTAGTCTCTAAATGTATCGATTTTATAGTAATATAGTTTCAACCAAAGGGGGAGTCTATTTACAGAGACATTTAGAGACAAAATTATGCCAATTGGAAATCCCAATTCTAGCATTGAAAACTTCTGAATCTTACTTACCTGTTAAGTGAATAATTATTAAATCAATGGTGTGTGTGTTTTGAAGTCATGAAACAAGGACACTGGATTGAGAAATCATGATAATTAAGAACCATATTAGGGGTATATTCACATGATTTATGATCATGATTCATGGACCACATGTGGGATTTTCATTATGGAAATGCGATAGAGAAAACTTGATTTGAATTGGACTCTCAATTCCATTATAGAAAATCACCTAATTGTGTGTACATAGTTTAAGGTCATGAAACATAAATAATTAGGTAATTCCTCATAAGGTCGTACAACCAATATTGAATCCCCATAGTATAATTTCACTCATTTAGGATGATATACTATATAGTTCAATATCATATAACTACGAATTGCGGTTCCTAGAGAATATTTTCTCTATCTTTTTATTTGACATGTGGGTTCAATGAGTATAACCAAACATATTTTTGTGCCTAATAGTAAGACACAAAAAGAATTTGACTTTAAATTTTCTACTCTAACTTCTTATTGATCCATGAAAGGGGAATAATTGGTTGGTAGAGGATTGAATTTTATTAAATTCATAATATATGGGATTTCATCCTGATGATAATTTGTGCCTCTTATTCTAGGTATTTTAGAGTCTTTCTAGTCGAATTTTTGTGGTGAAAGGATTAATTTAATAAATGTTTTCCTAGTAGGATAAAAAGCTTTAAGGACCCAAATATTTGAACATAGTTATTTTTAGTTGACGTCCATGGAATTCAAATTATAGGTATTGACTTTTTAGTCTATTCAAATTAGATTGGGTGTGAGATGTATTGTATAACAATGAGTTCCATGGTGAACCCAAAATGCCATTAAAATCCAATGTTAAAAAATAACCATCTTAGGGGATAATTTTAATAGTTTAAGTTCATGATTCTTGGACCATGTGATATTTCTTATATTGTAATAATGGATATGTAAATACAACCTAAAATGTAAATACAACATGCTAACATAAAAACCCTCAAGATGGGGAAGACCCACAATGTAAGGCTATAGTATATGGACGTAGTGAATTATTCTAATTTAAGGTCATGGCACTCAAACAATAATGTTATGTCGGACTATACATAAATTGGTTGGGATAAAAAATGATGAGAATTGGAAATCCAAAAACTGGTATTCTGGGCCTTCAATAAGTGTGCACATAGATTAATGTAAGGTTGTGTAGACTAGAGTGGAGTAAATATTTAGGGTTATATACCTTAGAAAATATCCATAATAGTTTCTCTTTGCTTCGACGCAGAACTATTAAATGTAAGACCAATTAATTAGTGTCGAGTACTGTGGGAAGGTTAAGAAGATGGGAGATCTATAGCCATGCCTGAGATAAATGATCCTAAAATCACTACCTTCCCAAAAATAAACTAATTGAGACACATATAGTTCTTGCATGAGATACATATAAATTTATTTGAAACACATAATGGTTATGGGAGAAAAATGAATGGGTGATTTAGTGAAAAAAGAGATAAACCCTAATTGGGGGCAATAAGAGTCTCATCACCATACGAAAAGATTACATGGACAGAAACTCTGTAGTTTGGCCATGAAAGAGTTTTGAGTGTCACTATACATGTCGTGCAACGGGAATCAAGATACTCATAGTTTTATTGGGTCATTTTAGAATACAAATACTAATGGGGGATCCTATCATATGATGACACAGTGAATCACACAATTTTGAGTAATGGGATCGGGACTATAAAATGTTTTTTAACATCATGTGATGAGGATGTTGGATAAATAGTTTTCCACAACACTATAAGGATCACATGGTTATAAAATCTGAAGTCATATTTCTTGGAAGGGGGTGGGAATATATACTCATAAACATGATATTACATGATCATGTTAGAATAAATATACCAAAATATTTTAGACTATGCAGGTCGTACTTGGGGTAGTAAACAAGGGGTAAAAAGAGATCTCCCATGTTACATGAGATCACCTAATATGGGAGAATGGTATGGGGTAACAATATTACATAAAATAGTTAATGTGACCCCATAGGGGGGGAGGGACCATGGAAAACTCTATAATACCCACTTTTCATAACAACATGTGCATATACACAATAGGGAAACATTGAGATTATTTAAAATGCAATAGAAGAAAAATGCTTGGTTAAAATGTAAATAGTTATTTTTGAGGATTGAATCAAAAACAGAGGTGAAAATTGGTTAGAGTATGATTAATAAACAAATCTTAACAATGTATCTTCCACTACAATATCTTGAAGAATGGATAAAACAAATTTGGGTTAAAAACTAACCATATCTTAGAAACATAGGATCTATTCTATTCCCCATAGGAATCTTCTAGGCTAGGTACCGTAGATGGGAGGTGGTGCTCTTTGGAATAGTTTCTTCATCATAGAAGAGTCTATTTAGATGTTAATGATGATGGGAATCCAGATTGATGAAGAATACAAGTACCAATGTGATTTAAAATAATGTTTGAGTGGAGTTCAACAATATGGGTGTCACAACATTGTACATTTAGAATATTTTTATGTACAAGGGTTAAACATGTCTCCTAAGAAAATTATCATGTTGATGTCAAGTGAATGTAAGGAATTTAGAAAATCGGATAATATTATCAAGAAAAAGTGAGGGATAGTGTATGTAAATGGATGAAGTCCCAGGATAAGATACAAAAACATAATTACGTATCCCATGGAGTGGGAATAAAGAATCACCTAGTTCATGTGATGTGGTGAAATTAGTTACTATGACCAAAGGGGATGTTCATTTAGATGAGGATGAGTATCCAGTTCTTTATTTTATGTATCAATTAGAAATATATTGGATATGTAGTTTGAGGTTATGCATCTATGACCAAATTTGGTTCTATTTAGGATCATGAAACCACAATGTTTATCACAAAGTTTATCATCTTGTAGTGTGGATGATACACTATACAATTTAATGTTATGAAAATCAGACTATATTCCATATAGTTATTGGAAATGTGATGAGTAACCATTCCCTGTATATTATATTCATGTAGAATGGACATTGTTTATATGTGTCACAACTCGAACCAAGCCTGAGCTGGAGTCGTAATCACCCCAAGACCACCTCCGTAGTCAAGGGGTTGGTGAGCAGTGTGAAATGCATAACTCACATTTGGAGTTCCTTGCCTATGTACCAATATTCACAAACCCATCTATCTCAATGATGAAGCATAGAGTATAATAAGAGTAAAAGATGCAACATATCTAGAAAGAAAACCAAGCATACACAACCTCTAGGGTGTACAAGTGTACGAATTTGAAAAACAAAAAGGAAAAGAAAAAAACACACCCAACTAGAAATATGTAAAAACATAACAAAATGGGAAAAATAATCTATTTATAGAGCCATTCTTGAGATTTCCATTCTATGACCACCATATGAAGTCCAAAGTAATAGGTATCCATAAGATCTTCTGAAGTCATCATCGACCAGTTTTTCATCTTCATAAGACATGACATGTGTAGAAAAAAACCCATTTAGGGGTGAGTATATACATACTGAGTAGGAAACCCCAAAGAGCTAACGGGGGAGATGTAAGTGAAGAAACACATTAGATGAAAGATATAGTCAAACAAGACAGAACATCCCAATCTAGAAGTGAAAGAGACCCCATCAAAGCACAAGGGGATCGAAACGGTCAGTTGATGAAAAACTCATTGAGTCTCATCCAACTATAGAAGGAGAGTAGACTCTTCCGACCATTAAAATCTAAGCCCAAAAAGCATGTGGAATACCCCACACAACTTCTCTTTTCTTGTAAATAGAGTAAACAAATTCAAGGTGTGGATACAGAATAAAGTTTAAAAATATATATAATCTGTCAAAAGAAGACCAAATGAGAGACTAAGGGGATATATATCCAACAACGCATCCTATGAACAATAGTATCGAATCTAAAATTCCATCAATGATTCACAACATTTCACATGTCTTCCTAGAATTAGCAGTGCAAGTCAAGCCACACCTAATCAGTATGACACATAGTCTAAGGTATACAAACATGAATTTGAGGACTTACACCCTAGTAGATACAGAGGGTTCCAATCTATATGTTTCTATAGAGGACCCATTTCCAGGATTATGTGGGATCTAAATAAGTGTTATGAGGACCTGAACCCTATCTGACAGGGGGTTCCACCCAGTGGGTAGAGGAACTATGACCCAAATGATGGGGGTTCCACTCTATAGGTTGAAGACCCTCACCCTAGTGTGGAATTGGGTTTCATGTCAAATTATCGAGGATCCACACCCAATCCGATAAATGGGTTCCACTTTTTAGTTAAGTAACTGCACCCAAGTACAGCAAGGGGTTCCACTATTGAGATCGAGGACCCACACCCTAGGGAATTAGAGGGTTCCACATGGAAGGTAGCTGTAGAGGACCTGAATCCATACTGATGGGTGGGGGGGGGGGTTCTACTCATTAGGTATAGGAACCTTACCTTGTTGTGATTTGGGGTTCCACTCTAGTAATACAGGTCCCATACCTTCTATGATATGGTTGTTCCACTCAGAAGAAGCCTTTAGTGATCCCTCCTTATCACTTCTGTCATCAAGCATCACCTTAATAAAACCATGCCTAAAACATTCCACATCATGACTCTAAATCTACGACCAAGGGAGACATTTCATTCTATAGGGAATAAAACTCAGGATAATCTACTTATGTCCAAACATCAAGTTTAAATGAAGGATATATAATAACCTTGAAGTTTCATAAAATGAGGATAAGGGGTAAACGACATGTCGGGGAGCCCACACGACATGTTTTCCAACTCCACCATCTGGTCGTGCCCCTAAATGGCACACAAATACCAACCCATGTAGTAGTAGACACAAATTAGGAGGACTACATGGTGTGTATATAAAAATTGAGACTATGTCATGTCCTGCTGTCTATGTCCTCGAAATTACCTCATGACCATGTACTTTCATACGTGATGTGCTCCTTCGCATGAGGTGCCACCTGTGTGACATGGTCATTTTTGTGTAGTCGAGTACATATCCATGTACCTAGCCATTTAAGTATATACAATATATCGTCCATGTGATCCTCTACAAGGGTTTTCCATTTGTGGAAATGGTACTTGGTTTTTTGGAGGACTACACACCATGTTGTCCCTATATTATTCAAAAAACACTAGCTACTACACTTAAGGGACTACAAGCCATGTGTTCATCCTTGTACATGGTGTGTAGCATGGGTTTTTATAGTTTCTTAGATCAGATCATAGTTCCTTGAATGTATTCCTATTTACTTTATCTTATACCTATCTCATACCCAAATTTTTGGATCTTGGGGAAAATCATGGCCTTCGATTGTCATTTAACAAAAATTGGTCTCTATTGTTTGTCAGAGCTTCGTTGATCTTTCCACATGCATTCCCATGTTCAAATACAATGGATTTGATCAGGGATTATGAAAATGTTATCCCAATCCTCAAAAACATCATTGATCTATCCTTGGTACATTGATCATGGCATTAATCATCGATCTATCACAATCATAGGGGTCCAATCGTGCTCGGTACTACCCAACAATGGCGAAATGGGACCACAGGGTTCTATAGGTGAAGAACTTGAAGCATATTTGGGAGAAAAGAACCAAAATAATGTTTATAGAATTGATGGACAATAATAATTTTCCAATTATCAATAGTTATCATTCAGGGTTAGAAAATCTATTCAATAACTGAAGTAAACTAGTATATAGGTTCATGATTAGTCTAAAATTAGTACAGATCTATATATGGGATCAATATGGCTAATATATTTAATAAAAAAAGTAATAAATCGCCAATTGAAAATTCCCTCCTAGATATTGGATCATTATTCATTGAAAAATTCATCCTTGTAATTCCCCGACCCTAGTTACCCAGATTCAGTGCATTATTTTAATATATTGTCATGATTACAAGGAATCAAGTCTCGATGGACCAGTCATTTTAGCAGTCATGGAAAATAGACTACACATATGAAAGTTACATTACACTTTATAACATAGAACATAAAATAAATAATCCTTTATTAATGCCATTATTCCCTTAGCATAACCATGCAAGTCAATCAAAACACACTTCTTGGAATCCTGGGAAAAATAAAACATAGAAAGTGGTGAGCTCAGATGCTTGATAAGGATAAAAATATAGGGAAATCTTTCATAAATAAGCATTAACATTTAAGGAAATGTATAAGACAAAATTACATTTAAACTTAAACTTTAGCATAATATGGAAAAGAAAAAATCAAATATTTCCATTTACACATTCACATGGATATTCTACTAGTCGAATAATCACATGAAATATCAATAGTCACTTTCCTAATGATGGAATTCATAATTCCAGACATCATAACCACATAGTCAATGCCTCGTGCCAAGAAAAAAAATTATATTTTGTCAAGGCCTTGGGCCAAGACACTAGTTTGTCTCATGAGACCTACCGACGCATCGAGGAGCTATAGTGGGCCCCACTTGTCACTTACTAAGTCCAATGTATTATTCATATGAAAAGGTTTAAACATAACATAAACATTCATATTAAAACTATCATGTGAACTGTCAAGAAATTATCCATAAACTGTGAATGGTATAAAAATATCACATCCACAGTCAATCATATCACAAAACCTTCAATACAATATGGATGATTTCTATCATAATAAATCAACGTAAAACAAGTTTAAAATTCAACAAAAGATGTTGACATAGATGAAAATTATTTGTAAAACCCTTTGAGAGATATATAAATTTTTCAAGAAAACACTTAAAAGTAACACAATTTAGAAAGGAATAAATTTAAAGACATTTTTGATACAAAGTGTCCCATACCACTTTGAAACATTTGAATGGAATTAACATTTTGAAAACATTCATGTCCAAATAAATAAATCCTTAAAACCATTTTGAAAACATGTACATTAATGAGAATGGTTTAAAATAATAAATCATTAAAACATTTAAAACGATGATTTAGTAAAAATTACCTTAAAAAGAATCCCCTTTAAAACTTATTTATGAAACATGTACATGGATAATAAATTTTTCCCAGTAGATACTTACCTAAAAACTACCTCGGATAATAAAGAGATGGTGAAATTAACCCTTACCTTGTACTTTCCTTTCATCAAGAGTATGTTTAAACTCCTGTATAAAGACCTTTGTTTTCTATTAAGTTATACCAGAACTGTATTAATATTTATGATATCATACATGATTCATTTATGACATTATACTACCCATTTAATAATAATATCCATGTTAAATTAAAAGTTCAGGTAATAATCGCTTTCTTTATCGTACGTGTTTAAACTAGTTACTCTTAGTTGTATCACATAGATCATAATTTAAATACATTAAAAATATAAAACATGATTTATATATCATATATATTTAGAATATTCATATGTATAATAGACATATATATGAAATAGAAAACAGTGTTTATGTTGAAGGTAGACTGTACTTCTGCATAAACGCTGTTTCAATTTTCATATCATATTGAACGGAACTATGTGAATAAGATATGTGTAAGAATATATATATATATATATATATATATATATATATCACCTATAGAATTATTATTTAATTTATTACATACTTATTAATGATATATATTTTTATAATCATTGTTGAATGGTGAACGTGAAAATGAATCTCATCGCGTCGTAGAGACGGTAATCCGTACGTACGCACGAGCGACAATATCATTATATTGATGGTGAAATCATATGTAATTGCATGGTATATCATATATAAATAATAATTAACATGTTATATTTATTATTTACATCTTTTGTAATCATTATTATACCCATCCATATAATGAAGTGTTTGAATAACAAACTACACCACGACATGGAGACGGTAATCCGTACGTACGCACCTATGGTGAATTTGTCATTTAAAGGATTTATTGAGTAATGAAAATTTTTGCACAATTTTTATAATAACATCGAAGTGTACAAAATATACTGTAGTTATTATTTTAGAATGGAAACAACAAATAATAAGGAAGTGGAAGAAGAAAAGAACTTGAAAGAGGTGAGGAAATATTTACCTCTTCTTCAGGTTCTTTCTTTGAATTTGATCAAAAGGGATCCATATGATGGATTTAGGACCAAAGGAAGGCCTCTAGGATGAAAGGAGGAATGTTGGGAGGATATTTGGGTAGGGGTTGGCTGAACCCAATGGATTAGGAGGTGTGAAATTAAGAGAAGGGGAATATCCCTTTTATAAGAGAGGTGGGGGTCACTTCATGAAAAGCTTGAAATATTATTTTATAATAAATTAATTTTAGATTTATAATGGCACCAAAATTAATAATTTAGAGGATACGGTGTGTAGGGGTATAAAACCTCTCAACATATAGGTTTTAGATAGGTTTAGGTCATCATATTAACATTATCTTTTATATTTAACTATTAGTTAAATAGTTGGACATTTACCATGTTTCTTTGTATTTTTTTATTATATGGTTAATAATAATACTATTACAAGAAAAGAGTACCCAATTTGGTTCATTATTAATATATATAACCTTATCTATGTCCTTTTTCCAAACCTTATATTTTTAGTAATATTATATCAATTAATAATATTATAGTTTTTTAAAACACACAATTAAGTCTATTTTGTCACTATTTAGTATTAGATTTTTTTGAAAGCTATAAAAACTTTATCGCATAGAATAAAATTTATTTAACCAACCCTATAATGTCATTTTAACCTATAAAATTAGTTTAATTCATCAGCAGTCTAAATTTAAATTTATTTAGATATTTAGAATATCAATTATATTAATATTTCATTAATAAAGTAATTATTGTATCATCATTGTGTCATAAATAAATCAACTTATTTAATATCTAAAAATTATAAATAAAATAAAATGATATAGGAAATCGTTTTATCTTTATAATGATTATTTATTGTCGAATTTTTATCATGCGTAACCCTATATTAAAATTTTTTTAGTTATTAAACTTTTAATTCAACTCTATTTACTATTATTTAAATAAAATAAAACTAAATGTCCTAATCTAAAAAAATTGATCAAAGTGGATAATATTTTATTCCTATGGTTTTTTTGTACGAATTTCACTTATCCAATAGAATTAGGACATGTGTTAGGGTAATTATGATATCATTTTTAACCTTAATTACCCTATTTACTTTGAAATGTGGTAAATAAAACTCAAAAGTTACTATATAAAAAAATTATTTTCATCTTATTGAATCAAATTTTACTTACTAATATTAATTGTGTCTCTCATATTTTTTAAGATCAACTCAGAGAAGTGAAAATATTAATTTTTATGCCAATTTGCAAATGCTCCTAGAAGGTGGGTAAAAGTAGGTAAAAAGGTCAAAAAAATTATAAATACAATTTTATTATAAAATGACTCCAATTAATTACATTGAACTTATATAGGTACTATATATCTATTTTTAATTAAAATAAATTGAAATAAAATAGATAATTATTTAAATAAAAAGTCGGTTTTAAACAATAACGCAGTGTTTTCACTATTCATCAAAAATTGGATGTTTTCAAGAAAATACAAAATATTCAACCTAAGATAATTTTGATATTCTGAATTCAAAAAAGAATTCCATTTTAGAAGATTAAAAAAATATATGTTGTATTAATTAATTTAAAATTAATTCCCGTCGTCAAAACTAAAAAGCAGGTTTTTGTAAAAAAGTAAAAACTATCAAATGAAGAACATGTGTTTTTGTCAAATTTTAATTTGAAATTTTTTATAATGACCTAAACTGTATTAAATGATAAAAATATAATCTAATTATACTTCCAAACCATTCAAATTCATAATTTATCACTATAAATTATTTTGATCAAAAATGTTTTTTTCCCTTAAAATGTAGCATTTTTTACTATTCATCATAATATGATAGTTGTCAAAATAGTACCAAATATTTATCCAAACTAAATTTTAATGTCCCGATTCTAAATAAGAATTTAATTTAATTAAATTGAATATATAAAAATTTTAAATATTGGATTTAAAAAGGGTTCTCCATTAAAAGGCATAAAACTGGATTTTTTGAAAAATACCTCATTTATATTAAAAATTTATTTTCTCTTATATTATGTATAAGAAACAAAAAAATATGAATTTTAAAACAATATAGGATATATTAAATTTAAAATGTGTTTATTAATATTCATAACCTCTTTTTTCAATGGCTAGTTTGGTAAGTCGTGGTGTGTTTGAACTCGATGTTGAGTGTAGCGCAAGTTATTGAAATACATTGAATAGATAACATACTATGAAATCATGGGGTGTTACACTCTAACATCATTCAATAAATCTCTTCCTTGCAATTTGAAATTGTTTTTTGAAAATGAAAGGTTAAAATAGAAAAATACCTTTGTGGAAAACCCACATTAGAAATTGGGTTAATAAATTTTTCTATTAATAAGAGGGAAATGGAAATGAAATTTTCCCAACCATATTACGATCTCGATTAGGATAACATTAGTGAAAATTTGTGACAAATAATTGGAGGAAAAAAATAAATATTTATTGGGAGTGATTGAGGTCCTCAGTCACAATCATGTTTAAAATTGAGGGCCCGAAGCCATCAATCTATGATGATGTAAAATATCATCGGGTCAAAAAATCATAAGGTGTTTGGATAAAACATTTTTGGTTTTATGATCCATTACCTAAAGTTTAATAATTAATTTATTCTTAGAATAAGAGGAAGACAATATTCTTGACAAGTAGAGTTTCATCCTTCGACTAATTTCTACCACAAACTCAGATTTCACTCCAATAGATAATATAATTCAAAAGTATTCTATTTATCCAAATCGTATAGGGTTACAAAAATAATTAATTTATATTTCATTTGTCACACTATTTAAAAAAAACTACATTATATAAACTAGGACATGAATTAGGACAGTGGTAGGTGATGCACCCTTGACGCCCTTCGGTTGCAGGTTCAAGTCTCGCGCCCTTGTCGGACGCTACGGGTTATCGCCCAACCCCCGGGATGTCCTTTTTTTAACAATCCAAAAATATTCTTAAGAAATTCGTTAAATTGAATAATATTATCCAACATCAAACCTAATCCATTACACCCTTTAGACATATCCAAAATACTTCTGTCCAAACTTACAATCCAAAATTTATAAAGAAGGTAAACAAAATGAAGATCTATTTTTCCATGTAATAATATATGAATACCTTCATCATGTATTCTTTTAAAACACAGTAATACCCAGAAATAACTAAAACCATATTTATTACATTCATGCTCCATTATTCCTTACTGAATACTAGATATATTCCTTATATCCAAAAATATTGAATATTCCCATAATGATGGAATAAACAAACCATTAATTAGTTTCAAAGTAGTCAAGAATATCGAATATAATTTATCCAAATCAATCATATCTTATTCCCAAAACAATACCGCAGTATCAGGACAATATTATGGTTTACCTTTCCCTCAACCATGAATTATCCCAAAATTTTACCCTGTAACTATGTCACTTTACTTAGTACCATACAATCTAAAACCCTTAATGAAATAGTACTACAGTACAATCCTTATTTATTTCCATAATTCATATAACCAGTACAACATTGATACAACACTCAAAGGAAATAACTCTTTAATAATACCCTAAGAACACTAGTCATTCCTCTTCAGCTTTGGTAGTATCATAACTTGATTATTATCCAATATCATCATTTGGGGCAAACTTTAATAATTTGGACATTGATTCGTGTAGTGTCCCAACTCCTTGAAGATGAAGCTTTGTACATTTGAAACTTTTTTCTCACCGTTGCAATTGCGGACTTGGTGTCCTCTTTCTCCAAAATTATAACAAAATCTCTTTCGCATCAATAATTTACCAAGGTGATCCATTCCATAGTTGTCACATATGGTAAAATCCTTCTTTCCCCTCTTCCCTTTATCCATATTCATCTCCTACATCCTTTTCTTCACTTAATTACCTTCAAAGCCATAGGACTCAGAGAAAAGTTTACTTATCTTATTAACACATGATACTATTTCTTCATATGATGAGAATATGTGAGATAATATTTCCCTTTTAAATGTTTTATTAATACCATGAAAGATATTATCCTTCTTAATATTCTGATCATGCGTATTTTTAGAATTCCCATTCATTCTACTAGGCGCCATTTTTAAACAATGGCATACACAAGGTTAGTTTATGAATCACAATACACAATTCCAAACCTGTAAAATACCTAACGTAAATTGAAATGATTATGAATATAATCTATCATCATAAAATGTTTTCTTTGAGAAGGTATTTACTCATAAATTCTTCATAATGGCTTGTAATGAAAATGTGAGTTATCATCAGCATATCCCCCGAGAGTGTCCTAAGCAAGAGTGAAGCAAGGCTCGTTGTCATGTACCAGGATACCCTAGGTCAAGCCTGAGACTCCATGTTAGAGTTTTCACTCATAGGTACATCTATACCAGAGCCGCCTCTACCTGCTCGTATCCAGATAGAGATGTATTGCTTGGAAAATTTACAAAATCTCTATATTACCAAAATTATAGGATGTTCTTCTATACTAATCCTCAAAGTCTATCTTGGTGTAATGATCTCTAATTATAGTTTTTCTATATCTCAGTTCCAAGTTTATTTCCAAAAATCCTATGATACCAACTATAACACCCCTTCCATTATTACCCAAAGTCCGTGCATTATTTTAATAAATTGGCATGATTACAAGGAATCAAGTCCTGAAGGACCGACCAGTTTAGTAGTCATGGTAAATAGATTAAATATAGGAATGTTACATTACAATTTATAACATACAACACAATTTTATTAATCCTTTATGAACACCATTATTCCTTTATCTTAACCATGCATATTAATCACAATACACTTCTTCGAATCCTGGGAAAAATAAAACAATGAATGGGGTGAGTTCAGATGTTTGTGACAATAACAATATTGGGGAATCTTTCATAAATAAGAATAAACATTTAAGTCAATGTATAAAACTAAAAAAACCCTTTTAAACAAAATCTTATTCATAATATGGAAAAGATAAAATCAAATAATTCAATTTAATTATTCACATGAATAGTCTACTAGTCGAATAATAACATGCAATATCAATAACCACTTTCATAATTATAGAATGCATAATGCCAGACTTCATAACCACATAATCAAGGCCTTGTCCTAAGACTAAAAATAATATTTTGTCAAAGACTAGTCGCAAGACACTAGTTTGTCTCATGTGACATAACGATGCATCAAGGAGTGATAGCGGGCTCCACCCGTCACATACTATGTCCAATGCATTCCTCATATGAAAAGGTTTAAACATAACATAAACATTCGTATTAAGACTATCATATGAAATGTCAACACATTATCCATAAACCATGAATGGTATAAAAATATCACATCCACAATCAAACAGATCACAAAACCTTCAATACAATATTGAATATTTGTATCATAATAAATCAACTTCAAAGAAGTTTAAAATCCATCAAAGGATGTTGACATAGATGAAAATGATTTGTAAAACTCTATGAGATAATTATCCTTTTTTCATGAAAACATTTAAAAGTAACACAATTTAGAAAGGAAGAAAATTAAAGACATTTTTGAATCAATGTGTCCAATACAACTTTAAAACATTTGAATGGAATTCAAATTTTAAAACATTCATGTCCATATAAATAAATCCTTAAAACCATTTTGAAAACATGGACATTAATGAGAAATGTTTAGAAGAATAAATATTTAAAACATTTAAAATGATGTTTTAGTAAAAAGTAACTTAAAAAATTCCGTTGAAAACATATTATGAATCATGGACATGGATAATAAAAATTTCCTAGTAGACACTTACGTAAAAACAACCTAGGATAAAAAAAGAGATTTTGAAATTAACCCTTACCTTGTACATTCCTTTAGAAAAGGGTGTGTTTAAACTCCTGTATAAAAACGTTAGTATGTTATTAAATTATACCAGAAACATATTAATATTTATTATATCGTACATGATTCATTTATGACTTTATACTACTTACTTAATAATAATTTCCATGTTAAATTAACATTTCGGGTAATAATCGCTTTTTTAATCATACATGTTTTTACTTGTTACTTTTGATTGTATCACTTAGATCATGATTTAAATAATTCCTGAATATATAACATGATTTATATATCATATATATATTTAGAATATAAATATGTATAATATAAATATATATGAAATAGAAAACACTATTTATGGAGACGGTAGGACGTACGTACGCATAAATGCTGTTCCCTTTTTCATATCGTATTGAACGACACTAAGTCAATAAGATATATTTAATCACACACACACACACAGATATATATATATATATAATATCATTTATAGGACATATATTACATACTTATTAATGATATATATTTTTATAATCATCGTTGAATGGTGAACGTGTAAATGAATCTCATCGCGTCGTGGAGACGGTAATCTGTACGTACGCATGAGCGACAATATCATTATACTTATGGTGAAATCGTATGTAATTGGATGTAATATCATATATAAATAATAATTAAAATTATATATATATATATATTAAATCATTTATACTCTTTATTATACCCATCCAAATAATGAAGTGTTTGAATAACAAACTACACGATGACGCTGAGACAGTAATCTGTACACACACACGTATGTTGACATTTTCATTTATAGGATGGATAGAATAATGAAAATGGTTGTACCATTTTTATAATAACATCACAGTATATAAAAGATACAAGATTTATAATTTTAAAATAGAAACAATATGGAAAGAGGAAGTGGATGAAGAAAAGAACTTGAAAGAGGTGATGAAATATTTAACTCTTTTTTGGGTTCTTCCTTTTGATTTGATCAAAAGGGCTCCTTTGTTTGGTTTTATGAAAAAATTTAAGGCCTATAAGATGAATTTAGGAATGTTTGGAGGATATTTGGATAGGTTTTGGAAGATCCAAAAGGATTTCTAGGTGTCAAATTTAGAGAAGGTGAAGTGCCCTTTTATAAGAGAGGTGAGGGTCACTTTAGGAGAATATTGAAATATTATTTTATAATTAAATAATTTTAGGTTTACAATTGCTCAAAAATAAATTATTTAATGGATATGGTGGATATGGGTCAAAAAACACTCAACCAATAGGTTTTAGAACGGTTTAGGTCATCTTATTAACCTTATATTTTAGATTTAACTCTTAGGTAAATAGTTTGACATTTACAATGTTTCTTTGTATTATTATAATATATGGTTAATAATCTTACCGTAACAAACCACGCAAACCCCATGTGCTTAAATATTAATATATATAACCTTATCTAAGTCCTTTTAAAGAACCATAGTTTTTATGAAAGATTATATCAAATAATTATATAATCATTGTTTTAAAAACTCAATTATTTCAATTTTGACAATATTTATTATTAGATTTTTTTGAAATCCATATAAAATTTATAACTTAGAATAAAATTTAATTAAACAAACCTAAAAAGTCATATTTACTTATAATATTAGTGGAATTCATCATAAGGCTCAATTTACATTTATTTGGATATTTATAATATCAATTATTTTAATATTTCATTAATAAGGTAATTACCACATCGTCATTGTGTCATAAATAAATTAAATTATTTAAGGTCTAAAAATTATAAATAAAATATAATTATGTAGGAAATATTTTTATATTTCTAATGAATATTTATAGTCGAATTTATATTTCTTATATTTCTATATAAAAAATTGTTTATTAATTAAACATTGAATTCAACTCTTTAAACTCTTTTGTAAATAAAATAATAATAAATGTCCTAGTCTAATCCAAGTGAACCAATGTGGATCATATTTTATTCCTAAAATTGTTTTTGGTCTAATTACACTTATCCAATAGATTTTGGACATGTGTTAGGGTAATTATGATATCATTTTTACCCTTAATTACCCTATTTACTTTAAACCATGGTAAATAAAAGTCAAAAGTTACTATTCACCAAAAATTAATTTAATCTAACTGAACAATATTTTACTTACTAATATTAACCATATCTCTCTAATTTATGAAATTCAACTCACAGAAACAGTAAAATTATGTTTTATTCAAATTTGCAAATGCTCCTAGAAGGTGGGTAAAAGACAGTAAAAAGTTCAAAAAAAATTACACATCAAATTTTATTATAAAATGACTCCAATTAATTTCATTGAACTTATATAGGTACTATATATCTATTTTTACTTAAAATAAATTTAAATTAAATAATTAATTATTTAAATAAAAAGTCGGTTTTAAACATTAACAGAGTGTTTTTCACTATTCATAAAAAATTGGATGTTTTCAGAAAAATACCAAAAACTCACCCTATGCTAATTTTGATATTCTGAAATAAAAATGAATTCCATTTTACCATATTCAAAACATAGTTGTTTCATTAATTAATTGAAAATTAATTCCCGTGGTCAAAACCATAAAACGATTTTTTAAAAAGTAAAAACTATCAAAAGATTGACTAGTGTTTATGTCAAATTTAATTATGGAATTACTTATAATGACTTAAATTGTATTAAATGATAATAATAAAATCTAATTATACCTTCAAACCATTCAAATGCACAATTTAACACTATAAATTATTTCAATTAAAAATGTTGTTTTCAATTAAAATTTATTGTTTTTCATTATTCATCAAAATATAAAAGTTATCAAAATAGTACCAATAAATTTATCCAAACAAAATTTATATGTCCCAATTCTAAAGAATAATTTAATTTCATTAAATTTATTATATTAAAGTGTCAAATACTAGACTAAAAAAGTGTTCTCCGTTAAAAGTCATAGAACAACATTTTTTAAAAATACCCCATTTATCTTAAAAATTGAATTTTTATTATATTATGTATAAGAAACACAACAGATAAATGTAAAAATTATATAGTATATATAAAATTTAAAATATGGTTATTGCTTTTCTTAACCACTTTTTTGAATGTCATGATTGGAAAGTCGTGGTGTGCTCAAACTCAGTGTTGCTTGTAGCGCAAGTTATTGAAATACTTTAAAGAGATAACATACTATTAAATCATGGGGTGTTACAATACTCTAATAATTGGAAGGATTCGTTGCATTGTTTCATCCTGGTGTAATCAGATATGGAGTTTCATCATCTTCGGAGGTAATCCACCAATGAAGGAGTTAAGAGGATCTCAGAAATTATTCTAGATATTCTGTTAGTTACCCAGGAAAATTCAATATGGAATTATTTTAAAAAAAAATAATATTTTAAAATTATATAAATAAATAAATCATTCAATCAATATTTTACTGAACATACCACCTGCGAGCGAGAAGTTTGAACACCCCATGATGCCAGATTTTTGGTCGTGCATTGGGTAAACACCACTTACTAGAATCAACAATGTTCTCGAATTTCTAATCTAATATTTTGATCAAGATTTATCCTATTTAGTTTAAGAACCATTCATGCGTAATATAAAATATATTTAGTATTTTTAAAAAATTAATTACGAGCACCCTTGGCCTCAGAATTGCACGCCTTTTACATCATACCACTCAAAATATATATAGAAATACTTCAAAGTCTTATAATTAAAAAAACGAGTCTCAACAACATTCGATCCTTTAATATTTTCACCCACTAAATGAAAAAGCCACCAAACAACTCATGATACTACACCATCACATGGATGTTATTCTCCTAGGAACTCTAATGTACATTCTAGTACTTCCATATAAAAACATCAAAGGGATGGTCCATCCATGTCAGGTCCTCTCCTATCGATCCTCGATCTCCACTAGGTACTCCACATAGGTGGATCCATCATCAATGTCCAACTCTCCCTAGTTGATAACGTGAATGGGGTTATAAATCCTCAATAAGTGGTTCATTCTTTTAGCATGCCCTAGTTAAAGAGTTGATAATCCATGAAAATTTTTTATGCACTCATCCACCTTATTCATGAACATCACCGGAGCTACCTCGGGGGATACATAAGATTTGATGAATCCCTTCTATTGAAGGTCCTCAAACTACAACTATTGCTCCTAGATCTTATTAGGGGCCACATAATATGTCTCATAAGATAAATGAGTTGTCTATGGATGCATGTTGATGAAAAACTCTATCACCCACCGTAGAGGTAGTAATGGAATGTCTTAAGGGAAGAGGTCCATATAATGCTCCACAACTGAAGGAATCCATATTTATGAAGAGCCTGCTACACCAAGGGATACACTCACCTAGTAATGGGTGATTGGTTGTATACCCCTCCTCAAAAAACCACTTTACCAAACCTGAGATATATATTTATATATATCTCTCTCTCTAAAAGAGACTAACTTCATCGTATCAACATGTATGCACTTAATTTTTTTCAGTCATAGTCAATCTGGAATCGGACCATGGAAAACCAATCCATAGAAAATATTACATCATAGGGTTCTATTTGTACAACCAAAATGTCCAACATGAACCTATTTTTACCATGTTATAGCTCTTACTACTAGTAGATAAAATATATAGAAGAAGTGTTACTTGTAGTAACCTCAAGATGATGTTGTTGGGATATCACCTCAACTGGGAGCTGAAACTATCACTCCATGAGTAAAGAGATGAAGAATGACTGGAACCCATGTCTACTAATAATGAATCATGTGTAGAATAATCATAGACCCTACCTCTAATTAACACATGCATTGTAGTATCATAAACCTCCAACGCATGTAGTTGTCTGCAGCCCAAACCACTACATCCCTAAGGCTGACATGGGGTGCCTGGTGGTGGTGTTGAAGGATCTCATAGCATCATGCACCGCCTATAGATCCTCCTTCTCCTGTACCCGCTCTACCTCCCTTTGGACCACCCTACCCTTTCCTAGGAGATCCCTATTCACAGTGCTACCTCTATCACAAAGATATGTATTTTATTTTCTTACACATATTGACACTTCTTATCGGACAATCAAATGCTAGGTGACCTCACCCGTCACAAGTGAATCACCGCCCCAATCCAAGATTCCATAGTCCTTTACAATTCCCCTAACTGTGTGTCTAATCCTTATCAGGGGGAGGTCACCAGTTTGGAGCTCTTGAGTCTTGGTGTTTTCTAGAAACTACATATGATTCATCTATATGATTCCCTCTGCTAGCTCCAACTATATGACATCCCTCAGATGTAAATATCTCTATCACTAGTACCTACACTGGCACTCTGACATAGCTGGGCATTGAAAGGGAACCACAATAGTACAAATCTCTATGTAGAGACTCAGATCAAACTTATATACGTTGAAGTAGCCATCATGGATCATGTCAATGGTGTATTGTGTAAGGTCATTGAACATTACTATGCTTCCTATGGATTAGGTTCACCATGGAACCATAGTGGTATCTAGAACTGGAACTCATAGAGTTCACTAATTCATCACTCATCCCCATTGTACTCTGCTGAAATGATCTGCTACTCAATATGTGGAGGTACTACTACTTTCCCACATGGAGGAGGGAGATTACAGGATGGACCCTAAAGTGCGAACTCATTTCTCATTGGATCAAAATCATGATTTGGAATTAGTATCCTCACTATCTATTGTTGTGGGGGCATCTTAACATTTTCAAGACTTAACGTGGTTAGAGGAGTAGATATATATCGTCATTAACGGGGAGATGACTCCAAAAGGTGTATCAAATAATCAATTTTATATGATTTATTTTCCATTGATCACTGCAGAAAATGTATTAGTATTCTGATTTTAAAAGAAGGTAATTGGGGTCTCGGTGAATGGATACATCAGCTTCCCACACCATCTTTGGATTTTCTGGCTTGAGAGCTCCACTCAATACACTGTAAAACTATTTATCTAAACCCCACTGAAATAATTTTATAAGGAATAGTACCAAAACTATTCTGAGAATTGAAACACCTATGACACTAATCTCTCAAGACCTAACCCAAGCTAAGGATTGAGCCACTACTACAACATCCCTACCTCTATAGGCCAAGGGAAGGTGACCAATGTCAAAGGAATAACTAACCTAGGGATGCCTTTTCCAATGTACCATTATTCTCACATATTTCCACATCAATGTAGTAGTTAAGATGGAAAGAATTGTAAAAGATTCAAAATAGCTAGAACATAAAAAGGCAGTGAATAACCTCTAGGGAGTACAAGAGTACAATTACAAAAGATGAAAAGTAATGGGGGGAAATACATGCTGAACAAGAAATATGTCCTATCCTTAAAAAATGAGAAAAGTATATTTATAATAGTTTCCTTCTCGAGATATCCAATATTTTACCACTTTATGTGTTCCAAAGTACCAGGTATCCCTAAGATCCTTTGATGTAACCACATACATATCCATCATGTCATTAAGACATGACACATTCGAGAAAATTTCATGCAGGAATGAGTATATACATACCCAGTAGGACACCCCAAATGATTAAGGGAGATAAGTAAGAGATATAATAGCCAAAGAAAGATAGTCGATGCAAGATGAAATTAAAGATAACAGCTCAACCAAAATCAAGAGTTAAAGCATCTGAATCCAAGAACAAGGGACTTGACATTGTGAGTTGAAGATATACTCATCGAGTATTCTCCACCTATATCATGAGGGTACACTCATCCATACATGATAATAAAAAAACAAAAATCATGTGGCATACCATGCACGTCTTTGAATCTCATGGAAAAAGTGTAACCAAATCAAAGTTGTGGATATATAGGAACGTATATATATATATACACTCTGTCAAAAAAATCAAAAACAAGAAATTACAAGGATCTCAATATCATATCACAACTCAAGAAGAATTGTAGTCAATAGTTCTAAAAGTACATTAATGATGCCCATCATCTCATGTGTCTGACCATAAGTAATTGTGTAAGTCATGCAATGCCTCTTCATTGTGCTACAGAGCCAAGGATGGAATAATGTTGATGTAGGGGACCCACATCCTTGAACATTATAGGGATTCCACTCTATAAGTATCTATATAGGACATGTGCCAAGCTGATGGAGGTTCTACTCTATGGGTGCAAGGATATGTACGCTATCCGATATGGGAGGTCCACTCAGTTGGTAGATGACCCACACCAAAGCTATTGGGGGGGGGGGGGTTAATCTCTATAGGTCTAGGAACCATTACCTAGTGTGATAGGGGGTTCCACTCTACTCATCAAGGACCCATACCCTATCTCATATGTGTTTCCATGTTTTATTCAAGGACCCATGCTTTGGAACAATAGTGGGGTTTCACTGTAGTCATTATGGGCCAACATCCTAGTGTGTTATGGGAGTTCCATTTCAATGTTAGTAGTAGATGACCCATGCCCATGATGTTGGGGGTTACACTCAATAATATGTGGATCTAAACCCTAGTGTTAATGGAGGGTTCCAATCTTTTCATCGAGGATATCATCCATCTCCGATTGGGGGTTCTACTCAGAAGAAGCCTCAAGTGATCCTTCATGATCACTACCATTGTGGCGTGTCACCTCCAAAAGATATGTTCTTGGAACATTCCACATTGTATCTCTAAATCCAAAACCAAGGTAACCATATAGATCTATGTGATAAAACAATCAATATGGGCTACTCGTGAGCCAAAATCTATGTTTAAATAAAGGATATATGGAAGCTTTAATTTTCCTCAAAAGATGTCTAGGGGTACACGACTTGTGAGGGGAACATATGATGTGTTGGCTTTATCAAATGCCTAGTAATTTTTCAGTCTGAAACATGGATCCTCCCATGTAGTACTACACGCCTTGTTAGTGGACTATATAGTGTGATCAAACTAATTGGGACTAGGCCATTTCCTTCTCGCAAAATCCATGTACTGACCGTATGTCCATGTACTTCAGTACACGACATGATGCGTCAAATGGGGTACTGCCCATGTGACCTATCCATGTCTATGTAGTCGGGTACATGTCCATATTCCTAGAGGTGTGCTTTTATATGGGATCTTTTCATTGTGATCCTCCACACAGGTTTCCCATCAGGTTAAGGTGTACATGACGTTTTGGGGGGCTACATGTCATGTTATCAATATCATTCTCAAAAAACCGTAGTTGTTGCACTTATGGTGCTAAAAACCAAGTGTTCATCCTTGTACATAGTGTGTAGTTGTGTTTTTTATTGTTACTAAGATCCTATCATCGTACACTTAATATGATCTTCTTTCTTTGATTTTTTCCCAATTTCCGGCCAAAATTTGTAGATCTAGACAAAAATATTGGTTTCCTACCATTGTTCTCTAGAAACCAGTCTCTACTATTCATTGGAGGTCCATAAAGTGTTTCAAATGACTCAACAACTTCCAAAACCATATATTTGATATGTTTTTTTCAAAAAAATCTGCCAAGACTCACAAAAAACCCATAATTATCTTTGTTATGTTAGGTCATTTTTTTATCAACAATCTATCATGATTTTTTTGGTCTGATCAGGCTCGTTTCCACACGAAAATGTCAAACTAGGACCGTGGAATCCAACCAGTGATGCATTTAAGAGAATTTCATATAAAGGGACCATAAAAGAATGTTTTGAAAATCGTTGGAGAATATTTCATAGCAAAATATCAATAATGAGAATATAAGGTTATAAAAATCTATTAAATAACCCATACAAAATGGTATATTGGCACATACCTAGGCTGTAATTTGCGTAGATTAAAAGAAGGGATCAATATACTCAATATATTTCATAAAAAGGAATAGATTTATAATTTATGAGTCCCGACCAGATATTGGATCTTTCTCCATTGAAGAACACATCTATTAATGATTTGGAGGAGTCGTTGCATTCGCTTCCTCTTGAACTGCTTCGATCCAACATTTCTCTATTGTATGAGGTGATTCAATAATGAAGGAGAAAGTAGAATCACAATAAATCTCCTGGGGTATATGTGGATAACCCTAGAGTATTATCCTTGATATTGTTATTATAGAAAAATTACCTATGTTAAATTGAAATAATTAATTAATTAATTAATTAATTAATTCATAGAATGTGCCATCAATGAGTGAGGAGTCTGAACACCTTTCACCGACCCATTTTAGGTCACTCATAGGGTAAAAACCACTTTTAGTACTCAATAGTGGTCTTGGATTAATGATATGAGAATACATTTAATAGTTAAATCATTTTCTTTAAGACTCGTGTGTGTGATATAAAATATATTTAATATTTTTATATAATTAATTTACGAGCACACCTGGCATCTGAATCCCACACTGTCTTAGTTCTTATCTCTTGAAATTTATATTAAAAATTTAACTGTCTTACAATCCAAAAATTTGTTATCTATAATATAGTTTTAGTTCTTATAGTGAGGACATAAAGATATGTACATTTATGAAATGTTCCTTTTGTGAAACCTTTCATTGGTGGGAGATGTTATATGCTCCATGTACATGGTGATAAAATAGTATTTAATATTAGAGTGAACATCGTCAATGGTGAGTTGGAATTCTATTTTGGATCAATATTTAGTGACTTATTTCTACTTATGATTAGTATTTTCAATATAATCAACAAATCATCCATGAGGAATGAAGGTAGATTAACCTTCTTGTTTAATTCTCAGAACACACAATTATGATATACCACAAGGTTTTGTAGTTCATTGATTCTACAATCATAAATAGATTACAATTTCACTATAAAGACATAAGACAATTTTTCTGGTGTTAATTTTTGAAGTATGATAGTTTAGAGTGATGGATATTAATCCTCAATGGATATCAATGGTTATGTTATAGGCATATAAGAATAAGGAGTCACCTAGGAGGAAGAATAAGACATATTTTGATATTTCCACTATGAATTAGTGATATTTTTAAGAGAACTATTATTTTTAAATTCCACCATATTCTATTTAATGTGAGATATGTTTTTTTAATTCATTAACCTATCCATTTTCTGACGTGCTATGTAAGGAAGAATACATAGACCATATATATTATCTAACAACAATCATATTCATTTTTGTGACATTGAATTTTTTTATTATATATATGATTATGGTGTGAGGAATAAGATGATGAATGGTGTGTGACTTAATCAACATGATCATAATTACAATATTTACCTTCTTGACAGGAAGGGATATATAGCACTATGAAAATAAATCCATGGTAGTAAGACTGAACCAACATTTTAGGTTGTTACTAGTTTGTAAGGTTACATAGAATAAATTCCATTACCTGTGAATGGATAAAAATACTTAATATTAAGGGGATTATTTTTGACTAATGCACAATGATCGAATGAATCTTGTATGGATGAATCTTTTTAGAGAACTCTTCCAATTCTTGAATTAAAATGGGCCAGAGTAACCCAATATTTGGAATTTATGGGAGAGTTTAAATCATGAATATTCGAATTCATATATCTATGTATGGACCTTCTACATGACCTAAATTTTCTAGATGAATGAAATATATAAAGATCGTATCAAATTTTAATCTTTTTTTGTGTTTTCTGTGTTACTACCATCATCATGAATGAAATTCATAGTATGTCGATGGAGTTTCTATTGATTAGATTAGTAGGATAAAAAATTAATATGGTGGAGGATGTCAATTATAATAATCAACCAATATGATTATTTTTTATTTAGTGATGAGTTGATTCACCGTATAGTTTTAAAAATAAGGAGTGATATGTGAAATCAATTTTTTGCGTGCTATATAAATAAACAAGTATTCTAGATCTTACTTTACAATGGACTTTAACATGCTTTACAAAACATATTATCCATCATTCATGGAACAAGGGACTTGTTAGAAGATTGTATTGTAAGTAAATAGAGACATCTACTCATAGGTGCACATGAGAGAGGATATGATATCTGCTTTCCTAATAGTTTAATAACCATTTATTTTCTTGAAGATATTTTGAGATTCTCCCATAACATTAAAAAATGAAACATAAATCGTGAGGGATAACATGATACCAATTGCGAGGTCTTTTAATTTCACCTCATTATTGGCGCATCCCACTAAAGGGAGGAATACATATTCTAAGAGGTCATTTTATGGAATAATGAAAAACTCCAAGTCTAACTGTACTTATATTATGGGGTTCCACCAATATTCTAGTAAGTATTTTGGTGGAACCATATAAATGAATATGAAAACATGAATTTTCTTTATTAGTGAAGATAATAGCCTTATTTGGGATGTCAATGTCCATGAAAACTCTTCTCTCCGTAGGTTCATTACAAGGAAATACTCATCTTCATGTCCATTGAAATCATTATAAGTGTGGGAACTAATATCATACTACTATAGAATTACTTCCCACACACTAATAATAAAATAAACATGTATAGTATGTGGATAAATTTCAATGGGTTGATGAAGGTGGTTGGTTAGACATCATAATGTTTCAAGTTCAAACACAACTTTTGGACCATGAAGAATAAGAAAAGGAAATTTTTATTGATTTGAGAATATTTGGTCTAGATGATAATAATCATGAGACTAAGAAAATATAAACTATTCTATCCACCATATAGGTGGTCACCAAAGGTCTATTCTAGGGTGGACACATAAAGAACAAATGGTTTCTCTTACATAGGAGTTATTAGAACCATGATACACAATTAACACTACTATATATCATCTAATGCGATCTTCTATATTTTATCTACTAATAAGAAATTTCATTTATTCTAAATTTAGAAAAGGGATTACATTTTCTCATTATATTGGAATAAATAATGAATATACCCCAGAGAGCCTTGGATGCCTCACAACACATTAAATTACATTGAGGATAAATTTTAATAATGGACTTGAGATCATCTAGGTCTATCTGGATGACTCTATACCAAATAATTAAGTATCATAATTTCTTTAAGGTAACATGGAGTGTTCACCAAAAGGGATTCAACTTTATGTGGAGAACATAGATCATATAAAATGCATTCTCAAGATCTTTGAGATGGTATTGGTTTTAGAGGGATTCATCAACCAAATCATCTACATAACACTATACTATTATTTTTAAGTGTGGATTAAATATAAAATGCATGTCCTTTTAAGAGGTTACAATAATATTATTTAAACCAAAGGGAATCACTTAATAGTAAAATGTTCATTAGGGTACTTTGAAAGAAGTGAACTATTTACCCTCAGGATAAATCTGAATTTTATTTTACCTATTGTATTCTTCCATGAACGGGAGGGTTTAAAATCCCACAGTTGTATCAATCAGTGACTTCATGACCATAACTAAGATTTCGTTATTCAGGATGTTACAATTGAGGTGTCATATTCCAATTTTGACTCTAATAAGTTCATTATTCTTCACGTCTGGGTATATGTTAGCCAACAACTTATGATACTGAACATCCATAACGAAGTGGGAATTGATAATATTATTAACTTTATCATTTAATATGGAAATTTTTTAGATATGGATTCTCTAGACTGCCTATTTGAATGCATAGTGTCTAATAACAAGGCTGATCTTGTAGATGGCGATGTCAGTATCAAGAATTATTATCTTATTATAGTTATATTCAAATACATCTTGATGATACAATATAAATTCCTCATATTTCATGTTTTTTTTTCAAGATTTATAGTTTCACTAATGAGATTTAGAATCAAATATTTCTTGGTAATGAGGTTTACCTTTATCTACTAATCCATGTTAGTAGACACTATAATTTCAAAGGATTAAGGGACTTAATTAAAAATTTATTAATAAAAACCATGAGTAGTATTGGGAGGATAAATATTCTTAGGAACATATTATTGGGTCATGAAGTCATCTTCATATACATGAGTTGAATCTGCAGAAATAAATTCCTATTATTTTTATTTTATATAGACGGGCGTGATTGAATTTATGGATCCTATATTTGTAATCATCACTAAGAGGGGAAACCTATTATTTTAAAGTTATGAAACACTATTAACCGTTAGTGGGTCAATCCTAATATTTGGTAGACATGATAAAGATATCGATTTTTGGTCGTGGGTAAGACTCTTCAGAATGTGATGTGATTGGGTTTTTGGGCCTTAAAGGCACATGTCCTTCATAAGAATATGAGGTGATCAGAATACAATCAATTTTCAAGAAGAGTAACATGATTTAATTGATTAATAGTTATTTATTCTAGATTTCAAATCAATATGATGAAAATTATTTTCAAGTCTTCTTAGGTATCCTTTGAGGCATTTTTCAAGTCCTTTGGAGCATTGACACATTTATTTCCTTTGATGTTTGGATCCGTTATCTCTTGTTTATAATACCCAATATCATGGTAGTTTTATATAAATGAGTTAATGAAAGAATAATCAATATAGATAACCCTTACTTTATATTTTATGGAGTTATCTTGGCATTGGTTATATAATGATGGGATGAAAGTATGTAAGTGGAGTGAAGGGCATCACAATATTTCATTGAAGGAAGATTATTAGAGGGAAAACATGAATTTGATATAGGAAACAAAATATCCAAACTGTGACATAAAAAAATATTATTGAGAAATTTCTAAATTCTCTTATCATACCCTTTTATTACCTATTTGGATAAGTCTATAAAATTCTTGATTCACCCTATATTTTAGATCATCCAAGTCAAGACTATATTTATCCTGAAGCTATAACAAACAGCTAAATACTTTGATTCCATTATGATTTCTTATGATTTAGGGAGGGTGTATGTTCTATTAGATTAATGAAACACCATCATCACTTGATATGGATATGGTGGTTTGGTAGTCCTCATGCATGGATTCGTTGGTACCTTATATTTAAGTAGTAATGACATCTGTCTAATATGAGAGAGGGAACTTTTAATTCTAAACAAGGGATTAATAAAGGATTTTTTTATTTAGAGAACATAAAGGATTTTCAGATTGGATATGATATCACAAATATTATTTATAAAATCATTATTCTGAGCTAGGTTTGGTTTTTTACTCTATAGGGGTCTCTCACTGATAGGAATCATGAAAGGTATTACTGGATATGATGACAGAACATAATTGGAACCTATTGAATTTTATAATTTTTTTGAGAAACTTTTGTTGATCCATGGATATATGTGGTTAATCCAAATGGTCATATAATAAATTGTTTATAGAGCTACATTGAAATATTTAGTCACATATGGATTGTCTTTCAAATCCCATAAAAATTCTTGTATTTTGGTCTCATCTACATATACAACACTTTCAAATATAGTTCTCAAATCATTGTGTTTGATGGAGGGTAATTTTACCTTGTCTTAATAAAATATATTATGTGTTAGAGGAGATATATAGAATGATTCATCACTAAACTATGCATAATTATTTTGGAACATGATTTAATTAATAAGCATGCACTCTGATTTTCCATCAGATGAATCCTCTATAAATTGGATGGGCTATGGAACTTCCCCATTATAGGGAGTATGAATTCCATAATGGTACACAATTTATTTTAAACTAACATACGATATTTATATTCTTTTCATTGTTGGTATAGATTCTTTTGAGCTATAGAGGGTAGAAAAATTGACATTTCAACTGGAGAAGATGATAAATATGTTAGGGGTTACAACTGATTAAATTGTAAAAAAATGGTCCCACGGGATTTAGGGATTGACTTATGGTCTAGGTAGTTATCTCATTTTCCTTCCCTATGGCCCGAGTAAAGTTATTATTCCCTGGTATCATCACCATTATTGAGGGTAGTAGAGACATGTGTTACATGTACTAAAGTATTTCATATTTCCATTATCCCATGGTCTACCATGTCCTATATCCTATATGTGAAGAAAAAACACTCTGGGATGGTGTGTTCGATGAGTCTATTTTAGAGGAAATAATTTGTATAGTTCATCAACTCAGCCACTTGAAACTTATTGATATTTGAGTGTTTGATAAAGTTATTCCCCATAAAATGTTTTAGCAATAATGGGAATTGTTTCTATTTTATGGAGTATACCATGTATTTCCAGTTCATGGGGGGTATAAATTCTCAACTATTATGGAGACCATAGGAAAAATCATTTGTGTGATTCTATTATATATGGGGATTTTTATATAGGTATTATTGAAGATGGATTGGATAAGGTGACAGGTCCTAAATAAAAATAACTTTTTAGAACATGTATAATTTCATACTAGAGTTGGAGGTAATGGGTGAGTCCTTTTCATGGTTTGTAACATGGATTCCAAGTAACACTAATCTCTCTTGGTGAATTCTAAGAATATTGCTAGATACATCAGGGAGATGAGGGTTAGGACAAGATCATCTCAAATATTCTCCAAGAACATCTCCTACAACTATTCTCGGGGAAGAATACTTTCAAGTTAATAGATAAATCTATTTCATTAAGAAATGAATTAGATAAATAATTAATTTTCTCACTTATTCAACTTGGATAGGTTAGTGAAACTCACCATGTGTAGGGTGTAATTTAACCCATAGAGGAACTATCGACCAATATCCTCTCAACTAGTGATGGACCTTGGATCCAAATAGATGTAATATACAAAGGTGTGTCATTCCTAATTATTAAAATGTCTTTGGATTTTTCATACCTAACATTTCATTGTGGTTACTAGTACCAAAAAACAATGAGAGGGGAAATTAGTGGGGTGTTTCTCAAGGTAACACAAGCCATTTTTGGAGGTGAATCGTGGGATGCTGAAATTTGGTGGTAGAGGAACTTAATCCACCCTATATAGGAATATATTCCTTTAAAAAGTCAATGTGTGTATATATTTATTAATGTATTCTAGGAGATTAGTGATAGAATTGATTAATTAATCACATGAGGAATCAAAATTTGTCTTTACCCTGACTGTTCAGCTGCCTCATAATGTTGATTAGTCATGGTCTATTGGTGGGATGTTTAATTGATCCAAAAGAGATTTAATGAAAAAAATATTAATTATTTTCATAGGTGGGTATAGAAATTATATTATATATCTATTGGATGGTAAGAACCACCAAATATTTAACTGGTGTCTCAACTACGGACTATCCGTTTTATTGGGATTGGTGGGAGAATTATGGGGTCTTATTGATTATACACTCACATTGGAAAATATTTAAAGAGATTCTCATAAATTATTTTCTTAAAAATTAAAACCTCCTTGAGAAAAAATGTGATCCTAGAATCCAATTCACATTATTTAGTGACCTCATTATAACTATAAGGATTAGTCTTTCATTTGTCTTTATGGAGTATCTCCCTAATGTTATTTAAAATCAATACCTTAGTAGGACTTCAAATGACCAAGAATTGTCTCTACTGAACTGTCTAGAAACCTGAAGGAGGTTTCAAGGATTGTTAATTATCCTCTTGGGAAACATCTTCCTCACATTTCTTATTTCTCGTATCACAGTTCTAATCCTTAGGGGAATTCAAAGTGATGATATTCACCATGGAACTACTTAGTTGTGGGGATCTGAAGGAATTTTTGGAAGATAAATTAAGAAAAATATTATTTCCATAATATAAGATTAAACTAAATATATCAATTTTTTCTAGGCTATGAATCATACAAAGGGAGATTTCTCTCCAATAATTGATTACAATTCTCTTATTTAGTTAGTATAAACTAATTAGAAGCCCTAATGAGATCCACTAGATTTATGAAATTGAGAAGGTAAAATTTAGGCGAGGAATTAATTTTAAAACTAATAAGAGAATTGGTATGTTAAAAAATTGTGGTGGTAGAGAAAGAAAATAAAATAAAGAATCCTAAGCAAGGATGCTACCACTTATTTGGGTAACTCCTTTTGGATTGCACCAAAGGGATTTTTTGTTTGTATATAATCCAAAATGAAGGCATAAAGGAGGAATTACGGGTTATTGTTAGGAGAGGTGATAAATGTTTTTAAATAAAATGGGGTTTTGAGGTGTGAGGAAGTGGGATTGGTGAGTTTCACTTTATAGAGGAGTGGAATTTTTGTAAATGTTTAAATAGTTAATTTACCCCAAATTTTATCCACTTCTAATGGGTCCCATAATTGTCCAAAACATACCCAAGGGAGTATTAGGTATAAATATGTCCATCCAATGTATTTTTGGTAATGTTTTAATGAGATTTGAGGCCATAATATTAGGGCTTTGTCCTATGTTAAGATATTTTATTTATTCTTAATCAAATTCATTTTTAACAACTTTCAATATTATTTTTGGATATTTTTCCCCCTTATTGGAATTTATAAATTATTATTACTAAAAATATAGAATCATTTTTTCATATTACTTTAAAAAGAGTGGAAAAATTAATTTGTAATTAATCTCCTGGACAAGTCATGATATGTAGTTTTTATGTGAAAATGATTAAAAGTTTGAGATATTATTATATCCAATTTCACTATAAAATTCATTTCAATAAACAAAATTGGATTAAATAATGTAGATTTTATCTAATTAAACTTTAAAACTAAATTATAATATAATTTAACTATATAAATTAATTATATGAATGATATGTTAGGAAATAATTTTTTTTATTATTTACTATTCATCAAAATACGAACCTTCTCCAAAAAATAGTAAAAATTCACCCAAAATAAAATTTGATATTTATATATGAAAAAGATGTTTATTTTGTAAAATAAAATTTATAAAAGTTTCATAAATCATATTTGTAATGGGTTCTCCATAAAAAAGGTGGAAAAATAACCTTTTATAAATAAAATACATCTTTTTATTCATGAATTTGATTTATTTTTACCCAATTCCTGTAAAATATATTGGATGAGTATCAAAAATAAGGATTGAAAATATAATAAATATATTTTATTTGAAAACATAATTAAATGTTTTTAATATATTACGATATAATTGTGTTTCTACATAGAAAAATTATTTTCTATGAAAAGTAATTTCATTATTTCCAAATAGTTCTTACATTCACTGATACTAATTGATAAAAAAGGATTAATTTTTTATAATTTTTTTTAATATTATTTAACAAATGTTTTAATATTATTTGTAACATCAATTCTAATTGCTATGTGGTATGTATAATAATATTTTAATAATTATATTTATAGTATATTTTAGTTCTATAAAAACTCATTCATTAATGTAACACAAGCTATCAAAGGAACTCAGTATTGTGTGTAATACATGAAAACCATAGTTTTCAATGTATTAAAAACTAGTATAAGTGTTTCATGTATTTCATGATTAACTTGGTGTTGTTTATAATAGACTCCAAATATACTGATTTTATATCAAAAAACTATATTCTTTTTATGGGAAATGAAAATATCAAAAAGGGAATATTAATTAGTGAAAAAGTAATTCCCAAAATATCAAGGTGTCACATTCTACTACATTATAATGAATTTTACACTTGATTTTTATTTGTTTTATCAAACTTTTAATACTTGAAATTATCTTTCCTTATAAGACACATCATAAAAATGAATACTATATAATCTTTTATAAAGGGAATTATGAAACATTACATTTACCCAATGTAACACCATACTATGTTTACACATAGAATAATACAGGTAGGAAGTTAAATCAGGGACCTAAAATAAAAATCAAACTATCTTCTTCTGATGGATAGTTATAGAGAACATGGTTAAGATAAATTTAACAATCACAATTCCATAAATAAAAAATGATATATGGGGCCATTTGATTCATCAAATAACAAGGTACTAAGAAAAAAAGAATTTGGTTTCAAAATCCTTTATCCTAATGTTGTAGATTTTTCATGAAAATTTATAGGATATAATTTCCGTAAAACATTATCCTTTATTTTTCCTTGAAAAAAATGCCACATCATCTCTCATTCCATGAAATGATGGTGAATTTTTCATTCATGAAGAATTAATAGATCATTTGATCTTTGAATATATTTACTATTCATTCATCAGTTTTTTTATCACAGTTAAGGGTTATCACACGTTATCTAATATGGATTAATGCTCATATGCTGAGATAATACATTAATCTCTAAAAACAATTCCAATGTTTAACATAAACAATTCCATAAATGGTAATTCTTATAACCCTTCCAGAAAATGAAATTACATGACTCTAGAAATAAGGTCCCAAAATTTCTCAAAATTAGCATAACATTGATCCTCCATATATCATATAATAGACTTTATCTGTCAGATACCAATCGTGTGAATACCTTCATCAAGAATTCTCTTGAAACAAGTTATTGAAATGAATAACCATAAATCCTTATAGAATACATGCATGTTTCCTTATTCAAAATTATATTGGATTAAATCCTTAATTTCAAAAAAATTAAACAACATCAATGATAGAGTAAACCACATGTCAACTATTCATTAGTTAGTTTCAAGGAACCAAATACTATTCAATGTACTTATTCATATCCAAAATATCTTTATTCCAAAAAATTATATTAGTGAATGAACCATATGAAGGGTTATCATTCCCTTAATCACGTGTTTTCTATGGACATCACCTTCCCATTAAATCACTTTTCTAGTCCATCAGAACCATTCAACATATTATAATAAAAAATTGGATAGAAAAATTTTACTAAAAAATACATATATATTCCAACATTTAAATAATGTAATTATTGACTCCAAATACATAATATCAATATTATTCCATTTCATATTTAATTCATAAGAAGGACACCCCATCCTATTATTTAATGCCTCTTTCCATTCACATATAATTAGCAGTCTCCTCCTCATCATCATTAATACAACCATTAATTGTACTCCCTTTATGATTATCTGTAGGAACTTTCCACTGAGGACATCGAATTCCATAATGACCATTAATTCCACATTTAAAGAATTTAACCACTGACGATGTACTTGAGAGTCTAATATTCCCATCTATTATGTTAACCAGACTCTTAATTTTTCATTTACAATTACTTGATTTGGGTCTTTATTTTCCAAGGTCAAAACATCTTCTTATTCTCCTAATACATTATCTTGAGATATTCCTTGCTCATTCTTAACAAAAAGGAAACCAAATCTTCTTTCCTATATGGTCTCCATTACCCAAACACACAGTGATGTGCTTCCTTCAATTCTTTGGTGAGGCTGATAATTGGTTATAACACACATTGTAACTCATTTTCACTTAAAATTGATTAGACATGATCATAACATCGTTCACTACCATGATCATCTCATTTGACCACTGATCTTGAAATTTTCCATCACATTAAACATTAAACTAGATCCTTCTGGTTCCCTCTATTTACTAAAACCATAATTCATAGTCTGAGAAAAACATATCCAAACCAAAAACCACATAATAATGAAAACTTTTATATATTATGACTAAATCATGGATACTAATTAATTAATCTATGACACTATAGGTTTATTCAAAGTTATTCATAGTCATCTTCTACTGAAATCCTTCAAAATGGATTGTAAATAGTTCTTGAATTCCCTCTGATAAAACCTTTGGAATGTCAAACCAGGTATGCAGTATGGTCCATTTTCATTCAGTAGGTTATGGTCGAGTCATACCCAACATACATTTAGGGTTCTATTACCCTTAGGTATATCTGTTATATAGATACATTCACTTATAGTATCATGAAAGGGACATATATCTAGGAAACCAATAACTCTATCATTTATCAAATTCCATGATACTTTCCTAAACACTAACTCATCCTTAGACTTTTCCTTATAGAAATTCCTAGAAATATCCTTAGACATACCCCTATGAATCTCATTAAATATTTCACATCCTAGTTTCCAAATCTGACAAAATCATTCCTTTGTTTCAAACTATTGTAATCTGTTCATAAGATACATGGATATTAAATAATTTTATATGAATATTCTGTTCATTAAAAAATTGTATGCGTGAGGACCATAATATTTTAGTTTATTTGGAAAATTGGTAAAAAATATACTTAGTAAAAATTAATCAATGTTTCAAAAAAAATATTCCCATTAAGAACATCTACTTAAAACCTTTGTTCATAACCTAGGAAGAGGTATCATAAAAAAGGGGTGAACATAGATGCTAAGTAAGGAAAAAAAGTATATACATAAAGCATAACATGAGTGTAAGGGTATGAAAACATGAGAATAAGATTTGAATATCATACCTTTCATATAAAAGGTCATATACAATATTATACCAATGAGTAATGTAAAATATATTGGTAGTTCTTAAGACATGAATCATAAGAGAATCAAGATTATAATCCATAAAATCATAACATAGCATTAAGACATAGAATTTTCGGAAGACACATAAGTATATAAAAATTAATTCCATAGTTTTTAAGGAAACACTACTAAGTACATTTTAGAAGTATGGGTTCACTCCTCATTCCATCATAGTAGCCAGGGTTCACTCCCGTAGCCATATTAGTATTCTAGGCACACTCCCAAGACCATATTAGCACCAAAAATTCTTTTACTAAATTGAGTTCACTACCCATTCCATTCATTTATATCTCATGAGATATAAATAATTTCCTAAGGAATTAGAGAGAGAGATATATCTCACCAATCAAAAAATTATTTCATATATGTCTATTTCATAATATCATAAAAAGTCATATAATAACTTAGGAAATTAATGGTGTATCATAAACATGAAACTCATATTATATCCTATGAAAAAATTGGTTTCATAATCATTTCATCAATAAATAACCGGTGAATGGAATTTGGTTTCATAAACATATAACCCATGAAAATAATAATTTTCCATGAACATATAACCCATTAAATAGAAATGGGAATAAAAACATATAACCCAAGATAGAGAAACAAGTTTCATAAACATATAACTAATAAAAGGTAAACCCATTTCATAAACATCATTCCATAAAAGAATAAACCATTTAGAAAAAAGAGTATGAATGAAACATTTGGATCATTTCCTAAAGAGTCATCAGTAACATAAAAATATTTCATCATAGATGGAAAATAAATTTTAAATATATTTCAAAAACCTATCTTAATGAAAGTATACTTTCTTCTTTGAAAAAATATTTTTAAAACATAAAATCTTTTGAAAATTATCTTCGTTAAAAATAATTTGAAAACATATAAATAAGTCTTGAAAATATTTTCGATAATCCATTTCATTTAAAAAATAATGAAAAATTATAAATATATCTTGAAAAATATTTGAAAACATTTTTCATTAAAAATAATTTGAATACTTATAAATTATGTTTGAAAACAATTTGGACACAATTTAATTTTAATTTAATTTGAATATATAAATAAGGCATGAAACCATTTTTCCAATATTTCTCCTTGACAACATATAAATGATTCTTGAAAACATTTTTAAAAAACATTTTTTAAAAATAATTTAGTAACATATAATTAAATCTTGAAATCATTTGGAAAACATTTTTTATTAAAAATAAATAAATAACATATAATTAATTCTTGAAAACCATTTGAAATAAATTTTATTTTAAAATACATTGAAAAAGAATAAATAATAATTTAATTTTTTGAAAAAAAATTCTTATCCAAAAATTATAAATCTTATATAGAAATCATGAAAACCTTTTTAAAAAAAATTATTTGAAAATTATTTGAAAAGTTTTAAATAATTTATGAAAACATTTTGACATTTTATTAAAAAAAATAAATTGAAAACATAAAAAATGTATTGAACCGATTTTAAAAATATTTTTCCCTGAAAAAATATTAACAGGCTTGAAATAATTTTTAAAACCCATTTATTTTACAATAATATGAAAACTTATAAATAAATAATGAATTAATTTTACAAAACTTATTCTCTAAAAATAAGTCCAAGAATTATAAGGAATAATTGGAAACCATTTGAATATCTTCTAATTTTAAAATACATTGAAAACATATAATTAATTATTGAAAAAAAATTTATAACCAATTTTTATGAAAACTTATAAAAAATATTGAAAAATATTTGAGAAACATTTTGTTGGAAAATACTTTGAAAACTTATAAATAATGCTTGATTTTCTTTAAACTGTTACCCTTGAAAATATGTAAATTGATATTTAAAACATTTGAATACGATTTTATTTGTAAAAATATAAATGATTCATGAATGAAATTAAAAAAACATGGGTTTGAAAGAAGACATATTTCCAACTAAAAAGACAGATAAAGTCAGACATTATTTTAACTATATTCTTAATTAATGTATTTACCAAAGAGTGAAAAAATGGTACCAATAAAAGAAGTTATAATGACTGAAAATGATGTGAAAATGATTGAGTTTTCTTGAAATATGGATCATAAGTTTTCATTAATGAAATTATAATTATAATAAACCCATATAAATGATGAGATCGTTTGTAATAAACTCTTACCACTTGGTAACTTTAAATCAAAATCTAATGTATGAAAATGAAATTAAATGAATATTATGATATAATATAAATAAATATATTCATGATATAACATGTAAAAGTGAATTTTATACAACTCATAGAAGAATATAGGTGCATAATATGGCATGTCTCTCAACGAAGTCAAATTGAGACCGAATGACATTACCGATTTGTTATCATTTGAAACATAAACCCCACGAAAGAATTATAATCAAATGGATATGTAAATTACCATATGTTTTATTATAATAATCATATATTAAGTCTATTTTTATTATATAATCACATATATTAAATAGGATGTCTACATTACTTCTTTCTAGTATAAAATAAAAGTGAGACGAGAAAACCCTTACTTAATGTCTTGAATATCTTCATAAACATTTTATCCTAATGTATAATAAGTATATGTTTTTTTATAAATCCACTAAATATATATTTTCTTATATATAATTACATATATTACTTCAATATATATTTATATTACTCATTTGTTGAAAATCCCATGTTAGTGATACATTTTTTGTAATATCCGCTGGTTTATCATAAATGTTTAAATTTATTATTTTTGATCCTCTTACTTAGATCATGGTTTAATTATTTATATAATTTAAAAAATGATATAAATATAATATAGAGTCAATATATATGTATTTATAATAATATAAATATGATATGAATATTAATCAAAATACACCATTCAAGGATACTATAGGTCTTACATAGGCTTAAACGTTGTTTCCATTTTTTATCACATTAAAAGAAATAATATAAAAAAATATCTGTATATATATGTAATTTCATTAATTTAGGATTATTATTTAGTATATATCATATATATTTTGTAAAACCATCCTTAATTCATTCCACTGTATTTTGGAATGAATCACATCACTTTTAGAAGGCAGTAGTCCCTACATCCAGAAACGAAGTTAACATTTATAAAATATTTGGAAAAGATGAAGTTATGTTTTATATTAAAATTAAATAAGTATAAATACATAATATATATAATATATATAATTTAAAAAGGAGTATTAATCATAACTTATAACCTTGAGATGTGGTAAAGTAGAAACAAACAACATTGTTTCATGATGCTGTATTTCTCTATACACAAAAACGGTATGTTTGTTACCCATTTGATGAAAATGTGTTTATTCATAGGTATAAACCTTAAGATAAAAACATGATTATATATTTATTATAATAAAATTATTATTTAATAATTTAATAATAACAATATTGGTGGTGTAGAATGAAAACAAAAGAAAGGATCTTGAGGAAGAAAGTAACCTCTTTTTTAGGTAACTCCTTTTTGTTTTCCCTGAAGGGTTTCCTTGGTTGTAAGTATACTAAAATGGAGGATTAAAGTATTACACAACTATTTTAGGATATTTAATAATTTTTATTCATAGTAAAGAGGCTTGAGAGTTTTGAAGAAGTGGGAGGGGTGAGGCCTTGTTATAGTGGGAAGGAGTGATATTATTGTAAAATTTCGAAAAGGGAATTCAACCCACATTTTTCTAATGGATGGTGTTTACAATAATTTTCCAAATCCAAAAAAATGAGTATATGGTATAAATAATTCCATAAATGTTTTTTTATAATTTTATAGGTCATTTGTTTACATAATTTTTGAGATTAGTCCTTTTTTAATCTAATTTGTTCTCTTAATCGCTGTCATTAATTTTAATCACTTGCACTAGTTTTTTTGGTAAAAAAATAATTTTTAGATATTATAAATTATAAATTAGTTTAAATCCGAAATTTTAATCCATTTTTCCCAATTTTAATCTTTTAAGTGATAGATATAAATTTAAAATTAATCCTACATATATCTCAAGATAGTTTGTTTTTAAGAGAAAATATTTATAAGTTTCAAAAGTTCTTATATCCAATTTCAGTGTGAAATTGGTCCCAATGAAACAATTATTATTTATTGTTATATATTTGATATAATTAAACATTAAAATAAAATTAAAATATAATTGAACTATTAATAAAAATATATTAAAAAATACTTTTAAATTATAATTCCTTATTTTTCACTATTCACTAAAATATTAAACTTCTCTAAAAATTACTCAAAAATCACCCAAAGTAAAATTTCATATTTCTTTTTCAAAAATTAAGATTATATTGTAATATAAAAATTATAAAACTGTAAAAAAACATTTTTATAATGGGTCACCAATAAATGACGGTAAAATTACCTTTTAGAAAAAAAATACATCTTTTTATTCGTAATGTTAGATTAATTATTTAATTATACCTATAAAATATATTAGATGAGCATGTAATGATATATATTTAATATATAAAATTTAAATTATATTTAAAAAATTAATCCTCAAATGGCCCGAAGGCCTTCATTTTTTATTGATTTTGACAATCCACCTTTCAAGGGGTGAGGTGGAACCCTTACAAGGCCTGTAGGCGTAAGTATTACAAGGCCCGTTTCATTTTCCTATAGGCTTCAAACATTACATACAACCCAGACTAACTACTTTGAACTTATCCTCCCCAGCATCTTCAACATTAATCAAAAGTGTTTTTAATGTATTTAGATATAATTGTGTTTGAACATAGCAAAATAGTTTGGGCAGAAAAGTAATTTCATTATTTTAAAACAGTTCATTCATTCACTTTTACAAATTGATAACCGAACGAATCATTATATATTCATGTGTAAATAATATGTTCATAATTTATTTTATATTATTTTAAACTAACATTCCAATATCTAGGTAGTATCTATAATAATATTTTTACAATAATATTAATATTTTATTGAAGATTTGTAAAAACTCAGTCTTGCGAGTAACACTAGATGTGGAAGGGGCTCAGAATTTTGTGTAATATAAGACAAACATTGTTTTTCATGTACCACAATATAGTATAAGTGTTGTGTTTAGTACACTATTAGCTTAGTGTTGCGTATAACTCATGCCCTACATAGTGATTTTATATGAAAACCTGTATTTTGTGTTGTGTGAAATGAAAATTTACCAAAATGATAGATAAATTTAAAAAGTAATAAATCAAAAAATCTAGGGGTAAAAATATCACTCATTCCAACACCATTTGAACCATTTCACCTTCCCTTTCTCTTTTTATCTTTAACATCATCATTACTGATATTAAATCATAATTTTTTAATAATAATGAGAGAGAAGTTCCCTTTTGAGTTGTCTCCTAAAGAATAAATACCTATTAAGAAGTCTATAAGAGAACCAAGATGAGACGTTATAATGATAACAAACACCCAACTTGTAAACCATTTAGTTTTTTTCAAAAAATAAGGAAATATCATATGGTTTCTATATAGAAACTATTTTCTAGTTAGGGTGATCCTATACTGGGTATGGATAGACTGGTTCTTGAAAAATGATAGACATTATTATCATAGGTTGGTTTATCACTTATATCAATTTGTAGAGTTTTGTTTTGGAGAAAATAAATATTTCATTCGAAGAAGGATTAATGTAAAAGTGGATTGTTTCTGATAAAAATAATTGAATAGGTGTGTTAATGTGCCTCCTTGAGGTGTTTATAATGACTATTAAAAATTTATTCCATGTGATAGTGAGTTGTTTGATAATGATAATTTACTTCTCATGCTCACTAGTGATATTACACTGAGAAGTCCTTCTGCAACTGGGTTTGTTGGAGAATGGAGACTGATGATTATGTTTATTCAGTAAATATTGTATCCTAAGAAGTGGTATTTTAATAACATGTGATACTATGATGTATATCTTCTTTTCTTTACGAAATCACGGGAGAAGATTAATCATTTAAGATAAATGATGGTTCACATGATGTAAATTTGTATTTCATACTCCAGGTCTAATTATATATTTAACCATATATTATTTATTTTTTTGGAAACCGTGTCCATGATTGATGAGGAGGAAGAAGTTAAATTGAAATGTGGTTTTTTCTTCTAGATCAATGTTTTCAAAAAATTTAATGTGAGTTAGAATATGTGGATAAAATATGGGTTGACGATGATGATTATATCTATGACCATTTTAATCATATAGACTATCCTACCCAAACCTATAAATTAGTTGATACTAGCTTAGAACCAGACTAGATAGTTTATTATTCAAATGAAGAAGATGATGATGAAAAGGAATTTTTTGTGGGGGAAGAATAACAAATAGATATTCCTGTTGAAGAGGGCCGTGGTCCTGATATTCCTAAGATCCCCATCTTATATTTTGGATCTAAAAGTCCACCTGATCCACCCATGCCAAAGAGAGTCTTTTGAGGGAATGCAATGAAGAGACTAAAGTATCTAAAGACGAGTAGATTAATAGTAAATCTAATTCCTCTGATGTAGTTGTAGAGGTTTCAGATCATGCAAATAGTAATGGTTATGATTCATATGATGGGGATAGTAATGGTGATTGACATGATCATGATGATATTGATGACATTGAGGTAGCTCAATCAAATCATATATCCTATGTTGGTTATATTTCAAATAATTATATGGAGAGACCTAATTCAGATAGATATGTGTCTTTGAAGAGATCTTTTTTAGTTCAACCAATTGGGGGTTAAATATCTTTCATAGGTGATAACATGATAATTGTTGAGGTGGAGGAATCCACATGTTTTATCTATAATTTATTTTATCCTTTAGATCTCACTCATATTAAATCTTCAGGAGTGGAAGTAAAGCCATATGATTTGTGGAAAAATATCCCAGTGTATGTCAAGCATGGACTTGAATACTCAGTGTCTAAAGAATATGGAATTGATGATGGAGATCAAAAATATGCACATCATGTATCTTCTTTAGAATATTATGAGGTTTCATCCATTAGAGAGTCCTCCCTTGGTTCTAAATTGCTTTTATTATCCTATATTGACTCATATGGATATGATGGAAGTGGTGGTGACCACAATAGTAGACTAGATCCTGGTATAATTACTATTTCATATTGATTTTGATTAGATACTAACTTATCATTTGTAGTGACCTGATGTTTTGAATAATATTTTGTTTCCAGAATTTGCGTGTTGTTTTATTTTTTACTCAACAAAATTATATCATTTTAATCAATGAAGTGAGTATAATTAAAATGAGACTATTGGGTTTCAACTATTATAGGACTATTGGTCAATATGACCCTTGAAAACTATAATATTAAAATTATGATTATTGTTTATAAATGAAAATAATCATGGTTAAATAATATAGAAAGAAGTGTTGATGACCTCATCTAGTATACTCGGGAATTATGAAGCACATCGGTCGGAGCTTGGGAAGGAGGTGTCATCATTGGGCTTCACTCTGGAACATGCCCAAGCTGAACATCAAAACGTTAAGGTTGAACCGAATCTCTTATAAGATAAGTTTTAGTTGATAGAAATCACTACTCAGGCCATGTTTTGTTAGCCACCCCAAGATTCTATCACAATTTCACACCTTACTCTTAGGTTCTATATTGGTGTTAAAATTTGTTATGTAACGAGGCCTTAGTTATTTTGTTTAATCATTTTTTATAAATGAAATTTAAATTTCTTATAATGGTAAAAATTGGGAATCTAAAATGTTAAAATAAATATAGGATGAATTTATATATGTCGACTATTATTTGTGAATTTTGAAAACAATGGTATTTTAAAATATTTTTTTATACAATAAATAATTATTAATGTGAAATGATTTTCAAAAAATGGTCTTCTATAATTGTGATCAGTATGAAATTTAGAGTATAATAAGATCAACTTAATTTTTAGTGAATAGTAAATTATGAATAGTAATAGTAACCTTATGAAAGTTAACATGGCCAATTGAATAGTAACCTCACTTAAGACAGTATAAATATAATCTTGGAATCTTGCTTGGTAATGTGATATAATAACATTATTCAATATCTCTTTCAGAAACTATTAGCTATGGATTAATATTTATAAGTATTTTTTTTGGTAAATAGTGTTTTTACAAAAAAACTAAATATCTCATAAATAGGCAATTATTTCCATAAAATGGATTTTATTTTTGAATTCAGAGCATTGATATTAGGTTCGGGTGAATTTATGATATTTTTATAAAATGTTTTTTTGATAAATAGTAAAAATATAGTTTTGACATTTTGGTGTGTTTAATGACATCAGTAATGATGTAATCACGATGTAATACTTCTCGTTGACTTTTTTACAATAAGATATGTAAGGAGGTGTACCAATTGGGCAATACCATGAGAAAATACCATGGGCAAGCCCATGGTTTTTTAAATACCACTAACGAGGTGTCCCATGGATATTTATAAAATATTCCCTCACTTTTGAAATAAATACATATCCATTACTTAATTCCTTTAATTCAAAATTACTCCTCAATAAAGATATGGTCATTTACCTCCCAAGGATTCCTGATAAGGTTCCTTCAAGCCCCCCAAGGTTCCATCCATTGAGTTTTTGATGTTACTCTTCAAGGTACATGAAACTTTCACCCTCGTCTTTTAGAAATGACTTCCTTTATGTATTGTCTTCTAGATTCCATTTTATTATGTTGGGGTATTTTATTCTATATCATTATTTCGGTCCATATTATGTTCAAATTATGAGATACCATTTCCAATATCATTAAATAATTTTTCAATATTTTAAGCGACACTGTTATGATGGAGAATTTTTGTCTCAAATCTCTCTCTTTTTCTCAAATAATTTCTCTAATTTTATTTATGTAATACCCAAACCTATTTCATTTACAGGCCTATTCATTAATAAATAAGTAATTATTATTAAATTCTTTCATTTATATAATTAAAACCCTAATTCCCTTTCCATGGATTATAAATGACATGATGATCTTGTTTTTAAGCACTTTTTAAAACGTCACGATTTTTTCATGAAAATGATTTTTTTTATTCATTTTGGGTTAGATTTGAAATGATTGATTATGATCTATGTGGAACACATGAAAATAAATAAATATTAATGGTTCACCCTGATATCACTCTAATGCATTGGATAAAGAAATTAATCTCTAGAGAAGATACGTTTTATGATACCTTGGTGAATAAACTTGGTAATTTTTATGAAACATTGGGGATAGCCATTGGAGATATGTTCATGAATGTATAAAATAAATATTTTATCCACAGATTCATGTTATGATTAATGTTATTTTTATTATTATATGCCTCATCATCCATTTCTCATGTATTTAGGTTTTTCATCATGGTCTTATTGATATCACAAGTAAACTAATTCCCTTGTTTAGCTTTACTGGGCCTTCTTCTCACCCTTTCCGTTTATGTATGTCTCCAGGTTTTGAGATACTGTAATTGTATTTAGGATGAAATTTTCAATAATATTTTAAAGGTGATTAAATAAATATTTTATGTTTTCAGGTTGTGTGTTCCTACTTTCCAAGACACTAGACTACAAATATCATCTATTTGTAAAATGTAATGAAAGGTTTTGTAATAAAAAGGTGGGATACCAGAGTTTATATCAAAGGATATGTTAGATATTTTAGGAAATTAGGCTATTAAAAAATTCGGAATAACCCTATAGAAAAGTGTAAATATTATAGAACTTCATGGTATATTGGTGAAATATTAAGGAAGTGGTTTCCAAACAAATAAATCCATGTTTGTATATGAACAAGTGGATGTGGCACTGGCACATATGCAGCTAGGAGTGAAAACTCCAGAAAGGAGTTTCGAGCTTGACCTAGGGTATCCTTGTATAGGAAAACATGCCTTACTGCACACCTATTTTTACACTCCCATGGGATTCATTTGGTTAATCATATGCTTTTTATGAATCATTATGAAGTATTTATAGGGAAATATAAGTGTTGGTAAAGAATAATATGTTTAAACATAATGTTTAATTCATAAAAATATTTTATAGTTAAATTATTCAAAAATTAAATAATATTCTAACTATGGGTTTATTATTTTAGAAAATGGGGGGAAATATGAGGAACTTTTCAAATAGTGACTGCAATGGACCATGCGCCTACGACCCTATGTTGGAATATAGAATGGAAACTTTCAGGAAGAAATTTAACCAAATGACTCAAGTTATAGAAAATAACTTGAATCATGTTGAGAGACGATTCTCACCACTAAGGAAACATCATTATTTTGGGTCTTTTATGCATCAATAAACACAAAAATATAGTGGATCTACTGATCCATTGATTGAGAAAAAATGGATATGCACTATCAAGAAGATCTTTTCTGTGCTCCGCTGTTCAGAATAAGAGAAGGTCACCCTGACTATTTTCTACTTAGAGGGAGAAGATGATCAGTTGTGGTAACTAATTAAAAACATGAGATCAAGAGTAGAGGTTGAATTTATTGAGTGGGAAGTGTTCAAAGGGATCTTATTCAATAAGTATTTCCTTCCTTCTATGAGAACAAAATTATAGAAGCAGTTTCTCGAGCTGAAGCAGAAGGAGAATGAATCTGTTGGAAGCAATGAGATGAAATTTAAAATAAATTTATGTTACAAATCAAGCTTTTTATGGATCCTAATGAAATGGTTGATATATTATTCGGTGGACTAAGACCTCATCTATGGAAGAATCTGGCCAATATATACTATGATCGCTATGACGAGAACGTACGGAGTCCGATGAAAGTCGAACAAGAGTTCAGTGAGATGCAGTTTCCTAATAAATAAAATGAAAGGAAGAGATAAATAGAGCCCAGATTATGGAGGAATATTGATCAGGGAATAAGAGGAAAGAATGTTCAACATCCCACATATAACAAATGTTGGAAGAAGCATTTAGGGAACTGCCTGTTTGGGATCAGGAAGTGCAACAAGTGTGGATGAGATGGCTATATTGCACAGAATTGAAATTGTGAGGTGAATCCTCATCTTCCCAACACTAAAGACAAGTGGAAGATGGTTCAGGCACTACCTAATATCCAATTCTATATTTGTAGACAACTTGGACGTTTTTCCAATCAATGTCCAAATTTGATGACAGTTGAGGGGAACCACCATCAACCTCCACAAAGACCAAGGGTGAAAGGTCATTCTTTTTCTATCATGAAAACTGATGTTGAATCTGAAAATGATGTGGGGGAAGGTACTCGTTTTGTTCCCACAAATATGTAAAGTACATTATTTTATTCTGGTTCTATGCATTCCTTTATTTCCTCTATGTTTGCAAAGAATTTAGAATCAACAAATCAATTTCTAAAAGTAGATTTGTTAGTCAAGACTTCTAATGGGATTATCCAAGCATCTTCAGAGTTTAGAAAATCTATTGATTACATTAGTGAGCACAATCTTATCAAAAATATAGTATTTATTCCCATCATGGAATTTAAAATTATTCTAGGGATGGACTGGATCTCAAAGAAAAATTCTAATATCAAATGCAGAAGCAAGGACATCACAATAGTCTCGAATGGAAAACCTACAGTTATCTACCAAGGAGAGATATATCATCATTATATTTTATTACAATAACCTCTTATATTCTTATTTATATAGTTGATCGGTGAGGAATAAGAATGAAATGAGAGTATAAGGAAAGAAAATACCCCCATCATCCAAAATATATTGATGTATTTCCTGAGGAGTTACCCAACCCTCCCCTAGAAAGAGAGTTAGAGGTTTGTGTTGAACTCGTACCTAGATCTCATCCAGTATCAAAGTCCCTATATAGGATGGAAAATGCAGAGTATAAGTAATTAAAGAAACAACTCCATTATCATTTGGGGAAGGTGTTTATCCGCACGAGTGTATCTCCTTGGGGAGAACCTTTTCTATTTGTGAAGAATAAGGATCGATCAAAGTGGATCTGAATTTATTATAGAGAATTGGGCAGGATCACAGTTAAGAAACACAACCCCCTTCCAAGAATTGATGAATTATTTAAAAAAATTACAGGGGATCAATTATTATCCGTGATTGATCTTCGGTCTGGTTATCATCAATAGTGTTTGAAGGAATAAGATATTCCTAAAACAACCTTCTGAACAAGATATGGGCATTATTTTTTTTATTCCCTTCAGACGGACTAATTCACCTGCTATTTTTACGGATTTTACGAATAGAGTCTCTAAGAACTACCATGACAACATTGTGTTAGTTTTTATTGATGATATTATGATATATTACAAAAGTCGCAAGGAGCATGAGGATCCTGAAATTGTTATTTTTTAAACTCCATTGGGGGAGAGGCTTTTTGGGAAGTTCAGCAAATGTGAAATTTTGTTAAAAAAATTTACTTTGATGGGGCACATTGTAACCAATGAAGGAATCACAGTTGACCCTACAAAGACAATAGTTGTAGAGAAGTGGCCTCATTCTATAAAAAATGGGCAGTCATAGTTTCCCTGGATTAAGAGGATATTATAAGAGTTTTGTGAAAAAAAAATTGATGGCATTCTAATCCATTAACCAAGTTAACTTGAAAAGTGATCAAGTTCATCCGGACAAAGGAGTGTGAGGAAACGTTACAGGAATTGAAGATGAGATTGGTTACTGCAACCATGTTAACTCTTCCCTTAAGTTGATAATGATTCTTTATTTTTAGCAATGCATCTCCAAAGGATCATGGGTGAGTCATCATGTAAAATGATAAGCTGATGTTTTATGCATATTGACTGTTGAATACTCATGAGCATAACTATCTTATACATGATCTTTATCTGGATGCTTTTATTTTTTCTCTAATGATAAGAAGGAACTATATATATTGGGAGAAATGTGATATATACATAAGACATAAAAGTTTGAAGTATATTTTCATAGAAAATGAATTCAACATGAGAAAAAGGAGATGGTTAGAACTTTTTATGGACTATGATTGTTCCACTCAATATCATCCTGGAAGAGAAAACAATGTCATAGATGTATTAATTAGGAAAGACCCAGTTGTAATGTCTATGATGTGGATTCAAAGAGGTCCCTTGATCATAGACCTAGCGGAAATAGATATGGGAATTATAAGGGAAGGGACATCATCAACCCTATCCCAAATGATTTATCAACTATCATTACCAATTAAGATCAAGAATGCTAAAAAAGAATATACATTATTATAGAAGAAGTTTGGGGCTATGATGGATGGTACGTTTCTTGAGTTCAATATTGATCATGAAAGTGTAATGAAATTTCATACAAGACCATGTGTTCCATCTATTCTGGATATAAAGAATAAACTGATGGATGAAGCTCATAGCTATGTGTTCACTATTCATCCTTAGATTAAAAAAATGTATAAAGTCCTTTATGATCCTTATTAGAGGGATAACATGAAAAAGGATATTTCATATTGTACTTAAAGGTGCCGGGTATGTTAGCAAGTGAAGGTAGAGTGACCAATTGCTAATCTGATATTACAACCACTACCCAAAACAGAATGGAAGTGGTACAATATCACTGTGTATATTTTCACTTGTCTCCTAAGAACTTCCAATGGAAACAATGTGATATGGGTTATTGGGGACCATCTCACCAGGACTGCCCATTTTATCTCTATTTATGAAGATTTATCTCTTGATCAACATTCCAGGATTTACGTGAACAAAGTGGTAAGGCTGATTGGAGTTACACATTCTATAGTATCTGATCGTGATCCAAGGATCACATCAATATTCTGGAGAAGTCTTCAACATGATCTGAGTACCAAATTAAATTTCAGTACTGCTAGTCACCCCCCAAATGATGGAAAATCTAGGAGTACTATTCAATCACTTGAGGATATGCTGAAAATATTCTCAATGCAATTTAAAGGTGGATGTGATCAACATCTTCCATCAGTTGATCTCTCTCACAACAACATCTTCTACTCAAGCATTCAAATGGAACCCTATGAAGCTCTATGAAGTGATGAATAAATCCAACTTGTTGGAATGAAACTATTAATATAATGCTTCTTGGGCCTGATCTTGTGAAAGAGATGATAGAAAAGGTCCATGCCATCTAGATAAACATAAAGGCTACTCAGAGTATGCAAAAGAGCGGTGCCAAAAACCATCTAAGGGATTAGGATATTGATGTTGGTTATAAATTCGTTCTTCTAATTTCTCCTTCGAATAGATTCATGAGGTTTTTGAAGAAAGGGAATCTCAACACTAGGTACATTCACCCCTATGAAATCCTTGATTTCGTAGGAACAGTGGCCTATCATCTTGAACTTCCTCCAAATCTTGCACAATTCATGAAGTCTTCCACATATCTTTCTTGAGGAAGCATATACAAGACCGTTCACATGTACTAAATCTAGAGGAGGTACAACTAAAACATGATTTATATTATGTGTAGAAGCCGGTGGAGATCTTGGATTGTAGAGACAAGGTTGTAAGCAATAAGACTACCCATCTAGTTAAGTTGTTGCTGAGGAACAACAAGTGTGATGAATCAATCTGCGAACCAGAGGAGTCTATGAAGAAGAAGTACCCACACCTTTTCTCTTCAGAGGGTACAAGTTGAAATTTTGAAGATGAGAGTTCTTAAGTGGGGAATAATGTAACGACCTGAAATTTTGAATAATATTTGATTCCTGAATTTGTGTGTAATTTTAATTTGAACTAAACAAAACTACATCCTTTTAATTAATCAAGTGAGTATAATTAAAATGAGACTATTGGGTTTCGACAGTTATATGACCGTTGGTCAATATCACTGTTGGAAACTATACTCTTATCATTATGATTATTGTTTATAAATACAAATGATCGAGGGTAAATATTACAGAAAGAAGAGTCTATGGCCTCATCTAGTAGACTCGGTTCACACGAATCCCATTTGTTTGAGCATGGGAAGGAGGTGGTGTCGTTGATCTTCACTCTGGGCCAAGCTCAAACCAAACTTCAAAATATTAAATCTTCAATAGAATCACTTACAGGATAAGTTCAAGTTGATAGAAATCACCACATGGGAAATGTTATCTGACCCACCCCAATATTCTATCACAATTTCACACCTTACTCTTAGGTCCTATGTGGTTGTTATAAGAGGTTATGTAACGATTCCATAATTACATTGTGTAATCCTTTTGTATTAATAATTTTTTTGTTTCCAATTATTATAAAATTTGGGAATTTTAAATGTTAAAAAATATATATGATGAATTTATAGAAGTTTCATATTATGGGTGAATTTTGTAAAAATGTTATTTTAAAATATTTTTGTATACTTTAAATAATTAATATTGTGAAATGATTTTCAAAAAATGGTCTTCTATAGTTGTGATCAGAAAAAACTTTAGGGTCCAATAAGATCAACTTAATTTTTGGGTAATAGTAAATTTTGAATATTAATATTTACCTTATAAATAATAATGTGATGAATGGAATAATAACCTCACTTAAGAAAATAAAAATATAATTTAGTCATCTTGCTTCTTAATGGGATATAATAGCTCTAGTAAATAACTATTTCAGAAATTATTATTTCAGTATTTGTATTTAATAGAATTTTTTGGGTAAATAGTTTTTTTAATTTTAAATTAAATATCTCATAGTAAGAAAATTATTTTCATAAAATATAGTTCATTTTTGAATTCAGAGCATCGATATTATGTTAGGGTGAATTTATGATATTTTTATAAAATGTTTTGATTTTCTGTGAATAGTAAAAATATTGTTTTGATGTTTTGATGTGTTTAACGACATAATTAATGATGAAATAATGATTTAATAGTTCTAATTGACTTGTATAAAGTAATATACATTATTAGGTATCCCAAGTGTTCAATACCATGGAAAGCCCACTCTTTTAAAAATACAACTAAGGAGGTGTCCCTTGGAAATTTATAAAATATTCCCTCACTTTTGCTATAAATACCAACCTATTACTTCCTTACATTTAGTCAAAATTACGCATCAATGAATATCTGGTTTTTTACCTCCATAGGAGTCCTCCCAAGGTGACCTATGTCCCTCCAATGTCCATGTCTTCTAGTGTTTGATGTTATTATTGAAGGTAAGAGAACCTTTCACCCTTCTATTTTAGCCATGAATTACATTAGGTTATGTATCCTAGATTCCATTTTATTATATTTGGTTATGTTCTTCAATATATTATAGTTATATATTTTATTTCCAAATGATGAAAGAACATTTCCACCCACTTCAACTGATTTTTCTGAATTTTAAGCGACGCTATTATGCTGCAGAATATTCGTCTCAAAATCTATCTCTTTTTCTCTAATAAATTCTCTTATTTTTTATATGTGAATACCCAAAACTATTTCATTTACAAGGGTATTCATCCATACATAAATATGATATATTATATTCTTAAATTGACATACATAAAACCCTTATTCCCTTTCCATGGGTTATAAATGACATAATGATATTGTTTTAAGCACTTTTTAAAACATCGCGATTCTGACATGAAACACATTTCATTTATTCGATTTTGGTTATTTATGAAATGATTGATTTTTATCTATGTGGATCACATGAAAATAATGATATTTAAGCGTTATCCCTAATAGATCTCCTATTTATTGTGTGAAGAAATTAATCTCTACGGATGACATGTTTTATGATACCTTTGTGTATAACCATGGAAATGTTTATGACACCATGTAGATGGACCTTGGTGATATGGTCATGAATGACTAAAATAAAATTTTTAACCACATATTCATGTTATTTTTCATTTTATTTTTATTATGGTATTCCACTTCTTCCCTTTCTCATGTCTTTCTGTTTTTTATAATGTTCTTTATTGATATCACAAGTAAACTGATTCCCTTGTTTACCCTTACTGGGCCTTCTACTCACCCTTTCATATGATGTATGTCTCTAAGTTATGAGATGAAGTAATTATACATTGGATGAACTTTTTAAGAACCCATTTATGGGGATTAAAATTATGTTTTCATGTTATTATGTTTTATGTTCCTAATTTCCATGACTGTAGACTTTAAGGATCCTCTATTTGTAAAATGTAAGGAAATTTCAAGTAATAAAAATGTGGGATGACAAATCATTAGTAGAAGAGTTTAATCAGGATGGTTAGAATTAGTATTTATTTTTAGATACTCTTATAATTGGTTCAAATCATGAATATATAGTTTTTCCGTGTACTGAGAGAGCTACTACACCTCCACCTTCTGATACCATTGTGTCTTCAGATTTTTTCCAAAGCTGATTTAGAGTCCCTAAGAATGAAAATGAATTCATATTTCACTAGAGTTTTGATATCTTAGTAACCACCTGTCACTCAACATAGTGAAGCTGACGTGTAACACCCTTTTGGGTTGTTTTTTCATATTCATTCCATAATGAGTTTTCATATTCAAAAAGATTCAATTGATAATAGAAGTTTGGATAATGAGATTAAGACCATGATCACTGATATAGAGGAGATGAGGACGTCCTATTCTACCATTAAGGATGAATTAGTGGAGAGGATGGAGAGTTTTCTTATTGTTTCTTTCACATCTAGTTCTCTCCATACTTCTTCCTATGGTGATGCTGATATCATCATTTCCATGGTCATAGAGGAGATGTAAGATTCTATGAGTGATATTAATTCATATCATCAAGATAATCTTCTATAAATTTAAAAAAATAGTGATAACATATATAAACTAGTAAAAGAGTCTTTTAATGAAGAAAAAATTGATAGAGAAACTATAACCAAGGATATCAAATACTACCTTTACAGGATATATATGATTCTTGAGTTGTATTATAACTTCCTGTTTTTAGTTTAAAACATAAGGATGCCACATCCTACTAGCGAATTAGAGGAATGAGTATAGAAAATAAATGATATATCCCCTATACTCATGTTATTCATTTAATAGGTGAATGAAAAAACAATGCTATTGGGAAAGGATGAAACGTTATTTTTTACCACTTCAACCTCATGAAGCCCTTTTTATATGAATATGATAAAATAGTGGGTTCAACTAAGGTAATTATAAAAGAATCCTTCACAATTATTCCTTATATAGATCCATTTCCACCTCAGTATCATCCATTTGGTATGTCTATAGTGGAAGCAGTCATGTATCTATGACCCTTGATCATTAATGAGCTGCCTCTGACTACTTCACCACCCTCAACTTCAATATTAGTGCCTCCTTACTCTGGTAAGGGAAAGGTACCTATTGATTATACCTCCCAATATAAGAGTAATTTATATTTTACTTAGTCTTTTATATTTACTTTTTTTTATTTTCCTCATATTCTGTTTTTTTGTAATCCTAATACTTTTTGTTATTAATTATTTATATATATTATTACTAATGATTACATTATTTTTGTTTTCTATTGTCTTCTTTTTTTTGTAATCACAAAATCGGGAGATATTACTTGGATGGAAATTTACTTTGATACCACCATGGTCTTTGATACCAAATTTATCATTTAATTCTATAATTATTTGGATGTCCTTATTGTAGTTTTAGCTCAATTTAATTTTTTTTGGATTGATGAGTTAATCTATCAATTATATTTCAAAATTTAATATCATAATTTCACATTATAATTTTCAATCATTAATAAGATACCATTACTTCTTAAAATTAATTGATTTATACCTGTATATATTTTATACATGGTTTATAAAATTCTATGATTTTGATCATCAAAAAGGGAGATTATTGTCACCTCCTTGTTTTATTCCTAAAAAATATTTTTTATTAGGTATCTAATAAGATTAATTTTTTATGGTAGTATATTATATTATAAATTATATTTGATGAAAATGGGATATGTGTTGAAAAGGTCCACCATTATTTTAATTCTTTTCCATTAGTTTGTGCCACCATTAGTGATAAGATACCTCTAGAATATTTTCCACCACTAATGTACTGTTATTTTCATAAATTATACCACTAGAACTACTACCATTAGAGGGGTGCTACCACCAGTACTTCTATCATTAGAGTGGTCCTTCTGCTAGAATCATCCACCACATGGATTTTCTTATCGTTAAATTATGGTATCACATGACCATGCTACAACCATCTTGATACTTCTAATCTTTGATTCCATCAGAGAGGATCCAACATCAAACATGGAACCATTGGTATACTACTTAATTCAAATTTAATTCACCCATTGAATAATTTTTTGGAGTAAATGTGGTGGATTTATTTAATTATTATTCATTAACAATTACATAGATGAGTTGAAGATATGTCAATGGTTTAGTATGAGTATCCATGAAATCTTTATGAATATTCTTCAATGGTTATTCAAACCTAATGTGCTATGTATTTCCAATGTAATCACTCATCCACCATGGATGGTTGGATAGTTATTACATATATGATAATACATTCGACTATGAAATAATGAAGTTCACAAAATTTAAATATTGTTTCATATAGATAGAAAAACCATGCCCCATGACACTCTGTTTTCCATCACTTTTAGTGAAATTTATTCAAGATCTTTATCAAGAAAAATAAGAGGACCCTTGATATTATGAATCATCATAGAAAGAGATGAACTTCATTTTCTATTTGTTTTTATTTTCTATTACTGTTTTTTTATTTTAGTTATGAGAACTTTTTAGTTTGATCTATTTATTTACACTCATTAACTGTTGTGATTGAACTGGATAATATTCGATATTCTCACAACCCTCCTTATTTTTATAAATATGACAACTATGGATGAATTCCATGTCTATAATGTTTTATTTTTTCTACCCACATATAAATGTGGAAGGGAATTTGATCCTGAAAACATTGTTTTGTTTTGTGTATACCTTCTGTAGGTTATGAATATGAATATCAGTTATAATAATATGTTTGGTAGTAGGTGATTTCTAGGTGGAGGGGACTAGGTCTCGACTTGAGAATGAACCTTCTGTTTATTCTATTCTGTGTTTGTGTTTTTTCCCTTATTTTTAATTATTAAACAATATTTTATTTAAACTATAAACAAAATACAATTTGATAGTTAATCTAATCATGTGTACATATAAAGTCATTGATTGATTAAAATAATCTTAAAATGTTAATGTAATTTGATATATTGTTTTAAGTAAGCCCTAATAATTCTTTGGAAAAAAAGTAAATGATCAAACATGTATTGAACTACTATTTTTATTAAATGGTTGATTTATTCTTATTGGGTGATTTTGTTTTCAACATGTTTTCAACATAAACTTATATTAGGTACACAATTAAACCCCTATTTTATTACTCACATAAACCAATAATTTATATATTTTATGCTCATCTCACCGTATCATTGTTCAATTATCTTACATAAAATAAAGATATTTGGAATATAACACCCCTTCCCATTTTAATTTAGTTATTTAAAAAGGGATATTTATTAATCTAGAATAAGGGATAGGCACATTCCATGAATTTTTTATAAAGAGTTGCATAAAAAAATAGAATTTCAATAAGTGATGTTGATATGAATATAAATTTTAAAGGATATAGCAGTGATTAAAGTAGAATATGATATAATAATAGATTTCATGCTGTAACATATATTTTATTCATTTTTTTCATGTCTCTATTATAGATAATTGATATTTTTGATCTTAAATAAGATTATTAAGATCCCTAGTTTTTTAAGTTTTACTTTTCCAAAAAATAAAAATTAATTACACATTAGTTTTTTGTTAGAGGTGGAGAACTATATGATTTGAATCACTTATATAGTAATTAATTATTGAATAAATTTAGGCGAATTTTATGGAATGAGATATTTATATTATTTATTATGGGGAGAAAATAAATAAAATGATAAAAAAGATGGTTGCATCACATAATTGAACTTTTTAATTAAAGGATATTTGTCATATTTTTGGAATATTACAATAGGTATTGAAGTAGAAATGGTTAATGTACATGTCTAAAACCATCTTAGATATTTTTTTTAAAAAATTAATTTTAAAAAAGTAATTCAAATAGAATATTTTTAAAAAATTTATTTTAATTTATTTATTTTATTTATTTTTTTATTAGGGAGAATATTGATGTGTCATACATTATCTTAAAGGATACTTATTTAGAAAAAGTCTATTTATTGTTTTGATTTAATGTGTAAGTAAATAATTTGATGCCCACAACATGAATGATAATAAAAGGTATTACCTATAGATCATGTAAATATTGAAATGTTAATATATAACTATGTTATAAAAAATTAATTTTCTATATAGAACTAACATCATTAATTAATGGTTAGTGTAAGAGTTACACATACCCTAAAAAAGTGTAAAATTGATTTTGAACTTCTTGTTTAATTGAGGTTTCAATAGAGTGAATGTGTATAGTAAATCTATAAATGAGTTGATTACATGGAAATTCTTATTCATCATAATAAATCAATTTTATACAGTGATACATAACATTGAATTATCTATTTCACAATAGATATTAATTTGATGCATTATAATTTTGATATTGATTTAAAAGATTCCAAAAGGGAAAAAAAATCTGGGTAATGATAATTCAATTAAATTCAACTGAAAATTTAATATAATTCCAGATTAATATTCATATAGAATTATAAAAATATATACATCGATGTTATTAATAAAATTATGGATAAGAATACGTTATTTTTAATTAATATATAATGATTCAATATTTTGGAGTATGAAGTTGTGAAATATTTCAATTAATATTGAAATGGAGTCTGTTATATAATTTCAATAAATTTTATGTATCTTGCAATCATATAAGAATTATATTATTTTTATTTTTTGAAAAGGTTTTGTATAAATAAGTTTGAAAACTCATTTATGATATGTAAATATTTAGATCATTATTTATGGTCTATACTCTTTTTTACAAAAAAATCAAAATAGAAGGTGATTATCATTATCAGGGATATGATGTGTTGAAGAGATTATACCGATGTTATTTTATTTTTTAAATAATGTATTTATGATTCCTATAATATCATGTAGAAAATATTAAAAATATTTTTCATCTTAATACAAATCATTAAGAGAGAAACATAGATTAATCCTTGGTAGGTAGTGTGCGATTCAAGATCATATAAATGAATTGATCCTTTTCAAGGTGTTTTATTTCTTAAGGAATGTAATCATATATCAATAAGATAATTATTATATTGGTATACTAATTACCTTTTGTTTTTATGCACATTATTAATATTTTTTAAGGGTCCAAAAATTAAAATATAGTTTAGTATTCTAATTGATATTTACTTTTTAGTATGATATTATTCAATAAAATTATGTGTGGTAGGAATGGTATTTTTAATTATAAAAATTGGTGTATAATATAATTTATAAATTCAAAATTGTTTGATAACATTATTCCCACCCCTATAATGGTGTCCAAATATGGAATTTTCACTAATAGAGAATTATACCACATATTTCACCATATGACTTCCAAATACATCAATGGTTAATAATGTAATATGGTTTGTATATTCCTATTAGAAAAGTCATCCAATATGGTCTATTTTGAAGTGATTTCTACATTGATTCACATTATGATATCTATGTAAGATAAAATATCCCGATTCCTAGTTCACCATTATGAATTCTAATTTCTCAGGATTAAAATATTAAAACAAACACTATGAGGATTACTAAATGGGTGTTAATTATAGTATTATATCTATGAACTTCATATAAGCCTTAGACTTATTGAAAAATTAAAAGGAAAATATATACATTTGAGGGAATGATATTATATTTTTTGAATGCTTTATAATGAAATTTTTTTTCATTAAATTTCCTTGATTAATATCCCTTCAAGAAATATCAATCATTGGGGTATTAAAATGGCGACGTATGAGGATAAATGTGGGAAAAATTATCCTCTTATTTTTTTATGAATTTAAATAAATATACTATGTTTAAAATTGATTAAACAAAAATCATATAATATAAATGAATTTTAATAGTATATCAGTGAAGCTCACACTATAAAGAATATTTATGCTAACAATCAGTGATGTTATTTGGAATTAATAGTTGATGATTGAGAATTTTTTACGATATATAATTGGAAAGGTGGTACGGGGTCTAAAAAGAAAGAACCACCTAGTGTAATATATATTCTCCACTGTGGGTTAGTATAGTTATGTGGGGTCTTATAATATTTTTTCTAACTTTCACCCCCATATTGATGGTGCTTTCAGTTTTTCAATATAAAGGATTTATATATATTATCCATCACATATACTCTATGGAGATAGAATTTACGTCTAACCTCATATATCAAAAATGGAATGGAATGTTACAATACTTTATTAGTGGGGATATATAATATACAATTTGTAGAATTATTTCATTAAATTATTTTGGAGATACAACAAGATTAGTGATATAACATGGGGGCCTAATAAAAAATAATGAAATTGATCTATGTGTTTATTATATAATGAAACTAGATTATTTATTTAGGATGTAATATATTTTGGGGATAAAATATAAAAAATTAAAAATTAGAAATATAGTTTTCCATATGTTTATATTTCATGATTAAATAAATTTATAATATTTATAGATATGCAAATAAATAAAAACTACTCTATAAATAATTTTACATTATTAAATTAAAATATGAAAATCAATTTCAAAAATTATGAAAAAATTAGTTGTGTAAAATTGACAAATTATATATATATAAATATCTGATAATTAAATAAAATAATTATCTTGGATCATATTTTCAAACTAGTATCAAAAGAACAATCATAGTTCTAAGGAAATGTTTTTATTTATATATAATTGATATTTTCATGAGTGGGAATAAATTTAAAATTATATTGGGAATATATATAATTTATTTTAATTAAAATGTGTATGCATTTAATATATATCCTTTAAAAAATTATAAGGTATTTAAAAAAATAAATGTGGTAATTATAACAATGATTAAGTAATTATTTATAAAATTTAACACAATGAATCCATTTTGAAAACATCTAATTTAATAATTAAAATTTTAATTTTTATATATGGTTTTCAATAAAATTGATATCAACATTGTAATATATATGATGAAAATAGATAATGATGGCATATTTTTAAATTTATAGTTCCAAAATTATATTGGATATTATGATATTGAATATGTATATGATCTGTGTTGATGTGGTTGTGTTATTGAAATGATTCATTTGATGTTGGGATAGTGTAGTTGATATGGGGTGATACTTTGGATGATTCTAGCATCATTAGAATGCGCCAGAAACTATTCTTGGTTTTTTTGTTATAATGTTTCTTAGCTTCTATGATTATTTATTTCTTTCTTCAATTTTCTTATTTCATTACAATAAATCTCTTCACTATGATAGGAATAGTTTATTCTTACAATACCAAGGGTTGTTGAATGATTATTGAATTATAAATTATATATTAAATGGTAATCTAGGGAATAGAAAATGACATAAGATAGTGGATATGAATCTAGAATAAAAATGTTAACTAATTTTTTTTCTATAAACAGTTTGTATATTATAATAGAATTGATGATAAGTTATTATTAAATTATAGTTGAATGAACTATAGTAATTTTTTATAGATAGTGATGAACATTGACTCATTTTTAATTAGAATGAAATTAGAATTATATTCCATAATAATGGAGGATATGTTTTTATATGGTATATATATAGTCATTTTTCACTAGGGTTCAGTAGAATACCCTTTAATGGTTGTGTTATATATTTTAATATGTTCAATTTTTTCTTACACTCCACCATTCAAGTTGGTTGAGAAACTGATTCCAATATTTGGAAACGGGTTCTGTGTATTTTCCCAACATTTATCATAATAAGGATACCTATTAATAGGTTCTATTATTTCTCTAAAATGCATTGGGTGGTGGTTTAGTATATATATAAAAATATTAGAAGTTATCAAATAGGTTATTCTTATTGAATGTGTTACATATAAGGGTGATTTGAAATAGGGATTGAATATGATTCCGTAATATACCTTCCTGAGCATTTTATGTTGTCTATGAATTTTTATGGTCATTTTTGAACAAATAATTATTTCAAATATAATTATGAAACTAATTTTTATTATGTGAAAATAAAAAATTCGTCACGGGTTTTCATTTTTTGGAATAGATTTACATGTTTCCTTTATTTTTCATTTCTATTAAAATCATTTTTATGATCATCACAAATTTTAAAATGTTTTAAATAGATTTAATAATTTAAGGAAGATATTATGAGGATAATAGTCAAGTTTTTGAGACATGTCTTGAATGTAGAAAGAGTGTTATAAGTGAAAATAAGTGTTGATCTATGAACATGTTTTGTGGAAAAAATGTCCATTGTTTATATGTGTCACAACTCGAACCAAGCCTGAGCTGGAGTCGTAATCACCCCAAGACCACCTCCGTAGTCAAGGGGTTGGTGAGCAGTGCGAAATGCATAACTCACATTTGGAGTTCCTTGCCTATGTACCAATATTCACAAACCCATCTATCTCAATGATGAAGCATAGAGTATAATAAGAGTAAAAGATGCAACATATCTAGAAAGAAAACCAAGAATACACAACCTCTAGGGTGTACAAGAGTACGAATTTGAAAAATAAAAAGGAAAAGGAAAAAAACAAACCCAACTAGAAATATGTAAAAACCTAACAAAATGGGAAAAATAATCTATTTATAGAGACATGCTTGAGATTTCCATTCTATGACCACCATATGAAGTCCAAAGTAATAGGTATCCATAAGATCTTCTGAAGTCATCATCGACCAGTTTGTCATCTTCATAAGACATGACATGTGTAGAAAAAACCCATGTAGGGGTGAGTAGATACATACTGAGTAGGAAACCCCAAAGAGCTAATGGGGGAGATGTAAGTGAAGAAACACATTTGATGAAAGATATAATCAAACAAGACAGCTCATCCCAATCCAGAAGTGAAAGAGACCCCATCAAAGCACAAGGGGATCGAAACGGTCAGTAGATGAAAAACTCATTGAGTCTCATCCAACTATAGAAGGAGAGTAGACTCTTCCGACCATTAAAATCTAAGCCCAAAATGCATGTGGAATACCCCACACAACTTCTCTTTTCTTGTGAATAGAGTAAACAAATTCAAGGCGTGGATACCGAATAAAGTTTAAAAATATATATAATCTGTCAAAAGAAGACCAAATGATAGACTAAGGGGATATATATCCAACAACTCATCCTATGAAAAATAGTATCCAATCTAAAATTCCATCAATGATTCCCAACATCTCACATGTATTCCTAGAATTAGCAGTGCAAGTCAAGCCACACCTAATCAGTATGGCGCATAGTCTAAGGTATACAAACATGAATTTGAGGACTTACACCCTAGTAGATACAGAGGGTTCAAATCTATATGTATCTATAGAAGACCCATTTCCATGATTATGTGGGTTCTAAATAAGTGTTATGAGGACCTGAACCCTATCTGACAGGGGGTTCCACCCAGTGGGTAGAGGAACTATGACCCAAATGCTGAGGGTTCCACTCTATACGTTGAAGACCCTCACCCTAGTGTGGAATTGGGTTTCATGTCAAATTATCGAGGATCCACACCCAATCTGATAAGTGGGTTCCACTTTTTAGTTAAGTAACTGCACCCAAGTATATCAAGGGGTTCCACTATTGTGATCAAGGACCCACACCCTAGGGAATTAGAGGGTTCCACATGGAAGGTAGCTATAGAGGACCTGAATCAATACTGATGGGTGGGGGGGGGGGGTTCTTCTCATTAGGTATAAGAACCATACCTTGTTGTGATTTGGGGTTCCAATCTAGTAATACAGTTCCCATACCTTCTATGATATGGTTGTTCAACTCAGAAGAAGCCTTTAGTGATCCCTCCTTATCACTTCTGTCATCAAGCATCACCTTAATAAAACCATGCCTAAAACATTCCACATCATGACTCTAAATCTACGACCAAGGGAGAAATTTCATTCTATAGGGAATAAAACTCAGGATAATCTACTTATGGCCAAACTTCAAGTTTAAATGAAGGATATATAATAACCTTGAAGTTTCATAAAATGAGGATAAGGGGTAAACGACATTTCGGGGAGCCCACACGACATGTTTTCCAACTCCACCATCTGGTCGTGCCCCTAAATGGCACACAAACACCAACCCATGTAGTAGTAGACACCATTTAGGAGGACTACATGGTGCGTATATAAAAATTGAGACTATGTCATGTCCTGCTATCTATGTCCTCGAAATTACCTCATGACCATGTACTTTGATACGTGATGTACTCCTTCGCATGAGGTGCCACCTGTGTGACATGGTCATTTTTGTGTAGTAGAGTACATATCCACGTACCTAGCCATTTACGTATATACAATATATCGTCCATGTGATCCTCTACAAGGGTTTTCCATTTGTGGAAATGGTACTTGGTTTGTTGGAGGACTACACACCATGTTGTCCCTATATTATTCAAAAAACCATAGCTACTACACTTAAGGGACTACAAGCCATGATTTCATCCTTGTACATGGTGTGTAGAATGGGTTTTTATAGTTTCTTAGATCAGATCATAGTTCCTTGAATGTATTCCTATTTACTTTATCTTATACCTATCTCATACCAAAATTTTTGGATCTTGGGGAAAATCATTGCCTTCGATTGTCATTTAACAAAAATTGGTCGCTATTGTTTGTCAGAGCTTCGTTGATCTTTCCACATGCATTCCCATGTTCAAATACAATGGATTTTATCTGGGTTTATGAAAATGTTATCCCAATCCTCAAAAACATCATTGATCTATCCTTGGTACATTGATCATTGCCTTAATCATCGATCTATCACAATCCTAGGGGTCCAATCATGCTCGGTACTACCCAACAATGGCGAAATGGGACCACAGGGTTCTATAGGTGAAGAACTTGAAGCATATTTGGGAGAAAAGAACCAAAATAATGTTTATAGAATTGATGGCCAATAATTATTTTCCAATTATCAATAATTATCATTCAGGGTTAGAAAATCTATTCAATAACTGAAGTAAACTAGTATATAGGTGCATGATTAGTCTAAAATTAGTACAGATCTATATATGGGATCAATATGTCTAATATATTTAATAAAAAAAGTAATAAATCACCAATTGAAAATTCCCTCCTATATATTGGATCATTATTCATTGAAAAATTCGTCCTTATAATTCCCCGACCCCAGTTACCCAGATTCAGTGCATTATTTTAATACATTGTCATGATTACAAGGAATCAAGTCTCGATGGACTAGTCATTTTAGCAGTCAGGGAAAATAGACTAAACATATGAAAGTTACATTACACTTTATAACATAGAACATAAAATAAATAATCCTTTATTAATGCCATTATTCCCTTAGCATAACCATGAAAGTCAATCAAAACACACTTCTTGGAATCCTGGGAAAAATAAAACATAGAAAGGGGTGAGCTCAGATGCTTGATAAGGATAAAAATATTGGGGAATCATTCATAAATAAGCATTAACATTTAAGGAAATGTATAAGACAAAAAAACATTTAAACATAAACTTTAGCATAATATGGAAAAGAAAAAATCAAATATTTCCATTTACACATTCACATGGATATTCTACTAGTCGAATAATCACATGAAATATCAATAGTCACTTTCCTAATGATGGAATGCATAATTCCATACATCATAACCACATAGTCAATGCCTTGTGCCAAGAAAAAAAATTATATTTTGTCAAGGCCTTGGGCCAAGATACTATTTTGTCTCATGAGACCTACCGCCGCATTGAGGAGCTATAGTGGGCCCCACCTGTCACTTACTAAGTCCAATGTATTATTCATATGAAAAGGTTTAAACATAACATAAACATTCATATTAAAACTATCATGCGAACTGTCAATAAATTATCCATAAACTGTGAATGGTATAAAAATATCACATCCACAGTCAATCATATCACAAAACCTTCAATACAATATGGATGATTTCTATCATAATAAATCAACGTAAAACAAGTTTAAAATTCAACAAAGGATATTGACATAGATGAAAATTATTTGTAAAACTCTTTGAGAGATATAGAAATTTTTCAAGAAAACACATAAAAGTAACACAATTTAGAAAGGAATAAATTTAATGACATTTTGGATACAAAGTGTCCCATACCACTTTGAAACATTTGAATGGAATTAACATTTTGAAAACATTCATGTCCAAATAAATAAATCCTTAAAACCATTTTGAAAACATGGAAATTAATGAGAATGGTTTAAAATAATAAATCATTAAAAAATTTAAAATGATGATTTAGTAAAAATTACCTTAAAAAGAATCCCCTTTAAAACTTATTTATGAAACATGTACATGGATAATAAATTTTTCCCAGTAGATACTTACCTAAAAACTACCTCGGATAATAAAGAGATGGTGAAATTAACCCTTACCTTGTACTTTCCTTTCATCAAGAGTATGTTTAACCTCCTGTATAAAGACCTTTGTTTTCTATTAAGTTATACCAGAACTGTATTAATATTTATGATATCACACATGATTCATTTATGACATTATACTACCCATTTAATAATAATATCCATGTTAAATTAAAAGTTCAGGTAATAATCGCTTTCTTTATCGTACGTGTTTAAACTAGTTACTCTTAGTTGTATCACATAGATCATAATTTAAATACATTAAAAATATAAAACATGATTTATATATCATATATAATTATAATATTCATATGTATAATAGACATATATATGAAATAGAAAACAGTGTTTATGTTGAAGGTAGACCGTACTTCTGCATAAACGCTGTTTCAATTTTCATATCATATTGAACGGAACTATGTGAATAAGATATGTGTAAGAATATATATATATATATATATCACCTATAGAATTATTATTTAATTTATTACATACTTATTAATGATATATATTTTTATAATCATTGTTGAATGGTGAACGTGAAAATGAATCTCATCGCGTCGTAGAGACGGTAATCCGTACGTACGCACAAGCGACAATATCATTATATTGATGGTGAAATAATATGTAATTGCATGGTATATCATATATAAATAATAATTAACATGTTATATTTATTATTTACATCTTTTATAATCATTATTATACCCATCCATATAATGAAGTGTTTGAATAACAAACTACACCATGACATGGAGACGGTAATCCGTACGTACGCACGTATGGTGAATTTGTCATTTAAAGGATTTATTGAGTAATGAAAATTTTTGCACCATTTTTAGAATAACATAGAAGTGTACAGAATATACTGTAGTTATTATTTTAGAATGGAAACAACAAATAATGAGGAAGTGGAAGAAGAAAATAACTTGAAAGAGGTGAGGAAATATTTACCTCTTCTTCAGGTTCTTTCTTTGAATTTGATCAAAAGGGATCCATAGGATGGCTTTAGGACCAAAGTAAGGCCTCTAGGATGAAGGGAGGAATGTTGGGAGGATATTTGGGTAGGGGTTGGCCGAGCCCAATGGATTAGGAGGTGTGAAATTAAGGGAAGGGGAATATCTCTTTTATAAGAGAGGTGGGGGTCACTTTATGAAAAGCTTGAAATATTATTTTATAAAAAATTTATTTTCGATTTATAATGGCTCCAAAATTAATAATTTAGAGGATACGGTGTGTAGGGGTATAAAACCTCTCAACATATAGGTTTTAGATAGGTTTAGGTCATCATATTAAAATTATATTTTATATTTAACTATTATTTAAATAGTTGGACATTTACCATGTTTCTTTGTATTTTTTTATTATATGGTTAATAATCATACTATTACAAGAAAAGAGTACCCAATTTGGTTCATTATTAATATATATAACCTTATCTATGTCCTTTTTCCAAACCTTATATTTTTAGTAATATTATATCAATTAATAATATTATAGTTTTTTAAAATACACAATTATGTCTATTTTGTCACTATTTAGTATTAGATTTTTTTGAAAGCTATAAAAACTTTATCGCATAGAATAAAATTTATTTAACCAACCCTATAATGTCATTTTAAACTATAAAATTAGTTTAATTCATCAGAAGTCTAAATTTAAATTTATTTAGATATTTAGAATATCAATTATTTTAATATTTCATTAATAAAGTAATTAGTGTATCATCATTGTGTCATAAATAAATCAACTTATTTAATATCTAAAAATTATAAATAAAATACCATTATATAGGAAATCGTTTTATCTTTATAATGATTATTTATTGTCGAATTTATATCATGCGTAACCATATATGAAAATTTTTTTAGTTATTAAACTTTGAATTCAACTCTTTTAACTATTATTGAAATAAAATAAAATTAAATGTCCTAATCTAAAAAAATGGATCAAAATGGATCATATTTTATTCTTAAGGTTTTTTTTTACGAATTTCACTTATCCAATAGAATTAGGACATGTGTTAGGGTAATTATGATATCATTTTTAACCTCAATTACCGTATTTACTTTGAAACGTGGTAAATAAAACTCAAAAGTTACTATATAAAAAAATTATTTTCATCTTATTGAATCAAATTTTACTTACTAATATTAATTGTGTCTCGCATATTTTTTAAGATCGACTCAGAGAAGTTGAAATATTAATTTTTATGCCAATTTGCAAATGCTCCTAGAAGGTGGGTAAAAGTAGGTAAAAAGGTCAAAAAAAATTATAAATACAATTTTATTATAAAATGACTCCAATTAATTACATTGAACTTATATAGGTACTATATATCTATTTTTAATTAAAATAAATTGAAATAAAATAGATAATTATTTAAATAAAAAGTCGGTTTTAAACAATAACGCAGTGTTTTTCACTATTTATCAAAAATTGGATGTTTTCAAGAAAATACAAAATAATCAACCCAAGATAATATTGATATTCTGAATTCAAAAAAGAATTCCATTTTACAAGATTAAAAACATATATGTTTCATTAATTAATTTAAAATTAATTCCCGTCGTCAAAACTAAAAAGCAGGTTTTTGTAAAAAAGTAAATACTATAAAATGAATAACATGTGTTTATGTCAAATTTTAATTTGAAATTATTTATAATGACCTAAACTGTATTAAATGATAAAAATATAATCTAATTATACTTCCAAACCATTCAAATTCATAATTTATCACTATAAATTATTTTGATCAAAAATGTTTTTTCCCTTAAAATATAGCATTTTTCACTATTCATCATAATATGATAGTTGTCAAAATAGTACCAAATATATATCCAAACTATATTTTAATGCCCCGATTCTAAATAAGAATTTAATTTAATTAAATTGAATATATAAAAATTTTAAATATTGGATTTAAAAAGGGTTCTCCATTAAAAGGCATAAAACTGGATTTTTTGAAAAATACCTCATTTATCTTAAAAATTGATTTTCTCTTATATTATGTATAAGAAAAAAAATATGAATTTTAAAACTATATAGGATATATTAAATTTAAAATGTGTTTATTAATATTCATAACCGCTTTTTTCAATGGCTAGTTTGGTAAGTCGTGGTGTGTTTGAACTCGATGTTGAGTGTAGCGCAAGTTATTGAAATACATTGAAGAGATATCATACTATGAAATCATGGGGTGTTACACTCTGACATAATTCAATAAATGTCTTCCTTGCAATTTGAAATTGTTTTTTGAAAATGAAAGGTTAAAATAGAAAAATACCTTTGTGGAAAACCCACATTAGAAATTGGGTTAATAAATTTTTCTATTAATAAGAGGGAAATGAAAATGAAAATGTCCCAACCATATTACGATCTAGATTAGGAGAACATTAGTGAAAATTTGTGACAAATAATTGGAGGAAAAAATAAATATTTATTGGGAGTGATTGAGGTCATCAGTCACAATCATGTTTATAATTGAGGGCCCGAAGCCATCAATCTATGATGATGTAAAATATCATCGGTTCAAAAAATCATAAGGTGTTTGGATAAAACATTTTTGGTTTTATGATCCATTACCTAAAGTTTAAGAATTAATTTATTCTTATAATAAGAGGAATAAAATATTCATGACAATTAGGGTTTCATCCTTCGACTAATTTCTACCACAAACTCATATTTCACTCCAAAAGATAATATAATTAAAAAGTATTTTATTTATCCTAATCGTATAGGGTTACAAAAATAATTAATTTATATTTCATTTGTCACACTATTTAAAAAAAACTACATTATATAAACTAGGACATGAATTAGGACAGTGGTAGGTGATGCACCCTTGCCGGCCTTCGGTTGCAGGTTCAAGTCTCGCGCCCTTGTCGGACGCGACGGGTTATCGCCCAACCCCCGGGTTGTCCTTTTTTTTAACAATCCAAAAATAATCTTAAGAAATTCGTTAAATTGAATAATATTATCCAACATAAAACCTAATCCATTACACCCTTTAGATATATCCAAAATACTTCTGTCCAAACTTACAATCCAAAATTTATAAAGAAGGTAAACAAAATGAAGATCTCTTTGTCCATGTAATAATATACGAATACCTTCATCATGTATTCTTTTAAAACACAGTAATACCCAGAAATAACTAAAACCATATTTATTAAATTCATGCTCCATTATTCCTTACTGAATACTAGATATATTCCTTATATCCAAAAATATTGAATATTTCCACAATGATGGAATAAACAAACCATTAATTAGTTTCAAAGTAGTCAAGAATATCGAATATAATTTATCCAAATCAATCATATCTTATTCCCAGATCAATACCGTAGTATCAGGACAATATTATGGTTTACCTTTCCCTAAACCATGTATTATCCCAAAATTTTAACCTGTAACTATGTCACTTTACTTAGTACCATACAATCTAAAACCCTTAATGAAATAGTACTACAGTACAATCCTTATTTATTTCCATAATTCATATAACCAGCACAACATTGATACAACACTCAAAGGAAATAACTCTTTAATAATACCCTAAGAACACTAGTCATTCATCTTCAGCTTTGGTAGTATCATAACTTGATTATTATCCAATATCATCATTTCGGGCAAACCTTAATAATTTGGAAATTGATTCGTGTAGTGTCCCAACTCCTTGAAGATGAAGCTTTATACATTTGAAACTTTTTTCTTACCGTTGCAATTGCGGACTTGGTGTCCTCTTTCTCCAAAATTATAACAAAATATCTTTCGCATCAATAATTTACCAAGGTGATCCATTCCATAGTTGTCACATATGGTAAAATCCTTCTTTCCCCTCTTCCCTTTATCCATCTTCATCTCCTACATCCTTTTCTTCACTTAATTACCTTCAAAGGCATAGGACTCAGAGAAAATTTTACTTATCTTATTAACACATGATACTATTTCTTCATATGATGAGAATATGTGAGATAATATATCCCTTTTAAATGTTGTATTAATACCATGAATGATATTATCCTTCTTAATATTCTGATCATGCGTATTTTTAGAATTCCCATTCATTCTACTAGGCGCCATTTTTAAACAATGGCATACACAAGGTTATTTTATGAATCAAAATACACAATTCCAAATCTGTAAAATACCTAACGTAAATTGAAATGATTATGAATATAATCTATCATCATAAAATGTTTTCTTTGAGAAGGTATTTACTCATAAATTCTTCATAATGGCTTGTAATGAAAATGTGAGTTATCATCAGCATATCCCCCGAGAGTGTCCTAAGCAAGACTGAAGCAAGGCTCGTTGTCATGTACCAGGATACCCTAGGTCAAGCCTGAGACTCCATGGTAGAGTTTTCACTCCTACTTACATCTATACCAGATCCGCCTCTACCTGCTCGTATCCAGATAGAGATGTATTGCTTGGAAAATTTACAAAATCTCTATATTACCAAAATTATAGGATGTTCTTATATACTAATCCTCAAAGTCTATCTTGGTGTAATGATATCTAATTAGAGTTTTTCTAAATCTCAGTTCCATGTTTATTTCCAAAAATCCTATGATACCAACTATAACACTCCTGCCACTGTTACCCAGAGTCGGTGCATTATTTTAATAAATTGGCATGATTACAAGGAATCAAGTCCTAAAGGACCGACCAGTTTAGTAGTCATGGTAAATATATTAAATATAGGAATGTTACATTACAATTTATAAAATACAACACCATTTTATTAATCCTTTATGAACACCATTATTCCTTTATCGTAACCATGCATATTAATCACAATACACTTCTTCGAATCCTGGGAAAAATAAAACAATGAATGGGGTGAGTTTAGATGTTTGTGACAATAACAATATTGGGGAATCTTTCATAAATAAGCATAAACATTTAAGTCAATGTATAAAAATAAAAAAACCATTTTAAACAAAACCTTATTCATAATATGGAAAAGATAAAATCAAATAATTCAATTTAATTATTCACATGAATATTCTACTAGTCGAATAATAACATGCAATATCAATAACCACTTTCATAATTATAGAATGCATAATGCCAAACTTCATAACCACATAGTAAAAGCCTTGTCCTAATACTAAAAATAATATTTTGTCAAAGACTAGTCCCAAGACACTAGTTTGTCTCATGTGACATAACGATGCATCAAGGAGTGATAGCGGGCTCCACCTGTCACTTACTATGTCCAATGCATTCCTCATATGAAAAGGTTTAAACATAACATAAACATTCCTATTAAGACTATCATATGAAATGTCAACACTTTATCCATAAACCATGAATGGTATAAAAATATCACATCCACAATCAAACAGATCACAAAACATTCAATACAATATAGAAGATTTGTATCATAATAAATCAACTTCAAAGAAGTTTAAAATCCATCATAGGATGTTGACATAGATGAAAATGATTTGTAAAACTCTATGAGATAAATATCCTTTTTTCATGAAAACATTTAAAAGTAACACAATTTAGAAAGGAAGAAAATTAAAGACATTTTTGAATCAATGAGTCCAATAAAACTTTAAAACATTTGAATGGAATTAAAATTTTAAAACATTCATGTCCATATAAATAAATCCTTAAAACCATTTTGAAAACATGGACATTAATGAGAAATGTTTAGAAGAATAAATATTTAAAACATTTAAAATGATGTTTTAGTAAAAGCTAACTTAAAAAATTCCATTGAAAACATATTATAAATCATGGACATGGATAATAAAAATTTCCTAGTAGACACTTACATAAAAACAACCTAGGATAAAAAAAGAGATTTTGAAAATAACCCTTACCTTGTACATTCCTTTAGAAAAGGGTATGTTTAAACTCCTGTATAAAAACGTTAGTATGTTATTAAATTATACCAGAAACATATTAATATTTATTATATCATACATGATTCATTTATGACTTTATACTACTTACTTAATAATAATTTCCATGTTAAATTAACATTTCGGGTAATAATCGCTTTCTTAATCATACATGTTTTTACTTGTTACTTTTGATTGTATCACTTAGATCATGATTTAAATAATTCCTGAATATATAACATGATTTATATATCATATATATATTTAGAATATAAATATTTATAATATAAATATATATGAAATAGAAAACACTATTTATGGAGACGGTAGACCGTACGTACGCATAAATGTTGTTTCCTTTTTCATATCGTATTGAACGGCACTAAGTCAATAAGATATATTTAATCACACACACACACACACATATATATATATATAAATATAATATCATTTTTAGGACATATATTACATACTTATTAATGATATATATTTTTATAATCATCGTTGAATGGTGAACGTGGAAATGAATCTCATCGCGTCGTAGAGACGGTAATCTGTACGTACGCTTGAGCGACAATATCATTATAATTATGGTGAAATCGTATGTAATTGGATGGAATATCATATATAAATAATAATTAAAATTATATATATATATATTTTAAATCATTTATACACTTTATTATACCCATCCAAATAATGAAGCGTTTGAATAACAAACTACACGACGACGCTGAGACAGTAATCTGTACACACACATGTATGGTGACATTTTCATTTATAGGATGGATAGAATAATGAAAATGGTTGTACCATTTTTATAATAACATCACAGTATATAAAAGTTACAAGATTTATAATTTTAAAATAGAAACAATATGGAAAGAGGAAGTGGATGAAGAAAAGAACTTGAAAGAGGTGATGAAATATTTACCTCTTTTTTGGGTTCTTCCTTTTGATTTGATCAAAAGGGCTCCTTTGTTTGGCTTTATGAAAAAATTTAAGGCCTATAATATGAATTTAGGAATGTTGGGAGGATATTTGGATAGGTTTTGGAAGATCCAAAAGGATTTCTAGGTGTCAAATTTAGATAAGGTGAAGTGCCCTTTTATAAGAGAGGTGAGGGTCACTTTAGGAAAATATTGAAATATTATTTTATAATAAAATAATTTTAGGTTTACAATTTCTCAAAAATAAATTATTTAATGGATATGGTGGATATGGGTCAAAAAACACTCAACCAATAGGTTTTAGAAAGGTTTAGGTCATCATATTAACCTTATATTTTAGATTTAACTCTTAGTTAAATAGTTTGACATTTACAATGTTTCTTTGTATTATTATAATATATGGTTAATAATCTTACCGTAACAAACCACGGAAACCCAATGTGGTTAAATATTAATATATATAACCTTATCTAAGTCCTTTTAAAGAACCAAAGTTTTTATGAAAGACTATATCAATTAATTATATAATCATTGTTTTAAAAACTCAATTATTTCAATTTTGACACTATATATTATTAGATTTTTTTGAAATCCATATAAAATTTATAACTTAGAATAAAATTTAATTAAACAAACCTAAAAAGTCATATTTACTTATAATATTAGTGGAATTCATCATAAGGCTCAATTTACATTTATTTGGATATTTATAATATCAATTATTTTAATATTTCATTAATAAGGTAATTACCGCATCGTCATTGTGTCATAAATAAATTAAATTATTTATGGTCTAAAAATTATAAATAAAATATAATTATGTAGGAAATAGTTTTATATTTCTAATGAATATTTATAGTCGAATTTATATTTCTTATATTTCTATATAAAAAATGGTTTAGTAATTAAACATTGAATTCAAATCTTTAAACTCTTTTGTAAATAAAATAATAATAAATGTCCTAGTCTAATCCAAGTGAACCAATTTGGATCATATTTTATTCCTAAAATTGTTTTTGGTCTAATTTCACCTATCCAATAGATTTTGGACATGTGTTAGGGTAATTATGATATCATTTTTACCCTTAATTACCCTATTTACTTTTAACCATGGTAAATAAAAGTCAAAAGTAACTATTCACCAAAAATTATTTTAATCTAATTGAACAATAGTTTACTTACTGATATTAACCATGTCTCTCAAATTTATGAAATTCAACTCACAGAAACAGTAAAATTATGTTTTATTCAAATTTGCAAATGCTCCTAGAAGGTGGGTAAAAGACAGTAAAAAGTTCAAAAACAAATTACACATCAAATTTTATTATAAAATGACTCCAGTTAATTTCATTGAACTTATATAGGTACTATATATCTATTTTTACTTAAAATAAATTTAAATGAAATAATTAATTATTTAAATAAAAAGTCTGTTTTAAACATTAACAGAGTGTTTTCACTATTCATAAAAAATTGGATGTTATCAGAAAAATACCAAAAACTCACCCTATGCTAATTTTGATATTCTGAATTAAAAATTAATTCCATTTTACCATATTCAAAACATAGTTGTTTCATTAATTAATTGAAAATTAATTCCCGTGGTCAAAACCAAAAAACGGGTTTTTTAAAAAGTAAAAACTATCAAAAGATTGGCTAGTGTTTATGTCAAATTTAAATATGGAATTACTTATAATGACTTAAATTGTATTAAATGATAATAAAAAAATCTAATTATACCTTCAAACCATTCAAATGAACAATTTAACACTATAAATTATTTCGATTAAAAATGTTGTTTTCAATTAAAATTTATTGTTTTTCACTATTCATCAAAATATAAAAGTTATCAAAATAGTACCAAAAAATTTATCCAAACAAAATTTCTATGTCCTGATTCTAAAGAATAATTTAATTTCATTAAATTTATTATATTAAAGTGTCAAATACTAGATTAAAAAAGTGATCTCCATTAAAAGGCATAAAACAACATTTTTAAAAAATACCCCATTTATCTTAAAAATTGAATTTTTATTATATTATGTATAAGAAACACAACAGATAAATGTAAAAATTATATAGTATATATAAAATTTAAAATATGGTTATTTCTATTCTTAACCACTTTTTTGAATGTCATGATTGGAAAGTCGTGGTGTGCTCAAACTCAGTGTTTCTTGTAGCGCAAGTTATTGAAATACTTTAAAGAGATAACATAATATTAAATCATGGGGTGTTACAATAATCTAATAATTGGAAGGATTCGTTGCATTGTTTCATCCTGGTGTAATCAGATATGGAGTTTCATCATCTTCGGAGGTAATCCACCAATGAAGGAGGAAAGAGGATCTCAGACATTCTTTTAGATATTCTGTTAGTTACCCAGGAAAATTCAATATGGAATTATTTTAATAAAAAAAATAACATTTTAAAATTATATAAATAAATAAATCAATCAATCAATATTTTACTGAACATACCACCTGCGAGCGAGAAGTATGAACGCCCCATGATGCCAGATTTTTGGTCGTGCATTGGGTAAACACCACTTACTAGAATCAACAATGTTCTCGAATTTCTAATCTAATATTTTGATCAGGATTTATCCTATTTAGTTTAAGAACCATTCATGCGTAATATAAAATATATTTAAAATTTTTAAAAAATTAATTACGAGCACCCTAGGCCTCAGAATTGCACGCCTTTTACATCATACCACTCAAAATATATATAGAAATACTTCAAAGTCTTATAATTAAAAAAACGAGTCTCAATAACATTCGATCCTTTAATATTTTAACCCCCTAAATGAAAAAGCAACCAAACAACTCAGGATACTACACCATCACATGGATTTTATTCTCCTAGGAACTCTAATGTACATTCTAGTACTTCCATATAAAAACATCAAAGGGATGGCCCATCCATGTCAGGTCATCTCCTATCGATCCCCGATCTCCACTAGGTACTCCACATAGGTGGATCCATCATCAATGTCCAGCTCTCCCTAGTTGATAACGTGCATGGGGTTATAAATCCTCAATAAGTGGTTCATTCTTTTAGCATGGCCTAGTTAAAGAGTTGATAATCCATGAAAATTTTTTATGCACTCATCCACCTTATTCATGAACATCACCGGAGCTACCTCGGGGGATACATCAGATTTGATGAATCACTACTATTGAAGGTCCTCAAACTACAACTGTTGCTCCTAGATCTTATTAGGGGCCACATAATATGTCTCATAAGATAAATGAGTTGTCTTTGGATGCATGTTGATGCAAAACTCTATCACCCACCGTAGAGGTAGTAATGGAATGTATTAAGGGAAGAGGTCCATATAATGCTCCACAACTGAAGGAATCCATATTTATGAAGAGCCTGCTACACCAAGGGATACACTCACCTAGTAATGGGTGATTGGTTGTATACCCCTTCTCAAAAAACCACTTTACCTAACCTGAGATATATATTTATATATATCTCTCTCTCTAAAAGAGACTAACTTCATCGTATCAACATGTATGCACTTAATTTTTTTTCTGTCATAGTCAATCTGGAATCGGACCACGAAAAACCAATCCATAGAAAATATTACATCATAGGGTTCCATTTGTACAACCAAAATGTCCAACATGAACCTATATTTACCATGTTATATCTCTTACTACTAGTAGATAAAAATATATAGAAGAAGTGTTACTTGTAGTAACCTCAAGATGATGTTGTTGGGATAGCACCTCAACTGGGAGCTGAAACTATCACTCCATGAGTAAAGAGATGAAGAATGACTGGAACCCATGTCTACTAATAATGAATCATGTTTAGAATGATCATAGACCCTACCTCTAATTAACACATGCATTGTAGTATCATAAACCTCCAAAGCATGTAGTTGTCTGCAGCCCAAACCACTACATCCCTAAGGCTGACATGGGGTGCCTGGTGGTGGTGTTGAAGGATCTCATAGCATCATGCACCGCCTATAGATCCTCCTGCTCCTATACCTGCTCTACCTCCCTTTGGACCACCCTACCCTTTCCTAGGAGATCCCTATTCACAGTGCTACCTCTATCACAAAGATATGTATTTTATTTTCTTACACATATTGACACTTCTTATCAGACAATCAAATTCTAGGTGACCTCACCCGTCACAAGTGAATCACCGCCACAATCCATGATTCCCTAGTCCTTTACAATTCCCCTAACTGTGTGTCTAATCCTTATCAGGGGGAAGTCTCCAGTTTGGAGCTCTTGAGTCTTGGTGTTTTCTAGAAACTACATATGATTCAGCTATATGATTCCCTCTGCTAGCTCCAACTATATGACATCCCTCAGATGAAAGTATCTCTATCACTAGTACCTACACTGGCACTCTGACATAGCTGGGCATTGAAAGGGAACCACAATAGCACAAATCTCTATGTAGAGACTGAGATCAAACTTATATACGTTGAAGTAGCCATCATGGATCATGTCAATGGTGTATTTTGTAAGTTCATTGAACCTTACTATGCTTCCTATGGATTAGGTTCACCATGGAACCATAGTGGTATCTAGAACTGGAACTCATAGAGTTCACTAATTCATCACTCATCCTCATCGTACTCGGCTGAAATGATCTGCTACTCAATATGTGCAGGTACTACTACTTTCCCACATGGAGGAGGGAGATTATAGGATGGACCCTAAAGTGTGAACTCATATCTCATTGGATCAAAATCATGATTTGGAATTAGTATCCTCACTATCTATTATTGTGGGGGCATCTTAACATTTTCAAGACTTAACGTGGTTAGAGGAGTAGATATATATCGTCATTAACGGGGAGATGACTCCAAAAGGTGTAACAAATAATCAATTTTATATGATGTATTTTCCATTGATCACTGTAGAAAATGTATTAGTATTCTGATTTTAAAAGAAGTTAATTGGGGTCTCGGTGAATGGATACATCAGCTTCCCACACCATCTTTGGATTTTCTGGCTTGAGAGCTCCACTCAATACACTGTACAACTATTTATCTAAACCCCACTGAAATAATTTTATAAGGAATAGTACCAAAACTATTCTGAGAATTGAAACACCTATGACACTAATCTCTTAAGACCTAACCCAAGCTAAGGATTGAGCCACTACTACAACATCCCTACCTCTATAGGCCAAGGGAAGGTGACCAATGTCAACGGAATAACTAACCTAGGGATGCCTTTTCCAATGTACCATTATTCTCACATATTTCCATATCAATGTAGTAGTTAAGATGGAAAGAATTGTAAAAGATTCAAAATAGCTAGAACATAAAAAGGAAGTGAATAACCTCTAGGGAGTACAAGAGTACAATTACAAAAGATGAAAAGTAATGGGGGGAAATACATGCTGAACAAGAAATATGTCCTATCCTTAAAAAATGAGAAAAGTATATTTATAATAGTTTCCATCTCGAGATATCCAATATTTGACCACTTTATGTGTTACAAAGTACCAGGTATCCCTAAGATCCTTCGATGTAACCACATACATATCCATCATGTCGTTAAGACATGACACATTCGAGAAAATTTCATGCAGGAATGAGTATATACATACCCAGTAGGACACCCCAAATGATTAAGGGAGATAAGTACGAGATATAATAGCCAATGAAAGATAGTCGAAGCAAGATGAAATTAAAGATAACAGCTCAACCAAAATCAAGAGTTAAAGCATCTGAATCCAAGAACAAGGGACTTGACATTGTGAGTTGAAGATATACTCATCGAGTATTCTCCACCTATATCATGAGGGTAGACTCATCCATACATTATAATCAAAAAACAAAAATCATGTGGCATACCATGCACGTCTTTGAATCTCATGGAAAAAGTGTAACCAAATCAAAGTTGTGGATATATAGGAACGTATATATATATATACACTCTGTCAAAAAAATCAAAAACAAGAAATTACAAGGATCTCAATATCATATCACAAATCAAGAAGAATTGTAGTCAATAGTTCCAAAAGTACATTAATGATGCCCATCATCTCATGTATCTGACCATAAGTAATTGTGTAAGTCATGCAATGCCTCTTCATTGTGCTACAGAGCCAAGGGTGGAATAATGTTGATGTAGGGGACCTACATCCTTGAACATTAGAGGGATTCCACTCTATAAGTATCTATATAGGACTTGCGCCAAGCTGATGGAGGTTCTACTCTATGGGTGCAAGGATATGTACGCTATCCGATATGGGAGGTCCACTCAGTTGGTAGATGACCCACACCAAAGCTATTGGGGGGTTAATCTCTATAGGTCTAGGAACCATTACCTAGTGTGATAGGGGGTTCCACTCTATTCATCAAGGACCCATAGCCTATCTCATATGTGTTTCCATGTTTTAGTCAAGGACCCATGCTTTGGAACAATAGAGGGTTTTCACTGTAGTCATTATGGGCCAGCATCCTAGTGTGTTAGGGGGGTTCCATTTCAAAGTTAGTAGTAGATGACCCATGCCCATGATGTTGGGGGTTACACTCAATAATATGTGGATCTAAACCCTAGTGTTAATGGAGGGTTCCACTCTTTTCATCGAGGATATCATCCATCTCCGATTGGGGGTTCTACTCAGAAGAAGCCTCAAGTGATCCTTCATGATCACTACCATTGTGGCGTGTCACCTCCAAAAGATATGTTCTTGGAACATTCCACATTGTATCTCTAAATCCAAAACCAAGGGAACCATATAGCTCTATGTGATAAAACAATCAATATGGGCTACTCGTGAGCAAAAATCTATGTTTAAATAAAGGATATATAGAAGCTTTAATTTTCCTCAAAAGATGTCTAGGGGTACACGACTTGTGAGGGGAACATATGATGTGTTGTCTTTATCAAATGCCTAGTAATTTTTCAGTCTGGAACATGGATCCTCCCATGTAGTACTACACGCCTTGTTAGTGGACTATACAGTGTGATCAAACTAATTGGGACTAGGCCATTTCCTTCTCGCAAAATCCATGTACTGACCGTATGTCCATGTACTTCCGTACACGACATGATGCTTCAAATGGGGTACTGCCCATGTGACCTATCCATGTCTATGTAGTCGGGTACATGACCATATTCCTAGAGGTGTGCTTTTATATGGGATCTTTTCATTGTGATCCTCCACACAGGTTTCCCATCAGGGTAAGGTGTACATGACGTTTTGGGGGGCTACATGTCATGTTATCAATATCATTCTCAAAAAAACCGTAGTTGTTGCACTTATGGTGCTAAAAACCAAGTGTTCATCCTTGTACATAGTGTGTAGTTGTGTTTTTTATTGTTACTATGATCCTATCATCGTACACTTAATATGATCTTCTTTCTTTGATTTTTTCCCAATTTCCAGCCAAAATTTGTAGATCTAGACAAAAATATTTGTTTCCTACCATTGTTCTCTAGAAACCAGTCTCTACTATTCATTGGAGGTCCATAAAGTGTTTCAAATGACTCAACAACTTCCAAAACCATGTATTAGATATGTTTTTTTTCAAAAAAATCTCCCAAGACTCACAAAAAACCCATAATTATCTTTGTTATGTAAGGTCATTTTTTTATCAACAATCTATCATGATTTTTTTTGGTCTGATCAGGCTCGGTTCCACACGACAATGTCAAACTAGGACCGTGGCATCCAACCAGTGATGCATTTAAGAGAATTTCAGATAAAGGGACCATAAAAGAATGTTTTGAAAATCGTTGGAGAATATTTCTTAGCAAAATATCAATAATGAGAATATAAGGTTATAAAAATATATTCAATAACCCATACAAAATGGTATATTGGCACATACCTAGGCTGTAATTGGAGTAGATTAAAAGAAGGGATCAATATACTCAATATATTTCATAAAAAAGGAATAGATTTATAATTTATGAGTCCCGACCAGATATTGGATCTTTCTCCATTGACGAACACATCTATTAATGATTGGGAGGAGTCTCTGCATTTGCTTCCTCTTGAACTGCTTTGATCCAACATTTCTCTATTGTATGATGTGATTCAATAATGAAGGAGGAAGTAGAATCACAATAAATCTCCTAGGGTATATGTGGATAACCCTAGAGTATTATCCTTGATATTGTTATTATAGAAAATTTCCCTATGTTAAATTGAAATAATTAATTAATTAATTAATTAATTAATTCATAGAATGTGCCATCAATGAGTGAGGAGTCTGAACACCTTTCACCGACCCATTTTAGGTCACTCATAAGGTAAAAACCACTTTTAGTACTCAATAGTGGTCTTGGATTAATGATATGAGAATACTTCTAATAGTTAAATCATTTTCTTTAAGAGTCGTGTGTGTGATATAAAATATATTTAATATTTTTATATAATTAATTTACGAGCACACCTGGCATCTGAATCCCACACTGTCTTAGTTCTTATCTCTTGAAATTTATATTAAAAATTTATCTGTCTTACAATCCAAAAATTGGTTATCTATAATATAGTTTTAGTTCTTATAGTGAGGACATAAAGATATGTACATTTATGAAATGTTCCTTTTGTGAAACCTTTCATTGGTGGGAGATGTTATATGCTCCATGTACATGGTGATAAAATAGTATTTAATATTAGAGTGAACATCGTCAATGGTGAGTTGGAATTCTATTTTGGATCAATATTTAGTGACTTATTTCTACTTATGATTAGTATTTTCAATATAATCAACAAATCATCCATGAGGAATGAAGGTAGATAAACCTTCTTGTTTAATTCTCAGAACACACAATTATGATATACAACAAGGTTTTGTAGTTCTTTGATTCTAAAATCATAAATAGATTACAATTTCACTATAAATACATAAGACAATTTTTCTGGTGTTAATTTTTGAATTATGATAGTTTAGAGTGATGGATATTAATCCTCAATGGATATCAATGGTTATGTTATAGGCATATAAGAATAGGGAGTCACCTTGGTGGAAGACTAAGACATATTTTGATATTTCCACTATGAATTAGTGATATTTTTAAGAGAACTATTATTTTTCAATTCCACCATATTCTATTTAATGTGAGATATGTTTTTTTAATTCATTAACCTATCCATTTTCTGACGTGCTATATATGGAAGAATACATAGACCATATATATTATCTAACAACAATCATATTCATTTTTGTGACATTGAATTTTTTTATTATATATATGATTATGGTGTGAGGAATAAGATGATGAATGGTGTGTGACTTAATCAACATGATCATAATTACAATATTTACCTTCTTGACGGGAAGGGATATATAGCACTATGAAAATAAATCCATGGTAGTAAGACTGAACCAACATTTTAGGTTGTTACTAGTTTGTAAGGTTACATAGAATAAATTCCATTACCTGTGAATGGATAAAAATACTTAATATTACGGGGATTATTTTTGACTAATGCACAATGTTCGAATGAATCTTGTATGGATGAATCTTTTTAGAGAACTCGTCATATTCTTGAATTAAAATGGGACAGAGTAACCCAATATTTGGAATTTATGGGAGAGTTTAAATCATGAATATTCGAATTCATATATCTATGTATGGACCTTCTACATGAACTAAATTTTCTAGATGAATGCAATATATAAAGATCATATCAAATTTTAATCTTTTTTTGAGTTTTATGTGTTACTACCATCATCAAGAATGAAATTCATAGTATATCGATGGAGTTTCTATTGATTAGCTTAGTAGAATGAAAAAATAATATGGTGGAGGATGTCAATTATAATAATCAACCAATATGATTATTTTTTATTTAGTGATGAGTTGATTCACCGTATAGTTTTAAAAATAAGGAGTGATATATGAAATCAATTTTTTGCGTGCTATATAAATAAACAAGTATTCTAGATCTTAATTTACAATGGACTTTAACATGCTTTAAAAAACATATTATCCATCATTCATGGAACAAGGGACTTGTTAGAAGTTTGTATTGTAAGTAAATAGAGACATCTACTCATAGGTGCACATGAGAGAGGATATGATATCTGCTTTCCTAATAGTTTAATAACCATTTATTTTCTTGAAGATATTTTGAGATTCTCCCATAACATTAAACAATGAATCATAAATCGTGAGGGATAACATGATACCAATTGCGAGGTCTTTTAATTTCACCTCATTATTGGCGCATCCCACTAAAGGGAGGAATACATATTCTAAGAGGTCATTTTATGGAATAATGAAAACTTCCAAGGCTAAATGTACTTATATTATGGGGTTCCACCAATATTCTAGTAATTATTTTGGTGGAACCATATAAATGAATATGAAAACATGAATTTTCTTTATTAGTGAAGATAATAGCCTTATTTGGGATGTCAATGTCCATGAAAACTCTTCTCTCCGTAGGTTCATTACAAGGAAATACTCAGGTTCATGTCCATTGAAATCATTATAAGGGTGGGAACTAATATCATAATACTATAGAATTACTTCCCACACACTAATAATCAAATAAACATGTATAGTATGTGGATAAATTTCAATGGGTTGATGAAGGTGGTTGGTTAGACATAATAATGTTTCAAGTTCAAACATAACTTTTTGACCATGAAGAATAAGAAAATGAAATTTTTATTGATTTGAGAATATTTGGTCTAGATGATAATAATAATGAGACTAAGAAAATATAAACTATTCTATCCACCATCTAGGCGGTCACCAAAGGTCTATTCTAGGGTGGACACATAAAGAACCAATGGTTTCTCTTACATAGGAGTTATTAGAACCATGATACACAATTAACAATACTATATATCATCTAATGCGATCTTCTATATTTTTTCTACTAATAAGAAATTTCATTTATTCTAAATTTAGAAAAGGGATTACATTTTCTCATTATATTGGAATAAATAATGAATATACCCCAGAGAGCCTTGGATGCCTCACAACACATTAAATTACATTGAGGATAAATTTTAATAATGAACTTGAGATCATCTAGGTCTATCTGGATTACTCTATACCAAATAATTAAGTATCATAATTTCATTGAGGTAACATGGAGTGTTCACCTAAAGGGTTTCATCTTTATGTGGAGAACATAGATCATATAAAATGCATTCTCAAGATCTTTGAGATGGTATTGGTTTTAGAGGGATTCATCAACCAAATCATCGACATAACACTATACTATTATTTTTAAGTGTGGATTAAATATAAAATGCATGTCCTACTAAGAGGTTACAATAATATTATTTAAACCAAAGGGAATCACTTAATAGTAAAATGTTTATTGGGGTACTTTGAAAGAAGTGAACTATTTACCCTCAGGATCAATCTGAATTTTATTTTACCTGTTGTATTCTTCCATGAATGGGAGGGTTTGAAATCCCACAGTTGTATCAATCAGTGACTTCATGACCATAACTAAGATTTCGTCATTCAGGATGTTACAATTGAGGTGTCATATTCCAACTTTGACTCTAATAAGTTCATTATTCTTCACGTTTGGGTATATGTTAGCCAACAACTTATGATACTGAACATCCCTAACGAAGTGGGAATTGATAATATTATTAACTTTATCATTTAATATGGAAATTTTGTAGATATGGATTCTCTAGACTGCCTATTTGAATGCATAGTGTCTAATAACAAGGCTGATCTTGTAGATGGCGATGTCAGTATCAAGAATTATTATCTTATTATAGTTACATTCAAATACATCTTGATGATACAATATAAATTCCTCATATTTCATGTTTTTTTCAAGATTTATTGTTTCACTAATGATATTTAGAATCAAATATTTCTTGGTAATGAGGTTTACATTTATCCTATAATCTATGTTAGTAGACACTATAATTTCAAAGGATTAAGGGGCTTAATTAAAAATATATTAATAAAAACCATGAGTAGTATTGGGAGGATAAATATTATTAGGAAAATATTATTGGGGCATGAAGTCATCTTCATATACATGAGTTGAATCTGCAGAAATAAATTCCTATTATTTTTATTTTATATAAACGGGCGTGATTGAATTTATGGATCCTATATTTGTAATCATCACTAAGAGGGGAAACCTATTATTTTAAAGTTATGAAACACTATTAACCGTTAGTGGGTCAATCCTAATATTTGGTAGACATGATAAAGATATCGATTTTTGGTCGTGGGTAAGACTCTTCAGAATGTGATGTGATTGGGTTTTTGGGCCTTAAAGGCACATGTCCTTCATAAGACTATGAGGTGATCAGAATACAATCCATTTTCAAGAATAGTAACATGATTTAATTGTTTAATAGTTATTTATTCTAGATTTCAAATCAATATGATGAAAATTATTTTCAAGTCTTCTTAGGTATCCTTTGAGGCATTGTTCAAGTCCTTTGGAGCATTGACACATTTATTTCCTTTAACGTTTGGATCCGTTATCTCTTGTTTATAATACCCAATATCATGGTAGTTTTATTTAAATGAGTTAATGAAATAATAATCAATATAGATAACCCTTAATTTATATTTTATGGAGTTATCTTGGCATTGGTTATATAATGATGGGATGAAAGCATGTAAGTGGAGTGAAGGGCATCACAATATTTCATTGAAGGAAGATTATTAGAGTGAAAAAATGAATTTGATATAGTAAACTAAATATCCAAACTATGACATAAAAAATTTTTATTGAGAAATTTCTAAATTCTCTTATCATACCCTTTTATTAACTATTTGGATAAGTCTATAAAATTCTTGATTCACCCTATATTTTAGATCATCCAAGTCAAGACTATATTTATCCTAAAGCTATAACAAACAGCTAAATACTTTGATTCTATTATGATTTCTTAAGATTTAGGGAGGGTGTATGTTCTATTAGATTATTTAAACACCATCATCACTAGAGATGGATATGGTGGTTTGGTAGTCCTCATGCATGGATTCGTTGGTACCTTATATTTAAGTAGTAATGACATCTGTCTAATATTAGAGAGGGAACATTTAATTCTCAACAAGGGATTAATAAAGGATTTTTTTATTTAGAGAACATAAAGGATTTTCAGATTGGATATGATATCACAAATATTATTTATAAAATCATTATTCTGAGCTAGGTTTGGTTTTTTACTCTATAGGGGTCTCTCACTGATAGGAATCATGAAAGGTATTACTGGCTATGATGACAGAACATAATTGGAACCTAATGATTTTTATAATTTTTTTGAGAAAATTTTGTTGATCCATGGATAGATGTGGTTAATCTAAATAGTGATATAATAAATTGTTTATAGAGCTACACTGGAATATTTAGTCACATATGGATTGTCTTTCAAATCCCATAAAAATTCTTGTATTTTGGTCTCATCTACATATACAACACTTTCAAATATAGTTCTCCAATCATTGTATTTGATGGAGGGTAATTTTACCTTGTCTTAATAAAATATATGATGTGTTAGAGGAGATATATAGAATGATTCATCACTAAACTATGCATAATGATTTTGGAACATGATGTAATTAATAAGAATGCACTCTGATTTTCCATCAGATGAATCCTCTATAAATTGGATGGGCTATGGAACTTCCCCATTATAGGGAGTATGAATTCTATAATGGTACACAATTTATTTTAAACTAACATACGTTATTGATATTCTTTTCATTGTTGGTATAGATTCTTTTGAGCTATAGAGGATAGAAAAATTGACATTTCAACTGGAGAAGATGATAAATATGTTAGGGGTTACAACTGATTAAATTGTAAAAAAATGGTCCCACGGGATTTAGGGATTGACTTTTGGTCTAGGTAGTTATCTCATTTTCCTTCCCTATGTCCCGAGTAAAGTTATTATTCCCTGGTATCATCACCATTATTGAGGGTAGTAGAGACATGTGTAACATGTACTAAAGTATTTCGTATTTCCATTATCCCATGGTCTACCATGTCCTAAATCCTATATGTGAAGAAAAAACACTCTGGGATGGTGTGTTTGATGAGTCTATGTTAGAGGAAATAATTTTTATAGTTCATCAACTCAACCACTTGAAACTTATTGATATTTGAGTGTTTGATAAAGTTATTCCCCATAAAATGTTTTAGCAATAATGGGAATAGTTTCTATTTTATGGAGTATACCATGTATTTCCAGTTCATGGGGGGTATAAATTCTCAACTATTATGGAGACCATAGGAAAAATCATTTGTGTGATTCTATTATATATGGGGATTTTTATATAGGTATTATTGAAGATGGATTGGATAAGGGGATAGGTCCTAAATAAAAATAATTTTTTTTGAACATGTATAATTTCATACTAGAGTTGGAGGTAATGGGTGAGTCCTTTTCATGGTTTGTATCATGGAATCCAAGTAACACTAATCCCTCTTGGTGAATTCTAAGAATATTTCTAGATACATCAGGGAGATGAGGGTTAGGACAAGATCATCTCAAATATTCTCCAAGAATATCTCTTACAACTATTCTCGGGGAAGAAGAATTTCAAGTTAATAGATAAATCTATTTCATTAAGAAATGAATTAGATAAAAAAGTAATTTTCTCACTTATTCAACTTGGATAGGTTAGTGAAACTCACCATGTGTAGGGTGTAATTTAACCCATAGAGGAACTATCGATCAAGATCCTCTCAACTAGTGATGGACCTTAGATCCAAATAGATGTAATATACAAAGGTGTGTCATTCCTAATTATTAAAACGTCTTTGGATTTTTCATACCTAACATTTCATTGTGGTTACTAGTATCAAAAAACAATGAGAGGGGAAATGAGTGGGGTGTTTCTCAAGGTAACACAAGCCATTTTTGGAGGTGAATCGTGGGATGCTGAAATTTGGTGGTAGAGGAACTTAATCCACCCTATATAGGAATATATTCCTTTAACAAATAAATGTGTGTCTATATTTATTAATGTATTCAAGGAGAGTAGTGATAGAATTGATTAATTAATCACATGGGGAATCAAAATTTGTCATTACCCTGACTGTTCACCTGCCTCATAATGTTGATTAGTCATGGTCTAGTGTTGGGATGTTTAATTGTTCCAAAAGAGATTTAATGAATAAAAATATTAATTATTTTCATAGGTGGGTATAGAAATTATATTATATATCTATTGGATGGTAAGAACCACCAAATATTTAACTCGTGTCTCAACTAAGGACTATCCATTTTATTGAGATTTTTGGGATAATTATGGGGTCTTATTGATTATACACTCACATTGGAAAATATTTAAAGAGATTCTCATAAATTATTTTCTTTAAAATTAAAACCTCCTTGAGAAAAAATGTGATCCTAGAATACAATTCACATTATTTAGTGACCTCATGATAACTATAAGGATTAGTCTTACATTTGTCATTATTGAGTATCTCCCTAATGTTATTTAAAATCAATACCTTAGTAGGACTTCAAATTACCAAGAATTGTCTCTACTGAATTGTCCAGAAACCTGAAGGAGGTTTCAAGGATTGTTATTTATCCTCTTGGGAAACATCTTCCTCACATTTCTCATTTCTCGTATCACACTTCTAATCCTTAGGGGAATTCAAAGTGATGATATTCACCATGGAACTACTTAGTTGTGGGGATCTGAAGGAATTGTTGGAAGATAAATTAAGAAAAATATTATTTCCATAATATAAGATTAAACTAAATATATCAATTTTTTCTAGGCTATGAATCATACAAAGGGAGATTTCCCTCCAATAATTGATTACAATTCTCTTATTTAGTTAGTATAAACTAATTAGAAACCCTAATTAGATCCACTAGATTTATGAAATTGAGAAGCTAAAAGTTAGGTGAGGAATTAATTTTAAAACTAATATTCATGGACCTAAATATTCTAATATATATTGGTATGTTCAAAAATTGTGGTGGTAGAGAAAGAAAATAAAATAAAGAATCATAAGCAAGGATGCTACCACTTCTTTGGGTAACTCCTTTTGGTTTGCACCAAAGGGATTTTTTGTTTGGATATAATCCAAAATGAAGGCATAAAGGAGGAATTACAGGTTATTGTTAGGAGAGGTGATAATTTTTTTTAAATAAAATGGGGTTTTGAGGTGTGAGGAAGTGGGATTGGTGAGTTTCACTTTATAGAGGAGTGGAATTTATGTAAATGTTTAAATAGTTAATTTACCCCAAATTTTATCCACATCTAATGGGTCCCATAATTGTCCAAAACATACCCAAGGGAGTATTAGGTCTAAATATGTCCATCCAATGTATTTTTGGTAATGTTTTAATGAGATTTGAGGCCTTAATATTAGGGCTTTGTCCTATGTTAAGATATTTTATTTCTTCTTAATCAAAGTCATTTTTAACAACTTTCAATAATATTTTTGGATATTTTTCCCCCTTATTGGAATTTATAAATTATTATTACTAAAAATATAGAATCCTTTTTTCATATTACTTTAAAAATAGTGGAAAAATTAATTTAAAATTAATCTCCTGGACAAGTCATGATATGTAGTTTTTATGTGAAAAGGATTAAATGTTTGAAATATTATTATATCCAATTTCTCTATAAAATTCATTTTAATAAACAAAATTGGATTAAATAATGTAGATTTTATCTAATTAAACTTTAAAACTAAATTATAATATAATTTAACTATATAAATTAATTATATGAATGATATGTTAGGAAATAAAATTTTGTATTATTTACTATTCATCAAAATACGAACCTTCTCCAAAAATAGTAAAAATTCACCCAAAATAAAATTTGATATTTATATATGAAAAAGATGTTTGTTTTGTAAAATAAAATTTATAAAAGTTTCATAAATCATATTTGTAATGGGTTCTCCATAAAAAAGGTGGTAAAATAACCTTTTATAAATAAAATACAACTTTTTATTCATGAATTTGATTTATTTTTACCCAATTCCTGTAAAATATATTGGATGAGTATCAAAAATAAGGATTGAAAATATAATAAATATATTTTATTTGAAAACATAATTAAATGTTTTTAATATATTACGATATAATTGTGTTTCTACATAGAAAAATTATTTTCTAAGAAATGAAATTTCATTATTTCCAAATAGTTCTTACATTCACTGATACTAATTGATAAAAAAGGATTAATTTTTTATAATTTTTTTTGATATTCTATAACAAATGTTTTAATATTTTTTGTAACATAAATTCTAATTGCTATGTGGTATGTATAATAATATTTTAATAATTATATTTATAGTATATTTTAGTTCTATAAAAACACATTCATTAATGTAATACAAGCTATCAAAGGAACTCAGTATTGTGTGTAATACATGAAAACCATAGTTTTCAATGTATTAAAAACTAGTATAAGTGTTTCATGTATTTCATTATTAACTTGGTGTTGTTTATAATAGAATCCAAATATATTGATTTGATATCAAAAAACTATATTCTTTTTATGGGAAATGAAAATATCAAAAAGGGAATATTAATTAGTGAAAAATTAATTCCCAAAATATAAAGGTGTCACATTCTACTACATTATAATGAATTTTACACTTGATTTTTATATGTTTTATCAAACTTTTACTACTTGAAATTATCTTTCCTTGTAAGACACATCATAAAAATGAATACTAAATAATCCTTTATAAAGGGAATTATGAAACATTACATTTACCCAATGTAACACCGTACTAGGTTTACACATAGAATAATACAGGTAGGAAGTTAAATCAGGGACCTGAAATAAAAATCAAACTATCTTGTTCTGATGGATAGTTATAGAGAACATGGTTAAGATAAATTTAACAATCACAATTCCGTAAATACAAAATGATATATGGGGCCATTTGATTCATCAAATAACAAGGTACTAAGAAAAAAATAATTTGGTTTCAAAATCCTTTATCCTAATGTTGTAGATTTTCATGAAAATTTATAGGATATGATTTCCGTAAAACATTATCCTTTATTTTTCCTTGAAAAAAATTCCACATCATCTCTCATTTCATGAAATGATGGTGAATTTTTCATTCATGAAGAATTAATAGATCATGAGATCTTTTAATATATTTACTACCCATTCATCAGTTTTTTTATCACAATTAAGGGTTATCACACGTTATCTAATATTGATTAATGCTCCTATGCTGAGATAATACATTAATCTCTAAAAACATTTCCAATGTTTAACATAAACAATTCCATAAATTGTAATTCTTATAACCCTTCCAGAAAATGAAATTGCATGACTCTAGAAATAAGGTCCCAAAATTTCTCAAAATTAGCATAACATTGATCTGCCATATATCATATAAAAGACATTATCTGTCAGATACCAATCGTGTGAATACCTTCATCAAGAATTCTCTTTAAACAAGTTATTGAAATGAATAACCATAAATCCTTATAGAATACATGCATGTTTCCTTATTAAAAATTATATTGGATTAAATCCTTAAATTCAAAAAAATTAAACAACATCAATGATAGAGTAAACCACATGTCAACTATTCATTAGTTAGTTTCAAGGAACCAAATACTATTCAATGTACTTATTCATATCCAAAATATCTTTATACCAAAAAATTATATTAGTTTATGAAGCATATGAAGGGTTATCATTCCCTTAATTACGTGTTTTCCATGGACATCACCTTCCCATTAAATCACTTTTCTAGTCCATCAGAACCATTCAACATATTATAATAAAAAATTGGATAGAAAACTTTTACTAAAAAATACATATATATTCCAACATTTAAATAATGTAATTATTGACTCCAAATACATAATATCAATATTATTCCATTTCATCTTTAATTCATAAGAAGGACACCCCATCCTATTATTTAATGCCTCTTTCCATTCACATATAATTAGCAGTCTCCTCATCATCATCATTAATATAACCATTAATTGTACCCCCTTTATGATTATCTTTAGGAACTTTCCACTAAGGACATCGAATTCCATAATGACCATTAATTCGACATTTAAAGAATTTAACCACTAACGATGTACTTGGGAGTCTAATATTCCCATCTATTATGTAAACCAGACTCTTAATTTTTCATTTACAATTACTTGATTTGTGTCTTTATTTTCCAAGGTCAAAACATCTTCTTATTCTCCTAATACATTATCTTGAGATATTCCTTGCTCATTCTTAACAAAAAGGAAACCAAATCTTCTTTCCTCTATGGTCTCCATTACCCAAACACACAGTGATGTGCTTCCTTCAATTCTTTGGTGAGTCTGATAATTGGTTATAACACACATTGTAACTCATTTTCACTTAAAATTGATTAGACATGATCATAACATCGTTCACTACCGTGATCATCTCATTTGACCACTTATCTTGAAATTTTCCATCACATTAAACATTAAACTAGATCCTTCTGGTTCCCTCTATTTACTAAAACCATAATTCATAGTCTGAGAAAAACATATCCAAACCAAAAACCACATAATAATGAAAACGTTTATATATTATGCCTAAATCATGGATACTAATTAATTTATCTATGACACTATAGGTTTATTCAATGTTATTCAAAGTCATCTTCTACTGAAATCCTTCAAAATGGTTTGTAAATAGTTCTTGAATTCCCTCTGATAAAACCTTTGGAATGTCAAACAAGGTATGCAGTAGGGTCCATTTTCATTCAGTAGGTTATGGTCGAGTCATACCCAAAATACATTTAGGGTTCTATTACCCTTAGGTATATCTGTTATATAGATAAATTCACTTATAGTATCATGAAAGGGACATATATCTAGGAAACCAATAACTCTATCATTTATCAAATTCCATGATACTTTCCTAAACACTAACTCATCCTTAGACTTTTCCTTATAGAAATTCCTAGAAATATCCTTAGACATACCCCTATGAATCTCATTAAATATTTCACATCCTAGTTTCCAAATCTGACAAAATCATTCCTTTGATTCCAACTATTGCAATCTGTTCTTAAGATACATGGATATTAAATAATTTTATATGAATATTATGTTCATTAAAAAATTGTATGCGTGAGGACCATAATATTTTAGTTTATTTGGAAAATTGGTAAAAAATATACTTAGTAAAAATTAATCAATGTTTCAAAAAAAAATATTCCCATTAAGAACATCCACTTAAAACCTTTGTTCATAACCTAGGAAGAGGTATCATAAAAAAGGGGTGAACACAGATGCTAAGTAAGGAAAAAAAGTATATGCATAAACCATAACATGAGTGTAAGGGAATGAAAACATGAGAATAAGATTTGAATATCATACCTTTCATATAAAAGGTCATATAAAATATTATACAAATGAGTAATGTAAAATATATTGGTAGTTCATAAGACATGAATCATAAGAGAATCAAGATTATAATCCATAAAATCATAACATAGCATTAAGCCATAGAATTTTCAGAAGACACATAAGTATATAAAAATTAATTCCATAGTTGTTAAGGAAACACTACTAAGTACATTTTAGAAGTATGGGTTCACTCCTCATTCCATCATAGTAGCCAGGGTTCACTCCCGTGGCCATATTAGTATTCTAGGCACACTCCCAAGACCATATTAGCACCAAAAATTCTTTTACTAAATTGAGTTCACTACCCATTCAATTCATTTATATGTCATGATATATAAATAATTTCCTAATGAATTAGAGAGAGAGATATATCTCACCAATCAAAAAAAAAATTCATATATGTCTGTTTCATAATATCATAAAAAGTTATATAATAACTTAGGAAATTAATGGTGTATCATAAACATGAAACTCATATTATATCCTATGAAAAAATTGGTTTCATAATCATTTCATCAATGAATAACCTGTGAGTGGAATTTGGTTTCATAAACATATAACCCATGAAAATATTAATGTTCCATGAACATATAACCCATTAAATAGAAATGGGAATAAAAACATATAACCCAAGATAGAGAAACAAGTTTCATAAACATATAACTAATAAAAGGTAAACCCATTTCATAACATCATGCCATCAAAGAATAAACCATTTAGAAAAAAGAGTATGATTGAAACATTTGGATCATTTCCTAAAGAGTCATCAGTAACATAAAAATATTTCATCATAGATGGAAAATAAATTTTAAATATATTTCAAAAACCTATCTTAATGAAAATATACTTTCTTCTTTGAAAAAATATTTTTAAAACATAAAACCTTTTGAAAATTATTTTCGTTAACAATAATTTGAAAACATATAAATAAGTTTTGACAATATTTTCGATAATCCATTTCATTTAAAAAATAATGAAAATTTATAAATATATCTTGAAAAATATTTGAAAACTTTTTTCATTAAAAATAATTTCAATACTTATAAATTATGTTTGAAAACAATTTGGACACAATTAAATTTTAATTTAATTTGAAAAAATAAATAAGGCATGAAACCATTTTTCCAATATTTCTCCTTGACAACATATAAATGATTCTTGAAAACATTTTTAAAAACCATTTTTTAAAAATTATTTAGTAACATATAATTAAATCTTGAAATCATTTGGAAAATTTTTTTTATTAAAAATAAATAAATAACATATAATTAATTCTTGAAAACCATTTCAAATAAATTTTATTTTCAAATACATTGAAAAAGTATAAATAATAATTTAATTTTTTGAAAAAAAATTCTTATCCAAAAATTATAAATCTTATATAGAAATCATGAAAACCTTTTTAAAAAAAATTATTTGAAAATAATTTGAAAATTTTTAAATATTTTCTGAAAACATTTTGACATTTTTTTTAAAAAAATAAATTGAAAACATAAAAAATGTATTGAACCGATTTTAAAAATATTTTTCCATGAAAAAATATTAACAGGCTTGAAATAATTTTTAAAACCCATTTATTTTACAATAATTTGGAAACTTATAAATAAATAATGAATTAATTTTACAAAACTTATTCTCTAAAAATAAGTCCAAGAATTATAAGGAATAATTGGAAACCATTTGAATATATTCTAATTTTAAAATACATTGAAAACATATAATTAATTATTGAAAAAAAAATATAACCCATTTCTATGAAAACGTATAAAAAATATTTAAAAATATTTGAGAAATAGTTTTTTGGAAAATACTTTGAAAACTTATAAATAATGCTTGATTTTCTTTAAACTGTTACCCTTGAAAATATGTAAATTGATATTTAAAACATTTAAATACGATTTTATTTGTAAAAATATAAATGAATCATGAATGAAATTAAAAAAACATGTGTTTGAAAGAAGACATATTTCCAACTAAAAAGACAGATAAAGTCAGACATTATTTTAACTATATTCTTAATTAATGTATTTACCAAAGAGTGAAAAAATGGTACCAATAAAAGAAGTTATAATGACTGAAAATGATGTGAAAATGATTGGTTTTTCATGAAATATGGATCATATGTTTTCATTAATGAAATTATAATTATAATAAACCCAGACAAATGATGAGATCGTTTGTAATAAACTCTTACCACTTGGTAACTTTAAATCAAAATCTAATGTACGAAAATGAAATTAAATGAATATTTTGATATAATTTAAATAAATATATTCATGATATAACATGTAAAAGTGAATTTTATACAACTCATAGAAGAATATAGGTGCATAATATGTCATGTGTCTCAACGAAGTCAAATCGAGACCGAATGACATTACCGATTTCTTATCATTTGAAACATAAACCCCACGAAAGAATTATAATCAAATGGATATGTAAATTACCATATGTTTTATTATAATAATCATATATTAAGTCTATTTTTATTATATAATCACATATAATATATAGGATGTTTACATTACTTCTTTCTAGTATAAAATAAAAGTGAGACGAGAAAAACCTTACTTAATGTCTTGAATATCTTCATACAGATTTTATCCTAATGTATAATAAGTATATGTTTTCTTATATATAATTACATATATTAATTCAATATAAATTTATATTACTCATTTTTTGAAAATTCCATGTTAGTGATACATTTTTTGTAATATCTGTTGGTTTATCATAAATGTTTAAATTTATTATTTTTGATCGTCTTACTAAGATCATGGTTTAATTATTTATATAATGTAAAAAATGATATAAATATAATATAGAGTCAATATATATGTATTTATAATAATATAAATAATATATGAATATTACTCAAAAAACACCATTCAAGGATTCTATAGGTCTTACATAGGCTTAAACGTTGTTTCCATTTTTTATCACATTAAAAGAAATAATATAAAAAAATATCTGTATATATATGTAATTTCATTAATTTAGGATTATTATTTAGTATATATCATATATATTTTGTAAAACCATACTTAATTCATTCCACTGTAATTTGGAATGAATCACATCACTTTTAGAAGGCAGTAGTCCCTACATCCAGAAACGAAGTTAACATTTATACAATATTTAGAAAAGATGAAGTTATGTTTTATATTAAAATTAAATAAGTAGAAATAAATAATATATATAATATATATAATTTAAAAAGGAGTATTAATCATAACTTATAACCTTGAGATGTGGTAAAGTAGAAACAAACAACATTGTTTCATGATGCAGTATTTCTCTATACACAAAAACGGTATGTTTGTTACCCATTTGATGAAACTGTGTTTATTCATAGGTATAAACCTTAAGATAAAAACATATTTATATATTTATTATAATAAAATTATTATTTAATAATTTAATAATAACAATATTGGTGGTGTAGAATGAAAACAAAAGAAAGGATCTTGAGGAAGAAAGTAACCTCTTTTTTAGGTAACTCCTTTTTGTTTTCCCTGAGGGGTTTCCTTGGTTGTTAGTATACTAAAATGGAGGATTAATGTATTACACAATTATTTTAGGATATTTAATAATTTTTATTCATATTAAAGAGGCTTGAGAGTTTTGAAGAAGTGGGAGGGGTGAGGCCTTGTTATAGTGGGAAGGAGTGATATTATTGTAAAATTTCGAAAAGGGAATTCAACCCACATTTTTCTAATGGATGGTGTTTACAATAATTTTCCAAATCCAAAAAATGAGTATAGGGTATAAATAATTCCATAAATGTTTTTTTTAGAATTTTATAGGTCATTTGTTTACATAATTTTTGAGATTAGTCCTTTTTTAATCTAAGTTGTTCTCTTAATCGCTGTCATTAATTTTAATCACTTGCACTAGTTTTTTTGGTAAAAAAATAATTTTTAGATATTATAAATTATAAATTAGTTTAAATCCAAAATTTTAATCCATTTTTCCCAATTTTAATCATTTAAGTGATAGATATAAATTTAAAAATAATCCTACATATATCTCAAGATAGTTTGTTTTTAAGAGAAAATATTTATAAGTTTCAAAAGTTCTTATATCCAATTTCAATGTGAAATTGGTCCCAATGAAACAATTATTATTTATTGTTATATATTTGATATAATTAAACTTTAAAATAAAATTAAAATATAATTGAACTATTAATAAAAATATATTAAAAAATACTTTTAAATTATAATTCCGTATTTTTCACTATTCACTAAAATATTAAACTTCTCTAAAAATTACTCAAAAATCACCCAAAGTAAAATTTCATATTTCTTTTTCAAAAATTAAGTTTATATTGTAATATAAAAATTATAAAACTGTAAAAAATCATTGTTATAATGGGTCACCAATAAATGACTGTAAAATTACCTTTTAGAAAAAATACATCTTTTTATTCGTAATGTTATATTAATTATTTAATTATACCTATAAAATATATTGGATGAGCATGTAATGATATATATTTAATATATAAAATGTAAATTATATTTAAAAAATTAATCCTAAAATGGCCTGAAGGCCTTCATTTTTTATTGATTTTGACAATCCACCTTTCAAGGGGTGAGGTGGAACCCTTACAAGGCCTATAGGCGTAAGTATTACAAGGCCCATTTCATTTTTTCATAGGCTTCAAACATTACATACAACCTAGACTAACTACTTTGAACTTCTCCTCCCCAGCATCTTCAACATTAATCAAAAGTTTTTTTTAATGTATTTAGATATAATTGTGTTTGTACATAGCAAAATAGTTTGGTCAGAAAAGTAATTTCATTATTTTAAAACAGTTCATTCATTCACTTCTACAAATTGATAACCGAACGAATCATTATATATTCATGTGTAAATAATCTGTTCATAATTTATTTTATATTATTTTAAACTAACATTCCAATATCTAGGTAGTATCTATAATAATATTTTTACAATAATATTAATATTATATTGAAGATTTGTAAAAACTCAGTCTTGCGAGTAACACTAGATGTGGAAGGGGCTCAGAGTTTTGTGTAATATAAGACAAACATTGTTTTTCATGTACCACAATATAGTATAAGTGTTGTGTTTAGTGCACTATTAGCTTAGTGTTGCGTATAACTCATGCCCTACTTAGTGATTTTATATGAAAACCTGTATTTTGTGTTGTGTGAAATGAAAATTTACCAAAATGATAGATAAATTTAAAAAGTAATAATTCAAAAAATCTAGGGGGTAAAAATATCACTCATTCCAACACCATTTGAACCATTTCACCTTCCCTTTCTCTTTTTATCTTTAACATCATCATTACTGATATTAAATCATAATTTTTTAATAATAATGAGAGAGAAGTTCCCTTTTGAGCTGTCTCCTAAAGAATAAATACCTATTAAGAAGTCTAGAAGAGAACCAAAATGAGACGTTATAATGATAACAAACCCCCATCTTGTAAACCATTTAGTTTTTTTTCAAAAAATAAGGAAATATCATATGGTTTCTATATAGAAACTATTTTCTAGTAAGGGTGATCCTATACTGGGTATGGATAGACTGGTTCTTGAAAAATGATAGACATTATTATCATAGGTTGGTTTATCACTTATATCAATTTGTAGAGTTTTGTTTTGGAGAAAAAAAATATTTCATTCGAAGAAGGATTAATATAAAAGTGGATTGTTTCTGATCAAAATAATTGGATTGGTGTGTTAATGTGCCTCCATGAGGTGTTTATAATGACTGTTCAAAATTTATTCCATGTGATAGTGAGTTGTTTGATAATGATAATTTACTTCTCATGCTCACTAGTGATATTACACTGATAAGTCCTTCTGCAACTGGGTTTGTTGGAGAATGGAGACTGATGATTAAGTTTATTCAGTAAATATTGTATCCTAAGAAGTGGGATTTTAATAACATGTGATATTATGATGTATATCTTCTTTTCTTTACGAAATCAGGGGAAACGATTAATCATTTAAGATAAATGATGGTTCACATGATGTAAATTTGTATTTCATACTCCATGCCTAATTATATATTTTACCATATATTATTTATTTTTTTGGAAACCATGTCCATGATTGATGAGGAGGAAGAAGTTAAATTGAAATGTGGTTTTTTCTTCTAGATCAATGTTTTCAAAAAATTTAAAGTGAGTTATACTATGTGGATAAAAGATGGGTTGACGATGATGATTATATCTATGAGCATTTTAATCATATAGACTATCCTACACAAACCTATAAATTAGTTGATACTAGCTTAGAACCAGACTAGATAGTTGATTATTCAAATGAAGAAGATGATGATGAAAAGGAATTTTTTGTGGGGGAAGAATAACAAATAGATATTCTTGATGAAGAGGGAAGTGGTCCTGATATTCCTAAGATCCCCATCTTATATTTTGGATCTAAAAGTCCACCTGATCCACCCATGCCAAAGAGAGTCTTTTGAGGGAATGCAATGAAGAGACTAAAGTGTCTAAAGACAAGTAGATTAATAGTAAATCTAATTCCTCTGATGTAGTTGTAAAGGTTTCGGATCATGAGAATAGTAATGGTTATAATTCATATGATGGGGATAGTAATGGTGATTGACATGATCATGATGATATTGATGACATTGAGGTAGCTCAATAAAATCATATATCCTATGTTGGTTATATTTCAAATAGTTATATGGAGAGCCCTAATTCAGAAAGATTTGTGTCTTTGAAGATATCTTTTTTAGTTCAACCAATTGGGGGTTAACTATCTTTCATAGGTGATAACATGATAATTGTTGAGGTTGAGGAATCCACATGTTTTATCTATAATTTATTTTATCCTTTAGATCACACACATATTAAATCCTCATGAGTGGAAGTAAAGCCATATGATTTGTGGTAAAATATCCCAGTGTATGTCAAGCTTGGACTTGAATACTCAGAGTCTAAGGAATATGGAATTGATGATGGAGATAAAAAATATGCACATCATGTATCTTATTTAGAATATTATGAGGTTTCATCCATTAGAGAGTCCTCCCTTGGTTCTAAATTGCTTTTATTATCCTATATTGACTCATATGGATATGATGGAAGTGGTGGTGACCACAATAGTACACTAGATCATGGTATAATTACTATTTCATATTGATTTTGATTAGACACTAACTTATCTTTTGTAGTGACCTGATGTTTTGAATAATATTTTGTTTCCAGAATTTGCGTGTTGTTTTATTTTTTACTCAACAAAATTATATCATTTTAATCAATGAAGTGAGTATAATTAAAATGAGACTATTGGGTTTCAACTATTATAGGACTATTGGTCAATATGACCCTTGAAAACTATAATATTAAAATTATGATTATTGTTTATAAATGAAAATAATCATGGTTAAATAATATAGAAAGAAGTGTTGATGACCTCATCTAGTAGACACGAGAATTATGAAGCACATCGGTCGGAGCTTGGCAAGGAGGTGGCATCATTGGGCTTCACTCTGGAACATGCCCAAGCTGAACATCAAAACGTTAAGGTTGAACCGAATCTCTTATAAGATAAGTTTTAGTTGATAGAAATCACCACTCAGGCCATGTTTTGTTAGCCACCCCAAGATTCTATCACAATTTAACACCTTACTCTTAGGTCCTATATTGGTGTTAAAATTGGCTATGTAACGAGGCCTTAGTTATTTTGTTTAATAATTTTTTATAAATGAAATTTATATTTCTTATAATGGTAAAAATTGGGAATCTAAAATGTTAAAATAAATATAGGATGAATTTATAGATGTCGACTATTATTTGTGAATTTTGAAAACAAGGGTATTTTAAAATATTTTTTTATACAATAAATAATTATTAATGTGAAATGATTTTCAAAAAATGGTCTTCTATAATTGTGATCAGTCTGAAATTTAGAGTATAATAAGATCAACTTAATTTTTAGTGAATAGTAAATTATGAATAGTAATAGTAACCTTATGAAAGTTAATATGGCCAATTGAATAGTAACCTCACTTAAGACAGAATAAATATAATCTTGGAATATTGCTTGGTAATGTGATATAATAACATTATTCAATATCTCTTTCAGAAATTATGAGCTATGGATTAATATTTATAAGTATTTTTTTGGTAAATAGTGTTTTTACAAAAAAACTAAATATCTCATAAATAGGAAATTATTTCCATAAAATGGATTTTATTTTTGAATTCAGAGCATTGATATTAGGTTCGGGTGAATTTATGATATTTTTATAAAATGTTTTTTTGATAAATAGTAAAAATATAGTTTTGACATTTTGGTGTGTTTAATGACATCAGTAATGATGTAATCACGATGTAATACTTCTCGTTGACTTTTTTACAATAAGATATGTAAGGAGGTGTACCAATTGGGCAATACCATGAGAAAATACCATGGGCAAGCCCATGGTTTTTTAAATACCACTAACGAGGTGTCCCTTGGATATTTATAAAATATTCCCTCACTTTTGAAATAAATACATATCCATTACTTAATTCCTTTAATTCAAAATTACTCCTCAATAAATATATGGTCATTTACCTCCCAAGGATTCCTGATAAGGTTCCTTCAAGCCCCCCAAGGTTCCATCCATTGAGTTTTTGATGTTACTATTCAAGGTACATGAAACTTTCACCCTCGTCTTTTAGAAATGAATTCCTTTATGTATTGTCTTCTAGATTCCATTTTATTATGTTGGGGTATTTTATTCTATATCATTATTTTGGTCCATATTATGTTCAAATTATGAGATACCATTTCCAATCTCATTAAATAATTTTTCTATATTTTAATCGACATTGTTATGATGGAGAATTTCTGTCTCAAATCTCTCTCTTTTTCTCAAATAATTTCTCTAATTTTATTTATGTAATACCCAAACCTATTACATTTACAGGTCTATTCATTAATAAATAAGTAATACTTATTAAATTCTTTCATTTATATAAATAAAACCCTAATTCCCTTTCCATGGATTATAAATGACATGATGATCTTGTTTTTAAGCACTTTTTAAAACGTCACGATTTTTTCATGAAAATGTTTTGTTTTATTCATTTTGGGTTAGATTTGAAATGTTTGATTATGATCTATGTGGAACACATGAAAATAAATAAATATTAATGGTTCACCCTGATATCACTCTAATGGATTGGATAAAGAAATTAATCTCTAGAGAAGATACGTTTTATGATACCTTGGTGAATAAACTTGGTAATTTTTATGACACATTGGGGATAGCCATTGGAGATATGTTCATGAATGTATAAAATAAATATTTTATCCACATATTCATGTTATGATTAATTTTATTTTTATTATTATATGCCTCATCATGCATTTCTCATGTATTTATGTTTTTCATCATGGTCTTATTGATATCACAAGTAAACTAATTCCCTTGTTTAGCTTTATTGGGCCTTCTTCTCACCCTTTCCTTGTATGTATGTCTCCAGGTTTTGAGATACTGTAATTGTATTTAGGATGAAATTTTCAATAATATTTTAAAGGTGATTAAATAAATATTTTATGTTTTCAGGTTGTGTTCCAAGACACTATACTTCAAATATCATCTATTTGTAAAATGTAATGAAAGGTTTTGTAATAAAAATGTGGGATACCAGAGTTTATATCAAAGGATATGTTAGATATTTTAGGAAATTAGGCTATTAAAAAATTCGGAATAACCCTATAGAAAAGTGTAAATATTAGAAATCTTCATGGTATATTGGTGAAATATTAAGGAAGTGGTTTCCAAAAAAATAAATCCATGTTTGTATATGAACAAGTGGATGTGGCACTGGCACATATGCAGCTAGGAGCGAAAACTCCAGAAAGGAGTTTCGGGCTTGACCTAGGGTATCCTTGTATAGGAAAACACGCCTTACTGCACAACTATTTTTACATTCCCATGGGATTCATTTGGTTAATAATATGCTTTTTATGAATCATTATGAAGTATTTATAGGGAAATATAAGTGTTGGTAAAGAATAATATGTTTAAACATAATGTTTTAAGTCATAAAAATATTTTATAGTTAAATTATTCAAAAATTAAATAATATTCTAACTATGGGTTTATTATTTTAGAAAATGGGGGGAAATATGAGGAACTTTTCAAATAGTGACTGCAATGGACCATGCGCCTACGACCCTCCGTTGGAATATAGAATGGAAACTTTCAGGAAGAAATTTAACCAAATGACTCAAGTTATAGAAAATAACTTGAATCATGTTGAGAGACGATTCTCACCAATAAGGAAACAACATTATTTTGGGTCTTTTATGCATCAATAAACAAAAAAATGTAGTGGATCTACTGATCCATTGATTGAGAAAAAATGGATATGCACTATCAAGAAGATCTTTTCTGTGCTCCGCTGTTCAGAATAAGAGAAGGTCACCCTGACTATTTTCTACTTAGAGGGAGAAGCTGATCCGTTGTGGTAACTAATTAAAAACATGATATCAAGAGTAGAGGTTGAATTTATTGAGTGGGAAGTGTTCAAAAGGATCTTCTTCAATAAGTATTTCCTTCCTTCTATGAGAAAAAAATTATAGAAGCAGTTTCTCGAGCTGAAGCAGAAGGAGAATGAATCTGTTGGAAGCAATGAGATGAAATTTAAAATAATTTTATTTACAAATCAAGCTTTTTTATGGATCCTAATGAAATGGTTGATATATTATTCGGTGGACTATGACCTCACATATGGAAGAATCTGGCCAATATATACTATGATCGCTATGACAAGAACGTAAGGAGTCCGATGAAAGTCGAACAAGAGTTCAGTGAGATGCAGTTGCCTAATAAATAAAATGAAAGGAAGAGATAAATAGAGCCCAGATTATGGAGGAATATTGATCAAGGTATAAGAGGAAAGAATGTTCAACATCCCACATATAACCAGTGTTGGAAGAAGCATTTAGGGAACTGCCTGTTTGGGATCCGGAAGTGCAACAAGTGTGGATGAGATGTCTATATTGCACAGAATTGAAATTGTGAGGTGAATCCTCATCTTCTCAACACTAAAGACAAGTGGAAGATGGTTTAGGCCCTACCTAATATCCAATTCTATATTTGTAGACAACTTGGATTCTTTTCCAATCAATGTCCAAATTCGATGACAGTTGAGGGGAACCACCATCAACCTCCACAAAGACCAAGGGTGAAAGGTCGTTCTTTTTCTATCATGAAAACTGATGTTGAATCTGAAAATGATGTGGGGGAAGGTACTCGTTTTGTTCCCACAAATATGTAAAGTACTTTATTTTATTCTGGTTCTATGCATTCCTTTATTTCCTCTATGTTTGCAAAGAATTTAGAATCAACAAATCAATTTCTAAAAGTAGATTTGTTAGTCAAGACTTCTAATGGGATTATCCAAGCATCTTCAGAGTTTAGAAAATCTATTGATTACATTAGTGAGCACAATCTTATCAAAAATATAGTATTTATTCCCATCATGGAATTTAAAATTATTATAGGGATGGACTGGCTCTCAATGAAAAATTCTAATATCAAATGCAGAAGCAAGGACATCACAATAGTCTCGAATGGAAAACCTACAGTTATCTACCAAGGAGAGATATCTCATCCTTATATTTTATTACAATAACCTCTTATATACTTATTTATATAGTTGATCGGTGAGGAATAAGAATGAAATGCGAGTATAAGGAAAGAAAATACCCCCATCATCCAAAATATATTGATGTATTTCCTGAGGAGTTACCCAGACATCCCCTAGAAAGAGAGTTAGAGGTCTGTGTTGAACTCGTACCTAGATCTCATCCAGTATCAAAGTCCCTATATAGGATGGAAAATGCAGAGTATAAGTAATTAAAGAAACAACTCCATTATCATTTGGGGAAGGTGTTTATCCGCACGAGTGTATCTCCTTGGGGAGAACCTTTTCTATTTGTGAAGAATAAGGATGGATCAAAGTGGATCTGAATTTATTATAGAGAATTGGGCAGGATCACAGTGAAGAAACACAACCCCCTTCCAAGAATTGATGAATTATTTAAAAAAATTCCAGGGGATCAATTATTATCCATGATTGATCTTCGGTCTGGTTATCATCAATAGTGTTTGAAGGAATAAGATATTCCTAAAACAACCTTCTGAACAAGATATGGGCATTATTTTTTTTATTCCCTTCAGACGGACTAATTCACCTGCTATTTTTACGGATTTTACGAATAGAGTCTCTAAGAACTACCATGACAACATTGTGTTAGTTTTTATTGATGATATTATGATATATTACAAAAGTCGCGAGGAGCATGTGGATCATGAAATTGTTATTTTTCAAACTCCATTGGGGGAGAGTCTTTTTGGAAAGTTAAGCAAATGTGAAATTTTGTTAAAAAAATTTACATTCATGGGGCACATTGTAACCAATGAAGGAATCACAGCTGACCCTACAAAGACAATAGTTGTAGAGAAGTGGCATCATCCTATAAAAAATGGGCAGCCATAGTTTCCATGGATTAAGAGGATATTATAAGAGGTTTGTGAAAAAAAATTCACGGCATTCTAATCCATTAACCAAGTTAACTTGAAAAGTGATCAAGTTCATCCGGACAAAGGAGTGTGAGGAAACGTTACAGGAATTGAAGATGAGATTGGTTACTGCAACCATGTTAACTCTTCCCTCAAGTTGATAATGATTCTTTATTTTTAGCAATGCATCTTCAAAGGATCATGGGTGAGTCATCATGTAAAATGATAAGGTGATGTTTTATGCATATCGACTGTTGAATACTCATGAGCATAACTATCTTATACATGATCTTTATCTAGATGCTTTTATTTTTTCTCTAAAGATAAAAAGGCCCTATATATATTGGGAGAAATGTGATATATACATAAGACATAAAAGTTTGAAGTATATTTTCATAGAAAATGAATTCAACATGAGAAAAAGGAGATGGTTAGAACTTTTTATGGACTATGATTATTCCACTCAATATCATCCTAGAAGAGAAAACAATGTCAAGGATGTATTAATTAGGAAAGACCCAATTGTAATGTCTATGATGAGGATTCAAAGAGGTCCCTTGATCATAGACCTAGCGGAAATAGATATGGGAATTATAAGGGAAGGGACATCATCAACCCTATCCCAAATGATTTATCAACTATCATTACCAATGAAGATCAAGAATGCTAAAAAAGAATATACATTATTATAGAAGAAGTTTGGGGCTATGATGGATGGTACGTTTCTTGAGTTCAATATTGATCATGAAAGTGTACTGAAATTTCATACAAGACCATGTGTTCCATCTATTCTAGATATAAAGAATAAACTGATGGATGAAGCTCATAGCTATGTGTTCACTATTCATCCTTAGATTAAAAAAATGTATAAAGTCCTTTATGATCCTTATTAGAGGGATAACAGGAAAAAGGATATTGCAGATTGTACTAAAAGGTGCCGGGTATGTTAGCAAGTGAAGGTAGAGTGACCAATTGCTAATCTGATATTACAACCACTACCCAAACCAGAATGGATGTGGTACAATATCACTGTGTATATTTTCACTTGTCTCCTGAGAACTTCCAATGGAAACAATGTGATATGGGTTATTGGGGACCATCTCACCAAGACTTCCCATTTTATCTCAATTTATGAAGATTTATCTCTTGATCAACATTCCAGGATTTACGTGAACAAAGTGGTAAGGCTGATTGGAGTTACACATTCTATAGTATCTGATCGTGATCCAAGGATCACATCAATATTCTGGAGAAGTCTTCAACATGATCTGAGTACCAAATTAAATTTCAGTACTGCTAGTCACCCCCCAAATGATGGCCAATCTAGGAGTACTATTCAATCACTTGAGGATATGATGAAAATATTCTCAATGCAATTTAAAGGTGGATGTGATCAACATATTCCATCAGTTGATCTCTCTCACAACAACATCTTCTACTCAAGCATTCAAATGGAACCCTATGAAGCTCTATTAAGTGATGAAGAAATCCAACTTTTTGGAATGAAACTATTGATATAATGCTTCTTGGGACTGATCTTGTGCAAGAGATGATAGAAAAGGTCCATGCCATCTAGAAAAACATAAAGGCTACTCAGAGTATGCAAAAGAGCGGTGCCAAAAACCGGCTAAGGGATTAGGAGATTGATGTTGGTTACAAAGTCGTTCTTCTAATTTCTCCTTCGAATAGATTCACGAGGTTTTTGAAGAAAGGGAATCTCAACACTAGGTACATTCACCCCTATGAAATCCTTGATTTCGTAGGAACAGTGGCCTATCGTCTTGCACTTCCTCCAAATCTTGAACAATTCATGAAGTCTTCCACATATCTTTCTTGAGGAAGCATATACAAGACCGTTCACATGTACTAAATCTAGAGGAGGTACAACTAAAACATGATTTCTCTTATGTGCAGAAGCCGGTGGAGATCTTGGATTGTAGAGACAAGGTTGTAAGCAATAAGACTACCCATCTAGTTAAGTTGTTGCTGAGGAACAACAAATGTGATGAATCAATGTGCGAACCAGAGGAGTCTATGAAGAAGAAGTACCTACACCTTTTCTCTTCAGAGGGTACAAGTTGAAATTTCGACGATGAGAGTTCTTAAGTGGGGAATAATGTAACGACCTGAAATTTTGAATAATATTTGATTCCTGAATTTGTGTGTTATTTTAATTTGAACTAAACAAAACTACATCCTTGTAATTAATCAAGTGAGTATAATTAAAATGAGACTATTGAGTTTCGACAGTTATATGATCATTGGTCAATATCACTGTTGGAAACTATACTCTTATCATTATGATTATTGTTTATAAATACAAAAGATCGAGGGTAAATATTACAGAAAGAAGAGTCTATAGCCTCATCTAGTAGACTTGGTTCACACGAATCCCATTTGTTTGAGCATGGGAAGGAGGTGGTGTCGTTGATATTCACTCTGGGCCAAGCTCAAACCGAACTTCAAAATATTAAATCTTCAATAGAATCACTTACAGGATAAGTTCAAGTTGATAGAAATCACCACATGGGAAATGTTATCTGAGCCACCCCAATATTCTATCACAATTTCACACCTTACTCTTAGGTCCTATGAGGTTGTTATAAGGGGTTATGTAACGATTCCATAATTACATTGTGTAATCCTTTTGTATTAATAATTTTTTTGTTTCCAATTATTATAAAATTTGGGAATTTTAAATGTTAAAAAATATATATGATGAATTTATAGAAGTTTCATATTATGGGTGAATTTTGTAAAAATGTTATTTTAAAATATTTTTGTATACTTTAAATAATTAATATTGTGAAATGATTTTCAAAAAATGGTCTTCTATTGTTGTGATCAGAAAAAACTTTAGGGTCCAATAAGATCAACTTAATTTTTGGTTAATAGTTAATTCTGAATATTAATATTTACCTTATAAATAATAATGTGATGAATGGAATAATAACCTCACTTAAGAAAATAAAAATATAATTTAGTCATCTTGCTTCTTAATGGGATATAATAGCTTTAGTAAATAACTATTTCAGAAATTATTATTTCATTATTTGTATTTAATATAATTTTTTGGGTAAATAGTTTTTTTAATTTAAAATTAAATATCTCATAGTAAGAAAATTATTTTTATAAAATGTAGTTCATTTTTTATTTCAGAGCATCGATATTATGTTAGGGTGAATTTATGATATTTTTATAAAATGTTTTGGTTTTCTGTGAATAGTAAAAATATTGTTTTGATGTTTTGATGTGTTTAACGGCATAATTAATGATGAAATAATGATTTAATAGTTCTAATTGACTTGTATAAAGTAATATACATTATTAGGTATCCCAAGTGTTCAATACCATGGAAAGCCCACTATTTTAAAAATACAACTAATGAGGTGTCCCTTGGAAATTTATAAAATATTCCCTCACTTTTGCTATAAATACCAACCTATTACTTGCTTACATTTAGTCAAAATTACGCATCAATGAATATCTGGTTTTTTACCTCCATAGGAGTCCTCCCAAGGTGACCTATGTCCCTCCAAGGTCCAAGGCTTCGAGTGTTTGATGTTATTATTGAAGGTAAGAGAACCTTTCACCCTTCTATTTTAGCCATGAATTACATTAGGTTATGTATCCTAGATTCCATTTTATTATATTGGGTTATGTTATTCAATATATTATAGTTATCTATTTTATTTCCAAATGATGACAGAACATTTCCATTTTATTACATTAGGTTATGTATCCTAGATTCCATTTTATTATATTGGGTTATGTATTCTGAATTTTACGCGACGCTATTATGCTGCAGAATATTCGTCTCAAAATCTATCTCTTTTTCTCTAATAAATTCTCTTATTTTTTATATGTTAATACCCAAAACTATTTCATTTACAAGGGTATTCATCCATACATAAATATGATATATTATATTCTTAAATTGACATACATAAAACCCTCATTCCCTTTCCATGGGTTGTAAATGACATAATGATATTGTTTTAAGCACTTTTTAAAACATCGCGATTCTGACATGAAACACATTTCATTTATTCGATTTTGGTTATTTATGAAATGATTGATTTTTATCTATGTAGATCACATGAAAATAATGATATTTAAGGGTTATCCCTAATAGATCTCCAATTTATTGTGTGAAGAAATTAATCTCTACAGATGACATGTTTTATGATACCTTTGTGTATAACCATGGAAATGTTTATGACACCATGTAGATGGACCTTGGTGATATGGTCATGAATGACTAAAATAAATTTTTTAACCACATATTCACGTTATTTTTCATTTTATCTTTATTATGGTATTCCACTTCTTCCCTTTCTCATGTCTTTCTGTTTTTTATAATGTTCTTTATTGATATCACAGGTAAACTGATTCCCTTGTTTACCTTTACTGGGCCTTCTACTCACCCTTTCATATGATGTATGTCTCTAGGTTATGAGATGTAGTAATTATACATTGGATGATCTTTTTAAGAACCCTTTTATGGGGATTAAAATTATTTTTTCATGTTTTTATGTTTTATGTTCCTAATTTCCATGATTGTAGACTTTAAGGATCCTCTATTTGTAAAATGTAAGGAAATGTCAAGTAATAAAAATGTGGGATGACAAATCATTAGTAGAAGAGTTTAATCAGGATGGTGAGAATTAGTATTTATTTTTAGATACTCTTATAATTGGTTCAAATCATGAATATATAGTTTTTCCTTGTACTGAGAGAGTTACTACACCTCCACCTTCTGATACCATTGTGTCTTCAGATTTTATCCAAAGCTGATTTAGAGTCCCTAAGAAAGAAAATGAATTCATATTTCACTAGAGTTTTGATATCTTAGTAACCACCTGTCACTCAACATAGTGAAGCTGACGTGTAACACCCTTTTGGGTTGTTTTTTCATATTCATTCCAGAATGAGTTTTCATATTCAAAAAGTTTCAATTGATAATAAAAGTTTGGATAGTGAGATTAAGACCATGATCACTGATATAGAGGAGATGAGGACGTCATATTCTACCAGTAAGGATGAATTAGTGGAGAGGATGGAGAGTTTTCTTATTGTTTCTTTCACATCTAGTTCTCTCCATACTTCTTCCTATGGTGATGCTGATATCATCATTTCCATGGTCATAGAGGAGATGTAAGATTCTATGAGTGATATTAATTCATATCATCAAGATAATCTTCTATAAATTTAAAAAATAGTGATAACATATATAAACTAGTAAGAGAGTCTTTGAATGAAGAAAAAATTGATAGAGAAACTATAACCAAGGATATCAAATACTACCTTTACAGGATATATATGAATCTTGAGTTGTATTATCACTTCCTGTTTTTAGTTTAAAACCTAAGGATGCCACATCCTACTAGAGAATTAGAGGAATGAGTATACCAAATAAATGATATATCCCCTATACTCATGTTATTCATTTAATAGGGGAATGAAAAAACAATGCTCTTGGGAAAGGATGAAACGTTATTTTTTACCACTTCAACCTCATGAAGCCCTTATTATATGAATATGATAAAATAGTGGGTTCAACTAAGGTAATTCTAAAATAATCCTTCACAATTATTCTTTATATAGATCCATTTCCACCTCAGTATCATCCATTTGGTATGTCTATAGTGGAAGCAGTCAAGTATCTATGACCCTTGATCATTAATGAGCTGCCTCTGACTACTTCACCACCCTCAACTTCAATATTAGTGCCTCCTTCCTCTGGTAAGGGAAAGGTACCTATTGATTATACCTCCCAATATAAGAGTAATTTATATTTTACTTAGTCTTTTATATTTACTTTTTTTGATTTTCCTCATATTCTGTTTTTTTGTAATCCCAATAATTTTTGTTATTAATTATTTATATATATTATTACTAATGATTACATTATTTTTGTTTTCTATTGTCTTCTCTTTTTTGTAATCACAAAATAAGGAGATAATACTTGGATGGAAATTTACTTTGATACCACCATGGTCTTTGATACCAAATTTATCATCTAATTCCATAATTATTTGGATGTCCTTATTGTAGTTTTAACTCAATTTAATTTTTTTTGGATTGATGAGTTAATCTATCAATTATATTTCAAAATTTAATATCATGATTTCACATTATAATTTTCAATCATTAATAAGATACCATTACTTCTTAAAATTAATTGATTTATACCTATATATATTTTATACATGGTTTATAAAATTCTATGATTTTGATCATCAAAAAGGGAGATTATTGTCACCTCCTTGTTTTATTCCTAAAAAATATTTTTTATTAGGTATCTAATAAGATTAATTTTTTATGGTAGTATATTATATTATAAATTATATTTGATGAAAATGGGATATGTGTTGAAAAGGTCCACCATTATTTTAATTCTTTTCCATTAGTTTGTGCCACCATTAGTGATAAGATACCTCTAGAATATTTTCCACCACTAATGTACTGTTATTTTCATAAATTATACCACTAGAACTACTACCATTAGAGGGGTGCTACCACCAGTCCTTCTATCATTAGAGTGGTCCTTCTGCTAGAATCATCTACCACATGGATTTTCTTATCGTTAAATTATGGTATCACATGACCATGATACAACCATCTTGATACTTCATATCTTTGATTCCATTAGAGAGGATCCAACATCAAACATGGAACCATTGGTATACTGCTTCATTCAAATTTAATTCCCCCAATGAATAATTTTTTGGAGTAAATGTGGTGGATTTATTTAATTATTATTCATTAACAATTACATAGATGAGTTGAAGATATGTCAATGGTTTAGTATGAGTATCCATGAAATATTTATGAATATTCTTCAATGGGTATTCAAACCTAATGTGCTATGTATTTCCAATGTAATCCCTCATCCACCATGGAGGGTTGGATAGTTATTACACATATGATAATACATTCGACTATGAAATAATGAAGTTCACAAAAGTTAAATATTGTTTCATATAGATAGAAAAACCATGCCCCATGACACTGTGTTTTCCATCACTTTTAGTGAAATTTATTCAAGATCTTTATCAAGAAAAATAAGAGGACCCTTGATATAATGAATCATCATAGAAAGAGATGAACTTCATTTTCTATTTGTTTTTATTTTCTATTAATGTTTTTTTATTTTAGTTATGAGAACTTTTTTGTTTGATCTATTTATTTACACTCATTAACTGTTGTGATTGAACTGGATAATATTCAATATTCTCACAACCCTCCTGATTTTTATAGATATGAAAACTATGGATTAATACCATGTCTATAATGTATTATTTTTTCTACCCACATATAAATGTGGAAGGGAATTTGATCCTGAAAACATTGTTTTGTTTTGTGTATACCTTTTGTAGGTTATGAATATGAATATCAGTTATAATAATATGTTTTGTAGCAGGTGATTTCTAGGTGGAGGGGACTAGGTCTCGACTTGAGAATGAACCTTCTGTTTATTCTATTCTGTGTTTGTGTTTTTTTCCCTTATTTTAAATTATTAAACAATATTTTATTTAAACTAAAAACAAAATACAATTTGATATTTAATCTAATCATGTGTACATATAAAGTCATTGATTGATTAAAATAATCTTAAAATGTTAATGTAATTTGATATATTGTTTTATGTAAGCCCTAATAATTCTTTGGAAAAAAAGTAAATGATCAAAATTGTATTGAACTACTATTTTTATTAAATGGTTGATTTATTCTTATTGGGTGATTTTGTTTTCAACTTGTTTTGAACATAAACTTATATTAGGTACTCAATTAAACCCCTATTTTATTACTCACATAAACCAACAATTTATATATTTTATGCTCAACTCACCGTATCATTGTTCAATTATCTTACATAAAATAAAGATATTTGGAATATAACACCCCTTCCCATTTTAATTTAGTTATTTAAAAAGGGATATTTATTAATCTAGAATAAGGGATAGGCACATTCCATGAATTTTTTATAAGGAGTTGCATAAAAATATAGAATTTCAATAAGTGATGTTGATATGAATATAAATTTTAAAGGATATAGCAGTGATTAATGTAGAATATGATATAATAATAGATTTCATGCTGTAAGATATATTTTACTCATTTTTTCATGTCTCTATTATAGATAATTGATATTTTTGATCTTAAATAAGATTATTAAGATCCCTAGTTTTTTAAGTTTTACTTTTCCATAAAATAAAAATTAATTGCACATTAGTTTTTTGTTAGAGGTGGAGAACTATATAATTTGAATCACTTATATAGTAATTAATTATTGAATAAATTTAGGTGAATTTTATGGAATGAGATATTTATATTATTTATTATGGGGGGAAAATAAATAAAATGATAAAAAAGATGGTTGCATCACATAAGAGAACTTTTTAATTAAATGATATTTGTCATATTTTTGGAATATTACAATAGGTATTGAAGTAGAAATGGTTAATGTACATGTCTAAAACCATCTTAGACATTTTTTTAAAATTAATTTTAAAAAATTAATTCAAATAGAATATTTTTAAAAAATTTATTTTAATTTATTTTTTTTATTTTTTTTTATTAGGGAGAATATTGATGTGTCATACATTATCTTAAAGGATACTTATTGAGGAAATGTCTATTTATTGTTTTGATTTAATTTGTAAGTAAATAATTTGATGCCCACAACATGAATGATAATAAAAGGTATTACCTATAGATCATGTAAATATTGAAATGTTAATATATAAATATGTTATAAAAAATTAATTTTCTATATAAAACTAACATCATTAATTAATGGTTAGTGTAAGAGTTACACATACCCTAAAAAAGTGTAAAATTGATTTTGAACTTCTTGCTTAATTGAGGATTCAATAGAGTGAATGTGTATAGTAAATCTATAAATGAGTTGATTACATGTAAATTCTTATTCATCATAATAAATCAATATTATACAGTGATACATAACATTGAATTATCTATTTCACAATAGATATTAATTTGATGCATTATAATTTTGATATTGATTTAAAAGATTCCAAAAGGGCAAACAAAATCTAGGTAATGATAATTCAATTAAATTCAAATGAAAATTTAATATAATTCCAGATTAATATTCATATAGAATTATAAAAATATATACATCGATGTTATTAATAAAATTATGGATAAGAATATGTTATTTTTAATTAATATATAATGATTCAATATTTTGGAGTATGAAGTTGTGAAATATTTCAAATAATATTGAAATGGATTCTGTTATATAATTTCAATAAATTTTATGTATCTTGCAATCATATAAGAATTATATTATTTTTATTTTATGAAAAGGTTTTGTATAAATAATTTTGATAACTCATTTATGATATGTAAATATTTAGATCATTATTTATGGTCTATACTATTTTTTTACAAAAAAATCAAAATAGAAGGTGATTATCATTATCAGAGATATGATGTGTTGAAGAGATTATACCGATGTTATTTTATTTTTTAAATAATGTATTTATGATTCCTATAATATCATGTAGAAAACATTAAAAATATTTTTCATCTTAATACAAATCATTAAGAGAGAAACATAGATTAATCCTTGGTAGGTAGTGTGCGATTCAAGATCATATAAATGCATTGATCCTTTTCAAGGTGTTTTATTTCTTAAGGCATGTAATCATATATCAATGAGATAATTATTATATTGGTATACTAATTACCTTTTGTTTTTATGCACATTATTACTATTTTTTAAGGGTCCAAAAATTAAAATATAGTTTAATATTCTAATTGATATTTACTTTTTAGTATGATATTATTCAATAAAATTATGTGTGGTAGGAATGGTATTTTTAATTATAAAAATTGGTGTATAATATAATTTATAAATTCAAAATTGTTTGATAACATTATTCCCACCCCTATAATGGTGTCCAAATATGGACTTTTCACTAATAGAGAATTATACCACATATTTCACCACATGACTTCCAAATACATCAATGGTTAATAATGTAATATGGTTTGTATATTCCTATTAGAAAAGTCATCCAATCTGGTCTATTTTGAAGTGATTTCTACATTGATTCACATTATGATATCTATGTAAGATAAAATATCCCGATTCCTAGTTCACCATTATGAATTCTAATTTCTCATGATTAAAATATTAAAACAAACACTACGAGGATTACTAAATGGGTGTTAATTATAGTATTATATCTATGATCTTCATATAAGCCTTAGACTTATTGAAAAAATAAAAGGAAAATATATACATTTGAGGGAATGATATTATATTTTTTGAATGCTTTATAATGAAATTTTTTTCATTAAATTTCCCTGATTAAGATCCCTTCAAGAAATATCAATCATTGGGGTATTAAAATGGAGAATTATGAGGATAAATGTGGGAAAATTTATCCTCTTATTTTTTTATGAATTTAAATAAATCTACTCTGTTTAAAATTAATTAAACAATAATCATATAATATAAATGAATTTTAATAGTATATCAGTGATGCTCACACTATAAAGAATATTTATGATAACAATCAGTGATGTTATTTGGAATTAATAGTTGATGACTGAGAATTTTTTACGATATATAATTCGAAAGGTGGTATGGGGTCTAAAAAGAAAGAACCATCTAGTGTAATATATATTCTCCACGGTGGGTTAGTAGAGTTATGTGGGGTCTTATAATATTTTTTCTAACATTCACGCCCATATTGATGGTGCTTTCAGTTTTTCAATATAAATGATTTATATATATTATCCATCCCATATACTCAATGGAGATGGAATTTACGTTGAACCTCATATATCAAAAATGGAATGGAATGTTACAATACTTTATTAGTTGGGATATATAATATACAATTTGTTGAATTATTTCATTAAAGTATTTTGGAGATAAAACAAGATTAGTGATAGAACATGGGGGCCTAATAAAAAATAATGATATTGATCTATGTGTTTATTATATAATGAAACTAGATTATTTATTTAGGATGTAATATATTTTGGGGATAAAATGTAAAAAATTAAAATTCATAAATATAGTTTTCCATATGTTTATATTTCATGATTAAATAAATTTATAATATTTATAGATATGGAAATAAATAAAAACTACTCCATAAATAATTTTACATTATTAAATTAAAATATGAAAATCAATTTCAAAAATTATGAAAAAAATGGTTGTGTAAAATTGACAAATTTAGAAATATATAAATATTTGATAATTAAATAAAATAATTATCTTGGATCATATTTTCAAACTACTATCAAAAGAACAATCATAGTTCTAAGGAAATGTTTTTATTTATATGTAATTGATATTTTCATGAGTGGGAATAAATTTAAAATTATATTGGGAATATATATAATTTATTTTAATTAATATGTGTATGCATTTAATATATATCCTTTAAAAAATTATAAGGTATTTAAAAAAATAAATGTTGTAATTATAACAATGATGAAGTAATTATTTATAAAATTTAACACAATGAATCCATTTTGAAAACATCTAATTTAATAATTAAAATTTTAATTTTTATATATGGTTTTCAATAAAATTGATATCAACATTGTAATAAATATGATGAAAATAGATAATGATGGCATATTTTTAAATTTATAGTTCCAAAATTTTATTGGATATTATGATATTGAATATGTATATGATCTGTGTTGATGTGGTTGTGTTAGTGAAATGATTCATTTGATGTTGGGATAGTGTAGTTGATATGGGTGATACTTTGGATGATTCTAGCATCATTAGAATGCGCCAGAAGCTATTCTTGGTTTTTTTGTTATAATGTTTCTTAGCTTCTATGATTATTTATTTATTTCTTCAATTTTCTTATTTCATTACAATATATCTCTTCACTATGATAGGAATATTTTATTCTTACAATACCAAGGGTTGTTGAATGATTATTGAATTATAAATGATATATTAAATGGTAATCTAGGGAATAGAAAATGACATAAGATAGTGGATATGAATCTAGAATAAAAATGTTAAATAATTTTTTTTTTCTATAAACAGTTTGTATATTATACTAGAATTGATGATAAGTTATTATTAAATTATAGTTAATTGAACTATAGTAATTTTTTATAGATAGTGATGAACATTGACTCATTTTTTATTAGAATGAAATTATAATTATATTCAATAATAATGGAGGATATGTTTTTATATGGTATATATATAGTCATTTTTCACTAGGGTTCAGTAGAATACCCTTGAATGGTTGTGTTATATATTTTAATATGTTATATTTTTTCTTACACTCCACCATTCAAGTTGGTTGAGAAACTGATTCCAATATTTGGAAACGGGTTCTGTGTATTTTCCCAACATTTATCATAATAAGGATACCTATTAATAGGTTCTATTATTTCTCTAAAATTCATTGGGTGGTGGTTTAGAATATATATAAAAATATTAGAAGTTATCAAATTGGTTATTCTTATTGAATGTGTTACATATAAGGGTGATTTGAAATAGGGATTGAATATGATTCCGTAATATACCTTCCTGAGCATTCTATGTTGTCTATGAATTTTTTTGGTCATTTTTGAACAAATAATTATTTCAAATATAATTATGAGACTAATTTTTATTATGTGAAAATAAAAAATTCTTCACGGGTTTTTATTTTTTGGAATAGATTTACATGTTTCCTTTATTTTTCATTTCTATTAAAATCATTTTTATGATCATCCCAAATTTTAAAATGGTTTAAATAGATTTAATAATTTAAGGAAGATATTATGAGGATAATAGTCAAGTTTTTGAGACATGTCTTGAATGTAGAAAGAGTGTTATAAGTGAAAATAAGTGTTGATCTATGAACATGTTTTGTGGAAAAAATGTCCATTGTATTGATGTTTTCAATTTTTTATGTACTGTTATACATAATTTTCAAAAACATTAAGCCTAAATGGTAATAACAAATTCACAGATGAATTCCTTACTTTAAATCATTTAATTAAGGGCCTGGTTTTTACAAGGTATTGTATTTTGTGTATACAATATTTGTTTCCCATTAGGTAATGTACAATTTAGACTATTCTTTTTATGTCTCTCATCATGGTAGTCTCAATACTCATGTTATAATAATGTATCTCATCCATTATTACATAATATTTATTAGGTGACCTCTAGTAGTGTTGAAATTTAAAGAAAACCATTATATAACTTTATTCTTTAAATATTAAATGGTTTTTGGAAAGACGTGAATAATTGGGAGTGGTTCTTTTTAGTAATCTAATATGGTATTTTTTCATAAATTTATTTTTGAGATGTGTAGATTTTTTTAATAGTCGAACTATTTTGAAATCAATTTTACATGAGGTTTTAGAATTGAAAATTAAAATATTTTTAGAATCATTTTTAATATATAAATGTTTATAAATAGAACATTTTTTTGAAATGGGATATCTAAATTTAAATAGACTTATAATGATGGATTATTTTAAAAATTAACTTAAATCATATATTTAAAATGACAATTTATCATATATAAAAAAGTTGATTTAATGAATATGTGTTTTTCGCCACTTGGAACTTAGGGGAAATTGAGCGTCGTTAAATCGATGAAAAATACTATATTGAGGGGCACCATAAGAGCTAGAATGTCTTAGATATGATAATTTGAGAATTTTGTGATTGCTTTTATTCATAGTGTAACAAACCTATGAATTTTTATAATGTATTTGATTTTTGATGGCCTATGTTTCTTTTTTTTATTACATTGGATTTTTGTTGAAGCCTAATAGATATAATCTCTTTTGGGTAGTGAAATTTTAATGTATTTATTTTTGTTTGATTCATAGTTTGATTTGTTAGCAGCTAAATAAGTGTTTTTAGTGCATTTGTGTATTTTATAGAATCCAATGGTTGGAGTTCCTTTTTAATCTCCAATCATTGATGATTTTTATGTTTTATCCTATTTTTAATATATGCATGCATTAGAAGTGTTTCATATAATTCCAAATGTGTAATTGAGTAATATATTTTTGTATATAGTTTTTGTAACTTAATATTGTATAGTATGTAAACTTGTAATAGTTTAAATTGTTTATGTTGAGGTGTAGTGACTTTTAAATGTAACTTTTGGTTTATATATTCTACTATTAAATGTTTTTTGGGGATTAATATAATACCTAATGTCCTATTATTCCTATTTTTGGGTGAGGTTTGGGAATAATTTTCTAATTTTGGTGAATAAAATGTTGGTTTTTTAATATTTGGGTTCTAGATAGGGTAGTTCATTAATTAAAGATTTAGTATAGGAATTAAAGGTTCAAGGATGGTATGTTATGTGTTTTAGGGTTAATTTAAGGTTTTATAGGAGCTACAAAGATTTTATATTCATTTTTATGAGGTACCACATTTGGTTTAGAACTATAGGTCACATCAGGCACCCGAAGTGATGGAACCAGGTACCCATTATGTTGGGTATAATTAATGGTGCACATGTGGTTGCACTAGGTACCTAGTATAACTATAAACACTACATTGGGTCTTCTCTATAGGGATTTTAAAAATATGTTTTTTTTCTTTTTAATCTAAAAACCTATATCCTATTTTCCTATTCTATTTGACCCTGAAATTATTTAGATGATTAAGATGCCCTCTCTCAATCCCCATGGATTTTACTCTCACCCTCCATTTTTCTCATTATTAAGGGATGTATTAATAATGGTTTTCATACTTATCAAAATGAAACCCCTCATCTTTCAATCCTTATTCCCTTGTATCACGATCTTCGTTTATTAAATCATTTTTTAGTGTGGGTTTTCATACTTATCAAAATGAAATCCCTCATTCTTTCTCATTACTAAGGGATGTATTAATAAAGGTTTTCATACTAATCAAAATGAAAACCCTCATCTTTTATCCTCTCTCTATCCCCACTTTATGGTGGTATGTAATTAGGGAAACATCAATTTTAGTGATTTAAAAAAATTTAAATGAAATTTTATTTGGAATTGGTGATAATTATTGGGGATTTTTTTTATTATATTATTAGATGATTTTTATGATATTTCAATATTAATGTATCCATGAATTTAAAAATTCAAAGTTATTAATGATTTTATCATTGGTACTACATATTTATATGATTTTTTTAAATTATTAATATTTATTTTTTGGCATTCATTGGCTTATGATTTAGTGAATGTCATATTGATTAATCTGACAGATGGTTATGGAAGGTGGTCTTGACCCCCAAAGATGATTATTCATGATATTCATGGAATATTTCTATTATATGTCTTTTATAATTTAAATTGAAGTTAAAATATATATAAAAATGTAAAAATGTCATTAAAATAATGGTTGGAAATAAAATGGGTTATTATTTCATAGAAAATTCTTGTTAAGTATATACATACACATATTTCATTCATTCCACTTTTGGAAACCATATTTGTTTACCCATGTACAAAAAATATTTGGGATGAATGGATACTGGTTGTTTATTTTTTTTACATGCCTACTCATTTTTTTATTAATAAAAGGAATTTTATTAAAATTAATTTATTATGTGACTGGACATGATAATACATTGGGTCATGATTACACCAAAAAATAAGGTTGAGTTATGTTTCTAAAGGTTGGGAGGTGTATTTCCATTAATGGGGGTTATTTATAAAATGTTTTTAAGAGATGTGTGAGCTTCCAAAAAATAATATTTATAGTTTGTATGGCCATGTTGGGTTATGATAACCAATAATATGGTAAAAAGTGGTCGGGAATATTCTTACAACATGGAATATGGTCTTAGAACATTATAAAAGTGTTATTTTATTTTATATGTAGGCATTTCCTCTTAATTATTTTTTATATAAAAAGGTAAAAAAAATTCATTAATCATGAACCAGAATAATTTCTTAGTCAATCATAATAAATTTACCAATTTTTTTAGACCATGAATCAGTTTTGGGTTGATGGATGGCTTCGAAAATTATGAAGGGAATATTTCAACTTTTAAAACCCAATAATTTGTATTCTAACTATAAAATAATTATATATTTATTCTGTTTTGAAGATACATTTAAATGTTGAATTGGAGCCTACAAAAGTTATGCCAAAACATTAACAAGCATCAATTGTACCTTCATTCCAAACAAGAAAATAAATGTTTGAACTTTCCTCTATTGGGACATCCTAATAAACTAATCATTTATAAAAATCCAAATCCATTTATAAGAGCTACATTAAGTATCAGACCATTTTGTCCTAAATTAGGATGTACTAATACACTTATATCTCAGGTCAATTAATATTACAAAGTGGGATTATACCATTTTAATACATCAATCATGTCTTATTGTCATTAATTCCGAACATATGCTTTTTTGTATTCGACATAGTTATTTTTCTATCTAATATATTTATAACTACAAATTTTATTGTCTTCTCCTTTTTGGATTGTAAAATATAATCTGACTAATTGATAATCTCACATGCTACCATGGTTTTCTAATTCATACTAATATGTTCCTTTTTATCCTTGAGCTCATGATATATGGGATTATGACCTTCGTTTAAATTTTTCTTAATGTAAAATACTCTTTCCTCATCCAATTCAATTTCATATTATTTTCAGGGTTGATGAAGCTCCCTCAGTTCAATATCACCATTCATAGGTGAATTTCCATTCATCCTTTAAAAAAATTATCTTCTCAATAATCTTGTATTCCTTGATTTAGAAATATTGGTATAATCCTTATAGTCCCTAACTGTATTTCATTTTTTGACAGAATACCAATGAATCGAATCTTCCTTTCTTTAACCTAGATAGGTTATTTCACCCCCTAAGGGGTGGAAAATTGAAACGATCTAAAATATAAACTCACTTTATCAAGATATAATTTTTATTCCAAATAAATTCTTAGGTATAAAACTTCTTCTTAAAGTCGTTTTAATAAATGATTCATTAATACTAAATATTATTTACTAAAAATATTCTAATAGAAAACCTTCCATAGAAAATCAATTTAATTTTCCCTTCAATTGTCCAGTTATTTGGACTACATAAATTTAAACCTCTTTTAGAATATAAATTTCAAAAAATAATGACAAATAATAACTCACACGTCATAGTTGTGGTGCTTGGGTGGTATATTGTTGGTTCACCAATTACTATTATACATTATAAAAAGACATTATATTTCTCATATTACATGATAATTTAAGTCTATCATTGGTTGATTTTCATCTTGACTTACTTTATTCACCTTGTATCCAACTTTTGGTAGTCATTTTATTCAACAGACATTGTTAAAAATATATTATATCACTCTAGATTATTTAATTTAAATTACGTTCCATTTTATACAAGTTATATAGAGTGTTTTATTGATTCATTGTAGAACTTTATTATAACTAAATACAGAACACCAAGTATATAATCTTGATATATTCCATGAGTTTTAATTATATATTTAGTTTGTGTAGTATTCTCATATTGAGAATCATTTTTTTAATATATATTAGTGTTTTTATATACAGTTTGAATAGGCTCGGTGGCCAATAGATTTTATGTTAGAAACATGGGATGGTTTGTGATACTCTACATGTTGGTTGATAGTTTTGAATGGGATAACAATTACATGAATCATTACAACCATTCAAATTTAAAAAGGTACGGTGTACATGATTTTCCTAATATGTTATAGAAAATTTCATTTCACAATGATGAGTTTCCAAGAACCAAAATTCATTTTTCACACATCTATTCCTATGTGTTGGTGAATATGAGTAAATGTGTGACCTATATACATGCACTAATTTTTTCCCTACTATTACAAACCATCCTGGGTCCACTATACATAAACCTCAATAATGATCATGATATGGCATCATGTGTGACTCTTGGTTTGCTAAAGGCTTGCAACTAGTGGCAATGGCCTTTAGGAATACAATGTAGAGACTATTCCCTCATATCAAAGTATAATTATAATAGACATAAACTAAACATAAACAAATACATGAATAGTAGAGTACACATAAATAAATAAAAAAATAGAATCATGATATATCAAATGAAACTGTTGCCTAAAAACTCATGCGTAAAACATAAAAAAACTATTCTCCTCCTAGGACAATCACCCATAAAGAATAAAAATGAAAATAAATATAAAAGGATATACTAATTGATTATGTTATCCAACATACAAGATCTTCATTACATCTGAATTTTTCCACCTTGAACCTTAGACTCTATATGATAAATACCACTAGATCATGATGAAATGGGCCTCCACCTTATACATCTTATCCTCTTCCGAACCTAAAAGTAGATATAATGTCTACATGCACACCAAGGTACACATAAAGGAGGTGAGAAATAAATCATAGTAGTCCACCTCCAATGATGTTCCTAGCATATTATATCATAGTATATACATAAAACACATGATATGATAATTATAGTCATGAAATAAATAATATAAAATAAATAAATGGAAGAAATAAATTAAATGGTCGATCAAATAGCGAACCTCCAGTTCTATATTAACACACGTGGTAAATATACCACTAATCTAGACCATGATCGGGGAAGTATAGAATATGGCTAAACTAGGCACAACACCAGAAACTTCCACTATTTTATAAAGGAGCTCCCAACATGAAACATAAGGACCTACATGAATGTGAGACCCTATAATGTAATTTTAGGTATATAATACAAACAATAAAATTTAACCATCTATTGTACTCCAATAAAATAATTAAAATTGTAAATAATAATGCCTTATTCCACACTACTATAATTCCCATAAACTCCTAGAAATATTGCATAATCATCAATGTGAAAAATATGCAGACCCCCTTTCATGTATATGTTCTTGAACAAGCAACCCCAGGAGAAAACACGTCCCAAGAAAATATAATCCACTAAATTAATACATAAAATTATCACGATCCCAATTCCCATATTCACTTAGGTTTCATAACTAGAGGTTTGTTCCCTCACCTAGATCATCCATTAGCTTCCTAGACCCAACTCACAATAACCTCCAACCAATATAAGAGAGAATCAGATCACTATAATGGCCCATTCACTAATAACATCCCAAAAGGTATCCTCTAATAACAAAAACATTATAAGGAATAGCCTCAATATCCCATACAAACCCAAATCATAAGAATTATTGTACAATAACACCCTAACCCATCATCAGAAAACCAAATCTTCTTTAACGAGCATATCATTGGTAAAAAAATCAAGGGGAACCATCCATGTTCCCTATAAACATATAAAAATTGGGGAACCCTATTATGCAAGCCTCTGGAAAAAACAAAATGTTATTTAAGGTTGATAAAATAAACACTGCTTTAACTCTGTAAACTCATCCTAGAGATCATGCCACCATAAGGGTAACCTCAAGAAACACAATGACCATTAAGAAATTTTTCAAATATCTACCTCATACCTATCTAATACTTTTCTCAACAACACCCATTTTTCTCTACAAACTATGATGTCATACTAAATTGATGGATCCTACTATTATAAACTTCGAGAGAGTAGATATAATTCTCACGAAATAGAACTACTAATCCCATCCAAAAAACACATGATCCCAACTCATAAGAATCATTAAAATAACCTCTATATTAACACATTTGAATAAAAAATACATAAAAAAAATCAAGACAAAAAACATAAAAAGGAAATTACCACTTAAAACCCATCCCTAAAGTGGATTCTAAAGTAAAATTTCTAATTAATCAACTTATTACAATATAATTGACCAAAAATAACTCTAAATTACCACAAACCACCCCTAGATTCTCACTACAATGTTATACATAGAATAAAATCTAAATTGGACTACCCACAAGTCCAATTATTTCTCAAATATGATAAAATACTAATAATGAAAAAAATGTGATGTTTATGAAATATGCCTCATGTGCATGGTGTATAACCCAAGAATCCAACCTAGGCCATGTACCTCATCCACTTGGTTGTGTAACTCACTTGAACACACACCGTATACCAAAAAAACAGAGAATTATGCATCACCTATGGTACATGTAAATATACCATATTTTGGTTTTAGACCATGTACAACACATAGGGTCTACTCATGCTCATTACACGACTATGTTCTTGAATACTAAGGGTGTTTGGCCAAGAAATTTCTCCGACTACAAGACACTCTTCATGATATTTCCTAGACATACACGCTCACACATACTTGAACACACATAATATACACCATATTTTAAACCCTTATCCAAAAACAATAACACAATATGTGTGACTCATGAACACACAACATATTATTGGGTTTTACAGAATAGAAAACACTCATAACACCCTGAAACCATTTAGTCTCCCTAAAAGCTCCATAGATCATCCACATAGGAAATACCATAAACTATAAACTATATTAAAACATAGAAAAAACTACACAATATGGATTTTTGAAAAAATTAATTAAAATTAAACAAATTTTTGTTATAAAACAATAATGCTTCGAGAAAAGATATGCACCATACTGCTATAGTAACTGGATATACCTCTAGACAATGAGATCAATGTGATCCCCCACTTCATCCACACTCGCTTCTCTCAAATGAAGGTGAAAACGTGGAGAATTAATTGGAATACGTGATAAGTAAAGGGGAGGAGTAAATAAGATTAAGGAAAAAAGAAAAAAAAAGAAAAAGGAAATGAAAAGAAAATGAAAAGGGGGATATGACCCAGTCTCAGGGTTTGTCGAGAGTGTATAAATCAACTAGTAAAAACCCCCTTATTCTTGACTCAAAAACAATGTTATTATCTTAGTAAAATTATACATTCAATATGGTATCTTCATTCAAATAAATGTGAAAAAATCGTAATTATTTAATAAAATATTAAATATTATGTGAACATTTAAATGGATTATAATCCCAATAAGCTACTTTCTAAGGGTAATCAACCTATCTTGGGACTAAAATATTTCTCTAAAAAATAATACAAGATCCTAAAATAGGATAAATTATGATTTTTTCCATAAAAACAACCAAATAAAAAAAACAAATCTCCAAATTTTGTCACACAGTCATGATGCATTTCATGGGAAAATTCTCACCATTAATTATTCTAACACTAGAGAAGTCATACTATTCGATGAGATAAAAATATAAACCTAAAATAATCATTTTTTTGTACCTTGAATATCCACTGAATGGTCTCAAAACAATGACAACATTCTTGACCTAGGGGATATTTACCCATAAAGAATAAGATGCTACCCACCATAAGCGTATCCATTTTGGTTCCCTTTAAATAAACAAAAATGAAATATCACATGCTTCATCTACATCCTAAGGAAATGGATGGATATGCACAGACCAATCACATTAGATGACCAATATATAAAACTAGTTTTCATATATTCCCAGATCACCAGAAAAAACATCCCCAATGAAAAATGATTCAAATATTTTGACTTTTATAACCTAAAACAACTTTTTATTTACTCCCCCCATTTTGATTCCCTAAAAAAATAAGTCCTATTATAAAAGGACACATTAACCACAACTCTCCACCTCACGAAATATTAATTCTATATAAACCACTCTTTTGCCCCAACACTCTAATGATCCATGACCTAATGATCATAAGATAATGATACTAAATAATTAACCACTGTATTCAACTTGGATATATTGAAATATCAGATTACCCTCAGAACTCCTCATTAAAATGGAATCTCCCTATTGAAGAGCTCAAACACACAATGACCCTCCACTCATGCATTGTCCCAAAACCATGATCTCTGGACTATTCTCCCACTACCCCACTAAATGCACAACTAAAATCTACAAAACTAATAGGTCCAACAATCAACCAAACCTACCCTCTCAACCCAACCATGATACCAAGATCACCCATTGAGATCCACTTTTAAATACAATGGAAAACAAATTCCTAAAAAAATCATCAAGAAATCACAGTCTTAGTCAAAATCATGTACTATATAAACATATCTTAAGGATCTATTACTTTATTTAAATAACACCAATGATAGGGCACCCAAATCCTCCCCCAACCCACATGGATCTCCACACATCTCTCAATGAAGGTATTTTAAAACTGTAAAAAATAAAAATCATACCACAAGATCCACATGACCTTTTATTAGAAGAAAATACAAGCATTTTAGTTGACTAGAATAACACTAATGATATATATAGGGGAACCCCATATAGTTCATTATAAGAAATTTAATAAAATAAACTATCTCAATAGTGAAAAACATATATAAACATGAAAATGTAATTTTAATCTTACATGATTGTAATTATACATTCACACAAACCTCTTTGCATATTACCAAGAGACAAAATCATAATAAATCAAAAAAACTATAAACCAATGTGAATCAATCAAGGTGAAAAACTGAAAACTGTAACATAATAACTAAAAAGTGAAATCTCAAAAACAATGGTATCCTAGTCTTCCTATTATAAACGGAGTTTCTGACATAGAAGTATGATATCTCTCATATTCTCTAACACATTCCTAAATAGACACTCTACCAAAATAAAAAATAATATAACATGAAAGATAAGGTAACATTATGATACTAACCCTTATAGATGGTTCATGAAAATTCATCCCAAACTCCTCACCATATGTCAAAGGATAACAACTAGTGTTGAGAGAATAATGATATATAGTGGGAAAAACTGTGATATAAGATTATATTATAACAAATTATAGAAAAAAGATAAATAAAAAACATCCATGAACATCAAAGTACACATAAATAATTAAAATACACATGAATGCTTTATAAAATCAAAATGAAGCCTGCATAGTCACAAAAAAACATTAAAAATTTGACCTCCCACTAGGTCTATCACACATATAGAATAAATAATAAAACAAATACAGAAGGCTAAACTAATATATAGAACCAAAAAAATAGTTGATCTCTATAACTACCAAACCAATACACCATGAAATACATAATCTACATGAGAAACCCTATTTGATCATGAAAAATTTGTCCTTTGATCAAAACACTGTGACTTTTTTTCAATCCAAATTTAGACATAAGGTCTACTCGCTCGCTCAGTCTCATGTATAGAGGGAGATAAACAACTCCCAGTAGGCGAAAACCAATGGTGGCCATAACAAGTAATATTATATCATTTTAATTCAACACATGATATGCCCATCCTACATGAGTTATGTCTGATATAATGTAAATAAACGGAAAATATAAATAGAAAGTACTGAACATAATGAACACAAAGAAATTTAGGTTTTATCCTAACACCAATGGTAATTATACCCCTAATGTAGACCAAGGTTGATGAGTTTTATATTTTGACTCACCCATCCGCAACATCTGGTGCGTCCACTAAATCAATATGGATCTCAAGACATCCATAAAATGTACCAAAATTAATATGAGACATTATGATTTCATTATAGGTCTCTAAAACATCAAATGTATCTACCAATATATTGGAAAATAATTACATGAGCATCACAAGTGAAAATAATCCCAAGGTGCACACAACTAGAGAACATGTCTAGTCCCAGTAGTCTTCTATAACCAACTAGAATGAAATATATGTGTCCATCAGTTTTGTAATCACTCATAACCTGGTCTCCCCATTATAATATTTATCCATGAAAAATATAACACACTATATGAGTGCCTCAAAATCTCATGAGCTCGGGTACCCTAACTAAGGAATCATCGTAACTAAAGGGTGTTTACCCCAATCATGATCATCCATTACACTCTATAGATGGAATACAACAATATCAACCAATATAGGATAAAATAATATTAATATCATGTCCTATTATAAATACAATGTTATCCCAAATCCCTAATCTAACAATCAATACTTGAGGAAGAATATCCACAACATCCCATCCTAGCCAAATTCTCACGAGTTGGGCCTACTAACATTTCCAAATCATCAAAATTGACCATCTCACGTGTCAATAAATTATAGTTAGCCCATGATGGTCCATAGAACCAAAAAATAATAAGGAAACCCTATAAGGGTGTTTTCTAGAAAAAAAAACCTTAGGCCTATCCTACTAAAGAAACACTAACCAGCCACTAAACACACAGTATAACGATTACACAACCGTAAGGGAAACCTCAAGAAGCATCAAATCGATTAGAGAATTAATCAAAATGTACAATTAGTTCTATCTAAAAGTATTCTCATTAATGTAATGTTCTTCCAAATAACCCATGATTCCATCCCAATTGAAGGATCTTTCATTATAGAAAAAAAGAGACTAAATTTAATCCTCAAACAACAGAATTAATGATCCCATCATAGTTAATGAACAATATCCCAGGTTAGTAATCATCTAGAAGATCCTATAACAACACCTCATGGAATACCAAATATATTAGAACCATGAATCCCATGACCATAACTCAGGAATCATAACTCGAAATCGTACCCTCTTGATGATTCTAAACAAAAATTATCCGGGAATCATCTCACTATAAATTAAAAAAAAACAATTTCTATTCCTATTTTGATTTCCCTTAGTCTCTTACCATTAAATAAAATGTGAAAAAACATATAATGAACAATTTAATGGTCGAATTTCGACTGTAGGGTGAGAAAAAATTGAGAACACAAGGGAATGGGATGTACATAATGTGCACCTTACATACAAATTGTGCACGCCAGACATTAAAACTAGGCCATACACCATAGACAATCATCATGGAATTTTCCTGATCACATGTTGTATACCAAACAAACATGAAATACCACATCACTCGGGGTACCTAGACATGAACCCCCAAGAGAGTTAGGCCAAGTACCCTATATAGTCTGTAGACATGTAACACACAAAGTGTTTGGTCATGTACCTTTAATGACCATGTTAATAAAAACATGGGGTTTCTAGTAGAGCACTCAACTATAACATGATTTTATCTATAGGATGTCCTTGAGCTTACATTATTTATATTCCTTATCTTCAAACCATATAAAAAAATAATAAAATATGGCATGTGACATTAGAATAAATTCCATGTGATTAGGTTTTTTATATAAAAACTCCACCAAACACCTTAAAACCCTTGATTCTAACCAAATATTCTTAAAATAATTCTTCTAGGGGTCCCCCAAAAAAAATCAATATGTAAACAAAAACATAAACAATATCGGGATTTGGGGAAGAAACATTAAAACAGTCCTACCTATAGGCATTGAATTCTGAAACATAAATATTATATATTTTCTATGCACCAGCAGTAGCATGATCTACCCCATATGAGTTTCCTAGAACAATCCATCATTTATTCTTCCCTCTCTTTACATATCTTAAGAAAAAATGGGGGAGCCCCCATGATTATGAATGATAACCAAATAGGTGGAAGAAAAAAAAAGAAAATTGATAAAATAAAAATGATTCAATAGAAAAAATAACAGAAAAAAGAAAAGGGGATCCAAAAATATTTTATACCTCACATAGGAAAACCACCCTCATTCCCGAATCAACTATTTAATAGAATATAAATTAAAAACTCCATTTAAAAGTTATCTCTATTAGTACAAGTGTGAATAAATATTATTAAATTAATTTTTTTAAAATATTTTATGAAAATACAAATGATTTAGACTTTCTCCAAACTAATGTCCTAGTTTAAACACTGTTCTTGGAAAAATAGATTTAAAAAAGTAAATCATGATCATATCATAGAAAAAGTTACAATTTTACCCATGGAAAACTAAACAAGAGATAAAAATACAAATTACTAAAATTTTATCAAAGTTTAATGATTTGGTTCATGCATTCATATATGGAATATCCCTTTAATAAATTCATTAATCATTAAATAATGGATAATATTGGTATAAATGTGTGGAAACTACTAGTATAGGGAGTTATTAGCTTTAATAGATATTTTTGAAAGTTTTACTCTATTATTAGTATACTTATAGTCTATGTCTGAGGATTTACAAAATTGTTTTATAATATCAATATATATATGAATATAAGTATTCATGTATCAATTTATTTTATCACTCTATGAGTTTAGACACCATTTTTGGTTTCCTGTTGAATATTAATTCTCAAACCATACATAGAAACTTAAATATTCATTTTAGGTACCTATAGGTATGATTGTATCTGAGTAGGTCTATGGATTATTGGTCTTTCATTCCATGGGATAAGGTATATCCCTTGATCAAATTAGTTTTGAAGGTGGGGTGGTTATAGATTCTTTTTGGCATGTCACGGGACCTTAATTTAATATTATTTACCTAAGTCTCGGTGTGGCCTTGAAATTTTTTTTATTATATTTTTATTTTTCATTTTTTATGTTGTTTAATCTATTATAAACTGAAGTGCTCATTTTAGGGAAAACAATATACATGTTATCATTATCTTTCATCACTACTTGGGTTTCATGTTATAACCTAGTGAAATTTTACCTATAAGAATCTCATAACAGGTTTATGGTAATTATATCTATAAAAATTATTAATAAAAAAGAGGTTAAATCAATCCATATAATTTAATTAGGACTCATGGTTCTAAAAGGTAGCCTCTATGGATTTGGGAGGATCCTTGAGGTAGTGGAATCATATCATGAGTAAAAAACATGTATTTGGGTTAGGGTAATTAAAATTTAAATCTTGATTTACTTCAACTTCGGAGAAGTTCATTCCTTTTTCTAAAACCTACGACTTGTGATGATGATATATTTTATTTTATTTGGAATATATTATTTCAATTTCAATGAGTAAGTTAAATATGAGTTTTATTATTAGTGTTCAATATGTAAGTATATTGGATGTTCAAATACCTGATGGTGGAACCATTAGCGGATGTAACTCTATATATGTATGTTTTAGTATGAAATACTGAAATGAATAAATGTTCGATTATCCAACTAGAATCTATGAGGAACTCATGTCCCTATAAATAATGACGAGAAGTGAGGATAGTGATTCTACTGTAATGAGATTACATTCATGTAGACTATTATATATGGAAGAAGCATGTGCATCAGAAAAATGACTGACCTAATCAACAACATATTTAAGACATGTAGATATTAAATCAAAGAATACTATCTACAAAAAAATGGAAATCATAGATTTAATAACCATCTAAATGGGAGATTGAGGAGTGCCCATTTGGATTGTAAATTCAGTATATTGTAATATTGAAGATATTTTTTAAATATATATATTTTTTACAATATTGTATAGAAAATTCGTTTAGAGAAAGAAATCCCCTAGCTGATTAAGATGAAGAACCACCCTGAATAATTGAAAAAGTACAAGAGATTGACTAAAGAGTTGTGTCAATGTGTTGGAAAATAGATTGAATTTATATTTAGTTCAATCTAAACATATATAAGGAACACTAATGAAATACACACAAAAGATATTAATTTTGAAGGTCTATTGAATAAAAAGCATAAATTTGTAAAGGAAATGTGGAACAAAGCAAAAGTCTTGAATACAAGTCATGAGTTGCACACATTGTGCATTCAACTGTTGTACATCACATTGGTATAATAAAAGAAAATTATTATAGATGAGTAAATTGAATTGTTAGGTTTATTACAAGATATATGATTGAACATGATAAGAAAAACCATAAGTAGTTAGAATTATAAATGATAAGGTCTTTGAGTGATGACCAGATAATATGTCAAATGTATTAAATTCAATCTAATTACTTTAGTTAATGCTCATTAGTAAGTTGAAATAAATGGAAAGGGGTAGAATTAGATGTTGAAGGATGAGTAAATCAAAATTTATAATGATTTGATTATGGTTTGATCATAAAAAAAAGATAAAATATAATGTTAAAATAGAATTAAAGAGGAATGGATCGAGATCCCTAGATAAATTAAAATCTAGTCAGAGGATGTTCTAAGGAGTAGTGAATATGGAAGTCTGACGTTGTGTAGTGGAAAATATATAACTAGAAGAACCTGATAGAATTTATTGAATGTTCGTTGAGAGGAATATGTTGAGGGACTTTTCATTCATTGTAATTTCAATCCAATGTTATTATTTGAATATGGATGTTAAAAGTGTAAATATTTATGAATAAATTTTTTTATTCAATATGTGATATGGGGAATATTTAAAAGAAGTGATGAAGATATATTTAATAAAGAAATAATGTGTCTCTAATATCTTAGAATATATTTTAAAGGATTTCAAATTAAAAAGGTGTGGGTTCTATGAGTTCGGAGTTTTAAAATCACTTAATTTATAAGGTAATGCTGATAATATTAAATGAGTAGAGTTAAATCATAGTTTGATGTAGATTAAAAAATATAGTGTTAATCATTTTTAATAAAATAAGAGGTAGAGAGGGAGTTTCAATATAAATTTATTAGAATTTAATTTGGTTTGGATATTTAAGAAGACCAAAACTTTTAGTTTAAGGGAAGTAATGTGATTTTTCTAGATTTTGAAGATCAAAAGTTTAGAGTTATACAAATGTTAACAAGTGATGAACAAAAGTTCTGAACATTTAAGTGTTATTGTGGTATATCAAGAATTAGTTTAGTTGAATAAAGGATAGGTTGATATATTATAATCCTTTATTGGTATTTTATGTGAAATTATAATATCCATCCATGAGGAGGCTCTTAAAGAACCCATAATGAATGATGGTTTATGTATAAGAAATTACACAACTACATTAGGGAGTTAGATGGAGTTTTCTGGGAAATAGCTCAACCAAATTATTGATATTGTGGTTTTATAGTTCTAGATGACACGTTATCTAGGGTAAAATGAAAATAATTTTAAATATTTCAACAAATATTATGGTTATGAAAATCAATGACTCAAATCAAAATGATCACAATAAGGATCTGACTTCCAAATTTGGCATCAAACTTTTTAATAATAACTTTATGTTGTTTCCTATAATTTATATGCACTCCATGATGGAGTAAGTGCTTAGATTTAAAATAGCATATCTATACATATTTACCAATATTAGTGGTTTTACCAATATAAAATTATATAAATATTCAATTTAATGAAATTTATATAAGTTATTCACTCCTGATGTTCCTCCCTCAAGGAGACAGCATGATCTACTAAGACTTATATATGGAATCAAATATTACCATGCACCCTCTCTTTAGATATACTAATATCGTCTTAATTATTTTCAACTATTAAAATAAAGTAATTATTTATAAAGGATACAAATATATTTATAATGAAATATTTTAAAGGTATGTGTGGGATGAATAAAAAAGATGGTATTCCTAGTTTTAATTTAATGGGGGTTTCATGAAAAACATTGGAAAACATGAAGAGGAAACAAGATCAAAATAAAAAGAAGTGATCCTCTTCTAATAAAAAAAATTATATATTCCTATACCTGAATGTAAAAATAATTGAAGTTATATTGATAAATATATTATAATTAATTGTTGAGATATATTATATTCAAGTTGTGGTGAGAAAAAATCAATTGAAACTATTAAGGGTTTTAATTTAAAATTAATAACTACTTTAACATCGTTAATGATAAAGTTATTGGATACATACTTTCATATAGTAAGGGATAATATATGGAAAACTCCCACATATAATGTAGAAGTAAAGGAATAGTCTCTTAAATTTATTAATTAAATATTTTCCATATTCAATAAATAATTATATACAAGTATCTGTGATGAGGATTAAAATTATAATGATTTTCATGAAGTTTTCCATTCATTAAAAACTAGCATTGATGTGAAAAACTCTCATTTGGATGCTAAATATATAAGGATAAAGGATATTGGAAAATAACATCTAAATCAGAGTTAAATGAATGACTAAAATATTTAGAAAGTATAACATGAATGTGTAGATAATATGATATGTATGGAATACTAGAAGAAACCATTTAATCTAATGTATGCTATAAGGATAAATAAATTTAGAAACATGGAATTTATTCATGATAAATGTTTACATTATGCTAAGAAAATAAAAATTATTAGATTTTCTAAGGAATATTTTCTATTTTGGATTAATAATTAATATTGGAATAATAATATAATTTCATTAGAAGTTATATATTCTTATAATTGAAAGTTAAATGTATCCCCTTGTCATGGTGAATCTATATGCACTGATTTCGATATAATGATAATTGCATGTTCTAGTTTAGAAAAAAATAAGGGAATAAATGTAATGAGAAACTTCCCACAATATAAAAGGGGTAGGAAATATGAAATGAATGGATTTCCCATTAAGGTGTTTAGAATGAAGATATTAATATAAAAAAAATTGTAAAACCCTATATTAGGAAGTGTTAAACTTGATCAAAGTGGATATGGTTTTGTAGATACTGATTGTTCTATAGAATGTTTTGACATGAGACAATTAATTATTGTAAATTCATTCCATTTATAGAGAATAGAGAAGAAATACCCATAGTGGTTACCAAGAAGAAGTTAAGATAATTTCAACTTAATAGAATAAAAGTAAAAAAAACAATTGAATTCTATTTACACAAAATATATTTTAATATATTGAATTGTATTTCGGATTTTGTGGAAGAAGTGTTCATGGTGGCGATGAGTTATTATTTATAGATAGGATGAAAAATTTAGTAGAAAATATTAGAAGGAAAAAAACAGGAATAATAATTAAAGGAAGGTGGATAGTAATACAACCTTTTGGTGAAAAAAATTGGATGTTAGTAAGTAGATTTCAGTCAATAATAATGTGATGGAAGATGATACATAGAATAAAATATTATTCTATTATGGATGTAATTTTCCCTTCATGCATACTTTCAAGTAGGTATTGAATGTTATAACAAATGGAAAAATTCTCATGAAAAAATTGAATCACTCCAAGAAGGAAAAACGAAGATTATAATTGTTGAAGGAATCATTGAGGACGAAATCAAGGTTCAGTGAAAATTACCATAGATGGGTATCCTACTAAAATAAAATAATATGTACGAATGATTCAATAAGGTCAAAGAAACAATTAATATGTTCATGAAAATCATACATGAGAAATAGAAATTTTAAAATAAAAGGAAACATGCATCTGAATATACCAATTTTTTAGGAAATATTATTCCTCATAGTAATAGAAAGATAAATAAATTCCAAAGGTTTTCATGTGAGTTTTTCCAAACCATCTTATAGTAGTAAGTGAGATGAAGGTGAAATAAGAGAATAGTGAATGTTCCTTTAAATTATAAGTAAAGAATACAGTTCCTTAAAATGTGATAATGGTAGGAAAATGTATGAAGTCTGTGCAGCCTAAAAAGATAGTTGATTGAAATGTCAAGGGGAAAATCATGAAAAATAGATAGAAAGATAATGTGTTTTCATGTTTTATAAATATTTCCCATCACTATAACTATAATTAAATGAAATGGAAGACCCACATTATTCTTTCTTAGTCCAAATGATTCTCAATGAATAATTGAAATTGAAAATGATGAAATATAGGGGAAAACATAGAGTAATGATTTATTTTTAAAATATAAAACACACTAGAAGTCATCCATCATCGAGAAATAAGCATCTATCAGAATGATATGAAAAATAATAAATATTTATTTAATATCTTTATGGATAGTGAAGCAAAATCTGGTAGTTTTAGAGAATTTTTAAGAACTGATGTTGACTTTTACTGACCCATTTGAAATTGAGCTGCTAATACATATCAATTATAACATAAATGTGATTATTTTAGAATGATTTATTTGAATTAATTAAAGATAAAAAAGAATAACAATTAGGGATCATAGTCTTTCCATAATAATGATGTAGTGGATTGAGTAAATGAAGTTCCTAGATGAAGATAATTTAGAGGATGATGAAGAAGTTACAAAGTTTGAATATCTAAATAAAGAATTAATTTCCATATATAGGTATATTCTTTGAAAAATCATTGAAATTACCCCAAAAAGAATCTTTCACAAGATATAATCACTTTATCATTTTATGGAATCCTTTGGTGTACCAAATAAATAATTCTTGTTTTATACACTAATATTTTAGTAGGTTTCAAATAGTGGTGTGTTTGTAAAAAAACAACCAATAGCCCCATTATCTACAATGGATCAACATGAACATTACTATATGAATAGTTTTCAATTTAATTTTATGATTGGTATAGTGAACCTCACTTTTTATTGGTATACATTACAACACTTTTGTAAAATACACACAACATTATACAAACAGACACTTAAATCCCATATTAGTTTATCAACTTCAGAAACATAGAAACAAAAACAATGGTACATAAGTGATATATATTATCAACAGACAGGTAATTCATGACTAAAACCCTTCTTAGACACATAATACTTAATATAAATCATTATTAAAATGGGATGGAAACATAAAACTGGGTGATGTCAAATGATCAGTAAGGGTAAACAAGGGAGATATGTAAGCGTAAACATGAGAATATTTGTATGAGATCATGATCATAACAACATAATATCATAATATTCATATCAAATATCATAAACATGAATAATGGAATAAAGTATGTAATTTCATAAGACATGATTGATAAGGAAATAAATAACATAAGGCAAGTAAACATAACATAGGAATAAGACAGGTAATTGGGGAAAACACATAAGCATGTAAAATGGATTCCATAGTAATCAAGGCATTATTTCTAAGCCCATTTTAGAAATATTGTTTCACTCCCCCATACCATCATGGTAGAAATATTTTACTACCATGGTCATATTATTAGTATGATATCACTCTTTATACAATCTTGGTTCTCATGGTTCACTCCTATGGTTGTCATAGTATTCAATGTTCACCCCTAAGACCATATTAATCAATCTAAGGAGATATAAATCACTACCCATTGAATTGGAGGGAGATATTGGTCCCACCCATATGATTATTAAACCATACATACAAGTTCCACAAAATCTAAAAAAAAATTAATCATAACCTATTAAATTAAATGGGTGTGAAAAACATTTAATCATATCCTAATATATGGAAAAATATATAGGTTTCATAATAATTTCTTCAAAAGAATAACTTGTGAAATGAAATTGGTTTAAAAATCATATAACTCAGGGAATATAAAGGTGACTAATAATCACCATGATAATAAAAGATGAACAATTCAGATAAATAATATGAATGTAAACATGGAATCATTTCCCCAGAAATCCATGAGTCACACCAATAGATGTAAAATTATTTGATAAATATGTTTGGAATATCTCTTAAAAACATTTCCTGAGGAAATAATCCTTTCTTCTTGAAAAGTTATTTATGAAAACATAAAACAATTTGAAACCAATTTTCCTTGAAGACATATAAATGAAAATTGAAACCCTTTTGAAACCCATTTCATTGAAAATAGTTTCAAAACATATAAATAATCCTTTAAAAGGTTTTTTGACCTTTTTTCTTGAATTCATATAAAAATGTATTTATAACATTTTGAAAATAATAAAAAAAATATAAAAAATTATTGAAAACGTTTTGGAAACCATTTTATTCGAATGTAATTTGAAAACATATAAAATAATCATGAAACCATTTTGAAAAACCATTTCTTTTAAAATAAAAAAAAAATTATAAATAAATTTTTAAAATTCATTGAAAACCATTTTCATTGAAATTATTTTGAAAACTTATAATAGAATATTAAAATCATTTTTCAAACCATTTCTTTAAAAACCATTTTGAAATAACTAGTTTCCATAATATTAAGGGAAATATTTTTTTCAAAAATTAACTTCTTAATATTTTAAAAGAAGCAACGAGGGAATTTTATGCATGAAGATAGGTAAATCATTACTTGTCGAACATTCTTTTTTCATAGTAAAATAATATAATAGTGTCTCGATTGTAAAATGAGATGAAAATTTTATTTTTAAAATAAAACAATTTTTTTTAAAATGAAAAACATTGCTAAAAAATTATTTTAAATATTCTAGGATAATATTATCATATTTTTGGAAATATTTTAGAATATAGGTTTAGTGAGGAACAATGATTTCCAACAGAAGAGAGAGGTAAAGATAAACATTCTTAAAGAAACATTCTTGATCATATTATGTACATATGAGTGGAAATATAGAACCATTGAATAGATAAAACATAAATAACCATAGGATAATAAATATCATGACATTTATAGAGATATTTATCATAATAATTCATTAATAAAAACATGATCGTAAACAATGTTGACGAACAATGAGATTATTTTAAACAACTCTTACCACATCGTAACTCCAAATCATATTCCACATGTAATAAAATTAAATTACATGAAGCTTAAAAATATAACAAAAATAAGAATATTTATGACATTAAATGTAAAAAGTATTATATACAACTTATATAAACATATAGGTGCATAACATGACTTGTGTCTAAAAGAAATAAAATTGAGATAAAATTACATTATCAATTTTGATATCTTCTGAAACAAAAACTCCATGAGAGAAGATCATAAAATGAATACATAAACCAACATAAAATTACATATATGAATCATATAATAATTTCATTGTTAGTATTTATACCACACAAAATAAACGAGTGATTTATAAGCCATGTATCAGACATAAATTAAAAGTGAGAACAAATTCCATTACCTTTTGTCTCGACCCACATCATAGTCATTAAAACCTCCAGTATAATAAATATATATTTATTATAAATATGGAACAAAACCGAATTAGTATATATGATAACACATATTTTTTTTATTGTGACTTTATATTACCTTCTTATTAACAATTCTATGTTATGTATTCACATTGGGAAATATCCACATTCTTCTTTGCATGTGTCTTAATTTGTTATATCATCTGTCCTTATACATATATCAGGATTCAATGAATCTAAAACATGTTATAAATTTCATTTATATTCATTATATATGTACTATTATAATCTATATAACATAGAAGTATGAAATGGAATACACCGTTCATGGAGACGGTTGGTCATATGTACGCATGAAAACATTTTCCATTCTATTATCCTAATGAAATGAAGAAAGAAAATGAAATATTTTAATATATGTTTATAATATTAATAAATTAGAATAACTATTTCATATATGTTCACTAAACACATCCTTAAAACATTCCATGTAGTTTATGAATGAATCATATCAGTCGGAGGGGGCCGTAGCCTGCACTTCCTTAAATGAAATTATTATATTCACACAAAACAGAAAGTATAAAGAAATGTGTCGTAAAATAATTACACAAGATTAATGAAATAATATTCATTATATATAAAATATATAAACATCATGTCTATCATAATTCCTAGCCATTAAAGGAGATAAAAAATGATCAATCATCATTTCATGAGGCGGTAGTTTATCATACACATAAATAGTATGTTTGTTACCCATTAGATGGAAGTGTGTGTAAGTATCTGTTGACCCCTCATCATAAATAATATCATCATATTAATGATATTGGTTTGGCATTATAATCATTATATTAGTAAAATTTTGTGGGTGGATAATGAAAATAACATAAAGGGGCTTGAGGTAGGATGTTACCTCTTCTTTTGGAAACTCATTTTGACTTTCACCAAATGGCATCCTTGGATTTCTTTCTACCAAAAGGGAGGATTAAGGGATAAACTAAGGGATTTTTGTAAATGTATTGGGTAGATATTTGACAAACCTATATGGTTTGCTATTTTGTATGAAGGGGGTAGGTGGTGGTATTTTATAGGGGGACTCACTTTTTATTTTTGAAAAAAAGTTATGTTTACCCATGTTTTTACCTAAAAAATGTCATCTAAAATAGAAAAAACTCAATAATAGAGGTTATTGGGTGAATATATTCCATAAAAAGGGCTTTATAAAATTTATAGGTTGTTTGGGACTTATTTTTATGGTTTAGTCCAATATTAGGCCTGATTTTACCTTAACTATTGAAATTAATTTTAATTACATTCAGTAATATTGTTTGCGAAAAACTAATTTGAACATTTTAGAAATTAAAAATTATTCTAATTCCAAATATGGAATGAATTATTTCAAATTAAAATCTCATAATTAGAATAAATTAAATTAAATTCAATCCTACAGAAGGGATGACAATGTGGGGTTTTTAATGTAAACCCATCCACAGGTTTTCTAGGTTTTAATACCGAATTTTAAATTAAAAATGATTAAAATTTCTTATTTGGATTAATTTTTAAAAAAATTATCAAATTAAAATTTTAAAACAGTTTAAAATATAACTTATCCTTATAAATAAATTACATGAAAAATAATTTATGAATTAAAATATATTATTTTTCACTATTCATTAAAAATTGAATCTTCACAAAAAATACTAAAAATTCATTATAAGTTAATTTTTATTCATCTATTTAAAATATTAAGTTTATTTTGACATTTAATATATATAAGAGTATTAAAAAATGAATTTAAAATAGGTTCTATATTAAATATTATTAAAATTACTATAATAAATATAAAGTATTTTATGCATAAATCATCATTCAGTAAACACGATTTTGCATGTTATGCAAGACATCATGGAAATCCAGTATTGCATGTAATGTAAGATAACCTCAGTGATTCATTTTGGTTAATTTAACATTATTTTTTGTTTAGTACATAATTAACATGGTGTTTCATATAAGGAAATTCAATCATAGTGGTATAAAATAGACTTTTTTAAGTGTTACATGAAATGAAAAATATAAAAAAGATTAAATTAATCTGATAACCAAATCACAAAATATCCTAGAGTCACATTATTACCCCTTGTAATGAATTTTCTACTCAAAATTCATTTGTGTTATTAATGTTTTAATAGATGAATATTCCTTTCATAGAAACCCATATTATAAAATTAAATACTAAAGCATCCTTTAAAAAAGTAATGTTGAAAACTTAACAGTTACCCAAAGTAACTCATAAGAAGCTTCCCACATAGGAGAAAATAGGTATGAAGTGAAAACAAGGACATGTAATAGAAATCTAACCATCATGTTCCCATAGTTATTGATATATAACATGGTCCAAAGAAAGTTAACAATCACTGAGCCATAAATATGCAATACCCTAACAGACCATCTTATTCATCAGAAATGAAGGTACTAGGATAACATTTTTGGGTTCAAGATTAATTTTTCTTTTAGATGAACAATTTTTATAAAAATATATACTTTCATGATTTCAAGAAAACATCACCCTTTCTTGTTCCTTGATCCACATCACCTCTTTATCCAAAACGGAAGGTCAATGTTTCATTCCAAAAGTATTAACAGATCACGAGATAAATTATATTCCATCCCATTTGTTATCAGTTATCATATAGACAATGTGGTAGAACAAGTTATCCAATATCCATTAAATCCTAATACTTTTAGATAAAACATTAATATTATTGAATTCATAATAATTTTAACTTAAACTTTTAATAAATTGTTAATTTTATAACCCTATTGAAAAATGGTAACTAAATAAGAATAACAATGATCTCCCATTTATCACAAAGTATCACTTGGTTGTCACATTCCAAACAAGTGAATACCCACATTATATATTCCAATAAATCATGGTAATAAAAAAAATTACCATAAATCTTTATTGAAAACATCCATGCTTCTATATTTCAATGATTACTCGATACATTCATTAAATCCAAAAAGTTGAAACATTATCGTTGATGATATAGAACACTTTGCCAATAATCAGGTCTAGGGTAATCCTTACCATCCAAAACTACTTATTCATATCCAACATATCTTTATCCAAATATCATTATCTCAACATCAGATATTAATTAAGTGTTACCATACCTTAATAAAAATATATCATTTTCATGAAATCACCATTCAACATGGCCTTTTCAATCCACAATGAAAACTTATACTAAAATTTATTTTATATTTCAGGATTCATATGACATAATATTTGGTTTCCATAATATAAGTACTTAATTCAAAAAACCATATTCCTTAACCATTATTCAGACATCATCAACTTATTCCTTAATACCTATTTCCTATAATATGAAATACGAATCATATCATAAGGTTCATCAGCCTCAATCTATTCATGATTCTTTTGTTTAATGTAAATAATAGTTAAAGAACATCCCATACCATTCACATATCATTTAATGTCTCTTTATCTTCAGAGGGATAATTCCCATACATTCCAAATATGAAACGTTTAATATTATCCATGTTTTTTATAGTTCTCTCAAATTGTCTAAAACTTGAAATCATTATGTGAGAAACATTTACCATAATGGGATACCATATAATCATGAAAACTTATTTATAGGATGCCTATATCATGGATCCTATTTCCATAATATATTAAACCTTTGGTTCATACAAGTTTATTCATATTCAAATTCAAATAATATCCTTCAGGATGGTTTTTAAAGTGTTTTCCAATTAATAAATCATATATCTTGGAAGTGTCAAAACAGATGTGTAGTAGGGTCTGGTGTCATGAACCTGGCTATGCCGTGTCAGGAACGGTGCACCTTGTTAGAGTATTTAACCCTATGTACATTTGTACTGGATCTATATCCAATTGTATATCTCAAGAGGGATGTAATTCGTGGAACCCACTCACTCTATACATTACCAAAATTCTAGGATATTTTCCTAACCACTAACTCATCCTTATACATATCCTTAGATACATCCCTATAAATAACCATTGAAATATTCCACGTGATATCACTAAAGGGTAATCATCAAAGTTCCTAAAGGTTGACTAAACATTAACTCTGATACCAACTATAGTGAACCATTTCTTTCATACATATAAATAACATAACTTTTGAGGAATGCATAAATCAATATACAAACAGATGCCCAAAGACTATTTTAGTTTTGTACATTTGGAAACATGGAAACATAAACACCGGGACATAAGTGAGAATATCATCTCCCACTAGGTTATTCTAGACAGGAACCCTTCTCAGACATATCATACATAATACATATCATTATAAAAAAGTGAAGGAAACCTAAAAAGGGTTGATATCAGATTCTTATTAAGGACAAACAAGGGAGACATATAAGCATAATCATGATAATAGGGGTATGAGTACATGATCATAACATTATCAGATCATACCTTTCATATCAATGACCATAAATATGATTCAGGTAATAATACATTGATTTTTATAAGACATTAATCCTATGGAAATAATGAAAAGAATCTCTGAAATCATAACATTGTAAAAAGACATCGAATTTTTGCAGATACGTAAGCATGTAAAATGATTTCCATTGTTAACAAGTCATTGCTTATAATTCCATCTTAGTAGTATGGGTTCACTCCCCAATCTATCTTGGTAGTCATGGTTCACTCTCATGGACATCATAGTAGTGTGAGTTCACTCCTATTACCATATCGATAGTTATGGTTCACTCTCATGCCCATATTAGTATTCAAGGTTCAATCTCATGACCATATTTTTCTATCTCATGAGATATAAATCATTACTTAATGCATTAGAGGGAGATATAGGTCCCACCCATATCATAATAAAATAATACATACTTGTGCCACAAAATCATAAACATTAACATCATAACCCATGAAATAAAATTGGTTTCATAAACATGTAATAAAATCATAAAATGTGAAAAACGATATAGTTTTCATCACCATTTCATGAAAATCATATCCCATGAAAATAAAAGGGTTTCCAAATCATATAACACGGGAAAGAGAAATAGGTTTCATAAACATCATGGAATCAAAACATAAAACATTCCTAGAATAATATTAATGGAAAACATGAATAATTTCCCTAGAAAGGGATGATTAACACCAATGTATAGATGGGAAAGAATTTTAAAATATCTTTCTAAAAAATTTCTTGAGTAAATTATCAATTTTTCTTGAAAATATATTTGTTAAAAAATAAACCCATTTGAAAACCATTTTAATAGTATATTCATAAGAGATGCATGAAAATGTTTTTATAACCATAAATTTAAAAATAATAATAGAACTTACAAAAATGCCTTAAAATGTTTTGAAAACCATTTTCCCTAAAATTTCATAAATTAAAATTGAAAATGTTTTGAAACCCCTACCTCTGAATATATTAAAAAACAGATAAATAATTATTGAAGGCATTTTAAAAAATATTTTCCTTTAATGTATATTGAAAAATTATAATATAATCTTGAAATCCTTTTGAAAACCACTTCATCGAAAATAAATTAAAAAAATATAAAAAAAATATTGAAAATACTTCAAAAATCATGTTCCTTAAAACCGCTTTGAATACATATAAAAGAAACTTGAACACTTTTTTAAAAAAAATTCATTAAAAACAATAATAATATAAAGAATTTTTATTATATTGGGGGAAAATATTCTTTAAAAAAAATATTTTAAATCATGTAATGGAAGATTCTAGGGAATTTTAATCATGATGGTGGGTAAATAAGTACATCTCGAACGTTCCATTCAGATAGTAAAATTTTTAGAAAAATGCCTCGATTGGAAAACAACAAGAAGATTATATTTTAAAATATAAAACCCTTTTTGGAAAAGAGAAAAAAGGAAAAATGTAATTTAAATATAACTGTTGAATAGTATAATACATTTTGAGATCTTTTTAAAGAGAGGGTTATGATGGAAAATATATTTTGGACCAAAGATAGAGGTAAAGTCGGACTTTCAGAAAACCAATTTCTTGATCAAATTATGTACTGAAGAGTTGAAATACGATACCATTAATTAGATATAGCATTAATAACCATAGGTTAATAAGAGTCGTGAGATTTCATGTGATATTGATAAAAATATTTCACTAATGAATACATAGATATAAAGAACCGTGACAAGAGATTAGATTATTTCCATAAACCCTTGCTACATCCTGTCTCAGAATCATATTTCCCATGTAATAAACTAAAAATAAATGGAGATTTAAATTACAATGAAAATACTAATATTAATGATATAAAATTTCAATGTAATTATATATACCTCATAGAAATATATAGGTTCATAACACGACATTTTTCTCAATGAAATAAAATTAAGACAAAGTTACATTAATGATTTGGTAAATTTTAGAAAATATACCCAATGAAAGACAGATCAAAAAATTTATATATGAAAACTAATAAAATCAAGCACAATATTCATAGAATACATTCATGGGAAGTATTTCTACAATAAAAAATATATTAGTGGTTTATATGGAATGTTTCGTACATGAATAAAAAGTGAGATGAGATTCTCTTACATAGTGTAATGAATTTTCTAGATATCGTTCAAACATCTGGTTTAAAAAACATAATTTTATAATAAATATATTACAGAACCATATTATTAAATCTAATAATAAATAAATTTTTATTATGATATTATATTTCCTTCTTATTTACAATTCTATGTTATGTTTTCAGTTTGGGTAATATCTGCTTTGTTCTTCGCATGTGTCTTCATTTTCTAATTCTGTGTTATTTATACTTATATCATGATTTATAGAATGGAAAAATTATATAAATATAATTTATATTTATTATATTTTATTATTATAATATATAAAACATGTAAATATGAAATGGAATACACTGTTCATGGAGACAGTAGGTTATACGTACAATTAAATGTTGTTTCCATTTTATTGTCGTAGTGAATTGTGGAAAGAAAATGAAATATATGTATATCTATATATAATATAATTATAGTATTATTATTATGTCATATATATCATATATTTTCACGAAATTCATCCCTAATACATTCCATTTATTGTATGAATGAATCACATACCTTTGAGGGGGTGGTAGTCCATAATTCCTCAAACGAAATTATTATATTTACACAAAATTGAAATTATAAAGATATGTGTTGTAAAAGAGATAAATAAGATTAATAAAATAATATGTATCATATATATCAAATATAAATTGGGTTTCCATCAGAATTTCCTACCATTAAAGGTGGTAAAGGAAAAATTGAGAAATTGTCATTTTGTGAGGTGGTAGTTCACCGTACACATAAACAGTATATTTGTTACCCATTAAATGGATGTGTCTTTAAGTGTCATTGGAACCATTAAAAAAATAAGTATATTTAAAATAATTTTTTAGTTTTATATTATTTTAATAATTATAATTATGGGGGTGGAGTATGAATATATGATAATAGAGCTTGACGGAGGATGTCACCTCTTCTTTGGGTAACTCTTAGTTTTCAATAAAGGGCTTCCACAAATTGGTTTCATTGTAAAGGATATATTAAATGATAATGGGATGGATTTTTAGAATCTTTTTGGTCATATATTGGCCGATACTAAGTGGTTTGAAGGGTGTGTGTATGGGGGAGAGGTGTTGGCCTTTTATTAGGGAGGAAATAAACTCACATTGTATTTTTCAAAACAAGTTTGGTGTACCCTTATTTTTACCTAACAAAAGTCATAAAAACATAACCACTAAATAATTTAAGGTTAATGGTCAATTAATGTCTATATAATGGTTGTTTAACAAGTTTCTAGGTAATTTGGTACCTCAAATTTTATAGTTTTTATCCTTAGATTAAGATTAAATTTACTTTAATTGCGGTAATTAATTTTAATTTCATATGCTAATATTCTTGGTCAAATAACATGTTGAACTTATTAGAAATTATATATTATTCTTATTCCAAATATGGAGTCAATATTTTCAAATTAAAATCACAGAACACCCCAAAATTAATTTCAATTTAATCTCGTAGACAAGACGATATCACTGGTTTTTAAAGTAAAGACGTCCAAAAGGTAGATAAGTTTTAATAGCCAATTTGAAAGTAAAATTGATTACAATGACCTGAAATATATTAATTTATAAAAATATTATTATTTTTAAATATTATACCAATTTTAAGTGTAATTTTTTAATATAAATAAATTAAATGTAAAATAAATTTTGAATTATATTTCAATATGTTTCACTTTTCATTAAAAATGAAAATTTAATGAAAAATACCAAACATTCACCCTAAGATAATTTCTATGTTTCTATTTCAGATATTATGTTTATTTTTACATATAAAATTTATAAAAGTTTCAATAATTGGATTTAAATTAGGTTCTCTAATAAAATGATATAAACGTAACATACTAAGAATATAGTATTTTATTCAAGAAATTGGGTATGTTGTTATCATTTTTCTATCAAAACTATTTGATTAATTTAGAAATTATTTAATTTGATATATGATATATATATTAAATTAATATCACTTAATAACTGTAATTACATTAATTTATTATGATAAAACTGTTTTGTGAGCATAATAATAATAATTTTTTATTTTATATTCAATAGGTATTCACATTCATTTGTAATTAATTTTTAAAAAATGAATTAATATTATTTGTGTAAGAAACATATTTCCATAAATTAATTTCTCCCTTTACAAAAATACTTATTTAACAGCTAGGTCATATTTTATAATATTAAATTATATTTTAATAATATATCATTATTCGGTAAAACTTGATTCGGATTATTAAGAAATCCATCAAGGAAAATGACTCTTACATGTAACATAATCTAATGTTGGTGATCTATTTGCGGAAAAATAAACATTAGGTTGTGTGTAGTCCACTATTAACTTGGTGTTTCCCATAACACAAGCCAAACAGGGTGTTATAAAATATACTATTTTTGGTGTTTCATGGAATTAAAAATATCACATAGAATAAATTAATTTGAAAAATTTTCACAAAATATATTGGTGTCGAAATTGGTCTGTGTTTTCCAATTATTCAAAAAAATGTAAATTATTTTTAGTGGGTTGGTTGTTGGTATCATAATATATTTCTATGTGACTTTTTACATAAATATAGACTCTATTGTAGATTTATGGTATTTTTCTGGAATCTTTTCATTATCCCAATGCATAATATGTTACCCTTATTCCAATAGTTGGTCATTATCATTTATTTATTTGAACATCTACATGGATCATATGTTATATTTCAACATGAATTTCTATCTGTGTATGTGAATATATTTTAGCAAGAGCATCTGTATGTATTCATAGGTTCTTCATATTGTTTTGTTATTACTTGGTAATTTTTAATTTTAAGGGGGATATAAAATAAATCCAAATAGATCATAACTTTGGAGCTTATAATAGTATGTTAAATTAATAAATAATCATGATATTAGGATAATGAACATGATATTGGTTTCCTATGTTTCCATATAAAAGGAATCAATACCCACATAATCTGGTTATACATAATGTGTCAAATCATTCTATTTAATTTAATGTTACAAGGACTGATCAATACTATTTAATGATTTAAAGTAATGAAATATTTGTGAAACGTGTCTATAAATGGTTGTTGTTAGAATACATACGTGTTTCCCTATTCAAATTGACCTCATATATAATATTTCCCCATGATATTATTTTTGTTTTACCGGGAATATGGCCATGTGAATATATATATCACATGGTATATAACACAACGAGGTGATAGGATAAGACCTAGAGTAAATATGGCCCTCCACATCGGGGTGGGTTTATTAAGAACATAGCTCAATAATAAGAGTTTACAAGGAGATATTAACCAAGATAAAGGGACATCCCATAGAAAGGAAATATTTCCATGTGCTAGGTGGAAAGAAATGATCTCCAAAGGAATTTTGTCCCCTAAAGAAGGTTGAGGTTGGGTTGATGATGTTCAGTTAGTTATGTTTTGTTTGGTCCTCTTTATTTAATCATATGTAACATTTAGAAATAATAACCAATACCCACATAATTTTAATGAAATGTTTTTAGGTAACGTGTGGGAACCATACTATGTAGTTCAACATCATATAATAAGAATTTTGTTCGTTTTATGTAGCCTGACTAGGATGTTGGCGACAATGTTTTACATTATGTAATTAATAATTATATGTTGGGAAAATTATGAGAACTTTGGATCGAGTTGTTCTTTATCATATTTAGCTACCCTTGGAATATTCATGGGATTACACCACATAGGAGGCCCATATATAGTCATTTTAATTAGGTTAATTGAATGATCAACATAAATATCTCACCACAAAAGTGTTGTGTTTGGTTTTATACATAAGATAAAACATAATATTGAGAAAATTATACAAAAATACACAATTAAGACTAGATGAGACTTATACCTATATAAGATACACTTTGATAATCCCTGATGAACTACTAATGCTTTCAAAATTAACCAACTTAGATCTCATACCCAATTAGATTTCCAGCCCTATTGTTTTTCAATTAATAAAGAGTCTCAGATAAGGTATGAAGGTAAGAAGAGTATATATTGCTATAATAAATACTGGGATTTTACATTTGTTGTGACTCCCAAATCCCATAGAACAAACTAGGTTTATCATGATAGAGACCCTTTTTATAAAGAGAGTTTGTGATTATGATTCCTTTGATGGTTGTACCCATATTATATAAAAACATGTATCACTTTTTTATCACTAGAATACATGATCAAATGAGATAACACTGATATGGATTCCTTGATCATGGGGGTCAAGAGACATTGGAAATGGTCATCATTTAGACTTTTTGGGATTTTATTTTAATGTGAGAAATTCATCAGAATAATTTTTATTCTTCATGAATGATATATAGTTTATCCAAATGCTATGTTGAATGAGAACATTGATAAGGGAATAATTTAAACCCTAGGAGCACCCCATCTAATGCAGGGGGATTAATATATAGAATGGGGAACTAATAAGGGTACAATTTATTGAATATATCCCTTAAAAAATATTATTTACAATAAAATAGTTTTATTAGAGGGCCTATGAAATACACCATTGAAAATGGATTTGTGAAAACACTCCCTTATGAAGGGTATCCTCATATAGGGTTATTTTCTCCTTTGTGGTAGGATGATTACATATAGGTTCTTTCTGGTGGGGTTCGGAGACTCGAGATTCCAAAATATGAAATTATACCTCTCATTCTTGTTATAATTCCTATCTCATGTATATTTTTTCTTCTTTCTTATTTCTATTATTTTCATTTTGATCTTTTTTGGGGTATTTATATTAATTTCCCAATAAATCATTTTCTTGAAATGGAGGGTCACATGGGTGATTATGGAGAACTATACAATAGAAATCACATTCTTTTAGTACTATGAGATGGTATTGATGTCCCCACCTATATGATTAAAGATAAATACAAGGATTATATGTGGCCTAAAATTCATGATTTTTATAAAAAATATTAATGGAGGGATGACTGGTGCATTGGGATGTGATGAAAATTCCATGCAGCTTGAATGAACAAAAGAATGATTTTTTTTAATATAAAACACAATATTTATGTACTTTACTTGATTCTATTTCCTAGAAGTTCACTTTTTAAGTTATATTTAATGATAAATGAAATGTATAAAAATAAATTTAAAGTGATAATTCCTCATGAAAAAAATGCCCATCGATAAAAGGCATTTCATGGACTAATCAAACAGATCAAAGATAAATAATCATATGAAAATAGAGCAAAAAAACACCATAAACTGATGATTTACATCATAAATTACTCATTTATGATGTAAGATGATTTAGAGAAGTGAGAAAAATGCATTATCAGAGGAAAAATATATTTCTATAGATTAATCAGATACTTCAAGGTGTGACAATAATTTATCACACCGTGTCATTCCCACTCAAACTGTTAAACTATAATTTCATGTTGTAAAACTACACTCTTGTTCATCCCTACAACATTTAGATTGTAAAGACGCTATTTAGGAATTAAAAAACACTTTAAGGGTATAGAAAAATTTGGTTTGATGAATTTAATATTTGATCACTCTGTTATGACTCATTTATGACCCGAGTCTATGAGACATGTGTTTTTTGGGAAACTATGACCCCATGACTGTGGATTTAAGCTTAATGAACAGAGACTGGGGTTGATTAAAAGAAATCAACCATTCTAGGATCTATGCATTTGCAGGGAATATGATTCTTTTAGGTTTTGGCATTAGTTTTTGTTTTTAATTTAATTACATTCAATATAATTCATATTCATTTTTAATTCATTTTTTCTACTTCTAATATATTTTATTCATTCTCTCTCTTCCATTCCATAGTGTCATTTTACACTTTTCCATAGAAATTAACTAACCCAAGGCTTGTCCTTATAGGAGTTTCCTTGAACTTTCAAATTAGTGAATATTAAATTCTTAGTGTTCGAATCCTATTTGTAGTAATTATTAAAGAAGTGTATGGGTGCATTGGTCATCAACCATGAAACGAATATCAAATTCATCCCTTTTCATTGATTCACTTATTTTACCTACCTTCTCATGGGTAAACACTTTATATGGTAGAGTTTAGGATAACTAAAGGGATGAAATGTCATACAGTGGAGTTGGGTCTTTTAGGAATTGATCCTGTGGTCGAGCGTTTATCATATTTTTTTCGCAAGGGGGTGGGATTTGTTCATAAAAGAGGATTCCTAATCAAGGTAAAACTACACACTCAATAAAGTGGAGAAAATTAATTCCTTAATGAGGATTCGTAAATAAATTATCAAATTTAATTTAAACAAAAAATTTATAATTGATGAACCTTTTTAACCAATCCCATGGACCAAGACCTCTCTCCCTAACCCCATTTTGTTTTACATCTGTATATTAGATTGTTTTGTTTTTTTCATTACATCATATTTCAAAACCTATAATAGAATCATTTTCAATTGTATATAAAAATAATATATAAATATATTAGGTGAATTAAGAAGTAGTTTTTCGTTGATTGTGATAGTACTCAAGTTAGATAAACCTAGTTAGTCTCTGTGCTATACTATAAAAAAATGAGCTTTCCTATCACCCTATAATAGGAATCTTTGAACAAACACCATTTTTAGGGAGATGAGTGGTATTTCACTCATTCTTTCTTATTTACACATTTTTAAATAACTATTTTAATTTTAAAAAATATTAATTATTTAAAAAAAATATACATTCCTTAATATATAAAAATGTCTCATTTTATTCATGGACTGAGTACTGATCGGTTCAACACCATAAGAAAGTAATCAAAAATGATTTAATTGAGAAGGTTCAATGGAATAATGGCACAAAATATGATATGGGTTGAAATATAATGGCTAAATTAATATTTTAATATTCACATAGAGAAAAATGAACCTGAATAAAATGTCAAAGAGGAAGTAATTGTGCATCGTCCCATTTTTTCAAAATACATCAAAGAGATTGAAGCCATATTTGAAAACTATTAAGAACCAAATCATCAATAGATCCAAATTCAATAATACCATGAAGTTATGGAGAGTAAATTTGAAGAACCACATGTTGATTAACATTTTAGAAATCAAAAAAGCCTTGATCAATACTAGAGTGATTGATAATATGATGAAATTTAGTTCAATCATCCTATATAAAAATTTTAATAATTAGAACCAATATATGTCACTCTAGCCATTGAATATGAAGACACCACCCATGTGTTGTAATTTAAATAAAGGATGGATAACCCTGAATACCTATATCCATATGATACTAATCAAATATTAGAAGAAAATTCTATAAAAGAAAATATTTGTTGAAAACCAACTCATTGAGTTGAAAACTTATTAAACTAAATTCTATTTAATTTTTACTGAGTTGAATTTTTATCACTCCCCTATTTTGATTTTTTAGAATCAAATAACTCTTATTTTTCCCCAAATTAATAAATATAAATAAAATGTAAATGTTGATATATATATTCATATCCATATAGATATTGGAAATTAATTGGAATTAGTCCCCAAAGAGATCATAGTGGTTCTACTTGGAAAAATAGAGATATATAACACTTAATTTAAAATGGAATATTTTGAAATACTTTATTCATGATTAAAATTTTTCAATTAAAATTACAATCTAATTATTCCTTCGAAAATTATTTGGATGAATCATATTTAGATAAAAGACTAGATAGTGAAGAAGTATTTTTATAAGAAGAAACCTATATGAACAAGGACCCAAAAATTATCCTACCCCCACAATTCAATATGTACCTCAGTATGAAGGGGGTATCTAGTGTACAATATCCATAGAGTCCTTAGTAAAAAAATTAATAAGTTCATGTTGGGAAAAGGAGAACGTGGTTGTTTATATCCAAGACACTCCACCAATTGATAGACATGGGATACTATACAGTATTTATAATTATAAAGTAGTGAAAACCTAGGTCTCACATGGGTGATAAAACCATGAATTATATTTATTTATCTTTTATTTATTTTATTTTTAGGATTTAATAATAAAATTATTATTTTTATGAATAAACTATGATACAACCCCGATCTGTCTATCTTTTTTGAAATTAAATTAAATTGTTATTGTGCTTTAATGATTAATTTTCTTTTATATTACCATGATTTCATAGTTAGATAACAAAAACAACTTTATAAGTTTCACAGTTCTCACTCCAAAAGGTGATTACATCATAAAATAAATATTATGTCTTAATTGGATATTATAGTTTGAAATGAAGATTAAATTATTGATATGATTAAGAATAATCCTCTACAAACAGAACCTATAAAATTGACTTAAATCACATCTAAAATGGGATTACAAGTGTCAAATTTTTTTACCTTTGTAGTTTTAAAATTTAATTTTATATTTAAAAGATAAATTTAATGCCCCACTTGAGACTTTATACACCAATGTCAATATAGGAGACATAATATCCTTTGGATAATCATTATTCCATGTTTCCGCTCTCACTATTAAAATTATTAGATGAGTGAAATGGTAAAATAAATGAGTATTATTAATCATGAGGGGGGGGGGGAATTTGAAGAATCCTTATTTTTATATATGTGTGGATAATTGAAATTATATTTCTTTTTATATGATTTTAATTTTGAATTTTAGAAATTAATATTGATTAGTTTTTTGTTTTTATACATTTTCAATATTAATTATCTCAAACCATGTGTTCATATAATTGAGATAATTGATAAACCGAATATTTCCTTTTCTTTCTATAAAATATGTTCATATAATTGAGATAATTCATACATTTTAATTGATTATCCATTTATCCTTGGACCCACCATGAAAACAATCTTAATTTTTACCAATGAATACCAGAAAAAACATGATAGTAAATAAGACATGTTACAATACTTAAATTATTTCCTACAATAATTAAAGTATGTTCTATGATACTTAAAATACTATGTTTGGGAGAGATATTTTATATATTATATGGGTATGTATTTTATTTTTTTGGAGGGTAATTATGAGAAATGGGGTGATTCCACGTTTCCATTTTAAATTACAAATCACTTACTTTCCTACAAAATAGATAAATTAAAAAATAGATTTTTTCTTAGGAGGATCAATAATAAATATTCACAAACCAATAATATTTTGATCACATGTCATTTGGTGTTCGATGATTGATTTCATTTATAAAAAACATTATAAAAGTAAAAAAAGGAAAAAACAAGAGAGGGTGTTATATTAAATATACTTACTTGTATAATGTTCCTACAATGAGTATTATGGTTGGGAGATGAAATAATTCCTAGAGTATATTATTTAGATTATATTTGATATCAGGTAGTATGATTAATAGTTAAACCACCTTTTTGAGATTTATTATTTAAAATATTACATAACAACTTTAATCTATAGAGACAATTGAAATATAATAGAAACACCACATGACTATTTATTATTTCATTCTTTAAATTGTGGAGATATTAAATTCCTTGCAATAATATGGTAAAGGACATGTACTTGAGGTATGAACATGGGTCGATTACATATATTACATTGAGATATGATTAAAAATAATTCCTTTTGAGAAAAAATTAAACTCAACACGCACAACAATGATTATTTGAGAAATTAAAATTAATGAAAGGATGATCATTATTTTTTTGAATAAAGGAAAGTAAAATAAAATATTGGATTTATTTCATTGATGAGTGATGAGTTGGATGAAATCATTTATGTGAAATTTCAAAGTTCATTTTTCATTTCCAAACACCTGATTCTATTACTTTTTATATTTAAATATTGGTAGAATGAAAATTTTTTCTAACACTGTTAAGAACACTTTCTTATAGAAAATCAAGTTCTAAGTATGGGTGAAATTACTAAATCAATTTATACATGTTTACTATTTTATTAAACAATTTTTTTTTTGCATTTTAATTGATTCATATATTTTAATAAATTGTTATTATGTTTTCCTTTATGAAACAGGTAATGTATGAAAAAGATCATAAAAGTGATAAACTCATCATGAATATTTTTCCCAATGATAAAGTGAAAGCCATGGCCTAATATTATAGGATATAACTGACGAATCAGATGAATATGTATCCAAAATTCCTATAAATTTATTATTTATTTCAAAAATAATTCATTTATGAAATATGATACACTAATATGAAAATAGTTTTCTCTAACACTAGGGTTTTAATTGTGTTAGATAAAAGTGTTTTTAAAGACCCAGTTTATAAGAACTTGAAAAAGTTATGTTAAAGGGGTGGTCCTTAACAGTGATCTTTAGAGAAGTTAAAGGTGGTTTTAAATTGTGCTAAAAAATCACTGATAAAGGCCCCTCTTTATCTGTGTTTTTTACATGAACTGATAAAGGATCCCCATTATTAGCACTTATAAACATGCACTGATAAAGACTCTACATTTATCAAAAAAAAAACAAGATATGGTAAATTGTGTTTTTAGAAAAATATTAAAATATTAAAATATGTATATATTTATATTGATTTATATATAATTACTAATTTTTTAAAATGATTTAGATAAGGTTAAATAATCATTTGACATAAATATACAAGTTATTTAGTAAAAATGGATTATCAAATAATTTAAAAATATATTTAATTAAAAATTCTAGATTTATTATATACTATCATTCATTTAATATAAATTTGAATTGAAAAAAATCGAAAAATTAATACTGTATCAAAAATAAGTTAAAAACCTAACTCAAACTCTAAACAACTATAACTTTTGATCCTATTGTTTGTTTGAGATCAACCACATATCAAATTGAATCTTGTGACAATCTATATTCCTTTTAGAGATGGAAAACCATAGTCACTATTTTATTGTGTTCAAAAGAGGCGCAAAATTCCTCAAAAAATTGAGTGTGTTTGTCACGATACCCAATTTTTTAACATTCAATAAAATTTCAGTATCATTTAATGGAGGCTTTCAAACATTTTCCGTGGGTACTGAATTTAATCCCATGGATTACATTGATATTGATATTTTGTTCTGATATTTTATCATTTTTTCACAATGTATTTTTATTTATGTTTAAATATATGAATAATTATTTATTTTTTATTTATAATAAATCACGTGTATAAATATACATCAACATAGTTATGTAAAAATTTATTTTCAAATATATAAAAAATATTAATTATTAATATTGGTCAATGTAAACAATTATCCATTATATTTTATTATTAATATGCCAAAATATGAATATTCAAATTTTATATATACATCTGTTTCTGTATTAATAAAAATAGATATATAAATAGATATACATTTATAAATCTATATTGATATATATATATATATATATATATATTTATTCTAATATATATAATTGAATATTAATAAATAATATATTTAAACAAATATAATTGTTTATATATATATATCATAAATTTCAAAATATATACCAATAAAAAAAAATTCATAAAATATACAACAGAACATGCATAAAATTGGTGCAATGAGATTCAGTCACATAAGGTATGTCCATGAAATAAATATAGGTGCATGAAATAATTTGGGATAGCCTTATAGAACTAAAGAAGGGATGTGGTGCGTGTTGGCGGATCAGTGTTGGAAAGTGCTGAGAAAGGGGGTTATAAGGGTTGAGAAAGGTGGGTGTCAGGGATGTGTGAACAATAATTCTATTTCCATATTTCTTTAATAACATTTTTATCATAGTTAAAAGTCAAATATTAACAGCACTAAAAAAGTGATGCTAACTGAACCCTTTCAAAGAACTAACAAGTGTTGTTCATGGACTATTTAACACCCCTAATGAATCACATATAAATGGTTCCCTTAACAATTATTTTGTAGAGCTATAAAAAATCACCCCTTTTAACATGTCTCACAATATCAGTTCTTTTTATGCACTGATAAGACACCTTAACTATCACTAATAATGGTAATATTTGTTGTAATTAACCTTCTTACCCATGAATATTTCATTATCAATAAAAAGAATGTATCATGATGATGTTTTAGTGATAATTCATAGATGTGGGAAAATGTCGCGATATGATAAGAATGTTATTTCTAAAGATGACCCAAATGGTTCATTTTTATACATATATGTGTTGCAATATGTTACTCCCCCTTAAAAATTTAATCAATAAAGTATTTCTATAAATCTCTTCATGGGTTTAGCCTCCCACATTTACATTTTAAAAACAAATTTTATGTCATAAATCATGTGTTGAAGGCCTAGAAACATCCAATTTGATGAATTTAAAACCCAAACACCCCTTTTTACTTGATTGTTACTCAAGACCCTAAGATACAAATTTGTTTTTAAAAAATATGATGCCCTATGTGAATATTGAAGTATATAAAAATAAGGTCATGGAAATATTGAACGAAGTTCGTTATTCATAGTTATGCTACTCCTTTGGGATTAGTCTTCTATTAGGGTTTTTTGTTTTAAATTTAATTCCTTTCAATGCAACATATATTCAATACTAACTCAACTGTTTTTTCTTCTTCCAATATCATTCATTCATTCTCTCTCTCTTCCATTCCACCATGATCTTATAAATTTGTACATGGTATGTGACATACAAGTGCCTTGGCTTGGGGAGAGACATAGTGGCATTATTAATTTATTCATGTTTATTTAATAATGTTTGAATCCCATTTCTGTTGAACTGGAGAGAAGTGAACTGGTGCGGCATTCATTCACCACAACATGGATCTCAAATTCAACCCTTTTCTTTGATTCACTTCATTTCCCTCCCATTTTTTAGTTAAACTCTTCATACGATGGAGTTGAGGATATCTGAAGGGATGAAATGGAATGCATTAGAGCCAGGAATTTTGGCATTTCAATGTCAAACATTTTCTTTATCCTATATGTCTAATGGAGGAGGTGGTATTTATAGTACCAAAGCTGTTTCATAGGCACAATAAAATTTTAAACTCAATAAGAAAATAAAAATTAATTCATTAATTAGGTTTCATAAATAAATTTTTCAATATGAATTTAAAAAAAATGAATACCGAAAAACCCCATCTAACAAAACCTTAAGACAACATCCATTATCCCTAAATCCATCATCTTTTGTATCTACATGTTAGATGGATTTATTTTTCCATTACATAATTCTACAAAACCCAAAATATCATTGTTTTTATAAAAAAATTAAAAAAATTATTAGTTTATGTTAATTATGTATTAGCAATTGATTGATTGTGATACACTTTGATTGAGATGACCCTAGCTATACTCAATGTAAAACTCGGAAAAATAAAATAGATTTTGTACCACCCTATGACAAGCATGTCATAAAAACTTTTCCTTATTCAAAATTCTGAAACTGAAAATCATATACTAGACAACACAAAAAAACATTATCCAACCGTAAATGATAACTGAATGGGGGAGATGGAACTTCATGAAGTGATCAAAACACTAGGGATCTAACTTTACATTTCTAAATTTTTAAGTCAATATTCATATATACGAGAGAACAAAAAATTCCATCCAACTATAAACTAAAATTTTATGAAGGAGAAGGCACTTCAAGAAGGGATGAAAATACCATATAGATACCCTTCACATTCCAATTTCAAAAATATGGGACTCATACATATGAAGGAACAAAATGACCACTTATACCCTAATATGATAATAATTGTTTGGATAATTTGATTTATAGACCAGTGATAATACTTTATGAATGATGGAGTCACAAAAGAGTTGTTGTTTTTTCTTACCAGGATATGTTCTATGTGTAATCCTTCAATTTTCTTCAATATACTCCTATATCCATCCATTTTATCCCATTATTTCATTAATTAAATTCCTTTCATTAGATTTTTATAATATTTATAACTTTGAATGACGCAATATATTCTCCCAATGGAATGGGGTCTAATAATTATGAATAGGTTATAATTTTGTGGTAGAAACATGAACAACTGGGGTTCTTTGTGGGTAATGGTGTTCATGGAGGAGGACCACCTCTATATAATGGTTTTAAGATGATTTTATTTGAAATTTATGTTTTTAATTCATTCATGATTTGATAGAGGTCATGGTGTCATATTTATCATCCAGAACAGCATTTATTTACATGTGATCTCTTTTTCCTGTAAATGTTTATTTATGTACTAGTAATTCCATTGAATTATTTTAATGATTTATAGAAGATCTTATATATACAAAATTATTTTATGTTATTACATTTTTGTAGTCTATATAAGGATATAGGTGAAATATGGTTATCATAGAACCAATTTCACTATGTGGAATTTTAGAAAGTATTTATTTTTTATCCAAACTTCATGAAATTTAGAAAACTACCATTTGTTATAAAAAGTAATCCCCACATAATTCATTCACTTTTTCAATAATATGGGGAACAACATGATTGATATTTGTGAGGATTATTTAAGGAAAAATTAATATTCAAATAATTAGTTCCTATAAAAACACATTGGTTCAGTAATTTAATATTATACAATCATAGACAAGTTTCAAATATAACTATTTGAATTGTATGAAAATGTTCATATTCCGAAACCTCTCCATGGGAATCAGATGTTATACTAAATAAGCATATATCATCACAGAACATGAGGAAATATCTCTATTATGTAAACATATATCAAAGAGGATATTTTTTATTAGTCTATTTTGAGTTACAATCCGTTGCTTTAGGTGAAATTGCTATGAGTATTTAAATATGACATTATTTTCTATAAATCAATATTGAAGATAAAAATTATTAGTTCTAATATAGAGTGGTAATCAATATGGTTCCTTCATCTCAATGGTTTTTTTGTAGGGATTGAGGGTATCCATTTTGGGATTCTTAAATATATAGTTATCTTTAGAAGGAGATGACTATGCTAAAAATTCATAAAGATTCATGGTTGTTACAAATGTATTGATACCTTAACAGGTTCTTACTTAATGAAATTCATTGAAGATGAATTACAGACATGAATTCTTTTAAACTATTTCATGGAGTAGTTGGAACAGTCCTCAGGAATCTTGTATAATCACAAGAGTGACGATCATGGGGAAATGTATTGCTAAATTTCCCCTTGAGTATATGTGGGATGATACCAATAGGTTGACTCCACTTGTGAATGAAATTCTCACCAATGTGGATAACCATATGGGGGAATAGCTCTTCCCTAAGCTTTTTCTTCCGTTCCATAATTGATTTCATGTATTAATCAAATTGAATGGTCATGATCCATACATGAGGTGAATGGGGGCTTTCCCAAGCCAAAAGACCCAGAGGTTTATAGTAGAATGTTGGACGACACTAGAAGATGGTAATTTACCTAGTGGGGTCAAAAATTCTCTCATTGGATCAATCAGGTTTTTTGGATAGCATCCTATGTGGTATATTCTTTTGTGGAAATTTGGATCCAAAACATGAATCTACAATTGTAGTCAGGGTTAAGGCTTTTTCTAAGTTATAAAAATTAGATATTCAGAAATTATCAACCGGGTGGTCTCGATTTAAGAAAATATGTATTTCAAAATGGGACATATCAATACGGGATGTCCCATTTTATATTGATTGTAAAATTTAATACCCTCTAGGGTAGGATGGTAGCTCACTTGGGGGCTTTGAGATCAACAAAGACTAGCCAATTCTAGGGTCCCCATTCAGGTTGTATCTTCAATGCATGAATTTGTTCAACCAACATTTGTTGGAATCAAATTCAAGAGGATGATATTGAATAATCATGACCATTTCATATATAATTCCTATACTACTCCATCCAATATTTTCATGAATAATGCACCTGACACCCATAAAACATAGGGGTATCTCATTTCCAAGTGGGTTGGTGTTTCGGTTTCTATTAAGGATAAAGATATAATCTACGAGGGATACTCACCCTAAAGGGTTTGGATAAAATTAATACCATTTTTTAAAATAAATCCAACTTATTTGAAAAATTCATGCAAGGATAAGTACATAATAATCCCACACCAACATTAAATCATGTTCATATTGTAGGAGATGTGATTTTAGGTGGAAGACCCATTTATTAATTCGGTACATAGGCCTATAAAGAGTTACATTGAGTATTTGTTTCACTAATCCAAAAATGGAAAGCTACCATATTCCCTTAATTTATATTCTACCAGTGACTGATGACGAGTAAAATATGTATCAACCTATAATAGTGTTCAAGTATAGTAAATTAGTGGCATTGAGGAATCCTTTTATCTCAAATATATCAATGAATTAATCAATATCTCAATGAATCACTCCCCCACTAGTTGAATTATATTCTAACCCACTTATTGCTAAAAAATATGTGTTCCTAGAGGCTTCGAGGGAACGAATGTATGGGAAAATATCTATACCCAACCATAGTATTGGGCATTTTTATTTGGGGAAGGACATTATCTTTATATAATAAGGTTTCATATCTGAACTCATAAATATTAAATGCATGGATAAACCTAAGATAATATAATCATAAATCCAATACATTGACACCTCAATCAATTCACATAAATTACAAATCATGTAGTCGAAAAAACGATTCCCAAATTATTTAATCCTTATACTTGTTAGAGTGTGGAAGGAGTGGACAATGATAATACATTCCATGATCAGGAAAAATAATTTCTTATCCTATGACTTTATGATAACATTTTCATAATTAACTAAATCCATTTTATTTTCTCATTTTTATTTACATATAAGGAAAATATGTTGAAATTTCCTATCATAAGTGACCCTATAGGGTGAATTTACCTCCACCAATAAGACATAATAAATGATATACTATTAAAAAATCATTGACTGCATAGATTCCAATGAAACATGTGTTGTACTTCGATTACTTTCCCTTGATGAGAGTGAAACCTACATTATTATCCATTCTTATTATGGTAACATTTCCAGATCCCTAGATTAAATGGGATACATAGAGGATTCATCTATTTTCCAAATACTCCATGAATATTCTTCTATAAGAGGATGCTTATTTATTATTTTCACGCATGTCATCACTCATGTGAACCATTACATTGAATAAATACCGATGGATGTTAGAACATAATTTGATGAAATAATTTCCTCATTTCATTCCTTCAAGAGTATGGTTTATAGGTCATATAGAAGGATAGAAGTACTGATATATATAGTGGAAGTGACTACTTCCAAAAGTTTAAGAAGTCCTAAGGATTAGAAAAACTTATTTCTATTTCAATAACCCTTCAAATATTTGTGTGATTTTGACCAATTTTTTCTCTTTTAGAATGATATAGGTGAGATATTAATTATTCTATAACAAAAATGTAATTAAAGAGGGAATATGATTTTAATAGATGCCCCATTTTGTGAGATTATATTGAAGAATGGGCCTCTTAGAATTGTTGGACATATATACAGGGAGTGATTTTCAAACCTATCGAAGATTTTGTACTTCATTGAACTTAAAACAACTTCTTATATGATTCTGTTGTAAGAAAAATATTTAGAATATTTCAATGAAAATATTAACTATATATCATCACTATGGGATGATGGGTGATGATTATACCTTATCACCTATTTTTTGAATTATCTAAGTGATGTTATTACAAATGCATTATCTTATAAAGATACCAGGATAAATTTTGTACCCCTAAGTGTACCAATTAACCAAGAGATGGAAACTAACAATCCTATAGAAAATGTGATTATAATATGTGATTATTGAAGAGATTTTAGTGTGGCTCGAATGAACTTAGGATATTGGATCATCAATCATTAGTAATATAAACCCAAGGTCAGTGGGTGATATCATGGATGTCATAGATAATGGGGAATCAAGCCTCTATGTATCTACTATTCCTTTCCATATAGAAATAACTTTTGTGGGAGGGATGGATGGTGAACTGAAATAAAGGTTAGACTCAACTATTCCAATCATCGCATAGAAGAAGAAAACATTGTTAAATTATAGCTTGTGGGTTAAGGATATGAAAGTGATGACTTTCCCTGATCATGAAACCTCTACACTTCTATAATGGGTGTTCTAATGGGATAGTGGAAAGATAAGGGAAAGAAATATTTGTTAAAATATTTCCAAAAATCAAACCAATTGAATTGATGTTGGTTTATGATATTGAATGAGATATATATATTAAGAAATTGGAACTCTTTAAGAACCCATGACCCTTATATTTTTTGTAGGGGTCACTAATGAAGATAGTGGATAATAAAAAATAACAAGTGGTTGAAGCCCAATGAGGGTCAGAAATGGCCTCTGATATGGATTCCTTTGTTTTCACTACTGTCGATCAAGGTTTAGTGGATGTTCTAAGGGGGGATAAAGACCATGATTTCAATTTGGATACCAATATTAATGTATTAACATAATCATTCAATGATGGTTAGTAATCCATGTAACTTTTTATCCTTTTGTCTTTTCATTTATTTGTATTAATCATGATTATCTCTAGAAAACATCATGTTAATCTTATTTTAGTGGTTACTCAAAATGGTTGAGGTCAGTGGTTTCTCTTGGTTGTATTATTCTAAAAGTTTACATGCATCTATTTATTATGGAAGTAGATTTAAGGAATACAACGAAAAAGGTCTAATTATGGGGCTTAGTGCATGGGTTGGAATGAGGGGATCAATTTGCTAACATATTTTTGGGAAAAAGTCATTTTAGAGGACCACTGATTCATTTAATGAATGTGAATTATTTCCCTCCTATTATCATATACATATAATTAAAAATTTATTTGTCTATTATTTTTTAATTATGAATTCTAGTGATACTAGTACTAACCATTAAAACTCAAGGAATCATTATCACACTTCCTAAACCATAAAAAATCATTGGGATTAAAATAATTATAATTCTAGTACTTTTATGACGTGTTGATATTAAAAAATATTTAAGTGATGTGTTTCTATATTACACCTTCTCAAGTTCAAGTGACTTGGATACAGACCCAAGGGATATCATATTACTTAATAGTTGTAATAGAGATTATAGAAGTGTATCTCATAATTTATCATAGAGACTCCCCATAGTGAACATAATGCCATGAAATAACCTATAATTGATGTTTATCACTCTTGGATTTGGTAGGTATAATTTCCATAATATTAATTCCAAAGTGAGGGAGGTGATGGTCTCTTGAGAATAAATAAGCATATTCTAGTTAATTCTCAATGCTACAGAATATATGGACCTTTTTTACGGATTGGAATTTCATGCTCAATGATGCATGTGATCTTTCTAGGGATGAAGTAGAGTATCATGGTTGGGAAATGGAAAATAATACCCTTGTTTAACAGTTTCATGAATATTCATATTGGAATCATCAATAGTAAGATAATATCTATAAAATTATGGTGAATATTTAAAAATAAATTGATGAAAAGTCGTGACTGTTTAAGAAAATAGAGATTGTGGTCATTGTTATTATTGCAAGAGTACATTCATAGAAACCTAATTCATAGGTAGAGGCTGAAAAACTATCGAGGATAGACAATTTTGTCACTGAATCTATGCGACTAATTATTCAACATCAAGAGTCCATAGATGTCTTTGCTATGATAACACCATAATTTCCTTGGGAGAGGCTCGAGATTGTGGATGTTCTTCTTATTTTTATGTAATAAGTGAATGAAATTTATTTTTATTCATCCTTATTTTAACTTTTCTCCGTAATAATTATCCATTCATTATAATATGTGAAAGAGTGGAAGAAAAAATAAAAAATAACTTCAAACCATTTTAAGATAGAATATGATATGATAAAATGAATTGTGCGTTCCAAATACATGAGTCCAAATGAATTCCACCAGAGCACGGCTCATGGATGTGTAGAGGTATAAATTCCTTCACCATAACACTGGAGTACGTTCATTTAGTAGAAATAGTTCATATGATTTATTTCATAAGGATAGGTATAACAACATATACGATCACCATAATAATTGAATTAGTCCATTTCGATGAAAGATTTCTTCCAAATCATGGATAAAAGATGGTTGTATAGATAAATACCATCACCATACCTCTAGATTTGGTCCTTTTGGATGAAATATTTCCTCTTAGTCATGGATGAAGGATGGGTATAGGCATAAATACCATCACCATAACACTATAGTTTTTCTATTTGGATAAATGAGTTAACTCAATATGATAAAGATCATGAATAGAACATTTTTAATGATCCTTCCAGTATTCAAAAAGGTTTAAGAACACTAAGGGTGTGTCTTCACACATTTTTCATGAATTCTCGAGGATGGTAAACTAGATATGACATAAAGAGTGAATGATCCAAAATTTTCCAAGGATTAGGATCCTAGTTAGAATAGACTTACTTATACTAGGAGCATATTGTGGAACCCACAATATTTGAGTCTTTTATTTTATCATCGCAATATTTCTTTAACCCTCATATTGGTGATGCCAAATAGGCATAAACATGAATTTCACATAGGTTTTACTTTATGAATTTTAAAACTAATCTATTTTGTTCATTTGATACCATCACATTATTTTTTCCAAGATCATTTAAGGTGCGTGTTCTACGAGATGAGACATTAATTTTACATAGGTTGACACTTTGTGTGTTTATATCTCAGTGAGTTATATATATTTTTACTTATTCATTTTTCGTAAATGTTAGTAGAACCAATATGGATGATGCTTAATGTTTGATCACATTCACCGAATATGACATAGTATAAGGTCAAGATGTATGGATCAAAAGGTATGGTGGATTTCATAGAAACACAATTGAAGAGGACCCAACATGAATTTGTAGAGACCAATGTCCCCAATATAGATGATCTTATGTATAAGAATAAATTGATCATCCTAATATGAATAACACCCTACATTTATTATGGTGGGCGTACACACTCTAAGAGTGATCTAGTGGTTGGTTGTGTGATCCTGAGAGGCATATATATATACGAACTCTTTGTGAGTGTTATCAATCCAAATTATGAAATCTCGGGAGGAAGATACACACACTCTCCAAGAGTGTTATCTATTCTGATTGTCTGAACTCAAGAGGTAGATATATGTACTCTCTAATAGTTAATTGAAGCAGTGATGGAAGGGATGTTGTCATGAACCAACTCAGACACTCTGGTACCCTAATAACAAGCTAATCTTGGCATAGCCTGCAGGGAATTCCTAGTCCCCACATGTCGGTGACTATCACATAACATCATACCATATAAATGTGGGAACAAATTTTCCCCAAAATTGTGTAAGATAATGATACATATCAGTATTCTAAAAAACTCATAAAGGAGATTGTAAAAGAAACCAAAAAAGTATATCAAAAACCCAATCAACATGTCCTAAATTTACTCAAAGCCTGACAACATAAAACTAAATAATCTCAATGGTATCAACACTCCAGAACAAATATTCAAAAACATCAACCACCACTAAGTGTTGATTTCCCTTTTCTTAGACCTGGTATGATAAAATCTATATATGACTGATGGTAATGAAATGGTATGATTTATAAAGATAAATAGGGTCTTATAATGTTTTTTAGAAAAATATTCCACAATATTAAACCATATCATGCATTCAATTTTAAATAATAAGGTTCTTGGAAATACATTTTCATATCTAAAACAAATATTACTACATTTCATAATGATACAAAACATTTAAAACATTGATTAAATAAACTCTTTATAGAAATAAGTTTTTATAAATAATAAGGATTGAGTAAATAAGTTTCACAATCAATTAAATTTATAATTTAATAGTCTCAATAAGAACCATGGATACATGCCATAGAGTTTGATAGTCTTTAGTTATATGATCCTCACACTCTCATATCACGAGTCATGGAATATATGAACTCACATCCCTCAGGCTCATGATGAATTGGACTTATCAACATTTCATTAGGATTATGATCTACTTAACACGTTTTTAGTTAGAGTTATCATCATCAATAATTTGATATGAAATAACTATTCTAGCATGATTATTTAAAATAACTGGCTAAATATCTAGGATCACTTGGTATTAATAAATATATCTTCTGAAATGAATAAATGATTTCATTAAAAATCAATTTTTAGTCATAGTTCAATTGAAAAATTAATCTTTTCAAAATTCCAATTCACATTCAAAATAAAAGATAGGTTTTAATTGTCAATTCATGCCTTCAAAAAATATGACCAATCATAGATTTTTCATTAATTCAATTTATGAAAATTTACTCTAAATTAATTAAATAATGCATAATTTTTTTAAATTATAGACCAATTCCAAAATCCATTAGTATTGGGGGTTCTTCCCAAAATCTATTCCGATTAAATTACCATTTCAATTCAGATCCAATGGGGTTTCCATAATTCAATTTAAATTTATTTAAATAAAATGATGAAAATTAATGTATAACTACATGGAGAAAATTAAAAGACCACTCCAACCATTAATCACAGAAATCAAAACTGGAAACAATACCCACAAATGAAAAATGATGGCATGTAAGATCTTGTAACAAACCTAGAATCAATATTCAATGACAAGGAGTTCAGAACCATGAATTTAAATATGATCAATAAAACACCAACAAATAAATAGAGAGATATGGAATAGATATGAAGACCTCTTACACAAATAGGTGGACTAAATCCAACATGATGATAAAGCTCTAAAAATATTATCTAGAGGGATTGGATATATCCAAAATCCGCAATAAGAATCATCTTGGCCAAGATCCTGGAAGCATGTAGGAATGAAATGTGAATTTCAACTGAACCGAATTCTTAAAACTAAAACTGTAGATTTTATATGAAATGATACCCAATTACACATCATATAATTATTTCGTCTAATATATAGTGAAAAAAACATCACATTTTATAGGAAATTTTATTATTAATATTTTCATGGAATTTTAGATGTACATAGTGTATAACCTTGTTTTTTTGTGTACCTATTTCATGTAATCTTCTAGGTGATTATTACATGTAATGGAACCCCTTTATAAGGCATGAAAATATGCATTATATTCTAAAAATAGTTGGTTTATGAAAAAAATAATAATCAAATACCAGACCTTGGCATGACATGTATACTCCCAATTCAATCTTCACATTACTTAGCAAATGGAAAAGCATAAGAAAAAATAAAATAAAATATACAAGATATAATGGTCGCGGGGTGTTATATATATCCAAATTTTACTATGATGGACTAATGAATAAATGTCCACCCAATAAATTAAGGATTACAATTTCCCATCATTAATATCATACCATCTATTCATGAGGTTTAAGTCAATACATTATGGATAAAATAATGGTTGTAGGATGAGATTTCAAAATCATTCATTGATAAGGAGATTGACACACAAGTGCGTAACATTGAGGGTACTGGATCACCATGAATAGTTATATTATGGATTTTTTAACTAATAATTCAAATATTTCCAAATAAGGTGTTATGAGGTAAGACCTTTATTGTAACGACCCAAACATTCATTAATGAAAATTCCTCTTGATCTAATTAAATGTCTTATTATGGTTATAGAAAATGTGAACTACATTGGTTTTATGTTTCTGGATTTTAATATACCATTAGGAATTGTGACCGCTGCTAATATAGGCATTGAACAGTGATCAAATTATTAGTATAAATATAGGGCTTTAACAAATCCAATTTACTCAGACACAGGAAGTGATTGCCTCATCCAGTAGACATGCCCCGTATGAAGCCCATTTGCCGGTGCTCGTAAAGTAGGTGGAGTCATTGCACTTTTCTCCTGACCAATCCCATGCCGAGCATGAACACGTTAAGCTTGAGTGGAACCAACTACATGAGAAGAGGAAGTTAATAGATATTACCACCCGAGGGATGTTATCAGGGCAACCCAAGAGTCTGTCACCATCGCACACCGTACCCTTCGGTCTTATATGCATGTTATAAGGGGTTATGTAACAATAACCAAACACTATTACAATGTATGTTATTGTTTTATATAGAATGTTAATTCATTTTATTATTGTTTCTTTGTAAATACTTTTTAAGGCCCAAATAGTATTTTCAGTTAATATTCAACTAAGATATCTATTTTGAAGAATTAGAGGATTTTTTTAATAAATAAATATTTTAATAAAATATTTTTATTTAATTAATAATTACTAAATTTAAATGATCATATAAACTTATGAATGCAATTGTAATTTTTATTATGTTTTCAAAACAGAGTTTCTCAAAACCCATTAATTTTCGGTAAATGTCAGTTTTTATTTTAGAAGTAAAAATTCACATATTTATAAAATTATTTAGATAAAATGAATATTATTTTTGGAATAATGATTTTCAAATTATCCAATGGTGAATTTTTCATAATTTTCTGAGATAGATGAATTTTTTGGTAAAAAGTTAAATAATGTTTTAATATAAAATATGTTTTATGACACCATAATGACTCAATAGTGAGGTAATAAAATACTATAAAAATTATTTTCGACCAATATATGATTTATCATTAAAATAAAGTGATTTTAGATTGGTTTGATTTATTTTACAAAGATTTTGGGGACCCTCCAAGAGATATAAAACATTTCGTCTTTTTAAATTGTTTTCATTGAGAGTGTGACTCACCTCCACATAAGCAACCACATTATTTAAAGAATTTCGTCTAGTGGACTTATAAATTTTTTTTACCACTCCACTTTGTCAAAAACCATGGGATAAACCATGGGATGGTTTTTAGTATTGATTAGTTTAATGTGAGGTGTCCCAAACCTAAATAATAAAGAATTCCCTATCCTTTCCTATATAAATCCACCCAAGCCCCCAATTCCGCTTCACTCAAAGACTTTGGAGTCTGACCAACCCCTTCCCTGCTTTCAATATAATCCTCCAATAGTGCCCCAAGCTCCCAAGAAGCCTCTCTCAAGCCTCTCCTAGGCATTTGGGATCACACTTCCATGTAAGGGATTTCTTGCTTTCTCATTTTTGTCTAATTTTCATTAAGTTGTTATGCCCTTTTTTCAATTAAAAATGTTGGGGTATGATTTCACAAATCCCCCATACATTCCTATTTATGTTTGGATGATGGTAGAACCCTTTCTCTCTCATTAAAGCCTCCCATGTACACCCGTTTCCATGCTGAAATTCCATGAGTGTTTCTCTCTCCTCTTTTACATCCAAGTAATTATTTTGTATTGTGTATCTAAATTACATTACGTTTTTTGGGATAAGTATCCATATGAACTGATTATTTTCCATTTGGTGTAAATATTATGAGGAATCCTTTTCTATCTCATAAACTATATTCATGAATCCTTATGTCACGCCGTTATGCTGCACAAATTGCACCACATTTTCCCAAGCTAAGATCATTGCGTAGTGAATACCATACCCATGTATCTATCAAGGGTATTCACCTTTATGTACATATACCTATGAATGTTACTTTCATGTATTTATTACACATTACTTAATCGTGCAATAACATATGATGTTTATTGATTCCATGTTATATGATCCATGTGGCACACTTATGCATGAAATAATAAGTTTTAGAAGGGTGAACCTTTATAGCTCTCCAATGCATTGGGTAAAGTATAGTATCATGATACACCATTTTAAATGGGTGTTGAATCATGATAATTCATGTTCAATGAGGTTTTACTCATGCTTCATGTGAATTGAGGTTTTACTCATGTTATATGTGCAATGACCCTTGGCTCATGATAATTCCATGTTAACTGTTGTTGGCACATTTCCATGTAGTGATTATCATGATTTATCATGCCTTTATGTTCATGTTTCTCTTGTGATCCGTTGATATGCCTATTTTATAACAAGTATTTTATTCCTCCTGTTATTCCATTATTATTCCCTTACTGGGCTTTATAGCTCACCCTTTTCTTTTGCATGTCCTGAGGTTATCCCATGCAGTGTTAAGTACGAGGGAATGAAGTGGTCATGTAAAGGTTGTTTTCAATAAAGATGTTTTGTGTTTTATGTTATAAGATGTTATGTAATGTTATTTATACCCAAATACACTATGCCTCTCGATCTTCTATGTTGTATCAAGTGAAGATTTTATGTAATAAATCAGGTTTAAGAGTGTAATAAAAAGATGGGTTGTTATAGTTGGTATCAGAGGATAGGTTTAGTAATTTTTTTGGGATTAGGATTATAAAACCCTAGTAAATACATAGAGACAAGAATAAGTATGATAAAAATAACCCTAAGTATTGGTTAGTATTGAGTAAGTGGTTTAACAATAAAATGCCTCCCTGTATGGATTCGAGCAGGTAGAGGCGTCTCTGGAACAAATGTATACTAGAGGTAAAACCCAAAAACACCACTTTGAGCTTGACTCGAATGGGAACTAGTGCACAAAAATAGGCCATGCTGCACTCTTGGTTACGAAAATCCCATGGGATATGCTTCGGTAAATTCATAAGCTTAGTATAAACCCTTATTAAAGGAATTAAAAAAATTCCCCTAAAAATATATGTTAGAAAGTAAATCATTGATAGAATAGATTGAAATATATAGATTCATAAGTTATGGAAATAAATGTTATTTACAAGTCATTGGTTTTGTATTTCGATTACCCTTTATGTGTTACTGCTATCTTTCATTTTCTTCCAGCCAATGGATGGTAATAGGAGGACTCATGCTAAGAACTGATGTGAAGATCACAATGATGACTGTGCTAATGAGATGCCCAATCCGATGGGAGTGGGAATCACGAACTTTTTCACGCTTCTCTCTTAGTTAACTCAAGATTTGAATAGAAACATTGGTTAAGAGGAACGTTCAACATCCCCTAAGAAATAACAAGTCGCTATCGAGAGCTTCATGAGACAATGGACTCATACTTTTAATGGATCGTATAATCACTCAATCGCCGAACAAAGGATCAACACCATTGAAAAGATCTTCTCCATCCTTCAATGTTCCAAACAAGAGAATATTCTTCTGGATGCTTATCGTATGGAAGGTGAAGTCAATAAATGGTGGACGTTGAAAAAAAATAAAAATCCTATAGAATATATTGATGTGTTGGAATGGAAGGATTTCTGGAAAATGTTTTTCGATAAATATTTTACGTGCACCCTCCGACATAAGATGGAAAGGGAATTCCTTTCCCTCAAGAAAAAAAATTGCGAATATGTCGGAGAGTACGAGGAAAAATTCGCAAGGGTTTCACGTTATGCCTCTAGCTTTGTCGTTAACCCCGAATGCAAGGTTGAACACTTATTTGGTGGGCTGAAACCTAGCCTACGTAAAGTGCTAGCGATCCATGACTTCAACAGCTATGAGGAAATTTTTCAATGTTCCTTCAAGGTCAAAATGGAGATCAGAGATTCTTAGGGGTATCATCGTGATAGGAAGCATAATGTGGAATTCAATGCTGGTGGTCCGATGGATAAATCCAACGGTGCTAAGAAGATCCAGCTCCCCATTTTCCAATGGTGCGGAAAGAAGCACCCCGAAAATTGCCTGAAGGGGACAAGGAAATGCTTTGGGTGTGGAAGAGAAGGGAACCTAGCTGTTAACTACCGAAAAGAAAAACCCACAGTTGCAACAGAGGAGAATAATGATCTATTCCAACTAAAACATGTTGTTCATTTCTACAACAACAAAGAACTATGGAATCTTTAAAATCAGTTCCCTAAGCTAAAGAATTTCAGAGGCAACCAACAACCTCCGAGGCACCAAGGGAGAGCTTTTTCCATCACTACTGCCGAAATGAACACCGACAAAGAAGTGGTGACCGGTACGCTAGTTATTCATTCATAAATACTGATCGTACTTTTGGATTCAGGTTCTACACATTCTCTTTTAACCAATAATTTTTAGTAGAACAATCCCACCACCACCACAAATCATGGATGTAATGATGTCGGTGAGTACAGAAAATGGAGAAATCATTTCATCCCATGCATATAACTCCTCCCCTGTCATAATATGTGGATTGAATTTCCTAGCGAACCTCATCATAGTCCCTCTAGTGGAATTTGATGCAATTTTTGACATGGATTGGCTTTCCTGATATAGAGCCAACATAAATTGCAGTGAGTGGGAAATCACTCTCCATGTGGAGAATATTCCCCCGATTATATACAAGTGCAAGGAAGAAGATGAATCTTCTTTAGCTCCATCATCCCAAGAATGTATATTACTGCCCTATGAGCACATGTATCCAGCTCAGGTGATTAAGTCTAAGGAGGCAACTATCCTTGAAGACATGCCTATTGTGGAAGAATTTGCTGAAGGTTTTCCCAATGAATTTCATGGTCTTCCTCCTAGAAGGGAGGTTGAATTCTCAATTGATCTTATACCTAGGGTATTTCCAATATCCAAGAATCTATATAGAAAGGCTGTTGTGGAGCTTGAGGAGTTGAAAACACAACTACAGGAGAATCTAGATAAATGTTTTATATTCCGAAGTGCTTCACCATGGGGTGCACCACTCCTCTTAGTCAAGAAGAAGGATTTTTCAATGCCCCTTGGTATCTATTATTGCGAGCTTTACAAAATAAAAATAAAGAACAAGTATCCTCTCCTACAAATTGATGACATGGATGATCAGATGCGTGGATCAGAATACTTATCCAAGGTGGATTTGCGGTCGGGATATTCTCATTTGAGGGTGAAGAGATTATATATACCCAAGACTGCTTTTCGTACATGATAAGGGCACTATGAATTCATATTAATGCTTTTAGGACTCACTAATTCTCCATAAATCTTCATGGAATTGATGAATAGAGTCTTTAGGGATTACCTTGACAAATTTGTGGTAGTCTTTATAGATGATATTCTAATATATTCCAAAACCATGGAGGATCATGAGGATCGTCTAAGAACTATACTAGAGACATTGAAGAATGAGAATATCTATGGAAAGTATAACAAGTGTGAGTTCTTGTTGAAGAAGGTCTCATTATTGGGCCATATCATCACAAGCGATGGGATATCTATGGATCCCTCCAAAACAGATGCAATTGAGGGATTGATGAGGCTAACATCAGTAACGAATATCCATAGCTTCTTGGGGTTAGATGGATATTATCAATGAGTTGTGAGAAATTTCTCATGATTGTCCAACCCTATTAAAAAGCTAACTCGGAAGGTAGTATTGTTTGCTTGGATTGACGAATGTGAAGAAGGCTTCAAGGAGTTAAAAAGGATGCTCATCACTTCCCCCGTGATCAGTTTACCAACAAGAGGAGAACTTTTTGTGGTATTCAGTGATGCTTTGAAGAAGGGCATGGGTTGTGTATTGATGCAAAATGACAAAGTCATCACCTATGCTTCAAGGCAATTGAAAGTTCATGAGAAGAATTATCCAACACATGACTTTTTGTTGGCTACGGTGATCTTAGATTTAAAACTGTGGTGGAAATATCTCTTTGGGGAGAAGATTGAAATATATACGGACCAAAAAAGCGTCAATTAAATATTCACATAGAAAGAGTTGAACATGCACCAACGAAGATGGTTAGAGATGATCAAAGACTATGACTGCTGAATCCATTACCACCCTGGGAAAGTGATCAAGGTGGAATATGCACTATGTAGAAAAGACCCAACAATTCTATCATTGATGATAATTGAGAAGGACCCAATATTGTTATATTTGATGAAGATGGACATGGGAATCATAAAGAAGGGATAATCATCAATCATTCAAAAATGATTGCTCAACTGTCTCTTTTGGAGATGTTAAAGGATGCTCAAAAGGATGATGTGGGACTTTAGAAGAGAGCGGAATCTATCAGAACAGGGAAATACTTTGAGTTAAATTTTAATGAAGGAGGAATTGTGAGATTTAGGAAAAGACTATGTGTTCCATCAAGTCTGGAGCTGAAGGAGGATCTTTTGGATGATGTGCATAGTTAAAATATCTCTATTCACCTAAGAAACACAAAGATGTATTGAGATCTCAGAGGGAATTATTGGTGTGATAATATAAAGAAGTAGATCGTTGAGTATACATCATAGTTCTTAGTGTGTCAGCAAGTGAAGGTAGAGAGGCATAAGACTAAGGGGATGATGCAACCATTTTCCATACCAGCATGGAAATGGGAGAACATCAATATGTACTTTTTCACCGGACTTTTGAATACATCCATAGGAAACAATGCAATCTGGGTTGTTGTGGATTATAGTAAAAAGTTTGGGAGGATTTCTCATTGGATCAGCTGACACAGGTATATATCAGGGAAGTGTTAAGGCGGTATGGAGTACCACTCTCTATTGTATCCGATTGAGATCCAAGATTCACCTATATATTTTGGAAGAGTCTCCATCATGCTGTAGATAATGATCTGAACTTATGTACGGAATATCAAACTCAAACTATGGTCCAATCCGAGAAAACTATCAAAAAAATGAGGACATTTTGAGATAATTTCCTATGGACTTCAAAGGAGGGTGGGACCAATATCTTCCACTGGGTGAATTATCCAACAATAATAGATTCCACTCAAGCATGTGAATGGCACCTTATGAATACCTGTAAGGGAAGAGGTACTGAACACTGATATGTTGGGACAAAATCGGTGACCATAAGCTACTAGGACCATAAATGGTCGATGAAATGGTAGAGAAGGTGAAATACATTCAGTAGCATATCACGGCAGCCTAGAGTCAACAGAAGAGTTATATAGATAATAGTCGATGAGACCATGAGTTTAAAGTTAGAAACATGGAATTTCTATGCATATCTCAATGGAAGAAGGTCATGTGGTTTGTAAAGAAAGTGATGTTACGTCCTAGGGACATCATCCCCTTCACTATTCTTGATCATGTTGGGGTTGTGGCCTATCGATGAGAACTTCCACCTACCAAGAACAAAGTACTTGATGTCTTTCATGTACCCCCCTTATGGAAGTACATACCAAACCCTTCACATGTACTCTCTTCAGAGGTAGTACAGCTAGAGGATAATCTTTCTTACGAGGAGAAAGTAGTGAAGATCTTAGATCATAGAGAAAAAGTTAATTGAAATAAGACTATTCCCCTCATCAAGGTGTTGTGGAGAAACCACAAGTTGAAGAAGATACATGGGAATCAGAGGAAGTGATGAAGTAAAGTTACCCACATCTATTTTAGTGTGGGAAAAGGAAATTTTTATTGAAACATTTCATAAGGGGGGAAGATTGTAATGACCCAAACATTCATTAATGAAAATTCTTCTTGATATAATTAAATGTCTTATTATGGTTATATAAAATGTGAACTCACTAGTGCAGAAAACGTTATTTACGTCGGTTATTTTTCATTTTTTGCATCAGTTATTAGCCGATGTTAATACGGATGACGTTATAAATACATTTTTTACGTCGGTTTTTTAAAAACTACCATAAAAAAATAACATCGCGGTGTTTATCACGTCAGTTAATTAATAACTGACTTGAAAAAACCAGGGGGGTTTATAGTGTCGATTATTATATAACTGCCGTGATTAACCTGGGGGGTTTAATCTGGTCGGTTATATAATAACTGATGTTATAAACCTATTCGGGGGTTGTTTATCACATCAGTTATTCAATAACTGACGTGATAAACCGATCCGTGGGGGTTTTCACGTCGGTTATTAAATAACCGACGTGATAAACCGTTTCACAAGATTTTTATCACGTCAGTTATTTAATAACGGGCGTGATAAACCATTCCATAGGAGTTTATCACGCTGGTTATTAAAAAAACCGACGGGATAAACCCTTCCCTATTTCTTTATCACGTCGGTTATAAAATAACCGACGTGCAAGACATATTTTTGTTTAAAATTTTAATGCAGTCCTCTGATCTCCCCCAGAAACAACCAGAAACCAAATCAAGATTTCATACCACAAAAAAAAGAAGTAGATAAAAACAAGAACTAAATCAAAATTATGAATTTACAATGATAAAATATAAAACTTACCCTATATGACAGCACCCACCACACCCCTGGACTGCCCCAAACACCCTGGGACAGCCCCAAAAACCCCGGGACAACCCCCCCCCCCCCACTGGACACCCTCCACCCCCTGAACAAAACCCCCTCACCCATCATGAAAGCCCCCACCACACCCATGTACTATCCTCGACCCCCTGGACATCCCCAAACACCACGTGACAACCCCCCCCCCCCCCACCTTCATCAACTGCACCCCCTCACCCCCTCACCCCACTTGACAACCCCCACCACACCCCTGAACAGCCCCCGACCCCTGGACAGCCCCAAACACCCCGGGACAACCACCCACCCTCATGTATACCCCCCACACCCCTGGACAGCCCCCCAAACCCCTGGACAGCCCCAATCCACACCCCTAGACTGCCCCCCGACCCCCTGGACAGCACCAAACACCCCGGGACAACCCCCACCCTCATGTATACCCCCCAAACCCTGGATAGACCTCCCCCAAAACCATTAGAGCCCCACCCACTCCCTGGAAAGCCCTCCCCCCACTTGACAGCCCCCACCACACCCCTGGACTACCCCCCGACCCCCTGGACATCCCCAAACACCCCGGGACAACCCCCCCCCCACCCTCATGTATACCCCCACACACCTTGGAAAGCCCTCCCCCACCCCATTGGAGCCCCCACCACACCCCTGGACTGCCCCTCGACCCCTTGGATATCCCCAAACTCCTAGGGACAACCCCCCCCCCCCCAACCCTCATGAATACCCCCCACCACACCCGGGACAGCCCTCCCCCACCCCATTGGAGCCCCCACCACACCCCTGGACTACTCCCCGACCCCCTGGATAGACTTTAACACCCCTGGACAACCCCCCCCCCCCCCACCCTCGTGTATACCCCCACCCCCTGGACAGCACTTCCACACCCCTGGACAGCCCTCCCACACCCCTGAAACAGAGCAAAAAGTTACTGAATACAATCCAGAACCCTCTCACCCCACTAGACTGCCCCCACTACACCCTTGGACACTCCCCACACTCCTAGACATCACCAACACCCCCTGGTCATCCCCCCACCCTCTTGTAGACCCCCACCCCCTGGACAACACTCCCACATCCCTAGACAGCCCTCCCACACCCTTGAAACAGACCAAAAAGTTTCGAAAAACAGACCGGATCCCCATCAACCCACTAGACAGCCCCCACCACACCCATGGACTACCCCCCCCCCATCCCCATTGACACCCTGGACCCCCCCCCCCCACTGGACAGCCCCCCACCCTTAGAAACCCCCCTCACCCCACAAGACACCCCCACACCCCTGTAAACCCCATGGGAAACCTCCCACTCCCCTGGACATCCCTTCCACCCTTCTAGAAATTCTCCTAACCCCCTAAAATCCCCCCCCCAACTCTCATGCACACCCAGGACACCCCAGCCCACCTGACTGTCCTCCCATACCCCGGGACACCCCCACCCCACTAAACACCCCCCACACCCTTAGAACCCCTCCCCCCAGACCAGAATCCATACCAGAAAAAAAAATCATAAGTAGACCAAAACAAGAAATAGAGAAAAATTAAACATTCACATATATAAAATTCAAAGCTTACACTGTCAACTTCAAAAAAATCTAAACCCAACCTAAACGACTACCAAATACACAATTACAAGAACAATATTAAAAATTACATTTTACATTACAAACAACTAAAATTCAATCAAACCTGTAAAATAATTTGACCACTCCACTTGTAAGTGTTTGATGTCTTCAGCAGTATAGTGTTGAGGTTTTTCAAAAACCTACAAATGAAAAGGTTAATAGTTAACATGTATAATGAATAAATCAAATTGAAATATTATGGAAATGTTTAAGAGGAAATATTACCATGTCAAAATTCACAACTATCCCAGTTGTTATTATTTCATACATAAATCTTATCATATAATATCCGCATTCAACGAAGCCTTGTTTTTCATGAAAATTCTATTTGAATGAGTGTAAATTCAATATATTATTTTTATGTAATAAATCAAAAAGTAAAAATTGTAAATGGATATTTACCTTCACATTTACATATTTGATCTTTGCACTCCTTTTCTTTGTGTTTTTTCAAAATTAGTCCCATGCCCTGTTAGAAAATAATACAAATGGGGTAAATTTAAAATTCATTATAATATATAAAAGTATTGAGAAATTGAAACTTACTTTTCCAATATATTCTTAAAACATTCCCTCACATCATCATGGACAGAGCATATCCAATAATGTGTTTTCTACCATGGTCAAAAAACCCAAAACATCCAATGATCACTGATAAAAGGAAACTTATGGTTAGTGGTTTTTTATGTTAAAAGATAATGAACTATTTGAGAGAGATGTGTTTCATACCTCTCACAAAAAGTCATCATCCAAAATTGTGTGACTATATTCTTTTCACGTATTTCAGTAATATAAAGCATTCTTTGTTCCTCATCCAATTCACATGCTTCAAGGGAAATTAGTTGCGGGTCCATGAATCCATATACATCTATCAGCTCATTCCTCTCACAAATTTTATAAAGATACATAATACAAAATAGATATAAGTATACATTTTTAATAAATATAATGAAGGGAAAAGGTGTTAAGACTTACATGGAAAAAATTTGCACCACGTTGATGCCCAGATTATCTCTAGTAACAAGCTCCATGATATTAGTTTTCATAATCCCCACACTTATTGCATGTCCACAAACACGAGCTTCCATTGCAAACTCATAATGAACCGCCAACTAATTTGAATATCTTGACAGTCTATCAAGACTACTAGAATCTGTTTTCGATGTCATAGCCATTTGTCTTTGTTTTTGTCTATACAGTATTTATTTACCTTTGAAGTATTCCTGTAAAAATAAATATAAAAATATATTAGTTTTCAAATGATAAAACTACATTAATAATAAAATATAATAAAAGATATAACATTCATACCTCTATGGTAATGAGTCGAAGAAGTATGGACGGCCAAATTAAAAAATGGGTGATACTATGTCCAACTGTCTTCACCTCATCTATAGGTAATGGTACTCGAGCTGATATATCTATAATATCCTGTACAGTGACCCTCTGATTCTCTACCTCTAATTATTGATGATGAACTATATCTCTTATAAAATACACCCACACATATGCTACTTTATGATGTTGAGGATCAACAACATATAACTCACAATAAGTAGGAAGATGTGGTGGAGGATTTGGATAAAAAATGGGCTCCCCAGGCTGAGGTGGGGGAGTGGGAGCTACTGGTGGAGGTGGAGGATAAATAATGGGGTCTGCAGGGGTGGTGGAGGAGTGGGAGTTGCAGCCTGAAATTGTCTTTTCATGTCTACAAACATAGACTGTACTGATGCTCTAATATTTTCCTCAATCATCGCATTAATATTATGTAATTCAGCCTCTGATGATGCTATAATTTCTTATAAACCCCCTTAATGTTAGAATTTTAAGAACATGGAAACACTTTTCTTATCAATACACCTGTCAGATATCCTCTTACACGACTAGGATGTTTGGGATTCCCCAATGCTACATATTAAATATCTTGCCTCCCAATAGCTGTAAATTCCCCCTGTGAACTTTGCTCCTCAAGAGAGTCCTGTATTACTTAATTGAACATTTCTGTAATGATTGAAATTATATGAAGAAAACAGTTAACATAAATAAATAAAATAGATATCTTACAATCCTCTCAGCTATGATTCTCAATTCTTATGAAAGATATTTGCCTTTTTTCCTTCCGATCTCTCTTCCGTTTTTCATGTCTAGATGGAGGGGATGGAGGGGCCTCCTATCCAGAGCTTGAAGACTCAGCTCTTTGGTGTTGAAAATTTTCCTCCATCATTTGTTCTTCCAAAAATGCATACCCTCCGCGAGATAAACTATGAGGGTATACATTTTTATATTGGATATCTTGATGATCTTTCCTAGTTTTCTATAAATTATGAATAAGAAATCAGTAAGAAAACATTAATAAGATCATTTATATAAGAAATCTTATAAAATTTTACATTGCCCTTACCAAAAATGACTCTTTTCTTCTACTTTCATAAAACTGTCTCCATGTGTCTTCATCTATAAAAGGATATCTACGACATGGATTTTCATGACTCCTATGACCATAAATGAAATCAGATGAGAGGGTTGATTTGAGATCCCTCCATCTCCTAGAATCCAACAATAAGCATTTCTTCCTGACTCCTCCAGTGTCAGTAATATCAAATTTCATCTGATAAAGAAGAGGATAAACATAATATATATACTAGACACATTTAAATAAAATCCAAACAATAGCAAAATATCTTACCAAAATCATCTCCCACAACTGAGAGACTATCACTTTATCCACACTTATCCAGTCGTCATAAAAAATTCTTACTTTGCTCTTAGCCTGAGTTGATACAAAACTCTTAAAATATTTTGCATTTGGACATCTATGGATATCATTATCATAAAACTCAACGAGTATCCTCTGATCCTACGAATGGGAAAGTTCTAATTTTGGTAAACTTGTGCACCCACGTTTACCATCATTTGAACTCTATGTCGTAATAGGAGCATGTGTATGTTCCTCCCCAGAGGTATGACCAATATCCTCATCTCCAGAATCTTGTGTTTGATCAACTGAATGATCTTTCATTATCCTTTAAATCAAAAAAACAAACATTAGTTCAAAAATAAACAAATTCAAATATTTTCATACTACTTTAATCAGAAAATAGAAAAGTGTACTAAGTTACATAATAGTAAACATTGTTAATATGGTAAGCATGATAAACAATGGTAAAGATGTTAAAGATGGTCAACATGGTAAACATGGTAAACATGGTAAACCTGGTAAACCTGGTAAACATTGTAAAGTAATTGTCACTGAACAAAAATTATAGATATATAATTCATGTAATGGTAAACATGATAAAGTAAACTAAACAAACATAAAACAAACAAATGCTTATACTTATTTTGTTTTAATACATGTTTTAATAAAGAAAAAATGTACAATATTTAACATTTTATGAAAAAAATAAATGTAAACAAGAAATAAACATATGTTACCTGTAATTTTAGGAATGTACAAATGGATTGTTTTCAAAAATTCCTTCATCGTGATCGTTCCTTATGGCCCAAACCATGTCTTCAATATGCTCATCATTATGTTCTTTTAATCTATCCATGGAAGTAGGGATCTCAAATAAATCAGAATCTTCATCAAGTTCATCCTCACCAACATATTGTTTTTTCCCTTATAAAACAAAATCCCACTGCATATTTGATTGATCTACTACATAGAATGTTTTTTCATGTGTTTCCATTATAAACGAATCAGCTCTGTCTTCCAATCTATTCAGATTAACTAGGGTCATTCCAAACTCATCGGGTCTGACACTGTTGTTACTGAAAAACCATTTACAGTTAAAAATAGGAATATTAATTTTAAAGTAATCAACCTCATATATGTATTCAATCACTCTATAATATTCACATGATCTGGAAATTGGGTTTTTTCCTTTGGCACTCGAAAAATTAATTTCTTCTGCAAACACCAATACACCACTATTCTGAACTGCACTTCTGTTGTCCCAAGCTTTCGTATGAAATGTATAGAAATTAATGTCATAACTGGACCATGTTATCAAATTTAAACATGGAACACCCACTATCCATTTTAATGTCTCTAATTCATCTGATCTACCGAGAAAGGTCTTTTTAAACAATGACAAAAAAGTTCTGTTGTGCTCATTCAAAATCCACATTTCTTTCTTCTTTGGATGACATTGTTTCAACTAATTAATATGCAATGTGATATACAGTTGAGCATCAGTTATGTTATTCAAGATGTAGGATTATAACTTCTTCATCTATTTAGCTGACAAAGATTTTACTTTCATGCCACGAATCCCCTTTCCATCATTATTTACTCTTTCATGGAGAGATGGAGGAAAACAAATTTGTTGCATCGCAGCCAAGTAGCTCGTACAAAACTATACTACCTCCTCAGAAATATACTTTTCATTAATGGAGGCTTTAGGTTGATAAGGATTTTTAACATACACCTTTAATATTTTCATATACCTTTAAAAAGGATACATCCAAAGAAGAAATATAGGTCCACAAAGATTTATTTCTCGAACCATATGAATCATTAAATGCACCATTATACCAAAACAATTTGGAGAAAATATATTTCCAATCGACAAAGTATAAAAATTTCATCCTTTTCCAAAATCTTCAAAGCATTCACAACAATCGCCTCATTACAAATTGAATTGAAAAAATAACACAACTTCATTATAGACTTTCTGACACGGATGGTAAATATTCCACGCAATGAAACTGGTAGAATTTTTTGCATCATGATGTGATAATCATGTGATTTCATACCTATCAACTTCAAGTCCGTCAATGAGACAAAATTTTTTACATTTGAAGAATAACCTTGAGGAACTTTGACATCATGAAGACACTGAAAAAAGATAATTTTCTCCCTCTTCGATAATGTATGACAAGCCGGGGGATGAAATGTCCATCGTCCTTTAGAATTGGGAGCTAACTCCAAACGTATTCCCATTGATAGTAAGTCTAATCTTGCATTCAATCCATATTTTTTTTCTTTCCGTTAATATCTAACAATGTTCCAATCAAACAATCACATATATGATTATCTACGTGAATGACATCAATATTATGTTTAACTTCATGATACCTCCAATATGGTAGCTCAAAAAATATTGACATTTTCTTCAAAATATGTCTATCATTACCAGATTTCTGTGTCTTTCCCAATGTCACATCAAGGGTTTTCACGCTCTCACAATACATATCAGGGGATAAAGGTTTTGGAGCATTATCGAATTCTTGTGAGCCATTGAATGCCTTTTTTAGTCTTATATAAGGGTGATCTACAGGCAAAAACATTTGATGACCCATGTACACTGTTTTCCTCCCATGATGCAATTGACAATATGATGTCTGTTGTTCGCAAATTGGACATGATTTATGCCCTTTAAAACTGTATCCAGACAAATTTCCATACGTCGGGAAGTCATTTATAGTGAATAGAATCATTTCATGCAGTTGAAAATATTCCATTTTATAAGAATCATACACCCTAATACCATCAGGCCATAATAGTTTCAAATCATCAATCAACGATGACAAGTAAACATCAATATCATTGTTGGGTTACTTTGGACCAGAGATCATTATAGTCAACATGAAAAATGTTCTCTTCATACAAACATTAGGAGAGAGGTTGTAAATTACCAATAAAACAGGCCATGAACTATGTATGCTACTGAGGGTTAGGTATGGATTCATTCCATCTGTGCACAACCCTAGTCTGAGATTTCTAATTCCATTTCCAAATGTAGAATACTACGCATCAATTTTCTTCCATTGGTGAAAATCAGCCGGATGACGTATTTTTCCATCACATTCCCTCTCATCAGCATGACATATTAACCTTTTTGCATCATGTGAATTAGAAAATAAACTTTTGAAACGCTGAATTATAGGAAGATACCAAAATACCTTTGAAGGGAGCTTTGTAATCTCTACAATAGCCTGTGATTTTTCTTTCACCTTATACCGTGATGTCCCACATTTAGGAAACTCTGAGAGAAATTCATATTCTTTCCTATATATAATACAGTCATTTGGATAGGCATGTATTTTCTTGTATCCCATTCCCCTCGGGAATAGTATTTTCTTGGCCTTATAATGTGAATTTGGAAGATCGTTATCTTTTGGAAGAATGTCTTTCATCAATTGTAGCAGATCTGTAAAACTTTTGTCACTCCATCCATGTTTCACCTTCAGGTTAATCAATCTTAACACTGCCAACAAAACCGTAAAATCTGTAAAACCAGGATATAACGGTTTTTCAGCATCACCATATAGATGCGCAAATGTCAGTTCTATCTCAATTTGTTCTGGTACAATATCGTGGATCATTTCTTCAATTCCATCAGAGTTACAATCTTGCGAATCATCATCATCATCAGTGACATTCCGTCCAATTTCACCATGCCAAATCTAAGGGCTGTAACTTAGATTAAAACCAAGAAAAATAAGATGATCTTTTATCTCTCTAATTTTCAACTTCTTCATATTCAAACATTTCAAGCATGGACAGAAAAAAATGTCACTACATGGAACATTTCGTTTAGTAAATTCCAAAAAGGCATCAATACCTTCCTCATATTCAATGCTCATTAGATGTGTCATAATTCAACTTCGACTCATTATTACCTATAATAAATATCAAAAATATATATATATTTAAGATAAGACAAATATATGTTTATATGAAAAAACCATAATTTGAATGTAAAAGAATTTTCAAATATAAAACAAATCTATGCGTATTTAAAGAAATATGGTTGAATATTATTTTAAAAACAAAATATAGTTAGATATAAAAGTTTTAAATTCCATTGAACCAAAGAAAACCATGGGGACTCCAATGGTCGATATAAAATTGGAGAAAATAGAGTAAACTTGAGAATCAAATCAAATTGAAAATAAAAATTCAGATGGAGAAAATCACAATGTAAAGCCAATCATCACAACACAATCATCATGCCATAATATCAGAAACCAAGATGTAGTAGTCAATCCCAACTGACACTTATCCCCCACCCCCTTGGACACCCCATGGACACCACCACCCCCTTTTACAGCCCCCCACCCCCTGGGCACCACCCCCACCCCCTTGGACACCCCATGGACACCACCACACCCTTTGACAGCCCCCCCCCCCCCCCACACCCCTCCTGGACACCCCCACCCCCTGGGCACCCCCCACCCCTCTAGACAGCACCCCCTACCCCTCCTGGACACCACCCCCACCCCCAAACCCCTTGGACACCACCTGGATAGAACCCCACCCCTCTAGACATCACCCCCACCAGTCCTAGACACCACCTCCACCCCCTACCCCCTTGGACAACCCCCAGACACCCCCCAACCCCCCGGACACCCCCCATGCCTCGGATAGCCCCCACCCCTCTAGACAGAACCGCCACCCCTCCTGGACACCAACCCCACCACCTACCCCCTTGGACACCCCCTGGACACCCCCAACCATTTGGATAGCCCCCCACCCCCAGGACAGCCCCCACCCCTCTAGACAGCACCCCCACCCTTCCTGGACACCACACCACCCCCTACCCCCTTGGACACCCCCAACCCTCAAGACATCCCCCACCCCCCGAACAACCTCCAAAACCCTCTGAATAGGCCTCCACCCCCTTGGACATCCCCCCTACACCCACCCAGCCCCTTGGACACCCCAACCCTCTAGATAGCCCCCAACCCCTGGACAACCCCCAAACCCTCTGGACAGGCCCCCACCCCCTTGGACAGCCCCCCACCCACCCACCCCCTTGGATACCCCCTAGGCACCCCCAACCCTCGGGACAGCCCCGCACCCCTGGATAGCCCCCACCCCTTTAGACAGCACCCCCACCCCTCCTGGACACCACCCCCACCCCCTACCCCCTTGGACACCCCCTGGACAACCTCTAACCCTCTAAACAGCCCCCCACCCCCTGGACAACCCCCACCCCTCTAGACAACACACCCCACCCCTCCTGGACACCACCCCCACCCCCTACCCCCTTGGACACCCCCCTGGACCCCCCCCCCCCCCCACCCTCCAGACATCCCCCACCCCTCGAACAACCCCCCAAACCCTCTGGATAGGCCCCCACCTCCTTGGGCAGCCCCCCCACCCACACACCCACCTCCTTGGACCCCACCCCCCACCCCACACACACACCCCTAGATTCCCCCCCCCCCCCACCCCCAAGGACACCTTGGATAACCCCCAACCCCCTGGACAACCACCAACCCTCTTAAAAGCCCCACAAAACCATGGTATTTTACCTCAAGCTACTAGTTTTGGCATATCTAGATATTCTAACCTCAAGCTACAAGGTTTGTTATCATGCCATTATTCAAAATGAGAACCATGAATTGTATCTCCTACTAGTCTAAAATTCTCTATTGTGCAATGAATCAGTTTTTAATAGCATCTGAAGACTTATAATAGTCCACAAAAATAATCGACGTAAATGGTTTATGGAACAACAAAAAGTGATAACCAAAATAGAAACAACCAACGATCCTAAACAAACATTCCACCATGAAAAACCATATATATATAATTATAAAATAATTCACACTGGTACACGAAATGGGTGTATCACAATGGTTTACATATAAATTTCAGCAATATAGGTGAATGATATCATTAGTTGTCAATGACAACAAAAATTACCATCAATGTCAGGCATTCGCGAAACAAAAACAAATGAAATAGAAGTAGGTGAGGCTTACGTGAATATTGTGAGTCAATCTAATAGATCTGGGGATAATAAATATGATGATGATGGAAAAACGAGGTAAGAGGGTTCAAAATCGATGAACCTTACCTAGTTTAAACAAAAAAATCGTAAAAAGTAAATATAGACTATCTGAAAAAAAAGAACGAAATAAAGTCATGGGAGGATTACCTGATTGTTGGGAGTTGAGATGATATATCTGAGGAGAGTAATGATGATAAAAGATGATGGAAAAATGATTTTAATGCAACCAGATCGATGAGTCTATTATGGTTTACCGCGCGAGTGAGACGAGTCACTAGACTGTCGATCGAAAAATCGTAAATGACAATCCACGGGGCGTGTTAATTTTTTAAATGTCTTATAACGTCGGTTATTTAATAACCGCTTTTATAAACTGTTTATATTGAATTTATAAATTCGGTTATTATATTAACCGATGTTATAAATGTATCAGATACGTATTTTTTTACGTCGGTTATTTTATAACTGAGGTAAAAAATTTCGCGTGTGGGTTTTTTACGTCGGTTATAGAATAAAGGATGTAAAAAATACATCATAAATCACAGTTTTTTATGTCGGTTATTTTATAACCGATGTAAAAAAATTTGTGGGTTGTTTTGTTATGTCGGTTTTCAAATAACTGACGTCAAAAGGACTCAAAAGCCGCTTTTTTACGTCGGTTATCAAATAACCGATGTAAAAAACACCGCGCTTTGGTTTTTTACGTAGGTTAATTTATAACCGACGTAAAAAATGAACGTAATCGATTTTTAACGTCGGTTATTCAAAATAACCGACGTTAAAAGTTGACTCACAGAATTGTTTTAGTCGGTTATTTTATAACCGACGTAAAAAACCATGTTTCACAGATTATCACGTCGGTTATATATAACCGACGTAAAAAATAGTGACATAAATAACGTTTTCTAAACTAGTGACTTCATTGGTTTTATGTTTCTGGATTTTAAAATACCATTATGAATTGTGACCATTGCTAATATAGTCGTTTAATAGTGATCAAATTATTAGTATAAATATAGGGCTTTAAAAAATCCAATTTACTTCGAAAAAGGAAGCGATGGTATCATCCAGTAGACATTCCCCATATGAAGCCCATTTTTGGGAGCTCGAAAAGGAGGTGGAATCATTCCGATTTTCTCTTCATCAATCCCAGGATGAGCTTAAACACGTTATGCTTGAGAAGAACCGACTATGGGAGAAGTGGATGTTAAGGGAGATTACCACCCGAGCGATGTTATTTGAGACACCCCAAGATTCGGTCACCATCGCACACCTTACCCCTCCGTCTTATGTGGGTGTTATAACCTGTTATGTAACAAGACCCTAGAACAATGACAATGTACATTATTTTTGTATAAATAAGGTGAATTCATTTTATTATTTTTACATTATAAATAGTATTTAAACCAAAAAACAGTATTTTTAGTTAATATTCTTATAATAAATCTATTTTGATGAATTAATGGATTTTTTAATTAGATAATATTTTTATAATATATTATTATTAAATTACATTTTATTAAATATAAATGATCATATAATTTTATGAATGCAATTATAATTTTTATTAAGGTTTGAAAACTATTTTTGTCAAAACCAATGAATTTTCAGAAAATGATGGTTTTTATTTTAAAAGTAAAAATTCATAAATTTATACAATTATTTATATAAAATGAATATTATTTTTGGAATCAGGATGTCAAAATTATCCAACAGTGAATTTTTCATAATTTTTTGAGATAGTCAAATTTTTGTGTAAAACATTAAATACCGTTTAAATATATAATGTGTTTTCTGACATCATAATGACCCAATAGTGAGGTCATAAAATACTATAAACATTATATTAGGCCAATATATGTTTTAGCATTAAAAAATTTGATTTTAGAGTTTTTTGATTTATTTTACAAAACTTTTGTGGACCCACCAAGACTTATAAAACATTTTGTCTTTTTAAATTGTTTTTCTTACAGAGTGTGACTCACCTCCACATAAGAAACCCTATTATTTTAATAAATTATGACATTTTCCTTGTAAAAAATATTTTTCCACTCCCCTTTTCCAAAAACCATTTGCAAGAACTATGGGCTGGTTTGTGGGATTGATTAGTTAAATGTGAGGTGTCCCAAACCTAAATAATAAAGAATTCCATCTCCTTTCCTATATAAATGCATCGAAGCTCTCAATTACTCTTCACTCAATGCCATTGGAGTTCGACCAATACTAGCCCTACTCTCTCTATAATCCTCCCAAAGTTCCCCATTCTCTCACGAATCCTCTCTCAAGCCTTTCCCAAGCCTTTGGGATCACACTTCCTTGTATGGGATTTCTTACCTTCTCAATTTTGTCTAATTTTATATAAGTTGTTATGCCCTTTTGTTTTCAATTACAACTGTTGGGGTATGATTTATCACCTCCACATACTTTCCTCTTTATGTTTGGATGACTTGAGACCCCTTTATCTCTCATTAATGCCTCCCATGTACACTCATTACCATGCCAAAATTCCGCAAGGGATTTCTCTCTCCTCTTTTACATCCATGTAATTAATTTTTATTATGCATCCCAATTTGATTAAGTTTATTGAGACAAGTATCCATATGAACCCATTATTTTCCATTTAATTTACATAATATTAGACACCCTATTCTCTCTCATCAACTATTTTCATGAATCCTTATGTCTCGTCGTTATGCTGCCGAAATTGCACCGTGTATTTCTAAGCCAAGATCATTGTGTAGTGAATTCCATACCCATGTCTCTATCATGGTTATTCACCTTTATGCACAAATACCTATTGAATGGTACTATCATGTATTTATTCCACATTAAGTTATCATGTAATAACCTATGATATTGATTTATTTGATTTTATATGATTCATGTGGCACACTTATGCGTGAAATGAAATGTTTAAGAAGGGTCTTCCCTGATAGTGCTCCAATGCATTGGGTAAAGAAAAGTATCATGATACGTCATGTGCAATGGGTTTTGACTCATGATAATTCAAGTTCCATGAGTTTTTCCTCATGCTTCATGTGCAATGAGGGATTACTCATGCTCCATGTGCAATGAGCCATGGCTCATGCTAATTCCATGTTAACTGTTGTTTCCACATATCTATTTTATGATTATAATGCTTTATCATACCTTTATGTTCATTTTTCTCTTGTGATCCATTGATATGTCTATTTTCTAACATGTATTGTATTCCTCATTATATATCATGTTTATTCCCATACTGGGCTTTATAGATCACCCATTTCTTATGCTTGTCTTTAGGTTATCCAATGTAATGCTAAGTATGAGGGTATGTAGTGGTCATATAAAGGATTTTTTCTATAAAGATGTTGTGTGTTTTATGTTCTAATATGTTATGTAATGTTCCTAATACTAAAGGACACTATACCTATTGATCATCTATATTGTATTAAATGAAGATTTTATGTAATAAATCAGGTTTAAGTGTGTAACAAAAAACAGGGTTGTTATATTTATTTAAGGAATCTTTACAATCCTTGTCTAAAAGATAGGTTTTCTTGTAATGGTATTAGGGAATATGGAAATTGGATGATTTTCTTCATTGGTTTAAATATTACATTGGTTGATAGGCCATATTAGGTGCTCTTATACTGAGTCATATTAGTAGAATTACATGCACAATCCAGAAGATGAGTCATGTGGAGTTGAATTAACTGGGAACTATGATCCAATGAAAGGTTTGTGAGGATTAAAAATTATATATAATTGTGTTTCATAATATAATGAAAGAATATTCAATAAGGTTTATTGAACCATAATGTCCATGAGAACATGTTTGAACCATATAATAAAGGTGATGAAAGATTATGTTTCATTAATCTTAGTTTTTACTAAACTATATGGTAAATAATGAATGAACCAACATTTTATAGGGACCTTAGATTGGTCCTACATGTTTTGATCCTTTTTTTAAATTTTCACATGATTTTTTCTAATTTTATAAAACAAGGAGGATTAGTGATTGGGGACTTTACATTTATTTAATATACCATATATTTTTTCGTAGAAACATTAGTTTATCATATTTTTAATCTATAGTGTATTGTTATTCACTATGAACCATAAATGGGTAAGAGTTTAAGATCATCAAGCATTAAACAATAAATGATGAGTTTAAGACTGTGTAGTTTTAACCACCTAAGATGTGGGAAAACCTCAACAAAATGGGTGCGGTTTAACTCAACAGGAACTGAGATCCTAAATCAAGTGTTTACAATCTCACAGGTAATGTTCATATAGTGTATGATCATAGTGAATATAATAATATGGGATAAGATCATCCATTTAGTTCCAAAGGTGGAAGTTTAATTGACATGAATGGATTTCCTAATTCCACTACAGACATTATTAGGGGGTTACATGGTTTATGTTCATGATGTGTGGACCATAGATATGAAAATAACAATATAAATTGGTCACAATAGCTAAGAATTCTATAAAAAACTTAACAAGTGGTGATGTTGTTCAGTAGACCTGATGTTATTGGATTAGGAATAGTGATACAAAAAATGTATATAAGGTATCACCAAATAACATATTGTAATGATGGGTCCAATTTTTTATGTTGTGAAGGAATATTAAGGTCACAAGATCATACAATTTATGAAAATGTTTTATTCCATTTTATAGTTTATGTCGATTGTACTTTTATTGATCCATATCCGGGGAACAATATTCATAGTCAATTAGTGGTTTCATTTGGAGTTGAATTTTCTTAGTAGCAGTAAACAAGAATTTTTTTTGATAATAAATAAAAATAAGGTGTTATATAAGATGAAATATTCTTTAAAAGTGGGAAAAATTGAATTTTAAATGAGAAATTATAAAAAAATAGGCTCATATAGTTCCCCTCGTAGTGGTGAATGTGAATGGGTATTTGTGGTTGGGTCTTGAACATGGGTTATGGAAACTATACTATGATAGAAACATTAAATTGATACATAGTTATTCAATATTATGTAAGGATATAAAAATTTGAATATAATGCTGAAAAGGGAAATTTTATTCTATTTTTTTAGAGATCCACCATTTTTTGGGGACCCACACATGGATTAAGATCTCATTTGTAGAAACTGTTCTATTTTTAGGAGGTATCATTGAGTATTTTATATTAATACAAAATGGACCAGTTTTTTTGTAGTTTAAATTCATGAGACAATGACTCAAATTCATTTTTCATAAAATCGTTATTTTCATTTGAAAGCATATGTCTAGGGATAATTCTTCAACAGTAGGATGTGTGAATTTTTACGTTCAATCATTTCCCAGTGTAGATTCAACTATGAATCATCAATAGAGACTCATATTTGTAGGGAAGGGGGAATATTTTTGACAAAATTTGTAGCTAAGGGATTAATATAGTATTTATGTCTCACAAATTATCATATTTTAATAATAATCAATCCATAAGCAGTTCATGTAATGGGATCTATATATATATATATATATTAAAATAATACATAAGTGGTGTAATTTTAATGTTTTTCCCCAGGCGATGAATACTATGATGAAGTTTACAATATCGATTAGGATCATAGGTATGATAAATGGAATGATACAATGGATTTTCATATAGATCAAATTATATATAGAATGAATTTTTTTAAAGACTTGTATAGTTCATATGAGATCTCTTTTTCATAGATTAAATTATTGTCCAAGGGAAGAAAAAAAATGATACATCGTAGAACGATTCCATGAGGAAAAATGTATTGTAAGAGGCATAGGTTACTAAATATGAGATTAAATCATACATGTTTACAATCATTATTGGACATATGATAAGAGATCTTATTATCACTTTGTATCTTTCTTGGGTAGGAATCAAGCCACAAATTTATTTTATTAAGGTTCCACCCATTTATATATTGAGTAGTTGAATGGGGTGAGGGATTTTTTTATATTCTAGGGCATGAAAAAAATAGTGCATCGAGAATCACTACATTGTTCTAGTTCTTATTTTGGTTTAATAGGCCATGTAGGCCAAAATATGTAGTTTGAGGTCATACCGGATAGAAGAAATCATCACATAAAATTCGATGTGGTTATTTTTACACATGTTAATTGGAGAAATATAACAATATCTCTAAGGTCAAAAAATTTATTCATGATGTGAGATACAAGAGGAAATTGTAGGGTCACATATTCCACAATTGAACATGTGTCAGGGGAATTTCTAGCACACACTGTGAGAGTTAACAATATATGGTAGGGATATTGTCATGTAGTTTTATATATTATTACTAGAACATAAGTTCCATTACATTTAACATCATGTTTTAAGTTCAATTTCATGTAGTTTTATATGGTTTGACAAGGAAATTTTCAGGATGTTTCTATGTCATGTAACTAGGATGTTATGTTGTGAAATTTAGGGTCTGGTAATAGGGACTTATGAAATGTGTTCTAACGTCCTGGGGCTTAAATAAAATGATATTTTTTATTTCCTAAAATGAGGATATTTTTATGTATTTTAATGTCTGGTAGTTAAGAAAAAAGTTCTGATAACTAGATATTGTAAATTATTTCTTGAAAAACCTTTCATTATTGCCCAATGTGATATGATTTCCATATATAATGGCCAAGGAATAGGATGAGTTAGACTAAACCATTTGTATACATAAGGTCCTTCCCACAATGGTTCAATGTTTAGAGGATTGTTTCCTTGTATAATTTGGTATATATGTACTAATACATGAACTCCATAGACTAATAGATATTGAATAAATTTCTTATTCAAAACTCATGAAACTTTCTTCTAATGGACATCCAATTTATGTATTATGCATAATTGTTTCTCATCGAGTTGTTCTAAATAATCCCGTTCCTTCTGATACTATTGATCTTTCAATAGATAGTTGTATATTTCAAAATGATGTAAGGGAAACTATACTATTAAGGTAAGTAATACCATTATTATGTATACAAGTTAATTTAGGTTACCTTGGGTTTCCTTATGGGTGGTGGTGTGGTAGGACCACAAAGGATGGAAATATTTGTTGAAAAACATATTGTCCTTATCCACCATCATTCAGAGTTTGCTAGACAGTCTCTTGTAAAAGGTCTAAAATTTCTCATATACCAATATATTTTAATAAGAGTAGTGGTTGTACTGAACTCCATATGGCTAATATGGATTTTCAACTCATAAGAGCATAATATGGTTCCGTTTTCTATAAATATTGTGTGGGGGAGACTAAATATGGTAATGTTATTTGACTTTATAATGGTGATTATTTCCATTGTCCCAACTTCCTACATAGATATAGCCTTGACCTAATTGGAGAAGAAAACATTGGAATTAAGGATATACATGAACTCTTTAGTTGTAGCTAGGGGATTTGACCCCATTAAATCTATTAACAATACAAAATTATTAATAATATTTACTAAATTGTAGAAAATATGGTGTTTTGATTGATAAATTTTGCGTGTGTCTAACCGGAACGGAATTTCCTAGTGAACTTTACAAAGTCATGTGTCATTGATGTCCAGAAACATCCAAACCTCTGACTCTAGTGGGAGTGTTTGGTCCTTGATTGATGTTAACCATATGATCATTCATAGAACACCTTCATAATAGTAAGGTTCTATCATCCTTCAATGAATCATAAGAGGACACCGAAAATTCTTAATTTATAAATGGTTTTTTCGGGCATCGAGCGTTTAAAAATGTAGTTGTTGATTTCCCATCATTTGATATATTTTTTGGTTTTAGTGTATAATTGAATAATTCAACTTCATAATTTTTCCAATATGAGTTATATTTATATATTAGTGGTATTATTTGACGAGTATCTCATATTTCCTTGATTATAATTGAAGCTTATCTCATTTATATATTCTATTTCATTTCAAATATATGGGTATTCTACCCTAGGGGTGTGTAATGATGATAAATATTCCATCATGGTTTACATATTCTAGGGGTGGTTTCATTAGCTAATGCATCTATCATGTAATTTTATAAAGATTGAATGTGAAATAGTGTCGACTCAGAAAGAAATTATATTATAAACCCTCATATATAATAAAATCAGGGAATCAATTCAACTTTCTTAATATCATATTCACCTGTAATATTCTTGATCACCAACTCAAAATCACCCTTGATATTCAAGTAGGAGCCTAGTATTTGCATATCCAATTGGAAACCTATAAAGATGGAATGGTATTACTCTTTATAGTTGTGATGGATTATCATAATATGAAGGACTATTATAAGACTTCCTATGTGGGGTGAAGATAATAGTTCCAAACCCATCCAGGATGAGGTTCATGTTTTTTATAAATTTCCTAGTTTTTATTCTAAAATAACCATCAAAATACATATCCATTTCCTGGGAAGTATATAGTATAGATAATACCAATCGATCAGGTAGTTTAAGATCTATTTACTTTATTACTATGATTGGATTTTCTATAAGAGTTAATTCAAATACTTTACCATTAATTGAATTTTGTTTTCTAAATTGGATATCAAACTAATAAAAAATGATTTCCCACCATGACAATGATCAATTTGAAATTTTGAGATTAGCAATTTACATGAGTGGGTCAATGTGAGAGACCAAATTAGACATTTAATGATATAAGTATTTCTTAGAAATTTTAACTGCAATGATATAGATAATGAAATTCTCTAGATATCATAATATCGTGTCTTAGTATATAGAATAATTCTCTTGAGATTGTAGAGGCTATTTTCCTTTTCTTTATATTTATTTTGTTTTAGTAGAGAACTGATGGATTTATCAAGGGATACAATATATATGATAAATGACTTCCCTTAAACTATATGCATCAACACCATTTGAATAAATATCTATTTTTTTTTGTGGTTGTTGAAGGATTATTGAAAATACTCATCCCACTAATAAGTGAATACATTCTTCCTGATCTGGGTGAAGGGTATGCAATTTCCTTCTTGGATCTCTCAAAAGCATTTGATATAGGTGAGGTGACCTAGATTCCCTATCAACTCTATTATATCTTGAAGATGGGGAATCTAGTGGATCACATTTGTCATATTATTGTTTAAATCTATGTTATGATGGTATATCATGTAGATGAGAAACATTTCTTACACTATGCCAAAATCAAATATTAGTGGACTCATTTTTATTTTGAGTTATGAGATCATAATGAACATTTTCTCAAGGATAGTGATATAATCATAGCTCTATTGAAATTTTACTACTAGATCATTGTTGTAACATTAAAGTTTTATTGCCAATTTTTTTTGAATATAAGTTTCCTAGAAAATTATTATTTAGTACCCAAATTATTAGAACAAAAGGGAAGCACCGTATAGAAATACACCCTTTGGAGAGCCCTAAAAGTAGTGGGTTCCTTATATTTAATGGCCATCTTAATATAATTATAACAAGAATATATATCAATGAAGGATAGGTCCTAGAACAAAATATTCGAATTACTAAAAAATATTATTTTTATTTATAATTCATCATTTCTAAAATGATAGTTGAGATCCATAAAGTCTATAAAAATATTTATTTTTTAATTTGACTTCTTGACAGACACAATATTATTATTAGTTTAGTAAAAATTATATTGAATGAATTTGGGCTTGATAAGATGGAAAGTTTTAGCTTAAAATAGTAAAACATGATCTATATGGATTCTCTATGATTTTTAGATGTAATAGTGATGATATTTCGGTAGAAATATATTATGGGTGGCATTATCAAGATCAATACCATGAATTTCTAGGAAATTATATGTAAAAAGTCTCTATGTTTCTCCAATAAATGTATATACATCTATTGTTACTCCCAATACATGGTAAAACTAATCAAGGTAGGCCTTGCATCTTCATATGTACCTAGGTTCACCTATTTAATCTCTTCAATGGATTTAGAGATTCCTTCATCAAATGATATAGTGGAATCACTAACATCTTCTTCCCCTTCATCCCCTATTTCAATTTCAATTGAAGTTAGTGGTAAGGATATTTATTGAAGTATGATAGATAAAGAGTGGGAACATTAATCCTATATGATTTATATAGATGTGTCTCCAGTTATTTTGGGTACTAATGTATGGGCATTATGGTATAGGTAACTGAGGAAGTGATCTCATTATCCTAAATTTTCCATAATTTTGGTATAATTTGGTGATAAAGGGTTATTTTCTGGTCTATAAGATTATTTAAGAGTATATTTATCTTATATGAATGATGAGGAGGCATCAATGGACTCAAAAAGTTCCAATTCATGGGTATTATCCTTAGGGAAATTCTGGATAATCACTTCTTCTTCTCCATAATCATTTGGTGAAGAAGAGGTGTAGATATATTGAGATTAAAGATATTTCAAAAGGATATTTTCAATTATTTCAAGAGATATAGAGGTTTACTATGAAATAAATGGTAACTTATGGATATATCTAGATTCTAGAGGAAACCATGGAGCATCCTTATCTTGGACATCATAATTATTACTAGGATCTCACCCTTTTTCTACACAACTAGAATCGATTGATACAACTGATATCAGGATGACAAGGGGAAATTCTCCTAAAAATTGTTCTTACCAATATATATAGGGGTTGAGGATAGTCTAATCTAAGAGACATAGAAATTTAGTTTTATTTTTTATTACACTGGACCTCATGATGAGACATTTAAGAGAAAATTTTATATGAATATCTGGAATGTTTGCCTCTTCCAAAGTTGGTGTCTGTTTCACATTGATATTATTTTTCAAAAAATAATACGGTCGGAATGTAAATAGATTATCATTACTTTTGTATTTAATTTAGATGGCTTTTTGATTGTTTAAATATGGATTTATTTCCCCAATCCATTTGATGATAAACACATAGTCTTCACTTAGATTAGGAAATCTGTAAGGAAGAGAAATCAAAAAATAGGGGGCATGTTATCATGGAGGTATCATCTATAGAATGTAGTTTTTTCTTTCTCTAGTAGACTAAACCATATATGTGTTGAGATTCATGGGAATAAAAAGGGTTTCCCACATCTTATAGGACATTGGTTATCAATTTATATAGTACCTGTAGGATTTTTGATATAATGAGAACACTACCATTTGATAATAAATCAATCATCTTCCTAACATTAAATTAATGTTTGTATCCTAATATATAACCATGGACTCAGAAATAATAATAATGTCCCCATACTAGGCTCTAATATTGATTCATTCAAGAGTCATCTTCTTTCATTTGTGGTTACCCTGGATTTGTTGTGTTCATAGATAAGATATTGCATCACTGTATCCTGAGCATCAATGTGTGCATATAATTATTGGATTTATCCTAAAATCACAATCAATGAGATCATGGAAGAGATTCAAATCATTCAACATAGTATAAATATACATGGTAATGATATTTCCTAGTATTTTGGCATCCCTATCAATATTTTCAAATGAGATTATTATAATAAATCCATCAAGTTCAATCTCTATATATTATACATCAATTCAAGAATCATTGACTTAAAATTCATAAAAAATTTTATATAACTCGACATGTTCAATATGAAAATCCTTCTAAAAATAAAATATTTCAATGATTGATATCTTGTATGGAAAAAATAATATGTTTTATTTAAGATGTTATAAATCACATCTAGAGGTCTCCACCTCCCTAAACAAGGATTCTCGTTAGTCAAAGGATTAGAAGTTTTATATACCTGTGCTAATGGCTACCTTCCCTGGTTGAAACATGATGGAATTTTTTTCATTTGTGAATTAGGCTTAATGTACCTTCACATAGTCTGATTCTGACCTAGGGCATCTTTATTCATCAACCATTAATCTAATATTATGGGACCTAAATGTTCCCAAGAGGTATCAATATTATATTGGTGTTCCCATTGATCCCATTGAAGTGTTAATATCTAATTCTCTACAACTTCTATGGTCTCAATAGCGATGTGACCTGAATTCTGAAATTCTTGTCTACATCATATTCCTCTACCCCATCATCTTTGATAGCCTCTTCCTCCATCACTATGAGTATGACAGGGGCATTCCTCATCATATTTGTCTTCATAATTAGAGAATAGTTAAGTATTATGTAGAAAAGACTAAATACAAGTTCTATTTGTGAAATGGATTCCATTTAATGGTTTTATGTCCATTAAAAAATTATTTTGGGTAGTTTCAATTGGATTATTTGGAGGGGTGATGAGAGTACTCTTTATTCTGAGGGTATAAATTATATAAATGTTTGAGGTAACATTGGTTTTGGAAGAGGATCCTTATATTTTATATTGATCTTATTGAATATTCATGGTTACAATTTAAGTGTATCGAGTTATTACCTATGAAATATTGCATCATATTTTTTTAATTACTCTTCCAAATTAGATATAAATATGTTACTAAAATACAAGAATATTCACATGTAATTTATAATTAATTTATATATTTTAAGAATTAAATCATTTTGAAATTATATCTCTGTTTTCAAATAAAAATTACCCATATTGTAGAACTATTAATGCGATGGAGGAATTAGAGGAATATTACCTATAGAGATGATCCACATGTGTACAAAGAAACTATGAATGTTGTGCTAAGGTTCTCTAGATTCTAGTGTAGATGTCCCTACGCCATAAATCTTTCAATGATTACTACAAATTTAAATTCCCAATGAGGCCTGTTGTATTATAATAGTTATCTCTTACCTAGAGAAAGGGATGTAGGATTTATAATTATCTTGGTATAAGAAGAATTATTTAGAATATCTCAAGGATTATATAATTATCTAATGAAAAAAAATTAATTCACAATTGATTATTTTTTATAGAATGATATAGTTCTGTATTTATAGACCTTGGGTTAAAATAATATCTTCATTTCGGGATTTTATTATTATTTTAATCCCTAGAAGACTTCATGTCTAAATAATAATAAAATTATTATTATTATTTACATGAAATGTGTGTAAAACAAAATAATAAAATATTAATTATCCTGGAGAAATAAATTAAAATTTTATAAAAAAATACTTCTATTATCACGAAACTATAATTTTGTATTTTCTCCCTCTTAATTATTTACCACTAAAATTAAAATGGCTATTTATTTAACTAAATAAATGTCACATAATTATTTGATGATATATAAATTCATGTGATCAACCAAAAATCATGATTCAATATCATTCCTCGGGAATCATAATTATATTGAAATCTACTTTTTATACTCATATGAACTATTTTTGAGGTTAGAGGATACACATAGTGTGTCATCCTCTAGGACCATTTCTCAGTGTCATTAGGTTGTGCCCCATAAAGTCCAAGGTTAACATATAAAAATATACCAAGGCACCCATAGATAAAATATTTAATGTTGTAAAAACATTTAACATACTATGAGTTCTTATAATATAATATAATATATTTTTATGCATATCTGTCAACAAACGTGATCCATTCCATGTGTCATAAACCCACAATCATTACACATTTTCTTTAAAAATTTTGAACTAAACATTCAAATAAACTACCATGGCCACATAATTAAATTTTTTATTTGTCTCCATCAAGCGGCCTGAGATATTAATTTCTAATATAATAGATAAACCTATCTACCATTATTGATAAATGAAAATCCACCCATGATGCTCCCAATATATCCAAATTCCCCATTAACAATCACATTCATTTTTTAAAAAGAACATGGTATATGATGAAAATTAATAATTACCATGGAGGAAAAGGATAATTGTAGATTGGAATGTCCAATAACATATGAAACATGTGTTATTCCAATTGGCATGTCCATTCTCATAACTTATCTCCTTGTATATTACAATGGGTGACCACCATAAGAATGTGTTCCAATATCATTTTATCCTCCCACACCTAATAACCGATATCTTATATGTCCCATAAAACAATATCGTTCAATAATAGAACATAGAATTATGGAATACTTCCATAACATCTAAATTATCTCATCGTAGATGGGAACTTTTAATAAATTTTACTTTGAATTTATTCTTATGGAATAATCACATAAAATATCCATCAAAAAAATTATTATGTGAAATTATATTATATTATATTCTATTAAATTACCATGAATATGTAATTTAATCGAAAGTAGATGGGTAGTTTGTTTTTGTGAACCACTCTCTCCAACTGACTCCCAAATTCAATAAAGTAAAATAGAAAAAATATATAAGCCAATAGCTCTAACATAATATTCATGATTCATATAAGATAAGGCTTTAATCAAGGGGTCTTCCATATTATCCTCTTTATATATATTTCTCACAGGGACTTCACATATTCGAGAAATGTTCCCCTTGAAATAGTTTTTATAGAGTATGTGATTTATCCTTATGTCTGACCATGGATCCTTTTTGAGATCCACCACTATAGTATTATCATAGTACACTATGATATGGTGTAATTCATGAAAAAAAAATTTCCATAATTAATTTTCATATATAAATTGATTCCATACATGCATCAAAAGTCGTAATTCCCCAGGACAGAATTGTAGAATCATCCACATATATCAATTTTTAACTCTTTTGAATCAATTATACTCTATTGAGTGTGAAGAAATATCTATATTGTGATCAAATTTCATCCTAATCCTTCTATAAAATAGATTATGTTCATACCCACATTAATATCCCCCAATCACATCCATATAATAAGAACATATATTAACTATAACAAAAATACATAAACATAGTATTAATTGTAGCCCAATGTTGTTCACCTGAATCAACATGATATCATTTTTCCATGAATATATCATAAAAAAAGTATCCCTGGTATATATTATTCATAAATAATTGATCATATTGTTTATGTGAAAGGGATATTGGTCATCCCCTTTCTCTCTCTCTTCTTTTTTTGAGGACGCATTCTTTTGGAGAGATGAAATCGTTGTGATACTAGAAATAATATCTTTATGGATTATCCCATATTAAATATCTTTAATATTTTTTGAATATACATACCATAACATTGTGAAAATATTAACTTATATATATCTTGAATAATAATGATCCCAAGGATGTAGGGTTCTTAACCATTGTCCTTCATTGAGAAACACTCATTCAAATAGTGCTTTTCTTACTATAACATGGGTAACTCATTTCCAAAAATTAATAATCCATTGACATGTATACATGGAAAATAACCACAATCCCACTAAACCATAAATGGATACATTACTCACATTCATTATTTATGACACCAAACTCTGGTATGGATTCATCAAAATAAATAGTCCATCACCTCGATGCATTCATTAATCCATAGATGGATATCTATATATAAAATAACATTTGGGGATACCTAGAATTAAAAACCATTATGTTTGTGTCATATATTAATCATAATAATGGTTTACATTAAGTAATGTTGTCTTGACATACAAATACCAAATATCGTGGTCATTGAATGGTACTATAACAAGTAGAATTATGAGGGATTTAAACATTGTAATTGGGAAAAAATTTCATCATATTCGATTAATTGTTGTTTATTTGACCCCTTATCCACTAGTACTCATTTACAGTTCTTTTATATACCTTCACTCTCTAGTTTTATCTTGAATACACATTTTTAGCTAAAAAGACTTAAATCAACTATAGGATCATACAAAGACGCTGACTTTGTTATGACACATTCATCTCAGAATAAATAGCCTCTTGATACCTAGAATAGTATGACATCATTAAATATTCATTGTTTGGTATATGATCATTATTATACAACAATAATAAGTCACAATCGTTAATTACTATAAATCCATAAATCTTTGTTTTTCAACCCTTCAGGTTCTCCAATGAAGTACTTGTTCCTCAAGAACATCTTCTTTTATTGGGACAATTGGAATATCATCCTCTTCTAACTCCTGTATACCTTGATCATAAAATTATATAAAGTCTATATTTATCACACTATCATTATTGAGGATTTTATCCCTCTCTAGTAATAGTACCATTCAATACACTTATCCACTTATTTCTATGGGGTTGTATAGGTATTATCCATTCATTTCATTTGGGTAACCTATAATGACACACGTCATGCCCCAGGGTTATTGGTTTTTTCATGAAGTAGCATTAAAATGTAATGCCCCAACCACAAAATCTCAGATCTAGTGAATTATTTTAATACATTGTCATGTTTACAAGGAATCAAGTCTCGAAGGACCGATCAGTTTAGTAGTCTTGAAAAAATAGATAACATAAATGAACTTCACATTTCAATTTCTAAGATAAAATACAGAAAAGAAAATCCTTTGAGAAATACATTATTTCCCTTTCTTAACCATTCATATAAAACATAATACACTTCTTGGCATCTTAGAAAAATAAAACAAAAGAAAGGGTTGAGATCAGATGCTCAGTAAGGGTAAACAATATAAAGGAAGCTATCATAAATAATCATAATCTTTTATGGAAAGGTGTACAATTGAATCCCAGGCACTTTAAACATAAGCATTAACATAACATGGAAATGATAAATTAAATAATTCCACTTAATTATTCACATGGATATTCAACTAGTCCAATAATCACTTGTAACATCAATAACAAATCTTATAATGAAGGAATGGATAATGTCAAACATCACAACTACAATGTCATTGCCCCGTGCCAAGACTATAAACAAAAATATTTTCAACGTCTTCTCCCATGAAACTAGTTTGTCTCATGAGACCTACCGATGCATCTAGGGGAAATAGGGGGCCCTGGTCGTCACTTACTACATCCAATGAAATCCTCATATAAAAAAGGTAAAACATAACATAAACATTCATATTAATCTACCATATGAAATGTTAATAATTTAACCATAAACAGTTAATTACAAAAAAATAGCACATCCATAGTCAAACATGTCATAAAACTATCAATACAATGTGGAATATTGTATCATAATAAAAAACATCAATTAAACATAAAATCCAATAATAGATGTTGACATAGTTGAAATCAATACAAAATAATTTCTGTATAAATATCTCTTTTTATTTTCAAATCATTTAAAAGTTGCATAATTATAAACTAAAACATTAATTTTGAAAATATTCATATAATCTTGTAAGGGAAGATACGAAGGTTTTATAATAGGTGAAAATAGTTGCACCGACCGTATAAGTTAAAAAACATTCTTTCTTTAATTTGTCGAAAAGGTCATAAAGTACCTTGTTTGAAAAAAAACGGAAAAATTACTTTAATTTTTTTAGAAAAATTATAAAAATGATATAATTGACTTTAACCTATAGTATACAAAATATTAAAAAAATTAAAATAGATTTTTAAGAAACTTGGATGTGGATGATAAAGAAGTCTCATTAGATACTTACATATAAACAACCTCAGATAAAAAAGATATTGTAAAATCAACCCTTAACATGTACTTTTCCTTAGTCAAGTATACAATAACCTCCTGTATAATGGTAAAATAATTGTTATTAAATTATAAAATAACAATATACATAAATATTATATCATATATGATCCTTTAATTTTTTTAGTAATATTTTAGTATTATCATTGTTTTGGGTGTTAACTGATGTGTTTCCCTTAATGTTTTTTTACCTAAGTAATGTATGTTATGGATATGATGTATTTGATTCATATCCATCATTATATTATGTTCTTAAAAAATTTAATCATCAAATGAATTTTTTTCTTGAATTGATAGCATGGGGAACTAAATCTCATCGTGTCGTGAAGACGGTTAGCCATAGGTACGCAAAAGAGACAATATCATTCTATTGAAGGAGAAATAGTAATTAATTGGATGGTATGTTATATATACATAATAATTAACATGTTATATTTATTTTTTAAATCAATTGTACTCATTATTATTCCCATCCAAATAATGAAGTGTTGAATAACAATCTACACCACTATGTGGAGATGGTAAGCCGTACGTACACACGTATGTGACTTTTTCATTCATAGAATGGATAGAATAATTAATATTGTTATACCATATTTATAATAAAATCTCATTATGTATAAGGTACTAGAATTACTATTTTATTATAGAAACAACAAAGAAAGAGGATTTAGAAGTAGAAAATAACATTTAAAGTGGTGAAGAAATAATTACCTCTTTATCGGGTTCTTCCTTTTGATTTGAACAAAAGGTATTTTTTGGTTGGATTTTAGATAAAAGTAAGTATTATTGATTGAAGTGGGGGTATTTTGGTGGATATTTGAAAAGGTGTGTCATAGAAAAATGGATTTTGAGGTGTGAGTTTAAGAGAAGGGGAAGTACCCTTTTATAAGAGAGGTGATGTTCACTTTAGGAAAATCTTGAAATACTATTTTATTAGAAAATTATTTTGGATTTATAATTTCTCAAAATGTTTTTATTTACATGATAAGTTGGGTATGGGTCTACATTGTATCAATAAATATGTTTTAGACAAGTTTAGTCCCCATATAAACCTCATCTTTTAGATTTAACTCATAGATAAATAGTTTATCTTTTACCATGTCTTCTTGTATGTTTATAGTATAAGGATAATATATTTACAATAAAATGTTGTGAGAACCTAAAGTGGTTCATTAATAAATTACATATCATTATATAAGTCTTTTTCATAATCTTATATTTTTAGAAATATTATATCATTTAATAAAATAGTTTTTGTTTTAAAAACTCATTTATGTAAATTTTGAATCTATTTAGTATTTGGTTTTTTGTGAAAGTCATAAAAACTTGATTACTTAGAATAAAACACATTGAATAACCCCAAATATTTTATATTCACCTAGAAAATTTTTGTATTTAATAAAATGTTTCAATTTACATTAATTGAAATATTTATAATATCAATTATTATAATATTTCTTTAATAATGTAATTACTGCATCATCATTATGTCATAAATAAATTTAATTATTTAATGTCAAAAATCTATAAATTAAATATGATGATATATGAAATATTTTTATCCTTCTAATGAATATTTATAGTTGAATTTAACTTTTTTATAACACTATTATAAAATTTAGTTATTATCATTTGAATTTAACCCCTTTAACTATTCATTAAATAAAATATAATAAATGTCCTAATCTAAACCAAATGGATCAAAAAGGATCTTATTTTTGTCCAAAGATTCATTTTGGTCGAAAAACATTTATCCAATAGAATTAGGACTTGTTTTGGTATAATTTTATATTATTATAATAACATTTTTACTTTTAATTAACCTATTTTCCTTTAATTGTGGTTAATAAAATTAAAAAATTACTATTCAAAAAAACTTATTTTCATCATATTGAACCAAATTTTACTTAATGATTAAAACTGTGTCTCTCGTATGTTTTAAATTCAATGCATAGAAGCGGTAAAATTACCTTTTATAAAAAATTTCAAATGTTCCTAGAAGGTGGGTAAAAGACGTTAAAAATATCAATAACATTATATATATATAATCTTATTATAAAATAACTCAAATGAATTACATTGGAATAATATATGTTTGATGTATATATTTTTAATTTAAGAAAAATTTTAATTAAAAATAATTATTTAAATGAAAAAGTCAGTTTTATGAATTATGCAGTAGTTTTCAATATTGATCAAAAATTGAATCTTTCCAAAAAAATGCAAAAAAATCACCCTAATATGATTTTGATATTCCAAATTCCAAAATTATGTCTATTTTACAAAATTAAATTTCCAGGAGTTTCTAAAATTAATTTTATTATTGTTCACAAAAGGCATAAAATGTAGTTCTTTGAAGAAAATTGGTTTCTTTAATGTATAATTATTTTAACCAAACTTCTACATTTCATTATAGTGTACGACATGCATTGTTGTGGTGGGAGGGAACTATAGTGGCGGTAGGGGCATTGTAGCCATGGAGCGTATTGTGAGGTAATGTAGTAAGCGTGTACTATTGATGTACTATTCACAGAATGGGCCTTGTGCCAAAATTTTGGGGCTACGGGCCATGTAATGGGATAAATTCCCTCTTGGACTTCTAGCTCTATAATGGGTCTCCCTCTACCCAGTTAAAGAGGCATTTTCTTTTCCATAATAACAAATGAGGCTTCGGCCCCAACATTTTTAAAAAAATATTAAAATTTATTTGTTACTATTCATATTTTAATATTATATTTATAAATAAATATATCATTTAAATAATTATAATACTATTGTGTAGTTTCATAAAAGGAAATTTTTTTCATATACTGCAAGCTATGTCAGTGTTTCATGCAGTATAAGATATTATAATACATTAAAGAGAAAACATACTATGAAATCATGGGATGTTCCATAAAAAGTTTCTTGGTTCCCCATACAATTAAAATTAACAACACATACTTGTTTCTATACATTAGCTTATATCGTATGTCATCTTTTGATTTAGTTTTCACCTGGTTTAGTGTATATGCCATAGTCTCTGATGCATAACTCCCAGTGGATTATATAAGATTAATGTGACTCATCATCTACCTCACTATATCTCAAAAGGTGTATTTCAACCTTTTACATAGTCCATTACACTATGTTTTATAGAGAGGAGTGAGTTATGAAACAATTCCACACACATGTATATGGTCAATAAACTATTGGATAAGAAATTTCATTTCCTCAATCTGGTCAATGATTTTTTATCTTCCTTCCAAGAGGATTCTCTTCTTCACTCTTGAATTCAGTTAATTCACCCAATGTTTCTACGATGTACTTAATTAAGTAGGAAAATCCATATCTACTCAAAGAGGTTGTAAAAGTAGTGAAATGTGATAATCAACCTTTTGAATCTTATAGAAATAGTCTCAAAATGTCATATTTCTACCAATTATAGATGATCTAAACCAATTCACTATACATAAAAAGGTATTTTGGTAAACATTATATGTTAAAAAGTTGTAAATATATTATTATTTTTTATATATAAAGACTATTAATACACATCTTGATAGATATTTTTATTGTAGTTCTAAATGACACGACCTTGATGGTAATACCACAATTCGGTGTAATAAATGTCATGTGACATTAATTCATTATCAAATATAAATACATTGTTTTCATAATATAATGCATAAAGATAATTATTAATCCATTATGTATCATAAAAAAATTCTATCATTACAAAAAAGAATCAATTTTTTTTGAAAATGAAAACAAACCCATTGATATCAAGATAATAAACTGATTTGATGTTGTTGCTAACATTGGGTACATAATAATATTTATTTAAATGTAATATATGTCCTATTTTTAGTGTGTTTTTGTAGTCTTCATCAACCATTGTAACCACCTAATCTCTGTTGATGCGTCAAAGGTCATCCTAACCTTTAGAAAATATTTTAAATCCACTTGTTTCCTTTATTTGAATATAAATATGACCACCATGCGCTATATCTAAAACTCAAATTGCAGATAATGTTAAGATTCACTTAAAAACTAATGTAGATAAATCATATCATAGATTCATATATAAACTATTTTCCTTTTAGTGGATAATCTTTCCACATGAAAAATATATTTCACTTTTTTATTTTTCATGTTTTTGAATATTCCTATTATTAAAAGGACATTACTCAAAATCCATATATTTGGAGTGAGTCTTTTTGAACATTTCCTTGTGATTTCCTTTATTCAACATAAGTACCATAGGTTTTTTATTCCCCTTATACTTATAAATGTTGAAAATAAGAATAAAGAGTTCTATAAGAGTCTTCTCAACATTTATTAAACTATTATTAAAAATTAAACTATAGAATTATTAAGGTTGTGATGGAAAAATGTGATATATGAAGAAATCATATGGTATATTAAAACAATGGATTTAAAAGATCTCTATGTAGTTAACAATAATAATCACACAAGGGATAGCTTATTTTATATCTCTAAGAGTGAATGTTAATCATACCATGAAGATCTCAAATACGCTAGGTTTCTCATTGTCCTGATAAAGATCTCAGAGATAAGGAAATATTCTAAATGAATCCTTTATATCATAATTATTTTAATTCTCACTATAAATAGTTGATAAAAATAAACATTAGATATATAGAACATCATCCATGTGCTTTTCATTGAGATATAATTCCTCCTCATTGGCCTCATTTCATGGTGGATCAGGAACTACGGATTCAATGATATTCAACATCCTCTATCAGTATAGATCAATTTGAAATAATTTTTAGTATTCTAAGAATATGATATTAATGATAAGTTTTCCCTTCTTGAGGATATATCAAAATAAAATTATTGAGGACGATTGATTTTCCATTTCCATAACTAATAGAGCATATTTTAGTACACACATTGATTATAAAATAGTGTAACATAATGAATTATACTTATTATTGTCCATTATTTTATCAACAATATATAACCCACACCATCAAAATAAAATTATCATATTACATTGAAAATATGGTGTCAAGGATCCATATTCACCATATGATAACACCAAAAATGGTTGGTCAAGGAATGAGAAGGTATTGGGGTTGGCGCGTCTTTTCCAAATTCTAATTCACAAATTCTTAACATGTTTAGTGGACTCCTCAATCCTAAATCCATGAAATGGATGTCCTCATAACTTTCATTATGATTTATATATTCCTTAAAAGGTCTAATCAACCTCATATAAATGTGGTTCAGATATCCAAAAATTTAATTATGACTCCATGTTAGTTTAAAGAACACCAATTAGGGTTGGTCAAGCATGTTGAAACCATGGGTTCTATTATAACACCTACAAATGTCTTGGATACATGGTTTAACAAACCATTTTACAATCATTTAAATGAACTATTTGAAATACTAGATCACTTGTGTACAATCAGTCACATGAATTATTCATACCGTGAACCAACACCCTAATCCATTATTTTCTTAAAATTTTTCACTATAACATTCATATTTTGATCAAAATTGTGTACTACGTATACACCACAATTTTTTAAATAACAATAAGAACAAAAAAGTCCATATGATTCGTCTTATTTATAGACACTAATAAAATATGTGTAAAAACCACATTCAAGAGGATTGTTCAATAAAAATTATGTTTATATAATAAAATTTACAAAAATTTACAATACCCAAAAATAATAGAAAATATAAAACAAAAGTGACATATAGGTTTCATAGATCCATTAAACATGAATTTTGGTTGTGATATTACACTAATGGTTTTAATTTTTGATGTACTCCCACTAATACATTTAGTTATAGTTCTAATATCCAAGTGTAATCAATAAATAAATGACTACATTAAATGATTCATTGAAATAGAGGTAGAAAATGTTTGAAACTTTGGGTTGAAGAACTCTTGTATAAGACAAAGTAAATTCATTCTATTTCCACCATGATTAACCAAGACAAGTAGTCTCATTAAACAGTTTTCAAAACTGGTTCCCTCTAACATATGATGATGAATTACTTATTGTGGTAATATCATCTCATTAGACCACCTATAGATTTTTTGGTGGCTCATGAAATCATCAACGAGATGAAGCCTCATCATACATCAAATCAATGACGGGCACTAAAGTAGTATGGTGAACCTATTGTGACTTATAAAGTACATAAATAGTGTTTCTTAACTGAGAAACAATACATATATCCCTTAATATAAGGAATCGTAGGTTTATATCATAATTTTCACCTCTAATGTCTAGTAGCTTTCCATGATGACTCCATCCATACACCGCCATATATATCACTACCAAATAATTTGCTTACTATAATATTATTTAGAGATAACAGTGGAGTTTCAAGACCATGTTATTTGAATAAGGAATCTTATGAGGATAGATATCAGGGGAAAGATGGGTACCAAATCCTATAAGTATGCTCATATCCCGGTTTACACCAATAATGTCTCTTAGTATACTATTATGAAACATTGAATATAGATATATATAACTTTTACCATCAATCCTTGAAATTTTAGAAGAAATCATTTCATGGTAATCCAAGATAAGGTTCACATTCATTTTATCGTTAATATTTATGAAGCACATTGGTATTTTTCCAAAAAAAATTGAGATCCTCCTTGGAGGGATCCAACAAATGAAATTGTGCTTTCCTATATCAATGTTCCTATCAATATCCATCATACATATTTTTATATTATAAAAATATACTAATAGTAGTCTTATATTCCTATTACGATAAAATTCCAACAATCATGTTAACGTATTCTTAATGAAATATAAGGTCTTCACAGAAGGGCTTTCACTCAAGAACAAAATTAGTATCATAACCACAATCCAATAAATACTCAATAAATTCATCTGAATATTCCAATGTAATTATAAGATAGAGATCATATCCACATTCAAATCAATATCTATGAATCCTACCGACATCTCAAAGTGATGTAAGAACATTTTCATAACTATGTCTCTATCAACATCCATGAAGCCCATTGTAAATTTCTAATGGAAACAAAAGGGATATCTAAAAAACATGGTCATGTAAACACCAAATAAGATCATATATATATATATATATAGAAATATAGGATCATCCTAAGAGTGATCAAAATCGTACATAGATATAGGCCCAAATCCATTTCACAAAAAAAAAAGACAATAGATTTTCCATAGTATATTCAAATTGGAAACTAGGTGAGATCTCATATACTAATTACCATTAATATCTACGAATATCATTGGTTTATTTCAATAGAAACTAATGTGGTTCTTAAGAGGGTTAGCTCTCATGAACAAGAGCAGGCTCATATCCCAATCCCTATTAAAATATTTGAATTCCATCAACATATCACGATGGACTAATTACAGTCTTAAATCCTAATCCATTTTATTATCTATGATTATAATTATCATTCCTAATAGCACTGAAGAGGGATTGTATCCATGTTTCTATTAACAAATATTAATCCCATACACAGAAACCATCAACAATAGAGTGGGATTATATCTATATTCTTATCAGTACTAATGATTGTCAATAATATATCCTAACAATAATCGAGCAGTCACTAGGATAGATCCCAATGATGAATTTTTCTTCTCACACTCTATGATCCTAATATTGATTGAGGTTATAACCCTAGTCATTTAAGAAATATTTTCTATGAGGTATCACATAGGGAAATATTCAATCCAAGAGAAATATTATATCCCCAAACATGAAAAAGGTGAGGTTTGTTGATTTATTTTGATAGAATCTATAGTATCTTTTATTTCTTCATTAATATTAGGATGAAAACAATGTCATATAATTCCACCCTACACTACTCATATCCATAAATCAATTGTACCTCCATAAAGAATACATCTAGAGGTCCTCCCCAAAACCATGAATATATTAAGCACATAGTTCTTTTACATATATGTGTAAAGATTAACCAGATAAGTCATACCTATGGTACTTTTTTAAAAGGACCTTCCCACAATATGAATATTGAGATGAAAGTAGGTCATCCCCTTTAAAAAAATAAAACAAATAGGTAACCACAAAGTTCCTAACCATGAAGTCTATTCCTATAACCCACTTGGTCCTCCCTAGATTATTTTTTGTTGTAGTATTTCTTATGATAGTGAAAATTATATAAATTAAGGAACTCCTAATATTGATGAATATAAAATTCATAATCGTAGAGTTCATCCCCTTGGTGAGCATTCTAGTAAAAAACCATGATATGTTTACACTTTTTGTAATGAAGTCCCTCCTCATTTAAAAGATACTATAATGGGTTTTTCTCATATTAAGTGGAACTTAAGAAATTGAGGTTGGATATGATGGATTCATTATCTTCAATTAGTGGTATCTCTTACCATTCAAAAAAATATTACATAACAATGAACATAATCAATTCCTGACCTATAGTAGTTATTATTTGATATAAATGAGGATATTCTAAATGACCCCACCCTAATTCAAAATAAAATGGATAAATGGAATTAATGGATAAATCATGTCAAATAATAAATCATATATTATTAATACAATTCTTTGATTATCTGGAAAGAACTATCTAGAAATAAAATTCCAATTTTGATACTTCCCATGAACACCACCAGTATGATATTCTTGAGGAATTAAATGTTTAAAGAATTTCCTATTTAATCTAATCATATGGGTTACTAACCATCATCTAAAAACATAATTAATATCTAATAGGGAGTATAAAAAAACATCGAGATGATAAATGATCTTTAATGAGTTTTTTATCTGACCATATTTTCACTGGCTTGGAACGTTATGTTTGGGAAAAAATGTCAGTCTCTTTAAATTCATAACTCATTATTTTAAATCTGATTCATCATATTAACATTGAAACCCAACTTGATGTAAATTTTAGAGGGTGTGGATAATATAGATCATTTTATTTTACAGTGATCCTTGGGGAAAAGGTTTATTAGGAAAAGAATCATGAATAATCCACACATGGGGCAAAACCTGATCTATAGAATTAGAATATTTCAGTTGAACAAACCAATGAAGTGTTTCTATCCTTATAGATTATAAGGGATAAACATAGTGGGAGAATTAAATTGATAGAATCCCATTATAAAATGACATGATTTCTATAAATGCCTCCTTTTTAAGGGAAGTGAAACGTAAAATTATGAAACACCCCTAGATAGTGATTATCTATTTCTCAGATAAGGAACCCCTTACAACAAATGACAGAATAGATGAATAAAATGTTTAAAATTACATAATAGTTGATTAATTTACCACATTATGGTAGAATCAAAAACCCAAAGAGTTGTAGGATGTTTTACCACCATAACCAACCCCAACATCATCAAATCCACACCAATGAAATACTATGACAGTGGAAGATAATAATCAACCTTATCTCATAGGGATGAGGTAATTATTACCATACCTTCATCCAAGATACCTGTCGTTTCTTGGATAGGGGAAACTTTACAAAAAGCACCCTCACATCTTCTCATGATTGGCGTTCTATCCCCTTCATCATAAGAATATTATGTGTATGATATTAAGATATCCTTCCAGATCACCTTCCATTAAAATCAGTTTTGGTATCATTGAGAAAATAATTCGGAACCCCACTGATACAACTTTTCAATGTGCATGTAATGAATAGTATCAAACCCAAAGATGCATTTTTTAGTACATGAGTCACTACTAATTAATTTTCATTGTTTTCAATTATTTATGGGTCATTTTTCATTAACTTTTAACAATTTTGGAATATATTATGGGTCCATTGTTAATATATAGTTATAACAATAATGATCCAAGGTCCTGTGAGGTGAAGGGAAAATGCTAGTTGAGTCAGCAAGGTAATCACATGGTTCTCTAAATGGTGTAGGTTACATTTTGGTATGAAGGATAACTGATTCAACCTACTCCTACCTAGGAAATGTTCTTTTTAATGTTTATAAAATTGTTATATTTACTATGTGGACAAACTGTACATCTCCCGAAATGTGTAATTAGTTAAATATTTAGTGCTAGAAGATAATTAAATATATGGTGCATCCCAACCATGTTTTCAAATTGTATGCCCTAACCATGATCTTAAAAATGTTATATTACTAAACTTCACTGTTCTTATTTTAACCCCTTCCCCCTTTATTCCACTATTCAAAGTCCCTATAAATTTTATATTTTTTTCCTTGATACACCCTCTCTTTATCTTGGTTTCATGTATAAGTTAACCTTGATTTTTCATGTAATCTCATAATAAGTTGATTATATTCACTTATATGGTTTAATTCCCTTACTCTTTAAAGAATTTTATTACCCTTATAATCTTGGAAACATTTGGCTTGTGTTACTTGAATAATAAATGAAGGTTTTAGTGCTTAGGGCTTCTGAATTTTCTTAAGTCCTTTACCTCATCCTATCATAGTGGATTCCATCCAATGTAATGTAGTTTAATTGGATAATGTGAGGCATTTTCATGTGATTATTTTTTTAGAAGAACCATTGGTTATCAATTATTTTCAAAAAATTATGTTTTGATTTTTATAAATCGTATTGTATAATCATTAAGGTATAATATTTATGATATAATTTTATATATTTTTTATCTTGTGACTGGGGAAATTAAAGTGGATTTCAATCATTTTTATATATAAAAATGGAATTTTTTCCTTTATATGAGTTATGGAATGCCTCATGAAATGGAATTGGTTTAATTACTGAATCTATAATTCACGGAAGTGGGTATGGCCCATGGGAAATCTATCTTCTTAAATGGAAAACAAGGATAAGTAACAATTGGAATTTTATATGCACTCCCTATTATTAGGTAATAACATTACCTGACAACAAAACTAATAATACATGGATGATATGGTTATTTTACCACATGTTGAGGTGTCACAGTACTGCTAGGAATTTGGCATACCTCTCAATATCGACCATATAATATGGGATATGATTGGTTTACACATGAAATAATATAATTTTCTTATAGTCTATTGAGTTTTCAACCTTCTGGATTCTTCCATTTTCTATTTTTTAAAATCTATGTTTACATTGAATATTCATTTTTATTTTAATTAATATAAATCATCTTAGAAATTAATTTTATTTAAATTTATTATGGAAACTTTCTACATGATTAAATCTTAAAATAGTATGCATGTATGTTTAAAAAATGGTTATTCAATGAACAACATGGTGGGATTTTTTCAAGCTAGTTGTGATCCTACCCTATACACTTTTACATGCTGTATATAGATATTATTCTGACTTATACATGTATGGGAAAGGCACCAGTTAGAGATGATAGATATTCATGATCATTATGTTGAAGTTGATAATGGTAACATGGTGGGGAGTTATATCTTATATCACATAGAATTGGGTAGAAATAGTTTGGTTATTTTGGTTTGTTATTTAATCTTATACTCTTGTATCACCTCACCAACCTCCCATGCCATATTTCCCTTTTATATATGTACGAATAAAATGTGTTTTTTACAAATAATAATATAGTTATAATGATTGAAATTGTTTTCCTATGATCTTTAATTCCTTATTTTGTCTCACTGATGTGTATTGTTGTTATTTTATTCTATTGAAATAATGACTTTCCAAATGATAGGACATTCCAAACTCACAGTTGGAGTCCATATGTTGATACATGGTTTATTATGAAATAAATCAGTCCCAAATCATGTTTCATACTGTCTAAGAACTAAATTATTGCCTATAATGATCGATATCAGCCTATAGACTGTAATGTGGGACAACATGGACACCATGTAAGGTGTATCAGAGGGGTTTTTCATAAAAAAATTCCATTACAAACCAATTTTGAATCATGAAATTTTTGAAATTAAGTTATATAAAAGATAAAATTTGTCAAGACTGGAGATGATTTTTGGCAGTTGGTACCTAAACAACACTTGTCATAATATGCCTTACATTCCCCTCATATTATAATAAATGAGTATTTTTTAGTACCATTAAAATTAATTTTTTATTTTCATATATTTTGTGTGAAAAAAATTGATGGAGAAAATTATTGGGTCTTCTGGTTACGGTGCATGAGATGTAGACTATATGTTGAAATCATGAACTCCCACTAAATGTGTTCAATAATGATCTATAATATTAGTCTATAATTTCAAGAACATGAAGTCAAACCATGTATCAAACTCTACATATCTCATGTGGTCCACATTGTTTGTGCATGGCTTTGTAAACAGTTTATCTAAACTATGCCTTAGAAAAAAATTGCTAATTTATAAATATTATATCTATTAAAAACAATCTTATGTTTTATATGAATTTTAAATGATATTTTTAGTTTTTAATGGTGTTATTTATTGGCTTAATTATTTTAATTCATCCATTATTGATTTCATAAACTACTATTTACACTCGAGGATGTTTTATAACTCAATAGGGGAAGTTATAAATAATTATCCATGTTATAATATATTGGTAGACTAGAATTCGATTTTGGTGGAGTTATGAATAGTCTTATCCCCAGAAAAGGGATCGGGTTATGTCCCATCTCAGGCTAAGGAAATTTTTTCGAGTCTATGTTAATATAAGAATGTTTCACAATAGTATGTTTTCCATAATCCTCTATAATTTTTAGGTAATGAAAACACATAATATTTACAGTATTAAATAGAAAATACTATGAGAAATTATGAACATATCATGTCTCGGAATTCGATCATGGTTTTGTATGCTACTTTCATGCTCAAGGGTCCCATCGAAAAATGATGGGAGTAAATTTTCCCTGATAATATTAATGAAAAATTTGGTTAAAATAGAAACTTTTTAATATTTAATCAAAATTTAGATCATGCTAAGATATAATTAAAAAGATCATGAGTATTCACATTCCTTTAAAAGCGGAAATATATTTTCATGGAGTATGCCAACTGGTTTTCAAAGATCATCCATTTTTTTTCCAAAATGGTTTCAAATGATGGGTCCAAATAACAATTTTTGAATAGGTATAATATATTAACATCAATAACATGTAATATTATTGAAGATCCATTATTATAAATAAGTTGTGGTTCGTTTCATTATGGTAGATATAGATCAAATTGATATGTTAATGATTTTTTATTCCTGTTACTTTCCTAGAGAAAGTGGAGGATGTTTCTCAGAAAACAAGAGGAATTCTGATGAACCAAAAAGATTAATTTCTAGTGTATCGAGCACCCATTTGAATCTTTATCGTCAAAAGTCATTTGTATTGATCCATTGGAATAATATCAATATTATGGAGGTGATAATGGGAAATCTCCATGATATGAAGGTCAAATGGTTTATCATTCATATAGTTATTTAGAATATATGTAGCGTTTTTAAAAAGACATCCTATCTCATCAATGTGGTGTATGATCCTCCACTCCCCAGGGATATAGGGTCCATTATAATTCATTCATGGGAGTAGGACCATGATAAAATGGGAATAGAGGTAGTCATGGTTCGTCTTATGGGTAGATTCAGTAGAGGTCTAGTCCCTAGGCTATTATTATTCCTAATTATTAATTGGTTACTGTGAATTTTTATATAGTGAAACAAGTGACTATGAAATATACGGTATGGCTGAAGTCTGTGAGAGGTATCATTATCATTGCATCATCAATTGATATTTCTATATTTTATATAGGTTACTCCCATTCAACTATATTTTATCATGTCATGGAATTCCTAACCCTTCCATCTGGGCTCATTCTTTATGTTATGGAAATATCTACACTTCTCAACATGAAAAAAGAGTGTTTCTTCTTTTGTTCTCCATGAATTGTCTCCATATATGATTTTGATTTTTCATTGTATTTCCATGATCATGATATAGAGAAAATTGATATTATTATTTATATATATTGGATGGTCCATTTTAATTATTTTATAAATAGTTATCATCAATGGTTTACCTTCACTAAGAATAATATAAATTCTTCATTATTTCAAGGATAATGGGACTCACTATTTAGCCAGATGGGTAATACTCTTCACATGATTGGTAGATTTATGGAAAAAGAAACATATGTTATTTTTCTTAGGTTGATAAGGGTTACAAAAGTGTTGATTTTTCAAAAGTGGTTAAGGAATTTCTCAATGTTCCTCTAATCGACATCCCATGGCCACCTTTGGAGCTAGATGTCATGTTTTGTATTGAATTGGTTCTCATGACACAACTAATTTAAATATATTTTTATCATATGATACCAGATTAATTAAATATGTTAATGTTTTATTTGGTTGATTAATAAGATAAAATATTTTGTTATACATGTATTTCTCTTTGGGATACTATTTTGATATTTCCACAGTTGCAAGATGTGACTCATTATATATGGATCAATAATATAAATTTGAATTAGATGAGTATTATGAACAAGTAAAACCTAAATCGCATTGATGACCTATCTGATTATGTGTATGGGTTTTTATAAATATTGAGCACATGTAAATATATCAACTAATCAGGGTAAAGGAATCAAATATCCAAGAACTCGTTTGATAATATGATATGGTCATTATGAATACATTGTAATGTTGTTTGGCTTAACCAATGATCATGTGTTATTTATATCTATTATGAACCAAATATTCTCTGAATAATTCATCTCCATTTACCTGGTATTCATTGATAGTACTTTGGATTATTCCAAAATTTAAGTAGAGCATGAAAATGATTGGGAAATTATTTAGAAATATTTTTTACCATCATCTTAATACAGATTCATCGAAATAAAACTTTTTTCTATAAAATATCAAGAAAGTGGGATATGTTCTGTCAAAATAAGGCATATCCATTAATCATGAAATGGTGAGAGTTTTTATATATTAGAAAAAAACATGTATCTTCAATATACAATGGCTCGAAGGTAAAGTGAGCTACAAGTGGATATTTTTTGGGAATTATTGTACCTCTAGTCTCCTTCAATTTATTTTCCACCCAAATATTTCATAGTTTATTGAAACTACGGTAATATGGAATTTTCTACTATGGTATATTTGAAATTATGGTAATAAATTCCTCCTGAATGAGCCCTAACCCCTCATGATTTACCCCACTTCATAGCCTCCACATATCATCTCCTGATGATCCATCCCAACATCTCGATGACCCTCAGGCCTACTCCTGAAGACCCTCCTATAATAGTGATCTGACATATCCAATACACATCCTCGTTGAAGCAGATACTATGCATCCTTCCAACCCACTACCAACTTGGACTCTCAATCACACAATGATCCACCTCCTCATATATCGCCCTCTTATTCGACATCGATTGAGATCCACTCTGAATCCTATATGGATACCCTCAACAACCCTATTCTCCCTTTAATATCCCTCAATATCCTCTCACAATCCTATAGTGATTCCATCTAAAATCCTATTCCCTATTCAAAATCAATCAATCTACCCTCTAAATTCCACATTTATCCCATATGAACCCTTTACCTCTTCCTTCCTCATGATTGATCAAGATCCCCTATAATTCCCATCCAAGTTCATGATTGGGATCCACTTCACATTGCCTCCCTCTTTGAAATAAATAAACCATGTATAGTCTCCCCTTCCTAATTGATTACCTTCACGATGCCTACCAGTTCCTAATCAAGTACATCTACAATGCCTTAGTCTTCGTGATCAAACCTCTCTAAAGTTCATAACTATTTCTAATTAAAATATAGTCTGATTAAATTAATTTATATTAATTTTTTTATATTGAGTTAATTTAAATATATTTCTTTCCTTTTATTCTAGTATGAATCTATTGATTTTGGATATGGTTTATTTAAATTCAGGCCCCTTGGTTTATTTTATATTTTCTTTAGTTAATTTAGTTATGCAATATTCTGGTTTAGCTGATTATATTAAGTTCAGTTTATTTGGATTCATTTTAGTGAATTTTATTTTAGTGTCATGCAAAGTTGTTAAATAATATAGCATAGTGATTTTTAAAAGATATTGGGGAATTGGTGAGAAGTGATAATTGCGGTGCACACCTCATTGAACCAAGGATTATTTCATTTAAAAAATATAATTAGTTTTAAATAATATTTTAAATTTAGAAAAACATCAATTCAATTAAAATATAGTGAATTAAATTTAATATCATCTATCAGTGAAATGAGAATAAAAATCAATAATAGAGAATAATTATTTTTGAAAGAATATGGGGAATTTCTACCACTTCCCTAAACTAAGTAACCAACTTCATTTTTAGGGACTGAATTTTCTGGGGTAGAATTATGGTTGTCATAAAGGAAAGGGATTTTTTATCATTTTTTAATTTTTTAATATTTTGAGACCGTTCCTTTTTTAAACATAAAAATATTTTCCCTTTGTTTGTAATAAGGGAAACACATTCTGAGCCAAGTTTCACATTTGGTCAATGAGATAGCTTTTTAGGGGTTTTCCAAATGTTGGACTTCACTAAACATGACTTTTCCCAAACTGAGACTGATATTTCCCCCCAAAAAAAATTCTTTTCACCCACTACACACATTTTCCTTGACATTTCTCCACAACACCTCCTAGAAATGTTCCCACTTTAGTGCCTAATTTAAATCATGAGGATCAAACCATTCCCAAGCCATGGTGAGGCTACCACTTTTCTCAAAAAAGTTCATTGAACCACAACATGTGACTCAACATGCATTTAATTACCATGGTGTCATTTATTTTATTTTTCTTTTGTTGGTTTAGTTTCAGATTTACTTTTTCATTAATGAATAACTATTTAGTTCGGATTAGGTTAGCTTAGACTATTCTGACTTAGATATTTTCTGAATGATTAATATTTTTTGACATTCATTTATTTTCATTCATTTTAAATTACTTGTTTTGTTTCAATTTAGTTTGGTTTAGTATGATATTTTTATTTAGGATCACTTTCTCTTAGATTTGGTGAGTTTAATTTAGTCTTCTATTATATGATTATGTTCACTTTGTGAGTTTTATGGGGTTCGGTTCCATTCCATTTCATTACATTTGTTTCACATCTGTTTGAGTTATTTTTGGTTAGTTAATTTTGGTTAAATTTGTGTATGTTAGGTCATTATTCTTTGTCCAATTCTTTTTTGTTGAATATATTCATTTTGATTTTATCTTATCACGTTTCTTTCAAGTTAGTTTTATTTATATTATTTCATTATTTATATGTATTGGATCATTTAATTCATTACTATTTTTTTTGTGTTGATCACCATGATAGGAGATAGTTTCATTTTTTTATTTAGATTATGTCTAATTTAATTGTTTTAGTAAATGAGTTTCAAAGTTATTAATGAAAATCAATTTTATAAAGTTATTATTTTTTTCAAATTAGAATTGATTGAAAGTATATGTATAATATTGATCTGATTACTGATGTGCATTATAAGGATTTGGATTTTTTTATTTTTCATTCAATAATGGTTCCGATGGCCAATCATGTTGATGCCCAAGTTTTAATTTTATTAGAATACAGTGGTTAACATGTTATAAATTCAGTTACCATATCACTAAAAAATATGTCTAGAAAGAATATAATATTTGGAATCATAGTGTAAAAAATATTTAAATGGATATTGATATTAATTCAGCTTAATGTTTCAGAATGGAATATTTTATTTATTATTGATTTATATTTATATTTCATGGAAAAACGTATTCGTAGTAGTTTAAGAGGAAATGAATATGGGAAAAATTATATATTTTATGATCATAATAATGTCATTGATTGTGCTATAAATGTTTTTTATGATGTTAATACCTCAGTATACAAGTCATGTGACAAAAGGACCAATCTCAAGTTTTTGATGTGCCTATATCATGGGAATAAAATTTATGGATTTATAAATAGTATGATTGGATAAATGAGTAAATTTATTATGGAATTAATACTTGTTGATTCATTTATTCATGAATTTAATTTTATGGAATCAAATCTAGTAGGAAAATTGGGATTTTCGTGTACTAAAATCCACACATGCTATAAAGATTATTATATGTTTTAGAAGGGTAATGTTGATTTAGATGGGTGAGAAAAACGAATTACATAAATATAGAAGATTAGTAAAGATATAATTCAATATCATATATAATAAAATGTGATTTAAGTCTTTCCATTGATTCCCCGACATTAGAAATTTTATATTTTAGAAAAAATAGAAAAGAATATGACATGGAATAAAAATTAAATAGTAAAGGGTAATGATGATATAGTTCATCCTAATGAAGAGTTAATGTAGAAAAAGTATGATATGTTATATACTGATTTTGAAACTGAACCATGAAATGAAAGACTGGGATTATCATGTGATGGTTTGAATCCATTTTCGAAGCTGTATACTTTAAATCTTACTTGTCCTTATTACATTTAAATTTATAATTTTCTGTCATGAATGTGTATGAAAAATATAGTTACTATCATGAGTATATTAATTTTTTTACCCAATGATTTTTTAAATTATATTGACATATACTATAAACCATTAATATATGGGTTAATGATGATTTGGACTATTTGGGTGAAAATATATAATGAATTTACATATGATTAATTTATATGTCATGAAGAATTATTATGGATAATAAATTATTTCATTTATTATGTAATTATGTATGGTTGGATAACTAAGGAGATATTAGCCCACACTATTTTTAAGAAAAATAATTGTTCTTAGAGATTAAACTTCTATTGGACTTTTTTCTACATAGGTCATTGGGGATTTCAACAAATGGATCATTTCTTCCTAAAACAATTGAGCACAGTTTGGTAATTCCATTGAGATAAATGTAGTAACTCAATGAATTTTGATGGGTGATATACCTGATGAATATTATTGTTTGAATTTTTTTAGTGAAAGGTTCATTAAAATTCCATATAGCATAAGAATGTTTATTTGAATTACAAAACATTGGAGAAATATATTTATATCCTTTGAGTGTCCATATTAGAAAAAAACGAGTGTTACAGCTTCGACATAATGCATATTTGTAAAACTTCATTTCAAATGTTCCATGAAAGGATTATAAATGTAAAGGGAAAATTAAAAAAAAGAATTTTTGCTAAAGTTGTGATTTACTGGATTGGGGTATAAAACCAAGACTTCAGCCTAAGGTAATTATTTAGAGTTAGTGTAAAGTCTATTTTTCATATTTTTTGATAGAAAATTTAATGAAAAAATAATTCCTTCAAGTCTTTGAATGTTTAAATGTTTGATATAATTATTTGGGAAACATTTTAATTTTTTTTGAATATATGATATATGAAAATAAAATCCCTTAAAAGCCATTATATCTTTCCATGTTTCATAAATTTATTCCTATTACATTGTGGAATTTACTATCACATAATTTTAAGATCATTGTGATATGATTATTTCATTGTATTCTGACTTATTTTCTATAATATTCAAAAAAAAATTATTGTGATAAAACTAAAAATAGATAAACCAATAATTCGTTGAGACTTGGATAATTTTTTCCTCTATAGTTTTTTCACATGTATGTTACATCTTATAGTGAATCATGTAGGATCGAAATATAAATGTACAAGCTCAATTATAAGTGGGGGGTGAATTTTAAGTTAAAAAACTTTAATTTTTAACCTTAAGAAAAAATATGTTTAACAAAGATAAACAAGGTAAATTCCAAAGACCTTTTAGTTCTAAAAACATGCTAGGTTCTGGAAATATGTTTTCAGAAATGAAAGAAAATAAAAGTTTACAAAGAAAAGATTCTAACTTATAGCATATAGAATCTTATTAAATAGAGTTCATAAAAGAAAAAGAATGTATAAGAAGGTTATACATTCATCCTTTATCAAAATACAGCGGAATATAAACCTGAAACAAAACAATTTACAAGTATGGAATTTTTTGACCCAAAGAGTATGGTATTCCACAACCTTGGATAAAGGTCCCTTGATTTTTACTTTCAATAATCTTTGTATTACCCACACCAGGGTAAGTCCTCGATTGGTATATGGGAACATGTATTTCTATCGCCGCAAGCCCTCGAATTTGAAGGTAGTTGGAACCTCTGTCTTCCTATCTCCAGAAGTCCTCGAAATGTAATGTATTCGGCACCTCTTTCTTCCAATCACCACAAGTCCTTCATTGTACAAATCAACAATCAGATTCTAATGGAGCAAGCTGAACCAGATTTTTAGTAAACCTAATGCATTAGAGTCTCTCTCTCTAGAAATTACTTTAGTAGAATGTAATCTCTAAATTGATGGATCTGTAATGAGCTCGTTCAAATGAGATCCTATTTATTCACTTTTCTCCAATGGTCATCTCTATCCTCCAATGTTCATATTTTTCCTTGAATCTATGAGGGACATGTACTTGTGTCACTCAAGAAACGGTTAAATAGAAATAGATTTCAGGACATCATTTCATAGCTATAACAGGGTTATGTAAAAAAATATTGTTTAACCAAATCCAATTATCCAGAGTCTAAGGAAAAATAATGTTCATAGTCTAAGAAAATAAAAACTTAGAGTCTATAAATCATAAATATCTGTATTCTGTTTTTGAGGAATTCGGAACCTGAATTCTATAGATTCGGTGTCTAAATTACAATGAATTTGGATTTTTAATTCTAAGGAATACAAATCCCGGAAACTCTGGAATTTAGATCTTGAATTCTGAGGAATTCCGAACCTAAATTCTATGAAATTCATAGTCTGAACTATGAAGAATTTGGAACTGGAATTCTAAGGAATTCTCGGTCTGAATTCCGAAGAATTCAGGTCCAGAATTTTGAGAAATTTGGAACATGAATTCTATGGAATTCGAAATCAAAATTCTGAGTAATTTCGAGTCTGAATTCTGAGGAATTTAGAGTCTGAATTCTAAGGATTTCGGAGTCTGAGTTTCAGGGACTTGGGAGTCCAAATGTTAGAGAATATAGAGTTGATGTTCAGAGAATTCAGAGACTGAATTCACAGAATTCAGAATATGAATTTCAGAGAATTAGGAATCTGAATTTTGGTGAATATGGAATCTGTATTTCAAATAATTAAAAGTTTTAATTTTAGTGAATTCGGAGTCTGAATTTCAGGGAATTCAGAGACTGAATTTTTGAGAATTCAGAGTCTGATATTCACAGAATTCGGAATCTGAATTTTAGAATACCATATATTTAATGATTTATAGGATTCTGAGGTTTTAGATATGAAACCAATATTTAGATTATAGAAATAAAATGTGTTAGGATAATAGAATATATAAAATGAACAATGAAAATAATGGTATGTAGAAAATTTCCATGGGAAAGGAAAATTTCCCTTAATAAGATAAATCATTGGTAAAATTAAATTTTTCATGAGATATATTGTTTGTGATTTTCAAAACATAAAGTAATGGAAAAGTCATAAGGAAACCTTATGGACTCAACAATCTCCCCCTTTCCGGAAATCACAAACATCCTTACCAAAAAGAATATAAGCACTTCGATTTTTATGGACTTGAAAGAAAATCATCTCTCCCTTTACATATGGATCAAAGTGAATACAACTAACTACCCCTTATTTTTTGAAATACCTATGGATTTTATTATTGATTTATTGAATGAGATTTTTCATTTTCTTTCATACAAAAATATTCATTGATATAAACATTCCCTTAGATGAACTACCCCTTACATAGGGAAATATATTCTTTAATTAGTATTGTTTTTATCATTCCTTTATCCCCCTTTGTGATTTTCAGAAAAGAATAAAAGAAATGGAAAAAACATTACACCTGAAATATTAGTACAAAACTAGAAAATATATGGATAACAACCAAAATTTCCTTAAGATTGAATGAATCTGTACAAGGGAGAAATTAAACAAAAGATCAGAATTGAAAAAATTATCCTTCATTATCCTTCAGCACCAGCCACATGATAATATTTTCCAGCTTCTTGATCTCCTTGTGATATTCTCCCATATGCTTAACCAGCTGATCTTGATCATCAATTTTCTTCTCTAAGGCTCTAATAATTTTTTCCAGAACCTTATGAAAATCTATATGAGCTTTCAACAATTTTTTCTAGCTTAAAATGCATCTCTTCAAATGTGATCCTCAGATCCCTTGGCCTCTTCCAATTCATGGCCATAGAATTAAGTTTCCCATTCAGATCCTTAACATCCTGCTTCTGAGAACTCTATTTGAGAGTCACATTTTCCTCAAAGCTCTTAGTAAGATCATTTTTCATTCCATATTCGGTTTCAAAGGAATCTTTGACATTATCTGGAAATTCATCAAAATCCATTATGTCTATGACTGTACTTGACCATCTTGTAATCTTTTTGAAGTAATTTTTATGATCCTCAAAACCAATGAGAAAGTATTTGAAATATGCCTCAAGTCCGAAAAATCTATCAATAACAATGGAAACTGAATCTGATTACTAATTCATCGAATGATGAAGCATCTGACATCTTGAATCTATAATTGGAAATAAATTAATAGTTCCATATATCCATTTCAAAGATTATACCACAAAGTCATGTCCAAGAGATGATGATTCTGGATTAGAAAGATTGGTTCTTGAGGGTTTTTTTCTATCTCTTTATCTTTCCTCTTCGAAAAACTTCTAGCAACTTTCTTTTTCACTAAATTTTTTTAGGTGTATGGACCAGCACATGATTTCCATTATCAACTCTATGAATGATATCTTCTACTTTAGGTGATTCATGCCAACAATATGATAATGGGACAATTTTATCTTCCTCAACTTCTTCTTTCTCATCATCAGCCACTTGATATTCCAGATAAACGATAACATGATAATTGCTTTCTCCATCAGATGGTTTCTTTACTTCTTTCTGATCATTCACTTCATACCCTAGAGTCGAAAGTTTTGAGGATTCAGCTTGAGAAGTCTGGATAGATGATTTTATAGAGGGGAATTCCTTATCATGGTAATCCTTAACTTTCTTTATGACATCATCAATGACATCCCATTCTTCTTCTTCTATTTAATCTTCCACTTCTTGAACAATTTCTTCTTCTTGTTCTGGATCGGGAATCACCACCCTCTTTCCCGGGGTCTCAGGAAGTGATTCTTTTAAAAACGATTTAGGTTCCTTAATTTGTTCAAAGACATTTTCATCATCTATGAGAAGAGATTGTACAATTGCAGCTTCATACAACATCTTTATTTGCTTCTTTTCTTTCTGTAGCTTCTCAAGTTCTTCAATTTCCTTTATCTTTAATGATTTTGCATCAGTAGGATCCAAGCCAAAAATAGGCGCCCCTCCCATCCAGTTCTTCTTTCCTTATCCCAACATAGAAATATCCAGGTTGACTATTAAATCTATCCTTCATTCTCCTTAGTGTATCATCACTCAATAACATTACTTTGAAATTATTTGGCTTGGAACTGCTAGGAATTTTGAATGACTTAAGACAAAGAAAAATAATTTTTGTGAGTATAACAGGATACATGATAATTTGAGACTTCAGATTTCTATTCTTGATATTCTCAATAATATCCAAGATATACATTACTAGTTTTATCTTCTTGAGGTTCACCATGAATTCTAGAAAATAGATATCACTTTTCTTTAGGGTGTCCATATCCCCTTTTCTCGGAATGACAAAACTTTTGACTCATAACCAAGGAATCAGAAGGTTTGTAGATAGATGAAAAATCTTCAGAGTCTTAACTCCTTTCAAACCAAGACAAGATAGGACCTTTTCCTTATCAAAATATCCTGAATCATTCGGTAATTTGTGAGTACATAATTATGCTTCTTATTCATAAGGAATTCAAATCAAACTTGTTGCATTACTATAAGAAAGGGAATATGTCATCCCATAGCTCTTGAAAGAAAACATATCACTCCCTTCTTTGTTGAAAAAACATTCTGACTCATAAAATTCAATCAAAAACTCCCCATAGACCGCAACATGTTCCCTTGGTTTCAATATACATAGGCTCTCCCAGCCATTCAGCTTAATAATCTTTGAAATGTTAGAGTCATACTTTGCATAAAATTTCGGATCGACCAACCTTTCTCAATATATCATCTATTCACTAATTTTCTATACAATTGACATTTCTTTCTGAGGAGAGGCTTTTACAGACATTCTAAATTATGAAAACCTTAAATATTTGGAACGTCCTAATATAGATATCAAGGGTTTCTGCACACCAGATCTTGAAGATCGACGTGGGACAACCATTAAGGGGGTCCTTATATATGCGATTGAGGTGACGGTTCAACCTCCATACCTGATCCGACGGTCGAAATAATGTTGATCAGATCTAAAGGTTGAGATGATAACTGAAGAAGGATTTTTATAGGTTCCGATCTTTTGAGGTTTTTAAGATAAAAATTCACATTTTAATGAAAAGAAATGAATAGAATCCGAAAAAGTTTGTTAAACAAGACAAAAATAACAACATCTAAAAAGATTATTATGAAAATTTAAGAACGAAAACATATATTCTAATTTATTAGGAAAACTATTTGGAATCAGGGAAATTCTTCTCGAAAAAATTTAGATTTTGAAAAATTCTAATGGAAAATTTTGATTAGGAAAATTTTGATTATGAAAAATTTTGACAACGAAAAATTTTGACATAGAAACATTTTGACTATGAAATATTTTGGCTGTGAAAAAGTTTTCCTGCAAAAAATTTTGAATATCACACTTTTTTACTACAAAAAATCTTGAATACGAAATTTTTTGATTTCAAATAAATTTGACTACGAAAAATTTTGACTACGAAAAATTTTGACTGCATAAAATTTTGGCAACTAAATTTTTTTACTACGAAATACATGTACTCCCCCTATGAAAATGAGTTTCTTATAGTAAGGAGATAGCTTTCAATAGTAATTTAATATATAATATTACCTCACGGTTGTCATTCCTAAATTTTTTTTAATGTATTCAATTCTATCAGAGGGTAATGATTCTGTGAAAATATCTAGAAGTTGATCTTGTGTTCAGACAAATTGAAGAATGATGTCTCCTTTTTGAGTGTGATACCTAAGAAAGTGATTCCTTATATCTTTGTGTTTTGCACGAGATTCATGTTCAGGGTTTTTAATTAAGTAAATGGCACTATTATTATCACACAATATTTTTGTTTTGGTAAAACTCATTCCATAGTCTGTGAGTGTGTGTTGAATCCACAACACCTGAGCCAACAACAACCAATAGATACATATTCAGCTTTAGCAGTGGAAAGTGCTACTGAGTGTTTCTTTTTGAATAAATAAGAAGATAAGGAATATCCTAAAAAATGACATGTTCTAGATATACTTTTTCTATCCATTCTACATCTACAAAAGTTAGAATTTGAAAAACTTTTAAAAAAAATCATTTCCAGAAGTATAAAAGAGTCCTAAATCCACGGTTCCATTTATGTAGTGGACGATTATTTTCACTACCTTTAAATTAGATTCCTTAGGATTTTATTGATATATTTCACAAAAGAGTACTGAAAACATTAAGCCTAGACGACTATATATCAAGTAAAATAGACTTCCTATCATTGCTCTAAATGATGTTTGATCCACTGGTTTCCAAGATACATCAAGATCAAGTGAGTTTAAGGTACCAATGGGAGTACTAATACTTTTAGTGTTATCATATCCATAATTTGCAAGAAGATATTTAATAAACTTATGTTGGGATAAATAAATTCCATCTAGTTTTCGAGAAATTTGAAAACCAAGAGAAAATGTTAACTCACCCACCATACTCATTTCAAAATAATATTTCATTAGATTCATAAACTAATTAGTTAAATATTTCTAAGTTGAACCAAATATAATGTCATCAACATAAATTTGAACAATGAAAACATTTTTCTTATCATTCTTTCAAAAGAGTGTTGATTCTGGATTTCCCTTAATGTAATTGTTTTGTAACAAAAATCATGTAAGTCTATCATACCAGGCTCTTTGTGATTGTTTAAGTCCAAATAATGCTTTGATTAGTTTGAAAACATGTCCAGGATGTTTTAATTCTTTAAAACCAGAAGGTTGATAAAAAAACAACTTGTTGAACATACCCATTAAGGAAAGCACGTTTAACTTCCATTTGAAAAATTTTGAAATTAAAGAATGTTATAAAGGAAAGTAGAATACGAGTAGATTAATGACTAGCTACTGGAGCATAGGATTATTCATAGTCTATTCCTTCTTTATGATTATATCCTTTAGAAACTAATCTATATTTATTTCTTACTATGATTTAATTTTCATCACACTTATTTCTGAAGACCCATTTTACTCCAAAAACAAAATTTTCGTTAGGTCTTTCAACCAAGGACCATACTTTATTCCCTTCAAATTCATTTATCTCATCATTCATGGATGTAATCCAATTATCATCACCCAAAGATTCATCAATGATTTTAGGTTCTAATTGAAAATGCAATGCTAGATGTTCTACTTCATTTCTAAAGGATCTGCTAGTCCTTATAGGTTGATTTACGTCACCATTGATACTATCACTGGGAAGATTCTTAAGAAATAATTGATTTGGGTTTTTTAAGACACGTTTATCAATATATGGTAGGAAATATTCTGGGGGTAAATGTCTTAGAATAATTTTCTTGAACATTTTCTTTATCAGAAGGTTATTCTATCAAGGGTTGATAATCAGTATTGGAAATCACATCAGAAGATGTAGGTAGAGAGTGTTTAAAAACAAAAGGATTAGTTTCATCAAATTTGAAATGTACTGTTTCTTCAACAGTACAAGTATTTTTATTAAAAACACTATATCCCATAGAAGTTGTGGAGTAACCTAATAAAATCCCATCATCAGATTTGGGTGTGAAATTATTTAAATTATCTATAGTATTCAAAATGAATACTTTGCATCCAAATACCTTGAAGTAGGAAATTCTAGGTTTTCTACCATTACATAACTCATAGGGGTTTTTAGTAAGAATATTTATAATCAAAACGTTACTTATAGTATAATGAGCAATACTTACAGCTTCACCCCGAAATTGTTTGGCTACAGAATACTCACTCGACATTGTTCTTGTTATATCTTGAAGAATTCGATTTATTCTTTCCACAATATCATTTTGTTGAGGGGTTCTTGGTGCTAAGAAGATATGAGTAATTTCTTTTCAACTACAAAAAGTTTCAAAATCAAAATTTTTAAATTCTTCTCCATGATCTCTATGAATAGTTATTAGTGGATGGGTTTTCTTATTTTTAACAAGGGATCTAAAATTATTGAAATAATAAAAAGCATAAAATTTCATTTATAGAAAATAGAACCACGTAAATCTACTGTAATCAACAACTAAGAAAAATACATAATATTGCCTCCAATTCTTTTAGTTTGTGCTGGACCAAAATGATTCATATGCACCAACTGTAATGCATCAGTAGATGAGACTTCATTGATTGATTTGAAACTTGATTTATATTTCATTCCATATAGAAAAGGATAAAAAACTATTGAAGAATCAAATCTAAGCTCAAGTAGACCCTTAAATAGTCTTCTCGTAGAGATTTTTCATAGGTTCATATGGTTAAAGTGTCCTAACCATCTATGAAATAACCTAGAATGATCTTCCATTTCTCTAAGAAAAGATAAGTCTTGGTTCCTAAGGTCTCCATTGTTTAGTGTGTATACATTCTCTTGCTTATTGGTAGAAAGAATAAACAATTCCTAGGAATTGTGTACTAAGAACTTATCATTCCTAAAATTCACAAGGTAACCATCATCACAAAAATGACTTATGATAATAAGTATTTGCTTATGACATTTAACAAAAAAACATTTGAAATAAATGTTTTTTCAAGAAGAACAATGTTACCTACACATATAATTTATCTCTTAGCATTATCTCTAAAATTTACTTTTCATCCTTTCGTAATGTTAATCTTTTCAAAGAAGTTATTGTTACAAGTCATGTGCTGGGAACATCCACAATCCATGTACCTAGTGTTTCTGTTGGAACTATCTTTATTTTCCTAAAAATAAGAGTGTTAGACTTTCAGAACCCAAACATTCTTGGATCAAGAAACACCAGAAAGCAAAATTTGAGGAATCCACATTTTCTTAGAAAAATAAGATTTATGAAATCCTAAAGACTAGGTTTGGTTTAAAGATCATTTTTCACCCAATTTCTACCACACTGACATTTAGTGCAGATTAGAGCACTTTTAGGAACAAAATAATTATTACTAAAAACTGGTTTAGAATGAGTATAACCAAAAACAGAATTATTCCTTAGAGGTAGAATTTGGGAATACATCTTATCAAAGATTTCATTACCTAAGGTAATGTTTAACAAACAATTCCTAAAGGAAAATATTACTAACATTAGTCTAATAACAATGTTTTTATCCTAAAAATAATTAGTTATAGCACTAGAGTTAGTCTCTAAAATATTTTTCTTAGAAATTACTTTTTCGCGATCCTCATAAATTTTATTCTTTTCAAAATTAAATTCCTCACGGTTTTTTGAAAAATTTTAAAAATCATGAATTTGTTTTACCAAGATCTTTAGAATGATCTGATACTTCTTTACAAAGAATAGAAATCCTATACATTTCCTTATCATGCTTTTTCTTATCTTTTGAATTTTCATTCTCAAGAATTTTTTCAAACTTGGAAACATCTTCATAAGTAGGTAAAATATTATCTTCATCCGAAGAAGATTCTTCATTTGAAGATTCCTAATATCTATTTTCACTATAATTTGAATTAAAGGATATATTAGGTATAGATTCAACATTGTGCACCTTAGCCATTATACAATAATTTACAATGGGTAATCTGGCTAGTAAACCAAGATAATTTTGACCACAAGATTCATACTCTGCGGCATCACCAGATGAGTCGACACCACCGTCACTCCAGGTGCCACTAGCTTTTAAAATATACTTAGATTTGGATTTGTATTACTTATTTCTATTTATCTCATATATATTTTTGTTTTATCCTTTCATTCCAGCATAGGAAAATCTGACCATATATTCCATGCTCTTTTCCATTCATAACAAGTAACTTCTGAGTATTTCTTATCCTTTCATTTTTTCTTCATAAATCTATACTAAAAGTATGTCTTCCCAACTATCTTGTACATCCTTCAAGCATGATTATCTATCTCATTCTCAGAATGTTCACATTCACTTGATTCAGATAAACTGTGACTTTCTTTGACTTGGATCTTGTAACCCTTTCAGGAGTCTTGGAATTTATAGTAATAAAGGATACACACCCATTTTAGTACTTCTTATTCATATCAACATCTTTTTCATCCCTGTCTCACATTAAATAATAGTTTCAAAAAATTCATCGAGTGTAATCTGAGATACTTTCCCGTTCTCATCAATTGTTGTTCTCTTAGATTCCTACTGATTAGGAATGATATCTATAATATTGTACACAAGTTCCTCATCATCTAAGCCTTTCTCACCCATGCATTTTAAAATGTTAAAAATAGTCATAAATAATTGTTGTACCTTTCATAATGGTTCTCCATATGGAAATATAAATCCATGATATTCTTCCCTAAGAAATGATATTCTAGTTTCAATAACCTTCGATATACCTAAATGAGTAACCTCCAATTTCATCTGAATAAAATATGTAGATTCAGAAATTTTTTTTTGCTATATATATTCTTGGTCATGGAACACAACAATGAATTTCTAACCATATATTTTAGTTGATATTCTTTCTTTCCATGATTAGTAATAGTTTTGTCTTCCTTATCATGAATCATGTAATCTCCAATAAGCATAAGGAAGCTGCCACTCTAGTATTAATAAAAAAATTCTTCATAAGATCTCTCCAATATTCATAACCATTCCCATCAAATATAGGCGGTCTAGTAGGATTTAGGTTTTCAATCAAACCAACATCCATTCCCTCCATCTAAAAGGAAATATCCTTCCAAAGAAAAATGTTAACAGTAATGTTTGTAAACATGGATAAAAATCACAGGCAAAGAAATTATATAGAACAATGAAAACATAAGAAAGAAAACTGATATTTCAATATAAGTATTTAGAGTACTTCTTTGATACCAATTGTAGGATAGAAATATGAATGTAGATGCTCAATTACAAGAGGCGGTGAATTGCAAGTTTAAAAACATTTATTTTTAACCTTATGTAAAACAATGTTGAAAAAAGTTAAACTGGGTAAATTCACCAGACCATTTAGTTCTAAAAACTATCTAGGTTTCTGAAATATGGTTTCGGAAATGAAAATTAATAATAGTTTACAAGGAAATGATTCTACCTTAAAACGTATAGAATTATCATAACTAGAGTACAAAAAAGAAAAATAAAGTATAATAAGGTTATACTTTCTTCCTTTATCATTATACAGTTGAATATAAACATGAAACAAAACATGTAACAAGTATAAAATCTTTTAACCCAAAGAGTGGGGAATTCAACAACTTTGGATAAAGTTCCCTTGATTTATACGTTCAAGAATGTATCTCTTACCCACACCAGGGTAAGACCTTGAGAGGAATATCGGAATCTTTCATGCTATCCCCAAAATCCCTCGAACATTAAGGTAGACATCAACTCTATCTTCCTATACTCAGAAGTCCTTGAAAATTATGGTAGTCGACACCTCTGTTTTTCTATCCCTAGAAGTCCTTGACTGTACACAGCAAAAATCAGAGTCACAAAAAGCAAGATGAACAAGATATTCAGTATGGCCATGGAATAAGAGTCTCTCTCTCTAGAAATTACTTCAGCCACATTTAATCTCTATATTGATGGATCATTAATGAGCTCGTTCAAATGAGCTCCTATTTATAGGCATTTCCTTAACAGTCGGCTCCCTCTTCCAATGGTCATATTTTTTCTTGAATCTAGGAGGGACCTGTAGATGTTTCACTTAAACAATGGTCAACATGAAGTAGATTTCATGACATCATTTCATATATATAACAAGGGTAAGTAAAAAAATGTTGTTTAACCAAATCCAATTTTCCAGAGTCTAAGGAAAAATAATGTTCATAGTCTATGAAAATAAATAACTAGTGACTATAAATCATAAATATCAAGATTTTATTTTTTGAGAAATTCAGAACATGAATTCTATAGATATTGGAGTATGAATCACAATGAATTCGGATTCTAAATTCAGAGGAATTCAGAGTCACGATTCAATGGAATTCGGAACCAAAATTCTAAGGAATTGAGAACCTGAATTCTGAGGAATTCAGAACCTTAATTCTAAGGAAATAATATTTTTGATTTTCAGGAATTCAGAACCTAAATTCTGAGTAATTTGAACATGAATTCTAAGGAATATGGAAGTGGAATTCTAAGGAATCAGGAATCTGAATTCAGAGGAATTCAGAGTCTGAATTTCAGGGAATTCATAGTCTGAATTTTAGACAATTCAGTGTCCGAATTTCTCAGAATTCAGAGTCTAAATTTCAGATAATATGGAATCATAATTTCATAGAATTTGGAATCCTAATTTCAAAAAATTCAGAATCTGAATTATTGAGAATTCAGAATCATAATTTTAGAGAATTTAGAATCTAAATTTCAGAGAATTTGGAGTCTGAATTTTTGATAACTTGGAGTCCAAATTTTAGAGAATTTGGTGTCTAAATTTCAGAGAATTCAGAATCTGAATTTTTTAGAATTTGGAATCTCAATTTTGGAAGAGCTGTTGATGCTCCTTTCGTCACAGAATATAATGATCAGAAAAGGGGAATATCTGAGCTCAAAGTGATTCAACCTTTGAAAAAAATCTCAAAAATCGACAAAGGCATGAACAAGGGATCAAAAGCACATGTGTCGTGCAAGTTCTATCACTGTCACGCAAATCTACTTGCGCGACGCCTCATGGTCATGCATGTGACTTGCGTGACCAAAGTGGTAACCGCCCGAGGTCTTCTCCTACCTATAAATAGACCCAGTGGTCCCCCCATTCGAGGATGATTTTTCCAGAAACTCATATTTGAGCTCCCGGCGCAATAGTCTCTTCTCAAAGATTCTGAAACACTTCTAAGGTAATTTCCTACCTCGAACGGAAGATCTAAAGAGGGGGAGGAAGGACTATGTGTCGAAACACATCAACACTTGCCCGCCTGAGTGGCTAGCCCTTATGGGAAAAGGTCCACACTTGCTCGTCACCATACTCCTTCAATAGATCTTGTGTGCCCCTCTTCTGGAAGAACCTCAAGAGGATTCTAAAGGCTTTAATGAATATTCTCTCAAGTATTACCCTGATAGATAACCGTCGGGCAAGTAAATCATGTGTTGCGTAGGCGTATACCTACGCGACCAAAACTTGCGCGCCCACGCAGTACCTGCGCGCCTGCCAGGAGATGCGCGCCCCTGCCTTGTTGGGTTCCTTTCTTGCCCATTTCACCCATATTAAGCCATTACACCTTTCCTATTCAAGATTCAGTCTCCAAGACACTCTCCAAAGCCATTTATGGATTGATTTCTTGATTCGACTTCTTTATCTGAAAGGAATTCTATGGAATATCTCTCAAAACATAGTGATTTATGCATCTTTATGTCACTAAAGAATGAGATTTCATTCATTCAACCTCATCCATTATTATGAGAGAATCCTCAACCTGGGTCTACTTTTCAGGAATAACCCCCAGTCATAATTCCTCTAATATGGGCATCCTCTTAGGAGTAAGCCCCATATCCCATAAACTGGGCTTCCTTTTCAAGAGTAAGCCCCAGTCTCATGTTTGGGCATCCTCCTTAAGTGTAATCCCCAATCATAATTCTTAACTTGGGAATCTTCCTTAGGAGTAAGACCCAATTCTTAAAATTCCCAAATCTGGGCATCCTCCTTAGGAGTAATCCCCAGTCTCCTAATTTGGGCATCCTCCTCATGAGTAAGCCCCAAACCTTAATCCTTGACCTGGGCCTCATTTTCAAGAGTAATCCCCAGTCTTAATTTCTCTTAACCAGTCCTAATTTACCTTTGATCTGGGATTCCTTTTTATGAGTAAAACCCAATCATAGGTCTTCTCCTATGTTGGGCCTCCTTTTCAGGAGTAAGCCCCAAGTTAGAGTATTCAAAATCTCTATGAAGCACATATACCTTTATGGACCCTGTTCCTGGAATTCTTTCCTCAAGTAAATCCTAACCTTCATTTATCTGGGCAGTCAAACATACATAAGCCCCACATTATTTCTTATGATTGCATCTTTCATGGCACAATTGTCTAATTTTTACCAATACCTCTTGTTTCTCACACCGAGCATGACTCACGTAAGCTTAGAGTGTAAAAGTAATTGTGACATCCTTCTTTGAGCCATCAATAATAAACATCATACTCCCTTACTCGAACTACGTGGGTTCTGATTCCTTTTCTAAACAAAGGATACGTAGGTAGCCCGTCTATGGGTTCAATCCCAACTCTAAAATAATCCATGTCCTCTTGAATGACAATAAACTTCAAGTGCCCCACTGAGTGGCTTTAAAACCAGAATGGTCATCATAATGACCAAGAGACTTCTGTATAAATGTGTCGAAGGGTACCATTGACCAAGAATATCTAACAAATATAGATGATTATCTATTGATGAAGAACCTCAAATACATACAAAAGATTCTCTAAAATTCATACATATTTAATCATTGATTGTTAGATCTGAAGGAAAGCTCATATTATACATGGTAATGTAATAAGGATTCACAAACATAACTTAAATCTATAAAGAGAGTCCTGGAGTAGATAATAATTCCCATAAAAAAGGTGTGATGAGTCCGACCTCCCATCCTCTCGACCATTGAAAATTCCTAAGCCTCATTAATCCACAAACTAATGAGCACCTAACTTTGGAAAGTAGGTCTGAATGGATGTGGAATCATTGGATGTTTCCGGTTCTATGAACAAACCCATTAGAAACCAATAGGAATGTTTGAACCTTCCATCAAGGCAGTCATCCCCGGATTCCATGGGGAAACAAAAATGGTGAACCCGACGTGAATCCTTAAACATGTTAAAATGATGTTTTACCTATTTGTTAAGGCCCCTATTTAAAACTCAATGAGATGGCCAAAAAAACAATCATTGACATATGTGCTCATCCAAAAGATGTAGTGGCTAAATTTATCATGATTAAATCTGTTATATCAAATAGGCACTCTTTTTCCAAGATCTTCTGCATTTCTAGAATGGCAGCTCTCAAGTTCACACTTGTGAATACTGCTGCTGCAAATGCCACTGTTGCTACTCCTGCTGGATCGTCGTCTGCTCTTAGGAAGATATCACCTACTCAGCGTCTTCAACGCTGGGTATCAAATGCACTAGTTAAGGAGTACCGTCAACATGGTACCATCCCAAATCTGGATGCTGCCCGACAAGCCCTCCAAGTAAACAACTTACATCAGTCGTCTGGACAACGACGACCAGTGATCAAGAAGCAGGCGGTGCTGACTACCATCTCCAAACATTTCGGGTCGTTATCCCCGGAACACAATCACCATTCACTCTCTTATATTGTGGAGGTGAATGAGCAGGTCCCTCAGGACCTTAATTCAAACATACAGGAGTCCTTCTTGAGGGCTCCCACCAAAAATTGTCATCAAACTCGTCCGACAGTGCGCCCTCAACATGATGAGGGTACCAACTCCAGGCGTTCGACTCAGGTTCCTCGCACCCGAGCAGGCAAGAAGAACCACTAGAGGCGGAATCCGGTCACTAGTGAGCAGGTTCTCATCTCTCCCATCTCCGGAGAAGTCTACCAACCTAACTTGGTGGCATGCAACGAGCAGGCACATACACCTGCCCATTTTAATTCCGTTGTCCAGCAGACTCGTCTGGAAGCATCACGCCAATGCCACCAGGCAATTCCAGCGGAGTACTATAGGTAGGAACATACACCTATTTATACATCATCAGCTAGTCAGCAGGCTTGTCTAACTACATATGATGGATCTCGTCATCCACGTTTGGCGAAGTGCAATCAGCAGGCACATACACTTGCTAGTATTAATCAAACCTACCAACATTCTCTCTTGGTAGCATTCAGAGAAGTTAGTCGGAAAGCCCCGACAACAAATAGGAGGCAGACTCAACTCTCTGCCCCCACACTTGAGTACTATCAGGATTCACTGATAGGAAAAGGAGTACACGACCAGGCATATACACCTGCTCCAAGCCCGGAATGGACGTATATTCCCGTTCCGTCAGCTAAAGTCACCAAGCATATTCTATCAATGGTGAAAGAGCAGAAGCAAATCCCTGCACATATTCTGGATGTCTGCACGGATATTATAACAACTTCAGCAGCATCTCAGGGGAATATAGAGTGATCTATCCCTACTAGTGGAGTGATACATTAACAATTCACTCCGGAATAGAAACACACATCTATTCCAGTCGAAGAGTGTTATGGGGCATACTCCCCCATATCATACGGACAACCAAGTCAGGCACATACAACTGATTTGTGAGGAGATCATCAGCCTAACCTGGCCATATTTCCTAATCAGGAACATACACCTGCTCAGAGCAGCCACTTTCATCAACAAGAGTTTTCCAAGGCGAGTAAGAAGGCGTCTAATAAGAAGACCCGCCCAGAACAGTCAGGAGATCAAGAGCCAATATTTAACAAGGCCTTTCTCGATGCTGGAGTTCTTGAAGCCCTCAGACAATTATCTGTTGGAATTCAAGATTCTACTCCCTCAGTTCCCAATAGTGGGAACATTAATTCCGAAGGTCTTCAATAGAAAATTCCTCATGAAGGCTTGCTTCATGACAATTTCTTAGATCTCGAAGTTTTATCTTCAGATGAGAGCCACAGGAACCCTCTATGTGGTCAGAAGAACAAGGATAAAGAGATCTCATCTTTTGTTATAACCCTTTATGGTGGTCCTCCCCATTATGATGAATTTCTCTGCGAAAGTCCTCTCCGCAATAGTGATGCACATTGCTCGGAAAATGCTCTACTGGACAATGTAGGTCCGAGATAGCCCTCTTATCTTGAGGCACCTGCAAATGTGAAACCGGTCATGTCTGAATCATCATTTCTAGAAGGTGAAATACTTTCTCAATCAGAAGATAGCCCAGGGTGTAGTTCATTCTACGAACCACCCCTAAGTCATGCATCTTCTAGTTTGATCAATGATTTTTCTACAAATCTTGTTGAATCCAATGAAGCAACAAGGAAACAACAACTCCAGTCAAATCAGGTAGAATAATCATCATCAAATGATAAAGAGGAAATGATGAATATGAGAAAACAACTGGCGAAAGGTGAAGTGCCAGTTATATTTTGGCCTCTGGCTGACTCTCAGTATAATATTCCAGAAATTTTGACGGAAGATGAAATTCATGATATTCGTCTCAACATATGGAAAACACTTTGTCAGTTGAAAAAGTAAGTATTATCATATGATGAATATGAAAATAATCTTAATATAATATAAGGGTTACACCATTAGATTGATTTGGCATCTCTATCAGTCTCTCAATATCCGAAGGCTGAAAAGCAGTAGAGAGCCCTTCAATGTTCATGCCTTGGAGCACTAAGAAGATTGCATCAGTTAATTTCCAATGCCCCATCTGGTATTCGTGTCAGAGGATGGGGTGCTCATGGAGAACTACATTTCACGGTGCTCTCCAGTCAGCAAAGCCCGCTGAAAATGGTCTCATGCAATGTTATCGCCCATGGCCAGCCACAGTCAATGGGCATTGTTTGTAATAAAAAGATTGACAAAGAATATGCTTCAACTAGTTCCTCTCAAAATAAAGAATACAGAGAACAAGTTATTGAATTACTCTTGCATCAAGCATACGAGAATATTGAACAGGCCTCTCGTTTGGAGCAAGCACATCACCAAGTGACAGAAGTGTCAGAAATCATCCAATGGTCTATTGAACCGGGTGATAAAAGCGGATACAGATTAATGCATCCAGCTAATTTCCGGACTAAGGTTCACAAGATCATGAGGACTTTCAAGAAATCTTTATACATTGCATGTCAAGAACCACCCAGCTCGCCAGACTCGGGACTCTTTTAAAACAACCCTCGGAATGAACAAAAAGGATTAGGGGAATTGAGCAAGAACAGTAGGAACAACCCTAGTCCACTAGACTAGGGACTTTTTCAAATCATCAATCCCCTCCTCATAGAAAGTCGGACATTTCTCGATTGAAGAAGAAACCTCAAGAGGAACGAAGACCCAAATTATCAGGAGATTCCCTCTAAATTACGGTTCATCAAGAAGTTCCTGAGGGATTGAATCAAAAAAAGGCAATGTCTCATCAAAGACATGGAAGAGGACAATATCACAGAAATGCTAATAGAAGGGATGTGATGAGTTATACATCAATCAATGTCATCAATTCCATTGTTGTTGATCCACCAGGTGAGGCTCACACAGGGGACTCAAATGAAGAGGTTCCTGCTCAAGAAGATGTACATACCGACACAAATGAAGAAGGTGTGTGTACATGAAATCAAAGGATTACTCAGAACCTAGGTAATCCTTCGATTTACCCACTTCCCCCTCTCCGAAAAGGATCCAACAAAGGGAGGGGAAAGAACCAGGTTACATATCCTTCCTCTGGAGAAGGTCAATCACTCTCATTAGAGCAGAGGTTTTCACAACAGGAGGAAGAAATGAAGGAATTAAGAAAGTTGAATGCAGAACTACTTCAGAGTAGTATTCTTCATAAAAATGCTGGAGTCATTCAGCCAATGGAATTTGTTGCAGCTACTGAGATGGATCAAGAATATCCTCCTCTATTAGTACACCCTCACAGGTCTAATACTATGGGTCAAGTGAAACAACAGTTGGCAGTGCTACCATCAGTTGCAGAACCAATCGCCACGTCTGTCCAAGCTCCAATCATTGCACCTACCCAAGTCCAAGTTCAACCTGATGTTTTTCAAAAGTTAATAACTACTATTGAGTCATCAACAGAGAAGATAGAAACTATGGAAGGGAAGAATGCGCAAGTTCAACCAGAAAAGAAATTTTACCCTGAATAGGTAGATTCAATTTCTCCACCATCCTGTTTTGGGAACCCTGTATTTCCTATTTTCAAAGGATCAGGCGATCCAGAACAACATTTGACGCATTACGTGTCCTGTTGTGATCCAATGATGTGAACTTCAGAGGTGCAAGAAGAAGTGAAACTCAGAATCTTCTTGCGAACTTTGCAAGGACCTGTTTTGGTTTGGTATACAAGCTTGCAATCCCGGTCAATTACAGGATGGGAGGATCTTCGCCAAAAATTCCTCCTTCAATTCAGCTCAACTTTGCCAAAGACAAGAGTTTTCGATCTTACAAATTATAAGCAAAGGGAGAATGAAAGAGTCTCTGATTTCATTACTCGCTGGAAGGGATTAACATATTCCTTGAGTTTATCACTCCCTCAAGAAGAATTGTTGCCAATCTGTGTGGAAAATCTTCATGACGAATTACGCACGCCATTAATCCCTGTGAAATACACAGGAGGGTTTTGAGACCTTACTTCAATCACTCAGCATATTGAAGATTCCCTTATAAAGACTAAGGCTAAATCTTGTATAATTACATCAGCTCAATAAAGGAGAATGGGTAAAGTAGAAACTGCTACAGGTATGCTTAAACAAGCACCTATACCCATTTCTACCTCAAAACTGTCATCTTCTCGAAGGGCTCTACCTTATGAGCACCAACAACAAAGGCCTTTTCATCCAGATGATCAAAAAGATCAATGAAGAAAACAATTTGAGGATCTGAAGAGAAAAACATACTCTTTCCGAAATGAACAAGTTCCTGGTTATTTCATTTCGGCTCTGGAAAACACTTTGGTTCAATTGCCAATACCCAAGAGGCCAAACAAGAAAGGAGATGAAGTCCGTCCTAATTATTTCCATTTTCATCAAATGTTGGGGCATCCCATCCAGGAGTGTTTTGTTTTCAAAGACATCCTGCAAAAGATGGTCGAATCGGGACATGTCACATTGAAAGGCTCCTCCGCCCAAGCAGCATGTGTCACTACTACAGTTCCATAGGAGGAAGATGAATGGCAGGAAGTCGAAAGCAAAAATGCACAAAAGTATGATTATTGCATGGTCAGAAAGTCAATCAATCGAACTCATGCTATTTTGCGAACACAATTAAGGAAACCAATTATGTCTTCTTCCATGAATGTTGCAGCAAAACCCTCTTCGTCAGAGGGGAAGTACTCAAAAAAACGGCATGATTCAAAGAAAGAAAAATAATCAGAAGAATATGAGTATGTGTCAAAGACTAAGTTGTCTTTGACTTTGGTGGACTTCATGCCATCTACATCAAAGCCACGGGCACCGCCCCACCAAATGGAACAGCCTAAACAGGCTAATCAGGCAGAGTCTTAATCAGACGAAGAGTTAATCTTTGGTTCTGATAATATGATTCAATTAATAGATCCATATGCCAGTCGAATTTTCGACTTCAATGAGCCTGAATTCCCTATATCAAACAGAGGAATCAGAGGATGTTCTAAGGGATTAGGATACAGGGGAAGACGTGGATCTTTCAGAATCAACTATTCTAATTCTACCCCTACTAGAACTGTGTATGAAGAAAAAACTCGTGGTAGAGCCCTTCAGCGAGCTCAGCAAGAACAAGCAAGTTCTTCTACCAATAGAAAATTCAGTACTGACATAGTTATTTTGGAAGACCGATTGAAGGTTCCATATTCTTCCTCTCAGCAAGTAAATAAATCTAATTGGTCTAATCATCCAAAACCAAGGATGTTTCCAATGCTTATCCCAATACAAGATGCATCAACTTCCTAAGCATCTGCTTCCAATGTACCTGCTAAAAAACATATTACTGTTGGGAAACACATACCTCTGGATCAAAAGTATGATATTTTGAAACACTTGGCCCCAGTACCAGCAAATTTATCAATTCTGGATGCTTTCAATCTGTCAAAAGATCTTTGGGAAGCACTCATCGAGGCTTTGTCAAGTCCTCAGGAGTTTGAAACTGAAATTGTTGTAGCTGAAGTCTATCACATAGAGAATAATCCTGCAGAATGCCATGCAATAATATCTTTTACTGATAAAGATGAAGATGATGTCGTTCATGGGCATATCAGAACATTGTATTTATCTAGCAAGGTCAATGGTATAGACGTCCGAAGAGCTTTCATTGACAATGGTTCAAGAGTCAACCTCATGCCCATTCGTACACTTCGTCGATTGGGCATCACAGAATCTGATTTATCTCCTTCTACCATGATTCTACAGGGATATGACAAAAAGGAATAAGAACCACTGGGCGAAGTTACACATAGAACTCAGTTTGGATATCTTGTATCCATTTTAGATTTCATGATTGTTGATCAAGACTCAGCTTTCAACATCATTCTTGGAAGACCCTGGCTACATCAGCATGCGGAAATCCCTTCATCATGCCATCAATGTCTCAAATACTATTTTGATGGTCAAGTTGGAACATTATATGATGAGAAGGCCCCATTCAAGACATGTGATTCTCAATACAGTGAGGCGGAATTCTATCACATGAAGGGAAAGGAGAAATCCACAAAAAAGGAAATTACTAAAGTTAATGCTCCATATGGTTTGGAAAAAATTCCAGTAAATCCATTTACACATGTGAGTACATATTATGTGTTCCCTATCAGTCAAATTGACCAGATAGACCCAAATCAAAATACTCTTATGGAAAGATCCATAATGATAATTACGGCAATCGAGCCAGACAACATGGGAGAAATTGGTAACCTAATAAGCAGTAATGAAAGCACAAATGGTGACGTCTTCATTTCATCTGCTGAAATCCAACAAGTCTATAATTATCCAATTAGGCCAGAAGGAGTTATAGCAAAATTAGAGGTGAAAAATGATGTCGACTATCAATCCATCATTTCCTCTTTATTACCCAAAGAAAACTCGTCATCATCAATAGGGTCAAAAGTGGAAACTTCCTCTTCAAAATGTGCAAAGTTGACATCTCTTCTGATCATGAAAATTCTGATTTGTCATCTACTATGCAAGTAGAAACGGAATAAATAACACATTAGGAAGAAGAAGAGGAAGATCTTTTAGATTCTCCTCCAGCATTTGAAGAGGGTATCTCTACCACTGTGGATGTACTCAGAGAAATAAATCTGGGTACAAAGGAAGATCCACACCCCACTTTAATCAGTGCGTCCATGACCCTTGAAGAGAAAGAGATGTATATTTATTTTCTAAAGAGAAATAGAGATATTTTTTCTTGGAACAATACAGAAATTCCGGGGCTTAATCCTGATGTTGCTACTCATCATTTGGGTTTACTAGAAGAACATCGAGGATTTAAGCAAGCTACGAAAAGAACACACCCAACTTATGCTTCCAAAATTGAAGCTGAAGTGGGTAAGCTTATCAATGATAAATTCGTCAGAGATGTTCAATATCCCAAATGGTTGGATAATATTTTCCCTATAAAGAAAAACAATAGAAAAATTAGAGTTTGCATCGATTTCAGAGATCTTCATCGGCATTGTCCTAAGGATTATTTCCTAGTTCCGATTACAGAACTTCTAATTGATGAAACAGCTGGCTATGAAGCACTTTCCTTCATGGATTGATATTCTGGATATAATCAGATCTGAATTTCCCCAGAAGATGAGGAATCCACAGCCTTCAGATCCCCTCAGGGTGTGTTTTACTACCGGGTAATGCCCTTTGGCTTAAGGAATGCAGGTGAAACTTATCAGCGTTCCATGCATCGTATCCTCAAACCCTTCTTAGGGAATTTTGTTGAATTATATATAGACGATTTGGTAGTTAAATACAAACAACGTTCTAATCACTTGGCTGATTTGGAAGTGATATTATGCAAGCTTCGACAATATAATTTGAAGATGAATCCCATAAAATGTGCTTTTGGGGTAACCTCAGGAAAATTTCTTGGCTTTTTTGTACGCCATCGTGGTATTGAAGTCAATCCTGAGAAGACCAAGTCAATACATGGTATGTCACCTCCTAAAAATTTGAAATAATTAAGAGGCCTTCAAGTAAACTTAGCCTATATTCAGTGTTTCATCGCCAATTTAGCAGGTAAAAGTTTACCCTTCACCAAATTGATGACGAAGTGAGTCACTTACCAGTGGACTGAAGAATGTCAAGAAGCATTCGATATTCTCAAGAAATACCTCTTGAGTCCACCGGTACTCATGCCACCTGTTGAAGGAAGACCACTTATCCTCTATGTGACAACTTTAGAGTGATCATTAGCTGCCTTTCTTGCTCAAAAGATTGATGCTGGGAATGAAAACAGCCTCTACTATCACAGTCGAACCATGCTTGAAGTAGAAACCCGGTATTCAAGTATTGATAAGTGCTTCCTAAAATTAATCTTTGCAGTTCAGAAGTTGAGACACTACCTACAACATCACGAGGTCCAACTGGTATCTTGCAATACCTGCTCAAATTTATCCTAAGTTGTCCAATGCTTACAAGACATCTGGAATGGTGGGCAGTTATTTTGTAGCAATTTGACATTCAGTATGTGTCTCAAAAGGTGATAAAGGGACAAGATCTGGCTGATTTCCTAGCTGAACATCCTTCAGTGGAAGACACATCTTCAGATATTGAACTCCATAATAAGGAAGTCGTCTCTATTCAAGAAAGTCCTCAGGCGTTGGAAATGTATTTTTATGGTGCTTCCAGAAGTCCAACCGGGAGGAAAATGGAAAATTCTAAATTCAACAAAGTTGGATTAGGAATTGTGGTCATTTCTCCAGAAAAGGTAGTGTTACCTTATTCCTTCTTATTGTGGGAAGGTGGTACCAATAATGAAGCAGAATACCAAGATCTCATCGTAGGTTTGGAATTATCACTTCAATCACAAGTGAATCACTTAAAAGTGAAAGGTGATTCAGACCTGGTAATCAAACAAGTCAATGGGGATTATGCCATCAGAAAAGAAGAACTAATCCCTTTGTATGATTACGTAAGATAGTTAATGGCAGAATTCCCTTTGGAACCATCATTTTCTTATGTCCCAAGATCACAAAATGCTCAAGCTGATGCATTGGAAAATATAGACACAGCTCTGGAAGATCCAAATTGGGACGAGAAAACCATCAGTATTGCCCACTGCCGTGCAATTTCACCTTATGTTCGAATCAGAATAGAGGAAATTAATGAAATTGGTCCCATTACTAAACCGTATGGTCATACTACAGGATGGAGGTCACCTATCAGGGAATACCTTCAAAATGGAACACTTCCACCTGATAGAGCTGAGAAAGAACAAATCCGGCGACGTGTGGTCAATTTTACTCTTTCTGATAGCCCAGATCACCTAGAGAAAATTCTCTACAAACGTGGTTTTGATGGAGTTCTCTTCAGATGCATTGATGGTGAAGAGACAATGGTTGTCATGAAAGAAGTGCATGCAGGAGTCTGTGGTGCCTACTAGTCTGGACATAGATTGTCAGATCAAATTCAAAGGCTTGGATATTTTTGGCCTTCAATGATACGAGATTGTGTTGATTTCACAAAGAAGTGTCATTCATTCCAAGTACATTCCAACATCATTCATCAACCTCCAGAGTTTCTTCATACAGCTAAACACTCATGGCCATTTTCCACATGGGGAATGGATGTGGTGAGACCTTACCCTTCGGCTACGACCAAGCAGTTTTAGTATATTCTTACTGCTACTGAATTCTTTGCCAAATGCGCAGAGGAAATACCTCTCAAGGAAGTCAGTTCTAAATGCATTGTTAGCTTCACCAAGTCTAACATCATTACCAGATTTGGTGTCCCTCAAACCATATTGACGGACAATGGCAGCAATTTCTGTTCATCTGAGATGAAGAAGTTGTATGAAGAATACAACATCAAATCCAACCATTCATCTCGATATCATGTAGCCGCCAATGGACAGATAGAATCCATCAACAAGACTCTTTCAAATATACTGCAAAAGATAGTGGATAAAGTTAATAAGTCATGGCCTGATAAACTCTTTCACGCTTTATGGGCTTATCGGATTACCACCCGCACTATAATGCGATTAAATCCATATTCATTGGTATATAGAATGGAAGCAGTCTTTCCAATTGAAGTTCAATTACCCTCGCTCAAAGTAGCCATTTGCGATCAGTCATCTACAGATGAGAAATTTCAAAAGTGATTGAATTAATTGGAACAGTTAGATGAAAAAAAATTGTGCACCTTGCACCACTTGGATGTCTATCAGAATCGAATAGCACGAGCTTTTAACAAAAAAGTTATTCTTCGTTCATTCACTCAGGGAGAATTGGTATTAGTTCTCAGAACTCCAATGATACCAAAAAACAAACCTCCCAAACTTGAACTAAAATGGGAAGTACCTTATTCAATACATAGGGTCAATTCCAATGGAGCTTATTCATTAATCTCAATGGATGGAGAACTCATCACTACTCCAACCAATGCCATATTTTTGATGAATTATTTTGTATAAACTGAAAAGTAAGTACTTTTTCCCTGCACAATGACACTAAACTGTGCGGCACCAGTTCTTCCTTGCTATACGGCAATGGTCCAGTATGACCTTAAACTTCAACTTCATCCCATACGACGTTAAACTGTAAAAAAGTTCCCTAAATGGTCCAATATGACCCTAAACTACAACTAGGTATAGTATGACCTTAAACTGCATCATCAACGGTCCATGCATATGACCCTAAACTGTTTGCAAGTCCCTTACGTCTAGAAAGACTTTAAAATTTGATGACCTAACTACATGACGCTAAACTGTATAAAAGTCTCTTACGTCCGGAAAGACGTTAAACTACATAATCATAAAAGGTCATGTATGACTTTAAACTACACCTTTGTCCAGCATGACATTAAACAACACCATCCACGGTCCATGCGTATGACCTTAAACTATTCTCACTTTTTCCAATATGACACTAAACTATGGAAAAAATCTCCAATGCATCCAACAAGACGATAAATGGTGTACTCTTTTTTCCTCCCTTCATGACATTAAACTACACAGTCCCCCTTTCGTCCAACATGACGTTAAACTCTATTGTCTCCATCATCCTAACTACATGTCTCTAAATTGTACAGAATGTCTGGGATATGTCCTACATGACATTAAATTTTATTATGTCCCTGCTACATGACACTAAACTGTGCATCACCAATAGTCCTAACTGCAAGACTTTAAACTGCATTGTCCCTTTATGTGTACTACATGACATTAAACTATGCATCGTTAAGGTTGTTGTTACCTCTTGTTTCTCACACCGAGTATGAATCACATGAGCTTAGAGAAAACCTCAACCATAACACTCTCTTTGGGCCGTTAACCATGTGTAAGTCCCAACAACATTTTTTTAGGTCGTTGTCCCCTAAAGCAACTTGATCATTACTTCATTCTTTAATTGAACTACCCAGACTTTGATCCTTTCCTTCTAGGCTGGGTATGTATGCATCCTCCCGAGGTTCAAGCCCAAAACCAATCTCTTCACATCGGTTCACCTCCGTCTCATACGATGTTGATTCGTAAAACCGCCCCTAGAATCAATATCATTACATTGGATCACATTCGTTCTTGTTATACGACATCAAACTATAAAACACTTTTTTCCAGTATGACAATAAACTACAATATTCTTTGATACACTCACCTGAGAGGGAACCATTATTTACTTTGATTTTTCAATCATGTTTCATTTCAACGACTACATGCTTACATTTCAACGCCCAAACCTTTTATCTAGGGTTAAACCATCATTGTATTAAAGTCCCATTTCACCCTTCATATGTACGAACCAAATCTGTAAAAAGGGTATTCTTTAGAACTACGTGGGCTTGATTACCATCCTTATGGGATACGTAGGAACGTTCGAGTGTCCCTCGAATCCAGCCCCATGTCTTTGGGCCTAACCCCAAATTCCACTTTCAGTCCCTTGGCTGAAAAGTCCCCATGAAAACACACACTGTGTATTTCTTACAATGGTCCAAGCTCTATGTCCCTAAACTAAGATCTCTAATACTTTTGTCCCACACGACGTTAAACTGTAGTTTTAGAACTACGTATGGCTTGACTCTCATCCTTATGGGATACGTAGTGAAGTCCAACATTTCAATTCAGGACCCAGCCACAACATGATTATGGTTAGAATTGATATGTGTATCTCTGTATACATTGAACAATATCCATCTTTATGTGTCATAATCCTAACCTTAAATATTTTCAGATCCTCATAACCCTTTTCGTGACTTCTAGTCACAAAAATGTCAATCTTCTGAGAGTTCTTTTTGCATGACTATGCAGCACGTGCCCATAGGTGGCCTTGCATAAATAGTCTACATAACAGAATTGTTAGCCAAAAGATACTATTATTTAACTATACAGCCAATGCCCTTAGGTGGCCCTGCATAATTCAATCGCCTAACGGGTTTTCCAGATAGTGGTAACTTCATTCTTGGTAAGAATGCCTCTTTTGTCATTATTTGTCTAATGATAGTATGTAGGGATCCACAAAAATAGCCATCCTTAACATATTTGTCCCATATCCTTTTTCATGATCTGAATGTATTCAAGTCTATGGTTTATATTCTCCTTCCCTACATTTGGGTCAGACCTTTGTAGGAGTGATATTCATCTAGTTCTTCGATAATTTTGTTTGGAAATATTTTCTCCATATTCAAGTACCTATTTCCATATAGAAAACTCTATACTTTGGAATATTTGAATCTCCATAAACTTTCACTAGCTTTTAGCACTAGGAAAGTAAATTTATGAGAGTTCTTTTTTTTGACTATGCAGCACATGCCCATAGGTGGCCCTGCATAAACAGTCTACATCACAAACTTGTTATCCAAAAGATACTATTTTATTTAACTATCAAGCCAATGCCCTTAGGTGGCCCTGAATAATTCAACCCCCTAACGGGTTTGTTAAATAATGGTAACTTCATTCTTGGGAACTACTTCTTCTAATGCCTTTTAGATCTTTTTCATATCATTCCTCATATTCAAATATACTTAAGTCATAGCTTACAAATTTTCCCTCATACTTGAGTATGGTAATAGGTTTTCAGATGAATTTTCAAGGAATTGAGTCAATTCTAATCCATTTCGGTCAAAGCTATTTCGACCTTAAACATTAGCCTTTGTATGTCTGACGTGCATGACTTTAAACTACCCACAAAAGACAGGGGAACTCTGAATAAAAGTCAAGTTTCCAGCTCCCTAATCATTCATTTTTGTATGATTTAGGTAACATTGAGCAATTAAAAGTTTCGACGTTTGTAGGGTTATTTACATTAATCCTAGTAAAAATGAAACTATGATTACTAGGCTCATTTGCTTATGTAAAATATAAAGCATATAGAAAAAGAGAATGCAGGTTCAAATGAGTGAAAGTGAAAGTGTTTTTCATTGATGCACAAGAGGTAAGAGGTCATCCACAGATTGGAGTCTCTTCTCTTTTTCATGAATTACAAGAGGCTTTCAGCATAAGTATTCAATTGATGAACCACATCCTGAGCTTCATCAGCAGCTACTTGAAGCTCATGCAATCGACCAACTTCACTCTTTTCAGCCTGATGGAGTTCTTTCTCGACATTCTCAATGGTCTTCATACCATTCATTTGAACTCCCTCTAGTGAATTATTGACTTTTTCAAGTTCCCCAGTAACAGCATCCAACTGTTGCGAAGGTACATCTGCTGGATGACTTTTTCTTTGATTTTATGCTTCATCTACTTCATCTTGGAAGTATAATCAGCCTCATCTTGGGATACCGCAGCCTAAAATTCACCAATGTTAAATGAAAATTTCACCCTGGTCAGATCTACGCCGCACTTTTGCTCCTGCTCCCTCCTGAAGATAATCTGTTTCACCGTGGTATGGATCTTTTCATATCCAAAACCTCCAAGTCCTATAATGAAAAATTGGGAGGACAATCGAGGAATTTCCGATGATAACTCTTCTAAAGGCACCTCTGATATGATGTTCCATATGTTTTTCCATGCCTTGCGTCATGAAAAGCAAAACGCTTTAAGCATCTCTGGGTCTGATTCAACATCATCATCACAGGGGGGAAGGTAATCTGGGATTAATGCACTTACGGAAGTGCCCTGTTCTGTTCTTTCCCCCCTGACATGTGCTTCTTCGCTTTCAATTCCCGTGGGGGAAGAAGCTGAGGCTTCACCTCCAGACATAACCACTGTAGTTGACATCCCTACATAATTAATTGAAAGCATTGGTTAGCTTCAAAGGATAACAAAAGAATCTATTGTCTTGAAGTACAATCACAAATATTGTTATCCTTTACCTGACGGTGGGTCAGCAACCTGAGAAGACTCCTCCCCATCTTTCCTAGTATCAAAAGGATCTTCTAGATGGGTCTCAGGAGGGTTTACTGGGTTTAGCTCTACTTGAGATAATGTTTCTGAATTGGTAGGGTTGACATCAATGTCCACACCCTCTTCAGGCATTGGCAGTTCAGCAGTTTATATGGATGGAACTGCATATCATTTTCAGTAATGATTAGAAGTGTAAATTATATGAAAATTTACTGGGCGAAGGATAACAATTATGCCCAAGGTCTTCTAAATCAAATGACAACATAGCATGATCATAAAATTCTTCGAAAGACATGCCATGATTCATCATTTCATCAAATTATATTTCAGAATCCTGGTTAGTCTTACCAATGGGAGCATTTGGTGTGTCTTCTTGATGACTTACGTCCTACAGCCCCTAACCCTAGACAGTATCTTCGGGTAAAATCACAGCATCAGTTGCAACAGTCGCCAGAAGCACTAATGCAGGAGTTGAACCTGAAGTATCACAGAATGGAAATCAGTCGGTGTTTGATTCAACATTTTTATGAAGCATTGTTGACATACCAGAAACAGGTTCTTCTCTTCTTGCAACAATAGCAGGAGGGATACTGGGAATAGATGTTATCTCTTATCTAGAATCAGCCATGTCAGCTTGGATTTTTGATTTTTCCACAGCACCCTCCATGGTCTTTGAAGGAGGATCAGTCCTTTCCCTTAGGGGGGAAATTGAAGAAGCCCCTTCAATCCCCAGAAATATGAGTAACCATGTGGTCATGGGTATAAACTCATGATTACTCGAAGGACTTACCACTACTAATGAAGCATTTAGCTATGGACTTACTCCTTCGTTTCCATTTTTTCTTTGGTTTTTTGGGAGTATTGGTAGTCTCCCTTATTGGCACTTCGATTGGCGAATAGAAGGCTATGTCCAGTGCCTCATTCATGGCCTGCTGGCCTAGAGATATCTCGCCTGGTTCACGAGGAGAATTAGCAGCAACCCCGATGGAAGTACCACCAGTGCTATACTGTGGCGAATGAACCACAGTTCCTTTCTTTGCAAGCTGCAAGATAAAGAAAATAGCTTCCTTAAGTAACAATGATTCGACTGAAATCACGTTGAAAAGCAAATAAGGAAAGAAAATATACATCATCAGGAGACACATACTCATGCCACTCCTCATCTCCAGAACCACCAGCCCCCATAGTGGCGCCACGATCAATCATTTCCTTCACCCGCCTGGTGACATGAACAGACTCATCAGTGGCATATATGAGCATTTCCAGCTCTCTGATGTAAGCCTGCACTTCATTGGGGTTATCCCCGTATTGAAGATTTGTAGAAGCTATAAGATTCCCTATTCCAGGAAGTTGTAGGCCCTCACAAAAATCCAACCAGGCGGTCTCAGTACCACAGTATAACCTTTTCCATAGATGGACATCCTTTGTTCTTAGATATGAAGGCTGTGAGGAAGGTCCTACAATTTTTGACATCAATTTCTTCCCAACTCCTGCAACTATAGATAAAGAATAAGAAAGTAAGACTTATTGCTTTATAATGTAGCAGTGATTAAATTATTACAATGAAGTAACTCACCATGAGTTGATGGAGTGTGTCGTTTAATTCTGACCGGTGGATTATATCGGGCATGAAACTGCTTTGCTGCTGGTTGTGCCTCATCATCCCCATCATGGGAATCCGGTGAATCAGTTCTAGAGGAGGAGTCTGTCGAATCAACTTCAGGTGGGGAAGGATCACCTTCATGAGGAAGGGTTTCTTTCTCTACAGTCCTCTTCCTTTTCCCCACCTGATAAAATGGGTGATTCAATATCCCTTTGGGGTATGATGCTATCCAGTGTTCTATATAATATATAGTCAAATTATATGCCGCTTTTTCAACTGGTAGATCAAATACTTCCCCAGTCTTCTCCCTTGACGTCAGCATCAATAGTTTCCAAGCAACCATCAGATGTTGCTCTAACCTGACATGTACTGGAGGAGATACAGCTATCTGTTGCAAACATTTTAATTGATGTGCAAATCTATATGGAGCATAGGCCTCACATATGATTTCTCTGTCAATCCTGGCGACTATCACACCATCCCTATAAGCTAGCATGTATGACCTCAAATCCAAATGGGATGTTCCATCATCAACAAACCGCCCGGTTTGAGGAATTCCATAAGGAAAGAAGTTTAATTCCTTAAACATTCTCAGCCTCACTTTCATGTCATAGGCATTAACATCTAATGGAGCAACTCCAGAGAATTCTTGCAGTGACGGCCTGAAAGAACTTCCAGGAATTTTTAATCCATTCTGTACATTATAAGTCCTGAAGTGAGTGGCAATCCATCCCCATAAAACTTGGAATGGTCCCACTATTATTAAATTATATTTACCAATGAAGGCATGAAGTAAACTCTTGTGAATCTTTGCTAAAATGGGGGTAGCCAACCCAACCATTTTTCCCTCAGCCATCTTTTCCGCAATGAAGACAGTCCCTGGCCTGAGGCCTCCTTTAGAATCCTTAACTGGAATGAGATAAACACTGAGCCAAATTGCCAAGAAGCCCGCCAGATGAGTATTCTTTGGGATTCATTGATTCACTTCATATCCCCACTTCTCGAACTCTCCTTCTTCTAGAGTTGGCTAGAATGTGCCAGGAGCAACCCTCTTCTCAGGTTTTGGGCAGGTGGTAGGACGTTTGGGCCTCTTATCCTTGGATTTCATTTTCTTATATCCTTTTTCTTTCGGATCCTTCTCTTTTGGCTCCCTCTCTTTCTTCTCAATAAGAAATACAATCATCCATTCCTCCGGATGAATATCCTTTCTAGAATGAGTTAATGAAGTCTCTGAACTCTTGAGCCAATAGAAGATCTTAAATAATTCCCGAGCTAAAGCAAGAGTCTTCTATAAATAATTCAATGATACCTTGGGAGGAATGAATTCGTCATACATATCTCCCAAAATTGGAGCCCCTGAAATCTTGTGAACATCCCACAAACAGATACCTAAATCTCTATGAGTCAGATGGAAAGAATTAGTTGTTGGGCTCCAGTGGCTGAGTATCTCCGACACGAAGTTATCATGTCTGTAAACATATGTTTTCCCAACCCCGATAGCTTCGTATATTGCAGCTCTCTTCAAATCCTCGACAAACTCTGCACCGGTTTTTCGCACCCAGTATGACCACATCCAAGTTGGCTTCACACCTCCCCCAGGACGGAAGTCCCAACTATTCTTCCAGCCTTTGTTTTGATCCATATGAGCATTTCGGATGATTGAAGGATGACAATGTGGTTGCAGCTTAGGTGTTTGATTTTTCAGATCTGGCGTGCAAGGGCTGCGATGCATCATGTAGGACTTCTCCACTGTTCCAACACTTATAAATACTCCTCCACCTGAGATATTTGCTGAAGAAAAGTTTTTGTAATTCTGGAACCACGAAAATGGAAGATAGTTCTTTTCTTCTGGAATGGCGACTTCTCGTAGATGACCATAGCCATACAAAGGAAGATAAGTGCTCTGTGGGAAGTCACGATGATATTTCTTCAGGTACATAGCCAAATCTGGGAGTGTTCTTTCGCAGATATCTTAGTAATCATGGCCAATGATGTTCATCATGCCATCTATCCGCTTGCTATCCAATTCATCAACAATTTTGGGTCTAAGAGCCATTGATTTTGCACGAAAGTTGAATAAATTAAATTCTTAAATGGATTGATTTTTCGTAAATGTTGTGAAGAAATCCAAAAAAATGGAAAAGGAAATAAGGCGCGCAAGTCTAAACTTGGCTCACAAGTGTTCTATTTCCGCGCTACTTTGTACCGCGCATGTCTAAACTGCGCATGTACAGATACCTAGACAGCAGCGCGGCGGCAAGGAAACAGCGGAAAGAAGAGACTTGCACGGCTAAGATAACTTGCACGGCGAGAGCTCGAGAATTCGAGGTGAAATGCGAAGCGCGGCCAATAACCGTGTATTTATAGGCCAGTCTGCCTATCTATGCGCCTCCATCGAGGCCCTGTGTGATGCGCACTTGCCCGCCGCCCTCTGCGCCATCAATACATGCGCGCCACCTTTCCTTTGGATGTCTTCGATTTCCTCAGAGTCAAATCCTCATTTCTCTCCGGATCCAACTTTGAGGGGGGACTTTTGTTGACACTCCTTTCATCATAGAATCTAATGATCGGAAAAGGGGAATATCTGAGCTCAATGTGATTCAAACTTTGAAGAAAATATCAAAAATCGACAAAGGAATGTACAAGGGATCAAAAGAACATGTGCCGCGCAAGTTCTATCATTGTCGCGCAAATCCACTTGCGCGACGCCTCATGGTTGCGCATGTGACATGCCCGACCTAAGTGGTAACCGCCCGGGGTCTTTTCCTGCCTATAAATAGACCCTGTGGGCCCCCCATTCGAGGAGGAGTTTTTTCAGAAACTCAAATTTGAGCTCCTGGTGCCCTAGTCTCTTCTCAAAGCTTCTGAAACACTTCTAAGGTAATTTCATACCTAGAACAGAAGATCTAAAGAGGGGGAGGAAGGCCTTAGTGTTGAAACACATCAACACTTACGCGCCTGAGTGGCCATCCCTTAAGGGAAAAGGGACACACTTGCGCGCCTCCTTACTCCTTCAATAGATCTTGTGCGCCCCTCTTCTGGAAGAACCTCAAGAGTATTCTAAAGGCTTTAATGAAGAGTTGCTCAAGTATTACCCTGTTAGTTAACCGTCGCACAAGTACATCATGTGTCGCACAGGCGTATACCTACATGAAAAAAACATGCACGCCCATGCAGTACCTGCGTGCCTACCAGGACTTGCGCGCCCGTGGCTTGTTGGGTGCCTTTCTTGCCCATTTCACCCATCTTAAGCCATTACACCTTTCCTATTCGTGATTTAGTCACCAGGACACTCTCCAAAGCCATTTATGGCATGATTTCTTGATTTGAATTCCTTATCTGAAAGGAATTCTATGGAATATCTCTCAAAACATAGTGATTTACACATCTTTATGTCACTAAAGATTGATATTTCATTAATTCAACCTCATCCTTTAAGATGAGAGAATCCTTAACCTGGGTCTTCATTCAGGAATAATCCCCAGTCATAAGTCCTCCAATATGGGCATCCTCTTAGGAGTAAGCCCCAGATCCCATAAACTGGGCTTCCTTTTCAGGAGTAAGCCCCAGTCTCAAGTTTGGGCATCCTACTTAGGAGTATGCCATAGTCATAATTATTATCTTCGGAATCTTCCTTAAGAGTAAGCACCAATTCTTAATATTCCCAAATCTGGGAATCCTCCTTAGGAGTAATCCCCAGTCTCCTAATTTGGACATCCTCCTCAGGAGTAAGCCCCAAACCTTAATCCTTGACGTGGGCCTCCTTTTCAGGAGTAAGCCCCTGTCTTAATTTCTCTTAACCAGTCCTAATTTACCTTTGATCTAGGATTCCATTTTTGGAGTAAAACACAATTAGAAGTCTTCTCCTAATTTGGGACTCCTTTTCGGGAGTAAGCCCCAAGTTTGAGTATTCAAAATCTCAATGAAGCACATATACCTTTATAGACCATATTCCGGGATTTCTTCCCTAAAGTAAATCCTAACCTTCATTTATCTGGGCAGTCATACATACATTAGCCCCACATTATTTCTTATGATTGCATCTTTCATGGCACAAGTGTCTAATTTTTACCAATACCTCTTGTTTCTCACACAGAGCATGACTCACGTGAGCTTAGAGTGTAAAAGTAATTGTGACATCCTTCTTTGATCCATCAATCATAAACATCATACTCCCTTACTCGAACTACGTGGGTTCTGATTCCTTTTCTAAACAAAGGATACGTAGGTAGCCCATCTACGAGTTCTATCCAAACTATAAAATAATCCATGTCCTTATGAATGACACTAAACATCAAGTTCCCCACTGAGTGGCTTTAAAACTAGCATGGTCGTCATAATGACCAAGAGACTTCTGTATAAATTTGTCGAAGGGTACCATTGACCAAGAATCTCTAACAAATACAGATGATTCTCTATCGATGAAGAACCTCGAATACATACTAAAGATTCTCTAAATTTCTCACATATTTAATCATTGATTGTTAGATCTTAAGGAAATCTCATTTTATACTTGGTAATGTAATAAGGATTCACAAACATTTCATAAATCTATAAAGAGAGTCCCAGAGGAGACAATAATTCCCCTTAAAAAGGTGTGATGAGTCCGACCTCCCATCCTCTCAACAAATGCAAATTCATAAGCCTCATTAATCCACAAACTAATGAGCACCTACCTTTGGAAAGTAGGTCCGAATGGATGTGAAATCATTGGATGTTTCCGGTTCTACGAACAAACCCATTAGAAACCGATCGGAATGTTTGTACCTCCCATCAAGGTGGTCATCCCCGGATTCCGAGGGAAACAATAGCCTATATCTTAGGATTTATAAGATTCCATGTTTTTAGATATGAAACTGATTTTTAGACATTAGAAATAAAAGGAGTTAGGATAAGAGAAACTATAAAATAAACAATGAAAACAATGTTAAGGAGATAATTTCCTTAGGGAAGTAAAATTTTCCTTAATAAGATAACTTCTAGGGGAAATAATATTTTTATTGAGGTAGACTGTTTGTTATTTTCAAAACATAAAGGAATAGAAATGTCATAAGGAAATTGTATTGACTCAACAAATAATCTTACATATGTTCTATTTACTGTTCATGTTTCTAGTTGATAGATATATCCAATTGTAATCAAGATATTTACAGTCAAATCTTGTGTGGGAAATACAAATCATCTTGAAGGAACTATTTTGAAAGGTTATTTAGAATATGAATGCATTGGATTTTCAAATGTTATAGGATAATTTCACCAAAAGATCTAATAAGAAATTTTTAACTAAATATGATCGTTATCATCCCATTAAGACAAAAATTCTATCACTACCCAAAATAGGGGGATATGTGGATCATACAGGAAATGTGCTCTGAAGAGGGGGTGAAAAATGATTCATTATATGGTAAAATTCAACTATGGAATGGTTGATGAATTTAACATGTATTTAAAATTATATATATATTTATCTTGTGTATTTTTTTAATATTTTAATTCAAAATTAAGTTGTAATATTTTCAGATAACATAGTGATATTATAAATTGAGTTCATTGTTCTTCATATAGTAAAAGGAGAGATAAATTACACATTAAAAAATTCCACTCTTAGTTGAAGTCAAAGGTAAAAAAATAAATTTTTTTAATTACCAAATCATTGTTCATTTTTCAATATTCTATTTTGATATATTTTAGGTCCAAAGTTTACAGATGGATTATGTATTTATTTAAATAAGGGAATTATTGTTTAGTACAAACAATGTTGTATATTGGTGTAATTAAATCACTATGAATGGTTTTAAATTCATTATAAGTAGTTGTTCAAAAAACATGAAAACACAACACGATGGTGTCACAATAAGTGAAAAAAATATATTTTTATTCAAGTGTGTCAAATAGATAGCCTCAATCAGAAATTTTTTCATATTATGGGGTTGTCAAGTGAATATTTTTTTATCTTACTACAAACATAGTAGTTTCTCTATGATGAAATGAAATTGGTCTAACTCAATTACATGAAATGAAATTCATATAGATTATTTTGGATTTAAAGTGATTGATATGAACCCTCATATATGAACAGATGAGCCTTACATTATTAGGTCACAATCTAGATAAGTATTTTATGTAAATGACCCATTAAAACACAATTTTCTGTTATTTTTATGTTATTAAAAGACATATTTTTTATAAAGTAATTGATGATGAGGATTTTTTAGATGAACCATCCAGTATTCACTCAAATGTATCATTTGATGACATGAATTGTTCCGTTTTTAGAAGGGATTGCGAACCAGTAATTATAACTTATAATTAACAACGTTTATATGTTTAGAAGTATTTAGTTTATATTACTTTAAAATGTCAAATGTTTTCTAATTATTGAAATTTTATATAATTAATCTTTTAATTTTTAATATACTAGTCATCATGTTTCATATTGTTTTATATTTCATACATGGTTTTAAAATATTTTAATTACCAAATTATTCATTTGTAGATATTTATTAAAGTGTCATATTTTTAAAATGTATTCCAAAAAGTGAAAATTATTTAGTTATTTTTACTAAAACAAGGTTAATATTCTTGAAATGGATGTAATAATTTATTTAAAAAATGAACTCTAATAAATGGGACATTTTACTTGTCAGGATATCAATTTTTTTACAAGCGTGTTATATCCTTAAAATGTGTAGAAAATATACTATTCTAGGTAATAAAATGAACTGTTATATCTTATTTTTTTTATTGTTATCTAATAATAAAAGACCATTAGAAAACAAAAAACAATTATCTAGCATTGTTTAACATTAAATATAGATTTTATCTTACTGTGAAGTTTTTTCATAACGTGAGAATGAAAATTAATGAAATTAAATTTAATGGAAGATGTAATGTTTGGGAAAATAATTTGAATATTCTTGAAATATTAAAATTTACTTAATCTTTTCATATATTTTTAAAATTTTCTCATGACTTATGGAATATTCAAGTTATTATGCCTTATTTGGAGGTTTCTATAAAAAAATGGGGTAAAACTATAACCGGATTAGATATGGTAGCCTAACAAATATGATTATTTGGGTGAGATAATGATTTTTTTATTTTATATGTATGAACATTAAACAAATAATATTTAATATTAACCTAAATCATCAAGAATGAGACATGTGTTCAAGGATGATAGGCCAGGAAGTCCAGAATATAGGACGAGACCAACTTACAGTCCCCTTATATATAGTACCTTCCTGCCCACGACTCTATAGTCATCGGGATACATTATCCCATCATTCCTCTCCATTATAACATAACCATAGATTTGAGGCCATCCTTTTTTAGCACCCCAAAATGATAAAGGGTTAAATTAATAAATTATACACTCATGTCAATGAGGTGGACCTTCTTTTTTGTAGCCCACAAAATTATAACTCTACAGTTAAGCGTGCTTGGCTTAGAGTAGTGATCAGGATAGCTGACCTTATGTGATGTTTCTCAGGGTGTGTGTGAGTGAGGAAAAACCACAATATAAAGGACATGTATTGGTCTACGGGGAAATTTATTAGTTAGATGACTTGTTCAAGGACATGGGTGGACCCTAGGGTGGGGACCTTGGGTCTGTGGGGAAACTGGTGGTACCTGGAAGTCTAGGACTGGAAGACCATGTTAAGGCGGTGTGTATGTGCTGTAAGTGGGGCGCAATTATTACATTTGGTATCATAGGTGGCACCCAACCTTATGTGTGGTGCATTACATGGCATGAGTTTTACGGTCCACAATGAGGACATTGTGCTCTAAAGTGAGGAGGAGAATGTAACACTCTATATTGACACAGAGTAAAATAAATTAATGATATAACTCATGTCAACAATGTGAACCATATTTTTCGAAAGCCAACCTGATTAGAACTCCATAGTTAATCTTGATTGGCCTGGTGTAATGATTAGTATGGGTGACCTTCTGGGGTGTTTTTATGGTGTGCAAGGTGTGTGTGAGTGAGGAAAAATCACACTAGAAAGGATTTAAAAGTCTGCTGACACTTTTAGGCGTGTGGGTGGCCCCCATGGTGGGGACCATGTGTCAGCTAGGAAACTGGTGGTACCTAATAGGCTAGGACCTGACATACGTGTTAATGTGGGGTGTCTATGCTGTCAACGAGGCCCATTTGTTACACCATGTATCTATTTACTCCTATTACCATTCATGGTAGTCCCTCTTTATCCAACCCCCAACATTTGTTTCGTAATCCACCTTTTCTATAAAGGGAACACCTTAATTTATTATTCTTAATGCATGATCATACCCTCGTATCCAACTTCAACAACTAAATTATATTATAGAAGAACTTCCTCCTATTTTTGGCCCCCAATATAGTGTTCATGATTGAGAATCAACAAATACTGCTACAAGTAAATGTTTAAAAATTAATAATGTTATGAAATTTTAATTAAATTTCAGATATTTATGTTTATAAAATATTTTTTTTCAAGATCATCTTCTTGTAAAATAGGTAGTCATGCACATATGAATGTTTTGTGGAATAGAAACACCCAATTCAAGGTTCATTATAATAGTAACATGAATTTTTTTTTGGAAAATTTGGAATAAATTGTGGAGTTTCATGGGGACACTCATTATATATGAAGTTATTATTCATGTTAAAGAAATCCAATGGAAACAATTTTGATATAAAATAAAATAAAAGGATTTGTAAGAAATTTGGTAACATTTTTTTAAATAAGTTACAAATTTTTTAATAAATTATAATGGAAATGTTTTCTCTAATATATAACTTCAATATAAAGACATGGTTGGTTTGGGATAAAATGTATCTATGTTAATGGAACTATGAGAAATGTGGTGGGCCTAAAAGAATTATTGCATGTTAGATAAAAAAATGGTAATGATATTGAAAATATAAAAATAATTAATAAATTACCACATTTATAATATAAATACATAATTTCCTACTAGAGAATTTCTGAATTCAAGGTATTTTAATAAATTGTACATTTAATTTATTTATTTTTCTATTAAGATGCATTATTTTTTTAACATAACAAATAAAATTTACATATGTAAATAAAGAAAAATAATTGGACTCTTTCCATGAATTTATTTATAAGGATCTTATTATCATGAAACAACATGAAATTATGTTTATATAATGTTTCATTTTTATTAGGTTTTAAAGAGGGATTTAGGGTCTATATATTTCTTTGTGAATACACTAACTACTTTGTTATTTATCATTTTCTTCTACTTGTCTACCACGGAGCGACCTGTTATTTGGTGAGAAACAAAAATGATATATAGATGTTGTCATTTGAGTTACCATAATAAATAATAATGTAGTCATGTTTCTCTTGATAAATTTTATCATTTAGCCAAGATTAATACATGGAGGCATCACATCGTCTAAAAAAATATAAAATTATCAAAATAACGAAATTTAGATGCCGTAATAAAATTGTCTATAAAAAAATTTCAAGAAAGGGGGAATAATATAGTACCTATAGTAACACCCTGGGATTTCATAGTACGTTGTCTCTTTAAAGTAATCTAATAGCTTGCCCAACATGCAACACCGAGTTCGAATGCCCCATAACATACAAAACTAGCCATTAAAAAATTAGTTAAGAATAGTATTAAATTCAAATTAAATTTTATATATTCCATATAATTATATCATATATATTATGTGCATCTTAGACATAATATATGAAAAAAAAATCAAATTTTCAGATAAAACAAATATTTTTCAAAAAATCCAATTTTTCCTCCTGTAAATAGAGAACCCATTTTAAATCCAATATTCAATTTGAAAAAATCAATCTATTCTTTAAAATAAGGACATAAAAATTTATTTTGGACAAATTTTTGGTGTTTTTCTATTAATTTCAGATTTGGATGAAAAGTGAAAGATACTAATTTTTAATTGAAAAATTTTTTTTAATCAAAATATCTTATAGTATTAAATTGAAAATTTTAATGGTTTTGAATTATAATTATATTATATTTTTATCATTAAATAAAATATTTTTCATTTTAAGTAATTTAAGATTTAAATTGGACCAAAACACATATCAATCTTTTGATAGTTTTTACTTCTAAAAAACCTGCTTTCAGGTTTAGACAATGAGAATTAATTTTAAATTAATTAATGAAACTCCAATGTATTGAGTTTGGTAAAATAGAAATAAATTTTTAATTTGTAATATCAAAATTATCTTAGATTGAAATTTTGGTATTTTTCTGAAAACATTCAATTTTTTATGAATAGTGAAAAACATTGTGTTATTGTTTAAGACAGAATTTTATTTAAATAATAATTATTTTTATTTTCATTTATTTTAAATTCAAAAATGATACATAATAATTACATTAGTTAAATGTAATTTATTGGAGTAATTTCATAATAATACTATATGTATAAAATTTTATTGAACTTTTTAACGTCTTTTACCCACTATCTGGACACATTTACAAATTTTCATAAAAAATAATTTTACCACTTTAGTGAATTGAATTTCCCAAATCTGACAGACATGGTTGAAATATTTTAGTAAAATTTCATTTAATAGGATGAAAATAAATTTTATCGAATAGTAGCTTTTGAGTTTTCTTTACCACGGTCAAAAGTAAATAGGGTAATTAATGTTAAAAATGATATTATAATTACCCTTACACATGTCTTAATTCTATTGGATTAGTGTATTTTGACGAAAATATACCTTGGGAATAAAATATGTTCCATTTTTATCCACATGGATTAGATTAAGAAAATTATTATTATTTTACTTAAAGAATTGTTAAAAGTGTTAAATTTTAATTTAATAAGTAAAAAAATTTAATATAGGGTTATACCCATGATAAATTCGACAATAAATATTAATTAAAAATTAAACAACATTTCCTAAATTATGGTAATTTATTTATTCTTTTTAGACAGTGAATAAATAAATTTATTTTTTACACAATGATGATGTTGTAATTACCTTATTAATGAATGACTAATATTGTTGTTGTTATAAATATTAACCTAAATTTAAATTGAGACTTTTGATGCATTCCACAATTTTATTATGTTAATATGACATGTTAGGGTTAATTAAATTTATTTTTATCGAAGAAATAAGTTTTTTATTATTTTCATAAAAACCAAATACTAAATAGTTTCAAAATTGACAAAAATGCATTTTTAAAAAAATACAACTTTATTAAATTATATAATAGTCCTAAAAATCTAATGATTTAATAAATGAATTATTTAAATATATATATATATATATGTCATTGAGGAACCACTTCAGGGTCTCTTTTCATTTTATAGTATGTTTATTATCCATTTATTATAATAATACATGAAGACATTGTAAAAGTTAAACTATTTATTTAACAGTTAAATAAAAATGATAAGGTTAATATGGTGACCTAAACATGTCTAAAACCTATTGGATGAGGGAATATAGATCCATACACACGTTATCCTATTAATAAATCCATTTTGAGACATTATAAACAGAAAATGATTTTATATTAAAATACAATTTAAAGATTTTCCTAAAGTGACCCTCACCCCACTTATAAAACGGTACTTCCCCTTCTCACAAAATCACACCTCCAAAGACATTTGGCTCAGCCAAACCTAGTTAAAATATCTTCCCAATGAACCAAACATAAACTTAGAGGACTTACTTTGATCAGGAATCTAACTTAAGTAGTCATTTTAATCAAATCGAAGGAAGAGCTAAAAAAGAGGTAATAATTTCATCACCACATTCAATGTTCATTTCTTCTTCCACTTCCTATTTCATTGTTGTTTTCAATCCAAAATAATTACTCTAGTACCTTCTACTCACTATGATGTTATTATAAATATGGTACAACCATATTCATTATTCTATCCATCCTATGAATGACAAAGTCACCATACGTGCGTACGTATGGCTTACAGCCTCCACGTCGTGGTGTAGTTTTGTATTAAACACCTCATTATTTGGAAGGGTATAATAAGGAGTATAATTGATTTAAATAATAAATATAACATTTTAATTATTATGTATATATGATTTAACATCCATTTACATGATATTTCAACATAAGTAGAAAGATTGTGTCGCCCGTGCGTACTTACATATCACTGTCTCCACGAACACGATGAGATTAATTCCCCACCATCACCATTTAAGAATAATTTTCATTTTATGATTACAAATAATGCTTCAGAACTTGATATCATTATCTATATGAATCAAATACATTCTATCCATAACAAACATGACTTAGGTAACAAAACATATAAAGGAAAACAAATCAGTTAACACCTGAAACAATGATACTACTAAAATGTTTTAAACAAAGCAGTATTAGAAGATCATATATGATATCATATTTATGTATGTGGTTCATGTATAATTTAATAACAATTATTTAACTATTATAAATGTGGTTAATTTTCCATCAACCAAGGAAAAGTACAAGGTAAGTGTTAATATTACAATCTCTTAATTATCTGAGGATGTTTATACGTAAGCATCTACAGGTAATTATTTATAATCCACATCTGTGTTTCTTAAAAATGTATTTAAAAACATTTTTACTATTTTCTAGAATATGGGTTAGAGTCATTTATACCATTATTTGATTATTTAAATTTTTTTTGATGGAATCTTTCCATCATTTTCCAATCAAGGTACATTATGACCTCTTAAAAAATCAAGGTAAAAATGTTTGTTTAACTTATATGGTTGGTGCATCTATTTTCTTCCATAATAACACCTTAAAATATTCCCTTACAATCTTATAAGATAATTTTAAAAATAGATGTTTTCTTTTATGATTACATTACTTTTACATGAATTTCAAAAAGAACGATATATTTCTCTCAAATAGTTATTATTTCATCTATGTCAACATCCTCTGATGGATTTTACACGTGTTTGAAGTTGATTTATTATGATACAGTCTTCCATATTGTATTGATGGTTTTCTAATATGTATGACTGTGGATGTGTTATTTTTATACCATTCATGGTTTATCGTTAAATTATTAACATTTTGTATTCTAGTTTTAAAACGAATGTTAATTTTGTATTTCTACCTTTTCATATGAGGAATGCATTGGACTTAGTATGTGGAGGGTGGAACCTTTTATAGCTCCTCGATGCATCGGTAGGTCTCTGAAGACAAACTAGTGTCTTTGAACAAGGTCTTGCAAAAATATTATTTGTAGCCTTCGCACGAGGCCTTGAATGTGTGGTTATGATGTCCATCATTACACATTCCATCACTATGAAATTAGCTATTGATATTACATGTGATTATTCAACTAGTAGAATATCCATGTGAATAAGTAAATGAAATTATTTGAATTTTTTTTTCCATATTATGATGATGTTTAAGTTTAAAATTCTTTTGTTTTATTCTTATTCATTTCGTTAAATGTTTATGCTTATTTATGATAGTTTCCACTATATTTCTATCCTTAATAAGCATTTTAGCTCACCACATTCTAATGTTTTATTTTCCCAAGGATGTGAAGAATTATATTATGATTAATCTGTAGGCATTGGACAAAAGATATGAGTGTTTTCAAAGTGGACATAATTTTTTTCTTTATTTCATGATGTAATGTAATATTTATGTATATATCTAGTACATACAATGATACTAAATTTATCGGTCTTTAGAGATTTCATCTCTTGTGATAATGCAATGTTATGTAATAATGCACCAAATCTGGGTAACTAGGGTCGAGGCATTATAGTTTTTATCAAAGGGAGGTTTAGTATAATCCTTAGAAACTAGATTTAGAAAATCATTGATTAAATAACATTACGATAAGATAGATATTGAGGATTAGTAATGAAGAACTTCCTAGAATTATTTTAATGTAGATATTTTGTAAATTTTCCAAGCAATACATCCCTATATGGATACGGGTAGGTAGAGGTGGCACTTGCATAGATGTATGTACGGTTAAAACCCAAAAACAACGCTTTAATCTAGACTCGAACATGAACTGCTGCAAAAAAATGGGAATTTTTTCACTCTTGGTTATGATAGTCCTGGGGATATCCTTAGGATAATTCACATTTTATTTAAAAGAAATTATAAAGGATTTAGGAGTAAATACTTCCTCAAAAAAACATTTTTATGATTATGGATTTCATGCATATACTTTTCAATTAATTCTTGGTATTTTACTAGTTTGGAATTATGAATTGGGATTCATATACTAATCTAGTGTATTCCATTTTTTAGAATTGTTGCATAGTAGAAGGAATGAGACTTCCAGCAATACACATACTCCAAAGAGTAAGAAGGATCATGTATTTAATGGTATTAATAAAGCATTTACAAGGGAAAGAGTCTCCCGCATTTTCTCACCATATAGATAAATATTATCATGTGTTAATAAGATAACTAAATAACTCTTTGAGTCTAATGGCTTTGAAGGTAACCCTAAGAAGAAAAGTATGGTAAAGAGAAAGATGGATAAATGGAAGAAGGGAAAGAAGGATTTTCCCATATGTGATAACTGTGGAAAGAATCACCTTGGTAAATACATGAAGGGAATGGGTGTTTTTTATAAGTGTGGGTAAAAGGACACCATGTAAGCGAATTAAAGGATATGAAAAATGTTTTAAATTTATAATGCTTCACTTGAAATGATTTGGGAAACTATGTGAATCAATGTCCTAATCATCAAAGTATATCGTAAAATTATACTATTGGATAATAATCAAGTTATGATACTACCATAGATGAAGATGAAAATTTTGTGTTCATATATTTTTTTATTCATGAATTATGTCATTTGAGTGTTGTATCAATGATGTACTAGTTATATTAATTATGGAAATAAATATGGATTGTACTGTAGTACCATTTAATTGAGGATTTGATATTATAATGTAGTTTTTTTAAATTATCTGATAGAAGAATTGTAAATAATTTTTTTGAAAGCATATACAATTAGGATAAATAGAATAATTTTGAGTTCTATTATATTTTGGAGTAAAATATGAGTTTGTGGTTGAAATTAGTAAAAGGATAGAACTCTACTTGTCAAGTATTTTTTTCCTTATTCTATAATGAAATTTATTTTTAAACTTTAGGTAAAAGATCTTAAAACAAAAATGTGTTATCCTAATACCATATGTTTTTATGATCCAACAATATTTTAAGACATCAAGGATTTATGGATTTGAGGCCCTAAATTTTATATTTATTGTTCACATGTTTGTGATTGATGACCTCAATCACTCCCTATAAATATTTTTGCATTTCCTCCAATTATGTGCCTCAAATTTCCACCAATGTTCGAAATCATAAATTGGTGGTGACTTTTTCATTTCCCTTTCCCTCTTATTCTGAGTAAATTTTATTAACCCTATATCCGATGTGGGTTTTCCACCAAGGTATTTTCTATTTTTTCCAATTATTTTTGTAGAAAAATTTCAAATTGAGAGGACATTATTTATTGAATAAGGGGAGAATGTAACACCTCATGATTTCATAGTACGTTATCTCTTTAAAGTATTTCAATAGATTCTACTACACGCAACACCGAGTTCGAATGCAACACGACATTCCAAATTAGCTATTCAAAAAGTAGTTATGAATAGTATTAACTACATTTTCTATTTTATATAATCCATATAATTTTAAAATCCATATTATGTGTTTCCTAGATATAATATAAGGACAAATTCAATTTTTTAGATGAACTAAGTATTTCTCAAAATATGCAATTTTACCACCTTTTAATGGAGAACACATTAAAATCCAATATTTGAAAATTTTATATATTCAATTTTACAAACTAATCTTCTTATTTAGAATAAGGCCATAAAAATTTAGTTTGGTTAAATTAATGGTGTTTTTTAATAACTTTCATATTTTGAGGAATAATGAAAGATACTAAATTTTATTTGAATCAAAATATTTAATCACAATAATTTATAGTGTTAAATTATAAATTTGAATGGTTTTGATGTATAATTATATTATATTTTAATCATTGAATCTAATTTTTGTCATCAGAAGTAATTTCACATTTAAATTTGAAAAAAAACATATCAATCTTTTGATTGTTTTTACTTCTCAAAAACCCGCTTTCTTGTTTTGAAAACGAGAATTAATTTTATATTAAATAATGAAACTCCATTGTATTTTATTTTATAAAATAGAAATAATTTTTGATTTTGGAATATCAAAATTATCTTAGGATTAATTTTGGGTGTTTTTCTGAAAGCAATAAATTTTTTTGAATTGTAAAAAGCACTACGTTATTGTTTAAAACCGAATATTATTTAAATAATAATTATTATAATTTAAATTTATTATTAATTAAAAATAGATACATAATACATATATTAGTTTAATGTAATTAATTGGAGTCATTTTATAATATGAATAGATTTATAATGTTTTATTGAACATTTTAACGTCTTTTACCCACCTTCTAGGCACATTTACCAATTTTCCTAAAACAAAATTTTACCACTTCTGGGAATTGAATTTCAAAAATACGAGATACATGGATGAAATCAGTTGGTAAAATATGGTTCAATAGGATGAAAATAATTATTGGTTAATAGTAACTATTTAATTTTATTAACCATGGTTAAACGTAAATAGGGTAGTTAAAGTAGAAAATGATAATATAATTACCATAACATGTTTCCTAATTCAATTGGATAAGTTTATTTAGACCAATATAAACCATTGGAGTGAAATATGATCCTTTTTGATCCAGATGGATTAGATTACGACATTTATTATTATTTTATTTAAAGAAGAGTTAAAATTATTAAAGTAAAAATTTAATAACTAAACCATTTTTAATATAGTGTTATAAATTTGTTATATTAGACTATAAATATTAATTAGAAATATAAAAAAAATTCAAAAATCATGGAATTTTATTTATAATTTTTAAGACTTAAATAAATAAACGTATTTATGACACAATGATGAAGCAGTAATTACCTTATTAATGAAAGACCAAAATAATTGATGTTATTAATATTAAAATAAATTTAAATTGATACTTTTGATGTATTAAAAAAGTGTTATAGTTTAATATTAAATGTTATGGTTGATTAAATTTATTCTGTTTGAATAAATCTGATTTTTACGACATTCAAAAAAACCAAATACTAAATAGTGTCAAAATTGACATAAATGAGTTCCCAAAATAAATACTATTTTATTAAAATATATAATAGTCCTAAAAATTATAGTTTGGAAAAAGTGCTTATATAATGATATATAATTCAATAATTAACAACTTTAGTTTCTCTTGGTATTGTATAGTATGTTTATTAAACATATATTATAATAATACAAGAATACTTTGTAAAAGTTAAACTATTTAACTAATTGTTAAATTCAAAAAAGGTTAATATGGTGACCAAAAAATATCTAAAACCTGATGGTTGAGATAATTTCGACACATACACACATTATCCTCGAAATAAATCCATTTTAAGCCATTATAAACCAATAATTATTTTATAATAAAATATTATTTCAATCTTTTCCAAAAGTGACCCTCACCTCTCTTATAAAAGGGTACTTCCCCATATCTCAATATCACACCACCAAATCCATTTGGCTCAGCCAAGCCCTACTAAAATATATTCCCAAAAACGCCCAATTTATCAAGAGGCCTTACATTGATCAGAAAGACAACCTATGGAGCCCTTTTGATCAAATCAAAAAGGAAGCACCCGAAGAAGATGTAATAATTTCATCACCTCTTTCAAAGTTCTTTTCTTCTTCCACATCCTCTTTATGTGTTGTTTCCATACACAAATAATACATCATGTACCTTATACAAAATGTGATATTATTATAAATATAGCACAACCTTATTCATTATTCTATCCATCCTATAAATGACAAAGTCACTATACATGTGTACATAAAGCTTACCGTCTCTATGTTTTTGTGTAGTTTGTTAGTCATCACTTCATTTTTTGGATGTGTATAATAATGAGTATAATTGATGTAAATAATAAATAAAACATATTAATTAGTCTGTATATATTATATACCATCCAAATTAAATACGATGTAACCATCAATAGAATTGTATTGTCACATGTGCATACGTACATATTACCGTCACCACGGACGCGATGAGATTCATTCCCCATCATAAATATTAAAGAATAATATTCATTTTATGATTAAAAATAATGTTTAAGAACATAATATAATTAAATATAGGAATCAAATACATCATATCCATAACAAACATGGAAAACATAACAAAACATATAATGGGAAAAGAATCAGTTATAACCCGAAACAATGATACAACTGAAATATTATTAACAAAGAAATAATAGAAGATAATATATTATATCATATTTAAGTATGTGGTTCTTGAATAATTTAATAACAATGATTTTACTATTATACATGAGGTTAACATACCCTTGACCATGAAAAGTACAAGGTATGCTTAAATTTTACAACCTCTTTATTATACGAGGTTGTTTGTATGTAAGAATCTACTGGGATTTATTTATCATACACATCTGTGTTTATAAAAAATGTATTTAAAATAATTTTTAGTATTTACTAGAATAAGGGTTAGAGAAATTTTTACCCATGTTTGACAGTTTATAAAATGTTTTAAGGGAATATTTTAGTCGTTTTCCAAACATGTAACTTTCTGAACTTTTCAACAAATTAAGGTAAGAATGTTTTTTAACTTATACGGCAGGTGTGGATATTTTCCACCTTAATAAAACCTTTGAAGCTTCCCATACATGCTTGTAAAAATATTTTGAAAATAAAATCTTTCTTTTATAATCATTTTACATTTAAATTATTTCAAAATAGAAAGACATTTCTCTCAGATTGTTTTGATTTCATTTATGACAACATCCTTTGATGGATTTTACCCCTATTTGAAGTTGATTTATTATGATACAATATTTCATATTATATTGATGGGTTTGTGAGATGTTTGACTGTGGATGTATTATTTTTATACAATTCATCCTTTATCTTAAAAGTATTAACATTTCATATGCGAGTTTTAATACGAATGTTTTTTTATTTTTTAAAAAGATTGGGACTAGCCCTTTTATTGAAGAAAAGAAAAACAGAGACCTCTTTTAAATTGGGTAAGAGGGGAACAATTATATGCGTAAGGCCAAGGAACGCAGCCTTTAGAATTAAGGACACAAAGCCCATGGAATAAAAAGACCTAAAGGTCCAGAGCTGAACTGAAAAGACTCCCCGTAGTCAACAACGCCATCACGCCTAGGCCAAGCGTACCGCCCGCTGAAACTGTGCCGCCTGAGACGTCACCCAGAAGCATCATCCTTGAGAACCGCCCTGGTTTTCCGATGCGCACCCACTGGTTGTCCTTTGCAATTTCGTCACCCTTCTAGCCCCAATGCACAAAGCCCACCGATGTCACCCGTAGGGAACCAACATCGGACCACGAACAAGACGTCACCGTTGAGATCCCGACCAAACAGAGTTGAAAAAACCAGATTTGAAACAGATCTGAACACGGAGACGCCGAAGTCCATGGGGGCTGGAGACACCGTGTGGGGGGGGGGATCCAGAGACGCTGAAGCAGGATGAAATACTAGATCTGAGACAGATCTGAAACGCCGATGGAAACTGAACTGAATCGCCATACCGCCAAACCAGTGACCGAAGCCACGTATAACCAGAGCATCAAGAGCTCTACATACTGGAAGCCATGGCCCAAATCCACCGCGTCAAGGGAGACACCGCCGAAGAAGCCTCCGAAGAAGCCGCCACGGGAGAAACCCTATAGGGTATAGAGGGCTCTCGGCCGAATCCGAGAGCTCCATTAATATGAATGTTTATTTTATGTGTCAACCTTTTCATATGAGGAATGAATTAGACTTAGTAAGCAATGGGTGGATCCCGTTATAGCTCCTAGATGCAATGGTAGTTCTAATGTTACAAACTAGTGTATTGGCATAAGGCCTTGGGAAAATATTATTTTTTTTCTTAGCGCAAGTCCTTGACTATGTGGTTATGATGTCCGGCATTATGCATTCCATCATTATGAAATCAGATACTGGTATTGCATATAATTATTCGACTAGTAGAATATCCATGTGAATAAGTAGATGAAATTATTTAATTTATATTTTCCATATTATTCTGAAGTTTATGTTTAAAATTAGTGTGTTTTAGTATTATAAATTTCCTTAAATATTTATCCTTATTTATATTAGTTTCTTCTATATTGTTATACTTACTAAGAATTTTATCTCACACATTTATTATGTTTTCTTTTTCCTAGGGTGTGAAGAAGTATATTATGATTAACCTATAGGGATATTCAAAGTATAAGAGTTTGTTCAAAGGAGACACAATATTGTTTTCCTTCATTTCATGATGTCATGTAAAACTTATGTTTGTATCTAGTACTTCTATGGCTACTAAACTAATCGACCTATTGAGACATGATCTTTTGTGATCATGAAAATGTTATGTAATAATGCACCAACTCTTGGTAAATAGGGTCGGGGCATTACACCTACAAAGAATAATATAATAATGGTTATCATTAGGACTTCCCATCCTTGAAAACATTCATAATTAATGTTCTTTATTATTAAAATTTTAACATCTAATTTTCTCAACATACCAATTTAGAATAAGAGATTAAAACACTATAAGAGATTAATTTCATCCCATAAAATGAGATCATATAAATATGGTGTTTTGTTATAGGAGGAAGTAATAGATAAATTCCACTAATTCATTGCCCAATATTTAAAGTTATATGTCTGGGATGAAACCCATTCAATTTATAGTAAAAATGAATACTAAAACCTTTTATCAAAATTCTATATATATATATACGGGTGATGATAAAAAAAATCCTACTTATTGTTATTAAATTAATCATTCCCAATAGAATACCAATGATGATACTGATTATTGATGATGGCTCTATACAACTATGGTAGTAATATACGTGTTGATAAACTCAGTTATTTAATTCAAAAAACCATATTTATTGGATTTCAAACATTTATTGCATGCTACCATGGAAACCATGTTCTAAAAGATACATCCAACCCATATGAAACTTCGAATTAAAATTTAAATATTCTTTCAGAGTTCCCTTAAACATTTAAATATGTCAAAATAATTTAAAAAGACATAAACATCATATACTTATTTGATATGAGTGACCTCCAAAATGACCCTGAAGAATTTAACATTAAATATATTCTATCCAACTATTACCATAACCTTATATATGTACCTTTACCTCTTTTTATATTCCCTTAGATGAGAGAGAGAGAGAGAGAGAGTCTCAACATAATTTTCCATGTTCTATTTTATATCATAAAATATGAACTCATATTCTATCTTCATCTGCTTAAATGATTAAAAATCTATTTCATTGTCATTTTTTAATTTTAATTTAAGAGAGGATTCACTTTTTATTTAAAAATTAATGACTCTAATAGAAATTTCATAAACATATTTTTCATAAATTAATTTATCTTTAAGTGATGATATCTTTGTGTTAATCTTTTCTGGATGAATTTTCATGAGTTTCAAAACCATATAAACTACTATCCATATTTTTTAATTCAATCTATTTTTCCATTAATAGAAATGTTAAATAAATAAGGGTTTTAGCTGTGTTCATGACATGGATTTGATCTTTTTTCCTATTTTAATGATTAAAGTTTAAGTGTATAATGAAATGGAATAGGATATTTGAAAAAATAACAATTGGAGTTGGAAAAACTGAATTTGGGGGGGGGATTCTTAGTTTTAATCAACAGTGTGATACATGATAAATTAATTATGGAGAAAATGTGTTTGAAAGATAACTAATTCCCTATACATCAATGCACATATATTTTACAAAAATAATGCTAGTCATATGTTTGAGAAAACATATTTTGAACCCAAATTTTTTGAAAAAATTAATGTAAACATCGTTAAATATCATTGATCACATTACTAAACATGATTGGAAGAGTACAATATGGAATTATTATCATGATTTATCAAATTAAAATAATAAAAAATAAATACTTAAGATATGTGAAAATAAAAATTACAGAACAATACATAATATATAATGAAAAAATTAGACTACATTGATCTTAATTGAAAATTATCAAATATACCAAGATATGGTTCATTTATTCTCTTTTATTTTTAAAATAAATTTATTAGATCTTTTATATTAATGTTTAATGAAGGAATTAAAAATAGAGTTTTCTGGTTCTATTTTCCATCGGTTGGTGCAGAATTTTTTGGTTAATTGGAATCTTAGATGTTAATTTCATATTAGATTACAATTAAAAAGTTGTTCTCTTAATTGAATATAAATTTTGTTTTCAGGAGTTTGTTTTGTTATAGAAAATTTGAAAATCCTGGTTTTTGAGTTATGTCTCAAAATCAGTGAATTATTATGTTAAAATGATGATTATTTCTTCCTTTTGAATTATAAAAAATATATTCTATTTTTTCATGATATTATTCATATAAAATTCAAACAAAAAAGGTGACGTGAAATATATTTATAATCAAGGGTGCACTATAATTATAGAAAATGAATTTGCACATGTAATATATGATTTATCATTGAATGTAATTTTGTTTTTAATTGATTTTTGTTTACTTTTTAGGTAAAAATGGGAATTAAATATTTATGGGCGTGTTTCCCTCAACATTATTGGTATTTTCTATTTGAAAAAATTAATATAGTCGCATTGTGAATCAGAATACACAATAAAAAAATATAACAGTGTTTCTAAATTTTTATTCTATATTTCTTATGTTCAATAAATTTATTTGGATTTATTTAATTTAATTTATTTCATGTTCAAAACAAGGATATTTTAAAAAAATGATTATGTATACTCATGAAAATAAGTATCAATAAATAAGAGACTAGTTATTGGTGACAAAAAAACTAAACTGTGATTTTTTATATCTATATCAATTCTTATTTTCTCTTGGATTCTATTATATAGAGATATCATCGGTCCAGAATTATCCCACTTCATCCTCTTCTATTTCTCTCTTCGACCATTTGTGATAATAGTTATGCTATGAAAAAAACTCATTAACCTTCTTCACTTCTCCACATATTATTCTTCATTGATAAATAATATCATCTCTATAAGGTATCATTTTCTTAACCCTCTCTCTCACACACATACTCAAAATGATTACTATAATAAAATATTGGTTTTCAAACTCTACAATATTTATGTTTTTCATCAAAATATTTTTTTATTTATCATATATGTCAGCACACAATATATATGATTCATCCACTTTCTATTATTCATAAGATCAAAAAACTATTATTTAAAAATTTCAAATAATGAAATGTTATGATATATGATACTGTGATGTTTTCAATTATTCAAATTTATATAATATAATTGAATTTATTCAATTTCAATCTTTATTTTGTATATTAAAATATTTTAATTTGAAACCATATAATTATCATTCAGATATCTTCTCGTCATTCACACTTTAATTCTACTCCAATCAAACATAGATCATGATAGGATTTATAAAAAATCCCAATTCTTTTAAATTTGATGACATTCAAAACATCACCTTACTTTCATATCTATTAATAGAACGTTTTTCAAAAATAATAATAAAATAGTTTTCGATATGAAGATGGTTACACCTATGCATCTCCTGTGAAAGTAATTTAGACATTAAGATACCTCTATGTCACCATTATATACATACATGTATGACTTGTTTAACATTATGTGGCTTCTTTAAATAATTTTTTTCAGCCATTATAAAATTCATGTGACCATTGTTTTCATCCTCTTATATTTAAGGTATAAATGGATCCTATTATAATCTTTTTCACATCATAGTGATCTTCATATTTTTATCTAATCTCAATTTACCCTCTTAGATCCCATAAATATCCTTCTATGATAACCGTTACACATTGAGTGATAAACCATTATATTATAAATTGCTTCTTAGTACTTTTTGAATATCTAGTACACATGTTTTGAACTATCCCTAAGTATCCTAAGTAAAATCACATGTAATATAAAATATACATCAAAAACATAGAGTGAATCTAAATTGTGATTTAAAATTCTTGATCAATCATTATGTACTATACTTACATATTGACATAATGATTTCCCCTTTTCCGATTTTTAGATTCAATATAGAATTCTCAAACATTTTTATGTCATCTCAAAACATGATCAATTCATATAAAAGAATATCCAACCACTCTAACTCATATAGAAACACTATATATGACTTTCAAAATTTATCAAACCATCCAAAAAACGATTCAATACAATCACCAATGATATTGTAATGTAGGAACTGGTAATGTAAATGTGTAAGAATTAATAATTTAACATTGTTACTAAATAATAAAAATGTTGAAATATTTAATCATTGATAATGTAATGTTGATAAAAATAATGGATATAGTATTAATTTAATGCTTCACTATTAATATATTCTATAAGAGAGACATGCTACTATAATGAAGATATAGTATCACTGATACTAATGATGTGAAATGAGTGAATATGTAACCACTTTTAGTAGTTTAATATTATAATACAATTATAGATATGATATTTTAATAGTGCTTCACATTAGGTGAACTTGATGCTTGTCTTTATTTTCTAGATGAAATGTTTTCACACGATTATATTTTTAGTTTAATTCATATTTATAAGTTAAATTATGATTTCATATTATTTATTTTATTTATTATATACTAAAATTGTGAGACACTATTATAGGATTCTCTTAATGATTTAATATAAATGGAATGAGACTCATTAGGACCACATGATTATTTAAATAAGGTCATAGGTGACAAGAATAGTGGAAGATTTATTTTAAAACCTACAGAAAAATTGGTTCTGTCTAAATATAAGTCTGATGTTTTTGAATCTTCTAGAAATACACTAGGAGTGGTTACCTATGAACCATTACATGCCTCCATTGAGATAGAAAAGAAACAAGTTCAATAACAGTCTCAATATATGTAGAAAAATAAAAATGAGCATTTATTTAATGTTATATCAGATATATTCTCTTAAATACACCAAAGCATGCAGTAGTAGTGGATTGATTTTTATCAAGTATACACTATAGTTATGAGGATGGTGATGATTTTTTAACTAATTATGTTTTGGGATTGGATGACTATGATGTATAGTGTGATGGTGGAGAGGATAATGATGATAGAGAGGGCGCTATTGGTGATGATGATAATGCGGGTGTTACTAACACACACATAAAAATTGTTGATATTAGTTGTAACAATGATGATACTTTTTATGACATTATTGAGTGATATTATTGAAAAATATTGTATCTATCATCTAGTATTTATTGGTTGTAAAATTTTAATTTTATTTTTAATAGTTTTTTATCTATGTCAATTTTCATTAAAATAGATTGTTACAAGGGGTGTATTTTCAATACTGTAAGTGGTATATGAAGCCTGAAAGTACCATATGGTTGGAATTTTACATGCTACTAGTGGTTTTTTAGGATTATTTTGTAAATTTGGTCTTTTATATTTCAACAGTTTAAATTATAATAATATATTTTCTACTAGTATAATTTTTACCTTGGAATTAGGTATCAAAATCCATGGTCTAATCATGGTTATAACTATATACTTCCATGGTTAAAACTATGGTAATATAAGTCCAACAATCATTTATTATATTGTTGAATGAGGTTTTAATTTCCATGGTTTAACCATGGCATTTTCTAGTAATTTTCATAGTTTATAACATGGAAATAAACTACCTATTTCCACAGTTTATCCACTACTGTAAATATAAATATCAATATTTTAAACCATGGAAACAGAAAGACTATTTCCAAGGTTCTCAATGTGGAAATTTCTAAGGTCTAATGCAGTATATTTAACCACCATGGTTAAAAACCATGGAAATTGGCTATTTCCATGGGGTTTCAGTGTATGACCATTATTCCATACCATGGAAGTAGGTGAATTTATTGTTGTAAAGGATTTTATGGAGCCTATATTCTCATGTCTATTTCAGTGAGTTGAGGAACACTTTTTAATAAAACCTTATATTTATTCCATTAAAATTCACATTGGGTAATATTTTTTACATTACATTATATATGGTGTTTATATTCATGAATATGCAAGGTGATATCATGGTGTTGTTTGGTTCTCAAACAATTTTCCACATATAATGATTTATATCACCCACTATCATGAGATAATGGTGGAATTGAATGAAACTAAATATATGGGAAACAATTTTTTCAAGGAGATATTATCTAAGTATTCTATACAAAAATTTGGGTCATATTTTTTTCAAAACAATTGAATTTTTGTTAGAGTTGATGGGTCGAATACCTTTAGGAATTTCATTTTTACCTCGCCTGAAAATTGGGAAAGGTAGATGTGGTCATCAATGTTTTTATTCCGGAATTACATTTCTTATATTTGAACAAATATATCTATAGGTAGAATCTCATGGAACTCTATACTTAGATAAAAATATAGGTGTTGGAAGAGAAGGAGGATATGTTTCATGTAGTTAAAATATTGACACCTTCTCTTCCTTAGATTATTCATTTGAAGAAACCAAGAGATAAAAAGTACATGGGTATCATGATGATCATACATTCTGCAGACACCACATGTAATGATCTCTACCCTATGAGGGAATTATTTGTTTTAAAATTTATTATGTGGTTCCTAGTTAAATTAGGTTAGTGTAGATGAATGATTTTCATCACTCTTAGTGGGTATCCCAACTAGGTACCACCAAGTTATATTAATACATGAAGCACTATAATTGGGATCATGGTATGATGATTGATATAATATATTTCGTATCATGATTATATACTTTTCTATTTGTCAAAGGAAATCAATTTAAATATTATAAATTGATTCCTACTCTCCCAATAAACACATGAATATAAAATGAAATATCTATTAGAATTAATATTTGGTTTCCTTATATCCCTTGAGGGAAGAATTATATTTTTATGATTAATTTATTAATGAAATAAACTCATTAAATTCCTATAATGACCCCCACTACAGTTTATTATCTTAAGAGAATATATGTGTATGATAGTTTAAGACATCACATGGTACTTTTAACTATTATATCAGATAGAGATCCCAGTTTTACTTCCTAATTTTGGAAATTTCTCTAAGAGGTGATGTCATCTCAGGTGAAGATATGAACATAATATAACCCATAAATAGATGGGAAGACAAGGAGGGAGGCCTAGATTTTAGAGGATATGATATGTTCATTCATTTTAGATTTAAAGGGATTATGGGATAATCATCTTAAATTGGTTGAATTTTTTTATAATACGAAGAACCAGATTTATACCAGAATAGCTCCTTTTAATGCTTTATATGGTCTTCCATTTGATCTACCCTCAGTTGGATTGAAGTGGGTATGGATTATTTTTTGGGATCATGTATCATTTAAGATATTATGTTTATGATATATGTTATTCAATAGTAAATAGTGATGGATCATAGTAACTATAAATCTTAGGTGGATCATTTGATATATCCTATTGAGTTTTGGGTTGGTGATTGAGTATTCTTAAATGTTTTACCTCAATTGGGTCAATAATGGCTCGGTATGTATGGGAATCCTACCCCATGTTATGCAGGGGTCTTGGATATCACTAAATGGATCAAAAAGGTTACATATAAATTAGTTCTACCTCCCCTACATTAATCAATTCATAATATATTCTATGTATCCTAGTTGATGAAATATAACCATGGTCCCTCCCATATGCTAAAATAATGATAGATAAAGATAGTTCCAATTGTATTGGTGATTGAGAAAAATTTTTATATTTATGACTATCAAAATAATGTGTTTCATGGGAAATATATTACTCAAGTCCAAGTATTATGAAATCACGTTAGTGTATACAATGAGATGTGACACTATGAATCCTTTATAAGAGATCAATGATCTCATTTCATTATTTATTTTTGGTCTTTGAGTTTAATTTATTTTGGAATAAATTGATAACATAGAGAGAATTTTCACACCCTCGATATCATTTCCATTTACAAGATTCATCATTCCATCATTTTTATTATTTATCATTATTTATAGATCATTTTAATTGGATTTTCTAAAAATGAAGAATCTAGATAGGGAACAAACTTATAGCGTAGATAGTGGTAATCATACACCCACGTATTGTGAGGAGAAGTGATGTCTATTGTGTAGTCTACATGATTAGTTCATGGTCTTCTAAACCATATAGACTAGTTTTACAAAATAACATATAACATTTTGAGAAAATATTATGTATTAATCCACCACGCATAGTTAGTACAGTCCTGAACAAACCGGGAATAAAAATCATGTGGATTATAATTTCTATCTAGTATAATGTTCATGGTTATAGGAAATTTTCACAAGCCTTGTGGATAAACAAAAAAGAACACATAGGAATTAAAAATTGTTATTTTACTAAACCACCCCTTTCACTTTTTAACAAACTCCCCCCCCATTATCCCACTATTCAAGATCTCTATCTACTGGACTCATCAATACCATATACAATCTCCCACCAGCTTGGTTTTAAGTATATTTCCCCAAGATTAATCAATAAAACTTCAAGTATGTTACATATCATTACTTCCTTAGTCATATTATCTCTCTACATAATGATTTTTCATCTCCCATATGGTCTTCACAATATATAGATTGTGTCATGTATATTTAAAGTAATTTGTATCTGTTTGGGGGTTCATAGTTTATGTGAAGACACACAATCCTCATTTCATAATGGATTTCCATAGATAGAAAGTGACCTCATCTGATTAATGTTTTTGGTTACATGTGGTACATTTTAAATTGGATTCGTACGTGATTAATATTTTTAATATTTTTCTATTGTTTTTTTAAAAAATTATTAAATATATGAGAACATATTTATATGATATAATTTGTTTGAAATGTTTTATTTTAAAAAAGTCATTTAATTCGGTTTTGAATTAATGTTTATATGTAAAAATAGAATATTTCCATATATATATATTTGATAAAATAAGAATTGAAATTTAAATGTTTATATGGTGAAATTGAAATTATTTGAAAAGGGTATGACCAGTGGTATCACACAATATGGTAATTATCAATTAAAATTATTTTTTTCTCTATTATTTTGTGTTTTTTTGGTGTTTTGGATTGTCACAACCCGACCCAACGAGGCTCGAGTTGTGACTCCCCAAGACCGCCTCCAACAGGCCAGGGGCTGGCGAATAGTGCTGAGTAAATATCACACACATGGGAGGAATTATCCTACGGTACAGGTACACACACACCCATATACACCTACATGCAAGAGTGCAAAGATATATATAAATAAAACTAGAAAGAAGAATGCATACATCTAACCCTGTTAGGTCCACTGGGCTAGATTCCTGGAGAGGGGGGTGGGGTGGGTCAAGGTATTAAATATTAAAATGACTGACCCTTTTGGTCTTGTTTTGCTGTTATAAAAAACCACTTTCTCTCTATTTCCCGATGCAGAGTATGAACAAACAATAAAGCATGCACATGACACATCAATTTTTACTTGGTTCACCCTCACTGGGATAAGTCCAAAGAGCATACACCGACAGGGTGCCGATGTACCAATTCCACTATAAGCGCACTGCTATTTACATGTTCAAAGTAGAGTCATTTTTCCTCCTGTTTTACAACCATTCAAAATTTGAGAACTCACTGCTCTCTCAACTAAAGTGAGCTCACTGCTTTTTTAGAAGATCCACTCATAGTTTTTAGACCTCTAGGCCTCTTCATTTTCATGAACGAATGCATCCTCAACTATTGATAGATGCTCTATTAAAGTTAAAATTTCATCCAATGATGTATACCCATTTGCCTCTTAACAATGACCAATTCCATTGGAAAACACCTTTGCAAAGAACCCTACTTCACGAGGCTTCCAATTTTGCAAAGCTCAAACATGTATTCACGAAGCTTTTTCCTTTTCATGAAGAACCCTCACAATGAACTCTCGGAAATCTCATGCCTTCGCAATGCATATGCCGTCGCGGAGCTCCTGCCTATTCGCGAAGCACACTACTTAGAGCACACAGCCTCGCAAAGAACACTACCTTTCGCAGAGCTAGATTTTCCACCACGAAGCACCTCTATTTCGCAAAGAACACTTCCTTCATGAACCAGATTCGTGAACTAAGAGAAAAATATTTTCTATAAAAACTCTTTGCTTCCCTGAAGGGGGTCGACCTGTATTTATATGCAATTCCAACGACCCTTGGACCTTCCACGCGAAGTCATCTCCACGTCATCCCCAAACATGAAGCTCCGAAATTTCTGCCGGAATTCTCTGAAAATTTCCAAACACCATGACAATTATCAGATCGTTGAGCTCATCATAATCGTGGAGAGTTCCATCAATTACATTGTGCTGCCACTGTGAATCTCCCTCGCAGTTCCTTTCATCACTGCCATTCATGAAGCTCGTCATAATCACGAAGCATCGCCGCCATCATTCTTCTGGTCTTACAAAATCCAATCCATGAAGCCTATCTTTGCGAAACTCATGCCTTTTTCATATTTAAAAATGATCTTCAAGGATATCCTCTTTTCGCGATGCTCACCATCCTCCAAATTTTGGACCACAATAATTTTACAAACACTGGGAAACGACGCCACCTTTTACTGCTCTTTGGTTCCGCCTTCAGACCATCCATTCCATTTTCATGGTCCTTTGTAAACATGGATTGTCAAAAACATCTTCGGAACTTGAGAATTATCCATGGAAACCTGCTTTGTCAACAAACACAGTCAACCCAAAACTGCTGCAATGTTACCTTGAGGGATTTTTCCCCAACAATCTCCCTCTTTTGGTTTGTTGAATACTCTTCAAAACTCTTCTCAGAATGATTTTCTGGACTTAGATACCTCACTGAGTCTCCTTCTAGTCACTACCACGATTCACCCTCTTTCTATTGTTATAGCATTCAAAGATTCACTTAACATTAACTCTAAGCCCACATGAGCAATTCTCAGTGTGAGAAACAAGAGTACTATTAAAAGATCATCAATGAATCACTTCATGTCAGACCCCAATTGTCGATTCCAAACTGATACCAATTTTTGAACCACAATGATACCCATTTTTTATAGCTAGACGCCTTCTCACACTATTCCAACATCACTGTTCTTCTTTTATCACGATCCACAGCTGTCGTGATATCTATGATTTGATCGATCACTTCTAGCATCATCATATTTGATATTATCCCCTATCTCAATGCACTCCCCCTATCTCACTGCTCCACCTATCAGATTATCCCCATATCAAATATGATTTATCAAATTTCCATAATGTCTCCCCATTGAACAATCACAGTTTTCTCCCCCTTTGTCAACAAACCCAAAGGTCACTCCTTTGCAGTATGTAAAAGAGTAGAGAACATATTTTTGAACATTAGGGAAAAACACATCATTCCTCGGGGAGAGGGGGTGTCCACAGCCACACTTTTTCAAGTTCATGTGGTCGTCTGAACTCCGAGAGCTAGTCGATTCCTTTCAAACTCTTCCTTGGGTAAGGCCTTTGTTAGAATGTCTGCAACCTATTGTTCTGTAGGCACATACTCCAACTTCACAATTCTTTGCTCAACGTTCTCCTTGATAAAATGATACTTTATCTCAATATGATTTGTCCTTGAGTGATGGAAGGTATTTTTGCTGATATTTATAGCACTTGAGTTATTTCACTTGATTCCAATCGGAGACTGCACTTATACGCCCATATCATCAAGCTGATGCTTCATCCACAATAACTGTGTGCAACCTTGAGTGGTAGCAATGTACTCAGCTTCTGCGGTGCTCAATGAAATGCAATCTTGCTTCATCATTATCCAAGAAACACACAATCAGACAAGATAGAAAGAACCTCCAGACATTGACTTCCTGTCATCCGCTGAACCGGACCAATCTGCATTAGTATATCCCAATAATTATGACTGAGATTTTCCATTATAAATAAAGCAGAAGACCACTGTTCCCTTGATATATCTATGTATTCTTTTCACTGAAAGCATGTGGCTTTCCTTGGGATTATTTTGATATCTTGCTGCTTGGCATGTGGCGAATAAAATGTCAGGACTTGTTGCAGTCAAGTAAAGAAAACTTCCAATTATTTTCCTTTATTATGTGATATTAACTACCTTTCCATCTTCATCTTTGGTTGATTTCATCCGGGTAGCTACTGGAGTCTTCATCTACATGTAATTTTCCATTCCAAATCTTTTCAAAACCACCATGGAATATTTTAATTGTGAAATGAATTTTCCATTTCTTCCTTGTGTCAACTATAGACCAAAGAAAAATGTTAGCTCTCCAATAATTGACATTTCAAACTCACAGTTCATGCATTTGGAAAACTGTCTGCACTGAGCTTCATCTTATCCGCTAAATATTATTTCATCAACATAAACCAAGACCATCATCCTTTGATTACTGTTGTTATTAAAATAGAGATTGTAATCATCTCCACCACGCTGGAAACCAAGCTTCTTCAAGTACTGATCAAGCATTGAGTACCATTCTCTTGGTGCTTATTTCAGCCCATACAATGCCTTCTTCAGTCTGCAAAACGTGTTCTCATCCTCATGAATGAGAAAACCATTTGGTTGCCCAATGTACACCTCTTCCTCTAGAACCCCATTCAAAAATACAGATTTGACATCCATCTGGAACACCATGAACTTATGTTGCACTTCGATGGCTAGGAATAATCTGATTGTCTCCAGCCTTGCAACTGGTGCAAATGTCTCATCAACATCTATTCCCTCGATCTGGGAGTACCCCTTGCACACTAGGCATGCTTTGTTCCAAATCACTATTCCATCTTCATTAATCTTGTTGTGATAGACCCATTTAGTGCTGATGACATTCTTAATTTCTTGCTTCGAAACAATCTCCCACGTTTGATTCTTCTCAATTTGATCAAGCTCTTCATTCATTGCCTGAATCTAGTTTTCATCTTCAGCTGCAATAGCGAAGCATTTCCCCTGAACCTGTGATAGAAAAGATGTCTGCTGTAGTGATTTCATTATTCTTGTCTAAACTGGAGCTAACTGATCACCAATGATATTTTTCCTGTCAATTTCTGCTTGACTCCTTGTCTTTTGTGCAGATATAGATTTTACATCCTCATGCTCATCATTAGTATCTTCTTCTGAATCAACATCATCCACTTTTGCATCCCCTGCATTGCTTTCGTCCTTATCACTGTCATCCAAAAAATTTTCACTGCGTTGTTGAATGATCTTCTCATTCTCCACTACAGTGACATCATTGCTCTCAACAACTTTTTCCAGCCTTTTGTTAAAGAATTTATATGTGTTGCTCTTTCCTGAGTATCCAAGGAATATCCCCTCATATCCTCCTAATTCATAATTCCTATGTTTTTCTTTGTGGAGGATAAAGCACTTACATCCAAATATTGGAAAGTATTTCACTGTTTTCTTCTTTCCATAACACATCTCGTATGAAGTATTTCCTTCTTTCGAACACAACAGTGCCCTGTTAGAAATGTAGACCGATGTAAAAACTACTTCCTTCCAAAATTTCTCTGGTAGGTATTTATCAATGAGAATTGTTCTGGCCATGTTTTTTATGATCCAATTTCTCCTTTAAACCACTCCATTCTATTGGGGAGTTCTTACTGAAGAAACTTGATGCCTTATCCCGTGTTTCTCAAGATAGTATTCCACCTTCCTATTTGTGAATTTTGTACCATTGTCAGTATGAAACTTCAGACTTTTCTATCCAAGCATCCTTTCACACTCCCTTCGGTTCTATTTTAAGCAGATGAACAAATCATATTTATGGGAAATAACAAATACCCATGCCGTTCTACTATAATCATCAATGAAAAGAAAATAGTACATCTTTCGGTCAATTTCTTTTAGTGTGATAGGCCCACAAACATCTGCATTCACCAACTCGAGCACTCTTGTTGACTTCTTTTCTTTTTCCTTATACATCTTTCTGATGAACATCCATTGTTGGCATGCATCACACTTGTGAGTAAGATCACATGATATCTTGGGTAGGTCTCTTGCTGCAGTACACATTACCAGATCTTCCAGGGATGGTTGGCAAAGATGAACTAGTCATTTATGCCACAACTTTTTTTCTTCCTCTATGGACAGAAAGCACATATCTTCTTCACCACATACCATGTAGAGATGTCCCTTTTTCCTTTTTCCCTGTAGGACCACTTCCCCGTCTCTTCATTTGAAAATACACACCTTCTTAGTAAACCTTATAGAGTGTCCTAAGTCACATAGCTGACTAACGCTGAGCAAATTATGACTGAGGCCTTCTACTACTAAGAAATCAACATGTCTCATCTCTTTTACCCCAAACTAGGCCTTTCCCGATCCAATTATCTTTAGGACTTCATCGTTTACAAACATGTCAACTCCCTCTTTGTCATATTTTACACCTGTGACAAGATCTTTATTACCTTTCATGTGAGATGTGCAACCGCAGTCAAGGATCCATACGCCAGAGCGATCAGATGCTTTAAGGGAAATTTCCTCCACCATTGCCTTGTCATCCTTTCTCATATTGGTCCATATTTTTGCCTTCGTACTTGACATGGATTGAGACATCTGATCTTTCTCATAGTATGATGGACCTGCTTCTGCATGCATGGCTGAAAATCTATTTTGTGTTTTCAACTCAACTTTTGGTTCATTGATCTGCTGCTTGCGGACATTTTGATTCTCCTTTGGCACATTCCTCTCTAGGGTTGAAGTGCAGTACCTAGAAATGTGCCCAAATCCTCTGCACCAAAAAAATTGCACTTAGAAATATGTTCTAGAGAATATTTCTCTATTTGGATGACATGTTTTTTCTTATGCCCTTCGATATCTCTAGGTTATAGAACACACATACTTTTAACGTCCCATTTTTTCACAACAATAAAACCTATTATAATGTGCATTCCTTCATGTTACTTCTACACACCTAGTTTCTCTTTGGGATCTCTGAATATTCTGATTCTTCTTTGTTCCCAAATCCACCTTCAGTCTCGGAGTGGGTGCTTCTGGTCTCACCTCAACTTTCACAAGTTTCTGTTTTTGATCAAGCCCCCATTAGTCCTAGTATAAGAACAAAGTTGATTCTTCTTTTCTGCTGAACCACTATTCTCCACATTCAGCTGCTCGTTTTTCTGAGTGATTTACTTTCCTGATGACCCAGTATGAGTCAATAGTTTTTCTTGATCTTTAACCATCTTCCGCAAACCGACAACTTCTCCTTCAAGATCTTAAATTCACTTGATTTGATCATTCCTTGTGTTATTCAAGCTATCAATCTACATTTTAAACTTTTCAATTTTTATATTATACTCACCAACTGATTCTGAGTCCTCTGGTGTTGATGACTTGAGTTTATCGATTTCTTCCATCAACTCAGACTTCTCTTCATCCTGCTGCTGCATATAGAGTTTGGCGTCAGGAACAACTTTGTTGGATTTCAATGTTTTGGCTCTCCAAACATCTATATCATTAAGAGCAGCCTCTAACTCAGCTAGAAAATAAACTCTTCCTTCATCTTTGTCTTCATCATCAATGTTGGTTTCTTCCTTCTTCTGAGCACTACAGACAACTCCCACCCTAGCATTTTCCACATGATCATTGCAGTTTTCAATCTCCTTATCCTCTTCATCCTCAGACTCATCTAAACATTCAAATTCTTGTGAAAGGAGATTATTCTTCTTGAATAAATTTATCTTTAATTATTTCTTCCCTTTCACAAATGTTGAAGACTTATTCTTGGGAATTTCGACTTAGTCGTCATCATTATAATTATCTTGAAACTTCATTGGGGCACCTTGCCACAAGATGACCAACCTTTCTACATCTAAAGCATGCTAGTGGAAGTTTACCTTTAAACATTCCTTTTCCACTTTGCATATTTGATGAAAGGAATGACATCACCTCGTCTGTCTCTTCTTCTTCTTGAGAATCTTCAATGGTGAGCTTATTCATTTCCTTGAATGAAACTTCTTTTGATTTCCCATTTTACACAGCATCATTATCATCATTTATCATTTCATATGAAATAAGTTGGTTGTGCAGGTTATCCATTGTTAGCTCTATTGGGTCTTTATCTTCAAAAACTGAAACATTCGGATTAAACCAAGGTGGAAGTTTCCTCATGATATGCTTCACAATATTTATGTCTTCAATAACTTCTCCGAGACCTCGAATTTCCTCTACAACAAAATTCACCATGTCAAAGAATGTATCAACATATTCATTCGGGTTCATCCTCAGATCTTCATACTGGTTCCATAACACTTGAAGCATTGCTTCTCTGACCTTTGTATCACCTTCATATATTTTCAACAGCTTTTCCCACATAGCATGTTATGTTTTTCATGACATCACCTTTGTATATATAGAATTGGATAGGGCGCCCCTTAGAGCATTGATTCCCTTTGTATCAATATCCAATTCTCTTCTCTCAGCTTCTGATAAAGCACCACTATTAATATCAACTGTGATACTGTGCATTGCTGCTGTAAACACATCCATTCCTAATGATTGGAAGTAGTGTTGCATCCGATTTTTCCATAGATGAATATTGCTCCCATCAAGGATCAGAATCCCATTATGATTGGTAGCTTCCATTTGAGAGAGAATCACAGATATAACCTTTCCCTCTGATACCAATTGTTAGGCCCAATAGGATAGATATACTGAGGGGGGGGGGGTGAATTAGGGTATAAAAAAACCTTAAATCATGCACAGGAAACATCAATTTTTTCTAGGTTCACCCTCATTGGGCTACGTCCAAGGAGCATACACTAGGAGTGTGTTGATGTACCAATTCCACTATAAGCGCACTGTTTTTTACATGTTTGAAGTGGACTCACTATCCCTCCAAGTTTACAACCATTCACAATTTGAGAACACACTACTCTCTCAACTAAAGTGAGCTCACTGCTTCTTCAGAAGATCCACTCACAGTTTATTGACATGTAGGTCTCTTCATTTGCATGAATGAATGCATCCTCAACTGTTGATAAATGCTCTATTAAAGTTAAAAGTTCATCCACTGATGAATACACCTTTTTCTCTTAACACTGACCAATTCCTTTGGAAAATACCTTCACAAAGCAGCCTAATTTTTGAGGCTCCCAATTTCGTGAAGCTCAAACAAGCCTTCACGAAGATCATACCTTTTAGCGAAGCACTCTCGCGAAGAACTCTCGCGAAGCTCAAGCCTTCGCAATGCTTAGGCCATCGCAAATCTCCTGCCTCTTCATGATGCACACTCCTTATAGAACGGGGCCCCGCGAAGCACACTTCCTTTCATGAGGCTAGATTAGCCGCCGCAAAACACCTCTCTTTCGCGAAGAACACTTCCTTCGCGAACCACCTTCGTGAACTGAGAGAAAAATATTTTCTCTGAAAACTCTCTGCTTCTCTCGAGGGGGTCGACCTGTATTTATATGAAATTTCACCGACCCATGACCCAAACACGTGAATTCAATGCCACGTCGTCGCCAATCACAAAGCTCTGAAATTTCTGCCAGAATTCTCTCAAAATTGCGAAGCACCACGGAAATTCTCGGATCGCGGAGCTCATTGTAATCCTGGAGAATTCCGTCAATTACTTCACACCGCCACCGCGATGCTCCCTCGTGTTTTCTTTCAACACTACCATTCGCAAAGCTCTTCGTAATCGTGAAGCATCACCACCATCATTCTTTTGGTCTTCATGAAATCAAATCCATGCAGCCTATCTTCCTGAAACTCATGCCTTTTTCATATTTAAAAATGATCTTCAAGGATATCCTCTTTTATCGATGTTCACCAACCTCCAAATTTTGGACCCCAAAATTTGGAAAACACTGGGAAACGACGCCACCTTGTAATGCTATTTTTTAATGCCTCCAATTCGTCCATTCCTTTTTCATGGTTCTTTGTCAACATTGATTGTCAAAAACATATCTGGAACTCAAAAATTCTGCATGGAAACTTTCTTTTTCAATAAACACAATCAACCCAAAAATGATGTAATGTTACCTTGAAAGATTTATGCAAAACAAACCCACAACCAGAGTACAGTAGAAGTACACAAAGGAAAAATAGGGCCCGCCAAAAGAAAACTACAAAGGAGTCCATCATGTTCGGAAGAAGGGGTACGCTGCCAAAAGCACCACTAGTACGCTCCCCAGCACATCTCCGGTAAGACTCCACGGTCAGTCCTTCTCACTCAGATCCGCCTACTTCGGGTCCACCTGGGACATCGTCAAAAGGCTCGTGATCTGCACAAGACACAAAAATGTGTCCCAAAATCCCATGAAGGGGCGAGTATAACAATACTCAGTAGGAACCCCAAAACCCAAAAACAAAAGAGGGAAACTGAATGGAAAAAGTCTGCTCATCCTAGCCAGAGGTAACCCATATGAGAGATAAACTCAAACTCGTGACCATCCTCAGATAAACACAACTAGTCATCTCAATCCAGGTGTATGCCCATACATTCACCATGAACATCTGCTCAGATATACGCTTGTATGTATACCAAAAACACCCAGATATACTCAACTCATGAACCAAGCCTCATGCGGTACCAACATCATCACCAGCAACTGTTCACAACCAGGAGAGCACATTCCACGATCACTGTCATCCCAGATGACACTCGTCTTAGAGGTACACTCCATCGGGTCCCACACAAACATCTCAGACGCTCACCCGAGAGATCTCACTCGTCGGATATTTTCACTGAGGAAACCTCACTAAAACAACAAAATCACCAAACTCCTCAGATAGGGGATCGCTCCTATGGTCCGATATGGGATACCCGAACCCACACTAGTATACAAAGACCTCACAGATATTGGATCACTCTCAGGATCCGCTGGGGGATACCACAACCCAATCTGGTGCTCTTCAGAAACACGTCACTTAGATAGAGGATCGTCACCCGTGTCACAACAGTCACAATGATAACGAAACGTTATCTGGTACACCTCGCACTGTAGGGGATCAGACTGACGATGCCACAACAATACAAAAACCACATTTTAAGTAGGGGATCGTATAACCAACGATACTAAAACCCTACAATAATCCTCATGCTGAGTAGGGGATCATATAACCGATGATGTCACAACCCTACAGAGCACGGCCCACTGCATAGGGGATTATATTCCCAATGATGCCAAAAACCCTACAGGGTTAACCTGCTAGATTGGGGATTTCCGCCCGTGGATAAGTGGTCACAATGATACCAAGAACCCGATATAGGGAAACAATGTTAGAGGATCCTTCTCCGGGTCCACTAAAGGGATTCCAAAACTCTAACAGATTAATCATTCCATCGAGAGGATCACAAACCTATACTAAGGTTGTGATGCCACGCGAACCCTCGTAGGAACGAACCAAGGGAGTACCTTCAACCACTGCTTGTCCAAACATCGCTAACCTGAGCGACTCGCCACAATGCCACACCGCGCACCTCCAAGGCCGATACCGAGACCACCATCTCGATCCACATGGTAAAACATGTAGGATAGGCTGTTTACTCGCCCGAAATTGAAAAATGGTGAAAAAGGCACTTTTCATCGTAGCTAGCCGTTTTGGGGCCCACACTACGATCTCGAAACTCATCAAGAGGATCATATCAACATGATCCCCTTAAAAAATATGTGGTATCGACTACTCGTTCGTCCCAAACCGACACCCGATGAAAAAGGTACTATTCACCGAAACCAGCCTGGTTGGGGCCCACACCACGCTCCTGAAACTCATCAATCAGATTGCACCGCTATGATCCCCTCAGAAAAAAATACATGATCGACTACTCGTTTATCCAAAACGGACACCCGGTGGAAAAGTTGTGTTTCTCCGAAAATTCCAAAACTCTGCCTCATGGGGCCCACACCCTGTTCTCAGACAGAACACCTGAAAACCATCAAGAAAATTCGGCCATACCATCGGAGTCTCAACACCATAGACAACACATCAATCAGACGATCCAGGGAGAAGATACATCGCCCCGAAGTCAAATAATAATAAAATATTATTATTTTATTCGAAGATTTTAGATCCCAGGCCTCAATCCCAAAACATTAAACTACTAAACCCACCTCAAAGGGTTCTCCTTATCGCCAGGGTTGCGTCTCCATAGACATCATGCGATTCCAACTTCCAGGGAGGAAATTAAGGGGGTCTTAAAACCCCATGTGTACAGGGAGAGGGTCGGACCGGGCTAGGCTGTCCCGCAGTGGCCGACCCGCCAGCCGCCGGCCGGGGGACTGTGCCGCCGCGGCGCGGCGCACATGTTCGCACCCCCCCCCCCCCCACACACACACACACAAACACATGGGTCACCGGTGACTGACGTCGGACTGTCGTTGGGCGACGGTCCCGATTGAATCCTGCGGCCCGCTGCCGCCGGCCGGCATGGTGTCGTCACGCCGGAGCCACGCCAGTAGACCTTTTGAGGCCCACTGGGGGAACCCCGGGGGTCCAAATGCACTTCCAAAGGAATCTGAACGCCCTCTGGGACCGGATCTACACATCTGCAGGCTCAAAACGGAGAAAAACCAAACCAATCTGGATCGAGGATTTCAAAACTCAAAATTCCTACTTGTTGGCAGATCGCTGAAGCTTCAGGTGCAGAACGACGGCTGTGACTCCCTGAAGCTCAATCAATTGATGATCGGTGCTGAAAACGGACGGTTTCAGCATGTTTTAGTGAAGAATCAGAGGAAGAGGGGGAGGGGTTTCGTCGCTTGTGGGAGGAGGGAGATTGGAGGGGCTTGATGGATTGTTTTTATTCATTTTTTTAAATACAAACTTCATTTTATCTCCCCGCCAACATGCCTCTGACTCGGCGCCCGACGCCGACTAAAATTATGTCACACCTATGGTAAAAACAGCTTTCTGATCACAATGGCACAATCATAATTGTGATATGAGACTCCATTCAAGAGATATTCAAGAAGACGCTCATAAAGAAACTTTTCCATTTATTTATGAAAACGCCCCTGGTGGATTTTCTCATAGCAGGTCTGCACCCACAAAGTTTACACCCATCCAAGGGTAAATGGCAGGCTCTGAACGCAAATGTGCCCTCATATTCCTATTCCGAGCTACCGTTTTGGAGATAACACACCCCTCCACGTGCATTGTATCATAATACATAAAAAAATTAAAATTATTTCTGGGCACACCGAGCTTCGGAATTACACGCCGTCTTATCACATAGTTCTAGAATTATTCATAGGAATATTCGAAAGTCTGATAGGGCCAAAAAAAAGTCACAAAATTATCACCTCCTTAGAACTTTTAATCCCTGAAAAGTCATAAGTCCACAGAAAGAAACTGGACACTCAATTGGATCCCCCATGCCAGCTAGTTTGCCGAAAAACACCCCTGCCCGAACACATAATTCTGAGGGACTCATCCACCACAACTCAACACTATCTTCTTTGGGCATCACTCACTTGCCCGCACGGTTTTTATCGCATCACAAAAACACGTCTCAGTGGGGTAAGGATCCCTTTTCCTCATGCATTCAAAGCACGCTGAACAACACCCACACAGGGTCTTACAAACACACTGAACAAAACACGAGGAAACAATGGATAGGGAAGAGTACCATGAAAAATTGTCTATGAAAACTACTGAAGAAAGTAGAAAGGACACAAGTTGTACCTCTATCCATCCATGGAGCCTCTGGGTCGATAGCCTCGAGGGAATGTAGTTGTCCTTGCCCTCGCCCTCCAGCTCCCTGAGCTCGGCGTGGACCACCTGGGGGTGGTGGTGGTGGCATCTGATACTGCCTACCACCTCCCACAGCTGCACCAACTCCATCTCCATGTCCATCGCCCTTCGTATCTCCAAAATCGGGATGTTTCCATTGCCATGGTGGCATATCGACCGGCTCTGTCTCAGTAGAACGACAGTTCGTACAATCTCTAGAAAGGTGTGCCCGACCGTCGCAAGCGTATCACCGCCTCTCCTGTGGCTGAACAAAATTGTCATGTGATCCATGTGAGCCCTGAGCCTCAGATCCTCCATCCTGGGGTCGCCTCCTAAAACATCAGCCATGTCCAGACCTTTGTGCCTGCTACTGGCTACCAGTTGCCGACGTCTCAACTGCCACATGCCCAACACTAAAGGGCCGAATCTGCTCATCCTTAAAGCTCTCCACCACCAAGGCTCACTCCATCACTCTGGCGTAGGTGGGCAGACACAAGGAAACCACACCTGCCTAGATGTCTCTGTGTATGCCCAGATCAAAGGTTCATGCCCTAAAGAATGGGTCTCAAACCATATACTGGGAGTAGCGTGATAGGTCTGTAAACCTTACTGAGTACTCTGACACAGTCATGCCCTCATATCGAGGCTGCATAAGCTCCTTACCTTAGTGTCACCAGATATAATTCTTCCCTGAAGAGATTCTCAAACTCTGCCCATGTGAGCATCTCTTAATCGTGGGACTATGTCACCAAAATCGACCATCGCCCGACCTAACCATGCAGAAGGCTCGCCGCTAGGACCGCCATCTGATCTGGGGGTATCCTCACCTGGCGGAAAACTCAGGTGACTGTTTTGAGCCAGTAATTAGCTTCCTGAGGGTCTGAATCACCCCAATACCATAAAGGTCGCTGCCTCTGGAACTCGTGCAGTGCACTCAGCTGGCGCGCAACCTCATCCCGCACTACCTGCACAACCAGCTGCTCGACAGGTGGTGGCTCAAATGGTGGACCACCTAGTGGTGCAGCCTCAGTACCTGCGCCCCATGTCTCCAGCCTCTACTCAGGGAGGATCGTCACTACAATCCCACTGCGGAACCCTTGTTATCTGTTGTCGTGGAGGCATCCGGAAATTCAATCAAGACGATCCATAGTCAAAGAGTATATCTTGAGAGTTAACTCAACAAGAACAAGGGAAACCCAAAAACACCATCCTATATGATGCATGTACCGTTATGTCCCTATGACTAGTTTCCAAACGTCCCGAGTCATAAGGAAAGTTATCAGAGTCCTAGTGAATAGATACGTTGGTTTCTGCGCCAACACTAGAGTCCCTTGCCTGAAAGTTGAACTCGAAACATCTTGAAACTGCCGTTATGCAACCCAAACAAAACTTAGAGCTAGACTAGCTACGCTCTGAGATCCCAAAAGTAGAACCTCCTCTAATACCACTCTGTCATGACACAGTTCAACAGGGCTCGAGCTGTGACTTCCCAAGCCCGCCTCCAATAGGCCAGGGGCTTGCGACTAGCTCCGGGTTGGCTATCACAAACATGGGAGGTATTAGCCTAAGGTACATGTACACACGCACCCACATACACCTCCGTGAAACAGTGCAAAGATATATACAAATAAAACTGGACATGAATTCATGCATACATGTTGGGAAAAAATCCTTCAAGGTATCATTGAAGCATTTTTTAGGTGATTATGTTTGTTGACAAAGTGGACATCTGATTGGTCATTGTTGAAAAAGAAAAACAATGACAAACAAATTTATCGACAAAGGGAATTTCATGGTGGAATGTTGAGTTCAAGAGCTGTGGTTAATGATCCATGTTTGATTCAAGAATGTCGACAAAGAGATGGATGATCTGGAGGTAGTTTAAAAAGAACAGATACAAGGTGGCACCGTTTTCCAGTGTATGCCAAATTTTTGGGCCGAAAAATCATCAAATGAATAAAAGTGGTTCTTCGCAATGGGACTTTCACTCCCTGTACATGATGGCTTCGAAACATCCGTGACATATGTTTTTCAAGATCAGATCATCAAAATATGGAAAAGGGATAAGGGTCGCGTAGGTATTGGTGGCGTCGCGTAGGTGACTTGCACGCCATGAAGATACTTGCGTGCCGATGCCTTGAATTCTTGAGAACATGCGCGCCTATTGTTTTTCAAGATCAGAACATCAAAATATGTCAAAGGAAAGAGGTTTGCGCATGTTTTTAAATGGGTCGCGCAGGTGACTTCCAGGGGAAGAGACCTGAGCGCCGAGACATGCGTGCCGAGGAGAGACTTGTGCACCGTCGCGTAGGGTGTTCCAAATGCCTATAAATATTGGACCACCCCTCCTCATTCTTCACCGGAGTTCAAATATTTTAGAAATTAGAGCTCCTCCCATGCAGGTGTGATGGTCACGCAAGTGGTGTGTGGTCGCGTAGGTGAAGTTGCACACCAGTGATAGAAGTTGCGTGCTGGTTGGTAGTTGCGTGCCATTATTGGTTTGGGCATAAAAGGAAGATAGTCGCGCAAGTTTGGAGTTGGAGAAGCTTGTGTCACGCAAGTGTCTGAGGAGGACTTGCGTGCCAGTTGTTACTTGCGTGCTGATACTTGCGCGCCGAGGTAGACTTGTGTGCCAAGTATGGTTGATTCCCCGGCTATATTTTCGGGCCGTGTGGAATCCGGAAGATTGCCTGATACCTTCGGTGCAAAGTGAGATTCATCTATGGGTGAAATTTGGGCTTCAACAGAGCATCAACATAAAGAGAAAGATGCATTCTTTCATGAAATGAAGAGACCTACAGGTCTGTAAACTATGAGTGGATTTCTTCTAGATCAGTGATCAAAGGAAGGGGAAGAAGGTGATCCTCTCCAACGGCAGTGATCCAGAGAGAGAGAAATCGGGAGTGACCCGTGGAAAAGCAGTGACCTGAACATAAAACTTGTAAAGGCAGTGAGCCTGGGAGATAGTGAATGTGCCCGAACCTTGTAATCCACAGCTAGGAAGGTATAGTGGAATTTTGTACGACCGACAACCTTCTAGTGTATGCTCCTTGGATGTATCCCTTAGCGGTGAAACTATTAAAAATTGATGCGTCATGTGCTTGCTTTACTTTCTGTCTATATTGTGCAATAGGAAAGAGAGAAGAGTGTTTTACTTATCAGCGAAACAAGATCAGAACGGGCATTAATTTAAAATTAGTCATACACTGATTCACCCCCACTCTCAGGGTTTTCAGCCTTGTGGACCTAAAATTATATCTAACCCACAACCAGATTACAACAGAAGTACAAAAGGATAAAATATGGCCCACCAAAAGAAAACTACAAAGGCGTCCAACCAGTTAGAAAGAAGGGGTATGTTGGAAAAAACACCATCGGTAAGCTCCTCAGCACAGCTCCGATAAGACTCCACGGTCAGTCCCGCTCACTCAACTCTGCCTGCTCTGAGTCCTCCTGGGACTCCGTCGAAAGGCCTTTGGTCTTCACAAGACACAAAAATTTGTGGGAAATTCCCGTGCAGGGGTGAGTATAACAATACTCAGTAGGAAGCCCAAAAAACCAAAACAAAAGAGATCAACTGAAAGGCAACAGTCCGCTCATCCCAGCCACAGGGAACCCAGATGAGAGAGAAACTCCGTGTCGTGATCATCCTTAGATAAACACAACTAGTCATCTCAATCGAGGTGTATGCCCATACATAAATCATGAACATCCACTCAGATATACTCTCATACGTATACCAAAAACATCCATATATACTCAGCTCACACACTATGCCACATGAGGTACCAGCCTCATTATCAGCAACAGTTCACAACCAAGAGAGAACACTCCATGATCATTATAATCCCAAATGACACTTTTCTGAGAGGTACAGTCCATCGGGTCCCACATAGACATCTCAGATGCACACCCGAGTGATCACACTCGTCAGATATCGTCATTGAGGAAACCTCACTGAAACAACAAAAACACCAAACTCCACGGATAGGGGATCGCTTCAAGGGTCCGCTAGGGGATACCAGAACCCACACTGGTATATGAAGTTCTCACAGATAGGGGATCAATCCCAATGTCCACTAGGGGATACCACAACCTGATATCGCATTCGTAGATCTCACAGATAGGGGATCACTCACAGGATCTGCTGGGGGATTCCACAACCCGATCTGGTGCTCATCAGAAACACACATATCAGATAGAGGTTCATCAACCATGTCATGATGGTCACGACGATACCAAAACCCTATCTGGTAAATCTCGTGCTGTAGGGGATCGAACTGACGATGGTGCAACTCTATAGAAACCACACGCTAAGTAGGGGATCATATAACCAATGATACTGCAACCCAACGATGCAGTAGTGGGGATATGTGAAATAATGTAGTTGGAGAGGAAACATTACCATCATTGGGTGGAATTGATTCATCCGAAAAAATAATAAATTGAAAATTCCTGATATTATACATCAAGGGAGATCTAGGGAAACACCTCATGAACATCACATATCATTTTGGGAACATAATAGTAGAATGAGAAAGAAATGAGGTAATAATAGTTACTAAAAGAATTATATTTGATATTTTACATTAACATATTACCTAGATCTATTTTAAATTCGGAATATCATTAATTTAATTTAATACTATATATGAGGTCTAAAATATGTTATAACATTGTAATCAGTATCTTAATTAGAAAATAATGTGAAAATAAGAGTCTCAAAATTCATCTCTTGGGGGAATGATTAAATGAAGCTTACCTAAGTGAAAATACTAGATATATTCATATAAATTCTCTAAGATTATTTCTAAAGGAATATCATTCAATTAAAAAACCATGGTCGTTTCTAGGGGTATGTAGCCCTAACATAGTTATTTGTTGATTCAATTTGACATTCTAATGACATATCTCAAAAATTATATTAGTTAAAGTGATAAAGTATGGTATAGTAGAGACCATGAATTTCACAGTCATACTGGTTCCAATACCATCTCCAAACCCTAATCCCACTCTAAATAATGTGGAATATCATCAAATAAATGATGGAAAATACAATGACCTCATTGGGATTGAAATAAAGAGCACAATTTCTGGAAATTCAAGGGCTCAAAAAATAGAGTTTCTTCTATCATGAAATAATAGGTAATGAGATTTTTTATAACAACCATTGATAATAACCTCGTCACACTACTAGTGATTAGGAATCTTTTTGAATTTTATTGGAGTGATTGAATATATTATTTACCCTTCAACATGATTCAAGGAAATAACACCTAATAATGAATCATCTTCATGGATATACTCTAGTATATGATTGAATCCATATAGGTAATGTTTGATAATCCCTGATGATGATGAAATGTGTCTATGTCCTATTTCATGAAGGAAAAAAATGCTTGGTATATATTTTCGAAGATACATTTGAAAAATATATTGGAAAAGATAAGAAAGATACCATTCAACTGTGAATATATCATTATCAGAGATCCTAGAAAACCAAGTCTCATACAAATATAATTTAATTATTTTTAGTAAAAAATCTATAAAAATCATAAACCTAGATTTCCAGTGTTTTTGATATATTAGATACATAATTAATCAATATAATTAATATAATTAATAATTATATTGACCTATATTGTATAATCCTATGTTAATTTACTATTTTATTACATCATATAATACCATCAATACATTCAAAATAATAAGCTATAAATCCATGTTGGATAACAATTGTGGTCCTATTGTATAACATAAGAGTGTTGAGGTATAACATAATATCATAAAATATATGGGTCATTTATTTGATGACATGGAATTATGAAACCAATAAGATGATATCATAATATAGTGTAATCAGAAGAATGCGGAAACAATATAAATGTTGACATCATAAGAACAAGTCAAGGTCCACCTTCAAGACAACATAACATAGTGTGCTGAGATTGTTTATAATGCAACATACACAGAATCTCATGCGATGAAGTCATTACCTTATAAATTAGGTTTATGTATATTATGGGTTCATGCAAGACATTATTATATTAATGTTAATATATATGATAAATAATAATAAAAATACTTAACACATAACCATAAGAAAAATCTCATTAAAAGTAAATATGTTACATAATAATTTCTTAAAGCATAACTAATACATATGTTCATAATGATTCCTAACAAAAGAAAAGATTTAATTTGCACAATATTTCCTAATTGAGAAAGGAATCATACATCGATAATATATAATTCATTTCAAAAAAATTCAAAATGAAGAAGTATACAAGTAGGTATTGAAATGTATGACATAAATGTTGTCATAAGAAATGATTGAAAACCTATTAAAATAATGTAATTCCAAAATGTATTCCATAAAAAATCAGCTTTAATACCTTATATATATATAATCTATTATTATTGTAATTCAAAAAGTGGAAAATATTTTAAAAGGGTGATATGTGATGTTGAATAATAAATTGAAAAGATCTCTTTACTAGAGTTTTCTTTTAAAATAAGAGAAAAGTGAACATGAAAAAATTTTATATACACAACAGAGAAAGTATAAATACAGGTGGAATATATTTTTAAAATATATATAAAAAATTTACAATAATTACATGTCATGAAAAGACAGATAAGGATATTTAAATAGAGATAAATATAATTCAAATAATATGTTTGTTTTTTGAATTATCATACATCAAGTTCTAACTCAGGCGGTACATACATATAACTATATCAATAACCAAATTATGTTTATTAAATACTTAAATCATAAAATTTTTAGGTATATGTAATTTTTTGTTCTTTTTTATCTTCTTCAATGTCATTTAATTCTGACATTATGTTCAAATTCCCCATCTTGTGGTTGTTTCTTTCATCATTCCATTAATACGTTGGATTGTTTACAACAATGGATGTACTTTTTAAATGATTTCACATATCCTAAAGTGAAATATTTTGGAGTTAATATATGTCTAGAAGTTTTAAATTTGTTAAATACCAAATAGTTTTCATATATAATGAAGCCTTAGTGATTATAAATGTTATAATTTAATGGCCCATATATTTAGGCAGTATTTCTAAAAATGCTGATCTTAATTAGTGTTTTTTAAAATTTATAACTATTTAATCATTAAAAATATGAAATAAAAAATATTCATATTAAGATCATATTTAATAATAAAAATATCATTAAAAATAGAATTTGAGGCACTAATGTAAAATTAAATCTTTAACACCCTATGTTTTATTTTATTCTTTATTATTAATTTACAATATTATAGTTATTTTGATTTATTGTAAATTTTTAACTAGAAATTTTAAAATATTAAAAAATCTAAATAGGCAACATGGTTTGCACAAACGCTTTCAAAATAATACCGAAATAAGTTAATTCAAATCTATCTCATAGTAGTTTCTTTTGGATTAGTTAGTGCATGGCTAGATAAACCGTTCATGGATTTTTTCTAGACATAGTGAGGGGGCATTGTTTTAGAATAGTTTGGTTCAATTAGCACATCTCCCAAATGATAAAATATTTTATTATTTTTCTTAATTTTTATATATTTAATTTCCCCTCCTTTCATTTCACCCCCTTCATCTCACACCACACCTCCCCATTAGAAAATCGTAGTGGCCACATGTCCCCCTATAGCCTCCTCCCTATGGAGATTTCTTTTGGTTACCTTAGGGATTCCAGGATAGATTATCCTAGGTGAGACTCATCATCTTTTGTTTGTCTTATTTTATACACCATCATTTTATTCGTGATTTCTTCATCACATTACTGTAATTTGGTTTAGCTACACACTAGTTATGGATTCCATCATATTTCGATTCTTCACTCTAGATTATGGGGCATGTGCTGGGATTTTCTTATTTTCATAGTCATCCACCATAAAGGGAAACACATTTAGAACCAATCAACTTCTTTTTTCAAATAGGTTATCCTTATTTTGGGTCATTGATTTTCATAAACTCTAATTACTTTTGATATATATTATATGGTATATTTAAATATGTTTAAGTTGTATGTAAAAGGAAAAATTAGTTTTTCCTGGCTCCATTCCAATTCATCGGCTCCCTGAATTTAAAAAAATAGTAAAAATATTTTGTAAATAATTTTGGTATATTTTTGTTGGTTAAATATCTTATTTGGTTTTTACACATGTTTTTTACATTTTTTTGAAATTTTTTAATTTATTAAAATGAATTTCAATTTGACTTTGAAATTTACATGGAATTTAAAGTAATATTTTAAATTAAAAGTATTAATAGCATATTTCATGATTTTTTTTAATTAACAATTTTTTTCCTATAAATTTATTCTTTTTTGGGTTGTGTATATGTGTGTGTGTGTGCAGATTCCTGTTGGGGTATATGAATGTGTTCCCTATTAGGCATATATGTATGTGTGTGTGTGTGTTTTATATATGAATAAAATGGTGGAAATAAAAGGGTTTTAAAATTGACAGTAATACTTGATTTTAAAAAATGTTTTAATTTATTTCTAAAATTATTTCAAAGGACCAATTGGAAATAATCAAATAAATGATTTTTCCCTTGATTGGTTTTTAATTTCAATCCCACGGAGGTTGGATTTGAAAATGACCTTGTTTTTTCATTTATTTCATATTGTAATGGAATAATTTGAATTTATTAATGGTGTTCCAAACTTTTTTATGTGGTTATTATTATTTTTCAAACTCTATAAGATGATATGGTGATAATGTTTGAGAGACTAATTTTAGATGAGATCCATTTCAAACAGTTATTCCTAGTTATGTAAATTAGATTCTCCCCCTGCCTAGTGAGTTGATACTTTTCCACTAATTAAGTATCTACTGAATTAGTCACATTACATATAGCTTTATCCTATCCCTTAGTGAACCACTCGTATTTTTCCACAATTATTATTTCAAAATAATTTTATATGAAATAATATTCAATAATTTTATTATGGTACTATCAACCTCATTTATTTTCATTTTTTTATAATGATCTATTTTATTATTCCAAGAGAATTTACATCATTTTTAAATAATTTTTTTCAAAATTGTATTGTATTGGAAATTTTGAAAGTGTTTATAACTATTTTTCAACCGTATTGATTTTAAAAAGAATTATAGGCTTGGTAACTTTTGTCAAAGTATTTTTTCACTTAAAATGAATTAAAAATGAACATTCATGACATTATTGGGAAAAGTTAAAAGGTTTTTCTTATGAAAATTTAATAAAAATATATATTTAATTATTTATTTCAAACTGGAATAAGTTGTATCATTTATTTAATGAAATTAATTTGGGTAAAGATGAAATAAAATTTCAAATGGGATAACTAATCAATCATTTCTATTATATTCTAGTTTCATGGTATTGTTCCTCTCATTACGACTCCTAGAGAATTCATTATTTGGGCTTCTAAGATGATTATTTTGTTTATAACATCGGTGAAGTGGTCCTTTTTCATGATTTGGTAGGGAATGTCTATTTTTTCTAGAAACCCTATCCAAGTACAACATCGAATGAGTTATTTAGTGATTTATGTTATAGATATTGGTGGAATGTAAGATTTCATGTGGAGAATGGGTGATATAATGGAAATGATATATGTAGTGGGAGTGTGGGGTGAGCTGAGTGTGCAGTTAAGGTAAATAGGTTCGTAAGATGATTTGATGGATTTTTATCAAAATTAGTTTATAAATGTTCATATCTATGTGTTGTTTGTTTATATATTATTTATAATTTTTAGGTATATGAATTTTTTTCATGGATTTCATGTTTACAGAAGGGTCATTATAGATTTTTAGAAGAATACCTAATGTGACTTATGTATGATTTATGGGAAAATCATCCCTGATTATTTATTCTTATTCCAGGGATTTTTCCATAATCCATTACGGATCTATCCCCTTTGGAATTTTTTGGATGGGTGGGGTTTCTGTGGAATGGAAATATCATTTTAGTTTTTGGAAAATGGTCTTAGAGGGTTTGGTTCTTCTATGAGTGGTTAAAGTTTTTTTAAAAATAACTCATGTTATTTGGGGTGTCATGGTAAAATCAATGGATATTTTTCCTTTACAACTCCAATTTATTTTCCCAGGAGATTCTAGAATGATATTTTATTCCTTGGTCCATGATTTTCCTTTCCTTGTTAGTATTTTGACATTTTTTCTAAATTTCATTTTTATTAATATTAATCTTGTATTGAAGATCATTCTAATTATTGATTATATTTAGGGGTTGAGTTTGATTTTTGGATAGAAAAAAATTATATTTGTATCATGATTTTACATTACACTTCTTGAAAAACATCGTATCCCCAAACATTTATTCTCGAGATGTATTCTTAATTTTTATGTAGATGGCATGTAGTTCCTCAATATATGAGGTCTAGTGAAGAATTGTTCTTAATAGAATTTTGATTAGATATTTAAGCCACTTCTAAGTGACACCACATAGTGGGGGTAATTCATTGGGGTTTGTGAAATTTTTACTTATGGAAAGAATATTGGTGTCTCATTTACTGTGCGTTATTTTTTATTTTTTTATTTAAATTTTATATTTTATAAAATATAATCATTAAAAATATTCCTTGGTGAATTTATAGAATAATTATTTTCAAACCAGTTTTCGTTAGTCCTTCGAAAATGGGGTATTTAGAATCATAAAATAATTTTTATGGAAATATATATTTCAAAATGGATTTCTGGATAAATGTTTTAGGAATGGAATTTGGGTTTTTATTTTAAAATGATGGTTTGAAAATGGGTTTTGTTTTTTTGGATTTTTTTGGCATTTTTACAGAATATTTTTAATTCATAATGAAATATAGAAAGTTTCTTACTTTTAATCATTGATAATGGATTATGTGTAATTGTTTTTTATCATCTAGGGTTGTGTTTTAAAAAATGGAAATTTTTAAAAAAAATTATGTGGTGAATGATTTTAGGAAGGTATGAAAATGAGGTAATGTGTTTGTAAATTGCGGTTATTTTCTAAAGTAAAATGGGAAGTATTATTAATGGATTATTCAAATTTTGTGTTGGGTGAAAATGGGGTTTCGGGACATTTGTTTGACATTCCATTTTTATTTGATTATTTTTTATATTTGTTACCTATTTAGATGAGGCACTTCATTTTAAATTATCCAAAGAAACATTCATTGAAAATTTAGATCATTCCATTTTTGAGATATCCCCTTGGGTAATTTTTTTTGTTATACAACGTTTCTATAGTTAGTGGCCCTAACTGAACTAAAAATATAGTGTTAATGAAATACTACTTATTTATTTTTGGATCATTTAATTATTTTTAGGATCATATTTTTAATTTTTGTGTGTTGATATGCCTTCATCATGGGTATTATAGTTATTTTTTTTGGTGTTTTCTATGATTAGATTTATACTTTGGAATTATAATATAATGTTTATTAAGGTATTATTCTAATGGGAGGTGTTTTTTAACAGATGAATTGGCATGTTGAATTCGATGGATATGATATGGGTGACTTTGGGACAATAATTGGATAATTTTAATGGGTGGAATTCAGGCTTTTGATCACTTGAGGATGTCGTAATTATTTTTGTTTGTTTTTGAAAAATGGGTTCTCATATTTGAGATCCTAGTTTTGTTGTTTTACTATAGTGTCCCAGGTCTAGTGCCAATGTTCTAATTATATGAGATAGGTTTGGAGTTGTTATTTTGTGTCATTTTTGTTGGTGTTTCATTATTACCTATCTAGGATGGTTTGAATGATTAAATGAAGAATGGTAAGATACATTATGTTTTTTTAAATGTGCATCCATTTTGGTATCATTTCCATTAAAGAGTGTGTATGTTTTTTACCCACCATATTGACAATGTTTAAATTTTGGGGAGACTCTAATAGATCTCAATGTTCACTAGTCATTGTGTCCCATGATTGTTTATTAGATTCATCATAGATATATATGATATTGTTTGAGGACTTTTCCTGTTGACCTTGAGGGGTAGTTCAAGTAATTTTTTTTCATTATTTTAGGGTCAGTTCTTGTTTCTTAACACTTTTAGCTCTCTTTTAAGGTGCTTTAGAATTTATGTTTCATTGTATTTTATATTTTCTTATAGAATTCTAGGAGAAGAAATAATTATAGTTTCTAGATTTTAACACCACTTATTTTATTTATTTAATTAAATTTATTTGAATTTAATTTTTCTATTTGGTTATTTTTAGACCAAGAATTTATTTTTATTTTTTGAAATAATACATAATGTTGTTAGACCTCATGATTACCAAACGATGTAAAAACCATGTGCTTTGGCCTTGTCACTTGGGATATATATTTTTCACAGTTATCACATGGTCATATTATCTATGTAGGGTATTAGTAATAATAATTCCAGTAATTTTTATGTAGGAACGATAGGTATCTTGATTTCGGCTTGGGTTTGTAATCCATTCAGGTTAATCGTGTGAAATTAAAAAATTATTATTTTTTTCATTATTTTATTTTCTACTATTTTTTCTTCTACCCTTGATTTATTTTTCCCCCTTCTTCTTGTGCCCCCCCCATATCCAAACCCCCTAAGACATATGTGACCTCCCCCTTATGGCCTCCCCTATATGGTGACATAATCTGATTCCCTAATTCATGATTGTATTTTCTTAGGTGGGACTCCTCTTCACTTTATTCCACTTTTTTCTTACCTATCCATTTCCCCATGATTTCCCCCTTTCCCAAAATTTGTTTTCTCAAAACCCTAGGTAGGGTTTAATTTTAGTTATCATTCTCAAAACATTATCCTAGTTCTTTTGTAAGTATTTCAATTCTTTCATAGGTGTTTGACTTTGAGGGAAACACATTATAGACCACACTCCATCGATTTGAGGTCAGTTATGATTTTAGTTTGTAATTAAAATATGTAAAATTGGTTTTTTATATTTTAACCACATATTCTATATTTTTTATGTTGTATATGAAAAGAAAAAAATGTTTCCATTTCTTTTGATTTCAATATAGTTGTTTCCTATATTTCACGACATATAAAAAATATTTATTTAATAATTTTTTCGAACTGTGCATTGGATTAATTTCTAGGTTAGAGTTTAATTATAGATTAAAAAAATATAAAAAATTTATTTCCCTTAAAAAATAAATTTACAGTTGGAAATTTAATTTTACTGAAAATTTCATATAATACATGAAATTTTGTGAATTAATAGAGAATTTTAGAATTGTTTTGAATTAAAAATTAGGGGATTTAAATTTCATTTTTATGTGTTGGATGTTTATATTCATACACATGTGTGTTTGTGTGTTGTGCGTGTATATAAAAATTCAGATAGTGAAATGTGAATTTTTACTATCAGGCGCATATATGTTTTTTATAAGTGTATATATGCATAAATAAGAATTAAATCATTGGGTTTTATATTTGACAATCAAACATGATTTTAAAAATGGGTTTATGTGATTTTAATAATAAATTATATTGTATAATTTTTACCATTGGAATAAATACATAATCCATTGATGCTTTTTAAATGGAATGCCCCTTCAGATTTACATTGAATATTCCCTAACTTGTTCATTGATTTTATATGGTTAAGGAATATGTGGATTTTTTTAGTAAAGTTTCTCCCCATTATTTATTGGTTTTTATCATTGTTTAAAAATCATGGAGAGCCCATGAGATTTGGAATGAAATAATTCTTCAGGATGGGTTCCTTTTCCACTAGTTATTCATAGTGAAATAAATGCAATGTTCCCATTGGCTTGTGACGTTAGACTTTTCCAATAATTCATGGTCTCCCTAATTAGTGATGTTATCTAAAGTATTCCCATGGCCCAAAGTTATCTATGAAATCATTTAAATTTAAGTTTACCTTATTTTGCTTCAATATTTTTTAGCATTTAGAACTTTTTTATAAATATATTTTCATAAAGTGTATTGAAAAGAAAATTTTAAAATTTAATTAAACTAGTTTTCAAACATAATTTCTTTAAAAAGGGTTTTAGGATTGATAAATTTCTTCCTATTAATTATCTCAGTAAATTTAAAATGATTGGAATGATTGATAAAATTATCGTGAATGTGATATATTTTTTCATATTATTGTGTATTAAAAAACTATTTTTAATTACATATTTAAATCTATCTTAAAGGGGATACCTTTTTTAAATAATTTAATAGGTTTTGTTTTACTTGGCATGACTATGGAGCTCTTCTCTTAGGCATATCTATTATATTTTAGTTTTATGTTTTTTATGGGCTCATGCTAACACTTAGGGCAGGTAATTTTTGGAATTTGGAGGTTATTATTTAATTTCTCATATTTACCAATTTTTCAGCATTATTGATCTAGTAATAATTTACATATTATTTATTATAATGACCAGGAAAGTTATCCATTTAACTGAGTTCTTTTAAACTTTATGTTATTTTTTTAACGCCTACATGATTTTATGTGGAAGCTAAGTGATTTAGTGGTGATGATATCTATATAGGGGGAATGGGGGTGAGAAAAGGGTGTTGGATATGGGAGAGATTTTAGTGGGTTTGATGATGGATTTATTTCTGCAATAATTTATAATTCTCATGTATATACTTTTGATTTGATTATTTTCAAATTTTTATTTTGATATATTTGATTTTGGTGTGGATGTCTTATTTTTGGATGAGTCATCCCTGATTTAAAAGATATTATTTGTAGTTTCATAATTCAAATTTAAGGTATAAATCATTGTCAATGATTATATCTAATGAAATGATTCTTATCACTAGCATGTGGGGAAAATGGATGACTCCTCATGAATATTGATTGATGGATCCGGAATCTGGTTCATGGATGTCTTGGGATAGTTTGTGAAATATTTTATTAGATAATTAGGTAATTAAATTGGATCCAAGGCATTCATGAAAATAAATTATGTTATATGGTGTTTAATGGTAATATAGAGTTATAATTTCTTATAAAAATTAATAGGTAGGTGCTAGAAAAGTATATATTGTTCTTTCCAGCTACAAGACTTCATCTAACATGGGTTGTATGGATTTTTAAATTTGAGCTTGTAATTTTTTTATTACGTAAGATCATGTTTTGATCCTCATTTTCATGATTTTGTTTCTTTGGGGTTTTGGGTTTAATTTTTTAACAGTAAAAATGAGATCAGCAGAGTAATGTTCGTTTTCATTACCTAGGAAATTGAGTAGTGACAAACTGATCGATCTAAAGACATCTCAGAAATTTTTGTGTGGTTGGATTATGGTTTCTCAAACCTTGTGGCCCAATTACGAAAGGTTTAACTTCAAATTTTTGGATGATATTTTCTTCACTTATGAGGGTCCCCCCATTATGGGGGTTAATTTAAGGGGTTCATGTAATATTTTTACATGTTGATCGAATATATGTGTGCCTTATATTATGTGTATTTTTATAAAATTGTTTTGAGATGAAAGTGGTGTTTAGTAAAATCATTCCATTTTAAAAAGTATTATAATGTTTTTAAAAAAAATTTGATCTTAGAAAAGGTTTTTAGAGGCCTTTTGAAAATGGGGTTTTTAATTTCACAAAATAAGTTTTATAAAATTTAGAATTAATTATTGTGTTGGAGTAAAAAAATATATGAATGGAATTAATGGTTTTTATTTTTAAATATGTGCTTGAAAAATAGGTTTCTTTTTTAGGAAATATATAAAAATGTATATGGAAATTTTTAATTTCATAAAGGATCTTTAGTTTTTTTATTTTTCAATGTTGTAACTAGATTAACTGTATGAGATTTTGAAACCACTGTAGGGGTGTTTTAAAAAAAATAGTTCCTTTGAAATTTATAAAATTGAGGTGATTTATATTTGAAATCTTTTAAAATGAATAAAGTGTTTTGAAATATTGGTTGTTTTATAATAGTAAAATTATAATTATTATTAATGGGTTATTCCAATTTTCTTAGTTATAATTGGTATTTTGGTTGTTAGTAATACATTCCATGATTTATTGGATAATTGTTTTAGATTTATCCATTAGTTTGGTGCGTCTTTTCATTTTGAATTATGCCTCCTAGAAAATAAATGGGCTTGATAGAGGGTCCACTTCAAGAGATGACCCATATGGTGATTCTTGTCTTGGTTACGTGTAGTTTCTATGGTTGGAGACCTGACTAGACTCAAAATTGAGTGGTATAAACATATTACTTCTCTCTTTTGTATTTGGTTGAATATTTTAGAAAAATATTTTTACTTCTTGTGTGTTGATATGAATTCTACAATGTTATCCACGTCACGTTTTGGGTATTTTTAGTCAGTCACTTCTATATTGAAATTTTCATTAATTACACATTAGGGTATTTCATTTCATGGTTTATTTTTTGGACATGTGAATTGGGTGTTTGGATTTGATTGGTTGTATATGGGTGACATCAGGGTATTAATTTGTTAATTTGGATGGCATACCTTTGGGTATTTGAGAACTAGAGGTGGTGGTTTATGTTTTATGGGGTCTCCTTCAGATATTGTCCAAACATAGAGATCTTTATTTACATGTTTTATTTTGGTGTGCTGTGTCCAGGGTTTATGTCATGTTTTGATGAGATAGGTTGGTAGTTTTTTTGTAAGTCTTTTGGTTTTTGCATTGATATTTTTCCTTGGGATGTATGGAATGATTAAATGAGAAATGGTGATATACACTAGTTGTTATTTTTAATGTCCATACACTTCGTTGTTGTGTCTATTGAACATTGTGTGTGTTGCTCTAACACTATCCAAGATGAACTTTAAAGGTAATTTAGACTCTATTAGATATCTCTGTTTGTTATCCCAAGTTTCTATTGACCATTTTTTATATTACAATTACATATACTTGATATTTTTTTAGTATTTTTAGATTTTTCATGAGGGGTAGTCCTCATAAGTGTTTTCTTATATTTAGGTTCACTTCCAATCTCTTGACCTTTCTACCTATCTTTAAATATGTTTGAACTATGATATTTCTTTATATCATATATTTTGTTGTGGAGTTATCATCTAATATTTTGTTTTGGAGGGGAGACTGTAACACCCATTATAATATTTATTACATTAATATTGATTTATGTTATTTTTAGTTATGATTTTTTAATGAATTTTCGCAGTTTAATTTTCTGAGGAGCGTATGGTTAGAAACCAATGTATAAATTATGTGTACTATCTCTATCTCTTGACAGTGTAATTTTTTAGAGTTATTACATGTTTAGAATAACTAAAAATGGTCCTAAAATAACTATGTGACGAATAATTGTATATGTAACATGGGTTTCGTGGTTGTCACAATTTTTGGAAAACTATATCGAATGGCCTTTATTGAAAATAATATTGTATTTTTCATTTCCTTTATTTTCATTTACATTGTTTATTCTTCAACATTTATTTCTTTTCTCACACCTTCTCTCACATCATGCCTCCCCATGGAAGAACCACCTTATCCATGTTTAACCTCCTCCTTAAAGCCACCTCTCTATGGTGATTTACTCTAGTTTTCAAAATGATTGAAGATTGGGTCGTCCTCTCTGAGACTCCTCTTCCTTCATTTCTCCTCTTATCATCCACCTTATTTTCCCAATGATTCCTCCATTTTCCACAATGTGGATTATCCAAAACCCATGTTAGGGTTTCAACATATGTTTCATTATGAATTATTGATTTTAGGTCTTTTTTGGGTATTTTCTTCTGTGATTCAGTTTCTTGCTTTGAATTATAGACCACCTTACATCGACCTGTAATAGGTAACTCCTATTTCAATGTAATTAATTTTTTTAATATTAATTGATTGTATTTTTATTAGTATTATATGATATTATTTTGTTAATATTAAATAGTTTTTGGTTTTATTTGAAACAAAATTCTTTTATTTTTAATTTCTTATATCAGGTTCTTAAATTTAACAATATATTAAAAATATACTTTAAATAAATATGCTACACTATTTTTTGGATAAATTTATTTATTGGAATTTATATTTCATTTTTAAATATTTGAAAAAAATTTATTAGTTTTAAAAAATGAATTTTAAATTTTCCATTGAATTTTACTTAGTAATTCAAGAAAAACGTTAAATTCAACATTTTAATCGAGTATTTGAATAAATGTTTTAAATTAAAAAGTGAGGCTTTAAAATGTATTTAAACATATTGTATAGTTATACCCATATACATGGGTAGAAATATATATGTGTGAGATTGTGTGTATGTGTATAAATTAACACAGGAAAATGTGAAATTTTCACTGTAATGAATATATATAGATATATGTATAATTGTGTATAAGAATAATGATGGAGTAAATCATGATGTTTTAAATCGGATAAATAAATGCAATTTAAAAAAGAGGTTTAATAAGTTTTTAAATACATTAGAACGCTCAGTTTGTAGTATTCAAATTAATTTTTATGTGCTTAATAATTTTTTGATGGAAAACCCCTTTTTTTGGTTTTGAATATACCCTTGGATATTCATTGATATTATAAGGTTACGGAATATGTGTAATTTGAATTCAATATTTCACTTCATTATTATCTGGGTTTTATAATTATTTAAACTTTATTGAATGACCGGGTTCTTGGGTAATAGATCCATGTTCATAATGGGTTACCTCTCCAGTATTTATTTCTTGGGAAGAAAATTTTATCCTCCCACCATCCAGTGATCTAAAAAGTTTCCAAAAATTTAGGGTCTCCCTTAGTAGTGGAATTATTTTATGGTTTACCATATACCTTATCGACACTAGGGTGATTTCCCATTTTGAATCATATAATATATAATTGAGATAAACATATTTGATCTTATTTTATTAGTTTATTATCACATCATCTATTTCTTTTTTAGTTTAATATTTTCTATTTCATTCATCAAAATAAATTAAGAACTTCTTTAAAATAATATTATAAAAATTTCATTATAATTACAATTTTAAATGTTATTTAAAACTAGTTTTCAAATTTATTGGTTTAAAAATTTGGTAGTGGACTGATAAATGATTTTTAATATATTGTTTTCATATAAAAGGAATAAATAAATAAAATTGATAAAACTATTGGGAAAGTTATATTGGTTTTCATATTATTATGTAATAGAAATATATTTTTAATTATATATTTGGAACCAGAAAAATTAACATCCATAATTTGAAGACATTATTTCGAATGTAGATTACCATACATATATATTCAAATCATTTCCAACACATATCTATTATATTTATGTATCATGTTTTTTCCTCATAGGAATCCCCTTTATCATCCACATCCATGTTTCTTAAAATTTTATTTCAAAAAATTATTAAAATTTTATAGACTATGTATTAATGTCATTTTTAACCTTGTTTAACTTTTTATAAGATTTTTGTAATGGAATCCTTCTGTGGTTTTCGAAACAAGCTCCCGTTAACCTTTTCGACAAAATTAAGGTGAGAACGTCTTTTTTTAACTTATATGGCGAGTGTAGCTATTTTCCACCATTATAAAATCGTCAAAGCTTCCCTTACAAGAATATAAAAATATTTTCGATGTAAATTTTTTCTTTTATAATTATGTGTACATTAAATGATTACAAAAAAGAGATATTTCTCCCAAATAGTTTTGTTTTCATCTATGTCAGCATCCGTTGATGGATTTTAAGCTTATTTGAAGTTGATTTATTATGATACAAATCTTAAATATTTTATTGAAGGTTTTGTGATATGTTTGACTGTGGATGTGTTATTTTTATACCATTCATGGTTTATAGAGAAAGAATTGACATTTCATATGCTAGTTTTAATATGAATGTTTTTGTTATGTTTAAAACTGTTCATATGATGAATGCATTGGACATATTAAGTGATGGGTGGAGCCCGAAATAGCTCCTCGATGCATCGATAGTTCTCATAAGACAAAATAGTGTCTTGGCACAAGACCTTGAAAAAATCTTATTTTTAGTCTTTGCACATGGCCTTGACTATGTGGTTATGAAAGTCTGGCATTATGCATTCCATCATTATGACAGTGGCTATTGATATTTCATGTGATTATTTGACTAGTAGATTATAAATGTGAGTAAGTAAATGGAACTATTTTGATTATATCTTCTCCATATTATGCTGAAGTTTAAGTTTAAAAGGCTTTTGTTTTAGTCTTATACATTTTTTTAAATGGTTATGCTTATTTATGAATGTTTCTGCTATTTTGTTATCCTTACTGAGCATCTAAGCTCACCCCTTTCTACATTTTATTTATCCCAGGATGCGAAGATGTATTTTATGACTGACCTATAGGGATATGCTGAGGGGATATTAGTGTGGTCCATGGAAACAATGTTGTTTTAGTTTTCCATTTTATGATGTAATGTAAACCTTACGAATTTATTAAGTACTTCCAAGGCCACTAAACTAATCAGTCATTCAAGATGTGATCTTTTATAATCATGCCAATGTTATATAATAATGTACCGACTCTGGGTAACTGGGGTCAGGGCCTTACAGTTGGTATCAGAGGAAGTTTAGTACAAACCTTGGAAACTAGATTTAGATAAACTCTGATTAGAGTACATAACGTCAAGATATACTTTGAGAATTAATATAGAAGAACTTCCTAGAATTTTGGTATTGTAGATATTTTGTGAGTTTTCTAAAAAATACATCCCTATCTGGATACGAGTAGGTAGAGGCAGCACTGGAACAGATATACCTAGGGGTAAAACCCAAAAACACCACTTTGAGCTAGACTCGAATGGGAACTGGTGCATGAAAATGGGCCTTGCTGCACTCTTGGTTACGACACTCCCAAGGGATATGATTGGGATAATTCTCATTTTCATTACAGACCATTATAAAGGGTTTATGAGTATATACATCCTCAAAGAAAACATATTTATGATTATGTATTATATCCATAAACTATTCAATTTTTGTTAACAGTTTTACAAGATTTTATTTATGTATTGTGATTCATAAACTAATCTAGTTTATTCCATTGCTTAGAAATGGCGCTTAGTGGATGGAATGGAAACTCTATCAATGAATGAAATCCATGTAGGGATTTCTCTCCTACTCAAGATAATTATAGTGGTGCTGGTGATGCAACTGGTGATGATCTGCAAATCACCATACCGGGACAACTCAGTCAGGTTATGAATAAAAACATTACCCGTATGAAGCACCTGGATCCACAACGTGGAGGATAAATGTTAGATCTCTTCATGAGGCAACAACAAACAATATTCAATGGGAGTAAAAATCGATTAGTATCTGAGAAATGGATAAATTCCATTGAGAAAATATTCCACAACTTGGGGAGTAGCGAAAGGGAAAATGTTGTAATGGCAGTATTCCACCTCACTGGAGACGCTGATCAATGATGGTCATTGATTCAAAAAAAGAAGGAAGATGATGAAGTATCAAATATGGATTGGAGGGAGTTTATAGAGTTTTTCATAGAAAAATACTTTCCTCATGATCATCGAGCGGATAAGGAAAGATAATTTCTGAGTCTGAGGAAAAAGGAGGGCGAGAATGTTGCAAAGTATGAGTCTAACATTACAAGGCTAGCAAGGCATGCTGCAGATTATATATGTAACCCAGGAAGTAAGATTGATTGTTTATTTGATGGGTTAAAACCTTTTCATTGTCGAGTATTAGTCTCACAATCCTTCTCATCATACAAAAATATTGTCTTATGTGCTATCAAGACAGAAAAATAATTATCTACGTCTTATGAATTTAAAGCAAAGCAAGAGAAGAAGAGATCTGCTGATCACTCTGGATATGGAAATAAGGGGATGAAAGGAAAATTTGAATATCCATCCTGCATTAAATGTGGGATGAAACACATCGGTACTTTCTTGAAGGTAATGGGAGTCTGTTACAAGTGTGGTGAAAAAGGCCACCAAGCTCGTGATTGCAAGGGGAAGAAAGGAGCTATTGATGTTGAATGCTAAAATTGCAGGGAGATGGGACATTATGAAAATGAATATCCTAAGCGTTAAGGAAACATATATTAGAAAAGGAACAGGGATCATTGACAAGATTATGAGATCACTTCTGCTGATATTGAAGCTCCGAAAGACATAGTGGTAGGTAATCTAATGGTTTCCTCAAGTTTAGCCAATGCTTTATTTGATTCTGGATCGTCGCATTATTTCATATCTTTACAGTTTTCTAAGAAAATTAGATATTTACAATTTGATTTAACAAGGGAAATGTCAGTCAAAACTCCAAAGGGAAGTATCATTACAAAAAAGTTTTGTGAATCAGTTCCCATTATCACATATAAATTTTATTTATCTGCTGATCTCATCATAATACGCATGATTGAATTTGATATAATCCTTAGTATGGATTGGTATTCGGACAATGATGTGAAAATTTATTTTAAGAAAAAGGAGGTTACAATTTTTGATGATGATAAGGAGTTCCCTATCTTTAGAGAAGAAACTTCACACCCTAATTCTTATCTAGATCCCCCAGAGTACCTCAAAAAAAATTCAATTATTGGGGAGGAAGATAATGAAATAACTGTGTGTGAGGAAAGGAATGTACGAATAGAGGATTTAACTATTCTGGAAGAATATGATGATGTTTTTCCATATGATTTACCTGGACATCCTCCAGAATGAGAAATTGAGTTTTCCATTGACTTAATTTCGGGTTCAATACCCATATCGAAGACCCCTTATAGAATGGCCACTATGGAATTAGTGGAACTAAATAAATAACTAGAGGAATTGAGTAATAAAGGATTTATTTTCCCAAGTGTTTCTCCATGGGGAACCTCTATTCTTTTTGTTAAAAAGAAAGATGGATCTATGTGGTTGTTCATTGACTACAGGGAGATCAATGTTATAAAAGTAAAAAAGAAGTATCCCTTACCTTGCATTGATGATTTATTTGACCAACTTCATGGAGAGCACTAATTTTCAAAGACTGAACTTCGATCTGGATATCATCCGTTGTGTGTAAAGAAGAATGACATTCCAAAAATAGCATATCTAACCTGGTATGGGCATTACGATTTTACAGTAATGCCTTTTGGATTGACTAACGCACCCTCTATCTTCATGGATCTAATTAGTAGAGTTTTCAAGGAATATCATGATGACATTGTAGTGGTATTTATTTATTATATCTTAGTATTCTCCAAAATCTACGAAGACCATGAAAATCAGTTATACATTATCTTGAAGACTCTTTGAATATATGAATTATATGAAAATTTTGCATGTTTGAATTCTGGCTTCAGGAGACTTCTTTTCTTAGGCATATTGTCTCTAAGTATGGAATCTCTGTTGATCCTTTTAAGATAAGAGAAATCCAAGAATAGCCAGCACCAAAGAGTATAACTGAGGTACACTATTTTATTGGTAGGGCGAGTTATTATCAACGTTTTTTCCAGAAGTTTTCCCGGTTGGCTAACCCATTAACAAATCTCACACAAAAAGGGGTTACGTTTTCTTAGACAAAAGAGTGTGAAGATTATTTTGAAGAACATAAGATAATATTAGTCAATTATCCAATAATGACTCTACCATTGGGGAATGATGGGTTTTTTATTTATAGTGATGCATCGATGAATGGACATGGATGTGTCCTTATGTAGAATGATAGTGTTATTGCCTATGCATCATGACAACTTAAAATTCATGAGAAAAACTATCCTACTCATGATCTTGAGTTAGAAACTTCAATCTTTGCTTTGAAGATATGGAGACATTATCTCTATGTTGAAAATGTGATATTTATACCGATCACCAGAGTATGAAGTATATTTTCTCACAAAAAGAACTCAACATGAGGCAAAGGAGATGGCTTGAACTACTCAAGGATTATGATTGCATGATAAACTACCACCAGATGAAGGCAAATAAAGAGGTAAATGCTTTGAGTAGAAAGGATCATGGAGTTTTGAACAAGATGAGAGTTGAAAAGGTTCCTATATAAATGGATCTAGTAAATATGGTTATGGGAATCACCGAGGAAGGGGAAACATCAATAATTTTTCAATTGGGTGCCAAACCATCTTTACTAGAAAGGATAAATAGTTCTCTACCCGATGATGAAGAGTTTAAAAAGAAGATTAAATCTGTGAATGATGGGAGACTGATTGACTTCGTATATGAAGATGAGATTTTCAAATTTGGGAAGAGACTTTTTGTTCTTAATATACATGATCTGAAAAGGGAATTGTTAGATGATACTCATAACTCCAATTTCTCTATACAGCCTGGTAGCACCAAAATGTATAGATATTTGAAGGAACATTTTTGGTGGGACAACATGATGAGGGAGATTTCTGATTTTCTGTCAAGATGTTTGTCTTTTCAAAAAGGGAAAGCTGGAAGGCAACAGCCTGGTGGAGTCTTGCAACCTCTTCTAATACCTGAGTGTAAATGGGATAATATTACGATGGGCTTTTTCATGGGATTACCAAAGACTCCAAGAAGGAATGATGCAATATGGGTCATTGTTGATCGTCTTACCAAGTCAGCACATTTTCATTCTATAAGAGAATATCTAAAACTTGAACGTCTAGAAAGACTATATATTAATGAAGTTGTGAGACATCATGTAGTACCCCTATCGATTATTTCTGATCAAGATCCCCATTCTACTTCAAGATTCTGGAAAAGTCTTCAAAATTCCCTGGATACTGATCTTCTTTTGTGTACTTCCTACCACCCTCAAACAGATGGACAATCATAATGAACTATTCAAACCATAGAAGAAATGTTGAGATCCTGCTCACTTGACTTTCACGATATATGGAATCAATATTTACAATTGGTTGAATTTTCCTATAATAATAGTCTCCATTCAAGTATTCAGATGTCACCATATGAAGCATTATATGGAATGATATGTCGCACACCATCATTTTGGGATGATGTTGGTGAATGAAAACATATAGGACCAGAACTTGTTGAGGAAGTGATGGAAAATGTGAAGGTAATCCAAACCCACATCAATGTAGCTCAAATTAGGCCTAAGGGATATGTTGATAACCGAAAGAAGGATTTGGAATTATACGTAGGAGATCATGTTTTTTTATGGAATCTCCATGGAAGAGTGTTATACGTTTTAGTAAGAAAGGTAAATTGAGTCCTAGGTACATCGGCCCTTTCGAAATTCAAGAATGAATTGGGGTTATAGCTTATCGTTTGGAAATGCTGCACAATCTCTCCAAATTTCACGATGTGTTCCAGGTATCACTATTGAGAAAATACATTCTTGACCCAACACATGTACTCACCTTTGAGGAAGTAGAACTGGAACCCGATCTGTCTTATTTTGAAGAGCTGGTCAGGATTCTTGATACCAGAGAATAGGTGTTGAGAAACTGGATGACTCACCTAGTAAAAGTTCTATGGAGGAACCCTAAGTTGGAAGAGGCAACATGGGAACCGGAGGAACTTATGATGAAGAACCACCCAAATATTTTTATGCAGTACTATTATATAAATTTTGAGGATGAAATTATTTGAAGGATGGGAGAATTTAACACCCCAAGCTTCCATGGTACGTTTCACTTTGAATAATACAATAGTGCGTGTTCTATGCAATTTCGAGTTCAAACACACAACACAACTAATCAAACCATCTGTTATGAATAGTAATACCCACTTTTTGAAATTTAATAAATTTTATCTTACTAAATGGACTTTATTTTTGGATTTGAAATATCAAAATTAGCCTAGAGTGAATTTTTGGTATTTTTCTGAAAACGATTAATTTTTTATGAATAGTGAAAAAACACTGAGTTATAGTTTAAAAAAAATTTATTTAAATAACTATTTATTTTATTTAAATTTATATTAGGTCAATATAGATACATAATACCTATATATGTTCAGTGTAATTCATTGGATTCAGTTTATAATAATATTAGATATGTAAAAATTTTATTGATCTTTTCACCGTCTTTTACTCACCTCTTCGGAGAATTTGCGAATTCACATAAAATGTAATTTTTCCACTTCTATGAGTGTAATTTAGAAATTCTGAGAGACACGGTTGATATCAGTATGAAAAATGTGGTTCAATAAGGAAAAAATATTTTTTTTATGAATATTAACTTTTTACTTTTATTTTCCACGTTTAAAAGTAAATAGGGTAATTACGGGTAAAAATGAAATTATTATTACCCTAACACATGTCCAAATTCTATTGGATAAGTATAATTCGACCAAAAAAACCTTATGAATAAAATATGAACCTATTTGGTCAACTTGGATTAGATTAGGACATTAATTATTATTTAATTCAAAGAAAAGATAAAAGAGTAAAAATAAAAGTCTAATAACAAAAACATTTTTAATATAGTGTTATAAATAACATAAATTCGACTATAAATATAAATTACAAAGATAAAAAGATTTCCTAAATAGTGGTATTTTATTTATATTTTTAGACATTAAATAATATAATTTATTTGTGACACAATGGTGATGCAGTAATTACCTTATTTATGAATGGGAACTCCCCCTTTTCTCTAATTCACACCATCAAATCCTTTTGGCTCAAAAAAACCCTGCCCAAATACCCTATCAAATGTCCTGAATTCATCCTAGAGGCCATCCTTCAGTCAGAAATCCATCCTAAGGAGCTCTTTTGATCAAATCAAAATGAAGAACCCGAAGAAGTGGTAAATATTTCATCACCTCTTTCAAGGTTCTTTCTTCTTCCACTTCCTATTTCTTTGTTGCCTCCATTATGAAATAATAACTCCATTATCTTCTATATATTGTGATGTTATTATGAATAGGGTACAACAACATTCATTATTCTATCCATCCTTTGAATTACATGTCACCATATGTGCGTACGTACGGATTACTGTCTCCACGTCGTGGTGTTATTGTTATTCAATACATTATGATTTGTATGGGTATAATAATGATGTGTAATTGATTTAAATAATAAATATAACATGAAAATGATTCTATATATATTATATATCATCCAATTATATATTGTTTTAAAAATGATATTTTTGCTCGTGCGTACGTACGGATTATCGTCTCCACGAACGTGATGAGATTCATTCCCCATCGTATCCATTCAAGACTAATATTCATTAGATGATTAAAAATAAACTTTAAATACATAATATAATTCTGAATATGAATAAGATATATCCTATCCATAACAAACATTACTTTCGTAACAAATTAAATATAGGAAAACGAATCAATTAACACCCAAAACGACGATAATACTAAGATATTATTAACAAAGCAACGTTAAAAGATCATATATGATATCATGTTAATGTATATTAATCTTGTATAATTTAATAAAAATTATATCACCATTATACAAGAGGTTAACCTACCCTTGACCAATGTAAAAGTACAAGGTAAGGGTTTATTTCACAATCTTTTTATTATCCGAGGTTGTTTATACGTAATTATCTTCTGGGATCTATTTATCATCCACATAAATGTTTCTTAAAAATGTATTTCAAAACATTATTACTATTTTATAGACTTTGGGTTAAATTCATTTACACCCTTTATTTAATTTTTATATGATTTTTATAATGTAATATTTCCGTCATTTTCCAAAAAGGTCCTTTTATCCATTTCGACAAAATTAAGTTAAGAATGTATTTTTTTACTTATAAGGTGGGTGTGGCTATTTTCTGCCATTATAAAATCTTAGAAGCTTCCCTTACAAGCTTATAACAATATTTTCAAATTAAATGTTTTATTTTATAATTATGTTACTTTTAAATGATTCCAAAAATGAGATATTTCTCTCAAATTGTTTTATTTTCAACTATGTCAACATTCGTTGATGGATTTTAAGCATATTTGATGTTGATTTATTATGATACAAAACATCCATATTTTATTGATGGTTTTCTAATATGTTTGATTTCGTATTTTTTATTTTTATACCAATCATGGCTTATGGAGAAATTATAGACATTTCGTATGCTAGTTTAAATACGAATATTCATGTTATGTTTAAACATGTTCATATGAAGAATAAATTGGACTTTGTATGTGACGGATGGAGGTCGCTATAGCTCCTCGATGCATCGGTAGGTCTCATTAGACAAACTAGTGTCTTCGAACAAGGCCTTAAAAAAATATTATTTTTAGTCTTGGCACAAGGCCTTGACTATGTGGTTATGAAAGTCTGGCATTATGAATTCCATCATTATGATAGTGGCTATTGATATTGCATGTGATTATTTGACTCGTAGAATATCCATGTGAGTATGTAAATGGAATTATTTTGATTTTATCTTTTCCATATTATACTGATGTTCATGTTTAAAAATCTTTTGTTTTAGTCTTATACATTTCCTAAAATATTTATGCTTATTTAAGAATGTTTCCACTATATTGTTATCCTTACTGAGAATTTGATCTCACCCCTTTATATGTTTTTTCCAAGGATGTGAAATGTATTTTATGACGGACCTACATGGATAGTCTGGGGGGATATGAGTGGGGTCCATGGAAACAATTTTGTTGTAGTTTTCCATTTTATGATTTAATGTAAAACATATGAATGTATCTAGTACTTCCATGGCTACAAAAATAATCAGTCTTTCGAGACTTGATCTTTTGTGATCACACTAATGTTTCGTAATAATGCATTGCCTCTGGGTAGCTGGTGTCAGGGTGTTACAAAAAAAATTTGTAACTTAGATTTATATGAAACAAAAATTTATTTATTTGTCAATTATAGAAGTACAATTCTCTGAATCAATATTTTTTCCTATCCAATCTAATTTTAGTATGTAATATTTATCAAACATTGATGTTTCTTTTTAAAGGATAACTATTTTGTGTAATAACTCTTCACATACTTATTTTTCAAATAATAATTTATATTATAATAGTTTTTAATATATTATAGTCTGAAATAATTTCATTAACTTCCATGATAAAAAGGCTATATTTTCATAGAATATATTCCAACTAATAATGAACAGGCTGAATCCTTTACTAAACCTTTATATGTTTCCCTTTTTAGGAAAATAAAATCAGAAATTTATATGTTGGAAGATTAAAAAATAAGACTAAACAAAATATATTATAATCTATTTCTTGAATTCATTTGTGTACAACATTTTTTTCTCTATGGATAAAATTATTCCACCTTCATTAAAAAGTGAATTCCTAACTAGTTACTAATTTATTTATTCCATATCATTTTAAATGATTCTATAAATATATTTTTCACGTTTTCATGTATCCTTTAAGAATTTTATTTTTTCCATAGGATGTGACTATATGTATCTACACAATGTATATTTACAATATTTTTAGTCTATTATGAATCAAAATTAATTTACAGGGATAAAGAATCTTCAATTATGGGGGAGTGTAATACTTTTTATCCCTTTATAAAATGTTTTCTCATTTATTATATGTTTTGAAAACATGAATTTAGGGAGATACTTAATATGTTATTTTACATTTTTCTATAAAATCTTCCTAATATATATATCAATATTTTTCATTTTAGATTTATGAAATTTAATATCTAATCCTTAGATTAATATTATTTATGTTAGAGGAAGTTATCTTGGAAATTATTGGAAATATTACATACATCACAATTTCATTCAAAGGGGGGGAAATCATTTAAATGATATATACTAATTTAATTCAATATTGGTATATTATTCAATAAAAAGTGAGATAAACAATAGAAATAATTAGGTCTAAAATGATTTTTTTCAAAAAAAAAGTGAGGATTTGTTTTAAAAGTTTATCTTTATCTAATTTCAATGGAGGAGGTAATTTGAAATTATATCTTTTTTCTAAAAATTAAATGTGAGGATATTGTATAGGAACACCTTAACATTGTATCTTGTTTTTATAATTACACTTATGTAATTATATTATTTCCTTTTTATATATTTTAAATTTTTAATTTTATTCTTTCTAACAGAAGTTATGAAAATTATATTAACCTTAGACTAATTTTAAAATACATTGTTATTTTTTATAATTTTTTATAATTTTATAATTCTAGATTGTTATGTGTTTAATAAAATGACATTAGAAAATAATCTAATTTAATATGAGATCGGTTATATATATTACATTAAATATTTAATAATTATATAATTTTTGTTTTCTCACAACATTATATACTAATTAATTTTCTAATATTTATGGTTTTGGATTAAATATTTTTATTTTTTAAAATAAATCATTAATAATATTAATCAATTGAAATGATCCTCAGAGTTTATTTTTTTTAAATAGAATCATGATAGGAAGAACATAACATCATTATTATACTATATTAGAATCATTGTTGTACATCATAGAATAATAGTTATACAACATAGGAGAATGATAATGGTGCATAGTATGATTCTTGTGATGAATATATGATGTTTATGAAAAGTATTAAATTATTCTTATTATTTATATATATTTTTTATGAAACAAACAAGATGATGTTTACCCTCAACAAAAATGTTTTGTATGAAAGAAATATTTTTGGTTAGATGTTTCTCACCTAATACAGGTTTATGGTTAGATGCTTCTTACCCAGAAAAATGATGGTTATATAGAATTATGTGTTCCCACATTCATTCTTATAGAAAATTATTCTTATATAAAAAACACATATTTATAAGTTACAAATTATGGTTATCGATACTTAAACAATTTTATTTTCAGAATCCTGAAATATACTCTTTTTTACTAATATTTTCATATATAATTTTATTTTATTTTTATTATATATATTATTCTTGATTAAATTATTTCATAATTATGTATAAATTATTTCAATCCTACGAAAATTTATTTTGAAAAATATTATGTATGTTTAAATGAAGATCATTTGGGATGATGCATGTTTATATTTTATTTTATATTTCAAGGTAACATTTATTAACAATAATATGAAATAATGTTTCAAAAATATTAATTTATGAGTGCATGAGTAATAAATGTATAATTAGAATGTATTATTTTATATAAAAAATCATGAAATTTTTTTATGTTGGTCATTTGATTCACTCACATTTATATTGCTACAGGAATTGAATAAGTACAATGGATGGATTTTTTAGTTTCTGAGTATGGAAATATCATCATTGAAGTTATTATTCTTCAAAAATTATATATATATATATTTACATAGAACTATTTAAAATAAAATTTTATAGTTGAGGATATTTTAAATGTTTATTATGTGGCATAATTTTTTAGATCATCAAAAAAATACACGTATCAAGAAAACATCATTATAATCCTTTTATTCAAAAGATATCATTAATAGCCTGATGATACCACTATTCTATTTTTTTCGGGTTTCTATGGTTCTTAATGATTTCTATATTTTCTAATTAACTTTTTCTCTTTTCATAAAGAACAATAAACTTAGTTTCTAGTTATACAATCTAAAACATTTTTACATCTAGATTTTTTCCTCCAAGTTAAAAAATGATTTTTATTGGATATGCCTTGGTATTTTAAAAGTTATAGGTTTATATTGTCCCTTCCTAAAACAGATACAAGTTTGGTTCTTCAAAAACATTAAAATTATGGTTTTGTATTATGACTCTAGGAGTGTAAGAGTAAGGATTTTGGGTTTTAATATAAATATTGAAAAGGTAGTTTTAAAAAGGATTTTTCACATTTTTAAATTTATTTCACTTCATTAGTAGATAAAATAATCTCATGTTGAGAGTTTTAATAGTAAACATATGACAACTTTTAATTGAACTACTATAAAAAAATTGTTAAAATTTAATTGTCCATATGAAATTGAATTAACTCTAAAAAGTATTTAAAATTTATAAAAGGTAAATTGACCCCCTTATTGACCATAAAATCCCCCCACTTATCTGGGAAAACCAATATGAATGTATTTGAAACAAGGGATGATATGTATGAATTTAATCTTCTTATTAGAAAAAATTTTGATCTTCCCGTTTTGAAATGAAATTCATATCAAGCTCATCACAATCTCTCAATATCATAGAAATATAAAAACCTCTTTCTATATGATTAATTATTCACATATTATTTTTTCCATGATGTCCAATAATTATATTCCAAAATTCATTTTATTATTTCATATTCAAGTAAAATAAATTTTTAGTATCTCAATATTTAAAAAGATTAACATTCATTTAGTATTCTCTTAAATTAACCAAACCATATTCAATAACATTTAAAAATAATCCATTAATTCTAAAAAACCCCAATTTTTATCACAATGCTGATAAACAACTAACAATTTTTTTAGCATGTCTTTATACTAGGTATTCTTGAAATTCAACATATCTGTTCTAAAAAATGATCTGACACGATTTATCAATAGTTATCCATAATTTATAAATTTCAACTAACCATATATACATTAATCACTATTATTAAAATGATTTAATACTCTTATAATATATGAAGAACATCATCAACCCTCTATCTAATGTTAGTAATCCTATATTGTTTTCAGTGATATTTCCTAAAAAATTGATTTTTCCTTGAAATTGCTCGTCTTATCATGAGAATTTTTATTATTTTAATTATTGCTATGTTGGTAGGTATAATTTTGAGGAAAAAATAATATTATTCCCATAGTATTCACATATACTATAAATTTATTCTAAATGTCAAAATCTATTTTGAATAATTAGTATATAATTTTATACATTTTTGTGAACAATTATTTTATAAAAAGGCTGACTTCTTATTGATGTCTTCCTCCCAAAACATTTAGAATCATATGGATTTAGATATTTGAACCAAAACATTGCTTCTATAATACCCAATTATAAATAGTGAAAAATATACATAGAAATAACACTTTCTTTTGTTGATAGTTTTATATCCAAAATTTAACCAATAAAAATCTACATTCATTATGAAAAAAAATTATTTTTCGATCCCAATTTTTTTTATTTATTATTAACATATTTATAATCATATTTCCATAGTTAGTTATACTAGTTTTTGATTTCATGTTTTTTTCTGTGAATTTTCAATTTTTTAGAATCAATTTTCATGGTCACAAACATGGTATGATTTACCTATTTTTTCTATTTATAATTCACATAAATATATTTTATATATTTTCACTCAAAAGATATATTTTTTGGAATTATTTAATATAATTTATTTTATATCTTTCAGTAAATTCATGAAATAAATTCTATATGTTTATTGTAATCTTGTATAAATAATTTTCATCATTGACCAGTTTCTATTGAAGAGATTCTAAATACTTCTCATTTTTATTCATCATTTATATTATTATAACTTTTGAAGTATTCTTACCAACTAGAAACATCATTAACCTATCTAGATATTTTTGAATAATTTTATATTTTATCAATAAATTGATTCTTTTCTACTAGATTACTGATTAAATTTCAATAAATTTTTGAATTCCTTCCTTATTTTAGTTATGATTGTAAGATATTACCTTAACTATTTAATATATAAATACTCCATTCCAACATCATCTTCACTCCCAAAATCACTATTTTTATCACTTGTGTGATTTTATTCATTCATCATAGAAATAATTATCCTCCCATAAATACCATTTTAAGGTTCAATATAATCCTCATTATCACACTTTTCAATTTCTTCAAAAATAGATAAATAATTTCTTTTCATATACATGGAGACATTATTAACCTTTCAACTAGATTAAATCTTGGTATAGAGTAATTTTTACTTTAGAGATATTCTTACTCATTCATCTTCATCACCATTGGCTTAAAAATGTTTATTGCTTGGAAATTTTTCCAAAATGTAATCTATAGATTAAAAGAACAAGCATTTTTGTAAACACTTAACCTTGAAATTTGTAATTAAATTTCTCAAATTTATAAAGACAAAACAAAAAATAGTTTCCACCATTTCATCTAAATATTTATATGATTTATAACAACCATCATCATCATCAATATCTTTCTTTATTATCTTCTTCCTTGAGGCTTTAAACAATATTTATTTAACATAATTAACCTTGTTTTTTGTGACATTATCCTTCTCCAATTCATTGGATATGATAATAAGTATTATTTAATCTATAGGAAGTTAACCTAAATCCTTATCATGAGTATTTTACACATTAACCTAAAACATATATGCAATGATTTGTAGTAACATCATAACCACTATAAATTCATCTAATGTCATACTAAAGAATATAATACTGTTCACTATTTCATTTACCATTGGGAAAAATCATCTACAAATCCATTATTCTTCATATTTAGTTCATCATTTTAAAATCTATGATTTTTTTCTTTTATCACTTCTCTTTTGTGTTGACATTATAAATATATTCTTGTTTGTCCTATATTCATACTAAAAATTGTTTTTTAACTCTTATAAATACATTCTCTCATAGGAAATTTAGTATGGAATTCTAAGGACACCCATCATATTTAGGATAATTTCTATTCGATTGTAAGATTAAGTCATCATTTTTATATGGTCTAACTCATCTACATTATTCCAAAAAATTACCAACATTATTGATAAAATAAAATACATCAAATGGTCATTAAAAATGTTACAATTATTCCAATCGAATAAGGGAACCCCTTACGGTTCGTTGAAATATAATTTCACATATTCTACGATAATAAATTTAATGAATAGAATTTGAAACAAAGAGAGACAACATTTTCTCAATCACTACTCATAAATGATTCAATGATTGGAATGATAATTAGATAAAATTTTAAATCCAACACACAAGATTGGTAATTTGATTGAGTTTTGTGAATTTTAAATTCAAAATTAATTTGAATTTTTCCCTTTTTAATCTCCTTTATTAACGGTTATGCTGAATACACTTATCTGGTAAACACAAAAAATCTCACAGAGAATTAGGCACATAAAATTAGTAAGGATCACTCTCAATATGGTATTTTTAATACTTACTGTGATTTGGAATCAACCATTATCACATTCCACATTATTATCATCCAATATATTATAATAATTATTGTTTATAAATAACAACCCTACTCTTTATTACAAGTTAATTCATGTTTTATTATATAAGTGTGTAGTTAATAAATCCCAAATGATGGAATGTCTAGAGTTATGGGGAATTAGGTACATTACATAAATATTTATAACATTGGATACAAAACATTTTAGAAATCATTCTTGATATGATCATAATATTCAAACAAACCTAAAACTATATTGGATAACGTGGGAACTTATATAAGAAATGGATGAGTTATAAAGCCAAGTATGAGAATAAATATGGAATGACATAAAAAGGATAATAAATTTTACAAAATGGTTATATCCATTAGGCATAAAAATAGTAGTAATTACAAACATGAATAATGTGACACAATGTATCATGATAATTATAACATGGGAAATGTGGTAATGACATAACACACTGAATCATAAACACAAGTCAAAGCTAAACCTACCCATACCCAATGGTGTATAAAGTCCCATAATGGAATCATGTTCACTCCATGTCCCAGATGAAATAACATTATATTAAACATTACCCAATTCATTGGATTTTTATATAATTTCAGGTGCACCTATGACATTTGTTTCATTCTTATTACTAAGTTTGCCATATAGATTATACAACCTGAATTCATTCAACTTTTTATTTTATTCCCTGATTAATGAGTGTGGAATAAAAACATATAAGTCCCTTGTTAAATAATTATCTATTTATATTTTTTAATTTCCATGATTGGAAATGGTTATGGTATTCAGTACAAAATAGGTTGGTCACTAAAAAACAAAGTGAAATTTCAGTAGAATAACTTATAACATGGGTTTACTATAGTGAATCGGGTTTGTCATCATTTTGAAATAAAATATTTAGTAATAGGAACATGAAAATACATATCCGAACATAGGTATTAGAAAATAGAATTCATAAGATAATAATGAAACATGAATTAAATAGGAGAAGAAAAATGATCCCCTACTAAATATCGGCATGGTGATGAGTGTCCATGGGAGGGATTTGATGAGAGAGAAAGGTTCCTATCACAATTTCGACCTAAAATAGATAGTAAGGGGGATATATAAGAACATATCCTGAAATAAAAATTTTTTAATTAAAAATTATAATATGATGAATATCAAAATAATCATTGGAATATGTCAATCAATGTTTATCATTGTTTAATCATACTTTGAAATATTTATAACTCAATATGGATATGTTTTGCATAGAATAGATAATTGTTAACTCACTGATTTTCTCAAAGATACTGAAACAGACCTACTGGTACTAAGTCTACCGATAGACCAAAGCTACAGATAAAAGGAGTCATCAGTACATAGAGAAACTGATACACGATGTAACTGCTACCTATACAAGGAGCTATCAGTACAAGAAAAAAGAGCTAGTGATAGGATCTCACCGCTCTACAAAGTCCACCGTTACAATTCTACCAACAGAGAGTTACTGATGAAAGACATAACCAGTCATGGATACTTAATCTCTATAAATTTTCAATATTATTAAAATAATGCTAACGGACATATTTGATGATTTTAATGCAATTATTGTTATTTAATTCTAGCTGTTGACATGTCAGGGAACTATACCTCGTACCTGTAAAATGTAATAATTCCCATTGACCGATGCTGAAAGCTATAAAAGGAAGGAAAACGTTCAGGCATAAGTGTGCAAAAATTAAGGGCTGAAGAGTGCTGAAAAGTGATGCATACACACAGTAAATAACAGCTACATCCATACTGGAAGAACACTGGACATATGCGAAGCCATACATAAAAGAATAGAACACAAGAAGAACTTTAGTCAAGGAGTGAAGAACTAAAATGATCTATTCATACACTCAAGCTGATGCAACTAAACATGAAGAAACCGACCCTCATTTTTTCTGACAAAAACTAGAGATAGACTCAAAAGCATTCTTGATTAATCAAAGGAGTCCAGAGCTGCACTTCAAATAACTAGATCATTCTAAAACTCATATCTACTCTCTCAGTGATTCTTTTATTTACATTTTGAGTAGTGTGTATACTCTGAATATTTTATACACACACAGTCTCCTGTGTTGAACATGAGGATTTCTAAATCCTCACTCAAAACATCGTTAACTCTCTTGTATCCCACTGTGGATAAAGGTAGAGGTCATGTAGGACCTGGATAGCCTTTTTGTTGTTGTTCTTATTACCATGAATTACTTTGGTAGAGGTATTAGTACCTGGACAGTCCTAGTACTGTTGTTTACCCCGATCCAGGGTGTGGATCAAAATTTAAATAAATTGTTTGAGAGGACTAAGTCTCAGCTTGAGACTGAACCTCTTGGTTATATCTGTAGCGTATCTTAGATTAATTCTAAAATATATTATATATTTTATATTCCTCTTCTTATTACATTGAAATATAAAATTGTTTTAAAGTTACATTGATAGTTAATCTATCAAGTGTTTGTATCTATTGTAAATCAGTAGGTTAGTTTCAAAAGCTAATTTAATCCTCTGATTAAATTAACTGAGACCTAATCAATATATTGAGAACATAATCAAACCCTTACAGTTTTACAAATTAACTAATGTTTAACACAGTTTTAATTGGGGGATTTTAATATAATGATTTTTTACAGAAATTTTTATTTGTAACTCAATTCACCACCCTCTTGAGTATCCACTCCGACCAACATTTGGTATAAGAGGATTTTTTATTATTAAAGGTTTTCGAAACACTCTATTTTTCAACTATGATTTTAGTTGTATCTTAAAGATCTTAAATTTATGTTAGTTCTAAATTTTATCTCTTTAAATATATTTGATAAAATCTTATTATGGATAATATATTAGAAGGTGATGCTACCAAAATGCCACATTTATTTAATGGTGTTAATTATGATTAGTGGAAGCTAAAAATGAAAATTCATTTAGAGAGTATGGGATTTGACATCTGGACTACTATAGATACTCAATATAAGATTACAGAAACTGAAATAACTACTTGGGATGATACTACTAAAACTATTTACAATAATAACACTAAAGCAATGAATGCCATGTATTGTACTTTAGGAGATAAAGAATTTAATCGCATATCTTCTTGTAAAACTGCTTATGAAATTTGGGATACATTGGGTGCTTCTCATGAGGGAACAACAAATTTTAAGGAAATGAATTTGAATACTTTTTATATTAGGTATGTTAATTTTAAAATGATGACTGAAGAACCTATTTCTGAAATGTATCCCAAGTTCAACGAAATTGTAAATACATTGAGCTCACTTGGAAAAGATATTTTTGCAAAAGAATAGATCATGAGAATATTAAGATGTATGCCAGACAGATGGAGGGGAACATCAGTTTCAATTAGAGAATCATTTGATATTGGTGCTTTACCTATTAAGGAATTAATTGGTAAGCTTATGATTTATGAAGAATAACTTAAAGTGAATAAGGAAGAAGATGATGAACCAAACGGAAGTCAGTGGCACTTAAGTCTACCACCTCAAAGAGAAAGGATAAGGAGAAAGTTCACATACCTACTGAATGCTCAAAAAATGAAAGTTCAGATTCTAACAGTGATGCTGAGATGGCTCAAATAGCCAGAAGATTTAAGAAGTTCTATATGAAAAATGAATTCTTTAGAAAATCAAACTATAAGGGAACGTATGAAAATAATGGTCATTGGAAGAAGGATTGTAAAATCCTAATAAAAATGATGACATTGTATGCTATGAGTGAAAAAAGAAAGGGCATGTGAAAGCACACTGTCCCGAGTTAACGTTTAAGAAGAAATATGAATACAAGGACAAAAGGTACAAGAATGCTATGGAAGAAACATGGAGTGCTTCAGAAGATAGTTCAAGTGAATCTGATTATACTAATGATGAGAAATCTCAAAAATCTAATATGTGTTTCATGACAGACAAATCTGAGGTAACATTGGATACTCTTGTTTTAAATTCATATTATTTTGAATTTTATTCTGATTCTGAATCTGATAATATTTCTAAAGCTGAATTATTTTAATGCTGTAATATTCTAGAAGAGAAATGTAATGAATTGATGGACATGTATATGATTTTTAAGAAAGGACATGCTTTGACCAGCTCTGTTAAATCTGCCATTTATATAGAAAAGGAACATAATTCTCAATTACTGAAGGAAAATACTGAACTGAAATTGTTTAATGATCAATTATGGAAGGACATAGAGAAATTAACAAATGTAAAGAATAGTCTAACTCAAATTCTAGTAAAACATGTGGCACCAAAATATACCACTGGAATAAGCTATCATCTTGGAATGAGACAGATCAATAAAAATAGATTTATTCCTAAATCTGGAATGAAGGCTGCTAGTTGTAGTTCTAGAAATTTATATGCTTCAAATAGTTATTCATATGGTTTAGATCAAATTAAGTTTATCATTCAAAATATATAGATTTTGAAAATTATTTGAGACCTAAAAGACAAATATGGGTACCTAAAGCATTGATTGTAAACCTGTCTGGACCCATGAAAATATGGGTACCAAAATCATTTTTTGGTTAAACCTGTTTTGTAGGAAACTTGCTTGAAAAGTTCCCATATGAAGGTATGGTACTTGGAAAGTGGATGTTCAAGTCATATTAATGGAGATTACTCATGCTTCAAGAGTTTAATCAAGGTTGATGGAGGCCATGTCACCATTGGTGATAACCTTAAAGGAAAAATTATCAGCCTAGGCCAGATTGTTAACACTGATTCAGTTTTAATTTCTAATGTATTATTTGTTGATGGACATAAATATAATCTGTTAAGTATTTCTCAGTTGTGTGATGATGGTTTCAATGTTAAATTTTCAAATGAATCTTGTAATGTTTTTATTTCTAATTTTTTTTATTTTCTACTTTGAGGAAAAAAATGTTTATGCAGTTGATTTGAATTCTTTATCTAAACAAAACATTACTTGCTTAAATGATTTTCATAAAGAGTCTTGGCTGTGGAACAGAAGATGAAGACACCACAACATTCATTCACTTAGAAAACTGACTAGGAAAAAATTAGTTAGAGACCTACCTAAACTTGAATTTCCAGCATATAAAGTTTGTAATCCATGTCAAAAGGGAATGCAACATAAAGTTTATTTTAAATCAGAGAAAGAAGTTTCAACTTCTCAACCTCTATATTTGGTTCACATGGACCTTTTTGGACCCACAATAGTTTCTAGTTTAAATGGGAAGAACTATGTATATGTCTTAGTAGATGTGTTTTCTATATATATTTGGGTATACTTCATAGCTCACAAAAGTGAATATTATTCTTACTTTATTAAATATTCCAAGTCTATGGAAAACCTTAGTGGACTTAAGATCATGTCCTTGAGAAGTGACCAAGGACGTGAGTTTGAAAATCATGAGTTTGAATATTATTTCTCACACAATGGCTATAGAAACAATTTCTCTTCCCTTAGAACACCTCAGTAGAATGGTGTAGTAGAAAGAAGAAACCTAACTATTCAAGGGATTGCAAGAACTATGCTTAATGAGTATGACCAGCCTGTTTGCTATTGGCCTGAAGCTATAAACACAGCTTGTTATGTGATAAATAGATTCTTGATTAGACCTGTTCTCAAGAAGACCCCATATGAGTTGTGGAACCACAGGAAACATAAAGTTAATTACATCAGAGTTTTTGGATGCAATGTTTTTATTCTCAATACTAAGGATATTCTTGAAAAGCGTTCTTCTAAGAGTGATGAAGGAATTTTTCATGGTTATTCTCTAACTAGAAGAGATTATTGTGTTTTTAATAAAAGAACCAAATGTGTGGAAGAGTCTGTTCACATCATGTTTTATGAAACCAACTAACATGAACCCAAATCTTCCGTCGAAAATCTTAAAGAAAATCTATCTATTCTGGACCTTAAGGATAATACCAATGAACCTGCGGTAAAGAAAACAAGTTCTGAACATATTCCAGAACCTGCATCTGTTGAACCCAAACCTACATATAAACATGAAATTTATATTCCTAATTTTACTAGATCAGCTAGGATTCTAATTAATCGTCCTTTAGATGCTTTTGTTGGTAATCTTGAGAGAGGGACACAGACTAGAGCTTCTCTAAGAAACCAGGTTGAACATTAAGCCTTTCATTCATAGATAGAACCTAAAAATGTCAATAATGCAATCAATGATGAATTTTGGGTAATGGATATGCAAGAAGAATTAAATCAATTTGAATGAAAAAAATTCTGGGAATTAGTTGACAGACCTAAGGACACTTAGACCATAGGCACTAAATGTGTTTTTAGAATCAAATTTGATGAGTCTAGAAATATAGTTAGAAACAATGCAATCCTAGTTACACAAGGACATAGTCAAGAGGAAGGAATAAACTATGCAGAATCCTTTTTCCCTATAGCTATATTAGAATATATAAGGATCTTACTTGCCTATGTTGCTCATCTGAATCTCAAGTTATATCAAATGGAAGTTAAAAGGAAATTTCTAAATGGTTTTATATTTGAAGATGTTTTTGTTGAACAACCACCTGGATTTACTAATCCTCATTTCCTAAATTTAGTTTTCAAGCTCTCTAAATATTTATATGGTTTAAAACAAGCTCCAAGAGCTTAGTATGATAGACTTAGAAATTTTCTTATTTCAAAAGGTTTTACTAAAGGGATTTCTGACCCAAATCTTTTGATTAAAATAATTTCTAAAGATGTTTTGATAGTACAAATATATGTTGATTATATTATTTTTGGATCTTCTAAAAATTCATTCTGTACAGATTTTTCAAAGTGTATGAAAAATGAATTTGAAATGAGTTTAATGAGAGAAATCAAATATTTTCATGGATTTCACTTTTTTCAAAATTAAAATGTTATTATTTTGAATCAAAGTAAATATACAAAGGATCTTTTAAAACGTTTATGTTTGAGTATTATTATGGAATGTGATACACCTATGAGTACTGTTTGTAAGTTGGATGCTAATGAAACTGGAAAAATAGTGGATCAAACCAACTATAGAGGTATGATTGGAGTCTTACTTTACCTTAATGATAGTCAACCCGATATTATATTTAGTGTGTGTATGTGTGAAACATTTCATGATAATCCTAAAGAATATTATTCTCTTGTTATTAAAAGAATTTTCAAATATCTTAAACATACTGCAAATTGGGGTTTGTTTTATCCAAAATAAAATCTTTTAATTTAATAAGTTATTCAGATGCTAACTTTTCTGGTTGCAAGATAGATAGAAAAAGCACATCTGGAACATGTCATTTATTGGGAAAATCCTTAGTATCATGGTGTAGTAAGAAGCAGAATTCGGTTTCATTGTCTACTACTGAAGTAGTGTATATAGCTGTTGGTAGTTGTTATGCACAAATTATGGGGATGAAACATAATTTTTTGGACTATGGATATCAATTTATAAATGTATCTATTAAATGTGATAATACTAGTGCAACTAATATTTCAAAGAACCCTGTATCTCACTATAGGACCAAACACATTGATGTAAGGCACCAATTATAAGAGATCATTACCAAAAAGGTGATATTACTCGTGAATTTATATGTACTAAACATCAATTAGCTGACATATTCACCAAACCTTTTTGTTTGGATAGGCTATGTTAAATTTGACATGAGTTAGGAATGATAGATCACCATTAGAAACCTCACCGTCAGAAACCTCACCGTTATACCTCACCGGTATGGACCTCACTGTTATACCTCACCAGTATAGACGACACTATTATACCTTACCGGTATGGACCTCATTGTTATACCTCATAGGTATGGAACTCACCGTTAGTGGACCTCACTGATAGATAAACCTCACTGTTAGGAATTCTCACCGATACATATTACCTTTGGGTCGTGCTATTTTCAACATTTTGAATCTTTAGCCACCCGAATCTATATCATTTACATTATGTTTATTATGTTTTATTTATTTTCTTTGTGTTTCCTAAATGATAAAACACAAGTCTTAACCTCTCTCGATCCACATCGAGCCCATTACCTTCAAACCATAGCTCTCAAACCTTCAAACCCAGAGCCTCATGATTCAATGGAAAGAGTAAAGATACCTTTAATTAGTGGAAAGGAAGATGAACCTGGTGCTAAGAAACTCAAAGGCCAGTCTAGCAGTGGAAGTGAAGTGAAGAAACTCGCAAATCCACATCTTGTTCAAAGGGATATATTAGTTGAAAGGGAGATATGCGCAGAATGGCTAATGTCAAGTGAATAGTTTGTTCTAGAAGTTCTAGAAGATTATAAATGGATAGAATGTTTCTCGAACAACAATGGACTCTACTATCCGAAGCTGGTAAAATATTTCTATGAGTATGTTTTGTTTGTGAAATTAGAAGTTGAGAATAGGATGGTATCTTTTGTGAATGGAAAGGAGATAGATTTTTCTTCTATTGAGTGGGATGAATGCCTGAAGGTTCCACACAAAGGTATATTTGGATATTTCTTGAAATTAGTACCTCCTAACAATAATATATTAAATATTAAACTGCTTTGGAAGAGCTAACAAGAGTTATAACTCCTAGAAAAGTAGTGGCTATAGAAATGAATGGATAAAATCGGTTGTTGTTTAAGATCATTGAACATGTTTTAATTCCAAGGAGAGGGGATTTTTCAAATCTCAAATACCAGGATATTTACTTGTTAAACCTATTAAGACATGGTGTTATTGTAAATTTTTGTAGGCTTTTAACGGTTCAAATTGAGTATATGACTAGGAAAAGTCAAAAACCAATGCCTTATTCTTTTCCAAGTTAATCTCAGTGATGATCAAAGTAAAAGTAGTAGTTGAGTCTCAGGATGAGACAGTGGTGGTAAGGAACAACTTTTGTATCACACGAATAGTATGTAAGTACATGAATAATAATTCGAATCCATGGAAAATGGAGTGGGTTACTAAGGTTATGAAGTTATTTGATAAGTTTAATCTTGTGGATCATCCTTCTAGGCCTAAGGATGTGAGGTATCCAGGTCTAGGACCTAATGAGGAGGATCCACAGTATAGAGATGATTCAGAAGAGGATGATTCATCTTCAGTAGTTTGAGGAGATCCGGACTTGCCTCCTAGCCCAACTCCAGAAATTGTGTCAGAAGAAAAGGATGTTCAGCAGAGATCAGATCCAGAAGAATCTTCTTGAGAGAATGTAGAAGAAGTTCATGCAAGTGAAGTATCTGTTTTTGTCAGCTTGAGCCTTAGTCCACTGATTGGAAACTCCTTTATTCCTTCGAAGTAATTTGATGAAGATGATAGACCAGTACCTATTCCTGAGGAGCCGCCTACTATAGCATAATTGGAGATGGTTGTGGAGGAATCTGATGGGGATGACTAAGAAGATGAGGGTGCTATTGTTGTATAGCAGAATGCACCAGTTGTGGGGGAGTATCCAACCAAATTTGGCAGTGTTTCAGGGGATAATGATATTGAGTACTGGGCAGAAGACCCAGGTTTTGTGGGTTGTGGATTAGATTACCCAGATTCTGATGATGAGGCATCCCTTCAAGGACTAAAAGTAAATTATGACATTCTGTCTGAGTTATTACCTGAAGATGTGGTAAGAAATCATGATCTAGATAAGTTAAAGACTGATCTTAAATCTAGTTTTGTTGAATTAAGGAGAATGGAAGCTTCACTAGTGTCATCTATTCAGACTGTTATGGATGACTCTGTGGCCAGTATAGTATCTGAAAGAGCTCCTGTTGTTGTGCATGCTAATGTGATCAATAGGGATGATTTAGAATCATTGAAGGGTGAAATGAAATAGTTTTTGAATGCTTATGTTGTTGAGTTAATGAATTGTTTTTTTGAGGAGTTGAGTAGCATGGAAAGATCTTTTGTACTCTCCCTTGGGTTTTGTGTGTCAACCTCTGTGGCTAGGATGGTGGATGGAGTCACAGCTTGCAAGAATTAGATGACTAGCTTGGGGGAGGATGTTGACTTTCTAAATAAATCAATTGTCTCTCTAGAATCCAATATGAGTTTTAAATCTCAAAGAAACAAGTATTTGGCCTTTGTAAAAAGTGTTTTGAGACAGATGATTTCAGTTTTTTAGGGATTTAATAAGTCATTGTAGAATCATGTCAGTACTCAGGATTTTCTTGTAAAGAATCTTATCAGTGGCCTAACTAAGAGTTTCAAGGAATCTGTGTCTTTTTCTATTGGTTCCCTTGCTTCCAATCCTTTAATATATTTGGATCATATTAGAGCTTTTATGAAGGAGGAACTTGGTTCAGCTTCAACCAGTGGCTCTGTGGACTCATATGCCCAAAGTCAAGTGGTGTCTACCACTGTGGATATTGGACAAATTGTTCAGAGTTTTATGAGGGAGATTAATTATTATCAAAAGGAAGTCAAGGACAAAGTCGTTTATTATTTCCAAATGGTTCACACCAAGCATCATCACAATAATCATTTCAAGATTATGTTAGAAAACATGAAGCTACCACCAGTTAATCAAGCCTTCAGGGAACAAGTAAGAAAACTCAGGGAGTTAACTCCTTCCTTGGATACGTTTTTGGTAAATAAGGATGAATTTTTGTCTGATGTGGAGAGGGGAGGAGGAATCATTATGGATTTCATAAATCTCTTGTTTCCTTTCTTTCATGTTGATGCTCGACCAGTGATTGTATCTCCAGCTTTACCTGCATCTTCCCCTACTACTTCTCCTGCTCATATGACTCCATCCAAATCCATCCTCAATCTTACTCCTATGTTCACTCAACGAGCTATACAGTATAGCCCTGGAAGAGTTTTTGTTGCTTGACTTGCACTGACCATTTATGGTGTTCCTATGCCTCCACCTGACTCCACACATTCTAAGTCTACCTTGGATCAGAAAGGAAAATCCCATGTGGACATTCAAGAGGTGGATTGATTTATATCTTGGACCTTTGATAGGAATCATTTTCATTTCATTTGTATTTCCATTGTATTACTTTTTTCTTTCACTTATACTTTTTTACCCCACTACATATATCTATGGTCTTGTTTTCTTTTCTCTGTTTCTCATTTCCTTTGATACATTCTTTTCACCCTTCCTTTTTACTAATCACAAAGGGGGAGAATATGTATATTAAAGGGGAGAATATGTCTATAAGAAGGAGAATATAAAAGTGAAAAATATGAACATATAAACTTCATGCTATAACTCTACCTCTGATATAGAAGGATACATCTGTTGTACACAGAGGGAGAAATACGAGCTTAATATGTTCCATTTCTATCTTACCTTTGATACATTTATTTTCTATTTTCATCTGATCTTTTTGGTTTGTAACTCTAGTAATTTTTTTTATATTTACCTCTGATACAATTGATTTTTAATTCTATATCCTCTGATACATTATTGATTTTGTTGGATTAAATTACCATGAGTTGTGATTACAAAAAAGGGGGAGATTTTTGACCACACATGTTTTGATAATCCCAATCATGTTTTAATATGTTTTGATCACATTGATGAGTGAATATAATTCTATATATATATATATATATGATGAATATCGAAATAATCGTTGGAATATGTCAATAAATTTTTATATTTGTTTAATCATACTTTGACATAATTCTAACTCAATCTAGATATGTTTTTCATAGAATAGATATGTGTTAAGTCACTGATATGCTCAAAGCTACTGATACAGACCTACTGGTACTTAGTCTACCGAAATACCAAAGCTACCGATAAAAGGAGTCACTCGTACATAGAGCTACTGGTACATAGGGTAACTGCTACCGATACAAGGAGCTACCGGTACAAGAACAGAGATCTACCGATAAGAGCTCACTACTATACAAATTCCACCGTTACAAGTCTACCGACAGAGAGCTGCTGATGAAATACTTAACCAATCACTAATACGTAAACTCTATACATTTTCAATACTATTAAAATAATGCTAACGATCATATTTGATGATTTTAATACAATTAATATTATTTAACGATTGTTGTTGGCATGTCATGGAACTGTACCATATACCTGTAAAAAGGTAATCATTCCTATTGAGCGAAGTTTAAAGCTATAAAAGTAAGGAAAAAGGCCCGACATAAGTGTGCAAAAAATAAGGGCTAATGTGTGATAAAAAGTGATGCATACAAATAGTAAATAAAGTCCACATCCATACTGGAAGAACAATGGACATACACGAAGCCATTCATACAAGAAGAGAACACAAGATGAACTTTAGTCAAGGAGTGAAGAACTACAATGAGCTATTCATACACTCAAGCTGAACAAACTGAACTTGATGAAAATGAACCTCTGTTTTTCAAACAAAAACCAGAGAAGGACTTAGAAGCATTCCTGATTAATCGAAGGAGTCCAGAGCTGCACTTTAAATCACTAGAGCATTCTAAAACTAATATATACTCTATTCGTGATTCTTTTATTTACATTTTGAGTAGTGTATATAATCTGTATATTTTATACAAACCCTATATCCAATGCTGAACTAGAGTATTTATAAATGCTCACTCAAAACTTATTTAACTCTCTTATATTCCACTTTGGATAGTGGTAGAGGTCAAGTAGGACCTGGATATCATGTGTGCTATTATTCTTGTTTTCATGGAGAACGGTGGTTGAGGTCGTCGTACCTGGAATGTCCTAGTACTGTTGTTTACCACGGTCTAAGGTGTGGATGAAAATTTATATAAATTTTTTCAGAGGACTAAGTCTCGTCTTGAGACTTAACCTCTTGGTTATATCTGTTGTGCATCATCGATTAAGTCTAAAATATATTATATATATTATATTCCACTTTTAATTAATTTGAAATATAAAATTGTTTCAAGGTAACATTGATAGTTAATCTAGAATGTGTTTGTTACTATTGTAAATCAGTAGGTTAGTTTCAAAAGATAATTTAATCCTTTGATTAAATTAACTGATACCTAATCAATATTTTGAGAACCTAATCGAACCCTTATTGTTTTACAAATTCACTACAGTTTAAATAATTTTTATTTGGGGGATTTTAATATAAAGATTTTTAACATAAATTTTTATTTGGAACTCAATTCACCCCCCACCCCTCTGGAGTATCCACTCTGACCAACAAATACCATGTCTCCGACATCAATCTCTAGGGATCATTGACGATTATCAACATATAACTTTTTTAGATTATTACGAGACATGATGTGTTGGTGAATGGTCTTAACATTTTCCCACATTTCCTCGAATATTTCACGGCCAAGAATTTTGTGTTCCCTAACATCATCCCAAGATGCTGGTGTTTTCACCTCCTCCTATAATTTACATCATAGGGAACTATTTGGATGCTCAATCGGAAACTGTTATTGTAATAGAACTTGATCAGAGTCATATGTTATTCCCATATTTCATTAATGCTAATTGAGAACACTCTAAACATGTCCCCAAGCCTTTGGATAGACTACTTATATTGGAAATCATTTTGAAGATCATAAGCCATACTGAAGTTCATCATAGTGTTTAGAGAATGATGGAGTCTTTTCCAAAACATAGAGGTGAATTTTGGATCTTGATTAGAGACAATCGAAAGTTGTACTCCATGCAACCTCACAACTTCTAAAATGTATATCCATGAAAGTTGATCTAGTGTGAAATCCAATCGAATCTCAATAAAGTATGTAGTGTTTTAAATATGATCCACAATAACATAGATAGCATTTTTTCATTCATATGTCTTTGAATGTCGAGGGAAAAATTCCATGGTGATATTTTCTGATTTCTATTTTTGTATGGGAAATGGTTATATTATCCCCTTAAAAATCATTCTTTCTGCCTTTACTAGCTGACATAATAGAAACATTGATGAATATTCCTTGATATTCTTATTCATTCCCTCCCATCAATAGTTCTCTCAGAGAACTTGATACACCTTTGTGTTTCCAAGGTTAATATAGAAATTCAAACTATTTGAATCATCCAATAGTTACTTATTTAACTCAGGATGTGAAGGAACAAATAGGCTTTACCAAAATCTAATAATTCATTATTATCTAACATTGAACCGCAAGGATTTATCCTTTCTAATAGTTTCCACATTATTTAAAAGTTCTACATCATCTTTTTGAGCATCCTTTTAAATTTATAGAAGATATGGTTGGGAAATCATTTATAAATGGATTGGTGATATTCATTCCTTTATGATTCCCATGTCCATCCTCTTCAATTCTAACAACATTGGATTCTTTTCAATTCTCATTAATGATAAAACTTTTGGATCCTTTCTACATAGAGATTCTATCACTTTATTTGCATTTCCAAGATGGTAGTGAGTTCATCATTCATATTCCTTAATTATATCTTACCATCTACAATGGTGAATATTCAACACTTTCTATGTGAATATATATTTGAGACATTTGTGATCTGTACATGTTTCACACTTCTCCCCAAGGAGAAAATGATACCATATTTTTAAAATAAGATAACTACAAATAACTCCAGATCATGCGTTGGATAGTTTTGTTCAATAAATTTATATTTACTTGAATCATAGGATATAAAATAGTAATTTATCATCAACACACAGCTCAATCCATTCTACAAATCCTAACTGAATATTAGAAAAATATTCCCACTTGTTGGTATTATGAGAACTGTGGAAGTGATAATACTCATTTTCAACTCACTAATTATTTATTAAAATACTTCATTCTAAGAAAACTTGACTCCCTTCCATGTTATCGTGGTAAGAGGGTTTGAAAATCATTAGATATTTCTCTCCAATTAGTGATAATATCATGCTAACCCATGGAAACTGTGGATATCTATCACATATGTTGGCCTCGTCCATCCTTAAATTTCTTCTTTCATCAAAGGATCCATATATATCTCATTTCTTGTGATTATATTCCCCAATAATGATACTTCCTTCAACCAGAACTCACATCTGTTTTACTTTGCATAAATATTCTCCTTATGTAATGTATTTAGCATAGTGCTCAGATGCTCCTCGTGAACCTCCTTAGTTTTTGAGTATTTTAAAATATCATCTACAAAAACTAACAAAAATTGTTGAAGATAATATTTAAAGACTCTATTCATCACGGTCATAAACATTTCTAGAGAAAAAGAATGTCCGAATGGCATTACTATGAACTCATAGTGTCCAAACCATCTATGAAAAGTAGTCTTGGGGACATCCTATTTATTTCCCATAACATGGTAATATCCAAACTACAGATCCAACTTGAAGAAGTATTGTGATCCCCCTATCTGATCAGAAAAGTCATCAATCCCTGTAAAAGGATAATTTTTCTTTATCATGATGTTTTTGAGATGATGAAATTCCATGAAAAGGTGCATTGACCCATCCTTCTTCTTGATGAAGTGGACTAGTGGACCTCATGGTGATGCACATGAGCGCATAAACCCTTTATCCAAATTCTCATTTATTTGTTTCATTAGCTCCTAATGTTCCTAAAATACCATCATATATAGTGTCTTAGATATTTGAAATTCCCCAGGTATAAGATAGAATGAAAATTCCACCTCATAGCTATAAGGGCAGCAAGGATATTCCTTATGAAATTCATTACTATATTCCCACACAATAGGAATGTATTAAATAATGATCATATCCTTAGAATAAATCATTTCATCATGATATGATTTCTCATAGGTAAATAATATACATTCTTTAGATGATGGTTCTAATGAGGATTCATCATCCGCATTGCACATTTATAGAATTGGGGGTCGATTCACCATACAGAGAGTGATGTCCTTCTCACAACAATGTGTAGTGGCTCTATATAAGGAAGGTCAATCCATGACCATAATTGTAATAAATTAAACAAAAGGTAGTATAAAAAGGTTCACTGGGATGATCATCCCATAAATTGTGATAGGGGAGGAGTTATATACTCCGAGTGTAATAATTTCCCAATGTTTTTTCTCCGACAACTCCAATTCCCAGAATTGTGGTTGTGTTTTAATAGTTCTACTAAAAATTCCTGATATGAAGTAATGAATAGAACTATGAATGAATACCCAACATTTTAGTATTTGATTCATGTTCTACTCATTTAACTCATCCAAAATAGACCTAGAGAAGGTATTTTTTACAACTATTAAACACATAAATTTGAATCCATCAAAGGGAGAACTTATTAATTAAAATTATTTCATAATTATTTCTAAGATTTAATCTACGAAATCCATGATCTATTTTTGGACATATAATCATATAGTAATTATTTTACCCTAAATAATGGTTCGTATTGGGATTATGAATTCACCAAAGCTTATCCTCCAAGAGTGTCAAACCAGTAGGGTAGTAAGGCCCATTATTGGGTTATAGGTTACATGAGTTAGGCTTAGAACACCTTGTCAGAGTTATTACTCTTAGGTAAATTTGCACTAGAACCATATCCACTTGTAGTATCAAAAAAGGGATGTATTTTCTCGATAAAACACATAATATCTACTCAAAATAATTAGAATGTTTCATTATACTTATTCTTATCCCAAAATATATTTTCTAGAGTTTTATAATCATATTCCCAAAAAACAACTAAACATTTCCTTGGATACAAACTATAATGACCCTTCCCTTATAAAATGTTAATTCATTCTTTATTATATAAAAGTATACTTAATACAACCCAAAAGATCATTAATTATAGTGTATATGGGAATTAGGTACATTGCACAAAAACTATTAACGTGGGATGCAAAACATTATTGAAAACTTCATTGACATTATCATAACATTCTAATGAACTCAAAACTGTATGGGATAACCTAGGGAACATATATAAGAAAGGTGTGAGCTATGATTCATAATAATGGAATAAACCTAGAATAAAATGAAGAAGGTAATAAATGATAAAAAAAATAGTCATATCAATGACGAATAAAAAAAGTATGAATCATAAAAATTAATAATGAGACATGATATCGCTTTATAATCACAACATTTGAAATGTGGAATCACCATAAAACACTAAATCACAAACATAGGTCAAGGAAAAATCTGCAAAGACAAAATGGTGGAAAAATTCCCATGAAGGAATCAGATTCACTCCCTACCCACCTTGACATATCATGATTCTAAACATTACCCATTTCATTGGAGTTCTATATAATATTTGGCACACCCATGACATTCATTTCATTCTCATGCTTAAGTGTTTAACATAGATTATATAACATGGATTCAATAATTATAATATTTTATTCTATGATTAAGGAGGGTTTAATAAATATATTTAAGGAAAAATAAAAGAATTTTAAGTGTGTAATGGTGAAAAATATTGTTATTAAATGGGTTTGTTAGTAACTACATTATTTCTCATCATGAAAAATCATGATGAAATTTTAACATCATGACAACGCTGTATAAAAATTCATAAAATGGGTTGATGAGAGAGAATGGGGTATCTCATCATTTGGAAATAAAATATGAAGTACCAGGGATATAGAAATAAATATCCCAACATGATTAATTTGAAATATAAAGCACAAGATAGTAAAGAAACATTAATTAATGAAGAGAATGAAAAGGACCCCTTACTAAAATTCGGCATGGTAATGAGTTTACATGAGAGTGGTTTAATGAGAGATAAAGGTGTCTCTATTAATTTAGAAAAAAAATGTATACTAAGGGGGATATAGAAGAATATATCCCAAAAAAATTTTAATTAAAAATTATAACATTAAAGAGGTGTTTGAAGAAAAAAGAGAGAGGGAGATCCCTTACTAAATTTCGGCATGGTAACAGGTGTACATAAAGGATCATGGGAGGCTTGATGAGACTGAAATAGGGATATAATAATTTTTAAATGTAATTGAATGTAATGGGAATATTTAATAACATATCCCATCATAATAAAACTAAAATAAAATTATATATCATAAAATAAGTACTCAATAAAATAGGATAGTGGAAGATCCCTCACGAAATTTCGGTATGGTAATATGTGTATATAAGGGTTAAAGGGGGAATAAATAGAGTGAAAGGGGTATATAATAGAATGGAAATAAAAAATATTGAAAAATGTTTGTATTAAAATATTAAGAGACAACCATAAATTGAATATAAGAATCATATCATAAAAGAGGTGCTTGAATGAAACTAATAAGAGAGGAGTCCCTTACATGAGTGTATGACTAAAATGGCTTGGGAGGGGATTGTTGTGAGTTTGGGGGTACATTTTAGGACATAAAAGAGTGGAGGGATGAGTATGGATATGATATAAGATGTTTTAGTGATGATAAATGGGATATTAGTTGGGTTTATATAGGCAATGTGGGGGATTTCTATACTATTTAGTTTTTGTACCCAATATAATAAAATATCCAAAAACCACAAACCATATATTGTTTTTCCCTATTTTTTCATCCAAATGGGATTGTTTTTAAATATTATTAAGACTAAGCGGCTAGAATTTCAATAAAATGCTCTTGGTTATATGGATTTGAGTCATACTATTTAATAATGGATTTTAAAACCATAATATATATTATACATTCTATAGGGATTCATAATGGATTTGGAAAATTAATAAAATATTATAAAAATAACATAATATTAAAGGGAAAATATTTATTTGGTTGTGTATCTCATTTTGTGTAATTAGTAAATCAATTTTTTTCATTATGATTTTTAAATTAACAATGTATATTGATATGGTATTTAATTTTTACCAAAACATTTCTCTCAGTGAATTATGAAAAAATCTCCATTGGATGATTTCGATTCACTAATTCAAAAAAATAAAATTTCTTTTAGGTATGAAATTTTAAAAATATTTTATTTTCACTTTTAAAATATATCCCACCTTTATTAATGATTACTAGGTTTTTTTGACCATAACATTTTTCCAATACCTCAAAAAATTACATTTGATTTCGTAAAATTTACATAATCACTTATATTTTTTTAAAATAATTTTTTGTTATAATATTTTACTAAAATATTATTTATTTCAAAATTCAGTCAATTATTCCACATAAATTCCATAATTAAATTTGAATATAACTTATATATACTATTTGTGCTTTATTATATCAAAATAAAAATCATTTATAATGTAACAAAACTATGATGAAAATATATTCGTTATCCTATAAAAAAGAATTTATATACTCATAATTTGTGGGTTTTGACACATATCCCTTTAAAACACTATAAAATTAAAAAATAGTAATCTACATGATGGTTGGAATTTCATAACGATGTTCGATGAACATGGTTTGGGTCATTATTTCAATGTACTTGAACTTGGCCCATAAATAGTTTCACTCATTCTTATATTTTTTGATTTCATATTGGGTATAGTAAACGGAAAATACCATAAACGATATCTCCCTTATAAGATCTGATAAATGGGCTTTTTTGGGTACGTTCATACTGGTTAAGGTCATCACTTCTTTTATCTGTGTCAATAGGTCTTTTTAAAAACCTATTCTTATAGTAATCATTTGATCACAATTCCAAATATATATTAACAATGGTAATGATACTTAATGGTCATTTAAATCCAATTTGATATAATAAATCAACATAAGTACATGTCTTTTCTATAAATATATGTAATTATTAAGACATTAAATTAAGTCAAAAGGGTATTTTATTTATAATTTTCCAAGTCGTTACATTAAACGTGAACTCATGTTATATATATCATATATATTTATGTGAATCCCACATTGATATAATGATATACAATATTTTTGAAACAAAAAAATATTTATACAGTAATTTTTAGTTTATTTATTCCATTACTATGCTACTTATTTTAAATTCAAAACGTGCAATTATCATATTTATTTTAATATTATTATTTAACTTTTTTATAGACCGTACCTTCTACATCATATTTCATCCATATTGTTCCTTATTTTCTCTACACACTCTCTTGTTTTTTATCGTCAACCTACTCATCTAATTAAAGAACACATAAATGACATATCCAATTAGAATTTGAATGTATAATTCAAATTTTAAATTTATTTTAATGTCAATAAATTTTATCCCACTTCTTTATAAGGATTTAGATCATACTGGGACTCTTCAAAACTATAAAGTTTATTTAGGGTCTTTAGATATATAGTAGAGTATCAACCTAATCCATACAAGATTCAGGTCATCATATCCAACACAATATATTTAAACTACTCTAAACATGGATGGAACTATGGTTGGTTGGACTCCATTTTGGTCCAACCATTCTGAACTACTTGTAAACTATTATCAAAATTACTAACACCATAAAATGTTGTTAAATTTACATTTTACATGGGTATTATTTTCTAACGTCATGATCTCATCTAGAATGTGTAGTTCCTAATTTCCAACATCATAAAACTAATTTTTGGTTAAACACCATGGTAATGATTCCCTGTGATAATTTAAGGACATAGCCAAATAGACCATTTGATGTGGATTATTAGTTCAATTCTTAGACATCAACTCTTATTCATTTAGAAAAATATCCTCTATGACATGTTTGAGATTAGAGTTTTCACAAAAAAACATATCAACACAAACTCTCATTAGATATAAACCATTACATTGTATAAAATGTTTTGATTCCCAAAAAAATGCCAATTTATATTCTCCAAAGTTACTCTCCATGACATAATAAAACTCACCAATTCTCACCAATAAATATTTTAAATGAAATTATCATTTCAAAAATCCATCTCCCCATTTTTTTCTTCCCCAAAATCCTTCACCTAACATGTCTTCATTATTGCTCTATTGTCTCATATAAAATCCACTTCAACTGGGTATTTTGTCATACGATATTACCCCATGACATGACCAATTCAACATGGTTTTTACCCACACCATTACTCTTCCTCTATCACTATTTTGACCCATTATGAGCACTCAAATAATCCTATATTTCACATTTAGGAACTACCATTAAACCTAGCCACTTCCCCTCTAGTGTCTGGATACATAGGTGTTCGTTTCTCTATATATGAAAACTTTTTAATTCCCTGTATAGTTTTCCCTTTTCCAAAAATTCCAATTATTGAGCACGATGATATTACATAAATTCTCACACTCAAGATCCAAAAATCACATTAAAAAAGACACATTCATTTCTAAGACTATGTAACAAACATCACCTCTAAAGAATCATTATCAAAACTCTAATTTTGAAAATGATTCATGTTTTGAAAATAAAATACAACACCCTTATCATATCAAATTTATCATCTATTTAAGCTTTATTTAACTATGGGCACAAAAATCTCCCACAATAAATGAAATTATTCAAGAAAAAATATTGGGCTCAACTTATTTCTCGGGTTTTCACATTTCATATTTATATATATGGTAATATTAAAGTATATTGACATGGTGAGATTTCATGTTTCATAGAAATGTTTCTCTTTTGTCTGATATTTTCATTTGATATTTCTTTTAAAGGTGATAATGTTCCGTCTATACCAGGTCAATATTTAGTAAATGTCAGGTATCTGATTGGTACATCTATATTAGGGAAATTTATTAATCCTAATATACTTGAAATAGATAATGTGGGAGTCCCAATTGATATGCCACAACACTTATGTTATCACAAAATTATGGGATAATGCATCAAGGACATCAATTTCCCATTTTCTAAAACTTCCTGACTCTATTCAATAGAGAAATAATTTGGAACCCTTTATCTCAAACACCAATATATAAGTCCTAACTATGATTGTAAACGTATATCATCTCTAAAATCTATATTTTAGGTGTTGTTTAATGATTATGACCTTATCTACCATTCTTTCAACAAATTTTTTTTCCAATTGTTTATGACGACCAACATCACCCTGACATGTTGTGGGTTTAATTTTTTTACCATATAGGTGTTTATAAGGATCCATATTAATTCAAAATTGGAATAAATTGTTGTATAAGAATATTAATAGAAGGAGATGTTCACCATAACCTCCATTTAAGTATATATATTAATATATTAATATATCTTTACATTTTTGGATTTTTTTTAGATTTTCATTCATTTTTGGTTGAATGGATGTAATGAAGATGAATTATATTTTCCATATATGGTTATCACATTTTATGAACGTTGGGTTTAATCATTGATATTGGTCAAATATTTTCGACATCGAGGTACCAAATTGTATCAAATCATCTTTCATGCATATCTATGGTATTTAGTCAAGTTATAAGTCCCCTTGAATGATGATAATTTTTCTAGTTTTCATAATCTGGTCCACCATAACCCATAAGGTTGTATTCACACTGTATTTCATCATAGGAAAAATGAAAAAACCATGATTTTATTGCATAATTTTTTAATACTATCTGAAATTATTCTATCATCCCCTTGTAATTTTTTCATTTTTCCTTAATTTTTTCACTTACTACACATTTTGATATATATATATATATATCCATCAATATACTTCCTTGTATTTTATAATTTTAATCAATCTTTGATATCTCTATATATCTTTATTCTCTTATGGTGGATAGAGAATGTTGATAAATGATCATCATATAATAGTTATTTCATTATCTAAAACTGTCATGGTACACATAATCATGTCGAAAATATCATAAAACCTTCTTTGTCAACATTAAAATATAACTATTTCACATTTTTTATTTCATCAAAATTCCTTTTAATCTTTTGTAACCTCCCTCAATGAGTTTTAATATTCTCTAGAATGGATGGATGAACAATTTTTTTTGAATAGTGTAATGTTGTTCCATAATATATTATTTCAATATACATTTTTTCATGTCTAATAAGATCATATCCTTATCAATATTAATCATGGGTATGGTTTCAGGTTTATTTATACCTAAACCATCAACCACTTCACTCAATAATTCAGGATGATAATGGATTGTGAAATTGTTTCCCCTGATGAACTCTAACCATATTTATTAGAGTATGTTTATATATTTCTATGATAATATATAATATTCCCACCTATGATTTTTATATACATAACACTTATATCCATATAGATAATGACTCAAAATATTTAATGAATATATTATTGTATCTAACTCCAATTCATCAATTAGATAATTTTTCTCCTGGAAAATTAATTAAAATTAGGTATATCATATTATATTATCATTTTCCACGAGTAATAAACAAAATAAATTATTTTATTCATCATTTTATATAAAAAATCCATCCTCTCCTAACGGAAGTGTGTCCATAAGTGAAGTTATTAGCCTCTTGTTAAACTCTTTAAAGTTCTCTTCACATTCCATATTCCAGAAAGACTTTACTCACATCCATCTTCACATGGATAGTTGGTTATACTGTGGTGATAAGTTTCTCAAATATCATTGATATTACCCTGATAATACATGGAAACTATGAATCATCATTATATATATATATATATATATTTGTTCTTTCCTCTGTCCCCTTAGTATTTGAAGGACCCACACATGTCCCCTTAACTATGACAACAGGACCCAGGACCGTTACTTATTCTATAAAGAAGTAAAATCTTCTATAATTTTCATATAACTTCTCTATTCTAAATATCATTAGAGTAATGCTGAAATTATAATCATGTTAAACCTTGTTTTTATAGTATATTAGAATATCATATATATAAAGAACTAATAATTTATTGATGTAATCTTTAACGAAATCATGGATTAATTCCCTAAAAAATATGGGAGTATTTGTGAGTCCAAAGGTCATCACTATGAACTCATAGTGTTTTTATCTTTAATTAAAGGGGTTCTTGGGAGTATCATCCTTCCAATAATTTAATTACTGATATCCCAAACCAAGATACACTGTATAGAAGTATTAATATGCTCAATGTTGATAGAATAATAAATAAATTCATGAAAGGGGATAGTTGTTTTTATGAAAATCTTGTTGGAATCATAATACAAAAATTAGATAATCATAAAAACATTCTTCTTGTTGACATAGATGACTAGGGAACCCCTTGTTATAGAACAACGGTATATAAGACCCTTCTCTAGATACTATAATTGTTTCATATTTAGTTATTCTTTTTAATGGAGGACAATATCCATTGAATCATGGATATTGCATGATCACAGGATATAAGATCATTTGTCAACTAAATCTCTCAATCAATATGTATTGAAGGAAAATATCGAAATAAATATATCAATATATTTTATCATAAAGAGCTTAATATCAGTGAGAGTCCTCTTATTTTTCTCAATCGTTTGATCTTGATATTGTTAATAATAGGGTAATAATATTAATTCTTGAGAGGGATTTTCCAAATGAGATCATTAATTCTCTTTGAACCTGTATAGAATCAAAATATGATTTTGGATATGGAAGTCGATAACCTTCTCCCAACACTTGATGTTGTTACAATGTAAAAACAATAATATTATGACTAATATAACATAGAATTTTATTAAAGGTGGAGTAATAATGATTTATTGGAGATTCAGCCCAAAAATGTTGATTGCGTATAGTGTTATAATAGATAGGAAAAAATTTCACTATAAGGTGTTTCCATAGATAACTCAATAGTTGTTTATTGAGGTGGTGATTAAATATTTCAACTAAAAAATCAACATACAACAGAATAAATAGAATTATAATCATAAAAGTCATTAAAAATTTATAAATATATAATAACCATAAATTTATCCATTTGAGTGTAGATATAATCAGAAACTGGTGAAAAAATAAAATTTTGGTTGGGGATAATTATAAAAAAAAAACTATGATCATAGAATTAATTACTCAAAAAGGATATGTGTATCTTAACTTATTAATTTAAAGGATTATATCGTGGTTTATATGGTGTATTAATTATTAGGTTATCTAAACCAACCTATTAATAAATATACCATTATATGATACTTAATGGAATGAACCACATCTAATATACATATTAATACATGATATTTTATATAAAATTTCATTAAACACAACCTTGAAATCTTGGATTCTAGTGACTCTTGAAGAATGTCATGACTCGCTCCCCACAAAATGTACCCCTCCTGGGCCGGCAAAGTGAGAAGGGAGATAATGACCCTCGAGTCCCGCCTGTAGTAGGCCCCGGGTTGGCGACTAGCACTGAGGGTATAATAAACACACAAATGGGAGGCATTACCCTCCAAGAGAACACATGCATAAGTGGGAGATAAGATAGACACCAATCAACTCCAACTCAGAATGTGAATATAAAAGAAACCCAAGTGCACATATGAAATTCCATGCAAAAGTACTAAAACTGAAAGGGGAAAAGCTGCACGTACCGAAAAGAAAGTAAAAACAGCAGCAACAACAAGCCCGAACAGCTCCTGCAACCCCAAGCTAGTAGAAACCAGCTTGATCTCCAACCTGGTCCAAGTGACCGGAAAATAGTTTATATATACACAGGTTTAATATAACAATATACTCAGTAGGATCCTCCCCGAAGCCTCTCGTGAAAAAGTAAAGAAATCGTGCTAATGAATAGTGAACAATAAGTGAAACTAACTCGTCACCTAAACAGGTATACTAAGTTCCCAGCCTCACCATGTCTACTCTCACCAAGTATTGCATACAAGAATATATCCTATAAAAAATAATATCAATGGTACCCCACTACTACTCCCCACTGGTTTTCCACTTTGCCCCAGCGTCGCACGTCCTGAGCATCTCTCTCCAAAAAGGCTTCCCCTCAGAAACCTGGGCGAAGCACCACAATATGCACCGCGTGCAAAAAAAACACCACATCCATACACCAATGTAACTAGGTATTTTATGGGACCCACCACAGCTCGCATAATGTGTATCATACGTTGGGTATTATACCTCAACCCATCACATCCCATACACCGAGTAAGGATCCTCAAGCCATCACAAACTATACACGTTGCACCTATAGTAGTCCATAGAAAACTATATTCAGAACATATTTTTGTGAATAACCACAAGACATTACATACCTCTACACACATATATGGGGAAAACTTACCAATGTGCCTACCAGCACAAGTAACAACCAAGAGAAGAGAGCAGGGCCAAAGGGGGTATTCATCCATCCATCCTCCCACCGGAATGTTGGGGAAAACACCCCCTAGGGCTTAGAATACCTGGGGTGTTAGTTACCATAACTGACAGGGTGGAGTAGCATATAGAAACACAAAAAGTACAACATATATTATAACTCAAAAACACACTATGGTAAGAACCTAGTCTTAGACACACTACAGCTAACGTCTCTCAGACTCTAGGCTACTACTTCTAAGACTAGGTATCCTATATACACACAACCATTTAGAGAGCATTAATAAATTAATTCATTCCATATTTATCAGTTTCACATTACATTAATTAATTATTTAAACATTAATTAACCTTGAACAGTTCCACATTAAATTTCATTAGCGTCACACCCAAAGTCAATTGTTCCTGAAAAAATTACAACCTCATCATTAATTTCTAGTGTCTCCATCCCCATGGGTTAACACCAGTTATTAAATTATTTATTATAGAATACTTTCCCACATTTCCAAGAATTATAGAGAAACATAATATGTTACTAAACACAAGGGAGCTCAACACGGTGAGTAGATGTACTACCCATCGAGTCGTTGGTGCTTATAGCAAGAGCATATTCCCATCCTTCCTTGAGAAGATAAACACAGAAAGCACGTGGCAAACCCCGCGTGTATTTGCCTCTTTCGGAAGAAGGGTAAGTAAGACCATCTGCCTTGAGCAGTGGGTAAAAGTAAAGCAGATAAACAACCAATCAAAATTACCAAGAATCCAACAATCTCATCCATTCCATTCCATAATCCTTGGTTTCCTCCCTAACACCCATGTGCATAAATCGATGCATCTCGCCACTCTCGGCGTCATCTTCCGCAACATCCAAAAAGGTTTCTATGCCTCCACATATTACCACAACCATCTATGATCACATTAAAACACAAGTAACAGTAAAACAAACATCTACACAAATGGGATCTTGGCCCATAAACAAACCAGAGGGTAACTCATAACCCTTCAAGGAATTATCAAACAATCAAATTATTTAATCCATTTGGAATTAATAGATTTATAATCCATTGGTTCTGACATTGGGAATCCTAACCAGTAAGCTATCCCAAATGATTCAACATGCTTACTACACCTAATTTTATCAACATAAAATTACCACAAGAACCAGATTCGTTTTCATGCCTCTATATATTTAGCCAAACAATTATCAATTAATCCCGTATTACGTTCTTTACCGATTTCCATCAAGAACAAACAGCTAAGCAAAGAAAGCATAGATATCACACTATCTAGAAAAACAAGAGGCAATAACATACAATCCATAAAAATTTCATTATCTGGTTCAAAATATTTATTATGTCATTTCCATTGTCATACAATGAGATAAAACATGCTAAATATACAGTTGCACATCAAAGAAAAAGAAGCAACGAATCCCCTACCTCATGGTTTGTGATGAAAACCCCAACAAACGAAGAATGCACAAGAAAGCCGGGTTTATTCTCAAATAATCCTCCTTATATATCTTATCCTTACACAACCAAGACAAAAACTCATCATATTTGGCATCCACACACTGAGATATACCCATAACGAGCGTAGATCTAAGAAAACAAGAAGAGAGGAGAAGTAGATCTAGGTAGATATAAGAAACCAAACAAGAACGATCACATACATCAAAAAACCAGCTTTGATTCGCCAAGAGAAGCCTTCAGATCGCCTCTAAAACGCAGGGGAGAGGTTCTCCTACCTTCAAGGGAGGGTAATCCAGAGTTATGGCTGCTTAGGAGCTTAAAAGATCAAGTTAGAGGAAAAATTGTTCAGATCCACAATTTTTGGATCTATTTTATGTGCCAACACAGTTTGCTCGCACAGTTAGTGAAACTGTGTGCTAACCGTGCGGTCGCTACTGCCTCATCAGACACTCCTCACACGGTTAGACTGCACGGTTGGTCATACTGTGCACCAACCATGTGTTACCCACTGTCTCCAAGACCAACTACGCACGGTTTGGCTGCACTGTTTAGACAAACCGTGCGCCACCAGTGAGAAAGCTATTGGCCTTTAGTTTTCCTAAAGGATTCACACAAAAGCACCCCCATGTCACTACTCCAAAATAGGGGTAGTTTGAAACATCAAAAGTACCTGATGACGTAATGTGATGTTACAGTTTACAACTATCTACAGTTGAAATGGTTCATCGAAATGGAAATCTTGGCAAATTATTGGGGATAAGTCACCTTGACCTCCCGGAACACCTCTAACTCCACATTTCCCCAAAGTAATGGATCGGAGTGGTCCAGTCCATTGCATCAGATACCTTTAAAAACATTCTCGTCCTCGAGAATCCAAAACCCACATAAAGAGAAAACGAAACAGGGTCTGAACAACCACCCATCGAGATACCTCTCAAAGAGAGAAAGCCACCAAAAATGACAAAGGGAGCCATATCATAAACTTGAAAGGTCTAACCAAAAAGGGAACATTGTTACATGAATAGAGTTAAACCTCAATCAACTCTGGGTACTGAGCACGTATCTGTGACTCAGGTTCCAAGGTACTCTCCTCCATTCCACCGTGTCACCACAAGACACGAACTAAGGGAATAGAACATTCGTGCAACACCTTATCCTTAGGGTCTTGGATCACCACAGGTCGCTCCTCATAGGTTACCTCATCATCAACATCGATCTCTCCCCAATCGATAATGTGAGAGTCATCATGAAGATAATGACAGAGCTATGACACTTGGAAAACATCATCTATGCGACTCATCTATGGGGGATGTGCTACTCGATTCTCCACAACTCCAACATGAGCTAAAACCTTGAAAGTCCCAACAAACAGGGGATAAAGCTTAATTCCACAGCCAAACCATCGCTGCCCACGATGGGGAGTCACCTTCAGAAACACATGATCCCCAACGTTTAACTCTAAGGGACTCCTTCTTTGAATAGAATTTGATTTCTGATGATCTTTCATTGTCTTCATCTTCTCACGAATCACCTGAACCATCTATGTTTTATAATGCACTAGTTCTGGTCTAAGAATTGATGATTCTCCGACCCCAGTCCAGAATAACGGAGAACGAAAGGGTCGGACATACAAGGCTTCAAACTGTGCCATACCGATGGTGGAGTGAAAACTATTATTGTATGCGAACTCCACCAAAGGTAAGTTCCTCATCCATGAACCTCTAAAATCAAGAACACAAGAGAGTAACAAGTGTTCAAGAGTTTGGATGGTTCACTCTGTCTGACCATCCATTTGAGGATGAAAAGTAGTTCTATGTTATAGTTGAGAACTAAAAGTATGTTGGAGTCCTCTCCACACCCTGGAGGATAAATGATGATCTGGATCAGAAATGATCACCCAAGGGACTCCAGGATGTCTCACCACCTCCTCTATATAGAGCCTCGACAAAACATCCACTGAGATTGACTCCTTTATCGATATGACGTGGGACGATTGTGTTAAATGATCCACTACCCACCAAATAGCATCATGTCCTCACAGAGCCTGAGTTAAACCCGTAAGAAAGCCCATTGAGATGTCCTCAAACTTCCACTGAGTAATATCCAATGGATGGAGAAGACCACCTGGAACATGGTGTCTGGACATCACCTTCTGGCAAAATAAACAGCGAGACACAAAATCCCCAACTGCACACTTCAGCCCAGGCCACCAAAACTGACTCCTCAAGGATCAGTACATTTTTGTCACTCTAGGATATACTGCTTAGAGTGAAATATGAAACTCTCTGAGAACCGTCTCATGCATAGTCAAAGGAATAGAAAGCCTTTCATGATACAACACTCGGTGTTGTTCATCCTATGACCAACCAACAGGGGCCTCACCACAAATAACTCGGTCTCTCTAGACCTCCACCTCATGATCCCCCAACTGGGACTTTTCCACCTTCTTCATCAGGGATGACTGTACCGTCATCTGAAAAAGACAACCACTACCCCCAACTTCTCCCATTTCAAGATGCAATACTGACAGTTCTTCCATTACACTCCAGAAATCACCAGATTCATGTACAACATCACTACATGACTTTCGGCTTAGTGCATCAGCTACAACATTCCCCTTTCCAGGTGTATATGATATTTTGAAGTCATATTCCTACAAGAACACCATCCATAGACGCTGTCGTATATTCAAGTCATGAAGGGAGAAGACATACCTTGAATTATTATGATCAGTGAAAACCACAAAACAATCACTAATGATGTAATGTCTCCAGAACATAAGAGCAAACACCAAGGATGATAACTCCAGATCATGGGTGGCGTAGTTGCATTCATGGGGAGGAATCTTCCTAGAACCATAAGAAACAAATGACTTCTGCTTGATGAGAACACAGCCTAACCCCAGATGTGAAGCATCACATAAAATATCAAACTGAACTCGCTCAGCTATAAGACAAAGGACTCGAGCACTTAATAAATTCTCCTTTAGATACTCGAAAGATGCCTAACACTAATCAGTCCAGATGAATGCATGATCCTTCCTAGTCAAAGTTCATAGAGGAGTTGAAACTAATGATAAATTGGTTACGAACCTTCTGTAGTAGCCTGTGAGACCATGGAAACTTTGCACCTCTAACACTATCTTACGGGATGACCAAGACACAACTGCTTCTATAGTCGATGGATCCACAGCTACTCCCTATTGGGACACAACATTCCCCAAGAAACGGACTTCTTAAGCCCAAAAATCAAACTTATACATCTTTCCAAACAACTGATGTTGATGAAGGTATCCAAAAAATTCTTTTAGATGCTCTGCATGCTCCTCTTATAACTTGGAGTACACAAGGATGTCATCGATGAAGACTACCATGAACTGGTTCTGGAACTCATGGAACACAACATTCATCAATCCCATGAATACATCTGGATAATTCATCACACCAAATGGCATTACAATGAACTCATCATGTTCTTGACGACAACGGAATGTTGTCTTCGGGATATCCTCATCCTTCACATGCATCTGATGATATCCTGACCAAATTTCAATCTTTGAGAACCAACTTACACCTTTCAATTGATCGAATAAATCATCAATTCATGGAAGAGGATAGAGATTCTTTATTGTCAATTTATATAAGTGACAATAATATACACATAAAGGAAAACTGCAGTCGGCCTTCTTTACGAACAAAACTGGTGCACCCCATGGTGACACACTTGGTTGAACAAAACCGCACTGTAATAGACCATCAAGCTATATACGTTTCTCTCTTAACTTAAAAGGGGAAATCCTATATGGAGACATAGAGATAAGAGATGCTCCTGGTTGTAGCTCGATTCCAAACTCGATCTCTCGTCGAGGGGGTAATGCTACAACCTCTTCTGGAAAGACATAAGGGTACCCCTCTATGACCTTAGGAAATGCCAACCGTTGAAACTCATAAGAAATCAGCATCAACTCAGCCATCATGGATGATAAGGATCGAACACGCCTATAACACATCCATGGGTCCCACTCACCAACAAACACCACTTTCTCTCCATCTGCACCTAGTAAAACAACCTTCTTCCGGAATCAATCCATGATACCCTACACCGAATACAACCAATCCATGCCGAAGATGACATCATATGGTGGTATTCGTAAAAATAGGAAATCTCCCCAAGAGCGATGTTGCCCCAACACTAGCTCACAGTCTCTACATACTTCAAACAAGTCATCTCGACCTCCAATTGGCATTGTCAATGCCAAGGGAACTTGAGGCATCTCTACCTCAAGTCCCAAAGCATGGAAAGGGTTGGTGATATGAAGGAGTGTGTCGCTCTGGAATCAAACAAAGCATACACCAAGGTATAAAACAAGCAAAGGGTACCTCGAATGACATCTGGCTTGCCTGGAGCTGGATACACTAGAGCATGAAGCTGACCACAACCACCTCCACGACCTCTCTAACCCTGATGACAACCACCACCACAGCTGTGATCTTCTCTTCGAGGACGCGGAGCATCATGGGGCTGTTATCTACCGGCCCCATCTACCCTCTGTTGATCTAAATCTAGTACAACAGGTTGTTGCTACCTCAGCTAGAACTACCTCAACAGAGGAACCTAAAGCATAACACCTAGTGCACGATGACTGCTTTGAAAGGTCAGGAACTCTCACTGTTGATGGCCACGACCACCACAAGAAAAACAATCGCCTGATCCCTTGGAATAGGCTTAAGATTTGATGCCTCTAGTGAAATGAGATGTGAAGGGCTGGGACCTACCCTCGACCAAACAGATACTCTTCTGCCCTGAAAACCGAGAACCCTGGACCACAGCCCTACTTCGTGAGATATCATGAGGATTACCCTCTCGTGATGTTCCTATACTATCCAATGTCCTCTAGACAACCTCTACCCTCTCTAGTACCTTAATATGTGTTTTTAGCAAAAATGGGGTGACCAGGCACTGGATCTCTTAGCGCAAGGTCTCCTCAAAATGCCTCACCCTGGCCTCCTCATCTAGAAGTAGGTCTAAAGAATATCGAAAAAGGTTCCTAAAACAGATTCCAAACTATCGAACACTGGAGCTCCCTTGTAGAATGGTACGAAGATTCTGTCAACTGGACGCCTTCACATTCGATGAAAGGAGCTCGATTCTAAACTTGTCTCGGAAATCCCCCCATGAGATCGATGACACCTCACGATCCCTGAGGAACAAGAACCACCACTGCCTTGCTGCTCCACACATCATCGTCATTGCTAAAGACACCCAGTGGTCCTTCTGAGCATGGATCGAACTGAAGCCTATCTCGAACTCCTCTAACTAGTCTTCTTTGACTGCATCTGAAGTAGAGCCCTCATACTCTATAGACACTGGCGCTAAAACTCACAGAGTGTCTTCCTCTTTGTGTCGTCGTCATCAAACTCTACCCTGTGGCGACCTATTGAAACCGCCTGCAAAAAATTTTATTCACAAACCTGATGAGGACGTCGACCTGGATCCATAGTTGTAAAATAAAAAACCATTATAGCACCTAAACCTGGAATATGGAAGACTCAACATTAATTAATTAATTGTCTTCTTTCTTTGATTTAAGTTTATCTAATCCCAAAGTCTACCCATTCAAGCACATAAACAACGAAGAATGATGCATGATCCTTTCCTATGTTGCCACCCTGCAACTAGTATCAAGTTGTTCAGTAGCCATTGTAAACATAAAGGTCCATACATTAGATCATAGGGGGCCCTAAATGCCAATGTATCAGTCGGTCTCCAATGTTTACCGCACATTCAAAACATGAATGACACCATTTACCTACCAACCGATGCAACCTCACATGTGCCTAACTCCAAACTCCATCCTATCCATCAACCAGAACTCTGATACAACTTTTTCACAACCCCGTTCCCACAATGTGTACCCCTCCTAGGCTGGAAACATGAGAAGGGAGATAATGGCCCTCGAGTCCTGCCTCTAGTAGGCCTGAGTGAGCGACTAGCACCGAGCGTATAATAAACAAACAAATGGGAGAATTACCCTCAAAGATAACACATGCGGTAGAGATAGATAAGTTAGACACCAATCAAATCCAACTCAGAACTATAATATAAAATAAACCCAAGTGCACATATGTAATGCCATGCAAAAGTACTACAACTGAAGGGGGAAAACTGCATGTACCCAATAAAAGTAAAAATAGTAGCAACCGTAAGCCAGAATAGCTCCAGCAACCCCAATCTCGTAGAAACCAGCTTGATCTCCATCCTTCTCTATGTGACCTGAAAAACAGTTTATATATTCATAGGGTGATTATAAAAGTATACTCAGTAGGATCCTCCCCGAAGCCTCTCGTGCAAAAGTAAAGAAATCATGCTAATGCACAGTGAACAACAAGTGAAACTACCTCATCACCTAAAAAGGTATACTAAGTTCCCAACCTCACCATGTCTACTCTCACCAAGTAACACATTCAATAATATATCATATAATAAAGAATATTAAGGGTACACCACCACTACTCCCCACTAGTTTGCCGCTTTGCCCCAACGTCGCACGTCCTGAGCATCTCTCTCCAAAAAGGCTTTCCCGTATACACCTGGGCGAAGCACCACAATATGCACCTCATGAAAAAAAACCACCACGTCCACACACCAAAGTAACCACGTAGTTTCTGGGAGCTACCACAGCTCGCATAACATATATCATACGTCGGGTATTATACCTCAAGCCATCACATCCCATACACCGAGTAAGGATCGTCAAGCCATCATAGCCTATACACGTTACACCTATAGTAGTCCATAGAAAACTATATCCATAATATATGTGTGTGAATAACCACAAGACATTAAATCCCTCTACAATCATATATGAGGAATCTTAACCCATGTTCCTACCAGCACACGTAACTAAAAAGAGAAGAGAGAGGGGACAAATGGGGTAGTCATTCATCCATCCTCCAACTGGAATGTTGGGGAAAACACCCCCAGGGATCAAAATCCACAGGGTATTAGTTTCCCTTACTGACAAGGTGGAGTAGCGTATAGAAACACAAAAGTACAAAATATATTATCACTCACAACCACACTATGGGAATAACCTAGTCTCAGACACACTACAGCTGACATCTCTCAGAATTCAGGCTGGTACTTCTAAGACTAGGTATCCTATATGTACACAACCATTTAAATAGATTTATTAGATTAAGTCATTCCATTTTTATCAGTTTCACTTTACGATAATTAATTCTTTAAACATTAATTAACCATGAATAGTTCCGCATTAAATTTCATTAGAATCACACCCAAAGTCAATTGTTCCTTCAAAAATTACAACCTCGTAATTAAGATCCAGCATATCCATCCCCAGGGGTTAACACCAGTTATTCAATTATTATTTATAGAATACATTTCCACATTCCCAGAAATTATAGCAAAACATAATATGCTTCTAAACACAATGGGGCTCAACACGGTGAGTTTATGTACTACCCGTCGAGTCTTTTCCACTTATAGAAAGAGAATTTTCCCATCCTTCTTTGAGAAGATAAACACAAAAATAACATACGATTTATAACAATTTATTTACTGATTTCCATCAAGAACAAACAGCTAAGCAAAGCAATCATAGATATCACACTATCTAGAAAAACAAGAGGCAATAACATATGATCTATAACAATTTATTTATCCAGTTAAAAATATGTATTATGTCAATTCCATTGTCATCCAATGAGATAAAACATGCTAAATATACAATTTCACAACAATGAAAAATAAGAAACAAATCCCATACCTCATTGTTTGTGATGAAAACCACAAAAAACGACAAACGCATTAGAAATCCGGGTTGATTCTCCAAGAATCCTCTTTCGATCTCTTCTCCTAACACAACCTAGACCAAAACTCATCATATTTGGCATCAACACACTTAGACATACCCATAACGGGCATAGATATATGAAACCAAGAAGAGAGGAGAAGTAGATCTAAATTGATCTATGAAACCAAATAAGAACGATCACATACCTCAAGAAACTGACTTCGATTCTCCAAAAGAAGCCCTAGGATCACCTCCAAAATGCTTGGTATAGGTTCTCCAACCTTCAAGGGAGGGTAATCATGAGTTATGGACGCTTAAGAGATTAAACAAGCAATTTAGGGGAAAAACGGTTTAGATGTACAATTTTAGGATCTAGTTTAAGTTCTCGTATGGTTTGATCACACAGTTAGACAGACCGTGCACTAATCGTGCAGTCCCTACTGCCTCGTCAAACACTCCTCGCATGGTTATGCTGCACAGTTGGACAAACCGTGTGCTAAACGTGGGTTGTCCACTTTCTCCAAGAATAAATACGCATGGTTTGGACACACATTTTAGACAAACCATGTGCCACCCGTGCGAAATCTATTGCCATTTAGTTTTCCTTAAAGATTCACCCAAATTCACCCCCATGTCACTACTCCAAAATAGGGGTAGATTGAAACATCAAAAGTACCTGAAGATGTAACGTGCTGTTACAGTTCACGACTGTCTACCATTGAAACGGTTCATCGAAATGTAAATCTTGGATAAGTGTTGGGGATAAGTCACCTTGACCTCCTGGAGCACCTCTAACACCACATTTCCACAATGTAATGGACTGGAGATGTTCGGGCCATTAAAAGGAATATATACATAATTAATGAACATAAAAATATACAAAATAATCATTATTTTGATGTCTATAATGTTAATTTATGCATCCTTATTATGTTATTACTACAAAGGATACCCAGGGGACATAAATAATGAGAAGGTTGAGCTATAATGATCAGTAAAGTGACAAACATGATCATTGACTATAAAATATGATCCAAGAGGTGTAACATAATCTAAAAATGGAGGTGTATTATATAAATAATAAGATGGAACATATGTTATTAAAATTTTCATGACTTATTATATACCACCATTACTTATTTTATATGAAATTCACATAATATGTGTAAAATATTAATGTTTGAATATTAAATATAATTTTAGAGCACTATTTGAATTCATCTAGATTAATGTTTGTTTATTGTTTTAATAATACCTATCACCCTAAGAAGTTAAATAGTGTGGTTCTTGTTTTTTATTATTCAATATTAAATTTCCCATATATCATTATAAGGAATCATCGGCCAATTTTGTCATTTTAAGGGTCATATTGATCACACAAAAATGCCCACAGAATTTGGGAAGAAACTGGACCATCCACAAAGATTGAATTATTGGGATCAATACAAAAGTGAAAATTTCTTCATTCTACTAAAAAATCCGGATGACAATTCAATGAGTCCTGAATTAAAATTTCAAGGCCCAAATCCAAAAACAAGGGGCCCAAATAATGCTTTGATGTCTGGCCCACCATTCAGGCTGGGAATTCAAATTAGGACACTATTTTTTCATTTTCTCTTATTTTTATCATAAAATTAGGCAGGTATTTGTCAGTGTTAAATCTAAAATATGGGTAGAAAACATTTTATAAAAAATTATTTTTATTTGAAGGCTTACACCTATTCAAAAATCCATTGACATTTCCTCCATTGAAAAATCATGTATAGAAATGGATATTATAAAATTCTTTATTAAAACCGCCATAAAATTTCACAAAGAGATTCAATGGCTGCCAAATTTTGATGGATGACAGTACAAATCAACATATACAACTATTTAGAAGATATCATCTCAATATTCAGCTTTTTGGAGGGCCGAATTGGTTATCCAAGTGGAGAGGCAGATTTGGAATGCAAATTGACCACCTCCTTAGGCTATAAATACAACCCCCACTTCTCATTAAATATGGAAGGAATTTCAGAAATTATGATAATATATTGGCACGACCATAGCCTTTATAAAGGCTTGTTGGGACCTACCATACTCATGTTTTCACTTGAGATACCCTTCCACCTCTCTTTGATTTCATTTACTTGTGTGCTTTTCTTCATTTGTAATCTTGTAAGTCTTTGTTTTGTAATTCCATTTTAATGGAAGTTTTTTATTCATATTATATTTTAATAATCCAATTTCTATTCATAAATATTAATTCTATTTAATTATTTAAAATCATGATTAAACCCTTCCCTTATTTTTCTTCCCCATTCAAACAAAATTCTATTTTTAATTCTCATCACTGTTTGTGTGTTTGTGTTTGGTGCACAACTCTTTTAATATCCCATTATTTTTCTTCTCTTATTAAGTAATAATCACAAACATAATGAACAGAATTTCTAATAATATTAATTTATGAGTAAATATACCATTGGGGTCAGTCAAAATTTAGGGATGTTAAGTGATTGAGAGTATTTGCTCGATGAGTATTCATTAATTTAACATTGTGTATGTTGGACTTAACAAGTCATGGATTAATGAAATATTTTTGTTAACGTATGGATTTCATTGATTATTATAACCATAATTAAAATACCAAAATCATGTACTGATTGATATTATAATCCTAGTTATGTTACGGATTGTACTAAATCTTTAACACGTATGAATTCCAATAAACGTCGTCTTGTGACATGGGTGTTAATTTAATGCAATATAAATCAATACTCAAGGATATCACAAGAATAACTACCTAATGATGAACTCACCCCAATATTTATCAAATTGTTAAATCAATATTAATCAATCAATCATTTCAATTAATCCTTGCAAACAAACCCCCCAATCAAAATACAATCTACTAAAAACCATCGACTATTAAAAAGTATCACCAAAGAGGATTCGAGCCGAGTGCCACTATACACATTAGTAGAGCACCAGAACCTTGAATAGTAGATGGGCCACAATCATCCATGATTTTTAATGTCAATGTTATCAGGGATGGTGCAATTAAGTAGTGGTTAAGTTCTTGTTATTGTACACAAAAAACACTATTTTTAAAAAAATTGAAAAATACACAAAGAAAATCCCATCTTCCTCTTTCTTCCAAAATATATCTGAATTCCTGGTATTCTCTATAAAAATCCCTCAGATTTTTTTGACCCTATAATTTAAAAAATTCATCGCCATCTTAGGAGGAACACTAGGGAAAGTCAAATAATTTTTGAACCAGTCCTTATCCAACAAATTGAATTTTATATGGCCAATACTAGGGTACTAACAGTTAAACAACTTGTTGCCCCTGATATGAATTAGGAACCTCTTTGTATTCAAAATACAAACATAGAGTCCAACTTCAAACTCAAATCGGGTTTGATTCATCTTCGCCCTCATTTCCACGGGCTGGCCAATGAGGATCTACATCTCCTCAATAATGAGTTCCAAGTGTTGTGCTCTACCATGAAGCCTCAAGGGGTTTATGAGAAACAAATCAAACACTTAGCATTCCCTTTCTCCCAAGCTGACTATGCCCAGTCATGGCATTACTACCTCCCTCCTGGTTCCATAACCAAATTGAATGACATACAGTGACTTTTCTTATAGAAATTCATTCTTTCTTCTCAAACTGCTTCCATCCGAAAGGAAATAAGTGGTATCCATCAATTCCCAAATGAATCACTCCATGAATAATCGGAGTGATTCAAAAAGATTATTTCAACTTGACCTACCACAAAATCCCTAACCAAATCTTGATCTAATACTTCTATGAGGGGTTATTGGATATGGAGATAACCCTCATTAATGATGCTAGTGGTGGTTCTCTTATTTGATAAAACTCATGCAGCTACAAGATATATCATAAGAAACATGGCTACAAACACCCAACAATTCGGTAGTCAAGCACATGCTCATGTAAAACTAGTCCAAGACAATCAGTCCATAGAGCCGAACAAGATGACTGAGTGAATAGGTGAACTAACAGGTCTTGTGACACAACTAGATGTGGAATCCAAAGCCCCAACCTCATCTTCGCCACAGTCGATGTTACCTGGGATTATCTATATCTTTAGAATCTATAGCTCCCCATCTCATCCAAATGACACATTTCCACATCTTCTAGAGGATCAATCTTATTTATCCAGACCAATGGAGCTCAATGCAGCATATTCTCATCAGAACCCCATCCCTCAACAATAAAGTCAGTTTTTTAGATACTTCATCAAAGCATAATCTCATCCCTTATCTTCTAAATATATCTCTATCTTTAGATATGAGAAACCAATTTATCCTCCCCCTCAATACGCTCATCAAAACCCAAACCAAGTCCAATATGGTCATGGTGTCGGTAATATCCAACAACCTTATCCTTTTATTCCTCAACCTCAAAAGAATAATCCTCCTCCAGTATTCCACTATCCTAGTGAGCCTTCCCAATTCAAAAACCAATACTATCACTTTCCCAAGAAACAAAATCAAGGTAATACCAATGCTGGACAAGCCACTTATTCCAAGAAACCATTGGAAAGAATTGTAGAAGAACTTTCCTCCTTCATCCATTCTAGCCTCAAGAACATTGAGTCCCAAATTTGTCAACTTGCATCCCACCTATTCCAGAAACAAAAAGCAAATTCTTTCGAACTCTAAGATCAACCATTAACCAACCCAATGGGTAATGGAATTGATATTCCACTTAGTTTGGGAAAGAAAACTGTTATTCCTCATGATGAGACATATCACTCTCCTTAATATGTTGACCTATAAATTGAAAAGAAAAAGTAACTCGAAAATGAATCTTAATCCATTCCCTCACCTCCTTACATTCCACTTAGGAACTAAATTGCTTTTCCACAAGCCATTTTCAATCCAAATAAGTCCTTTGAACTCAATCCTAAAATGCTCGACATGATTAGACGTGTTGAAGTCAACATTACCCTCTTATATGTCATAAAACAAATCCCTACGTATTCAATGTTTCATAATGAATTGTTCTCCCACAAGAGGAAACATAGGACCTTAGAAAATGTTTACACCCAGAAGTCAATTCACATAAACTGCAAAGATCCATGGACCTTTATGATTCCATTGCAAATTAGAAGTTCCAACTTTGATGATGCACTCATAGACCAATGAAACTCAATTAATTTCATGCCCAAATCCATCTTCTCCAAACTTGTTCTGTTGAGTCAATAAGGTTTTCCATATGACTTTTCCATTCCTTCTTGTTATGAAAATCACAAACACATTATACTTAAGAAAATATATATTTTTCCCTCCATAGGGAAAATTATCTTCATTATGGAAATTTACCCTAACCTTGATTTTGTTATAAATATCAATAGTTTTCTTAAGTACAAAAACTGGATTCATACCCAAAACCCCGGAATCATATAATGTCAAGAATTCGAGTATTCTGTTTTTAGGATCTGAATTCTGGATGTGATCTATAATGAAGTTCCACTACAAATTATGGATGTGAACTCTAATGAAGTTCCACTCCGAATTCTAGATACGAACTTTTATGTGTTCGAATTCGAACTCTGATGAAGTTTGACTATGAACATTCATGAGTACGACTCCGAACTCTTATGAAGTTTGACTCCGAACTTTCATGAGTATGACTCCGAACTCTTATGAAGTTCGACACCAAACTTTCATGAGTGTGACTCCTAACTCTTATGAAATTCGAATCCGAACTTTTATGAGTCCGACAGTGAAATCCTGTGATGTTCGACTCTGAACTTTCATGAGTTCGACTCCGAACTCTTATGAAGTTCTACTCCGATGTTTTATGAGTTCGACTTCGAACTCTTCAAGTTTAGATTCTGAACTCTGGTGAAACTAGACTCTAAATTTCCTTATAAATTCAGACTTCGGACTTCTACATACTTCAGGTTCCGAATTCCTATAAAACAGAATCCGAAATTTTTTTAACATAGACTCCGAATTTCAATTTGGTTAGACTCCGAAATTTTATTTACTTACATTTAGAATTATAGTTTTTCTTATTCTTACACCTGTTTCATTGTAAAATGATTTTGTGCTTTCAGTTACACATGTTTTTTTATAAAACGATGTCATCCATTCTGTTTCTAATTAACTGTTGGTTTAGTGACACGTGTACAGGTCCCTCTGATATTCATGGAAAATATGACTGTTGAAGGAGGGAGATGATCGTTCCAACCGAGCCTATAAATAGGAGCTCATTTGAAAGTTCTTGATACTACAAAAAAATAAAGTTGATCACTCTAGAGACCACATGCTGTTAAGGTGATTTCTAGAGAGAGAATCATTTCATGATTTTTTCACACTGAACCACTCATTCATATTGCTTCGTGTGACTCCAAATGTTGGTGATTACATTCGAGGGCTTCTGGGGATAGGAAGACATAGGTGTCGAATACCTTGAAGTTCGAGGGCTTTCTTGTAGAGGAAGACAGAGGTTCCAACTACCTTGAAGTTGAGGGCTTGCCAGGATAGCAAGACAGAGACACCGATCTTCATATCGAGGGCTTACCCTGGTGTGAGTAAGACAGACTTGCTTGAAAGTATAAATCAAGGGACCTTTATCCAAGGTTGTTGGATACCCTTCTCTTTGGGTTAAAAGATTTATTGTTTGTCGCTTTTAGTTTTACTACTTGTTTTTCTGCTGCATATTGTATTGTAAGGAATGTATAATCTTCTTATATTTACTTACAATTGTACTCTTATTCATTTAGATTCTATACGCTTTAAGGAAGAATCTCATATTGTAAACATTGGTTATGTTTTAATTTCCGGATCCATATTTATGGAAGCTGTCTTCGGAATCACTTTTCAGATTTAAGCAAGTCCATAGAACTAGATGTTTGTAACTTCATACCTCGTTCCAATTCTTCAATTGGTGTTATTGGTGTTGTGAATTTTCTTAGTTTAACTTTGTTAAACTTAGATCTTTCGTTTTTTAAGGAAAAATTTAAAGTATACAATTCACCCCCTCTTGTATATTGAGCATCTACATCACTATTTCAATCATACATGTTCTCGGTCCCTTACACCTAATGGGTGTTATCATTCCGTTATCCAACCGACGCCATGATAGTCCTAAGGGAATAATCGAGGATTTCCTTATTCATGTCAATGAACTTATCTTCCCTGCGGATTTTTATATCGTTAACATGGAAGGTGATATTAAAACTTCTTGATCACCCCTAATTCTAGGAAGACCATTCCTCATGACTGATTGATCCAAGATTAATTTCCATTCATGCATCTTATCCATGGAATTTTGTGACCAACTGGTCAAGTTCAATATTTTCCAATCCATGTGATACCAATTTTAGGATCACTCAGCATTCTCGATCCATGATTTTGAGGACACTTCTGAGAATCAATTGAACCCCAATCCATCATGTTCATCATGTTCTAATGAGAAAGGATCTTGTGAAATATTCACCATGATTAACTAAGTTATAAATTGTGAAGTTGATGTTGACCTCTAATTCATAGACTCCATTAATCTAGAGGTACTTGAAAACTCTCTTGAATCCCACAGCAACTCTAATCTCTACTATTTCACCTTGTAAAATATTAAGGAAAATGAATCTAGAGTGACTGAAAGCCCTTCCTACATTCTTGAGTTGTCTAGACCACTAATGAAAAATGAGACTAATTTGAATCCTATTCTTGAACACCTGATATATGAATCCCTTTTCCATGATCACTCTTATCATGTCAATATCTCTGTTTCACTTATTGATACTATGGAGTCCAAACTTGTTCATGTTTTAGAGTAAAACAAAAACGCCTTAGGCTGGACCCTAGATGACATACTATGAATCAAACATGCCATTTCCTTACATCACATCGATTTTGAGGAATCATCCAAACCACTGAGACCACCATAGAGATTATTTTGTCCACTCATAGTTGATGTTTCTAGGGAAGAGATCACCAACCTTCTACAAGTTGGAATTATTTACCCAATTTCTGATAGTGAATGGGTTATTCAAATTCATGTTGTACCTTAAATGGGTGGGATAATTGTTGTCACAAATGAACATGTGGAGGTACTCACAACTCGAGTGAAGAACAAATGGCATGTGTGCATTGATTTCAAAAAATTGAATATTGAAACATGAAAAAATCACTACACTCTTTCATCCCTTGATCAAATGCTAGGAAGATTCGCTATAAAGTCACACTATTACATTCTTTATGGATAAACCTACTACTTCGTAATCCCTATCACACCTCAAGACTAAGAATATACTACATTCACATGCCCCTTTGGAACATATTCATATAAAAAAAATGCCTTTTGGCCTTTGAAATGCTCCTACAACATTACAGAGGTTAATGATGAGTATCTTTTCTAAATTCATTGAACACTCCATTGAAGTATTCATTGATAACATTAACATTTATGGTGAGTCAATTGAATCATGATTTCATTCACTCTATCTAGTCCTTCAATAGTGTGTCAAGTGTAACCTTCTGTTAAATTTTATAAAATGTCTGTTCAAGGTTGAAAATTGGATTTTTATAGGGCACACAGTTTCAAAAGAGTTTATTGAGGTTGATCCTACCAAAATTGAAAGGATCCAATCACTTCTTTAACCCACCACTATTCGAGACATCCATTCATTCCTCGGTCATGCTGGTTTCTATCAGCAATTCATCCATAACATTAGTATAATTTCTCTCCCACTCAATCTGTTTTTCCAAAATGATGTCACTTTCCATTTCAATGAGGTTTTCATGAGAGCCTCCGTTGAACTCAAAACTACTCTTACATCTATCCTGATAATCCAACCCCCATATTGGTCCATACCCTTTGAGTTGATGGGTGATGCTTCTGGAAGAGATGTTGGCGCTGTTCTTGGTCAATGAAGAGAAAATATTTATCATGTCATCTATTATACCAAAAAACATTGTATGAAACTCAATATCACTAAATTGTAACAGATAAAACTATTAGAAGTTGTTTTTGACTTAGATAAATATCATCCCTATATCTTTGGTGCCAAAATCATCATCTTCATATACCATTCTACTATAAAGTTCCTACTCAAGAAAAGTGATTCTAAACCGAGGTTAAAAAGAGTGATCCTAATGCTCTAAGAGTTTGACCATGAAATCAAAGATATACCAGGAAAAGAAAACCCTATGGGTGATCACTTGAGTATAATTTCTAATCATTCTCATTTAGAAATCATTAATCCTAAATTCCCCACTGATCACATTTCATCTCTCTTACCATTGTCTCAATGGTATGCGTCGATTATAAATTACATGGTTTCTGGTGTTTTCCCATAAAAAGTATCAAAAGGACAAAAAATTAATATGAAAAATGATTCAAAATTCTCTTTTGGGGAAGATATTAATATTTGGAAAACTGGTCCTAATATGGTAATTTGGAGATGTGTTGATGAAGATGAAAATTCCTACATCTTTGAAATCTGTCACTCACTTCCTGGAGGTGGCCACTTTGGACCAGAAAATACCTCTTGAATATTCATAGACTGTGGATTCTTCTGGACTTCACTCTTCAAGGAATCACATGAGTTATGTCAATCATGTTCCACTTAAAAAAAGTTTGGAACAACTTCAATGAGAAATGAAATTCCCCAAAAGCCTTTTATTTTCTGTGAGATAATGGATGTTTGGGGCATCGATTTAATGGGATTATTCCCCCTTCCAATGGATTATCATACCTTCTTCTTGTAGTTGATTATGTTTCTAGGTGGGTTGATTCAAAACCCACTAGAAAATATGATTTACATACTTTTAGTGAGTTTCTAAAGACACACAACTTGCACAGATTTGGCACACCATGGGCCTTGATAAGGGACTTAGGAACGAATTTTTGTAATTAAATCGTGGAATCTCATTTGAAAAATAATGGCGTTGTATGTAAAACATCAACATCATATCAACCCCAAAAAAATGGAATTTCTGAACTTTATAATAGAGAATTCAAAAGAGTTCCTGAGAGAATTGTTAATTCCACTAGAAAAAATTGTCCTGAAAGACTTGGTAAAGCAATTTGGGATTATCGAACTGCCTATAAAACACCAATAGGGGTGTCTTTATTTACGCCAGTATTTGGTAAAACATGGAATTTACCAGTTGAAATCCAACATAAGTCTTTTTGGGCTGAGAAACCCTATAATTTTGATTGTGAAAATTCTAGTGAAGAGAGATTTTTACAATTTAATGAACTGGAGGATCTTCGACTTGATTCCATTGATAATTCGAATATGTACAAAGAAAATTCTAAGGTAATCCATGATAAAAAAATTCAGTGAAAAGTATTTCATGAAGGTTAAAAGGTAATTATCTTCAATTCTTGATTTAGGAATCATCAAGGTATGCTTAATTCTCATTGGAATTGTCCTTTTGTTATTATTAATGTTTACCCATTTAGTATAGTGCAATTCCATGACCCCAATTCAAAAAGGACATTCACAGTTAATAGACATCAGTTATAGCATCACCATGAGAGGGCACCCAATCATGGAAGAACATCAACTTCCATAAGATCCCAAAATTCTGTAGTTGACCCACCACTAGATTGAGATGACAACCCACTAAATCTAAACCAGTGGGAACCTCTTTCCCTTTATCTCATCTTCTCCATATCTCTCTTACTCTCTCTCTCTTTCTTCTTTTTACTCCCTCATTCTCATTTTTTAACCACTTCCATCATCACATTTTTTTATTTACACTTCTTCTTTTGTGTGGGTTTATATTTATTAAAAACTAAAATTCCTAAAAAAACAAAAAAACAAAATTTTTTGTAAAAAAAATAAAAAATCATGAGTCATTATTACTCCCATTCCAATTTTCAAATTTTGTCCAACCTATATGGGGAGTCAAAAGAAATGTATTCTTCTCAAACATTTTTCTGTTTCATCAAATTTTTTGATAAATAATATTGTGTTAAAACCCAAAAAAAACATGAATGCTCAATTTTGGAATTGGAAAATGATTTCCCCCACCCGTGAGGAATGACATTTTCATTCATACCAATTACTACTATGTCCATCTTTACAAAATGTGTTTTTACCCCCATTTGTGAGTCTTGAGTTTGTGGACCTTAAATCTAAGCTTCCTTCTTTCATTTACATTAATATGATAGAGGAATTTTATGAACTCCATAAGAATTATAATATACAAATAGCCTCCCATTAACCATTCTTTAATGCCCCTTTTGAAATCACCCTTAATCCTATGAAAAACTTTTCATTTTTATCCACATTATAAGCCCAATCCCTTATCCAACCATATATCAACATGTATTATCAATTCATAATTATTTGAATTTTAAGTGTGGGGGGGAATTGAATTCATTTTGGGTACCCTTTTGTTGATTTTCATCCTATTATCATATGCTTGAGGAAAACATCAATTTAAATGTGGAGATAGGTTGTCCTTTAGTGGGGGTTAGGAATGTATATCTATTTTCTATTTTACAAATGATATTTAAAAGTGATAAAGAAAATAGAAAATCCAAAAAAAATCAAAATAAGAATGGGTTGTGTCTTGGGTGGGTCAAAAATCACTCTCCATCAACCATTTATCCAGTTATAAATATTACAATTAGTGTCATGAGGAGATAAAACATGGGTTGGGAGATGAGTGTGAGATCTGTTTCAAGTTCAACTTTTGAGAAAATACAAAAAGAAAAGAAAAAAAATGAACACATGTGTCATTGGGAGAAGTTTTTTGGTTTTGAAAATATTTCATATTCTCATCCACTTAAAATTTATTTCCTCTTTTGTGTCTTATTTCACATTTTTATTCCCTCTTATATATTTGTTTCTATTTCCTTTCCTGTCTCATTGCAAAAAAAATGTGCATTACTTTTTCCATATTGGTGTTTTACCCCCTTTTTCCAATCTTTTGGATACCATCATCCTAACATCCCATAGACAAAGAAAACACCCTAAATAGAACTCTATATTTTTTTATCACTTTAGGAAAGGTAGTGGGAGATGAGAGCTCTTACAAACTCTATGATATTTGATTCTGGTTGGTGAATAAGTGAATCTCTATGAATTTATTTTACCAACTTGAGAGGAGTATGCTTTTTGTGCCACCATTTTACATGTCTAAATTTGAGAATGAAAAAATAAATTACTTTTGGAATATTGTTTTTGTAACAACCTGTGGCTGAATTCTATATGGATTTGTCAAATTGTATAAGCCTCCTCTGATTGGGGAAGAAATTTAATATTTGTTGGTCAGTGAAAATGATTTTGTCATGTTTTTATATTTGTTGCACAAGAGGACATGCACAAGACTGTGTGTGGAGGAGTTGATGTTATTAATATTTTCATGACTTATTATATAATACATTTACTGATTTTATATGACATTTTCATAATTTTTGTGAAATATTAATGTTTAAATATTAAATATAATTTTAGAGCACTATTTGAATTCATCCAGATTTGCATCTGTTTATTTTTATATTAATAACTATCACTGTACTGATAAAAATTTTGTGGTTATTGTTTTTATGATTTATTATTCAATTTTCCACATATCATTAGAGGGGTCATTGGAAAATTCGGCCATTTTAAGGGTCACATAGACCACACAAAAACGCCCACAGAATCTATGAAGAAATTGGACCATCCATGAAGATTGAATTACTGGGATAAATACAGAAGTAAAAATTCATTCATTCACCTCAAACATTCAGATAACAATTTAAGGAGTCATAAATAAAACTTTTATAGCCCATGTCCAAAAACAAGGGTCCCAAATAAAGCATTGAAGTCCATCCACCCATTCTTGTTGGGAATTAAAATCCTCACATTATTCCTTCATTTTATCTAGATTTAATCTCCAGATAAAGAAATAATTTTTTATTGTGAAAGCTACGATATGGGTGAACAACTTGTTATAATATATTATTTTTATTTGAAGTCATATTCTTATTCAAAAATCCATTCACATTTCAGCCAGTGAAAAATCATGGTTAGAAATGGACAATTTGACATTGTTTTTTAAAACCATCTTACCATAGGATAACGAAGTTTAAGGACCAACACATTGTTTGGGATGAAATTACACATCAATATCTATAACATGGAAGAAGAGATAATCTCATGATTCCGATTTTTGAATGGTCGAACTGGCAATGCAAGAGGAAGGGCATATTTGGAATGCAAACTATCCACCTCCTTGGGCTATAAATTCAGCACCCTCTTCTCCTTTCATGTGGATGGTGTTTCAGAAGAGAGGAGAATATATTTTCCCGACCAAAGCCTTTAAAAAGGATTGGTAGGACCTTCAATATTCAATTTTCACTTGATAGACCCCTCCTCTTCTCTTTGATTTTATTTACTTTTGTGCTTTTCTTCATTTGTAATCTTTTAATTCCTTGTTTTGAAATTCTGTTTTAATGGAAGTTTATTTTCCATATTATGTTTTAATAATACACCATCTATTCATAAACAATAATTATATTAAAATATTTTAAATCAAGATGAAAACCCTTCCCTTCTATTTCTTCCTCACTCCATCAAAATTCTATTTTTAATTCTCAGCATCATTTGTGTATTTGTGTTCGGCGCACAACTCTTTTGGTATCCCATTATTTTTCATCTCTCATTAAAAAATAATCATAAAAATAATAAACCAAATTTTTAATCATCTAAATGGGTGAGTAAATATACCATTTGAGTGAGTAAAAATTTATGGATGTTATGTGATTGAGAGTATTTTCTCGATGAGTGTTCTTTAATTTAACATTATGTCTGTTGGACTTAACATGTCATGGATTAAAAACATAATATGTTTAATTTATTGATTCCATGGATTATTGGAACCATAAGTATACTACCACAATAAATTACATATTAACATTAGAATACTAGTTAAGTTATTTCTTGTATTAAATCCTTAACACTTAGGAAACTAATCAATATCAGCATGTGAAATGGGTGTTAATTTAATGCAGTATAAATCAAGGCTCAAGGATATCTCAAGCTTAACATCATAAGGATGAACTCACCCCAATCATTATAAAATTATTAAATCAATATTAATCAACAAATAATTTAAATTAAGCTCTATAAATAAATCCCCAATCAAAATACAACCAACTAAAAACCTTTGAGTATTAAAAAGTATCACTGCTGATGATTCGACTTGAGTGCTGCTATACAAATTAGTAGAGCATCGAAACCTTGAACGGTCGATAGTCAAAACTAGGACGTGCTTTTAGGAACCATGTTAAAATGAAGGTTTTATCAAAATATCAGGGTAGTATAATGTGGAAACAAAACAAAACATTACATCATATTCTTATGTTAAGGATCATTGTCAAGACAATACAATAGTGTATTTTAGAATTATTTACAGCACATGATATATAGTATCACATGAGATAAAACCATTACCCAATTCATTAGGTAGATATATAATTTTTATACCACATATCACTTCATTATATATAAAAAACATGTGTGCCAAATAAGGGAATCCTACATAAAACATAAGCATAAAAAATACTTGAGAAGAAATTAGGATATACAATCATGTCTTAAGAACCAAAAGGTAAATAAAAATGGTTCTAAAAAATAAGGAAAATAATATTTCCATATGTTGATAATTGAATAAAAAATAATAGGTCATGAATATGGAATTCAGGTGAATAAAAATTCACAAGAGAGAAGTTGAGAAGAAGGAATATTAATTCTCCTTCTAAATGATGTTTTAGGAAATTTGTAAATATTTTTTAACGAATTAAATAACATTATGTCTTCTAAAAAAAATAAATTAACTAGACTATATTTTATATAAAATAAAAATTATTTTTAAAAATCATTAAGTGAAAAAATATTTTAATTTAGTTATACAAGAAATTTAATTAGAAGTAGAAATATTTTGTTTAATCATATTTGTTGGAATGAAATTAGAGAGAAGGGAACATGAAATACATATTCATAAATAATAAAGAAATGGAAATTAAACTTGATTTATATGTAAGTAATATATATATATATATATAATGTAATAATTAAATGTGACAAATATATATATGTGTAGAAAGGGTGGTAAGGAGAGAGGAAAATTTACTCAAATGAAAATGAGTTGATTGGGAGTTACATTTTCTTAGGGCCTAAATCACAATATATATGCATCCAACGACCTAAATTACCAAAAAACATTTAGTAAATAATTAAATCCAAACATGTTTTATGTATATAGGATTTATTATTATTCTTTTATGTTAATTTAAGATCATTTCATTAGAAAATTTTGTTTATTTTCACCTCTAAAGGATGTCCATTTCATAGTTTTGATGTCTCATCAGTTTCACAATAGTTAAAAATATTATTATCAAATGAGTAAATTATTATATAAGATTAAAGGGGTTTTATTATTCAATGAAATACTTATTTGAATGACCATAAATCATATTTCATATATTTATAATGAATTTTCTGATTCATGATAGAAATATATTTTCTTGTAAATATATACTTAGAATGGGTCTACTGCAAGAACAATTGGATCTACCATATCAAAGAAAGTGAATGTGTCTGATGGATTGTGAAAAAATATATTTATGTGTCTAGTTACCATATGTTGAAGCCATGACATTATGTACTAGCTGACTAATAATGAGTTAGGAAATTGAAATACTTCTAATTGTTGGATCTAATAAATGATGAAAATTTAGTGACTTCAAGATGACTTCTCTTATCTTATTATGAAATTAAACTCACTATACCAAAATAGAGATTTATATAAGTGTTTAAGCTACCATAATAAGAAATTATTCAATATAATGATATAATTTAATTAACCAGGGATGATATGTAAAATATCTCAAATTTCAATCAACCACATGTTGAATGAAAATGTAGTTACAACATAAAATTCAATTGTCCAGATGTTCTCATCAACCATGAGTTAAATCGGCAATATTCTACTAAACAGACTGTTTGAGGAGGCCTACATACCACAAGGATAAATTTCATATGAATATGTTTTATTTTTTAAAATATTACAACCGTTTCTGAATTAAAATTATATAAGTCAGTAAAATAATCCAACGACTATATTATGGATCATTTAATGAATTTTAGAGTATTTTAAGGCTTTGAGATCCCAAAAATAATAAATGATTTTTTTTATCCTTGTAAATCAATAATGAATTATGGAATAAATCACTACACGTTTGTGTAATCCACATATATTCATGGAGTTTATTCTTTTGTGATCTCCAGCTTTTATTCTGATGTACCACTACACACTATTTCTGGGAGAAATTATAAAAACTAAGAATATTTCAAAATAGATTACTACTATAATTTTAAATCATAATGTAAGATCATTCAAGGATTAAAATCATTTTTATTTACTAAAGTGAATTATAGATTTATGTACATCAATTTTCTCATTAAACCATTTTCCCCTCTTTATTTTATTTCACAAAATGAGTGGTTATTAAGTTTCATGTACATTTACATAGTACCCCTCCTATAATAAAAATATGAGTGAATTTATATTACTTATTCTATTTATTTACATATTATATTTTCATGTATAACTGTAGATGTGGCATGGTTATGCTTGTATTTTCTTGCGTGAAGTTTCTTGTATAAAATATGATCCTAGTAATTGATATATTTATTTAATTAAATAAAGATGATTAGTATGAGATTATTGTTAAGCAGAGAGTACTAAGCTCTAAATTAGAAATAACCTAAAAATTAATTCTGATGTGTATTTTAAATATATTGTTCATTTATTTTTTATTATTTAGTTGAAAACCATTTAGTTTTTTAGTAATTGTTTTCATTATTTTTGAATGGATGATATACTTTTATCATTATAATTTATAAGTGATATACATACCTTTTTTAGGTTTGAGATAAATTTTTTTGAAAATATAAAGAAATATCTACTAATTCTAAATAGGTCTTGATCAATTTTTTGAAAAACGAATTCAACATAACAAATTATATAAAACTATTATATTTTCTATCTTGGATAGTATTTAAAATTGAATGATTTGAAGTTTTAATTTTCAAAAAAAAATGTTAGCATGAGCACTTAATTGACTGCCTCTTGAGCATTCCACTAGGAATATTATTTTATATTAGATATTATCTTTTCATTCATTATATCTATTTCTATTATTACTTATATAATTCATAACATGGTTACATCTAATGGAAAATACCTTCATCTCTTATTAATACACTATAATTATCATTTATATACTTAATGTACGTCCTAAAAATCTATCTCCATTCATCAATGGATATAATTATAAAAAATAGAAAAATAAATTTAAAATATATTTCGAAATCATTGGATTTGGGATTTTGGGAACTATAGAAGATAAATACGAAAAAAAACTGATAGAAAATAATGAGTTTCTCCAACTAATGACGATTATGAAAATAATTTATGTTCAATTAATACATTATCTTGTGGTTTAGGGGAAGTTGAATTTCATATAATATCTACATGTTCTATTTATTTTAAAATTTTGGAAACAATAGTTATTTATCATTAAGAACACATTAATATTAAAGAAATGTGATAGAATATATGTACTATAAAGTATAACCCTTTTATGTTGAATATATAGTACTCTATATTTTGAAATTTATTTTAGATTCAATGACATCATCAATACTATGAAGTCACTCGGATACATTATCTTATACAACCAAAAAAGTGTTAAACTTGGTTATATGATTACTTGATAGATGGATAAGAACAATTATGTCCATTCAAAAATATTGGGATGTTAGTGAGTATAATTTCATGGAATTTATTAGAAAGATAATTATGTATGAAGAAGAACTAAAAGATTGAAATCGATATATTGACCAAGAAATGAAAACTATATCATTTAAGACACCCAAGTAAAAATAAAAGTATGTTATTAAATATTATTTATGTATAAGTGAAACATAATTTAACTGTTATGAAAAGAAGAATCATCCATCAATAAGACTAAATATATTTGAAAAAAATATGTATTTGTTTAGAAAATTAATCAATAAAAGAAAATAGGATTAGAAATGAAATTTGAACAAATACTAGAAAAGGTATGTCATCACTTGTGAAATTACATGATATGAATTTAATATGAATTTAAACATAAAAAACTATATTATTCTTAAACAAAAAATTTTTGATAATAGAGAATGTAAACAAAATAAATAAATGAATGTGACTTAGAGTGCATAAAATCAGTACTCTAGTTATCCTAACTCTAGTAGATATGATAGAAGTAATAAATCTATTTTTTTGTTTATATCCAATCCATCTAAGGTTCAAACATCCATTAAATTTTTTTCCACCAATGAGGATTGAGAAGAATATAAAATTCCAAATGTTGAATTATTTTAGTAATACTCTATTCTTGAAGATATTTTTATTCACCTAAGCATAATTATAAAAAACTAATAACGTTTCATGCATTTTCATCCAATATTAATTGCAACCCGGATGTTAGAAAATGAAAAATTCCATCTTATTAATTGTAAATAATAACTAATATTTTAAAATGATCATAATAATATGGATCTTGGGGAATTTAAAAATTCAAATAATTAACTAAAAATGAAATCATTATGTGAAAAACATCCTTAATTTTACAATGGTATTATATACCTAATTAGACTATAGAAGAAGTTGTATAATAATTTCATTTCACTAAGTTTAGTGAAAATACTATAATATATAAGTATAATTAAAATTCTACATACAGAAATAATTCTAATTATATTTCATCTAACAATAACTTATATCTAAATATATTAATTATATAATTATCAAGTTAATAAAATTATTGTGGATTCCAAAATATTTATGTGGTAACATTTCTAGGCCTAATAATATATAGGTATAAATACAAGGTCTTGATTACATTTTTCGATGTAAATTGCATGTTGATATCTAGTAAAATGTTATTGTATCGTGAAAATGGATATTCTAGATATATAAATATACACTACTCTAATTTAATTAATCTAGAGAAAGTTGATGTCATAGATGTCACTTTCATGGCTAATTCAAAAAGACTAAAAATTCCTTGGTCAAATTAGTATCTCTAAAACTATATTAATTAATAGAATTTTTTATGGGGTAAAATATTACATTGATGGTATATATCAATTTTCTCATGATGGTAATAATTTAAAATTTTAGAAAAATTATTGTAAAATTTATGATTCTATGCACGATTTAATTTTTACTAATTTATGAAATTATAATGTTTACAAGTTAATTTATAATATTTATCTTATAAAAATAATTAATTCATAAGTTAATTTCATTGAAAATATTATATCTTTTATAGGATACTAGGATACTGTAATGTAAACTCACTTATAAATCTATCTAACAAAAGATTAGTAATTTTTGTACCCAAACTAGAATTCCCAATATACAATGTTTGAAATCCATATCAAAAGGGAAAGAAAAAAATTCAAACCCAAGAACGTTGTATACCTAAAAAACAATTGGCCCACATTGATATGGTTTCTTCCATATAAATATACTAGTCTAGGAGGAATGAATTGAGATTATATAATTTTTTATGATTATTAAATATTCTCATGGTTATATTTCCATTCTCAAAAAAGTCGTGTCATGTAATGTTTTCAAAAATATGAAAAGTATATATAAAAACATTGGTGACTAACAATTAAAATCATTAGAAGTGGTCATGGTCATGAATTTGTTTTAAAAATTAAACTAAAATATTATGTTCACAATATCGATATAGATATAATTTATTATTTCCCTAAATAACATATGAAATGTTATTGTAAAGAGGAAAAATAAAAAATCTATAAAATAGTTCCCATATAATGAATAGTATATATGAAATACCTATCAATATTTGAGTTGATTCTATAAATACCACTTTTTATGTTATTAATAATATTCTTACAATACATTTCTTAAATAATACTTCTATTGAGTTATGGAATGGGAGAAAAATCAAGGCTAATTACTTTAGAGTCAGTAGCTTTAATGTTTCTATAACAAATACAAAATTGAATCCCAAAAAAATTTCCCTAAATATTTATGAATTAATATTTATAGTTTATTAAACCTATAAAAAATCATATAGTGTCTTTAATAATAAAATATAATGTTGTGGAAGAATTATTAAAATTCAAATTTAATGAGACAAATCCACATAAACCATGACCTTCTAATGAAAAAATTGATGATGATATATCAAATTTAAAAATAAATAATACCTCCAAAACCTATGAGCATGTTTTTTATTTAACTAAATATTCACAATACAGTGAGAAAACCATAACATTCATTCCATAAAGAATAAATGTAACAACCAATAACAACAATTAAATGAACTATTTGGACCCATATATATACCATCTCTTAAATTCTATTATAAGTGATTTGGAAAAATGAAGTAAAACCTAAGAATATTTTAAAATCCATGATAAACATAAAGTATTCTTGGTTCAATATATAACTAATAACATCATTGATGAAATCAATTTGATACACTATGTAATGTTGATTGAAGGGGAATTGAATCAGTTTGAAATAAATAAATTTTTGGAACTAGTTAATAGACATCAGGAATACCTGACCATTGGAACAAGATTGGAATATTCAAAATAGGTTGATAAATCTGAAAAAAAATAGTTTGAAACAAAGATATATTTGTTACAAATGGTTACATTGAAGATGAATGTATTGATATTGAAGATTCGTTTTCACTAGTAGATACACATTATTTAATTAGAATATTTATAGAATATAGAAAAAAAAATTATTTCATACTATATAAAATTGATTTTAACAGTGAATTATTAATTTAATATGTTTATTTAGATGTTTTTTTGGAAGAACCCCTTTGGATTTTAAAAAAATCATTTAACAAATCATGCTTCTAAAAATTCTAAATAACATTGTGATTTAAAATAGGCTCTGATATATAGGTATGGCATGTCCAAATATTTATTGATTTCAATTGGATATACAAAATGTTTAGATGGTCCTACAATATTAATTAACAGATTATTAAATGTCATACAAGTAATAAAAATTTATATTTATGACATTTTTTGGTTAATATTACAACTGTTTGTGTATTTTATTTTTAAAAATAAATTAAAATAAATTTCAATCGAGTGTCATGGGTGAGTTAAAATAATTTTTTGGATTTCTCATTTTTCAAAACAAAGAATAATCTAACATCAATCAAATAAAAAAATTTAATTTTTTTTGGGATGGATAGATACACAATAAGCGATTCTTGACTGAGAACTTGTTATATACATACTTTGGATAATTATTTGAAACCATTCGATCATAATGTTTATAAAGGTATGATTGAGAGCATATTGTACTTAACTATTAACCCATTTGATATTATTATTAGTGTTTTTATGTGAAGAATTTAACAAACAATCGATGGGATCACCCTTGAATACTATTAAAATTATTATTTAAAAAATTAATAATTTAATAAATAATTTTTTTTTTACCATGAAGGACATGATTATAAACTATTTAGAAATTTTGATGTTGATTTTGGTGGATCTAACATAGATTGAAATAGAACCACTTTAACACATCACTTTTTTCCCAAGTGAATAGTTTAATGGTGTAAGAAATAATAAAAAGTGTAAATCATTAAATAGTGTATAAGTAGGGTAAATAACTTCATATATATTTGGAAGAAAATATTTTTTTATAATAAACCTCCTACTATAATATATCGATCAATTTGAAAATGTGATTATAAATTTCGAAAATTCATGTGAAATAAATATTTTAAATATTTCTGTAACTCATTATAGTTCTAAACACATTTGTATAAGAAATAAATTTTTTGTTGATAAATATTAAGGTCATGATATAAATATAGAAGTCATTTTCACTGATAAACAACATGTTTATATTTTCAAAATTAAATTGAATTTACAGAGAATAAGTTAAACTAGAAATTTTGTAAACATTAATAATTACCCATTGTTCATTATAGTTTGAATTATTTTTTGTGTTTTATTTTTATTGAATATTTTAAATTGGGATTATGTAATCTCATAAGTTTATTTAGTTATAATAACGATAGTTAATTGATATATCGTGTTATTTCTGATGTATTTCCCACTGTATGCATAATATAGATAATTTTTTGTTCTGAAGTTCATAAGTATCAATTAGCCTAAGAGCTGGAGTAAGGCGTATGTTTCCATGAAAAATATTTTAGGTGGCTGGTTGTGTTTTTGTGATGATTAATTGTGAATCTGAAACTTATTATAGGCCAATATACCATAGAACATCAAGTTACCATGGAAATCTTGTGTGAATTTCTTTTCATGTGGTATGTCATTCCACAATTCTCTATCCAGATGTAGTAGGGATAATATATGTTGAAACGTCCATATTTTTTTATTTTATATTTTATTTTATACTATATATGTATTCCTATTTAAATACCAAATTATTTGAAATTCCCTTAAATAAATTTAAAATCATATCTCTATTTCTAAACCCAAAAGCTTATGTTTTTGAGCCTTCCTCCCCATATGTTTTCTCCAAATCAAACCCTAGACTCCATATCCTTAAATATTTAACTGAATACGGTTATAATGAAGTGTCCTCTTTTTGTCTTAAATTTTGAACAATTCTTTCCCACAATGAAATAGAAGGCTACTTTTACCAAACCCAATTAACCTCTAATTTCTTATCCCTAAATTTGGTTATTTATACCATTGAAGTTAGTGTATTCCTAATGGTTGAACACAATAAAGTTTATATTATATAAATAACTAAAGTATACCAGTTAGGTTATGTGGTTTAATGTCAATAAAAGATCATTTTATCCATGATTAGTGAAATTGTTTTATGAAAATAATACACCTCAATGTTGGAAATAATATGGATTCTATATGGAAAACTATAAATGTTGAAAATATGATCTTCCTATCAAATCTATGGGAAAATGTATTGCAAGTAGATTCTTATAGAAGCTAACTAGGAATCAAAATTATAGGAGGAAAATTCAAATAGAGATAAATGGTTATTGTGAATTATTGGTTATGTTCTCCCAACACATAGTTTTTTAAAATAAATAGGACTCTATCATACTAAGGCACCATGATATATTTTTTCTATATATGATGAAAAAGGGAAAAATATCAGTTTTTATAGGTTTTCAATGATACTAATGGAAGAAAATTGTGTACCCACTTCTAGGATTAATTATATACCTAATATTAATTTCAAATCAGCATTATTAGAAAAAAAATAGTATTTAATGAGGGAGAAGAAAATTTTGTAGATTCTTGTGTAATTTCTCTAAAGTAGCATATTTGTAAAATAATATTGGTTATTGGATTCCATTGAGAATAATATGGGTTGCTGATAGTGATGAAAACTATATAATAAATTCAATCCAGTAAAAAAACTTTGATACTAAAGGATAATTTATATTTATGTTTAGAACCCAACAAAATAGTGGAATAATCATCTTATAAAGAAATTGGTGCTTTATGTGATAAATTTGAAATAATTATTGAAAACAATAATGTATATGAATTATTATTAAAGAAGAACGTATGAAAAAGAGAGACTCACATAAGATAGAGGATACATAAATATTTATTCCTATAGTCATTTCTTTTGGATCTTATGTACTTCGTATTTAATTACCTTACAAGAATGAATATTTGAATTATGATGTTATTTATTATTCTAAAAGGTCCAAGGATAATCTTAATGCAATTGGTTATTAATCTAATCAATATATATCTGATGATATATTAGATCCCTTGGTTGGTTGGGGGGAAACAATTCTTGAGATAGAGAGTACTCTAAGAAATAGGTATGGGGGAGCATCTTATAAGGGATATAAATCTCTGAGATCCTCCAAAGGTATGGTGTATTCATACTCTGATAGTGATGATCCTAAATATAGAGTCAATACACCTAACCATGGAGGAAATGAAATGGTTATTTCTCCTACTATCTCTTATTATTGAATGACATATTATATATAAAATTTAAATGAAACACAAGATTGAATATCCATCCAATAGATATCATTTTTCAAATCAAGAGGTTGTGTTGGAATGAAATATAGAACTTGATCCTAATGAAATTTTAAGCCAAACCATTTTAAAAAATTATTTACAAAAAGATATTATTAGTGGTTAATCATATTATATTGGATCTGGTGAGATAGTATTAATTAGATCTGATGGTATGTGGGATATTGTAATGGAATCCATTCCTGAATCAAATTAAATTGAAGAATCTGGAAGAGGGTTTGTATTAGAGAACCAATACCTCTACTTGAAGAATAATAAGTTTTTAGAAGAGAAACATAACTTGGATAGTGTTCTGTTGAATCTTCCTCTTACATTTCATGTTACACATTGAATGAATTTAAAGTGGATTTATTGATCATGTTGAAAAACTTTTTTGGATTTTGAATCTAAATTTCATGATTCTAAGGAAAAATCCCCATATATGGACATATTGGGTACTTTATTCACATAAAACACCATATTTTTTGCAAGCTTGATCCTATTTCAATGGATATTCCAAGGATGAAAGGGAATATTGGAGTTCATCATGTTGATTTTAATATATAAAGAAAAATATTACATAGAGATATATTATCACATTTTGGCAGGATTCAACAATAACTAATCCTCTACCTCCTCCTATTATTTAAACTCATGGAATTGTTGATTATTCATTATTAAGGTAGATTTTACTGGATGAAATTAAAGTTTTATTGAATGGTTTTGATAACACTAAGGATGTGATTGTATATAAATTCTAAATACATTGTTCCAAGACACTAGAAATAGTCAGAGGATATTCCCAACATGCTAGAAAATGAAGACAATAATTAGTAAACCATTATGTTAGAACTAAGTAGGAAATTCAAAAAGATTTACCATAAGTCAGTATTTAAATGTTTTCCTAGCGAACTAAGAATTCCACCAGTCCTCAATTCTTTCAAGTATCAAGTTGATAGTTTCTAGGTGTTATCACATCTCTTAGATCTATTTCTATATATATTTAATGAAATTTTAATGATATTATGGGCTGGAATATAGAGACAAAAATTATATATCTCATCATAAAGAATTTTATTTGTATAGTGCTCACACTACCATGGTAGTATTTACAGCCATTCTTGTACCATGTATGACTCTAGCCTCTACCACTGCTATTCTATCATTATCTTTTATTTTAGTTCTAATTTTTTTCACACCTATCCAGGTTGTGAAGATCCTCAGAAATATTAAAAGGATAATTATTTTCAGTGACCCACATACTCCTATTTCCCAACAACCTCACAAAGCTTAGTGAATGGAAATAAAATAAATTTTTGACCCTATATCCTTTAAATAAGGAGATTTTTTTTCTGATTTATGTTAGGATCATTGGTAAGGAACCTAATGAATTTTTTAATTTTAAGTTCACTGCATTTTCATAAATATAAATTGAACTTATCTTGATTATATATTTTTTATCTTAATTATATTTATTATTATCATGATTATATTTTTTCTTTATTTGATTATATAATATAATATATCTTATATTAAATAATTTCAATGTATGTTATATTAATCTCATAGATTTTGATAATACCAATAGGGGATCAATATATTATATAAATAACTGAAAAATTAACATCACAACATTTTTTAAATTTAAGAGTACATTTTTTTAGGATGTTCTTTATTTTTAACATTATCATTGCATGAATTGTGATCACCAAAAATGGATTGAATATCATACTATTATATAAATTTTATTTTTTATGATCAAAAGTCATGTTTATTATGATTCTAATGAATTTTCCATTTTATTAATGAAAAATATATTTTTATAAAAATATGATAAGTATATATCAGTTGCATGAATCCATAGATAAATTGTAATAGAGAAGGTGACCATGGATTCATGATATTGAGGAAATCTATCTCATCTTCATCATAACAAGTATTGAAACCATGATATCATGTGAAAGAATATTGTTAATGAGGAACTCAACTAAAATATTTCTAATTAATGGAACTATAATATAATGAAAATTGAGTGACAGTATGATGACTTCACATATCAACTGAAGAATTTAAACCTACTTTACCAGACTAAATATTTTTCAATGTGAAGATGGAACTATAATAAGAATGTTATAGAATACATAAAAAATTTAATAGAATATGGAAGGAAGTAAAACAATTTCAGCTTCCAATTAACCGTACGATGAATTGTGAAGTTACTATAAGTCAAAATTTTGTTGACCAAATGTTTTGACCAAATATGAGTTATATCGATTTTATACCTAAAAACTATCCACTTAAGGATACATATACTAATCAATAGTGTCGAGTGAATATGTCTAATTAATTTTTCATAGAATAGATTTACAACATCAATTAAAAAATTTAAAAATATTCACCACACTCAAAAAATGATATCTTGTATAATGTAATTACTTTTACAGAAGTTGGAGACATTGAGATATCACACTCTATATAAGGATTTATTAATGATTATTAAGAAATTAATTTTTTTGAATATGTCTTTACAAGTAATAGGAACCCTTACACATGAATGAGACCAATTCTTTTTCCTCACAAGAATATTTTCCCTTATAGTACGATACTTTGTTTTTAGGATAAATTTCAAAATCGAAGATGAAGGAAAACCTAACTACTAATATTGTTTCAAAGAATAATGGATTTTCATTCATGGGGGGAAACCAATCTGTTCAACCAAATTTTATCAGAGATTGAGTTTCATTGAAATTCTAATAAAACATTTAATTCTCTTTATAATTGTTATAAAATTTGATATGTGCTTGATTTTCATATACATTTACATAATAATTATCCTATATTGAAAATAGGATAACTATGATACTAATTAAATTTCAATATATCCAATAATCCCATGTATAACAATTATAGAATACTATTGGAAGTTGGACTTCCATATGTGCATTTCTTTATATAAAACTTGATCCAAGATATGGATTTGTTTGTTATGTTTAATAAACATATTGGCAGCATCATAATGTCAAGTAGAGAGTAATATTCTATATTTTAGAGGTGACTTCAATTTTTATTCTGATTTTTTTACATTTGTACAAATATTTTTTTAAATTTACATTAAATAATGTTCTATTTTAAGTATGTTTTTAAAATTTTAAATGTAGGATATACTTAGATAATTAACATTTGTAAGTTATATATATACCTTTTTGGTGTTAATAAACTCGTTTAATATATATAAATTAATTTATATTATTTTAAACAACTATTTTTAAATTGTTTTGAAACAATTTTAATGTACAAAATTATATATTCTATGTACATTTTCTAATTGGGGTAGTATTTTAAATTTAAGTGATTTGAAGTTATAATTTTAAACACATAAATATTTACCCTGGATGTTCAATTCAAGCCAACTTTATTTGGAACAAATGGGGTTATATAGTTAATTAATTTCAAGATGTTTAAAATGTTTGAAATATTAGATATTCAAAAAATGTAATAATGGTTCAATGTGTATAAATGTTATCGTCTAATGGTCAGTTCATTTTGGTTTTTTTAGACCATGATGAATTAACTTGTTTTCTGTATTCTTACTGTTCATTTCCCTATGCTTGAAAATGAAATAAAATATAATAATCTTATTAAGTTTATATTTAATTATAAAATATCATTACCGCTCTCCATGAAGGTGTTGATGGAAAATGAAATATTTCACCCATGGAGATAGTGAACCAACCATAATATGGATTACCTTTTCATTTTATAATAGAAGAAAAAAGGTAGATAATCAGTATTACATTAATATAATAATGGTTTTTTATTTGAATGATATTGATTTATATATATTACTATTTATTAAACAAATTTGGAGGAGGTAGAAAAGGAAAAGAACAGAAAATACATATATTGAGATACATACCTCTTCTTTTATATTTCCTCACATTACATACTACCTTGGCTTAAAGGATGGCTATTTATGAATATTTAAACCTCTAGAATAAGGATAAAGACATAGAAAATATATTTTTAATGATAATATTAAAAGTTCTAAACTTTTGATGTAAGGGGAGATGTGGTGGTGAAGGGTGGTTTTTTGTAATTAGAGAATAGGGGTATTTGAAAAAAAAATTATTCATTTTTTTTGTTATTTTTAACATGAATACAAATAATATTGATCATTGTGACTATAAATATTAATTGGTGTATGTGATTTTGAGATAATTTATTATTATATAATGTCATAAGCAATTAGTATTGTTTTAATTTATAATTTAAAGCAAAATATTTTGTAATGTTTTACTATTCAACAAATAAAGGAAATTTCTTTAAAAATTTAAAAGTATTACCCTAATATAATTTTGATTTCCTAATTCCAAAAATTATATCTATTTTATCAAAATAATTTTCTAAATATGTTAAATGGAATTTTTAAAAAATAATTGTTATTTGAAATGTTCCAATTTTTTTAATGATAGATTAAAGTTTTCTTCCCTTAAAAAATTATTTATGTTTCAAAAAAATAATGGTTTTTATATACCAAAAAAAATTCTAATTTTTTTTTGAATGGTATATTTTAATTAACATTTTACCATTTACTATAATAATTTATTTAATAATATTAAAACATATTTCTTTTCCTAAAAATACAATTATGTTTTTTTATGTAGAATATTTATTTTATCATATTTTTCTATGTTATTTTAATTTTATTATTTACTTATCATATAATATCCAAATATTGTTTTACTATCCAACAATCAAGTATCATTTTTAATGGTGGGGTTGTTATACCTAATAGCTAGGTTCTTACTCCAACAGTCATATTTCTAATGGTAATTTTTGTTTTGGACTCCCTATAAATACCTTTCAATTAATTCATTCATAATTAAAATGAATTCCTCCCAATGTTATATATTCTTCATTTTTAAATTATTTATTGTATTATAATTTTTTTGATATATTTTAATATTGTTTCTAATGAGTGTAATTATTCTAATATTTGATGATAATCCAAATTCCCCCATTATATTTATTTTCCTTTTTTTTATTATCCAATTGTACTACTTATTCATTTTATTAGGAATATTTATTTCCTAAATATAATATTCTATAATAAATTATTTTTTGTTTTTATTATGTGTCGCATGAATTAAATACCATACAATATTTATAAATAATAAAAATTATTTTTTGAAAAATATTATACATTAAAATGTATGTATTTTTATAGGGAGCCACGGGATGACTTATTCTCAACATTCATTCCATTTGAGATACCAATGATAATATTTAAATAATCACAAACTTCTAAAAGTTGTTTCAAATTAAAATAGATGGGGATGAAACATGAAAAAGATCTCCTTCTTATAAACAAGATTGTATATCTTCTTTTGTATTTCACAACCACCATCCCTAGGTTTATGGTAACAACCCCAAAAATTAGAACCCTCAATAGATGATGAGTTCTAATATTTCCCTTTCAGTTTATTGAACTTAACTGATCACTTCACCAATGAAGGGAATGTAACGTCTTATAATGTATGTGTAATTTGAATTAATTTATATGGAAATATTTCAAGACTGTGAAATTTAACGTCACCTGATTCCGAGGTCTGTAGATCCCAAAAAGTAATTTAGAACATTGTATGAGGTAAATTCAGTAAATATGGTTGTGGGGTTTTCTATCCAATGAACGATTTCTCATCTCATAAATTATAGGGCACCGTTGAATTAAGAATGTCAAGATTCGCCTAGAAATGACTAAACATAAGCCAACAAGGGCCGAGAAAAAAATGTTTTTTTGGAATTTTGTAAAAGAATAATAAAATAATTAAAAAGAATTATTTTATTTTATTTATCACATTTGAGTGATGGACGATTATTTTGTAGGTAAGTGACCTGGTGGTGACAATGCACATCAAAGATGCTCATTAATGTCTTGTAATACTCTAAGCGTAATGACAGCTTAATGATTCGTAACAGCGAAATTGTTTCTTAAATAAAATAGCATAACAACTTGACGTCGCATCATAATGGGAATGTTGTAATGTGATCCAATTTATTGTTTGACATGTCAATGAAATAGGGATTCAAATTTGGAGGATTCTCTAGAAAACCTCTAATAGGATTCCACCCCAGCGAAGAACGACTAACTCTGGTGGAACTTGTTCATCATTGATGCCTTTCAAAGAACAGAGTCAGAAATAGACTTTGACGTCTCAAATCTGTCGAGGACAAATTCCATGACATCAAACATCGTAGGATGTAGTGGGTTATTTTATTTTAAAGTTTCCCTGTCCTTATTTAAAAATGATGAATGCAGATTAACCTACAAACATGATAATCTGTGGACCGTGCATTCTAACAGGATGATGACTTCTTTGGGGTTCATTTATTCAGGATTGATTTATCCTTGTTGTTTGAATTAAAATCCTCAGACCTGCCTTGTTTTGTAAATTTCTCATGTGGAGGGAATGGGCCCACATGAACAAGGCCCGAGCCCCTCTGTTTTTTGTGTTCTTCGAGGCCATCCACATGAATCGACGACCAGATAGACATGAGACCTTTGCTGTAGAGAAGGCGTTACCCAGTGAATGTAGGCACTAACGCTAGGAAGAAGGGACCTCTGGTTCAAACTCGGGGTTCTTAGGAAGAATCTGCCAGCATGCCACGATGGCACACCAGGGAAAGGCTGGGAGTAGACTATGTTGCGGAAGAGCAAGAGAAGCCCCCAGCCAAGCCGGCAGCTGGAGGCTATTGATGCAGTCGCTCATCTGCATTGAAGGCCCTAGGATGTGGCACAGATCCACGTCCCACACGACGAGCCTCAGTCACTTAACTGCAGCTGAGGAGGAACACTGTGGAGACCTGCAGGGTGATGGAGGTAGATGGAATCGTCTCCTGGCCACATCTGGAGATGCATACCTATCTTCCTATTGCGGACTAGGCGGGGTGCGAACTGCCTAGCTGGCCAGACCCACATCGCAGGCAGGACCAGCGGCTCCCCGTGGTGGGCCTTTCCCACTGCACAGTGAGCCTGACCTGAGCCGCATGAGCCGTACCATGATTGCGGGAAAGACCCACAACCAGTGGGAAATACTTATGCTGGCGAGAAAAACTCTGGCCCTCTTCGGGTCGGGCCAAACAAAACCTTATCGTCAGAGTCCCGGTGGGCTAGATCCTCAGCCTACTAGGTTAGGTCCAGAGAGGCCTATTGGGCCTACCCCACTAGACAGGATGGACCGGACTGACCTCAACCAGAACCAGGTCGGGTCGAGTCCATCTAAATGTACCAAGATATGTGGGACTGCCCGTGCTGGGTCAGTTGGGTTGGTCTCACTGAGTTAGACCGGGTCTTGTCACAATCGGTCCTCTGGTTACTAAAATGCATGTATCTTTCATACCGTGTGTCTGATTGATGAGTCGTTTGAGGAGATGGGATCCTCTCAATGAGGAGGATCGTTTGGATTGATCTATGATGGATTTTTGGAATGCTAAGATGAGACAAAGGGCTTGAGGATAGGTTCTCCTAAGCACACTATGTACAAAACCCTGCATTTGGCTGAGACCTAACGACTGGTGACTTTTGGCCCTATGGGATTCACTTCTCCGTGAATTTTCAAACCCACAGTGGGAAGTACCTCTCTGATACTTTTCAAGACCATGGTACGTGATTAGTATTTTTACATTAGTTGTACATGACTATTTTGATGCACCTCTCTATGACCTTGCAATCCCATGGTATAGGATGGGGGTAGAGAAACTCTGCAGCCCAAAGTTTGTAGAGACCCGAAGCTTATCGTACATGGACATTACATTACTTTTACGGAATACTTAATACATAACAAAAACACACACACAAGGATCGTAATAGTTTAGTGTCTTTGGAAACTCGGAATGTAATCTTCTAATCACGGTGAAAGATCTTCAATATCTCCCATAAAGATCTTCCCTTTTTTTACCTATAAACCTTTCTTTATATCCTGGGGAAAAGAAAACATAAAAGGGTGAGCTCAAATGCTCAGTAAGGGTAAACAAAAGAAATATCAATCACATCATATACATAAGAACATAGCTTTTTGGAAATCTTAGCCTGCAAAAGAGCTCATAATATCATAACATGGGATAAATCATAGAAGTGAAAATGAGATCCCCATAATCATAACATGAAACTTGATACTTTGTGGCATGCACACATAATCATGGAAAATCATTTCTTGTTTGTCATGACTCATTGCCAAGACTATCTTAGTGGACAAAGTCCCTTTATGAATCGAGTAACCCTCGTTTCAGTCCTGTTTCACTGAACCGGTATAACCTACCATTCCAGCCATGTCTATCTCATGAGATAAAAAATCTTTACCCAATGCATTAGAGGGAGATATAAGTCCCACCCATCTTATAATGAATCCTTTCTTATGTATGCCACATAATCATAAATCATACATCATCGCATAACACATGTAACAAAAATGAGATTTTTGAAACATCATGACATCATAAATCAATTCATATAAGATAAAGGAATTCATAAACATAATTCCATCACAACATAGTCAAATAAATGTAAAAATATGGATAGAAACAGAACCCTTTATTATCTTAGATGGAAAATAATTTTGATAAAACACTTGAATTGAATTCTTGAGGAAAATATCCTTTCTTCTTCAAAATGAATTTCTTTTCACAAAACATCATGCAATTTTAAAAGAAAGAGATTTTATTGAAAATAGTCATGAAATCTTTTAGAGTAAGCTTCATGAAAATAAGGCTTTATAAAACAGTAGAAATCCATTCGTGCCGTATAAGTTAAAAAAAACATTCTTCGTACTTTTGTCCGAAAAGTCAAAAAGTACCTCGTACGAAAAACGACAAAAGATTCCTTTCATACGTATTACTAAAAACTCACCGAAGGGTAAAAATGGATTTAAAAAATTTTAGGTGGATGGAAATAATATTACATATTGAGTAAACATGGATGTGGATGATAAAATACACCCCAGTAAATACTTACGAATAAACAATCTCGGATAAAAATGAGATTGTGATATTTCCCTTACCTTAGGTCCGATTTGCTTTGTATGTGTCCGAAGCTCCTGTATAATGGTTTAAATAAAGTCATTGACTTATTACAGAATCATATTCATTGTTATGATATCATATATGGTTCACTTATGACATTATATTACCCGTTCTTTTGTAAATTCCATGTTAAAGAAGCGTTTTGGGTAAAATCGTTTCTTTTATCGTAGGTGTTTTGACTTGTTGTTCTTGACATTATTATTACTTATATCATGATTTACATACTTCCAGAATATAAAATATGATTTATATATCATATATATTCAGTATATATATATATATATAATAGATAGATAAATGAAATTAAAAACACCGTTCATGGAGACGGTAGTCCGTACGTACGCATGAATGCTGTTTTCCTTTCCCTATTGTATTGAATGGAAGTAAGTAGATGACATACATATATATATATACATAAATACAGTAGCTTTATATTGTCATATATTTCATTATTATTTCTTATATATACTTTATAATCATTCTTAAATGGTTAACATGGAGAATGAATCTCATCGCGTCGTAGAGACGGTAGTCCGTACGTACGCACAAGCGATGATATCATTTCCATAAATATTGAATTGAATTGGAGTGGATTATACAATATATCAGAATCAATATGATGTTTTAATAACTATGTATAGTTATTCTTTACACCATTATACCCATCCATGTAAGGTGGTGGTGGAAAATAGATTACACCACGGCGTGGAGACGGTATTCCGTACGTACGCACGCGCGGTGATTTCTTTTTTCGTAGGATGGATAGATGGTGAAATAGGGTTGTTTCATACTTATAATAACATATCAGTATATGAGTGATACTGATGTTATTACTTCATAATGAAACAACCTAAGAAGAAGAAGTGGAAGAAGAAATAAAGATGAAAGAATTGGTAACGGTAATTACCTCTTCTTTGAAGCGCCTTTTGGAGACCTCCTCTTAGGGAACTAAAATTGGTCTTTGAGGAAGACCAGAACCTCTAGGATGTTTCTAGGGAAGTGTAGAAGAGATTTTGGCAGGGTTTGGCCGAGCTTGAGTGCTCAAATTGGTGTGAGGAGGAGGGGGAGGAGGTGTCCTTTTATAAGGGAGGAGAGGGGCACCTTAGGAATACCTCAAAATATTATTTTATATTAATGTCACAATCGGTTTATAATGGTTCCAAAGGGTCTTATTTCGAAGCTAAAGTGGGTATGGGTCGAACTCCTATCAACCAATAGGATTTAGACAAGTTTAGGTTATTATTTTAACCTTATCAATTAGATTTAACTCTAAGTTAAAAAATTTAACTTTTACCATGTCTTTTTGTTTTCTTTCACTATATGGTTAATACACTTACTATAACATGCCAAACGAACCCCAAATTGTTTATTATTAATATATATATCCTTATCTAAGTCATTTGGCCGAACCTTATATTTTTAGGAATAAAATAACAATTAATAATATAATATTTTATTTAAAAACTATTTTGTGTCAATTTTGACACTATTTGATATATGATTTTTGTGAAAGTCATAACAGAATTAACTGTTCGAACCAAGTTGATTAAATCAACATTAATATATCATAGTAACCTAGAAAATTAGTGGAATTCATAAAAATTCTCAAATTACATTTATTTTGGTGTTTATAACATCAATTATGTCAATATTTCATAAATAAGATAATTACTGCATCATCTTTGTGTCATAAATTAATTACATTATTTGATGTCTAAAAATTACAAATAAAATACCATTATGTAGGAAATCCTTTTAGCTTTCTAATGAATATTTATAGTCGAATTTATCTTATGTATAACCCCATATTAAAAATGATTTACTTATTAAACATTGATTTTAACTATTTTAACCCTTCTTTAAATAAATTAATAATAAATGTCCTAATCTAATCCAAGTGGGCCTAAATGGTCATATTTTATTCCTAAGTTTGTTTTTGGTCGAATTACACTTGTCCAATAGAATTAGGACATGTGTTAGGGTAATATTGATATCATATTTACCCTTAGTTACCCTATTTACTATTAACCGCGGTAAAAATAGTAAAAAGTTACTATTCACCAAAAAATTATTTTTATCTCATTGAACAAAATTTTACTTACTGATATCAACCGTGTCTGTCGGATTTTTTAAATTCCATTCACAGAAGCGTTAAAATTATGTTTTATGAAAAATTCAGTTTTTTTAACTACCACTTAGTAGTTTCACTATTCATCAAAAAATGAAGGTTTTCAGAAAAATGCCAAAATTTCATCCTAAGCTATATTTCATATTCCGAATTCAAAAATGAAGTCTATTTTACCAAATTCATAACATAGAAGTTGAATTAATTAATTTTATAATTAAATCCCGCTGTTAAGACAAATAGCGTGTTTTTAAGAAACAATTTCTATCAAAAGATTGATACTTGATTATGTCTGGTTTAAATGTGAAATTACAACCAATGACCAGCATTGAATTAAATTGTAAAAATATATTCTAAATATACTTTAAAACCACTCAAATTAATAATTTATCACTATTAATTATTTCGATTAAAAATGTTGTTTTTTTAATTATAATTAATAATTTTCACTATTCATCAGAATATGAAAGTTATCCGAAAAGTACCAAAATTTCACCTTAGGCTAAATTCGATACTCCGAATCCAAAAATGAAGTTCATTTTGAAATATAAGATTTACAGAATTTTAAAAAGTGGTTATTACTATTCATAACGGCTAGTTTTAATAATATTTTAATAGCATATCGTTGTTTAGTGAAACTCGTTATTGCGTACTACACACGCTATCGAGGAAGGTCGCGATTGCGTGTATGCAAGGCAAGTCAAGGATGCGTGTTGTGCAAGCTCCTTTTGGTGTAGCGTACAATACAAGACATTAGTGAAAAAAGAAAGAATATTTTTCATAAAATCTCGGGCTGTTACATTCTACCCCCCTTAAAATGAATTTCGCCCTCGAAATTCGTCGGGGTTATAAATGGTTTACTATTCGAAAGATTAGAATCCCACATCGTAAAAAGGAATACAAAAACTTGGCTTTAAAAACTAAAGTATGAAATGTAACGATTACCCAAATAAACTAATCGATGGGTTTCCACATAGGTAAAAATATGGATATGGAAGAGAAATCTAACCATCATGTTCTGATGGATAGTGGTAGAGAACATGGCTATGGAAAAGCCAGTAATCACAAATCCATATATTTGTGATGATATATGGTACCATCTGATTAATCAGGTATAAGATCACTAGGACAACATTTTTGGTTTTCAAGATCATTTCCCTAAAGTTGAAAATTTGAATTAGAATAAATACTTACTTTATTTTGGTACAATATCACTATTGTCCGTGCCTTTAACAATTTCCACATCATCTCTTAAAGAAATGAAGTTGAATTTGTCATTCGCGATGTGTTAGCAGATCATGTGATAGAATGATGGGTCATTCCATCTGTCTCAAACAAAAGGTTAGAAAAGTTATCAAAAAATACATAAATCCATCTATAGTGAGATTAATCATATATGGTTCCTAAAATGAACTTATACATCACATATCATACTGCTTAATATAATAAAACTAGTTTCTACTAAACAGGGACTTCCTGTAGGTCAGTGGTAGGCGATAAAGGCCAGTCGCACTTCGGTTGTGGGTTCGATTCCCACAGCCTTGTCCGAAGCGATGGGCTGTCGCCCATCCTGCAGGTTTTCCTTTTTCTAAAACTACGTTACTATAAAATCCCATCAATAATATCGAAAATCTTCTATCCTTAAACAATACTAACTTATGTCCAACATAATCCAGTCTAATCTTTAGGCTTATACATAATACTGTAGTCCACTCTCATAATATAGTAACAACGATTACCAGAGATTTAATATTGTCGTTGATCCCCACATATCACAAGATATGTCTTGTTGGTCACATTCCAAACATTCAAAGTCCTTAATCATGTATTCTCTTGAATACCTTAGTGAAAACATGAGTGCAGTTAAAAGTTAACACTTTCCACATACCAAAATCCTCAAAATTCTATATACTCAAACCATGATATCACTTAGTCCTTATATCAATCATGAGCTCATGAATACTATTAAACATTTCATTTTCTCGTCTTCATTATGCGCATATCATCTTATTTCCAAAAAATATCTCAATCACTTTGAATACCACATCAATAAATATTGCAATACTCAATGATACAACATTATTTTGGAATCCCATTACATAAACACTTAATCATTCCACCACATCGTTGTCATATTCAACATTGCCAATAGTGATCGCATGTGATTTACCTTTGTCCTTTGCCTTCAGTGGTTGCTCATGTTGATCATCACTAACCCTTGGATTAGGGCAATTATTAGCATAATGCCCCATTTCCTTGCACTTGAAGCATTGAAGTGTTGGCGGTGCGTTCTCTGCAATGTTTGCTTTATTCACATCATTAGAAACCCTTTTTCCATTACTTCGACACTCAGCTGCTCGATGACCTTCTTTTCCACACTTAAAACATTTTCTAGTCCCTTTAAGACAATCTCCACCATGCTTCTTTCCACACTTTGTGCATAAGGAAACATTCATCTTCTTTTCACCATTATTCTGAGATTTCTCCTTGAACTCCATCTTTCGTTTCTTGTCAAAACCACGAGATGGATATATAACACCAACTTCCATTTCTACCTTGATAGCACAACGCACAATTTCTTCATAGCTACTGAAGTCTCTTATAGCTAATGCCCTTTGAAGACTTGGTTTTAAGCCACTGAAAAATCGATCAACTTTACTTTCAGGTTGGATGATAATTCCAGAAGCATACCTTGCAAGTCTTGTAAAATTTGCTTCATAGGTACCAACAGATTCATCGTCCCTTTGCTTCAGTTCAAGAAACTCTTTCTCCATCATTGTTCGAAGAATACGAGGGAAGTACTTACTGAAAAACAAGTTCTTGAACTCGTCCCATTCCATGGACTCAATTTCATCTCTTGGCCTCGTATTCTTGATAAGATTCCACCATTGATCAGCTTCACCTTCCAAACGATATACTGCTAAGATGACTTTATCATGATCAGAACATTGAAGAACTGAAAATATCTTTTCAGTAGTACTGATCCATTGTTCAGCCACAAGTGGATCAGAAGACCCACTGAAAGAAGGTGGACGTTTCCTCATGAAGGACTCAATAGAATATTGTTCCCTTCTCAGCTCATTTGGAAGTCCAGAATGATTCATAGCTTGTGTAAGTATAGCAATAAGATTTTGCACTCCATCTCCCATAACATTTGTTTGTTCAGGAGGGCAATCATTGCATTGTCCATTGCATTGATCAACACGGTTCCTTCGGGTCCCAGCCATCGTCTAAAACCCAAAAAGAATAGTGTGAGAGGCAAAAATCATGCTAGGGAAAACAACATAATAAAGGGGGAGTACCTTCAATATCCAACATCTTAGGTATAATTCTATGATCGTTAGCGTAATTCTATTACTATAACCTATACGTATACTTATCCCTAGGGACATCCCTAGACATACCTTAGAAATATCTCTAGGGATCTCACTAACGTTTCCGCATCCTAGTTTCCAAAGGTTGACTAAACCTTTCCTTTGATACCAACTGTAGAGACCCGAAGCTTATCGTACATGGACATTACATTACTTTTTCAGAATACTTAATACATAACAAAAACACACACACAAGGATCGTAATAGTTTCGTGTCTTTGGAAACTCGGAACGTAATCTTCTAATCGTGGTGAAAGATCTTAAATATCTCCCATAAAGATCTTCCCTTTTTTTTACCTATAAACCTTTCTTTATATCCTGGGGAAAAGAAAACATAAAAGGGTGAGCTCAAATGCTCAGTAAGGGTAAACAAAAGAAATATCAATCTCATCATATACATAAGAACATAGCTTTTTGGAAATCTTAGCCTGCAAAAGAGCTCATAATATCATAACATGGGATAAATCATAGAAGTGAAAATGAGATCCCCATAATCATAACATGAAACTTGAAACTTTGTGGCATGCACACATAATCATGGAAAATCATTTCTTGTTAGTCATGACTCATTGCCAAGACTATCTTAGTGGACAAAGTCCCTTTCTGAATCGAGTAACCCTCGTTTCAGTCCTGTTTCACTGAACCGGTATAACCTACCATTCCAGCCATGTCTATCTCATGAGATATAAAATCATTACCCAATGCATTGGAGGGAGATATAGGTCCCACCCATCTTATAATGAATCCTTTCTTATGTGTGCCACATAATCATAAATCATACATCATCGCATAACACATGTAACAAAAATGGGATTCTTGAAACATCATGACATCATAAATCAATTCATATAAGATAAAGGAATTCATAAACATAATTCCATCCCAAAATAGTCAAATCAATGTAAAAATATGGAAAGAAACAGAACCCTTTATTATCTTAGATGGAAAATAATTTTGATAAAACACTTGAATTGAATTCTTGAGGAAAATATCCTTTCTTCTTCAAAATCAATTTCTTTTCACAAAACATCAAGCAATTTTAAAAGAAAGAGATTTTATTGAAAATAGTCATGAAATCTTTTAGAGTAAGCTTCATGAAAATAAGGATTTATAAAACAGTAGAAATCCGTTCGTGCCGTATAAGTTAAAAAAACATTCTTCGTACTTTTGTCGGAAAAGTCAAAAAGTACCTCGTACGAAAAACGACAAAAGATTCCTTTCATACGTATTACTAAAAACTCACCGAAGGGTAAAAATGGATTTAAAAAATTTTAGGTGGATGGAAATAATATTACATATTGAGTAAACATGGATGTGGATGATAAAATACACCCCAGTAAATACTTACGAATAAACAATCTCGGATAAAAATGAGATTGTGATATTTCCCTTACCTTAGGTCCGATTTGCTTTGTACGTGTCCGAAGCTCCTATATAATGGTTTAAATAATGTCATTGACTTATTACAGAATCATATTCATTGTTATGATATCATATATGGTTCACTTATGACATTATATTACCCGTTCTTTTGTAAATTCCATGTTAAAGAAGCGTTTTGGGTAAAATCGTTTCTTTTATCGTAGGTGTTTTGACTTGTTGTTATTGACATTATTATTACTTATATAATGATTTACTTACTTCCAGAATATAAAATATGATTTATATATCATATATATTCAGTATATATATATATATAATAGATAGATAAATGAAATGAAAAACACCGTTCATGGAGACGGTAGTCCGTACGTACGCATGAACGCTGTTTTCCTTTCCCTATTGTATTGAATGGAAGTAAGTAGATGACATACATATATATATATACATAAATCCAGTAGCTTTATATTGTCATATATTTCATTATCATTTCTTATATATACTTTATAATCATTCTTAAATGGTTAACATGGAGAATGAATCTCATAGCGTCGTGGAGACGGTAGTCCGTACGTACGCACAAGCGATGATATCATTTCCATAAATATTGAATTGAATTGGAGTGGATTATACAATATATCAGAATCAATATGATGTTTTAATAACTATGTATAGTTATTCTTTACACCATTATACCCATCCATGTAAGGTGGTGGTGGAAAATAGATTACACCACGGCGTGGAGACGGTATTCCGTACGTACGCACGCGCGGTGATTTCTTTTTTCGTAGGATGGATAGATGGTGAAATAGGGTTGTTTCATACTTATAATAACATATCAGTATATGAGTGATACTGATGTTATTACTTCATAATGAAACAACCTAAGAAGAAGAAGTGGAAGAAGAAATAAAGATGAAAGAATTGGTAACGGTAATTACCTCTTCTTTGAAGCGCCTTTTGGAGACCTCCTCTTAGGGAACTAAAATTGGTCTTTGAGGAAGACCAGAACCTCTAGGATGTTGCTAGGGAAGTGGAGAAGAGATTTTGGCAGGGGTTGGCCGAGCTTGAGTTCTCAAATTGGTGTGAGGAGGAGGGGGAGGAGGTGTCCTTTTATAAGGGAGGAGAGGGGCACCTTAGGAATACCTCAAAATATTATTTTATATTAATGTCAAAATCGGTTTATAATGGTTACAAAGGGTCTTATTTCGAAGCTAAAGTGGGTATGGGTCGAACTCCTATCAACCAATAGGATTTAGACATGTTTAGGTTATTATTTTAACCTTATCAATTAGATTTAACTCTAAGTTAAATAATTTAACTTTTACCGTGTCTTTTTTTTTCTTTCACTATATGGTTAATACACTTACTATAACATGCCAAACGAACCCCAAATTGTTTATTATTAATATATATATCCTTATCTAAGTCATTTGGCCAAACCTTAGATTTTTAGGAATAAAATAACAATTAATAATATAATATTTGATTTAAAAACTATTTTGTGTCAATTTTGACACTATTTGATATATGATTTTTGTGAAAGTCATAACAGAATTAAATGTTCGAACCAAGTTGATTAAATCAACATTAATATATCATAGTAACCTAGAAAATTAGTGTAATTCATAAAAATTCTCAAATTACATTTATTTTGGTGTTTATAACATCAATTATGTCAATATTTCATAAATAAGAAAATTATTGCATCATCTTTGTGTCATAAATTAATTAAATTATTTGATGTCTAAAAATAACAAATAAAATACCATTATGTAGGAAATCGTTTTAGATTTCTAATGAATATTTATAGTCGAATTTATCATATGTATAACCCCATATTAAAAATGATTTACTTATTAAACTTTGATTTTAACTATTTTAACCCTTCTTTAAATAAATTAATAATAAATGTCCTAATCTAATCCATGTGGGCCTAAATGGTCATATTTTATTACTAAGTGTGTTTTTGGTCGAATTACACTTGTCCAATAGAATTAGGACATGTGTTAGGGTAATATTGATATCATATTTACCCTTAGTTACCCTATTTACTATTAACCGCGGTAAAAATAGTAAAAAGTTACTATTCACCAAAAAATTATTTTTATCTCATTGAACCACATTTTACTTACTGATATCAACCGTGTCTGTCGGATTTTTGAAATTCCATTCACAGAAGCGGTAACATTATGTTTTATGAAAAATTCAGTTTTTTTTAACTACCACTTAGTAGTTTCACTATTCATCAAAAAAATGAAGGTTTTCAGAAAAATGCCAAAATTTCATCCTAAGCTATATTTCATATTCCGAATTCAAAAATGAAGTCTATTTTACCAAATTCATAACATAGAAGTTGAATTAATTAATTTTATAATTAAATCCCGCTGTTAAGACAAATAGCGTGTTTTTAAGAAACAATTTCTATCAAAAGATTGATACTTGATTATGTCTGGTTTAAATGTGAAATTACAACCAATGACCAGCATTGAATTAAATTGTAAAAATATATTCTAAATATACTTTAAAACCACTCAAATTAATAATTTATCACTATTAATTATTTCGATTAAAAAAGTTGTTTTTTTAATTATAATTAATAATTTTCACTATTCATCAGAATATGAAAGTTATCCGAAAAGTACCAAAATTTCACCTTAGGCTAAATTCGATACTCCGAATCAAAAAATGAAGTTCATTTTGAAATATAAGATTTACAGAATTTTAAAAAGTGGTTATTACTATTCATAACGGCTAGTTTTAATAATATTTTAAAAGCATATCGTTGTTTAGTGAAACTCGTTATTACGTACTACACACGCTATCGAGGAAGGTCGCGATTGCGTGTATGAAAGGCAAGTCAAGGATGCGTGTTGTGCAAGCTCCTTTTGGTGTAGCGTACAAAACAAGACATTAGTGAAAAAAGAAAGAATATTTTTCATAAAATCTCGGGCTGTTACAAAGTTAGTGGTAAGAACCTCTTTGTGACATGGAATGCCCAATGTACTCGCTCGAGGAGAAGTTCTCCAGTAGCTGAGGTGTTCGACCATGTGACTGATGATGCTACTGATACTACCCTAGTATATACCTGGTGTGAGTAGTGTTGTGTTTTATACTTTACATTTATAATTTTTGTGTGGTCTTTCGTATTTTATTTTGGGGTCCTTACTGAGTACAGAGTTAATCACCCCTGCACGGGCTTCGCCCACCTGTGTTTTCTCTGGTGCAGAAGACCGATGTTTCGACAAGGGTGATCAGGGACACAGGACTGACAGATGCTACGATAGTGTAATTGGTGGTCTAGGACCAGGCATGGCCCAATAGGACTAGGCAGATAGGAAATATTACTTCGGCTTCTGGTAGCTTCATTACTCTAACGATCATGTGGGGTTTTCTGGTGATGTCCATTAGATATTTTTGTTACTTCCAATTTTAATTTGTTGATGGTTTCTTATTCTAGCCCACATACATTCAGTTTCACTTGCACTCACCTTTTTTTAGTGGTACTTGTTTCCACTTTTTAGTATTATGGGATTTGGTTGGGTGTGTGCATGCTCATACAGGTACTTAGGAAAATGCTCTCCACTTTTGGGTTGACGCCTTCGGCACTAGTCACCGTCCCCTGGCCTTTTGAATTTGGGTATGGGGTTGTCATAGTACGGTCCATGGGGGACGAGTCTTGACAAACTGGTATCAATGTTTGGTCAGTTCCCCCTGAATGACTGAGAGTTTATGTTTTTTTTGGGGGAACTGTGTTAATTTTTGGGAGTTCTACTTTCAGATTCGGGGAGTCCAGCGTTGGTACAACAGTAGATGCATCTATATTCCAGGACCTTGAATTCTATTTTCATCTTAATACATGAAAATACAGGTTTCATAAGTGTCTTCTTGTCTTGTTTAAGATCCATCTTACCAGGTATAACTTTCTAATCGTTGTACATCATGATCTATCTAAAGATTCCTCCACATAGACAACCAACCAGGGTCCTAATTCGAGGTCATGAGGATAGCCCACCATGCAACGTGGTTTCTGTTCAGGGACGAGTTCTAGAGATGGCCCCATAGGGTGGTTCACCGGAGCTACCACAACCTGATGGTCTACATCTATTACTAGTGGTTCTAGCAGAGGATGTTCAAAGGATCATTTCCCTATGTGAGTTTCAGAGACATAGTCATCACAGGTTCTGGGGAGAGACTGGTCCTCAGGTCGCTAAGGACTTGCTGGAGTTTGTGAAGTGGGTCATCTTCTTAGTGAGGACACCGCATGACCATATGGAGATCTTGGTAGCGAGCCATCTATAGGGATCAGTAGGGAGATAGAGGAGATTGACCATCTAGACTCACGATGAGGTGACCCTCACTTGGGTTGACTTTGAGAGGCTTTTCCAGGAGGAGTTTTTCTCCATGACCTTGCACACTAGGAGCATCCAAGAACAGCTTCAGCTACAGCTGGACAACATGATGGTGGACGAGTACATGGCAGGGTTCATAGATCTTTCCTGCTACACCACATATATGGTGTGAAACCCATTCCTTGGGGATCAAGACATTGAGTAGGGACTCTAGAGGAAGATCAGGGATTAGGTGGTGTCTCTTATCATCCCTACCCAAGATAGGGTGTTGGAGTGAGCCCTTTTAGTAAAGAGATTCATAGAAGATAAGGTTCCCACAGTTAGAGCTACCAGTAGACCCCAGGTGGTGGAGTATTCGGAAGGTATAAGACAACAGATGTGTCGGCCCAAGCCGGCTAGGTATTTTAGAGGGCGACCCAAAGACTCAGGTTCAGTAGTGAAAGACTCCCAGTCCAGAGGCAGTCAGATGGGGGATAGGATTTTCTACTCATGTGGTGGGCTGGGACACATGGAACGTGACTACCCGATCCACCGTACAAATGAACAATAGAAAATCGAGGTCCAGCGACAGCGGTTCGAGAAAGGAGGTTCGTAGGGAGGCAAATGTGGTATGGGAGCTGGTCGTGCGGTAGGCATTGGTTGATTGTTCGAGGTGTTACCCCCACCACCCATAGGTGGTCCACCCCGACCTCAGGGAGCATGGAGATAGGTTCAAGCATAGATTCAAGAAGTATAGTCTTTTGACCACGGTGCTCGAGAGATGATCTGTGGTACGATCTGTGTCTTCTCCACCTAGCTACAGTACTAATAGACCAAGGTTCTAGTCACTCCTTCCGTGCCACGAGTCTTGTTCGGAGCTCAGAGATTCTGGTGCAGTCGTTGGATCAATCTTTAGGGCTATAGACTCCTATAGGTGGGGATTCGATGATTACATACTGGTGCTGGTCTTGGGAGCTTACTCTAGGGGAAAAGAGATTTGGCTGGGATCTCTTAGTAGCAGTGTCAAGTCCTTATGAATTCATCTTTGGTATGGACTAGTTATCCGTATTCCATAATTAGATAGAATGTTTTAGGTGTATAGTGTGGTGTTTCTGTGGATATAGGACCAGGAATTCCTTTACCAGTGAAAAGGAAACCATTACTATACAGGACATACTCTCTCGGAGAAGGGTGCAGCCGATCACTCACCGTTTGTCTAGCCTCAACCCTGGTGCAGTGTAGTATATAAGTCCAAGAATTCTTGTAGTGGTGGAAGAGTTCAAGGATGTTTTTCTAGATGAGGTTCCCAGTCTACCTTCTCATATTGAGGTAGACTTTTTTATCGACCTATAACCCGGGACGACATTGATATCCACACCGGCATGTTGATTTTCTCCCGCAGAGCTCCACGTGTTGATTGTAAAACAAGAGGAATTGAAAGAGAAAATGTTCTTAAGGCCCAAAATTACACCATGGACAGCCCCGACACTTTTTTACAAAAATGAAGTTGGGATTTTGAGGTTATGGGTGGACTTTTGGCTCCTAAAACAGACTACCATGAAGAACATGTTCGGACTACCAAGGATTGATGAACTCTTTGACCAGTTGATGGAAGTGAAGTGGTTCTCAATGATAGACCTTGGATCAGGCTATCACTAGATTCAGGTATGGGACGAGGATGTACTGAAGATAGCCTTTTGGTGCCGGTATGGGCACTATGAGTTCCCAGTGATGTCATTCGGCATGACCAACACCCCAGTAGTGTTCATGGGCCTCATGAACATGATATTCCAGCCCTTCCTTGACTGGTTCACAGTTTTCATTATCGATGACATCTTGGTGTACTCAGCATCAGAGGAGGAGCATGATGTACACCTATAAGTAGTCTTGGATACACTCCAACAACACCAACTTTATGGTAATCACTTGAAGTGTTGGTTTTGGATTCATTAAGTCCATTTCCTAGGACACATCGTCTATGAGGCTGGAGTTTCAGTATATCCATCAAAGATAGAGGTGGTTCTTTCTTGGGAGCCACCCAGAAGCATTACTGAGGTACGAAGCTTCTTGGGGTTGGATGGTTACTATTGAAGGTTCATGCCCATCATTTCCAGGGTAGAGACACCCTTATTGGCATTGACATGGAAGATACAACCCTTCGTGTTGAAGGATAAATGCCAGTAGAGTTTCCAAGAGATGAGGTTGGGACTGACTAGTGCCCCCCCCCCATTTTGAGACTAATAGAGGAGGGCATTGGGTATATAGTATACTGTGAAGCATTAGGGCCCGAGCTCGGTAGTGTCTTGATTCTAGAGAAAGTGGTGACCACCTACAAATCATGGTAGTTGAGACAAAATAAGACGAATTACGCAACCCATGACCTAGAGTTAGCAGCGGTGGTCTTTTCCATTAAGATGTGGTGGCACAAATTGATGTGGGAATGGTTTACAGTTTACTCCGACTACAAGAGTCTATAGTATATCTTCACACATAAGTACATGAAACTGTGGAAGTAGTGATGGTTAGAGTTATTCTAGAAATATAATTTTTTATTTTCCATACTCTTGGAAAGCGGATCGTGGTGGCAGATGCATTCAGCATGAGGACCGGGTTGTAGCTGCTGAGTGAGGTGACATAGCAGTTAGCCGCGATGCAGATATTCTAATGGATGATGGTGAAGCTGTTTACTTCCAGTTGATGGTTGTTACTCCCCCAATCATACAAAAAGTACGGGAGGCACCTCTGGGTGTTGTTTCTTGTGAGGCCCGACATGCTCAGATATCCTCAGGATGAGATCTTGAGGGATTTTCGATAGGTGGGGAGAACGGCATCCTTTTCAGAGGGTTCACCATAGTACCAGTGGCGTTGTGGGAGGTGTTGTTGAGGGAGTTTCATACATCTCCCTTGCAGTACATCATGGAGGGGAAAATATGTACCAGGACCTCCGGCATCAGTGCCCGTGGCAAAGGATGAAGAAAGAAATTACCAAGTTAGTTTCATAATACCTCACTTTTCACCAAGTGATGGCTGAGCACCAGGTTCCAATAGGATTAACCCAGCCACTTGAGGTACCATAGTAGAAATGGGATGTTATATCGATGGAATTCATGATGGGGTTACTATATATGTCTAAAAATCATTACTCTATTTGGGTGATCGTTGAATGACTCACCTAGTCGGATCACTTCCTTCCCATCCAGGAGCAGGGACTGGTTGAGAGCATGGGACGCCTCTACGTCCAAGAGATTGTGTGGCTTCACATGGTAACTTTGTCGATTGTCTCATATCATAATACCCACTTTACATCTCGTTTGTGGAAGGGATTACATGAGGCGTTTGAAATGCAGCTGTGTTTGAGCACAAATTTTCATCCCCAATCAGATAGTCAGACAGAACATACCATACATACCTTGGGGGACATTCATCATGTGTGTGACCTAGACATTGGACATAGTTGGGAGTACCACCTACCACTGGTGTGGTGTTTTTAATACAACAACTATCGCCCCACAATTGGAAAGTCACCATTTTAGGACTTGTATGAGTGGCCTTGTAGATCATCCTTATGTAGGACATACCTAGGGGAGTCAGAACTAATGGGTCCAGAGTTGGTACGGGCTACCACCGAGAAGGTTTAGATCATCCAGGAGTGGATGAAGACTGCACAGAGTAAGAAGACGTCTATTTCCGATAAGATACATAGACCCTTGGAGATTGAGGAGGGATATCATGTGTTCCTTCGGGTACCACCCCAATGAGGATTGTGGAGATTTGTCTGGGGAGTTAATTTATCTTTTAGGTTCATCGGACCTTTTCACATCTTGAGTATAGTTGGAGAGGTGGCGTACTTCCTAGATCTTCCCCAACTGATGCATCAGGTGCATGATTTTTTCCATGTATGACAGCTGAGAAGGTACGTGCATGATCCATCAGACATTGTAGACTAGGGAAAGCTGGAAATTAACCATGGGGAAACGTTTGAGGAGTTCACAGTGGAGATAGAAGATTAACATGATCAGGTCCTACATGGGCGGTTGATTCCTCTAGTGCACATCCAATGGAAGAACGGTAATCTCTAGGAAAATACAAGGGAGTAGGACACTCAGATTCATGCTCAGTACCCCCATCTTTTTTTAGTTGTAGTTTGTCTTTCGGGGACGTAAATCCCTAAGGTGAGAAAAATGTAACATCCCATAATTTCCGTATAATATTTTTTCTTTATATAAAATTATTTCTAGACAGTGAAATTTGAAGGCACGTGATTCCGAGGTCCGGAGAGCTCGGAACAGAATTCTAAACTTTTTTTTAATGTACATTCTGTATACGTGTTTGCTGGATTTTACATCCTTTTTGATATTAATCATATCAAAAATAAGAGGACATTGTTAAATTCAGAATGCCAGGATTCTCCTAGAAATGACAGAACTTTGGCTTTCAATGGTTGAGGGGAATTTTTTTTCTCAGACTTTTCGAGAAAAATAATAAAATAATTTAAATGAAGTATTTTATTTGATTTCTCACTTTTTATTGGAGGTCAGTGAAACTACGGGGCATCGACATGGTGGCGATTATGTGCTTCAGTGAGGATCATTAATGTCTTGTTAAACTCACAATTTAACAAGGCTTTAATGACGCCTAACAAAGACAATGTTTCTTAAATAAACTAGGGTAATGACGCGACGTTGCATCACAATGGGAATGTTGTGACATGATCTTATTTATAGTTTGACTCACTGTAAAATATTGATTAAAATTTGGAGGATTCCCTGGTGAAGCTCTTTTGGGATTCAACCATAGGGAAGAATGATTAATGATGAAAGAACTTCTACATCTTCGTCGCCTTTCAAAGATCAGAGCAGGAGAGCGACATCGACGTCTCAAATCTCTAAAGGACGAATGTCATGGCATCAGACGTCATAAGGGGTAGGGGTTATTTGATTTAAATGTTTCCCCATCCTTATTTCAAAACTAAAAACATGGATTAACCCACAAACTGGTTAATCCATCGATCGTGCATTCTTTCGAGATGGTGACTTCTTTGGGGGTTCTTTATCTGGGATAGTTTTATCATTCATATTGGAACTAAAATCCATGGACGTAACTTGTTTTGTACATTTCTAATGGGGAGGGTGCGATCCAACACGATCAAGGCCAGAACCCCTCTTCCATGGATGTTATTCATGGACAACATCTTGAATCAAAGGTAAGAAAGTCTTCAGACCTTTGAAGTTGAGAAGTAGTTACCTTGTGGTGCAAGTGTCATGAAGAACGGACCACCGGTGCACACCCGGTGGTCCCAGGAAGAATCAGCCGGCACGCCAGGTACTGCAGGTGGTGGGCCATGGTGGCAGTCGGAGGCTGGTGGATACGCGCCACGATGGTGTTTCAAAGGAAAGACCGCTCTTAGACTAGGCCACAACGCAGCAGACGTGTCCCGTGCAATGGTCCTTAGTCACTTGTCTGAGGAGGAGGAGCCGCCCCATGAAACATGCAGGGAGATACTGTAACACCCTGACCCTAGTTACCCAGAGTCGGTGCATTCTTACATAAAATTGGAATGATCACAAAAGATCATATATCAAAAGGCTGATTAGTTTAGTAGCCTTGAAAATACTAGATACATTCATAATGTTTACATTACATCATAAAATGGAAAACTACAACATCATTCTTTCCAGTGACAACACTAAGATCCCATAGACGATCCCTGTAGGTCAATCATAATATACTTCTTCGCATCCTGGGAAAAATAAAACATATAATAGGGTGAACTTAAATTCTCATTAAGGATAATAATATAGGGAAAACTTTCATAAATAAGCATAAACATTTAAGGCAATGGATAAAACTAAAACAAATTCCTTTTCAACATAAACTTCATCATAATATGGAAAATATAAATCAAAATAATGCAATTTACTTACTCACATGGATATTACCCTAGTTGAATAATCACATGAAATATCAATAGCCACTTTCATAATGATGGAATTCATTATTCTAGACTTTCATAACCACAATGTCATGGCGTTGTTCATAGACTACATATAATATTTTGTCAAGACCTTGGGCCAAGACACTGGTTTGTATCATGAGACATACCGATGCATCAAGTAGCTATAGCGGGCTCCATCTGTCACATACTAAGTCCAATGCATTCCTTGTATGAAAAGGTTTAAACATAAAATAAAAATTCGTATTAAAAATAGAATATGAAATGTCAATACTTTATCCATAAACCATTAATGGTGTAAAACTAACACATCCATAGTCAAACATATCACTAAACCTTCAATAAAATATGAATGTTTTGTAACATAATAAATGAACTTCACATAAGCTTAAAATTCATCAAAGGATGTTGAAATTGATGAAATTAAGGCCCTTTTTAGAGTAATATCTCTTTCTAATTTGAAATCATTTAAGAGTCACCTAATTATAATGAAAAAATTTATTTTGAAAATATTCTTATAAGCTTGTAAGTGATGCTTAGATGATTTTATAACAGCGGAAAATAGTCGTACCTGCCATATAAGTTAAAAAAGCCATTCTTACCTTAATTTTGTCGAAAAGGTTATAAAGGACCTTGTTTGGAAAATGACAAAAATATTCTTTTATAAACATCTTATAAAAATTCAAACAGGGGTATAAATGTCTTTAACCCATAGTCTATAGAATAGTAAGAATGTTTTCAAATACATTTTTTAGAAACATGGATGTGGAAGATAAAGAGGTCCCAGTAGATAATTACATACAAACATCCTCGGATAATAATGATATTGTGAAATTAAACCTTACCTTGTACTTTTCCTTGGTCGAGGGTAGGTTATCCTTCTTTATAATGGTGAATAATTGTTATTAAATTATACAAGAATCATATACATTAATATGATATCATATATGATCTTTTAACATTGTTTTGTTAATAATACCTTAGTATTATCATTATTATGGGTGTTAACGGATTCGTTCCCCTTTATATTTGTTGTTATGTGATTCATATTTGATATGGATGGGATGTATATTATTCATATCCAGAATGATATCAAGTCTTTAATCATTATTTTTAATCATCTAATGAAAATTAGTCCTAACAATATCATTCTTTTGATATTAAAATAATATATAATTGGATGGTATATCATATATACATAATAATTATCATGTTATATTTATTATTAAATCAATTAAACATCATTATTATACCTATAGAAAAATTATTTATTGAATAACAATTACACCACGCCGTGGAGACGGTAAGCCGCACGTACACACGTATGGTGACATTTCATTCAAAAGATGGATTGAATAATGAATTTGGTTGTACAATATTTATAATAACATAAAAGTATATAGAATATACTAGATTTATTATTTTAGACTGGAAACAACAAAGAAAAAGAATGTGGAAAATGGAGGGAACTTGAAAGAGGTGGTGAGATATTTACCACTTCTTCGGGTTCTTCCTTTTGATTTGATAAAAATGGCTCCATAGGTTGGATTTATGAATAAATTAAGGCCTTTAGGATGAAAGGAGAATGGTTTAGAGGGTATTTGGGTAGAGGAGGGCCAATCCAAATGGCTATGAATGTGTTAATTAGAGAGAAGGGGGAGTGCCATTTTATAAGAGGGGTGAGGGGCACCTTAGGAAAATCTAGAAATACTTTTTTATAATAAAGTGATTTTCGGTTTCTAGTGGGTCCAAAATGAATTATTTAAAGTATAAGGTGGGGATGGGTCTAAAACCACTCAAACAATATGATTTATATAGTTTTGGGTCACTATCGTAACTTTATCTTTATGATTTAACTCTTAGTTAAATAGTTTGACATTTACCATGTCTCTTTGCAATTTTATAATATATGGTTAATAAACATACTATATACTTTCAATAGAACCCCAAGTGGTTCATTAATGATAAAAATGTCATTATATAACTCTTTTGGAAGACCCTTAGATATTTAGAAATAGAATATCAATTAATAATATAATATTGGTTTTAAAAACACTTTTATTTCAATTTTGACACTATTTAGTATTTTGTATTGTTCTAAAATCATAACAGCATTATCACTTCGAAAGTTTTTTTAAAACCATCCCTAATATTTCATAGTAACCTAGAAAATTAGTGGAAATCAAAAAATGTCTCAGATAACATTGATTTAGATATTTATGATGTTAATTATTTTAATATTTTATTAATTAAGTAATTACTCCATCATCATTGTGTCATAAATAAATTAAATTATTTAATGTCAAAAAATATAAATAAAATACCATTATGTGTTAAATCCTTTTATATTTCTAATGAATATTTATTGTCGAATTTATCTTATATATAACTCTATAATAAAAATGTTTTATTTATTAAACTTTGATTTTAACACTTTTAACACTTCTTGAAATAAAATAATAATAAGTGTCTTAATCTAATCCAAGTGGACCAAAGAGGTTCATATTTTATTACTAAGGTTGTTTTTGGTCGAATTATACTTATCAAATAGAATTATGACATGTGTTAAGGTAATAATAATACCATTTTTACCCTTAATTACCATATTTACTTTCAATCGTGGTAAATAAAAGTAAAAAAGTTACTATTCACCAAAAATTATTTTTCATATTATTGTACCACATTTTTCTTACTGATATCAACCATCTCTCTCAGATTTTTGAAATTCAACTCATAGAAGTGGTAAAATTATGTTTATTTTAATTTTCAAAATCTTTTATGAAGTGGGTAAAAGACGGTGAAAAGTTCAATAACATTTTTATATTTCTAAAATTATTATAAACTGAAACCAATGAATTAAATTGAACTTATATATGTATTATGTATCTTTTTTAACCTAAAATAAATGTAAATAAAATAAATAATTATTTAAATAAAAATTCGTTTTTAAACTATAACTCAGTGTTTTTCACTAATCATCGAAAATTGAATGTTTTTCAAGAAAATTAACATAACTTCACCCTAAGATAATTTCGATATTCTGAATTCAAAAATGAAATCTATTTTACAAAATTCAAAACATTTAAGTTTCATTTAGTAATTCAAAATAAATTCCCATTGTCAAAACCAAAAGGCATATTTTTAATAAATAATAACTATTAAAAGATTGACACTTCTTTATGTCCAATTTCAAAGTAAAATTGCTTACAATGACCATCATTGGATTAAATGGTAAAAATGTAATCTATTTATATTTCTAAACCATTAAATTGTATAATTTAACACTATAAATTATTTTTATTAAAAAATTTGTCTTCAGTTAAATTATCGTATTTTCACTATTCACCCATATATAAAAGTTATCATAAAAACACAAAAAATCTATTGAAACTAAATTCTTATATCCCGATTCTAAATAAAAAGTTTATTTTGTCAAATCGAATATAATAATGTTTCAAATATTTTATTTAATAAGGGTTCACCATTAAAAGTCGTTAAAAGTGCATTTTTTTTAAAAATTCTTCTGTTTTTTGAAAAAAATGAATTTGTTCATACATTATGTATATGAAACTCATAATACAGATTCTAAAATTATAGGGATTATATAAAGTTCAAAATTCAGTTAATATTGTTCATAACCGCTTTTGAACGGCTAGTTTGGTAAGTCATGGGGTGCTTGAACTTGGTGTTGCGTGTTGTGTGTACTATGAAATAATGGGATGTTACATTCTTCCCTCCTTCATGAAATTGCGTCCTCGAAATTTGAAAATACTCTTTGAGAATAAAAGGATGAAAATAGAAAATAGCATTGTGGGAAGACCAACATCAGAAATTGGGTTAATAAAATTTAGTCTTAGTAAGAGGAAAGGGGGAATGAAAAAGTCTTCACCAAATTACGATCTTGATTTGGAAAACATTGGTGGAAATTAGAGACACATAATTGGAGGAAAAACCTAAATATTTATAGGGAGTGATTGATGTCATCAATCAAAAACAATTGTATAATTGTGGGCCTCAAATCCATAAATCTGTGATGATTTAAAATATCATCGGTTCAATAAAACATAAGGTATTAGGATAACACATTTTTAGTTTTAAGATCCCTTACCTAAATTTTAAGAATTAATTTTTTTATAAAATAAGAGATGAAAAAAATATATACATAACAAGTAGATTTCCATCCTTTAACTAATTTATACCACAAATTCGTCTTTCACTCTAAAATATAATAGAACTTAAAGAAGATATTCTATTTATCCAATTCTTATAGGGTTCCAAAAAAAAATGAATTTATAATTAAAATATTTGATCCATTAAAAAAACTACATTATACAATCTACGGACTTCACATAGTCTAGTGGTAGGCGATAAATCCCAATCGCACTATGGTTGTGGGTTCGATTCCCGGAGATTTGTCCGACGCGACAGGATGTCACGCGGTCTCTGTGTTGTTGTTTTTATAAATATCCAAAAATAACCTTAAGAGTAGAATCCAATTTCAAACATAATCCATTCATTCCTTTATACTTATCCAAAATATTTCTATCCAAACTCAGAGTCCACAATTTATATAAAAGGTAAACACAATGAAGATCCTTTTTTCCACATAATAACATGTGAAAGCCTTCATCATGTATTCTTTTAAAACACTGTAAAATCCTAAATTACCATAAAACATTATTGATTACATTAATTCTCCCTTATTCCTTAGAGAATACTGGATATACTCCTTCTATCAAATTTTTTTTAAACATCAACAACGATGGAATATAAAAATAATTAATCAGTTTCAAGGAAGTCAAGAAAATCCAAATAAACCATCTCTAATTCCAAATTCACTACCTCATTATCAGGACCATATTAAGGATTACCTTCCCTTCAACCATGTACATTTCAAAAAGTGTAGCTTACTATTAAGTCACTTTTCTTAGAACCATATAATCTCAAATCCTCAATAAAATAGTATTGCATTACCATCCTTATATACTCTATAATTATTATAACATGTACATAATTAATACTATACGCAAATGACACAATACATTAATAACAACGTAAGAAATATAATCATTCCTCATCATATTGGGTAGTATTAGAACTTTATTATTATCCAATAACAGCATTTAGGGTATACTCTGATGATTTGGACATTGATTCGCGTACTGTCCCAACTCCTTGTAGATGAAGCATTGTACATTTGAAACTTTTTTCTTACCCTTGCAATCACGTACATGGTGTCCTTTTTCTCCACACTTATAACAAACTCCCATTTCCTTCAAGCTTTTACCAAGGTGATTTTTTCCATAGTTATTACATATGGGAAAATCCTTCTTTTCCCTCTTCCCTTTATCCATCTTTCTCTCTTCCATCACTTTATTCACTTGCTTCCCTTCAAACCCATAGGACTCATAGAATTCTTTACTTATATTATTAACACATGATACTATTTCTTCATATGTTGAGAATACATGGCAGATTATTTCCATTCTAAATGTTGGATTAATACTGAGAAATATATGATCCTTCATAATCTTTGGATCATACGTATTGCTAGAGTTCACATTTCTTCTATTGGGTGCCATTTATATACAATGTAATACACTATATTAGTTTATGAATTGAAATACATAATTCCAAACTTGTAAAACACTTAACATAAATTGAAATGTTTATGGATATAATCCCTAATCATAAAAATATTTTCTTTGAGGAAGTATATACTCATAAACCCTTCATAATGGATTTTAAACAAAATGAAATTTATCCTAGGCATATCCCCCGGGAGTGTTGTAACCAAGAGTGCAGCAATGCCCGTTGTCATGCACCTGTTCCCGTTCGATTATATATCAAAGCGGTGTTTTTGGGTTTTAAACCTAGGTATATATGTGCTAGATCTGCCTCTACCTTCTCGTATCTAGACAGGGATGTATTTCATCGAAAAATCACAAAATCTCTACAATACCAAAATTCTAGGATGTTCTTCAATACTAATCTGCAAATTCTATCATAGGGCTATGTGCTCTAATCAGAGTTTATCTAAATCTAGTTTACAAGGTTTGTTCTAATCTTCCTCTGATACCAACTGTAACGCCTCGAGCCTAGTTACCCAGAGTCAGGGCATTATTACATAACATAGGCATGATCGTAAAATATCATGTCTCGAAAGACAGATTAGTTTAGTAGCCTTGGAAATACTAGATACATTTATAAGGTTTACATTACATCATAAAATAGAAAACTACAACAACATTGTTTCCATATACAACACTGAGATCACATATACTATCCATGTAGGTCAGTCGTAATATACTTCTTCGAATCCTGGGAAAAATAAAACATAGAAAGGGGTGAGCTCATATAGTCAATAAGGATAACAATATAGGAACAAATTTCAAAAATAAGCATACACATTTGAGGCAATGTATTAAACTAAAGCAAAAGCCTTTTCCACAAAAACTCCATCATAATATGGAAAATATAAATCCAAATAATTCCATTTAGATACTAAAACAGATATTCTAGTAGTTGAATAATCACATGCAATATCAATAGCCACTCTCATAATGATAGAATTCATAATTCCAGACCTTCATAACTACATAGTCAAGGCCTTGTGCCAAGATAAATTTTGTCTCATGAGACATACGGATGCATTCAGTAGCTATAACAGGCTCCACCCGTCACATACTAAGTCCAATGCATTCCTCATATGAAAACGCTTAAACATAACATAAACATTCGTTTTAAAACTAGCATATGAAATATCAATACATTATCCATAAACCATGAATGGGGTAAAACTGACACATCCACATTCAAAACATATCACCAAACCTTAAATACAATATGGAAGTTTTTTATCATAATAAATCAACTTCAAATAATCTTATAATTCCTCAATGGATGTTGACCTAGATGAAATCAAAGCCCTTTTTAGAGAAATATCTCATTATTTTTTGAAATCATTTAAGAGTCACATAATTACAAAGAAAAAATATATTTTAAAAATATTCTTATAATAATGTAAAGGTATGCTTCGATGATGTTATAATGGCGGAAAATAGCCGCACCCACCGAATAAGTTAAAAAAATTCATTCTATCCTTAATTTGGTCGAAAAGGTTATAAATGACCTTGTTTGGAAAATGATGGAACTATTCCTTTAAAAAAATATTATAAAAAGTCAAACAAGGGTATAAATAATGTCGACCCATAGTCTATAAAATATTAAGAATGTTTTGAAAATCATTTTTAAGAAATATGGATATGGATGATAAAGAGGTCCCAGTAGATAATTACCTATAAACAACCAAGAATAAAAAAAAGATTGTGAGATTAAAACATACCATATACATTTCCTTGGTCGACAGCTGGTTAACATCCTTTATAATGGTGAGATAATTGTTATTAAATTATACAGGAATCATATACATTAATATGATATCATATATGATCTTTCAACATAGTTTTTTAATAATATCGTAGTATTAACGTTGTTTTGGGTGTTAACGGATTCATTTTCCTTTATATTCATTATTATGTGAGTCATATATTCTATGGATGGGATGTATATTATTCATATCAAGAATGACATAAAGTATTTAAACATTATTTTTAATCATCTAATGAAAATTAAGCTTGAATGGATATGATGGGGAATGAATCTCATTGTGTTCGTGGAGATAGTAATATGTACGTACGCACAAGCGACCATATCATTATTTAGATATTAAATTAATATTTAATTGGATGGTATATCATATTTACATAATCTTTATCATTTTATATTTATTATTTACATCAATTACACATCATTATTATATCCATCCAAAAATCATGTATTTAATAACAATTACACCACGATGTGGAGACGGTAAGCCGTATGTATGCACGTATGGTGGCATGTCATTAAAAGAATGAATATAAAAATGAATTAGGTTGTACCATATTTATAATAACATCATAGTATATATATGATACTGGATTTATTATTTTAGAATGGAAACAACAAAGAAAAAGGAAATGGAAGAAGAAAAGAACGTGAAAGAGGTGGTGAGATATTTTCCTCCTCTTCGGGTTCTTCCTTTTTATTGGATCAAACGGTCTCCTTAGGTTGGATTTATGACTAAATAAAGGCCTCTAATATGAATAAAAGAATGTTTAGAGGGTATTTGTGCAGTGTTTGGGCGATCCAAATGGATTGTAATGTGTGAATTAGAGAGAATGGGTAGTGCCCTTTTATAAGAGGGGTGAGGGGCACCTTAGGAAAATCTAGAAATATTATTTTATAATAAAATAATTTTAGGTTTATAATGGATCCAAAATGAATTATTTAAATTATAAGGTGGTTATGGGTCTAAAACCACTCATTAATTATTTTTTAGATAGGTTCGGGATAGTATATTAACTTTATCTTTTATATTTAACACTTAGTTAAATAGTTTGACATTTACCATGTCTCTTTGTATTTTTTTATATATGGTTAATAAACATAATATATAATTCCCAGAGAACCCCAAGTGGTTCATTAATTATATAACTATAATTATTTAAGTCTATTTGCCTATCCTTTGATTTTTTAGAATAGAATAACAATAAATAATATAATATTTGTTTTAATAACTCTTTTATGTCAATTTTGACACTATTTGGTATTTTGTTTTTTCTAAAATTATAACATCATTATTTATTTGAATTTGTTTTATCAAACCAACCCTATTATGTCATATGAAGCTATAAAATTATTGAAATTCATAAAAAGTCTCAAATAATATTTATTTAATTATTTTTAATGTCAATCATTTTAATCATTCCTTAGTTAGGTAATTACTACATCATCATTGTGTCACAAATAAATTATATTATTTAATATCTAATAAATATAAATAAAATACCATTATTTAGGAAATAAGTTTATCATTCTAATTAATATTTATAGTTGAATTTATATTATGTGTAACCATATATTAAATTTTTTTTATTAAACAATGATTTTAACTCTTTTAACTCTTCTTTAAATAAAATAATAATAAGTGTCCTAATCTTATCCAAGTGGAACAAAGTGGTTCAAATTGAAATCCTAAGGTTTTTTTGGACTAATTATACTTATACAATAGAAGTAGGACATGTGTTAGGGTAATAATAATATCATTTTTACCCTTAATTACCCTATTTACATTTAACCGTGGTAAATAAAAGTAAAACATTACTATTTACCAAAAATTATTTTTATATTATTGAACCACATTTTACTTACTGATATCAACCTTGTCTCTTGGAGTTTTAAAATTCCACTCACAGAAGCGGTAAAATTATGTTTTATGTGAATTTTCAAATTCTCCTAGGAGGTGGGTAAAAGACGGTGAAAAGTTCAATATCATTTTTATATATCTAAAATTTTTATAAATTGACTCCAATGAATTAAATAGAACATATATAAGTATTATGTATCTATTTTACCTAGATTAAATTTATATAAAATAAATATTATTTAAATAATAATTGGTTTTAAACTATAACTCAGTGTTTTTTACTATTCATCAAAAATTAAAAGTTTTCATAAAAATACCAAAAATTCACCTTAAGCTAATTTTGATATTCTAAATTCAAAAATGATATCTATTTTACCAAATTCAATGAATTGAAGATTAATTTATTAATTTAAAATTAATTAATGTTTTCAAAACCAAAATACATATTTTTAAGAAATAATAACTATCAAAAGATTGACACTTTTTTATGTATAATTTCAATGTGAAATTGAATACAATGAGAAGTATTGGATTAAATGGTAAAAATATAATCTATTTATACTTCCAAACCATTAAAATGTATAATTTAACACTATAAATTATTTTGATTAAAAAAGTTGTTTTTAGTTAAATTATAGTAGTTTTCACTATTAACCTAAATATATAAGTTATCAGAAAAACGCCAAAATTTTATTAAAACTAAATTCTTATATCCTGATTATAAAGAAGATGTTTATTTTGTCAAATTGAATATATAAAAGTTCAAATATTGGATTTAAAAAGGGTTCACCATTAAAACTCTGTAAAAGTGCAATTCTTAAAAATTACTTCTTTTATCTGAAAAAAATGAATTTGTTCTTACATTATGTCTAAGAAATACATAATATGGATTCTAAAATTATAAGTATTATATAATGTTCAAAATTAAGTTAATACTATTCATAACCACTTTTGAACGGCTAGTTTGGTAAGATGTGGTGTGCTTGAACTCGGTGTTGCATGTAGTGTGTACTATGAAATCTTGGGGTGTTACAGATAGTAATGGATGGATGATGCTCCTAACCGCATCCAGAAAGGTGGACCGGTCTGCCTTTTGTGGACCGGGCGGGGCCTGAATCGCATAGTGGGCTGGACCAGCGACTCATAGGGTCGGGCCGGTCCTGCAGCCTAGTGGGCCAGACCCAAGCCCAGCGAGCCAGACCATGCCGGTGGGCCAGATGCACGCTGGCGGGCCCAACCCATGCCCTCTTCATGTCCGGCCAGACAAGACAGGGTCCCCGGGTGACACTACGAGCTAGTCCATCAGCCATCCTGGCCGAGTCCAGCACCGCCTATTGTGCCTGGCCCACTGGTCAGGCCTGACCAAACCGACCTATACCAACCCTATGTCAGGTCGAGTCCAACTAAATGAACCAGGGTACATGGGTCCCCCGGGTCGGTTTGGTCAGGTTTGTCGGACCGAGTTAGACATGTTCTCGTCTCAACAAGCCCCCTGGATTCTAAAATAATTGTATCATGAAAAATGCTCTTTTGATTGACAATCCATTGGTGGTGATGATACCATCTCGATGAGGTGGATCATTAGAACGATCTATAGTGACTTTTTTGATATTTCAGATGTGATTAAGGGCTTGAGGAGCAGTTCTCCCAAGTGCACTATGTACATAACCCAGCGACTAGCTGAGACCAGACTACTGCTGAATTTTGGCCTAGTGGGAAGAACCACTTCATGACATGTTAGGCCCACGATGGAATACACCTCTCTGTGACTTTGCAGTCCCATGGTACATGATTATGATGAGTACCTTAGTACTCCATGACTAGTGGGAGTCACCTCCTTGTGACTTTGCAAGCCCACGGTACGTGAAGGGGAAAGAGTACCTATGTAGTCCATGGTCAGTGTGAAGCACCTCTTCAAGACATGATAAGCCCAATGTACTCACTATAGGAGATGTTCTCCCATAGTCAAGGCGTTCGAAAATGTGACACATGATGCTACTGTTACTACCATAGAATATAACCATGTTAGTAATCTTGTGTATCATACTTTACTTAGTGAATTGTTGTGTTGTCCTTTTTCTTTTGTTTTCGGGTCCCTACTAAGTACTGTGTTACTCACTCCTACATGGGCTTCTCCCACATTTTTTTTATTGGTGAAGACAACAAACATTTCAATAGGGGTGCTCAGTGAGACGAGACTAACAGACACTACAATAGTGGACTTGGTGGCCTAAGACCATGCATGGCCTAGTAGGACTGCAGAGATAGGACGTACTACTTCGGATTCCAGTAACATCACTACTCTCGTGATAAGGTGGATTATTCTGCAGATTTCCATCAGAGTTTCCTTGTTGTACTTAATGTTTTTCAGTCGTTGTTGGGTTTGAATTCATGCCCACATACCTTTAGTTTCACTTTCACTTATCTTTATTTTTTTTGTACTTGTTTCCCATTTTAATTGTGTTGGTATGTGGTTGGGTGTGTACGTGTGTGTACATGTACTTAGGAATGTGCATCCCACATGCAGGTTCATGCATTCAGAGCTAGTCTCTAGCCCTTGGCCTTTAGGGGGTGGGCTTGTGATAGTGATTGAACGGGCCGTAGGGGATGGGTTGTGATATGGGAGGACTCATACCATCCCCAGATTCCCATTTATTACAGAGGAAGAGGTCGTAGATGCTGGGGATGAAGAGGGTAGAAAATAAATCAGATATTGGAAATCATATCTATTAAATCAAATATTTATATAAAAAAAATATAGAAACAATGGAGAAATGCACTATAATGATCTTTACAAGTTCATCGATCTGATCATGAATCTTCTATGGATAATTTAAATCAAATTATTCCTGAAGATAGATTAAAAAACATTAAATTGTATGGTTAATAATGAAACTTCAAAATGTTTCCCATCCCAACACATAGATGGAATGGATGACCCTCTATTCCAATAACAGAAGGGTGTGGCCAACATAATCATCTCTAGTCTGTAAACCACAAGTTGCAATGAAAAGTCATGGTAAGTAGAATAGTCCCTCAACATATAATTAGTGGCATTATGAAGTATCTCATTATTATCTTAAATATTATTTAAATCATTGATTACATTATTCAATCATTAGATCTCGTGAAAACTTTTTTTTCACCATTCACCACATTTGGATTTTGAGGTAGAAGTAGTTGTGACTGAGACCTATAGTTCAGATATTTTTTTCACTAAATTCCACAATGTCATTTCTTTAATAGATCAATAATTTAAAGACTCCATACATATAAATATCAGTATATTATATATATATATATATATGTGAAAATAGAATATATTAACATCCATGAATCCCAAGTCGATTATGATTACGTGATTTAACACATCCAAATATTGACCATCTATATTATTGGAAATAATGAGTTTGACTTCTATCCTTCTAACATGAAAATTTTAGGGTATAAAAAGAGTGAATAGAGTCCCCTCTTAGGAATAAATTTAGTGTCTTGGTTCAGTGAACTCATTTTTGAATCATAATTAATTGTGGCTCATAGAGACACAACATTCAATATCATTTTTAGAAATGTGTTTCTTTTTATACATATGGTAGTCCCATAATCATGTCATCAATTCCTAATATGATTTGTTAAAGAGGATGATAGGGTACTTTAATGTTGAATATTTCCTTTTGAGTCACATTAATCAAAACACATAGATCAGTGATACTAAAAAGCTGAGAGTAAGAAGTTGATGGAAAATAATTCCATACATATTTCCACTCTCAATTATTTGGAAATATCCCTTATCAATTGTTGGTAAAAAAATTAGTGATGATTTTATATCGATTTTGGTCATAAAAAATATGAAAACAGTAGATCTAAAATTCATTGGGAAACATGGGTCACATTGAATAATGAAATAAAAAACACAATTCGCATTCCTCTTATATAATTATCAAGTGGATCCTCCCAATAATAAGCCACCCCAATTGTGGATATTACCTTTGCATAGTCATTGTAGATTAATCTTTAACACAAGCATATTTACTAAAATTTTGGTAGGATGGATATAGTGTCAAACCAGAAAATTCTCTTCCATCATGTAGATATGATCCCGATAACAATAGAATGGGGTTTTGAAACATTTTATCCAATTCTAATGGTGCCATATTTTGATGAAAAACATGATCATTTGGAGGAATGATGGGATCCTAGTGAAAATAGTAATTCCCTATCATCAACATCTTGATCGTGAGATGGTATTTTTTTCTACCACACTAGAAAATGTTGAGGAAGAGGATGAAATCAAGGATTGTATTCCAGCATTTAATGAAGGCATATTGACCACCATTAATGAACATACACAAGTTGACCTTATTATAGAGGATGATCCATCATATATGTTGATCATTCATGACATAAAACCTAATGACTAATTTAAATACATCATATTCTTAAAGTATCACTGAGATTTAATTATCTATTATTATACACAACATACCATATTTAATCATAACAAGGAAACCCCTTATATAGGACTATGAGATGACAACCCTTTCAATAAATAGGTGACATGTATAACACAAACAACTCATTCTACCATGATGGTATATGATGTTGAATATATGACAAAATCCAACTCCATTTGGGTAGTTAATTACCTAATGTGTCTCCCAAAATCATCTACATTAGGAAAAACAATACAAAATTAATTATTTAGAAATTCTTTCCATATATCAATCTTCACATCCAAAATTATGATTTCCTAGTTCCAATTATGGAACTATGGCATGATTAAATAGTTGTATTGGAATCTTTATCCATTATGGATGAGTATTCATGCTATAACGAGAACTGAATTCCACCAAAAGATAACAAGAACACTTCTTTTAGTGAACCCAACGTGGTATACTATTACTATGTGATACCCTTTGTCTTGAGGATTTCTGACGTTTTATACCAACATTCCATGCACCATATTTCCACGATTTTATTAAAAAACACATAATGAAACATGGGAAATCTTGTGTAAAAATTTCAAATCATTTATGATCATTGGCATACACATGTCATGGGGTTTTGAATAAAAATTATTTATCTATTTATAGTATAGTAGATAACCTAGGTCATTCTTTGAAGATGAGTGCACCAAAAACAGATTTTTATCCTTTTGTTAGTTGATAAAATTATTTTGATTTTGACTTATGAAATTGTAAATAAAATGAAGTTTAAAATTATTCATTTAATTTTTTTAAGAAAGATTGTGACTAGAGTGTGTTCTTCTAGACCTAGAGAAATGAAATCATGGTTTTATAAATATTAACCATTATTCTTATTATTATAGGTCAGACCAAGATTTTATTATTTTATTTCTCCTACTCCATTGTCCAAAAGGTTATATTGAAAATTAACCTAACAAAATTCTCATATTTTACTACTCTACTTCCTATGTGTATTTCATTGTGGAAGGTCTAATTGACTAATTAGGGAAATATGAGACCAGACATTATTATTCCCTTATCATCCTATACTTTCTAACATGATTCCACACATGTTCTAACAATCACCTAGGACTCACCACCCTTGCATAATATATTCCACCATATACATGTCATAATTGGGTGGATGAATAAATTGATCATTGATTGAGGATATAGAATTAAACAAAATCTAATACTAACAAAATCATGTTTAGAGATGGAAACTAAAATAAAATTCATACCAGTGGAAAGAGGAAAGAATTTATTTATATTAATTTATATACAAAAAATCAAGCATAGAAATATATGTCTATCCCCCCATTACTAGTCACACAATTGAAAAACCCCTACATGGATAGGGAAGTCGAGGAGATTCAAGAGAGCGTAGACATCACATTGTAAATAAAAAAAGAAAATAAGGAAAATAATTCTTTAGTTGGTTTTCATCCACAGATTCCCTCACTAATTGATACTATTTAATACACTAATTACCTATTATTAATAGGAATGAAAGAATCTTCAGGGAATCATAATGGTCTATTAATGGGTTTTCATACATTATAGGCCATCTACATGGGATAAATGGGGTTTTTGCTGAAGAACCATTATAAATCAGTGCTTCATTTATCTATCAATAAAATTTCACGTCGTGTAATTGGTTTTCATGATGTGTAATGTACGGGGTTGTCCGTTTCCTTCACACTATGTAATTATTCACATCCTATGATGCTCTCCAGTTACACACTATTTAAATGACATACACAATGTGTAATTTTAATTTCCAGTATATTTAGCAGAGATTATTAGGCTTCCTAATTTTTTAGCTCTAGGTTTGTTCCTTCGCTATGTTTCATCTTTAACTTATCTTCATAAATTAGGTGTCATGTTGGGCTGCTTCACGGTGTGTCGTGAACTACGTTTCCTTTCATTATTCATATCATTGGGTGCATTATTATTCAATATTTATATATTCTCACAAAATATAAAAAAAATTGTTGGAAATTTTAATCAATTAATTTATACAAATGATCCATTTTTTATCCAAAAAAACATGAATAAAATTATTCTATCCATCATCCTACTAGTCATGAGGAAGTTTTCAGCAATCTATAATAATACAGCATACACCTAAAACCCCTAAAACAGTCATTCTACTTAAAATAAATGATATTTCTTATCTTAATGGTGCATCATCCTTCTATCATATTATTACCCTAAAATACCAAGGAAATACTTATCAAACCACCACCTCCTATCCAACAAGAATTTAGAGAAAATTAATGATTTTTCCCACAAAAATGAAACTTCAAAGTCAATATCTACATAATTTTTTTTCCTTATAGATGTTAATAAATAAATTGGTTTCATGTTTCTGAGATGATAATTTTCATAAATATTTTTATGATCTAAAAAATTTCAATAACACGCATCCTTTTTTATTCCACTCATTAAAGAGAACCCCTTTATCATATATATGGAAATCATGGAATAATCAAATTGTTCCATCATCACTTTGAATAATTTTTATGTAATAGAATATTTTATCTATTATCTATGTTGGGAAGTGTTTTATTCTAATACCAAATATTAAAATATCCTGAAGAAATCTAATTCATTAATTTTCAGATTTAAAAATTAGAGACATAATTTGAGGAACAATGAGGGTCGCTTCATCTAATGGGTGATCTATATAAATATATCATATGTTTTCAAATTTTACATGGGAATATACCATATTATTATGGCACTCTATAATAGTTTGATTTGTATTTCATTTATTAGAAGGTGATAGAGGTGGAAGAATTATTATATTTATTTGTTACACACATAGTTCTAGATTTATTTTTTTACATAATTACTTGACGAAGATGTATTCTCTATCTTTGAATCAACCAAATAATCGGAGATGCATGCTGATGAAGACTCAAATATATTAATTGATATAAGGATTTATAATCTTATGTTCCATCATATTTTCTTGAGGATTATATTTTTTCTCAAACTAGTCAGATATGATATATTCATTATTATCAATAGAAGTATACACCAATAACATGATAGAATACACAGCCATCATTTCTATATTTGATCTATCTATTTACATACTAGTAGATTGATTAAATATATAAGTAGATTTAGAATTTTTAAAAGAGAAAATTATTTGTGACTATATCATCAATAATGGAGAAATGATTCCCATATCAATTTTGTATGGGGGTTAATGGATGAGTTCCCTCAAATTCAATAATCTCATACATCTTTTGGTCATAGTATGACTATTAATATACACTAGAAAACAACGATATAGCCTAATAAAATATATACCATCATGATATGGTCATTCACATCACACATTCTAGGGTTGTTTCTATTTGTTTCAGTAATGATTTGGAGGAAATCAATTATATTAATGCCACCATTTGTCAAATAAAGGCATTATCATTTCCAATTTATTCCAACTTTGGATAGATGTCTCCCATAAAAAATTACCTTCAAAACAAGTTTTCCCTACTATATTTACATAATAAATAACATATTAACTAGTTTATAGATAATTTTCCATTTTATAATATCCTAGACCCCAAAAAGGCCCTCAATAAATGAGGTTTTGAAAATTTCCTCCTAAAATTAACTGAAGTACAGTAGTCCTTCACTATTATGAAAGAAGATATCATTGATGAAAATGGTTACCACCATTTAGGAATAGTGGTCATCAATACATATCAAGTGATAGGGATATTTATATCCATCATTGAATAATGACTGTATAAATATCATGATGACTTTCTATTCTTATTATAAAAAATATGAAAACATTCATAAACCCCCAAAATCATTGTACAAAATCAAATTCTCAATAAAAATTAGTATATAGTGGATAGATGTAATGGATCTATACTATTTAGAAGAAACCATGTAGTTTAACCATATACTTACTAATTTGAATTTATTATTCAAATCACATTATGTGGTTTCCCTATAACAAGTGAGTCCTTCCCAAGAACATGATATTGTCTGCATTGGGCCTTTCCAGAATGGTTTTTATTTAACCTAGGCTCTCGTACTCAGAAATATGCCAGGAAAAGGCCTTATGATGGATAAGGTATCGACATCACCTTATAAAGGGGTGCCTCATGCTCCTCCTCCTTCTTTGTGTATTTTATATAATACTCCCACCCTAAAAGTTCCCCACATCCTCACTATAACATCGAATAGACACTAGCTTTTATACCATTTGTAATGGTCCAGTCCAATGCAAATATCATGATATTGTGCACTTTGGGGCTAGCTCACTCGGTTTGGATTTCCATATGCTCTGGCCCTAAGGCATCCTCCAAGAAAGGAATCATAATGGGATATGAATAAATACCACATTATAAAGGGTTTCTTAGTTTTCCTCCTTCTTTAATGTGGTCTTTTCATAATCCTCCTACTAGAAGGGCCCAGTATCCTCACTGGCACAGTGATTGGAAATAACCTTTAATGCCATTTGTAACCACACATCCCTTCCCATGATCATGATATTTACCACTTTAGTCTTAGCCTATAAATTTTTTCCTTTTCCATGTGCTCTATCCTTTAGGAATCTCCCATGAAAATGCCTCATAATGGGAGTGGTATCTACACCACCTTAAAAGGGGGAGATTCTTTATCATCCTCATTCGATGTGGGATTTCCATAATCATCCAACTAGAAGGGGACAACATCCTTGCTCACACATCAAATGAATTCTTCCTATGATACCACTTTGTAACATCTCGAACCATCTCACCAATTATCCAGTGTCTATATCGGTGGGTCACATGGCCTCAAGTGCTCCTCCTCATATGCCATAGGCTTCCAACTTATAGTGAGGGTCTATTGATGGTGTGTTGGGGAGACTATACGCTCAATATCATAGTCAAAAATTAGTTTAATAACAATAAAACAATAAAAATATGTTTAAATAATAATAAAATAATAAAAATAAGACGAATAATAATATAATATCTGAAAAAATGGCCAGCAAGAATTGATAACAATGAATGTGTGACAGATGATGCAATAATTACAAGAAATAAAAATCTAATAATGAAATGAAAACCCTAATGGTCAACTCCTTTAGAATCCTAAGAAATATCTTAGTCATGTTCTCCCTAGTTCCCATGTACACAAAATTTTACATCCAATGAATCCAACGACATTAAAATAAGATGGTATTTTCAGGTGTCAAACAGTGCCTGAACATGATGTGAGATATAAATATGAGTAGGTAGGATCCCACGGTGTCTATCCGAATAAATTTCAAGAAAATTTTTATAAATGATAGTATAACCCACAATATAAATTATAAATGATAAAAAAATTAAATAATAGAATCCCTGGATGAGATCCTAAATTGACACCCATCCCATACCATCAACTTCAGCATAAGATTGATTTCTATGTCTATGGGTAGATCTTATGACATTAGGAAGGTTTTATAAAATCGGTAGGAAAATCATTTTCAAGAATGAATCACTCAGAATATACCGTAAGCATACATTCTATACCATCAGGTTAAACAAAACCTCACCCTCAGGAATAACTATAATCCCTCTCTGAGGCTATCCAAAATCTACCCCTCAGGAATAACTACAATCTCGCTCTCAGGATATCCAAAATATCACCCTCTTCCATAACTGTAATGTCACCCTCACGCTATCCAAAATCTCTCCTTCATGTATAAATTCATTTTCATCCTCAGGCATCATGTGATTGTGCATCTAGCCCTCAGGCATCTGAGAAAAGCATATAGTCAATCTTTGGGCATTCACTACCTGTGCACGTAGACTATAGGCTGTATAAAAAACATGCATCAAAACCTTAGGTTTCACATTAAACATCAGTCTAATCCAGACAAACTCAACATACCAAATAGTAGAAAACCCTCAGGTATCAATCACATCGATATCACCTAATCTCAAAATGTGAGTAAAAAATCAAAAATTATAGTATCAAAAATACCAAATTTTTCATCCTAATACACCAAATTAAATTAAATAAACTAAATATATAAATTATTTTATTTCTTTAATCCATGTTATATATTATCATCATAATTATATCTAACCTTCTTAATTGATCCATCAACACTTCAATCATTAATATATTTTAACTAGTTTATCCAAGATGATTCTAGCATAAGAAATCACACAATTTATTATTATTATTATTTAAATGTAAAATTGATTAATGAAACAATTTATAGAATTTATTATATGGATTTAAAGACAAATAGTCCACGTATTAATAATTTCCAAAGTTTCCACACCTCTTTGGTGGTTACTGGTCTCAATGTCCTTGTCTATGGACCCAATAGAATCCAATGGATGTTTTGAAATGAACAATTATAATTTTGTAGGGATTATGCGGTTTATTTGGTTGTATGTGGCATGCCATCATAATCAAATATATTAAATATGCATTAAATAAGAAAATTATTTAAAATGGATTTGGTTTAGACCACCCACACCAATCCCATTTATATTAATTCAATTAACCATAACAATCGGCATGGTATAGGCATCTTACTTATATTTCATCCTTTTAAACAATTATGTTCTCATAAGAAGTGCTTATTAAATTTACTAGAGGCATGGTCCTTCCACCATATTTAATTCCATTTTAAACCAATCATTTAATTCATTCCATTTGAACAAATAAAGCGTGAAAAATCTATTCACAATATTCACAGTGGCAAACATAACATACCACATAACAATCAATAATAAGTAGTTATATGGAACACTCAAAGCATATCTAAGAATGATATAAACAACAATCACTACATTTTATCATGAATAACTTTCACCTAGTATAGATAGTTTAATTATAAAATCAGGACTATGTTTATCAAACAAATCATTTATCTTATATATGAATTACTTCCAATTCACAAAGGTCAAAATTTTAGAAAGACCACCATACAACGAAAATAAGTATTTAAATGTGTAAATAACTTGAAATTAATTAATTAATGCATTATAATATTAAAAGTTTCATGGAATGGGATCCTACCTCAAGGAGGAACCATTCCAAACAGTTCAAATCGTGATGCTTTCTAACTAGAAGTTCCTGATACCCCCACCAGGCATATGAACCTTCACATACATATATGGGAAAATATCACTTATGAAACTATTCACATATCCCCTTAATATGTTAAAGGGGATCCATTCATATATTCTTATATGCATACACCCATATCCACTTACCTACATGTGCATTTTTCATACATATATATAGCCACACCAAGACTCATACATATATATTATCTTATGTGGGTGAATATAAAAATAATAGGGGTAGCAACATATATATAAATTCCTACCAATACATACATAGGTAAGTCTCAAAAGTCTATAGCCACTCTAAAAACACACAGCAGGGTCCAACTCACTACAAACTAATTTCTAGGAACCCTAAAAACCATAGGACACAATAATATATGGGTGAAACCAATAAGCTGTAATAAATCATTACCACAGATGGTGAAGGTGAACAGAATCAACCCAAAACCAAAAAAAAATAGTCCAACACAGTACCAATAAATTATTAGGGAGTTGAAATCACTAAATGATGCTAATAAAAGAGGTGTGAAACAACTTATCTTAAGAATCCATCACATCGAATTGATGAAGACGAGCAAGAATGAACCAATATTCTTCGCCTTCATCCACGGATGATGGAATACATATGAACACGACCCAAGGATCCCATTTCATACCCAAAAATCATAAGAAGAAACCAAAATCAGTTAAACCCCAACTTATGGTTTCAGCCAGTTGGTGTAGGGCAACAGGGAGAAGAGAAACTGCAAGAAAGAAGAAGATGAAGAAAAATACCATACCTCAGCATATCGAAGAAGAATCGTGAATAAACAATGAAGAAATAGTGATTGGAGATATCCATGATTGGGGTGTTGTGTGTGGAATAGAAAGGTAAGGGGGATGTCATGTTGTAGGGGGGTTTGGATAGGGGGGTGCACACTGGAGAAAGGGAGATACCCATTAGTGTTGCTAAAAAATAACAAAAAATAGCAATAATAATAATATTATTATTATTATCATTATTAGTATTTTTATTACTAATATTAATATTAATAATTATAATAATATTATTATAATTAATAATAATATTATAAAAAATTATGTTTAAAAGTTATAATAATATTATTATTCTGATTAATATTATTATTATTTTATTATTATGTTTTTAGAGACCCCAAAGGGTCTCTCCCTTCGCCCAGTGTGCACCCCCCAAAAGCGACTTACCTGAATATGCATAGGTAGGTATGTATATGTAGTACCCCCGTATTCTGGTAAGTAACCCATACTTTATATGTTTACGGATATAAAGATTAAGGGTGGAGGTTGGGAGAGTTTGGAGAACATTAGTAGTGTTTTTGGGGATAAATGATGGTCATACAGGTGGCACACATTTTGTCCAAACTATGCGGAATTCCTTAGAGAAAGTGTGCACAGTGTTCTTCATGAGGTAGGAGCTCCAGTATAGTTGGATCATGACTTGGGGATACCGTGCATTGAGAGGCCATGCGGTAAGAATCTACAGCATGGTTAGCACACAGTTTTCCTAATAGTGCGGCCAAACAATGCGCATAGTCAAATCTAGATCCCTAAAAATATGATCTCAAACATTTTTCCACAACTCACACGTTTTGGACCCAAATCACCTCTAACATGGTATTTATCTTTCTTTAATGTATAATTACCTCTCCTGATCATTTCTGAGTCCATCTGAAGGCTTCCCTTTCTGTTTATAACCTATATTCTTGAGTTATGTGATCATTCTTTATTCTTATTCATCGGTTTCTAAGATCTACTTAGATATACTTCTCCTATTTTCTCGGTTTCACATATCAAAGTCTTGTATTTGTATATTAATGAGTTTAGATTCCAAATAAATCAATATTTCATCTTTATCTTGATAGGGGAATAGATCTATGGTGGATCCGTGAATAATCAACCTTGTTTTCTTAAGAATTCTTCGTCTGTGTCAAGTTTCGTAAAAAATATTTTAGGAAGGTCGATTATATCTCGAATATATTATGTATACATCATTTTCATGCTTTCAATTTTATTTAATTATGATGAATTGATCATTAATTTTCTAGTTATGAATTTTTGGAAACCTTCTTTAGTGACGGTTTGGTAAAATTTAGAAATATTGAAAATTTGGTGTTTTGAATAACGTTCTTTTGTTCTGGTTTTAAAATTTCGATTTTAAAAATGAGGATTTTATAGAATTTTGGTACATATATTTTATTAAATGTTTTCAATAAAAATAGGATGTGTTATTGAAAATAAATGGTTGTTTAAAAATTGGGGTGTTCCTTGGTTTTCAATAAAAGAACTATTTTATTGAAATGGTTTGAAATGGATATTTGGAATGCTTGGAATAGATTAGGATTTTTTGTGAGTCATGTTTGATGTTCCCCAGAATAAGGGATGTGTACTATTGGGGTACTAGGTGATTGAACCTAGATCAGGGGTGTGTTCCATTGGGACACAAGGTAATTAGACAAGAGACCTCTCATGAGTATAAAATTGTCGAACTAGCATGCATGTGTGGGTGTGTTGTGAACTATGGAATGGGTATGCCAAAATGATAATAAGAAGTGGTCTTTAATCATTTATTAGTTAATTTTTGGAAAAATAAATTACTAGAAATTGGATTCATTTAGTTTCGTTTTCACTTGGTTGTAAATGGTTTTTGGAACATGTTTATATTTCAAAATAAATTATTTTGAGGGAATGTTCCATATAAACTATTATATGTAAATTTTACTAACTATTCTATCATATTACTGTGAGTATGGATGTAATTAGGGAAACCTAATGTGGTTTATACTCACCCTTTCTTTGGAATTTGATTATTTTGTAGATTCTATCTTTTGGGTTGGGGGAAAGGTAACGTTTCACACCTTTTCAGCACTACCTCGTTATACATTGGTTATTTGCTGATGTTGGAGCATGGATCTTGTGGAGTATTGAGTCTTGTAGTCATCATGGAGTTTATTAGTTGTCTTTCTGGTGTTTAATTTGATGTTTTTTGCCTTATACTTTATCATACCATGGTTTTTTGTTTCAAAAAGAATGATTTGAAATGTCATAGTTTATTTCATGCATTATATAGTTAGATGTTTGTCGATGGATTTTCTGGTTGTGGCCTTTCATCGTTAAAGGTTTAATCTTCCAGCAATTTCTTTAAAACCATTAGGCATTCATTTCCATCTTTTGGTTCCTTGGTGATGTCTCTTAAGTCCTAGTAATGACTCGTTGTAATCTCAATACAATTATAATTAGCAGGTCATTAAAAATGTTAAAAGTTTATTCCTTCTTTTGTGGTATAAATGGTATTAGTATGGTCCTTCCTTTGTTGAAAAAATGGAATTACCTGGTTTGTTCCTTACCTAACAAGTAGTCATCAATTTTCTTTATCATGGATTTGGAATTCCTTATTATCTATTCCTTCGGTTGGAATCATATAAAGGAGTTGGATTGTCAGGATATGAAATATATATCATTAAAGGATATAGCTAAACTGTTTATGTTGAAAATCTAATTACAATGGTGTTGTGTATATAAGTGTTTGGAGACACTTATAGATTTTTTAAAATCATGTTTCCATGCGTTTTTCCAATGAGACGAGCATGAAATGGATTTTCGAGGATTGATTCCCACTAGGAGCACATATATCATTTTAGGTAATGATTCATGTGTGAAAATGTATTGATTTTTGAAAAAGTTTGAAACTCTTTTCATATGAATGACATTGAAAAATCATGGTTGATATATTATGAAAATGGGTTCATTTTAAAAAACTAGAATAATATTTTTCAAAAATGGTGGAAATGGAAAATGGTTGTTTTTGGAAAAAAATGTTAAATTGTTCATGTGATATAATTTTGAATTCTATTTCATCAGTTTCTAGAGGGTGAAATTGATGGATTTTGTTCGTGGTTTTGAAAATGGTGCTCGATAAGTGTCATTGAAACTGACCCAAAAAATTTGTGGATAACGTGGTTTCACCTGAACTACAGGTGAATAAAGAGATAGTTTTGAGTATTTTCAATGATTTTCATGTTGTGGATATGGGGAACTAGAGGAATGATCCTAGACATGTGGATCATACCATCCAGTTCATGAAGCAGAATCCGGCCATCTTTAGGGGTGATTCTAAACTTGAATAGGAGGAGGTGTGGCTAAGAAGGATGAATCATATATTTGATTTCATTGGAACACCTTCAGAGTTCTATTTAATGTTGGAATCATATATGCTCAAAGATCTTTAATGATAGTGGTGGGATTTAGCAGTGGAGGATAAATTAAATGAAGGTGATATGAGGGAGGATTTTGGGGAATTTCTCAACAAACAATTATATACTCATACGTTCAAAATCCATAAAACGATGGACCACTTTTTTATGAAGCATGATAATATCTCTTCCATGGAATATCCAGATAAATTGATTAATTTAGTGCGCCTTTCACCAGAAGTTGTGGAAATTACATCCTTAAAGGAATGCATTTTAGAATCAGGGCTAAGACATGATATTCAATGGAAAATTGCAGTGCTCTGTATTTTAGATTACAAAGAGATGGTGAATATAGAAACTATGGATGAACGTGAAATCATAGGATCTATTGAAGGAGGTATGATGATACCTATGTAGAATTATGGGAACTCAAACACTAGGAGAATGTGGAAAAGGGATACCTATTTCCAAGGTGAATGTGGAAATCAAAATTACATGGTTGGATTTGTGAACCTTCCTCCAGGACCCCAGAGCAAAGCCAGTTTCTTTCAACATTGTTCATTTGATAACATAATGTGAGAGTGTATGAAAAAAGCTATAGAATGTCAGAACTTCATGTAGATAGGGGAATCATTAGTTCTATTGTCACAGTTACCCAATAATGGTTGCTCGAGACACTTCTCAAGTGTTTCAAGAATCATATACTTCAATAGATCATGGACAACATAATCTGTCCCATCAGTAGAGCAGAGCTAGCCATGGTTATTCTAGAAATATCATGACTCCTCATCTAGGGAAATCTCAACAAGGAAACAAGGAGAATAATGTAGTGATAAAGCAATTGTATGGATCTAAGTAGAAGATGGACATCGATTAGGCTAGACCATCTATATTGAAAGGTACGATTCTTTTGAATTATACTCTTGTGCAAGTTCTCTTCACTACTATTTCATCATATTATTTTATTTCTTCTCATGTTATTGATTGGCTATGTTTCAAGTTGGAAATTATACATTCTGTTTCAAAATAAAAAAACCCCTCTCAGGGAAAGAGAATTTCAAGCCTTTGTGTATAGAGAATGCACTATAACTGTTGATGGAGCTAAGCTAAAATGGGAATTCTCAGTTTTGGACATGGATATCTATGAAATAATCATATTTATAGACTGGCTGAAATATTTTATGGCTCACATAGACTATTATAGGGGAATAGTTAGTTTCATGACTAAGGACAATGTCGATCAACTCTTTAGAGGAGAGATGATGGTAATGAAATGTGTAATGAGCTTGTTGGAATGAAAGGTGGGAATGATATCTTACCATCTGGTGAAATTTTCTTTGGTATCCATGTAAGAGATCAAAGATGATAGTTTTACATTAGTTGTGGATCAATTTCCAGATTTATTTCATGGGAACCAATCAGGGTTAAAACATATAAGGGAAATGTAGTTTATGATTGATCTACATCTAGGGACCAGTCCAATTTCCTTTCCGTCCTGTAGGATGGAACCAACAGAGTTACGAGAAGTGAATTTATAGTTGGAGGAGATGAAGTGCAATGATTTCGTTTGGCCATGTTTGTCTTTGTGGGCAGCACCAGTCTCGTTTGAGAAGAAATATGATTGAACTCTTCAGTTGTGTGTTTATTGTCATAAGATTAATGAATTTATAATAAAGAACAGATATCCAATTCCACACATTGATGATATGTTAGATCAATTAAGGGGAGCTCAGTGATTCTACAAGATTTACTCGCGATCAGGATATCACCAACTATGAGTTTGGAAAAAATATATTTCGAAGATAACTTTCAGAAGCAGATATGGCCACTATGAATTTGTTGTCCCGAATTTCAATTTAATTAATTCACCAATAGTCTTAATGTCTTTGATTAATTAGATATTTGAGAGATATCAGGACCCTTTTTTTGGTGTTTTTTGATGGAATTGTGGTGTATTTAAAGACATGGGATGACCATGAAGAGAACCAAGAAATAGTGTTACAAATATTGAGAGATCTCCATTTGTATTCCAAATTATCAAAGTGTGATTTTTGGATACAGGATGTACACTTTCATGGCTATTACATTGTTAAAGAATTAATTTCTATTGATCCTAAAAATATAGAAGCTGTTATATCGTGGCAACCACTGAATAATGTCTTCGATATACGATGTTTTCATGGTCTAGAGGGTTATAACTGAAACTATGTATGTGATTTCTCATGACTAGATTCTCTAATGAGATCTATGAAAAATAATAATACTTTATTTCAATGGACATTGGAATTCCAAAAATCATTACAGGAACTAAAAGTTCATCTTACATCAGCACTAATATTGATTTTTCCTAAATCAGGAAGAGGGGATGTGGTGTACTGTGATTCTTTAAGATCAAGTTTGGGCTGTGATATCATTCATGGAGACCATGTGGTTTATTATGGTTCAAGGATGTTAATGGAGAATGATGAGAATTACTCAACACACAATTTGGATTCAGCTGTAGTTGTCCTTGATTTGAAAACTTGGATACCCTATCTCTTTGGTGAGAAATTATCTGTGTTCATAGACCAAAAAAGCATGAAAAACATTTTCCCACTTCGATATTTGAATTTTAGGAAAATGATGTGTATGTATTATCACCAAATGTTTTACTATGACATGATTTATACCCCAAGAAACGGGAATTTGGTGGATATTCATTGAGTATAAATCCTTGTGCTCAGTTATAGAAAGAAGCTTTAGATGAATGGTAGTTGATGTCAGTCCAAGATGACATGCATGTGGAATTTAAACACCAATGTGATATTGTGGTTTTAATTTCATCTATTCTTGTTACTTATTTGATAAATATGGTCAAAGACGTAGAAACATCTGATGCATACTGTTTGGTTAATATTTCAAAACTCAATGGTGGGGAGACCATTTAGGGATGGGTACTTGATGGATGTTTTTTTTGTTTGATAGATCATATTGATGTACTTATGTAATATCAAGAGAAACTTCATAATTATTAGGACCATTCATGATGGGATATAAATCTTGGAACACAAAATAAGTATAAGGAATTGAAGGCATAGTTTTGGTATAGAGGAATGAAAAGGAAGGTGGCTGAGTTCATTTTTAAGTGCTTAACTTGTCAACAAGTTAAGGAAGAGCATCAGAGACTAGAAGTTATGTTCAAGTATTTACCTATTCCAATGTGTAAATGGGAGAAGATATCAATGGATTTTTTTATAGGTCGTCCAATAATGGTTTCGAAACATGATTCAATTTTGGGTTATAGGCGATCGACTTTCCAAGTTGGCCCATTTCATCCATATTCTTGAAACTCATACGGTGGAGGATCTATTAAAAATTAATTTCCAAGAAGTGGTAAAGAGGCATTGAATACAATTTTCAATTTTATCAGATAGTGATCTTTGGTTCACATCTCATTTCTAGAAAACCTTATAGAAATCCCTTTGGACTCAGTTGAATATGATAATGGCATATCATCCTCAGAGAGACGGCCAGTCTAAGCATGATAAAAAAATTGGAAGACATGTTATGGGATTTGGTAATAGTTTTTTGTGGCTCAGGGGAGGATCAATTACTCTTAGTGGACTTATCACATAATAATAGCTATCAAGACTTGATACATATGGCTCTCTTTGAACCATTTTATGGGTGTCCTTTTCATTCTCCACTTTGTTGGGTGAAAACATGTGAGACTTCACTAGTTTGGCTGAGCATTTTCTAGGAAACGACAGAGAAGAGTCAGTTAATCAGAAAGAGGATGGAGATGGATAGGATTTTTCCGAAATAAAACTAATATCATCATCGAAGTTTGTTTTAGTTGTTCATGAGTTATCATTTCTTCTTGAGGATATCATTATGGATTGGAAATCGTCATTTCAGGAAGTATGGAAAGTTGTCTCCAAGATATATTGTCTCTTTTGAGTTACTAGAATGGGTTGGAGAGATGGAATATCGGTTGGAATTACCACCACAGTTCAGTTTGTTACACAAAGTGTTCCATGTATCTAAGTTGAAAAAGTACAAGCCACTTCCTAAATATCTAATCATATAGGATCATATCGACCTATAGCCTGATGCTTCATTAGTACATTTTTCGATGCTGATTCTAGATAGACAAGAGAAAGTCTTGTATTGAAACATCATCATTATAGCTCATATTTTATTGTAGCATGGTCAAATACAGGAAGACACTTGGGAATGTGATAAGGAAATGAAAGAGCAGTGGCATGGACTCTCTAAGGGCAGTGAATATTTTTCCTTTCCAAGGAAGAAAAGACAAATGATGGGAATAATTTAGTACCTCCAATTTCTATTATGTAACCCTTACGTGATAATTTTATGGTTATAATGTGTAAGGGTGGAGGTTGGGAGATTTTTTAGAACTTCTGAAGTGTTTTTTTGGTTAATATAAGGTCGTAGGTGCGGCACAAGGTTTCTCCAAACTGTAAAGAATTCGAAGGAGAAATTAGGTGTAGTGTCCTTCATGAGGCAGTAGATCCAGCACAGTTGGAGCAAGGTTTGGGGAGAAACTTCAATGGAGGCCATATGGTATGTATCTACCACATGTTTAGTTCACGTTTGGCCTAACTATGTGGCCAAACCATTCATATACTCAAATCTAGATCCTTAATAATTGTATCTCACCGTTTTTTTCCATAACACAATTTTTTTTACCCAAATTGGCTCTAACAAATTATTTATCTCCATTGAAGGTATAATAACTTCTCCTATGAATTTTGGAGTCAATATGAAAGCTTCTCTTGGAATTTGGAACCCATATTTTTGATGTAGGTGATCATTCTTCATCGTTCTTGATCATTTTTGTAGATCTAATTTGATATATTTCTCTTCATTTCTCGGTTTCTCTAATATACAACCATTATGGGCAGATTTGTAAGCGTTGATGAAAAAATAATCATGATTTGGTCTTGATCCTACTAGGAGAAGAGATCTAAGGGGGAATTATGAAGAATTGACTCGATTTTTTAAGCTTTCTTTTCCCATGTCATGTTTCTTATAATTCTATTGAGGTAGGTGGAATATCTATCAACATCGCTTAATAGAACTGATGGGAATTCTTTCAAATTTATTTCCTTGTGGTGAATCGATCATTAGTTGGATTGTTATTAATTGTTGGATACCTTCATGGGTGATGGTTTGGAAAATTATAGAATTAATGAAAACTGGGTGTTTTTAATAGAGTGATTTTGTTCTTGGATTTAAAATGTGGATTTTAAAATGTGGATTTTTGGGAATTTTGGCACAAGTATTTGATTATATATTTTAAAAAAGAGTATGTTTTATTAAAAGGAAATGGTTGATTTGAAGTTGGGTCTTTCCTTGGTTTTCAATAAAAGTACAGTTTTATTGAAATTGTTTGAAATGGTTATTTTATTTGGTTGGAATACGTTGGGTTTTGTGTGAGTTCATGTTTAATGTGCCCTTAAATAAGGGATGCGTACCATTGGGGTACAAGGTGCATGTCCCTGGATCGGGGGCATGTGTCATTGGGACATGGGGAAATTGGACAAGAGTTCGTAGATGAGTATGGAACTATTGAATGAGCGTGCATGTATGGGTGTGTTGTGAACTACAGAATGGGAATGTCAAAATTATAATAAGAAGTGGTTTTCAATACTTGAATAGTTTTTTTCTGAAAAACGAAATTGCCAATTGATTTAATTTATTTTTATTTTCACATGGTTGTCAATGGTTTTTGAAACTTTTTTAGATTTAGTTAAAAGCTATTTTAAGAGATTGTTTTATATAAACAATTTTATGTAAATGTTTCTAACTCTTCTATCTTAGTGGTGTGAGTAGGAAATCCATTGGGGAATGCTACTGAGTTTTATTCTAACCGTTCCTTTGTCACGTGGCTGCTTTCGTAGATGCTATATTTTGGGATAGGGGAAAAGGTCACATTTTACACTTTTTTAGCACTACTTGTGATACTTTGGCTGTTTGGTGATGTTGGAGCATTGAGATTGTGGAAAATAGAGTCTTTTTTATCTTATAGAAGTTTATTCGTTCTCATTATATAGTTTACTTCGATGTTTGTTTGTCTTCCCCTGTAGAATACCATGGAAGGTTGATTTAAAATTGAATGATTTGAAATGTCTTAGTTAATTTATTGCATTATATAGTTATATTTTTGTGTACTGTTTTTGGGTTTTTTAATTTTTTCATTAAAGGGTAAATCGTCCCCCACTTCCTTTGAAACCATTCGACATTTATTTCCATCCTTTGGCACCTTGGGGATGTCTCTTAATTCCTGGTAATGACTTATTGTAATCTCAAGACAATGAGAATTAGTGGTTCATTACAGTATAAATACGTAAGTTCCCCCATTATGTGGATATTAACCCATGGTATTGAATATATATGTATAGGTATAGGTGTGACTATATATATATAGATAAAATTCATAGGTAGTTAATTGGCGACGGGTTTATGAAAATAATAATATATATAAGGATCCCCTTGCACATATTCATGGACCATCTGAATATGTGCATTGGGGATAGGTGACTTAATATTTATGTGAAGGTGTATATTCTCAGTGGGGGTGGATGCATCTTCCAGATAGAAAGAATAAAGAGACGATGTGTTTTTCTTGGTTCCTCCCAGTGGTAGGATCCATTTCCTAACCCATTAAAATTTTTGAATGCATTAATTAGTTTATCCAAATTTCTTCACACTTTTAATTAATGCTTTTCTATGTATGGTTGTTTTTATAAAGTTATTTCCACGGTGAATTTAAAGTAATGATTCAATAAGATAAATGATTTTTTTCATAAACAAAGTCATGAATTTATAATAGAACCACTCTATCGGAGGTGAACTGTCTTTAAGCTAAAAGGTTTTGATAGTTTTTCATATCACACATAGTTATGATTTGAATGTTCCCTATTCCTTATTGTTAGTGTTTTTCAGGGAAAATTTAATATTTTACACCTTTCAATAATGTGAATTGGTTTTTTATACTTGATTAGTTTACATTTAATGAATTAAATGTTTAATTAAAAATGGAACACAATATGGTGGTATGAACATGCCTCTAGTCAATTTAATAACAATTTCTTATTGGAAATTAATTGTTTAAAAGGATGAAATTTATGTAGAACAATTAGACAATTCTTTTTGTTATTTTTTTAATGAATTAATTTAAATGGTATTGATGTTAGTGGACATAACCAAATCCCTTTTGTATGATTTAATTATTTAATGTATATGTAGTATATTTGATCACACTTTCATTACACACAACACCAAATAAACTATATAATACCTATTAAATTATAATATTTAAATTCAAACCATCCACTAGATTCCTTCATGTCCATAAATATGGAGACTAAGTCCTATAATAACTAGATAGGTGTTCTCACTTTGGAAATTATTATGAAATAGTCTATTTTGACGTTAAAACCTTATAATAAATTGCATAAAGTTTTTGATTTCTAGCATATAATTTTTTAGTTGAATAATAATAAATTGTGTGATTTCTTATGGTAGAATTAACTGGGCTAAATAGGTTAATTAATATTAATGACAACAGAGTTGATGGATTAATTAAATAGGTTTGATATAATTACAATGGTAATATGGAACCTAGATTACTGAACAGAATTGGATGAAGGATGGTAACTATTTACAAATTGTTTGTTGTGTCTTATGATGATAAATCTGGTATATATGATACTATAATTGAGATTCATCTTGCTCAGATTTTGATCTTATGTGATATAGAGGTTATTAATACCTGAGGGTTTGGTAGTATTTGGAATGTTCTGTTTTTCAAAATTTTATTCATGGTTATTGTGATGCTTGATGTATTATTTAATGTTTTTCATAATTTTTTAGGGCTACTCACAATTTTATTGAATTCTTTAGGGAGTATTATATGCTTATGTCGTATTCTTAAGGGAATGATGCATAATCACAAGATGTGTGAGGGTGAAAATCTAGTTATTCATGAGGGATAGATTTCGGATCGCTAGAGGGTGAGATTATAGTTATGCCTTAGAGTGATATTTTGGATAGTCTAATGGAAAGATTTTAGTTATTTATAATGGTGATATTTTCGATATCTTAAAGTAGATATTCTAGTTGTGCCTAAGGTTTAGGTTTAGGTTAGCATGAGGGAAGAGACTGTGGGTTTATGGTATATTCTGAGTGATTAATCCTATTTTGGAGATTCTTCCAATGAATTGCATGATACGTCCTAATGCAAGAGGATCTACCCATAGACATAGTATCCAACTTAGGATGAAGAAGGTGGTATGGTATGAGTGTCCATTAAAGATCCCAAACACAATTACTAATGTTGAATTTGTTATCACATGGAAATTATAATGTGTGTCACACTATCATTTATAATTATTTCCATGAACTAGATTAGGCTAGACACTGTGGGTGTTTGCCTACTGATATTTATATCCCACACCCTACTTGAGTGCCATTTGGTACCAAAGTAGACCTTTTTTCTTATAGGTATTGGGATTCATTTCTTGTGTTGGGTAGTTTAAATGGGATCTAGGTATCATAGGTATGGGATCCTATTCCGGATGTATAAGGAGTTGACTGTTGGGTTTTTATTTTATTTTATAAATTTTTACTACTTGTACATATAGCATCATATGTTAAACATGCAATTCTATAAAATGGAATTGGGCATTTTTATTTAGATATTATATTGTTTTTCTAATTCTTATCTTTCTTTTATTACTATATAAACTAATATTTAATGTTTTAATATTATAAAACTATTTTGTCACTCTAATCTGGAGCGTATAGTCCCCCCACCATACCATCAATAGACCCTCACTACTAGTTGGAAGCCTATGGGGTATGGGGAGGAGTGCTTTAGGCCATGTGACCCACCCGTCCAGCCACCGTCTTAGTGGTGAGATGGGTCAGTATGTTAAACATAGGTATCAAAGTAAGGGTCTATTTGATGCGATAGTGAGGAAGATGTGACCTTCTAGGGGGGAGTATTATTGAAATACCACATCGTAAGAGGAGAAGCACGATGCACCCTTTTGTAAGGTGAGTGGATACCTCTCACATTATGATGCCTTTTCCTAGGGGATGTTTGAGTCCCCATGACCGATGAATAAAAAAACCATCTGGGCTAGGCCAAAATTAGAAAATATCGTGAGAATGGGATAGACTAGACCATCACAAGTTTTATCAGATGCAGTGTCTATTTTATGTACTAGTGGGGACGTTGGGACCTTCTAGGTGGAGGATTATGGAAATCCCACATCGAAGGAGGAAGACCACAAAGAACCCCTTTATAAGGTTGTATGGATACGGCTACCATAACGAGGAATTTTTATGGGGGATTATTGAGGTCTTGATTCCAATGATAGAAAAAATATGGTGGCCAGGCACAAAGAATACAATATAATGATCATGGGATAGACTGTGCTGTCACATCCAATAAAATATTTTTAATGGATTTTGTTGTTTATTTCATGATGTATAATATCATCCATAGATTTTGTGTCCTTGTCATTTTATTTATGATCAAAAAGGCTAATTTTTTTCTTTACAATTCATGATTCTATACATCGGTTACAATATTCAATTGGTGAACTCATCATCCTATCACTCTGTGGAAACTAGAGAGAGTACCTTAGAGAACCCAATCATATATCCTTCAGAATATTATGGTCAATGAAAATAAATATTTAATAAAAAAGACTTTATATTCCTTGTTGTCTTATCTTATAATTACATTTAGTGTCACGTTATAAACCCAATACTCATGGATGATTGGGACAAAAGTATTTCTTCACTTTTATATTTAGCTATTTTCAATTCTCATCACCATCAATGATCAATATACTAAATATTATTAGTCCCATATTTGAATGAATGAATATTTTATATTCAATGAGAAAAGATGAAAAACATTATATGACTTTGAAATTTATAAATATTTAGTCGTAATAGTATTCAGTAAGGTATATCCCAGCTAATAATTCATCTAAGGAGAGTTGGTATTGGGTCAAAGAAAACATATGATACATGTGAATAAATATCCCAAGATATTTATAATATGGGGATGATATAATTATATATATAACGTGAAATCTAGTAGAACATTTTTAGTGATAATGATTGATGGAGAGTGTATCACACCTACTACTATTGCATGATTTCATAAGAAATATTTTTCATAGTTATTTGATGATATATTGTAAAATCCATTAATGTACCATATCTCTATTTTTGTGTTATTTTGTTCGTCTTAATAGATGTTTTGATAATGTTTGAGTTTGTTTATGGAAAATGTAGACTGAAAAAGCACTTCTAAAGGAATTTGGAGTTGTGATAAGTGAAAACAATAATGATTTATGGATTTCCACAAAATATGTAGACAACTTATGTTGTAAGAAAATAGATAAATATATAAAAATACTTCCTATTAATTATAAGGACTCATTGTAATGTACGAGGGATAATTAAAATCATGACTAACTAGAAAATTGGTAATGGAATGATTTTCAAATAGATTGTATGATGACTACAATGCAAGTAAAAAAACAATTTATAATGTACACATTAGTGAGGTCGTCTTACAAGGATTAATACTAATAAATATTGTGGTATATATAACCAGGAAGAATGATTATTTTGAATAGTATTTTGGAATTCATGAACAATACATTTTTTCCAAATAGGTTTTTCAGGTTTCTATTCCATCTTATGCAACTCCTAATCATTATATTTGGTAGAGTTAAAAATTATCTTGTTGGACCATATTTTTTTATTTTTTAAAATTAGAATGGTGTCCTCTATATAATTATATAAGAAAAATTTATTACCCTAGGTATTTCATGGGGAGAATTGATCCTATAAGGATTTCCATAGTAAATAGTGATCCACTATGTTTTTTTTGTGGAAAATTGTGATATGTGATAAAATATCTCAATATATATTATTATACCAAGGAATTACATAGTGGATTGTGTTCCATTAAGGAATTATGTATTGAAAAGTGTTATACTAGGAATGTATGTGGTGAACAATGTTCTTACGAGGTATAATTTGGTGAATAGTGTTATTTTAGGATAATATATAGGGGAGTAGTTAGTGAAGAAGAAAATTTTCTGATGGAATTTTCTATAAAGTAAAAATTATATGTTAAAATAAATTTCAACTCATGGATGAATGTGGATATTCATTTCCTAACTATATCAATGTGGAAAAAATAATAACTCTTATAGATCATCAATTTAATCCTTATGAGGAGAATTGATTTCACTTTCGTAGTTGTTGATAGTGAGTTCTTAAGATTGAATTGTTGTAACAAAAATAGAGATAGTTATACCACTATGGATATTGTAATATAAGTCTGATATAGTAATTCAAGTACACATGTAAACTATCATTTAATGCTCCTCAGATTAGTCCAGTTAGAATAAACCAAGTTAAAATAATTGTAGAAATTGAAAGATTCTAGTTTGTTTGATATATTTATATGATAAAAAGATATAAGGGGGTTTTATTAAATTAGTAAATAATAAAAAAAGTATAAATGTTTTTTAATATGGAATACCCTGATTTATTCCAACATTTACGTTATCTGATCATGTGGGGACAATAATTGGTATTAGATCTAAATATTAATGTTAATGTTATTATATCTTAGAGAAATAATTAATAATATTTTATCACAAAGGAATCTTAATTTTCAAGGAATGAAGATTTAAACTATGAAAGAATTAGAAACAACACCATTTATTATCATTTAGTATGGATATGTAAATTACTAATATAAAATCAATTTCAGTTAGTATGGATTGTGGGGTTTTCTCAGAAAGAAAATGTAAAGTAATTGATGTTGACATATGGTGAATATAAGATTTAGAGCTAGAATAATCCAAAAATAATATACACTAATATAATTCAATGTAAATATTCACATTCATTTTTAAGAAGAAGATGAATATCTAAGAAGTCTACTAAAAAGATTGAGATGATAAATTACAAGGTATATGAAACAAATATGAGTAATTAAGGATAGACTAAAGAATAATGTTGGTACTTTTAGTGATCAGGTGAATTATATTTTGGATGATGTGAATGTTCTTAGAGAAACCCTCAATGATGTAAATATCATAAACCATATATTGAGAATGTTTTCACATGGATTCAATCCAAAATTCATTCTGCATAGGATATGGATCCAACGTAGATGAAATTGGATAGTCTACATAGTATTGTTGTTGTATATGAAATGATGAATGAACATAATACAATTATGGTAAAGGGTAAGTCAATGAAGTTGAAATTTAAAGCATTCTTGAAGCATACAATAGAGGATGATCGGGATAATGAAGATATATATGAATACTTGTCATTTGAGACAAAAAATTAGTAAAAGGTAAAATTAATGTTTATAGGGGAGATTTCACTCACATGTTTTGTATGTGGAAAGGAGGTGCATCTTACAGCTATGTTTCCCATGATGTTTTAAGATGATAATTGGGATGGTGATGTTTTGAGGTATAAATTTGTAAACAATAGTAATGGAAAGATAAGGACAATGAAAAATTTCTAAAACAAGAAGATCCTTCATTCTCATGAAGACTACAATTCAGAGTAAATTTCCACATAAGATATTCATGAACAAATATATTTGAATGAGTATTATTTTATCGCTATTGTAGGTATTTATCGGATAAAAGAAGTGGGAGATGTTATGGATTTTGAATTGGAATGAAGGGTATAACTCCACGAAGATTTAGAAATTACTTTTGACAAGAAATTTATTGGGAGAGATAAAAATAAGAATAAAATTATAGTGGGTAACAATTCAAAACACACTATATAGTAGTACGAAGAGGTGATATCATATATGATGTTAGAAATTGGAAAGCCTAAATCTATGAAGCCATAAAACTCAAATAATTTCATCTGGTAAAATCTCATTATCTAAGAATAATATTGGGTTATTAGTTTTCCATAAAACATAGTGGAAGATCAAGTTAATGTTTTTTAAGGATCTTGAAGAGAAATTTATTAGCCTACAATGAAAAGTTAAAGATCAAGAGAGACTATTAACACTTGGAATGATGTTTGGGTTGAAAATAAATCTCGTTATAGAAAATGTTAATGTGCAACAAGAAGGTCAAGCAAAACATAATTAGGATTTTCATATGAATAAAAAAACACAAGGATGAAAACATTGGTTGGGGCTTGATAAAAAATAGAGAGAAATGATGGTTGAATCACTATAGGAAAAAGGATTTCATGGAAATTTAAAAAATCGTTACAAAAAATTGGTGATTTTTTAGAGGGGGATTTAAAAAATGTTAGTAAGTAATTTTTTAATATTTTTTTTATTTGTAGACTATATTTTTACCAATGGGTTTTAAACCCACTACTAAATTAATATAAAAAATATTAACTGATAATTAATTAATAATGACTAATAATTAAAAATAATTACTAATTTATAATAATTTATTATTTTATATTTATAATTTTAAATAATTAATATGTTTTAATTATTAATTATTTATAATTTTTAGTTTATAATTCATTAAAACATATAAATTTAAAGGATAATATGAAATGTTGACTTCAACATCAAATGAATATAAATTTTGTTTCATTAATCTATGTTTTTTCCAATCCTAGTCAAACCAAGGATTATGAAATGAAATATAAATTAATTATAAACTAATTAGGTAATATTTAATGTAATAAAACTGATAAATATTTTAAGAGAAGTTTATATTCAATTATCAACATTAAATGACCATAATATTTGATCCATGTGTCTCCTTGGGCTCTACCACATATCAAATTGAAACCTGCTATGATTTCTATTACTTGTTAATTTAGAGATCAGAAATTACTCTTTTTTCTCAGTCAAAAGGAACCATAAGGCCCATAAAAAAAAATTTTATCCATATTCCACATTTCCTGAACATTCGATGCGATTATAACTTCATTAAATAGTGTCTTCATATTTTTATTAGGTTGTCTATGACTATATTATAGGGAATTACATTCCTATTTATTTTATGGTGTTGCAATTAATTTGGTTTCACTCTTTTGGTGATTTATTATCTATTATATATATATATATGAATTTATTTTTACGCATTTATTTATGTATATTTCTAATTTATAGATATCTATGAATATTTTTTAAAAAAATTAAATAATTTTATTTATGAATAGAAATTTATATGCATTTGTGCATATTTTTCTATATTTCTTCACATTTATTAATATTTTATATGAATTTATTGTTATATCTTTTTAATATTATACAACCATATATATACATATATTTTTCTTGATATATGTATTTATGTTAATATAAAATTATATATATCTATGTGTTTATATATATGTAATATAAATGCATGTTTATATATATTTATGTAAATTTAGTAATATGTATATATATTTATAGATATTTCTACCTATTATGTAAATTTATATACATTAATATCTATTTATATATATGGTATTTTCATATCTATTTATATGTATTCTGTTTGTTGGTGTATGTGTTTGTCTGTGCATGTAGTTATAGATATTTATGAAAAAATTTATATTTTTTTCTTTTTGTAACATATATATAAAAGAAATTTAAATAAATTTAAATATAATTATATATACTACTTATTATTTATCATAATTTATTATTTATTACATACATGTTTTATTTCATTTTCATGTAACCTTCATGTCCTTCTTCAGATAATTTTTTACATATTCATATTTACATATTATTTTATTATTTTTGTTATTTATTATTACTTGTAAATAATTATTGACTTAGTTTTTTATTAATTTAATATTCAAATAATAATAAATTTTTAATATTATTTAAAAATTATTTTTAAATTATTTATTTATTTATTTATCACTTATTTTACAATTATTTTATATTATTCAATTTTAATTATAAATAGAATATTTATTTTTTATTTTTTATTTTTTATTTATTCATTACTTTTTATTATTTAATTATTATTTAACTATTATTTATTTATTTACAATGTATTAAATTTTTATTTATGGTTTTTTACTTATTAATTATCTATTACTATTTATTACAGTATTATATATATATATATACTGAATGATTATTATTTTTTATTGACTATTTATTATTTATTAATCATTTGGTTGCTAGTTATTAATTATTAAATTTTTATTTTATTTATTTTTATTAGTTTTATATTTTAAAATATTTTTGGGATGTGTTATTTTTTAAATTATTATGTAGTTGTTATTATTCATTAATTATATTATTTATTTATTTGTATTTATATTTATTAATATATATATATATACATATTAATACATTAAACTCTTTTTATTAACCAGATGGAGAGCTTGTGGGAGTGGTAAAGTCTTTACAGAATAACCAAGAGGTAAGGAGATCAAATCTCACCTAACACACACACACACACACAGATATATTTATTTTCTGTGTGGGTTGTCTGAATTATGAGTATATGGAAGGATAAATAAATCAAAAATAAATAGATTATAAATATTTAGTATGTAATAAATAATTAATAAATAAAAAACTAAATAATTAAAAAAACTATAAATTTAAAAAAGGATAAAAATTTAAGAAAATTTTAATAATAAAAATGCTTTCATACATTGAAAAATTATAAAAAATAAAACAATCATGAAAATAAAATCCATAATTTATTGGTGACACCAGTAAATATTATGATTTCTAGAAAGCATCACACATCATAATGTAGTGGTGGATACCACAACTAAACACCAAAAACCCACTGCTAATTGGCCTTTTTTCCTAGTGAATAATGTCCACAAGAACCCACTATGTTTCTGAATGTTTATTTGGGTACCACTGAGAATTATAAAATTTAGAGAAAGAAAAATATGATTGTTTCTATAACAAAGTCAAAAAAGAATTATCCTTCTATATTGTTTTTTATAGAAATATGGGATATTCACAAAATGATTATTTCATAGGCGAAATGTACCAAATGGAATAAAGGATATAGAGGAAACCGATTATAGTTCAATGGTTCTATTATGATTTTGATAATTACTATTTCTAGTGTGGAAGAATCAGTTATATGGATATGTATTTCTTATCAACAATGGAAAGAATGTGTATATGAAGTTCGAAACTGGTTAGATTCAAAAAAATAAAAGGAACATCAAGTTAGTTGAAAATTAAAATATACTTTTAGAATTTCATGATGAATTTGGTCCATAATACTCTAAGGAAGAACAAGATAACCAATCAACAAGATATGTTAAATGAAATTCATGGGTAAAAAATAAGAGTTTTGATATGGAATACGTTGTAGATGTTTAACTTAATGAATTATATCATGATGATGTATTAATCCTTCAAAACATATGTAATTCATATATGATAATAAAAAATGATCTTATCATTATAATTATGTATGAAAACTAAGGTGATTTAATATTTGGAAATGGCGAAGTCCTAACTATTATGAGCCCTAGGAATGTAAAATTTGTGGAAAAAGATATTGGAATCATAAGAGTCTTTGTTATTAAGGCCTCTTCCACAACTGTATTAGCGATAGTCAAAAACGTGAATCTATGCATGAAAGAAAATTTACTAAGAATAACCATATCATTAAGGTTAATGAATGTGTAGTTGTGATGCATTTTAAGGACACAAAGAAAACATTCTACCATTTTAGTTGATAAGAATACTAGTGAATTTTGTTCATAGAAAAAGAAAATAATTTATGTAATAAAGGTATATAACATTTGAGTCAACAATCCTTGCAATATATGATGAAAAATGATAGACCTTGAGATAATCCTAAACTATCATCTGATCATACACTAACATGTGATGTCTTCGAAATGGAAAGATTTATCAATAGATGTATGAAGAAAAAGAGTTTAATTCTATATGGGTGACTCAATTGGTTCATGTGGATGTGTAAGGAACTACATCCCAAATATATATTTATGGTAAGATATATTTCATTCCATTCAATGATGAAATTACAAGTATTTAATTGATAATGATCATAACTCAAATGTCTATGGAATTGAGTCCCATTAACCTGTTTCGGAGAAATACAGAAAACATTATTGGGAAGAAAATTCTGAAATTATAGACTAATAATGGAATGATGTTTACAAATATATAGGTGAAAATTTATCTTATAAAACATGGGATCAGGAACTATGTGTAAGTAGAAAGAACACTATAGAAAAAATATGTTATTGAGAGGATAATCCAGATTATAAACAACTTGGCGAGATTGATACATTTTCAAAAATTCATTCCAATGATGTTTTGGAAGGATGAAGCTATGAAATTAGCCTATATTTATAATATATTTTTTTCTAAGGGGATTATAATACTATATGAGATACGTGGTAGGGAAATAATCCTACACTTAAGTGATTTTGAATCTTCAAGAGTCATTGTTTCGTTCTCAATAAGGAGAAACATAGCATGTTATGATCACATGGAGTTGAAAGGATTATGCATGGATATAGATGAAAGAGAAAATCATACAAATTCATTAATAATAATTATATAAATATTATTTGTTATAATAATTTAACTATTATGGAAAATGAAAACAAAAAGTTTCAGAAGAATATTGAACAAATTCAAGAGGATGTTAATGAAAAGTTAAGAAGCGTGGTGGGAGAATAAGTAGAAAATTTTAATTCAGATGAATTAATTTATGTTTAATAGAATAAATATAGAAATTAATCTATAAAAATTTCCAATCATTAGGATAAAATTAATTAAAAAAATATTATCAGTGAGAATATAACTGTTGTGCCAGAGGGGATAATGAAGTCTCTATAATAGAAATATTTATTATCTCAAGTAGATTCAATGTGTTTTGAAAAAGCTTTTAAATTTGATAAAGAGAATTATATGATGAATTAGAAGCTCGAAATAATTGAAAAGATTTAGTAATGGAATATTAATTGGATTCCAGCAAATAAAAATGTCATCTGGGTCGAATGGGTGTTCTATAACAAGCTGAATAAAGAAGGAAAAATTATTAATAAAGTAATAATATTTATTATATGGGTGCTACAAGAATACAGAAATTGACGTCTATGATAAATTTTCACCCATGGAGTGGCTGGAAAAAAAATTTATATTCAAATCCATAATAGTGAAATAGAAATTTAGGGTTTCCCAAATGGACATCATGTCATCATTTCTAAATGTATTTCTTGAAGAAGATGTGTACATTAAGAATAAAGTCGGTATTAACTTTTCTCAAGATGATAAAAATATATATTTTATAAAAAATGGAATTTTATATTATAAACTTGGCACCTAGGGAATGGTACTCATAACTAGATAAATACTTGACGAATCATGGTTTTCAACATGGAGGAGCTGATTACAATCTATAATTCAATAGTGAGATCTTAGGAGGATGGTTCTAGTATATGTCGACCAAATGATATTTGGACGATTAAAGGAATGAATGTGAATATATTTTTTAAAGTTCATGAACTGTATGTTTTAAATATCATTGATTATTAAATTAACCAGTAACCTTGGTCATCATGTTTTATAAGGAAGTCTAGGAACATATTTCCCTCAATATAAATATTCTAATGTGGTTACAAAAGGTTTTGAAATAGATATTTATAAAGAGATGAAATCACCAGTGGTTACATGGATGAAGTATTCAATGGTTGATGAGGGAGAAATTATTAATTTCAAAGAATATAGTCATATCATTGGGTGGTTTTTTACTTAGCAATGACATGAGTAGATATATTGTCTTCTAGTTTTTAAGTTGTGTGGTATTAGAGTAATCCAATATAAATCCACCTTAAAGTGATGAGTAGAATTATGTGACATGTAAAATATAAGTTTAATATCATATTTCTTAAAAATCAAACATCATAATACTAGTTACTGGGATATATAGATGTTTTTTGGGATGGTTAAGTAGATGACAGAAACTAAACATTAGTTTTTGAATTTCTTCAATAAGTAAGAAACATGACTACACATTACTAAGTTCTACTAAATATAAATATATAGCTTCCCCTAAAGTTTGATCATAACTATTGTGGATGATGTAATAACATGAATAAAAGGGTTTTGAAGTAATGTCTCTGATCATAAACAATTTTGATAAATCAGGTGTTATTAATCATTGAAAAAACAAAGTACATCATTCAAGGAAAATGTTCATTGAAATTATGTAACACTATAGGTAAGAAAATTTTTAGAATGGTTTGTAGAATTTTTTTTATATTCATACTAAATTTCATGTGGAAAACACTATGAAAAAGAACACACCCAAAGAAACATTTGAGATTCTTCATTTGTCACATGGATTCAAGCTGACAACTCACACTTAAATAGTTTTTCTATGGACCCCACACACCCTGTGGTGTTGAAAGTTTTATTATGTGATAATAACTATTCTTCTATATTTTATAGACCACAAAGTAGAATCCTATGGATTCATTGAAAAAGGGAGATAAATAAATTAATGTTGGTTTGATGATATTTCATGACCCAAATATAGTAGAGAGTATAATTGTTTAAATGGAGAGATAACTTCTATATTGAATTATCGAGTTTTGTTAAATATATCAATCCTAAAGCTATTAGATTATTGTAGAGAAATCATTGATGGATTGACCAATAGATTAGTGATGCATCTGGTGTTCAATATGGGGGTTAATGTGTGGTTTCTCAAAAACATTTCATATCATTTAACAAATGGTACCGTTCCAAAATATCTCTGGAGAAATAAGTAATTCGTTGATAAGTTGTTCATAATACTCAAGTTTCTCATGATGTTATTTTCTCATGCAGACTTAGAGTACATGATGAGTGATTAATTAGGTTCTCTATGGAGATTTTTGAGTAAAATATGGTTTTTGGGAAAGGGGAACCCTATTTTATCCAAAAAAAATATTTTTAGTGGTTTTGATGGGTTCCTAAAAAGCATAATAGGGGTTGGAGAAAATCCCTCAATGTTCTTTTCATTAATTTTGCATAGTTGAATTTTTTATAAAATTTCTCCAAAAATTTTCCCTTGTGTTTTGGGATAAATACTATTGTAAATATATTTCTACAGGAATTAAAAGATGCATGAAGTGATGAAAAGTCGAAAAGGATGTATTTTCTATCTATATGTACACATACTAATTTATAATTATGGAGAAATATTATTATTTTTTAATACCTCTTACTTGGTATATAGACCCCTTAGCTAGTATGGAGGCCACAAAATATGACATTGGAACATGAAAATGGTACATTAAATATTTCTACATTATATTTATGTCGACCAATTTATAGGTATATGAATCATGTTCACATTATTGAAGGGATATTGGATGCTTGACCACTAAGGATTTTTTTGGTATGTGATACCATGATATAGGAGTATGTGATATATGTTTTGTGAAGGGATCAACAGTAATTTCATTTTTAGTGGTTTTTTAAAGTGTCTTTTTCTACATTATTACCCATTAATCCAATAAATTGAATGAGGAACAAAATTATCACATATGATCATTAATGGGAAATATACCATATCAAAAGGGGATATTCTAAGGATATTCTTTGTGAATAGTGACGTACCAATAATATTTATAGTGAATAGTGATATTCAAAGGTAGTATGCATTGAAAAATAAATTTTCTAGTAATTTCATGTGGAACCTTGATTCATGATTAATGTTGGCTATGAGAGTTGATCTGAAATTGGAGTTCATTGGGAATTGTGATTCACCAATGTTGTTCATTCTGAATAGTGTTCCTTTAAGTCATTTCATGGTGAATAGTCTTCCATCAAATAATTATGTCGTTAATAGTGTTCCATAGATTATGAACATGGTAGAAATATTCCTTCCAAGTAATTGCATGATTAATAGTGCTCTATTAATATAGTATTTTGAGAATAATGTTTCACAAAGGTAGTATGTCGAGGAGAAATTTTCAAAGAAGAATATTACAGAATAGAATATTAAATGAAGATGAAATTATGTTTTGAAATATATTTTCTCTCATATATGAAATTGGAGTATCATGTTGCATCTATTTTACTGTATATATCATATTTGATATAGATCATGAAAAAATTATTCTTGATGAAATGTACATTCACTTCATTTGAATATGGATTTGAGATCTCAATATTCAATTGTTTTAAACTAGGACGGATGTCGAATCTACGCAAAAATGGTAATAGTATTATTATTTAGTGATTAATTTACATTGGCACACTCACTTTATAAGCTCTTTGGATTATCCTAGATATGGTGAACAACATAAAAATTATTAGGCTGCTTTCAAGATTATATTTTGTTATATATATTTTTATAATGAAAATTTGGAAGATAGTTTTATTTAATGATGAAACATGTTCAAAATAAGATTGTAATTTAATATATTATACCTTGATTCACCCATTCTCATGGTATTTATCCTTATAGTTCCAATATATTAATACATAGAGGTTACTATCATCCGACCATCAACTATATACAATCTAATTCCCAAAAACCTAATTTTTTTTAAAAAATAACATATAATCTATTTTCTAAGATATTAACCATTTTTTAGTGGTTCTAAATAGATGAACATAATCCTCTAAACATGGAGGCCCCTCCTGTAAGTTCGTAAACATCATAGAGTTTCTCATACCAAAGGAACAATCATTCTTACATGAGATAAAAAACCATTTTGGATTTATCGACACATATTCCATTATCCAAAAATCTAGAAGAAGGTAAAAATATCCCAATTTTTTCCAAAACTATATTCAATAATTCGGTTCTATATTATTTGGAATGGTATTTCTTCTTCTATATCATGAATTAAGTATTATATCCTTAGCCACTTCCCATAACATAATCTTAATAAATGCCTAGGAAAATATATGAGTACCACATGAATATTGATACATTTCATATCATGATATACATTAACACCCATGATTTTTCTTTTTGGTTGTAGTTTCATATCAAATAAACTTCAACCCCATATTCCTCCTAGTGTTTATATGCAGATTATTTACACAATTTTTCCTTAGATGTTCCTAATCTATGAAAACACCATCAAATATCAATAACTATATATTGCTGGCATCTATTTCCATATGATTTTTAGTGAGGCACAAATTTCTTATATTGAGTCTTGCCATCATTTTCATCAATATAAAACACCCTTTCTATATTTTTTGTCCCATCACACGAATCTACTCTATCATAATTAAGATCAATATTGAGAAAATATATCATATCTAATAACTACATGTGACCTAGTTCATTTTACCATTGTATACATAGTGATCCATTGATTTATCCTAAGGCATAGTCAAAAAAATTATCACATTCAACCCTTATATCTACCGTGGAATTGGGATCCCAACAATACAAGTCAAATCAGGACCTTTATATTAATTCATAAGATATAGAAACCCATAATTTTCTTATATTACTATTAAATAATTTTAAATACAAATAACATATTACTATTACATATAGAATATCCAAAGGTTTTGTGTCTCGGGAAAACTAGGACAATACATAATAATTACAACTTCGAGCATAAACATTTATTCAATTACTTCTTCTCTAGATTCTTACTGGTAGTTGAACTCTCCTTAGAGAATGTATCCACTAGAGGATATACATAAAAATGGGTGAAATAGATGCCCAGTAAAAGGACAAATAAGAACAATATAGAATGGGGTGGGCATATTCATAACATAGGCAAAGAATCGTGAACACGAGGGAATCATTTATAAAAGACTTGAAATGTTGCAATGCAGAAAAAATAAAATTCCATGTCATAGTGGTTAACTAACACACATAAATGTGAACAAATATTGAATCATATCAACAAATCATTTCAAATTAACTCATTAGAATCATCACTTTACCCAATTCATTAGAGTGTTTTATAATTCCGGGCTCACCCGTCATATTAAATCATTCATATTATGCTATATAATTCTGGGCACACCCGTCACATCAAAACATTAACATTTATCATGCATTCCACAAAAAACATAGAAAAAATGAACGTAACTAACCCATGAAAATAATGGGTTTCATATCATAATTGAACATTCATAAACATTGGGTTTGTAAAAGAAATATGGAATAACATTCATGTTACAAGAACTCTTAATCTTGAATGAGAAGTAAAAGTTGTGTTCTTAAAAGAAGAGTTCATTGGGAAACCATTTAGATTAACATAAATACTAGTGAAAAACATGTATATCGACGAAAATTAAATACAATGATGAAAAAATGATTTTTAAGGAGTAACCATATCAAAAAAGAGTGAAAGAGGGAGAACCCGATGAATGAAAGTTGGGTTATAGAATTTCCCCTTACCTTATTTCCAAACACTTATTTCACTTTAATGTCCTGTATAATGAAATTATATTCATTAATTATAAATTCTAGAAACTATAATACATGAATAGAGCTCATTTTGGTTTCATTTTTTTATTTTATGGCTCTTTTGATGAGTTATAGAGTATAAAAACATTGTTCGGGAATTTTCTTTTTTATGGTTTTCTTGAGCGTTACACATGTATTCATGAATTTATGTTCATATAGAACATGGATAAACATCCTGAACAAATATTAAATGTTATTAATTATATTAAAGAAGTTAAAATGATGTTATAATGATTTACATTATACACCATGTGGACGAATCATTAGATAATAATTAAATGATGATTGTTTGAGTAAAGTTTGGTGGTTTTCAACCAAAATGAACCTGTTTTGATTAATCATATTTTAATATGAATAGATTATAGATCCATAACAATAAATAGAAATTAATACATATAAAATATTGTTGTTCAACCATAAAAATGGTTTTAGGACCAGATCTAAAGATAGAAATGGAAAAATAAAACATGTCGTTCTTGAGGGTGATGGATTAACACCACACGAACAACATTTTATTTTAAAAAATTAAAGGAAGAAGATAAGGGGGATCGATGGTATAATATCCCATTAGTATCTTAAAATTACTGTATATGTATTATACTAGAGTTACCATACCATTTGAATAAATATGTGGGTATAGAATTAGAATAGAACATGAAATTGAAAGGGAATTAAAGGAGAAGAGGGAGACAAATTACCTCTGGAATCCACCTCTTCAAATATTCCTTAAGGGGCCTAGGCTTGGTCTTTTGATGATATAAGAAGAAATTGGACATGGGGGAGTGGATAGGGAAGATTCTTGGGTTGATTTTAGACAAGGATTGAAGCTTGAGAGGTTTGACGGAATGCGGGTGTAAAGGTTTGTATTTATAGTAAAGGGGAGAGGATATTTCCCAATAAAAAATTCATTAATTTATTATTTCCCAACAAGAAAAGGACTAGTGAGTATTCTATGTCCATGAATAGTAATTTTATAATTTGATCCCAAATCAGGTGGGGTTACATCATCAGAACACAATACATGACTCTATAATTAGCTAATTTAGCTTATTTTGAAAATTATGGTATTTCACTATCCATAAAAAATTCATGTATTTCAGAAAAATAAAAAAAAATTCACCCCAACCATTTTTCGAAGTGTAGAATCCAAAAATGATGTACATTTCTCAAAAATAAATTTCTATATATTATTAATTTACTATTTAATTAAAATCATAATTTACATGAAAAACAGTTTTCAAAATTAAAACTGATTTAATAATGCGTTGAAAATTTACTTGAGGTCTTAAAAATTTATCATAAATAAAGAAGAACAAGATTTTTTTTATTTATGAACACATTTTATGAAAATATATTTTCTTTTAAATTAATTAATTAATTAAAATTATTTATTTATGACTCACAAAAATACCAATTTGATTACTACATTCAAATTGTCACTTATAAGATACCTTAGTTTTATTTATTTATTCAAGGATAAGGATGGTATTATTTTGGAATATTTAATATTCATAAGGTCCATATTACAATTCATAAGGGTATTTTACTACTCATAATGTAATTTTACTATTCACCAAAAACTATTTTTGTTTTAGTAGACTCCATAAATCATCTTGAACAGAACCGTGTATATCAGATTATCGAAATTCAAAACATAAGAGTGGAAAAATTTTCTTTAGTGGTCACATAATATTTAGTATAATTTAATGTCATTTTTATTCTTAATTTGATTATACTATAAAGAATAATTATTATAATGGAATTACATTGATAAAAAATTGGGTCTTTACATAAGAACATCCCATTAATTTCATATAAAATATAAATAAAAACTCAGTTATTGGTATATTTATGAAAAAAATTATTATATTTATAATCCATAAACCTTTTTTCCAAGCTATATTATTTTAAAATCATTCAATTTTGGTAAATAATGTATAAAATTTATATTCTTCTCTCATTACTCCAAATATCTCAACATTAATCTGAAAATTAATGAGTCATGTTATATTTATAATTTAGGACTCAATAAAGGGTTACCTGATACAATGTAATGTTCTAAATCATTATTCCTCCCCTTTAATGGATTAGGTAAAAGTTGGAGCACAAAATAGAAATGTAACATAGATTTTATGTACTAAATCTTATCAATAGAATAAGACACTAAATTCCCACTGGACCGACTATTCTATTTTATTGTTAGAGATAATCTCTAAAATTATTTCAGATGAGCTTATGATTTTCCATGGGTAAACTAAAATTCATGACACAAACACTTATCCACATTAAACATGACATAATATTTAAAAGATCAAGTATTCAAGAAGTTTCATGTTATATCCTTTCACCCCTAGAATTCGTTCAATATACCACAAAATAACATTTAGGTTTGCTTGAACGATTCTTGAATGGACATCTCTTATATATATACTTCATATATTTGATGTATGTTTCATCACCATACCAAATACTTTAGTTGAGAATATCCTGTTGTAATTAAATAAACCAAAGAATATCCTATCAGTTACCCCTTTCAGAACAACTAGTAATTATTGTTTCTAATTCCAAAAAGAAATCCTCTATTGGAAACAATAAACTTGAAATATATTTTCTCTACGAACTAGTGGAATGTTTTTATCTTGATGAAATGATTCTCTAATCCATTGAGAAACATCATAATTATTTGGTGATAGTATTTCCTTTATAAATGGTCAAATTATTCCCTCATATATACATTTCCCATTAACTCATACAATCTTATGTTATTATTTACACATAAAAAAATTATAAATACTGATTCTAATATCATCAATGTCACACACACATCCATAATAACGATTGTAAAGTAAAAATTATGACATAATATTCGTGTATCCTTTAAAATTTTGGTAGTTTGTTTTCTATGAATATAAAATTCCATTGAGTCAAGGTACTCTTGTTAAAAATACAAATCCTTGATATGAGTTTTTCTCATCAGAAAGCCCCACTAGGAATATAGACAAATATATATGAATTTAAATAGTATAAAATATTGTATATTAAAAATGAATTTAAAATTCATTGAAATGATTAAAATATCATGACTATAGACATCAATAAATGGGGGACCATTATCAAAGACATTAAAATACTTATGGTGGTCTATTCTATATAATCCAGTTATTTTATGTAAGTATCATATCTATGTACAATCTCATAGTGTATGGGTTTAAAAATTCACATTGTGACTTCTTCAAAAAAATTATTCTATGGAAAAATAATTTTATTTTCTCCCATGTTTAGTAAAACTCCTCAAATGAACCATTATTCATTTTTAGATATAGATTTATTCCTATTATTTTTGAGATTTAATGATATATGAACGATATAGTTTGAACTCAACTATCAGAAACATCCTAACTGAAAACCTACTTTATTATCATACATATGTTCTTCAATACACATATGACTATCCCCACTAACAATGCACTAATTCAAATACATTTTTTTCATATTCAAAATAATTTTTTGTACGTTAATATAAATTTCCTTATTCTATGGCCCAAAAAATCATAAAAAATGAGTCCCATCCACATGATGTTAAACTACATGACATAAAATCCACCTCACATGACCATTACTCATTTTGGAGAGGTCCATTCTATATAAAATAATTTCCATTTATGAGGAAATGATGTATACAATACTCCACCAATATATGGTTCCTTATCCATAATCCTATAATAGTAAAAAATTCCATTTTCCTGACCAAGTGCTCTATTATAATGTCTGGAACTTTAAAAATTTCAGGTTATTTAACAACCCATCACTAAGTGGAATCCATTCTCATCATTACAAACATATAAGAAAGATATTTCTATAGGGTCTTATATATAAGGAATATATTATGTTTGATGCCTATTCTATTTACATATAATGGGAAATCCAAACCACTTTTCATTGATTAATCTAGAAACATTACATTCATCAAAACTCTTTTAGTGTATAGTATTTATTCATGCTGGTTTCTCTATATTGGTCATACACTAGGATAACATATATACAGACATGGGTCCTCTATATTTGTTATGAAAATAAAATACTAAGAATCATTGTTGAGATGGTTGGGGTTTATTTTACATTGTGTGGAAGATTCCTTATTTTCTAATGAGTATTTTCTTGATTTACAAATGTGTTGTGCTTTCATATTGTGTACCTTCTTAGAAGAGGATATATGTTGCCTATGTATCCTCCTGATAAATCTAATTTTTATCAAATTTCTGGGTTAGTTTAAATGGATATCGTAGAACCCCCATACGATTGAATTGGGTATTAGGATGAGTTTGTGGGATAAGGATAGTTCGTGAATAACTTATGGCGTGTTATGATTCGGTGAGTTGTGAAATGGGAAATATTCTTTGTTTTTTATTTCATACACATAATTGATAATGGATTCATAATGTGAAATCTATTCTAGAAAGGGAGAGGATCTTAAGTTATGGCCTCTCCATGAGTGATATGTTGATGGATAAATATCCAATGAAGTGATGGGATCTTAGTGTGTATTTTTTTCCATAACAAAAGTGATTGGGTAGTAGTTGTGGAAGGGTAATTTTATATGAGTTTGATGGCATGGTCAACCATTTATTCAGTGAGAAGATGTGGCTTGATAGGTAAATGTTGGATAATTTATGACTGAGGGGACTTGATGTAGATATGATATTAGATAATGGGACTACTTTGACTTATTTGGGGAGGGATTTGTGATGTGTTGTGGGTTATGGATGAATCTCCCTACATTGAGTGAGAATGTAATACCCAGTTAGTTATGTGGCCTCCCTTGAGTGACAAGGGATGTTCAAATTCTTGGTAACATATTTTATGTTCCATGATACCATACACTAGGTATCTGATAATTTTTTGAGGAAAAGGTTGTGTAAACATCCCTATATCATTGGGTAAGAGTTAGATTATAGTATGTTTGACTATCTTCTTTCTTATATAGACTCCAAGCAGGTAGGGTCAGCTATTTTGGTGGCCTAGAAAACACATAATGACATTAATTGTCTAATTATAATTTCATTTCATGTATTTGAATTTGTGTGGGTATATTTTATAGAAAACTGCTGTAATTATATATGTATTTAATGAAAACCCACATGATCACAAAAACAACAAGTATTTTTAGGGAATTGGGGAGTCCTATTGGGTTGTCAGAATCACCCTCTATGCATGTACATGTCCTGGGATTTGATGTATGTCGTTAAACCTTCCATTTTTAAATCACTACATAAGTACTGATTGGATATTGATATACATTATAGGTCTAGAAGGTTAAAAATGATGAGGATTTGGTAAGATAATTATGTGATCTGGTTCGGAGGAAAGTAAATTTTATTTTTAGTTTTGTTCAGCATGAACATTAAAATGTAAAATATATTTATATATTATTCCATGATTATCTGTTGTTTCTCTATTATATATTTCAACATCATATATATTTATTTTATTATTTTATTTTAGACATATGAGCTATCAGGGCACTCTGTTTTATGTTTATAGATTTTTGATTGTATGATTTATGATTGACTCATAAATAAATATTAGTACAGTCATGCATGAAACATAGGACTTAATCATATGGAATTGTTTCCACCTGACTATCTGCAGATCTCAAAACTACCCTTTAGCTTGTATTGAAAGAGGATACATGGAAGAAAGCATGTAAACACCACCCCCCCCCCCTCTCGAGCTCCATTTGAGGTGATTTGGGATGAGAGATTTAAAATTGTAATCAAAGAATATTCTAGGATTAGGTATCATTATTATATGTGGTTTAACATAATAGGAAATAGGATGTATATTGATAACATTCCTAGCTTACATGGTTTCTATTGAAACCCATTTTCAAGGGGATATCATATTTCATAATAAGGTAGTCTACAAAGACTGGGGTATATTATTGGACCTAGTATCCCAATGTGTGATTGAGAATACAAGAGATTAATTATATATCTCTTTTAGGATCCATCGAGCAGTCCATAAATCATGATATTTTCACTCTTAATTCATTGTACACATGTTAATGGTATTATATTTTGATATAATTTTAAAATAAAATCTATTAATAATTGAAGATACATATAAAATAGAGTATGTTTTATCAAATATATTATAGTTTATTTTTTGACTAATATGGATTTTATGGGATTTATTGTGTTATTTCGATGTGTTATCTTGGTCTCTATAATTAAATTGTTGTTTGAAAGGTTGATTTTTTTTAAAACAAAGTTTTGAAAACAAAACATGTGTGGTGGAACAATGTGTGCATGGAATGGTTTTTAAAGATGGATTTATTTAAAATGTATCATAAATCTAGTGAGTTTTAAATGACTGGTGTTTTTTAGTTTTGAGAAAATATTTTAAAAATAATTTGTTCAAATAGGATTTCAAAATGTTTCTAGAAATTATAATCTGTTTTATGACAAGGGAACTATTTTTCTAGGGAATTTATGATATTGGATTTTATTGAGAACCATTACATAAAAAAGGGGTTTTTTGAAAACTCAGATGAGTTTTAGTGTCTATAAATTTTTTTTAATGAGTTTTAAAGGAAACTGATATATAATTTTTCAATACATTATTCTTGTATTTTTATTCATTGTTCGGTTGTGGCACAAGTTCTTGAATTGTGAATTTTTGATTATTTTATTTTCATGGAAACTTCAATCTGAGTATGTTTTGTGGGTTTGTACTAAATTGGCAGTGAATAGAGAAATAATGATGACTATAAAATAATTTTATGTGTTTTTAGTGGTGGACTAGGAGATCCCCTGGTACTGAATTATTTGTTCAGAACACATGTCATGGATTCCATGAGAGAGACAAACGAAGTCATATCATGGAAGGGTATTTGATGTTGGGATACCGTATCATGATATGTGTTGATGGGTTCAAATATTTTACCCCTCGTGTTATTTTTATAATTTCATCAGTCGGATCTCTTGAGTTATGTTTTTGGGTAGTATATTCTTCTCTTGGAGAGAACTACATGCTATGGGATGGATTGATCATTAGGGTTTCAGTGATTTGGAAATGAATGTTGTGGTTGGAAACTAATTGTCTCTTGGTTATTTTTCTTTCATGTTTGGAATTTAGGTCGATAACAGTGGTCATGTTGTCCCGTTGCAATAGAAAATATATGTATACTGTAGATATAGTTTTTTCTTAGTGGGGTGATGATAAGGAAAATTCCATGGAGGTGGCATCAATTGGTCTTGGGAATATGAACCTCATGTCAATTGGTTCAGGAGTTTATTGGAAACTAGTTATTGGATGGTTGAGGTTGGGGTGGGACGATATTGAGTGGATGGACCTAGTTTTTGAATTTTTCTTCATTGTTGGAAAAATATTATGTATTGGAAACGAACATTGAAATGTGCTAGTGTGGTCTAGGAGTGAAGAAGATTGGTACATCATGGATTATTTTGGAAGAGAATAAAATTTGAATGGTTTTTTTGATGATTAAATTGATGAATTAGATTGATATTAAGGTTAAAATTCTCATGTTGGTGTTTTAATAGCTAAGTGATGCCTTCAGGTGTTAAGTATTCTAGGTTGGGAATTATAGTGAAGTGTTGTGGAATTGGTAGTTGAGGTTGAATGATTTTAGGAAATATCTACTAGGGGACGATCAGCTACTGATTTCCAATAATTTTGTATGTTTTGTGTTGGAAACTGCATCCAAAGAATTTTGTGGTTTTTTATGAGGTATTTCAAGGATTGGATGGGGATTTTAGAGAAAACTATATGTGTCTGATATTAGGGTTGGATTAGCATTGTGTCATTAAGTTCGATGCCCGTGAATGTGATGTGGTAGGTTAATCATTAATTTAATACCTAATAAAGACGTGGTTCTTTTTTAGGACTACCATATTTCTTTGGATGAGAAGAATTGTAGGGTGGATTTTTTAATAAATAATGTCAATATGAGTAATGAAATCTAAAGGTAATTTAATTATTCTATTTGGTGTTTTTATCATGAGGACTCTGATTTGGATTTAGAATATTTAAAATCCATTAATGGGGTTTTATGGATGTGGTTTGAGGGTTTGTAAGTGTTTGGACTATTTATGAGGATGTTAGAGTAGTTGATGAGATGTTTGGAACCTGAATAGTGCATCTGCAAGGCATTCACGACATGAAATGTGTTATTCACCGTGTTTTTGGTTTAGCTAGGTGAGAGGATACTACCTAAGAGGATTCATTGTGTGAACCATAAGTTAAAACATGTTTATATCAAGGAATATGGGATACACATTTTATAAAAGAGTATTCATTTCATGGACTACCATTTCACACAACGAACTCTATGGGAAGATAACATTTTCAGGGGAAGTTTTAAATTTTTTAAGAGACTATTATTTTAAGAACCCCCAGGAACCTCGAATTTAAATGCTCAATAGATGGGATAAGTTATTTGAATCTACTATTTCTCACTCTTGTAGTTCCTTTAGTCCAATTTTTTCTAAATCATCTAATCACATGGATTCATGGGAGTATTCAACCACTTCTTCTTTCATTCTCCCTAATTTTTTCTTCAGGATTTCGTGTTCAATCAGTTTGGAATTTTTGATTTTATTTCACTGGATCATAGTGAAATTATCTATATAAAATGGTATTTCATGTGTGTCTTATAGATGAGGATTCATAACTATGTATTTAAGTTGATGTTTTCCTTTTTTTAGGTATTCCACTATTTCAATTTATTTCATTTTTATAGTAACTTTGGGTAAAATTTGTCCATCGATTCGATGATTTAATTTTTGTCCAAATGTGTGTTATGTATTTGTGCATTTTAGGAGCGGAACACACCCTGTTTATTATGGTGTTCTCATTGTTCGGTAAAATAATTATTTTGTCATCATATATTACAATTTTTTTTGTTTTAAATGTTCAAATAATAAATTTAATAGTGTTTATTATTGAGATATGTTCTTTTGGGATCAGAGGAAGTCAATACAATTTAGGGATGGAACTATGACCCCCAATTGAGGAGGATCGAATAGAATTATCTATGTATATTTTCATATTGCTAATTTTATGTGTCTGTTACTTCATTGACATTATCTACAAGCATGTTTTATTATTTCTGTGAGTTTTCCATAATAATGAGATTGGGTTTCATTAGTTTAATATAAAACATAGACTATATAGATTACTAAACTGTTGGATTTTGTATCTTTGGTGGAAGAAGATCGATATCCGTATTTATGGATTGTTTGGAAGAATTAATTGGACTTAAAAAAGTAATATATATTTATTTTATAATATTCATTTGAAATATTTATTCTAATTAAATGTTATTTCAAAGGAAATGAGGTTATTTACCACATGTTTTGAAATGGTATTTCAGAAATTTACATGTATTTTCATAAAATGTTTTTGAATGATTTTGTAACAGTTTCTTGAATTTTCAAAATGAAACATATGGAAATTAAAAAATAAGATAAATTATTTGTTGAATTGTTTTTAAATGGAAAAACCTGAGAATCATAATGTGGATTTTTTGGTCTATTTCACATTACATGAATGATGAATTTTTTTCAAATAATTTATTCTTGATGGGATTCATGATTGTTCTTTCATAGTGTATTACTTTTTTCCTGATGATAAGTATTGTTATTTTTTTACATTTAGTAACCTAAATTTTATAATAGTGATGGGTTAGTCTGGATGTACTTGATATAGCACATGGATATGTTGATGAGTATTGGGATTAGTTTGAGGTATGTGACTAGGTCTTGATTAACTATAAATAAATTATGATACAGTGATATTTTAGATGATTTGTGTCTCAAGTGTGTTCTTTCCTATGCGGTATTGATGATTGATTCATGTATGGTGAAAATTATTGATATGGTAATGGATATCATGGTAGGGAATCTCCATGAGTGAGATGTATTTGGATGGATATCCATGGGATAGATAAGATCCTAGAGTTCATAATGGAAGGAAATACATAGGGTGATAGGGAAGTGGTTCCAGAAGGGGCCTTAAGATGAGTGAGATGGCCTAGTCAAACAGTCCAAGACCTTGTGCTATTAATACATTCCCCTACACTCCCTGTATGGAGTTGGAATTTCAGAGAAATGGAGGATATTTGGAAAGACCATATAAATTCCAATGGAATGTGATGACTTGCCTTGATCTTTTTTAACAAGAGATGCATATCCTCCTTTATTCATTTGATGACTGTATACGTTTGTTTTCAATTTTAAGTGTGTATGTTTTTTTCATTTCAATCAAATTTTAATGTATATTTACCCTTAATTATATATAAAATTCATCCATATTATTTTGTTTAATATTCATGGTCTTAAAATAGTTTATATAATGTATAAAAATCTCTCTTTTCTCACTTCCTCATTCATTCTAATGTCTTTATTTAATTCTCATCATGGTTTGTGTTTGTGTTCAGTGGACTACTCGTATATTGTAACTTTATTTTTCTTATCTTTTTTACTCTTCATCCCAAAAAAACATGAACCATATAAATACCATCTCAATAGATGAGTAAATATACAATTGGGGTGATCCATAATTTTGGGATATTAGGTGATTGAGTTATTGTTATCGTCATGTATTTTTTATGTTATCATTATACATGTTGAACATAAAATGAAATGGATTCAAGATAGGTTTTGTTCATATTTTGGTTTCCATGTATTTTTGGAATGATAAATAAACTACCATTAACACATTTTTATTTATATTAAAACCCTATTTTATGTTTTTACTTGGACTAAAACCTCAACACGTTTGAATTCCGATAAAAAAACGTATTGTGAAGTAGGTGTTATTTTTTTGAAATATAAAGAAAATACTAAGGGTAAAATATAATTAAAATCCCCAATAATTAACTAAGCCCAATATTTATCAAAATTTTAAATAAAAATACATCCTTTAACCAATTTAATTATTATTTTAAAACAAACCTCAAATTAAAAAGACAAACCATAAAAAAACAATAATCTATTAAAAAGTACCACTACTGAGGATTCGACCCAAGTGCCGATGTACACGATATCAGAGAACAATACCTCTGAATGGTTGATAGGAAATAATCATCCACACATAAAATAGTTTTGTTTCCAAGGATGTTTCTTTATGTAGTCCATAATATTTTTTTTGTAAATAAAAAAATTCAAATAAAAAACCAACAAACAAATTTTCAGAAACAAAAAACATAGAAAAATACACCTTCATCAATAGAAACATAAACAAAAAACCACAAATAAAAACATATATTCATCATCCTTCAAAACATATCTAAATTCTTCATAACCTCCCCAGAAATCCATCAAATATTTTTGACCTGGAAATTGAGCCAACGCTTCTCTTACTTTGGAGGAACATTAAGGATAATCAAATAACTCAAGAGCCAGTCATTGTCTAACAAATTGAACTAGATATTTCCAATACTAGGGAAAAACCCTTAAAACCCCAATTCCACTGATATTAATTACAAACCCCTTGGTATTCAATATAAAAATATGTTTGTATTTGCAAAATCTCATAGGAGTTGGGTAAAAGACGTTGAAAAGTTCAATAACATTTTTATATATCTAAAATTATTATAAACTGACACCAATGAATTAAATTGAACTTATAAAGGTGTTATGTATCTATTTTGACATAAAATAAATTTAAATATAATAAATAATTATTTAAATGAAAATTCGGTTTGAAACTATAACTCATTGTTTTTTACTATTAATCAAAAATTGAATGTTTTCAGAAAAATACAAAAAATTCTCCCTAAGATAATTTCGATATTCCGAATTCAAAAATGAATTTTATTTTTCCAAATTCAAAAATTTGAATTTTTTACTTATTAATTTAAAATTAATTCTCGTTGTCAAAACCAAAAGGCATATTTTTATGAAATAATAACTATCAAAAAATTGACACTTGTTTTTGTCCAATTTCAAAGTGAAATTACTTAAAATGACCATCATTGGATTAAATGGAAAAAATGTAATCTATTTATACTTCCAAACCATTAAAATTTATAATTTAACACAATAAATTCTTTTTATTAAAAAAGTTGCCTTCTGTTAAATTATAGTATTTTTCACTATTCACCCATATATGAAAGACATCAGAAAAACAAAAAAAAATTATTGAAACTAAATTGTTATGTCCCAATTCTAAAGAAGAATTTTATTTTGTCAAATTTAACATATTAATGTTTAAAATATTTGATTTAAAAAGGGCCCACCATTAAGAGTTCGTAAAAGAGAATGTTTTGAAAAATACTTCTTTTTTTTTGGAAAAAATGAATTTGTTCATACATTATGACTAAGAAACTCATAATATGGATTCTAAAATTATAGGGATTATATAAAGTTCAAAATTCAGTTAATATTATTCATAAACTCTTTTTAACGGCTAGTTTGGTAAGTCATAGTGCGCTTGAACTTGATGTTGCGTGTTGTGTGTACTATGAAATCTTGGGATGTTACATTCTTCCCTCCTTCAATAAACCACGTCCTCGAAGTTTGAAATTGTTCTTCAAAAAAATGTTGAAAATAGAAAATACCTTTATGGGACGACCAATATCAGAAATTGGGTTAATAAAATTTAGTCTTAGTAAGAGGAAAGGGGGAATGAAAATGTCACCACCAAATTATGATCTCTATTTGGAAAACATTGGTGGAAATTAGAGACACATAATTGGAAGAAAAACCTAAATATTTATATAGATTGATTGAGGTCATCAATCACAAAAAATTGTAGAATTGTGGGCCTCAAATCCATCAATCTATAATAATTTAAAATATCATCGGTTAATCAAAACATAAGGTATTAGGATAAAACATTTTTAGTTTTAAGATCCCATACCTAATGTTTAAAAATTATTTTCTTCATAGAATAAGAGATGAAAAAATATACATGACTAGTATAGTTCCATCCTTTAACTAAATTATACCACAAATTCGTCTTTCACTCTAAAAGATAATATAACATTAAAAAATATACTATTTATGCAATTTGTATAGGGTTCCAAAAAAGAATATGAATTTATAATTCACCTATTAGAACCACTAAAAAAAGAAATTACATTATACAATCCAGGGACTTCATGTAGTCTAGTGGTATGCGATAAATCCCAATCTCACTACAGTTGTGTGTTTGATTCCCACAGATTTTTCCGACGCGACAGGATGTCACACAGTCTATGTGTTGTCGTTTTTATAAAAATCCAAAAATAACCTTAATAATAGAATCCAATTTCAAACATAATCGATTCCAACCATTAGAATTATCCACAATATTTCTATTCAAACTCACAGCCCAAAATTTTTATGGAAGGTAAACACAATGAATATCCTTTTTTCTACATAATAACATGTGAACACCTTCATCATGTATTCTTTTAAAACACTGCAAAATCCTAAATTACCATAAAACCTTATTGATTACATTCATTCTCCCCTATTCCTTATATAATACTAGATATACTCCTTCTATCCAAAAATGTTGTAAACTCTAACAATGATGGAATATTAAAATAATTAATAAGTTTCACAGAAGTCAAGAATATCCAATATAATTTATCCAAATCAACCTTCTCTTATTCCAAAATCACTACCTCATTATCAGGACTATATTAAGGATTACATTTCATTTAACCATGTACTTTTCAAAAAGTGTAGCTTACTGTTAAGTCATTTTCTTAGAACCATATAATCTCAAATCCTCAATAAAATTGTACTACAGTACGATCCTTATATACTCTATAATTCTTATAACATGTACATCATTAATAATATACTCACATGAGACAATACTTTAATAACAACGTAATAAATCTAATCATTACTCGTCATCTTCGATAGTATCAGAACTTTATTATTATCCAATAGCATCATTTGGGGTATACTCAGATGATTTGGACATTGATTTGCATAGTGTCCCAACTCCTTGTAGATGATGCATTGTACATTTTAAAATTTTTTCTTACCCTTGCAATCACGTACATGGTATCCTTTTTCACCACACTTATAACAAACTCGCATTCCCTTCAAGCATTTACCAATGTGATTATTTACGTAGTTAGCACATTTGGGAAAATCCTCCTTTTCCCTCTACCATTTATCCATATTTCTCTATTCCATGACTTTCTTCCCTCGCTTCACTTCAAAGCCATAGGACTCATAGAATTCATTATTTATCTTATTAACACATGATACTATTTATTCATATGTTGAGAATAAATGGGAGATTATTTCCCTTCTAAATGCTGGCATGATAATGAGAAAGATATGATCCTTCATACACTTTTGATCATACGTATTGCTGGAGTTCACATTCCTTCTACTGGGTGCCATTTCTATACAATATAATACACTAGATTAGTTTATGAATTGAAACACATAATTCCAAACATGTAAAACACTTAACAAAAATTGAACATCTTATGGATATAATCTATAATCATAAAAATGTTTTCTTTGAAGAAGTATATAATCATATACCCATCATAATGTATTGTAAGGAAGATGTGAATTATCCTAAGCATATCCCCCAGGAGGGTCGTAACCAAGAGTGCAGCAAGGCACGTTGTCATGCACCCGTTCCCATTCGAGTCTAGCTCAAAGCGGTGTTTTCGGGTTTTAACCCTAGGTACATCTATGCCAAAGCCGCCTCTACCTACTCGTATCTAGTCAGGGATATATTTCTTGAAAAACTCACAAAATCTCTACAATACCCAAAATCTAGGAAGTTCTTATATACTAATCCTCAATGCTTGTCTTAGGGATATGTTCTATAATCAGAGTTTATCTAAATCTAGTTTCCAAGGTTTGTACTAAAATTCCTCTAATACCAACTATAACGCCTCGACCCCAGTTACCCAGAGTAGGTGCATTATTACATAATATTGGAATTATCACAAAATATCATGTCTCAAAAGACAGATTAGTTTAGTAACCTTGGAAATACTAGATACATTCATAAGGTTTACATTACATCATAAAATAGAAAACTGCAACAACATTGTTTCCATAGACAACACTGAGATCCCATAGACTATCCCTACAGGTCAGTCATAATATACTTCTTCGCATCCTAGGAAAAATAAAACATTGAAAGGGGTGAGCTCAGATGCTCCGTAAGGATGAAAATATAGGGAAAAATTTCATAAATAAGCATACACATTTGAGGTAATGAATAAAACTAAAACAAAATCCTTTTCCAAAAAAAATCCTTCACAATATGTAAAATATAAATCAAAATAATTCCATTTACTTACTCACATGGATATTCTAATAGTTGAATAATCTCATGCAATATCAATAGCCACTCTCATAATGATGAAATTCATAATTCTAGACCTTCATAACTAAATAGTCAAGGCCTTATGCCAAGACACATTTTGTCTCATGAGACTTACAGATGCATCGAGCAACTATAGCGGGCTCCACCCATCACATACTAAGTCCAATGCATTCCTCATATGAAAAGGCTTAAACATAACATAAACATTCGGATTACAACTAGCATATGAAATGTCAAGACATTATCCATAAACCATGAATGGGGTAAAACTGACACATCCATAGTCAAACATATCACTAAACCATCAATACAATATGGAAGTTTTGTATCATAATAAATCAACTTCAAATCAGCATAAAATTCCTCAAAGGATGTTGACATAGATGAAATCAAAACCCTTTTTAGAGAAATATCCCATTATTTTTTGAAAACATTTAAGAGAAACATAATTATAAAGAAAACATATATTTTGAAAATATTCTTATAATCTTGTAAAGGGATGGTTCGACGATGTTATAATGGTGGAAAATAGCTTCACCCGCCGTATAAGTTAAAAAATTAATTCTTATATTAATTTTTTTTCGAAAAGGTTATAAAGGACCTTATTTGGAAAATGACGGAAATATTCCATTAAAAACATCATATAAAAAGTTAAACAAGGATATAAATGACGTTAAACCATAGTCTATAAAATATTTAGAATGTTTTGAAATTTTTTTTTAAGAAACATGGATGTGGATGATAAAGTGATCCCAGTAGATAATTACGTATAAACAGCCTCGGATAATAAAGAGATTGTGAAATTAACACTTACATTGTACTTTTCCTTGGTCGAAGGTTGGTTTACCTCCTGTATAATGGTGAAATATTTTTTATTAAATTATACATGAAACATATACATTAATATGATACCATATATGATCTTTTAACATTGTTTTGTTAATAATATCCTAGTATTATCATTGTTTTGGGTGTAAACGGATTCGTTTTCCCTTATATTTGTTGTTATGTCAGTCATATTTTTTATGGATGGGATGTATATTATTCATATCCAGATTTACATAAAGTCTTTAAGCATTATTTTTAATCATCTAATGAAAATTAGGCTTGAATGGATATGATGGGGAATGAATCTCACTGCGTTCGTGGAGACGGTAATCTGTACGTACGCATTAGCGAGAATATCATTATTTTGATATTAAAATAATATTTAATTAGATTTTATATCATATATACAGAATCTATATCATTTTATATTTATTATTTACATCAATTAAAAATCATTATTATATCCATCCACAAATAATATATTCAATAACAATTACACCACGACGTGGAGACGGTAAGCCGTACGTATGCACGTATAGTGACATGTAATTCAAAGGATAGATAGAATAATGAATTTGGTTGTACCATATTTATAATAAAATCAAGATATATATAGGATATTGGATTTATTATTTTAGAATGTAAACAACAAAGAAAAAGAAGTGGATGACGAATGGAACTTTAAAGAGGTGGTGAGATATTTACCTCTTCTTCAGGTTCTTCCTTTTTATTAGATCAAAAGGCCACCATATGTTGGATTTATGACTAAAGTAAGGCCTCTAAGATGAATAAAGGACAGTGTAGAGGGTATATGGGTAGTGTTTGGCTGAGCCCAATGGATTTGAATGTGTTAATTAGAGATAACGGGTACTGCCCTTTTATAAGAGGGGTGATGGGCACCTAGGAAAAGCTAGAAATATTATTTTAGAATAAAATCATTTTTGGTTTCTAATGGATCCAAAATAAATTATTTAAATTATAAGGTAGTTATGGGTTGAAAACCTCTCAACCAATAGGCTTTAGATAGCTTTGGGTCCGAATATTAACTTTACCTTTTAGATTTAACTCTTTGTTAAATAGTTTGACATTTACCATGTCTCATTGTATTTTTATTATATATGGTTAATAATCATACTATATAATTCCAAGGGAACCCCAAGTGGTTCATTAACTATATAACTATCATTTTTTAAGTCTATTGGCCGATCCTTAGATTTTTTGGAATATAATATAAATTAATAATATAATATATTTTTTAAAAACTATTTTATGTCAATTTTGACACTATTTGGTATTTTGTTTTTGCAAAAATCATAACAGCATTATTACTTTGAAAAAAATTATCTATCCAACCATCTTATGTCATATTAACCTATAAAATTAGTGTAATTCATAAAATGTTTCAATTTAGATTTATTTAAATATTTATAATGTCAATCATTTTAATCTTTCTTTAGTTAGGTAATTACTGCATCATCGTTGTGTCATAAATAAATTAAATTATGTAATATCTAAAAAACAAAAACAAAATAAAATTATGTAGGAAATCATTTTATAATTATAATTAATATTATTAGTTTAATTTATCTTATGTGTAACCCTATATTAAAAATGTTTTTTATTAAACATTGATATTAACTCTTTTCACTCTTTTTTAAATAAAATAATAATAAGTGTCCTAATCTAATCCAAGTGGAAAAAGAGGTTAAAATTTAATTCCTAAGGTTGTTTTTGGTCTAATTATACGTATTCAATAGATGTAGGACATGTGTTAGGGTAATAATAATACCATTTTTCCCTTAATTACCCTATTTACTTTTAACCGTGGTAAATAAAAGTAAAATGTTACTATTTACCAAATAAATTTTTTATCTTATTGAACCACATATTACTTACTGATATCAACCGTTTCTCTCATATTTTTAAAATTCAACTCATAGAAGCGGTAAAATTATGTTTTATGTGAATGTGCAAATTCTCCTAGGAGGTGGGTAAAAGACGGCGAAAAGTTCAATAACATTTTTATATATCTAAAATTATTATAAACAAACTCCAATGAATTACATTGAACATATATAGGTATTATGTATCTATTTTTACACAAAATAAATTTAAATAAAATAAATAATTATTTAAAAAAAATGGGTTTTAAACTATAACTCAGTGTTTTTCACTATTCATCAAATATTAAAAGTTTTCAGAAAAATACAAAAATTCACCCTAAGATAATTTCGACATTCAAAATTCAAAAATGATATCTATTTTACCAAAACAAAAAAATTGAATTTTCATTTATTAATTTAAAATTAATTCATGTTGTCAAAACCAAAAGACATATTTTTAAGAAATAATAACTATCAAAAGATTGACACTTGTTTATGTACAATTTTAAGGTGAAATTACTTACAATGAACAGCATTGTATTAAATGGTAAAAATATAATCTATTTATACTTAAAAACCATTAAAATGTATAATTTAACAATATAAATTATTTTGATCAAAAAAGTTGTTTTCAGTTAAATTATAGTATTTTTTACTATTCACCTAAATATGAAAGTTATCCGAAAAACACCAAATATTTATTGAAACTAAATTCTTATATCCCGATTCTAAAGAAGAATTTTATTTTGTCAAATTGCATATATAATAGTTTCAAATATTGTATTTAAAATGTGTTCACCATTAAAAGTATGTAAAAGTGTATTTCTTAAAAAACACGTCTTTTATCTGAAAAATGAATTTGTTCTTACAATATGTCTAAGAAACACATAATATGGATTCTAAAATTATAAGGATTATATAATGTTCAAAATTTAGTTAATACTATCCATAACCACTTTTGAACGACTAGTTTGGTAAGTCGTGGTGCGCTTGAACTCGGTGTTGCATGTAGTGCCTACTATGAAATCTTGGGGTGTTATAGATAGTAATGGACAGACGCGGCTCCTGGACGCATCCAGCGAGGTGGACTGGTCTGCCTCTTGTGGACCGGGTGGAGCCTGAATCGCATAGTGGGCCGGACCAGTGACTCATAGGGTCGGGCCGGTCCCGCGGCCTAGTGGGCCAAACCCAAGCCCAGCGAGCTAGACCATGTCGGTGGGCTGAACGCATGCTAGTGGGCCCAACCCACACCCTCTTCAGGTAAGGCAAGACAAGACAAGGTCCCCAAGTGACCCTACCAGCTGGACCATCAGCCATCCAGGCCGAGTGCAGTGAGGCCTGTTGTGCATGGCCCACTGGTCAGGCCTGACCAGACCGACCTCGACCCACCATAGGTCAGGTCGAGTCCAACTAAATGAACTAGGGTACGTGGGTCCCCCGGGCCGGTTTGGTCAGGTTGGTCTGACTGAGTTAGACATGTTCTCGTCGCAACAAGTCTCGTGGATACTAAAAGACTTGTATCATGAAAACTGCTCGTTTGATTGAAAATCCATTGGTGGTGATGAGACCCTCTCGATGAGGTGGATCATTAGAGCGATCTATAGTGACTTTTTTGATAGTTCATATGTGATGAAGGGCTTGAGGAGAAGTTCTCCCAAGAGCACTACGTACCGAACCCAGGGACTGGCTGAGACATGACTACTGCCGACTTTTGGGCTAGTGGGAAGGAAAACTTCATGAAATGTTAGGCCCACGATGGAAAACACCTCTATGTGACTTTTTAGTCCCATGGTACATGATTATGATGAGTACCTTTGAACTCCATGACTAGTGGGAATCACCTCCTTATTACTTTTCAGGCCCACGGTACCTAAAGGGGAAAGAGTACCTAAGTAGTCCATGGTTAGTGGGATGCACCTCTTCAAGACATGGTAGGCCCAATGTACTCCCTAGAGGAAAATTTCTCCCATATTCAAGGTGTTCGACGATGTGATGGATGATGCTACTGTTACTACCCTAGAATATACCCATGTTAGCAGTCTTGTGTATCATGCTTTACTTAGTGAATTGATGTGTGGTCCTTTTTCTTTTGTTTTGGGGTTCCTACTATGTACTGTGTTACTCACCCATGTACGGGCTTTTCCAGCATGTCTTTTGACTGGTGAAGATGATGAACATTTCTACAGGGGTGCTCAGTGAGACGAGACTAACAGACGCTACTATAGTGGACTATGTGGCCTAGGACCAGGCATTCCCTAGTAGGACCATGGAGATAGGACGTACAACTTCATTTTCTAGTAGCATCACTACTCCCGGGATCAGGTGGATTATTCTGCAGATTTCCATCAGAGTTTCATTGTTGTACTTAATGTTTTTAGTCTTTGTTGGGTTTGAATTCAGTCCCACATACTTTTAGTTTCACTTTCACTTAGCTTTATTTTAGTTATACTTGTTTCCCATTTTAATTGTGTTGGTATGTGATTGGGTGTGTACGTGTGTGTACATGTACTTATGAAAATGCCTCCCACATTCAGGTTCATGCATTCAGAGCTAGTCTCTATCCCTTGGCCTTCAGGGGGAGGTCTTGGGATAGTCATGGAACAGACCCCGAGGGACGGGTTGTGATAGGGGAGGACTCATACCATCCCTGGATTCCCATTTATAACAGAGGAAGAGGCCGTAGATGCTGGGGATGATGAGGGTAGCAAATAAATCAGATATTGGAAATCATATCTATTAAATCAATATATTTATATATAAAAATATGGAAACAATGGAGAAATGCACTCTAATGATCTTAAAAAGGTCATCGATCTGATCATGAATCTTCCATGGATAATTTGAAACAAATTATTCATGAAGATATATTAAACAACATTAAATTGTATTTTTAATAATGAAACCTCAAAATTTTTTCCATCCCAACACATAGATGGAATGGATGACCCTCTATTCCAATCACAGAAGTGTGTGGCCAACATAATCATCTATAGTCCCTAAAACTCAAGTTACAAAGAAAAATCATGGTATGTAGAACAACACCTCAACATAGAATTAGTGACATTATGAAGTATCACATTATTATATTAAATATTATTTAAATCATTGATTACATTATTCATTCATTGGATCTTATGAAAACTTTGTTTCACCATTCACCACTTTAGGATTTTGTGGTAAAAGTTATTGTGACTAAGACCTGTAGTTCAGAGACTTTATTCACTGAATTCCACAATGTCATTTCTTTAATAGATCAATAATTAGAAGACTCTATACATATAAATATCATTATATTATATATATATGTGAGTGTGAATATAGAATTTATTAACATCCATGAATTCCATGTCAATTTTTATTAAGTGATTTAACACATCTAAATATTGACCATCTACATTATTGGAAATACTGAGTTTGAATTCTATCCTTCTAACATGAAAATTTTAGGGTATAACAATAGTGAACAGAGTCCACTCTTAGGAATCAATTTAGTGTCTTGGTTCAGTGAAATCATTTGTGACTCATAAATAATTGTGGCTCATAGAGACATGACATTCAATATACTTTTGAGAAATGTTTTTCTTTTAATACTTATGGTAGTCCCATCAACATGTCGTCAATTCCTAATATGATTTGTTAAAGAGGATGATAGAGTACTTTAATGTTAAATATTTCCTTTTGAGTCACATGAATACAAACACATAGATCAGTGATAATAAAAACGTGAGGGTAAGAAGTTAATGGAAAATAATTCCATACATATTTCCACTCTCAATGCCATAGAAATATCCCTTATCAATTGTTGGTAAAAAAATTAGTGATGATTTTAAATTTATTGTGGTCATAAAAAATTTGAAAACACTAGATCTACAATTCATTGGGTAACATGGGTAACATTGAATAATGAAATAAAATCCTCAATTCGAATTCCTCTTATATAATTATCAAGTGGATCCTCCCAATTAGAAGCCACACTAATTGTGGGTATTACCTCTGCATAGTGATTGTAAATTAATCTTTAACACAAGCGTATTTACTAAAATTTTTGGTAGGATCGATATAGTGTTGAAAAATAAAATTACCTTCCATAAAGTAGATATGATCCCGATAACAAGAGAATGGGGTTTTGAAACATTTTATCCAGTTCTAATGGTGCCATCTATTGAAGAAAAACATGACCATTTGGAGTAATTATGGGATCCTAGTGAAAATAGTAATTCCCTATCATCATCTTCTAGATTGTGAGATGGTATTTTTTCTTCCACACTAGAAAATGTTGAGGAGGAAGAGGATATAATCAAGGATGGTATTCCAACATTCAATGAAGGCATCTTGACAACCATTAATGAATGTATACAAGTTGACCTCATTATAGAGGATGATCCAACATATATGTTGATCATTCATGACATAAATCCTAATGACTATTTGAAATACATCACATTCTTAAAGTATCACTGAGATTTATTTGTATATAATATACTCAACATACCATATTTTATCATAACGAGGAAACCCCTTACCTTGGACTATCATATGACAACCATTTCTATAAACTGGGGACATGTATAATACAAACAACGCATTCTACCATGGTGGTAGATTTGATAAAATCCAACTCCATTTTGGCAGTTAATTACCAAATGTGTCTCCCAAAATCATCTTCATTAGGAAAAACAATATGAAATTAATTATTTAGAAAGGCTTTCGATATATCAATCTTCACATCCCAAATTATGATTTCCTAATTCCAATTATGGAACTATAGACTGATTAAATAGATGTATTAGAATCTATATCCATTATGGATGAGTATTCATGCTATAACTAGAACTGAATTCCCCCAAAAGATAAATATAACACTTCTTTTAGTGAACCCAACGTGGTATACTATTACTATGTGATACCCTTTGTCTTGAGGATTTATGATGTTTTATACCAACGTTTCATGCACCATATTTTCATGAATGTTTTTAAAAAACATATAATGCAACATGGGAAATCTTGTGTTAAATTTCAAAACAATTAGGAACATTGACATACACATGTCATGGGGTTTTGAAAAAAAATTATTTATCTATTTATAGTATAGTAGTTAACCTAGGTCATTCGTTGAAGATGAGTGCACACAAAACACATTTTTAACCTTTTTTAGTTGATAAAACTATTATTATTTTGTCTTATAAAATTGTAAATAGAATGAAGTTTGAAATTTTTCATTTAATGTTATTTAAGAAATATGGTGACCAGAGTGTGTTCTTCTAGACCTAGAGAAATGCAATCATGGTTTTTTAAATATTAACCATTATACTTATTATTATAGGTCAGACCAAGATTTTATTATTTGATTTCTCATACTCCATTTTCCAAAATTTTATATTGAGAATAAGCCTAAAATAATATCATATATGAATAGTCTCCTTCCTATGTGTATTTCATTATAGAAGGTCCAATTGATTAATTAGGGAAATCTTAGACCATGCATTATTGTTCATTTATCATCCTATACTTTCTAACATAATTCCACACATGTACTAACAATAACCTTGAACTCACCACCCATGCATAATATATTCCACCATACACAAATCGTAATTGGGTGGATGGATAAATTGATCATTGATTGAGGATATAGAATTAAACAAAATCTAATACTAAAAAAATCACATTTAGATTTGGAAACTAAAAGAAAATTCGTACCAAAGGAAAGAAGAAAGAATTGATTTATATTAATTTATATACAAAAAATCATGCATAGAAACATATGTCCATCCCCCCTTTCCCAGTCACTCAATTGAACAACCCCTCTATGAATAGGGAAGTCGAGGAGATTCAGCAGAGCGTAGACATCACATAGTAAATAAATAAAATAAAAGGAAATAAGGGAAATAATTCTTTAGTTGGTTTTCATCCATAGTATCCCTCACTAATTGATACTATTTAATACACTAATTACATATTATTTATAGGCGTGGAAGAAGCTTCAGGGAAACATAATTGTCTATTAATGGGTTTTTGTACTTATAGGTCATTTGCATGTGTTAAATGGGGTTTTTGCTGAAGACCCATTATAAATCGGTGCTTCTTCTATTTATTTATAAAATTTCACATCGGGTAATTGGTTTTGATGATGTGTAATGTATGGGGTTGTCAGTTTCCTTCACACTCTGTAATCCTTCCCATCCTATGATGCTCTCCAGTTACACAATGTTTAAATGACATACACAATGTGTATTTTTAATTTCTAGTATGTTTTGCCGAGATTATTATGGTTCCTAATTTTTGAGCTCTAGGTTTGTTCCTTGGCTATGTTTCTTCTTTAACTTATCTTCATAAATTAGGTTTCATGTTGGGCTGCTTCACGGTGTGTCATGAACTCATTTTACTTTCTTTATTCATATCATTGGGTGCATTTTTCTTCAATCTTTATATATTCTCACAAAATAGAAAAAAGTAAATTGATGGAAATTTTATTCAATTCATTTATACCAATGATCCATTTTAAATACAACAAAACATGCATAAAATTATTCTATCAATCATCCTACCAGTTATGAGGAAGTTTTCAGCAAAATATAATAATAAAGTATACGCCTAAAACCCATAAAACAATCATTCTAGTTAACATAAATTATATTTCTTATCTTAATGGTACATAATCCTTATATAAAATTTTTACCCTAAAATACAAAGTAAATACTTATCGAACCACCACCTCCAATCCAACATGAATTGAGAGGAAATTAACGATTGCTCCCATAAAAATGAAACTTCCAAGTCAATATCTATATATTGTCTTTTTTTTTTACTTATAGATGCTAATGAAGAAATGGGTTTCATGTTTTTGAGATGATGATTTTAATAATTATTTTTATGATCTAAAAAATTTCAATCAACACACATCCACTTTTATTCTACTCATTGAAGATAACCCCTTTATCATATATATGGAAATCATGGAATAATCATATTGTTCCATCATCACTTTGAATAATTTGTATGTAATGGAATATTTTATCTATTTTCTATGTTGGGAATTGTATAATGCTAAGCCCAAATATTCAAATATCCAGAAGAAATCTAATTCATTAATTTTCATATTTAAAAATTCGAGACATAATTTGAGGAATAATGAGGGACACTTAATTTAATGGGTGATCTAAAAAAATATATCTTATGTTTTCAAATGTTACATGGGAATATACTATATTATTATGCCACTCTATAATATTTTGATTTGTATTTCATATCATAGAAGGTGATACAAGTGGAAGAATTATTATATTTCTTTGTTACACACATAGTCCCAGATTTATAGCTTTACATATTTACTTGATGAAGATGTATTCTCTACCTTTGAATCAAACAAATAATAGGAGATATACGCTGATGTAGACTCTAAGATACTAATCTATATAAGTATATATAATATTATGATCCATCATATTGTCTTGAGGATAATATTTTTTCTCAAACAAGTCAGATATGATATATTCATTATTATCAATAGAATTATACACCAATAACATGATATAATACATTGCCCTCATTTCTAGATTTGATCTATCCATTTAGATACTAGTAGATTGATTAAATATATAAGTAGATTTAGAATTTTTAAAAGAGATAATGATTTGTGACTATATCATCAATAAGGGAGAAATGATTCCCATATCAATTATGTATGGGTGTTCATGGCTGAGTTCCCTCAAATTCAATAATCTCATACATCTTTTGGTCATAGTAAGACTTATATGATACACTAGAAAACAAAGATATATCCTAGTAAAATATATACCATGATGATATGGTCATTCACATCACACATTCTAGGGTTGTTTCTATTTGTAACAGTAATGATTTGGAGGAAATCAATTGTTTTAATGCCACCATTTGTCAAATAAAAGCATTATCATTTCCAATTGATTCCAAGATTGGATAGATGTCTTCCATAAAAAATTACCTTCAAAACAAGTTTTCCCTACTATATTAACATAATAAATAACATATTCATTAGTTTATAGAAAATTTTCCATTTTATAATATTCTATACCCCAAAAAGGCCCTCAATAAATTAGGTTTTCACAATTTCCTCCTTAAATTAATTTAAGGACAGGAGTCCCTCACTATTATGAAAGAAGATATCATTGATGAAAATGGTTTCCACCATTCAGGAATAGTGGTCGTCAATCATATCAACTGACAGGGATATTTATATCCATCATTGAATAGTGACTGTATAAATATCAAGATGAATTTCGGTTCTTATTAGACAATATATGAAAACATTCATCAACCCCTAAAATTACTGTACACAATCAAATAGGATATAAAAATTAGTATATAGTAGATAGATGTAATATATCTATACTATTTACACAAAACCATATAGTTTAACTATATACTTACTAATTTGAATTTATTATTCAAATCACATTATGTGGTTTCCCTATAATGGCTGAGTCTATCCCATGATCATAATACTGTCTGCATTGGGCCTTTCTAGCCTGGTTTTATTTTTACCCAGGCTCTCAAACATAGGAATATGCCAGGAAAAGTCCTTATTATGGATAAGGTATCGATACAACCTTATAAAGGGGTGCTTCATGCTCCTCCTCCTTCGATGTGTAATTTATATAATACTCCCACCCTAAAAGGGCCCCACATCTTCACTATAACATCTAATAGACACTAGCTTTTATACCATTTGTAATGGTCCTGTCCAACGCAAAAATCAAGATATTGTACACTTTGGGGCTAGCTCGCTCATTTTGGATTTCCATATGCTCGGGCCCTAAGGCATCCCCTGGGAAAGGACTCATGATGGGATTGTAATCCATACCACATTATAAAGGTTTTTTTAGTTCTCCTCCTCCTTTTATGTGGTCTTTTCATAATCCTCCTGCTAGAATAGCCCAATATCCTCTCTGCTACAACGAATGGACACAACCTCTAATGCCATTTGTAACCACACATCCCTTCCCCTAATCATGATATTGACCACTTTGGCCCTATCCTACACGTTTTTTCCATTTCCATGTGATCTAACATTCATGAATCTCCCATGAAAAGTCCTCATAATGGGAGTGGTATCTACACCACCTTAAAAGGGGGTGATTCTTTATCATCCTCATTCAATGTGGGATTTCCATAATCCTCCATCTTGAAGGGGACAACATCCTTTCTCACACATCAAATGAATTCTGCCTATGATACCAGTTTGTAACATCTCGAACCATATCACCACTTATCCAGTGGCAATATCGGTGGGTCACATGGCCTCAAGTGCACCTCCCCAAATTCCAGAGGCTTCCGACTTATAGTGAGGGTCGATTGATGGTATGGTGGGGAGACTATACCCTCAATATCATAGTATCACATTAGTTTAATAATAATAAAACAATAAAAATACATGGAAATAATAATAAAATAAGAAAAATAAGAAGAGGAATAATATAATATCTGAGTAAAAATGGCCAGCATGAATCGATAACAATGAATGTGTGACAGATAATGCTATAATTAGAAGAAATAAAAATCTAATAAAGAAATGAAAACCTTGACGGTCAACTCCTTGAGAATCTTGAGAAATATCTCAGTCATGTTCTCCATAGTTCCCATGTACACAAAATTACACATCATATTAATGCAATTACCTTCAAATAAGAATGTATTTCCGGGTGTCAAATGGTGCCTGAACATTATGTGAGATATAAATAAAAGTTGGTAGGAACCCATGGTGTCTAACCAAATAAATTTCATGAAAATAATAATAAATGATATAATAACCCACAATATAAATTAAAAGTGATAAAAAAATTAAATAATAGAACCTTGGGATGAGATCCTAATTTGACACCATCCCATACCATTTACTTCAGCCTAATATTGATATCTATGTCTATGAGTAGATCCTATGACATTAGGAAGGATTTATAAAATCAGTAGTAAAATCTTCTTTCAAGGATGAATCACTCAGAATATACTGTAAACGTACAGTTTATACCCTCAGGTTAAACAAAACCTCACCCTCAGGCATAACTATAATCCCTCCTCAGGCTATCCAAAATCTTCCCCTCGGGCATAACTACAATCTCGCTCTCAGGAGATCCAAAATATCACCCTCTTCCATAACTGTAATCTCACCCTCACGCTAGCCAAAATCTCTCCCTCATTCATAAATAAATTTTCATCCTCAGGCATCATGTGATTGTGCATCTAGCCCTCAGGCATACGATAAAAGCTTATAGTCAATCTTTGGGCATTCAGTACCTGTGCACCTAGCCCTTAGGCTATATAAAAAACATGCATGAAACCCTTAGGTGTCACATTAAACATCATTCTAATCCAGAAAAACTCAGCATACCCAATAGTGGAAAACCCTCAGGTATCAATCACATCGATATCACCTAATCTCAAAATGTGAGTAAAAAATCAAAAATTATAGCATCAAAAATACCAAATTTATCATCCTAATAAACTAAATAAAATTTTAAAAAAAACTAAATCTATAAACTATTTTAGTTCTTTAATCCATGTTATATATTATCATCACAATTATATCAATCATTCTTAATTGATCCATCAACACTTCAATCATTAATATATTTTAACGAGTTTATCCAAGGTGATTCTAGCATAAGAAATCACAAAATTTATTACTATTATTATTAAAATGTCAAATGGAGTGATGAAACAATTTATACAATTTATTATATGGATTCAATGTCAAATAGACCATGTATTAATAATTTCCAAAGTTAGCACACCTCTTTGGTGGTTGCAGGTCTTAGTGTCCTTGTATATGGACCCAAAGGAATCCAATGGATGGTTTGAAATGAACATTTATAATTTCATAGGGATTATTCGTTTTATTTGGTTGTATGTGGCATGACATCAGAATCAAATATATTGAATATGCATTAAATAAGAGAATTATTCAAAATTTATTTGGTTTAGACCACCCACACCAATCCCATTTATTTTAATTCAATTAACTGTAACAATTGGCATGGTCTAAGCATCTTACTTATATTTCATCCTTTTAAACAATTATGTTCTCATAAGAAGTGCTTATTAAATTTACTAGAGGCATGGTCCTTCCACCATATTTTGTTCCATTTTATACCAACCATTTAATTCATTCCATTTCAACAAATTAAGTGTGAAAAATATATTCACAATATTCACAACAGAAAACATAACTTACCACATAACAAACAATAATAAGTAGTTAAATGGAACACTCAAAGCATAACTAAGAATGATAGAAACAACTATCACTACATTTTATCTTGAATTAATTTCACCTCGTATAGACAGTTTTATTATAAAATCTTGACTATGTTTATCAAACAAATCATTTGTCTTATTTATGAATTACTTCCAATTCACAAAGGAAAACATTTTAGAAAACCCACCATACAACGAAAATAGGTAATTAAATGTGTAAATAACTTGAAATTGATTAATTAATGCATTATAATATTTAAAATTTCATGGAATGGGATCCTACCTCAAGGAGGAACCAAGCCGAACAGTTCAACTCTTGATGCTTTCTATCTAGAAGTTTCAAATACCCTCACTAGGCATATGCACCTTCACATACATATAAGGGAACATATCCCTTATGAACCTATTCACATAGCCCATGAATATGTTAAAGGGGATCCTTACATATATTCTTATATGCATACACCATCTCCACTTACCTACATGTTCATTTTTCAAACATATATATAGCCACACCAAGCCTCATACATATATATTATCTTATGTGGGTGAATATACAAATAATACGGGTAACAACATATATATAAATTCCTACCAATGCATACATAGGTAAGTCTCAGAATTCTATAGTTACTCTAAAAACACACAGTAGGGTCCAACGCACTACAAAATAATTTCTAGGAACCCTAAAAAACCAAAGGACACAATAATATATGGGTGAAACCAATAAGTGGGAGTAAATCATTACCATAGATGGTGAAGGTGAACAGAACAAACCCAAAACCACACAAAATAGTCCAACATAGTACCAATAAATTATTAGGGAGTGGAAATCACTAAATGATGCTAATAAAAAAGGTGTGAAACAACTTAGCTTAAGAATCCATCACATCGAATTGATGAAGATGAGCAAGAATGAAACAATCCTCTTCTCCCTCATCCACGGATGATGGAATACATATGAACATGACCCAAGGATCCCATTTCATACCCAAACATCATAAGAATAAAACAAAATCTGTTAAACCCTAACCTAAGGTTTCAGCCGGGTGGTGTAGGGTGACAGGGAGAAGTGAAACATCATGAAAGAATAAGATGAAGAAAAATACCATACCTCAGCATATCGAATAAGAATCATGAATAAACAAGGAATAAATAGTGATCAAAGATATCCATGATTGGGGTGTTGTGTGTGGACTAGAGAGTTGAGGGGGATGTCGCGTTTTAGGGGGGTTTGTCCAAGGGGGTGCACACTGGAGAAAGGGAGATACCCTTTAGTTTCTCTAAAAAAATAACAAAAAATAGCAATAATAATAATAATAATATTTTTATTATCATTATTAGTATTTTTATTACTAATATTAATATTAATAATTATAATAATATTATTATAATTAATAATAATATTATAAAAAAATATTTTTAAAAATTATAAAAATAATATTATTATGATTATGATTATGATTATTTTATTATTATGTTTTTAGAGACCCCAAAGGGTCTCTCCCTTCCCCCAGTGTGCACCCCCCACATCGACTTACCTGCATATACATTGGTAGGTATGTATATGTAGTACCCCTAGATTCTGGTAAGTAACCCTTACTTGATATGTTTATGGATATAAAGATTAAGGGTGGAGGTTGGGAGAGTTTGGAGAACATTGGAATTGTTTTGCGGATAAATGAAAGTCATACAGGTGGCACACATTTTGTCAAAACTATGCGGAATTCCTTGGAGAAAGTGTGAAAAGTGTTCTTCGTGAGGCAGTATCTATAGTATTTTTGGATCATGATTTGGGGATACCGTGCAAGAGGAGGCCATGCGGGATGTATCTACAGCATGGTTAGCACAAATTTTTCCTAACAGTGCGGCCAAATAATGCGTAGAGTCAAATCTAGATCCCTAAAATAGGATCTCAATCATTTTTTTTCCATAACTCACTCGCTTTGGACCCAAATCACCTCTAAATAGTTCTTTCTCTCCCTTTAATGTAGAACAACATCTCCTGATCAGTTTGGAGTCCATCTGAAGGCTTCCCTTTGTGTTTCGATCCTAGATTATTGAGTTATGTGATCGTTCTTCATTCTTATTCGTCGGCTTCTTAGATATACATAGATATACTTATCCTATTTTCTCAGTTTCACATATCAAAATCTGCAATGTGTATATCTATATGTTTGGATTCCAAATAAATAAATATTTGGTTTTTATCTTGCTAGGGGAAGATATCTATGGAGGATCCGTGAATAATCAACCCTCTTTTCTTATGCATTCTTCGTCTTTGTCATGTTTCGTAAAAATACTTCTAGGAAGGTTGATTATCTCTAAAATCTACTATGTATAAATCATTGTCATGGTTTCAATTTTATTTAATTATGATGAATTGATCGTGAATTTTCTAGTTATGAATTTTGGGAAACCTTATTTATTGATGGTTTGGTAATGTGTAGAAATATTGAAAATTGGGTGTTTTGAATAATATTATTTTGTTCTGGTTTTAAAATTTAGATTTCAAATATGAGGATTTTCTAGAATTGTGGCACATGGATTTTATTAAATGTTTTAAATAAAAATAGGATGTGTCATTGAAAAGAAATGGTTGTTTTAAAATTGGGGTGTTCCTTGTTTTCAATATAATAATAGTTTTATTAAAATGGTTTGAAATGGTTATTTGGAATGGTTGGAGTAGATTGGGTTTTTTGTGAGGTCATGTTTGATGTTCCCCTAAATAAGGGATGTGTTATATTGGGGTAAAAGGTGATTGACCCTAGATCAGGGGTGTGTTCCATTGGGAAACAAGGTAATTAGACAAGATACCTCTCATGAGTATAGAACTGTCGAACTAGCATGCATGTGTTGGTGTGTTGTGAACTATGGAATGGGTATGCCAAAATGATAATAAGAAGTGGTTTTCAATCATTTATTAGTTACTTTTGGGAAATATAACTTATAGAAATTGGATTCATTTAGTTTATTTTTCACTTGTTTGTAAATGGTTTTTGGAACATGTTTATATTTCATAATAAACTATTTTGAGAGAATGTTTTATATAAACTATAATATATAAATTTTTCTAACTCTTCTATCCTAGTAGTGTGAGTAGGGATGTAATTGGGGAAACCTAATGTGGTTTATACTTACCCCTTCTTTAGAATTTGTTACTTTTTTAGATTCTATATTTTGGGTTGGGGGAAAGGTAATTTTCTACACCGTTTCAGCACTACCTCATTATAAATTGGTTGTTTGCTGATGTTGGATCATGGATATTGTGGAGCGTAGAGTCTGGTAGTCATCTTGGAATTTATTAGTTGTCTTTCTGGTTATTACTTTGATGTCGTTTTGTCTTCTACTTTATCATACCATTGGTGTTCGTTTCAACCGTGTATCTCAGATTTTTAAAATTCCACTCACAGAAGCGGTAAAATTATGATTTATGTGAATGTGCAAATTCTCCTAGGAGTTGGGTAAAAGACGGTGAAAAGTTCAATAACATTTTTATATATCTAAAATTATTATAAACTGACTCCAATGAATTACATTGAACATATATAGGTATTATGTATCTATTTTTACCCAAAATAAATTTAAATAAAATAAATAAATATTTAAATAAAAATGGGTTTTAAACTATAACTTAGTGTTTATCACTATTCATAAAAAATTAAAAGTTTTTAGAAAAATACCAAAAATTCACGCTAAGCTAATTTTGATATTCTAAATTAAAAAATGATATCTATTTTACCAAATTCAAATCATTGAAGTTTCATTTATTAATTTAAAATTAATTCATTTTGTCAAAACCAAAATACATATTTTTAAGAAATAATAACTATCAAAAGATTGACACTTGTTTATGTACAATTTTAATGTGAAATTACTTAAAATGAGTAGCATTGGATTTAATGGTAAAAATATAATCTATTTATACTAACAAACCATTAAAATTTATAATTTATCAAGATAAATTATTTTGATCAAAAAAGTTGTTTTCAGTTAAATTATAGTATTTTTAACTATTCACCTAAATATAAAAGTTATCTGAACAACACCAATAATTTATTGAAACTAAATTCTTATATCTCGATTATAAAGAAGAATTTTATTTTGTCAAATTGAATATTTAATAGTTTCAAATATTGGATTTAAAAAGGGTTCACCATTAAAAGTCTGTAAAAGTGAATTTCTTAAAAAAATACATCTTTTATCTGAAAAAATGAATTTGTTCTTAAAATATGTCTAAGAAACACATAATATGGATTCTAAAATTATAAGGATTATATAATGTTCAAAATTCAGTTAATACTATTCATAACCACTTTTGAACGACTATTTTGGTAAGTCGTGGTGCGCTTGAATTCGGTGTTGCATGTAGTGCCTAATATGAAATCATGGGGTGTTACATATAGTAATGGACAGATGTGGCTCTTGGCCGCATCTAGTGAGGTGGACCGGTCTGCCTCTTGTGGACCGGGCGGGGCCTGAATCACATAATGGGCCGTACCAGCGACTCATAGGGTCGGGCCGGTCCCGCGGCCAAGTGGGCCAGACCCAATCCCAGTGAGCCAGACCATGTCGGTGGGCCGAACGCACACTGGTGGGCCCAACACACACCCTCTTCAGGTCATGCTAGACAAGACAAGGTCCCCGGGTGACCCTACCAGCTGGACCATCGGCCATCCAGGCCGAGTGCAGCGAGGCCTGTTGTGCCTGGCCCACTGGTCAGGCCTGACCAGACCGACATTGACCCACCCTAGGTCAGGTAGAGTCCAACTAAATGAACAAGGGTACGTGGGTCCCCCAGGCCGGTTTGGTCAGGTTGGTCTGTCTGAGCTAGACATGTTCTCGTCGCAACAAGTCTCGTGGATACTAAACTACTTGTATCATGAAAACTGCTCATTTGATTGACAATCCATTGGTGGTGATGAGACCCTCTCAATGAGGTGGATCTTTAGAGCGATCTATAGTGAGTTTTTTGAAAGTTCAGATGTGATGAAAGGATTGAGGAGCAGTTCTCCCAATCGCACTACGTACCGAACCCAGCGACTAGCTGAGACCTGACTACTGCTGACTTTTGGGCTAGTGGGATGAACGACTTCATGAAATGTTAGGCTCATGATGGAAAACACCTCTATATGACTTTTTAGTCCCACGATACCTGATTATGATGAGTACCTTAGTACTCCATGACTAGTGGGAATCACCTCCTTATGACATTTCAGGCCCATGGTACGTGAAGGGGAAAGAGTACCTATGTAGTCCATGGTTAGTGGGAAGCACCTCTTCAAGACATGGTAGGCCCAATGTACTCCCTATAGGAAAATTTCTCCCATAGTCAAGGTGTTCGACGATGTGACTGATGATGCTACTGTTACTACCCTAGAATATACCCATGTTAGTAGTCTCGTGTATCATGCTTTACTTAGTGAATTGATGTGTGGTCCTTTTTCTTTTGTTTTGGGGTTCCAACTAAGTACTGTGTTACTCACCCCTATACGGGGTTTGCCCGCATGTGTTTTGACTGGTGAAGATGACGAACATTTCTACAGGGGTGCTCAGTGAGACGAGACTAACAGACACTACAATAGTGGACATAGTGGCCTAGGACAAGGCATGCCCTAGTAGGACCACGAAGATAGGATGTACTACTTTAGATTCTAGTAGCATCACTACTCTCATGATCAGGTGGATTATTCTGCAGATTTCCATCAGAGGTTCATTGTTGTACTTACAGTTTTCAGTCTTTGTTGGGTTTGAATTTAGTCCCACATACTTTTAGATTCACTTTCACTTAGATTTATTTTAGTTGTACTTGTTTCCCATTTTAACTGTGTTGGTATGGGATTGGGTGTGTACGTGTGTGTACATGTACTTATGAAAATGCCTCCCACATTTAGGTTCATGCATTCAGAGCTAGTCTCCAGCCCTTGGAATTCAGGGGGAGGTCTTGGGATAGTCATGGAACGGACCCCGAGGGACGAGTTGTGATAAGGGAGGACTCATACCATCCCTGGATTCCCATTTATAATAGAGGAAGAGGCCGTAGATGCTAGGGATGATGAGGGTAGAATGTAAATCAGATATTGGAAATCATATCTATTAAATCAACATATTTATATATAAAAATATGGAAACAATGGAGAAATGCACTCTAATGATCTTAAAAAGGTCATCGATCTGATCATGAATCTTGCATGGATAATTTGAAACAAATTATTCATGAAGATATATTAAATAAAATTAAATTTTATGGTTAATAATGAAACCTCAAAATGTTTTTCCATCCCAACACATAGATGGAATGGATGACCGTCTATTCCAATAACATAAGTGTGTGGACAACATAATCATCTCTAGTCCCTAAAATTAAAGTTATAAAGAAAAATAATGGTAAGTAGAATAGTCCCTCAACATAGAATTAGTGAAATTATGAAGTATCACATTATTATCTTAAATATTATTTAAATCATTTATTACATTATTCATTCATTGGATCTCATGAAAGCTTTTTCACCATTCACCACCATAGGATTTTGTGGTAGAAGTTATTGTTACTGAGACCTATAGTTCAGAGACTTCATTCACTGAATTCCACATTGTCATTTCTTTAATAGATCAATATTTTGAAGACTATATACATATAAATATCATTTTATTATATATATATATGAATATAGAATTTATTAACATCCATGAATCCCAAGTCGATTTTGATTAAGTGATTTAACACATCTAAATATTGACCATCTACATTATTGGAAATAGTGAGTTTGACTTATATCCTTCTAACATGAAAATTTTAGGGTACGACAAGAGTGAACAGAGTCCTCTCTTAGGAATCAATTTAGTGTCTTGGTTCAGTGAACTCATTTGTGACTCATAAATAATTGTGGCTCATAAAGACACAACATTCAATGTCATTTTGAGAAATGTTTTTCTTTATATAACTATGGTAGTCCCCTCATCATGTCATCAATTCCTAATATGATTTATTAAAGTGTATGATAGATTACTTTAATGTTAAGTATTTACTTTTGAGTCACATGAATCCAAACACATAGATCAGTGATACTAAAAATGTGAGGGTAAGAAGTTGATGGAAAATAATTCCGTACATATTTCCACTCTTAGTGACATAGAAATATCCCTTATCAATTGTTGGTAAAAAATTAGTGATGATTTTAAATTGATTGTGGTCATAAAAAATATGAAAAAACTAGATATACAATTCATTGGGTAACATGGGTCACATTGAATAATGAAATAAAAACCTCAATTCAAATTCCTCTTATATAATTATCAAGTGGGTGCTCCCAATTAGAAGCCACCCCAATTGTGGATATTACCTCTGCATAGTGATTGTAGATTAATCTTTAACACAAGCATATTTACTAGAATTTTGGTAGGATGGATATAGTGTTGAAACAGAAAATTCTCTTCCATCAAGTAGATATGATCCCGATAACAAGCTAATGGGGCTTTGAAACATTTTATCTAGTTCTAATGGTGCCATATATTGAAGAAAAACATGATCATTTGGAGTAATTATGGGATCCTGGTGAAAATAGGAATTCCCTATCATCATCTTCTAGATCGTGAGATGGTATTTTTCTTCCACACCAGAAAATGTTGAGGAGGAAGAGGATGAAATCAAGGATGGTATTCCAACATTCAATGAAGGCATCTTGACCACCATTAATGAACGTATACAAGTTAACCTCATTATAGAGGATGATCCAACATATATATTGATCATTCATGACATAAATCCTAATTACTATTTGAAATACATCACATTCTTAAGGTATCGCTGATATTTATTTGTATATAATTATACTGAACATACCATATTTAATCATAATGAGGAAACCCCTTACATTGGACTATCAGATGACAACCATTTCTATAAACTGGGGACATGTATAGTACAAACAATGCATTCTACCACAGTGGTAGACGATGTTGACTATATGATAAAATCCAACTCCATTTGGGTAGTTAATTACCTAATGTGTCTCCCAAAATCATCTTCATTAGGAAAAAACATATGAAATTAATTATTTCGAAAGGCTTTCGGTATATCATTCTTCACATCCCAAATTATGATTTCATAATTCCAATTATGGAACTATGGATTGATTAAATAGATGTATTCGAATCTATATCTATTATGGATGAGTATTCATGCTATAACCAGAACTGAATTCTCCCAAAAGATAACGAGAACACTTATTTTAGTGAACCCAACGTGGTATACTATTACTATGTGATACCCTTTGTCTTGAGGATTTATGATGTTTTATACCAACGTTTCATGCACTGTATTTTCATGAATTTTTTTAAAAAACATATAATGCAACATGGGAAATCTTGTGTTAAATTTCAAAACGATTATGAACATTGACATACACATGTCATGGGGTTTTGAAAAAAAATTATTTATCTATTTATAGTATAGTAGTTAACCTAGGTCATTCGTTGAAGATGAGTGCACACAAAACATATTTTTAACCTTTTGTTAGTTGATGAAACTATTATGATTTTGTCTTATGAAATTGTAAATAAAATGAAGTTTAAAATTTTTAATTTAATGTTTTTTAAGAAATATGGTGACCAGAGTGTGTTCTGCTAGACCTACAGTAATGGAATCATGTTTTTTTAAATATTAACCATTATACTTATTATTATAGGTCAGAACAAGATTTTATTATTTTATTTCTCATACTCCATTGTCCAAAAGTTTATATTGAGAATAAACCTAAAAAAATATCATATTTGAATACTCTCCTTCCTATGTGTATTTCATTATAGAAGGTTCAATTGATTAATTAGGGAAATCTTAGACCAGGCATTATTGTTCCCTTATCATCCTATACTTCCTAACATCATTCCACACATGTACTAAGAGTAACCTAGAACTCACCACCCATGCATAATATATTCCACCATATACAAATCATAATTGGGAGGATGGATAAATTTATCATTGATTAAGGATATAGAATTAAACAAAATCATATACTAACAAAATCACGTTTAGAGTTTGAAATTAAAATAAAATTCATACCAGAGGAATGAAGAAAGAATTGATTTATATTAATTTATATACAAAAAATCAAGCATAGAAACATGTGTCCATCCCCCCTTTCCGAGTCACTAAATTGAACAACCCCTCTATAGATAGGGAAGTCGAGGAGATTCAGCAGAGCGTAGACATCACATAGTAAATAAATAAAATAAAAGGAAATAAGGGAAATAATTCTTTACTTGGTTTTCATCCATAGCATCCCTCACTAATTGATACTATTTAATACACTAATTACATATTATTTATAGGCATGAAAGAAGCTTCAGGGAATCATAATGGTCTATTAATGGGTTTTTGTACTTATAGGTCATCTGCATGTGTTAAATGGGGTTTTGGATGAAGACCCATTATAAATCAGTGCTTCTTCTATCTATCTATAAAATTTCATGTCGCGTAATTGGTTTTGATGATGTGTAATGTATGGGGTTGTCAGTTTCCTTCACACTCTGTAATCCTTCACATCCTATGATTCTCTCCAATTACACACTGTTTAAATGACATACACAATGTGTATTTTTAATTTCCAATATGTTTCGCCGAGATTATTATGGTTCCTAATTTTTGAGCTCTAGGTTTGTTCTGTGGCTATGTTTCTTCTTTTACTTATCTTCATAAATTAGGTGTCATGGTGGGTTGCTTCACGGTGTGTCGTGAACTACATTTCCTTTCATTATTCATATCATTGGGTGAATTTTTCTTCAATCTTTATATATTCTCACAAAATATAAAAAAATAAATTGTTGGAAATTTTATTCAATTCATTTATTCAAATGATCCATTTTATATACAACAAAACATGCATAAAATTATTCTATCAATCATCCTACTAGTCATGAAGAAGTTTTCAGAAAAATATAATAATACAGCATACGTCAAAAACCCATAAAACAATCATTATAGTTAACATAAATGATATTTCTTTTCATAATGGTACATCATCCTAATATAAAATTTTTACCCTAAAATACAAAGTATATACTTATCGAACCACCACATCCAATCCAACAGGAATTGAGAGGAAATTAATGATTGCTCCCATTAAAATGAATCTTCCAAGTCAATATCTATATAATGTCTTTTTACATATAGATTCTAATGAAGAAATGGGTTTCATGTTTTTGGGATGATGATTTTCATAATTATTTTTAAGATCTAAAAAATTTCAATCAACCCACATCCATTTTTATTCCACTCATTGAAGAGAACCCCTTTATCATATATATGGAAATCATGGAATAATCACATTGTTCCATCATCACTTTGAATAATTTGTATGTAATGGAATATTTAATCTATTATCTATGTTGGGAAGTGTTTTATGCTAAGCCCAAATATTCAAATATCTAGAAGAAATCCAATTCATTAATTTTCGGATTTAAAAATTCGAGACATAATTTGAGGAATAATGAGGGACACTTCATTTAATGGGTGATCTACAAAAAATATATCATATGTTTTCAAATGTTACATGGGATCATAATATATTATTATGCCACTCTATAATATTATGATTTGTATTTCATGTCATAGAAGGCGATACAGGTGGAAGAATTATTATATTTGTTTGTTACACACATAGTTCTAGATTAATTGCTTTACATAATTACTTAATGAAGATGTATTCTCTATATTTGAATCAACTAAATAATGAGAGATGTACGTTGATGAAGACTATAAGATACTAATCGATATAAGGATATATAATCTTATGCTCCATAATATTGTCTTGAGGATTATATTTTTTCTCAAACTAGTTAGATATGATATATTCATTATTATCAATAGAAGTATGCACCAATAACATGATAGAATACACAAACCTCATTTCTAGATTTGATCTATCCATTTAGATACTACTAGATTGATTAAATATATAAGTCGATTTAGAATTTTTAATAGAGAAAATGATTTGTGACTATATCATCAATAAGGGATAAATGATTCCCATATCAATTATGTACGGGGCTTAATGGCTGAGTTCCCTCAAATTCAATAATCTCATACATCTTTTGGTCATAGTATGACTACTAAGATACACTAGAAATAAATGATATGTCCAAAGAAATTATATACCATGATGATATGGTCATTCACATCACACATTCTAGGGTTGTTTCTATTTGTAACAGTAATGATTTGGAGGAAATCAATTGTTTTAATGCCACCATTTGTCGAATAAAAAGAATTATCATTGCCAATTGATTCCAACATTGGATAGATGTATCCCATAAAAAATTACCTTCAAAACAAGGTTTCCCTACTATATTAACATAATAAATAACATATTCATTAGTTTATAGAAAATTTTCCATTTTATAATATGCTAGACCCCAAAAAGGCCCTCAATAAATTAGGTTTTCACAATTTCCTCCTAAAATTAATTTAAGGACAGGAGTCCCTCGCTATAATGAAAGAATATATCATTGATGAAAATGGTTTCCACCATTCAGGAATAGTGGTCATCAATCATATCAAGTGACAGGGGTATTTATATCCATCATTGAATAGTGATTGTATAAATATCATGATGAATTTCTGTTCTTATTAGACAAAATATGAAAACATTCATCAACCCCTAAAATTATTGTACACAATCAAATAGTCTATAAAAATTAGTATATAGTGGATAGATGTAATGGATATATACTATTTAGACAAAACCATGTAGTTTAACTATATACTTACTAATTTGAATTTATTATTCAAATCACATTATGTGGTTTCCCTATAATGGCTCAGTCCATCACATGATCATAATACTGTCTGCATTGGGCCTTTCTAGCCTAGTTTTATTTTTACCCAGGCTCTCAAACTCAGGAATATGCCAGGAAACATCCTTACTATGGATAGGGTATCGATACCACCTTATAAAGGGGTGTTTCATGCTCCTCCTCCTTCGATGTGTAATTTATATAATACTCCCACCCTAAAAGGTCCCCACATCCTCACTATAACATCTAATAGACACTATCTTTTATACCATTTGTAATGGTCCTATCCAATGCAAAATTCATGATATTGTACACTTTGGGGAAAGCTCACTTAGTTTGGATTTCCATAAGCTCGGGCCCTAAGGCAACCCCTAGGAAAGGACTCATGATGGGATAGTAATCCATACCACATTATAAATGGGTTTTTAGTTCTCCTCCTCCTTTTATGTTGTCTTTTCATAATCCTCCTGCTAGAAAGGCCCAATATCCTCTCTGGCACAACGAATGGACACAACCTCTAATGCCATTTGTAACTGCACATCCCATCCCATGATCATGATATTGACCACTTTGGTCCTAGCCTACACGTTTTTTCCTTTTCCATGTGATCTAACCTTCATGAATCTCCCATGAAAAGGCCTCATAATGGGAGTGGTATCTACACCACCTTAAATATGGGTGATTCTTTATCATCCTCATTCAATGTGAGATTTCCATAATCCTCCAACTTGAAGGGGACAACATCCTTGCTAACACATCAAATGAATTCTCCCTATGATACCACTTTGTAACATCTCGAACCATATCACCACTTATCCAGTGGCTATATCGGTGGGTCACCTGGCCTCAAGTGCACCTCCCCAAATGCCAGAGGCTTCTGACTTATAGTGAGGGTCTACTGATGGTATGGTGGGGAGACTATACCCTCAATATCATAATATCACATTAGTATAATAATAATAAAACAATAAAAATATGTGGAAATAATAATAAAATAAGAAAAATAAGAAGAAGAATAATATAATATCTGAGTAAAAATCGCCAGCATGAATTGATAACAATGAATGTGTGATAGATAATGCTATAATTACAAGAAATAAAAATCTAATAAAGAAATGAAAACCCTGATGGTCAACTACTTGAGAATCCAGAGAAATATCTCAGTCATGTTCTCCCTAGTTCCCATGTACACAAAATTGCACATCCAATTAATGCAATTAGCTTCAAAAAAGAATGAATTTCTGGGTGTCAAATGGTGCCTGAACATTATGTGAGATATAAATATAAGTAGGTAGGAACCCATGGTGTCTAACCAAATAAATTTCATGAAAATAATAATAAATGATAGTATAACCCAAAATATAAATTAAATGTGATAAAAAAATTAAATAATAGAACATTGGGCTGAGATCCTAAATTGACACCCATTCCATACCATCTACTTAAGCCTAAGATTGATATCTATGTCTATTAGTAGATCATATGACATTATGAAGGATTTATAAAATCGGTAGGCAAATCTTTTTTCAAGGATGGATCACTCAGAATATGTCGTAAACATATAGTCTATACCCTCAGGTTAAACAAAACCTCACCCTTAGGCATAACTATAATCCCTCTCTCATGCTATCCAAAATCTACCCCTCGGGTATAACTACAATCTCGCTCTCAGCAGATCCAAAATATCACCCTCTTCTATAACTGTAATCTCACCCTCACACTAGCCAAAATATCTCCCTCATGCATAAATAAATTTTCATCCTCAGGCATCATGTGATTGTGCATCTAGCCCTCAGGCATACGATAAAAGCTTATAGTCATTCTTTGGGCATTCAGTACATGTGCACCTAGCCCTTAGGCTATATAAAAACATGCATCAAACCCTTAGGTGTCACATTAAACATCAGTCTGATCCAGACAAACTCAACATACCAAATAGTGGAATCCCCTCAGGTATCAATCACATCGATATCACCTAATCTCAAAATGTGAGTAAAAAATCAAAAAATATAGTATCAAAAATACCAAATTTATCATCCTAATAAACCAAATTAAATTTTAAAAAACTAAATCTATAAACTAATTTAGTTCTTTAATCCATGTTATATATTGTCATCACAATTATATCAATCCTTCTTAATTGATCCATCAACACTTCAATCATTAATATATTTTAATGAGTTTATCCAAGGTGATTCTAGAATAAGAAATCACACAATTTATTATTATTATTATTCAAATGTCAAATGGAGTGATGAACCAATTTAGACAATTTATTATATGGATTCAAAGTCAAATAGACCATGTATTAATAATTTCCAAAGTTGGCACACCTCTTTGGTGGTTGCAGGTCTTAGTGTCCTTGTCTATGGACCCAAAGGAATCCAATGGATGGTTTGAAATGAACATTTATAATTTTCTAGGGATTATTCGGTTTATTTGGTTGTATGTGGCATGCCATCACAATCAAATATATTGAATATGCATTAAATAAGAAAATTATTCAAAATTGATTTGGTTTAGACCACCCACACCAATCCCATTTATATTAATTCAATTAACCATAAAAATTGGCATGGTCTAAGAATCTTACTTATATTTCATCCTTTTAAACAATTATTCACTCATAATAATTTCTTATTAAATTTACTAGAGGCATGGTCCTTCCACCATATTTATTTCCATTTTATACCAACCATTTAATTCTTTCCATTTCAACAAATCAAGCGTGAAAAATATATTCACAATATTCACAGCAGAAAACATAACTTACCACATAACAAACAATAATAAGTAGTTATATAGAACACTCAAAGCGTAATTAAGAATGATATAAACAACTATCACTACATTTTATCTTGAATAAATTTCACCTCGTATAGACAGTTTTATTATAATATCATGACTATGTTTATCAAACAAAGATTTTATCTTATTTATGAATTACTTCCAATTCACAAAGGAAAACATTTTACAAAACCACCATATAACGAAAATAGGTAATTAAATGTGTAAATAACTTGAAATTAATTAATTAATGCATTATAATATTTAAAATTTCATGGAATGGGATCCTACCTTAAGGAGGAACCAAGCCGAACAGTTCAAATCTTGATGCTTTCTATCTAGAAGTTGCTAATACCCTCACTAGGAATATTCACCTTCACATTAATATAATGTAACATATCCCTTATGAACCTATTCATATAGCCCATGAATATTTTAAACAGGATCCTTACATATATTCTTATATGCATACACCCATCTCCACTTACCTACATGTGCATCTTTCAAACATATATATAGCCACACCAACCCTCATACATATATATTATCTTATGTGGGTGAATATAAAAATAATAGGGTTAACAACATATATATAAATTCCTACCAATGCATACATAGGTAAGTATCAAAATTATATAGTGACTCTAAAAACACATAGCAGGGTCTAACGCAATACAAAATAATTTCTAGGAACCCTAAAAAACCAAAGGACACAATAATATATGGGTGAAACCTGTAAGTGGGACTAAATCATTACCACAAATGGGGAAGGTGAACAGAATCAACCCAAAACCACACAAAATAGTCCAACACAGTACCAGTAAATTACTAGGGAGTGGAAATCACTAAATGATTCTAATAAAAGAGGTTTGAACATCTTAGATTAAGAATCCATCAAATCGAATTGATGAAGATGAGCAAGAATGAAACAATTTTCTTCGCCTTCATCCACGTATGATGGAATACATATGAACATGACCCAAGGATCCCATTTCATACCCAAACATCATAAGAAGAAACCAAAATCAGTTAAACCCTAACCTAAGGTTTCGGCCGGGTGGTGTAGGGCGATAGTGAGAAGAGAAACTTCAAGAATGAAGAAGATGATGAAAAATTCCATACCTCAGTATATCGAGGAAGAATCATGAATAAAAAAGGAAGAAATAGTGATCGAAGATATCCATGATTGGGGTGTTGTGTGTGGCCTAGAGAGTTAAGGGGGATGTCGCGTTGTACAGGGTTTGGCCAAGGGGGTGCACACTGGAGAAAGGGAGAGACCCTTTAGTGCCGCTAAAAAAATAACAAAAAATAGCAATAATACTAATAATAATAATATTATTATCATCATTATTAGTTTTTTATTACAAATATTAATATTAATAATTATATTAGTATTATTATAATAATTAATAATATTATAAAAAAATATTTTTAAAAATTATAATAATATTATGATTATGATTATGATTATGATTATTTTATTATTATGTTTTTAGAGACCCCAAAGGGACTCTCCCTTCCCCCAGTGTGCACCCCCCACAACGACTTACCTGCATATACATAGGTATGTATGTAAATGTAGTACCCCCAGATTCTGGTAAGTAACCCTTAATTGATATTTTTATGGATATAAATATTAAGGGTGCAGCTTGGGAGAGTTTGGAGAACCTTGGAATTGTTTTGGGGATAAATGAGGGTCATACATGTGGCACACATTTTGTCCAAACTATGCGGAATTCCTCGGAGAAAGTGTGCAAAGTGTTCTTCATGAGGCAGTAGCTCTAGTATTTTTGGATCATGATTTGGTGATACCGTGCAAGGGGAGGCCATGCGGGATGTATCTACAGCATGGTTAGCACACAGTTTTCCTAACAGTGCGGCCAAACAATGCGCAGAGTCAAATCTAGATCCCAAAAAATAGGATCTCAATCATTTTTTTTCCATAACTCAATCGTTTTGGACCCAAATCACCTCTAACTAGTTATTTCTCTCCCTTTAATGTAGAATAACCTCTCCTGATCTCTTTGGAGTCCATTTAAAGGCTTCCTTTTGTGTTTCGAACCTAGTTTATTGAGTTATGCGATCATTCTTCATTATTATTCATCGGTTTCTTAGATATACATAGATATACTTCTCCTATTTTCTCGGTTTCACATATCAAAATCTGCTATGTGTATATCTATAAGTTTGGATTCCAAATAAATCAATATATGGTCTTTATCTTGCAAGGGTAAGAGATCTATGGAAGATCCGTGAATAATCAACCCTATTTTCTTACGCATTATTCGTCTTTGTCATGTTTTGTAAAAATGCTTTTAGGAAATTTGACTATCTCTCGAATCTACTATGTATAAATCATGGTCATGGTTTCAATTTTATTTAATTATGATGAATTGATCGTGAATTTTCTAGTTATGAATTTTGGGAAACCTTATTTAGTGATGGCTTGGTAATGTGTAGAAATATGAAAAATGGGTGTTTTGAATAATGTTCTTTTGTTTTGGTTTTAAAATTTAGATTTTAAATATGAGGATTTTATAGAATTGTGGCACATGAATTTTATTAAATGTTTTCAATAAAAATAGGATGTGTTATTGAAAAGAAATGGTTGTTTTAAAATTGGGATGTTCCTTGTTTTTCAATAAAATAATAGTTTTATTAAAATGGTTTGAAATGGTTATTTGGAATGGTTGGAATAGATTGGATTTTTTGTGAGGTCATGTTTGATGTTCCCCTAAATAAGGTATGTGTAATATTAGGGTACATGGTGATTGACCCTAGATCAGGGGTGTGTGCCATTGGGACACAAGGTAATTAGACAAGAGACCTCTCATGAGTATAGAACTGTCGAACTAGCATGCATGTTTTGGTGTGTTGTGAACTATGGAATGGGTATGCCAAAATGATAATAAGAAGTGGTTTTTAATCATTAATTAGTTACTTTTTTGGAAATATAACTTACTAGAAATTGGATTCATTTAGTTTAGTTTTCACTTGTTTGTAAATGGTTTTTGAAACATGTTTATATTTCATAATAAACTATTTTGAGAGAATGTTTTATATAAACTGTAATATGTAAATTTTTCTAACTCTTATATCCTACTAGTGTGAGTAGGGATGTAATTGGGGAATCCTAATGTGGTTTATACTCACCCCTTATTTAGAATTTGGTTCTTTTTTAGATTCTATATTTTGGGTTCGGGGAAAGGTAATGTTTCACACCTTTTCTGCACTACCTCATTATAAGTTGGTTGTTTGCTGATGTGGGAGCATGGATCTTGTGGAGCTTAGAGTCTGGTAGTCATCTTGGAATTTATTAGTTGTCTTTCTGGTGATTAATTTGATGTATTTTTTTCTTCTACTTTATCATACCATTGTTTGTTGTTTCAAAGGGAATTATTTGAAATGTCTTAATTTATGTCATGCATTATATATTTAGATGTTTGTCAATGGTTTGTCTGGTTGTTGTATTTCATCGTTAAAGGTTAAATATTCCCGCAATTTCTGTAAAACCATTAGGAATTTATTTCCATCATTTGGTGCCTTGGTGATGTCTCTTAAGACCCAGTAATGACTCATTGAAATCTCAATACAATTAGAATTAGTGGGTCATTACAAATGGTAACATTTTATTCCTTCCTTTGTGGTACAAATGGTATTAGTATAGTCTTTCCTTTGTGGTACGAATGGAATTAAATTGTTTGGTCCTTACCTAACAGTTAGTCATCAATGTTCTTTTTCATGGATTTGGAATTCCTTATTATCTATTCCTTGGGTTGGAATCTTATAAAGGAATTATATTGTCAGGACCTGAAATTTATATCATCAAAGGATGTAGCTAAAATGTTTATGTTGAACATCTAATTACAGGGTTGTTGGGTATATAAGTGTTTGGTGACACTTATAGATTGTTTGAAATCATGTTTTCTTGGGGGTAGCCAATGAGATGAGCATGAAATGGATTTTCATGGAATTATTCCCACTAGGAGAAAATATATAATTTTAGGTAATGATTCATGTGTGGAAATGTGTTGATTTTTGAAAAAGTATGATACTCTTTTCAAATGAATGACATTGAAAAATAAATGTTGATATATTTTAAAAATGGGTTTATTTTGAAAAACAAGAATAAGATTTTTCAAAAATGGTGGAAATGGAAAATTATTGTTCTTGGAAAACAATGTTAAGATATTTGATGTGATATAATTTGAAATTCTATGTCATCAGTTTCTAGATGGTGAGATTGATGGATTTTGTTGGTGGTTTTGAAAATGGCACTCGATAAGTGTCGTTGAAACTGACACAAAAAAGTTGTGGATAATGTGGTTTCACCAAAAACATGGTTGAATGAAGAGGTAGTTTTAATTATTGTCAATGATTTTCAAGTTGTGGATATGGGGAACTGGAGGAATGATCCAAGGCAGTGGATCATACCATCCAGTTCATGAAGCAGAATCCGACCATCTTTATGTGTGATTATAAACTTGAAAATGAGGAGGTGTGGCTAAGTAGGATGAATCATATATTTGATTTCATTGGAACCCCATTAGAGTTCAATGTCATGTTGTAATCTTATATTCTCAAGGATCTTGTGTGATATTGGTGGAATTTAGCAGTGGAGGACAAAGTAGATGAAGGCCTTATGAGGGAGGATTTTGTGGAATTTTTCAACAAATAATTATATCCTCATACGGTCAAACTCCATAAAATGATGGACCTCTTTTTTTGAAGCATGATAATATCTATGTCATGGAATATCCAGATACATTGATTAATTTAGTGCACCTTTCACCAGAAGTTATGGAAAGTGCATCCCTAAAGTAATGCATTTTAGAATCAGGGTTAAGACAGGATATTCGATCAAAGATTGCAGTGCTCTGTATTTTAGATTATATAGATATGGTGAATATAGTAACTGTGGATGAACGTGAAATCATAGGATCTATTGAAGGAGGTATGATGATACCTATGTGGAATGATGGGAACTCAAACACTGGGAGAATGTGGAAAAGGAATGCCTATTTCCAAGGTGAAAGTGGAAATCAGAATTAGATGGTTGGATTTGTGAACCTTCCTCCAGGACCAAAGAGAAAAGCTATTTTTTCAATGTTGTTCATTTGATAAGATAAAGTGAGAGTGTATGACAGAAGCTAGAGAATGTCAGAACATCAAGTATATGGGGGCATCATTAGTGATATTGTCACAATTCCCCAATGATGGTTTCTCGAGACACTTCTCAAGTGTTTCAAGCATCATATGCTTCAATAGAGCAAGGACAAAAAAATATGTCCCATCAGCAGAGCAGAGCTAGCCATGGTGATTCTAGAAATATCATGACTCCTCATCTAGGGAAATCTCAACAAGGAAACAAGGAGAATAATATAGTGATGAAGCAATTGTATGGAGCTGAGTAGAAGATAGATGTTGATCAGGCTAGACCATATACAGTGAGAGGTGCGATTATTTTGAATTATACTCTTGTGCAAGTTCTCTTTTCTACTATTGCATCGTATTATTTTATTTCTTCTCATGTTATTGATTGGCTATGTTTCAAGTTGGAAATTATGAATTCTTTTTTATAATAAAAAAACTCTTCTCGGGGAATGATAATTTCAAGTCTTTGTGTCTTGAGAATGTGCTATAACTATTGATGGAGCTGAGATAAAATGGGACTTAGTTTTGGGCATGGATATCTATGAAATAATCCTAGGTATAGATTGGCTGACAAAATTTATGGCTCACATAGACTGTTATAGGGGAATATTAAGTTTCATGACTAAGGATAATGTCAAGCATCTCTTTAGAGGAGAGATTATGGTAATGAAAGGTGTAATGAGCTTATTGGCATCAACAATGGGAATTATATCTTACAATCTGGTGAAATTTGTTTTGGTATCCATGGAAGAGATCAAGGATGATGGTTTTACAATAGATGTGGATCAATTTCCAGATGTATTTCTTGATAACTTCTCAGGGTTAAAACATATATAAGAAATGGTGTTTATGATTGATCTTCATCCAGGGGCCAGTCCAATTTCCCTTCCGTCTAATAGGATGGATCCAACAGAGTTATGGGAATTGAATTTGTAGTTGGAGGAGAGGAAATGCAATGTTTTTGTTTGGCCATGTTTGTCTCTGTGTGCAGCAGCAGTCCAGTTTAAGAAGAAAGATGATTGAACTCTTCAGTTGTGTGTTTATTATCATAAGGTTAACAATGTTACAATAAAGAACAAATATACAATTACACAGATTGATGATATGTTAGATCAATTAAGGGGAGCTCAGTGGTTCTACAATATTTACATGAAATCAGGATATCACCAACTATGAGTTTGGAAAAAATATATTTCAAAGATAACTTTCAGAAGCAGATGTGGCCACTATGAATATGTTGTCATGAATTTCAATTTAATTAATTCACCAATAGTCTTCATGGTTTTGATGAATTAGATATTTCAGCGATATCACGACCCTTTTTTGTGGTGTTTGTTGATGGAATCATGTTGTATTTAGCGACATGGTCTGACCATGAAGAGCACCACAAAATAGTGTAACAAATATTGGGCGATCTTAGTTTGTATTCCAAATTATCAAAGAGTGATTTTTGGATATATGAAGTAAACTTTCATGGCTTTGTCATTTTTCAAAAATGAATTTCTATTGATCCTGAAAATATAGAAGCTGTTATATCATGGAATCCATTGAAGAATGTCTTCGATATAAGATGTTTTCATGGTCTAGAGGTTTACAAACGATACTATGTATGTGATTTCGCATGACTAGATTCACTAATGAGATCTCTGACAATGAATAATACTCCATTTCATTGGATAGTGGAAGGCCAAAAATCATTACAGGAACTAAAAGATCATCTTACATCAGCACTAATACTGATTTTTCCAGAATCAGGAAGAGGGAATGTGGTGTACTGCGATTCTTTAAGATCATGGTTGGGATGTGATCTCATTCAAGGATACCATGATTTTTCTTATGGTTCAAGAAAGTTGATGGGGGAACGGTGAGAATTAATCAACACACAATTTGGATTTAGCTGCAGTCATCCATGATTTGAAAACATGGATACCCTATCTCTTTGGTTAGAAATTCACTGTGTTCATAGACCAAAAAATCATGAAAAACATTTTCACACTTCGAGATTTGAATTTTAGGAAATGAATTTTTATGTATTATCAATAAATGTTTTACTTTGACATGATGTATACCCCATGAAAAGGGAATTTGGTGGATATTCATTGAGTAGAAAGCCATATGATCAGTTATAGAAAGAAGCTTTAGATGAATGGTATTTGATGGGAGTCCTAGATGACATGCTTGTGGAATTTAAAGGCCAATTTGATATTGCAGTTTTATTTTCATCTATTCTTGTTACTTATTTGATAAATATGGTCAAAGACATAGAAACATCTGATGCAGAATGTTTGGTTAAGATTTCAAAACACAATGGTGGGGAAACCATTTAGGGGAGGAAACTCGATGGAAGTTTTTTTTGTTTGATAGATAATATTGTTGTACCTATGGAATTTCAGGAGAAACTCCTTCATTATTAGGACCATTCAATATGGGCTATAAATCTAGGAACACAAAAGAAGTATAAGTCATTGAAGGCATAGTTTTGGTATAGAGGAATGAAAATGAAGGTGGCTGAGTTCATTTTTAAGTTCTTAACTTGTCAACAAGTTAAGGAAGAGCATCAGAGACTAGAAGTTATGTTGAAGTTTTTACGTATTCAAATGTGTAAATGGGAGAAGATATAAATGGATTTTGTTATATTTCGTCTAAGAATGTTTTCGAAACATGATTCAATTTTTGGTTATAGGGGATCGACTTACCAAGTTGGCCCATTTCATCTATATTCGTGAAACTCATACGGTGGAGGATCTATTGAAAATTAATTTCCAAGAAGTGGTAAAGAGCCATTGAATACCATTTTCAATCGTCTCAGATAGAGATTTTTGGTTCACATCTCATTTCTGGAAAACCATACAGAAATCCCTTGGGACTCAGTTGAATATGAGAATGGCATGTCATCCTCATAGAGACGACCAGTCTGAGCATGATAAATACATTGGAAGACATGTTGTGGGATTAGGTAATAGTATTTTGTGGCTCAAGGGAGGATCAATTACCCTTAGTGGAGTTATCATATAATAATATCTATCAGGCCTCGATACGTATGGCTCTCTTTGAAGCATTGTATGGGCGTCCTTTTCGTTCTCCACATTGTTGGGTGAAAACATGTGAGACTTCACTAGTTTGGCTGAGCCTTGTCTAGGAAACGATGGAGAAGAGTCATTTAATCAGAAAGAGGATGGAGATGGCTATTATTTTTCAGAAATCATACTAATATAATCATCAAAGTTCATTTTCGTTTTTCATGAGTTATCATGTCATCTTGTAGATATCAACATGGCTTGGAAATTTTCATTTCAGGATGTAGGGAAAGTTGTCCCCTGGGTATATTGAATCTTTTGAGATACTAGACTGGGATGGATGGATGGAATATCATTTGGAATTACCACCACTGTTCAAGATCCTTAATAATAGAATCTCACAGTTTTTTTCAACAACACAATTTTTTTTCCCAAATTGGATCTAAAAAATTATTTATCTCCATTGAAGGTATAAGAAATTCTCCTAAGAATTTTGGAGTCAATATGAAATCTTCCCTTGGAATTTAGAACCGGTATTTTTGATGTAGGTGATCATTCATCATCATTCTTGATCGGTTTTGTAGATCTAATTTGATATACTTCTCCTCATTTCTCAGTTTATCATATATAAAACCATTATGGGAAGATCTGTAAACATGGATGAAAAATAAATCATGATTTGGTCTTGATCCTGCTAGGAGAAGAGATCTAAGGGGGCTTCATGAAGAATTGACCTGATTTTCTTAAGCTTTCTTTGCCCATGTCATGTTTCTTAAAATACCATTGAGGTAGGTGGATTCTCTATCAACTCCTCTTAGTAGAACTGGTGGTAATTATTTCAAATTTATTTCCTTGGGATTAATCTATCGTTAGTTGGATTGTTATTAATTTTTGGAATCCTTCTTGGGCGATGGTTTGGTAAATATTAGAATTATTTAAAATTGGGTTTTTTGAATAAAGTGATTTTGTTTTTCGTTTTAAAATATGGATGTTAAAATGTGTATTTTCTAGAATTTTGGCACAAGGATTTGATTATATATTTTTAAAAAAGATTCTGTTTTATTAAAACTAAATGGTTGTTTTGAAATTGGGTTTTTCCTTGGTTTTCAATAAAAGTACAGTTTTATTAAAATGGTTTTAAATGGTTATTTGATATGGTTGGAATAAATTTGGTTTTTTGTGAGTTCATGTTTAACGTGACCTTAAATAAGGTATGTGTACCATTGGGGTACAAGGATCATGTCCCTGGATCGGGGGAATGTGTCATTGGGACATGGGGAAATTGGACAAGAGGTTGTAGATGAGTATGGAACTATCGAACAAGCATGCATGTGTGGGTGTGTTGTGAACTATAGAATGGGAATGTCAAAATGATAATAAGAAGTGTTTTTCAAGACTTTGGAAATTGATTTAATTTTTTTGTATTTTCACTTGTTTGTTAATGGTTTTTGAAACTTTTTTAGATTTAGTTAAAACTGTTTTAAGAGATTGTTTTATATAAACAATTTTATGTAAATGTTTCTAACTCTTCTATCTTAGTGGTGTGAGTAGGAAAGTCATTGGGGAATGCTACTGAGTTTTATACTCACTGTTTCTTTGTCACTTGGGTGCTTTCGTAGATGCTATATTTTGGGATAGGGGAAAAGGCTACATTTTACACTTTTTTAGCACTACCTTGTGATACTTGGGCTGTTTGGTGATGTTGGAGCATAGAGATTGTGGAGAATATAGACTTTTTTATCTTCTAGATGTTTATTAATTTCCTTTCTATAGTTTACTTTGATGTTTGTTTGTCTTCCCCTGTAGCATACCATGGTAGGTTGTTTTAAAGATAATGATTTGAAATGTCTTAGTTAATTTATCGCATTATATACTGAGCTTTTGTGGATTGTTTTTGGGTTTTTTGATTTTTGCATTAAAGTGTAAATCACCCTCCACTTCCTTTGAAACCATTAGACATTTATTTCCATCCTTTGGCAGCTTGGGGATGTCTCTTAAGGCCCAGTAATGACTTATTGTAATCTCAAGACAATGAGAATTAGTGTGTCATTACATTATAAATACAGAAGATCCCCCGTTATGTGTATATTCACCCATGGTATTGAATATATATGTATGGGTCTAGGTGTGAATATATATATATATATGAAAAATTAATATGTAGTTAATTGGTTATGGGTTTATGAAAATAATCATATTTCTAAGGACCCCCTTGCACATATTCATGGACCACCTGAATATGTGCATTGGGGATAGGTGACTTAATATTTATGTGAAGGTGCATATGATCAGTGGGGGTGGAAGCATCTTCCAGATAGAAAGAATAAAGAGACAATGTGTTTTTCTTAGTTCCTCCCAGTGGTAGGATCCATTTCCTTACCCATTTAAATTTTTTAATGCATTAATTAGTTAATCATAAGTTCTCCACACTTCTAATTAATGCTTTTCAATGAATGGTTGTTTTTATAAAATTATTTCCACGGTGAATTTAAGGTAATGATTCAACATAATAAATGATTTGTTTCATAAAAAAAGTCATGAATTTATAATAGAACCACTCTATCAGAGGTGCGCTATCTTTAAGCTAAAAAGGATTGATAGTTTTTTATATCACACATATTTATTCTTTGAATGTTCCCTCTTCCTTATTGTTAGTGTTTTTTAGTGACAATTTAATATTTTACCCCTTTCAATAATGTGAATTGAATTTTCATACTTGATTAGTTTACATGGAATAAATTAAATGTTTAATTAGACATGGAACACAATATGGTGGTATGAACATGCCTCTGGAAAATTTTATAAGAATTTCTTATTGGAAATTAATTGTTTAAGAGGATGAAATTTATGTAGAACAATTAGAAAATTCCTGTTGTTAATTTTTAATGACTTAATTTAAATGGGATTAATGTGAGTGGCCTTAACCAAATACCTTTTGTATGTTTTAATTAATTAATGTATATGTAGTATATTGGATCACACATTCATTCCACACAACACCAAATAAACAATATAATCCCTATTGAATTATAATTTTTCAATTCAAATAATCCATTGGATTCCATCATGTCCATAGATAAGGAGACTAAGTCCTATAATCACTAGATTGGTGTTCCCGCTTTGGAAATTATTATGAAATGGACTTTTTTGACTTTAAAACATTATTATAAATTGTATAAATTTTTTGATTTCTAGATTATACTTTTGAATTTGAATAATAATAAATTATGTGATTTCTTTGGGTAGAATTAAGTGGGCTAAACAGGTTAATTATTATTAATGAAAATATAGATGATGCATTAATTAAATAGGTTTGATATAATTATAATTGTAATCTGGAACCTGGATTAATGAACAGAATTGGTTGAAAGATGGTAACTATTTTGAAATTGTTTGTTGTGTCTTATGATGATAAATCTGGTATGTATGATACTTGAATTTATATTCTTCTTGCTCAGATTTTGATCATATGTGATATAGAAGTTATTAACACTTTACAGTTCGGTAGTATTTGGGATTTTCTATTTTTCTAGATTTGATTCATGGTTATTGTGATGCATGATGTATTAGTTAAATTTTTCATAATTCCTGAGGGCTAGTCACAATTGTATTGAATTCTTGAGGGAGTATTATATTCTTATGTCATATTTCTATGGGAATGATACATAATCACAAGATGTGTGAGGGTGAAAATCAAGTTATTCATGAGGGATAGATTTCTAATCTCCAGAGGGTGAGATTATAGTTATTCCTTAGAGTGATATTTTGGATAGTCTAAAGGAATGATTTTAGTTATTTATAAGGGTGATATTTTGGATATCCTGAGGGAGAGATTCTAGTTGTTCTTGAGGTTGAGGTTTAGGTTATCATGAGGGAAGAGACTGTGGGATTATGGTATATTCTGAGTGATTCATCCTCTTTTGGAGATTCTTCCAATGATTTGGGTGATCCTTCCTAATGTAGGAGGATCTACCCATAGACATAGATATCTAACATAGGCTTAAGAAGGTGGTACGGTATGAGTGTCCATTAACGATCCAAAACACAATTCCTAATGTTTAATTTTTTATCATAAGGAAATTATAATGTGTGTCACACTATCATTTATAATTATTTTCATGAACTAGATTAGGCTAGACACTGTGGGTGTTTTCCTACTGATATTTATATCCCACACCCTACTTGAGTGCCATTTGGTACCAAAGTAGACCTTCTTTTTTTAGGTCTTGGGATTCATTTCTTGTGTTGGGTAGTGTAAATGGGATCTAGGTAGCATAGGTATGGGATCCTTTTCAGGATGTAAAAGGAGTTGACTGTTGGGTTTTTATTTTATTTTATAAATTTTTACTACTTTTACATATATCATCATATGTTAAACATACAATTCTATAAATTTGAATTGGGAATTTTTATATAGATATAATATTGTTCTTCTACTTCTTATCTTTCTTTTATTACTATTTAAACTACTATTTATTGTTTGAAAATTATAAAACTATTGTGTGACACTAATCTGGAGGGTATAGTTTCCCCATCGTACTATCAATAGACCCCCACTACTAGTTGGAAGCCTTCGGGGTATGGGGAGGAGCGCTTTAGGCCATGTGACCCACCGGTCCAGCCACCGTCTTAGTTGTGATCTGGATCAGTATGTTAAACATAGGTATCAAAGAAGGGTCTATTTGATGTGACAGTGAGGAAGATGTGACCTCCTAGGGAGAGTATTATTGAAATACCACATAGTAAGAGGAGAATCATGATGCACCCTTTTGTAAGGTGAGTGGATACCTCTCCCATCATGATGCCTTTTCCTAGGGGATGTCTAAGTCCCCATGACCGATGAAAAAAAACCATGTGGGCTAGGCAAAAATTATAAAAAATCAAGAGAATGGGATAGACTAGACCGTCACATGTTTTATCAGATGCAGTGTCTATTTTATGTACTAGTGGGGACGTTGAGACCTTCTAGGTGAAGGATTATGGTAATCCCACATCTAAGGAGGAGGACCACAAAGAACACCTTTATAAGGTTGTATGGATACTGCTACCATAACAAGGAATTTTTATGGGGGATTATTGAGGTCCTGATTCCAATGATAAAAAAACTATGTGGGCTATGCACAAAGCAGACACTATAATGATCACGGGATGGACTGTGTTGTAACATCCAATAAAATATATTTAATGGATTTTATTGTTTATTTCATGATGTATAATATCATCAATATATTTGGTGTCCCTGGAATTTTATTTATGATCAACAAGGATAATATCATTCTTTACAATTCATGATTCTATACCTAGGTTACAATATTCAATTGGTGAACTCATCATTCTATCACTCTGTGGAAACTAGAGAGAGATTACCTTATAAAAACCAATCTAACATCCTTCAAAAGATTATATTCATTGAAAATAAATATTTAATAAAAAAGACTTTATATTCCCTGTTGTCTTATCTTATAAAAACATTTTGTGACACATTATAAACCCAATACTCATGGATTTAAGGGAAAAAAAGAAGTTATACACTTTTATATTTAGCTATTTTATATTCTCATCACCATCAATGATCAATATAATCAATATTATTAGTCTCATATATGAATGAATGAGTATTTTATATTCATTGAGAAAAGATAACAAACACTATATGACTTTGAAATTTATAAATATTTATTCATAATAGTATTCAGTATGTTCCATACCAGCTACTAATTCATCTAAGGAGAGTTGGTATTGGATCAAAGAAATACTATGATACATGGTAATAAATATCCCAAGATATTTCTAATATGGGGAGGATATAATTATATATATAAGGTGAAATCTAGTGGACCATTGTTAGTGATAATGATTGATGTAGAATGTATCACACCTACTACTATTGCATGATTTCATAAGAAATATTTTTCATAGTTCTTTGATGATATAGGGTAAAAACTTTTAATGTAACATATCTATGTTTTTGGGTAATTTTGTTCGTCTAAATAGATGTTTTGATAATGTTTGAGTTTGTTTATGGAAAATGTGGATTGTAAAATTACTTCTAAATGAATTTTGAGTTGTGATATGTGAAAAAAATAATGATTTATGAATTTCCACATAATATGTAGACAACTTATGTTGTAAGAAAATAGCTAAATATATACAAATACTTCCTAGTAAGTATAAGGACTGATTTTAAATTAAGAGGGATAATTAAAATGATGACTAAGTAGAAAATTGGAAGTGGAATGATTTTCAAATAGTATGTAGGATGACTACAAAGAAACTACACAAACAATTTACAATGTACAAATTAGTGAGGTTTTGTTACAAGGATTAATACTAATAATGTTTGTGGTGTATAAATCCATGAAGAATGATTATTTTGAATAGTTTTTTTGGAAGTCATGAACAATACTTTTTTTCAAATGGGGTTGTCAGGTTTTTGTTCGATCTTATGCAACTCCTAATCATTATATTTGGTTGAGTTATAAATTATCTTGTACGATCATATATATTTTTAAATTAGAATGGTGTCCTCTATATAATTATACAAGAAAAATTTATTAGCCTAGGTATTTCATGGGGATAATTGATCCTATAAAGATTTACATAGGAAATAGTGATCCACTATGTTTTTTGTGGAAAATTGTGATATGAGATAAAATATCTCAATATATATTTTTATACCAAGGAATTACATAGAGGATTGTGTTCCATTAAGGAAGTATGTATTTAAAAGTGTTATATTAGGAATGTATGTGGTGAACAATGTTCTTCCAAGGTATAATTTGGTGAATAGTGTTATTATAGGATAATATATAGGAGAGTAGATAGTGAAGAAGAACATTTTTTGATGGAATTTTGTATGAAGTAAAAATTATATGTTGAAATAAATTTCAACTCATGGATGAAAGTGGATATTCATTTCCTGGCTATATCAATGTGGAAAAAATAATAATTCTTATAGATCATCAATTTAATCCTCATTATGAGAATTGATATCACTTTCGTAGTAGTTGATAGTGAGTTCTTCAGTTTGAATGGTTGTAATAAAAATATAGATAGTTATACCACTATGAATATTGTAATATAAGTGTGAATTAGTAATTCAAGTACACATGTACACTATCATTGAATGCTCCTCAGATTAGTCCAGTTAGGATAAATCAAGTTAAAATAATTGTAACAAATGAAAGATTCTATTTTGTTTGATATAATCATACGATAAAAAGATAGAAGGGGGTTTTATTAAATTAGGAAATGAGAAAAATGTATAAATGTATTTTAATATGGAATACCATGATTCATACCAACATTTACGTTATGTAACCATGTGGGGCCAATAATTGTTATTAGATATACATTTTAATGCAAATGGTATTATCTCTTAGAGAAATAATTAATAGTCGTTTAGCACAAAGGAATCTCAATTTCCAAAGAATTAAGCTTTCAGCTATGAAAGAATTAGATACAACACCATTTTTTATCATCAAGTATGGATATGTACCTTACTAATATTAAATCAATTTCAGTCATTATGGATAATGGGGTTTTCTCAGAATAAAACTGTAAATTAATTGATTTTGACACAGGGGAAATATATGATTTAGAGGGAGAATAATCCTAAAATAATAAACATTAATGTAATTATATGTAAATATTCACATTCATTTTTAAGAAGAAGATGAATATCAAAGAAGTCTACTGAAAAGTTTGAGAAGATAAATTACAAGGTATATGAAACAAATATGAGTAATTAAGGATGTACTAAAGAAATATGTTGACACTTTTATTGATCAGGTGAATTATATTTTGGATGATGTGAATGTTCTCAGTGAAACCCTCATTGATGTAAATATCATAAACCATATATTGAGGATGTTTTCACATGGATTTAATCCAAAATTCATTATACATAGGATACGGATCCATTGTAGATGAAATTGGATAGTATTCATAGTATTGTAGTACTATATGAAATGATGAATGAAAATAATAAAATTGTGGAAAAGGGTAAGTTAATGAAGTTGAAATCTAAATCATTCTTGAAGCATACAATAGAGGATTATCGGGATAATGAAGATATATATGAATGCTGGTCATTTGAGACATAAAATAAGTAAAAGGTAAAATTAATGTTTACAGGGGAGATTTCACTCACATGTTTTGGATGTGGAAAGGAGGTGCATCTTACAGATATGTTTCCCATGATGTTTTAAGATGATAATTGGGATGATGATGTTTTGAGGTAGAAATTTGTAAACAATGGTAATGGAAAGATAAGGACAATGAAAAATTTCTAAAACAAGAAGATCCTTCATTCCCATAAGGACTAAAATTCAGAGTAAATTGTGGCATAAGATATTCCTGACCAAATATATTTGAATGAATATGATTTTATGGATATTTTATGTAGTTATTGGATAAAGGAAGTGGGAGATGTTGGGGATTGGGAATTAGAATGAAGGGTATAACTCAAAGAAGAGTTAGAAATTACTTTTGACAAGAAATTTATTTGGAGATCTAAAAATAAGAATGAAATTATAGTGGGTTATAATTCAAAACACACTATATAGTAGTACAAAGAGGTGATATATTATATGATGTTAGATATTGGAAAGCCTAAATCTCTAAATCCATAACACTCAAATAATTTCATCTGGTAAAATCTCATCATCCAAGAATAATATTGGGTTATTATTGGTCTATAAAACATTGTGGAAGATCATGTTAAAGTTTTTTGAGGATCTTGAAGAGAAATTTATTAGCCTACAATGAAAAGATGGGATTTTTTTTAATACGTTTTTTAAAAAAAATATTTTAAAAAAACAGTCAGGTTAAAAATATTTTTCAAAATCCCCTCAAAGGCGGCATCGCGGCTGCCGCCTTTGGCCTTTACGTGAAAGGCGGCATGCGCGATGCCGCCTTTCCCCTAAATTTTTTTTTAAAATTTTTATTTTTTATTTTTTGTTTTGTTATATATATATATATATATATAAACAAAAAAAAATTTTTCAGCATAATTTCTCTGCTACTAAATATCCAGCGGTACTGCAATTACAGCAGTCTGGATTCTGACAGAAACCCTCATCCAGACCTCCCTTTTATAAGATGGCTTGCCCTGGAAATCATTCTGCATTTTCGATGTGGGATTCAGGTTCTCACTTTCCTGCACAATACATTCTGTATTTCCGATGTGAGATTCTGTTTCTAGTGCATGACTTTGAAAGGAAATAAAATACAAACTATAAGACTAATATAAATGAAATTTTAAATATTGATTAAAAATATAAGAAATTGTTGAAAACAAAAATAATTTCCTTAAAAATGACGATAAAAAATAATTTATAAGCTTTCAAAACCGCCTACATGAAATTGAAAAATATTTCAAGTATGTGAATTTGAAAGACTATAAAATATAAAATATAAAACGAATATAATTGAAACATTAAAGATTGATTAAAGATATAATAAATAGTTTAAAACAAAAAGAATTTCCAAAAAAATGTTAATGATAAGTAATTTATAATCTTTCAAAACCACTTACTTGAAATTTAAAAATGATTCAATCACGTGAATTTGAACGACTATAAAATATAAACTATAGAACGAATATAATTGAAACTTTACAAATTGATTAAACATATAAGAAATAGTTGAAAACAAAAATAATTTCATAAAAAATGTTGATGGAAAATAATTTATAAGCTCTCCAAACCGCCTACTTGAAACTTAAAAACGTTTCAAATACGTAAATTTGAACGACTATAATTACATAAGTAATAATTTATAAGTAATAAGAAATAATTATTAATTAATAATTATAATGAATAATAATAATTAATATTAATATTACTAATTAAATAATTAATAATTAATAATTAATAATTACTAATTAATTAGCAATATAATTATTAATTATATTACCAATTAACTAAATAATTATTATATATGTAATAATTAATAAGTAATAAGTAATAATTATTAATTAATAATTATAATGAATAATAATAATAATTAATATTTATATTACTAATTAATAATTAATAATTACTAATTACAAATTACAAATTACTAATTACTAATTAATTGGTTATAATTATTAATTATATTACAAATTCAATCTAAAATAATTATATATGGAATAATTAATAATTAATAAGTAATAATTATTAATTAATAATTATAATGAATAATAATAATTAATATTTATATTACTAATTAACTAATTAATAATTAATAATTACTAATTATTAAATAATTAGTTATAATTATTAGTTATTTTACTAATTAACTAAATAATTATTATATATCTAATAAGTAATAAGTAATAATTATTAATTAATAATTATAATGAATAATAATAATAATTAATATTTATATTACTAATTACTAATTAATAATTAATAATTAATAAATAATAATTACTAATTAATTAGTTATAATTATTAATTATATTACTAATTAACTATATAATTATTATATATCTAATAAGTAATAAGTAATAAGTAATAATTATTAATTAATAATTATAATGAACAATAATATTACTAATTAACTAATTAATTTTGACATAATTAATTATTCATTATTATTAATTAGTTATTATAGTGAATAATTATAATTACTAATTATATTACTAAATAACTAATTTACTATTATCTAATTAAGAATTATATTACTAATTAACTAATTAATTATTATATAATTAATAGTTATATTAATAATTAACTAAATAGTTATTATATAAGTAATAAGTAATAATTAATAATTATAATGAATAATGATAATTAATATTTATATTACTAATTAACTAAATAATTATTATATAATTAATAGTTAAGTACTTGAAACATTTTTATGTTTCAAATAGGTGGTTTTGAAAGATTATAAATTATTTATCATCAACAATTTTGATGAAATTCTTTTTGTTTTTAACTATTTATTATATGTTTAATCAATGTTTTAGGTTTCATTTATATTGGTCTTATATTTTATGTTTTATGGTCTTTGATGGTAATGTACTTGAAACATTTTTAAGTTTCAAGTTGGTGGTTTTGAAAGATTATAAATTATTTATCATCAAAAATTTTGATTAAATTCTTTTTGTTTTCAACTATTTCTTATATTTTTAATCAATGTTTAAAGTTTCAATTATATTGGTCTTATAGTTTATGTTTTATAGTCTTTCAAAGTTGTGTACTTGAAACATTTTTATGTTTCAAGTTGACCGTTTTGAAAGACTATAAAACAAAAACTATAAAACAAATATAATTGAAATCTAAAAGATTGATTAAACATATAAGAAATTATTTAATTAGTTAATTAGTAATATAAATATTAATAATTAATTATATAATAATTAAGTAGTTAATTAGTTATATAATTATTAATTATATAATACTTAATTAGTAATATAATGATTAATTATATAATTACTAAATATATATTAATTAATTAATTAATTAGAAATATAATGATTAATTATAATGATTAATTATTAATTATTACTTATATAATAATTATTTAGCTAATTATTAAGAAAAATAAAAATTATATAATAACTAATTAGTTAATTAGTAATATAATTATTAATTATAAAGTAGTTAATTACTTAATTTGTACTATAATTATTAATTATAAATATTCATTATAACTATTAATTATTAATTAGTAATTAGTGATTATTATTTATTTATTAGTTAATTGATAATATAATTATTAATTATAGTTATTAATTCTAATTTTTAATTATAATTAATAATTATTAATCAATATATATTAATTATGTAATAATTAATTAGTTAGTTAGTAATATTATTATTAATTATATAATAATTAATTAGTAAATTAGTAATATAATTTTTAATTATAATTAGAAAATAGTTATTAGTAATAATTATTTAGTTAATTAGTAATATAATGATTAATTATTTTTATTCATTATAATTATTATTTATTATTTATTATTTGTTACTTAATAATTATATAATAATTAATTTGTTAATTAGTAATATAATTATTAATTATATTATAATTATTTGGTTAATTAGTAATATAATTTTTAATTATATAATAGTTAATTAGTTCATTAGTTGTATAATTATTAATTAATTAATAATTATTACTTATTACTTATTACTTATTAGATATATAATATTTATTTAGTTAATTAGTAATATAATTAAAAATTATAACTAATTAGTTAATAATTAGTAATTAGTAATTATTAATTAGTTAATTAGTAATATAAATACTAATTATTATTATTCATTATAATTATTAATTAATAATTATTACTTATTAATTATTAATTATTCCATATATAATTATTTTATATTTAATTAGTAATATAATTAATAATTATAACTAATTAATTAGTAATTAGTAATTAGTAATTAGTAATTATTAATTATTAATTAGTAATATAAATATTAATTATTATTATTATTCATTATAATTATTAATTAATAATTATTACTTATTACTTATTAATTATTACATATATAATAATTATTTTGTTAATTGGTAACATAATTAATAATTATATTGCTAATTAATTAGTAATTATTAATTATTAATTTTTAATTATTTAATTAGTAATATAAATATTAATTATTATTATTCATTATAATTATTATATAATAATTATTTCTTATTACTTATTAATTATTAATTATGTAATTATAATCGTTCAAATTTACGTATTTGAAGCGTTTTTAAGTTTCAAGTAGGCAGTTTTGAGAGCTTATATATTATTTTCCATCAACATTTATTATGAAATTATTTTTGTTTTCAACTATTTCTTATATGTTTAATCAATGTGTAAAATTTCAATTATATTCATTCTATAGTTTATATTTTATAGTCGTTCAAATTCACGTGATTGAAACATTTTTAAATTTCAAGTAAGCGGTTTTGAAAGCTTATAAATTACTTTTCATTAACATTTTTTTGGAAATTCTCTTTGTTTTCAACTATTTATTATATCTTTAATCAATCTTTAAAGTTTTAATTATATTCGTTTTATATTTTATATTTTATAGTCTTTCAAATTCACGTACTTGAAACATTTTTAAATTTCAAGTAGGCGGTTTTGAAAGCTTAGAAATTATTTTTTATCATCATTTTTAATGAAATTCTTTTTGTTTTAAACAATTTCTTATATGTTTAATCAATATTTAAAATTTCATTTATATTAGTCTTATAGTTTATATTTTATTGTCTTTCAAAGTCATGCACTTGAAACAGAATCTCACATCGGAAATACAGAATGTACTGTGCAGGAAAGGGAGAACCAGAATCCCACATCGAAAATGTAGAATGATTTCCAGGGAAAGCCATATTATAAAAGGGAGGTCTGGGTGAGGGTTTCTGTCAGAATCCAGACTGCTGTTATGGCAGTACCGCTGGATATTTAGTAGCATAGAAATTATGCTGAAAAATATTGTTTTGTTTATATATATATATATATAAACAAGGTTGAAAACATTGGAATGATCAATAAAGACTATTAACACTGGGAATGATGTTTGGGTTGAAAAGAAATCTGGTTATAGAAAATGTTAATGTGCAATAAGAAGGTCAAACAAAACATAAATAGGATTTTCATATGAATAAAAAGACACATAAGGTTGAAAACATTGGTTGGGGATTGATAAAAATTAGACAGAAATGATGGTTGAATCACTACAGGAAAAAGGATTTCATGAAAATTTAAAAAATCGTTGCTAAAAAATTGGTGATATTTTTAGAGGGGGATTTAAAAAAGGTTAATAAGTCATTTTTTATATTTTTTTATGTCTAGACTAAATTTTTACCAATGGGTTTTAAACCCACTACTAAATTTATATAAAAAATATTAACTGATAATTAATTAATAATCACTAATAATTAATAATAATTACTTATTTATAATCATTTATTATTTTATATTTATAATTTTAATTAATTAATATGTTTTAATTATTAATTATTTATAATTATTAGTTTATAATTCATTGAAACTTAAATTTTTTAAGTATAATCTGAAATGTTGACTTCAACATCAAATGAATATAAATTTTGATTCATGCATCTAATTTTGTTCCAAACCTAGTCGGACCAAGGATTATGAAATGAAATATAATGTAATTATAAAATAATTTGGTAATAATTAATGTACTAAAACTAATAAATATTTTAAGAGAAGTATATATTCAATTATCAACTTTGAATGACCATAACTTTCGATCGATGCGTCTCCTTGGGCTCTACCACATATCAAATTGAATCCTGCAAAGATTTATATTAGTTGTTAATTTGGATATCAGAAATTACTAGTTTTTCTTGGTCAAAAGAACCATAAGGCCCCTAAATTTTTTTTATCCATATTCCACGATTCCTGAACATTCGATGCGATTATAACTTCACTTAATAGTGTCTTCATATACTTATTAGGTTGTCTCTGACTATATTATAGGGAATTACATTTCTATTTATTTTATGGTGTTGCAATTGTTTTGGTTTCACTATTTTGGGGATTTATTATCTATTATATATATATATGAATTTATTTTTACACATTTATTTATATATATTTCCAATTTATAGATATCTATCAATATTTTTTTTAAATTAAATAAATTTTTTTATGAATATAAATTTATATGCATTTATGCATATTTTTCTATATTTATTTACATTTATTAATATTTTATATGTATTTACTGTTATATCTTTTTTAAATTATAAAAGCATATATATACATATACTTGTGTTGATATATGTATTTATGTTAATATAAAATTATATATATCTATGTGTTTATATGTATATATGTAATATACATGCGTGTTTATATATATTTTTGTAAATTTAGTAATATATATATATATATATATTTATAGATATTTCTACCTATTATGTAAATTTTTATACATTAATATATATTTATATATGGGGTATTTTTATATCCATTTATATGTATTTTGTTTGTTGGTGTATGTGTCTGTCTATACAGGTAGTTATTGATATTTATGCAAAAATTTATATTTTTTTTATTTTTGCAACATATATATATATAATTTAAATATATTTAAATATAATTATATATACTACTTATTATTTATAATAATTTTTTATTTATTACATACATGTTTTATTTCATTTTCATGTAACCTTCAGGTCCTTCTTTGGATAATTTATTACATATTAATATTTACTTATTATTTTATTATTTTTGTTATTTATTATTACTTGTAAATAATTATTGAATTATTTTTTTATTAATTTAATATTCAAATAATATTAAATTTTTAATACTATTTAAAAAATATTTAAAAAATATTTATTTATTTATTTATTTATTTATCAAATATTATACATTTATTTTATATTATTCAATTTTAATTAGAAATAGAATATTTTTTTTTATATTTTATTTATTCGTTAGTTTTTATTATTTAATTATCTGTTTTTATTTATTACGGTATTATATATATATATATATATATATTGATTGATTATTAATTATTTTTTATTGAATATTTATTATTTATTAATTGTTTGGTTGTTAGTTATTAATTATTAATTTGTTTATTTTTTAGTTTGTATTTTTATATTTTTATTTTTAAATATTTTTGTGATGTGTTGTTTTTTAAATTATTATTTAGTTGTTATTATTCTTTAATTCTGTTATTTATGTATTTGTATTTATATTTATTAATATATATATATATATATATTTTAATATATTAAATTCTATTTATTAACCACATGGAGAGCTTGTTGGAGTGGTAAAGTCTTTTTAGAATAACCAAGAGGTAAGGAGATCAAATCTCACTTAACAGACACACACACACATTTTTATTTTCTGTGTGGGTTGTCTGAATTATGAGTACATGGAAGGATAAATAAATCACATATAAATAGATTATAAATATTTAATATGTAATTTATAAATAATAAATCAAAATATTATATAATTAAAAAAATTAAAATTTAAAACAAGTTAAAAAATAAAAAAGAAATTAATAATATAAATGCATTCATATAATGAAAACATATAAAAAATTAAACAATCATGAAAATAAAATCCATAATTTATTGGCAACACATGTAAACATTATGATTTCTAGAAAGCATCGCGCATCATAATGTAGTGGTGTAAACCACAACTAGACACCACCCCACTACTAATTGGCCTTTTTCATAATAACTAATGTCCACAAGAACCCACTATGTTGTTGAATGCTTATTTGGGTACCACTGAGAATTATAAAATTTAGAGAAAGAAATAGATGATTGTTTCTATAACAAAGTCAAAAAATAATTATCCTTCTATCATGTTTTTTATAGAAATGTGGGATATTCACAAAATGATTATTTCATATACGAAATGTACCTAATGGAATAAGCGATATAGAGGAAACCGATTATAGTTCAATGGTTCTATTATTATTTTGATTATTACTATTTCTGGTGAAGAAGAATCAGTCATATGGATATGTATTTCTTATCAACAATGTAAAGAATGTGTAAATGAAGATCCAAACTGGTTAGATTCAAAAACATAAAGGAACATCAAGTTAGTTGAAAATAAAAATATACTTTTAGTATTTCATGATGATGTTGGTCCATCATACTCTAAGGAAGAACAAGATAACCAATTAACAAGATATGTTAAATGAAATTCATGGGTAAAAAATAAGAGTTTTGAGATGGAATAAGTTGTAGATATTAACCTTAAATAATTATATCATGATGACGTATTAATCCTTCATAACATATGTAATTCATATATGATAATAAATAATGATCTTATAATTATAATTATTTATGAAAACTATGGTGATTTAATATTTGGAAATGGCAAAGTCCTAACTATTATGAGACCTAGGAAAGTAAAATTTGTTGAAAAAGATATGGGAATCATAATAGGCTTTGTTATTAAGACCTCAGCCACAACTAGCTTAGTGATAGTCAAAAATGTGAATCTATGCATGAAATAATATTTACTAAGACTACCCATATCATTAAGGTAAATTAATGTGTAGTTTTGATGAATTTGAATGACACAAAGAAAACATTCTACCATTTTAGTTGATTAGAATACTAGCAAATTATGTCCATGGAAGAAGAAAATAAATTATATAATAAAGGGATAGAACATTTGAGTCAACAATCCTTGAAATATATGATGAAAATTGATAGACCTTGAGGTAATCCTAAACTATCATATGATCATACACACACATGTGATGTCTTCCAAAAGGAATGATTCATCAAAAGATGTACGAAGAAAAAGAGTTTAATTCTATATGGTGTTAGGTCGGAACAAAACGGGAGTGATGGCAAGAGGGGGGGTGAATTGCCTTTTAAAAAATGATTAACAAATTAAAATCAAAGTTGAAATGCAGCGGAAATTAATAAGGCAAGACACAAGAAATTGATAACGGAGTTCGGCCAAAAACCCGGCCTACGTCTCCGCTCCCAACTCAACCGTTGAGAGATTCCTACCGCTTGCTTTTCAATGGTTTTAGCAAGAAACCCACTAGGCTTTGAGGTAGCACTAGAACCTATTACAGCTTGCTTTTATTGGTTGAGCAAGAACCCACTTACTTTTAATGGTTGAGTAAGAACCCACTAGCCTTTTTAACGGGTGAAGGCTAGCTCACCGGTGACACAAGCCTTTTAAAAGGAAAGGCTTGAAGAAACCTCTTCACACCTTAATGGTGATGTGAAACCCAAAAGAAAGGGGGATGAGAAAAGTTTGGGGTTTGTAGGCACAAACCCAATTTTAAGCTCAAAATGAATAAACAATAAAAACCGTATTTGGAGAAGCCTCGGGCGCCGGAGGATGATTGGAGTTGAAGACGTGCATTCCCAGTCTTCTATGATGGAGCTCCTTGGGTGTGGAATTGAGTTGGAGCTATTGGGGTTCCCTTGGAGGAATGCGCCGGAGGTACGCCAAATGATCAACAAGGTGTCCGTGGGCTTCCGTATGGTTCCGGTAGGTGTCCGGGGCTTCCTTGGCCTTTATTTATAGGCATCGAACCCTTGGGGAGGCTTCGGAGCCGTTGGAGAGGCTAAAAGAGCCGTTGGGAGCCAAGTGGGCCAGCCTGGTCAAACTGCAACGGCTAGTTTGACTGGCTCCACCGGCTGGCCGGTACAGTCCCACCGGCTGGCCGGTGTGTGCAAAAAGGCATAGGATTCGGGCTCAGCCTCCACCGGCTGGTCGGTGGCAAGACAGTAGCTTGCCATTCTGTGCAGGTGGCACCGGCTGACCGGTGCTGCGGCCACCGGTTGGCCGGTGGTGAGGCAGTGGCTCTGCCTTCTGCCCAGGGTCCACCGGTCGACCGGTGGTGAAGCCACCGGTTGGCCGGTGGACTGAATTTCAGTCCAGTTTTTCTTCTTGCTTTCTTGGCCTAATTCCTTGGCCACCTGAAAAGATTCCTATTATCCAAAAACACTTGAAAAAGGATTAGATAAACATGAAAGTGATTGTGATCATTAAAATTAAACCACGAGGGGATACGAGAGGTACAACAATCTCCCCCTATTTTGATGATCACAATCACCATAACAATTAATGTAAAATACTGAAATTGAAAGGAAATGCTAAGCATGATGAAAAGGATTCTCCCCCAATCAATCAAGAAATTTCTCCCCCTTTGTGATTATCAAAATAGCGTGGGGCATAAAACTTGATTGAGGGAAAAGAGATTTGAAAAACTAGAAATGAAAATTTGAAATGAAAATTGTAAATACAAATTGAATTGAAAAATGAATTGAAAATTGAATAACAGTTTGAATTGAAAGTTTTGAATCAAAATTGAGATGAAAATTTTGAATTGAAAGTTTTGAATCAAAAGTTTGAACTGAAAGTTTTGAATGAAAAATTCGAATTGAATATTTTGAAATGAAAATTTTGATACCAAGTGTTGAAATTGAAAGTTGGAATCGAAAATTTTGAAATTTAAATCAAAAGGGCTTAATTTGAAATTGAAAGTTTGAATTGAAACAAAAAGCTTAAACAAACCTAACTTCCCCTAAATAAAAACAAAAAGTCACCGGGGAGAGGGATTTTGAAAAGAGACAATTTTAGGCCCGGAGAGACTCGCTAGAAGGGATTTTTCAATCCATACTTGTCTCATGGCGGGTCTTCTCCTATAAAATTCGTCCGAATAAAAAATAGATTTGGGTTGACCGTAACGGGCATTTTTGCAATCACACTCATAAATGAGGTGCCCGGGTTTTTTACAATAGTTGCAAAATTTAAAACTAGAGCTCCCCCTTACAAAAACAGTGGGTGCATGGGAGGAGGAAGCTATATTGGTGTAGCCAAGTCCATTGGTGGTTCTAGATACTCGTTGAGAACCTAATAATTTGGTCAAATTTTGTTCATATTGGGTGAACTTGGCTAAGGATTCCCTAAGGTCCTTAATGGTTGATTCCAAAGAATCAACATTGGGAAAATTTTGGATTTTAAGGGAGAGTTCCTCCTTCTCTTTGAGAAGTTGTTCTTTTTCGGAGGAGAGTTTTTTGAAATTCTTTTTTAAAGAAAAATTTTTTGAAGAGAGTTCATGAAAACCATTTTCAAGTTGGTCTCTAGCGTGTGAGAGTTCTTCATAAGATAGATTATTAAATGAATTAGAAGAACTAGAGGAGGAAGAGGAGGAAGAGGATGATGATACCTCATGTTTTTCCATTAGGCATTTTTTACCTTGGTCGCTCGAGGAGAAGGAGGAGAATGAAGGGGTGGAGCTATCACTCCATGTTGCCTTTGAAGCCTTCTTCTTTTTATTCTTGGCCCTTTTCTTGTGAGGTGGGCAAACGGGCTTGATCTTTTCGTCGGGTTCTTGCTTGTTTTCGGGTTCTTGCTTTTGAGCCTTCTTAGTACCTTCATAGGTTAGTTCTAAAAATTTCCAAAGATCGTAAGAAGTAGTGCAAGAAGAAATGCAATTAAAAACATTACGGTCAAGACCACAATGAAGAGCGTTCATGGCTTTGCCATCAAGCTCAAAATAAGCAATGTCATTGGGGGTCCATTTAGACTCATCGGGAGAGGAGAGGGAAAATCCTTGCATAACAATTTTAAAAATTGGATAACCAATACTTTTTAAAAAAGTTGACATGCGGGTTTTCCAAAAAGTATAGTCGGTTCCATCAAACAATGGAGCACGACCCAATGAATGACCTTCGAGGGTTTGAGAAGAAGAAGCGGTAGAATCCATCAAAAAGGATCTTTAATTTGAAACCGGTTTAGGGAATTATTCAAATACGTCCTCTGATACCAATTGTTAGGTCGGAACAAAACGGGAGTGATGGCAAGAGGGGGGGTGAATTGCCTTTTAAAAAATGATTAACAAATTAAAATCAAAGTTGAAATGCAGCGGAAATAAATAAGGCAAGACACAAGAAATTGATAAAGGAGTTCGGCCAAAAACCCGGCCTACGTCTCCGCTCCCAACTCAACCGTTGAGAGATTCCTACCGCTTACTTTTCAATGGTTTTAGCAAGAAACCCACTAGGCTTTGAGGTAGCACTAGAACCTATTACAGCTTTCTTTTATTGGTTGAGCAAGAACCCACTTACTTTTAATGGTTGAGTAAGAACCCACTAGCCTTTTTAACGGGTGAAGGCTAGCTCACCGGTGACACAAGCCTTTTAAAAGGAAAGGCTTTAAGAAACCTCTTCACACATTAATGGTGATGTGAAACCCAAAAGAAAGGGGGATGAGAAAAGTTTGGGGTTTGTAGGCACAAACCCAATTTTAAGCTCAAAATGAATAAACAATAAAAACTGTATTTGGAGAAGCCTTGGGCGCCGGAGGATGATTGGAGTTGAAGACGTGCACTCCCAAGCTTCTATGATGGAGCTCCTTGGGTGTGGAATTGAGTTGGAGCTATTGGGGTTCCCTTGGAGGAATGCGCCGGAGGTACGCCAAATGATCAACAAGGTGTCCGTGGGCTTCCGTATGGTTCCGGTAGGTGTCCGGGGCTTCCTTGGCCTTTATTTATAGGCATGGAACCCTTGAGAGGCTTCGGAGCCATTGGAGAGGCTAAAAGAGCCGTTGGGAGCCAAGTGGGCCAGCCTGGTCAAACTGCAACTGCTAGTTTGACTGGCTCCACCGGCTGGCCGGTACAGTCCCACCGGCTGGCCGGTGTGTGCAAAAAGGCATAGGATTCGGGCTCAGCCTCCACCGGCTGGCCGGTGCCAGATCCACCGGATGGTCGGTGGCAAGACAGTAGCTTGCCATTCTGTGCAGGTACCACCGGCTGACCGGTGCTGCGGCCACCGGTTGGCCGGTGGTGAGGCAGTGGCTCTGCCTTCTGCCCAGGGTCCACCGGTCGACCGGTGGTGAAGCCACCGGTGGGCCGGTGGACTGAATTTCAGTCCAGTTTTGCTTCTTTCTTTCTTGGCCTAATTCCTTGGCCACCTGAAAAGATTCCTATTATCCAAAAACACTTGAAAAATGATTAGATAAACATGAAAGTGGTTGTGATCATGAAAATTAAACCACGAGGGGATACGAGAGGTACAACATATGGGTGACTGAATTGGTTCATGTTGATGTGTAAGGAACTAAATCCACAATATATATTTATGCTAAGAGATATTTCATTCCATTCAATGATGAAATTACAAGTATGTAATGGATAATGATCATAACTCAAATGTCTATGGTATTGAGTCCCATTAACCTATCTCAGAAAAATACATAAAAAATTATGGGGAAGCAAATTATGAAATTATAGACTAATAATCAAATGATGATTACAAATATATAGGTGAAAGAGTATCTTATAAAACATGGGATCAGGAACTAAGTGGATGTAAGAAGAACACTATAGAAAAATTATGTTGTTGAGAGGATAAAAAAATCATAAACAACTTGATGAGATTGATACATTTTCAAAAATTCTTACCAATGATGTTTTGGAAGGATGAAGCTATGACAATAGACTATATTTATAATGTATATTTTTTGATATAAGGGGATTATAATATTATATGAGATACGTGGTATGGAAACAAACCTAAATTAGAGTGATTTTGAATCTTCAAAAGTCTTTGTTTCTTTCTCAATAAGGAGAAACATAGCATTATATGATCAGATGGAGTTGAAAGGATTATGCTTGGATATAGATGAAAGAGAAAATCATCTAAATTAATTAATAAGAATTATAGAAATATTATTTACTATAATAATTTAACTATTATGGAAAATGAAAACAAAACGTTTCAGAAGAATATTGATCAAATTCAAGAGGATATTAATGAAAAGTTAAGAAGCATAGTGGAAGAATAAGTTGAAAATTTTAATTCAGAAGAATTCATGGATGTTGAATTGAATAAATATATACATGAATCTATAAAAATTTCCTATCATTAGGATAAAATTAATGAAAAAAATACTATCAGTGAGAATATAATTGTTGTGATAGAGGGGATAATTTAGTCTCTGTAATAGAAATTTTTCTTCTCTTAAGTAGATCCAAAGTGTTTTGAAGAATATTTTAAATTTGATAAAGAGGATTATATAATGAATTAAAAGCTTGAAAAAATTGAAAAATATAGAACTGGAATATTGATTTGATTCCAGCAAATAAAAATGACATCTAGGTCAAATGGGTGCTCTATAACAAGCTGAATAAATAAGGAAAAATTATTAAAAAATTAATAATATTTATGATATGGGTGCTACAAGAAAATGGAAGTTGACGTATATGATAAATTTTCACCCATGGAGTGGATGGAAACAATTTTTATATTCAATTACATAATAGTGAAATAGAAATTTGGGGTTTCCCAAATGGACATGAAGTCATCATTTCTAAATGGATTTCTTGATGATGATGTGTACATTAAGAAAAAAGCTGGTATTATCTTTTCTCAAGATGATAAAAAATATATTTTATAAAAAATGGAATTTTATATTCAAAATGTGGCACCTAGGGAATGGTACTCATAACAAGATAAATACTTGACGAATCATGGTTTTTCACATGAAAGAGTTGATTACAATCTATAAGTCAATAGTGAGATCATAAAAAGATGGTTCTAGTATATGTCGACCAAATAACATTTGGTTGATTAAAGGAATGAATGTGGAAATAGTTTGTAAAGTTTATGAAGTATAAGTTTTAAATATCATTGATTATTAAATTAAACAGCATCCTAGGTCATCATTTGTTATAAGGAAGTCTAGGAACATTTTTCTCTTAATATAAATATTGTAATGAGGTTATAAAAGGATTTGAAATAGATAATTTTAAAGATTTGAAATCACCAGGGGTTACATGGATGAATTATTCAATGGTTGATGAGGGAGAAATTATTAATTTCATAGAATATAGTCATATCATTGGGTGATTTTTTACTTAGCAAGGACATGACATGATATATTGTTTTCTATTTTTTATGTTGTGTGGTATTAGAGTAATATAAAATAAATCCACCTGAAAGTGGTGAATACAATTATGTGACATGTAAAATACAAGGTTAATATCATATTTCATAAAAATGAAACATCATAATACGGGTTACTGGGATATATAGATGTTTTTCGGGATGGTTATGTAGATGATAGAAACTATACATTGGTTTTTGTATTTCATCAATATGTAAGAAACACGACTACACTTTACAATGTTCTACTAAAGATAAATATTTATTTTCCCCTCATGTTTGTTCATAACTATTGTGGATGATGTAATAACATGAATATAATTGTTTTGAAGTAATATCTCTGATCATAAACAATTTTGATAAATAAAGTGTTATTAATCATTGAAAAAACATAGTACATCATTCAAGGAAAACGTACATTGAAATCACATATCACTATATTTAAGAAAATGTATATAATGGTTTGTAGAAATTTTTGTATATTCATAATAAATGACATGTTTAAAACACTTAACAGGCCCAAATAAACATTTGAGATTCATCATTTGTCACATGGATTCTAGCTGACAACTCACACTTAAATAGTTTTTCTATAGACCCCACAAAACCTGTTGTGTTGAAATTTTTCTTATGTGACAATAACATTTCTTCTATATTTGATAGACCACACATTAGTATCCTATAGATTCATTGAAAAAGGGAGATAAATAAATTAATTTTGGTGTGATGATATTTCATGACCCAAATACAGTAGAGTGTAAAGTTGTTAAAATGGGGAGATAACTTCTATATTTAATTAGTGGCTTTTGTTAAATATATCTATCCTAATGCTATTATATTATTGTAGAGAAATCCTTTATGGATGGAACATTATATTAGTGATGCATCTGACGTTCAAAATGGGGGTTAATGTGTGGTTTCTCAAAAACATTTCATATCATTTAACAAATAGTACTATTTTAAAAGATCTCTGGAGAAATAAGTAATTCGTTGATCAGTTGTTCTTAATACTCATGTTTCTCATAATGTTATTTTCTCATGCAGACATAGAGTAAATAATGAGTGATTAATTATGTTTTCTATGGAGATTCTGGAGTAAAATATGGTGTTTGGGAAATGGGAACCCTATTTTATCCATAAAAATATATTTAGTGTTTTTGATGGGTTTCTAAAAAGCATAATAGGGTTGGGAGAAAATCCATCAATTTTCCTTTCATTACTTTTGCGTAGTTTTATTTTTTATAAAAATTCTCTAAAACGTTCCATTGTGTTTTGGGATAAATACTATTGTAAATATATTTCTACAATAATTAAAAGATGCATGAAGGGATGAAAAGTATAAAAGGTGGTATTTTCTATTTATATGTACACATACTAATTTATAATTACAGAGAAATATTATTATTTTTTAATACCTATTACTTGGTATATAGACCCCTTAGCTAGTATGGAGGCCACAAAATATGACAATGGAACATGAAAATGGTACATTAAATATTTTTACATAATATATATGTGGACCACTTTTAGGTATATGAACTGCATATCATGTTCACAGTATTGAGGGGATATTGGAAGCTTGACCACTAAGGGTTTTTTTGGTATGTGATACCATGAAATAGGAGTATGTGATAGTTGTTTTATGAAGGGATGAAAAATAATTTCATGTTTGGTGGGGTTTTCATGTTTCTTTTCCTAAATTATTACCCATTAATATAATAAATTGATTGAGGAACAAAATTATCCCATATGATCATTAATGGGAAATATACCATGTCAAAAGGGGGTATTCTAAGGATATTCGTTGTGAATAGTGATGTACCAATGATGTTTATAGAGAATAGTGATATTCCAAGGTAGTATTCATTGAAAAATAAATTTTCTAGTAATTTCCAGATACACCTTGATTCATGATTAATGTTGGCTGTGAATGGTGATCTGAAATTAGTGTTCATTTGGAATTGTGATTCACCAATGATGTTCATTCTGAATAGTGTTCCTTTAAGTCATTACTTGGTGAATAGTGTTCCATCAAGGAAGTATGTGGTTAATAGTGTTCTATAGATTATATACATGGTAGAAAGTGTCCTTCCATGTAATTGCATGATTAACAATGTTCTATTAATATAGTATTTTGGGAATAATGTTTGACAAAGTTTGTCTGTCGGGGAGAAATTTTCAAAGAAGAATAATACAGAATTGAATTTTAGATGAAGATGAAATTATGTTTTAAAATTTATTTTCTCTCATGGATGAAATTGGAATATCATGTTTCATCTATTTTACTGTAAAAATAATATTTGATATAGATCATGAAAAAAGTATTCTTGATGATATTTACATTCACTTCATTTGGATATGGAGTTGAGATCTCAATATTCAATTGTTTTAAACTAGGAGGGACGTCGAATCTACTCTAAAAATGGTAACAATATTATTATTTAGGGATTAATTTTCATTGGCACACTGACTTTATAAGCTCTTCGGATTATCCTAGTTATGGTGAACAGCATAAAAATTATTAGGATGCTTTCAAGATTATATTTTGTTTTATATAATTTTATAATGAAAATTTGGAAGATAGTTTTATTTAATGATGAAACATGTTCCAAATAAGAATGTGATTTAATATATTATACCTTTATTCACCCATTCTCATGGTATTTATCCTTATGGGTCTAATATATTAATACATAGAGGTCACTGTCATCCGACCATCAACTATATACAATCTAATTCCTAAAAACCTAACTTCAAAAAACATAACATATAATATATTTTGTAAGACATTAATCATTTGTAAGTGGTTCTAAATAGATGAACATAATCCTCTAAACATGGTGGCCCCTCCTGTAAGTTCATAAACATCCTAGAGTTTTTCAAACCAAAGGAACTATCATTCATACATGAGATAAAAAACCATTTTGGATGTATCGACACATATTCCATTATCCAAAAATCTAGAATAAGTTAAAATTATCCGCATTTTTCAAATACTATATTCAAGAATTCGGTTCTATATTATTTGGAATGGTATTTCTTATTTATATCTTGAATTTAGTAATATATCCTTATCCAATTCCCTATACATAATCCTAATAACTTCCGGGGAAAATATATGAGTACCACATGTAGATTGATTCAGTTCATATCCTGATATACATTAGCACCCATGATTTTGGTTTTTGGTTGTATTTTCGTATGAAATAAACTTCAACCTCATATTCTTCCAAGTGTTTATATGCATATTATTTACATAATTTTTCCATAGACGTTCCTAAACTAAAAAAACACCATCATATATCAATAACTATATATTGCTGGTTTCTATTTCCTTATGATTTGTAGTGAGGCTCATATTTCTTATATTGAGTATTGCCATCAATTTCATCAATATAAAACACCATTTCTATCTTTTTTGTCTCATCACACGAATCTACTCTATCATAATTAAGATGAATATTGAGAATATATATCATATATAATAACTACTTGTGACCTAGTTTATTTTACCATTTTATACATAGTGATCCATTGATTTCTTCCAAGTCATAGTCAAAAAAATATCAAATTCAACACATATATCTACCGTGGAATTGGGATCCCAACAGTAAAAGTCGAATCAGGACCATTATACTCATTAATAAGATATAGAAACCCATTACTATCTTATATTACCATTAAATCATTTTAAAGACAAATAACATAATAGTATTACACATAGAAGATCCAAAGGTTTTGGGTCTCGGGAAAAATATGACCATATATAATAATTACAACATCAAGCATAAACATTTATTCAATTACTTCTTATCTAGATTCTTACTAGCAGTTGACCTAACCTTAGAGCATGTAGCCACTATAGGATATATATAAAAAGGGGTGAAATAGATTCCTAGTAAAAGGAAAAATAAGAACTATATAGCATGGGGTGGGAATAATCATAAAATAGGCAAAGAATCATGAACACGAGGGAATCATTTATAAAAGACTTGAAATTTGGAAATGCATAAAAAATGAAATTCCATGTCATAGTGGTTAACAACCAAACATAAATGTGAACAAATATAAAATCTTTTCATCAAATAATTTCACATTAAATCATGAGATTCATCACCTTACCCAATGTATTGGAGCACTGTATAATTCCGGGTGCACCCGTCACATTGAAACATTCATATTATGCTATATAATTCTGGGCACACCCATCACATAAAAACATTATCATTTATCATGAATACCAAAATAAACATACAAAAAATGAACATAACTAACCAATGAAATGTAATGTGCTTCATATCATAACAGGACATTCATAAACATTGTGTTTCTAAAACAATGATGGAATAACATACATATTACAAGAACTCTCAATCTTGAATGAGAAGTAAAAGTTGCATTCTTAAAAGAAGAGTTCATTGGGAAACAATTTGGATTAACCTAAATACTCGTGAAAAACATGTATATACATGAAAAGGAAATACAATTATGAACAAAAGATTTTTATGGAGTAACCATATCAAAAAAGAGTGAAGGTGGGAGAACCCGATGGAGGAAAGTTGGGCTTTTGAATTTTCCCTTACCTTATATCCGAATGCTTATTTCACTTTAATGTCATGTATAATGATATTATATTAATTAATTATAATTTATAGAAACTTTTATACATTAATATAGGTCATTTTGGTTTCATTTTGTTATTTTATGGCCCTTTTGATGACTTATAGACTACAAAAACATTGTTCGAGAATTTTCTTTTATATGGTTTTCTTGAGCGTTTCACATGTATTCATGAATTTATGTTCATGTAGAACATGGATAAACATCCTAAACGAATATTAAAAGTTATTAATGATATTAAAGAAGTTCAAATAATCTTATAATGAATTAAATTTTATACCACGATGAAAAATAATTAGATAAAAATTAAATGATGATTGTTGGAGTTAATTTGGGCAGTTTTCGACCAAAATGAACTTGTTTTGATTAATAATTTAGTAATATATATATATGATAGATCCAGAACAATAAATAGGAAATACTACATATAACATATTCTGGTTCAACCATACAAATGGTTTTAAGACCAGATCTGAAGGTAGAAATGAAAAAAGAAAACATGTCATTCTTGAAGGCGATGGATTAGCACCACACGAACAACAATTTCATTTAAAAAATTAAAGGAATAAGAGAAGGGGGATGGATGGTATAATATCCCATTAGTATCATAAAACTCTTGTATATGTATGATACTAATGTTACCATACCATTTGAAAAATATGTGGGTAGAGAATAAGGAATGAACATGAAATTGAAAGGGAATTAAAGGAGAAGATGGAGATAAATTACCTCCTGAATCCTCCTCTTCAAATCCCCCTTCAGAGGCCTAGGCTTGGTCTTTTGATGATACTAAAAGCACTTGGACATGGAGGAGGGGCTAGGGATGATTCTTGGGTAAATTTTAGACAAGGATTGAATCTTGATTTGTTTGAGGGAATGCGGGTGTAATTGGTTGTATTTATAGTAAAGGGGAAAGGATATTTCCCAATAAATTTTTTATTAATTTATCATTTCCCCACAAGAAAAGGAATAGTGAGTATTCTATGTCCATGAATAGTAATTTTATAATATTATCCCAAATCAGGTGGGCTTACATCATCATAACATGATACTTGACTCTATAATTTGCTAATTTAGCTTATTTTGAAAATTATGGTATTTCACTATCCATACTAAATTCAAGTATTTCAGAAAAATACAAAAAATCACCCCCAACAATTTCTCGACGTGTAGCATCCAAAAATGATTTCCATTTTTCGAAAATAAATTTCAATATAGTATTAATTTACTATTTAATTAAAATCTCAATTTACTTGAGAAACGGTTTTCAAAATTAAAACTGACTTAATAATGCGTTCCAAAATTACATGAGGTCTTAAAAAATTATCCGAAAATAAGAAGAAAAAGATTTGTTTATTTATGAACACATTTTATTAAAATAAAATTCCTTTTCAATTAATTTATTAATTATAATTAATTATTTATGACTTATAAAAATACCAATACGATTACTATGATCAAATTTTCACTTATAAGCTGCCTTAGTTTTATTTATTTATTCAAGGGTAAGGATACTATTATTTTGGAAGAATTACTATTAATAAGGGCCATATTTCGACTCATAAGGGTAGGTTACTACTCATAATGGTATGTTACTATTCACCAAAAATTATTTTTGTTTTATTAGACTCCAAAAATCATCTTGAACACAACCGTGTATATCAGATTTTCGAAATTCAAAACATTAGAGTTGAAAAATTTGGTTTAATGGTCACATAATATTTAGTATAATTTTATGTCATTTTTATTCCTAATGTGATTATACTATAATGAATAATTATTATAAGGGAATTCCACTGATAAAACCTTGGGTCTTTACATAGGAACATCCCATTAATTTCATATAAAATATCAATTGGAACTCAATTATTGTTATATTTTTTTAAAACATTATAATATGTAAAGTCCATAAACTTTTTTTCCAAGCTATATTATTTTAACCATCAGTCACTTTTGGTAAATAATGTATAAAATTTATATTTTTCTATCATTACTCCAAATATCTCAACATTAATATGAAAATTAATGAGTTAGATTGTCTTGATAATTTAGGACTCAATAAAGGGATACCTGATACAATGTAATGTTCTAAATCATTATTCCTTACCTTCCATGGATTAGGTAAAAGTTAGAGCACAAAATAGAAATGGAATAGAGAATTTATGTACGAAATCTTATCAATAGAAGAAGACACTAAATGCCCATTGGACTGACTATTCTATTTTTTTGTTAGGGATAATCTCAAAAATTATTTCACATGAGATTAAGATTTTCCATGGGTACACTGGCATTCATGACACAGACACATATCCACATTTAACATGCCATACTATTTAAACAATCATGTATTCAAGAAGTTTCATGTCATATCCTTTCACCACAAGAATGCATTCAATATACCATGGAATAACATTTAGGTTTGCTCAAACGATTCTGGAATGGAAATATCTTATTTATATACTTCATATAATTGATGTATGCTTCATCACAATCCCAAATCCTTTAGCTGAGAATATCCTGTTGTAATTAAATAAACATGAGAATATACTATCAGTTACCCCTTTCATAACAACTAGTAATTATTTTTTATAATTCCAAAAAGAAATCCTCTATTAGAAAAAATAATCTTGAAATATATTTTGGCTACGAACTAGAGGAATGTTTTTATCTTGTGGAAATGATTCTCTAATCCATTGAGCTACATCCTAATGGTATGGTGATAGTATTTCCTTTACTAATGGTCAAATTATTCCCTCATATATAAATTTCCCATTAACTCATACAATATTATGTTATGATTTACACATAAAAAATATAAATGTTGATTACAATATCATCAATGTCACACACCCATCCATAATAACGATTGTGAAATAAAAATTATGATATCATATTCTTGTATCCTTTAAAATTTTTGTAATTTGTTTTCTATTAATAAAAAATTCCCATGAGTCAAGGTACTCATGTTAAAACTCCAAATCCTTGATATGATGTTTTCTCTTCAGAAAGCCCCATTGGGTATATAGACTAATATATATGAATTTAAATAGTATAGAATATTGTATATTAAAAATGAAATTAAAATTCACTGAAAAGTTTAAAATATCATGACTATAAACATCAATAAATGGGGGACCATTATCGAAGACATTAAAATACTTATGGGGGGTATATTCTATATAATCCAATTATTTTATGTATGCGTCATATCCACGTACCATTTCATAGTGTATGGGTTTAAAAGTTCACATTGTGACTTCTTCAGAGAAATAATTCTATGGAAAAATAAATTTATTTTCTCCCATTTTCAGTAAAACTCCACAAATGAACCATTATTCATTTTTAGATATATATTGATTATTATTATTTCTGAGATATAATGATTTCTGAACCATATATTTTGAACTCAACTATCAGAAACATCCTAACTGAAAACCTAGTTTATTATCGTGCATATGTTATTCAATACACATATGACTGTCCCCACTAACACTGAACTAATTCAAATACATTATTTTAATATTCAAAATCATTTTTTGTACATTAATATAAATTTCATTATTCTATGGCCCAAAAAATCATAAACAATGAGTCCCATCCACATGATGTTAAAATACATGACAAAAAATCCACCTCACTTGACCATTACTCATTTTGGAGAGGTCCATTCTATATAAACTAATTCCCATTTATGAGGAAAAGAAATATATAATACTCCACCAATATATGGTTCCTTATCCATAAACCTATAATAGTAAAAAATTCCTCCTTCCTAACCATGTGCTCTATCATAATGTCTGGACCTTTAATAATTTCATGTTATTTAACAACCCATAACTAAGTGGAATCCATTATCGTTATTACAAACATATAATAAATATATTTGTATAGGGTCTTATATATAATGAATAATTTATCTTTGATGCCTATTATGTTTAGATATAAAGGGAAATACTAACCACTTATCTTTGATTAATCTAGAAACATTACATTCATCCAAACTCTATTAGTGTATGGTATTTATTCATGCTGGTTTTTCTATATTGGTCGCACACTAGGAAAATATATACACAGACATGGGACCTCTATATTTGTTATGAAAATAAAATCCTGAGAATCATTGTTGAGATGGTTGTGGTTTATTTTACGTTGTGTGGAATATTCCCTATTTTCTAATGCTTATGTGCTTTATTTACAAATGTGTTGTTCTTTCATATTGTGTACCTTATTACAAGAGGATATATGTTGCCTATGTATCCTCCGGATAAATCTAATTTTTATCAAATTTTTTGGTTGGTTTAAATGGATATCGTAGAACCCCTATACGGTTGAATTGGGTATTAGGATGAGTTTGTGGGATAAGGATAGTTCTTGAATAACTTATGTCGTGTTATGATTTGGTGAGTTGTGAAGTGGGAATTATTCCTTGTTTGTTATTTCCTACACATGATTGATAATGGATTCATAATTGGAAATAGATTCTGGAAAGGGAGAGGGTCCCAAGGTATGTCCTCTCCATGAGTGATGTGGTGATGGATAGATAACCAATGGAGTGATGGGATCTCAGTGTGTATTTTGTTTATCCAAAACAAATGTGATCGGGTTGTGGTTGTTGAATGGTAATTTAACATGTGTTTTATGGAAAGGTAAACCATTTATTCATTGAGAAGATGTGAGTTGATAGGTAATTGTTGGATAATTTATTACTGATGGGACTTGATGTAGATTTGATATTGGATAGTGGCACTACATTGACTTATATAGGGTTGGATTTGTGATGTTTTTTGAGTTATGGATGGATTTCCCTACATTGAGTGAGAATGTAGAACCCAGTTAGTTATGTGGCCTCCCTTGAGTGACAGGAGATGGTCAAATTCATGGAAACATATTTTATGTTCCATGATAACCTACACCATGTCTCTGAGAATTTTTTGAGGGAATGGTTGTGTAAACTTCCCTATATCATTGGGTATGGGTTATATTGTAGTATGTTTGACTATCGTCTTTCTTACATAGACTCGAAGCAGGTAGGGTCAGCTGTTTTGGTGGCCTTGAAAACACATAATGACATTAATTTTCTGATTATAATTTCATTTCATGTATTTGATTTTGTGTGGGTATATTTTATAGAAAACCTCATTAATTATATATGTATTTAATGTGAATCCACATGGTTACAAAATGACAGATTATTTTTAGGGAATTGGGGAGTCCTATTGGGTTGTCGGAATCACCCTCTACGCATGCACATGTCATGGGATTCGATGTATGTAATTAAAACTTCCATTTTTCAATCAATACATAAGTACTGATTGGAGATGGATATACATTATAGGTCTAGGAGGTTAAAAATTATGAGGATTTGGTAGGATAATTTCGTGATCTGGTTCGAAGGAAAATAAATTTTATTTTTAGTTTTGATCAGCATGAACATTAAAATGTAAAATCTATTTATATATGATTCCATGATTATCAATTGTTTTTCTATTATATATTTCAACATCATATATATTTTTTATTCTTTTTATTTGAGTCCAATGAGCCAACAGGGCACTCTGTTTTATGTTTATATAATTTCAATTGTATGATTTATGATTGACTCATAATAAAATTTTAGTACAGTCATGCATGATACTTAGGACTTACTCATATGGAATTGTTTACACCTGACTATCTAAGGATCTCACTACTAGACTGAGGCTTGTATTGATAGTGGATACATGGAAGAAGTCATGTACACTCCCCCCCCCACTCTCGTGCTACATTCGAGGTAACTTCGGATGACAAATTTAAAATTGTAATCAAAGAATATTCTAGGATTGGGTAGCATTATTATAGGTGTTTTAACATAATATGGCATAGGAGGTATATTGATAACATTCCAATATTACATGTTATCTATTGAAATCCATTTTAGGGGATATCATATATCATAATAAGGTAGTCGATAAAGACAGAGGAATTTGATTGGACCAAGTATCCCATTGTGTGATTTACAATACAAGAGATTAATTATATATATCTTCTAGGATCCATTGAGCGGTCCATAAATCATGATAGTTTCACTCTTAATTCATTTTACACATGTTAATGGGTATTATATTATGATATAATTTTGAAATAAAATCTACTAATAATTTAAGATACATATAAAATAAAATATGTTTTATCAAATATATTATAGTTTATTTTTTGACTACTATGGATTTTATGGGTTTATTGTGTTATTTTGATGTGTTATCTTGGTTTCCATAATGAAATGGTTGTTTGGATGGTTGGTTTTTTTTAAAAATCCATGTTATGGAAACAAATCATGTGTGGTGGAACAATGTGTGCATGGAATGGTTTTTAAAGATGGATTTATTTAAAATGTATGATAAATCTAGTGAGTATTAAATGATTGGTATTTTTTAGTTTTGAGAAAATATTTTAAAAATAATTTGCTCAAATTGGATTTCAAAATGTTTTTAGAAATTATAATTTGTTTTAAGATAAGGGTACTATTTTATTAAGGAATTTATGATTTTGTATTTTATTGAGAACCATTACATGAAAAGGGGTTTTTTGGAAAATTCATTTGAGTTTTAGTGTCTATAAATTGTCTTGAATGGGTTTTAAAGGATACTGATATATACTTTTTCAATACATTATTCTATTATTATTATTATTATTTTGGTGGTGGCATGAGTTCTTGAATTTTGTGTTTTTGTTTATTTTATTTTCATGGAAATTCAATCTGAGTATGCTTGGTGGGTTTGTACTAAATTGTTAATGAATAGAGAGAGACTGATGACTCTATAAAATAATATTATGTGTTTTTAGTGGTTGACTAGGAGATCCCCTGGTACTGAATTATTTGTTCAGAACACATTTCATGGAAGCCTTGAAAGAGCCAAACAATGTCATATTATGGAAGGGTATTTGTTGTTGGGATACAGTATCGTGATATGTGTTGATGGGTTCAAAGATTTTACCCCTCATTCTATTTTTATAATTTCATCGGTCGGATCTCTTGAGTTTTGTTTTTTGGTAGTATATTCTTCTCTTGGAGAGAACTATATGTTATGAGATGGATTGATCATCGGGGTATCAATGAGTTGGAAATGAATGTTGTGGTTAGAAACTAGTTGGCTATTGGTTATTTTTGTCTCATGTTTGGAATCTAGGTCGATAATAGTAGTCATGTAGTCCTGTTGCAATAAAAAATAAATGTTAAGTGTAGATATAGTTTTTTCTTAGTGGGGTGATGATAATGAAAATCTCATGGAGGTGGCATCAATTGGTCTTGGGAACATGAACCTCATGTCAAATGGTTCATGAGTTTATTTAAACCCAATTACTGGATGGTTGAGGTTGGTGTGGGATTATATTGAGTGGATGGACGTAGTTTAGGAATTTTTCTTCATTGTTGGAAAATTTTTATGTATTGGAAACGAACATTGGAATGTTCTAGTGTGGTCTAGGAGTGATGAAGATTGGTAGATCATGGATTATTTTGGAAGAAAATAAAATTTGAATGGTTTTGTTGAGGATTAAATTGATGAATTAGATTGATATTAAGGTTAAAATTCTCATGTTTGTGTTATAATAGCCAAGTGATGCCTTCAGGTGTTAAGGATTCAAGGTTGAGAATTATAGTGAAGTGTTGTGGAATAGATAGTTGAGGTTGAATGCTTTTAGGAAATATCTAATAGGGGATGATCAGCTACTGATTTCTAATAATTTTGGATGTTTTATGTTGGAAACTACATCCATAGAATTGTGTTGCATTTTTATGAGTTATTTCAAGGATTGGATCTGGATTTTAGAGAAAACTAGATGTGTCCTATATTAGGGATGGATTAGAATAGTGCGATGAAGTTTGATTCCCATGAATGTGATGTGGTAGGTTAATCATTACTTTAATACCTAATAAATATGGGGTTATTTTTTAGGACTACCATAATTCTTAGGATGAGAATAATTATAGGGTGGATTTTTTAATGAATAATGTCAATATGAGTACTGAAATCTAAAGGGAATTTAATTTTTCTATTTGGTGTTTTTTATTTTTTTCATGAGGACTCTGATTTTGATTTAGAATATTTAAAATACATTAATGGGGTTTTTTGGATGTGGTTTGACAATTTGTAAGTGTCTGGACTGTTCAGGAGGATGTCAGAGTAGTGGATGAGATGTTAGGCTCCTGAAAAGTGCATCTTCAAGCCATTCCCTACATGAAATGTGTTATTCACCGTGTTTGTGGTTTATCTAGGTGATAGGATACTACCCAAGAGGATTCATCGTGTGAACCATAGGTTAAAAACATTATTATATGAAGGAATATGGGATACACATTTTATAGAAGAGTATTCATTTCATGGACTACCATTTCACACAATGAACTCTATGGGAAGCTAACATTTTCAGGGGATGTTTTATATTTTTTTAGAGAATATTATTTTAAGAAACTTTAGGAACCTGGAATTTAAATTCTCAGTGGATGGGAGCAGTTATTTGAATATACCATTTCTCACTCTTTTAGTTCCTTTAATCCAATTTTTTCTGAATCATCTGATCACATGGATTCAATGGAGTATTCAACATCTTCTTCTTTCATTCTCTTTATTTATTTCTCTAGGATTTCATGTACAATCAGTTTGGAATTTTTTATTTGATTTCACTGGATCATAGTAAAATTATCCTTATAAAATGGTATTTTATGTGTGTCTCATAGATGAGGATTCATAGTGATGTATTTATCTTGATGTTTTTCTTTTTTAGGTATTCCACCATTTCAATTTATTTCTTATTTGTAGTAACATTAGGTAAAGTTAGTCCATCAATTCAGTGATTTAATTTTTGTCTATTATGTGTATTAAGTATTTGTGTATTTTAAGAGTGGAACACACCCCATTAATTATGGTGTTCTCATTATTAGGTAAAATAATTATTTTTTCGTCATCTATTACAATTTGTTTTTTTTTTTTTTTAAATGTTTTACTAATAAATTTAATTGTGTTTATTGTTGAGATATCTTCTTTTGGGATAAGAGGAAGTCAATATAATTCAGGGATGGAACTATCACCCCAAATTGAGATGTATCAAATTGAATTATTTATGTATCTTTTCATATTGGTATCTTTATATATCTGTTACTTCATTGACATTATATACAAGCATGTTTTATTATTTCTGTGAGTTTTCCATAATAATGGGATTGGTTTTCTTTAGGATAATATAAAACATGGACTATATAGATTACTAAACTATTGGATTTTGTCTCTTTGGTTGAAGAAGATCGATATCTCTATTTATGGATTGTTTGGAAGAATTAATTGGTCTTAGAAAATTAAAACATATTTTTTTATAATATTTATTTTAAAAATTTGTTTTAGTTAAATTTAATTTAAAAGGAAACGAGGTTATTGAAAACATGTTGTGAAATTATATTTCAAAAAGGTACATGTGTTTTCATAAATTCATTTTGAAGGATTTAGTAACTGCTTCTTGAATTAGTAAAATGAAACACGTGGAAATTAAAAAATAAGATAAATTATTAGTTGAATTGATTTTAAAAGGAAAAACCTGAGATGCATAATGGAGATTTTTTCATCTATTTCACATTACGTGAAGGTTGTATTTTTTCAAATCATTTATTCTTGATGGGATTCATGATTGTTCTTTCATAGTGTATTATTTGTTTCTTGATGATAAGTATTGTTCTTTTTTTACCTTTTGTAACCTAACTTGTATCAAAGTGATGGGTTAGTCTGAATATACATGATATAGCCCATGGATATTTTGATGAGTATTGGGATTAGTTTGAGGTATGTGACTAGGTCTTGAGTAACTATAAATAAATTATGATATAGTGATATTTTAGATGATTTTTTCCTCAAGTAGTTATTTCCTATGCGGTATTGATGATTTATTCATGTGTGGTGAAAAATATTGATATGTTAAAGGACATACAAGTAGGGACTCTCCATGAGTGAGATAGATTTGGTTAGATATCCATGGGAGAGATAAGATCCTTGAGATTATAATGAAAGGATATACTATGGATGATATGGTAGTGGTTCCAGAATGGGCCTTACGATGAGTGATATGGCCTAGTCAAACAAATTTTATTTAGTTATTAATTACTTTTTTTCTTCTCCCTTATGTAATTTTCATGTAAAAGTGCATAATTACTGTGAAATACCATGTTTTACTACTAAATATAATTTTTCAGAATTATTTGAATTAATCCAATCTAGTTAGTTTACTATTTTAATTATAACTCTCACCCTATATATTCAAATTGTATGATTCTTTTTTAGGGTTTCCTATTCAAATTGAAACATATAATTAGAAGTAATCTTTGGCCAATTATTCTATTTTAAGGGGAATATGGGCCACATAATATGGCCCAATGAATCTATGAAAAAATTGAACCATCCCTGAAGATATCATTTTAGGGATCAATATAGTAGTCTAAATTATTTAATTCTCCACAAAATTTCTGGACACTGTAAAATTAATCTTGGATAAAAATTTCAAGGCCTAACTTATCTAAACATGTGACCAAATTTTTCTTTGAATTCAATCCTGCCATTATATCCAGTAATAAAAATCATGAAAAATTAGTTGAATTTTATCCTAATATAGATATAAAACTGTTATAAGATTTTTCATTATTAAATCCAATATATATATAGATGAATTTTTAGAATAAATGGTTCATATTTGATCAAATATTCCTATTGAAAAACCCATTCACATTTTGGAATGTGAAAAAGTGGTGATAAAAATGGGCAGAAAAACATTGTTTCATAAAATAGCCATAACATTAGCTAAAAAATATGTTGGCCTACAAATTTGTAGATTAGGTTGCTCACATCTGTATCAAAAACATATAGTATGAAGATATCTCAAGATTCTAATTTCTGGATGGTCTAATATTCGAGAAATGTGGAGGGCCATATATGGAATGCAAATAGTCCAACACCTTGTGATATAAATACATTCCCCTACACTCCATGTATGGAGTTGTAATGTCAGAGAAAATGAGGATATTTGGAAAGACCATATCTATTCCAATGGAATGTGATGAATTACCTTGATCTTTTTTAACAAGATATACCTATCCTCCTTTATTCATTTGACGACTGTATACATTTTTTTTAAATTGTAAGTGTGTAAGTTTGTTTTCATTTCAATAAAATTTTAATTTATATTTACCCTTAATTATATATCAAATTCATTTAAATTATTTTGATTAATATTCATGGTCATAAAATAGTTTATATAATGTATAAAAATCACTCTATTCTCACTTCCTCATTCATTCTAATGTCTGTATTTAATTCTCATCATGGATTGTGTTTGCGTTCAGTGCACTACTCTTATATTATAACTTTGTTTTTCTTATATTTTTAACTCTTCATCCCAAAAAACATGAACCATATCAATACCATCTCAATAGATGAGTAAATATACAATTGGGGTGAGTCATAATTTGTGATATTAAGTGATTGAGATATTTTTATCGTCATGTCTTTTTTAGGTTATCATTATACATGTTGAACATAAAATGAAATGGATTCATGATAGGTTTTGTTGTAATTTTGGATTCCATGTATTATGGGAATTATAAATAAACAACCATTAACACATTGTTATTTATATTAGAAACCTATTTTATGTTACGACTTGGACTAAAACCTCAACATGTTTAAATTACGATAAAAAAACTTACTGTGAAGTAGGTGTTATTTTATTGAAAAATAAAGAAAATAGTAAGGATAAAATATAATTAAAATCCCCAATAATTAACTAACCCCGATATTTATCAAAACATTAAATAAAAAATCATCCTTTAACCAATTTAATTATTATCTAAAAACAAACCCCAAATTAAAAATAAAAACCATACAAAAACAATAATCTATTAAAAAGTACCACTACTGAGGATTCGACCTAAGTACCGTTGTACACAATATCATAGAACCATACTTCTGAATGGTTGATAGGCGATAATCATCCACACATCAAATAGTGTTGTTTCCCGTGATTCCTTATTATGTAGTCAGTAATATTTATTTTTTTGTGTAAAAAAAATTTAAATAAAAAACCAAAAAATAATTTTTCAAAAACAAAAAACAAAGAAAAACCCACCTTCCTCATTAGAAACATAAACAGAAAACCAAAAAGAAAAACATATCTTCCCCATCCTTCAAAACATATCTAAATTCCTCACATCCTCCCCAAGAATCAATCAAATATGTTTGACATAGAAATTGAGCCAACTCTTCTCTTACTTTGGAGGAACATTAGGGACAATCTAATAACTCAAGAGCCAGTCATTGTCTAACCAATTGAACTAGATATTTACAATCTAAGGGAACAAACACTTAAAACCCCACTTCCCCTTATATGAATTACAAACCCCTTGGTATTCAATATAAATTTTTTTTAGGTTTATTTTAAACTCAAATTGCGTTTGATTTTTCTTCTACCTCATTTCAGTGGGCTATCCAGTGAGGATCCGCACAATCATCTCAAAGAGTTTGAAGTTGTGTGCTCTAACTTGAATCCTCATGGGGTTTCTGAAGAAAAAATAATACTTCAGGAATTATATTTCTCCCTAGAAAACAATGCCAATTAATATTTCTACAACCTCCCTCCTGGTTCCATAAACTCATGTTTTAACAAGAAAAAAATCTTCTTAGATAAATTCTTTCAATATTCTCAGACTACTTATATCGTAAAGGAAATTAGTGGTATCCTTTAATTATCTAACGAATCACTCCATGAGTACTGGGAGAGGTTCCAAAAACTTTTGGAAAACATCATACATCACTGAATTCCTAACCATCTCTTGATTTAATACATCTGTGAGGGGTTATTGGATATGGAGAGAACTCTAATTGATGTCTCATGTGGAGGATCCCTTGTTGACCAAACTACTACAGCTACAGAATATCTTCTAAGAAATATGGATGCAAACAAGATGCAATTCTGTACTGTAGCTAATTCTCAAGTAAAACAAATTCAATAGAATCAATAAATAGAGCCCAACAAGATCACTAAGTGGTTGAGTGAACTTACATGTCATGTGAGATAACTAGAGGTTCCTTATAATGACCCAACATCATCTTCACCATAATCTATATTACCTGGACCTATTAAAAACCGTGGAATCTATATCTCACATGCTCATCCAACTGACACATTTCATCAACTTCAAGTGAATCCATATGATTCTTCTTGACTAATAAAGATCTTTGTAATATATTCTCATAGGATCACCAACCCACAAAAATCATGTCAGTTCATTAGAAATTCCAACCAAACCCACTCTGAGCCCTTATCTTCTACATTTAACCAAAGCATGAGGTATGTTAATCCTTTTTATCATCCCATTCAACTCCCTCATCAAAACCCTAACCAATTCCAGTATAGTCATGTTATTGGTAACATACAACAACCTTATCCTTTTTTCCCAACTATAATGGATCAATCACCCTCTTGATCCTCCTAGATTCCATTATCCTATTGATCCGTCCCAATTCCAAACCAAATACATGGAATTTACAAAGAACTAAACATGAGGTAATTCCAATTTAGGACAAGCCTCTTCATCCAAGAATCCATTGGAATGTGCAGGGGAAGATCATCACTCCATCACCCATTCTATCCTTAAAAATATTGAATCCCAAATTATTCAAATTACATCTCACCTAAGCGAGTATAAAGAATCAAAATTTTCCAAACTCCTAAAACAACCATTACCCAACCCCAAGGGTACTATAAGTGCAATTGCACTTAGATTAGGAAACAAAATTTCCCTGTATTGTGATGGATCCTCCAACTCCCCATTAAATATTGACCTATAAAATAAAAATAACGAAAAACTAGAAAAGGGACCTAAATTCACTCTTTTAAATTCTTCCATTACTATATGGAACTCAATTGATTTTCCTCAAACCGTTTTCTAAGACAATGAAATCCTTTCAACCCGATAATGAAGTGCTCGACGTGTTTAGACATATTAATGTTAAAATTCCCATCTTATATGCATTCAAGATTTCCTATTCATGTCATCTTTTTTAAGATTGTATTTACCCATACGAGATGACTTAAGAATCATGATATTGTTTAAACCTAGCATTCCATACTCATAAAGTGGAAATTTCTTATTAAATTTATGGTTCCATGCCAAATTAGAAGTTAAATCTTCGACGATGAACTAAAAGACTTAGGAGCCTTCATATATTTAATGACTAAATCCAACTTCCCCATCCATGGTCTAGGGACCTTAAATCCAATGGGTGTTTTCATATAGTTAGCTAATCTAATCACTACCACTCCTAAGGGAATAAGCTAGGAAGACCTTTTCTGAGTTAATGATCCTATCTTCCCCATTTATTTCTATGTCCTTGACATGGAAGGTGAGACATAATGTTCTTGATATCCCCTAAATTTAGAAATACCATTCATCCTGACAGCTAAAACTAAAATTTATGTACTTGAGAGCATATTTAACATTGAATTTGGTGACCAACGTGTCAAATTCATCATTTCAAATCCATGTGATACCCATCTGAGGATTAATCTTCCTTCTCAATCCATGCTACTGAGGACACTTATGAGAGTCTATTGAACCTTATTACATCATGTTCATCATGTTCTGATGAGAGTGTACCTTGTTAAATTTTCAACATGATTAATCAGTTTATAAATTGGAAGTTAACAGATCCCTTTCCTTGATATACTCCCTCAATCTAGAGGATCTTGAGAAATCTCATGAATCTCATCTCTACTCTGATATGTACTCTTCCACCTTGGATAGTATGGAGGAAAAAGAACCAAAACCAATAAAAATCCCTTCCACTATTCCTAAGTTGTATATCCAAAAAATAAAAGATGAGGATGACCTAAAACCTCTTCCTAAACACCTAAAATATCCATTCCTCTTCAATAAACACTATTATCATGTCATTGTATCTATTTCACATAATGAAATATAGAATTCCAAAGGTTTCCAACTGTTAGAGAAAAATAATAATTCTTTATGATGAAACCTTGATGAAATACCAGGAATAAAACTTCTCTTTTCAAGCATCACATCAATCTTGAGGAATCATACAAACCAATCATATGACCACAACAATGATTCAAACCACTCATAATTGAAGTAGTTAGGGAATAGATTACTAAGCTTCTCCAAGATGGTATTATCTTCCAAATTTCTGATAGTGAATGTGTTAGTCCGATTCAAGAGGTACCTAAGAAGGATGCGATAACTATATTTACAAATGAAAATGGATATTTTGTCACGACTCAAGTGAAAAAAAATGAAGTGGGTGAATCGAATACCAGACATTAGATATTGAAACATGAAAATATCACAACACGCTTACATTCCTTGATCAAATGCTATAATGATTAGTCAGGATGTCACATTATTGCTTTCTTTATGGATACATCGACTACTTCCAAATCCCAATCGCACCTAAATACCAAGAAAATACTACATTCACTTTCCCCTGTGGAACATATTCATATAAGAGAATACCTTTTTGCATTTTTAGGTATCCTAAAACATTCTAGGGGTGTTTGATGATTATGTTTTGAAAATTCATTTTCATGGAGTTATTCGTGGCCTAATTTATCATTTATGGTGTTACATTTGAATCATGTCGGCAATCACTCTCTCTGGTCTTATAAAAGTTTTTCAAATGCACCCTTCTACTAAAGTATGAAAAATTTAACTTCATAGTAACTAATGGGATTGTTCTAGGGTTAAAAATTTCCCAAGATGGAATTCAATTTGATCCTGAAAATAATGAGGTGATCCAATCACATCCTAAACCCACAATAGTTCATCACATCTGTTCATTCCTTATTCATTCCAGTATCTATCATCAATTCATCCATAAGTTCTACAAGATTTCCCTCCCACTCATTTGACTGATCCAAAATGATATTACTTTCCATTTTGATGAAGATTGAAAGAGATACTTTTTTAAACTCAAATATGTTCTTACATCTACCCTGAAAATCCAACCCCTATATTTTTTTTTACCCTTCGAGTTGATGTGTGCTTCTTCTAACAGGGCTATTGTGGCAGTTCTTGGTCAAAAATAGAAACAACTCCTAATGTATTCTATTAAACCTCAAAACATTGGATGAATCTCAATCTCATTACACTAGGATATAAAATGATGTTTTAGAAGTGGGTTTTTCTAAGATATATTTCTTCACTATCTCTAAGGTTACAAAATTATTATCTTTATAAAACATTCTTCTATTATTTTCTTACTCATGAAAATTGATTCCAAATGAAGGATTATAAGATGGACCTTAATGCTCCAAGAGTTTGACCTTGAAATCAAAGATAGGCTAGTAAAATATAATCACATGGGTGTACACCTGAGTAAAATTTCCAATTCTTCTCAATCACAAATCATGGATTTTGAAATCCCCATCGAGAACATTTCATCTATCACCCCAAAATTACCATGTTATGCCTCAATTGTAAATTAATTGTTTTCCGGTGTTTTTATAGAATTTATTTCAAAAGAACAAAAAGTAAAGTTGACAAGTGATTGAGAATTCTATTTTTGGGGAGAAAATAAGAATTTGAAAACTGGGACTGATATGGTAAATAGGAGATGTGTCGAGGAAGAGAAACATTCCTCCATCTTGGAATTTTGTCACTCAATGCCTGGTGGGGACCAGTTTGGACCACAAAGGGACTCCCAAAAGGTCTTAGACTATAGATTCATATATACTACACTCTTAAAGGTCTCACAAGAATTCTTTGAATCATGTCCCCCATAAAAAAAATATTTGAATAATTTCAAAAATCATTGAAATGCCTCAAAATCCCTTAATTTTTTGTGAAATCTTCGATGTTTGGGGAATCAATTTCATGGGAAAATTTCCACAATCTAATAGATTATCGTATATTCTTCATGATGTGGATTATTTTTCTAGGTGTTTTGAATAATGATCCACTAATGGATGATGCACATACTATTAGCGAGTTTCTAAAAACACACATTTTCCATTGATTTCGAACACCTTATTCATTGATATGTTACTTAGGAACTCATTTCTATAATCAAACCATGGGATCACTACATGAAATTGAATGTGGTTGTACATAAAAATTTTAATGCATAAAAATCCCAAAAAAATGGATTTGATTAACTTTATAAAAGATAAGTGAAAAGAGTGCATGATAGAATTGTGAAGCCCACCAGAAAAAACTGGCCTAAAAAACATGGTGAAGCATTTTAGGAATATTGAATTGCTTATAAAACACCCATTGGGATGTCTCTATTTAGGTTGGTTTTTGGAAAAGCATGATATTTACATGATGTAATCCAACCGAAGTTATTTTGGGATCTCGAAACATGTAATTTTGATATTGAAAAATCGGGTGAATAGATATTGTTCTAGTTCAAAGAAGCGAATGTGCTTCGACTAGATCCATATGAGAATTCCAATATCTATAAAGAAAAGACTAACACACCCCACAAAAAAATATCTTGTGAAAGGTAATTCATGATGGAGAAAAGGTAATGCTCTTCAATTATTAGTTTTTTCATCACCTAGGTATGCTTAATTATTGAGGGGAAGGACCTTTTATTATTACGAATGTTTACTAATTTAGTGAAAATAATGTCCAAGACCCTTCTTCTAAAAGGAAATTCATTATTAATCGACATCAGTTAAAAAATCACAATGAGAGGACACATATCCTAGGAACCACATCATCTTCTATCAGATCCCCAACATCGACAGATAACCCACCACTGGATGGATATGGTGACCCACCAAATCCAAACAAGAGACCACATATTTCACATTATGTCCTCTTCTCTATCCCTCCCTCCCTCTCTTCTTCTTCTTACTATTTCATTCTCATTTATTCCAATTTCATTTTCAAACTTTTTATTTAATCTTTATCTTTTGTTTGGGTGTGTCTTTATAAAAATATATATATATATATATTATAAAATGAACATAATTACTCACCATCCACTTCTGGAATGTTTTCCAACAATTTTGGGGAGTCAAAATACATGTTTTCATGAAAACTTTTTTATTTTAATCAAATGATTGAACAACTAATATTCTATAAAACCCAATAAAAAGGAACAACCAATTTTTATATGCAAAATAATTACTCCCCAAATATGAGAAAAATCATTACCTTTCATTCGGAGGCCCCATATGAAAATATTTTTATTTTATGTGTTTTTCACCCCAATTGCGAGTCTTGAGTTTATGGACCATTGAGTTTAATTTCCTACTTTGTGGTGTTTTAATATGATAAAGGAATTTTATGAACCACATGAGAATCATAGTATCCAAATAGACTCCCATTAACATTACATTAATCATCCTTTTGAAATACCCTTCGATCATATGAAAACATATTATTTGATTGCAACATTACCATCCCAATAACTTGTCCCAACCAACATCTACAAATAATTACATTAAATAATTTATTAAAATTTAAGCGAGGTGGTAATGGATTTCATTTTGGTTATCCATTTATTTATTTTCAACATGTCATTATATTATTGTGAAAATGAATATATTTTAGTGTGTCGTAGAGGTATTCATTCTGTGAGTTTTGAGAATGGATTTTTAATTATGTAATTTTGTATAAGTTTTTAAAAAGTGTTCAAAAAATTAAAAAATAAAATAAAATAATGGTTGTGTCTTGGTTAGGTCATAAATTACTCTTCCTATACCTTTTATCTTATTATAACTATTAAATTTACTGTCCTGAGGAGATCAAACATGGGTTGGGAGATGGATCTGATATTTGTTTCAAGATCAATTTTTTTTAAAAAAAATATTAATAATAACACTTGTATTATATATTCTTGTGTCATTGGGAGAAGTTTTGTGCCTTGTACATACTTGACCTATTTCATTCCCTTCATATTTTATCCATCTGTTTTGTTTCATCCTTCACACAATCATTCCCATGCCAATATGTTTTTCCATAAAATTCCTTGTCTTATTTAAAAGTGTGCATTTTTTCCATGTAATTGTGTGACCCCTATTTTCATCTCTCTTGGACATTAAATTCCTACCATCCCATGGCAATAAAAAACCTCCAAAAATAAATATTTATACATATGAACTTTAGGATAGGGAATGGAAGTTTAGATCTCTTTCAAAGTCAAATATTTTCACTTTTGATTTGTAAATCTCCATTAATAAATTTTTATCACCTTGAGAGGAGTGAGTTTTGAGTAACCACATTTTCCATTTCTAAATTTGACATGAAAAATGAATTGTTTTATGAATATTATTTCTGTAAAAATTTGTGGTGGAATTCAATACAGATGAGTGAAATGGTCTCAACCTCTCATGATTGGGGAAAACAAATTTTAATATTGTTTGGTGAGTGAGAATTAATAGTTGATGTTCTTATATTATTCATATAAAAACATAAATACGAATAAGTGTGGGGGAGTTTATTTTATTGATTTATTCAAAAACAATATGTCTACTCCCTTCAATATTTTTCATGTAAAAGTACATAATTAGTGTAAAATACCAATTTTTTACTAGTAGATATAATTTTTTAGTATTATTTTATTTAATCCAATCGATTTAGTTTACTATTTTAATTATAATTCTCACCATACTTTTCTAAATAGTATTAATCTTGCATTTTTAGGGTTCCTAAATCACATTAAAACTTATCATTACAAGAACCATTTTACAATTCCCACATTTGAAGGCTCATATAGGCTACTTATGAAGGCCAAAAGAATCTATGTAGAAACTAGACCATCCATGAAGTTAGAATTTCTAGGCTCAATTTAGAAGTCCAAATTCTTTCAATCCCCATCAAAAGTCAGGTTATAATAAAACTCATCATTTACAGATGTTTCAAGGCCCAACTCCACAAAAAATGATCCCAAATGAGGCTTTAAAGTCCCTATCAACATTTTTTGTGCGAATTAAAATAACAACACAATACATGATTTTCTCTTGGTATAGACATCCAATTGATTTTATATTTTGCACTGTGAAAGATTAAATATATTCTACCGACTTTTTAGAAGAAATGGTTTCGATTTTTGGGCATATTACTATTAAAAAACCATTCACATTTCTACCAGAGAAAAATTGTTGATAGAAATGGATAATTTTACATTTTTTAGTAAAATAGATATATATATATATTTATAAAAAATACAATGGATTCCATATTTGCATAGTAGATATAAAACATCCATATATACAAGTTTTTATAAGAATATATCTAATGAATATTCTTTATGGATGGTCCAATATTCTATCCATGTGGTTAGGCATATTTTGAATACAAATATCCTGACTCCATGGGATATAAATACAACTGACACCTTTCCTTGAATAGAGTTGGAATTTCATAGAAAATGAGGAGATTTGGGATGAACATAGCCTTTCCAAGGGAATGCGAGTAATTTCCTTCATATTTTTTGACAACAGATACCTCTCCCCCACTTTTCATCTCATGATCATTTACATTTGTTTTCAATCGTAAGTGTGTAAGGTTATTTTCATTTCAATTAAAAGTTATTTCATGTTTCTTCTTAATAATGTATCTTATTCATCCAAATTATATTGTGTAATGTTTATGGTCTTAAAATAGTTTAAATAAATTATAAAAACAATGCCTTTTCTCACTTATTCATCCAATCAAAAGATTGTATTTAATTCTCTTTACTATTTGTGTGTGTCTTCAACACACTACTCTTATCTTCTCTCTTTGTTTTTATAATATTTTTAACTCATCATCATAAGAAACAAAAACTAGATTAATACCATCTCAATGGATCAATTAATACGTTATTGTGCTGTGTCAAAATTTGGGGATATTAATTGATTTAGGTATTTTTTTCGTAGAGTATTCTTTAAGTTTACATTGTGTATATTGACCAAAAAATGTCATGGATTAATGAAATATTTTTTTAACATGTGGTTTACAAGGATTATTGAAACCATAAATACACTACCATTAACAAGTTATTATTTATATTAGAACCGTAATTTATGGCATGGCTTATACTAAAGTCTCAACTCATTGGAATTATGATAAAAAATAATATTGTGATATTGGTGATAATTAAATATAATATAATGAAAACAAAAGGATATAATGTGATTAGAATCTGAAATAATGAACTCACCCCAATCATTATAAAATATTTAAATCAAACATAAACCATTAAAAAATTTAATTAAGCTGAACAAAAAAAACAACAATTAAAAATTCAAACAAAACAAAAACAATGAACTATTAAAAAGTACCATCATTATGGATTCAACCTGAGTACCTCTATACACATTATCCAAGAACCGGACCCTTAAACGGTTTATTAGTGAAAATATGCCAAGATTCACAATCACACCTCGAGTAAAAAAGGGTTGGGATGATAGATGGAAGGACGGTAATTCATGAGTTAGGTGACTCGTCTAGGATGTGATATCAAATTGTGGGACCACCATGAGTTATATATAGTGTGAGTTTTGATGTTCATTTTATTATTCATTGATTTACCAACCTTATTTGGGAAGGAAGTAGGTAGTGGGTGATGTATCCACCTTGAGTCGGGTCGTATGATTAGGATCTATGTATGAGAATTGATTTTTATGGAACCATACTATTGGTAATTGGGAATGGGTTAATCACATGGTATGGAACCTCTCCAAGAATCATCAGGTATGAGTTGGATTGTGGGTTTTATGACTGTGTTCTTTTCAAAATGGAGAAGAATTAGGTAAGATTAAGTTTCATTTTGGCCTAATAAGTACATGTTGATCTTACATGTGAAGGTTTACATTTATTTAATGTCATATTTCTAGGTGGGGTTGTTTATTGAAAATGGAATTACTATATATATATATATATATCTATTTAATGTACATACACCTAATCACATCATCACTCATTATTTCCAAGGAATAGGGGATTCTTATTGGTCGTTGGACTCATTCCTACCTACTTACCAGACATGGGTTTCTGTGTATGTGGGTCGACCTTCTTTTTTTCTCTCAAGACATAGGTAATTCTTGGAGATGGATAGGTGGCATAGGTCTAGTAGGTTACAGAGGTTGATGATTTTGTAGGATGATTATGTGAGTTGTTCTATATGTAAATGAATTTTATTTTCAGTTGTTATTCAACATGTACTACAAAATTATCCATTTATTTATACATGATTATATGTTTATCTTATGCTACTCTATTATGTATTTTTGTATCCTAAAGAGAGATTTAATATATTCCATTCTTGCTTTTAGGGGTCCACGAGGCTTCATGTTTTATATCTACATATTCTGGGATGTCTGTTATATGGATGGGTCTTGAAAAAATTATATCATATTTGGACATGAAGCTTAGGACTTTTTTTATTGGGAATATTATCCCTGACACTATCTGAATCCCTTTCCACTAGTTTTTAACCATGAGTATGTAGAGAGGAACACTTGAGGCTATATGGTAACCCACAATATGGTGTTGTATGGGTGATCAAGGCTTAGGTGTTATATTGTCCTATTAGTTTGAGTCATGTATGAATAATATTATAGTCGTTTGAGTCTCATGGTTTAATTTTGGAGATATATTTTTAGGTATGTTTAGATAAAAAAATTATAAGAGTGTTTTATAGGGGGGCTTTTTCTTTTTTATTTTACCAGAGAGATGATCTTAGGTTTAATGACGAATGCACCCTTTTTTAGTACAATTATAACATGTTAATTGACTAAGAACTCTCATAAATCATTTATTGGATAAAGTTAAATAGGTAAAATAATAATTCTATGGTTATTCATGATATTAATTATCATTAATATGCTATCCCACTTAGTTATAATATATGTATATAATTATTACCTTCTCACTAGTAGATGGTGTTACCCTTCGACAACCATCTTTTATTTTAGATACAAGGATATGGATATATTGTAATTTTATATTAATCTCTCATAGTTCTATTACATAGAATAAATTTAGATATTTATTATGTGGTATCACAAAACCATGATCAAAGATAAAATACTCTAATTATTATGTTTAGTGTAGATTTTTCTTTTAGATTGGTTGATATTTCTCAATTGGATAATTGATACTGTCACGAACTAGCCCATGTCGACCCTGAACCAGTCACCCAGGCCAGCCTGCGACTAGTCTCGAGAGGGGTTCCCGATCATCCCGGGATGGAAAGAATCATCAAAGGAATCAATATAGTAGACAAGGGAAAATTTTTTCCCAAATATAAACAATCAATAAAATAGTGTAATGAAATAGACAACCCAAAATACATTTACAAAAAAAAATTGAAATGGACATTTTTTGTACAAGAAACTGAAAGTACAACTAAACCAAAAATTCAACCGACCAAACCTAATTACCAAATAACTCCATGTGACCCTTCTGGTCACTCTCAAAAATAAATTCACATGCCACCCAAGGTTATTGAACTAAATCTGAAACCTGCACAATGGAAAAAAACATAAGAAGACTGTAGGCGTTAGTATAAAAAATTTGTAGGATTGTGCAATATTCTATTCTAAATTAAATTCCTTTAAAGTAAAAAAACATCAATTTAATATTTTAAATACAAGATTTAAATTTTTTTTCAAATGAGGTTCTATTCTATAATAACTATCAATGAAAAACTTGCATGTTTTATAAATAAGAATTCTAGAAACAATTTTTCAAAGATGTGTAACTTCATAATGAAAATATTTTTCAATGGGGCTTCTTTAAAGAAAGAAAAAATTTAAATAAAACATAGACTATACTTTATTTACCAACTAATCACATTGTATTCTGATGGTGAGTACAAAATATCCAATGAGCACAAGTCTCGAGAACACCCCTAGCCACTAGTTCGTTGTGGGCCCTAGGTACCTCGTATCTCGATGTAAAAGTTACCATAATGAATATCCATTCTCATTCACACGAGACACCTACATGGGAAACATCCATAACCTAGTGGTACCCAATATCATCATCATCATAGTTTAGTTAGTGTTTTCTTCGTCAAACATGCTATGTGAAACAGGGAAAAACCCCCTCTGGATCACTAGCATACTAGTACATCTCTGCCCACCTAGATACCCATGTTTTCTATTTTTGTGCTCAAACAAGTTACACGTCTATAAAATATAATTTTCTCATGAAGATTCCATTTAAAAATAATACACACATTAAACATGCCACACACATTCCTCACATTTCAGTCACAGATCAATAAACCACCTAAACTTTCAAAAAAACAATTCAAAAAGTATATTGAGGCCTTGCACATAAAATCCATTAAAAATGATCTTTTAAGGATAAAAAAAATAAATACCATACAAACCTAGATTTTGGAGCCCCAAAACCAATTAATAAATCAATTTCATGGACCATAAAATGGCCCCAAAATATAGAACATGAACTACACAAGGAAACCATTTTTACAAGAAATAAAATGTGAAATGGGGCTTTAATATTTTCTCAAAACATACACTTGAAAATGGAATGAATTTCAATTTAATTAAGGAGGTGTATACACACCATTTAAAGTATAAAACCACTTTCATAAATCCCTTAAAACTCTTAGGTTAAATATTCAAAACGCAACCATTTTCTTAAGGATGTGAAATAGTCCATTTTCCGGCAACTCGGCCCCAAACAAGTTGTAAACCAAGACCCATTTGTTTTTAAACAAAATACACATTTGAAATCCAAAGAAGAAACCAAAAATAAAATTTTTCATGCTTCCAATTAATTTATAAATCAAAAATAATTATTTATGAATCACAGTTAACAAATAAAATCTAATCAGGCAATTTAGCGAACACATGACTTGAACTTTTAAACAAAATAATTTATTTTAAGGACATGAAAATGAATAAAACACAAATTACAAGAAATATGTTATTCAAGACACTGAAACATTTCCAAAATACCATAAACCAGGTTCTAAACCTCACAAACCATGTGTGAAAGATAACGGAACATTTAAACAAACACTTGGTGTGCACTTTTACGATAAAACAACACTGCCTATCCCAAAAAAAGGCATAAACATCTCTTTTTTCACTCCAAGAAAATTATCCAAAGGCTGAAAAATATAATAAACATATATATCTAGTTATAAAAATAATAAAATTATGAATATTAAATGATAAAGGCATGTGTAAGGTATATCCTACCTCAAATCCTTGGTGTAACAGAAACGCACCCCTGATATCACCATTATTGGGTTCATAAACAATAAACCTATGACGACCAGAACCAAATGAATAAATCCCCATAAAAATCATCAAATAAAACAAAAATTGGAAGATAATGACTATAGGATAATATAAATCCCAGATATAATTAATGGTTGAGGAAGATGGATGAGAAATGAGAATGAATCTCATCATGGAAACTAGAAAACTCTTCGTCTTCCCTTACATATGCACACTTAGAGGAAAGGGAATGGCGTGAAACTACATGTAAAGCCGAATAAGGTCTGTTAGAACCAGAGAAATAATTTTTTTGTCTAAAATAGTACGAATTGAATGATTAATGGGTGAGAAAAATTACCTTTGGACAACCTGGATGATTTGAGCAACATTGAGATGTTTTCCATAATCTGTGACTAAGTTGATCTCCAAAGAGGGAAAATGGAACGTGGGGGTGCACCTAGAGTTCATGGACTCACGTGGGAGGTTAAATAACCTAAATTTATAAAACAATTAATCTGATATAAAATAAACAAATAAAATTTAAATAGGAAATTGACCTATGGGCTAGCCCAATACATGAATAAATTACCCTAATTCACCATGATTATGAATTTATAAGGGGATAAAAGGATAATGTGGTTTGAATATGTCAGAGGAGGTCAAGTGGTATGTGTAATGAGTGAATCATATGAAAAATGAAGGATTTATAAAATAAATAAATTTTGTTTTTTAAATATGGAAATGGGCTCACGGTTGGCCAAAACCAAGAAGTAACGACACTCTTCTCCATAACTCCAAAACAAAGCAATATGGAACCCATGATAGGATGATTAAAAATATACGAAACATCAAAACTAAAAATTAATCTCACCCAAATCTCCTGAAAAGTATTAATATTTCCAATGAACTGGATCCAAACCAAGACACGAAAAGAGAAAAAATCCTTGAGTGAAAATTCTCCGCACCATTAAATATTTCCACCCCTGGAAAGACATAAACCATTATAAATGACATAAAAACACATAATGATTCATTATCAAAAAGATAAAACCGCTCAATCTAAGGAAATATCATTTAACATCAACAGAACTTAATCCTCTTCCTCAAACAAAAAACCAACTCACAACCAATTTTTGAGAATAAATGGATTGATCAAGCCACCACCTCGACAACCAAGCCAAGAACCAGGATATTGGGATTTCTCCCAATGAAACCAACGATCATCCAAACCAAAGATCACTCATGAAGGCCAATGAATAGGTGTGGAGGAGGGTGGAATGGGTTCCCCACCATTAAATCACAACTACCATCTACAAAGTCCTTAAAGGAAAGATCATTAAGACCTTCATTAGGTCTCCCCACCATTAAAGACCAACTAGAATTGAACCAAATATTTCAACATGAACTAAAATTGGGGTTCTCCCGCACATGCCCACCAAAACCCTCCCACAGATACCTAAAAACCCTCGTTAAGAGGGTTACAATATTAACATATAAACCACCCACTCCAGAACGAAGGGAACAAGAACTGGGCCATCACTTTCTACATGGATCCAGAACACCAAAAATTAGGGAGGGGAGGGATAGGGACCCAATCATTAGGTTAATAAAACCACAAAATACACAAATGATCTACCCAACACTGTCTTCTAATGAATGGTTAAAACCAAGACCTCACTCGATTTACACAAGCTGTCTAAACAATGACATTGATCAGAAACCCACATCCATGAAGGCATAACTATAAACACTGTGTGAGCGGTAAGTCCACAGTGCTCGTTGTGACAAGAAAAAAATCATAGTGATGAGGAACCACAATAGAGTAAAAAAAACATACAGAAATGGTGGAGGTAGGAGCCTAGTCGATCTCTCCACACCTTTGGTGATTTCTTGACAATGTGAAAAGATTCACTCCGAGGCCTATGGCTAGAGCCCTGATTCTTAAAGCTTCTCTTGCACCGCAGTTAGGTTCTATGGATCAAAACACTCAAAAAAACTCACCTGATCAACAACACACCATTATCTAAATTGGAAATCATGGATAAATATAACAATTCTCTATCACTCTGAACAGGGAGTAGAATGGACAAGGAATATAGCGAAACAAATCCTCATCACCGAACACAACTTCTATGCCCAAATGAATTATCAAGACCTGGAAGCACTTCAAATCAATCCCAAATAGCTCTTTTTTCAAAAAAAAAAGGGTTGAGTCATGATAAAAAATGGTGGATGTAGAAATTGAAATGAATATTTAGATTGATCAATATGATGGTTTTCCAATGGAGAACTATCCATGGCGACATCACAACATCCCACTCATCCTTAGAAACCCACTGAACATTACTCAAAAACCACGACACCACCAAGATCCCATTTCTCGACACAATAATACAATGACTTCCAGATCACATGGAATCATACTAAATAAACACATATTCTAAGATATAGAAAAAACTAGCCATATAACCATCAGTTTATGAACAAATGCGACAATGTTTCAGCTCAAAATACTTTTGAGAAAACAATATAACATGATGGATTTCCACATACACAAATTGTTTTTCATCAAGTAGCTCTCACATTCACATTTCCATTCAACCCTAGGAACTCAACCACCATTCTTTATATCCAATCCTTCCAGATATCAATAAAACCATGCATGTGATCATCCATGAAAACAAAAAATTCTATAACCAAATAACATCATTCCATTAATCATGTACCTTGAAAAGGAACACTGACCACCAAGTCAAAACCCTTTTCATATTTCACAAAACAAACTACACTTCATAAAGAACCATTTTCTTAAAAACATACCCCTTTTCATTTTTACAAAATTCAAAACAACCAAGGTGCTCCAATAAACCCGTTACAATTTTCTAAAATTCAATGTGGTATCTTTTAATAATTTGATGGCCATTGAGAACAATTCCCTTTCTAAGAAACTAGAAAATACTCAAAACCAATTTTTAAAACAAATTCATCAGATTCCAAAAAATTTAAACATCCCAAAACACCCCATTTAAAAAAATGATTCAGAATACACATAAATTTATTCAGACTTTCAAAACATTTTATTCCAACAAACAACAACTTTATATTAGGGAAAATCCAATCATGTTAAATCATTTTCACTTCTTTCCAAAAAAATTGTTTCACTAAAACACAGAAATCATAAACCATTATTATATTTAACATTTGAAGACAGATTTTTCTTCTTTTCAAAATCCAATCATTCCTTTAAAACCCATTTCCACAATTCTTACACAAAAATTTTCAAAAGAAAATTTCAGGACTTAAGAAAGGTCCAAGAGACCCACAAAAGGGAACTAGTGTTGGTGTGTGACTGGACTATACGGTTTTCAGCCATATGTCAAACCCAAAACCTACACAGAGATACATATTAAGCCCATGACTCACCTACACAAGGTTGTCCATGACCTGCGATCTCACATAGGCTGTTAGTCAGACTCCACTTGTCATATCCCAACACTAAACAATCAAAAAGTAAAAAAGGACACTATTAAAATCAGACTTCTTGTGGAAACATAAGGACCGTAATGAGAAAGAGTTTGTGATTCTCTTTCCACAATTACTTTTCAAGAACCAAAAATCCTACTCTATCTACATTGAAATCCCCCTAATTACTAGGCTGGTCAAAAATTAAAGGTCTTCCAAATGCTGACCTCCTTTGATACCATTTTTTCATGAACCATCCCTTATCGAACCTAAACTGGTCACCCAGGCCAACCCGCGACAAGTTCTGAGAGGCATTCCCATTCTTTCTGGGATGGAAACAAGCACCTAGGGAATCAATATATGAAATAATGGAACTATTTCTCCCAATTATAAACAATCAAACAAATAGAGGAAAGAAATAGAAAACCTAAAATACAATTACATAAAAAATAGAACTGAACATTAATTGAACAAGAAATCAAAAGTAAAATTAAACCAAAAACTCAACCGACCAAACCTGAAAACAAACTAACCCCCTGTGACCCCATTGGTCACTCTCTAAAAAAATGATGACACATCGCCCAAGGTGATCAAACTCAAGTTGAAACCTACACAAGAGATAAAAATAGAAGAAATCTATAGGCGTGAGTATTAAAACACAGTATGTTAGCCTGATATTACATTTCTAATGAACATCCTTTAAAATTAAAGAATAATAAATTTCAGGTTTTAAATACAAGATATAAAAGTATGTTTTTAAATGACGTTCCACACTATAATAATTATTTGAAAAAAACTTACATGTTTTATAAACAAGAATTCTAGTAACAAAGTTTCAATGAGGTGCAACTTCAAAATGAAAATAGTTTTCAAGGGGGGTTCTTTAAAGAGTGTAAAATTATAAATAAAACACACACACTACTGAATTTACAAACTAAGCACACCATATGCCGATGGTGAGTAAAATGTATCCAATGAGCACAAATCTCGGGAACACCCCTAGGAACTAGTTTGTTGTGGGCCCCATGTAAATCCTATCTTAGTGTAAAAGTAACCATAATGAATATCAATTTTCATGTAAACAAGCCACTTGTTGGAGATTCATCCATAACATAGTGGTCCCAACCTAATAATCATCATCATCATAGTTTATTTAGTGTTTTCATCATCAAACTTGTTATTTGAAAAACAGGGACAAAACCCCTATTGATTACTATCATACTTGTGTATGTATACCCACCTAGATACCCATGTTTTTTCTTTTTGGACAAAAAAACGTTACACATATATAAAATAAAAATTTCTCATAAATATTCCATTTACAAAACATACACACATCAAACGTGCACACACATGTCTCACCTTTCTTTCATGGGTCAATAAACCACCTAAATGTTCCTAAAACAATTTCAAGAAGTATAACAAGACCTTGCACATCAAATCCATTTAAAATTAATCTTCAAAAGCCATAACACATCAAAAAAATTTCAACCAGGATTGGTATGCCCAAAAGAAATTAATAAATCAATTTTAGGGACCATAAAATGGCCCCAAAATATAGAACATGAAATATACATAGAAACCATATTTAAAAGAAATAAAATTTCCAATGGGCCTTTAAGCCTTTCTCAAAACTAGCATATGAAAAAGGTATGAATTTAAATTTTATTAAGGTGGTTTATAAAAACTATTTATAGAATAAAAATACTTTCATAAATCCCTTAAAATACTAAGGTTACATATTCAAAACACAACCATTTTCGTAAGGATGTGAAACAATCCATTTTCCAGCAACTCGGGAAAAATCATGTTGTAAACCAAAACCCAATGGTCTGTTAGACAAAATACACATTGGAAAGAAATATAAGGACACAAAAATAAAATTTTTATTCTTTTAATGTAGGTATAAATCCAGAAACTTAATTTTTTAATCACACATAACCCATAGAATCCTACTGGGCAATTTACTGAACAGGTGACATGCACTTTAAAAAAATAATTTATTTTAAGAACTTGAAAAGGAATAAAACACCAATTTCATTCAATATTTAATTCAATATAATGGAATGTGTAATAAATACCATATACCATGTTCTAAACCTCACAAACCAAGAGTAAAAGATAATGAAGTATTTAAATAAACACTTGGTGTGCAATTTTATGAAAAATCAACACTACCTTTCATAAAACAAAGATTAAACAAACGTTTTGCACCCCAAGAAAAATATCCAAAGGATAAAAAAATATTAATAAAAATATATATCAGTTTATAAAAATAATATAATTATGAATCTTAAATGATAAAGGCTTGTTCAATGGATATCCTACCTCAAATCGTCGACATAATGGAAACACACACCTAATATCACCATCTGAGGATTTTTAAACCCTAAACCTATGATGACCAGCCTAAAATGAACACAAACCCACATAAAAAATTGTGGTATAACATAAAACTATGTTTATCATGACTAAAGGAGAATAAAATACAAAAAATAATGAAAAGAGGTGGAAGCGGGAGGATAAGTGAGAAGGAATATCACCTTGGAAACAATAAAACTCTTCAACTTCCCATAGATCTGCACTCTTATAAGAAAGGTAATGGACTAAAACTCCTTGGAGAGGATCCTACATAAATTAGGAACTAGAAAAAGATGATTTGTGTCAGAAATAGTATGAATGGAATGATTTATAAATGACACAAATTACATTAGGAAAATATGGATGATTTGAGAAATATTTTTGAATGTTTGCCCTAATCTAGGACTAGGATGATCTCCAAAGAGGGAAAATATAATATGGGGGTGCGCATAGGGTTTTTGGCCTCTAGTGGGAGGTACAATTTCCAAAAATTATAAAAAATCTAATTTTATATAAAATATAAAAATTAAATGTTTTAAAAATGGAAATGGGCACATAGGATGGCCCAATACCTGAATAAATAACCCAAATTCAACATGATTATGACTTTATAAGGGGTCAAAAATGATATTGTGGTTTAAATATGTTAGTGGAGGAATCCTGGTATGTCTAATGGGTGAAACACTTTGAAAAATGAAGGATTAAAAAACAAATTTTGTTTTTAAAATCTGGAAATGGGCTCACAGTTGGCCCTAATCATGAAGTAACCACCCTTTTCTAAAAAACTCCCAAAAGAGATATGGGGAAACCATGGAGGGATGATTAGAAATATATGGAACATAAAAACTCAAAATTAATCTCACCCAAAACCCAATAAAAGGATCGTGATTTCCAATGAACCTGATCAAAACCAAGACATGAAAAGAAGTAAAACGGGGTGTGATATATACTATACATAATTTCACTATTCTATATTCACCCTAGTTTTTCTTGTTATTTTAAATTTCCTACATGATCACTAGGTATATATGTATCATTTTTCCAAAAAATTAAATCATGATCTTCAAATTGTAATTGATTGGTTGGTGTTTGGAAATTATGATACATATATGTATTGGAAATTATTTAACCATATAGTAATCCATGCATATGATTTACATTTCATTGTATAGAGATATTATTTTTGATTTTAATCCAAATAAATACCATATTTATCCTAGAAATATTAGGGTTTCATCTTTTGATGAATTTTTGAAAGTTAAAATGGTAATGCTAATTAAAAATTGATTCATTTGGGATTTTGAGTTTAATCATGTCCCATAGTATGAGATTCAAGATTGGGATTACACATATCTAGAATAACATATTTTTTCAATGATCAATCTCATAATTTTAATTGTTAATAGTTATTATATTTAATATATCTTATATTTAGAAATAATATAATTCATTCTTAAATGAAGGTATAAAGGTATTGTGGAAATATCTGATCTGTTAGAGTAGCATTGATATTTGGAGCTTCCTTGTAGAGGGATATAAACTCATTATAGAAGATATATTCATTATGAGTATATTGATATAGAAATATTTAATAATATATTATACTTTTTAACTATCTCCAAATACCACTATATAGTAATCCCTTTATGATCAGGGGTGTTCGTGGTAACATTTTTTATGGTCATTGGTGAAAGATGACTCCGATTAGGCACTAAGTAACATGCTTGGATATATGATTCATAAAATATTTATATAATATCATCTTATTAACATAAAAATAAAGAAATTACCTCCTATAGTGTTATTTATTAAGTGTTTTTTGTTTCTAGTAGAGATCATAGAAAAACCCTTATATCTTCAAACACTTACTAATGGTATTCATCATTAGTTCATGAAATCAAAGAGGATTAATTTTCCTCTTATGAGGAAACAAATTGACAAGATTCATCCCAATAATCCAATTCTTGTTGATATTATCATGTCAATATATGATGTAGTGATTACCTAAAGTGAGAGTGGAAGTCAATATTATTATCTAGGATGATATGCCAGGGATACCGTCATTTGGTTTTATATATCATCAAACTATAGAGGATATACTGAGGTCTCATTTTAGCTATCAGTTATTTTATATTAGTATAGGGGGTTTATTTTTAATTATAATACCTACTTGAGTAAATTATTCATTGGGTTTTATGTGAACTTATCGATCTGCGGTTCCTGGGGAGTGGGAGTAGGTTTTTTGGTGAGAGACTTATCTTTTTTGGAATGTCACTTCATAGATTAGATTTTATCAATCATTGGGAAATGAAAAAAAATTCAATGATATTGTTGTAATAATTAAAATCCATTTAGGGAATGAAAAATAATAGGATTTTTTAGTGGTATCAATTTATTCAAGCATCATTTGAACAAAAATCGAGGAATAGAGTCTCTAGTGCTTGTCGTTTATATTTTTATATTCTTGGGAACACTCATGGTGTGGAAAACCTTACGATGTATGATTTTTTTGTTTATTAATCCCTATTTTGGGCCTTGATATTTGGACATGAGATGTTGGGATTCATCTATCTTAATATCAAGAACTTATTGGACAAGGAGATAAGAGTGGTACAATAGTGTGATTCTAACTTATTCCCTGAAAATTTAGTTTCCTACTTAGTTGATTTAGATATATATCTAGACTTAGTGTGTGTGTATTTTGAGGAAGAGGTGGAATTTTTTTTCTTGTCATAGTGATCCTAAAATAATATTAAATTTTGGATACAATATATTGAAATATATATTTTATTATAATGAAAAATATAATATTCATAGATGGATTTTTAGACATGTTCCATTAAAGTTGAGTATAACACCGTGTTTCTTTAGGAGTTGAATAGTGATGTGCTGTAAAGACTCATCTTGGTTAGTGATTAGTAGCTGAGAACTATGTTTCCCAAGTGGATATTTTACCTTCATGGATGTGATGCATTGTGGCATGTTGTGTGGTGACTCTACCTACATAATGAAGGATCTTTATCTAAGGGTAAATGTTATTCCTGCTCAAGTATGGTTGGTGTATTTTCGGAGTCTTGAGCCGAAAGAGCATAGTTAACTAAATGTCATGAAATTTCATATTTTGAGTGTTTGTATTTTATTAATGATTATCTTATGTATATATTATATTTTAAGAAACTTATGTTATGCATTGATATTCGAGTGATATTCGAGTGATTTTCTTGTTCAAAAAGTGACTGTAACCTTACCAGGATACCTTTAGAAGTAGATATATATATAATAATAATAACTGAGCTTCAATTATAGTAAGTGAAAATTTAAATTTAATTAAACTAAATTATAATTAAAATTTAAATATTTAATGGGAAAAAAATTTATTTCCATAGGATGAATATCTATTTGAAGTTACTTGGTCGAAGTAAGCATATAATGGGTTTTTGAAATTTTCCAATATAAATAATATTTTATGAATAATTGAAGATGATATATTTCAATATTAGGAATTATATTTATATTAATTTTTTATAATAATTATAATTAACTACATATTAACTATCAATTTCATAAAATTAATTATAATATCATTTGGAGGTCAAATTGGATATTTTTCAAGAACCAGATTTTAAATGTATAATGTGTTCCAATATTAATTACCTAAAAAAATTTTTAGTAATGAAATATTAAAGTGAGATTTATATATTATATATATAGGTATATGAATTTAAATCTATAAAATTATAATTACTAGTCATATAGAAAATTTCAAATCATTTTGTGCTTAATAAATAGATTTTCTTTTTGAAAACCCATTTTCCATAGGTTTTGCAGGTTTATATATAATTTATATTCTGAAAATTTTTTAAATTGAATTTTATGAAATGGATTCCACATTTTGAATCATAATGTAAATTTTTTTAAGAAATATGATTTAATTTTTTTTCATAATGAATTGTAAAAAATAGTACAAAAGTTTCATCATGGTTGAGGTTAAAATATATTTACCGAGGGTCAAGCTAAAAAGGTATGGGTCAAAATTATCTAAAGACATTATTAAACCCAACGGGTTGGTTATATTTTGAAAATTTCATTATCACTTTATAATATTTGACATTATTAACATATTTGTCCAAGAACGCGACTTGACATTATTTTAATGCATTGAAAAATCACAACTGTGCTACTCACCATAATTAGAAAATGTCACCTCCTCCCCTCACTTATTTACTACTCCTATTCTATTAACCTCATTTTAAGAAACATATATCTCCCCAACAATCTTATCCATGTTATATATTCATGTTTATTCCCAAAATACCAACCATAGAGTAATTAATTATTGATCTAAATGAGGGTTTTCAAATAAAAGATAATCATATTCACCAAGAACGTTATTATTTTTTATTTTACCACCATCAATTAAGTATTAATAATTTAATTATAATAAAACCATTATCCAAAATATACTGGGATGTTATTATATTGAAAAAAATAATATTTATCTATCTCATTCTCCATAAAATGTGAAATAAAACCATATCTCATTTGTGTCGATAACTACTACACCACGAACAAATGTAATTTTTTTTCTATTACTAACTCACATGGATAGTCATAATGATGTAAATAATACATATATAATATAATTATGAAATAATATTTATTCTAGAAAATCTATATATCATTCAATTCGTACCCTTTCACCCATTGCGGAAATGATAATGCTGATCGTGCATACATATGGCATGCCGTCTCCCCGAAGCGATCTAATTCAATTTCCATATACCAATTTCCAGAGTGATTATATAAATATATCTAATGAATAAATATGATATTTGAAACAAAAATATCATTATATACATAATATAATTGTATCCTATGCCAAATACCTATAACATTTTTGAGAAAACATGAATGAGAAAATGAAGTAGATACCACTCAATGAAATGGATAAAAATTAATACTAATAGTGTACAAATGATAAGATGTTATAATAATACCCTATATGATATGAAAAATATTAATATGATTTTGGTATAAATTTATCATATGATTAAAATAATTATATAGGAAGTTAAATCATGTTCTACTAAAGGGAAGTGTGATGTAAGGTATTTCTTCTAAATTTCAAATCCATTGAGTCGTATTTAGTATTATGCACATATTTAATTTTTTGGGTGTATATGAAACCCCTTGGATATATTTGACATGAATACCTATTTATTCCACATGATTAATAGTTCTATTTAATTAAATTATATAAAATGGAAACAATTTAAAATATACCCATGAGGTTAGGAATTATAATTAATTTACAATAGATTTTCACCGATCAACACATCAAATTTCTAGTGCTCTACTATAATGTGTATAGTAGAAATCAGGTTGAATCCTTGCCAATGATACTATAATTGTGAATCAATATTTTTTTTCTTTTCATAAATGGAGGAGTATTTATAGAGGTTAGGTGAAATTATTAATTGATGAATATAATTTACTAATATAATAACAATTCGAGTGAGTTCATTATTAGGTTTGTAATATTATGAATTGTTTGAGATTTATGATATATTGCACTAAATTTACACCCACTTCACAAGGCAGTTTTGATAAGAATTAAATTTTTTTAGATTTAATACAATAATAAATAGGGATTTAATCTCAATCAATACATGTTTATAGATGTTTATTTATGGTTCAAATAATATATGGAATCCACATGTTAAACCAATAATGTAATTAGTCCCTAAAATTTTATGATTTAACATACACAATATTAACAAAAATATATTTTAATGACCAAAATCTCTCAGTCACTTGACATCCCTAAATTATGACTCACCCCAATAGATTGTTTTCTCTACCATTTAAATAATAAATAATTTTTTTATGATTTATATTCTTATTATTCAAAAATAAAAGAAACATAACATGACTAGAAAATAGTTGTTCACTGAACTCACACACAAATGGTGAAGAGGGTTAAACACACACATTGAATTGAATAACAAATTGTAGAAATGGAAAAGGTTTCCAATTGATTTATATAATTTTAAAATAATTAATATTTTAAAACATATTATATATGTGGATAATAGATTATAAAGACGAAACATGAATTAAAATTAAAATGAAATTATAGTGAAACTTATGAGGATTAATTTGGAAATAGTGGAAGAAAACATGACATAGAAAGTGGATGATATGTTTTTTTATTCAAAAAAGAGTAAGAAAGTTACTACGAGGCCATTGAAAAGGATATGTAAATTTCAATGATCCTCAATGGGTCTTATATATCCATCCTCATATAAGGATAAGAGTGGAGTGTATTTATATCCTAAGGTGGTGGACTATTTTATATTCAAAAATACACATCATGTTGGCTAAATACATTTCCCTAAATAATGAAAAATATAATAAAATCATATTCATAAATGCAGTAGATGTGGATGTCGAAATTCTACCCTCCACATTTGGAATCCATTGGACTATTTTAATCAATTATATGAATATTTTTCTAAATAATGTGTAATTATCCAATTTTATTCATATTTTTAAGGGCCACATTGTGAATGAGTGTTAGTCTAGGAATATCCCCTCAAATCCAAAACATTTATTAAAAAATTTGGGCACCAATATATTTAATCTCCCCCTTTTCCATTACAAAATTTTATCTCAATTGGGTCAATGGAGTGTGAAAATGTTAAATAATTATGGACTTCTATTATGTTCCAGGTAGAATTTTCTTCTAGTTATTAATGTATCAACTAATCCACTTATTATTTGAGTTGTTACTTGAAATTTTCATCAAAAATGAAATGTAATATAACTATAATTTTTGTGGAGTATAAAAAAATATTTTTAGATTTATCCCATAAAATACAACATCACATTCGGTCCAATTTCATTGGAAGATTCATCAGGTCTTATTGTTTGGTCTATATGGACCTTCAAATGGCTTAATTGGCCAAATATCTAGTGGGGTGATTTGTTGTAATTTGAATCGTGAAAAATAAAAATGAATAATCACATAATTTGGATTCTTATTTTTAGAGATATGATAAAAATATTAAATTGTAGTGTAATTGAATGGATTTGAATAATTCTCTCCAAATGTGTTTATGATCAAAACATGATCATTGACTGAAAATTAATGATTTTTCAATAAAAATCATTTTTGGGAGTAAGGTTTGATATTCAATGAATATATAATACCAACCCCCACTAACATAATATATTTCATTTCCTCTTGAACACAAACACAAAAACCAAAAAAATCATTTTCACTTGCCAAAAAATATAAAAAAAATTCTCCACTCATGGGAGGACAAGATTAGTTCACTCAATCATAAATAACTAAACCAAAAAAATTTAATATGATATGGTGTATGTTCAATTCATTTATATTGTTTAATGTTTTAATAGGATAATTTGGGTACTCAAAACTTACACATCTCAATATGACATAAGTTTATTCGAGGATGTTCGCTCATTCACCAAATAAATGTGAAAATTATAGTGTTTTTAAGAACTCTTATCTACCATGACCTATTATAATGTACAAAATGATCAAGGGTAATTTTTAGAGATTTTTTGTCTACTATATTGTAGTAATATAATTTACAAAGATGAAGAGAATAGGGGAGAAACCTGAATGGAAAAATAAATTCACATTTTTAAAATGAGACATGAATGGTTATGGAAACACATATTTAAAAGGGCACAAAATATTAAAGTAAGAAACAAAAGGGATATAATGTTGGAAAATGATGAAAATATAAAATATTTAAAAAAAATATAAAACTTACCTAAATGACACAAGAAGATATTATGCAATTTTGTTTACTTTTTTTTATTTCATTTATATTTATTTATTCAAATGTTAATCATGGAAAAATCTCACACTCATCTCTCAACCTATGATTGATCTCATTATAACACTAGTTTTAATATTTATTAAAATATAAAGGGTTATTAAAGAGTTATTTTTTACCCACAAAGACAAAACCCATTCCTTTAAAAAATTTCTTGCTTTTTTTATTTTTTTAATGATTTTTTGAACAATTTTCAATTACTTTTGAAAACAAATTTCATGAAAATATATACTCCCAAACCTCACTGAATGAAAATTTCTCCCCCACACAAAAATGGATTTTTCCCTCAATCATTTGATTAATCACTTAAAATAAATGTAATTATTTCCAAAATTATATTCCATCTCTGCACTTTGAATTTAAATAAATAATGCAACGAAAATCCATATAGTTATTGGGTGGAAATTGGATTTGGTTTGTAATATGTATATAAAAATTGCTTCCATGGTTTGAAGGGGATTTCAATAGAATTATTACATTAATTTTAATGGGATTCTATTATGATATTTTAATTATCACATGGTTAATAAAATTCCTCAATTATATTAATGAACACTATAGTAGGAAATTCAGATCAAAGGTCCCCATACTCATCACTCACAATCCGAGGAGAAATAACACACAAAATAAAAAGGTGTTTGTAGGTGTCCATGACATGAGAACTGATTTTTTTTCTCCAGGTAGAGGAAGAACTATTTTCTAATAAACAATTGGTCATTCAAAGATTATTACTCTTGAAAAATTACCTATTTTATGATGAAAATACAAATGGAAAACATTTATATGGACCTCCGAAAATGGTGGGACAAAATTTCCAGATTTAATGCTCAGTATGAAATTTTTTTTCTTAAAAACACACCCACACAAAACAGAATGAGGGAAAAATGTTGATGAAGAAAATGAAAAAAAATAGATGGATTGAAAATTAATGTTGGAGAAGAAGATACATAGAGATATTGGGGGAGATAGATAATGGGTAGAGGGGAGAAGGAGGAAAAATTGTTGGATATGGAGTTAAATAGAAAAGTTTTCCCCATAGTTATTATCAAATGGATCAACATCTACAACCAATGGTGGGAGAATGGAAAAGGATATGGTTCCCTGGGTGTGTGACCTCTCATAGAGATGCTTTAGCCTATGTACATAAATTGGGAACATACTTTTGTAAGAAGGGACATGGATATATAAATCACCAACTATGTATACATAAGTAAAAGTAAAAGGATCTTCCCAAGGAGAAATATATTTATCTGGTTTATGTTGAAACTAAGACTTTATTGGCATTTACATTTCATATTTACGAAATAGCTTTCACATGATTTGTTTTTCATGGAGTGCCTTCAATATTTCTATTTTTAAATTGAAATTCTTTTAATAACTATGAAAGTTCCCCTCCACTAAATTAAAATACCACAATATCTCTTCAATATATTTTTTACAATAGAATATATAGGTTTTCATAGCCAAAAATAACTTATGATAGATTTCAACTGGTAAGTGATACACTTTATCAAAAATTATCCTAAATGTAAACATCATAATTGTTAACTTATTTGAATTTCAATAAGAACAAAGTGATTCACAAAGTATTTAATAACACCATTTATTATGGTCATAATAATTTTATCAACAACTCTTTTCACTTATCTATCGGAAGTTTCATCAATTCAATATGATAATTGGTGATATACAGTCGATTTTTTATATGAAACTCCATTTTTTAGAAATAAAATAAAAGGTTCTATTATAGAAATTACTACCTAATAACATGACATGTAATATAGAGTTATAAATATATGGATGATGTGTGTTTTGAGTAACATAACAATAGTAGGGTCATCATCTATTATTGGGGGTTTGGTCTCAACCAACCTAGATAAATAGTCAACTGTATGAAAATTTTCACAGAATCTATTGGATGGGGGAAGGGTCCCATTAAATTTATACCCTAAACATCAAAGATATCACAAAAGACTAGTTTCATTTTTGGAATTTCATTTTATTTGTAAATATTTCTAAAATCGTGGAAAGTGGGATGTGATTTGTAGATTCATGTGAGTGCTTGAATAGTGATGGATAAAAGAATCTAGAGTCTAAGACTTTTCATCAGGTCATTTGTGGCCCAAAAGGCCACCTATTATAATTGATTTGTATATTTTTAAGATAGAGGAATTCTTATCTTTATCAACACATCTCCTAATCATTATTTCATCCCCATTTTCAAAAATTTTTATTATCTTCCCAATAATATTATTTTGAATCAATTTTTAGCTTCTCATTTAGTTATTTTTTGAAATAAAATCAATAAAGACACCATAAAATATGTAGATTATAGTTGGGGAACACTATGGTGACTTTAGAGTGAGAGGTCATTGGTGTTTAGTTGGAAATTCATGATTAGTGATTTTAGAATGAGATAAACTAGGAATTCAGCATAGATAAACAACCATAGGGATTTCTATTCCAGGTCTATAATTTTTTTCAAGGTAAAAATATTAGTGAATTACTAAAAATATTATTTTCCTCAGTTTGGAATAAGTTTTCATGAGTAAGACATTTAATGTTGAATGGTCTACAAAGATTATTATTTTAGAACCTAACGGATAGGAATAGAATTTATCAAAGGAAAAAACTAAAAGTAGATGTTCAATTTCAGGGATTGTGTAATGAGTTGTAGTTTTATCTAATGTTTTGGAGGTATAGTAGATGCCATGATAAATTTATTGTCTTCTCCAATTTCTTTGTCAGAGGAATCATATATCAATTTGAAGGGTAAAGACAAAACTATTAGTTGGATAATCATGGAAGATATAACAAAATAATTGAGTTCAATGTATTATATCTTGAAATACTCATTGAAATAGAATGAAAGATCAGTCTTGAGTAGATGATTGAATGGGGGGAGATCTTATTGATGTTCAAGATGAATCTCATTTGTAAATAGGAATGATAAAGGAATGATCAGAAGTCTATAACATATTTTGGGTATGGAAGTGATTGGATCAATTCTATCATTGTTGTATCAACTTAAATACCCTCTTTATAAATTATGTGTCCTATAATATTCCCATTTTGTAACCATGAAGTTAAAATATTCAAAATTCATTATAATTTTAAATTTTAAACACTTTTACTGTACTAGAGAGAGTGAATGTAAGAAATATTCAAATGAATCTCTATAAATTTTAAATTAATCCATGATGACATTCATGCAATGCTCAATAAATATTTATAATATACTCAGCATAAAGCATTGTAATGATTTATGGTAATTGTAAGGGCCAAAATGAATTCTGTTATATGCATATGCTTCTAAGGGGAAAGTAATTGTAGTCTTTTTTTGTTGTTAAGGAGAAATTTGGATTTTGAATTATCCATTATATCCATTAATAATGAAATATGTGAATTTATGGATAATATTTGTTGAATTTGATAAACTAAAGGAAGTGCATAGTGATATTTTTATGTTCTTGCATTCAATTTTTTATAGTTGATGAACGTATGCCTAATTTTCAATATAGTTGTGACCACCTCCCTATGTTAATTTGTTACAATACTTATCACAAAAATCATATGTTCCACTTGAATCATACTACCCAATTCACTGTAAAATATTTGGTAGATAATACCCGCATGAAGTGTAACTTCCTGGTTCCATAAGGAACCTAGAGGCGCCCCGTACCAGGTTGGTCACATGGCCTCAAGCATATTTCCCCGAACACTAGAGGCTGTCGACTAGCAGCGAGGGCCTTGGGTGTGATAGTGGGAAAACTATGATCTCATTGGAAGAGTACAGAGCGGATGAAAAGAACACAATCAATAGTGGAAGCAGTAAATATCCAACTATTGTAAACAATGGAAGACCAAAATAATACATGACTAGAGAACATATATATATGAAATGATGCATGATACATACGTCTACTAAAGTAGCCAAGAAAGTCACAATGATGGAAATACAATAGTGCTAAACCAAAGTACAAAAGAAAGGTAAATAGATAAACTCCTCAGCTTTGCAAGCCAAAGCTTGGTCTCATGCTCTCCAGCTCCACAACAAGTGAAGTACCTGAAGTAGAAGGGATCTTGCCCTTATCAATACCTGCAACAATATAGTCTGTTTAGGCCCAAACACATGACCCAAACATGATGTGAGACTAAATCCTTGTATGAAACCACTCGAAGATATGTTCGTAACAGTCAGTGAGTATATGGAAGGTAAAGTATAGGAAACACTAAATAGTAAAGAGTCAATAGTAAACAGAAAAGTACTCACTAGTAAACAATCCATAGGTAAATCCAGAAATAGTGAAGCAAACAGCTAACCATAAGCAGGTAACCCTCTATGATGTACTCACTGCCATCCCCTATGGTCTTACCTTAGAAGAACATACAACCCTATAGGCAGCACAGTCGGTGTAACCCCTATAGTTATGTATAGGAATTAAATAAAGACTTTATGAGGAAGCACTCATAGTCTATCCCCTTATAGTCGAAGTAAATCAAGACTCTATAAGGAAGCTCACACAGTCCATTCCCCACATAGTTTAAGGTAGTGAAGGACTCTCTGAGGAAGATCACATGTCAATTCCCCTTATAGCCCCGAGGTCTATGACTCCCTGGGGAAGCTCACTCGGTCAATTCCCCTTATAGACCAAGTTGTTCAGTTTAGACAAAGACTCTATGAGGATGTTCACTCAGTCTATCCCCTTATAATATAAAGAAATCAATGAATCTATGAGGAAGATCACTCAGTCAATACATTTATGGCCCTAAGTGGTTCTAAGATCTATGAGGATGCTCACTTGGTCAATTCCCCTTATAGCCAAAAGTTCTCCAAGACTTTCTGAGGAAGCTCACCCCGTTAATTCCCCCTATAGTCTACTACACCAGGTTCTCACGACCCTATATAAGTCCACGAGCATAGAAGTGCAATATATCCAAGTTAAACCTACAGAACTACATTGATAATGATTCTAAATCATATCAAGCATGTCAGAAATAAAAATACTCCATCCTAAAGTAACATGCATGGAATCAGGAAAAGTAGTCAAAGATGAACATGACCAAATAGTCGTAAATAGAACATGCATGGGAGAGACAAATACAAAACATAATAATCAACTCTATTATTATCCAAATATCCTCTACACATGCATATAAGAAGGGTAGGTAAACAATAGGGGTAAAACAGTAAACACACAATACCTCGTTCAAGGGTATTGGTGAAATTTTCCCATAAAACTCATTGAATTCGAACAAAAAGGCACGAAACACCTACCTAGAGGTAAGGAGATCAATATACATGATCCATAAAGCTTGAATCTCCATGGAATGTCATAGATAGAAGAAAATTTTCAAGACATTCAACCCACGATGACAGGAAATGAAGAGAAACTGAAAAACAAGGCTCAAGAAGAAGAGAGAACACACCGAAGAAGTGGTTTCTGTCCATCAGAAGTGAATATCCAAGGATACTTGGAGGATAGGGGGCTCCTCGAAGATCCATGGATACTCAGTGCTCCCGAATGAACAAAACCTAAAATAAGTGGTTTCTATCTATCAGACATGACCTCGATGTGTTTAATGAAAAAAAGTGGAAGTACACATTGTGCACTTTTGGAGTACATGTCGTGTACTCGCCTTTTCCATACTCCACATTTAGTGGCCTCCAAGTCACTTAAACATGACTATTTATGCGGCTACTACACAGGAAACACACGGCCTGCTGCGACATGAAATTACACGGAGTGTACTCATAAAGTACACAACGTGTACTTATAAAATATCTAGAAATTCCTATTTTCTCCAAAAATGACCAAAATGTAAAAACATACCCGAAAAGAAATTCCATGTTCTTAAAAAATTCCCGCATTAAATAAATTCATCCCCGAATTTCCTAACACGTCGTAGAAGAAGAATCCCCAAACAATTCCCACCACTGTGCTTGTACATCGGCCTCTATCTCCCAAGTCTCGTCCTGTACTCACCCGGGCTGTCATAGCACTCGTACCTAGGGAACCGACCGTCCACGGAGAACCTTTTTACTATGATTCACAATCCAGATAGGATGCTCCTAAAATAAATAATCCTCTTTGACCTCAAACTCTTGGGTTTGAAAAACATGAGATGGGTCGGAAAAATAACGTTGGAGCTGAGAAATGTGGAAGAAATCGTGCATAGCTCGGTACCTATGAGTTAACTGCAACTGATAGGAAACTGGCCCAACTCTCTCCAACACCTCCAATGTCCCAACATACCTCGGCGACAGCTTACCCTATCTCTTAATCCTCACATGTCCCACCCTCGGTGTGACACTAAGGAAAACATGATCCCCTACCTCAAACTCTAGTGTTCATCTCTACTGATAATCATATGTCTGCTATCGAGACTACTAAGTAGACATCCTTTTCCAAATCAACTCTATCTTCTTTGAGGTCTCCTTAACAAGTCTAGGTACCATAAAAGCTACCTCTTCTTCCTCCATCAAACATACAGGTTATTGTCATGGCCTACCGTACAAATCCTAATAAGGTTCCATCTGAATAGTTGCTTGAAAACTATTGTAGTATTAAAACTCTCAAATAGGTATATGTTTCTCCCAAGAACCTTTGAAATATAGAATTCATGCTCGGAGCATATCTTCAAGAACCTAAATCATACGATCGGACTGGCCATCAGTCTGGGTGTGGTAAACTATACTCAAAAGTACTTGTGCTCCCAAAGCCTTCTAAATCACCTTCCAGACCTGAGAAGTAAAATGGTCATCCCTGTCTAAAACAATGGAGTGTGGAACACTATGTAGACATAAAATCTCCATGATGTACAACCGCCCCATCTCATCCACACTAAATTTCTCCTTGATCGGCAAGAAGTGAGAAAACTTTGTGAGCCTGTCAATGGAAACCCGAACTGCGTGATTCCCTCGAGGCGACATCAAGAAGCCAGTCACGAAGTCCATTGCAACATCATTCCACTTCCACTTAGGAATGGGTAACTAATGTCAAAGTCATGTGGGTTGTTGATGCTCTGCCTTCACCTACTGACAAGTATAACACCTCATGACGAATCTAGCAACATCCCTATTCATACCTGGCCACCAATACTGACGGTGTGGATCACGATACATCTTGTTGATGCTAGTATGAACTACCCAAAATGAGAAATGAAAATCTCGCATCATCTACTCACGTATGTCTGCTGGACCCCATACATGTCCCTAGAAACGCACGACCTCATCCTCGCCTACGGTCCATCCATGAATAGGGTGATATCTTGACACACTTTCTCTTAGGACTAGGCCTTCATAATCTGATAGCTTCCTCATTTGAACTCGATCAAGAATATTAGAGGTAACAGATACAGAAGAAAGAAAAGTATGCCCCTATCTGCCATGCACCTCGAAATGCATCTTTGAGAACATAGCCATAAGCTGCCACTAACTACTGGCCTCCCAAACTGCATGTATCTGAGTTCTCCATCTCAACGCATCAGCCACTACATTTTCCTTCCCAGGCGTATGCGCAAGCTCAAATTCAAAGGACTGTAGGTACTCAACCCACCTACGTTACCTCAAATTCAGATCATGATGATTGAAGATGTACTTGAGACTCTTGTGGTCGGTGAAAAAAACAAAGTTATCTCCCAGAAGACAATGCCTCCAATAGTGTAGGGAATGAACAACAGCTACCAACACCAGATCATGCGTCGTGTAATTCCTCTCATGTGGCCTCAACTATCGAGATCCGTACACAATGACTCCATCTCCATGAATAAGAACAGCCCACATCCAGATACCTGATGCATTGTATTAAATAGTATAGCTCTTTCCCGGCTCTGTCAAGACTAGTATCAGTGCTAAAGTCTACCTCTCTTTCAGCTTCTGAAAGGGCGACTCACAAGAATATGACCATGTGAACTTATCTCTTTTCTTGGTCAGACCTATCAATGGTGCTTCAAGGAATGAAAAGAATGTATGAAACGTCTGTAGTATCCAAATAGCCCTAGAAAACTCCGCACCTCAAAGACATTCTTCAGCTACTCCTATGAGACTATAGCTCTAACTTTCTCTGGGTCTACTGACAGTCCTTCCTATGAGATAACATGAACCAAGAAGTGAATTTGACCCATCCAAAAGTGGCACTTTGAGAGCTTAGCATATAACTGATGCTCCCTCAATGTACTCAAAATAAGCTCAAGATGGGTAGCATGGTCATGTCGAGTGTGAGAGTACACCAAGATATCATCCACAAAGACCACTATGAAGGAATCCATGTATGGATGGAACACTCGGTTCTCCAGTGCCATGAAAACTACAAGCACGTTCGTGAGACCGAACGACATAACAAAGTACTCTTAAAGACCATACCTGCTGTTGAAGGCTGTAAGAGGTATATCCGATGGTCTAACGGGCAACTGATGATAACCGGATCTCAGGTCAATCTTCGAGAACTCCCAGGATCCTCAAAGCTAATCATAGAGATCATCAATCCTAGGAAAGGGATATCGGTTCTTGACTATCAACTGGTTCAACATCTGAAAATCCACACAAAGCCTGGGGGTACCCGCTTCCTTCTTCGCAAACAGGACAGGTGAACCCCAAGGAGAAGTACTGGTCGGATGAAACCCTTGACGTGAAACTCCATTAACTACTTCTTGAGCTCCTAAAACTCAGGTGTAGCCATCCTATAAGGATGAATGGACACATGTGACACTCATAGAACATGCTCAGTCGAGAATTATAACTCACGCTCTAGAGGAAATCAAGAAAAGTCCTCTTGAAAGACATCTCTGAAATGATCCACCACTGGAGGAATGTCTAATTTTGAAGTCCCCTAGTCATCCAGATAAAGACTAGAAATCTGGGCTATAGCTACTCCCAACCCATGATGCTCTGGACCCACTCTACTCGCCTGGACATCCCACTCACCCCTATGAAGAAAGGATCCACCCTCTAGTGATACGAAACACACCCTGCGGAAATAATAGTCGACAAATGCCTAGAATGGAACTAACCAGTCTATCCCGAGAATGAAATCATATCCAGTCATCTCTAGAACCTAGTGGTCCCATAAGAAGTGACATCCACCAACCTGTAGAGGGGACTCTCTGCACTGACGTACACTAGCCGTTCTAGTCCCCAATGGTGTGTCTAGCGTCAATATATCAGTATAAGAAATGACACATAGCCCTAGGCTCTCCACGTAAGCAAAAGATATAAAGCAATGGGAAGCCCCTATATCAAAATGAACAGAAGCTTAAATTGAGGGTACTAAGATCGTACCTTGAACGGTACAAGTACTAGGATCCTGCTCTTGTTGGGTCAACTCCACTGCAAAAGTTTGGCATGTACCACGGCCCTGTAACCCTTCTTGACCACTCTGAGCTGATCCACCTTGATGATGCTAAAAATCAAGCGACTGACTAACATAACCACGCCATCCACCTCAGCCCGAACGGCTGAAAGAACACTAGTTCCCAGACTGGTGAGAAGATGGTGGAGCTTCTCCCGAATGAGGATTCATAGAGGAACCCATGTCACCTGCTGCAAGAGAGAGGAACTGAAAAAGCGCTGAAGATGGCCCATATTACTGCAATATCGGAGTTCTACTAGGTCTCTCGAGCAATGTGGCCTCTTATTCCATTTTCTCCCACACTGGTAGCACACCTCTTGGCTACCACAAGATGCATTCCACCTCCTCTGATCTTCTTATGAAGCCTCCTTGCGGTGCTTCCGACTATCAATTGGCGGAGCACAAACTATGGATGTTGAACCGTCCTAGCTCGTAGCTCTAGAATCCTTCAGATTGCGCTCTTTGAGTAGCGCCTGGTTGATGATAGAATATATCAAAGTCAACATGAAGATTTTACCCTATGACCAGATGTCATACCTCAGAAAATCCTCAAAATATCATGCATGGAACAACTCATCACCTCCTGGAATTGGTGTGAAATGCTACAGCTCTGTGAAGCGGGAAGAATACTCCATAAAAGAAAGAGTACCCTACTCTAGAATCATGAACTCTTGGGTTCGGTCGGCCCTCATGGTCTCTGGATAGAAGTAATCATAAAAGATGTGCTGAAACTCAACCTAAGCCATATTCTGCTGGTGTCCTTCCTGTGAGACCACATCCCACCATCTATTGGAGGAGTCTTGGAGAATGTAGGTATCAGACTTCACCCTACACTTTGGAGGTATATCCAGATGCACGAAAATCATCAGCGTGGCCTCTAGTCATGACTCAGTACCCTGGGGTCCTCTATCCCCTGAGAAAGCGGGAGGATGCTACTGTTGAGCGACCCGAGTCAAATTATCCATCGATGTAGTAGAAGGAAGCGCTCCCTGACCATTCTACATCATCCTCAAAAATACCTCCATGAATTGTGCATCATCCCCTATGTTAGGTACAATGGTTGGTGTCGAAGCTGGCATAACGGGAGGATCTGCATGTGGTCCCTGATCGGCCATGTCTGGTGTCTGATTGTCGTCTGGAAATAGGCACACAACCAGAGGATAATCTCAGGGGCATGAAATTTCTATGTCATGCACACATCGTAGATCAATATTATCAAGGACTAAAAACAAGAAGTGTAAGAATGGAATAGGAGAAATAAAGCACTGAATTTTTACAAAACATGACTACACGGTGTGTAAATCTACTGCACGACGGGTTCCCTGAAGTCATTCAAATGTGTGTGTACTCCTGTCCAGACTGGTCGTGTAACACCCCAGATGCACAACGTGTTGTCTCCACACACGACGTGTACTGGAGTCCCCTTTCCCTGCCAGAGTCCTTCTACCCGGCTAAGCCACATGGCTCTCCTAAGGAAAAACTACATGGCGTCTAACATACCTACACGGAGTGTATTAGACAAGCTTCACCTGGCCTATGTTGTTAATGACACGACCTAACACACGGCTCAAACTACACGGTGTGTTCCATATGGACATGGCATGTGTGAGAAAGGATAACACCAGCCCGTGTTGTTCGTGACACGGCCAGGTACCTAGGTCAGACCACACTATGTGTTCAAGGAAGACACAGTGTATAAGCAATAAGGTAACACCAACCCAAGTTGTTCGTGACACGGACGGGTACCTAGGTCATCCTACAAGGCGTGTTTAGATGGAACACGATGTGTATTAGACACGACCCGGCCATCCTATGTTTTTAGTGACATGGGTGGGCACGTGGTCGACACTACACGACGTGCTCGATGGGTACATTATGTATTCCCACCAGACTTTTCCCATCTCGTGTCTCTGCCCAAATGGCCTATGACACAGTTTAGATATTAGACTGTGTGTATTTATAGTACATGGCGTATTCATAGGAAAAACAGTTTCTTCCCGTAAAAAAGAACACATGGAATGTAGGTAACACTACACGGCATGCATTCTGGGTTTTCCCAGACATTAATCCTCAGAAACAACTCATGCACCCGGAAAACACAGAAACATGCATTTAATGTACCAAATTACGATCCGTGAGGGCCCATACTCCCTGAGAATCAATGTTTGGAACCCTATACAAGTTATAAACATGAAGATAGTGCGATGATCCACCAAATTCTTGTCCATGAGGCCCCATAACACCTCAAGAACCAAATTTTGGCATTCATTCAAACAAAACCTTACAAAAAATTACCTATCAAGTAGCACATATCTCTATCAAGGAATCTATCACAATAGCAAGCATATTCTACCCAACATCTATCAAAACAACATGCAATCGCTAATGCATCCTAGATGACATGGAAAGAATGCATGGCATGTGATTTCTAAAAAGTGCATATATGATTCATGAGATGGAATACCCTCATCCCATCGGGTTGCGACAGAAATGGAACCTCAATAACATCAATGGTAACAGCAAAAAACATGTGAATCACCCAACAGTGAAATAAAATCAACTCTAAAATTGAAAACTACAAAAATTGCAATAACAAGGCAGATTGGATTTTCCCTGTAGACAGGTTAGCGACTCCCGGGTACATCTTTTTACCAAGTACCTATTTCTTCCTATCCCTGGATATAGGATCTAAAAAAATAATTCAAGAGAAAAGAAATCCTCGGATACCACTTTGTAACATCCCGGTTCTAGAAGCCACCCAGAGAATCCCCATACATGGTTGGTCACATGGCCTCAAGCACATTTCTCCAAACGCCATAGTCTGTCAACTTGTAGAAAGGGAATTGGGTGTAATAGTGAAGAAACTATTACCTCATTAGAAGATTATACAGTGGAAGGAAACAAAACATACAATAGCATAAGTAGTAAATATTCAACAATAGTAAATAGTGGAAGACTAAAATAATAAACAACAGGATCACACAAATATATAAATGATCATGATACATATTTCTAGGAAATCATCCAAACATGTCACAATACTAGAAATACAATAATGCTAAATCAAAGTACAATAGAATGTTAAACAGATAAACTCATAAGCATCACAAGCCATAGCTTGGTCCCATGCTCTCCAGATCCACATCAAGTCATGTACCTGAAGTAGAAGGGTGCTTCCCCTTATCTATACATGCAGCAATATAGTCTTTTTGGACCCAAAAGCATGACCTAAACATGGTGTGGGACTAAAATCAGTATGCAACCACCTGATGATCTATGCATAACAGTTAGGGAGTATATGGCAGGTAAAGTACAGTAAACAATAAATAGTAATTAGTCCACAGTAAAGAGGAAAGTACTCAGCAGTAAACAATCTGTAGTTCAATCATGCAACAGTGAAGCAAACAGCTTACAATAAGCTGGTAACCCTCTGGGAAGTACTCAAATCTGTCCCCTATGGTCCTAGCTAAGATTTACAGACAACCCTCTGTGCAACACACTCGGTCTAAACCCTTTGGTTTTGTATAGGAATCAATTGAAGACTTATTGAGAAAGCACTCACAGTCTATCCCCTCAGCGTCAGAGTAATGAAAGACTCTCTGAGGAAGCTCACACAGTCCATTCCCCACATAGTCTAAGGATGTCGAGGAAATTCTGAGGAAAATCACATGTCAATTACCATTATATCCCGGAGGTCTAGGACTCTCTGAGGAAGCTCACTCGGTCAATTCCCCTTATAGACCGGGTCGTTCAGTTCAGACAAAGACTATCCGAGGATGCTCACTCAATCAATCACCATATAGTCTCAAGCAATCAAAGACACTCTATGTAAGCTCACTCGGTCAATCCCCTTATAGCCCTTAGTGGTTCTAGGCTCTCTAAGGATGCCCACTCGTTCAATCCCCCTTATATCCAAAAGTGCTCCAAGACTCTCTATGGAAGCTCACCCGGTCAATTCCTTCTATTTTCTACTACACCAGGTTCTCACAGTCCTGTGTAAGTCAACGAGCATAGTGGTGCAATATAGCCAAAGTAAACCTACAAAACTACTTGGATAAAAAGTATAAAACTTATCAAGCATGTCAAAAATACAAATAATCCATCATACTGTAATAGGCATGGAATCAGGCAAAGCAGCCAATGATTAACAGGAAAAAACGGTTGTAAAAAGAACATGCATGTGCGAGACACATCCAAAACATAACAATAAACACTATTAATATCCAAATATCCGCTACATCATTATACAAGAATGTTAGGAAAAAAAATGGGGTAAAATAGTAAACACGCAATACCCAGTTCAAAGGTATTGGTGGAATTTGCACATAAAACACAATGACTTCGAACAGAAAGGCACAGAACACCTACCTCTGTGTTAGGAGATCAATATACATGAACCATTAAGCTTGAATCTCCTTATAATTTCGTAGATCTATGATAAAATTGAAGACATTCATCCAATGATAACTTGAAAATGAGAGGAACTGGAAAACAAGGCTCAAGCAGAAGAGAGAAATCCCTGATGCGATTCCAATGCAATCAACGGTGCTCGATTCAGAAGATGGAAGGAGGATCAGAGGATCGTCAAAGATACGCAGATACTCGGCACTCTCGGATGAATGAAACCTAAAAAAAAGTGGTTTCTGTCCATCAAACGCGACCCCGGTGCGTTTAATGAAAAAAATGAAAGTACACTGCATGTACTTTTGGAGCACACAGTGTATACTTACCTTTTATATAATCCTATTTAAGCGGCCTCCACCTCACTCCCACATGGACGTGTATGGGGCTACTACTCGTCTAGCACATGTCCTACTGTGGAAAGAAAGTACACGACATGTTATCATAAAGTACATGGAATGTACATAGAAAATTTCCAAAAATTCATCTTTTCTCCAAAAAATGACCGAAAAGGAAAAACATACTTGAAAAGAAGGTCTGGGTTCTTACATGAAGAATCTGGGAAACGTCTTCTCTACCTATCAGATATATGATTTGACTGAGTCTAATTTTAGGATGTCTGATTGCATTATATGATTATTCAATATGGATCTGATGCATGAAAAGGGTAGAGATGATGCTCGGTATATCATATTGGGTCCATCCTAATGACCTTATATTTTACTATAACATTTGAAGAAGTTTGAACTCATTAGTTTTAGTAACCATAGTTGAAACAATAGTAGGATAAGAGTGATCATGGAAAATAAATTTATACATCATGTGTGCTAGAATAGGTTTCAAATCAGTTTTATAATTAATTTTTGTGATAGAAAACATAAGAATACAATATGATTTTAAAACTAATTTTGAATCATTTTCCTCATTAATTTATAAGGAGAAGAAGTAGATATCAAATTGAGACGGGGTTCTAGGGAGTTTTCATGATCATTTATATTTATAGAGATTATATATGGATTGTCAACATCAACATCCCTATTTATGATTTGGTCAATCAAGGGTGAAAATTTCACGAAATAATCTCTCATTATAATATAAATATCATAATTGAATATTTTTCAATTGATCCTCAAAAGTATCCTCAGAAGCATGGATATAGAATGAAGAGTGGTCCTTTGATGGTTATTAAATAGCTTAAAAAATATTTTATCTTCACTGGTTGGACACCAAATTCAATTAATATGATTTTTTTATGGACATCAATTTTAGTTCTACATTTAATAAGGAATGATATTCCTAGAATCATGAGAGATGAGGAAGATGGTGTCTCACTTTCGATGTCAAGGTCATATAAATTAGCTGGGTGGATAAGATCATTGACCCATACAATGACATGCTCAATTATTCCCTCTAGAATGTTAGTTTTTCAATTGGATTATTGTATGAAAACAGTTTTGGTTAAAAAGTAACCTAGAACAATGTTGGATAAGATTGATTTCAACATGACATTTATCAAGGCTACTATGTCCAAGAGTGAATCATCAACATTAGAACACCCTATTTGGCATAGAACATTAATGTTCCATTGAATATTACACTTCATGTTAATGTAATATTGGGTAAAAATATTTTCAATGTGTGGGAATTATCAATGTGGGTATATTATTCATTTTTTATATAGAAATCCCATCTCCATGGGTAGACGCCTAGACTGAACCATCATACCAAAAGAAGAACTGAAATTTCCATTATTTGGAGATTTTATCATTCATTCAAATGGTCCATCATACTAGAGGTATCAACATGGACCATTCCTTGTGCTCTTGGTAATTTAATCCTATATATTTTATACCATTCTACAGGTCATGAACACATGATATGATATTAGTGTCTAGACTAATAATGTTTCCATGTTTCCTCCATACTATTGAATCCAATTCACTATTAAAGAATAGATGGCCCATTGTTTCTATCACAAGGTTTAGACATTTTATTTATAGATAAAATTGAAATTGAAATTACATTTCCATTGGGGTTGGGAACTTTTTCATCTTTTGTTGGAAATAATTTGATTATTTCTACTGGATAAGGTTGGATGAATGTTTTCCAATTTAATTTTCATTATTTTTGAGCCTAAAATTGGTGAATGACAAAGATATTCAAAATTATATTCCCAGGGTTTCTTAGAATAACATTCATGTCAAACATCAGTATTTACATGATTTGGTTTCTTGTGAAATAAATGGGATTATATTGGTAATTGATAAGTATCACAAGTATAGTGGAATATATAAGCAGTAGGAATAGGTTTTCTTTATTGTTGTTTAGGACCAAAAGGATAATGTTATTTTAAGTTAATTCCACCATGAATATATTATAATTTCATTTATTTTGATTTGGTAACTAAGGGGGGATAAAATATGGTATTTCCATACATCAGTCTCGGTTTATAGGTAAAATATAATTGATTTTAGTGGGGTTGGTTGGAGTTTCTAATGTACATAATTGATTATTGAGGGTTGGTGTTTGATTGAGCATATGCTACATTTGAGCTCTGTTGGACTAGAATAATCTAATTTTCATCATTTATTTGTAGTCGGGTTTCAGTTGGTTGAGTTGGTGAGAGAAAAATTCTACAATTTTTGGAAGGTCAAGGGGATATAAATCTTGGAGATGATGAAGTTAGGGATTTTTTTGCCCCAAATTGTTGTAAAAAAAATATCGGTAAGCTCACTCATCTGCCTTTTAATCTTATTGGGAACTATAGATTGATTCTATTATACATTTTTTGACTTGATCATAGTATTGAGTATTTAATTGTTATGTGTTTGTTCCCGTATTTCCTATGAGATATCGTGTATCTAAAAGTGTTTTTTCTAAAAAATCACAACCACTTGTGACATCGATGAGATTCATATACATAGCCAATAACCCCTCATATAATTATTTGATTGATATTGGGTAATTTTTGTTCTTGTTTGGGAGTGTTTCTATTGTATTTCTGAACCTCTCATAATACTCATAGAGCGATTCATTAGGGAATGGATAGATACCACAAATTTCTCTTCTGGTAGAAGCCTCCTGATATGTGTGAAATAATTTCTCTAAGAATAGTTTCTTTATTACATTATATGTGTTTATGTAACCAACAATGAGGTAGTATATCCCTAATTGGGAGGAGTCATCTGAGGAGAAATGGAATGCATGATGTTTGATTTTTTATTCACAACCCACTTGAGGATTCATGGTATGGAACATAATTGGACATTATTGAGGTCAATAAGAGGATCATCGTTAGTTAGACAATGGAAATTTGGAAATGATGAATCATACCTGATTTGAGTTAAAAATATGCCTTGATGTTTTGGAAATGAATACTAAGGGATGAATAATTAATATAATTGGAAGCTTGTTCATTAAGGGTTGGTTACCTATGATTGGACATATATAGAACAATCAGATGGAAAATTAGTGGGTCTTGATTGTATTTTATTATCCATCATGTTTCTATTATGCCAGGGAAGTGTAATCCAATTTTTTTGGGTCAAACAAATCTAATGATTTTTATGGAAAGCTATGGTGAATTAATGAAAATTTTTGAATGGATGAGGAAGGAGGGGATTTCTTAGTGTTTTTTGTTTAGATTTTTTTTAATATAAAAATTGATAGAATAATTATCACGCCACCTAAAAATAGATCCATTGGAAATTTATCTACTTAATTCCCATCTCCTATCCAAAGGTCTAGTTATCTTTTATAATTTTTATAGAGACACTCAAGTTGAATACTCAGTGACCAAACTATATTTTAGATTTAATTGTTTTTACTTTTTTTTGTAATGGGTAAGGGTTTTGTTTGTAGATCATAAGACAAATGATTTATTGATGAATTTAATTTAAAAATATAATAAATATCTGGTTTATTTAATAATTAGTTATATATAATTATGATATCCTTTATCATTATAATATATTTCATTAAATAAATATTCACTTCACAAAATGATTTCGATCATAATTTCCAATTGTTTTAGATTTAATATAATAATTACTAGGGTTATAATATCAATTATAAATTGACTATGGATGTGTATTTATTTTTATAGAAAATCTATGTAATCCTCATGTTAAACCAATCGTGTAATTAATTCATGATAATTTAAGATTTAGTATACATAGTGTTAAGATTAATAAATATTTAACAACCAAAATCCCTCAATCACCTGAAATCACAAAATTATGAATCACCCAATGGATTATTTAATAATACATTTAAATGGTTAATAATTTTCATTTTTTGTATGTAGATTATTTGATAAGAAAAGAAAAATAATAGTACTATAAAAATGTTGTGTCCTGAACACAAACATGAATGTTGAAGAGTGTTAAACTCCCCTATTGGATTAAATGAGAAAGTGTAAAAATGATATTATTTTTAACCTTATTTAAAAAATATTAAGAATTAATATTAAAAATATAAGTTGGGGGATTATAAGAGATGATTAAGTTAAAAAATTAATTAAAATTCAAATGAAATTACAATGAAACCTTTGTGATTACATTTAAAAACAAGAAATAACAAACATGAACTAGAATGTAAAGGAGAGGCTTCTACTATTGAAAATAGAGTATGGAAAGTCTTCCTTGGATATTTTCAACTATTTGTTCATGTATATTCTTATCCTTGAGTTCTAAAGTTTTATACTCTTTCATGGATAAGAGTGGAATTTATTTATAGCCCACGGTGGTAGACTGTTTGCCTCCAAAAATTAAACTTCATATTGGATTGATAGTTTGAGAATAACGAATTCCAAATTATAAAAAATAAACTCCTTAAATGTTTTATATATGGATGTGGATAGTATAACCTCCAAAATCAGAGTCCAATTGTCTTTTTACCCAAATATATGTTTTCTTCCATAAAACATGTTATGTTGTCCATTTTATCTAGAATTTTTCAATGGAAATAATGTTAATATGTTTTGTAATATTAATATTCCCTAAAATATGAATCATTTAGTCAAACTATTTCGGAACCTATATCTTTTATTTCATAACAAAAAATTTCAGTTCAATTTGGAATGTTGGTTTGGTGAAAATTCTAGAATTTTGGGTTGTTATTAGATCCTTGATAGAATAACAAGATAGACATTCATGCATCAATTCAGTGACACATTTGTTGAGATGGGACATGAAAGTATTATCAAATATGTAATGGAATATCCTGGTATTTCAAGTGGAGTATCACTTAATTTTTACTTCTAAATTCAGAAACTAAAATATAACATCAAATATGGTCTAATTTTATTGGCATATTCATTGGGTCTTCATGTGTGGTCTTGTATACTTTTAAATAGATGAATTGGAAAAAGATATAGGTTAATTTGTTTTTTATAATTTGAATAATGAAACACTAAAAAAGTAGAATAAAATCTTTTGGATTGTTATTTTTAATTACATGATCGAAATATTAAATAGAGGTGTAATTGAACAAATTCAAAAAATTATCTCAATATTTTTTTTATGATAAACAAGAACATTGAATGGAAATTAATAATTTTTCCATAAAAAATCAATTATGTTAGTAATGTAAAATTTTAAGTGAATATTTAATATTAATCATAATATCTCAATTTTTTGATGAATTTTATTTTCTTGGAAAAAATCTTATAATCTATTCTTCATAATCTCCATCTATTTTCTCATACTATATATATTTATGGAATTTCTATAGTTTCTTAAACCATTTCCCCTCTTTGAACATTAATCAACAAAATAATGGTTTGAATGAAAATTTGATGATATTTCTCTTTTGGATTGGGTATAATTTAATTACTTATCCATATCTATAAATATTTTTTTTACCAAATTATTTTTTAATTACTCCAAGGAAACATTAAGTTATCCATTAATTTATATGATTATTGATTGAAATATTTCAATTGATTTTTGAAATATTATTTTATGAATAACATTAACAAATCCAAAGGGATTTTTTTAATCTATACGAAAATAAAAACCATTCCCACTACTATACCCATTTTATAGTATTTAACATCTTTTAAATGATTTCATTGGGTTTATAATGTAAAGTCATATAAAAAAGTATATTTTAATATTTATCTTACTTTTTCTTTATTTCTCTAAAGGACATGAGTTTATTAAAAAAACTATGTTGAAGATTAATTAAAGGATATATCATATATCTTGTTAACTTTGTAGCTCTTAAGTTTCTCTTAAAACATTCTCTTTATTGTGATCATTGGACATTAAATTACTTATATATAGGAATATTATTTTGTATCATGGATATGATTATTTTCTTTCCATATTCCATTTCATTATTTCTAGTGTTTTTACATGGTATGTTATTTGATTAAATAGGGAAATATTGAAATTTCATATTATTTGTTCAATACAAAATTTATTGATAAGGAATATCCTTTTTGAATGAAATCAATAATTTATTATACAAGGAATGCATTTGACATGTAGTGAAAGTTGATTCTTGAGAAAATATATCCCTTCAAGGTATCAATATGTGTCATAAGACAATTCGTTTTTCCAAATTAAATAGGGTTTTGGTGTATAATTATCCATCAATTAAACTCTCTTGATGTATGGTTTTATGGTATAGATATCATGATGTATGAGATTATGACATACAATATAAATAATTTCCTACATTTGGAATTTTGGTAATATTATCCATGAAATTTTTTCATTGATATTATCCAAAGATTCATTTCATGCACAATATATTGATAAAATGAAATTTTCATCAGTTATATACCTTGTTTTATTGATAGTACCTTAGTCGCCTATAATAGAATATATTGAACTCACCCTTATAGAGTATTTAATCTATCCATTATTTTGTTTCCTTTCCATAGAATAGTAATATTAAATCCTTCAATGAGCTTCTTGGATTCATAGAATTATATTTTGTTGTGTTTTATTATATATTACCAATGTTAAATTAGTTTCATATATGTATCTATTTCTCCAAAAATACTAAACTGATCAGCCCTTTAATATTAGATCCCTTTTATTTATTCGAATATTATAAAGTAACTAATGACTCAAGGTTATTAAACTAGGGGTTGTAATAGTTTGTATCAGAGGATTTTTAGTAGAGACATTGGGGACTAGATATCAAAATACCTAAATTATAGAACATAAAAATGTGGTAGATACTGAGGATATGATTAGTTGTATAATAATTTCATATTTTATTTGTAAATTAGATATTAAGTGGTATTCCAAGAAGAACATCCTTATTTGGATATAATAAGTTGACATGGTTTTTAAAACATATGTATCTATGGGTAATGACCTAAAAAAGAGATGTTTTAGTATATCTCGACCATCATTTTGACGCTTGGTGAATGGATCCTTACTGTACATGAGGTTTGTAAATACTAAGGGGTATTCTTATTACTAAATAACATTTAATTAAAAAATAATTAAAAAATATTATAATTTTTTTTATGATTCAGAGATATCCCCAAAGAAACTATATTTATGATTATGATATTAATAATACATATATTATAAATTTATGTTCATGATTTCACTAGGTTTTGAATTTTATACTATGAAATTAAATTCTTAATATTGTAGACTTATTTAGTATATTCCATTCTTTGTAAAGGGAACATGGTAGACACAATGGTGTAAATAATCATGGAAAACAAAGAACATTATCTAATGAGAAAGCCAATACAATGGGTTTTGGAGTTGGGAAGATCACGTGCGTGTTACTTCATATATAATAGGTTATGACTAAACAATGTTCTCAAATAGGGATTCATTATGTTGCATGACATGATGCACTTATGTTAGGTCATTTAACAAGACAATATCCTTTATATTTTTGTTGAACAATAAATCAAATAGTATATGAGAGATGAATTTATGTCCCTTAGAATGATATTTTTTGGACTTGGGATGTAATTAATGTGAAATTTTTTATTCGCAATCCATTATATCAAATATTATGCTGATCAAATATGGCCATTGACAAAAAATATATTGATGATGGGGAAACATATCCAATAGAAAATAGATATTTTAATGTATTTTTATTTAGCAAATATTTCCATCTTGAGAAACAAACTAAAATGAACAGGAATTTCCTCATGTTAAATAAAAAAAGTGTTCTAGTGTATGATTATCCAATTACAAGACTATTCATATACACTCTAGATTGTATATATTACATAGAATGTACGATTTTCCATTTAAGTAATGGAAATGGCATACGTATCCAAAAGGAACATTTTTCTCCAAAAAACATCATATAATGAAATAGTTTTAGGTTCCATAAAAATACATAAGAAATTTTATAGAACAAATATATTGAAGGGAAATCAATAGAAGATGAGGATGGGTGACCACCAAGAAAAATAGAATGTGTCATATATAAATATGAAGATGAAGGAATTTATATAACCTGAAAATTATGAAAAGAAACATCCAGGAAAGTGAAAAAATTTAATGGGAGTTTTTCACAAGTTTAGAGATAAGGGTCGTATTTCTAATGAATGTAAGGGAATAAAAGACATCAACACATTCAGGATTTCAAATTGTAAATAAATGAGGAAATATTCAAAAAAAATTATAAAGCATTAATCCAGCATACATCATAAGAGATCAAGGGGAGAAGGAAAAGATTATGTGATCACAATATATGATGTTAAAATTCCTAAATATGTGTTCCATGTACTTTATGAATATCTTCAACTTTAACGATTGAGATATTTGACTCTATAACCTTGCACACTATTATATCTTCAATGTTTTGATAGAAATTTATATATTTCCCTAGTACATTAAGAAGGTTGTTTTTATTCAAAACTCTAAGTTAAAGTATCACTACAACAAGGATGTGTTATAAAGTTCCTATTATGACACATAAAGATTCAATATTTCTAGAATTTATTTGTTTTCATCTAGTTCACATTGATATAATCATTTGTATCTAATGGATTCCATAACATAATTGAAACATTAATTTAAAAGATATGTGAATTATAAATCACAATGAAGTTGTCGAATTCCCCATTTTTAGAGGGGATACATAATCTTCTAATTAGTGTCCATATCCACCTCTAGAAGATTTTATTAATGAGATTATTATGGAGAAGAGTAAAATAACCTACAGATGTAAATAGAAATCTTTATATTGAGGATATACCTATTTCTCCTGATTTTACTGAGGCATTTCCTACAGAATTACATGGAAATCCACCAATGTGTGATGTTTATTATTCCATTGATCTAATCCCTGATAAAATACCTATATAAAATAATACCTATAAAATCTACACTATGTAATTAGTATAGTTGACTAAAAAATTATATGAGTTGTATAATAATGTATTAATACGACCTACTATTTCACTTTGGGGAGCCCTTATTCCTTTATTTAATATGAAAAATGGGTCTATGAGGATGTTCAACAATTATACTGAGGTCAATGATATTAAAATAAAGAAAAATTATATCCTTCATCACATTGATGACTAATTTGATCAAATTCACAATGCTCAATATTTTTAAAAGGTTGATATTCTTTATATGTACCATAAATTTGGTGTAAATTAAGAATATATTCTGAATACAATATTTTATATGAGATATGAGATTTATGATTTTATACTTTTACAATTTCGGTTCACTAAGGAACCCTCTATTTTTATGGATAAAATGAACTATGTATTCCAGGAATATCTTGATGGTATTTTTTTGGTATTTATTGATGATAACTTTGTATATTATAAATGAAATTAGGAACATGATAATCACTTGAGAAGCAATGTCAAGACTCAAAAACAAAACTGTTATATGGAAAAGATTTATTGTGTGAATTCTGGATTAAAAATTATTCTTTCTTTTTTCATACAGTCTCTAATGATGGAATAACATTTGATCTTATGATGCCAAATGTGGTAAAATAATGGTCTAAACTAATGAACATAACAAAAGTATGTCATATCCTTAGGTTGGAAGGTACCTATCAGAAATTTGTTAAAACATTAACCTGATTGGATAACACATTAAAAATATTATAGGTAATTGGGATAAGTTCATATAGACAATAGAATGTAAAGAATTTGTTATAAAGAATTTATGAGGAGATTAGTCAATGATCTATGATTGAATCTATTATTAAGAACTTATTTATTTGGGATATATTTTAATGAATCAATGAATATATGATATTTTTTCATTCTACAAATCAATAATTTTGTTACATACCTGTCAATGTTGGTAAAGACTCATAAAAAGAATTTTTCAATCCATGATCTTGTGTTGGAAGCTGTAATATTTTCATTGAAGATATGCATACATTATCTCTATGGAGAATGATATAATATATAAATAGATCATAAGAGCCTAAAATTTATCTATTATTAAGAAGAGATCAATATGAGTAAAATGTTATGGTTTTTTCTATTTAAGGATTATGATTTTCCATTACAATAGCACCCATGGAAGGATAAAAAGGTAGTTATCACACTTACTAGGAAAGATCAGGTTGTTTTGGCCAAAATTAGGACTGATAAGGATATTATTTCCATAGATATAGTAAATATATATATATGGTAATTATTAAGGAAGGGAATACATCACTCATTTTAAATTATTTTCAAAACATAAAAATATAATAATATAAGGATTTTTTCACCATAAGATAATAATTTTCGAAAGAAAAGTAACACTATGAATGGTGGGAAATTGGAAGAATTTTATTTAAAGATAATGTTCTGAAAATCAGAAAATGAATATGTGTTCCATCTATACCTAATCTGAAATGGGAACTATTGGATGATTATCATAGATTGAATTTTTCTATACACAATAGTAGCATCATTATTTATTGGTTTCTTATGGAACATTTTTTGTTGGGATAATATGAAGTTGGAATTTTTGGATTATGTGTCAAGAAGAATATTTCATCAATAGGGTAAGGTTGGGAGATAGAATATATAGGATTAATTCAATATCAATCATTTCCAATGTATAAATGGGACATCAAAACATTGTAATCTTTCACTAGATTAAAAATAAATCATAGAAAGAATGATTCAATCTGGGTTTTGTTTATCACCTGAAAAAATATATATATTTTCATTTTATAAGAGAATATTTACAACATGAGATCATTTCATGAATCGATATTAATGAAGTTGTAAGACATCATGGAACACCTATTTCAAATTTTTGATCATGATAAATGATTTTCATCAACATTCCCAAAAATTATTTTTGAAATATATTGATACTCAGCTTCATTTTAGGACAACATATCATCCTCAAATAGATGGATATTCTGAAACAACTATTCAATCATTATAAAATATTTTTATGTCCTGATCACTTGACTCTTAACATATTATGGATTAGTATTTACCTTTGGTATGGATTTCATATAAATATATCATCCATTTATGTATTCAAATTCACTTGTATGAAGAATTATATATAAATTGATGTCATACTACAACTATTTGTAATGAAGTTCACGAAAGAAATCATGTAGGCCCAAAACATATTGATGATATTCTGAAAAGGTTAATTAATATTAAAAATCAGAAAAAAGAATATGAATTTATGAAATATAGTTATGCCAATAACCGTTAGAAATATTTTGAATTTCAAGGGGGGGATGATGTTTTCCTGAAATTATCTCTATGCAAGGATGTTATAAGGATCTTTATGACATAATGTATGTACTGACCCATAAATAAGTATTATTTGAACATGTTCTATCATACTATGAAGATTGAATCCTTATTAATGAAACTATATAAAAAGTTTTGGGGAATCAAATGCCTCAATTAGTATGGTTCTTTAGAGGTATCATAAAATAAAGGAAAAAAACATATGAACATATGTAATCTATGAAGAAGAACCATCCTCTTTTCTAAGAAAATAACATCCATGAAAATTTTAATGATGAAATATGTATAGGAGGGAAGAATGAATAATGGATCTTCAATTATTATAAGTGAACATTTTATACTATTAAATCTAAAATACAATTAACATTTTAATATTTCATGGTATAATAATTCTAATTTCATAGGATAAATATCCATTTTGAACAATCATGGTCGATATAAGCCAAGAAAGTGTTTTTGATATTTTCCCTTCGAAGTAAGATTTTATGAATAATTAATAATGTAGATTTTAATTATTAAACATTTTATTTATTATAATGAGTTATAATATTTATAATTAATAATTTATTTACTATAAATTATATATAGATAATGATATGGTCATTTAGTGGTAAAAATATATATTTTTTAAAAATAATTTTATGAGCATAATGTATAACCATTTTAATTAATGAAAATAATATTTAATGATGAATGATTTAAAATTTAACTTTAAATTATATATCTAATTATATGAATTTAATTCCAAATAATGATGATTTATATTCATATCGTTAATGTGAGTTCCTCATATGGTTGAAAAATGCATTTTCATTTTGAAAAACCATTTTGGAATGGTTTGGATGGGTTTGTTAATTAACATCGTTACAATTTAGTGAATTTGATTTGAAAAAATATAATCCATATTCTTATGAATAATTTAAAAATTTGGTAATGAGGATAATTTCATATTTTTTTCTTCTGATGAAAAATAAAAACAACATGAAAAAATGAACCAATATTAAAGTTAAAACGTGTTTACCAGTGGGTTGACCGAAACTGTTGAAGGTTAAAATGACTGAAACACTTTATAAACCCGTAGTTATCAATTATATTTCTTCCATAACATTATAAATCGTTAAAATTTTTACTTTGAGATCCATTTTTTTAATAAATATTCTTAACATTATATAAAAACATTGAAATTTTACATGTTCACTACTCACCTCAATTATTAAAGGGCACCTCCTCCGCTACATTATTCACACCGATTATGTTATTTATCTCAACTAAAACCAGAAAACATTTCACCATAAAAAACCCTATAAATTTTCTAGAGATATTAGAATTACTAAATGGTAGACCCTATTTTTTTAATGAGAGATCCAAATGATTTTTTTCTAATAAAATGTATTCATCTTCAACAAGATATTTCTTTTATTACTTCATATTTTACCACCATAAATTATTTATTAATAATTAAAATATAAAAACACTCTGATTTAACATATAATTTTATTTTATTATTTTTTTTCCATAATATTTATCCATCCCTTTCTCTGTCTAGTGGGAATCAAAACCATCAGTCGTGAGTATGGAAGAATACTGTATTTGGTACCGATGTTACTTCATGTTCATCACTATCTCAGAGGGATACAAAAAATGATATAAATAATAAATATATATGATAATTGTGTGATAAAATTTATTATATAAAATTAATATATAATATACTTCCTTACCCTTTAATCCACTATGTAAATGATAACATCGGTCATGTGTACGTACGTACCACCATTTCCACAACTAATGTGATTTCTTTTCCATGTCCAAATTTCAATAATGAATATAAAAATCTATCTAATGAACAAATATTTTCATTATAATTTTAATATAACTTTTTATATTATTAAACTATATCCTATACAAAATAACCATAAATTTATTTATAAAAATTTCATCATATAAATAAGCAGTTAACACTCAAAACAATGGTAAATATGAAATGTTATTACCATACATGGGAGAAGATGTTACAATTGGACCATATATAATATTATAAATATGAATATATAATTGGTATAAATTAATAATATTTTAAAAACCACTATAAAGGATGTTAAATCATGTTCAACTAGATGGAAGTGTGGGGTAAGGGATTTCATCTCAATCTCTACTCCATTGAGACATATTTAGTTTTGTGCACCTATTTACCTTAATTTGGAATATACAATACAAATTTGATACATTTAAAATTAATATATAATTATTAATGATGATAAATGTTTCAATTCATGTTTATTAATTCAAGGGGGAAGAGTTTTATGTCACCAATGAGGGAAGGAATTGTTTTACAGTATCGTTTTTTGGGATCATTTTATTTTCATTAAAGAAATCATATAATGTATTATATATAATAATCTATTTTCTTATACTATAGATATTTATGGAATTTACATATTTTAACCCAATATCTTACCTATTTATAACTTGAAAAATAAATGATACTTTTATATAGAAATATGATCTTATTTCACTTTTTGATCACGTATTTTATTAAATGACTATATTTTTAAAACTTGTTTTAAAATATTCATTTTTATTTAACCAAATGAATTTTTTGGATATTGTTGAATTTTTTAAATATATTAAAAAAATATTTATAATTTTTTCCAAAAATACATTTTTGACTTTATTTATAAAAATTTAAAATGAATGTTTTTTTAATGTATATGGTGTTAACATACATTCCAATTATCGTAAACATTTTACAATATTTAGATTATTATCCATTATTTCATTGATTTAAAACTGAAAATCCATTCATTAATTGTAATTTTAAAATATAATATCCTTTTTATTTTTTTATAGAGGACATGATTTTATTTCCAAAACAATATTTCTAATTAATTTCTGGTCATATCTTATCTCCAATTAAGTTTGTTTTGAAAAAAAAATCTCAAAAAATATTCACTTTTTTACCATTCGACATTAAATTACTCTTAAATATCCTTATTCTTTTTACAGTGGATATTATTAATTTTTGACCAATATAATATTTATATATATTCTATTTTACTCTGAATGTAATTTTATTGAGTGGGGAAATATTGATATTCAATTTTCATTACCCAATATAGACATTTATTGATAACGAATATAATCTATGAATTAAATATACCAATCAATATTTTAGGAATTAATTTTACATATAGTGACGGGTGTACCACAGAAGTATATATCCCATAGATGCATCACTGGGTCTCATGAGGCAAATTAGTTATCCAAATTAAATGGGTCTTCAGTGTATACCTACCCATCAATTAAACTATCTGGGAATATGTTTTTAAAATTATAGATTTCATTATGTATGAAAATATGAAATATTATATTAATAATTTTTTATTTATAATTCAGTTATTATGATCCATGAGAATGTTTCATTTATATTATCCATATAGGCATTTCATGCAGAAGTTATTGATTAAATTTCACAGGTTTTCAATTATTCTTTCTATCCATATTGATTATAAATTATTTATGCCTAATAAATTATATGTTACACACCCTTATAGATAATTTTATTTCACCATTATTTTATTTCCATTCCCTATCATATGAGGTGAAAACATTAAATTAGATTCAAGGATGATGAAAATTTTATTTTTTATGTTTTATATTCTATTCCCAAGGTAAAATGTTTATCATGTATGTATCTGGATCTAAAAGAGTACTAACCTGATCTATCCTTTGGAATTATATCTCTTGTATCTATTTTGTTGTATTAAATGAGCCATCATATCTAGGTTATTGGAGTTACTATTTTTTATGTGTGCTTATGTTTTTTTGGAATCTCTCAATAATGTTGTGGAACATGTTACTCTTAAAAATGATCTATTCAATAATTTTATTTACAAAGATTATGTTTATTTTTGTTGTTTTTCTTCATGTTATGTGGATATATGACCTAGGGTTATAAATTTAATTGATGGGGAATCATGCATGAAGTTACATGGAGTGATCATATTCTCTTCACTAAGGCCATTCTAAACTAGGATTGAGTTGCATGATTCCTATGTTGAGGTAAATATTTTCCCATTATTTTCTTTAACCCAAATCTAATCAAGGTTATTACCCCTAAGGTTATATTTTTCTTCACTATGATTTTATATATATTATTGGTGGATTTTTATTAAGAAAATAATTAATAGTTTTAGTATTTTTACTTTCAAGGATAAAAATTGTTACTGGTGGGATGGATATAAAGACCTATAATTTTCCTACGTGATATATAATTGTTTTTATATTTCATGTGTCAGGGTGAAAAAGAGGGTTCTGGATTAGTCCACCTTCACGGTTGGCCTCTAAATTTAATTAGGTCCATATTAAACATAGAATTAATTGTTTTAACATAGGATTAATTAAAATTAAATTTTATTTAGGATAGTTTTTTTGGTTATAATTAAAATTTATTAAATAAAAAAACATAACTCATAAGTGATAGATTGGAATCTATTTTTGGTGACCTTGTTATTATAAAAATGTATTCAAATATCAATAGTGATGTTTTCCATGTTTTATATTATATTGTTTTATTTAATATTAGTTCATGTAGGTATTTCAATATAAATAATAAATCAAAAATATAATGTTTAGAAGAGTATGAATGAAAATTTTTAACTCCAAAATGGTTTAATAAAACTTAATTTTCGTACTTGGATTATGTGTAGAGAGATTATATTTTATTCAGAGTGGTATAGTTTTCATAGAATGTATTTAAAACCAAAGACTAATATTTATCTCCATTTAAATTAAACATTGTGAAATATTTATTTTTATTTTTATATAAAACGAGAAAATGGTGGCATGTTAGGGTGACATGAAAGATGATGTTCAATGTGGGAATAATGTTGATATTAGATGTTATTTATATATAAATCTAGTTAATTTTAATTTTGTCATGTTTAATCAATAATGGTAGTTTTTAATTCATATTAATGATGGGGAATTAGTTGAGGTATGTTAGGAAAATAAACTCTATCCTTTATCCTTTTCTTCCATCCCCTTTATTGAAAAATACTATTGTTCCCAATTTAGTCTTTATTGGTGGACTCTCCTTGGAAGAAAAAATTCAAAATTTCCTCTCCAAGTAGAATAAATATTGTAACACACTGAGGTTTTAAAAATTATTTGAAATGCATGAAACCCTTTTTGTGTATATATTTATAACTATACTTTAAAAATATTTTTTTTCGACTTCTATGTTTTGAATTTCGAAAAACAACCATCGACAACTCTGTTCAGTAAGTTATTAGGACCCAAATGGAACAAACATTTATTTGATGAATATTAACATACCCTTAGGAATAGAAATATTAATATTAATATGACCCTAATGAATATTTAATTTTATTAATGTTTTATTTTCTTAAGGATTTAAGATAATGACATCATTGTTAATTTTTTAGTGTGATCTAAAAGCAATTAAAGTTTTTATGTAATTAATTTTTTAATTAAGAATGATTTTATTTGAAAATTAAATTAATGATATTAACACAATTATTTTTAACAAATAGACATCATTTTTTAATTCTATAAGTAGAATAATGGTGATGGTGAATTATTGGGATTTTTTTGAAATTCTTGAATTTTTTATGAATAGTGAAATACAGTAAAATACAGTATATTCAAATTATAAGTTCAATAAAATATTTATGAGATCAAAAGTGATTTAATACCACTTTTTTGAAACTTACAAGAAATTATTACTATTTTGTGTCTCATTAATTATGATTATTCATTTTCATGAGAAAATATATTATAATAATGACTAAATTAATGAAAAATACCCCCTCTCCGCCACTATAAATATCACCTGCATTCCCCACTTCCCCCCCACACCACTCAATCCTTTAGAGTTACCAATGTTGTGCCCAATACTCCTCCCAAAGATTTTCCCCAATTCCTATGGCTTTTTCTCTCACAAAAATTCTAAATCCCAAGTCCTTATGAAGGATCTCAAGGGGAAGAGATCAAGAGATAAACATCCTCTTTTGTTTTCTTTCTTTTCATTTATTTTTTTTTTATTTTTCATTCCCATTGGATTATGTTGGAATATTACATTCCATATTCCCCTTACATCCCATATTATGTATAAACAATTAGATACCCCTTTTATCTCGTCAAAATATTTTATGATATTTTAAGTGACGCAGTTAGGCTGTCGAAATTTATTAAGGGATTTCTCAACTCTTCTTTTATTTTGAGTTCCTTTATTTTCATCTTATTTCCTCAAACCCTCTTTTTCAAGATGAATTAAATCTCCTGAATCTTTTATATTATGAATTTTCTAATGTTCATTTGAAATTAGTCATTACTCATCTTCTTCTCTCCCACTTTTTCAAGGAATTTAAACACCGTCTGTGATGTGTCGATTTATCGACATCGTGGACGATGTGATTTCGATTTATTTTATTTCCATAATGAATGGTCATGAAACCATTATTATGGTTGATCTAGGTTATAATATATCTATTTTGTTTCATCCATGGTTTGGTAATTCCTTTTTACACTGGGTATTAATGTATAAAACAAAATGATGTCATTATTATCAAAGTACCACTAAAAAGATCTAAACAAACATAATTATTGTATTAAATTTTGAATCATCCTCATGTAAGTGTTTTAAATGATAAAAGAAATAATTTATTATACTACAAATATGTAAATTCCACTCCATTACAATTTTTAAGTTTCACTTCCAATTGATAAGAACAACCATCATGAACAAATCATGGAAATCATTAAAGAACTCACCCAAAATAGTGCAAGGAACAAAATACTAACTATTAAAGGGCGAAATGGTGTAATTAACTGATCATATAAGGTATTATAAAGATTTATATGTTTATTTAAGATATTAATAACCCTCTTTTAACCAATATATATGAATTTTAAACATGTTTTAATTAAGAAAATCTTGAGGTAATAGAAATTCATAACTCGACTTACATCCTATAGGTTAACCATATACATTTATATTTATGTGGTATTTAAATTGTTTGTTGGATGAATTATGATTATATTATGATTAATTATCGATATATATAGTGTATGTATATATTAAATCTACTTTATTATGTCTCAATTTAATTATATAATAGTTATATGGGACTTTTCTTTGAAAATCTTCTTTTGAAATTATATTTTACCAAATTCAAAAGCATCATTTTTATGATATAATTCATGTTTTATGATTCTGTTATGGATCATGGGAATTGTTTTTAATGAAGTTTGGGAACTATATTTCCCTCTAATGCATTGTTTATGTGTAATTTGGAGGTCGGTGGTATGGTTACACCATGTTTAACTACGATGGTTACACAAATTGTATGGTAGCAGTGACAGTTACAAATTATACGGTATGCAAGATGGTTCGAAGATTTTTTAAGTAATTCCCCAAGATATATTTATGGTTATATTATGTTATTATGTTTGATGTGGATCTTTTTGAATTCTCAATTTTCACGAAGTAAGTTTTTATGGGTGACAAGTATGTCTTTTGAAGATGATTCATACGTTACAAGTATTCATGGAGTAATGTGTTCGTTCCTTATTTTTATATCCAATAATGATCTTTTTTAGATCATAGTAAGTTTATAAATGGTTTATATAGGTTATAAGGACGTTTATGAAAAATGGAGGAATCCATGTTAAATATTTGAGGAGTTGTCAAAGAAATCATGTTTTATTTAAAAAGATCTATATTTTTCAAAAAATGTATAATAATTCTATGGTATCTACTCTATAATAATGTTTAATTTTATGAATATATTATATCCCAATTATATAAATATATAATATTGAAAATATACTCAATTTAAGAGGATGTGATTTCATGAATACAATCAGGATTATGTTATATAATAAGGTCGGGTGCTTATAATTGGTATCAGAGGATGGTTTAGATAACATTAGGGGTTAAGAGGATGTTAAAAGAGCACCATAAATAATTTTTACTCCATAATTAATTTGTAATGTTATAGAATTTGAATATTACCATTTTTCTTCATCTATGATTTGTTTGTTCACAATGGTTTTTGGCAGAATAACCAATAAAGCTGAAGAGGAGATGCACTAACAGAATGAAATCCTTCCGAATCACCTGCCTAGAATGGTAGGGATTGGAAACGAGCAGTTTGTGACAGTAATAGATTAGATAAGGAATAAAATAAATTTTGCTGGAATCCATGAAAGATAACAACTATAGGTACTACTTCAGAACATGAAAATAGTTGAACATTTTATCAGACATCACCCACGTGGATTCAATGGATTTTCTGGCACAATAGTGACTGAAGGATGGATTAATGTCGTTGAAAATATATTCGATGTTATGGGATGTTTATATAATCAAAAGTAAATTCTTACCATTAATTTTTTTAAGGTGAGGCTGATCAGTGGTGGTTTATGGTAGGTAATATTAGGGATGGAGAGGATTTTGATGCCTTAGAGTGGGATGAATTTTAAATTATTTTCCTTGAATTTTATTTCCAAAGGTGGTGCGACATAGGATGGAGAAAAAATTACATGAATTGAAGAAAAAGGACAAGGAATAAATTGTTGTGTTCAAAGAGAGCTTCACCAGACTAGAAATGAATGCTCCAAATCTTATTCTGGATCATGATAACAAAATCTGTCTTTTTACTCAGGACTGAAGCCAAGGTATCGAAGGGCGTTGGCCTCTAGTGAATTCAAAAGTTATGAATTATTTTTGATGTGCTAAGATGGTAGTGATGTAGTTTTCTGAGGATCGTGGGTATTTTTGTCAACAAGGACAAGAAGGGTCCCAGATGGCAAGTGATGGGTAAGAATCAAGAAAAGAAATATGATGGTAAGAAAATCTAGTTTCCTGTTTCTGAAAAGTGTGGTAAAAAACACGCTAGGGAATGACTTACCAAACCTGGGAAGTGTATTAAATGTGGTATGATTGTTCATATGGCCTGAGATTGTAATTAAAATTATCCTAAGACAAATCCTGGTAAGAAAGTTGTAATGTATTTTAAATGTGGTGAGATGGGTCATTATGAAAATGGCAGCCCAATGAGAGATCTGAATGATTCAAAGAATCCAGAATATAAAAAGAAAGGTGTAGTAAGATCCTTTGAGACTACATGAGTATATGTCAGGAGATACAATGATGTTATATCATGTACTTCATTTGTTTACTTAGATTTTTCTAATGTTTTGTTTGATAAGGGGTCTACACATTCCTTCATCGCTGAGAATTTTTATGGTAAATTGAAAATATCACCTCAACAAATGAGACCAGAACATGTTTTCAAAACACTAGTGGGAAATATTATAATAAATATGAATTATAATAATATTTCTATTGTGTTCTATGGAAATACTTTACCTGTAAACCATGTTTTTTTAACTTTAGTCGAGTTTAATGTTATTTTGCGAATGGATTGGATTTCTATTTATCATGTTAAGACTGACTATGCAGCTAAAGAATTTGTTTTTTAGAAAAATTATTAGTTTTTATACCAGAATGAACCCAAAAATTGATAGCATTTTATAAAGATGAGAAACAATTTAAGGATAAAAATGAATGTTATCTTGCTCATATTGTTGAAAATAAGGGAACTGTTCAGATTAATGATGTTCCATTGGTAAATGAATACCTTGAATTTTTTCATGATGAGTTACCTAGTGTCATACTTGATCAAAAAGTCAAATTCATAATTGATATAGTTCATGTTTCTAAGACAATTTCAAAACCCCCCATATTGTATGGCTCAAATTGAACTTCTTGAATTGAAAAAACAGTTATAGGATTTGATTGATAAAGGCTTCATTCTTCCTATCACTTCTCCATGGGGTGCTCCTGTTTTGTTTTTTAAAAATTAAGATGGTTCCTTGAGACTTTTCATTGATTATAGAGCTTTGAATAACATCAATGTTAAAAAAAGTATCATTTTCCTCTTATCAATGTCTTTTTTGATCAGATCTAGAGAGCTTAGTACTATTGGATGATTGACTTGATATCGGGATAATATCATCTAATAGTGAAGGAGGATGACATCACGAAAATAGCCTTTAGTACTATATATCGCCATTATGAACTTGTTGTTATGCCATTTGGGTTAACTAATGCACCTTCACTATTTATCAATATTATGAATCATATATTTCATGAGTTCTTGGATATATTTTTGGTTGTGTTTATTGATGACATTATTTTATTTTCTAAAAATAAAGGGGTCCATGAAAAATATCTATGGGGTTTTTTACAAACCATAAAGGAAAAGAAACTGTATGGAAAATCCTGCAAGTGTAATTTTTGGTTGCAATATATTTCTTCTCTTTGGCACATTGTAAATAGGGATAGATTAATAGTTGTTCCTTTCAAAAAAAGTTACTAATGAATGGAAATGGCCAAAAAATGTTACAGAGATTCTTCTTTTTCTTAGATTAGCAGGTTATTACCAGCGTTTTGTTAAGAACATTGCATATTTATCTAGCTAGATAACTATGTTAACCCGAAATGGGGTTAAATTTATTTGGACAGAAGAATGTGATGTTTTTTTTTCATTAACGGAAGAAGAGATTGGTGAATGCTCTAGTTTTGGCCTTGCCTTCCTAAAATGGTGTGTTTGTCATCTATAGTGATGCTTCTTTGAAGGGACGTGGTTTTGTTCGAATACCGAATGATTAGGTAATTGCTTATGAATCAAGGAAACTAAAACCTCAGGAGTTAAATTATCCTACATCTGATTTGGAATTTGCGTTTTTGGTTTTTTCTTTGAAAATTTGGAGGCATAATTTATACAGAGCCAAATGTCAAATATATACTGAATATAAAAGTCTAAGGTTTATATTAACTCATAAGGAATTAAACATGAGGTAGAGAAGATAGCTTTTAATAATAAAGGATTATGATTGTAAGATAAATTACCATCTAGGAAATGAAAACAAAGTGTTAGACTCATTGAGTCACAAACATCTTGCATCATTAACCATGTTACGTTTGGAACATGATCTTTTGTTAAATGATTTGATGATTTTTTGGCTTAGAAGTTGTTGGTGCAGGAAATACCTCTGTTTTGTTTCAGGTTTCAATGTAGTCATCATTATGAGACATAATTAAAAAAGCACAGAAGGATGACCATGAGCTACAGAAAAAGGAATAATTAGTTAAAATGGGTAAGTCCCTAGAATCTATCCTTGATAAAGATTGTGATTTATGATTTGGTAAAAGGTTTTGCGTGTCTTGTGATTTTCATTTGAAGATATAATTATTGTGTGAAACTCATAGTTCTCCATTTTTAATTCATCCTAGTAGTATTAAGATATATTGAGACCATCAGGGGCATTATTGGTGGGATTGAATGAAAATGTGATATTGCTTATTTTAATATGAAATGTTTGACATGTCAACTAGTTAAATCAGAGCGACAATTACCGAAGGGGTTTCTTCAGCCATTGCCAGTGCCAAAGTGGAAATAAGAGAATGTATCCATGGACTTTATTGTGGGGCTTTCAAAGAATTCTCTATGTAACTATGTGATTTTGGTTATTGTTTATCGGCTAAAAAAATCATCACATTTTCCTTATATTTGAGATATAGTGTATTTGGATGAGATTTCATTACTATACCTCAAATATATTATGATGCTAATGGGGTTCCTATTGCCATTTAATCTATTTGGTATTCCAGGTTCACTTATATCTTTTAGAATGGACTTCATAAGTTGTTGGGAATTGAGTTAAATTACAGTATAGATTTTCATCCTCAATTAAATGTGAAGTCAGAACGAATGATTCAGACTTTGGAGGATATGATTAGATCTTGTTCAGTGGACTTTTAGGGATGCTGGGATTGGCACCTTTCGGTAGATGAGTTTTCATATAATAAAATTTTTCATTCCATTATATATATGGATCCTTTGGAGGCATTGTTTGGAATGAGGGGTCAGAATCTAGTGTTTTCGAATAAAGTCTGTCAAACAAAGTTGATGGGGCCAAAATTAGTAGAGAAAGTCGCTAATAAAGAGAATATGATCTATCTTCACATGAGGACAGCTCAGATCAGGTAGAAAAATTATGAAAATAACTGAAGAAAAGAAATATATTTTGAGGTAGGTGACCATGTTTTCCTTAAAATCTCTCTTTCTAAAAGTGTGATGTGTTTCAGTATGAAAGGGAAGCTATGTCCACAATTCATCAGTCTTTTTGAAATAGTGAAGAAAGTTGGACTATTTTCATACCAGATAGATTTTCCTCTGAGTTTGTCTTAGGTACACAATGTTTTTAATGTTTCGATGTTGAGGTAGTATATGAAAGATTCATCACATATCTTGATCGCTGAAGCAGTTTAGCTGGAAGAGAACCTTTCTTATGTAGAGAAATCGGATTAGATTATTGATCGAACGAAACATGTATTGTGGAATAAGATAATCCACTAGGTAGAGGTTTTTTGGAGAAACCACATGGTATAATAAGAACCATTGGACTCTAAAAAATCTATGAGAGAAAGGCACCCTCATTTTATTATTAAGTAAATCAAATTACATGGACGTAATTTCCATAAGGTGGGGATAATGTTATAGCCCAAGGATTTAAAAATAATTTAAAATGATTAAAACGTTTATTTATATTTATATATATTTACAACTATCCTTAAAAAATATTTTTTCCACTTCTATGTTTTGAATTTCAAAAAACGATCATCTACAAATCATTTCGGTACGTTATTTGGACCCAAATGGAACCAACATGTTTTTTTGGTGAATAATAACATACCCTTATGAATAGTGACATGAATAGTAATATGACACTAATATATAGTGAATTGTATTAATGTTTTATTTTCTTAAGGCTTTATGATATTTACATCTGGGATAATATTTCAATGTGATATAGAAGCAGTTATAGTTTTTAAACTATTAATTTTTGAATTAAGTATGCTTTAATTTCAAAATTGAATTAATGATAATTAAAAATTATTTTCAAAAAATGGACATCATTTTTGGATTCTACATGAAAAAAATGGTTAGGGTGAATTTTTGGAATTTTAAAAAATTCTGGTATTTTTTTATGAATGGTGAAATACAGTAAAATACCGTATAATCAAATATTCAGTTAAATATACTATTTATGAAATTGTATGTAATGTAATCCCTCATCATCTGAAATCACATACCATTATTTCTATTTTTGGTCACATGAATTAATATTATTTAATGTCTTGAGAAAAAATAATATAGTAGTGATTAAAATAATGAAAAATACCCCCCTACTCCACTATAAATTCCACACTGATTTCCCTCTTCCTACCACACCTCTCATGCCTTGATACATAGCTATGTTCTTTCCAATACTCCTCCAAAGGATCTTCCCCACATCCTCGAGATTATAGTCTCACTAAAAGGCCAAAACCCAAGGCTTTAAGAAGGATCTCAAGGAGAAGACATCAAGAGGTAAACATCCTCTTTTGTTTTCATTTTCATCATTCATTTTATGTTATTATTTTTCATTCCCTTGGGATTATTCATAGATATTCCATTATATATTCCCCTAAATACTCATATAATGAATTAATGATGAGATACCCATTTTCTCTCATCAAAATATTTTATGAAATTTTAAGCAAAGCTGTTAGGCTGTTGAAATTTCTTAATGGATTTATAAACTATTCTTTTATTTTGAGATCCTTTATTTTATTTTTCTTTCCTCGCCTCCTCTTATAAAAAATACATGATATCTAAATAATCTTTTATATTCAGTATTTTCTCATGTTCATGGAAAATTCATCATCATTCTTCATCTCCTCTCCCACTTATTCAAGGAATTTAAACTACATTTGTGATGTGTCTTTTTACCGATATCGTGGACTATGTGATTTCAATTTATTTTATTTATTTCAATGCTAGAAATGAAACAATTATATGGTTTAACCAGGTTATAATATATGTATTATGACTCATCCAAGGTTTTTCAATTCATTTTTACACATTGTTTTAATGTATAAAACAAAATGGGGTCGTTATTATCAAAGAACCGCTAAAATGATCTAAATGAACATCATTAATGTTTTAACTTATGAGTAATCCTCATGAAATAACTCAAAATGAGAAATGTTATAATTTATGGTTCTATAAATATTTAAATTCTACTCCATTCCAATTTTTTTTCACTTCCAATTGACAAGAACAACCATCAAGAACCAATCATGAAAATCATGTAAAGACTCACCCAAAAACAGTGCAAGGAACAAAATACTAACAATTATATGGTGAAATGATGTAATGAAAAGATCATATATGGTCTTATAAATATTTATATGTTTTTTTAAGATATTAATTACACTCTTTTATCCATTATACCAGATATTTAAACAAGTTTTAAGTAAGATAAGCCTGAGGTATGGGAATTCATAACCAGATTTCCATCCTTAGGGTTAACCTTATAATTCATTATTTATGTGGTATTTAAATTTTTTGTTTAATGAATTCAGATTATATTATGATTAATTATGTTTATTTATAGATTATATACATATTACATCATCTCTATTACATCTCATTTCTATTATATGATATTTATAAGGGACTTTTCTTTTAAAACCTTATTTTAAAATATGGTATTACAAAATTCAAAAGCAATGTTTTTATGCTACTATTTATGTTGTATTATTATGTTATGGATCTTGGTAATTGTTTACATTGAATGGTGGGACCAATATTTCCCTCCAATTCATGGGGTATGTGTATGTTGGTGGTTAGTTGTATGGTTATTCCATGTGTAACTGCGATGGTTACAGAAATCGTAAGGTAGCCACGAGGGTTGCAAATTAAAAGGTAGCTGAGATGGTTAAAATATTTTGTAACTAATGTACCATGATATATTTATGGTTATATTTATGTTATAATGTTTTTTGTGGATCTTTTGGAAATCCCATGTTTCACAAAGTATGTTTATATGGGTGAAAGGTATGTCTTTTGAAAACTATTTCACACGTTACAAGTATTCATGGACTAATGTGTTCTTTCCTTCTATTAATATCTTTTACTGAGCTTTTGGTTCTCATCCCATGGATTTAAATGATTTTCACAGGTTAAAAGTATTTGTAAGAAAAATAAGGAATCCAAGTTAAATGTTTTATGAGTTTTCAAAGAAATCTGGTTGTATATGAAAAGTTTTATAATTTTCACAAAATGAATACAATTTTATGGTATCCACTCTGTAATAATATGTAATTTCATTAATGTATTATGTACCAATTATCTAAATCTCTAAACATGAAATGATCATCAATATAAAAGTAAGTGATTTCTTGACTAAAATTAAGATTATGTAATGTAATAAGTTCTGGTCCTTATAAATATAGTTTTTGTTCTCGATTTCTATAGTAACAGAAACTAAAATGATCAAGGAAGGTGATGTAATCATCTAGTTTTTATAATTTTACTTTAACATGAGAATTTATATCATTTAATTCCTCTAATTAATGTTGAGTGATTCGATCCCATTACTTTTTGATTGATGTACTATAAATTTTCTTGATGATAAAATGTATACATGTTTAATAGGATTTAAAATATTTTTAACTAGAAAAAATTGCGATAAATTACTCATTAAATATTTAAAATGAATTTTGTCATAATTTTCAATGGTAAAAATCAATTTCATTCTGATAATTTGTTTTTTGAGGTTCTTAAAAGATAACTTTTCTTTTAAATAACTATTTATCCTCAAAATATTTTTCCAGTGAATATATTTCATTATGATATAGATTATATTATAAAAAACATTATAACTAATAAATATGATGATAAAATTTTCTTTTCTAACAAGGAACACACAATAAAATTCATAGAGATATCTCAAATAATTTTCTTTATGATACTCGTATTATTTGAGGATTTTTATATCAATGAATAAATGAGGTTTTATAAGGAGATAAAATTCAATAATTCAATAATATATTTTTTCTAAATGTGTAAATAAATTAATACTTTTACATGATTTGGTTATCCTTTTATTAGGATTTTTTCATTTATAAATTATTATTTTTCTAGCATGGGGAAATGTGAGGATGGATCTTGCACATTTTTCAATAATTGATTCTTCATTAGTTCTCTTACTATTATTTTTATGAAATAGTTTTTTTTCGATAAAATACATTTATTCTCTTATTTGTATTTGATTATAAAATAAATTAATAAATAATTTCCCTATGAATTTAAATATAAATTAAATTTTTGTAAAAAATTGATAAAATTATCCACTATGAATAAATAATTATTTTCTTATGTTATTCTTTAATTATTCAATTCAACACAATGTGAGACCATTCATGTGTGGTAAATTATTCCACTAAACTCTAACTCCTAAATTGTATTTATCAATTACTCCCACTGGAATTAATAGTAATTTTTTGATGCTACAATGGATGAAAACACGTAAGTCATTCATTTGGAATGGTTATAACACTAATGCGATAAATTGTTCGTGTATGGCTTGATTAATGAATATTCAGTGGTGAATAGATAATTTATGATTCAAAAAAATGCATGGTTTTGTGAGATTGAATGTTCTAATGCATTGGTGGAGATAAATAGTAAAGGTGTATTAGAAGTAAAAGTCAAAAAATTGAAAATAGTGGATTATTAATAAATTCTTAACTACATGGTAATCATGTAACTAGTACAAGGATGTATGTTAAATTAATTTTCTATGACATTTATCCCGAATATATTCACCATGTAATTCATTATTTGACCTAGAATTGATGTTGATCCATAGTGAAGGTGTAGTATGAGAAATGGTGGCACATTGTATATGTCAATAGTTTGAGAGTATATCCAAAATAAATGTGACAAAATATGTATATTTCAGATACACATCATGTGACTCAATAATTTACATGGAAGTTTGTGATATATTATATTGAAATTCAAACACCATGTAATTATGGATCATATGTTGGGTACCTCTAGAATGATTGAATCACCATACACTCCCTGAACAAGCCCATACTACATGGAATGAGACACACATAAAGTATCCCTCGAATATATGACATGTAAACTAGTAAATGTATGAATTTGTTGATGTTCCTTTTACATATATATAATTGAACTATTCATATGAATAAATAGATGTAAATACACATAGATTTCCACATTTCATGTACTTCCTCATAAATTCCATGTATCCTTTATATGAATAACATGAAGTTTCTTATATATATATATATATATATATTGAGTCATGAACCTCTTATAAATACACCATGTACACATTTTTTACACAATATATATGTTTACATTATATATTTTGAGTAGTTAAAATATACAAAATCCATTATAGTAATCCTACACACCATGTACCAAAATAATAAAATTATATATTTAGATATTTAGATCATAATACATGATTTCATGGATGGATGAAATTTTTGGAATTATGATTAATTTATTCCGAGCATTTATACAAACAAGGAAAAAAAGTGTGATTCCCTTAATCAAAGGATGTTTTTTCAAGAAATGGTTTAGATATTCCAAGGATCATATCTCAACTACATAAATGATGGGTTACTGGGGAGATAATTAAATTAAAAATATAGTATAGTACTACCCCATGTATTAGTATAGTGTCCTCCAATGATGGATTTTTTGGTACTCTAAGGAAAAAATATTCAAGATATGACTCAGTCACTCATATGATAATATATTTTTGGTACATCCCTATACATCAAGTCAATGACATCCTTCATTAGAATTTAGGTACTCGAAAATATATTTGGATTGGTTCCCTAATCACTTGATTTATTACTCAACCATATAAGTTACATGGTCCTCTATAATTGGAGTCAGTTTTCCCTCAAATATCACTAAATTTTTGTCCAATGTGCTTAGATACTACCTCAATTGATATACAAATTTCTCTATAAAGTATGGTCCCCATTAAATTTTAGTGAGGTCGAATGAATGATTTGGAGAACCAAAATATTAGGTTTCATGAGACTGATCAAATGCAGTGTTCTAGATTCCCTTGAAATGTTGTCAATGCATAAAGCTATTATAGATACCATCAAATTTTGGCTTATAGTGGGATTTTTGACATTGAGTATTAAGAGTTTTACACTACCATTGGTATCATTTGATTATTGTGTTTAATATTCATGGTGATTATGAGCTATGAATTCTTGGATTCTTCTTTTTTCCATGGGTTTCTTACAATATAGCATATATTCTTCCTTTTAGATTCCACATGTTGTTTACTGGACATGGGTTTTATCTGAAATATTGATATATCTCTTCATTGTGATTTTTCATGTTTTACTAGGAATGATATTAAACATCACTACATGTGCTTAATGATAATAATATTTATTTAGTGTATATATTATATAGATTTGAGATAAAATTTTTAGACAATATTCTAATGTATTTTTGGGAGATATACAAAATAGATGATGACTATTCATGTTTTAAGTAGTTAAAAAGGATTTTGTTCAAGAATTTCATTTTGGAGTGATGGTGTCTTCCATGTCTCGACATATTGGTAACATATTATCTTTTTGTCATAGATATATGTATTTTAAATTCTATAATTTTTATCTATAGTGATTTACATGAAATTTATTCTCTATTCCATTTTTTAACTCCATTTAGTTGTTAATATATATATTTATACAGTAGTGATGTTGCAAGGTATTACATATTAGATATGGATTTATTATTTTTCAATGCTTCCACTGGGGAATGAATTCTTTCATTTTTATTGGCCCACAACATTGAACTAGTCACGACCCCACCATGTTATCCCACATTACAAATTTCTTTAGATGGGTGGAATACACCACTATGGCTAAAAATATCATATCCTTGATCAAAATGAGATGATAGGAAACCCTCCACTTCTTACATGGATTTCTCTTTCAATTTAGTCTAATAATCTTTGTCTCCCCTATATATCTAAGACATGTTTGTGAATTTATTTTTAGTATCTATATTTTAGATGATATTAGTCAATTACACTTTTTTCTATTGTGACTGGGTGAGTACCTATAGATGAATCTGATTACGACGTTGGATATATTGGGAATATGTAAAATTATTCCTCATTAAATCATTTGGGGAATAATATAGGTGGGGTAGATGGATTATAAATGACATAACCTCAGTCATACCTTGATCAATGTGGGGTAACATATGTTCAGTGGATAAAGAATCTGACACTCCATTAATCATGCATCCTCTACCCACTGCATAGGGTTTACCAAATGTATTATGTGTGAAATTTCAAACGCGCCATTCCCAAAAATATTTGTTCATTACATATGGATTTTTAATCCAGTCAACTAAGGTATCCCACACTCATTAGACGAGTTAAATAATCAACATCATCACTTGAGTGTTGAAAGGATATTATATGATCACCACATACATCTTAGGATTATCCCCTATGACAACCTTACATCATCACCCTACACTGGGATTATGATCTATAAATACGTTTCATAGTTTTAAATATAGGTGAAGGTGATTCACATATTTAAAGACTAGTGAGGATGATCTGATATATTCTCATTTGGTATGGGCCGATCATAGGTCAAAATTCTTATGTGGATTATTCACATATACACACATCATTTATTTGGATAGGCGTATGTTATTATCCAATGTAAATGAAAAAGTATACTGGGGACTTGAATTCATATAGTGGGAGTCTTGGTATAACACTGAAAAGGTTATCATGCTTCGAAGATATTCTCTCCCTAGGGGGAGAAAGATTTTTGGTAATGTTGGGATTTCAGGATTGAACCTCAGGGAGACATCTCATTTACCATGTTAGGAGATATGGATAAAAACACACATATTTCAATTTCATAGTTTAATTTATTTTGTATGACTAGTGAATTGAGAATAACATTGTGTGGTAAGGATTCTCATGGCATTAAATGGGTGAAAAAAAGGGATTATGTGGTGCCTATGTGTAGAAGCTCCCCTGAAGTTAGGGGTGTCATCCCATGATCGTTAAATGAAGAATCATATTATCACCACATATGGTAATCCTATATTTTATCATCAATTACATGGGATTTTGTCATGTATTTTAATTTTGTATGACCAGGAACTTGTTATATTCAATTTAGATTCTCACAACTAGGGTGATGTTGAAGCATGTGCCTATAACAATCCCTTTACTATTAAGGATAAGTCATGGAGGGTATGGTGCTTATTAAAGGAGGATTCAAAGCTTCTTCTATGTAGTGATGAAGTTATTAATGGGGATTATTATAATGTATAGCTTGAGTGATGCTAAAGAGCATTGAGTATATGAGAGGGGTGTATATGATTGAGTTTCCCCGATCCTACAAAGGAATAATAGAGATACGAGTAGGGATTACATGAGTATACATCCCCGGATCTGCTAAAGAGATGTGGGGATCTAAGAGTGGCTTATATAATTCTACTACCCATGTGATGCTAAGGAGTTTCAATGGTATAATTATGGCTTTCACAAGTGTGCTATGCATTTTAGTGGGTAAAATATCATGATCACTACATTATCACTATTGTGAAAGTAATACATTGTTCCTCGCATGGGGAATATTTGGGTTTTCACTCAAATAATCCATTTCATTTAATATTGGATAATCCATAGCTTAATATCATGAATTAAGGAAGTTATATTAGGTATTATATCATCACGAATCTTTGATATTGTATGATTGGATTACACATTAAGCTATATATTCTTTCTTCCTTATGTCTGTTCATAAGGGAATCTTAACCCACAAATTCCTTATGAAATACAAATAGAGATTACAGATGGGGAGGTGGCCCTTAGAGGGTAAATAGGGGGATCATCACCATCGAGAGAGGTAGTAGGTGTTGTACGATCAAGATCAGTCCCACAAGAGGTTCTTCCATCATATCCCAATAAAGGTAATAAAAGCACACATATTTCAGTTAAATTTTTTGTGAAATGTATTACCTTATATGGTCATGTGAAAATGACGTTTGGTTCCTTTTATGGTCATTAATCATTGACAAAATGAAGTTCTAATTTCTTGTATTCCAGACTAATTGGCTATGTAGTTCAGAGTAATACAGTGGGGACTAGCAGTGTAACGACCCAAAGTTTCATTAATGGAAAATCCCTCTTGATCCAGTTAAATGTTTCTTTATGAAAAATGTTTTTATAATATGTCAACTTCTTTAGTTTTACGTTATGATTTGTGACTGTTACTTTTATAGCCGTTGAACAGTGATCATCAGAGTAGTATAAATATAAGGCTTTAACGAACCCATTTCTACTCAGACAAAGGAAGCGATGGCCTCATCTAGTAGAATTGCCCCATACGAAGCCCATTTGTCAGAGCTCGGAAAAGAGGTGGTGTCTTTGGGCTTTGCCCTTGACCAAGCCCAAGCTGAGCTTCATTATATCAAGCTCGAACGGGACCGTCTACGGGAAAAGTGGAAGTTGATAGAGATTACCACTCGAGCGATGTTATCTGAGCCGCCCCAAGAGTCTGTCACCATCGCACACCTTACCCTTAGGTCTTATGCGGCTATTTTAAGGGGTTATTTAACAAATAAGTAGTACTATGTTCATGTGCATTATTTTTGTATATAATAATGAATATAATTTCTAGTCATTTTTGATACATTGTAAATAGTTTTTAAAGTACAAATGGTGTTTTTTGTTATTTTTTAATTAAGAAATATATTTTATTAAATTAAGGTATTTTTTTAATTAAATAATATTTTAATAAAATATTATTATTAATATTAAATTAATTTTTATTAAATATAAATGACCTTATAATTTTATGAATGCAATTAAAATTTTTATTAAGGTTTGAAATCCATTTCTGTCAAACCCCGTGAATTTTTTATAAATGTCGGTTTTTATTTTAAAAGTGAGAATTCACATATTTAGAAAATGATTTAGATAAAAGAAATATTATTTTTGGAATCATGACATCAAAATTATCCAACGGTGAATTTTTCATAATTTTCTGAGACAGTCAAATTTTTGGGTAAAAATTAAATACCATTTAAATATATAATGTGTTTTATGACATCATAATGACCCAATGGTGATGCAATAAAATACCATAATCCTTATGTTCGGCCAATATATGTTTTATCATTAAAATAATGTGATTTTTGGGTTTTTTTGACTTACTTTTCAAAGCCTTCATGGAGGCCTCAAGACTTATTCAACACTTTGGCTTTTTAAATTAATTTCCATGGGAGTGTGACTCACCTCCACATAAGCAACATTATTTTTTTAATACGTTAGGACCATGGCCTTGTAAAATATTGTTTTCCTCTTTCCTTTTCTAGAAAACATTTTCAAATACCATGGGATGTTTTGTGGTTTGTACTATTTTAATATAAGGGGTCCCAAAACTAAATAATAAAGAATTCTCTCACCATTCCTATATAAACCCACCCAAGATCCCACTTCCACCTCACTAAAATCCCTTGGAGTTCGTCCAACCTCTGCCCTACTCTCTCTATAATCCTCTCAAGGTTCCCCAAGCTCCCAATAATCCTCTCACAAGCCTCTCTCTAGCCTTTGGAAGCACACTTCCAAGTAAGAGTTTTTTCGTCCTTTCTCATTTTTGTCAATTTTCATTAAGTTGTGTTTCCCTTTTAATTTCAATTATGAATGTTGGGGTATGGTTTCGCACCTCCCCCATGCTGCCCTCTTATTGTTTGAATGATGTGAGACCCCATTCTCTCTCATTAAATTCCTCCCATGTACACCTGTTACTATGCCGAAATTCCGAAAGGAACTTCTCTCTCTTCTTTTACATTCAAGCAATACTTTTGCATCATGAATCTAAATTCCTTTTAAATTGTTGGGACATGTATCTATATTACCTCCTTACTGTCCATTACATGTAAATATGATGAGGAACCTCTTTCTCTCTCATCAACCTTTTTTTTATGAATTCTTATGTCACGCCGTTACGCTGCCGAAATCACACCGATTTTCTAAGCCAATGTCATTGTGTAGTGAATACCATGCCCATTTCTCCATCAAGGGTATTCACATTTATGCACATTTACTTATTGATTGTAAAGTCTCATGTATTAATTCCACATTCCTTTATCTTTGAATAAATGATTGTGTTTTATGAATCCATGTTTTATGATCTATGTTGAACACTTATGCATGAAATGAAATGTTTAAGAAGGGTGCGCCCTTTATAGCACTCAAATGCATTGGGTAAAGTATAGTATCGTGATACGTCAAGTGCAATGAGTGTTGACTCATGCTAATTCACGTTGAACGAGGGTTTACTTGTGCTTCAAGTGCAATGAGGGTTTACTCATGATCCATGTGCAATGAGCCTTGGCTCATGCTAATTCAATGTTAAGTGTTGTTGCCACATTTCCATTTTATGATTACCATGCTTTATCATGCCTTTATGTTCATGTTTCTTTTATGCTCTATTGATATTCTTATTTTATAACATGTATCGTACTCCTCATGTTATTCCATGTGTACTCCCTTACTGGGCTTTACAGCTCACCCTTTTCTTATGCATGTCCTCAGGTTATCCCATGCAATGATAAGTACGAAGGAATGTAGTGGTCATATAAAGGAAGTTTTCTTTAAAGATTTTGTATTTCAAGTTTAATGTTTTTATGTAATGATCCTAATCCCCAAAGACACAAAACCTCTTGATCTTATTTGTTGTATCAAGTGAATTTTTATGTAATAAAGCATGTTTAAGTTGTAACATAAGCAGGGTTGTCATAGTTGGTATCAGAGGATAGGTTTAGTTATTTTTGGGATTAGGAAACCCTAGTAAAGCCTTAGATACAAGACTAACTATAACAAAAACATCCCTATGTTTTGGTAAGTATTGATTAAGTGGTTTATCAAGAAAATACATCCCCGTCTGGATACGAGCAGGTAGAGGCGGCTCTGGCACAGATGTATCCAAGGGGTAAAACCCAAAAACACCGCTTTGAGCTAGAGTTGAACGGGAACTGGTGCACGACAACGGGCCTTGCTGCACTCTTGGTTATGAAACTCTTGAGGGATATGTTTTTATAAATTCACAAGCTTAGTATGAACCCTTATTAAGGGAAAAATGCCCCTACGAATATATGTTAGAAGGTAGATCATGAAAAGCATGGATTGAATCCTATAGACTCATTAGTTAAAGAGATTAAATTGTATTTATATGTCATCAACTTTTGTATTTGGATTACCCTTTATGTGTTACCCCTAACATTCCTTTTATTCAATCCAATGGCCGGTAATAGGAGAACTCGGGCTAAAAACCGTTGTGAAGATCAGTGTGATGATTGTACTAATGAGATTCCCAATCCAATGGGAGTGGGAATCGCGAACTTTGTCATGCTTCTCTCTCAGCTAACTCAAGTTTTGAATAGAAACACTAGTCAAGAGGAACGTTCAACCCCCCCCCCCTAAGAAAGAACAAGTCTCTATCGAGAGCTTCATGAGACAAAGGCCTCCTTCTTTTAGTGGATCATCTTATCCCACGATCGCTGAGCAATGGATCAACTCCATTGAAAAGATCTTCTCTATCCTTCAATATTCTGAACAAGAGAAGGTTCTCCTGGAGGCTTATCATATGGAGGGTGAAGCTGATCAATGGTGGACGTTGATCAAAAATACGAAACCTGAGGAGGAGATCGAGGCTTTGGAATGGAAGGAATTCTGGAAGATGTTTTTCGATAAATATTTTCTGTGCACCCACTATCTTAAGATGGAAAGGGACTTCCATTCCCTCAAGAAAAAAGATGAAGAATATCTAGGAGCATACGAGGAAAACTTCACAAGGCTTGCACGATACGCTTCCATATTTTTCGTTAGCCCCGAATGCATGGTTGACCGCTTCTTTGGTGGGCTGAAGCCTAGCTTGCGGAAAGCATTAGCGACCCGTGACTTCGACAGCTATGAGGAAATTGTATGATGTTCCCTCAAGGTTGAAATGGAGATCGGAGAATCACAGGGGTATCATGGGGACAAGAAGAGTAAGGTGGACTTCAATGCTGGTGGGCTGATGGATAAATCCAACGGCGCTAAGAAGTTCCAGCACCCTACTTGCCAAAAGTGCGGAAAGAAGAACCCTGGAAATTGCCTTAGGGGGATGAGAAAATGCTTCAAGTGTGGAAGGGAAGGGCACCTAGCTATTAACAGTCGGAAAGAAGGACCCGCAACTGCGACAGAGGAGAGGAACGCTCCGTTTGAACCTCAATGCATTGTTCATTGCTACAAATGCAATGAACTGGGTCATTTTACAAATCAGTGCCCTAATCCAAGGGTTTTCGGAGGCAACTAACAACCTCCAAGACAGCAAGGAAGATCTTTTGCCATCACTTCTGCCGAAGTGAACCCTGACAATGAAGTGGTGACAGGTACGCTAGTTATTCATTCAATAATAGCAAACTTACTTTTTGATTCAGGTTCTACGCATTCTTTTATATCTCAAAAGTTTAGTATAACAATCCCTACACCACCAAAAATCATGGAAGTAAAGATGTCGGTGAGTACGGCAAAAGGGGGAATCATTGCATCCCATGAGTATAAGTCCTCTCCTATTATAATCTGTGGATTGAATTTCCTGGAGAACCTCATCATACTCCCTTTTGTGTAATTTGATGCAATTCATGGCATGGATTGGCTTTCCTTATATAGAGCCAACATAAATTGCCGGGAGAGGGAAATCACACTCCATATGGAGAATCGACCCCTGATTCTTTACAAGTGTCAGGAGGAAGATGAATCTCCTTTAGCTCCATCATCTCAAGCATGGATATATCTGCCTTATGAGCACGCATATCAGGCTCAGATGATTGAGTCCAAGGAAGAAACCACCCTTGAATAAATGCCTATTGTGAGTGAATTCGCTGAAGTGTTTCCCAAGGAACTTCCTGGTCTTCCTCCAAGAAGAGATGTTGAGTTCTCAATTGAACTTATACCTGGGACGCTACCAATAACCAAGAATCCATATAGAATGGCTGTTGTTGAGCTTGAATAGATGAAGAAAAAACTACAGGAGAATCTGGATTAAGGGTTTATACGCCCAAGTGCATCACCATGGGGTGCACCAGTCCTCTTTGTCAAGAAGAAGGATGGGTCAATGCGTCTTTGAATCGATTATCGTGAACTTAACAAAATCACGGTAAAGAACAAGTATCCTCTCCCAAGAATCGATGACTTGTTTGATCAGCTGCGTGGAGCACAATACTTCTCCAAGTTGGACTTACAGTCGGGATATTATCAAGTAAGGGTGAGGAAGGATGATATCCCCAAGACTGCTTTTCGTACAAGGTACGGGCACTATGAATTCATAGTAATTCCTTTCGGACTCACCAATGCTCCAGCAATATTCATGGACTTGATGAATAGAGTCTTTAGAGATTACCTAGACAAATTTTTGGTAGTCTATATAGATGATATTCTAATATACTCCAAAACAAAGGAGGACCATAAGGAGCATTTAAGAACTGTACTAGAGACTTTGTGAAAGGAGAAGCTCTATGCCAAGTACAGCAAGTGTGAGTTCTGGTTGAAGGAGGTCTCATTATTTGGCTATATCATCACAAGCAATGGGATATCTTTGGACCCCTCCAAAATAGATGCAATTGAGGGATGACTGAGGCCAACATCGGTAACTGATATCCGTAGCTTCTTGGGGTTAGCTGGATATTATCGACGATTTGTGAGAAATTTCTCACGATTGTCCGACCCTCTTACCAAGCTAACTCAAAAGGGAGTAATGTTTTCTTGGAGTGATGAATGCGAAGAAAGCTTCAAGGATTCGAAAAGGAGGCTTATCACTGCACCTGTACTCACTTTACCCACAAGTGGGGAGCTTTTTGTGGTATTCAGTGATGCTTCGAAGAAGGGATTAGGATGTGTGCTGATGTAGAATGATAAAGTGATATCCTATACCTCAAGGCAGTTGAAAATCCATGAGCGAAACTATCCAACGCATGATCTGGAGTTGGCGGCGGTGATCTTTGCCTTGAAAATCTGGAGGCATTATCTCTATGGAGAGAAATGTGAGATATATACTGACCACAGGAGTCTTAAATATATATTCACACAGAAATAGCTTAATATGCGCCAGAGAAGATGGATAGAGCTCATCAAGGATTATAACTGTTCAATACATTACCACCCTGGGAAAGCGAACAAGGTGGAGGATGCCCTAAGTAGAAAGGATTCAGCAATTCTATCAATGATGTGAATTGAGAAGGATCCAATCTTCTTAGACTTAATGAAGATGGATGTGGGAATCATAAAGAAGGGAAAATCATCAATCCTTTCACAAATGATTTCTCAACCATCTCTTTTGGAAAGGTTAAAGGATGCTCAAAAGGATGATGCGGGAATCCAAGAAAAAGTGGAAGCTATCAAAAAGGGAAAATCCTCAGAGTTTAATGTTAATGAAGTAGGAATTGTGCGGTTTGGGAATAGACTATGTGTTCCATCAGGTTCGGAGTTGAAGAAGGAACTTTTGGATGATGCACATAGTTCAAATTTCTCTATTCACCCCGGGAGCACAATGATGTATCGAGATCTCTGAGAAAACTTTTGGTGGGATAATATGAATAAGGAGAACGCTGAATATACATCAAAGTGCCTGGTGTGTCAGCAAGTGAAGGCAGAGAGGCAGAAGTCTAAGGGGATGTTGCAACCATTGCCAATACCAGAATGGAAATGGGAGAACATCACCATGGACTTTGTCACTGGACTTCCAAGGACATCCAAAGGCAACAATGCAATCTGGGTTGTTGTGGATCATCTTACAAAGACTGCACACTTAATTGCTATTCGAGAGGATTTCTCTTTGGATCAACTGGAATGGATATATATCAGGGATGTGGTACGGTTGCATGGAGTACCACTATCTATTGTTTCTGACTGAGATCCAAGATTCACCTCTAAGTTTTGGAAGAGTCTTCAACAAGCTCTGAATACTGAACTGAACTTCAGTACGGCCTATCATCCTCAAACTGATGGCCAATCCAAGCAGACTATCCAAACACTTGAGGATATGTTGAGAGCGTGCTCAATGGACTTTAAAGGAGGATGGGATCAACATCTTCCCCTGGTTGAGTTCTCTTATAATAATAGTTTCCACTCGAGTATCCAAATGGAACCATATGAAGCCCTGTATGGGAAAAGGTGTAGAACACCAACATGTTGGGATGAGGTCGGTGAACGTAAGCTGCTTGGACCAGAAATGGTCGAAGAAACGGTGGAGATGGTGAAAACCATTCAGTAGCATATCAAGGCTTCCCAAAGTCGACAGAAGAGTTATGTAGATAATCATCGATAGGACCCTGAGTTTAAAGTCGGATACATGGTGTTTTTACGCATATCTCCGTGGAAGAAGGTCATGAGGTTTGGAAAGAAAGGTAAGTTAAGTCCAATGTACATCGGCCCCTTCGAGATTCTTGATCGTGTTAGGGCTGTGGCCTATCGACTAGCACTTCCACCTTTTATGGCCAAGGTGCATGATGTCTTCCACGTATCCCTCTTAAGGAAGTACATACCGGACCCTTCACATGAACCCTCATTCGAGGTGGTACAATTATAAGACAATCTATCTTATGAGGAGCAACTGGTGAAGATCTTAGATCATAGAGAAAAATTTCTACGAAATAAGAAAATTCCCCTCGTCAAGGTGCTGTGGAGAAACCACATGTTTGAAGAAGAAAATTGGGAGTCTGAGGATATGATGAAGCTGAGTTACCCACATTTGTTTTAGTGTGGGAAAAGGAAAATTTCGAGGGCAAAATTTCTTAAGGGGGGAATATTGTAACGACCCAAAGTTTCATTAATGGAAGATCCCTCTTGATCTAGTTAAATGTTTCTTTATGAAAAATGTTTTTATAAGATGTAAACTTCTTTAGTTTTACGTTAAGATTTGTGACCGTTACTTTTATAGCCGTTGAAAAGTGATCATCTGAGTAGTATAAATATAAGGCTTTAACGAACCCATTTCTACTCAGACAAAGGAAACGATGGCCTCATCCAGTAGAATTTCCCCATATGAAGCCCATTTGTCGGAGCTCAGAAAAGAGGTGGCATCTTTGGGCTTCGCCCTTGACCAATCCCTAGTTGAGCTTCATTATGTCAAGTTCGAACGGGACCTTCTACGGGAAAAGTGGAAGTTGATAAAGATTACCACTCAAGAGATATTATCCGAGCCGCCCCAAGAGTCTGTCACCATTGCACACCTTACCCTTAGGTCTTATGCGACTATTTTAAGGGGTTATGTAACAAATAAGTAGTACTATGTTCATGTGCATTATTTTTTTATATAATAATTAATATAATTTCTAGTCATTTTTGATACATTGTAAATAGTTTTTAAAGTACAAATGGTGTTTTTGGTTATTATTTAATTAAGAATTATACTTTATTAAATTAAGGGATTTTTCGGAATTAAATAATATTTTAATAAAATATTATTATTAATATTAAATAAACATTTATTAAATATAAATGACCTTATAATTTTATGAACTCAATTAAAATATTTATTAAGGTTTGAAAGCCATTTCTGTCAAAACCCGTGAATTTTTTATAAATGTCGGTTTTTATTTTAAAATTGAAAATTCACATATTTAGAAAATTATTTAGATAAAATAAATATTATTTTTGGAATCAGGTCGTCGAAATTTTCAACAGTGAATTTTTCATAATTTTCTGAGACAGTCAAATTTTTGGGTAAAAATTAAATACCATTTAAATATATAATGTGTTTTATGACATCATAATGACCCAATGGTGATGAAATAAAATACCATAATAATTATGTTCGGACAATATATGTTTTATCATTAAAATAATGTGATTTTTGGGTTTTTTTGACTTACTTTTCAAAGCATTAAAGGATCCCTCGAGACTTATTCAACACTTTGCCTTTTTAAATTAATTTCCATGGGAGTGTAACTCACCTCCACATAAGCAACCCCGATTTTTTAATAAGTTAGGACCTTGGTCTTGTAAAATATTGTTTTCCTCTTTCCTTTTCCAGAAACCATGGGCAAATACCATGGGATGGTTTGTGGTTTGGATTATTTTAATATAAGGGGTCCCAAACCTAAATAATAAATAATTCTCTCACCTTTCCTATATAAACCCACCCAAGATCACACTTCCTCCTCACTAAAAGCCCTTGATGTTCGTTCAACATCTGACCTACTCTCTATATAATCCTATCAAGGTGCCCCAAGCTCCCAAGAATCCTCTCACAAGCCTCTCTCTAGCCTTTGGAAGCACACTTCCAAGTAAGGGTTTTTTCTTCCTTTCTCATTTTTTTCAATTTTCATTAAGTTGTGTTTCCCTTTTAATTTCAATTATGAATATTGGGGTATGGTTTCACACCTTCCCCATGCTTCCCTATTATTGTTTGAATGATGTGAGACCCCTTTCTCTCTCATTAAATGCCTCCCATGTACACCTGTTACTATGCCGAAATTCCAAAAGGAACTTCTCTCTCTTCTTTTACATTCAAGCAATACTTTTGCATCATGAATCTAAATTCCTTTTAAATTTTTGGTAAATGTATCTATATTACCTCATTACTGTCCATTACATGTAAATATGACGAGGAACCCCTTTCTCTCTCATCAACCTTTTTTTATGAATTCTTATGTCACGCCGTTACGCTGCCGAAATCACACCGATTTTCTAAGCCAATGTCATTGTGTAGTGAATACCATACCCATTTCTCCATCAAGGGTATTCCACTTTATGCACATTTACTTATTGATTGTAAAGTTTCATTTATGAATTCCACATTCCTTTATCGTGGAATAAATGATTATGTTTTATGAATCCATGTTTTATGATCCATGTGGCACACTTATGCATGAAATGAAATGTTTAAGAAGGGTGCACCCTTTATAGCACTCCAATGCATTGGGTAAAGTATATTATCATGATACATGAAGTTCAATGAGTGTTGACTCATGCTAATTCAAGTGAAATGAGGGTTTACTCGTGCTTCAAGTGTTATGAGGGTTTACTCATGCTCCATGTGCAATGATCCTTGGCTCATGCTAATTCAATGTTAAGTGTTGTTGCCACATTTCCGTGTTATGATTATCATGCTTTATCATGCCTTTATGTTCATGTTTCTTTTATGCTCTATTGATATTCCTATTACCTAACATGTATTGTACTCCTCGTGTTATTCCATGTGTACTCCCTTACTGGGCTTTACAGCTAACCCTTTTCTTATGCATGTCCTCAGGTTATCCCATGAAATGCTAAGTACGAAGGAATGTAGTGGTCATGTAAAAGAAGTTTTCAATAAAGATGTTGTATTTCAAGTTTAAAGTTTTTATGTAATGAACCTAAGCCCCAATGACACTAAACCTCTTTATCTTCTTTTTTGTATCAAGTTAAGTTTTATGTAATAAAGCATGTTTAAGTTGTAATAAAAAGCAAGGTTGTCATAAGCAGGGGGTGTTGTCTCATTACCATCACATTAGGAATCTCACACTCAACATAATAAGTCATCATGCGCTTCTTAAACGAGGCCTCATATGCTCTCAATATATTGTATACTATACTTTACCATCATGAATCAATGAATAAATGGTGGTATATTTTTAGAAATCAATTGTGTGGGACATATACCAATGCATCCTTTTCTGATGCAACCTTTCATATGGGATAGATGAGTGATTTCAAGAATTCAATGATGGATATTTTGACACATGATATTTAAGTAAACCATTTGGGGTATCTTGACTCATTGCGGGAGAATGTGACCAAATGTAATATCTCAACTCAAGGTATTTCAGCGAGTTCACAAGTGTATATCAACTCATCTTATAATAACTCATGGATATTGGGGAGGGGGGATGGAACAACTCAAAATGTCCTTTACCTGACCTAAAAAGACCATGGGGACACCGTTTATTTTTCATTGGATTCATTGACAATAAAAAAATAATCTGCCTAAAATGCTCACTTCGTGAAACATTTAAAAAAAATTGACACAACATTTTACTAAGTCACGAAAATTTTCATTATTTTTAACAACTCTAGTTTTGGAGAAAAATGATTTTTCATGTGTCATGGATTACAAAAGTGATTTTTGAAAACATTATTTCATGTAACTTTGAAGTTATGTTGAAATTAAGCTACATGAATTTTTGGATAGTGGGTGAAATTTTTTTCCTCAAGGAGGAAGTTATGTTAAAATATTTCAAGGAGAATACCATAGATTGACAGAGTTTATATGGTAATTTCAGAGAAGTATGGGATATTAGGGTCGCATGAAATACAAAACAGATATTTTTTCAAGCCAAGAATAATAAAACATGAATAAAATAATTCATCCCCAAATTTATGGTTGATTCCATATTTTTAGGCATTTTTTATTTTTCATGCAACTTTTTCATTGCAAAACATAGATCTATGTCATGAATCTATGTTTTTTGTGTGAAATTCTATTTTTTGGAGGTTGAATCATGTTTGGGTAGAGATTTTTGATTTTTCATGACATTTCTTGAAAAGCTTTTTTATATGACATTCAAAAATTTCAGTCTACTAGAATGTTTACTATGATTTCATACATTTCTTTACAATCACCACTTCTTAAAATTTTCAGAATTATAACTTCAAGTGACCAAAACCGTTCATTTTTATGCCTATATGGGCTCTATGACTAGTCAAATCAAATATTGTAAAATTAAATAGTCCGTAATATTATTATTTTTTTTCAATCAATTTTTTTTGGATTCATTTTTTCTGAACTAAAATATATAATATAGTTTATGATAGGATATGGCATCCCAGGTATGTTATTCATTATGGGTTATATTCTCCACGAGTTATTCTATTTGATATCGACTTATGGTGTCAAACATGGATTACTATTAGTTCAAGTATAGTCCTGGTGGGTTGGGTTGTTTCTTCTTCCTCTTGATCATGTCCTTCCAATATTAAGCATGATTACATACCAATTTTAAAGAATATTCTCTTTGTATTCCATAACTTTATTAACTAAATGTAATGGAATAGAGAAACAAAACATGAAATTATAGGGATTTTGGCAGAGAATTAAATCCTTATAATATTCTCATGATTTTAATGGAATCCTTCATTAGGCGGTTCATCATGATATCTTTCTTTTATAATGAAACATATTCAAATAAAATCTTTCCATTATCCACCTTCTCCTTGATAATGTGATATTTAATATAAATATTATTTTTCCTTGAATATTCCACCTGACTCTTTTTGGAGTTTATTTCACTCTGATATATCATACACATTCATTAAAGGTAATGATATACCAATAATCTTATCATCATATTTTTTATTTTTTCAAATAATAGGTTTCATGGATAATAACTTTGAAACATAATCATTATCCATTATTATAATGTTATAGAGTTTTTATTCTTGATGGTTCATGAAACAAATCATCTTTATAAAAATTCGCTTCTAGAAGTAGTCATATGACTATAAACATCTCAAAACCAATGAACATATACATTTCCATAGGGATTAAAATACATATCTTTTTCAATTCTCAATCCCTAATTATATTTCACATTGATGTAGCAGAACAATCATTTTACTAATATGTGATTTGATTTATTAGTGTTTAATTGTAATTTTTCACAACATATTCTAGAAAATATGATTTTAAATCTTCAAATTTCAATGTATAATTGGATAAAAATAATACATTATAATTTCATTTCGTTAATAATAATTTTATTTTCTTTGTGGGTATTTATGCACCATGTATGTTAATATTAGTGAACAATCTCTAATCTTATACCCATAACTGTTTCAATATATATTTTTCATTTATTCTTGCTAGTGTAAAATAAAACCAACTATGGTTTATCTATGAAACCCCTATAAAAATTTCATCCCATTGATCAATGAAATATAATGGTTTTTTCTTATTCTGTTAGAAAATAAATCATAAACTTACCAATTTTTATAGGATAAAATATTTCCATTGATATACTTAATAAAATTAAGTTAATTATTTTCCTTCTACCTAACATAGTGACTTTAATACACCTTTACATTTTTGAATTTCATACAACTTAAGCTACTATTAAATTTTTAATACCATTTACTAGGAGAATATTTGATCCCATACAAATACTTTTTTATCTTGAAAAAATTATAACCACCAATTTCATTTATAAAACATTCTATTTGTTCCATATATATCTCTTTATCAATATAACCCATCATAAATGGGGATGCTATGTTTATATAGAAAAAAAATTAATTTCATTGAGAACATTTCACATGAAAAATTATAATCATAGAAATAATTTTGACTCAATAAAAGGTCGCATAATAATGTATACCATGAAATATAGAGTTATCATTAAAAAATGATCATTGTTCAATACTAGTTAACCATTATCATAGAGTTAAATTCTAGAAACCAATTTCATCCCTATCACATTATTCGTTTTCAAATGTGACATGAATTCCAATGTATGGATACTCAAGAAAAAAATAGACTAAACAATATTTTAATCTCATTGTTTAAATAATTCAACTCTTATATAGTTTCACAACTCAAAGACATAATGTTTTCGTGTCTTTGGTATAATCTATATAGCAATTTTATTTTATAACCCCTACAGACATTCATTCAAAATAGAATTCCTCAACACCATTTTTAAGATATCCCAAATTATATAATATTCTTCATAACCTATATCTTAGAAACATAAAATATATTTTAGTTCAATCTCTCAGTAAGGGTTTAAAATATCATAATATATCACATCTTAAAAATAAAGGATGACATGTGGAAGGTAAAAATATCCACATAAAATATAATAAGACAGTTGATAAAAATTATGAAAAATGATAGTGAAACATAAGATAATATCATTATCATTAATAAAATTTATATTTTATAATGTGGAACAAAATATATATCAATAATCATAAAACATGTGAGCATGATATTACAGTGATTTTTTAAAAAATATATTTCAGAATAAAGAAAACATTAAATTTGAAGGAAATAAAATAAATATTGAAAATTTTTAATAACATGATAAGAAAATGAAATTCAAAACATTCATAAGATTAAAAAATCTTTTTAATTTATTTTCATCATGATCACACAAAAACTATTGAAAAAATCCCCCCACATCTCATTCACCCAAAAAAAATTGAACAATTATTCCAATATATCATTCATCCAGTAAACATTTGAAAGCGATATTCCCGCATATAATTCATAAATAATTTCATTATCTCAAGTAATTAAAAAACTAAACCAATGTACTTCTGTGATATATTTAATCCCACTGACCAATTTTCCATAAAAATGTTTTCCACTTGAAAAAAAATCATCAAAAATTTAGGTTGATCTGAACATCATATTATCAAAGATAAACAGTGGAGAGTTAATAGAAGTTAATGTATAAAAGTTTTCAAAAAATAGTGTAAAAGATTAATGTAAAAATTAATTTATAAAAAATTTAGGTAAAGAGAATAAATTATAAAATTTTTCATAAAAATTTAAAAAACTAGCCTTGAAAATACATAATAGTAATAAAAAATTTGGTCTGGAAGTTAAAATGATTTTTTTTAAATTAATTAAATCATTTTTAATGTCTTGAAATAACAATTTAGATAATTTGTGACAAAAAATAATTAATAAAACAATCATTTAAAAATATTATAATGGAAATATGGATATCACATGATTAAAAAACTATTTTTTTCCAATTAATAAAGGATAACAATTTTTTGGAAAAATGAACATGGAAATTGTGGGAAATAATCCATAAAGAGGGTGACATTTATTCTTTTAAACATCACACCGTTATGAGAATGAAATTTATCAATAAAGCATAATTGAGTTAAAGATAAATTTCTATCGTAGGTAAAAGAGTAAATATATTTTTAAATAGTAAATATAAGTATTTATCAAACATATAAGAATTATTCTTTAAAACATACAGTTTAACTCAAAGAATGAAAATTTGAGTTAACCAAATCCCTTACAGATTTCATAATTCATGATTCGAGGGAAATTTAGAAATGATTTATCCAGTAAAAAATTTAAATCACTAGAATAAAATATAAATTAACACTTAACAGGAAAAAATGACATAATAGTTCTAACTTATATAAAATATGATCAATAATAACAAAAATAACTCAATAATAGTGAACTGTATTTCTGAAAACACCTATGGTATTGAAAAAATATGGATAATAAGGATACCATAAAATATATATTCGTATATCATGTAATTAGATATATTAACTATAATTTAAGATATTATATTTGAGAATAAACCATATAAAATAAGTTATGGTGTACAATATCATACACGTATCATGGATTTGAAAATAAGATGAAAAAACCATTATGATTTTTGAATCATTTAACTCAAAATATCCTAAAAGAGAGAATGATTTAAATAATATATAAATTTCCATAAATAAATGGTATTTAAAGTTATAAAATATAATTTAGGATTCATATATAACACTTATATTAATGATGTTCATAATAAAAATCATGTCTCAAGGAGAGGACATTTAGATGAAACACCATTACATTGGGTTTCTACTAAATCGGCCTTAATATAAACTCATATATAGTTAAAATAACTATCCTATTTAATCAATAATATATTTATTCAAATGGATTTATCATTATACACTTTCTTTATAATCCTTTATTATAAATATATTCCTCAATTATAGTTATTTTTACTAATAGATGTTATATTGTTCGTTTGTTTGTCTCGTACTAATTTCATGATAACATTGTTGAATAAAACAGTGTTTTTAAAATTTAATCATTAAAATATTAATAATGATATACTAATTATTTTTTTATGCTAATTCATAATGTAATATTTTCATTATGTTAATGACATGAATGTGGTTTGTGGATATAGTAAACATGCGAAACTAGTTTAATAATGATTAACTGTTGAAAAGATATAAATTAATAAAGTTTAATATATTAGTAACATAGTTATAGAATCAGAAGAAAATATTAAATTTATAATTATTAAATTATATTACCATTATATTACAGTCCATAGTAATTTATGAAATTATCATTATAACATCATTTATTTTAGTTGTAAAACAATCCCAAAAGGTTTCTTGTTATAATGTTTTCATGAATATGGTAATGAGATTAGAAAATAATACTAATAAATATTTAAAAGAAATAAAATTTCATTATTTTCATATATATTAATTAAATCCATTTCTAAAACCATCCATGATGGGTTTTGAAGACAAACAAAATTCCTTGTTCATAGAGGAAATAGTACACTCTTTGAATGATTAACGATACCATTTCTTAATGAATGGATGGAATTATGGTATATAAAATTAATAATTTAATAATTTTATTTATGAAAAATAAAACCTATTTAATCATAAAATCCATCCATTGATTCTATTCATTATATTTAGTGATGAAAAATGAACTACAATCTTTTGTGGAGGTGGTAATCCACACGTACCCATGATCCATTTTATCTTGTATTCTTAGTGGAAGGAAAGGATAGAAACTTTTATGTCCAGATAATATAATTAAATTTAATTATACCAATGATACAGACTTAGTTATATTAATAGTGTTATATGAGGATGGGATTATAAAAATTAATAAGGAAACATTAGGAATAAGTGGATACTCATGTAGGGGACTTGAATTTCTTCTTGGAAATCCCTTTTGTAATAAAGACATTATAATTAATAATAGTGACATCATGATTTTGTACTTGGTATATGGTTATATTAAGAAATAAAATTCATATTTTAAAGGATAAATTAAATTTAATGATTTGCCAGATGTAATTTAAGTGTTTGAGTTTTATAAGTTAATAGAAAGGTATTTTTAGAAGTAACCATTAATTTTCAATAATGTAATGTTACTATTTAAGATTAAATTACCAAAAAATGGAACAAAAGTGGGGGTGAAGTGAATTTTGGTCTAAAATGATCTAAAAAATCCACTTTGGAGATATCCTTGTTGGTTATATCTCTTTTTTTCTTTTATGTTTTTAAATTTAACCCGAATTTACTTTTACCATTATAAATAATTTATACTCATAGTAATTAATGATAAAGATAAAAGATTATATTTATAAATATAAATAATTTAAACCATATGTTTTAAATTAAAAAAATTATCAAATAAAATCTCTAAATGTGTGAAAATTGGATTTTAAAATTATCATAGATTGTCCCATAAAAGAAATTTTTAGAAAAATAATGTTTTTTAGATTTAAATTTATATACAAGATAAAATTATCATTGACCCAAATTTTTATGAAATAAATTGATTTAGTATAAATAAAATAAAAATTATTATTTATTTAAGGGAATCAGAAAATAATTCTCTCTTTGAAAATATATGATTCAAAGAAAAAACAGAAAAGAATTTCAATTAAAGTCACATTTTAACTCAGTTATTTAAATGCCTAGCATTGGATTTATAAGATCAAATAATATATTAAAAGTTATAATTTCATTTAATAAACACATATTTTATTACATAAATGTGTTTTAAATATTCATAGATTCACTTAAATAATAATAAATTCATAAAAAGTATAACTTTTTACAGAACTGAATTTTCTACTCAAAATCCTTATTTTCATAAAAAAATCATAAATTCATAATTAGTAAATTTAGATATGATTAATTTCATATTGATATTTATTTTTTAAAATTGAAGTTCTTTAAAATTGAAATTATGTTCTTAAAAAATACCTAATATAATGAAATTACTTATTAATTTTTTTATCATTTTCAATATTAACTCATATTAATTATTCAACTTCAAAAGTTAATGACATTTATTTATTACCAAATTATTATTTATTACACATTTCTTTATAATTTTTTTATTAATAAGTTTTTGTTTTTTTGGTTGGTTTTAGTGGGAATCATATTTTATAGTGTTAATTTAGAGGAGAAAATTTTATTCCATAATCTCATGGTATTATATTCCCCCCCCCCCCCCCCCGCTAAAAAAATTGTGTTCTGATAATTTTAATTATTACCCACAAATGAAATAATATATGGGTTTATAAATGATATATTATAATATTATTATAATATCTATCAGGATATAAGGCTTTCTAACTTAGAAAATATATCTTATTTTTCCTCATAATATATGAATCCTAATGTTGAGTTTTCGCTAATAATTTTAACTGATCATAATTCATGATTGGGTATCATGACTCATATAATTGAAATAGTTTTCAAAGAATGTTCACAGTTATACATGCATTGTTAGATGATCATGGGTTGGTTTGAAATATGAATTTTGAGTTCTTTATTCACATAATTTATATTAGATCCCTGTAATGTGAGATATTCGATTTGAAAAATGTAATTAAATTAGTCAAAATGGAAAATTAATTTGATTCCCATGAATAATATTTCCATATACATCGTACAATGATACAAAAACAATACATATATAATTTATCCTTTAAACTAAAATCCTTTTGGGGTGATTTAATTATCTTACAAACATCCTTTATATAACAGTGTTCTAAAAATCATACTTAAAAAAATACATCCATAAATCCAGAGTGGAGGAAAAGTGTTCAATAATTACAAAATTCGACTTAGGTGGTAGAAATTTCCATGGATTTTTCTCTCTCCCCATTTTATGTAGTCCGTTGAGGTATATTTTATTAAATAAACCTTTGATTAGGGGATCAATTTTCATTATTCCCATAATCGTTGCATTTGAAACATTAAACAATAGTTTCCAGAATACATTTTAACATATCATTATAATAATAAAAAGGTCAATGGACCATCTTCTAATAAAAAAATATCTACTAGTTCCTCTTTATAATGTTCTCATACGCTTCTTCCCACATTTTTTCATGTATGTAATTGATCTTTCTTCTTTCATATGACTTATCACTTGATATCCCGTGAGATCCCATTTTTCTTTTCATGCCTCTAAAAATTTTATAAATATTATTATTTCTATATATAATTTCGTCCTTTAGATCACAAATAATAGTCCCTTAATATATACCTATGTTTCTTATGTCTAACTACATACTTAGTCTAGACTTTAATCCAGTAAATAAAAGATCAAAGTCTATCTAACTATTATGGTTTAATTCTAAGGAATATCTCATGGGACTTATTAAATTTAATTTATGTGATCCAATACATTCATCCACAGTTTCTTGAATTCCTTGAATTACCACTACATTTTTTTGTGAAGATTTCAGGGAAACTATTTCATTAAAAATTTCTTCTTGACATTTTTCCATACCAAAGAGTCTATTATGATTTCCATGATGGAATGAAAAAAATATTTTCCATTACAGTGAAACATTTCATAGGAACCCTTATATTATAATATATACTAAAATAATGTGTATATTGTGTAATATAATATTCTATAGTGTGTTCTACAGTCATTGGTACACTCAGGATATCGATATTATTAGGTAGTTTTACCATAGCATAAGACTTTTTGGTGGGTATTTTCCTGAGATTTTTTATATATCTCACATAATATAATCATCTTTGTAACCTAGGGAATGGAAACATAATAATAGAGTGAGATCATATGTCTTTTAAGGGTATATAATATAAAAAATTATCTTATTGTAAACATGATAGAGAACAAGAGTAATACATAAATATATTACTAAAATATCATAATAAAGTAAATGAAAATCCGTAAACATGAAAGATGAACACAATATCATATCTATATTATTATGGAAATTAAAATTTCAAAATGTAGATAAAAATATCAACAAATAATTATAGTAAATTTGAGCATGATATTATGATGAATAATAAATTTCAAAAATAATGTGCAATAAAAACATTGATTTTTAAGTAAATTAAATGAATTTTGAAATTATGGCATTATTGGATAAAAAAACGAAATATTAAAAATCATTGAGTAAGAAAAATATTATGGAAGGATATGTCCACATCAAATTCACAAAACAAATTGTGAAAACATCTTCCCCATTCAAATTTAATAAAAAGCTTTTGAATAAAGATTAATATATCTCATTCACCCAAAAAACTTTTGACCAAAGGGTTTCTACCTTTAATTCATGTTCCATTTAATCATCTAATGTTATATAAAACGTTAAAAAAATAATTGGTGTGTGATATAGGAACCCACCCAATAATCATCTTGGCATTTGTGTTCCACATGAAGACAAATATTCATCAAATAATAAATTAACAATAAAAAAAGAATGGGACTCTAAAAAATTTCAAAAACCACACATGAAATGAACTTAATAAATCATAGGATATCAAAAATATTAATTTATAAAAGGAAACATCAAAATAAGAAATAGAGGGTGGTAAAAATAACCCTTCATGAATGATATTCCATGGATGGTAAATTGAAGTTAAAATACAATTATATTAAAAAAACATTGTAAGAAATTGTAGTAAAAATCAATTTTGAAAACATTTCCTAAAAGGTATAGTGTATAATTTTCAAAACCATATTAGAATAAATTTTTATTTACATTTATTGAAAAAATAAACTTTATATTTAAAAAAATTTGATAGGAACATAAAATATTTTATTTTGAAAGGATAGAAAACCTTTTGATTATCTTGAAACTCCTTTTTTTGGAAACCCTCTGTGTATAAGAGGTAAATAAAATTAAATTTAAAACAGGATAAAAGAAATATTTATTCAAAATTAATAAAACATATTTCTGTCATAAAATAAGAAATTATTTTTTAAAACAATTAACATGGAAATGTAGGAAACCCATATTTAAAGGAGGTGATATTTGTCCATAAAAACATCACACTTTTATGAGAAATAAATTTAATGATAAAATTATATATTTTTTAAAAATTATTCTCCCCCAAGATAAAAGAGAATATATTTAATGAAAAATAAAATATTATGATTTATCAAGTATAGTAGAATTATTACCAAATAAAAACATTTTCACTCAATGAAGGAAAATTTCAGTTAACAAAATCAATTACAGATATTAAAATTCCAGAAGAATTAAATATTTATAAAAGGGTCATCTGGTAGAAATGTAAATACACAAAAAAATTTACATTGTCATATAATAAAATCAAATGGTATAATTTACCTAAATTATATGAAATATATTTAAGAAGAATAATTTTAACTCAATGAATGGGAATTGAGTTTGAAAAAAATCATACATTAATGTTAATATAAGAATAAGAGGGATACCATGAATTTTAAATTTATGTATCAATATATAATAGATACTAATTATAAAATATATTAATTTTTAAGTTAATACACTATACAAAATATATTTTTATAGGAAATATAAAAAATTTCTCTTATATTTGAAAATAAGACAAATAAATCCGTATGATCTGAGGGGAAATTTACTCCAAACCACTTGAAAGAGGTATAGATTTAAATATACCCTAAATAACCATGAATTATGTTTATTTCAATATATAAAATCCCAATTATGAATAATATAAACCACATAAATTAAATTAGATTCATAATACAAAACAATTCTAATATAGATGAATTTGAGATGAAACACATTACCCTGATTTTCTACAAACTTGTAATTTTTGAAAAAAAAATTATTGTGAACATCAATAATTTAATAAATTATTTAATTAACTTATCTTAATTTATTACACTTTTTAATCTTCTTTTATAGTCCTTTGGTAAAAATATATTTCTTAATATAACTTACTTTCACTGACGGAAGATAGTCCATTCAATTTTTTGTCTTTTTAAAATATCATGGTAAGAAATTAAATTATTACTAGGTTGTTTATTGTTAATCATTAACTTTTTTCTCAATTTGGAATAATTATTTTTCCAAATTATTCAATATTTTTCCCATTAATTTAAAGACATGAATATAGTGTCTGAAAATTAGAAACATGATAGATATTTTGTGACATTTTTAACCATATAAAGGATGTATATTAATAAATATTAATGAAATTGAAACCATTATAGGTTCAATAATACCTCATAAATTAAATATTATTACACAATATATCCATTATATAAGATCCTATAACCATTTATGACACCAATATTTTTACATAGTTCATTTAGGTCTAAAACCAACCTCAACAGTAACATTTCATAATGTTTCCATGTGTGAGGTAATATCATTTTATTATAATAATATGACATATTATTAATTTTATTAATTTAAATGTTATCATATATCCTCATTTAATCTACTCTTATAACTATCTATGGTGGGTGGTGATGACAAATTAAATTCATTTTTTTCGAAGGTAGTAGTCCACCGTATGCACGATTAATAGCCCCTTTATTAATAAATGGATGAAGTGATAAAAATTTAAAAATAATAATTTAATAATTGAATTTATTATATACATAACATATTAATACATAAAATCCATCATTAATTCCCACTTTTTTAAGATATTGTTAAAATATAACTACCTCGCTTCATTGAGGCGGTAATCTACAAGTATGCATGATCGGTGATGCCATGTTTTATTAGTGGGTGGAAGGGAATTAATATTTTTGTCCAATTAAAATAAATAATGTTCATTATTCTAATTATAGTGATTTATTTATATTAATATAGTAATATAAGGTTAGAATAGTAATAAAAATTACAAGTAAACACTAAAAAGAATTGGATTCTTATGTAGCGGACTTGAATTTTCACATAGATTGTTACATTGAAATGAATTTATTTTGATTAATAATAGTGAATTTAGGCATTAATATTTTTTATATGGATCTTACAGTGTATGTTTGGTATATTTTATTAGTGATATTTTAAAGAAAGTTGAGTTTTGATGTGGGGGGAGTGTTGGATTTTACATGTGAGTAGAAGGGTAGTTGTTAAAGTAAGCATTACAATTTCAATAATATAATGTCTCTATTCCTGATTTAATGGCCAAAAAATGAAAAGAAAACTCTAGGTTAAAGTGAGTGTGGGTCTTAAATAACCTCAAACACCCATTTTGGAGACATCCTTGAGTGTTTATTGGTGTTTATTATTATAAAGGTTTATCATTTACCCTAAACTACTTTTAAAATCAAATTTAATTTTTACCTACAGTAATTAATTATAATGAAAAAAATAATATTAAACCCATTTCCTATTGTGAAACTTTGGATTTAAAAAAGTAAAAATCATTTTATCTCATAAAATATTAAAATTTTAGAAATGTTAATTTTTAAATAAACACACATAATCAGCAAAAATTGGGTTTTAGAAAAACTATCTTCTAAGATTTAATTCTATATCCAAAAATTATAAATTATAATATTTTAGATTAAACAAAAATATTAATTATATATAAAATTAAATTTATAATGATTTCAGGGTATTAAAATGTTGAATCTAAACTTAAAAATGATTTCTACAAATAAAACACCAAAAAAAGGTTTTATTTCAACTCACATTTTTTTTGTTATAAAAATATGAGACAAAGGATTTATAATCTGAAATAATATATTAAAATGAATTATTATTCCACAAAAATAAATATTTTATTTGATAAAATATTTTTTAATTATATAGGATACTGTCAAGTAATGAAAAAGTTATTAAAATTATAATTTCTCAAAAATTGTATTTTTTGACTAAAAATCAATAATTTAAATAAAAAATAAAATAATAAAAATTTTACTTTGATATGTTGTGTTTATGAATGAATTTTATTTTATAGAAATTTCTTTCTCAAAATTTTAAATTTAGTTTAACAAATTATATAATATAAAAAAAATTTATAAAGATAAAAGATATGGATATTAACTCATATTAATTATTTATCATCCAATGGTAAATATTCATAATGATTTACCATATTAGTGAATATTATAACTTAATTATTAATGATATACTAATTTTTGGGGGTTCATTTACATCGGGAGTATCTTGTAACAAAATTTATACTATTAATTTATAGAGAGAAAAAATATAAAATCTCAATCTCTTATGCAAAGTGTAACTCTTCTCACTCTAATTAAACTCATCTTATATTAGTGTAATTAAATCACTAGGATGAAATTATTCTATGACACACTTCATTTTAACATGGGAAATAATTCATGTATAAATAGATATCCATAAACCTATCTAGATTTCATCACCTTTTCTGCTATCTCCAATGAGTTCTTGATTTCTGAATACATTCGAATACGTTTGTTTCTCCAAATTATATGCCTCCCTCAAAATAAGATATTTTTTTAAAAATATGAGTGTTTTGAAAACATTCTAGTAAAACATTATCAATGTATTATTATTATTCATTATTTCAATCTTTTTTTAATATTCTTATCAATAGGTACTGGTATATATTATGAATTTTTATTTTCCAATATAATTGTATCCTATTTTTTCCAAAAAACTCCTCATATTCATCTTGAAACACTGGTAACATTTCCATTGGGTGTGAAACTATGGAATAAACCCTCATTATATTATTCATAAAACATTACAAAATTTTACCCCCTAATAATGATATAAAATGATCTAATGAATACCTTTATAAAATTTAGGTTTATATTTTTTCCATATCACATATCCCAGGGTATATTCACTGAATTTTGTTGAATTAAGTACTCATTCAGAATATATAAATGCATAATTGAGTCTTTTATTCAAAAAAAATTAATGTTTCATTTTCTAATACATTATTCTTCACGTTTCAAACAAAAATAAATTATTCTTCTCAATAATTAAATTTTTCTATGGTGATATAGAGTACTATATTACTATTATATTCTATTTATCTCAAGATTATCCTCAATTCCTTCATTTTTTATTGTAATATTTTATTGGAATGATTTTTTTTAAACAACATCCAATTAAATTTTCATAACACAAAAAAAAATTATAATTATCTCAATAAATATTGATTTAATTGATATAGAATAGTCAAAGTTTATATGAGTAAAATCCCAAAACAAATTCACAATATTACTCTCTTCATTAGTTTATTTCAATAGTGTTATATAATAGAAATCCATGTCTACCTACTTAAAGTGGTTCTTTTATTTTGATCTACAAAGGCTTGTTTCTCTTTATCCTCATTTTTCATATGTAACATATGAAATATGTATTGTTTTTTAATTATTTATCTTCGGTATCTTCCTCAATACTTCATGCATAATTTTTTAAACCACATTATTTTATCATAAATGGAAATTTATTATATTCCAAAAATGGTTTTAATCCTCTGTACCCGTGAAACATCTATATTGATCATTATAAATTTTAAATAGATTATTTCCTTTCCACTATAAATTCATGGGGAGAGTTCCTTTTATCCTATTAATGAGTCATGAATTCTTATGAATAATCTCATATTTTCTTTAATCAATATTATATAAGTGAATCAATAGATTATGTCACATTTCTTTAATAATGATTACATCATTGGATTTTTTAATGATGCTTGTGAATACAATACTATAATATTTAGTGATATATAATTTAAAAAATTAACATTTCATATATTATATATTTTGGTGTATTTAAAGAGATTACTTTTGTTGGTTATTTTTTATTAAATACCACTATCATGTATCTCAGGATTCTCTCCAATTAAATTGTTATAAGAAACCTCAACCAAAATTACATTCCTTTCATTACTCCTCGTGTTTGATAAAAGAATTATCCTTTATTTAATTAGTTTTAGTAGTATTGGGAGACAATTCTTATTTGGTTGTTAATGTATATCACACCATAAACAAGTTTCCTTAAAATAATCATTGTTATTGTGAATTTTTATATTTTATTTTGGATTATGTCTCAAATTGTCTTTTGGAACTTATTATTGAATCCCATTTGATTAAGGAAAACTAATTGGTTTAGTGGGTGGAAAATTATACTATAATATATAATATATGTTCATGTACTCTCCACTTCTATAAAAACTCTATTAATAGTGAAATAACATTAGGTAATAAATTTATTATTCAAAATATTCTCATTTATTTTACTTCTCATTTGAACTCTAAATTTTTTTTCAACTTTCTAAAGCTTAATTGTTATATTTGTCTTCTTGGATTTTCCTTTAGTCTTTTATTCACTAATATTGTTCATTTATACCTCACAATTATAAGGAGTTTAAGCCCATCCACTTGGTGTTGTAGTGGATATATTCACCTAAATGGTTGAAGAAAACACCATTTTCCAATTAATATGGAAATCTCTATTTTAATTGAAATTTTTATTATCTATCATGATGGTTTGTGTTAATAAATCTCTATATACAACTTACTTAGTAGGATCAATAAAATTATTTAAATTTTTGTTATTTCCCAAATCCATTCCATATAATTTTTATATAATATAACATTGTATTTTCTCAATTATTTTTCAGTTTAATATAGTTATAACTCAAAATAATTCACCACTATATTCTTAGAAATTAAATTTTCACTAGTAATCTTGTGAATTTTGTCGCTATATTTATATAATTCATTGATATATCAAATATTTTGGGTGAACTAAACTTTAACCTCAATAATATAGTGGGATTATAATTTATCCAGAGATTTCATTAATGAATCACTCTCAAATTCTAACGCCTTTATTTCACTCTTATAAATCTTGTTCTTTATTAGTCACATAATTTCCTCCAATCATTATTGAAACTCCTTTAATGTTTACTTATCACTCTATTATTCCTCACTAATTCCATAATCTTCTTTAATTGATTAATATAGAGCAAAAATTTATTGGATGATTACATTTTTTTAAATTTATCATTTCAAAACATCTGACTCACTTTCAAATTCCTCATCATTGAATATGGAATTATGTTTTGAGAATAAATTTAAATTGTTCTATGTGTTTCCATTTATTTACACATTGAATAATTTTCTTCTATTATGACCTCATTTTTTATTTATTATTATTAATAATCTTTGAGACTGCTAATCCATTTCATAACCTTATTTGTTTTTAAGTAAAGTAATTAAAATGTTATTAATATTTACTCAATTTTTAAATTTTATATGGAATTTTACCATTGACTTTATCATATCATTAGTCAATTAATATTTATATTAATAATATGAGTTCCTAAAAATCCATATATATATTTTCATCTTCATATTAATCCTCATGAGAATTCATAAAATTTGGGTTTTTTAATGTTTTGAAACATTTAAATCAATATCCATCTTAAATTTTCCGTTTCTATTTAATGATATACTTATAATCATATTATAAGAAATAGTTAAATTGTTAAATATAATTATTTTTTTATTTAACGAAGTATTTTTTCCACATTATATATATATATATATATATATATTTCAGAAAATAAATTTAGAAAATCCTCACTACGTTTTACACCATCATGTAATCCAAAACATTTTTTCTATTACTTCAAATAAAATATTTAATTTTTATCACCGAAATAATGAAATGATAAAAAAATAAAGATTCTCTTGTTTAGATATCCAAATTTGAGTTTGAAATGTTTCCAACAGTAAATATTTCAACTTTTTCCTTTCAAATAGAATACATAGACTTTCCCCTAAATTTAATTCCTTTTTTATCCCTATAACTCATGTGATATTTTTTTATTAGAGGGATAAGGATACCACATTGTATGATCTATCCTATGTATCAACATTATTAATATTAATTAATGTAATGGATAACAAAAAATTGATATGATGTACATCAATATTGGTAATTTCAATGATTTCCATGAAAATAGATAGAATATATGGATCAATACTAACCTTCCATTGATGGAATCCCCTACTATAAAACTAAGGAATTAAATTTTTCTTCAAATATTCATTTTATTATTAGATTTAATTTATTAAAAACAAATTGTCAATTATTTAAAGATATGATCAGTATACACGTTCTTATAACTACATCAATATTTCTTTAATACCAACTAATTCGTCTAGGAGATTTTATTCCACTACTGAGTGGGATGTAAGAATTTATAGTTTCTAAAATTTGGACTCTCGAGCAATTTTTTCCTCAATAGATGTTAATTTTATTGGATCTTGAACTTAATGAAATGATGATAAGAGATATAGTGTGAAATATAATTCATGGAAAATGGTTTCTAAATTGTTTAGTAACCTCTGTTGTTATTAGGATAATAGTCATTTTATAGTGGTTATGATCCCACTATGGAATTTATTATTTAATTACCAAACAAAATAACGATAATACTATTATACTATTTATGAACACTTATTTTAAGAGATGTTTATTATAATTCATCTTTTTTCAATATTCACTTCTTATCAATATGTTCATATTGAATTTTTATGGAATGCACACCCAAGATCTTCTCCTTAGTACAATCTAAAAACATCATAGAAAGGCTGGTTAGTTATCCCGGAGCATTATATCAATTTTTACACATTATTTGTATCAAAATAACTCAAATTTATAGAAATCCCAATCCCCATGGTATGATTCTATGAAATATAGAAAGGCCAATTTTTTTTAATTATATGGAATATATATCTTTCTAAATGTTTGATTCGATCCACAAAATACAAATACCAGCTATATCATGGGTGCACAGAATGTTTTTTAATATAACTATTCCCTTAATTGAAGTGATTCAAAGTATTTTGAAGGAAAAAATGTTTCAAATTGAAGTCATCCTATATGTTAGGAAAATATTTTTTATAGTTGATGGTGCCTCTTACATCATAACCACTACAGAACACTGATTGTATATAATATCTTCATGATGTTAGAATATCCTTATATCTACTAATGAACATTTTCAAAATGTATCAGCATCGAATGTGGATTTTGTATTTTGAATAAGAATAACATGTTTAACTATTATCAAGTTCTTCACTTTGTAATTAAATGATTATACAAAATGTGGCTACTAGATAGTGAAATTATTCCTCTATATTTTACTCATCATGATGCAACCCAACTATCCACATTACGATGTGATTCATCTTAGGAGAAATTAATTTATTTTTGTTTCATATATATGGAAATAATAATCCTACATATCCATAATAATATTTTCAACTAATATTACAGAAAATATCCTTCAAATGTCTTGAATAAATTATCTAAATAAAAAATTTATCGTAAACATATAATCTGTATGTAAAATAAAAACTATAAAATTAGATAGAATTTTGTTTTTTATAGTTTTATAAAATCGTAGTGTAAATAAAAATATAATATTACCATGTCTCAATTAAGAACAACCTAAATACACCACTTTGTCAATTCAATTCTTGAGGGTCTTATCCAAACTCATCAATCACCCCAATTGATCTTTGATTGAAAACCCATTTTTTATAAACCTCTTTGATGTAATATAGTTTTTCATAATTGAAATGGAATAGATAATATGGGGATATATTAAATGTAATATAAATATATATTTCCCATAATTTTTATTGAATCAAATGAGATAACATTTGACCTATCAAAAAATTATTCTTATATATCAATTCTTACATACCTATATTTAGTTTATTATAGTATTTTATTTTCTAAATTAAATAATAATATATAATTTAAAAATAATGATTTTAGAAGGTCTTTATTTTTCAATACACACACTTATATATATAAATATATTCATTATAATACATCTTATATTACAATCAATCATAATGAATCTTTATAAACAATACCTTTAAAATTAAACTCTTAACATCTATTGAATGATCACTATGACAAAAAGGTAAATATTATCATCAACCCATTAATTTAAATACCCAATAATATATTATTTGATTGAAATGAATTGACATGGTTAATATTTTCATATGGATGAATATGGAAAAATATTGAAACTATTTTTTATATATTCATTCTACGTGGAAATCATTATTATTAATCCTTATGTTGATGATTTTTTCATTATTGAATAATATGAAATTTTTTTCTTAAAAATTTTTAAAATATCAAGGAATACATTGGATGGTGTTATGGATTGGTGAAGCCCAATATTATATTCCCTTATTGTTCACCGGTTGGTCTCACGTGACAAATGAGACTTTATAATTATAGTATCCTGAAAACACTACATTTTTTACATGTCACATATACTTGAATTTAGGTACACTGATTTAAAATATTATCATATCTATAATTATATAATTCTTCATTATATGATTCACTAGTATGTTTTAATTCATATTTAATTTTCTATGGAGTTTTTTATTCCCATATAATGTATTCCATTACCTCATATAAATGTAAATAGTTTCACCAATATATTATAATTTACTAAGCATTTAATATCACCCTAATTGTTATGTTCCTATTTTTACCATGGTTATGACGATTAATAATAAGAATAAATTTATAAATAAATATATATTAAAAATATTATTATATAGTATAATTATTATCAATGATTTATGAATTATAATTATCTATTCCTAAATATAATTTATCCTTATGAGGATTGTAAATGATTTATATTACAAAATATTATTTGTAATGTAATATTAATTTATTAATATTTCCAAAGGGGATGGTAACTATAAATATCTTCATAACACATATCCAAAGAGATTTTAAGTTTGTAAAACACCCTTAATTAAATAACACTCATTATTTGGATTAGTAATCATAAACTATACATTTTATTAGGAACAAAACATGGGACTTTTTCAAATACAATGTTTGATGATTAAAATTATTGAATACATTACAAGGAAAAAATATTGTAAACATGAAAAATAAATAATATTAGATTTTTATGGGAATAAAATCTAAACTCTAAATACCATTAAATGAATTATAATCCACATAATAATTGATTTAATTCATTATATCAGTTCAGATTAATCATATGGTTAATAATGGTCACATAATAGTCATGCAGAGACCACATTACGTATAAAATTATTTGGTAGGTTAACATATATGTACTCAAAATATTCTTTATAATATCCACATAAATAAAAATATTTTATCTGTTATATGGAAGATGCAAAATTTTTTATCAAATATTATATATTAAAATAAGTAATTGTGGCTATTGAAATGAAAATGTAGAAGAATAAAATTTAGAAGAATAATGAAACTCACCCAAATATAGTACCCATCAACATAATAAATTAATAAATATTATGGAAGAATATAATGGTGAAGAAACCTATAATTAATACTTTCTTCTATCGGACCAAAAATGGGAAAGGGGATTCTGAAAAGTTTACCCCTGTAATTTAGTAAAAAACAACAACAAATACATAAAAAACAATAGTGATAACAAAAAAACAACAACACAAATAATAATAGATCTAAAATCATTATAAATAATAACAATAATGGAAAGAACTAATTCAAATCTTCTTAAAAACATTTAAACCATTAATTCATTTAAAAAACATAATAGTAATAACAAACAATAGTAAAACTATAATATAATAATTCTAATGAAAATTAATAAAAATAAAGAAAATTGATTATACAAATAGTTTTAATCATAGAAATAATAATATTATTAAATAAATATAATCCTTAGAAGGAATATTTATTGTTTAAAAGATTTATAAAAAATATATAATATTTTTATAAAAGACAAGGAACAATACCGCTTCAATTTTTTTCAGGAATTACATAAGTCTAAAAATAAATTCAAGAACCCATATCGAAATTATCAATGATTCCAAAAACTCTATTACCAACAAAATAATTTTGTGACAAAAAACTCAATATTCATATAGTTTTCCCTATAGTTTTTCCAATTAGATACTAGTCACAATAAAGGGGAAACTATGTTTAGGATGACAACATATAAAAATATAATTATAGTTCATATTTAATATGAGATTACTCCACTTATTTAATGTTAAAATTTGAATATAAAGGATGACTCCCTCAATAATATATTTCGATTTAAATTATATTATATTATCTCAATAAAAAAATTATTGACCCCCATTAATTCTTGAAATATGTAACCATATTTTACTGGTTAAGATTTACCTTTAGTTTCCCTATCAAAGATTACTTCAATCCAATACACATAATGGTTCTAGAAAATAATAATAATACATCCAATATATTTTATATAGTTATCAAGAATACCTATTATGTTAAAATAGATATTAATTGAATGTATTTATAAGAAAAACTATGCTACATAGAGTTATACATATTGATAGATGAGAATATTCATGTCACACCTATTTTTAAGTTGATTTTATAATAGTTGATCCATGGGAGGTTCTTCTTCCACCAAATAAGATAACATTTTTATACACTATAACCCTAAATATGTTTTTGAAGAAATTTTTGTTATATATATTATATTAGTATTCTATCAAACATAAAATTATATTTTATCAATGATATTAATTCTAGAGTTGTTGAAATATTTTTATCAAATAGTATCAGAAAGTCATATTTGGGAAAAATATATAGTCTATATGGAGACTTCACCACACTTTCATTAGAAATATATAGATAATAAAATAGTCATTTTTACATAAATAATAATAAAGATGAATTTTTTATTAATTACCCCCATAAAAAGATAGATTTAGAGGTATTAATCTAATTTATATTAAACTGATGTATCTATTTTGAGATTCCCATTGGTATTCCAATGATGAAATCATATTTAAGATTATATGTGAGGGAAACATGTAAAAAAAATATCCTAGATCAAAATTTCCTTATTAGGAACAAAGTTATACCATAGGTTAACTCTTTATATGATCTAGGGATCTATAAAGAGAATTATCTTTTTCCCTAATATTGATATGTGTATGAATGACAATATCAATAATACTTTTTGACCAGGGGAACTCCAAGATAATTATCATAGAAAAAATATGATTTTATTTTAAAGCTTAATTTTATATTGAACAGTTCATAACAGATATTAAGACTTATATTATAAATTTATAAAAAACATAAACACATATAGAGGATCATACTAGATATAATTCTCAAAGAACCTATATTTAATAAATATACCCATGTTCTTCAGCTTTGTAAGATATAATTCTCAATATAAAATGTACATAAAGGTATTCATTAAATATACCCATGTTCGGGATACCCAATCAACCATACATTATTTTATAAAATATTCAATATTGAAATATGATAAATTTCCTTAGAAATGATCTCACTCCAAATGAAGTTTCTTATGATAAATTTAATTCTTTGGATAAGAGAATATATCCCTTTATATACTATAAAATTATAAATTAATTTATGAATGATAATTCCATTAAAAAGAGGTATTTTACCTTAATGAAAAAAATACCTTTTCTCCCCCAACACTCAATCCATCATAGTTTGTCATTAAATATCACTGTATAAATAAAACATTGGTCAACCCAAAAATTAATTTACTACTAATTAGTTGTATATGATACTAATATATTTGATATTAATTTTCGCCATAATATTTATTTTCCTATTCGTAATGATTTTACGAATATCTAAAATGAGAGATAATGAAATACAAATAAATTAAATGAAAACATCTACAGAATGATTCAAATATACATTAAGAATTAAATATATCTTGTACACAATTGATTAAATATTATCATTTCAGCATTTAAAAATATGTTTAGTGAAAATTCTAATTCACTCCCCCCTAGAAAATATAAATCATACATTTATAAATTAATTTTATAAATGATCAATAAAGATAATAATTATAAAAAGTCAATGAGGATAACATATAAAAGATTACACTACTTGGAACCACATGAATATGAAAAATAACAAACTTGGAAAACCATTATAAATAATGAATATCATAAAAAATCATTGGATTTCTTCAACCATCCAATTAAAAATCATTAATACAAATCTTTTATTGAACACTGAAAGAGAAATAATAATTGACAATCTTAAAATAATTATTGAAATTAGACTTGTGAGTAATATTTCAATTATTTATAGATTTCACCAATATATTTGTGATTTTACAGGATAGGAATAGAAAATATTAAATTTTTATTACTTGTATAATACAAAACATTTTTTTCGATGTAACTGTACTAATGATAGGATAAAACCTGTTGGGTATAATTTGACACATATTTTTTAAAAACAATATTTTCTAAAAGAATAAGTCTAAACAATTGGGGGGAATCTCTAAGATTGACCATATGAATGTGAATATAAGATTGAAAATTGGTATCTTTTTGGATAATTAATCAAATAAATACAATATGAATCAACGTCATTAGATCATTATTAATAATTTCTAAAAAATTACAAAAATAAAATGTTAGTATACACATGTAGATAAGGAGGATTAAAATGATTATAAGAAAATATGAAAAAACATTTACCTACTCAATATCTATAATTTTAATTTATTTACACCTTTTTATCCCACAAAAAACATTAAGGATAACATCCAAGATGATTTTTAGATTAACAATTATGTACATCTAATTTTTTTTCAAAATATCCCTAAATTTTCTCTATTATTTCTATTTTTCTAGTCAGAACATAAATTAAATTCTTAAAAAAGGTAATAGGATTATTTTTATTACTGAAATTTTGATTATTTTTTAAAAATAAAATATTTATTTCCACATAGTTGAGAATGATATCAAAGTATTATTCAAAATATTTTTCTACTTTTATATATTCACTTCTTTAAAATTTGGGGATGGTTTAAATAATTTGAAAATTATTTTAAAATCAAACTAATAATCATGAATGTTGTGGATTTATTATAGTTCATTTTTTTGAACATTAATATGTACATCAATGTAACTGAAATTATATTTACTAAATGATATGATCATAGAATTTTAATTACAAATTTATAAAACACCAACATAATGTTCAGTGGAATAGATAGCTATAGACTAGGATTTCTGATCAGTTATACTACAATAAGGGTTCTTGACAAAATCATTATTGACATTCAAAGGTAAAGTACCCATTTCTTTCTCAGTATAAAGTATATTTTGGAATGGGTGATTAATTCAGTTGATTATCAGTAGAGTTATATATTATGCTTCATCCCACTCCTCTTGAATATTAGGGTTTAAAAATATTTATCAAGCTTACAAGACACAACATTGTCAAAAAATATTATACACAAACAAAAATTATTACCATTAAAAATATATAATAATAATGTCCTAATATTTTTAATGAAAAAATATCATAATTAGTATTAAAACATTTATAACCATTTGAATTTTCACAACCTTATAGAATTATAAAAAACCCTCAAAGTTATAACTAGTTTACACATATAAATTTTAAATAAAACACAACAGGTTCATATTTAAATATTAATTGACTGATATTTAATATTGTTACATTAATATAATACCCCTAACAACTGTCATATAGATATTTTCAACAATGGATACAAACTTTATGAAACACTATGATCAGGGTAACTGATAATTGGCCAGATCTTAGAAAGACACATGACCTTAGGCACACCAGCTTATATATTAATGGCTTATAACTAGAAATTAAAGTCTATAATTATAATGGTTTAAAAATAATATTTGAATCAAATTATATAATAAATTAAAAGAAATTTAATTTTTATATACTATCACATGCAGTGTAAGGATTTTCAGCTATGATATAATCATTACTAACATACTATAAAAACATATTATATCCAACGTGACCAACCCTAAATAAAAATATATAAATGTTTAAGGCTTCCCACTAGCCTGATTGAGTACCAAAAGTAGATAAAAATATAGATAGATATATAAATACAATACCCTAACTACCTTCTTAGACCTATCTCCCAAAATCAATATAGCTACTCCAATCAGACTCGTTGAACAATTTCCCCTCGAATGTCAGAAAAAGTGGTATCTATACACATTATAGTGCATGAGAAGTGTGTGATTATAAAAAATATTAGGGAACTGATAAAGGTTGAATTTTCACATATTATATACTGTATTCCAATTTTATAAATCCCACAAAAGTGTTATTTTATGGGCAATTGTCACATATTTATGTTTTGGTGGTATTTTGAGCTCAAATGCAAAATGGCTTAATTTTGGGATTTAACTATTTTATTTGTATTCCGTATTTTTGCCATAATATTTTCCACACTAAGCCAAATTTTGAAATTCCTTTTTTTTAGTTTTCCTTAAATCATGGGACGAATTTAATCCTTTTGGAGGGCCAGCTCAATCAATTATTTGGAGGCTCAAAATTAGCTCACAATCCGTGCCTCGAAAACTGTGCACAGATTTGGAATATTCTAATGATGAGATTTTCTCTCGCATCTGACCTATCCAATGGAGCTTCTATTTACCAAGGAGATGTAAGAGGAATTAATTAACATCTTTTATTATGGATTCCACGTCGGAATCGGCTGTTTTCAAGGCCTTAATGTAATGGTAAGTTGGAGTTGTGGAAGACGAAGAGTCACTTTGGCAGATTAAATATTCCGCACTAAATCTTCCATAACTCCATCATACGTGGACCAATAAGGCTTAAAGATTGTGGAGGGATGAGGAAGAAGATGTGGAAAAAATTTCAAGAAGGGTTAAGGATCCAAAATGTCCATTTAATGGTCCTAAAAGTCGTTATGTTAGGGAGGACAGAATTGAGTCAATATTTCATCAACCATTTTCCCTATAAATATGTATCTCTTCTCCCTTTTACAAGGATAGCCATTTCCAAGGGGAAAGGATGAGTATTTTTTGTTATAATATTTATTTTTAATTTTAATATATATTAGTTTAGATTTCCTCTTCACAACTCCTTTCATCCATTTATTTTATTTTATGTATTCTACCTCTACTATTCCCTTCTCAATTCCACTAAAAATGGTGAACTAACATCAGCTCTTATTCGAGGGAGGGAATGGTGGGTTGATCGAGTTATTGACCTGTAATTTGATTATAATTTATTAAATTCTATTAATTTTGGTGGAGGTTAAATCAATTACAGTGAGTGGTCGCCATGTTTTCTCTTCCACCAATTTCTTCTTCTCGTTTATCTATTTTCCTTCCCTTTTCAATTTGTGTTGTGCATACGGTGGAGCATGACATGAGTAGTGATGGTCAGCGAAGAGGTCTCCTAGATGACATTAGGAAGGGAATTACCCTGTATGCAGAGGTCTTGGTATTGGGTATTGACAATCCAAATGATAATGTGAGGTGTGTCAGGTCTTGATTACCTCATTGAATTGATTTTGAGATTCTTTATAAACAACGATATCAACCACCACGACTTCCTAAGAACAACTTCCTACTTTCTTTCTTCTAACTTCAATATGTATTTCATTTCATTATTATATATTATATATTATATTTTATATATTTGATATTATTTCCCCCCATTAATATTAGTATTATATTTTTATATTAGTTACATTATAAATAGTGACAATAGAAAAATAGTGTGTGTGAGCGGCCTCCTTGTGATTGACCCTAGGGTGTGCCACTATGGTAAAGTTTTTGGTAAATAAGAATTTAATTGAATTGTGGTTCACGACAAACCACTCTCATCAATTTTGCGCCGTTTCCGTGGAGGTCAAGTGCTTTCACACTCTATTTTTCATAAAAAAAATTAAAATTTTCAAAAACTAAAAAAAAGTGCTTCATTGAATATCAATCCTTTTTTTTGGTTGAGATGGATTATTTCAGTGATTTTTCATATTCTTGGACTTGTTCTGAATTTTCTAGAAATGAAGAGTCTTTTATGATGCAGATGGAAGAAGATGTTGAGATGATTCAAAATAATTTCAAAATCCTTGGACAAACAAGCAAGATGGTAGCATCGCTGGCGACTGAAGTTGAAGAAGGTAATGTTTTATGGCTGGAATGACTACAAAAAAATAACCAAGCCGAAGAAGAAAAGTTAAATGTTGTTCCACCTACTTTTGAAGTTGTAGAACCCAAGGAGGAATTTATGATTCAATTGGAAGATGCAATCGTATCTCCTTAGCCATTACTTGAAGAGGTTCCTGAAGATGACATGCCAGCTGATACAAGTGTGTGAGATCAACAAAGTTTGGATAAAAATTGGTTAGATTTTGTTGAAGAACAAAAGGTAATTGATTCTCCCATATTATTCAAAGAATAATCAGTACCTCTATACCCCTCTCTTTATTTGGATGAAGATGAAGAAGACCCTGCTAAAAAAGAATTCCCAGTGGCCTTGCCTGAAGAGATCGTGTTTCAAGCTGACCTACATGAAGGGGAAGATTTTTACATTGAATATTAATGGTTTAATCATTTCCAAGTGGAACTATTTTTTAACTACCCTTCTGAATTTTTTGACCCAGCATCCCATGTGCAAGCCCAAGATGTTATATTTTAAGAGGCCAAAAAAGTCATGGCTGAAGAAGTGGAGGAGTCATTCTTTATCCTCCCCCAATATTCTAACATGTACCACATGGAAAAGGCGGAGGAGATGATGTACTCTTTATGTGGGTTCCTACAAGAGCTGTATCAGTTGAGGATCATTGGGACAAAGAATTTTTGGTGGTTTTTGAGCAAGAAACCCTTCCCACCATCAGATTTGGGTTAAGCTGCGGCAACTGCTAGACTAGGGGCATTAAAAACCTAGCACCCGCTTGAGGGGGAGGGGGGGTGTGTTAACCAAGCATTATCCTCTTTTGTTTCCCTTCCTCTTTCTTTTTATTTATTTTTCTCATATTTTCTTTATTTCATTCCTTTTATTTCAATTGGTAGTAGCTAGGAGCTTAACTCAAAGATGCCACTGAAAAATAAAGTCAGGTTGTATCTATCCTTCCCTTTATTTTTCTACCCATATATTTATTTTCTGTTGAGATCTAATGAGGGGTAGTGAAATCTAGGTGTGGGGGAGTTTCAACCTACTTATTAGTTTTGCGTGATTTTTTTTCTTTTTAATATTTTTAGTAACCTTGAGCTTTAATGAAAATTCAGATCATTTTTCACATGTCAGCTGATTTCAAGAAAATTGAAATTATTTTTGCTGAAATGGATTTTAAAGGATTGTTGATGTGAAAACTTTTTCCTTGAATTGGATTTCCAAGAATTTTTATGAGTTTGACCAATTTCTGGAATTCATGTCCATGAAACACTGAATCAAACATTTTTCTTGTCCTGTGAGGTATTCTAAACCACTTTGAAATATTCTTTCTAATACCCACACTTTCATGAGACAAACATGGATTTTCTGTGAGAACCAGAACTTGTGATTTTTCTATTTCAAAGATTTGGATTTCATGGAATGTTTTTAATATGATTGAGGCATTTTTTTGGCTAGCCATATTTTATCTTGAGACCTACCTTTACATCTTTCCTTCATTATCCCTTAGATGACATGAATTTCCATATAGGTTTGAGCCACATTACTAGCCTAATTTTCCACACCTACCCACACTCTTGGTAATTTGGCATAGATATTTCAAGTTTGAGTGTGGGGGAAGAGCCTTTCGTGTGTGTTCATGGGATCTGTTTCATTTATGGGGGATGTGATGTGTGTGTCAACAATTTGGGTAGCGGATGATAATGGTCAAATTGGGAATGAGTAATCCTTTCATTGTGCTTTATTTTTTTCATCTGGTTCTCCTTAAAAAAATAAAAAAATAGAAAAAAATGTATATGAGCTTGAATTTATCATTGTATTCAAATGTCAGCTCATTCTCCAGGAAAAAAAATCAAATCAAAAAATGAAAATTAATTTTTTCCTTTATGTAGCTTTACAAAAAAAATGAAAAAAATGAAAACAATGGGGGAACTTAGATGAAATCATTCATTAGATTCATTTCTTGGCTCATGTCCCATGTCATATAAAAAGGGGGTTTGGTGTTTTGTTTCACATTGTTAAGTGTATTGAGTGAGGTTCATCCTGTTTTTTCACATGATTATTTATGCATTTTACATAAGAGTATAACCACCTCTTTCTAGCTTTAATTTTTCAATAATTTTCCCACCAAAACTAAGGCAAAGAATTCACCTGAAAAATTCCTCATGATTAAATTCATTTTCATGTTTTGTGCTGTGGAGAGATGCGAATTTTCACAAGCCTATGGTGATACATTCACTTTCTATGTATGAGCTTAACTCTACATACAATTTCTCTTGAGTGAAGAGTGACATAAATTTCAATGTGCGGTAGGTTGTGATTGGGCCATGGATGGATTTATGAGGTTGAATAAATTTAAATGTGAGGAATGAAAATTATTGGGAATTGTTTTTCATAGAGTAGACATGATGGAATTTCATTTTGGAAGAGATCATTGATGTTTTCTCATTGTTGATTTCTGTCTGAAATTTGATTTGGATATATGATGATTGCTCCGTAGTGCAATGACTAAGTGTGGGGGAGTGATAAAGCATGAATTTTCACATATTATATACTGTATTCCAATGTTCTAAATCCCACCAAAGTGTTATTTTATGGGAAATTGTCACATATTTATGCTTTAGTGGTATTTTGAGCTCAAATGCAAAAATCGATCAATATTGGGATTTAACTGTTTTATTTGTATTCTGTATTTTTTCCATAACATTTTCCACACTAAACCAAATTGTGAAATTCCTTTTTTTAGGTTTCCTTAAATCATGTGACGAATTTAATCCTTTTGGAGGGCTAGCTCAATCAATTATTTGGAGGCTCAAAATTAGCTCACAATCTGTGCCTCAAAAACTGTGCACATATTTGGAATGTTTTAATGATGAGCTTTTATCTCGCAGATTACAGATCCAATGGAGATGCGATTCAACAAGGAGCTGGAAGAGGAATTAATTAACATCTATCATTAAGGATTCAACGTCTGAATTGGCTGTTTTCTGGGTCATAATGTCATGGGAAGTTGGCATTGTGGAAGACAAAGAGTCACTTTGGCAGATTATATTTTCCGCACTAATGCTTCCATAACTCCATCATAAGTGGACCAATAGGGCTGAAATTTTGTGGAGGGACGAGGAAGTAGATGTGGAACAAATTCGAAGAAGGGACCATGCTCAAAAAAGTCTATTTAATGGTCCTACAAGTCGTGAACGTCGGTAGGACAGAATTGAGTCATCATTTCATCAAACATTTTCCCTATAAATATGTATCTCTTCTCCCTTTTACAACGATAGACATTTTCAAGGGGAAAGGTTGAGTATTTGTTGTTGTAATCATTATTTATAATTTTAATATATATTAGTTTAGATTTCCACTTCATACCTCCTTTCTTACATATATTTTATTTTATGTATTCTACCTCCGTTATTCCCTTCTCAACTCCAGTACAAATGGATAACTAAACTCGGCACTTGTTTGAGGGAGGGAATGGTGGGTTGATTGAGTCATTGAGCTGTAATTTTATTATCCTTTATTCAATTCTATGAATTTTTCTAGTGGTTAAATCTATTACATTGAGCGGTCGCCTTTTTTTATCTTCCACCAATTTCTTCTTCTCATTTATCTATTTTCCTTCCCTTTGCTATTTGTGTTGTGCATACGGTGGAGCATGACATGAGTAGTGATGGTCAGCAAAGAGGTCTCATAACTGACTTTAGGAAGATCATTACCCTGTATGTAGAGGTCTCGATATTGGGTAATGACAATCCAAATGAGAAGGTGAGGTGTGACAAGTCTTGATCACCTCATTGAATGGAATTTTGAGATTCTTTATAAAGAATGATATCAACCACCACAACTTCCTAAGAACAACTACCTACATTCTTTCTTCTAACTTCATTCTGTATTTCATTTCATGATTATATATTATATTTATATTTTATATATTTGATATTACTTCCCCCCATTAATATTAGTATTATATTTTTATATTAGTTATATTATAAATAGTGACAATAGAAAAATAGTGTGTGTGAGAGGCCTCCTTGTGATCGACCCTAGGGTGTGCCACTATGGTACATTTTTAGGTAAATAAGAATTTAATTGAATTCTGGTTCACGACAAACCACTCTCATCAGGTACCCTAATAAATTTCCATTATAAAACAATTTTATCCACGTATATATATATATATATATTAAATCAATAAATCAATAACATCAAACATGTAAACAATCATGTTCTATCATTATATGATAATCAGTTCACCACAACACCTTAACCCACTAACTTCCGCTAATGTTGATGTAATCCAACTATCATCCCATAATAGGATAATATGAACCTCTTAGAATAACAGTTAGGGGGATGATCTAACAAGATATCCTATTTTAATGTTATATGGAATCCAAATCCCACTCCCAGTCTATCTATGGGTGTAATATTCAAGATGGCCTCTCAAATATCCATTAGTCTAAACCTTGGTGAAAAATATGAAATGGAATCTTTAGCTCACCAATTATTAGACCACATGTGATAACTTATACTAAATGGCATCCAATACTATTCTTTAGTCTAGCATTGAGTGGAAATGATTGAAATATGAAGTTTTGGATGCCCATATAGTGAGGTCATGGGAAATTAATTCTAGATAGTGTTCCACTCTCAAAACTACTCTAACCATAATTTCTAATTGGAATTACATCAGGTAAAATAAATTTATATTCATACCCATGTACAAAAACTTCTATGCAGTGTAACAAGAGACCACAATCCCATTAAACATCCAAGATACCATCTCATCATTCATTCTCTTGTAGAAAAATTATATAAATATGGATATGATATTTAAAAAGGTAATGAGACATGAGACCACATCATATCCCATCCCTTAATTAAACATTGGTACAAGCATAAAAAATTATCTAAATTTTGACTCCCATACCAAATTCCAGTATATACCCATAAATTATTTCAAAAACTATCACCATATATGATTTACTAATCCCTAAGTCTTTAATAAATCCTTCTAGTCTTTTCCACCCAACACAACATCATAAATCAAACAGCTTGTCTAGTGAAATATAAGGAAGCAACCCAGCTGGTTAATGGGATGAACCATGGTTTATATATTTTCAAATGACTATGAACTACAACTATTTGTTAATCCCCAAATTTGATCATTACCATACAAAAATATATATCCTATATATGTTGGTAATTCCCACCAATGACCAACGAGCCTATATACACCGAGGCAACACATTTATCTATTCTAAAAGGTATTTCTATGACTTCCCACTAGTTGTTTAATACTATTACATCATAACGCATCTCGCTTATTTTTATTAGCTATATTGGTCACACCTATGACGATTGGTCACATACTCAATCCGATCTATGAAACCTAACCATCAATATAAACTAAAAAATATGGGAAAATAAGGGTCCACTACTCCCTTTTTGATCTAAAATTTACTCTTTGGGGAAATTAAATAGACCAAACCTATACTAAATATTCATTTTTGAAACACAATCATAATTATTGATTAACATAGAATAAAAACATATTACTTATAACTAGGAACATATTTTATCTTGGACACCATGTATTACTCTAAATCACTATGGGTTAAATCTATAATCCATGATCTTCTAGGGGTTATCATACATAAATAATCACAAAGCTCTGTGGTGATGTAGTTTCAGAGTCCCTCTTAATATCCTGAATAATATAAATAATACCTATCCACTCCACAAAGGGTCAATCATAACCCCATTTCCTATAATATAATAACCAGGACCCTATGAATATTCCAAATTCAAAGCCTATATGCACGAGAAATCAGGAATATATATACACATATAAGGATAAGTATTGGAAGGATGACTTACAATGATATCAGTGTTACTACTCCAAAAGTCGTAATCACCATGTATATCAATGATTTTTCTACTTATTACCAATGATCCTTTACCCTTTAACATAGCATATGAAATAAGTATCTAATTATAAAATATTTAAATTTTTATCTTTAATTATACAGAGAGTCATAATCAATAAATATCATTTCATATATAATATAGCAATTTACCTCTTTTAAAATATTAAAAAATGGTATATAATCCTCTTCATTAGATGGACTAAATCTAACAAACCAAAATCCCTCATCCAATGAAGATTCTCAAAACACGATACAATAAAATCATTATTAAATCCAATGATAGAACCATACAAAATTATGTAAAGAGGGAAGGAAAGATCTGATGATTATGATCATGGATTACATAATTATTAAATAAAAAAGAAACTCATGTTTCATTCCCATTCAATGAGAAGAATGGTGGATTGTTTATGAGAAATATGTCGATAGATACTGCAAAACTTATCAATTTTGAGAAGTCATCCAGCTAAAATAGAAGGGTATTCCTTGAAAAGAATGGTCTTCTCCAAATAGAAAAACAGACATGCACCCTTCTAGGTAAATATAGGAATATACTAAGTACCAAGTACTCACCATATACCATTTTTGACCAACTATTTTCTATATCATCATCTAGGGGTGTTTATCTCAGAGAGGAGACACCAAGTACACTACGAAATTGTACCAGAAACCCAGTCACATACTCTAAAATACATAAGTACTAGAGGCCCATCATCACTTTCCTGACTTTCAAACAATTAAAAAACCTCAATAACCGCTGCTAAGAATATTATATTCATTAAATCACCATCATGTTCTATATTAAAATTAAAAATCATAACCCCCCTGATGTCAATTTAATAAAAAACAAAATTTTCTCTAAAAATAATATCATATAATTGCATGATTCATTAAAATATCTCCACAATATGATTTACCAGCCTTAAAAATCTTTTATAATTCTCCCCAATATTCACCTTAGTTACTGAAATTTCATGACAGTACTCATTCTTTGATCTGATCTATATTCCATCATATACTTTTTAATCCAATCTATAAAAACTCCATATTCATTAAAGACACTAACTAAATACTTTACACTTATAATTCATTTCAGATGTTAAATATTTGGTATCACTACTACATCCTCTAATTCAGTCATAAATAAGAAAATTCATCCCCATCACTCTAATTGAACTAAAGTCTTGGTGACCCACTAAATAATGAATTAGATTAATTATATATGTAAATAATTTCTCTATCAAGAAGACATCATGATAACACCCATGAAACGACCACCAAAACACAACCAGGTATCATGTTCATTAATTTTAATTAAATATAACAATGAAGAGAAATTACAATTTACCCATTTATAGTTGGTCTCACCATGGAACTTTCATTATCCATGGTTTAATATCTATATCAATCAATATTTTTACAAATATTCTATCAATTCAATAGTGGGTAAATCCCCACCTTTTGATTTCCTATAATATCATCCCCTTATGACCATCCCACCTTGTATCACCATAAAATTTTGGGGACGAATAAAACATATTTAATATTTTAGAAATTGTACATTACAAGAAACACTGAGTTGGGATTATCTTACAATCAATACTAATATTTTCATTTTTTTCATAGAATTATGAGATTATATTTTGTTACATGCAACAAAATGTTTAAATGAAACATATCGTACTATTAACATATTATTATTTAATATAATAGTTAATACATAGTAATTTGAATAGAAAGTATGAATATGATTAAATAAATTAGGAAAGTATATAATTTAAATATAAATATATACAATCATCATTTTGTGACCAATTATTTATAATTATAAATAAAAACCATTTAAAAATGAGTTAAATCAATTTTTGAAAAGCATATTTTTTTTGCACATAAACATTTTGAACCTCAAAAAATTAAAATAATCAATTTTGGAGTATTATTTTAAAAAAAATTATATATAGTATATTCAATAAAATATTTAAAATTTATCTTATAAATATTATAGACAAGAGAAAATAAGAATTCCAATTTTACATATAAATAAGTATTTTTTTCTAAAAAAACACTTTTATATCCCTTTAACAGTGCGCATATTTTATAAATAAACATTTCAAATTTAATAAAATTAATTTTATAAAAAAAACACAATATTTAATTTCATAATTCAAAATTTATATTATGGTAAATATTTAGTATTTTTCAAAAATGTTTTATTTTTTGATGAATAATGAAAAATACTAAATTTTAATTGAATACTACTTTTTCATCTAATATATTTATAATGATAATACATATTTTTAAAACTTATTAATATAAAATTAATTCTATAATATATATATTATCCCAATATAATTCATATTATTTAATTTCACAATGAAATGGTTTATAAAAACATTGTAATATTTTGATCATCTTCAATTTAAAAAAGCACATTATCATCATGTTTACATGATTTATTTTAAATTATATTATTCCAATTATGTGAATAGAATTTCAAAATATTGATATATTTTAATTCAATATAATTTATACAGTCTAATATGTAAAAATTAATTTTTTACCATAATGATTCTTGAAAACGGTTAAAATTAAATACAACGATAAGGGTTAAAACAAGGATATGTGAATTATATAAATTTGTATAAATGATAACTTTAGAGACATATATGATTTTTATTTAAAAATTCATATTTCATATTCATAATAACTAGTTAAAAAATAAAAAATACCAGTTAAATTTTATTATTAAAGAATAAATTACCTAGGTAAAAAATGATAAAAGTCACTTTTCTAAAAACTATAAGGATAAATTTGAGTAAACATAAGGACTAAAAAATAACATGATAAAACATATTTTTATTTTTTGGGGGGTAGTTTTTAAATAAAATTAATCTTTACCCTCAATTATTATTCATGTTTTGATGCAAATGAGTTAAGGGAAACAACCCAATATTGAGTGCTTTTTGCTATTTATAACAATGCCACTCCTCAATTATAAATAGACAGTCAGCCCCCCCATTCTTCTCACCTCTAACGACATTTGGATCCCCTAATACTAGACAAAAGCGTGTAATAACATCGCTAAATGTTTCTTAGATGTCTTATTTTGCACTTTAATCCAACCAATCAATGATTTAGGGAAAACATAAATATGATACCCAAAGAAGAGGTAACATTCATTAACAATTATTTTTGTTTTATTTATTACCACAACCCATTTTATTCATATCATTTCATTATTATATAACAACTACAATATCATCCATAAATTAATATGTTGTTATGTTAAATATTAAACCTATAACCACCCAAAATTCTATTTTATTTTTTATGAAATCATTGTTCGTGCATATGGTGAACTACATCGTCGTGAACTGATGTTGTTCATTTTTACATTATCACCATTCAGGGTTGGGAATAAATGTGGATTTATGGGTTATATATGTTTATATATATATATATATATATGATATTTATTGTCTTATTGTTATTTTTGAGTTATTGTATGACACATTCTATTATGATTTCCCTTTTATGGGAATATGATAACATCATTCATGAGTATGGTTGACTAACGCCTCACAATGCCATGTTATTCATTCAAAAATTACATTTTATGAATTAAGGATGGGATCAATTAATATTTTGTGATATAAATGAAATAATCATTATTCTTTGATGAGAATATATATGTGACATCACGGCCTGGCTTACCATCGAACCGGTGGCTGGACCTGTCACCACATGGCCTCAAGCGCGTCTCCTTGTACGGCAGAGGCTGCCGACTAGCAGTGAGGGTCTCTGGAGATGATAGTGGGGAGACTATACCCTCGTGTCAGAGTAACATAGCAGTATTATCAGAGTAAATTACATTCAATAATGGAAGCAGTAAACAATTGAAAGGCAGAAGTAAAAGACAGTTAATAACCATTTTATAAAGGGTGGCCAAAGCTAGTTTACACGATACATGGATGATGAATTATACAATGTGAAAACAGGAAACAATACATCATGCTTACAATACAATGAAAAATAAAAAATAAAACGCAACAAAGCCCGACCGATGATCTCTTGAGCATCCCAAGCTCTCTCTTGTTCCTTTGCGCCCACCTCTTCATGTACAAACATCACAACACTCAACCTAGGTCCTCGAAGTAAAAAGGTCTACTCAGGTACCCCAGTGCAATGGCGGCCCGAGTAGGGTGTGAGATATAAATCTCAGTAGGCCAGCACCTCTGGTGTCATACCCAATCTAGATAATGTATAATAATTAAACAGTGAGCAGGTATGGATAAATAATTAAGAATAATTACATAATTAAATGACACCCATCCATGTTCCCAAGGGACACCTGACGGTTATACCAGCTTCAGCTTGTTGCCGGTAATGTATCCTGATCATGTCACCACATATATATATATATAAATATAAATGCAATTAGATCATGGATGGAGTGTGGTAAGAATTTCTCCCACCCATTAATCGAGATTAGTGGGCATGAGGTAAGAATACTTTCCATCCCTATAGGTCAACTTGCAAGGGGTAAGAATGCCTCCTTTGTATCAAGTTCATTCAACCAGCATGGGGTATAACTGTCTCCCATCCAACCACGTAAATCATTAGTTGAAGTCAACTGGAAAGGGGTAGGAATGCCTCCCTTCAAAACATGTACTATCACAATGGAATGGGGTATAACTACCTCCCATATAACCACACAAATCATCACTAGAAGTAAATTGGAAAAGAGTAAGATTTCCTCCCTTCCAAATATGTACTGTCACACTAGCATGGGGTATAAATGCCCCTCATCCTACCACGTATCTGTCACACTAATCACTCTAGCATGGGGTATAATTGCCTCCCATCCAGACATGCAAGCATCACCAGGTGGAATCCGAATGTGCGCACTCACATTACAACCATGTTTATATTATACTACTTATGGAATTACCTCATAATCATTCAGAAGTCATATCATAATAACAAACAATCATACAAACCATATCCATGTAAATGGTTATAATCACATCCATACAAATTTACCTAAGGCAAACCATCTCAAGTATCATTATAAGATTTATACGTAAGGCAACTCCACTTAAGTGTCCATTTCAAGACACTAACATATTCATCACATTTATATAATGTACAGGAGGCAACCCACTCATGTACGGTAATGGCTAATCCTTAATTCATTCTTCATTACCCTTATATCATTTCAAAGACATTTAGGGATTTATAAAGGAAAAAAAGGTGTTATGGACCACCCCTCTTATGTATTTCCCATTCACTAGATCCATTCCATTAACATAAGTCGTGCTTATTACATTATCCTAAGGAATGGCCTCACCACCCGAATCCATTTCATTCATGTTTAAAAATTTCATCAAAAGAGCACAACTATCATGCCTTAACCATTTAGTACAATTCAGTGGAAACATGACATCAACCAACTATCACCTAAGTACAAAAAGAGTTTAGTAGGAAAGAATAAGGATCTACTTCCTACTTTTATCTTGAAAAAATCGCACCTCTTATCAAGGGGTTTTATTATTAAATCGTTAGTTTAGTGACCAAACAACCATTTTCATCTTGTCCCTGAAATTCATACTCCTTGCACGGAATCATTTAACTGAAACTAAACCAGCATAATTAACATACTAAAATAGTACAGAAATAACTCATTAATACTTAACTTTAAATTAAAGTAAATGAGATGGATCCTACCTCAAGGTGGATCCATCCATGCACTCCGGATCTTGGCTCTTTCTAACTAAGTGCCACCTAAGCTCCGGAAACCCGAAACATGACCAAAACTCTAAAGCACCAAACCAAAACTCACCAGGGACCCTTTAGAACTACTAAATAACTTATTTAGAAGCTAGGAAAACAATCCATGATTAAAACCCTTACCTTGGAAACAAACTGGTGGATTAAAATCACCACAATCTTCCTCGCCTTCAGCGGCAGATGTCACACAGACACCAAAAAGGTTCTGAGGGACCTTCCGCACAACCCTGGAACAAGCGGAACAAGAATGAAACTGAAATCAACAAAACCCTAAACCCATGGGTTCTTGGAAAAACCAAATTAGGGAAAGGAGGGGCCCTAAAATCAGCCAAGAGAAGAGGAGGAAGGAGGGAAAAGACTTACTGCCATGATTCGAAGGAGGAATCACCATGAACGGATGAGGAAGGAGGTGCGGCCGATAGGGGACTAGCGCGAGGCCGAGGCGCGAAGGGAGGGGTTTCATGCGGGTTCTGGCCGAGAGGAGTGAGGAGAGGGTTTATTACTTTAGGTTTTATTTTAAATTTCTTTTAAATTTTTAAAAAACCCAAATAGGGAACGGCGCACGGCTTGGGCCACACGGTTTGGCAAACCACGCGCAAACTGTGTGTCCCTCACTGAACACCCAAGACTCCCCGCACGGGCTGGCTGCATGGTTTGGGGAAACCATGTGCAAGCCATGCAGACTCTTATGCCTCCCTGATTTATGCCGCACGGTTTGGGAAACCGTGCGCCAAATGTGCGCCTTCGGTTGTCTCTTAAAAATCAGCATTCTTTGGGTATAACACACTCGAAACACCTCGAGACACTCGGGAAACATCTCGGGACTTCATCCAACCCCAAAATCATTTTAATGAAGGGTTCAAACCTTCAGAACCTTGCTTTGAAGGCCGATTCTAAAAATGACCGTTTTAGTAATTGAAAACGTTCAATTTCCCCCACTTTTTAACCCTGTTAAAAACACGGGTCATTACAATATATCATTTATTTTTATTTCTTTCAACCAAATAAGAAAATAGAAAAAAATTTGTTCATGCTTACGTGCAGCCTACCATCTCCCTGAATGATATATTAATTTTCCCATCAAAAAATTTTATGGATTACAATAAATTCTTATATAATAAATTTATATTATTTTTTTAATTTTTATCATTCTATTAATGATTAAATCATTATAAAATTAATTTCAAAAAAAAAATAATTCAACACATTTTTGGAAAAAAAAATCTATTCTTAAACAAAACATAACTTTAACCTGAAATTGTTAATATATGAGTAATAAAAGGTCACTAGGAATTAATATATGTTATCATATATTTGATTATATTTTTTTACAATATTTATAATAATAATATATTTATTATATTGTATGATTTAACATGTACATCAGAAGTCAATATTTAAGGTAAGAAATTATAGTCTAACTTTTACTTTTAGTGGGGCAAATGTCATATTCATCACATGTTTCTATTAAGCAGTGTATATAATATGAATGAATATATTTTATTATTATTCTACTCATAATTATTTTTACTTAAATGCCCATTTTAGTATCACTTTGTCATGGGTTTTACAATTAAAAATGTACTCAATCATGTTGAGATATTTTTTTCTCAATTTCCCCTCTTTGAGATGTATGTTATGTTATATACCAATAATAATCCTTGAGGTTTATATACACCACTTTTACATGTGGTATACTAAATTTTGGAATCCTCATGATATCTTTAATTAAATTTTATGTTATGAATTCATGCGGCTTACGATTTAAGGTTACCAAAATGGAAATTATTTTATTCCAAAATATGATTGTTTATTGGGACTATTTATATTATTCTTCTCATGATAAAATTTTATAATCTATATATCATGATTTTCCATGAATTTTATTATCCTATAATAATTCATGATATCTTCATATCGTGGAACAATTTTTCAACTCATATTATTATGAAAGATAAAAAGATATTTTTTATGAAAATTTGACTTTATTTCTCTTTACAGTAGGAAATCTATTTTCATTCAAAATCATGTTTTATGAAAGAATATAAAAAAAATATTTTTAATGATATTTAAAGACTATTTTCAAAGAAAAGGATTCTAAAATTGATTAATGTTTTAAAAATAATTTAATTGATTTTTAAAATCATCATTTATATGTTTTCACCGTTATTTTAAGTGAAAAAAAAAATTATAATTTTTTATGTTTTAAAAAACATTGTTTTTGAAATTAAAAAAATCATATTTTCTTCAAAATTGTTTTAAATGATATTTTATTTGTATTTATATTTATCAATTTCAACGACCCTTGTTTATACTTATACTCTAATTGGGATATTTTCTAATGATACAATCCTCAATATTTCTCTCAATTGATAAGAATATTTCCAAGAGTTTGTTATGGAACCCATTTTTTCTTCACAGCATAATCATGTTTCAATGATATTTTTATGGATCCTATTTCTTATCCATGGGTCTACCATGATTCTAAGATGTTTTTATGCAACCCATTTTGTTTCAATGCATTACTCGTGTTTAAAGGTGATTGATACGAAACCCATTTATTTTCTATGGGTTAATCATGTTATGATAGAACTAATTATTGTTTTTATAAAACATAAGAAGAAATTAATTCCCTTTAGTGATGTTGTGTTTGTTGGAAATTAATTATATGATGGGATGGACCAGAGAGCATGGGGTAATCCCATTAAAACGCATACTATTGGGAGGCCCATATAGAACATTGTATTCTTGATACAGACTATATGACAAGGAGACAATGATATCACTCCAATGAATTGGGCCAAGATGGATAAATAATGACAAAAAATATTATTCATGAACCTGATTACATGGTAAATTTTTCTTGGTTGAACCTTTTTACATATCCACAGTGATATGCGTGATTATTTTTATATGTTCACAATGTTATGTGTGAACATTATTACATATTAAAAGTATTATTCAAAGACATAATTTTTTGTTCATAATTTTATGTGGGGACTTACATTCATTTCCATAATTTTATGAGTGATCCTAATTACATTTTCAAAATGTTATGTGTGATCTTTATTACATGTTCATTGTGTTGTGTGTGGACCAATCATTGAAGTCCATAATGTTATGTTTGAACCTGATTACATGTTCGGAATGTTATACGTGGAAATTATTAAATGTTCATAATATTATGATTAGACCTATATTTAATTTTTATAATGTAATTTTGGACTTATTTTCATGTCCCAATGTTTATTTGAGGTCCCCATTTTATTTCCTTAACTCAATTGGTGAATTGTTTCTATTTATACATGTTCCCAATGTTATAAGTTGATGTGTATGCCAAAAATTCCATATTTGATGCTAATTTTATCATCACAGGGACCATGTTATTTGATTCCATTTTGATTCTTGTCTTATAACCATCTAATATTTATTCCATGACTCTTGATTTTGATATTTGATATGTAGGTTATGATTTTCAAATGTTATTATCTACTTCTCACAGGCTTTCGTTCATGTTATGATTACGTGTCTCCCTTGATTACCCTGAAAGAGCATATGAGCTCACCCTTTCCTTTTTTTTCTTTCCCTATGTTGTGAAGAAATTTTTATGAAGGTTGTTATTATGAAGAGTACTAAAGGGGAATATAATTAGAAGATGCATCGAAGATATTTCAAAAAATTATGAAGATCATATTCCATGTTTCCAAGGAACTAAACTACTGTGGTATCCATTAATGTGTTTGTATAATGTAATGAATTTTAATATAAAAATATGTAATATCCAAGAATGAGAATCCAAGTTCTTTATTGTTGGTATCAAATGAGTGGTTTAATTATTCGTTTGGAATGAAGATGATAAATCTTTATTGATATTCACAAAGTTATTTCTATGGATATTCTTAATGATTTATCTAAGGATAATTCAATGGATTAGATTAAGTATATGAAAATGTTTAGGAATTTTGGTAAAGTATTGATTGAGTGGTTTCCTAGAAACACATCCTTGTCTTGATACTACAAGTTAATGTAGCTCTGTAATAGATGTAGCAAAGGGTAGTTACCCAAAAAACACCATATTTTTCTAGACTCAATCAGGAATAGGTGCACAACGTTGGTCATTACTGCACATATGGTTTGAAGCTACAGGTAGATATTATCTATAAATTCAAAAAATATTTAAAAACCATCATAAAGTATTTAAATATATGATAACTATTAATGAAATAGGATAAACCAATGTTTTTAGAAGAATGTGTCATGATTTTGAAATCCTATAAGTGACTTTCATCATTATTGTTTTCCCAACATCATTATAGTTTCTCACACTATCATTTTGGTTTTATTCAATGACTATAACCCAAATGAACTGGGTTAACATTGAATATGATAGAAAATTTTCTAATGTTCCGCCAATGGAGGTGTTGATTACAGTGATGTATATTGTGTTTATTCATAATAAGTTATCACAAAACAAGATTAATAATGTACACCTTATCCCGCTCATGGACACACTAAAAAAGATAAGTATATAGTTCGATGAGTGTTTGGGTAATGGAAACCATAGATGAAATATGATTTAAATTCATATATATTCATAATTTTTAAATAAGATCTCAATTGAATGTCTCTATAGAATGATAAAAAGTTTTAGGTTTGGAGAATATGGACACCATGTAAGTGGTTTCTAAGGAAAACATAAAAATTTTGTTAACAAAATGGATGGGAATACTTGTCTACCTAGTGTATTACCAGGGTATCAATTTTTTAAATGTTGAATAAATGGGAATTATGATATTTTATTTCCAAAGGAAAAAATATCTGGAAGAGAAATTGTAGGGTTGTACGAGTAATGGTTTTTCTATTGATGATGATGAGACTAATAATTTCATACAAAATGTAAAAGATGTTCTTCAGCTTTTGTTTATGTTAAACATGATAATAATGATTAAATTGAGTTTTATGAATCTTAATACATGATTCCTATTTTCCACTGTAGGAAATAAGTGATAAGGAATAAGACAATGAAGCCTAGTTAATGGTTTAAAGGTGAGGAGGAATAAATGAGGTGTTTACATATCATAATTTAAGAATTATGAAATGTATATGAATTGTGATTGTCTGTTTTTTTATGAGTTTTAAAAAATATGTTGAATACTATTGATGAATCTATAACTAATAAAGGATTATATAAAAAGTGGCTTTTATTATCATTGATGGAGCATTATTAGATCTATGAAAGATGTTTAGTAATCTATGTCTTTATTAAAGGAATGAGGGAGCCTGCATGTTTTCATGGATAAGTTATAGTAATTTTTGTTATTACATAGCATCTAGAGAATATATGACCAAGGTATTCACAGATTTGGCATGTGACTATTAAGAGATTATTAATAATATTTGTAGGATTAATGTTAAGTTTATTTTTGGAAATTATGTTCCCTTATTTATTAATTATGAATTTTTGAAAGATTATAAGGCTAATTATTTATGAAATGGCTTCAGTTGAAATTTTTATGAGGTTTTAATTATTAAATTATTATTTCACCGTATGAAGATTTATGGTTTTGGGATAACGTGGGATAAGGATTTTTTTGATGATAACAAAAAATATGAAGAATGAATTATCTATCTATATATTGTTCTTATGGTCTGTTAGTTCTCATAAGAATAAAATAGTCACCATAATTTTTTGGAGTAAGAGATGAAGATGAAGTTTATCAAGGAAAAACCAAAGGATGAAATTGTTCCTATTATATAAAATGATATCAAGTAAGTACATTTTCTTAAGTTCTTATCCTATATGGATAAACGAATTCCCCAACATCAATAAAATTTCGTTGAAAATAGTGTTGTATTTTAATCGTAATTTTTTATTATATGAAGGAACATTTTTATATCTATTATGACTAGGAATATTCTATCTTTTACTTTATCTTGATCATTATTTCTATCACTCTTCATCTATATTTTGTTGTTATTTTTCGCTTCTATGTCTATGTTTTCACATCCCACATATGTTCACCTATGTAGAAACCATTTATGAGTTATTCCAGATGACTTTTTAACATCCCATTATATTTTAAAATAGGATTCATATTTAAAATTTTTACGATGATTGTTTATATGAAGTAAATCTCAAATTTTTAATCATTATGGTTATAGATGAATTTTTAGTACGAAATTTATTTTAAGTGGGGTAGAATGTAACACATCAATATTTTGTGAAATTTTTTGTCAAACATATTTAATCTTTTAGATATTTTACATTACATGAAACACTATGTTTAGGTTGTTTTAAAATCAATAATAATGTTTCTTATGTTATACACAATTCTGAATTTATCTTATGTTACCAGCAAAAAAATGATTAAACGAAATGTATCATACCATTTAAACGATGTTATTAAATTTGATAGGTTTCACCAAGCCGTTGGAATGGTGGGTATGAATAGGATTAACTGAAATATGAAAATATGTGGTTTATACATGAATATATGTAATAAATTCTTTAGTGAAAAATTAATTATAAATTAAAACAAAAACCACATTAAAATAAAGAAAAACTATTTTGGGAAAACTCTTTTTTACATATATTCGAATTTTACCTCAATAAATTAAGTGAATAAATTTTTTGAATGATTTTAATAAAACATATATATAATAAAATAAATAAAATATTAGAATTCAACTTAAGTATTTTATATACATTTTATAAGAATAAATCCAATTTTACAGTAAAAAAAGAATTTTTTTCTACGAAACACTTTTGTCTCTCTTTTATAGAGAAATGTTTTTTAAAATAAATTTTTACACTTTTATAAAATTAATTTTAGAATGAGAAAATAATTTTAAAAATATGAATAAAAAATTTATCATAGGATTAATTGTTTTTATTTTTATGACATAATTAATTTTTCTGATGAAAAGTGAAAAATATTTAATTTTAATTGAAATATTCTTTTTTTCCTAGTTTATTTAAAAAGTAAAATTAAATTTTAATTTTTTCTAAAATTTATATTAGTTAAATAATATGTATATTAATAAAATTTAGTTTATTTAAATCAAATTCATAATACAATTGTATATAAAAACTATGTTAATTATTTATCATTTTCTCTTCAAACCCCTATTTTTCATCATGTATGTAGGATTTATTTTAAATAAAATTAATCCCCTTAGGTGAATGGAATTTTGAAAAATAGATTCTATATTTGTAATAATTATAATTTAAATTATCTAGTATTCTAAAATAAATTTTTTTCCATCATGATTTGTGAAACAACTAAAATTAATTACCAAAATTAAGGTTAAACTTTCGTTTTACAGATAACATGCATCTATATAAAAAATAATTCTACATCGATATAGGATTTTCATAATAAAATATTTTAAATATTTACAATAATTAAGTATAAATTATCTAATAAATATCTTTATAATATTAGTATTAAATGAAAAATTACCTATGTACATAAAAAGATAAAAGATATATCTGTAAAACTTATATGGATAAATTTTAGTAAACATAATGAATAAGGAATAACATGAAAAATATTTGTTTATATTATGCGATGGAGGTTTTTATAGGAAATTTAATCTCTCTCCTGCATTATTTTTCAATTTTTTAGGTACATGAGTTAAGGGATACCTCTGAATATTGAATAATTTTGGGTGTGTAAAATAATGATGCTCCTACAAAATTATAAAAGGGAACTCACTATCCCACTTATTTAAATCTATAATTAATTTTTTTTAAATAACTAAAAATTAACATTAAAAATTCCCTCCCATAATCCTATAATACTTTTTCTGAAAAAAAATATAACAAATATAGGTTTTTTTGTTTTCCTAATCAGGATACTCTAAGAAGAGGTAATCTTCATTAACGATCATTTTGCTTTTATTTGTTATTCCACTCCATTAAATTACAATTAAACCATGATTATATAATAAACCCCTTATATTAAATACATTCATATGTTTTTATGTTATTATTATGACATACATTCACACCATTTCATCAATGGGTTACAGAATCATTATTCTTGCGTAGAGAAGGCTACCATCTCGAAAACCCATGCCATTCATTTTTCCATTACCACCTTTAAATATTGATTAAAAGTATGGGTTTATATATTATATATGATATATATGAAAATTATGATGTTATTATTATTCGTTAATTATTATATCTCACATACTATCATCATTTCCATTTTTTTGAATATGATAATGTTGTTCTTGTGTACAATAGACTACCACCTCATGAAGCGATGTGATTCATTCATGATTTACATGGAATGTATTAAGGATTAGTTTAATAAAAATCAGTGATATATATGAAATAAAAATTATTTTTTATTTGTAATATATATATAATTAATTTTTCATTTTTTTCAACCCATTAAGAATATAGAAAAAAAACATTCGTGTGTACGTAAAGCCTATTGTCCCTGTGAACAGTGTATTTGATTTCGTATCCCTAAAATTTATAGAATAATATAAATAAATATATACTGAATATATATTATTTTTATATCATTTTTATCTTTCTCTAGAATATTAAATCATAATCAATGTAATATTATTAAAAAAATAACAAGTCAAAACATATATAATAAACAAATTGGTTATTACCTCAAATAGAACATTAACATAGAATCGTTAAGAAATGGATAATAAAAAGTCATAAGAAAACAATATGTGTTATTATATATGTGAATATGTTTTTACAATATATGTATAATAAAGTTATATTTATTAAATATTATGATTGAACAAGTACAATGTATGTAAATACTTAAGGTAATGAATTTATGTCTAACTTTTACTTTCAGTGAGACAAATGTCATATTCAACACATATTTATTTTATGTTGTGTATATAAATTTCCATTAATTTATTTTAGGAAAATTATACAAAATATTATTATTATTTATATAACAATTTTATTATCTCTCTTTCAAGGGGTTTAGGGTTAGAAAGTTGCGAAATCATTAAGGGATCATTGTCTCAATTTTAATTATTTGATATGTACGTTATGTTGTTAAACTATATTCTTCCACAAGGTGTATATACAGACACTTTTACAAGTTATATAAGGAATTTATTTATCATAATTATATTTTAGTTTCAATTTTATGTCATCCCTTCACGGGGTCTATGATTCAGGTTTACTAACTTTGTAATTATTTTTTGTTCTAATATCATTGTTTATCGGGATTGTTCATGATTATGCTTCCCATGATAAGATATTATTATCTATATCTCATTAATTATCATGAAATTTACTCTCATGTATATATTCATGATGTGTTCATCCCATGTTATCATTTTTCACACTTTTTTCGATAATATAATTAACAAAAGTGTTTTAATAAAATCAATCTTTATTTCCCTCTTTGGTCAAAAATTTGTTTTCTTCTAAAACCATGTTTTCTAAAAATATTATTAATTTTCTAAAAATTATAATTTAATTTTTATTTAAAATAATAGTATTCTAAAAAAATGTAGTATTAAAAAAATATTGTTATTTTTTAAATATTCTATTATTATTTTTCATATTTATTTTTAATGAAAAAGATTTTCAAATTATTTTCTATTTTAAAAAACATGATTGTAAGAATGAAAAATATGGTTTCCTCAAAAATACTTTTAATGATATTTTAATGTTATTTACATTCATCAACATCAAAAAACCTAATTTTTAATTATTCTATAATAGGGATATTTTGTAATGATACCATCTTCTTTATTTCTCTGAATTGATTAAGATTTTTTCAATGGGATTATTATGGAACCCATTTCTTCCCCAAAGTTTAATCATATTTCAATGAGATTGTTATGAAGAAAATTGTTTCAATGGGTTTACCATGTTTTAGATATATTTTTATGGAACTCATTTCTTAAAAATGGGTTAATCATTTTTCAATGATATTGACATTAAACTCATTTATTTTCCATGGGTTATTCATGTTATTAAAGGAATAATGATTTTAATGATTTTTACAATGAAATTAAATATCGTTTTTTACTTTAGTCATGTTGTGGTTCATAGAAATTATATATATGATGGGGAATACCAGATAGCATCTTGTAAGGTTATTACAGCTTATAAAATGTGGTGGCCTAGATATCCATCCAATGAATTAGGTAATGATGGAGAACACATGAGTAAAAATATTATGAATGAATAGTATTACATATTCAAAATTTTATGGGTAGACCATATTACATGTTCACAATGTTATGTTCTAATGTTGTTACGTGATCATATTTTTATGTGTGAACGTTATTATGTGTTAATGATGTATTACATAGAATTTATTTCCGGTCTATAAGATTATGTTTGGACATTCTCTATTGTCCATATAGTTATGTGTGAAAATAATTTCATGTTCAAAATGTAATGCATGAAAATGGTAACATGTTCATAATATTATTAGTGGACCAATCTTTCATTTCAATAATGTTATGCATTAACCTAATTACATGTTCACAGTGTTATGTGTGAACCTGATTAAATGTTAACAATGTTATTCATGGACTTGTCTTTCATGTCCATAATGTTATGCATGGAATTTGTTGCATGGCCATATGTTTTCTTGAGATCCAAATTTCATGTTATTAAATTAATGAGTGAACCAATTTCTATTTATACACATTCAGAATGTTATAAGCTAATTTATATGTAAAAAATTCCATGTCTTATGCCAATGTTGTCCTCTAGTTTCTTATATTATTTTATTCCCTTATGATTTATGTCTTATAAACAAACAATATTTTTTCCATGACTCATGATTATTGACATTGATATGCATGTTATGGTTTTCAAATATTATTTTCTAGTACTCATACCCTTATGTTCATGTTATGATCGTGTATCTCCCTTTTTTACCCTTACCTAGAATCTAAGCTCACTATTTCTTATGTTTCCTTTCCGTTTATTATGAAGAAAGATTTATTTAGGATTTTTTGTGAAGATTACAAAATGGTATGATATTTTTTGAGACATTGAAGATAATTGTCTAAATTAAGAATCTTGTGTTCTACATATCTAAAGGAACTAAACTATAATGGTCCTCATGTGTGTGATTCTATAATGTTATGAATATTAATCTAAAGTGATTTAAAATACATGTATAGTAATTCATGGTTTCTATAGACCTAAATAATAATATTCCATAATAAGTTTATCACATATGCTTTATCATCATTACCCATCATCTCTACCCACAAACCCTTATCCTAAGTTACTCGATGTTAGGATTTTAAAACAACTCTAATATTATCTTGGATACCTTGGAAACTATTACGAACCATAAATATGTCTAGACCCCAATGTGTACATGAACACTCAATTCATAGGACCCAAAAAATATCATCCAAGTGACCCCTTTTCCACTTTTAATTCTTCCCTTTTAATACTCTCTATTATATTTTAACTACCTATAGAAACCATTTATTCATCCTCCAATACCCATCTCAGTCACACTAGCTCATATGAATATCGTTTCTAGATTGAAACTAAGCCACTTGACCATATATTAGGCCTTATAATCCCAAAAAATCATTTATAAATCCACCAATTAATTTTTTGTAATTTCCATTGAAGTTTCCACAAATAATACTCTAATCTTTGCCTTCAAAAATCAACTATCGATATATCAAAATATTTTTAAACACATTATCTATAATTATAGTTTTTTTAGAGAACTACCCTTTGAGGGGATACCTATGTTAATTACCATAATGAAATGATTACAAAAACATTGATACATAACCTAAGGTAATAATTAAAGGACCCATTAACATCCATAATGTTTCTCAAATCGTTGTCTGAAAAACCTATTGTCTTCCAAAAAAAATTTATATTGTATACCACATCATCCTACTCCTTATCAACCTGAAGACTCATCATTATATATTATTTTTGTTCCATAGCCATTGACTTAATCAAATTCTAAAAAACATATGTGCTTTTATATGTTAAAAACTAAAGACAAACTCTATAAATTTCTTATTCCCTTAAATTTAAATACATACCTTACAAAGTGGGAATAAATAATTTTTTATTAACATAACCAATCCAATGTTGAAAAGTTACCCAACACTTGATCCCACACCAGTTTAGAATTATTTCACAATAAAAATAATCTATAAATGATCCTCTCAACCAAAAATTCATCATCATAAAAATAATTTCTATCTAGAATCACCCTTTCATCCATTGTAAACAAGGATCGATAAACTCGCTACCTTCTAGTGCATAATAGACAACTCCATTGGTTAAACTATATAACTCACCTCATCCATAATGTAGAATCATAGTATGATGTTATTATATAATTATCTAGTGGAAAAAACATATTCTAATAAATAATTATTAATCTTCTCTCATCAACTAATGTATATAATCCCAAAAATAGCCACATCATAGGTACAGACTTCCCATACCAACGCTACCAATGGAATATACTACATAATTCTACCTACTATTGGTTATCATTTACCATAAAAATTAATATATGATTATTTTTATAAAAAATAAAATGACATAACCTCTATCATGAATTCGATTGATTAATGTTTTACAGATAGATTATTAAAAAAAATATTGAATAACTCATTATTTAATATGTAATTAATTGAAACATGTTTAAAAAATAATTCTAAATCATATATGTCAAAAAATACACATATTTTTCTAAATCCATTTTTATTTTGAAATTAATTATTTGTTCGCTTGAAATCACACACATTTCAACTATAAATACATTCCTTGAATGATATACGAACTCATGATATCCTACCTCCCATATAGAAGGGTAAAATGATTAAACACACTCTCATCCTAACAATATTATAAAATAATAAATAACTCCATAAAAACTAAATAAATCAATTAAAATAATTTTTCCAGACTAGTAACTTCTGTTTCCACCAAATAAGTGTTCTTGATGGATTAGGTTTAAGTGTATATGGATATTTGGACATTCTGATCTCAATAAACATATTTCCTAAACATTAAGATAATTAATAAAATGTGATAATATATTTTTTAACACCTTCACTTAGGTAATCTACTATCTACCTATGTTGGGGCTTCCACATATATATATTCATTCCTATCTATACACTATAGGGAACAAATTTATTGTTAGAGTCTACAACTATCACATGGAGTCTATAATCTCTATATCAAAACATAGAATAACATATAAATAATAGGATCATATGGTACCATAAAAGTGACCCCAATAAATTTTTAGTATAATTATTCCAACAATATCATACATTATTATCATGTTATATTAAACATCACCTATGTTGATTATATATACATACAGAACAATGATCATCCACTATAGAAATTGAGTAAATAGAAAAATAATAAATTTTAATTTAGAAATAACTATAAATCATTGATTTCCTCCTACTATATCTAAACATATATCTTATAACACTATCCAGATAACTTGAACAACTTCTGATATTAAATTTAATGAATGGTGTATTCAGATTCACTAGGATTCTCATGCGGAGTGTGAGAATAACACTAAATCAAGATCTATTAATGGTTCTCCATATATAGTATATTATGTCTATTTTTGTATATATATATTAAATACAATTATTCTATTATAAAACATAAAACCAATCACCCTAGTTCATTGTATGGAAAATAAAAGACCGTAACACATGAACTCACCTACTTTACCCACAATAGGAATGTCTCACATATCACCCCTCAACGTGATAATTTAAAATACATTTTATCATAGTCAAATGAATTTACTATCCACGGGTGGTAAGGAAATTCCATATTCCAATCTCGAATCATTTTTAGTATAACCAAGAGAGATAAATATTCTATATCATATTAACATTCTATGGATCTAACCATGGTAAATAAATGTTAGACGACATCCTAAACACATAACCTCTCTAACTATGGAATCAGAATGTTTCTAGATAACATATTAAAATATTAGATGATCTATACATTGGTATTATTAGAAAATATATTTATATGTTAACCCTCATCCTATATGATAATTGTTAATAAATAACAATAGAATAAATCCTTGAATCTAGATGACACTAGCTATGTGTAGTAAATTAAAATGGGAATCATGAGATCACAATCGGTCTGACCAATGGAGTAAACATGAAATAAATAAAGGGAAGGTATGAAATTTACATAATCACAAATATAAACATTGGGGATTCTTAAAATAATAACACAAATATCACAGTTAATCAGATAAAATTCCTTATTAATTATGTTTCCATAGACATAATGCATCAATATACTTTGAATAAAAAACCCAAAAATGAATATAATAACTTAGTTCTAATCCTTCAGCTGGAATCCCATATTTTTCTAATACTCCATTAGGGAGTATCAATTATCACATTATAACAAACACATTATAACACCTATACATAATATTTAGTAGAAAAATTCACCTATAATGACATACCAAGTCCTTAGGCTATTATCAATCAATTTTACCCAACTCTAAAATCACACTGGAATAATTCAGTTTACAAGACTGGCCCAAAATAATCAATCACCAAATCAATCTAGAATTACCTTATTTTTTATTATATTTTTTCAACAAACATTTTTCTAACATTCTTTTGTGATCGTAAAATTTTACCATCACCTAATAAGTTCTAATGGCATGGCTTGTGGTTAAAACCCAACTACAATCAAAGATCTGACATAATCCATCAAAACATATTCAACCATAAAATTAAAGAAACAAATATCTTCCCAAAAGAAATTACTTTCCAACATAACGTCCATCCAAATTAGTTTTTATTAAAAATTAGAGTACAATAAGAAACCAACTAACGGGGTTTAAAATAGTTCTAGTCGAGGGAATCCCCCCTAACAAAAATCACACCCTTTGGCTTCAGGTTGTAATTAGTGACAAGAGAAGTATTGATGGAGCTATGGTCCGCCAAAGTGTCCATAATATTTTCCACCATATTCCCCTCACGCCAAGTATGAGTTACATAGATTTGGTCTCCTAGAAGAACTCTGAATTTGTGAACAATGTATTTAATAGCCCAGGGAGAAGAACCTCTACCTAGCATGGAATCATGAAGGATCATAGAGTCAGTCTCCACCTGAGTGATGTCATGTTTCTTCTGTATGCAAAGGGTGATCCCAGTGAGAATCACGTTATCCTCGGCCAAAATAGAGGTTCTATCTCCATAGAACAAAGAGTAGTCTAGAACAACATTACCCCCCAACCCACACACAACTCCCCCTCTAGTCCTGGGGCCCATCATAGATGACCCATCAGAATTCAATTTCATGCCTCTGATGGAAGGATATCGGCAAACCAACCTCCCCTGAAAGTGGTCGAGAAAGGGAGATGAGTTTGAGTCCCTGGCCTGGAGAAAATATAGTGAAGGATCCCCCCACTAGTCCATCTTGAGAGAAACCAAATCCGCCTGTATAAACTGATTCCTCTTGATGAAGGACTATAACAAACGAGTTTGGCCCTCGTTTCATGCATGATTCCTAGCTTGCTATAGACTCTAGAAACCAGCATTAAAAATCACTATCTCAGCCAGATGTTATATACCATAATCCATCGTGCCCTGATACTATATAACCTGAAAAGGACCATTCCTATGATCCCACAAGGAAAAGGAAATTAGGCCACTGAAGATAGTCCAAACAACCTATGCCCAATCCCCATCGATGAAAAGATGCTAAGGGATATCCTCCCTCCCTGTGCTTCATCAATGGATCCTTGAAGCAAAACTTCTCCCCACCTTCTTATTGTTCTCATTTGTGCATAAGGCCGGATTTTTGATGTTCCATGACAGAAATTTGTACTTCGCGGAAGCATTGTTGCACCATAGCACTCCATTCCCAACATAACACAACTACTCTCACTTCTACCTTTTAATGCATTAGTCACTCGAATATTGAGCAGTTAAACCCTTGAATAAATCTATGATACCTAACCACCCACATATTCTATGAACTATTATACACTAATGGTCCAATAAAAAATCTCTTATCAAACCTTCCCAATCCAAGGAAGACTTATGGTCACAAGCCTATACACACAAATGAATTTTGAAATAGGTCATATGTTAGAGTCTAACTATGAACACTGATCAAACAAATTCTCATACGAGATTCAATTATCTATAACACATAGTTATATCCTAATCCATTTATGTTTAACTAAAAAAACTATTCCCTATAAGAGTCTATTAAACATAAATACTCAGAAAACCCCTAGGATACATTGTCATAGGGATCATCTTATTATCCAAAACCACATGATGAATGTCATCCAACCAAAAAAACATTAATCATATACCCCTATATAAGAGGAAAACACTTGTACACTACACTTCAACCCTATCTCATTCACATAAGCATCCACACACAAAAAAATACATACATTTATATATTAATATATAAATGTGACCCCTAACCATGATATCATAATTATAGAGGCTAAATCCATGCATGACATCAGTATCAGTGATTTCACTAAACATTTCGAATGTAATAATCCCCTATAAAATTCCAAAATATATAATTAATTAATAATCATAATTTATAATAAATTTCCCCAATTTAGTACCAAGTGTGGTAATCACAAAAAATAAAATGATCAATAGTGTAACACCAATACCAATACCAATAAAAGGCCCATTTCATTTGTTTGAAACTACTTCTAATAAAATAACAATTAATATATTCCAAAATGATCCCCAATTTTAATAATATTTACTGAAACCATTGGAGAAACAAACCTCAAGATTTACTTATTTTGAAATTCAGAGAAATAGTTGGTGTTCTACTGATTGGTTCAACCAATATCCAATGCCCCCATATACTACAGGGTATAAATTTCATGAACAATAACTTTTTATAAATATTTTTAAATAAAATTATGGAAAAATCTAATATAAAATTAAAAATAAATTAAATATAAATAGAATAATAATGTTGATTACCTTGATTTAGAGTAATGAAATAACCCATAATCAACTATTATTCGATTCGAGAAGACGGAGGATCTCATGGAAAGAAACCATGGGAGAGGGGTAGAAAACATTATCCCTCTAGAGATTTCGTACAACTAAAATATATAAGATTGATACAGAAAAGATAGGTCTATCCTCACTAAAAAATCCACTACATTACAATGTAACCAGTTAGTCAGTACTTTATGCCAACTACCAAAAATCCATCTACTATATAATCACTGACTAGCTTGTAAAATTCCATAGGGGCTTTCCCCGATATCATTCACTCAATAACATATTTTCTTGCATTGGGAGCCTATCAGATTCCTATTTTTTATAAAATTTATAGTACCACCTAAACCCAATATTGACTAGTAATTGTTACTGAAATACATTAGAGCCTCTGCAAAGAACATCCTATCAATTATAAATAACCAAAAACTCTAGCTAAAATAAAAATAGACATATTTCTCTAAGATTAATAAAATATCAATTTTATTACAATGTAACCCAACCATATCATGGTTGATTAATTTAGATTATTTATTTGAAAAAAAGAACATGGGAAAGGTATAAATTTATATATAATTCATGATTAATACACATTTCCAGCAATCAAGGGGAATCGAAATCTACTCCCTTATGGATCAACATCCTCACTAGAACATCAATCTAGAAATTAGCATGCATAACATTTATAATAGTCCATCTCACCTATTTTTATATATTTCAATATTTGTATAATGATTTTATGGTTTCAGAAAAATATATTCAATATAAGACTACCCTAATACAAATGATGAAGTAATCATTCCCATGTTTAACGTATATCAGATAATATTGAGTATTTGAACATGGTGACCTCTTTTTTGTTTTTATAAAATCATGATTATTTCTCCTTAATAGTACATTAAGGATCCAATTTCAATTACATACTATTTTAGGCATGATCCCTATTTCCTTTGTATATTTATTTAACCACTATAGTGATAAAAACATCAATTTTTTATATAAATTCAGTCTCTTATTCTACAATGGATTTTTCCTCATTAGAATATTATTTACTCAAAATGTGTCACCTATGAATTTTTTTCGTTTCATTTTATGAAGTAAAATATAATAGTACTATATAGGGAAATATTTCTTTCATATTCATTATCAAAAATAAATTTTATTCACTTCTTTTTTATATCCCCTTGAATAACATTATTTAATTTATCAAACATTTCGAAATTTAAATTATGTAAAATCTAGTTCGATCCCACGATTTTTTCACTTTCAAATTTACATGAAATTTTTGATGGAAATTAACCAATAATATATGAAATATCTTATTCAAGGATAAATAATGTTATAAATTTGTACCTTCTTAATCATATTTTTAAAATTCAAATTTTTTTAAAATGTTTCCCAAATAACCAATGAGGTTTTAAAACACATTGCCTTCATGCCTATATTGTTGATATGATATTTCAATTGTTTATTTTCAATTATACAACCATTATTCATCAAATAATTTTTTTTTGTTAAAACTAGAATTTTTTCGATCAATAAATTGAATAACATGTATGATAGAGTATTAAAAAACAAAATAAATATATTAAGGATGTGATGTTATCTAATTATTCTAAATTTATAATTGAGATTATTTACAATTGTACTCCGTTTTCATTAATGGGATTCTCAAATATAGTATAACATCATATAGGAATCTCTTTATTTGAAGGATTGAATATTTTTGAACCGTGTAAAACATATACCACTAGTTGGGATAAAGGTTTAGAATACCCTAAGATATTGGAAAATCAAAATCTATATTCTTTATTAGTAAATAAATTAAATTTTAAATTTCACTACTAGAAAAAATTATGAATTTTAGAAGAGAAATTAGTGATTGAATAAGATAAATAAAGACTCATAAATTCTATGGAAAAGTTTACATCATATTGTATCCAAAATATAAAACATTCAAGTTACAAACACCTAGTGATGTTTCTTTGTACTAAAAACACAACCACATTATTTAGAATTATACATTTCATTATTAATATATTAATAATTCATTGGATTCACACTGTCCTATTATTTATATAATCAATATTTGATAAAACATTCCTTAAATTTTTTTTAATATAGAATATATAGTAAAAATATAAAATTATTTACATATTATACAAAAACTGGTCCTTTATATCCACGTTTGTTCAGCAAAAAAATTTGGTTTAATATCATAAATATTTCTAGATATTTAATTACACAAATAATAAAAATTATTCAATTCTAATAATTCACAAATATTTAGTGTAAAAATTAAAAATATATCTATTTAATTCCTCCCCTAATCCATGTTATTTTTAAATTCGTTGAAATAAAATTATTTTTCCTGACATGGATTTTTAGGTTTCCTAACAAAATGTTATCATCCTTGATTCTTTATCCATGTTTCAGAACCCTCAACAATTAATAAAACATGTCTATAAATGTTTATTTATATATCCTATTGATCCATTGATACTTTTAACAAAAATATGTGAATTGAATATATTAGTATTATGTAACTAAAACTTGTGAAATGGTTTATTCTTATTAAACTATGACAAGGACACCCAAGTATAGTTTTTACTTATTAATCCATGATCCCATCATCTATTTTAAATATTTATTTTATTTCTATATAAATCATAAGTACTATATCTGATTGATTTTTGAATAAATTTGTTATCTAATTTGGAATCTGAAATTTATTTTTAAAATGAAATGGTATATTTTATTTTCCTCAAAAAATAGATAATTTCAATATCAATTTTCAAAATTATTTCCAACCATTGAAATATATTTAAGGAGATGCAATTTCAAATAGTTTTTTTGTCAACCCACATTGACCAATCATTATACCATTACATTGATCTAATAATCAAGGCATGAAATTCATTGAATGATCAACATTGTCCAAAAAAATCACATATAATTACATGTTCTAATAATCCATGCTTTTATTTAATCATTTATTGAATTTTTTTCTTTTATAAATCATTTTCATATATACTAATGATTTATCTTTATTTTTTATCTTACATATGAATAATATCATCACAATAACATTTTTGATGACATGGAATGAAAAATATTCATAATTTAATATTATTTAAAATTTATCTTATCTCTATACCAAATCCATAAACATATTTTTTTTTGAAAAAAATATCTATTATATGAAATTAATTTCAAATTAACACCACTCTAGGTTTCATTGTTTTTATATGTTTCTAGTATAATGTTGATTTAGATATTATTACTTCATTTTAATTTTCATTCCCTAAAATATTTTATAGATCATGTACACATTGTATATAAGTATATTGTTTGAAATAGTTATTAATAATTATTTTTTATTTAAAAAATACATCCATAATACAAAAAATATTAATTTATTACTAGAGGAACATTGATAACTTTTTTATGTTCTCATAAAATGGCTGAAATATATTGTTTATAGATAATTAAAAATATCTTTGTTGAAATACACCAATAAACTATAGATTCTGGATATTGGAGAGATCACTCTTACTTATTTTTAAAAATCTAGATCAACATTATACCGTTATTGAATTACCCTCTCTCTTCAATAAACTAAAAACTCAACGAACACTCTATTTTTTGATTCCAAATGTAAATCGATCTCAAAAATTATTTCATACCTATTTCATAGAATCACCCAATATCAAAATAAGTTACTAAAAGAACTAATATATTGATTCCCATGAATTATGAAATCATTAATCTTTACTATGTTTAACATTATAATGTGCATCCATTATATCTAGAATATTGAATTTTTATCATAATAAGAACAAATTTTGATAGATAAAAACAAGGATATTTCTTACCTGAGTTGTCAACTGATCCCACATATAAAATATTCTAAATAATGCAATGTTTTTTTAAAGTTTATTAAAATAATAATAGATTCACATCACATAAAAATAATATTCCAAATTATGATCCTACCTAAAATTAATTATCATAAATATTGATAACTTTTTACTACTCATATGTTAATTTCATATTAGTATATTTCAATAGTAGGACTAGTTGACCAAAAATGATAGCCTTAGAAAGACTATGAATTTAAAAAATTATGAACCAGTTATTTTAGAATTTTCATTATGTAACACATTATAAAAAATTGAAGAAATTATTATATACTTGGTTGAATAATAAATATTCAATGTTTAGTTATTTTTTTATTTAATCCTGAAAATAATATAATTCAATAACATTATTTATTATAAATATTCTGTTATTAAATTTTTATATTGGAAAAAACATTACTATCTTTTGATGTTTTAAACATGATAATATCTAAGGCTAGAAATGGTGAGATTAGAAAATAATTTATAAAATTTAGGGGTGAGATATATTATACTAGATGAAAAATATATATTATAAAGGCTATAAATTCATGATTTTTAGAATCTACCAACATTTATAGAGAAATAGTGATATATAACTTCATGTTACCCACTTTAGGGTAATTCTTGGCCATTGTTTGGATCATGAACTGTTTGTGTCCTATTTCGGTTTTTTTTGTGGAATTTTGAAAAATATTTGGGGTTTTAGGGAAATTAATGTTTCAAATATTGTTAGGGAAAACAATTCCATTTGACGTAGTAAACAATGAAACCTATATAATGGGTCAGGAGCATGGTACAATGTTTTCACAATGTTAGTCCTAATCATGCGAACACCCCTCCAAACTATGAATCCTTAGGTAGTGGGGTATTTCATGGTTTGTGCATTGTCATTCTAATAGTGGGGAAAAACCATAAACCCTTTTTAGAAGACCACTATGGGTTCATATTTAGACACCCAGTTAGTATTAGTCGTTCTTACATATAAATAATTCATGTGAAATTGTTTTTAGCTCATGAAATTTTAAATTGATATCCAAAATCGACCATTATATATCTTAAATAAATTTTAATTGACCCTAATTTGATTATTTGAATTTTAGAGGCTCTCAAGAGAAGAATTTTCTCCAATAACCCTTCTTCTTATTTGATCTATGTAGTGGTATATACGTTCTATATATCTTTGGAAAGTGAAATTTTAATTTTTCAAAATTAATTTTCTTTATCTTCTTTCCATATTTGAGAGTTATGAATCCTCAATATGTTAATGGATAAAAATATTTATTTTAGTGATTCTTTTTTAATAGTACTCTACCACGATTCATTTTTGATTATTCCATCCTTGGGTGATTAATTTATTTATCATGATGCCTAAAGGTTGGTGGTTCTTGAAGTTTTGACGTAAAACTAAAATCAATGTATTTTCAATTGATTTCATCAAATTGAAACAATTTAACATTTGATTTCAAAAAGGAATATATTTTTGTAAAAAACCCCTTTTGAAATGGATCTCATGAATTGATTGTATTTTTAGAAATATTACTTAAATTGAGAAATTATTTAATCAATAATATTTGAGAAAAATGGTTATAAATTAATGATTATTATGAAATGAATAAACATGATGAAGTCACATGATTTGGTTTTGAAATTTAAATGGAATGTTGAATGTTTAATTTGGGAATTTAAACTGTGAATGATGAATTGAGTTGAAATCTATTATTTTCCCTTGTTGATTGATCTAATTATTGAATCATATATGAGATAGGGTAGTTACTTGGTGATTGGTACAATAATTATAGGACAATTAATCCACCAAAATATATTGATGTTTATAACTATAACTAAACCATGTTTGTAATGAATTCCCTAGTGGTGTATTGATTTATTATCCCAATGGACAGATACTTCAGGATGTTTGCACAGATCTGGAATAGTGTAGATTGATTGAGTAGGCTATGGATCCTATGGATGGGAAGCAATTGTCCTCAGTGCTTATAATCATATATCATTGTTTAATTTCATTATTACACCATATTGAATATATAATTGTTTAATTTATTCATTTGCTTTTAAAAAAAAGTTCATTTAGACCTGTTCTGGATATATCTTACATCTTATTTTTTTGAAATCATGTTTTGGATGAAAAATGTGAAAATAAATTACCATGAATTGTTTATTTATATTTAAGAAATAAACAGTTTATATGTATAGATATTTATTATGAAACATTTGGTGTAATCCTATTGGTTTTTTTGAGCTCACACCCAGCCTTTTCCTTCTGGGGGTTGTAGATAGTGTTATGAAAGGTCTATGATAAGTTAAAAGGTGGTGAGTTTAATTAATCTATAAGACCCTAGGGTGATGGTGGTTACTATTGAAGATATGGTCCACTTGTTACATAGGTATTGGGAGGCATTTTCTTGATGGATTTTGTGACATCATATATTTTATGATGTTTTATGTAGTGATGCTTATTGTATATATGTGGTATATTACTCCTTGAGAAGTGTTTGGAATATCAAATCTATATAGAATTATCATTTACTATAAAATAATTATATTTTTTACTTGTGGAAGAACTACTCCAATTGACTATCATTTGATGATAGGTTGTAGTATCCAAACCTTGGGGGTTAGTAATAACTTAGAGCTATCTTATGACCATATTAGGTATTGATGTACATGTGTATCTAGGTTGGTTTCTGGAAAAATGGAATCAAAATTACAAGGTTGACATTATTTCCATCATGTAGGTATGAAATGTAGAATATATTGGTAGATAGGATGTAGGTTTTCTAGGTCATATGATGTAGTTACAAGTTACTGGTTGGCCAAATCTCATTATAACAAGCCTTAAGAAACCATGGTTGTTCGAGAAAAGTTTCTATGAATAATACCATGTTCTAATTCTAGTATTTACACTATATTCCATATGAATTTTTTGAAATGATTGAAATTTTAATATTATCTTATGGGACTAACGTTCATGTATCCCTTGATTTAGTTATTTAATTGAGTATTCTTCCTTATGTTTTTGTGTTTTTCATGCATGTTATATATTATTATTCCCCCTAAAAGACATTTGGATAGACCATGGGACAAATCTCCCTATTAATCAGGGAACGAAAAATCACTGGTTGATTACAATCTTGTTTATATGGTGTTTAATGTCACCTAATATCAAGTATAAGCATTAGTACCCATTCTCATTCAATCACTATTAGTGGTACCTTGATGGGATGAAAACCGATATCATGCTTAGAATTTTCTTCCATAGAAACCACCAAATTTTCTGATCTCAATTGATCCCCATGATTTATAGGATTGGTTGAATAATATTGTGTTTATTTTTGAGTTCATTGGAACTCGAATTTTGATAAAGGTGAAATGTTATACCATCAAGATTGATGTTCGTAGTAGTAAATGATGGTATTTTATAGTTACAACAAAGAAACATGAGGGATTGGAATGTAAGAAAATTATAGATATTTTCATTGAAAATTTATTTCAAGATTCAATGGTTTATTAAATGTTTATGAAGTTCCCAAACAATCAACAAGGTGACATAATCATGACTCGATATTCAATGTACTATGTGAAAATCGTTCATTATTATCTGGAGGTGGTGTTGAATGAGAAGTTGAAGGTATGGAGATTATAGATGGGTATATAAGTTGATATTTTATCTCAGGATTTCATGTTAAGGATCACTTATTATGAATATTTACTCAATAGATAATTGATGATAGTGTTAGACCAAACTGGTAATTCATTGTATTGTCCCAAAATATTATAAGTGAATTTTCCCTTTTTATTTAATTAAATGTCTTATTTGGTTAAATGGATATAGTATACCAATGAAATCAGTTTGTTTTACTATAACCAATTGGATTTAAATGACTATTAAGTATCATTTCCATTGATTATATATATATTCAAGAGTGATCACTTGACTAGAAGAAATATAGGGTTTAAATAAATCCTATCCACATAGAAAAATGAGGGGATGGCCTCAACCTGTATGATCATTCCCTATGATTCCCATTTATCAGAGCTAAAAAAGGTATATAAACTTTTTGGGATTTTTTCCTAATAAATCTCAATCCTAGATTCAATAACTTATGCCTGAGGGATACTGTTTACGATAGATGTTCAAGATCATCGAGTTCATGGCACAAACAATGTCTACCAAACAACCCCATGAAATCCCCAAAATCACCAACCTTACCCTTGGGTCATATGTTAGTGTAAAAATGTTTTATATATCAAGTCCCTAGCATTGTGATTTTGTACATTTATTTTATGTAGAATAATGAATATACTTTTATTTTTTTGTTATTTTAAAATAATAAGAAGCATTTTTGGTTAATATTCAAATAGAATTAATAAATATATTTTATGTATTAATAAATAATATTTTCATAATAATTATTATTAGGTTACTTTTATTAAATATAATTGATAATATATATTTTATGAGGCATAATATAATCTTTATTAATGTTTAAAAACTAATTTTGAAAAAACCCATCAATTTTTTAATAAATGTTTGTTTTTATTTTAAAATAGAAAATTTATATTTTTAGAAAAGTACATGGATAATAATAATTTTAATGTTGTAACCATGATGTAAAAAATATCCAACGGTGAATTTTTCAAAATTTTCCAAGACTGTTGAATTTTTGGGTAAAAATTTGTTACCATATAAATATATATTGGGTTTTATGACATCATAATGGACCAATATTGATGTAATAAACAATATAAATGATATATTCAGTTAATTATAAGTTTTAACTTTAAAATAATTTGATTTTATATTTTTTGACTTAAGTTATAAAGCCTTAGGGAATCCTCTAAAATGTGTAATATTTTTTATGATTTTATGTGTGTCTCTTTAATAATGTGACTCACCAACACATAAGCTTGGATAATATTTTTATTTCCACAGACCATGATCATATAAAATAATTTTTTATACTTCTATTTTGGTAAAGCAATGGAAAAAACCATGTTATGGTTTGAGGTTTTGAATAATTAATTATATGGATTCCAAAACCTATGTTTGGGAAATATTAAATAATTCCCCTCTCATTTCCTATTAATTCCACCCAAGAACCCACTTATATTCACTAAAAATATATTTAGAACATATTTAATTTATCCTCCCATTTCTTGAATCCTCTCAAGGAGCCCCACGCTCTCATGAATCCCCTCGTCATGCTTTTGAAGTCACACACTTAAGTAAGGGTTCCTCGTATTCTCATTTTTATTCAAGTTTCCATATATTGTTTCACCCTTTTATTTTAATTTATGAATGATGGGGTGTGTTTTAAAACCTCCCTTATACTAAAATTATTATGTTTTAATGATGATATACCCCTTTCTCTGTCATTGAACCATCCCACATACACCTATTACCATAATTAAATTTCATAAGAGTTATTCCATTTTTCCTCTTTCTTCATGTTTCTTTATTATGTTACACCATCTATTTTCGAATTACTTATGTTGGGATATGTATGTTTATGACACTATTAAATTTAATTTCATTTATATATTATTAGATACCTTATTCTCTATATTCAAACATTTTTATAAATTTTTATGTCAGGTCGTTAGGCTACTGAAATTGCATCGAGAATCTATATTTAAAAATAATTGTGTAGTGAATACCATACCCCTTCCAAATATAGGATGTTCATTTTGTTACACATATTCCATTTTAATGGTGGACATAAATTTATTTATTTCACACCCCTTTATCATGGAATAAATTACGATTATCAATCAATCTTGTCTATATGATCTATGCGACACACTTAAGATGAATAATGAAATGAAAGTGACGGGTGCACCGGAATTATATAAAACCCTAATGCATTAGGTAATTTTTGGTATCATGATGCATCATATTGGGACATGTTTTTACCTAATTACATTATGGTACATTTTCCATTATGATTTATTGGACGTTTATCCTTGACTGATGTTGTAATATTTTAATTTTGTGCATCATTCCCATGTTATGGTTGTCATGATATATCATCCCTTTATGTTCATGTTTATTTTATGCTCCATTGATATGCCTATTGTATAAAATTGTATTTTATTCCACATTTTATCTCATTTTTAGTCCCTTATTAGCCTTTATAGCTCATCCCTTTATTATTTATATCCTCAGGTTATCCCATGCTATGTTAAATACAAAGTAATGTTGTGGTCATGTAAAGAATGTTTTCAATAATGATGATGTATTTCTTGTTTTAAGTTGTTATGTAATGTTCCTAATTTAACATGACAATAGATTTATCAATCCTTCATTTTCTATTTAGTTTAATTTTATTTCATTAAATCTAGTATGAATGTAATAAAAACAACAGGGTCGTTATAGTTGGTATTAGAGGATAGTTTGGTTATTTTGGGGATTAGGATTAGAAAGCTCTTGTGAAAACCATATGAACAAGACTGAGTATAAAAAAGCATCCCTAAATCCTTGTGAGTATGTATTCAATTATTTATTATGAAATAAATCCCTCTTTATATATATTAATAAGTGGATGTGGCTCTAAAACAGATGTATCTAGGAGTAAAGCATGAAAACACAGCTTTGAGCTAGACATAAACCGGAACAGGTGCACGATAACTGGCCTTGCTGCACTCTTGGGTTGAAAAATCTGGGAGGTATTATTTTATGAAATAATAATCATATTAGGAACCATTATTATGGGACCAAAAATCCCATAATAATATACATTAGGAAATATGACATGGATAATATAGACTGATGCCTAAAAATTCATAAGTTAAAGGAAATAAATATAATTTCTAAGATTTCCCTTTAATATATTTGGATCACCCTTTTTTCATTTAAGAGTTTAAAATACATACCATCTATTATCCTTTTATTCTCCAATTTCCAGAAAAATGAGGAATTGTGCAAAAAAACAATACAAATATCAATGTAATGGCTTCCCTAATTAGATACCCATTCTGATGGGAGTGGGAATCGAAAAACTTGTCATTATAATCTCTCTGTTAACTCATGTTTTTAATAGAAACCAAGATCTAGATGAAATTCCAACACACCTAATAAAAATGTTACAATCAATATCTTCATAAGATAAGGTCCTCCTACTTTTAATGGATCATATGATCCCTCAATCACTGAACAATAGATCAACTATATTGAGAATATCCTCTTCATCCCTCAATGCTCCGAACAAGAGAAGTATCATCTAGGTTTTTATCTTATAGAGGGTGAAATTGGTCAATGGTGGACATTGATAAAAAAATACGAGGCGTAAAGAAGATATTGAGGGGATGGGATGAAAGTATGTCCTGAAAATGTTTTCCAATAAATATTTCCTCACGCACTTCGACTTAAGATGGAAAGGGAATTCCTTTCCCCCAACTAAAAGACGATAAATCCATTGAATTATATATGGAACACTTCACATGGCATGCACGATACACATTCAAATTTGTCGTTCCCCTCAAATTGAAGGTTTAACACTTCTTTGGTGGGCTAATACCTATCCTATGAAAATCCCATGTGATCTGTGACAATGATAGCTATAATGAAAATTTTCAGATGTGCCCTCATTGTTGAAATGAAGATCGGAGAGTCTCAGTGGTATCATGGGGATAATAAGTTAATGTTGGAGTCAAATTTTGGTTTTCCGATAGGGAAAACTAATGATGCAAAGAAATTTAAATAACCCACTCTCCAATGCTATAGAAAGAATAACCCTAGAAATTTCACGAAGGGGACGTGAAAATTCATTATGTGTGGTAAAGAAGGGAACCTAGCAAGAAGTTGTCAGTAAGAAAAACCCGTTACTACAATATAAGAAAGGAATGATCTGATAGAACATCAGTTCCTTGTTCAGCGCTACAACTACAAGGAACCAAGGAATTTATCAAGACAATTTACTATGAAAAGGGTTTTTGGAGGAAACCAAAAACCTCCAAGGCAGAAAAGTAGATCTTTTTATATCACTACAACAAAAGTGAATCATGAAGATTAAGTGGTGATAGGTACGCTAGTTATTCATACAAGAATCGAGAATGTAATATTTGATTTTGGTTCTATGAATTCTTTTATATCTTGAAAGTTATGTAAAATTTTCCAAACACTACCTCAAAGCATGGAAGTAGAGATGTCAGTGAAAATGGAAAATGGGGTAATTATAACATCTCATGTATATAACTCCTCCCCTTTCACAATTGTGTTTTGAATTTCCTAGGGAACATTATCATACTTTCCATTGTGGAATTTTATACAATTCTTAGCATTGATTGGCTTTACCTATATAGTGCCAACTTAAATTTTTGTGAGAGGGAAATCACTGTACATATATAAAATCAACACCACACTCTATACAAGTGTAAAGTGGAGGATGAATATTCATTAGTTCCATCATCCTCAGAATTGATATTACTACCATATAAGAATGCATATATTTCTCAAACGATCAATTATAAGGAATGAACCATCCTCAAAGACATTACTATTGTGAGGGAATTTACTGATGTGTTTCTCAAGGAATTTCTTTATCATCCCCTTATTAGGTTTGTTGAATTCTCGATTAATCCTATACCTAGGTAACTTCCAATATCCATGAATCCATGTAGAATGTTTTCTGTGGAACTTGAGGTGCTAAATGAAAAACTACATGGTACTTTGGATAAAGGGTTTATACATGCAATTGCTTCACCATGGGGTGCACTAGTCCTCTATATCAAGAGGATGGTTCAATGTTCCTTTGCATTGATTTCCAAGAATTCAAAAAAATAATGATAATGAAGAAGTATCCTTTACCACGAATTGATGAATTTTGTGATCAGCTTCGTGGATCACAACACATTTCAAAGTTTTACCTATGGTCAGGATATTAACAAGTAAGGGTGAAGGAGTATATCCCCAATAGTGCTTTTCATAAAAGTTACATGCATTATGAGTTCATAGTGTTGTCGTTCAGACTCACTAATGTACAAACAATCTTCATGGACATGATGGATATAGTATTTAGAGATTACCTAGAAAATTTTTTTGTAGCCTTTATTGATATTATGTGAGTATAATCCTAATTTAATTAGGAGTATGGTGAGTATTTAAGTACTATTCTAATGGCCTTACGAAAGGAAAATAATAATTCAAAGTACATCAAAGGTGAGTTCTGGTAAAAGGAAATTACTTTCTTGTGAAATATGATCATAAGAAATGGGATATCGGTGTACCCTTCAATGAATGAAGAAATTGAAGGATTTATGGGGTCAACATCTTTGATAGATACTCATTGTTTCTTTGGATTATGTGTGTATTATTGTTGATTTGAGAAAACTTTATCACAAAATTCAAAACCTATAACAAAGATAACTCATATGGGAGTCAAGTATTCTTAGAATGATGAATGTGAAGAGGGATTAAAGGAGTTGAAGAACAGGATTATCATTGCATCTATGCTCACAATAAACACAAGTGTAGATATCTTCGTGATATTAAATGATTAATCAAAAGAGGATTGGGTTGTGTATTGATGAAAAATTAGAAATTCATTACCAATTCTTTAAGTCAGTTGAAAGTTCGTGAGAAAAAATATCCAACACATGATCTGGATTTGAATATAGTGATCTCAACTTTGAAAATTTTGTTAACATTACCTGTTTTTAGAGAAATGAGAAATATATACGGATCATAAAAGTCTCAAGTAAATATTCACAAAGAAAGAGTTGAATATGAGCCAATAAAGATAGTTATATATGATCAAAGACTATGACTGGTCATTTAAATACCATATTTGAAAAGAAAATAATGTGGATGATGCTCAAATTAGAAATGATCCAACCCATCATTCATTGATGGTAATTTATTGGGATCATATCTTCTTAATGTTTAATATTATAGACATGGGAATCCTAATGAAAGGAACATCATTAATCATTTCAAAACTGATTTCTCAACCATATCTTTGGGGGAGGTCAAATGATGCTCAATGAGATGACATGGGAATTTATAAGAAAGTAGAAACTATTAAAAAAGCGAAATCCTTGAAGTTTAACATTAATGAAGAATTTTTTGTAAGATTTGGGTCAAGACTATGTGTACCATCAAATCCTGAGTCAAATATGGAGTTGTAGGATGATGCGCATAGCTCAATAATCATTATCTACCATGTATGAACAAAGATGTATCACGATCTTTGTGAAAACTATTGCTGAGACATTATGACTAAATATATTGCAAAATATACACCATGATGTCTCTTATGTAATACAGTGAAGGCATAAAAGAAAAAAAATGGGGTGATGAAACCATTACCCATACCCACATTGGAGTGTAAAAACATCACCATGGACTATTGCAACATGATTCCCAGGACATATAGAGGGAAAAATTGTTTTTGGGTTTTGGTGGTTTGTCTTAAAAAGGCTGCACACTTCACTGTGATTGAAGAGGAATTACCATTGGATCAACATTCATGGATTTACATTAGAGAATTTGTGGGCCTGCATGGTGAACCACCATCAATTGTATACGATTGGGATCCAAGATTCTCTTCTATGTTCAAGAAGAGTCCACAACAAGCTCTAGGCACTGAGTTAAACATCAACATAGCATATCACCCTCAAATCTATGGACAATATGATCGGACTATCTAGACACTTGAGAAAATTTTGAGAGCATTCTCAACATACTTCAAATGAGGATGGGATCAACATCTTCCTGTGGTTCAGTTATCTGACAATAACAGTTTCCACTCAAGCATTCAAATGACTCACTATGAAGCCCATTGTGGGAAGAGGTTTAGAACACTTTTATGATGAGATAATGTTCGGGATCAAAAATTTCTAGGTCCTGAAATGGTCATGGTAATTGTTGAAAAGGATAAGACCATTTAGCAGCACATCAAGGATGATCAGAGTCGACAGAAAATATATGATGAAAATCATAAATGATAGCTATAGTATGATGTTAGAGACATGGTTTTAATCCACATATCACCATGGAAGTAAGTGACGATATTTTAGAAGAATATAAATCTTAGTCCAAGATTCATAGGATCCCTTTGAAATCCTTGATTACATTAGAGTAGTGGCATGCAGACTAGCTCTCCAACCTCACGTATATCAAGTACATAAGGTATTTCATGTATCCCTATTATGAAAATACAAACCAGAACCTTCACATGTACTCAATCCAGAGGTGGTACCATTGGATAGTGACCTCTACTATGAGACGAAATCAATAAAGTTCAAAGATCATAGAGACAAAGTTCTACAAAATAAGAGCATGCACTCAGTCAAAGAGTTATGGAGAAACAACAAGGTTTAAGAAGCAATGTGGGAACCAGTGGTGGATATGAAACATAGTTACCATCATCTATTTTAATTTGGAAAATGAAAATTTTGAGGGTTACATTTCTTAAGGGGGGATATTGTAATGACCTTAACTATTATAAGTAAAATTTCCATTTTGTTTTAATTAAATGTACTATTTTGTAAAATGGATATAAAAACACATGTAATCTATTTGTTTTATTATATCAAATAGGATTTAAATGATTTTTATGTATTATTACCAATTAAAATATTGTCATTGAACAGTGATCACATGAGTTGTATAAATATACGGTTTTAAAAAAATCCCTTCGACAGAGACAAATAGATTTTTGCCTCAACCAATAGGATCATTCCCTATGAATCCCATTTATCAGATCTTCTGAATGAGAAAATATTTCTGGGATTTTCCCTATATAACGACCATGTCGAGATCCAATAACTTAAGCATGATCCAAATCGGTTACGGGAGAAGCTCAAGGTCATCAAGATTGTGGCCCAAACCATGTTCACCGAATGGCCCCATAAAATCCCCACCATCTTTAACCATAATCATTGGGATTATGATAGGGTAATAAAGGTTTTTATATCAATACCCTACCATTATTATTATTTAAATTATTTTTTATAAAATAACGAATAGACTTTTATTTTATTATTTTTTTAATGAAGAAATAGTATTTATGGTTCATATTCAAATTGAATTAATAAATTTATTTTGGTTAATTAATAATTACTATTATAATAAAATATTTTTATTAAATTACATTTATTAAATATAAATGTTTATATAAATTTTATGAGGCCAATTGTGACTTTTATTATGGTTTAAAATATATTTGTTTTTAGAACCCATCAATTTTCAATAAATGTCATATTTTTTATTAAAAGTGAAAATTGACATATTTAGAAAATTATTTGGATAAACTGAATAATAATTTTGAAATTATTATATCAAAATTATCCAATGGTGAAGTTTTTATTATTTTATGGGACATTCAAATTTTTGGGTAAAAAATAAATACCATATAAATATATAGTTTGTTTTATGACATCATAATGGCCCAATAGTGATGTAATAAACACTATAAAAGGATTATTTTTCAAAATATATGTTTTCAATTTAAAAAAATTGAATTTTATATTTTTATTATTTTATTAAGCCTTATTGAATTCTACACAATGTATAATATATTATCTGATTTTAATTTAATTTATAATAATCTTACTCACCTCTAAAAAAGCAAAGATAATATTATAATATATCCATCCCATTAAAATATAATGTAATTTTTTCAACATTGATTTGGAAAATACCATGGGAAAAAACCATGGATGGATTTTTGGTTTTGAATATTTAATTATAAAGATTCGAAGATATATGTTTGTGAAATATTAAAGAATTCCCCTCTCATTTTCTATATTAGCCCACCCATTATCCCACTGATCTTCACTAAAAATAATTGCATCACATATTTACTCTATACTCCCCTTTCTATAATCCTCTAAAATCTCCCCAAGATCTCATGAATCTCCTCAATATTCTTTTGAAGTCACACACTCAAGTACGGGTTCCTTATATTCTGAATTGTATCCATGTCTCTATATATTGTTAAAACGTTTTATTTTCATAAACAAATGATGGGGAATTTTTCACACCTCCCCATACATCCCTTATTATTTTTTAATGATGATATACCCCTTTATATCTCATTAATCCCTCCCACATACACATTTTACCATGCTGAAGTTTCATAAGAGTTATTCCATTTCTTCTTTTTTTCAGTTTCTTCAATTTTTGTGCCTTTAATTTCCAAATTATTTATGTTGAGAAATTTGTTTATGTAACACTATTACCTTAAATTTTAGGTATATTTGATGAGATACCTCTTTCTCTCTCATAAAACCATTTTTATGAATTTTTATGTCATACCGATAGGCTACCAAAATTGCACCATGGATCTCCATTCCAAAACAACTATGTAGTGAATAAAATAGACATTCTCTATCAAGGGTGTGAAATTTTATACCTAAATAACATTTTATTATATACTTTCCTGTATTTATTCCAAATCCATTGATCTGGGAATAAATCGTGATTATGAATGAATACATGCTTTTTGATCTTTGTGGCACACTTCTGCATTAAAATGAAATGAAAGTGACTGGTGCTCCCAGAATTATATAGTGCTCCAAGGAATTGGGTAATTTTTAGTATCATGATACGTCAGGTTGGGCAATGGATTTACTTGTTTGAATTATGGGAATTTTTCTACTAGGATGTCTTGGTAGTTTTTCCTTTCCCTGTTATACAACCCAAGCCTTTAACATTACATAATCATGAGTTTTAATCTAGAATTTACATTATTTCACATTGACGATATTTTTAGGATTAGAGTTTTAAATAATTATTCCATTATTAAAACATGAAATCTCAAATACTACAAATTACACACATCTACTCTATCCAATTTTTTCACAATAATAAACCTCCTTAAATAAAAAAACAAGAATTCGCTTCTTGATAAAAATGTTTTTAAATTATTCCTTTCACTTACCATTCCTTATACACTGTGAAAAACTTATAAAAACATTGGGATGAGCCTAAAAATCACATTAAGGGTTATAAAATAACGATTGAAAACATTACTCCATTAATACATAGAAATCAATGAAATCATTATTCTCACTCATAAAACCTAAGCACTTTAACATACCTCCTGAAATAATAAGATTTACAAATAACTCATATAAATCATATATAATAAAAGAAACTTGTGGAATCCATAACAAACTTACATTGTAGCTTTCATAGACACATAGGGATTATCCTTTATGGTTGTTTTTAGAATACCCATCATAGTATATTCCCTAATTCTCTTAGGAGAATCATAAAAATTTAACTATATCATTTTACCCAATGTATAAAAGTGCTATAATGGACTCAAACACCCATGGTTTACCACAAAACCATCCATATATATAATCAATTCCCATGAACCGTAACATAATAATAAAATATAAAATTTCTACATTTTCATTCACGAGATATCATTTCAATATATTGAAATAATAAATCCAATATAAAAAATACATTTAAAACATATAAAAAGAATATTTTTGAATCCAAGATTCCAATATCACTTTAAAACTTTTTATGGAATTAAAATTATAAAAAATAATGACCCTATAAATAAATATATAAAATCACTTTGAAATTATGAACAATAATGAGAAATATTTATAAGAATAAATCTTTAAAACATTTAAAATGATGTTTTAGTTAAGGAGTCCCTTACAACATAAGAAAATTATTGAATAAAAATAATTAAATAATAACATTAAATAGTACTTATAATATAAAGATAATTCTATGATTCATGATGTAAAATTTCAATGGAAAGTATATACACCATATAAAATTAAATTAGTGCATAACAACAAATAAGTCTCAATGAAATGTAAATTGTGATAAAATCAAGGACATAATTATGCGTGTCCAATATAATACACTCAATATATGGGTATATTCGGTGTAAAATAATCATACTTCATTCACACATATTCTTGTAAAAACAAAACCAATGACATGAATATTTAACTCAATGAATTGAGATTGAGTTATGATTTCCTTTTCCATGTTCGTATAAATGACATAAGAAATTATCAATTTGGTGATTATGTGTATAAATAGTATATAAACACCAAGGGAAGTGAAAATTACAATATAAATAAATATAAAGTGATTCCACACATAATATTGGAATAATATAATCAACAACGAATGTGTAAAACCTAATGAGTATAAATTATTTTTATAAATTACCTTACCTTGAACCCGACTTGTCTTATTCATTATTTATCATCCTAAATAATAAAATTACATTACATTATTCTTTCTTTAGAACCTTTTTCATTTTTTTATTCACATTAAATTACTTATGACCATGTTAAAATAATTAGTAAATTATTTGAGTTCATGTTAGACGTTTGTTCGATAAATGGTTCTTGAGTAAAAAATAAACATTATATGATGTCACTAGTCCATGTGGTCATAATTCAATAATATATAGAATATAATTCATTACATATTAAGAACATTTACAAATAACTCATATTTTTTAATTTAACCATTAAATATGGTTATGAATAAATGAACAACGTTATAATCAGGGAGATGATAGGTTTTACGTACACATGAGTAGCATTTCCGTCTTTCATTGATCATTATATAAGGAAGGTAATTATCATATTTTTATTCCATAACAATAATTATATTATTAAAATAATCATAATCATTTAAATATAATTATATATATTATACATGTGATATAATGAAAAAATGAGTTGCACCGCTTTGTGGTGGTGATAGTTCACACGTATGCCCAAACGGAGACATCATTTTTTTCCCAGGGAAGAAAGAATATAATTGATATATTATTATCTTAAAAGGATTAATATGTAATTAATATCACATATTATGATTAATTTCATCATTATAAAAAATCTTAATAGATTGTAATAGAAAATGAACTAAATCTTTTCGTGGAGGGGATAATTCACATCAATGCACGAACGATTAATTCCATTCCAATTTGATGGAAGTAGAGTTAGATTTAGAAGATGATATTAAAATAATAATATATCAATATATTTATGATACTATAGTTATTATCTCATCATGGTTGGATGATATTTGAGGAAGTGCAAGAAGAAACAAAATAGAAACACTTAAAGAAAACAATACATCTTCTTTGGTTGATCGCCTTTGAATAACACTTAAACACCTCTATGAAGTGTATTATGCCTAAAATAAGGATTCAAGAATATGTGGAGGGATTATAGGAAAAGGATATGATAGATATTGGATGAAAGAAAAGTCTTTTTATATGTTAGTAATAGAAATGAATGAGTTCCTTTTTATAAGAGAGGGGAGGGGCGCCCTAGGAAAGTATTAAAATATGAAATTGATATAATTTTTTTATTAAAAGTGGATTCAAATTGAGATTTATTTTTGATACTATGAGGATATATCTAAATCATCTCATAGAATAGTTTTTATAATAGTTTTGATTTTTTTTCAATCCTTATCTGTTCGGATTTCTCTTAATTATTCTCTTTTAATTTTAAAAGTGGTAACAACATTTCATTTGTTAAGAAGATATAAATTTTACTTATATAGGGTAACTTTCACATAAATGGAAGCTTAATGAACATTTTAAACATTTTATAAAAACTTTTTCTTTTTAAAATAACTTTATTAATTTTTAATAGTTTAACAAATTAATATTTTTATAAAATATCAATTTTGTTAATTTTTACACTATTAAATTTATTAAATTTATATAATATCCAAAAATAGAGATAACATCGAAAAAAGACATTTACTAGTCTAATAACATGTCATAATAATCTATAAAATTCGTTTATGACATAAATGATGTCAATGTATATTTATTTAAATATTTATAAAATCATTTATTTGAATCTTTTATTAATGAAGCAATCAATGCATCATTGTTGTATCATAATTAAATTTATTTATTTAATCTCTAAAAATTATAAATAAAATAGAATAATGTTGGAAATATTCTTATATTTCTAATTAGTATTTATTTGTGAATATATCACTTATAAATCCCCACCATAAAATTTATTTAGTAAAAAGATACATGTTTGTGTTATATTTCTCTTTACTTTAAATTACTTAATATAACTTGTCATTTTCATACCCGAATGGCACCCAAATTCCAAATATTCATCCTAATGATTTTTTTGGTAACACATGACTCAAAAAAAAAATTAGGACACCTGTAAGTGTAGTTATATTTTATTACAATATTATATTTACCCTTATTTACCGAATTTACCCTTTTACCGTGGTAAATACAAATAATTACTAACGTTACTATTCATAATGGCCAGAAATTAAAGGTGCATATTATAAAAATTTCGACCTCATGATTCCAAATATTTAATCCATTGTTCCAAATTCAAAAAATAAATATTTTATTAATAAATTTCAAATTAATTCATGTTGTTTAAACCATAAAGCGGGTTTTTATGAAATAAAAACTATCAGACGATTAACATTTGTTTTTGTCCAATTTAAATGTTAAACTACATCCAATAACCCAAATAGAATTAAATGTTAAAAAAATAATGAAATTAATCTTTAAATCCAATTAATAGTAAAATGTAACTATATTAATAAATTATAAAAAATGAATGTTTTGAATTTAAATACAGTATTTTTCAGTATTCATTTAAAAATGAATTTTATACTAAAAATAAAATTTTAAACAAAAGCAAATTTGGATATCCCAATTCTAAATAAAAAAGTTTATTTTTTCAAAAAAACATATAAGAGTGACAAAAAAATATTTAGAAAGGGTTCTCCATTAAAAGGTTATAAAACGAGCTTTTACAAATATTAAATTATTTTATGCATTAAAATGGATTAATTAAAATTTTAATCCTCTAAAATGTATTGGATAAATGTAAAAACATTTAACAAATTTGTAAAATAATAATATAGAGAATTATGTACATTCTCTACAATAAAATGGTTAGGCTATAGCTACCATTAAAAATAATAATAATAATATTATATTATTTTTGGGTATAACTTAGTGTTGTGTAAAACATAAGATTTTTGAGAAACTCATTGATGTGTGTTGTGTATGATATCATATATAATGTCTCATTTAAACGAAAATTAATATTTAATTAAAAAATATTAGTATATATGAAAATGTAGTATTCTTTAATTCCATAGGATGTTATATCCTTCCCTCATTTTGGAAATTGTGTCCTTTCAATTTTTAAATTGGGCTCAGTAACTTCATTGATAATCTCACATCGGAAAAAGAGTAAATATAACTATCACATTAAATGAAATAGATGGAAGTATAATGGTCACATGTTATAACAAATACTGGGATTCCATTTAGGAAAACATGGATATGGAAAAAAACTACATATCTTGTTCTGATGGAGAGTGATAGAAAACATGATCAAAAGAATGTTAACAATATGAAAACTACAAACTTGTGAATGGTTAAATAGTAATTGATTTCCTAGTAGGAAAAGTAAACAGATTTTTTTAAGGTCTTTCTCATAAAGGAGGAGAAATTAATTTATGAGCGTGACTGTGAAAAATGTAAACGTACTTGTCAAATAGAATTTCATACTTTATTAAATTTCTACCGCAAAATTATCATTTCTCCAAATAAGTTGTATTCATGATGTCTATTTCACACTTGATGCACTAGAATCAACATCTAAAGAATCAAAAAATCCACAAAATCTTAACTATCTATTCATATAGTCTTGAAACATTAACCAAAACCAAAATGTTTAGAACAAGATCAGATAATCCCCCAAAAAATAATCATATATAACAAGAAGGACTACTTATAATATCCCAAATTCACAAGTAATACCCAAGTTCAACATAGACCATTAAACAAACAAATGTCCTTAAAATCCGTCTAAATAATCCATCTAATATTGAAACCCCATATTCATAAGTATTTGATCACATAGTATTCCAAAAAAAAATTGACATTTATCTCCAAATTAATTCAATAACTCTTAAAGTATCATACCAAAAAGTAATTTCCATAATCACATATTATCCTTGTTAAGTTAATCATTTCGATAAATAACTCGAATCACCATAACTCAAAAATGAAATCAAAGATTAGTCCAAAATAACATTCAACCATTACTCATCGAATAAAATTCCATTGTATTCTCTTTTTATTAGGTATATAGGGTTCCTAAAGTTGTTAAAGTCTTCCAAAATAACATTTATCACTTAATCCCTAAATAATTTTCCTATACTAAGGATACCCAGTTTATAAAACATACGTTCTAGAAATAAGCTTATTCTTGATCAATAAAATAATTAAACTAAAAATAATAAGTTATACTAACCAGGGACTTTACATAGGCATATGGTAGGTAATGCAACCTTATCACCCTTCGGTTGTGGGTTCGATTCCCACAAATTTTCTAGACGTGAAGGGTTGTCACCCATCCAATAGGTTGTCCTTTTACCAAAACTATATAATTCTTCTAAAATTCCAAAAATGAGACAAAATCAGAAAAATAACCATATATTAATTCAATCTCAATTTTATCTCATGCCTTTCATTTTGCATCACACAATGTAATAACCCATAATTGGCTCAAATTCAATTATCATATAAACCCTAAAGGTTCTTTATACCTATATATACAACATAAATGATAATTCTCCCTCAATTAATATTTTTATAAAACAAATTTAAGGGTTACATAGACTATAAGTCTTCTATTGCAATCTCATCATTAAAAAAGTTAATCATATTATCATCCATAGATCCAACATTACTCTTAAATTCCTAAAATGTAGACATCTTAATCATCAAGCATTCTTCATGAATATTTAAGAATTGTTTCCCATCATATACATTATTACTTCATTCCTAAAATTAAAATAATTCATAATGTCCTAATATTAAAAAATGTCATAAAATGAGCTAAGAAATAATCCCTACCATTCATGGGTCATTTTTAGTTTCCTCAATAATAATTAGTATGGAATTAGCTATTTGTAAAAATATATTTGTATGGTCCTACTTATCCCATTACCAAACCTTCTTTATAGGACATCTATTTGGTAACGACCATGCACAGCACATTTAAAACATTCAATTCATCCCTCACTAAGAACTTATTTCCCTTTACTAGAGTAAACTGAACACTACCATTTTCTATGGTAGGTTATTGCTTTATGACATTCATTACAACATCTATATCATCTTCTTGACCCTTTGGAACATTTTCTGAGGATTTTCTTTCCACATATCTGACAAATATATTGTTGAATATATTTACAATTATGATTAGGACCTAAACCTCTATAAGGATTTTTTTCTCACATTTATGATTCCTTATAAATCACAAAGGTTCTTGTGGTCAAACATGACTCCATATAGTTGGTTTATAATAACAATAAGTGTTCTCATTGCAGCTCCTATTTCATTATATTGCTTTTTTAAAAAACCTACCGAATTTCCTTCACATCCATTGTTACATTGGTTTCTGTTGATCCAATAATTTACTAAAAACAAAAAGGATCAGGGTGATAATATCAATAAAATTATCATATATTGTCATTTGAGGAGGATAAAAACTATGATATACGTGTTCATGGTATCTCAAACTCATTAAATTTATCTAAAATAACACTGAATATTTCTAACATGATAACCATTATGGTTATTTAAAATATGTAAGTTATTCTAAAATAACACCCTAACCTCTAAATTCATCTAATATGACCTCTGATACCAATAATAAGGCCTCAACCTTAGACATTACATAAACATTAATTTTGAAAAATAATTTATTGTCTTTCACATTGAAGATATTTTCAGGTTTATTGTTTTAAAGAATTAGGCCATTATTAATATATTACATCTCATATATTACAAAGAGATACTTCTACTCAACCAAATTTTTTCACAATAATAAAACTTCTTAAAAAACAATAAGTATTATTTTGTTGATAAAAATCTTCCTGAATTATTCATTTCACTAACCCTTCCTTATACCATGTGAAAAAACATTTCCAAAACATGGGATGAGCATAAAACATCAGTAAGGGTTATTAAATATGGAAAGAAATCATTAGTATATAAATACATAAAAATCAATGAAATCATTATTTTCACTCATAAAACATAATCACTTTAACTTACCTTATGAAATCATTAGATTTATGAATAAATCATAGAAATCATAAATCATAAGGGTAAATTTTTTAATCCATAAAGTACTTACATTTTATCTTTCAAAACCATTAATAGGGTAACCTTCTTGGTAACATTTAGAATAAACAACACAATATTTTCCCTAAATATCTTAAGAGAAGCCTAAATGTTTACCTTCATCACATTACCCAATACATTGGAGAGCTATCACAGACTCACCTACCCTCAGTTTTTCATGGAACTACCTGTATACATATTAAATGTTCAAGAACCATAACATAATCTTAAAACAAAACATTTACACATTTTCATTCACAGGATATCTTCAAGATATTAACATAATCAATCCAATATAAAATATACATTTAATAAATTTAAAAAAAATATTTTTTAGTCAATGTGTCCCATATCACTTTAAATATTTTTACAGAATTATCATTTAAAACATTAATTTCCTTGTAAATAAATCCTTAAAATCATTTTGAAAATATGGACATGAATTATAAGGATTTATAAGATTAAATATTTATAATATTTATAAAGATGTTTCAGTTGAAGAGTCCCTTACCACCTGATAAAATACATGAATAACAATAATTGAAGAATAACATTAAAAAAAACTTATAAATCATGATGATAAGGATATTAATGATATAATATGTAAAATAGAATTATATACAATATATAAAAGTTATTTGGTGCATAATAACAAAAAATTATCAATAGAATGTAAATTCAGATGAAATCCCTTGCAGAGATCTTATCTTTATAATATGGGTAACTCAATGAAATAATTATTTGTGGCCAATATAAATACACTAAATATAAGTGGATATTCATTTTAAAACAATCAGAGGTCATTCACACATATTACATGAAAAACAAAACCAGTGACATGAATATTTAATTCAATGAATAGAGACTGGGTTAAGAATCCCTTACACTGTTAGTATAAATGGCGTAATAATTTATCAATGGAGTGATTCTATTTCGAAATAGAATATCCAAATTAAATTTAGTGTAATTTAAAACATTAAAAAATAAACACTTATTACACATGTAATCTTGGCATAATATAATCAATAAGGTATGTGTAAAACCCATTAAGTGGAAATTGAGTTTAGAAATTCCATTTCCTTGAGTCCGACATGTCTTCTTTTTTTCATTATTTCTAGAATATTAAAATTAGGTTAATTTATAATTTAATTAGAAAAATTTTCATGTTTATTATTACCATTTCATCACTTATGACCATGTTATAATAATTAGTTAATTATTTGAGTTCATGTTGGACTTTTTTCGGCAATCAGTTCTTGAGTCAATAATGAGCATGGTATGATTTCACTAGTCCATGTGGTCATAATTCCATCATATCTAGAGTAGTATTCATAAAGTATTTTTCTCTTCCACTCATAACACATATTGTTTAATTTCAAACAATAAATATGGTTATGAAAAACGAACAACGCTATAATCATGGACAGAGTAGGTCATATGTACGTGTGAGTAACATTTCTATTTTCCGTTGATCATTATGGAAGTAAGGTAATAATAATTTTATCATTCCAAAATAATAATATTATAATTATATTCATCATAAAAATTTAAATATGCTTATATATATATCATATAAGTGACATAATGAATAAAAATGAGTCCCATCGCTTCGTGGAGGTGATAGTTCAAATGTACGCCTGAATGACGTTATCGTTATTATGAATATGGAAGTAAGAATTAAATTGGTATACTATTATATTATAATGATTAATATTTAATTAATATCACAAAATACTATTAAAATCATAATTATAACCAATTATAATAGACGGTAATGTAAAAAAATTTAAATTGGTTCGTGGTTATGATAATTCACACATATGCATGAATGATTAATTCCTATACCCTTTGATGGAAATAGAGATGTATTAATGGTTTATATTAACATAATAACATCTAAATGTATTAAGGATACATTAGTTATTATCTCATCATGTTAGGATGATATTTGAGGATGTTCAAGAAGAAACAAAATAGAAACATATAAAGAAAACAATACATCTTCTTCGGTTGATCACTTTTAAAGAACACCTAAACACCTCTAAAAGGGTACTATACCTAAAATGAGGCTTCATGAATGTGGGGTTGAATTCTAGAAATATTAAATGATAGATAATGTAGGAACTAAAAGGCATCATATATGTGAGTAATTGAGGGTAATGGATGCCTTTTATAGGAGAGGGAAGGGGCACCTTTGGAAAGTATTAAAATATTAAATTAATATAAATTATTTTTTTCATAAAAGTGGAGTAAAAATTAGATACTGAAAAAATATTACTATTATATATTTTAATCCACTCATACAATAATTTTTAGAAAGGTATTGATTTTATTTTAAACATTATCTTTTCAGTTTACCCGTAATTATTCTCTTTTAATTTTAAAAGTGGTAACAACATTTTAATTGTTAGGAAGCTATTAATTTTACTTATATTGTGTAAATTTTCCATAATGGGGCACTTAATAGTCTTTTAAACCATATTATAATCACTTTCTGATTTTAAAATATTTTTAGTATTTTTAAAATAATTTTATAAATTATTATTTTTATAAAACATAAATTATGTCAATTTTAACAATATTTAGTTTATTGAATTTAAATAAAATTTAAAAGAGAGATAAATTACAAAAAACAAATTAATATTATAATAACATGTCATATAAATCTATAAAATTATTTCATGACATAAATTAAGTCATATACTATTTATTTTAATATGTTTAATATCATTTATTTCAAACCTCTATTTATGAATCCATCACAACATCATCATTGTATCATAATTATATATATATATATATATATATATTTAATATCTAAAATTTATAAATAAAATACCGAGATGTAGGAAATATTTTTTTTCTCTTTAATTACTATTTATAGTCTAATATATCGCTTATATAACCTCACCATAAAATTATTTTAGTAAAAAGATACATGTTTGCACTACATTTCTCTTTTCATTATATTAATTATTATAAAATGTCTTTTTCTTACCCAAGTGGCTCTCAAATGTCGAATGTTAATCCTAAGATTTATTTGGGTCTCCCATGACTCTTCTAATAATACTAGGATACATTTTATGGTGGTTTTATTTTATTAAAATATCATTTTCACCCTCATTTACCTAATTAACCCTTTTACTGTGGTAAATAAAAATAATTATTATAGTTACTATTCATAATGTCCAAAAATAAAACATACCTATTTAAAATATTTGTACCTTATGATTACAAATACTTAATCCATTTTTCTAAATTAAAAACATATAAATTGAGGTATTTAATTTAAAATTAATTCTTGTTGTCAAAATTAGAAAGCAGGTTTTAAAAATATAAAAACTATTAAAAGATTGACATGTGTTTATATACAATTTAAATTTAAAATTACATCCCATGGAAAAATTATATTAAATGACAAAATAATTTATCCAATTAAATTTAAAAAAAATTAAAAGGATAATCTTACTATATAAATAACTTAGATGAATGGGCAGTTTTGAATGATGATGCATTATTTTTCACTATTCCATAAAAAATGAATTTACGAGAAAAATAAAAAAATTAAACTAAAGAAAATTTTTATTTCCCAATTCTAAAAAAGAAGTTTATTTTTCAACTATAAAATATAAATTTGAAAAAAGAGATTTAAAATGGTTTCTCTATCAAAAGGTAGTAAAATGACCTTTTAAAAATATTATTGTATTTTATGCCTAAAAATGGACTCATTCTCATTTTCAAACTCTAAAATTTATTAGGTAAATGTAAAAACATTTAGAAAATATGTAAAATCAGAATATAGGTAATTATGTTCATTCCTTCCAAGACAATGTCTAGGTGTTAACTACCATTTAAAATAATTATAATATTATTGTATTATTTTTCTGTATAACTCAGTGTTGTGTGAAACGTAAGATTTCCGAGAAACATATTGTTATGTATTGGGTATGCTATCATTCGTACTGTCACATTTAAGATAAAATCAATACTTTTTTCAAAAATATTCATAGATGTGAAAATTTATTATTTTATAATTTCATGGGATGGTACACCTAAGATGCAATGTTTTAAGTTGCTTCCATATTTCAATGTTAGGATTATAATGCTATATCAAGAATTTATGTTCATGTTTTTTTGTGGTCTGTTGATATTTCTATTAACTAACATGTGTTATCTTTCTCATGTTATTCTATGTTTATTCCCTTACACTGATTTATAGCTCACCCCTTTCTTATGTATGTCCTCATGTTATACCATGCAATCTTATCTATGGAGGAATGTTGTCATCCTATAATGGAAGTACTCAATAATGATGTTGTATTTCATGTTTTATGTTTTTATGTAATGATCCTAATTTCCAAAGATATTGGACTTCTCAATCATTTTAGTAGTAATTACTATAATTTTATGTCAATAAATCATATATGAATGTAATAAAAATTTCAGGGTTGTTATACTCGTCATAGATGGGAGTTTCTCTTACTCCAAGTGTCATGTTTTGGTTCCTTTAAGGGTAATAGAAAATTTGATTTGTTCACTAGTGAATCATGATAATATAAATCATTATAATATTTTGATGTCTCTTGAAGTGGTCCATTTACATTCAATTAGTGTGGAATGGTTTGGAATTCAAAATTATTTTATTCTGATGGAACTAAATATTTATGTTTCATTAGGTCTTTTAGGTCACCTGCATATGTTTTGTTATATCAATTCCACCACATGTAGTGTAATAGGCTCATAAAATCCAAATTTTATTTCATAATACTCAAACAAATTAATAACTAAAAGGTTCTAGCCATATGCATCTGGAATAAATATTTTTCACATAGTTTAGGAGTATCTATAGGAATATGATGTGGTTCTAGTAACAACGAGGTTTACCATTTCTAATGCATTATATTTACTGAATTCATTATTTTTCAGTAATGAATCACAATTTTTCAGATCAACATGTCTTCTTAATGTTATTAATCTTCTTATGGAGATTATTTCTAATATGATGGATATTACTACACCACACAGAAAGAAGAGAGAGCAGATTCTCAGATGACCCTCTTGTATATTTTATTTATCAAAGATCTAACTCACATAGAACATTATAGTTCTAAAAACAAATCCATTACGTGAAATTTTAAATATAGATTTTACTATTCCCATAAATCAAAAAATGACTATTATCTATGATGGGTATCCTTTACTATGCCTCATTGGGTGTCCCATGTTTTCCTAGGAGAATGGGACCAGAGGATTAGCAGTGTCGGATAACCTATTATGGAGTTGGGTAAAATAATATATATGTTTTATTTTGATATGAAGTGAGAGTAATTGAGAAAAGATATTCCTCTAGTATTCCCTGAATTTCCAGACATGTTTCCTTCTATCATTCATTTAATTGTAATCAGGATAGAGGAAGAGTTATTTATAGGCTTCATACTAGGAACCCAATATATCTATATCCCTTCATAATATATGGAGCCATCTAAACTGAAATAGTCAAAGACAGAATTGGATGATTTTTGTTACAAAGACTTTATTCATCTGATTATGTCACCTTGGTCAATTAAACTAATTTTTTCAATGAAATTTTATGATAAACATTACCTATTTTTTGATTATTTAAAATAAATTGATTTATGGTAAATAAAACATATCTTGCTTAAGGGATTGATTAATATTTTGACCAATTAAATGGGTTAAAGTGTTTCTCTAAGATCAATACTTGGTCTATTCATCAACAATTAAGAATCACAGAATCTATAATTCTATAGTTTTCTTTCAGAAGCACGTATTAAAATTATGATTACATATTTATGCCTTTTGATCTAACCAATGCGCCTATATTTCTTAAGGAACTGATCAATATAATAATCCATGATTACCTCAAATTGTCGGTTCTATTCTATGGTACGACATCTATGTTTTCTTTTGAACTAATGAGGATCATTTGAATCATCTTAGAGCTATTTTGGAAACATTGATATATCATCGACATTATTATAATCAATTGAAATATAATTTCTATATTTTGGAAGATATGTTCTTGGGACACATGGTCTCATAACATTTTTTTTAGTTTATCATGACAAGGTAAGGGATGTTATAAGCACCGAACAGTTGCACAATGTTTTTGATATTCAAATAATTTTGGGATTACTGGTGTATGATCACTGGTTTTTTAAATATTTCTCAAATATTTATTTTCCCGTGATTAACCTTAGTCAAAATGGGGTTATGTTTCGGTGTGATTATAAAATTCATAATTAGTGTTATGTGTTGAAGTGAATTTTGAATTTTATACTATTGTAGACTCTTATAGAAGATATTCAGGTTTATGTGGTCTTCTCTGACATTTCATGTTAGATTTTGTGTTGCATTTTTACCCTAAGTTATCCCATGGTGGACTACAGTTCCTAACATATTATGACATATGAGATGAACTATCCAAATCATGGCCTTGAACTCGCATCTCTAATGTATGTTATTAAGTGTTGGAAGCATTAAATTTTCAAATAAAGGTTTTCCATTTATTAAAACCATTGCATATTGATATATATCCTCTCTAAAATATTTCTATTTTCATTAGAGGTGATGGATGGAGTACCTGTAAACTTTTGATTTTGACATTACCTACTCCCTCAGTAAGGGGAATGTTGTCTCTTATTCATTAAGTATGAGTTATGAAACCCAACCCCTATAATAATAATCATAATAGTGGAACACGATGGATCACTTTTTTGTTATGTATTTATGAGTTGTTTAGGATGACACCATGATTGTTTTGGAAGGATTTCAGTAGAACTCCTCCCTTCTCTAAATCAATCTTCAAGAGAAAAACCTAATGAATATTTTCATAGCATTTAGTACTATTTTTATGGTGAGGATACCATCAGTGATTATTCATTATCGTATGAGTAAACCCTTTGTTCTCTAAACTCGTCTCTCATTCCATTACACATGATAAAATATGTATTGATGTATTTTTATAATTTAGAGTGGTGGTGAACACTAGAACCACAGAAATAGTATATGATATATATAGATAATTCTAGTTTCCATTTATTATATTATATATTGATGATTTCATTTCTCATTGTAATACATATCAGTAGTTCAAGAGATTCAAAAAATACCTTTAGGTTTTCTTTATTCCCTTCCAGTGATGCCTTTTAGTGGGATAAGATTTCAATGGATTTAATGATAGGGTTTCCATTAACATGTTATGGGAATAAAATTAGATGGGTTTTGATTAGTAGGTTGACAAATATAGCTCACTTCATCTCGATTCATGAGGAAATCAAAGTGGACAACTTTTTAATCCTATATAAAAAGGATATCGTCATACTTTAGGGAGTTCTTTCAGATATAGTTTTTAATACAGATCCCTATTTAAAATCTAGTTTTTTTGTATTGGCCTCTTTGATGAACTGATATCCCAGGATATCTTGAGATTGTAAAATCATCCAAAGATAGATGAAAAAAATAAATAGCTATTAATATTATTTAATATATTCTTTATTCTTATTTTCATCACGTTAATGTAGTATGGGGTTTCCAGTTTGGAATGGTTGAATATTCCTACAACAATAGTTACCACTCACTTATCATGATTTCATCATTTAGAGCCCCATATGAACACTCATATAAATATATATTGTGTTGGATAGAGATTATTTAAAATTAAATGATTGGGCTTGGTTTGGTCTATGAGATTAGAGTAAAGAGTTATCAAATAATCTACAAAATGGTAATAGTATATATTTGTTATAAATCTTTTGTAGTTTTTTATAGACATCCTTGGGGTTTTTCAGCCAGTCGCCAGGTTTTCTTGAGAGTTTCACTTAGGTTGGGTAACCGAATTCAAGGGAAATAAGGAAAACATCCACTGAGATATGTGGGACCATTTGAGTTTTTTTATCATATTGTAAAGGTGACTTACTATTCAGATTTTCCACCATGGATGATGTTGATTAATCATTCTTGTTGAGATCAATGATGTTTTTGTTGCATTTTTTTCAATAAGATATTTTAGTGGTGATTGAATAATGATTTCAGTATGTGTTCCATAATTTTGAATATTTTGGAAATGATCTTCGTTGACCAATACATGTTTTAAAGAGTTCACAATTCTTACAACAAGTGCATACTATGGTCATATTATTATAATGAAGAATAAATTTGAAGATAACAATGAGAAAATAATTTGATAGCATAAAGAATAATTATAATGCTGATCATATTTTTATAGATTCGAGTTATATGTTAAATTGTATAATTATTTTATGACTGTTTTGCCTAAAAAAGAACCAATTATCCATCTAGTTGAAGGGATCTATATCCACTTCCTAGGTGCGAGTTTCAATATCCAGCAATCCGTGGTAGTTTTTGGAAGAATGATAACAACCCACACTGAGCGAATGATGGTGGGAAGATAAAAAAACCATATGATCTCTCATAGGGTTCCCATTAAGATACATGGATGGACCGAATAGGTAAGATATGGCCTGATGTGGTTGTGGATGCAACATATTCTAGGATTAGAACCTCATAATTAGCTCAAAACACTGATTGAATGCATGAGTTTTTATGGATGTGCACTACCTAGGAGAATGTAGATATGAGATGAATCAACATATGGGAATTCTATGATCCTGCCCATTTTTGTGATGTCTCCTCAACTTTAGGTATTATTCTAACCATGTTTTGGTTATATCATGGTTTGATCTTTCATTGGGGTTGTTTCATGTGAATTTGGATAATTTTTGAAGACCGCGAGTTTTTGCATTGTTGGCGCATTGTTCGAGAAACATATGAAGTTCTCTATAGGAAATTGTATGACCCATTGTGAGCCACTAGAAGGGGGCACGATTTGACTAGACCATGTAGCCTCTCTCTTTATATTGTACACCCTCATATAGAAGGGGTTTTCATGGTGGGTGCATGGTTTTTCAAATAATTCCCCCACATAGGAGTAACCAAGCATCCTAAAGAATATTGGAACACAATTTATAAAGTCATGTGGCCCTACCTAAGAAATAGTGTGTGTGTGTGTGTGTGTGATTCAAAACCCGTGAAAAGTTTATTAAAAATTACACAAACTCATGCTATTATCAATAATCATCTTATTTCTAACAAACCAATGATTTTGAAAGTTCTGAAGAGTGTTCTGGGGATCATTATACTTTTTTATTATTGAATTAAATATCCGGTGGAAGAAGATTGGATCTTTGGTATGGGAATATATCCCTTTTTAAGGTTCTTCTCTCACTCATATTTCTGTACCTTTTCAGAGGGATGATTTTTCTTTGGTTTTTATTTTTAAATATAGGTTTTTTTAGATCTAGACATTTTGGTGTTCGGTCTTATGTTTTCATTATAGATCCCCACCACCATTTTAAATTTAGTTATTCAACATAAAATTGAGGTATATAGTATGGTGAATGCTTTCCAATGATCTTGAGGTCGGTGATCCAATTATTATTTCACATAATATATATTATGATATATTTTATGTATTTGTTCTGTTTAATATCCATTTTGGGGTATTTTATTTTAAATTAAAAATTTTTATTTAATTCCATGAATTTGTGTGACCCTTCATGAATCCCATTAGACCCATTATTGAATAAAAGACCAGATTTCATGGAAACCCATGTGGTGTTTCACTTTTCATGAATTATAAATATAGATTCAAAATGTGGAAATATTTGGTTTATATATTTGAACTAAATACTTATTTCATGATTTATAATGGGATTTAAAGGGTTTATTATCTTAAATTTAAATATTTAACGAGTTTTGAAATAAATGGTGATAAATGCAATAAATGATTAATTCTTATCTTCTCCCCTTATGATTAAATTAAAAAACCATTGTTTTGAAGGATAAAATAAATGGACCACCATGATGATGGTTTTTTATATTGATGATAATGTTGGACCTTGAAGTTTATGTGATATATGTGATACTTTTGATTTATTGATAAATGAGGTGTGAGTCGGAAATAGATGCTTTAAATACCGAATGGGCGTTTCAATGATGCTCTATGACCTCAATGCATATCTGTACACAATCAGGTGTGGGACATGGACTGATGCTCAAAATACCCATGAGGTTCCAAAATGATTTCCTTGCCCCCCCCCCACCACACACATATATATATATATATCATTTTGTCTGTGTGTGAATATGAATAATGAGGTGTGGGTAAGGGAATGATTCTCCAAATACCCATGGGGATCCAAAATGCTTCTTGAGGCCCCCAATGGAAGCTTGTGATTTGGTATATAGACTAATGTTTTATGGTATCAGAGATGAAATTGTAAATGAATGAATGATGATATCCTTTGAAAGAACGAGTTTTGAAATCCTGGTTGTATATGGAATAGGCTTCATCATAGTCCAAGGATTGTATGATGTTGTTGTTTAAGGAATAATAAATCTGAAACAAGTTTACATTTTCAATTTATTCCTTATTCATTATAAAATTTTACACACTGTTATAGAATGGATAATTTCTTATATGCTATTGTTGGGGTCCTATTGAATTTTACTCACACCCTACATGGGCTCCCTGATCGTTACCCAATTAGACATTATGTTTTTATAAAAGGATAAAGGAGCAATCTATATGTTATTAGATGAGTTGTGATTTAGGATGGAGAATGGATGAGATAACCATACATGATGTCAGTACCCAATTGGGTGACTGTATTGGGTCATTATTTTTGGTTTCTATTAGACACTTTACACTTCAATGGCATAACATATTTACTGGTATGGTTTATAATCACTTTCTCTATTTTGGATTCATCATGAGATATTGGTCATTATATTGATAATCGATGATTATTGTATTATTTTTTGTATTTTTATTTGTTTTCAATATTTTGATGCTTTGATAATGAAGGAATAGTATCCCCATGTTTCATATCATATCATCACTACTAGTCGGTATCCTTTGGCATATGGGGAGGCATTCATGAGGTCATGCAACGAACTAGCTCAGGGCACCAATATGTGGCACCAAGTCCAAGACATTACATCAACAGAAACTCCACATATTATGATACATAAATAAAATCAACTATATGAAAATGTAGATATGAAGCATCTAATCTCAAGATACATAATATTTAATCTTTTGATGTGGATTTTCAATTGCATATGATGAAAAGTTTCTAGCGATCATAACTCCATCTATCATATTAGACCAAATAAAAGCCTCTTCCACATTTATGATGGTGGAATTGAACTCTCAAGATCTAGGAAAGTAAGATGTAGTCATTTTATATAATATTCATTAAATTCAATGCATGAAAAGAAATAAATTGAGAGACATCATCTCCAAATGAATATATGAATTAAATTGAAGTTAAATGATGAATTTAATTAACCAGTATGATTGAAATGATATATTTATTTATTTACACTCGTATGCATGAAATTTTAATGAATGAGAAAATTATTTAGGTCCCATAGGTGATATTGATAAGGACATGTGGTGATAATTCAATGTCAATGGGGTTGTTCAACTCATTGTAAGCTACATTACCAAATGTGACGTCCATGCCACAACCTTGTTTTACATAGTGGAAGGATAAAATCGGTTGTGGAATGTTTTTTTACATGGAAAAATATCATAATTTATGAGGTTACACTATATTTGTTTTTTGATTTTTTTCATTTCTAATCATTATAGGGAGTTACACATTGGTACATGGAATTTCACCACATTAGAAATTGTTTAGTTTTGCAGTTCTAGAATACTTTAGGGTTTTCCACCATTATATAACGGCTATTCCACAATGTGAGAATTTTACGTAGGAATTCCTTAAAATGAGAGGTGTCCACTCCACAGAGTAATGATCTATGCTACAGAATTTTGGACTCAATGGATGTTGCACTGTAGAGGTATTGGTGACAATTTAATATCCATTAAAAGTGATAAATTTGGAATCGTTGAGAATTTTTATAGCCAGATACATTGGGAAATAAACTATGAAGACACAATATTCAAGATATTCAAATTATTATATGAAGTGTAATTAAATATTTTTTAAATGATAATTAATTAAGTAGTAATAAACTCATTTTAGTTAGAACTATATACAACCAAAAAATAGGAGATATTTTGATTTCAAATATAGAGAATAAAATTCAAATGTAGTTATTAAAAAACATGATGGAATTATATGAATTTTGGTTTGATATTCTGATACATTTTCTGTATAAAAAAATATTGGGAAAATTTCTTCATCAATCAGAAGAAATAATTCTTACTTGAGAAATTTATAAGATTGATAAATATGATTATATAATACCACCAAAAATTGTTTGAGTTTGACAATAATATGTGAAACAGTAGTTGATATTTACATGACTAAGTCTGATCCTGAAACATCATGGAGGAGGATCATTAATATATATTTCTACAGCGGATCAGTCCATCAGAAGATGAAATTTATAGGTATGGGTATAACTAGTTTCTAAAATATTCTAATTATGTGGTATAACTAATCACTAATGAAGAAGGTGTAGTTGTGGGGTATAACCAACCATTGATGTAGAATTTTAGATGGTAGAATTAATATATTTTAATTTTGGGGTAGACCCAATAACTTTTTTTAATCAGATTATTATATTTTTTAGAATCTGTGTTTGGAGGAATGAAAACTATGAAAACGAGTAGGTGTATATAGAAAATTTTATAAATCATTAGGTTATATGCCTTTGTATTATGGAACTATGTATGTTGAGTCTAGTTAACATAAGAAGAGTGGATATTTTCTTTAACTGGATATATATGTTTAATTAAAAAGAACCAATTTTTTAAAATAAAATGGATCACTAATTCACATATATCATTATGATCTCCCCCTGATATGAGCTCTAAAAGTGGTATTAGAGGAATGATCACCTATGATAGATCCAAAAACCTTTTGAGGCTGGAAAACTTGAATGAAATATATAATGGGGTTTTCCCCAATTTTATTGGTGAGAAATATCGTTGAAAGAGAAATATAGTGATATTGTATCTGTTAGGTCTATAAGACTTCTCTATTCCTTAATTTTTTTTGAAAATCACAAACACCTTCTTCATAAATATATTACCCTTTCACTTAAAAAAAATTACTTATAACAAATATTTCCTTATACTTTTGAGTTAAAATTATTTTTATTAAGGTTTTTAGAAATTTATTTTGCATACCAAAAAAGTTATTAAGGTTCCAAAATATTTATCTGGGTTATACCATTCCAGAATTCCTTAACATATTGTTTCCCATTCTCTGTTTTCACTGCGATACCTATTTACATCTTGAATGAAATCCGGTATCATATTTTCCTTATACATAGATTTCTAGTATTTTGGTTTTCTAATGTTCTTAAACTCTGATTTCCTGGTTATCGATACTGATGTTCCTTAGGAATGATTTTTCCAAATGATACCACAAATACCAATACCTAATTTCTAATACTGAGATTCTCTATACCGAAAATGTTATTTTCATACATATTTAAATTCCGATGTTTTCAAAGACAAAATTTCTATACAAGAAATTTCCATTCCTTATTTCTAAAAGTATATTTTCATAATATCGTTTATTTTAGACATAGTGATACAATTTCTTATGATATTGATACCGGAGAATAAGAAACTGGTACCGAGAATTTCCTTATACAATGTATTCTATAATCTTACAACGGTTATATTTTGTCATCCTGTAAATCATGATACCAGCACTGGAATTTGTAAAATGCAGTTTTCATAAAATATTTCATTATAATTTAGTAGTACCAATTTTATGAAAATTCATTCCGAAATTTATAATTCCAAAAAAAATTTAAAGCTTTATTTCCATAGAATTCTGAACCTTATAATTTCTTTCATATCATTTCAATTTTATTGGATTCAAAGTTCATTGCACTTAAGGTGTAAGATCTTTATATTCATAGTTAGTTATATAAAATGATGTCGTTGTTTCTGTTATAAACTCACCGTTTTATATTTTACACATGTCCAGTTCCCTCTACGATTTAAGGAAATATGACCCTTGGAGTGGAACCAACCGATATATTTTGAAATCTATAAATATGACCTCAGATGATGAGATCCACACAATTTCACAAGTTTTCATTTTGGAGTTCATATCTGTAAAAGTTAATATCTCTAGAGTGATAGGTTATTATAAACTCTCAAGCATCGTACAGAATGTTTGAAGGGTTGTTCAAACTATTCTTCATGCAGAGGTGTGATTTCCTTAAAATCAGATACTTCGGGTTGTGAAGTATGAGGTGCCGATTTCCGTACAAATAGAGGGCTTACAGGGATATCAAGACATATACCATTCTTAGGATTTAGGTCTTACCCAGGTTTGGGTAAGTCATACCTTTTTATAAGTATAAAACAAGGGACCTTTTTCCAAGGTTGTTGGATACCCTCCTCTTTGGGTTAAAAAAAGATTGTAAATTTCCACTGCTTTGTGAAAGTTAGGATGTTTTCTATTTGCATAAACATTCTAAGTTGTATCTCTACTGTAAGAGATTATGTACGCCTTGTGGTAGAATCTATTTGTATGAAAATATTCTTATTCTTTAGACGTAAGTACTTTTTATTCCTCTTAGAAGGTGATTTCTTATTAGAGGTGTTGTGAATTTTATTTATACACAATTTCCTTAAGAAATTTTTAAAGTATACTATTTACCCCCCTCTTGTATATTGTGCATATTCAGGCCTTTTGCAATACTAATATTGGTATAGATTATAATATCTTACTCCATACTGACATATCAATTGGTATCAGAGTGTTGGATTAATCTGAATTAATCTCACGATTAGATTCAGAAGAGAAATCATCTTTTTCTTCATATTTTCGGAATCAGAATTACAGACTCACAATTCCGGACTCATATTTTTTTTTGAGATACTCTAGTTCATATTTATTTCCATAGAATTTTACTTTTCTTTAAAATATTATTTATAAACTTTATATTTTCTTCAAGTAATATCATTAACCTTTTTTTCGAAGAAAGGTATTTTTTTATGGAAGGATCCATGCATATTGATTCTTTGGAAAATTTAAATCCTACCAGGCCTCCTATTTTTGATGGAAACAATTATGAGTGCTGGAGAGATTGGATGATGTCTTTCTTTATTAATTCTGGATTTGATAACTACCTTATACTAAAAGGAGATTATAAGATTGTTGATAAGGAATTGATAACTTTTACTAAATAGAAGCGAGAAGAAAATAAAGTTAATTTCAGAGTCAGAAATACCTTTCTATGTTCCATGACTTGGAATATTTATAGTCAAATATCTTCATGTGAAGCTGTAAATTGTATCTGGATGAAATTGGAAGTTACACATTTTGGAACATCTAATGTTGTAGAGACAAGAAGAGCTATGTTGAGAGCTGAATATCATGGATTTAGCTTTCCTTATGGAGATCCCATAAGCAATGTTTACAGAAGGTTCATGACCAATGTGAATAGATTATAGTATAGGGGAGAAAAAAAAATTATGATGAAATACTTGTTGGCAAGATCATAGAAATCATGCCTAATGAATGGGAGTCCAGGATGATAGAAATTGATGAGAATAGGAATGTCACCCAAATTTCCTTAAATGAGATTTTTGGAACTCTTCTTCAGCACAAGCCAAGAATGAATATAGATGCAGATAATTTTAAGAAAAAGAATGGGAATGGAAGTTTTTCTTTCACAAAAACTTCTAATCATACGAAATCCATAACTCTGGAAGGAGTTTCTAGATCAATGTCAATGAAAGTTACCATTCAGTCAAAATCATGTAATATAGAAAAATTGAAGAATGAGTTAGTTAATATTTCTCAGAGAATGAACAAGATAGTATCTTAGAAGGACTATCAATATTAGTTTAAAGAAGAGAGACTACAATGAAAGGAAATAAGTTGACGTTACATGCTAAGAATGCAGAAGAACATATCACATTAGACCTGATTGCCCTCTTTTGAAAAAGAAGGATAAGAAGGAAATGAATTCAGAGAAAAACAAGAAGATGTTCTACTGTTCAAAGCACAAGAAAAGTATTAAAGAAATTGACAATTGGATTTCTAGTTGTGGAGACTCTTTATAATGTGAATCTTCTGAATATGAATTATCATCGTTGAATAATATCAGATTCATTGATACTATTTCTTTCCAAAATACTTGTCTTATAGGAAAAGTACGCTCTACAGAAGCCTTAAAAAATTTATCTCATGATAATAATTTTATCCTAAAGATATTACTTCTGATTAAGATACATCAACTTTAGATAATGAATAAATACCTTCATATGAAAAAGTATCTAGATTTTCCAAGTTGTTAGAAGAAAAAAATTATAAAATGTCGAAGAAAATTTTCAAGGAAAATACTAGAGAAGATGTTCTTACAAAATAGATTTAAGATCTCACTATAGTTATTGTAGATAAGGATGAGCTCCTAGAAAAACATTCTAAATACCTTAAGGAAGTAAATTATGAAAATAAAACACTTTATAAAGATCTTAAGAATGCTATTTCATAAATAAATGCTCTTGAGGGAAAATGGAACTCTAAGGAAATAATTCCTAAGGATAAGAATTTAGTCATAAGACTAAAATCTGAATTATATTCCCTTAAGAAACTTCTTTCCAACTTTACTTCTGGTAAAGAAATTTTTGACAAGAAGTATTCCCAAATCAGACCTCACGGAAATACTTTTCGAGTAGGTTATACTCACAGAAAACCTATTTTCAAAAATAACTAACTTATTCCATCCAAAGCCACCTTCTGTAAAAAATGTCAAAATGGAGGACATTGGAGGAAAACTTGTTCCTTAAACAAAATTCAATCTCTAAGATTCCACAAGGATTATTTTTCAAACCAAATGTGGGTTCCTAAAATTTATAGTCTAACCCTGGATCCAAAAATGTTTTGATTCCGAAGATCTAACTTTTGTTTTTTGTAGGAAAATGAATAATGTACCAACAATATATGGTATATAGACAGTGGATTCCCCCATCAAATGACAGTTAACAAAAGTTATTTCCATAAGATTGTAAAAACAAAAGGTGGAAAAGTATCCTTTGGGGATAATTATCAAAACGAGATTGTCGGTATAGGTAATATCATTATTCTTGGAAAATTTAGTATTTATAAAGTTTTATTTATTAATGGTATTAAGAACAAACTTATAAGAATAAGTTAATTATGTGATTAAGGTTACTTTGTGAATTTTAGAAATGATTAGTGTTTAGTTCATAATTCCAAGGATGGATATATTCTCACTACCCATAGGTGTGAGAATGTCTACACCTTGAACATAGAAGACATAAGAAGTCAAGATCATGCATTCTTAAGTGCAATTTAAGATCAATATTGGCTTTGGAATAGTAAGTTAGGACACTGCTACCTTAATAACCTCAGTATTCTCTCAAAGAAAGGATTAGTTAAGGAGCTACCATTTCTATGTTCTGATTACTCAAATGTTTGTGACCCTTGTTAGTTTGGAAAGAAACCGAAATCTAGATTTAAATCTATTAGTGATGTTTCGACATCAAATTCCCTATAATTGTTGCATATGGATTTATTTGATCCTACAAAAAGTGGAAGTAATTGAGGAAAATATTATGTATTTTTTCATGTTGATCACTACAGTAGATATACATGGGTCTATTTTCTTGTAGGAAAATCTGAAGACTTTTCATATTTTAGAAATTTTCGAGCTCATGTAAAAAATGAGAAAATCCAACCATTGATAACTATTCATAGTGATCACGGTGGTGAGTTTGTAAATTCAGATTTTGAAACTTTTTGTAGTAGGAAAGGTAGTACCCCAAATATCCCAGCTCATAGAACTCCTCAACAATATGGTGTTGTTGAAAGAAGGAACTGAATCCTTCAAGAGATAACTAGAAACATGATGGGTGAATATTCTATAGCAAAACACTTTTGGGATGAAGCTATTAGTACTATTTGTTATACTATAAATTGAGTTTTGATAAGACATTTTCTTAATAAAACTCCTTACGAGCTATGGACTGGTCGAAGACCAAAAGTTTATTACTTCAAGGTTTTTGGTTGTAAAGTTTTTATCCTTAATACTAAGAATAACTTACACAAATTTTCACCATAATCCATGAAGGAATCTTCTTAGGATATTCCACTTACTCTAAGGCTTATAAAGTTTTTAATAAAAAAACTTGTACAATGGAGGAAACAATGCATTTTAAATTTGATGAAACTGATCCTTTTTTCTTCAAACAACATGATTTAAATCTTCCAGATATATTTTCCAAAAATTATCACTAACCTATAGTTGACGATTCTTCTAAGGAAGATGTTCACCAAAATATTCCTGAAACATTTACCCCTTAATATTTCCTGCCTTATGTTGATGATCATGTTTTACAAAATCTAAATCAGTTTCTACATAGAAATCAACCTACTGATAATATCATAGGAGATGTCAATCAATCTGTAAGGATGAGAAGTTCCTTAACAAATGAATTTGAGCATGTTGATTTTCTTTCCCGATTCGAGCCAAAGACTTCTAAGTAATCCTTAGGTGATGAAGATTAGATAAAGGCTATCCAAGATGAACTCAATGAGTTTTTAAGGAATCAAGTCGGGACCTTGGTTGAGCGACCTAAGGATTCATCTGTAATTTGTGTAAAATAGGTCTTTAGGAATAAATGTGATGAAAATGGGATTATAGTTAGAATTAAATCAAAATTAGTTGTTAAAAGATATAACCAACAAGAAGGAATAGACTATGAAGAGACCTATGCACCGACAGAAATACTCAAATCTATCGGAATTCTTCAAGATTTTGTAGTATTTTGAAATTTTAAACATTATCAAATGGATTTGAAGTGTGCTTTCCTTAATGGATATGTATAGGAAGAAGTCTATGTAGACCAACATCATAGTTTCGAAGATGTAAAACAACCTAATCATGTATATAAACATACCAAAGCATTATATTGCCTTAAACAAGCCCCTAAAGCTTGGTATGATAGACACACATGATTTTTACATTAAAACAACTATTATAAGGAAAATGTGGATCCAGAACATTTTATAAATAATGATAAGAAAAATATTTTAATTTTACAAATATATTTTGATGATATTATATTCGGATCAACTCAACAATCCTTAACAGATTCCTTTTTGGATCTTATGAAGTCTGAGTTTAGGTGAGTTTAATGGATGAGTTAACATTCTTTCTTGGTTTTAAAATTTCTCAAAAACTAGAAGGAACATATATATATAAATATAAGTACATCAAAGAACTTCTTAAAAAGTTTGGGTATGATAACACTAACAGTATAAGTGCTCCAATAAAAACATCTATTACTCTTAATATTGATGAAGCAGGGAAACTTGTCAACAAACATCTGATAGAGGAATGATAAGAAGTTTACTTTACATAATAGCAAGTTGACCCGACTTACTATTTTCAATTTTCTTATCTGAAAGATATTAAGAAAATCCTAAGGAAACCCATCTTAAGGATATGAAATGAATTTTCTGGTACTTAAAAGGAACCTTGGATTTATGACTTTTTTATTCATTTGGAAATGTTTTGAACTAAAAATCTTTTCGAATGCTGATTTTGTTGGGTGTAAAATGGATATAAAGATTACATCTGGGACTTGAAATTTCCTAGTAGATTACTTAGTTTCTTGGTCTGGTAAGAAACATAATTCTGTAGCACTTTCCACTACTAAAGTAGAATATGTAGTAGTTATAAGTTGTTGTGCTCATGTGTGGTGGATGCCACACACACTGACTAATTATGGCATGAGTTTTACCATAACCCAAATCTTGTGTGATAACACTAGTTCCATAGCCCTAAGTAAAAACCCAGTACATCACTCATGTGCTAAGTATATAGATATTAGGCATCACTTTCTTCTGGATAACACACTCAATGGAGATATAATTCTTCAATTCATTAGAACGCAAGAACAAATTGCTAATATATTTATCAAACCATTACCATCTGATAGATTTGAATACAATAACCAAAATATAGGAATGATATCTATAAGATAATCAGTCATATCTACATCTTTTTTAAAAGTATTCTAACATTAAATTACTCATAAATTTCGGGGGAGTACGTATGTTTGTATTTTTTTTTTAAAATCCATAAAAATTTTATAATTTTGGAATCAGTGAGTTTCAGAATTGAGATTTTTTCCTATATCTATATTCTCAACAGACCTGAAATTTAACAGTTCCAAAAATTTTCAGTTTTGAAATTTTACGAAAATTATTTACCTTTAAGGAAATTTAATATTAAGGGAACAAATTTATGTTAAACCTACTTTAAGGAATTTTGTTTCATTCTTTAAAATTTTCTTTCTATCTTGAAAATCTCAGAATAAAAATTTTTGGAATCCATATTTCCGGATTTAAAATTATTGAATTCAAATTTCTGAGGTCTAGTTTTTCTAACCGTAAGAATTTTTTTTCGATACTGATAATTTCTTCAGAGAATCCTTAAAGGTAAATTTTCTTACCCCCTTGTTATTTTCGTACAGTACTATTTTTTGGTATTTATTTCTTTTAAGAAATTTTACTTTGGATTCATATTTCCATAGAATCGAACTTTTATTTTTCAAAAAACTCAAAATTTAGAATGGATATATATTTTCAACCATCTTTAACCATTAGATCATATTTGACAAATCTCAGCCATTTTATTTCCTTATGGAAGTTAAAAGGTCGTAGTTTCTCTATATAAGGTCTACCCCACATTATAGGGACCCCACTGGTTCCTTAAGACTTCAAGTAAAAGTTATGTTGCTTTAGAGTTTGTCATTCCCGATTTATTTAGTGATTTCATGAAAATCAAAATTTCAGGAAGTTCCTTCCAAATGGCAGTCAATGGGAATAAAGACAAGATGATATTTTGGTAGAGACTTGTATGTTATGACTTTTACAATCGGTATGATTCCATCTTATCTCATATTATTAAATGTAATCATTGGGAGATTATTTGTACAGAAAAGGGAAAGTATCAAGATCCTGTATATTCGGATCTAGTCATATAGTTTTATGACTCTATCAATTTTTGTGAGAAGGACGTTAATGAAAATTTCAGGTTTAAGGCATTTGAAAAGTCTTACATTGTTTCATACCAGATAGCAGCCAACATCCTAAAGATTCCCTATGATGGAGAGGCCCTCATAGGTTCTTACAAAATTCCGGATAAGGAAGGTTATTTCGAGAAGAACCGTGCTATAGAAAGTCTCTACATCAGGAGAGTTAAGAATCCAAAGCTTTCACACTTATAGGTAGACCATAGATTGGTGGCATTATGGATGATGGGGTTCTTTATCCCAAGAAAAGGGGATAAAGATTCCTTAAATATGTGAGACATTCTGTTATTAGACATTCTCATCAACCTCAGGAAGGTTAATTTTGTTAAGTGTATATTTATTATGATTAATGCTGTGAAATTCGGTACCATCATATCCCAAATCATAATGTACCCTGCCACTATCTCAAGAATAGTTGTTCTAGTCATATCCAAAATGAAAATTTCCAGAAATAACGCTTTGAAGTCTTGTAAGATTATGTTTATAAGTGAAGATACACTGAAGATAATGAATGTTTCTTACAATCCAGACTCTAAGAATATTAAAGAAGCCATGATGACGGATGTTCAAAAAACAGGTATTGAAGGATTCTATTACGGAGTCGTCCCAAGCGGCACCGAAAAAGTCTGTACCAGAATCTTCAAATAGTGATCAGAAGAAAAAAAATTCAGATGGGGTCTATCATGTCGATCTTATCTTAGTAGCTCCAGCTTCAACTTCACCAGTTATAAGGAAATCGAATTCTTAGTCTGATGATATTATAACTAGCTGGAGGAAGTTAGTTGAATCCAGAAAGTAAGGGGATCTAACTTTTGGGTTGGATATGGCAGAGGAATTGGCTTTGAAGATTCAAACTGGTAATGTGTTAGAGAATGAATCTAAGGAAAATAATCAGAAAATAAAGAGAACTAATATATAGATTTTACAATCCTTACTGAAGGAAGTAGAAAAGTCCTCTTAGAATCTACACGTACTGGATGTCACTCTAGAACCTGAGAAAGCTAAGAAACATGTATTGATACTAGAACCTATTCTAGAACCAAATATATAAGTACAAGAAGAGGATGAGATCATTCAAGAAGAAGAAAATGATATAATTAGACAAGTTGATGATTATGTTGCAACCCCTGTAGTTTCTACCGAGGAAGAAGAAGAAGAAGAAGTTGAGAGAGAATTTTAAGAAGTAGAAGATGTAGAAGAATAGATTGATGTAATCAGAGATGAAAATGAAATCCATGAATCCAAAATTAGTGATAAAATAAGTGAAGAATAGAAAGAACAAGAAGAGATACAATGAGGATCTAGAGTTGTTAAGGCTATAGAAAATAAGGAAGTCCCTCAAGGTTCCAAACCCACTATAGTGTCGAATGTTGATAAAGGGAAGGCCATTATGGTTTCCCCTTATAATACTGACTCTCCTAAAAATCTTGAGAATACGAAATGATCTATTTTTAAGGTCAATAAAGAAGAAACTGACTCCGAGTCCTTGTCATCTATAGGTGATGACTTTGTAAAAAATTCCTTAAGTAAATTAGTAAGTAAGATTCTGGTACTTGCTAACATATATTCCTGGAGCAAAATGATGCAGGAAACCTTAAACCAAAGGATGGATTAAACATCTATACTGATGGAAATGGTGGTGAAAGGTGGATCCGATCATAATAATATTTTCATCGATTACAAAGATAAAAAAAAAATTCACGTTATAAAGTGATGATCCGTACCCGATCCTTATCAGATAAAGCACTACAATTCTCTGACTTCATGGAATCGACAAAGGGGACATTCAATGTTGTATCAAATGAGCTAACCAATGTACGAACCTCATTCTCAAAGAAATTTTTATGTGAGTTAACTTTAAGGAAAAATGATGTAAAAAATAATCTTGATCAAATGAATACCCTAGCTGAAGTTTTCAATTATCAAAAAATATTATGTGTAGGTCTTGTGAAAAAATTGGATTCACAAGAGGAAGTGGTCAAAGTTATTGACGATAAATATCAGTCCCAAGTATTACAGATCCAGGATTGGGAGAAGAAGGTAGTTAAGCTAGATGACATGATAAAGAAGCTTTAATAAGATTACAAGGAGGTGAAAAATATTATGTCCGTGGTGAAAAGTTTTCTTTATGATAAGAAGAAGGAGGGTTGATACATTTTTTCCCCATGCCAAATTTATTTTGTGAAATATAATGGAAAATTTCTTGCAAGTCTTTTATATATTTTGTCTCATGTATATTTATTTTTAACTATATAAGTCCCTCTACATTGCTTTTTTAAAATCACAAAGGGGGATAATTTTATCAAAGGGAGAAGTTAATGGATGGAAAAATTTTGAGGAAAAGTTTCTTAGGGTAAAATCTAAGGAAAAATAAATTTTCTAACTTTCATCTATAAGGAAAAGTTCTACATATGAGGGGGATATTTCCATACTCTATAAAATTATACATAAGGGAAGAATAATTTACCCTATGTCATACACTTAAGGGGGAGCTAAGTATTTCTAAATCCAAGAATTTATTTCTTTCCTTGGTAATTTTTTTTCAAAGTTGTTTGTGCTTTCCAAAAAGGGGGAAATTTTTAGGTCTATATGACCTCTCTATTCCTCAAGGTGTTTTTAAAAAATCAAAAATAACTTCTTCATAAATAAATTATCCTTAGAATTACATAAATTTCCTTATAAACAAAATTTCTTTATACTTTTAAGTTAAATATATTTTTATTGAGGTTTTTAGAGATCTGTTTTTCTATACCGGAAAAGTTCTTAAGGTTCTGAAATATGAATCATGTTTATACCATATCGGAATACCTTAAGACACTGTTTTATGTTCTCTATTTTAACTGAAATACTGATTTCCATATTTAAAGAAATCTAGTATCATATTTTCCTTATACATAGATTTTCTGTATTTTGGTTTTATAATGATGTTAAAGTCTGATTTCCTGGTTATCGGTACTAAAGTTCCTTAAGACATATTTTTCATACTGATACCAGGAATCCCAACACCGAATTTATTATAAAAGGATTTTCTATACTGAAAATTTTATTTTCATACATCTTTAAATGCCGATAATTTCAAAGCCGAAATTTCTATATAGGAAATTTTGATTCCTTATTTCTAAAAGAATATTTTCTTAATACCATTTATGTTAGAGATAGTGATATCTTTTCTTATGATATCGATACTGGAGAATAAGAAATCAATACCGATAATTTCTTTATACACTTTATTCTATAATCTAACAACGGTTATATTCTGTCATTCCATAAATCATGATACCGGTACCGTAATTTGTAAAACTGAGTTTTCATAAAATATTCCCTTATATTTTATTTATTCCGATTTTATGAATATCCATTCTAAAATTTATAATTCCTGATTTTTTTCTAAATATTTATTTCCATAGAATTCCGAATCTTATAATTTCTTTAATATCATTTCAATTTTATCAGATTCCAAGTTCCTTACACTATAGGTGTATGATCTATATATACATAGTAATTTTTATAAAATTAAGTCTTTGTTTCTATTATAAACTCAATTTTGTATGTTTTCCACGTGCCCAAGTCCCTCCGAGATTTAAGGAACTATGATCGTTGGAGTGGAACCGACCAGTAGATTTTGACAGCTATAAAGAGAAGCTCATATGATGAGATCCACGCAAGTTCAAATGTTTACATTTTGGAGTTCATCTCACTAAAAGTGAATTACTATAGACTGAGAGGATCTTTTAAACTCTTAGGCTTCGGGCAGAAAGTTTGAACAGCTTGTTCAAACTTTTCTTCGTGAAGAATTACTTCATGCAGAGGTGCAATTCTCTTAAAATTAGAGACTTCGGGTTGTGAATTTAGAGGTGCTGATTTCCTTACAAATTGAGGGCTTGTAGGGATAGTAAGATAAATACTGATCTTATGATTGAATGATTACATGGGTTTGGGTAAGACAGACTTTCTTGTATGTATAAAACAAGGTAACATTATCCAATGTTGTTGGATACCCTCCTCTTTGGGTTAAAAGAAGATTGTAAATTTCCGCTACTCTGTAAAAGTTCAGAAGTTTTCTTTTTGTATAAACATTATAACTCGTATATCTGCTATAGGAGATTCTATAAGACTTGTGGAATAATCTATTTTGTAAGAAAAGTTTCCAAAGCTATAGACTAAAAAATTTATTATTCCTCTAAGAAGGTGATTTCTATTTAGAGGAGTTGTGAATATTTTTTACACGGATTTTCCTTAAGAAATTTTAAAGGTATAAAATTCACCCCCCTGTTGTATATTGTGCATATTAATGCATTTTTTGATCCTAATATTGGTATAGAGTATAATATCTTACTCCATGCCAACCTATCACTATCTCAAGTCAATTGTGGTGGAAATGAGAGATACAGTTAAAATAGGTTTTCCAACCTATGATGAGAATACTCTTATGAGATTTTTGGATAAGAGAAACATGAATATATATGGATTGAATCCAAATAAAATCATTAGGGATTTATAAAAAACGAAAACACTTAATTGATGGTTCTTCAAACTATAAAAGTGATCTAATATAAACTGATAAGAAGTTATGAAATAAATCTTAAAGTAAAATAAGCTAACATGAAAATATATAGAAGTATATTTGATGATATAAGTATGGGTTGTTATGAAATTGTTTATAAAACCATTACAATATTGAATTAGTAAATAAGTATCATCAAATGTTTTGGTGAGAATATAGATGATTCTTCTATTATGAAAGTGCTAAAAGGATATTTCCCAAATAGATTTGATCCAAATCATTCAGCTTTAGATGAATGAAAATATCTATCAATGGATGAACATCAAAACATTCTCAAAAAATATTAACTTATAAATGTTTTTGAATTCTATAAGAATGAATGATATGATATGGAATTTAAATCCATGATAATTGGAAATTTTAAAATAAATGAAGAAGAAACATCAAGTGATTATATGGGTGAGTAATCTGAAAAGGAAATTAATCAAATTATAAACTTATTTAAAAAATATGTACAAGTGTAAAGTGGAAATGGAAAAGAAAAAATTACTTAATTTATTGAAATACCACAACACGAGTTATTTTTAAAGTGACATCCAAAAGCAGAGTGATATTGGAATAGATATGGATTCAGAAGACAATAAGACCCAAAATATGAATTTGAATAATAACAAGAAGAAGTTTACACCCGAGAAGATGAGTGTGATGTGTTGAAAAATGGATGAGCCTTTTTAAATATGTAGTGATTCTAATGATAGAATATCTTATAAAAATTCTATGTATATAATTGGAAAAGTCAAAAATTATAAGGCCTTATTTTATAGAGATGAATGTGATGTGGGAATTAAACTAGTATCAATTTTAAAAGAAAATTTGGATAATACTATATTAGAAAATATAAAACTCATTCATGATAAGAAAATTAATAAAGAAATGAATTGATAAGATCATATTTGAGAATAAATATGGTTCCAATAAATGTGGGACACATCTTAAAGAAATAAGAGAAAATAAGTTGAATATAATTGAGTTAAATGGGAAGATGAAATTTTTTGAAGAAAATTCAGCTGTAAATGAATTTCATGACAATGAAGATTGATAATTGATTTATGAAATCAAACAAAAATGGTTGAAGATAATTGAACATGAAAAGACAGTGAATGATCATGATGAAAAAATTGTTGAGAAATAATAATAGTTATATGACACACAATCTATGTTTCTTTGATATCAATGTTATTTCATGAATATGAACGAATATTTCACTAATGTAGTTCAGCATAAGGGAGAACCTTATGAATATACTAAGAATAAGTGTTTACAAAGAAATTTTGTTTCTAATACTCAATATTTCTTAATGAATACCAATTATATCGAATATTTCTTGTTTAATAGGTAAGAATTAACAAGTTAATAAAATTGACCGAATAAGATAACACTATCCAAGATGGATTAGTGGATAAAGTCATCCAGCTGTTTTCTTCTCAATAAGAATCAACTTCAATCTATGAAACAATGCAAAAAACTATTTTCAATGAAGAACTCTTATCAATCTGGATGATTATGGTGCAGAGGATATTCCTAGTGTTTTGTTTTAATTGGTCATAAATTTAATTCATTCTAGTATAACATGTAACTACTAAAAAATAAGAATGAATTAAGGGGGCAATACTAAAATGGGGAGATCAAATTATTAAAAAAAATAATATCACCAGGAAATCATCTAAACTGTCAACACATGAAATGTTTGAATTCTTTAACGATGATTGTGGAAGATAGGGTCAATAAATTCATAAATATAAGATATATAGACTTATCTTACTAAATGGTATTCTACACAGTGTAAATGTAAAGTGAAGTTGGATGTTGAATAAACCATACTCACTAGTGAAATGTGTTAGTACCTCAAAAAATTATAATATTAAGAATGATTTAATATTTATCTATCCTGAAAAATATGTCAATGCCAAAAAATATATAAATGTTATATAATTTCCTAGGAAAAATGTCAGAAAGTGGTGATAGTTGAAATTTATGATGTTTATGATAATCCATATACCAATGATAACTTGAAAATTAAAATTTTAAACATGTTTGAACAATATGGGCAAGATAATAATATCATATGGAAATAATAAAATCCCAAGAAGAATGAATTGAGAAGAATTTTAATGCACAATGTAATCCTTCAGATATGGAAGTGTAAATTACATCTACATTAAATGTGTCAAATTATGATAAAAACCCAATCACACATTCCAATAAATCTAATAATAAGAAGAATTCCATATTTAGAGGGTTCTCTCAGTTTGAATGTTTCTTTTAATGACATTTGAGGTACCTGGTTATTCTATTATTATTTTTAAGAATTAACCTTCATGGAAATAAAGGAAAATAGATATTCATCATAGAGAACTCATATTTACATTATAATTAATTGAGTGTATCCATTTAGAAAAAGAATAACTAAGAAAAATGAATTATAATCAATCTTTGAAAACTTCTTAGATTAGGTCAAAGTATTTTTCAAGGGGGTGTAATGGTTCTTGAGATCCTTGGGATTAATAATTTATACACTTGAATGTTTTTCATGAGTTTGGAATGATATGTGCATGATATCATTTTGAAAAAAAGCTAATATATACCAAGAAATTAAAATGTTAAATGTTACTGGGGATTGTATCACAGATGAATATTCTTTTTTGATAACATTGACTATTTAGTAACATCCCTCTTATTTTATAAACATTATTATCCCAGATAGACTTATTGTTAACTAACTAAAAGATCATTACTTTGAGAAATAATTTTATTACATTCCATTCATTATGATAAGGAACCCAAAATACACCTTTGTATTTAAATTCAAAGGGGAAAATAAAATAAAGAGAATTTTTATATTAAGGAGATTAATGTTTTGGTGGTATTGGAGATAAATCCATAGATGGGGACTGTTGAGACCAATTAACATGATTTTATTTTTTTGTCAATAATTTATTACATATGTCTTTGTTGAATGGTGTCAATATTTTTACCCTAATTGTGATAATTTTTGAAGTTATCATCTTGTAAATAGATATGTTTTAACGAGTTAACAATTATTATAACATGTAATAACCATGAAAATAGTATTTTCCTGAAGAATATATTTAAGTAATACACTGAAAAATAAATTTATTACATGATTAATAATGAGAAATTCGGTGTATTGTTTTTATGGATGGGTGTTATTTTAGAAATATGATAACTCATTTATGGAATATATACCAATAAATTAACCATATACCCATCCATATGAAGGTTTATTCAGTAACTATCATGGTGGGAAGATTATCCTACAACCATATTTTTTAGTGGTAAGAGGAAGGATAAAACCCCATATTGATTGTGTGACGATGGGCATGTATACTTCCCAAAAGATCATGCACATGGTGCACGTGGAGTTTCTCAGATGGACAAAATCTGTGTGGTATATACTGATGAAAAAGTTGGTGCTGAGTGTTGTTGGTGTCGAACCCCTTTACCGGCTCAAAGCACTAATAGAATGGTGAAGATTGTATGGAATAACTCAACTGAAGAGAATGTTTCTGTGGGAAAATTCAGCACGTGAGACCAGTTTCTATTCCTTTAATGATACATAAATAACAATATATGTTTGATCATATAGAGCAGGAACATCTATTATCATGATCAATTGTACTCAATCTCTTAATGATGTTTTGACTTGCCATCCAATGCTGGAAACAAATGATCGTGATTCTAACTGTCATTCAAGATCAAACTGAATCCTCTTCCATTTTTATCATCGCCACATTAATCTTAATCGATATAGTATAGTTCAAAGTAATACTTTTATACAATATTCTTGAACATTCATGTAATAACATAAAGAAACCAAGCCGCATAATTTCTTAATGACGCTAGGTATTCATATGATGTTAAATGTCAAATTTGATGCATAGATAAAATTGAAAATATACATTCATGCAATTAAAATTCCATGCTTGAAATTCTTATAATTGATAAAGTTATTTGGGAACCGTGGGTGATACTGATGAGGCTCTATGATGAGAAGGTAGTGACATATCATTTTTTAACTTTTCATGAGATCCATAGCCAAATGAGATGGCTACACCATATCATTGGTTTGCATAACATAATGTTAGAAATTGATCATGAAAAAGAATTTATTTATAGATACAATGTTCCATGGTGTAATGTATGAGGTGAAACCATATTAAGATAGATTTAAATTGATATTTTTGAAAAAAATAGTTTTATGTCATAGTGAATGACATTAAATTTAAAGATAAATACTTGAGTTATTCGATTCATGAAAATTGGAAGGAGTTTCATCATAGATGAATGGTTACACCACAAGGTGGGTAAATCTTATTTGCAGGTATTGTTCCATTTTATAAGTTCCAAATCCATTGGGAAATAAGTTATTATACAAAACTATGAACTTGATTAATATTGCACTACAGAGATATTGGCCATTTCATAGTAACCATATATGTGATAATTGAATAATCACATAGATCATGGATAATCAAACACAACATGAAATAATTTATGAAGAATGGGTATTACATTTATTTAAATGAATATTTGAAGGATAATTGAAATAAATTATAAATTTTTGACTTATCAGGGAAAAATAAACCGATATGAATGGGAACCATTTTTTACCAATAAATATAGTGATATAGTAAATAATACATATAGGGGGGATAACTAACATTGAATATAATAGGACATTGTACCAATACTTTTAAATAATTGTGTTATGTGACTATTTTTATAGTAATATTCAATGTGATTTTAATGGACATAGTAATAGTGGATCAAGAATCTAACCATCCATATAGGTTGAATTGAAACAGAAATAATTTGTAAAAAGAAAAGGGATCACTAATTCACCCCAATCCCTCTTTATGATCTCACACCAATCTATGATCTATAATGGGTTCCACATATCACATCTTAGAAATTATCTCTATGAACTATATTAATTTTTTTGTTTTGAGGAAAATGATATCAACCATGTTTTACCTATCATTGAGCATCCAATATATATCATTGATACTGAGATGAAGGTCTTTAAGAAAATTTTATACCTTTGGTTCGAGTGCTATAGTAGAATGGTTCTGATTCTCATGAGTGTCATGAATCTCATGAGCATAAGGTAGAAATGATAGAACACTAGAATTTTTTATAGAGTCTTCATTATAGGATATTTTTAGAAATAAAGTGTATATGGGGAGGAAGTTGTAACATTATGTTACACACTTTATAAAACTTATTGACCCTATTTTAGTTTAACCTTTGTTTTTCTCTTGTTCTGGGCCTTTTATGGAGAATATAAAATTTTATTAGTGGTTTCTGGGCTATGAATTGTTCGGTTCGGGCTATAGAAAATAGTGAGGTTTGGACCAATAATCCTTGAACCCAGTTAAGAGGGTCAGTCTGGTGTCTCATGATTAATGTATGATTAGTTCAAACCAAGTTTCCAACCATCCAAACCATGAATCCATGGGTAGAGGTAGTTATCATGGTTGGTTAACAGTTATACCAATAATGAAAAAAAATTATGCAGCCATTCTAGAATCCCAGTGAGGGTGTATGATTAGGTGTACGGTTAGTACTTACTATGTTGTATAGCTGGGATACCAAGTGAATGAGTCCCTCTCCAATTTTTTTAACTAAAATCACGAAACCCGTACCATTAAAAATCCTAAATCAATTATAATCATCCCTTATATGATTCCATGGATTGTTGAGGATCTCAAGATTTGAATTGGATCCTAAACCCACTCTTCCCCCAAAATTGAAGCACATGTGGATGTGTTAGATCCCACTCTAATAAAATATTTATCATTGGTTTGGAATTCATACTATTTGTCTCTTATATACCCATTTTAGAGTGATGAATTTTCATGTTATTGATGGATCTAAACATTTATTTCATCAGCTATGATTTAATGGATTCCCCATTGATCTTCCCCACCCTTGATTCTTTATCGGTGATTCCTACCTCCGGTGATTGATTGATTGATTATGGGACCTAATCATAGGTAGTTTAAAATGGTTTTTCACTAAAGTGGAAGCTCTAATTTCATTCATGAATTGAAATGTATTTTAAATAGATTGAATCAAGTTGAATTTACTTGATGTCTGATTTTGAAAATTCAAGGATTTGGAAAATAAAACCATTTTCAAATGATTTTCATAATTTATTGGATTTTGAGAAAGATGACTTGAATTGGGAAATTATTTGATGAATGTATTTTGTTATTGATCATTGAGAAAAATTTATTTAAAAGAATGATGATTTTGGAAGTTGAGAACATGATGAAAACACATGATTTTTTTTGAAATTGAAATAACATATTGAACTTGAAATTGGAAATATGAACTCTAAATAAGGAATTGAATTGAAATGAATGATTTTCCCAAGATTGATCGATCGATTTATTGAATCACATGTGAGACTAGGTTGTTAGTGTGTCCCTATGAAATGAAATATAGGACTTTGATTCCTAGTAAATTGAATAATGATGAAAACTATAAGTAAACCAAATTCAGTATGAATTCCTTGATAGGGGACTAATTTATTATCTCGATGGATTGAGCCTTAGTTATGTGTTCATACATCATGATCTATGCTAACTAAATAAGTGATTTTTGGATCATATAGCCATGAACTAACTAACATTAGGTATTTTATTCATGGTTCTCTATTTTTATTTATTATTACCTTCCACTAATTATAAAATGTTTCTATACATTCCCTTGAAAAATAAAAAACATCATTAAAACAACTTTTTTATATATCTTCAATCTTCTAGATTTGAATGTATGTTTTCATTTATGAAATTGAAAATTATTAACTATTAATTATTAATTTAATATTTTAGAATAAATGATTTATTTTAATTGGGATTTATTATGTGAAATTTTTTTGAATACTACTTGGAAATTGAGATCACACACTGACCTTTCATCTTGATGATTGTAGTCTATGTTATTCCATGTCTAGGAAAAGGGAAATCACCACTTGGAGGTTGAAAGTGTTGTTGATCCATAAGGCCCTATAGTAATGGCGGTAACTAGTGGATAAATGTTCCACTTATTACATGGGTATTACGAGGATTTTCATTGTTGGATGTTGTGACATAGTCTTTTGTATGATTTTTTATTTGGGGTTTTTATTGTATGTTTGTGGTAAACTCCTCCATGATGTGTGTTTAGCTAGCCGATTATGTATATAATTGTCTAAAACTATCATTTCTTATAGTTTTTTCATGCAGAAAAATCATTTCCTTTGACTGTTAGTTTATTCTAGGTGCTCCTTCCCTACACATGGGTATTGGGGACACATTTCGGCTATTTTAAGACCAGTTTATTGATCAGTGTACAAATTTATAATGGTTGGTTCCTGTTAAGAAACAACCTTCTATGAAAATGATGAAAATTGTGATATAAAGTTATACAGGTTTTGACAACTGAATTAAAAAGAAATCTATATTTCCATAGATGATATATAAGATAATAGAGTACTACTAAATTATAAAAGAATATATCACTATATTATAAATAGGATATACATCTCTATTTTCTATCAATATGAGGAATAAATTAATAACCTCTTATTATATCAGGAAATTTTTCTCTATGAATATGGATGGATAGTTATTGGATGTTATGGAATTACAATCCATAATATAACATTATCAATTTAGTTACTATAACCAGTACAAATAGAAATACTTTAATTTATGACAAGAAATATTAATGGTGGATGTTATATCCTTGAAGGTTACATTATTATATAAAATGTGTTGATATATATGAAATTTAGGGGAAATGTAATTGTATTAAAAAATTAATCACATATAATTAAAATTATATTATTAAATTCTCTATGATTATCCCTCATTATTATTGATGGATTGGGATAGAAGATTAAAAAAAATATATTGGTGATCCATGACCATTAGTGATGATGAAATTCCACACAAGGATCATCCCTTTCATATTGAAAGAAAATTAAATGATCATATAATCTATAAAAATATTACAATATATATCATAATATTCCAAAAAAGTTACCAATGTATAAATAATTTAATAAGTGTGCCAATTGAAACTATAGGGTGGGTGATAACTATGATACTAATAAAGGAGGAAGAATATTTTTTCTATACAAGGATTCTAGAAGTATTGTACTCATTTCGACAGGAATTGGAAGAATTACATGAAGAAATTGAGATATTTGAACAAAAAATAATGAATTATTATTTATTTTTTGGATAATAAATATAAAAATAGAATCTAATGAATACATATTCCCTATATACATTTTTTCTAGTTTTATATTTATTTTTGGAAATTTACATTTTGTAATCAATATATTTCAACACTTATTTTTTGAAATCAATTTCTTTGTAGGTATAACTAAATTTTGTTGGTTTGAATATAAAAATGGAAATATTACATGAGTTTATTACTAAAAATATTACCATATGTTCTTATATTTTTAAGTTTATTTTATATTCTAGAAAATAATTTGAGTAAAAGAGGTAGTGATCCTTAATCTAGAATTATTTTGAACCATTATGTTTTCTAATTTGAAAATAGAAAAAAGAACACATAAATTAAAATGATTATCTAGTATATGATTTATAAAGAAATTTGTTATGTAGGAAGTGGTGCGAGATTATAGCCCTATGAGTTATGGAGCCATACACCGTTTCGATAATTTTATGGATATTGCCAATGTTTTGTAATTCTTTCAAGAAGTGGAATTAATGTTACCTCTATTAAGTGGTCATACAATGGTTATGAGTGTGTAGAATAGTTTAAATTGGATTATATAATAATAAAAGAATATGTATTTAATATATATATATTTATAAGAAAATGCTATGAGTGGTGAGATTCCATTAGAGGGTATGCACTATTGGAGAGTAAAACATTAAAAAAAGTAGGGAAAGTGAAGGAATGATGTTTTAATATATCAAGAAAATACTCTATTATTCATATACATATTAATTTCATCCCATATAATTTTAATTTCTCTTCAAAACTTTTTCATTATTTTCATTATTTTACTTTTTTTATATAGAAAATATAAAAATAATAATATATGGTTAATATGTAATTTCAGTTGTTAAAAAACCCCTATTTAGTATAAGGAAATGGCTTGATTTAATACATTATTCAATAAAAAATATTGATTCTTTTTTATAATACCATGTGATATGATCAATTAGGTAACATTTTCCCAATTCAAGAGTGACTCTAGTTTCACTCATGAATCTTATTATTCAAAAATAATTTTTTTCTATTATTTATTTATTTATTTTCATTATTACCTATTTATCTTTTTTTACAATATTACAATCAAAGTATAATGGATTTTATTAATGTATTAGATAATAAAATATTATATGAAGAAATTTTTTTGGATAAAAAAATGGATCACAACATAGTGATCTTAATTGTTTACCATGGTTGTATAGTTAAATAAAAAAATTATACAATAATAGTGGGAGGTAATAATGAAAAAATCATGCCAATTATTCTTGATTTGAATTGATTTATTTTAAAAATAGTGGATATTTATTTCCCACATTTCAATAAGATCTATAGACAATGAATAATGAGCTGATAAATAAAATTTTATATGTGTAATAAATTAGACACTCGAATTGATATACAGAAAATATATATAGGAAATTGTGTTAAATTACATTTATATTTTACGATTTTATAAGGAAGTGGTGAATAAAATAACTAGGACTATAATAGTATCAATTGACTATAAGAATATTTCTTATGGAGGAGAATATTTAAAATAAAAATCGCATACCTATAATAACATTAATTTAGTGGATTTTCCTGATCAATTAGAGTGTCAAGATATATTTTTAGTTGGATACACAAACAGAATACATGAATAAAAGGATTAAATTATCCAAGATAATTTTGAAATAAATCATCACATATTTTACAATGAATACCAAACAAATTTCTTATAATTTTATGCAGATGATGGGTAAGAAACCACATTGAATATGGGGAGTTATAATTATAGGATAGAGTGTACAATTTATGTCCTTAAAAATGGTTTTCATGATTCATTGGACAAGGATACAGTATTGTTGCCTATACTATTATATAATTATTTCACAATAATAATACAATTTTTGATTAACATTAATCAAAATATATTAATAACAAAAACTCTATATATTGATAATATAGACTCGGTACTATAAGTTCTTTCCCTTGACGATGAAGTGGAATGAGGTAAGTGTGAATTATAAATTAAAGGGTAGTTTTTTCAATTTTTTTGATATATAATAGAATAAATATACTAATCTAGAATAATAATAAGAAGAACATACTAAACAAAAAGAAGTATCTCAACATCCTGACACTAAAATGAATTCTTTAAAGGATAGTATATTCACTCATACTAATAAGAAAATAGATCCCTACAGTCTTATACACCCACAAATATATATACATTCCCTTATATAAGTGTTTGATGAAATTTTTAATTAACATTACATCATACATATAATCTTTTTGGTATAATAGTTAAAAAACATATAGATGTGTGGGTTCTTATCAATGAACCAAAATCATATTTTTAAAACATGTAACAAATCTACTATATAAGGAATAAAACTTAAAATATTAGATAATCCTGAGTTTTTAGATAATAATTCTCATCCATTCATTTTTGAATAACTTTTAGGGTTAGAGTTTAATAGAATTAGTTCATAACCCAGACAAAACAATCACATACATTACAATGTGGACACATCAACCGAGTATCCATTTTTTTTAAAATATAAAACATTTAAAATGAAACACATTTTCTTTTCAAAAAAATCATCATGAAATAAAACTTGATTTCATATTCATTCATTCTCATCCTTAAACTAGTAGAAAAACATTTTTAATTGTGGGATGAGCACCAAAATATTAATAAGGGAAATGAAAGAATGAAACCCATAAGTCCAGAATAACACATGAAAACACATCAATTTTTTCCATTCCAAAACATTGATTAAAAAATATAAAATAAATTTTAAACACAAGTTGAAAACAAATTTACATAAATAAAACCATTAGAAACCCATATTATGAAAATTTAAACCATTTTAGGGATTTAAGAGAATTAAATTCATAACCCATTTTTACACGTTTGGGAAATAAATAGATCATAGTAAAATACATATGAGAAACCTCCCAATTTATCTCCCTCTGTACTTCCATTAAAAGAAAGTAACATTAACCAATTCATTATAAATATATATCAGGCTCTCCCATTGTATATGTTGTATTTGGATTACCCATCATATAAGTGGTATAGTAATCACCTCTCATCATCTATAACGATCAAGTAATATATCATGAATAAAAAAATTAATCATAAACATTTTAGTGGTAAATCAGTTGAAAAATGATTTAATCCCATAAAAACACTTCCATACTTGGAAATGTAATTTATTTTTAACCCCCCATTTTTTACGAACAAACTAATAATTACCAAAAAAATATAAAATTGATTTTAATTTAATAATAATAAAATATTGTAAAGGAGTATGAATAACTAAATAATAATCAGGATTGTAAGAAATGGATGATAAGTTATCTATTTTAAAATATAACATTCCTTCAACTTTGGTAATGAAAGTAAAAACATTCCATATAAATATTTACAAACATTCTCATTGGAAACCTTTGAAATAATCTCTTAAGAGACATAAAATGCCCATTATAATTCATTTATTTCAATATAAACTCATACATAAATTATTTTAACGAATATTAAGATAGAAGAAAAATATTTTGATTTATTGAGACATTTAAAATAAGGTTTTAAGGTAAAGTGTCCGAAATCTTGATTCTGACTCATCATGTACATTTTTTATCTTCCTGGATAATAAAATTATTTTAATTTTTTAGTATCAAAATAAAATTTTTATGTTTATTATTACGTTTCTTATTTATTACCATTATATATTTAATTAATTATTTTATTAGTTTCCCATCAGATGCTTGGAGTACATTAGGCTCATATGTTAAATATAACATTCTTCACCTTCATGATTGTGTAGATGAATAATGATTCCATTACCCATTTAATGGAGAATTATATTAATAAGGGTTCATAAATAAAATATAATTACATTTCATTATATGTGTGACAAAAATTTTATTATATATCAATGTTTAATAAAGGTTATAAGGAGGTAAAATAAGTAATAAAAATAAAACACATGGTTAATAAATATACATATTTTTTTGACAACCACCTTAGGTTTGTACCTAAAGCCCTATTAAGATGGTATTATGATCCAACCATGAACTCTAGGATATAGTGATTATTGTTACGAAATGATTTTGGTTGGTTTTGTAAGATTGAATATGCTCTTTATTTTTGTAGAAGAGATGATAGCGTGTGTTCTTTTATAAGTGTAGGAGAGGACAACCTTGGAATTTCTCACAGTATGAAGATATTTTAATATCTTACTCTAGCCAAATGGATTTTTAATTACTCGTATTCAAATAAGATGTGATATAGGGTTCATATAGAGAATATAAATAATATTTATACCTGTTTTTAGGTTATTTTAACCCTATTCATTATATTTTTACCCCTTTTTACATGTTTTAACTCTTACCTTGGAAACATACTTTTTTACCAATATTACTACTCATAATGACCAAAAATGAAATTTTCCTTAATGATATATTTTCAAAATATTATGTAAAAAAATCGATTCAATTTTATAAAATTCAATTTATATATGTGTAAAAAATTACTTTTTAAATTAATCGACAAAACATAAAAAAAAAGTATTTTCCAGAAAAAGAATTTGTATATATACAAATGCTTTTATACGAAAATAAATTGAAATATTGATATAAATTAAATTAATTTTATTATTTTTAATAAAATTGAACTAATTATATTTTCAGAAATAAAAATATAATGTGACATTTTAAATACATGATCATAAAAAAATATTTTCTTAAAAACTATTGTTTTTACTATTCTCCTAAAAATAAGCTTTTTAAGAAAATTTTCAAAAATTTACTCTAAGATAATTTTGAATTTTTGATATCAAAAATGATATCATTTTTTCAAAATAATTTTTTAAAATTTTGAAAATATAATTTTATGTTAATCATATTATATATGTAAAAAACATTAGTAATAATAAATCACTTTTTTATTGAAAATTTAATAATTATTTTTATAATTATTTTTTTAATTTCAGAATGAATCCATATTGTATTATGAAACCAATGAACTATATATATATATATTGGTAGAGGTAGGTCCATTACATATCATGTTCCCCTAAGGCCATGTTGCACATGAACATGTCCTGTAGGCCCAGAGCTGTGTCATGCCTGCATCATCCTTCCTGTGTCACCTGGCCTACATCATGCCTACATCAGCACCTGCCTGAATAATGAAACCATCACCACCTTCCTATGTACATCCCCTAAGCATAATCTAGGAGTTTAAACCTGGTATTTTTTGATGTGGTATTACCAGCTTTATAACTCAAGATTAAGTCCAACTACATATTATAATGAATTTAACACTAAAAAAACTAATTCATAAATATTAATAAGGGAAATTTTTTTTTATTAATATTAAATGGGTTTTTACATTCTCTCCCCATTATTTAACAATTTTAGTCACAATTTTACTCATTTCTTAAATAATTGGTCATACATTTCCTTCATTGAATATTTTTATTCACATGTTTCTTTTTCAAGGATAAGAATTTTTCAAGAACCATAACATGATAAATCACATTATAATATTACACCTACTCTATAAAATAAATAATTTAAACCATTTTTTCCTAATAAAAATATTCTATTCTAATTATACTACTTTAGGGATAAAAATATGATATTCTTCTGATAAATATTACCATAATAATAAAACATGAAACACATCATGTAATTGGGATAATCATGGAGTTAACACTACTAAATAATAATATGATCCATAATTATATAGAGCTTCATATGTTATAATTACTCATATAAATAAATTTCCATTTCTACCAAACAAAAAACATTTTCCCATAGAGTTACTTTAAGTAAAAAATGATCACATACCTCAAATGAATGACCATTCCTTTGATTATGTATAAACCTATTTTTCCAATTTTGGGATGATCTCTTGGGATATTAAATCATGTTTTACAAATCAACCATATCCTATATCATCTATGTTCAATTAATCCTTTTTTCACTTACTTCAACCAAACAATATTGAGTCCAGTAATGTTTTCCATATAATGCTCTTAAACATTCCATCTATATACTAGAATGAAAATTGTTATTAAAAAAACTCACCCAAATAATTTATTAACCCCAACTTACATGGAAATACATTTAAGAATCTCTAATTATGTCTACCAAATTCCAAAATATTATATCTTATTTTCCATCATCTTGAGTATAATAATCTATATTGAAATTTATCTCAAAACCCGATAACTTCTAAAGGCCTTTGAAAAAATTATAAGTGAATTTAGGATCAAAATAACATAAAATATAGAGTGTAAATCCTTGCGAATTGACTCATTTTTTGAGATATATCAATGAAATATAATATAAATACATACTATATCGGATTTGAAGAAAATTTGTAGATTCAGTCTAATGATCAATAATAAATGAAATTTTATTATAACCTCAAGTTGTATTTATAATGTCTAACATTAAATCTAATTATATAATATATAATTTTCCACTCTATAACATGAAAATGATGAATTATCCCTTTCAAAAAATTTCATTCATATTTAACTTATTTATATATAAAAAATTAAAGTTATCTCAATAATATCATTTTTTATTCCATCCCACCAAAACACCTTTGGTGGTGTCTATACATATTATTTTTGACTAGATGATCATAAAATTTATGGCATTGATATTATCTAAATAACTCCTTTTTCAAATAGTGGATCACAAGGAAAAAGCCATTTTCTAAATATCAAAACTCAGTCATTATTAATGTGAAATTTATGTAACTTAGCATTATTTACCAGTTTGACCTTTCATGAAAATCATAGTCTTTCTTATTATCTTTCTAAATTTTTCTCTAATAATAATTAATTCACTGACACAAGTAACAAAACATATTAATTTATTACATGTAAAATTCCAATTCACACATTTATAAATTCATTAACCAAATGATCACATTCCAAACATTTCTTAGTTGATGATGAATTATATTTTTTTCTCAAATAATCAATTATATTTTTGTATTTCTTGGATGAAAAAGAATCATGAAATAATAATAATCACAGATAAGTTAAAAACATATTTTCTACCACATGTTAAATTTTTTTGGTGAATTTATACATAAAACATTTATAATAAGTACATGTTTTAAATTTTAATCCATATAAATGATTACTCGATATTTTAATGTCAGACCCATATTATGAAATCCCAGATCATTTTTAGGACAATTCTACTGACAAATATTCAATTGATGTGATGTAGAAGAAATTACCTAATAATTCTATATTATAATAAAAAACCCTTCAAGAAAGAATGACTAGAGATGAAAATTTGGAAATTTCTATATAGAAATGAAAAAACTGAATAATTCACCAATCTTCTTTTCAATTCCTATAATTATTAATCATATCATTTTATATAGAATAATTTTAAACCATTTTAAATTAACATAGATAGTGGTAAAGATTTCCAAGAAATATTTTCAACAAACTTTCACGATTAGTTCACTAATCCAAGAAACATTTGAATATTTGTAACATTAGTAGGCCATGGTAATTAATTGAATAACTTTTTTTATAGGGTTAATAATTTTTTCATATCTAAAAAAAATAATCCCAATGAATACAATTAATAAAATGAAAAATATATATTCACTAAATCTTCCATATCATTTATTTTATTTCATGTTTTGAATAAAAATACATTGGTTTATTTAATAATCCTAAAAAATTAAAGAATATAGGAAAATATATTCAATAAAAACAACCACCAACTTATCCAAATAGTCATGGAAAACTCTATTAATAGGATCCATGAATACTGGTGGTTCATTAGACAACCTAAAGTGTTTGATCCCATATAGATAATTTTTTTATCTAGTCAAAAACTACGTCCTTAGAATATATTCTTATTTCACCTTCAAAAAATGGTACCTGACATGAGATGACTCTTTAAAAAATATTGTGCTCCTCAGATAAGATCAAAATAATCAATGATTTGAGGAAAAAGATAAATTCTACTAATATTTATTTTTTTCAAGGCTATATAATCAATATAATGACTAACTATACCATCTTTAGTTTTAAAATATTAAATAAGAACACCCCATGGTGATGTTCTAGTAATAATAGTACCTTTTCCATGAAATCCCCATAACATATTTTTCAATTCCCAAATATCACATTGAACAATTTGATAAGGGGGTTTTAAATTTGTCTAATCATTAAACACCAATTCTATATTAAAATAAACCTCTTATATAAGAATAACACTAGAAAAATCATCGTGAAAGAAAACCATATATTAATTCACTACTAGAATATCATTAATTTGAATATTTTTTCCATTAAACAATGTGATCTAGGTTACGTTAATATACACCTTTAATCAATTTCTCTGCTTCTTGATATATTATCAATGAAATGGTGTATTTAAATATAATTTTTTTGGCCCATTAATATATATTAACAAGATATATTGAAAGCCAATACATAACCATCATAATATTAAATTCCACTATGGTCATTTTAGTAATATTTATAGGCAAAACCATTCTAATGATGAAAATATGAATATTCATATAAATATTATTTTCATTAATACTTAAATTAATAGTTTTTTATAAAATTTATATAATTAATTGATGAATTTATAGTCACATTTTTAATAAACATTTCTCAAATATAATGGTCATTGAAGATCAATATATATAAATACCATTTTGTACAATTCAAAAAAGTATAAACTTTCCACATCTTCGTTATATAACTAAAAATATACAATATTTTTACAAAATTATTCTTTTAACACTTTTTTCAATAATAATGATTTTCACTCTGATTAATTAACTTCATAAACATGTTATCATAACACCCAGAATCATTATAATCAAATAATATCATAGTTGTTTGACTATAGATAAACTATTTCATGGAATTATCAGGACTCATTTCTTTATATTCCCAAGCCAAATGAAAACAATTACCACACTCTTAAAACTATTAAAAAGAATTAAAAAGCCATGTAAAATATATTTTACCACATTGGAAACATGTTGGTGACTTAACTCTATATTTCATATTTCAATTTTTCTCTATTACATTTCACCTTGATTGCTTCTTTAAAATATCATCAAGAGCAACAAAATTTTCATCAAACTTCATCACAACATTCTCTGGATAATGAATCACTTTTCCATAATTTATAAATTCTCGTGAGCTCAATGACATTCATAAAATATTTTTGAATCCTATGTAAAATATATTAATTTTACTATCTAGGACACAAATAATATTAAGTGTGTACCATTCCAATCATTAAAAAATTGTTTCATACACAACTACTAAATCTTTTTCCATTTGACAAAATTGTTTGAATTGTCCCTCTATTCTAGGATGAAAAAATTAGAGAAAAATTTAACAAGGAAAATATTTTTAAATGTAACATATTCCATGGCATCATTCTTATCTCCCTATATGGTATTCAAATCCAAAGACCACCTCTGATCAGTTACACCTTCAAAATAGTAAATAAAAAGATTTAACATTTTATGATTAGAACATATCAAGACTTTAAATATATTTTATGGGGCCTTTATCCAAATTTAGGGTACCATAGGATTTTGGGTTCCATTGAAATCCATTGTGTTCTATTTCATGACATGCTAAACAATCGACATTTTCATATGTCATAAATCAAATTTCTCTTTGACATGGATGAAAGAACCATTTTATAACTTATATCAACTAATCCATAAATCAAAAAAAAACATATCAATTTCAATTGGAAAAATTCTAGTATACTGATATGCAATTATATTATCCTATTGAAACCTTCGTACATTATCTTCCCTTTTCCATTGTGGAAAACCATTTTGAACAAACACATATTAGATAGATTAACCCAGTAATATTCAATTTCTATATATTTTTAATGTAGCTGTAAAGTAGAATCTCTTAACTTTATTCTATTAACAATATCCAAAATTATAAATTTATCTAGACTTTATGTTTTTTACAAAAATTAAGGACCTAGTGTTAAAACATTATATAATCCTTAATTTTTAGAAAATAATTCACTTTCTTTAATTTCCAACGACCTTTTATGTTATGAGTTTTAGAGGATTATGTCATAAGTGTTACATAACTAACCCAAAAATTAGAAAGTGTGTATTTAAAATCCTTATATTTTTACCTAAAATATATATCATTTTAAATGAAAAAAAATTATTTTCAAAAAAATGTCATGATTTTAAACTTTATTTATTCTTTTTTCGAACATATTATTGAACTTCATGTAACATCCAAAACCGACTCCCCACTAAACTGGTGGTTGGACTTGTCTTTAGATGGCCTTAAGCGCATCACCCCATATGCCAAAGGATTCCGACAAGTAGAAAGGGTCTATGGATAGTCAGTAGGGAGAATATACCCTCATATCAGAGTTCAATAATAAAAAATTGAAATAAAAAGAGGAAGCATTCTAGTAAATGATATATTACTGGAAGAGAGATAATATTAATTTTATAAAAGTGCCCAATTCAAATTATATCGCAGATTGATGTATGACATGCCAATGATAGAATAATGAAATTTAGTGTACACTAAAACATTCTTTTCATTCCTATATAGAAATAAATAAACTAGGAATCAATACCCTGAGGGCGATCTCCTTGAGCATCTCTAACTTAAACTTAGTCAACTTCTCCTATCTCCCAAGAATATGCAAACATCACAATCCTGCTACCAAATTGGATCTACTCGGGAACCCAATGCCATTGTGTCCTAAGTAAGGTTTGAGATATAAATCTCAGCAGGTCGGGACCACCAGTGTCTACCCCAAATCTAAACATTTAATAAATAATTTAAAATATGTGAAAACATTCATAAATAAACTAAGAAATACAATGTAACTATATATCCATGTACCTGATTCAGCCCTCAGCTTTTGTCTGAACCTGCATTAATCATTTTTCATGCATATTCAATAATAATTACACAATTATTTTTATATACCAATTACTCAAACCTCTTTAAATTTTGAATGTCTCAATATTATCCCTAAACCTGACATCCCCCATATAAGTCACTCACCACATATGTATCTAAATACCATCTAAGAAATCAATGTAAAGACCAAATCCAAGATTGCTATTCGTCTTGGATAACACACAATAAGATATTCAATTTAATCTTTCATATTATATGTTCGATCTTGTACACTAAAATAAATATTCAATAGAGGGTATGTCCACTTACAGTGATTGACCCAAATCATTAATAAGTCTAAAACATTCCTCATAATCAGTTCACAAGTCATTATATCACAAAAGTTTTCATTAACCATTAATTAGTTTCATGTACAACGAATTCAAACCACAGTCCAATGTCAATTAGTGGGTGTAGATCATCATGTCAAGAACCCTTGTGAGTATTTGGAGTGTCAGTCCTTGTCTCACAACACATAAGTATTTGGAGCATAATTCCTTATCCCATAAAAGAATATTTTCTTGCAAGCTGGTTGTATAACACCATGTGTTGCACCCCATGAGTATTTGGAGCATCATTACCTATGTCACAACCCAATTATCAATCATACATACACATTTATCATTGGTTTAGAACATCATGTCTAACACCCACAAAAATACATTAATTAATTCAAAAATTAATCAACCTAATCTGTTAATTAATTCAGCAAATAAGTAACAACATAAATCTCTTGTAAAATAATTCTACAATAAATTAACCATTCAACATATCAATAGTTAATAATTAATTATCAATTAATTATTCTCAATTAATTATCCCAAATCTGTAATAAGTCTGAACTAATCCAATAAAATAATGTTTCATCGAGAACTTTAACAATTAACATGAACGTCGTAAACATCAAAAGTTAAACATAATAAACATGTCCCTCATATTTAGTAACTTTCTCTAATTTCATATCATATTTTTAAACAACTACATCATAAATAATATTATTCATGGAAAAAACATGCATCCAAAAAAAATTATTGTCCAATAGTCATAATAATAAATCAATTCACAATCTTTACATAATTCATGAAAATTAATTAATTCCAAAATTAATTAATTAAATCATATCTCATTAAAAAGTTAATAAATTAATTAACCATTTACCATTTATCATGTAATAATTAATCCATCCATGAATTATTACCAATTTCCCATTTATATTCAGAACATGTCAAAATATTCAATATTCTCTATAGTCAGTAAATTCCAGAATGTTTCCAACTCATGACTAGATATTTAATTATTCAATAAATTACCACATTACCTATCCTACCCCATTCAATAATTTTATTATCCAACTAATAAATCTTCATTTTCATAATTAACATTCTCTAATATGGGATTAAAAACACACATTAAAGGGTGTCTAAGTCCAATTCCATTTAAGTCCCATTTCCAATGAAGACCCATGGGTTCTTCTTATTTATCCATTTAATATTCTGGCCATAAGCTCAACATATTTTCAATACGTAGAAATAAATTATTAACACCAACACATGTTTATTTCTTCATTTATAAGGTATAAATACAAAAACCCAATGTTAAGAAAGCATGATATGACATTTCCACAAACCAATAGTTTATCTTTTATCATCATTTAAGGAAATATTATTAGTTCCAAAATCAATTAAACTCATACGCTTAAATTATATGATGTAGAAAATATTTATTAAATAATGTTATAGAGATTTGGGACCCAACCTCCAGGTGGAACCATTACAATATTCAACAGCCAGACATAAGACATCAACCAATCTGCAGCTGGTCTTCAACCTCAACCACAGACATTTATGTATATAAATATATACTTATATATATATATATATACATGTTTGCACCCTCTATACTGATAAAAACCCACTGAAACATAACTAAAAATCACACAAATGCAATGAAAAGACTCAACACACCTCAAATAAATTACTACGGACTCTTATAATTATTCAGACTCTAAATTAGATGTTGAAAAACAAATAGCGGAAATGGATATCCTTACCTGATGCAAAGAAGAAAGGGGAAAACAATTCCATCTACCTCACCCTTTGTGGTGGATGTTGTATTATGGACCAATAGGTACCTAGTCAACATTCCAATATCATAAAAATAGTGGAACATAACCATTAGATTAAACTTGAGCCTTAGGGTTTCGACAGTGAAAACAAGGTGAGAGAGGTAAGTAAAATGGCCAATGAGAATCATTATTTATATGGAGACAGACTCACCAGGAAGAGGTTGACATGATCTGTGAAGAGTTTGAGAGGAACCGTCATAAGAAAAGTGGAGTCCATGATAGGGGTGTCACATTACAGGTTCTGCCTGGGAGTGGTGTGCGCTGCTGCGAGAGGGTTTGGTCGAGGACTTCAGGCTTGGGAGAAGGGGTCACACACTGTTAGAGGATCATCCATAGGGAAGGATCCAGAGCATCTGGAGTGTGAGGGTGATGTACACCTACTGCATCACCTACGGATGTATAAAGGGGGGGGGTCATTCTCATCACCTATTCTTTATGCCTCCCCTATTTATTTTGTTTTTTTATTTTCCCCTAATATTAATATAAATAATTAGAAGTAATAATTAAAATAATAATACTAATCTAATTATTATTATTATTATACACTTTAAACACATATTTAATAAGTGAAAACTCCCAATTTAAATAAAAATGCTTTTTCCTTTACTATACTCTTAATAAACGTTTTATAATTAATTATGAAACTCGCTATTGATCATATAATGAAATTATTTTAATATTTATTTAACTAAATAATAGAAATAAAAATAATAGCATCATGATTATTATTATTCCAACTTTCTTTTTTTTAAACCGAGACCCCCAATTTATTATGATATCATTAATATGATAAACAATCCAAACCATAACCCCTAATTTAATTTCCATAATAATAATAATAATTACTTTCATAAATCTAAAATAATAATAATCCCATTATTATTATTTTTTAATCCTTTGATAAAATAAACACCTCTATTTAATAACAATTTTTCATTAAATCTAAAACCCCACATTTAATTAAACGTTTCGTTGAAAATTTCAAAAGCCACATTATATTATCATAAATGTTACACTCCATTAACTTGAAATTAAAATCTCAAGGCCTCAAAAAAATTAATGAAACCATAATAATAATATTAAATTTATTATTATTTTCACATTCTTAAATTTAAAAAAATAAAACAATTAATATTATTTAATTAAAATAAATAAAATATTAAACTATGTAAACAATATAGGATGGACCGCAACCATGCGCAGCCCGTTCAAATCCATTAAAGTAATATTTTCCGAATTTGGTGCTCTTGAGACTCATTGGGACACCCACTAAAATTATTAGGTAATTAAGAAAGTCCAAATACAACACCTTTAGGTGTTCCAACATTCAGAATAATGTTTCGAAGCTTAGTTTAATAAACGATCCATTGATAAACTGAAAAAAAATTAGAAAACCATTTTATTTTACCCTGGTTAAAAAACACATGACATTACAATATACCCACCTTAAAAACTTTTTGTCCTCGAGAAGCTATTGATAAATACATAAAAACCCACCATGTTAATTTAATAACATTAGAACTATCTTGGTGCATTCCCAACGCCAAACAAACCTTTAACCCTTTACAATAAAAATAGCTAGGACATTAAAACCAAATGAAAAGCTCACATTATAGCATAAAAATTGAAACAGATCTTATATATGAGGTTATTACAGGGACCTTGTCAACAAAAATGGTTGAATATAATCCTACCAATAGAAAATTTTGTGCATGCTTCCCTCGATAGAAATCAAAGACTCAAAACCCACAGTCACCCTTTATCTGATGACATGCCTTTAAAACTATTCAAAAACCATCCACATGTATAAAGAAGTCCATACCTAACCTCTGGTAAAATTTCCACATCAATCCATCATAAGGATATTTTTAAAAAAATCAATTGTTCCCCAACATGAATAAAGAAGTATCCCAAAGAAACCATCCATCCCGCATACTTCCCAAATAACAAATAACCATTAATCCCAACATCATTTAAACTGTTGTTCCGTGTAATACCAATGCTATCATAGTGTCCCCATGACGAGGTCCTGATAGGGGAAATCCTTTTTGTATTCATAAGAGCACACTAAGTGAAAACCAAGGTCATTAAGAAGATCAGATAAACTAATTCCGAACGAATCTCTTGAAGAAAATCTCAACATCTCATACCGACACTTTTACTAAAATCAATGCGACACTACCCACATTTTTATTTCCCATGACGTCAAAATAAAATATCAGGTGCTCACCAGTGTGCTATTTTAGAACACGTTAATTTATAAAGGTGACATTCCGTGAACCATGATCACTATGTCAAACATTGATAATAAAAACCGTAACATAAACATATCGGAATTCCAAAACACCTGAGTACCAAGAATTCCTCTTGAGCAGTGGGACAAACATACATTAATGACTGAGATTATTCTAAGGGTACTACATACCCTGGGTTATCCCCTTACAAAACATAAATTTTGACCCTATCTCTTTGTCACACAAAACTAAAATCATGAGGTTCAAAATCCCTTTTTCTTTTTATCCCTTTTAATTAATTCATTTCAAACTTTTAGAATTTGAATGATTTTCATCAAACACACATGTACTTTTTCTTAACAAGTCACTTGCTTTTCAAAACAACTCCATATGGAATAATAGGAATGTTATCATAAACAGCCTCTTTAAAAATTTAACATTCATATTTATTGAAATATAAAAAGGAAATTTTTATCAAAAGTCCTTTTACCAAATAGGAGACATCCGAGGGTCCCATTTATTCAATCCAGGTTCTTCAAAAACCGACCCAAAAACCCATTCATTTCAATCAAAACTCATCATATTGGAGTTTATAACCATTTTATAACATACTATGCTTATATATGGTTCAAACACATGGGTGGCCATATACCAATAAATAAGGAACCCCTACACCTTATCATTGAAATTTGGCTGCCATTTATCACAATCAATATTCATTTAACATTTTAACTCTTTAATCCCTTTCATATGTCAAAAATCTCTAGCATGTTAGAATAAACAGTAACACAACAGAATGATATAACACTGAATCATGGAAAAACAAAAATACAGGCTAATAACTATGGTACTATGTCATATGATCACTCAATGATGATAAATATTTCACCAAAACATGATATATATAGAGGAATGATAAAGTAGATCAAAACCTGGAATTACACCCATGGCACACACTCCAAATTAGTAGACACCCTACTAATGAAACTACATGGCATGTTACTTGAATGGAATGTGTATCTCTACATGCCTAAGAAGATGAATTAATGGAACTTTAATTCTCTATCAGGGTGAGGATATTTTTTTTCCTTCAAAATTATCAAAATAAACAGGAAGTATAAAATACACAAGTCACTCAAGGTGAAATCAAATCAACCGTAACCTCAAATACTAGAAACATCAATTCCCATCCCCAGCCAATTGGTCATTTCCCATACATGGGTTGATCAGTCCCATGAAACACTATTAACCAAAGCATTGACACTTTCCTAGTATCATGTCTGCCATCCCAAAACAGAAAGAAACAAGGAAAAGAACCCACTGATGCCACTTTGTAACATCCCTACATAGACCACCACTAAACTGGTGGTCGAACCGGTCAACACATAACCTCATGCGTGTCTCCCGGTAAGCCAAAGGCTGCCAATTAGCAGGTCGGTTCTATGGATAGTCAGTTGGAAGACTACACCCTCATATCATAGTTCAATATTAGATAATGGAAAGAAATAAATAAATCAGTTTAAGAAATGATTAGGTAGTGGAAGAAAAATAGTATTTATTTAAAATATGTGGCCTAAGCCAATTATATAGAAGATGAAAGCATTAAAAGATAATGATACAATAATGGAAAGTAGTGAACAAAATAACATGCTTTAAATTCCAATGAAAAAAAAACAATGACTCAATGCCTCGAGGGAGGTCTCCTCGAGCATACCAAGCATTTTCATAGTCTTCTTCTCATATCTCCCCAGTATATGAAAACATCACAATAGTTCAACCAAATAGAATCTATGTGGGTACCCGGTGCAATGGCAACCCAAGTAGGGTGTGAGATATAAATCTCAGAAGGCTAAGACCATCGTTGTCTACCCCAAATCCAGAAATTTAGTAAATCATTTAAACCATGTGGAAACATGACTAAATAAAGTATGATGTATAATGTAGATATATATTCAAGTACCTACTTCAGCCCTCCATTGGTGTCTGATTCTTCATTATACATTTTTCATGCATACTCAACAATCATTACACAATCATTTTTATTTATCAATTATTTAAACCTCATTAAATTATTAATTTCTCTTGATATGGACGAATCCTGACATCCCCCATATAAGTCACTCACCACATATATCTCTAAAGACTATTTAATTAATCAAAGTAAAGAATGAATCCAATCTTGTGCTTTGGGTTGGATAATGCATCATAAGAGATTTAATTTAATCTTCATATACTATTTTCAAGTCCGTCCACTAAAATAGTTATTCGATCATAGGCCCATCCACTAATAGTGATTCATCCAAATAATTAATAAGTATGAACCCTTACTCATATTCAGCTCAAAAATCATAGTTTCATAACAGTTTTCATTAACCATTAATTCATTTCATGTACAACCAATTGTACCCACAATACAATGTCAATTAATGGGTGTAGATCATTATTTCTAGAACCCTCTAGAGTATTTTTAGCATCAGTCCTCTTCTCACAACCCATTGGTATTTGGAACATTAGTATTTGTCCCATGAAAGAATATCTGTATGCAAGCTAGGTGTAGAACTCTATGTCTAGAACCCCAGGAGTATTTGGAGCATCAGTCCTTGTCTTACAACCCTTTTGTCAATCACACATACATATTTATCATTGGCTTAGAAATTCCGATCTAACACCCCGAAACCATCCATTAATAAATTCATAAATTAATTAATACAACTTGTTAATTAATTAAAAAAACTAATTAAAAACATAAATATCTCGTCAAATAATTCTACAATCAATTAACCATTAATAATATCAATAGTTATTAATTAATTATAAATTAATTATTCTCAATTAATTATCCCAAAACACTAATAAGTCTGAACTCGTCCAATAAAATAGTGTTTTGTCCAGGAAATTAACAATTAACATGCACGTCTTAAACATCACAAGTCAAACAAGCTAAACGAATCCCACATATTTAGCAACCTCTCACATTACATATCATATTTTTAAAAAAATCCATCCGAAACAACATAAGGTATGGAATATAAACACGCATCCAAAAAATATTATAGCCCAATAGTCATAACAATCAATCAACTCACAATCTTAACTTAATGCATGAAATTTAATTATTTGAACAATTAATTAATTAAATCATATCTCTCTAAACTATTTATCAATTAATTAGCCATTAAACATTTATCATGTAATAATTAATCTATCCATTAGTTATTACCAGTTCCCAATTTATATTCTGAACATATCAAAATATTAAATATTCTCAATATTCAGTAAATGCCACAATTATTCCACCTCATGACTGGATAATTAATTCTTCAATTAATTTCCCTTTTACCCATCCTGCCCTATTCAATAATTTTATTCACCAACTGATAAATCCTTATTCTATTAATTAACATTTGGTGGCCTGGGTTAAAAAATGAACACTAAAGGTTGTCCAAGTCCAATGCCATTTAATGCTCATTTAAAAGGAAGACCCATGGGTTCTTCCTGTTTAACCATTCAATATTCCGGCCATAATATCAACATATTTTCAATATCTAGACATAAATTCTTAAAAGCAACACAAGGCTATTTCTACATTTATAAGTGATACATATAAAACACCAACCTTAAGAATGAATGATATGACATTACTACCAACCAATAATTTATCTTTAATCGTCATTTAAAAAAATAGTAGTTAAAAAATCAAGGAAACTCATACTCTAAAATTATTTAAAATAGAAAATAATTCCTAAATAAAGTGATAGTGATTTGGGACCCTACCTCAGGGTGGAACCAAAACAATATTCAGCGGCTTGACATACGACGAAAACTAATCCACAGCTGGTCTACAACCCCACACTAACACATTTATGTATATAAATATATACTTATATATATGTGTGTGTTTGTTTTCCCTGTAATTTTATCAAAACCCATTGAAACAAAACATAGAATCAAAAAAATCCAATGAAAACATTCAACCAACCTCAAATAAAGTACTCGGGACTTGTATAAATTTTCATACTCTAAATTAGATAGTTTAAAACAAAAAGAGGAAATGCATATCCTTACCCGAAGAAAAGGAGACAAGGAAAAATGATTCCATCATCCTCACCCTGGGTGGTGGATACCGTATTATGCACCAATGTATCCCCGAGTCAAAATTCGCATATCCAAAAAATAAAGGAAGTTAACGATTGGATTAAACCTGAACCTTAGTGTTTCAGCCAAGAAAACAAGGTGAGAGAGAAGAATAAAATGGCTAATTAAAATCATGATTTATACATAGACAGACTCACCTTGATGTGATAGAATAGATTTGTGAAGAGTCTGAGGGTAACCATTTTGCACAAAGTGGAGTCTGAGAGAGGGGGTAGTGTGCTACAGGTTCTGCTCGGGAGTGTTGTGTGCTACTGCGAGGGGGTCCGATTGAGGGATTCATACTAGGGAGAAGGGGCCATGTGCTGCTGGAGGTTGGATCATAGGGAAGGATTTGTATCAGTTGGAGCATGAGGGTGCTACGCACCAGGTGCATCCCATATAGAGTAAGAAAATAGGGGTGGTCGTGCGTCTCACCTCCAGGTCGCGCCTCCCCATATTATTTTCGTTTTTTTTATTTTCCCCCAAAAAAATATAATTAATTAAATTTAATAATTAAAATAATAATACTCATTTTAATATTATTATTATACACATTAAACACTTATCAAATATGTGAAAAACTCCACTTTAAATTAAAAACTCTTCTTCAGTTGTTATTCTCTTAATAAATATTTCATAATTAATTTTGAAACTCCATATTGATAATTTGATTAAATTATATAAACATTAATTTAACTAAATAACCACAATAATAATAACATTATTATTATATGTATACTAACATTCATTTATTTAAAACCGAAATTCCCAATTAAATATAACATCATTAATATGATAAATCATTAACCCATGACCCCTAATTTAATATTCATAATAATAATAAGAATTACCTTCATTAATATAAAATATTAATAATCCCATTATTATTATTTTTCAAAACATTGATAAAACCAACACCTCTATTTAATAACAACTCTTCAATAAATCTGAAACCCCTCATTTAATTAAACGTATCTTTGAGAATCTCAAAATCCACATTATGTTCTCATAAATTCAACACTGCTTTAACATTCAATTAAAATAACAAAGCATCAAAATAATTTATGAAGCCATGATAATAATAATAACATTAGTATTATTAGCACATTCCACTCTTTACACAATAAAAAACCCATTTAATATTATTTAATTAAAATAAATAATATATTAATCTTGGTAAGCTGCACAGGTTGGACCGCAACCATGCGCAGCCCCTGTAGATCCATTAATGTGAAGTTTTCTGAATTTGGTGCTCTCAATACTCATTAATACACCCACTAAGATTATTGGTTAATTAAAAAAGTCCAATAAATGACACATTTAGGTGGTCCAACACTCAGAATAATGTTCTGGATCTCAGTTTATAACCAACCCACCAATAAACTGAAATAAAATTTGAAAACCTTCATATTAGATTATCATTCAAAAACACATGACTTTACAATCCATGAAAACAATTTAAAATGTGGGATATGAATTAAAATACTAGTAAGGTATAGAAAGGAAATAAATATAATAGTACATAAAAAACATGAAATCCCATAAGATTTTAACTTTTACACATTATTCTTTAACAATGTAGAAAAATCATTTCACTGTGGGGAAAAAAATTTCTAAAATAAATTTTTAAAAAACCATAAAAATAAAATTGAAATTTTTATTGGAATTTAAGATAATTATATTTAGAAATTATGTTTATTTTTTTCAAAAATAGCTAGGGAAAAGTTAGATCCATAAAAGAAACCTCCCTAGTTAACCCCCTCCTTCTTAACATCGAATACAAGGTATATTACTCAATAAAATTGAGAGCAATATTATGCTCACCCATTATATAAGTTATATTAGAATCACATATCTTATATTATTAATCAGGCTCACCAATCATTAGTTATAATTCTAAATTAGCATATCATAAACCTTAAATTTTTATAATTACAAATTTTCTTCATAAATCCCTCAAAAACTATTTTCAATACATATAAGAACATATTCAAACATCAAGATATCATTACTTCTTAACAACCATTTGTTTAAAAAATAACCTTACAGAAAATGAAAAATTGGATTTTTTTGCAAAATAATAATTATATTAATAAAAAAAATAATTTTCATCAAAATGTGAAAACATTTTAAGGCCATTAATGTTAAAAAGATCATTCCAATTTTTTGTAAAGAATTTGAAAATGTACAATATAAAATATGTAAAAAAATTCCTTCAAAAATTATTTAATAAAATTAATAATAGACAAAAAAATAAGATTTATATTTCATTTATTTCACTATAGATAGATCTACAAAATAATATTAATAATATTTACTTGGATTAAAAAATATTTCAAAAATAAATCGTTAAAACATTCAAAATGTGAATTTAAGGTAATGTGTACCTTAACGTGGGTCAAACCCATCACTTGTATTATTTGAATTTATTAGTGATATTATTAAATTAATTTTTTATTTATGTAATTAAATTTTTCAGTTTTATTTACCTTTTTATTATATTTATTACCAGTTTATATTTAATTATTAATCCATTAAGTTCACGTCAAAAGTTTTGAGGATATTCGGCTTATATATCCAAAATGACTTTGGTAGGTGGAATGTGGTCCAAAGGATCATGATTATATCCTTAATAGAATATGAATGTTGTTATAATAATAATTCTATTCGATAATTATACTTTTTTGAACCAGTCAACTAACATGGTAGTAAAAAATGAATAATGTTGCATCAATGAAATGATACATCGTACATACACTAGAGTAACATTCCCATTTTTTAGAGAACCTAAAGGAAATAAGGTCAGTATAAATTTAAATATACATAATTTTAATTATATAATAAATGTCATGATATTTCATTAGATCCATATATATATCATCAATGTGAGGTACTGATGAAAAAAAATAACATCACTTCATGGAGGTAGTAGTCCATACATAATGATGAATGATGTTATACCATTTTAAAGGATGGAAATATATGAAAATAAGGTGTATATTATTTTTTAAATATTATATTTATTCCATTAACATAATATATATAAAATATACCCACATTTATAACTATACAGGATAGGTGTTGATTGAAAATGAATTACATTAGTACGCAAGGCAATAGTCCACACATACACACAAACGATGGTTTTGTTTTGCATTTGGGAAATAAGGATATTAAAAAAAGGATAGATAATAAACATAATGAAATTTAAATATAGGTTTTAAAAAATGTTATTATATAATAAATTTTAAGATAATATTTATGGAGTTAAAAAATAAAAATAAAACACTCGATTAAGAACTATACTGCTTCTTTAGACAACATCCATAGGATTATACATAAATCCTTTTTAATAAGGTATTATTATCAAATTATTACCTCCATAATAAGGGGTGGTATTTTAGCAATGTATTTATGTATGTATTGGATAATTTAACAGGCATTTAAGTGTCTATAATAGAGGATAGTGGGATACCTTTTATAAGTGGGGGAGATGAAACAATTGGATTTTTTCAAAAGAGTAAAATATATTGATATATTACACAACCCAAATGGATAAAAATGGCTCAATTTCTAATAATATATGATATATGGTCTAAATATGAAAATAAAATTGTATTTTTATAAGCTTTTAGGTCATTTAATATCTTATTATTTTAATTTTGACATGTTAAACTTGTTTTAACTCGTACTGTGGTAAGTAGTTTTTTTGCGAAAGTCACTCTTCTTAAAGACAAAAAATGAAATAATAATCATTACCAAATTTTTAAATAATTAGTCATAATATAGAGTCCATATTATAAAATTTAATTTCTTTATGTGAAGTAAATTACTTCTAAAAAAATCCCACAAAACACGATGAAAATTTGTTTTCCATAATATTTCTTTTTTAGGAATAATTTATTTTTATACCAATCTAGATTGTATGGATGATTAAAATGACATTTATTATATTATATATAATCAAATTATACTAACTAAATTTTAAAACAAATCTAAAAAATAATGTAACATTATAAATACATTTAAATAATGGGGGTTTTCTAAAAAAATATTTTCACAATTCGCGTAAAAATAAAATTTCTTTGACCATTTCCAAAAAGCATTACACTAAAATAATTTTAACATTATTATATAAAAAAATTTATCTTTTTTTAATATTAAATTTAATTTTTGTTTGAAATAAATCTTTTAAATAAAACCATATAATACTTGTAAAAATTGAGAAAGAATAAAACTATTTCTTTATTTATTCGAAAAATTATAAATATTCTTATAATGAATATAACATTAAATAATATAATTCATGGATATTAATAAAGAATAAAATTGATTTACTATTAATGTCACCTATGTTTTTACACAATGTATATAAAAAGACAATCTAAATGTATCCCCAATTAGGGGTTTTAAAAAAAATTCTCCAATACATTAAATTTAAATTTTTTGATTTCTAATAGTTAATATTTTTATTCATATATATTTTCCAATTTTCTTAAGAAAATGTCAATTAAGGTCTACTGAAAACAAGGACCCAATATGAACCAATCCATTTTATTGGTTTATATAATATATATTCTCATTATATATTATAATTTTTCTTATCTTTATTTTATTATATATAGTATTAGTAACTGATAAGTGTTGGGGGATAATATTTTTGATATGGGTTTCTAAATGTTTTTGATGAAAATATAAAATAATTTTTATTTAATAAATTTTTTATATATCATTGATACATTATATTATACGTTCATGAATGATTTTATTATAATATCAAAAATATATACATATTCTAATAGGTTTCTTAATCGATGATTTACATTTTTGGATAATTTATTTGAATAAAAGAAGTTAGTAATACTCTTTTAATCATGGTTGGTCCAATTCTATTTATTACTGTCTGGAGAAGAATCTAAATAGGGATTTATTTTCCTAAAATTACCACATTGTGTTATTAAATGTTTCTATTTCATTTTTACTAGAACTAATGATAATCAGTATTTATACTTTTGTAACATCGGAAATATGATTAATGATAATATGGATATATTTTTGGGAATATATAAGTTTGATAATTTTGGAAAAAATCATTAAATAATGTTTTTATATCAAAATCCTAAAATCAATGAACTTTATGTTTAGTATCACCATTATAGTATTAATATACTCACCAACAATTTTATTAATAATTTTTAATTGTAAAGATTTATTAAAAACTTAGGGTGAAGGTTTTTCCATTTTCATCTTGAGAGGTAACTCACTCGTAAGGAAACTAATGGGTAAATAAGTCATTTGTGTTACAAAAATCAGAAAATCCACTATTATAATTCAAGCATACAACTGTTTTTACACAAAACAATGATATCAAATAAATAAATACTTAAATAAAATTACAAAATAAAAGATATATTGGTAAGTGAATAAAATCAACCACTAATATCATTAATATGTGAACCAACAGAGATAGGAATGGATTCTGATGTTTTATTTTTATATAATAGGAAAGGTTGAGACAATTATCACTATGTTATTCATATATAAACATCATATTTTATATAATATAGGAAACCCCTCTTATTTGAGTATTTTTTTCAAATTAATTCATACAAACCTACCCCAATAGAGATACCCTGAAAATTAAATAAGATTTAAAAAGGTTATTAACCATATAAATAGTGATTTAAGAAGTATAAGAATCTTAATTTCACAAAAACATGTGCATGAGAATGAGAAAAAAATTACATATACTACAATGTGTTATGAATAAATAATTCTATAAAGGAAGTTATATATGTTCGTTTGTGAAAATAAATAGTTGGAATTGGATTACATTAAGTGGAATATAATTAGGAAAATGGGATAATAAATCACTCTATATATTTCAATGTATTATTAGAGTTAAAATATTCATTTCACACAAATCTAATGATATTTAATATTGTATTAGTATATCATTTCTCACAGTATTCAATGATTGTATTTTATTGAAGTTAATATTTTATGCAATTTTTAATGATTAAAATATATTTTTATGAGGTTTTATTGTATCATTAATTATTAGCCATCCAATCAGTTTTTTATTTTTTTGGAATAATTTATTTTTCATTATTATTTGTGAATTATTATTACTTTTAAAATTATATTAAGTGATGAATTTTATTTATTTTCTATATACTTTGGATTAAATATTTTATAATTAACTTTTGATGATTTGTTTTTAAAAAAATTATTATTAAATAGGAAAGAATAAATATCATAACATATTATAATGTTTATTACTCATTACCCATGTTGATAATATATAAATAAATTATAATGATCTCCTAATTGGGTGATTTAGTAAAGAATAAAAATTAAATGAAAATAAAGACATAAATATAAAACTTCTAATCTCTCCTATTTTCTCCAAAAATATGTCTTACTACATCATCCAAATCAATTATTAAATATATGACATGAAATTAAATCATTGAGTCACTCACATTGACTAAGATTCCCATGTAGTGTGGGATTATAAAACTTAGTAGGGAACCACCAATGTTGTCCCTTATATAATCCATTATATCCAATTAAAAATATATATAAAATTAAAACTTTTTTATAATAAAACATGAAATCGATCATGTTATATCTTTTTCAAATAACAAGTCTGCCATAAAACATGAACTCAAGTAATTTGGTCGACACTAATGTATATCTTTGATCTCCCTTAAATGAGATAATGTGTTCTATATAAAATATTAAGAACATGACCTTCCTATCCATGGAAGTTAATGAAATTACTTATTTTATCCTACACTCATTATCATCCTAACCATGAAACAAAATTCTAGATAACATTTTAACTTTTTATTGGTCTTTCTGTGGGAAATAAATGTTATCTAGAATCTTCATCTCACAACCTATCTGAAAATGGGTGTTAAATATTTATAGATTCCTTCTCAATCTATCGTATGATCTTTCCATTGGTATTATTGGATAATAATAATTATAAAACACTTTTGAATAGCCTTAACAATGGTAATAAATTATTCTATATGGAATCCTCAAATCACAATGAATTTAACCAAGGGTGGTATATAAAAATTAAAACCTAATATCACAATACTTATGGACATGTAACCTAACATTAAATGCATCTGGGAAAGGGGTATTATATATAGAACAAAATATATAATATTTATGGTGGTGTAGCATGAGAACACAAATACCCTTAGTCATATAAATAACTATCTTATTAATTTTTTTGTCCATAAACATGTTTCATCAATGTAATCTTAATTAGAAAACATAATCCTTATTATAAACTGCATTGAATCCTTTAGAAAATATCTCATCCATTTCTATTCCACCATTATAGGATATAAATATTCTCATAAACCCTGGAAATCCAAACCTAATTCTAAATACTACAAAAAACACGTTTCTTTGACAAACACCTCTTACAATTTACCAAGATCCCATTCTATGATCAATCAATTCAACCTGATCCACAATCTTACAGGACTTAAAAAATATACTTGGAAATACCAAAATATCTAACCGACTAAACATTCCAAAGAAAACTTCTCATTATAGTTCTTTTATCAATAAAAAATGTACTGCCACTCTGTTGAGATCCCTCAATTTGATGACCACATTCTACATTATTATGGACTTTGCCTATAGTTAAAATTCATCTATATCCAACTAACTGATATACTCCATGAAAACATGTTCATCAAATTTAAGAAAGTTAGAAATAGAACCCCCAATAAATTCTTGACTAAACCAACTCAAGTCTTCTTAATTATTCCTTTTATTTTCATTAGTAAAACCCATGTTGAGTGGCCATACCATTGAAATGATCTAACAAACCTAACTATCCCCATAAAACAATAAATTTTTTAAAACCTTAATTCACTACCCAATTTCCAGTTAAACAATATTATTCCAAGGAAACCCTATATTCCCAATACTATAAATAGAAATCACATCTGAAACACTTCATTAGTTAGTCTATTACTATGAATAATGACGATATACATTCTGATAAAGGATTCTATTATCTATTCCAAAGAGTCCTACACTATTCCATTCATATTTAATTACAAAAAACAATAATTTCTATATTTTTTCCATATATAATTAATCACAACAACGATTGGAGACATAGTCATAGGGTTCCTCCCATTATTTAAAACCACATATCAAAATGTCAACCCAGTCAAAAGTGAACATTCATATCTACTATTTTAAGAGGAAAATAGATAGATACTATAATATATCCCTAGATAAAACCCATAATCATCCGCACACAAGAATGTGAATACACGAATATGGTAATATAATATAATGACCACCAATCTGAATATTAGAGATACAAATTCAAAATACATACTTGAAATCAATATCAATGATTTTAGAAAACTTGGATAAGGTCATGATCCCATATAAAATTATACAATTTATTATTAATTAATTATATTCATTTATAATTACTTTTATAATTTTATAAAAAGATGTATAATTTTTAAAATTAAAATGAATGTTGTTTAGATTCTAAAAACATGACCAATAGAAGGTCCAAATCATTCCTTTAACACTTCTTTTTATACAATACCAATTAATATTTTTTTAAATGACTACTAATTTTAATCTAATATTTTGAGACCTCTTGAAAACTGTATTACTTGATTTAACTATTTTTATATTTTTATAAAGAGGTGGAATTCCCCCTCCCCATATATCTCGTATTCATCGTACCCCGAACCGAAAATCCTTAATGACTTCAACCACGATTTAATGAAAATGTACATAAATTCATTGATGTAACAAACTAAAATTAGTGGAATAAAAAAGTTCATACATGAGTATGAATAATTAGGATTAAAATAATATAGAGTGATGTAATGAATCCTTATTTTCAATCATTTGAAGAGATATTAGGGGGATTCAAGCGATAGAAACATGTTGAGAGGGGTATAAAAAATTATCTCTTCCAAGATTCCATCCATCTAAAATATAATTTGGATGATATATAAAACATAGGTCCACTCCTACTAAATTGTTTTCCTTCACATTATTGGTTACCCTATCATCATATATCGCATTCATAGTACGCACCAACCACTTAGCCAGTATATACAATTTATCTTATTAAGATCTATGGGGTACATTCCCCATGGGTAGTAATCAGATACCTGGAGATCATACACTATGAACTTATAGGATTCCTAATATTTATAAATGTTGTAGGTAAACCACTACTCAACATTGAGCATTAATTTGTATGAACATACTGAATAACCACTACAAAATAACATCAATTTGATTTTCATTTACCTATAGCTCATTAGAAAACTAAAAATCAAAACCACCATCTATAAAATACAAATAAAATCTCTTTGTAATAAAACTATAACAATGTTATATGTTATAGTTTGTTGACATACAAACACATCCACATGGGAAATGCATAAATACCCATATATGGAATGAATAAATTTTTTTTACCATTATGATGTGATATCAGATCTATCCCCTTATGGCTTAACATCCTCACTATAAAATCAATCCATAAACGATCATGGATACCATTTAGAATAGCCCATCCCATAGACTTATATATATTTTACCCTTTTGAAAAATAACTGATGGAAATATAAACATGTTTACAAAAAATAATTATTATACTTATAAGCAATGAATTGTTTCCCGTTTTATTATATGTGAGATATTATTGAATATTTTAACATGTTGCTAATTTTTTTGTTCTTATAAAATCATGAATCCTTATCCCTAATAGTACCTAGATGGTCTACATTATAATAAATACAATTTTAGTTTTGTCTTCATTTTTATGAATTTTTTATATTTTATTATCCATTTCAGTGATACATATATTTTTTATTATTAATTACATCTCTTATTCTTTAAAGGTCCCTTATCCATTGTCATAATATTTACTCATAAGGTGTCTCCTGTGATTTATTTTGAATTGATAGTTTTTTAATGAAAATACAATAGTTTTGTAAAGAGAAATATTTATTACTTATTATTTGTATAAAATCAATATTATTTATTTCTACATTGAAATACTCTCCTGTGGGTGCTTTCAAATGTTGTTTGGTTTTTGGGTTCCTAGATGCAGTAGAGTTGCTAACCAAGGTCTTATCTCAAAGTAAGAAGTAAATTGAAAAGAATATTAATGTTATTATGAAAATAAAATAAAATAAAAAATTTATAAGAATCGGGAGGTTTTTCAATGTTTATAATATATGAATAATAATTATTATGGAAGAAATTTTTTTTGAGATGAAATATGATTAATAAGATGCAACGAAAACATGTTTTTTTAGAAAATATTTTCAGAAACAATAATCAATATAAATATACCTCTTAATTGAATTATTTATCATTATAATTTAAATTAAAATCCACTTCATTAGGATCCCCTAAATTATTAACCCCTAAAACCTAGTAGAATTATCTAAAACAAGAAAATGTAACGAATTAAACATTATCCTAGCTTTAGTACTTGAAATCTTAGAACCCTAGTTTGATTTATGTTATAAGGATACATTATGATCAGTGGTGAGTAAGTTCACTTACCAACTATTAAAATGAGAATGAATTGAGTTTATGGATTAAAGTTAACTCTAGTAATTTATATAGTGTGGTTTTGTTTTACCGATTATGTTTGTACTATCATAATTTTCACAAATCTTGACCTCAGGTGTTTTTTTGTCAATTGTTAAATTTCATGATTAGTTTACTCTAATTTTAAAACTCAATTCATGAAAAACATTTTTTGAATTGCAGTATCTTAATGATTCAATATAAATAAATGGAGAAGGTAAGAGGTGAATCTATTACTAAGAAAACTAGTCTTCCATGGGTGGTTTTGTCATCATGGAAAAAAATTGCATTTGTAGAGATCTAGAATGGGTAAAACACAATATAATTTCTAATAATTTATTTCCATCCCAAATAGTAATATTTAGATATAAATAAAATTTAAATTAATGGAAAAAATTGAATAGAAACTATGATTATATTGAAAATACAACAACATTTCAACAAAGTAGAAGAAATGAAGAGCATTTTGGAGTAGATCCTAGCTTGGTAGATTCCCTCCTCCAATTGTGAATTGAAATGGTATGGAAAAACTTTTCCTATACTCTAAATCTCCTAATTCACTTTCCAGCCCCTCCGAATAAAAAAACTAATTTATAGAGTGAAGGGGAGAAGAGGTTTTAGGATGTTTCATGTGTGAATGGGAAAATTCGGCCATATAAATTAAATCAACTTTCACAGCCTATTTGAGTACTAAAACGCATGAAACATATGTCCTTACATAAGGTTGATTCGTGAAAAAAAATTATCTATATCCTCTCCAAATTTGGGCCCAATCATAGATATTATGTATTAGTTATGGCCCAAATGCTGAAGTGATTTCCAATCTGGAGAGGCCATCTCAGCTTTGACATCATGGCTCATTAAGTCCAATAAAATTCAAGATTTAGATCATATATCATAAAATAAATTTGAATCCAATTAATTCAGGAAAATATTTTCAAAACATAATTTTTAAATTGTCCAAATAAAATTATTTATGTTTGAAATAGTACACAGAATTTGTAAATGGTAAAACTGGAATATTCATAACGTTTTCAAATGAATGATCTAATCCCAAATATTTTATAAAAAACATATTTAACAAAATATGGGAAATAATATTCATTTATTATCAATAAGATATTATTGAAATTGTGTTTTTTCGTTCATATCATCCTCTGGAATAACATTATGCAATGTGAAAACATTTTTATACTTAAATCATTTCAATAGTAGATTAAAGAAATCCCATTATTTTTCTTCTAAAAATTTTTCATGAAAATAGTGTTAAAAATTATTCAATAATATCATTACTATCTAATTCATGTATTAAATAATTCTATCAATTATTTTGTAAATAATATATTTAGATGAATGGGGAAGAAACCCATATTAATTTAATATCATTTAATATACTATAAAATTTTTCCCAATTCATTAATAGTGAGTTAAAATAGATCATATTCTGTAATTTATGAATAATTCTCATCATAAGGGGGATGAATGATTCATAAAAATTTTAATAATTTTTTAACATATCCATACTTATATCAAGTACACAAAACAATCAAAAAAATAAATTGATACAATGGAAAAATCTATTAGGAATTTTGATGTAATACATTCCAATGTACCAATTTATTTAAATAATATATAATTCTTACCCTCTAATTTTTTTATTAATATTAAATTTTCTTAAACATGTCTCAAATAACTCATGAGATAGTAAATCTTATTAAATTCTTTAATATATTCTCTAAGTTAGATCTCAAAAAAATTTTAATCAATTAGATCAATATTCATCACTGTATTATATGGTATATACGACTACATATCATTTGGATAATAAAATTGTAATACATTTATTATATAATGTTAAAAAAATAAAGATATTAAAGTTATGATTTTATCTTATTATTTAAAATTCATAATTAAAACTATTTATTATTGGTACTCCCTTTTTATTAAAAGGGTTCTCAAATACATGATAATATCATTAAGGGATCTCTTCAATTGAAGGATTTGATATAGTTGAACCATCAAGATCGTATACCACAAGTGGTGATAAAGGTTCTGAATATCCCATGAGAATGGAAAACCAAAGTGTGGAATCTTTTTTTATAAATATATTTGATTTGTTCATATTTTTTTAAAAAAATTATCACTTTTCAATGAAAAATAATATATTTAATAAACTAAATAATGATTCATAAATCCTTTGGAAAAACAATTTTTATATTTTCTTTACATAAGGATATTTTCATGGTCAATATGCATGGTGATTTTTATGTTTAATAAAATCCAAAAACACATTATATCGAATCAACCAATTTTATTTACTACAATAACAATGCAAGGGATTAAAACCCTCTTCTTCACTATACTATCAATATTTAAGAAAATATTCCAATATTTATTATTATAAAATATATATAATAAAAATATCAAATTATCAATCACATTAAATTGTTGATGATTATTTATATCTCCTTTTTCCATCAAATAAATACATATATTATGATCTATATCACTAAATAAATATTAAAAAATACAAATTTTTAATCATTTATTACAATCTAGTGAAAATAAAATGTCTCACTCTATGTATTTCCTCCCCTTCTCCTAATTTTGTAATCCATTTAAATACAATATTTAAACATAACGTCTATAATTAGGTTTCCTAAAAATATTTCATTATCCCCAATATTTATCCAAATTTCATACCCATCGATGATTCATTAAACATGAATATACATTTTAATTTATATCACCTATATATCCAAATTATTTTATAATATTTATATAATTAATATATTATTACTATGTTATATAAAAAATAAAATGGTTTATTTTTATAAAATATTTATAAGGAAACCGAAAAATATGTTTTACCTAAGAACATATTATCTGGTCCACTGTTTGTAGCATGTTTTTTAAAATTTTCATATTTATATATATTTTGTCTTTCCATTCCATTGATATCTCATTTTGAATCTAAAATTATTTTCCAAAATGATGTGTCATATTTTATATTCCTTCAAAAAAATTACATAATAAGATAATATAATTTTATAATTATTTCTAACAATGAAATGATATTTCATGAAATTGTACTTCAAATGGTTGTTTCTCATCAACCTATATTCACAAATTCATAAACAATAACGTGCATGAAGTTTTCAAGCCATGACATACATGGAGTGTCCACTTTCTACCTTAAAACTATTATAGTTAATGAAATTATATAATAGTACATGATTTGATTTCATCATACATTGTATATATTACTTCAATTAAACGTTTTAATCTTGAATAACCATATTTCTTCAACTATTGCCTTGCATTTGATAAATATAATCACAATTACAATTTTTATGACATGATAGAAAAATTATTTATTATATCATCTTCTTTAAAATTAAAATCATCCCTAATCTAAAACATTGAAAAATTTCAATTATAAAAAAAAATCAATAATATGAGGGGAATTTGAAATATATAGAAATAAAATTTTCAATATTTTTACATGGTTCCAATATTTACATGATTCTAATATTTTAACTCCATTATTAATTTCTTTCCCTCATAGATTTATTGAATTTTATTCTAATTATATGTAGGTGCATTGGGTGAAATCATATTTTTATTATCATTCCATTTATTCTACAAAAACAATAATAGAAACCAAAATATTAAATCATTCTTCAAGGGGCATAGATAATTTTTTTTTTCCTAATGTGTCTTTAATTCAAGGTTTATGGACATATAAAAACTTCCATGCTATAATAAAAAAATGAACTATCGATGGTTGTTATGAGTAACGTCAGTCATATCTAGTGTACTACATCTGGGTAAACTTTATAACATAATTGAGTTATCATATATATTTAACTAAATAAAAAATCCCACAAACCCTCCTATTAGGAATATATATTTTATCTCCATCTCAAAAATTAGTTCATCTCCCTTTCACATATGTATAAAAAATCAAAATATATTACTATTAGCACTAGAATATCACTTTCCATGAATTTCCATTTCATTTTAATTTTCCATGTATAATTATACAATCGAAACTATTATATCTTACACATTCATATCTCAAAGGAATAAGAATCATTTGTAACAAAAAAGTCTCATGTATTTGTCTTACGGGAGGTACCTCGTGATCCCACATACATAATATTATTTTTAGTAACAAGATATTTAATTTGATTAAAAATAATACAAGAAAAAATACATGAAATTAATATTCCAAAGGAGGATCCTACCATAAATATACTATCATAAAAATTGGTTACATTTGACTAATCAACATTCATATTCCCCTTATTATATAGCTTTATTATATTCAATTGACCATGAATGATAGCCTTTGGGAAATTAGAACTATAAAAATTGATCAAATTTTTTATTTCAAAACATTATTATGTAACACATTGTGAAAAATCCCCAAAATAATTATATTATTAGATTGATGCAACAATTCTATTTATAGGTATGTTTTTTAATTAATTATGAAAATAAAATAATAATTAAATTTTGTGTATATATAATTTTTTTTCACAAAAATGATACATTTGATGATTAATTATGGTATTTTGATGATTTAAACTTATTAAAATCTAATACTAGAATTGGAGAGATTAAAAATAATTTTTACGATTGTTGGGTGGGATATAATATACTTGATGGGAATGATCTTTCAACAATGTTGAAAAATCATTTTTTGAGAAATGTTTTATATTTATATGATAAAATGTGATGCTAAATATTACAACTAATATAGAAAATTAGGATAAAATGTTATACAAGTTATGAAAATTGAATTACAAAGTAGAAAGTCAATTTTTCTATTGATGATATAGAGGATAAAATCTCACCATGTACATTGATAGGAAAATATATATGTATTATAAATAATATACATCACTCAATATTCCATAAACAATTCCAACATATCAATCACATCTTGTTATATCATGAAATTGTTGACTATGAATGAGGTTGATTGGATATTATGGGCTATGAAATTATAATCCAAATTACTACATTATCACATTAGTAGCTAAAAATGATGAAAAATAGTGTTCTTTCATTAATATAATTCCTTAATATTGATGGATATAATATCACTGAAGGTGGTGTTATATCACAAAAAATCCCAGATCATCCATCAAACTATGCACCCAAACCAGCTTGTAATAAGTCTCAAAGGGAGTCCATGATCCCCATAGGCCAGAAACTAATTATTTGCCATCAATGAAAACCTTTTGGAAATATTATTCTCCAATATGGAAATAAATATAAGTCATCCATATAACATATAAGAAAAAAAAGAAGATTAAACACATAAGTACGTAAAAACAATAATATGTCTAGACTATGAAAAATGGAAAAATATAAATTTTTCCAACCAAAGAACCAAACAATCCAAATTGAAGTCCCAACTCCATGTAAGGAAACATTCCTAATATGATATTTCTATGTTTTTTATAAGACAAATTTAATAGAAAAATATATATTTTTTAGTTTTAGGTTAACAATTATAAAGAAAACATAATTTTCACAATTTTTATAAGGTGTAGTTAAATAACCAATTTTTATCATTTATACGAACATGAATTAACAATGGATTACAAAAGCAATGAATTAATTAATAATATAATGAATATAAAATAGTTACACATTTTAAAAACAAAAAACATACAATTCTTTGAATTTAATAAATAGTTAAACATCTAATCATGTAAAAATGTGGGGTAAATCGCTTTGGCAAGATAGATCATGGTCAAATAGGATTCTCACATGGTAGTGATTCTTGCCAATGTAAAGTACCTAGTAAAATAATCCCCAATCCCTAAGATATGATATGACATGTTTCAGTTACTACCCCTCAATTATAACAAAATATTAGTCAATATTGTAGTGTATAACAATTTATTGGTAGCTACAAACCATCCTAGCATTATTATACAATACTTACTATATATATAACTAGTCACCCATGTTTTATCATCATATCATATTATAATATTTCATTTTGGTTATTTTATAAAACATAAAAATTTCATCAATCCTAGATCAATTTCCCTAAAAGCATTTTTACATGCCTTTATATTTCAATTTAAATCCATTTTCAATGTGATGATCCTCAAATATTTTCGGTATTAAAAAATAATCTCTTGAAGCCATATCATTATTCATAAATTATTTAATCAGAATCATTAAATAATTAAAAACATTAAAAAAATTACATAAGATAAAACATATGAATCTTTATACCTCACAAGTCACTATGAATAAAAATACATACCATATCTAAAAAACCTGAATTATCTCTCCCTCAACATTGATATATCTACACTAATTTAAATTTTATCTTAGAAAATAACATACATTTCTTCCTCTATTTATATATCTATCTTTCCTTTCATGGATTGAAGAGGAGTTCTATAATCATGACGAAGAATTGGTAATGAAAATACATATAACATTGTTTTCCTGGACACACAACCCTTGAAATCAATATAATTTCATTATAAAGAGGTAGAAATCCAGAATGAGGTCAAGGAAAATAATTTGGTTAAATACCCTATAAAAAAATTATAAATAATTAGGTCTTCAGGCGAAAATTTAGATAAAAATATTTTTTTTGGATTACAAAAACTCATCATCATGATTTAGCTGCATGGTTCGGAAACTATACACCGATTATGCGAGGAACATTGTCTCTGAGAAGACCCACATTGTAGAGACCCGTAGTGTGATGTACATGGACATTAAATTACTTTTGTGGAATACTTAATACATAACAAAAACAGACACACAAGGACCATAATAGTTTAGTGTCTTTGGAAACTTGGAACATAATCTTCTAATCATGGTGAATGATCTTCAACATCTCCAATAAGATCTTCCGCTTTTTCTTCTTACCTAAAACCATTATTTAAATCCTGGTGAAAAAACATATAAAGGGTGAGCTCAAATGCTCAGTAAGGGTAAACAAAAAAATATCAATCCCATCATATACATAAGAACAAAACTTTTGAAAATCTTAACCTGCAAAAGAGATCATAATTTCATAACATGGGATAAATCATAGTAGTGAAATGTAATCCCAATAATCATAACTTAAAACATTAAACTTTGTTTCATACACACATAATCATAGAGAATCATTTCTCATTAGTCAAGACACATTGACAAGACTATCTTAGTGGACAAAGTCCATTTCTGAACCGAGTTTACTCCTCGTTTCAGTCCTGTTTCACTGAATTGGTTTAACCTGCCGTTCAATCCATGTCTATCTCATGAGATATAAAATCATTACCCAATGCATTGGAGTGAGATATAGGTCCCACCCATCTCATAATGATACCATTCTTATGTGTGCCACAAAATCATAAATCATACATCATTGCATAACCCATGTAATAAAAAAATGGGATTCTTAAACATCATGACATAATAAAACAATTCATATAAGATAAAGGAATTCATAAAAATGATTCCATCAAAACATAATCAAATCAATGTAATAATAGGGATAGAAACAGAACCCTATATTATCTTAGATGGAAAATAATTTTGATAAAACACTTGAACTCCATTCTTGAGGAAAATATCCTTTCTACTTCAAAAACATTTTCCTTTCTTAACATGTCATACAATTTTAAACTAAAAGAAGTTGATTAAAAAAATTGTAAAATTTTAAAGGAAGCATCTTGGAAATAATGTTTTAAAAATCCATTCATGCCTTATAAGTTAAAAAACATTCTTCTCGTACTATTGTCGGAAAAGTCAAAAAGTACCTCGTACGAAAAACGACAAAAGATTCCTTTCATATCTTTTACTAAAAACTCACCGAAGGGTAAAATTGGATTTAAAAAAATGTAGGTGCATGGAAACAATATTAAATATTGATTAAACATGGATGTGGATGATAAAATACACCCCAGTAAATACCAATGTATAAACAATCTCAGATAAAATGAGATTGTGATATTTTCCCTTACCTTAGGTCTGATTTGCTTCGTATGTGTCTGAACCAGCTCTTCTTTGAAGCGCCTCTTTGAGATCTCATCTTAGGGCACTAAAATTGGTCTTTGAAGAATACCAGGACCTCTAAGATGTTTCTAAGGAAGTGGGGAAGTGAAATGGGCAGGGTTTGGCCGAGCTTGAAGGCTCAAATTGGTGTGAGGAGGAGAGGGAGGAGGTGCCCTTTTATAAGGGAGGAGAGGGGCACCTTTGGAATAAATAAAAATATTATTTTATTATAAAGTAAAATTCGGTTATCAATAGCTCCAAATTGATATAATTCAAAGATAAGGTGGGGATGGGTCTAAATGCTTTCATCCAATAGAATTTAGACAAGTTTAGGTATCAATTTTAACCTTATCATTTAGATTTAACTTTATGTTAGATAATTTGACTTTTACCGTGTCTTCTTGTTTTCTTACATTATAAGGTTAATAAACTTACTATATCAAGACAAACTAACCCCAAGTTGTTTATTATTAATATATATAACCTTATCTATGTCATTTGGCCGATACATAGATTTTTAGGAATAAAATAACAATTAATAATATAGTATTTGTTTTAAAAACTATTTTATGTCAATTTTGACACTATTTAGTAATTGATTTTTGTTAAAATCATAACAGAATGATTAGTTCAAAAACATTTAATTAAATCCATACTAACATGTCATATTAACATATAAAATTATTGTAATTCATGAAAAGTCTAAAATTACATTTATTTGGGTATTTATAACATCAATTATGTCAATATCTCATTAATAAGATAATTACTGCATCATCATTGTATCATGAATAAATTAAATTATTTTAAGTCTAAAAATTACAAATACCATACCATTATGTAGGAAATCTTTTTATCTTTCTAATGAATATTTATAGTCTAATTTTTCTTATTTATAACCCTATATTAAAAATTCTTTAGTTATTAAACTTTGATTTTAACTATTTTAACCCTTCTTTAAATAAATTGATAATAAATGTCCTAATCTAATCCAAGTGGGCCTAAATGGTCATATTTTATTCCTATGGTTTTTTTTGGTCGAAGTAAACTTATCCAATAGAATTACGATATGTGTTAGGGTAATAATAATATCATTTTTACCCTTAATTACACTATTTACTTTTAATCGTGGTAAAAAAAAGTAAAAAGTTACTATTCACCAAAAATTATTTTCATCTCATTGAACCACATTATAGTCCTTGAAATTAATAGTGTCTCTAAGATTTTCGAAATTCCATTCACAGAAGCGGTAAAATTAAGTTTTATGAAAAATTCAGTTTTTTAACTACCACTTAGTGGTTTCACTATTCATCAAAAAATGAAAGTTTCCAGAAAAGTACAAAAAATTAGGCCTAAGCTATATTTGATATTATGAATTAAAAAATGATGTCTCTTTTACCAAATTCAATACATATTAGTTACATTAAATAATTTAAAAAATTTATTCCCATCATCAAAACAGATATCGTGTTTTTTAAAAGAAATAACTATCAAAAAATTGACACTTGTTTACATCTGGTTTAAATGTAAAATTACATCCAATGACCAACATTATATTAAATTGTAAAAATATATTCTAAATATACTTTAAAACCACTCAAATTATTAATTTATCACTATTAATTATTTAGATTAAAAAATTTCTTTTTAATTAAAATTTAGTAATTTTCACTATTTATCAGAATATGAAAGTTATCCGAAAAGTACCAAAATTTCACCTAAGCTAATTTCGATATTCCGAATCCAAAAATGAAGTCCATTTTGAAAAATAAAATTTACAAAATTTCAAAAAGTGGTTATTACTACTCATAACGGCTAGTTTTAATAATATTTTAATAGCATATCGATGTTTAGTGAAACTCGGTATTGCGTACGACGCAAGCTATCGAGGAGGTTCGTGGTTGCGTGTAAAGAAAGCCAAGATAGTATTGTGTGTAGTGAAAGATTCCTTTGATGATTTATATAACATAAAAACAATGTATTTCTCATAAAAGTCTTCGGTGTTACATTCTACCCCCTTTAAAATGAATTTCAACCTCGAAATTCGTTGGGGTTATAAATGGTTTACTACTCGAAAGTTTCTTTAATAGAAACCCACATCGTAAAAAGGAATAAAATACTTGGCTTTAAAAAATAATTTCTGAAACATAACGGTTACCCAAATTAACTCATCCATGGGTTTCCATGTAGGAGAACATAGGTGAAAATATGGATATGGGAGAAAAATCCAACCATCATGTTCTGATGGAGAGTGGTAGAGAACATGGCTATGAAAAATCCATCAATAATAAATCCATAAATTTGTGACGATCTAAGGTACCATCTGATTCATCGGATATAAGGGCACTAGGATAACATTTTTGGTTTTCAATATCATTACCCTAAAGTTGAAGAATTTGAATTAGAATAAATACTTTCTTTATTTTGGTATTATCTCACTGTTGTTCATGCCTTGAACAATTTCCAATTCATATTTTAAAGAAATGATGTTGAATTTGTTATTCGTGAAGTGTTAGCAGATCATGTGATAGAATGACAGGTCATTCCATCTGTCTCAAACAAAAGGTTAGAAAAAGTTATTAAATATACATAAGTCGATCTATAGTGAGATTAATCATATATGATTCCTAAAATGGACTTACACTTCCTATATCATAATGCATAATATAATAATACTAGTTTATACTAAACTGGGACTTCCTGTAGGCCAGTGGTAGGCGATAAAGGCCAGTCGCACATCGGTTGTGGGTTCGATTCCCACAGCCTTGTCCGACGCGATGGGTTGTCACTCGTCCTGTAGGTTGTCCTTTTTCTAAAACTACATTACTATAACATCCCATCAATAATATCGAAAAAAAGTTCTATCCTTAAACAATACTAACTTATATCCAACATAATCCCTTCCAATCTTTAGGCTTATCCAAAATACTGTTGTCCAATCTCATATTATAGTGAAAACGATTACCAAAGAGTTTATATAACAAGAATTTTAATACCATCGTTGATCCCCGTATATCATGAGATATGTCTTGTTGGTCACATTCTAAACATTTTAAGGCCTTAATCATGTATTCTCTTGAAAAATGAATACCCATTGAATCTTAGTGAAAACATGAGTGTTTTCAAAAGTTAACTCTATTCACATAACAAAACCTCAAACCATGATATAACTATTTCCTTATATCAGTCATGAGCTCATGAATACTGTCAAACATTTCATTTTCTCCTTATCCCTTGATTATGCGCATATCATCTTTTTTCCAAATATATCTTAATCACTTTCCATGGTTACCGGTACCATAAAATTATTGAAAACCATAATAGACCAATACATAAATATTCCAATATTCCACGATACTATATACAACATTATTTAGGAATCACATTACATAAACACTTAATCATTCCACCACATCGTTTTCATATTCAACATCGCCAATAGTGATTGAATGTGACTTCCCTTTGTCCTTTTCCTTAAGTGGTTGCTCATGTAGATCATCACTAACCCTTGGATTAGGGCATTTATAAGCATAATGCCCTATTTCCTTGCACTTGAAGCATTGAAGTGTGGGTGGTGCGTTCTCTACAGTCTTTTCTTTATTCACATCATTAGAAACCCTTTTTCCATTACTTCGACACTCAGCTTCTTGATGACCTTCTTTTCCACACTTAAAGCATTTTCTAGTTCTTTTAAGACAATATCCACCATGCTTCTTTCCACACTTTGACCATAAGGAAAATTCATCTTCTTTTCACCATTATTCTGAGATTTCTCCTTGAACTCCATATTTCATTTCATGTCAAAACTATGAGATGGATAAGTAACACCAACTTCCATTTCTACCTTAATATCACAACGCACAATTTATTCATAGCTATTGAAGTCTCTTATAGGTAATGCCCTTCTAATATTTGGTTTTAAGGCACTGAAGAATTGATCAACTTTACTTTTATTTTGGATGATAAAGCCAGATGCATACCTTGAAAGCCTTGTAAAATTCTCTTCGTATACACCAACATATTCATCATCATTTTGATTTAGTTCAAGAAACTCCTTCTCCATCTTTGTTCGAAGAATATGAGGGAAGTACTTATTGAAAAATAAGTTCTTGAAGTCGTCCCATTCCATGGACTCAATTTCATCTCTTGGTCTCGTATTCTTGATAAGATTCCACCATTGATCAGCATCACCTTCCAAAAGATATATTGCTAAGATGAATTTATCATGTTCTGAACATTGAAGAACTGAAAATATATTTTCAGTGGTACTGATCCATTGTTCAGAAACAAGTGGATCAGAAGACCCACTGAAAAAAGGTGGATGTTGCCTCATGAAGGACTCAATAGAATATTGTTCCCTTATCTGCTCATTTGGAAGTCCATAATGATTCATAGCTTGTGTATGTATAGCAATAAGATTTTGCACTCCATCTCCCATAACATTTGTTTGTTCAGGAGGACAATCACTGCATTGTCCATTTCATTGATCAACACGGTTCCTTCAGGTTCCATCCATCGTCTAAAACCCAAAAAGAATAGTGTGAGTGGAAAAAATCATGCTAGGGAAAAAAACATAATAAAGGGGGAGTACCTTCAATATCAAACATCTTAGGTTTAATTCTATGATCGTTACTGTAATTATAGGACTATAACCTATAATTATACTTAACCTTAGGGACATCCATATACATACCTTAGAAATATCTCTCGGGATCTCACTAATGTTCTCTCATCCTAGTTTTCAAAGGTTGACTAAACCTTTCTTCTGGTACCAACTGTAGAGACCCGTATTTTGATGTACATGGACATTACATTACTTTTGCGGAATACATAATACATAACAAAAACAGACACACAAGGACCGTAATAGTTTAGTGTCTTTGGATACTTGGAACGTAATCTTCTAATCATGGTGAAAGATCTTCAACATCTCCCATAAGATCTTCTCCTTTTTGTTTTCTTACATAAAACCTTTCTTTAAATCCTGGGGAAAAAACATATAAAGGGTGAGTTCAAATGCTCAGTAAGGGTAAAAAAAAATATCAATCACATCATATATATAAGAATATATCTTTTGGAAATCATAACCTGTAAAAGAGATCATAATTTCATAACATGGGATAAATCAGAGTAGTGAAATGTAATCCCAATAATCATAACTTAAAACATGAAACTTTGTGGCATACAAACATAATCATAGAGAATCATTTCTTATAAATCAAGACACATTTACAAGACTATCTTAGTGGACAAAGTCCATTTATGAACCGAGTTTACTCCTCGTTTCAGTCCTGTTTCACTAAACCGGTTTAACATGTCGTTCCAGCCATGTCTATCTCATGAGATATAAAATATTTACCCAATGAATTTGAGGGAGATATAGGTCCCATCATTCTCATAATTATACCATTCTTATGTGTGCGACAAAATCATAAATCATACATCATTGCAAAACCCATGTGATAAAAAATGGGATTCTTAAACATCATGACATCATAAAACAATTCATATAAGATAAAGGTGTTCATAAAAATAATTCCATCACAAGATAATCAAATCAATGTAATAATAGGGATAGAAACAGACCCCTATATTATCTTAGATGGAAAATAATTTTGATAAAACACTTGAACTCCATTCTTGAGGAAAATATCCTTTCTACTTCAAAAACATTTTCCTTTCTTAACATGTCATACATTTTTAAACTAAATAAAGTTGATTAAAAATAAACTTGAAAACTTGTAAAGGAAGCTTCTTGGAAATAATGTATTAAAAATCCTTTCATGCCATATATGTTAAAAAAACATTCTTCTCGTACTTTTGTTAGAAAAGTCAAAAATTACCTCGTACAAAAACGACAAAAGATTCCTTTCATATCTTTTACTAAAAACTCACCGAAGTGTAAAATTGGATTTAAACAATTATAGGTGGATGGATACAATATTAAATATTGAGTAAAAATGGATGTGGTTGATAAAATACACCCCATTAAATACCAATGTAGAAAAAATCTCGTATAAAATGAGATTTTGATATTTTCCCTTGCCTTAGGTCCGATTTGCTTCGTATGTGTCTGAACCTCCTCTTCTTTGAAGTGCCTCTTTGAGATCTCTTCTTAGGGCACTAAAATTGGTCTTTGAAGAAGACCAGGACCTCTCGGATGTTTCTAGGGAAGTGGGGAAGTGAAATGGGCAGGTTTTGGCCGAGCATGAAGGCTCAAATTGGTGTGAGGAGGAGAGGGAGGAGGTGCCCTTTTATAAGGGAGGAGAGGGGCACCTTTGGAATAACAAAAAATATTATTTTATTATAAAGTCAAATTCGGTTTTTAATAGCTCAAAATTGATATATTTCGAAGCGAAGGTGGGTATGGGTCGTAATCATCTCATCCGATAGAATTTAGACAAGTTTAGGTATCAATTTTAACCTTATCATTTAGATTACACTTTAAGTTAGATAATTTAACTTTTACTGTGTCTTCTTGTTTTCTTACACTATAATGTTAATAAACTTACTATATCAAGACAAACGAACCCCAAGATGTTTATTATTAATATATATAACCTTATATAAGTCATTTGGCCGAACCTGAGATTTTTAGGAATAAAATAACACTTACTAATATATTATTTGTTTTAAAAACTATTTTATGTCAATTTTGACACTATTTGGTAATTGATTTTTGTGAAAATCATAACGGAATTATTAGTTCGAAAAAATTTAATTATATCAATACTAACATGTCATATAAACATATAGAATTATTTTAATTCATAAAAAGTCTCAAATTACATTTATTTGGGTATTTATAACATCAGTTATGTCAATATTTCATTAATAAGATAATTTCTGCATCACCATTGTATCATAAATATATTAAATTATTTTAAGTCTAAAATTTACAAATTAAATACCATTATGTAGGAAAGATTTTTATCTTTCTAATTAATATTTATAGTAGAATTTATCTTATGTATAACCCTATATCAAAAATTCTTTAGTTATTAAACTTTGATTTTAACTATTTTAACCCTTCTTTAAATAAATTGATAATAAATGTCCTAATCTAATAAAAGTGGGCCTAAATGGTCATATTTGATTCCTAAGGTTGTTTTTGGTCGAATTACACTTATCCAATAGAATTAGGACATGTCTTAGTGTAATAATAATATCCTTTTTACCCTTAATTACCCTATTTACTTTTAACCGTGGTAAAAAAAAGTAAAAAGTTACTATTCACCCAAAATTATTTTCATCTCATTGAACCAAATTTTATTCTTTGATATTAACCATGTCTCTTGGATTTTTGAAATTCCATTCACAGAAGCGGTAAAATTAAGTTTTATGAAAAACACAGTTTTTTAACTACCACTTAGTGGTTTCACTATTCATCAAAAAATGAAAGTTTCCAGAAAAATACCAAAACATAGGCCTAAGATATATTTGATATTATGAATTCAAAAATTATTTCTATTTTACCAAATTCAAAACATATCAGTTACATTAACTAATTTAAAATTTTATTCCCGTCGTCAAAACAAATAGCGTGTTTTTAAGAGAAATAACTATCAAAAGATTGACACTTGTTTATGTCTGGTTTAAATGTGAAATTACATCCAATGAGCAACATTGTATTAAATTGTAAAATTATATTCTAAATATACTTTAATACCACTCAAATTAGTAATTTATCACTACTAATTATTGCGATTAAAAAAGTTGTTTTTAACTAAAATTTAGTAATTTTCATTATTCATCAGAATATGAAAGTTTTCCTAAAAGTACCAAAATTTCCCCATAAGCTAATTTCGATATTCCGAATCCAAAAATGAAGTCCATTTTGAAAAATAAAATTTAAAAAATTTCAAAACGTGGTTATTACTATTCATAACGGCTAGTTTTAATAATATTTTAATAACATATCGTTGTTTAGTGAAACTTGGTATTGCGTACGATGCAAGCTATCGAGGAAGGCCGCGGTTGCGTGTAAAGCAAGCCAAGCTAGTATTGTGTGTAGTGAAAGATTCCTTTGATGATTTATATAACATAAAAACAAAGTATTTCTCATAAAAGTCTCGGGTGTTACACACATGGTTTATTTTCAATATTAAATGAACCATGTTCGAACCATATAAAACTAATCTATAAAAATATACGTGTTTTTTAGATGAAAACATGTTTAGCCTAAACAATGTTCCAAATATATTTCCCCTATTGGCATCCTCATCACATTTTATAGTTTCCAGGGAAAGGAACATTGTTTCTAATAACTATGAATCAACCATGAACATCTCGAAAGACTACTAAATACTCTAAAAAACTACACAGACTGAGCTAAAAAGATTGAAATTAAAGTGGTAAAAATTAATTTTAAAATGTACCTAAAAGTGACAATTTTTTATGGCAATTATTCCCACTATAAAATTTTCATCCCCCAAAAAATCAAATTGAAGAAGGTGGACACATAAACAAATGATTGAAAAGAACCATCATCATTGAATCCCATTACCATGACTTGGAAAATCCCTACATTATTTCCAAATAACTTATACATATGTAATGTAATTCCCTCATAATATTTTTTTCATGAGAATCAACTAGTTGATAGGATCCTTAATCATCAATAAACTGGTTCCACATCAAGATCCTGCAAATAAAATTTGGGTTTTGGATGACCCTCCTTTAATTGTTATACATGGAAAAAATTATGAATTCAATCGAACTGAGATAATAAAATAAGATCATATTCCCCTACATATATCAGATCAACAATCTCAAACAGTCCCATGAATATGGGAGCTATCCTTCCATCCTTTCTAAACTGTTGGTGTCCCAAATGAGGTGGCACATTCAATAAAACACTATCACCAACCATAAAATCCAATGTTCAATATTAGTGTCCCACATTGGATTAATGTTAAATCTAAGATATAAACATCCATAGACCTATGACCTTGATCCTTATTGAATTTTCCAAAATAATGGTCATCCCTATCATAGAATATTCTTCCATCTCTAAACAATAAAGGGATGTTTTGAAAGGTTGAATATAGAAATATTTAAAGGGTGACATTTTGATGGATTATTTGTAGCTATTAATATCCTTGAACTAAACCATTCCCAAATGGATATCTTAATATCCTTCAAATTCATGGGTGCAAATATGGTGCATTCTGAAAAATGTTTTACTATCTCACATTATTTGTCTATATTTTGGGGGATAAAAAGTCATTCTCAACATAACCAAGTATCACATTGTATTCTCAGTGACCTTTGATAAACTAGTGTACAAAAAGGGTATATATATATAATGATGGCTGATAAAACTCCTTGAAACAAAACAATATCTTGTGCATTCAAATTTCATAACTCTACAATTCTATCGGTGTCCCAAATTGGACGAATGTGTGGATATTTTATTATCCTTCAATAACAACCCAAATAGAATTCCTATCACGGGGTGTCCATTGTTGTCCTATGATAAAATCAATGAAACCCATATAAAATGTTTATATTGTCCTAGGGAGAGGTTGAAGTATCCCATATAGTCATTCATGGACTTCCTTAATTTATTGGTATGTATATAAATGAAACATGAATACATATATATCTCATCTCATACCCGACCACTAAAACTAAATCTTTACGTTATAATGCATCTTTAAAGTATCTAAATAAATGACCCACTAAGATCAATAAAATGCCTCTAAAAAGATCATTCTCATCAATGATGATTGTGAAAACTAAAGGATATTATCCTTACAATATAAATAATCCTTAATACTCATGAATTAATTGTGAAATTTTTCCTCTAGGAAAACCAAAAAAGGATAGATAGTGTATGTTTTATTCTTTCTAAAATGATTACATTTTCCTCCTCCTTTGAACCCTTGTGAATTAATGTAAAAATAGTAATATGATTCCAATCATCCTAGATTATTTAATAGCATCTTAGGAAAAATTCATACAAATCGATTATATAAAAACACTCCCATTTAATAGTGTAAAAGAAATTTAGAAATAAAACAACTGAAGATACCAAATACATAACCTCTACCCAGGTCAATGTATTTAAGAGAAAGGAGGTAATTATAACTCTAACGATATGATAAAAATAATGAACCTTTTTTAATAATGTAGTTTAACAAACACAAGAAGACTCCCATAACCACTGATATTTTGAAAGCATGTTTTGTGTAATTAATTACCTTTAGTACAAGTTGAAGAGAAACATTCACCACCATGTGGAATCTCTATATAATATAAAACCCAAACATTCCCCTAAATCATCACAACAGACAACATATACCTACCCAATCTATAAAAACCTATTATGTTGTTGATGTTACAGGTTTTTTCAAATCACTAAAGTAAGTATAATTTTTATATTCCCATATGCAATTTACCCTCTTTCAGATACCATAGGTCAATTGTGATTCTAGAAAAAATAAATTCTTTAGGAACAACCAATAGTATCCTATTAATAACAAGAAACACTAAATTGTAAAAATATTCACTAATTCCTACCACAACATGAAAACATTAAAATTCTCGGGTTTGAAAGATATTCCACTTTTTGAGACCATTTTTTCAATGAAAGTAACTTATTGGATACAAAAAATACATTTTTTAACTTTGAATAAATGTGGTTGTAACACCCCGACCACAGAAGCCTAGAGCTCGTGCAATATTTTAATTCATTGGCATGATTACAAGGAATCAAGTCCCTATGGACCGATCAGTTTAGCAGTCTTGTAAAATATATTACATACATGAATGTTACATTACACATTAGAAAAATAAAACACATCATACATGACCCTTTGAGAATGCCATTATCCTCTAGCATAACCCTTCTTATCAATAATAATACACATCTTGGAATCCTAGTAAAATAAAATATAAGAAAGGGGTGATCTCAAATGCTTTGTAACGGTATGAAATACAGTGGAAGTTAACATAAACATGAGGTATGTTGAAAAATATAAAACACATGCCTTTAAAAATAATAAACATGAGCACTTTATGGAAGGAATGTGAGATGACTATATAATGAAATAATAAAACAAAGACATGGGTATTATACTAGTCCAATAACCACATTAAACATCAATAATATTTTCTTAATACAGAAATGTATAATTCCAGACATTCGGAAACATTTTTTCATGGCCTCATCCAAGATGTCCAAAAATGATTAATGCCTCAACAAAAACCGTATATCAAATTGGGAAAGGCCTCAGCCAATTCCACGTCTAATTCTCTCATGAGGCCTACCAATGCATCAAGGATCTATACCGGGATCCAACCATCACTTACTAAGTCCAATACATTCCTCATTTGAAAAGGTTGAAAAATAACATAAAGATTCATATTAAAACTAGCATAAGATATGTCAATACATTAAACATAAACCATGAATGGTATAAAAATTACACATCCATAGTAAAACATATCCCAAAAAATCCAATAAAATTTTGAATATTTGGATCATAATTAATCAACATAAAACAAGATTAAAATCCATCAAAGGATGTTGACATAGATGAAAATTATTTGTAAAACTCTTTGAGAGAAATATCCATTTTCCATTAAAAAAATTTAAAGTCACACATTTATAAAAGATATAATTTAAAATTTATTTTTAATAAAATTTTCCCATACCACTTTGATACTTTTTAAAAGAATTATCATTTCAAAACATTCATGTTCTTAAAAATAAATCCTTAGAATCATTTTGAAAATATTGACATTAATTAAAAGGATTTAGAAAGATAAATCTGTAAGAAAAATTAAAATGATGATATAGTTAAAAATAACCTCCCATAAAACCTTAAAATATTCCTTTTGATAAAATATTTATGAAATATGGGTATCGAAATAAATATGTCCCAGAAAATACTTAAACGTAAACAATCTTAGATAATAATGAGATTGAGGAAATAATTATTACCTTGCAGTTTCCTTTGATTGAGGGTATGTTTAACCTCCTTTATAATGACAATAGTATGTTATTAAATTATAATCGAACCATATTCATATTTATTATATCATACATGATTCATTTATGACTTTATACTACCCTTTTAATAATTATTTTTATGTTAAATTAACATTTTGGGTAATAATCGCTCTCTTTATCGTATGTGTTTTAACTTGTTATTCTTGATAGAATCAATTAGAACGTGATCTAAATACTTCCACAATATAATAATTGATTTATATATCATATATATTTATAATATAAATATTTATAATTGATAGGTATATGAAATTGAAGGCACTGTTTATAGAGACAGTAGTCGTACGTACGCATAAACGTTGTTTCCGTTTTCATATCGTATTGAACGAAAGTAAGTGAATAAGATATATGTAAGTATATATATATATCCCATAGCATTATTATTTCATATATTACATACTTATTAATAATATATATTTTTATAATCATTATTGAATGGTGAACATGAGAATGAATCTCATCGCATCGTGGAGATGGTAATCTGTACGTACGCACGAGCGACAATATCAATATATTGATGGTGAAATTGTATGTAATTGGATGGTATATAATATATAAAGAATAATTACCATGTTATGATTATTATTTACATTATTTATACTCATTATTATACTCATCCAAATAATGATGAGTTTGAATAATAAACTACACCACGACGTGGAGACGGTAAGCTGTACGTATGTAGGTATGGTGACATTGCCATTTCAAGGATGTATAGAATAACGAATATGGTTCTACCATATTTATAATAATGTAAAATTATGTTAGAGTTATTTTAGTTATTATTCTGGTATGGACACAACAAAGAAAGAGGAAGTGGAAGATGAAACGAACTTGAACGGAGCGGTGAAATTATTATCTCTTTTTCAGGTGTTTCCTTTTGAGTTGATCAAAAGGGATATTGGGTTGGCTTTATGATCGAAGTAAGGACTATAGGATTACATTAATAATTTTGGGAGGATATTTTGGTAGGGTTTTACCGAACCAAATGGATTTGGAGGTGTCATTTTGAGAGAAGATGAAGTTCCCTTTTATAAGAGAGGTGAGGGTCACTTTAGGAAAAGCTTGGAATATAAGTTTATAATAAAATCATTTTCGGTTTCTAATGGATCCAAAATGATTTATTTCCCGTATAATGTGGGGATGGGTCCAAAATCACTCAACAAATAGGTTTTATATAGGTTTAGGTCACCCTGTTAACCTTATCTTATAGATTTAACTCTTATTTAAATAGTTTAACATTTATTGTGTCTTCTTGTATTCATACAGTATGTGGTTAATAAACATACTCTAAACTACCAAGATAACCTCAAGTGGTTCATTAATGACATATATATTATTATTTAATCCCTTTAGTAGATCCTTATATTTTTAGGAATATTATATAATTTAATAATATAATATTGTTCTATAAATTCATTTATGTCTGTTTTGACACTATTTATTATTTGGTTTATCTGAAATTCATAACAACTTTCTTACTTCGAACAAGATACGTTGGATCAATCCTAACATGTCATATTCACCTATAAAAAATTTTTTTACCATAAAAACATTAATATTATAATTATTTTAATATTTATAATCCCATTTATTTGATTCCTTCATTAATAAGGTAATTACTACATCGTCATTATGTCATAAAACAATTTAATTATATAATGTCTAAAAATTATAAATAAAATACAATTATGTAGGAAATATTTTAATCTTTTTAATTAATATTTATAGAAGAAAATAATACTTAAATAACACCTTCTAAAAAAGTATTTACTAAAAGATATATGTTTTTGTCATTTTTGGCTTTACTTTAAATTAATTAATATAAAGTGTCATTAACACTCTCAAGTGGCTCCATGTTGTCCCAAAATCGACCCCAGGATACCCATTATACTAAATGTATCAATAAATAGTAGTAGTACACATGTTAGGGTTATGTAATATTATTATTATAATATTTTTTTACCTTTATTTAACAGATTCACGATTTAACCATGGTAAATAAATTATTTACTGAAGTAAATATACGAAATGACGAAAAATAAAAGTTACCTATTTAAAAAATTTAGACCTCATGATTCAAACTATGGAATCCATTTTTCCAAATTAAAAACACATAAGAGGCAAAAATTAATTTAAAATTAACTCCCGTTGTCAAAGCCCAAAAGTGGGTTTTTTAAAAGTAAAAACTATCAAAAATTGACATGTGTTTATGCCGAATTTAAATATAAAATTTTTTATAATGACCTAAATTTTATTAAATGATAAAAATATAATATAATTATACTTTAAAAAAATCAAATTCTTTATTTAACACAATAAATTACTTCGATTAAAAAAGTTGTTTTCAATTAAAACATAGTATTATTAACTATTCATGAAAATATGAAAGTTATTAGAAAAGTACCAATAATTTATGAAAAATTAATTTTTATTTACCTCTTCTATATAATAGTTTAATTTCATTAAATTTTATATATAAAAATGTGAAATATTGGTTTTAAAAATTGTTCGTCATTAAAAGGTAGTAAAATAGCAATTTTTTAAAAAATACTTCTCTTATCTGAAAATAAAAATAAATTTTTTCTTATATTATGTCTAATAAAGACATAATATGGATGTTAAAATTATATATATTATATAATATTAAATATGAAGTTAATAATATTCATAACTTCTTTTTGAATGGCTAGTTTGGTAAGTTGTGGTGCGCTCGAACACGGAGCTGCTTGTTGCATAAGCTATTGAATTGTATTAATGAGATAAAGTACTATGAAATCTTGGGGTGTTACATTTTCACCTTCTTCAATAAATCTAATCCTAGAAATTTGAAATTTTTCTTCGAAAAGAAAAGGTTAAAAATATAAAAATACATTTGTGGAAAACCCACATCAGAAATTGGGTTAATAAAATTTAGTCTTAATAAGAGGGAAAGGGAAATGAAAAAGTCCCCACCAAATTATGATATCGATTAGGATAACATTGGTATAAATTTGAGACACATAATTGGAGGTAAAATTTAAATATTTATAGGGTTTGATTGAGGTCATAAATCAAAAACAAGTTTAAAATTGAGGGCCTCAAAGCCATAAATTTACGATGATTTGAAATATCATCGGTTCAAAAATAGCATGAGGTATTAAGATAACACATTTTTTTTTAATATCACTTCCTTAATGTTTTTGAATTAATATTTTCATATAATAATAGGAAAAATAAAATTTTCATGTAGAGTATAATCCTTCAACTAATTCCTACCACAAACTCATCTTTCACTACAAAAGATAATAGAATTCAAAAATATTATATTTATCCTAATCGTATAGAATTTATAATTAATTTTTCATAATATTTAAAAAAAACTATATTATAAAAACCAACTCAACATGTAGGCCAGTGGTAGGTGATCCACCATTGTCACCCTTCGGTTGCAGGTTCAAGTCTCACGGCCTTGCCGGACGAGACAAGTTGTCGCCCGACCACCGGGTTGTCTTTTTTATGCCAATACAAAAAAATCTCAAGAATTAATTTTACCTTAATTATAGTATCCAATGTCAATCTTAATCGATTCCAAACTTTAGAGTTATCCAAGAATACTTTTGTCCAAACTCATAGTTCAAAATTTATAAGCAAGGTAAACTCAATGAAGATCATTTTTTCCACGTAATTACAAGTGAATACCTAAATCATTTAATATTTTAAAACAATTTAACACCCTGAATTTACATAAATCCTTATTGGATACATTCATTATCCATTATTTCATAAAGAATAGTGGATATATCCCTTATATCCAAAATTTTTGTAAACTCCAACAATGATAGATTATACCAATCATTAATCAGTTTCATGGTAGTCAAGAATATCCAATATAATTAATCCAAATTAATCATATATAATTCCTAAATCACTACCTCAATATTATAACCATATTATGGTTCATCTTTCTCTCAACCATATAATTTCCAAAAGAAATTAACCTTCTATTGAGTCACTTTTCTTGGTTCTACACAATCTCATGTCCTTAATGAAATATTTCTATTGTACAATCCGTATATACTCTATAATTCTTATAACATGTACATCATTAATATTATACTCAAATGAAACAATACTTTAATGATAATATAAAAACACTAATCATTCTGCTTCATCTATGGTAGTATCATAACTTGATTATTATCTAATATCATCATTTGGGGCATACTCAGATAATTTGGGCATTGATTCTAATAGTTTCCAAACTCCTTACAGATAAAGTAAATTACTTTTGAAACCATTTTCTTACCCTTGAAATCATGTACTTAGTGTCATTTTTCTCTACACATATAACAACCTCCCATTCTCTTCAAGCATTTCCCAAGGTGATTCTTTCCATAGTTATCACATATGGTAAAATCCTTCTTTCCCACTCTTTCCTTTATCCATCTTTCTATCTTCCATCCTTTTCTTCTCTTGTTTACTTTCAAATCCATCGGACTCCGAGAATTCATTACTTATCTTATTAACACAAGATTCTATTTCTTCATATGATGAGAATACATGGGATACTATTTCCCTATTAATTAATGTCTTAATACAATGAAATATATCTTCCTTATTAATCATTCGATTATTTGTATTACATAAATTATCATTCCATCTACTAGGAACCATTTCTAAACAATAGCATGCACTTGGTTAGTTTATGAATCGCAATACATAATTCAAAACTTGTAAAATAAATAACGTAAATTGAAAAGGTTATGCATATAATCTATAATCATAAAATGCTTTCTTTGAGGAAGTATTTATTCCTAAATCCTTCATAATGGCTTGTAAAGAAAATGTGAATTATCCAAAGCATATCCCCCAGGAGCGTCGTAACCAAGACTGTAGTAAGGCCCATTTTCGTTTACCAGGATATCCCAGGTCAAGCACGAAACACCTTGTCTGAGTTTTCACTTCTAGATACAAATGTGCCAGAGACGCCTCTACCTGATCGTATCTAGACAAAGATGTATTTCTTGGAAAATTCAGAAAATCTCTATATTACCAACATTCTAGGTAGTTATTCTATAAACATTCTCAATGTCTATCTGAGTTTAATGTTCTCTAATCATAGTTTATCTAAATCTATTTCCAAGTTTGTTTCTAAACTTCCTCTGATACTAACATTAATGCCCCGACCCTAGAAGCCCAGAGCTGGTGCATTATTTTAATAAATTAGCATGGTTTCAATGAATCATGTCCCGAAGGACTGATCAGTTTACCAGTCATGGAAAATAGATTACATACATGAACGTAACATTACACATTATAAAAATAAAATTCAACCTAAATGATCCTTTGAAAATTCCATTAATCCCTAATATTAAACCTGCTTTTCAATCATAATAAACTTCTTGGAATCCTGGGAAAATAAACCATAAGAAAGGGGTGAGCTCAATTTCTCAGTAAGGGTATGTAATATAGCATAAGATAACATTATCATTAGGCATGGTGAATAATTTAACACACATTCCTTTACATATAATAAACATTAACACTTTATGGTCGGAATATGAGATGAGTAAATAATTCCATAATAAAACATAGTCACGGGTATTCTACTAGTCAAATAACCACATGAACCATCAATAATATTTTCATAATTAGGGAATGTATAATGATGGACATTCTAAAACATTTTGTCAAGGCGTCGTCCATGACGTCTAAAAATGATTCAGTCTTTGGCCAAAACTATATATCTAATTTTGAAAGGCCTCGGCCAATTCCACGTCTAATTCTCTCATGAGACCTACCAATGCACCTAGGAGCTATATCAGGCCCCACCTGTCGTTTACTAAGTCCAATACATTACTCATATGAAAAGGTTGAAACATAACATAAACATTTATATTAAAACTAGCATACAAAATTTCAATACATTAACCATAAACCATGAATGGTATAAAAATAACACATCCACATGCAGATATATCACAAATCATTCAACGCAATATCGAAGATTTGTATCATAATAAATTAGCATTAAAATTATAAATGTCATCAAATAATGTTGACATAGTTGAAAATGATTTGTAAAACTCTTTGAGAGAAATATCCCTTTTGCATGAAAAAATTTAAAAGTCACACATTTGTAATGGAAGTAATATAAAAGCTATTTTTGAATCAAAGTATCACATAACACTTTGAATCTTTTTAAAAGAATAATCATTTCAAAACATTCGTGTCCATATAAATAAATCCTTATAATCATTTTGAAAACATGGAAATTAATTAAAAGGATTTACAAAGGTAAATCATTTAAAAATTTAAAATGATGATCTAGTAAAATAGATCCTCCGATAAAACCATAAAAGATTATTTTTTTTAAAAATTATCAAATATGGGTATCTAAGATAAATATTTCTCAATAAATACTTACACATAAACAATCTCATATAATAATGAGATTGAGGAAATAACCCTTACCTTGAACTTTCAATTGGTCTAGGGTACGTTTAACCTCCGGTATAATGACCATAGTATGTTATTAAATTATAAAATAACCATATTAATATTTATAATATTATACATGATTCATTTGTGTCTTCATACTACCCATTAAATGATGATTGTCATGTTAAATTAACATTTGGGGTAATAATTGATCTCTTTGTTGTATGGGTATTAACATGTTATTCTTGATAGAATCATTTAGATCATAGTTTAAATTCTTCCAGAATATAAACCTTGATTTATATATCATATATATATAGAATATAAATATTTATAATAGATAGATATATGAAATGGAAGTCACCGTTTATGGAGACGGTAGGCCGTACGTACGCATAAACGATGTTTCCGTTTTCATATCGTATTGAATGAATGTAACTGAATAAGATATATATAAGTACATAAATATATATATACATATATACATATCTCTCCATTAGAATTATAATTTCATTTATTACATACTAATTAATAATTCATATTTTTAAAATCATCGTTCAATGGTGAACGTGGGAATGAATCTCATTGCGTCATGGAGACAGTAATCTGTACGTACGCACGAGCAACAATATCACTTTATTGATGGTGAAGTCATATTTAATTGGATAGTATATCATATATACATAATCATTAACTTGTTATATTTATTATTTTCATATGTTATACTCATTATTATACCCATCCAAATAATGAAGTGTTTGAATAACAAACTACACCACGACGTGGAGACGGTAAGCTGTACGTACGCACGTATGGTGACTTTGTCATTTAGATGATTGATAGAATAACGAATACATTTGTACAATATTTATAATAACCTCATATTATATAGGAGGTACTGGATTTATTTTTTTGTTATAGAGACAACAAAGAAAGAGGAAGTGGAAGATGAAAAGAACTTGAAAGGGGCGGTAAAATTATTACCTCTTTTTTGGGTGTTTCCTTTTGAGTTGATCAAAACGGATCTGTAGGTTGGCATTATTATAAAAGTAAGGACTCTAGGATTATTTTAGGCATGTTTTAAGGATATTGGGTCATGGTTGGGCTGAGCCAAATGGATTTGGAGGTGTGATTTTGAGAGAAGAGGAAGTGCCCTTTATAAGAGAGGCGAGGGTCACTTTAGGAAAAGCTTGCAATATTATTTTATAATAAAATCATTTTCTATATCTAATTGCTCAAAAATAAATTATTTCTAGGATAAGGCGGGAATAGGTCCAAAACCACTCAACAAATATGTTTTAGACGGGTTTATTTCAACATATTAACCTTATCTTTAAGATTTAACTCTTAGTTAAATAGTTTTACTTTTACCGCATCATCTTTTATTCTTACACAATATGGTTAATAAACATACTCTAAACACCCAATAGAATCAAAAGTGGATAATTAATGAAATATATAATATTATTTGAGCCCTTTTGAGAAACCTTATATTTTTAGTATTATTATATGATTTATTAATATAATATTTGTTTTAGAAACTCATTTATGTCAATTTTGACACTATTTAGTATTTGGTTTATGTGAAAGTCATAACAACTTTATTACTTCGAACAAGATAAATTTAATCAATATTAACATGTCATATTCACCTATAAAAAAAATTTATGTCATAAAAACATTGAAATTATATTTATCTTGATATTTATAATAGCATTTATTTGATTCTTTCATTAATAATGTAATTACTACATCGTCATTGTGTCATTAATAATTTTAATTATTTAATGTCTAAAAATTATAAATAAAATTCCATTATTTTTTACATTGTTTTAAATTTCTAATTAATATTTATATTCGAAAAGATAACTTATATTACACCTTGTCAAAATTGTTTTACTAAAAGATATATGTTTATTACATTTTTGCCTTTACATTAAATTAATTAATATAAAGTGTCCTTATCACCCTCATGTGGAACCATGTGGTCCCAAAATCTTCCCAAAGATACCCATTTTCAAAAATGTATCAACCAATAATAATAGGACACATGTTAGGGTAATTTAATATTTTTATAATAATATTAGTTTACCCTTATTTACCTGATTTACCCTATAACCATGGTAAATAAAATATTTACTGAAGTAAATATTCACAATGTCTAAAAATAAAAGTTAACTATTTACACAAATTGGACCTTCTGATTCCAAATATGGAATATATTTGTCTAAATTTAAAACATTGAAGTAGCAGAAATTAATTTAAAATTAATTCTTGTTGTCAAATCCAAAAAGTGGGTTTTTAAAAAGTAAAAACTATCAAAAGATTGACATGTCTTTAGGTCAACTTTAAATTTGAAATAACATATTATGACCTAAATTGTATTAAATAAAAAAAATATAATCTAATTATACCAGAAAATAATTAAATGCATAATTTAACCCCAAAAGTTATTTTGAATACAAACGTTTTTTTCAATTAAAACATATTATTTTTAACTATTCATCAAAATATGAAGGTTATCAGAAAAGTACCAAAAATTTATACAAAGTAAATTTTTAGGTCATTATTCTAAATAAGAATTTAATTTCATTAAATTGAATATATAAAAGGGTCAAATATTGGTTTTAAAAAGGGTTTGTCATTAAAAGGTTGTAAAAAAAGCATTTTATGAAAAATACTTCTTTTATGTGAAAAAAATGAAGATATTCTTATATTAGGTCTAAGAAACACAAAACATATATTTTAAAATTATATAGATTATATAAGATTTAAAATGCAGTTAATACTATTCATAATAGCTTTTTGAATGACTAGTTTGGTATGTTGTGGTGCACTCGAAGTTTGTGTTGTGTGTAGCATAAGCTATTGAATTGCTTTAATTATATAATGTACTTTTAGATCTTGAGGTGTTACATTGGTGTTCTACTAGTATTTCCAACATACCACTGAGGTGGAACTTGTTCTCTTCAATAGTTCCCAAGTAGACCATATTTTCTTCATAAAATACCAAAAGGAAGGAATAAATGTGTTAGTGGAATATATAATTCCTCTAAAAAATGAATACTGTTGAATAATTAATCATTCCAAAAGGAATAACAAGATATTCCAAATGGCCTTACCGACAGTTGAACATTGTTTTAGGGATTTCTAATTCCTTAAAATTAAGCCGGTCATACCGTGATCAAGGATTAATTTTTCAGAACCAAATTTACCCATTTTATTGATCATATTAATCCTCGATAATGGTAAAAGGGTTATAATTCTTGATTATCTCCAAATTATGATTTTCATAATAAACACATAAAAAATATTCTCATCATCCTTCCTTAAAAAATGTATTGGTGTTTACCAATGTGACATGTTATAACAAATGAAACCAGTGAATTTTAAGACATATAATTATATTTTAAACTCATTTAACTTATATAGATTCATTAGGTATGAATAAAATAATATAGGTTGGGTTTAAGTTCTCATATCTATCAAGAAATCCACCCCCCTCTCTTGAGGTCAACCAAAAAAGTAATTAGGAAATGCTTATAAAAATTTACTGACTACTGGGGAATGTTGAAAACATGAAGTTTCAGATACATATTCAACTAAAAAAAGAATATTTTATTTTACAAAACTCCAAAAAATGAATGTCTTTCTCAGCTAGGAAATAGATCCCATTCCCCTTGAATCATATGAGAACTCCTATCAGGGGTAGCAAAGGAAACCTATCATTGGTAATAGTCGATCCATGACTTATAAAAAATTAACAAGTCCATCCGAAGGATAATATCAATGATGTCAGTATCATGGATAAATATAAATCTTAATAGATCAGAATATGATATATAGAAGGTGAAAGAGGGGTATAAGAATCATTTTTCCCTCCACATTCTAGGTGGGTTTGCAGTTTTCATAACATATGTCATGATATTCATCTATATGTTCAGGGAATTCATGAAATGGGGTGATATAAAATATTTATAGTTAAAAAAATAAAATAATGAAATCATTATAGATGAAGTAATAAAAATATAACCTTTTATGGTTTAGAGACTCCCTTAAATTCCACCAAGGATTCTTCTCTTATGTGTGACTTGTTCAAACTATGAGTTTCTTGTGTACCAACAAAATACTATAGCTAATACCATTCTTCCTTATAGTAATTAATTGGTAATACCAGCCTTCATGGTTTTGATGAACTCATTATAGTACATGGAACTAAGAGATCCGAATATAACTTCAAAAAAGGTCTTTATGTCCACATGAGAGATGGTTTTTTAGAGATCCCATACAATTTCAATCCACTTTATCTAACTTTCCACACTGGAAGTGAGTAATAGGTATCTTACAACTTATGTAAAATATTATATGAGACTTATACTAGAATATTATTCCACATACATTACAACAATCATTACACATCCTCATGATTCTATAAGAGCCACTAGATTCTTCATAAAGATGGTGAGGAAAACAAGGAATCACAGTCTTACCTGACAAGGAAACCTTTTCTAATAGAATTTAATCCAATATCTTAGTAAATATGAAAAACATCACCATAAATAATTCAGATTATATTTCCATTAGTGGGCCTATAAAAAACTCTAATGCTATCATTTTTTGATAAATAAAAACATTAGTGGAAAACATGTATGTTCTAAAATGTGGTTGGAATAGTCCATCTTTGGTCGATCACCATTGTGATGGTTGAGGAAATCCATGGAATTTTATAATATCAATGTCACTGGGGAAACTATTAAGGGAATATTTCAATAAATTCATTCCCTCTATGCCCAACTGAGGTTTTTACAAAACATCCATGTACCATTATCTTCTGTTACGACTTTAATGTTTTCAAGCATCACACATTACATTAATTGATTCTAGGGTTTCCAAATATAAAAAATACATTTATTTATTTCCCACAAATTTTCTCCTTCTTAGGTGTCAATATTCCCTTAGAAGGAAGGTGGTTTCTAGAGGATAAACTCTATTTCTAGATCTCTTCATCCTACAACTTACTGTTTGGCTTCTCTTAATGGAACTAGAATCGGTTCGGCACCATAGTCCATTGTATAAACCATGATCACTAAAACCTCAACAATACGTTGGTCCGCTGGTGGATCCACCCAATGAAAATTTTCCATAACACCCACCTATAAATTCAAAATATGTATTTCGGGAGGCATGGATCATTAATAGACAAACAAAAAATGGATAACCAACAAATCATAAACTAACCTAAATTATAGGACACACTAAAAGATTTATTTTTCTTAAAAAAATAAGGAACATGAATTCAAATAAATAAATGACTTAAGGAACCCTTTTTGACACCTTATGGAAATATAATTTTTATTGTAACAATAGTTGTCCACGAACTCACTCAAAATTTACACCTTATGTCCAAAAAATACCATCTTCTAACTACCTAGACCAACCACAAATAAATTATGGGAACTCCCTATAATGAAAATTTTTCAAGAACCATCCTAAATACATCATAAAACTAGGAACCCAAAATTACCATCAATAAAGACCTAAGGGAATCTCGGATCCCCGAGGGTATAAAAATAGGTCATCATCATTGATGAATACCATTAAGGATTATTTTTACCATTAAATACAATAGATATCAACCATCCATGTTATATATAAAGTTACCAAGATGATAAGACATAGATGTATGAAAACAATATATCCATACTATAATAAGAGAAAAAATAGAAGATAATCAAAAAATATCCAATATCATAAACCAAGACCCCAACTCTTTGTAAAACGATTTTAATCATTCTACAACACCACTGGAGACATTCCATACCCTCTAACATTACTAAAATCACATGCCCTCTTGCTCAGATACTTATTACCATAAGAGCGGCATTTGTCTTAATCGTTATCTAAAAATAAATTTCTTTCATATACCGAATAGTATATGAATGTGTGAAAACAATAAGCCATGTAAGATCCCACTATTTGTTATATAAAATTTCTTTAATATATAAACCACATTTTTGATCTTTTAAAAGATATATACAAAGAAACTATCTTTTCATTGTTTCATATAATGATTGGAGAAATAAAAATTTTCACATAATTTTGGTAAAAAAGTATTAAATATTAATCCTTAGAACCATGATTTAATACCATATATGAGTAATATATAAAATTTAAACATTTCAAATAAAAAATATATAATCATTTTTGAAATGGAATCAATATTTAAGTATCTCATCGAGATGAAACCATTCGGGTAAATCCCTTAGGTAATTTTGATTTTATTCAATAATTATCCTCACAACTACATGATCAATGAAATATCATGTATGTGTGAATTGTTCATAGGGTGAGAAAATACATATCCTAGGGAAGGATATAAGATGGGCTAGTTTATCACTATTTTTTTATCAAGTATTTTGTTACTATAGTTGGGACCAAGCTGGATAGAGGTGTTTTTGGAAGCTATAAGGTGTCTTAATTGAATGTATGTTGTACTTAGTTGTAAAATAAATGAAATAAACCCACACTGTACAATATTTTGGTGATCGGATTGACCATTTTATTCAAGAAAACAAACAAAAATTTCTTAATAAATTCTATTAGTTTGGGAAGATGTTTTGTGCCGGAAAAGCCTCATTAGACTCACCTAGGTTCTGAAATGAGGTTTTGATTATAATGAGGTAGAGAATAGGATTCTACATAGATTTTATATAAACATGAAGAAGATTTTATATGGATTAATTAAAAAATCATAATAATTACGGATAGTTCTGATACAAGCCTTATGAAGAAAATGGAGAGAGATGGTGCTACCAATCATATTTAGGACTGGTTGGAAAGACGAAAGTTGTCGAGGAATGGAAAGTTACATTATTTTACATTATAACTAATATGATGTTGAATCTAATATTAAAATTTATCAAAATTCCTCAAGAATTAATGATAACATTAGAATTTTTGTGGAATAATAAATTTATTTATGTCAAAGATTTCCTATCTCAGTCACTCAGAATTATAAATCCATATGCATGTTTTTTTGAAGGATGAGAAGGTTGATCATAATTTGAGAAACATGAAGTGTTGGTTTTCATTATGACCAAAAATCCATGATAGAAAATCATTAGATAATAAATTCATGTGTTTAATGTTCATTAGTATCTTAATCATAATAGTAAATTATTTGCTAAAGTTAAAGCTACTGGAATTGTTCTATCAGGCATAGTGTGCCACTGAACATCAAAGGAAAAAATGATTCTGTTTGGTGTTTCTGGGACAATTGAAAAAGAAAATAAGTTATTTTGTAAATATTTATTCTGATGAAGAAATTTAGAGACCGACCAACAATGTAGTCAACCACTTCCATCATGATTAATTGCTACTTTTTTATTTTGTTTCAATAAAAATAAGTAATACTCTGACTTGTTTCAGGAGTTCTTGTATCAACTGGGTACAAACTATTGGATATAAGTTAACACCAATTACTTCATTAGACCCAATATCATTGGTCTAGTAAAATAAGACGAGGATAATTTACCGAAGCTTGTCAAATTATTATCAAGGGGATCATAGATATAGTTGTAAAAGTTTTTAGGAATTTTTTTATGTGATTAATTTGATGTAGAGCATCGTAATGAATAATTTTTTGTCTTCATCATAATGAAGAAAACTAAATGAGTAGTTGGTTACTTGAATAGTAAGGAGAATATTTTATTCAATGGGTGTGTGTCAATGTAACGAAGAATTTACTGTCATTATTGTAATGATAAAAATGGAATAGAGAATCATAACTGGAATACAGATTGTCAAGAAATTCTGTAGTAAGATGATGTTGTGAAGATTCTATAAGGTTTGAGAAGAGTTAAGAATCATTGAATATTTTAAATACTGATTTTAAGATTTAATGTTAATTGAAGATACCGAAAAATTGGGGTAGTGGGAATGATTTTAAGAATCTAATCCAAACCATATATGGGTTGCCTTTAATTAGAAGAGGTACTTTATAGATTCCATACAAAAGTACTGTGTGTATTAGAAGATAGAGAGGCTCTAAAGTTCTAGGGAGAAGACGTTTCTACGTTTTTTTTCCTTTGGTCATTTTCTAGACCGAAGAAGAAAATGAGAATAGAAATTTTCATAATAGGAGTTTCCATAATCAAACCAAGTAATTGAACATGGTTTTTCAGACTACAGAAGAAGCAGTTAAAAATTCATTTTAGTGGTATTGTAATTGAAAAATATATTAATTGTTAATAATTAGACTATATAATCAGATTGGGAAATATGATTTAGTATCAATAGGTATTCCAGAAGAAGTTATTTCTGTCTACTATGTATGAAAGTGAATAATTGTTTTTGAATATCTTGTTTGTGAAAGTTGATCAATCAACATGGTAACATGGTAACCAACGAAATTATATAACATCATTATGTGTAAATTAAAAACATGAACTATTATATTGAACATCATGATACAAAAGTGTAATGGAATGTCCTAATCATTTTATTCCACACAAAAGAACTATTTCTAGTGGATTATGTGGTACCGGATTGTTACATAGCATACCAAGGACCTAACAACTCGTGTTGACTAGTGAACCTTGTAAAAATTATAATTCCCAGGGTTGTTTGATTTTTTAATTTTAATAAAATTCATAACTTATAAACAAAAGGAATTTTTTTAAAAAAAGGAAACATAAAATAAAAAGATATAACTGATCCTTACCCTCCCCCTATCATTATTAATTGGATCCTAGTTGGTTAATCTCAATGATTATCATAGTAAAGGTTCCCTTCGCTTATTCTTTGCTAATTTTTTTGAAATAGAATGTGTTATGGAGAATATTAATTGTGTTAATATTAAATAGATTCTAGTCTTTGATGTTACGAACTATCGTATCTAGAAAGTCAAATTATTACCTTATCTTATGTCTCTTGAATATGATGTTGTTGAAGACGAAAGAAGTGTATTTCCTCCCATTAATGATATGGTTCCTCTTAGATATGATGATAAGAATAATCTTTATATTTATGGAAGAGATACTAATAAATAAAATTCATCACTTTTTGAAAGTGAATTTTTAAGAGTGAGAGGTGCTTCCATTACAAAATTTATTAGGATAAGTTGAAAATATTTATGAAGGTAATATAGAAGTCAAGAAGGTAAAATTAAAATTCTAGTGGATAGATTATAAAGATATAAATATGTGTGTGTATAAATATGTTGGGGAATTCTTTACCCTGGTAATTTACATTGTTGTCATACTAATTTCTGGGTAAATTATTTTCAAATTCTATTTTTTTTAAAGATCTTATGAATTATTTATAAAATTTGTATACTAGATTCTCTTAATTGGAAGATGGGGATCTTGAAACTCAATATTTAGATTATATTTATTGTAATATCATTAACTAATAAATTTTAAGGGATAATGTTATAAAAGGAAAAAACAAATGTTGATCGACAAATTTCATTCAAATATTCAAAGAAATAAAATATTAAGAATTTTCTGGATGATTATAGAAAAGTTGGAGATCAAAATAGTTTTCATAAGAAATATAAGAAGGCTACATAAAAACATATTCCAACCTATGATAGTATATATATTTCATTGGAAAATATTTTTTCTATGGATACTACTATTATAACTGTAGAATCGTTCACATGGAAAATATGTATTGGTTCAATAAAAAACATTATAACTATTAAATAATTTATAGAATGGAAAGTCTGAGGGGGATTCAATCCACTCAAAAGAAGAAGTATGAAAAGGACGGTTAGAAGAAACTTGAGAAGGATGGCATGAAATTTGAAATCACATTCCAAATTTTGGAAAATAATTTCTATATATGTGAAAAACCAAGACATCATACCAATTTTTTTCTTAATTTGTTATCATACCAATAAATGACTGATAACAACTCTCAGATGATGGATTTAATGGATGATAAAGTAAAGGAAAAGGATCTTATTGATGAAACTGCTTTCAAATCTATAAATGTTGAATGAAATTGGATCTTGGATAGTTGGTTTGTATTCTGATATGTCATGTGACATAATGTTATTGAGGAATGTGAAATATTTCAAGGAAGGAATAGTGATATTTAGAAATGTCTCTCATAATTAAATGTGTTTGGTCTACCGTTATTGGGTGGGAAAGCTGAAATCCATTAAATATTGGTATTTTTATTAGATGAAACACAACTTGTTAAGTATTTCATAACAATTTGATGATGTAAACATGGTTATTTTCAGAAAATACATGTTGGTTTTTAAAATTAAGAATGATGGAATGATAGCTACAAGAGGAAATGTGAAAAATGAAACTTTTCCTAAATTAGTGAAATACAAAACTCTTGTTAATTAGATATGGTGGAATAAATTCAATTGTGGAATAAAAGTAAGTGAAACATGTTTCCTAGAAACAATATATAGTTATCAATGTGATGTAGAGTCCATGGTATTCTGGATATATTAAAAAATATATTGTTGTAGTGTTATTTTCATAAGGGAAAGATTACGAATTATATGTATAAGAATTTCGAAATTTGTTCAGAATGACCCCTAGAAATCATTCATTCTGATATTTATGTTCCAATGAGAAAAAAATACACTAATAGAGAAAATCAAGTTACCACTTTTATTAATTTCATTACTCGTATTACTTGTTTCATGTATGTGACACATGAGTCAGGTTCTCAAAATATGTTTAAATGTTTTATGATGAATTATAAGAAGTAATGAGACTAGTTGGTAAATTTGTTGATAAATTATAATGGTGGTGATTAAAAAATTGAATAATTTTAATGTTATCTTGAGACGAATGAAATTTTTAGGAGTTCATTACACAATATACTTCTAAAAAAATTTGTTTTTTTAAAATAAGTAATAAAATTCTGGTTGGAATGGGAAGAACATTATTACATGAACATGGTCCTTCTCATTACATTTAGAGGGAAGCCATGGGAACTACTATTTAAATTCAATATCGATGTCTCTAGAGACCATGTTTTGATTTGAATTATTTTGAAATTATTTATGAAAAAACACCAAGTTTGAAACACTTATGTTTTTGTGGGAGTCCATGCATCATAACGAACAACTGTGGAATCCTTTGAAAGTATGAGCAGATAGGTGAAGATGGAATTGTTCATAGTTATACTCAGTATATAAGAGGATTTATATGTTTCAAGAAAGAGTAAGGATGATTATTTGACTCCATTGATGTAAAATTTATTGAAAACAATGAGGAAGATAAATAGACTCATCATGATAAGGAATATGAACAAAGTGAAAGAATGTTTGATGGATGTTCAGATAACAATACCAAAAATGGTAATCATACACAACAATAAGAATCAAACTCACCTATTTCTAGTGATGAGGATGAATCATGAAAATATTATCCCAATCTAAGGAATCAATTGGAATCACGATCATTATTTATGATGAAAATTAAAATGTCTAGAAAAAGACATCAAATAATATTACACATACTTCTTTGTATTCAAAAGTGTCACGACCCGCCTTCGCCAAAAGGATGGAAGGGTAAATAGATTGCAAGTCCATTATTTATTTAAGTTTATGGAGAGATAATGACCCCCTAAACCCACCATTAATAGGTCCTGGAGTGGCGACCAACGCCAATGGTATATAATCACACACTAAATGGAAGGCATTACCCTTTTTCTTTTAATAGGATCGGGAGATAAGATGTTAAATCCCACAACACCAAACTGAAAGTGAAAAAACGACTAAAGATAAACCATTCACATATGCATGTTCAAATGTAAAATATAAAAGTCACAAACCCCAAAGGTAAAAGAATACCAAGAAAAGAAAAGCGACAACAGCAACTGTCCCAAAGGTACACTCTAGTATGGTCCCGCGCGATCCCCAAAGTCCTCCTGGAAACCTAAAAACAGTTTTATATACGTAGGGTGAGCATACAAGTATACTTAGTAGGAAAAAACCAAAGACTCTTCTGCACAAGTGGGGAGACGTACTAAAGTCCCATGAGAAACAGACAACCAAACACTATCAAGGAGTTCATCCATCCCACTCAACGGCCACACTCACCAAATAACGCAAGAAAAGTAATCTATAATAAAGCACATCGATGTTTGGGTACCCCGTGCCACTTTCCCACTGGTTATTGAATTCATCCTATGCATCGAACCAATCCCTCTATTCTCACCACAGTCCCAGTTTAGGTTTTTCTTCAGCCAGCTTAATGAACACAATCAGTACCATGTCCAAGTCACAACTCACACCAACCAAAACCCATTTGTTCCATTCTAGTTTTCATGTTCGGTAATAGTGTTTAAATGAGTTTCTGCACCTACATGGGCAACTAGAAGGCATAAGCACAAGCCAAGGGAAGAGTGTAGTCAAACATCACCTCAAACGTTCACACCTGGTTCTCTTGTAAAGTCACAACAACCAAATGGATAAGGGGTCCCTCAAAGTACTGGAACCATGGAAAACCCCAAGATACTACCTACACCTTCTGCAACTAAAGGGGCTAGTGAGATCCATCGAAGTAATGGAGGCAAAGGTAATCCCGAGACACTACCCCGTGTCCCCCAAATTCTAGGAGTCGACGGTTTCTCAACAACATAGGATCCCACCCCAATTCATGATATAAACAAAGTAACCACACTGCCTAAATTTCCCAACCAATGAAACCATAATAATAGGGGACCCCATCCCCACCCACATCACCCAGAAAATGGCCTGTGGAAGGAAATAACCAAACCACTACCACCAACCCAAAGCTGGCCCATACCAGTATTTTCAGATTTAAAAGATTTAACACACTCCATGATTTCAATTCCGTTGTATTTTTATCAGGGTTATCACAGAAAAGGGTTGATCCTGGTGATTTCAATTTACTTATCCGCATATATGTAATTAACCTGTTTCTTTTACATGACCAACACAAGAAGTAAGCGTTTATTAGTGCACAGATAAAGACCACCAACGGACATGATTTTTAGTGGGAGTAAGACCGCAAAAATCATAAATAATAAATCATGAAATAGTATAAAACAAACCAGATCATCGATCACACCACTCCCCCTTCATTCTTTAGAATCCAATTGTTATCTTCATTATGGATTGGTTCATCCAATTCTACTAAATCAAAAGCACACCCACCCCACATGATATACAGAAAGGAGAGACGAAGGTGAAACCCTACATGATTGATCAACGATCCAATATTATCCTCACGCGCCACGAAAAGAGGATGCGCAAACTACAGGGGCGGGGCCTCGGGAACTCAAGGATGAGCAGACGATTTGATCGGAGGTTGATCGAGAAAAAGAAACCCAGGGATATCCCAGTGGTTTTATAAAAGCTGGGAATGGTTGAGATAAGAACTGGAAACCACGTAAGGGGAGGGGTTGTGGGTTGACCACGCGGACCCACACATTAGCAAAGGGTCCCCGCCCTTTGGGGTGGTTTAAATTGACCCAGACATAAGGTTAATTCATTAAACCTTAAATTAAACACCATTTAGGGGAATTACTGGGTTTTAAAACAAGCTTAAAAAGGGTCAAAAATAGGGTTTAAAACTCAATTTGCGCAAACAGGAGCTGGTATTGGAAAACCCATGGGGGTAGGCCAGAGCCACCGGTAGCTGACAGCTACCCATAGCCGAGCTACCGGTAGGACACGCTACCAGTAGGCTGAGCTACCGGCAGCTGACAGCTACCGGTAGGCTGAGCTACCGGTATCAGACAACTCTCGGTAGCTGACAGCTACTGGTAGGCTGCGCTACCGGTAGGCTTCGGCTATTGGTAGACAGAGCTACCAGTAGGCCTACTACCAGTAGGCTAAGGCTACCGGGAGGCCTACCGTTAGGGGTCAAAACTTGACCGAGAAGCCTTGATAACCTTCCCAGACTACCCAGAACACCAATTATCAGATTTTTCACTAAGTAATGGTCCTCCAAGAACTTGTTCCATTACATTAGATACCTCTCAAACTATTCTCACCCTCGAGAATCAAAACAACCGAACAACCACCTCGAAAGATACCTCTCAGGAGCGAACCTCATTGCTAACTAAAAACACATTCTTCTTAAGAACCAAGAAACATACGACGTCAAACTGCCCCGTCCTGTGGGTTGGGGACCCTCTTCCCCCTTGTCAAGATACTATCTGCTTTGGGCGGCACTGACTCGCCCGCACGGGTTTATTCACATCCACCTTAATGCGTCTTGATTAGGGGTCGGATCCTCCCCACCCCATCGCCATGAATTTTTACACACATTCAAGGAGGAATGAAAAACCACATATTTCATAGCCAACAAGGTAAAATGCTCCACCACAACAAGTATAAACAGAACAGATCAAAACAACTCTCGGTACTGGGCACGCATCTATGCTTCCCTCTCCCACGTACACTCCTCAAGCCCACCATGTCTCCATAACACACGAACTAGGGGAATGGTTCGCCCATGAAGCACCTTCTCCTCACGATCCTCGATCATCACTGGTCTTTCCACAAAGGACACGTCGTCCTCGATGTCTAGATCTCCCCAGTTGAGGACGTGTGAATCGTTGTGCAGATACCGACGGAGCTGGGACACATGGAAGACGTCATTTATCCTCAGTAGCTGTGGTGGTAACGCTAGCTGATAATCCACTTCGCCGACCCGCCGCAGCACTTCGAAGGGTCTGATGAACCTGGAGGAAATCTTACTCCCCTTGTCGAACCTCTGTTGTCCACGCCGAGGGGAGACCTTCAATAACATGTGGTCTCCAACCTCAAACTCCACGGGCCTTCTCTTGGTATCATCATACGACTTATGTCGGTCCTAAGCCGCCTTCATCCTCTCCCGTATAAGATGAACCTTCTCCGTCGTGCTCTGCACCACCTCCGGGACAAGGATGCCCGCCTCTCCAACATCGGTCCAACACACAGGTGAGAAGCATGGCCTCCCGTAAAAGGCTTCGAACGGAGCCATACCAATGGTAGAGTGATAGATATTATTGTAGGAGAACTCTACCAGAGGATAGTGTCGCACCCATGATCCTCCTGAGTCCAGAACACATGCCCACAGCATATCCTCCATGGTCTGGATGGTGCACTCTGTCTGTCCATCTGTCTGGGGATGGAAGGTTGTGCTAAGACGTAGCTGGGTGCCAAAGGCATTCTGAAATCCTCTCTAGAATCATGAGGTAAACCGTGAATCCCTATCCGAGACTATGGACCTCGGACCTCCATGAAACCATACCACCTCATCCACATACCTTCATTCCAAAGTGTCCACTACACTCGACTCCTTAATCGCTAAAAAGTGAGTCGATTTCGTCAACGGGTCCACCACTACCCAGATGGCATTGTATCCCCCTTGAACCTTGGGTAGTCCAGTGATGAAATCCATCAATATTTCCTCTCATTTCGACTCGGGGACATCCAGAGACTGCAAAAGGCCACCTGGAACACGGTGTTCAGCATTCACCTTCTAACACACTAGACACTTGGCCACAAACTCTGCCACTACTCGCTTTACTCCGGGCCACCAGAACTGTCTCTTCAGACCCTAGTACATCTTGGAAACTCTCGGGTGCACTACTAGGGGTGACTTGTGGAACTCACTTAGAACCTTGCTGCGCATCGCCTCTAGGACAAACAGCTTTCCCTAAAAAAGAATCTAGTTCTGACCATCCTCTGTCCATCCTTCAGGAGCATTGCTCTGGTCAACTCGGTCACGCATCACTTCGCACTCTGGGTCTCCCCACTGAGAATCCTCTACTTGCTGAAACAGATATTACTACACTTTAATCTGATACAGGAAACCTCTACCAACATCCATCCTCGCATCCTGGTGCAAGGCAGCCAACTCCTCCATTGCCTTCCGGGTGTCTTCCGACTCTCGGACCGCATCCTTCTATGATCTCCTGCTCAAGGCATCGGCCACTACATTCCCCTTCCATGAAGTGTAATAAATCTCGAAGTCATAATCCTAGAGGCACTTTACCCACCTTCACTGCCGCATGTTTAGGTCCCGCTGGGAGAAGATATACCTCAAGATTTTCTGATCCGTGAAGACCACAAAGTGTTCTCAGATGAGGTAATGCCGCCATAACTTTAGAAAAAAAAAACCCCTGCAAGCTCCAGATCGTGGGTGGAATAATTATACTCATGAGGGAATAGCTGCCTAGACCCATAAGAGATCACTCATTGATGCTGCATCAACACACATCTGAGGTCTTGCCCTGATGCATCACAGAACACATCATATCCCGACCCTTATTCTGGTAGTCTCAGCACTGGGGCACTAACCAACTTCTCCTTCAGATAGCAGAAGGATTCCTCGCACTGCTCACTCCACATGAAAACCTGGTCCTTCTTGGTCAAGGCTTTCAAAGGGGCTATAACTTGGGAGAAGTTGGGTACGAACCTCCGGTAGTAACCCGCTAGCCCGAGGAAACTACGAACATCTGCCACATTCTTGGGTTCCACATAACATACAACTGATTCAAACTTTGATGGGTCCACCGCTACCCTCTGTTTGGACACTACATTCCCAAGAAAGCATACTTATCGCGTCCAGAACTTGCATTTCAACAACTTCCCATAGAGCTGGTGCTGTCAGAGGACCTCCAAAACCATCATCAGGTGCTCCGTGTGGTCCTCCTCTGATCTTTATTAGATCAGGATATAGTCGATGAACACAACTACGAACCGGTCAAGGTACTCCCGGAAGATGAAGTTCATAAGCCCCATGAACACAGTCGGGGCATTCGTAACACCAAAAGGCATGACTATGAACTCGAAGTGTCCATATCTTCACCTGAACACTGTCTTCGGGATGACGCCCTCTTTCACTCTCAACTGGTGATACCCAGACCGTAGGTCGATCTTCAAGAACCATCCTACGCCTTTCAGCTGGTTAAAAGGAACTTCTATCCTAGGAAGAGGGTAGCGATTCTTTATTGTCACCTAATTCAGCCTCCTGTAGTCTATGCACAACCCGATACCACCATCTTCCTTATTTTTGAACAAGACTGGAGCACCCCACGGTGACGCACTTGGTCGAACATAACCCCTCTTCATCAGATCGTCAATCTGAATCTTCAGCCCCCACAACTCCAAACGTGCCATCCGGTAAGGAGCCATCAAAATAGGACGAGCACCATGCTGCAAGTCTATCCCAAACTCGATATCCCGTCGAGGTGGTAGAGTTGTTACCTCCTCAGGAAAGACGTCAATAAACTCGCTGACGATTCCTGGCACCATTAACATCTCAGCATCTACTGACTCTACTGACAGCTCGGCTAACAAGGAGAGGAGGGGTTTCTCTCGCCTGATACCCTTCTGACTGCTATGCTCACCGGTGAAAGTAACACGCCGGCTGCCCAAGTCTGGGAACACAACCCTTCCTCGGAATCAGTCGTTTATGGCACACATAGAGAATAACCAGTTGATGCTTATGATAACATCGTCTGGTTGTATCTTTAGCAGTAGTAGATCCCTGACTGACTGATGTGGCCCTATCATCTGTCTGCATTCTCGAAAACCATATAACAAGTCGGTCTGACCTCTGAATAGTGTCCTCAGCACAAGGGGCACTGGAATTCTCTCGGCATCTAGACCCAAGGAACGGGCTAGACTGGGTGCAACAAAGGAGTGTGAAGCTCCGGTATCAAACAATGCATAATCAATGGTGCTAAACGAACTGATCGTACCACAAACGATCTCCGTCCCTACTGGAATTGCTGCCTCCGTGGCATACAACTATCCACGCCCAACTCCTCTGCCCCTCGGCTGTTAGCCATCTACCCACCGACGCCCTGTTCGAGGTCCCGGAGGAGCGCTCGGAGGTCGGCCTCCTCCTGTAATGTATTCCCTCGGAGGAGTGGGAGCTCGCTGCTGCTGGAAAGGCCTAGTTGGATTCTACTTCTGGGGTGGGTGCTAGGCCTATCATCCACCACCGTACTGTACTCGGTTCAGGAACTGATTCCAGATATGTCCATGGATCCCACAAAAGAAGCACCTCGGTCCTGGGCCCGAAGGAGAACGGCAAGGACCAGGGGACCGAAACTGAAACTGTTGCAGCCTACTCCCTGCTGCTCAGAACCTGGAGGGTCCTGATGCTAGAGGCCTGGTGCTAACGGCCTTCCCCTTCGATGGTCCCAGCTAGATCCCCCCTCGTGACACACCTCCCAGATCGTGCATCCTCTCCACCACTTCGACCTTCTTTTAGACCTCCAAGTACGTCAGTAGGGTAAAGGGGGTAACATCATACTGGAGGGAGGGTTGGAGTGCCTCCTATAAATGCCTTTCCCGAGACTCCTCATCTGGAAATAGGTTCGGAGAAAAACATAGGAGGTCCTTGATCTTGATTCCCAGCTCCCTTACTGACATACTCCCCTATTGGAGGGAGAGTAGCTCCTGCCTCTTTTCGGCCTTCATCATAGAAGAAAGGAATTCCTCCCTGAACTCCTTCTCGAAATCATCCCATGCCACCTCAGCCTCTCTCCTCTCCCCCAGGTAAAGCATCCACCATTGATGTGCTACTCCCTGCATCTGGCTGAAGGCCAGAGGAACCCAGTACTCGGTCGGGGCCCGAATCAGGCCAAAGGCTATCACCAACTCCTCCAGACATCTCTCTGTCTTCATGTCAGAGGTGCTGCCCTCATACTTCTCGAGGGTCTGTCGCTGGAATGCCCAAAGTTTCTTCTTCCACTGGTCATCCTCCTCCTCTCGATTATCTCTCTGCCGATCGTCCAAGGTAGTCTCTGGGGCCTCGATCGTCCGCACCACACGAGGTTGGCTCCCAGGTGCCATAGCTGCAAGGTAAACAAGAAATGCCTAAGCCCTAGTAGTGCAGAATATTGTTCTTAAAATTTCATAAATTTATTATTGATTTAACTTCCCAAAACACTCATGAAACACGAGAACACAAGTAATTATGATGCATTTACCTTTCCTAGGGTCTCTACCCTGTAATCAGTGTGGCCTCACTTGGTCGTTCGGTAGGTCCAGAGTCCTTGCATCGGATCACCGGGGGGGGCTAAAATCACGTGTCCTAGCCGGTCTTCCCTGGCCTAATTTACACACCAAGGTCACCCAACACTTTTTCCCTACCATCCAATGCAGTCCTTATAGTGACTAACTCCAAACTCCATCCTATCTCTCAACCTTCCTCTGATACCATTCTTTCACGACCCGCCTTCACCAAAAGGAGGGAAGGGTCAGCAGATTTCTAGGCACTTCATTCTTTAAGTTGAAGGAGAGATTATGACCCCCGAAAACCACCTTCAATAGGTCCCGGGGTGGAGACCAGCACCAAGGGTATAAAATCACCCACCAAATGGAAGGCATTACACTTTTGTTTAATAGGATCGGGAGATAAATGGTAAATCCCACAACACCAAACTAAAAGTGAAAAAATGACTAATGATAAACCATTCCCATATTCATGTTCAGAGGTTAAAGATACAAGTCACAAACCCCAAAGGTAAAAGAATACCAAGAAAAGAAAAGAGACAACATAAACTATCCCAAGGGTCCGCGCTAGTATGGTCCCACGTGATCCCTATAGTCCTCCTGGAAACCAGAAAGCAGTTTTATTTACGTAGGGTGAGCATAAAAGTATACTCAGTAGGGAAAAACCAAAGACTCTCGTGCACAAGTGGGGAGACGTACTAAAGACCCGTGAGAAACAGACAACCAAACACTATCAAGGTGTTAATCCATCCCACTCACCGGCCACACTCACCAAATAACGCAAGCAATGTAATGTATAATAAAGACCATTGATGTTTAGGTACCCTATGCAACTTTCCCACTGGTTATTGAAGTAATCCTATGCATCGAACCAATCCCTCCATTCTCACTGTAGTCCCAGTTGAATTTTTTCTTCAGCTAGCTTAAAGAACACAATCAGTACCATGTCCAAGTCACAACTCACACTAACCAAAACCCATTTGTCCCATTCTTGTTTTCATGTTCGGTAATATTGTTAAAATAAGTTTCTGCACCTACATGGGAAACAAGCAGGCATAAGAACAATCCAAGGGAAGAGTATAGTCAAACATCAAATCAAACATTCACACTCGGTTCTCTTGTAAATTCACAACATCCAAAGGGATAAGGGGTCCCTCAAAGTACTAGAACCAAGGAAAACCCCAAGATACTACCTACACCAACTACAACTAAAGGGGCTAGTGAGATCCTTAGAAGTAATGGAGGGAAAGGTAACCCCGAGACACAGCAATGTGTCCCCCAAATTCCAAGACCCGACGGTTTCTCAACAACAGAGGATCCCACACCAATTCGTGATATAAACAAAGTAACCACACAACCTCAATTTCAAAACCAGCGAAACCATACTAAAAGGGGACCCTATCCCCACCCAAATCACACAGAAAATGGCCCGTGGAAGGAAATAACAAAACCACTGCCACCAACACAAAGCAGGCCAATGCCTGTATTTTTAGATTTAAAAGATTTAACACACTCCATGATTTCAATTCCGTTGTATTTTAACTGGGGTTATCACAGAAAAGGGTTAATCCTGGTGCTTTCACATTACTTAGCCACATATTCAAAATTAACCAGTTTCTTTCACATGACCAATACAGGAAGTAAGGGTTTATTATTTCACAAATAAAGACCACAAACGGCAATGATTTTTAGTGGGAGTATGTCTGCACAAATTAGAAATCATAAATCATGAAATAGCATAAAAAACCAGATCATCGATCACACCCCTCCACATTCATTCTTTAGAATCCATTTGTTATCTTTATTATGGTTTATTTTATCCAATTATACAGAATCAAAAGCACAACCACCCCGCATGATACACAGAAAAGAGAGACAAAGGTGAAACCCTACTTGATTGATCAACGATCGAAGTATATCCTCACACACCGCGAACAGTGGATGCGCAAACTACATGGGCGGGGCCTCGGGAACTCAAGGACGGTCAGACGATTTGATCGGAGTTTGATCGAGAAAAAGAAACCCACGGATATCCCAGTAGTTTTATAAAGGCCGGGAACGGTTGGGATAAGAACGCGAAACCGCATAAGGGGAGGGGTCGTGGGTTGACCACGTGGCCCCACACGTTATTAAAGGGTCCCCTCCCTTTGGGGTGGTTTAAACTGACACACACACCAGGTTAATTCATTAGACCATAAATTAAATGCCATTTATGGGCGTTAATGGGTTTTAAAACAATCTTAAAAAGGGCCAAAAATAGGGTTTAAACTCAATTTGCGCAAACAGGAGCTGGTACTGGAAAACCCGTGGGGGTAGGCAAGAGCCACCGGTAGCTGACAGCTAACCGTAGCTGAGCTATCGGTAGGCCGAGCTACTGGTTGGCTCTGGCTACCGGTAGACCGAGCTATCGGTAAGCCTGCTACTGGTTTTCTAAGGCTACCTATAGGCCTACCGTTAGGGGTCAAAACTTAACCGAGAAGCCTCGATAACCTTCCCAGACTACCTAGAACACCCATAATCAGATTTTTCACTAAGTAATGGACCTCAAAGAACCCAGGTCATTACAAAAAGTTCAGTCAAAAGATGTAGTTGTTTTTTTAGAATTATGATGGGTTTATGCCATGAATGGATATCTCGATAATATAGAAAGTAATGATACATGTAACTCAAACCCATTCCAGATAACAAAAATATTATTGGTACAAAATGAGTTTTTAGAAAAAGTTGAAAAAATATGGTGAATTTATAAGAAAAAAAGCTATATTAGGGAGAAAAGGATACTCATAAATTGAAGGCATTGATTTATATGAAACATCTTCTTGAGTGTAAAGGTTAGAAACAATCAATATCTTTCATTCTATTATTTCACAATGATGATATAAAAATTTTCAAATTGATGTGAAATATTCATTTTTTACTGGTGATCCTAATTTGGAATTATATATTGAAGAACATTTTGGATTTTTTTTGTAGTGAAAGATGAAAGCTATATGTTCATGTTGATAAAATCCTTTCTTGGGATAAAATATTCTCCAATGGAGGGGAATTCCAAATTGGATACCTTCTTAAGAAAGATGGGATTTGAGAAAGGAAGGGTTAATAGATATCTTTAAATAAAAGAATGTTTGGAGTTTTCCCTCATTGTAATTGTTTATCTTGATAATATTATCTTTACTAGGAATGAAGAAAGAAATTTTGAATGATTTTTTAGACATAAAAAGGTTGTCCGAAATTTTCATTCTATGTGAAATGAAATACATTGTTGGGTCACAAATTTCACAAAATAAGAAACAAATATTTCATTATAAAAAAACCTGATGTTATGGAAAATATTTTGAAGTTTTTCATGGAAATTTAGAAATATAATTCCATGCCTATTTCAGTGGGAATAATGTTTTCAAATGATATAGAAGTCATAGAAGCTAATCAAATTTATTTTCCAAATCTCAAATGAAGTTGGTTTTATTTGACTACCTCACCACCCGACAATATTTATGATGTTACCATATATGAAATATTTTAGAGTTCTCTCAAATAATCACACATAGTTGATGGAAAAATAGTTATCAGATATATCAAGGGAACAAGAAATTTTTTAATCAGGTTTAATAGATTAGAATGTGATGAATTGTTTGGGTTTTCAGATGTTGATTGGGAAAGAAATATTGATGATAGAATATCCCTATCCGGTGGAGTTATTTTTCTTGGAAAGAGTTGTATTAATTTTCATAAAAAGAAACAAAAATTCAGAAACTCTTAGTATATCTAAATCTATGTATGTTTTTTACAATCAAGATACTACCCAACTTGCGTGGATCAACACCCAGTTGAAATATTTACTTATCGAAGTGAAGAAACACTTTCTCTTGGGTTGTGATAATCAAAGTGAAATTATACTTATAAGGAATCCAATACAATATTTTTTTTTTCAAAACATATTTACATGAAGTAACACTTAATCAAAGAGCATGTAGAGACCACTATATTCAAGATGGAGTATGTTCTTACATCAAAACAAGTTTCTGAAATTTTCACAAAATTGTTACCAAAGGAACATTTTTATAAATTGAGGATAAAAAAGGGAATCCAAACTATTTCTCATGAAGGATGAGGTATGTGCTTTTTCCCATGTCTCATCCTTTCTTTGGATAGTGTTGTCAATGGAGAGAATTTTTTTTAAATCTATCCATTGTTATGTGATAGATATTTTAATGAAACATGTAAATTGTGGAAGTTGTGGGAATTCTGTGAATCCAAAATGTATGTGTGTGAACTATTATAATTATTGTTAGAGTGGTTGTAAAAAAAATTTGTTTACAATAAAGTGAAATAAAAAAATGAATAAGTAATTAAATATGTGGAGAAAAGCTGATGAGGTTTCATGAGTCACTTCTTTTGGAGAGTGTGGTTTTTTTATCGATGATTCTTGTTTCCTACAACTAATAAGATTATGAGGTATTAGAATTGTTGATATGTAATTCATATCTTGAGGTTACAATGTTTAGTGATTTATGAATCTTAGTTGAAAAAACTACAATGGGAGGATTATTGGGACTAAGATTGTTGGAGGTTGTTTTTGTAATCTCTAAAGTATTTGTTTTAAAAGTCTCTTTTATTTTGTTTCTAAAAGTAAATAAATCACCTAACTTTGTAAAATATTTTTCTGATCAGACTGACCATCATATTTATAACATCAAACAAACATTTGATAAGAAATTCCATCTTTTGGGAATATTTTTTTGGAATAAAAAGCTCATCAGACTCACATTTGGTCCGAAATGACGTTATGATTCTAATGAGCCAAATAATTGTATTATTCATGCATCTGATATAAATCTGAGGATGATTTTCTATTTTTAATTCTCAAAAATCATATGTATTAATGAGACTTGTGATGCATTCCTTTTGATTAGAGAGGGGAGAGTTGTTGCGACCAATCGTATTGAGGATTGGTTGGAAAGAAGAAAGTTACTAATTAACTAGAAGTTACAATACCATCCATTATATGTCATTTGATGATGATTTTGATCATAAATGTTCTAAAAGTCATGATGAATTCATGATAAAGGTATATGTTTTTTGGAATAAGATATTTTATGAATTTTATGATTTCTGGTCTTATCCCATTGGTGTGAGAACACCAAAGGCATATTATTTTGAAGGCTGGGAAGGATGATGGAAACATGAGAAACTGAAGGTGTTTGTTTTCAGTAAAATAAATGAACCATGAGAAAAAATATTTATATAATAATGATGTGATTTTTAGGTTCATTGGTATCATAATTAGAAGATGAAAGAAGTTGATAATGTTGAATCTTCTAGAACTAGTCTATCTTAATCGATGCGCCACTAAACATTTGGGAATAATGATTTGTGTTGCAAGTTATTGGGACCATTAAAAAAGAAAATATGTAAATTTATAAAGTCCAATACTGGTGAAGAAATTTAGAGACCGGTCACCATTTTTTAACCATTTTCAATAATGTTGAATTGTTAGTTGTTTTTATTTTTTGTCAATAATGAAATGATTAACTATGATTCTTTATCAATATTTCTTCAATCAAGTGGGATGGGACTATAGGATTAATGTACCCATTGATGACTTCATCAGACACAAAATATTCAGTCTTGGAAAAAAAAGAAAAGGATAATTTCTTGAATATTATAAATGTGTTATCATGGGGATCATATAAGAAGATAAAACAGTTTTATTAATGGTTTTCATATATTTTATTTGAAATAGGGAAACATAATAAAGAATCTATTGTCTCCATAATAATAAAGAAAATAGAATGTGTAATTGGTTCCATGAATAATTATGAGAAGACATATGTTGGTTTTTCAATTGGTTTGGAGTAATGTAATGAAGAGTCTATTGTATTCATTATAATGAGAAAATTGGAAGAGAGAATCCAAATCTAACTGAATATTTTCAAGAAAGTATGAAGAAATATATTGTAATGAATATTCAAGATGGTTTTAGAAGAGTTTGTAAGAGTTGAAGAAGTCAATGATTGATATGATATTTAAGTGTAATTAATGATAAGGAAAATTTTGTTGAGTGGTGCATGTTTTATAAATCCCTCCAAAAACATATTTGGTTTGCCTATAAATATAGGATGTACTTTATACATTCCATATATAAGTACTATGTACTGAAGAATAAAGAGAGGTTCAGATGTTCTAGGGAGAAGAAGTTTCCTGATTCTTATTTCTTGAGAAATTATGATAGATATAAAAGGAATGGATAAGAGACAAAATCATAATCAATGTTCCTATAATCGGACTGAGTAATAAGACTGAGTTTTCTGGACATAAGAAGAAGTAGTTCAGAATTTTTTTAGTGGTATTATAATTGAATTATATTTTCTGTATTGAGTAATTAGACTATAAAATTAGATGAGGAAATCAGACTGAGTGTCATTACAAAGTACAAAAAAGTTCTTTCCTGCTACTAGGTAAGAAAGTGAAGAATGTTTTTTGAAGTTATGATTTGTTAGAGTTGATCAAGGAGAACCATAACATTCTTGTTACACAAATTTTTCTATGTAATTTTATACTATTTGATGAAAATGTACTATTCTATTTAACATAGTTACACACACATGTAATGGAATATCCTACTCATTTTATTATACACGAAAGGACTATTATCTAGTAGATTGTGTAGTATTATATATTTTCCATACCATACTAAGGACATATCTACTCTTTTTGTGTTGTTAACCATATAAAATTTAGCATTCCAATGGTTATGTGATTGTTTAATTTTAAGAAAATTCATAACTTGTTAAAAAAAAGAAAAATGTTGTTTAAAATATAAAGGAAGCATAAAATAAAAATATATCAGTGATTTGAATCCTCCTTCTATAAATGTTTAGTTAGATCCTTGTTGGGTAATCTAAATTGGTATCAGAGCAAAGGTACCAATTTTTTAATATTTTCTAAATTTTTTTAAACAAAAGGTTTTAAGGAGAATAGGAATTCCGTGAATAGTAAAGGGATTTTAGTCTTGGTGGTAAGAACTCTAATATCTAGAAGGATAAATTATTTCCTTATATTATATCTCTTGAATATGATTTTATTGAAGCTGCAACAGGTGTATATCCTCCTATTAATTTTAATGTTCCTCTTACATCTGATGATAATAAAAATCATGACAATAGTGGAAGAGCTAATAATTCTCCACTTTCATCAATTTTTGAATGTTATTTTTTAAGAGTGAAGAATATTTCCACAACCAAACGTATTTGGTATAAGTTGAAAACAATTTATGAAGGTAATACAAAAGTGAAGAGGAACAATTATCAAAATTATAGTATTAAATATAAATATTTGAATATTGGTGAGTTTAAATTTATTAAGATCATCTTTACCATGGTAATTTACATTATTGAAATAATTAGTTGTCTTAGTAAAAATATGTTATATTATACAATTTTTTGAAATATCTAATGAATTATTCCCAAAAACATTGATGTTAATGTCTCCTCATTTGATGATAGAGATCCTAAAACACTATCTTTGGATTATATTCCTTGTACTCTCATTAATTATTAAATGATAATGTAAAATGTTGTTAAAAGAAATAAAAAATGTTGATTGGAAAATTTCATTCAATTATTTCCAGAAAGAAAAGATAAATAATATTCTAATTGATTATAAAAAGTTTGGAGGTCATCAATGTTCTCGTAAGAAAGATAAAAAAGATGGTCAGAAACATGTTCACAACTCTGAACAATATGTAAATATTAGAGGAAAAAATTTTTTATAGATACTTTTAGTATTATGGTGAATTTATACACATGTAAATTATTTGCGGTTTAATTAAAACCATTATCATTATTCCATAAATTATAGAACAAAACGTTTGAGGGGGATTAAATCCTTTCAAAGGAAGATTCATAAGAAGGTTGGTTTGAAGAAACTTGAGAAGGATAGTGTGAACTTTTAAAATAGATTCCAAATATTGGAAAATATTTTTGAAATATATGAACAACCAAGACAACTTGCTAAATATTGTCTTGTTTTGTTATCAGGACAACAAAACTTTGATAACAACTAACATAATATGGATGTGATGAATGATAAAGGAAAAGAAAATGATCTTATTGTTGAAATTGATTTCAAATTTATAAAAGGGGAATGACTTTGGATCTTGGATAGTGGGTGTTATTCTCATATTAATGGACACTTAATGTTATTTAAGAATGTGAAATATTTCATGGAAGGAATATTGACTTCTGGAAGTGATGAATCTATCAGAATTAAAGGTGTTGGATCAGCCATTATGGGTGAAAAAAAGTTGAATCCCCAGAAATATTGGTATTTTTATGGGGTCAAAAAAACTTATTAAATGTTCAAAAACATTATGATGAAGTAAACATGGTTATTTATAGAAAAAATGGGTTTGTGTTTAAAATTAATTATGATGGAAAGATAGTTATAAGAGGTTAATGGTCAAAAGAAAACATGTTCCAATTTAGTGAAATACAAAACTCTTGTTAATTGGGTATGGTGGAAGAACTTTAATTATGGAATAAAAAATTGGGACACATGTGTCATAGAAACATGAGATAGTTATCAATGTTATATAGTGTCCAATGTATTCCTAATATGTCATGAAAAATAGAGTGGTGTTGTACTATTTTTCAGAAGGGAAAGATTCCAAATTCTATGGATAAGAAAGTTGATATTTGTTTAGAATGGCCCCCGAAACTCATTAATTCTTATATCTATGGACCAATGATAAAAGAATCCACTAATGGAGATAATTAATTCATCAATTTCATTCATTTCGTTACATGAATTACTTTTTTGATGTATAATACAGTTGATATGGTTGATCTAAATATGTTTAAAGGTTTTTTGAGGAATGATACAAAGGAATGTGAGTATTCATCAAAGATGTTGAGAACTAATAATGGTGGTGAGTACAAAAATGAATAACAAGAAAATTATCTTGAGTGGAATGGAATTTTTTATGATTTCAATACAACATACAATTATCAAAAAATTGGTGTTTCTTAAATAAATAATATAATTCCTGTTGGAATGGGAAGAACGTTGTCACTTGGACAAGGTCTTTCTCATTACATTTGGAGGCAAGACATGAGCAATACAAGTTACGTTCAAAACTAATGCCTCTAGAGACCGAGTTTAGATATGAATTCATGTGAATTATTTTTTGGTAAAATCATGGTTTCAAACACATAAGTGTCTTTTGCAGTCCATGAATCATAAATATAAATGGTAAAAAACATGAAAATTTTAATTAGAGAGGTGAAGATGGAATTTTTCATAGGTATGATCATTATGGAAGAGGATTCAGATGTTTCAACAAAGATTCAAGATGATTAGTTAACTCCATTTATTTGAAAGTTATTGAAAATGATGATAAAGATGAATAGACTCATGAAGATAAGGAAAATGAATGGAATAAGGATGCCAATAATGGTAATCCTACACAATAATAATAATCAAACTCATCTATTTCTAGTAAAGAGTATAAATACTGAAAATATCATCCTAGTATGAGTAAGTATGTGGAATATCAAATCATTATTGGTTATCAAAATTAAAATTTTTAGAAAAAACGAGCATCAAATTATATTACATATATTTCCCTATATTCAAATGTTGATCCAAAAATGTGGATTAAGATTTAGAGAATCATGACTGGTTTTAGTCCCTGAATGGAGAGCATGATCAAATTGAAATGAATGATGCATGGGATCTCATATCCAATCCGGATAAAAAAATTATTGGTACATTATGGGATTTTCCGAACAAGTAAAATGAATATAGTGAAGTGATAATAAACAAATAAAGATTAGTGAGAAAAGGTTACTCATTAATTTAAGGCATTGATTTTTATGAAAAATTATCTCTGCTGGAATGGTAAAAAACAATCCAAATATTTTTTAATATTTTTGAACAATGAAGTTACAAAATTTTCCAAATGAATGTGAAATTATATTTCTTTAATGGTGATATTATTGAAGAATTCTATATTGGATAACCATGTGGCTTTTTTTACAGGTAGATGAAGGGTATACGTGCAGGTTGAAGAAATTCATTAATGGGATAAAATAAGCTCCAAGGAAAGGGTATTCCATATTGGATATATGCGTAAGAAATATGAGTTATTAGAATGAAATGGTTGATAGAAATATTTACATCAATTAAAGATAGGATTTTTCTGTCATTGTAATTGTTTATGTTGATGGTGATATCTTTAATTATAATTATGAATAAACATTTGAATAATTTTTTTATAGAGATAAGAATGATGTATGATATTTTCATGCTGGGTTAAATGAAATAATTTCTTGGGTTACAAATCTCACAAAATAAGAAACACATACTTCATTATAAATAAATGTATGTTATGAAAATTCATACAATGTTTTTCATGGAAAACGTTAAATTGATTTCCATGCCAATTTTAGTGGGAATAATTATTTTAGAAGATATAGAAGTAAAGGAATTTGATCAGAATGATTTTTGGAAGATGAAATGAAATTTGTTGTATTTGAATGCCTCGGGACCCAATAATGATTATGATGTTACATTATATATAGTTTTTTAGAGTACTCAAAAATAATCAATCATAGTGAATAGAAATTTAATTATCTGACATATCATTGGAAAAATAAATTAGGATCAGTTTTGATAGATCCAAATGGGTTGACTTGTTTGGATATTTAGATGTGGTTTTGGAAAAGAAATCTTGATGATATAATATCCATATCTAGTAGAGTTCTCTTTTTAGGGTAGATTTTCATTACTTTGCATACAGAGAAACAAAATTCAGTAACTCATAGCACATCTAAATCTATGTATTATTTGGCCACCCATGAAACTACCCATCTTATTTGGATCAACACTCAAATAGAATATTTACTTATTGAAGTGATGTTGCACTTGCAATAGGGTTGTGATAATAAAAGTGAAAATAGAATTATAAGTAATCTATTACAATATTTTCATTCAAAACATTTTGATATCCACTTCATCAATGAACATGTGGGGAAGAATGAATTTAATATGGAGTATGCTCTTATAATAGAAAAAGTTTCTAAAATTTTCACAAAATCATTACCAAATGTAATTTTTATAAATTGAGGATGAACATGGGAATCCAACCACTTTCTCATCAAGGATTAGATATGTGTTTTTTTCATCTTTCATCTTGTCATTTCATAGTGTTTTCAACGGGGAGATTTTTTTTAATTCTATCCATTTTTATGTGATAAACATTTTAAAGAAACATGTAAATAGGGGAGGTGAGGGTATGTAGTGAATCCCACTTGTTTGTGTGTGAACTGTTATAATTATTTGTTGGAGTGGTTGTAGGAAAGGTTTTTACAAGAAAGTGAAATAATAAATGAATTTGGTGATAGAATATGTAAAGAAAATATGAAGAGGATTCATGAGTCACTTTTTCTAGAGAGCATGATTTTTTGTCAATGAATAGTGTTTACTATATCTTGTAAGCTCACGTAGGCTTAGAATATTTAATAATAATCTTTATCTTGAGGATAAAATGTTTTTTCATTTTTGAATCTTTATTGAAAAAATACCAATGGGGGATTTCTTGGATCGAGTTGTTTGGTGGTTGTTTTTTGAATATATAATGTATTTGTTTTAAAATTATGTTACCTTTTGTTACGAAGGAATGTAAATTACAACACTTTGTAAAATATTTGGGTGATCAGAATGACCGTCAAATATAGAATATCTAACTCACATTTATGATGAAATTACACCTATTTGGGAAGTTTTTTTATGGAAAAAAATGCTCATTGATCTCACCTAGGTTCCGAAATGAGGTTATGATACTAATGAGCCAAAGAATAGGATTCTCCATGGATCTGATATAAACTGGATAATTCATTTCTATTTGTAATTAACAAAATTCATAAATATACTAGTGACTTATGAACCAAGACTTATGATGAATGTTGGAGAGTTGTTACTGCCAATTGTATTGAGGATTGTTTATAAAGAAGAAATTTTTTGTGGAATGTAAAGTTACAATATCATAAATTATAAGTCGAGTTAAGCTGAATTTGATCATAAAATCTCTAGAAAGATGTAATGATTTCACAATGCTAGTAGAAATTTTTTGGGAGAATAAATTTTATGAATTTTATGATTTCTGGTCTCAGTTCATCGGTGTGAGAACACCGAATACACTTTTTTTAAAAGTCTGAGAAAGTTGATCAAAACATGAGAAACTAAAGGTTTTAGATTCAAGTCAGAACAATAAACCACGGGAAATAAATCTCAATAGAATGAATTTAATTGATGGAGGCCCATTGGTATCACAATCAGAAGAGGAAATAATTTCCGAAATTTGAATATTCTAGAATTGGTTTATCAAACATGATGTCCAGGTAAACATTAGTGGAAGAATTGTTTGATTTGGGAGTTGTTGGGACCATTTGAGAAGAAATTTTTTAATGTTATCAAGTCCAATTATAGTAAAGGAATTCAGCGAGTGATCAAAATTTTAGTCAACCATTTTCATCAAGTTGAATTGTTAGTTGTTTTTCTTTGGGGCCAAGAATGAAAATATGAACGCTTATTTTCTTTCAAGATTTCTTGAATCAAGTAGGTTCATACTATAATATTAAATTCGACACTAATGACATCATCAGACATAAGATCATCAGTTTGGGAAAATAAGAAAAGGATAATTTCTTGAATTATTTCAAAGTGTTATCAAGGGGATCATAGAAGTGGATAAAGAATTTTTATGAACACTTTTCAAATATTTTATTTGATACAGGGAAACATAATGAAGAATTTTTTGTATTTATTATAATAAACAAATCAGAATGTGTAGTTAGTTCTTTAAATCATAATGAGAAGGCATGTGTTGGATTTTCAATTGGTGTGGGTTAAAATAATGAATAATTTTTTTATCTTCATTGTAATGAGAAATTTAGAATGTAGAATTGGAATACGATAGAAGACACCCAATAATGTATGATGTAAGAGGAAGTTATAAATATTCAAGAAGGTTCAAGAATAGTTAATTAGAGTTGATTATGTAAAATATTGATCTATGATTTAAGGAGAATTGATGATTAAAAAAATTTGGTTAAGTGGGAATGATTTTATAAATCGTACCCAAACCATATTTGGGATTCCAAGAAATAGAGGTTGTAAATTATACTTTCCACATAGAATTACTTTGCATGGATGAATAAATAGAGATTCTAAAGTTCCAGGGAGAAGACGTTTTCGGATTCTATTTTCCTGGGGAAGTGTGCTAGATAGAAAAGTAATGATGAAGAGACATAATCATAATAAGAGGTCTGAGAATCTGACTGAGTAATTACATTAGGTTTTCTAGACTAAAGAAGAAGCAATTCATACTTTTTTGGCAGTATTCTAATTGAATTATATTTCTATTATTGAGTAATTAGACTATAGAATCATACTGGGAAATAAGATTGAGAATCATTATGAATTATAGATGAAGTTCATTCCTACTACTAGGTATGAAAATAGATATTTGTTTTGAATATCTTTTTTTGGAAAGTTTATCTAGCAGCACTGTAACATGGTTTCTATAAAAATTATATTACATCATTGTGGGAAACAACATGAACAAGTACTATTGTATTGAATATAGTCATAAAAAAGTGTAAGGGAATATATTACTCATTTTATTCCACACAAAAGGTATATTTTCTAGTGGATTTTGTGGTGTTTGGTTATTTCCATACCATACAAAGGGCCTAGCTACTCTTGTTGAGTATTGACCATTGTAAAATCTTGTATTCATATGGTTTTGTGATTGTTTGATTTTAAGAAATATATTAACTCATAAATATGATTAAAAGGTTGTTTATGATATAACAGAAAAAATAAAATAAAAATATATCACTGATTAACCCCCTCCCCTTTCATTATTTATTATGTCCTTGTTGAGTAATCTCAATTGTTATCAGCGTGAAGGTTCCCTTTTTTATTCAATGCTACCATTTTTTTAAGAGAAGGAATTATAAAGAATATGAATTGTCTGAACAAAAAATGGATTCTCATCTTTGATGGTAAGAACTATCATATCTATAAAGATAAATTGATTCCCTATCTTATGACACTTTAATATATTGTTAGTGAATCAGAAAATGTGTATTTCCTCTTATTAATGGTATGATTCCTCTTACATCTGATGATAATAAAAATCGTGATAATTATGGATGACCTAACAATGCATAACTTTCATCTCTTTTTTAATGTGATTTCTTAACATAAAAGGGTGTTTTCACAAAAAATGTATTATTTATAAGTTGAAAAACATTTATGATGGTAATACAAAAGTGAATAAGGGAAAATTACAAATATGGAGGATGAAGTGTTAATATCAGAAGATGGGTGAGTATGAATTTTTTGAGGACTTCTTTACCATGGTAAATTACATTGTTGTCACAAAAATATGTCTTGGTAAAAATTAGTCAGATTCTATAATTTTTCAAAAGATCTTATGAATTATTCCCAAAAATTTTGATGTTAAAGTCTCCTCATTGGAAGATAGTTATCATGAAACTCTATCATTGGATTATATTCATTGTACTCTCATTAACTATGAAATGAGAAGGGAGAATGTTATGAAATGAAAAAAATGTTAATGGATAAATTTAATTCAAAGACTCCAAGAAAGAAAAAATTATGAATATTATAGTTGATTATAGAAATGTTGGAGGTCAATAAAATTATGGTAATAAAGAAAATAATGTTTTTGAGAAACATGTTTACAACAATGAATAATATGGAAATTTCTGAAGATAATATTTTTTCTATGGATTGTACTCGTATTATAGTGGATTCGGACACATGGAAAATATGTGTTGGTTTGATCCAAAAAATTATCACTATTATATAAATTATAAAACGAAAATATTTAGGGGAATTAAATCCTTTCAAATTAAGAAGTCTATAAAGTATGGTCTGAAGAAACCTAAGAAGGATGGTGTGAAATTTGAAAATAACTTCCAAACATTGGAAAATATTTTTTAAAGATGTCAACAACCAAGAAATATTTCAACATATTGTACTGTATTATTATCGGTCCAACAAATGTTTGATAACAACTCTTAAAAGATGGATGTGACAAATGATAAAGGAATGGAAAAGGATTGAATTGTTGAAACTAATCTCAAATTAATAAAAGAGGGAAGACTTGGGATCATTGATAGAAGTTGTTCTTATCATATGATAGGTTCCTTAAAGTTATTGAAAAATATGAAAGATTTCATGGTAGGAATAGTTCCATTTGGAAATGATGAATCTCAAATAATTGAAGGTATTGGGTTGACCATCATTAAGGAAAAGAAGTTTTAATCCATGAAATATTTGTATGTTTATGGAATGAGACAGATCATTTTAAGTGTTTCACAACATTATTACAAACTAAACAAGGTTATGTTCATAAAATATAGGTTTATTTTTAAAAGTAGGTTTGAAATAAATATTGTAACAAGAGGCCAATATAAAAATTGAAACTTGTTCCAGTTTTTTAAAATAAAAAACTCCTATTAATTATATATGGTGGAAGAAATTCAATTATGGAATAAAATTCTAGGACACATGTGTTATAGAAACATGATATAGTTATCAAATTGATACAGTATCTATGTTATTCATGATATTTCAAGAAAATTTGATTAGTGTTGTTATATTTTTTAGAAGGGAATGATTAAAAATTCTGTGTATAAGAATGTTGAGATTTGTTCCGAATGACCCCTTGAACTCATTCACTCTGATATCTATGGGCCAATAAAAGAAAAATACACTAATAGATATAAGTACATCATCAATTTCATTGATTTCTTTACAATCATTACTTGTGTTATGTATATGAAACATAAGTCAGGTTCTCTACTGATGTTTAAAATTATTATGAGGAATGAAAAGAAGGAATGTGAAAATTTAGTAATGATTTTGAGAACTAATAACGGTGGTGAGTAAAAAAATTACTAATTTGATAGTTATATTTAGAATAATTCATTTTTAGGAGTTTAGTACATTGTACACTTCTAAAAAAAATGGGTGTTTCTTAAATAATGAATATAATTCTGGTTGGAATGGGAAGAACATTGTAACTTGAACATGGACTTTTTCATTACATTTGGAGGAAATCTATGAGAACTACTATTAACATCAAAAACCAATGTCTCTAGATACCACGTTTCAATTTTAATTATTAGGAAATTTTTTATGGTAATACACTACGTTTGAAACACAAAAGTGTTTTTTGGAGTACATGCAACATAAAGAACAAATATGGAAACATTGGAAAGTTTGAGTAGAGACGTGATGATGGAATTTTTCATAGATATTCTTAGTACGGAAGAGGACGCAGATGTTTCAACAAATAGTCAAGACGATTAGTTGACTCTGTTGTTGTGAATGTTATTGAAATTGATTATAATGACAAATACACTCATGAAGATAAGGAAGATTACAAAATGAAAGAAATTTTTTTGAATGTTCAGAAAAGGATACTAAAAATGGAAATCCTACACATCAATAAGAATAAAACTCAGCTATATACAATGATGAGGTTGAATGAAGATAATATCATCCTAGTATGTGGAAGTAAGTGGAATCTGAAATCATTTTTTTATAAAAATAAAAATGTTTATACAAAAAATCATCAAATGATATTAAACATACTTCTTTGTATTCAAAAGTTGAGCCAAAAGATGTGGATGATGCTTTAGAGAATCCAGAATGGGTTTAGGCCATGAATGGAGAGTTTGAGGACATAGAAATGAATGATACATGGGAACTCATACCCTATACAAATAAAAAAATATTATTGGTACCAACAGGGTTTTTTTATAAAAAAGATGAATGAAGATGGTTAAGTGATAGGAAACAAAGCATGATTAGTGTTAAAAGGTTACTCATAAATTGAAGCATTGATATTTATGAATCATCTAGTCTAGTGGAAAGGTTATAAACAATTATAATATTTCTTTTGTTTGTTTCATAATGATGTTAAATAATTTTTTAGATGGATATAAAATCATCATTTTTTATTGTGATCTTAAGGAGGAATTCTATATTGAATAACCATGTTTTTCTATTCATGGGAAAGATGAACATTATATGTAATGCTTTAAGAAATTCATTCATGGGATAAAATAATCTCCAAGGGAATGGTATTCCAAATTGTATAACTACTTAAGAAAGTTGGGTTTTAAGAATGGAAGGGTTGATATAAATATTTACATCAATGAAATTAAGGATTTTTTCCTCAATTTATTGTTTATGTTGAAGACATTATCATTACTAAGAATGATGAAAGAAGTGTATGAATTATTTTTTTACCGCTAAAAAAGTTTTCTGATATATCCATGTTGAGTGAAATGAAATAATTTCTTGGGATACAAATTTCACAAAAGAAGAAACACATATTTATTTAAAAATATAAGTATGTTATCAAAATTCTTACAAAGTTACTCATAGAAAATTGGAAATCAATTTCCATGCCTATTACTGTGGGAATAGAGTTTTTAAAAGATAGAGATGGAAAAAAAGTTGATCAGAAGGATTTTCCAAAGCTGAAATGAAGTTTGTTGTACTTGACTGCCCCATGAATAGACATTATTTATGATGTTACTTCATATGATATATTTTAGAGTGCTGAAAAATAATCACACATTGTGTATCGAAACATAATTATCCAAAGTATCAAGGGAATAACAAATTTCCGAATCAGTTTTGATAAATCAGAATGTATTGGATTGTTTTTGTATTCATATGTTTATTGGGAAATAAATATTGATGATAAATTATCCATATATGGTGGAGTTCGTTTTATATTAATGTGTTGTATTGTTTTTCATACAAAGAATCAAAATTCTATAAATATTAGTACATCTAAATATATGTATGTTTTATCACTCAAGATATTATCCAACTTATGTGGATCAATACTCATTTGGAAGATTTACTTGATGAAGTGAAGTTTCACTTTCTCTTCGCTTGTGACAATCAAAGTGAAATTAGCCTTATGTGAAATCCAGTTAAATATTTTTATTAAGAACATATAGACATCAAGAATCAATTTATCAAAGAGAATTTTGAAAAGGAATGAATTGATGATGGAGTATGTTTTTTACATCAGGACAAGTTGCTGAAATTTTCAGAAAATCATTTCCAAATGTATATTTTTTGTAAATTGAGGTTGAACACAAGAATCCAACCTCTTTCTCATCAAGGATGAGGTATGTGTTTTTTCACATCTCTCGTCTTGTCATTGGATAGTGTTTCGAAGAGGGATAATTTTTTTCATAAATTTTTCCACTATCATATGGTAAATATCTTAATAAAACATGTAAATAAGGGGAGTTGTGGGTATGTTATTAATCCACTACGTATGTGTGAGAAATATTATAATTATTTGTTGTAGAGGTTGTAGGTAACGTTTTTTTACACTAAATTGAAATAAGAATAGAAATAGGTGAAGAAATGTATGAAGAAAAGATAAAGAGGTTTCATGGTTCAAAAACCACCAACCTCAACAGTCATGTTCCAGAATAAAACACCCCTGATATAATATAACATGAATTGTTTCTCCCTAACCATTTATTGATATAAAATAATATCCATTAATTAATACCAAACACCATAGATCTTTTCAGGGAAATCTAGATATATAATGTTCGTCAAGGGATATCCTTATATTGGATACCTTTCATAAATGATAAATAATGATGCCTTTGAGTGGAAATTCAGATATAAAATATAATTTTCATATTCTTGAAACCCAACAACATTGTTTGAACACATGGTTTGAAAATCCATGCATAAACCATGTGACTCTTAGTATCTTTACGGATACCTTCATGGATTTTTCATAGTGTTAGATGAAAGTGGTTCCAACCATAAGATATTTCACTACCCAAATGCATGTTTTTCTAGAGGTGGTTGAATAGGTATCCCAAACTGTGTAACACAGGACCCATTTTACAAATTTCAATCTAGCACACATTTTTTGGTAAATCTGTATGGTATCTAGTAACCATGTTCCAATGGTTCACTTTCCCATACACTATCAAAAAAATCCAAAAAACTAACCCACATGATATGAGAAGTTCAAGGAATAAAAAGTGATAAAAATTAAATTTTGAAATTTCATGTAAATAACACATATATGTGCCATATTTTCATATCATAAGTGGTGATATATAAAAAAATAAAAGAATATATAATAAAATTCAAAACATAGACATATATAATTGTAATTAACTAATAATATCCACAATGTTAATCAATGATTATACTTGATATTAATATGGGTTATATGAAACAAAATTTTTTGGTGATATATAGCCATTAGAAATGACAAATTTCATGTAAGGATCATGTTGTTAATGATGAATTAAAATTACATTATCATATAACCTTTATAAATAATTTAGGATATATTATAATCGTCCAAAAATGTGAAACTTTGTTGAATAATTGAATAAGATTTAGAAGTAGGGTCATGGGTTGGGTGTTGACACCCATACGGCTAAACGAGGAAAATAATTGATCTGGAAAAGGATTATAGTAGTATAACATTCCAGGTTAATAGATCATGTATGACTTCTATGAAAATATGGAGTTATCGAGATAAAAATAGTTAAAATGGTTATGGTTGTTGGGAACTATAAATGGATAAATAAAATATCAAAATCACATAATTTATTTATAAGGATTAATAATTTCATTTTTTATATTTATTTTAGTTTTTAATTTACATTTGAAAATAATTATATATCTACCCTTATTTTTATAATGTATTCATATATAGGTCTAACCACATGTCATTAGCTTGACTGTGAATACCATTATATTTATAGAGTTTTTTATTAATAAATATTTAAATTTCTTATTATTATAGAAATATTTGATAATATTAATAATATTGATTGGAGTAAATAAGTTTGAGATCATTATTATTGAATTATTCTCAACCATTACGATTTATTATTTGAATGTAAAAAAATTAAATGTCTATTTTAATATGATTATATGACATTTGATTTATAAAATAGGTGGTAGTGGAGGGATTAGTGTTTTATTATGTCCAATTAATCCAGGGTTCCACACACTACATCCACGATTTGATGTTAGTTTTAATGACTCAGATTTTTCATACATAAATATTACATTTGAATAGATGAATATTCATTGCATATCGTAAGGATACATTCTAATATCTTATAGGTATAGTTCCTCTGAAAATTGGATATATAATAAAATGATTCACAATTGAACTACATCATTTAACACTATGTTATTTATAAATATCATCCTTTGTAGACATATCATACATAATACTTTTCGTCCAAACACGGGGAAAGGAAGCATAAGAAAGAGTAAGATTAGACGCTCATTTAGGGAAACAAACAGAGATATCATCATAACATGAGTATAAGTGAATTATAAAATTATAATAACATTTGAAAAACATATCCAACATATCATAGATCATAAACATGATTCATGTAAATAATCTTCATTGTTTATAAGACCCAAATCCTAAAGGAATCAAGGAAGAGAACCCATATGAGCATAACATTGTAATAAGGCATAGATTTTCAACATAGACATTATCATAGAAAATATTATTTCAAAGATTTCCACCATGATCATCATAACATGAAAGTGTTAGGAGGACCACTCTTTTACCTTCTTCGAGATTGGGATAGCATCCAATGTACCCTATTTTGGGCTTAGGAAAACCACATGTATACCCTTTTTTAGTCTTGGAGTCAGATCCCATATACCATTTGATCTCATATAACATTAATCATTACCTAATTCATTTGAGGGATATATTGATCCCAATAATAAAATACTTAAAATCATATATATGTCATCCAAAAGTTCATAAAATATTTATCGTATCATAAATTGTGGGAAAAAATGGGTTTCATAAAAAAATATTCATCATAGATATAAAACATATAGAGAAATTGTAGGTATGGTATCATTAACTAATATCCCCAGTGAATCATAAGCAACAACCATGTTTTTATTGATAATGTATAAAATTAACATAAAAATTTCAATGAAATCATTCATGAATAAAACATCATTTTCACTTTGAAATCACTTTTTTAAAGTATAAAAATTTAAAAAAAACCAATTGAAAACATTATCATTGAAAATAAAATTTAAATCCATTAGTGGAATCTTAAAATAATTTAGTGTTCATCAATCTAGAAAATTATATTCGTTCCATATAGGTTAAAATTAATATTCTGTCACATTTTTGGTAAAAAGTCAAAAGTACCTTGTTGGGAAAATAACAAGAAGAAAACTTTTTTTTAAAAATTAAGAAATATATATTTGGTAAAAATTTATTCACATTGTCTTTGAAAAGTTCTAAAAACATTATTTAAAATATTTTTAGAAAAAAATTTATATGGTAGAAAAAGTGTTTTCGTAAAAATACAGAAATAAAGATACTTTTCCATAAACAAAGTTTGTCATTGCTTTGAGATCTTAAATAGAAGAAAATTTATGGAAAAATGTATTCTCCCATAATATAAATATTATAAAAAAATTAACGTGATTATTGAGAGTATGATCATAGGATCTCATAATTGTTTTCATAATCATAAAAAATCCCAAAAAATAATGTGATTATAAAATCATACCCTCACCACTTTGGTAACATTTGAATCATTATCCCCATTAATGAAATAAAATGATATGAAAATTTAAATCCCCATTAAATTCATTATAACAAACTTACAATTTATTCTTATACAATGTATACACCACACAAAATAATTAAGTGGTCAATATGGCATGTCTCTCATGGAACTAAAAGTTAATGGAGAATCCCTTACTACTTTCCAAACATTTTAATCATAATCCAATTCAAATAATAAGATTTAATTAAACATTAAATACCATTAAATTAAGTATATTAATGATATAAAATTTCAAATGGGTAGTATATATTACACATGAATGAAATGGGGGGTGAATATAGAATATGTCTCTTTAAAATAAAAGAGAGACTAAAAATCCATTACCACATTGGTAACGTTGGAATCGTAAGCCTAATGGATGGATACTTTAAATTAAAATAATAAATATCATGAGAATAAGTAATTTTATGATATAACATTACAATGTGGTTGTATATACACCTCATCAAAGAAGATAGGTCCACAATATAACATATTACCCAAAGAAGATAATTTGAGATGAAAATTCCTTACCATAAGTCTCAACATCCTTCATACATGTTCTAACATCATTTATTATAAATATAGGTTTATTATAAATCTATTATATACCATATTTAATATATATTTATATATATATATAATACCATATACTATTTTCTTATAACCCTTTTACTAATAATTCCTTGTTAATATCATGTTTTGTGTAATAAGTTCTTCTTTGTTCATGTATGTTTTGTGTTGGTTGTAGTAAGTAACTCAATATGGGGCTTAATTGAATATCCAATTAAATTTCTATTAAAACATTTCTTATCAAAATCCCCTAAATAAGGTAAATCCAACCAGTGAATAAAAATATTAGTTTGATTTAACTTTTATCTTTTAAAATATTTCCCAAAGGTTGATTTCTTCTTAGTTGAAAAAATATTATAGATTAAATTAAACATTCAAATCAATTTAATAAAACAAATCCTTATATAAACACAAGTTAAATTGAAGATTTAATGTAACTTTTTTTATTACAGTTTAAATAAAATGTTGTTTAATGATTAGAAATAAATAAAAAAATACTAAATCACACAATAAAATAAAACATGGGGTTTGGTCTCAAGTCAAGACTTAATCCCTCTAATTGGAAATCACCCACTACCATTCAGATTATATAATTATAATCTGATCCACCTCCTAGATAGGGTATACATGGATTTTTTTAAACTATACAGTCTCAAAAAATATTCTTCCATAATTATAAATGGGTAGAAAAACAATCACATGATGCACAAGGACCTATTACACAAACACCATAGGTAAGAAGATGAAAATAGATCGATGAGAATGTCTTCTGTTCTCTAGTTATAGTATAGTAGTCAGTTTGTGTTGATAAGATGAGAAAAAACACACTTCTTGAATGTAAAATAAAATAATATAATAAGAAAGAAATAAGATATAGAAGGAATATTGTTTCATGCTCCGATGTTCTCTAGGTGATCAAGTTTCCCCAAATGTTGCTTAGTGGGGAGCTTGAACTGATTCTCTGATATTTTTAGTAAAAATAAGCATGGTAAGGTTATCTTTTCTATATATTGGAAAAGAAATTTATCTTCAATGAGTTCCACTCATTCATAGATGAACATTAGTATGAATTTATCATGTAATATCTTATGGTATGATCCTTTTAGTGTTAGTAAATTCAACCACCACATAATCTTATAATCTCATTTTCTTACACCAATGAATGAGGGAGTCTTCCAATAATATAAGAATAATAATCTTCTAGATCATCTAGATCCTCATAATGATATATAAATCCAAATTTAATGCGTCCTTGAAATAGTTTAATAAAAATTAATTAAATAATAATTTTCTGTAACATCCATAAAATATTCATTTAAGAATTTAATTTAAATTAGGATGAATAGTGGCAATGGATCTCTTGGTGGGAAGACATCTCTAGTGGTGACTCATCTTTGGTAGTGAGTCATTCAAGAAGTAACTCATTCGAGTGGTGAGTAATTCTATAAGATTGAAATGTTTGTGGTAATACATGTTAGAAGTAATAAATGTTGGAATAATCTCATGTCTAGTGGTGTCTTATTAGATAGTGACATATTCGAGCACTTTTCCAAATGTTATCATATTTCCATATAAAAAAATGATATCATCAAACATAAATGTCATTAGAAACATAATAATCATGATTTTTAAGAATTAAAATAACGAGGTTCCAACAATATCCCCCTTTTGATGATAAAAAATCATGGAATTTTAAAAATCATGTATGATAAACTTATATATAATTAAATAAATTTAATGTATAATAGTCTACATAAAATTGTAAATTTCAAAATTGTGATATAAAGAAATGTGATATAAAATATATGGTATCAAAGAATTTTTTTATCAATGGATAAAATATATAGAAAAAAATTTGGTATTAAATAATAATATATAATTAAATAAGATATCAAAATATAAGAGCATTATGAAATATAAAAAGATCAAATTTTTCAAAGGAAATGTAAATTGAATCCAAAAAAATATGGAATCAATACAAAAAAAGATAGATTCAAAGGATGAGTCCAAATAAATTTTCTATAAAGGTAACAAGTAGTATAAACACATAAAAATTCTTAAGATACCATATATAATCTTGATATAAATATAACATATCAAAGAATATATAAATTAGGTAGCAAAGAATTAGTAGGACTTCAACGAGTTAAAATTTAAATACCATCAAATTTTCACCCTCATTCTCCCCTTTTGGGATTTTCAAAAAGATAAAACAAGAAACATAAAATAAAAATATATTAACAAAAATATGTGTTTCATTAAGTTCCAAAATGGTCTATATATTACAACCCAGAAATATGTACGGAAAATACAAAAAATATCCATACTAATGAATAATGTCAATCAAAGTCACTCCAATGTCATGTAGTACAGTCAGCAAGACTCATGTCCTTGTTAGACTCATGAGGTATAGATGTAGATTTTGAGGGTGATAAGGTAGTGGTTTTAGGTACTAATGTATAGGTAAGAATATATTTGATGATCAGTAGTCTAATATACTGAATTTCATCCAAGGGAGACATGTTGAAGTGCTGGTACTGAGGAGGTAAAGGATCTAAGGAAGGTGAAGTGGTGAAAGAATCCCTGGGAATGGCCTCTTGAGAAACTAATATATTTTAGAATAAATATAGTAAGGGCATTATAATATTGAAAAATTATATGATCATATTTCCACCTCTCTCTCTAGTACTAAATAAGTATTTCTTCCCCTCCATAAACAATATAATCAGAGGCACATAACCCATGATTTGTTCGACCTTCTACTTGAAATCCCTAGTGATAGGTGGAATCTATAGATTCTTATCCAAATATATTAAATGATAATTTTTTTCATTATTGGTAAAAAAGAATTCAAGTGTAATATTTAATGGCATCCGTGATGGTTTCCCAGTCACTTAGGTCCTCATTTAAACTTTCCAAAACCAATTTTTATATATTCTCAATATGCTGATGAATATGTCTCAAATCATCTGGATGAGTAACAATAATGTATTCCAAATAATGATGGACATACTCTTTGTCTATAGAGTAGATCGACTAGGATTCCACTAAAACTAATGTTGGTGGACCAGAAGAAGTAAAAGCCGGAAAAGGTAAACTCTCCAGCCTCTTAATCAAAGAAGCCTTACTAGTAGTAAATGAGGTCCACATCACCTCTATTACCGACCTCATAGTCTCCAGATCACTTTTTAACCTACATATCACATTATCTAATTCATGAATGTGGAAATTTATCTTCAACTAAATATGGCATACCATACGCTCAAATAGGTTCCTACCATCAGACTTACTGAGCTAAGTGGCCATAGGTTTCTAGGACCTCAAAACTATACCAAAATTAGTACAAATCCTCTTTCTGGAAGACTCTAAGTCTACCATATAAATAGTATTGGTAAGCACTGGTGCAGAAGTAGGTGAATGGGAAGTAGGCCTCTTAGCACTAGGAAAAGAAACCTATGAAGGCACTTGTCTAGAATGAGGTGCACAAGACCGTATGTTTTGAATCTCAACCAATGATCCAATAGGATCTATTCCATCTCTAGTAGAGATAGAAATTCCCCCATCCTTTGGTAGACTTCTCCAATTATCATACAAATCATTGTAACCATGAACTTGAAATTTTTTACCTGGGGAAGATCCCCCTATAAGGGATACCTTACCCACTTCATGAGTATCCCTATCCTCTGAAACATCTTCCTCAACTTTCTTATACTATAAAAATTCCAAATCTAGGTAAATATTTCTTGGTAATTTCTTCCATTCAGCATGAAAAACATCCACAATAAATGAACTTGGGGATTTCTCCCCATCATCAGACACTCATCTCTCTCTACTGTAAAAATAAGAATCATCAACAAGGTTATCTAGAACTGATATCTACAAGGTATTAGATGTTTCTGAACTAGGTCTCTCAACATTTTTTAGTCTAGGTGATCTAGGTCTCTCTATTTTTCTAACCAAGGCATTAAAACCAAAATGTTATAGATAATGAAACTAAACCATTTGATCTCCACAATCATGATCAGTTCCATCACTACTCCCATCCCCATCACCATCTTCTTTTTTATCATGATTCTCATCTTCTCCATTTTTCTCATCATAAACATCCACAAAAGGAATTATATGATTTATAAGAACAACTTATAATCCTATCATATATAGAATATTCTATATCATTATTATCATCATCATTATCACTTGACAAACACTGTCTGATAGGAAAGAGGTAGGAGGACTAGCAGGTCCAAAATACATCACTGGTCTCTTTGGGATATTAGGGTCACTTCTTTTTTCAACTGAGGTATCCAACTCCCCATAAACAACTACATTAACAACCACTTCATAGTCTCCATCAAAGACCTCTACTATCTCATCTACATCCAATTCAGGATCCATTATGTATTTGGATTTGGTTGGATGATATATGGGATTAAAATCCTCATAGATAATATCATTATATCTAAAACATTTCTTCTTCCAAGGGTTCCATATCACCCACATTCTTCTAATAATAACCTTAGTCCAGTAGAAACCACCACATTTAACCACAACATATACCGCTTCATCTATCACACTATTTTTTTTAAAGGCTGAAATAATCATTGCATAAATTAAGTAATTAGACATGGAGGATGAACAACACATTTCCATCATGTGTACCATAAGTTATCTACAAGGGGTGATATTATCCCCACATTTCATAAGGAGAATAAGGTACACATACTGGTATCTCTATGTGTCATGACCGACCTTCCTCAAGATGAGGGAAGGGGCAGCAAAGTGACATTACCTTCCTTATTTAGGATGAAAGAGATTTATTGACCCCTATGTCCGGCCATGAATAGGCCCTAGAGTGGGGACTAGAACCAAGGGTGTAAAATCTGACATAATATGTAAGGCATTACCCTTTATATAGAATAACATCGGGTGGAAATATTGTAATCCCCATGAAACTCCAAATACTAAAAGTGAAAGTAAGGCCAAAATCCATTTCTATATACTTGTTAAAAAGTAATGCTGATACAAGGTACAACAAAACTAAAAAGTAAATTACCAATATAAAAGATACTAATTGTCAACACAACAACTACCCCGATGCCTGAGCTAATAAATTCCATCACGGTTTTAAAAGTCCTCTCAGAATCTGGAAAATATGTTTACATGTGTTTGGTGAGTATAAAAGTATACCTAGTAGGAAATATAAAGAAACCTTGGAATAAGTGGGAGAACATACTAATGCCCCTATGATAAAATAGTAGAACCACGATGACCCTACCAAGGAATACTAACCAGCCCAACCTCATCAACGAACACTCACTAAATAATGCAAGTCAAGTAAAGTGGTAGATAAGCACATTGACATTTTGGTACCCCACACCACATTACCATTGATTACCTACTCATTATTAATGGATAATGCCTTGATTCTACCACTCTTCTAAACACAATCCCACTACTGCAACTTTCCCGTATACACTTGGACCTCAAATAACACACAAATCCTGCCTGGATACACCAAGGCCATAACCACACCACACATCTTACCCGATGGCACCTATGCCACAACAACCACACCTCTAACCCAAAGACACCAGGGATTCATTCCAAAGAAACTTGATAAAACAATCCAAGGGTGCAAACACCTTGGCCCCTTTTCCACAACAAACATGCATGAATTATCTTGGACTATGGTAAGCCTCAAGCTATTACAGCCTGCTGAGATAAACTCATGTAGGAAAAACCTAGAAGAGTGTGTGGGGAAGAATGTCAGTAACCATCCATTAATCCTCCCACCGAAATATTGGGACAGACACCCGCCCTTGGAATGGAGGTGTTTGACATAAATCAGCCTCTCATCCTGATACTACAACACGACACACATACCGCCCCACACACCAAAAAATACAACAACTACAATTAAACCATATCCCCACCGCACACACGTCCAACACCATTATCGTATAACCAACTCCTCCATCCAACCATGTAACCATAATCATGATCCAAACAACAGTACCACACAACTCACACAAAACCCAACTAAACACAGCACTCAGCCACACCTATCAACATAATATATATATATATATATATTAAATTTTTTATAAAATTGATCATTAATCCATATGATAAATAGGGGTTATCATACAATATTTTTTATCCAAGGTTATCCATTTCCATTAACCATGTGTGCATGTTTAATCATATTTCATCTTATGGAAAATTATCAAATAACATGAAAAAACAACATAACACCACCAGTTAGTAAGAAAATACCTCCAAAAACCATGATTTTCAGAAGACATTCATCCACAATCAATAAGTAAATAAACAAGGATAACAAAATAAAATAGATGCTCAAACATCAAACCACTCCAAGCCCATTATTTTACTATCATGTTATCTTTTGATCATATTTCCTTATTATTTATTTATTGTTTTAAGAAAAAATTTCGTTCTTTATTTATAAGGAATTATTTTTACACCACCCTGCATGATACACAAAAAATATATGTTGAATAAAATCCCTACATGAAACAACAAGTGACCAAAGAACCTCTTTGCATCAAGAATAGGGGATTGTGTGACCATAAAGAAAGAACTCCATGAATGATGAGCCGGAGGGGATCTAGAATAGGTGCATGAATCATTTAGGGGGAAAGGCTTCATGCGCACCTATATGGAATGGAAAACAAATAAGGAAAAGATGATCATGGTTTTGAAGATCCAAATCATATATTAAGGGAAGAACGGTTTTTAAAGTCGTTAAACATGGGATCGTGTTCATGATCACATAGTTTGGGTATCTCAAATACCGCAGAAAATTTGTATAATAATGATATAATTAATATACTTTGAAACAACCATAAAAAATCCAAAACAAGACTTTAATCTCAGTTCACATCAAATAAGACGTATGATGGGTGAAATGGGAAAACATGGAAAAACTGGGAAAACTAAAAATGTGTCGATGGGTGAGTCACCGATGTGGAGACACCAATGGTTGAGCTACCGATGCGAAAACCTACCAAATACACAACATATTGATTCCTTGTCCTACCTATTTAATGAACAATCGACACCTCGACCAATTGATGCTCTATCCTACCGACACATAAACCTATTGACGCCCTGACTAGCCGACATTAATGCCCTCAACTCACCAACATGGATGCTCCTGACTCATAGGTGTAAATGTATTTGAACCACTGATGCATTGAACTGATGATGCACTGACATGCCTAAATTGACACCATGAGTCGCTGATGGAAAAATTATAATCACTATAAATTTAGAAAACTCTTGAAATGAGAAACCATTGCCTCCCAGAACATCCTAAACACTAGTTTTTCACAATGGAAAGGCCCGAGGAAATCCGGTTTATTTCATCTGATACCTCTCAAACTATTATCTTCCTCAATAATTACAAACTATCCCAGAATAAAATTGGTCCAGACAATCATCACATAAGATACCTCTTGGGAAAAAACCATATAGTTTTGTTTGATAGCTGGAGTGAAAACCCTGAAATATAGGAACACCTCCTTGACATCTATATCCTGAATAAATGTAGAAACACTATGGCCCAAATTCCGCAAGATACCACAGAAAAACTAAATTCACACCGTCTATAAACATGGATTAAGGATCTCCTTCCTCCATGTCAGGATAATATCTACTTTGGGCAGCACAATCTCGCACAAACAGGTTTAATCAAATCCGCATTATTGAGTCCTAATTAAGGATTAGGTCCATCCCTCTCCACAGTGATGGCTTTTCCACACACATTCAGTGAATATGGAAACCAATCGTCTGATAATGATCAAGTTCAAACATTACATCATAAAATGAATCACAAAAGTAAAATAGAGAAGAAAAAAAATCAGAACTGCTCTGGGTATGGGGTATGCATATGTGCTTCTCACTCCCAAGTACTCTCCATGAGTCCACCATACCTCTATAACTCATGAACCAAAGGAATGGTCAATCCATGCATTATCTTCTCATCCCGATACTTTATTCCTAATGGTCTCTCCAAAAAATCCACATCATCATTGATATAGAACTCTCCCTAGTCAAGGATGTGGGAGTCATCGTGTAGATACTAACAGAGCCTAGAGATATGGAATATGTTTTGGATCTTATCCAACTGTGATGGAAACTCCATCATATTTTCCACCTCGCCAACTCATCCCAACACGTTGAAAGGTCTGATCAACTTTGAAGAAATCAGTCATCCCTTACCGAACCTATGCTGCCCACATCGAACGGAAACCATCAAGAAAACAATGTCCCCAACCTCAAACTCCAAAGGCCTCCTCTTATGATCAGTAAATGAATTCTTTCAGTCATGTGCTACCTTCATCCTCACATGGACAAGATTGACCTTGTCTATTGGGATCTTCATTACCACTAGCCCATGAAGGGATACTTCCCCAGCCTCTATCCAGCATACTGGTGAACAACATGGCCTTATGTACGAATAATTGAATTTTGTCATGCCAATGGTGATTGATAGCTATTATTGTAGGAAAACACTATCAGGGGAATGTTTGGTACCAATGATCCTTCAAAGTCAAAAATACATGCCTGAAGCATGTCATCCAATGTCTAGATGGTCCTCTCTATCTGTCCATATGTGTGAGGATGAAAAGTAGTGCTAAGGTATAATTGGGCGCCAAAGGAATGTTGTGATCCCCTCCAAAAAGTATTCATAAAAAGAATATACCAATCTGAGATAATGGATCTTGGAACCCATAAATCCACACCGCATCATCCACAGACCTCTATACTAAGGAATCCATTTAACTCGACTCCTTGATCTCTATTAAGTGAGATAATTTCATCAATTGATCCACTACTACCCAAAGGAAAACACATCCTCCCTGATTCATATGTCATCCTATGACAAAATCCATTTAGATGACATCTTTATTCCACTCGGGAACATCTAATGGCTAAAAATACCTCCAGTAACACGGTGATGAGTGTTCACCTGCTGAACCACTAGGAACCTTTCCATAAACTCCACCATTTCCAACATCATCACGGGACACAAAAAATGTTCCATTAAGACTCTGTGCATTTTATTAAATCATGGATGCACCACCAGGGGTGTGATATGGAACATATAAATTATTTCCACACACATTGGCATTAATACAAACAACTTCCTATTGAAAACATCTGATTTAGACTATCCTATGACCATCCCTCCATAGCATCACCCTGGGCTATGTGATCACGCATCACATCAGTCTTTGAGCCTCCCCGCTGAGACTCCTCCACCTTCCACAATAAGTAATACTCTATTATTATCTAAAATAGACACCCTCTACCACCATCTTATCTTATATCAAAATTTAAAGTTTCCAACACCTCTATCACCATTCAAGAATCTATGGATTCTTGAACCACCTCCTTCGGCAACTTCCTATTTAAGGAATTGACCACCATGTTCCCCTTTCATAAGGTGTATGATATCTTGAGTTCGTAGTCCTGGATAAACTCCATCAGCCTTAACTATATTATGTTTATAACTCATTAGAGAAATATATACCTTAATCTCATGTGATCTGTAAATAACAAAAAGCGTTCTTCAATGAGATAAATCCACCACAACTTTAGTAAAAACATGACCACTGCATGCTCTATGTCATGGGTGGCATATTTATATTTGTGAGGATGTAACTGCCTAGACCCATAAGAGATTAATACCTGCCAATACATTAGTAGACATCACATAGCATAGCCAAAAGTGTCACAAAATACCTTGAACATTACCCCATCCTCTAGAAACATCAGCACCAGTGCACTGAACTTATTTCCCTTTAGGTAGATGAATGTTACCTGGAAATAATCACTCCACACGAAGGCCTATCCCTTTCATTTCAAAGATATGAATGGAGCCATGACTTTGGATAATTTGGGTACAAACCATTGGTAATAGTCTACTAGGCCCAGTAAGCTATGAACATCTTCCACGGTCTTGGTTACATCCCATGAAACTAACGCCTATACCTTTAATTAGTCCACTACTATCCATTGCTGAGACACCACATGTCTGAGAAGGTGTACCTCCCGCATCCAGAAATGCACTTTGACAACTTCCCAAAGAGCTGGTGGTGTTGGATGACCCCCATGAAATTTCTGAAATGCTCAACATGCTCCCCCTATGACCTTTAGTAGATCATGTTGTTGTTGAATAACATGATGGCTAACCGATCCAAAAACATGTGAAAGACATATTTCATGAGCCCTATGAACAAGGGTGGTGAATTTGTAACAACAAAGGGAATTACCACGAACTCGATTTGCCCATACCGACATCTGAAAGAATTCTTTGGGATGCCACCATAATTCACTATAAACTGCCAATACCTAGACTATTGGTCAATCATATAGATTTGACCTACTCCCTTTAACTGTATTAAAAGATCATAAATCCTCATTAGGGGGTAACAGTTCATGACAATCACCTGGTTCAGTCTTCGATACTCTATGCAGAGCCATAGACCATGACCATCCTTCATTGTGAAAATGACTGGAGCACCCCACGGTGACACACCTGGCTAGATAAAATCTATCTTCATCATTTCATCAACCAAAATTTGAATATTTCATAACATGGGAGGAAACATACAATAGGGAACCATCTAAATAGTATGGGCACTAGGTTGCAAGTATATTCCAACATCAATGTCACATCGAGGGGGTAGAGTCACAACCTCTTCATGGAAAACATCTTGGAACTCTCTGAAAACAATATGAAATGACACTATCTTTGGGTCTTCTGATCTTACTAATAGATGGTACAACGAGGAAAGAAGAGGCTCCACAAATTCACTACCCACCTAATAACTCCACTCACGAATGAAAGCTATGAGCTAGCCACCCATATCTAAGAACATGAACCTCCTTTGGAATCAATCGATAATTTTGTGCATAGAAAACAACAAGTTGATGCCTAGGATGACATTGTGAGACTTCTAATGTAGAAGAATAAGATCCCCAATGGACTGATGTGGTCACAACATTAGTCTACATCCCCATAAAATATCAAAATATTAGTCTGACTTCCAATTGGCATACTCAACACCAAGGGAACAAAAATACTCTTAATGTCTAAGCCGAGAGCATGGGCTTGACTGGGTGAAAAAGGGATCAAAGAGATCTTGAATCATTAAAATCACACATAATGGTGTTAAATAGACTGATCGTACATTGAACAACCTATGGGCTTGTTGCAGTTGAAGCCTCGACGTCATGTAAATTCCCACGCCCAAATCCTCTGCCACTCTGATGTCGACCACCTTATAGAACATTCCCTAGTCTAAGTCCCTGAGGATCACCCTAGGGTAGGCCTCCTCTATAACTATCTACATTCGGTGGAGTAGTAACTCACTGCTCATGCTGCTGGAAAGTCTTGACAAGTGACTTTTACTGTTGGGGTGGATGCTGAACCTGGCCACCCCAATTGTATGGTGCTCAAACTGGGCACTGGTTCCAATTATTTCCACGTGTTCTATAGAAATATAACCTCAGTCTCTAGACCATGGGGAAAAAGAGAGGAACAGAAGATTGGAATAGGAATTGTTGAGGCCTACTTCCCACTTGTTGAATCCTAGAAGGCCCTAACGATGGAGACCTACTGCGGACGACCTTCCCCTTCAACAAACATGATGTCTCCCCTCTCATGGTACACCTCCCAGAGAGTTCATCCTTTCCACTACCCCATAATTTCTGGAACACTATGTATATTGGTAGAGTAATGGGAGTGACGACATACTAAAAGGAAGGTTGGAGTGCCTCCTCTAAGCATCTCACTAGGGGATCCTCATCTGGAAAGAGATCTGGTGTGAAGTGTAGGATATCCTTGAACTTGATCCCAAGTTCCCTTACTAACATACTCCACCGCTAGAGGGAGAGTAGATCATTCATCTTCTTTGCCTTTTTCTTGGAACTATGGAATTCCACTATGTCCTTATTCTCAAATTCAGCCCACAAAACATTAGTCTCCTTCCTCTCCCAATGGTAAAGAGTCCACTACTGACATACTTCTCCCCTCATCAGGATCACCACTAGAGGAACCTAGTACTCTGTTAGAGCCTGAGGCAATCTGAAAGAGATCACCACCTCCTCAATCCAACTATTCTTCTTCATATTTGAGATGTTTCCATATTACTTTACAAGATTCTACCGCTGGATGGAACAAAGCATCTTCTACCACTGGTTCTCTTCCTCCTCTTGATCAGCCCTTCGCTGATCAACCAGGTCAACCTGATGCTCCTCAACTGCTTGTACCACACATGGGAGACGTCTGGGTTCCATAGTTGAAAATGGTAAACAAGGAACTTCTAATCCCAGGTTTATAGAAATTTCTATTTATTATTTACATTAACTCTTTATTTATACATAAATTCACAAGATGCCCAAGACACATAAGAACACATGTAATTATGATTCATGTACCTTCCCTAAGGTTTATACCATGTAATCCATGTAGCCTCACTTGGTCATTCATTAATTCCATAGTCCTTTCATCGGATCAAAGGGGGATATAAAATCACATGTCTTAGCTAGTCTTCCCTGCCCAATTTCATTCACCAAGACTATCTAACATCGTTTCCCTAAAATCACATTCAATACTGACTATTCCTATCACTGAACTCCATCCAATCATTCAACATGGAACATATACCATTTTTTCAGGGCTAGCCTTCCTCAAGATGATGGAAGGTACAAGAAAGTGCCATTCCCTTCCTTCATCAAGACAAAAGAGAGATAATGACCCTGAGTCCCACCTAAAATTGTCCACGGAGTGGAGAATTGCATGAAGGGTATAGAATCTCACACAATATGGAAGGAATTAACCTTTTATAAAATAATACTAGGACACAAGATGATAAAAATCAAGAAACTCCAAATACTAAAAGTGAAAGCAAAGAAAAAATAAATTACCATATACATGTTAACAAGTAGTTAATACAATGTACAACAAAACTCCAATTTAAAGTACCAAAAGAAAATATACTAATCAGAAACGAAACAACAATCCCACTGCCCGAGCAAGTAAAGTCCATCACGGTCCACAAAGTCCTCATAGAAACCTGAAAATAGTTTTACATACGTAGGGTGAGTAAACAAGTATACCTAGTATGAAAACTAAATACACCCATGCACAAGTGAGAGAACGTACTAATGCCCTAGTGATAAAATAGTAGAACCTCAAATCACCTACCAAGGAATACTAACCGTCCCAACCTCACCAAGGAACACTCTCCAAATAACACAAGTCAAGAAAAGTAGTAGTATAAGCACATCATCATTTGGGTACCCGACACAACTTTCCCACTAGTTAAATACTCATTCTTAATAGATAATGTATTCACTCTACCACTCTTCCAAATGTCACCCCACTACCACAACCTACCCCATAGACATGGGACTCAAAAATAAAAAACAAATCATTCCCACCAAAACATGGGCAAAAACCACACCACACATCTCACCCAAAGAAACATGGGCCACAACAACCACACCTCTTTCCTAAAGACACTTGGCCCTCTTCTCAATGATACTTGGGAAAACAATTTTAGAACGAAAACACCTAAGCCCCTCTTCCAAAAAAATCCTTCCTGAAGGATCGTGGACTATGGTGAGCATCATGCTATTACAGCCATCCAAAATTCTCTCGAGTGGTAATAACATGGAAGAATTTGTGAGGAATAAATTCTGTAACCATCCATCCATCCTCCCACTAGGATGTTTAGAAAGACACCCTCCCCCATGAAATGGAGGTGTTAATCACAGAGTGCTCACCAAGGGTGGGTTGCGTATTGAAATCTCAAGGAAATAAAATTTTTATATGTATTGGTAAGAAATAATTCAACCCATCCTATGGGTCCCCACAAAAAACATCCAACTTATACTAAACCACATTTATTGCTACCACTATTTGAACAACCACACAATTGGAACTTCCAAATCATAATATCAACCCCTATTTATTTATACCCATTCCATTTATTAATTTTGGGGTTTACATTAATTTATACCTGAACTACATGGGGAAACTACCAAAGTAAAGAATTTCTATTTTAACACCCATTTATAGAAATAATAGATAATAACCAACATGAAGTCCCACTACACACCCCCTTCTATCCTAGGCACCCATTCAACCACTACCAATTATCATTATTCATAGTTATACTGCACAATCATTTCACTTCCCTGATGCAGTCCTACTGCCTAATAAGTTCATAACCACATTATAGTCCTACTGACCAATGTTGCCTGATGACCATGAAACAAACCAAGGAAACCCCACTTCCTACAAGTCCATACATTCCACAATCAATCATTATCTTAACCTAAGACACCAACACACCATACATACCTCCCCACACACCAAACCCACAGAAAATACCATTAAACCACATCCCCACTGCACACACGTCCCACACCCTTATCACAAAAGCAACACCTTTATCCACCCATGTATCCATAATCATTCTCTCAATGGAATCACCACACACATGGGTTTTCATCCTGGGGTATCCATTTCAATTAACCAAGTGTAATTTTTTTAGCATATTTCAGGTTACGACCAATTATCAAACAACATGAAAAAAACAAATAGAACACCACCAGTGTAGATCATAGACCACCAAAGGCCACCATTTTTAGAAGGATATCATCCACAATCAACCAATAAAGAAACAAAAATAAAAAAATAAAATAGGAAATCAATTATTAAACCACTCCCAACCCATTATTTCATTGACCCGTTATATTTTGATCAAATTCCCTTCTTATTTATTTGTTATTTAAAGAAAGGTACTCTTCCATTATTCATAAGTAATCATTAGTATACCCACCGAGTATAATCCACAAAAAATAGAGGTTTAAGAATATCCCTTCTTGAAACAATAGGAGACCAAAGCTTCTCTTTGCGTCAAGAATAATGGATTTTTCGTGTAGTAGGAAAGAACTCCCAAAAAGCGAAGTAGGATAGGCTCCAGCACAGGAACAAGAATCATATAGGGGGAGGATTTAGGATTAACAAGAGGGAATTGAAAACATACTAGGAAGGGAATATTACATATTTGAAGAGGCAGATCCTATATTAATGGAATAAAAATTTTAAAATCCTTTAATAGTGGCATTGTGGTCATGATTAAACTGTTTGAGTATATAAAATCCCCTAGAATGATAGGATATTAATGATATACTTAATATCCTTTTATATTCCCATAAAAATGCCAAAAAAATAACATTATACTCATTTTATGTCAAATAATATGTAAGAAGGGAGAAACTGGAAATCTGGGAAAACTGGGAAAACTGAAATTGAGTCACCAATGGGTGATTCCCCAATGGGTGAGTCACCCACATGGAGCAACAGATGGCTTAGCTACCAACACAATGACCTAATGACACCATAAACTACAGACACAATGAACTACCAACACCTCGACCTACCGACACCCTGATCTACAGACACCTAGAAATACCGATGAACTAACTTGCCGACACCGACGACATCAACTCACCGAAACTGTTGATCCTGACTCACTACATTTGATTCCATTGACTCAATGATGCATTTAAATTCCAACAAACTGAAATTCCAATGCACTAACCTGCCAATGTCGATGCCCAGAGTCACCAATGGTAAACCTGGAAAAGCATGAAATTTAGATAACTCTTGTAATAAGCTACCATTGCCTCTTAGAACACCATAAACACTATTTTTTCACATAGGAAAGGAAAACAGAAATTTGGGTTACTACTCTATGTATTAACGTTCCCTTTCTTGGAATATATCTAATTTTGGACAATCATTAAAATTAATCTTACATTTACAATCCAACTCAGTAGTGGTAGGCCTTCTTAAAGTTCCATCTCTAGTTAGATCCAACAAAACATTTTTGTAACTGGAAAAATTATTACCATTATGAATAATAACATGATAACATTCAAATTCCCATCAATGATTTACATTCATACATTTCTATCACTCCTTAAATGAAAACAAAAACTCATTACCATTGACCTCACTTTGAATCAAAACCTTCTTCTTCCAAAAACTAAAATTCGTATAATAATAAAAATGATGAACCAAAATCGGTTTGAATGTTTGGGCATTTCTGGAGAACCAATATACCAATCCTTGGTTAGGGATCACCATTAGTACTAATGAATTATTGTAAGGATACCAATAGTCATCCACATATATTTTGGAAACCACTATATTATTTTCCAACTATGGGTTCCTTAGTTCGATAGATTCTTGGCTTTGTTCTTATTTTGACCTCTTCGCTGGGATTGATTCATCAGGAGATGACATAGAATGTCATATAATCCTCACCATTTTAGTGAATCAAATACAGAATCCATGTTTTAAGAATGATGTAGTTCTGGATATAAATAGGGATGTTAAATGACTCAAAAGAATCAGGCACATGTGAGAGTGAATTAGATTAAAACGTAAATTACTGATGTTTAATTTAGGGATTCGAAATAGTAAAATATGATAAAATATTAAATGAATAATAATTTAAAATAAAAAATTAATAATGCTGAAAAAAAATTAAATATAGAGTGGTGACTCATCCAATGATTACTTTTCAAATGGTTACTCTTTCAATGGTGACTTGTCCAACCATGACTCATCCAATAGTGACTCATCCAATAGTGACTCATCCATTGGTGACTCATCTAATAGTGACTCATCCAATCATGACTCATCCAATGGTAACTTGTCCAATGGTGAATCGTCCAGTGGTGAATCATCCAATATTTAATACTAACTAAAATTTATCATACCTAATTTTTTTTGATATGGTTCAATATACTATAATTCAGTGGTTTTATAAAAATATCCTTAACCTGGTGTTATTATACTATGATTTCAAGAGTTATATCACCCTTTTGAAAATTATCTTTAAAAATTGATGTCTTATATCAATATTTTTTATCCTATAATAAGACATGGGATTTTTATAAAATTTTATCACAATTCTATTATCATAATTTATAGTTATATGTATGAACTAATACCCATAGTCTAGAAAAGTGTGTTTCAACCCCAAATTTTAGAATAGAAACTTCTTTTATATATGTATTCATATTTATTAGTAAACAAGGAAATATAATATTTCATCTTACTACACCATGATACTTGAAACTTTCCAAAAATATTACATGCTCCAGATGTTACTTTTAGGTATAAAATAAAACCACCAAAATCATTATCTAAATAACTCACTAAGAGAAATTATTGTCCTCTATGAAATAATACTCCTAAATTGGTTTTATATTTGACGTATTTGAAAATCATTTTAACAGAAAGTAAATGTGTCTCATTTGGATTTTGAGGAAAATGAGCACACATACACACACTAATCATAATATCATATCGGTTGGATGTTTAACATAGCAAGCTTCCAATCATACATATGTAACTAGTTTTATTCACTAACATCCCAACATTATCAAGATCAAACTTATAGGTATTAATCATGGGTGTCTACATACATTTAATTATCTCCAAAGAAAAATATTCTAAAAGGGATTTTGTGTTCTTGCTATAATTTAATAATATTCCATATTTATGTTAAAAATTTTGATAACCAATAAAGAATTTATGTTCACCAATTAAAATCCATTAAAAATAATTGTGTATCACCTTTGAAAAATTTGTACCAAAATAACTTTGAGAATATCCAAAAATAATATCATAAATATTTATTTGAACTACTAAAACATCATTCAAAATTATTTTCATGAAATGAGTAGGATCATATATACCTTTTGAAAAACATTTACAAATTATAAAAGAGATAATCCTATACATATAAGATCTAGGGGCTTATTTTAAACTATATAAATATTTTGTTAATTTATAACATGATTTGGAAAATGATAATTTTGATTTCCATGGGTTGTTAAAAAAAATCCTTAACTATATCACCATTTTAGAATCCATTGTTGACATCCATTTGATATAGTTTTAAATTAAAATGTTTCGAATAGGAAAGTAGTATTCGATTGGATTCATGTCTAGCCACTACTGCAAAGGTTTCTTCATAGTCATTTACCACTTCATAACTATACCCTTGTGAAACCAAAGAAGCATCATTTCCTACTATGGTCTCTGACTCATGAAACTTATATCAAACCACCAATTTAATTACAATAGTGAGAGTTTATTTAGGTCTCTCAAAAGTTTTCATACTTTATTTCTTTCAAAATGATTAAATTCTTCTTGAATTTGCATTACCCAAAATTGTTCATTAATTACACATTGATGTTCTTAGGCTAATGTTGTGATAAGAATGTTTGATGGTCAACCTATTTCATAATAGAATATCTAGTTTTTGTACCTATATATAGGTCTAAAACTACAGTATCTAGAGGATGGTTTTTAGGATTATTAAAGGACCATGAAAAAGAAGGGTTGTACATATCATGTTCAGATATAGGATTAGGTTTTGGGTGAGAACATTACTAAAAACTGATTGTTTTTTCTGAATGTTTCATATAAATTCCAGAAGTTTTTTCATTAATTTTCAATGTCGATAAACCGTCCTAAATGTTTTCTAGGAGAGTTTTAGGATCACATTGATACGTTTTGTCCGATATTATATGAACTGATTTTTTGACAGTCTTGGTTTCATTTTTAACACTCTATTTGAATAATGTATTTCAATATTATCCTCTATGTTAAGATTAAATTATTTTCAATGAAAAAAAATAATGTAATAAAAATTTGGAATTATACTATTCCATAGTTCACATGGGGTTCTTTTTTATGATTGGTATAATTAAAACTCTATTAATTATAAAACATGTTATATTCATAAATTCTACCTAAAAATAAATTGAAATTTCATACTCATTTGGCATAGTCCTTGCAATTTTTGGAAGTGTTCTATTTCTTCTTACTATAACACTATTATATTGTAATGTCTTAGGAGTAAAAAGGTTATGATTATATCCATTTTTTGAGTAAAAGGATTCAATTTATTGATTTTATAACTCATATTAATGATCACTTCATTAGTTCTTGATCCCAAGTCCATTAATATTTTCTATAGATTTAGCACACATGGTAAAGTAAGATTCAGATTCAATTTTGTGAGCTAAAAAGAATAAAAATGTATGCATGGAAAATTCATCTAAAAGGACATACAAATAGTTATTCCTATTAAAAATAGAAACTCTACATGGTCCCAAAAAGTCCTTGTGAACTAAATATAATGGTTGATAAGTTTAGAATTATTTATTTTATTTCAAAAAAATTCTGTTGTTTCCCTAATTGATATGGGTTATATACTTTATCATTTGAAATTATAGCTTAGGTAGATATTTGATTAATCCTTTCCTAGTTATCTTTATAAGTGAGTGAATATTTAAATGGGATAGTCTCATATAACAAATCCATCAGTCCTTGTGAAAGTAACATATAAATGAAATATTTTTAGAAAATAAATATTCTAAATTAATAGCATAAATATTGTCATTTCTAAAAGAAAAAAACACTGAAACATTTTTAGAATATAAAATTTACAAGTTTTATCATTAAATTTAACATAAACCCATTATCACGTAACTTTTAGATACTAATAAAATTTTACGTTGAACCATTTATAAATAATATTTTTGAAATTAACACAGACATAGAATTACTAACTTGGACAAGCCTTATTATTTTACCTTTTCCATTGTCACCAAAAGTTACATGTACACCATCAAACATTTTATAATTATTGAATATTTAATATTCATGATTCATTTTTATAGAAGATACACCATCTAGATACCATAGGTTCTTACTTGATCTCTTCAAGTAGGTTCCCCACAAAAAAAAATTTACACCAAAATTGATTTTGGTATCCAAATCTTCTTTGTTCCATAAATGTTATAATTAATGGATTAGGAAGCCATATCTTCTTAATAGGCTCGTTATATGTAGATTTTAATATTTCGGTAATAAATTATTTTTTAGTTCAAATTGAATAAAAACTAGTAGAATATTTTTCCAGAACTAGATTTAAAAACAAAAGTATTCTTAAAAATTCTTCACTATCATGGCTGATAAACTAAGATAGTGATGTACTGAGATGTTATCTATTTTTGAATTATTTTAGTTACAGTTTTTTATAATTGGTGAATAATTATAGTTTTTTTTAGTTTCAAATTATAAAATTTTACATTATTGTTTAAATTTAATAGATGATCATTTTCCCCTTTTCAACCTCAAGGTTTAATTTAAAATTAGCATTTTAATCGCACTACTTTTTTATAATTTTATAATTAACATAATATTATTAAATGAATCTTATAACATATCAAAATACTAAGAAATTATTTACAATTCATTTTATCATTCATATATTCATCTCCAAAATGATTTGAAATATGTTTATTATAAACAAGAAAGACAGTGTATACCTCATATGTGTTTTCATGAAACACATTTTAGCCTTTTTATGTTTATCCTCATGGGTAGTGTCTAAATCACTTGAGATGTCTTTAAATGCACTCAATGTTTATTTAATTGATTTATTATATTTAAAATCATTTTTATTATATTTATTTTTATATTTAAATTTAGGATAATCAACTTCGACGTTCCCTTTCCTTTAACATTCAAATCACACTATTTCATTCCAGGTCTCATTTCTCCTCCAATACATATTCCGATTTACATTATTGTCATATTTACCGTTGTATATTAGTTTTAGAATGAAATTTTTCTTATTATAAAACTATAAAATCATTTGGATAGATGGGAAACCTATTCATTGCTATCAATCATTAAATATTCATTAAATGAACATCCATCTTGAAAATTATCTTTCTATTTTGGAGTACGGGATTTGAAAGCTGCAGACTTCTATTTCAATTTATCTTGGACTTATCTATTAACTTTATGTTACTCCTAGTACAACATTAACTTTCATATCATCTCTTTAAAATGTAGTTGACAAATATCACATGACTGTTTGATTGATAATGATGTTCCTCTCCATATTTATGGTTAGAACCACAATAGGCGCATTACATGGTCTTTTCCAGAGACAAGAATTCCAAAAGAGAACATTATGTTCATAATCTCATTGAACATGAGATATAGGTCAAAAATAATATCATCAGGTTTCATCTAAAAATTATCATATTTAATAGTATATGTATTAAATTTTATATCATTAACATTATTTGTTCCATCATGATAAAATGCTAAAGAGTCCCAAATTTTAAAATTATTTATGAAATAAGGTATTATATTTATTTATTTAACTCAAAAAGCATAATACTTGGATTTTATAAATTTATAGTTCTTGTTATAAGTAGTTTTACAAGAATAATCCCTTATATTTCTATTAGTCATGGGTATTCGATATTTATCTACAACTACAGTCGAAATTTCAAAAACCCATTCTCTCAATATGCATTTTCATCTTTATTCTCAACTGATCATTGTTGTTACCATTAAATAAAGGTGTCATGTTGGTAGAAGAACCCACTTATATATTTTCCATAAATAACTAAACATAAAACTAAAAAAAAATAACACCTTCAAATCAAAATTGAAATTAGAGTTGAAAATATATTTATACCAAACTATTGATGAAAAAGGTATTTTAGAGTGAATAGCATAAGAGGCGGGTTTAATTGAGTACCCAATTGAATTTCTGTTAAAATCATGTTTAATACTATTTCCCAAACTAAAATATCACCTTGTTAATCAAAATAGTAATTTGATATATGTTTTATATTTTAAAAGGTTTCTCAAAGCATGATTAGTCCTCAGTTAAATCAATATGAAATATTATGTTAACATTTAAAATCAATTTACCCACAAAAATCCTTATATAAACACTAGTTAAGAATAAAAATCAATGTACATGTTTTTATTACAATTTAAATAAAATTTAGATTAATGCCTTGAAACAAATAATATAAAATAAAGTCACACAATGTAATAAAAAAGGGGGTTCAGTATCAAGACGATACCAAATCCCCTCTAATCGGTAGTCACTCATTCAAAAAATGATTATATAACTATAATTTGATCCACAAAATGGATCAACTATAAAAGATAAAACATATAATATATCCATCATCAAAATCCTCTTCGACATTTATATGTTGGCATAAAAATAGTCACAGGACACACAAGGACCTCTTCCAAAAACATTTTGGGTAATTCCTTGATAATTGCTCGAAGAGAATATCTTTTATTATCTAGTTCAAGTACAGGAGTTTGTGTGTATTGAAAATAGATAACATAACAAACTGAAAAAATTTAAAGAAAAGAATTAGTATCCAATAATATATGGAATGAATAGAATTTTTCGGCCTGAAGTGCTCTAGGTGCTAGAGTGTCCGCAAATATTTCTTGGTGAGGAGATCAAACTAATTCTCTAAAAGTTGTTGAAAAACATATAATTAAAAGTTTCAATTTTCGTTCTATATTAAATTATCTTGATCTTAAATGAGTTACACCATTTAATAGATAAAATCAAATAGTAATTTAGTGTGTAATATCTCATTTGATGATCTATCCAGTATTCAGTAATTCTCCCACCACTTAATCTTATAATCAAATTTTCTTAAATCAATACACAAGGGAGTCTTCGGAGAATATAAATAAATGTATTCACCAATTGGAAAATAATCATCTTGATATTATGGATCCTCATATAGATATATTACTCCAAATTTAAGGAATCTGTGCATTTTTTTAATGAATAATAATTAAATAATCCTTCTGTGTGAACTTCAACAAAATATCTATTGAATAATTTAATTCAAGTCAAGAAGAACATAGATAGTGGCACACCTAGTAGCAAGAAATATCTGGATGTGAATCATATATGGAAGTGACTCAGTCTATAGGTGACTCATTCTAGTGTTGATTCATTCATTTAGAAATAACTGTCAGTGGAAAGAGATGAGAGAAAAAAGACATGTCATGGAAAGTCATTTTGGTGAAAAGAAATGTTAGCGATAAGACTTATTTTTGGAAAGACATCTAGCAGAAAAACATGATGGAGAAAGCTCATTTCAGAAGGTGGCTCATCCGATGTTTTGAAATTATGAAAATGAATCATTCTAGAAATTATCCAAATTTTATCATATTTCCTTATAAACTAAAATTATATCATAAAACAAAAAATTTATTAGAATCATAACAATCATTATTTGTGATCCTTAATATAAGGGTGTGCCAATATTTTGGATTGGTAGCTATTTTCATTATACTATGATTTTTATTACATAATTTAAATAATTATAATCCTTATATATATATATCATATATATTAATTATAAATATATAGATTCATCCATAAAAGTTATACATAGAAAATAGATTACACCATTCATAGAGACTGTAGGTCGTACGTATGCATGAACACTATTTCTATTTTCTCAATAGATGGAATAAAGGATAGATAATTATTAGTTACAATTTATAAAATAATGTTTATATAATATCTATAATATATATTATTTAAAAAATCCTTATTAACATTTTAATCAAAATAAAATTTAAGACGTATCAGATCCTTTAGTGGTGGTTTTCCACATGTATGAACAAGTAACGTTGTCGTTTTACAAAAGATTTGATGGTAAAAGGTAATATTTTATATTATAATTAAAGATGTTTAATTTTTTCATATATATGATATAAATATTTAATATCAATCATTATATCCATTCGTGGGAGGTGGTGATGAAAAATGAACAACATTAGTTCGTGAGACAATTATCCAATATACGAATAATCTACAGTTTTGTTTCCCATTTGTTGGAAGATTAGATGGATTTCATTTATTCCACAAAATTATATAATCACTGTATATTTAGAATACTAATGTTATTATATCAGAATATTCGGATAATATTTTAATGATGTGGAAGAATAAATAAAATGATAACGCAAGGTTAAGAGCTATTCCTAATCTTGAGAGATCCTCTTTATGTTTATACATAAAGAACTAGGAGGAGAGTTTACTAATAAAAATATAGATTATATGAAATTTTAACGTAATTAAGGAATTAATATTATGTAGGTAATGGATAAACCAAAAGGATCTTGGAGTGTGGAGAGTAGAGGATAGGATATGTCCTTTTATATGTGGGGAAAATAAACCATTTGAAAACTACACTAAAATTTTCTAAGTGAATCCACAATGATAATTCCATTCCCTAGATAATTGCTTCATAATTAATATATATTATAATTTAGGATAGTATAGAGATGAAACATTTCCAACCAATATGATTTAGACAATTTTAATTGGAAAACATACCCTAATCGTTTATTGGGAACCCTTAGTAATCTTATATTATAATTAACTGTGGTAATTAAGTGTTACTTTTTTTTACTATTTATTATGAACAAAAACTAATTTTAACATATTATATAATATTAATTATTATGATTAAAAAAATTTAATCCATTTTTCCAAATTCAATTCTTATCATTGGAATAATTTAGTTTAAAATTAAACCCACAGATGTGATGAAAAAGTGGTTTTCCCAGGAAAATGTTTTCACAAGTATAAAGGGGTTTAATTTCAATGTCTAATAGTAAATTGACTAAAATGAAATAAATTTTATTAATGATAATATAATTGAACTAATTTTACTTTTAAAATCATTTTAGGAAAATTGATACTTTATAATGTGTTAATTGAAAGTAATTTTTTATTAAAAATATGTATATTCCACTATTAAACGAAAAATTAATCTTTTAAGAAATTTTTTGAAAATTTACTCTAATAATTTGGATTGGTTGATTTAAAAAAATAATTTTATTTTAAAAAATGTATTTTCTATAATTGGGAAAAATTACTTTTCTTATTTCATCATAAAAAAAAAAGAAAAAATATATTTTCAAACAATATAAAGACTTTAGAAAACTATAAGTACTATTTCATCAATATTTATTATTTTTATAAAATTATTATAAATAATTTTAAATAGTTTCCATTCAAATTCATTTTAATAAATTTAATGTCGAGGTTATAATAATCATGTTTAAAAAACAATATTAATAGTATATTTTGATTCGTTGAAACTCGATGTTGTGTGAAATGCAAGCTTTCAAAAAAATTAAATCTACTTGTAAAAATATATATTTCATAAAATATAGGGGTGTTTTATTCCTAACCCTCTAAAATTACTTTCTCCCTCAAAAATCCATCACTTTTATCCAAATAACTAAGGATACTTCTTCCTCATCGTATCCTTAGGTTCACAATTTGTTTCTTCATGTTGGTGTTTTCTCCACAAAACATCGGTTAGCTAAGTGGTCATGTTTTTCAAATCATTACCGCTATTATATAGAATCTACAATGGTTTATTTTCATAGGAAAGTACATGATCCATTTGTTATGATGTATGAGTTATGTACATTTGAATAATCATGTGTTGTCTTCCACAGTGGAGATTCAAGTAACATATCGTTGTCTCAAGTGATGATCAATTATAGCACTAATCGATAAGAAACCATCCCTACTCAATAAAACATCTGAAAAAGGCCAATATACCTAGGTATCAACATTACTTTCTTCCAAAATATCATAACCATATTCCAGGGATAAAGTTTTATAAAAATATTCTCACTAACTTTAATCTCCATATCACACCGATGATTTCCAGTATAACTTTTCAATAAAACTAAGATTCCTTGATGTACTATTTAATGGATCTAAATTACTCTTTAATTTCCTTTGATAGATCAGGTATAAATATCTTTATTTATCCAACTTCACCCCAAATCATTGTATTTATAAAATTTTTCCAAATTTTGATTTATAGTGACCCATCTAAATGATTTAGTGAATGGTATTATTATATAAAAACATTAATAGATGATGTTATTGATCCCATCCAGACTAGAAATCCATTGAAAAATATATTAACATATCCTCTAGGGTTTTAATGGATCTCTCTTACTAAAAATCCATGTGATGGTGATACATAGTTCTAAAACATAACATTGTGTCAAAATTATACTGAAGACATCACCAAAACATTTATGTAAACCTTAGATATCGAACATGTATAATAAAATGTCGTAAACCATAAAACCTTAAAACATCCTTAATTTATTTCCTAGAAATATTATTTAGTGATAAATATTTTCTTATAGTGATTAAAAGTTCTAACTATTTATGGTGGTGGACTAAAAACCATATAAAATTGTTCACTTTAGATTTTTTAGGGATTCTAAAGACAAAATCCACAGTGATGTTTTCCCATTTCCATTATATTATGGGTAATGGTTGTAACATACCCTTAGACATTTATATATCAGTATTAACTTGTATAAATAACACGAATAGGGATTTATACTCATAAATAAATCACTTCATTTTATCTCACTAGAAATACCCTTTTACGTTGGCCAGTGGTAGGAAATTCACTCTTTCCTCCCTTCAGTTATGCATTCAAGCCCAAAGGCCTTTCTGGAAGCAACATATTTTCACAAGGCATGTGAGTTATCCTTTTTCCAAAACTATAAAATTATAATTCCTATAACATAATTTTTTTTAATATTCCAAACTTTTCTCATCATCAATGATTAGATAAACCATAAATGTTACCTATAATTTTAAAATGTAATTGAATTACTCCTAAAAAGACGTTTTCACTAAAACATATAAAAAACATAAATTTTTTATTTCCATAAATATCTCCCTAAATATACTTAATCTTAATAAACACCCCTTTTTAAACCCTCAAAATGTTCCTCTGAGACATTAAATTTATTATTAATCTTAATCTCAAAAACCATGATGGTATTCGTAACTCTTAAGTTAAAATTACATGGTGACATATGTACTTCAAAATTTTAAACAATACTTATATTTTTTAATGATTTATATATATTGAATTACATTGGATAAAATTATTCAAAAAAATAATTCTAAAATCCTAATTCAAAAAAAACATCAAACCATCCCCTTCAAAGCTTGATATTGAATACTTTTTTACATGGTCTAGTAGTTAACCCTTGGGTTAGATAATTGACATAGATAATGTTCATTTTCCCCACACAGAAGACAATGAAATACATGGAACTTAATTACAATGTGACGTTCTTTTTCATACAAGAAATTTTTTCTTGTTCCATTGAGTCATTATTCTAGGTTGATATTTCCATATTTATGAAATAAAGGAAATTGGGATTACATTCCTTCATGGTCTCTATAATATAACTAATAAGGAAACTCCATCATTCCTTTATTTAGGGAGTAGAAGAGATGGTAAAGGTGTATGTTGTTAATTATATATCAATAACTGATTAGGAATAAGCAAATTATCATTATCTTCAGTCATCATCCAATTTTATTGCTCTTAAAAACATTATTTTCCTTCACATTCATTGTTAACATGATTATTTTGGGTTTCATACATTGATAAAAAACTAATCCATTGTATGAGAAAAAATAATCATTGTGGGGACACCAGATAATCATGAAAAACATTCATAATATGTCTAAATCATCGCACATTAACTTTAATCTATAACACCTTAGGTTTAACCAAATTCATTTATTGTTATAATCTATTCAAATCAATCATGATAGATCATATAGAGTTTTTGAATTTTAAAAACACATCCCTTGTGACTTTAAAACCATGTGTGCACAAGGTCCATTTTCGTGTACCATGTGATGATAATGTGAAATTCAAATGTTCCCTTTTAGAGTTATTACCCCTAGGTACAACTGTGTTAGACATGAATCCCCTTGTAGTGTCTATATAGAGATTTAATTTCTTGTAAACTAGTATTTATATCCTTCAACAAATTTCAAGTATATTTTCCTATTCTTTTTTGTATCCTTATAGTTCTCAAAAATTTTATATCATCCATGTTTACAAATATTAACTAATCCTTTCTCTAATACTAACTATAATGAACCTTTATTTCCAAACATAAATATCACATCTTAATAGATAAATATTCATTACATTATGGAACGATCCATGAAGGAACCATATAGGTCTATGTACTTTGGAAACTAAGATATATATAAATAAATAATTCATCAGTGAACTACATAATCTCCCACTATGTTCTTACAAACTATAAAACATCTTAGAAATATCATATATAGTATATTTATTCATATTCTAGGGAAATGAGACATTATAAATGGTGAGATCATATTCTCATTAAGGATAAAAATGGGGGATAAAAATATAACATGAGTATCATTGTACGTGAACATGATCATTTTATTTTAAAATAATACCCTACATTTCATAGATCATTAACTTGAGTCATAGAATAAATATAGTATGTTTATAATTCATTAATCATAATTGATTCAAAAAAAATAATCCATGAGATAATAACATTGGAATATCCATAGATTTGTTCCATACACAAAATAATATAAAATATTTTATCAAGGCTACCCAATAAAACCTTAACTACAAGTTAATCATGGGATAACTACCAATGTACCGGATTTAGGCTTGAGATAACCTCCCATGTACCCTCTTGTGTGCTTGGGATAACAACATGTGTATCCAAATTGGTTCTTGGGAAAACCACATGTGTACCCATATTTTTTCGTAGTATGACCAACCATATACCCTTTGAGATCATATAACATTATTCACTAACCAATGGATTGAAGGGATATATTTTTCCCACCAATCGCATAATTAAAATCTTTCCTTTTTGAATAATATGATCATAAAACATTTATTATATCATAAATCATAGGAAAGAAATTACTATAGCAAAAGAATTTCATAATATTTATAAACCATCCAGAGAAAGGATAAAAATTGTTTCATTATATCATATCCCCAGTAAATCATAAGAAACATCTAATTTTATTGTTGTTAATTTGTAAAAATATCATAGTAATATCATTAAAAATATTCTTGAGTAAAATAACCTTTTCATTTTGAAATCAGTTATTTAAAATATATAAATTTAAAAAAATACATAAAAAAATATTCTATTCGAAAATAAAATTAGAAACTTATAAAGGATTACTAAAATAATTTTTTGGCCACGATAGTGTATTTTTTTTAATGTCATGTATGTTGAAACATTGATTCCATTATAATTTTTGATAAAAATTAAAAATCACCTCATTAAGAAAATGATAGGCAGATTTCTTTTAGACCATTATTTAAAATATAAAAATGGTTAATGATGAACTGAAACCATCCCCATATAATTTAAAAAATTATTTAAATAGTTTTTTAAAAAACATGGATATAGAAGAAAATGTTTTTTCGATCGAATACGTAAATAATGTCAGTTTTCATTAAAAATATTATTTTATCCTGTTGGGATCACAAATAGAGGAAATTTTATTGAAATAATGTATTCTAAAAAAATAACCATATTATAAGAAAATTAATTTGTTTCATGAGTAGTGGATCATAGTATCTAATCATTGGAAGCATAATTATAAATAATCCTGCTAAACAATGATATTGTAACATCATACCCATACCACTTCACTAAATTTTGAATCATAATCCCCATGAAATGAATAGGATTATATGAAAATTAAAATTAAACTAAAATTCATTATAAGTATAATAAAATACATTAATGGGTAATATATAAACTACAAAAAATAATCAATTGGTTAATATGGAATGTGTCTCACTTTAATAAAAGTGACATGAATATCTCTTCCCATTTGAAAATATTTGAATTGTAATCCCATTAAAGAATAAAATGAAATGAAATTTCAAATGGCATTAAAATAATTAGATTCATGATTGTTTCTGATGCTTTTTGTCGGGGTGCATATCTCTCCATGGGGATTCGCTGATGGTCACCCCGCATTTCCTATTTCCCAAGGTGGGAATCATCCATATCTTATTTAGTGATTTTTTTCTCTTATATTGAAATGGGATGAAGGGATTTAGGTCTCTCGTTCCATGGATTCCTCCTTGGAATTCATCTCCTAGTCTGGGACTCCCATAATGATTAAGATTTTCGTGAAACTCTTCCTCGTTCCATATCTTTTTGGACAGCGGTTAATTACACTACTTCTATTAGGACATTCCAAGGGGTCATGTCAGGGTAGTAACCTTCTGTTAGGGGAGTAGTCCCATTGGGCATTACTGGCATGTCTGGATGCTGAAACCCTAGTACAGCTAGATATTTTTCCCTTATGATGGGACTTCTTGAGGGCCAAATGACAGAGGCATCCCATGCCATTTGTAGGGAATTACATACCATAGGCATGTATATAAGGTTTTCCTTGGGTTATCATGTTTAACATGGAGTATTCCATTTCTTTAATTCCTCTAGGAGATAGATCAAGCTGATTAGATCTTTGATGGGAGGAGATCAGAAGGGTACATCCATAGGAGAGAGCACGTTATAGGTTTTCCTAGATGGGTGGATCAAGACACCCAATGTGGACGGATCAAATGGTGGTTGAGTCCCATAAAAAGGTAAAAAATGTTTCCATTTGGTAGGGATTGAACATAAGGGTGGCTTCCTACATACCTTTTCTGGAAGACTGGCACCAAACCCACATAGTATGAAGGGCGAGACATGGAATTGAGGTGTACAGAATGGAAAATAACTGGAAGACATGCTAGGGATTATGTTGGGTCTTACACATAATGAAATACCTACAGTGCACACAGTTTCACTGGGATCTGGCAGCCTGGGTGGAATCAGGATGGATATGGATGGAGTGTCGAAGGATGAGATAATTGGGGGTGGAACCGAGGACCAGTATGAAGATGGTGGTGTTGGGATTGAACCTCAAAGAGGTTTCATATGTATCCCATAACAGGGATTCAAATTACAAGTAGTTTTTGTAAATGGGGTGCTGATACACCTGAGGAGGCATCTCGTGAGGATGGATGCATAACTGGGACCTGAAGGACATAGAACCTCTAGGTTGAGGCATGACCATCCAAAAACATGAAGGCTCATGAGAGAGAAAAAGATGGGACATGAGTGAATGTCATGAAAATCATGGGGGGTTCCAACATACCTTGCTCAAAAGGAAAAGGAACATTTTCCATGTAGTTCAGATATGGGGTCATAGTATCGAGGTGTACACAAAGGACAAAAAAACTAATGACATGTTGGGGATTACATGTGGTTAGTAGATCATCATTAGAGGGACACTCTTTGTTGGAGGAGTATGGATTGATGGTGGGGACTATTTAAGGATAATTGTTTGAAAACTATTCTCACGCCACTATGGGGTAGACCAAGGATATGGGTCCCCACAATAGGGAATCCAAAGACTACCAGTGTTTGGGTTTGAACCTCAAGGAGGCTTCATATGTGCCCTTTCTAAGAGATAGGGATCAAAACACATGTAGTTCAAAATCATAATGTTTCGCATCATGTAGTGTGAATGGGGTATTACAAATTAATGTCATGAAGAATGAGGGTAAATTGACATGAAGTGGTTAGGACCGATGGGTGATGGGCTTGAACCTCCTTGAAGATTCCTATGTACCATTCCCGGAAAAAGAAAAGATCAAATTCCATGTAGTCTGACATGGGGGGTGGGGCTTATGAACTAAGGTGGACCAAATAGGGTTTCATGATCTATTCTTACTCTAAGACCACATGTGTTATGCTCGACGTGATAAGTAAGAGGAAACGAAGACATGATGTTCGTGTCGTGAAAGGTGTATCTATGAGGAATGGAATAAGGCCTGCTTATGGATATCAATCGAGGTGAAGATGACTGGGACTGAATGCATGAGGGAGACCCATGTATGGGTCCAAATGTATGAGGATATGGCCACCGTACCCAGAACACCCTATCATATTTGTTCCGGGCTTACATAAAGACTTCCCAAGGGATGTATTGTGACTAATATCAGTGGGAGGGAAGTGTAAAAAGGTGTTGATGCACATCCCTTTTATGGTCCTCTCTGTACATTTTGATTATGTGGTGATCATAGATTAATATCATGTGTTGGGGAGGAGGGTTCTTGGAAATTTAACTTCATGCATCTCAGATGGTGAGGATTCACACCTCACCCCTAAGACATACATAAATAGTGAACTTTAACCCGTTATTATGGAAAGGCACCAGCAAGGTCGTATGGATTTGGGGTTTTTTAGTGATCCATTTAGGGGACCACATTATTATGCCTATGAGAATAAGCATAAGGTAAAGCAACACAACACGAACCACCACCCAAGGAACATTGAATTCACTTCGTACAAGCCTAGAGGGACACACAGGATATGGTTTCATGATGCAAGAGGCCTTGCATTGATGGGATTTTAAAATCTTAGGGGATTTCAAGGAATAGGGTCTCACAAAGAAAAGGGCTTCGAAATGCTCATGGGCTCACAAAGCATAGGGGTTCGCAAAGAATATGGCTTTGAAGGGCTCATGGGATCACTGAGAAAAGGGGCTCACAGATCATAAAGATTAGTAGAGATCAGGGGCTCACCAAGAACATGGTCTTGTAGAGGATATGAGTTCATAAAAATGTGAACTTTGCAAAGCGGAGTGTCATTGGCTAAGCATGGAGTACACATTTTTTGGAGAGTTCTTTCTGTAGATTGGGTTCTTTGTGAAGCCCCGAGTACCAAAAGTGGACTCCTTCCTTTTTGATGGACGATAGTGTTCATGAAGGGAATCCCTCCTTAAAACAGTGGTAGAACTGGGAAAAGTAAAAGGGTTTTCTCAATTCTCAAGTACCATGGATGATTCATTTTCCTTGTTGGTTTATAGAGGAAAGCGTGTTTTGAGAATTGGGAACTCAGAAGGTTAATGGTTGGGATCCTCCTCCTTTGGTTTTGAAGGAGCTAGGTATTTATAGGCTCCAAAGGGTGAGATGCTATGAGGTCGCACCATGAAGTAACTTGTTCTTCTCCATTGGAGGAAGATTTTATCAAATTGATAGATTCATGAAGTCAACTGGCATCCCCTCCATGGCTCAGAGGTTTTCTTCATTCCCTCTACAGCGGTTGTTGAATTTTTCATCAATTTTGATGGAGATGTGAAGGTATTCATCCTTCCCTCCGTGATGTAGAGCCTCCCATCAGGTTCATCATAACAGTAGAGTTAACCATAACTTTTCTCTGTGGTGGGCATAGAGAATTCCCCGACATCGCACTGGCCATGATTCGGAAGGGATATGTTAGGGTTCTTCACGAGGCATCCCCAATTGGATTGTTTTTAGTGTACTTCACAATATTTATTCCAACACAATTATTTTGACCCCAGAAATCCCCCCCCCAATTAAATTTGAGAAGAAATTGAGGGTCATATTTTGAGGGTAGATTGCAAAAAATTTGGTAGGTCACGAAGTATGATTGTTGAGCCGGATCACAATGCCAATAGGCAGTGTACAGGTTAAGAACGTCATGAATCTCACCATTTCTAGGAGCACCATGAAGCTCAGGGGTCATACACAATAAATAAGGGAAGTTGAACCCTCTTTGTTCCCCACTTGTCTCGACATTTTTGTGCTTGATCTCTCAATTTTCGAAGCTCCATGCACTCTGTGATCACTCTTTGCAAATAAGGTTCTCTTTTTCATTGCACCGCACAAAGAATCTTTATAATCTGTGATTGTGCGCTCTATGACTTGTGTCTGTGAGATCTATCTCTTTCATCAAGCTCTGTGAAACAGAATAAAAAAAATTCTAAATTCTTGGTATTTAATGTCCATTCAAGAAGATTCCCATGGGGTCCTTTCAGATGCTACCCCAATGGAAAAGATTGCGGATAATCTGTGAATCAGGGAATATGTGAGAATACATTCAGATCATGAATCCCTCATGGAGCTCCTATAGGAAATCCAAAAGAACTATATGCTTTGTGAAAGATTTCCTCGGTATATCTTGGGTTTGAGGAATGATGTTATCAACCCTAATGCTAATAAGGATGAATCAATTTACTAGATCTGGACTGGCTTCGGCTAGTTCCATTGGTTTTGGGATATATATGGTCATACATGGGAAGAAAACACACCTTTTAATGTTGAATTTCTGCATAACCACATAAATAATGTTAATGGAAAGGATGTGTAGGGAGTGGTATCTCCCCCGTAGTACCACACCATCCTCAAGGCGGCTTTGGGGATCCCAAAGAAGGGATGGGCGAATAATTGGGACCTTCTCCAGAGCAGAAATTTTGTAGAGTATTAGGCCTAGGTTTACTAGGTTTGTGCATCCAGCGTGGAATTTTAGGCGGATATGTAGTGATTATGGATAAATAAATCTTTTTTGGCCTCCAAATTCTACATTTATTATCTTAAACACATGATGCCAGAGTTGATGAGGTGGTGCTCGTCGAGGACCAACACTTTTCATCTTCACCACAGGGAGGTCTGAATCAGCCTCTGGGACCTTCATGAGATCTTGGGAATTCCAATATTATGGGTGATGTATGATGAGTTCCTCCCCACAAACAACACATTGGTGGATATATAGTAGATTTTACTGCTAGGAAAGGTATTTTTGGATCTGGTTCCAGGCGGGGACAAGTAGTCGGTGAGGGATGTCCACTTCTAGTTCTGGTTAAATCATTTTATAAACATCCTTCCAAGGCCTTCCTCTGAAGGGAAGGAGGCATCTAAGAAGCTATCAGTAATTACTCCAACCCTTCCAAAGGGATCCCAACCTAGTAAATATAATTCCTATTGGAAAACCCTGGAGGACAACTAATGGAAGCTATTGGGGTACAATGTCAGCACCGAGAAAAAACTAGTGGTTAGGATAGCTGGGTTTATCTTTACACTTATATTTGGATAGTTGTTTCTGGTTAGGGACACAATCATGGGTGTGTGACCAATAACATTAATTTTGGTGTACATTCATGCAATGGGAGAGCATGTAAACATTAGGATCCTAGTGTTGTCCATGTTATACAAGGTGTTGTAGCACATCAGTGAGGGAATGAATCCGCATAGGATGTGTGGACCACTCCATATTTTTTACAGGTAGATAGTGGCATACATGGGTGTCTATGAATATGTAAACCCTATTCCCCCTCCTTAATTAGATTTATGACCATCCATTTTTAATGTGGTGTATAGCTTTCTAGACAAGAAGAATCCAATGTTGGTGATGAACAAATTCTATAAGGTAGATTAATTATTCTTCTATATATATCTATTTCCAAAAAATAATATGCCATGATGAAGGATAGGGAACTGGGGGCCATTAGTCTTATATCATATCCTTTCAGGGTGGAGTTCTAGGGGCACGAATCGATCACGATCCTGTCCGTGAGTCGTACACCATGCACTGCTTCACGAGGAAGTTCTGATGCATGAAAAGGTTAACCATGATAGTCTATCTGTAAGTATTCCATGAGTACTATCCATGTGTGATGAGAAAAATGTCTCTTATGTTCACGCGGGAGGATTTGAAGATATGGAATTAGCAGACTCCACACACAGTTGTTGATGGGATAGTCAATGAGTATGTCAAGAGTGGGGAGGTATCCTACCAAGGGGAAATATTGAAGAAACAAACCGTCATTACTGGTGACTGGGTGCCTCCTCAACCTCCTGGCAGGGGAATAAAATTGGAATGAACATGCCATGGCGGTGGGGTTGCAATAGTGATGTTTTAAACAATTCCAGGACATAAACCGAATGAGAGTCAAGTGGAAGTAGTGGACCTAGTAGTCCCATATGAGAAAAGACGGCATGATGGGAGGCCACCCAAGGGGCTTTACAGGATACCCACATAGGCTCTAGGGAAGCAGCTAGTCCATATTGACATTCTGGAGGATTCTAAATTTCCAAAGGCTTGGGACACCAAGGAGGTTAACAGACAATTCCTTAGTCCTTTCTAGTGTGTCACCATCTTAAATCTCTCTGGATGGATCTATAAGAGATCACTCATCCCAATGTGAGATTTCTAGTTTCTCCAGCAGAAGGGGAGCAGTACATTGCCATGTTAGAGTTCTTTTTTCACTCTCGGGGTAATCAAAATCCAATGAAAGACCAGGTGCAGGTACTTGTTATCCAAATAGTCACACCATAGTTTTCCCCTGCTGAGTTTAGGGAGCTCTTCCCCTTACCCGATGAATCGTAGGGGCCCTTATGTGGGGAAAAGCTAGAAGAGGGACTCCTCTAGGGGCGGTGAATTTGAAACCTTGTAATTGGATGATTTTGTTGATGCTCTTGAGATAAACCCTCAACCATTTAACTATGGTCCTTATTCAGGTCCTCTATGATTTATCAAATGACATTTTTCATGTGTAGGAGAACCTCATACATAAAACTCATTCCCACACAATGAGAGATGTATCTTTTTTTTCATCACCTGTGACAAATATGATTATAGAATCCAGCAGGGATGTGACACCTTCTGTGGTTCTATCGGAGTATTAATATTTTCCAACCATATACGGGGGCCATGTCCTCGGGTTCTGGAAGTAGAATCCCAAGGGTGAGACTAATTATTTGATTTCTATATGTTCTTTCCTTCGCAGAATTTGCATCATTTTTCATTAATCCAATCCAACTAACATCTATGTATTTCAGCATGAAAAATTATCTAAATAGAATGGGACACCCTAGGGAGGATATATGCTACTCCTAGAACTCCCCTTCCAAGGGGAACACAAATCATCATGCAATCGGACGCTCATGTTGACCAGACTAGATCGATAATTGAAATATATGGGAGTGTTGGATGGACAGAACTTGATATTATCAAGGTAGAATCTGATGATGAGGATTAACCTGATGACATGGAACACTGCCTATCTAATATGAAAACAAAAGAAGACCCTACTAAAGAATTTATGGAGGTGTTCCCGGCATACAAACCTGCCAACCAAGAGGATAGGGATGAGACTGCTCTTGATGAACATGATAGTAAGGTTGTCCACTGCCGGTTATAAAAACCAATCAATTGCTTCATCATGGAGACCCCACAAGCATAGTGTATATTCCGGATACAGATACTTCATTCCCAGCAATAGTAATTATGTACTGCAGTAGTGGATGGCCACCATCCTCATATTCTCATTCAATATTACATGGTAGAGAAAATAGAGGACCATAGTTGTAGCCTCGGTGTTGGATGGTAGCAGAGAAAGTCTGTCAACATCAAAAATATTTTAGAGGCATAGCAAGAGATCCAATTCATGAGGGAATAGGAGAATGAACATTCTAATCTCCTTGATTGAGAATTGAAACTCATATCGTGATTAAAGGCATAGTTGAATGAGGTTGTGGAGAAGATGAGGCAGGCATCCCAGGAGATGTATATTATCCGAGCTGTTGAGGGTCAGGCGTGGATCATGGCCAATGAACACCATATCATTTCTATATAAGATAAAATGGAACTTAATAGGAAAGATAATATTCTAGAGGCCATGCACCAAAAGGTGGAGGAGCTTGAGCACTCTATTTAATAGGTCAACCCATCACTTGGATGGTCCAATCTAGGAGCATTTTAATTTTTACGAACTCAGAAACATACTTTCATGTTTGCTTGTTTATTATGGTTCATCCATGAATCCCATTTTCTACTTTTGTTATGTAATCTCAATTTCATCTATGAAATATCTATCGATAAATCCCTAAGCTCTTGTGGGTCATGGCTTATTGAGAAACAAGGGATGACAAAATTATCATTCCCCTTGAATATGAGAGTGCCAACCAATAAGTAGACATCTAGGGAATGAATGACCACTCTATGTTTCCAGGAAGATAAAGTGCCATGGTTAGAGAATAGGATTCTCTAAATAGCTAAACTTCTCTCCCCCAACATGATCTAGCACATGATCCGGATAATACTAGAGGTGTTGGAGTAAACTTGAACAAAGGGGAATGAAGAATGTGAATTACGATGCCAAAATTTTGAATGCAAAGTATTGCATGACAATGATGGAAAGTTGTTGGCCAAATTTGAAACACAGTATCCGAATCATGTAATCTAGACGTGGGAACAATAAAATGAGGTCCTACAACTGACCACATTCTGAAACAAGGTTCCATACTCAAAGTGTAGTCTGATGACCATTTGAACATTGGCAATGGATGGTAGGCGAGCCATAAGTCCGAGTTTCATAACCATCAGGGGGTTCTTTCAGATGTGATATGGAATATGGATCCGAAATAGATGGTATGAAAATAATGGTGATGGAATTATGGTTGTTAGAATAAAATCCAACAATATTGATATTGCCCCACCATGATGAAAGTACATTGGGTGAGCATAGAGGTCTGAATCAAGATAATGCCTACTTTTGGGAGGGACCTCTCTGGAAAGGACCTAAGATGGTATAATGTTTTACGTCATGTAAACCGGGATGATAAGTGCACAATTTAGCACTATATGGTTAGGATTATAGTTTCACAATTTTCTTTCGTATGGAAGGACCAATATGTCACACCATCTTGTATATAGATATTACCCTACCACAACCTCTAATCCTATATGAGCCATTCATGGTGTAGAAAACAAGGAGAATTTTTTGTTCTTCCCCATCTAACGAGATAATGCTACAGTGGAAATAAAATTTAGGTGGATCAAATCCCCGAAAAACCAACATTCCTACTCAATGTGCGTGAATGGATGGAGTTACAACACTAGGGATGTCGAGGATTTTTAAAACAAAAAGGGTAATTTCACATGAAATTCACAGCATTCTATATTTGTGATGCAATGTCTATGGCATGACAATGAAGGATAATAGTAGACTGTGTATGAAATACATAATCCATTTCACATTAGATGAAAATGGGATCAAACAAATGAGGGTTGAACACAGACCAAATTTTCTCCACATCACCTATCTCATAATCTTGTTTGAAATCATTTAGGACGTTAGCCTAGGATGGTAGAAGAGGACTGAGGTCTAGCATCCATTCCATTAGTGGAGTCCCTTTGGATGTGAATGCTGGTGAAAGCCTAAATGAAGGAATCCACGAAGTGAGAACATTACCCATGCAGTTTAAGAGTTATGTAGGATGAGAACAAGGAGTGGTAATCTAAAAGGATGTACATGAGATGGTTATTATAAACATGACATAAATTAGGGATGAAGAACTCTTCACCACACCACTTACTTTTGGAAGAATCTAGACTAGAGCGGGACGGGGAGGGGAAAGTGGTTGTGACTGGGCAAGAGATAGGAATTCTGGGCATCACTACATAACCCATAAGGATGGGAATATATCCATAGTTAATTCTTAGAGGTGGTACAGTAGGAAGAAAATACCAAAAGAAGGAGAGATCCTCCTTTAAAAAAGAATATCCAAATTGGTATGTAGTCTATCCTTGTGCGAAAATTGATGGTAATAATCTTTTTTCAAGGTCATAGAGCTCAAACTGTAGGGTGCCCGGTTTAATGTTGTGTGCACGGGACATTCGCAGGTAGATTATTGTCTTGCAGTGGGGATAGAGAAATGGAGAACACTCGAGAGGGATTTGTAGTGGGGTTAATGAAAACCCGATATGAATGATGACATAATTCCCCAACACAGCACATAATTCCAAGGAAGCTTAGGATGAAATATAATAAGAGGGTTTATGGTGATGAGGATGGACCAAGAACAAATGTTTGGGCATCACCACATACCCAATAAATATGAGAATCAATACACAAATAGTTCTTGACGGTGGTATGACAGGCAGCCAATACAAAAAAAGTGGAAACGTCTTCTCGAGTGAAAACATCATATGGCTGGGAAGATTGCACAATAAAGGTGTAGAAGACGCAGTTGAGCATCATTTCATATGTACATAAGGGATCTTAGTTTTTTGGTCATAGTGATTGGACCATAAGGTGATACATTCAATGGAGAAATATGTAATGCATTGTTATAAAGAAATACCAATGTGAAGAGGATAAAGGAGTCCACACTGCATCCCAAATTTCCAAGGGAACACACACACAGTTTAGATTCATGATTCTTGGAATATTGTATTTAGTTTAAGACATGAAGCCCTAGTTTATGGTCATAGGTTCCAGACCAAATGAATTTTTGTTCTCTCATGTAGGCACAAACCTTACCCATATCACAAAGCCCACACAAGATAAGCTCGTTGTTGGAAAATGGGTGGAGAAGATCTTTCAACACATAGAATTCTCAGTAGTGGGAGATGGTGTTGAGTGTATGATCACCCCCAAATGTTGATTCATCCCCTTAATTCAAAAAGGTTCATTGAGGGATAACACCATGGGTTTTTAAATTCCACTTGAACATGATTGAGTGGAATGTGATGTGAATCACAATCCCAATATTTAGGGAATAATGGAGTTGTAATAATGATGGAGGATAACTTTTCATCATTTTTTAAACACAACATCAAGATCATGTTACCTGAAATGGGAATAACAAATGAGGTTCCACCGCTGACCAAATTCTCTAAATAAAACATGTATCATAATGTCATTCAAAATCCTTTGGGATGTTGGGACAAAGAGGTAGGTGAGCCATAATGGCGAGTGTTCATACCATTAGGGGGTCCATTCAGATATGAAAGGTGATGGAGACCTAAATAAAGGGAGACATGAAGCATAGAAAAAAATAAAAGAATATCAATGCAGAATACAACACTCTAGGTCCTAATATATAGTGAATTTGATTACTTTGGTGAGGTATAATAGAGTTTGAGATGTCCAAACCAGAATGGGGGAAATGGGTTGATAAAACTGGGGATGGACCCAAAGACAAAATGATCGTATATTCCTACATTTCCTGTGAGGATGGGAATCAAGACAAATGTACTTCATGAAATTCCATGAAGTTTGACATCATATGGTATGCATGAAAGGGATAGAGGTTTTTTAAGAGAGGATCATGTATGGAATTACATAATAACTTGAAGTGAATGTGGACATATGTCCACATACAACCCCATTCATGATCGTAGGAGAGAACCTAGGACAAGGGGTCAGAAGAAGGAATATAAGAACCTGAGGCTGGACCTAAGGATGAAATTTTTGTGAATTCCTATGTACCCCATAAATATATGTAATCAAACCATATGTAGTTCTTAAAATCCAGGCACTTTAATGTCATTTGGTAAGGATGAGAGAGAATGGATGGGAGATCCCCAAAGGGAATTACATGGAATTGATATTATTAACCTGACGTCAATGAGGACCAGATAAGTCCACCCCAAACCACATGCTTATAACACAGTTAATGCCAAGGGTTTGAAAAAAAGGCTGGATTTGAGGTAACTAGGTCTGGACCCAAAGATGAAATGTCTGGGCATTCCAACCTATCCCATAACATTAGGAATAATCCACACGTAGTTTAAGAAAATGGAATAGTAGGATAAAAATTCTAGGGGAAAGAATATCATTCATATCAGATACATGCACCGAAAGAAGCAGCATTTGACAGATCTTTTTTGTTCTTCAGTGTGGTAGTGTTTTTTTTAATCCACAAACCTAGGATAGAGAATATGTTTATCACTACATGAATCAATACATATGCAAGCCTTGAAAAATGTCATGGTGGAAAAAAAATCCAAACATGATATCCCCTCATGCGGGGACACCACAATAAAATTCTATTTTTCATCATGTGGAAAGGGTGATAGAGTCACAGTTTAATGTCATATGAACAGACTAGCCCATGCATTTTATCACTGTGCAGAATAAATGCAACAGATTAATGTCATGTGGGATGAGACATCATAGTTTAATTTCATATATTTTGGATGCTTACGAAAGAACGAGATTCTAATAGAAATGTCCATGGAGTGATAAATCATACCAAACATGAATTAAAATGAACGTCCAAACTCCGTGGTGCACAATCCTAGGAGGGGAACCTTTGGCCCATGGGACCATAAAATATCGAGGGACCAAGAGCTTCACCCAAATATGAAATGTTCGGGCATTCCTATATATCCCACATGAATATAAATAAAGATATACATAGTTTATGAAATTCCAGGAAGTTTTACATCATGCAGAAAGGACATGAGGAAAATGTTTGGAGGGATCCCGAAAGAGAGGTACCCAGTGTGGATATTGAAATCCTGGTGGGAATGTGGACTAAATCCTACACCACACTACATACCCCAGGGATAACATAGGACAAGGGGAAACAAAGGAGATAAGGTTTCTAAAAACTAGGGTTGGACATGGTGATGAAATATCTGGGTATCCCTACATATCCCATAAGGATGGGAATCATGCCACAACATGTTTTTTAATGCCATAATATTTAACATCATGGGATAAGGACATGGAATTCAGGTCATTCTCTATGGAGGATCACATGATGTGGCCATTGTAAACCCAACATGAATAAAGACTAAATAATTACACACTACACCGTATGAATCCCTCGAAGTGAACTACACCCAGGGGTGAAGAGATTTTTTGGGATGGACCTGATAAAAAATGTTCAGGTGTTCCTACATATCCCATAAGTGTGAGAATCCAGACATATGCAGTTTTGAAAATTTCATGCAGTTTACCGTCAAGATAAAAGGTCATGGGAAGAACGATTATCTCCATGGGATATGTGTGGTGTGGAAGAAATATCCCAATGTGAATTAGGAAAAATAGTCCTTACCACACAGCACAATCCTAAGAGATAACTTGGGACATGAGATCAAAAATGTCAAGGGACCTGAGGATGTTCCACGGATGGAATCTATGAGTGTCTTTATGATTCACATATGGATGGGAATCAGCCCATATGTAGTTCTGAAAAGTCACAGTTTAACATCATGTGATAAGGAAACAAAAGATCTTAGTTGAAAGTCATAGATTTTGGATCATAGATTCCCATTTTAATGTCATGTATGTGGGATAGAAGGGTAGAGAAAGTTGAATCACTACACCCATCATTTGGGAGATCATGGTGACCGAAATACAATTGTGGATAATAGCTATCCATGCTCACAACATAGTATCCATATCGTGTGACCCAAAATTGGAACAAACAATTGATCATTGACTAATGATCATATTCTCAATGCGGGGATTTTGTCAAATTTTCGATTGAGATCCTCTAGGACATTAGCCCAAAATTATAGGTGATCCAAGGTGGCATGAGACCAGGCCGCTAGGGGGGGTCCTTTCGAACATGAAAGATGATGGAGACCCAAATGATGGGACACATGAAACATGGTGGTACCCATTCATTTTAATGTATTGTTGTAAGGCAGAGGGAGATATTAGTTTAGGGTCATAAAGGTTAGACAATGATGTGTATGCATCGTTCATAGTTTATCATCATGTAAGATGAAAGGGATCTTAGTTTAGGGTTAGAGATCTTCGACTATATTTAGTTTAACGTCTTGTGGGATGATGATGAGTAGTTTAACATCCTCCATGATGGATATTCCCTTACGTAAATTACATCTTGAGGAATTTGACATTGTTGGGAGGATTAATATGCTCACCATCCATGGGGACCAAAGAGTACACACCATTGGGGTAAACCTTATTAATTAAATAAGGTCCCTCCCATTTGGGCTCTAGATTTGCTGGCTTCTAGCTAAGTATCATGGGAATTATCAGGGCCAACCCCACTTCAACCTATAAGAAAAAGTGGAGGTGAACATTCTTATTGAAATACCTAGCTATATTGTTCTAATGACCCTCCAAATTGTGAAATGAATAAAGCATGTTCTCTCCATGTGATTCCCATTTTTCTAGATGGATTTTGGATACTTTGTGTGGTTCTTGTTGATCAAGAAGGATCTGTATAGTGAAGGAAACTCAACCTCGATGGGCATGATTGCCTCTGTTCAATATTCCAGGGAATATAGAGTCACGTGAGTGGAATTACGAGTTCTTGTCCGATAACCTGAGAGAGTGTTGGGAAGTTTTTCCTGTAATTTCTTCTAATTATGATGAACCAACATCGTTAATATGTCAGATATGGTTTTTTAATTCCTACATCTTCCCATTTTTCTTGTGCATGATAGATAGAGGTATGATTAGAACACATGTTATACTTGGTATAAAATTTCATCAACTCAGTGGCTCAGATATTGGTGTCGTTTTCATTGAGGATGACATGAATGAATCCAAATTGGTGGATGATATTGGATCTCATGAAGTCAATGATAAAATGGGACTTAAAATCCTTGATCAGAACTACCTCTACCCAATTAGAAAAGAAATCCCTAGAGGTCAGGATGAACCTACAGTGGCGAGCTATTTCCAGGGGGTATTGTCCCATGACAACGAGTCCCTGTACTGAAAATGGAAAAGATTGCTTGGTATTATGGATCTGATATGGTGGATGATGCACAAAATTATCATGGATCTGGCATACATGAAACCTCTAGGAAAATACTATATTTTCAAAGTTCATGGTGGCCCAAAAATATCCCAATCTTCAGATCTAATGATATAGTTTGGGCCCTACTTGATGAGCCCCGTAGGAACTAGCATGAACTTCCTACATAAAATGAGAAATATCATCTCCATGAATACAATAGAGGACAATCCCATTAAACCCACATCTGTAGATGGTCTTCTCAAGACTAGGACCACTTTTCAGGGTGAACTACACTTTGAACTGTCAGATTCACTCACATTCATATCAGTCTGTTGGGGGATTACCATACTAGAGATAATCTATAAAGGGAGTCTTCCATACAGGGGTCTCTTTCAATACTATGGTAGGGGGACCTGTAGGTCCTGGTGTAGAGGCATCATAAATAAGGTGGCTTTCATGTTGGCTATCATCATCGTCCGATGTGACGGGAGCAATGACTCTTTGATGCACCACATGGATAATCAAATCCTACTGGTCATGATCTACAAGAGATGCAGCAAGCCTGTCCAACAAAAATTCATGACTATTTAGATATTGATAGACATGAGTAACTTCTAGCCGATAAGGTAGCTAGGCCATAAACTAGATAGTATGATCTAATATAGTTATGGGCTCTGGCTTCCTGACGACGTAGTCACCATTGATCTACATGATGCTCAGTTCAGAGTCCCATTTCACATGAAGGTGGGGAACCTCAATATCAATTTCTTGATAGAGACCATTTATGAGAGCCTAGTATTCTTTCTAGTTGTTGGTACAACCCATTGATAATAGGAATGAATAGGGTATGAGGGATTTTGAAGGCGTGATGAAGACGATACCCCATCCTACACTGTTGACTCTCGGATCATTGCATCTCCTGACGGTAGGGTTCGCGAAATGCTATCAAAGTGAATTTTCCCCAGGGAATGGCTTGATCCACAAAGAGGATTTCCTCATCTGGAAAATCAAGATTCATATACTGATCTACAGGGGCTGGATGGGTGGAAATAAAGGTAGCCAATCCATATCCCAGATATCCTTTGGGGGAAAAAACATGATGTGAAACTATTGAAGGATCATTTCCCACAGAGCAAGACAACCTATAAACATAGGGTGGTTTTGAATGTACTTTAGAAAATCCAATCTAGACACTAGATGTACAACATGGTGCTACAATTAATTTCTCCATTTTTCACTTCAACTACTATCACAAGGCATCTCTTCTTGATAGAAGAATATCTGGTCTCTGTATCGAGGAGCATGTGGATGAGATAGAATAAACTATTCTGCATTCCTACATTGTTCTTCTATGAGATAAGGCTACCGAGGGACCATTATAGAGTGGTCACATAGGGGACCAACAACTTTCTAGAAATGGGAGGAATTATAACCGGATGTTATAGTAGGTACTTCTTGATTTCCTCAAAGGAAGTCTAAAACTCCTCATCCCACTAATAATCGGCACCTTTCTTCATGAGTTTGGGAAAGGGCTTACACATTCCTTCCATAATTGTGATGAATCAGTGTGTGTAGGCTAAGTGGCCTTGAAATCGTTAGATATCCCGAATGTTACTCAGGGGAGACATCTGGATGATGGCCTTGATCTTTTATAGATCGATCTCAATGCCCCTATATCTGACAAAGAAGCCGAGAAACATTTCGGAAGTGACCCCAAAGGTTCACATCATGTGGTCTAACATCAGATGGTAGGAACAGAGAAAGGTGAACACTTTCTCAAGATCCCTGAGATGGTTCTTACACTTGCGATATTTAACCACTAGGTTTTCCATGTTGCATTAGACCAATTTGAAGAAGATTAAAATGAATATGTGGTTCACAGCACAGTTCTAGGTGGAACCTATATTCTTTTGACCTAAATGCTTTACCTAGTAGAAGAAAGTACCATGTGGTGCCTTCAAGGTAATAGAATCTTCATCCTCAGGGTCCTTTTGAATTTGATTATATATAAAATACCCATCCATGAAGGATAGATCCTGGAACCCAATGGTGGAGTGAATCAATAATTCTGTCACAGGATGGGAAAAATCATCCTTAAAACAGTGATGATATAGATCCCAGAGGTCGATGAAGACTCTGATCCATTTGTTCTTCTTCCTAATGGTCATAATGTTAGCTAGCCATATGGGTTACTGGATCTCATTGATGAATTTTTCCTAGATGATCTTATCAACTACAACCTCAACCATGGCACCATGAGAATGATTCATCTTTTTGGGAGGTTGTTTGAATATGTGATGATTTATGGGAGACCAAGATAGTGGATTGATTCCTAAGGATCTCACCCTATAATATTTTCATAACTCTAGGAAAATACATCACGATGCTGGTTTAGGAAATATATCTATCATTTTTTGACTTTTACAGGCATAGATGTGCTGATCAGTGTTTTATTTTGATCTCTCTCTATACCAAGATTCACATGTACAAATTCATAAAACATAGTTTAGATGCCTTCTTCAAATTTGGGAGGGGCGTCTTCCAAATTTTCTTCATCATTAATGGTATGTGGATTATCAGCAGGAGTCCACTTCTTTGAATTGGATGATCATTCCGAGACACTGGTCCTAGCCTGAGTGGTATTGGAAACCACATCGGGGGACACTTTTACTAATAAACCATGGTGAACAAATTATCGATTTCATCCTATATGGAATTCAACCCAAGGGGGCATGCCTAATAATATCAGAGAAATTGTGGCGCATTATCATGAGCCAATTTACCCCAACCTGGTGAAGCAAGCAAATATGATGTATTGTTGTTTCCATATGGAAAACGTCCTGATACCTTGTTGGAGTATGGGGCATCAGGATCACCCAAGCTTGTTTTTTATAGGAATAAGAGGTGATCCATTAGCATTCCTTAGACTCGTGTTTCACTAAGTCCGGGGATGTGGAATCCAAAATGTGAATCAGGAAAACATAGTCCCCATCAAGGTATATCCATGGGTCGATCATGGTCATAGCATGTTCAATCTCATTTGAATTAATTTGTATCTCCTTTCTCTTATAGTAGTCAACATCCAGAGAGAGGGATTCTGAGGAGGCAAAGGGAGATGCATCACCTTGAAGTATGCCTACTCGACTATTAAGTGAGTACTTAAGGAATTAGTAATATGAGGAAAGGAATTCCACATGTAGGTGGATCCATGGTCTACCCGCAATGTGTTGTAAGCAATATCCTGTGAGAAAACCATGAACTCAGTGTTGGAAACTAGGACACTGAACTGGTTCATCATGAGAATCCTGCCAACCTGTGTTTGCTTCATCCTGTTTTAACCTTGGATCATCGTATCAGAGGGACTCGGATCTATTTCATACATTCCCAACATGATGAGTGTCTGGGTTATGATAAGATTGATCCCAGAGCCCATATCAATAAGAAAATGATGGACTTCCATGCCATTGAACTGTCCAATGATGTACAGTGGGAGGATGTTCCCCTGTATAGGAGAACCTTCATATTTCCCAAAGAAAGAGATGATGTCCTAACCTTCTGCATGCTCATATGTCTCAGTAAGGAATGCTTTTGCGGCTACCACTTCTGTATCAAACTGGAGAGGGGTTCTTAATGCTTCCAAAAGGGATTCATGCATATTTGCTAACAGGCTGAGAGCATAGAGGATGGAAATTTTCATAGGAATTCTAGAAATATCGTAACACCCCAAGATTTTAAAGTATGTTTTCTCATTAAAGTAAATCTATATCTTTCTCCACACGCAACACCAAATTAGAACGCGCCACAACTTACCAAACTAGCTGTTCAACAAGTGGTTATGAATAGTATCAACTATATTTTGAATATTATATACACTATATAATTTTAACACCCATATTATGTGTTTCTTAGAATAATATAAGAAAAAATTCAATTTTTCAGATAAAGGAAGTATTTTTAAAAAATACAATTTTTCCTCCTATTAATGGTGATTTTTTAATGAAATATCGAACACTTTTATATTAAATTTGACAAAATAAACTTCTTATTTATATACAGGACCAAAAAATATAGTTTTGAAAATTTTTGTTACTTCTCTGATAACTTTCATATTTTGATGAATAGTGAAAAATACTCTGTTTTATTTGAAAACAAATTTTTTAGTCCAAATAATTTATAGTGTTAAATTATGAATTTGAGTGGTTTTAAAGTATAATTAGTTATTTTTTGTCATTTAATAAAAATTAAGTCATTATAAGTTATTTCACATTTAAATTTGACAAAAACACATTCGAATCATTTGATATTTTTTACTTTTTTAAAAACCCGCTTTTTGGTTTTGACAACGGGAATTAATTTTAAATTAATAAATTAAACTTATTTGTTTTTAATTTGGTAAAATTTAATTCATTTTAGAATTCGAAATATCAAAATTATCTTAGGGTAATTTTTTGGTATTTTTCTGAAAACTTCAATTTTTGATAAATAGTGAAAAACACTGCGTTATTATTTAAAACAGACATTTTATTTAAATTTATTTTAATTAAAAATAGATATTTCATACCTATATAAGTTCAATGTAATTAATTGGAGTCATTTTATAATAAAATTATATTTACAAAATTTTATTGAACTTTTTAACGTTTTTAACCACCTTCTAAAAGCATTTGCAAAATCGCATAAAATGAAATTTTACCACTTCTATGAGTTTAATTTCAAAAATCTGAGAGACATGTTTCAAATCAGTAAATACAATTTTGTTCAATATGATTAAAATAATTTTTCTTGAATAGTAACTTTTGGCTTTTATTTACCGCGGTTAAAAGTAAATAGGGTAACTAAGGGAAAAAATGATATTATAATTACCCAAACACATGTCCAAATTCTATTGGATAAGTTTAATTTGACCAGAAACAACATTATGAATAAAATATGATCTTCTTTGGTCCACTTGGATTATATTTGGACATTTATTATTATTTTGTTTAAAGAAGAGTTAAAAGTGTTAAATTTAATGTTTAATAACTAAACCAATTCTTATATATGGTTACACACAATATAAATTCGACGATTAATATTCATTAGAAATATAAAAATATTTCCTACATAATTGTATTTTATTTATAATTTTTAGACATTAAATAATTTAATTTATTTATGACACAATGATGATGTTGTAATTACCTTATTAATGAAATATTAAAATAATTGATATTATAAATATCAAAATAAATGTAAATTGAGAATTATGATGAATTGCTCTAATTTTAGAGGTTAAAAAGACATGTTATAGCTGATTAGATTAATTTTTTCGAAGTGATAATGTTGTTTTGAATTCAACAAAAAAATTAACAGAGTTTCAAATTTGAGAGAAATTTGTTTTAAAAAAAATAGAATATTATTAATTGATATAATACTACTAAAAATCTATGGTTTGTCCAAAGGGATTAAATAATAATATATATTTAATTTATGAACCACTTTTGGTTCTATGGAATGTTTAGAGTACGTTTATTATCCATAGTGTAAGAATACAAGAAGACACAGTTAAAGTTAATCTATTTAACTAGGAGTTAAATCTACAAGATAATGTTAAAATGGTAACCTAAACTTGTCAAAAACCTATTGGTGGAGATGATTTCGACCCCTAACCACCTAAGTCTTTAAATAAACTAATTATGAGCCATTATAAACCAAATATTATTGTATAATAAATTAATATTTTAATCTTTTCCTAAAGTGAACCTCACCCCTCTTATAAATGGGCACTTTACCTTCTCTTAATTTCACACCTCCAATGCCATTTGGATCGGCCAAACCCTACCCAAATAACCTCTAAAATAACCTCCCTTTAACCTAGAGTCCTTAAATTGAACTTAAATCCATCTTAAGGATCCCTTTTTATCAACTCAAAATGAAACACCCAACGAAGAGGTAATAATTTCACCACCCTCTTTCAAGTTATTTTCGTCTTCCACTACCTTTTTCTTTGTTGTTTCCATACCAATATAATAAATCCAGTACCTTATTCATAATGTAATGTTATTATAAATATGGTACAATGATATTTGTTCTTATATCCCTCCTATAAATGAAAATTTCACCATAAGTGCGTACGTAGAGCTTACCATCCCCACTTCGGGGTGTAGTTTGTTATTCAAACACTAAATTATTTGGATGGGTATAATAATGAGTAAAACTAATATAAATAATAAATATAAAATTTTAATTATTCTTTATATAAGATATAATATCCAATTACATATGATTTCACCATCAATATAATGATATTTTCTCTTGTGCATACGTATGGATACCATCTCCACAAACGTGATGAGATTCATTCCCCATTGTAATCATTCAAGTGTAATTTTCATTTTATGATTAAAAATAATATTTAAGAAATTAATATCTTTCTGGATATGAATCAAATACAGCCTATCCATAACAAACATGGCTTACGTAACCAGGAATATAAAGGAAAATGAATCAATTAACACCTGAAACAATGATACTACTAAAATATTATTAACAAAGCAATATTAGAAGATCATATATGATATCATATTTCTGTATATGATTCTTGAATAATTTAATAACAATGATTTAACTATTATATAGTAGGTTAACGTACCGTAGACTAAGGAAAATTACAAGGTATGTTTTAATTCCTCAATCTCATTATTATTCAAAAAAATTAATGGGTAAGTATTTACTGGGAGGTATTTATTATCCATGTCTATAATTCATAAAATATATTAAAAAAGGATTATTTTTAAGGGACCCTTTTATTTAAACATCATTTTAAATGTTTTAAATATTTATTTTTCTAAATCCTTCTCATTAATGTCCATCTTTTCAAAATGGTTTTTAAGGATTTATTTAAATGGACATGAATGTTTTTAAATTGTTAATTGCATTCAAAAGGTTAAAAGTGGTTTGGGACACTTTTATTCAAAAATATCTTTAAATGTATTCCTTTATGAATTGTGTGACTTTTAAATGTTTTCATGAAAAAGGAATATTTATGTCAAAGAGTTATACAAATCATTTTCATCTATTTTAACATCCTTTGATGGATTTTAAACTTGTTTGAAGTTGATTTATTATGATACAAATCATCAATATTTTATTGAATGTTTTTTTATATTTTTGACTGTGGATGTGTTATTTGCATACCATTCATGTTTAATAGATAATGTATTGACATTTCGTATGCTTGTTCTAATACGAATATTTATGTCATGTTTCAACCTTTTCATATGAGGAATGTATTGGACATAGTAAGTGATGGGTGGAGCCTTCTATAGCTCCTCGATGCATCAGTAGGTCTCATGAGACAATTAGACGTGGAATTGGTAGAGGCCTTTCCCATATTGATATATGTTTTTGGCTGAGGCCATAATCATTTTTAGACGTCCTTGTCGAGGTCTTGAAAAAGTGTTCCATAATGTATGGCATTATACATTCCCCCATTATGAAAATAATAATGATGGTTCATGTGGTTATTCAACTACTACAATACCCATGACTATGTTTTATTAATGAAATATTTACTCATCTCATATTCCTACCACAAAGTGTTCATGTTTATTATTTATAAAGGCATGTGTTTTTAATTATTCACAATGCCTAATGTTAATGTTCTCTTCTGATCTATTGCTTACCCTTATTAAGCTTTTGAACTCACCCCTTTCTTATGTTTTATTATCCCAAGATGCTAAAAGTGTATTATGATTGATAATAAGGGTTAAGAGAGGGGATTAATAGACTTCTCAAATAACTGTCTATGTTGTATTTTATGTTTGAAACTATAATGTAAAGTTAATGTATGTAATCTATTTTCCAAGACTGCAAAACTGATTGGTCTTTTGGGACATCATTCCTTGTAATCATTCCAATGTATTAAAATAATGCACCGACTCTGGGTAACTGGGGTCGGGGCGTTACAATTGCTATCAGAGGAAGTATAGTACATAGCTTGGAAACTAGATTTTGAAAAACTCTGATTACAGAACATTAACTTAAGATAGACTTTGATGATTATTATATAATAACTTCTTATAATTTTGGTAATGTAGATATTTTTTGTATTTTCCAAGAAATACATCCCTGTCTAGATATGAGAAATTAGTGGAGGCTCTGGAATTGATGTACCTCGGAGTGAAAAGTCCAATAAAGAGTCTCGGTCTTAACCCGGGTTATCCTGGTACACAACAACATTCCTTTCTGCACTCCTGGTTACAACACTCCCAGGGAATATGCTTAGGATAATTCACATTTTAATTAAAAGACAGTATGAAGGATTTAGAAGTTAATTCATACCCAAAGAAAACATTTTATGATTATAGATTATATACATAATCTTTCCAATTTACGATAGGTATTTTACAAGTTTGTAATTATGCATTGTGATTCATACACTAACCTAGTGTATACCATTGTATAGAAATGGAGCCTAGTGGAAGGAATGATAATTCTAGGAATACACATGATCGAAAGATTAAGAAGGATCATATCATTCATTTTAATAATCAAACATTTTAAAGGGAAATAGTCTCCCATGTATTCTCATCATATAAAGAAATAGTATCATGTGTTAATAAGATAAATATGGAATTCTCTGAGTCTTATGGCTTTGAAGGGAAGCAACAGAAGAAAATTATGGAAGAGATAAATATGGATAAATCGAAGAGGGGAAAGAAGGATTTTCCCATATGTGCTAACAGTGGAAAGAATCACCTTGGTAAATTTTTGAAGGGAATGAGAGTTTTTTATAAGTGTGGAGAAAAAGGACACCAAGTACGTGATTGAAAGGGTATGAAAAGGTTTTCAAATGTACAATGCTTCATCTGCAAGGAGTTTGGACATTGCACGAATCAATATCCAAATCATGAGAGTATACCCCAAATGCTGCTATTGGATAATAATCATGTTATGATACTACTGAAGTTGAAGAGGCATGATTAGAGTTCTTATGTAGTTATTAAATTATTATGTCATTTGATTATTGTATTAATGATGTAAATGATATAATAATTATACAGTATATAAGGATTGTACTGCAGTACTATTTCATTAAGGACTTGAGATTGGGTGGAACCAATAATAGTGACTCAATAGCAGGTTAATTGTTTTGGAAAGTATATGGTTGAGAGAAAGATAAACCATAATATAGTTATGGTACATAGGTAGTGATTTTGGAAAAATATATGATTGATTTTGGATGAATTATATTGGATATTCTTGATTACCTTGAAACTAATTAACGATTTTTGTATACCATCATTATTGGAGTTTACAACATTTTTAGATAGAAGGAGTATATCAAGTATTCTATAATGAATAAGGGAGCATCAAAGTAATCAATAATGTTTTATGGTAATTTGGGGTGTTACAGTATTTTAAAATAATACATGATTAAGTTATTTACATGTTATTATGTGGCAAAAATTATCTTCATGGTGATTACCTTTCTTATAAATTTTGGACTGTGAGTTTGGAAATAAGTATTTTGGATAAGTCTAAAGGTTGGAATAGATTTTGTCTGACATTGGATACTATTGTTAATGTTAAATCATTTCTTGAGATTATTTTTTGATTTTCATAAAAAGGACAACCCGGAGGTCAGGCGACAACTCATCGTGTCCGGCAAGGCCACAAGACTTGAACCCGCAACCAAAGAGTGACAAAGGTGCATCACCTACCACTGGCCTACTTAATGTCCTGGTTTGTATAATGTAGTTTTTTAATTGGTCTGACAAGATAAATTATAAATTTATTTTTTATGGAATCCTATACGATTAGGATAAATAGAATATTTTTAAATTCTATTATCTTTTGGAGTGAAAGATGAGTTTGTGGTAGAAAATTAGTTGAAGGATGAAACTATACTTGTCAGGTATATATATATATATATATTCCCACTTTTTCTATGAATAAATTAATTCATAAAATTTATATGTGTTACCCTAATACCATATGTTTTGTTGAACCAATCATATTTTACATCATCTTAGATTAATGGATTTGAGGCCCTCAATTTTACACTTATTTTTGATTGATGATCTCAATCACACCTTATAAATATATATGTTTTTGCTCCAGTTATGTGTCTATAGTTTCCACCAATGTACTTCTAATCGAGATCATAATTTTGTGGTGACTTTTTCATTTCCCTTTCCATCTTATTAGGATTAAATTTTATTAAACCAATTTCTGATTTGGGTTTTCCACAAAGGTATTTTTCTATTTTTAACAATTTATTTTTTAAGAACAATTTCAAATTACAAGGACTCAATTTATTAATATAGGGTAAAATGTAACACCCTAATATTTTATAGTATGTTATCTCATTAATTTAATTCAATAGCTTGCACTACACGCAACACCGAATTCGAACGCACCACAACTTAACAAACTAGTTGTTCCATAAGCGGTTATGAATATTATTAACTGAATATTGAATCTTATATACTCTATATAATTTTAACACACATAATATGTGTTTCTTAGATATAATATAAGATCAAATTCAATTTTTCAGATAAAGGACGTACTTTTCAAAAATGAAATTTTACCGCCTACTAATGGTGATTTTTTTTAAATGCAACATCTGAAACTTTTAAATTAAATTTGACAAAATAAAAATTATACTTAGAAGTGGGAAATAAATATTTAGTTTTGAAAAAATTTTGGTACTTTTCTGATAACTTTCGTATTTTGATGAGTAGTGAAAACTACTATGTTTTATTTGAAAACAACATTTTTAATCAAAATGATTTATAGTGTAAAATTATTCATTTTAATGGTTTTGAAGTATAATTATATTATATTTTTTCCTTTTAATACAATTTAGTTCATTTTTAAGTAATTTCAAATTTAAATTTTACATAAATACATGCCAATCTTTTGATAGTTTTAACTTTTTTAAAAACCCACTTTTTGGTTTTGACAACAGGATTTAATTTTAAATTAATAAATGCCACATATATGTTTTGAATTTGGTAAAATGGACTTTATTTTTGAATTCATAATATCAAAATTATATTAGGTTTCATTTTTTTCATTTTTCTGAAAACATTCAATTTTTTATGAATAGTGAAAAACAATGTGTTATTATTTAAAGAAACATTTTATTTAAATAATTATATATTTTATTTAAATTTATTTTAATTCAAAATAGATATATAATACCTATATACATTCAATTTAATTCATTGGAGTCATTTTTTAAAAAAATTATATGAATAAAAGTATATTGATCTTTTTAACGTTTTTACCCACCTTCAAGGAGAATTTGTAAATTTGCATAAAACATAATTTTACCATTTCTAAGGGTTGAATTTCAAAATTCCAGGAGACATGGTTGAAATCTATAAGTAAAATGTGGTTCAATAAGATGAAAATAATTTTTGGTGAATACTATGTTTGGACTTTTATTTACCATAGTTAAAAGTAAATAGCGTAATTAAGGGTAAAAATGTAATTATAATTACCCTAACACATGTTTTAATTCAATTAGATAAGTGCAATTCAACCAAAAGCTATCTTATGAATAAAATTTGATTCTTTTTGGTCCACATGGATTAGATTAGTACATTTATTATTATTTTATTTAAAGAAGAGTTAAAAGTGTTAAATTCAACGTTTAATAACTAAACCATTTTTTATATAGAGTTACACACAATATAAATTCGACTATAAATATTAATTGGAAATATAAAAGGATTTCATACTTAATGGTATTTTATTTATAATTTTTATAAATTAAATAATTTAATTTATTTATGACACAATGTTGATGTTGTAATTACCTAATTAATTAAATATTAAAATAATTGACATTATAAATATCCAAATAAATGTAAATTGATACTTCTGATGAATTCAAAAAAATTTATAGGTTAATATTAGATGTTATGGTTGATTAGATATATTTTTTTCAAAGTGATAATGTTTTTATGACTTCCACAAAAACAAAATACCAAATAGTGTCAAAATTGGCATAAATTAGTTTTTAAAACAAATACTTTATTATTGGTTGATATAATATTACTAAAAATATAATGTTATGAAAATGGATTAATTAATATTATATATGTCATTAATGAACCAAATGATGTTCTCTTGGATGTTTAGTGTATGTTTATTAACCATATAGTGTAATAATACAAGAAGACATAGTAAAAGTTAAAATATTTAACTAAGAGTTAAATCTAAAAGATAAGGTTATAATAGTAAGATAAACTTGTATAAAACCTATTAGTTGAGAGGAGTTTGACACATAACCACCAACGGCTTGAAATATATTCATTTGGAGCCATTATAAACTGAATATTATTGTATAATAAATTAATATTTTAATCTTTTCCTAAAGTGACCCTCACCCATCTTATAAATGGGCCCATACCCTTCTCTTAATTTCACACCTCCAAAGCCATTTGTCTTATCCAACCCCTACCCAGATATACTCTCAACACTCCTACCTTCAACCTATAGGCCTTTGATAATAAATCTAACCTATGGATCTCTTTTGATCAACTCAAAAGGAAACACCCAAAGAAGAGGTAATAATTTCACCACCCTCTTTCAAGTTCTTTTCTTTTTCCACTTCCTTTTTCTTTGATGTTTCCATACCAAAATAATAACTCCTGTACCTTATACATATTTAGAAGTTATTATAAATATGTTAAAACTATATTCATTATTTTATCCATAGAATAAATGAAAAATTCACTATATTTGCGTACGTACGGATTACCATCTCCACATTGTGGTTAAGTCTGTTATTCAAACACTTCATTTTTTGGATGGGTATAATCATGAGTATAACTAATGTAAATAATAAATATAATTTGGTAATGATTCTGTATATAAAATATACCATTACGTTACATACAATTTCACCATCAATATAATGATATTTTCACTCGTGTGTACATACGATTACCGTCTCCACGAACACGATGAGATTTATTCCCCATCGTACTCATTCAAGGGTAATTTTAATTTTATAATTAAAAATAATTTTTAAGAACATAATATCATTCATGGATATGAATCAAATAAATCCTATCCATAACAAACATGGCTTACATAACTAAGCATATAATGGAAAACTAACCAGTTAACACCTGAAACCATGATACTGCAAAAATAATATTTAAAAATAAATATTGGAAGATCGTATATGATATCATGTGTATGTATATGATTCTTGTATAATTTAATAACAATGATTTAACTATTTTACAGGATGTTAACATACCCTTGACCAAGGAAATGTACAAGGTAAGGGTTAATTCCTCAATATCATTATTATTCTATAATGTTTATGGGTGTGTTTTTAATGGGACATATTTATTATCCATGTCCATGTTTCATAAAAGTGTTTTCAAAGTGATTTTTTTAAGGGAAAATTTTATTAAAGAATTTTTTTAAATGTTTTAAATATTTATTCTTCTAAATCATTCTCATTAATTTTGATGTTTTAAAAATCACTTTTAAGTTTTTATTTATATGGAAATGAATGTTTTTAAAATGTTAATTCCAATCAAAAGTTTCAATGTGGTATGAGAAACTTTGATACAAAAATGACTTTAAATGTCTTCCTTTCAAAATTGTGTGACTTTTAAATGTTTTCATAGAAAAGGTATATTTCTTGCAAATAATTTTACAAATCATTTTCATCTATTTCAACATCATTTAATGGATTTTAAACTAGTTTGAAGTTGATTTATTATGATTCAAATCATCTATATTTTATTAAAGGTTTTGTGATATTTTTTACTGTGGATGAGTTATTTTTATACCATTCTTGGTTTATGGATAAAGTATTGACATTTTCTATAGTAGCTATAATATGAATGTTTATATTATGTTTCATCCTTTTCATATGAGGAATTTATTGGACATAGTAAATGACGAGTGGATTCTGCTATAGCTCCTCGATGAATTGGTAGGTCTTATGTTACAATTAGATGTGGAATTGGATGAGGCCCTTCCCAATTTGATATATGGTTCGGGATGAGGCCTTAATCATTTATTGATATCTTGGCCAAGGCCATGACTAAATTTTTCCGAATGTCTGGCATTATACATTCCCTCACTATGAAAATAATAATGACGGTTCATTTGGTTATTCGACTAGTAGAATACCCATGACTATATTTTCTTATGGCCTTACTTACTCAGCTAATATTCCTACCATAAATTGTTCATGTTGATTATTTGTAAAGGAATGTGTTTTTAATTATTCACAATGCCTAATGTTTATGTTATCTTCCGCTGTATTGCTTACCCTTACTGAGCATTTGTGCTCAACCCTTTCTTATGTTTTATTTTCCCAGGATTCCAAGAAGTGTATTATGATTGATAACCAGGGTTATACTAGGGGATTAATGGAATTCTCAAAGAACTATCTATGATGTATTTAAAGATTGAAATTGTAATGTAAAGTTAATTTATGTAATCTATTTTCCAAGACTGTGAAACTGATCATTCTTTTGGGACTTGATTCCTTTTAATCATGCCAATGTATTAGAATAATGCACCGATTCAGGGTAACTGGGGTCAGGGCATTACAAATATGCTTGGGGATGTCATATTTCCATGTTTGTCATACACTTCTATAGATAAGAGGTCACTCTGTGGAAGTAGGTATGGCAGTCACTACTGGTTGATCCGGCGGATTCTAGCTTCTAATGGGAATGTCCCACTTCTCACTTGTCAAAACTCATAGATTGACTACCAAATGAGGGAAAAATGACTTGGGTCCATCCATGATAGTACTTGATTGATCATAGAATGCACATGGTGGCTCTACCTAATCACTTAGTACATATGAAAGAGGGGGTGAATCTGATGAAATGAAATGAGAAGGTTCTGTGTGGTGAGCTCTGTGTTGGGCCTGCTGTCTGGTCTCGATGGCATACACATCACAGCTGGAAGTGTTGGCCAAATAATTTTGGAAATTCAAATACCCACAACTCTATCGACGCTGGTATCCACTAGGAATGCTGGGAGGGTCCGTCTATCGCACTTCACCATCAGGATCCATGTAAGGGTTTACCATCTTGACGGTATTGATCGAAGAATATCAATTGTCCTCACTCAAAAAATCATCCATTGTTGGGAGGATTCTGGAGGAAATATTTATCCTTAGGGGAATGTAATTGCTGAGAGTATGAGGTAAACATGGCATAGGGGGGTGGATTTTTCTTCCCTTACGTCGTCAATTCATGATCCCCTAAGAGGACAAAGACTAAGATGTTGATTCGAAGGTAGTAGTACAAGATAGTGCATCGACTTTTGATGCATCAGGAAAACCAAACATACACTGATGATACCATGGGAACAAGCGACTACCTTTTAATCCATCAGATCGTCGTTTTTTTGATACTTGTAGTTAAAAACCTATTGTCATTCACCCTCATTGTCACTGTCAAGAATTTTAAACACACATTCCACCTATGTCGGGGTCGAACCCAACCTGACTTTGTAATTTATGACCTGAACATGGAGCCATTCTATAAACACATTGAATTTCTTTAGGTTATTCCCAATGAACCACTCATAGGGGAATTAATTTTGGTGATCAATGAGATCTTCTTCTTTGGGCCTCTTTCATTCTAGAAACTCTAGGATTCCCTTGTCCAAGGCGCATTGAAAATAACAGAAAAAATTATCCTCATTAAATGGGTAGGTCTTCTTCCTCCGATCTGGGAAAGGATATCTGGGATCCTATCCGAGATGAGGGGCCAGTGGATAATGTTCAAGAGGTGGAACCTAATTATCTATCCTTGGTGGTGGTGGCACATTATGTGCGGGAGCTTGCCAATTTTGAGGTGGGCGCCACTGAACCAAAGGCTAAAACTGAGGTGGTGGTCCTCTATGAAGCTGTGTAGGTGGCTCTCCGAGTTATAATTCCAGTTACCTCAGGCATCTATTTGTTCTACCTCGACAGTCTCGGCCTTAGAGGATCTTCTCATTGGAGCTACTGGTGGAATTAAACGCACCTTCCTGGCTTGCTGCAAGGCCTCCTCTAAACGTTTAGCATTGTTCGAGAAATCCTAGAACCCACTTGGAATGTTTTGAGTGATGAGAGAAGGGACTGGTTTGGTCATCACATTCCCCACTCACATCATTAGTTTCTGCTCCTAGGTTAGTGGCACATTAAGTGAATAAGTGAGACACTTCCACCCAATTACGAACTCTAGGATGTGTTCATGTGGCCTCTACTTGCACTTAAAGAGGTCAGTAATGCTTGTCTTTTATGTCATGGAACTGAACAGGTAGATAAAATGCCTATTAAGATCTTCCCAAACATTTTTTGACCTAATGGGTAACTCTTTGTACTAGAAAAATAAATTCCCTTCTAATGATTATACGAAAAACTGGAGCTTGGGGGCCTAATTTTGCGATGGAGTTCCCAACATGGGTCCACACCATGAAATAAAGTTGTCTAGATGTCGTAGAGGATCATCTATCCCATTGAAGGGGGAGAAGGTAGGACTTTTGAAAGGAAGGGGTGCTATAATATCATCCACCCATGCCAAATATGGAATTTCATCAAGTGGTATGGAAACCTCTTGAGTTTCTAAGGCATCCAGGTGAGAAATAAGTGCTTCTATTGGATCTTCTAGATGAGGATTTTGGTCTTGATGAGGGTCCCTGACCACCAATGTATTGACATGTTCTTCAATGTGATAACTGGACCCAATGGGTTGTTGGGAAATTGGTGGAATTACCTGAGGAGCTGGGGGAATAACTTGTACAGTGGACGTTGGGACCAGTGGAGTGGCTATAGGAACCTTAAACAGGTCTTGAGGAAGGCTATTGTGCAATTTAGGTTGATTGTGTGATTCATTTCATGGCCACATTCCATAGACACTAGCCTCTACCCTGTCTAGATGTACAGGGTGGTCGTGGTCACCAGGAGGCAATTCACCAGGCCGAGGTTGTACCTACCCCATCCCATGTTTCCCCAATCAAGGATTACAATAATATAACCTATGTTTTTTGGCATTCTTGTTGAGAATATCTTCAACCATATTTCTCTATTTGTAAATTTGTTGATTCAATTCTCCCTTCTCAGGGTTATCTTTCATCTTTTCTACTATGCCTGATGGGTTAGAGGTTTTGTCTGTTCTAATTTTCTCTTTTCCTTTGTGGAGGTCTAAATCGAGAGCGAATGACTCAGATGTCATGGGAATGCCATGTGAAGTTATTTGCTGGGGATTACGAATGCCTATAAGATCTTTTAGGTGTTGTACTACCCTAGCTAGTTATTCATATTTTCCAGTACTTGTGCTAGTTCCTCCCTCTATTTATATCTCATGAACTACAATGTTCACAGTGATGATTCCCAGAGGCATATTCTCAATATCACTGGGTGAACAAGGATGGCGTAGGATAGGAATGAAATGTTGGGTAGCATAATACCCCTATCCATAGATCTGGACATTCAGGGAACCACCTTGATAACTTTTAGAGCATAGTGAAACTCTGTGCCCATTGTTCCTGGAGGCCCTGCTGATAACCAGGCGATGCAGGGTGCTGAGAAACAAGAAGCGCTTCCAATTCGACCATTAAAAATTATTGTCCAATATCTTTATAGTGTTCCCAATACATGGGGTAATCCAATAACAGAAAACGGAGATGGAGATGCATCGCCCTATGGTTTGGTAGAGGCACATAACCTCATCCGATGTAATGGTCTCTGAACAGTTGAAGTTTACAGTTGCAATTGGCCAAAATATCTCTGTGAAATAGTCTACTACGACAATGTCCGACAAACATCTTGACTCATACTCAGGATCTGACCCTTGATTCCCCCACTCTTCAACTGGAGGAGGTTCTTGGACTGGTAAAAGTACTATAGTGGATCATTATAATGGTATACTAGCCAGAGGAGAGTACGACACATGATCTGAAAATCCGCCGCATCTTGCGATATCTTCCGAAGAATGAACATATTCAACCACCACAACCTTATAAGAAGTACTAATGACCACTGCATCATATTCAGGTGCTACACTCATTTGAGGTGGGTAACACTATTCCCCTTCCTCCATTTGTCTATATAATAACTCTATGTGATCTCTTGTTTAGGTATATAATGATCCTATTTACAATAAAGGGTATTTTACATCCAGACCCTAGGAAAGGGTCAAATATTACTCCTCTTGTTTGTATCCTTAGAGGGATGCAGGAATACGATGGACCTCACCCTCTAGGAGGATGAGGCTGAAATGCCTTATTCCTACCCCAACCCCCAACATTGATGATTAAGGTGAAGTTTCTATCATTGAACCACACTCAGCTTCATAATCTAAAAAACGGACGGGTTTGATTGTGGTTTGAGGCTTCCCAAGATTCTTCCTCTTGGAGTGAATACCATACTACATTCCTCGAGGTGGTTCATAAGGGTTGGGTAGATTTTTTAAATGGGGAGACCTCCACTTGGGTTGGTTATAGAGTGGGGTGGACCTCCGTTTGGACAAACCGTAGTGCGAGGAGTACTCAGAAAAATATAAAATGGAACAAGGGGATAACCTCTATGATTGAAGGTGTTGTATTGGGGTGGAACTATGCTAGAGCTAACAAGCACATGGGGAGGGCCTCCATGGTGGTCATTTGTATCTCGGGGAGGACCTTTGTGTCAGCAAGCTCTATAAGATGTGGTATAAGGATGGACATTGTTTTTACAATACTGGATATAGGAAATACCTTCATGAAAAATCTTCGATGAAGCGGGGAGTTCCTTCGCTGAAGTCGTTGAGAACAAGGGGAGGAACCCCATGCTGGTAGGTCATAGGACAAGGAGGATCCTTGAATTTATAACCTCGTAGGAAAGGGAAAATCTCATGCCTAAGAAGAATTGCACAGGGAGGACCTTAGTGCTGAGTGTAGATGAAACGGGGAGGACCTCCACTTGAGTTGATGATGGTGGAATTGGGAGAACCTCTATATTGGATGTGGGAGTAGGGAGTACCTCCATTTTGTCTGAATATGGTATGGTTAGGACCTCCATACTGAACGTTAGTATCGCAGGTTATCCCTCCTTGGTTGCTGCTTGCACTAGTAACTAGGGAAGTCAACTCAACTTCCTTGTGAGGTGGTTGGTGCTTGACTTCGGACAGGGTATGGAAGCATCCCTACACAATGATAGGGAAGTTACCCCACTCTGGGAAAAAAATAGGTGGCCAATAGTATGTGCCTATGGTGGCTCAAGCCAGACGAGACATGGAAGATGATGCCCCCTAGTGGGCGTCTTTCTGAGCATTCACCCAATGTTGATGCCAGGTTAGCCGAACTAGGGCCAGCTGTGCATGGGTATGAAACACCAACTTCTCAGTCCATGGGATCGTTTGGAAATGCTGAAGTGACTGGGTAGGAGCCCTCCTCAGTGGTAAATTTCCTGAATTCTAAACCGGTGAGACTCAGACAACCCTTTCGTCATTCGTATAAGGGGTGAATTGTAAGAGTGCTCTGAGGATAAGCTCAAAAAGATGTTGATGGTCGGATTGGGGACCAGCGGCTCCCTGCCAAGCCCATAGGGGAGTTAGTGCTAATGGGACACGGAAGCCTCTAGGTCTTGGTGGGCCATGTCCCTTGTCAGTATAACCCCCTTTTATTCGTATTGACAGACAAGAGTATTAATCACCCTACTCTGAATGAATCAGAGGGTGTGAGAGTTTGTGGGCACCCAGTAGCCGCGATCATGGAAGTTTCTAAAGAATAGATGGATCTATGCGGGACTACTGTTTTGGAATTTATCATACCCCTTCATCCATGGGTGTATATGTCATTGGTTTCTTAAATTTGGTGCATGGGTCCTGTAAAGAAGAAAAATTCACCCATCAGTACAAATAATAGGAATGTGATGCCCATTTCCCCAATTTCATTCAATCTTCCATGGATGGATTGAAATATCTACTTTGAAAACATCACCGATTGGGATTCCCAATGATTAAATACCCCAACTCCAAATGAGCCATAAATTAGGGCCACTATTTTCTTGGTGGAACTCGGTTCCAAATCGATGAATCTGGCGAAACACCTATCTGCTGATGTCTCGAACATTACTAATCTTCATATTGAGGATAAGTATTCATGTTGGGTTCACTATTTCTATTTTCAATACTTTTTGTTAGGGCGCATCTATCTGTGGGGATGCATTGATGGTTACCTCATATTCCCGCTTTCCTATGGTGGGCGGAATCCATCACTTGTTAAGGGAAATTTTCTCCTTTATTGAAATTAGATTATGGGATTTCAGTCTCTCCTTCCATGGATTCCTCCTCAGAATTCATCTCCTTGTCCAGGTCTCCCTTGAAGATTAATATGTTGTTCGTGAAACACTTATTAGTTCCATATCATTGTGGATACTAATTAATTAGACTACTTTTTTAGGAAATTCCAACAAGTCATGTCTAGGAAGCAACCGTCAGTGAGGGGAGTAGTCACGTTGGGCATCACTGGCATGTCTAGATTCTAAAACACTGGTACACCTAGATTTCTTTTCATCATGATGGGGGATTCTCAAGGGCATAGAATCCCAAGGAATCCCACATCCAGTGCAATGAATTGTAATCCATAGGCATGTCTCCATGGTTTTCCATGGCTTCCCATGTTTTAAAAGGGGTTTTCTGTGAGTTTAACATTTTTTAGAGAGATATCAGGCTGGTCAGAACCCTGATGGGAGGGGATCAGATGGGTTTATCCCTAAGTGGAAGCACTTGAGAGGTTTTTTTAAGAACCTGGATCTTCGGTTCAGGTATGTCTTTCCTTTTTCAGGATTTTTTGAGAAAAGAGGAGTTTCTAGAAATTTTTGAAGTCCACGCCATGTACTGCTTTTCCGCTCGAATCCGTGTGCTGGCCATGTCCGGGGCACACACACAGTGTGTAGGGGTGATGTAGAGGCCGCTTAAAGCGGAGTACGGAAAAACTGAGTACACGATGTGTATTTTTTTTCATTAAACAGACTGGGTCGGGCCTAATCGTCAGAACGATCTTCTTCTAGGTCTCATTTGGCCATGAGCTCTCATACGACCATGATTCTTCTTCGAGCCCCCGAGCTTCCGTCCGATCTCTGTTTTAGCCCTCATTGATTGCATTGGAACGCCAACAATCTTAGATGTTCTAATGAGAATCAATCATCATGGTTCAAGTATATCGATCTCCTAGGATCGAGGTAGGTGGTTTGTGCCTTTCTGAAGGAAGTCTTTGAATATTTTTTTTAATTCCACCAATTCCCTTGAATGGGGTCTTGTGTGTGTTTCCTATTTTGCCCTTTTGTTGCCTTCTTTTATTGATTTCTTGACTAGAGGTAAATTCTTGTGAATAGGGAAATTTTTACTATGCTATGGATGTTTTTCCATGAATGTTTTAATTTTTAGTCATTTTTCCAATTTCCATGCCTTATTATAGGATAGTTGAACTGTTCTACTATTATGATGCAATGCCTTAGAATGATAGCCAAGTTGTTCTTGAGGTTTACTTGGAGCAATACATGCACTATGCATGTATGTTTTACACAGGGAAGAGAGAACCTAGTGTAGTGGACCATAGGGAGAATGGATGTAAGGGCTTCTCGAGAGTGTATTTAAATTATGATGTGAGACCACAAGGGGAATTGACTCTGATTGCTTCCTCCGAGAGTCTGTTGTTCCTTGACATGGGACATAGGGGGAATGAGATATTGAGTGCTTCCCCGGAGAGCCTTTAGTACGATATGATAATATAGGGGGAATTGATGGTGAGTTCTTCCTTAGAGAGTCTATTCTTTAGCTGAACCAGAGTGGTGATACTGTGTGTGCCTCCTAGATGGTTGCTAGTACTTGTAGGTTGAACCATAAGGGTTAGGCTGTGAGAACTACCCATGGGGTTACCTATTGTTCTTCTGGTTGATTGGCTGTTACTTGTGTACTTTATATGCTAGACACTGTGGATTGTAGCTGCTGTGTGCTTTCCTGTTTACTGGTTCCTATATTTTTACTGCCATGTATTCATTGAATGTTAGGCACAGATATTTGGGCGGTTTCCTATTGGGACTTTGTCTTACACCCTATTTGGGAAATGCTTTTGGGCACAAACATATTATATTGTTGCAGGTATAGATAAGGGAAAGAACCCACATACTTCAGGTACTTGACTTGCTGTGGAGCTGGAGATCATGGGACCAAGCTATGGCTTGGATGCTGAGGAGTTTACCTGTTTTCTTTTGAACTTTGGTTTAGTATTGTATGCAGCATTATGACTTGTTTGGCTGATTTCTCAGACATATATATCATGCATCATTTTGTCTATATGTGTGTGTGCTCAAGTTGTTTACTATTAGTCTCCCACTGATTATTGTTTACTCTTGTATGGATGGTTACGATTTCTGATGTTGTCTATTTGTTTTTCTTCCATTGTGTACTCTGCCAATGAGGGCATTGTTTCCCCGCTATCACACCCAAGGCCCTCGTTGCTAGTCGGCAGCCTCTGCCGTTTGGGGAAATGTTCCTGAGGCCATGTGACCAACCGAGTACGGGGCGCCTCTAGGTGGATTCTGGAAGCGGGATGTTACAAAGTGGTAGCAGAGGGTTTCGTTTCTCTTGATTTTCTATTTGGAGCCTTTAGTCAGGGATAGAACAGATTCGATACTTGGTATTAATATGTACTCGGGAGTAGCTAACCCGTGTACAGGGAAAATCCAATCTACCTCACTTATTATAGTTTTCTGGTTTTTCTATGTTACAGTTGACCTGATTTCACCTTGGGTGATTCACATGCTTGTGTTGTTATTGTTGTTGATATTGTTGTTTTATTTCTGTCGCAACCCGAAGAGATGAGGGTATTCCATCTCATGTGTCATATAGGAACTTGTTATAAATCACATGCCATGCATTCTTGCCATGCCATCTAGGGTGCCTTAGAAATTTCATGTTGTTGTGATACATGTTGTGTAGATTATGTATGCGGTTGTGATAGATGCTTTGATAGAAGCCATGCTGTTTGACAGAGAGGTTGTCCGTATTTTACATTTCTTAAATGAATTCCAATTTTGGTTTCTTGAGGTGTTATGGGCCATCTTGAATCAGAAATTGGTGAATCATTAACCTATTTTCCTTAAGAATGAATATATTGGATGCCAAGCATTGATTCGTGGGGAGTATGGGCCCTCACGAATCGGAATTTTGCACCTTCATGCTCGTTTTTCACTGTTTTTTGGGATTTGTTGCAGTTTCAAAGCTACTGCCTGGAAAAACCCAGAATACACGGCATGTACTTTATATACACACACTGTGTAGTTTTAAACTGTGTCACTGACTGTGTGAGCAGAAACATGGGTTGTTAAAAATCACCAGGAACACGCCGTGTATGGTAGGTATACACCGTGTAGTAGTAAGTTGTGTACCAGGCCGTGTCACTAACAACACGGGTCAGGGAAGCTCGTGTCATACATGCAGTGTTGTGTATGAACATGCCATGTATCCTCATTCTCAGTACCTGGCCATGTCACGGACAACACGGACGGTGTTATCTCCTCCTATACACACCGTGATTGTTCTGAACATGCTGTGTAAGGGTTAACCGTGTACCTGGCCATGTCACCAACAACACGGGTTGGGAAAAACCATCAATTGCACGCCGTGTTTTTTCGGAACACGCCGTGTAGTCTCAGCCGTGTAATCGGCCTTCTAACTAACAACACGGGTCATTGAAACCTTTTCTAGTACACGTTGTTTCCACAGGAAACATGCATGTAGTCTTAGTTTAAGAGGACTGTGTGGGTAAGCCATGTAAAGAGACTCGGGCAAGGGAATAGAGTTCCAGTATATGTCATGTGTGGGGACAACACGTCGTGTAGTTTGGGGTGTTACACGACCAGGGGTGGCCGAAGTACACTTCCATGTGTATGGTTTTAGTGAACACACCGTGTAGTTTTATACATGATGTGTAGTCATGTTTCATTAACAAGAAATTTTCCTTCTCCTGTTCCTGTTTTGTACTCTTGTGTTCTCAGCCATTGATATTCTTGATCTAATGTATGTTTTTGATCTTCCAAATTTATGCCTCTGAGATTTCCTCGAGTTGTACGTCTGTATGGAGTTCCACGCTCCATTGTTTCAGATAGGGATGTGCGCTTTACTTCTCGGTTCTGGCAGAGGATTTACAGGGCTTTGGGTACACAGGTACTTTTGATTACAACATACCATCCCCAGACAGGCGGCCAGTCTGAGAGTACGATCTAGGTGCTTGAGGATATGCTCCGAGTATGCATTCTAGACTTTGGCGGTTCTTGGGAGAAGCATATCCCTCTGGTGGATTTCACCTACAAAAATAGTTTTCAGATGACTATTCAGATGGCACCTTATGAGGCCTTGAACGGTAGGCCATGCCGATCACCTTTATGCTGGATGGAGGCAGGAGAGGTAGATTTATTGGGACCTCGTCTGGTTCAGGAGACCTCAGAGCAGATAGAGTTGATTCGGAAGAGGATGGATACAGCACAGTCTCAACAGAAGACTTATGCTGATCAGCGGAGACGACCTCCGGAGTTCGAGGTCGAGGATCAGGTTTTCGTATGTGTTGCACCGAGATTGGAACACAAGATGATTCGGAGACAGGGTAAGCATTCACCACGGTATGTCAGGCAGTTTGAGGTATTGGAGGGAGTTGGGCCAGTTCCCTATCAGTTACAGTTACCTCAGAGGTATCGGGCCATGCACAACATCTTCCACGTCTCTCAGCTCCGACATTACTTTTCAGACCCATCTCATTGTCTTTCAGCCTGAGGAGGATGAGCTCGAAGCAGATGCATCGATTGAGGAGCATCCTATCCGGATTGTCGATCGCAGTACGAAGGTTCTCCGTGGCCGGTCTGTTCCTCTAGTACAGGTGCTATGGGTGCACGGGCGAGTAAAGGACGAGACCTGGGAGAGGGAGGCCAATGTACAATCGTAGTGGCTGGAGCTGTTCAGGGTTTCTTCTTCTCCGCCTCATTAGGGAAATTCTGGGATGGATTTCTTTAAGGGGTGATGTTTCTAAGAACCGAGATCTTCATTTCCGGTATCTCTTTCCTTTTTCTGGAGTTTTTGAGAAAGGAGGAGTTTCTAGAAATTTTTGAAGTACACTCTGTGTACTTTATGAGTACACGCAGTGTACTCCTTTGCCGCTCGAAGTCGTATACTGGCCGTGTTCGGGCTACACACATAGTGTTTAGGGGTGATGTGGAGGCCGCTTAAAGCGGAGTAGGGAAAAACAGAGTACATGTCGTGTACCCCAGATGTGCACGCCGTGTATTTTTTTTTCATTAAATGAACCGGGGTCACTTCTAATCCCCAGAACGATCATATTCTATGTCTTATTCGGCTGAGAGCTCTCAAACGGCCGTGATTCTTCTCCGAGCCCCCTACCTTCTGTTCGATCTCCATTTCAGCCGCAGTCGATTGTGTTGGAACCACATCTATCTTCGACGTTCTAAGGAGAATCAATCATTGTGGTTCAAGTATATCAATCTCCTAGGATCGAGGTATGTGGTTTGTTCCATTCTGTAGGTAGTCTTTGAATATTTTTTTCAATTCCACTAATTCCCTTAAACTGGGTCTTGTGTGTGTTTCCTATTTTTCTCTGTTTTTTCCTGCTTTTCTTGATTTCTTGAGTAGAGGTAAGTTTTTTTGAATAGGAAAATTTTTACTGTGCTCTGGATGTTTTTCCATGCATGTTTTTCTTGTTAGGAATTTTTCCAGTTGCCATGCCGAGTTGTAGGATAGTGGAACTGTTGTACTGTTATGCTGATGTGCCTTAGAATGATATCCAAGTAGTTCTTGAGGTTTACATGGGGCCATACACGTGTTATGCATGTTTGTTATACACAAGGCTGAGAGAACCTAGTGTAGTGGACCATAGGGAGAGTGGACATAAGGGCTTCTCCAGAGTGTCTTTAAATTACGATGCGAGAGCACAGGGGGTATTGACGTTGAGTGCTTCCTCAGAGAGTCTGTAGTTCCTCGACGTGGGCCACAGGGGTAATGAGATGTTGAGTGATTCCCCATAGAGCCTTTAGTACGATACAAGACTATAGGGGGAATTGACGATGACAGCTTCCCCAGAAAGTCTATTCTTTATCTGAACCAAAGGGGCGAGACTATGTGTGCCTCTTAGAGGGTTGTTAGTACTTATAGGTTGAACTATATGGGTCAGGCTATGAGAACTACCTAGGGGGTTACCGGTTGTTCTTATTGATTATTGGTTGTTACTTGTGTACTTTATATTCTAGACATTGTGTATTTTATCTATTGTGTGCTTTCCTGTTTACTGCTTCCTGTATTTTTACTGCCATGTATTCACTGACTGTTAGGTACAGATATTTGGGTGGTTTCCTACTGGGTCCTTGTGTTACACCCTGTATGGGCCATGCTTTTGGGCCCAAATAGATTATATTGTTGCATGTATAGATAAGGGCAAGAGTTCTTATACTTCAAGTACTTGACTTTCTATGGAGATGGAGAGCATGGGACCAATCTATGGCTTGCGATGCTTCAGAGTTTACCTATTTTCTTTTGCAATTGTGTTTAGTATTGTATTCCACATTGTGACTTGTTTTGATTCTTTCTTTGACATATGTATCATGAACCATTTTTTATATATGTGTGTTTTATCAAGTTGTTTACTGTTAGTCTCCCACTTTTTATCATTTACTCTTGTTTGGATGGTTACAGTTTCTGCTATTTTTTATTTTTTTTTTCTTCCCATGTGTACTCAGCCAATGAGAGCATAGTTTCCCCACTATCACAACCAAGTCCCTCGCTGCTAGTTGGTAGCCTCTGGTGTTTGGGAAAATCTGCTTGCGGCCATGTGACCAAACGGGTACGGGGTGCCTCTAGGTGGCTTCCATAACTGGGACGTTACAGTTTTATTTGATGGGTAGATTGAGACGTTTAATGAGGAAATATCCAAAGGTCTTAGGGTACTATCAAAGGTGACCCCACTTTTTATCTTTTGATGGGAATGAAACTCATGGAGGTATCTTCTATACCATTCATGGGAGAATGAGATCAAAATCTATGTAGTTCGAAGGGAGATACATGGAATCAATGTGTACAAAATGGAAAACAACCTAGAGAAATGTTGGGGATTATGTATAGTAAGTGACCTAGGAGTTTTGAAGGGGAAATGAGGTGACTGGGGCTTACACATAGTTACCTTACTAAGATGAACATGGTTTCACCGAGATTTGGTAGCCCGAGTGGAATCATGATATATATGGATAGACTGTCAAAGGATGGGATGATTGGGGATTGAATCATGGACCGGTGCAAATATGATTGTGTTCGGCTTGAACCTCGAAGAGTTTTCCTATGTATCCACGTGATAGGGAATAAAATTCCATGTAGTTCTGGAAATCGGGATATGAGGAACATAAGGAGGGGGTTCATGAGGATGTACATAGGAATAGGACCAGAAGGTAGTAGAACGTCTGGGTTGGGGAATGGCCTTCCCAAAACATGAAGGCTCAAGGGAGAGACTAGAATGGGATATGAGTGATGGGATTGAAACTTAGTGAGGCTTACTACATACCTTTCTCAAAAAAGGGAAAGGATCAAATTCCACGTTGTTCGGATATGGGGGAATAGTATTGGGGTGTACACAAATGGAAACAACCCAAATACATGATGTGGTATACGTGTGGTTTGCATCCCATTGCAAGAGGTACACTCTTGGTTGGATTCGTATAGATTGAGGGTGGGGCCTATTCGTGGTTAGCTCCATGAAAATTAGTATGACACCATTGTGGGGTAGACCAAGGATATGGGTCCCAAAAAAGGGGACACCAAAGTTTACAAGTGTTTGGTGTTGAAACTCAAGGAGGCTTCCTATGTACCCTATCTAGGAGACAGGGATAAAAACCCACATAGTTTGAAATCATACAGTTTAGCATCATGTGGGATGAATGGGGAATATAGTTTAATGTCATTAGGGATGATCAAAGTCCATGTATTTCAACATGTGTGGAAGGGGATTATGAAAAAAGGAATCCCAAAGATGATTTCATGGTCGATGATTACTCTAATCCCATGTGAGTCATGCTCGTTGTGAAAAACAGGAGGCAACCAAGATCTAATGATCAGGTCGTGAAAGCTGTGTCTTCACAGAATGGAACTGGTAGTTTTCATGGATATCAGCCCAGGTGAGGAATACTGTGTCTCGATCTAATAGGGAGGCCAAATTAGGGCTCCATGTGTATGAGTAGGATATGGCCACCGTACCCAGAACTACCTGTCTAGTTGGGTCGGGGCTTATGCAAAGGCTTTCTGAGGTGTGCATGGCGACAAGGATCAGAGGGAGGTCAGAGTAAGGAGGAATTGGTGCCAATAACATTCATGGTACTCTATAAACATATCACTTATAAAATGATCATAGATTAACATCATGTGTCAGGGATGTGGGTGCTTGGAAATTTAATGTCATGCAGTTCAGATGGTGAGGATTCACTCCTCACCCGAAGGACATACATACCTGGCACACTTTAACCCTTGGTGAAGGGAAGGTAGTAGATATTCCATATGGAAATGAGGTAGTGGAATGATCCATAAAGGATCTCACATTAGAATGGATATGCAAATAATCAACAACCATTAGCTTGCCTATGAGAAGAAGCATGAGGAAAAGCAATGATACATGAAACACCACCCTTGGAAATTTGAAACAACTTCCTACAAGACAAGAGTGACACATGGGAGAAGGGTTCACGGAGAAAGAGGCTTCACAAATATGATCTTTTCAAAGCTCAGGGGCTTGCAGAGCATAAGGGATCACTAAGTATATGGATTCATAGTGGTATTGGGAACTCAACGAATAAGGCTTCACAGATTTATGGCTTCATAGATCTCATGGGCTCATAGAGCACATGGGATTGAAAAGAATAATGCTTCACAGAGCTCATGGCCTCACATAGAAAATGGGCTTTTATAGGATAAGAATTTTCAAAGAGGAGAATTTTTTGAAGCATAGTTTCTCAACCTAATCATTGTATACACATGTTTTTGGAGAGTGCTTCGTGAAGAATGGGTGTTTTATGAAGTCTCAAGTACCAAAAGAGGTCACATTCATTTGGAATGGCCAATAGGATTTGTGAAGGGAATCCCTTATTGAAATAGTGATAGATCTGAGAAATGGAAAAGGGGTTTTTCAATGCTCATGTATGTCAGATGATTCATTTTCCTAGTTGGTTCACAGAGAAAACAATGATTTATGATTTGGGAACTGTGAAGGTGAAAGGACGGGGTCCTCCTCCTTTGGAATGGGGAGATCCAAGTATTTATATGCGCCAGGGGGAATGATTCTCTAAGGGTGCACCACTATGTAACTTGCACTTCACCAATGAAGGAATTTTCTTCCAAGTTTCTCGGAGTCACGAAGTCAACTGGAATCCCCTATGTGGTGCAGAGGCTTCCTTTATTCCTTATGTGGCAGTTGCAGAGGATGTCCCTAGTTTCGAGGGACTCATAGAGGTGGACATACTTCCCTATATGGTGTTGAGACTCCTGTCAACTTCATCATAACCATAGATTTAACCATCACTTTTGTCTGCAGCATGTGCTGAGAAGGCCTCGACTTCGATCCAATCGTGGTGCTGAAGGGCTCTGTGAGGGTTCTTTGTGAAGTAGCCCCCATCGGCATCCATTTAGTGTCATTCTCTAATTTCTTCCAACACACATATTTTGGCACCCACAATTATAAAACATGTCAAATGGGTAGTATATATTTAACTAAAAATAACTGAGTGGTGAATATGGAATATGTCTCCCATAAATAAAAGAGAGAGTATAAATATTTTACAACTTTAGTAAAATTTGAATCATAATCCCCATTGAAGAATAATTATAAACGAAAAATTGGATATCATGGAAATAACTAAATAAAATATATAAAATTTAAAAAATAATTACACACCCCTCATGAATAAAGACAAGTGGAAAACAAAATTTATGTCCCAAAGAAGACAATTTGAGACGAAAATACCTTATTTAATGTCTAAAATTCCTTAGTAAACATTATAACCTTAAATATAGTAAATATATTTATATTGTACATGTTTTTCATAAACATACTCATTTATATCATACATTTATGATTTAATTATGACCTTTTTATTTACAATTCTTTGTTAAAATCACTTTTTGGTTAATAACAGCTCTATTTTTCATATATGTTTTAGTTTGGTAGTTTTGATCCGTATAATTTGATTATGTTTACATAATATCTAGAATATTAATAATGATATAAATATCATATAAATTTTTTATATACATTTATATATTCATCCACGAAATATATAGATAAAAATGGATTACACCATTCATGGAGACAATTGGTTGGACATACATAAGAATGTTGTTTCCATTTTCTCAAAAGATGGAATGAATGAAAGGTAAATATTAAATCACATTTCCAAAATCATCGTTATATCATTTATATCATATATATTTATTTAATATATCCTTATTAAAATCCATATCAATATAAAATGAAAAACATATCATAACACTTCATGGAGGTGGTAGTCCACACATACGCACAAGTGAAGTTATCATTTTCCAATGGATTGGAAGGCAAGAAGTTCTATATGATAATATAATTACATTATTAAAATTATATAATTAATATAATTTAAATATTTCAGATCCATCAATATAGAAATGTTTGAGATGTAGTGATGGAAAACAAACTACATTGGTTTGGGAGGCGGTGGTCCGTTCTACACACAATAAACAATTTTATTTTCCATTTGACAGAAGATGGGATGGATGTAGATTATGACACTAAGATAAAGATATATAAGTATATGGGAGATAATTATGTTATTATATCGGAATATTTTAGGAATATTTGAATTATTTGGAAGAATTAATAAAATGATAAGTCATGGCTAAGCGTTATACCTCTTCTTCAGAGAGTTTATATAGGTTTATACCAAAAGCCTTTTTTGTGGGGGTTTCCTAATCAAAATAATCCCACAGTGATGTCATAAGTGAAAAAATATTTTTTTTGGAAGCTAAATTATAATAAAAAATTATCTTTGATTATGGATGTGGGAGGACATGATATTTTTTTATGTGGGGAAAGGAACCCACTTGGAAACAACTTGAAAATTTCCCAAAAGCATCTAAAATGATAAAATCATTCCCGAAAGAATTGATTCCAAATGAACACATATTAGAATTTGGTATAAAATAATATTGAATTATTTCTATACAATAGTATTTAGATAAGTTTTATTGGATAACTGACACATACATTTTTTAACCACCGAGCAAAAATGTTCTAGCGAGAACTACTGTAATTATTTTTTTACTATTTTCACTGTTTATTATGACCATAAACAGAGTTCACCTTATTACATAATCGTAATTATTAAAAATAAAAATATGTAATTAATTTTTCAAAATTTAATTTACAGATGTGGCAGAATTTAATTTAAAATTCAACTAATAAATGAGATTAAAAAGTGGTTTTCCAAATAAAAAGTTTTACTAGGTGTATGAAGTTTTTATATCAAATTTTAACATGGAATTGATTCCATTGACCTAAATTGGATTAATAATAAACTAATTGAACTAATTTTACTTTAAAAACAATTTTAAAACAAAATTAAACTTTCCATATTTATTAATGAAAATGAAATTGGTAATAAAAAAACATCAGTTTTCATTGTTCATCAAAAAATTAATCTTTTCTAAAATTTCTCAAAAATTCACTCTATGGAAATTTTGGGAAGTTATTTATATTTTTTTTATATATGAAAATAAATTTGCTAAAATTGTTAAAAAAATTAGTATTCTTATTTGATAATATAAATAAATAAAATCATTTTTTGAGAAAAAATTATTTTCAAACCATATAAAGGATTTACTAAAAATTTAATATTTTTTTATAAATATGATCTATTTGTATAAATAATAAACATAATTTTAAAAATGTATTTATTCTTATTCATACTACCAAATTTAATAGCTAGATTATAATGGCCCTGTTTAAATAATAATATTTTTAGTACATTATGATTCAATAAATCTCAGGGTTGTGTAAAATGAAAGATATTGAAGAAATTAAATCTATTTGAAAAAATATATATTTCATAAAATATTACGGTGTTAAATATATGACAATTAATTAGAAGTTCTATTAAGTATTGGATTAAAAGGTACCTCTATAAAGTGTTTATTCAATAAAGTTGAGTGTGTTGACTAGTTTAAATGAGATGATATAATGGATAGAAATCATGTTATTATAATTTATATATTCATGAAAAATTTTATATATGTGGGGGATTTATAATGAGAGGTCACAAATAAGGGTGAGTAAAATATGTACAAATATAGGGATAAAATAATTTTGTAACCTTTTAATCCACCTATAAAGTATTCTATTATCAAAAAATATTTTTATTTCATTTAATTTTATTTTTCATTTTACCCTCAAACATGTATTTCCTTGTTTTAATATTTCTATTTTCAAAAATTAAAAAATAATTATATGTTGTGTATAAGGAATGTTAGTTTTTAGATAGAAAATATCTAGATAAAACTGTTGGTAAGATGATATTCTTTATTTATTAAAAAAATTAAATCTACTTAATAATACCATGTGATAAGTTAATCTTAAAAATGTTACTCCATTCCTAGTTATTCTTTGCCTTCAATCTTTATTCTTAGTATTCGATAAATAATTTATATTCATTTTTACTTTATATTTAATTCATTTTAGATATAATAAATTTAATATAATATGAATTGTATGAAACTATCATATAAGGAAACATTATATAACAAAAAAATTAATATAATGGTACACAACAATGTGATAAAAATTATTACCCATAATTGTAAAATTAAGTGAAACAATAGGGAATAATATAGGAAAAACAATAATGAAAATATCATGTGTGCTACTATATATGGGAAGAAATATATATTGATATATATGGATATTTATTTCCACCATCCAAATTATATTCAACACCCAAGGACTGTGATTTGAAAAAGAAAAGTTTAAAATAGTTAGAATTTAGCGACATAAACTAATAGATAAAAATAATATATAGAAAATTGGATGAGATTACCATTATATTTGAATAATTTTTATAGAATTGGTGGTTAAAATAACTATGAAATTAATAGATTACTCTAACCATATATATTGTGCAAGTGGGGGATAATATTGAATATTAAAATACAGTAATAATAATAAAGTACCTTCTGGAGGATTTTCATGATGAAGTAGTGGGTAAATATTTATTAACAGTGGGATGAAATTAATATCTATATAAATATAAGACTAAAATTATCCCATATAATGTTCCAATAGATCCTCCCCATTTTATAATGAATAACCAACATTATTCATATATGTTATTGATGAGGATGATTGTTCAGTTCATGTACTTAAAAATGATTTTCAGTATTCATTTCAAAAAAATGTAGAACTATTAGATAAAAAATATATAAGGATAACTCATTTTTGAACACATTTTTTATTTATACTCAAACAATAATGAAAAATAAAAAATCTCTCTATTGATAATATAGATTCAATTCCCTTAGTGCCTCTCCAAGATGATGATGTAGAATGAGGAAATTTTGAATCATTTATTAAAGATAATTTCTTTATAATATTTAAGAAAGAATAGAAATATTATAATAAGATTAAACATGAGTATGAATAAATATGATCAACAAAATAAATAATATATGCATCGTATGATTAATATTCCTTATTTAAAGGACAATACATTCCCTATAACTAAAGAGAAAAAAGGATCCCTTCCATATTCTATGCCCACTAATCTAATATTTTCCCTTAGAAAATAAGTTGATACATTGTTTATTTAACATGTGATAATACATAGAAATGTTTCTATGTAATAGTAATGGACTCATAGGGATGTGAGTGTTCTTATTAATGAATCCAAATCTTCTTTTAGAATAATTATAACCACTCCTATTGTTTAGCTATAAAAAAATTATCTATTCTTATGGGGTTTACCCATGCTTTCCAAAAAAAATAATTTCTATTTTTTAAAATTAACAGTTAATATTTTTGTTCTTGTATATTTTATCACATGGTTAGTAAATTTATAATGACTTTCCACTGAAAATAAGGACCTCTATTGAACCTCTCAATTTTATTATTCTTTTTTCTATATTATCTCATGTAATATTATAATTTTCATTTTCATCCATGTATTATATTGAGGATTAATAACCATTAAATGATTGTGGGTCAGATAATATATTGTTTTATGTTTTCTTCTACATATTTTTTTATTAAAAAAAATATAAGTATATTTATTTAAAATTATTTTAATGTATCATTGATCCATTATGTTAATATTGATTGAATGATTTGATTTTAATATCCAAAAATATAAACAAATTCTTGTATGTTTCTTAATAAAATATCAAAAAAAATTTTGGAAAATTCATTTGAATTACACTAGTTATGGATACCTTTTCTATCAATTATAGTCCAATAAAAACTTTTACGACTTGGAGAAGTATCTAAACCAAAATTTATATTCATAAAATTCATACATTATGTAAGATTGTTTTTCTATTTCTAGTTAACTATAATTGTTTTATTCTTTTTGATTGTTTTTTAATTCTAAAAATATTATAAAAAAATTACATATATAGTATTGTGCATCCATTTCTTTAACTATTGAATAAACCATTAGGTAAAAATTTTATTTTAAAATAATATATCAAATGAACATCCTAGTGTTCTTCATCATTATAGGTTTAATATCAATAAATTCCAATTTATTAAGTATATTCAATTTTAAAAAAAAAATAAAAAAATGTTGTCAAATGTTTTTTATTGTTTTCATGGAAGGTATCTCACATTTATTGAAGATAATGGGGTGTTTAATTAATTTGGTACATATAATTCATAAAATCTTCTATAATTATTCAAATATACAACTATTTTTACTTAAAAAAATAATATTATATACATATAATATAGAAATAATATTATTGAATAAAATGCATGTGAAAAAATGGAGAAATAAATCATTATAATCATTAATATGTGAACCACTAAAGATATGAGTGGATTGTAATGTCATATTTATATAAATTGGAATTATTTTGGGAACTATCACTTATTTTATCATATGTTAATTATGTATCTTCATTGAAATAATAATATACTCTAATTTGATTGTTTGTTTTTCACATTAATTCCCACAAACCTACACACACAGAATAACTATAAAAAGTGAACATGATTGAAAAAGTATTTAACCCAATGAATAGATATTTAGGAGTCATATTAGACTTACAGTAACACACACACGTGTTATAGAATGAGAAAAACATGTTATGCAAGATACAATTAGTTGTGGGGAAATAATTCTATAATAGAAAGTAAATATGTAAATGGATGAATATAAATGGTTGGATTAAACATAAATTAATAGGAATAAAATTAGAAAAATTATATCATAAATAAAATATTTTATTTTATTTAATAATTAGTGTTGAATATTCATTTCAGATATATATAATAAAATTTAATATTTCATGGGTATATCAATTCCTATATAATACATTGTTATTATGGTATGGGGGTATAATGTTTTTTCGTAGTGGAGTGACGAAACTATATTTTTATGAGGATTAATTATTTAAATAATTTTTAATAATACCATAAATTTTTATATTTTTTATAAATATGTTATTTTTCATTTTTAGTTGTATTTTTTATTTACTTATGATATTATCTTAATATATTAGTTTTATTGTTGTATAAAATATTTTCAATTTAAAATATTATAGTAATATTTTGATTTGATTTTTGGACATTTTGAATGTATAAGAGTTGAATATATCCCTAAAGAGATTTAAAACAAATATTTTTTTAATTAGAGATACATATTATATAATATGGTAGTCAAGATCTTATTGAGGTAGAAAACCTTTATATGTAATAATGTAGTTACATTTAATTTTTTTAAGAAGATATTGTCAGTTATGATAGATATAAAAATTTATTTCATACCTTATTAATGAGCATGTAAGAAAAATAAAAAAATGAATATTATATTCAAATTAAATAAAAATAAAATCATAGGTTATATCTAAATAATATTACATGAATCAATAATATTCTAAAAATTAAATGACACTATTTTTGTGAATTGGTTAATTTAATTCACCAAAAATCACAATATCATAACATTTATTTGCTATTATTGAGGATGTAAAGCTTTGAAATAAAGACATATTATAATACACATTACAAAATGATGAATTTCATAGAGAAGTAAAATTGAATACATTTTTTCTTCACACACGATAAACAATTTTAATGATTATTATTATATTATTTAATGGTACATCCTAATATTTTAATCCATGATCCAGATAAATTCACACCACCATCCATGAAATCAAAATATTAGTTAAGATAATTAACCTAAAACCAATTCCAATTATATATTATAAATGATATCCTATAATATAAACCAAATAATTTAACAAAAATTTTCATCACATCCTATTATTCCCAGCCAAAATATACCTCTATGTGCACCCTCATTTATTCTAGATAGATAAAGTTATATATGAGAATCAATACATATGGGATAACTGTAAAAATAAATAACGAATAAAATCAACATTGATATCATGCATAACCCAATGGATGAATATTGATTCCTTATTCAACCCATGTTATTAATTTAGGAAATATTATGATAACCCAATAAAGTGGTTCCATAGTCATTTTTGACTAATATAGTGATTAAATTATATGGTTTTCGTGTATTTAACCATGATAAAAAAGTAAAACAATAATATTTTTTGTGGTAAAGAAGTTGAGAAGCATAATTTTCTAGAAGGGGTGATAACTTAAGGCACCCAGGGACCTATAGAATAAACTAGAATAAAAAAATAAAAAATTTTAGGGGATTTTCAAGATTATTAATAGATACATATTCACCTAAGATCACTTGTTCTATATTAGGGAATAATTTATATCATATTTTCACATTCATTTAATTTTTCATTTTAATATTCAATAATCACTATATTTATAGTTCCTTTTTATAATAAATTGTTTTTTATAGACAACTGTAAATTGTTTGTTTGAGGAAGAAAAATCATGACATTACTAAGCATACTATTAATAAATATATGGTTTATTTATTAAATTATTCATGTTTAATAATATTTAAAATTGTGAGTTGAGTAAATTATATTGAGATCATCAATGTAGAAATGTTCTTATCAATGTTGTTTAATCTTATCCCTATAAAAACATCAATACATTCCATTAAATGATTATTTAGTATATTATTTGAAAAAATAATGGTTATTAAGGGGAATGTTTAAAATTCAGTTCATTTTAGATAGGGTGAAAATTATTTTCACATAAAAACATTTTTTTATTTCAGGATAACGAATCCAAGGAACTACTATAATGTAATAATTAAATGTACATGTGTTTATGATATTTTGTAAATTCAAATATATATAATGGGTTCATACATGCAAATTTTTATTTAACCATTTATGAAAAACAGATAGTGATAAGAAGTGTTACAATGTGAGTGAACCCACTAAGATAGAGTAAATCATTTATAAATTATATGAAAAAAATTATTAGAAAAACTATAATTCTGCCCCAATATTAACACATCATTCACTAAAACTTGCATTTACATTTAAAAATATTTATTTTAATTTTGAACACAAATATTTGTTTTTCTAATTTAACTATTTTTATTTGTTGACAAAATTAAAATATAAATATGTAATATATAATGATATTAATTGAATAAACAAGCCACAATGAGAGATATACTATTTTTATACACTATGAGTTATGTTTTAAAAACTATAAGTACAATTTTATAGGATTATATGTCAATGAAATCTATTATAAACTTATTTCTCATGGTTACTTCATTTTTAATATTCTCATTATAGGGATATTTTTCATAAATTTCCTTGGAAATTTCATTTAATTAAATCCAATAATTCATTTAAATAATCATACATGTTTCATATGTATATTAACATTATATTTTTTATATAACATTTAGAACTCGATATATTTTATATCCCAAATGACATATTGTCTCAATATCCCCTAATCATTTTCTTTATATGGTATATTTTCACGTAGAACATCTAATTACTACGTCTGATTACCCATATTATTGAAATATGAGTAAGATCACCACACACCCTTTCAATACCACTATATATTCTAGATCATATTGAATATATTTGAGGGGTTAGATAGATACTTAAGTATATAATTCCATTTGGGAATAATAATATACGAAATAAATAAAATTATAATAATTTCATGGATTTCTATATGGAATCCCACTAACACCACCAATTATGAATACTAAGTTAAATAAAAAAACAAAATGATTAAATAATGTTATATATATATAATAGGATGGTTACTCTCTTTATGGTAAATGTAAAATGAATTAATTATAAAATAATAAAAGGATATCCTTGTCGACCCTCATTATATCCTATATAGTAACCTTATCCAGACATAACTAAGATCCAAAAAACTTTTTTCCTCTTCATATGTCAATAATTGAATGTTTGTTTGATATAAGTGGTTAAAACCCAATTTAATTCAGGTGTTTTCATCCACACATAAAGGGTGTGAATTTAATAGCTTAATATAAATAACATTTATACACTAAATATATATTATGGTGTCCTAGTGTATTCATATTCTCATGTTATCATACCAGATAAAGAAATAAACCCATTACCCCCTCTAATGTTATATAATATCACATAAATTTTAACAATATAAATTTTCTATTAAATTACTTGTGTGTTTTCTAGGGAACCATGGTTCTTATCGACACAAGCTTCTATTAATGATAAATTTACTCCAATCTTAAAAATTATTGATCATAATATAAAATAGATATATTTATTATCATCATCTAAAAATGTATGTCATAACAACCTAATATATCATATAATTTTTAAATAACCTCATTTTGTTACAAAACTAACCATATACGATTGCCTATGTGGATGTCTCATAGACAAAATATTTAATCCCATCTCAGTGTCACATATACACTATTCATTATCACATTGTAACTTAACATTAACTATCTATATAATTGCATATAAATGTTTCAAAAACTAAATACATCATGTCATATTGATTATGTACTAATGAGGTATTTCATTATATCTAAATTTCATAGTGATTACATACATATTCCTATATCTAGTAATAGAACATAATATGTCCATATCATGTAATGAATCTCTATCTTACTAATTAATGGGTTGTGAAAAAACATATCCTAGTCTCAATATAATAATGGGGTTGTGAAATAACATTGTAATCCCATATAATAATTAATCTCCTAAAATAGACCTCAATCCTAGGAGGATAACTAAAACTTGTTATACTAGCTCAATAAATTAAAAACAAACCAAACCAGTCAAACTAGATTTTAGAAATGTCAAAATATAATTCTCTAATAACCTATATTAATTCCTATAAACTATATAGATCATGTAAATAATTCATCCCTTATGTACCTCAATATTTTGACAAATCAAAACTAATACCAAGTATTATTCCACTATTTAAATCAATAACCCACCATTATATTGAATCCATCAATGTTACACAATTAATCTTCTACAGACTCTTGACTACATAGGTTATCTATAAATTAGAATTGTTTTCCCCAAAGTTTAACATATATTATTAAATCAATGTATCACCTTAACATATTTAAAATGGAATCTATGTTCAACAGCATATAAGATACTAACACTGAGGTTAAATAAATAATGAAATAATGTTATTTTAAATATAATTCTTATAAACTAGTTCTTAAATTGGATGTTATGCATATTAAAAACTAATTTATGAAATATGTACATAAATTTCCTACTCAATATAAATTTATTGATATATTATTTTTAAATAATCTATCAAATTTTAATAATGTAATTTTATTCTGAAAAAACATTTTTTCTTCAAATAAATGATTTTTATCGATTTTAGTGATACAATATTATAATAAATTTATATAAATTTTAGAAATTTTTTATGAAAAAATTAAATTCAATTTTAATTCATCATATCAATATTAAAATAGGGTGATTTTGTTTTTATTTTTTAGAAAAATATTTATTTTTTAGTGAATGGTTAAAAATACCAATTTTTGTAAAAATCTCATTTCTTTTCAATAAATTAAATAATTTAGAAGTAGAATTATGACTTTAATTATATTTAATGTACCATAAGTGTAATTTATTTATATTTTATCAAATTAATTATATTTAAATTATGTTTTTTTTGTATTTAGTATATGTTTTTTGGGTTTAAAAATATGTTTTTTCTGAAAACACTTTCAAAATGAATAATGTTTCTTCATTTTAATTAATTAAAACAGAATCTAATGAGGGATAATTTATTGAAATTTATAGATTATATATCTATAAATGTAAATTTAGTTTCAAATAATTATTATTGCAAGTCATAGAGTTAATATAAATTTATTTTTTAAAAAACATTCACCTCTTGAAAACCATACTTTTCAACATATTTCTGTGATTCATTATAAATTAAATAATAAACATTATGTGAATTTAATTTGGTAAAATTTTTAAAATATTATTAATCAGATTTACTTATATTATCTAGTAAATTAAAATTAATTTTTTTCATAGTGAATAGTGAAAATAGTAAAAATCTTTTACCACAGTTAAGGTAAAAAGAGATTTCTCTGAGGTTAAACCTAACATATAAAAGTTTAAGTCACTTAAAAACATGTCTAAAACCTTCTGAATGTCCATATTTAGACCTTATATTTTTTAATTATAGATAATGGTCTATTTCTGTGCCTTTCGGCCCATAAAAAAATTGGTAACTTGTTTTCTTTTCAAAAATTACAAGTGTTCCACCCACCTCACTTATAAATGGTCACCCTATAACCTATCCTACTCACAAGTCCAAAAAATTTGGGTTCCATAAAGACCTAAAAAAACATTAATTACCACCCTTCCCAAATAATATATTAATTTTATTGATCATAAATCAATCCAATGAAGGATTTTGGTGCTTACCTTTGGAGGTTGTCCAAAGAAGAGGTATTGTTCTTAATAGAGTTTTTTTATTATTCCACCACATTCAAAACATGTCTATTTATTCTACTATAACAACACAATTATATAGTATAAAATAATTTTTTATTACGTTAATGTAATAACCTATATCCATATCCTCTCCAATCAAATGGGAATTGAAATCATCGTTCGTTTATATTGTGAAGTACCAACTCACAAACCTATGTTATTATTTTTTCATCTTCGCTAGTAAATTATTATTATAATGATAAATTTAAAGAATATATATTATATTTTTAATGTAAAACCCTAATATTTCATATTATGTTATTTCTTCAAAACAATTCAATAACTTGCACGACACGCAATACTGAGTTTATGTGCACCACGACTTACCAAACTAGCCATTCAAAATCGATTATGAATAGTATTAACTGAATTTTGAACATCATATAATCCTTATAATTTTAGAATCCATATTATGTGTTTTTTAGACATAATGTAAGAAAAAATTCATTTTTTCAGCTAAAAGAAGTATTTTTAAAAAAATGCACTTTTACTGACTTTTAGTGGTGAACCCTTTTTAAATACAATATTTGAAACATTTATATATTCAATTTGAAAATATAAACTTCTAATTTATAATTGGTACATAAAAATTTATTTTCTATAAATATTTGGTGTTTTTCTGGTAACATTCATAATTGGGTGAATAGTGAAAAATAATATAATACAACTGAAAACTACTTTTTTAATATAAATAATTTATACTGTTAAATTATAAATTTTGATGGTTTGGAAGTATAATTAGATTATATTTTTAACATTTAATCCAATGCTGGTAATTGTAAGTAATTTCACTTTGAAATTGGACATAAACAAGTGTCAATCTTTTGATAGTTATTATTTTTTTTAAATACGCCTTTTGGTTTTAACAACGGGAATTAATTTTAAATTAATAAATGAAAATTAAATGTTTTGAATTTGGTAAAATAGAATTCATTTTTGAATTCGGAATATCTAAATTATCTTTTGGTGATTTTTTGGTATTTTTCTAAAAACTGTCAATGTTTTATGAATAGTGAAAAACACTGAGTTATAGTTTAAAACCGAATTTTTATTTAAATAATTATTTATTTTATTTAAACTTATTTTATGTCAAAATAGATACATAATACCTATATATGTTCAACATAATTCATTGGTGTAAGTTTATAATAATTTTAGATATATAAAAATTTTATTGAACTTTTCACTGTCTTTTATCCATCTCCTAGGAGAATTTGAAAATTCACAAAAAACATAATTTTACCACTTCTGTGAGTCAAATTTCAAAAATCCAAGAGACACGATTGATATTATTAAGTAAAATTTGGTTCAATAAGATAAAAATAATTTTTTTTGAATAGTAACTTTTTACTTTTATTTACCACTGTTAAAAGTAAATAGGGTAATTAAATGTAAACATGATATTATTATTACCCTAACACATGTTCTAATTCTATTGGATAAGTATAATTCGGCCAAAAACAACCTTTGGGAGAAAATATGAACCTCTTTCGTCCACTTGGATCAGATTAGGACACTTATTATTATTTTATTTGAAGAAGAATTAAAAGAGTTAAAATCAAAGTTTAATAACTAAAACATTTTTAAAATAGAGTTACACATAATATAAATTTGACTATAAATATTAATTAGAAATATTAAAATATTTCCTACATAATGGTATTTTATTTATATTTTTTAGACATTAAATAATTTAATTTATTTATGAAACAATGATGATGCAGTAATTACCTAATTAATGAAGGATTAAAATAATAGAAAATATAAATATCTAAATAAATATAATTTGAGACATTTTAAGAATTAAAATAATTTTATATGATAATATGAAATATTATAGTTGGTCAGATAAATTGTTTTCGAATTATTAATGCTGTTATGATTTCAGAAAAAACAAAATACCAAATATTGTCAAAATTCACATAAAAGAGTTTTTAAAAAAATATTATATTATTAATTGATATTATATACCAAAAAATCTATGGTTTGGCCAAAAGACGTATATAATTTTTTATGTATCATTAATGAACCACTTGAGGTTCTCTTGGAAGTATACAGTATGTTTATTAATCATATATTATAAAAATACAAAGAGACATGGTAAATGTCAAACTATTTAACTAAGAGTTAAATCTAAAAGATAAAGATAATATAGTGACCCAAACCTGTCTAAAACCTATTGGTTGAGTGGTTTTAGACCCATCCCCACCTTATAATTTAAATAATTCATTTAGGATCCATTAGAAACCAAAAATGATTTTTCTTATAAAATAACATTTCTAGTTTTTCCTAAGGTGCCTCTCACCCCACTTATAGAAGCGCACTCCCCCTTCTCTCTAATTCACACCTTCAAAGACATTTGGATCGGCCTTACCCAGCCCAAATACCCTTTCAACTGTCATTACTTCATCCTAGAGTCCTTCCTTTAGTCAGAAAGCCATCCTATGGAGCCCTTTTGATCAAATCAAAAGGAGGAACCCGAAAAAGAGGTAAATATCTCACCACCTCTTTCAAGTTCCATTCTTCTTCCACTTCCATTTTCTTTGTTGTTTCCATTATAAAATAATAAATCCAGAATCTTTGATATAATATTATGTTATTATAAATATGGTACATCCAAATTAATTATTCTATCCATCCTTTGAATGACATGTCACCATACGTGCGTACGTACGGCTTATCGTCTCCACGTCAGGGTGTAATTGTTATTCAATACATTATTTTTTGATGGTTATAATAATGATGTTTAATAAATGTAAATAATAAATATAACATGATAATTATTCTTTATATTTGATATAACATCCAATTATATATTATTTTAATATCAAAAGAATGATATTGTCGCTCGTACGTACGTAAGGAATACCATCTCCACGAACACGATGAAATTCATTCCCCATCGTATCCATTCATGACTAATTTTTATTAGATGATTAGAAATAATGTTTAAATACTTGATATCATTCTGGATATGAATAATATACATCCCATCCACAACCAATATGATTCACATAATAATGAATACAAATGAAAATGAATCCGTTAAAACCCAAAACAACAACAATAATAAGATATTAATAACAAAAAAATGTTAAAAGATCATATATGATATCATATTAATGTATATGATTATTTTTTAATTTAATAAAAATTATTTCACCATTATAAAAGAGTTTAACCGACCCTCGAACAAGGAAAAGTTCATGGTAAGGGTTAATTTCACAATCTTTTTATTATCTGAAGTTGTTTATACGTAATTATCTACTGGGACCTCTTTATTATCCACATCTATGTTTCTTAAAAATGTATTTCAAAACATTCTTAATATTTTATACACTATGGGTTGAAGTATTTTATATCCTTTTTTTGAATTTTTATAAGATTTTTATAAAGGAATCTTTCCATCGTTTTCCAAACAAGGTCCTTTATAACCTTTTCGAAAAAATTAATCTAAGAATGTCTTTTTTAACATATACGGCGGGTGCATCTATTTTCCGCCATTATAACATCATCGAAGAATCCCTTACAAGATTATAATAATATTTTAAAAATAAATTTTTTCTTTATAATTAAGTGACTCTTAAATGATTTAAAAATAGAAATATATATTTCTCTAAAAAGCGTTTTGATTTCATCTATGTCAACATACATTGATGGATTTTAAGCTTAATTGAAGTTGATTTATTATGATAAACAAATTCCATATTATATAGAAGTATTAGTGATATATTTGATTGCGGATGTGTTAGTTTTACACCATTCAGGTTTAATGGATTAATTATTGACATTTCGTATGATAGTTTTAATACGAATGTTAATGTTATATTTAAACCTTTTCATATGAGGAATACATTGGACTTTGTATGTGACGGGTGGAGCCTGATATAGCTCCTCCATGCAATGGTAGGTCTCATGAGACAAACTAGTGTCTTGGCACAAGTCCTTCAAAAAATATTATTTGTAATCTTGGAACAAGGCCTTGAAAATGTGGTAATGAAAGTTTGGCATTATGCATTCCATTATTATGAAAGTGGCTAATGATATTGCATGTGATTATTAAACTAGTATAATATCCATTTGAGTAAGTAAATGGAATTATTTTGATTTGTATTTTCCATATTATGATGAAGATTATTTTGAAAAGGATTTTGTTTTACTTTTAAACATTGACTTAAATGTTTATTCTTATTTCTAAATGTTTTCGCTATATTGTTATCCTTACTGAGCATATGAGCTCATGCTTTTCTATGTTTTATTTTTCCCAAGTTGTGAAGAAGTATACTATGACTGACCTGCAGGGATAGTATATTGGATCTCAGTGTTGTCTATGGAAACAATGTAGTTGTAGTTTTCCATTTTATGATATAACGTAAACCTTATGAATGTATCTAGTATTTCCAAGGCTACTAAACTAATTAGCCTTTTGAATATTGATCTTTTTTGATCATGCCAATGTTAGGTAATAATGCACCGACTCTGGGTAACTAGGGTTGGGGATTTATAGTTGGTATCAGAGGAAGTTTAGTACAATCCTTGGAAACAAGATTTAGATAAAATCATCTTAGAGCACATAGCCCTAAGATAGGCTTTGAGGATTAGTATAGAAGAACTTCCTTGAATTTTGGTATTATAGAGTTTTTGTGAGTTTTCTAAGCAATTCATCCATGTATGGATATGAGCAGGTAGAGGCAGCTCTGGAACATATGTACCTAGGGATAAAACCCAAAATCAATTATTTGAGCTAGACTCGAACGGGAACTGGTGCATGACAATGGTCCTTGCTTCACTCTTGGTTACGACACTCCTAGGGGATATTATTAGTATAATTCTCATTTTTTTTACAAACCATTATGAAGGGTTTATGAGTATATAATAACACAAAGAAATTTTTTTATGATTATGGATTATATCCATAAACTGTTCAATTTATGTTAAGTGAAAAGTTTGGAATTATATATTTTGATTTATAAACTAATCTAGTATATGCCATTGTATTGAAAAGGCTCCCAATAGATGGAATGTGAACTCCAGTAATATGTATGATCCAAAGAGTAAGAAGTATCATATATATCATGGTATTAATATAACATTTAGAAGGTAAATAGTCTGCCATGTATTCTCAACATATGAAGAAATAGTATCACGTGTTAATAAGACAATTAATGAATTCTCTGAGTCCTATGGTTTTGAAGGGAAGCAAGAGAATAAAAGGATGGAAGAGAGAAAAATGGATAAAGGGAAGAGGGAAATGAAGGATTTTCCCATATGTGATAACTGTGGAAAGAATCACCTTGGTTAATTCTTTAAGGGAATGGGAGTTTGTTATAAGTGTGGAGAAAAATGACACCAAGTACGTGATTTCAAGGGTAAGAAAAAAGCTTCAAATGTATAATTCTTCATCTACAAGGAGTTGGGACACTATGTTAATCAATTTCAAAATAATCAAAGTATACCACAAATGTTGCTATTGGATAATAATAAATTTATGATTCTACCGAAGATGAAGAGGAATGATTAGATTTCATACATTTTTATTAAAGTATTGTTTCATTTGAGTATTGTATTAATGATGTACATGTTATAAGAATTATAGAGAATATAAGGATTGTACTTCAGTACTATTTTATTGTGGATTTGAGAATATATGGTTCTTAGAAAAGTGACTTAATAGTAAGCTACACTTTTTGGAATGTACATGGTTGAAGGAAAGGTAATCCTTAATATCGTCCTGATAATGAGGAATTGATTTTGGAATAAGAGATGGTTGATTTGGATAAATTATATTGGATATTATTGACTTCTTTGAAACTGATTAATGATTTTTATATTCTATCATTGTTGGAGTTTACAAATATTTTGGATATAAGGAGGTATATCCAGTATTCTATAAGGAATAAAGGAGCATGAATGTAATCAATAAGGTTTTATAGTAATTCAGTATGTTGCAGTGTTTTAAAAGAATACATGATGAAGTTGTTCACGTGTTATTACGTGGAAAAAAGGATCTTCATTGTTTTTAACTTCTATATAAATTTTGGACTGTGAGTTTGGATAGAAGTATTTTGGATAAGTCTAAAGGCTAAAATGGATTATGTTTTAAATTGGATACTATGGTTAAGGTTATTTTTGGATTTTTATAAAAAGGACAACATGCAGACCGTGTGACAACCCGTCGCATCGGAGAAAGCTGCAGGAATCGAACCCACAACAATAGTGTGAATGGTATTTATCGCCTACCACTGGACTACATGAATTCCCTTGATTGTATAATGTAGTTTTGATTTTTAATGTGTCTAATAGGTGAATTATAAATTCTTTTTTTGGTACCCTATAAATAAAATATTTTTTTATGTTCTATTGTCTTTTAGAGTGAAAGATGAGTTTGTGGTAGAAATTAGTTTAATGATAAAACACTACTTGTCATGTATATACTTTTTTTATTCTCTTATTATATGAATAAATTAATTCTAATTCTTTAGGTCAGTGATTTTAAAACTAAAATTTTTTATCCTAATACCTTATGATTTGTTGAACCGATGATATTTTAAATCATCATAGATTGATGGCTTTGAGGAGAAAAATTCTATAATTGTTTGTGATTGATGACCTCAATCACTCCCTATAAATATTATCATTTTTCCTCAAATTATGTGTCTCTAATTTCAACCAATGTTCTCCTAATCGAGATCATGATATTTTGGTGTCTTTTTCATTCCCCCTTTCCTCTTATTAAGACAAAATTTTATTAACCCAATTTTCGATGTGGGTCTTCCCACAATGGTATTTTCTATTTTCAACCTTTTACTCTCAAAAAACAATTTCAAATTGCGAGGAAAAAATTTATTGAAGGAGGGAAGAATGTAACAGCCCAAGATTTCATAGTACGCTATTTCTTCAAAGTAATTCAATAACTTTCACTACATGCAACTCTGAGTTCAAGCGCACCCCGACTTACCAAACTAGCCGTTCAAAAGTAGATATGAATAGTATTAACATAATTTTGAACTTTATATAATCCTTATAATTTTACAATCCATATTATTATTTTATTAGACATAATGTAAGAACAAATTTATTTTTTTCAGATAAAAGAAGTTTTTTCAAAAAAATGGACTTTTACTGACTTTTAATAGTGAACCCTTTTTAAATACAATAGTAGAAACATTTATATATGCAATTTGAAAAAATAAACTTCTTATTTAGAATAGGGACATAATAATTTAGTTTCAATAAATACTTGGTGTTTGTCTGATAACTTTCAAATTTGGGTGAATAGTGAAAAATACTATAATTTAACTGAAAACAACTTATTCAATAAAAATAATTTATTGCATTAAATTATACATTTTAATGGTTTGGAAGTATAAATATATTATATTTTCACCATTTAATCCAATGCTTGTCATTTTAAGTAATTTCACTCTGAAATTGGACATAAACAATTGTCAAACTATTGATAATTAGTATTTCTAAAAAATACGCATTTTGGTTTTGACAACAGGAATTAATTTTAAATTAATAAATGAAACTTTAATGATTTGAATTTGGAAAAATAGGATTCATTTTTTAATTCTGAATATCGAAATTATCTTAGGGTGAACATTTGTTATTTTTTGAAAAACATTCAATTTTTGATGAATAGTTAAAACATTGAGTTATAGTTTAAAACCGAATTTCTATTTAAATAATTATTTATTTTATTTAAATTTATTTTAGGTCAAAATAGATACATAATACCTATATATGTTCAATGTAATTCATTGGAATCAGTTGATAATAATTTTAGATATATAAAAATTGTATTGAACATTTCACCTTCTTTTACCCAACTCCTAGGAGAATTTAAAAATTCACATAAAACCTAATTTTACCACTTCTGTGAGTGGAATTTCAAGAATCCTAGAGACACGGTTGATATCAGTAAATAATATTTGGTTCAATAAGATAAAAAAAATTGGTGAATAGTAAGTTTTTAGTTTTATTTACCTCGGTTAGAAGTAAATAGGGTAATTAAGGGTAAAAATGATATTATTAATACCTAAAAACATGTCCTAATTATATTGGAAAAGAATAATTAGACCAAAAAAATCTAATTAATAAAATATAATCCTCTTTGTCCACTTGTATTATATTAAGACACATATTATTATATTATTTTAAGAATAGTTAAAAGAGTTAAAATTAATGTTTAATAACTAAAACATTTTTAATATAGGGTTACACATTAGATAAATTCGACTATAAATATTCATTAGAATTATAAATGTATTTCCTACATAATGGTGGTTTATTTATACTTTTTAGATATTAAATAATTTAATTTATTTATGACATAATGATGATGCAGTAATTACTTAATTAATGAACGATTAAAATAATTGACATTATAAATATCTAAATAAATGTCATTTGAGCCTTTTTTATGAATTCCACTAATTTGATAAGTTAATATTACATATTAGGGCTGGTTAGATAAATTTTGTTCAAATAAATAATTCTGTTATGATTTTAGAAAAAACAAAATACCAAATAGTGTCAAAATTGACATAAAAGAGTTTTTAAAACAAATATTATATTATTAATTGATATTCTATTCCTAAAAATCTAGGTATCAGCCAAAAGACTTATATAATGATAGGTGTATCATTAATAAACCACTTGGTGTTCTCTTCTAAATATATAGTAATATTATTTACCATATATTATAAAAATACAAAGAGACATGGTAAATTTCAAACTATTTAACTAAGAGTTAAATCTAAAAGATAAAGTTAATACAGTGACCCTAACCGGTCTAAAACCTATTGGTTGAGAGGTTTTCAACCCATCCACACATTATACTTTAAATAATTCATTTTGGAGCCATTAGAAACTTAAATGTATTTTATTATAAAATAATATTTCTAGCTTTCCCTAAGGTGCCCCTCACCCCTCTTATAAAAGGGAACTCCCCCTTATCTCTAATTCACACCATCAAAGCAATTTTGCTCTAACAAAACCTACCAAAAGACACTCTAAATTGTCCTACCTTTATCCTGGAGGCATTCCTTTAGTCACAGAGCCAACCTATGGAGCCCTTTTGATCAAATCAAAAGAAAGAACCCGAAGAAGAGGTAAATCTCTCACCACCACTTTCAAGTCCCTTTCTTCTTCCACATAATTTTTCATTGTTGTTTCCATTCTAAAATAATAACTCCAGTATATTCTATATATTGTGATGTTATTAAAAATATGGTACAATCGAATTCATTATTCTATCCATCCTTTGAATGACATGTCACCATATGTGCGTGCGTACGGCTTACCGTCTCCACGTTGTGGTGTAATGGTTATTCAATAAATTATTTTTGGACGGGTATAATAATGATGTGTAATTTATGTAATTAATAAATATAACATGATAATGATTCTGTAAATATGATATCTCATCCAATTATATATTATTTTAATATCAAAATAATGATATTGTTGCTCGTGCGTACATACAGATTACCATCTCCACAAACTCGATAGATTCATTCCCCATCGTATCCACTCAAGAATAATTTTCATTAGATGATTAAAAATACTATTTATAGACGTGATATCATTTTGGATATGAATAATATACATCCCATAAATAACAAATATAACTCACATAACAACGAATATATTGGGAAACGAATCAGTTAACACCTGAAACAACGATAATACTAAGATATTATTAACATAACAATGTTAAAAGATCATATGTGATATAATATTAATGAATATGATTATTGTATAATTTAATAAAGATAATTTCACCATTATATAGGATTTTAACCTACCCTTGACCAAGGAAAAGTACAAGGTAAGCGTTAATTTCAAAATATCTTTATTATCCGAGGTTGTTTATATGTAATTATCTACTTGGACCTCTTTATCATCCACATCCATGTTTTATAAAAATGTATTTCAAAAGACTCTTACTATTTTATAGACTATGGGTTAAAGTCATTTATTCCCTTATTTTAGTTTTTATAATATTTTTATAATGGAATCATTCCATCATTTTCCAAAAAGGATTTTTTATATCCTTTTCGACAAAATTGAGGTAAGAATGTCTTTTTTAACTTATTGGGTGGGTGCGGATGTTTTCCACCGGTATAACATCGTCGAAGATTTCCTTACAAACTTATAAAAATATTTTCAAAATAATTTTTTTCTTTATAATTATGTGACTCTTAAATGATTTCAAAATAGAAAGAGATATTTCTCTAAAAAGTGTTTTGATTTCATCTATGTCGACATCCTTTGATGGATTTTAAATTTATTTGAAGTTGATTTATTATGATACAAAACATCCATATTATATTGATGGTTTAGTGATATGTTTGATTTTTGATGTGTTAGTTTTACACCATTCATTGTTTATAGATAAAGTATTGACATTTTGTAAGCTAGTTTTAATACGAATGTTTATGTTATGTTTAAAACCTTTTCATATGAGGAATGAATTGGACTTAGTATGTGACGGGTGGAGCCTACTATAGCTCCTCGATGCATCGGTAGGTCTCATGAGACAAACTAAGGTCTTGGAAAATGTCCTTGAAAAAATCTAATTTGTAGTCTTGGCACAAGGCCTTGACAATGTGGTTATGAAAGTATGGCATTATGTTATCCATCGTTATGAATGTGACTATTGATATTGCATGTGATTATTCGACTAGTCTAATATCTATGTGAGTAAGTAAATGGAATTATTTTGTTTTAAGTTTTCCATATTATGATGAAGTTTATGTTGAAAAGGATTTTGTTTTAGTTTTCTACATTCCCTTAAATGTTTATTCTTATTTTTGAATGTTTTCGCTATATTGTTATCCTTACTGAGCATCTAAGCTCACCCCTTTCTATGTTTTTCCCCAGGATGCGAAAAGTATATTATAACTAACCTACATTGATAGTCTCTGGGATCTCTGTTTTGTATATAGAAACAATGTTTTTGTGGTTTTCAATTTTATGATGTAATGTAATCCTTATGAATGTATCTAGTATTTCCATGGCTACAAAACTAATCGGTCTTTCGAGACATGATCTTTTTTTATCATTCCAATGTTATGTAATAATGCACTGACATTGGGTAACTGGGTTTGGGGAATTACATGTAAAATAATTTTAGATATTAAATTATTATATCACATATACCTTCTTCATATATATTCTGTGAGGGATGTGATAAAGTTTAACGTTTGTACGGTGAACTATCACCTTGAGAAGTGATGTTATTTTTTCACTGACTCTTTAATAAAAGGTAATAAGGTTAAATTTAATGAATATGTCTGATATATGTAGAATTTTTATTATATTAATGAAATATTTATGATTATTTAATTATAATATATCATTTTATTCCTTATCATTCATCTCACTAAAAAATGAAAATGATGTTTATGTGTACATGTGGACTACTACCTCCACAAACCATTGTGATTTTTTTATCACCAAATTTCATTGATGATATATATAATATATTTAAATAAATATTATTTTAATCATGATATTAATATCATTCTTAAAACATTAAATAATAATTAACTTCATTCTATAGTGATCATTACAAAAAATAGAAACATTACTCATACGTGTGTATAGCCTACCATCTCCATGATCAAAACGTAGTTCATCTTTCATAACCATATTTCATTATTTTTTTTAAATAATTATTTTTTTATAAAATTATTATTATTAGAATATTATTATTATGAATATGTCTAAATAATTACCTCTTTGACCTCAGTCATCACACCAAATCCATTTTGAAACAACTAACCGAATTTCCTCAAAACATACATTTTGGACTTAACTGATTAAATATTAAAATATTTCAATAAAATAAAATAAATAATGATTTAATTATGTATTATTAAAAATAGAAATTATCTTAATAAATAATATAATTTATATAATTTTTTTATACTGTAGTTAAAGGATGTAAATGGAATGTCTATACTCATGGTAAATGACTTAATCTCAATTTTTCTTCATTGAGGCATATTTAAATGTTATGCTCCTAATTTATTTTATATAGTGTATATACTTCCCATTTTACATATAATATCATGAATCTAGAATAAATATGTTTTTCTCTTAATTCATATTATTTCATAAAAGGGAATTTGACTTGAAAGTTATTAAGTGGTAAAGAATTTGATAACACAATTTCTTTCAATTGGGTTATATTACTTCTTCATTGCCTTGGAAATTCTAGGTTTATGTGCATAATGAAATCTTATTTTATTATGTTTTATATCCACTTTTAATGTTTATTTACAATTTAGACACATAATATATTCATTTTTTAATTATGACATCAATATTATGATCATTATATAGTTTTCTCATAATAAATTTTCTTCTTTGGGACATATGTTATGTTATAAAGCTATAATATTTTATGAGTTGTATCTTCTACCTCTATCACACCCCAAAAATTAAAATTATTTTATTTTTATATTTTATGGATTTGGAGCTTCTCTTTGAGGTTTGGGTTGAGTACAGGTTTAAAATATTTGATGTTTCATGATTTTGGTGGGTTTTGGGCCAGTGCACAGGCATCACACAGTTAGCTGTAACCGTGAACTCGACCGAGGTGATGGTGCAGTTGCCAAATTTTTTTAAAATAAATAAATTTTAATGAATATAAAATTTAAGGAATGTATTTATAATATTAATAATAATACTATTATTATTATCATTATCATCAGGTTATTATAATTTTTAGTATTGTTAATTTTATTAAAATAGTTCAGTTATTATTATTATTATCACTAATATTTTTGTTATTATTATTAAATGTATAATGATATTATCATAAATATTATTATTAATAAGATAATTCATATTAAAATTATTATTATAATTATTATTATATTAATTATAATAATTAGAAATGTTTATATTTTTTTAAGAACCCTAATTCGAACCACCCCCTTTGTGTGGCACGATCTGACCCCCCTTCCTATGTTTGTTGCACCCAACCACCCAAACTATACCCTTATGTCGGAGACCTCCTCTCCATCAACATTCGGCCCTCCTATGGTCTTCATTCCACACGTGTGAAACCTAGATGACCAACCCCTACCTCTCCACCACCACCTCCTTACTGGTCAGTGTTTCCCTCACCATCGCCCTCCCTTCTTCGATCGTGCCTCCCTCGTCAGTGACCACCTCCTCCAGTGTGTTATTTTTTCAAATTTTTGTATTTTTCTTCACTCGGGTCAAACCCTGGTTTTAGGTTTGATGTTTCATTTGGTTTTATTTGGATATAGGGTTTGTGATTTGTTCATAGAGGCATATTCATCCTCCTTTGGGAGTTTCATTGCAATCTCACCCCTTTAAGGTATGTGATTCCATGTTTTTATCTTTTTCAAATCAAATTATTACTACTTTAATTCTTTAACGAATTTTTAAAAATAATATGTAGTTTCACACTACACTAATTTTTTCATCCTAGAGTTATAATATTTTTATATCTTCTTAAAAATAAAATTTTATGGTATTCTTTATTTATGCTTATGTATTGGTGCAATTGACATTCTTAATTTAATTTCTATCATTTTCATAGGATGTAATAAATCCTCCCAATGATATTTGGATTTTGAAATGTTTTCGTAATTCAATTTAAATTTATATATTTATGTTAGTAGGCAAATAATATGCTTTCAATAAATTTTTAAATTTGTTTTTCACCTCCATAATACAGTAAATTAGTTTATTATTATGTTTATGTGATGTTATAATTTTTCAAAAAAAATATTTTTTCTTATGTAATTACATACTTAAACATTTTTTGATAAATTTCTATGCTTTATTCGGTTCATTATCATGAATAATTTAATATGTGTGTGGTGTGAAAGTTGTTTTCAAAATGATTGGTTATGAAATTGGTTTTAAAATGGATTTTTATGTGAAATTTAGTAATGCTAAAGGTGGGAAACATTATTGGCCTTCTTAAAATTGTTTTGTAAAATTTTAATTTGATTTATTAAAATTCTAATGTGATTTGAACCATGTTTAGAAAATTAATTAGTGTCTGTTTGATTTCAATGAGATGAATTTGAGTGTGTTTTGGTGTAAAGATCGTGGGGGATTCTTTGAAATGATTTATAAAGTCTTTAAAGATGTTTTTTTTCTAGTGTGAATTTTAAAAATGGTTTAAAAATAAAATTCATAAATGTATTTTTGATCTACATTGGGAGTATGTTTGGGTAAACATTTTGCTTAAGGGTCCGTTTGGAATATTTTGTAAGATTGTGTATTTTCATCAATTATGGGAATTGATTTTGTGGAAATATATTAGTTTTGAAACATAGAATCATATTTAGAACCTTCGAGCAGGTTGTGTATGTTCACATATTTTCTTTGTCAAAACTTTGGATTTGGGAAATGCCTTTTCGGAATTGAAAATATCGAATTTGTATATTGTGTTGTTTTGGAAACATTTTTCAAGTAATTTTAGTAAATTTATTGGGTTATGTAAAGATAATTCCCAGTTAGAAACACACATGTTTTCATGGAAATTTTTTAAATGTCAAGAATAAGTGACAACCTGATTAGAACTTCAAGTTGTGTTTGGATATAGAATGTGTTTTTAAAAGGGTAACACCCAATCGACTCATTGAAATGTCTTAAATTCATTTTATAATATTATCTATGTGATAGTCCAATTGGAAACATGTGTGATTTGAGATTTGTATTCATATCTTTATAGTGGGAGCCCTTATATAGGATTTCCCTTTTGGGGATTATTGTATTGGTGGTGTTCGTGTTTGGAGTAGGCAAATGTGGTGGAGGGAGCTAAGGTGAGTCACACATGTGAGGGCCTATCAGTTACATTTTTAACTATTATAATGGGTTACTGAGCATCTTTTAGGTGATAGAGTGATAGTTGCTTACTAACCCCGATTATATGGATTGGTACCCCCTGGATCGCAGATAGGCCTAGTGGGATGTTCCACTGGATTTATTAGTTTAGGGAGACCAATGGTTATTGACTTAGGGGATTCACCACACCCTGATAGGTGGTTCAAAACTGATAATTTCTAGGGTTATTTTAGGGATATTTAGTATCACCCATGGTTAATTTAATTATCTTCTTGTTTATCTCTTTTTGATTTTGGATTTCTGATCACACTGCTAGACTGTTTTCACCATCTATTAGTTTCATTTCAGTTTTATTTATTTATTTGTTTCTATCTTATCTCGTATTTCCTTGTTTGGGGTTTTGGTTTTTAAAATATTAAACTCATATTTTTAAAATTGAAATTGTGTGTTTGTGTGTTGATGAAAAAAGGAATGGTAATTTTCACTAAAAATATGATAAAAACCTATTTTCATATCTATATTTCCAAACTAGTGCAATTGGATTATTTTGAGAAAGAAAACAGATTGATCATGTGATGATTTACTACTTAGATTTTGGTGCTCACCCCTACTTTATCTCTTTAGTTTCAGGATCTCAAGGTTAAGTTACTCATTTTTAGAGAATATTTGGTCCTGTGGTTGGAGGTTAACATGTGGTCACATGGAGGTAGGTGTAACAGATTATTTATTCCCTCTCTATGTACAAACTTGTATTGTTTAGTATGATTTTTATTTATTTTTTTATCTCTTGTTCATGGGCCAAATTTTTCTCACTTATTTAATCTTGATGCCTACCATTAGTTCTCAACCTATGGGGACTGAGAAATCCCATTGGTCTTTTCTATGAGCCGACTCGAGTAACCGATTAAGTTTCGACCCAGTATGGTTTATGACTAAATGTTCTCAAAGGAGGACATTATTATTTGGGGTGTCTATTAGTTGGAGATTTGGACTATTGGGACTCCGAAGGTAGGTGTAGCAAGGGTTTCATGAACCCTTTTTTGTTCTGAACCTTGAGTTTCTAGTGGTAGTCCAGGATTTTATTATTTTGTTCTTATTTTGGATTGAGGGATGAAAATGGAGGCAAGCAATTATTATATTGTGATTTGACATGGAGTAGTGGCCCATATGTAGTTCGAGTACATGGTTTAAGCTCTTCCTTGTTATTGAATCTTACTTTTAGAATGTCCCACTTCGAATTTTTTAGGTTAATCATGACTACAAGTCACTCACTCTGGTAGTTTTATGCATGTTTAGTGTTATCTTGGTTTGGATTTGTATAAGTGTGTTTTAAAAAAATATTATTATGATATGGAAATAATTTCTTCCAAATGGATTTAACTGAGTAAAGTGGGTTTTAAAATTTAAAGCACATTGGTTTGAAAACTTGGTACCTAATAGTGGTTGGTAAGAAAATATATTTGGTGTGCCCCTTGGTTCTCTTTGCAGATGTTTTCACATGTGAGGGTATGTGTGTGGAAAGTGCGTGTTGACACATATGGATGAAACTAGAAGAAAATATGTGCAACAAATCATAGGATTACATGGGTGTGTATTTGAAATTAATGTCTTAGCCTTGTTTTATAAAGTGATTTTTGAAAAGGTAAAATGTATTTGGAAACTTGGTTTTTATTTTAGAACTGGGGTCCAGTTTTTTAAAAAGGGCTTTGATGTTTGGAAAGTGTGGCTTTGAATTGAGGAGGTTTTGAAAATTAAAATGGAAATGGGGTTTTTGAATTAGGTATTTTTGGTTATGCTTGTATGTTTTTATACTAAAAACCTTTTGTTTTGGCTTGAGATATTTGTTCCGATTGATTTTCAGATTGATGATGGATTTGATTTTATGGTTATCGTGTTATTTGTAAAATGTCGTAGAGAAATTTTCCCAAGGCATCCATTGATTCATACACATTTTTGGATTCATATCAAATTTGTCCTTCCATTAGCAGTTATTGAGGTTCTTTAGAGGCAGGTGAGTAGCTTGAAGAGGTCGAGTATTTCTTGATGATATTGGGAACTCCTGAACCTGTTATAGTGTCTTCTATTTTGGGTCTATTTGAAGGTTCATCTCAGAAAGAATGGGAGTTTTTCTCCATACCATCAATTAAATTTGCGATAATGTGGGGTGTCTTTAAATATTTCTTCATCTGATGGTTCATAACAAAAGAGGTAAAGTCAAAGAAAATGGAAGAGCTCATGTTTACTAAACAGGGCCATCGGACTATGATAGAATATGTTGACCATTTCAAGGAACTGGTTTCCTTTTATCTAAGGGTAGCATTGCAAGACCACATGAAGACTTATCTCATCATCGAGGTTCTTTTCCCAGAGATCATGGATTGGGTCCCCCTTCTGAGGATCATCATTTAGAGATGTTATATGTTGAAATTTCCTAGTATAGATAGTCTCCAAGGAGGAGATAGTTTTCAATCTATTGTAACCAGTTTCCCGTGAATGTTCACGATCTGGAGAGAAGACCATGTCAGTAGAACCTATTTCTAAGGATTTTTCTTCACTGGTCCTAGAATATTGTCTGTTGAAAAATTCATTTGTGTTCCACCAATGTGTTTTGTTCGGGAACATGAAGCCATCATGTCACATCCCTCTGAATATGTTCCATTCTAGAGGCTTTCTAGGTCATCTGGAGAAGTTTTTAGGAAGCATCACCAAAATAAGACGTTATGATTGAGGGATTCTCATACATGACTGTATGGTAGGTGATTCTTTGACCATCAGATCCCCAGCCACAGGTCTCAGGGTGATGTTCATGCACAGTCACGAGTTTCTAAGGGTGTGAAGACTTAGTCTACGTTTTGTCTTCCATGATGGGAGTAGAACACTTAAATACTTTTCATCCTTGTTTTTTTCTGTTGAGGCTTTTTTTCAATGTAATTCTACAGTTACCTTGAGTGATTATGAGGAAAATTTCCTATTTTAATCTAAACAGCATGGTTTTTAGGTTGTTTTTTAAATCATGGATTTTTTAATGTGTTCTTGGCCCATGTAAGTGTTGATATTGTTTTAGTTTTGTTAGTTTGTATATGTAAGAACCTATGGAATAATAAATGCTTTTAGTTGTGCCCAGATTCACTGTTTAGGATAAGTTTTTCAGGTGTGTTTTCCCCTAGTGTTTGGGGTTTTTTGTCTAGTTCGAGGGTTCTATGTTCTAGCGGAGGTTCTTCTCAGGTTTTAAATTTTGTACTAGTAAAATCCTTATGGTGGGGAGAACCATTTAATGTTCTCCCAATATATTGGGTGGTGGTTTCATCCATTTTGGTCTAGTGTTACTTGGGGAAATAAATAGTGACCCCAGAGTTCCTTGTTTCCTCTAATTGTGTTTAGACATGGACTTTGTTTTTTATTAACTTTCAGCGTGGTGAAATTCTCAGGGTAGAATTTTTTGTGATGGCAGAATTATCACACCCCAACAATTAAAATTTATTTTTTTTGTTATTTATTGGATTTTTATTTTCTTATTGAGGTTCGGGTTGAGGGATAGTTTAAATTTTTGATGTTTCATCATTTTGGTGGGTTTCAAGACATTGCACGGGTGCCGCACAGTTATCAGAAACAGTGTGGTCCTCTCAGGTGACCATGCAGTTACCAAACTTTTTTAAATAAATAAAATTTAAGTAATGTTTTAGTTACAAAAAAAAATAATATTTTTTTATCTTATTATCATAATGTTATTATTATGCTTAGTATTATTAATATTATTAATATCTTTAAGTTATTATTATGATCATTACAATTTTTTTAGTTATTGTTATTAAAATGTATAATGATATTACATAAATATTATAATTAATAAGACTATTATTATTCCTACTATTATTATAATTATTACAATTATTAGAACTTTTTCCTTTTTTATGAAGCAAAATTCTACCCTCCCTTGTGGTACAGTGCGATCTGACTCCCCCCTTCCTATGTGTATTATGCCCGACCACCCAAGAATACTCCCCCCTTGCATTAGTAGCCTTCCTCCACTGGTGCACAACCCTCCTTAGAAATCCCCTCCATTGGCATGTGGCCCTCCTCCAGCCTCCATTCTCGGTGCATGCAACCCAAATGACTCACCCCCTACCTCATTGATGTCTCCTTCTTTTCGATCGGTGTTTCCCTCATGGGCATCCTACCTGCTCTGGTCGTGCTCCCTCATTGGTTCCCACCTCCTCTTGTGTGTTATTTTCACAACATTTTATAGTTTTCTTCACTTTGGTACAACCCATGATTTAGGATTGACGTTTGGTCCTATATTCTTTGGATCTGGGGTTTGTAGTTTTTTCATTGAATACTGTTCATCCTCTTATGGGAGTTTTATTGAAATATTACCCATTTGAGGTAGGAGATTCCATGTTTTTCTCCATTTCAAAGAATATTCATATTTCTTGAATGCTTTAATGAATCTTTAAACATAATAGATATCTTCACACTACACTCAATTAGTTTATCATAGTGTTTTAAAAAATTTAATGTTTGTTAAAAATAGCCCTTGATGTGATTCATTAATTATTCCTATTTATTGGTGCACTTAACATGTTTCAATTAATTTTAATCATTTTATGAAGAAGAAATCAAGAATCTCTGTGATATTTGGTTGTGGATGTGTTTTGGTAATTCAGTTTTTACTTATGAATTTGGGTTTGTGGAAAATTATGATGCTTTAAATATATTTTTAAATATATTTCGCACCACTATAATACATTAAATTAGTTCATTATGGTGTTTGTGTGTTGTTAGAATTTGTAAAACATATATATTCTTTAGTGATTCCAATCTTTAGAAATGTTTGATAAATTTTAAATCTTTCATGTGTGCTTTAGCATGATTTATGGAATATATATGTGTGGTATGTAACTCATTTTCAAAATTATTTTTTATGCAATTGGATTCAAAATCGATTTTTCATGTGAAATTTGGGTATGCTCATGGTGTGAAACCTTATTGGACCTCTTGAAATTATTTGGTAAATTTTTTAAATGATTTATTTAATTGTGAATGTGATGCGAATTATGTTTATAAAATTTTTTAGTGAGCATTTTATTTTTAAGAGAGGATTTTGAGTGGGTTTTTTGTGTAATGTATCATGGAACTACATGGAAATGATTTATAAATTATTTAAATGATGTTGATTTTCATATGTAAATTCTAAAAATGGGTTTAAATATAAATTTATAAAAGTATTCCCTATTGAACCTTGGAGTAAGTTTGGGTTAACATTTGGCGTAAGTGACAATTTGGAATATTTTGTAAAATTATGTATTTTATTTAAATATGGGAAATGATTTTATGGAAATGTATTTGTTTTTAAATATAGAATCCCATTTGGTATCTTCGAGTGTGTTAGGTATGTTCACATCTTGGTTTTGGGATAAAGTTGGGTTTTTCCAAAGACCTAATTATCATCTCAAAATTGAATTGGTATTTCGTGTTGATTTGGAAATAGGTTATAAGTGCTATAAGTAAATGTATTGGTTATGTAATGTAAAAGACCCAGTTGGAAACATTCATGTTTTCAAGGAAATGTTTTAAATGTCTAAAATAATTGATCTCCGGATTGGCACATTACGTCGTGTTTAGAAATTATATATGTTATTAAAATGGTAACACCCGATCGACATGTTGAAATGTTTTAAGAAATATTTTATGGTATTATCTATGTGATAGACCAGTTAACACCTTGTGTTATGTGATAATTGTATTTATATATTTAGAGTGGAAAAGAAAATCTCGTATTTCCTATTTATGTGTTATTTTATAGGTAATGTCATTGTTTGGGGTAGGTAAATGTCATGGTGGGGGGTAAGGTGAGTCACACATATGAGGGACTCCCACTTACTATGATTAATATTACCATGGGTTCCTAGGAAACTTTTAGGGGATAGAGTGATGGTTGTTGACCAAACCCAATTAGAAGGTTTGTTACTCCCTTGGATCCTCGATAGGCCTTATGGGATGTGCCACTTGAATGGTCAGTTTAGGGCATTCAGTGGTTATTGACATAGGGGATCCACCATATGCTGGTAGGTGGTTCCAAACGAAGTGTGTTCAGGGGTCTTGTAGGGATGTTTAGGATCAATCATGGTTACTTTATTTATCTTCTAGTTTGTGTCTCTCAAATTGTCTTGTTCTAATCACACTACTAGTTTGTTTTCAACATCTTTTTGTTTGATTTCAGTTTTCCCTATTTATTTGTTTATTTCTTAGCTAGTATTTCCTTGTTTGGGTTATTAGGTCTTAAAATGGTAAACTAAATTTTTTAAAATGGAAAGTAAGTGTGTGTGTTTGTGTTGGTGTAGAAAAAAATGGTAATTTTATCTACTAACTTAAGAAGAACCCATTTTCATATCTTTATTTTTAAACTAGTGTTAATGAATTGTTTTGGTAAGGGAAATCATGGATTCTTTGATGATTTCCTAATGAGAATTTTGGTGCTTAGTCCTAATCCATATCATTAGTTTCAGGTTCTCTTAGTTCAGTTTCTCTTTGTGGGAGAAAATTTGGTCTTGTAGTTGGAGATGAATAAGTTGTTACATGGAGGTACATGTAGAAGACTAATTATTCCCTATGTGAGTACATACTTTTATTGTTCAGTTTTATTTTTATTTGTTTTTTATCTATTTTTCATGGACCAAATAATTCCCACATATTTAATCATGACGCCTAAACCTAGTTTCTAGCCCATGGGGATTAGGAACGCCCTTTGGGCCTTGCCACAATCCAACTCAGGAGACCGGTTCAGGGTTGACCTGGGTTGGTTCAAGACCAACCCTTTGATAAATTACATCACAAATCTCATTATGTCGATTATATTTAATGTTACATATTATGTTATTATTTAATGTGGATTATTATTGAATATTACCAATGTACATAGGATTTATGTTATAATATCCTTTTTCATGATTGTTTATGTCTAGTGTTCCTTTAGAGAAAATCATATTATCCTATTTTAGTGAACCAAATATATTTATTCTACACTAGTTATGAATTTTATAAAAAAAATTATTTCCATTTCCTCCATAATTGATTAAATAAACATCATGAAAGTTGTTTATAAGTAATAGTTATCATGTTTTTTCTTTTAGATTGGCAATATATCTCTTACATATCCTTATTTTCTAAAATATTTTCAAAAATGATATTTTCTAGAAATGAATAATTTCCTAAAGATATTTTTCATGATATTTGATAGACTTTTAAATGTTTTTAAAGGGGTTTTAAGGTTAAATTTCTCAACATTTTCCAAATTTGTCATATTTGGACTCCTATTACAAAATGATGGAAAATAATGTTTATTTTTAACATTTATGACATGAATGAAATTTGATCACTTTCATGCATTATTTTAGTTGAACATTCCTTTATAATAATCCATCTTGGTTTTCAGAAAAAGGTTTCTTCAAAATATTTAGTTAATTTTTAGTTTTTAATATTGAGTTTCAATTTAAAAAGGTTATTATACTCTATAATGTTTTTAATGGTATTTTAATGGTATTTACATTCATCAACATCAAAAACTTTAGAGGTAATTTTTGCATCACTGGGGATTTTTGTAATGAAACAATCCTAATTATTTATCTATTTATATTTTTATTATTTCAAATATATTTTCTTATAACTCATTCTTTAAATAGGTTAATCATGTTTCCAATATATTGTCAAGGAACCAATTTTGTCTCCTTAGGTTAATCATGTTTTAAAGAGATTACCATGGAAATTGATTCTTTTTCTTGGGTTAATCATATTTCAAATATATTTTCTAGGAAGCCATTTATTTTACATGATTTAGTCATTTTATGAATTAAATAATGGATTTTTATTAGTTTTATGATGCGATGAATGTTTATGTTTTTTATTCATGTTATGGTTCATGGATATTGTTTATGAATAGAATAGACCAATTCTAGCTCATAGGTGAGCCTGATATAGAATATATGATGGGTACACCCAGATAGCGCTCTAACGTATTATGTATGAAATATGATCATAAGGTTATTTAATTTGTAATTGTTTCTATGGGTTAAACACAGGTTCTATGAAGATGATGTTCCAATATACCAAAATGGTTTATTTATTCTTTCTATGTGATTATAATGCGTCCTTTAATGAAGATTGAAATAAAATTGCATAGGATTATTGATTCTCATTACTCTTTCCTTTGTTAAATCATTATTCAAGGCCACATATTTATTGATTCGGTTTTTACCAGAATTAGTTCACTTATGTTATGCTCATGCATTTTTATTAGGACATAATACACTTACTCTCATATTGTTATCATTAATGACATTCAGTTGTTAATTTTTATGATTAATTTGAGCTCAACCTTTTTTTTCACCAGGTTATTAATAAAGATGTTAAATAAAATATGTCTATAAGGGTTTCATATAGATTATTATATATACTTAATATGAAATATGAAAAGATGGTTTTAGTGGGATGAACACTCACTTGAAGACATTGATATTATTTAAGTAAGAGTTTGTCCTAATTCTCTAAAAATATAAACATAAAATTCCCATGGGTGTGTAATGGATCCAATATATTCTTTTGATGTTGTATATTTGAAAGGAAAACATTGTGTCACATTCATTGGTTTAAAATCAAAAAATGTAAATATTATATTTTAAGCAGCAGATCAAGAAGTGAGGATGTGTGACTTTTATAGTAGGTATTAGAGGAGGTTCTTGATAACATTGTTGATTATGTTGTTTTAATGCGATTTAATCTTAATAGTTATGGATTCCATCATTTATTTACATGATTAAGTTTAATCAAAAGTTAAAATTTTCTAAATACCCCGTTTTAGTTTTTAAGTCATAAAATGTTAAGGTGATTAATGATATTTTGGGAGATGTGTTATTGGGTTTAAATACATGTAAATCTTCAGTTTAATATTTAGTTAGAATTTAAATGTTTTGGAATAGGTTTCCAAGTATTTAAAACCTTTAGGTATTATATGATCTTGGATATTGAGGTAATTATGGGAACATAAGTTTTATTCTAGGGATAACCATGAGATTGAAAAGTGATTTGATGACTAGGAGAACAATGTTATTTTAAAAAAATACCATTTTTTTATTAAATATGAAATTTTTGACATCAAATTTGTGCATAAAATACTCTTTAATGTTGAGGTTATTTATGAATTATTTAGTTTTAACATTGGGTATTACTATTGACATTTTGATATTAATGTGTTATTTGATTATTTAAATGTTCATTCGTTTTGAGAATTATCTTACATTGTGCTATCCATTTTGGTTTTGATTAATTTTTAAATATATCTGTAATATATTTTAATCCCTTTTATGTTTCTTTGGTTCTTTTAAATATTATTTTTCGTGACTTGGACAATAAACAAGTTCATCTTGAATACTAATTGTCTGGAGAAAAAGATAAAATTCTTGTGGAAATTTATTAAATGATGATATTATACCAATCAAGTAATAATATTATCCATATGGTAAGAATTTATTAAAATACATGAAAATTATCTTGAAAATAAAATTTTCATCCTATTTTTTCCAAATTTGATGAATCCATGGTCTTTTGACTCATCACATATTATTGTTTTTGTGGTTAATTTTCTATTGATCATTTAGTTTCTTCTGATCAATGATCTCTATCACTCTTCATTATTATTTATGCAGTAATATTCTATTAAATTTATTAATCATCACTTCCCACTAATGTTATCCTATTTGGAAACCTTGTTATGTCTTCTTCTATGTGACCTTCGTATTTTCATTTCTCTCTTAATAAGAGGATATTTTTTTAACCCCTTTTACGATATGGGTTCCAAAAAGGTATTTTAAAATTTCAAACATATAATTACTAAGATAAATATAAAATATTAAGTATGCAATGTATTAAACGGAATATAATATAACACACTGATATTTAAAGAAAGAATGTTACAGTCGATAATATACCAAACATGAAACAACGAACATAAACAAACCATGATATAATATTATTTTAAAAATGATAAATTTAACTTAGTCGTCTAATTGAAATGTATTAATAGTATGAACTAAATTATAATTTCTTTAAAATTTACAAATTTTTATAAATTTACTAATTAATTCTGAATAAATAATCAATCAATTTATAGTAAAGTAATTTTATTCATCATAAATATATTTTCTACAAAAATGATTTTATATATTTTTATGAGAAAATATTATAACTATTATCTAGGTAATTTTAATAAACAATTGAATAAATTAACGTTAATTTTTAAATCGACATAACATTATTGAATTAATGTGAAATTTTTGATTTTTTTTGCAAAAATATTGATTTTTAGTGAATAGTGAAACAATCCATTTTCTATAAAACTATAATTTCAATTCATTATATTATGTAATTTAAAATTAAAATTATATTTTTAATTTTATTTAAACTAGATTAACTACTATTGATTTATATTTCACCCAATTAATTACATTTAATCATCTTTATACAGGATTTTAGTATAAGCTTATTTTTGTGTGTAAAAACGGGTTTTTTTTTGACAACTGTTTCTAAGTGAATAAAGTTTCTTCATTTTAATTAATAAAAATCCCATAATGATAAATAATTAAAATTAAATTGATAGATAATATAACTATAAATATTAATAAAAAATAATAAAATTATTATTTCTTATCATATTATTAATACAAAATTATTTGTTTCCTAAAAAATACACTTCTTGAAAAATATATTTCTCATCGTATCTATAGGTTTTAGTTTATATTAAATTATTCTACTTATATGATTTTAATTTCTAAAAATGGATATAATATTTTTAATAATAATAATTTTTATTATTTAATAAGTAATCATATTTTTTTCATAGTGAACAATGAAAAAAAACTTCTGCTAGCATTGTTAAGGAAAAAACAGATATATCCGGGGTTAAACTAAAAATATAAGGGTTAAAATTAAATAAAAACTAGTATAAAATGTATTATTTTTCTATATTTAGACTGCATATTGTGTAGTTCTATATAATGGTACATTTTTTGACTTTGTGGAATGTGAAAAATGTGGATATCACTTTTTCTTTTCAAAAATTAGAAGTGTGGCACTCACATTACTTATAAAATCCCACAAACACTAATCCCCATTAAAACCTCCAATTAATTTTGGTTTAGTATATACCTACCAAAATATAATCCTTAATTACTTTAACAAATACTATTGGAATTTTTTTTCATAAATAAATCCTAATAATGCATTGCGTAAAACCTAATGAGGTTGTCTGAAAAAGTATTATTGTGCTAAAGTGATATTTTTTATTTTATTTATTATTCCACCACCTTGAAACCATTATATATTATTCAAATATAATAATTACAATACCTCCCATATTATTATATTATATTATTTTAATGGCTTAACCAACATTAATATCCCCATCTCGTAAATGATAAATGAGAGCATCGATAATGTATACTGTTGACTATCGCCTCGCGAACCAATGTAATTCATTTTATATAATCACCTATCATAGCTTCTTAAAATGATTTATTTAAAAAATATATTTTTTATTTATAAAATTAAAAAAATTAATATTTAATTTTTATACCACATATATCTTTTTAATTTCCAATTTTTGGGGGATATGATAACTTCTCTCATGTGTACTGCGAATTACCACCTCATGAAGCATTGTGATTCATTTTTCATTTACACATTTCATGAATTGTAATAAGGGTAATGTTAATGAATATATGTGATATATATATATATATGAAATTATTATGATATTAATGAAATATTTATCACTATAAAAATATAATATATCATTTTATTTCTATCTTTTCCGCTCAATGAGAAATGATAAAATTTTTCATGCATACATGTGGACTACCACCTCCACTGAGTGATGTCGTTATTTTTTTCAAAATCAAATCACATGAAGTATATATATAATTAAATTTAAATAAATAATATATATTTATGATAATATGATCATTATGAAATGATAGAATAATACTTACCCAATTTCTATTATGATCTTTGAATAATTGAAACCTTACTCATGTGTACATACGACCTACCATCTCAATGATCCTAACATAGTTAATTTTTCATTAATATATTTAATGATTTGTTTTAAAATTATAAAGGATATAATTTTTTTTAATAATACATGTTTATTATTCTTAATATTCTCAAATAATTACCACATTGACCTCCATTAACACACCAAAACTATTTTGAAATAATGAAACAAATGTCTTCAAAACACACAATGTAGACTTAACTAATTAAGTATTTAAATATATAATTAAAATAAATAAAATAATTTTTTAGTATAATTTATTAAACCTATAGAAGGATATTGATAAATAAAATAATTTATATAATATTATTATATTTTTTAAAAAATGATGTACATTGAAATTCTACACTCGAGGTAAGGGACTTCATCTCAATTTTACCTCATTGAGTAATATTTGAATGTTATGCACGTAATTTTTTTATAGAGTGTATACACTAAACCTTTTATATTTCAAATCATAAATAAATAATACATAATTGTATTTTATTTTTCAATTTTATTTGTTTTATCTACAGTTATTTGACTTGAATATTACCAAGTGGTAAATATTTTTCATAACTAAATTTCTTTTCATTGGGTTATATTACTTTTTAATTATCATTAATATTCCATGATTATGGGTGTATGTAATTTTTATTATATTGTTTTTTATTTCCATTTGTTTTATTCATATTTAAATTTTATATACATAATCTATTTTTTGATTAATTCTCAATTCAATGTTATGATCACTGTATGAGTTTCTTGTCTAAAACAATCTTCTTTTTAAAATGTGTTATATTATACAAATATATTATTTTATATTATTTATCTACTACCCCTTTAATATTTCAAATAATAAATATTCTTATCTTCATGATATTTAATGCTTCAAATGATGTTATTCTTTCATGGGACAAACAATTTATGAGTACCAAAGTGGAAAATTCCATAAGTTGCAGTCTAATTTTTTTCATTATTATTTATATTCAAGGTTACTATAGAGAAAATCATATGATATTACTTACATAAAACCCATATAATTTTTATATAATGTTTATGACTGTAGCAGATATTTTTCATTTCCATTTTATCCCTTATTTATTAAAGGAAAAACATTAAATTTATGTATAAGTCATATCAATCATATAATTTTTTTAGATCAGCTATCATTCTCCCTTATATCCAGGTTTTCTAAAAATATTCAAAAATATTCCTTTCTAAGAATAAATGAAATCATAAATCTAGTTTATATGATATTTTACTTTATTTTGAAAATTTTTAAAAAGTAAATTTCTTTACATTTTCAAAATGGGTCACTTTTGACACCTTTTTTAAAATGTTTAAAAATAATGTGTATTTTCAACATTTATGACATGAAATAATTTTTTCCATTTTCAAGACCATTATTTAAATTTAATATTACATTATTATATAATAATGGTATTATAATATAAAATTATTTTCCTAATATTTTGTGAATTTTTGAGTTTGGAAAAGAAAATTTCAAAGTAAAAAGGTATTTTCCACAAGATTGTTTTTAATAATTTTTTAATTTTATTGAGAATAATTAACATAAAAAGCAATTGATTTTAATTATAATCCACTACATATATTTTTAAATTACACCATCATTATTTTTTATTTGGATAGATTATTATTATTTCAAGGATATTATCAAATAACCCTTTTCTTTTCCATGGTTTAGTAGTGTTTCAAATAGATTATCAATGAACCTACTTATTTTCCATGAGTTAATAATGATTCAAATATATTTCCATATAAACTTTATATTTTCCAAAATTTAATCATGGTTAAAAGATATTTTCATGGAACCCATTTATTTTCCATGGTTTGGTCACGTCTTGAAAGGAATAATGGATTTTTCAAAGTTTTTTGATTATATGAAAGTTATATAAACTTTATTAATATTATGGTCCTTGGAAAGTGATTATGAAGGGTTGATCCCCATTACAGATTATGGGTGAGCCTAATATTTCATATTAAATGATTTTTCCCAGATAGAACTCCAATGCATTATTATAGAAGTTGACCATATGGTTATTCAATTTTTAAGGGTTCTATAAGGGTTATTTGAGAATGATTTCCCAGAATACCCTCAAATTATATTTATTCTTACTAATGATTTTAAATATTTAATTTAATAAATATTGATATCACATTGCTCATGATTATTCATTACCAAGTCTTACGCCTTTTTAAAAGTTTTTTTCCATGCCACATATTTATTGATCCATGTTTGATGGGTATGAGTTCTCTTATGTTATGCTCATATAATTTTATTAGGCTATCATACCCTTATGCTCATAATACTCTCAATACTTATATTCATTTCATAGAGCCTTTATTTTACAATGTTGATATTCAGAGCTCGGCCTTCTTATGATTCCTATCCCCCAAGTCCTTAAAAATTATTTTATTGAATTATGAATAGAAGGGTTTCCTATGGATTATTATGATTACTAAATATGAAATAATAAAAGAAATTTTTAGTAGGAGGAACACCCACTTGAAGACATTCGTATTTTTTATGCAATATTTTATCTAAATTCTCTAAAAATTGAAAACTAAACGGTTCTTGGGTATATAAGTGATCAAATATATAATTTTTATATTGTATCTTTTGGACATAGAAAATTTGTTCATGTTCATTGGTATCAAATCCAGATATGTAAGGAAAATATGTGTATTAGCAGATCTAGGAAATTGGGTTTGGGGATATTATAATAATTATGTTAGTCGATTCAAAAAATAATAATGTAATGTAAATCCATTCAAACAATACAACAAACTTTAAATAAAATAGATACCAACTGATAACATCTATATCCAATGATAGTAACATTTAATTATAGAGGTCCCTAAAATTTAAATAAATTAGTCATCTTAATGTTAATAAATGATTCATATATCCCAAGTAATATGTTTATATTTGGCTTTAATAATTAAATCCCATGTCAAAGAATAGTGGAAAAATACTAAATAATTCCCTCTTCTGCATGATCTATGAAAATGAATGGATTGAGTCAATAATAAATCAATAAATAATATATATCTCTAATGAAATTAGGTGCTTAAATTTCATTATTCTATTGGGGTAATGAAAATTTCAATGGAGGAGAAAAAGAGATCAATTCAAATGGATTATTCGTATGTTTTATGAATCTACCGATTCATGTTAAGGATCTCTTCTAAACCATGATCTTCTAGACTGATTTTTTAAAGGAATTATTAAAAGAGAGATTTTTAGTTTAGAGTTTCTATATTGTTAAAATAAAATAATTATTTCATGTTCATGGTATTAGATTCAAACATCTTTTATAACAACGCATGGGATTCATTTTGGAATATATTTTTTCCAATATATTTGATAAAAATAGTTAACATTAAAAATATTTTGAATTCCTTATTTATTTATCTATGAGTAATTTTATAAAATAAATGACTAATTTTAAACTTCATTATTGTTATAATAAATTATTTAACCAATAATGATAGAATTAAATATACGAAATGGTAGATTTTTTGTATTATCATATAATACATATATGGTCATGCATGGAACCATAACACAATGAACTTTAATGAAACATGGTTAAATTTATCATAAAACAGGACGTGGTAAATAACACTACTATGTGGTTTGGATTTAGAATATATTTTAAAAAATATATGAAATTCACTGAATCCTCATATACTTTATATACATTCATTTAATTTCATATCATTTATGATAACTTTTAAAATGAAATATAAAAATATTTTTTATATCCTCAAAAATAGATTTCAGTTCAAAATCATTTTAATTTCACTGTATATTACAACATATCTGGGAACATTCCAAAATACACTATATTTTTTTTGAAAATTATCAAAAAAAAATTATATATCTTGAATCGTCTGATACAAATAATTTGTATGAAAACACTATATTCTTTCAACTATATAAATGAATGACCACAAATTCCTTTATTGAATTTAAATAAATTATGAAATCTATAATAAATATGGTGGGAAATTAGTGGAATATATAAAAACAAATGTTTTAGGTAATTTTAAAATAGATATGGATTGATCTCTATCAAATATATATATATATATATTCTTATTTTCATAAGAGTTATAAAATATGATATTCATAATAAAATAAATCATTTTCCCATATTATCAAGTGACTGTTCTAAATGGATTATTTCAATATTATATAAACAAATCCCATGTTCTTCCAGTATAAATGTATTATAAGGTTAATAAAAAATACAACCCATTTTTCCAAATAGATTGAAAATTATCTGGCCCCTCATCCAAATAGAAATAGAAATTTCATGTTACCTATCAATGTATGTTCATACACATCCTCAATATATTTCAATCGATGGATCGTATACCACACCTTGAATATAATAAAAAAATAACATCCATATTAAACCAAATGTAATAACATGATTAGAAACATACACAAACATTCTACAATTAGCGTATCTGCGTTTCTAGTTTAAAAAATGTATAAATATAAAAATTTTATAATGAAAATTATTCTATAAACCACATTTTATTAAGATTATTTGTGAAATATGAACCATTATCTAACCAATGAAATAATATATGAAGTTGTATTTGGATCATATATTGGGTTGCACGACATAAAAAATTGATTTTGTATCTAATGATTGAATTCAATATACTTATATAAAACCAAACCCTTGTAAATAATCATATTTTATCAAAAAAGATAATAATAATAATAAATGATGATTCATGATTAATTATAGAATAAAATCTTACTTTAATAGTTCCAATTCAATTTCACATCTTATAAAAAATAAAATTAATATAAAACAATATTTAATTATAGGCTGAAATTTTTATAACATTATACATTTATATAGTCGTAAATGCTATTATGAATATTAAAAAAACCATGGGTTTGTTACTATCTAATTATATCAAATATGATAGACTAAAAGAAAATTATTCTATTTTGAAAAAGTTTTGGTTATTTTAAAGTCGTTACATAACTATTTAATTCTAGACACATCTATATATTACTATATAATAATATCTCCCACTAAACTCCTATAATGGGTAAACATCTCTTATGAAATGTTTTCCATATAATGGGGAATTTATTATTTATAATCCTTATATCCATATCTTTAAAAATAGTAGTCAATATTTTTAATCTTCTTGGGAGGTAATGATATAATTATGATATCATTATTTATTATAAATACAAACAACAATTTATAAGTGCATTGTAATCACCTTAGAAATTTTTTATTCAATTAATTTTTTGAATAATTCTAGGAATACATTTTAAATATTAATCATTACATTATGATATTAATTTATCAATGTAACATAATAACTTTTAGGATATAATCATAAATTCATTTATTAGTATTCTATGTAAAACAATACTCCCACAATACTATTAGAAGCTACTGTTTCACTAAAATATTTTTCAATAACACTATCACAATTATGATCTGTAAGAATAATAATTTTATTTAGTAATAATATTTAAAAAATAATCCATTTATAATCATAAAATAAACAAAATTCTCTGTATTTATTAAAATATTCGAAATATAATATGTTATTTTTTAATGTATGTTATAGTTGGGTGGTGTGAACTCATTCCCTTATATTTTAAGAAATATCATGGATAAATTTTTTTCAAATTGGATATTTATTATTTTATCCCATTTATAATAAAAATGTAATATAATAGAATGACTCAAAAACAATATACATAAAACCCATTACAATATATTATTAAAAACATTTATTTTTTACAAATAAAATCCCTTTAAATATAAGATAAAGTATTTTTAAAATACTTATCCATTATTAAATGAAAATTTTTGAATTTAAATAATCCAATACATCTTTATCCTTGATGTGGAGACCCTTTTCTTCGTCGATTACATTTATAGAGTAATATCTATTCATAAAATATTTTAAACTCTTATCCATGTTTAAAAAAATATTATATTTCGGGAATTATATACATATAAAATATAAGCATTTTTTTTCTATAATATTCATACATGAATCGGTATATCCATGTTGTTTCACATAACCCATTTTGTGTTGTGGATAATTCTACATGTAGTGAAAATTCTTTCAAAAATTAAAATAATATCTCTCTATATGGACACATTATGTTCTGTTCAATTACCATGATTGAAAATGAAACAATTTAGTTTTCATATTCTTGGTTATTTTTTTAAAATTTTAATATGAATATATATATAGAACCTAGAGATCCCATTTCATTATGAAACATTCAAAAAAAATTAAGGAAATAATGTAAATATTTATTCATCTCATTCATAAAATTGTTTATAATAAATCATAAATTCTATTTTTTGTGAATAAAGTTTTAATGATTTCAATTTAAAAACCTAGCATTATTAAAGACTGAAACCTCTAAAATTCATTTTTATAGCCAATAAGATTTAGTTAATGAAATGTGATTGATGTTCCATTAGAAATTTATTATATTAAATATTCATTTAAATCCTCTTGTCTGCAATTTCAATATAACTCTTAGAAAATCCATTTCAGGTTATATATAATGTTCATGATATCGTTATACTAGAGATTCATCTTTGAAATAAGAACCCATCGAGATAACATTGTGAGTAAAACCCCAAATAAATATATTTTTACACTTCTTTTCTTTCTCTAGATCCATTTATTGGAAGAAATTACAAGTTAGATGATCAGTAACATGTTTCTCTAACATATAAAACATTCTTTATTACTTATGAACTATTCTAATGTTATAATGCTAGTCATTGAAATTTAATGCAATATTCTTATCATTTTAATGAATTTATCTCAATATCATTAAAGATAGTGATGATTCCATCTTATTTACAATTGTTTTTTTAATAACATGTATATCATTTAATTTAATTATTAAATAGTGAATTTTATTTAATTTTGACCCATTAAAATTATTAAACCTTAAAAAAATTTGTTATTTATATTAGTGGTCCATGATTCAAAAATTTTAAATCATTTCGACTCTTTGAAATTTCTTTAACCAAATTTCAATTTATGATGTCCAACATTTCCATTATATCATATATGACTCTTGGATAGTTATGTAGACAACTAATCAACCAAATTACTCAAATGGATTAGACTAACTAAATTCTAATAGTTTCTAAAAATTTATTGTTTCCAAGATATGTGTGGACCAAATATCTCACTAGATACATGTTACAAATCTATTTTTTGTAATTAATATTCCACTTTTATTAAAAAAGATAATACCTAGGTAACATACCTGAGAAAAACATAGTCATTTATATGATTAATATATTTTTAAAGTGTTTCCTTTGGAAATAATTTATCACTTACTATTCCAAGGGTTATTTATATGTATTTATCTTATAGCCTTTATTCCCTTCATCTATTAATTATTCTAAATATTTAGTTTTTTTATGTTATAGATTCAATTAGAAACATTATCTTAAAAATATATTTTTTATGACACATTATATTATTATCTTCATATATATCCATTTTTTATGCTGTATTTTTTTATAACTTATTTTATGTTTTACATTCTTAAAAATAAATCCATTTATATTTTTATGTATATCAATATATCTCATGAATATAAAAATTGATCACTTTAACTTAATGTTTTAGATCCACATTGAACTAAAATACCCAAATGCACATTTATGTAAAGAAATATAGCCTACCACAATATTTCAACAATGTTTAAAGGCCCCCCAATATCTATGATAGGTCTTAATAAAAGTCCCACTATCCATAGACCAATAGCAAAGAGAGAATTTATGTCCAACAAAAATCTAAAACAAAATGTCAATAATTAATAATTAGCTTCTGATGAATTGTTGATAACCAACAAATAAATCATAATATATGTTCAATTCAACAAAATCTATAACATAATTTTACGAATGAATGTTACTAAATATTCATGTCATATATAATCATAGTATACTATGCCATATATTTAATCGTAACATAAAAATATTATATTCTACAATTAAGTAATATTTAGAGTAAACAATTTTAAATATTTTTTAACTAAACATGATTTATTATATTATTTAAAAATTTAAATATGAACATTTCATATATATTATAATATATACCTTTATCATATTATCAATATAATGGTAATCTAGACGAAATCTATCTTATTTCAAATAAATATTATTTTTTACCATATGAACATTTTATATTCAATATGTGGAAACCCATAGGTCATTGTTAATTCATAAAATATGTTAGGTATATAAAATTATAATTGATATATATGAGACTAAAATGATAATGGTTTAGTGTAGCTGAATTCTACTATTGAAACCATAGAATCATGAATCCATAATATGAAAACCTAGTACAAGAGTTAATGATAATAAATTAAAATATGTTAAAAAAATAATTAAATCCACTTTTAAAATACATCATATGATGAAGGGGTAGAAATAATAGTAAATCAGACATCAGAACATAGTGAATTGAAAATTATCAATTAATAGCCAAGTTGTTATTAGTTTTTGGTCTAATAGAATCATTAGTTTTGTAATTAAATATCAAACTTGTAAACATCCCTTTGTTTAGGGTAATTTACATTAAATTTTTTAAGATCTAAGTTACCAAAAACACAGTATAAATATAACCACTCTAACTCATATAATGTGAATACATGAATTAAATTAATTAGTTAACGGATTCAAAATCATATCACCTTAAAACACATAGTCACCATATAGGGAGACTAGGGACAAGATATTACTTAATAAATAAATTCAAAATCCCAATTAGGAATACTATTAGATAATTAAAACATGTACATATCAATCATCCATTAATACATATCATATAATAAGGAAAAATACTTTATGATGAAAATCATTGGAGAGAACATGTACCTAACAAGAAACCCTAATTGATCACTCCATCAAAGTAAAACCCTATAAAAGAGATCATTGAACTATTTAATTGATTCCTATGGGGAAAATAGACCAAAGTTGTGTAAAAACTCCCCCTTTATAACACAAATATATTTTATATATGTTCTTTCATTAAATAAATCCAATCATCTCATTATTTAATTTAAAAATGAGTCATGTAGTATCCAAATATCCAAACAAATGTATCTAAAAAACTATATAAAATAAGAGACCATAAAGATTTAAATCTATTTTAGATATAATTATCACAGAATTAACACCCTTTTCAAGAAACCTGAAGATTAAGCCCAAGAATATAGTTTTTAAATCGCTATATAGACATGAAAAAAAACAATCCCCAATACAACAATCATTTAAATATGTAGATTCCATTATCTTCAAAAACTAACCACAATGAAAAAGTATTCTTAGTACACATCGACCCTTGTTTCTACACCACCCCAACCAAATGATTCTTATGTTTTACATTATATTTTATCTTTTTCCATTATCTCCATGAAGCCCTAGAATTATGGGAAATTTTACTCATGAAAATTATTCCATTAAAATTTCTGTGACAGATTTGTGTATATCACATCATAGTAGGGTTATTTATTTCCTCCTCAGAAAAATCATGGATTAATCAGACCCATGAATGTAAAATATCTTCTATATTTTTACAAAAAAAGAATATAGATCATAGTTAATCTTATATTTTCATGAAATACTTTCACACATTGAATTTAATAGTTTGGTTTCACTTAGAGAATATATCATCACCCAACCATATTTATTTTAATGTTTTTAATTAAAATCTGTTTTACTCCTACATAACCCATATACGAAAACTATGTAATTATGTCATAACCAAGACTCTCTAGATTCCTTAATATATTATGAATATAATATTACATAGAAATAAACCAAATGAGTTATTCATGAACAACTACGTTTATCTTCAAAAAATTATCCAAATTCAAAATAAATTATTAAAATAGAAATATAAGGAAATTTCATTGCATAAAAATGTTGACCAAAAATCCATTTTATACATTAAAATTATTATTCGTTAATTATACCTAAATTTATATATAAAATCCCCCCTAAAAATAAATACCCACTAATCCTCAATAAAAATTATTCACATAATTACAAAGAAAACAAAACCAATTGATGATAAAAGTTCATAATATATAAAATCAAATAGTTGTAAATAATGAAAAAATTTCCAAGAATTAAATTTAACACCAATTCAACTCGTCACTTTTCAAAAAAATCTAATAAACCATGAATTTTAATTTTCCTAATGATTGGATGATAAATTTCGCAACATCCATTCATGTATTTCTGAATATTATTAATTTCTGAATCCATATGTCATCTAACTTTCTTATAATTTTTTCTCTCACCTCGAAATGAAAATTTGACTACATTTATGCTCAAACATTGAGTACCTGGATCCTAACCAAATAACAATAACTAATTTAAATATCCACTATATAATTAAAAAACATCACCAATCATGTGGGATTATAATAAATATTAAAATGAATATGAAATTAAATGTTGATATGTAATTAACTAGAAGAATTATGAAGCATAAAATATAAATAAAAATGATTGATATACAATATATACACTAATGAAAAATATCATCCTCTAAAATAAAACATCAACATGAATATAACCTAATAACTCTTTAATAATCATCTAAAACCTCATAAATAATCCAAATAACTATAGAGAAATATTGACCAACATTCCAATATATTACTTTTTTGACATTTCCTTATAGATTAGAGAATAAAGCATAATTGAAGGTAATTTTTGACCCATTTTATAACAACCAGTGATAAATAATAAAATATTTCACATTAATAATATATAAATTTCCCTTAAACAACATGAAACAACAAATTCCTTCCACTTCCACTGTGGTAATTGGTATTAAAATACCAATAGTCTGGTAGGATAGGTAAATGGACTTGTAATTTTCCTTCATATCAAGAAAATTCATGCTCTATAAATTCTAAAAATAAAGATAATTTTTAAATGTGTGTCTAAAATATAAAATGTTAACAGATAAAAAATTCATTAATCATCATAATGTGACATAATTAATTCATTGATTTTCTAATTTTTTAATGAATTTTATATTATTTCTCGTGCCCCAATAATCTCTATAGAAATAATATATCTAAATAAATATAACCAAATAATTTAGATCCCTCTTAGGAATGAAAAACATAATACAGTTTAATCACTCATTGAAAATTAATAATAATATATAAATTAAAAATATATTCATTGAATCCAATCATAAAAGAGTATAATAAATTTCATCTTATAGAGTAAACAAATGTTCGCAAATAATGATTCACCAAATAAATTTTATCATGATTATATTTAAACTTCCCCCCATGGAATTACTCCATCAATTATGTCAAAAATAATTCATAAAATATGGTATGATTAAATTATTAATAAAATCATTGTGTCATAGATAAAAAATATATAAATATATCTATGCCTAGAATATGAATTCCCCAATAAAATATGTGAACAATACATAGAAAGTAAAATATATAAATAATTTAATACAATAATCTCATATAAATTATTTTTGTTTCCCTTCACTTTTTCATATTTCATCTTGTACCATTCTATTAATAATAATGGACCTAAAATTAAAATAAACCTGTTAAATATAAGATTTATTACAATAATATAAAATGTATGTGGGTGATTGAATATATATCCATGAAATAATTCCTAAATATAAAATTAAATTACAAAATGAAAAATTTATATGAATGAATAAAAAAATTGGGATAACTCCCATAGTGCCTTTTTAAGGTTATTTTACAAATCCTTACCTAACAATGTCACAAAATAAGAGAACTTTCAGATCCTTTCCAATTTAGAGTTATCCTTGAAGATTTTTTTCTCTCATCCATACATTAAAATATTCTCTTATTCCTTGGATCTATCATTACAATTCCATTATGTGACAACCAAAATTTTATATATATTATGGAAATAAGATATATGTCATGAAATTTTTAAACTAAGTAAGTATCATTTTTTCCAGTTATTGTTGCTGCTCGTATTCAAAATATTTAATTTATAGCTTTTTTTGGTAACTAACCCCATATATTATTTATTTATTTATTCCTATATAACTTATTGTCTTCCTAATACTTAAATTCATAATATTTTAGGGTGTATTCTTCCAAAGAGTCTAGCTTATAGTTTTATTCTTTATTTGAAATTTATAAATATTTGACCTCATACTCGACAGATCCATTGGATACGATTCGCATAAAATTTGTCTTCTAAATTTGTTTTTTATCTTGATGTATTTTTCATCATTCCCAAAATCCCTAGTTTTTTTATAGTCACCTTTTATAGGTTTTTGGAACCATATATTAGTGCTTCATTATAACTAAATAAATGCTTTGGACCAAATCCTTGGATTTAAATTTTTTCATCGTGATTATCAATTTTATATGTTAGGTTAGAAACATGTATAAAAAATAACATATGTTAAGTATTAAAGAATTCTGAATCCAACATCACCAAAAAAGTTTATAAAAATAAATCAAAAACATAAAATAAGACCATGAATTTTATTTTTAAAAGTCTTAATATTATCTATCAAACTAGATATTCTTATAAATGTACATTTTCTCAAAAATTATGAAAACATTATTCACCACATGAAGGGTTTTGTTAATTCTAATCAAGAATAATGTTCAAAATTTTTAAAAATAATTCTATAAAACTAAAACTATAATGGTTTAGTATATCTCATGAATGAGGATTAACTAATAGAGATAAATATCCCCCAAATAAAAAACCCATGTTCAGAAGATAATTCAAATAAATTTAAATAAAATTAAATAAATGAATAAATACTGCTTTTAAAAGTTTTAAATTTCTAATGGCCAATGGAGAATAATAAATCTAATATCATGATGTTGTGATATGTAAGAATAAATGAATATCCAGGTAATTATAAAAATTTGTTCTTGGTGAACCCTTTATCTTATAATGTTTCTATTATCTCATAAGTATAAAGTTTATTATATAAATGACGAAAATTTATTTAGGATCTAGGTGAACCAAAACCGTATTTAAAAATATTCACTCTTACTCATATAATGGACATGAATGAATATATATAAATATCTAGTTAATTAAAAATCATATCACCATCCACACACAATGATCGTGCCTGATGATTTCTGATACAATATGGAAATATAAATAAATATAATAATAAATTTCACCACCATCGTGAACTGACATATTACTTCCCACCATTATATTACTAAGCCAAACTATAACCAACAAAAAGCACAATCCAGATCACGTCAAGAAAGAAAATATTGTAAGAGGACCAATGTAAATCAAACAATAATAAATTAAATAAATACCTATAGTTATGAAGTATAAAAAAGTCAGGAATCTCCACTAAATAAATCATAGGCCCATACACTATAAGATAAGAACCAACAATATATAAACAAAAAAGTTGGAAAACAAAATAAACAAAAAAATAAATATTGATTAATATAATCCCTATAATCACCACTAACTCCCTCACTATCATAAATTACTGCCACTATATAGTTCTCCTATGAACTACAAATATATACTGAACCTATAATAAAATAACTAATGTAGTGAAATTTCGTATTTCGACGATATGGTAATGAAATCTAAATAAAATAAAAACAACCAACAATCCACCGTGAGAGTTTACAAGTCACCATCTCATACTAAAATATAAATTTTCTAATAGCGATAATATATAAGACAAACCCAAAAACAAGAATAATAATGATAGGAATGTGTAATAATATTAGTATTCATGCCAGTGTAAAACACAATTCATGTAAAGTATTTAAATAAAATCTTATTTTAATGCCAATTTGAAATAAAATATAAAAAATAGTTTTTTATTTAAGAGAAAATATAAAAACAAATATCATTTTCCTAACCATTTTTGAAATCATCCTCTTTATTTTCATTAAATCAAATCAATCACTATGAGGCATGTTTATAATTATGATTCATCTTTTAATAAAAAATCAAATTTAAAACAACCTTTTAACACTTTTGAAATGTGATTTTTGAGAATAATTTTGAATATAATTTAACTATAGATTAATAAATTCTCAAGATAAAAAATAAAATTTAACAGGGTGTGATAAAAAAATTATTGTGACATATAATACCATGAAAATCATGTATGGAATACACCATAAACTATAGTCTAAAACTAGAAATATGGGAAATGTACCATAAGGATAATGAGTCTAGGGAAACTTATAACTTATATTTCAATAATTATTGATACCCTTAACTAGTGGATATAGATGTAGATCTATTTCACTGGGAATTGGAATTTTTACTTTTCTAAAATTGTGATGTGTTAACATAACAACATCACTATTATGATTGAATCCTTATAAAGTGTGATAGACCATTCCTAATAATGGGTTACCTACCTACCGCCTTGGGATTTACATTTGGGATTATTACTAAGAAACACTGAAAAATAGTAAATTGTATCATTACTGGGGAATTCTATAATTACCATAATCATGTAAAATCAATAGACCACTAATGTATGGTTAAGATCACACATCTAAGCCTTTAAATGTTAATTAAAAATGACACCTAAGGATTTTACAAACAAAATAAAACAAAATTTTAAATCATATTGAAAGGATCCAACTCACCCTTGTAATATATTTTATAAATCACTTAAAACAAATTTAGAAATCATGTTTTTGTGTCATATTTAAATCCTATATATTTCCTCCCTCATTATTCCAATACACACTTAAAAATATATATGAATTTCTCATATTTTAAAAATTAAAATATTCTCATGTGAATTTATACATATATAAATATATATATATATATACTCATGTAGTTTTTGATAATATCAATATGGAAAAATGTATTTTAAAACCATATATCTTTTATAAGCCTTTTAAAACAAGATAAAACCCACCTTTTAAAATATGAATATATAATAAAAATGACAGTTTTTGGTAAATTCATTTTAGGAATTTAGAAAGTAACTGATAAACATAGTATTTAAAAAAATTAAAACATCATTTTTCGAAGGAAAATCCAACTGTACATAATGGAAACCATTTAAAACAAAGTTACCCTTGGAAATGTGTTTATAATTACATATAATAAATTAATTTGGAATCATAAAATCATGGAATTAAAGTAAATGTAGTCAACGATCTAGGATTTTATGACTAAAAATGGGGAAACCTACATTATTGATAGAGATGTTGTTCTATTGATGCATGATATAGTTGATCCTCATGAGGGTGGAGATGAGAAAGAGCCACATATTGATGATCCATGAAGGATAGGGTATCCAAAGTATCAAGTTGAGCTGGAATGACTACATGATGATTACCTAAGGGTGATATTAGTACATGTAATAAAAATTATTAATTGGTAGTCTCTTTGAGTGAAGAAATATATGAGATATCTAAGTGGAGAGTTACCCTCATAACATCCATCAATTATAAAGAGATTTGTTGGAAACTATGTAACTGTGTTCTCAATAGATTTTTCCTTGAAAATAATTGATCATATTCAGACTACATAAATGATATGAGTCAAACTGGTGATGTAAATTATGAGAGGATTAGTGACACACTAGTGGAATGTATTACATTGGGATTATTTAGGAACCCCAGACCCACACTCCTAGGTCAAGTGATAAAAATTTATATTTCATAGAAATTATTTGATACCAAGTGAGATAACCTAAGAAAATCATAACATTATTTTACATAATTTTCATAAATTAATCACTATACATAACAAATAATTTTATAATCTAAAGAACCAATGGTTTAGTTTCATTAAATATTGAAAATAATATATTTTTTAAAAATTTTGTTTTGAACATTTCTTAATAATTGAGCCACACTAGAATCCCTTAAAGAATTATCATATGTTATTCTAAACTTCATAACATGGGGAATGAAAATATAAGAATGGGGTGATCTAAAATGATCAGTAAGGATTAAAAACATTACACAATATTAAATAAATTGGAACATGTTATTATAAGAGAAATAATTTATTAAAATAATAATAAATAATACATTTTTATAAGATATAATAGAAATAATAGTGTTACCAAATTATCAAACATATACACTAAAATAAAATTTAAAAAACCAAATATAATAACCTTGATTCATGGGGAATAACTTAAGTATAGAATGTTGAAGTATGTAATCGGTATAAGTATATGAAATATAGAAATTCTCAACATAGCTACCACCATTTAATTCAGTCTCAATATTATTAATATATCTAACCACATCAAGTTGATACTAAATCTTGTGAATATATCTAACCACATAGAGTTCACTATCAATCATGTGAAAATAGTTAACTGCATCGATTTCACTATAAGTTTTTTAATAGAGCTAAACACATTAGGTTCATACTCAATCTTGTGAGCATATATATAACCACATTGATTTTATACTCAACAAATTTAACTCATGAGTTATAAAAACGTTAACAATCTATTAGGGAGTGATAGAGTACCGTATTGATCATCATCTATTTAAATTTGGGCCATAAAATATTAAAAATTCAGCCTTTAATAAAAATACATTCGATAAAAAATGGGTTTCATATCATTAAAAATTGGAATCACATAAATTATATTCTCAAATTAATAAAAATTACTTCCATCAAATTTAAATTGAGATATATTAATAATTGGAACATTATAATTCCACTAAATTGAATACTCTTAAAATTGTGACATTGTTATCAAAGTGTGAGGGTAGTCATCTCCATTAGGAAACATATCTCAAATAATCAAAATTACTAACTTCTAATGATGAAATATTACAATAACTAACTAATATATGTATGATAAATGAATACAATGGAAGATTATAAAAGTTAGTGTACATGATAAGGATTATAAATAAATATTTAAGATGGTTATATTCATAATAGATGATGTTAAATGACATTCACAGAATTCTAGAGTAGATATAATGGTTTCTTTTTCAATATCACGTCTATGTACTGATTATTTATGAATAAACATCAATCCGATGAAATTTTATGTTAAATATATCCAAAAAATATTCTAATATGGTTATTTTAGGTTGTTGGATATATCTTTACCATTTCATACCCATTGGTTTATAATTCACATGAATGGATTCTTTTAAGTGAAGAAAATTGTACGTCGTCTTTTCGATCAGTAATATTTCTTCTCCATGTCCATGTTTTTTATTAATTTATTAATATCCTTATACATTATTATATTATTTCTTGGGTTTTTTAAATTGAATTTTATTTAATTTACAAAATCATAAAATCAATGTTATTTTTTGTTTTCCTCATGATCTTATTATTCCACAACATTATTCAGTTTTTGTAATTAATATTCAATTAAATTAATTCATTATTAATAAAAATAAATTATAATTATTTTTCTAAAAAATTTATTTATAATTTATTTCTATTTTTTATATTATTATAAAAAATTTAAAATTATTTATTATTATTTTCTAAATAGTTTTGTATTTTTATATTAACATATTTTTTATCTATGTCGTTATCCTTTAATATTTATTATTATTCACATTGGATATGAAATAATTATATCATCCACATTCATTTTCTGGAAGCCTTATGTTCATGTACAATTTAGACATTGAAGACACCCACTTCTTTGTCAGGGGTTAAATATTTTATGAGGGAATCATGAATGTTTTCATGTTCATCTATTTCACATAGGTATATATTTTCATTATGTGACATACATGATAAGAATTATATAGCCATCTAATTCGTTAGAAAAATTGTTATATACAATCAAATAATTTTTAATGGTTTTGGGAGTGAACTAAATCCAATATATTTATGGTAATGTAGAGTGAACCCAATTAACTATATCATATTACTCTATCTACTATTTTATGTTGGTAATTACTATAAAAATTTAAATAAGAGATTATTTTATAATTATATGTATGTGTAACATTACTGTGATATATTAATATTTTATGACACTTCCATGTGTCATGCTTTTATGGATTATGAAAATTGTAACCTGATTCGACATTATTTTATCTCATTCTACATGTTATGTCTAAATACATATGTCATTATCCATGATTTATGATCAATATTCTATTTTTTATGGTTTAATTATGTTATTTTCATGTTCCTTTATTATATTATCATGCATACATGTTCATATTATGCTCACTAATGATATTTGATAGATAATTTCTATGTTCATTCCATTCTGAACATCAGATCTCACACATTCTTGTATTTCAATTCCATAAGTAATAGAGATTACATTTATGGATTATATGTCTTCAATGGTATTATATGTGAAAATATGTTTTGGGATATGTTTAATAATGTTTGTAAAGTATTTTGGTTACGTTTGTATTCTATAAAAAATGAAGAAACATGATTTAACGGGTGATTTATTTATATATGTAATGAATATTAGTAAAAATGGTGAATTATATATATTTTAATTGTTGGGACAAAAAATTAATATCATTTAACATCATATATTCATGGTTTCATTTTACTCTGCTGATATGATTTCTTTTTGTGTTTGATATCTTCTGGTGTCTGGGCTTTGTGTGTGTGGTTTGTGTGGTAAAAAATCATAAAACGTGTTGGTGACTTCATAAGGATATATGGTATGTTATTTTTTTATAGATAAAATATTTTATGGGCTAGGTTTATATATTTCATATTAAGGAATTCCATATTAGTATTATCTAGCTGTTATGTAGGTATTGAGCATGGTATTTTGTTTTTTTTGTTATATAGAAACATGATGAACTATATTAGAGAATTAGGAAGTGTTAGATGTGTATTCATTGATACATGTACCACTTGGAATTCTTGAGGGTATATATTGGGTTCTATTTATGCACAATCCAGATGACCCTCATGAGGGTCGAGATGAACACGGTCCACGTATAGATGGTCCATGGAAGATATGGTAGCCAAATTATATTGTTGGCCAAGGATGGAAACATAATTACTACATGAGGAATAGATTTTTACTGATCATCAATAGTATTAGCTGGGGGACATGGTGATTAAATACATCTATGAGATATCTAAGTTAATATTTATACACATAACATCCTACAATTATGAAGGGATTAAGTTGACCTTATTAAACTGAGTTCTCAATTGAGTTGGCCTTGATAATAATTACTCAAATTGATATTCCTCAAATGATAAGGGTGAAAATGGTGATGTAAATACTAATAAGATTAGTACAAAAACTAGTGGAATGTAAATGTATACATTGGTCCTGGAACCCCAGACATGTACTCAGTTGTTTGGTGCCAAAAATATTTATTTAACACAGAACATTTGGTGACAAGTGAGATGATCCAAGATAAACATATCTTCATATTACATAATTTTTCTAAATTAAATGTTTAATTTCAGATTTAATTTCAAAATCCCTAGAATAAATCGTTTAGTGACTTACTGTATTGTCAATTGAAGAAATGTGTTTTATATTTCTTATAAAGAGTTTTCATTAATTGGGACACACTATACTAACTTCTGGACTTTTTAAATTTTAGATTCGACTACATAGCATAGGAAGTTGAATCATAAGAAATTTGTGGTCTCAATTTATTAATAGAGATAAAAATACTTCTCAATATTACAATAGGGAGAAAACCTGATCATTGGAAAAATATTATATTAAATGAACAATAACAAAAAGGATTGTTCATAATTTGTAATGGAAAGACACATAATCCTAAATTATTGAATATATACACTGACATAAGATTCAAGAAACATGGGATAATAAATATTATCCCTATATAATAACATTGGAATAAAATTTATAATTGTTACATTGGAAAAATTATAGGAAATTCATAAATTTTCTGCATAACTGACTATATCAATTTCACACTCAATCTTGTTAACATAGAAATCCACATCGGGTTGATTCACAATATTTTGTACATATAAAACATCATTGTGTTCACTTAAAATAATTTGAACATAGTTAACTACACCGAGTTCACTCTAGATCTTGTGAATATATCTAACAATATTGAGTTCACTCTCAATCTTGTGAACATAGAGAACCTCATCCAGTTCACCCTCAACATCTATATATCATGTGGTATAAATATTTTACCACTTCATGATAGGGTGAAATAGGGCCCTACTCATCATTATCCATATAAATGTGTACCATAAAATACCAATCATTCATACTATCATTAAAATACATAGGATGATAATTGGTTCCATATCATTAATAAATTATATGACATAATGTGATATAAAATAAAAATTAGTTGATAACATATGATCAATCACACAAATAGGGAATTTAATAAATGCATTTAAAAGGTAACTCATTGAACATAATGGCATATGAGATAATCTTTTAGTGTTATAGAGTAAAATTGAAGTGAAAAGTGTCTTTAGAAAATATTTTTACATGTTTCCCTAAAAAATAAAAATTTATACATCACATTCTAAAAGAAGACTTTTTTGTAAATTTAAAGAATCATTTCAACTTTCATTTTTTGAAATAAAATCTCATTTATAATTCCTTCAACAAGACTAATTTATTTCAAAAAAATTAGTTAATTTTTAAAAAAATTTACACTAAATAAAAATAATTGTCAACAATCAATCCATGAAAAATAGTTAAGGGTTCCCCCAAGTAAATATGGTGTGGATGATAAAATATATGATAATTAAATGGAAACCACTTTAGTATTGTTAAATTCTATTATTGAAACTCAAATACTCAAACAAGTGGTGAATCATCCATTTGAAACTAAATAAAGAGAATTTTTAAGATCAATATATTCATAGGAATATTTTCATTTCAAAATAATAATGGATAATATTAGTAGGAAGACTAAATATTAATATAGATGGAAAAGATCTCCTTTGGAATGGATGGATGTTATTATTAATTACATAAAATTTTATAGAGAAATAAATCCATAACATTATTCCCCAAAAAAATTGGTTGAATGGAATTTTAATATCATTATAGAATAAAATAAATATATCATGTAAAGCCAAAGACTAATAAGAATAATTATGACTCAAGAAAATATGTTGAGTTAAGAAAACACCTTACCTTAATAATTTTCTACTAAGAAAATGATTTGAAAACCTATATAATAATCATTAAGATCGTAATTACTAGTTCTACGACCTTATTAATTTATATAAATGTTTTTACTATTATATTATACTCATTTATTATCCATTCATAAATTATTTATCAATTATTTCACTATTAGATGTTGTAATTTCAATTTTTTTACACATGTTTCTTAATAAAGGCATTTAACCCTTTTATTTTACATTAATTTCATCATTATCAGATAAAACATATATTTGAATCATAATGATTCAATTATCAATACATCCACAATTTTATTTGTTGAGAACTATGGGAAAGGATTGAGATAATGAGATCTAGTTGAGCTTATTTTTGGTTCTAGGTTTTCATAAAAAATCTGTTATATATTAATAATAAGTTAAATATTAATATCAAATTTTAAAAAATTAACTATAAATTATTTGATCATCAGTGTTTAATAGTTCAAGTATTTAATTTTATATATTCTTCCATAATAAAAATTTATTTTATTGTTTGCGTAGGTGGTCAAATCGACCGAATTAAGATATGGAAAAATCAATTAGTAAGTATGGTCATGAAAGTGATTTGATTGAATTGATATCATTATTATTGAGGAATAATGATATTATTTATATGTCTTATTGGGGTGAAATTTATTTTAATATAGATATATGAATAATAAAATACATTATATATAGAAGACGAATTACTTCAACTCAAGGAGGATGTAGTCCACACATGCATGTGTATGATGTTTCCATTTTTAATAGAACATGTCAGGGGTAGGAAATGGTTTATCATTTATATAATAATAATACATATATAAATAAAATAATATTTCATTAAATATAATTATTTATCCATCCATTTAATTTATTAATGAAAAATAAAACAATTCTTTCATAGAGGTTTTAGTCCACACATATGTATCACAAAAATTTAATTTTTATAATGAAAAATGGGGAAGTTAATTAAAATTTATTCCAGAAAATTAAAAAAATGTATATATAAATAATAATGATTTAATCATGCTGTAATTGTTATGATATCTTAGAGGTGAGAGACAGATAATGAAAAAAATGGAGAGTGATTATAACATACACTGAAAATTTGATCTTTATGTTGAAGTAATTTTTTAAAAAGGCTGATTTAGGATTCTATTTGGATCAATGGGTTAAAAAAGGTTGGAAATAAATATATTGATAATAAAAATAGTAGATTTATAAGTTTGATTTTAATTTTACAGTTCCCTTGAATGGGAGGATGAATACCAATATTATAAGTGGAGGAAATTCAATTTTAGTAAGTATAACTTCCTAAAAGAAATTGTGAACATAATTCACATGGAAAGTGGAGTCCAATATGAAAAATAAATTTTATAATATATGTTTTGTTTTGGAAACACCTTATCCATTTGTTTCAATACATATTTGTTTCATGTTTATGACTTTTCCACAAAGACCCCTTTTACCTTTCATAGCATTTATCATGGTAAAAAATATATGACAATTGTAATTAATAAAATTAGTAAAAATTTAAATATGAAATGTTAAAAAATTATTATAATTTCAAATTTTGAAATCACTTTTTTTATAAAATTTCTATGTGTAAGAAAAATTATTTTTAGTGGCATTAAACATAATGTGAAAACACCTTTTTAGAATTTAAGAGTATTTCTAAGCATAAAATTTATCAATAGGATAAAATTATCAATTTTAATATTTGTATGAAAGTGAATGATTTAATTTTAAAATTATAATTTTTATCTTCATTTTAGTGAATTATATAAACCTATGTTTACCATATTAATATTTAATTTAAAAAATGTCCAAATCTATATTAATAAAATATTACATAGGATAAAAAATGATATACTTGAGTTATATAAACCATAAATATAATTTTAAATGAATAATTATAATACTAAAATGATTACAGGATAAATTAAAATATTTTATAATATTCTATTTCTTTCTTATATAATGATAAATTCATAAATGCTATTGTATTGGTAAAATATTTATTTTCCACTATTCACCAAAAAATAAACTATTTCAAAAAAAATATTATGATATTATAATATTATTATGGTGAAACCCAAAATGAACTTCATTTTCTTAATTTAAAATGATAAAATTTAGGTATTTAACTTTTAAAGGGAGATATAAAATAAATTGATCAAAATATTTCTGTAGGAAAATAAACTTTTTAAATTTTAGTTGTTATTATTCTTATTTCTTATCAATTTTTTTGATATATAATTCATATAGAAAGTATAATATATAATCATTAAACCATAATATATTTATTTTCTTAAAAAATTCCTTAGGAAGTAAAGGATATTTTAAAAAAAATGTATTTTGTTTAAAATGAAAAAATATTTATTATTTGTCTATTAATGACCATATGACGGATGTTCATTTTTCTTGTTAAAATTTTCAAAACCATTAAATAAAATCATTATTTGTTCAATATTACTTAAAAACACATATCAATTTAAAAAAATAGTTTAATAGGAAATATTACTTTTATAATAAAATTTGCTAATAAAATACCATGTAAATTAATTATTTATATTCTAAAAAAGTTTCATTACTAACAATTTGATATTAAATTATTTTTTTAATTTTATAAATAAATCACATAATAATATTATTTTTGCAAAAATATATATAGTTTATAATAAAATAACTCGATTAAATATTATATTTTTTATATCATTAATACATTCTAAAATTGTATTATTGTTTACCTTGTATTTCAATATTTTGTCTCAATAAAATGTGTTATGGTTTTTTTTAGTCTAATAATTCCTTGAAAATTCACTCTTCAACATAGTATTTAATTCAAGGGAAATTGAAACTAAAATTTCATTATTTTTCATTCTACCCCTTAAGTAAATTGTATCGATGTAATTTAAATTCTCACCAATTAGAATAGATGGTGATATTAATAATATATCCTTGACTTTGTGTATAATTTCAAATGAAATTTCAACAACACTAATAGGGTTTAAACTAGGAAATTCATATCAAGATTGATTATTAAGACCCATATAATGGATGTAATCATGATATGGAGTTCATGGGGAGCCATTCACTTATAGATGCTCATCGGATGGTTTAAGATATGAAATGTGGCTAATTTATTTTAAATATTGATATGGGTTTTATGTAGATATATATAATCAATGTACAAAATCACATTAAATTCATCCTAAAGTAATAATAATAATATTTTCATGAGTTACATTCCCACAAACACAAACCTATGATTTAATGGTTATAAAATAAGAGGATTTCTCTAGTAATCAAATCATTGGGGTGATGATTTGATTCTATTATAAAACATCCAATATATAGTGGATTAATTATAGTTATAATCTTATAATAAATCTTAGAATATGGTCTGAATCATAATTGAACATTAATTATCATGATTCACATTAGATGTAGTCTTTTCATAGGTTATTCTTTATTATCTTGGTCATAGAGCTTACACATTTCTATTATCATCATTACCCTTTGAGGGAGGGGATATATTTGTATAATTCTCTAACTAATTATAATTTTATAATTTGATATTATTTTCCCAAGTTATATTTCCTAACCTCTTCTCCCTGACTCAATAAAATTGATAATAATGGAAAACATTTCTACACGTGAAAGACACCCTAAATTCTTTCAATTAATTTTCTCTGATATTTATCCTGCATTTTTTTATATGTGATTAGAATTTATTTCTTCTATGAGATTTTATATTTTAGTATACTTAAAACTTCACTTTCCTTTTCTTGTATCTGGAATAATAAGTGTCTGTAACTTCAACTTCCACTTCATTTATACATCAAACAAACTCATCATATATATCATTGTTTCTTATAACTAATTCCTTTTAAAGACCTAGTTTTAGAAAACTAAAAAATTATTTGACCTTATAATCAGTTTAAATAATAAAACTAGTGGTGTATGTTGAGAGACTTGTAAATTTTCATTTATATTAGCTCACATATTCATCCTTGTTTTCTTTCAACTCTAGGAATTCTCTCTTTATTTTCTAGTGGAGAGTTCAAGAAAAATATTTAGTGAGGAATAATTTCGTAAACCCCATCCAATATATATAGTCAAATTTTTCCTTATTTATCATATTTATAATTATAATCCACTATTTTTAAACCTAACATTATAAATTATAATAATATAAAATTACATTCTGATAGTTTTAAAATTGGAGGATATATAATATATTCTCCATATAATTGATCCATTATTTCGAAATTAATGGGTTGTAATTTCCACTAAATTAGGGTGAATGTTTTCACATAGAATATGTGATATTAATTTACCCCTTAGTGCATTCAAGAGCTTAATAAGGTTCATGTTATAGGTCATAAATTGGGAAACCTTATCCTAAGTTTTGTAACTCAATTTTTAATCTGTTAGGTTTCTTCATAGTACAATCATTTTATTGTTCATTTCATACACTTTTAGCTAGGTTTTCCTTTTCTCCATCCATTTCATAAATAAATGTAAATATGAATTATGAGAAAAATAAAAAATTCACAATATGGAAATATAAATATATAAAAATTATCTAATAAATGATATTCATATCCACACATATAAATATATAGGATTTAATCTAAGATATCCATGATTATTTTCTTATTAGGTTATCTAAAAAAAATATTTCATTACCTTTTAATAGTTCATAAAGAGAAGGTGATTTACCAAATAATACCCCTGAAGTGTGTCAAACTAGGTGTGCAGTTATGCCTCTATCATGAACTAGGTAAATATCAAGTTAATACTCAACCTACCATTTCTAAGTTAGTACCCCCTACATATATCTACTCTAGAGCATTATCCACATTTCGGTAACTAGAAAATGCTGTAATTGTTAGAAAATTGCACATTATCTACTTTACTAAAACATAATGAAATTATCCTATAATTAAACATATCCCAATAGTTTCTCCTATGGTTCTATCAATCTAATAAGAAATAATAAATAATATACTCAAAATAAATTACTACACTAATCTCCAAAAAACAACTAAACTAACCCATATAATTAAATTAACAAATCTTTGATACCAACTAATGTGCCCCAAAACCACACTCCTAGGACTTGTGCTAATTTATTTTACTCATGGGATGTGAAACCATTTGAGATGACCCAAGATAAACATATTTTTATTTTACCACATTTTAAAAAATTAAATATTACATCTCACAAATAATTTCACAATACCAAGATCTGAAGGTTTGGTATCTTTGAATACTAGCTATAAAAGGAAATTATTTTTTCAATTCTTATTAATATATTTCTATAATTTATTCACACTATAATCCCTTCTATAAATTTTTTAAGTTATATTAATTTTCATATCCTACGGAATATAAACAAAAGAAAGTGGTGAGCTCAAATGTTGGGTAAGGTTAAAAAAATACACCCAAAGTTTTACGGTTAGATCATAATTAATTGAAAAAACATAACCATTAGAGAAATATATTATTAAAAGAGTAATAAAAATTATATTTATTTATATAGAATAATATGAAGACATGTAATCCAAAATGATTTAATATATATGATTAAATATTGGTGAGGAAACCTAAGATTATAATAATTATCCATGGAATATAACATTATAATATAAAGTATAATTATGGAATATCAATATAAATTAGAAATAATGAAATAGTGAACTTATCCAACTAAAAAAATTTCATGCTCAATTTTATGAATATAGCTAACCACGTTGATTCTATACATAATTTTTCAAACATAGATTACCATATTGAGTTCACTCTTAGACTTCCAGACATAGCAAACCACAACAAATCCACTCTCAATATTGTGAATATAGTTAACCTCATTGAGTTCATGCCTAATCATGTGAACATGGATTCCCTCATCAGGTTCATAGTCAATATCCCTATCACATGTGGTTTAAAACGTTATAAAATTCATTTTATGGAGATATAGGACCCTTACCATCATCATCCTTGAATATTACATCTATAATATATCCTCATTAATCATATTATGAAAACCCAAGAAACAAAATGTGTTTCATATCATTTTCAAATCGTATATCATAACATGATATCAATTTTATTGTCGAATACCTAATGTTTAATCAACTAAAATGAGAATTTTATAATGTAATATAAAAGTTGAATCATAAAATAAAACACCATTAAAGATAAACCGTTTAGATTGAAAGATGAAAATAGAATAAAAGACAGAACTATTTCAAAAAATAATAATGTGAGGGTTCAGATTCCTAAAACCATTCTTTACTTTTTTTTCTAGGTCTGGATGGTGCCGAGAAGGAGTATGGAGGCGTTCTAGAGGCTATATGAGTGTTTTGGTAAATTTAAAGCACATTATACCTTAGAGTTTGGTGTATTTATACTAATTTGGAAGACATCATAGAGGATTTAGTGATGGTCATTATTTTTTGACCATAAGTTCAATAATGTAGCCCATGGAGTTGGTAGTTTGGTTGTGGGATGCACCACAACGAGTGAAATGACTTGGAAAACTATTCATATGGAATTTTAAAAGGATTTTCCATGCTATCAGGATTCAAGATTATGTTGTGTTTTTATGAATGGGTTTTATTCATCAAATTAATGTAGTTTACCTAGTGGATGTTCAATATATTAATATAGTTGATTGATATGGGGTAAATCTAACAAAGGACAATGAGGCATTATAATGGGACTTATGTGGTTTTTATATACTTAACCATGTGAAGTATGAAGGGAGTATCCATAAAACGTTTATGGGGTGTTGGTTGGGGGAACATAAGATTTCATTCTATCTGATTCTAACATTAGATTATTTTTATGTTTTTTGGATGTTTTACAAATGTGAGGGGGAAATCATCAATGGTTTATGTTTTATCCCAGTGATCAGTATGTGGTGGTTGTTTTATAGACCTATTTTAATATAGGCTTCAATATATAGTTTATATCATCGATGATGAATGAAAAAATTGATATGAAATTCGCTCCCATCAACATGGGAGCCTAATCACATGAGACATCTAGATTATGTTTAATGTCCATTTGTATTTTACTCACTGCCACTTTCCAGATGATGAGTCTAGAGAATAATTTCTAGAGGAGTTGTTTCACCCTGTGATCTGATATGATGTTACACTATTAATAATTTCAATGTATGTGATGGTGTAAAATATGTTGAAGGTGATTGAGAAGATACACTCATTGGGAGGACATCCCAGAGAGGGAGTCCCATAAATCATATCAAGGATTACATATTAAAGTAGTTGACCTAAAATGTTATGTTAGATGATGTTCTGACTAATGGAGAACTAATCCATTTAATCCTTCTTACATGGTTCTTGATCCAAAAGTTTCTAAGTGTATAACGAGAGATTTACATTTTCATTCTCTATTTATGAATTCAAGTTCGCGTTAAATATCATTGGCCGAAATCTCAAAAATTTCAGCATTGTTGTAGTAGTTTGGACCCTTTTCTGTAATAACATATTTTTCTTATGAGGATGTATTGACAACAGGGGCCACATGGTCTTATTCTTAAACTTGTATGTTGTTTTTTCATATCTGTGATATCATTTTAAAGTATTTCATATTTTATTTTGGTTTTTCTTTATTATGTGTCTTTTAAAGTTGTTTTTGAGAAAAATTGTACTTTTTGGAATGGACAGTGAGAGGCTCATATTTGGAGAACGGGTAGTGGAAACCATACTCTAGCACATTAAAACTGTTCACCCTGGACAATGGCATTGTCTAGGATACACGGCCCAGAGTATAGACATACAGGATAACCATGTCCCTAAGAAGTGGCTATGTTTGGGGAACATGGATTTTCAAATCAAAATGTTCCCCTTCTACAAAACCGAGTGGCTACTTATATCTTTTAATTGAGGTGTCGCGTAGTTGGTTCATAGTTTTGAAAACCATTCATCCAAACCATATCGCCTACCAAATCATTAAAAAGATTGAAATTATAGTTTTTATCCTCCATCATTTTGACACCAAACCACCCCTAACTCACCCCATTAGAATTTATCAACACTATTTGTGCCTCAACCTTCCTTATTTATCTTTTTTATTTCAAAATCTTAGTGTATTTGGGTGGAAAATTCAATAAGTCTCCAAGTAAGATCATTTATTCATCTTTTTCTTCTTTTTCTTGGCCTTCTCTTTTTTCTCTCTTAGATTCACATTCCTAAGAAAGATAGGTTGACCTAATATGGAATCATTATTTTTTTATGTATAATATTGATTAATTAGATGTGTTATTTAATTCCTAGGGTCTCTCCTTACTGCGGTTATAGTTTTTAACTTGTTTTCTATTGTTTCCAAGAATGTGGTTGGCATTTCCAAGTTTTGGCATTGATTGATGATTTTAGAATGATTGATTGTATTCTAAATGGTTTCTAAAAATTGTATGTATAGTGTAAATCATGTTTTCCAAAGGTTTTTCTCTATATATGGATTTAATATGGGTTTTCCTATTGAAAATGGTTGTTTTCCAAGTGTGTTTCAATTATTTGAAGTGTGTTATTGTAAGAGGTGTCTCGTGTGACATAGTAAATGGAATTCAGCACAAGGGTATCCAAGGTATCTAGGTGGGAATACTAGTTTTAGTATGTTAGGCAGGTCAGCATAGCCTTGGCCTAGCCATATTAATTAGATCATGTGACGACACTAACAAAACATTCGTGTAATGGTGATTCCAGGCTTGGAAAAGACTATTTCATCTGATGAACCATTTGATAACTAAGATTATGAGGATCCTAGGACCTCGCTAACCCTTGTGCGTTAGGTATTTCCCAGGGTGCTCATGCTATGATTTCCATTCTGCTGATTTTTGTCACTACAAGAAAACCGTCGTTTAGCACCGGTTTTTTCGCGGCGGTTTTAAAAACCGCCGCGAAACGCATTTTCGGGGCGTCATTTCGCGGCAGTTTTATGAACCGCCGCGAAAACACCGCCGCTAAACGGAAAAAATATATTTATTTTTTTTTAATTTTTTTTTAATTTTATTTGAGGATTAGCAGCGGTTTTTTAAAAAAACGACGTGAAATAGCGGCGGGTTTCTGTAAAACCGTTGTTGAATGAAATGAAAAAAAAACGTGAGAAACCCCAAAATCACTAAAACGACCATAACATTTGATCCGGGCGTCCGTTGAAGTGCCACGACCAGTCAAATCGAAGATCATGAAGAGATATAGAGGCACATATAATCAAAACCATGAGACGGTCTAAGGTGTGGAAGATATTAGAGTTATAAGAAATTTGAAAAAAGTTCTCCAACTTCAAACGGCCATTACTTTCGCTCCGGGTGTCCGTTTGGGCTCTACCACATATCAAATCGAAGCCAGCAAAGAGAGATACGCACCGGTTCAACAAAAGCATGCTTCTGTTAGGTTTTTCGACCCAAAAAACCCCTCCTAAGGCCTTCAAAACCCCATTTCCGTCACCAGTGTCCCGTCGAACTTGTCTTCAAACAGACCTAACTTTCGATCCGCGTGTCAGTTTGGCCTCCTCCACCTGCCAGATCATATCTCGTTCCATGAGCTTTAGTTTGACTAGTCGCGGCGCCCACATGCACTCCTAGATCATATGTTATGGCCTTTTTAGTGGGTATCGGGTTTGTTATGTTTTTCAGTGTCTCGTTTCTAGCACCTGTTCTCCGTTAGCTTTTTTTAAATGGTCATAACATCCGATCCGTCTGTCCGTTCAATCTCTTTCACCTTTTAGGTTGAAGAGAGTTTCAAGATCTTTGATTTGACAGGTCGCAGATCTAAAACGGACTCTCTGATCATAAGTTATCTCCGTTAATGTGAGTCCAATGTTTTTGTCTCTTTATGACCGTTTTGACGGGTTTCAACGGTAGCTCCATTTATTACGGTTTATTTGGGTTTCCATGACTTTTTATCTTTATCAATGGTTTTTCATGGGTTATTATGATGGTTATGTTGAATTATTAAGGAGTTTTCTAGAGTTGTCACGAGTTTTCATGTGTTCTCATTTTTTCTAATGCCTCATTCTTCATATGCTTGTCCATCCTTTTTCATGCGTTTTCATGATTTTTCATCCCTTATCACGTCTTTTCATACTTTTTCATGTGTTTCCTTTATTATTTATTATTTATTCTTCATTATTTATTATTTATAATATACATTAATTTATTTATTATCTATTATTTGTAATTGGTTATTTATTATTTATTATTTATTATTTATTATTTATTATTTATTATTTATATTTATTTATTATTCATTTTTGTTTATTATTTATATTTATTTATTATTTATATTTATATTTATTTATTCTTTATTATTTATATTTATTTACTATTTATTTTTATTTATTATTTTTATTTATTTATTTATTATATTTATTTATTATTTATTATTTATATTTATTTATTATTTATATTTATTTATTATTTATTATTTTCTATTTATTATTTATTATTTATATTTTTTTATTATTATTTATTATTTATTATTTATTATTTATATTTATTTATTATTTATTATTTTCTATTTATTATTAATTATTTATATTTATTTATTATTTATAATTTATTATTTATTATTTATTATTTATTATTTATTATTTATTATTTATTATTTATTATTTATTATTTCTTATTTCTTATTTCTTATTTCTTATTTATTATTTATTATTTATTATTTATTATTTATTATTTATATTTATTTATTATTTATTATTATTTATTATTTATATTTATTTATTATTTATTATTTATTATTTATTATTTATATTTATTTATTCCTTATTATTTATTATTTATATTTATTTATTATTTATTATTTATATTTATTTATTATTTATTATTTATTATTTATTATTAATATTTATTTATTATTTATATTTATATTTATTTATTATTTATTATTTATTTTTATTTATTATTTATTATTATTTATTATTTATATTTATTTATTATTTATTATTTATATTTATTTTTATTTATTATTTTTATTTATTTATTATTTATTATTTATTATTTATATTTATTTATTATTTATTATTTATTATTTATATTTATTTATTATTTATATTTATATTTATTTATTATTTATTATTTATTATGTATTATTAATATTTATTTATTATTTATATTTATATTTATTTATTATTTATTATTTATATTTATTTATTATTTATTTTTATTTATTATTTATATTTATTTATTATTTATTATTTATATGTATTTATTATTTATTATTTATTATTTATTATTTATATTTATTTATTATTTATTATTTATTATTTATTATTTCTTATTTCTTATTTCTTATTTATTATTTATTATTTATTATTTATTATTTATTTTTATTTATTATTTATTTTTATTTTTATTTATTTATTATTTATTATTTATTATTTATTATTTATTATTTATTATTTATTATTTATTTTGTTTGTAATTTATTATTTATTATTTATATTTATTTATTATTTATATTTATATTTATTTATTATTTATTATTTATTATTTATATTTATTTATTATTTATATTTATATTTATATTTATTTATTATTTATTATTTATTATTTATTTTTATTTATTATTTATTTTTATTTATTATTTATATTTATTTGTTATTTATAATTATTTATTATTTATTATTTATACTTATTTATTATTTATTATTTATTATTTATATTTATTTATTATTTATCATTTTCTATTTATTATTTATTATTTATATTTATTTATTATTTATTATTTATTATTTATTATATATTATTTATTATTTATATTTATTTATTATTTATTATTTTCTATTTATTATTTATTATTTATTTTTATTTATTATTTATATTTATTTATTATTTATATTTATTTATTATTTATTATTTAAATTTATATTTATTTTTTATTTTTTATTTTTTATTTTTTATTTATTACTTATTATTTTTTATTTTTTATTTTTTATTTTTTATTTATATTTATTTATTATTTATTATTTATTATTTATTATTTATTATTTATATTAATCTATTCTTTATTCATTATTATTTATTATTTATATTTATTTATTATTTATTTTTATTTATTATTTATACTTATTTATTATTTATACTTATTTATTATTTATTATTTATATTTATTTATTATTTATTATTTATTATTTATTATTTATTATTTATTATTTATTATTTATATTTATTTATTATTTATTTTTATTTATTATTTATATTTACTTATTATTTATTATTTATATTTATATATTATTTATTATTTATTATTTATTATTTATTATTTATTTATTATTTATTATTTTCTATTTATTATTTATTATTTATATTTATTTATTATTTATTATTTATTATTTATTATTTATTATTTATATTTATATTTATTTATTATTTATTATTTATTATTTATTATTTATATTTATTTATTATTTATTTATATTTATTATTTATTTATTATTTGTTATTTATTATTTATTATTTATATTAATTTATTATTATTTATTTATTATTTTTATTTATTTATTATTTATTATTTTCTTTTTATTATTTATTATTTATATTTATTTATTATTTATTATTTAATATTTATTATTTATTATTTATTTATTATTTATTATTTATTATTTATTATTTATTATTTATTATTTATTATTTATTATTTGTTAGTTATTATTTATTATATATTATTTATTATTTATTATTTATTATTTATTATTTATATTTATTTATTATTTATTATTTATATTTATTTATTATTTATTATTTATTATTTATTATTTATTATTTATTATTTATTATTTATTATTTATTATTTAGTATTTATATTTATTTATTATTTATTATTTATATTTATTTATTATTTATATTTATTTATTATTTATTATTTATATTTATTATTCCTTATTTATTATTTATTATTTATTATTTATTATTATTGAGTTTATATTTATTATTTATGTATTATTTGTTTTTTCAATTAATATATATAAGTATATTAAATTCTGTTTATTAAACAAATGGCGAGCTTGCTGGAGTGGTAAAGTCTTTGGAAAATATGCAAGAGGTTAGGGGTTCAAATCTCACCAAACGCAGAATTTATTTATATTGCATGTGCATGTGCATGTGCATATGCATGTGCATGTGCATGCATGGATAAATAAATAAATAAAATAAATACGAAATAAAATAAATACGAAATAAGAAAATAATAAATACGGAATTAAATAAATAAATAAATAAATAAATAAATAAATAAATAAATAAATAAGATAAATAAATAAATAAATAAGATAAATAAATAAATAAGATAAATAAATAAAATAAAATAAATAAATAAAATAAATAAATAAAATAAATACGAAATAAAATAAATAAATAAATAAATAAATAAATACGAAAAATAAATAAAATAAATATATATATATATATATATATAAATATATAAATAAATATATAAATAAATATATAAATAAATATATAAATAAATATATAAATAAATATATAAATAAATATATAAATAAGTATGTAAATAAATATATATTATTAAAAAAATTACAAAAAATTACAAAAATAACAAAAATAAAAAAAATAAAAAAATAATAAAAAATAACAAAACCACCGCTAAATCATTTAGCGGTGGTTTAAACCGCCGCGAAACGTTCTGCGACGGTTTTGAAAACCGCCGCAAAATAGTTTCCCGACGCATGATTTAGCGGCGGTTTTGAAAAACCGCCGCTAAATGCCTTTTTTGCCGTAGTGTGTGTCTCTGTCCTTTCTAATTCCAAACCGTGTTTTACTTAAAATATTCATCATTATTTTCTTTAAAAACAAGCATATTAATTTTTCAGATAATGTTAATGCATGGAATCACATTTTTTGTTTCCCTACAAGGAATTTTGATCACACACTACCTAAACCATTATGATTATGTAGATTTTTTTATGTTTGAACTAGGTAAAGGAAAGGTTCCTCACAGTGGCAATGGAGGTTTATATACTAGTGTTTCTTTTGTTTGATGGTAGTGGTGGTAGTGGCATGAGGATGTTGACCCCCTTGTTGTGTGGAGGCTAGTTAACCTATTTGGTCCCAACCCATTTTGGTATTTTGGTTTATGGATGTAATTTTCCAAATGTTTATCTCTTTCTATAGTGTTATCTTATGGACTCTTGTATTTTGGTTATTGATTATGATGTGTTGTGTTATTATTTTTGGCTAATTGTAGTTGATTATCATGGGATAAATAATTCCCAAAAATGTTCGTTAATACCCAGGAACAAATTTCTATCCTATAGATATTTGTAATTCCCTTTGAACCATTCCAAGTGTTGGGTCGAGTGTCGGTTTTGATGGAAATATGGCCTGGTTTGAGATAAAATAGAATCAAAGGTAGGTTTTTTCCTTTGTTTGGGTCCTATTATTTCAATGAGTCTAGATAGACCAAAACTAGGAATTCTAGGCCTTGATGTTATGGTTGTGAGTGGGGTGTCTAGCCAACACCCCTTGTGATAGGCCTTGGGTCACCATGGGATGTTTAGGATATATTTTTACTTATCCTATGAGTGTGATTTATAAGATATAGAATATTCATGGACACTTAGTGGGGGTGGAGTAGTTTTCTATGTTATTAATATTGTTATGGTTTTATCTTAATTTAAAGAATTTCATTGTGGTTATTGCTGAAACAAATATTTTATGGATAATTAATTGATGGTTTCCTTATGATTGTTGACTATTATTGCAACATGAATCCCTAAAGGATTCCTTTGAAATTGTTAGAAGAAGTAGGATAGAGTTATCCTTTACTAGTTGATCAGAGATTAGTGGAATCTGTTGTTCGGGTTGTCTGAGTATTGGATCAAAGAGTGGGATTTGGTACTTTTCATGAAAAGGAAGCCAAACCAAGTATAGAAAAGGAAAAATTTCTGGTGTTTCTCAATAACAAGCCTCCGTCCTTCTGGTGTAGAAAAAAACCCCTATAAGGGGTAGGATTTGATTGAGAAGATAGAGAGGATCTTTATTAGTTTTGATATTCATCATGTGGTAAAATTGAAGTGTGATTAATTCATGTTGGAAGGTCCTGGACAAAGGTTGCGGGACTCAATGATCTATACTGGGAAGTATGAGTATCTGGGTTGGAAGTACTTCAAGGTTTTCTTCAATGAGCAGTGTTTTACAAAGAATTTCAACCTTTCTATGAACTTGTAATTTTTGGGTCTCTATTAGGGGGATTGGACCATGTTGTAATCTGCAAACTGTTTTATCGAATTTCTTTGTTTCACACCTATGGTGGTTTCTGATGATAAGCTAAAGGATCATAGTTTCGAAATGGGGTTTTGGAAAGGCATTTGGTCTCATGTATTCTTGTTAATGTTGAAGAATTATGCTGATAAATTTGACCATGACCTTATGGTAGAGATTGATAGTGTTGGGAAGTCTATTTTTTCTAGGACCATTTTATAATATGGATAGGGTAGCGGTAGTTCAACTAAAAATAAAATAAATAATGATGTGTAGTAAAAGAGGAGAGGAGGTAGCTATAGACACCCATCTCAACCTCCATTTTTTGTGACCAATGGTGGTGGTTTATCTATAACCAATTTGGAAGGTTGGGGAACATGTTGGTAGTGTGTCCAACACCACCAAGACCATGTTATTAGTGTGGAATCTTAGGGAATTTGTAGAGGATTTGTAATAGTGGGATGAAAAATTAGAGTGGTGGAGGTTCCTCATCCCATATAGAATTACTATATTTGTCTATTTCATCAGGGGATATGGGTTATCAATCTATTGGTCATGGTAGAAATGTTTAATCCTAATATGGGCAGAGTCTTATCAGGTAAAAGCTTCTAGTAAATAGTTATGCATAGACTTCTTTAGATATGAAGAATCTTCTTGATATGGATGAGGAACTAGAAGAATCAAATATAGTACGTACAATTGTATGAGGTTCTATTTTTATTGTATCATCTATAGTTGTCACATTGTCTGATATAAGTTCTTATAATTATTCTATTTCTTCCCATCTTGTGTAATTTTTGCAATTTACAGTGGAACTCATTCCATATTATGTGGATTTGGTTATCCCACATGGTAAGAACAGATTGCGGGGTTTCTTGAGTCCATCATGTTCTCTTACTATATCTCAGGACGAGATGGAATGGGATTTTCTAGTTTTAAAAATGGACCCATTTGAGGGGATCCTAAGTATGGATTTGATGGTGCGTTTCAAGGAACACACTGATTGTTATAACATGGGGTGATATTTGTTTCACCCAATAGTAGTACCCATGTATTCCATGGTGAATGGGATCCTTAGTCAGGGTGACATGGACCTACACTTCTAGAGCTGGTTGATCCTACTTTCCATATCCTTCTCGAATGTTGGAAGATGATGGTAGAGGTTCTGAGGATAGATTACCTGATGTGGTATATGAGTTCCCAAAGGTATTTTCAGATTATTTCTCAAGGTTTCCTACATATCAAGATTTGGAGTTCATTGTTGATTTATTGTGGGGAACATAGCGTATATATCTTCCATCATATTTTATATCCCCCCACTAAATTTATGTAATTAAAGATACAAATGTATGATTTATAATCTAAAGGATTCAATGACCCGAGCATCTCACCTTGGGTTACCTAAATGTTTTTATCTATAAATAATTATGGATCCCTCTATTTTTTTATTTTCAAAAGGAATTTGAATAAGGTAATAATTAAAAATAATAAATATTCCCTCTATTGATGACCTATTAGATTATCTTGAGTGGGAAAAGTGGTTCTACAAGATTGGCATGTGCTCCAAGTATCATCAGGTCAGGGTTTAAGAAGTGAACATTCCCAATATGGCCTTCTGTAGTAGGTATGGCCATTTTCAATGTTTGTTCATGCCATTCGGATTGAAAAATTCTCTAGTAGTCTTCATGGTGATTATAAACCTTGTTTTCCATCAATACCTTGACTCCTTTATTATCATGTTTATTGATGACATCCTAGTCTATTTTAAGACTATGGAATAGGATAAATACCACTTGAGGATCATGTTAGTTACTCTTCAAGAAGGACATCCTTATACAAATCTTTCCATGTGCACATTTTGGATTTGGGATTTCATGTTTCTAGGATACATGGTCTCAGAACATGGGGTTTATATGGAAACAAATAAGATCGAAGCAGTGATTTAATCAGAGAAACAAAGGAATGTCTTTAATATCAAGAGATTTTTAGGCCTATTAGGGTATTACAAGAGGGTTTTTAGGGATTCCCCTCATCTTTCTTTTCTCATGATTTCACTTACCTAGAAATTGGTAATGTTCAAAGAGATTACAAAATGTTTGGCATATTTCATGGAGCTAAAGTAGTGTTTTACCACTACCACCATGTTAGTCTTATCAGAATCTTAGAAGGGATGCATATTCTTCCATGGAACCACAAGTATGGGTATTGGGTGCATATTGATGCAAGATAACCATGTGGTGGTGTATGGTTCTCTCTAACTCTATCCCAAAAAATTAATTACCCAACGCATGAATTGGATTTGGTAATATTGATGTGTTCCATGAAAACGTAGCATCACTATATCTTCAAGGAGAATTTTTTTTTTACTCATATCAAAATATCATGTCCTACCTTTTTTCCCATAAGGATATAAATTTGAGGTAGTGTTAATTTGTTGAGAACCATTAGGGGTTAGATATTGATATTGTATATACCCTAGGAAAATGGAAGGTAGTTGAAGATTCCCAATATAGGAATGTTCTAGTGAAAGTAGTAAAAGAGTCAAGTTTTGAGTGGGCTTTGATGGTGATTTTCACCTAAATTTACCTAGAAACCAAAGATCATATCAATGTTATGTTTGTGGATAGTTTTCATTTGACTACCTATCTTCTGATGTTGATTAAGAAATAAAATCTTCATGACGAGTTGTTTTGTTACTCCATGAAGATCCTATATGGTGGAGACGTTCCAAACAAGTGGTCCTTGTCACCTAAGGTAGTACATTGATTCAAGGATCACTTTGTCTGGCTGTTGGACTTGTGAAAGGGGTGATATAGGATGTCCACCCATATTAGTTGTCTATTTATCCTAGTACCACCATGATGTTTAATATTTTATGTTGTTTTTTTGCCTAGAAAATGGTGGGATATAACTGACATTGTATCCAGGTGTTATAATTCTCAGTAGGTTAAGGCCAAGCACTAGAGACCCTCCAGTTTTCTTTTGCCTATATCCATTCCTACATGGAAATTAGATGAGGTTACGATGGACTTCATCATTAGACTACCTCTTATATATCAATAAAGGAATTCTATTTTGGTGGATATTGATTATATGACCAAATCAACTCATTTAATTCCAATCAGGGACTCGACCAAGGAGGATGACCTTGGCCGGTTATATATTCAAACGATATTGATGATTCATGGTGTGTTATTATCTATTATTTCAGATATATACCCCCACATTACCTATCAATTTCGGGAAGGTATTCAAAAGGCAATGGTGTCCTAGGTAAAACTTATTATGGAACACTATCCTTAAATGGATGTTCAAACATAGTGGGAAAACTATATCTTGGAAGACATGATCGCAGCAATTTTTTTGGATTTCGGGGGCTTGTGGGATAACCATTTTTGATTGATGTATTTTTTTCATATAATAATAGTTAAAAATCCTCTATTAAAATGGATCTATTTGAGGCGCTATATGGTTGGTTGTGTCAGTCGGCTTTGTGAGGGTAAGAGTTAGAAGAGACCTCATTATTGGGAACATTCCTTGTGTAACAAATATCTGATGAAGACAATTTAACTAGTAAGTGGTTTTTGAAAATGCTATGCTACCATAAGTATTATGTTGATCAGTGGTTCCAAGCCTTGGAATTCTTAGTGGGTGACCAATTGATTCTAAAATTATCAACTCACATGGGTCATTGTCATGTTGGTAAGCAAGGAAACATAATACTAAGGTATTTCAGACCTTTTTAGATTACAAAGAGAGTTGGTAATGCAGAATACTATTTATATATTATAACCATGTTAACGTTGATCTATGATGTGTTTATTGTTTCAAAATCGAATAAGAATAATCTAAATCCATCTCACATATTAAACTAGGAAGGAATAGAACCAGAGTCTGATTTTTCTGTTCTTTAATGACCAGTAAAGATTGTGGATTCCCAAGTGAAACTGATTTGAGGAAAGTCCATACTGTTGTTTTGAATCCTTTGGAAACACATGAATTACTATCATGAGACATGGGAGTTGAAATATTGGGTGGATGATCTTTATCCACATTTATTCTCTTATCAGAATTTGGTTTTACTTATGACGGAAGAAAGGAATCAAGTTTGGGAGAAATAAATCCTCTATGATATAATTTTGAATTATTTCCTATTTTATTTTGGGTATTGTATTTATTAAATGTATTTCCCAAGATATTTTAGAAAAAATTGTGGTTTTTGGACCTGAAGCGGGAGACATTCTATTTGTGCAATGTTAAATGAAATCGTGAGCCAACCTAGTAGAACTGCACAACCTAGATAGTGGCACTATCCAACTCACATGGCCTAGTGTGCGGGTTTGTGGGCTAACGATGCTCCTAGTATAGTGGATCTTTATGTGGCACGTGGCTATCCACATGGGCATTCACCCCTTCCAGGAAAACATTGTATCATCTTTTCTCTTTGGATAGAGGTTCCACAAGGTTGGCTCATAGTTTTGAAAACTATGAGGACAAATTTTAGGGCCTCCCAAATATCTAAAAATATTTAAATTATGATTTTTACACTTCCCTATTTTATCCTTAAACCACCCCTAGATCTCCCCATTCGGATTTCCAAGCCCTAAGAGGGCCTCCCCCTTTATCTTTTCTCCCTTGGGCTTCAATATCTTGGTGTATTTGGGTGGAATATTTAAGAAGATTCTAAGTATGCTATTACTTCCCTTGTTCCCTTCTTATTCTAATCATTTCTATATTTATCTCTTGAGTTCTCTTTCCTTCAACAGATAATTTTACCCAATTTTAGCTAAATCTTGTTTATTTTGGTTAAATATTAATGAATTTTGTGTTTTATTTCCATTATAGGGTCTCTCCTTGGTGTTATTTTAGTTTCAAACCCATTTCTAAAAGTTTTCATGCATGAGGTAGGTGGTTCATTCATTGACATTTCTTGATGATTTTATTATAAATTATCTATTTTATAAATGTGTTTTACAAATTTTGTGGGTGGTGTGAATCATGTTTTTCAATGTTTTTGCAGTGTGTGAGGTTTTTGTTCTTAAAATGGTTGTTTTTAAATATATTTCAATTGTTGGAAGTTTGTTGGTATAAGGGGTGGTTCATGTGACATAAGAAAATGAATTTACTATAAGGTAATCCAAGTTATCTAGGTGGTTATATTAGCTTTAGTACCTTAGGTGAGTCGATAGGGTTGAGGCCCAATCCCCCTAATATGATTACTTTACAACACTAGGTAAACATGCATGTGATGTGTATTTGAGGCTCGAGAAGTACTATTTCATCGTGAATATGGTTTTATCACTTAGAGTAAAAGGATCCTAGGACCCTACTAACCCTAGTACCATAGGTATTTCCCATGGTGGGCATGTTATGCTTACCATTTAGTCTGTTGTCGTATATCTTTACATTCTAATTCCAAATAATTTTTTACTTAAAAATTGTAACATTATTTTATTTAAAAAATAGAATTTAAATTTTTATCAAATGTTAATGCATGGAATATCTTGTTTTGGTAACCTTCTAGGAATTTGGCACACAACCTATATAAATCCATGGTTGTATTTAAACTTTGTAATGTGTTACCTCGTTAAAGGAAAGGTTCATGTTGGTGGTTATGGTGGTTTTATATTATATTGGTTCCTTCATTGGTGGGTGGTGGTGGTTGTGGCATGAGGGTGTTGAACATATTTTTGTATTGAATCTAGTTATTCTTTTTGTTTACCCTCACCTTTTTGGTATTTTTTCTTTGATCTATAATTTGAGAAGAAAAATAACTCTTATTGTAGTGTTATCTTGTGGCCTCTTGTATTTTGGTTATTGGTTTTTATTTGATGTGCTATTATTGTGGCCTATTTATGGTTGATTAACATGGGTGAAATCAGTACCAAAAGATATTCTTTATGACCAGGAACTAGTTTCCTTCCTGATGGGATCAGTAAATCCCTTCTAGCCATGCCATGGGTTGGGTCGGTTGTTGGGTTGGATGGAAACCCGACTTAGTTCATGACAAGTATTATACTCAAACAAGTAGAGATGAAGATATTATATGTCATCTCTAGGATGGTCCTAATCCTCATGTTACAAGACTAGAGTAGGGTTGTTGAGGATATTAAAAGAAAGACTGAGGATTTTGGAGTGATAAGATATATTTTATAGAGGTTATAGTTCTAAACGGGATTGAGGTTTTTTATGTTTTGGTTATTTTATCATCTACCCTAGTTTATAAATTGTTTTATTATAATGAATTTCACACTTTCATTTCCCTTGATTTCTTATTCTCATTAGGAATATATGTGGAGAGTCCTGTATTTCTATTTGTGTTATTGATGCTTATTGGACATCATGATAATTTATTTGATATATGTTGGGAATGATGGCTGATTATGGGTAACAATCAGTCATTTGTGGATTTCTACATCTTATAAAAATACACATTAAATGTTATACATGGAAAGGATTGGTTTTTTTGTAAATATAGTTTATTATTTCATCATTATAAGAGTTTTTTCTGATATACATAGAAAAAAGTGGTTTTTGTGGGGGAGTAGGGATATTAAATGAGTTGTATGTGTCTTTAGTCTCCTTAATCTATGATGGTGTAGTTTTTAATAGAGTCTCATGTGGTTAAGGTTCCCATGGTCATTTAGGAGTTTCTGGTAGTCTCCTTAGATGAGGTTGGGACACTAAAACCACATTGTGATATTGATTTTTATATAGATTCAAAAATTCACTATCTCCCATTTCTATGGATATTTATTGTATAAAACACATGAATTTTTGGGACGTGAGTCTCTATGTTTATGATTTTATTTAAAAGATTTTTACCTAGACCATTTTATCTCCTTAGGGTTCCCTGGCATTGTTTACTAATAATTAATATTTTAGTCATAGGTTTTGAATATACTACCTGATGTTAAATTATTTAACAATTAAGAAATGTTACAATCTTCCAAGTATAGTTGATCTATTCAACTAGTTTACTAGAGCCTATTTGTTTTCAAAAATCAACATGTGTCTTGGATATCATCAAATGATAGTATTACATGATGATATCTGCAAGACCTTTGTTTTTTCTGGTTAGGGGTACATCGATTTCATGGTCATTTCATTTGTTATCAATAATAAACTAGTCATGTTAATTGGACTCATGAAATATATGTTTTAGGAGTTCCTATAGGATATCATATTCATGTTCATCTATGATATCTTTATATAGTAAAATTTAGAGGAGGATAATGTCAATTTTTGTAGAGCTATTTTATAGGTTCAGCAACACAACCAAATCTATGGAAAGGCATTTAAAAATTTGTTTTATATATGGGGAGTTATTTTCATTTGGAAGATAGGGTTCCAATAGGGTGTGGTAATAGACCCATCATAGAAATAGGTAGTTGATTCTTGGGTAGTATCCACGGACATGGCATGTTTTTGTAGCTTCCATGGTCTTGTAGGATATTAAATTCTGTTTGTGTTCAATATATCTTAATTTCCTCCACAATAATTTCCTAGATCATGATAGAGTTTTATTTAATCTAGAATAATTTGTTTCAAACTACTTTTGAATAACTAAAGGAGAGATCGATCAGTGCTTTAGTGCATCAATTTCCTATGGAAGTGGTAATTTTCAAGGTATATCTTGATTCTTCCCATTATGGTTTGGTAAGTATCTAGATGTTGAAAAGGGTGGTGATCCCTTCTGGTTATTGTAAATTTCTCCCCCAAATGCATAATTATTCCACCTAGGATCTGTAATTTCTCACATTAGTGTTTTTCTGAAAGCTATGGTGACATTACCTCATCAGTGAGTGCTTTGTGGTCATTATGGACCTAAAGAGTCTGAGGTATACTTCTCTTAGTGTAATTTGAATTAATAATAGTGGTGGTGGATGGAGTTTCTCTAGAATTATGATTTTGGTGTCTCATACACCATAGAGAATGGTAAATTTGTGGCTGATATTCTATATAGAATGTCACAAGGGTATTTATTTTGGGAGTATATTAAATTTTTTATAGGTAATTAAGAGATTTCTACAATGCATCTTAGTGAATATGAGGTATGTGGTAGATCTCTCTTTTGATAGAGGTTTGTGGAATCGTCTTTGATGCAACAAGTGCAGGTGTCTTATTCGAGTGATTCATAGGTGGAGGTTATGAAAGAAAATGCTAGTCATGGGGTTACACTATAGGTGTGGTTAGATAATAGTATAAACTCAATTTTATACATTGGTAAGCTATTAATTCCATTGGATATGTGTTTGTAATTCCAATTTTTTTAAAACCCACCCTTAACAGTATATCCATCGTTGTCTTTGACACATAATATCATTATGAGGCATCTTTGGTGGTTTGGGATGATGTGGTTCGTGGAAGATTTCATGGATTGGTCTTTATATTTCCAATAGAAGAAATCTAGGAATATTTTATCTAGATGTTTGTTGAAACCTTTGGATGTCACAAAGTGGATGTGGGAGGACATTATAATGGATCTAATCATTAGGATACTGTGATCCCATGAATAATATGGTCATGTTTGGGTGATCATGGACCATATGTAAATATATGATTCAAACCAAGCTATACATAACTTTAATAGGTCATTAATTTCATGACATAGAAAATTCATCTCACAAAGAGTCTCACAACCTATGGATAGAATGGATTAGTGAATTTTCAATTAGGAAAATAGATAACTTATTTTAAAATACTAACAAATATTAATATATAATCATTAACCTATATACCCTTTTCAAGGCATATCATATGATATAATTGTATTCATAACTGGGTGGAAATGGAAACTTAATAAAGGTGAGACATTACACACTCCATAGGGGAAAACATAACATTATGTATTAAATCATAAATCAATTGACTTGACCTAATGTGGATTGATCCACAACTACCCCAGGAACACCTCTATAGACCAGGGGCTGGAGATAAACAACATAAATCATAAATAACATGGGAGTCCTTTTACTAATGTATTTTTACACATGCACCCAACCATATTCATACAGAAGTGTGGAGGAATAAAATAAAATATTGTAACATCTACATTGAAAATCATGCTTAAAACAAAATCTAGGGAACAAAAGAGTACAATAGCATAACATGAAAATTAAAGGGAAAAATACACACCCAACCAAAATGATGCCCCATCATAAAAATAACTGGATAAGTAAATACTGGGATAGCATTGTTCAAAATTTCCAATCCCTGGCCACTGTAAGTAGTTAAATTCACAGGGGTTCCCCTATGCTTCTCTATAATCATCTTCTACCTATTCATCATATTCATAATACATGAAATGTGCGGTCCAATGCTATTCATGTGTGAGTATATACATACCCAGTAGGATTCCCCACAAGATGTAGGGAGAGAAGTACAATATATATTAGAAGTAAACATCTCAACCCATATAAATAGTGATATGAAAACAAAAAAATATGGATATATGATGAAATAATTAAACCATATGAGTGGGAAATTTTATCTTAATCACATAGTTCAACCCATGATAATAGTTCACGACTAGTCTCTGCGAGGTCCATCATTGATGCCACCATCTCGTGTATCTTCCTAGAGAAATATCCAAGTCTAGTAACACCTGAAAGTTATTTATTAAAGTTGAGGGGAAATAATATATAAGTAAAGTACCCATAAAATATTACCAAATGAGGTTTCCACTCAATATAAAGTGGACCCACTCCCAAATACAATAGTAGGGTTCCACTCTAATGGTGGAGGATTCATGTTCAGACTCCATAGGAGGGTTCCACTCTGATGGTAGAGTACCAATTCCCTAACCCCACAATATGGTACCACTCTAATGGTATATGACCCATTACCTAAATTTATAGAAGGGTGAAACATTAATAGATAGAGGACCCATTCCCCATATAGGCAGGAGGGTGCCACTATGATGGATAGATAGATGAATTGTGCCCTTTCCTAGTAGGAGGGTGTCACTCTAATCTCTCTTATTATCCTTCATGATCACTATTATCATCAAGCATTTTCTAATGAAGAATTGCTCTCATAAACTTACATATAATATCTCAAAATACACTATTAATTCTATAATAACATTCTATATGTAGAAACACTCTTTATATGATACTCGTGTGCCAAAATATGAGTTCAAATGAAGGAAAGAATAGAGGTAGAATTTTCCTCAAAAGGAGGTTCACGACATGTAAGGGACATGTATATCATGTGGTCCCACTGTGTTTCCCAACAATATCATCACCATGACATAGATCACTAGACATTTAGTACTACATATCATGTAATGGTAGTACAAGGTGTTCTTAGGCCACCTGAGACTGATTCGTGTTCTCAGGGCCCTACCCACGTCTTTCAAGCTATCTCAATCAAGTATTGTATGTGTACCTAGTTGTGTGTCAGTACAAGGTATATGCCTAGCCATTCCCATCCCCATGTTCTCCCAAAGTACATGCATAATTCATACACTAAGTCACATGGTGTTTTTTCATACCACATGACATGGGATATTTAATTCATGCTGAAACCCTAGCCACTACAATTGGGCCACTACTTGGTGTGTATTCATCTTAGTAAATTTCGTGTAGTTGGGATTTTTGTAGAAAATTAGACCCTATATATGCATTCAATATCTAACAATACCTCATTGAATCACAGCTGAGGTTTTCCTAAAACAAGTGGTAAGAACCAACATCAATCATTTTTACCCATTCATTCACCGTAAAACAGAATCCCGATCACCTGTACAAAGAAACCATGTGCCGCCATCACTCATTACACCTCCCATTTCAACACCATAATATCAATCCTTGGTGGAGTCACCCGCAACCCGCAGGTCATACCAATCCATCCTATAATTTCTTATCCAATCACCACACATGAATCTTCCATGAATCAGGGGGGTCGATCACACTATATGCCACCCGACAATGTGGAACCAAGACATCGTAGGACAATGGTGAATATTGAAAAGAACTATCATAGGAAATCATATAAAAAAGGTAAAAAATAATTTTAAAAGCATTATTGGACTAAAAAATATTGATTTGGTATATTATAGGTTTATAATATCACACATTAGGGATATAATGAATAGTCAATTGAAATCTGCTACACAAGTGCATGTAAAGGAAAAAATTAAACAGAGATCAAAGAAAAGGAATTGATCGTGAACAATATTTTAATAATAAGGGGTGGAATCCACAAATTATGAGTCATAAATCGATTCAGTTCATGCATTGGGGAATAACATGCTCAAAAATTATGGGGGAAGATCTATTTCACTTGATGTGCCTTAATTCACCTAAATATGGAATCTCATAATCGTCCAATCTCAATTATGAAATGATGGTTGGTAGAACCACCTCTCAATAATCTAAGGGTTATGTGGCGAACCAGGGAGATTTTTTGTAATTTCATTCTTATATATGGAATTGGTTTTTTACACATTAATTGAATTATTTAATTAATTAATTAATTAATTCACTGAATGTGCCTGCTAATAGCCTCGTTATCTTAACTTCCCTCACCGACCATCATTAAGTAAAGATTAAGGATAACCCCATGCTCTAGATCCAAATTTGGTCATAGAGTATCAATTTTTGAATCCTTTTACGATATATTAAATTACTTTTGAAAATTTATTCTGGACTCATATAAAATATATTTAATATTTTTTTAAGTTAATTTCAGGCACACCGGGCCTTGGAATAATGTGTTGTCTTAAAGCATGTATCCAAAAAAAATTATGATATATTTGAATGTCTTTAATGGAAAAAATTGGGTCTCTATATTATTACCTCATTCAATATGTTCATCCTCAAAAAGAAAAAAAGAAAAAAATGTGGTGGATACTGAGCCCCCATCTGGATATCCCACTCTATGGATAACTCATGAATGCTCCCATGCAGTCACAATTCATGAACCAAGGTAATGGTCCATCCATGTAGGATCCTCTCTTTTCAATCCTTGATATTCATATGGTGATCCCAAAAATTTTCTCCATAATCAATTTCTATCTTAACCTAATCAATAACATGTGTGGGATCATGTACATAACTCCTCAAATGTAACACATGAAATACATCTTGCACCTACTCCAACTATGGGGGTAAAGAGAGGAACTCGGCAACCATGCAATCCCTCTTTAATATCTCAAATGACCGGATTAAAATTGGGGATATCTTGCCTCCTTGGGGGAATCATCACAATCCTCAACACGAGGATACTCTTAGGAAAATAGGGTGTTATTACTTGTACTCCAATTACATACATCATCGACCTTAATAATATTTATGCATGCACTAAGACTTCCTAATATGTTATAGGACTACCTAGACATTATCCATAATCTCCTATACCATATTTCTCCCAAAAACATATGCCTCAATGGTCATAGAACATCATATGGGTGACCTATAGGGTCTCTCGTATGATGCTTCAAAATGTACCATATCGATAATAGAGTGGTTGCAATTATTATAAGATAACCCCACCAAGGGTATGTGGTTATCCCATATCTATCAAAATTATAACAAACAATACCTAAGAATATCCTCTAACACATTGATAGTGTTCTCAATTTGGTCATTGATTTGGGGGTCAAAGATTATACCCATCCTCATCATGTTCTTGAATTCCTCCAACATGCATCTCCACAACCATGATCTGAACCACGCATCAGGGTCTGATAAAATCATTGAGTGAAACCCCTGAAGTTTGATGATCTCATTAACATATTACTAACCCAAACACTCCACTTCTATCTACTCCCTAATGTCAAGGAAGTGTAAAAACTTCATAAGTTAGTCAACTATCACTCAGATGGCATCATGGAGTCTCGATGTCTACAAAATCCCTGTCATAAGGTCCATGGATCAGCCACCCCATTTCCATTCCATGATCATAAGAGGCCACAACAAACCTGAGGGAACTATGTTCCCAGCCTTCACCTGCAAAGACGTGAGTCATCGAGAGATGAACATGGCCACACTCCACCTCATGCTAGTCCACCAATACCGCCACTAATGGTCTCTATACATCATCCCAACATTAGGATGTGCATAAAAAATAGTTGTTTGAAACACCCTCTTCACCTCCTTCCACACCATGATCTGGACCACCATCCATCCATAGAAAATGATGATGTTATAACATCCTATAAAAAATCCATCTGGGGAATATACTTAGAGTATCTAGTCACATAAAAACTCACAGTGTGTGTCTCCCATCTATGACACTCTCACATAATAGAGAATCATAAGATTCCATACCATCTACTGAAGAAATGATTCACTATCCTCGTCTACTGGGGTTATCTACAAGGAAACCATATAATCTGATGAATCCTAGACCAAAAGTTCTTGAAAATTATTACTAATGGAATCTTCCACAATGATGTCCTTCCACGTATTATAGACTATCTCGAAGTCATAGTTCTATAATAACTCCAATGAATTCCTATATCTCAGGTTCATGTCACTCTATTTGAATACATACCAAAGACTCTAATGGTGTACGTAAACAACAAATCACTATCCCATGAGGTAGTACCTCCACATACTTTGAGAGAAGACTATGGATGCCACCTCTAGGTCATGAGTCATGTAGTTCTTCTCATGGGGTATCAACGGCCTTGACCCACAAGTGATCAGTTCCTACCTCTGAATCAACACATATCTGAGCCCAACTCAATATTAATTTTAATATACTATGTAATAAACACCCTCCTCTAGTAGTCTCAAAACAAAAGAACTCATTAGAATCTGCCTCAACTCCTCAAAGGATCTCTAGAACTTCTCAGTCCAGGTAAAATACTTCCCTTTCTATGTAAAGGTGGTCAAATGGCCTAAAATGTTGGATAAGTCTATGAACAACCTCATATAGTACCCTTATAAGCCAAGAAAACTCTACACCTATAATATGATCTTGGTTGGATCCTAATAAATCATTTCATCGATATTCATCAGGTCCAAATCTATCCATGATAAGAAATGAAATGTCCCTAAAATTTATTCTCATTGATCGAGAACAACTTCTAGAACATACCATAAAGAAGGTGCTCCCTAAGAATGTCTAGTACTATCCTAAAGTGCTTCACATTCTCCTCCTCTAATGTAGAGTATGTGAGTATTTCATCAATGAAGATAACAACAAATCGATCTAATTATGTCTATAAGACCGGGTTCATAAAATCTATAAACACAGTGGGGTAATTCTTCACACTGGAAGCCATCACCAGGAATGCATAGTGTCTTCAGAGAAAATGGAATGACATTATGAGAATATCATCCTTGAAAAATTTCAACTACTAGTAGACGGAGTAGAGATAGATCTTTGAAAACCATCTCATTCATTGAAACTCATTAAATAGTTGAAAAATCCTCAGAAATGGTGACTTTTTCTTCATCGTGGATTAGTTCAGGAAATGATAATATACACAAATTCAAAATATCCCGCCTCCATTTTTTTTGAAAAACACTAAAGCTGACCAGGGGGACATGATGGTTCTAATAAAATCATTCTCTCAGAGGTCCTCCAACTACAACTGTAGATATCTGTTCTTATTAGGGGACATATAATATTCATAAAAGTATGTTATTGTGGTCTCATGGTGCATGTTAATGAAAAAATCCATCTACCACCTCAGTGGTAGTCCCATAACATCCTTAGAAAATACATCCATAAAATCATCTACAACTGAAGTAATACAGATTCCTAAAGAGCATTTTGTGATAATGGATACACTCACAGACTAATGGATGATGAGTATCAACTTCCTACTCACAAGACCTAATTCCTTGATTTTGATATCTCCCCTACCCACGTAGGAGAATCTAGTCCCAGAAGTGTGAAGGCATCTGACTCATCTATGGTGATAATTGATTTAAGATAAAATTATGGACAAATAGACCATACTCAATTTGAGTTCATAAGTTTTCATCGTGATGAAAAAAAGTTAAAATGAGAAACTCACTCCAACAAGAGATAGCTTTCACTACTTGTGGATAAAATATATCAAATAAGTGTTCCCCCAAAGAACATCATGGAAAAAAAGATAGGATAAATCCTTAAATTAGGTCTCTAGATCTCACACCAAGACTAATATTATAATGGAATAACAATCACCTATGTATAATAATACTAAATGAATATTAAAATAACATATATAATACCTCTAATCATCCCGTGATCCTCTGAGTCATATGAATCCCTAAGCTACAGCTGCCCATGGCCTTGATCTCCATCTCTATTAGCTTGACATGGGTCACCTAGTAGAGGTGGTAACAGTTTCTCATAATGTATTACACCACCTATATCTGCTCCTCCTAGAGCCCCTCCTTCTCCTCTACTAGCATCACCTCCTTAGGGGACATCCTTCCCTCACCTAACATATCCATAATTATAGTTATGCTTATATCATGTAATTCAATCAATTATCCACCTTCCCTTCATAACACTTCGAGTCGAGATATCATGTGCCCTTTGACCTCACCCATTCCATGTATAGAACCACCCCTCTCTGGGATACACCAGTCCTTTGCATGGTCCATGTGTCACATGAACACATTCTTAAATCTAGTCATAATATTATATCATGCACCATGATCCTTCTGAATGGTTCCTACTAGAAGCTCCAAAAGAATTAGCCAAATAAAATCCACTATAAGCTTCAGCTATATGGTGTTTCTATGATAGGAATCTCTCTATCACCGTCACCAACTCCAACAATCTACCATAAGTGGGAATTCATAGGGGTATCACACTCGCATTAAAGTATCGGCATAGTCCCTTCTTAATCTTATGTTATCAAAAGTATCCATCCTAAAACATGTTAAGGGACTACCATGTGTGGGATGCGAACCTTGCGGTATACCCCAAAATTGACATTCCACTCTATTGTAGATCAAGAATCTCCTGAATTCTAAATGAGTGAAATCATGTGGGGTAATACTCTTCTTTAAATAACTATTATAATTTATTCCCTGAGAGCGTTGACTCTTCATGAATTTGTATGACTAGAATCCACTAACACCCTACCATGCCATTTAAAAGGTTGTATTCAAGCACAACTACATAATCATATATTGTCTAAATAATTGTTAAAACTCGGATCACAAACTCTATACAATACTCCTCTACCTAAGGAATCATCCAACCATGGAACCTCAATAGCCTATAATACTGGAACTCACAATGTGTGCTAAGATTTCATGCATCCTTAGCCTTCTCTTCGATTACTGTCTAATACTCAACAAGTTGGGGTGCTGCTACCAATCCACTTATAGGAATGATTTCATACGATAGACCTTATGCTTATACCACATCACTCATCGGATATTTTTCATGATCCTAAACCAGTATGCTGGATGGTTGACTTCTCAGAGGCATCATTAAAATTTAACTAAGACGTATCTAGATTAGATGGTCATTTATATATGGGGAGATGAATCGAGAAGGAAAATAAAAAACTCAATCCTATATGATTCATTTACCAATCTTCCATGTAACCAATGTCATGGTATACTGAGTCGACATGTAGGTGGTCAAAGTCCTGGTATATGGATATATTGTTGTCCACACCAACATTAGGTTCCCTATCCTAATATATTCTCTCGAGAAGAATCCAATACAACTCAAGAATCACCACTATTTATCATAGTTGAAGGGAAACAATGTCTAATTAGAAGGCCGATACCCAATTATAATAGTAGGGTTCCACTCAATAGATAGATGAACCAGACCCAAATGCAATAGAATGGTGACACTCTGACAGTAGAGGACTCATGCCCTAATTCTATAAGAGGGTTCCACTATGATGTTAGAGGACACATGATATGAATCTAAAGGAGGAGACTGCTCTGATGGACAGAGGACCCATTCCCTATCCCAGAATTATGGTGTCACTCTGATGGATACGTAGAGGACCAATTACATGTCCTAGTAGGAGGGTACCACTCTGATCTCTCTGATGATTCTTCATGATCACTACTATCGTCGATCATCACCCAAAGAATCATCACACCCATAATATCTCACATTTTATATCAAAATGTACTAAAAATTCCACCAAAAACTTCTATAAGATAAAACACTCATCATTGGCTACTCATGGGAAAAAATTTGATTTCAAAGAGAATGAGAGAAAAGAGCTAGAAGTTTGCTGAAAATGAGGTACTTGGCCTGAAGGGGAACCACAAGTCATTTAGCCCCTCTCTATTTCCCATTTTTTCCCTCACCAACATAGGTATCACTAGACATGTAGTACTACACAGTGTGTAAGGGTTCTACCCAGTGTGTTTAGGCCACCCATGTTCAATCCATATTCTATTGATCCTTCCCATGTCATTGGTACATGTCTACCATGTTGTGCATCTGAATCTAGTTGTGAGATAGTACACAAAAAGTCCCATGATATGCCCATTCTTGTGTACTCCTAGAGTACATTTCGATTCTCTAGCACCAAGTCACACAATGTGTGGGGGTCCCACATGGCTTGTGGAATTTAACTCAACCGAAATTCCTAAAAAATATTCTCAACATTTTCCAGATCTACCTCTTCTGATTCTAATCATGCCAGATGTTTTCTTAAAATGAGATGTAAGAACCTCTAGACATGTATTCAGGTTTAACACTAGCCTAAAAACAGAATCCAGCTCGCCTATACAAAGCCACCTTGAGCCATTGTCCATCATGGTGCCTCTAATTTCCACATCGGATTCCTGGTCCACAATGTAATCACATGAATTATGAAAATAATCCCAATCAGTCCTCTTATCACTGATCTATTCATCTCACACAAATTTTTCATGAATCTGAGGGTTTGATCATGATCCATTCTACCCAAAAATTTCGAACTATTTCCCTGTAGGAAAATGGTGAAGATCGCGAAGAACTATGGGGGAAAATATCTTTAAACTGGTTAAATCATTACTGTAAAAAAATTATTTTATAATGAATAAATATTAGGGATATCATGGGTGATAAATATTTAAAAACAGGGATAGGATGAGTAAGAAATTGAAATAGGATACACAGGCACATGAAAATGCTCAAATTAAATGCATATCAAAGAAAAGGAATTGATCATGATCAATATTTTAATCATAGTGGAGAAATATAATAATGAATACTCTTATCTAGATTTTGATCATTCATTGGTTAAAATTGTTCTTGCCAATAATGGGGAAAATATTTTCTATTCGATGTCCCTTGATTCAAATGGATCCAAAAGCTCATTTTTGTTCAGTCTCAATCCACCAATGATGGGTGGTAGAACCACCTCTCAATGATCCAATAGTTATGCAGCTGACCTTGTTGATTTTCCATAATAGGATAATTATCGAGGGAATTATGTTTTCATTCATTAAATACATTAATAAATAATTAAATAATAAATTCACCGAACATACCTATTGATGGCTGCTTTATCTTAACATCCCATGCCAATAAACTTTAGGTTGCTCCTAAGGTGAACCTCAGACTCTGAATTCAACTTTGGTCTAAGATTTTTTATTGGAGACTCCATTTAAGATATATTTCACTATTTATGAAAACACATGCAATTATGATATAAAATATATTTAATCTTTTAAAAAAATTAATTCTAGTCCCACCGGGCCTCAGAATCGCAGGCCATCTCAATTCCTAGCTCCAAAAATATTCCATAAAATATTTCAAATTCTAATAAGGAAACAATATAGTCTCTGAAATAAACATGAAGGGGAATATGAGGAAGAGGATAAATATTTAATAAAATTGTTATTATACCATAGATGATAGTAAAAAAATATTATAGATCATTATAAAATCATAAAATGTTCTCTAAAGAATAATAAAAGTTATAAAATGTCTCAAAATAAATTTCAAAAATCATAAATCATTAATGAAATTTATAAGAGTTAAAAATATTTTAAACTATGTTATAACATTAAAACACAAGATATTGTGAAAATGAGATGCATTTTGGATATACACAACAACTTGATAAACCACTTTTAACTGTAGATAAACTATAAGTATTGGGAAACAATTGTTATAAAATGAATTTTTACCACATTTATGTTAAAAAACTAATTATGTACACACATGAAAATGAAAGAAAACTCATTATGCCCATGCTTGTGGGAAGAAACACAATATGTCCAAAACAGACTATCTTATGAGTTATAAACACAATCCAATGCATTGGAGGACGATATTGGACCCCACCAATCATCATCCGTACATATCTGTGCCACATAAAATAAATCATAAACATATCTTAAATAACTAATTGAAAAAATAGTCGGTTTCTAGAAGTTTTCAAAAACATCACTAAACATTAAATTAAGGAATCATAGGATATCAAAAATCACATTTTATTGAAGAAATTATATCTTAAAAAATATAGTTGATGGTAAAAAAATATATTTGTGAGAAATAAACATTTGTGAAAAATAAAAGATAAAATGAAAAAAAGTTCTCATAAAATCGTTAAAAAGTTGTTAAAAAGGAAAAAGTACAAATTAATATGAGTAAATGATAAAAATAAATTTCTTTGTTAAGATTTTTTGTCTATTTTAATAAAAATATGGATCATATAAATATTGAAAGTCAAGAATTTCATAAAAAAAATTATTAAAAATATAAAATATGAAACATAGATGTATTTAATTAAAGAAATCATTTTTGATAAAAAAATCATGGACATCGAATATAAGATTTATTATTTAAAATGAGAGTAATTCGTAAAAATGTTATACTTTTTGGGTTACATTTTATCAAAGTTGTGGTAATTGATGATGACAAGTAATTTACCAAGATAAATAGAGTAATTACCATATTAAATATGTAAATTTAAGGATCAAATAAATATTTAAAAGTGTAATCAAGTAATAAATATTGTGACCCAATGAATTTAAAATTCAGTCAATAAAAACCTTATTGTATCGATAACACAAGAGTAAAATTAACATGAAAGGATGCTCTGTAATTTAAAATTAAAATATCATAAAATGTGAAAGTAATATGGTAGTTAATACATCATATTAAATAAATACTAGTGAAATACCAAATATGTCCCATGAATTTGAAAATGAGACAAGAAAATTCTTACCAAAAATTCCTGCTTAGTGGATCACACTCTGACATCATATATAAAAATATATAACTATATTAGTTACCTATTTTATTACCTTATTAAAATCCATAACACTTTATAAACCTAATTTATAATTATTCTCTACATGTATATTAGTTAGTTGTTATCTATATTCAATATTGAGTGTGATTAATCTTTCTCTTTTTGAACTTTTTCAGTAATAGTTGTGTTTATATTCATTATTATACTAAATCTCATCATTCATATATATTATAATTTAAAATAATTTATTTCATAAATTTTTTATAACATTATATTAGGTTTTTATGAGAGTTTTAGTTATAGTTATTGTATATGAAATTGGTAACAACCATGTTTCGGTGTTTTCAAAAAATCAAATGATGGTATCTTGACATTGAGTTTAATAATAATTTTACCTTTTTAGAACCAAAATATAATAATTATTTACTTATTTATATCATATAAAATATGTTAATAAGTTCTCATATCAATATATGATAATAGTTTATAACATCATTCAATTATAGGGTTAGACCGACCTAAACATGAATATACAATAATTAATTGATGATTATGAATTTGAAAGTAGTTTATTTAAGAATAAAATGTTTATTTAAAAAATAATTATTATTTTGATAATTTTGTAGTGTTAAATATTATTGGAATATTATTTAATAAAAAAAGAAACTTTATGAAAAATGAAACATGTTACTTCATGGATGGGGCAGTCTACACAACACATGATTAACATTTTAATTTCATCAAATATGATACATAATAAAGGTGTTATATTATTTTTTTCTCATAATTATATTAAATATTTCATATTTATTCATTGATTTATCCCTTATAATCCTTAAATATTGGCATCACTGGAAAAAAATTCATCAATTTGTGGTTCTGATAGTCTACACAACCAACAAATAAATGTTTTATTTTTCTTAATTGAGAAGTGGAAAGGTGGTTAATAGTTATTCCATTAACATGATAACATTTAGTATATAATCCATACTCATATTATTATATAGTAATTAAAAAATTATATTTATAGGGAATTAATTAACTGAAATGATGTTCAGCAAAATAAATTACCCATTTTAAGAAGTTAGGATTCTACTTAGAATACCCCTTGGAAATATAGGTATTAAAATAATCACTTCTTACATGTGGATCAAGTAAAACGAAGGGGTTATAAATTAATTATAATGGAAATAGTTTTAGTTTTAAATCAAATTATTAAAGAGGTCTTTAGTGGGTGTTTAAAGGTCCCTTTTATTAGTAGTGGAATGACATTTTCTAAATATTTCAACTAAATATTAAAATATAACATGATTTACTTGTCTAGTGGTTAAAAATATAGGCAATAATGTATTTATGAAAGAGATAATTCTAATCATGAGTTGAACCAAGAAAAACATAAATAATTATTTCATAATTGTAGATAAATATTCAATAAATACAAAATTATGCACCCCTTATTATTTTAAAGGTTCAGTGTATTTGGATACTAGATACAAAAACATGTAATTTCATAAAGTATCTATAGCATTTCCCAAATATTTCTTCTATCATAGTAATTTCCTTATGAAAAAACCAAATAAAAACATTCATTATAACCTAGAGAAAATAGAATCAAAAGAATTTGTAAACTCTTAATTTTATTGAAGTTAAATATCATACATATTAATCTATGACCATAAGTAAGATTAATGGTTTTAAAACATGGTCATAACATATGAAATTCATACCCAATAAATTAAATATTATTAATAATGATTCATGGAATAAGTTTCTTCATAAAAAAATTAAAATTCATATGAGTTCAGAATCATCATCAATTATTCATTTTCCATGAGAGAATATCATAAACAAATGAAAGGTGGAAAAAAATAATCCTATATATTTTTTATCATGTTTGAATAGTAAAAAGAGCCCTCAATATTTTAAGGATTTGAAATCAGGTCCTCACATAAATTTATGGACATGAAACCAGGTCTACACATAAAATTATGGACATGAAACCAAGTATATACATAAACATGTAGACATGAAACTAGTTCCATGCATAATGTTGTGATCATAAAATCAAGTTTATTTAATTCATAGTTATATCATGAGTTATACATATTTATCCAATGCAATGGAGGGATATATAAATTTTGGCCCACCTGTAACATAATTATATATATATATATATTTATTTATTTATATATATATGTTGGACATGATCAAAGTAATACATTATATCATAACATATGGAAAGGAAAAATGTTTTATAAACATTTCATAATTTCATTATAGAAAACCAAATGTAAAATAAATATGTTTTATAAATTTTTTATCATAACATAATTAACCCACATAAATGAAATAGTTTTCAAAGAATTGTCTCTGAATCATCATCATCATAATCCATCTAGTGAAAGAAATTGTATGGTATTATAATATATTATCCCAAATGAATCATAGAAATACATAAAGTACTTTTTGACATAGATAAAAAATTCCTTTCAAATATCATTCAAACCATTATTTGAAAACATAAGAAAAATACACATTACGTTAAATAATATTTTAACTGAAAATTCCTAGAATATTCAGAAAAGTATTTTCTTTGAAAATAATATAAGAAGAATATAATGGATGCCTCATAAAAATGAAAATTCATTATAGTGGGAAAATTAATTGGTAACATATTCATTAAAAGATAATGTTCTGTACACACTTTTTTAAAATGATAAAAATGACATGTTAAGAAAAATATTCATTAAAAATATTCATTTAAAATTATTTTTGATATATAAAATTAAATTAAAATAAAATTTATAAAATATTTCAATTATAGAAAAAAACATCCATAAAATATTTTTTAATAGCAATGATATAGAAGATAATGTTCATCAACCAAAAAGAAAATAAGGAAGATTTTACTTTGAAACATTTTCTTGATCATTTTTAATACTAAAATAAGTAAAATGATAAACATAAAAAAATATACATGAATAGACAGGGAAGAATAAACAATATGGTATATAAAGGATAATATACATATAACTTCCCTCAATGGAAATTTAACATAGAAAATCCCAAAAATAAATGAGATTGTAACACAATCCCTTACCACTAGTCTCATCCAGCTTCGTATGCCTTTAGAGCTCCAAGATAATAAATATAGTTTTTTTATAAAATTATTTCAACAATATATTCATACATATCGTAATATATATTAGTTACTTATAACATATTATCATGAATTTATTAAACATTTATTTATTAAAATCATTATTTTGGGTGATATGTGTTTCTCTTTTCCGGCATCTTTTGATTTTCTAGTTGTAATCTTTGAACATTGATCGTGGTTCCACATTATAAATTTTATTAATCATGTAATAATTATATACTGTAATAGTAATATACACATTTATAACTATTGATATAATGTTATGATGGAAAATAAATTATATCACTTTATGGATATGATAATATGTACGTACACATGAGTGATGTTTACATTTTTTTAACGGATGGAACAAAAGAATGGTAAAAAATAACTCACATTTAAAAAATTTTAATATATCATAAATGTAACAAACTAGCTAAATAAAGAATATGAAATTTTTATATTTATCAATATTTTTGAAATAAATATTAATTTTAATTTCAAGGGGATTCTATGTTCGATGGCGTAACAGATACACAACTATGGGTTTCTTTGAAATCATACATTGCACACAATGTAGAGTTGTACGGAAAAATAATATAATATAATTATTTTAATTGGTAGCTAAAACCTAGATATTTTAATTTTTGGAATGAACATAATTTTGAGTCGAAAGTCCTCTTTTGACATCTATGTTCTGTTTTGGAAGTCACAAATTTCTTGTTAATCAGGATAACCTTGTTTATCGTATCGTACTGACCATACTGATCGTACTGAACATGCTGATCGTATTGACCATGCTGATCATACTGGCCATACTGATTGTACTGAACATGATGATCGTAGTGACCATGCTGATCGTACTGACCATAATGATCGTACTGAACATGCTGATCGTACTGACCATACGGATCGTATTGAACATACTGATCGTACTGAACATGCTGATCGTACTAACCATGCTGATCGTACTGAACAAGCTGATCGTACTGAATATGGAAATTGCATTGACTCTGCTTCTCATATCTTTCATTGCATACTTGGGTTGGTACTTTGTCAAAAACGCATGCTTCATTATAAATCGTACTCATGTTTATCTTATTCATATATCTTGTTCTAACCAAAACGATGTCGTTGAGTTAGTTACGAACTAATAAAAACGATGTCGTCCTTTCTGTTTCAATATGACCGTTATGATGTCAGGTGTCCAAGTCCCACTGAGTTTTTCGGAGAAATATGACCGTTCGAGGAGATGTGGCCGTTGGAACCCGAGGCCTATAAATATGAGGTCATTTGAAGCTGAGAGAAGAAAAACAGATAACTAAGAACAAGCATGATACAACTGTGATAATTTGCTTTTATCAAGTTCTAGAGAGAGATGCTATGAATTCTCTCATGCTTTGTGCTTTGTGTGTCCGATCATCGTATCTAGGGCTTTCAAGTGATTGAAAGACAGAGGTGCTGATTACCTACAAAATCAAGGGCTGTCGTGGATAGGCAGACAGACGAACCAAACATCGTATCGAGGGCTACCGGGGATAGGCAGACAGACGAACTGATCATCCTATCGAGGGTTGTCGGGGATAGGCAGACGGACGTACCTATCTTTGTATTGAGGGCTTACCAAGGTGTTGGTGAGACATACCTTTTATCCTAGGTGAAAGGATAACCCTTCTCTTTGGGTCAAAAGAATTTTAATACTTTTACATTTCCGTTGTTACTTGTATTAGAAAGGAATTTGTATTGTTTCCTTTCTTCTTTAAATATTCAATTGTAATTGTTTCAATAACAATCATTCTATTACATATTGTATTGATTGATTCTATACGCTTTAAGGTAGAATCATTCATCTACATATTACTCTGATTATTGTGTTCATCTTGAATACAATTGTTTTACATTACATTAGTATTATGATACATCATACCATTTTATATTCAATACATTTGTGGGTGTTTGTATTTGTATTAGTTTAAGATCATTTAAACTAATCTCTTAGTTTCTAAAACTCAAAGGTTTTTAAACCTACAATTCACCCCCCCCCCCTCTTGTATTGTACCATCTAATATACATACATACATACTTATTCGATCCAACAATTGGAATCAAAGGAGGTTTTCCACTTATTTGTGTTACTATCTTTATTTAATTTGTATTACTCTCTTAACTACTTACTACACTAACGTGTGGAGTGGAAAAGGTTTTGTTGTATTAGATGGAAGGAATGAATATTGGGTCAATATACAATCTGAATCCTTCTAGACCACCTATCTTTGATGGAAATGATTATGAGTACTGGAGAGATCGTATGAAGACTTTTGTAATCAACACTGGCATAGACAATTTTATTATGCTTACTGGAGGTTACAAAATTCCTGACAAAGAAGTCAGTACTTTCACTAACCAAGAGAAGCAAGAATATCAACTGAATTACAAGGTACGCAATAATGTATTATGCTCTATGACCAGGAATATATACAGTAAGATATCTTCATGTGAAGTAGACAACTACATTTGGAAGAAATTGGAAGTCACTCATTTTGGTACATCCAAGGTTATAGAAACAAGAAGAGCAATGCTTCGAGAAGAATATCATGGATTTGTTTTTGCTTTTGGAGAGCCCGTATATAAAGTGAAACAAAGGTTTATGACAATTGTCAATAGCTTACAATCCATGGGTGAAAATGGTCTTGATGATGAAGCTCTTGTTGATAAGATTATAGATATAATTCCAAATGAATGGGAGTCAAAAAGGACAGCTATTGATGAAAATAGAAAAGTTTCCCAGATTTCTCTAGATGAACTATTTGGAACTCTTCTATAGCACGAGGCAAGAATGAAGAGAGATGCTGATTTCAACAAGAAGAAGAATGGGAATGGAAGTGTAGCCTTTGCATCTAAAGCTAAAACACCAGAAAGGCTTACAAGATCAAAATCCAATAAAGTTATATCTGATTCAAGTGATTGTGATCTTTTGGATAATGAATTAGACAATCTTTCTCGAAGGATGAACAAGATTGTGGGAAAGAAAGACTTCCAATATAGATTCAAAAAGAAAGATAGGAAGGATAATAAAGACTCAGATGTAACATTTTACGAATGTAAGAAAGCAGGACATATAAGGCCTGATTTTCCATTATTGAAGAGGAAATACAGAAAGGAGAAACATTCTCCAAGAAACAAGAAAAGGTTTTATAAGACAAATAAAGTATTAAAGGAAAATGATACGTGGAGTGCATGTGGTAGTGATTCTTCAGATGATTATTCAGAATATGAGTCCTCAGGATAGAGGAATATTGGACTAATAGCCAGATTACCAATTGATGATCATTATCTCATGGCTAAGGTACACAATGTTGAAGCTATTACAAATGTATCTTTGAATGCAAATTATACTGATAATAGATATTATGAATCTTCAAATGATGAATCTTCATCATCAGAAGTTGATACATTACCTTCTTTTGAAGAAGTATCTAGATTTTCTAAATTACTTGAGAATGAAAATTCTAAACTCAAGAAGAAGCTTGAGAGAGCAGATTCTAGAATTTCAGTTTTAACTAAAGAAGTATCAGACCATTCTAAGGATCTTGATGTGGAACCTTGTGATTTTGAAAGTATTTTAAAAACCCTTGAGAAAGTCAAATCTGATAAGGATAAACTTTCTAAGGATCTTGAAAATGTAATTTCAAAGAAAAATATTTTAGAGCCTAACTCTAGTTCAAATTCAAAAGTTTTTGGAAAATAAGAATTTAGTTTTAAAACTAAAATCATAAATTTCTTCCTTGAAAAAATATTTTTCAAACTTTACTCATGGGAAGGAAAACTTTGACAGGATGTATTCTCAAATTAGACCTTTGAGAAATCGTTCTGGTCATGGTTATACTTATTCCAAACCTTTTTTTAGTAATAACTGTTTTGTTCCTCAAAAAAACTCTTTTTGTTTTAAGTGCCAATGTGGTGGACACTGTAGAAGAGATTTTTCTCTTAACAGAACTCAATCTTTAGGATTTCATAAAGCTCATTTTTCAAAATAAATGTGGATTCTTAAAATTCTTTTATCTAACCCTTCTGGATTCAAACAAGTTTGGATTCCGAAAAACTAATTGATTCTTTTTCATGAAAATGAGAAGTGTACCAATAAGAACATTTGTTACATGGATAGTGGTTGTTCCCGACACATGACTAGAAACAAAGATCTCTTTGAAAAGGTTATCAAAACAAAAGGTGGAAATGTTACCTTCGGAGATAATGCTCAAGGAAAGATTGTTGGTATAGGTAATGTCGTTTTTCTTGGAAATGTTATTATTTAAAATGTTTTGTTTGTTAAAGGTCTTAGGCACAGTCTCATCAGCATAAGTCAATTATGTGATGAAGGTTACCTTGTGATTTTTAGAAATGATAAGTGTTTAGTTTACAATTCCAAGGATGAGTTCATTCTATCTACCCATAGGCAAGAGAATGTTTACACTATTAACTTAGAAGACCTTAGGAGCCAAAACTTACCCTGCTTAAGTGCAATATAAGACCAATAATGGTTATGGCATAGAATACTAGGACACTGTAATCTGATAAATCTCAGTAAACTCTCAAAGAAAAGACTTGTGAAAGGACTACCGGATCTTAGATATGATTCTTCAAAAGTCTGTGATCCTTGTCAGTTTGGCAAGAAACATAAAACTATCTTTAAATAAATTAATGAAGTTTCAACTTCTAATGAATTAAAGCTAGTGCATATGGATCTTTTTGGTCCTACACAAACTGGAAGCATTGGAGGAAAGTTCTATGTATTTGTTTTAGTTGATGACTTTACTAGATTTACATGGGTCTACTTTCTCACAAAGAAATCTGAAGCCTTTTCCTATTTCAAAACTTTTAGAGACAATGTTAAAAATGAGAAAAAAACCTACCATTGATAACTATTCAAAGAGATTATGGTGGTGAATTTCAAAATTCATATTTTGAAACTTTTTGTAGCAAGAAAGGTATTACTCACAATTTCTCAGCTCCAAGAACTCCTCATCAAAATGTTGTTATTGAAAGAAGAAATCGTATTCTTCAGGAAATGACTCGAACCATGTTGAGTGAATACTCAATTGCTAAGCACTTTTGGGCTGAAGCTGTTAGTACTGCCGGTTATACAATAAATCGTGTTTTAACTAGACCATTTCTTAATAAAACTCCTTATGAATTATGGACTGGCCGAAAACCTAAAATTTCATAATTCAAAGTTTTTGGATGCAAAGTATTCATTCTCAATACAAAAGATAATCTACACAAATTTGCACCAAAATCTGATGAAGCAATATTTCTAGGTTACTCCACAACTTCTAAGGCTAATAGAGTTTTCAATAAAAACACTTGCACTATTGAGGAAACAGTCCATGTGAAATTCGATGAAACTGATCCTTTTGTTTTCTACCAACCAAATCCTATATCCTCGGATGTGTTTTCTAAAAATGTTTATCAACCGTTATTAGAAGATCACTCTTTTGTGGAAAATGTTCAAGAAAGTATTCCTGAACCTTTTACCATGTAATATCTTCTACCATATGTTGATGAACAGGTTTTACAAAACCCAAATAAATTGTTTCTTAAGAATCATCCCAGTGATAACATCATTGGTGATCTAAATCAACCACTAAGGACCAAAAATTCCTTAAGAAATGAAATAGAACATCTTGCTTTTCTGTCCCAATTTGAACCCAAAAGTCCAAGTGAGGCCTTAGGTGATGATGATTGGATCAAAGCAATGCAAGATGAACTAAATGAATTTGAAAGGAATCAAGTCTGGACTTTAGTTGATAGAACTAAAGAAACAACTGTAATAGGTGTAAAATGGGTTTTCAGAAACAAATGTGATGAAAATGGAATCATCGTAAGAAATAAAGAAAGACTTGTTGCTAAAGGATAGAATCAACAAGAGGGAATAGACTATGAAGAAACATATACTCCTGTAGCTAGACTTGAATCTATTCGTTTTCTATTAGCCTTTGCAGCATACTTTAATTTCAAACTATTTCAAATGGATGTAAAATGTGCTTTTCTAAATGGTTTTGTTCAAGAAGAAGTTTTTGTCAAACAACCTCTTGGTTTTCAAGACCCAAAACATCCTGATCATGTTTTTAAACTTACCAAGGCTCTATATGGTCTTAAAGAATCCCCTAGAGCATGGTATGATAGACTTACAGGATTTATTTTACAAAACAATTATAAAAAAGGTACAACAGATCCAACGCTTTTTATAAAAATTGAAAATAAAAACGTTTTGATTGTTCAAATCTATGTTGATGACATCATATTTGGATCAACTCAGAAATCCTTAACTGATTCTTTTCAAATTTAATGAAATCTAAGTTTGAAATGAGTATGATGGGTGAGTTAACATTCTTTTTAGGATTTAAAATTTCTCAAAAACCAGAAGGAACATATATATCTCAACATAAGTATATTAAAGACTTACTCAAAAAATATGGATATGACAAAACTAAAAGTATTACCACTCCAATTGGTACCTCAAGTACTCCTGATCATGATGAAACTGGGAAACCAGTAGATCAAACAATCATTAGAGTTATGATAGGAAGTTTTCTATACTTGACAGCTAGTCGACCCGACTTAATGTTTTCCGTATGCTTATGTGCGAGATACCAATCTAATCCAAAAGAGTCTCATTTAAAAGTCGTAAAGAGAATCTTTCGGTATTTAAAATGCACTATGGATTTAGGTCTTTTTTACTCTTCTGGGAATGATTTTGTCTTAAAATGTTTTTCGGATACTGACTTTGGTGGTTGTAGAATGGATAGAAAAAGTACATCTGGAACATGTCATTTCTTAGGAGATTCTCTGGTTTCTTGGTCATGCAAGAAACAACACTCAGTACCACTATCCACAGCTGAAGCTGAATATGTAGCAGTTTGAAGTTTTTGTGCTCAAGTATTGTGGATGCAAAACACACTCACTGACTATGGTTTGAGTTTATCCAAAACTCAAATTCTTTGTGATAATACTAGTTCCATAGCTCTTAGTAAGAACCCAGCACACCACTCTTGTGCAAAACACATAGATGTTAGGCATTACATTCTTAGGGATCACACACAAAAAGGATATATTATTCTAAAATTTATCGGAACACAAGACCAACGTGCTGACATTTTTACAAATCCTTTACCATCCGATAGATTTGAATTTATAAAACAGAAGCTAGGAATGATTAAATTACAATAATCATTCATATCTACTTCATGTTTTACAATTCTCCTAACATTAAATAACTCCTTTTGAAAGGGGGAGGACATATTTTTTTTTACTATGTTTTTATCTTATGATCATTAATTTTTTACTCTCCCGGTATGTGTATTTACTTTTCTGTTTATCGTATTGAAAGTTTTATCGTATCATTTATTTTTCTATTTATCGTATTGAAAGTTTTATCATATCATTTAATTTTCTATTTATCGTATTGAAAGTTTTATCATAACATTTACTTTTCTGTTTATCGTATTGACAGTTTTATTATATTATGTTCTTTTCCATAGTATCGATCGATGATGGTAATGAATTTCTTTTCCATCGTATCGACCGATGATGGTAATGAATTTCTTTTCCATCATATCGACCGATGATGGTAATGAATTTCTTTTCCATCGTATCGCCCGATGATGGTAATGAATTTCTTTTCCATCGTATCGACCGATGATGGTAATGAATTTCTTTTCCATCGTACTGACTGATGATGGTAACGCGATTGTTTTCCATCGTCTTGACAGTTCATGGTAACAAGATTGTTTTCCATCAGCTTGTCAGTTCATGGTAACAAGATTGTTTTCCATCGGCTTGTCAGTTCAGGGTAACGAGATTGTTTTCCATCAGCTTGTCAGTACTTGGTAACGAGATTGTTTTCCATTGGCTGATAGTTCATGGTAACAAGATTTTTTTACATCGGCTTGACAGTTCATGGTAACAAGATTGTTTTCCACAGGCTTGTCAGTTCATGGTAAGGAGATTGTTTTCCATCGGCTTATCAGTTCATGGTAAAAAGATTGTTTTCCATCAGCCTGTCAGTTCATGGTAACGACTTTGTTTTCCATCGGTATGATGATTGATAGTTTTATTTTATTTCGTATGGTTGTGTATTCATTTTAGCTCTACTAAAACCAACAACTACCTTACGTTCTCCGGCAGGTACTTTCCATTTTTTTTTTTATTTTTTTATCTTTTCATTTTTAATCCTAACTATTGATCTGTTTTCCTCTAATCTTGACCGTAGAAGATCAACGGTCACCCCTTTATCACCTATAAATAGACCCCCATCCCCAAACCCACATTGGGTTTTCACGTTTTCAGGAAAAGCTCTGCTCCACAGTTTTTAGATCATCGTACGATCTTTCTTTGGCAGCATCCCTATGTATCAGTCTTCTGCCAACACTCCTGCCGATATGTCTTCAAAGGCTTTCTCGGAAAAAGACCTTTTAAGGGAGAGGTTAGTTTCTCGCGACTTCTATGATTCATATGATTCTACAATCAAGAGGATTATCTTGTTTCAAGGATGGGAGCATTTGTGTGCTGATAAACCTGTTTCTCAAGATCCGGTTCTCTTTGATGAAGTCTGTCAGTTTTATAAAATCAAATCTTTCGAAAAAGACATGTCTATTCATTTTGATGTGTACGATAGAAAGCTATCTATGTCTGTGAAACAAGCAGCACATTTTCTGAATGTCCCAATAGAAGGGGATTATTTTTGTTCATCTCACAAACTACCAGAGGAAGTCGGTACGTTTAATAGAGAAAGCGCCGAGAAGTCTCTGTTTGTTGTGAATGAAGAAAAAAGGAAAGTTGCTCATCTTTCACTAGAAAATAGGTTTGTGGATTTATGGATGCAAGGTTTTCTTATCCCATGGAAAGGGGATAGAGAAACTCTGAAAGTTTCTGATATTTTTATGCTTGACTATCTAGTAAATATGAGAAAATTAAATCTCATGGGATATGTTTTCGAAACAATTAAGAATGTGAAGTCAGGGGCAATAAAATCTCATTTGATTATGTATCCAGCCATTCTTACAAAGTTTATTCTCTAGAGTATGAAGGTGTGTAACATTTCATTTAAAGGGAAGTTGATATATTTGAAGCCCTCCTGGATCAGCAAAAGTACTATGAAGAAGTTGATTGTTTGTTTTGATCAGAATTCAAAACTTTTTGTCAGAGATATAGAAGCTGAATAGGCTTAGAATCAATCGGAACCTATGCCAGCCAAAGACATTCAATCTACTGGTATTACTCAAAAGTATGATCCGCAAACAAGTTCAAAGCCTAAGAAGAAGCCAAAGTACAGTAAGGAGGTTGTAGCCAAATGGAGAAAGGATAAGGAACAGAGAAAGGAAGGTGATCCAAAGTCCAGTCTTGACCCGGCTGAGGCTTTTGCAGAAAGAATAAGGGTAGAAGAAACCCTTAAGGCTAAAAAGAAAAAGAAAACTATTTTGAAAAGAAAGGCTCAAGACCTTGATATCTCTAAATTCTTGAAAATGGTTGAGGATGCTAGTGCTCAACTGACGGAAGAAGTACATCAAGAGCCCATCGTACAAAGACTTCCTGAGAAAGAAAAATGTAAACAATTGATGGAGGAAATAAAAGAAGTTGAAGAAGAGGAAAAATATTTTCTTTTATAATTTCTTCAGAGTTCAAACAAGTGTAGAGAGGAATCAGTTCAAAATCAAAGTGAAGATATTCAACAAGTTCCTCTTGCCGATCAAGCACAAACTCCGGATAGATTTTCGTCTCAAGAAAAGCAAGGTGCTAAATCCTCTCACACTGATAAAGTTGGTGTCATTAGTGATAGAGTGGAAGAAGAAAGAAAGCATAAAGAAAAAGAAAATGGAAAACAGCCAGTTGTTGACTCAATCCGATCGAATGAACTGGCTTCGTATGATGAAGATACTGATTCAGAACATACAATCTCTCTCAAGAAGAGTGATTACATTGTCCATGTTTTGAGAAGGGTTGAGAAGACCATTCCATATTTCCCTAGGCTGGAAGGGAAGATTTATTTTATTACTGACAATCAAAAGACGAAGTTTGGCTCTGTAAAAGAATTAATAAAGAATGTTTTGTCAGTTGAAGCCAATTTGAAAGTTCTTTCAGAAAGATCAGTTGCACATAAGAAGGCCTACAACAAGATGACCAAGTGGTCGTACAAAACAGAGATCCAATAAATGATCATGAGATATCAATTGAAGATATAAGAAGGTTGTCAAATGATCTTGCAATTGCTTTCAATAAGCTTGACAGAGAAATGGTTGAAACATTAAATCTTTTGTCTTCCCAACGAGCCGATGTTCCTTCAGTAAAAGACCTGCAAGAGAGAATGAATGCCTTTCAGGCTGAGTTTTCAAAGGTCTCATCTTTCAAAGATGAATAGTTCTCTTGAAGAAACAGAACTCTGGGTTATCCAAAGATATCAAGAATTTTCAAGATAGAATTGATTATATTGAAGAAGTAATCAGAGTTCAGGAAGAGACAATTAGAAATCAGGATCCACTCTTTGCCGATCAACAAGACCTTCTCAAGTCTCAAGGTGATGCTATTTCTGAAGACAAGAAGGAGATAAAAAAGATGAAGGCGGTTCTTCATGAGTTGATCAAAAAGGAGAAGGAAAGAGAAAACAAGTGACTTGTATTTGTTCTCAAGTTTAGTGTTGGTTGTTATCATAATAAAATTTCTTTTATCCATTGTCTTGTGTTTATTTTCTAACTCATTCAGACAATCCAAGATTACCCCTTTCTTTTTGTAAATCACAGAGGGGGAGAATGTTTATAAAAGGGGAGAATGTTTTATAAAGGGAGAGAATTCTTTACAACACTCTTAAGGATAATCTACGAATACAATCCTTAGGAAAGTCCATACCTAAGGGGGAGTTAGTTGTATTCAATTTCTTATTCAGAAGAAGTTTCCAATAACTCAGGGGGAGATAAGTATTTCTTTTAGTTTTGTACTTTGGATGTTGTGCTTTCCAAAAAGGGGGAGATTGTTGAGTCAAAATTCATATTTTTATTTGTATGTTCTGTTTTGGAAATCACAAATGTCTTGTTAATCGGGATAACCTTTTTTTATCGTATAGTACTGACCATAATGATCGTATTGAACATGCTGATCGTATTGACAATGCTGATTGTACTGACCATACTGATCGTACTGAACATGTTGATCATACTGACCATGTTGATCGTACTGACCATACTGATCGTACTGAACATGATGATCATACTGACCATGCTGATCGTACTGACCATAATGATCGTACTGAACATGCTGATCGTACTGACCATGATGATCGTACTGAACAAGCTGATCGTACTGAATATGGAAATTTCATTGACTCTGCTTCTCATATCTTTCATTACATACTTGTGCTTGTACTTTTTCAAAAACACATGCTTCATTATAAATCGTACTCATGTTTATCTTATTCATATATCTTGTTCTAACCAAAACTATGTCGTTGAGTTAGTTACAAACTAATCAAAACGATTTCATCCTTTCTATTTCAATATGACCGTTATGATGCCAGGTGTCCAAGCCCCTATGAGTTTTTCGGAGAAATATGACAGTTGGAGGAGATGTGACTGTTGGAACCCGAGGCCTATAAATAGGATGTCATTTGAAGTTGAGAGAAGAATAACAGATAACTAAAAACAAGCGTGATAGAACTGTGATACTTTGCTTCTATGAAGTTCTAGAGAGAGATGTTGTGACTTCTCTCATGCTTTGTGCTTTGTGTGTCCGATCATTGTATCAAGGGATTTCAAGTGATTGAAAGATAGAGGTGCCGATTACCTACAAAATCGAGGGCTGCCGGGGATAGGCAGACAAACGAACCGATCATCGTATCGAGGGCTTCCGGGGATAGGCAGACAGACGAACCAATCATCGTATCAAGGGCTTCCGGGGATAGGCAGACGGACGTACTGATCTTTGTATCGAGGTCTTACCAAGGTGTTGGTGAGACAGACCTTTTATCCTAGGTGAAAGGATAACCCTTCTCGTTGGGTCAAAAGAATTGTAATACTTTTACATTTCCACTGTTACTTGTATTGTAATGGAATTTTTATTGTTTCCTTTCTTCTTTACAAATTCAATTGTAATTGTTTCAATTACAATCATTCTATTAGATATTGTATTGATTGATTCTATACGCTTTAAGGTAGAATCATTCATCTTAATATTACTCTGATTATTGTGTTCATCTTGAATACAATTGTTTTACATTACATTAGTATTACAATACATCATACCATTTTATATTCAATAAATTTTTGGGTGTTTGTATTTGTATTAGTTTAAGATCATTTAAACTAATCTCTTAGTTGCTAAAACTCAAAGGTTTTTAAACCTACAATTCACCCCCCGCCCCCCCCCCCCTCTTATATTGTTCCATCTAATAGACATACATACATACTTATTCGATCCAACACATAACTAACTACAAAATTATTATACATTTTTTTTAATGTTTTTACATTTATCTAATAATTTAAGAGGCTTAAAATAATAAAGAATCTGATTTTAAGCATAAATACTCTAATATTCTTTAAAAGTTTGATTTACCACCTTTTGATGGAGAACCCTCTTTCAATGTAGTTCTAGACTCTTTTATATGTTCTATTTGAAAAAATATAATTATTCTTTTGAATTGGGACATTAAAATTTACTTTGGGTAATTTTTTGGTATTTTTCTGATAAATTTCATTTTTTAATGAATAGTGAAAAATACTGTATTTTATTTCAAAACTGCATTTTAATCTAACTTATTTTTATGGTTATATTATCTTTTTATATGGTTTTAAAGTGTAATTAGATTATATTTCTACCATTTAATCCAATTTTGGTCATTGGAATTAATTTTACCTTGAAATTTAACATAAACAAGTGTCAATGTTTTAATAGTTAATATTTCTTAAAAACACGCTTTTTGTTTTGACAATGGGAATTAATTTTAAATTAATTAATCGAGATCATATATTTTTTATTTGGTAAAATATAAATCATTTTGGAATTTGGAATATCAACTGTAGCTTAGGTTTATTTTTTGGTATTTTCTGAAAAAAAACATCAATTTTTATGAATAGTGAAACCACTATGTAGTAGTCAAAAATCTAACTTTTTCATTTAATTTAAATTTTAAAGCTTCTTTGAATTGAATTTTGAAAATATGACATAAATGGTTATAATTATTAAGTAAAATGTTGTTCAATAAGTTGAAAATAATTTTTGTTGAATATTAAATTTTGACTTTTATTTACCGATGTTAAAGATAAATAGGGTAATTCAATATATAAAAAATATTATAATAATAAAAAATTACCATAACACTTATACTAACCTTATTGGATGAGTCATGGCCGACCATAGGCATCCTTGGGTTGATTTTGGGACCCCATAGATCCACTTAAGAGTGATAATGACACTTTATTTTAATAAACTTAAAGTAAAGGCAAAAATGACATAAACAAATACCTTTTAGTAAATAAATTTTTACATGTGTATATATAAGTTATCATTTCTATTATAAATATTATTTAGAATGATACAAAGATTTACTATATCATGGAATTTTTTTATAATTTTTATACATCTTATTAATTAAATTATTTATGACACAATAATGATGTCGTGTTTACCACATTAATAAATGATTTAAATAAATAAGATAATAAATATTACAATAATACCCAAAACATGTCCAATTATTATTGGATGATTTTATTTTTTTCCATGAGTCATCTTATATTCTACCTTAATGAGTTTTGGACCTTTATTAACCGAAAATCATTATATAATAAAATAATACTTTAACACTTTCCTAAAGAGCCCCTACTCTCGCTTATAAAAAGCCCTCACTTCTACCCCAATAATCACACTTCTCAAGACCCTTGGATCGTCCAAACTATTCCCAATTAATATTCCTATATCCCCCTCTTACACCTAGAAGCCTTACCTTAGGCATAAGGCACTTCTAGATATCTTTTTGGTTCAAACAAAAGGGAGTTACCTGATTTTAAGGTAACGTTTTCTCTTAAGTTCTTTTATTTTATTTTACTTCCCCAACCCCCAAAACTCGTTTTATTATTATATTTTATAATAACACCAGTATCATCAACATAATAGTTTTTTTATGAGAAGGATACAAACTACACCTATACACACCTCCAGCTAATCGGTAAAGAACATAATGTTTCTGTGGACGACGAACTACTGCCTCTCGAAACGATGATTGTTCAAATATCGGAAACCGCCTTTCATGGTGGCCATTATGATGGAACAATATTTAAATGTAATAAATATTATCTTTATTTTTTTCTTTATGATTTTTTATATTCCATTTATATCATACCATTATGGTTTCCATTATGGGTAAACGCAATAATTTCATTTGAGGAAGTGTGGACCACCACCCCCTCAATGTGATATGACTCGTTCGTACCATACGTGGGATAGAGTTAATGAAAATATATATGATATTATACTAGAATTAAAATATAAATATGTATCATTATTAATTGATTCCATTAAAATATGAAATAGAAATGAAAGTACCGGTCATGCGTAAGTTCATCTTACCATCTCCAAGAACATGCATTTCATTTATTATCTCCAAATGTTATATAATGTTATAAATACATATATATACTAGATATATATATAATATATATGATATCTAAATAATTAATATCATTCTGGTGATAATTCAATTTTGACCCCATGAACAAATTGTAATTATAATAAGTTCATTTTTGACAAAAGATCCGAACATCGACAAAATGTCCATTACGAACTCAAATAATTAAATAATTGTTATATTAGGGTAATAAGTGTTATAAAAGGAATAATAAACTTTATAATGGTTCTTAATTAAGTGTAAATTAAATAAATTTTATTATTAAATAAGAACAAGGAACAAACAAGTCAAGTTGGACAGGAGGTAATGAGATTCTTATATCACTTTTAATTCCATGAGATTTCCATTGATCGCCCCTTATTTATTAATTGTGGTGTATTCTGTAATTCCATTTGATATATATTATCATTATTATCATTATATTCATGTTATTATATGATTCATTTGGTGGTTGTTAACTTTTTTCCATACGACTCGGTTGATTACAACATAGTATGGGGTTTTCATCTCACATTTTATTCCCCTGAGATTCATGATATATTTTCCAATATTTCCTTTTGTATGGTGTATGTACTTCATGTGATTGTATTCTTTGCATAGTATACATTATTACATGGGTATGTACATTTTCATTGTATTATTCTTCTTTCATGTGGTGTATGTTTAGTATGTTAGAAAATCAGTAAAGGAACTTTTTAACCCAATTTCCATTCCTTGGGATAATCTTCTAATTATTAATTATGTCATGCTATGATTATATGTGGAATCATTGTTTATTTATTTATGTTTTAATTTACACTCCCCTTTGTGTGGATATACATTTTATACACATAATCACTCAATTTATTAATTCTCAAGTCATCATTTTGAACATTATAAGAGTAATTTTAACTCAATTTCCATTCATTGAGTTAAAAATCCAAGTCATTGGTTTTGTTATAAAAAGAACATGTGTGAATGTACTCTGATTGATTTACACTTAATTTCTAATCATATTTAGTGTATTTATATTTTTCATACATTATTATTTAATTGATTTATCCTTAATCTAAGGATACAGTTTTTAAAAGGGATTTCGTATCAATTTTCATTCTATTGAGACTTCATCGTTCTTATTCACCAATTCGCTTTTATATAGTGTATAAAATGTCCTTTGGAATATTATATCATGAATCCCATTATTTTCATTATATTATAATGTTTTTATTAATTTTACTCCACAATAATTTGTATTCAAGCATCTCTCAGTTATTTTAGAACTCTTTAACTAAAATATCATTTTATATGTTATAAAGATTTATTCTTGTAAATATTTCTCATTAATGTCTATGTTTTATAAATGGTTTTAAGGATTTATTTGTATGGAAATTAATGTTTTAAAATTCTAATACTTTTAGAAGTTTTAAATTTCTATGGGACACTTTGATTCAAAAATCTATTTATTAAATTTTTTAAATGGTTTTGAAAATGGATTGATAAAGCATTGATTGTGTCAATATCTTGAAATGATATATTTTGATTGAAATGTGAAAATTTTATCTTTTTTTTACTTGTTTTATGTGATTTGAATATGTCATGGTTATTGGTAATTGTTTATATATATGGGTGGCTCCGTGATAAACCTAGGGTGGGTGATCCCGAGATTTCTCTCTAATGAATTGGGTAATGTGATGGAGGTAAACGTTAATGTTTCTCCTAAGAGATTTTGGGAATATACTGTGATGGGTATACAAAATTTAACTCCCAAGGTAGCAGTGATAGCTGTAATGTAAGTATGATATGGATTCCATGAGTTACCTTTATGATTTATGATTTCCATGTGTTATTCATAAATCTTATGATTTCATGAGGTATGTTATGATTGAAAAGTATTTTTTCATTTATTTGTATTTATTGATGGTTTAATGTTTCCTTTCCTTATTTTATAACCCTTAATGAGCTTTTTATGCTCACCCCATGTTTTTGAAATGTTTTTCATAGGACTTAAAGATGAATAGGGTCAAGGATGGGATCAAGGAAAGTCATGATGTCTAAAAACATTGAACTAGAAATTTTTTTAGAGTTTTTAGTTTATGAAAACATGGATACTTAGTTGAAGTTTCTACTTTGTAATTTTTGAAATGTAATTTAATAGATATGGCCTAATTCTCTATAACACTAAACAAGAAAATATCCTCAATGTGAATTATTAACTTAATTTAAAATTATGTAATGTTTAGGGTCGGGTCCTTATAGTTGGTATCAGAGGTCAGTTTATATACCTTATGAGGTTAGGGTGTTCTTTAAGTATAAGTGACATTTCCAAAATGGATAGGATTTTAAAAAGAGTCATAGTGATTTTAGATAAATTTAATGATTTTAAGATAACATGAATAAGTATATCATAGTATTTACCCTCCTCATAAGATTTTATATGATGATTTTACTGATATACTCACACCGACCTTTTTGGTTTTAGTAAATTGCTTGATCTAGATGGCACCAAAGTAACAGTGGATGTGAAGAAAACTGTGATGGTTTCCTGAATGAGAAAGTGAATGAAATTGAAGCTGCAATGAGAACTCTTGTGGTTATTCACAAAAAACTATAGGGAGTTATGATTGACAACCTGAACCATGGAGATTTTTATAAGGCACCGTATAAGCAAGAAACAAATCCCTACAGAAGTTCAGGTAATAATCATAAAGGTAAGTATATTAAAAACCCTATGTGTTAAGGATGTGGAAAAAACACTTAAGGAAATTCTTCAAAGGGACTAGAAGATTCTATAGATGTGGTAATGAATTTCATAAATCAAGAACCTTCCATGGAAAAAGGGGGAATCCATTTGACTCTAGGAAAGGTAAAGATGTTCTTTCAAAGGGATCAATTGAATGTTTTAATTTTGATGTGCATGGTCATTTTACCATCAGATGTCCTAAGATAAGTTTCGGGAATGGGATCACGAGGATCATACAAATATATTTTTACCAATACATAATCTCATTATGATTGAGGATGAAGAAACAGACAATGACAAATAAAAGGGATGACTAATTTCTTAATATGTGTTTTGATATAATTGAATCTTAGGATATGACTCAAGATTTTGTATGTAAAAAAGTTGTAATTTTGAATAAGTTGGTAAAGAATGGTTAATGAATCATGAAGAACATTGAATGAGTAAGAAGTCAACATATAAGGGATTCAAAAGTTATGGATGATTTTAAGATGATGATATTCTTAAAAGTATTAAGGCTCTTTTGATGATGGAATTACATTGGATGACTTTTTATAGTATATGTTACCCTGAAGTCTGATATATGAAAATGTTATTCAAGGAATAATTATCTTTTCTTTTTATTAGTAATGGTGTAATTTTTATTTAGGAAGAATCTAAGTTTTTATTTTTTACATATGGTGATTTGGGTTATTTATTTAAATGATTAACCTATCATAGAGAATATGTGATTTGGTTAATTAAACTTCATTATGAGACTTTAAGAGTAGTCGATTTTATTTGCAAATTAATTTTAAGATTTACTGTAGAAGACTATATGATTAAATCCTTCTGAGTTTTGGGTTACAATCTAAGTTTTGGTTACTTTGAAAATTTTTAAGGACAGTTTTGTATTGAGTGGTCTTCATTGATCTTTGGATATTGTTTGTTGAATTTTGGAGATTAAGAGTAGTATTTTTTTTAAATGATTATCCTTTTTTGGATTATCTGATCTTCTACTAACTAATTTTGGTTTTGGTTGATGTCTAAAGACAAGGGAAATATATAGTTCTTCTTTTGTAGATTATGTGATACTCTATAAGATGATTCTAGAACTTCATGTGTGACCAAGACATCTTGAATACTTACCATTTTGAGAAAATATGAGTTTTTGGTAGAATTTTATTAAAGGATGCCACTCTACATGAAAAGTAAGTATATTTCCTTAAAATCATAGTCTAGTTATTAATAAAATTATTCAACTCTATGAAAAGGATCTTGATAAAAAAAATTATAAGCTCTCTTTTATCATCAGACTTTTACCAAACCATAAATTTATGGTATTTTGGTGGTTAACTATTCATGATCATGTTCTCGACCACTCTCTATTAATCCATGCGAGTCACTTTCTCTTCCATATCCATGTTTTCATGGAATCCTAGTTTTTGTTATCTTGGGTGACCTTTTTACTTCTCTCCATTTTTTTAAGTTATAGTTATATTGACTCTTTTTTCGATGTTGGACATTCAATGATGTTTTCGATCCCAATTTTAAAATTGCGTGGCCGCAATTCCCAAAAGGGGGGTAGGATGTAACATCCCAGGTAAATAAAGAATATGAAATTTTTATATTTTTTAATATTTGTTAATTAAATATTAATTTTACATTAAAGGTTATTCTATGTTCGATGGCATACTCAATACGCAACAACGAGTTTATTTTAAATCTTACATTGCACACAACATTGAGTTGTACAGAACAATAATATAATATTACTTTTTTTAAATGGTAGTTAATGTCTAGCCATTGTTATGGAGGTAATGAACAAAACTAACTAAAAATTATTATACATGTTTTTTAAATGTTTTCACATTTATCCAATAAATTTTAGAGGTTTAAAATAAGAAAGAGTCCCCTTTAAGCATAAATACTCTAATATTATTTTAAAGGTCGATTTACATGATTTTGATGGAGAACCCTCTTTAAAACTAGTTTTGTTAACTTTTATATGTTCAATTTTACAAAAAATAATTCTTCAATAGAATCGGGGCATCAAAATTTACTTTGGTAATTTTTTGGTATTTTTCTGATAAAATTATTTTTTTTATGAATAGTTAAAAATACTCTATTTTAATTCAAAACTATATTTTAATCTAACATATTTATGTGGGTATATTATCTTTTCAAATGTTTTTAAATTTCAATTAGATTATATTTTTACCATTTAATCCAATAATGGTCATTGGAATTAATTTCACCTTGAAATTGGACATAACCAAGTGTCAATAGTCTGATAGTTAATATTTCATAAAACACGCTTTTTGACAACGGTAATTAATTTTAAATTTATTAATCACACTATTTTTAAAATAGACATCATTTTTTAATTTAGAATATAAAATATAGCTTAGTCTAAAGTTTTGGTATTTTTCTGAAAAACATCAATTTTGATGAATAGTGAAACCACTAAGTAGTAGTTAAAAATATGACTTTTTCATTTAAATTAAATTTTACCACTTCTGTGAATTGAATTTAGAAAATACGAAGTACATGGTTATTCTTATTGAGTAAAATATGGTTAATAATATGAAAATAATTTTTGGTGAAGAGTAACTTTTGACTTTTATTTACTACGGACAAAGGTAAATATGGTAATTCAAAGTAAAAACAATATTATAATAATAACAAATTATTTTAACACATGTCCTAACCATATTTAATGAGTCATGGCCGACCATGGTCATTATTTGGTGAATTTGGGGCCCCCATGGAGAAACTTAAGAGTGATAATGACACTTTAGTTTAACTATCTTAAAGTAAAGGAAAAAATGACATAAACAAATATATTTTAGTAAATCATTTTTTACATGGGGTTATGTAAGTTTTATTTTCATCTAAAAATATTATTTCAAAAGATAAAAATATTTCCAACATCATGTTATTTTTTATAATTTTTATACATCAACTCAATTAAATTATTTATGACACAATAATGATGCAGTGTTTACCTCATTAATAAATGATTTAAATAAAGAAGATTATCAATATTACAATAATACCCAAAACTTATCAAATTCTTATTTTATCATTTTATTTTGTTCATGGGTCATCTTATATTCTACCTTAATCAGTTTTGGACCTTTATAAACTGGAAATCATTACATAATAAAATAATACTTTCAAACTTTCCTAAAGATCCCATTCTTCCCCTTATAAAAATCCCTCACTTTTATCCCATTCCTCACACTTCACAGGCCACATGGAACATCCAAAATCTACCCAATTAACCTCCCTAAATCCTTCTCATACACTAGTAAGCCTTACCTTAGGAATAATGAACATCAAGAAATCATTTTGGTCCAAACCAAAGGGAGTTACCCGATTTTAAGGTAACGTTTTCTCTTAAGTTCTTATATTTTATTTTACTTCTCCAACCCCTAAGCTCTTTTTATTATTTTCTTTTATTAAAAAAATTATCATAAATATACTTGTCTGTTATTATGAGAAGGATTATAACTTCACCTACACACACCTCAATCTAATCTCTAAAGAACATATTGTTTCTGTCGACGACGAACTATTACCTCACGAAAGAATGATTGTTCAAATATCTCCAACTACCTCTCATGGTAGCCATTATGATGAAAATATATTTATATATAATATATATTATGTTTAATTTATCTTTATTATTCATTATTTTCCATTTATATCTTACCTTTATGGTTTCCATTATGGGTAAATGCAATAATTTTATTTGAGGAAGTGCGGACTACCATCCCCTCAAAGTGTTATGACTCGCTCATACCATACGTGGGATGTATAAAAAATGGAGTTAATGAAATTATATATGTTATTATACTGGAATTATAATATAACTATACATCATTATTTTTTTCTTCCATTAAAATATGAAATATAAATGAAAGTAGTTTTCATGCATACATACGACTTACCGTCTCCATGAATGGTGCATTTCATTTCTTACCTCTCAATGGCATGTAGTGTTATAAATAGATATATATACTAGATATATATGATATATATGATATCTAAATCATGAATATTATTCTTGATATAATGTAATTTTGACCACATGGACAAATTGAAATTATAACAAGTTCATTTTTTACACAAGTTTCGAACATTAACAAAATGTCTAGTAAGAACTGTAATAATTAAATAATTGTTATATCAAGGTAATAAGTGAAATAAAAAGAAAAATAAACTCTAAAAAGTTTCTTAATAAATTTTAAATTAACTTATGTTTATTATTTAGTATGAACAAGGAACAAACAAGTCATGTATTAGATGACGTAAGGGGTTTCTTATCTCACTTTTAATTCCGTGAGATTTCCATTTTTCATCACTTATTTATTGATTTTGGTGTATTGTGTACTACCATTTGATATATATTATCATTATTATCTTTATATTTAGGGTATTCTGTGAATCATTTGGTGGTTATTAACTTTTGGTCATACAAATCCATTGATTACAATTTCTTAAGGGGTTTTAATCACACTTTTTATTCCCATGAGATTCTAGCTATATTTTCCACTATTTCCATTTGTGTGGTGTATGTAATTCCCAAGATTGTATTCTCTATGTAATATACTTTAATATATTGGTATTTAAATCTTCATTTTATGATTATTTTTTCATGTGGGGTATGTTTCATAAGTTACCAAATCAGTAAGGGAACTTTTTAACCCAATTTCCATTCCTTGGGATAATCTTCTAATTCTTAATTATGGCATGTTATGATTAAGTGTGGAATAAATATTTGTTTTTTATTTTGTAATTTACACTCCCATTTTTGTGTATATACTTTTGATACACATAATAATTTCATTGATAAATTCTCAAGTCATCGATATGAACTTGATAAGAGTAGTTTTAACACAATTTCCGTTCATTGTGTTAAAAATCCTAGTCATTTGTATTGTCTTAAAAAGTACATGTTTGAATGTCCTCTGATTTATTTACAATTAATTTCCAATAATATTGAGTGTAATTATATTTTTCACACATTATTATGTAATTTATTTTTTCTTAATCTAAGGGTACTATTTTTATAAGGTATTTCATCTCAATTTCCATTCCATTGAGACTTCATTGTTGTTATGCACCAATAAACTCTTATCTGGTGTATATAATGTAATTTGGAATATTATATCATGAATACCTTTATTTTCATCATATTATAATGTTTTGATTATTGTTATTCTTTAATTATTTGTATTCAAGCATCTGTCATTTAGTTTGAAACTCTTTACCTAAATTATTTTCTTAAAAGTTTTAAAGATTTAGTCTTCAAAATCTTTCTCATTAATTTCCATGATTTAAAAATGGTTTTATGGATTTATTTATATGGACATTAATGTTTTAAAATGTTTATACCTTTAAAAGTTTCAAATCTGTATGGGACACATTGATTTGAAAATCTCATTATTAAATTTTTTAAATGGTTTTGAAAATGGTTTGATAAATCATTGATTACGTCAATATCTTGAAATGATAAATTGTTATTAAAATGTGAAAATGTTATATTTCCATTATACTTGCTTTATTTGCTATGAATATGATATGGTTATCTAGAATTGTTTATGTATACAGGTGGTTCCATGGTAAACCTAGGGCGGGTGAGCCTGAGATAGCTCTCCAATGCATTGGGTAATGTGATGGAGGTAAATGTTAATGTTTTTCCTAAGAGATTTAGTGAATATACTATGATGGGTATTCCAAATGTAACTCCCTACGTAGCTTTGATATCTACAATGTAAGTATGATATGGATGCCAAGAGTTACCTTTAGGATTTATGATTTCTATGTGTTATTCATAAATTTTATTATTTCACGAGGTATGTTATGATTGAAAAGTATAGTTTCATTGATTTGTATTTATTGATCGTTTAATGTTTCCTTTACTTATTTTATATCCAATACTGAGCATTTTATTCTCACCCCATGTTTTGGAAATTTTTTCACATGATATAAATATGGATAGGGTAAAGGATGATATCATGGAAAAGTCATGTTGTCTAAAATCATGGAATTATACATTTTTTAATAGTTTGTATTTTATTTAAAAATGGATACTGAGTAGAAGTATCTACTTGGTAATTTTTGAAATGTAATGTAATAGATGTGGCCAAATTATTTAAAACTTTAAACCTGAAAAGATCCTCAATGTGAGTTATTAACTTACTTCAATATTATTTAATGTTTAAGGTCAGGTCGTTGTAATAAATATAAAATATATTTATTAAATACATCTTTATTACCATCTATGTAAAGAAGAAATGAAAAATGAATGACATCTCTTCCTGGCAGTTGTAGTCCACACTTATGCAAGATGAATGTTATATTTTCAGAATTTATATGAATATAAGAATAATAATAAGATAATATAATTCATTATGCATAAATATGTCTTAAATATCATATATAAACATTAAATACATCATAATAACCACTCTTGAATGATGTGGATAGAAAATGAATCATATCACTACGTTGAGGTGGTGGTCCACAAATACACATGAGGGAAACATTCATTTCACATTTAATGGAAAAAGAGAAGAATAAATATTTATACATATACATAATAATATATTAGTATATAGAATATAATAATATTATTGTATCATCATGTATAACATATAATCGAATGAGGTATAAGAATAAATAATTTGAAAACACTCAATTAAAATATATTAATATCTTACTCAAGAAAAATGGATCCAAAATGGCTCATAGAAAAATATGTGATGCGTTAGGGTCAAAATATGACCACACAATAGGATTCAGAAATATTTTTAGGTCATGTAAACCCTTATAATTTTATTTTTAACTCTTTTAACCTGTTTTAACTATTACCATGCTCACTGATTTTTTACTAAAATTACAGTTCATAAAGAAATAAAATTGAGTTTAAATGATTAAATAATATTAATTATGATGATTTAAAATATGGGATCCATTTTATAAGATTACATTTCTATAAGTGGAAGAAATTCATTAAAATATTGGTTCGCCAAATGCAATAAAACTATTTTGAGAAAAATGAATTTTTAAGCATAGAACTATGTTTACTTTCATTCTATACCTATTAAAAACTATCAATAGAAAGTTAAATTATTTTATTAAATATATAAATTATAAATTTAATTATAATATTTCATAATTAGTTATTGATTTAATTTATTAAAACAGAAACATGTTATTTGAATAAAGCCAGTTTTTCAGAAAGAAAAATATATTTCTTCTTTTACGTTCAAATGATATAATATACTTTTCCTTGAAATTTATAAAATTGAATTCATTTTATATGGTTGTAAAAATAATTTTTAATTATTATTTTAGTCTATTCCATAACCACTAATCTGATTACTTGGTGATAACTATCATATTAAATAATAAAAATTCAATAGTATATCACGGTTTTTAAACTCAATGTTACAAGTATTTCATGTTATCAATGAAATAAAATTTATTTTAAGAGAAAAATAACACAAAAACATGAGGTGCTACATTATACCCATGTATAAAAATTTCTATTTGAAAAATCCAGCCCTCTGATACAAACAACTAAGGATACATTATGTTCATCACATCATCAATGACCCACATACCTTATTCAAATTTATGGTGTCATCATAAAATTTTGAACTCTTTATTGGTCTTATTTAACCTAAATATCCTATTAAATCAAGAATATACATTTTTGTTCCTAATAAGAGTGATAATTATCTGTTGGTATGATCCATATTTTTGGTACATATGAAAAATCTGGTGTTTACTTACTTATGAGAGATATACTAAGCACATTATCTACTTAAGAGATATTCTATAGAAGTTTACAATGATAAGAATGTTTCTTGATATGAACAAGTATTTCAAAGTGATAGATAAATCTGTAGCTTAAATTTTCCTTCTTTCTAAATAACTTAACCATATTCCTTGGTGATATTCATTTAAATACCTTATCAACATGTTTAAATTATAGATCTTGATAAATATTTCAAGAAAACCATTTCTATCAACTTTTAGAAACTGTGATATGATAGTAAATAGATCTAACATTATCAGACATTTCCTTAGATATCTCAGGTCTAAATTGATTTTTCCCCCAACTTCATCCAATAAAATTAGAGTAATACTCTTTAAATCATAGTGGGATTCATAAGAATCCATCTGAATTCCTGATTCAAATGTGTTACTGTAAGAAAACTCTGCCAAATAAATGCAATGACACAAACTACCATTTAAATCTATATAAAATTCTATCAAATTAAATTCTAGGGTTTCAGTAGTATTTTTAGATTATCCCTCTATCTTTTTATGAAATGTAGTAATAAATTTCAATTACATATTCAAAACCTAATAAATACTTCTATAGAAGATTGTAGTAAGCCTAAGATCTCGATTAGATATAGTTTAATGTGGTACATAATAAAACCATAACAATTATTTAATGTATATTATTATAATATTATCAATTTATAATTAATTACTTATTTTAATCAAATATTATTACATCATAAGGTGATCAACTATAACACAAATATCATTATTCCTTATAAATTTTTGGGGTGTTTAATGTTGAAATCCATATTAAGGTTTTCCTATTTTTATTCTGGTATGGTGAATGGTAATAACATCCCCTTAGACTTTTCACTCTTCCTTAACATGATAACATTCCATGAATCACAATACATTCTCGACAATATCTATTTTCATGTTATCTCATCATAAATATTCATTTAGATCCCTATACATATTTATACTTATGGGATGGATAGAGAATGATAGACAATAATATTTATAGAAAAATAATGACTCAAGATTGTTATTGATGGTACACATAATCTATTCCTGATTCCAATCATTCCATAAAAATCATCGAAAAACATAGGAATGTTCCTCTCCTTCTTATGGAGTTTTACATCTTCCTTATATAATATTTCAACACTATCATGGATGAATGGTTAAAAATTAATCCTATAAATGTCATATATTTCCCATTTATCATGATTTAAATATATATCTTCTTTAAATCCACAAATATTATATCACTTTAAATCCTCTTCATTGAAAAACTAACATGTTCTTTCCATCCAAGACCATTCACCACCTTATTTTCCTTCCAAGGTAGGTAATGTATTGATCAATCATAATCCTTTACCAACACTAACCATATTATCTTTCACATACTCAACACTTTATATAAAAATATATACATCAATATTCTATAATAAGTATATATATCACAACTTTCCTCACAAAGATAATGAATCCATATCTTCAATGAAAAAATCATTATTCCAGCCCAAATCATGAGTTTAGTAATTTTTCTCATGAATTTTCAATTGGAGAGAAGAAAATAATGTCATTATATCAATATATAATAGGAAACATCACAATCCCTTATTTGATGCATCACTATAGATCGCAAACCCTTTTCTATTATAGGGTGTTTCAAGAATAGGTGTGATGACCTAACTTCTCATTAATTCCTTGAATGTACCCTGAAATTCATCCATCGACATGAAATTATAAGCCTTCCTTTTCATCTTTTTTAGTGAATTTGATAGCCATAAGAAATATCTTAGAATGAATTTATATTTTTCTATCAACCCAAGAAAATTATGGATTTTGGTCACTATTGTTGTTCTATTCCACTGTTCAATAACTTCTATCTTTGAATGTTACACTAATATTACCTCCCTCGATATTAGATAGCCTATAAATGTGGCTTTATATAGCTAAAATTCACACTTGGTAAATCTATTATATAGTTTTTACTTCTTCTATGTGATCAGAAAACTCCTCAAATCTTCTTTATGTTCTTCATTTCCCATTTAATATATAATAATATCATATATAAATACTACAACAATCTAATCAAGGAAATATATAAATACCCTATTCATTACATTAATGAATATAAAAATATAATTATTAAATCCAAATGGAATTACTATAAATTTAAAATGACAATACCTCATAAGGAAGGCTATTTCGGGTATATCCTCCTTTTAACCCTCTATTAATGATATCCAAAAGAAATGTCAATATTAGATAGTAGATCATCATATAATCAATATGGGTTATATGACACTTTTATTGACAGTGATCTTTTTATGTTCTCTGTAATCAATGAAAATATGAAATGTCCCATATTTCTTTACACAAAAAAGAAGTGACGAACCCCATAGTGAAGCGCTAGACTAATTGATTCACTTACCCAGATTATTTTGGAGTTTCCTCATTAATTCTTGTATCTCAATTGATTGTATACTATATTGTATATTTTTAATAATTATAACACTATATATTAGTTCGATTAGAACCATAACATCGCAATTTGATGGAATACATGGGAAGTACCTGGGAAGTTCATCGGAAAAATCCATCAAAATTGGAAAAATTTCAATGTTATGTTTCTATCCAACTATATTAGATAAATATATATCATGAATATGTAGTAAAACAAATATCATGGAATTAATTTCCATTTTGAGTTCATTTTTATCCTTACACAAAGATATGACCACATGTTAATTTGAAATATTAAATGTAACATCTATTCTTGGACAATTGATATGGGATCTATCCTTAGAGAGTCAATCCATGAACAAAATAACTTCAAATTTAAATAGAATAATAATTAAAATATTTCAGTCAATCACATTCCTAATAAATTCTATCATGAATGAGATTATTGATTAAAATGGGATCATTATACTATTACAAGTTTTTTCTACTATCTTAATATCTAATGACTAAGGTCATGATGTGATAGCATGAGAGAATTATATGGATATAAAATAGTCTATAGTACCTAAATAATTTATAATTGTTTAAACTCTATAGTGTATGATAAGGGTTCCTTTCACCACATTATTCTTTTGACCTACTTGAGTAGTTGTGATAGCATAATATTTACCTTTTTCGTTTGAATTTAGTGGTTTTTGAGGTTCATTATCCTCATTATCCCCTGGATTAGTCCTTTTAATTTCATAATGGACCAACTCCATATGTCTGAATCACTAATTTTGTTTCATATATTTGGTTGTGCTCTCTCTCCATTTACTTTATTTAAAAAAACTTTTGACATCATGTGAACATTCTTGTGCTCAAGGGCCATGCCTCCTAGTTGTGAAACATATTCTCATTAGTTTCCATAAAATAATTAACTGCTTCTTCCAAAAATCATGTCTTTTAAGAGGTTAAAAAATTATAATTTACTCTATGTTACATAACAATAAATCTCACATGAAACTTTATCATACTTTTCATATCACAATAATTATTATTGTGAGGATTTACTGCTTCAATTTTTAATTTTAGTGAATAATAAAAAAATATTTATATATTTTTATGACCCTTAGAGGTAATAAATTTTAAATAATTTATTTAAAAAAACTAAAGAATAAATAAATATTTAATTACGGTTCAACGATAAATGACAAATCATGCAGACAAATTATGTAATGTTTTCTTTATTAGTATCAATGGATTCTTCATCCTTCTACTACAACACTATAAATCCTCGTTCAATTTTAGTTTGAATAGTTCATGAAAATTATCTATTGAGAAAAGACCTTTTAATAATCTCCCATTCCATGGAGTTGATTTATTTTGAAATATTTTTATTCTTAATAAGTGTCCACCATTGATTCACTTCACATTAAAAGTGATAGATTTCTACAAAAACATTCAGATGGTCTGATCACTATATAATAGTAAATATATTTCTCATCACAAAGATCAAATATTCAATAACTAGTGGATTAGATTACCAATATAAATAGTTTTTATTTTTTCATATAAATTATTATGTGTTATGTTCCTACCTCATTGATGCATTCATAATCTCAATTGGGTCCTTGTTACCACCCATAACTTTAGAAAGTTGAGTGACCATAGTCACTGTATATTGCATCCCAACTCGATAGACATGTGGTTTCTCATGATTACAATATTTATATTAGTTATCACCTTACCTTTTCACATGATCCTTTCATGATATATCCATCAACTAAAACAAAAAAATTGTGTATGTGTCAAGCTATAATAATCAGAATGAATAGTCATATGCCCATGAAAATCATTCATGATATGACGTAAATTATGGAAACTTCTTATCCACTAATGAAAATTTACAATTAATCTAGGTTATCCATCGTCATCAAAAATTATAATCCATCTTAATGTTTTATAAATATAATCTTATTAACAAAATAATATCCCACAAGAGTGTCTATCTAGGTGGGTTCTCTTAGATAGATTAATCATCAACCGATAATGATCATGTTAATACATGAAACCTCCCCTTTCATAGTTGTTTCCCCTATTTGAATCAGATCCACAACTAAATCCACATTCTTATATCTAGATAGGAATTCATTTTTAGGAAAAACACATAATCTCTACTTTACTAAAACATTAATATGTTATCATGTACTTAAATTTATCTGTATTTTTTTCACCTACTTCTTCTAATGATAATATATAAAAATAAATAAATTTCTAATTAATACCTACTAAGGAAACCCATACATAATACATGAATATCACATAATTTCATAAGAATATTCAATAAAAAATACATGCCTCAGAACAGTAAAGGTTTATTATCTATGGAGAATGGATACATAAAAATCATATTTCATAAAGTATCATTAATCTCTCACAAAAAATTATTCTATCATAGTAATTTAATCTGGCATTCCTCATATAAAACCTTTATACACAACCCATGTAAAATTGGAATATAATAATGGTGGATCTCTGATACACTGTATGTGTCATTATAAAAGATACCAATGAATGATTGTAAGTAAGAATAAGGGTATGGGAACATTATCATTACATAAGAAAGTCATACACAATTAGCTAAATATCATTATTCATGAGTCGAAACATAATACTTGTTCATAACTAAATTAAAAATTATAATAGTGTGGAGTTATTAATAATAAATCATGATCCCTGAGAGAATATAATAAATATAATAATTTAGCTAAAATAGATTCTTATAAACTTGTAAACATGAATTTTTAGTAAAACATTCCCTCATTAATTCAAGGACCTAAAATCTATTCCTCTCATAAACGTGTGGATATAAAATCAGATCCATACAGAAAATTATGGACATGATATAGAGTTCAGTTATAAACTTATATATATAAAACTAGGTTGACACATAGTTTTGTGATTATGAAATCAGATTCAGGAAAAATATATTTTTCTAATGCATTAGATATCATTACCTGGTGTATTGAAGGCATCTATTATTCTAGGCCACCCATCAAATAATATAAAACATACTTAAAAATAAAAATAATTTTATCATATAATTGTGGGATAAAATATGAAAAAAACATTCATAAAAATTTCATTATTTTATTATTTCATAACTCATGGAGGAGAAACATGTTTAATGATGAATTTCTCATAAATTAATTAACCCATGTGAAAGAAACATGTCTCATAGAATCATCCTTAAATAATAATAATAAAAATACATCATAGAAAGAATGTGGATGTTACCATAAGATCATATACCCATTAATGAATATCAATCTATATATTATTTTTTTCATCAATTAGAAATCCCATTAAAAATATAATTAGTCATTTCTTTGAAAACAAAAGAAAAATATACTTATAATTTAATAACATTTAAAATAAAATGTCCCAAAAAATTTATAAAATAATCTTCCTTTAAAATAACCATGGAAAATCATAAAGGAATCTTCAAATTAAATAATGGTCAAGATGGCCTGAAATCATGTTCATACTACATATATTAAAAGGAAAACATTCTTTTCACAATTTTATAAAAATTAAAAAATGACATTAAAAAAATGTTTCATTAAAATGATTTATTTAATAAAAATTTAAATAAATAAGAAATTAATGAATTTTATCATTCTAAAACACTTCATGTATAGTTTAAAAGTTCCATAATTATTTTAAATGCTCTTTTATATGGATCAACTAAAAATGAAATATGGTCAGCTTTTCATTAAAAATATTTTCTTGAAACTTTTATGTACCAAACAAAGGAAACTTTTACTAATACAAAAAAATTAAAATAACTAGATTATAATATAAATTTATAGTTCTCATAGTATAATTTCTATATAATTTTCCTCACATGAAATTTATCATAGACAATCCTAACAAAATACGGGTTGTAACATAAACCCTTAAAAAATTATTATCTAACTTCATATGTGTACAAAAATCATATATAATAAACATATATTTATTAAATATTTATTTAAGAAAGATATTAATATAAATAATACCATATATTATTTACTTATAATGATTTATCACCCATTTATTAAGAGTTCGTTATTAAAATCACTTTTTCAGTTGATATTTTTTTTTTCATTTCATGCATGATTTTATTTAGAAGTCCTGGTATTTATACTCTGATATTGGTTCCATTATTTATATAATGGTAATTATTTCAAAAGTATCACATGTAATCATTATATAAACATTTATATCTATTGATAAGAATTTGTGATGTAAAATTAATTAAATCACTTTGTGGGGATGGAGATCTGAACATACACATGAGTATTCTTTCTACTTTTTAAGGGATGGAAAAAAATAAAGGTAAATAATAATTCCCCATTATAGAATTTTTATTATATCATAAATTTCAAATATAATTATTTTATAAATACTTATTACCATCCATGTAAAGAATAAATAAAAAAGACTCAAATTGATTCCTTGAGGTGGTAGTCCACACATATGCACGAGCGACGTTACCATTTCATAAAAGGTAGTAATCTAAGATGGTAGATGTGATTATATAGTTATAGAAGAATAATTATGGGATAAATATCATATATAAACATGAAATGCTTCATAGTAACCAATCATGAATGATGGTGATATAAAATGAATCATTTTTCAATATGGAGGTTGTAGTTCAAACATACATAGGAACGATACATTCATTTCCCATTTGATGGGAAATGAGGTGAATAAATGTTGTTCCATTGACATAAAAAAATATCTATATAATTGATATACTAATTTTACTATTTCATCATGGTTAGAATAAAATATAATTATGTATAATAAGAAATAAAATTAAAAATCACAATTACGATTTATACCACTTCTTGGGACAACATTCTTTACCTGACACCTTATGCCATATATAAATGGTATTTTTATCAAAAAAGACATATAGATCATGGTTAGGGATATTAGTAATTTATTTTTTAGTTGTTTTTAGATTCATAAAGCTTTTTAACAGTGTATAATAAGGAGAGATTGTGTTCTTTTTAATTAATGGAGAGGAAAAACCTGAAATGTTTCAAATTAGTAAGATATATTTATTCCCAAATACAAGCATCTTCTGGATTCACATATGATACTTAGTCACACATAGCATGATGGGTTTAATTTTGAATATTTTCTGGCCTCTAGGATTTTCACCTTGGGATCTCTTCCACATGCATGTGGTAACTTTGTTAGGTCAAATGCATTGGGACTTCATTATTTTAGATCTCCATTGACTTGTTTTTTATGGAGAACTTCCAATCATGAATTTTTTATAAAAATTTAATGTTGGATGAGAATGATTTTGATGATATTTTAGGACATTTTATCACTAACTAATTTAGTTTGAATCTGTTTAACCCGTTTTAATTTTGACCATGGTAACTTATATATTAGCAAGGTTACTATAAAAATGGAAAAAATAATCTAAACATATTACATAATATGTATTATTATAATTACATATATAGGATATAATTTATATATTTTTATTTCAATATGTATAATATTTTCCTTTTAAATATAAATGTGATAAATGCAATTAAATAATTTTTAGAAGAATATGTTTTTATGCATTAAAATGTCTTTATACTCATTAAACTCATAGTAAATATAATAAAATAAATTTTAAAATATTTTATTTAATATTTAATCTATATGTTTAATTAAAATCATTCATCAATATATATTAATATATATTATTAAAAAACACATTACCTACATAAAAATAGTTTTTCATAAAAAACATCTCTTTTTATTCTCAAATGCTTTTATTTTTATTTTAACCAATTTATAACCAATGAAACAATTTTATAGAATTGAAAAAAATTACATTTTATTTATTTTTACTCATACCCTTCATTACAATATCTAGGCAATAACAGACACAACAAATAATTATAGTTCAGTAGTATATTATTATTTATATTAACTCATTTTTACATGCAATGAAATCCATCAAAGAAATAGAATTAATTTAAACATAAATATATCATTAAATATCAAAATTTTATAAATAAGTTCACTAAAAATAAAAAAGAAACATTTTTTAACATGTTTGAATTCCTTTACCCAGTTATCTATTTATTTTACTATTGCATATCTTACCATGGTAATAAGTTTATACTACTGTAATTTAACATTTAATGCCCAAAATTTAAAATGGCTCCCATTATATAATTTTTAAATATTGATTCAAAATATGGAATCAATTTTATTATATAAAATTTATATTTTTAAGAAAAAAAATTATATGACCACATGTAATGCATAAAAATCTATTTTTAGAAAACATGTATTTTTAAGATAATAAATTTCTACATAGGGTAAAATTATATATTTATTTGATCATATTGACATAAATTGGTTTACTATAAAAAACTAAATGTTATGTGGATTTCAAATAAATAAAAATAATAAATATATCTACATAAAATTTTATCAAAATTGAAGACACAAAATAATTTTTTTTAATATAAAATATTACTTGTATTTATAAAATGTTAAATATAGGTTTTATGAATTTAGAATATAATTTTTAAAATATATATTTATACAAATTTATTAAATATTTTATCAATTATAAGGTTTTATAAATTTTTATTTCTTTATTATATATTGATATTATAGAAAAATTTACAGTTTTTGTAAAAGGTATATTTTTCTAAATTTAACAAAAAATTAACTATTTTAGTAAAAATACAAATATTAATATTAATATAATTTTTAACTTAATAACTTCAAAATTAATGTATTTTAATACAATTTAAATTCTAAAATTTATAGATTTAGTTTTTAAATTAAAATAAAATGTATAATGAAAATTGATTTTTTAAAAAATAATGACATTTTTAGTTTTTTCGTGTATGAATTTATAATTTATTACTATATTTTATCTACGAAAGGATTTATTGTCAGTATAATTTTATAATTTACTAATTTTTTTGGATCATTTTAGTTTGGTACAACAATCAAGACATGCTAATCATAAGTTATTTAATTAAAAAAATTATTTAATAAAGCTAAAAGTCGTTACATTTTCCCCCCTAAAAAAGAATTGCATCCCTATAATTTTAATACACATATGATAGGATGTGAGGGTAATTTTATCACATCCCATCCTTATGTTCCCATGTATCCCCTTTAAACATATTATTCCACCAAAGGACATTGACTAGATGGGTGGTCTTTTTTCTCATAACATGGTCTCTTTAATCAAAAATTTTAAAAGGTTGTTCCATATTCAAAAGGTCATGTTCAATTTTCACAGCTTCCAATCATAGCACATGTGATGAATCTGGTATGTATATATCCAAAACATATACATGGCACACAACATTCTCTTGAGAGGCATGGTAATAAAGTACTCGTAAATTTGATTTGAACACGGCATGATCAAGAATCTCTAAGTGACTAGTGTATCTAGGGATCAACTTCCCCTTGTTCCAAAATATTAAAACATGATTCCAATGATATATTTATTAGAAAACCTTTTCACCCACTTAAATATACAAATATCATCGATTATTATCATAGTAACTCTTCTATTAAAATTTTACCGCTTTCATATATATTTGAATGGTTTGAACCATCAACATAATTTCTCAGACAAGGTCATGACCAATCAAGTTCCTCTATCTAACAACATCACAACATGTTATATTACTACAACCATTACCATAAATATCCTTATATAATATAATCAATATTATATAATAGAAACTATTTTTTACGATAAATCTTCTAGGGTGTGGGGTTGATATCGACATCCTTAGAAATCAATTAAACAAAATCATTGTATATAATCTTGATTTTGAATTATCCGATCAGACTTAAAATCTCTCTATAGATGATAGTCAGTGTTAAAACTCATTTATGTCTCAAATAATTTATGAATAATTATCCAAAACCTTGAGTAAAACCACATATTTAGTTCAAATAAAATGAATATTGGTACTCCACACAACCTTTTTTACTTCCATTATGTATAAATTAAGGAGTTTTCCGATAAATAAGTCATATTTGAAAGAAATAAAATCCAATCAATTAATAAGGTGATGAACAATAACCCAAAAAAGTATTTTGTCCTTTAGACGTTTTAGTGAGTCTAATGATGGAATCCATTGTGATTTTGTAAAATTTCAATGCAGTTATATGTAATGGTTCAAAGAAAAAATCAGAGTTTTTTCATTCTTCCCTAACTTTCTTGAATACCATGAATTAATATACCAACTCTACAATTTCTCTCTTCATGTCATCCCAATAGAATTTTTTTTGATTCATATATATATTTTTAAATACTGGATGAATTGAAAAGTATGTGCTATGCACATCATCCAAAATATACCAATTTAATTTATTTTTGATACGAAAAATATCTAAATTGAAAATAGTTTGACTAAATCATTATAAAATTTAAACTCTTGAATATTATAAACCTTTTTATGGAGATCTACATAATCTATTGGGGCTTGTTTGATATTAATTTGGACAAAGGGTTTAGAAGTTAGTTGGTAATTATATGATTTCTCTCATCCCATAATGACTTTATGATTCATAGTTTTCAAATCCTTGAGTATTTTTTTCAATCCTCGTCAATGATAGAGTGGAATCATATTTCCTACTTAAAGGAACAATTAAATTATATTCCTTCCATGGGTGGTAATGTATTGATTAGTTATCATAATTTATCAAATTCTATTATCTCTTTTTGAATATATTCAACTCCTTCTATGGTAATATATATTTCAATCTATTACGATCGGTATATATATAATTTTATTCTTGGTAGAGATAATTTCTATAACTAATTAATTCATAGATAATTTCTATCAACTAAACATAATAAATAATGTAATTTTGACCATGATACTTGGATTTTCTTGATGAATAATAAAGTTCCCTATCATTTATTAAGAGGATTAAACCAAAAATATTTTTTAAAGAATCATTATATATTAAAAATTGTTCCCACTTTAGGGTAATGAAAATGCATAAGAGGTTAGCATCATCCTTGTTAGTTCCTTTAATGTTTATTCACTTTTGTCCATCCAATTTAACATTACTCTCTTTCTTGTTAACATGGTTTCATGATTTTATATCCATGAGAAATTAATCAAAAAAAATTTATAGTTCAAAATAATCCAAAAAAACTACAAATATTGTTTACAGTGATCGATCTGGAACATTTCTCAATAACTTCCATCCTGGATTGATATACTGACATACCCTTTTTGTAACTACATGACCCAAGAATTATACTTCAAATTTCTATAATTCACTATTCTAAATTTGGATTATTGTTTCTCCTATCTCAAGGCCATTAACAAAATCCACAATTTATCTTCATGATCATTATTTCTCTTTTAATATATAATAACATATTATATGATAGAAGCCCAAAATTTCACAAGGTAGTATGTAAAGACATTATTTATTATGTCCATGAGTATTGTGGGAGAATTCATGATTCAAAATGGAATTACTATAATTTAATAGCAACCATTCCTCGAATGAAAATTTATCAAAGAAATATCCATCATTTTTACCCTTAACAGATGATATCAATATTGAATTTCAATCTTTGAGAAGTATCAAACTCCTCAAAATTGTAAAAATAGATCATTTCTATGGGGTAGAGGAAACTTCTTCTTGATTGTGATTTTAGAAATCTCGTAAAAATAAATACAAAGATTCATTGATCAACCATTATTTTTGAAAAACATGACTAGTTCACCCCATAATGAAGAACTAGAGTGTATAAAACCATTTTCCAAATTCTATTTTAGTTAATTATATTTCTTTTTATTCAATTGGAGTTGTCCTATATATAATTTTTGAGATAATAATGGATCCTAGTATGAGTTTCATTGAAAACCCAACCTCAAAATATGTTGTAGAATTAGGCATTTTACCCAATAATGTATCAGTATACTGCCATGAAATATGAAAGTCATCAAAGTTAAATTAATACTTGATGATTTGAGTCCAGAGTACCTAAATGTTTTATATAAAGTTCTATATTATTTAATATTTTTACAAAAGGATTTCATAATAATACATTCCTTTACAATTGATAATATGATGATTTGGGATATGAAATGAGATTTCCTTATCATGAAATTTGATATGTGATTTATGGTGGAAAATAAAATCGATACCCAATAGAATTTCAAAATAAAACCAAAGGTATAACAACTAGATTTTTAAGAAATAATTCTCCAAACTATTTTGATGATAAATGTTTTATATGTCATATACTCCTCCATCATACTACTGGGTATCTTCAAATAAAGTTCATTATATATATTTTGAATGGAGATTCAACATTATTAGAAAAATTGTGTAATATGAAAGGTTTTTTTGGGGATTATTTTAGAAAATTAATTGAGTCAAATATGCGTGATTAGATGAAAGAACTCTTAAATGATGTTCATACCCTAACATATGAATTTCTAAGCTTCAGTTTGGGTTTTCCATGGTAATTTTCTATTATGTTTTTTAAGATAAACAAATACAGATCGACCACAATATTTCATAAAGAGAGTAAAAATTAACCAAATCATATCCCCAAAGTGTCTCAAAATGGGGTGGACTTAAGCCTCCTAGTCATGCATCAGGTGATGATAGAGCTAATAACTAATATGACCCTATAAGGTTTATTACGTCGAGGTACATTTGTTCCAAATACCACATCCACTTTTAGTATATAAATAGGGATGTTATTTAGTATAAAACCACAAAAAAATTATTTACCAAACATTAAGTTGCAGTCTTGTACTTATAAATATCCCATGGAACTATCTGTAGAGCCTCAGTCTGGGTTAGGTTCCACCGAGAGGGGGTTGAATCAGTGTTACACACATTTTATGAATTCATTAACTTTTTAATTCAACCTCTTGAATATGTTTTGTTTCTTGATTCACTCTAGGATATATCTCAATCTCACCTCAAGTGTTGTAGTAATAATCAAGTTTAAGGAACCAAACGTAAACATTACATAATATTTTGTTAATTCAAGATTTATACATTCTTTCAAATTGCATCTATTTTAGGTTTAGATATTTTGAAAATTACGCCATCACTCATCCATAAAAATCCATAAGAATACAACGCAAAAAATTCCAAATAGTGTCAATTTTTTCCACCAAGTGAAAGCCTTTTAAAAAAACATGATTTATTTTCTAGACACATATACAATAATTTCATCATGGCATCCTCTATAAACTTAAAAATTTTATGACATATGGAACAAATTTTAAAACATCGGATGAGAACAAAAATTTTAGTAAGTTATATAAAAGAAGTGAAGAAACTATTAGTCCATGAATACTTTCAACCCATGAAAACATTTCAATAATGTTATACATTTCACCTGTAAAACATAATCTCTTTAGCATACCATATGAAATCATAAGATTCATATAAAACTCTATAAAAACATAAATCATAAAGATAAAATTTGTCTTAAATTTTATTTCACTCTTACAGTAGCGTTCACGACTACATAGCGAGTAACCTTCCTAGCCAAATTTGGATTACCCATCACATTATATTCTCTTTATTTCTTAGGAGAAACTCAACCAGTTAACTTTGTACCACTACACAGTTAATTGTAGATATATCATGGGATCACATTCCATTAGTTTATTATGGAACCACCTGAACACATCAATAATACCCAAGAACCATAACATAATTATAACACATAAAATAAGCAGAAATGGAAAATTACATTTCCACTTTGAAATCACATTTCATTTTTACAAAGTCGCACACTCATAAATGAAATAAAATTATTTGAAAATTAAATGGTAAACTTATAAAGGAATCATAAAAACATTAAAGTGACATAAAATTGTTAAAATCCATTCATATAATAAAATTTAGAAACATTACTTTTTTATTTTATATAAATAGTATAAAATGGTTAATTTTAAAGATGTTTTTAAAATAAATTCTTTTACCTTGAGTCTGGATAGTTGCGTAATAACTTTATAGTAATAAATAATAAAAATAGGTTTATTATTTACATTATTTATATCCTTTTCTAAGATTATTAAACATTTTATATCTTTTACTATCTTGTTATAATAATTACTTATTTATGTTCACATTGGATGTTTTGACGATATTTGCTACTTGAGTCCAAAATGACTTCGGTAAATCAAATACGATCCAAGAGGTAAATGGTACATCATATGTAGATTAATATTCATAGAATAATAATAAATTTTATACAAAATTTATAATTTTATATCAAACTATTTATTTATGATTATGAAAAATAAATAATGTTATAATCATGGAGACGGTTGGCCGTACATAAGAATCAATAACATTTCCATTTTCCATTTATCATTATGGAAATAAAGTGAAATTTATTTTATATTTATTTAATGATTATAATATTATAAAATTTATATTAATAATTTAAATGAACGTATATAAATTATACAATTGATGTGGATAATAAAGATGAATCATATCTCTTTGTGGAGGTGATTGTTCACTCATACGCACGAACGACGTTATCAATTTTATGTTCATGGAAAGTAAGAATGTAATTTATATATTAATATTTTATAATGATATTAAGTAATTAATATCATATATAAACATTAATTCCATCATTATAACTAGTCCTTAGATAATGTAAGGAAAAACTAACTATATTGGTTCGTGAGTCGGTAATCTGTCATACTCACGAACAAAAATTTCATTTTCCATTTGATGTAATTGGAGTGGGATTTAAGAGATGATATTAAAATAATAACATATATGTTTATTTAGGACACTATAGTTATTATTTAATAATGGTTGAAGAATTTTTTAAGGAAGATGAAGAAGAAACAAAATAGAAACACTTAATTAAATATGTTATGTTCCCTTCAGATGGTCTCCTTTGATTAACACCATAAAACCTCTAAAAAGGTTTTTATTCCTAAAATAAGACCTCTTTTATGAGTGGATAAATCACATAAATTTAGTTTGGAATATATTGGTTGATCCAAATAAGTTTTTAGGTTTGAAGAATAGATAATAATGGATTCCCTTTTATATGAGAGGGGAGGGGCACTCTTGGAATTTTAAAATTATTAAATTAATATAAATTTATTTTATAATATAAATAGTCTCAAACTGATTCAGTTTTATGATAGGATTATTATGGATTGGAATAAATTAATATAATGAAATTTCTACGTGTTTAGAATATATTTTTAATCTTTATCTTTTTTGTTTAACCCTTTTAATTATTAATTCTTTATCATGTAATTTACATGTTGAAGGACAATATAATTTACAAAACAAGAAAAATGACCACTAAAATAGTAATTTATGAAATTTTAGTACTTATTAAAACTATTTGGATGAATCTAATAATTTTATAAATTTTATAACATTTAATAAAATATTTTATATTTTAAAATACCATTATTTTCAATTTTGACACAATGCATTTCTTGAATTTTTGAAAATAGCATAACTTCGTGATATAGTCAAATTATCTATTTAAACCCATTAATAGAATATAAAAGTACTCCATAAATTTTTTTGTGAAATAAATTATATAAAATTATATTTATTATAATATTTTTAATATAATTTATTTGATTCTTCCATTAATGAAGGAATTACTCCATCATCAATGTGTAACCATTTAATTTAATTAATTATTCCATAAGAATTATTAATAAATAACCATAATTTAGGTAATAATTTAATATTTATTAATTCTATTTATTGTTGATGAGAAAATATGTGTAACTCAATATTAAAAATAAATTACTTGTTAAAAACAAAAGTGTAAAAAAATGACTTTCCATTGAATAAGATATTATAAATGCATTAAAGTAATAAAATTGTTCCTAAAATAGACCGAAGTATTCTCTAGGTAGTAACACAATCATTTAATAAAATTTTTACAAGTGTTAGGGTAATTTTATATTTTTAAAATATAATTTTTACCTTTAATTACCTAGTTTACCCTTAATCGTGGTAATAAAAATTATTACTAAAGTAACTATTCATAAAATCCAAAAATGAAAAGAAATAATTAAATAATTTGAACCTTTAGATTTTAAATATGGAATCAATTTTTCTAAATTTAGAACACATAATTGGCATAAATTAATTAAAAATTAATCTTCTTGTTGAAATGAGAAAATGAGTTTTTAAAAAAAAATTAAAAGTTAACATTGTTTTTATATCGAATATCAATATGAAATTGATTAAAATAACCTAGATTAGAATAAATGATAAAACATTAATCTAATTATACATAAAGTAACTAAAATTAAAATATAACTATATAAATAAATTAGATGATAAATTATTTTTGAATTAAAATGCAATATTTTTCACTATTTATAAAAATAGGAAAATTATCAGACAAATACCAAAAATTAAACCAAATAAAATTTTGATACTCACATTCTAATGAATAGTTTAATTTAGTAAAATTTAATTTATAAAAGTGATAAAATATGGATTTAAAATGGGTTTACACTCAAAATGTGTAAAAACTACCGTTTTTTAAAAAAATACTTCTTTTATACGTAACATTGAATTTATTCTTATATAATGTCAATAAAACACATAAAACGAATTTTAAACATTATATTCAATTTATATTTGATTAATACAATCCAAAAATAGTAATTTTATTATTTTATAAACACAATTATTCGCAATTAAAAATTTATTCATAAAAACCCATCATTTATATTCAATTGGTTTTTATTTTCATTTATAATTAAATTCATAAGCAATGAATAATTATATAAACATATGTAAACAATATTTTAATTACTTAGTTAATATTTTTCATTTCCTCTATTCAAATGGTTAGGTTATAATGGTATCATTTAAATAATATTACATAATTGTTCATTTATGCTTGATGTGGTGTATTATGTGTGATGTCGACCATCATATTTCTTTTTTTACTCAGGATTATAGATTCTCCCCCACCCCTTTAATAATTTTCCTCCATGTGATTTTAACTTGGGATTGAAAACTAGGAGTTAGACTTTTTATAATATCTTTATTCAAATCCATCATCAAAAAAAGATTCAATAAAACATCCACATTAAAATAAAGAAAGGGAAGTGCGAAGGTCACTTGAGATAACATATACAAGGGTTGAATATATAAAAACATATACATGGAAGATAAAACTAATCATCATGTTCTGATGGGTAATGATAGAAAACTTGGTCAGCATAATGATAACTATCAAAAAACCAAAAATCTATTATTGGTTTAAAGGTCATTGATTCCTTATTAAGATAAGTTAATGGTTAAAATTTTTTGTAAGATACTTTTCATAAAGTTGAATAATTATTTTTCTACCTTGATTATGGAAATAAGGAAATATACTTAGATGATAATTAGATATTCATACAGTAATAAAATTCCACCACAAACTCATCTTTTTCTCCAAAGGATGAGTATTCAAGGTTAATTGTTTTATTCTTAAAGCACTGGAATCAACTTCTAGAGAATCAAATATTCCAAAAAAGATTAAATATATATTTATTATATTGGAAAATGTTAACCAAAACCAAATTGGTGAGTAAAAGATAGTCAATTCTCTAACAATTATAAACCATATATGAAAAATTACTTCAATCACCAAAATTCAAAAGTAATTACCAAATTTCAACATAGACCATTCAACCAATAATTTCCTCTAAGATTAGAACCCAAAAATATGAATGTTTTGATCACATATTCTTACAAGAAAAACTTTAACATTTATATCCAATTAACAGGAAGTACTCTTTAAGTCTCATACCAAAAAGTAATTACCCTAATCACATATTCTCAAAGATATGCTAATTATTTACATTAATAATATGAATCACCATATGTCCACAAATAAATCATAGATTCTTCCAAAATATAATTCAAAATTTACTCCTCAATTAAAATATAATAGTATTATTTTTACTTTAATCATATCGGGTTCCTAAAATAGAGAAAGTATTCCAAAAAAACATTAATCACTTAATTCCAAAATCATTTTTCAATACCATGGATATCCATTTGATAAAACATAAGTTCCAAGAACCAAATTATTCATATTATATCAACTCGTTTAACTAAAAATAATAAAATCATACTAAATAGGGACTTCACATAGGTCAGTGTCAGGTGATGAACCATTGTCACCCTTTGGTTGGGGGTTTGATTCTCGTGTCCTTGCCGAACACAATGGTTTGTCACACATCTTGTGGGTTATCCATTTTATAAATATATATAATTCATTTAACACTCCCAATATATTATAAAGTCCTAAAAGACAACCATAACATGTTTTAGCATTTAATTTTATCTTATACCTTTCATTTTGAATCTGAAAAAGTAATAACCCATAATTACCAAAAAAAATCAGGATCATATAAACCCTAATGGTAATCCATGCCTTTATAATTATTTCTAAAAAATAAAATATATTTTTTCCACAAGTAATTTTTTCAGACCACAACTTAAGGGATACATATAACATAAACCTAAAAAAATTATTCCACGCAAATCCTATAATAAAAATAGTATTAATAATTTTAAACATTTCATCATCTTTCAATCTACCATAACTCCCGAATCCATTATATGTAGACTTCATAATCATTCAACATTCTTTATGATCCATTAACCATTATTTTCAATCTTATTCCTTAATATTATTTCCTACAAACAAATTTTGATTCATGTACTAATATTTAATAATGTCAAAAATATGACTCATGAAATAATACATACCTTTCATATGTCATTTTCAATTTACTCATATTAAATTTTAATGGAATTAGGTAATGCTAAACATGTATTTTTATGGTCCTACAAATCCCATCTTTTGAACCTTATTAATAGGAAATTGATTTTTATAATGATCATACTCCCCAAATTTAAAAAATTAAATTGATAAATCAGGAAGAACTTTTTCCCTTTCATGGATTCAACTGAGTACTTCCTTTTTTCCATGGAGTATTATTGAATTATAACCTCCATTACCACATCTAAAACATTATCCCATCTTTTTAAAGCAATGTACTTAGTTTCTCTTTCCACATTCATGGAACATATTTTTTTAATGTATTCTCCCTTATGATAATTATTACATGAACATCCACAATGATTCATTTCTATTATATATCATGCAATAGAAAACTCACCAAATATCGAGAGTTTAATCATGAATCCTGATTGTTGGTTTATAATAACCATAAGAGATTTACTTATAGCTCCCATTCCATTTTATTACTTATTCAAAGAACTGTCACATTTTCCTTCACATCCATTGTTACTTAGAGTATGTTGGATCCTTCAATTTACTAAAACCAAAAGGTTTAATTTGTTTATATCAAAAAAATCGTACTAAACTATATTTTGAGGAAGATAAACAAAAATAAATAATGATTCATGTTATATCAAACTCATTAAATTTCCCTAAAATAATTATGAGTCTTTCAAATATTCTAACAATTTTGGTTATATATAACATGTGACTTATTCTTAAATAACACCCTAACCTATAAAATTATCTAAACTGAACATTGATACTAACTATAAGGACCCAGAATTAACAATTACATACTATTGATTTATGTAATGAATTTTACATTCTTTTATAATAAGGATATTTTTCGGTTTAGAGATTTAGAAAATTCGACCATAACTCATGTATAACAAAACTATAAGAATAAAAAGTGGACACTTCAAAATAGTAACTATTTTTTCAACCAAATTAAACCCCTTTAAAATAAAACATGATTTATTTTCAAGACACATCATCTATACTTTCATCATAGCATCCTATTTATCCTTAAATATATTAATACCTATGAAAAAAATTTAAAACTTGGGTTGAGCACAAAAATATCTCTAAGGTACATAAAATAATTAAAAAACGGTTAGTCCATGAATATGTCAAAACCATGAAAACATTTCCTTAATTTTATATATTTCACTCATAAAACATAAGTTCATTATCATACCTTATGAAATGATATGATTCTAAGAAAAATACATAAAAATATAGATCGTAAAGGTAACTTGTGGAATCAATTCCATTTCACTCTTATAGTATCTTTAATAGCTATATATGGAGTGACATTCATGGTTGCATTTGGAATACCCATCACATTATATTCCCTTAATCTCTTAGGAGAAACCCATCTGGTTAACTCTATCTCATTACCAAATGCATTGGAGAGATATCATGGGATTATCCACCCATGGGTTATCTTTAATCCACCATAACACATAAAAAATTCCTAATAACCATAATATAATCATAACATATAAATCAAGCATAAAGGGAAAATAAAACATCCACATTGAAATCACATTACATTTTGACAAAGCTTCACACTCATAAATAAAAAAATATTGAAAAATAAAATGGTAAACTTATAAAGGAATCATAAAAACATTTAACTAAAATAAAAGTGGTAAAATCCATTCATGCCATATAATTTAAAAAATAATTCCTTTTGGATTTTGTAAAAATGTTTGAAAAGAGTAACTTTTAAAGATATTTTTAAAATAATGTCCCTTACCTTGAATCCAAATCATCACATACTATATTTATACTTTAGATTAATAAACTTAGGTAAACTATTTACATTATTTAGAACTTTTTTAAGTATATTATACCATTTATATCACTAATTACCTTGTCATAATTATCTCTTATTTAACCTCAGATTCGGCTTTTTTATGATATTCAGTACGTGAGTCCAAATTGACTTTGGAAATTCTAATACTATCAAAGAGGTCATAAGTAAATATTATTTAGATTAATATTCATGAAATAATAATAAATTTTATATATCAGTTATACTTTTAAATCAAACAATTTTTTAATAATTATGAAAAATGAAAAATGTAATAATCTTGGAGACGGAAGGCCATACATATTCATGAGCAACGTTTCCATTTTTCACTGATCATTATGGAAATAAAATAATTATGTAATTATTATTTTTTCATTCCATAATGATCATAATATTATTAAAATAATATTAATCATTTAAATATAATTATATATATATATCATAAATGTGGTGTGAGAAATAATAAAAAATTACATCACTTCGTAGAGGTTATAGTTCACACGTACACATGAATGATGTTATCATTTTTATGAAAATGGAAAGTAAGGAAATAATTGAAATATTATTTCATTATAATGATATATATATTAGGAACATTATATATAAATATTAATTACATCATTATAAATAGTATTTTACAGACGGTAATGAAAGTAGGCTATATCAGATCCCGAGGCGGTAGTCCTCCTTACTCACGAACGAAATGTTAATTTCCCATTTGATGAAATTAGAGATAGATTTGGCTGATGATGTTAGCATAATAAACATATCCGTATATTTAGGATACTAGAGTTCTTATTTCATCTTTTTTGAAAAATATTTGAAGGAAGATGAAGAAGAAATCAAATAGAAACAATAAATTAATAACCTTAACATCCCTTCAGACGATCTCCTTTGATTAACACCTTAACAACTCTAATGAGGGTGTTCTAACTAAAATAAGGCATCGAATATGAGGTTAATTGTTCTAGGAAGTGATTTGGGAATATATATTTTTAATGAAATAGTTTTTTAGGTTTTATTAATATAGAAGAATGGGTGCCCTTTTATATGAGAGGGGAGGGGTACTCTTGTAATTCTTCAAAACATTAAATTAATATAAATTAATTTCATATTATAAATGGTCAAAAAATTATTTATTTATAATATAGGATTATTATTTGTAGAAATTAAATAATCCAATAAAAATTATACATATTTTGATTATTTTTTTAATCCTTATATTTAAGTTTTAACCTATTTAACTCCTATCGTTTTATCAGGTAATTTACACTTTGAGGGTTTATATGTTTACAATAACATGAAAAACGACCAATAAAAGAGTCATTTATGACATTTTAAGACATATTAAAACTATTTTTATGAATATTAGAATTCAATAAATTTTATAATATTAAATAAAATATTTTATATTTTAAAATACCATTAGTGTCAATTTTGATACTATTCATTTATTGAATTTCTAAAAATATCATAACCTCAAGATATAGTTGAACCATCTATTTTAACAAGTCAATAACTTTTAAAATTAATCCATAAAACTTGTGGATGTCAATGCTTATATAAAATTATATTTATTATAATACTTTTAATATCATTTATTTGATTCTTAAATTAATGAAGCAATTACACAATCATCATTATGTCAATATTTAATTTAATTATTTATTCCCTAATGATTATAAATAAATAACCAATATGTAGGTTATAATTTTATTTTTATAAATAATATTTATATTTCTTCCTTCTCCTATATTACCTCGTATTAAAAATACTTTACTTGTTAAAATAAAAAGTGTAACAAAAATGACTTTTCATTGAATATAATATAATAAATGCATTAGAGTCATAAAAAAGGCTCCAAGTGGTCCTAAAATTGAGCCAAGGATGATATAGGTTGTAATACACTTATAAAAATACATTATGACAAATTTTATGTTAATTTAATATTTTTATAATATTAATTTTATCTTTAATTACCCGATTTATAATTAAATGTGGTAATACAAATTAGTACTAAAGTTACAATTAATTACATCCAAAAAAAATAGACGAATTTAAATAATTTTAACCTTATGATTCCGAATATAGTATTAATTTTTACAAATTGAAATCATATAATATGAAAAATTAATTAATAATTAATCTCTTTGACGGAATGAAAAATGGGGTTTTAAAGTAAAACGTTCAAAATTTCATGTAGTTTTTATATCCAATTTCAATATGAAATTTATTCAAATGAAATAAATTGAATTATATGATAATAAATTAATCTTATATTACTTTAAAACAAATTAAAATGATAATATAACTATATAAATATATTATATTAAAATGTAGTTTTCAATTAAATTGTAATATTTTTCTCTATTCATTAAAATATAAAATTTATCAAAAAAATATCAACAATTCAACCATTGAAAATTTCAATATTCCTAATATAAATAAGAAGTTTATTTTTTAAAAAATTTATAAAATTGATAGAAAATTATTTAAAATGGGTTCTCCATCAAAAGGCGGTAAAACTACCTTTTTTGAAAAATACTTCTTCTATCCATAAAATGAAATCGTTATTATATCATGTCTAGAAAACACAGAAGATGAATTTTAAAAATTATATTGAATTTATATTTAATTAATATAATATATTATGAGTTGTTTGATTACTTTATAAACACAATTACTCACATTTAAATAGTATTACATAAAAACACATCCTTTATATTCCATTGGTTTTTATTTTCTTTTATAATTAATTTTCTAACCAATGATTCATTATATAAACATTTTTAAAAGCTATTTTAATTATTTCATTAATACTATTTATTCACGCATTATAATGGGTAGGTTATAATGGTAACATTTAAATAAAATTATTTAATTTCTTATTTAATCTTAATGTGGGGTATTATGTATTTTTTTGATCATGATATTTATTTTTTTTAACTCGAGATGTTACATTGAGAGAGTGGAACGTGGTATTTTTATGCTTTGGTAAAAATAACTTTTCATTTCCATGTTGGTTGTACCCCCAACATGGATTATCCACTATAATCTTATTATAAATTATAATTTTTTATGAATTAGATTGTTATACCCCATAGTAGTCATCCTATAGTTAATCCTGGATATACCGATTAACAATCTTCTCTTGCTCCCAGATCCAACTGAGAGACTTCTACTTCCATCTGCAACTTAAAAACATCCTCTAATCCTAAATCCGACCAAGACAACTCAACTTTTATTTGAGGCATGATCCACTAGAGGATGAAATATTGATCATACTCCATGATCTCTCTATATAACACTTGATCATGTACCCTTCATGTACATTTTCAAAAATATTGGTCTTCCTCAATCTGTCACGACCCGTCCTCGGGGCCCGTGCCGTGACTTCCCCAAGCCCGCCTTCCATAGGCCAGGGGCTGGCTACTAGCACCAAGGCGTAAATCCCAAAAAAAGGGAAGGCAATGCCTTTGAAAAGTAAACAAGTACCACAGAGTAAGCAAGCGGAAAAGTAACACTAAGTAAAAACTCTACAAGCTGTGCTGAAAGTAAAAGGGGCCAGAAATACAAGCCCAACTATAATGTACAACTGAAAGGAAAAAACATCAACTGAAAGGAAAAGCCGCAGCATCGAGCCGCCCTCTGGAAGTCCCACCTGAAGGGTGAGTACAGATAGCCTCCACAGCTCCTCGGGTCCACCTGACCGCTCCGAGTACGTCCCGCCTAGTGGTCCACCTCCAGGTACCATCCTACTCTGTAAGCCTCCACCACGATCAGCGCTGTCCGTCGTCTGCAACCAACACAACGTAGTGCGGGCATAGCCCGTGCAGGGGTGAGTATAAGCTACTCAGTAGAGACCCCGAGACCCCCGAAGGTCTCCCGAAATCCAGAAAGGAAAATCCACAAAGGCAAGGTACAATCACGAAGCAACATCTGACACGGCTTAGGTATATGCCCATACATATACCTAAGTCATCAATTCTCGTTCGGCTCCAACGTCCGAGCCCAAGCACAACCCAGTCCACACAGGAAAGCAAAACGTAAACCCACACAGGATAGCACAACACAATACACAAGGAGAGTAAACAGTAAATCCACACAGGATAGCTCAACACAATCCACAAAGGAGAGTAAACAGAAGATTCAGATCACACAGGAATACATCATCGAAAAGGTGAAAGAGATGATCAGATACAGATACTGAATCATCTATGCTGGGACCCACATAGGATACAAGACCAGCCATCCTCATTGTTTTGTTTATGCTGGGACCCACATAGGATACAAGACCAGAACGGCTGGGACCCACATAGGATACAAGACCAGCACTGAGTCATCTAAACTGGGACCCACATAGGATACAAGACCAGCACTCTACATTGATTCATCTATACTGGGACCCACATAGGATACAAGACCAGTATTAAATCATCTAAGCTGGGACCCACATAGGATACAAGACCAGCACAGCTAGGACCCACATAGGATACAAGACCAGCTGTCTTCATTGATTCATCTATACTGGGACCCATATAGGATACAAGACCAGTATTGAATCATCTAAGGTGAGACCCACATAGGATACAAGACCAGCACAGCTAGGACCCACATGGGATACAAGACCAGCTGTCTTCATTGATTCATCTATACTGGGACCCACATAGGATACAAGACCAGTATTGAATCATCTAAGCTGGGACCCACATAGGATACAAGACCAGCACAGCTAGGACCCACATCGGATACAAGTCCAGCTGTCTTCATTGATTCAACTATACTGGGACCCACATAGGATACAATACCAGTATTGAATCATCTAAGCTGGGAACCACATAGGATACAAGACCAGCACAGCTAGGACCCACATAGGATGCAAGACCAGCGGTCTTCATTGATTCAACTATACTATGACCCGCATAGGATACAAGACCAGTATTGAATCATCTAAGCTGGGACCCACATAGGATACAAGACCAGCACAGCTAGGACCCACATAGGATACAAGACCAGCTGTCTTCACCGTCGCAGTCCACTGAGGATTTCTGCACAACTGTCGCCGCGGTCCACTGAGGATCTCTGCACCGTCGTCGAAGTCACAGCCAGCACTAGGGTTCCCGCACACAGCAAGCTCGTTCGGGAGGGTCCGCTCCACGAGCCGAGAGGCCAATACATCAACCGTCACAAAGTCCGAAGTTGATGTATCCAAAAGTTCTGTATCGTCAACAGGAACTCAACGTCGCAGATGGCGCGTCAATCGGACGCCCGGTCTGAGAGTTATTGGCTTTTTCGTCCTAGGGGCCCGGTTGGTTTTTAAGGCAAAACCAACCCGACCGTACTCCACCTGCATCCAAACCTCAGGCGGAGTGAGCCAAAAGATCCGTCTCACTTAGAGGAACTCAACAAAGCTGACGGCGCATCAATCGGACGTCCGTAGCTCAAGATATGAGCGTTTCCGCTCCGAAGGCCCGGTTGGTTTCGTGTACGAACCAACCCGACCGTACACCACCTGTGTACAAACCTCAGGCGGTGTATGCTAAAATATCCGTCTAACATAGAGGAACTCAACAAAGCTGACGGTGCGTCAATCGGACGTCCGTAGCTCAAGATATGAGTGTTTCCACTCCGAAGGCCCGGTTGGTTTCGTGTACGAACCAACCCGACCGTAATCCACCTGTGTCCAAACCTCGGGCGGAGTTTTTCAAAAGATCCGTCTCACTTAGAGGAACTCAACAAGGCTGACGGCACGTCAATCGGACGTCCGTAGCTCAAGATATGAGTGTTTCCTCTCCGAAGGCCCGGTTGGTTTCGTGTACGAACCAACCCGACCAAACTCAAAGTATTCCGAAACCCTGAGTGCAATATACCGAAACGACCGTCTCGATCCAAGGATTGCGTTTCCGCTGACGACGAGTCGTTTGGAGGCCCGTAGCTCAAGATACGGCCATTGAATGAAAACCGTCCGAAGACGGGGGGTCCGGGCCCGGGCCGACCCGACCCGAACCCCCCTGGGTCGGCCAAACCCGGTCCGACCGGTCTGGCTCGGCCAGCCCGGCTCGGCTCGGCCGAGCGACCGAGCGACCGACGCGGGGGGAGCCGCCGCCCCGCGTGACACCCCCGCGGCACCCGCGAGGTGTCGGCCAGACAACCGGACGCGGCTGAAGTCGCGTCCCGAGTGACGCGGGGGGAGTCGCCACCCCCGCGTGACACCCACGGGACACCCGCGGGACACCCGCAGGGTGTCTCCCTGGCACCGGAGGCGGCTTCAGCCGCGTCCCGTGAGCGCCGCCGCCCCGGCCGGTGTCGCGGCGGTCTCGTCCGGCGGCGCGCCGGGCGCCACCGTGCCGGCGACCCGCGCCGCCGCTGGCTTCCGCGGGCCTCCGGAGTCGCTCTGGTGGCCCGTTTTTCTTCCCATCTGCGCTGTTGCTCCTCCCGGGACTCGTTCTTTACTGTGGGATCATCAAACTTCCATTATGGCACGTTCCGTCGTCGCCCGTCAAATCCGCACAAGAACGAAGAACGGCGGAGGGTCGTCGGGCCGTGTTCGTTTTGCCCGCACCCTCCGCGTTAGATATAAACAACGGGAGAATTTTTATTCCACACAGGAAACAAAAATTTTAATAAAATTAAAATTTTTTGCAAATCCGGTTATTTAACTTTTTAAAGAAACATTTACAGGAATAATAAAAAAGGGTAATTCCAAAAAAAAATCCCTACATCGTAGTCGTCGCGCGTGAGCGTTCTTCGTGGAATTGCTCGTCGCGGAAGGTGGAGATCGTCACGTCGTCGCGGAAGGGCGTCGCGTCGTCGCGGAACACGTCGTTGAGTCGGAAAACTCAACGGACCATGAAACAACAGATTTAATTTAAATAATTAAATCCTTGTTTTGGTAAAAAAACACAAAGGAGATTAAAAAATAAAAACTGAGACTCTTACCTCAAGCAGCCGATCGAAGATCCGTCGCAGAGGAAGAGACGTCGCAGAAGAATGTTGCAGGAATGTAACGTCGGCGGCGTGGATCACGGCGTCGCATCGCCGATTTCCGGGTTCGGCGTTCTTTGTCGGAGATTGGAATTCTTCGCATTCTTCGCATTCTTCACATTCTTCGCGAAAAAGGATAAAGGCACGAGAACTCTGTCAAACCTCTCCACGAGTAAACATTCAGAAGACGGTTTGGTCTTATTTTATTATTATGATAACACACGAAAAAGGGTAAGCAACGACCCATCAATTCGTTGAATTAATTGAACGAATGAAACAGCACATTTAATTTACGAAATAAACCGCCCAATTAAATGGTCTATTAAAAATTTAAGAAAACGCATCTGTTGACTTTCATAATGACGGGTTTTCGCGGGTGTATTACTTAGCGGAAAGAAATGGCGGGGCTCGTGTGGGACCTACCTAACAAATATCCTACCGAGAGGGTAGGATATTTCTGGATAGCATCCTATCCGGATCAACTCAGCTTAAGCCGCCTTTAGGTGGCTTCAAGTGGCGTCCAAGTTGCTTAACGAAATAAAATAATGTTGTCGTAAAATTATTTTATTTCTTAACTTTAAGCCCGAAAATTAAAAACCACGCCCGAGCAAATGAAACTTCGGAAGAGGCATTTATAAGCGAATATCGGCGCTGCGATTTCATTGGTGCCCTCAAAATTCGATTCCGGGCACCGGTTCAAAAGTTAGAAAAACCCGCTCGTCCGTTCACTGAACGTACCCGAGCCAAACTTCGGAAAATGATTCCGGGCACACCGGGCCTCGGAATCAGGTGCCGTCAGAAGCTGCGCTCTTGTAAAATTCCAAAAAAAATTAAGAAAAAATTTCCTTGAAATTTACGGGTCTTTACATTACTCCCACCACAGGGCTTTACGTCCCCGTAAAGCTTCAACACAAACTAAGGATACAAAGGCGGTACTGAGCACGCAACTGAGCCTCCAGCTCCCAAGTGCTCCCTGGAGGTTCCCGTGCTGCCATATGAAGTGCACTAGAGGAATCGATCATCCACGTAGGACCCGCTCCTGTCGATCCTCAATCTCCACTGGGACCTCCGCAAAAGTCGCCCCATCATCCACGTCTAGCTCCCCATGGTCAAAGGTTTGCGTCGGGTCGTTCACGTATCTCCTAAGCTAAGATACGTGGAAGACGTCGTGCACCCGGTGCAACTGAGGTGGTAGAGCCAGATGATAAGACACCTCGCCGACCTTGCTGAGGACCTGGAAGGGTCCGATGAAGCGTGCAGACAACTTGCCGCCTCACCCAAAACACCGCAAACCATGTCGAGGTGAGACACGCAAGAAGACGTGGTCACCATCCTCGAACACTAGTGGCCTCCGCCTCCTGTCAGCATAAGACTTCTGCCAGCTATGAGCTGTACTCATCCGCCCCTGGATGACCTAGACCATCTCAGCCGTGGCCAGGACTATCTCCGGCCCCACAAGAGCTGCTAAGATTTCTTCTTTGCCGATAAGAGAAATCTGGTCTCATCCCCTGGATGAACCACATGCTTTGCCTAATACAGTCAATCCCGACATGGATGATACTAATCCATACCAAGGATGACGTCGTAAGGCCTCGACGCTACTACCAAGATATCCAACCGTTACTCTCGCCTCAAAGGGTTGAGTCACACTGTCGGCATCAGTGTGTGGTAACTGGGTCTCCTCCAGTAGATGTCTCACAAGTGAGGGTCAAGTCAACAGTCAAAACTGGAACCTCTTAGTAACAACACAAAAGAGAACAGGAATGAAAACATCACAAAGGTATGCGTCTTTTATTATTGCATCTCATAATACAAAGACTCTACACAATAGCAACAAGGAACTAGAAGTACAAAGGACGTATCCACTAGTTCCGCTCCTGTCCATCTGCTCCTAGAGCTCCATGATCGAAGGACTCGGCTACCTGAAGCTGAGCTCTCACATGTCCACCTACTCCCTGTGTTCGGGGTGGACCTCCTGGTGGTGGTGGTGGCAACACCTTGAAGTTTCTCCCACCATCGGCTACTCGGCCAGCTCCCCTGCCTCGTCCGCCTGCACCCTGTGGACCACCGTGGCCGAACCTCTGTCTGGGAGGTCCCTCTACCGCATGCTGCTCATCTGTAAGACGAGTCGGGCAGTCTCGAGTCATGTGACCTCGCCCACTTCATGCGTAGCAATGTTTTCCCCTCGCGTAGCTGGCTCTCCTTCGGGTGCCCCGCACAACCGAATATTCATCTTGAGACTGCCCATCTGATGGTTTGGCCCGTTTGAACCTCTGCGTCACCTGTCTACTACCAACTGCAGAAGACACTGCTACGGGCCGTCCTGCGGAGGGCCCTGTCACTGGATCCTGCTCGGCGAGAAAACTCTCCACTAGAAGGGCTCTCTCCAACACCTCTTCCTGTGTCGGAATATTGAGGGAGATCATCGAAGCCCTGATCTCATGCCTCAGTCCCTGCTTGAAGGTCCGGGCTCGGAAGAACGGGTCCCGTACCATATCTGTGGAGTAGCGCGAGAGATCAGTAAATCTCGCCGAGTACTGGGCCACTGTCAAGCTGCCCTGCCGCAGCTGAAGAATCTCCTGTATGCGTACCGCACGGAGGGTGGCTGGGACGAACTCGGAGCGGGAGAAGCTCTCAAATTCCATCCAGAGGAGAGATGTCTCGTCGTGCACCTGGAGCATCAAGCTCCACCATCTTCCTGCTGCCGCGTGCAGGAGGCTCACTATGAGGATCACCATGAGGTCTGCTGGTGTCCTCACTAGCCTAAAAACTCGCACCACTGCCTCCAGCCAGTCCTTGGCTGCCTGGGGGTCCGTCTCCCCATGGAACCTGGGTAGTCGCTGACGCTAGAACTCGTTCAGCGCTCTAAGGCGACGTGCATCGTCAACAGCTGGGGATGGTAGCATCGGTGGCTCGGCAGGTAAAGGTACCACCGGTGCCTCTGCTGACAAGGAGCCCTGCACCGAGGCCTCGTCGCTCGGTGGGCTGTCATCACGCTCCACTCTCGAAACCCTAGCTAGCTGCCGTCGTGGGGACATCCTGAAAGAAGCAAGTGTGCCACGGTCAGAACTGTATACCTGGTGAGCTGACACAAGTAATCACAAAGAAAACTTGAACACACAAGCAATCAATGTTTTGGTGCATTAAGTCGGAAATCAGAAGTCAGGGTCCTGGTGTACGGATACGTCGGCCGCCGCACCAACACTGGACTCCCTAGATTGGTAACCACACCCAATACGCTAAACACTATTGCTTCACAAAGAAGGAAGATCAGAGTCTCCGGTAGAACCGACCAGCTCTGATACCAATATGTCACGACCTGTCCTCGGTGAAGGACCCCGGGACACCCTGAGAGGGGAGGGGTGAATCAGGGTGACCACTTTTTCTTTTAATGTGTTGGATCTTGTTCCCACGTTGGTAGGAACTTGTTGAATCTGTAAGATGATTATGATCAGAATGAAAACATTCACATGCACAGAGAAGACACAACCATTTTTACTTGGTTCACCACTAAGGGCTACGTCCAAGGAGCATACGCCGACAGGTTGCCGGTCGTACCTAAATCCACTATGCTTCACTAGCTGCGGATACAAAAGTTCAGGTACAGACACTCTGTCCTAGGCACACTGCCTTTACAATTGTTCAGGGATAGCTCACTGCGTCCCTCGGGTCACTCCCGTTGACTCCCCCTGGCTCACTGCCATTGGTGAAGTCCCACTCAGTTTATAGACGTGAAGGTCTCTTCAATAGATGTGCATTGAATTCTTTGCCTCTGCTCAGCATGAGACTCTGCTTGCATCGAATTCTGAAATAGATGCACTAGAACGCACAGAACCACTGAAACGGATAACCAGAACGTGTAGACAAACCTGACTAACAATTGCGCGCAACACCAACCCTTTGCACGCAAAACCTTCCTATTGCGCGCAAAAAATTACTTTTCGCGCGGAATAATATTGCGCGCAAAAATCCCATTTTCGCGCAACTCCGAATATTTCGCGCAAGCCCCTTTACGCTATCCTTTTTCGCGCAACAGACCTCGGATCTTCTCTGAGTCTCTCAACCACTCGAAAGAAGGGGGTCACCTCATATTTATAGGCGACTGAGACCACTGCGCACAAAATCCCCTTCGGCGCGGAAAACCTCTCATCTGGCGCGTAATCTTTCGCCCAGCTTAAGTATTTCGCGCACAACCCTTATTTTCCGCGCAGCCCATGCCTTCGCCATTTTTCACCAAACTGATTTCGAAACACTATTTGCGCGAAAAACCTTGATCCCCTATTTCGCGCATCCCGCTGTTTTTTCGCGCCTAACATAAGTATTTCGCGCAAGCCTCTTATATTTCGCGCACCACTTCCTTTTTCTGCGAAGCTCCTTTTGCAGACAATCCATGTCTTCATTTTCCGATTTTGAGGCCCAAAAATTTGGCAAACACTGGGAAACAGCGCCACCTTCAATACTGTTGTCCGCTTGAACTGTATGATCACTTTGCTGGAACACATTCGGAACTTCCACTGAGGATTGACAACAAACACAAACCATACACCAAATCATGCTTTGAAGAGCCTGGTTCCAACAATCTCCCCCTTTGGGTTTGTTGGCAATCAGAATAAATTCAATAGATCTCCAACCATGAGCAAATCCAAAACGCAAGAATCAACTCAGCCAACACTCTAAGTCTACGTGAGAAATGCTCGGTGTAGAAAACAAGAGAGGAAGCTTGAATTGGGTCTTAGTGTTTTGAAATTATCCATGACGCCCGATGTTATCCTTATTAAAATTCTCATCACAATCTTCCACTTCCATCACGGAAGTATTTCTTGCCGCTTGCCGTGAATTTCTTGCCTTGAATTCTCTTGCCTTGAATTTATTCCTTTCTCCCCCATTGACAATAAAACCAAAGACCGAAAAGTTTTTTCAACGTTCAGCTCAAGCCATACTCCCCCTGGATAGTATCTCCCCCATAAACCTGCATCACAGCCATAAGTAGATAAAAACAGTTAAGACAAACGGGGAGAGGGGACTTCCGGTGCCTCCTTATGCAGTAGGAGGTGGTCGAACACCGAGGTTCAACCGATGCTTCTCGAACACAGCCGAGGACAATGGCTTGGTTAGGATATCAGCCACTTGCTCATTAGTTCCAACATGATCCATTTTAATCACTCCTTGTTCAACCTTTTCTTTGATAAAATGATACCGTATTTCAATATGTTTTGTACGAGAATGTTGAACCGGATTCTTCGTGAGATCAATTGCACTTTTGTTATCGCAATAAATCACCATTGGTTGCTGCACCTTATCACCAATATCTGTTAGCTGCTGCTTCATCCAAAGAAGTTGAGTGCATGATTTTGTGGCGGAGATATATTCAGCTTCAGCAGTACTAAGAGAAGTACTTTCTTGCTTCTTGCTCAACCAGCCAACACATTTATGCCCAATATAGAAAGCTCCACCACTAGTGGACTTTTTGTCTACTACATCCCCAGCCCAGTCAGCATCAGAAAACGCTGATAATTCACTGTCCCTGCCTGCAGCAAAAAATAACCCGAAGTTATGTGTTCCTTGAATATACCTCATGATTCTTTTTACTGCTGACATGTGTTCCTCCTTTGGATTACTCTGAAAGCGGGCCGCAAGGCATGTTTCAAAGACAATATCTGGCCTTGTCGCTGTCAGGTATAGTAGGCTTCCAATGATCCTCCTGTACATGGTGGGATCAACAGAGTTCCCATCCTCATGCTTTCCAAGTTTAGTTCCAACAGCAATCGGAGTTGACATTGGTTTGGAGTCTTGCATATTGAACTTCTTCAGCAACTCTCTTGCATATTTTTTCTGAGAAATGAAAGTGTATTCCTTCTTTTGAATCACTTGCAACCCCAAGAAATATGTGAGCTCCCCAATCATAGACATTTCAAATTCTGATTTCATGTGGTTGGCAAATTCATCCACTGATTTCTGTCTGCTGCCACCAAAAATGATATCATCAACGTAGACAAGAACCATGAACTGATCTTTTGGATAATTCTTCACATAGAGATTGTGATCAACTCCTCCTCTTTTGAATTCCAACTTCTTGATATATGAATCTAGCCGTGAGTACCACGCCCGTGGTGCCTGCTTCAAACCATATAGAGCTTTCTTTAGTTTGTAGACCTTTGTTTCATCGGTACCCAAGACAAAGCCCACTGGTTGTTCAATGTAGACTTCTTCTTCGAGTACACCATTCAAGAATGCTATCTTGACATCCATTTGATATAATTTATATCCTCTTTGGAGTGCCATGGCAAGGAAAAGCCTGATTGACTCCAGTCTAGCCACTGGAGCAAAGGTTTCTTCAACATCAATGCCTTCAATCTGAGAGTATCCTTTACACACCAGTCGTGCCTTGTTTCTGATGACACTTCCATTCTCATCAAACTTATTTTTGAAGATCCATTTGGTACCAATCACATTGTGACCTTCGGGTCTCTAGACAAGATCCCATGTCTGATTCTTGTCAATTTGGTCTAATTCATCATTCATGGCTTTCACCCATGATATATCTTGTGCAGCTTCTTCGAATGAGGATGGCTCTACAACTGATAGAAATGCAGATTGCGTGGTATTCATCATCCTTCTGGTTTGAGTGGGTGCACTCCTATCCCCAATTATGTTGGATGGATCAATCTCAGCTCTTCGATTTCTCCTGCGAGGTTCAATAGTATTTTCTTTAGCCATAGTTTCTTCTTCAGATTCTTCTTCTGAGTCAACATCATTATGTGATTGATGAGTGTTTTGAACAGCTTCCTCTATTTCTGCATTTGTAGTTTCTTCATGTTCACATTCTTCATGACTTTCTATCACATCAGCATATGACGTCTGTGAAGCATTTGTGGTTTTCTCTTCAATTATCTTAACATCATTGCTTTCCACAATCCTTCCCAAACGATTGTTGAAGCATTTGTAGGCTTTGCTGTTCATTGAGTAACCGAGGAAGATTCCTTCATCTGCGTTGTCACCATATTTCCCCTGATTTCCTTCTTTGTTTCGGATGAAGCACTTACTTCCAAAGACACGAAAGTATTTTAGAGAAGGCTTCCGTCCGTGCCACAATTCATATGGTGTCATTGTCTCACCCATATAAAGTACTGTTCGATTCTGAATGTACACTGCAGCTTGAACAGCTTCTTTCCAGTAATATCGTGGAGTACGACTCTCAATCAGCATAGTTCGTGCCATGTTGTTCACCTGTCGATTCCTTCGTTCAACAACTCCATTTTGTTGTGGAGTTCTCACAGCAGCTACCTCATGTTGTATCCCATGCTTCTCCAGATAATTTTCAAATTCAATGGACGTGTATTCTCCTCCATTGTCAGATCGCAACACTTTGATTGTTCGTCCAGTATCATTCTCGGCGATTCACCGATATGTTTTCATGCAGTCAAGGACTTGTCTTTTCCTGTGAATGACCATCACACATGCCATTCTACTGTAATCATCAATGAAAAGGACAAAGTACCTTTCTCCATGTGTTCCTGCAACATTTATTGGACCACAAACATCTGTATGAATCAGATCAAGAAGGTGAGATGCCCTTTTCTTCTTTCGCCGATATGAACTGCAGACCAGCTTCCCACGAATACAAGCATCACACGATTTTTCACGCTCACGCTTCAGGTTGGGAATGTCCATGACAATTCTCAATTTTGATATTTTATCCATGTCTTGTTGATTTATGTGTCCCAATCTCTGATGCCATAGATTGTTTTCTTCTTCAACAGTCATGTAACATACATTTTCTTCACTATCAACCTGATACAAGTTTCCTTCTGTTCTGCATCCCTTCATGAGAGAATTGCCAGTTTTTCCCTTGATAGTGCAGCCTTTCTGATTAAAAGTAATAACAATTCCTGAGTCACAGAGTTGACTCACGCTGAGGAGATTATGACGTAGGCCATCTACGTAAAGGACTTCAGTCTTCTTTAGTTCTCCATTAGCTAATTTGGTACTTCCACTCCCTTTGATTTTCAGATCCCCATCATTACCAAATCTTACTGTACCATCAACATTCTTTATGATATTTGTTAGTAGGCCGGCATTACCTGTCATATGAGATGAACAACCGCTATCTAGAATCCAGGTACTGTTGTTCTTGGTAGCTTTGAGGGCTACCTCTGCAAGGTTTGATTTCTCAATCTTCCTCCTTTCCTTCCATGAGACATTAGATTGAGTAAATAGAACTGATGGCCTTTCAACTATCTCTTCCGCAAACCCAGGTTCTTCATAGTCAAAGTCTTCTTTAAGAGGTGAGAACCTGTTTGATGTAGCAACATTGTCTTGCTGACGAGACTTGACATGTCTGGAACTTCTGTATGAGGTTTCAATGTCCCTTCTCTGCCTGCAATTAATGGCCTTATGACCAAAGTTAGAACAATGAAAACAATATCCATATAAATTATTTCTTCTATAAGAATTTGGATATGAAATTGTTCTCCTTTGTTGAGCATCTATATCTTCTCCATTCAGATAGCTTCTTGCCTCTTCACAATAAGACATGGTATGGCCCAGATAGCCACAAAACTGACACTTCATGAGAAGAAATGTCTTCTCACTTGAATTTCTCCGTATAGCTTCTTCCTTGGGAGAATAGTAAGACTGTCTGCCATTTTAGAAAGTTTGAGGATAATTTTCAGATCTCCTTTTAGTTTGGATTGAGGGTTCCCTTTTCAGCACTCTAGGTAATATTTCAACATGTTCAACTTTCATCTTATCTTTCTTTTGGATCTTTGCACTTCCAGCAGTTGATGACTCAGCCTCACAGCCAATTCCACTCTTTCCCATGCAAGCGGGTCTTTGATCACTCAAGATTTTTCCAACCCCATCTGAACCACACTTGGCTCTTGCTAGTAATTCTGCATCTGAGAATCGTCCAAACTGTATTTTCTTCCTTGATTCTTTTGGAACTGATTCAATCTCTAGTTTACTCCTTAGAGTAACTACTTCCTCCTCAAGACCCTCAGCAGTCTTGGATTTTTCATCCAGTCTGGATGTGAGGTCATTGATGACCTTTGCCTGCTCTTCAATTCTCAGCTTCAGATCTACTACATCATCATTTCTTTCAATTATTTTAGATTGTACCTTCACAAATTCTTCCAGTCATTCAATTTCAGCTTCTAGTTGATCAACATATTCAGTTGATTCTTCCACAATTGATTTCCACTTATTGCAGCTCTTACATTTTATCTTAAGCTTACTAACCGCATCCTTAAGTTGCATCTCAGGATCTACACAAGTTCTCAGTTGTTTTTCTCCTTCATTATCTTCTGTATTTTCAACAGTGGCCATCATAGAAGCATGGTTCCCAGTTTTGAATTCTGGTTCTTCTTCATCACAGAATTCATTATCATCTTCTTCCTCTTCACAGACAAAACTCTTCCTTTGCATTTTCTTACCAGATTTGAAGTCTCCCTTTTTTAAGAACCTTCTCTGAGGCTTCTTGAAGTTTTCAACCTCACTATCTTCATCATTGATCATTTTTAAACACTGAGAAGCAATGTGCCCAACTTTTCCACAACGGAAACACGCGAGAGGTAACTTCCCTTTGAATTTCCCTTTCCCCTTCGGGAACTTCTTTGCAATGAGAGAAAGAATTTCTTTTTCTTCGTCATCTTCACCGCTACTATCCTTTGATATTTTCAATTTATCCATGGCCTTGAATGCCATTTCCTTGCTCACCCGAGTCGTAGCATCTTCAGGTTTGACTCTCATTTCATATGCTACCAAACTGCTCAGTAGATCATCAAAAGAATGTTTGGAAAGATCTCTTTCCTCAAGGGCTGACACCTTCGCATTATAAAGAGGTGGAAGTCTTCTCAATATTTTATTTACAATATCAATGTCTTTGATTTCTTCACCTAGGCCCCGAATATCTCCAACCACTTCGGTAATTCGATTGAAGAAGGAGTCTGCATTCTCGTCTGGATGCATCTTCAGATCATCAAACCGATTGTGCAGCACTTGTAGTTTCGCCTCCTTCACTTTGCTATCACCTTCATAAATATTCTCAAGTTTATCCCACATGGATTTTTCTGAGGTGCAATTCATCACCTTTAGGTAGATCTGATCAGAAAGGGCTGCAGTGAGAGCATTCTGTGCTTTAGCATCTGCATCAAGAAGTTTCCTGTCTGTTTCAGTCATAGCCAGACCTGTTGGATCAGTGACATGTATTCCTTGCACAGTAGAAAAAAGAACTTCCATTCCAAGAGATCTTAGATGAGATCTCATTCTGTTCTTCCAGATCTGGAAATTGCTTCAATCGAAGTGAGGGACTCCCCTGACATTTACCGCATTTTCCATGACGAAGAAGGTCAGATTCAACACCAGCAACCTTTACCCTCTGATACCACTTGAAGGACCCCAGGACACCCTGAGAGGGGAGGGGTGAATCAGGGTGACCACTTTTTCTTTTAATGTGTTGGATCTTGTTCCCACGTTGGTAGGAACTTGTTGAATCTGTAAGTTGATTATGATCAGAATGAAAACATTCACATGCACAGAGAAGACACAACCATTTTTACTTGGTTCACCACTAAGGGCTACGTCCAAGGATCATACGCCGACAGGTTGCCGGTCATACCTAAATCCACTATGCTTCACTAGCTGCGGATACAAAAGTTCAGGTACAGACACTCTGTCCCAGGAACACTGCCTTTACAATTGTTCAGGGATAGCTCACTGCGTCCCTCGGGTCACTCCCGTTGACTCCCCCTGGCTCACTGCCGTTGATGAAGTCCCACTCAGTTTATAGACGTGAAGTTCTCTTCAATAGATGTGCATTGAAGTCTTTGCCTCTGCTCAGCATGAGACTCTACTTGCATCGAATTCCGAAATAGATGCACTAGAACGCACAGAACCACTAAACCGGATAACCAGAACGTGTAGACAAACCTGACTAACAATTGCGCGCAACACCAACCCTTTGCGCGCAAAACCTTCCTATTGGGCGCAAAAAATTACTTTTCGCGCGGAATAATATTTCGCGAAAAAAATCCCATTTTCGCGCAACTCCGAATATTTCGCGCAAGCCCCTTTACGCTATCCTTTTTCGCGCAACAGACCTCGGATCTTCTCTGAGTCTCTCAACCACTCGAAAGAAGGGGGTCACCTCATATTTATAGGCGACTGAGACCACTGCGCGCAAAATCCCCTTCGGCGCGGAAAACCTCTCATCTGGCGCGTAATCTTTCGCCCAGCTTAAGTATTTCGCGCACAACCCTTATTTTCCGCGCAGCCCATGCCTTCGCCATTTTTCACCAAACTGATTTTGAAACACTATTTGCACGAAAAACCTTGATCCCCTATTTCGCGCATCCCGCTGTTTTTGCGCGCCTAACATAAGTATTTCGTGCAAGCCTCTTATATTTCGCGCACCACTTCCTTTTTCTGCGAAGCTCCTTTTGCAGACAATCCATGTCTTCATTTTCCGATTTTGAGGCCCAAAAATTTGGCAAACACTGGGAAACAGCGCCACCTTCAATACTGTTGTCTGCTTGAACTGTATGATCACTTTGCTGGAACACATTCGGAACTTCCACTGAGGATTGACAACAAACACAAACCATACACCAAATCATGCTTTGAAGAGCCTGGTTCCAACAATCTCCCCCTTTGGGTTTGTTGGCAATCAGAATAAATTCAATAGATCTCCAACCATGAGCAAATCCAAAACGCAAGAATCAACTCAGCCAACTCTCTAAGTCTACGTGAGCAATGCTCGGTGTAGAAAACAAGAGAGGAAGCTTGAATTGGGTCTTAGTGTTTTGAAATTCTCCATGACGCCCGATGTTATCCTTATTAAACTTCTCATCACAATCTTCCACTTCCATCACGGAAGTATTTCTTTCCCCTTGCCGTGAATTTCTTGCCTTGAATTCTCTTGCCTTGAATTTATTCCTTTCTCCCCCATTGACAATAAAACCAAAGACCGAAAAGTTTTTTCAACGTTCAGCTCAAGCCATACTCCCCCTGGATAGTATCTCCCCCATAAACCTGCATCACAGCCATAAGCAGATAAAAACAGTTAAGACAAACGGGGAGAGGGGACTTCCGGTGCCTCCTTATGCAGTAGGAGGTGGTCGAACACCGAGGTTCAACCGATGCTTCTCGAACACAGCCGAGGACAATGGCTTGGTTAGGATATCAGCCACTTGCTCATTAGTTCCAACATGATCCATTTTAATCACTCCTTGTTCAACCTTTTCTTTGATAAAATGATACCGTATTTCAATATGTTCTGTACGAGAATGTTGAACCGGATTCTTCGTGAGATCAATTGCACTTTTGTTATCGCAATAAATCACCATTGGTTGCTGCACCTTATCACCAATATCTGTTAGCTGCTGCTTCATCCAAAGAAGTTGAGTGCATGATTTTGTGGCGGAGATATATTCAGCTTCAGCAGTACTAAGAGAAGTACTTTCTTGCTTCTTGCTCAACCAGCCAACACATTTATGCCCAATATAGAAAGCTCCACCACTAGTGGACTTTCTGTCTACTACATCCCCAGCCCAGTCAGCATCAGAAAACGCTGATAATTCACTGTCCCTGCCTGCAGCAAAAAATAACCCGAAGTTATGTTTGCCTTGAATATACCTCATGATTCTTTTTACTGCTGACATGTGTTCCTCCTTTGGATTACTCTGAAAGCGGGCCGCAAGGCATGTTTCAAAGACAATATCTGGCCTTGTCGCTGTCAGGTATAGTAGGCTTCCAATGATCCTCCTGTACATGGTGGGATCAACAGAGTTCCCATCCTCATGCTTTCCAAGTTTAGTTCCAACAGCAATCGGAGTTGACATTGGTTTGGAGTCTTGCATATTGAACTTCTTCAGCAACTCTCTTGCATATTTTTTCTGAGAAATGAAAGTGTATTCCTTCTTTTGAATCACTTGCAACCCCAAGAAATATGTGAGCTCCCCAATCATAGACATTTCAAATTCTGATTTCATGTGGTTGGCAAATTCATCCACTGATTTCTGTCTGCTGCCACCAAAAATGATATCATCAACGTAGACAAGAACCATGAACTGATCTTTTGGAGAATTCTTCACATAGAGATTGTGATCAACTCCTCCTCTTTTGAATTCCAACTTCTTGATATATGAATCTAGCCGTGAGTACCACGCCCGTGGTGCCTGCTTCAAACCATATAGAGCTTTCTTTAGTTTGTAGACCTTTGTTTCATCGGTACCCAAGACAAAGCCCACTGGTTGTTCAATGTAGACTTCTTCTTCGAGTACACCATTCAAGAATGCTATCTTGACATCCATTTGATATAATTTATATCCTCTTTGGAGTGCCATGGAAAGGAAAAGCCTGATTGGCTCCAGTCTAGCCACTGGAGCAAAGGTTTCTTCAACATCAATGCCTTCAATCTGAGAGTATCCTTTACACACCAGTCGTGCCTTGTTTCTGATGACACTTCCATGCTCATCAAACTTATTTTTGAAGATCCATTTGGTACCAATCACATTGTGACCTTCGGGTCTCTGGACAAGATCCCATGTCTGATTCTTGTCAATTTGGTCTAATTCATCATTCATGGCTTTCGCCCATGATATATCTTGTGCAGCTTCTTCGAATGAGGATGGCTCTACAACTGATAGAAATGCAGATTGCGTGGTATTCATCATCCTTCTGGTTTGAGTGGGTGCACTCCTATCCCCAATTATGTTGGATGGATCAATCTCAGCTCTTCGATTTCTCCTACGAGGTTCAATAGTATTTTCTTTAGCCATAGTTTCTTCTTCAGATTCTTCTTCTGAGTCAACATCATTATGTGATTGATGAGTGTTTTGAACAGCTTCCTCTATTTCTGCATTTGTAGTTTCTTCATGTTCACATTCTTCATGACTTTCTATCACATCAGCATATGACGTCTGTGAAGCATTTGTGGTTTTCTCTTCAATTATCTTAACATCATTGCTTTCCACAATCCTTCCCAAACGATTGTTGAAGCATTTGTAGGCTTTGCTGTTCATTGAGTAACCGAGGAAGATTCCTTCATCTGCGTTGTCACCATATTTCCCCTGATTTCCTTCTTTGTTTCTGATGAAGCACTTACTTCCAAAGACACGAAAGTATTTTAGAGAAGGCTTCCGTCCGTGCCACAATTCATATGGTGTCATTGTCTCACCCATATAAAGTCCTGTTCGATTCTGAATGTACACTGCAGCTTGAACAGCTTCTTTCCAGTAATATCGTGGAGTACGACTCTCAATCAGCATAGTTCGTGCCATGTTGTTCACCTGTCGATTCCTTCGTTCAACAACTCCATTTTGTTGTGGAGTTCTCACAGCAGCTACCTCATGTTGTATCCCATGCTTCTCCAGATAATTTTCAAATTCAATGGACGTGTATTCTCCTCCATTGTCAGATCGCAACACTTTGATTGTTCGTCCAGTATCATTCTCGGCGATTCACCGATATGTTTTCATGCAGTCAAGGACTTGTCTTTTCCTGTGAATGACCATCACACATGCCATTCTACTGTAATCATCAATGAAAAGGACAAAGTACCTTTCTCCATGTGTTCCTGCAACATTTATTGGACCACAAACATCTGTATGAATCAGATCAAGAAGGTGAGATGCCCTTTTCTTCTTTCGCCGATATGAACTGCAGACCAGCTTCCCACGAATACAAGCATCACACGATTTTTCACGCTCACGCTTCAGGTTGGGAATGTCCATGACAATTCTCAATTTTGATATTTTCTCCATGTCTTGTTGATTTATGTGTCCCAATCTCCGATGCCATAGATTGTTTTCTTCTTCAACAGTCATGTAACATACATTTTCTTCACTATCAACCTGATACAAGTTTCCTTCTGTTCTGCATCCCTTCATGAGAGAATTGCCAGTTTTTCCCTTGATAGTGCAGCCTTTCTGATTAAAAGTAATAACAAGTCCTGAGTCACAGAGTTGACTCACGCTGAGGAGATTATGACGTAGGCCATCTACGTAAAGGACTTCAGTCTTCTTTAGTTCTCCATTAGCTAATTTGGTACTTCCACTCCCTTTGATTTTCAGATCCCCATCATTACCAAATCATACTGTACCATCAACATTCTTTATGATATTTGTTAGTAGGCCGGCATTACCTGTCATATGAGATGAACAACCGCTATCTAGAATCCAGGTACTGTTGTTCTTGGTAGCTTTAAGGGCTACCTCTGCAATGTTTGATTTCTCAATCTTCCTCCTTTCCTTCCATGAGACATTAGATTGAGTAAATAGAACTGATGGCCTTTCAACTATCTCTTCCGCAAACCCAGGTTCTTCATAGTCAAAGTCTTCTTTAAGAGGTGAGAACCTGTTTGATGTAGCAACATTGTCTTGCTGACGAGACTTGACATGTCTGGAACTTCTGTATGAGGTTTCAATGTCCCTTCTCTGCCTGCAATTAATGTCCTTATGACCAATGTTAGAACAATGAAAACAATATCCATAGAAATTATTTCTTCTATAAGAATTTGGATATGAAATTGTTCTCCTTTGTTGAGCATCTATATCTTCTCCATTCAGATAGCTTCTTGCCTCTTCACAATAAGACATGGTATGGCCCAGATAGCCACAAAACTGACACTTCATGAGAAGAAATGTCTTCTCACTTGAATTTCTCCGTATAGCTTCTTCCTTGGGAGAATAGTAAGACTGTCTGCCATTTTAGAAAGTTTGAGGATAATTTTCAGATCTCCTTTTAGTTTGGATTGAGGGTTCCCTTTTCAGCACTCTAGGTAATATTTCAACATGTTCAACTTTCATCTTATCTTTCTTTTGGATCTTTGCACTTCCAGCAGTTGATGACTCAGCCTCACAGCCAATTCCACTCTTTCCCATGCAAGCGGGTCTTTGATCACTCAAGATTTTTCCAACCCCATCTGAACCACACTTGGCTCTTGCTAGTAATTCTGCATCTGAGAATCGTCCAAACTGTATTTTCTTCCTTGATTCTTTTGGAACTGATTCAATCTCCAGTTTACTCCTTAGAGTAACTACTTCCTCCTCAAGACCCTCAGCAGTCTTGGATTTTTCATCCAGTCTGGATGTGAGGTCATTGATGACCTTTGCCTGCTCTTCAATTCTCAGCTTCAGATCTACTACATCATCATTTCTTTCAATTATTTTAGATTGTACCTTCACAAATTCTTCCAGTCGTTCAATTTCAGCTTCTAGTTGATCAACATATTCAGTTGATTCTTCCACAATTGATTTCCACTTATTGCAGCTCTTACATTTTATCTTAAGCTTACTAACCGCATCCTTAAGTTGCATCTCAGGATCTACACAAGTTCTCAGTTGTTTTTCTCCTTCAGTATCTTCTGGATTTTCAACAGTGGCCATCATAGAAGCATGGTTCCCAGTTTTGAATTCTGGTTCTTCTTCATCACAGAATTCATTATCATCTTCTTCCTCTTCACAGACAAAACTCTTCCTTTGCATTTTCTTACCAGATTTGAAGTCTCCCTTTTTGAAGAACCTTCTCTGAGGCTTCTTGAAGTTTTCATCCTCACTATCTTCATCATTGATCATTTTTAAACACTGAGAAGCAATGTGCCCAACTTTTCCACAACGGAAACACGCGAGAGGTAACTTCCCTTTGAATTTCCCTTTCCCCTTCGGGAACTTCTTTGCAATGAGAGAAAGAATTTCTTTTTCTTCGTCATCTTCACCGCTACTATCCTTTGATATTTTCAATTTATCCATGGCCTTGAATGCCATTTCCTTGCTCACCCGAGTCATAGCATCTTCAGGTTTGACCCTCATTTCATATGCTACCAAACTGCTCAGTAGATCATCTAAAGAATGTTTGGAAAGATCTCTTTCCTCAAGGGCTGACACCTTCGCATTATAAAGAGGTGGAAGTCTTCTCAATATTTTATTTACAATATCAATGTCTTTGATTTCTTCACCTAGGCCCCGAATATCTCCAACCACTTCGGTAATTCGATTGAAGAAGGAGTCTGCATTCTCGTCTGGATGCATCTTCAGATCATCAAACCGATTGTGCAGCACTTGTAGTTTCGCCTCCTTCACTTTGCTATCACCTTCATAAATATTATCAAGTTTATCCCACATGGATTTTTCTGAGGTGCAATTCATCACCTTTAGGTAGATCTGATCAGAAAGGGCTGCAGTGAGAGCATTCTGTGCTTTAGCATCTGCATCAAGAAGTTTCATGTCTGTTTCAGTCATAGCCAGACCTGTTGGATCAGTGACATGTATTCCTTGCACAGTAGAAAAAAGAACTTCCATTCCAAGAGATCTTAGATGAGATCTCATTCTGTTCTTCCAGATCTGGAAATTTCTTCAATCGAAGTGAGGGACTCCCCTGACATTTACCGCATTTTCCATGACGAAGAAGGTCAGATTCAACACCAGCAACCTTTACCCTCTGATACCACTTGAAGGACCCCGGGACACCCTGAGAGGGGAGGGGTGAATCAGGGTGACCACTTTTTCTTTTAATGTGTTGGATCTTGTTCCCACGTTGGTAGGAACTTGTTGAATCTGTAAGTTGATTATGATCAGAATGAAAACATTCACATGCACAGAGAAGACACAACCATTTTTACTTGGTTCACCACTAAGGGCTACGTCCAAGGATCATACGCCGACAGGTTGCCGGTCATACCTAAATCCACTATGCTTCACTAGCTGCGGATACAAAAGTTCAGGTACAGACACTCTGTCCCAGGCACACTGCCTTTACAATTGTTCAGGGATAGCTCACTGCGTCCCTCGGGTCACTCCCGTTGACTCCCCCTGGCTCACTGCCGTTGATGAAGTCCCACTCAGTTTATAGACGTGAAGGTCTCTTCAATAGATGTGCATTGAAGTCTTTGCCTCTGCTCAGCATGAGACTCTACTTGCATCGAATTCCGAAATAGATGCACTAGAACGCACAGAACCACTAAACCGGATAACCAGAACGTGTAGACAAACCTGATTAACAATTGCGCGCAACACCAACCCTTTGCGCGCAAAACCTTCCTATTGCGCGCAAAAAATTACTTTTCGCGCGGAATAATATTTCGCGAAAAAATCCCATTTTCGCGCAACTCCGAATATTTCGCGCAAGCCCCTTTACGCTATCCTTTTTCGCGCAACAGACCTCGGATCTTCTCTGAGTCTCTCAACCACTCGAAAGAAGGGGGTCACCTCCTATTTATAGGTGACTGAGACCACTGCGCGCAAAATCCCCTTCGGCGCGGAAAACCTCTCATCTGGCGCGTAATCTTTCGCCCAGCTTAAGTATTTCGCGCACAACCCTTATTTTCCGCGCAGCCCATGCCTTCGCCATTTTTCACCAAACTGATTTTGAAACACTATTTGCGCGAAAAACCTTGATCCCCTATTTCGCGCATCCCGCTGTTTTTGCGCGCCTAACATAAGTATTTCGCGCAAGCCTCTTATATTTCGCGCACCACTTCCTTTTTCTGCGAAGCTCCTTTTGCAGACAATCCATGTCTTCATTTTCCGATTTTGAGGCCCAAAAATTTGGCAAACACTGGGAAACAGCGCCACCTTCAATACTGTTGTCTGCTTGAACTGTATGATCACTTTGCTGGAACACATTCGGAACTTCCACTGAGGATTGACAACAAACACAAACCATACACCAAATCATGCTTTGAAGAGCCTGGTTCCAACAATCTCCCCCTTTGGGTTTGTTGGCAATCAGAATAAATTCAATAGATCTCCAACCATGAGCAAATCCAAAACGCAAGAATCAACTCAGCCAACACTCTAAGTCTACGTGAGCAATGCTCGGTGTAGAAAACAAAAGAGGAAGCTTGAATTGGGTCTTAGTGTTTTGAAATTCTCCATGACGCCCGATGTTATCCTTATTAAACTTCTCATCACAATCTTCCACTTCCATCACGGAAGTATTTCTTGCCGCTTGCCGTGAATTTCATGCCTTGAATTCTCTAGCCTTGAATTTATTCCTTTCTCCCCCATTGACAATAAAACCAAAGACCGAAAAGTTTTTTCAACGTTCAGCTCAATCCATACTCCCCCTGGATAGTATCTCCCCCATAAACCTGCATCACAGCCATAAGCAGATAAAAACAGTTAAGACAAACGGGGAGAGGGGACTTCTGGTGCCTCCTTATGCAGTAGGAGGTGGTCGAACACCGAGGTTCAACCGATGCTTCTCGAACACAGCCGAGGACAATGGCTTGGTTAGGATATCAGCCACTTGCTCATTAGTTCCAACATGATCCATTTTAATCACTCCTTGTTCAACCTTTTCTTTGATAAAATGATACCGTATTTCAATATGTTCTGTACGAGAATGTTGAACCGGATTCTTCGTGAGATCAATTGCACTTTTGTTATCGCAATAAATCACCATTGGTTGCTGCACCTTATCACCAATATCTGTTAGCTGCTGCTTCATCCAAAGAAGTTGAGTGCATGATTTTTGTGGCGGAGATATATTCAGCTTCAGCAGTACTAAGAGAAGTACTTTCTTGCTTCTTGCTCAACCAGCCAACACATTTACGCCCAATATAGAAAGCTCCACCACTAGTGGACTTTCTGTCTACTACATCCCCAGCCCAGTCAGCATCAGAAAACGCTGATAATTCACTGTCCCTGCCTGCAGCAAAAAATAACCCGAAGTTATGTGTGCCTTGAATATACCTCATGATTCTTTTTACTGCTGACATGTGTTCCTCCTTTGGATTACTCTGAAAGCGGGCCGCAAGGCATGTTTCAAAGACAATATCTGGCCTTGTCGCTGTCAGGTATAGTAGGCTTCCAATGATCCTCCTGTACATGGTGGGATCAACAGAGTTCCCTTCCTCATGCTTTCCAAGTTTAGTTCCAACAGCAATCGGAGTTGACATTGGTTTGGAGTCTTGCATATTGAACTTCTTCAGCAACTCTCTTGCATATTTTTTCTGAGAAATGAAAGTGTATTCCTTCTTTTGAATCACTTGCAACCCCAAGAAATATGTGAGCTCCCCAATCATAGACATTTCAAATTCTGATTTCATGTGGTTGGCAAATTCATCCACTGATTTCTGTCTGCTGCCACCAAAAATGATATCATCAACGTAGACAAGAACCATGAACTGATCTTTTGGAGAATTCTTCACATAGAGATTGTGATCAAATCCTCCTCTTTTGAATTCCAACTTCTTGATATATGAATCTAGCCGTGAGTACCACGCCCGTGGTGCCTGCTTCAAACCATATAGAGCTTTCTTTAGTTTGTAGACCTTTGTTTCATCGGTACCCAAGACAAAGCCCACTGGTTGTTCAATGTAGACTTCTTCTTCGAGTACACCATTCAAGAATGCTATCTTGACATCCATTTGATATAATTTATATCCTCTTTGGAGTGCCATGGAAAGGAAAAGCCTGATTGACTCCAGTCTAGCCACTGGAGCAAAGGTTTCTTCAACATCAATGCCTTCAATCTGAGAGTATCCTTTACACACCAGTCGTGCCTTGTTTCTGATGACACTTCCATGCTCATCAAACTTATTTTTGAAGATACATTTGGTACCAATCACATTGTGACCTTCGGGTCTCTGGACAAGATCCCATGTCTGATTCTTGTCAATTTGGTCTAATTCATCATTCATGGCTTTCACCCATGATATATCTTGTGCAGCTTCTTCGAATGAGGATGGCTCTACAACTGATAGAAATGCAGATTGCGTGGTATTCATCATCCTTCTGGTTTGAGTGGGTGCACTCCTATCCCCAATTATGTTGGATGGATCAATCTCAGCTCTTCGATTTCTCCTGCGAGGTTCAATAGTATTTTCTTTAGCCATAGTTTCTTCTTCAGATTCTTCTTCTGAGTCAACATCATTACGTGATTGATGAGTGTTTTGAACAGCTTCCTCTATTTCTGCATTTGTAGTTTCTTCATGTTCACATTCTTCATGACTTTCTATCACATCAGCATATGACGTCTGTGAAGCATTTGTGGTTTTCTCTTCAATTATCTTAACATCATTGCTTTCCACAATCCTTCCCAAACGATTGTTGAAGCATTTGTAGGCTTTGTTGTTCATTGAGTAACCGAGGAAGATTCCTTCATCTGCGTTGTCACCATATTTCCCCTGATTTCCTTCTTTGTTTCTGATGAAGCACTTACTTCCAAAGACACGAAAGTATTTTAGAGAAGGCTTCCGTCCGTGCCACAATTCATATGGTGTCATTGTCTCACCCATATAAAGTCCTGTTCGATTCTGAATGTACACTGCAGCTTGAACAGCTTCTTTCCAGTAATATCGTGGAGTACGACTCTCAATCAGCATAGTTTGTGCCATGTTGTTCACCTGTCGATTCCTTCGTTCAACAACTCCATTTTGTTGTGGAGTTCTCACAGCAGCTACCTCATGTTGTATCCCATGCTTCTCCAGATAATTTTCAAATTCAATGGACGTGTATTCTCCTCCATTGTCAGATCGCAACACTTTGATTGTTCGTCCAGTATCATTCTCGGCGATTCACCGATATGTTTTCATGCAGTCAAGGACTTGTCTTTTCCTGTGAATGACCATCACACATGCCATTCTACTGTAATCATCAATGAAAAGGACAAAGTACCTTTCTCCATGTGTTCCTGCAACATTTATTGGACCACAAACATCTGTATGAATCAGATCAAGAAGGTGAGATGCCCTTTTCTTCTTTCGCCGATATGAACTGCAGACCAGCTTCCCACGAATACAAGCATCACACGATTTTTCACGCTCACGCTTTAGGTTGGAAATGTCCATCACAATTCTCAATTTTGATATTTTCTCCATGTCTTTTTGATTTATGTGTCCCAATCTCCGATGCCATAGATTGTTTTCTTCTTCAACAGTCATGTAACATACATTTTCTTCACTATCAACCTGATACAAGTTTCCTTCTGTTCTGCATCCCTTCATGAGAGAATTGCCAGTTTTTCCCTTGATAGTGCAGCCTTTCTGATTAAAAGTAATAACAAGTCCTGAGTCACAGAGTTGACTCACGCTGAGGAGATTATGACGTAGGCCATCTACGTAAAGGACTTCAGTCTTCTTTAGTTCTCCATTAGCTAATTTGGTACTTCCACTCCCTTTGATTTTCAGATCCCCATCATTACCAAATCTTACTGTACCATCAACATTCTTTATGATATTTGTTAGTAGGCCGGCATTACCTGTCATATGAGATGAACAACCGCTATCTAGAATCCAGGTACTGTTGTTCTTGGTAGCTTTGAGGGCTACCTCTGCAATGTTTGATTTCTCAATCTTCCTCCTTTCCTTCCACGAGACATTAGATTGAGTAAATAGAACTGATGGCCTTTCAACTATCTCTTCCGCAAACCCAGGTTCTTCATAGTCAAAGTCTTCTTTAAGAGGTGAGAACCTGTTTGATGTAGCAACATTGTCTTGCTGACGAGACTTGACATGTCTGGAACTTCTGTATGAGGTTTCAATGTCCCTTCTCTGCCTGCAATTAATGGCCTTATGACCAAAGTTAGAACAATGAAAACAATATCCATAGAAATTATTTCTTCTATAAGAATTTGGATATGAAATTGTTCTCCTTTGTTGAGCATCTATATCTTCTCCATTCAGATAGCTTCTTGCCTCTTCACAATAAGACATGGTATGGCCCAGATAGCCACAAAACTGACACTTCATGAGAAGAAATGTCTTCTCACTTGAATTTCTCCGTATAGCTTCTTCCTTGGGAGAATAGTAAGACTGTCTGCCATTTTAGAAAGTTTGAGGATAATTTTCAGATCTCCTTTTAGTTTGGATTGAGGGTTCCCTTTTCAGCACTCTAGGTAATATTTCAACATGTTCAACTTTCATCTTATCTTTCTTTTGGATCTTTTCACTTCCAGCAGTTGATGACTCAGCCTCACAGCCAATTCCACTCTTTCCCATGCAAGCGGGTCATTGATCACTCAAGATTTTTCCAACCCCATCTGAACCACACTTGGCTCTTGCTAGTAATTCTGCATCTGAGAATCGTCCAAACTGTATTTTCTTCCTTGATTCTTTTGGAACTGATTCAATCTCCAGTTTACTCCTTAGAGTAACTACTTCCTCCTCAAGACCCTCAGCAGTCTTGGATTTTTCATCCAGTCTGGATGTGAGGTCATTGATGACCTTTGCCTGCTCTTCAATTCTCAGCTTCAGATCTACTACATCATCATTTCTTTCAATTATTTTAGATTGTACCTTCACAAATTCTTCCAGTCGTTCAATTTCAGCTTCTAGTTGATCAACATATTCAGTTGATTCTTCCACAATTGATTTCCACTTATTGCAGCTCTTACATTTTATCTTAAGCTTACTAACCGCATCCTTAAGTTGCATCTCAGGATCTACACAAGTTCTCAGTTGTTTTTCTCCATCAGTATCTTCTGGATTTTCAACAGTGGCCATCATAGAAGCATGGTTCCCAGTTTTGAATTCTGGTTCTTCTTCATCACAGAATTCATTATCATCTTCTTCCTCTTCACAGACAAAACTCTTCCTTTTCATTTTCTTACCAGATTTGAAGTCTCCCTTTTTGAAGAACCTTCTCTGAGGCTTCTTGAAGTTTTCATCCTCACTATCTTCATCATTGATCATTTTTAAACACTGAGAAGCAATGTGCCCAACTTTTCCACAACGGAAACACGCGAGAGGTAACTTCCCTTTGAATTTCCCTTTCCCCTTCGGGAACTTCTTTGCAATGAGAGAAAGAATTTCTTTTTCTTCGTCATCTTCACCTCTACTATCCTTTGATATTTTCAATTTATCCATGGCCTTGAATTCCATTTCCTTGCTCACCCGAGTCGTAGCATCTTCAGGTTTGACTCTCATTTCATATGCTACCAAACTGCTCAGTAGATCATCTAAAGAATGTTTGGAAAGATCTCTTTCCTCAAGGGCTGACACCTTCGCATTATAAAGAGGTGGAAGTCTTCTCAATATTTTATTTACAATATCAATGTCTTTGATTTCTTCACCTAGGCCCCGAATATCTCCAACCACTTCGGTAATTCGATTGAAGAAGGAGTCTGCATTCTCGTCTGGATGCATCTTCAGATCATCAAACCGATTGTGCAGCACTTGTAGTTTCGCCTCCTTCACTTTTCTATCACCTTCATAAATATTCTAAAGTTTATCCCACATGGATTTTGCTGAGGTGCAATTCATCACCTTTAGGTAGATCTGATCAGAAAGGGCTGCAGTGAGAGCATTCTGTGCTTTAGCATCTGCATCAAGAAGTTTCCTGTCTGTTTCAGTCATAGCCAGACCTGTTGGATCAGTGACATGTATTCCTTGCACAGTAGAAAAAAGAACTTCCATTCCAAGAGATCTTAGATGAGATCTCATTCTGTTCTTCCAGATCTGGAAATTGCTTCAATCGAAGTGAGGGACTCCCCTGACATTTACCGCATTTTCCATGACGAAGAAGGTCAGATTCAACACCAGCAACCTTTACCCTCTGATACCACTTGAAGGAACTCGGGACACCCTGAGAGGGGAGGGGTGAATCAGGGTGACCACTTTTTCTTTTAATGTGTTGGATCTTGTTCCCACGTTGGTAGGAACTTGTTGAATCTGTAAGTTGATTATGATCAGAATGAAAACATTCACATGCACAGAGAAGACACAACCATTTTTACTTGGTTCACCACTAAGGGCTACGTCCAAGGATCATACGCCGACAGGTTGCCGGTCATACCTAAATCCACTATGCTTCACTAGCTGCGGATACAAAAGTTCAGGTACAGACACTCTGTCCCAGGCACACTGCCTTTACAATTGTTCAGGGATACCTCACTGCGTCCCTCGGGTCACTCCCGTTGACTCCCCCTGGCTCACTGCCGTTGATGAAGTCCCACTCAGTTTATAGACGTGAAGGTCTCTTCAATAGATGTGCATTGAAGTCTTTTCCTCTGCTCAGCATGAGACTCTACTTGCATCGAATTCCGAAATAGATGCACTAGAACGCACAGAACCACTAAACCGGATAACCAGAACGTGTAGACAAACCTGACTAACAATTGCGCGCAACACCAACCCTTTGCGCGCAAAACCTTCCTATTGCGCGCAAAAAATTACTTTTCGCGCGGAATAATATTTCGCGAAAAAATCCCATTTTCGCGCAACTCCGAATATTTCGCGCAAGCCCCTTTACGCTATCCTTTTTCGCGCAACAGACCTTGGATCTTCTCTGAGTCTCTCAACCACTCGAAAGAAGGGGGTCACCTCATATTTATAGGCGACTGAGACCACTGCGCGCAAAATCCCCTTCGGCGCGGAAAACCTCTCATCTGGCGCGTAATCTTTCACCCAGCTTAAGTATTTCGCGCACAACCCTTATTTTCCGCGTAGCCCATGCCTTCGCCATTTTTCACCAAACTGATTTTGAAACACTATTTGCGCGAAAAACCTTGATCCCATATTTCGCGCATCCCGCTGTTTTTGCGTGCCTAACATAAGTATTTCGTGCAAGCCTCTTATATTTCGCGCACCACTTCCTTTTTCTGCGAAGCTCCTTTTGCAGACAATCCATGTCTTCATTTTCCGATTTTGAGGCCCAAAAATTTGGCAAACACTGGGAAACAGCGCCACCTTCAATACTGTTGTCTGCTTGAACTGTATGATCACTTTGCTGGAACACATTCGGAACTTCCACTGAGGATTGAAAACAAACACAAACCATACACCAAATCATGCTTTGAAGAGCCTGGTTCCAACAATCTCCCCCTTTGGGTTTGTTGGCAATCAGAATAAATTCAATAGATCTCCAACCATGAGCAAATCCAAAACGCAAGAATCAACTCAGCCAACACTCTAAGTCTACGTGAGCAATGCTCGGTGTAGAAAACAAGAGAGGAAGCTTGAATTGGGTCTTAGTGTTTTGAAATTCTCCATGACGCCCGATGTTATCCTTATTAAACTTCTCATCACAATCTTCCACTTCCATCACGGAAGTATTTCTTGCCGCTTGCCGTGAATTTCTTGCCTTGAATTCACTTGCCTTGAATTTATTCCTTTCTCCCCCATTGACAATAAAACCAAAGACCGAAAAGTTTTTTCAACGTTCAGCTCAAGCCATACTCCCCCTGGATAGTATCTCCCCCATAAACCTGCATCACAGCCATAAGCAGATAAAAACAGTTAAGACAAACGGGGAGAGGGGACTTCCGGTGCCTCCTTATGCAGTAGGAGGTGGTCGAACACCGAGGTTCAACCGATGCTTCTCAAACACAGCCGAGGACAATGGCTTGGTTAGGATATCAGCCACTTGCTCATTAGTTCCAACATGATCCATTTTAATCACTCCTTGTTCAACCTTTTCTTTGATAAAATGATACCGTATTTCAATATGTTTTGTACGAGAATGTTGAACCGGATTCTTCGTGAGATCAATTGAACTTTTGTTATCGCAATAAATCACCATTGGTTGCTGCACCTTATCACCAATATCTGTTAGCTGCTGCTTCATCCAAAGAAGTTGAGTGCATGATTTTTGTGGCGGAGATATATTCAGCTTCAGCAGTACTAAGAGAAGTACTTTCTTGCTTCTTGCTCAACCAGCCAACACATTTACGCCCAATATAGAAAGATCCACCACTAGTGGACTTTCTGTCTACTACATCCCCAGCCCAGTCAGCATCAGAAAACGCTGATAATTCACTGTCCCTGCCTGCAGCAAAAAATAACCCGAAGTTATGTGTGCCTTGAATATACCTCATGATTCTTTTTACTGCTGACATGTGTTCCTCCTTTGGATTACTCTGAAAGCGGGCCGCAAGGCATGTTTCAAAGACAATATCTGGCCTTGTCGCTGTCAGGTATAGTAGGCTTCCAATGATCCTCCTGTACATGGTGGGATCAACAGAGTTCCCATCCTCATGCTTTCCAAGTTTAGTTCCAACAGCAATCGGAGTTGACATTGGTTTGGAGTCTTGCATATTGAACTTCTTCAGCAACTCTCTTGCATATTTTTTCTGAGAAATGAAAGTGTATTCCTTCTTTTGAATCACTTGCAACCCCAAGAAATATGTGAGCTCCCCAATCATAGACATTTCAAATTCTGATTTCATGTGGTTGGAAAATTCATCCACTGATTTCTGTCTGCTGCCACCAAAAATGATATCATCAACGTAGACAAGAACCATGAACTGATCTTTTGGAGAATTCTTCACATAGAGATTGTGATCAACTCCTCCTCTTTTGAATTCCAACTTCTTGAGATATGAATCTAGCCGTGAGTACCACGCCCGTGGTGCCTGCTTCAAACCATATAGAGCTTTCTTTAGTTTGTAGACCTTTGTTTCATCGGTACCCAAGACAAAGCCCACTGGTTGTTCAATGTAGAATTCTTCTTCGAGTACACCATTCAAGAATGCTATCTTGACATCCATTTGATATAATTTATATCCTCTTTGGAGTGCCATGGCAAGGAAAAGCCTGATTGACTCCAGTCTAGCCACTGGAGCAAAGGTTTCTTCAACATCAATGCCTTCAATCTGAGAGTATCCTTTACACACCAGTCGTGCCTTGTTTCTGATGACACTTCCATGCTCATCAAACTTATTTTTGAAGATCCATTTGGTACTAATCACATTGTGACCTTCGGGTCTCTGGACAAGATCCCATGTCTGATTCTTGTCAACTTGGTCTAATTCATCATTCATGGCTTTCACCCATGATATATCTTGTGCAGCTTCTTCGAATGAGGATGGCTCTACAACTGATAGAAATGCAGATTGCGTGGTATTCATCATCCTTCTGGTTTGAGTGGGTGCACTCCTATCCCCAATTATGTTGGATGGATCAATCTCAGCTCTTCGATTTCTCCTGCGAGGTTCAATAGTATTTTTTTTAGCCATAGTTTCTTCTTCAGATTCTTCTTCTGAGTCAACATCATTATGTGATTGATGAGTGTTTTGAACAGCTTCCTCTATTTCTGCATTTGTAGTTTCTTCATGTTCACATTCTTCATGACTTTCTATTACATCAGCATATGACGTCTGTGAAGCATTTGTGGTTTTCTCTTCAATTATCTTAACACCATTGCTTTCCACAATCCTTCCCAAACGATTGTTGAAGCATTTGTAGGCTTTGCTGTTCATTGAGTAACCGAGGAAGATTCCTTCATCTGCGTTGTCACCATATTTCCCCTGATTTCCTTCTTTGTTTCTGATGAAGCACTTACTTCCAAAGACACGAAAGTATTTTAGAGAAGGCTTCCGTCCGTGCCACAATTCATATGGTGTCATTGTCTCACCCATATAAAGTCCTGTTCGATTCTGAATGTACACTGAAGCTTGAACAACTTCTTTCCAGTAATATCGTGGAGTACGACTCTCAATCAGCATAGTTCGTGCCATGTTGTTCACCTGTCGATTCCTTCGTTCAACAACTCCATTTTGTTGTGGAGTTCTCACAGCAGCTACCTCATGTTGTATCCCATGCTTCTCCAGATAATTTTCAAATTCAATGGACGTGTATTCTCCTCCATTGTCAGATCGCAACACTTTGATTGTTCGTCCAGTATCATTCTCGGCGATTCGCCGATATGTTTTCATGCAGTCAAGGACTTGTCTTTTCCTGTGAATGACCATCACACATGCCATTTTACTGTAATCATCAATGAAAAGGACAAAGTACCTTTCTCCATGTGTTCCTGCAACATTTATTGGACCACAAACATCTGTATGAATCAGATCAAGAAGGTGAGATGCCCTTTTCTTCTTTCGCCGATATGAACTGCAGACCAGCTTCCCACGAATACAAGCATCACATGATTTTTCACGCTCACGCTTCAGGTTGGGAATGTCCATGACAATTCTCAATTTTGATATTTTCTCCATGTCTTGTTGATTTATGTGTCCCAATCTCCGATGCCATAGATTGTTTTCTTCTTCAACAGTCATGTAACATACATTTTCTTCACTATCAACCTGATACAAGTTTCCTTCTGTTCTGCATTTCTTCATGAGAGAATTGCCAGTTTTTCCCTTGATAGTGCAGCCTTTCTGATTAAAAGTAATAACAAGTCCTGAGTCACAGAGTTGACTCACGCTGAGGAGATTATGACGTAGGCCATCTACGTAAAGGACTTCAGTCTTCTTTAGTTCTCCATTAGCTAATTTGGTACTTCCACTCCCTTTGATTTTCAGATCCCCATCATTACCAAATCTTACTGTACCATCAACATTCTTTATGATATTTGTTAGTAGGCCGGCATTACCTGTCATATGAGATGAACAACCGCTATCTAGAATCCAGGTACTGTTGTTCTTGGTAGCTTTGAGGGCTACCTCTGCAAGGTTTGATTTCTCAATCTTCCTCCTTTCCTTCCACGAGACATTAGATTGAGTAAATAGAACTGATGGCCTTTCAACTATCTCTTCCGCAAACCCAGGTTCTTCATAGTCAAAGTCATCTTTAAGAGGTGAGAACCTGTTTGACGTAGCAACATTGTCTTGCTGACGAGACTTGACATGTCTGGAACTTCTGTATGAGGTTTCAATGTCCCTTCTCTGCCTGCAATTAATGGCCTTATGACCAAAGTTAGAACAATGAAAACAATATCCATAGAAATTATTTCTTCTATAAGAATTTGGATATGAAATTGTTCTCCTTTGTTGAGCATCTATATCTTCTCCATTCAGATAGCTTCTTGCCTCTTCACAATAAGACATGGTATGGCCCAGATAGCCACAAAACTGACACTTCATGAGAAGAAATGTCTTCTCACTTGAATTTCTCCGTATAGCTTCTTCCTTGGGAGAATAGTAAGACTGTCTGCCATTTTTGAAAGTTTGAGGATAATTTTCAGATCTCCTTTTAGTTTGGATTGAGGGTTCCCTTTTCAGCACTATAGGTAATATTTCAACATGTTCAACTTTCATCTTATCTTTCTTTTGGATCATTGCACTTCCAGCAGTTGATGACTCAGCCTCACAGCCAATTCAACTCTTTCCCATGCAAGCGGGACTTTGATCACTCAAGATTTTTCCAACCCCATCTGAACCACACTTGGCTCTTGCCAGTAATTCTGCATCTGAGAATCGTCCAAACTGTATTTTCTTCCTTGATTCTTTTGGAACTGATTCAATCTCCAGTTTACTCCTTAGAGTAACTACTTCCTCCTCAAGACCCTCAGCAGTCTTGGATTTTTCATCCAGTCTGGATGTGAGGTCATTGATGACCTTTGCCTGCTCTTCAATTCTCAGCTTCAGATCTACTACATCATCATTTCTTTCAATTATTTTAGATTGTACCTTCACAAATTCTTCCAGTCGTTCAATTTCAGCTTCTAGTTGATCAACATATTCAGTTGATTCTTCCACAATTGATTTCCACTTATTGCAGCTCTTACATTTTATCTTAAGCTTACTAACCGCATCCTTAAGTTGCATCTCAGGATCTACACAAGTTCTCAGTTGTTTTTCTCCTTCAGTATCTTCTGGATTTTCAACAGTGGCCATCATAGAAGCATGGTTCCCAGTTTTGAATTCTGGTTCTTCTTCATCACAGAATTCATTATCATCTTCTTCCTCTTCACAGACAAAACTCTTCCTTTGCAATTTCTTACCAGATTTGAAGTCTCCCTTTTTGAAGAACCTTCTCTGAGGCTTCTTGAAGTTTTCATCCTCACTATCTTCATCATTGATCATTTTTAAACACTGAGAAGCAATGTGCCCAACTTTTCCACAACGGAAACACGTGAGAGGTAACTTCCCTTTGAATTTCCCTTTCCCCTTCGGGAACTTCTTTGCAATGAGAGAAAGAATTTCTTTTTCTTCGTCATCTTCACCGCTACTATCCTTTGATATTTTCAATTTATCCATGGCCTTGAATGCCATTTCCTTGCTCACCCGAGTCGTAGCATCTTCAGGTTTGACTCTCATTTCATATGCTACCAAACTGCTCAGTAGATCATCTAAAGAAAGTTTGGAAAGATCTCTTTCCTCAAGGGCTGACACCTTCGCATTATAAAGAGGTGGAAGTCTTCTCAATATTTTATTTACAATATCAATGTCTTTGATTTCTTCACCTAGGCCCCGAATATCTCCAACCACTTCGGTAATTCGATTGAAGAAGGAGTCTGCATTCTCGTCTGGATGCATCTTCAGATCATCAAACCGATTGTGCATCACTTGTAGTTTCGCCTCCTTCACTTTGCTATCACCTTCATAAATATTCTCAAGTTTATCCCACATGGATTTTGCTGAGGTGCAATTCATCAGCTTTAGGTAGATCTGATCAGAAAGGGCTGCAGTGAGAGCATTCTGTGCTTTAGCATCTACATCAAGAAGTTTCCTGTCTGTTTCAGTCATAGCCAGACCTGTTGGATCAGTGACATGTATTCCTTGCACAGTAGAAAAAAGAACTTCCATTCCAAGAGATCTTAGATGAGATCTCATTCTGTTCTTCCAGATCTGGAAATTGCTTCAATCGAAGTGAGGGACTCCCCTGACATTTACCGCATTTTCCATGACGAAGAAGGTCAGATTCAACACCAGCAACCTTTACCCTCTGATACCACTTGAAGGACCCCGGGACACCCTGAGAGGGGAGGGGTGAATCAGGGTGGCCACTTTTTCTTTTAATGTGTTGGATCTTGTTCCCACGTTGGTAGGAACTTGTTGAATCTGTAAGTTGATTATGATCAGAATGAAAACATTCACATGCACAGAGAAGACACAACCATTTTTACTTGGTTCACCACTAAGGGCTACGTCCAAGGATCATATGCCGACAGGTTGGCGGTCATACCTAAATCCACTATGCTTCACTAGCTGCGGATACAAAAGTTCAGGTACAGACACTCTGTCCCAGGCACACTGCCTTTACAATTGTTCAGGGATAGCTCACTGCGTCCCTCGGGTCACTCCCGTTGACTCCCCCTGGCTCACTGCCGTTGATGAAGTCCCACTCAGTTTATAGACGTGAAGGTCTCTTCAATAGATGTGCATTGAAGTCTTTGCCTCTGCTCAGCATGAGACTCTACTTGCATCGAATTCCGAAATAGATGCACTAGAACGCACAGAACCACTAAACCGGATAACCAGAACGTGTAGACAAACCTGACTAACAATTGCGTGCAACACCAACCCTTTGCGCGCAAAACCTTCCTATTGCGCGCAAAAAATTACTTTTCGCGTGGAATAATATTTCGCGAAAAAATCCCATTTTCGCGCAACTCCGAATATTTCACGCAAGCCCCTTTACGCTATCCTTTTTCGCGCAACAGACCTCGGATCTTCTCTGAGTCTCTCAACCACTCGAAAGAAGGGGGTCACCTCATATTTATAGGCGACTGAGACCACTGCGCGCAAAATCCCCTTCGGCGCGGAAAACCTCTCATCTGGCGCGTAATCTTTCGCCCAGCTTAAGTATTTCGCGCACAACCCTTATTTTCCGCGCAGCCCATGCCTTCGCCATTTTTCACCAAACTGATTTCGAAACACTATTTGCGCGAAAAACCTTGATCCCCTATTTCGCGCATCCCGCTGTTTTTTCGCGCCTAACATAAGTATTTCGCGCAAGCCTCTTATATTTCGCGCACCACTTCCTTTTTCTGTGAAGCTCCTTTTGCAGACAATCCATGTCTTCATTTTCCGATTTTGAGGCCCAAAAATTTGGCAAACACTGGGAAACAGCGCCACCTTCAATACTGTTATCTGCTTGAACTGTATGATCACTTTGCTGGAACACATTCGGAACTTCCACTGAGGATTGACAACAAACACAAACCATACACCAAATCATGCTTTGAAGAGCCTGGTTCCAACACTCGGGGCCCGTGCCGTGACTACCCCAAGCCCGCCTTCCATAGGCCAGGGGCTGGCGACTAGCACCAAGGCGTAAATCCCAACAAAAAGGGAAGGCATTGCGTTTGAAAAGTAAACAAGTACCACAGAGTAAGCAAGAGGAAAAGTAAACACTAAGTAAAAACTATACAAGCTGTGCTGAAGGTAAAAGGGGCCGGAAATACAAGCCCAACTGTAAAGTACAACTGAAAGGAAAAACAGCAACTGAAAGGAAAAGCTGCAGCGTCGAGCCGCCCTCTGGAAGTCCCACCTGATGGGTGGGTACAGATAGCCTCCACAGCTCCTCGGGTCCACATGACTGCTCCGAGTACGTCCCGCCCAGTGGTCCACCTCCAGGCACCGTCCTACTCCGCAAGCCTCCACCACGATCAGCGTTGTCCGTCGTCTGCAACCAACACAACGTAGTGCGGGCATAGCCCGTGCATGGGTGAGTATAAGCTACCCAGTAGGGACCCCAAGACCCCCAAAGGTCTCCTGAAATCCACAAAGGAAAATCCACAAACGGAAGGTACAATCACGAAGCAACATCCGACACGGCTTAGGTATATGCCCATACATATACCTAAGTCATCAATTCCCGTTTGGCTCCAACGTCTGAGCCCAAGCACAACCCAGCCCACACAGGAAAGAAAAACGTAAACCCACACAGGATAGCACAACACAATCCACAAGGAGAGTAAACAGTAAATCCACATAGGATAGCTCAACACAATCCACAAAGGAGAGTAAACAGAAGATTAAGCTCATATAGGAATACATCACCGAAAAGGTGAAAGAGATGATCAGACAAAGATACTGAATCATCTAAGCTGGGACCCACATAGGATACAAGACCAGCACGACTGGGACCCACATAGGATACAAGACCAGCACTGAGTCATCTAAGCTGGGACCCACATAGGATACAAGACCAGTATTAAATCATCTAAGCTGGGACCCACATAGGATACAAGAACAGCATAGCTAGGACCCACATAGGATACAAGACCAGCTGTCTTCATTGATTCATCTATACTGGGACCCACATAGGATACAAGACCAGTATTGAATCATCTAAGCTGGGACCCACATAGGATACAAGACCAGCATAGCTAGGACCCACATAGGATACAAGACCAGCTGTCATCATTGATTCATCTATACTGGGACCCACATAGGATACAAGACCAGTATTGAATCATCTAAGCTGGGACCCACATAGGATACAAGACCAGCACAACTAGGACCCACATAGGATACAAGACCAGCTGTCTTCATTGATTCAACTATACTGGGACCCACATAGGATACAATACCAGTATTGAATCATCTAAGCTGGGACTCACATAGGATACAAGACCAGCACAGCTAGCACCCACATAGGATACAAGACCAGCTGTCTCCATTGATTCAACTATACTGGGACCCACATAGGATAGAAGACCAGTATTGAATCCTCTAAGTTGGGACCCACATAGGATACAAGACCAGCATAGCTAGAACCCACATAGGATACAAGACCAGCTGTCTTCACCGTCGCAGTCTACTGAGGATTTCTGCACAACTGTCGTCGGGGTCCACTGAGGATCTCTGCACCGTCGTCGAAGTCGCAGCCAGCACTAGGGTTCCCGCACACAGCAAGCTCGTTCGGGAGGATCCGCTCCATGAGCCGAGAGGCCGATACATCAACCGTCACAAAGTCTGAATTTGATGTATCCAAAAGTTCCGTATCTTCAACAGGAACTCAACGTCGCAGACGGCGCATCAATCGGATGACCGGTCTGAGAGTTATTGGATTTTTCGTCCCAGGGGCCCTGTTGGTTTTTAAGGCAAAACCTACCCGACCGTACTCCACCTGCATCCAAACCTTGGGCGGAGTGAGCCAAAAGATCCGTCTCACTTAGAGGAACTCAACAAAGCTGACGGCGCGTCAATCGGACATCCGTAACTCAAGATATGATCATTTCCGCTCCGATGGCCCGGTTGGTTTCGTTTACGAACCAACCCGACCATACTCCTCCTATGTCCAAACCTCGGGCGGAGTATGAAAAAAGATCTGTCTCACTTAGAGAAACTCAACAAAGCTGACGGCGCGTCAATCGGACGTCCGTAGCTCAAGATATGGGCCTTTTCGCTCCGATGGCCCGGTTGGTTTCGTGAACGATCCAACCCGACTGTACTCCACCTGTGTCCAAACCCCGGTAGGAGTATGCCAAAAGATCCGTCTCACTTAGAGGAACTCAACAAGCCTGACGGTACGTCAATCGGACATCCGTAGCTCAAGATATGAGCGTTTCCGCCCCGAAAGCCCGGTTGGTTCCGTGTACGAACCAACCCGACCAAACTCAAAGTATTCTGAAACCTTGACTGCGATATACCGAAACGACCGACTCGATGCAAGGATCGCGTTGCCGCTGACGGCGAGTTGTTTTGAGGCCCGTATCTCATGATACGGCCATTGAACGAAAACCGTCCGAAGATGGGGGGGTCCGGGCCCGGGCCGACCCGGCCCGACCCCCCCTGGGTCGGCCGACCCCGGTCCGACCCGGTCGGACCGGTCTGGCTCACCCGGCCCGGCTCGGCTCGGCCGCGCGACCGAGCGGCCGATGCGGGGAGAGCCACCGCCCCGCGTGACACCCCCGCGGCACCCGTGGGTTGTTGGCCAGACAACCGGACGTGGCTGAAGCCGCGTCCCGAGTGACGCGGGGGAGCCGCCGCCCCCGCGTGACATCCACGAGACACCCGCGGGACACCCACGGGGTGTCTCCCTGGTGCCGGACGCGGCTTCAGCCGCGTCCCGCGACCGCCGCCGCCGCGGCCGGTGCCGCGACGGTCTCATCCGACGGCGCGCCGGGCGCCGCCGTGCCGGCGACCCGCGCCGCCGCCGGCTTCCGCGGGCCGCCGGAGTCGCTCCGGTGGCCCGTTTTTCTTCCCGTCTGCGTCGTTGCTTTTCCCGGGACTCGTTCTTCACTGCGGGATCATCAAACTTCTGTTGCGGCACGTTCCGTCGTCGCCCGTCAAATCCGCACAAGAACGAAGAACGGTGGAGGGTCGTCGGGCCGTGTTCGTTTGGCCCGCACCCTCCGCGTTAGATATAAACAACGGGAGAATTTTTATTCCACAAAGAAAACAACAATTTTAATAAAATTAAAATTGTTTTCAAATCCGGTTCTTTAACTTTTTAAAGAAACATTTACAGGAATAATAAAAAAGGGTAATTCCAAAAACATAAAATCCCTACATCGTAGTCATCACGCGTGAGCGTTCTTCGAGGAATTTCTCGTCGCGGAAGGTTGAGATCGTCGCGTCGTCGCGAAAGGGCATCGCATCATCGCGGAACACGGCGTTGAGTCGGAAAACTCAATGGACCATGAAACAACAGATTTATTTTAAATAATTAAATCCGTGTTTTGGTAAAAACCACAAAGGAGATTAAAAAAGAAAAATTGAGACTCTTACCTCAAGCAGCCGATCGAAGATCCGTCGCAGAGGAAGAGACGTCGCAGAAGAATGTTGCAGGAAGGGAACGTCGGCGGCGCGGATCACGGCGTCGCATCGTCGATTTCCGAGTTTGGTGTTCTTCGTCGGAGACCGGCGTTCTTCGCGTTCTTCGCGTTATTCACGTTCTTCGCGAAGAAGGATAAAGGCACGAGAACTCTATCAAACCTCTCCACGAGTAAACTTTCAGAAGACTGGTTGGTCTTATTTTATAATTATGCCAACACACGAAAAAGGGTAAGTAACAACCCATCAATTCGTTGAATTAATTCAACGAATGAAACAACTCATTTAATTTACGAAATAAACCGCCCAATTAAATGGTCTGTTAAGAATTTAAGAAAACGCGTCAGTTGACTTTCATAATGACGGGTTTTCGCGGGTGCGTTACTTAGCGGAAAGAAACGGCGGGGCTCGTGCGGGCCCTACCTCACAAATATCCTACCGAGAGGGTAGGATATTTCTGGATAGCATCATATCCGGATCAACTCAGCTTAAGCCGCCTTAAAGTGGCTTCAAGTGGCTTCCAAGTGGCTTAAGCGAAATAAAATAAAGTTGTCGTACAATTATTTTATTTCTTAACTTTAAGCCCGAAAATTAAAAACCACGCCCGAGCAAACACAACTCCGGAAGACTAGTTTCTAAGTGAATACCGGTGCTGCGATTTCATTGGTGCCCTCAGAATTCTATTCCGGGCACTGGTTCAAAAGTTAGAAAAACCCGCTCGTCCGTTCACTGAACGTACCCGAGCCAAACTTCGGAAAATGATTCCGGGCACACCGGGCCTCGGAATCAGGTGCCGTCAGAAGCTGCGCTCTTGTAAAATTCCAAAGAAAATTAAGAAAAACATTTCCTTGAAATTTACGGGTCTTTACACAATCAATTATAATATATTGTATCTGATCATTTTCTTCAATACATCTATGATTTATAAATTCTTTCTTCTAATTAATTAAGACCCAACCTCAATTAATGTGGGAAAATTGGGAACACATGTTTTTCAATATTATTTACAGAAGAATAACTTTCAAAATCTCACCTAAATTCTACTTCATGCATGAGTTTCATAGAATCTAAACCCCTTTAACATTCATTTCAATTATTTATTATTATTATGAAATTCTCAATTGTGTTTTGGGTATCTTCTCACATGCATATACATTGGAATAATTCTGAATGTGAATGAGATTTGTAATGTCCTCTTTGGGTAACACACTACAATGTCCACTATCTTTTATACAACCCCTTATGGGTGAGAATTAAAATAATTGTTTCTAATAGTAAGTATATATCCTTAAGTCCTACATGAAATTATTTCTTCATGGAATACCATCTCTATAATCTCTTCTTCTTTTTGTATGTAAACATGTATTTTAGTACTATTTTCACATACACCATTCTTGAAATAATCATCGCATAACTATAGGAAATAATATATTCTCAGTACATGGTGAAAACCATATAGTTACACAAGACTTCTCCTTTAAAAAACATAATGAGAATTTATTCACTGGTTCATAGAAAACTTTTTTCACAACACATTGAGTGTCTGGTTAATAATTAAAGAGGCACATGGTGTCTTCTCATCCACTCAAAAGTAAAATTTTTGTAAAAAAAACTTCTCCTAGTGAAATAGTGTTCATGGTTCTCTATTTTATTCATAAAAATTAGAAACTATCTAATATCACATCACCTCGAACCATCTAGGAACATCCTCTTTTATAATTGATTCATTACAACCTTAGCTTCAATTTTCAATTCATCTCAAGGATCACTATCACCGAGAAAAAAATAACAGTGTATCTCAATATTTTTAATGTGGTTTTCCATAATCATCTAAAATCAAGTTATCATTTCTTATCTCAGTTGATGTTATGTGTAGAGATAATTATTTTTTGATTCATTATTTTAATTCTCATACCATTACATGAATATTAGATAGTGGATGTGCCACATGAAACATCATTTTCATTCACCTATAGATTTTTCTTTGACTTATCACATTCTTGAAAAGTGTATAATGTATACATGGATATAATGGCCTAATAAAGTCATAAACAGGGGCTTGTAATGTGCACATCAGACTTATTTTAGCCATCGATGGTTTGATTATCCTTTCTGGTGCACTAGAACAATCTAACAAGGTCTGAGGTTATTGGAGGAAAAATATGAATGTTCGTGGAGATTGGAATGACTAGATCAGTTAGGTTAAGTAGCACACATTATGTCTATCTTTTTAATGATAGAGGAAATTTTCTCTCGCACATTGAGTCCCATATCAGTTCTATACTTATTATAATACTTCCTTATATTAAAAATGTTACTTCCTATCATTTATTCCATCGATGTGGGTGATCATCACCCATATACACCATTACACACACATGGTAAATTACTTATCTGGCATAGCTAGTCCACCCACATGCATACTCAAAGGTGAACTCTCTAGTGGGAATACACATGGCCCACTTATATATGCCACCATGGAGGCCTCTTTGGCCCATTCTCCCATGAGGTTATTCTTTTGGTCCCTCATATGATGTAGATGAGATGACCCTTGTAGTATTGTAATGGTTGGATAATATTTTTTACAAAGGGATCATTTATATACTAAGTAAAATACCAAGTGTAAATATAATATCAAGAATAACCACAAATAAAATTCATACTTCTTCATTAAATTATATAAGAATAATTTTCATGGCCTTCTTCAACAATTAATTATTAAAAATACCTATAATTTTGTATAAATATGCATACTTATCACAAATAAATATCCCATATTATTAGAATAATAATCTTTATATAATATGACAATATTCACCAGAATCATATTGGCCTAGTGCCTTTGTAAACTTGGATACATAATCAATTGGCTTATAGTAGATATAAATCATCACCCACTAAGTTGATATTAACTATAAACCATCCTAGACATATCAAATGTTTTTACCTTTCTTCATATCCTGGGGAAAGGAAACATAATAAAGGGGGATCTCAAATGCGTATTAATGGTAAAAAGGGATATATCAATGATCACTTAAGCATAACATGAACATAATGGTTTGAGAACATGATAATAACATTTTAAAATTGTACACTTCATATCATAGATCATAAACATCAGTCATAGTCTAAATATTTTTAGTTCATAAGATATGAATCATAATGGAATCAATGAACATGATCCATGTGAGTATAACTTGGCATAATTCATGGAATTGTCGCATACACATAATCACTATAAACTTTATGTCATGGATAACCACAAAAACATTCATAACATGTTGGTCTTTGGATAACCACCCATATACCTACTTTGATTTTTGGAAAAATTCTCATGTACCCTATTTTCATCTTGGAATAACCTCTTGTGTGCCCTTTGTGCTCATAGAACAATAATCATTACCCAATACCTTAGAGGGAGATATATATCCCACCCATCACATAATGAAATTAATTCATGTGTGTTCCATAAGATTATAAAATATTATTCTTATTAGAAACCACAAACATAAATGGGGTTCATAAATATTTAATCATATCATAACCCATGGAAAATAAATGAGTTTCGAAAACATTTCTTCATTTCTGCATTTTATAACATGTCGAAAAAATAACAAGTTTTGTAAACCAATTTTCATCACAAACATAAAAACATAAAAAGAAATAATAATATGGATTTTTGTATAATAACCCAATTAAGGCTTCTATACCATCAATGGATTTCATCTTATATCAAATGTTATTTTTAAAAACTACTTCGAATATTTCATGAGGATGTTAACCTTTCCATTTTGAAATCAATTCTTTAAAATATAAAATTTATAAAAACATTATGGAAAATATATTATTTTTTAATTACCATGTAAAATGTTATGGGAAGATTAAAATAATTTATTATATATGGTGGTGGGAATTTCATTTCATTACATATATTTTAAATGAAAACATTCCTTCTAAACTTTAATAAAAAATCATAAATTAACACATTCTTAAAATGAATATAAGGTTCATTTTGAAAAAATTAAAATGTAAAACATGGGTACAAATTATATTAAAAAATAATAGGATAATAGTAAAAATATTCATTAAAACCATTTTATAAAACATGGATATTGAAGAAAAATGTTTTCTATCAAAATATAATAATAAAGTCACTTTTCATCAAAACAAATTACAGTCTCTTGAGAATTTAAGGTGAGGAAAATTAAAAGAAAATATTTATTTTAAATAAATAAATATATGAGAATAAAATTAATAATTTTCTTGGGGGGTATATCATATTATTTTAATATCAAAAATTTAATAAAAAATAGTCCTGAATAATGATGAGATTGTGAAATAAACTCTTACCACATTGGTATCTTTCTAATAAAAACCTCATAAAAGATACATCCATAGATTGATATATAATCCACATTATTTTAATTATAATAACTATAAAAATAAATTAAACTTAGTTATATACACCATTTAAAATAAAAAAATTGTGAATATGGAATGTATCTCACAAAAGTAAAAGTGGTATGAAAATCTCTTACTATGAGTTACACTTGATTCAAAACCCTCCAAACCTCATGTATAATAAATTTCATTTTTTTGATAATTATAAAACATAATGAAAAATTGTTATTATATAATATAAATTCATTATATATATTTATTTATATTAATCCATTATGGTAGATATAGAAAATTAATCACACCTTTCATGGAGAAAAGAGGTTGTATGTACGCATTAAAGATGTTTTTATTATTCAACAGATAGAGAAAAAAATGTTAAATAATAATTCACCTTTAAAAATAATGTTTATTTAATATAAAAAATTTATATTATTCATATCCACCATCCATATCATACAAGTGAAATATAAATGAAAACACAACACACAGCTTCGTGGAGGTGGTAATCCAGACATATGCCTTAGCGACATTGTCATTTTAAATTGGATTTAAAGGTGAGATTGTAGATATGAAATTATCATTATCGAATAATAAATATGTCATAAATATAAAATATAAGATTTAAAACCATCATAACAACCATCCATGAATGATGGTGATGGAAAATGAATTGTACCACTCTAATGAGACTGTAAGTCATATAAAGGAAAAAAGTGATACTTTCACTTCAAATATGATGGAAAGAGGGTGGATAATGGAAGTTTAATAATAATAATAACATTTTATAACATTAAGGTTACTAAATTTTTTTATGATTAATACCATAGATTTTGATAAAGTTTAAGAATAAATAAATTGAACGAGGTCGGGTAAGGCAACTACCTCTCTTTCAAGAGACCTCCTTTATATCCATTATTAATAAGTATTGGGTTGGTATTTTGGGGAAAATTTCACATAGAAAAATGAGGATAATTATGGTTATAAGAAAATTTTTTAGGGGATAGTTGTTCTAGATGGCTCAAATTTGTGTGAAAAATAGAAATAAGAGGTTTCCTTTTATAAGGGAGGGAGAGAGTATACATAAAATTTCTTAAAAGAGTAAAATATAATAAAGTCGTTATCAATATAAATTGTTCCAAATAGACAATAAATTAATATGTAATGATATTGTATTCAATATATTATCCTATTTTTCTAATTTTGTTATTTTGTTGATGTTAATTAATTTAATAAAAAAATTAGTAAATTATCATTAATGTCAATTTTGATACTATTAATTTAAAATGAAATAAAAAAATAAGGAAGAAACATTGAATCGAAATAAAATTTATTAATGTGAGAGTTGTATATAATTTTAATCAAAAAAATTATTGTAACTCATTTAATACCTCAAATAAAATAACTTTTAACATTTTTAATATTATTTACTATATTTTTTATTAAATGGGGAAACAATATATCAATGATGTATAAGACTCTTAGGTAACAATATAATTAATAAAAAATAGAAATAATTTTCTAACATGAAAATAATTTCATTAATATATGAATTACATTATAATTCCTTCATTACTAGTTTTTTCCAATTTGAATACATAAAATATATTTAAGACTAAGAGAGTGACACTTTAATACTTTCTTTGTTTTAAATATTTTAAATGTAATTTTATTGGACCGGTTTCCATTAAAAAATAAATTACATGCCCAATATGATAATGGTAATGTTTAATTCATCCAATAAGATTGGATATTAAAAATTATGTCTTTCTCAATTTTTTTATCCTTGATTAACATGATTTACCATTTACCAAGGTAATAAATTTTACTATAGTGACTATTGTAAGACCCCGGGACACCCTGAGAGGGGAGGGGTGAATCAGGGTGTCAACGTTTTCTTCTTAAAGTTGTGGATCTTGTTCCCACACTGGTAGGAACTACTTAAACCTGTATGATGGATATGATCAGCAATGAAACATTCACATGCAAAGAGATGACACAACAATTTTTACTTGGTTCACCACTAAAGGCTACATCCAAGGAGCGCACGCCGACAAGTTTCCAGTCGTTCCAAATTCCACTAATCTTCACTAGTTGTGGATTATAATGGTTCGGGAATAGTCACTCTGTCCCAGGCTCACTACCTCTATAAAAGTTTAGGTATAGCTCAGTGCATCCCTCAGGTCACTCCTGTTGACTCCCCCTGGCTCACTACCGTTGGTGAAGTCCCACTCAGTTTATAGACATGAAGGTCTCTTCAATATATTTTAATTGAAGTCTTTGTCTCCTGTTCAGCATGAGACTTTTCCTGCATCAGGGTTCAGAGTTGGTGCTCTTTTCAATTCAAACCTTCTTATTTAGTGCAATGACTAATGCACTAGATCCTCTTGTCTTTGTTTGCCTGAATCACAACCACTGATGTGATTACTCAATAAGGGAATCTTTGTTTACATGGAATCGTCTGAATCAGTTCTCCATGTATGCTTGAGATCCTGAATGTATCATTTATGTTTCCTCTTTAATCTCACTTTTCACCGAAAGGTATCAGGAAATCTTCCAGCTTTGGTGCAGCTCTAGAAAGACGGGCGTGCTTCAACAATATCTAGCAGTCTCCTCAAAGCCCGGCGCGCAAGTCCCAACACTGCGCGCAAGTCCCAATACGGAGCGTAAGTCCTCAGTGCGCAAGTCCAAGCTGGCGCGAAAGTGTTACCAAAGCACCTGCGCGAAACTGCCTTCTGGAACTTCAAACATACGCGACTCACTTCCTTTCTTGCGCAAATCACCTTGGGTGGGAAACCATCAATCGGCACGCAACTTCTATGAGTTTGTGTGAAAGTCTCTCCAAACCACTTGCGTGACCACTCACCACTTGGACGGCTCAACCACCTGCGCGACGAGAGCTCGAACAGTCTATAAGCCTTAAAATCGGTGGAAAATTAGGAGGGGTGGTCCAGTATTTATAGGCATTTGTTCAACCTGTGCTACGATGTGCAAGTCACCCCTCGGCGCGCAAGTCTCGGTGCCCAGCTCATCTCCCCTAGCCCTTGTTGTGAAACTCACTTGCGTGGCCCAACTAATACTTGCATGAACTTCTTTCCTTTTCCATATTTTGATGTTTTGTTCTTGAAAAACAATAGGTGCGCAAGTTTCCAATCCTTCTAGGCACCAGCGCGCAAGTCTCTTCACGGCGCGCAGGTCACTTGCGCGACCAACCCAACACTTGAGTGACCCTCTTTCCATTGCCATTTTTCTATGTTCTAATCTTGATAAACACTAGGCAGACAATTTCCCTTTTTCTTCAAGTACACGGCGCACTAGTCTCTTTTCCAAGACCAGTTTTCTCCATTTGTCGATTTTCAGGCCCATAAATTTGGAAAACACTGGAAAACAGCGCCACCTTGTATCTGCTCTTTTTGTACCGCCTCCAGATCATCCATTCCTTTGTCGACGTTCTTGAATCAAACATGGATCGTTAACCACAGACCTTGAACTCGACATGCCACCATGGAATCTCCTTTGTCAACAAATTAGTATGTCGTTTGTTTTCTTTGTCAACAAGAACAATCACCTCAAAAACACTTCTTCTCGGTGATTTGTATCCTTCAAAAACTATTCTTCTTTCATCACAAAATCAGCTATCGTGAAATATATTCTTTGAAGGAACAACTTCAGCATCATCATCTTCTATGACAATGTGATGTGCATGGCCATCCCAGAGTTCCAACCCCCGCATATCCATCTTAGAATTCTATTCACTTACACATTGTCTTCTTCTTCAACCGTCATGATCTACTTCATGTCGAGCATATGTTTCCATTTTTCAAGAAGTCTCTTTCATGGAACTCATAAAATCATGAGTAATTTCATGGTCTTCATCAAAACCCTTGGTTCTCATGCAATAATGAGGAATTTCATGGTCTTCATCAAAACCCCATTCTTCTTTAATCATCCTCATATGGTTTACACCTCACATTCTTCATTGTTGTAAACAATATGTCACCTTTGACACATGTTCTTTGAACTTATGATCAGTATAACAATCGTCTGAATTTCCATTCCTCTACTTCATTAGAGTACTTCTTGATCTCCTTTATTTTCATCTTCATTGAAAACTATTGACAATAAATACAGCCTTATACACAAAGTTGTTCCAACAACTATTCATACTAACAAAATATAAAAGGACCTATTTACCAAATTTTAATATCCTAATTATAAGTAAATAATTCATTTTATAAAATTAAATACCTATAAGTACCCAAAATTAATTTTAACTAATGTACGAAAAATGTAGCAAAATTTGATTCTTAGAAAAAATTAGTTTTTTTGTATAAAATAGGACTTATTTTTATCCCTTTCCTATAAAAATATTCAACGAACATTTAAGAAAATATATAATATATTAATTATATATTTCCTTAAATTCTATCACCGAAAGTGATAAATTTAATTTATTAAGATAAATATACATTGTTTACATAAAAATAGTTTTATTTTAGAAACATATTTCCTTTATTTTCAATTTTTTTTTCATTTGTAATTAATTGATAACCAATGAATTAATTTTATAAAAGTGTAAGACATAAATTTTCATTATTTAGTTTCTAATATCCATAACTAGTAATCTAATTAATAGTTCATAACATATAGTAATATTATTCTAATAGTATATCACAGTTCTTTTAATCTTGTTGGTGCATGTAACGCAAGATATATAAGAAATAATGTTATTTTAAAAATATATTTCATAAAATATCAAGGTGTAACATTTTAACTCACCTAAAATGAATTTAACCCTCAAAATATTTCACTTAGATATAAAATTTTTTGATATTATTGTTTCATTATATCCTCAGTTTCCCACATATTTACCTTAAATTGGGGGTTTCACCACAAAAAAATTACCAGGTGAGTGGCCTTATTTTATATAACTCTCTATCGAATGTATACAATATCTACAATCTATTCCTTATAAGAGATATATTTCTCCCATTGTATAACCTCTGAGTTTGGTACATATGAGACATCATGTATGTACGTCCTCATAATAGATATAAAAACACATCATGAACTTGAGAGAGATTCGATGGAAGCACCAATTGATAAGATACGGCTCTAACATGGAAAAGAATTTGAAATGGACTAATATAACTAGAGATATGATTTTCCTTCATTCAAAATATTTTTACCCTATTTTAGGTAGATATTAACAATAACACCTTTTCACCAATTTCATACTCCAAATATTTCTAATGATTATCATCTTAACTCCTTTTTCCACTATAAGATGACATTATATAATGTGGAATGGATTTAACCTTCTCTTCCATTTACATAGTTAATTAGGTTAAAAATAAAATTATTTCTCCAATATCATTCTAGAGAATTAGAGTTCTGTACATTCTACTTTATATGGATTTATAAGGGTCAATATTAATGTAGGAGTAAATACTATTGTTTTATGAGAATTATAATAAAGGAAGGTTTTGATCCCCAAAAACTATGAATTCTATAGACTAATTTCTAAAAATTCTTCTATAGATTGAATATTTCTATCGAAATATCCATTTCTCTAAGGATTATATTCCAAAATAAAATTCAATTCTGTATCTAGAGCGTACTCGAGACTTCTCCAGAACATCAAGGTAACCCTTAGATCCCAATCATATTCAATATAATGTGGTAATCCATGAATCATTACCACTTCCTTAAAATATATCTTTGAAATATGATATAGTGATAAATATTATATAATGGAAATGAATTGGGTTGACTTCTTAAGGAGATCCAATACGAAACATATTGAATTTTTCCCTTTATGCCATACATGGGTGTCAAATAACAAAATCCATAGTGATGTTTTCCCATTTATACTCTGGTATGAGTAGTGGTCTTAACATCCCATTAGACATTTTTCTCTTAGACTTTATTTTCTATCACACTAAGTACCAAGATGGAAACTCTGAAATATCTCTCTTCAGGCCTTCCAACCAAAAATACTCTTTTAAATCTCAATTTATCATTTTATTTCTAGTATGAATAGATTATGAAGAACTATGAGCATAATTCAACATCTCCTTATTCAAAAATTATATTTAGGGAACACATACATAGTTCTTGAACCATATTACACTATCATAAACATTTTTGAACTCAATAAAAGTTCACACCTTCTTCTACAACTCAACACATCTATTTTTCACCTCTTTAATCAATAAATGGGTAGATGGTTAAAAACTGATTTGATATTGATAAGATTTTTCCCCTTTAATATTTCTAGATCTATCCTTTGAAAGTATAAGAATATAGGATTTTTTTGTATCCTCAACATAAAAAACCTAACATGATCCTTTTAAATCAATGAATTAGCCACTTATTTTCTAGGGTGTCCATGTATTATGCATTCATAATCCTTAATCATCTCAAACCATATTCTCCAGTGCATATTTGACTCTTTTTGAGTTAACATATACTCTAAAAGATTTTGATCAATATATATATCACACCTTTCTCAATAAATGTAATTCCTCAATATCTTTAATGAAAAAATTGTAGCTAACTACAAATCATGAGTTGGGAAATTTTTTTCATGAACCTTCAATTATCATGTGTCATAAGATATAAGTATATCATTTTTCATGATGAAACATCTAAGTCCCTATTTTATGCATCACTATAGAATACAAACCCTTCCCTACTATAAGAAAATGTAATAATAGGTGTGCTAAATATCATCACTTCATTTCCTTTATACATTCCTTGTATTCATCTATCCAAAGGAACTTGGATCCCTTTTGAGTTAATATAGCTAGTATATTGGATATCCATGAAAAATTCTCTAAAAGTGTTTATAATATACATTAAACCCAATGAAAATGTGTATTTTAGTAACTATAGTTTCTCTATTCAAATTTTCAATATCTTCTATCTTTTATGGTTCCATATATATACCTTCACATGAGATTATATGACCCAAAAAATGAAACATTCTTTTTCCAAAATTCACACTTTGTAAATTTTTCATAGAATCTCTCCTTTCATATGGACTTCCATAAAATCCTCAAGTGGTCTCCATTCTCTTCCTTTCTATTAGAGTATATAAAAAATTTCTCTATAAATACTATCAAAAACTGATCAAGGTAATCTCTATAGACTCAATTAATTAAATATATAAAGATAGTGTGGTTTTAAATAAGACCAAAAGGCATAACTATATATTCATAGGGTCCATACCTTATTTAGAATTTTAACTTCGCTATATCTTTTTTCTTGACCCTCAATTGATGATATCCAGAATGATGGACAATCTTGGAAAATTATTGAGCTTCGTGATGTTGATCAAACTAGTCATAAATATAAGATAGATGATAATTTTCCTTCATAGTGATCTTGTGAGGTTCCCAAAAATAATCGAAATCTAGTTTTATTTTTAAAAAATAATAGGTTCACCGCAGGTTTACATGCTTGTATAAATTAATACCTTATCATGATTATCTTAGAGTTTCTTGTTTAATACCAGAAATTAAATTGTGGATATTATAAGGATTATTTGAAGATGAAGTAGAACCATAAATGATTTATATTGAAAACTCATCTTCAATATTTTATGGATGGCTTGGAAAATCATCTAGAAAGAAATATAAAAACTTATGAACAATTGAAATATATTCAATGTTGAGTTTTTTCATGACCATCTTGGATAAATTCTGATTCTATATAGGAATAAAGAACCATACAATGGATTTGATTTCTGTTGGCTATTCATATTTATCATTAAACTAATAGATAATCATGGGTTGGTTCATATTATAAAACATAAATTTGACACCGTAGAAAGATATGGGGTATTTATGTAAATAAAGTTAATCCTTACCCAAAATAACATCAAACTCGACTAGAGGAAGGATAAAAAGGTTTGAAAGAAGTAAATTACAAAAAAATCAATTAGAAAAGAATCATAGACATGTGATGGGACAATTTTATCATTAGTTGTTCTAAATACTAAATACAAATCTAATCATTGAGGTTGTTTTTTAATACCATTATAAAATTTCTTAGAAATAAAAGAGTACATAGATCCAAAAATCAAATTTTTAATTAACAATTCTTGAGTGGATGATATGTGTACCTTTCACCACATCATCATCAAAAACTTCATTATAAATAGTGATCACGTGATATTTCCATTTGTTTCTTGGCTGAAGAGGTTGTTTACAAATATCATTGCCACTATGATTTGGATTTTGGAACTAGTTATCATAGTTCACATATTATTGGGATTCAAAACACTAGATAGTGGGTGGCACATTCTTTAGAGATTTCTCTTTATTCCCATAGTTAGATAACATCATCTCATCACATCATAACACATTCACACGATGGAATTACAATCCACACATAAAACATTTATTAGTCCCCTTAAGACAATTTCCTCCATGTTTACTTCTTCACTTTGAGAATAAAGGAAGTCTCATATTCTTTTCTCTATAGTTTCTTGAATTACATTTCAATTCCATCATTATTTTATTTTCAAAATCATGATATTGGTGGGTAACGTTTATCTCTATTTTCACCCTGATAGAACATATAATTATTTATTCATAGTTAATGAAGTCCTTTATGTATAAATTCCTTCCTAGACTTGGTTTTAAGACACTAAATAATCAATAAACTTTACTTTATGTTTGGGTGATAATTTCATAAGTGTACCTTACAATTATTGTAAAATTTCTCTCATATGTACCAAAAAATTATTCATCTCTCTCCTTTAACTCGAGCAATTACATCTCCCATTTTGTTTGAATAATATAAGGGATGTAGTTATTGAGAAATAAACATTTAAATTCATAAAAATCCATAGAGTCAATATCATCTTGTTCTCTCATTTCCTTGATAATAATCCACCATTGATCTAATTTTTATTCCAAATAATGAAAATTTAAAATAACTTTTTCATGATCAGAAAATTTTCAAATGGAAATATATTTTTAATGGTATTGATCAATTTCTTAAAAACTAATGGATTACAAGACCAGATAAAATAAAATTGATGTTTCCTCCTGAAGGAATCAATAGAAATTTGATCCTTCATTTACTCATATGGATGCTCATCCTGATTCATATATTCAGAATGTCGTGTCAACATATCTATTTTATTTTTTATTTTAAATCCCATAAATTTGGGTTAATTAGGAGGAAAATAATTTCATTATACATTCCATTCTTCATTAACATTATTCCATTAGGTTTGAGTTATCAACTAAAACCACAGAGCATAGATTGAGCACCTTTAAAAGAAGTGGGAAACCACATAATCATGAAAAATAATTTATAGGATATCCTAATCATTAAAAAATCATTTTGATCTATTAAACCTTTGGTTTATCCATGTTCATTCATGATTGTTACTAAAACATTTAGATTTCATCCTATACATATACGTTTCTATAGGGTTCTAACTAAAGTTTTCTCATCCAAGTTTGTAAAGCTTAACTAAATATTTCTCTGATACCAACTATAAAGATACATAATCATTGTATATAAATATAACATCTTTTTAGATGAATATTCATTACATGATATGATGATATGTGATAGAATTTTATCGGTTTAGTGACTTTAGAAGTTGTAAACATAAAAATATTTATCATAAGAGATCTACATCAACTATTACTATGTTTTTTATAACTATAAAACATATTAGAAATATCAAATATAGTACCTTTTTTCATAACCTGAGTACTGGAATCATGAGAAAGGGATATCTAAGATATTTGGTTGGTAAGGTTAAAATAGGGAGATATAAATGAATACATAATATTAACAAGAAAAAAAGTGTTTGAGAACATGAGAATAACATTTGAAAATTACACCTTGTATATCATAGATCACAATCTTCACTCATGGAATAAAGAGTGGTAGTTAAAAAGACATGAATCATAAAGTAATAAAATAACATGAGATATGAGAGCATAAAATCATCATAATAAATGGAATTGTGGCATGAACATAACAATATAAAATCTTATGTCATGGAAACCCGCAAATATATTCATAACATTTTATTCTTGGGATGCCCACCCATGTACATGCTTCAAGCATGGGATAACCTCATGTGTACTCTATTTTGGGCTTGGTAGAACCTTTTATACACCCTTTTAAATCATAGAACATTAATAATTACCCCCATTAAATGAGGGTAGATATAGGTCAAACCCATCACATACAGAAAAATCTTACAAATGTGTTCCACGGGATCCTAAAACATTCTTCATATCAGAATCCGTGAAAAGAAATGGGTTTCATAAACATTTCATCATAGCATAAGACATTTAAAAGAAACATGTTTCATAAACATTTTATCATTCCATCATATTATAAACATGGAACAAGTAATGGGTTTATTAGACATCTAGTTACGATAATCATAGACCATCCATATAAAATTTTAAGATAGATCATTAAATCATAACCCCAATATGGAATAAGTGACATCAAAGGATGTCATCTTAGATATAAAATGTTATTGAAATATCACTTGGAATATTTCTTGGGGAAGATAAACTTTCCAATTTTAAATCACTTCTTTAAAATATAAAAATTTCCAAAATATTATCTAAAACATTTTCTTTTAAAATGACTATGAATGATTTTAAGTATGATTCAATGAATTTAATAAACATGATAGAGGTAAATTTAGTTCGTGTTGTATAAAATAAAAGAAAAAATCATTTTATTCTTTTTTAAACAAATCATATAGTAACTCATTTTTAAAACAATAATATGATCCATCATGGAACTTTTTTAAAAAATTCAAATATAGGTAAAAATGACTTTAAACAATCATAGTAGAATATATAGAACTTTATTTAAAATATTTTTATAAAAAATGGATATATATGAAAAATAATTTTCTACTGAAGAGATAAATAAATTCTATTTTACTTTAAAACATATTATTGGTAAATTAGGTAGTTAATGTGAGTAAAATGAAAGGAAAAAAAGTAATTTAAATAAATATAGAGGGTATAATAATTATTTTATGTTTCCTTAGAGATATATCATAATATTTCATTATCATAAATTTAATCATAAGCAATCCCAAATAAATATAATATTTTGAAATAATCCATTAACAGAAATATTCTTATTATATCATATATATTCAATATATACATGTATTTAGAGTAATCAAATAGGGTATATATAAAAAATGAATCACATTATTCATAGAGATGACAGGTTATATGTACGCATGAACATTGTTTTCATTTCTAGAAGGATGTAATGAAAGAACATTAAATAATAATTCACCTTCAGAAATAATTATTATATTATATACATCATATATATTCATCAAATAAATACATATGATGATCCAATTAAAATATAAATGAAAAATGAATCATATTGTTTCATGGATGTGGTAGTCTACACACACGCATGAGAGAAGTTATGATTTTCCATTGGTTTGGAAGTTAAGATGGTGGATATGATATTATAATGTTAAAATAATAATTATTTCATAAATATAAAATATAAAATCTAAATCCATCATAATAACCATCCATGAAATATGGTGATGAAAAATGAATTACACCACTACGTGGATACAGTAAGTTGTAAGTATGCACGAACAATACTTTCACTTCCCATTTGATGGAAAGAGGGTGAATAATAGTTGTCACATAATCCAAATAATATTTAAAAATATTTAGAGAGCTAAAGATATTATTTTATGAAAAATATCATATATTCAGAGGAATTATAAGATGAATTAAATTGAAAGAGTTGAGGTTACACAACTGCCTATATTTTGGGATACCTCTTTTAGATCCAATATTCAAGAACCAAGAAAGTGTATTTTGGTGAGATAGTAACCTCAAAAGATTTTATAAGGATGTGGAGAAGAAAATTGTGTAGGGTTTGGTGAAGCTCGATGCCTCAAAGTGGTGTGAATAGTAGAAAGTATTTTTTTCCCTTTAATAAGGGAGGAAGAGGGCATACTCTGAATTTCTTAAAATATTAATTTATTATAAATTTATTCTCAATCCAGATGATTGAAAATGGAAAATAAATGAAAATAAGATGTAATTTTAGATCATTTGTTATCCCCTTTTTTATATTTTTATATTTTCTGATTTTTATGTAATTTAATAAAATATTATTCGGATATGATTTCATTTATATCAATTTTGACACTATTAATTTAATTTAACCTAAATGACAAAAAGAAAAATGTAATTCTAATATAATTTCATTACATAACACTAATTTTTAATATTAGTCTATAAAATTTATTGAACACATTAACTCACTCAAATTATATACTTTTAATATTTTTAAAATTGTTGATTATATTTTATTATTAATTGGATAAGTAATGATTCATTTTTATATAAGTATTTAAGATCATTATATTATTAGTAGAAATTATAAATAAATTTATATCATTAAAATAATTTCATTAATATCATAATTTCTATCAATATTCATTCATGACTAGTTCTTGACCCAATGTGAATAAATAAAATATACCAAAAAGGTTAGTCAGAGGGAAAGCCCCTGACTATTTATTAAATAAAGGAAACGTTCAGAAAACAAGAGCAACATTACACAAAGATAAACTACATACCATCAAAGTCCAACCCATCACCACCTCTACGACCGAAATCTTCATCCATATTTGTTGTTTCCCATTCTGAGCTTTTGCATTGCTTGAGGACTTTAGCATACTCTCTCCTAAGATTCTTCCATTCCAAAGAGAGGAGTTCATTCATATATTGCATACCTTTATTAAAAGATATGGTGGGCATTGGCATTGGAAGGTATGAGTAGTCCTTCCTTGGTCGTCTTCGCAGCGATGCAAGCATATTCTCCTGACTCCCAATTGACACCTTCTTCCCTCCCTGAACAACATCTCTATATGAGGGTATAACCATGCCACTCTAGTTTTCCTTGTTGTTATCAGATAAATCCCCCCCATTTACAGGGGATCCGCATATCCTAATGAATCTCCATTCTGGTCTGATGCCTTTGACAACTGGTGTCAATCATGGATAAACATTTCAGATTTTTCGGCACTTCAGTGCTTTCACAAATCCCTCTTTCACTGCTCTTAAACACTGCAACCTCCTCCTGCAGAATTCTCTGGTCCTGCAAGTTGGCTTCCTGCAAGGCCTCCCCTATATCCTCCTGCTCAATTCCTTGAAACCGGTTCCCCGTGGAAACATAGGATAGCACACCAGCGTTGCCATCAGCCTGACCCTGAAGCCCAGCAGTAAGGATCTCCGCAGTTACTGAGGGTCGATCCATACAACCTGCAAACTTCAACAGTCCCACTACCCCACCATTTTGCTCTACATCCCACTCTACACCCTTGTTGCCAACCTACTGCCCATCAGAACCAGGGACACCCTTACCAACATCACTTCCAGCTACCTGATTCACATCATCCTCTACCCTCAGATCGGCTTTGAGTCGCTCAAAGACTTCACTGACCAGTGGATTTTAAGGGGCCACCACCTTTTCTCCCACTACCGCTGCGTTTTTCTTCTCACAATCAGATGTCCTGCCAAAACCAGGCACCTGACTCTGCCCCTCAACCACCCTAGCCATCGGAGAAAATCTATGTCTCGTCCCTTCACCATTGCACTTCGACACCAGATGCCCCAGACAATGAAAATTTGAACAGAAGCTGACCCAGGACTCAAACACCATGGCCTGCCTCCATCTAAACTTCATTCCAACAGTAATCCAAATAAAATCTACCAGGGGCTTCGATACGTCCACCTCAACAAAAATGTGCGGGTTAACAGGGTGACATACAACAGAGGTGAGGACATCAGAGCATAATAAATGGCCAACCTTATTTCCAATCATGCGGATAATAGAGTGATTTTGAAATTGTAAGGGGAGGTGAGGTTGGCTTACCCATGTCGTAGTAGAGGGAGGGTCACGGTTCAAGCACAGATCGAACGACCAGTGAAGTAGGAAGAACATGAAACCGCTGCATTCATGGGGAGTGTTGGACCAATCCCGAATCAGGTCATCTTCCATAGCAAACTGAATCTTCATATGTCACGTATCAAAAATCCCAACTATTGCGTGATCCTGCAGATCCCATTTTCTAAACAAAAAGCTATCAAATTCATCAACCGAGGGTCGTCGATGATTGAATCGAGCAACCAAGGTCAGATCCACGAGGCTAGAGGCTTCATTGATATGGGGCTAATAAATGAATAAATTTATTGCCTAAAGTGATATGTTTCGAATCACATTCATTCAAAAATAATTAAGATGAAAAATGATGGTCTTATCACTTAGTTTTATCCTATATTATTCAGATTTACCATTTACCTAGGTAATAAATTTTAACACTAATACTATTTATATTGACCGAAATTAAAAGGTTCCAATTTACCGAATTTAAAACTGATTATTATATTTATAGAATTAATTTTGTCAAATTCAATATATGTAATTTAATGAAATAAATCTTAATTTATGTGCACAAAATGCGACAAAAAATTATATTTTACAATAAATATTTTTTTAAGTATAAAACCAAATTTCTTCTTATCTTGTGCCTATAAAAGTATTAGATTAATTTTTAAACAAAATTATAGAGTAAATTAATTTTATATTTCATTAAAATTATTCCAAAATAGTGATAAATTAAATTTATTGAGATAAAAATACATTGCTAGCAAAAAAAAATTTAAACATTTAATTTATTTCCAAAATTTATTTTAATTTTTAATTAATTGATAACTATTGAATTTATTTTATAAATTTATAAAATAGATATTGTAATAATTTAGTTATTCCTATCCATACCCTCCAATCTGAAGGATAGGTAATAACAAACAATTATAATATTCTAATAGAATATCATTGTTCTTTTAGACTTGTTGTTTTGAGTAACGCAAACTATAGAAGAAAACAATTTATTCAAAAATATTAATTCATAAAATATAATTGATCTATATTTTGTATGGTCTTATTTTTATCCATATTCTTCTCAAAAAAAAATTTAGAAAATGTGTCACTATTTACCCAAGTCCATTATCTTTAAGACTAGTCAAACAATCATCAATGTTATGAGGTGAATTGTTGAAGAATGATATCCAATGTCATAAATTGAATCCATAAAAATTATCCAAGAATTATCACTTCTCAAAATCAGCTTACCAAACACATATTAATATGTAATTAAAAAAATGAAATGTTTGTCCCAACAATCTCCCCTTGGTATTTTATTTTAAATATCAATCCACATATTTAAAACTCAATATGTGTGCTCAAACTTTCTCTCCCTTAACGGGAAAAAATTAAAATGATAAGTGGGGTATTTGTATAACATCTTTCTTTTCAAAAATAAATTATTATATCCTATATGAAAATTTCTTCAACACTTCTAAGATAGGGATGATCTCTATAACTCCCTAGCTATTATCAAAGGCGTAGACCATTAATTTTTCATATAAAATTTATTTAAACAGAAATATTAATTATTCCTAATAAATTAAATTAGGAATCAGGTGAGTCTAGGGATCGTTTGAAGCCCGAAGCCTCAATGATTGGAGAGGTGGACTGGGCTACACAGTTAGAGGAAGTTGTGTTTCCCATCATGCATTGTTTCCATTAACTATGTGGCTGCAGATAGTGGGATCCGGGGGGCCACATGGTTTTTCTATAATCGTGTGACCCAAGATTCATGGATGTGTGAGCCCTCTATATTTTTTGGATAGTTGTTTTTGTATGGGTTTCACATAGTTAGGTAAACCGGTTTCATAACTATGCGATGTTCCTCTTTAAAATAGTGAATGGCGCACGGTTGACACACAATTGGTGCATGGTTTGGAAATCATGTAGCTGAACTATGAAATGTGGGTTTTAAGAGTAAATTTACCATTTTTCATCCTTTAATTATTTAATCTTATTTCTCCTTTCCTCATATAATTCTACTCTAGCTGAAGCTCCTTCCCCTATGTAGATACTCTCTTCTCCTCTAAATCTGGGAATTCAAGACAGTCCTCCATCCGATCTCCAATTAATTTGATGTCAGATATAATGAATTGATAGGGTTAAAATCCTGATTCTGATATAATCTATTTCTAGTTATTAATCTCATATATTTCACTATTTGGTTACAAGCTCATTTCCCCCATTTTCAGGGCATTTTACGATTTCATTATTTTCTTCTAACCTAGATTGAATCAAAGGTCACGACAAGATGAGGGGAGATCTATGAGGCCAATGAACGTGGTGTAATTATTTTCACATTGTTTCATTTCATTCCATATATTAATCCATTTTTCTGAGATCCAGACCCTTCTCGAATCACCTTGAATATGTCAATTTAATTTAAATGAAGGCATAACTGCTCCATGGGTGAACCGAGGAACTGGTAAATCATCCCCTTATGTTAATTTATATGACCCATTAAACCCAAATTGGTGGACTTATCCATTAAGGATTAATTTTCCATTTTTAATAACATTTTAAATTTTCCTTGATGGTCTTTCCATACAATTAATACCTTTAGTTGATTAATATATTTGAATCAATTTTTTTGTCCATGAGTTTAGGTTGTGTACCTTATGCCCTATGCTACAAATAATTCACCTAATGATATGTATTTACCATTATTCCTGTTGAGTTATAATTTATTGAATTGGATGAAATGGATTCTCAGTTAGACCTATTATATGTATAAATCTTGTTCAATGCATTTACTTTAGTTCTAAGGGTAATGTATGGGGTTCCAACTTAAGGACCTTTTGGAAGGGCTCTCGTTCCTTTGAGTTATAATTTATAATGTTTTGTAAACATAAAGGTAGTTATATTACCTATGCATGATATGGTATTTCCATGCATTATTAGCTTTTACCTCTAGATGAGTGAAACCAATTCCCTATGGGAGACTCCTTAGATGGGATCGATGGCACGATAGGTTGGAACATGCCTTAAGAGAGACTTGGGCCCCTATGTACAATACTGGGTATGGACTGGTATGTTTCATAGTAATAGAATTTTTCATACCATGATAGAGTGACATATGGGACATCATCCTTAGGTCATGTTGGATAGACTCTTTGGTGTTGGACTTATATCGATCCCCTCAAGAGATACTTGGAATGTATGACAATATTTTTAGGGATGGGATAAGGGTGTCTCTTCATACATTGTAAAGTGGTTTTCAAATTAATGAAAAGGTAAATGAATAATTTTAAATTGAGAAATGATTCATGTTTCAGAAATTTTAGGGATGTGTTACATAAGCTCAAGCATGATTGTGGGGACTGTCTAACCTCTTATACATTCTCTCTCACATAACCATTTCAGGTCCTATAATTTTAGAGACACCATCTGAGGTTGAATCAAGTAGATTAGATTTTTTTCAAGAGGAACGAGGTCCAATGAATTTATTAATTTATTTCAACTTTTCATTTAATTATTATGGAACACTACTTATTTTACATTTCATGAAGTGGATTGGCCTAGACACCATTGGTTCTGACCAATTGAGATTGTATTTCAGACCGTGCTTAGTCATCTTTGATACCCTGGTAGACTTTAGGATTATAGGTATAAACCAAGGGAATCATCTAGCTTTTAATGCTTGATTTACTATCTTTACTAGGATAAAGGTGGGAGTAGAGGACCCAACATATTCTCAAGATTCATTTCTTGTATTTGTTTTCCTTTTTATTATTTTTTCATCATGTTGTATATGTTTATTTCCCCTGCCATGTTTAGTCATTTTTGTGAAATTACATGACATGGCATCAACATCATATTATATTATTATTATTCAATTTGTCTTTGTTATGTATTTCTCTTTCATGATTTATATTCTATTTCCACTATGGTGTTTTTGTTATATCTATTTACAATCGTTCTTATCATATATTTACTATTGTTCTCTACTCAAATCTATGAGGGTATAGTCTCCCCCACAGATAGAGGCTATATAATTTTAGGAGGTGCGCTTGATGTTTTGTGGCTAACCATATCATATCTCCAATGAGTGGCATCTGGGGTGGGACACTATAATCTCACATTATTTTATTATTAAATATCCTTTACATAATCCACTATAAGTGTATATGGGAAAACCCAGTTAAGAAGAGAAGATATATACAACCAACATTATCAAAGTTATTGATAAATGACCATTCAAGTGAAAAAAAATTCAATTAATATTTTAGGGTTTTTAAATATTAAAAATCTAAAAATAATTTCTAAATCCTAAACACACTTAAACAAACACATCAAAAATTTGAGGTGAAAAAGTTACATCTCCCCCTTAGACTCGTCATTTCATCAACCAAGAACTCCCCCTAAATTGATATTATTAATACAATTAAAAATGGATAATGAATGTCTGATTGGAATAACATATCTTTGGATTTTATGAATTTGTTTAGAAGTTCCACATTAACTATGTATTTATGACTTTATTGCTTCATTTCATCAATTCTCCCTCTCAAGAGATGCATGTATCTCCTCTAATTCAATATATGTTAGTATAAAAGAATATATATATAGTGTAATAATGGGTGACAGTTTTGTTTTTCAAGAGTAACATTATGGAAATAAATTTCCTCTAAACCCAAGTCTTTCTCTTATCCCAATCACATTCATCTTCTCATAAACTATTTGAGGAATAATTTTTTCCACCTCATTATTTGTAGCCAGTTTCATTCCTTTAGATTTATAATTTTTTAGCTACCTCTATACAACTAGGAATTTTTTACAAAATTTTATGTCCTATCATAATCATCATAAGACTTACCTCAATTTTAACAATGAATCCTCCTCCATTTCTTACTATATGTTATGTCTTTTGGAAATATTATCTTGCATTTCCCATATTTATTACCCTTCAGATTACATCTTCCACCAACTACTTTTAATCATTCATATTTATTTTTTCATACCCTCTTAGATGAAATTATATACATATCATTCCTTATGTGAGAATAGTTTCTTATATATTCACCATAACTTCCCCTTGTTTCATTATTGATTCCATGTAATGACATTTTATACCCTTAAGTTTAGATTTTTTGCCTATACATTTAATAGCACTTGAAAAAAATGAACATATACATTGAATACTGATATGTATTCTGTCTAGACACATGTTGTTTCATACTTCAACCAATAAATCCTTATTTTTCCTAGGGTAGTGATTTTATGTAATATTTTCCTCATTTGATATTGGATATGATGTATCACTATTCTTCTGGGATGTAATTTTTTTAACAATATTCCAATTTTGATCACATCTCATGTAAGACTTTTCACATTTCTTTTTCTATGGATTTCTCTAATTTACTGTATGTCATCCATTTTAATCTTATTTTCTCCCCCTAGATTTTATATTTATATTATTCTTATGAATTTTCCTATTATACCAAAATTCTATATCCTTATGGCCAAAGATTCATCCACGCTTATAATATCCTATGAGTTTTCTTATATTCTTTTATGGTGAATTCTATTTAGAGTTCATAGATTGTAATACTTTCTAATTTTGAGTTTCAACTTTTTTCACCATCCAATCTTTTCTAGAGTTTGGTTTAAAACCTTTATCAAAATATGAAGAAAAATTAGTATATATGATAGTTTCTCGGTTATGGGATACATTCTTCTAAGAGGATGTTTCCATTTAATTAGCATGTGATATCTTGCTCTTTATGGAATCATGATCCTCAATGAACAGTTCTGTGGTAGCATCTCTTATGCCATTAATTTGGGATGTTCCAGCTTCTAGTGATTATTGATTCTTCAAATTCACCTCTATCTATAGACATTTCATATTGAGTGAGATATTATCATTTTTAAAAATTATCAATTTGACTTCCCAATTATCTTTTCACTTCTTATTTTGTTATTCCTGAATTTTTCTAAATTATTTCGGTGAATTATCAAGATCCTCAATCCTTATTGCTTTAATCTATAGGTAAGATTCCATTACATCTATAGAGACTTTGGGAAATTTATCAATTTCATGGAAATATTCTATATACAAAATCTCAATGAAAAATTTATCACAAATATTTCTTTGGATTAATTAAACTGCTTAAATATATATTTTCAATTTTTTAATATAAAAAATATATTTCCCCCTTTCTTATACTAGGTCCATTAGAGTTATTCAATTTATGAGCTTATTAAATAGTGTGTCCTCTAATTCATTAACATTTTCTTTTATCTATGCTCTATCAAAAAAAATACCTTGATTCATTTAACAGTAAAATTTACATTAATTTTGTGAAATTTATTCAAATGTTCTTTAAATAAATAATCAATATCTCAAATTCATACATCATCATAGAGCTAATAGGATTAATCAAAAGAATAATAATAAAAATAATTATTATATCTAATTCCAAATTGATTACCTTCAATTAGTGGTGTCACTACCTTTACTGCAAGATTATTCTTCATCTTCTTTGCCTATCTCTTGTTTCTATTCTTCTGAGTCTTGGAAGTAATCTGTATATGATCTATATCACTCATTTCCATAAATATTGACTTCATAAATACTCTCTTGGATATTTATAGGGAACCTCCCTTTGATACTACTTGAAGTGCCTCAGTTTAGATTATGTTCCACTTAAGGGGGAGAGTGGGGGTGAATCAGTTATACAATCATTTTAAGAATTATTTTACATTTGAATTCATCCTATGAAACGTGTTAAGGGTCTTGATCCTCTATTTTATGTTAATTAATGGAACATTATGTGGATTAGTAATAATAAAAAGAGAAACACATAGTATTTACAGGGTTTAGTGAAAAGACCTACTCCTTACAATTTTTATTATACCCACAACATGGATTCTCCAATATAATCTGATTATCATTTAAAATATTTTAGGCATAAACCAGTTCTACCCTTTATTATTCATTCTCTAATTGATCTTGTTCATACCCCCTTCAATCCAACACTTCTTACTTGGTTGATTGTACCACCCAAAAATATTCTTCTTCCCCTAAATCCACCTGAGATACTTTTTCTTTCTAATCTAACTAAAATATTTCCTCTATTTTTAACTCCAACAAAGTGACATGAACCATTATTATAGACTTTATCCATTTAAGGATATTATTTTGAGATTCCTATATGATATCATTGAATTAAACTTACTCATGTACCCTTTATGTACCTTTTAACAAATTTGTGTCTTTCTCAATTAATTCTGGTCACCTATATCAAATCAGTTTTCTCATAGAAACTATGATTGGGAAATTATTTTATATAATTAATGAAGACTCAAACTCACTTAATGTGGGTAACTTGTTCACACATATTCTTTAATATTATTTAATAAAAGAGTAAATTGAATAATCCCATATCAATTAAACTTCATTCATGAGTTTCATGGCATCTGAAACCCAAGAAGAATCATTTTTATTCTTTAATGTAATTATGATATTATTATAATGTTTCAGTAATATTTTCACATGAATGTTCATTTACATATTCTAGTTTGTGTATAAACTATACACCATCCTCATTGAGTAACACACAACCCATTATATTGTTTTTTTACAATCGTGAATGGGTGATATTGTAGATACTTTGAGAAATAATTATGTTTGAATCCTCAAGTACATCATGCAATTATTTATTCACAGAATATTATATATAATAAATCATCTCTTTATCACATGTAAACACATACGTTATGAAATTTCATTATGTACGCATTTATTGAAACAAGCTTCATTCAGGTGTATGAAAGCTTGGGTTCTCAGTTAATCACACAAACCAAATAGTTGTCTGAGCATTATCTTTTTCCCAACAAATCAATATCTTATTCATTGTTTTAATGAAACATGTTTTTTGTGAACACTTGAGTTTACGTTTTAAAAATCAAGAGGTCCATCAATTATTCTATCATTTATATACCTATAACCTTCTTGGAAACTCTTCTCCTCGTGAAATAGTGTTCATGGAAATCTATTTTCATCAAATAAAATGAGGTCATCTCAAATATCACAAAACCTCTAATTAGATTAGTTCCTCTCATTTTATAGGCGAGTCTCGACTGCCTCATATACAATTTTTATGTCCTATCAAGGATCACAATAATCAAGCTAGAAATCTCAGGGTATCTTAATATTTTGAACAAATATTTTCTCAAACACCAAAATCAAGGAAACATTTCTTACTTGAGTTCATTATTCATGCATCGATGATGATCATGTGATTCCTAGTTTTAAATCTTGAACTATTCTAGGAATATTAACTGCTCAATATTTCACCTATAACTGTGCTCTCATTCATATGAAGTGTGTTCTTTGAATTATCATATACATGAAAAGAGTAGATTTCATGCATAGAGATCATGACCTAATTGATTCTTATAATCAGTCTTATAGCATTCATGGTATCCTCAATTTGATCATAGGTGGTTCATCTATCTTATCTAGTTAACTGGAACTCTCATAAGAAGGATGGGGTTTTTGAAGGGAAAAGATCATGGTGCAGTTTGATCAGAAAACTCAAATCATTTTGATTGATTGGTTCATGATATGTATATATTTTTAATGAAGTATAAATAGGTCCATTATTCATTGAGTCCACATTGGTTCTCACCTATTTCTCACACATAATTATAAGAAAATTGAAACTTCTTACTATTTGTGCCATGGAAGTAGAGGTCATCACCCTCATACAACTTCACATACACAGTATATAGCCTCATCAGTGTAGTCGGTACATACACATGCATGATCCTAGGGGAAAGCTATTATGGGACTACACACATCCCACCTATGCCTACGAACATACATGCTCCTTGGACTATCTCTCCCATGAGTTTGACCATGGGGACCCTCATGTGTGGTAGATGGGAAAGACCTTTTGGGATTGTAATGGTTAGAATATGTTTTATACTAAGAGATCATTTATAATTTTAAGAAAATACCAAGTATGAATATAATACCAAAACCAATTATGGTGACACTATTGAAACAATTCCTTGACTTGTATGAAAAATATGGAAATCCTTCATGTTAAGAGGATAAAGATTCAACAGTGACATCCTATTCCAAAATGTGAATCCATAAAAATTCCCCAATCATTACGTCTTCTCTTCAAAACCTCACTAAAAATATATTGATATATCATTGAAAATAAATGAAACAATGTTCATAACACTATACATAGGGTTTTTCCTATGTTCATCTAAAATAATTCCCAAACTAACGAAACCCTCTATTGATACCAAATTATGTAACCCATGATAAACATAACTTATAATGTATATTAATTACATGATATAGAAAATACATCTCATAAACAATATCACCACATTAGGACTGTAAATTTTACTCTCTTTGAGATTTCATACATAAACATCTTATCTTAAAAAAATTAAAACATTTCTATAAATTCAAACTTCTATATAATCTTTTATACACATCTCACATGATATAGTAATCATAAATTGGGGAAATGTAAATATAAGAAATGGGTGATATCATATTATCTGTAAGGAAGAGACTTATAATAATATATCAAATTATAAAAATGAAGGATAATATTAAAATATGAAAAATGTCTTATGAAATGATCATAAAAACATAGATAACAATGATAAAATAAGATAGAGAAACATAATAAAAAAAATTCAATTAAATAATCACAATAGTTATTATATATATAAAATTAAATCTCAAAATTCATAAAATATGAGAGCATGAAATAAAAGTTCAAAATATTTTAAGAATAATGTGTAAAATCAAAACATAGAATATCTTGAAAATGGAAATAATTATAAAAATTTAGTAAAAAGTTATAAAAAAACCTTTTAAGTGTAGAATTACTATAATAATGGGAAACCAATTGTGAGGAAACTCATTATTCCAATGCCTATGTGTAAAAAATCATTATTTCCATGCCTCAAAATGTGAGATAACTCATTATTTCTACACCTATGTGAAAAACATTATTTTTTCAATACATAACTATATAATTAGATTTAAACATAAACCAATTCATTGGAGGGTGATATGGGACCCCACCTATCATCAACCATACATGTGTATAACACTTAGAATCAATCATCATTATATCTTAATGAACAAATGGAAAAATTATAGGCTTCTTAAATATTACAAAAACTTATTATAACATAAAAATAAGGAATCATTAGGTATCAAAAATATAATTTTCTAAATGGAAACATATCACAGTAAAATATATAGGGAAATCAAAATATTAATTAATGACCGATAAACCTTGGAGGAAACATTAATGTCAAAATAAAAAAAGTTTTCACAAAATACTTTAAAACAGATATAAAATATGAAGTTAAAATTATTTTTAGAAAAAAAAATTGAAGGGAAAGATAATGATTTTTAAAACAATATTGATAATATTTCAAATAAATTACCCATGAAAATAAACAAAAAACAATCATCTTGAAAAATCTTGAGGGGTAAATAATATAAATAATTTCCATTATTAAAATTTTGTGTTGTTATAATGAAAATAAAAATTGTGTAAATGTGAAATTATATTCATTTAATAAAATATGAACCAAAAATATGAATAATATAAACTAAAAAACATATTTTTATTTCATTTAATGGAATTATTTTTTAGAGAAAAAACATGACCACGGAAGATAAAATTTGTTAGTTTGAATGAAAGTTATTCTTATCAACATTATAATTTTATTTTAGAAAATATATTATCATAAATGTAGTTATTGAATATGTAAATTAATTTCCATAAGGAAAAATGGGAAACACCATATAAAAATTGGAAATAGTAGGATCAAAAAAATATAAAAATTTATATTAATGTAAGAAAATCTATGACCTAATGAATGAGAATTTAATTTAATGAACCCTTCTAGTTTTGGTAAAAAATAATAAATGGATATTGAGAAAAATATCCTCAAATAGACCTTAAAATATCATTAAATGAAAAATATTTTCATATTTTAACAAAAAATATTTTTGAATACACCATATAAAATAAATGGTTTTTGAAAGTATTAAACATATCAAAAGGATTTTGAAATCTGACAAAGAAAACATTACATTGAGTTCAAGATTAATTGATTGAACTATAAACTCTTGTATAAAAAATAAAAAACCTAATATCTTATTTAATATCCAGATTAAAATTCATAATATTTTATAAAATTAATTTATATAATAATTATTTACATGAATATTAGTTATTAGTTATTTATTTTCAATATCGTGTGTGAGTAATCTTAATTATTTTGAATTGGTTTCATAATAATGATGTTATTATTCATTTTTATACAATTTTTAATCCTTAATAGATAATATAAATTACATTATATGTGTATTTATAATGTTATAAAGTTATAATTTCATTCTATGTGAGTTTTTGTTATGTTTCTTTTATAAAAATTGGAGACAATCATCTTTTAATGTTTTTAACAAACCAATTATAGTGTCTTAATTAATGATTTAAATATTAATTTTACCATTATAAAACCAAAATAAAATAAATATTTAGATTTTGATATCATATATCATCATTAATTATGTTATAATATTCATATATTGTATTATTTTATATAATTGATTATGTAGGTGGTTAAATTGAGAAAAAAATGTACATACCATACTAAATGAATGATTATGATTACGAATGTTGTTTATTTTTTCATAATTTCATTATTATAGAGGAATAAATATATTACATAGATAAATGTATAGTGTTGAATCATATTTTAATATTTTTTTAATAAATAATAATGAATCTATATGAAGAATGTGATACATTCCATAGTGGTGGTAATCTGCACAACGCACGGTTAATGTTATCATTTATAGTATAATCAACAATAAAAAAGATGGATTTTTATTTATTTATACATAAATATATTAAATATTTATTCTTTATTCTTTAATATATTCATTATAATCATATCAAAGAGGTGGTGGTGAAAATGAAATTCATTTCTTCATGGGGACCGTAGACTTTACAATGCAAAGATGAAAGTATCATTTTTCTTAATAATAATTGGGAAAGGTGTTTAATATTTATCCCTAGGATATAATAAAATTAAATATAAAATAAATAGAAATTTATATATATTTTATTTGTAAAATTATATTTATATGGAAATAAATAAAAGAACTGTTGTTTAAGAATGAAATGTACTCACATTTAAAAATTGGGGCTTCTCTTAAAAGACTCCATAGAAATGGAGAGTATAATCCTTTCTATTGTGAACAAAGTGTCAATTTAAAACAATAAAGTTTTACTTTTTACATAATTTTTACAGTTTATATTTGAAAAAATATATAATTTTGTGGAATTTAAATGTTGGTGATAGGCCCATTTTATAAGTGGTGAGAATGACATTTTTGTAAATATTTCAAATTAATATAAAGATAGCACATGTTTCGCATATCAAGTTAATATAAAAATGAGAAATAATTTATTAGAGGATATTCTATCATATAAAATCTCTATTAAAATATTATTAATGTGTTTTTAAAAAGATTCAATCCTTTAACCTATTGATGTATTATTTTTACTACTTGAGAATTTATCTTGATAACAAGTTTTTACGTAAGTAATTTACTTTTAATTCATAAATAATATAATATAAATTAGAAAATAATTCAAAAATACTGATTAAAAATATTATATACACTTTATAATATAAAATTTAATTTTTAATAAAAACTAATTTTAATATCATTTCATGTAATGTATAAAAACTGGTCCTTATAAAAAGTGTATTTAATGTAACAAAATTATGTGTAGGGTAAAATTATCCATATATTTGATTATCATAATATAATTATTTTACTGAAAAATAAATAAATTTTACTTTTAATTAAAATAAAGAAAAGAAATATATTTTAGGTAAATAATATTTTATTAAATGGAAAGACCAAAAACATTTTATTTTATTAAAACATATTAAATATATTAATAAAATGATAGAAATATGTATTATAAATTAATTATATTATTTTAAAAATATATATTTTTACTTATTAAATGCTTCATTGATCAATAAAAAAATTTCACATGTTTCTTTGTTTTCATTATATAATGATACGTTCATAAAATTTACAATGTTTTTTAATTTTATTTTTCACTATTTAAATAAAAAAACTATTTCAAAAAAATTAAAAAAAAATCTTACTAAGATAATTTTTACATTTTAAATTCAAAAATGATAATATTTTTATCTATTTCAAAATTTAAAATTTCTAGATTTAGTTTTCAACTAATAATACATTATATAAATAAAACTACTTTTATTGAAAAAATAATGAACTATTCAGGATATAAGATTATGCATTTCTGATTTATTACACTCTTTTATCTATTATAGATTTTACATTTTCTATAATTATCATATATATAATTCAAAAAATAACATCTTATATTAGTGTTTCATGCAATAAAATATACTAAAATGGCATTTAATTAAAAGAAATTATTTAATAAAATCATGAGTCATTTGAATGTCTTCCCATTTTCTAACAATACTTGAACTAGGTTCTATAGATGATGTTTCAAGAAATTATGTGGATGAAATTTTATAACTAAATGGGGAATTGAGGACCATTATTTATGTTGTGGATCCTTACTTTAACCCATGATTCTAGAGAGTGTTTCTGTAAGCTCTTGACTCCCAATTATGCCTCAAAACTATTTTCCACTCCTAGATAGAGGGCTAGATAGAAAATTTCACACCGTTTTTTATTCATTTTATTTCTCTTGGCGTCGGGTGATTTTGCGTATGTCCGGGTGAGTCACAGTTTAAAATTTTGATGTTAGGATGAGTTGATGGTTTGGGTTAGTGCGCGAACACCGTATGTTTAAGATGCGATGTTCGCTTGGGTATCGTACGATGCGCAAATACCACACGATCATCCATTTTTAACGTTATGTGTGTAGATATATGTATATGTATATTTATATGTTTATATATGTGTATATATATGTGTGTATCTACATTGGTATATGTTTATGTTTTAACGTTATGTGTATATATATATATGTTTGTGTTTATATGTTTATCGGTGTATATATATATATATACACATATGTTCATAAATAAATATGTTTTAACATTATTTGCTTATGTGTATATATGTTTATATATATGTTCATATATGTTAATATGTTATATATGTTATATATATATGTTTTTATATATATATGTATATATGTATCTATGTTTATATAAGTAGGTTTATATATGTTTATATATATTTATATATGTATATATGTTTATAATAATAATAATAAAAATAAAAATAATTATTATTATTATTAGAATGAAAATGAAAAAAATAGAGGAATCCCAAAACCGGCGCACCCCCCCTTTCCCTTGGCTGGCTGCGGGCCGCACCCCCCCCCCCCCCACCGGTTTCCTCTCCCCCTGCCGCAATGTCCTCGCCGGCTCTCCCTCCTCTCTCTCCACCCGACTGCGCCACACCCCCCTCGATGCCGCTCCCGGACCCCGCCGGCCGACCGCGCCACACCGACCCTCTCATCGCCGCCTTGTCGTCCGCCTCTGCCAGCCCACCGTCGGCCCGCCCCCTGCTCCATTAGTCACCCGCAGCGCCGCCCTCCCTATCCGGTGACCAACAGCGGCGAATCAGTCCCCTCCCCCCAGCCTCACGCACCCGCGGGTCCCCATCGCCCTCACCTCATACCACTACTATCTGACGCCCTAGCCCATCCAGTGGCCCCTCCTTGTGTAGCCTCTCCTTGTGGAACCTCTTTTTCTGGTGTTCTCCTCTTCCGGTATATTTCTATTTGTTTTTTTTATTATTATTATTGGTGTTCTTATCAAATCCATCATCACCCTAATACTGTGGTTCTTTTTTACGTGTTTTTCTCGGTAACTATGGTATTCGTTTAGTCCGCGAAGTTCATCTCCCCCTTCCGTTGAAGCGTTGTAGGATTTGTGCACCTCCGGGGTAGGTGAGTTTGCATATTTTACCTTTGGATCACTCCGATAATATTTTCTCTCTTCCCTTTTGTTTTAAAACTTGTTTCAAAGCGTTGTAATGAACTTAAATATCTTGCTATAGAGTCCTGAAATTTTTTGAATTGGTTAAAAATATATTTTGATTCGGTTCCTCGTTTATGTCGATATGTGTCTACGATGATTTTCTTGCTTAAGTGAAAAATGTTATTTTGACGATTTTTAAAATATAATTCACATTGCTATTGTTTCCTCGTCCTATTTGGTTTGGTCGAAGCCCGCGACTCGGGTTTAATGCGGTGACGTGTTTATATGTTCAAGGTTGTACGAGCATCTTGTCAGGACCGTTGGACCACACTCTGAAAACCGCAGGTGAGCGTGACTACATTTATTACTGATATTTGTGTAAAGATATATGTATACATTGTTATATATTCTTACGCCAAGTTAAATGTGGAATTGAGTTGCGGACCCTTGAGGTCTTTATCTGGTCCAGAGTCGGCTTTACCTGAATTATTAATTTTGCAATGTCTCACTATTTGCATTGCAGAACATATACACCTATGGTATATAGGTGTACGATGTATATATTTGTGTGTAAATAAATATATATATATATATATATATGTATATATGAACATCAAGGACATGCGCGCACGACTGTGTGACATGTGAAGATGGTTACTACTGGAAGAGCGTGTGTTTTGGACATGGGTTAACTGAGGTAGGTGTTTCCAACCATTTCCCCTTTTTGATTCAAACCTTGAGCACTAGAATGTTTTCAATTAATTCTTTTATATCGGTGCATTTCTATTGTGTTTATAAAAAGCATCTGACATAGTTGTATTGTTTTTTTAAATTTCTGAAATTGGCTTTTGATGTTGGTTTATATGAAATGCATAGGTTCTTGGTAAAGTTAAATTGAGTGCCTTTATGTGTTTGGTTGTGACTGTGTTTTGGAAATTTAAGATTTTGTTTGGTGTGTTTGTTTGAAAAAATGATGATCCAATAGGTTGTTTTAGAAATTTTTTGGAAATGGTGGTTGGTTTGAAAGATGCAATTTTCTTTTATAAAGTGTCGTGAAAGAATTGGGTTTGGTTTCAATGCTAAGTGTTTTACAAAAATGGATTCAAAGTTGATTCTTCTAAAAACTAGATGTTTCGTTGGATGTTGGCACATCCAAGGGAGCACTAGGTGCTCACATGGATGTGCCTCCAAAGGAAAATGACACATAAAAACTATATTTTCTTAAAGATAGGTTTTTTAGGTGAATGGTTTGGTATTTCAAAGAGAGTTGAAAAGAAGTTGGCCCGGTTGGCCTTTGGTGTGATTTGAATGGTTGTTCGGTTTGAAGGCCCGTTTTGTATTGGGTTTTGAATGGCGTGTTTGTACTGACTTTTGGGAAAATATTTTGTGCCCGATTGGCAACTTAACTCATTTACGAAATGTTTTGAAATCACACATGTTGTAAAGGCCCGGTTGGCATCTTTTTGAATGTGAAAGAATTTCATGTATACATATTTGTCGGAATCTCTATATGGGGAATTTTTTTCTAGGGTTTTCTTATAGTGGTGTCCGTGTAAGGGGTTGGAAAGTGCGGTGAGATGATTCACACATGCAAGGGCCTCCTACTTACACAGTATTATCAAAATCACTATGGGTTCCTGGGTGTCCTTTAGAATATCGAGATACGGTTGCTAGCCAGCCCTGATTAGATGGGTTGGTTCCCCCTTGGTAGATAGGCCTTGTGGTACATGCCATAGGTAGGCTATTAGGGCGGCCAGTTGGTTATTGACTATTGAGTACCATGCCGGCAGGTAGTCCGAAACCGAGTACGTCCAGGAGTTTTCTGGGGATGTTTAGGATCAACCATGGTTATGGATTATATCTGCTTTTTTACATTTACTTGCACATGGTTTCCAGCATTTACATATAACATGTTCTTCTTTTGCACAAATGTGATAAACATGGATTTGAAATTTACTTTTCAAGGAATGCATTGTTTGGGGAAAACGGGTTGTGGCAAGTGTTGGTTTTTGAAATGGTAAATCAGGATCCTTTTTTACTTTAAAATATGAAAACCCTATTTTCTATCATTGTATGTGCAAACTAGTGTTTTTGGTATTGTTTCTGGAATGTGTTCTTGGTTGGATTCTTGGTTTACATTGGCATCCCTACTGATCATTTTTAATTCTCACGCCTATTTTATCATTTCAGTCACAGGTTTCCCTTGTTCAGGTTTTCTTGGATGAGTTTCTCTTTTTAGGAGCAATGTTGGCCTTAGTTGGGAGGTGACCGAGGGTCACATGGAGGTACGTCTACTATTTAGTTTTATTTCTTTCCGCTTCTAGAGTTTAGTGCTTTTGTTCTGTTTATTCTTATTTAATTGTTTTATCTTTTATGGGCCAAATCATTCCCAATGTTTCAAATTTGATGCCCGGTACTAGTTCCCATCCCGGGGGGATCGGGAATGCCCCTCGGGACTTGTCGTGAGCCGGCTAGGGTGAACGGTTCAGGTTCGCCCTGGGCTGGTTCGTGACAAAATGGTATCAGATGAGGTTCTTGATTTTTGGGATGTCTGGTAGAAGGAGATTAGGATTTTTCAGGACTCATGAGGTAAGTTATGGGTTGTTTCTTGATCCCAACCGCCCGTGACGAGAGCTGAGTTACCAGGTGTAGTCTGGGTTTTGAGTCTTTTACCTTTTGTTGTAATGGTTTGAGGGATGATAATGAAGGCGAACTGGTTCATGTTGTGGCCTCACATGGGGTGGTGACCCTTGTGGATTCCAAGTGCCCAGATCAAGGTCCTTTTGGTGATATACCTTACTTGGGATATGGCTCACCACTATGTCACTGAGTTAGGCATATGCACTGGTTCCCCGTTCTGGTGGTTTGTTGTTGACTGTGTTTCGTTTTGATCTCAGTCGAGGTGAGCATGTGTTAAAAATGGAAGTGGTTTTAAAATGGAAAGGTGTTTCTTTTAAAACTATTTTGAAATTGGTGAATTGGATTTTAAAGTGGGAGTGTTTCGATTTGGAATGTTTTGTTGATTGATTGGATTTGATAAGGGAAATAAGTGTTTGAACCTTGGTATTCTTTATGGAGGATCACATGTTCATAAATATGTGCAGAGAGTGCATGGGATCACTTGTCCACGAGCGATGTAGCCGGGATTGGGTGAACGCACATGTGACAGTTCATAAGGGGCCACATGCGAGTTTTAAAATTTAAAAGAAATGAAGGGTTTTGGAAAATTAATTTTTACTTGTGTTTGTATATGTTAGGTTTATGTGACTGTTGCCTTTGACTTGGGCTACTTTTTTTATTGAGGTTTGGATTGATTCCAACTTCAATTGTGTTTTTTTATGTTGTTCTAAGTATGCCTTCCAGAAAGGTCGCTAAGGTTGCTAATGAGTCATGCCTGATTTTCAGTTCTTTTTGTGTGTTGTATCTATTAAGGGAATCAAAGTCCGTTAGAGGTAGTGATGTGGTTTTGGAATTAGTGTGGGCCTTCGGGTTGGGAACTCCCATGGTTGTTAGGGTTCGTACCGTCTCAGGTCTATTTGAGGGTCTAGTTCTGGATTATTAAAGATGGAAGTCTCACTAGCGTTGAGGATTGGGGTCTGTTTAATGGTAATTGGCTCTGGTGCTGGTTCCCCATCTGAAAAAGAGTGTATTCCAGAGGAACCTGTCTCCAAGACACCATCTTTATTGGTGATGACTTCCAGGTTGTCTAACTATTCTCTTTTGGCCACTAGTGTAGCCTCTTTGGGCATTCTAAGCCATCATCTTGCATCTCGTTGAAAACGTGCCACCGTCATGGGTGTTTGAATCAGTGAGGAGAAGAAGTTGGGGACTGGAGGATGCAAATGGCTGATTGTGAGGCAAGAGATGCTTCATCGATCAGGGCCCCAACCATAGGTCTCGGGGTGAAGCTCGCACACAGTCAGGAGTAGCCGAGGGTGCATAGAACCTCACTTTGGATTATGATTTCTGCTTCTTGAAGGGAAATATCCAAAGTTTTCTTGTCCTATTCTTGTTGTCGTTGTAACCTCATCCTTTTTGTTGTCGCGCAATGAGCTTGTTCTGCCGCAATCCAAGTGGCCTCATTTTCTCTTGGTATAGTTTCTAAATCGTTCAGATTCATTGATAGGCGTATGGTACATGACTAAACGAACAAGTATTGATCTTGAGGATGGTCTCAGCTACGTACATTAGGGTGCTGTATAGTTCTTTGAAATAAATGCATGTCATTTCTGGGCTTTTTATTAGATTGGACGCCTCTCCAAGAGTTTTCATTTAGTGTGTTTGAGTTTTGTAAGGGATTCCTCCTTCCCAGTGTCTTGGTGTGCCGGTTTCTTCCCAGAATTGTTTTAATCCTAGAGGTGGAGTTGTTCCATTAGATTTGAGAAGGTTGGATGAGTTCAGTTGGGGAGTCCCGCATTGCCCCCCCCCCCCCCGGGGTGGTGTGTTCGAGTTTCAAGATTTCCATGTTCGTAAATTTCTGTGGTGGGGAGAACCCTCCCGTGTTCTCCCCTCAACCTCAGACAATGATCGTACTCGAGTTGGTCGGGTGTGACTTGTGTTGGTAATGGTCACCCCGAGCCTCTCAGTTTCTTCTGGTTTTTCTTGGGAACGGACTCCAGTTATGCTAACTGTTGGCTTGGTGACTTTCTGGGGGCATAAAGTGTTTGTGGTGGGGATAATTGTCACACCCGTTTTTTTAGTCATTTTATTTACTTTATTTCTCTTGGCGTCGGGTGATTTTGCGTATGTGCGGGTGAGTCACAGTTTAAAATTTTGATGTTAGGATGAGTTGATGGTTTGCGTTAGTGCGCGAACACTGTACGTTTAAGAAGCATTGTTCTCTTGGGTACCATACGGTGCGCAAATACCGCACGGTCATCCAGTTTTAACGTTATGTGTGTAGATATATGTATATGTATGTTTATATGTTTATATATGTGTATATATATGTGTGTATCTACATTTGTATATGTTTATGTTATAACATTATGTGTGTATATTTATACATATGTGTATATATGTTTATCGGTGTATATATACATATACACATTTGTTTATAAATAAATATGTTTTAACGTTATATGATTATGTGTATATATGTTTATATATATGTTCATATATGTTAATTTGTTTATATATGTTATATATATGTTTATATATATATATGTACATATATGTATCTACATTTATATAAGTAGGTTTATATATTTTTATATATATTTTTATATGTATATATTTTTATGATAACTATTATTATTATTATTATTATTATTATTATTAGAATGAAAATGAAAAAAATAGAGGAAACCCTAACCTGGCGCACCCCCCCCCCCCTTTCCATTTGCATGCCGCGGGCCGCACCCCCCCCCCCCCCCCCCGTTTTCCTGTCCCCCTGTCGCGCTGTCCCCGCCGGATCCCCCTCCGCTCTCGCCGGCCGACCGCGCCACACCCCCCTCGACGCCACTCCCGGACCCCGCCAGCTCCCCCTCCACCTCGACGACCCTCTCGCTGCCGCCTCGTCGTCCGCCTCTGCCAGCCCGCCCCCTACTCCCTCAGCCCCTCGCAGCACCGCCCTCCCAGTCCTACGACCAACAGTGGTGAATCTGTCCCCTCCTCTCGGCCTCACGCACCATCGGGTCCCCGTCTCCCTCGCCTCACACCACTTTCATCCGATGCCCTAGCTCGTCCAGCGGCCCCTCCTTGTGTAGCATCTCCTTGCACGACCTCTTTTTCCGGTGTTCTCCTCTTCCGGTATATTTATATTTGTTTTTATTATTATTATTATTATTATTGGTTTTCTTATCAAATCCATCATCACCGTAATATCGTGGTTCTTTTTTGCATGTTTTTCTCGGTAACTATGGTATGTGTTTAGTCCGTGAAGTTCATTTCCCCCTTCTGCTGAAGTGCTGTTGGATTCGCGCACCTCCGGGGTAGGTGAGTTTGTGTATTTTATCTTTGGATCACTCCACTAATATTTGAGCTCTTTTGTTTTGTTTTTAAACTTGTTTCTCAGCTTTGTTATGTACTTAATTGTCTTTCTATATAGTCCTGAAATTTTTAGAATTGGTTAAAAATATATTTTGAGTCGGTTCCTGGTTTATGTCAATATTCGTCTACGATGATTTTCTTGCCTAAGTGACAAATGTTATTTTGAAGATTTTTAAAAATTAATTCACATCGTATTGTTTCCTCGTATGATTTGGTTTGGTCGAAGCCCGCGACTGGGGTTTAATTCAGTGATGTGTTAATATGGTCCAGGTTGTGCGAGCATCTTGTCAGGACAGTTGGACCATGCTCTGAAAACCGCGGGTGAGCGCGACTATGTTTATCGACGATATTTGGGTATGGATATATTTATTCATTGTTATATATTCTTACGCCAATTTAAATGTGGAATTGAGTTCCGGACCCAGGTGGTCTTTATCTGGTCCAGATTCGGCTTTACCGGAATTATTAATTTAGCAATGTCTCGCTATTTGCATTGCATGACATATATACCTATAGTATATATGTGTACGTTGTATATATGTGTATATATATATATGTATATATGCACATCAAAGACACGTGCGCACAACTGTGTGAAGTGTGAAGATGGTTACTACTGGAAGAGCGTGCGTTTTGGACATGGGTTAACTGAGGTAGGTGTTTCCAACCATTTCCCCTTTTTGATTCAAACCTTGAGCACTAGAATGTTTTCAATTGATTCTTTTATATCGTTTCATTTTTGTTGTGTTTATAAAAAGCATCTGACATAGTTGTATTTTTGTTTTAAATTTCTGAAAGGTGCTTTTGATGTTTGTTTATATGAAATTCATAGGTTCTTGGTAAAGTTAAATTGAGTTCCTTGTGATGCGTTTGGCTGTGATTGTGTTTTGGAAATGTAAGATTTGTTTTGGTGTGTTTGTTTGACAAAATGATGAACCAATAGGTTTTTTTAGAAAAGTTTTGTAAATGGTGGTTGGTTTAAAAGATGCAATTTTCTTTTATAAACTGTTGTGAAAGAATTGGGTTAGGTTTCAATGCTAAGTGTTTTATGAAAATGGTTTCTAAGGTGATTCTTCCAAAAACTAGATGTGCCGTTAGATGTTGGCACATCCATGGGAGTACTAGGTGCTACATGGATGTTCCTCCAAATGACTATGACACATAAAATCTATATTTTCTTAATGATAGGTTTTTGATGGAATGGTGTTGGTATTTCAAAGAGGGATGAAAATAAGTTGGCCAGGCTGGCCTTTGGTGTGAGTTGAATGGTTGTTCGGTTTGAAGGCCTGTTTGGTATTGGGTTTTGAATGCGGTGTTTGTACTGACTTTTGGGAAAAGTGTGTGTTCCCGATTGGCAACACAACTCATTTACGAAATGTTTTGAAACCACACATGCTGTGAAGGCCCGGTTATCAACTTTTTGAATGTGAAAGAATTTCATGTATACATATTTGTGGGAATCTTTATAGGGGGACTTCCCTTCGAGGGTTATCGTGTAGTGGTGTTTGTGTAAGGGGTTGGCAAGTGTGGTAAGATGAGTCACGCGTGCGAGGGCCTATTACTTACACAGTATTATTGAAATCACCATGGGTTCCTTGGAGTCCTTTATAATATCGACAGACGGTTTCTAGCCAGCCCCAATTAGACGGGTTGGTTCCCCCTTGGTAGATAGGCCTTGTGGAGCGTGCCACTGGATGGCTATTAGGGAAGGCAGTTTATTATTGACTATGGAGTACCATGTAGGCAGGTAGTCTAAAACCGAGTACGTCCAGGGGTTTTCTAGGGATGTTTAGGATCTCCCATGCTTATTGCTTATATCTACTTGTTTACTTTTACTTGCACTTGGTTTCCAGCATTTTCTTATCACATGTTCTTCTTTTGCACAAATGTGATAAACATGGATTTGAAATTCAGTTTTCAAGAAATTCATTGTTTGGGGAAAATGGGTTGTGGCGTGTGTTGGTTTTTGAAATGGTAAATCAGGATACTTTTTCCTTTAATATATGAAAACCATATTTTCTATTTTTCTATGTGCAAACTAGTGTTTTTGGTATTGTTTTTGGAAATTGGTCTTGTTTGGATTCTGCGGTTTACTTTGGCATCCCTACTGAGCATTTTTAATTCTCACGCCTATTTTTTCATTTCAGTCACAGGTTTCCCTTGTTCATGTTTTCTTGGATGAGTTGCTCATTTTGGGAGAAATTTTGGCCTTTTTTGGGAGGTGACTAAGGGCCACATGGTGGTATATCTACTGTTTGGTTTTATTTCTTTCCACTGCTAGAGTTCAGTGATTTTGTTCTGTTTATTATTATTTAATTTTGTTATCTTTTATGGGCCAAATCATTCCCAATGTTTTAACTTTGATGTCTGTCACTAGTTTCCATCCCAGAGGGATCAGGAACGCACCACGGGACATGCCATGAGCCGGCTCGGGTGACCGGTTTAGGTTCGCCTCGGGCTGGTTCATGACAGAAAATACAATCCAGAAGCTAGAGGTTATATTATGTTAATTAATCTTGGGTTTTTTAAAATCATGGGTGAATCACTTACACATGTTTTATATTTCCTATAATAATATCTATCACTCATCTATTTGAATGGATTCATTTGAGCCATTGTATAGATGGTAGTTTCGTTATCTATTATTCTGGACTAAGGTTGGAAGGCCATAAGTTATTTCCCCTGGTATATTATAGATTTCAATAGATAATATCTAGATGGTTTGATAGTATTTGAATTCAGAATATTTCAATCATAAATATCTTTTTGATCGCTGGTGTGGTTCCTTAGAGATTGGGTTTGGATACCATATGTTTTTTAGGGTTCTCCCTCATCAGGGGAAGTAGAGTTTTGGATGGAGGAGTAATATTCCTCCATATATTTTCTGTAATTTGGCATTTTTGAAGGGTTTTGGTGAGGTTTCATATCATTTGGCACCAAAAATTCATCTAGAAATGATGCATGATTTCTTCCATGTGTCACATCTCTGTTGTTATCTTCACAATGATTCTCATGTCATTTTCTGGGGAGAGTTATATAATGAGGATAATATGATGTTTGTGGTTCAACCAGTTGATATCCAAGACACTTGAGAGATTTAATTCTGTGGGTGAATTTAATATTTATAGAGTCATGGTGCCTTAATGTATATTATATGGGAACATGAGACATAGATGTGTTCTCATTTTCACCAGTTAATTTTAATTTTGTTTTTTTTGTTTCCCTTGGGTAATAAAATGCCTGCTTTATTTATGGTTTATAAAATATGAATTTTCCCTCTTACTATTCATGAATGGTTGGTTGTTTCATTTGGACTATAATGAGAACCCTAAGATTTATCTCACAATATATTCTAACAAACCCTTCACTTTACCTCTTCCTTTCTAGGTTTTTTTCTGGTTTCCAATGTATGAGAATAGTTTGATAGGCATCTAATGTGAGGACCCATATTTCTAAACCCCCATTTTTGTTTTTATAGGGATTTGTGATGATGAGAGGGAGGTTATAGGTATTATGTATGATAGATGAGAGTTTTCATCTTTTTCAAGGTCACCAGACCATTATGGGAGGCATAGTGGTGGCTATTTTGAAGCCTTATTTGAGTCTAAAGCATGTTTCAGGTTCTTTTGGCCTTATACACTTTTAGGAGGGATTTGGAGGTCATTATTTATTATTGGGATACACTACAGAGAGAAAAATGTATTTTCTATTTATTTCAGATGTTATTTTGGATGTAGTTCCAATCTATTATAAAAAAGGCGGGATGAAATACTTTTAAAATACCATATTATCAGTAATGGAACATATAGGGTCACCAAATGAGATATAGGAAATGTGGGACTCATCATGGAGAGGTTAAAATGGAAAATATCTTGGTGTTACACCATAATGGCTACTTGTAGTGGATGTAGGTAGTCGAAACACCCTGGAACAATCTATGGTGGAGATAATTTTGATAGATATAATGGTTTTTAAAAATCAAGAGAATTGTGGTATAAATGATATAATTTTATATCTACACCTTGACTAGACACACCATGAGAATTTTTAGAAGACTCATGTCATTGTTAAGGCTTACAGATACTACCCTAAAAAAATGGAAATCCCAGATTTCTTGGTGCAGTTATACTTCTTGTAACAAGCCTAATCAAACCCTTTGACCCTTCATCACCATATTTCTAAAAACATAGAAATATGAACACCTTGGATTGTCTGAATCAAAGCCTTGCAATTCAAAGTACTCCCCTTTCTACTCTCAGATCAGTTATTCATGTTATTCTTCCATTAAATAGTTTATTTTTTGGTGATCTTCTTATTGGGTTAAGAATCAATAAATTATTGATAGAAACATTATATTATAAGGGTTTTTTTATTTCGTTTGGTGGTGGATGATTCATTATCATCTGTTATTTTCAAAGAATATTGAACATATGACTGAGGTAGGGGATACTCATTATCTCCTTTTACATGCATCTCATGAAATTTTGTGTCTTTGTAATCCATTTGGTGGTTAGTATGGATTGAAATAAAAATATAAATAATTATCTTAACCTAAAATTGTATCATATGGTCGTATTCACATGTATTTACCTAGTTTTCAATATTTCTTATTATTTTATAGTTGTTCAATGCCTTTTCTAAAAAGCATTGTTATTAGGAACATTATTTTTGTTGGGGATGTTCTGATTTATAGACCTCATTGTAAATCCTTTTCAGAACTCACCATGTATGAAATGTTAAGAACTTATATATGAATACTGAATTAGATAAACATTAAAATTTATAATCACATGAGAATTCTCAGGAAAGAAAATATATTTGGATGAAAAGGATATATTGAAAAGTTTTAATGCAAAAAAATATACAACCTATTTCTATGTGATAATGGTGTTGCAGTGAATCTATAGTGTTTATGTGAATCTTATTGAGGATTTTTTGGTTATGGTGATTACTAGATTAGATATGGGGAATGTTGTGGTAGAAAATTGATGGTTGGTTCGAATGGGTTATGATAGTGCATAATTTGAATTGGTTTGATTATGGTCATTATTACAGTGATACAGTTTGGTTTTGGTGACGGTTATTATCTTTTAAGGAGGATATTATTGAGAGGAATATGTGATTTTTTGTACTAATATCCCATTTTTGATGGAACATAGTGTTAATAATGAAATTTAAATGGCATGGGTTAGAAATTAAATTTTTTTGGGCTCAAATTAATATGTAAAAATTTTCATATCAAATGGAGTGATTAATGAAATTGAAGAATTTAATAATAAGTGAGTGATAGAGTGGGTTTTAATAAATTGTGAAATTAGTATCTTAATAAGTGGAAGTTTTTTGACAACTAGTAAATATTGGAATTGGTTTACATGAAAATATAATGTAATTAGTGTCTTGTGTGTTGTTTTTTGTGTTCCATGTTGCATTATTAGTAGTAGCAGTTGGTAACATGGTTCATGAGATGTTGTAGTGGTTTTGTGGGATAATCTAGTGGAGTTTTATGTGAACCTATGGATTTGTTATTTTGTGTTATTTATGTATCTTTTATTTTCATGTTATTTTTATACTCACCCTACCTGAGTTGTATAACCTTACGAATGCCAAAAAATTGGTTCTAGGAGGTTTCCCCAACTTCTAGGTTGGTTGTGAAATTGTTATCTAGCTACCCCATCTTCACCACTATTACTTTTGTAGTAGTTATGATGATGGATGGTGGAGGAGATTCCTAGAAATGATGCTTACTAGAGGTGGATATTCCTAGTGATGTAAATATTTGGTGTTGGAGATGCCTAGTTATAATGAAGATATGATATGTGGTAGGGGTCATGCATTGTAAAAGGTGGGTAGTAGGTTAATTTCCTTCATGTATATGATATGATACTACCCTGTTTATGTGATGAGTTTTTGAAGTCGTGTTTCACTGATGTGATCATGGGATAGAAGACCTTTTGAGGGTGTGGTAGGAAGAGATGAATCCTAACACACATTAGAGATGTATGGATGTATCATGTGATAGAATGTAAGGAATGAGAGAACATGATGTTTGAGGTTGTTTAATGAGAGGGATAATTTTTAGGGTAGGTAGATTGAAGGTTACTTTTATTATATTTCTATCTTATATTGTTATACCTGGATTAATTATTTGGTGAGAGTTCCATAGTGAAGTTTGGAATAGAAAGTTGAATTATTTAGGTTCTTATTGGGTCAACTGTACATTCACTAGGGTATTAGTATTATCGTTTCACATTTTCATGGGATAATTTGAGTCTGATCCTACTAAGTGTAAATGTTAATCTCACACTATGTATATAAAAATTGTTTTTATGTTTCTATGAGGATTTTTGGAATTGATCTAGACAATATTATCTTGTTTGTTGGAGCTAATGTTGAATTTTTACCATAAGGTTCATCATTTTATCCATAATTTACTACATTATTTGTATTTTTTTGACATTGATCATGCATCATGTGTTTGTTTTTCCCCTTTTATATTATGCAATAGATTGTTTTAGCGCATCACATCCTATCTCTCGATTCTATAAAAATATTATTAGAGGATATTTCTCCAATATATGTGATTTTTTATACCCTCATTGTCATGATATAAATAATATACTTGTTTATTAAATGAACCTTTTTAACTATCCATGATTAGAGGTTATCAAAAATAAGACACACTATTTATGGAAGTTGTAGCTCATATGTATGCAAGATTACCTTTTCATTTTAATAAGGGAAAATGGAGAAATATTGGTAATTTTTATTCTATAAACATAAAAATGTAATATTATAAATAATATTGATGTAATATTGTTTTAATTTTTATTATAGTTTTTAAGGGTAATTATAAATAAAGAAAAATATTATAGTATGATTAGTACTAACATTGAGAATTTTAACCTTCTCATGAAGTACATTATAGAAATAGAGAACATAATGATTTTACATGGATATATGGGATTCAAAAAAAGTTTTATTGGTATATTGTTATAGGGTAAATAAAAAAGGTTATATGTTTAATATGAAATGGAATTTTAGATTTTTTTAAGGGGTGCGGGAAGGCCCCTTTTATAACTAGAGGGAGTGTAATTTTTGTGAATATCACATCATAATAAAGATGGAGCACATGTTTAACATAGAATATGGAATAAAATGTAGATAAAAATAAATAAGAGATATGGTTTGTTCAATCCAAATATAAAACAATCCTTTTATAATGTATTCTTAACATTTTTTGGCATTCTATACTTAGTAAAACCTTTTTAATCTTCTTTTGATTTTACTGAGGTAACTAATTTTTAGCCTTGAAAAATTAATATTAATGAAAAAATGTAAACTTTACATGCCATAGAATTTTAAAATTATAATTTTTAACACTAGAAAAATAATCAAATAAAATTTATATGGTTAATAAAAAATAGTATTTTCACAAATAATGTGCAAAAAATAATTTTGAGAAAACAATATTTTAAGGCATAAAAATTACCTTTATGATAAAATTATCAATATTTGTTATTTATCTGATTTTAATTGGTTTTTTTTAAATCAATTAAGAGTTATATGGATTTCAAACCAATCAAAAACGAAACTTTTTCATGAGAAAATATGATTACGAGAAATGGCCAAAATTCATTTTTAATAAAATATTACATAATTTCAAAAAAATTAAAGATAAGTTTGATATATCTAATATAATTTTTTTGAATTCATAATTTTAATCCTTAAATTAATCGTTGATCAATTAAAATTTTTTATTAACTTCTAATTCATAATTATATAATGATAAATTCATAAATGTTACAATATTAGTTAAAATTGTAACTTTCAATATTCACAACAAAAAAATATTATAGAAATAGACAAATATTATTCTCAAAATAATATTATCTTTATAAAATCAAAAATTATGCTCATTATTTTGGAATAGAAATTTAAAATGGAGATGTAAAATGCAATGAGAATCAATTTTTATAGAAAAAAGTCTTTTCAATTTTTAAATATTTTTATTTTTTTTCATATGAATTAATAATTGCAGTTAAAATTTTATTCATATAGAAATTATATTTTACCATCATTTAGCCATAATATATTTACTTTCTTAAAATAAAAAATTATACCATAAAAATGAATTTTTTAGGGAAATATATTTTAAATAATAAAATAAATTTATTGTTATTACTTATATGGAAATAATAACTGGATGGATGATAATTTAATTTATTGTAAATATGTTCCCTATATTTAAATAAATTATTCATTCATAAAATGTAGCTCAAAAGAAAATAAACACTAAAAAATTCCTTAAATAAATATTAGATTTATATTAAATAATCTGTATAAAATAAAAATATAATATTTAATTATTTTTTAAAACATTAGTTTTAATGAGTCATTGATATTCAAAAATATACCTAAACATTGTAAATACTTCATATTGTATGATTATTTTACCTGTTTACATACATATATATATATATATTAACATTGTAAAAAAATATCTAATATAATTACATTCTTAAGTAATTATAGAGGATAGGGTTATCATTATTGGGGTAGTGGCCAACCTATAGTATGACTTTATAGAGAGACTAGGTATCTAGAGCTTTGGGATAAATTTAGTTATATGTGATTGATAAAATATTTTCTATTCGTGGACAAATGTTAATGGTATGAGGTATGAAATGGCCATGTAGAATTTGTTTTTGTGGATGGTAATAATGAATTGTATGTGTTATGTGTGAATTTTTATAACCATGTGAATGTTGTGGTTTTGTAATCTAGTGTGATTCATGGTTATGATGTTCTTCATTGGTAGTAACTATGGTTTTAGTGTTATTTTTAGGTTTGATAACATCATCAAAAAATGTAGTTTTGTTACGGGGTGACCAAGTAGGTGATTCCGATAGAGGGGAGTAACCATGAACAGAATCATTCAAATTATGTATTTTGTTTTTTATAATCTATAATTGATGGATATTTTTTACACTATTTTATTATAATTATGGATAGTTGAATGAAATGTTTTTATTTTACTAGATTCAGTCATTATTGTGGTTAGATACAACTTGAAAATTATTTATTATATGGTGGGGTGGTAATAATAGCCTAAGTGATTACGTAAAAAAAATTGAGCACAAACTTCACCTCAATGTGTTTATTTGTTTATTTTAATACATTTAGAGGTGTTTATTGTGGATAAGAATTTTTGTTTGATATATAATCTTTGTATTAGTTTTTTATTACAATTATAGGCAATAGTTCATGCAAGAATACAAGAAAATTCGAAATAACATGGGGATGTTTGAGATGATATTAACTATTTGGTTCTATTCATGTTACAACCCAAACATTGAATCATGATGATCTACATGAGAGGTCATAGTCATGCTATGTTAGGATAGTTGTATATAGATCCCTTGGTTTTTGAGGTTGTTGCACTATGATGGGTTGGGTCACACTGAAACATGGCCCGGATCATGGGGTTGATATTTATAGTTCTTCAATAGTGAGGTTATATTGTTACATAAAGGATCACACCATAATTTGGTCCTATATCGGGGATATACACCATGGATCATTTGGTAATTTGGTAATGTCTTCGTAGAGTAATGTTTTTAAATTTATATTCAATTGGTTTTAAATATAAAATAAATAATTAAAATATAGGGTTGTGATTTATTTTCTCTACCCAATGGTTTCCCTCACCCTATTCTACAAGATTATCATTTTTTTAGGGAATCAGACCCTCTATTTAATGTTGGATCATAACCTCATTTTCCATTGGGAGTCATCATTAGTAATTATATAAGATGGAATGTGTTTTCTATGATGTTTTCATCAATTCTTCATTATTAAATATTAATTCAATAAATTTGAGATTTATTATTGGTTTCATAGATTCTTCATATCATAGTTAATTCTATTGATGATATTTTATGAGCATGGATCTTAAATCATTATGTTGGTTTCTCTTAAATACTTTTATATTTAAATATGTGTCTTTATTATGTTAATTATAGGTATGGTGATGGTTAATGAGGGTCTATAATTGGTATTGATATAGTTCTACAATGTATAAAAGTGGTTCCTAATGTTTTTCTAGATAATGTAATAGTGGTTTCATTTGAGCAATATTGAGGTAGGTTATATAGTGGTTAATGGATCGAGACATGGTTGATGAGTAATTATTGTGAAATCTTGTAATTGTTTTAATGAATCTGACTGGGTGGTGATATAAATCCCCAAAATAATTTCATATAGGATATTTCATTCCTTTATAGTGTGGAAATAAAGGTTCTTGGGTCCATTTCCATATAATTTTGGTGTCCTTTCACACCCTTGGGGTGATTCCATTACATATGTGTTCACATGAGGTGGAGTTGTGTTGAAAACAAAAGCTTCTTATGGTAACCCCCATAGTTGTTAGTAATAAATTGTTGGTGATGAAAATAAAATTATATTATTGTTACATATTAGCTATAGGGAAAAGTTTTTGGATGGTGATCGTGATAATTAATTGGGATCACAATGTAAACATTCATGGGTTTTAACAAGTGTGATTAAATTATAAATTGAAATGGAAGGTCATGAGAATATAATTTTAGTGGTGTAATTGTCATCCAGAATTCCTAGTCATGGTGATGACCTATTTTCCCACATTATGATATAAGTGGGATGCATCATTATCCATTAGTGTGTGTTTGATTATGGGTACAACATCCCATTCTATAATAGGTTGATGTAGTAAATATGTTCACTCATTCCATGTTATTAAAATTATTAATATGGGTTTTTATATTCCAGATTTTTTATATATAACATTTCATGAACTTGTAGTCATTAAAATATTATATAGGGACACAATTGATGGAGGTGTTTTGTGTTTATACTCACACCTTGTTGGGGATATCTAGGTGTTGTGCAGACTTCAAGACTAATGATATATAAAATAAAATGGGCCATATAACTATACTATAGTGGATAGTAGTTTTATAAGTGTACTGGGGATTTTAATAGATCTATTTTGGAACAAATTTTGTGGGTCATCAGTTCCTTACTTGAGTTGTTCTTTTATTCATTATATATGTTTGTTTTATATTATTAACACTCACTAATTCCAATTTACATATGCATTCCCCACATGAAATTTTTGTAATTTTTATTTCTACTTTATTTGGTATATAATTATTATTTATCTTATTAACATATGTTTGTATTTAATTTAAACAACTATGGATTCAACTACTGTTTTGTTTGTCTATATATGAGTGTATATTATCCACATGATGTCACCCTACATGATTTCAATTTGGTGGTATCCTCTAACATATAAGGATCCATTCTGAAGGTTTTACATTCTCTAGTTCGGTCATAGTGGATGTATACTAGTCTTGGGATGTTACAAATATCCAATGGGTAATTTCATGTATTTAAGGGCTTATCTAGTCTATGTTACATCATTCAGTAATATCACATCTCTTATTGACTCGTTATAGGGGAAATAATATAATAATATACTTAGGTTCTATATTTTTAATAAAATATATGATTATTACAGAAATAGTCCATCAACATAATGATATTTATTAAAATATTTACTATCATATGCTCTGTATTTATAATACCAGGTATTTTATTTTTTATGAAGTTTATTAACCTATATTGGCATACTATTTAATTGGTAGGTGAATATTACTTACATATCTATATATTATGTTATTTTATATACAGTTCTAATGTATGAAAATTTTTACAGAATATATATCCATATACTCATGTTTTTCATTGTTGAATATTATCCAAATTGTTATAAATGTCATTTTTTATGATGTATACAGTTAAATAATTTTAATAATGGTTGGGAACAATAATTATATAACCCCATTATACACTTGGAAATTCTCATCAGATATGTTTGATAGAGTTATGAGGGCATCATTACTATTTACAATTGATTTGGTTTATAAAGCTATAAATTCTAGATTTAATGACTCTAAAATTGATCTTTTCATCATGTTTTTTTCTATTAATATATATTTTATTAAATATATTATTTCATTTATTTAGTTTATTCATTTATATCTATATTTTTTAATTGTTTATTAATTTAATATTATATATTCCAATTATTTTTATTTTATTTAACTGATTATCCCTTAATAGGAATTAGTGATCACCACATTTTACTATTTTGAACATACACAGTTAATGAAGTTGAATGATATTTGTGATCAACATAAAGGATAACATTATAGAATAATATTGTGTGTTTTAATTGTGTAACTTAAAACATACACATTACATTTTTTATTTTATAGAATTTTTATGAAGGTATTCATCCTCATAAATAATACTAAATATTAGATCCCTCTTATGAAATTTAATCTTATATAATTTTATTGTAGTAAATAACCAAAAGATACGGTGGATTAAATTTAGGGGTATTGATTTTGGAATAAAATTAGGATATGATGATAACATTGTGAACTATAATTTCTGGAAAATTTTAAATAATATTGAGAATTTAAAAAAAATGAATGTGTCTAATTGTCATCCGATAAGAAATACATATGAAGACACTTCAGAATACATCAAATTTGATATAATGACATATAAATTAGTATTTTACCCATTAAGTCCTTCCATATTCTAAGCTTCTGACCATTTATTAAAATAAAAGAAAAAATTACACAATGAGACGGGAGGGGTCAAACAAAGTGATTTTTTCCCTCATTTGTCAAAATAGTTAAAGATCATAATAAGACATGTCATTCCCATAATCAGACTCATCAACAGTTTCCTAAATAGATTAAGGCTTACCCTGATTAAGGATCTTAAGAATATCAATAAATTATTATTTTATTATATGAAAAATTTATTGATCACATTTTAGATAATGGTATATACTATAAAGAATAAAAACAGTGTAAACATATAAGGACAATACAAAAAATCTTGAATTTGTAAGATAATGTTAATATTTTTGGTTCTTAGAAAATTACTATTTTTCAAGTGTTTTACACTCATTTTATGAAAAATAACAAAACATATATGGATAAATTTTTCTCCTTTGAATTAAATATTCTTTACTTCTTTATAATAACAAAAACTCTATAAAATGGGTTCACTTATGCAATGGTGGTAGATCAATGGATAAATTCCCAATAAAAGATATTTCTATCATTGAGATATATGATGAATGGAATTATTATCATGGAGGTATATTTGAAAGGTGTAAATTCTAACTAGTGGTGGTCATATATTTAGAATTATTGGATAGAGGAAGAGATAGAAAATATTGAATGGAATTCATTTAAGGTGATTTTATTATAAAGTATTCCCTTGGGAGAAATAAGAAAACATAAAAACGAAACTATTTAATTTTTTAAAAATTGGTGAATATATAGTGGTGAGTATAAGGATATTATTACAAGGAAATCTATAAATATTTTATATTATTTAGTAATAATAAAAAAATCCATTAATTTTTGTCTATATTAAATACATGAAAATGAATTTCCTCAAACCATGAAAACATTTTGTCATATGAGGTGGTGGTGAAATGTTTTATGAAAATATTTATGGTGTTCTCAATGTCTTATTTTTATTAAGTGAAGTATTAAATCCATAGGATGGATGATCACTCTATGGAAAGAAACATTAAAATGGAAAAAATAGATAAATATATTACCCTTATATATAATTAATCCAAGAAGAAACAATATGGGTTTCTAATAAAGAATGAGTGATGTATTAAATTTAAGGATAAAGAATTCGACGATCCTTACTAAATGGAAACAATATAAGTGACCAATGAATAATATCTCAAATTTAACGATATAATAAATTTTATTAATCATTTATTCATGAATTGAGGGAATCAACTTCAAATGAGGTCTATGAATTATGACCAATGATTCATAATTACAACTGAAAAACTTAATTTTACAGATGATCTCATAGAAAAAATTGGAGCATGCCCTCAATTTTAGTTATTTAATTTTTAGTTATTCATCTAAACAATATTTTATATCAATCATGCTTATTATAAGGAAAATTCAACTATCCATGATATATTATCCAATAATATATATGTTATAATTATATGTGTCACTTTAACTGCAAAAATGATATAAGAAGTTATTTAAATTATTATATATTAGGTATGTATACTTAGAAATTTCATAAAAATACCTATTTGAATTTTGATTTAATTTTTTTAGTATATTGGATATGATTTTAAAAAGGATATTAAACTTATAAGGATAAATAAGGTTGAATTTGTTGTATAGGTATATTATAACTTGTACATAGAGGGAACATTTTCGGACATTTATCATTCAAAGAATAAACCATTGTGGATAATCATAGTTATGTCCATTGTAATGAACTAATGAAATAGTATTTATAATGTATAATTTATTTAAAAAGTAATATATTAAACCATCTAGAATGAATATAATTATGTATTTCAAGAAAAAATACCTTGACATTGCCTTAATGTTTTATTCTCTATTAATGCAATCCTTGTAATAGGGAACATATATAATCCACAATTTAGAATTTATCTAATAGACGTTTTTGAGTTAATTAAGAAACTACATGATTTAAATGAAAAATTATTTATTTATCAATTTATTTAAAAATAAGGAGTTCTTTTTCTTTTTTATAGGAAAATGAGTTTTCATTGAGGATATATATTGAATATAGTTAATAAAATTAAATATTATACAAAAAAAGTATCCATTTATATAAATTAATTACATTTTCATAGTCAGGAGGGTCAATACTTCTAAAAGGTATAAATTAATTCAATTTAACATCATTTGATTCTTAATAAGTCATATTTACCATAAACAAGTTTCTTTTTGATTTATGTCCATTTAATGTTCACAGTAATTCTATTTTAAAAAAAATACACTGATATGTAAGATTGTTTTGAAAAATAGAGTTAACAAGGATATTTACAGTGGCCTATGATTAACATATATGGATATTAAATAAATTTAGATGAATATTCATCACAGTAAAAAAAATACATACTTAAGGACTATAATAGTTTAGTGTCTAGGAAAAAGTGTAATAAAACCTTCTTACGTGGTGAAATATCTTTAATGTTTCCAACAAAGATCTTCCCCTTTGTTACTTCTACATAAAACATTTATATATAACCTAGGGAAAGGAAAAATATGAAAGGGGTGAGCTCAGATGATCATTAATGGTAAAAATATATATATGTAAATATAAACAAGATCATAAGTATAAGAGAAAGTGATCATGACATTATAAGATCAAACCTTTCATATCAAAGACCATAAACATGAATCATATCATAAGTATTGGTAGTTCATAAGACATGAATCATAATGGTGATAAATCATCATAAATAAATAATGAACCATAAGCTCATGTACTTTAAGTGTGGAATCATCATACATGTAGAAATGATTTCATGTTTCAAGGTTAACTACCAACACCATCAACACAGTGGATCATGACACACTTGTTTCCTATAGTGGATCGAGACACACATATTACACAATATGGATTAGGACACACATATTTCCCACTATGGATCAAGCCCACCAATTTGTTACACATCACTATATCATGAGATAGAAATATTTACCGGATCAATTTGAGGGATATATAGGTCACACCCATCTAATAATGAAGTCATACATATGTGTTTCATAAAACATTCATCTTATCATAAACCGTAAAAAGAGATGGGTTTCATGAATATCATATCTTAACCCACTAAATAAAATGGGTATCATAAAAATATTTCATATCATAACCTATGTAAAATAAATATATTTCATAATCATTTCATCCTAGAATAACCCATGAAAGGAAGTGGGTTTCATAATCTTTTATCATGGTATAAATCTTTGAAGACAAATGGGTTTCATAAACATCAAGCCATGAAAACATAGACCATTTAGATAAATAATATGAATGAAATCCGTGTATCATATACCAATTAAATCATATAATATAACAATGTATGTTATATTATATGGAGAAGAATTTTGAAAGGTCACATGGAACATAACATTTCATTGAAATCCACTTTTTAAAACATATAAAATTTTTAAAATACTTTTCGTTGAAACGTCATTGAAAAAATATAAATAAATCATTAATAATCCTTTAAAATATTATTGATTAAAATATATTTTTGTTTTAAAAAATTATTTTTATGACATAAAACATTTTTAAGTTAAATATACTTGAAATTAACCTTTATAACATATAATGTATCTTGAAAACATTTTGAAAACAAATTTCCTTGAAAACTAAGAAAAGAATTGGGAAAAAAATTTCAAAAACCTTTAATTTTTAAATAATATAAATATATATAAAAAATATTGACATTATTTAAATACTTTTCATTGAAAACAACCATTTTAAAACATATAATTGAATCTATAAAATCATTTTAAACACTTATTAAACATAAAACAATTTTTTAAAACCCTTTTCCATTGAAAACCATTTGAAAATCAAAAAATATCTAGAATATTATGAAATAAAATTTATTTACAAAAATAACCTTGTAAACTAATAGAGGAATCATCAAGTTAATGAAAGTCACGATGGAGGGTAAGTGCATACATGCCGAACATTCATTTTTCAAATTAAAATTTTAGAGAAGTTCCTTGATCAAAAAATGAAAAGAAGATTCATTTTAAAAATATTTTTTTAAAAGTTAATACATGGATAAAATTTTATTTTAATCATAATCAGATAATAGTAAAATAATTTTTGAAAACATTTGTATAAACACGGTTTTTAGAGAATATTTATTTTCAACTAAAAGGAGAAATAATGTCTGGTTTTCATAAAAACATTCTAAATTATCATAAGTATCAAAGAATATAAAAATAGTACCATTACTTGTATATAAATTTAGTAAATATTGGGTAAGAAAATAAATGGTATTTTATGAGATATGGACAATAATATTTCATCAAGGGAAACATAATCCTAAACAATCATGATAGACGATGTGATTCTAGCAATAAACCGTAACAACTTTGGTAACATTGAATCATAATATATTGGAAGAAATAAAATTACATTGAGCTTAAAATATTATTAAAATAATTATATTACTAATATAAAATTTTAAATTTAGTTTATACACCTCATAAGAAAATATATGTGCATAACATGTCATGTGTCTCAAAGAAGGAAAATTAAGAGGAAAGTAATTTACCGATTTGGTAACTTTTCAAACATAAAACACATGAATAAAAGATAATAAAATGGATATGTAAATACTAGTAAATGTAATTATAATAATCATAGTGTAAATCCATGAACATTATGAATACCACATGTAAAAATTAGAGTTGAACATAGCTTGTGTCTCACAGGAAATATAAGTGAGACGAGAAAACCCTTACCACAAGTCTTGAATTTATTCATACACATTCAAACCCCCTGTATAATAAATATGTTTTTATTATTAATGTACCACATAAAAATATTATTATATATAATACCATATATTATTTGGTTAGGACTTCATATTACCAATTTATTAACAACTCCATGTAAAAGTTATGTTTGGGGTAAAATCCACTTTGTTTTTCATATATGTTTTGGATTGGTATTACTGATCCTTTTACTTAGATCATGATTTACTTATTTAAATAATGTAAAACATGATATAAATATCATATATATTCAATATATAATTATATATAAATTTCTGTAAAATATTGAAATATGAAATGGAATACACTATTCATGGAGATGGTAGGTCATACGTACGCATGAACATCATTTCCTTTTTACTGTCATATTGAATGAAAGTTAGTAAATGACATATATGTATATATAGATATATAATATCATTAAATTAGAATTATTTTTTTCTTATATACTATATAATTTCACTAAAACCATCCTTAATAAATTCGTTGCAATGTGTGAATAAATCACATTGCTTTGAAGAGTCTGTAGTCCACACATCCAGAAATGAAGCTATCATATTTACAAAAAGTGGAAAGAATGAATTTTTGTTTTCTATAATAATTAAAAAATTATAATAAAATAATATAGATCATATATATCATATAAAAATATACTTTCCTTCATAATTACCATCCATGAGAGGCGGTAATGTAAAAAAATAGTCAACATCATTTTGTGAGGCGGTAGTTCAAACTATACAAAAATGGTATGTTCATTACCTATTAAATAGAAGTGTGTATAAATATAGGCTAGACCCTTATAATAATAACATATAAGTACATTTATGATACTTATATGATTATATAATAAGGGAATAATAATAATATATTTGGTATATAATTAAAATAAAACAAAGGAGATTAAGGAAGGATATTATCTCTTCATTGGGTGACACCTTTTGGTTTGCACCAAATGGCTTTGTTCATTGGATTTCATCCCAAATGGAGGCTTATAGGATTAAAGGGTGTATTTTTGGGGATTATTTTTTCAATGTTTTTTTCCCACAAATGGATTGAGATATTTGAATAAGTGAGAGGGGTGAGTGACTTTTTATAGCGGAGGAGGAGTGACATTCCTATAAATTTTTGAAAACAGAATTCCACTCATGTGTTCCCATGTCATGTGGCTACAATAAAGGTCAATATTATATCCATGGTTGGATAGGGTCTAAATATGAACATACAATGGATTTTGGATAAGTTTTTAGTCCATTTTGGTCCTTAAGTATAAGGTTTATTCCTTTGTTAAGCTAATTTTATTCTTAATCATTGTAATTAATTTTAATCACATTCACTAATATTTTTTTCAAAAAATAAGTTGAACTTATTAGATATTATAAATTATTATGATTCCGAATATTGAATAAATTTATACAAATTTAAATCATAGAAGTGTTAGAAATTAATTTTAAATCAATTTTGCAAACTGGATAATAAAGCGAGTTTTTAAATTAAAATTCTTATAAGGTTAACTAAGTATTTATATCCTATTTCTATGTGAAATTGATTAAAATTACCTATATTGGAATAGTTGATATAAAATTTATATAATTAAAATTTTAAAATAAAAAAAATTATCCTTATCAATAATTTAAAAGATAACACAGTTTTCAATTAAAATTAATTGTGTTTTCACTATTCATAAAAAATGATTTTTCTCAAAACAAAATACAAAAAATTCACCTAAGGTAAATTTTGATGTTTTAGTTCCAAAAATGAAGTTTATTTTTTCAAATTAAAATTATTAAATTTTCAAAAATCATATTTAAAATTTGTTCTCAATTAAAAGGATTTAAAATTTCCTTTTAAACGAATATATATTTTTATTAATAAATTGTATTTTTCTTTATATTATTCCTATAAAATCTATTGGATGGGTATAAAAAATATTGAATAAATACATAATATATAAATTTTAATGAAAAAATTATTTAAAAGTGGTTTTTTTTATTTTATTGAGATAAAATTTGATTTGTAGATAGAAAAATAGTTTTCTTTTAAAAGTAATTTCATTATTTTCAAATAGTTATTATAGTCACTTATAATAATTTATATCCAAAGGATTCATTTTATATACATGTTTAAATAATATTTTCACAATTTACTTAATATTATTCATAAATTATATTCCAAAGGCTATGTGGTAGCTATAATAATATTTTAATAATCAAGTTAATAGTATAATTTAGTTCGGTAAAACTCAGTATTGTGTGTAATGAAAACAGTCGAAGGGACTCAGTATTGAGGGTAATACAAGTCAAATATAGTGCTTTTTATACTTCAATTTAACCTAATTGTTTCATGTGGCACAACATTAACATGGTGGAGCATATAATTCAATCCAAAATTAGTGATTTTATAAAAGAAAACTATATTTAATTTTTCGTGAAATGAAAAATATCATATAGATTAAATTAACTCAAAAAATAATAATTCAAAAAATCTTAGGTTGTTATATTCTACCCCCCCTAAAATTAATTTCATCCAATAAATTCTTCTATGTTATCAAAAGATTAATACTTGAAATTTCCTTTAATAGAAACCATCATCGTATAAATGAATATTAAAACATTATTTAAAAAAGAAAAGTTAGAAACATAATGGTTACCCAGAGTAACACATAACTAAGTTTACACATAGGATAACATAGGAGGAAATTGAAAACATGTAATGAAGGATAATTATTACTATAATGTTCTAATGGAGAGTGATGGGGAATATTCTTAACACAAAGTTTACGATCACAAATTCAAAACCCCAAGAGGCTACAAAAGGTCATTGATATCCTAAAAATGATGAAAACTTGAAATAAATTATTTCAAGACCATTTTTCCTATTGGTGAAGAGTTTTCATGAAAGGATATACTTAAATGATTTCAAGACTACCTTACCCTTTTTTATTCCTTGATCATCTTCCATGTTATCTTTTATTCCATGAAATAAGGTTGAATTTATCATTCCAATAGCATTAATAGAATGACAGGTCATTCCACGTGTCTTTATCAAAACAAAAATGTTATCATAAGTAGTAAAATATGTATAAATCCTCATATGTCAAGGTAGTACATTATTTTGTAAGACCTCATCTTATGTTTAACATATAACATTACATAAATGGTTGGTCTTATAACCCTTCCAAAATATAATTCATCCTTTTGTCCTTAAATAAGCTCTTATATTATACCAAAATAAAATTTTTATTAGAAACATGGGTTCATACTTGCACCAATAATACATTAAATGTGATTTTTTTATTCCAAAATCCATGTAGAGGGAGATGATTCCATGAAACTTCAATAAAGGATGAATAATAAGATTTTCAAATGGATTATTCATACAAAATAAAACATTCCATTCCAAAACTAAGGGGAGAGGGTAATTGTACCCTATTTTTCATGATTCACTTAATCCATTTTGATTTCATAGGATTTGCATTTTTCCTTTTTGATCTAATGTTTTCTCGTCTCATCATACATATTATGGCATGGAATATGGAACTGATTCGAATAATTCCCAAGATCCTTACAGTAGAAACACTAGCTCGTCGGTGGTTCATTAGTTGGAATTCTATACTATTCCATTACATTAACCATCCAATTAATCATATTTATATATTCATAGATTGTATGACCTTCTAATACACATTTAATGAACCTCTTAGTCATATTCATGAAATTCCCATGATTCTTCTTTCCACATTTCTAGCACATAGATGTCTGGAGTTTCATTTTACCATTTGAGTTTTCATGAGTCTTAAACATACTTTTCTTATCAAAACCAAATGAATGGTGGGAATATCACATTTACATTTCTCACTTAAGTGCACATTTAATGACTTATTCATAACTACTAAAGTCTCTTATAGCCAAGGCCTTTCTAAGACATGGTTTCAGGCCACCAAAAAATTAATTGGTTTTTATTTCATGAATGATGATCAAACAAGAAGTATACCTTTAAAGTATGGTAAAATTAGCTAAATAGGTACCAATAGATTCATTTACCTTATAATTTAACTCTAGTAATTAATTCTCTATATTTGTTCATATAATACGAGCTAAATACGTACTAAAAAATATCCCCTTAAACTCTTCTCATTCCATAGATTCAATTTCATCTTGTTCCCTCATGATCTTAATAAGAGTCCACCAATGATCCACTTCACCTTACAAATTATAAGTATATAAAATATTTTATTCTTTCTCTATGAACTAAGTAATGGAAAATATGTTTTTAGTTGTACTAATAAATTTATTAGCTAATAGTGGATCAATGGAACCACAATGATATGGTGGATGTTCCCTCATAAAAGACTCAACATAATGTTGTTTCCTACTTTTATTGTTTAAATGTTCAACAAGTCTCGTAGATTGGGAACAATTTTGGAGAATATATACAATAATTTTTATTCCAAAAACCATATAATTTGGGTGATCGGGAAAAAATTCACTCAATTGTCCATTTTATTCAGGATTTAAATGGTTTCTTTAGGTTCCATCCATTAACTAAAACTGGAAAGCATAGCATGAGTATCACTTATCAAAGAATAAAACCACATAGTAATGGAAAAAATACTTATACAATGTCTAAATAATAACACCTAGTACTTTAATATATAAAACCTTAGGATTATCCTTAGAGACATTCCATGAAATATCCTTAGAAATATCCATATTGGTCCCCGTAAAGTTTCAACTTCCTAGGTTCTAAAAGATGACTGAAACTTTACTTCGATACCAAATTTAGCAACCCATGCGTAACAGACATGGATATTACATTATTTTAGATGAATATTCAGAACATTATAAAAATACATTCATTAGGACCATAATAGTTTAGTGTCTTTGTAAAAAAAGAACAAAATCCTATAACTTGGTGAAATATCTTGAATGTTTCATACAAAGATCTTCCCCTTTAGTACTTCTACTTAAAACCTGTCTTCATAACCTTGGGAAAAGAAACATAAGAAATGGGTTAGATCATATGACCAGTAATGGAAAATTAGGGACCTATGTAATCATTAAATGAGCATAAAGGTGCGAGAATGTGATCATGACATTAGAAGATAATACACAATATAGCAAAGATCATAAACATGAATCATGGATTAAAGATTGGAAGTTCATATGGCATGAATCATAAGGGTGATAAATCACCATAAATAAATCATGAACAATAATATCATTTAATATAACTATGGAACCACCATACATGTATAAAACCATTTCATGTTTCAAGGTTATCAACCAAGACCATCAGCATAATGGATCGGGACACACCAATTTCCCATAGTGGATTAGAACACACTAGTTTCCCATAGGGGATTAGGACACACCTATTTCCCATAGTGGAATAGGACACGCATATTTTCCATTGTGTATCATGGTACACCTATTTACCATTATGGATAAAACTTTTTGAATTTTTTCCCATCATTATCTCATGAGATATAAATTTTTACCCAATTCTTTAGGGTATGATCTAGGTTCCACCCATCTCATAATGAAGTCATACATATGTGTGTCATAAAACATTCATCTTATCATGAACCATAAAAAAGAGATAGGTTTCAAAAAAATCATATCATACCCCATGAAATGAAATTAGTATCATATACATTTAATCATATCATAACCTATGGTAAATACATACTTTTCATAATCATTTCAAAGTATATTAACCTGTGAAAGAAAGTGGGTTTCATAAGAATTTATCATGGTATAACATGTTAAAGAGAAAGGGATTTCATAAACATCAATCCATTAAAACATAGACCATTTAGATAAAAAAATTAATGGTGTCCTTGGATCATATCCCTATTAAAGAATAATATGTATCCCAGGATGTGAATTATTTTTGGAATAAATTGGAAGAAGGCATCAGGAGTAAGACTAGGCCATTCACAGATCTCCAACAATGATGAAATTTATTCCTCTGATTGATCATGGATTCTTTCCATCCATACTAGGAGTTTGCTTTCAAGGACATTCTATGGCCCAATATTTATACTAGTGGGGATGCTTTCGCTAGATCTCATATGAGGCATTCGGGCATCTACTTATCTGACGCATTATCAGGGTTTATAGATTCGAACAAGGAGGGCCTCTGTGTCTCTCATATTTTAACAAAATTGATGATGGATGTTTATCGGTTGTTGCTAATCTGGTTTCAATCTATCAAAGATTCAATCTTGGCAAATACTCACTTCTTCGTGAGGCGATTTACTCAAGAGGTGACAAGCTGTGGTCGAATGCCGATCTCAAGAATCGTATTCCTCACTTTTGGAGCAGTAAAACCCGGATGCTCATCCCAATCGAAAGATGGTATTTTTATATTATTTTCTGAAGTGGAGAGGATCTTAAAGTGTCTAGAAATCATGTAATCCTACAGCTCAAACCTGTTATTATTCGCATCACGAATTGGGATCTCAATTTCAATCCCACAACTCAGAATCAATCAAATTCCCCAGTATAGATTCACCTACATGGTTTAAATTGGGAATATTGGCATCCAAAAATTATTAATGACTTGTAATCCTATGTTGGTACACTACTTAGAATGGATCAATGCACTCTTTAAAGTGACCTTGGTTATTTTTCTCATATTCTTGTTGATGTTAACATAGAAGCTGAGCACCTTGATAACTGCACTTTAGTTATGAATGATAAAAAAATTGATGTTAAGGTTAAATTTGAGTGTGTTCCAACATTATATGAACTATCCAAAATTCTAGGGTATGAAGTAGAAAATTGTAGGGTCATTTAAAGGAAAGTTAGGGAGGCCCCAAAAGCTATGGATTGGATGGAAGATCCAAAAATCATAAGAACAAAGATATTATTCTTGAAAAGGGGTGTGCATACAAACCTAAAATGGATCCCCTTACTCCTTCCCAACCATTCGTAGTGCCACAACTGAAAAACACATAGGTCGATATCACTGAGGAGTAGGAACAACCTTCTACTCGTGGACCCTCAAACCCCGATGCATATGAGGTCCATGTTACACCCTCAGAAGACCACTAATTATCTCTGGAAATCTTCTTCAAAATCAATGAATTGGTTTTTAAAATGAAAGGTGATATTTATGAGAAATCTATTTATTAGGATTTTTAGAATGTCATTTGGGATATTGTACTTTTAGCTCAAAATGAGTCACCTGTATGGGAGAATTTTGGTAAAGTTAGTTTAAAGGATCATAAGGATTCCCAGGTGTTGGTTAAATTCACTTTGGATATTATCCCTTTTCATGAGGTGGTTGTAACCTCACTGGTTAAGGATTGTGATATAACTACTAAACGAAATGCCGATATGCCTCCCAAATCATCAACATTGAGAGTGATTGATGGAAGAAAGGAGGAGGTTAACCTAGAATAGACTCTTTATGAAGTATATTATGCATCCAAGGAGATGTCCCCTACTGGTATTATTTTGGATATTTTTGTACTTCCTACTCATGGAGGTAGTGATTTGAATACAAGAGATATAGGATCTCTAAATCAGTTAGAAAAGACAAATAATTAAAAGGGTAAACTAGAAGAAGATGTTATAAGCAAGAAATAAATTGAATAAAGGTATAGTGTAGGCTAATAAATAGTTGGCATAGAATTAAGGGCATCCTACAAGAGGCAAGTTTATTTATAAATAATGATTTTATACTAGAGCTTCCAAGGGTTGGGGAATACCCAAACAGTCACAACCCTAAGGAATCTTGTTGTGACCTACAATCCTACTCTAATCGGGATTTTTGAGCCCAATATTATTTTTGAAAAGTAGACCTCTTTTAATTGGGAAGATCTGGGATATATTTTTCTTAATAATAACTCTCATAGAATTGGAATGGATAAATTATGGGTCTTAAAACATGAAATGTCTGGGTTTTTTCTTGTGATAAAGGTCCTCAATGCATTATGGTGTCTCTTGATTTTAAAGGACTTGTTTTACCTATTTATTTCATTTATGCCTCAGTTTCCTATTTCAAAAGATTGGGGATCTAGAGGGATTAGGCTGAGTATCTGAAAGTATGATGCATAGATGGACTATTGTTATGTATTTTAACATTGTAGTGTGACCTGAAGAGAAGACTATAACTAACTTCCATATATTTCCCTCTCATGATTTCTCTATGTGTACTAATCAATATAACGTTGTTGAAGTTTCTATTGATGGGGGTAATTTTACTTGGAATATGTATACTCTCAATGGTAGATGGGATAGTAAACATGATAGATTTTTCATAAAGGATAATGATGGCACTGATTCTAGTAGTGTTTCTTGTTTTTCATTACCTTGAATACACTCAGATCAAAACCCCTTGATTTTTGAATTTTTCCCCAAAATATAAGGGCCATACCCCTTACCTTCAAGTTCAATAACAACTATCCTACCATCAATTGGTTTAGAGAAATTGTTTAGGAAATCTAGGATGTTATTTATCATGTTTGTCAGATAGACGTATTGACATGAAAATTGAAGGTTATTAATAGGAAATTAAAAGGATGGATTCGGAAATCCTTTTCCAGCCTTAATGATTACATCACTGCTTTTTAAAATATTATTTCAAGCTTTCAAACTTCTAATAAATATAAGGATACACCTTCAAGGGATGAACTGAATAATTTATCTGAATTTTATTATTTTCTGGAAATCCATGAAATATTGAGAAGAAATTAGTTAAATGTGACGTGGATGAAAAATGGGGATAAGAATACCATCTTGTTTTAGAGAGTACCTAAGGAAAAGAGAATCTAGGGAGGGGATAAGGTCTCTACTATTAATGATTGCATTTTCTCAACTGAGAATGAAATATCTAGGGTGGTGATTGAGTATTTTCAAAAACATTATTCTGATGATGGTTTTGACAGCACTCACAAAATGACTAATGTTATTCATGAGGCTGTTGGAGAGCTTCAAAACTAGGAGCTCACATTAGTTCCCTCTAAGGAGGAAGTTTAGGTAGTTTTTCTTCTCCCATAACATTGATAGTATTATAGGTCCTGATGGATTCTCTAATAAATTCATTATTTTTTATTGGTATGTTATTCATAATGACATGTTTAATACAGCCAAATAATTTTTTTGTTCACGCTCATGTGCCTTATGGTCTCGGTTCTAACATCATTAATCTTATACCAAAAAAGAGAACGATGTTGACATATGGTATTTCTGAAATATTTCTTTTGGAATGAGCATTCCCAAAATCATTAACAATATCATTTCCATCTGGTTGGGGAATTTTGTAAAGGAGATTATCACTACAAATCAGTATGGATTTGTCCCTATGAAGAATATTCAAAACTATATTTTTACTACATCTGAGAGTATGAAACCAATGAAGAGGAATACTAAAGATGAATAATTTGCTTTAAATATTGAAATCTCCAAATATTTTAATACTTTAAAATGGAATTTTATTTTTGAAGCTCTCATGAAGTATGGTTTCTTCATAGTTTTCATTAGGATGATCAATATAATCATATGAATTGAGAGTCTTTCCATCCTTATTAATTCGTCTCTGAGAGGATTCTTCATGTTCTCCATGGGAGTTAGGAAAGGTGACCCCTTATCATGTCTTCTCTTATCCCTGGCTGAAGACTATCTCAGTAGATGCATGAATGACATGTTTAATATTGGTCTATTTAAACAAATAACACATAGAAGAGGTATTTTAAATCCTTCGCATTGGTCTTAGGCTGATGATATTCTTCTCCATGGACAGGCTTCCGAGAAAACTTTAAATTCAATTAGGGTTATTTTTAATCATTATGAGGATGTTTCAAGGAAATCCATAAGTTGAAAGAAGTCGTCTACTATGTTTAGTAAGGTTATTTTGGTGTCGAAGCAGAATAGATTTTCTAGAATCCTCGGTGTCATAAGGGGAGACATTCCTTTTATTTATCTTGTAATTCCATTATTTTAGAGGGAGGTTATAAGATCTCATATTGAGGATAATTTTTATATTATTATAAATCAATTGACTATGTTTAAAGGGATATCCATGTCTCTAGTGGGAAGGGTTTTTTTGGTGAAATCAGTGATCACTTTAATGTTTGTTTATACCTTTACTCTTTACAAATGGTTGTATGATCGTATAAAGAAGCTTCAAGTCATGATCATTAATTTCATTTGGACTGGATTATCTTATGAGAGAAAACTCAATACGGTTTCTTGGAAGTATATTATCAAATCAACAAATAGTGGAAGTCATGGAATTAAGGATATTAGGATGTTTGACGATGCCTTACTTTCTAAGTTCACTTGGAATCTCTTTACCCAAAATTACACCTCTATGGAGTTTATGTCCACTAGTATTAATTCAAATATGATGAGTTGATACTCCCATTATATGGTCTCATCTACATGACATGATATAAGGAAATTCTTCAATCTGTTAATGCTTGATTCAAAGAAGACTTTTTCTAAACAATCCCACAATAATTGATCGACAACCCATTGGCTTGAAAAGCCCATCGGTGAAAGAATGCTTATCCCACCCAATAGAAGGAATTTCTCAATTTTTTATCTTCTATCTAATAGGAATAGGAATGAAATTACATTAACTAGCTATGTTTTTTTGTGAAATTCATAAATACTTATTTGTGGAAAGAGACATTCTGTTTTGGCTCAGGAGTAGGAGTGGTGCCTTCAGTAGTAGGTATTTTTATAAGATGTATAATGATGGAGGATTTAATGTCCCGACCATACATTAATTATTATGGATGTCTTTTGTACAGCCTACTAAATAAATTTTACTCTCAAAAAACTGGAAAATGATATCCCCCCACCCCCATGATCAATTGTTGGGGGTGGGAATCTCTATTTCTTCAACATGTCACTTGTGTATGGGAGAGACTGAGTGTGTACAATGACTTTTTGTTATATATTCTTTCATATGTATCTTATGGGATTATATTAAATACCTGTTTGGATTTCAGGTTGATTGGAGTATCACATTTGAGGTGATGTTTTCCAACCTCATGGATGGTAGTAGCCGCAATAAGAAGCTACAAAATCTACTTGTTTGTGTGGTATCATCGATTATCTCTTTCATATGGATAGCCCAAAATTATTCTCTGTTTGATAATGTTAAGACCTCAGTTCATACTAAGAGGATGGTAGTTTATAGGGACATTTTTGCAGCTTCTAAGGATCAAAATGGAATGAAAATTAACTATATATATGATCCTTACACTCTTATACTCTTGGGTGTACAAGGAAGGATGAGAAGACATATTGGTTTGAGATTAATTAGATGGATCCCCTGATCAGTCCATGGATTAAGGTTAATTTTGATGGAGCTGCTTTTGGATCTCTGGGTCTGTTAGGCTATGGTGCTGTTTTTCACACATACTTTGGCTTTGTTAAAGGATGCTTGTATCATTACATAGGATATGTGACTACATATTAGGATATGTTATGGGATCTAATTTATTATTTTAAGCACGTCGTCCATCAGAATTGGAATTAGTTATGGATTGAATCCAACTCTCATATGGTTGTTAATACACTGAGGGCTCATACATGACATGTTCCATGGGACATTTTTCCTCATTAGATTACTTGTTTCAATGATATGGAGCTAATCAGGTGGTGGGTTTGTCATGCCTATAGGGAAGTCAACTATGTTTTGGATGCTTTGTCAAAGACTGTGGTTGTTGAGACAAGCTCGATGATGTCTTTTAGATCTCATATTTTTTGTTCATATTTGTTTGATGATGATATATACGGTGTTTCAAATTTCCAAGTTTGTAATAACTCATTGTAATGTGGGAAACTTTTCATTTATTTTCATAATAATATTTTTGGACCGGGGCATCCTGGAATTTTTCAGTATAACCAAGGATGTCATCATAGATGGGTAAGGATTTTGAAAGATCACTTAAAACATAATTTTTCATTTAAAATCCATTTTTAAAACATATAATATTTTCAAAATATTTTTCCATAAAACCACTTTTAAAAAATATAAATAAATAATGAAAAATAGATTAAAAAAATTTCTTCAGTAAAATATCCTTAACACTTAGAAAAGAACTTTTGGAAACATAAAACATTTTGAAGTCCATCATCCTTGAAAATAACACTAAAAGGAATTAATAAGCCGAAAAGCATTTTGAAAACATTTTTTTTTAAAATAATTTATAAACATATAAAATAATATCTAAGATAATTGAAATCCTTCTATTTGAAAACCACCATTTTAAATCATATAAAGAATTACTTGAAAATCATTTAAAAAAAATTTGTAAACAAAAAACAATTTTTGAAATCCATTTTTATTTGAAAACCATTTCAATATCAATAAATTTCAAAAATATTTGGATAAAAAATTACTTTAAAAAATAAACTTTTAAACATATAGATTTAGCATGAAGGAAATGTTGGTCATGGAAGCATGTAAGTTTGTACAAGCCGAACATTCCTTTCACAACGTAAAAGTTTAAAAAAGTTCATTAATAAGAAATTAAATATTATATTCCTTTTAAAAAAATTAAAAAGGTAATACATGGGTACAAATCAGTTTTAAACATCAAATAAAAATAGTAAACCATTTTTTTGAAAACATTTTTAGAAAACATGGTTTTGAAAGATCATAGATTTCCAATCGAAATGATAAATAAAGATGGGATTCAATTAAAAACAATTATTAATTATTTTAAGTACCAAATATTGGAAAAATTTTAAAATTACATAGATATAACATGAATAACCATAGGGTATGAAAATTCATGATATTTATTTAGATATTTATCATTATATTTTATCACTGGAATAATAATAAAAAACAGTCTCGATAAATGATGACATTGTAGCAATAAATCATTACCACTATGGTAATAATGAATCAAAATAAAATTCAAATAATAACATTAAATAAAGAATAAAATATCATTAAAAAAATTATATTAAATATATAACATGTCACTATATTATATACACCTCATAATAAAATATAGGTGCATAAAATGGCTTGTGTCTCAAATGAGTCAAATTGAGACAAAATTACTTTACCAGTTTGGTAAATTTTGAAAAATAAACCACATGAAAGAAAGATAATATTATGGATATGTAAATACCCATAAATTTAATTATAAGAATAATATTTTACATTGATGGTCATTATACACACCACATGTAAGAAATAGGAAGTGAACATAGATTATGTCACATAGGAAATAAAAGTGAGACGAGAAAACCCATACCTTAAGTCTTGAATATATTCCTACATGGTAAAACCCCATGTATAATAAACATAAGTTTATTATACATCTACCAATGAAACATATAATTATATCTAATACCATATATTATTTGTTTGTGACTTTATATTACCCATTTATTAACAAATCTGTGTTAATGTAAAGTTGTGTTTACTATCTGTTTTGTTTTTTGTATATGTTTTGGCCTGTTATTATTGATCATATTACATATATCATGATTTAATTATTTAAATAACGAAAAACATGATTTAAATTTAATATATATTTAGTATAATTTTTTATTATAATCCATAAAATATAGAAATATGAAATGGAATACATTTTTTGTGCAGATAGTAGGGCGTACGTACGCATGAACATTATTGCCATTTTATTATCATATTGAATAAAAGAAAGTAAATGAAATATATTTATATATATAATATAATTACATTATAATTATTATGTAATATATATCATATATTTCACTAAAACCATCCTTAATACATTCCATGTAATGTGTGATCCAATCACATCACTTTGAGAAGGCGGTAGTCCATATTTCCATAAATGATGTTATCATATTTACACAAAATGAAAATCGTGAAGTTTTGTTTTATATAGTAATTAAATAAACATAAAAAATCACAAATATAATACATATAATATAAAAATTTAGTTCTCATCATAATTCCAAACCATGATAGGTGGTAAAGGAAAAAACAAACAACATTGTTTTGTGAGGCGGTAGTTCGTTGTACACAAGAATGGTATGTTTGTTACCTATTAGATAGAAGTTTGTGTAGCAATTAGTATATAACTTATAAAAAAAATATAGGTAAATTTGGGATATTTAGGTTATTATATAATAATATAATAATAATAATTGATTTTGTCGAGAATGAAAATAAGACCGAGGAACTTGAGGAAAGATGTTTCCTCTTCTTTGGGTAAGTCCATTTGGTTTGCACCAGAGAGATTCTGTGGTTTGTTTTATTCCTAAAGTAAGTACTATATGATTAATGGAAGGATTTAGGGGGATTATTTATTATATTTTAGGTGATGAAAATTTATTGATAGATCTGAATATGTGGGAGTGTTGAGTGCCATTTTATAGTGGAGGAGTGGCATTCTTGTAATTTTTTGAAAAGGGAATTCCACCCATGTTTTTCTCGTGTAAAGTGGCTCCAATAATAGTAAAACAATAATTAAATGGGGTATAGGGTATAATTAGATACATAAAATGTATTTTTTGTAGTTTTATAGGTCATTTTGGTCTTTATGTTTAATGTTTATTCATTTTTTAAGCTAATTTTTCTCTTAATCATTATAATTTATTTAAGCACATTTAATAATATTTTTTTGTCAGAATCTATTTTGAAATTATTAAAAATTATAAATTATGTGGTTTAAAAATATTGAACCCATTTTTACAAATTCAAATCACATAATTGGTAGAAATTAATTTAAATTTAGTCCCATAAATAAGGAGACAAAGCGGGTTTTCAATGTAAAAATTTTCAAAAGATTCCTATGTTTTTATATCTAATTTCAATATGAAATTACTTATAATTAACTAAATTGGATTAATTTATAAAAATTTATATAACTAAACATTAAACTTAATAAAAATATAATTTATCCTTATAAATAATTTATAAAAAAGCATCTTTTGAATTAAAATTCAGTGTTTTTTAACTATTCATCAAAAAATAAAATTTCTCATAATAAAACAAAAAATAAACCCAAAGTAAATTCTGATATTCCCCTTCAAAAAATGATGTTTATTTTATCAAATATAATTTATTAACGTATCAAAAAAATATTTAAAATGGGTTTTCATTAAAAAGTGGTAAAATTACCCTTAGAGAAATACATCTTCTTATTTATAAATTTTTATTTTTCATTATCTTATACTGATAATATATATTAGATAAGTATAAAAATTTTGAATGAATATATAATATATAGATTTTATTTAAATCATTAATCAAACTTGTTTAATTTATTGATATAAAATTGTGTTTGTACATAGAAAAATAATTTTCTTAGAAGAGTAATTTAATTATTTTCAAATAATTCGTACATTCACTTATACTATAAAATGTAGTTAACTTTCCCTAATTGTATTATATCAAGGATTTGTTGATTATTTATCTCAACTCTAAAACCCATCTATCGTGTTAACACGTAAGGGATTGCTGTTCACATAGAAAATCTATTCTGATTAAATCATTGATGAGTTAGTAATATGAAAATAAAATGAACATTTATTAACTAAATAATTAAGAAAGTATCTATTTTAATTTATTGGGATACATCAAGGAATGGAATTTTAAATTATATAATAAAAAATAATAATATTTTTTCTAATAGATTATAGTTGGGGAAATCATATTAAAATAATTATAGAACTCCTTACTTTGAATTAATTATAGTTTTATTTTTAATAAATATATAGTGAAACTATCAACAGGGATAAAAATAGGACATATATTCCAAACATGGTATCATATTCAGTATATATAAAATTCCAATGTGTTTTACCAATCTTGAGGATTCAGATTTTTTATTTCCACATATGGGAGATATCATGAGTGGGAGTGAACTAGTGTATTCGAAATTTAAATTTAACCTCCTAATGGTCATGTGATATTATTTATTTGAAACATTTTTTCTGCCCTTATTAAGAATAAAAAAATATTTCTAAAAAATACATGAAATTTTTTTATATAAATTACCTTTAGTAGGATATATATTATTTAGTGTAAAATCGTTGTAGTGTTGGAGTTCCAAAATCAAATATAGGAGTGCTGCTTATCATTATGATTTAATTTCAAAATCATTGGCCATTTAATGTTTTAAAAATTAAAAAACACTATAAATCACCTCACTCATTAATAAAAATTATTCAATGATAAATCTAGTGAACACCATCATCTTCATTAACATTGAATATGATATTTCACCAAGGTTGATATATAAATCCACACCGTCATCATCAACATAATGAACTCAACACATTTCCAAGAACAATATCTAGGAATACTCTCTCGTTTTATATAATATATTCTATAAAATTAATTTTTTCTCATTTTTTAAATCATAAAATTAAATTTATTTCTCTAGATAGGTGAGAGAATCTCATCTCTTCCATTTTATAAAACCATTAATTTAATTTTAATAACTCACTAAAAATAAACCATTTTTATTCTTCAAATTTGAATCAAAAAAATAAAAATTCATTGAAAAAAAAAAATATTTCCAAGAATATTGAAAATATAAATATTGGAGAATTTTCTTCTAATTGAAATCATGATGTGACACAATGATTTATGAGAAAATCAATAATCCCCTTAAAAAGTGAAAACTCATCTCAATTAGAAAATTAAAATTTTAAAAATTAAAAACCTTTTAATAAATTATATATATTGTATGTCCTGGAATAACTATCACAATCACAGTTCAGTGGAAAATTCATATGCAATGCTTAAATTTTATAACTATGTCCATGTTAACAAGAACAACCCAAATAAGTCATATTATGAATTTCTTTAATAAAATCATCCTTTGGGTTTATAAAATAGTGATTTATTCCAAAAATAAATTAATCAATTTTAACATTTATAGTATCCAAAAAATGATTTTATATTTTATGATTCACATAAAAATAATCATAATATCAAATGATCCATACTTGGTCTAGGAAACAAGAGATAAATGACCAGATATTCAATAAAAAATTATATTGAACTCATGATTTTATCACTACATTGATAAATCTAATCTTAACAGTAACTATTTTATTTATTTTTATAAAAACCCTTTTAACACAACCTGTTATTATTTATACTATCCCAAATTGAGAAAACATCATACTCTTAGTAATTTTTCCAACTCATACTCTCACCCTTTTTAATCCGAAAATATGAAATAGATCTTATCCCTCATCTAATTGCATTGTTTATAGAGAATATTTCTTTAATTATATATACAATACCTATATTATTTATATTTTTAGAGAATTTGGGGAATCCATTAACAAACTATACTACTTAAAATAAAAGTAATTTTTTCCCAATATGATAAACTATTCAAATGATAAAATTATATTATTTAAGGAAAAAAAACATCATAACATGGAACATAACTTCATAATCATTTCTACATGTCCTTAATCCCTTTGAAAAAAATTTAAAAATGTTTTGTGGTCATAAAGTGCTTGGTAATTGGTATGAAAAATCAAAAACATATTAAACCAATACGTACTTATTAACAAACAATTCACTTTGAAATTGTATAACTTTTGAATACTACATCAACTTCAATTCCTAAAACTTTTTCATATAAAATAATAAAATATATCATAATTTGAAAATAATAATATTGAATGTTTCTTCGAGAAAATTGGAAGTAATTAAACTAATTATTCTTGAAGAAAAATTTTTTAAATAATAATAAAATAACAATTATTCCATAAAATAGAAAACAATACATTTTAAAAGATAAAAAACTACCCTTTGATAATAATATTCACTTATTGTTTATTGAAATATAAAATTTACTATATAAAACCATTATAAACGAATGTAAATACCATGAACACTTCTCAGGGAATTATATTCATCAAAATTAAAAATAAATTTTTCAATAAAACTTATAATATAGTAATATCATTAGTTATTCCCAGCATTGATTCTATAGAAAATAAATAGATTTGGAACCTATACCTGACCACCCAAATATTTTATTTTCAAATCCCATCTACCGAAATTTGAAAAAAAAAATAAGATTGTATTTTTCATCATAAAACTCATTAATTATAGTTTTTCAATACATAAACATCCTATTTTTAATAAACATATATAAGAATTTTGTTTCAAGGAAACTATTTAGAATTAATTTTCTTGGAATTTAATAGTAGTGAAATTTATATAAAAACATTAAAAGTTCAAAAAAATGAGGGAAACTCCCTTTAACTAGATTCTTGTATTACTTTTGAATATTCTGTTATGGTACACTATGGTCAAAACATTTATGGATCTTTTTACCAACCAAAAACGGAAAGATGGGTTTTTAGATTATAGGATAATGAGTATTAACATAATGTAGATTCTAAACACTTTTTTTTTGGGAAAATGATAAGGTATGTTCCCATTTTATAAGAAATCCTAAATGGATCGTCCATAATTACTAATTGTGTATAAATTTTTAAATATCTATGTGATCATAAAAATCACATAAATAGATATTTTCATATATCCATAATCTCATTATCTTTAAGATTTGATAAAATATCATTTAAGGATACGTCCAAAAAAAATATTTCTTCTCACTATTATTCTAATCACACACTGTATCGCACTTATCCATATAAACATTTTCTTTAAAGATCCAAATATCATGATTTATAAAATTAATTATAGAATTATCCACACTTATCATTCTTATTCTATGACGAAATAGATCGATTAAGATCTAATTTAATAAAAATATTCTATAAGATACATATTTTTAATGTTAGTAAAATTACATGCATGAATGGGTTCACATTTTCTTATGTAATGGTTTTAAAAATTGGAATCCACTATATAATATTATTTAATATGTTGAAAAATATATGAATTTTTAACTTCAATTTTATTCCTTTAAAATTTTCATTGTTAACCCCAAAATATTGTAATACTCTGATATATTTACCAATCCATTAAAACATTAAAAATATCCTTTTACCATTATATTCAACATAAATTTTAGTTTATTTTTATTACATATCTACATATATATATATATATATCATTCACCCTATGTTAAACTTAAAGGGGAAATGATAAATTATGACAATAAAATTTCTAGTAGTGGTTCTCATTAAAGGAGGTCCAAATTTTCTCTATAAATTGTAGTTAAGAAGTTATAAGATGAATCTAATATACAATTATAAATATATATAAGAATTAAATTTACTAAAAAGATAAATTTATGATTTATGAAAATAATGTAAAATACCCACTATAATAAATAAGATCAACATTTCCTTTCATTAAAGTAATTAGTTTGGAAAATGAAAGTCACAGCATATTACAACGCTATATCATACTAAAAAATATGCCCAAATTAATTGTCTTTTGAAAATAAAATATTTTTAGTGTTTTAAATGTGATGATTTTGTACAATAATTCAATTGTAATGTTTCATGATGCTTAATAATACATTTATATAGAACTAAAATTGAAATTAATAAAGATAAAAAGTGATTAAGAAATGGTTTTTGATGTGAGTAATAAATTGATGTTACATAATGAAAAAATATTCCATGTTGAAACTATAATCATAAAGTGAGTCGTGAAAGTTTAATTATACTATAAACTATATATCACATCGTAATTACTTTTAATTGAAATCCCATATATATTTTATAAATATGTGGTCATGATAATTTTGATGAATATGGTTATTATATACTAAATTATCTAGGTAAACTAAATTTTAAATTTTCAAAATAATATGTTCGAATAAATGATAGGTAAAAGAAATATGAAACATCAAAACCTTTATGAAGATGTTAAACTAAATATAAATAAGTAATTCAATATGTCATGAATGCTTCTATAAAAAAACCAATGAAATTATGATATACAGCTTGAAAAAGTAACCAAATGATGAGGATATAGTATTGATTGTGATTGTAGATTACTGAGATATCACAGAGGTAAAATATTATCTGAATATGAATGATTTCTTGGATGATGTGTAAGAGATATGGATAAATCTGATGTATCAAAAAGAAAACTCCATATAGGATATGATGGATCCTATATGGTCAAATATGAAATTTTAAAGGATACATACCTAAATATTCCATAAATATATGACCAATGTGGTAGGTTTGAATTAGTGGTGATCATTTTATAATTTAATACCCTAAAAAATAAATCGCTATGACATGTTAATGTTTTAATCCTCTCAACTTCAAAACACAAACTCACATGCATACAATGATGAAGAATATAAATATAATTCACATAATTATTTAAAGTATATGATACTGATATCTATACCTAGTCAGTACTATGTCGGATCCTTTAATTCCCTAGATATCTACTAAATAATTCAAGTGAATACATAAGAAAACTCCCATGAATATCTTTCAATCTCAGTATTGGAAATATTGCCAGTTCCCACCAGTTACAATATTTTATTCTTCTTCTAATCCAAATTAATATTGGAACATTGAAAACTACTCACTGTGAACTATTTCAGAATTCATATATCTCAAAAATCATTTATGAGAAGGTATAATTATATCCTCTCAACACTAGACTCTTCCAGAGTTTGTAACTTCATTCCCAACAAAATGATATTTAGAATGGAGACACTTATTTTACCATTAATATTTTTGGAAAAAAATTATGTTAGCCACACTTCAAATATATCTTCTTTGGGTTTTTATAAATTTAGTGTAATTAGTCTCAAAATGAATTACTTATTTAAATACTACTATAATAATCAAACATATAGTAGATATGTATAATTTGAAATCATAAATTTTAATATGTTTATAAATTTGGTTGAACATCATTAATGTTTCATGGAAACTCTAAGTTTATTTTAATAATCTCAAAATATATCATCAAAACATATTTTTGTATAATCTTCAAAACATTCCATGAATCATGAACTTCATACTTAATATTATCTATTTCAACTTGTTTTCTTCCCATGAAATCAATTTCTTTTTCTTGTTCATCAAACTTCCCTAAATCCAAATTTTAAATAATTATTAATTAGGTACTCCTAAAAATATTAAATTATTTTATTTTAAACATGTTATTATACTACATATCTTCTAGAGGTAATTTTTATTCTGGTTGAAGAATAATTTTTTTGAACATGTACATTTTTACTTAGAGATTCTCTCTAAAATAACACTAACAATATATATTCACTAAGCATTATTCTACCCATATTAACTAGAAATATGTTAATACTTTATAAAACCATATTATTTAGAGTATATAGAGCATTGTACTAGTGTTTAATTATAGATTTCTTTAAATAGTACTCAAAATAATTACTTTTTTACTTATTTCTATTTTTCTCAACTTTAACGTATATACAACTAGATCCTTCTCAAATTCCCTTATAATTTTTTTAAAAAACTATAATTCCTCCAATTTATGTTTTAATAATATTAAAAATGTTATGAGAGTGAAATAGTCAATGAAAGTAGCAATGTAAAAAAAATCACCATTTGTAGATTGTAATCTCATCGGCCAACATAGGCTAAATTGTAAGATCTCAACGGGCTTTGTGTACTAAATTTTAAATTTCTTATTAATTTTAATAACCATCCATAATTTCTATCATGTTTTGAATATAAAATTATCTTTCCTATTCTATTATGGTAAATTGGTTATGAAAATTTTCATTTAAAGTATTTACAAACTATTCTAGATAAGATGGAAAAGTCTCTAGTCCCTCAACGATTTTTATTCCTCAATACTCAAATTGATAGAATTACTCATATATATAACCTAGAATATATTAATACTGGTTTTTCAACCATATTAACAACTCCTCCATATTTCAATGTTGATTCACATTTCTATCCTTTAGAGAAATTACAACAATAAATGATTTTCATTATATCTTATTTTTTCCAAGTTCCTTTCATTTTCTGGTAAATGTAACTTTCCTTATATATGTTTCCATGAAATTCTTAGCATAGTGACCAAGGTGGTCTCATCACCAAAAAAATTACTCTGGAGACTTTACTTTTTATTTTCTATTAACATCAAGAAATTTTTCTTTTCTACAAAACTATTGTTCTTCCTTAATTAATGCCTATAGTTAAGGAGATACATCTTATATAAAATATTATACATATTATTTTCAAATATCCCACAACACTAATAATATTTCTTGAACCTTTATCTTCTATAGTAAAATGAATTTAGCTAGAATAAGTTTTTTGAGATTTATCTAAAGTTTCAATATCATATTTCTAGTAGATGGAGAATCATTATTTTTAGAAGTTACATTCAACTTTTGTTGAGTTTTATGACTTATAAAACACTTTCCTAACCCATTAACAAACAAAACAAGTTTTGATATATTTTTCTAGTAAAATTATATGGACATTTGACATTAATGGATGTATATTTCCCCTAATTATTTTTTGGAGAGTTATCTTAGCATCATGAGGTGTTTTTTCCTTCACCTAAAAATATTTTTTGAAATTATCATTTATCTATTTCAAAATTATTTTTATCCTTAAGACATATTTATTATGTATCAAACATATATTCATCCTTAATAGTATGTTTTAAATAAGTCACTTCACAATTTTCCCTATTGTGAAACTTTTATAATGAGGGCCTTAGTTTACTCAATTTATACATCTTCATTTTTGATAAAGCCTTATTTTCCTTCATTATGTTTTCTTTACATTCCATTTCAAAACATTGGATTTTTTATTATGTTTTATTTTTTTCATTATCCATCCCTCATGTTCTTATCACAACATATATTTAATAGATGTTTCTTCACCTCATTATTTTACACTTATTTATGTATCTTCATTTATTCTAATATAATATATAATGGTTGTGGAATTCTCTATAACTTCATCATCGATGAAATTTTATCATTAAAAAAATATCATTCTTTTTTAATCAACTTATATCCTTTGTTCCTTACGGTGAACATTTTCTTCTTCTTTTGAATTTTTTATATTCCTTTGATGTTTTATCCCACATATTTTTCTGATTTTTATATTTATAATTATCATTTCCATATTATTCATATTTCCTTGTTAAAAATTTAATAAAAATTTTATGATTCCACCTCACCTGAAACATCTTATTGAGAGATTTCCTTTGTTCTTACTTAAATCTTTTTGAATAGATATAGAGATATCATAAATAATTCTATTATCATTTCTTTATCATCTTATTTGTCTGTTATGTCATTATAGCCCATTATTTTATTTTATAGTTTTAGTTTTTTTATATTCCTTGGAGCTTCAATATCCATATCATCCTTAATCTTCCTTTTGAATGATGGAGGGTTAAATTTTTCATATGAAAAAAAAATATATGATTTATTTTATCAAGAAAAATATTATCTCTATGAAGAAATGTAGAGATTTTAGGACCTAAACTATCTGTAATGTTTCTCATCAATTTTTTAAAAATAGTTAAATCTTCCCAGATATATCTAAAGCCTTGAATGTTATTGAAATTTTTATTCAATCAGGTTATGTAATCATTAATTGTTTCATCATATTCCGTTCTAATATCTTCAAACATTATTTTTTAGATTTAATTATTTTCTTCCAATACATTTAGATTCACCTTAATTATTCATTCAAGTGTTTCCCATGTTTCCTTCACTATTTGGAGACCCAACAACATCATATAATAACAATATTATAGAATTCTACGATTTTCCATCAAAATTGAGATTTTGTTTTTTAGTAAATGACATGGGAGAATATTTTCCATGGGTATAAATCCTATTGTATATGAATCAATCAAATCAAGTAAAATAGCCATATTATGTTGTATCGTTATGTTTATGTATCTATGATCAGTTTTTTCATCAAATATTTCATTACATTTTATATTTATAATTATGATATTATCCATGATATATAATATAGAGATATTATATAGGGAACCTCATATCATTTCAATTGAATTTCCCATGAATATATGGACCACTAAGAATGTTATGGGAGGTTAGATTAGTGGAGATATTTTTACAATTTTCATACTACTGAAATTAACCTCTATAGAATCTTAAATTTTTAATCCTCTCAATGTTAAAAATAATCTTCACTTACATATAATGATTAATAATATAATGGTACTTCATGGAAGTTTTTATAAGGTTAATCCCCAATAAGTTTAATAGTCATTTCTATAGAAACTCATATTGAGAAATTAATATCCATTAAATAATGTATGTAATCATATTTGAGCTTACTAATTTAATTCTAATTTTGTATCCCTATATGAAAAAATACTATTTCCCTTTAGTCATGAGGTTTGAATTTTCTCTTAATCCAGCATAATATTGGAACTTTGAAAAATTCTCATTATGAAATCTATCTAGCATAATTTCCCTAGAACATTACTTATCATAAGTTAACTTACAGCCTCTCAACTATACATGATTTCTGAATTTGGAACTTTCATTTTAGCGCAAGTGTCTTCATAATTAAAATAGTTCTTAGACCCTCTTAATTTTTATATAATGTTTTTCATATACACTTATAATATATCTTCTCCCATTATTCTCAAAAAATCAAAAATTAATCTTTAATGGGTTTCTTACTTTATATACTCCTTCGCATCCCAAAAAAAATTATATATATTGAATTTAAAATCTCTAATTTTTGAACATTCATTAATTTTGTTTAACTCCTTCAAAACTTCTTGAAACATTAATATAAACTTAAATATCCTCATAATACAACATCAAATCATTTTTCAAGACATCATAAAAACATATCTATAATCACAATATTTTATCAATAATATTTAACATTGGTCATACAACTTGACATTGGAATAGTTATTTAAATTTAATATAATGAAAGTTTCATTAATAATCTTATAGTAAATTTTCATATAAGGGATATTATAGTTTTAGTTTCAAATTTATCTACTTTTATTTTGGTGTTTCATAAGATTTCACTAAAATAAAATATTCATTAATGATACATTTTATGAATATGTGAATATTTTTATTTTCTTTCCTCGTTTTTTCCCACATCATTAAAACATAGTTGTACACAACATCCTGAAAAGGTGATTCTTACTCTACCTTTTAGTCATCATTTTTATAGGATTCCTATTGTAAAACATTTTTTTACAATATATTAATTTGTTACTATTTCTGGTATTAAATCTAGAGAATTATAATTTTGATGATATCAATATATTGCATCCAATATTTATCTAAGAAAACAACAACTCAATATTCTACTAATAATACATAAATTCAATATTATTTTGATAATCCGACAGCTCAATATTTTTCTAATTATCTAGGTTCCAGTGTGCTTGATTTTGTAAAGGTTTTTCCTATAAAAACTATATTGGTATTCTCATTTCATGTTTTTTCTTCTAAATTCATCACAAGTCATTTCCTTAGTGGCTAAATTATTCATGCTTCTATAGTTTTTCATTAATAGATCATTCTATTGAACTAAATATTCTACTACGTGGACTCTACCATCGTTTATGGAAATTTATATTTTCCTTTCCAATAAACATCACCTAGTTTGATTTATGACTAATTCATATCATTCACCTGGTAGTCTTACCATTATTTGAAATATATCAACATTAACAAAAAAAATTTCAACAAACAAAACAGAATTACAAATCCAAATTAAATGTTGTTCAGTAATATTCTCTAGGATAATATAATGTCTCAAAGGAACAAATATTCATAAGATATAAAAAAATATTTTGTTCATATGTAATGTTTTATATTTATATTTAAGAAAATTTCTTTAAATAGAAAATATATTTGTAATAAATTTCATTAATTTCCACTTAAATGAAAAATATGTATTCCATTGAAAAACTATCAACAACAATGTATTTTTTAAACATGTAGCATAATTCTAATGATTAGTATATTTGGATGAGAATCCTCAAGATAAATAAAATATTTTGATTTTACAAAAAAATACATATGTAATATATTTTTATCATCTGATGATCTATATTGTTTTATAAAAGGGAATCTTATTTCAATATTCACATGTAATATATTATAACCATCGTACAAAATGTTTTTTTCTTGAGATTATTTCTAAAAATTCAATATATATATATATTTGTTTCCATTTTTTATCTTTTTGATACTTAATAATAAATACCACATATTTAATAATAAATATATAATAATTGAGGATAAAATAAATAGAAAAGTAACATAAATAATAGATTCCAAAATAAAAATACTTTTAACAGTTATATACTTCTGCATAAAAAGTCTTTTATTAATCTTTAATTTAAAAATAAAATTTTAAATTATAATGAAAAAGTTTTTTATAAAACATCATTTATAAGGTCCTAGAGATTTCATGAAAGTGAAATGATATACACACCCCTAGCCCAGAAAGGATAGGCAAAATCACTCTTTAAGGGTTGACCCACTCCATTTATAACCCATTATAATTTTATAGCCCAAAAGACCATATGGTTTGAATAATTAAATGGACCAAAGGAACATAAAAAATGACATAAAGAACACATTATTAACTCCCTGATTTTACTATCATGTACTAGGGTTTTTACAACAGCCAGTGCCATTGCCTTCATAACCACCTGTGTCATCATCAATAAATAGATCAGAAATACCCCAAAGGGAGGCTTCTTTTGTTTAAACCCAATCCAAATAGAAAATTATATGGTGAAATGACTACTTATTAAATCTCCCATCAGCATATAAAAACAAGTATTATTATTTGAAAATTTATAAATATTTTTATATAATTAAAATAATATAAAATATCATATAATTGAATAGTTTTTACAAAATATACGAAAACTATAAATTTTATGACCCACCCCCACGTGGATCCCCTCCTAGGCTTGTTGTGAAGAAGATGGTGACACCCAATATAAAACCACCAGGATTTTAATTTGAATTTTCTACATCAAATTAATATTATATTGAATATTATTCATCATATGAAAAATATAACTAAATGGATTGTTATATATTTTATAGTGGAATATAAAGAGTAATACATCAAGATAATAATTTGTAAATAATTATTTATAAAATTACATGAAGATTAAAACCTCATATAATTAAAAAGTTAGTTAAAGTGATTTATTTAATATATAATTATATTATTTTCAAAAATAATTTGATATATTCTAATATTAATTAAATGACTAAATTTAATGCATATATTTTAAATAATAAATAGGATGTCATTAAAATCATGTACTATTATAAAGGATTATTTCTATGTGAGTTTTATTATTCTATAAATTTTTATTTTTATTTTAATAATTTTAATTGAAAGTAGAAAATAATTACACTAATAAAATTATACAATTTTAAAATCAAAATATTGGTTCTCATTTAATTTATAATTGAAGTAAAATAATTTTAAGAACAAATAATGTTCAGTAAGTAATTTTCCTATAGAAATGGTTTTTCATGTTATTTTATGTTTTTTATTAAATATAAAATTACAAAAATTTATAATTTAAATATGAAAAACTAAACATAAGTTTTTTTTTTGCAAAAAATATATATTATCATATTTTGTTAAGAATTTTTGGAACATTTAGATTTTGTAGGGAATTGTAAAAATTGAAATTTTTTTATGAATATGAAAACTTTTATGAAATCATCATGATATAATTATGAAATAAACATTTTTAAAACCTTTTCCTTTTCCAAAAAGTTATTTATAGAGTAAATCAATTAACTTTAAAATTTTATGTTCAATTTAGAGACTTATATTTTACATTTTGGAACAGAAAATTTATTTTATCCAAAAAATTAAAAAATTTATTTGATTATAAATGATTGCTTCAGTGGTTTCATTTGGTTTTTCATTAATTTGACTATCATATAAACCTATCATTTTAACAAAAATTAATAAATATAGTGAATCATTATTATTAATGTAAAATGGTTGAAATGAAAAAATATTCAAATTTATATTTTAAAAACACACCACTCCTCCACTTAAAAAAGGAAAAATTCTACACCTGAATTCTCCTAATACCAAAATCACATTATATCATCAAATATATTCCCAAAACCCATGAAAAAATATATTTACCCTTTCATAGAGGTTTTTTCTCACTAATCGACCTACCCATTATTTCTTAACACGTAGTTTAACGAAGTACAACCGAGGGAAGAAGTAGTTATCTCAACTATGTTCTTCAAAGTTACTATAAACTTATATCTACTATAAATATCTTTAATAACAATTTATATATTGTCTTAAGTACCATATGTATAATAAAATTATATTATATTAATATAATATAAATTATCTTACTCCCTTTTTTAATTCTAAAATTAAATAATCACACATGTTTTGGTTGTTTTGCCACTTCAATAGATATTGTATTCCCTTTCTCATCACAACCTTACATATATGGTTTAATAAATGGAATTAATTATGAAATTTAATATTTATAAAATTATCAATATTATGAAATGAAAAATTGGGAATTATATTTATGTTATTAACAATAAATTAACACAATAGTTTTAATCACCAAAAAATGAGCTATTTGATACATCTTTTAAAAGGTGAATCTATTTTTCATACTATACATAACTATATAAGTATGGTATAACCAAAATGGTTAATAATTTATAACAATAAAATTATTGATATTTTGAAACTATTTTATAACTCCTTTGACCATGGTAAATATACTAATGAATATTTATATAAACTAATTAAAAACCCCAAATGGTTGATACCAGTGAAAAATACACTAAAAATGAAAAAAATATTATAATAAATAGAAATTAAAAAATAAATATAAATGTAAAATATTTTTAAGACCATATTTAAAAAAATAATTTGGTTATCCAACAGGATAAACACGCACTCTAATAGAGTTGATATATAAGCTATAGGTTTTCATTCAAAGTCTCCATTAATTTCAAATATTGATTTTTTACATCCTATATTTTCCTCCAAGTCTCAAATAAATAATCTTTAAATTAAAAAATTAATTCATTTAATTCATTTTTTATTAACTTATAGTCTCTTTCCCCCATGTAAATTTATATTTTACACACTACATTTTTTGTAAATGTTACTGTTCTACACATTTACCTTTTGGTGTTATATTCCCTATAAACCTCTATCTATATCAATTACTCTTTCTATCATACTCATATGTTGATGTTTCACTATTTATTCTTCCATATCATTATATTTTTTAGGATAAACATGTATTTATGGTTTTCTTGATATTTTTTCTAAATGTAAAACTCTATAAATATTATATGGGAATCTTTTTAATGTATATATATATACAAGTTTCTTGAATCATAATTCTTATAATTTTCAATGTTCAATTATTGAGAAACATTATTGATAAAATATTTTTTTAAAATCATTTTGTTGATTTCCTAAAAATTATCATTGAATGTTTTTCATTAATATATTTATTCAAAAACATCAACAAATGTTCTGAAAGATCATTTTAAAAATCCACTTCTATTTTTATTTATATTCCGTTTCAAAGAAGTCAATTATATAAAATTATTTAAATAATAATAAAATTTATTTAAAATGATTTTTTTTACATGTGAATCCTTTCAAAAAGGATATGTTTTCATTTTATTTCAATTTTTTTGAAAAACTAAGAAATGATTTTCTTAAAACCTATTCAATATCATGACATCCTTTGAATGATTTTTATCTATATCATACTCTTGAATTTTCCACTATCTTTATTAATGTATTTCCATGAATATATATTTTATACAAATGAATTATTTAATAAATAATCCATTGATTTAATATTTATGTTCTTACACATGTTCGTTTAATGGAAATGGAATCATTATAAAATAAATGATCCACTATAACCACTGACTATGCTTAAAATTCCCTTTTCATAAAAAAAAACCTTTCTTTCAATGCATTTCATTATATATTCCAATTATTTCATTATTTTTATAAAAGGGAGCTCCCCTATATACCAATACAATAATTTAATAGTGAGATTATTAACTATGACATATACCCTTTATCTATGTGATTTTAATACCTTATATATTATTATTATAATTAAAGTGTATATACCTATAGAGTTAATTAATTTCATTGGATTCCTATTTAATTTCCATTGGTGTATCATGCTGTTATTATTTATGGATTTATGTATATTTTCCTAATGTGGGACACATATTCATGATTATGTTACAATGTGACTGGTAGGATACAAAATTTTCATCCCTTTAATGTATTGGGTAATTTTTTCATCACATGAGTTACTATGTATAGTTCATGGGTAATTACCCTAGATCATTTTGTTATGATATCTTGATAGTGAACTTTTAATTATCCATATTAAATCATGTTTTATGTTTTTTCAACATTCCTATGATTCCATGTAAATATTATTTCTACTTATTTAGAAAAAAAATTGTATGTTATGATTAATGACTTATTATCTATGTTTTCTGGGCTAGGATTTACTTTTAATTTGCTCATATACCTTCATTGTATTCACATACCAACAGGTTTAACTTATTCTCACTTATGAAATTAAATTTTTTTCAATAATTATTGACCTTATTAAGAATTTTATCACACCCTTATTATGTTTTATTTACATAGTGTAACATACTGCCCATCCTCATTGGTTTTAGGCCAGTTGGAGTTTATACATGGCCTTAGGAAACATCCCCATGATGCTAAAGGCTGTCAATAAATTCAACGGGATTCATAAATAGTTGGGGATGATTTTTCCTTTAAAACTAAAATACCCAACCTAGGTATACAATAACTAAATAACCACAAAATGATGCATAACATAATGTATACAACCCAATCATACCAAGAACAACAATACCTAACTATAACCAATCACCATGCTATAGTATTATACGGAAACCAACATAGTTCAATGACCCCAACACATGAACTCAAAATCCCCAAATATTCTCAAATATCAACTCCACAATATATCCCAGAGTATCATAATGCATCACTAAATAAATGACATAATTTTCCTTTACATGTGTCTTATTTAAAATATAAGAAAACATAATAAAGTGCCTAAGTAGGGGGTGAGTAATGATAATCAGTAGGGTTTCCCCATATGAATTCCCTACTCACACCGCCAAGATAAAACAATTTCGAACATTTAACTAAAAAAATTATATAAAACACTTTAAAAACATTTTAAACAATTTAAAACAAAGCCAAGAATTTTCATAATAAAATAGTTTTCATAGAAAAAAACTAAATATGTACTTAAAACCATTTCAAACATCCATTTTGAATAACCCATTACAATCCACACATACACACATGAATTCCCATATTACAGTCCCATACTCATTAGAAGTCTCTTTTCGATCTACTAAGTCATCACAAGGTAACCATATACCAGTGTCCCAATGGCATATTCCCCTTCTAGAGGGTTACATCAGTGTAAATAAACACACCCCAATTTTTTTCCCCAAAACTATTCAAAACCAATTGTGCCAAACCCATTCAATAAAATAATATTTTTATTGAAATAAATTCCACAAAACCTTTTTCCATGAATCAAACGAACCAAAATTTTAAAATCATTCAACAATACACTTTTGGTAACAATTCCTTAAATTCACAAACTATCACTAAATAATGTTTCTACCAATATTTTCACAAAAATATCATAATCAATTCATATAAATTCAAAAAAAATGAAATATATATTTCTAGTTCTAGAAAAAAGATTCAAGATTGAATCCACCTACCAAATAAAATATGGAATAAATGAGTAAAGCCACAAATTATTCAACAAAACAAGTTGAAACTCCAAAAACCCACTATAGATCTCATTCAATGCCATTAATAAAAAATAAATATCATTATTATTGGTATCAAATGACATATATTTGCCCCCAATGGATTATATCTTTGAATCCAAGAGAGGGAAGACAAAGAGATCTAATGAAAATAACCAAGAATAGAGACATTCCAAGAAATTTGGAATTCAATGCATAGTGATTTTCCAGTGAATCACCCTCAGTTCAAAGGGAAGAGTATTTACTGCCTTTGGGATGAGAAAACCCATGTTAGGGTCATAATAGTGGAAAAATGGGTTAAGGGGCTAAACCAAGTTATATCTACAATTTTTTTATCTAAATTTGGTTCGGGCATTGTTAACTCAAATAGTTAGGCCAACCATGAAATACCCATGCATATGCCTCTTCCTCAAAAGGAACCTCTCACATTTGGCTCGCACGGTTAGACAAAACATGTGCTAACCATGAAGAATCCCCATGTCCCATGATTCATGGTTTCTCCTTTGTGTCCACACTATTTAGCCAATCAATCCACCTCACCATGAACCTACCTAGAGATCAATGTTTCACTTTTTATAGTTTCCTGGAGGTGTTTCAAAGTTTCTACTAACCATGCTCAAACCACACACCTGCAAAAAATCCCCAATAACATTTAAAAAGTACTCTAAAACAACCAAACATTCCCTAAAACACTTTACATACTTAAAAATAATACATAAAAAGTTTTTAATTGAAGTCATGGGTGCTACATTATCCCCAAAATTGGCTTTTCCACCCCTATAAATTAGAAATCCACCATTGAAGTGAAAGAGTTCGAGACACCACACAACCATTTCCTTTCTCATTCCATTGTTTCATCTAGAATCTGACCATGTTTCCACAAAACCCACACAATATTGATGAATTTACCATTCCATACTCTCTATTTCCTATCCACAATCCACACGGGCACATGAACTAATAAAGAATCTAATTCTTGAAAAAATTGATCCCATCGAATAACATGTTCAAGATCAGGTGGATACTTTTTCAATTGAGATACATGAAACACAAAATTAAATGCAATGAACCGTGGGAAAAATCTAACCTATATGCCACCTCAGAAACCTTTTTATGAATCTCAAAAGGGCCTATGTATCGAGGTGATAAATCTCCTTGTATTCAAAAATGAAGATGTCGAAGCCTTGGAAATATTTTCAAGAACACATGATCACTCACCTCGAACGAAAACAAACATCAATGATGATATGTATATGATTTATGGTTACTCTAGTCTATTTCCATCATGTCCCTAATCAACTGAATCTTCTTCATTATTTATTGGACAAGTCACTTCTTGAATAGTGAAATATCACATGCTTCCATCCAACCAAGTGAAGAATGATAAGGACACCAATAAAATTATTCAAAATGATCTATATATATCAAGTACTAATAATGTTTTCTATATGGGAACTCCACTAATGGTATGTTCTCAAACCATGATCAACCAAAATCTATTACATAAGCCCACAGTATGTTTTATAATGTTTTTATCATCCATTCAGATTTTCTATCCATCTAAGAATTATAAGCTGTACTCATAGTCAATTGAGTCCTAAGGTCTTATTGTAATAATTTCCATAAATGATATGAAAACCATGGAACTTTCTCTAATAATATCAAAAATAGTATGTCATTATTCTCGAACACTTCTTGAATATATATGTTTGACACGTCCTCCACTATATTAGATTCATAAATATGAAGGAAATGGGTTGTCCTTGTGAGTTGATCCACTATAACCCATTTGGAATCGTGTTTCTAAACCATTCTTGGAAGACTTATTAGATAATCCATGGCTATTTTCTCCCATTTCTAAATAGGAATAAGTAAAGACCACAACATACCTACTAGTCACTAATGATCTCCTATAACCTGCTGAAAATTGAGGTAGCTCAAAACAAATTGATCCACCTTTCCATTCATGACCTCCCACCAAAACTATTCTTTCAATGCCTTATACGTCTTCTATATTCCAGGATGAACAACCCATCTCAAATGTTGGTTTGCATAAAGATGTTGTTCGTGAAAAAACATAGGTATGACCAACTGATTTTGAAACCAAAAAATTGAACTCCCATCCATCTTTCATGCCTCAATGTTCTCCCCATCATTGAGTTTTGACCCTATAACAACACATTATGAATCGGATGTGTGTCCGTCTTTAACCATTTTAATTAAATTAGGATAAAAAGAAACTGGAAGGTAAACTAAAATACTACCTCAGTCTTCATAATCCATTTTAATTTCATCTATCACTGACATCAACTGCCAGAGTTCTAAAGCCTTTTTTTCAATTTACTATAAAAAATTTTGATTAATTAACAAACCAATGAATTTCCTTTACCAAATTAATACACTAAATTAAAGTCAAACATTTATAGATACACCATACATATTCTTTTTCTCTAATTCAAACCCATTTTTGAGAAAATATGTTTCAAACACTTGTCTTCTGTAAACATTGTAAATTTCTCACTAAAGAGGTAATGACACAATGTATTCAAAGCATATTCTATAACATCTAACTACATATATCGTGTTGATTAGTCCTTCCCATGAAATCGTAATTGTCGTGATCTATAAGAAACAACATTATCATGCTACATGAGAACACATCCCAACACATATCCCATGGCATTATAATACACCATGTACCCTTGTCCTAATTTCAATAATATAATTATTGGTGCAAATGTAAGGTGAACATTAATCTCTTAAAAATACTTTTGACATTAATCATTCCATTAAAATGGAATGTTTTTTCTTTTTAAAACATTCATTGGTGAATCTAGTCATGAACATTCCAAAAAGATAATTGGTAATGAAGGTTTTTACCAAAATTTTCACAATAATTTCACAATAAATTCCACAAAATTCAAAAAAAATCAGGCCTTCAATGAAATAATAATTTCCAACAAATTACCCATGGATCAGAGGTAAGACTATCTACATCCTTTAGAAGGAGAGAAAACTATGTTACAAGGGAAATAGAAGAAAAACAAGGGGTTAAGTTGATAAACCAAGTTAGATCCATAATTTTTTGATCTACCACTTTATTCTATATAGTTATCTCACATAGTTAGAAAATCTATTTGCTAACATTACATAGGCATGTCTCTAAAAAATAAACTTGTATGGTCGGATTTCAAGGTTAGATAAACCATGTGACTATTGTTCAAAATTCCTCTGTCTGAAAGATCATGGTTTCCCTTGGGTGGCCATACGGTTTGAGAAAACCATGCACCTACCCAAAGTATAATGTTCAACTTTTCATGGTTTCTTACAGGGGTTGGATTCTTTCAACTAACTATTATTATACTAGGAACCGCCATAAAATCCCCCAAACATGCCAAAATTCATTTAAACCATCCTAAACCTCTCTCAAATACTTTACAAACATAAAAATCATACATAGAGGGTTACATGCTTGAAACTGGGGGTGATACACCTAGTTTTTGAAAATGATTATTATATATGTTATTTACATATTGATATCTTGTGTAGAGAATTTTTTTAGGGGATATTAGATAATTTTTATATCATAATTAATTCTTAGTTTAGTTCCAAAAATGTATATTTTATTGAAACGATATGGGTTTTATTAGTTAAACTTTAACTCTAAATATAAAATATATTATTTATATAATTAACTAAATATTTTTAAATGATATTTTAATTATGTATGGTTAATTTGGGTCATCACAATTTGTATTAAATCCAATTTTTATGAATATTTAGAACCAGATCCATGGATATAGGTATGGGGTGTCTCATTTAGTATCAAAGATGGGTTTAGATACCTTAATAGATTAATATTTTATTATATGATGATATATTAAGAGTTAAAAATTCTATAACAATTTAATACTTCTATGGTTAATAAATTATTTAATGTCATTCAAAACCATTTTTGAAAACATACAAGATTGGAAGTTAAGGTGATTAATGATATTACGAGAAATTATTTTTTTAAGAAAAATACATGATCAAGGAAAAAATATACCTTAGGGGTTTTATGTAAATTTATGTCAATAAAATTTTGGTTATTTTTTAAAAATATTAATAAAAATAGAGTATATATGATTAATGTATATATTGATTGATATGGGATTTTATGTTCCTTCAGGATGAAATAGAAAATTAATTTCAAGGAGACTAGGTTCCAATGAATTTTTTTTTGAAATTTTTTATGAAATAACCTAATAAATTTAGGTTTAATTATTATTGGGAATTGGGACAAGTATACATTAGTGGATACCCTACGTATAAAACAAAAAATAGGAAAACATCATCAAATCACGATGAAGTAATGAGTCTATAGATTCTTAGAAATGAAATCCCTACCTAGATACTACAATGGAAAATAGTATCTTACTCGGATAAACCTAGGTATGATAAACCAAAAAAATTGTTTTCGTATTAACTTGATTTTCACTCGGTGCATAACAATAGGGCCTAACCCAACACCTAGTTTGAAAACCATTGGGAAAATACTATAGGTATTTTACTGTATATTTATGAAATAATTTCAAGTATTTAATTATATTTTAATATAATGATTCATAAATACATTAATAATATAATCATCAATTTTCATCGGTGAAGGAAAATAAAATTATGAGAACCTAATTATTTAAGGGGGTAGAATATAACACACAAATATTTTATATGTTTTTTTCCATTAAATAAATTCTATATTGAATTGAATGTATCATACACAATAGTGAAAAAATGAAACTTTTTATACTTTATAATGAAAGATAATAATTAATACATCATGAAAAAAAATGTGAAATATTAATAAGAAAAATACATGAAGAGTAAAACATCATATATATAAAAATATTGTTAGAATACATTATTTTAAATATTATTAATATTTTATTAAATAATTATTTTAAATTTTTTATTTCTAATGTATTTTTTAAGATTTATTTTTAGATAAAAATAATTATTGGGTTACGATTAAAATCATTTATTTTTTAAAAGTCATGGTTTTCATATAATTTTATTTTTTATGTACTTTTTGTTATTATCAAAATAAATTAAACTAAAAACTATTAAATTGTATTTTAATTAATATATTTCGTGTAAAAACAAATATAATTACTCAAATGTAATTGATAAATAATATAAATTTTTATTAAGAGCGTCTAATGTTTCAAACTTCATTTTCTAAATGAAACCATTTTCATTTTATTATATGTTTTTGTTTAACAGTTATTTCCCCAAATTTAATATTTTTAATATAAAAATATTGAATTCATATTTATATTTAGAATCTAAAAATTATCATAGGTTGTATTATTTATATTTTTTCAAAAATAAATTATTTTTTGGGAATAATAAAAAAATAGCCTTTACAAATAGTATATCATTTATGACATCAACATGATACAATAATGACATAAAAGTTTATGAATCTTTATTTTAAAAACAGAAACGTTTTTAAGGAGTAAAATAATGAATTTATAAAATTTTATATTGAATTTAAAAACCTATATTTGGCATTTTGGAACATAAAATATTTTTTATCCTAATAAAAAAACTAATTTTTCCATTGCATATAATTTAGCGGTTCAAATGATACATTCTATTTTGGATGCATCTAAATATTAATGAATGATAATTTATTTAATATTTAAAATATTTTTTTTATAATCATAATTATTCCAAGAAAATGGATTAAAAGATAAAATATATGTTTTTTTATTCTAGAAGACCCCTTTCCTCCCCAAATAAAAGGATCCTTTCACTACCCCACTTATCCTCAAAAAATAACCACAGTTACTCGACCAAGATAATCCAATACCACTCCCGAAATGAATTTTACACATCATATTGGTTCTTATCTCGGAAATAGACCATTCTAAGAAGACTTAATGTGTACTCAATTGGGGGACAAACAAATGAAGAGGTAATTATTTCAACAATGTTCTTTTAAGTTTTTCTCAAATTCTATTTCCCCTATATAACTTCACACCAAAATTATATAATGAAAAACCTATATTATATATAATTAAATGTAATTATATTAATGTAAAATCCATTATTATACTCCCCCATTACATCGAAAATGAAATTGTTACCCATATTTTGGTCGTTTCTCCACCTCAATAAACAACGTATTCAACTTTTCATCACTGCCTTTCAAGGATGGTTCCATAAAATAATTTACGTTGAAATAAAAAATTTCTAAAATTTTTATTTTTAATAAAATTAGATGCAAAATATGCTATTGATATTATAAATAAAGAATCATGTTATATTTAACCACTCAAAAACAAAGAAAAATGAGACATTTTTCGTAATTTTAATATACTGTTAATAATAATTGCAATTTTATAAATTTAGTAATCCTAAACTGATAACTACATCATAACTATACATTTATAGAGAGTATGAAACATTTTTGTAATTCTATTGACCACATTCAGTGTACCAAACCAGTTTTAGGGAAATTTACTAATGAATCCCATGTTGCTGATGAGAGAAAAACTAAATGATAAATTAGTGTCATATTATAATATATTTACCATATTAAATGAAATATAAATAAAATATATTCATTATAAATTATTTAACAAACATATTTTAGTTATCCATGTTGTTAAACGCAGTCACCAAGTCATTCAGTACTTGAGTTAATGATTTTCATCTTATGACTCTATTTTTTTGAAGTATGGATATTCTAATTTATATCTAATACTATTAATATCAAATAAAATATATTGAAATAAATATATTACTAGATTAAATTAATTTATAATGAATTTTTGGTCTTTTTCCATCCCATTTGGATTTATATTTCACAGACTATATGGTTTGTAAAGGCCTCTTTTCTATATCTGTACAAGTTTTGTGCTATGTTTTCAATTAATATCTATCTCACTCACTTCCACTCTATATCTCCCTAAGATGATAATATTATAATAATTATTCATTCTTATATTCTCCCTTTTGGGTATATTTATCTCTTTATGATTACTGCGATACTATTTCATAAATTCAAACCTTGAGAAATTATGAGGGAATATTTTTCATATCTTCTTTAAGATATTTCTTCCATCATAAATATTATTATTTTAAAGTTTTCTTTTTTGATAAATTTTATTTATAGTTTTTTTAAGCCCATTTATTATCTTCTCAAACTGGATTTTTAAAGAGAAACAATTCCCTATTTATAAAAAATATAAACAAAGGTTATAAAAATTACATTCAATATCTCCCTTATATTATATCCTATATTCCACTATAAACACATTACTTATATTATATATTTTAAATAATAATTATTTTTAAAAAATGAAATTTTTTTAATTTAATTGTATTACTTAAGGTTTATGTATTTACATTTTCAATATTGATAAAAAAAGAAATTTTTTCAATAAAACAAATTTAACTTCGCATCTTACTTTTAATTATTTGCATCTATATAATTCTCTTTCATGTTTAACTCTTTCTAATGGTGTATTTACTTGAGTAGTATCTTTCAAATAAATGGATACTATTTTAAATAATCTTTTGAATCACTATCTATATTCATACATGTGTTCTATTTGATATAAATTAAATATCTATAATAGAAATTATCCAACACAACCTTTATCTTTCCTAATCATCCACTTCGCAAAAATGTATCTATTCTTCCTATTAATTTCCCTTATGAATAACCTATATTTTATTATTTTAATTGAATCATGTTCACTTAGATATCCATACATATATTGATTGGGTAAATGTTTTACAGTATCCTTGAACCTGTACTCTTGGATCCATTTCTAAAAATATAAACATTACATCTATTTATATGATATCGATAAATGAGACCCAATTTATTCCATAAAAACCATACAACATAAAAAAGGAAATATTGGATCACTTACATACCCATGTTCCTTTTAGTTTTATAGTTTTAGAGAATTTGTAAAATATCTCACCGACATGAATTCATAAAAAAAATTAAAAATGATCAACATCATCTCTAACTATACCCATCTTTTCATATTCCATATTTAGTTTTTCACATCCCCTAAAAAATATTCACATATGAAACCTTTCTACACTGAAATAATTTAACAATATTCTTCATAACTTATTATATAGAAAATATTATAATGGTAAGCTCAAATTCTCAATACGGGTAAACATAAGCCTTAACAATTTAATTTCATTAGTGTGAATGAGATGAGCATGATGTTATAGTGAAATAATCAAAGTGCATGAGCACAACATAAGATAATTCATTACCATCAATACATGGATCATCAATCATGAAACATCATATAAATATTTAAAAACCTTAAGGTTTATTTGAATCAATAATCCTGGTCCCTGAAATTTCAATATTAATCAAAGTAATCATTAAAAATCCATATATTTCCACCCATAAGAAGAATCTAATAATTTATTTAACAAATAAACTCATTTTCTTACTTTATAAAATCATAATATTTCTATATAATCCCATATACAGCATTGATAAATCATATATTTTTCTTTTGATATCATATTAAATTCACTCTTATATATATAGTAACCCTTACAGTCACATGTGGTGTAACTATCAGAGTTAAAGTTGTAATAACCATTACTTTTACACAAATAAAAAATAAAATTATATTCCAAAAATCACTTATGAGAATCCTAATTGGTCAACTCTATACCCTTACCCAATGCATCGTAGAGCTATAATGGGATCACCCAACATGGTTTACAATGTAACCTCCCATTGTCATTAATAATTCCTAATAACCATAACATAAACTAATACATAAATCTTTCCTTTCATTATAAAACTCTTAGAAAAATCTATTATTCCTTTCATAACATGATTAACCCATGTAAAAGAAATGATTTCCATGAAAATATATTAAAACAATAATAATACATCCATATAAATATTAAGGATGGTATTAATAAAAAATATCCCCAATGGAGAGTAAATAACATCAATGGTTATTAATATTGACCAATGGAAATTACATTAAAATGTTATTAAAATCATTATTGGGTAAAATAACCATTTCAAATTGAAAGTAAATTTTTAAAACTAAACATTGACAAAATAATTGGGAAGATATTTTCATTTGAAAATAAACATGGAAATATATATATATTATGTTTCAAAAAAATTATGGTTAGGATGGTGGTAAAAATTACCAGGTTGTAATTGTTAAAAATAAACTTTATTTTAAATTAATTTGTAAATTGAGTAAAAATTACCCATTTGGAAAACTATAAGAAAATTATTTTTTAATCATTTTAAAAGAAGGTAAAATAGCATGTAAAATATTATTAGGGAATAATTTATTTTTATAAAAAACATTTTTGGAATCATTTTAGTATACCTAGTTTTGGATGAGAAAGATTCTCTATGTAAAAGAAGATATAAGATCGGTATTAATTACAAACAACTTTTAAATTGTTTCATTAAAAAATAAGGGAGGAAAAAGAAAGTAAACTTACAAACCATATTCATAACTATATTTGAATAAAATTTATGTGGATAAAAAAATAATAGCATATGATTTCCCCCAAGTAATCTTGAATATAAACAATCTTGGAAAGAAATGAGATTGTAAGATAAATACTTTTCCACCTTAGTAACTCTTCCATTGTAAGATATTTGAACTAATAATAATATATGGATATATAAATATCATTAATTATGTTAATTAATATGTCAAAATTCATTTATGAGTCATAATTTACACCATACAAGGTAATCATGGTATAAAACATGAATCATGTCTAAATAAAATGGGATTGAGATGAAGAAAACCCTTAAAAGATTATATCATTGAATTGAGAATTAATCAATGGAGATATTATGTTTAAAAAATAAAAATCCTGAAAAAATAGAGATATATAATAAATCAATTTAGATATAAAATAAAAAATAATCATGGAATAATGTTGTCAATGAAGAATAGTTCTAACCCTACGAAAGGTAATTATGTTAATGACCCTTTTATGACATAATTACTTTCTTGTAAAATCCCCTTGGATGAATTAAATAAAATTGAAAATATAAATACCATAAAATATGAAGTATTCATGATATAACATGTAAATAGGGAAGTATATACATCATAAAAAATAAATTAGACGAATGAAAATAAAGTGTTCCTTAATGAAGAAAAATTGAGGCAAAATCCCTTACCTCGTGTTTAGACTTTCTATATTTTCCCTTTACCACCTATAAAATAATATATATATAAATTAATTTATTTATTAAAAAAATTATATGATTAATTCCTTATCATTTAATCATATACTTCATTTATTTTAATTTCATATTTAAATACTTAGTCAATTAATTCCACGTCAAATTTTTTGAGGACATTAGATCCATATTTTAAAAAAAACATATTTATGTTAACTATGGTAAGGGGGTATTTATTAAATAATCTCAAGAATAATAATCATGGAATAATTATACTTTTTAAATTTAAATTATAATTTAAAATATAACCATTAAATATAGTTATGAAAAATAAACAATGTTATAATCATTGAGATGATAGGTCGTACGTACTCATGGGTGACGTTTCCATTTTTCAACAGTCAATATGTAAAGAAGGTAAGTATTATTTTTTAATTAAATAATGATAATAATATCATAAATATCATATTAATTATTTAAATATACCAAGATATATCATCCATGTGATGTGGTGATGAAAAAATAATCACATCGCTCCATGGAGGCGGTAGTCCAAACATACACACAAACAACGTTATCATTTTCCCATGAATGGAATGGTAAAAAAGTAAATGATATTTATCCTTTAATAATAATAGATATTTAATTAATATAATATATTAATATTAGTTCTATATTTATATCCAATCATGAGAGTTGGTGATGGAAAATGAATTACATCTGTGCGTGAGGTGGTAGTCCACCGTACACATGAATGATAGATTCATTTTCCATTTGATAGAGGTTGGAAATGGATATTGGTTATTTCACTAAAACAATAACATAATACGATGTTTAATATAATTATTTTATTATATCATCCTTTTTTGGTATTAATTTAATGGTGTTAAAGAAAAAATAAAACAAAAACACTCGATTAAAAACTATACTCATTCTTTAGACAATCTCTTTTTCTTTACACCTTAACACCTATAAAGTCAGTATTGTGAAAAAAAGGCCTATAGAACTTGAGTAGGGATATTAGGAAGTATTTTTTTAATTTATTTTCTGAACCAAATAGTTATTTTGTTGTGATTAAATGAGAAATAAATGATTACTTTTAAAAGATAGGGGAGGGGAACTCTTAGAATTTCATAACATATTAATTTAATATAAATTAATTGTGATGTCAAACTGACGTAAAATTGAAATGATTCGAATATAAGATCACTATGTGTAAAATATTATCATCCAATTATTTTTGTATAAGTTTATATCACATTTTTATCCATATATTTTTGTATTTATCCCTCGTTGACCCTTTTACACTAATCACGACAGTAAGATTTTTTACACATTAAGAGTCATTGTAGTTACTATAATTGGAAAGAAATCACATAAACAGACCATGGTTGATATTTTCATCCATATCATAATATTTTTTCTAAATATTTTATTTTATGTATTTTACATCATTTAATAAAATATTACTTTCATAAAATATCAATAATGTTAGTTTTAGAACTATTCAGTTACATAGATTTTTTTAACATCAAGAAAAAAATAAAATACAAAAATATATATTTTAAGGAATACCTAACATTATATTTTAAGGATAAAATTAACAGGTCACATTAATTATTTCAACTTATACTACTTTTAATATTTTTAATATAATTTATTTTATTTTTTTATTAATTGAATAATTATTATGTCTGCGTTGTATAAACATTTTAGGTAATTATTTATTCTATAAAAATTCAAAATAAATTAAAATTATGAATATAAATATTTTATATTTGAAATGAAAATTTATAATAGAACATATACTTTATTGATCTGCATGATAAAAAATTTATTGTTATTAAAAAAAGAGTGTAACATTTTTTACTTTTCTTTACTTAAAATATAATAAAGATCATAATCATATAAAAATGGAAATAAAAGGACATAATACTTAATATTGTTTCGAGTATGGATGAAATTGAATCATGAAATAAAATTATCAAAAGATTTATTTTCATTTTTGTTTCCTCATCATTTTAATATTTTCTTTAATTACCTGATTTAACCTTTACCGTGATAATAAAAAATACTGAATTTACTATTCATATAAACCAAAAATAAAAGGATGTTATTTATCATGTTTTGGAGAACTAATATAAAATATGGAATCAATTATTAAAAAAAAATATAAAAAAATATTATAATAATTTAATTTAAAATTAAACTAGTAATTCGTGAGGAAAAATAGTTTTTCATAAAAAATATTATTTTTAGTATAAAATGTTTTTACACTAAATTCATGTATAATTTTTATTTAAAAAACTATAATTATTTAATTTTAAATAAAATTTAACTAATAAAATATTAAAAAAATTAAAAAATATAAATTTACTTTATAAATAATTTAAAATAAAATAGAGTTTTCAATAAATATTAGTTTATTTCACTTTTCAATGAAAATTAAAACTTTTTATAATATTCTGAAAATTTAAACTTAAGATATATTTTGATATTATGATTTCATAAATAATAAAATTTTTATAAAATACATTTTTGAAAATTTCCAAATAATAATAATAATATTTTTCTCAAAAATTAATTAAAACCATTCTCTAAGAAAACATGTTTTTGAAGAATAAAATAGATTTAACAAAAATTGAGTAATAACTTTACAATAATTAATTAAAAAATTTATATTTAGTAAGGCCTTTTTTATTTCATAAATTAGTTATTTATATTTATACCTTTACATCCAATGGCAGGTTATAACAATCATTTTCAAATAATAATATTTTTTGGTTCGTTGAAGCTCGGTGTCACATATCTTGTATGCTATTGATCATATTCTTTCTTTGAAAATATTTGAATATTACATTATCCTACCATTTAATAAATTGTGTCCTCTAAATTTAAAATTTTTCTTAGTAATAAAAATACCTTTGTTAAAAAACTATATCGTAAAAAGTATTAATAAAACTTCCCCTTGAAAAGAGGCAATGTGAAAGAATAAGGCCGTATAGAGTGACACATAGGTTTTTATATAAGAAAACATTAGTTATAATTGAAAATATGGACATATAATAGAAATATAATGCCCAAGGAATAATATATAGTCAGATAGAACATGGCCATGATAAATTTATCCATCATAACATCATAAATTTGTAATATATTAAAACACCATTGATTTCTTGGTAAAAAAATTAAAATACATAAAATTTTTGTTTAAAGATACTATTCCTGGAGTTGAGTAATTTCACTACCATATAGACTAATAAAATAAAGAAATATACTTTCTTTACAATTTTAATTTCAACCTTTAAAAAATTTCCACTACATTCTCATCTTTATCTTCAAATGGTAAATATTAGAGATGATTTTTATACCTAAAGCTCAAAAATTAACTTTTAATGGATCACATAATCCAAAAAAGGATAAAAATATTTTACTACTATATTTATACGTTAAAAAATCATAGAATAAGATAATATAACTCCAATAGTTAACAAACCTTCATATAAATAAATACAACATCAATCTCTAAAATTCAATAATAATACCCATATTTCAAACTAAATTATTCCATAAATAACTATTCTTAAAAATATTCAAAGTCTTCTCAACCAATTTTAAAACCCATAAATCTAAAGGATATTTGCACATATTCTTAAAATGTAAATTTAACATTTATCACAAAAAAATTAATTACTCTTAAATTATATTCTCAAAATTGTATATAACCTAATCATATAATCTCCAAGATATGATAATCATTTCCATAACTAAAATGAATAACAATAAAGCCACATTAATTTTATAAATTATATGAAAAGATAAATAAAACATTATTTCTCAAATAAAATACCATAATATTCTATTTAGCATTATCAAATTACATTCCAAAAAGCATGACCTTCTTCTGAAATAACATTAGTCACATAATCACCAAATAAATTTTCAATCTCAAGATAAAATAAAATATAAAACATAAGTTACCAAAAGAAACATAATAATTATTTTCCAAAAAAAATAAGTAGAAATATAACATCATACTAACTAGGAATTTACATTGGCCAGTGGTAGGCATTACTCCCTTATCACCATTCAGTTATGGGTAAAATCACATGGCCTTTCTAGATGAGATGAGTTATCACCTAACCTGTAGGTTGTCAATTTTCTAATACTATATAATTCTTATAACATTTCCCATAATAATTTAAGTTAAAAAATCCATAGTGTTTATATATAAATTTAAAACTTATTCCATAAAAATATATATGCATTATTCCTAAAATAATACTTCATGTTAAACCTTTGGGTAATACATACCTCAAAAAAATAAGACATCTCCCAAAATATCAATAACAACATTAAACTTCCATCACATAAAACCTAAAATGGGGTTTCCAAGAATCTAATATTATAATAAACCTCAAACTTATAAACCCATGATTATATTTGTAACTATTAAGATAACCACAGATTAAAATACCCAAATCTCAAAAGTTATTTAAACCCTGCTCTAATACATACTGTTTTTTCCTTGAGCTTACACTCCCAGGTCAAATGTATAAAAATTAAACATAACATTTCTATCCTTTAATGTAATAAATGTTACCCAATTTGTTTCACAAAACCCAAAAAACATCAAGATGAAATATTGTATTTAATACATAACCAATGAACTTTTAGGATTATAGTTTTAGATAATTAGTCCAAACTCTTTGTAATATAGATTCGTAAAAAAGGGTTTATAAAGATCAACAATATCTCCCACTAAACACATATTTTCATATTCCATATTATGTTTTCAACTTATCTATAAAAATCTTCACATATTAAACCTTTTAGACAAAAATAAATTTTAATTATTCTTCATAACCTGGGAAATACAAAACATAAGAAGGGTGAGAAAAAATAATCAGTAAGGTTAAATATATTTATTATCAATTTTATTTTTTTATCAGAATAAGATGATCATGAGGTTATGATACATAATCAACGTGCATGATCATAACATAGGGGAATTCATATCAATTAATACTTGGATCATCAATGATTAAACATGGCATAAATATTTACCAAAATAAAGGTTCATTGTAATCAAGAATAATTAATTATGTGATGTCAATATTAATCAATGGAATAATTTAAAATCTATTAATTTCACCCCTTAAAAGTAAAAATTAATTATCTATACACATAAACTCATTATCTTACCTTGTGAAATAATAAATTTTATTTAAAATCCTATGTAATTCATAGATAAATCATTAATGAATCTTGGGGAATCATTTTAAAATCACTCTTACATATATAGTCACCTTCATGATCAAAAATGGAGAAACTTTCATAGTTACAGTTGAAATAGACATCACTTTTGTACTTGGAATAACCATCACAATATATTTCCATAATCTCTTCAGAGAAACGAAATTGGGTAAATCTATCCCTTTACCCAATGCATTAGAGATCTATAATAGGTTCACCTAACCTAGGGTTATAACAGAACCACCCATAATCATAAACAATTTACAATAACTATAACATAAATAAAGTATATATAGATTATATTTCATCATAAAACTCATACAAACATCTATTATCCCTTTCATAACTTGATTAAACCAACGAAAAAAATAGGTTCCTGAAAATCTATTAAAAATTCATAATCTATCTAGATAATGAATGAGTATTATATCTATATAAAATATACCTATAGGACCATAAGTAAAATAAAGTTATTTTGATGATGATGAATGGAAATAGCTTTAAATATCATTAGAATCATACTTCAGAAAAATGAACATTATACTTTAAATATCGTAATTAAAAACTAAAAATTACTAAAATATTGGGGAAATAATTTTATTTGGAAATAACCTTGAAATATATAAATGATTTTTCAATGAGAGTAATATTCATGATAGTGGGAAGATCCATTCATGTTTTAAATGTTAAAAATAAACAATCTTTTCAAACATTTAGTAAAGGAAATATAAAGGGGTCATTTGGAAAACAATAAGATATTTCCTTTTAAAAAAATTAAAATAAGGCCACGTACCATATAAAATAGATTTATGAAATCATGTATGTTCATAAAAAAAATTTAAAACATTTTATAAATCATGTATATGGAAGATAAATATTACTGATTTAAATAAGATACAAGATCAATATCACTTAAAAACGATTTATAGATGTTTCTTTAATAAATAAGAGATGAAATAGAAATTAACCATTTAAAACACATTCATAAATAGAGGAGAATAAAATAGATATATCTCAAGAAAATAATAGTGCATGATTTCATGCGAAGGAACCCTGAACATAAACCATCCCAAAAAGAAAGGAGATTTTAACATAAATCCTATACCACATTGGTAAGTATTCAATCATAACACATGGAAAGTAATAATAAGATATAGTTATTTAAATATCAATTATTACATTATTTAATATTAAAAAAATTCTTTCATGAGGTTGTAAGTACACCATACAAGGGAATCATGGTGTATAATATGAAACATGTCTCAAGAAAATGATATTGAGATAAAGAAAACCCTTGCAATGTTTATATCATTGAATTGATAATTAATAAATGGAGAGATTATGTGTGAAAATTTTAAATCCAAAAAATAGGTTTAAATATATTATAAAACAATTTATAGATCATTTCATAAATAATAATGTAATAACAATGTTAATGATGAATACTTATAACCCAATGAAAGAAATTTGAGTTAAGAATCCTTTTACCAATTAGTAACATTGAAGTAAAATATCGTTGGATTAATTAATAAATATTGAAACATAAAATAATATTAATAATTAAGGATTAATTATATTAAATTTAAAATGATCAGTATATCCACCATATAAATTAAATTATTTTCATAACAATAAAGTAGACCTTAATGGAGTAAAAATGAGACAAAATCCATTACCTTATGTCTAGAAATTAAATGTATTCCTTTTAATAGTTGTATTATAAGAATATATAAATAATTTATTTAATAATAAAATTTTAAAATATTAATAATTTATCCATAAATAATTTATTTCATTTATTTTAATGAAATATTTAAATGCTTCGTCAGTTAAGTCTATATCAGGTGTTTTGAGGACGTTCGGTTTGTATTTTCAAAACGGGTTCAATATGATGATTGTGATTAAATAGAATATTATTAAATTGTATATATAATAATAATAATTAAATAATTATCATTTTTATACATCAAATTTACTTTTAAATCCAATCATTAAATATAGTTAAGAAAAATGAACTATGTTACAATTATAGAGACGGTAGGTCTGATATGCGCATTAATAACGTTTCCATTCTTTAAAAATATTTATAGATTTAAGTTAAGTATTATTTTTTATTTATATAAAAATAAAAATATAATAAATTAAATATTAATTCATTAAATATACTTATATATATAATCCATGTGATTTGGTGATGAGAAACGAATCACATCACTTCGTGGAGATGGTAGTCTACACATACGCATGAACAGTGTTATAATTTTTTAGCATATTGAATGGTAATAAATTAAAATATATATTATAATTTAATAATTATAAATATTACATGAATATAATATTTAAATATTAATTCCATAATTTTAGCCATCTCTGATATGTGGTGAAGGAAAAAAAATTACATCGATCCACAGGGTGCTAGTCCGCCCAAAACCTGAACTTTGAATTTCATTCCCATTTGAGGGAGCCTATAGATGGGTATAGGTAATGTCACTAACATTTTAACAATAGAACATAATTAATATGATTATGTTATTATCTCATCATGGTTTTATAATATTTTTAAGATTTGTAAGAATACGTAAAAAATGATTGATTAAGATCTATACCACTTCTTCAAAAAACCTCTTTATTTACACATCAATACCTATAAATATCCTATATTGAAAAAAATAACGCCACTAGATCATGGTTAATGGTTTTTTGAAATTATTTTTTTAGGTAGTTTCTAAACCAAATGGTTCTTTAGTTGTGATTAATGTATAATAATATGTTCCATTTTATAATAGATGGGAGGGGCACTCTTCGAATTTTTTAATGAATTAATCTAATATAAAATAATTTTTAAGTAAAAATGGATCAAAATTGATAATATTGAAATATAATATTAGTATTTCATTAAATAATCTCATAAAATAATCTTTGGAAAATTTAGGTAAAATATTTACACTTTTCATTTGATCTCAAACCCACATCAACCCTTTTCACACTTACTTGGAAAAAAAGGTTTTTTACACATTGGGGGCCAAGATATTTACTATAAATGCAAAAAATGACAATAAATAAACCATGGTTTATAATATCAACCACATAATAATAATGTTTTGGATTATAATAATTTTTTTAATTTTATATCATTTAATTTAATATTGTCCTCATGAAATATAAATAATGTCAATTTCAGAACTACTCAATTACATTGAACTTTACAACAACAACAAATATTAAACTATAAAAAAATATTATTATATATCCCTAAAATTTTACTTTATTTATAAAATTCTTGTTTCACAATAATTATTTCAAAATATACTACTTTTAATATTTTTAATATAATCAATTTTATTTTTCTATTAATTGAATAACTACCATGTCAGTATTTTTTAAGTATTTAAGATAATAATTTACAATAAAAAATTAAAAATAAATTTCAAAGATTAAGATAAATATTTTATATTAGAAATTAATTTTTTATAACTGAACATATACTCTGTTTATCAACATGTTAAAATTTATATATTTATTAAAAATAAGAGCATGATATTTTTTACTTTTTTTCATGAAATATTATAAAGTTCATAATCATATAAAACTAGAAAAAATGGCCATATAAAAAAAATATTAGATGATTATGGAATAAAATTTACCCCTTAAACAAAATTTATGAAATTTTAATGCTCATTTTTGAGTCCTAGTCATTTTATTTTTTATATTAATTACTAGATTTACCCTTTACTGTGGTATCAAAAATTTAATTGGATGTTGTTCATATTAACAAAAAAGTTAAAAATTTAAAATAATTATACATGATGATTCTAAATATGGAATCTGTTTTTAAAATTTTAAAACATATAATTGTTATATATTAATTTAAAAAATTAAACTCGTAAAACGTGATAAAAAATATTTTTTAGAAAAATGCCTATTTTAAGTATAAAATATTTTTATACTAAATTGAAGTATAAATTTCATTTTAAAAACTATACTTAGGTTATTTTAAATCAAAATAAACTAATAAAATTATAAATCTAATCCAAAATATAATTTTACATCCTAAATACATTAAAAAAATGTAGTTTTCAATAAAAATATTTATTTTTCACTATTCACTAAAAAATAAAACTTTTCTCAAAATTCTCAAAATTTCACTTTATTATAATTTTGATATGATAATTTAAAAAATGATAGGATTGTAAAAAATATATAATTTCAAAAATTTCATTAAATTAATTATAATATTCTCTTATAAAAATTAATAAACACCATTTTGAAGAAAACATGTTTTTAGATAATAAAATGGCTATTAGTGGTTCCTGGTTTCCGTTCATCCTTCAATTTCTTCTCCCCTGTAGTGGTTCTATCGGAAACTTAGTGTTCTTATTATTCTTTATTTCTTATTTCTTTGCCCGGGTCTTCTTCTGTGATTGTTTTATATGTGTATCAAATCTTATTGTAAAGAGTCTTTGTTTGGATTTGGCGTCAATAGTGTTGGTTTTGAGTTCTCATTGAGGTTGTTCATAGGGTTTTAGGGATGATCGGAATTGGTTTTGGTATCAAGAAATAAGGGATAGTTTCTTTGGATCTAGCATCTAGTCTCTAGTGACCGTTGTTTGGTTTTCTCATTGTGTCTCTTTCAAGTGGGCCTAGTGGTTTTATTGGATGTTTTAGTATGTGTGGTTAGAGAGGCCAAGGACATTCCAAGAGGCACATCTGGCATCAGCTTCTTCTCATTTGACTCAATTTTTAGTGGTCAACGTGACTTTCCCCTATTCAAGAGCTAGCTTGCGGCTCCGAATCTCATTGCTTGAGGTAGTTGGTGGTGCTGGGATGAAGGTGAAATTTCAAATTTTGAATTCATGGATTTGGTTAATTTCTATTTTGAATTTTTATTTAAGATTTTCAGTGTCACCGTATTTGAATTTTGGAATGTAAGGTTCATAATAAAACATAAAGTATATTTTAGAGAAAACAAAAAAAAAGTATTGGATAGATTAAGAATAAAATGGATTTAATAAAAATTAAGAACTTATTTCATAATAATCAATCAACAAATTTATATATATTAGGACCTATAAATATATATTTAGTTTTTTTAATTCATGCCTTCTAAAATAACAGATAGGATATAATGATAATATTTCAATAATATTATTTTTGGTTTTATTTAAGCTCACAGTTGTATATATTATACTCTATCGATTGTAGTATATATCTTAAAATATCATGATATTATAATATTGATTGTATTGTATACCCTTTATCTATATTATATAAATACTCTAAACATAATTATCCTAAATGATGATTATTTACCTATAGAGTTATTAAATTTCATTAGATACCCTTTTAATTTCCATTTGTTTTTAGTGTTCTAATTATTGATGGATGTATATAAGTTCTCCATATATGTCACATATATGAATGTTATTATTTTGATATGATTGGAGGACTAGAATTAAATCGCTCCAATACATTTGGTAATGTTTTTATATTATAATATACCATAGAAAATACATGGGTAGTTGTATTAACACACTATGTTATATTTTCTTGGTATTTAGGATTAAATTTATTCTTGTGATATCTTGTTTTATGTTGTCTCCACATTCTTATGATTCTATGATCTTATGATATCTCATTCTTTATTCCCTAATCATTATGTTATTATTCAATACATATTATCTATAATTTATTTGTTATTATTTCATTATGATTTATTTAGGTACCTTGATTATTTTATCATATCCAAATTTGTATATTATTCTCATTTATGGTCTTGGATTATTATAACTTAATTATACCCTTATATAGAATTTGAGCTCACCCTTCTTATTATTTGATTTCCCCTTGTTGTTTAGAAAATTAATATGTATAATATATATAGATTAATATATTGTGTGGATATTTTTTTGTTAAATATTTAATACTTATTATAAGATAATTAATTCACAATTTAGTGGGAAGGAATTTTCATTTTATGGGAATAATATAGATTTTATTAGTAAGCAGTTTTTCTTAACTCTCTAAAGCTCTAAACCTAAAATGTTTTGTGTATGTAAGTGACTCAATATTTTTTATTAATATTTCAATTATGGATTATTATTATGAATCATATCTATTGGAATAAAACAAACTCTGTAAATAATATGTTTTTAGAAAAAAATTGGGAGTGTTGTTCTAGGTCCTCTCACCCCTAGTTGGGCTCCTTTATGGAACTATTTAGGGACTAGCACAAAATATATGAAACATAAAAATTAGATTCATCAAACTCATAAATATTAATATCATATTGAAGAACTAATAATAATAAACAATGAATAAATCAAAACTATTATCCCTTAAAACAAATAATGTAATAAAGATAAAAATGTCTCCAAAAAATACCAAATAACACTCCTGAATTTTTTTTGCTAGATACCCAAACCTCCCAGTTATTTATTTATAGCTCAGTATTAAAATTCAACATTGAAAAATATATGGTATATTGATATATATTGATGATAATACATGTATACATTGTTAGATCCTTCTCAAGGACTCTTCGTAAAATGAGGAATAATAATAATAATACCTTGTCTAATAAACTATACAAAAAACATTCACCTTTTATAAGTCAACTACAATCCAACCAAACCAAGGATATCTCACCCATTATCAGATCCAAATATTATATAATAATAACATCATAATACATCAAATAGGTAACCTACAATCACTTCTCTGGTATATTTTCACTCTAATGTCCCAATACTAAACATCATGGAACTTTTAATACCTTTTACACCCTTGTTGTTACACATCATATCTTATTTCCCGAGCATAAAATAAATACCAAAACCATACTATAATCATAATTATCACATATCATATTCTATTATAGTATTGTACTATGAACCTAAAGGGAATCAACCTCATTCCACACTTTTACTATGAAAACCCACACCATAATCAACATCTCAAACTCATAACCAAATAAAATTGTTTATCATATACTATAACATTATTTTAATACTCAAGTATTAATATACCTATTCTGAGAAATAATAGCTCAAAAACCACCTATAGTTTATTGAAAGTAAGTGGGAGTAGTAATTGATCCCTTCCCATTCCAGCTAGGATTTTCTGGTAAACAACAATAACCTAATACATTTGGGTGCCAATGAGGTTATTCAAATTGGGTGGTGTGTATATATAATCACAAAAAATTAGAACAAATAATTAATCCAAACATAACCCAACCTAATGGAATATACATAGACATCATGAACACACTAAAAATAAAAATTCCACTTTGACTTCCACATATTAACCATTTCATTCAATTACTAATCCATAAATCAACCCCACTTTCCTTATAAAACAACCCCCCACAACCCTTATAATTTCCCATTTACTCATATTGCATATCCATCTCTATAATTATCATTTCATTATTAATATTACATTCATCAATTTATTTATTAACCATGTTTAATTAAAAACCATATATTAGAAAACAACCACATTTATTCCAGTTGATTCCCATCTATTTCATTTATAAACATTCCATTAATAGTAAACTAATGTTCAATTCCAAATCACAGTTATTTCTATATTTTATATTAAAGATAAAATATTCCATACCATTAAGAAACTATATCACATACCCAAAACCATATACTAACTACTAAAAATATACCTTGTAATAAAACCTATCAACCCCCACAATTAGAAAAAAAATCCATTTCCCATATAATAATCCACACCATTATTCCCCATCATCATACACATCTCTTCATGCAAACCGAGGTATGGAATTCGTAACACCCATTTCACAATCCATAAAAATGACCAAAGACATCCGTAGTAATGAATCAAAAAATCCACATTAATAACATCATTAATATCAACAATTCTAGTTGCATGTAACATTTTTCTCTTTCAATAAGTAACTTTTACAATTCCCTTTTTATAGAAATCCTTCATATTTTTTAAAAACCTATTACATGGGTGACCATATAAAAAGCCCAATTTTCATAAAATTAATGCCTTACAGTCATAAAAAATTAAACCTTTTTGTGTAAGGTGATTCTAAACATGCAATCATGGGATCTAAAATACATATCCCTTTAGTAATAATATTCTCTACTAAAACATTAAATAATTTTTAATGACAAGAAATATCCCACCGTTATTTATAAATCACGTGGATCATCCAATTCCTTTAATTTATAATTATAAAATTTATTTTATATTTTTGGTATAATATTACAATTATCTTAACAAAAAAAACCTAAATCGTCTTTCATTTAAATATAAATAAGGTAGAGTTATTAAATCCTTATATAAAATAGAGCATCAGCAGTTATTATAAAAGGAAAATAAAGAAGGGGTGATTATAATATCATAATCATATTGAAAAACATAGTAATATAAAATAAAAAAACTACATCAAACCAAAACCTAGGGTTAAAAATTATGAATATAAACAATTTCCACCAAATTCCCTTGATGAAGGGGAAAAAAATTAGAATAAAGGTAAATGAAATCACCTAATATAATAAGAAATCAATCTTTTGAACCCAATGTCTAAATCTATCAAAGTGTTCTCAAAATAAACCAAGGAGGAACTTATGGATTCCTTAGGTTCATGGTGGAATGATGGATTATTGGTGATTTTAGATGGGATTACAAATTTATGATAGTTATAGAAACAAAAAATGGCATGGAGTGACGGGTCGTGGTCACACTATTATAGGCTTAATCAAATAATCCTTTTAAAATCGCACAAAAAATCACATGTATCTCCCTCATTTAAATATCAAAAACCCCCCACTTATTTTGATATAATTTAATAATTTTCCATCATGAACAATGTTTCCACATCGTGAATCGTGGACCTCTAAAAGACGTAGATCATCTATAACAATGTCAGGAAGAAGGAAAAAACTCTATGGTGTAAAATTAAAAAAATTAAAAAACAACTAAAACACAAATTACAAGTCTGGTTACATCATATATTACCAACGTATATTGATATAAAAACCTATAATAATTAAAAAAACTCCACAAACTCAATTAATTCCTTAAACAAGAACCCTACACAATGAACATAAATGTGGCTAAAGAAAAATATGAGTAAATAAACAATACATATGATTCTTTTCATGAAACATATGTTCTTAATATTTTCCAAATAGACTTGAAAACCTTTTATTCCATGTCTCATAAATTCATATAGGAAACACCAAATAGTATAACTATCATTCCATATAGTTATACCTATATGCTGTGATAATTAGTTACATTCCATGACATGATCCACTTAGCTGGAATATCATATTCAAGAGCACTTTCTATCCTCCATCATTCTCCCACCACCTCCATCACCCAAAAATACACAAATTAATATTATGGAAGGTTTAATCCATTACATTATATGGATTTAAAATAGTACTCTTATTTTTATATTCAAACCAATCCCGAAAGTAAAACATCAACTAAAACCATATGAAATCCCCAATAGATACAATTCAAATAGAAACAACACCATTACTAGGTATTAAAGAAAAAAAGAAAAAACATTAATCTAAAATAAATAATCAAAAATTAAAAAATCATTAATGGTAAAAAAATAAGGTTTAAAAAATATTCAGATACTATGTACTCATCTATATATCCCTTTCCCATGTAAATTCATCTAATCTACCATAAATCCACATATTGTGAACCAAATGAAAAAAATTCTAATGTGGAACTTTCTATTGATGATCAGAAATCATAACCATATTCTTCATGAAATTTTAATCACCATATATATACAAAACCCTCTTAATCAATTACATGGGATTCACTACGGAGTTATTGAAAATAATTCAACACATGGATGACATCCTGGATCTAGTCAAAATGTGTGGGAAGAACTAACCAATATTTAACCTCAAAAACATTCCCTAACACCTCAAAAGAACTGATCAACTTATGATAGATCTTACTCCCTCATTCAAATAAATGTTTTTCATTGAGTGAAGATTCCCACAAGAAGACATGATCTCTAATATCAAACTCCATAGGTCCCCTAAATTGATAAGAATAACAATTTTATTGGTTTCACCCTTCCTTCATCTTCTCTTGAATCATATAAACCTTATCTATCAATATTTGAACATAATCATGACTAAGGACCATTTAATTTTCAACCTTAGTCTGGAAAAACATAAAACTAAAGGGATGCCCATAAAATTCCTCTAAGGAATACATTTAAATTAAAGATAAATTCATAAAATTTTAATAAAATTAAACACTATGTATGTGTTTTACTCATGAGACACTAAAATTATATATGCATCCATAGAACATAGATCCCATTTTTTGTATGGTTCCCCACATCCAATCATTTTTTTAAGAATGTAGTGTTTTTATAAGTTATAGCTAATTGATAAAAATTAAACTCAATACCTCATTATAATGGGGAAAAATAATGATGATCCTGATTAGAGATTATGGTCCTCATTACCCTATGAATCCACTTTAACTCATTCACATAGCACCTTTCTAGAACAACTAGACCACAAAACTAACTAATATATAATAAGTGGAAAATATATATCTACAGATCCATGACTACCCAAATTGAATCACACACTTATTGTGATCATGGTAATATGGAAATTAAATCCATTGAGATACCATATAACTTCAAATTAGGAACATATAATAGCTATAATAAACCTTATTTAATATGATGCTCTACCTTCACTTGTTCATAGAAAAAACATTATACAAACTCTCCCAATAATCTCTTTATCCCTAGGCACTAGAATTGAATATTTCAGATATGATACATATTTCATGTACTTTAATACACTACCAAATACCAAGTATGAAAATCAAAAATTACCTCATCACAAATCCCCAATTTAATAAAGTTCCTACCTAAAAGAAACAGTTGATTTCAATCATCCTATGACCATCCATCAGGATCGCCACCATGAATAATTTGATCATGGATTTCATATAACTCCTTATATCCTCATTAATACTCCTTCAACTCATATAATAAAAAAAATTTCACTATCATCTGGTACATGAAATAACTACCTCTATCCTCCACCACAAAAAATACGATAGGTGAAAAATGTGACATATGATTAAAACAAGGAAAATTGAGACAAAAATCCCATATCATTCTAGTAAATTTTGAACCTTAAATCCCATGAAATAGATTAATTAAAATGGATATGTAAATATCATTAATTTATAGGATAATAATCATAAAATACTTTCATGGTTAGTATATTCACAAAATAAAAGAAACATGTGGTGTATATGTCATTTGTCACATAGAAAATAAAATTGTGAAGAAAATCCCTTACCGTAAGTCATATATTCCTTCGTACATATTAAAAAATACTCTATAATAAATATAATTTTATTATAATTATTTTACATAAACATAATTATATATATCATACCGTATAGGATTTACTTATGAACTTTTATTACACATTTATTAACAATTCAATGTTAAAGACATTATTCGGGTAATAATTGCTTGGTTTTTTGGGTATGATTGGATTTTTTATTTTTGGACCATATAATTTTATTGTGGTTAAATTATATAAAAATATTTAAATATGATATAAATATAATATATATTTATTATAAATGAATTTATATTAATCCATACAAGTTAGAGATAGAAAATGAAATACACCATTTATGGTGATGGGAGGCCGCACATGCGGAAAAATAAGAAGTTATATATGATATAATAATTAATAAAGTATAATAATATGATATGTATCTAATATAAAAATTTAATCCATCATTATATCTATCCATGAAAGGTGGTTATGGAAAACTAATAACATTGATTCGTGAGGCGGTAGTCCATCGTACTCATAAATGATGATTGTGTATCCCATTTGATGGAAGTAGAGATGGTTGTAGTTAAATCCCTTAACATAACAAAATAGAAGTATATGTAAGATAATTTAATTATTATATCATAATTTATTTATAATAATTTAATTAGGTGGAGGAATAAATAAAATAAAAAAGTTAGTTGAAGATCGTTATTTCTTCTTTGGGTAACCTCCTTAGGTTTGCACCAAAACCCTTCCTAGTTTCACATTATGACCAAAATGAGTCTTCTAGGATGATATAATGGAAGTATAAAAATATATTTGAGTAGTTATGTTATGAAAAAAATGGTTTTTTAATTGTTAATAAGGTAGGAAAATTGGTGGCCTTTTATATGTGTGGTGAGTGGCACACTTGTAATTTTTGGAAATAAAAAGGTGTACCCACATTTTTCACATGACACGAGTATCCAAAATACACCAATGTCGATACATAGATATGATAAGGTAACAATATGTCTATAAAATATGTGTTTGAAAAATTTTGGGTCATATTTAACACATATTGTTCTAGTTTAACACCCTGTAAACCCATTTTTAAATTAACCATGGTAAAAAAATTTACAATTTTTACTATTTATTTTGGTCAAAAATAAATTTGAAATTATTAAATAATAAAAACTATTATTATTATAAATATATATTTTATTTTCACATATTTTATTCACATAATTATCAAAATTTAATTTAAAATTAAACCCATAGATGTGAGGAGAATGCGGTTTTCCAAAGAGAAAATGTTCAAAAGTGTAAAAAAATATTTACATAAAATTCCATATTTAAATGATTATAATGACCTAAATTGGATTAATTTATATAAACTTTAAATAATTTTACTTTAAATTCCATTTTATAACAAAAAAATATATATTATAATTTTTGTAAATGAAAAGGCAGTTTTCAATAAAAACCTATATTTTCACTATTTATTGTAAAGTTAATCCTTTTAGGATATCCAAAACAAATGACCTTAAGATAATTTTTAAATTATTATTTTAAAAATTCTTTTTATTTTATCAAATTAAATTTATAAAGATGTCAAAAATTAATTTTTTATTTTTCTGAAAATGAAATGACATTTTGGGGAGAAAATATTATTTTTGAAATATATAAAGGATTTATCAAAAATTAAGTATTTTTTATCAATATTTTTTATTGATATAAAAAAATTATAATTAATATTTAAAATCTTGTTATTATTATTCATTCCATACAATTTAAAATATTTTTAATAAGAGTATTTTTAAATAATAATATTAATAGTTTTTCATGATTCCTTAGAACTCGGTGTTGTGTGTATCACAATATATCATAAAATTTAATTTATTCAAAACAAATATAACAAAATATCAAGGGGTAACATTCTACCCACCTTAAAATTTATTTCTACATCAAAATTACATCTCTTTGGTTGATGAAAATGAGGATACGCCTAATTTATCATAACCTCAATTCCATACATAGCTTCCTCAAACTTGTGGTTTCACTACAGAAATTTGACCAGGTGAGTGGTCTTATTTAGTAGAACATTCTATGTATGGTCTAGAATCTCCATCTTTTGTTCCCAATAAGAAATATATTTCTCTAATTTTATGACCTCTAATTTTAGTACATATTAAGGATCAAATATTTACTTTCTTGGGATAGATACATAGAACACATTTTGGACTTTAGAAAGGTTTTGTGGAAGTGATAAGTGACAAGATGCTATCCTGATAAAAGAAATAATTTCAAATGGACTCATATACCCTGGGATTTTTTTCCCTTCTTCCTAAATCTCATTATATTATTCCATGGATTAATTATTATAAACACCTTGTCACCAACGTCAAATTTAAAATCACACTAGTTATTATTTGCATAACTTTTTGTTGACTTTGTGCCAAAATTAAGTGTTGTTGAATGGATTTAACCTTATCATCCATTTCTTCAATTATTTCAGGTCTCACTGATTTTCTTTCTCCAACTTCATTTCATCACATTAGAGCTCTTCACTTATTTCTATATAGGAATTTATAAGGATCTATCTAAATTCTTGAGTGAAATATATTGTTATATAAAAACTCAAATATAATAAGGTGTTGATCCCAAACACATTTAAAATACAAATAAAAAGATATCAACATATCCTGTAGTGTTTTAATTTTTCTCTCGAACTAAATATCTATTTGAGGATGATGCGAAGTGATGAAAATAAACATAGTATCATGATTTTGCTGAAGAATTTACTAGAACATTATGGTAAAACATTTATCCCAATCTGATAAAATTTAATACAGTATGTTTTGAAACCTTAACACCTAGCTTTTTTATATCCTGGAAATATGATCTTGATATAAATCATCTCTGATGGATATGAATTGTTCTGAATTTGTAAGGTGGTCCATAATAAATCATATAGCATTATTCCCTTTAGAAATTTGGGGTAGTCCAGTGAAACAATACATAGTGATGTTTTCCCATTTCCATTATAGTGTGGGTAATAGATGTAACATCACCTTATATTTTTGTCTCTTGGACATAACTTTTTGATATACCATGAACCAAGATACTAACTCTGTGATATATCCCTTCATTTTATAGCATCATAAATACACTTTCAAATCCCTATAAATTTTCATTCATCTAGGATGAATAGAAAATGAATAAACATGAGATTTCTCTAAAGAATCCTTCAAATATGGTATGAATGGAAGATATACATGATTCCTGAATCTTATAATTCCATCCTGGTCAAGGCTAAACTCTAGAATATTTCTAAACATCTTTTTCAGTTCTATATCTTCCTATTATTCCTCCTTAATATTCACTTGGATATATGGTTGAACATTCAATTGCCAAGATAAGATTCCTCTACTTCATTCCAGATTTCTAGATCCATCCATTACAAGCCCAAAAATGTGGAATATTTTGTGTTCCTCATCATGGATAGGATATCATGATCCCTTTAACTCAAAGCATCATCCACCTTATTCTCATTCCCAAGATGGTAATTTATTAAGTAGTCATAATCATTAGTCATCTCCAATCATCTTCTCAGACTCATATTCAACTCCTTATATATAAATATATTCTTTAGAATTTGGTGATTTGTATATATATCACACTTTTATACATAAAATAATGTCTTTATATCATTAATGAAAAAAATAACACATCTAACTCCAAATCATGTTTTGGGTAATTTTTCTCATGAGCCTTCAATTGTTGAGAGGAATAATCTATAACCAAGTAATTATGCATAGGAACTCATTTCAAACCCTTCTTGGATAAATCACTACAGATTAAAAACCATTATCTATTTTAGGTTCATATAAACACAGGTGATCTGACTAATATTCTCTTAATTTCCTTGAAATTTTCCTCACATATGTCCAGAAGAACTTATCTCCCTTCCAAGTCAACATGGTGAGTGGATAAGATATTCATGATAAATTATCTATAAACCGATGATAATATCCATCTAAACTAACAAAACTATATATCTTTGCCATCGTGGTTGGTCTGGTCAAGTATTCAATAGCCTCCAAATTTGAGGAATCTATAAGTATACCATTTTTTAATATTATATGACCCTAAAATGAACCACTACTTTGAAAAAAACCTCACTTTTTAAATTTTATTATATTTTATCTATACATAGGGTATTTGGTATAATTCTCAAGTGATCTTAATTCTCTTACTCAATCTTTAAATAGATATTAATATCTTCTATAAATACTACCAAAAAATGATCAAGGTAATCTCCAAAGTCCATATTCATTATATCCATGATTATAGTAGAGGAATTAGTAAGACCTAATGGAATCACTATATATTATTAATGTCTATAACTTGTATGGAATGTTTTATTGGGAATATCCTCATTCTTGACCCTTAATTGAGGATATATCGAATCAAGGTTAATCTTGGAAAATTATTGAGCTCTGTGAAGTTGATCAAATAGTTCATCAGTATAGGAGAGAGGAAACTTGTTCTTCGTCATGATCTAGTCCCGCTCCTCATAATCAATATAAAGTGAAACTAATTTATCGTTATTTTGAAAAAACTAATAGGTTTATCCCATGGAGAAAAACTTGGATTAATACATCCCTTTTCAAGGTTCTACAAGAATTCATTTTCAATTCTTGAAACTCATTTAGGGTTATTACATAAGGATTGTTTCAAATTAGTGTGGCACATGGTATGAGTTCTATTTTGAAGTCAACATCAAATTTTGGTGGTTTGGTAGAAATCTCTTATGGAAATACCTCAAAAACATTACCTGACAATACATATATCATTGATTTCACATTTCTCCCAAACCATATATGATAAACACTCCTTCTGAATGGGAATCAAGACCCATACAATGGATGTTATCTCCATTGTAATTTCAAACTTATCATCACATTGATAGATGATCATAGGTCGGTTTTAAATATCAAAAATGACTTCCCTTCCTCAATAATTCATGTGGGATTTATTTATGTAATTCTAATCCATGCCTTATATAACATAAATTTCAACCATAGGAAGAATTTTAATATTATTTATAAGCATATTCTCAAAAATGATAACTGAAGATGAATCATATACATGAGATGTTATCATCATACCATGGGGGTTTTAAATACTAATTATACATCTAACCATGTGGGTGGAATAATGATACACTTATAAAATTTCTTCAAATATAAAATAATGAGAATATCCATAGTAAAATAAGATATTATAAGCTCTAGAGTGGATATTCAGTGTACCTTTTACCACATTGTTATCTTCACCATCTTCAAAAATAGTGAAATCATGAGATTTTTTCTTGTAACTTGGCTTAAGAGTTTTCTAGTGTTGATCCTCATAATTAATCATTGAAATTCAGAACTAGTAAGAATAATATCCATACTCCATGCATTGGAAAAATTAGAGTGTCATTGGTATTTTTTTTGTATATTTCTATCTAATTACATCGTTTTCAAACATATTCCCATCAATTTTCCATTCAATTTCCTAATAGACGTTCTTTCTGTAACTAAAACATTTACAGGTCCCCTTAATAAAATTTCCTCCATGTTTCATACCATAATTAGAGTATGACGGAAATATTATCTTATTCTCTCCATGGTTTTTCGAGTTTCCTATAAAATCCATATATATTTTCCTCTCAAATCCATGAGAATGATGGGTAACTCAAATATCTATTTACACCTTGAGTTCACATTAAATTGTTTTTTTTATATTTACTATTGTTTTTTATGGATAAAACCACTCAAATACTTGGTTTTAATCAATTTATGAATCGATCTGCATTACTTTGTTGTTGGATGATAATTTCAGAAGTGTACCTTGAAAGACTTGTACAAAAAATCTCATAGGTACCGCTGACCTATGTGACACTAAATTAGGGCCCCAATATGGGTCTTCACATGACCTCAAGAATGCCTCCCCATATGCCACAGGTTGTTGACTGGCAGTGAGAGTCTAGATTAATCACGTGGGGAGACTATACCCTCTTACCAGAGTAATACATAGAACAAAACATTTAAACACCGTAAATAAGATGAGATAATCAATTAACAAGCATAAATAACATTTTCCCAACTGAGTAAAAATCACAACTAGTAATAAATATTTTATTTCATGCAACAATCACAAGTGAACAAAACCCAAAATAAATATGAAATAGTGGAATCCCCAAAATAGTAATGACTTCACGTCGTGAACCTCAACCATGCATGTTCTATGTATAATTCAACTCCCTAGAAAAGGGCCCTTTCCCTTTTCCTGACCTACAAGTATGTAATCTACTCGATTACCAAGGGAGGCCCGAGCAGGGTGTGAGTACAACTTAGTAGGCCACCACCAATGGTGTCTACCAAATATCCAATATAAATTGATAGTGTATGCAAGTAAATATGGATGGAAAGTGAGTGAATGAAAATACAGGGGCCATTAGTTAATAATTTATTCTTTTCTATTACTATTAGGATTATTGTTCCAAGTTCATTGTGTACATCATCTCATCATTTAGTTTATCATCAACACATAATTCGTCGGTTAGACATTTACCTTATTCACACAGTATTCATGGAATTTATCATTCTTCTTAAGAGAAAAAGTTATGTGACTATCTCACTTGGGATGTGCATATCAAGTGATTACCACACTTTCATTGGAGCCTAATTCTAGTTATTTTCATTGAATACAACCATTTGTGGTCATAGAGTGTCAGTCTAACTCCACAACCTGTGCAATCCTGGGTAAGTTAGAGCATCGTTCCAACCCAATGTGTGGGAATTGAATCAATCAATTATTCCACCACCAAGCCATGTGAACATGATTAATTATACATTACCCATAGTTATCCATATCACAACCAATACAACCAATACATATAACAATCATGATTCACAACAATCCACGTGAGATTCAATGTTATTCCATAGCCCGTTAACGATTCCATTTTAAAATACATAACCCATTACCCAAATTCTCTTTATCATGTCCCATTCCATTAACCATATTCATCAATTAACAATCAATTATCAAACCAATGTGTTCAACATTTCAAATACTCCAACCCTCTTGAGGTTTTTAACATAATTCATTTTCCATAAGGCATAATCCCCATTTAACAAATTTAACCCATTTTTTATTACCATGCCAAACAATCCCTTAAGCCATTAAAAATCATATTCATATTCCAAAAATTAATTTTAACTCCCATTAAAAATTTCAACATTCTTATCAAGGGATCTACATATTTCTTGATAACCTTGATCATACTTAGCTAAAATTTAAGTTTGAAAAGTATCGGTGTGCCCCATGGGTGGCCTTACTAAGGTCACATCATCTTCTATGTGTCCCATGGAGACCATGAGGGTTTTCATTCATCATTAAGAAATTCATTATACCAAATATCATCAAAGTATCAAAATAACAACAAGGGGTAACCAATAGATAAAACCAACCATGCACAAATCTCAAAGAAAACTATGGGATATAACTTTTAGACCACCTACCTTCAATCCATTAACAAAATCTCCCTCAATAAAAGCCTTAGATCCCAATTCATCCAACTCTTGATGCATCAACCAAAATCTCAATATAAAAAAGAGATTTTTTGATACTCTGAAGAAGATATGAGAAAGATGCAAACCCTAATTTAGAATAGGAAGCAAGGAGGAGATTAGACTTACCCGAAGCTTCGATCCGCAACTGATAGATCACCAAATGACCTAGAGATGAGATATAATGGCCCTTGAATGTTCTTGGGACTTCTTCTTCATCACTAGGGTAGAAAGGGGGGTGAAAGAAGTAAATCCTAAGTTGGGTTAAAAAATACCATAATATAATTTTTATAAATTTATTAACTTTACTAGGTTACATGGTTTACCCATATGGTATTCCAACCCTGTGAAAATCATCCATGAGCCACTATCCAAAAATAATCCCTCTGTATAGTTTTCGGGGAATTCAGAATGATTACCATAACCATGCGATAACCATGTACAATCCTATGACCATGGCATTACATTTACATGGGATGCTCTACATAGTTTTCACTAACTGTGTGAAAACTATGCAACATTCCCAGAAAACTCCTTTTTCATTCTTTTTCATGCCCTGAACCCCCCCAAACACTACACGATACTTCTCATAAACTTGTAGAAACACATATTTGACCAAAATAAAGGACTTAAACTATGAAATAAACCAAAAACACATTAAGATAAATCCTGGATCTTACAACCTCCCCACCGTAGGATGGCTCATCCTTGAGCCGCTATTTCTGAGAAATAAAGAGATTCTGATGAAAATAGATCGGGTTACTAGGCCCATATATCTGATTCTTGAACCTATGTTTCTTCCATAATGTTTCCATGATTTTATAGAACACGAACCATAGGTATAACCTTACCCTATAAAACCTTCTCACTGTGATCCACAATATGAATCAGAAAATCCTCAAAGGATGGACTAGGATCAAGGTTAACATCATCAACATTTATCGCATGAGATGGATCAAGATGATACTTCTGATGTTGTGAAATAAGAAAAAAATAATGCATCCCACTATATTTTTGTGGAAGATCCAATCGATATGAAACTGGTTTGATCCTCTCCAGAATGTCAAACAACCCCACATACCTAGGAACCAACTTTCCTTACTTCTGGATTCAACAATGACCCAACCATGGAAACACCTGAAGAAACACACTATATCCTACCATGACCTCGAGAGGTCTATGATATCTATCAGTGTATGGATCCTACCTACTCTATGTTTTTAGCATCCGATTCTGAATCAACCTAACCTTCTTAGAAATCTCATGCACAATATTCGGTCCCTATAGCTCAGACTCCCCAGCATCTGACCAAAACAATAGAGATATATATGAACTCTCATAGAGTGCCTCCAAAGGCACCGTCTGAATTATAAGAAGGAAACTATTATTGAAATCAAACTCAACATGTAGTATTTTCTTCTATCATGAACCACTGAAATCCAAAATAGAGGCCTGAAACATTTCCTCCAATACCTAAATTGTACACTCTAACTACCTATCCATCTGTGGGTGATAATTCATTCTCAAAAAAACTAGTGTACCAAGAAACTTCTATATCCCCCACCAAAAGCATGATGTGAAACAGGAATCATGATCTGAAACTATAGTTCAAGGCCCACCATGCATTTTCAATATCTCTTGAACATATAAATCACCCATCTGATTTATGTATAAGATTCCTAGATTGGTAATAAATGAGCCACTTTTGTCAAATGATCCAAAACGACCCATATTGTATCATTCTTTTGATGCATCCTCAAAAGACACACTATTAATACCATTGTTACATCGTTCCACTTCCACTATATAATGGGAAATAAATGTAACAACCCACCTTGATTCTGATTCTAGGCCTTCATTTATTGATAGGTAAGGCATCATGCCACAAAACACACATCCCCTTTCTTCATTCCCAACCACCAATACTACTGAAGAAGATCATGATACATTTTAGTCAATCGCAAAGGTATTTTTCACTTCGATGCATCGAACTCGCACATCAACTCTTTGGGCATGTTCACTGGTACCACAACAAATCCCTGAACATAGACAACTCCATTAGCACCAACAACCCAACTAGATGGTGACTCTCCATCTTTAAGATTTTCCTTCATATCTAAACACTCTGGATCCTCCAGCTAACCTTCTTGAACCCAGTATAAAATCATATACTCAATCACTATTGACACAAGGGTCATCTATAAGTTCCAATATTACACCTCCAGGTGCATCTCAGCAAAAAAATCTATAATTTTCCATTCAAAGTTGGATTCTGGACCACTTGATTTTGAGTCTTCTAGCTCAAAGAATCCTCAACACTATTCTATTTCTGTGATGTGTAAACCAACTCAAAATCAAAGGATTGTGGGTACTTTTTAGGATCGCAGATATTCTTAATATATTTATTTAAGTGTTTGTTTAGACTCTTATTTTTTGTTTAGATAAGTGTTTTCCCATGTTTAGATGAAGGCTCAGGGGTCTTCCAGGGTTTCCGGAAATTAAATAGAAAGAAAAGGGAGTTCCTAATCACATTGCACGGTTTGCGTACAGTTAGTTCAAATCATGCAGATTATCCAAGGTAACCATGCAACCATAGATAGAGGCTTATGCACGGTTGGCGCATAGTTAAGAAAACCGTGAAAAATTTCCAAGAAATCTTATGAAGGGGTGTGTTTCGATCCGTGGACCACACACAATTTGTGTATAGTTTGAAAATCCGTGCAAGTAAACTGTGCAGCAGAGAAAAGTTGGAAAATTAACAAAATTGTCACTCCATGATTTTAAAACCCAACCCTTTTTTTCCTCCATTTCACCACCTAAACCCGAGTGACGGACATGGATGAACCAACCTTCCCATGGGGGGTTCTCCTTCTATTCTTGGTTGTTTGGAGTTTCATTGGTTGTGGATAGAAGCCTCAGGTAATTCTAACACTCCTCTTTCTTCTCTTTTTTGGATTAGGGTTTTGGTTTCTTCTATCTTCTTTCGAAATGCTAAAACCCTCTATTTATTGTGGAACCTAGGTTTGGGCATTGAGGGGTGATTGAATACATATGTAAGGCCATGATTAAGACTGCATTCATCATCGGATTTGAGGTGAGTTATCTACATGTATTATCCCATTGTTTTATCTTGGATTGTTCATGGAATCTCGTGTTCTTATTTTTCCCTAATTATGTTCTTGGTTACTTTGGAGTTTTAGAAAAAAAAATGGGTATCTAAGTAACTGATTGAAACCCTCACGGTTCTCATGGGATGCATTGAATAGGACTTGACCATATTAGGGGCACCCATGGGGTGTGCCGGCAAACTCGAACCTAGAGTGTGGTTGACATAAGTGAAGGGTGGTCGAATAATAATTTGGAACCCATGTAGAATATGTCTTAATGGTTGAATGTAATAAGTTCTTCTGTTATGAGATATGGGGAATGTACTTGTAAAGAATATGTGGGTAATTCTTGTGATATGATTAATGGATTAAATGGGTAAATGTATGTTCATTGTTGAATTTGGTAAGGTATAGGGGTTGTTGAATAAACATAAAGGGATAAGGCACGGGAATGAGAACTTGGAAAAATGACATTGAATTGTAATTGGTAAATATTTTAATGGGTTATGGAATAATATTAATTCTTGTTTTATTTTTTATACATGTTGATTGATAATTTCCAATGGAATTGGTTATGTTTTTTGTGTTTTGGTATGGTTGTGGTGGTTTGATAAATAATCATGTGCACATGGCATAGTAGAGTGGGGTATTTTCTTGAGGTTCTACGACCGCAGGTCGAGATAGACTGAGGCTCTAAAATACACCCCATAAATGCACAGGTTAGGGAAGGTGATAGAGGCTCGATTCCCCTAATGGTTGCTTTCCACCCGGACTGAGGCTTTGAAGTGAGGATAATGTGTTGATGTGATATGTGTATCCCTTATTTCCCCTATTCTTTTTTATTGATTTCCTTATACCCTTTTTTAGATGATATTTATGCCTAACCCATGGAAGATGTGATCAATATGAATAATGTTAAGAATATGGTATAAAAAATCTAATTGTGATAAATTTTATTCATTAATTAAATAAACATTTTTCAAAAATGGAACCTGAACTGTCCCTTGCATACTCACCATTCATTTTGTAATTGCATTCACTATCTATTAGACTCGATATTTTTTAGACACCGTTGGTGGTGGATTGCTGAGTTTTGCACTCACATCCTACTTGGCATGATGTTGGGTGAATAAGTAGACTTTTTAGTTAAAGGTCAGGGCAAGGGCGAAGGCCCTAATCTTAGATTTTGAGATGGGCTCCGGAAGTACATGGAGAAGGACCCATACTTAGATTCAGGACCCATTTGGTGTTTTGCAAGTTTGTTACATTTTAGGTTTCTTTCACTTTACACTACTAGTACGGCATGACATTGTTGTATTTTATTTGTGGTTGTACCCATTAGGGAAACATTGGTTTTTTCTTAATTAGTGGTTTTTCATTTTGTTTTCACTATTTATATTTTTTTATGATATGGATTTCTCTAATAAAGATAGTATAGTGTCTCCAAATGACTTATTAGACTCTCGCTGCTAGTTGGCAACCTCTGGCATATAGGGAGGTGTGCTTGAGGTCATCTGACGACTCGGCTCAGAGCACTAGTTTAGTGGTTTCCGAGTTGGGGACATTAAAAATTGGTATCATAGGAGTTCATTTCTCTTTCATACAATTTTTGGAAGGTAGACAAGAGACTATGATGTTTCGGGTTTTGTTAATGAGCTCATTATTGGGATTATCTAACCCTTGTACAAGGGAAAACCCAAGTCACCGTGGGTGGGAATTTTTGTTCTTGATGTTTTTGTTACAATTGAATGATATTTCACCATTGGGTGATGCACATGTTGTGTGATTTGACTAATTTGTGATATTTTTTCATGTATGGAATGGCATGAGGTTATGCATTCATCCATCATTTTAGGCACCTAAGGATATAGTTGGCATGCATCGATATAGGCACACACATAGGATGGGTGTGTGGGACATATAGAGTAGAATTCATTTTACATTCTTCATAAATATGAATAAAATAATTCCTAATAATGGTAATGAAAGTGGGTGAATGAAAATAATTCAAATGAATAGTTAAAAATTATCATGTATAAAGAAATTTTGTGAATGGGTTAGAGTTTTGGGTTTTGATAAATCGTAAGGGTTGTTTTGGTGTCTAAAAGAAAAACATTTTCATAATGACAGAAAATTTGTTAAATATTTTTTTCAAATGAAAGGTTTAATTGAGTTAAAATGATGATTTTAACAAGTTTTTTCAAAGAAAATGACGGGCTTGTATTATACAAATTCTTGTGCACACTCACAAAAAACAAAACCCAAAATGAACTTCCAGAATGTTCTTGACCAAGATGAATCAAGACACTGATTCATAATTTAAGAACTCGTGAACTTCATAAAATCTTTAGTACCCTCGGGCACAACATTCTTGGCCAGTTCACTAGGGAGAAATTGTATTGTAAATGGGAAATCTTCTTAAGAAGAAAGGAATTGTGTTGTAAATGAATAATTAGTTTGAAGAGGTGTTGATGAAGGACTAGTGACTAAGGGAATTGGTTACCCTATGTTGACCATGACTGTAGTAGGTATGGTAGGGGTAATGTTATAAGTGTGATGACGACCGTTGGGATAGGGCATAAAGAATGGGTTGTTTAAGGTTTCTACCATGAGACCATTTTCCATATATATGGTTAAATCCTATCAGTCATTCTTCGAAGTGTTGAGTGAATGATATTTTTAAAAATGAGAATGATTTAGTTAAATAGTGGGTATCCCTTTTTTTAGTTGGACATTTGTATGTTTGGGTTGGGGTAGTGAGAGTTCTCTAGTTTGAGACATTGGATTGGGATTGTGAGGCATTTCCGGTTGTGATATGGCCTAGGTGGTGTGTTTGGGGAACCCTTCGTAGGGTTGTGGCCTTTGGGTTGCAAGGTGTTATTCGGTAATTTAATTGAGATAAGTCCTATGGTTCGTGACCATACAGAGTATATGCTGGAACCTAAGAATGGTGGCTAGGCCTTGGTGACCTTTTCAGTAGAGACCTTGCAATTTGTATCTTAAATCTTGGAGAGGTTGTTTTGCTCATAGTGTCGATGAATGTGTACACCCTTGGCGAAGAACCTATAGTAAATGGTTGTTGGTGTGCTAGGCATAGTGTGCCTCGGAATGGGAGTAAGATTTCCATTCATGAGAATTTATTTGTTCATGTCATGATAAGTATGGTCAAGAAATAGAGAATCAATGGCTTTCCTAGTTGTGACCCCAGTCTTGGGAGTTAGTAACATTCAACCTTTGAGGTGACCTAAGAGAGAGGTCAGAAATAGTCTCTAGTGCTTTTGGGTGTGTCTCCCACATGTAGATGTTTGGTACTTTGATATTGGAACTCTGGGTGTTGTATAGTGTGAATTTTTCAGAGATTTCTAAGTGGTAAGGTTGAGGGATGGAATCACTACTCAACTTATGGTTATGGCATGATAGTTCTGAAAAAAAAGGGTAACTGCTTGTGAAGTTAGCCTAGCAGTGCAGGTACCTCAGAATATGAGGCATGGGAGATGCTTTAGAGGTATTGTTAATGTGTACTGAGTACCACCATGTTTTAGTAAATGGTATAGTTGTACACTGTTCTTTCGTAAGGGAAACTTAGTGCTCGTGATAGGATATAAGGTTTGTTTCCAAGGGTTGTGTCATATGAATTCATGAATCACCTATTTGGATGATAATTAATAGAGGCTTGAGGTTTATTTCGAGTGGAATAGTTGTAGGTGGATGGAGTGTGGTTATATGCTTTCACTCAGTGGTGGCACCCGAGGTAAGGGTGGTCATGTGGCTGAACATGATTGTATGAATGGTGTGGCTGTGGAGCAATGGTTAAACCTGGTTGGAAATCACACATGAGTGGTGGTGGTTCAGTGTTGATGATACATGTTTGAAAGGGAATCCGGATATCCCTCGCAGTTTATGGTGTCACATAGCTTGACATCATAAATGGATAAGTTGGTGGTGGTGTTCTTAGACAACTTCTTAGCATACCTCATCTAGTGACGATCCTGCCCAATATCTTGATATCGTCGCAGGTATGTTGAGAAGCTCTTGCTCATGCCAAGATACATGAAGTTGTTTGGTTTGATAAGGGACATTATGAAGTTACATTCATGGTAACGGTATAATTGGAGCTTGATAGAGGTATATACACCCTTAATGGCTTCAAGTGAGGTCTTCGGGGTGGTCCGAATGTCAACAATACCATGGGTTCTATTCACGGAAGTCGATACGAGCATTGTGTGACCTTTTTTCTTGTTTTGGACAAATCTAGATAACCATGGCTATGAATTGGAGTTTGTATTTTGATTGAGTGTAAGAAATGGTGGATGGAAATCCTCTTGAGAGTAGTTGTAACAACACACCTAAGGTGGGAGTGATAAGTCAACCCTGGATGTAGAGAAGAGAGCATCGAGTCGACGTAGTGTCACCGGGGTGCCAATGTGAAACTCGTGAGGTGCATGTCAGGTTCCTGAGAGAGGCATGTGGGCCTTGGATGTGGTGTCTCGTGAGCCCAGTGTTGGATTCGAGCTCAGGGGGCTTCCATGTGAAGCTTGTGATGTCTATGTTGAGTCATATAAGGGTGTGGTGGGATATGAAAATAGGGTGTGGCAAGAGAGGTTGGGTTCTACAACTCCAATGATGACCGGGTTTAGACTCAAGAAATTTACCCATGGGTTGTTTTAGAACAACTTGTAGTTGGGTGAACCTTGTCCATGTGATGTGGTGTCATCCCAAGGGTGAATCCCAATGAACGTATGGAGGGATTTAACGCCATAATGATGTAATTCTACCGGAATTCAGGGAGTGACCTCAGTGGGTGTGTAGAGTGATAATGATAGTCTTCAAGTCAGTAGTTCCTTGGAAAAGTGAGAGATTAGTGTACCATTAGTGGAAGGTTGATGTTCAAGGACAAGCCAGTCAGGTGTGTTCCGACCTGAGATGGTAATCGTGAATGGGTGTGGTGAGAGTGGCCCATCTCTGGGTTTATGTTGTGGTGGAAAGTACATTTTTATGATTAAGTGTACCTGGGTGAGGTCAATTTGACCTTAGTACATGAATAGATTGTGTGAGAATTTCCTTCTAAATGGTTTAAAGGTGTGGCTAGATACTAATGTAGGGTAATGCCTCAATAGATGCATGGGCGCAGTGAGTTGGAACATGTTAGATGATGGGAAGGTTGAGTTGAGTTTTTGGGGTCCTTCGTTGATGGGGGGTTCCAAGTAACCAAAAATGGTGGAGAGAACCATACAGGATAAATGATTGGTTGATGACATGATTAGAGTTTTAGTTTTGGAGGAATCTATATGTCATCGTTCATGTGAGTTGTCCCTGATAGAGTTCCTTGGCACGTGGTTTGTTGGTCGAGTACCCGAGAGTTTTGGGTTGGGTGTGGATGTGTCGTTGTGAATGAAATCTTTAGGAAATGTTGTTGGAAGGATTGAGTGGTTTCCTCTGGGTGATACTGGGTTATCATTGTTATATTTGGGTGAACAAGAAAAGGACGCCAAGTGATTTGGGTCATGAGTTGTGCAGAGGATCAGGCCGAAGTGGTGTTTTTTGGTTTCCTCCACGACGATGTGATACCGTGGAATATGTTTCCATGTGTTGTGAGATAGGTGTTTTCACTGAAGTTTTCCCCCATGAAGTTCTCTTGGAGAAAACGGTTGATGTTGATGAATCCTAGAGGAGTTTCGGATCGTGGTGTGGTCGTATTGAGGAAGGCTTGTGGGAAAATTGTGTGCCCTTGATCCGTGTTCGGTGGGAATTGTGATGTGAAACTATAAACTAGGAATGTAGGAATGGATAGGAATTACTTGTGGCATGATCTCTTGTTACAGATGTTAGTGATGCTTGGAAGAGTGGCTCGAGGATGAGTTGTTATAAGGTGGGGAGGTTGTAAGATCCTGGATCTTCATAAGGTATGTTTTTATTTATGTTTTGGTTTTTCCTCTTCTTTTTGGATAGATCCATGTTTCTCCGTGTTTATGTAAAGTATTTGGGGTGTTATGGGGGTTTGGAACATGAAAGAGATAGAAAAGGGAGTTCTTCACCAAGTTGCACGGTTTCCACACATTTATTGATGACCATTTGGATCATCCCATGTTACCATGCAGCCTCGAACAGGGGCTTATGCACGGTTGGCGCACAGTTAAGAAAATCATGATAAATTTTCAGGAAACCAAGTGAAGGGGTGTTTTTTTGAGAAATGTCTCACGCATGGGTTGCGGATGGTTTGGAAAAGCGTGAAGGTAAACCGGAAGGCCCATAAAAGATGGAAATTTTAAAAAAATTCCACTATGGGATTTTAAAACATAACTCAGGTTTCCCTTCCATTTCACCCCCTACCACACTAGTGACGAGCTTGGACGAACCAAGATTTCAAAGGGTGGTTCTCCTTCGATTCTTGGTTATTTATGGTGTCGTTTGTTTTTGATCGAATCCTCGAGTAATTTTAATGCTTCTATTGCTTCTCTTTTTCATATTAGGGTTTGTGGTTTCTTTCATCTTCTTCTAAAACCCTAAAACCATCTCTTTCCTATGGAACCTAATTTGGGACTTCTATGGGTGCTTAAATCAGGATCTAAGGCCATGATTAAGAGTGTGTTCATCATCGTGTTCGAGGTAGGTGGTCTACAAGTATTATCCAACAGTTTTATCTTGGATTATTCATGTAAGCACGTGTTCTTAATTTTCCTTAGTTTTGTTCTTGGTTCAGTTGGAGTGTTTGAAACAAATGGGTATCTAAGTGACTGATTAAAACCCTTACAGTTCCTGTGGGATGTGTGGAAGAGGACTTGACCAATTTATAGCCACCCATGGGGTGTGCCGACAAACCCGGACCTAGAGTGTAGTATGGTTAAGTGAAGGGTCACCAAATAAAAATGTGGAACCCTTGTAAAATATGTCTTTTTTATTAAATTTAATAGGTGCATGTGTTATGAGATATGGGAAATGTACTTGTAATGCATAAGTGGGTTAATCTTGTAAAATGATAAATGGGTTAAATGGTTAAATGTGTGTTCAATGATGAATTTTTTACAAAGGCATAGGTTTTGTTGAATAAACATAAAGGGATATGGAATGGGAATGAAAACTTGGCTGAAGGACATTGAATTGTAATTGGTAAATGTGTTAATGGGTTATGGAAAAGTATTAATTCTCTAGTCATTTGTTATGCATTGTGATTGATGATTTCCAATGGAATTGGTTATGTTATGTTGTGTTGTGGTATAGTTGTGGTGATTTGATAAATAAGAATGTGCACATGGCTTGGTAGAGTAGGGTATTGACTTGAGGTTCTACACCCATGGGTTGAGTTAGAATGAGGCTCTAAACTCCACCCCATAAATGAATAGGTGAGGGAAGGGGACGTAGGCTCTATTACCCTAATGGTTTAATTCCACCCTAACTGAGGCTTCTAGGTTAGAATAATGTTTTGATGTAATCTGTGTATCCCTAGTGAGATATGGACTTGATTTATTTCCCCTGTGCTTTGTGATTTATTTCCATAGACCCTTGTGTAGATGATATTTATGCCTCACCCATGGAACATGTGATCAATATGACTTATGTACTAAATATGGTATAAGAAATGGAATTGGGATAAATTCTAGTCATGAATTAAATTAACATTGTTAACTAATGGAACCTGAATTGTCCCTTGCTTACTCAACTTTCATTTTGTACTTTCATGCACTACATGTTAGACTATATATTTTTTAGACATTTCTGGTGGTGGCCTACTGAGTTTGGTACTCACACCCTACATGGGCCTTCGTTGGATACCCGAGTAGGCTTATTGGTTGCAGGTCATGATGAGGGTGAAGGCCCTACTCTAAGGTATTGAGTTGGGCTCACGATGTACATGGAGAAGGACCTGGACTTAGAGTTGGGACCCGTTTGGATTTTTGTCCATTTGTTTCATTTGGGTTTCTTTCAATTTGAACTGCTAATATGGAATGACATTATTGTATTTGATTTGTGGTTGTACATATTAGGGTAATGATTTTTTCCATGTTTATTGGTTGTTCATTTTTTTCACTATTTATATAGTGTTCTGTTGTGGCTTGGTCTGATAAAGAGGGTATAGTCTCTCCACATGACTTATTAGACTCTCACCGCTAGTCGGAAGCCTCTGGAACATGGGGAGGTGTGCTTGAGGTCATGTGACGACTTATCTTGGAGCATTGATTTAGTGGCTTCCAGGTCGAGGACATTACATACATGGCCAACCATCACATCCGAACATTCAAATCCTTGGAAGAGAAGATGTACTTAAGAATTTTATGATCAGTATACACCATGAATCATTCTACCAACATGTAATTCCTCCTACACAACCCTTTACATCCTAAACCACAGAAGTTATCTCAAGATCATGGGTAGGGTAATTTATTCCATAATGCCTCAACTATCTTGACCCATAAGATAAAACCAAATCATCCAACATCAAAACTGCCCTGATTCCAACACCAAACGCATCACAGAACAAGGTGTAATTCTTACCAGGTTCAGGTAAGATCAGAATCTATATGGTAGTCAACATCTTCTTCAATTATTTAAAATCAGTCTTGCATGCCTCCGACCACTCAAAATTTACACCCTTCTAGGTTATGCTTGAGATTGGTTCTTCCAAATGAGAGAAATACCTAATGTACCTCTGGTAATAAACATAAAACCCCAGAAAACTCTGAACATCAGAAATATTATTAAGCTACTCCAATGAAACCACAGCCTGCACCTTCTCTGGATCCATAGACACACCTAAATCAGAAATTATGTGTCCCAATAAATACAATTTATTAATTAAGAACGAAAATTTTGATATCTTGGCGAAAATCATATGCTCTCTTAGTGTACTCATGTCGATGTCATGATGTTTCTCATGATCTTCACGAGTTCATGAGTATAGAAATAGGTCATAAACAAATACTACCATGAAATGTTCCAGATATGGTTGAGATATCCTACTCATTAGTTCCATAAACACTATCGGTGCATGGGTCAACCCAAACAGCATCACCAAAAATTCATACAATCTGTACATTCTATGGAAAGTTGTCTACAGTGTATCAGAAGGTCTCACCCTCAAATGATGGTATCCAAATCTCAAATAGATATTGGAGAGCACTAAGGCACTGCTTCTTTGGTCAAATACATCGTAAATTATGGGAAGCGAGTATCAGTTCTTAACTGTCATCTAATTCAACTTCTTGTAATTGACATATAAAATAAATAACCCATAAAACATCCTAGAAAACAGCATGGGTGATCCCCATAGAAACGTACTAGGTCGAATGAATACCCTTTTCCCTAAATCTTCTACCTAAACCTACATTTCATGGAGTTCTTTTGGTTCCATTCGAAATGGGGTAATAGAAAATGGTTCTTCCTAGGGAAACAACCAGATTTTGAACTCCACATCCCTTTTAGGTGGAGGTACAAAGAAATACTTAGGAAACACATCTTAAAATAGATCCCCCACATGAGGAAAAAAAATTTCCCCACTTCTCCATCATCAAGAATCATGCATTCCACTTGGGCTGTGAGTTCTCCCAACAACGGAAAAATTGGCCCTACACGGCCAACTTGTACATCCCACTCACCATGAATGACATAAGGGTCTCCATCGGGAGATGTGAATTTACCCTAAAATGATAACAATTGATGTGGTCCTAATACAGAACTAGCCTATCCATGCCCAAAATCGGGTAAAAACCAGACATCTTGAGAAAAAAACAGGTACTATAGAAAATGAAAACCACCAACCTCTATGGAACAACCTCTACGATATCTGATATCCTCAACTCACACCCCCAATAGTGTATCAATTAACATAACCCCACAAACTTGTTCCACATCTCGGCCCAACACAACTACAAACATTGTAGGGATAAAAGATTGTGTGGAACCTATGTCAAATAAAGCAGTACAAAATATAGAATCTATAAGTATTGTACCTCGAATGATAGATGGAACAACCTTTCCACTTACAGTTGTAAAATCAAATACATGAAGATGGAATGTCCCTGTACCCAAGGATCTATCCGGATTACCCTGCACTTCACTTCCCTGCTAGTGTGGATGGTCTCGTCCTGGAGTTTCACATTCAACACTGCTACCAATACATCTAGTGGAGATCCAACTACCTACTTGATATGGGGTAATCAACCCCATGCCCAGACATTCCACTAGTCTTTATCCTCTAAAATATTTCTACTGTCATGTGTTCCTGCAAAACCTCTACACATGGACCATTTTTTCACATGATCTGCACTCAACAGGTGGTCGAGAACACTGACTTCGCACGTTCTTCAACCTTCCACACTAATAGCAGAAAACTCAATCACTAACCTAAGATACGGGTTCCTTTTTCTGGTTTTTTTGTCCACCGCTGCCCTGGTGGAAGTTCTCGAAGTGGAACTTCCTACTATTATAAGTCACACCACTGGTTCGCCACACCGAAACCACATTTCTACTTCTGGGGGCCTCTTTGATGTTTCCTTCAATGATGATGGCCTGATCCACCACATCAGCAAACCTCTTCAACTAAAATATATTTACCTGGGATCTGATCTCGTGATGAAGTCCTTCCTGAAAGCTTCTTTCCATCGCTGCATCATCCCCCACTAAATCAGGAACACAATCTTTCATTTCCTTGAACTGACTTGCATACTCTATTACTTACATCATCCCATAAGTAAAACTCATAAACACTACATTCTTTTCTTACCATAAGTATTTTGCATAGTAATGATCTAGAAAAAAATTTTGAAAACTTTTCCTCTCCATTCCTTCTACTTGTTCAGTCTGAACAAAGATTTCCCACCAAGCCTTTTCCTATCCCCACAACATATATGCTTCTAAATTGACTTTCTTATCAGAATGATTCTTTATATGATCAATAATTATCTATATATACTCTATCCAAAACTCAACTGCCTATGTCCCACCCTCTCCGGTAAAGGTCTTAGGGTGCTTCGGTTGAAAATACCAGGTCAACTCAAACATACTTAATGAAACCCACCCTAAGTCGTGTTCCATCATCTGCATAAAATGAGAAAATTTATCACAGAACTGAACTTCCCTATCATCCTAAACCATTAGATCTTCTTGATCCACCATTGAGGGAGAATTCTAGGAAACATCCTTTTATCTCTGAACCAACACTTGCCTTCGTGGTGGAATTTCTCTACAATTCAAAATATAAACTTTTTAGAATTCTATCCTGAAACTTTCATAGTGTATAAGGGAAGGATCATCACTGGATATAAAAAAATTTTCATACACTACCCATTGGGATTTATTATACCTAGAAAACCACCCTCAACCATCCTTCATAAGGCCATGACTTACACGGTGTAACTAACTCCCATGACTACAAGCCTTACCTTCCACACCACTTCAAAATTATTCTCACATCAAAACTTACTCCAATAAAATTTCACTTCACATACCACCCTTTATCACCTATAACTACCAAATTATTGTTTATAATTTTTCATTCCTTTTAACCCATTTTTATTGTTTCATTAGACATAATTTCCACCACTTTAAAGAAATTCAAATGCATTGTACCCCCTATGACCCACACACCCATCCCATGTGTGTGTGTCTACTATGATGCATGTAAGTTATATACATAGGATGACCCAAGGCTACACAGTTACATAGGATTCTCCCCAAAGTTTACACTAACCATTATCAAACCGTGTAACATGCCCATAAAACTCCTTTACCCTCATTTTTCATACCCCAAACCCCTGGAACACCCATGATCCTTTTCATTAACTTTAGGAAACACTTATTTGATCAAAATAAAGTACTTAAAGTGAAACATAAACAAAACATTCCTTTAGATAAATCATGGATCATATAATTTTCCACGAAGTGTAAAAAGGAAGTACTTATTAGAATAGAAGCTCTTAAAATAATCCCACTCCATAGAGTCAATTCAACATGTTACCTTATATTATTGATTAGATTATACAATTTATCCACTTTTCCTTCGAAAATATAGAATTCCAAAACGACGTTTTCAAATTTTAAAGATTAGAGAACATAGAATATATTTTTAATGGTAGAAATTAATTAATCAAAAACTAGTGGATTAGAAAAACCAATAAAATAATTTGGTAGTTTCCTCATGAGGGAATCAACTAAACATTGTTACATCCTTTTAACATTTTTAATTTCAGCATGATTCATTTCTTGGAAATGTTTTGTGAGCATTTAAATGATATTTTTCATTCCAACTCCCATAATTTTTTTATTGTCAGGAGGAAAATCCTTTCATATTCCATCGCACTTGGTTTTAACATGGTTCTTTCGGGTTCCATCCATTGAATAAAACTAAAAAATATATTTTAAGTAATAATAATTATACTGGGGAACTAGATAATCATGAAAAATTGGATGTATAAATCATGTCACTTTTTTAATATATTACACCTTAGTCATAACCTATTTCATTCATGGTAATTATTTAAATCATTTATGATGGTTTGTAAGAAGTTTGTGAATTTACAAAGCATATCCTCTAGGTGTATCAAACCAGTTGTTTAGCAAGGCTTTTTATCTTGCACCAGGTAATGATTGAGTTGAGATCAATGTATCCTTTTTAGAGTTATTAGCCCTACGTACTGTTTTGTCATAGCCACATCCACTTTTAGTATATATATAGATATTTAATTTTGTATAATCAAATGAATCTACCCTTTACCAAAATTCTATGACATTTTCTTATACTTTTAATAATTCTTTAACTTATCCTCATATACATCCTAAGATTTCTCACTAAATTTTTTATATACTAGTTTCCAAAGGTTAAATAAACCTATCCATATGATACCAACTATGAAGTCCCAAATTCTTATAAATATATATTACATATTTTTAGATGAATATTCATTACATTACATAAACACATGTCTGAGGATCATAAAGGTATACTGCATTTATAAATTTGGACACATAAAAACTTGTCCATAAATGATCTTTGTCGTCTCCCATAACTTAATTTGTATATAGAACCATTCATAGACATATCTTGAATAATATATTTAATCATAGCCTGTGGAATGGAAAAATAAGAAAGAGTGAGATCAAATCCTCTGTAAGGGTAAATAAGGGAGATACGTAAGCATAACATTAGTATAGGCGTAAGATAACAAGATCATATCATTTGAAAATCATACTCTGCATATCAAAGATCGAAATATGCATCCATGCAATAAATATTTGTAGTTCATAAGACATGAATAATAAGGACATCAGGAATATGATACATGAGAGAATAACATTGTCATATGACATAGAATTTTGGCATACATATAAGCATAGGAATTCACATCCTTAGTAGTTCAAGACACATTTCCAAGACTATCATAGTGGAATGGGTTCAGTACCCAAACCATCATTGTAGTTAAGGATCACTACCAAGAGTATCATAGTGGATATAGACCCTTATTGAATTGGGTTATGTTCCGCTTCTAGACCTATTTATCTCATGATATATCAATCATTACCCAGTTCATTAGAGGTAGATATAGGTCTCATCCATCCCATAATAAAAATCATACATATGTGTGACATAATATCATAAAACATTCATCATATCAAAACCCATGAAAAGAAATGGGTTTCAGAAATATTTGATGATAACATAACCTATAGAAAAGAAATAGATTTCATAATCTATTCTTCATTTTATCAAAGCGCAACATGAGGAAAAAGAATCTGGTTTAATTAACATTTTATCATGTTATAACTTGTGGAAGAGAAATGGATTTCATAAAAATCTTTTCATAATAAACATAAACCATTCAGAGAAAGAATAAGAATGGTATTAATTCGTCATATCCCTAGTAAATCATACGTATCATCAAAGTATATCATCTTATATGGAAAATAACTTTTATATAAAAATAACATGGAACATTTCTTGAAGAAAATATCCATTCTTTAAAGATCGATTTTTTAAATTAAAAAATCATAAAATATAGTGTAAATCGTTTTCATTAAAAATTTCCTTGAAAAACATAAAAATTAATCTTCAAATAAAACAATGTTCATGAAATTGGTAAATTTATATTCATTTCATACATGTCAAAATAATTATTTCTTTTACATTTTAAGTAAAATACAAATGGGTATTTTTTGGAAAATGGCATGAAGATACATTTAAAAAAATTGTAAAAATTTAAAAATGGGTAAAAATTTCTTCAATAAATCATTTAGATAATGAAAAAAAATGAAATCATTTATAAAAAACATGGTTTTGGAAGAAAAAGAGTATGGCACCGAAGCGGGAAATAAAGAAGTTTTTTATTAAAAATATTATTATGAAATATTGAGTGCATAAAGAGAGGAAAATGATAGAAAAACATAAATTCCCCCTAAATAACCATAATATAAGAAATAAATTAGTTTATTCAGAGATATATCATATTATTTTATCATTGGAAGCAAGATCATGATCAATCCTGATAAATGATGAGATTGTAACATAAAACTCTTTCCACTCTTATAAATTTGAATCATACACCCCGTGAAAGAATAATGTTAATTTAAAAATATAATATCATTAAAATAAATAGGTTCATTACAATACTTTTCAAATGGCATGTATATACACCTTATAAATAAAGATAGGTGCATAACATAACATTTGTCTCTAAGAAGGAAAATTTAGACAAAAATCTCATGTAGCAATGGTAACTTTTGAACTATGAACCCCATGAAATAGACATATTAAAATGGATATGTAAATCTATATAATATTCATTATATTATTCATAAAATAAATTCTTTATTATTTTATACACCACATGAAAGAAACATGTGGTGCATATGGCATTTGTCTCGCAAAACCTAAAAAGTGAGACATAAATCTCTTACCTAGAGTCTTGACATCCATTGTACAAGTTAAAAACTTATGTATAATTAATATAATATCATTATAAATCTATTACATAATAATACATATATATATCTATCATTCCATATATTATTTACTAATGAAATTTCATTACCCATTTATTAACAATTTCATGTTAAAGTCACGTTTCGGGTAATAATTGTTATGTATATCATGTATGACTTGATTTGTTATAATTGGTAATATTATATTGATCATCGTAATGTAATATTTATAATTTTAAAAATGATATAAATATATTGTTTATTTTCTATATATGTATTTAGAGTAATCCATAAAAGTTAAATATTGAAAATGAAATACATTGTTCATGGAGACTATAGGTCGTATGTACACATGAGCGTTGTTTCCATTTTCTTGATGGATTGGAAGAAATAAAGTTAAATAATATATTAATATTCCAGAATAATTTTATGTAAAATATATAACATATTTTCATTAATCCCATCCTTTTTATCTTCAATGTAAATCATGAACAAGTCACATCGCTACGCGAGGCAGTAGTTCACCATACACATGAGGGATGTTATCGTATTCCCAATAAATGGAAAGTAAGAAGTTATATAAGATATAATAATTAATAAATTATAATAGTATAATATATATCATTTATAAACATTTAATAAATCATTATATCCATCTTTGAGAGGTGGTGATGAATACGAATAACATTGGTTCTTGATGTGTTGGTCTGTTGTACACACGAATATTTATTTTGTATACCATTTTATGGAAGTGGAGATGGTTGTATTTCATTAACAAAAACATACAAAATATATTTTAATTGAAGTTATTTATTTTATTATATCATAAATATTTAATAATAATTAAGGTGGTGGATGAATAAATAAAATAAAAAATTTTGTTGAAAATGTTACCTCTTCTTCAGGTAACCTCCTTAGGTTTGCACCAAAAGCCTTCATATATTGGATTTATAACCAAAATAAGGATTATATGATGATATTCTTAAATTAAAGAATATATTTGGGTAGTTATTGGCTAAAACAAATGATTTTGGAACTGTGAATATGGGAGGAGAAGGGGTTTCCTTTTATAAGTAATTTGAGTGGTACACAAGTGATCTTTGGAAAGAAAAAGGTGTAGCCATATTTATTCACATACCACCAATCTCAAAAAATAGAACATTATAGAGAATTATACAGGATAATTTATCAATATGTCCAAGAAATTGATTTTTTACATGTTTTGGGTCAATTTTAACCCATCTATTTTTAGTTTAACCCCTCGGTAAACCCAATTTTACCTCAACTGTGGTAAATAATTGTTTCTGATTTTACTATTCGTTATAGTAAAAAATTATGTTGACCGTATTATATAATAAAAATTATTTTTATTCTAAATAAGTAATATATTTTTATAAATTCCTTTCATAGAACTAGAAATTTTTAATTTAAAATTAAACCTAGAGACACGGTGAGAAATTGGTTTTCCAAAGAGAACATGTTCAAAATTTTAAAATATATATATATATATATATATATATATCAAAATTAAACATTAGAATGATTAAATTGAAATAAATTTGATTAATTGATATATAATTTAACTAATTTTTCTTTGAAAACAAATTTAAAACTAAAATTAACCTCATAAATTCTTTAAATTAAAGGTCAGTTTTCAATGGAAAATAATTTTTTAGTAATCATTGAAAAATAAATATTTCCAAACAAAATATAAAAAATTCAATCTAACATCACATTTACATAGTGATTTAAAAAATGAAGTTTATTTTGAAAAAATAAATTTATAAATGTCTAAAAAATTAATTTTATTATTGTTCAAAAAAATAAATAAATAAATCATTTTTATGTGAAAATGGTTTTTTGAAACATAAAGATAGTTTATCGAAAGTTACGAATTTTTTTACAATATTTTTTTATATAAAAATTTATAATTAAAATTTAAAATTTGTTTCTTAATATCCATTACACTAATTTCAAACAATATGTAATAATGGACTTGTTAAAATAATAATATTAATAGTTTTTCATGGTTCGTTAAAAATCAGTGTTGCATGCAATAGAGGCAATCAAGGAAATATAATTTTTTTAAAAAAAATTAAAATCATTGGGTGTTAAAATTATAAACATTTATAAATTCTTCTCGTAACATATCATATACCAACCACATATCATATTCCATCATAATAGGTTATCATGAACATGAATGATATCAACATCATGCTCTCCTCGTACTATGCATAACTCCCATTATAATCATCTTTTTAATCTCATAACCAAATCAAATAGTATTTCATATACTATATCCCTAAGAATTTTTATCCTATATTCCTATAAATTTGTTAATCCATCACAACCTATATGGAGTAATTAGTCATATATTCCCTTTCCAACCTAAGTAATGAGGAAAACTCTTAGAACCGAAAACATTTAGGCATCAATGAGGTTATCTGACTCATGTTAGATGTTTATGAAATAAAAATAAATTAAAATCATATAAAAATGAATAAAACCCAACATAAGGTATTATACCCAAAAAACATGACCACACACAACACACCCATAAGACTAACACTTCCAAACACTAACCATCGCTACCAATTTCTGATCTACAATCCAGCCCCAAATTTCATAAAAAATATCCAAAAACACTTAGAATTCCAAATTTAATCAGATAATATATCAATTTATATAATTTATATATTACTATAAATGTTACAGTAAATATTCTATTCATTAACTATATTTAAGGACAAATCATACATTATCCACCAACCAAGTTTTTCAAGATATTACCCATCTATTTAATTTTATAATTTAATTAACAACTTGCGGTTTTTCAATTATAACCCACATACATTGTTTTATTCACTATTACTAATAAAATATTCCATACCACCAGGAAACTATATAAAATCCCCAAAATAATCTACCAACCAACACATAACTGCACCATAATATGATCCATTCACCCCAAAACTCACCACGAAACCACAACTTTCCCACATAACTAGACATGCCATCATCCCACATCAATAACCACATCTCATATTGTCAACCAAGGAATGGTGGATACATTTACCATCGTATATCCTACACCATCATTCCAAGTCAATACAAAAAAAGCAACCATCAAAAACCACACTAATTACATCATTGACTTGAATAAAATCGATCACACATAAGATCCAATTCCAGTAACAAATAACTTATATAATTACATTTTTATAATATTCTTTCCTATTAGTTTAACATCTCTTACATGGGTTTCATAAATTCTAGATTCCAAAAAACAAATTCATTACATTATTTAAAAAATTAAAAAATTTTGAATTGGGAATCCAATTATTTATTCATAGTAACCAACATGGATATCTTAGTAATCACAATTTTATTACCAGAAATAATAAAAAGTTATTAACTACAAGAAATATCAAATAATTATCTAAAAACATATACATCGCTAAATTCCTATCAATTTTATTTAGCCTATTTTTTATACTATTTATTTTAATTCTTAACACTGAGCAAAAGAAATAAAAATTATTAAATTTATATGATTTAAATATAGATAAATGATAGTTCTTAAATCCCCTAATTTAACGAGAGATATAAAATCATTTCTGTAGGGAGAATAAGAAAGGGATTATCATATGGTATAACCCAAGTAAAAAATTTAAACACCTAAAACACAACCACTACTATAAAAAAAATAAGGTTAAAAATTCCCAACCCAAACCTCTACTACAACCTTATCCAAATGAAGGGTCGAGGTAAATTTTTGAAGGAAGGAAAAATCTCATCTTAAGTGACAATAAATCAATCTATCTAATTTAGGGGATGAGGCTAACCAAGGGTGCCAAAAATCCTCCCTGGACACACAAATAGTCACCTTAGGTTTAGGGGAGTACAACAGAAAATATGGGAGTTAATATGGGATTCCAAATTATGATAAGATATAAAAATAATTAGTTTTATGGTGTGATAGGTCACGATCACTCTATGATGTTCTAAGTCAAATCAACCTCTAAAAATAAAATTTTGAATCCATAGTCTCTCACTAATTTAAAACTCAGTTATCCCCACATAATTTGATATATTATAATAATTACACATCATGACCAAAGTTTTTATGATATAATTCATGGCTCTCTAAAATAAATGGCACATTCTAATCCATAACATTATGCAGAAAAATATTTATTTCATGATATTGTTAAAAATGGGAGAATGGCCAAAACATTTACTTTGGGTATCATAAAAGGATAAAATAATCTTATGTTGTTATAAAAACTAATAAAATAAATATACAAACTCCCCAAAATCTCTTCATTCTATGACCAAACACATAACTTCTGGAATAGTTTGAAGTTCATTTTTGTAACCCCCTCGGGGATTCAATATTTAATTATGATAAATTATCTATGGATATCATAACTAGACCTCAGGATACATGAAACAGTATATTAATGTATTTTGTATCATTCAATTACTTACTTAATCATCCCTCTTTCTCTCTATTAGAGTAGAATTCAGTGATGTGATAAAAATATTTCAAAATTGATGAAATTAAATTATTATGTAAGAACCCAGTTTTTCACTATGGTATGCATCCTTTAATTTTCGGTCTAAACCTTAAATTTGGACCTAATATGGATTCATAATGATTTATTAAAGGTTCTGAGGATTTTCAGGGCTTGTTCAAAGCCCAAAAACCATCTTTTTGGGAAAAACAAGCTAGGCGCACAGTTTCAAGTAAACCATGCTGTAATTCCGCATGGTTTGGAAAATTGTGTGGATTGTGTTTTTTCCAGATAGATCCACCACGCATGGTTAGAGAATGGTCTTTTGGCCTAACCATGTGAATTCCCCTTTTTTCCAGGTACTCATGCATGGTTTGATCAAACCATGTGGATGATGTTATTTCAGGCAGAACCATATCCCACAGTTTGTGCATTGTTTGACAAACCTTGTGGACAAACCGTACACAGGGTAACATTCTAGGTAAAATGTCCAAATTTTCCTTCATGACATATTTACTCCCATATTCTTCTGAAACTCATAAAACAACATTAGTAATCCCTTTTTCACTCAATTTGGACCTTTTTTAAGCCCAAAGCTAGGGATCTAGAGATCTTCATCGTCTGGAATCTGATCGAGATTTCATTCTTCGCGTTGGATGCACAATGATTAGTATTGGAGTCCTCTTTATCCATTCTTATTTACTTTTTCTCTCGACCTAAATATCATCAAGCGAGCAATTTTCACCTCTTTTATATCTACTCTGATCCGAGGAAAATCAAGGGCTTATACCATAAGAGTAGAGTTTTACAACCCTAAGGTGTGTGGTCTACAACTCATACCTAAAGTTTTTTTATTTTGGAATATTTTTGTGGGGCCAGTGCATTTTATCAGGAACCATTTCAAAAATTTACATTCAATTATTGTACATGTTAGAATCTTATGGTTATGTTATTTCCAAATATGTGATTAGTTGTTGGTGGTTACACCCACAACTCAATCCGCCACATATCGAAAGTCGTTCCATATTTGGGTTTTAGTTTCTTGGCACATTTGAGTCACCGTTCGGGTTTCCTACCTATTTACCTTCATAAAGGTGAGACTTCCTATAATAAATGTATTTTTATTAATGAGAATTATATAATGGCATGTACCATGTATGCTCACCACTTGAACCACCTAAGGTACGTGCTTAAAATTGATTATTTAATGTAAAATGAGAAATTGGAGGTATACTAATTATATAAATTGTCCTTATCAATATAGATTGAATAAAGGTTACATGTCTGTACTACCCCTTTCCATATTGATGGAAGGTAGTGGAATGAACCTCAATAATTGAATATGCCTTAATAGTTAATAAATACTTGATTAAATGGTTGAAATGATACTTGGACTATCCACACTAAATGAATACAAGGCTTTAACCCAATTAATGATTACATGATTACAATATCAAATATGAATAGAATGACTCAGACTTGCGTTGGATTCTGAGAGGAGAAAACCTTGGGACTCGAGAACCCCATTCTAATTCAAGGATGTGGTTTTCTTAGGTTGAAACCCACCTAGACTCCAGTTCATGAATATTCCTTAGATTCCTAGTATACAACTTTAGTTTCCTTTACATTACTACAAGATACCTTGGATACACTCCTTGGTTTTAGCATTGACTAGTATGTGCCATGGTTAAGGACCATAGGGACAAGTCCTTGATTATCTCTAGTTTACCTTGGTCAATAAACATAGAATTGGTAGGTGCCTTATTTTGGAATGACTTGGATTACGCTCCTTGGATTACACTCTTACCCATTATCTATACTCAGATGCCACTGAGTTAGTGTTCCGTGAGATCTACATTACCTTTGTTATACCCTGGAACTCCCACATTGGATATCTTTTTCAGATTTCCTTCTTATGTATTGGGACCTTAACTACTATCCTGAGGTGATGTCGGTGCTATTTATGCCTCTTGAGACCAATTAAAATTAAATGGTAATAAATTAATTAATTAACTGGTTACATGTTCATACACTAGTAGAGGGATGAAGCAGGTACATTGGTATTTAGTTATATTGTACCATTTTCATTAAATTATATACATGCATGCATGCACACTACTACATTCTATTATACATGCTAGATCTTATAGACATTGTTGGTGGTGGTCAACTGAGATTTATCTCACACCCTCTTCAGGCGTCATTTGGTACCTAGAGTAGATTACATGACTGTGGGTGTTGACAAAGGGAAGCATATAGCTTTGAACACTTGATTGTGTTCTAATAGGATGGACTTTGATAGTAGATGATTGCGTTGGATTTAGGGATTGTTGGAATACCCTTTGTTTTCTTTGACTTGTGTAACATGTAATTCATGTTGTATTGTATCCATGAATTCCAGTTTTCTAGTAACATGACATAAATCATCATTGTCCTAGTATATACAATCATTGTTATTATTGATTATTTCTTGAATCATATTTCTTCGGCTGTTTATTTATATTGCTACCACTTTTTACTGTGTTTTATATCCTTCCACTATGCTACTCTTTTCTAATAAGGGTATAGTTTCCCCACAGACACACCTTACTCCCTCACTGCTAGTCAGCAGCCTTTGGCATTTGGGGAGATGCACTTGATTCCATGTGTCCCACTACGCTCGGGAAACTCGTTAAGTGGCATCCGGATTTGGGACGTCACAAAGTGGTATCAATGTTGGCCTCTTTTCTTGATTCACTATTTGGAGACAATATATTAGAGAATATGATCTCTTGGGACTTGTTTATAAGTCATTCTTGGGCATCGTGAACCAATGTTCGGGGTAAAAAAACCAAGTTTCCTAAATTATAATTTTTCTTCTGCATTTTCCTATTGTAGTTGATATTATTTAACTATTGGTTGATTCACATGTTGTGTGGTGTTATTGATTATTTCTCTATTTTAGGATTTTATTTCATCATTGTCTTGATGATATGAGGGCAAGGATCACTGTTAAATGCGTCATTATAGGCACCTAAAATTCACATTTTAGGCATATTGTCATTCCATATAGGTTCACTTTATTGTATTACATTGCTTAATATTCCTGTGATTGTTGAGTGATATTGTGGTAGGTAACTTATGCTTGTATTACTCTTGGTTATGATTGAGTGATTTTCTATCTCAATTCATGATTTGTATGTGCTCTCATTGGTTGGGATGAGTAATTTACCAAGTCGGGCCATTTTTCTATAAAGAAATGGGCGTCGTTTCTAGTGACAAGTGTATAGGCACTGATTCATCAAAAACGGATATCCATTATAAAGTTAACCATTAAATAAAAAATAAATTGGTTACACCTCCTTATTGAACCTTGTCATGTTAATGAAAGGTAAAGGATTGAACCTGTTAATTAAATTCAAAATGACATAAAACTTATACTTGAGCACTTATTGATTCCTATCAATCTATGTAGGTAGTTTGGGTGGTATACCTTTGGTAGTGAGTTTTAATACGTTCAGCTTATTCTTTTGATTTTATCTCCTTGATTCTAATGTTTTTTGGAGGCGTGTTCTTGGAGTTTTTAAACCAATTCCACCACGACATCCTCATGTCGTTGGCCGGGAAGGTGGTGACGATCAGGAACAAGAAATGATGTTCCCTGAGCTTCTAGTCTTACTGCCAGGATTTCTTTAGGAGGAACCACCTATTTTACCAGATCTAGGAACTGATTCCCAATTCTATGATAGTTTCCTACATCTGATGTAGTCCATGCATGGTTCTCTATGGGTTTCTCCAATTATGGTTGATCTGACCCGTGAGTTCCAACAACAGCATCCTCCCACCTTTCAAGAGATGGTGGTTCTCATTCTACTGTTTCTTGGACAGAGGTCATGCTGTCTATCTTTGAGCATTTGGAAATGCCTCCAGAGTGGATATTCAGGCTTCCTAGATACATAATTTGGGATTCGGCCATGCATGCGTGGTATGTGGTTAAGCAGGCCATTTGTTATCCGGGCATGTTATGGTTTGATTTCGAAACTACCTTTTAGGATAATTTCTGTCTTCAGGCACTGAGATCTGACAAATCCAGATAGATCATGAATCTCGAGTAGGATTCTATGTAAATTATGGAATATTCAATAGGTTTCACTGACTTATAGCACTTTCCACCACTTCTAATCGGTGATGAACATTCGCTTGCTAGATGTTTTGAGGATGGGCTCTAGTATTCCATCAAAACTCAAGTGAATGAATTTCTCCGGCCTACCTTTTTGGAAATAGTTTATTAGGCCCTTATCAGTAAGCATAACCTAAGGGATTTCATGAGTACTAAGTTAAAATATCAGTGGCGTGTTAGGCCTGTAGTTCTTCCGGTCGCAGGAAACGTTCCCTCGAGGTTTTTCATCAGGGCAGTGGCAGCCAGAGTATCAAATTTGATAGCCTTATGGTGTTTCATTGGTGTGGAAGACCGGGCAATAAGAATCCCAGATGTGATAGAGACCCTATCGATTTCCATGAATGTGGTCATATGGTTTATCTTCATCATTTCTACAAGACCTTTCCACTGGCTTCGATTGAGAAAGGATCAACATCAGCTCCTTCTTCAGGAGTGAGTTTTTTTTGTGTTGTGTCAGGAAGGGAGTTTGAATAGCACTAGTAGGTCTGGTCGAGGAGATGGTCGTGGTCGTGGTTGTCCAACCCTTGATCACCAGTAGCACTAGTAGAGAATTTATGATCATAGTATTCCATCTATTTCATAGGGACGTGGATCTAGTCAGTTTCATGATTTACAGCTAATACCCAATGATCAGGTTGCGGGACCATCTACAGTACGAGGTATTATTCTAGTAGCCTCCAATATTTTCTCTACTTTATTTGATACAGGTTCTTTAAAATCATTCATTTTATATCTATCATGTAAATCCTCAGACTTGAGATACAGTATCACTATTGTGTAATGGCCCTCGATACACCATTGGGAATTCAGAAAGAGGGCATATACCAGTGTAGGGATTGTCCCCTTGAGGTAGACAGTTAACCTTTCTTATGGAACATTTCTATTCTTAAGATGACGGGCTTTGTAATGCCCCAACCCTAGAAGCCCATAGTCGGTGCATTATTTTAATACATTGGCATGATTAAATGGAATCATGTCCCGAAAGAATGATAGTTTAGCAGTCTTGGAAAAAAGATTACATTTATTAATGTTACATTACACATTAGAAAATAAAACACAACATAAATGATCCTTTGAGAACGCCATTAATACCCTAGATTGACCTTTATTATCAATCATAATACACTTCTTGTAATATTAGGAAAATAAAAAATAAGAAATGGGAGAGCTCAAATGCTCAGTAAAGGTAAGAAATATAGCGGAAGATAACATAAACATTAGGCATGTAGAAATTTTTAAAACACATGCCTTTACAAATAATTAAAATGAACACGTTATGGTAGGAATATGAGATGAGTAAATAATTCCAAAATAAAACATAGTCATGGGTATTCTACTAGTTGAATAACCACATGAACCATCAATAATATTGTCATAATAAGGAAATGTATAATGTTGGACGTTCTGAAACATATTGTCATGTCCTCAGCCAAGACGTCTAAAAATGATTAAGGCCTCAACCAAAACCATATATCAAATTTGGGAAAGGCCTCATCTAATTCCATGTCTAATTGTCTCATGAGACCTACTGATGCACCGATGAGCTATAGCTGGCTCCACCCATCACATACTAAGTCCAATACATTCCTCATATGAAAAGGTTAAAACATAACATAGACATTCGTATTAAAACTAGCATTTGAAATGTCAATACTTTAACCATAAACGATGAATGGTATAAAAATAACACATCCACAGTCAAATATATCACAAAACTTTCAATACAATATGGAAGATTTGTATCATAATAAATAAACTTCAAACAAGTTTAAAATCCATCAAAGGATATTGACATAGATGAAAATGATTTGCAAAACTCTTTGAGAGAAATATCCCATTTTCATGAAAACAATTAAATGTCACACATTTATAAAGGAAGTCATTTAAAATAGATTTTTGAATCAAAGTGTCCCATACCAATTTTAAATTTTTGAAAAGAATTATCATTTCAAAACATTCATGTCCATATAAATAAATCCTTAAAATCATTTTGAAAACATGGACATTAATTAAAATGATTTAGAAAGACAAATCATAAAAATATTTAAAATTATGATCTAGTTAAATAGACCCTCCCATAAAATCTTAAAATATTTATCTTGAAAACATTTTTAGGAATTATGGGTATCAATGATAAATGTGTCCCACTAAATACTTACACAGAAACAATCTCGAATAATAAATAGATTGAAGAAGTAACCCTTACCTACCACTTTCCTTTGGTAGAGGGTAAGTTTAAACTCATATATAATGAACATAGTATGTTATTAAGTTATACCAGAACCATATTAGTATTTATTATATCATAAATTATTCATTTATGACTTTATACTACCCATTTAATAATGATTTCCATGTTAAATTAACATTTTGCGTAATAATCGCTTTCTTTATCGTACGTGTTTTAACTTGTTTTTCTTGATCGTATAATTTAAGTCATGATTTAAATACTTCCAGAATATAAACATTGATTTATATATCATATATATTTAAAATATAATTACTTATAATAGGTAGATATATAAAATGAAAGGCACCATTTATGGAGACGGTAGGTCGTACATATGCATAAACGCTGTTTCTGTTTTCATATTGTATTGAATGGAAGTAAGTGAATAATATATATGTCAGTACATAAATATATATATATATCCCCAGTAGATTTATTATGTCATATATTATATACTTATTAATAATATATATATTTATAATCATCGTTGAATGGAGAACATGGGAATGAATCTCACCGCGTTGTGGAGACGGTAATTTGTACGTACCAACGGGCAACAATATCATTATATTGATGGTGAAATCATATATAATTGGATAGTATACCATATATACAGAATCAGTAACATGTTATATTTATTATTTACATCATTTATACTCACTATTATACTCATCCAAATAATTATGTTTTTGAATAACAAACTACACCACGACGTAGAGACGGTAAGCCGTACGTACGCACGTATGGTGACATTGTCATTTATAGGGTGGAAAGAATAATGAATATGGTTGTACCATATTTATAGTAACATAATTTTTTGTAGGAGGTCTTGGATTTATTATTTTAGAATGTAAACCACAAAGAAAGTGGAAGAGGAAGAAGAAAATATCTTGAAAGAGGTGATGAGATATTAACTCTTCTTTGAGTTCTTCCTTTTTATTTGATCAAAATGGATCCATAGTTTAGCTTTATGGACAAAGGAAGGCCTCTAGAATGAAGGGAGGAAAGTTGAGAGGATATTTGGGCAGGGTTAGGCCAAGCCAAATGGCATTGGAGGTGTAAAATTAAGATAAGGGGAAGTACCCTTTTATAAGAGAAGTGAGGGTCACTTTGGGAAAAGCTTGAAATATTATTTTATAATAAAATCATTTTCAGTTTCTATTGGCTCCGCAATGATTTATATCGAGCCGTAGGTGGTTATGGGTCGATATATTATCAAAAAATAGGTTTTAGACAAGTTTAGGTTACCATTTTAACCTTATCTTTTTAATTTAACTCTTAGATTAATAGTTTAACTTTTATCGTGTCTTCCTGTATTCATACACTATATGGTTAATAAACATACTCTAAACATCCAAGAGAACATGAAGTGGTTAATTAATTACATGTATAATATTATTTAAGCCCTTTTTCGGAACCTTATATTTTTAGGAATATCATATCAACCAATAATATAATATTTTTTTTAAAAAAGTAATTTATTTCAATTTTGACACTATTTGGTATTTTGTTATTGTGAAAGTCATAAAAACCTTATAACTTCGAAAAAAAATTATATAATCAACCCTAACATGTAATATTAACCTATAAATTTAGTGTAATTCATCATAAGCCTCAATTAACATTTATTTGGATATTTGTTATACCAATTATTTTAATATTTCATTAATAAGGTAATTACGACATCGTCATTGTGTCATAAATAAACTAAATTATTTAATGTCTGAAAATTATAAAAAAATACCATTATTTAGGAAATATTTTTAAATTTATAAGGAATATTTATAGTCTAATTTATATTGTGTGTAACCCTATATAAAAAATTGTTTAGTTATTAAACATTGACTTTAACACTATTAACCCTTCTTTAAATAAAACAATAATAAATGTCATGATCTAATACAAGTGGAAAATATAGGATCATATTTTAATAATAATGTTTTTTTTAACTACACTTATCCAATAAAATTAGGACTTGTGTTAGGGTAATTATAATATCATTTTTACCCTTAATTACACTATTAACTTTTAACCGTGGTAAATAAAAGTCAAAAGTTACTATTCACCAAATATTATTTTCATCTTATTGAATCACAATTTAGTTACTAATGTCAATTTTTCCTCTCGGAATTTTGAAATTCAAATCACAGAAGTGGTAAAATTAACTTTTATACAAATTTGTAAATGTTCATAGTAGGTGGGTAAAAAACGTTAAAAAGATCAACAAAATTTTATACATCAAATTTTAATATAAAATGACTCCAATGAATTAAATTGAACTTATATAGGTATTATATATCTATTTTGACTTAAAATAAATTTAAATAAAATAAAAGATTTTTTAAATAAAAAGTCTGTTTTAAATAATAACGTGTGTTTTTCACTATTCATCAAAAATTGAATATTTTCAGACAAATACCAAAAAATTACACTAAGATAATTTTGATATTATAAATTAAAAAATGAATTATATTTTACCTAATTCAAAACATATAAGTTTCATTTATTAATTTAAAATTAATTCTCTTAGTCATAAACCAAAAAGTGGGTTTTTAAAAAGTAAAAACTATCAAAAGATTGACTTTTGTTTATGTCAAATTTAAATGTCAAATTAATTATAACGACATAAATTTTATTGAATGATAAAATTAAGATCTAATTATACATCCTACCCATTTAAATGTTTAATTTAACACTATAAATTATTTCGATTAAAAAAGTTATTTCCAATTAAAATTTTGTATTTTTTATTATTCATCATAATATGAAAGTTATCGGAAAAGTTACAAAAAATTATACAAACTAAATTTTTATGTTCCAATTATAATGAATATTTTAATTTCATTAAATTGAATATTTAAAAGTGTCAAATATCTGTTTTAAAAAGGATTCTCCATTAAATAAGTCGTAAAATTGTATTCTTTGAAAAATACTTTTTTTATCTGAAAAATAGAATTTTTCTTTATATTATGTCTAAGAAACACAAAATATTAATTCTTAAATTATTTTGAGTATATAAAATTCCATATTCAGTTAAGACTATTCATAATCACTTTTTGAACGGCTAGTTTGGTAAGTCGTGGTGCACTCGAACTTTGTGTTGTGTGTAACACAAGTTATTGAAATACTTTTAAGAGATAACATACTATAAAATATTGGGGTGTTACATTCTCCCCTCCTACAATAAATTGCATCCTCACAATTTTAAATTGTTCTTCGAAATTAAATGGTGAAAAATGGAAAAATACCATTGTGGATAACCCACATCTAATATTGGGTAATCAAATTTAGTCATAATTAAAGGGAAAGGGAAATGAAAAAGTCACCACAAAGTTATGATCTTGATTAAGAGAACATTGGTGGAAATTAGAGACACATAATTTGAGGAAAACATAAATATTTATAGGGAGTGATTGAGGTCATCAATCACAAACAAGAGTAAAATTAAGGGCCTCAAAGCCATCAATCTATGATGATGTAAAATATCATCGGTTCAACAAAACATATGGTATTAGGGTAACACATTTTTTGTTTTAATATCCCTTCCCTAAAGATTAATAATTATTTTATTCAAAGAATAAGTGGAAATATATATATATATATATATACTTGACATGTATAGTTTCATCCTTCAACTAATTCCAACCACAAACTCATCTTTCACTCCAAAAGATAGTAGATTTCGAAAATATTCTGTTTATCCTAATTACATGGGAACCAAAAATAATTAATTTATAATTCATTTTTCATACTATTTAAAAAAACTACATTATACAAACTAGGACATCATGTTATCCAGTGGTAGGTGATTCACCCTTGTCACCCTTTGGTTACAGGTTCAAGTCTTGCGGCCTTGCCAAACATGACGGGTTTTCGCTCGACCTCCGAGTTATCCTTTTTATAAAAATCCAAAAAAAATCTTAAGAAATTATTTAACCTTAACAATAGTATCCAATGTCAAACTTAATCGATTCCACCATTAAGACTTATCCAAAATACTTCTTTCCAAACTCACAGTTCAAAATTTATAAGGTAAACACAATGAAGATCCTTTTTTCACATAATAACATGTGAATACCTTCATCATGTATTCTTTTAAAACACTGTAACACCCTGAATTACCATAAAACCTTATTGATTAAATTCATGCTCCCTTATTTCTTATAGAATACTGGATATACTCCTTCTGGCCAAAAATGTTGTAAACTCCAACAATGATGGAATATACAAATCATTAATCTTTTCAAGGTAGTCAAGAATATCAAATATAATTTATCCAAATAAATCATATATTATTCCAAAATCACTACCTCTGTATCATAACAATATTATGGTTTATCTTTATCTCAACCATATATTTTCCAAAAATATTAACCAGCAATTGAATCACTTTTCTTGGTTCCACACAATCTCAAATCCTTAATGAAATAATACTACAGTACAATCCTTTTATACTCTATAATTCTTATAACATGTACATCATTAATAAAATACTCAAATGACACAATAATTTAATCACAACATAAGAAATATCCTTCCTCTTCATCTCAGGTTGTATCATAACTTGATTATTATCCAATAGAAGCATTTGGGGTATACTTTGATGATTTGGACATTGATTTGCGTAGTGTCCCAACTCCTTGCAGATGAAGCATTGTACATTTGAACCATTTTCTTACCCTTGCACTCACAAACTTGGTGTCCTTTTTCTCTACACTTATAAAAAATTCACATTCCCTTCAATCATTTACCAAGGTTATTCTTTCCATAGTTATCACACATGGTAAAATAATTCATTCCCCTCTTCCCTTTATCCATATTTCTCTCTTCCATCCTTTTATTCTCTTACTTACCTTCAAAGCCATAGGACTTAGAGAATTATTTACTTATCTTATTAACACATGATAATATTTATTCATATGATGAGAATATGTGGGAGACTATTACCCTTTTAAAATTTGGATTAAAACCATGAATGATTTGATCCTTCATAATCTTTCGATCATGTGTATTTCTGGAATTCTCATTCCTTCTACTTGGCACCGTTTTTAAACAATGGAAAACTCTAGTTTATTTTATGAATCACAATGCATAATTCCATGCTTGTAAAATACATAACATATGTTGAAAAGATTATGCATATAATCTATAATCATAAAATCTTTTCCTTGAGGAAGTATTTACTCATTAATCATTCATAATGGCTTGTAAGGAAAATGTGAATTATCCTAAGAATGTCCCCCAGGAGTATCGTAACCAAGAGTGTAGCAGGGCTCATTGTCTTGTACCAGGATACCCCAGGTCAAGCCCAAAATGCCATGTCGGATTTTCCCCTCCTAGGTACATCTTTGTTAGAGCTGCCTCTACCTGATTGTATCCAAATAGGGATGTATATATTGGAAAATACAAAAAATATCTACTTTACCAAAATTCTAGGAAGTTCTTTTATAGTAATACTCAAAGTCTATCTTAGGGTAATGTTATCTAAATAGAGTCTATATAAATATATTTCCAAGGTTGTTGTTAAACTTCCTCTGATACCAACTGTAATGCCCCGACCCCATAAGCACAGAGTTTATGTATTATTTTAATACATTGTCATGATTATAAGGAATAAAGTCCCAAAAGACTGATAGTTTAGCAGTCTTGGAAAATAGATTACATACATGAACGTTACATTACACAATATAAAATAAAACTCCACATAAATGATCCTTTTAGAACACCATTAATACCATAGCTTAATCTTTCTTAACAATCATAATACACTTATTGTAATCCTAGGGAAAAAAATATAAGAAATGGGTCAGCTGAAACACTCAGTAACGGTAAGAAATACAGTGGAAGATAACATAAACATTAGGCATGGTAAATAATTTAAAACAAATTCCTTTACAAATAATAAAAATGAACACTTTATGGCAGGAATATGAGATGAGTAAATAATTCCATAATAAAACATAGTCATAGGTATTCTACTAGTCGAATAACCACATGAACCATCAATAATATTTTCATAATGAGGGAATGTATAATTCCAGACGTTCTGAAACATTTTTTCAAGGCCTTGTACAAGACCTCTAAAAATGATTAAGGCCTCAGCCAAAACCATATATCAAATTTGGGAAAAGACTCGGCCAATTCCATATCTAATTGTCTCATGAGACCTACCAATGCACCAAGGATCTATAGTGGGCTAGACCCATCACATACTAAGTCCAATACATTCCTCATATGAAATGGTTGAAACATAACATAAACATTTGTATTAAAAATAGCATACAAAATGTCAATTATTTAACCATAAATAATGAATGGTATAAAAATAACACATCCATAGTCAAATATATCATAAAACCATCAATACGATATAGAAGATTTGTATCATAATAAATCAAATTCAAACAACTTTAAAATCAATAAATGGATCTTGACATATATGAAAATGATTTGTAGAACTCTTTGAGAGAAATATCCCTTTTTAATGAAAACATTTAAAAGTCACACATTTATAAAGGAAGTAATTTAAAAAATATTTTTAATCAAAGTGTCCCATAACACTTTGAAACTTTTGAAACGAATTATAAACTCAAAACATTCATGTCCATATAAATAAATCCATAAAATCATTTTGAAAACATGGACATTAATTAAAAGTATTTAGAAAGATAAATCTTTAAAACATTTAAAATGATGATCTAGTTAAATAGGCCCTCCCATAAAACCTTAAAATATTCCTTTTCAAAACATTTTTATGAAATATGTGTACCGATGATAAATGTGTCCTAGTAAATACTTACACATAAACAATCTCTGATAATAATGAGATTGAGGAAATAACCCTTACATTGCACTTTCCTTTGGTTGAGGGTATGTTTAACCTCTTGTATAATGACCATAGTATGTTATTAAATTATACCATAACCATATTCATATTTATTATATCATACATGATTCATTTCTATCTTTATACTACCCATTTAGTACTGATTTCCATGTTAAATTATCATTTTGGTTAATAATCGCTTTCTTTATCGTACCTGTTTTAACATTTTATTCTTGATCGTATCATTTAGATCATGAATTAAAAACTTCCAGAATATAAACCATGATTTATATAACATATATATTTAGAATATAAATATTTATAATATATATATAAAAAAAATGGAAGGCACCATCTATAGAGACGGTAGGTCACACGTACGCATAAACACTTTTTTCGTTTTCATATCGTATTGAATGAAAGTAAGTGAATAAGATATATGTAAGTAAATATATATATATATATAAATATATATATATATCTCTCTAGTAGAATTATTATTTCATATATTACATACTTATTAATAATATATATTTTCATAATCATCGTTGAATGGTGAACGTGGGAATGAATCTCATCGCGTAGTGGAGACTGTAATCCGTAAGTACACACAAGCGACAATATCATTATATTGATGGTGAAAAAGTTTTTAATTGTATGGTATATATTATATAAATAATAATTAAAATGTTATATTTATTATTTACATCAGTTATACTCATTGTTATACCCATTCGAATAATGATGTGTTTGAATAACAAATTACACCACGATGTGGAGACGGTAAGTCGTACGTACGCACGTATACAGACTTTGTCATTTATAGGATGGATGGAATAACGAATATGGATGTACCATATTTATAGTAATATCAATGTTTTTAGTAGGTCCTTGAGTTATTATTTTAGAATGGGAACCACAAAGAAAGAGGAAGTGGAATAAGAAATGAACTTGAAAGAGGTGATGAAATATTTACCTCTTCTTCAAGTTCTTCCTTTTGATTTTCTCAAAAGGGCTCCTTAGGTTGGATTTATGACCAAAGGAAGGACTTTATGATGAAGAGAGGAAAGTTTAGAGGATATTTGGGCAAGGTATGGCTGAGAAAAATGGTTTGGAGGTGTTAAATTAAGAGAAGGAGAAGTAGCCTTTTATAATAGAGGTGAGGGTCACTTTAGGAAAAGCTTGAAATATTTTTTTATAATAAAATCATTTTCCGTTTATAATGGCTCCAAAATTATTTATTTAAATCCTTAGGTGGTTATGGGTAGAAATACTATCAACCAATTCGTTTTAGAAAAGTTTAGGTTACCATTTAAACATTATATTTTAGATTTAACTCTTAGTTAAATAATTTAACTTTTACCATGTCTTCGTGTATTCTTACACTATATGGTTTATAAACATACTATAATCCTTCAAGATAACTTAAAGTGGTTCATTAATGACATATATATTATTATTTAATCCCATCAGATGAACCTTATAATTTTATGAATATTATATCAACCAATAATATAGTATTTGTTTTAAAAAATAATTTATGTAAATTCTGACACTATTGGGTATTTTGTTTTTTTTGAAAGTCACAAAAACCTTATAACATCAAAAAAATATTAATTTAATCAACCCTAACATGTCATAGTAACCTATAAAATTATTTTAATTCATCAGAAGTCTCAATTTACATTTATTTGGATATTTATAATACCAATTATTTTAATATTTTATTAATAGGGTAATTACTGAGTCATCATTATCTCATAAATAAATTAACTTATGTAATGTATAAAAATTATAAATTAAATACCATTATGTAGGAAGTCATTTTATCTTTCTAATTAATATTTATAGTTGAATTTATATTTTGTTCAATCCTATATAAAAAATTTTTAGTTATTAAACAGTAAATTTAACACTTTAAACTATTTTTTAAATAAAATAATAATAAATGTCGTAATCCAATACAAGTGGAAAAAAGAGGATCATATTTTATTATTGAGGTTATTTTTTGTAGAATTAAACTTATCCAATAGAATTATGACATGTGTTAGGGTAATTATAATATCATTTTTAACCTTAATTACCATATTTACTTTTAAATGAGGTAAATAAAAGTCAAAAAGTACTATTCACCAAAAAATTATTTTCATATTATTGAACAACATTTTACTTACAGATGTCAACCGTGTATATCTAATTTTTGAAATTCTACTCATAGAAGCAGAAAAATTATGTTTTATGGTAATTTGCAAATGCTCCTAGAAGGTGGGTAAAAACGTTAAAAAGTTCAACAAAATTTTATAGATCTAATTTTATTATAAAATGACTCCAATGAATTAAATTGAAATTATATAGGAATTACATATCTATTTTGACTTAAAATAAATTTAAATAAAATTAATAATTTTTTAAATAAAAAGTCTGTTTTAAATAATAACGCATTGTTTTTCACTACTCATAAAAAATTGAGCGTTTTTAGAAAAATAAAAAATATTCACCCTAAAATAATTTTTGATATTATAAATTAAAAATTGAAGTCTATTTTAAAAAATTCAGTATATAGAAGTTGAGATTATTAATTTAAAATTAATTCCCGTTGTCGAAACCAAAACGTGTGTTTTTAAAAAGTAAAAACTATCAAAAGATTGACATTGTTTATGTCAAATATAAATGTGAAATTACTTATAATTACCTAAATTGTATTAAATGATAAAAATATAATATAATTATACATCCAAATCATTTAAATGTATAATTTAACACTCTAAATTATTTTTGTTAAAAATGTTTTTTTCAATTAAAATTTAGTATTTTTTAGTATTCATCAAAATATGAAAGTTGTCAGAAAAGTTCCAAAAATTTATCCAAATTTTATTTTTATGTCTTGATTCTAAAGAATAATTTAATTTCATTAAATTGAATATATAAAAGTTTCAAATATTTTTTTGAAAAAGTATTCTCCATTAAATAGGCGGTAAAATTTTATTTTTTGAAAAATACTTCTTTTTATATGAAAATTTGAATTTTTCCTTATATTATGTCTAAGAAACACAAAATATGAATTCTAAAATTATATAGAGTATATAAAATTCGAAATTCAGTTAATAATATTCATAACCGCTTTTTGAACGGCAAGTTTGGTAAGTCGTGGTGTGCTCGAACTCGGTGTTGCATGTAACACAAGTTATTGAAATACTTTGAAGTGATAACATACTATGAAATCTTGGGGTGTTATAGGATTCTATTTCATTCTCAGGATAGACTAGTTGGTTCACTATCACGTGTTTGTATACTACTATCGCCATAGGGTATTGTTTACATAACAAGAGGGTAACTGTTATCTACATAAGGGGGAGTGGGTTGTCCATGTTGGTAGAGTAGGACCATAGCATCATGGGTAAGGTGGATTGATCACACAGATTGCTAATATAATCATGGAGGATTAGTGTTTGTTTCAAACTAATTTCCCTCTAGTAGTTGATCATTTCAAGGAAGTCATTCCTGATGACTTTCCTGGCTTACTTCACAAGAGAGAGGTAGAGTTTACAATCGACCTTGTTCTAGGAGAAGCTTCAGTGTCCATTCCACCTTACATGATGGAACCTACCAAACACAAGGAACTCAGGGGGTTGTTAGAGGATCTAGAAGAAAAATGATTTATACATCCCATTACATCCTCTTGGGGTTCACCCGTACTTTTTGCTAAGAATGTTTATAGAACTCTTTGTTTATACATGGATTACAGAAAGTTGAACCAGCTTATGATCAAGAACCATTATCCACTTCCCCGAATAGATGATCATTTTTCTAGCTCAGATGAGAAAATGTTTTCTATAAGATCGAACTAAGATAGGGCTATCATCATGTGTGAGTCAAACCATCATACGTACCTCGAATAGCTTTCTATATTAGGTATGGTATGTATGAGTACCTTTTTATGCCATTCGGTCTTACAAATTTGCCTTCCATTTTCATGGACTTGATGAATAGGGTTCTCTACCCCTATTTGGACTCTTCTGTTGTGGTCTTTGTGGACAATATCTTGGCGCATTCATGCACTCCTAGTGACCATGAAAAACATCAGGAGACCTTTCTATGTACACTGAGAGAGAATCATCTTTATTCCAATATTACTAAGTGCCAATTCGGGATCGACAAAGTCCACTTCTTGGGTTATATTATTTCAAAATCAAGATTATCTGTTGACCCTTAAATGGTTAGTACTATAGTTTCTTGGGAGCATCCCAATAATGTGTTTGATATACAGAGTATCTAGGGGCTGGCTGGATATTACAAGAGTTTCATACAAGACTTATCATGTCTTTCTTCACCTCTTACTGGTCTTACAAAGAAGGGTGTCAAGTTAACATGGTCAGAATCATGTGAGAAATCCTTTTAGGAGCTGAAAGGGAGGCTTGTATCATAACATATTCTAATTCTTCCTAGGCTGGGTATAGGTTGTGCCGTCTTCTGTTATGCATCAGGAATTATCCTATGAGCAGTATGGATGCCAAAATATTGGTTTGTTGCATGTGGATATCTTTATTTGATTCCTCATGATAGAAATTACCCAATTCATGACCTCAAACTAGAAATATTTGTCCATACCTTACGTTTCTAGATACGCTATCTTTGGGATGAGAGCGTTGCGGTGTATACAGACCACAAGATCCTCAAATAAATATTTTCTCAACATGAATTGAAACCTTCGACAATAGATATGGGTATAATATCTAAAATCCTTTGATTTTGAGATTCCCTATAAGTATGGAAAGGGAACGGTGGTCGCTGATGCATTAAGTTAGAAAACTAAAATAAGGGACGTATAGGAAGCCAGTGATGAATGGAAGTTACTGGCCCTTTTTTGAGATTAATCTAGAGTTTCATGGTAGTCGTGAGTTTTATTACATATCATCATTGGCAGTTACCTATTACCTCCTTGCAAAATTTAAGATTAAAAATTTTATATATCCTGAAGGTTTGGTTCTCCGTGAGAGTATATTAGGAGATAACCCACCATAAGATTGGTCTTTGGATAGAGACGACATCATACATGTGTGTGGATGTGTCTAGGTTCCCATGGACATCAGATTGAAGTTGATGAAATAATCTCATACTTATTAATGGGAAGTTGATCTATGGATCTCAAAGATGTATCAAGATATATGACTCCAGTATTGGTGGCCTAAAATGAAATGTCAAATAGCAGGCTTCATCACTAGATGTTTCACCTGTCAGGAGGTGAAGGTGGAGCACCAGAGACCTGTAGGCATGTAAAAGCTACTTCCAGTCCCGGAAAGGAAATGGGAAGATGTTTCTATAAATTTCATAGTTGGATTACCTAGGTCATTCAGGGGTAGTGATGCTATTTGGTTAATCATTGAACAACGAACAAAATCATCCCATTTCATTCCTATTCGAGAGACTTTCTTAGTGGATGAGGTGGGAAAACTGTATGTTCGTGATATCATATGACTACATGGGGCTGCATGTACTATTGTTTCAGATTGGGATGCTCGTTTCACTTCACAATTACGGAATGGTTTGTAGAAAGCTATGGGAACTTGGGAGCTTCTAAGAACAGATTTTTACCCTCATACCAATGATAAATCAGAACATAAAAATAGGTTCTAGAGGATATGCTCCGAGCATGCGTCCTTAGTTTCAATGGTTCTTGGGAAAATTATATCCTTCTTTTCAATTTCTCCTATAATAAAATCTTTCGTTCCACAATTTAGATATATCCTTTTGAGGCCTTATATAGTAGGTCATTCCATTCACCCTTGTCTTGGCTAGAGGCAAGTGAGGTAACCCTACTAGGTCCTCGTCTCATTCGGGAAACTTTATATCAGGTTCATCAGATTAGGAACTTTATGGCTACATATCAGTATAGAAAAAAAATATTATGTAGATCATTGTTGAAGACCTCTAGAGTTTTAGGTTGGGGGTCATTTTTTCCTTTGGGTTACACCGAGGCATAGTCCTACATGGTTGCGGATGTAGGGAATGTTTTCACCCCATTACGTAGATCCATTTGAGAATCTAGAGAGAGTCAAGCTAGTATCCTATCAGTTGTATGTACCTCAGAGGTATTGTTCCATGCACGATGTCTTTCATGTTTCAAAACTTCTTCAATATCATGTCGACCTATTTCATAACTTTGATCTTGAAGAATTTGAGTTAGATGTCGATGCTACCTTTGTGGAATATCTAGTACACATCATTGACCAAAACATGAAGGATCTCTGAGGCAAGTATGTCCCTCTTGTATGGGTGCTATGGCAGCACAACCAAGTAAAGGATGAGACTTGGGAGATGGAAGCTGAAGTACATTCCCATTGGCCAGATTTGTTCTTAGACAATGTTTCTTTACCCTTGGATGGAGAACCCACGAGAGAGATCTTTTAAGGGGGGGGGGACTGTAAGAACCTACTTCATTTCTTAGGTATATATCCTTTAATATTTAGTATAAATCCTTACTTTGGACCTAATATAGAATAATCATCAGTTAGTAAAGGTTATGAGAATGTTTGAGGCTTGTTCGGAGCCTAGAATCCATATTTTTGGGAAACCAGGCTTGGTGCATGGTTTAGAGTAAATTGTGCCGCAATTCTGTATTGTTTTCTAAACCATGTATATTGTGTGTTTTTTTTTGAAAAATACACCTTGAATTGCTGGCACATAGCCATGTGGACTAACCTATCAAATTCCCCTTTTCCCAGGTACTCATGCATGATTTGCGCACAATGTGATCAAACAGTACAGAGGATGTTATTTCGGGCAGAACCATATCACATGGTTCATGCACAGTTTGAAAAACCAAGCGTAGGATAAAATTATGGGTAAAATTTACACAACACCCTTACTGTTCTATTTACTCCCCTCTTCTTACACAACTCATAAACTAGTGGTATTAAGCCCTTTCGTCTCAATTTGGATCTTTTTGAAGGCCAAAGCTAGGGATCAAGAGATCTCTTTTGTACGGCATCTGATCGGGCTTCTGTTCATCATGTTGGATGTGCAATTCTAAATACTCAAGTCCTCTTTATTCGTTCTTATTATATTTTTCTCTTAACATAGATATCATCAACATAGGGTTTTAAACCTTTTGTTAGATCTACTCTGATATGATGAAAATGAAGGGTCGATACTAGAATAAGAGAGCTCTACAACCCTAAAGTGGGTGGTATATAACAAATCCCTAAAGTTTGTTGATTTTGGAATATCTATGTTGGTCCCACCAATTTAATTGGGAACTGTTTCTAAAATTTATATTCCATGATTATAGTTGTTAGAATCGTATGGTTATGCCCTTTCCAAATATGTGATTAGTTTTTGGAAGTAACATGCACAACTTAATCCACCCCATGTCAAAAGTTGTGACATATTTTGGTTTTAGTGTTTGGCCACGTTTGAGTCAGTGTTCGGGTGTGTCATCGCTTGACCTTACTAAAGGTGATCCTTACTATAATAAATTGATTGTTATTAATTAGAATTTCATAATGTCATGTACCATGTTTTCTCACCACTTGAACTGCCTAAGGTATGTGCTTTAAGTTCATTATTAAATGTGAAATGTGAAATGGAATGTATAGTATGTATTTAACTTGGCCCTATCAAACGTGATTGAATAAAGGTAACATGTTTATAGAACCTATTTCCATATGGATAGAAGTTAGTGAAGTGAACCTCAATAATTTAACATGCCTTAATGGTTAATAATGAATGGATTAAATTGTTACCATGCTACATGGCATATCCACACTAAAGGAAGACAAGGTTTGAACCGAATGAATGATTACTTGATTATAATATCAAATAGGAAAGCACTAACTCGGGATCACCTTGGATTCTGAGAGGATAATACCTTGGGACTCGAGAACCCCATTCTGATTCAAAGATTTATTTTTCTTAGGTGGAAACCCACTTAGACTTCGATTCTTGTATATTCCTTGGATGCCATGTATACTAACCTAGGGTACTTTACATTACTACATGATGCCTCGGATACACTCCTTGGTTCCAGTGTTGACTAGTAGGTTCTAGGGTTAAATCCCATAGGGCCCTGTCCTTTATCAGCTTTGTTTTACATTGGTCGATCACCTTGTAATTAGTAGGGGACTTATTCTGGAATGCCTTCGATTACGATCCTTGGATTGAACTCTTACCCCTTTACTAGACTTAGATACCACTGAGGTAGCTTTTGATGAGATATATATTACCTTGGTTATTACCCTATAACTCCCTAACGATATATCATTTTCAGGTTTCCTTGTTATGTCTTGGGACCTTCAATACAATCACGAGGTGATGTCAGTGTTGGATGTGCCTCACATGACTTTTTACCATAAAATTGTAGTTACTTAATTAGTGAACTGGTTACATGTTCAGACACTAGCAGAGGGATAAAGAAAGTACTTGGGTATTTAGTTATATTTTATTGTTTTCTTTACATTATATATATGAGTGCATGCACCCTTCTATATTCCATTACATGGTTCGAATGTTATAGACTTAGTTGGTGGTGTCCCCCTGAGATTTATCTCACACCCTCTCGGGGTGTCATTTGGTACTCGGAGTAGATTACATGACTTTAGGTGTTTATAAATGAAGCATACAACTTTGAAAACTCAATTGTGTGTTGATAGGATGGAGCTTGATAGCATATGACTAAGTTAGATCTTGGGATTCTTGGAGTATCCTTTGTTTTCTTTTACTTTGAGGAACATGTTATGCATATTTCCTTGTATCCATGTTTTCATGTTTTATAGTAACATGGCATACATCATCATTATTCCAGTTGATACAATCATTGTTATTATCATTTATCTATTGCGTTAGTTTTCTTCTGCAGTTTATTTATATTAATTTCTTTGTTTACTATGGTTTATATACTTCCACTATGCTACACTCTGCTAATGAGGGCATAGATTCCCCACGAACACACCCTAGTCTTTCACTACTAATCGGCAGCCTCTTGGATTTGGGGAGATACGCTTGAGGCCATGTGGTCCACCGGACTCAGGGCACCCGTTAAGTGGCATCTGGGTCTGGGACATCACATATTATATAGATAAACTTAAAACATATTGTTTTCATGTGATACCTAATTTATTTTCTGACTATATAGCTTCATATATGATGATTTCAATATATTTTTACATTGGGGTATTACATTACATCCTTATATATATTTCCAGTCTTGGATCACAATTTGGATTCTCTACGATAGGTTATAGTATTGTTTTCACAATTTGGTTATAAGAATAGAAAATCACTTAAAATTAAGAGAGTTAGTACACAATAACAACTTATCCTCCACAATATGAATGGTTACATTCAAGGCCTAGTATGGGAGATCAATAAAGTCTTCACATTATTTAATTGAGAGTTTCATCCCATCACTTTTAGGTTTAGTTATGGTGTAGTTGATGGTACAGAAGGTGCATGTAGTCTTAGAGGGAATAAAAAATATAATATATATCCTTATATCCAATAGATTGAAATAATATTAGACTCAATATTTCATAAGAGATACCATATTTCCCAAATTTTTTCTCCATGATGTTTTTTATAGAAGAATAGTTGGTGAAGAAAGATATAAATGAGGTTAATCAGGCATTTTGAGATCCTACACTTAGTAGGTAATGTTTCTTATCTATTGGAATTAAACCAATACTTGGAGTGGGTATATAATAACATCAACATCTAACAAATAGAGAGATAAATGTGTTAACCATCACAAATTATTTATTGGGGGAGATCATTTAACTAAGGCTAAAATAAAATTCACAAAGTTCCCAGTGGGGATCAATGATATAAAAGAGAATACTATTTGGGGAAAGGTGATACTGCATGTTCCTATCTTTTAGTAGGATGGAAATCATTAAAAGTTATTAATAAAAACCATGAACATGAAGAGTCTAAAGACATTTTAATTTGTTATTGGATAATTTAAATAATTTTATTAATATAATATTACATTGTTTTTGAAAATTAGATTAATTTTTTTACCGAAATGATTTCTTGTTAGGAATTTAGTATTTTAAAATATAAAATATTAAGCCCTCCAAAGTGTATAAAATAAATTATTAATGTTGGTTAGATTATGACACTCAAGAGGGGGATTGAATTGAGTACCTATAAAAATTTATGTCCAAAACCCTTGTTTAAATGTTCCCTAATTTGAAATACACAATGGCCCAGTTAACCAATGTAACATATTTATAAAACTGTTGATATTTTAAAAGATTTACCAAAGAGTGATCAGTTCTCAATTAAAAAAAATATAGATTATTATTTTAACTTTTGAAATCAATATAAAAAATAAAATTCTAATATAAAAACTATCAAATATTAACTACCAAATTAAAGTGAAATTTTTTTATTGAATAAACAGAATAAGGAAAACTAAGCTTGAAATATCAAAGAGGAAATAAAACAATAGGTTGAGTATCAAAAATATATTTAATCCTATCCACTTTGTGGTCATTTTACACCAAGTAGTTTATATAAATAAACTTTTATCCACACCCTTGATTGGGGTAAACAACAGTATACCCACTATCCAGGTAAAAAAGACCTCTTCCACTGTTTTTATGGGAGTGTTAAAACAACCAGGTCATGTAGGGACCTCTTATACTGTTATCCATGGGAGTGTATTGTTTAAAAAGATGTTTTGTGAAGATATCAGTGTGTCATAAAGTTTGTTATAAGAGTCAGTGTGTGTTTATAAAACAGAGATACACATTTCTTGTAAAGTAAAAACTGTACACAATCAGAGCATAAACTAAAGAAAATAGAGTTAGAAGGATCTGTGTGATTTGATATGCATCTTCTAACTCTAGGAAGATGTCTTGAAATGTATCTTGATAAAAAATCCAGATACAAAAACTAAAATAGAGTGTCATGAGATCTCCTATTTATTGTTTCTAGTGAGGTTGTAGTTCCATTGAGTAGTGATTCTCCTCATTTTTGTTTTTTGATGCAATATGTTCTTTGGTTTAAGTTATCATTGGTATCTTTGTGTTTCTACAATTTTCAGTTCTCAAGTTTTTCTCAGGATCCCTAGAAGTTTCACACATGTTTCGTATTTTTGATAAGATATTCCTTTTATACTGTGAAGCTGGAAAGAATCATGTTTTATTGTACCACATACCTCATACTGGTCTCTGACACCAATATCAATGTTATCTAAAAAAGACAGACAACTTTATTAAAATAAATAATAGAACTAAATTTCAAAAATATTTCATTTATAAGTAAATTTAATTATAATTGATAAAGTAAAATTTAATGGTGTCTCAGGAATGGTAGGATAGTTTGCAGTGTCTTAGAATCGATGTCTCAGACTTAGAGAATTCTACAATACGGAATGGTGAGACAAGTATTGGTGACATAGGATGAGTAGGTCATTCTCATGATAAGTCATATTGACGGTGACTCATGATATCAGTATATCATACTCTTAACTCATACTTAGTGAAACTTTTGATACCATCAGTAAGTCATTCTATCGGTAGGTTGATTCAATGGTGACTCATATATCGGTATCTCAAAGAGATGGTGTATCATCCTTTGTGAAAATTCATAGAATTTATTGATTCTGATTGTGACTTGCTACAGTATTGTCTCGTCCTTTTCAAAAATACTGAGTTGAGATGTCAGTGAGATAGGTGACGAAGAGACATCTTATCAGTAGGTCCATATAAATGGAAGCCTATACATAGCCCTTTTTTTGTCATCATTATGAAGTACAATAGTGAGTCCACCTTAATGGTGGCTCAACCTTAATAGTGACATATACTTATTCATATCCGATCGATCTATCATATAATGTGAAACACTATAATAATAGATTAATATGATAAGTAAACATAATTAAACATAATGAAACATTATGAATCTTAAATATTCATGATTTTTTAGCTTGAAAACAAGAGGAGTCCAACACTTAATATCTCCAGTATAGATCTTCGATTGGGAAATCTATCATTGTATCCCTTTTCAATATGAAGAGTTTTATATTTGATAATTATAATATATATTCAGTTTTTAGACCCGAAACCGGACCTGGATAGGGTATATATAAATAATAGTTCACTGAAATAACCCTAAATGTTAAAGACCTACATAATCACTCTACTTATGTTTTTTCAAAAATATTCATAAATCCATGGAGTAGCCACAAAGTTACGCATTTTAAGAAGGAGATAATAGGCCCTAAAGAATTTGTGGGTATTCTATCAATGACTAACGTCCCATAATGTAGGGTTTTGTTTAAAATTTCATTTAATTTTCTTCTTTAAAATTTAATTAAATTTCACATTTTTTTCATTTATCCTAGTATTTTAACATTTTTTATGATATATTTAAATTTTTAATTTTATATATTTTTCACCAATGAATAATTTAGAAAATATAGATCATTTAGTTTGACCAAACCTACTATTATCCCATCTCAAATGTCAAGACACACTCCCTTTATGACACATCACCACATACTAGTTTGTGTTGTTGTTAATTGAAATATATTTTCTATAACTCTCCATTAATTGTACTAAATTCTCTTTCTCTATCTATATATCTATACATATTTATATTTGACATCTCACTTTCTTATTCTAATAAACTAGATGACTCCCCATTATACCACACACTCATTTTAGGTGTGTATTGAAATAGTATGGTGTACTGTAAAAAATAATTCCTTGATCAGGATAATTCATGTGATATTTACCAATGTTTTCTAGAGCATTAAAATCATGAAACATGAATCTGTAGTGGTCCCATGTATAAATGTAAATAATGATGTGGTGATGGGATATTGGATCATTAAATGTATATTTTTAGTGTGGTGAAGGTTAGAAAACTTGACTATCATGCTAATTATAAAGGACTGGTAGGTCGGTGGTAGTAGACCCAGGAGGAGTTGGTAGTTTGGATAATGGTGAGTAAAATATCAAAGAGGTAGGAAAACGTAGTGTTGTTTCTTAAGATTTTGAGTTACCTAGACTAAGAAAAAATCTATACATTGATTACCATTTCATGCATATAGCTTGATATATGCATGTATATAAATTATAATGACTATAAAATAAATTTTTCAAGTATGATTTATATGATAATTCCCTTATATAACATATTGTATTAAATAATTATAGTAATTACTAACAATAATGGGATCCAAATTATCTTATGCAATCTATATAAAACGAATTTTTATGGAATTTATATATCACTAATATGGGAGAAAAATTATATATTCTTATCTAGTTTTAGGGGGTTAAATGAAATGTGACTTCTTCACATCATGTTTGTAGATAGTGAACTCGAGTATATGAGATCATGGGGACTAAACACTACATGACATGGGTTTCATTTTTTGTTTTTATCTATAAAAATGTGTATCGAACTCTAAATATTATATTATTATTAATAAACATCATTTATCACACAGTTTGATGAATGATGAAAGCCTTGAATGTTTATTTCTTTAGTGTGGTATCTTGTATTACTTTCATCATTGATGACATAAAATGGTTGAATAATCAATAATTATTGTCACTTATGAGTATAAGAAGAGACATATCAAGGTATATCCAGCATAATGGTAATGATTTCATTAAATCCTTGTACATGGTAGTGGAAAGTAAGAATATCTTATATTTTTCATGAGAAAATAAAGCCTGTAAGGAATGTGACAGAATATATGCATCAAAGTTTATGAGATATAATATATGAAAGAAATTGTGTTACATAGCATATGTTTATAGGATATGTTTCAGTTACATTGAAATATTGTTATCTCTTTAGGGGACTTGTAATTTTAGTATACATTTCTTATAGACTATGTGTAGCTCTAATGTTGATAATAGAGTACTCTAATGCTAAATATGATGATATGAGTTTGATCTAGTAATAAAATGATCAATTTAAATACTTTTATACTACCATAGAAAACACATTACTACCAATTGGTATTTTAGTGGATGTATAATTCAATAATTCAATGTCTATATTAAATTTTATAAGATTTAGCTAAAATGAATCAATATAGTGCTAACATCGTTATTAATGCATTGATTGAAGGTCATATGGACTTTTCATTTACAAATAATGATCAACTATTCTTTATTATAAAATATTATGTGTGTATATATATATCCTTTTGTGGGGGGGGGGGTTCTAGACACTATTTTATTACCAGATATTCCCTATTAGGGAGGATCATGATAGGGTGGGGTGTAGTGGGTCAAAAAAATTAATTATAAATAAACAGCATGAGGTAGCTAGCAAATTGTGTGGACATATTCCACCCAGCCTAGAATAGGGGGATAGCATTGAAAAGTTCCCACAATCGGTGAGAAAATAATTTTATAATAATAAATAATTGATTTTTAAGTGGTGTTTCCATTGGGACCACCACCCTCCCTATTTTTCAAACATAGGGTGGGCTATTAGTGTTCAACACCGGATGGGCTAGTTCTGGCCCTTCATGACTTTCTACGAACATCATGGTAGAACAAGGGAACAAACCCGCTATAGGGGATATTTAGCAGTTGAATAATTCACAAAATAATATTAAAGTATGCATAATATTTTTTAAAATAATTATTAATTTAATAAAACTATTTCAATTAATGTTGGAATTTTACATTTTTAATTAATTTTATTTTAAATTAATTTTATTTTAATTAATTATCTCAATTATAACTCTCTTTAATTTTTTTTATTATGTCAGTTTAATGCATTTTCACAGATCATGAAAAGAGACCAACCAATATTTATATTTTATTTATCATGTATTTGATAAATTTTTATAATATGAAATATTTTAAATAATTAATTAAAAATGATAATTTAATCATTATCCACTTGATATCATTTTATTTATAATGGATTTCATGTCCATATAAAAGATAATGTTTATATATCATATATCCTTGAGAACCCCTTACCTAGATGTGGGAATTATTTTGTAATGAGGATAATGCATAACACTTAGTTCAAGTTGAGGAAAGGAAAAGGTTGATGCAAGTGATCGGTGCATTAGATGGGGTGAGCAGTGAAATTAAAGCCATATGTGTCTGAATGAGTTTCCTAATGGGTTTCGGTTGGTCCCAAATCCACTCGATGAATCAACCAATTGAAAAATATCAAAATCAAATTTTTTAATTTATTCATATAAATTATTAATTATTTTTTAATGTATAGTATGTCCATGATCACATAAAATGACAAAGCATTTATAGATAGAACTAATTAATATGATATCAATGTTTTTTATCTATATATGGTAAAAATTAATTGTGTGATCACATGGTAACCAACATGATAAATATAATTACCTTTCATTCATCATGAAATATATATATATATATATATATCCCTCCAAATAATATTATTTCAAAATCCTCCAATCGACTGAATTTGAACAAAACCATATGTATAAAGTGATATTAATCGATAGTTGAGAGTGAAACCTATAATAGAAAAGTTTTTATGAGACTAATGGTTTGAGTTTACTGATTTTTTATTCAATGTAATATCCATATCTAGTTGGTTTAATTTTTAGAGTAAAATCCTTGATAAAATCAAAGTTAAATATATTTCATAGCTTGGAATCCACTCGATATATCAATGATCAATTCAGAAATATGGTTTTCTAGTAAAATTAATTCATTAATATAATTTCTAGTGTCATTACCATTGGTTAGAATATGATAAGAAGTTATAAGTTTTTTTATAACTAGAATATTCAAGTGAAATAATACTCTAAATCTAATATTTTTGTACTACTGGGATTTGATAATATAATTAGATATATTTTAATATTAATAATAAATAATATATATAATATTATTTTAAAAATAATATATTAATTGGTTAAATTTTTTATTGTAGATAAATTAAAATTACATCTATAAGAACACTGTCACTTCGATTGATTCTAGAAAATGAAAATATGATGATTGGAAATCACTTTAGGAGTGGTGGTGGAACTTTCAAAATTTATGATTGTATGAAAGGAAGATATATGCATCAGAGTGTGGAATTCCAGGGAGAAATAAACGCGGAAAAAATCCATAAAAGAATAATATTTAGGATATATTAGATGTAAATTCCATTAATTATCATTCATGTTTGATAAATTATAGAGAATTCATGTGTGTAAAGATGAATTGAATATGTAAACATATCACCCTGAATTTTGTTAGGATATGGAAAGAAAAAAATGGTATAATATCACAAACAAAATATTTATGTGTTGGATATGATAGGGGATCAAGAATTACTTCATATAATAAATATTATAGGGTAGATTATGTGATTGGATTCCCTAGGTTAAAACTAACCCATAATCTAGAAATAAATCTCATATTTGTCTCTTTTTCAACCAAATAATTAACCATTGTCATTTAATATAATATGAAAAACATGAAAAATCTACTTCTTAAACTATTGGAAATGGTTCTCTATGATCATAAGATTATAGATAAAACAAACTCTTTAGTTTGTATATTTTACATGTAAAGAAAGGTAATGGAAAATGTGTTGATGGATAAACCAAGTCCAAAGGTACCAATTCTTATCCATCCAATAATAAAAATATAAATTGGTATGGAAATGTACAATATCTTATCTTATTGGTATGTGGAAAGCAATTATAGTGGAATAATAAATCCATAGTTTGGATAAATAATATATTACATGAAATATGTTCAAAATATTAATATTATTTTCAATGACAATTAACCTCACAACTAACATAAAACATAAGAGGTTGACACATTTTCTATATATTTGTGAATATGTCATGAAATTTAAAAATTGATTTAAATATGTATTTTACTTATTTTTTTCCTTTTGGAATTTATTAAAAACCATACATAAAATTTTTTTGTTATGGGTTTAAATTATATTAAAGGCTGTTAATCATAATTTTCATCATTTTAAATAAATTTTACAACTACTTTAATAGAAATTTCATTGATTCTAGATTTTTCACGGGATGGAGCTCTGAAGGCGGATACAATGGATAAGTCATCATTTTATAATAATTTCCCTAGGTTGTGTAAGAATTTACTAGATACATAAGATTTAAATTATGTGTATGAATTTAGATTATTAAAAAAATTAAAGGGATGTGTATCCCACAATACTTAACTAAGGGCCTCATATAAATTTTATGATGCTTGTATGAAATCCTAGTGGATTAATATGAATTTAGAGTGTACCATAATACTATCAATTAACTATAAAACTTCTAAAACTATCATATAAATAGTGAGTAGAGCAAAAAAATTCTTGATGGTGTATGAATTTGGACATAAGAAAATATTGGGTTTCATGGAATTAAAATTGGAAATTTCCGAGAATGGAAGCCTCTTGAAATAAAATCTAAAAACATATTCTATAGATTAGCCATATGAGTAATAACTTCTCAGAGTTTTCCATATAGAACTTATCAAATATTTTAATAATACATCAATCATGTGAATAATATTAAATATATTACTGTTTGAGGTAAATTTTCTAGTGAAATCTTGACACTTGGATGAGACACATTGAGGACATTTAATGAAGGTATTATTGGATCCCACAGCGCACTTAATGAAAAAAAATAGGATAATAGGAATAATTGGATATGTAAATAAATATTCCCCCACCCTATTTGGAAATGATTATGGATGTAGAATTCAACTTTTTCCGAATTTATATTGTTTTACTAAAAGTTTAATCAGTTGTTCTTCACATCTATATTGTATTATTATATTCCCCTATTTCTATGTGTTTCTTAACAACTATAAAGTACATGTTATCTAATTATAGATGGATATCTAGAAATTACACATTTTGTTTTATATAAGGGTAATCAAAATGGATAATCTTTTATTTATAAATTTTATTTCCTATAATCTATTTCACTATTACTTTTTGGTAGTTATGATGTGGAGTGGAGTGGCAATCGTAACTCTATTCACCATCATTACTATTGCATACTTTAATTATCAAACATTAAACAAATGGATTAATGGTATTATTAAAGTTCTATGATCAGTTTTTTATTTAAATAAATAAAAAAAATTTGTGGTGAGGATAAAATCATTTAAATGTGAAAAGATGTGACTTTCAGAAAAAATGGTTTTTATGCATGCAATGTTCTTTTTTCGGAATTAATTAGAATATCACTATTTATTTATGATTTTAATTAAATTTTTAGATTTTATGCTAAATGAAATATTTTTACATTAATTTCATGATTTTTAATAGATAAATAATAAGAATAAATTCAGTGTTATGCTTAAAATGAATTTTTCTAAAAATGGTTCTTGTTTTTTTTCACATATTTTAAAATTTATCTAAGAAACTTATCGAAATTGAATATGGTAAAATGTTTTTAAAAAAGGGAACTAGTAGGATCAAATTTATTAATGAGGTAAATGTCATTTTTTTCCTAATGAATATTTACCGTATATAGTCATAGTCCTTTTGTTAAGGGTTAAAAGGATTAATAGGGGTATTAAACTTTTAGATAAAGAATAAAATATTTCTTAAAATTGGATAAATGTGATTTTTAAGGGATTTTGACACAAAATTATCTTTTATTATAATTTTTTTTCATTGTTTCCACTTTTAATTGAATATTTTTTATTAAATTTTAATGATTTAGGTATATATTTGTTTTCCACCCACCTCGCTCTCAAAGGGAAACCACTTAAATTTGAGTATTATGACACATTGAGCCCTATAGTTTAGAAAATACCTTAACAAATATATTATTAACTTACCTCCCCATGTCATAGATATTTTTTTCTTCCCAAAAGACCATCCTGTGAAGGATTATGGTGTAAGCCAAAGAAGGATTCCCAAAGAAGACATAATTTTCAAGGCTGGTCTATTTAGAGTTTTTTATTCCTTCACATACTCTAAAAAATATATTTCCATATTATCTTGATGAAATAAATATAATTAATATACTAAAACTTTTTTATTTACATTTCATAACCATTTTCAAACTTCTTTCTATCCTATTAGAAATGATAATTTCATTCGTGCATAAGTGTGGACTACAATCTCCATGAATCAATGTGATTATATTTTCATGTATACCATAAAAAGAGGATTATATGGATGGATTTATTTAATTTATAAAATATTTATGATAGTATTATTATTATAAAATGATATTATTATTAATATTTATTCCTTTCCATTCATTAGAAATTAAAACATTACTCATGTTTACGTATAGACTACTGTCTCCATTAAATAATGTAATCCATTTATCACAACCAAATTATATAAATTGTTACAAAATTTGATGTAATGAATAAATATGGTACATTTAACATGATTAATTTAATATATATTTTTAAACGAGGACCATGTAGTAAGAATAAGAAGTGCATAACTAAAAACATTATGGGAAATAGAACATTTGACACTCTGAAACTTGATTTTAAGGAAGAATTTTTATGAAATGGGTAATTAAAACAATCATTAGAATGATATATTATAAGATAATTATGAATGTTTTTATTTACTATATGTATAATATATATAAATTATTTTATTAGAGCTTAAGAGTGCGTACGGAGAAAGTTAGGACCAGAGGTAAGGGTTTATGTTGCTATCTCATTTTTATGTGGAATTATTTTTCTTAAATATTCATTGGTAGAATTATATTTTTTGTATCTATTAAAACCCATATATTTTTATTATAATTCAGTTATATTTTTTGTATTTCTTTCTTTATTACATTATCCTCTCTTTGGTACTTATAATTATCGACAAAATATTTTTAATACAATTCAACTTCATTTCCTCTTTAGTCAGAGAACATGTTCTTCAATGTCGATTTTTTTCAAAAAAAATTATTGAAGTTCATTTTTTAATCATAAAATATTTATAAAGGAATATTTATAATTTTTTTCATTTATTTACAAATATTTTAAAAGAATAGTATGGTTGTTTTTTGAATGATGTACTTTTTTATAAAGGTGTGAAAAGAATATTAGATTTCATGTTTATCGAATGAATGGGTTTTCTCATTAACATAAATATTTTTTTATTTTAATTTTACCTTATAAGTATATATATTTATCATAAAGTAAAATATTTTTCTCAATATTCTTATAATTACTATTTAAAATTTTATTAAAATAAAACGATATTTTTCTCATGTCTTCAAAGAAAGGATTGAACATTATTTTAATGTTATTTTTTATTTATGTCAACATAATTTTAAATTTATTATACTTCACTAGGGATATGATATTTTGATACTATTAATGATATTTATTTATATGGATTATTATTATGTGGTGATGAAATTTCATTGAATCCCATTTCTTCAACATAGGTTATGCTATGATAAATTGATGAATGTTTTTATAATATTGGGGGCACAAATATATATGAATTTTATTATGATGTGGGTGGATCCAAAAAATACATTTTCCTATACTGAATTATTTAATGATTATTTTAACACCCTAATATTTCCTAAAAGAAAACTATGTTCAATATTCTATTTAGCATGCAACATTGAGCTCAAATGACCTGTGAAATATATTACCGTTAAGACATAGCTGCTACATTGGTAGTTAGGAATAGTATTGAATACTTTATGATATATATATATATATATATATATTCTAATCAATATAAATTATTAATAAATTTTAAGTAAGTAATCAATCATTTTTTAGTAAAGTAATTTTACTCTTTAAAAAAATGTTTTCTTCAACAATTATTATTATTGATTTTCATGAAAAAATATTATAATAAATTTTTTGGAAATTTTTAAAACTATATTTGATAAAATTAACATATTTTTTGAAATAATAATTTCAAAATTTTCTTTGTGTGAAATTATGGAAGTTTTTTAGAAAATATTGATTTTTCGAGGAATGTTAAAAATACAAATTTTTCTAAAAATATCATTTATTTTATATAAATTAGACAATATTAAAGTACCATTACCCATTGAATAAAATAAAAAGTGACATAAATATTGTTTATTTATATTTAATACACTTAATTTTTTTTAATAAACTTCATATTGAATTTTAGTATAAGTTTGACTTTGGTTTAAAAACAAGATTTTTTCTAAAAACGTTTTTAAAGTGTATAATGTTTCCCATTTTTAATTACATAAAAACTCCAAATAAATAGGTATTTAAATGAAATATATAGATTAAAAATCAATAAATATTAATTTATATTCTTATAATAATTACTACTATTCAAAGATTTAATATGAAATCATATTTTCCTTGATAATACACTTCTTGAAAACCCCATTTTTCATCGTGTCTACAAGTTAAATTTTAAATTAAAATTCTCTAGTTATATGAATTGAATTTTTTAAGATGGATTCAATATTTTTAATCATAATAATTTATATTTTATAATAAGTTAAACTTAATTTTTTACCATTATAAATAGTGAAAACAGTAAAAATAAATTATTGCAGTTAAGGTGAAAATGGGTTTACCAAGGGTTAAACTATTATAATAAGGGTAAATATGATATAAAAACTTATCTAAAACTATTTTATAGATATATTTATACATTATAATGTCTAATTATTTATAACTATCCACTTTTGATCCTTATTTCATGTGAAAGTGGGGGTGCAACTTTTTATTTTCAAAAATTACTAGTTTACCAGTCACCTCACTTATAAATGGCCACCCAATCTTCTATCTTCATCAAACATTCAAACTATTTTTGTTAGAAAAATACCTAAAAAATCACATCCCAACTTCCACCACCTTAACCTAGATCATATTTTTGGTCTTAAATCTATTCTAGTAATACTTTACTTTTAATCCTTTATAGGTGGTCTGAAAAGAGCTAAAAAATTTAACAATGTGTTTCTGTATTTTTTTACTTCTTCCACATATATAATATATTATAAAAAATTGATAAAAAATTATCTAAAATAAACTTAGATCTTATTATATTAATTTTATAACCTAAATCTATCTCTTCTTCCATCAAATGGGATATGAAATCATAAATTGTCTGTGTAGTAGACTACCCCCTCGCGAACTATTGTCATTTTGTTTCCCCCATCTCCTCTAATGGATTGTTTTAATGATTTATTAGAAGTATATATATAATATTTTTAACATATTTTTAATTTTTTAGTATCATTTCACATATAATTTTTTTAACTTTCAATTTTTTTGGAGATACGATAATGTCGCTCATGTGTACGGTGGACTACCACATCGCGAACCAATTTGATTTATTTTCCACTAATGCTTTACATTGAAGGTAATAAGTATAATTTTAATCAATATTTGTGAAATAAATGAAATAATAATTATATTAATGACATATTTATCATTATTAAAAGATAATATATCATTTTATTTCTAACATTGAAATCTGATAACATCATTCGTGTACATGTGGACTACAACCACCACAAAGGGATGTTATTATTTTATCATCAACACATCGCAATAATGATATATATAAATATATTTAAAGAAATACTATGTTATTTATGATATTATTATTATTATTTTAATATAAAATAATATTTATCTTCCTTTCATAATGATCATTGAAAATGGAAACGTTACTCTTGCATACGTACAGCCTACTGTCTCCATAATCGTAACATAGTTCATTTTTTATAGCCATTTTTCATTATTTGTTTTAAATATATAGTTGATTAATATATATTATAATTATTTCATGACTATTATTATATATATTTTTAAAAAATTATCTCTTTGACCCTGGTCAACACACCGAATCCATTTCGAAATAGTGAACCAAACGTCTTTAAATCACCCAATGTGGAATTAACTGATTAATAATTTTAAGTATGTAATTAAAAGAAATAAAAAAATGATTTAATAATAAGTTATTAAACCAGTGAAATATTATTTAGAAATAAAATAATTGATGTAATCTGATTATATATGTGTTAAAGGACATACTAAAAAAGTCTAAAATTAAGGTAAGTATTTTTCTAATCTCGCTTTTACTTCTGGGAGACATATTCCATATTCACCACGTGTTTTTATTTTTTGGTTAATATAATGTACCTTTTATAATTAATATCATTAATCAATCATAAATAATGGTATTCTAAGTTTAAATTGTAATTACATCATCTAAAGGGACTTAACATAAAAATTACCCAGTGGTAAAGATTTTCTTACTTCTATTTCCTTTCATTGATTAATCAAACTTATCCATTGACTACATTATGATATTATAATGTGTTAATATAAATATAAATCTTTTTATTCTATATATACACTTTTTAATGGATTTACATTTGTTACAAATAATCTTTCCATTGATTAATTCTCAAATCAATGATATGATCTTTATAAGGGTTAATCAACAAAAATTACCATATTTGAGACATATGTTTATAATAATAACATATCTTATTTATGAGGTTTATATAATAAAATAATTTAATAGTATACCATTTATAACATTATATTTATGATATCTAATGTTTTATTTGAATTTATTCCTTCATGGGGCTTACAAGTAAATATTTACCGAACTGGAAAAGGATTTATGTTACAATTTCTTTTATTTTGGGATTTTTTTTAAAATATAATATGATATTATTTTGTTTAACAACATTTCTTTTATTCTAATATATTTAATAATGTGATTTTCAATTTTTATTTTCATTTTTCACTTATTTGTTGAAGAAACATCGAGAATTTCATTTGAAAGTGATACAGATTTTGTATTTTTATTCTAGATTTGGTATTCCTCTCTTCTATATATATGTTTTATAAAAAAATAAAAAATGTTATTTTCTTAAAATTGATGATTTTTTAAGGCCATTTCACATGCTCTTTTACATTCTTTTAAAAGTATTTAAAAGTAAATTTCTTAACTTTTACAAATGGGTCTATTTTGACTCCATTTTTTCAAAAGTTTTAAAAATAATTTTTAATTTTAATATTTATTAAATGAATGGATTTTCCCAACATAATGTAATTTACCTTCCTTAAATATTCCGTTATATTTTTCTATGTTTTTTTCTAAGAAATTTTTTTTCACAATGTTTTTTTATTTTCTATTTCTAGAAGTTATTTTCAAAATGAAATGGTTATTTTCCTCAAAAATGTTTTCAATGATATTTTAATGGTATTTACTTTCCTCATATTCAAAAAACATAGTTATTAAATAATATCCATTTGGGATATTTTTTAATGACTATATCCTTATTCATTCCCTATATTTATTGATATTGTTTCAAAAATATTGACATTTAACCTATTTCTATTCCACTGGTTATTCATGCTTTAAATCGATTGTTATACAACTTATTTTTTCATAGGTTAATCATATTTTAATTTGATTGTCATGAAACCCATTCTTTCAATGGGTTAGTCATGTTATAAATGGAATAATGATTGATTCTATGATTTTATGATGAAATGAATTCTCTTTTTACTTTAATATTGATATGGTTATTGGAAATTGTTTATGATGATAGTTGGTTGTGTTATAAACCAAGGATGGATTGTTCTACTATAAAACAAGTATGGATGGTTCTATTATAAACTTAGTATGTGTGGTTACATTATTAACCAAGTAAATGTGGGTCCATTATGTCCCTCCAATTCATTGCGTACACTGAAGACGAAAGTCATCCATATTGGATATTCCATTTTTAAGAGTTATATGATGATAATGTTTCCAGGATACGAATATGTTTTATCTAATCTTGTTACGGGTTTATAATTTTTCTTATAGTCTTGATTTATATCAAATGGATCATTATTATTTATTCAGATTACTCTTTATTTTGTTAAGGATTTATTATATGTTTTCATGTTTGATGATCCATGTATTGATGGCTATGAATATTCTTATGTTTTACTCATACACATTGATTATGTCATCACACCCTTATGGACTTATTATGCTCTTAGATGATAGTCAGTTGTTAATGCTTATGTTTACCCTTATAGTTAATTTGAGCTCACCATTATTATGTTTCATTTTCCCTAGTTTATCAAGAATTATGTTTAATGAATTATTTCATGAAGGGTTTCATATGGGTGATGATGATGACTTAATTTTAAATAAGAAAATCAGTGTTCAGTGGAAAAATGATCCTTTAAATACATGGGTATTGTTTGTGTATGATTTTTTCCTAATTATATAAAACACAAAACCTAAAATTTCTTTGATAATTTAAGTGATAAAATTATAACTTTTGATGTAGTAAGATTTTGATGGAAACACATGGGTCAACTTCATTAGTATTAAAGACAGAAATGTAAGGTTTATGATTTTTTCACCAGATCTGAGAGTGTTTTTTGTGGATATTATATTTGGTATCATAGTAAAGGTTTAGATAACATTGGATATTAGTATTTTTTTCATGAGAGGTTATCGTAGGAGTTATAGATACAATCATAAGTCTTTATGATTAAGGATGAGAATAAGTTCAAAGTTTTAGAAAGCCCTTTGTGGTTTTAAGTGATAATATCTTAAAGTGGTCAGAAACACATTAGGAGAGGTTTAATTATGTTGAAGTATATGTAAATATTTATTTTAATGTAAAGTATAGATTTATATTTTATTGAAATAATATTTAAGGTATTGATAACCTTTAGGTTTTATATGATCTTGGATATCTAGGTAATTATGGGAACATAAGTTATTTCATATAGATAATCTGGGGATTGAAAAGAGATTTTGTATTTAAGTGATTAATGTTATTTCAAAAGGATATCGCTATATTTGTGTGCTTTTAATATTAAATGTATTATATAAACTTTGAGGTTAAAAAACTCTTTAATTTTGATTGTATTGAGGTTACTTAAGATATTGGATTATGGAATGATTTAGTTTCAACTTTTTCTATTACTGTTGAATTTTGAAGATTAATATATCATAAGAATGTTTATTCATTTTGGGAATTATCTTACCATTTAATAATAATTTTTTTTGGTTAATGTCTAAATATAATAAGAGAATATATATATATCCTAATTATGGTTATGGGGTCTTTGAAAGTTTATTTTAGTTCTTTAGTCATGAAGAATTCATCTTGAATACTCACCATTTGGTGAAAAAAATATTGTGGTGGAAATTCACAAAAGAATGAAATTATACGCATCAAGTATGTATATTCTCTTATGATCTTAGAATATATTGAAAATAATTTTTAAAATCTAGTAAAAGTATCTTGAAACAAAATTTTTTCCTTTTCCATTATTTCTAACAAAATCAATGACCTTTGTAGTGCCTCTTTGGTTTATGGTTTTTTGGTTGTTAAGTTTCTCTTGATCAGTCAATTTATTATGATCAATAATATACATCACATAATATAATTATTTGTAAATTATGATTTTATTTCATTTCAAAATATTTAATTCCCACCTATTTCTCCATTTTTTAAACATAGTAATTGTTCTTCCATATGACCTCCATACTTCTCATTCTCTTTTACCAAGAAGAATTTTTTTCAACCCATTTAATGATATGGGTCTAAAAAAAATATTATTTTCAAATATCCAACATTTTATTGAAAAAATAAATTCAAAATTTTTCGGAAAAAATTTATTAATAGAGGGGGATGATATAAATTCCTAATATTTTAGAAAATAAAACTGCATTTGATAGCGTATTCGACAAACAACACCTATCTTAAATGACCTGTGAAATATATAACTGTTAAAACCAAGACATTAAATTGGTGGGTATGAATAGTATTAACTACTTTAAGATATATATATATATATATTTTTTTTATAATAAACATAAATTTTTTATAAATTATTATTAAGTAATCAATCCATTTTTAGTAAAGTAGTTTTATTATTCAAAAATATGTTTTCTTCAAAAATGATTTTTTTCATTTTCATGAAAAAAAATATAATTAATTTTTAGAAATTTTAGAAAATTAATTTCATAAAATAAAATTAATTTTTCTAAAATTTAATATCAAAATTAATTTTGTGTGAAATTTTTGGATTTTTAAGAAAATGTTTGTTTTTCAGTAAATAGTGGAAATATAGATTTTTCTAAAAGTATCATTAATTTTTTAGAAATTAAGATATTTAGAAGTCGCATTGTATTTTGAATATAATATAAATTAAAAATATTATTATTTAATTATATTTAATCCACTTAATTTATTTTTAATTAACTTCATATTGGACTTTGGTAAAAGCTTTGCTTTGGGTTTAAAAATGATATTTTTCTAAAAAATGTTTTAAAGTGCATAATGTTTCTCATTTTTCATAATTAAAAAAACACCTAATGAGGAATGATTTAAAAGAAATTTATATATTATATAAATTAAATATTAATTTTCATTCATAAAATAATTATTATTATTAATATAGTTAATTGAAAAATCATTTTTTCCTTGAAAAATACAAATCTTGAAAACCATCTTTTTTTTTCACGTCAGCAGATTTAATTTTAAATTAAATTTTAAAAATTTTGTTAATTGAATTTCATAAAATTGATTCCATATTTGGAATAATAATAATAATATATATTAACTAATAAGTTCATCTTAATTTTTTAACATAATTAATAGTTAAACCAATAAAAATAAATTATCGCGGTTAAAGTGAAAATAGGTTTATCAGGGGTTAAACTAAAAATATAAGGGTAAAAATGAACTAAAAACTTATATAAAAAATATTTTTCCATATTTAGACCTTATAATTTCTAAGTCTATATAATGGTCCATTTTTTAGCCATTTGGCTGGTGAAAAACATGGGTTCACTCTTTTATTTTTGAAAATTACAAGTGGGTTACTCACCTCACTTATAAAATGTCACCCACTCTCCTATCTTATAAACTTATTAAAACCATTATGATTTGTAAAATAACCCAAAAAATAACTTACTGAATTCCATCCCCTAATCTTATTATCCTTGGTTTTTTCAGATATCCATTCTAGGAATACATTAAGTATATTCCTAAAGAGGTGTTCTGAGAAGAGGTAAAATTACTAAATATACATTTTTGGTTTATTTCTTCTTTCGCACCATTAAAATATTATTTAACTACGATAATAATATTAAAAATTATCTCTTATATACTGATATGTTATTTTATTAATGGTATAACCTAAATCCATCTCATTTTCTATCAAATGTGATATGAATTCATTATTTGTGTGTACAGCAGACCATCGCCCCATGAACTAAAGTCATTCATTTTCAACAATCACCACTCACATATTTTTGTAATGATGGATTTAATATGTATATATATATATGGTATTTTTAACATTTTTTAATAATTTATTTATTATATCACATATAACTTTTTAATTTCAATTTCATGTGAGATATAATAGCATCGCTTGTGGGTACAGAGGACTACAACCTCGTGATGCGATGTGATTCGTCTTTCACTAACGCTTTACATGGAATGTAATAAGAATAATTTTAGTCATTATATGTCATATAAATAAAATAATATTCATATTAATTTTTCTTAAACATTTTTCATGATTTTTTTAAAAAGTATAATTGATGAAAACATATGGTAATTATTTCATTATTATTATTTCGTATGTGTTGAAATAATGACCTATTTTACCATAGTCAATACATTGGAGCCCTTTTGAAACAATGAACCTAATATCCTCAAATCACCCGACATGGTCTTAACTGATAAAATATTTAAATATGTAATTAAAAATTAAAATAAATTATTTAATTATAAGTTTTTAAACGTAAAAATTTATCTTCATAATTAAAATTATTTATGTGAGCTTATTATACAAGAGTTAAAGGATATACATGGAAAATCAGGCTCGTGGTAGAGATTTTTCTCATCTCGCTCTTACTTCTGTGAGATATATTTCAAATTCACCACTAATTTTTATTTTTGGGTGTATAAAATATAAATTTTAAATTTAATATCATGAATCCATCAAATATCATAGTAATTTAAGTTTAAATTTTAATTACTTCATTCAATGGTATTTAACTTGAAAGTTACCATGTAGTAAAGAAATTCTTAACACAATTTCATTTAGATGGATTCTAAAACACATTAATTAACTCTATTATTATATGATTATGTGTTAAATTATCTATAAATTATTATATTATATATTTCCAATTGTTTTTTTATTTAAATTTATTACACACATTATCTTTGTAAGAACACGATTCTTCATTGAGGTACAAATTCTTTGTTTTTTATAAATTCCCTATTTAATTTCTTTTATATGGAATAATATGAATTATCGTTGGGGTCATGAAGGTATCAAGGGTGTATAATGTAGTTCCATAGCCTAGAACTTAATAATTTGGTGAGAAGTTTAGGTTGCATAGTTACTAAAAACTATGCGTGTTGAGCCACACAGCCATGCATCTAGGTCAACATTTTTAGCAGACTTTGACAGAGGCCTTTCACATGGTTACTTCATTGTTAGTAAATCGTGTGGGGTAACCATGCGGGTTCCCCAAACCTACAGGAAATCGTGCAACATTTCCACATGATTTGACAAACTAAGTGGGTAAATCATCTGGCCCTGTAATTTTACGAATTTTAGTAATTTTTATTTAAATTAAAATTCAACTTAAACTGAATGAGGTTTCTCCTAATCACACAAAAGCCTCACCCTCACCATGAAAATGCCATCCTATTGTCTTATTATTTTATTTCAGATTTACACTACTTCTAATCATTGATTGATATGTGTTTCATCTCCTGGGATCCATAACGGTAATCCTTTAATTCATTTTTATCCTTTCTTGATTATTTTGGATATCGACTTTGCTATTTGGATTTATGCTCATATGACTTAATTTATCGTTCTTCATCTGTTATTTAGATTTCTTAAAAACCAGGATGAACTGAAGCTTGATACTGAAGAAGCTATTAAGAACGAGCCTGAGGTAGGTGGTCTCATGCCATTTGTTGAATATCGAGCTATTTATATATGTTGGGGTGTCGCACACCCATTTTTGGGTGTCGCCTTAAATTGAAATTGAACCTTGTTATTTAATATCCTAATTCAGGTGATTTAATAGGCATGTTTGTGCATGTGATATGTTATATTCCTTGAATAATGACCACCCACATGTGATTTTCCTTGAATGCCCCTTTTTCGGCTTTATGCTCTAGACACCCCCAGAGGTGTGTATTTTATCCCTTTCACGGGATGTTAAAAATGGAATTTATTATTATTGGGATTACCATAATGATATATTTTAATAAAATTGCTTAAAGGGAATGGGATGGAATATTTCCCCTTTATCCATGTATGCCATTATCGTTAAAGCATTTTTTCCTTACCCATGTGAGTAAAATAGAGTCCATGTCTTGAACTAATGCAATTGGATCAAATTTATTAATTTTTTTCTTTTCCCACATGAGATATATTTTAACTAAGCCCTTGTGTATCTAGTTAGGATTTCTAGGATTGTCATGATAAAATTACCCAATGTGAGTATTTGGAGGAAATCCCTTGAGCTTGGCCTTGTTTTGAAATTTCCTTAATAGGAATGAATGTCACCTTTTTTTGATTTTTCCATGTGAGTTATATGATAACAAATACATGTAGTATATTTTTATGCCCTTGAACCATGTTATAAAAACTATTCCCACATGAGTAAATGAAAGGCCATACCCTTTGAGGTTGGGCAAGGATTGATACACCTTTTGAGGTGAGCCTGTTAGAAGATGATCTTGGTTTTGACCTTAGCAATTTAAATGGATTGATTCAATAGAAATAAAATTGATTAAATGATTAACAGCCTCGGGTGACACCTGGATTCAATTTAGAATTCCATGGATGGACTCATGTGACTATTGACCCTTATTCCTTGAGTGATACATGGATTCAACTTAGAATTCCATGGATGGAATCAATGATTAATATTATATTTTCATGAGTAATACATAGATCAAATGAGGGATTTCGTGGATGGCCTCATTTAGGTTAGTATTATATGTTGAGTTATACATGAATTCTTATGATAATTCCATGGATGGAATCAAAGGAAATTTGAATATTATGCCAAGGGTGATACTCAAGCTTACGTTGAGGTGTGCTGAGGAAGGACTAGTTTGGTTGGGACGTTATACATCACCTAAAGCGATATTGGGTTCCAGAGAGGTTTTATAGGGATGGGCTTATAGGGTGTTCATTTATATTGCACCTAGAGTGATACTTAAATTCTAACTCTGGAATGTCAATTATGGTCTCAATTTCTTAATTAAATTATAAATGAAATAACTTATGACGCATCTTTCAAGCCAAAGAACAATATTGGATACAGTATTCACTTGTACTTTTTTAAATGTCCTTTTGAGACATCTGTTGTGCTACCAGTTATATAGGGGATGTTGGGTTGGATTTATATCTCGAAACTTATAAATTCTATGTAATTGAATTAATAATTGAAATGAATGTAAATGAAAAACAGTACATGTTGGCTGGTTACTTTTTAGTTATTTCTTGTTTACTGCTTTTCTTATTGCACATTACCTAACATATATGTTCATTGACTAATTGAAACAGAACGTGGGTGGTTGTCTGTAGGGATTTAGTTTCACACCCTATTTGGGATATGATTTTGGTTCCAAATAGATTATATGATTATAGGTAATGATAAGGGAAAGCACCCTCATATAGGTACTTGATATGCTGCTTAAGAGTAGGAGAGCTCAGGACCAAGTTGAGGATTGTGATGCTATAAGGATTATTTTGGATTTTATGTACTTTTTTATATGGATTGTACATCTACATTGTCTTCCTATTTTGGATTTTTTGATAGAAAAAAGTAACATACATCATCATCTTGTGTATGATATGATTTATAAATTGTTTTTGCTATTAGTTTTCCTCTATTTGATTCTATTGTGAGGTTTAATGTTTCCTTTATTTGTATTATTTTCTAATATTACACTATTATACACTTAGCTAATGAAGGAATCATCTCCCCATGGACTCACCCAAGCCCTCACTGCTAGTCGGTAGCCTCTGGTGTTTGGGGAGATGCGCTTGTGGCCATATGACCCACCTGGGTCGGGGTACCTTTTAGTGGAATCTGGGTCTGGGCTGTTAGAAAGTGGTATCATAGGAATTATCCTGGTTTGCATTAGTATTTAGAGATAATATAAAGGGATAAGAAGGAATAGGAATTTGGTAATGAGTTGTGCCTGGGTGTAGCAAACCTGTGTAGAAGAAAAATCCAAATTGTCTTGAATTAAATTGCTATTTTCTAGATTTCGACAATTATAGTTGATTTGATTCAACCATTTGGTGATGCACTAGAACTATGATATTATTATTGATATTAATTAGGGTTCTATTTTGTTGAAACCTGATGATATGGGGGTATTCCATCTTAATCATCATATAGGAACCTGCTAGATTTTACATTCCATGTATTATGTCATGCCATTTAGGATGCATTATTGATTGCAATTTCTTGTGATAGATGTCATGATAAATATTCCTACTTTTGTGTTAGGTGAATTGTGATATATTATGGTGTGAAATAGATGGATTCCCATATTTGGTCCCTGAGGTGTATGGGCCCTCTTGGATCAAAATTTGGAAGATCATGCTTCAGCCTTAAAGTGGATCATGATATGATGTGATATAGGTGGACACCAATCCTTGAATCTTTGGGAGTATGGGACCCCATGGTTTAAAATTTTATGTACCCATAAATTTCATTTTAAAATTGAATGTGATAAACTTTAAATGAGTATAAATTCAGTGAATGTAAATTTGAACTTAGTTTGAAATTAAATGAATATAAAATTAATTGAAACTGAAATGGATTATGATATAGAAATTGACTAGACCAGACCTTAATAGTGGGCTTTTGGTAGTTTCTCTCACTTTCTTGACACCCAGACCTGAACAATGGGGCAGAAAGGGGGTGAGTTCTTATAAGGTAATGTTTTTACCTATCCATTTTTATTTTGGGCTTTTGAGATGAAAATTATTTAATAATAGTAAACTAAGTTGCGTACTTGGAATTATAGAGCCATTATTCTATTATGACCTCTAGCTATACTCCATAAGGGTAGAGATGATCACACTCTAAAGGTAGTGTTCCATGGGATACTAGTGGATACTCCAGTCATGTTAGTTGATGCATAATCCATTATACTAGACATGGGTGTAGAGGCATAGTTCCATGAATGATTTTTTTGGTTCATACAGACCGTTCAGGAAGCACTATGACCTACCCCATATATGGCAGAGTTGACGTATGAGTTTTAGTAACATATTCCACCCATATTTTTGAGGGATTTCAGACCTTATGTTGTGGATTCAGGGATCAAGGTCATGCTTTCTATAATTGGGAACGTAGAGATTCTTCTTGATAGGAGGGTAATGATCTCTATGTACATGCCACATTATTCCGCTAAGAGGTGGTGGAATTTCATCACTCAGACTGATAATCATTAGAAGATGTCCTGGAAAGAGTTTTATACTGCCTTCTATGATTACTGATATCTGGAGACATTGAGGGTTGAGTTAACCTGATAGTTCTTACATCTGGAGTAGGGTGCTCTATCAATCATGGACTATTCAGATCATTTTACTAAGATCCATCTATTTACACCTATTCTGATGGGAGATGATTTATCAAAATCCAGGTGATTCAAATATGGTATCATATATTACATCTTATTGTTGGTGAATTTCTTCTGACTGACTACTGTATCTGGGATAGCGGATTAGGTTATGATCATATAGTGAAACCTAAGGGAATCGGGAGGTGTGAGCCATGGTAGTTCACCACCTAGGTTTAGTACTACATTGACCAGTAGTAGGAAGATTCATTTGGATATTCCATTTGGTGATACTAGTAATCATAACAACCCTTTAGGTGGCTAGGTGAGGTGCTACTAGTGTGGTAGGATAAGACATACCAGGTTGCAGTGTATGAATAACCCATTCAAGTACCGATATTTCATCAAGATAGTCCATCTAAAGTGATTCTATAGAACGTTTCCACCAGAAGCTAGTGAGAGAGGGTCTTTACCAACTCTACATTCAGGAGTAAGGTTAGTAGCTTCTCCCCAGATAAGGATTTGAGGTTTGTCAGGATTTTTGGGCTAATTAAGTGGTCATGTTTGTGGTAGCCATACCCAAGGTTCACAGTGATAGTGGGGTGGATCATCTTAGGGTATCCAGGTAGTGTTGTAAGTTCGTGGTACAGGCCAGGAATATGTAGTGTAATAGACCCGGCATGAGTAGGATCTAGGACCTTCTATTATCAGAGGTACTATTCAATTAGCATCTGTTTTAGCTTATTCACTTTTTTATATAGGGGCTTCACATAGATTTATATATGTTCTCATTGTGGAGAGACTTTGGCTTTATGTTTGTACATATACTATTGAAATGATGCTATAATCTCTATTAGGGATCAGGATGGAAGGTGTACATCATTTCAGGGAGTGACCCTTTGAGGCTGGTGGGTGTCACTTTGTATGGGATCGCTTCATTATCAAGCTGAAAATCTTCGATGTCATTCTCATGACGAAATGGTGGGTTCCCTTTCAATCCTTTTTTGATTGTTATCACCACAAGGAGATTTTTTCATCACTAGATGATGGGGAGTTCATTCATAAGAGTGAGTTGGATGTCCTGACGAGTTGATCTAAACCTAATAATTGTGGGTTGGGTGGGATAATAGCTCATATTGTGAGTTTATATCTGGATGATCTGGGGATACATCAGACTGATTTCCCTCCGGTGGTTAATAATTTTCAGAACAACTTCCCAATTGACTTCTAAAGATTACCTCAGATGAGAGAGGTATATTTATATATTGATCTAGCATCATGAGCTACACCAGTATCCATTCCTCCTTACAGGATGGCTATGACGGAGTTTAAGGAACTCAAGAGGCATCTAGAGTGTTTATAGGAAAAGGGATTCATCTGACCCTATACTTATCCATGGGGTTATCCAATCCTTTTTTTGAAAAAGGTGGATGGTAACATCAGGATATGTTTGGATTACCGTAAATTGAACTAGTTGATGGTTAAGAACTAATGTTCTCTATTGTGGATAGATGATCTCTTCGACCAGCTCCAAGGAGCTTGGGTCTTCTCAAAGATTTATTTGAGATTTATTTATCATCAGGTGCATGTTAGAGTATCAGACATACCTCGAACAGCCTTCAAGAGTAGGTACAGTCTATATGATTATTTGGTTATGTCATTCGGTCTCAAAAACATGCCAATGGTATTCATGGAACTGATGAACCAAGTGTTTCATCCTTACCTAGATTCATTTTTTGTGGTTTTTGAGGTTGATATCTTGTTGTATTCTCACAATCGACATGTCCATGAAAAGCATCTTGAGATCATTTCTAATATAATAAGAGAGCATCAGTTATATTCTAATCTAATAAAGTCCCACTTCGGGATGAATTAGATTTAGTTCCTGGGTCACTTCATCTTAGATACTAGAGTATCAGTGGACCCAGAGAAAGTGAGAGTTGTAGTTACCAGCGAGAATCCCAAGAATGTCTTTCCGGTGCATAGTTTTATAGGGATGTATGGTTACTATGATCATTTCATACAGGCCTTCTCAAGCTTGGAAGATTCATTGATGGGCTTCAATAATAATATTGTGAAGTATATAAGGTCATATTCCTATGAGAAGGCCTTTTATGAGTTTAAGGGGAGATTGACTTCTATGTTGATAATAATTTTTTTAGAGCCAGGTAGGGGGGTCTTTGTGTATTTTTATGCATTGGGTATCAGGAAAGTAGTATATTCTATGTAGAGGGATAAACTCATTGAATATGGGACTCAGTAGTTGAGTCCATGGAAGAGTAACTACCCAACACATGTTATCAAGTTACATATAGTTGTTCACGCATTATGCTATTGGAGACATTAATAACTAGGAGATCATTTTTTTGTCTACATGGACCACAAAATCCTTAGGTACATATTTACACAGCATGATATAATGTTGAGATAGAGAATGTGGATTGAGTATCTTCAGTCCTTTGATTTCTAGCATGCATACATGCCTAGTAAAGGCAATGCAGTGGTGGAAGCACTAAGAAGGAGGGCTCAGATATAGGTAGTAGAGCTGTCTAGTAGTGAGTGTACGTTTGTGGTGTTTTTCTCTGAGATGCACTTGGAGGTGTGCGTCATTCATTAGAAGAAGTTTCTATCATCGTTAGATGTTACCTCTACACTTCTAGATAGAGTGAGGATGAGTAAGCTATCAGACCTTGCAGTCCTACTTCTATGAGAGAGTGTGGTAGGTGAGGACCCTCCTCTTGGATGGACCCTAGATGGGGATGAGGTTCTACAGGTATATGGTCATGAGTGGGTTTAATCAGACATTCATAAGGAATTGTTGTGGTATTTTCATACTTCATCATGGAAAGTTAAAATAGTTTCACCAAGATGTATTGGGATTTACATCATCAGTAATGGTGTCAAGGGATAAAAAGATATGTAGCTAGTTTTGTCATGAGATGTTACACCTGTCAGCAGGTGAAGGCGGAACACCAGCGACCAGTCGGACTTTTACAGAAGATACCCATTCTTGAGTGTAAATGGAATGACTTCATGATGGATTTCATGATCGGTTTACCGAGGACACCTTCAGTTAATGATGTCGTATGGGTTGTTGTTGATAGAATAACTAAGCTTTCTCATTTCATATCGATCAAGGAAGACTTAAGTGTTGTTGAGATTGGGTGTTTGTATATCCATGAGATTAGATGACTATATGGGGTCCAACATTATATTGTTTCAGATAGGGACACCTATTTTACTCCCATTTATTGAAAGGGATATAGAGTGACCTGGATACAAAAGTTATTCTGAGCATGGAATATCACCCCCAAACAGATGTCCAATTAGAATGCATGATTCAAGTGCTTGAGGACATGTTACAGGCATGAATTTTAGATTTCGAGGGATCTTGGGAGAGGCATATACCCCTAGTTGAGAACACCTACAATTATAGCTTTCAGGATACTATTAAAAAGGATCCATATGAGGCTTTGTACAAAATTACATTAAAATCATCACTATGTTAGCTGGAGGTAGGAGAGCCAGCTCTGTATGGACCTCATCTTTTCAGGAAGACTATAGAACATGTCCAGTTGATTCAGAAGCAAATAGATACTACACGGTCTCATAAAAAATATTACACTAATCTCCAGAGATGACCTCTATAGTTCATGGTTGCAGATTGGGTTTTCTACATGTTTCAGAAAGGCTGGGACATAATAGGATTAGGAGATACGGTAAGCTTTCACCTGGATATTTCGATTCTTTTGATATTCTGAGGGGAGTTGGGTAGGTATTATATCGATTGCAGTTACCTTATAGGTACTATGATATGAAAGACATATTCCACGTTTCTCAACTACGAAATTACTATTCATAACCACCTCATTCATTTCTTCCCAAGGTGATTGAGTTATAGGTAGATTCAACCTTTGAGGATCATCTTATACCAATTGTGGATCATAGCACGAAGGTTCTCCTAAACTGGTTTGTTCCTTTCGGATGGGTGATATGGTAGCACAGACGATTCCAAGAAGAGACTTGGGAGAGGGAGATCAAGGTATGATCATAGAGTCTAGAATTATTCTCTGATATTTCTTGACCACCCTTGGAAAGGAAATTCATGGATGAATTTCTTTAATGGGGTATGTTTTTGAAAACCTGGTTCTTTTTTAGGTACAGATTCTTTATTTCTATCAATTATTAGTTTAATTTCTTAAATATATCCTAATATTATTGCATGATGGGGTCATGAAGGACTCAGGGGTGTTGGAGGATAGTCAAATCCTGGAACCCTAGATTTTTGTGAGAAGAGCAGGTCTTACAGTTAGTGAAAACTGTGCAGGTTAAGCTGCACGGCCATGTGGCCAGGTCTGCATTTTTAGATGACTTCAATAGAGACCTTTCATACAATTATAGTACAATTAGTAAACCACATTTTGTAACCATGAGAGTTCCCCATACCTATAGGAAACCATGCATCATTTCCACATATTTCAACAAACCATGAGAGCAAACTGTGCAGCCCTGTAGTTTTAAGAATTTTAATAATTTTTAATAAAATTAAAATTCAATTTAAACCTAATGTGGTTTCTCCTCATAGCACAGCTGCCCACCCTCACTATGTAAAGGCTCTTATCTTGGCGTATTCATGGATTTATAATCTACTATCCATCTAATTTCGGATTCTAACATGGTTCATCTCCTTGGATCCATAACGGTAAGGCCTTAATTCCTTTTTAATATTTCTTGATTCTTCTGGATATCGACTATGCTTTTTCAATTTAGGATCATATTCCATAATTTTTCAATATTAATTTTTTATTCATATTTATTCCATACCAGGAAGAATTAGATAATTATATTGGATGAACAATAATGTAGGATCCTAAGGTAGGTTGTCTCATGCCATTCACTGAATGTCAAGATGTTTATATATGTCGGGGTGCCGCATGCACATTTTTTTGGAATCACCTTAAATTGAAATTGAACCATGTTATTTACAATCATGATTAAGGTAATTGAATAGGTTTTTTTATTCATGTGATAGGTTTTATACCTTGAATAAGTACCACCCCATAGGTGAGTTTCCTGGAATGACCATTTTTCAGCTTTATTCTTTGGACACCCCTTGAGGTGTTCCTTTTGTCTCTTTTATGGGATGTTGAAAATATAATTGTTTATTATTGGGATTATAATAATGATATATTGTTATTTAATTGGTTAAATATTATGGTAAGGAAGATATCCCCTTGACCCATGTATCCATTTATTGTTAAAGCATGTTTTCTTTTCCCATGTGAGTAAAATAGAGTCCATGGATTTAACTGATGCAATTGGATCAAATTGCTTAAATTGTTTCTTTTCCCACAAGATATTTATGGTAAATAGTCCCTTGGGTGTATAGTTATTCTTTCTAGTATTTTTATACTAAAATTACCCATGTGATTATTTGGAGGCAATCCCTTGATCTTGGCCTTATTTTTCAATTACTTTAATATAAATGAAATTCACCTTTTGTTTCTTTATAGATTTGAGTTATAGGATAACCAAGCCATGTAGTAGATTTATATTCTCTTGAAACATGTTATAAAAAATATTCCAACATGAGTAAATGAATGGTCAAGCCCTATGAGGTTGTCCAAGGCTTGATACACCTTTTGAGGTGAGCTTGTTAAAAGATGCTCTTGGTTTTGACCTTGGTATGTTAAATGGATTGTTTCAATAGAAATTGAATTAATTAGATGATTAATAGCCTTAGGTGACACCTTAATTCAATTTATAATTCCATGGATGGACTCACGGGACTATTTACCCTTATACCTTGAGTGATACATGGATGCACCTTAAAATTCCATGGATGGACTCAATGGTTAATATTATTTTTTCATGACTAATACATGGATCTAAATGAGGGGTTCCATGGATAGAATCATTGGGGCTAGACATAAATTTTGAGTGATACATAGATTCTTATGAGAATTACATGGAAGGACACAAATTAAATTTTAATATCCAGCTAAGGGAGATACTATAGATTACATTGAGGAGTACCAAAGATACACTAGTTTAGATGGGATGTTATACCTCACTTAGAGCGATATAGGGTTCCTAAGAGGTTTTATAGGGATGGGCTTGTAGGGTGTTGGATGATATTTCACCTGAAGTGATACTTGAATTCCAACTTAGAAATTTCAATGATGGGCTCAGGTTTTGAATTTCATTATAATCTAAATGACTTGTGATGCATATTTCAAGAAAAAGTACAATATTGGATTCGGTCTTCAATTGTACTTGTTTAGATTGCCTTCTGATACATATGTTGTGCTACCCATTACATGGGGGATGTTAGGTTTGATCTATATCTCGAGACATATAAATTCAATGTAATTGAATTATTAAATGAAATGAATGTAAATGAAAACTAGTACAAGTAGGTTGTTTACTTTTGAGTTCATTCTTGCTTACTAATTTTCTTATTTCACATTTTCTACTATATATGTTCACTGACTGATTGGCAAAGACCTTGGGTGGTTGCCTACTAGGATTTAGTCTCACACCATGTTTGTTTCATAATTTTGGTCCCAAAAATATGATGTGATAGTGGGTAATGATAAGGTAAATCGCCCTATTATAGGTACTTGATATGCTACTTAGGTGTAGGAGAGCATGGGACCAAGATTAGGCTTACAATGCTAGGGGTATTATTTTGGCCTTTTTTACTTTTGTTATATGTATTGTACTTATTCCTTGTATTCTGGTATTGATGTTTTTGTTAGAAACTTGTGGAATACATTATCATATTGTATATGATATGATTTATGGATTGTGTATACTATTGGCCTTCTTCAATTTGTTTCTATTGTGTGGTTTAATATTTCCTCTATTTGTATCCATTACTAATATTTCAATGTGAAATACTCTAGTAAGGAGGGAATAGTCTCCCCGTGGACTCACCCAAGCCATCGCTGCTATCGAAAACCTCTATAATTTGGGGATATGTTCTTAAATCCATGTGACCCACCAGGATTGGGGCACCTTTCAGTCACATCTAGGTCTAGGATGTTACAATATCCATTGATTAATCCTAAATTCAGTTATATTGTCTTTTTAAGGGTTAATCATCCAAAATTAATTTCATTGTGACATAAGTTTATGATATGTACAAAAAATATTTATGAGGTTTATATTCTAAAAATTTATAATTTTATATCATGTATATCCTTATGTTATTTATATTTCATGTTTTATTTGAAGTTATTCTTTGATAGGGCTAAAAATTAAAGAGTTACCAAAGTGGAAAAGGATTTATGTTACAGTCTCCTTTCTTTCAAGATGGTTTTGAAGAAATATTATGATATTATTTTCTTGAACCACAAATATTTTCTTCTCCTCGAATTATTAATGTGGTTCACATGTTTAATTTCAATTTCCTCCCTTATTTATTCAATAAGTATCAATAAATCCATTTGTAAGTGATACAAATATTGTATTTTTATTTTACATGGGGTATCTTTTTCTTCCATGATTATGTTTTCTAAAATGTTTTCAAAAGTGATATTTCCTAAAAATAAATGATTTCCTAAATCCATTTAACATGTTATTTTAACTTATTTTAAAATGTTTTAAAAGGAAATTTATTACCATTTTCCAAATGGGTCACTTTTGACCCCATTTTAGAAAATTATTTGAAAAGAATGTTTCTTTTTAATATTTATTAAATGAGTAGATTTTCTTTATGTAATTTTCGTTACATTCATTGGAGATTAAATTGCGTGTTTCCAATAACTATTTTAATGAAATGGATTTTCAAAATATTTTGTTAATTTTAATTTTTTTCAAAGTGATATTCCAAATGAAAAGGTTTTTTCCGTTAAAAAGATAAGGATATTTTAATGGTATTTAAATTCAATGAAGTAAACAACCCCTCTTGTTAAATATTATCCATTGGGGATATTTTCTATTCCTAATATCCTAAATCTTTATTTGGATGGATTAATATTGATTCAATTAGATTAGCTTTGATCACATTTTTTTACATGGGCTAACCATGTTTCAAAGAGATGGTTATGGAACCCATTTCTTTCCCACAGGTAAATCATGTATCAAAAGATTTCAATGGAGTCTATTTCTTTTCCATGTGTTTATCAAGTTATAAATGGAATAATGATTATTTCTATTATTTTCTGATGATATTAATTCTCTAAGTACTTTATTCGTGATATAGTTCTTGGGAATTATTTATGATGATATATAGTTCCACTATTAACCAAGGATGGGTGGTTTGGTTATAAACCGAGTATGAGTGGTTAAATTATAAAACATTTATGGGTAGTTATGTTATTAACTAAGTTCAATTGGGTCTATTATAGACCTTCAATACATTGGGTACTCTGGAGATAGAATTCAGCCATATTGGTTATTCCTTTTCTAAGAGTGATATGTTGATAATGTTTCCAAGATATCAATACATATTATATATGATTTATATGGGTTTATAATGTTTCTTATGATAAATATTGATATCACATGGATCATGATTATTGAATCTGATGACTCTTTACTTTGTAAGGCCTTATTCCATGTTTTCATGTTTAATGATCCATGTTTTGATGGGTTTTAATATTCTTATGTTGTACCCATGCACTTTTATTATTTCATCATACCCTTATGCACTTCTTATCCTCACTAATGAAATTAATTTTTTAATGGTTGTGTTTACCCTTACTTATAATTTGATCTCACTCTTATTGTGTTTCATTTTCCTTCGGTTTTCAAGAATATTGTTTAATGAATTATTTCATGAAGGGTTTCATATGGATGATGATGATGAATTAATTTGAAATAAGAATAGAAGGGTTAAGTGGGAGAAATGGTCATTTAAAAACATGGGTAATGTTTATGAATGAGTTTATCCAAATTCTCTAAAATTATAAAACTAAAATGTCCTTGATAATATAAGAGACCCATTACCACCTTTTGATGTTGTAAGGGTTGGATTGAAAAAATCGAGTTGCTTTCATCAGTATCAAAACTAAAATTGTAATGTTTATGATTTTAGCATTGCGTCAGGGAGTGTGGGTTCATGGGTGTTATGATGATATTTCATGAGATAATATGAAATAGTTTTGGCATTAAACACATTATAAAAAAGAAAATTGTTTAGGGTGTAAATCTAGTCCATTATGGGACTTTGTCCACAATGTGATAATGGTTTTGGAGTGAGCCTTGGAAAATGATATGATTTTTTATGATTATTATTGGGAAATAGTTTCTATGAAATATTATTATGCTTATAATATGATCTCATGGATCATTATTTCTTAATGATTATTCCTCACACTTATGACTCGTGTCTTTCCAAATGATAATTCCTTATTCCATGACTCATGATTTATGATCTCTTAATGATTGGTTAAGAATTTCATAACTTGTAACCATTCAATCATACCATGATGCTTATATTATTATTTCATATGATCAATGATTGATATATATTATTTTTTTCTTTACCTAGAATATGATATTACCCATTATTATGTTTCCATTTTACATAAGTTAATAAGAAAGGTATTATGTAGGATATGTCTAATAATTATACAATGGGAGAAGGACTTCTTGGAATATGTAAAATATCATTCATGAAATTATTATATTATGTATTCATCCTTCAATGATAATAAATATTTATGGTTTTAGGGAATTAATTAATGTTTTATATGTTATATTTTCATATTAAATGATGAAATATGTATATATGTTTTATTAGTCCTCCTAAATAAACCCATTAGGATTCACACTCTGAACATCTATATTTATTTCTAATAATGTGTTTGTGTTTTATATATTATATTTTAAATTATTAAAAACCCAAAAATAAACAAATATTACATTTAAATCATGATTTTAAAGATAGAGGAAAAAGGAATCAAGAGGTCAATAATTGTGACTACTCTCATCAAAGATCTTTGAGAGGAAAATATATAATAAGCATTATACTATTCATGGGATTTATTAATTTTTCTTTGATCTCCCTCCACAATGATAGAGTGTAAAAAAGAAAGGTTAATATTTTTTGTGAATATTATATTTAATGTGCATTTTCAATTAAATTAAATGAATATATTAATAAAATATAGTTATTGGATATGTCCTCTTGCTCACACATATGTATTTTTATTTAGTATCATGTAGATTTTTCAATATTTCATAAGATATAGTGGATATTTTGGTAGAAAATGGTGAAAGACAAGAATCATTAGCAATAGGGTATTATCATATTACATTACCTGTTGGTATCGTTCTTGTATTAAATAATTGTTTTTGTATACCTTCATTTATAGAAAACATCAACTTAGTGGCTTGTCTAGACACTATGGTATTTTTTGAGTTTAGAAACATTACTATTTATTTTATAAGGATGATATATTTTATAGTATGGAAATTATTAACAATGAATTATACATACATGAACATAAGAAATTAGTTTTGGAAACCAATGAAAATTTTATTAAGCTGGAGTAATGTTCTACCAATATATGTATTTTCTGATATGATCATGTAGATGAACATCATTTTAAGAAACTACATGAAATAGTATATTTAGACTCTACTAAGTTAAAACCCTTAGATATACATTACCCATGTTTATAAGGAAATATGACCAATGCAACTTTTAGTGGGAGTGAAAAAGTGATACATTATTTCTTGAATTTATTCATTTAGATGAATATAGTCCATTTCTAATAGAGGAAAGGTGGTAGGTTTCTTACTTCATTAGTTTTACCAATGTCTTTTTTAGATATGGATATATCTACATAACGAGGTATGCTTAAGATTAAATTAACTTGGTTATGAAATTTCATAATGATATCATAAATTATCATAGTATTATTATGACATCATAGTATTTTATATGTTTTTCCATTGAAAAAAAACATGACATATTTTATATCTTTCCTTGTACTCAATTTTCAATAATTCCATTTTATGCTTTAAAAATATGTTTTCTTCAAAAATAGTTTTTATCGAATTTTTTACACACCAATGTTATAAATAAATTATAAATATTTTAGATATTTTATTTCAGGAAATTAATATAAATTTTGAAATCATCATGCTTGTATTATCTTAGGTTTATTTCAAAGTATTTGCCTAAAAATAATTATTTTTTAAGAAAATAGTGAAAAATACTAATTTTTGTAAAAACTATCATTTATTTTCAAGTAAAAGTGCCATTATTTTTTTAATTTGATATTATTTCAACATAATACTCATTTAATTAGAAATTATATAATTAATTAAATAAGAATCATCATTATCCTTTATTTTCTGATGTGTTTCTTTGGGGATTAAAAATACATTTTTCTAAAAACTATTTTTTACACACGTAGTGTGTCTTTATCTTTATAAATAAAAATAATCTTTATTTATTAATATAATTAATGAAATTAATATATTATATATTTAATATAATATTTTAACATTCATTTTATATTTTTTACAAGAAAATTAATGTATGTAAATTATGTTTTATGCTTAGAAATTCATTTATCTAAAATGGGTTTTATTTAGGATTTGTGTACTAATTTAATATTTAATATGAAAACTTATAGAAATAGAATTCTATAAAATGGATAAATTATTTTTAATCATAATTATTAATAAAATTGAACTTGGTAAACATAATTTTTATTCCTATTGAATCGTAAAAATGGTAATATTTGTTTTCTACGGTTATTGTTAAAACGGGTTTATCAGGGGGTTAAACGAAAGGATAAGGATATAATTTCCCATAAAACCAATCAAATTCGTATGATTTAAACATTATTAAACCTTTTATTATAATACCATAAAACACATATCATTTTGGTTCCACATTATAATAAAATTTAACATATATCATTGAAATATTTTAAAAATTACATGTGTGTCCCTCCCCTCACTTATATAAGGACACTTTTTTGCCACACTTATACCCACCATTTGAGCCATATATCTTAAAAAATAAAGTATCCAAAAATTTCATAGATTCCTTTACATATTCATATAGATTATGGTCTTCTCTTAATACCCATCTTTCAGGGATTAAGGATTATTCCAAATAAGGTCTCTCAAAGATGAGGCATGGATCTTAACCATGATCATTCAGTTTTATTTCTTATTTTAACTCAAATAACATTTTCCTATCCATAAAAAATTTATGAATAACATATCCTGATTATAATGATTTGTTATTATGATTATGATAAAACCATTTACCCCTATTCTTTATCAAATTTTAGATGAGAGTATCACCCGTGTATACGTGTGGACTACCGCCTCTATGTAATGTGGTGATTCATTTTTCATCGCCATATTTCTTGGTCACTTATTATGTTAGATTTAACATATATATATATATATACATTATTAATGAGATAATAAATATTCTATAAATATTAAATAATATATAACTTTCTTTAATTTCATCCATCGAAAATTAGAAATGTCACTCGTGTATAAAAACAAACTACCATCTCCATGTTGGGATGTAATTCATTTTTCATCACCACTTTATATGAATGTTTTTTAATATGTATAAAATTATTATATAATATATTTATATCATGATTAAGATTATGGTGACTATAGAACCATGGTCAAATTGTAAGGACCATAACTGTCAAACTAGAACATATAATAAAAATGACGCAGTTAACACCAATAATGAGAATAATAATGCGTTATTATTAGTTAATAGGTGATAAAATGTTATAAGTAAATTTTTTATGGTATTATAGGTATTATTATTATTAAATTATACAATTTTAATAAATTTAAATTTATTATTCATGATTTTAAAGTGCTTATGAAGAAAGATGGGCTTGAGGTAAGGGTTTTATGTTACGATCTCATTTTTACCAGGATTGGTTGTGATTAACCATTATGATAATAAAAATATAATATTTTTCTATCCCAAGTCATATTTATCTTATTAACCTCTAAATATTTCTATATTTTTCATATTTTCCTTTCATTTCCCTCTCTTTATGTGCTGCTAAAATCGGAAGAATGTTTTTATGGAAAACTAACTTAATTTCTCTACTCAGTTGGTCGTTTTTTCCATAAATGTACATAATTTATTTAAAATATTATCAAGAATGTGTTAAATATTATAAAAATATTAATTAATTTTATTTTCAACATTTTTTAATATATGTGAATTTTTTTAACAAAATCATTTTTTCATTTTCTGAATGAGGGACTCTTTTCTTTTTATCATAAATGTGAAGTTTCATTTTAATGTACACCAAAGGAATGAATTTACCATCCCTAATGAATACCAATTTAATTAAATATTAATTTATAAGATTTATTTTTTATTTTAAAATAAAAATTTTTTCTTTAATATTTTTTTAAAAAAATAGATTCTAACTAAGTTATTTCAAATAAAGAGGGTAGTTTACTCGAGAAATATTCTTGTGTTCTTTTAGATGAATTTTTTTCTATAACAAAATAATTTATTTTTACATATGATTTTATTGTGATATGATCCAATGTTTACATATTTATTATATTTCTAGATGCTTTATGAGTATGATAATGAAATTTTTAGGAAACCTGTATCCTTTCCATGGGTTATGATTTTATGATATGATTAATTTTTTATAATCCTTTTAGAACATATATGTATAGTTTTCATTATGTGATGGGTGGGGAAAGAATTATATATCCCTCAAATGAATTGGGTGAAGATAGATATCACATGATATAATAAGGACTGGAATTGAGAGTTGACCTAGTTTAGTAAGGGAGTTTGTCTAACAAGGTAGTCTTGGGAGTAAACCTCGACTACTGAAATAATGGAATGGGGACTGAACCCAGTCCAATATGATAATCATGGTAGTGATTCATGGCTAAATAAATGATTTTATATTCTTGTGTTTATGTCAAAATTTATATATATATATATATTTTTGATATATTCTCATGGCTCATGATTTATTATTTGTGATCACACGTTCTAATGTATTATGTATTCTGATTGATAAATCTTTTTGTCTTAATTCAGGATTATGATCTATGAATTTATGGGTATGATAATTTATTTTTAAGATTATTTTCTAATACATGTATTCTTATCTTATTCTAACTTATGGTCATTATTTAACATCTCTTATTTTTACCGTTACTAAGAATCTAAGCTCCCCCTTTTATATGTTTCCCTTCACCAGGTAATGGAGAATGGTTTTAAGTGTGTTCTGTCTAAGAAGGTTTCAAGTTGTGAAGAAGATAATGGGAAATGATATGGATCATTTATGTACTAGTTGGTTTTGTATTCATATTTCCATAGAATCTAAACTAGTATAGTTCTATTATATATCATATTGAGATGTAATAAATACTCCTATAATAAGATTTATTATTTATATATGAAATGTTTGGGTTGTTATAGATGGTATCAGAGAATGGTTTAGTTATTTTTGGAAACTAGGATAATGAAAATTTGGATAATAACATTAGGATAATTCTATGTATAAGAAAATAACCTAAATGTTTGGTATGGTAGAGATTATTTTTTTTCCTAGAAATAAATTCCCATATTGATACTATAAGTAGACATGGAATTGGAATAGATGCATTTAGTGGTAAAAACCCTAAAAATGGTTTGTCAATAATATCTTGAACATCAATCTAGTCTATATTTAATGTTCCCTTGCTGTGCACATGGTTTAACACTGACATGGAATACGTTTAGGTTAATTCAAATTTTATTTAAAATCCATTATAAAGGAATTGAATAGATAATAACCATGTATTATCTAGGTTAAACCTAAGGTTTTATAGATTGAGAAGAAGGTGTCATGATTTATAAATATTATAAATTATTTTCTTGTTTATATGATTTCTAAATATGAATATTATTACTCATAATATTTTTTTTCTAGTCAATGGTTGGAATGATAAGGAACCGTTTTAACACTAAATGTTATAGATAATGAAATAATTTTCCTCCTGATAAAGTAATAATTCTAGGAGATGGAATGAAAAGCCTTGTTTCTAAGCATACTCAACTTTCTAAAACCATGAAACATGTTACACTTAAAAATAATCAATGGATGGAACAATGGAAAATTAAGTCCTTCATGAGGCGACATAAACTATCTTTTAGTGGGTCTATTGATCCACTAATTTATGAGTACGAGATAAATTCTAATAAAAATATATTTTATATCTTCTAATGCTCATAACATGAAATGTTTATCTTTTCTATTTATAATTTTGAAGGTGAAGTAGATCAATGGTGGACTCTAATCAAGAATATGAGGCAACATTGAGAAATTTAATCAATGTTGGGAGTTGTGATTAAGAGATTATTTTTCAATAAATATAATACACTTATTCTTTATAATAAAATGTATAAGGAATTCATTGACAATAAAAATAAGGATAGTTAATTACTTTATACCCTTGAAGAAAATTTTACAATACATGAGAGGTACACTTTTGGTGTTATGATTGACTTTAAAAGTATGTTTGATTTATTATTCAATGGATTAAAATCAAGTCTCTAAATTGAATTAGCCATTGGATATTTTAGTATCTATGAAGAAATATTTCTCTTTCCTAAGAAGGTTGAAATTGATTTTTGAGCCACTCATAAATCTCATTATTTTGATAATAAATTAGAGAAGAAATTAAAATGAAATTATAATAACAAAATAAATGGAATATAGAAGATGATTTTACCTTTATGTAAGATGTGTAGAATAAATCATGGATACAATTATATTAAGGGGATTGGTAAATTTTTTCAGTGTGGAAAATAAGGTCATTAGACAATCAAATGTCAATGTAATGGAAATGAGATAGCTGATGATAAAAATAGAGAGAAATCTCTACAAAATACACCACACACAATCAAATAAAACAATTGAAAGGAGTTTGTACATTATGAAAATTAGTTATCAAGATCAATGGGTTAATTATGATGATCAGTTTCAGTAACCTCTTAATCCTAGAGAAAAATTTAAATCTCATGTGATCACTATTTCTAATGTTGGGTGTGATAACGAAGTGGATAAAGGTATACTGACCATCCACTCTATAATTTATGAAGTCATAATTGATTCTAGTTTTTCAAATCTTTTATATATGATGAATTTTTTAAGGGTATCACAGTACCACCATAATGATTAGATGTTGAAATAATAGTAGAAACCTCTAATGGTGTGATGATCATATCTTATGTCTATGAATATTCTTCAATTAATGTTTGTATGAATATACTATTTTCAAAACTATTTATTATTTCTCTAGTTGAATTTGATTTGATTTTGGCCATGAATTAACATTTTTATATAATTACCATATTAATTTTTGAGGAAGGGAAGTCACATTTGGTATTATGAACCAGCCTATAATTTTCTATCAGTGAGATGATAAATAAAAGTTTATAATGGAAATTAAATCTACTACATGGGCCATGATTCCAATTCAAAAGGGGGTATTTATTCCATATTGTTGAGGAGAAACTCAAAATTTAAGATATGACATTTGTAAAAGAATTTTTTTATGTGTTTATAGAATAGTTACCAAGTCTTCATTAAAATCATGTAGTCAATTTTCAAATAGATTTCACACATAATGCCACACCTATTCCAAGGACTCCAAATTAAATGGACCTGGTTGATTTGTAGGAACTGATGGAGTAACTCAAAAATAATTCTGATAATGGATTCAGTCTATCAAGTGTGTCCCCATGGGGGCAACATATAATTTTTGTTAAAAATAAATATGGGTCAATTAGACTCAACATTGATTATAGGGAACATGGAAATATCATGATAAAGAATAAGTATCATTTTCAACATATTGATGGATTTTTTATCAATTATGAGGATCTCAATATTATTCAAAATTGATATTTGATCAAGATAGAATAAATTTAAGGTCAAAATTAAATACTTATAGAATATATTATTCTATATGAGATATGGTTTCAATGAATTTATATTGATTCAGTTTGGTCAAACTAATTTTCTCGCTATCTTCATGGATTTAATTAATAGTGATAATAGAGGTTATCTTGGTAAATTAATGTTATTATATAGATGAAATTAATATATATTTCAAGAGAAATGAATAATTTAAAGATCACTTGAAGATTATACTGAAGGGCCAAGGTAATGAGAGGATATATATAATTTACCAAGTGTGAATTTTAGCTATATAAAATTTCATTTTTTGGTCATATAATCTCTATTGAGGGTATATCTATGGATCCATAAAAAATGTATGTTATTGAACATTAACTAAGAAAAACCATTATGGTTGGGATTCATAGTTTTCTTCGATTAGTTGGATATTTTTGGCGTGTTGTGAAGGATTTCCCATAACAATCCAATCCCCTCACCATATAAACTTAGAAGGGAGTTATGTTTATTTGTATTGATGAGTTTGAATAAAATTTCAAGGAACTGAAGAGAATGTTGGTAAGTGAACCTATACTCACTCTACCCTACTGTAGATAATGGTTTTTGATTTATATTGATGTACCACAAAAGGGTATGGGGTGTGTTCTTATGTATAATTATATGATTATTGCTTACGCATCATGATAATTGAAGGTAAATGAGAAAAAACTAATAACTATTTATTTAGAGTTAGAAATTGTAATCATTGAATTAATGTTATGGAGGAATTATCATTAAAGATAATATTTTTCCATATATAAAAATTATAAAATATTAAAGTATATATTAACCCAAAAAGAGTTGAATATATACTAGAGAATATAGTCTGATTTGAATAAAGATTATGAATGATTAATACATTACCACCTTGGGAAAGAAAACAAGGTGGCCAATGATTTTTGTTGAAAGGATAATTCTAAGTTATCTATTTTGAGGATAAAAATGATCTAGAATTTATGTATTTATAAATTATGGACCTTGAAGTCTTCAATAAAGGGGATAAATATTATCTTTCTCAAATTGGTGTTCAATTATATATCCTTGAGAATATTAAAGAGGCGCAGAAGGAAGATGTGGAGCTATAAAATAAGGGGATAAATGTTCCTTAGATCCACATTGATTATGATGGAATGATATATTTCATAGATAATGTATGTGTTCCATTAATATTAGAAATTAATGCTGAATTATTTGAATAATATTTTATCTTATCATTCTCTATTTATCCTACAAGTATGAATAGTATAGAGATTTAAAATAGTATTTTATGAGGGACAATATGAATAGATATATTTTGGAGTATGTATCTTAATGATTCATATGTCATCATATTAAGTTAATGATATATAAATCCAAGTGTATGTTACAACCATTTCACATACCATGATGTAAATGGGAAAAAATCTCCATGGATTCTTTCATCAAAATCCCCAAAACATTTATAGTGAATAATGGTTGTTGGGTTGTAGTTTATCCCCTAAAAAAATTCACACATCATTGTTATTATATTATATTTCTCTTTTGATAACATTGATAAGATATATAATAAGGAAGTGTTAACGTATAATGGATTACTACATTCTATTTTTTATAATCATGATACGGGGTTTAACTTAATGTTATGGAAAAGTCTTTAGCATGTTATATATGTTGAGTGGTGTTTTGGTACTCCCTATCATTCTCATATAGATGGCCAGTCTGAGAGAACCATTGAAAGCTTGAAGGATATATTGATATTGGGTTCTCTATATTTCAAACATGGTTGGTGTTAAAACCATTAACTAGTAGATATTTCTTGTAATAGTATATTTCGATCAAGAAATCAAATGGATCCTTATAGATCCCTATATGGAAATAATTATAGAACCTCAACCTATTGGGATGATTTTGAATAGATAAATCTATTGGGACAAAAGTTACCTGATTAAATGGTGGATAATATTAGAGGCATAAAACATCACATCAAGGAATCCCATAAAATATAGAAGATTTATTTTGATAAACATCAGTGAGATTTAGAATTCAATGTTGGTGAGAATTTTTTCCTTTGAAATTGCCCATAGAAGAATGTTATGATATTTTGAAATAATGGAAACTTTAGTCCTTGGTATGTTGGTTCTTTTGATAATATTTATTGGATTGGGATGGCTTCTTATCACTTGGAACTCCCACCAAACCTCTCCCAAGTTCATGATTTGTTTCATGTATCTCTATTAAGGAAATACATATCTAATCCTTCACCTGCACTGAACATAGAGCTTATACCATGAGAGATTATCATTTAATACTAATTAAAACTTTTAGATTTCATTTATTATATATATAAAGTTTTACAGTGTAATATTACTCACCTGGTTAAACTTATTGAGAGGAATCAAAAATTTGAGGCTACTATATAGGAATCCTTGGATGTGATAAAGTAGTGATATCATTATTTTATTATATAAAATTTACAGAATTTAGAGTTTAAATTTAATTTTAATGGGAGGGGGTATAAAGAGACACCATGATATTTTAGATGTATTTCTTTTGAAATAAACTTGAAGTATTTGATAGTTTATCTTACACACACCCCCTGAATGATATGAATCATGATATTATTAATATTTATAACCTAGAAATTAAATTAGAATGTATTAATAATAATAAAAAAATTATGAAACTTGTGTTTAATGGTTTTAAATAATTCTAATTGATTTATTAATTCCTAATAAATAAGTTCTCAATTTTCAATAATGTTGTTTTATGCTTCAAAAATAAATTTTCATCAAAAAAGGATTTCATCGCATTTTTTTAATGAAATAATTATAATTAATTTCTACCATTTTTTTATTTTTTTTGAGAAAATTAATATTATTTCTGAAATCAATAATTTTATATTAAGTTATTGGAAATTATTAAGATCTTTCAAAAAAATTATTTTTCCCTAAATAGTGAAAAATACCAATTTTGAAAAACTATCATTTATTTTAATGTTAAAATACCATTATTTTTTAAATATAATATTGATTTAACATTATTCACATTTAATTTTAAATCATATAATTAATTATATAGGAATCATAAATAAAATTTATTTTGGTATAAGTTCATTTGTGGGCTTAAAAACATTTTTCTAATAACCCTTTTTATGTGCACAATTTGTGTTTATCCTAATAAATTAAATTAATTTATATTTAATAAATATTTTAATTTAATTTATACATTATATATTAAATATAAAAATATTACATTAATTTTACAGTTTTTACAAGGAAATTAATGGAATCCAATTATGTTTTATGCTTAAAAAACTTTTACAAAAACGGGTTTTTATTACAGTTTGTGAGCTTATTTATAATTAAACTCTCGAACATGAAGAAATTGAATATGATAAAATTTATTTCTTTGTTTAAACCATCATAGTTAATATTATTTAATAGGTTCAACCAAATTTTAGTTCATAGTGAATAGTAAAAATAGTAAAATCTTGTTAACACTGTTAAGGTTAAAACAGGTTTAACATGGTGGTTAAACCAAGAGATAAGGGTAAACTTTCCACCCAAAACTATAAAATTAGTATTGGTTTAAGATATACCAACATTATATTATCCTAAATTCTAGTAATTTTCCATTTCTATCCACATACCCTTGAAAATGACCGTATATAATATAAATCTTGTAAAAATCCCATGTGTGTCCCTCCCCTCACTTATAAAAGGGAAGCTATTGGCCTCCATTATTCATGCCATTTTATCCTTATATAATGGAAAATAAAAACTCAAAAACAGTTATTTATTCATTCCCTTAATCATAGATATTCTTTTTTTCTCTTAAGAACAATCCTTCATTGAATAAGGAGTATACCAAAGGAGGTCACCCAAAGAAGAGGTCTAGATCTTAACAAAAATATTTCAATTTTATTTCTTCATATACATCATATAAATTATTCTATCCATAAAAAATGATTAAAATAGTATCAAAATTACACTTATATGTTACTATAATTATGTTACTTCATTTTTTACCTCTTATCTATCAAATGGGAGATGAAAGTGTCACTTGTGCGTACATGTGGACTACCGCCTCCACGTAGAGATTTGATTCATTTTCCATCACCACAATTATTGTATGGTTATTAAATTATATTTAATATATATATATATAATATATGATATAATAATGAATCTATAAAGGTAAATTAATATTTTCCTTTCTTTCATTCCATTAATTAAAAAATGAAAACATCACTCGTTCCTATATGCAGACTGTCGTCTCTACATAGTGATGTTATTAATTTTTCATCATAACTTTATATAAATACTTATATATATGTATATAATGAATATATATTATATTTATATTATTATTAAAAAAATTATATAAATTAACCATTATCATTTTGTAATAACTATAACCATAGAACCAAAACTAACTTGAAAAACGAAGCAGTAAACACCTAGAAAGATGACGATGATGAAATATTATCAACAAATGGGTTATAAGAGGTTATAAGTAAACCATAAAAGGTATTATAGGTATGATTATTGTTCTTTAATATATTTAAAATAAATTTAATATTATTGTGTGGTATTTTATATTTCTTAAAAATAAAGATAGACTTGAGGTAACAATTTTATGTTAAAATCTCATTTTTACCGAGTTTGTTTTTGATTATATTTTCTAATGGTGAAACTGTATTATTTTATTTCCTAATTTATTTTTATTTTCATATACTATGATTATTTTTTTAGATTAATTTTTTTTTTCATTTTCCTCTTTTAAGTGGCCAAGAAATTGAAATAATTATTTTAAGGAAAGCTGACTTAATTTCTCTCTTTGGTCGGTAATATTTCTATTTCATGTCCATATTTTATTTAAAATTTTTTCTGGAATTTTTTTATTATCATCCAAAGATAAATTAAATTGATTTTTACCCAATTTATAATTTTTATAATAAATTTTAATGAAAACATCTTTTTTCCAAAATCGGTACTTCATACATTTTACCAAAAATATAAAATAAAATTTTTTCATTTTAATATACACTGCATGAAAAAAATTACCCACCACCATAATACTCTTTTCTTTAAAGATTTTTTTATATGTTTCCTTTTTTATTTTCAATGAAAATGATTTCATTAATATTTTTTTGGGGAAATTTTAGACTCTAATTAAGTGATTTCAAATGAAATGGTAATTTTACTCAAGAATTATTCTAGTGGTTTTTTAAATAAATTTTTATCTATAAAAAATCCTTTAATTATTCTTGTGATTAATTGGTATTTGATCCCATGTTACCATATTTATTCTTTCTCAAAATATTTCATGATTATAATGATGAAATGTTTTTGAATCTTATATCCTTTCTACAGATTATGATTTGATGATGTAATGAATATTTTATGATCTTGTGGTACATATATGTTTTTTTTTATTTTATATTGGATGGGAACAGAAATATTTATCCCTATAATGTATTAGGTAAATATATATATATTTAATGATAAAATTAGTGTTGTAATTGGGATTGAACAATATTCATTAAGTTACTTTTTCAATTAATATTTTTTTGGGAGTGAACCTCGACTAAGGAAATAATGGAATGGTTGGTGAACCCAATCTACTATGATATTCTAAGAAGTGAGACTTGGCTAAAGAATTTATTTTATATACTTATGTGTATTGTAAAAAAATTCTTATGGTTGTGATATGTTCGCATGGATCACAATTGATTATTATTGATTTTGCACACTTATGTCTTATGTCTTTTTATTGATAAAAGGTTTTTCATATTTCGTGATTATCATCTATGAATGGATGGGTATTATTTTCTACTTTTAAACTCATGTTACCATGTCTTTATGATTATCTTATGCTCACTTATGATCATTTATTGATATCAATTATGTTTACCCTTTCTAATCATCTTAGCACACTATATCTTATGTTTCCCTTCACGAGGTAATGGAGAAAAGTTTTGAGTATGTATGTCAAAGAAGGGTACTAGTTGTGAAGAAATTAATGAGAAATGATGTATATCATTTATTTTCTGGTTTTTTATCTATAGAAGTTCCAATAGGCACTAAATATTTTCTGTTATGGTGTAGACTATATTGATGTGTTATAAATATCCCATTAAGAAGATTCGGTATTTATGTTTGAATTGGTTGGTTCACTATAATGATTATTAAAAAGATCCACATAGATCGTGGTAGATATTATCTTAAGTAATCATTTTTTGATCACCTAAAGAATTAAATGATAGTCTCCCAACTCACTCCCCCTTATACACCTCATTGTAATGGTGAAGTAGAATCAAATAATTCTAAAATATTTTATATAGATGATGATTTATGAAGCTATACCATTATCCTTATTGTAATATTTACTACCTATAGTGGTATAAATACTAAACTGGATACCATGTAAAGAAATTTATGGGTTTGAATAGGATTTTGGTATGTAAATAAACCCAATCTGTTAGAAAAACATGAATAGGGATGCAAGTAAAATTTCAATGAAATACCTAATGAAAAACTAGGATCTCGGAGCACTAAAGGAATATTTATTGGGTATCTAAAGGAAACATAAGGATACAAACTATATAACCCTTTATATAGAAATGTAATTTTAACATTACAATACATATTTATATAAATTAATCACATTTTAAAATTGAATGGTGGGAGAAAAATTATATTTGACGTTGTTGAAGCTTTAATAAACAATATTTGGTATGGGAAAAACTCCCCATGATATAGTGGGATGAGAAGATTTACATAAAACACAAGTATTGTTTAGGATTATAAGAGATGTTAGATAACATGAGAGTTATGGTTTTATATCATTGATTTATATGGAATGTTTTCCCTTTTGGTTGATGAACCGCTTACTTATAGTGATGTAATATATAGAAAAAAGATATTTCTAAATATATGGAATTAAAAAAATTGAAATTGATTTCAAATAACCAAAATCTTGTCTCAACTTTGTAAGACCCACCAAATGATGTAAATATTTTTAGTTTAAAATGGGTATTCAAGAAAAAACTAGAACTGGATAGTAAGGTAAATATTTATAAATCATTATGGGTTGTAAAGTGTTATAAAAAACATCAAGGAATTTATTATGATAAAACAAATTTCACAAGTGGCCCTACCATAATCCAATATAATGTTTCTAGTAGTAAAATACATCCAAGATTATTAGAGTAGGAAAATGGATTACAAACTATTTTCTGAAAATGTAATATAGTTTAATACATCTAAATGACTCTACTAGAAGGGATTTGTGTTTTCATGGAATTAAAATAATTCATTCAAGCTTTAGAGTTCCATTTATGATTTAATTATAACATCATGAAAATGGAATTTTTATTTTGATGAGGAAATAAGAAAATATTGTTTTATTAAGAATAAAATAGATCAATGATTCAATAATAAGGTATGAGGGTGTGCCATCCTTGACTAATTATTATATACAAATTAAATATTATAAATGGTAATTGATGTATATGTATGAAATTCCATTAAAGAAAGGTTAAATGAAAACTTATCTATGTATGAAGAAGGTAATATTAACTACATTTTAGGGATCATGTTATTTCAAGATACCTCTCAATAGATTATTATACTAAGTCAAAGTATATAAATTAAAAAGTTACTAGAAATCTATAAAATCATTTCACATAATAAAGTATTATTACCGATATCACATGTTATTAAAATCTCTCAGAAAATGTTTAAAAAAATAAAATAGAACATAAATATTGTGAGTATAGTTCTTTATACTTTGACAGTGGGATATACCATGAATAAATTGGTATGTTCTTTGTTTGATATTTTATATTATTTATGTATATTTAGATGATATCATTAATATATAAGAGAATTTTATTGGAGGATTTTTAAAACTATCTAAAAGTAATTGAGTCATAAAAAGGATATTTTATTTATATATGGAGGAGTAGGGTATATATTGGTCAGGGGATACACTGATACTATATTTTATAAAGATCATTATGATCATAAACCACATTCAAACTATTTATTTCACCAATATGGTGGTGGAGTGAGTTGAACAATCATAAATTAACTAGTGGTTACCAATTTTACAATAAAATATGGATATATTAATGATTTCACGGCTTCTAATAAAATATTTTGGATACATATATATGCCTTAGATCACAATATTATAACTATTAGTGTAGACCCACTTATAGTATACTATCACAATTCAATAATAATGGTACTTTTCTAAGGATCTAGGGTTACACTTGAAGAAAAATAATACACTTTGAATGTTTAATATCTTATGGTATTTTACCAAAAGAGGTGATATTTTAGTTAGATGAGTATCAATAGAATATAATTTCATGCACCCCCTAACTAAATCTATGTCATATAAAAATCATGATTTCACATTTGGCAGATAGAAAACTGAGAGAGTTTATCAGTTTTCTTTAGTGTAGTAAGTAGTGTAATGGGAGTGGGTTCCCAATACTTAACTCAAATGTGTTCATTAATTACCACTTCATATATATAACTTGATATATACATTTACATAACATAACATAATAGTTAAAAAAAATATGTACTGTTAATATGTTAATGTGCTTTGATTACTAGTTGTATCGAAAGGTTATATTAGTTCACAGCTATAATGACAAAATTAAGATACTATTATAGTAGTCTTAAATAATATATAATATGGTCTAGATACATCATAATAAAGGGAAATATTATTTTAATATTTGTTTTTAGGGGTTTATAAGTATTTATAATTTTTTTCATGAAGTTATCACTACTTAATCAAGAGTATATGAGAGCGTCCAGAGAGATCAAGAAAATAGAAACACAATATTTTTTGTTTTTGATTTCATTTTCCATTATTTGGACACTAGTATCTGTATTTTGAAATAATATTATTATTAATTTATATCCCTAATCATTTACATTGATTCATATTTAAAACTATGGTAGTATATATTTTTTGAGAGGTGTTTTAGGAGTGTTCAGCACTACTGATATTATGGTCATTAAATAATTTGGAAAGATGTTGTCACGTACATTTATAGGAAGAAAAATATCAGGTCCTTTTAACTAGGATGGTAGTGCCTTAATTAAATCCATTTCAATGGTAGAAGAAGGAATGTTCATCCAATTTTGGGAAATAAAGAATAAATAAATCATTCAAGAGTAATAACATAATATAAACATCCTTATTTATGATATATCATGATAGGAAAAGATTGTATTACAAATAAAATATTCATTGGACAATTTTTCATTACTGTGGAATTACCTCATCTTTTTTCAGGCCCTAACATGTTTCTAGACACCAGTCTTCGAGTAATAGTCACTACTATCAGGATAAGGACCTAAATCATTACACATTATGTGCATTTAAATATTTATCCAATTATGATAAATTCTATTTTAGGAAATGGTGGGCCCCATTATGGGGAATGAGTAATGATCAAGTATGGATGACCATACAAAATAATGAACACAATATTATTTTAGTAATTGTATAATAACTATTTAATTTAATGATATAATAAAAAGTTACTTAATAAAATCAATGAAATTTTTTTATGAATTAATATTCATTATACAAGTCACATTAAATATTTTCTTTGAGAAATGAGTCTTATTAATGAATAATATTTTATCACATAACATAATCTTGATGATAATAGTATCTAACACAATATTTAAGATAATTTTAGCATGTTTATGAGATTAGAGAGTTATACATTTTTTATTTATATTTCTAAACATAATAAATGGATAATGTTAAATTTTGATAATTTTTTATAAACCTAATAATACAAAATACCTCAAATTATAGGGTACTATTTCACCCAAAAATTTGAGATCCTATGCATCATTACTCACATAATTTAGAGTAATAAATAAGATTCTTTAACACGTGATCCAAAAAAATTACTAGATCAATTAATTAGTGATCTAGTGATCATAGGTGCATCAAAATGCATTCTTATTCTTTTCACTCTCAATTTATAATCATATGTATCTGTAGGATTTTATGGCATGATATGATGATATAAAGGGTTCTTGATTTGAATCCATCAAGGAATGATCATTGAATATTTATAGAATGGTACAACATCTTCAAATCTAATAAGGTATCATTTCATTTTTTTTCTTTCATGCTTAATTAAATTACTTGAGATCCTCACATCGATAACTATATACTCCTACATTAGATTGGATTGTATGGCATATACAATAACAAATTCTAAAATTTATGAGTATTCAATCATCAATGTAAGACCAAGTACTAATATATTTCCTTACAATTAGATTATATTTGATCCAAAAGTAGATTTATAATAATGTGGTTGATGATGATTGATATCCATTGGGTAGATTTAATTAGTGGAACTTTCTCCCACTGGGTCTATTTCTTTTCTAGGAAAAATGGGGCAATCGGTTATGCCTTTGGCCAAATTACCCAACACGATTGACCGAGAAGGTATTTGAAAATGTCATATCATCAAACTTAGCCTAACTCCGGGGAATAACTAGCTACCATTTAGTTATCCTCCCCCAATTAACCTTCGTTAAATGGCCAGATAGACAATGGATATATAAATAATGTATCTTATTAGAACATTTTGTGCCCACCAAATGAAATTACATGGGGAATCAAGTGCATTCCAACATAAATCATGTATTTCACAAAATATGTCCCCTCAAAGAAATTTTTTTTAGGGTAAAGGAAATGGCTAGGTGGAATCTTCACATGTTTAGCCGCTCCTATAGGTGAAAACATTATGTTACTTAATGTTCATTCCATGTGCATTAACACTGGCTTTTTTAAATCTTCTCATCTTGAAGTCATAACATGTAAAGTGAATAATCTATTATGATTTTATTTTTATTTAGTGCATTATAATAGGGTCATATTCACCGTTATAGTCCATTAAAAAGTATTATAGGGAGGTTTGGGTGATTTTTCTTCCAATGGATGATGAATGGGTTCAACCATGATTTTTGAAATAGGAATGTGGTTTTCCACTCCTATGGTGATATAATAATGACAGAGTGTGAGCCACCCTACCACTTGGTACTCCCCCCCCCCCACCGGACATAGGGAATCGGTCCTCCAAATCTAAAATGTGGTCAAGAACTTAATTAATCGCTATATTTTAGACAACGTATAAATCACACACATAAATAATGTGGCAAAAAAATCTTCTAAATATGGGGTGATTTTTATTGAATTGAGTTTTTTTTTAAAAGGTAATTAGATCAATTTTGGGTTATAGAGCCGCAGGGCCTCTTCAAGTATAAAATGGTAAATCTACCCGAGTAGATGAACTTTGATTAATTATCTGATGGTTCTGTTCATTATAGGGTGTGGTTTTTTCCCTCAGGATAAGCTGGTGTAGAATTATGAATATGGAAAAGCCTTGAAAAAAAATATTTAAATTATAAAAATATTATTTTAAGCATCCGCATGAAAATATTTATAGAAAATTTAATTTTTTTTAATACAATGCATTGGAATGAGATTTTAATTCCACCTATTCATCTAGAACATGGGTCATACCATAAGGGTGGTATAAATTTGGTTCACAATAGAGGCTCAGAAGTAACATTTAGAGGGTGACAGAAGTCATTATTTTGAAAAACAAATCTGTATAATGTTAATGATTTCATTATGGAAATTAAATCCCCATCACTATCTATAACACGTAGAAAACTATGTCTAACACAAATTTTAGGGTTTCTATGTGAACTCTATGAATTTTTTTGGCCAATATAGATGATTTTTTTAGAGGTATCAATGAATTGATTGGGATTGTTGGTTAATGGTTGTATATTATTCATTAATAAGTGATCCAATTTCAAGGTAAGACTTTGTGGTTTCATTTACACATCATTCTCAATAGATTAAAAATTGGAATTTTTTATTTAATTTTATTATCTTATATTCATGGAAATAATTATTTAATTATACATTATTCATGGTATCTATGTTCATTTGAAATTTTTTAGACTCATACTTCATGATTGTCATAGAGAATTGTTGTTTTATTATTATATTAATATGTTCTCAGGGAAATAATATTGTTTAATATTTATGTGCAAAATTTTTGGAGGGTCTATGAAGAAAGAACATATTATCCCCTCTTCTCTCCCTATCTCTTTCCTCTATTTCCTCTCTCTACCTGCCTCTCATTATATTCTTGTGCAGTCATTGGAGCCTAATAGTCTTGAGTGTTTGTCGACGGAAAGAGTGTAAAAGGCCATAATCATCAATAATGGATGGAGTGATGGTGGTGGGACTCAAAAGATAAATGTGTGTTCGATCAAGATAGTAGGAAGAGAGGATGTTGGGGTAGTTAAATAATGATGATATGGAATGGATTCTCATGTAGGGTTACATACATTGTGGAAGAGAGTCAGTGACCAGCGCGGGCGGTTAGGCATCCTGGATGATGGTGAAGATTCATGAAGTAAAGGATATCCAGATTACTGCTAGTGGTACATAAAAGAGGGAATACTACATTTATATTAAATTTTATCATAGAAAGTGAACTTAAATAAATAGATTAATTATACACTAAATTCACTTTATAAATATTTAATGTTTATTAATTTTTTTTCTTCGTTTAAAATTATTTAATAAACATTGATCACCCCTAGTGGTTTTACACTACCTATAATAATGATGTATTATTTTTTTAACTATTTCATCCATATATATTTAAAAAAATTACTTTAGGAATCAATATAACATTAATAATCATTTAATTTAATTTTTTTGATTCATTTCCAATAAAAGTTTAATGAAAAAATATATTTAAAGTAAAATAGTGTAGTAATTTTTAACCATCTAAATCATGATAATTGAGGAATATTCAATTAATTTGGAAAATTAACTAAACTATTTCACTCCATTAATATATTAGTGACATAAAATGTTCTAGATGAAACTTTTATAGATTTTGGATCCTTTGGAAAGTTTCCATTGACCATTAATAGTACAATAATGTTGTTTTTGAATGATTATCCTAACTACCAAAACCAAAAAATGGAATAAAAATTAATCTAATAAATGAACAATACATGATAATATAGGAAGAAAAATGAATAATAAATATTCAATACACCTAAATAAGGTTCTTAAAAAATTAATTAATATATATAATTTAATTATTCATGAGCATAAAGGACATATGAAGAAAATGGGACTTGAATTTAGAAATTTTTCTAAATACCCATTCTTTTCAAGTTTTATTCAACTATTTTTTATCACATGTTCTATAAATCATACAAATTTTCTTGAATTTATATTATTTTTTTCTGTTTTGATGTTATTTCTCTATATTATTTCATTAATTTAATTGTTTTTTCATTGAGAAAATTATTTTTTTACTAAAAATTTTATAATATTTATTGAATTTTTGTCAAGTTAATAAGACTCGTAATATTTTGTTAAATTTTGTATTTAATTGTTTAATTTTAATTTTATGGGTTTTTATAGTTGTTTGATAAGTTATTGTTAAATTTAAATTTTTTTGTTTAACTGATGGATTTTCAATCATATTATTTAATTTTTATATTTCTTTTCAAATATTAATTTCACAAATCATTATTTATTTTTTTATTGTTTTAATTTAATTTTCTATTTCCTTGATTTTTATTTTGATTACTTAGTAAATAGTGGATTAATTTAAACTTTAATTTAATGAATATAATAATTTAATAATTTATAACATTAATTAACAATTTAATACTTTGGATTTTTTTTATTTTAGTATTTTATTAATTAATAAAGTAATTAATTATTTAAATTTCAATTTAAACCTTTAAAATGGATTAATTATCCTGAGTTTTAAATTTTTTTATAGGAGAAATCATGTAACTAATTTCCCACTTAGTATAATTTTATTCGGTTCACGTACCCAAATTTTGTTGGAAATACAAACCAATACTGTCGATGGGTATTTTCCAATATAGGTGTCCCTTTTCCTTCCCCATGTGGCATGTCTTCCCCATGTAACTATCTATATTTTTTTGTTCTACTCCATTTTAATGCATGCAATTTAATTTTTACATATTTTTTTATTCCCTTAATTAATGCTTTGTTGTTTATTATTTTTGGTGACTTTTAATTTCATTTGGTAAGAGTCTATAAAAGGGTATAAAATGTAGAATGAATGATTTTTGTGAAATATAAGCTTTAAATGATTATTTTGCATTGTGTATTTTTTTTCTCATGTTTCCTGGATTGTATATCCAACAAATGGGTATCAGATCCTAATACCAAACCATCCTCTAATTTCTAAAGATAGCCACTACAATCCAACTATAAGTTCCGAAGTTGTATGAGGGAAAATTTGAAAGGTGGTGCATCCAAATGAAGGCATTTTTTGGTTAATAAGAACTATGGGAGATATTCACTGATGGGTATAAAGTACCCACTATAGAGGAAGAAGTCGCCTTCACAAATGATGAAAACACCTATATCAATAATCCAAGGACGAAATACAACAAGGATTTTTTCCTCCTCTATCAAGGGTTGAATGAATCGACCTTTGAAAATATTTTCAAAGAAACATCAAGAAATGAAGCTTGTGATACTCTTAGAACCTTCTATAAGGGTGTTTACTGAAGCGAGTTCATCTTCAAACACTAAGAGCAGAGTTCGAAGCAGCACACATAAATGAAGGTGAGAGTATCTCTAACTACTTCTCACATTTAATTTTTATTATTACAGATTTAAAAATAAATAGTGAAAAAGTGGAATACATTTATGACATTGAAAATGAATTTTGATCTATTACTACCAAGTTTGAGCCTGTGGTTGTGGAAATTGAATTATCAAAGGAATTAAAAAAACTTTCCATTGAAGAATCAATGGGATCGTTGAAAGTGAATGAGAAACAAATAAAAATTAATTTTTGTTCAATTCTTGATAATTTTTTAGAGTCTAAGTGGACTCATAGAGAAAAAAATAAGGGCCCTATGCAAAGAGGTGTTCATGGAGCTAGTAATTGTGAAAAAGGTAGAGAGTGTGGATATCATCCAAGCCATCAAAAAAAGATACAAAATTTTGCCGGCTTCCTTGAAAGAGGAAATAATGCTGGCCAATTCACTCATATTAATGGAAATACAATGAACGTTCAATTCCACAATTGCAATAAATTTTTCCATTATTCCTCCGAGTGTTGGAGAAAATGGATCAAGATTAATGATCCAACTATGCTGAAGCATCTCATCATGAAGAAGAAGTCACTCCTCGCATAAGAAAAGTCATACGAATGGCCAGATGTGTGGTGTCTCAACATAGGTGAAATCAACCATATGAGTGGAAAAAAAGAACTATTCGAGGTACTCACAGAAGAAGTACGTGGCGACATGTTTTTTGGAAAGTCGACCAAGTTATTTCTGATTGGAAAAGGTAAAATTAAAATTTATCAGAAGAATGGTGAGACTAATTACTTCTATATTGTGTATTATGTAACAAACATGAAAAATAATATCATTAGTATCGCCCAACTCATTTAGAAGGGGTATGTCATACACATGGAGAACACTCCTCCCTCTGTAAGAGATGCTCACAGGAGACTTTTTATTCAAGTAAAAATGGAGAATAATGCCATGTTTTTGCTACATATTAACATGAAATATGAGGAGAGTCTTTTTTGACTCATGAAGAATGGCTCGTGGAGATGGCATCTGCACTTTGGGAATCTTCATTTTAGTGGCCTTAAAATTTTTTCCTCATCAAGATTGGTGTGTGGCTTACCAGAAATTAAAGTTCCAAATCATGTAACTAATGCATGTACACTCAGTAAGCAACAATACAATTCCTTCCAAAGTGCAGTGTCCAGAAGATAAAATGAACCACTTTAATTAGTTCACACTAATATTTTTGGAAGACTTGAAACACCCTCACTTTAGGTAATATGTACTTTATTATCCTCATTGATGATTTTAATAGATCACTTTTTGTGTATTTCCTTAACGAAAAAAATTCCACTTTTATTATCATTAAAATTTTCAAAGCCGTGTGGAAGTAGAGAGTGGTCAAAAAATCAGAGTATTCTGATCTGAAAGAGTTGGATAATACACTTAAAATGCATTTCATTTTCTACAGGGAACAAGGCATCAAGAAGAAATACATTGCATCCTACATTCCACAGTAGAATGGAATTGCAGAAATAAATAATTGCACCATCCTCGACATGAAAAGGACCATGATTAAAGAGAAATGCCTTCCAAAGAGCTTCTAGATAGAGGTTGTTGAATGTATTGATCACCTGCTCAATCAGTTTCCAACCTAGAGCGTTAGAAATTTGACACAACAAGAGGCATAGAGCAGCTACAAACTGAGTTTGGTACACCTAAGAGTTGTTGGGTGTGTCACTTGTGCTCAAGTTCAAGAAACAAGAAGAAGGAAGCATGATGATCATTGAAAAAAGTGAATATTTATTGGGTATATTGAAGTCTCTAAATCCAGAAAGATTTATAATCCACTAACCAATAAAGTATTAGTGAGTAGAGATGTGATCTTTAGTGAGTAAGAATCATTGAAATGGAATGATGAAGAATCAAACAAAGATATTCCGGTCAAAATAGAAGATCTTGAAGAAAGGCATGATCATCAGGAGATAACACCTGAAACACCTTCCTTAGGCACATCATAAATTGATAGAAGTCTACGAGTAAATTCCATCACTCTTAAAAGCACTCCATTAAGTCAAAATTCTTCCAGCTCGTCCTCACTCATGGATTCTATAAAAATAAAGCGCTTAAGCGACATCTATGAGAAATCTGAAGAGGTAAATCTTTTCTTCCTGTATATAGACCATGAGCCTCTAATATTTCAAGAATACATACAAGAAGAATGCTTGAATATTGCAATGAAAGAATAAATTCATTACATAGTGAAAAATTAAACATGGGAGCTGACTATTATTTTTTTAAATCCAGAAAACCATTAATGTAAAATGGGTTTACAAGATAAAGTGAAATGTTGAGGGAAAAATTGATCTCTATAAGGAAAGGATCATAGAAAAGGTATATAAACAGAAGTATGGGGTGTATTATGATGAATTGATTTCTCTTCTTTCTCACCTGGACACTGTGAGGATGGTTATCTTCTTTGTTGTCCATCACAGTTGGATGATCTACTATCTGGATGTGAAATATTAATTCCTAAATGGAATTCAATAAAAAAAGATCTATGTTGACCAATCTGAAAGATTGTTTTGGAAAGGATAGGAACACAATGTGTATCGACTGAAGAAAGATCTCTATGGGTTGAAAAAAGATCCTCGTGCTTGGAATGAACATATAGATAATTATCTATAAGAGAAAAACATCTCTCAATGTACACATGAGAATTCAATTTACATCAAGAAGAATTCTTTTAGTGATATACATATAGAATTATTGTATGTTGATGAGTTATTGTTCATAGGTAATAGTCGACTGATGATCAACTAATTCAAGAAGTCCATGTTTAAGGAGTTCGAGATGACCGACAGAGGTCTCATGTCCTTTTTTCTTGGAATTTATGTAAATAAAAAACATGGTGGCATCTATATATTTCAGAATGAGTATGCCAAGGAATTTCATGAAAAGTTAAAGATTTACAATTACAATAACATAAAAACTCTTGTATCAATGGGTTTAAAACTGAACAAAAATATAGGGAATGGAGAATCATTGACTCAACATTGTTAAAGAGTCCAATTGGAAGCCTAGAGTACATCAAAATCACAAGGCTAGATATTTTCTATAGTGTTTAGATTCTAAGAAGGTACATGGAAGTTCCAAAATAATCACATTGGATAGCCACAAAAATAATCCCTTGGTACGTAAATAGAACAGTGGAATTTGGCCCTTTCTATTAATACAATGATAAAGCAAAGCTATATGGATACTCAAACAGTGATTGGGGAGATGATCCAGATGAAAGGAAAAGCACAACTGGATATGTATTTCTTCATAGATAAATTGATTTCAAGTTTAATTAAATGAAGTATCGTGTAGGCACTCAATCCACATATGAAGCAAAGTACGTAGTAGTATATTCCATTATTATGAAGTAATTTAGTTGATAAATATGCTGAAGGAGCTAAAGCATCTACAGGATGGATCCACAGTCATATATGTAGATAATAACTTGGGAATTGAACTATCCAAATATCTGATTCATCATGGAAGAAGAAAACACATTTATACCCAATATCATTTTTTGAGAGATGAGTGAAGAAACAAAATGATAAAATTAAAATATTTTCATTCTACGGAATAGGTGGCAGATATTTTTACAAATGCATTACAAAAATATTCATTAAAAAAATTAATAAAAATTCATGGAATGATGTTAGTATTGGTTTGAAGGGGAGTTATGGAAATACAAACCAACATCACTGGTTGGTATTTTTCAATGCAAGAGTCCCTTTGCCTTCCCCATGTGGTGTGTCTTCCCCGTGCGGCTTTCCACAATTTTTGAGTCTACTCCATTTTGATGTAATCCATTAAATTTTCCATATATTTTTTGTTCCCTCAATTAATTCTATGTGGTGTATTGTTTTTTGTGACTTCTCAGGTCCTTTTGTAAGAGTCTATAAAAGGGTTTTAAATTTAGTCTATATGATTTGTGTAAAATATATTCTTGAAATCAATCTTATGAATTGTTCTATGTTTTTCTTCCTCTCATTTCCTAGCTTGTATAGCCAATAAATATCACAAAGGTGAATTTTATGCATCCAACATAGGAAAATTAAAACTACATTTACATAGCCATTTTCAAACTGAAGAATCAAATAGTTAAATCTAGGAAGCACCCATGTAAGAAATTTTATTACAGTAGCCACATATCCATTTTCTCAAAATTTATCCATGTATGTATTTTTTTCATTTATTTGAATATTCTCATACCATATTTTACCTACAACCATTTATAGAACCCAAAGATTCCACTAAGAACTGAAATATCCTTCACAGTGAAGATAAACCATATTCAAATTGGTATGAGGATGATATATGAAACAAATTTGAGTCTAAGTACTATGGATGAATGGATGAAATAGGGGTTCAATGAGGTTTCATTGAGAATAATCATAAAACCAGATCTTGCAAGCACAAAAAAATCAAATCCAATGAAGATGATAAATTGTGCCAATCGAGATCAAAATAAAGTAGAAAATGTAGTACCCCTTTCATTCATTGATGATTTTTTTTATTAAAAAATATTTAAACCAAAGAAGTTATAAGGATTCATTAATTGAAATCAGACTATAATTTTTGTTATAGGTTGAACTCGAGTCAAAAGAACACCCGACGTTGATGAAATAAAGATTCATTCTAAAACTGATGAGCTTGAATAAAGTAATCTGATTTGGAACTAAGATTGATCCTAATCCAATAAGAGTTTTGATGTTTATCATACATGTCGATTTGAGACTCTATCATGAGTAGTTCGTGACCATTCAAGAAGATAAATTTGGGACTCCAATGCTTTCCACATCGTAAGAGTAATCAAGAACACCTATGGTCAATTCTAATGAACAGAATGATTCCTCCACTTTCTTTGTTCTGAAGTTGGTCGAATCCAGGCTTCTAATTCTTGAAGGAGATTCCCTAATTCAAAGCTTGTCTGATAATGGAATTGATGGTTTCAATGTTGAAGCGTGCTAAGGAAGAACAACAATGTAATGATGATGAGGATGAATGGAATCTGAGTTTCCCAAAAGATATAGTTGTGAGGCGTAAGAGAGATTCAATGATCCAAAACTGACATTAATTGAAAATAGAATGTAATTTAATGTTTAGATTATGACTTTTAAGAAAATTATCTAATTCATGTCAAATAAAATTGATCCACTATGAAGAAGAATTGGGAATTTTCATTTCAGAATATGACTTGATCTTGATTTTGTGCATAATTTATATATTTGAACTTGGCCAAAACCGATGTTGACAAAAAAGTTGAGGAATACTATCGTTGTTATTTTTTGAAATTTTGGTTTATATGGTTTTTTATGTAGTTTGATGGTGAAGGAGACAATGGGGGCCTCAATTATCTTCAATTTTATTACTGGTATTCCAAATAGTTGTGTGCATGAAGTTTTTTTTCAAATGATTTAATTATTTTTAATCAAATGAATGTCAGGTTTCATAAATTAAAGATAAGTAATAGTTGTGATGAATTAATTATGGTATATGTTTCATGTTTTTGTGTTGAAAATATGAAGCTAAGTAATAATCAAAGGTTCTATATGTATATAAATTAAATTCTTGATGTTTGTAAGCTTCTAGATAATGCTTATGAAAGTTCCACTAGTGAATTTAAGTGTGGTTGCAAGTTGAAGATATTGTTGAATGATTTTCTCTAAAATTAAATTTTTTTTGAAATAATAACAAATAAAATAATAATAATAATAATAAACTCTTGGTATGTGTATCATATTGAGGTGTTAATGATGATTGAAAATTCAAATTATCAAATGAAGTAAAATATGAGGAGGAAAATAAGAAGAATCTTTTGATTATTCAGCAATCTAGAGAGATGAATTGATTCAGGAATAGAGTGAAAATCACATTTCGGGATTAGGGAAATGGGATCATGAAATAAAATTTATTCTAGATAGACAATTATTATTCTGATATAGATGAAAATTTAAGGTCGTTTGCATTCCTCAAACATGATTGGATAAGTATTTAAGTGGCTGACTCTAGTAGATACTCACGGTGATTTCTCTCTGATTTGTGTTCCTTAAAATTAAAACTATAAATATATATATAATGTTGAATATTGATTATAAATAAACTTTTGATATTCTATATTTCTATCATTTCATTTATTTTTGACCTTCTATTTTGTGAGTAATTTTTCCTCGATTAGAGTGTTTTAATCATAGGTTGTGGCTTGTTAACTCAAGTGGGGTAGGAGTTTAAAGATGATTCTAACTATTTAATTTTACCAATCCTAAATCATATATTATGAGTATAGTGAGTGGTTATTTATTTCTTTGTTTTCAATGATCGTTGATTAAATCGACTAAACCCTACTGAAAAAAACATCTATTCAGATTTTAGTAGATTATTTCATCCTTTCGAAGTAAATGAAATGCATGTTTTCGTATCGCTTTTAATGTGTTGAGATAGTTATTGATTTTCATGACTTGAATAATAGGTCCCTTCCAAGCTAGTGATAAGTTGAGTGTGACACCTCAGTCCCACCTCAAATGGATTAAGGGGTGGTGACAAGTTCTGAGTAGGCATATCTCACACATGGGAGGGCTTAGACTAAGTAGTTGTACACACACACATCTCAAAATACCCATGAAATGTTGAAGGTTAAAACACAACTGATACCATAATTAATGTATAACATATATCCCATGTTGATATATGAAATAAAACTAGAAATCATAAAAGGTCCAAATACAAACCCATCCAAACTGCAAAAATTCCAACTTTCTAGTAGGAGGGGAATTATAGAAAATAAAATAACTTGTATGAACCATAGATTCTCTAGTTCTATATGATATGCCTACTCTTATTCCTCGTAGTTTTTCATCAAATAGTTTTTCATCTATATATGACATGACTCATGTGGTAATATCCCATGAAGGGGTGAGTATAACAATACCAAATAGGACACCCCAAAATCACAAAACATAAAGCTTGAAGATTCTTAATATCACACCTTGGGAATATAGTGAAAGTGACTGGATCCCACCCCATTCTCATAGTGTTATACCAAAAAATATCCCCAAAAAAACTCATAGACGGGATCAAAATCCTATTCTTAGGGATTAATTACACTATATACCCTCCTAGGGATGAACTAAGGGAAAACACCCAACTAAAAATGGCCCAATATAAATAGAATGAGGTCCTAAAACTTTTATGATATTGTACATGACATGAAAAAGGAGTACATATCATTTATTTCCTACCATGGGTATGCTCGTGTCTCATTGTCTCTCACGACATGTGCTCATTCATATATACGACATGTCCTTTTGGGATACACAACATATACAGTCTGGGTCAAAAATCTGTGTGATTCCAACCCATACCTATGTACATTTATCCATGACCATCTACATTAGGTCATGCCTCTGTACAATGGATGTTCCCTTGTACCTGGTCATGTTCGGGTACTGGATCATGCCCATATACTCTTACCTTGATCATGTGTTTGGTTGTGTTTGTGCTTATGTACCCCTAGGGTACATGACAAGATTCCAAATCTAGGTCACATGGTGTGTGACACATTTCTCATGGAATGTGATGTTTTTACCTACATGTAAACCCTAGCTCTATATAAGGGGTCTACAAGACATGTATTTGTTAGTTTACACACCTTGTAGTCAAGATTTTTCTAGAAAATCAAGATTGTTCTCTATATTTTTCTAGAACCACTGACCCCATGGATTCCACCACTAAAACTACCGATGATCACATATCTAGGTTCTTCTATGACTACCCATCACTGGTGACTGTATTTTAGCCATAAAACCACTTATGAATCCACCCTCATCACTCATCATCATCAAACCATCAAAATCCACAACAGGGGATCTCCAAATATGAATGAAAACCTCTATTTATGTCACACACCACAAACATATCATCTATATTGATCCCAAACCAATAGAAGTGACTCTTTTGTACCAATTATGATTTTCACAATGATTATTCACTATGTTTTTTTCATTGACTAAAAGAAATATTGAAGTTGATCACATGTAAAATGGGGAGAGAAATGTTTAAAAGAAAAAACGTAAGGAATGAACCTCAGCCAATGTTCAGTTTGGAATCAATTCATTTCCATGACGATGAATAATGAAGTGTATTATAAAATCAATATAAAATTCTTATTTCTAGGAATATAAATCCATAACCGCATGACACGATCGAACCATGAATCAAAATGTTATAACAATTGATTCACATTCATCATGGAATAAAAAAACATTGAGGAATCCATATAAAACAACATCCTAACTCATGTTTGAATATATTGCTGATGATGAATGGTTCATTGTTCTTTCTCATTAGATAAATCCATAGACCCCATTGTCATTAGAAATCCTTTTAGGACTACAATCATTGACCCATGATCCTGACATCCACCAATGTGCCTCCATGATCTCCTCTCAAATCCTTAGGGTTATACAAAATGCTATTTTATTTGGTTATAAAGATTTATTTTTAGGGGTATTAGGTGTAATGTAATTAATAAAAAATAAATAAAATAATTTATTTAATTAATTATTAATCCACCTATAACCACGCTCAACACAAGAATTTGATGCATTAAAAAGTTATATCCTTATTACAAAAATCCTACATTCTAGATTCAACGGTGGTCTCAGATTTCAAATCTGAGAGTCCATTTAAGAGTTTTTTTATTATTTATGAAAAACTTCGCATGTGTGATATAATATATTTAATATTTTATTATATCAATTGCATGACTTTTAGGGACTTGAAATCACATAACTATGAAAATATTCTCTAATATATTAAAAATATTAACATGGAAAAAAAATTCATTACATTCTCTATAACTAAGATATTTTTATCTCAAAAATTAAAAAACCTACACCAAAACATGAGCGTAATGGGCTTACATCTTGGTCTCTTGACACTAGATATTGTCCAACATATTCACATGCTACCACTTGACATGAACCAAGGTAATTGCTCACCCATGAAGGATCTTACCCTACTAATCCTTAATCAGTACCACGTACTCCTCAAAGGTAGCTCTATCCTCAATGTATAGTGAACTCCAGTCGATAACATGTGATGGGTCATGCACATACCTCCTCATCTGTGACACCTGGAAAACATCATATACCTGTTCTATCTATGGTGGTAGGGCTAATTGTAATTCCACCTCACCGGTCCTATAATTTATCTATAAAGGGATAATTATTCTCAAATATAACTTACTTCCTGGAAAAAAAATATTTATAATCCCCGTCAAAGTTAAACCTTTAGGAATAAATTTCCTCCCTCCTTAAACTCTAAAGGCCTCCATAGTTAGTCCACATAATATGTATGATGGATCTGAGCAGTCCTCATCTACTCCTCAATGAACTTCTCCTTCTCTATCATCCCTTGTACCAAATTTGGGCCTATGGGTGTAGATTTTCCCCGATCAGTCCCACAAAGTGGTGACCTACATGGGATCTCCTAAAAAGCCTCTAATGACCCCATACAGGTGGTGGAGTGGTGGTTTCCGGTTGAGAACTCTACCAAGGGTAGGAGATCCTCCAAACTAGGTCCAAAATTCAACATGTAATCCCCCAACATGTCCTCTAGAATATAAATGGTTTGTTATGGCTGGTCATTAGTCTAGGGGTGAAACACCATTCCCAAACACAAATGAGTTTCAAAATCATCCTTAAATCCTCTCAATAATTGTGACATGATGCAAGATTCATGGTATGAAATGATCATCAAGGTAACATTGTGAACAAAGACTATCCCCTGCACGTAATAGCATCCAAATCTCTGAAATTAACTCTTCTCTTGAATAGTTATGATGTGGGCCAACTTGGTGAGTCAGTCTATGGTCATCCAGATGGAATCATGTCCTCTAGATTGTTGTTGAAGCCCCATAATGAAGTCCATATATATACCATCCAACATCCACTTTTCACCTCAAGGGTTTGAGCTAAAACAATTGGAACCTAGTGCTCAGTCTTCACCTGCTGAAAATTGAGGCATCAAGAGTCGAACTTCACTGCATGATTTTTCCTTCCTGACCACCAAAATTGATGTCGAAGGTCCAGGAATATCTTCTCCACACCTGGATGTACCACTACAGAGGATATTGGAAAATCTCTCTAAACCTCCTCCTAAAAATTCACCATTACTATCATCAGCCCTGTAAAAATGATGATGTGAACCCCACGTTCATAAAATTCCATAGGATCCCATCCTGTAGATATTTGAGTATGCATGATCTCATAGTTTGTATCTACAAACAAATCATATCTATAATTATTTAGAATAAATGGGGTAATGCTGGAGGTAATATGAAACTTCCTTGTTCACAGGGGACAACTATAATGGTGTTAACCGCTCGGAATCATTAGTCAACAGTTAGGAACAATACCTCCTATTAATAGCATCTACCACCATATTCCCATTCCTGGAATAATATACTATCTCAAACTCATAATATGGAAGGAACTATATCCATTGACTATTTCTAAAGTTTAAATCATTCTATATGAAGATATACTTCATACTATTATGGTCAAAATAGATTACAACCCACTCACCCATAAGGTTGTGTATTCACATCTTTAGGCAGAAGACCACTGGTCTCATATTTAGATTGTGGTTCATGTAGTTCTGATAATGCGGTCTAAATATTGAGACCCATAAGCAATTAATATTTTCCATTGAATCAAGACACATCCAAGATTGGTCCTAAAGAAATTGTAGAACAATATATATTCAACACCCTACTCTGGAAATCTCAAGATAGGGGAACACATCAACATTTATCACAACTCATGAAATTTCAACTAGAGCCCCTCCATCCACATGAAATGATTCCCCTTCTAGTTCAAATTAGTAAAATGAGATTATATACTAGAGAAATCAAGAATTAATCTCCTATAGTATCATGTCAAACCATGGAAGCTCTACATCTCCATGACACTATTGAGTTGTGCTCAAGCTAATATTTCATCAACCTTCACTAGGGAAAATGCTACACCCTCTATAGAGATTTAATATATAATAAAGTGGTCCTCTCCAATCAAGAAATTTCACTTTAATATATTCTTAAAAATATTGGGCTCTCAAAGTATATCCAAGACCATACTCATGTGTATCATGTTCTCCTCATTGGATGTTGAGTACACTAGGATTTCACCAATGAATGCTACCATGAACTAGTCTAATAAGGGATGAAAGATATAGTTCAGAAGTCTCATGAACCCTACAATAGAATTCATCATGTTAAAAGACATCACTGAGTACTTTTAATGACCATAGAATCATTATAATTCTATCTTCGGTATAACCTCATCTTGTCATCAAAGATGGTGACAACCTGATTGGAGTTTAATATTAAATAACTATCTCAACCCTCACAACTATTCAAGGAGGTATTATATACTTGGTAGGGGATACACAAGTAGATATAGTGGTTTCAACAATGATGATTTTCTATCGATTTATTAAAAACTGATGTAAAGTGTATCGGCGACAAAATTTTGGCATTGGTTTATACATAAACCGACACAGATATATATTTATAATGAGATTTTTTGATCAGTTATTTAAAAAAATGATTCCAAAAACACAAACATTTGAATTTATGGTGTCATTTTTTATATAAACTGATGCCATAAATGAAAAAAAAGGTTCGGCATTGGTTTTCTCAAAAACAGACACCGTAAAAACAAAAATAATAATTTTTGATGTCAGTTTTCAAAAATATCGATGCAAAATATTGAATATATAAATATATATATTGGTGAAATTTTATTTAATAAATGATCCCAAAATAGTTTTAAAAAACACAGGATATTGAAACCCTTATTTTTTGGATTTGCAAAGTGTTGTTCCCAACTCGCAATAGCCCTGACAGTGACCTGAAAACCATGAACGGAAATTTTTAGTTTATCATCCAGTTTTATCATCACTTCACTATATGGGGTCTGGATTTTTCATTATCTATCAATTATTCATCATTTAACAAAGTATTTCTCTTCAAAATATATTTTCGGGCTGAATTTCAACCACGATTTGCATTTATTTCTTTTTCCCAGCTTATTTTTTATTTCTACAAACACTTTTGTTATATCTTGTAGTGTTTATTCATTCAATGAAATCATGGGATAAATTTCAGATTAAGGGTCCATTTTTCTCGTTGAACTCCAAAAAAATTTAGTTTTTTTTATTTTGAATTTGATTTATTTATCATTTAGTTATAATTTTTAGTTATTGTTTCTATTATTTGAATGTAGATGATTTTTTTTATAAATGTTGTTGTTAAAGTTTTTTATTTTTATAAATTTTTTATTTGATGATATTATGCAATTGATAATGATATATGGTGTCATTTTTCATCAATATAGTGTACATCACATGTAATGACTCCATATTTTTCACTGATTAAATTAATATAATCTTCAATACATTTTGACACACACGACACCAAACAAATGTAAAAATTATGTAAAATGAACTAATATATTATATATGATTGAAAATAATTAAATTATAATATCAATAAACCACATTTATATAATATTAAAGTAAAAAATTTACAATTTTTATATTTAGAATACATATTTTATATACTATAATAGGATTTTTCTCCAATGAAATATGTTAAAATTTTGTGTAATTGACCTTAATAAATTAAATTGGCCACTTTTAAATGATTGAAACAATATATTATATTTACATATATTAACTAATATATTATAATTAATTAATTTTCATATTCTTTTGAAATAATATTACAAAACAATAAATATTCAAACTGTCATATTACAATAAAAATTATTTTACATTATATATAATACTTTATTTAAAAAATATAATTGTATAATTTAATTTAGTAAAATGAAGTTAAATTATTGATTTATAATTTCAATATTATTATCGTCTAACTTTTTGGCATTCTTTCAGAAAAAAAATGTATTTTTTTTAAATAATGATTAATACTATTTTAACCAAAAATATGTTTTTGATGGTAGCAGAGGTCTAGGGAGTTACCAGATGGAGACCATATCCCCTATATTAGAATGTTAATTACTAAAATAAGTAATCATTTATCATAAAAAACCAAAAATATTAGTGTATGAAATTAAATAAACATCCTAATATTATAATATGAGCTGTTAAAAACATAAATATAATGAAACAATCGTGATTTTCTACTAGTAATTTCACATAGATATAAATAAATAATAATAAATAAATTAAAACCAAACAATAGATTAGTTTAAAAATTATGATATTCTACTTGGATTTTCTATGGGAGTCATTACATGTAATTTACATGGGATCAACATGACACACATCATGTAAAATAAATACCTTTAGTAGATTAGTTTTTATTTTATTTTTATTCATCTTTAATGTTCCTATTTGATTACCAATCATTTTTATTCAATATGTTTTTTAAATATTTATCTATTTATATATATTTATTTAAATATATATATGTATTTATATATTCAACGATCATATTGTGATTTCTTGTATTGAATAGATCGTAATTCGAAAAATTTACGAAGAACCACTAGGGAATATGAAAAAGAAGTAGATTAATTCTAGAAATTTTCTAAATGAAATCTTCAAAACATAGATTTAATTTTTTTCCCATGTGTGAAGTCCTTGAATATGATAAATTTAAACTCTAGAGAAATCAAGGATCATCTCATTTGTTATGGTTTTACACTTAATTATACAAATTGGATTCAGCATTCTGAAAGAACTGAAAATTCAACATCTAATGTAAAGGATAATATTCATAATCTGGAAAAGGATCATATTGAAGAATTAGTTTAGGATTTAGGCTTTGAAACCACTGAAAAAATAAAAACTATTGGATGATTTTATGGAGATTTGGAGAAACCATTATTCCCAGGTTGTAGTAAATATACAGTGTTATTGGTAGTTTCTAGATTAGTTAACTTGAAAGAAAGAAGTGGGTGGAGTGATAAAATTTTCTCAAACCTACTTGAGATTTTAAAATATCTACTTCTAGAAGGCAACGAGATTCCCAATTCCAATTATGAGGTGAAGAAAATATTATTCCCAATGGGATTGGGGTATAAAAAGATACATTCCTTCCCCAATTATTGTGTATGGTATAGGAAATTATATGAATATTTTTCAAGATTTCTTGCATGTGGAACATCATGATATAAGATGGATTAAAAATTCAACTAAGATTCATTCTCAGGTACTAAAATCTAACCAAATGAAAAGTAATTTTTTTTTATTTTCTAATTATATCAATCAATAATTCTTTCATACAATTATGATAATTCAACTATGATTCATTATTAGGTAACAGAATTAAAGATCCTACTAAAGTAATTTTGTACCTTACAAAAATTAATCGTTTAAAGTGTCTATTTTCAAATTCAATTGATGAAAAAAAAATTAGATGGAATTCAGATGAGCACATCTATGATGTTAATTTACGTCACCCTACAGATTTACCACAGTGGAAGAGATCTGATAAACAATTTTGTGATTTTGGAAGTGAATTTATAAATATCATAATGGGATTGTGTACTAATGGAATGAATCCTTACCAGAGCCTAAGTATCCAACATAGTTCATGGACAAATATTTAGGTTGTTTACAACTTGTACCCACATATATGTATGAGTAAAAAATATTTTATGATGAGATTGATGATTTATGGACCAAAACATCCAGGAAATGATATCGAGGTGTATCTTTCACCATTGATTGAAGATTTGAAACTACTATTGTAGATATGTATTAAATTTTTTGATGCACACAAAAAATAGTATTTTCTTTTGTGTGATATGATAATGTTCCCTATAAATGACTCTCCTGCATATGGAAACTTATTTGGTTAAAGTTTTAAGGAACATAAATCATGTCCAATTTTTGATTAAGAGACATCATATTATCAATTGCAAATGAATGAAAGATAGTGTACATGGGACATCGAAGATTTATGTGAATTGATCATCCATATCCTAGATTGAAAATAGCATTTAACAGTTTACAGGGATACAATCTTCTATAGTGACCATTGTTAGTTGATCAATATTACAACAGGGTGAAAAATATTGAATTGGAATTTGGAAAGAAAAGATGTTTTGGTCTTCAAAAAAATTATCTGGAAGAAATGGTCTGTCATTTTCAAACTACCTTATTGTAGATTTTTTTGAGATAAAACATAACATCGATGTTAAGAATGTTGAGAAAAAAATATGTGATAGTTTAATTGGAACTCTGTTAAAAAAGAAAGGAAATAAAAAAATATGTATTGCATTCTATATTGAACATGGTATCAATGAGAGTACATTTTGAGTTAGATCTCACTATGAAAGGAAACATAACATGCATACCTATGTCTTGTCACACATTAAACAAGATTGGGAAGATGAATTTTTTTTTAATTTCTTCATGGTATTGAAGTACCCAGTGGTTATTCTGCAAATGTGAATAATTTAGTGTCATTGAAGGATTGTAAATTAATAGGTACGAAAACTCATGATTACCCTGTATTGATGCAACAACTTCTACTAGTCGCTTTGTCTGGTATATCACCGATAACTATTAGAAATATTTTTATCATGTTATGTAATTTTTTCAAATCTATTTCTAGCGAAGTCATTGATCCAAATTTGTTAGATGTGTTGGGGAATGAAGTTTCTCTTATTCTTTTTCAACAAGAAATTTTTTCCCATCTACATTTTTTGATATAATGGTTCATCTGGTGATTCATTTGGTGTGTGTGATAAGAATATGTTGGCCTATATATTTATGATGGATGTATCCTTTTGAAATAAATATGAAAATTTTGAAGGTATATTTTAAAAATCCTTATCGACTAGAGATCTCTATTTTGGAAAATATGTATTAGAAGAGGTGATTGAGTTTTGTACTAATTATTTTTATGAAGTGGAGCATATTGGTCTCCCTATATCATGACATATGATAGTTGATAGTGAAGGTAGAGGGATTAAATTCCTAAAGGTAAATTTCATTCCATGTGATGAAGTCGTGCAAGCACATTTATACATTTTGAACAACATAAATGAGGTTCAATCATATATATCATCAAATATTGTAGAATTAAAGTTATGATATCCAAAAAAGAAATGAAATTTGGTTGCTCATTGAGAATAAAAATACATTTGTTTCATGGTTTAAATTGGAATTAAAAACATATATATCTACATCAGAAATATTGAAATAGTTGGTAGGGGTCGTCTCTTAATGTGATAACATGGTCTGGTTTTGATTTTAATGGGTACACATTTTACACAAAGAATATGGATGATAAGATTACCATTCAAAATAGCGGTGTAATTTTCATCGCTAAAGTTCTTCATTTTTCAAGTGCAAAATATAAAAACCCAATTTCTACATCAACCCTATATTTTCGAGTGCTTGAAGATATATGGGAAATTGATTATATTAAATTTCGAGTTACTGTGTTTAATTGTAATTAGTTTACAAGTAATAGTGGTGTAAAACATGATGAATATGGATTTAAACTAGTTGATTTGAAAATATTTATTTGGGATGAGGAACCATTTATCATGGCCACACGTGAAAGAAAATATTTTATGTCATTAATCCATCGAATGACTAGTACTCCATCATTTTTTAAGGGAAAAGAATCCATTTTAGTGATGATGATGATGATGATGTTCTTGATTTATATGAGTCTTCTTTATCTGTTACATGATTTCTAGATAACAATGACTATAATGCAGACATAGTGATTACAATATGAAATGATCTTGCTGAAGGGATATGTTAAAACACAAAATTCACTACAACATAAACAGTGTTTAGCGGCGGTTTTGTGGCGGCGGTTCACAAAACCGCCGCTAAACGTTATCCGTGAAAGATTTCGCGGCGGTTTTTAACAAACCGCCGCGAAACCCAACCTATTTTGAAAAACCGCGACGCTTTCCCCTCCCCTATCGCATACCCGTACCCCGATCCCCCTCACAAACCCTCCCCTCTTCCCCGATCCCCGTCCCGCTACCTCCGGCGACACCCGAGCCCCCCGGCGAACCCTGCACCCCCCCCTCGACCGCCGGTGACCCCCGCGCCCCCGCGCCCCTCGCGCCCCCCACGCCCTCCGGCGACCGCCACACCCCCCGCGGCCTCCATTTTGAGCCTCTCCTCCATTGATTTCTAGAAATTTATTGAGGTAAATGCTTTTTTCATCTTGTTCATCCCCTATACTCTCCCCTACACCCATTATTTCTTGTTTTATACTTATCCCATGAACTCTAGTAAATATGTTGGTGGATATTAGGGTATGATATGGTTCTAATATGGGGGTTTTATGTGTTTAGGGCTTCTAGAGGGCTCCCCTTTTCTTGGTTGATATTTTCTATAAAAGTAGACTCATTTTAACTTGACTTCCACTTGATTGAGGTAGGTAAATTTTTTAAATTTCCTTTAATTAGAAGATCATTGAGTGCCTAATGTTTTCTAATTCCTTTTATTGTTAAATTAAATCTATATGCGGTAATAGTAGTGGATTTAAAAAAAATATCAAGTTTTTCTTACTTTTCATAAAGGTTTTTCAATAGTTTACTCATTTATAAAGTGATATTGAATTTCAAGTATTTAAAAAAATGTGTATATGGATCATTTAATGTTGATTTTAATTATTATGGTCAATTGGCCATGTTTAAGTCTTGGAATGGTAAAAGGTGTAGTTTTAAATAAAAAGTTTAAATAAAAGGTGGTGTTTTGGAATTTCAAATGATTTAAATGAAAAAAGGAAATTGATCCTTTAAATGGTTTTATGTATGGATTTCTATTATTTTCATTTAAATAAATTTTAAATAAATATTTCAAAATGGAAAAAAATGGCTTGCTATCCTGGACTAATTTTGAAAGAAAGTCATGTTTGTCACCTTCAAGGAGGTTTTCTCAAAAATGTACACAGCCCTTAGTCAAGGCCCTTGATTTTGTACTGATTGATACATATATATTTTTGTTACTGAGGAGAATATTTTATATCTTTATTATAGGAATTTTTTGTGAAATGGGGATGTTTCTTAAGATGGAATTGAAGGTGATGTGATATTTAGTTAAAGTGTTTTAAAATTTATTTGTGTAATGATCATATGACTTACTTGTTTCCTCACATACCTTGAGTTTTATCATGGGGATCATAGGTAGCTATGTAAAAGATCTATATGATTGTGACCCTACTGTATATTATTCATTGGCTAGGGATTACGTCCCAATTAGACCGAGTGAGCTAATGGGATAGATTTGTGACCCAATGAGACCATGGTAGCTCCCAAAATATTTAGGTTCACATGTATTAGGTAGTGTTCTGATTAGATATATCCAATATCATTCATGTTATACCCTAGTGATTTTCCCATGATACCAAGTATTTTTTATGAAATTAAAAAGGGTATTTTCATTTTCTTTTTCATGGTGTCCCCAAGATTGATTGGATTATGAAACCATTGTGTGTTTGTGTTTGTTACTCCTTATTCATTATTGGTTTAGTTATTTATTGATATTTTCTTTATTCTTATGATTTTATTTGTTTTATATAATGAATTAAATTATGGTGGATTTTAAATTGATTTTTTTTTCAAAGGAAATAAAATTTTATGTTTTATATTTGAGTTTTTAAGAAGATATAGATACATAGTAAAATATTAGTTTTGTTCTGAAAAAAAAAATTAAAGGTCTCCTATTTAAAGTTTTAAAGTAGTTATTTTTTCCTTATTTAGTTAAAAATGGATTAAATTTTTTAATATGTGAAATTTGGTGTGATATTTTATTTGATAATATTACATGTGAGAAACTTATTTTCCTAACTGTAGTTTAAACTAGAATTATTGAAATTTCATATGGAATGAATTTCACAGAATCTATAGTAGAATCCAAATGGGAATGTTTTTTCTCACACCCTACATACACACTGACATGTGTATATAGTTATCATGTTTTCTTTTATGTGCCCAAACTATAATCTCTTTTGAGTTATGTTCACTTTGCTTTAATTAGGGATGGTATTTGTAAAACCCCATATCTATACAGGTGTTTAGAGATCAAGGGAAACTTAAATTTTCAATTTAGTGGCTAAGTTGAATTTTGAAATGGGATTTAGAATCAAATTTTGAGTCTTTGAAAACCTCAATGGAGGAGTTTTAGATATGGTTGGAGGCTTTTGAGTTATCTCAAAGTATCATAGGAACCTTGGGAGAGGTCGGGTGGTAGATGTAGTCAAAACAGTTGCAGTGCCACCGGCTAGCTATTAGTGTCTGGAAATGCAAGAAACCACTTCCAACAGACACTAAATAGCTGGTGGTATTTTTAGAGTGGGGATAACTCTTTTTACCCCTTAATCTTTTGGATGGTGTAGCCAAATCTCCCAATTTTTTTCTCTCACACAATCTCCCAGCATTTCTAAAATATTACTTTTGAATAGCATGAATTGTCTTTAAAGTTTCCACATGATGAACTTTTTCCACATGAAGATCATGTAGTTAACTTGATTTAAAATGCATTATGATCAGTTTCGATCACACATCAAAGGGGTGTTGTTTGAGGCAACATAAATGTGTGATCGATGGTGTTATGATAAGTGTGTATCCCGATATTCTTATTGCTCCTAAATGAGGTGTTGACGCTGTCTCCTATGGACCAGACTTGTTCAGTTGGTCTGAAATGGTAAATGTGGTCAATGAATCATCTTTATTATATTATGCATACTTTATGGCCAATGGTTCATCTTTATTATATTATGTTTCTGTAATCTTACACTATCGTATATTTTGTGTAGGCACATTGTGATATACATGGATAAAAGCTGGATCACATTACCGAGGAACACATCTCAATATGTTAAGGGTTTGAATGGGTTTTTAGATTTTGCAATTTCTAATCGATCCGTTGAAGGGAGAATAAGATGTCCATGTCCTAAATGTAAATTTAGAACATGGTTGAAGAGAGATGAAGTTTATGAACATTTAATACTGAAGCAATTCCCTGAGCAATATTTGTGTTGGATTTGGCATGGAGAATCAAACAATACAGAAAGATTGAGGACTGATGTTAATCCACAGAATGAGGTCCCAAGTTCTTCGACAATGGAAAATGAAATGCAAAACCTCATAAATGATGCATTCGGCACTGCAAGACACCACTATGAGCATCAAAACATATCAGAACAACCAGAAGAGGGTGCTACAAATTGCAACGTGACAAGTGATGTTTCTGAGACTGTAACACAAGCAGATCAAGATTGTAACATATCATTGGATCCTCTTGATTCTGTGGAGCCAAATGTAAGGGAAAACTTCAGTGAGGAAAATGCATTTCATGATTTAGTTGCCGATGGAAATCAAGAGTTGTATAGTGGGTGTTTGAAATATTCAAAGCTTTCATTTCTACTGAAGTTGTACCATATCAAATGTCTATGTGGAATTACAAATAAGGCAATGTCCATGTTATTGGAATTGATTCGTGATGCATTTCCTGAAGCAAAAATCCCAGAATCGTTTTATGATATGAAAAAAGTTGTTAACAAGCTTGGTCTGAATTATACAAAAATACATGCGTGTCCCAATGATTGTATGCTTTACTGGGGAGAGGATTCAAGTAGACAGAATTGTAAGAAATGTTCTTCTTCTAGATGGCAGTCAAAGGGTGATGTTGGAAGTATGACTGAACATAATTTCACGGAGAAGAAGAAAAGGAACACACCTGCAAAAGTTTTGCGTTACTTTCCTTTGAAGCCTCGATTGCAAAGATTATTCATGTCATCAAAAACCGCCGAACACATGAAGTGGCATGCTGTAGATAATAACAATGATGGGTTAATGAGACATCCACGGGATTCCCAATCGTGGAAGACATTTGATTCATTACATCCAGATTTCTCAGCTGATCCTAGGAATGTTCGATTGGGATTGGCTGCCGATGGATTCAACCCATTTGGGACTTTGAGTACGAGTTATAGCATTTGGCCAGTTGTTTTGATCCCTTATAATCTGCCTCCGTGGATGTGTATGCAACAAACATCTTTTATCATTTCGATGATTATTCCTGGAAAACAAATGCCTGGAAATGATATTGATGTATACCTGCAGCCTTTGATTGAAGAATTGCAGGAGTTATGGAGCAACGGTGTTGAGACATTTGATGTTTCTTCTAAAACAATGTTTAAAATGCATGCTGCTTTAATGTGGACCATTAGTGACTTCCCTGGGCTTGGGAATTTATCTGGTTGGAACACTTATACGGGTTTGGCTTGTCCCGTTTGTAACTTTGATTTCGAGCCCAAACGGCTACCTCACAGTAGAAAATGGTGCTTCTTGTGCCATCGAAGATTTCTTGATGCATCTCATAGATTTCGGCTGAACAAATCAAAATTTAATGGTTGCATTGATCGTAGACCACCTCCAAAGTTGTTAACCGGTTCTGAAATATTGACACAGCTTGAAAATGTTAAAACAGAATTTGGGAAGGTTCATCATTTGAATGATAGCGGAAAACGAGTGCGAAGTGCATCGTCAAGTGAAATCAGAACGCAACAATGGAAGAAAAAAAGTATATTCTTCAAACTTTCGTATTGGGAATTTAATTCTTTGCGCCACAATCTTGATGTGATGCATATTGAGAAGAATGTATGTGATAATTTGATTTTCACATTACTTAATGAGCATGGAAAGTCGAAGGATCATCTCAATGCTCGCAAAGACTTACAAGTAATGAACATAAAACGTGATCTCTGGCCAGATGAGAATGAAAAGTATGCTCCGGCCATTTTTTCATTGAAAAATAGGGATAAAGATACGTTCCTTCAAATTTTAAAGAATGTGAAGGTATCTGATGGGTATTCGAGTAACATCTCGAGGTGTGTTGACTTGAAGAATCGTAAGTTATATGGATTGAAAAGTCACGATTCACATGTTTTGTTACAACAGTTACTACCATTGGCATTGCGTACATTATTACCTGAAAAAGTTACTGCTGTTGTACTCCATTTCTGCACATTTTTCAGACAGTTATGTGAGAAAGCTCTACATCCATTTCAGCTGGACAACCTACAGGAGAGGTTTGTATTGACCCTTTGTGCAATGGAGATGATCTTCCCTCCATCGTTTTTTACTGTCATGATGCATTTAACTGTGCATTTGGTTGACGAAGCTAAATTAGGAGGCCCCGTTCATTATCGATGGATGTATCCAATTGAGAGGTATTTTATTTATATGTTTCCAGTTAAGTAAACATTTTTTGGCATTTAAATAAATGCATAATATTATTAGTATTTTTTCACAGATATCTTGGGCATTTGAAAGCATACGTGAGAAATAAAGCTCAACCAGAAGGCTCTATTGCTGAAGGCTATTTGGCCGAGGAGTGTCTCACCTTTTGTTCCAGATATTTGGATGATATTGAGACAAGATTTACTCGAGTTGGACGTGTTGACGACACATCAACTCAATCTCAAATGCATCAGAAATCAAAAATATTTCCTGCTATTGGCCGATCAGTTGGGAGGACCTCATACGCGACACTAACAGAATTGGAATTATTACAGGCACATAGATATGTGCTGCTGAATAGTGAAATTGCAGATCCATTTATTGAAGAGTTGAGGATACAAACAAAGAGACGAATGAGAAGCCGAACACGAAATGAAAAAGATATAACGAAAGCTGTGAATAAAGAGCTGGTAGAATGGTTTGCACGACGTGTAAGTTTATAAATATTGCAATAAATACGAATATTACTTTGACACATACAATTTGCAAATCTATTAAATTATATTTTTTTTTTCAGATCATGAATACTGATACTCGAGCTGACTTTTCAGAAGATTTGAAGTTTCTTGCTAGAGGTCCTATAAAACAAGTTAGAAAGTTCAACGCTTATAATGTGAATGGTTTTAGATTTCGTACAGTCGATCGAGAAGTGGGTTTGAAAACACAGAATTGTGGTATTTTTACATTTGCTGAAGTGGAATACTATGGAAAGCTGCATGATATTATTGAATTAAACTACCACGGGCATTTTTCTGTTGTTTTATTCAAATGCAAATGGGTCGATTTTATCAGAGGTGTTAAAAGAGATTCATTGCAATTTACTTCTGTAAACTTCTCTCGCTTGATGGATGTTGGTGATCGTGAACTGCATGATCCATATATCTTAGCATCGCAGGCAAAAATGGTATATTATGTGAATGATGTTTTGGATGAAGGGTGGAGTGTAGTTACTCACGTAATACAAAGAGATTTGTATGATATGGGTGATGAAGTGGAAGATTTGACCTCTGCAATTGAATTTCATCAACAACAGGAAGCAGAATTATTTGTCCATCATGATATTGAAAATATTGGTCTAGTAAGGATGAATGAAGTGGATGAAGCAATGGAGCAGGAAACCGACATGATTGAAGGGGAAAATGATTGTATGTACAATTATTTATTCATTCAGCAACTACTTGTTTCATTTCTGTAGTCATTCATTATCATTGTTATATATATATTGTTTGTTAATACTGGGCATCTATTATCAGTTTTAATTTTTTTTCTGCATGAATTTTTTGAAATATATATTCTGAACTTAATTTTATTTGATTAAATGACAGGAATGCCAAGGAAGAAGCGGTACACTATTCCTTCTTCTTCTGCGACAGATGACGATCCGTCTGTCCCCACAGTATCATCTCCCCCTGCACCATCTCTGACACCATCAGTGGATGCCTCATTAGGGGATGAGTCATCGCCTCCCCCTACAGGAGCTTCAGCAGCGGGGCAGCGACACGCCCACTCCAGTTCATCACGGACATTCTGGAGGGTCGCAGTCATAGGTACAAATTTTAATTAAATAAATTTATTGCATTTTGTTTATAGTAATTGTTTGCTCATTGCAGATGAAGACAATGAAACCGTGGAAAGAGACATAAAAAGTTCTGATGTTTGGAACATGCATGGCAAGAAGATAGTGGTGCCATTTGATTCTTATGGGGTCCCGACGGATGACGCCGCAGGTTTACTTGGTCAGATTATAGGTCAGCTGGCAGCGGAGCCCGTTTCCCTGCCTATTTCGTATGATGATTGGAGGCATATGCCTCCAAACTGGAAAAATGAAGTTTATGATTCTCAGATAAAGGTAATTTTATTACTTTATGGTTTAATTGAATGTCATTTTACTAATATATTCAAAATGAATTTCTGTATACAGATGTTCTTCCACTTTACCGTTGCTGATGTGATAGCACGGAAGTGGACATTGAAAAATCTTGGAAAAAAATGGAAAGATTTCAAATGGAGGTTGTGGTGTGATGTCAACGATTCTTCGTTGACCGTGCAGCAGATGTATGAGAAGATACCCAGTGGGGTACCGAAAGAACAGTGGAAGGTTTTTGTCGATAGACATCGTGATGAGAAGCGGATGGTATTTAAATATATATTATTATATTATCCTCATTTTACATTTATAAATGTACATGAAGAGGAGATAGACATTGAATACAATACTATTAAATTGAATTTTATTTATTTCAGGATCTCTCAAGAAAGAATGCTTCAAACCGGGCGAAGCAGGTAATCCCGCACACTGCGGGTTCAAAAAGCTTTTCAAGAAGCCGAATGTCATTGGTAATCTTTTAATTAGTTTAAATATTTATAAAATAATAATATCTATTTAACATATTTGATTGATGATTTATCTTTGTTTAATGCAGTCACAGAGTTTAGGGCATGAAGCATCCCGAACAGAACTGTGGCTGGATGTTCATAAAAAAACAGATGGAAGTTTTGTTAATGAACCTGCCAGAGAAGTTGGGGTATGAAGTCAATTATTTATTATAATAACTTAATATCAGTTTTTACTGTGTTAATATATATTGATATTTGATTTATAGGTAAAAATTAAAGAAAAATGGGATGCCAATCCTGGGCAATCCTACTCAGTCTCCCAGGATGACCCGGTTGGTCAAGTCCTTGGGAAGGAGCATCCTGGTAGAGTGCGCGGGATGGGTTTGGGACCCGTACCATCTGAGGTCTTTCGCATGCCATCAGGGATTTCGGCCTCATCCACTCCTGGTTATAGTCATTTCATACCTGAAGATGCTCAGAGGGAGATGTCTGCTCTACGAAACACAGTTCACCAGCAGGGGAATCAGATATCTGATTTGCAGAAAGAGTTGCTTGAAATACGTCAGTATATGAGCAGATATGCCCCCGGTGGTAGTGCATCGGGTAGTGGTGAGCAGGTAAATCACAAAAAAATCAAAATCATTTAGTTTGCAAACTTTTATTGGTTTTAATTTTTATTATAAATATGCAACAATATTTAATTTTCAATATAATGTTCTTACAGGTGGCAGCAGGTGGTAGAGATGAAGGTGGAGAGGGTGACGATGCAGCATCAGATGATGAGTAGTAGTATTGTTGATGTGTTGAACAAGTATGATAACAGTTGGTTTGTAGTAAAAGCATTTCATTTGCTGAAAATTATTTCTTTTTAGCACTCTAGTGTTGTTCTCTATGTATTAAGATGGTATTCTGAGACTATGTTTGGAGTAATTAATGTTTAATTATCATAAAATCAAGAATTATTACCCATTTTAATTGTAGATGATATATTACACCATTTAAAGGAATCTGATAGGTTTTTTATGATTGATATATGGTCTAAAAATCACCCGAGGTGGTTGAATGATGAGGTTATCTTGAATACATCCTTCCCTCATAGGTTTGAATACATCTGGTTTGTGGTTATATCATTCAGTGTTATAATAGAAGAAGATATATAAATGGGGCTCACAATATATATGATCTATGAATTCATATACTAGTTCTTAGATGTGTACATTCATGAAATCATTATATACCAATTGGAAGTGGGTGGAAGTCAAAATTGTGATGGTCACAATGTATCCCCAATATTAGGGAGGATATGTGATCATATATTGAATAATGATTTCATAACATTATATAGAAATCAAGGAGTCCAGTTAAATACATTATTAAGAATGATTGTACATGGATGAGGTTTTAGGACTCCCCATGATACCATAATTAATTGTTTAGAATGTAATTCCTATTTCATATCATCATTATTGGGAGGAATATGGAATCCCTCCATTACCTAAACTCTCTTTAAAATGACTTTCAATCCCCTAATCGATGGAAATCTGGAATTGAATTTCAATAAGTTGTGGGATTTTTTGGGAACATTAATTTTGACCTAGTTGCATTATGGGTGAATAAAACACCAATTTTTTTTTGTTTTCCGATAAAAATATACATCATTCATCTGTTTTTGTGTATATATTCTATGAGTTGTGTTGGATGTTGTATACTTTTACATTGTGATGTGTTTATGTTTTGTTTTGATTCTCAAGGATGATAATTGTTTAATAGATTTTTGTTTTGAGGGTCCAGAATTCAAAAGTCACTCCCTTTACTTTTTTCCATGTCTTGTTTCTACTAAAAGGAATTTTAGAGGTGTTTTAGAGTCTTGGTGAGAGTTATGTGCATTCAAAGGGTCACCATTCCATGTTGTTGGTTGTGGTGATGGTTGTTTTGGCCATTGGTTCTTGTAGGTTGTCTATGGAGATGGTTGTGTGATGTTAGGATATCACCACAAAGAGTGAAATGGTATGGTTGGTTATGTTGTTGGGAATGGTGAATGGATGTCCACCCTGTGTAACATGGGAAATAGAATATGCACGGTGAAGGGAATTATATTGTTCATTTCACTTTTGGGTACCACCTGTGTAGCACGGGGAGCTAGGTTTAACCATGTCGTGGTCTTGGGTGTGGTGAGGAGAAAACAACCAATCTTTTTATGTTATGTCATAGTGGATGTTCATGGAGGGAATCGAGGGATCCAGCACACCTTGGTCCATTCCATGTTCTAGGATATGGTGGTGGTCAATTTTTTTTAAAAACACATGAAAGGCAGGAAAGAGATATGGGTGACTTAGATCTCCTTTAACCAAGGGAGACCACAGCATATTGGGATGTCTCCACACTATGGAGAACCCATTTGGGATTTCCTCTATAAATAGAAGGCACATATGGACTTATTTTGATTTTCTTTCTTCTAATTTGATATTTGGATAACACCAAATCCCATTGATTACCTTTTACCATCTCTCTTAATGTTTTTATCCTCTTGGATTGTGGATAATTGAGTTCCATTTATTCAAGTTTCCTTCTTCTTTCCTTTCTACCTTTTATTATTCCCAATATTTTGGGTGTTTATTGTTGAGAACCCCTATATTTTTGGTTGAGTTATGAGTGTGTTTGGGTGATGGGATTCTGAGGATAGGTTTTGGTGGGTTTCTCTTATATCCTAGTGAAACTTGATCCTTTGTTTCTTCTGTTGCGATTATGGTTCTCCTTAAATCTCTAATTAAGGTAGGATATTTGAGTTCCCTCATTACTATTTTAAATATGTGATATTATAATACTACTATTTCATCTTGGGTGGAAGTTAAGATATTTCCTAATGAAAATAATTAATTGGATATATTAAAATTAATGGGAAGGGGTGATATCAAATGTGCTTTAGGTTTTTCATGATATTGCTTTTCTATGAATGTGTGTTGGTTGTTGTTTATTATGAATTGTTTTTACTTCTATGAAATTATTATTGTTTCTAAAATTTAATTTGATAAATCACCTCACATTAAAATGATAATGTCTTTACTTATGGTAATTGAATTTCCTATCTGTAAACAAGGAATCATTGTCTTTTCCCTTTTCTTGTGAGGTTGATTTAATTTGATAGTTTGCATAATAGATGGAATTATGGTTATGGTTACTTTATGAGTTTGGATTATGGATAAGGTGATGATTTGTGATGCAAAAATTGTGGGTTGGATGTGTTTGAATTTTATAACATTGTGTCTTGTTAGTTACTCAGTAGTTATGGAATTCTTGAAATGGTAAATCCTAGTAAATGAATGATGATGGATAAATTGGATAATTTTGCTTAAATTAGGTTGAAAAAAATGTAGGTCTTGAATATATAATGGATTGTAATTAAATATATAAATATGGTAAATGATTATGTAGGTGGTTGGTAATTGATGTAGTTAAATTGGAACTATGAAACTGGTGTATGGTTGTGTGCTTGGTTAGTGGGGCAGTGGTGTAGCAGATGCAACGTATTTTTTTTTTCCAGTTCAACGTTTAGCGGCGGTTTTAACCGCCGCTAAATGCCATACCTGTGAGCATTTAGCGGCGGTTTTAACCGCCGCTAAATAACCGGGAATCCGTTAGCGGCGGTTTTAACCGCCGCTAAATGATGAACTGGGCAGAATTTAGCGGCGGTTTTAACCGCCGCTAAATATATTATGTTGATATTTAGCGGCGGTTTTCACCGCCGCAGAATAGGCGCATCAAACGACAGAATTTAGCGGCGGTTAAAACCGCCGCTAAATAAGATACCCATATAACCGCCGCTAAATGAAGAAAAACCGCCGCTAAATGACGGACATACGACACATTTCTAAAACCGCCGCGGAATCAAAAAAACCGCCGCTAATAGATTGCCGACGCCAAACTTAGCGGCGGTTTTTGTAAACCGCCGCCACACAATATAGCGGCGGTTTAAACCGCCGCTAAACCGGAAAAAAACCGCCGCTAGGATCGGCATTTGTTGTAGTGATTACTCTCCTGGTTAATCTTTTAATTATTTACATTATATTTGTTTCAATTTACATGTGTAAATACTATATTATTTAATAAATATTGGATATTTAATTACATATATTTGATTATTTATTTAATTTTTTGTGTTATATTTTGATATTCCAGGGATATGGTAAAATATTGTTTCATTAAAATACCCAACGTACATTAATATATTTTGGTTTAATTTACCTGGATGAGAAAACCTTTTCAAACTTTAATATTTAAATTTTTAAATGTTTATAACTTTATAGAAGTAATGTTTATAATTAATAGTTCACCTTGCATATTGTTTTGGTTAAGAATCATAAAATCATTTTTGATAAAACATACACATGTGTTCCACTTTTTTTACTTACATATTTATGTTTTCTTATTTTCTAATTAGTGACTTGTCTAATTATTTTCAGGTACACAATAATTTCATTAAATTTTTCTATTACTATTAAAGATAAATATATAGAGATTGAAGAACATCTACCAAGGTATTTTTATTTATTCATATTATTAAATATCCAGTAATATAATTATTTAATGAAATCAAAATTTTAATTTACAAATAAATAATAGTAGGACTACTTATGAGCCTTCAACCGGAGAGTCCTCTACTTTTAGTATTCAGAAATCAAATTCTCGATTTGGTAATTGTGGCATTACATGTTTACTAAAACTTTAACTTTATTATGGAGATTAGCGATTACATATTAGTTTCAAGGATAATAATGAAACAAGTGGCCCAAATGAAATGATGTTTATCTGCTATATTGGCATGTAGAGTCGTTGCAGTAGTATCATTTTGTATCCTAATTGGATATCTATTGAAAAGTGGTGATAGATCAGTATTTGGAGGCCGTAGAGGTAAAATATCTCAATGGATTTATTCTATCTTATTTTTAGAATATGATATATTTTAAAATAATATTTATGTTATGAAATTACAGATGAAATTTTATTTTGAAGACACGTAAGTAGTTAAGAAAATATTTCTTACATTTGTAGTGGTTTGATGGAGGGATTTCAAAACAAAGTTGAAAAAAATTATGTGTTTGGAAGGATACAAAGTGAAATAACATGCCTCAAGTATCCATTTTTAGATGAAGTTACATGGAAGAAATTTGTTTTCACCCGACATGATGAAACATTTTAGGTATTATAATTAGATTATGTTATATTGTAAAATTTATTATATACATACCTAATTACTTATTATTTTACTTCTTATATAACATTACATGAGGAAATCCCCTCAAGACATCTAATTGCATAATGTATACCCTCATACTTTATCACGTGGAGGGTATCATTTATTGGAGACAAAAATGATTGAGAAAATGTTTCAATCACTAAGAGATCACTCCTTTAGTGGTTCCAATGATATTAAATTTGGTCCTCCACCTCCACCCACCCATGAGAAATGGAAAAGAGTAAGAAGAATAAGAAATGAAAAGTATTTTACAATGAAAGATAAGGATGTATCTGAAAAAATTGTAGGTAAATAATAATTATTTTTCATGAATTTTTTTAATTTTTAAATTAACAACACTAATATACCATTTTCACTTTCCATTTCATGATGAACTTCAGGGGAAATTAATACAAGGCACTTTTATGCTTGAGGGTAGGATTGACATCCTTTCCACTACTTTAGGAAATCGAGAACACCCTGGCCAGATAAAATGATAAGAGGAAGGTGTTAGTATTCAGAATGATTTTGGTCATCAAAGTAAACAATTAAGAGACCATGAAATTGAATCCTTAAAAGCTTAGGTAAAAGATATGAAATAGTCCACGGTTGATCAAATTCAAGTAGCTGTACAGTATTCTATGTTAGAAAAATTGATGAGACAGTCACAGTCAGTGCAGCTTTCCCAACATGCCTACTCAAATCCCCCACTTCCTCGCTTGAACCCAACCTTATACTATGAGTTGTATATAGGATATGCTAATGCATATATTGTAAAATTTTGAGTCGTACATTTTTTGGGGGATTCTCTACATCATGAGCTTATTCAGATGGTTCTGGTTAGAGAGTTGGTATATGATATTATTGATACTACTAATCTACTACCACTCCCTACCATGGAGGTTTCTAGATATGGGGATAGTATGGGTCATTTTTTACTTTTTCTATCTATCCTTCTTCATCATATTTCATATTATGTGTTCATTTTTTTAAAATATAAATTACATATGATTAAAAATAAATCATAATTTTTTATAAAATTTAACTTATAAGAGTATCTAAAATCCAAATAAATGGCATAAATAAAACAAAAGGCTCGATAAAAAACAACTTTAAATACATTAGATATTTCTGATGGGATAGAAAGATTATCTCAGGTTTCTTCTTCAATGGATAATATCTATGAGTTTTGGATGTGATCAGATATTTGTGTAAGAGACTATCCATTGAGAATATTCTGAAAATATATAATGGATATAATTAATTTTGAAGATCTCAGTGTGCCTTTATTATAGATATTTTTTAGGCATGTTAATTTACATTTTTTTATTTTTTTAAATAATGATTGTTTAAATTAACTAACTATATTACTTTTTTAATTAGGTATCTACACATGATGCTTGTTTAGAATGACCCCACAATTGTATATGGTTTTATAGATCCAAAATTTATTTCAACGACTATGTTATATGTGTTGATTAAAAATACCGAGGCATATATATGTGTGAGGTTATTAATGATGAATATTAGGTAATTGTTTTTTCCATTTCAAGATTGTTAAGAGCATAAACATAATTACACACTAATTTTCATTATAATTTAATTAAATGTGAACTCTTTTTATTGTAGGTGGAATTGGATGTTAGGCATATTCTTCTCAAGTGAAAACACATTTTATTGGTTTTTCTATTTATTAGGAGGTGTTCGTAGAAAATTTTCCACCATATTATACAAGTAACTTTATTTGTCTTTTATAAGAACATTATATTTAATTCTCATTTTTTATACATGTATTATTAGTTGATATATATTAAAATAAAGGTCATGAAAAAAAAATTAAAAAAGATCACTTGTCAATAGAAAATCCAAATGAAATCCAGTATGTGAAAGTAAAGGTAATTATTTTTTATATTAGATATTATTTTATTTTTTTGATATATATATATATATATATTTGTTTGTTTTCATTATATTGTTTATGTTTTATTAAATGTAGTGTCATCGTCAATGAGGACTTGTCAAATTTGGTTATTATGTTCTACGATTCAAGTATGAGATAATCACAACTAGTGTAATGACTGATTTTGATCAGGTTAGTCATATTAATTATTTTATATTTCCTATCATAGTTTTCTTTTCTTTAATATTATATCACTCAAAATTATTGTAGAAATTCAAGGATGTCAATTCATACATGAATGATAAACATGACCATCTTCGATCTTTGTTTGTGAACTATTTGTTATGTGTGATTACAATTTATGGAATGTATGTTCTAATGTTTCTAATTAGAATTACATTTTCCTAATAACAAGTATTCAAAAACAATTTATTTTCTTATAATAGGTGTTTGAACAAAATGTTAACAAATGAATGCTTCATCCATAACCAAAATTGATCATGTTGTAAATTTTAGGCATGTTTTTTTTAATTATACATTATAATACAAAGGCATAGATAATTTTTTGATTAACTTGTTAAAATTATATATGTTTTTATATATTTTTAGTCACTAAAAGTGTTTTTTGATAGCTTTATATTGTATTTTTATTTTAGGTATTTTCATATTTATGGGATGTTATGTTTATAATTTCTAAAAAATAAACTTTTGGGGTAAATTTTCATAAAAACCAATTCCAAATCATTTAAAAAAATTGAAATGATTTTCAGCGTTGGTTTCTTAGATAAACTGATGCTGGAAAAGAAATCTGTTCAAAATTTCGGTATCAGTTTTTTTAAAATGGATAGTGAAAATATTACATTTTACGTCGCCCTTATATATTTTGGTTAAAACCCGATGGTAAATCGTGATTTTGACTAGTGATAAATATACTTCATGGTAAACTAGTTCAGGATGTCACGACCAATCCCAGTGGGTCCTGCTATATGACTACCCCAATCTCACCTATGATAGGCCAGGGGCTGGTGACTATCACCAAGTAGGCATATCTCACAATTGGGAGGCATTTTCCTAAGTACCTATACACATGCACACAAGCTAGAAAGGAAACTACTGATGATCATGCATTAAAACACAAAAACCAACCACAAGGTACCGCAAGAAGTAAAGTAAAAAATGTAACTTAGGCCAGTATACAGGCCCACTAAAAAGTAAAACAAAACTCAAGCAAGTACACAAGTTTCTAGAAGCTCATTGGTAGAAAATCCTACCTGAATGGTAGGTCTAGGTCAGCTATCAAAAGTCGTACCAGCTCGACTCATCTACCTGGTCACTCTATGCACCACCAGAACCTGGAACACCTAGGTCTCTATAAAAACATCAGTCATTTTTACAAGACACAACACATGAAGGAAAGTCCCATGTAGGGGTGAGTAAAAAAATACTCATTTGGACACCCTGAGACCACAAAGGAAATTACTCATGAAGTATTGTCAGATCACACATGAATAAGTCTAAAGTATGAAAAGCATGATTATAAGACGTAGTCCACAGAACACCTAGTATTGATGAGACACGTAGACCCGGTGAGACACTCAGTCCTGATAAGTCACATAGCCTCGAAGTCATGTAATCTCCAAGTCATAAAGCCTCCAAGTCACAGCCATCCATAGGATTCTGTTTGTAGCAGGATTATTCTAGGAGAACCTAACCCTTCCAGCCAAAGTTTTAATGTCAACTTCCTCAAAAATGAACTTAGAGTATATTAAACGGACCACCTCATCCCAAGGGTCCATACGTCGTAAACGGCTCGTCAAATGAACATACAGTTTTAAAGTTACGAGCCTTTTTTAAAAGTGACTTGTTGGGTCTGGGTCCGATCCGACCCGGTTGGACCGACCCGGCCCACCTGCTCAAACACGGCATGCTCGAGTGGTCCAGTTTGGTCCACCTGGATACAGCGGTTGCCGCATCCCCGCATGGTCAACGCACTCGGCCGTCGAGCCAGCCACTCCTCCAACACGTGGTCCATAGGACCGCATGCCATCTGACCAATGTGGTACCCTGTCACATCGTAGGTTCACACTGCCATGGCCCACCCTATCCCTAGATCCTGCTCGCTGCCCATGGTCACACCACCGAGGGGCCCTCTTCCTCTAGTCGTTGATCCGATGGTCACCTACTATCGGGTGGTCGCGCCGCTTCTCCTTTCTCGGGCTCTGATTTCTCCTTCATTGGCCGAAACATTGATGTGATCATAGATCCAGGATCTTCATGTCCCAATCTACATAGATCCTGCCTCTGTGGTCTATTTTCATCTGATTTGGGGGTTCTATCATACTCAGAGTCACCCGACAATATAGAGTTGTGACCACGGGGGTTCAATAGCAAAGCGCGAAGAACAGGAGAAAGGAAGAACCAACATGAACACCCAGAAGTGTGGATCTAGGCCTTTTTTTTATGTTGGACTTGATCCATTCATGTTACAAGGTTTAACAAAGAACCAAAAAAACATATATTTAACATCCCTTTAATCTCAGCTAGTCTATCCCTCCCGAAAGAATGATCGAATCGTAGATCAACCTATTCATGGGTTGACCCGAGTTAGTTGTTTGAATCTAATAAGGGGAAAGGAAAATCACAAATAACGACACCATACATTGTGGTTGTATTGTTCGTTGATGAAGAATAGAAGTTCCATCTTCATTCGTCAATCCATTGATCTTCAATACTAGATCCACTCTCCGATCCTGATTCACCAACATTTGTCGTCGAGAGAGCCTATCCTCTTTGTCAAAGGGAAACTCTAGGGTTATGGTGATAACCATATATTTCTCAAAAATATTAGTTTAAAAAAAAGAAAATCTTTAATGTGTCTAAATTTTTTTATTTAAAATATTTTAATGACATTTACGTCCAAGATCTAACTTTTTTTGTTTGGCGCACTCTAGATGATGTTAGGTCCCTCCAAAAGAAAATTTTATGTTTTGGAAACAATGGTTCCCTTAGGTATTTAATCTGTGAAACCTTTTATAAGTTATTAATGTTCAAATTTAGAGGTCTAAGAACTTTAATTAATAATTTATCTTTATTAAAATATTTATTCTGGGAACATCGGGCCTCGTAATTTCTTGTCATCACAACAACTGGTCTCAGAATTTTCTCAATTGATTTATATAAATAATTCAGAGAAAAATAAAAGTCATCACATTCTTATCACCTTAGGGATTTATGTCATCGAAATCTAAAATATTCACTACTCAATAAAAAGATGAGGGTAATAAATACAAATCTGAGCCTCCTAATCCCATGCACTCTACAAGAGATTCATGTGTTGCCACCGAACATGAACCTAATGAATTGACCATTCATAGAGGATCCTCTAATGTAGATCCTCTATCTACACTGGGAAATCTGCAAACGTCACCCAATCATCAATGTACATCTCAACCCAGCCGATGACGTGCGATGGATCAGGCACGTACCTCCTCATCTATTAAATGTGAAGGATATCATGCACCTGATACATCAGTGGGGTAGAGCTAGGTGGTACTCCACCTCACCAACTCTTCTTTGAATCTGAAAAGGGCTAATGAATCTCGTAGATAACTTTTCATCCCAGCCAAATATATGCAATCCCCATCGAGGTGAGGCCAGAAGGAAAATATGAAATCCCTCCTCAAACTCCAAAGGGATTTTTCTCTTGTATTTATAAGATTTATGCCAACTCTATGCAGCCACCATCTACTCCTAGATGATCTACACCTTCTCGGTGGTTTCCTGTACCAACTCAGGACCAATGAGTGCTGACTCCCTAGAGTCTGTCCAGTATAGCAGTGACCTGCATAGTCACCCATACAGGGCCTTGAATGGTTCCATACTAATGTTAGAGTGGTATCTATTGTTTTACACAAACTCTACCAAAGGTAGTTGATCCTCTAAACTATGACCAATGTAAAGCATACATACACATAGAATGCCCTCTAAAAAATCGATAATACTTTCGGTCTTCCCATCTATCTAGGGATGAAATGTCATGATCAAGCGCAACTGAGTCTCTAATGTCTCTTAAAATCCCCTCCATACCCGGTATGTGAAATGATCATCACTGTCTGAAACAATCATCGAAGTCGCCACATGAATTCGAACTATCTCCTGAATGTATAGGTGTCACAATCACTCTACCAAACCCTACTCTCTGATGGGTAGGAAGTGGGAAAACATGGTGATCCGGAAAACAATCATCCATATGGTAACATGTCCCTTGGATATGTGTGGTAAAACCATTACAATGTAAATCTATTTTCCATCCCACTTCCACTTTGGAAACTACCTAATGCTCTACCTTCACTTGTTCACAAGTGAGGCACTGAGAAAAGAACTATGTCACTTCCATATTCATCTCTAACAACCAGAACTGACATCAGAGATCTTGGTACATATTTTATACACCCGGATGTACTGCCAAAGGGGAGGTGTGAAACTCCCTAAAAACCACCTCTCAAAATACAATAGGTACAACAGTGCACCCTCTGAAAAGGACAATGTTCTCCCAACCTATAGAATATCCATTAGGGGATTTCCCTATGGATAACTGAGAATGTCGGGTATCATAGTAGACATCCCCAAGTTTTGCCACATTAACTTGATGTAAAAGTGGAGGAGTGAAAATCATAAAATTAAGGTAAGATTTTCCATCACTATCCTCTAAGGATATATGCATCGCAGCAAACTGTTCTAATTCCTCACTCAGCAACTACAAGTCAGATCTCTTGCTGAGCACGTATTCCACCATGTTCCCCTTCCTATGTGTATAGAAAATCTCAAAATCATAAACCTAGAGGAACTCTAGCCATAGCCTATATCTCAATTTCATGTCATTCTGGGAGAAGATATACTTGAAAGTTTTGTGGCCATAGTAGATGGTAAACCTCTCAACCATCAAGTAGTGCCTCCATATATTCAGTGTGAAAACCACTACTACTAGCTTAAGTTTGTGGGTCACCTAGTTCTTCTCATGCTACCTCAACTATCATGAATAGTAGGCAATCAAATCTTTCCCCTACATCAGGACATAACCCATCCTGGTCACTGATGCATCGCAGAACACTACATACCAAACACCCTCCTCTGGCAGTCTCAAGATGGGGGCTCTGTCAACCTCTTCCATAGCTCCTAGAAACTTTTCTAGAACTTCTCAGTCCACATGAAGGGTTTTCCCTTCCACATTAAAAAAATATGGCTGTTGATACCCTAGAAAGGTTGGGCATGAACCTACTACAATATCCAGTCAAACCCAAGAATCTTCGCACCTAGATCATGCTCTAGCATCTCTCCCAAGAAAGAATTTCCACTATCTTCACTGGCTTTACTATAACTATGTCCTCCAAAATGATGTTTCCTAGAAATTAGACCTCCTGAATCCAGAACTAACACTTTGAGATCTTCCCATAATTTTGGTGCTCTCTGAGTGTATCTAGGACCATCTTTTGGTGTTTCGAATGATACCCCTCAGATGCTGAGTACACCAAGATGTCATCAATGAATACTACGATGAACCGATCAAGGTATGGCTGGAAGACCTTGTTCATGAGACCCATGAAAACTACTAGGGAATTGGTCATGCCAAAGCTGCACTCACTTGCACATTCTACCTGAGGATATGGATCCTCTTTTACACTGAGATAAATGTAAAATTCCTTCGTTTCAACTTTTGTAATCTTTCTTATTTAATATAAGGGCCTCTGCCCTCATTTTTTTTCTTAAAAAAACCAATATTTGAAGGTTATCTTCAGTACATATTCATCTTGAACATGAAGATGATGATAGCCAGACCTATGTTCTATCTTTTAGAACCACCTTTCTCCGATTAGTTGATCGAAGAGGTCATCAATTATTGGAAATGGATACTTGTTCTTCACGGTCACCGGATTTAGGAACTGGTAGTCCATGCATAGCCTCAAACTACCTTATTTCTTCTTGGAAAACAAAACTATGGCCACCTAGGTTAAAACACTGGGCCTCACAAATCCCTTCCTCTGCAAATCCTCTAGTTTTTCCCTCAACTCATTAAGCATTGTAAGAGCCATCCAATATGTTGGTGTGGATATTGGTGTTGTCATGGGATATAGATCAATGAAAAAGTCAACCACCATGAAAGTAGGTAATCATATAAAATACTCAGGAAATATTTCCTGATACTCATCCACGGCTGTAGGAAATTGAGGTCTCCCATCATCTATTGCACCAAGGGTAATACTAGAAAACTTTTGAGTAATCTGTTTCTCTCTCCCCTAAGAAAGTCCATCCGATAATGCATTCACTTCGTTTTCACCAGTTAAGGAAAACATGGTCCTTTCTCCACAGACACACTGTACTCCATTCCTAAAACTATCAATCTGATCATGGATTTTGGATAATCATCCCATACCTAGAATGATTTCATAAGGCCTTAACACCACTACTAAGACATACCAACTGAATATCTCACCTCCAAGAGTAAGCTCACATTGTCGGAACCAGTGTGTGATCGTTGAATCTCCTCCCGTATGAGTATCTACACATAAAGATCGAGGGAATGGCTCCATTGGAATCTCCGAGATCTGAAAAGGGACTATGGTAAAATAATATTTACTGGTACCAATGTCTATAAGTGCTAAATATAGGTGGAGAAGACATAGATTATACCTCTAATTAGCTATGGATCATTGGGATAATAATCCTCTATCACCTAATGTTGGGCCCACCCTTATCCACTATATCCTGGAGCCCATGGTGGACCACCTGGGGGTGGTGGTGGTAGAACCTCAAACCTCTTCCCACCTCCTACTACTCTGCCTTCTCCCATACCACATCCACCTCCTAGAGGACCACCCTGATCGAACCTCTGCCTCATCCTCGGTGGTCCCTCAACCATCTTCGGATCACTCGTGTGGCGAGTTGGGACATCACAATCCAAGTTTCCCCGACCACGACACATATAGAAAAGCATATCCTTCAGCTAACTCCATCTTCCCAAGGAGCCTTGTACCACTGACCCTTGTCTTATATTCTTCCTCTGAAGTTCTCGACCCACTTGGGTACCAACATCTGTTGTTGTCTACCCACTGCTGAAGACATCGCTACTCGGTGTCTACTAATAGCTCCCACTGTTGGTTCATGCACCACTAGGAAGCTCTACATGAGTAGAGATCACTCCAGAACCCCATCATAAGTCGTAATTCTATGGTATACCATCAATGCTCAAATATCCCGGTATATCCCATGATCGAAGGTATGTTCCATGAAGAACGGGTCGCGCACCATATTTGTGGAGAAGTGAGATAAGTCTGTGAATCTCTATGAGTACTCTACTATTGTCAGGTTTCCCTACTGAATATGTAAGAGATCATGTTACGCACTGAGAATAATGTAGATGGGAATAACTCATCTATGAAGAGTCTATAAATTGTTTCCCAAGAGAGGGTCACCTACTCAGGTATCTGTATCACTAAGATCTACTATCATCCCGCTGAGACCAGAAGACGGATCACTGCTAGGACTGCCATCTGGTCGAGCAGTGTCCTCATAAGGTAGAAGATGCATGTGACCGCCTCCAGCCAATCCTCATCTACCTAGGGGTTAGTCACACCCCTGAACTGGAAAGATCACTGCCTCTAGAACTCATGCAATGAACAGAGTCTATGTGCATCCTCTTCTGGTAGCACTGGTAGAAACTGTAGATCAGCGGGTGGTGGGGTCACTGGTACACCACCTGGTGTGTTTATCTCTGGTATTGGTCCAAGTAATAACACCTCATCACTAGTATTACCATCCTCATAGTCAAGAAATGGAATCTTGGATAACTATCTGCATTGAGACATCCTGAAACAGATCAAGATAAATCACGGTCAATAGAGTATACCTGGTGAGATGACTCAAGAAGGGCGTGAGGACACACTTAAAAAATCTTATATGATTATTGTACCATTTATTTCCCTACAGTCAGTGTTTTCATTTACTGAGTCAAAAATCATGTCTGTAGAGTCGTGGATTATGGATATGTTGGTCACCACACCAACACTATAGTCTCTGGCCTGAAAGCTAAACTCGGAACATTTTACACTATCTCCCCAAACCAATCTCACAGACTCCAGGTCCCCAAGTGGAACTGACCTACTCTAATACCACTCTATCACAACCCTTCCTAGTGGGGGCCGTATCATGACTACCCCAATCCTGCCTCTGATTGGAAAGGGGCTGACGACTAGCACGGAGTGGGAATATCTTACAAATTAGAGGCATTTTCCTAAGTATTGGTATGCATACACACAAGCTAGAAAAGAAACCACCAAAAAACATGCATGAAAACATAAAAAAACCACATGGTACAATAGTAAGTAATGTAAAAAAAGGTAAACCAGGGTAGTATACAAGCCAGATGAAAAGGAAAACTGAACACAGGCAAGTACACAAGTCTCTAGAATCTCTTCAGTAGAAAACCCTACCTGAAGGGTTGCTGTAGGTCAGTTATTAAAAGTCATAGGAGCTCTCCACATCCTACTGTTCACTCTATGCACCACCTGGTCCTATCCCACCTAGGTCTCGATCAAAACATCAGTCATCTTCACAAGACATGACACATGTGTGCGAAGCCTTTGCAGGGGTGATTAAAATAATACTTGGTAGGACACCCTAAGACTACAAAATAAATACAACAAAGGAAGGTACACATGAAGTATTTTCATCTAAAATAGGTATAAGTATAAAGAAAAAAATAAATATTATCAGGATTAGTCCACAGAACACCCAGTATCAATGTGACACATATTCTCAATTAGACACTAAGACTTGATGAGTCACTCAGTCTCAATGAGTCACATAGCCTCGAAGTCACGTAGTCTCCAAGTCACATAGTCTTTATGTCACAGGTGACCATAAGATTCTATTTGTAGAACATTTATTCTAGGATAAACTACTCCTCATGCCAAAGGTTGTATGTCAATTTCCACAAAAATCCCACATAGAGTATCTCAAAAGTATTGCCTCATCACGAGGGTCCCAATAGCATAAATGGCTCATCAAACAGACATACAGTTTGAATGTTATGATCCTTTTTGTAAAAAGGGGATGGTTGGGTCTGGGTCTGGTCCCACCCAATCGAACTAACCCAACCCGACCCTGTGGGTTTCCCATCCCGCTCGATTGGGCCGGTTCAGTCCTCCTGGAAGCAGTGGCAGCCACATCCCTGCCTGGTCAACATGGTCGACCGTTGAACCGGCCACTCCTCTTGCACTTGGTTTGCGGGACCACATGCAAGCCAACCGATGTGGTACCCTATCACATCTCTAGTCTACATCTCTACAGCTCTCCATGTCCGCATCTTTTGGTTTCCACCCACGGTCTCACCTCCATAGGCCCCTCAGCCACCGGCTACCTGCGAGCGGGTGGCTGCACCACTGTTGGCACAAGCCTGAGCCACCTCTCCTTCCATAGGCTCCAATTCCTCCTCTGTTGTATGAAACTTTGATGAAATTATAGATCTGAGATATTTGGGTCCCAATATACCCAGATTCGGCCTCTATGGTCAATTTGCGTCTAATCTGGGGGTCCGATCATACTCAAAGCCGCCCGAAAACATCAAGTCGTGACCACAGGGGTTCAATGGTGAATTGAAAAGAGCGGGGGATAGGAAGGCACTCCAAGAATTCCCAAAAGAGAATATCTAGGACTTTGTTCATGCCAGCCTAGATCTGTTCACATTAGAGGGTTTAATGAAGAACCAATAGACATAGATTTAATATCCCTTTAATCCCTGCAAGTCTGTCTCTCTAAGAAAAATGATTGAATCGCAGATCAACCTATTCGTGGGTTGACCTAAGTTTTTCATTTGAATATAATAAGAGGGATATAAAAATCACAAATAACAACACCCTACCTCATCGTTGTATCAGTCATTATTTTTAGTACGGAAGTTTCATCATCGTTCGACGATCCGTCGATCTTTAATCCCAGATCCAATCTCTATTCCTGATTCTCTAACATTTGTCATCGAGAGTGCCTCTTCTATTTTTCTTAGGGAAACTCTAGGTTTATGGAAATCACCATGGAATTTTGAAAAATATTACTCTAAAAAAAATAAAAACTCTGTTGTGTTAAAATATTTTTAATTAAAATATTTTAATGACATTTACGTCGAAAATTTAACTTTTTCTTCTGGCCTGTGCCAAATTATGTTATACCTCCCCTAAGAAAAATTTTAGGCTCTGAATGTAATTATTCCCTCATATTTTCAAACTGGGCACCAATTTAGAAGTAATTAATGTTCAATGTTAGCTACTCGAGCACATTTAGTTAAAAAATAAAGTTTATTCAATGATTTATTCTAGGAAAACCGTGCCTCAGAATTTCATGTGGTCTCAATGCCTGGTCGTAAATTTTATTAATTAATTTATGAATATAATTCAGAGAAAAATCCAATTCATTACATAGGAAATGGTAATCCACACAAAAACATGAACTCTTGTCGACCTTCTTAGTGACTAAAACAGGAGCTTCCCTGGGTGACACACTAGGTCTAACAAATCTATTCCTTTATAAATCCTCTAAATACACCTTTATCTCATAAATATATCTGCGATACATCTGAAATGATTGAATAGATATCATGTAATTACATTGGTATATGTCTATACATAATTCCATCTCTCAGTGGGGTGTGAATCCTGACATCTCCTCAAGAAAGACATCGTTATACTCTGTCACCGCTATAGGAAATTAAAATCTCACAGCATCCACTACGCACAAGGTAATACTAGAAAAATAATTAGTTATCATCAATATCCTATAACATATGATCTTATCCTAAATTTTTTGGGTTTTTTTCTCACTCATAAAGGAAATATATATCCCATCACTATAGACACACTACATCCTCTCTGTGAAACAGTCAATCAAGTCATGGACTACGGATATCCAGACTATACCTAAGATGAAATTGTAAGGCCACATCACTTCTAAAAATAGGTCCCATGAGAATATCTATCCTATAAGAGCCATGTCACACTATTACTAGTAGTGTGTGATCATTGAATCCCCTCTGATAGGGGTCACCAAGTGTAAGGGTTAGCCAAGGGCTCAACTATAATCTCTATATCTTGAATAAGAGAAGTGGAAAGAAAAGAGTGGATCATTCTTATGTCCATTAGTATTGTAACTATAGTAGAGAAGAAACATATTATACCTTTAATCATCCCTAGAGCCTTAGTATCATGGGTATCTATGGCATAAAACTATCCTCATTCCTGACCACCTGCTCCCTGATCCTAGTATGGACCACTTGGGGGTGGTGATGGAAATCGGTTAATACAAATACCACCTCCAACTAATATCCAATATCCTCTTCCATGTATTTCACCCTACATACCTACTTACTACTACCACTCTCTTTTCCTAGGTGGTTTATCAAACATATCTTTGTCAGGTTAACAAAGGTCTATACAATCCCTCATGAGATTTCCTCGATTGTTACAAGAGAAAAACCACCTCTATATCACTTTATTAGAACCACCCTGAGATCTATATACTACAGAACATTTCTTGATATTGTCTCCTAAAGTGTCTCGTAGTCCTAGATCATTGTGCCATCCATTGGTTACTTTCTTCCAAATTCTCAGCTCCTCGGATCCCACTGCCAACACAACCTGTCAACATTTTCTATCCATGAAACCACTCTCCTACCAAATCCCTCCCAATCAATAAAACATATGTGTGACTAAAATGATATATCACTCTAGAATTGATATGTTAGAATAATACCCCCTCAAAATTCTATAATCATAAAAATGAAAATTCAACCATATCCATAGAGTATCGTGAGATATCGTTGAACATCAATGAATACTCTTCCAAAATCAAATTGCTTGGCTGAAGCAGTGGAATCTCTTGGATGCACACCATCTGCAACATGTATGGATAGAACTCCTCTCAAAAGAGAAATTGAAAATATATCCAAGAGAGTTTTATCGCATCATGTTTCAGATTCACCAGACACTAAAATATCCTAGCGGATCCCATAAGAAGACTCACTATTAGGACCACCATCTGATCTAGAGGTTTCCTCACAAGGTGGAAAACTTGGGTAACTACCTTTATCCAGTCCTCGGCTACTTGTGGGACTATATTTCCCTGAAACATAGGAGTTTTATCCCATTCAAACTCCTGGATTATCCTCAGTTTTCATATATCCTCAACTAGTACTACTGATAAAACCCACTTCTTAATGTGTGGTAGAAAATGGTAACCCACTAGGAGGTACCACCTCCTGTACAGGACCCTATACTGAATCCTCACAACTCAATGGATCATCCACATTATCCCATTGTGAAATTTTGTTTGGACGTATTCTCAGATGAATCTTGAAATAAAATCAATACATATCATGTTATAAGAGTATATATGGGAAGATGACTGAAGATGGACATAGAAACTACATCCCATTCCAATATGATCCATGTACCAATGTTTTCCCCAAAACTATTACAATATGTACTAAGTCAATAAGAAGGTGATAAAAGTCCTAGTTAATGGATACCTCAGTCTCCATACAAATACTAGAGTCCCTATCCTGAGAGCTTAACTTGAAACACTTTAATATTATTTCCCTAGTTCCCAAACCAAGAGTCGTATCTCAAAAAATCTCCAATCTCTGGTCCTAGGATGAAAAATTCTTATAATACCACCTTATTGTTACTCAACCCACCAGGGCCCACTTTCCTAGTGATAAGATGAGTTTAACACCCTAATTCCACATTTAATAGGCTAGGGTATAGCGACCAATTCCATATAGGTGTATCAAACACAAGGGAGGCCTTATCCTAAGTACCTGTACAAACGCAAAAATCTCCAAATACCCATACAATATTAAAAAGATAAATACAGATGATACAATAATGTATGCATAAAAACTATCCCACATCAAAGTATGAAAAAAATACTAGAAATCATAAAATGACCAAATACAAGCCCACTCAAAACAACAAATGATTACCACCTACTAGAAGGAGGGGACTATTGTCAAACAAAACACCTAGTATGAACTGAGGTCTATCTATATCACAATTATCTTCTTCTCATGGTCTACCTAGAATACCTTAAAATTTAATTTCATATTTATAAGAAATGAAATGTGTTGAAAAATACCATATAAGGGTGAGTATAGAAATACCCAATAAGACACCATAAATTCACCAAAAATAAAGCATTTAGAGAGTAGTAATTTCATCAAAATGGTATATAAATTTAGATATGATACTTAATAATAAGAAATATAACCCATAAATACTCAACATAGATTTTATTTATCCAGAGGACTCAACTATACTACTAGCCACATGATTCTACTCATGGATTAAAGGCAACTCCGGTCTATGAGAACCCACTCCACAATCCATGATATCGCTATTAGAACTCATTAGAGAGGTTATGATCGATGGGTCTCACAATGAAAAAGTACTTACTGAAACTCTAACGATCGTGATATATATATAGGATAACACAACAAGGACCACTGTGTCAACACTACAATCCAAATCTTGAATAACCTACTAAGTAGGGGGCTTACACCTATGTGAGTTAGTCACAATGATTCCTCAAACCCCACCTAGTGAAGATGTATAAATGGTAAAGGATCCTACCATAGTCTCATTTAGGATGACCAAAAACTATATCTAAAACAAACCCTATATATTGGATCATAATCCTATGCTTTTGGAAGTAATGTCACATTATACCCTCATAGGGATGGACCATGGGAAAATACACAACTAAAACAGGTCCACCCAGAAGAGAACGGGGGTCTAAAACTACTCTGGAGACAGTATGTGGCATGTACTGTGAGTACATGGGGTGCCTTTACTACCCCATGTATTCCCTTATCTGACTATATCATAATTCATGTGCTCCTCTATATATAGGATGTGTCTGTTTAGTATATATGGCATGTTGAGGCCAAGATAGAACTCGATGTGCTGGCAGCCTGTGTTCGCGTATATTTGTATATGCTCATATACTTTAGGCCATAACTATGTACTATAGATGTTCATGTGTGCCTGGTCATGTTTGTGTACTAGACCGTGCACATATACTCTTGTCGTGCCTCTGTGTTTATCCATATCCATGCATTTGTACCCCTAGGGTATATGTTGAGCTGTTAGTTACGGGTAAAATTGTGTGTGACACAAGTCACATAGCATGTTATATTTTTTTATATGTGTAAACCCTAGAACCATAGATGGTGGGACTACACCGTGTGTGTTATTTATAGTACATGTTGTGTGGAAAGGATTTTCATGAAAATATAGATAGTTCTCTGTGTCTCGCCCATTCCACCACCTCCACCAATTCTGCCAATATAACTATCAATAATCATGTATCATGGATTCATTGTTCCGTGTAATTTCTAGTGACTAGATTCTGACTATCATACCACTTGTGAATCCAATTTTATTTCTCCTCATCATCGAAACCCTAACACCCCCAACAGGGGTTCTCTAAATCTGGATGAAAACCTCTATCGACGTCAGGAAATGCAGACATAGAATTGATCTTGATCCTAAACCTAAGGTAATGACTCTTTTGAACTAGAGATCGGTTGTTCCATGGTCATTCATTGATTATTTTTATAATTTCAATCCAAATAAAATAAGGACAATGATTGCACCTAGAACAAGGAGATAAATGCATAAAACCGAAACATGATGAATGAACGTCATCCTATGTTTGATTTTTTCCTCAATCCATTATTGTAAAGAAGATAGATGAAGGGGATTATAAAATCAACATCAAATTCCTATTTCTAGGAAGATAAATACATACCATCACAACACAATCAACCCATGAATTAAACTATTATAATAATTGATTAAAAAAATTTGTGTGATAAACAAATGGGGTTAAATTCACACAAAACAACATCTTAGTTGGAGTTTGGATCCATTATTGATGAAGAATGATATTGTATCATTTTTAATTGGTTATATCCACAAACACCACTATCGTTGGTGATCTTTGTGGTACTCTAATCATTGATTCATGATCTTTATATCCACCAATGCACATCCAAGATCCCCTCTAAAATCATTGGGGTTATTATTTTTACCCTGTGATTTTTCTATAAAAAATAATTTATAGAGGAGATTTTGTTTAAGGTAATTAATTAAAAATTAGTCTTTTTATTTTTTTATTTTTTTATTTTTTTATTATTCCTCCCATGATCCCGCTCAACCCAAGAATCTGACACGCTTCAAGGTTACATTATACTTAGGAGAGAATCAATATTACGAAATCAATTTTGGTCTTATATTTTTGATATGAGACTCTGTTAGGGAGTTCTTTCAATATTATATAAAAACTATGTTCATTTGATTTAATATATTTAATATTTTTATTATATCAATACTGAACCTCTCTGGGCCTTGAAATTCCTAACCAACTCTGTTTCTAACTTGAAAAATAATATTTAATATATTTTAAATCTTAACAAGGAAAATATGGAGTCATTATATTTATATTAAAACATTTTTAGATGTTGAAGAGATGATGATTCATGAGATTTTCTAGAATAGTCTAATGCTTTTATTCTATCATTTTTACTTCCTATTTTTTTTCTTTACTCCTTTCATTTACAGTCATATAAATTCCCTTAAAAATTATTAAAGACATAAAAAAAATAAAAACTTGTTGAAAAAACATCTATATAGAAAGATTATTGGGAGATAACCTAGGGTACTAATATACTGTAGTTTTTAAGTGATAAAATCTTAATGTGAGGTAAAATCAACATCATAAAAACCTCACTCCTCAATTGGAACTATTTTTAGGAAGGTTTCCTTGGATTTTCAATATATATATATATTAGTTAAAATAATATTCAAAAATCCATAAAAAAAATGTAATCTGACCCAACCTTGGGAAATATATTTATATACTTTGCTGACAAAACCAGGGAGGTGTTCAAGATATAAAATGATGATGACTTCAAAAATATTATAGAAGATATAAATATAGATTTTAATATACATTTCTTGGAATAATTGGTCAAATAACTATAGGTTTTTTCATTATTTTTCTTGTATTTCCATGTAAGAGAGTATATTTCCCCATATTTTGATGAATAAATCCAAGAGGATGAGACTGAATTTCATGTACATTAACTTCCTAAAGAGATTAATTTTCCCAAGGATTTAGAATAAGAATAAGGGTTATCAACCAATTTACATTAGGTAGATTTCAATGTTCTTAAACTTTCATATTTATATGTTTCTAAATGTAATATATTTACTCAATCTCCTTGTTGTTACACTAAAGAAAAAACAACCTCTTCACAGGTGTAGGAATATTTTAATGTTTTTATGGAATAGAATATAACATGTGGAGAATGAAAATAGGTGCTACATATGGAATTAGAGAGAGTATATATATAAAATAATTTGGAGATACAAATAGAATATGAGGATATCAATTTTAAAGTTGATAATTTCTTTGATTTACTGAGGGTTTCCAAATAATACATGTAGATAATAGTGTAAATCTTCTATAACACCTCAAAATTCTCATGTAAAACTTTATATTTGATAGTGTTTATGACACGCAACACCAAGCGTGTAAGGGAATATAATATTTAGATAATTTATAATATATTTAATTTTTCAAATTGATTCTATATATTTCAATGAATGTAACACTATGTTAGCGTGTGTTAGATGCAAGAGAAACCATCTTTTCTGGCTTTCTTTACATGCAAGACTGAGTTTTACCGAACAATAATATATTATTAAAATATTATTATTTAATATATTATGATATAACCTATCCGTTATGTTAGTGTTTATGGATAGTATTAACTAATTTATAAAAATATATGTTTTATATAACATAAAATTAATGTATTGGTTACCAGTTAATGAGAAATGAAAATAAGAACCAAGTGGATATAAAAATAAATATTATTATATTTATGCTTCCAAATGAAATTTGTCTTTATAAAAAATAAATAATTACAATTAGATTATTATATTAATAAAATATATATGTTTTATATTTAATCAAATATTTTTTATATTCATTCATTAGGTTTGATAGGCATAAGATATGAACAAACTCTATTTTACACATAAAACCTATATTTTTATAAAGGCAATTTTACTGCTAATTAATGGATAACCCATTTTAAATATTAATTTTGAATATTTGAGTGATTTAATATTTAAAATAAACTTAATATTTGAAATATAAACATAATAATTATGTTAGGGTGATTTTTTAATATTTTTATGAAATATTTCATTTTTTAACGAATACTTAAAAATATTGAATTTTAGTTCAAAACTGTTTTTTCATATAATTTATTTATAAGGTAAAATTATAATTTTTATTATTTTTAATGTTTAATTACATCATATTTTTATCAATTAATACAATTTATGTAATTTTAATCTATTTAACTTTGAAATTAATTATAAAAACATATCAAACTTTCAGATGTTTTTACTTTCAAAACATGCATTATGATTTCATCTGTAGGATTAAATTTAAATCAAATTATATCAATTATATGATTGGAATTTGGAAAAATGGAATACATATTTTTAATAATTATTATTTATAATTTATAATAATACCATCTTTTTTGGAAAAATAAGATTAGTGAAGGTGATTAAAATTAATTATAATTATTAAGGTAAAATTAAGCATAATATGGGACTAAACCATTAACTTATGAGCCCAAATGACCTAGTTTCATGTCCAAAACCCATTGTATTGACATAATACATCCATTAACCTTCCACTTTTGAGTTTTTGTTTTGTTTTTTAATTTTTTTAGGTAAAAACTTGGTTACACCTAACTTCTTTTCAAAAATACCAAGTGAGTCCTTTTCCTCCCTTATCCAAGGCCACTACCTTTCCCCGTTACTCAAACCTATAAAAACACTTAGGTTAGGAAAATATCTACCCATATAGAGTTCAAAAAACCATACCCTCAAAATTTAAGCCTCCCTTTAGTCATAAATCCTTTTCAATAAGACTTTTGGTTTGAACCAAAAGAAGTTACCTGATTAAGAGACAACGTCTTCTCTTGAGCTCCCCAGTTTCATTTCCAATATTCACCCTATAAAATATAATTATTCCATTATTATATAACACATTATCATAAATATAATAGTATTTTTTTATGAAAATTTTTTGACCTACACTTACACAAACCTCCATCTAATGGGTAATTAACATAATGTTTCTGTGTACAATGAATTACTACCTCGCGAAACGATGATTGTTCATTTTTCCTTTACAACTTATAATGGGGGAAATTATGATATAAACTATATTTATATAAGGTATATATTATATTTATAATTTATTTATACTTATTTAATCTTTTAATAACATATACCTTTAATTATTTCCATTTTGCGTTAATACGATAACATTGTTTGACAAAGTCTGCACTACCGCCCCCTCAAAGCAATGTGATTTCTCCACAGGGCACATGGAATGTATAAAAATTATTATAATTAAACATATGATACATAAGAAACATATATATTATATTAATTAAATAATTACCTTTCTATAAATATATATATATATATCATTTTATTTATCATCCTTTCACATGCTGAATGAGTTACAATGTTATTCATGGGCATGTGGACTACTGCCTCCCCGACATAATATGATTCCTTTTTCATCACAAAAATTATATATAAAATTATATATAATAAAATAACATTTTATTTATGATATAATTTCCATTATGTAAAGATATAATTCAATTTAACTTCCATCCATAACAATCATTGAAAAAAGAGAACGTTACTTATGCGTACGTACAACCTACCGTCTCCATGATCATAACTTTGATTCATTTTTCGTAGTCATATTTAATGATTGGTTTTAAAATTATAATTTAAATATAAATATGATAATTATTTCATGATTATTATTATGGAGATGTTATATAATGACCACTTTGACCAAAGTAGACCTACCTATGTTTATTTTGACATATTAACCGAATTTAGTCAAAACACCTGATGTAAACTTAATTATTTAAGTAGTTGTATAAAAAAGTAATAAGTGAAATAAAAGTAATGTTAAACATGAAATATTTTCTAAATAAATTATAAAATTAACCTAAGTTAATTATAAAGTAAGTTAAAGGATGTTCACCCAAAAGGAAACTCAAGGTGAGGGATTCTCATCACACATTTTACATCCATGAGATAAATGTGATGTTCACAACATATATATTTTTTGTGGTGTATCCACTTATCCTTTTGTTATATTATATAATTAATACTTTTATCTTAATGTTATTTTAAACTTTCATTTAATATTATTCATTCATGAGGTATATTATTTAAAATGTTTCAAAGTTGTATGGGACACTTTGAAATGTTTAAAGATTGTTTTCCTCAACAATAAATTTAATGATCCTTCAATGGTATTTCCATTCAAGGAAATTATATGACTATTGTTCAATAAAACATTTCAATTTCTTTACTCTGGTTGTAAGTTACCATTTTAAGTATTAGTACCATTTTTCAACTCTTTATTACTCGAAATGTTTTAGACAATGTTTTTAAGAAAACATGACTTTATTTTTCTCTTTAGTCGGAGAACCTATTTTCTTCTTAAAACAAGGTCTTATTAAAATGTTTTAAAAAATGATTTTAAAATTATTTTTTAAAGAAATTTTTACCTTATTTTATTTTAACAATGTTTTCAAATTATTATTATTTTTTCTTTCCAAACAAGGGATTTTTTAACCCTTTTTATCATGCAAAAGGAATGTCATTTTACCTCGTACGACATGTATGGATTTACTAATTATCATTTCTTTGAATCTTCCTTTTCCTGTATAAAAGTGTTATTTTTAAAGAAAATTATTTCAAAAGTGATTTTCAATGAAAATTTTTTACAAAAAAATCATAATAAAAGGATATTTTCCTCATGAATGTTTTTAACAGGTCATTTTAAAGTATTTATATTCATCATCAACAACAACCTTTTATTATTACTCCAATTGGGATTTGTTGTATTAATATCATACTTATTCTTTCTCTAGGTGGTTTATTATTGATTTGGATAAGTATTGTATTCAAATTCACTTCCTTGAATCATTTTTTATTACCCTTTAAATATTAAATCTCTTATGATCATTTAACATTGAATTTCACCCTATTTATCCATGTCATTTATCATGGATATTAATTTTTCCTAATTTTTATACCATTTTACATATGTTGTCTATATTTATATTTATTTGATTATTTTGTGAAATATTCCTAATTTGGTATTCTTTATTCAATATGGGTATTTGATAAGGCATGTTATTTATTTTGATTATTTGATATGAGGAATAATTTGGATAGGAAATGACGGTTGGAGCCCAAAATTTATATATCTTCTCGATGCATCAATTGTTTTTCATGATAAAAATAAGTTATGGAAATGAAATGGGTTTCTATCCCTAGTTTTAAACCTTATTGTGAAATATCTTGACAGTATAATTTTTCATGTGCCTTAAACAAAATGTCCCATATGAAATCATTTCCCTCATATTAGTTTTAGTTATTATTAATCCATTATATTTTATGTCGAAATATATAAGGATACATTCCATTTTCAGTTATTTATATTATATTTGTTTCAGTTTCTCACCTTACCATATTTATTTTTCATTATCTAGTTTTTTTAATTGAATGTGTCATGTTATTACCTTTCCATATTGTTTAGTCACTTCCCTCTAAGTTTATTGATTATATGGAATGTGAGTTCAGTTATTTACCATGTCATAATTATTATTCTTGTTGATTCATTATTGCTTTTGATATATGTTTCCCTTACTAAGCATTTGATCTCACCTTTATTATTTTTATTTCCCCAAGAATCAAATAAGCGTACTATGAAAGATATGCATTGATTTACTAGAAGGAATAACGTTCCCATGAAGTTATTTAGAAAAAAATATGTTGTAATTAGTGTATTCAGTTATAATAAAAGAATCATGTATATATCTATTTTACAAATACTATTAAACTCTTTGGTCCTTTAGGGTTTGATTCCTTATAATCATGCCAATGTAATTAGTAGTAGATACCATCTCTGGGACTTCTAGGATTGGGTCTCTACAATTGGGATCAGAGGGAGGTTAAATAGAAACCTTTGGTACTTGATTTTAGAAAATAGGTTAGAGAACATAACACTAACATATAATTTAAGGATAAGTATAGAATAACATCATAGAAATTTTATTAAGGTAGATATTATGTGGGTATTCTTTGAAATACATCCCTGTATGGATATTACAAGTGGATGTCATTTTAACACAAATGTACCTAGGAGTAAAAAATCTGACAAGTTGTTCGGAGTTTGACTCGAGGTAAGCTGGTACACAAAAATGGCCCTTACTAAGAACCTATTTTGACAATCCCAAGGTATATTCATAGGATAATCCATATTTTATTTAAAACCCATTAGGAAGAATTTGAATAGATAATCCAAATGAATATCCTAAGTTAAACATAAGGTATCTTAGATTGAAAATAAGGTGTCATGTTTTAAAAATTAAATAAATGATATTATGTATATATGTTTTGCTAAGGAAGGACCAATTTTGATGAGGTTTTTTTGCGATTCAATAATTGAAATATAGAAGTATTTTACCAATGGTATTTTGGCTATAATAATCATGAAACGTTAAGGAATATGCTTGATTTTAGAAGCATATGTATTAGAGGAAAAGGTTGTTTGAGAAATAATTCCTTTACATTTATATAGACATAACTTTAAAGGTATAGATAACCTTTAGGGGTCATATGATCATTAAGGAAATTGTACTAATAGTAAAATAATATTATGATACATTATAAAAATGGTTTTATTGAAAACCTATGTTAAAAGGCTATTTCAAGGATGTTCGTTAGATTTTTTTCTGAAATTATATTAATATAGTTTTAGAAAAGGAAAACCTATAAGATGGGTGATAACTAATAAAATCCCACAAGTCCATGGGTCTTAAACCCATGACCGAAGGACATTAAGGGTTTTACGCCAACCACTGACCTACCCAATGTCCTGGTTAATTTTTTATTGTTTTTATTTTATCAATTTGATGAATAAATATTAATGATGAACCATTAATATAACTTTTTAGGATTAGAGATTAATCTATTAACCATATTGGTTTTGGGAGATAGTTTGAGACAAATATTTAGGTTTTCCACTCTTTTATTGGCCTAATGATCCTTTAAAATTTTCTTTTAGTGCCTCATGTAAAACATTATCGGTAATTAATTTCTAGGAGTAAAGGAATAAATTATAATTAGATCGAAGTACAAAAAAACATTTGGATTGTCCATATGAAATTGAAACATATCAAGTAATAATAGTTCATTATATTTTTATTTAGTTAAAGAATTACCCAATAGTAGGAAAATAACTTAGAAAAAAAATTATCCTAATACCTTAATTTCTATTGAACTGATAGAATTCAAAATTGTCAAAAATTTATGGAATTGAGGGCATCAACTTTCTATTAATCATTCAATAATTTTTTATTGATAACCAAAATCAATCCCTATAAATATTTATATTTTTCCTTCAAGTATGTATCTCTACTTTCCATTGATGTTCTCATACATAGAGGCCTAGTTACATGGTAGTCCATGTGACCTTTCTACTTTCCATTCTCTCTTTTATAGAGGATGAATTATGAACCCTTATCACAATGTGGTATTTAAACATAATAAATATAAAAAAATATTTCCATGATCTATTTTAAATTGTGAGGACAAAATTTTATTAAGGTGGGTAGAATGTAACACCCTCAAATTCTCAAGTGAAACTTTATATTCGATAGCGTGTATGACACGTGACACCAAGCACATAAGGGAATATAATATACATATTTTTAAAATAAATTTACTACTTAAAATAAATTTTACATATTTTAATGAACAAAAAATTAATTTATCATGCATTACACACAAAAGAAACCTTCTTTTATAGCTTGTGTTACACGCAATACTGAGTTTTATCAAACAATAATATATTATTAAAATATTAATATTTAATATAATACGATATAACCTATATTTTATGTTAGAGTTTATGAATAGTATTATCTAAATTATGAAAATTTTTTGTTTATATAATATAATATTAATATACTGTTAACCAATTAATGAGAAACTAAAATAAGAACCAATTGGATATAAAAAAATATTATTATATTTATGCTTCTGATGGAGTTTCATCTTAATAAAAAAATAATTAATTAAAATTGTTTAATTATTTTAACTAAATATATTTTTTATATATTAAATAAATTTTTTTATATTCATCCATTTGTTTTTATAGGCATAAGATAAGAACAAACTATATTATACACATAAAAACCTATATTTTTATAAAATTAATTTTACCACCTTTTAATGGATAACCCATTTTAAATCATAATTTTGAATCTTGAATTGATTTAATATTTAAAAATAAAATTAAAATTTTAAATAAAAACCTAATAATTAGGTTACGGTGGATTTTTTGATATTTTTCTGAAATATTAAATTTTTTAACAAATAGTTCAAAATACTGAATTCTTGTTCAAAACTTCTTTTTCATCTAATATATTTATATGGTTAAATTATAATTTTAATTGGTTTTAAAGTTTAATTAGATCATATTTTTATCAATTAACACAATTTATTCCATTTTAATAAATTTCACCTTGAAATTGATTATAAAAACATAGAAAACATTCGAACATTTTTACTTTAAACCTGCATTATCGTTCCGTCTGTTGGATTAAATTTTAATAAAATTATGTCACTACTATGATTTTAACTCTGAAAAATGGATTCCATATTTATAATAATATCAATTTATTATTTTTAGTAAGACTAACTTTGTTTTTGACCAAAAATATTAGTGAAAGTGATTAGAATTAATTACAATTATTAAGGAAATATTAAGTTTAATAAAGAAATAAACCTTTAACGTAGGGGCCCAAATGACCTATAAAATTTTACAATACCCATTTTATTTCTATAATTATTTCATTAACCTTAAATAATTTATTGTTTTTGTTTTTAAGACTTTTTCAGGTAAAAGCTTCTTTTTAAAAATACCATGTGAGTCTTTTTCCTCCCTTATAAAATGCTACCACCTATCCCAATTCCTCAAACATATCAAACCAATTATTTTGAAAAAATATATTCCCATATAGATTCCAAAAATCTATCCCCTCAACCTTGTACCCTTCCAAAGAATCCATTTGATACAAACCAAAAGAAGGTTCCCGATTAATATGTAACATCTTCTCTCAAACTCTCAAGTTTCATTTACTTTATCAACCCCTTAAAATATCTTTATTCGATGTTTATATAAAAAAACCAGTATCCTAAATATAATAGGACTTTTTTATTTAAAGTTTTATACCTACCCTTACACACACCTAAATCAAATTGGTAACAGACATATTGTTTCTATGTATGGCGAACTATTGCCTCACGAAACGATGATTGTTCATTTTTCCTTTACCACCTATCATGGTGTCCATTATGATATAAAATATGTTTATATAAGATATATATGATATTTATTATCACTTTATACTATTTTAATCCTTTTATAACACATAACTATAATACTTTACATTTTTCATTAATACGATAACATCATTTGAAGAAGTATAGACTACCGCCCCCTCAAAGCGTTGTGATTTTTTCACATGATACATGGAATGAATAAAAGATGATGATAATTAATCATAAGAGATATACAAAAAATATATATGATATTAGTTACATAATTACCTTCCTATAAATATATATATCATTTTCTTTATTACCCTTTCACACACTTAAAAAGTGATAACATTATTCATGGATGTGTGGAATATTGCCTCCTTGACATGATGTGATTCCTTTTTCATCACAAGAATTATATATATAATTATATGTGATTAAATAATATTTTATTTATAATATAATTATAATTATTTAAATATAAAATTCTACTTTACTTCTTTCCATAACGATCATTGGAAATGAGTATGTTACTCATGCATATGTACAGTTTACTGTCTCCATGATCATAATGGTGATTCATTTTTCAAAATCATATTTAATGATTGGTTTTAAAAATATAATTTATGTATAAATAGGATAATTATGTCATGATTAACATTCTGGATATGTTATATAATGACCCCTTTGACCATATTTGTCCTACCAAAGTAGATTTTTACACATAAACCGAATTTGGTCAAAACACCCGATTTAAACATAATTATTAATTAGTTTTATACAACATAGTAACAAGTGAAATAAAAGTAATGATAAAAATTAAAAATGTTATCAATAAAGTATAAAATTAACATAAGTTTATTATGCATGAATTTAATGGATTTTCACCTGAAAGGAAACTCGAGGTAATGGATTCTCATCTCACATTTTACATTTGTGAGATGAATATCATGTTCCCCACATACATATTTTTGTGTGGTGTATCTAACACCCCTTTTTTTATATTATATCATTAATCCTTCTACCATAATGGTAATTTAAACATTCATTTAATATTAATACTTCATGAGTTTTATCATTTAAAATGTTTCAAATGGGTATGGGACACTTTTTAATGTTTAAAGAATATTTTCCTCAAAAATAACTTTAATGATATTTCAATGGTATTTCCATTCGAAGTAATTATAGGAACATAGTTTAATAAAACCATTCATTTTTTTTACTTTGGTTATTCAGTACCATTTTCAAGTATTAGTACTATTTCTTCACTCTTTGGTACTCAAAATGTTTTAGAATTTGTTTTTAAAAAAACCTGACTTTATTTATCTCTTTAGTCGGAGAACCTATTTTCTTCTAAAAACCATGTTTTATTAAAATGTATTCAAAAATTCTTTTAAAATTATTTTTTAATGAAATTTCTACCCTTTTTTTCTTTTACCAATGTTTTCAAAGGATTATTATTGTCTCTTTCTTGACAAGTAATTTTTCAAACCTTTTTACCATAAAAAAGGAATGTTCTTTTACCTCGTATAAAAAGTAAAAATTTACTCATAGTCATTTCTTTGAATCTTCCTTTGAATTTCTAAAAGTTTTCTTTTTAAAGAAACTATTTTCAAAAGTTATTTTCAAGGAAAAGGTTTTTCAAAAGGTTTTTCATAATAAATGGATATTTTCCTCAAAAATGTTTTTAAAAGGTCATTTTATAGTATTTATTTTCATCAACAAAAAAACCCTTTTTATTACTCCACTTGGGAGTTTTTGTATTGATACCATCTTTTTTCTTCCTCTAGATGGTTTATTTTTTATTTTTCCAAGGATAGTTTTCACATTCGCTTTCATGAATAATTTTTTATTCCATTTGAAATATTAAAACTTCTATGATAATTGAACATTGAATCTCCCCCTAATTATCCATTTCATTTATCATGGATATTACTATTTTCTAGACCATATTCCATTTTATAGAGAGTGTATACTTTGATAGTTATTTGATTATTTGGGGAAATATTGATAATGTTTTATTCTTTATTAAATATGGGTATTTGATAAGGCATATTATTTATTTCGATTAATCGATATGAGGAATGCGTTAGATATGCAATGATGGGTGGAGCCTGACCTTTATATAGCTCTTTAATGCTTTGATAGGTTCTTATGAAGAAAACAAGTTGTTCAAATTAAATGGGTTTCTATCTATAGTTTTAAAATATCCTATGAAAGGTCTTGATGGTATAGGTTTTCACGTGCCTTAGAAATTACATCCATTAAGAAATCATTTCTCTCATATTAGTTTCAGTTATTATTTATCCATGATATTTTTCATTGAAATATTTATGGATACATTCCATATTTAGTTATTTAGATGTAATGTGTTTCAGTTTCACACCTTTCCATATTTAGTTTCCCTTATCTATATATATTAATGGCATATATCTAGTTATTAACTTTACATATTTTTATGCACTTCCCTCTAAGTTCATTTATTATATGAAATGTGATTTCAGTTATTTACCATGTCATAATTATTATTCTCATTGATTCATTATTTCTTCCACTATATTTTTCCCTTATCATGTATTTGAGCTCAACCTTATTATGTTCATATCCCTAGGAATTCAATAATCATACTATGAAATATTTAAAATGATTTACTATATGGAATAAAGTTACCCTTGATGTTATTTAGAAAAAAAATTATATTGTAATTAGTGTATTCATTTTTAATAAAATACTCATGTATATATCTAGTTTACCAAGACTAATAAACTATTCAGTCCTTCAAGATTTGATTCCTTGTAATCATATTAACGTAATTAGTAGCATACATCCGCTCTGGGCCTTCAGGGGTTGGGTAACTATATCTCCCCTCATAGATAAGTAGAATAGGGGGACCCATATTATATTTTTACATTACCTATTTAAAAATTATCCCACAAATCTAGGGGTATGTACACACCTTGCTATTTACTAGGGGAACATGACATGAGAATAAAGCTAAATAATTGTGGCAAAGAGAATATGCGGTGGTTCTTACCATAAAAAACATCATCTAATAATGGATTCTTGTAAAATAAAATTATGTAAAACTATGGAAAGTGTAAAATATAGCACCCATTGCGGGATTTTCACCCAAGATATTCCTTCCCTTTTTTATTATGTTTTTGTTTAGAATATGTGTGGGAGAGGTAATAACCTAATATAGTTTTAGGTTTTTCTTTTCATTTCATATTGTTTCTTTATATAGAACAAAAGTTATCATGATGGGAGGATGTTGTTCCATCTTTTTCAACATGAGGAATCTACTAGGTGAAACCTTCCATAATTTGGAGTAGATACTATAACAACCTGAACTATTATCAATAAAATTACCCTTTTTGGTTTAATTAAATATATTATGGTTATAAAAAACACATGCACTTCTTTTCTTTATATTCAATTGGATTTAAATGACTATTAAGTATCTTCACTATTGATAATGTAGCCACTGAGAAGTGATCACATGACTAGTATAAATATAGGGTTTTAACACAAATCTATTTTTCATAGACAAAGGTAGTGATTACCTCAATCAGTAAGATCGTACCCTATGAATCCCATTTATCAAATATTATAAGGGATATAGAATTTCTAGGATTTACCCGGGACCAATCCCATGTTGAGATCCAAAAACTAATGCATGAGTGGAATTGTTTATGAGAGAAGTTCAAGCTCATCGAGATCATCTCCCAAACCATGTTCACTGAACGGACCCATGAAAGGCCCATTTGCATGAACCTTACTCTTACGGTGTATTCTGGTGTATTAAAGGGATATGTATCAATACCCAATAAATATAAATATTTAGATTTTTTTATATAATTATGAATATATTTTCATACTATTATTTATACTTTGTAAATAATTTTTAAAGCACAAATTGTATTTTTTATATATATTTAAATTCAATTAATGAATTTATAAATTAATGGATTTTTGAAGTAAATAATATTTTAATAAATTATTATCAATAAATAAATTTTATTGAATATAAATGATCATCTAATTTTTATGAAGTCAAATGTAATTTTTATTAAGATTCGAAAACTGCTATTTGTCAAAAACTCATCATTTTTAATAAATATAGATTTTTATTTTCAAAGATAAAATTATCATATTTATAAAATTATTTATATAAAATAAATATTATTTTTGGAATCATTACATTGAAATTATCCAATGGTGAATTTTTCATAATTTTCTGAGACACTCAAATTTTTGGGAAAAAATTAAATACCATACAAATAAACATTGTGTTTTATGACAGAACAATGACCCAAAAGAAATGTAATAAGTAACATAAATGAAATAAAAAACCAAATATATGTTTTCCCTTTAAAATAATGTAATTTTATGTTTATTTTAATAATTTATAAAGCCTTAATGAATTCTTTAATGCTTATAATATATTTTAATAGTTTAAAATCATTTCTTTAAGAGTGTGACTCACCTCCACATGAGAAAGGGAATTATTTTATTATCCTCAAACCATGACCTTATAAAATTATTTAAACTAATTCCATTTGTATGAAATCATGGGATGGTTTTTGGTTTTAAATATTTTATTATGTAGTGTCCAAAACCAAAATAATACAGAAATCCCCCTCCTTTCCTATATAAACCCACCCATGGTCCCATTTCTCTTCACTAAAAATATTTGGAGAACTAAAAAACTCTTCCCCTACTCCCTAGAGTCTTCCCAAAGTTCCAAAAATCTCTCAATAATCCCCTACCAAGCCTTTAGAGTTACACATTCAAGTAAGGGATCCTCACATTTCTCTCCTTTCAATTCAAGCACATTCTTTGAATGTAGTCTTTTTCATTTGAATTTTTTATATTTTAATTAATTTATAATCATTCCATTACTTTAAAATGATTTTTATATTAATTTTCTATCATTTATCCTCTATCATTTTGACCCTTACCTATGCCTTTACTATGTTGAAATTCTGTAAGGCATCTTCCACTCTCTTCTTTTATTAAGAAATCCTTTTATGTTGTGTCTTTTAATTTCCATTTTCTCATGTTCAGATATTTTCTTCCATATAACCATAATGTCTATATTATTTAGAAAATATGAGATCCCAGTTATCTCTCATTTATCCATCCTATGAACCTTTATGTACACCTATTACTATTCCAAAATTCCATAAGGTATCCTCACTTTCTCTTCTTTATTCAATATTATTTTTAAAATTAAGCAATATATTTCCACTTCCAATTATTGGTACATGTCTCTAAATGTATCTATTAAAACCCGTTTTATGTCCAAATTATGATAGATCCCTTTCACTGTCATAAATCATTTTTATGAATTTTTATGTGACCTTGTTATCTTGCCTAAATTGCCCAACGATTTTCTGTGCCAAAGTAATTGTGTGGTGAATACCATACCCATTTTTCTATCACGTGTATTCACCTTTATGAACATATACTTAATGATTGGATACTTACATATATTTATTCCAAATTCCTTGATCATGTAATAAATTATTATGTAGAATTAATCCTTGTTATATAACCTATGTGGCACACATAAGAATGAGAATGAAATGATTATGAAGGGTGCGCCCTGATATCCCTCCAATGCATTGGGTAATATTTAGTATCATGATACATTAAATGGAATAGTCTTAGAATCTTTCATTGACTCATTCTCCCCCATATACAATTATCATTGTCTCATGATCCTCCATGTGTAATGAGACTTTACTCATGCTTATGTCATGTTGTATGTTTTTGCCACATTTCTCATGTTATGATTATCATGAAATATCATGCCTTATTATTCATGATCCTTTTATTATCCATTGATATGCCTATTGTCTAACATGTATTATCTTCTTCATGCTATTACATTTTTATTCCCCTTACTAGGATTTACATCCCATACGTTTCTTTTGTTTTCCCTATGATATCCCATGCAGTTTTATGATCGTTGGAATATTATGATCGTGTTAAGGAAGTTTTCAATAATTTTTTTCTATCCCATGTTCAAAATGTGATGTTTTGAACCTATTTTCCAAAGACACTTTACCTCTCAAACTTCTATGTTTTATTAGGTGTAATTTTATGTAATAAATCATTTTTAAGTGTTAGATAAAGAGAAGGTTCGTTATAGATTGTATCATAGGATAGTTTTAGTTTTTTTTTATTAGGATTAGAAACCACAAGAAAAAAACTTAGGATTAGAAAACTCTATCGAATGCCTTAGGGATAAGACTAAGTATAAGAAGACATCCCTAGATTTTGGTAAGTATAGAGTAAGTGGTTTATAAAACAAATACATCCATGTATGGTCACTACAAGTGGACGTGGTTCTGGCACAAATGTACCTAGGGGTAACAAATCTGACAATATGTTTCAGTCCTAACTCAGGGAAATCTGGTACACAAAAATGGGCCTTACTGTGCACTTAGTTTGACACTCTCCGGGGATATTATTTTGTAATTTAATATTCTCATTGTGAAACATTATTAATAGAACAAAATGCCCATAAGAATATATGATCATGGATAGCATAGATTGAAGCCTAAAAACTCATAAGTTAAGGAGATAAATGTAATTTATAATTTATACCTTTAATTTCATTGGATTAACCTCTACATATTTAAATTGTTTATGATTCTCATCCCTAATTTTCCTTTTTATTCTATCCAATGGACAAAAATATGAGTAATCGTGTTAACAACCGATGTGAAGGGTAGTGTGATTATTTATGCAATGAGATGCCCAATCCGATGGGAGAGAGAATCACAAACTTTTTCATAACACTCTCTCATATAACTCATGTTCTAAACAGAAACCTAAATCAAGAGGAGTGCCCAACCCCCCTCCGCCAAAGAGAGAACAACCCAAAATTGAGAGCTTCAGGCGACAAAGGCCTCCTAATTTTAATGGATCATCTGATCCCTTAATAACGAAAAAATGGATCAACTCCATTAAGAAGTTCTTATCCATCCTTCAATGTTTCAAATAAGAGACGGTTCTTATGGATATTTATCATATAGAGGGATATGTTGATCAGTATTGAAAATTGATCGAGAATATGAAGCCTGAGGAAGATATCAAAACAATGGAGTAGAATGAATTCTGGAAAAAAAAATCAATAAATATTTTCCATGCACTCTATAACTTAAAATGGAAAGGGATTTCCTTGAACTCATGCAAAAATACAATGAATCTATAGGGTAGTGTGAGGAAAACTTCACAAGACTTGCATGATATGACTCTAGTTTTGTATTCACTCTTGAATGAATGGTTGACCACTTCTTTGGTGGGATAAAACCTAGTCTACAAAAATCCTCAGCGATCTGTGACATTGATAACTATGAAGAATTTTTTTGATGTTCCCTCAAAGTTGAAATAGATATCAAAAAACTTAAAGGGTATCATGGGTATAATAAAAATAAAATGATGTTTAATTATGAAAATTTGATAGAGAGGTCTAACGGTGCCATGAAATTTCAACATCCCACTTGTCAAGGGTTTAGGAAGAAGCACCCTGGAAATTTCCTTAAGGGAATAAGGAAATGTTTTAGGTGTGGTAATGGTGGAAACCTATATAATAATTACCGACAGGAGAAGTGTACAATTTTGATCGAGGAAAGTAACTCTCCTATCAACCCTCAACGCATTATCCATTACTGCAATCGTAATAAACTATGCCACTTTGTGAATCAATGCCCTAAGCCAAGGGTTTTTTGAGGCAACCAATAGCTTCTAATGCAGTAAAGGAAATAATTTTCCATCACAACCACCAAAGTGAATCCCAACAATGAAGTGGTGATAGGTAATCAAGTTATTCATTCAAGAATATAGATTGTACTTTTTGATTCTGGTTCTTTGCAATCCTTTATATCACAAAATTTTAGAATAACTGTTCAAACACCACAAAAAAGAATGGAAGTAGAGGTGTTGGTAAGTATGGAAAATGGGGTTATTATTGCATCCCAAGTATATAATTCCTCCCCTATCATAATTTTTTGGATTAACCTATCATCAAACCTTTTCATACTCCCATTAGTGGAATTTGATACAATTAAGGGAATGGATTTGATTTCCCTTTATAGACACAACATAAATTTCCATAAGAAGGAAATCACTATCTATCAGGTGAACCGACCCATGATTCTATAAAATTTCAAAGAGGGGTATGAAACTTCTTTAGAATCATCATCTAAAGAATGGATATTATTACTCTTTGAGCAAGCACATCTAGCTCTAATGATTGATTCTAAGGAAAGGAATATCCTCAAAGACATGCCTATTGTGAGGGAATACATTGATGTGTTTCCTGAGGAATTTTCAGGTCTTCCTCATAACCGAGAGGTTGAATTTTAAATTGAACTTATACCTAGGGAATGGCCAATATCCAAGACTCCATATAGGATTGTTTTTTTGGAACATGAGGTACTGATGAAACAACTATAGGAGAATCTATATAATGGATTCATATACCTAAGTGATTCACCATAGGGTGCACTGGTCCTCTTCTTAGAAAAAAAATGATGGGCCAATGTGCCATTTCATTGATTATCCTGAGCTCAATAAGATCACAATAATTAAAAAGTATCTTTTTCTATGAATTGATTACTTGTTCGATTAGCTATGTTGAGCATAATATTTCTCTATGGTGGATCTACAGTCGTGATATTACCATGTTAGGGTAAAGAATGAAGATATACCCAAGACTAATTTTCATACAAGGTATGGGAACTACGAGTTCATAGTGATTCTATTAGGACTCGCTAATACTCTATAAATCTTTATGGACTTAATGAATATACTCTTTAGAGATTACCTCAATAATTTTTTGGTAGTATTTATAGATGATATTCAAAAATACCCCAAAACCAAAGAGGAGCATGAGGAACTTCTAAGAACTATTCTAAAGACCTTTTTAAAGGATAATCTCTATTAAAAGTACAGAATGTGTGAGTTCTGGTTAAATGAAATATCATTCTTGGGGCATATCATCACAAGAAATGTGATATTTGTTGATCCTTCAAAGACAAAACCAATTAAATTATAGCGACCCAACCTTTTCTTACATTACTATTACATCATTTTAAAGATAAATAACATAATAGTATTACACATATAGGATCCAAAGGTTTAGTGTCTTGGTAAAACTAGGACCATAGATAACAATTACAACATCAAGAATAAAAATTTATTTAATTCCTTCTTCTCTAGCTTCTTATTGGAACTTGAACTCTCCTTAGTACATATAGTCACATAAAGATATACATAAAAAGGGGAGAGATAAAATCCCAATAAGAGGATATATAAGAACAATATAAAAATGGGTGAGCATAACCATAACATAGGCAAAGGATCATGAATATGAGATGAATCATTAATAAAAGACTTGAAAAGTGGCAAAGCATAAAAAATGAAATATCATGTCTTAATGGTTTACTACAACACATACTATTGAACAAAGATATCATCTTGTTCACACATTATTTCACTAAACTCATGAGATTCAACACTTTACTCAATGCATTAGAGCACTGTATAATTCTGGGCACACCCGTCACATTGAAACATTTATATTGCACTATATAATTCTGGGTGAATTCATCACATCATAACATTATCATTTATCATGCATGAACAATGAACATATATCATAAAAAAACTATGTAATTTAATGGGTTTCATCTCATAATAACACATTCATAAACTTTGGTTTCCCAAAAGAAATATGGAATAACATACATGTTACAAGAACCGTCAACCTTTAATGAGAATTAAAATGTGTATTTTTGAAAAAATAGTTCTTTTGGAAAACATTTTTTTGACATAAATTTCAATAGAAAACATTTATATACCATAAATTATAATATAATAAAGAAACAATTATTTTTAAGTAGTGACCATACTAAAAATGGAGTGAAAGAGGGAGAACCTAAAGAAATAAAGTTGGTTTCGAGATTTTCCCCTTACCATGTATCATAACGCTTTCTTCACATTACTGTCATGTATAACCACATTAGATTAATTAATTGAGAATTAGATAACCTTCTGTACATGAATATGGTTAATTATGGTTTCATTAATTTATTTTATGGGCCATTGGATTTGTTATAGTGTTTAAAAATATTGTTCGAGAATGTTCGTTTTTATGGTTTTCTTGAGCAGTTCACATGTATTCATAAATGAAAGTTCATATTGAACATTGATAAACATCCAGAATGGATATTTCATGTTATTAATGATATTCTAGAAAATTAAATTATATTATAATTAATTATATTATATACCACATGGATGAATCGTTAGATGAGAATTAAATTGTGGTTGTTTGAGTTAATTTGGGTGGTTTTTCGACCACAACGAACTTGTTTTCATTAATCACTTAGTAATATTAACATAAGTTAGTTAAATAACGTAAAATAGGAAATAATACATATATTATATTCTTTTGCAACCAAAAATATGGTTTCAGGACCATATTTGAAGGTTGAAATGGAAAAAATAAAACATGTCGTTCTTGAAGGTGATAGATTAACACATCACGAACAACGTTTTCTTTTATAAAATAAAAGGAAGAGGAGAAGGGGTTTCGATGGTAAAATATCCCATTAGTATCATAACATTACATTATATGTGTGATAATATAGTTACCATACCATTTGAATGAAGATGGGTGGGGAGAGAATAAGAAAAGAACTTGAAATTGAAAGGAAATTAAAGGAAAGAGGGAGAGAAATTACCTCTTGAATCCTCCTCTTGATATCCTCCTTAAGGGACCTAGGATTGTTGTTTTGATGAGAACAAAAGATCTTGGACATGGGGTAGGGTCTAGGTAATATTCTTGGGTAGATTTTAGACCACTATTTAAGCTTTATAGGTGTGAGGAAATGAGGGTTGTGAAGGGTGGTATTTATAGTGGAGGGGAGAGGGTTTTCCTTAATATTTAATTTATTAGTTTATTAATTTCCCCTAAGAGAAGGAATAGTGAGTCTTACATGACCAAGAATAGTAAATGGGGAATGTGAGTTCTAGATTTGGGTTCTTACATCACTTGTGATGCCAAGAATAGTGGGTTTAAATTATAATGTATTTATACGGAAAATTAATGTATTTTACTATTCACCTAAAATTCAAGTATTTCAAAAAAAATCCAAAAATTCACCCTTACCATTATTCAATGTTTGGAATCCAAAAATGAAGTTCATTTTTTAAAAATAATTTTCTAAATATTATTATTTTAATATTTATTTAAAATCATAATTTGTTATCAAAAACTAGTTTTAAAACATTCATTTACTTATTCTAAAATATAGGTATATTATACTTTCAACTTGAATATTATTTTTATATTATCATAGGAAATGTTACTATTCATTAGGGTATATCAGTATTCATAAGGTTATGTTACTATTCATTATGGTAGGTTACTATTCACCAAAATTTAATTTTTCCTTATTGGACTCTAAAAAACATATTGATTGCAACTGTGTATGTCAGATTTTCTAAAATCCAAACACAAAAGTGAAAAAATTATGTTTAAAGGTCACTTATAAAATAGTAGTCCATTATGTTATGTTTTCAAGTGATTTTATGACATGATTATAATAAGGGTAGTTCCATTGAAAAACATTGGGTCTTTACATTCTTCCTCCCTTGTGAAATTTCACCCTCAAAATTTCACTTTACACAAACAGGTGAGGGTACTTCTCCTTCATCGCCTACTCTAGTTCCTAAATAGCTTCTTCAAATTTATGGTTCCTCCGCAACACTGTGACAAGGTGGGTTTTCTTGTTGAGTAGAACCTTATCTCTCTGGTCCAGAATCCCTGCTGGTTTCTCCTCATAGGAGAGATCATCTTCCAATTGTACCACCTCTGAGTTCTGTACATGTGTGGGATCTGGTATGTACTTCCTCAGGAGTGATACATGAAACACATCATAAAATTGGTCAATATTCAGTTGAAGTGCAAGCCGATAGGCCATAAATCTTATTCAGTCAAGGATCTCAAAGGGGCCAATGTACCTTGGTCTTCAATTCCCTTTCTTTCCAAACCACATGACCCTCTTCCATGATGATATTTGAAGGAAGACTTGTTCTCAAATGTTGAACTCCAAGTCCCTTCGACGGTTGACAGTGTAGCTCTTTTTTCAACTATGAGCAGCTTTTATGTGTTTCTCGATGACATGAACCTTCTCTGTCACCTCTTGCACAAGATCTAGTCCAAGTAGCTTTCTTTCTCCAACTTCATCCTAACAGGTTGGAGTTCTATATTGCTTTCCATACAGAGCTTCATATGGAGCCATCTAAATACTCGAGTGGAAGTTATTATTGTATGAGAACTCAACCAATGGGAGATTATAATCCCATCCACATTTGAATTTTAGATAGTAGGATCTTATAATATCTTCAAGCCTCTGAATAGTCCATTCAGATTGGCCATTAGTTTGGGGGTGATAGGTTGTGCTGAAATTTAATTCAGTACAAAAAGCATGTTGAGGACTCCTCCAGAATTTAGATGTGAACCTTGGATCATGGTTAGAGACAATCAAGATTAGAACATCATGTAGTATCACCACTTCCTTCACATATATCTTTTCATGTTGTTCAAGTGATAGTTCTTCCCAAATAGCAATAAAATGGGCAGTCTTGGTGAGTCGGTCAACCACAACCCATATCGCATTATTCCCCTTCGATGTCTTCGGGAGACTCATGGAAAAGTCTATATTGAAACTCTCTCATTTCCACATGGGTATAGTCAACGTCTACATCATCCCTTTGTACTTTTTTCACTCTTCTTTAACTTGCTGGAATACCAAGAACCTTGATATATATTCTGCAATCTCTTTCTTCATGTTATTCCACCAGAAGTGTTCTCGGAGATCACAGTACATCTTGGTACTCCCTGGATGGATAGATAATGTTGAGCCATGTGCATTGTCCAATAGCTCCTTCTTTAACCCGGGAAATGAAGGAACACAAATCCACATTCCAAACCAAATCACACCATCATTGTCAATATGGAACTCTTGCAGCTTCCCTTTCATTACTGCATTCACCCTCTTTTGTATCTCCACATCATCCCTTTGTTCTTCCTTAAACTTCTCTTGGATGGATGGTCGCGCAATCATTTGGGAAAGGTAGGATGTATCCCCAGCCCTTATGATTTCTAAATCCATCCTTTGCATATCCAAGAAGATAGGGTCTTTATTAATCCATAACATGGATAGAGTAGCAGGTTCCTTTCTACATAGAGCATCAGATACTTTGTTCACCTTTCCAGGATGATAGTGAATAGAGAAATCATTATCCTTGATTAGCTCCAACCATCTCCTTTGACACATTTTGATCTTCTTTTGTGTGAAAATATAATTTAGGCTCTTGTGGTCGGTGTATATGTCACACTTCTCACCATAAAGGTAGTGCCTCTTTATTTTCAAGGAAAAAAACACAGATGTTAGCTCTAGATCATGTGTTGGGTAGTTCTACTCATGGATCTTCAATTATCGTGAGCCGTAGGCTATCAAATTGTCATTTTTCCAGAGTACGTAACCCAATATTTTTTTTTGAAGCATCACTGTATATCATAAAACTTTATCCACTTTTCAGTAGTGTGAGTACAGGTGTAGTGATCAGCCTTTTCTTTAGCTTCAAGAAGAATCCTTCACATTCATCAATCCATACATACTTTAACCCTTTCCTTGTTAACATAGTTATCGGGCTTGACAATCATGAGAAATTTCTCACAAAATGTCAGTAGTACCTAACTAATCCTAGAAAACTACATATTTCGGTGACACTAGAGGGACTAGGCCATTCTTCAATAGCCTTGTTTTTTAGGGTCCATAGAAATTCCCTCACTTGTGATCACATTTACCAAGAATGTGGCTTGCTTCATCCAAAAGTCACACTTGATAAACTTGGAATAAAACTTCTCCTTTCTCAATATCTCCAACACTAGTCTTAGATGTTCTTCATGTTCCTCCTTACTCTTGGATTAGATGATAATATCATCAATAAACACTACCATGAATTTGTCGAGGTAATTTTTAAAGACTCTATTCCATAAATCTATGAAGATTGTAGGGGAATTAGTATGTCTGAAGGGAATAACCATAAACTCATAGTGACTATACCTTTTATAGAATGAAATCTTATAAATATATTCTTTATTTACCTTTAGATGATGATATACAGAATGAAGATCCAACATTGAGAAGTATTGAGCTCCCTTAAACTGATCAAAAAAGTCGTCAATCCTTGGAATAGGATAAATTTCCTTTATGGTGATCTTGTTGAGTTCCTAATAATTGATACATAGCCGCATGTTCCATCCTTCTTCTTCACAAAGAGAACTACCGCACCCCAAGGTGATGCGCTAGGGAATATGAAACCTTTGTCCAGATTCTCTTGAAGCTACTTATTTAACTCCTCCAGTTCGATAAAATCCATCCTATAGGGGCACTTTGAGATAGGAGTAGCTCTGGGTTTGAGTTCTATTGAGAACACTACCTAATGATCCAGGGGAATTTCGGGTAACTCTTCAAAAAATACATCACCGTATTCCATAACAATGGGCATGTCTGCAAGTTTGGAACCTTCCTTTGACTCAACCATTTGGGGGAGGTATGCTTCTTCATAGGGAATCGACACCCACACCATTAAAGGCTTTTTCAAAGGAGATTCATGATCTTCCATGAATTTGTAGATGAGTATGGGATGGTTTGGAATATGAAAAGATATTTCCTTTTCCTGATAGTTGATATGTTCTCTATATAACGAGATCCAATCCATCCCCATTATAGCGTCGAATTCCACAAAGGGAAGTATAATGAGATCCTCTGGAAGAATCGTCCCACATGCGCCAAGAGGAGAAGAGTCAAACACTTGGGTTCAAATGGTTTCACCACTTGGTGTTTTTATAGATATATCTATTTCAAAGATTTGGGGATTCTATTCTATAGTTCTAGAAAAACCTGAAACATATAAAGGAATGCATAGATCCATAATCAAATAAGACTTTTCCATTATTGATTGAATAGGAAGTGTACCTTGTACGATGTCATTATCTTTCTCCACTTATACAGTAGTGATGGAATAAGCCTTCCCTTGTTCCTTTGGATTTTCTGGCTGCTGACACTGATTACCCTTGATAACATGTAGTTTAGTGCATTGGCTTGCATAATACCCTAACTCCCTACAGTTGTAGCATTGAACCATGGGTGGTTATCTTCTGTATTCCACCACATTATCCTCGCTTTTCATGTATTTTCGACACTCTTGAGCATGGTGTAATTATTTCCCACACATGAAGCACTTCCCCATCCCATTGAGGAAATTCACATGGTGCAACTTCCCAAATTTTTGGCATGTGTGTCATTGAGTTTTCTTCCCACCATTTTCATTAGATATATCGGCTTGAAACTCCATATTTCATTTCTTATCACCACAATCATGGGACCATTCTCCAAACTCCATCTTCACTTTGATAGAATATCCAACAACTTCTTCATAACTCCCAAAAGTATATAATTGCAAGATCCTTTCGAAGGTGTATTTTTAATCCACTAAAGAATCTATCAATTTTTCTATAATTTTTTATAACAGAACCCGAAGCGTACCTCGAAAACCTTGTGAAATTCGCTTTGCAGGTTTTGACAGATTCTCCTTCTTTTTTCTTAAGCTCTATTAATTCTCTATCCATATTCTTGCAAAGAGTTCTTGGTTAATACTTGTTAAGAAACATGATCTTAAATTATTCCCATTCAATATCTTCAATTTTGTCCTCTGGCTGGGTGTTCTTAATCAAATACAACCATTGATCAGCCTCTCCATTTAGATAATGAACGGCTAGATTCACCTCTCTATCTCAGAATAATGAAGAATAGAAAATATTTTCTCCATGGAGTTGACCCACTATTCTGTAACTAGTGGATCAGAAGATCCACTAAGCATTGGTGGTCGTTGTCGCATAAAACATTTGATACCCAATTGATCCCTCTTCGGTGAAGGGGGAAATTCCCAATTATTATGGTTATTGTTCATAACCTGAGATAGTTGGGTAAGAATTACCATGAATTTTTGAACTCTACCTCTCAAATCATTGGGCTTGTCATTCGATAAATCATTACATTGGCCCTCACATGAGTTGTTGTCCTGGTTTCTCCTGGTTCCCACCAATTTCTAAAATAGAAACGGTTAGAAAAAAACATAAGTCAACAAGTCAAGAATAACATATTCATTGGTACAATTTATACTAAAATAATAACTTATGGGATCCCTAGGTAAATTTTCTTGTGTGCATATATTTAATTAGTCTCATTCTAGAGGTTTCCTCTAGGGTTCACTAATCCTAATTCCCAAATTAACTAAACCATACCTCTAATACCAACTATAGAGACCCTAATTTTTCTTACATTACTATTAAATCATTTTAAATATAAATAACATAAAATTATTACACATAGAGGATCAAAATGTTTAGTGTCTTGGGAAAACTAGTACCATACATAACAATTACAACATCAAGTATAAACATTTATTTAATTACTTCTTCTCTATCTTCTTATCAGAACTTGACCTCTCCTTAGTACAAGAAGACACCTGAGGATATACATAAAAAGGGTTATCTAAAAGCCTAGTAAGAGGATATATAAGAAACTTATAAAAATTGGTGAGCATAACCATAACATAGGCAAAGGATCATTAACATGAGAGGAATCATTAATAAAAGACTAGAAATGTGGTAATGCATAAAAAATTGAAACATCGTGTCTTAGTGGTTAACTACCACACATACTTGTGAACGAATCTAGAATCTTGATCAAAAATCATTTCACTTAACTCATGAGATTCATCACTTTACCCAATTCATTAGAGCACTATATAATTCTAGGCACACCTGTCATATTGAAACATTCATATTGCGCTATATAATTCTGGGTGCACCCATCACATAATAACATTATCATTTATCATGAATGACACAATGAACATATATCATAAATAACCCATGTAAATTAATAGATTTCATCTCACAATAAAACATTCATAAACTTTGGGTTCCCGAAATAAAGATGGAATAACATACATGTTACAAGATCCATCAACCTTGAATGAGAAGTAAAAGGTTTATTTTTGAAAGAAGAGTTGTTTTGAAAAACATTTGTTTGAAATTAACTTTAGTAGAAAACATGAATATCCCAGAAAAGATAATATAATGATGAAAAAATGATTTTTAAGGAGTGACCATACTAAAAATGGAGTGAAAGAGGGAGAACCCGAAGAAAGAAAGTTGGGTTCGAGATTTTCCCCTAACCATGTATCTGAACACTTTCTTCACTTTAATGTCCTATATGACAACATTATATTCATTAATTGACAGTTCCATAAACTTTTTTACATGAATATGGTTCATTATGGATTCATTAAATTATTTTATGGGCATTTTTATGAGTTATAGAGTTTAAAAATATTGTTCGGGAATGTTTGTTTTTATGGTTTTCTTGAGCGGTTCATGTGTATTCATAAATGAAAGTTCATGTGAAACATGGATAAAAAACAAAAAATGATATTTCATGTTATTAATGATATTACATAAGATTAAATGATCTTATAATGAATTATATTATATACCACGTGGATGAATCGTTAGATAAGAATTAAATGATGATTGTTTTAGTTAATTTGGGCAGTTTTTCAACCACAACGAACTTGTTTTGATTAATAATTTTGTAATATGAAAATACGGTAGTTCCAAAACATAAAATAGTACATAATACATATATAATATTCTTTTCCTACCATGAAAATGGTTTCATGACAAGATCTAAGGTAGAAATGGAAAAATAAAACATGTTGTTCTTGAAGGGGATAGATTAACACCTCACGAACAATGTTTTCTTTTATAAAATAAAAGGAAGTGGATATGGGGTTTGGATGGTAAAATATCCCATTAGTATCATAAAATTCCATTATATGTATGATACCGGAGTTACAATACCATGTGGATGAAGATAGGTGGGGAGAGAATAAGAGAAGATCTTGAAATTAAAAGGAAATTAATGGAAAGAGGAAGATAAATTACCTCTTGAATCCTCCTCTAGAGATCCTCTTTAAGGGACCTAGGCTTGGTCTTTTGATGAGACTAGAATCTCTTGGACGTAGGGAGGGGGATAAGGAATATTCTTTGGTGTATTTTATACAAGGTTTGAATCTTGAGAGGTGTGAGGAAATGAGGGTGTGAAGAGTGGTATTTATAGTGGATACGAGAGGGTTTTCCTTAATATTTAATTCATTAGTTTATTAATTTCCCCTAAGACAAAGAATATTTAGTGTTCCATGACAAAGAAAAGTAAATATGGCATTTGAGTTCTAGATTTGGGTTCTTACATCACTTGTGAGGTTTGGAATAGTGGTTTCAAATTATAATGTATTTATACGGTAAATTAATGTATTTTACTATTCACTAAAAAATATAGTATTTCATAAAAATACCAAAAATTATCCCTAACCATTTTTCAACATGTAGAATCCAAAAGGAAGTCCATTTTTCAAAAATAATTTTCTAAATATTATAATTTTTATATTTAATTAAAATCATAATTTATTATCAAAAACCAGTTTTAAAACATTCATTTACTTTTTCTAAAATATAGGTATATTGTACATTAATTTTGAATATTATTTATATATTATAATAGGTAAGTTTACTATTCATTAGTGTTTATCACTATTCATAAGGGTATGTTATTATTCATAAGGGTAGGTTAATATTCACCAAAACTTAATTTTTCATATTGGACTCCAAAAAAACTTACTAATTGCAACCGTGTCTATCAGATTTTCGAAATTCCAAATATAGAAGTGAAAAACTTATTTTTAAAGGTCACTTATCACTTATTAGTTCATTATATTTTGTTTTCATGTGATTTTATGACATATTTATAAGAAGGTAATTTCCATTGAAAACATTGGGTCGTTACATGAAGGATGGTCAAGGACAACATTTGTGAAAGATATCTATAGTTTCCTTGTGTTATATGGATATTTATCATAGATTTTTGAGAAATTTATCATGATTTTAAAACCCATTTTACAAGCTATCTCGGAAGGGAATCCTGTTTTCATGGAATGATGAATGGTAAGAAAGCTTCATGGAGTTGAAAAATTGGCTTATCACTGCCCCTATTCTCACACTACCAACAAGTGGGGAACTTTTCATAATTTTTAGGGATGATTTGAAGAAGGGATTGGGTTGTGTGTTGATGAAAAATGACAAAGTCATAGCCTATTATTCAAGGTATTTAAAAATTCTTGAGAAGATCTATCCCATGATTGATTTGGAGTTTGCAGTGGTGATCTTTGCTTTGCAAATTTGGCAGCATTTTCTATTTGGGGATAAGTGTGAAATATATATGGATCAAAAAAGTCTTAAATATATATATTCACATAAAAAGAGATGAATATTATCCAATGTAGATGGATAGATCTCATCAAGGATTATGACTTTTCAGTCCACTACTATCCAGAAAAAGCTAACAAAGTGGGGGATTCTCTTAGTATAAAGGATCCAACAATTATATCATTAATGAGAATTGAAAAGGATCCAATATTCTTATATTTTAAGATAATAGACATGGGATTCATAAAGGAAGGAGCATCATAAATCCTTTCACAAATGATTTCTCAACTTTCTCTTCTTGAAAGTTGGAAGAATGCTTTAAATGATGATGTGGGAATTCAGAAGAAAGTGGAAACAATAAGAAAAGGGAAATCTATGAAGTTCAATGATAATGAAGAAGGAATTGTGAGAATCCGGTCAAGACTGTGTGTTCCATAAAATCTTGTGTTAAAGAAATTAATATTAGATGATTCATATAGTTCAACTTTCTCCATTAACCTAGGAAACACAAAGATGTATTGAGATCTCAGAGAGAACTATTGGTGGGGTAACATGAAGAAGGAGATCACAGAATATACATCAAAGTTACTGCTATGTCATCAAGTGAAGGTTGAAAGGAATAAGTCTAATGGGATAATGCAACCATTACCCACACCAACATTAAAATGGGAAAACATCACAATGGACTTTTTCACAGGAATTTTGAAGATATCCAAATGAAACAATGTTATTTGAGTTATTGTGGAACATATTACAAAGACAGCAGCATACGTCATTGTGATTTGAGAGGATTTCTCACCAGATCAACTAGCACGGATATACATCATAGAAGTGGTAATCCTTCATGGAGTACCAGTATCGATTGTATCTGATCGAGACCTAAGATTCACCTCTAAGTTCTGGAAAAGTATCCAGCATGCTCTAAACACTTAACTGAATTTTAGTAGGGCCTATCATCCTCACACTGATGGCCAATCTAAGAAGACTCTGCAAACACTTGAGGACATATTGAGAGATTTTTCAATAGACATCAGAGGTTTATGGGACCAACATCTTACTTTGGTCGAGTTCTCTTACAACAACAGTTTCCACTCGAGCATCCAAATGGATCCCTTTAAAGCCATTTGTGGGAAGATGTGCAGAACATCAACATGTTGGGATAAAGTTGGGGAATGAAAACTTTTATGTCCTGAAATGGTCTAATAAATGGTGGAGAAGGTTAAGACCATTCGGCAAGACATCAAAGCTGCTCAGAGTTGACAGAAGGGTTATGCTGACAATTGTCAATGTAACCTAGAGTTTAATTTTAGAGACATGGTATTCCTATACAAATCTCCATAGAAGAGAGTGATGAGATTTCGGAATAAGGTAAAGCTTTGTCCAAGGTACATTTTCCTTTGTGATATCCTTGATTGCATTAGAGCAGTGGCTTATCAACTAGTACTCCCACCAAACATGTCTCAAGTACACGATGTATTATATGTATCCCTCTTAAGAAAGTACATAACAGAACCCTCATATGTACTAAATCTAGAGGTGGTACCATTGGAGAATTATCTTTCCTACGAAGAGAAGTTGGTGAAGAACTTAAATTGTAGAGACAAAGTTCTATGAAAAAAGAAAATGTCCCTTATCAAAGTGTTGTGGAGAACCAAAAAGTTTGAAGAAGAAACATGGGAACTAGAGGAGGTGATGCATCCCTAGATGGATATGGGAGATATCCAAGATATTCAGCCTAGTTAGTGGCTTAGTGGATTGAATCCCACAAGTTGGTGGGCCGGTAGGATATTTGGTCTGTTGTCGGGAGCATCATAGGTCCAACAAAAGGTGCCTTTTTTTGACCTGTGACTCTCCTGAAACGGACCAAGATACTCCCCAGGACCTACACTCAGGTTATTGGGCTCTTAACTCGGTCACTCAACCGTGCTGAGTATTGTGGATATCTCCCCTAGCTAGTTGGGGATTTATTTTGCCTCCACATAGTGGTAATAGATAGGATCCTCGGTTGATTAAATTTTAGTCTGCATCGGGTTTGATTCTCTATAGAGGGGAAATAAATCCCCAACTGGCTAGAGGAGATATCTAGGATACTCGGCCGAGTTAGTGGCCCAGTGGAGTGCAGCCCACAAGTTGGTGGTCCAGTGGGATATCTGGTCCGTTTTTGAGAGTGTCACGGGTCTAATAGTTGTCACATTTCCCATGTTATAATTATAATGCAATATCATTCCTTATTATTCATGTTCCTTTTATTATCCATTGATATACATATTGTCTAATATGTATTATCTTCTTCATGTTATGCCTTGTTTATTCTTCTTATTGGGATTTATATCCCACCACTTTCTTATGTTTTCTCAAGGATATCCCAGGCAGTTTTATGATTGTTGGAATATTATGATCATGTAAAGGATGGTTTCAATAATTTTATTATATCCCATGTTCAATATGTTATGTTTGGTACCTATTTCTCAAAGACACTAGACCTCTCGATCTTCAAAGTTGTATTAAGTGTAATTTTATGTAATAAGTCATGTTTAAATGTTAAATAAAGAGTAGGGTAATTATAGATACAGAAGCTACATGCTGAATAATTCTGAATCATTCCCCTCTTATTCTCTAAAAACTAGTAACGTTTTACTTGAGTTGGAATTTCAAAAATCTAATGTTAATTTTTCTCATCTTTTAGAGGTTGAAGTGGATTAACTAAATGAACTATGTCAAAGTGAATAAGGGGTGTATTTAAGAATTTTCAAAAGCAAATAAATCTTTGTTTTCAGTGAAGTAATTAGTTTAAATTCTGCCCATTTTTTATGCCTTTAAAATATTATTACTACTACCACATAGGACTTTAATTAGTTAAAAGTTAAAAAGGAAATGTTTTTGAATACTAAAATTATTTCTGAAATAGGATGGTTACTATTATTGAATTGGTCGCTTTTTATTGTGTATTAGTTTCATGCCATGATGAATATTCATTGCTTTACTAGAAATCATTCTTCACACTTGAACATGCACTATTGTAAATTTTTTACTTTGGAACAGAATTGTTGAACTGGTAACTAGTAGGAAACATCTTTTCATGATGTGAGTTTTTAATTTTTTATGTTGCGTGGAAAAATATTGTAAGCTTCTTTATGACCCTTCATACATGATTCTAGTATACTAAATTGATAAATCATTTCAATCTTTAATTTGAATTTAGATGTTTTTCCACCTTGGATTCAACGAAGGGGACAATGTTGGGTTTTAGCATAGGGGAAAGGGTCTTGCAATTTGTTAAAATATACCACAATGTGGTTAATATTATAAACCGCTTAAAATATTTCAAATTTGATTGTTTTCAAGTTTCAATTAATCATTTTCAGTGGTTTTAAATTTCTCTATAGTTTGAAAGCTGGTTTGCCCATTGGAAAAGATTAATTCTCTATTACCCCTTGGATTTAGTTGGATAATTTATTTTCATTTTCTTCTTGAAAAGTGGTTGACTTCAGCCTATGATTGGATGATTATTATAAAATTATCATTACCCTCGAATTCATTGATTTGGATTTAAACTTATAAAATATGAAATCAAATAAATTATGAAATGAAAATTGTAATACATGTTGAATTGATTCTTTTATTCTATAAGATTTTGGATGAGTTATTTATGATACCATAATTACTTATTATGTTTACTCATCCAAACACAGTATCAAATTATATTGATTTCCAATTATGTGAAACTTTTTTTCTTGAGGTGAAGATAAATTTATAATTTCAATTGAATGCAAGTTGAAATAGCTATAATCTATTTTTAAAATTTTAAGATCAATCATTTTTGTAAAACATGAATCAAATTGATTAAAAAAAATTAATTTATTGAGGGTAAATTCATTCAAAATGAAAATTTCTGGGAGAAAATCATTTTGAAAATAACTTTTTATGACCATCCAGTATTTGAATCATGAGATTCATTTTATTCCACTGAATTTGATTCATTGTTTTCTTGAGGGTATGAAAAAACTTATTGTGGTAAAATTTGATGTGTGTATGTTTTGATACTATTTTTTCATGTTATTTTTTTAATTTTCCAGTTTTTTAATTAAACTAGTTTAATGAACATTTTAGAAATGTTGTTCAATTTTTTTCAATTTAATAAAACTTTTAATATTATTTTAAAATATGTATTTAAGTGTCTGATTCTAATTTTTCAGTCAGTTTATAGTTTTTCGAGTAATTATTGTTAACTATAAATTTTATTCTTCTTTGTTTGTTTATGTTATGGACTATAAATCTAATTATTTAATTTCATTTTTTCTTCTAAAATATTAATTTCTAGCGTTTTTGTTTATTTTTTTGTTCTCATACTTTAATTTTTCATTTCCTTGTTATTTATTTTAATTAGTTAGTTATTTTATGTTTACTTTAATTTTTAATATAATGATTAAATAATTTAATAATTTATAACATTAATTAACAATACAATACATTTATAATTCATATTATTTCTTTGTTTTATTAATTAATGAATTAATTATGGAAATTTTGATTCACACTTTTTAAATTGATTGATTAGTTAATTGATGATTAATTTAAATTTCTACTAAAGCAATATATAGCCAATTATGAAAAGTATCCAAATATAAATGATGATGAAATTTGTAACCCAATCTAGCTTAAGTACCATGGTATAAGGGATGAAATGGGGGTTCAGCATTGTTGCTTCCAGAGGAATATTAAAACCCATTCTTGTGAGCCTGCCAAAACCAGATCCTCTAGAGATTAGTAGTAGTGTCGATCAAGATCATGATGAAGTAGATGATGCCAAGTCTCTATTATATGGTAATGAAAATTCAGATCAATGAAGCTTCAAACCTGAGAAGTTAAAAAGATCGAGAAATTAAAATTCGGTCGCCATTGTGCATACATGTTGAACCCAAGTCTAAAGAACACCCGAAGTAAAAGAAATCAACATTCGTGATGGTGCCAAAAATCTTGAAGAATGGAATCCGAAATAGATCCGAGATTGACTGGTTCATGGCCATTGAAGAAGATAATGTTGGGACTCTAATTCTTTGCGCATCAATAGTCTACGGAAGAAAACTTGTGGTCGATCCTGATGAAGAGAATGACTCGGCCCCTATCGATGTACTAAAGTTGGTCGAATCCATGATTATGATGCTTGATAGAGATGCCTCAATGCTAGTTTTTTTTATACACCATCTGAATGTTTTTTAAACATCCTAGGTTAATTTTTTTTTAAATACCGCTTCAAAGTGGCATCTGCGATGCCACCTTGGTGCATAAACCCAAAGGTGGCATTGGTGATGCCTCCTTTTCCCTAAAAAAATAATTTTTTTCTATTTTAATTATGTTTTCAATAAATTTAAAATTTTAATGTTTTATTATTATATTCATATGGTTATATATATATATATATAACATAATGTTTCAACATAATTTATCTTTTATTCAAGTATGTGACTTTTCTAGCCTATATAATATAAACTGTAAGACCCATATGAATGAAATTTTAAAACAAATGATAATATATAACTAGTAGACCAAAATAAAAATAATTTCTTAAAAAATGTTGGTGAAAAATTATTTATAAGCATTATAATCAACCAACTTCAAAATTGAAAATGTTTCAAGTACGTGACTTTTCTAGCCTATATAATATAAACTATAAGACTGATATTAATGGGATTTTAAACATTACTTAAACATATAACTAGTAGTCAAAAATAAAAATAATTTCTTAAAAAATGTTGGTGAAAAATTATTTATAAGCTTTCTAATCCACCTACTTGAAACTTAAAAATGATTCAAGTATGTAACTTTGCTATCCTATATAATATAAACTATAAAACTGATAAGAATGAAATTTTAAAAATTTCTTAAATATATAAATTGTAGTTTAATATTTAACTTTTATTTATATTGGTATTATAGTTTATATTTTATAGGATTTAAAAGTTTAGTAGGTGGCTTAGGATCCTCCTCGTCATTCAAACTTTTCGCTATCACTTCTGAGTAACATTTCTTACATTAAATTCATTATAATTTATTTATTTTATTTATGAAACTCTTTATTTTCAACAAATTTTTAGATTATTAGGCTATCTTTTAAAAAAAATTACATTCTTTTTATACTTTATATTTTTTAATCATTAAAATTTATTTAATTGAAATTGACTAATTATATCTATGTTCTATGTTGTCGGCTTTGAAAGATGTCAAATATAAATTGTACCTACAATATAAATGAAAACTGAAATATTGGATAAACATATAAGAAGTGATAATAGTAATAATAGTATTTTAATTTCAGTGGACATAAAACAAGTAAATAAATAGGTACAATCAATGTTTATGTCTGTGGCATGGAGATTCTATCTCACATGGTGGTCTGCGAATAGGATGTCTGCATCCAGTGCACAGTGGAGTCTGAAAACCTAGAGAAGGCTGATCCTCAGGCACTAGAACATATAATAGCCCATCATCTATTTGTGTGCCAGTGGGAGGAGCTATCAACTGCATATTGTACTGCCCTCTGGATCCTTCTCCCACTAGGGTGGTAGAAGGACCTACCTCCATCGCAGTGGGGAACCAAGCCTGAGATGGAGCAATACCCCAAGACGGTGATAGATCTAGAACCCAAGTCATTGATGGATCCCAAGGTAGTGATGGATTTGGACCCCAATATGGAGAGAACTATAGATATCCTGTCAGGAAAGACGGATCCCATACCACCTGAGGCACATCCTGAATCGGGTGATCCTAGACTACTAGAGGTTTGATCTCTGCATGTGGAATAGGTGAGGCCTAACATGAATTACGATGCTATCTATATCACCATGGTTTTGGCTACTCAGCACTAGCAGTAGCTGAAGGATGTTCTTCTAGGGCATGAACCTCCTCTATTCGGGCCAGATGCGTGAAGTTGCTCCCAAAAAGCGCCTAAAAAGATGCCCTCGCCTCCAGCATTGTAGCATGGAAGGCTGACTGGCTAAATATCCCCTCCTCCTCTTCATCACTCATGTGAAAAAGCTACTATATATGACTACCCAATAGAGAGATTCAAATTGAATTAGAAAATAGTACAATAAAAACTAATATTAATTTATTGACTTACATCCTCTACATCTCTATGTCGAGTTCAGTAAGATACAATATTGACTTCAGTATATACCATGGTGCATACTCAACCTACTCTGAAAGAGAGAATTGATTTGTAGGAACACCCTGAATATAAAACTCTGCACGTCTTTTCCAGTAGTCGACAAAGCTGTTATGTACTCAGGACCAGTCATCATCATTCCTCCCTGTCAGCTTGATCCCATGAAGCCACTCAATCTGTCTCAATGGTAATGGAATCGGCTGAGTATGGAAAAATTGGTGCATGACTTGGTCAGGCTGCTGCTACTCAATAATATATAAGTGAATGAGGGGCACTATAGCCATAGTATACTCAAGAGCATCAGTGCAGTATGATGGCAACTGGTCTGTAATACTCTAGTATGGAAGGCATGAAATCTGAAATGACTAGTGATTTTGTCAAAATATAACCTAACTAAAAACCAAAATTGATGTTATTATTAAATATGTTATACATAGGTATATTTTATATATATACCTTATCATGTAAGACATAGTCCAATTGTTGTCGATATACGCCCAAATGTTGTCTCGGAACCGCATCAAAATTGTGTCGCTAACACCACCTGTAAAATACATCATCTATAGTGAAATATAATGATAAATTAAAGTTAATAACTCATAATAGCATCAGAAACCAATAGAAATGAATAATCATACTAGCGTCCACACGAAGCATCATGCAACACCTCTTTCTTGATCAGAAGACCAGTAAGCTCAGGGCGGAATGCAGGGATGTGCTCCCATTACAACATCTAAATAAGGATGATGCATCCCCTGAGACCTATACGGTCCCTATGGGATAGCCTGCATAATGCTCTGTACGTGTATGCCAAGTAGGCTGATCCCCATCTGTACGTCCCAGCCCAATCAAAGTCCTCTAGTAGGGGTAGATACATCATGTGCATGTGCATCTCCTAGTTATTAGTACACATGGTCCCGCCAATGAGCCATAATATATATGCACGGGCATAATGCATGACAGTATTCTCTCCATAATAAACCTGTAAATGTGGAATCTGCGACTCCAACCAACACATAGATATGGACTCACCATCTGTTTCCCTACGGTCAGACAAAATATCAACGCTTAAGAAGCACTGAGCAAGGTCTGGACAAGCTTTATAAGTGAGTCTAATAACTGGTCTCCCTAGATAGGAAGACCAAGAATCACTGACACATCCTCGAGGGTTATGGTCATATCTCCCTTAGATAGGTGGAATGTGTGTGTCTCTGGTCTCCACCTCTCAATTAGGGCAGCAAGTAGGTAAGGGTCTAAAAATTTGAAATCTCATACGGCAAGGCCATAGAAGCTACCACGACACAAGTATGGTCTACTGGCATTTGGAGGCTCCATGTGATGAAAATGGTGTGCTTGATGCACCCTGGTCGATTGATCTGCACGACCCTCTAATAATTATGATACCATTATTTCGTTATATAAAAGTTTATTAAAATATCACACATAATGTTATCAAAAACCATGGTAAAGGGAAGATGTTTTTGGGTTTCATTTTAGGTTTAAGGGGTTAGGGTTTCTAATTTTGATATTAAGGTTAAGGAAAAAATTTTGGGTTAAGATTAATAGGGTATTTAGATATTAGGTATGTATCACTACGATATATATTTTTGGAATAATGGCATACCGATTTTTAGAATCATAGAGACTTTATTTCTAAATTACTGGGTCTTGAATTTGGTTAGACATATTTTGGGGGAGCTTTACTGTTAACTAATTATGGATTGGATTAAGATAAACCATGTCAATTACTAATGAAGTTTTAGGAATTTATCTAATTTTATATATTGAATAACTTATGTTAATCATTACGACACTATTATTTTGTTATATAAAACTTTATTAAAATATCACACATAATTTTTTTTAAAACCATGGTAAAGGGAAGAGGTTTTTGGGTTGGGGTTTAGGTTTGAGGGTTTAGGGTTTCTAATTTTGATATTAAGGTCTTAGAAAGATGTTTTTGGGTTATGATTATTAGGGTATTTAGATATTAGGTATGTGTCACAAAGATATACATTTTTGGAATAATGGCATACTGATTTTTAGAATCAAAGAGACAATATTTCTAAATTATTTGGTCTTGAATTTTGTTAGACATATTTTGGAGGAGATTTATGATTAAGTAATTATGGATTGGATTAAGATAAACCATGTCAATTACTAATTATTTTTTAGGAATTTATCTAAATATCTATATTTAATAACTTATGTTAATCATTAAGATACTATTATTTCGTTATATAAAATATTTTTAAAATATCACACATAATGTTATCAAAATCCATGGTAAAGGGAAGATGTTTTTGGGTTGGGGTTTAGGTTTGAGGTTTTAGGTTTTAAAATTTTTATATTAAGGTTTAGGAAATATGTTTCTGGGTTAAGTGTTCTGCTTTTGGGTTTTGAGGTTTAAAAAACCGAGAAAAAAAATAAGACATAATAACATTTAATTTACAATATGAGAATGTCATAATGATGATAGTACATCATTCAGGATGAGACTGTGAACTCGACCCAACAACATTAGGGAATCATTTCCTGTGATGACCTTATTTATGACATATTGTGCATCTCAAACTTTGACCTTGTTCATGAGGAAGAGGTGAACGGTTTCCATCTTGGGTTGCTGCAATCAACAATATGCTATTTTATTTTCCATATAGAAATGTTCCATCAATCTGAATAAACTTTTTACTGAAACTAAATGTAGAGATACAGGGAAGGAATACCCAGAACAACCAATAAAATTGAACACCAGATAGATCAAGTCAGTTATCATGAGACACATGATCGTTTGTATCCAGATGGAATACAACTTGGTTATGATGCCTTAATATGGTTATCAATTGTGGAAACACCCAATATGAGTCATCCCAATCACTATAGACCTTCAAAATTTCTTTCTATTTTTCCATCCAATCCTTATTATAGGAAATCTTATAACTGAATGTATGTTGAATCCTATTTTTCACAAGGGATATTGAAACATTTTGACATGTCCTAATCATCTCAACAACAATAGATGACACAAATTCTTCATCCAATGAGGTATGATCTTGTGTGAGGCTTGGTTGAATGCAAGTAAGAGCTACCTCAATCCTCAAGATTCTCCAACCTCCAAATGTATTTTATGGAATCACCCTAAAGTGAAATAGACAATCATAACCATACTTCTCGCATTGTATGAAATATTTACTATGACATGATTCATGATCAATATAGTTGCAGTTCCTTTCAATATGAAATATCTTTAGTGTGATTTTTAATGCATCTTTACTGGGAAAATTCCTTCTTATGTATAAGGTTTTGTCCAACTCACTGAACCTATCTGGTACAACTATAGGGAACTAAGTTGCCGATGTGAGAACATTAATTTCAAATTTAGGCACATGTTTCATTACATCTGTCCAAGATGAAAGGATTGGTCGATGATTTATTGTAGGTCGAGGTTGATGTAAAACTAATGCATTTTTGGAATCCTCCTTCCTAACTTCAGCTGATCCCTCATCATCAGCACTGTTTTCACTATCTAATCAATCATTACAAAACTCCAAATTAGAATTCGGATTGACATGTATATCTAAGAGATCATCTAGGTTGTCCCCTTCTGCTGCATCATTTGGAATATACTCAATTTCATGGGGTGGACTGTCTTCAACCACTCTGGTAATTCTATATCATCGTACAACAGGACGTTGTTGATGTACATTAGCAACATCAATATAGAACTCCATCATGGTACCATCTTACCCTTGAGAAAATCTATTATTTTCTTGGACCCACTACGCATCAGCAACCAATGGACAATCTAGATTCCACAGTGTTGTCGGGAATTGCAAATGTCTACAGCTCATAGACTTGATCTCTTGATCAGGTCCCAAATTTAAATAACCATGAATTCTCTCTTGAAGGTCACATATGGTTACACAATCAGATGTACTAACCACCATTATTATTTGTGTACTATAAAAATCTCCTTCCTCAGTTTGAATAACCTCCCCATAGCAGTACACACTGGAAAACATGACTCTCTAGGTCAAAAATGTTTCTTTCATCAGAATTATGATATTGTAACAAATACTAATAGTTAATTATAATTAAATAATCATATATATTCATTTTTAATCCTAATTTATCATTAATTAATCTATAATTAATCATTACTAATAATTATTATTATTTATTAACTATATATAACTAATTAAACTACTTAATACACAACATATTTAATTACTAATAATAACTTTTTTAACTAATTACTCATTCTCTAATCGCTAATTAATCAATATTTAGTTATTCTTTAATAATTTATTCTTTAATCCTTAATCATGTTGTATTCATTAGTTATTTATAATTAAATAAACATATGTATTCATTTTTAATCCTAATTTATCATTAATTAGTCTATAATTAGTCATTACTAACAATAAGTATTATTTTCAAACTATATATAACTAAATAAACAACATAAAAAGATTTAATTACTAATAATAAATTTCAGTCATTAATGCTTTTGTCCTTATTTCATTCTATAACATAATAATTATCATTTTATCATTGATAAATATACTAATTTGATTTTTTTTCTTTGATATTTTTTTATTTTATAAAGAAAAATTGAATCATCTTAAGCATATCCCCCGGGAGTGTCAAACCAAGAGTGCAGCAATTCTCATTACCATGTACCAGGATACCCCGGGTCAAGCTCGAAAGTCCTTGTCAGAGTTTCACTCCTAGGTACATCTATTCTAGAGCCACATCCACTAGTTTGTATCCAGACAGAGATTTTATTTCTTAGATAACTATATAATCTTTATGCTACCAACATTTTATAATACCTAATCCTAAGTAAATCTATACTTAATATATACTTAATCTATACTTAATCTATATTTAATATATCCATAATCTATACTACTAACAATTATCATTTCAAACTATATATAACTAATTACACAACCTAATAAACCACACATTAAGTACTACCTAAACTACTTAAAAAGTGAAATATTTAAAACTAAAAATAATTCAACTAAATAAATAAAAAATATTAAATTAAATAAATAAAAATACCTCTAAATGATGCTTCGCAAAAACTCGCACAGAAAATTAATTTTTTAGAGAGAGAAGGAGAGGATTTAGGAGAGATGAAGGACAAAATTGAGTGAGGATAATGGGGTTGACCTTTATAGGGAGATAAGGAAAAGGCAACATCCCCCCCCCCACGCCTTTGCCAGGTTATCGATCCAGGCCAAAGGCGGCGTGGGGGAGCAAAGGCGGCATCACCAATGCCACCTTTCTAGTGTATTTTTAAAAAAATTAACCTATTACCTTTTAAATTTTATTCAGAAAACTTATAAAAAAACTCACCTTGACGCTGAGATTTTTTTATGATGACGTCGAATCTAGTAGATACTCATGGTGATTTCTCTTTGAGTTTTATTCTTTCAATTTAAAACTGTAAGTCCCTCTAGATTTTTGAATGTTGAATCTCGATCGATGTTTGATATTCAATATTTCTATCATTTCATTTATTTTTTATGTTCCATTTTGTGGCCAAATTTATCACTAATTAGAGTGTTTTAATCCTCAATCAGGAATTGTGAGTACAGTGAGTGGTTATATCTGCATTTGTAATCAAAGGTCATTCAGTACATTGACAGAATCCAACTGAAAATAAATTAGTTGTTGAGATTTTGATAGATGATTTCTACCTTTCAACATAAATAAGATGCATGTTTTGTGATCATTGTTCATGTGTTGAGAGAGTTATTGATGTTCAAACATTTTTAAATGATAAAGGGAGGATTATCTCTGATAATTTATAGAATAGGCCACTACTTTTATTTTTTAATTTCCACTACATATTTTCTGTCTTTACTTCTATCATTTATTGTATTTAAAATTCCCCTAAAAATATTTAAAACATAAAAAATTAAATATCGTGACAAAGAAACTCCTAAAAGACAGTCTCATTAAGAGACAACTTTGGGTACTATTATACCATAGTATTTAGGGGATAATCCCCATAATTGGTGGTGGGGTGGTTAGGGTTTCGGGGATGAGGGGCAGGTCACGGCTTCAAGTTCTTGGGCTTGCAATTTATTGTAATTTTATTCCTTGCGTCGTGTGCCGCTTTGGAGATTGTACCCATTTTTTTTATTTAGGGGATAAAATCATGAAGTGAGGAGGTAAAAATGACGTCATAAAAACCCCACTCTTCAATATACCTTACTATTTTCCCTCTATTTTTTTATATATTGGTCTTCTCCTTTCCTCATGTATAGATTGATAGTTAAATCCATTCATTGTACTAAGGTTTCCTTCTCACTCTTTCATTCTTGAGGAAATGTTCCCAATGATTATATATATATATATATATATATAATTTTATAATATTATTTCATAACACACATTATGCATCATTATATTTTCTTTTTCCAGGAATATTTGTGTCCTTTTGATTCCCTTCATATTATTTAGTTGAGTTAAACACTGTGATATTTATAACGGAGCCATATACATTTTTCCCATCCTCCTATCAATGTTACATTTATTTTAAATATATTTCCTTTGAAATTTTTCATATTGAGAAAATATATAATTAAAATAATAATGTTTAAAAATCAAATTTTATCTACTTTTTAAAATAATTTTACAATATGACTTATGTAATTGTTTTTACAACGTCAAAAAATGTTGTAAAAAATATTTTCTGGATTTGATTGTTAATTTATTAAATATTAATTTAAATATTATTTTAAATGAAATTTTTCATATTGAATTTTATAAACATTATTTACTTATAAAATGATTTTTAAAAAACAATTATTTACTTATGATCTTTCTTTAAAAGCACACTTTTAGAGTTTTTAAGTTTTATTAAAAAATAAGATATTTTTTTCTTAAATAATCTACAATTTTTTATCATCTTCATATATGTGAATTGATTTTCAATTCCCCTCCCCCCATTATCGCATTACGAATTCCATTTTCTCTATAGTTATACTGTTTTATAGATTTTAACATAGTGAAAAATCTCCTTTACCCATTTTCCAAAATTCTTATGTATATATGGTTTTTTAGAAATGAAATGAATATAACTAGATTGATCCATCACTACCATTGCCTTAACATGTCATCAACTATACATAACAAAAAAATATCTTCCAAAACCATTACATTGTGAATACCTTAACCTTTTTTTCAGATTGAAGGGTCCCCACAAATACGATCATATCATCCAATTGACTTGGGAAATTAATTACATGACCATATACCCATTATTTGATATGGTGTGAATTTCATATACATCATTATTTGGAATGGATGTTATTTAACTAGAACATAATTATTTCATTTGATGTTTATTATATTTATAAGTTTAAATAATGTTATGATTTTGATGGATTTATGATTGTTTTCATATTCATCTGACACACTTGTGTTGGGATATACTAATATTTATCAATTGGGACCTAAATTATATTTCCATGCAATGCATTATGCAATGCCTTACAACTCATGAGACTACAATGTTTATAAGGCTAGAAATTATACCCAAGTTAATATGTTAATGGGACTTATGTGTAAGCCCAGTCCAAACTATTTATGGGTCTAGGGAATCAACCAAATAAACATTGTTTTGAGGGTCTTAGTGGAGATCCATGACATATATAATGATCTTATTCACTTATTCATGTTATATATTCTTAATTTATGATAGTTTTATTATGATTAAAGTTCAATTTTCTCACACTTATAAGACTTCGAAAACATTTTTATAGTGACTATAGTTTTTCTTTCATAACTATTACATCATTTTAAAAATAAACAACATAATAACATTACAAATCCAGGATCAAACATATTAGCGTCTTCGGAAAATTAGTCTTATACATAAAGTTTACATAATAAAACAAAAACATTATATAATCTCTTATTCTCTTGATTCATGGAGGCTCTCACATTCTCTTTAGTAAAAGTAATCACCTGAGGATATAGATCAATGAAAGAGGTGAGCTAAAAGCCGAGTAAGAGGATAAATAAGGACATGAATAAATATAATGTGGGTGAGAATAATAATAATAATCATAACATAATCATAATATCATCATCAAAATCATGATAGGAAGCATTAGATAAAGTCATGGAATGAGATAATGAAGAAAAATTAAACCTCGTGTCTTAGTGGTCAATTACCACACATTGTTGTGAAAAAAGTAGAATCATGTTCACACATAACATATGTGAATAATCATAACATAATCATCATGAACAAATATAGCATCATTTTCACATTTATTTCACATTATATTGTTAGATACATCAAATTATCCAATGCATTGGAGGGACATATAATTCTGGTAACACCCCTCACATCATAACATTTACATATTTATGCATGTCACATAGAACGCAGAACAGCTGTAGTAATACAATAACCCATAGAAAATAATGAGTTTCATAAGGATTCCATAAAGAACACGTTCATGAATAAATATTTGGGTTCCCAAATGAAAAAGTTAAAAACATACTTCGTATAAGAATCATCAATCTTGAGTGAAGAAGAAAAAATATCAAGGGAGTCGATATGTATTTTAGAAAGAAGAGTTCCTTTTTCGAAAATAATTATATTTGTCATAAAACCAAGTTGGAAATTTGTATACCCTTGATAAAAAAAAGGAAGAAAAAAATAAATTATATTTAAGTACAATTAAATGAATATTCATACTGAAATTGTTGAGAAAAAGGGAGAACACAAGGAAATGGTGTTGGGTTCGAGAATCCCCTTACCTTAATTCCTGCTTAATTTTTCAGCTTTTTCGCCTCCTGAATAATAAACTTATGTTTATTAAAAGAAGAATCCATAAGTTAATTATATTCATTTATACAATTATTTATAAATTATAATTATTTCATTATATTTCTTAACCTTTATTTATGAAATTGAAGTGTTTTGATATCAAGTTTTACTTAAAAATTTCCCGTTTTGAAACATATTTTCTATTTTATTAAATGTAATTTATATATTAGTATAATTAGTTATATAAGCATTGAATATATGTAATTTAATATTTATATATTATATATAATTCATAATTTCATCCATAAATGTGGTTATAATAATTGTCATGAAAATGTCTCCATATGTGGTTAACCGACCTTTAACGGGGTATTGTCGAAAGAGCAGGAAAGAAGATGTTTAACACACACACACAGAGAGATAAATATATATATATATATATATATAATATTATGATCCTTATAGTAGGTTAACATCATTAATATAATGTTAACTTATTGTCTAATTGATTCTATTACGGTTTGGTTGTGAAAGGGTTGGTGGATAAAGAAAGGGAAGAGGAAAAATAAATAAATAAGAGAGAGGAGTGGATCAGAACCTACTTAATCCTCGATGTAGTTTCTCTAGTATGGCACTATAACTTCTCAGTGGTTGGAATTTAATTTCTCAAGAATGTCCTTATTTATTTTAATAGGATTAATAGAGGAATATTTTGGCAGAGATTTGGATTTGGAATGGATGGGAAGAGTGTTTTTCCAAGGGGAGGGAGAGGGGTCATTTATACTTGAGGGGAGGGGTATTTTTAGAATAAAATACTGAATAAAAAAATATATCAAAGGTAAATCTTATAATAGTGAATTTTTGACATTATAAATCATATATTAATATAATATAATTATTTTAAGACTTTAAATATCATTTATAATTTGAATTCATTAATTTATTGATGATGCAGGTCCAAAGCTTCCCTCATGGCGATTCCAGTGATTTACAAATTTTGGTTTCCTCAGCAATGGATCTCACCCATTTTCTCATCTCCATCCTGCTCACTGGTATTGAGATTCCTATAAGGTCTCCATGATCATGTCATGCTGATAATTCGAGACACTTTTGTTCTAGGGATTTTGCAACCGCCATAAAGGAGACCTAAAGATCTTTTCCAGATCTAAACCCGATGGCAGTTGTGGACTATGATGGAATCTGAATTGCTTCATTGGAGGCGATAGCCCAAAGAGTTTTAGTTCTAAGGGGTTTATAGCTGTTTTGAATGAGTTTCTATGTAGATATATAACAGATCTATACCCTGTGGGTGATTTTCTGGGTTCTGAGATGATGGATCAGTGACCGGTTGCAGTGGTGGCTGTTTCATCCGGTATATATGTAGGAGTCGGTGCAGATATGGATGGATTGGGTTGTGCGCTGCATTCCAATGGTGTCTTCTGCCAACATACCTATAGTGGTGGAGATGATATAAAAGTTCCTACTTCTATGGGAAAGGTGGACGGGTTGCCTCAACCTATAGTGGATAAGGTGAGTGAGAATCAACCTTTAGATAAGGGACCATTATCTAGAAAATTGACAGAAGTAGGGAACTCCAACAAGGGCATTATAGGAGTTGGAAGAGAATCTAACAGAAGGAACTTCTTATCTGTTCATGATGACATTTTTTAAAGAATTTTTAAAAAGGGTGACACTTCTCATGTTGTTACTAAAAGGGAGGTTATACTTGAGAGATTTAAGATTTGTGAGCATTCAATTATTTCCATACTTGTTAGTCTCAGTGAGAGAAAAATTTGGAGTCTTAATTACTTGGTTAGAAAATTAACCTTAACATGGGGGTTTAATGATATGAGATTCATACCTATGGGATGCATATTTTTTTACATTATTTTTCTCTCATAGGATCTTAAACGGAGAGCTTGGTGATTCCGATCATTTTCTCGAAAGCCATGTATGGTTTCCTTTCAATAATGGCATTTCTACTTCAATACTTTCTCCATAAAAAAATACCATGGATCAGGTCTAGATTAAAAATTTTGGCCTTAATTAAATACTATGGCATCCTAAAATCCGTTTTGAAATTTCATATGTGGCGGGCATTCTAATTAAGATGGAAAAGACCACTAAGGATGCGAAGTTTGGACATTATGTTAGGATTATGGTGGAAGTCAATATAAGCTCTTATCTGATTCATAATATGGTCTTGTATTCCTTAAATGATGACATATATTTAAATGTGGAATGTGAGAGAATTCCTGACTTTTTTCTTGACTATAATGTTATCTGGCATGACAAAGAGAAGTGTTGTAAAAATGGTGTATATGCCTTTTTGTTATTAAAATGGCATCATGAGACTCCAAGTAAGAAGATGATGAAGAGGAAAGAAACGATAGAATCCTATCAGGATATTTCACTGGAGCCTCATGTGGATAAGGACATTGGACACATTATGCTCATACATCAAGTAGAACAATGCCCCGATACAGGTTTATCACTGGATGTGGCTCCAGATCATGTTGCCCGAGATGAGTGTAAGGTGATTTCAGGAGTGATTGTGGAAAAGAAACATGAGGGGTTAAACCCTATTCTTGAGGGGAAAAACATCGAGGGATGGTGAGATTCTTTCAAGGACCCAAGAAGAAATTATTAAATTAAAGGAAACATAGGGAATACAGGGAAGGTGGGATGATGTAGATGATCATTCCCCAAAAAAACAACTTAAAGTGAGGTCTTGTCCAAAGGAAAAAATGTTGTTGGGGATTATAAGGGAATTCAACCTGTTCCTCCTTGGAAAGCAAAGCCAAGGAAAGACTATTCATATCTAAATATGACCATGGAAACCAAATCTCGTGGACCTTCTATTTATGATTATGACTCAGATGGTGACTATGATGTTTCATATCCATGTGACTTTGACTTTTGAGCTCTTCTTTTATTTGGTTCTCCTTGGGATGATTTCATGCATGCTTGTATGACCCAACCCTAATTATTTTATTTTCTTTCCTTTTAATAAAAAGGGATTTTCCTTAACCATTATACTATTTGAAATCATTAATTTATTAAAAATGAAAGCAGAAATAAATAAAAAATTTTATTTTAAAGAATCACTTTTGACAATAGGTTTTGGAATGTTCTTTTTAGGTTTGTAAATTGAGTTTATATTATTTTAATGAACCATTTATGAAATTAAATATTCCATGGATGAAAATAATTTTCTAGAAAGTATTGTGTCATTATTACATCATGAATGATGTTATTTGAGATACACTGGTTATGTGAAAAACTGTATTTTTACCATTCACCTGAAAATTGAAGTATTTCTGAAAATTACCAAAAATTCACCCATGGATAATTTCAGCATTATTATTTAAAAAATGATATTAATTTTATCAATATAAATTTCTAAAATATTTAATTTTAATTTATAATATAAAAATAATGATTTTTATAAAATACCTTAAAAAAAGAGTTCATCAAAAATGTGCTTATATTTTCATTGATTTTTTATTGAAGCTATTTATTTTTTGGCATTATAAAATCAATATTTACCTAAATTAACCATGATAAATATTATTTATATCATAATTTATTATTTTGAGCTGAAATTACTATTCAAATGGTCACATTACAATTCTAATGGTCTCTTTACTTCCTATAAATACCACTTTATTCTTTCACTTAATATTTAACTAAATTCTTCCCAAGGTTCTATATTTACATTTTTTACTTGGTTTACTAACATTTTTCTACTTATCTATAGATTTTTTAGTGGGGGTGTTGATTCTAGTATATTATGGTGATCTATATTTTCCCATTTTTTCTTTTCTATTTTTTATTTTTGTCCAGTGGTAATGTTTGGAATTTTAATTGGTTTCATTCTTGATTAATGTAACTGTATTTAGAAATGAAACAATTTATTTTTTGGTTTATCTATATTTGTAATGTGTATAATTAATATAATATAAAATAATACAACAGACATTTATTTAGGTATTTTTTTACTAAAAATATTGGGTCATTACATCCTTCCTCTATTTAGAAATTTCATCCTTGAAAATTCAACTAGTATTCTCATTTAAGAATAAGTGAGTGTAATTGTGTTTTATTTTTTCCTCTAGTTCCCAAGTCACCTATTCATACTTATGGTTCCTCCACAACACTTTTACAATGCGAGTTATCTTGTTTTGTAGATCTTTTTCTCTATGGTCCCATACTTTCACAAGTTGCTCTTTATATGAGAGGTCATTTTCCTGTTAAATCACCTCCAAATTCAGTACATGTGAGGTATTGGGTATATAATTCCTTAGGAGTGATACATGGAAAAGATAATTAACTTGATCCATACTTAGTGGAAGTGAAAATTGATAGTTTTCGGCTCCGATGAGATCAAGGATCTCAAAGTGGCTAATATACCTTAGGATAAGATTCCCTTTCATTCCAAACTGCATGACTCTATTCCATAGTTATATTTGAAGGAAAACGTTTTCTACATCATCAAACTCCAATTCCATTTGAGAATTGTAATCATAGATCTTTTTTTAACTAAGATAATATTTTATATGTTTTTGGATTTCTTGATCCTTCTTTGTCATCTCTTGCAAAAAATTAAGTCCAAATAGCTTTCATTCACCAACTTCATCCCAAAAAGATGGAGTTTTACATCTCTTTAGATATTGAGCTTCATATGGATCCATTTGAATAATCAAGTGGAATCTATTGTTATATGAGAACTCAACAAATGGGAGATATTGATCCCATCATCCTCTAAATTATATTAAGTAGGCTCTTAGAATGTCCTCAATTATCTAAATTTTCCTTTCAAACTGACCATTCATTTAGAGGTGATAGGCCGTGATGAAATTCAATTTATTACTCAAATCATGTTGAATACTTCTCAAAAATTTATAGGCAAACCTTGGATAATGATTATAGAATATTGAAAGTGGTACCCCATGTAGCCTCACCACTTCCTTCATATATATCTTTGAATGTTTTTCAAGTGATAAATATTTTCAAATAGTGATAAATTGGTCAATCTTGGTGAGTTGATCCACCACAACCCATATCACTTTGTTTTATTTTGGATGTTTTTAGGAGACTAGTGACAATGTACATAGTGATGTTATTCTATTTCCACATGGGTAAGGACTATGGTTGAATCATCCCATTATATATTTATCTCTCTTATTTAACTTGCTGAAATACTATACACCTTGAAACATACCCATCAAAATTCTTCTTCATGTTTTCCCACCAAAAGTTTTCTCAAAGATCAAGATACATCTTGGTTCTTCTAGGATGGATGGAGACATATATGCTATGTGCATTATCCAATAGATCATTCTTTATCTCAAGTGATGAAGGAGCACAAATTCTTCTTCCAAACCTTTCTTTGAAGAATCACTGTATATCACAAAACCTTCTCCACTTGTTGGTAGTGTGAGTATAGGTGTCGTGACTAGCCTCTTCTTGAGATCATTAAATATTTCATCAAATTATTCCATCCAATCATACTTTACCCCTTTCCATGTTAACTTAGTTAGTGGGCTATACAATTGTGAACAATTTCTCCCAAAATGTTGATAATACCTAGCCAATCCAAGAAGACTATGGATATCTATGACACTAGTGGGTCTGGGACATTCCTCAATTTCCTTTGTATTTGAAGGGTACATTCCCTCAATTGTGATCATGTGCCCCAATACTGTGAATTGCTGCATCTAGAAGGCACACTTTCTGAACTTAGCATAAATTCCATCCCTCCTTAATATTTCCAACATAATCCTTACATTATCTTCATGTTCCTACTTTGTCTTGGATTAAATAATAATATCCTCGATAAACACTACCAAAAAAATTTCGAGGTAGTATCTAAAGAATCTATTCATAAAATCCATGATGATTGATGGGGAAATAGTAAGTCTTAAGTGAATCATTATGAACTCATAGTGACCATACCTTGTAGAGAAAGAAGTCTTTTTAATATATTTCTTATTCTCCTTCTTTTGATGATATCCAAAATGAAGATACACCTTTTAAAAGTACCAAGTTCATCATAGTTGTTCCAATAAGTCACCAATCCTCGGAAGAAGAAACTTATACTTTATGGTGATCTTATTGAGCTCCCGATTATCGATACAAACCCATATTGATCTATCCTTCTTCTTGACGAAGAGAATTGGTGCATGACAAGGTGATTCACTAGGGAATATAAACCCTTTTTCCAAATTCACTTGAAGCTACTTCTTTAACTCTTCTAGTTTTATTGGGGTCATTCTATAGGGGAATTTTGAGATAGGAATAGCTCTAGGTATGAGCTCTATTTAGAACTCCACCTCACAATCTAGGGTAAGTCTGGGAAACTCTAGAAAATACATCAGTTTATTCCCTAAAAATGGGAATTTCCTCCAGGTTGATACCTTCTTTTTTCATTAGCTATATTAAATATCTCTCCATATTTGTTTGAATAGTTTGAGGTAAATACTTGGTAATAAATATTTTCTTTAAGTCCTACCACTCCATCTCTTACATTTAATCATTTGGCTTGGTGTTTTTAACCAATACCCACCATTGATAAGCTTCTCCATGTAAATGATAAACCACAAGATTCGCCTTCTCTTCCTCAGAATAATAGATCACAGAAAAGATCTTCTCCATTGAGTTAACCCACTGTTCCATGATAAGTGTATTTGAAGTTACATTAACCATTGGTGTTCATTAACATATAAATAAATAAATGACTAGTTGATCCTTATTAGGTAAAAGAAGACATTCCACCTGATCTAGGTTATTATTCATATCTTGAGATAGCTGGGTAAGAATTTCCATACAGTTTTAACTCTACCTCCCATAGCATTAGTGATGTCATACGGACAATAGTTGCATCATCCCTCATATGGGGTTTGGCCTTGTTTCTCCTGGTTCCCACAATTTTCTAAAATATAAAAGGTTTGAAAAAACATAATTCAACAAAGGATGAATCAATAATTTATTCTTTTATAAAATTAACTCTAAATTTATATCTTATGGGATCCCTATGTTTTGAATTTTTATAAAACAAAGTTTCTTGGATGTTTACATATACTTAATCTTATCCAAAGGGGTTTCACTAATGTTCTCTAATCCTAATTCCAAAATTAACTAAACCATGCTCTGATACCAACGATAGAGACCGTAAATTCTCTTTCATAACTATTATATCATTTTAGACATAAACAACATAATAACATTACAAATCTTGGATCAAATGGTGTCGTGTCTTAGGAAAATTATGCATGTACACAACTTTTACATAATAAAATGTAAACATTGTTTAATTCCTTCTTCTCCATATTCTTAGTGTCCCTCATGTTCTCCATATTACCAGTAATCACCTAAGGATATACATCAATGAAATGGGTGAGCTAAAAGCCTAGTAAGAGGATAAATAAGATCACGAATCTATATAACATGGGTGAGCATAATTATCATCATCATAACATAATAATAGGATCATAACCATAATCATGAGATAAAGAGTTAGATAAAGCCTTGGAATGTGTAGATGCATAAAAATGAAATAGTATGCCTTAGTGGTCAAATACCACACATAATTGTGAACAAATATAGCAACATGTTCACACATAACATACATGAATAATCATAACATCATCATTATGAAAAAAAAAATATCATCATGTTCATGAGTATTTCATATTATATCGTGATATATATCACATTACCCGATGAATTGAAGGGATGTATATTTCTGATCCCACCTATCACATCATAACTTTTACATATTCATGTATGCCACATATAACATATAACAAATGTAGTCATAAAATAACTAATGGAAACGAATGTGTTACATAAGAATTTCATAAAGAATATATTCATGAATAAACTTTGGGGCTCCCAAATGAAAAAGGGAGAAATATACATGGTATAAGAATCATAAATCTTGAGTGAAGAAGAAACAATCTCAAGGGAGTCGGGATGTATTTAGTAAAGAAGAGTTCTTTATGTAAAATATTTATATTTTTCATAAAACCATGTTGGAAACATGTACATCCTAAAAGTAAAAGGGAAGAAAAAAAGAAATTATATTTAAGGAAAATTAAAAGAATATATATAATTAAATTGTTGAGAAAGAAGAAAACCCCATGGAAATGGAGTTGGGTTCGAGAATCCCCTTACCTTAATTCCCATTTAATTTTGTTGATTTTGTGCATCCTGAATAATAAAGTTATGTTAATTATAACACTGATACAGAAGAAAATTATATTAATTTATAAACAAAATTATCAATTAAAATAATTATATTATATTTCATAATTTTTATTGATGAAATTGAAGTATTTTGATATCATGTTTTACTTAAAAATTACCCGTTTTACAATGATTTAACTATTTTATTAAATGAAATTTATACATTAGTATAATTAATTCCAAAATCATAGAATTATTTTAATTACATATTTATATATTATATATAATTAATATTTTCCATCCATGAAGGTGGTTATAATAATTGTCTTGGAAATGTCTCTCTTGGTGGTTAACCGACCTTTAACGGGATTTTGTCAAAAGAGCCTGAAAGAAGAGGTTTAACATATATATATATAGTAGTATGATACTCACACTAAGTTAAAATAATTATTATATTGTTAAATTACTGTATAATTAATTATATTAAGGTTTGGTTGTGAAATGTTTGACGTATAAAGAAATATAAGAGGAAGAAGAAATAAAAAAGAGAGAGGAGTGGATCAGAACTTACTAAATCCTCGATGTAACTTCTCATATATGACACTATAACTCCTTGGGCATTGGAATTAGATTGCTCCAAAACATCCATATGGATTATAATAAGATTAAGAGTGAATATTTGGGTAGATATTTGGCTTTATAATGGATGGGAGGAGTGTTTTTTCAAGGGGAGGTAGAGGGATTATTTATACTTGAGGGGAGGGGTATTTTAGAATAAAATACTGAATAAAATAACATATCAAAGGTAAAAGTTGTAATAGTGAATTTTTGACATTATAAATCATATATTAGTATAATATAAAGAATTTAAGACTTTAAATACCATTTATAATTATAATTCATTAATTTATTTTAAAGGAAAGTGGAAAGAAATAAAAATGTTATTTTAAAGAATCACTTTTGACTTTAGGTTTTGGAAAGTTTGTTTTTAGGTTTGGAAATTGAGTTTATTGTATTTTAATGAACCATTAATAAAATTAAATATACCATGGATTAACCTAATGTTCTAGAAATTATTATGTCATTATTATATCATGAATGATGTAATTTGAGATACACCAATTATGTGAAAAACTATTTTCTTATTATTCACCCAAAAATTGATGTATTTCAGAAAATTTCAAAAAAATCACTCTGGGATAATTTTGATGTGATGATTTAAAAAATGATATTAATTTTATCAAAATAAATTTATAAAATATGTAATTTTAATTTTTAATATTAAAATAATGATTTTTACAACATGATTTAAAATAAAGTTTATTAAAAACGATGTTATATTTTCATTGAGTTTTTAATCATGATATTTATATTTTGGAATTATAAAATTTATATTTTCATAAATTAATCCTGATAAATAATATTTTAACCTAATTTTTTATTTTTAGGTGAAATTAATTTTCCAATGGTTGGGTTACTATTCCAATGGTCACATTACTATTCTAATGGTCACTTTACTTTCTATAAATACTACTTCATTCTTTCACTTAATATTCAACACAATTACTCTCAAGGTTCTATATTTCCATTTTTTTCTTGGTTTACTAATATTTTTCTTCTTATTTATTGTTTTTTCAGTGGGGGTGTTGATTATAGTATATTAGGGTGATCCATATTTTTTAATTTTAGCTTTTATATTTTTATATTTTGTCCAGTTGCAATGTTTGGAATTTTAATTAGTTTCATTTATAGTTAATGTAACAGTATTTAGTAATGAAACAAAGTCATTTCTATTTTCTCTATATTTTTCATGTGTATATTATAATATAATATAATGCAACACACATTTATTAATCAAACAAATTTCACTAAAACACTAGGTCCATATAGTTTTTCATTCATTATTATAAATTTTTATTCAATTTTTTATAGTTATTTTTTTCCTCATGGTCATTTATTTTTATTTCATGATATTATTTAATTAATTTGACCATTTTTCTCATGATCATGACATTTATTTTTCAATGATCTTTTTATAAAAACTTTTCTTATCATTGAATTTTTTTCCTCCTATTAAGCATTTTAGCTCACTTCTTTCTTATAATTTCTCATTTACCTAAGTAGTCAAAGGTATTAAAGAGATGTATAATGATTTATATGGAGTATATATTTATGGATACGATTAAATATTATTGTTTTATGTTGTTACATGTCTCCACTTACAAAATACATCTAAAATTCTATTTTGAGAGTTGATTATAATAAATTTTATTTATAAAATGTATGTATATATTGTACCAGGTCTTGTAGCGTAGGTCTTGGGTTGTTTCATGTGTAATGAAATACATAAATAAAAAATAAAAAAATAATGACCTAATGTATTATTCTTATCATCTATTGAATCAACTCAATCAATATCGGTATATATAAATAACTACTGTTGTGATGTTTCACTATAGTGACATATGAAATTCATCATAAATTAGATATATTGATATACTAATTTTAATGCTAGTATTCGGGTATCATTAGAAAAACATTGATACCTTACAACTTTAAAAGTTTCTTAAATATTGTTGCGTCATAAATTTGTTATGCATAATAAGCTTCCCACGATATGCCAAAAGTTTGTTACAATGAACTATTTTCAATTTTCATCATTTAGAACCTTTATCTCTACATCAATAAATATTGTTATAAACATATAATCATCCATTAAAAAATTATTCCTTAAATATTATTAATATTTTTATTTAAGAATAAAAGTTTCATACCTTTATTGTGTCACTTATTAATCAAAAAATCATCAACTCACTCATCATTATTAATTTCCAAACGATCACAAAATAACTAAGAGGGGTATTGAATCATTTTTTTCATTTTAAAAAGTTTAAATTCAGTAAAATTAACCTCTAAAACTTGTTAGATTTTCTTTATTATCATTATTTATAAACTCAAGTGCATGCAGAAATAGAAAATTAGACATGAGGAACATGGTTTACAAGGTTCAACCTCAATGTGATAACCTATATCCTTTCTATAGCCACTCCCCTTGGTCTATAGAAATTTAATAATATGAATATGTGAATAAAACATGTACCAACTCCCATTAGACACCTTCTACCTACTGATAGGGATTATTATACCAAATCCTATCAGTTTAGAAAATATTGCTTAAAAATTGTGATCCACACAAATTAAACTAACTTTGAAACATTCTACACCAAAAAGGTCCACCTATAAATTTGTGTCTGATAAGCCTTTATATGATCTATTCACATCTGGTGGACTCATTATAATTGCCTCATCCTGATAGACATAGTTTAATATACCCCTTTATGAATTTGTGCATGATTTTCTTTCTGATTTTCTTGTATAATAAATCTACGATTCTCAAAATGCTACTCAAAAACTCATACCGATAACCTCGTACACACTCTCTATGTTTTGTAAAATGAACTTTCCTCAATCTAATCTTCTAATCAGAATACTCTATTCAAAAACTCTTATTCAACTAGAAACAAATTTCGTTGGAAAACTCACTTCTGAAACCAATTATGCAGAGAATCAACTTTTATGCATGGATGAATGGTGTCAATTACCTTTTTACTATTCACCTATATTTATATTTACTCCTAAAATAGCAGTGACAGGAAACCAATTTAGTTTTACCACTCACTAAAATTCGTAAACTGAATTTCACACTCATTTGAATTTCATTGGGATACTCCTCAACTCTCTTAGATACTTCTCAAATATTATTTAATTCTATATAACATCTCATTTTTCAATCATACTTTAAATTAACTCTTTAAATTCTCTATTTGGAAACTAAAATCAAGATCTTAGTCAAAAACTTCATTCAGAAATTAATTCATCATTTCAGTTCTCTTTCCCCAATTGAAATCAAATATATTATTACTCACTCATATGATCCTATCCGTCTAAAAATGGTAGACTACATTGTTAAAACATCTAAAATATTCAGTTTCCCTTTATGGTTGTCTGGTAGAAACATTAAAATTTCTAATATATTTTTCCCAAAAACATTGAAATCTTTTAATTTTTTTTCACAAGTATTTAGAAACTCCCCTCATCCAATCAACATATGTATAATGAAAAAAATTCAAACTTATATCACTTATCTATATAGAAAAGAATGTTCAGTGATCTATGTTTAGTGTTCAGCATCCAATGAATTATTAGTGTCAAAAACTCATCAGACGAATCACCTTCTTCTGTTATATTTTTCAAGATCACAAAGTCTCAGAAACCACAAAACATCAAAATTTCTGAAAAAAACTTTTTTTGATGATCTGTGTTTGATGCCTTGGACAAAAACATGCATTTTTATAGACTCAGCATCTGCATCTAGTTTTATAAGATATTCCTGATAGAAAACTCAAAATTTTATATCTTTTAATAACTTATTCATCCGATTAACTTCTTTGGCAAAGCATCTGTGAAATTAATCATATTTTTTATTGATAGAAAATTTGATCTCCTCTTTTGTCTTGGATATGGTATTTATGTCTAGAATATAAAGCCTCTTTATATCTATGACACAAAAACAACTTATAACTCATAAACCATAAATTTATACATTATAAAAAAAGAAACGTCTGATGATTCTAACCTAATCAGGTGTATCTAATGAATTACAACCAATGAACTATGTGTGATCAAAAAATTTCAGTTTCTTTAAAATTCAGCCTTCTGATAGCCTCCACATTAATTTATTCTCAATCTGATAGGTTACATATATAACAATTTAATTTTAAAAACTCTATAGTTTTGAATTTATATTTTCTTCTACAAATTCTATCTTGTATAATAACTTCTTCATGATGTTTCAGGAACTTAAAAGAAAAGAAATTCATCGTATGAATTATTTTGAAAATTTCCACGTATTCCCATATTTTCAAGTCTTAACCAATTTCAAATATTATGAATCTGATATCTGTCAACTTCCAACTTTATGCCAAAATATTGATCATATGAACTGTTTCCAATGGATCATCTGATCGAAGAATTTGAAAAAAATATATTATTTATTAGGAATATCAACAACTTCTTAATAAACAATTACATGTATCTAGCAACACTTCCTTCACCTTATTTACAAAAATTTAGTTTTCTAAAGAAAACAACTTTGTTAAAACAAAACATCACAAAGGATATTCAATCTCCCCATTTGGATTTACTAAAAAATTCTCATTTAAAAACTTTTTCAACTAAAATTATTTCAACACTTATAATGTTTCCCAACTCATTTGAAGATATTTATCAAAACACAACCTTTCTCAAAATAGAGTGTCTTGACACCACACTATTGGGTAAAGTAATGTTTTATAATTAATTTTATCCCTATGTGACAAGAAAATATTGCATACATGTTTTGATAAATACCCCTTACTTTTATACTCTCCACACATGTTTTTTCTCCCCCGATTTATGAAAACCATAGCATCGTATTAATTTAAGTAAGACAATTAATTCTCTTTCCCAAGTAGTATAAATTTGCACTAATTATCCCCCTTTGTCAATATAATGAAAAGATTGGTTGAGGATCTTTCTTAATATGTTTAGTAAGACTTTGGTGGAGTATGGACATGAATTTGTAGCCTATAATCCACTAATATCTGTTTTGACATTGCTTTTTTAAAGATATCAGTAATTTGATACTTCGTTGAAATACATTCTAGAAAAATATCTCCACTAGTAACTTTTTATTTTATAAAATGAAACTGTGTATCAATGTGTTTTGATCTTGAGTGTGGGATATAATTTTTAGATAGATCAATTACACTCTTATTATCACAACGTATCTTCAACGGTTTTAGAACATCAACTTTCAAATCTTCAAATTGAACTTTTGTCCACAAAATTAGAGTAAAAGCCTGGGTAGATGTAACATTATCTAATTCCTTTGTGATCAAAGTTACTGAACTTTGTTTCTTACCACGCCAGCTCACACAACATTCTCCAAAGAAAAATTTTCCTCTAGAAGTTCATTTGCTTTCATTGGAATATTGAGTTGTCACGACCCGTCCTCGGGGCCCGTGCTGTGAATACTCCAAGCACGCCTCCCATATGCCAGGGGCTGGAGACTAGTACCAAAGGCATAAATCCTGATAAAAGGGAAGGAATTAACTTTATAAAAGAATACAAACACCACAGAGTACGTAAACTGAAGTAAACACTAAGTAACCTGAAAACACAAGTAAGTGATGGAAAGTAAATGAGCCTGTATACAAACCCAACTGAAAGTGCAGTACAACTGAAAAGAAAGTGCAACAACTGAAAAGTAAGCAGCAACCACTAATCCGTCCTCCGGAACTCCCACCTGAAGGGTGAGTACAGACAGTCTCATCGGCTCCTCGATTCCAGCCATCCCCTCCGTGTACGTCCCACCAGATATACCACCTCCGGGTACCATCCTGCTCCTCAAGCCTCAACCACGATTAGCGTTGTCCGTTGTCTGCAACCAACACAATGTAGTGCGGGCGTAGCCCGTGCAGGGGTGAGTATACGATACTCAGTAGGGACCCCAAGACTCCCGAAGGTCTCCAGAATCCAAAAAGGATAAACCAAAAAGAAAATATACAAATACAAGTATCAACCAACTCTACTTAGGTATATGCCCATACATATACCTAAGTCATCAAGTACAATTCTGCTCCAACTCACGAGCTCAAGTACAACCCATTCCACACAGGAAAGTGTACTCAATCCACACAGGAAATTTCATCCCAATCCACACAGGAAAGAAAGTCAATCTTATCGAGGATAAAGACTGAAATTCAAGACTCATCTCACATAGGTATACTATACATGAAGAGGGTGGAGATGATTGATGTAGCCTCTGAATCATCTCCTCGGTCGAACCTACGTAGGATCCAAGTACAGATGTCGCCGCTGCCAAACCCACGTAGGATCCAAGTACAGTAACCATTGCTGCCGAACCCATGTAGGATCCAAGTACAGTCATCATCGCTGCTGAACCCACGGAGGATCCATGTACAGTCGTCCTCGCTGTCGAACCCACGTAGGATCCAAGTACAGTCCTCATCGTCGTCGCAGTCGCAGCCAGCTCTAGGGTTCCCGTACACAGCACACTCGATTCCAGGAGGGTCTGCTCCACAAGGCAAGGGGTCGATACATCAACTGTCACAAAGTCTAGATTTAATGTATCACAAAGTTCCGTCTCGCTAATAGGAACTCAATGCGACAGACGGCGCGTCAATCGGACGCCCGGTCTAAGATTTATTGGCTTTTTCATCCTAGGGGCCCAGTTGGTTTTTAAGCTAAAACCAACCCGATCGTACTCCATCTGCATCCAAAACTTGAGCGTAGTAATCCAAAAGAACCGTCTCACTAAGAGAAATCCAACAAAGTCGATGGCACGTCAATCAGACGTCTAGAGCTCAAGTTATAAGTGTTTTCGCTCCGAGGGCCTGGTTGGTTTCGTGTTCAAACCAACCCAGTCATACCCAAAGTTCTCCGAAACCTTGAGTGTAATATATCAAAACGACCGTATCAATTCAAGGATCCCATCACAACTCACGGTGTATCATTCGGAAGTCTGTATCCCATGTTATGGTCGTCTGAACAAATCTTCCCGAAAGTAGGGGTTTGGGCCCGGTCCGACCCGGCCCAGTACCCCCTGGGTTGGCTCAAACCGGGTCGACCCGACCCGGGTCTGGGACCGGCCCACTTGGATGTGGCCCGGCCCGGCTGGCGCGGCCCAGCCCGTCGCGGGGGTTCGACCCAGCGCGGGCGGCCCGGCCCAGTGCGACCGACCCGGCCCGCGTGGTCGGCGGCTCGGCTTTCGGCCGAGCGGGATGCGGGGTGGGGGGTGGTTCCTCCTTTGATTAAATAAATGGACGGCCATTATGGCCGGACTTTAATGTGACTTCGGGACCCGAGGGGGTCCCGCCTCTAGCTGGTGCCAGCGGCCGGCTGAGTCGGCCGCTCCCCTGAACCGCCGCGGCCATGGGCCACGGCTCCTGCCCGTCCGGCACGGCGTGATGGTGTCGTGCCCCTCCACCATGGCCTGCCCCGGCCGTGGCCCCGTAATGCTCCAGCGCGGCGCGACGGCACCGCGCCCCTTCGTCGTGGCATACTCATGTTCGCGGCCTCCTTTGGCCTCACCGACGTGGCGCGACGGCGTCGCGCTCCTCCACTGTGGCCCGCTCCGGCCGTGGTCTTCTTCATCCCCACACGGTTCAACAACACTGCGTCACCTCCTTTCCAAGCCACAATGATGATCAATAATAAAAGGGGACGAGGATCGGCCGTGTTTGTGCGGTCCTATCTCCTCCCGTGATATCGATAGAAAGTGGCGAATTAATTTAACGAAGAATGTTAACTCAAACATGAACGAAGAAACAACCCCTACCTCAAAAAAAGTTTGCGGAAGCTAGCGTCGTGGGGGTGGGTTCGATGACGGTGTTGGCGAGTTCCCGCGTCCAAGGAGGGGATGGCATCTCACAACGGTTGGGGAGAGGGGAAATAACGGAACGTCTTTTCTCCTTGGTGTCGGTGTTCTTTGTCGAATTCTTGGCATTCTTCAATGAGGAAGATAAAGTTCTTCAGAGAAAAGAGCTCTCTCCCCCCAATCCCTTCACATAACAACTAACCCCAAAAATAAAATAAGACTTGTCATATTTTATTACTTCAATCCATGCATTTTAATTTTTAAAATTCAGACACAAATCTCACTTAATTGATTAAGTGTGTTGGCTTGAATAAAGAGGAGATACGGGAGAGTTATAAATTAATGGGAGTTGTCAACTTAAAGAGGAGTTAGATGAGTTAGAGGAATTTGAAGGGGTGGGGCTCATGTGGGCCCCACGTCACTAATATCCTATCAAGAGGAGTTAAGATTTTAATGGGTCCCACCCCAACTCCCATACCTAGGAATAAACCAACTAGAAAAGAGAAATAAAATTGTGACACAACTTTATTTCACTTTACACTTAATCCATTTTTAAAAAACTCCTCCCGAGCAAATGAAACTCCAATAAAGGTCTTCCTAAGTAATTACCGACACTAAGATTTCATTGGTGCCCTCGTATATCGATTCCGAGCACCGGTTCAAAAGTTAGAAAAAAACCCACTTGTTCGTTCATTGAACGTACCCGAGCTAATATTCGGAAATTGATTTCGGGCACACCGGGCCTCGGAATCAGGTGCCGTCAGAAACTGTGTACTCGTAAAATTCCAAAGAATTTAAGTAAATAATTTCCTTGAAATTTTAGGGTCTTTACATTACTCCCACCTCAGGTATTTACATCCCCATAAAGATACATCACAAACTAGGGAAACAAGTGAGGGTATTCTGCACGCATCTGAGTCTTCCGCTCCCAAGTGCTCTCTTGGAGGTTCTCGTGCTGCCACCTGATGCGTACTAGAGGAATCGACCGCCCACATAGGACCCACTCCTGCCGATACTCAATCTCCACCAGGACCTCTGCAGAAGTTTCCCCATCATCGATGTCCATCTCCCCATGGTCGATGATATGTGTCAGATCGTGCACGTATCTCCTCAGCTGAGATACATGGAAGACGTAATGCACCCAGTGCAACTGAGGTGGTAGAGCCAGGCGATAATCCACCTCACCTATCCAACTGAGAACCTGGAATTGTCCGATGAATCCCAGAGATAACTTTCCACCCCGGCCAAATCTATTTAACCAACGTCGAGGTGAGACCCGTAAGAAAACGTGGTCACCATCCTCGAACTCTAGTGGTCTCCACATCTTGTCAGCATAGGAATTTTGTCGGCTCTGATCTGTCCTCATCCGCTCCTGGATAACCTGTACCTTCTCTATTGTGGCCTGGACCATCTCTAGTCCCACAAGTGCTGACTCCCTAGGGTCTGTCCAGCACAGAGTTGATCTGCAAGGTCGGTCGTACAATGCCTCGTATGGTACCATCCTGATGGTGGTGTGGTAGATGTTTTTGTACGCAAACTCCACCAAGGGTAGGTGATCCTCCCAACGGCGACCAAAGTTTATGACACATGCATAGAGCATGTCCTCAAGGGTCTGAATGGTCCTCTCCTTCTAACCATCCGTCTGAGGGTGAAAGACGGTGCTCAAGCGGAGCTGCATCCCAAATGCCTCCTTCAACCCCTTCCAAAGCTAGGAAGTAAAGTGAGCATCTCGATTAGAGACGATAGATGATGGCACACCATGAATCCGTATGAACTCCTGAACGTAGAGGCATCCCAAGCTCTCCACTGATCCCTGCTCTCTAATAAGTAGAAAGTGGGCCGACTTGGTGAGTCGGTCTACGATCACCCAAATGGAGTCGTGTCCTCTGGAAGTACGTGGTAGTCCAGTCACGAAATCCATAGATATCTCATCCCACTTATACTCAGGGACCTCCAAGGGATATACCAAGCCCACTAGTACCTAGTTCTCCGCCTTCGCCTACTGACAGGTGAGGCATCAAGAAACGAACTATGCCACAACCTTCTTCATACTCATCCACCAGTGCTATCGTTTGAGATCCTGGTAAATCTTCGTCACTCCTGCATGTACCTCCAAAGGGGATGTATGAAACTCCATCAGCACCTCCTCCTGCAAAGCATCTCGTACCATGGGACGTCCTCTGAAAAGGACGACATGCTCTCCTCCTACAGAGAATCCATCAGGTGTCTCTCCTGAGGCTATCTGTGCATGACATGTCTCACAGTCAACGTCCCCACGTTGTGCCTCTCTGACCCGATGAAGAAGTGGAGGTGTAACTGTGAGCTATTGTAGAAAGGCTACCCCATATCTATCCATGAAAGATATCTATAAAGCGGCTAACTGCTCTATCGCCTCTCCAAGTAGCTGGATTTCCATCCTCCTGCTGAGAGCGTCGGCTACTGCGTTCCCCTTTCCAGGAGTATAGACTATCTCAAAGTCATATTCCTAGAGGAACTCAAGCCATCGCTGCTATCTCAGGTTCAGGTCCCTCTGCGAGAAGATGTACCTGAGACTCTAGTGGTCAGAGTATACTATAAAGCACTCGCCCATCAGATAGTGTCGCCACATCTTCAATGCAAACACCACTGTTGCTAACTCCAGGTCATGGGTAGCGTAGTACTGCCCATGCTTCCTCTGTCATGACCCGTCCTCGGGGCCCGTTCCGTGACTACCCCATGCCCGCCATCCATAGGCCAGGGGCTGGCGACTAGCACCAAGGCGTAAATCCCGATAAAAGGGAAGGTATTGCCTTTATGAAAGAAACAAACACTACATAGTATAAGAGGAAGCAACACTAATTAAAAAAAGAATGTGCTGAAAGGAAAAAGGGCCAGAATACAAACCCAACTGAAAAGTACAAATACAACTGAAAGTAAAGTACAAATCAACGAACAACAGCTAAAAGGTGACAAGATGCTCATGTATCATCCTCCGGTTTCCTAACTAAAGGGTAGGTACAGATCTCCTCCTTAGCACTCCACGTCTTTCCGTCTCCTCCAGGTACCGACTCATCGTGAATCCACCTCCGGAAACCTACTTGACGTGATATCCACCTCTGGGCATTGACTTGTTGTTAGATCCTCCTCCGGGTATCGTCCAGCTCTACAAGCCTCAACCACGATCAGTGATGTCCGTCGTCTGCAACCAACACAACGTATTGCGGGCGAAGCCCGTGCAGGGGTGAGTATACGATACTCAGTAGGGACCTCGAGACCCCCAAAGGTCTCCCTGAATCCACAAAGGATAAAACACAAAGAAAAGATAAAATCACGAAGTATCATCCAACACTACTTAAGTATATTCCCATACATATATCTAAGTCATCAAATCCATTTCAACTCCAACTCACGAGCTCAAGTACAATCCATACCACTCAAGAAAGTAAAACATAATCCACATAGGAATGTATGACCCAATCCACATAGGAAAGCATAATCCAATACACACAGGATATCAAGTCAATCACATCGAAGATAATGATTGAAAGTAAAGACTCAACTCAAACCAGGATTTTATTCACGATGTTGAAACCATGGCTGCTGCAGAACTCCTCCTCTGTCGAGTAGAGTGGGCATGCCGCTGCAACCAAGCGCACCCCACTAACCTTGGACTGCTGAAGTACTCCACCTGTCGAGTACTGTGGGCCTACCACTGCAACCAAGCGCATCCCACCATGGGTCTGCCGCTACAACCAAGCGCACCCCCTCATATCCTATAGAGGAACTCTTTCTGTCGAGTATCGCGGGTCTGCCACTACAACCAAGCACACCTCCGCCATTGGTCTGCTGCTACAACCAAGTGCACCCCACTAGGATATCTGAATCACCCCGAGACGATTGATCAGCAGTCATCAAGTCTCAGCCAGCTACTTGGTCTCTTCACTTTGCTAGCTCGTCACCGGGAGGGTCTGCTCCACGAGCTACTGGTCGATACTCCTAGTATCACAATGTTCTATGTAGAATTATCCCAAGGGTCAGCCACATCATAGGAAACTCAACACAACAGACGGCACGTCAATCGGACGCGCGGTCTGTGTGTTATCAGCCTTTCCGTCCCGGGGGCCCGGTTGGTTTTGTGTACGAACCAACCCCCGGCTGTATCTCAACTGTACCCCTAACTCTCATAGGGTATACTCATAGGGACCATTTCTCAACGTGATCACCAACGCCACTGACGGTTCATCAAACGGACGTCCGGTCTGAAAGTTATCGGCTTTTTCCGTTCTAGGGGCCCGGTTGGTTTTCGGGTTCAATACAACCAGGACACTATCCAGATACATCCAAACCTCTGGAGAAATATGCCAAAAGTTCTGTCTCATCAAGAGGAATCCAACAAAGTCGACGACACGTCTATCGGACGTCCAGAACTCATGTTATAAGTGTTTCCGCTCTGAGGGCCCGGTTGGTTTCGGGCTCAAACCAACCCGGCCGTACCCAAAGTTTTCCAAAACGTTGCTTTTAATATACCAAAAATACCGTCTCGATCCAAGGATCGCATCGCAACTGACGGTGCATCGATCGTAGGTTCGTAGCCCAAGTTATGGGACTTTGAACGAAGTTATCCGTTTTTAGGGGGTTTTAGGCCCGGACCGACCTGGCCCAAGACCCCCTAGGTCGGTTCGAACCGGTTCGACCCGACCCGGGTCTGGGTCTAGCCCAATAGGGCGCGGCTCAGCCAGGCTGGCGCGGCCCGGCCCAGCCGACAAGGCCCGACCCGACGCGGGGTTCGGCCCAGCGCGGGCAGCCCGACCCGGCACGGGCGGTCCGGCCCGATGCGGGTAGTCCGGGTCAGCGTGGCCGGTTGGCCTGGAGCGGACACGGACCGCGTGTCCAGTCGGATCGACCGTTTCGGCCGATCGGGAAACAGGGGGCGCTGCCCCCCCCCCCTCCCCCTTGTCTGGAAACAGCGGCCCCCCACATGGAGGGGCCCGCCTGTCTGCCGCCGGGGGTTACGACCCCCGCCCTCCTCCGAATGGCCGGCCCGGTTGGCCGGTCGGTGCCGCCATCGTGGGACCCCCTTGCGGGTCCCGTCTCCCTTGAACGCTGGTGGATCCGGCCGCCCTCCTTGTAGAACCGCTGCGACCAAAGGTCAGAGCTTCCTCTTGCTTGCCACCGGCCGGCGAGGCCGGCCACCTCCTGTTGCTCTGCCGCGGCCAAAGACCCCGGCTCCTTCTCGACCAGCGCGGCGTGATGGCACCATGCCCCACCGCCACGGCCTGCCCTGACCGTGGCCCTTCTTGAAGCTCTGGCGCGGCGCGACGGCACCGCGCCCCTCTGTCGCAGCCCGACCTTGGCAGTGGGTTCTTTGGCTTCGGCACGACGCGACGACGTCGCGCTTCTTCGCCGCGGCCCACTCCGGTCGTGGTTCCCTCGTTCCCACACGGTGCGACAACACCGCGTTGCATCTAGTTCCAAACCGCATCAAGATACTACAACAAAGGGGAGGAGGGTCAGACGTGTTCGTTCGGTCTGGCCCCCTCCCTTTAATTCGATAACAACAGGCTAAAGAATTTAACGATGGACGGCAAAAGAATATTCACGATCACAAAACCAAACCCCTACCTCAAAGAAGTCTTCGAACGAGGATCGTCGTGGGAAATTGACATTACGGAAGACGGCGTCGCGGAACGAGGTACCGTAAACGTCGTCAGTGCTCGCCCGATGAAGGATACGACCTCCACCTTTCTTTGACGTGGAAAGAGGATCGAAGGTGGGCACATCGTCTTTCTCCAGAAAAGTCATCACTCATCGGTTGCAGAGAGGAGAGGAGACGACACGTCGATCCCCCCTAGCGGTGACAGATTTCTTCGTCATAGACTCGGCGTTCTTCGCGAAGGAGATGAAGAACTTCTTCAGAGAAAAGAATGCTTCCTCTATCAAAAACTCCACACAACGAAACCACCCCAATTAAAATAAGGTAGATCCTTATTTTATTAACCCATGTCAAGATTTCAAGAATTCAAAATTCAAACCCTTAACTAAATAAATTGAATAGCTTTAATCAATCTAATTAATGTGAGGGTTGACAAGCATTTAAAGTGGGGGAGGGGTGTGTTACAAATTTATGGGGGGGTTGCCAACATAAAGATGGGTGTTTAATGGGGTGATTGGAAATTTAAAGAGGTGGGGGCTCGTGTGGTCCCCACCTCACAAATATCCTACCATGGTGTTAGGATGCAGTGGGTCCCACTCAACTCCCATGCATAGGTTATAACTAATTAGATGAGAAAAATCAAATTGTGGCGCAAATTTTATTTCACTCTTTAGTTAACCCAAAAATTTAACAACACCTCCTGAGAAAACGCAACTCCAGAAAGGGTCTTCTTAAGAAATTACTGGCATTGCGGTTTCAACAGTGCCCTCATATTTCGATTCCAAGAACCGGTTAAGATGTTAGAAAAACCCGCTCATTTGTTCACTGAACGTACCCGAGCTAAACTTCGGAAATTGATTCCGGGCACACCGAGCCTCGGAATCAGGTGCCGTCAGAATCCACAGACTCGTAAAATTCCAAAGAAATTAAGAAAAAAAAATTCCTTGAAATTTCCGGGTCTTTAAATTACTCACACCTCAGGGATTTACATCCCCGTAAAGCTTCAACACACAATAAGGAAAACAAAGAGGTACTGAGCACGCATCTGAGCCTTCCACTCTCATGCGCTCTCCTGGTGGTTCTCGAGCTACCAGTGAAAGTGCACCTGAGGAATCGACCGTACACGTAGGACCCTCTCCTGTCAATCCTCGTTCTCCACTAGAACCTTTGTGAATGTATCCCCATCGTCGATGTTCAGCTCGCCATGGTCGATGATGTGGGTCGGGTCTTGATCGTACCTCCTCAGTTGAGATACATTGAAGACGCCATGCACCTGGTGCAACTGAGGTGGATGGTTCAAGTGTTAAACCACCTAGCCTACCCTGTTGAGGACCAAAAAGGGTCCGATGAATCTCGGAGATAACTTGCTACTCGGGCCAAATCTCCGTAAACCCCGTCGAGGTGAGACCCGTAAGAAAACGTGGCCGCCATCCTCTAACTCAAGTGGTCTATGCCTCTTATCAGCATAAGACTTCTGTTAGCTCTGAGCTATCCTCACCTGCTCCTGGATTACCTGGACCTTTTCTAGTCCTACAAGAGCTGCAAAGATTTCTTCTTTTCCGATAAGAGAAATCTAGTCTCGTCCCCTGGATGAACCACATTCATTGCCTAATACAGTCAATCTTGGAATTAATAATACTAATACATGACATGGATGACGTTGTAAGGCCCCGACACTACTACCATTAGATCCAACCATTAATCTAGCCTCCAAGGGTTGAGTCACACTATCGGCATCAGTGTGTGGTCACTGGGTCTCCTCCAGTAGGAATCTAAAAAGTGAGGGTCATGTCAACAGTTTTAACCAGAACCTCTTAGTACACAAATTAAGAGGAAGAAAACGTCACAAGGAAAAGTGTCTTTTATTACTGCAGCTCAAGTACAAAGACACACAAAAATGATAACAAGGAAACTAGAAGCACCAAGATCAAGGTCCCATGCCTGGAACTAGTCCCGCTCATGTCTGTCTACTTCCGGAGCTCCATGCGGTCCCCTTCGATCAAACCTCTGCCTCTGCCTGGGAGTTCCTTCATCTACTTCCTGATAGTCATCTTCTAGACAGGTCATACAGTCTCGAGCCAAGTGACATTGTCTGCTTCATGCATAGCACTTCTTGCTCCTCATATGACAGGATCTGTTTAGTTTTCCTCACACAACCGAATCTATAACCCGAGTTCACCCACCTGTAGGTCTGGTACTCTTGGACCTCTACATCATCTCTCTCCTTCCTACAGATGACTTGGCTACTAATGAAAAACCCTACGGCAAGGGCAGTGGCTCCTGATCATGCTCAGAGGGTAGAGTCGTAGGTAAAAACTCCACTCTTAAGAAGGTCTCAAAGTCTCTCCAGGTGAAGGACATCCCGTCGCAAAACTGGAACATGTGGCTCCACCACCTCTCAGCTGCTCCGTGGAATAGGCTAACAGCTAGGTACACCATGAAGCCTGCGAGTGTCCCAGCTATGTGGAGAGCTCATGCTACAAACTCGAGCCAGTGTCCAGCCGTCTGAAAATATGACTCGCCTCAAAACGTTAGAGGCCTCTGACGCTATAACTCGTGCATCGCTCTCAAGCGGCGTGCACTCTCTGCTGGTGTCTGATCTAGGAGTGGGCCATGTACCGAGGCCTCATCGCTCGGCAGGCTGACATCTCTTACAACGCTCAGAACCCTAACTGGATGTTTTCATGGGGACATCTTGAAAAGAGACAGGTGTTCCATGGTCAAAACAGTATACATGGTGATCTGACACACGTAATCACTTTGAAAACTTAGAAACACACTTTCAATCAATGTTTTAGTGCATTGAGTCGATAATCAGAAGTCAGGGTCCTAGTATATGGATACGTCAGCCGCCGCACCAAAACTGAACTCCCTGGACTGATAACCACACTCAATACCCATAACACTATTTCTTAACATAGAAGAAAGATCAGAGTTCTGAGCTATGTGGTAGAACCAAACTCCTCTGATACTAATTTTTCACGACCCGTCCTCGGGGCCCGTGCCGTGACTACCCCAAGCCCGCCTTCCATAGGCCAGGGGATGGCGACTAGCACCAAGGCATAAATCCTGATAGAAGGGAAGGAATTTCCTTTATGAAAGTAACAAAGACTATAGAGTATAAGTGGAAGCAACACTAAGTACAAAAGAAAGTGCTGAAAGGTAAATGGGCTAGAATACAAACCCAACTAAAATGTACAGCTACAACTGAAAGTAAAGTACAAATCAGAGAACAACAGCTGAAAGGTGACAAGCCACTCCTAGAACGTCCTTCGGTTTCCTACAGGAAGGGTAGGTACAGATCTCCTCCTCATCACTCCATGTCTATCCATCTCCTCCGTGTACCGACTCGTCGTGAATCCACCTCCGGGCACCGACTCGACGTGATATCCACCTCCAGGCATCGACTCGTCGTGAGATCCTCCTCCGGGTACCGTCCAGATCTACAATCCTCAACCACGATTAGTGATGTCTGTTGTCTGCAACCAACACAATTTAGTGCGGGTGAAGCCCATGCAGGGGTGAGTATACGATACTCAGTAGGGACCCCGAGACCCCCTAAGGACTCCCTGAATCCACAAAGGATAAACCAAAAAGAAAAGATACAATCACGATGTATCATCCAACACTACTTAGGTATATTCCCATACATATACCTAAGTCATCAAATCCAGTTCATCTCCAACTCACGAGATCAAGTACAATCCAGCCCACTCAAGAAAGTAATACATAATCCACATAGGAAAGTACGACCCAATCCACACAGGAAAGCGTAATCCAATCCACACAGTATATCAAGTCAATCACATTGAAGATAATGATTGAAAGTCAAGACTCATCTCAAACCAGGATTTTATTCATGATGTCGAAACCACAGTTGCTGGAGAACTCCTCCTCTATTGAGTACAGTGGTCCTGCCGCTACAACCAAGCATTCCCCACTAACCTTGGACTACTGAAGTACTCCACCTGTCGAGTACTGTGGGCCTGCCGCTGCAACCAAGCGCATCCCACCATGGGTCTGCCGCTACAACCAAGAGCACCCCCTCATAGCCTACAGAGGTACTCCTTCTGTCGAGTACTACGGGTCTGCCGCTACAACCAAGCGCACCTCCACCATGGGTCTACTACTACAACCAAGCGCACCCCACAAGGCTATCTGAATCACTCTGAGACGATCGATCAGCAGTCATCAAGTCTCAGCCAGCTACAAGGTCTCTGCACTCTGCTAGCTCATCACCGGGAGGGTCTGCTCCACGGGCTACTAGTCAATACTCCAAGTATCACAAAGTTCTACGAAGAAGTATCCCGAGGGTCGGCCACATCATAGGAAACTCAACACAACAGATGGCGCGTCAATCAGATGCACGGTCTGTGTGTTATCAGCCTTTTCGTCCCGGGAGAGCAGTTGGTTTCGTGTACAAAACAACCCGACCATATCTCAACTGTAACCTGAACTCTCATAGGGTATACTCATAGGGACCGTTTCTCAACATGATCACCAATGCCGCTGACGGTTCGTCAAACGGACGTCCGGTCTGAAAGTTATCAACTTTTTCCGTTCCAGGGGCCCGGTTGGTTTTCGGGTTCAATCCAACCCAGCCACTATCCAACTGCGTCCAAACCTCAGGCGAAGTATTCCAAAATTTCCGTCTCATCAAGAGGAATCCAACAAAGTCAATGGAACGTCTATCGGATTTCCAGAGCTCATGTTATAAGCATTTCTGCTCCGAGGGCCCGGTTGGTTTCGTGCTCGAACCAACCCGGCCATACCCAAAGTTCTCCGAAACCTTGAGTGTAATATAAAAAAGAGGCCGACTCGATCCAAGGATCACATCGCAACTGACAGTGTGTCGATCTGAGGTCCACAGTCCAAGTTATGGGACTTTGAACGAAGCTGTCCGTTTTTATGGTGTTTTAGGCCCGGACCGACCCAGCCCAAGACCCCCTGGGTCGGCCCGAACTGGGCGACCCGACCCGGGTCCGGGTCCGGCCCAATAGGGAACGGCTCAGCCCGGCCCCGGCGGAAAGGCCCGGCCTAGCGTGGGGTCCGGCCCAGCGCGGGCAGCCTGACCCGGCACGGGAGGTCCGGCCCGGCGTGGGCGGTCCGGCTCGGCGCGGCCGGTTGGCCTAGCGCAGGCGCGGCCCTCCTAGCCAGTCAGCTCGGTCGTTTCGGCCGAGCGGGAAACAAGGGACTCCCCCCCCCCCACCCCGTTTCTCGAAACGGCGGCCCCCCACGTGGAGGGGCCCGCCTGTCTGCCGCTGGGGGTTACGACCCCCGGCCTCCTCCGAAGGGCCGACCCGGTTGGCCGGCCGGTGCTGCCGCCGCGGGACCCCCTCGTGGGTCCCATCTCCCTTGAACGCCGGTGGCCAGCGTATCCGTCCGCCCCCCTTGCAGAACCGCCGCGGCCAAAGTCCGTATCTTCCTCTTGCTTGTCGGCGGCCGGCGAGGCCGGCCGTCTCCTGTTGCTCCACCGCGGCTCCTTCTCGACCGACGCAACGCGATGGGACCACGCCCCACCGCCATGGCCAACCCCGGCCATGACCCTTCTTGAAGCTTCGGTGCCACCCTTCTTCGCTGCGGCCCACTCCGGCTGCGGTTCCCTCGTTCTCGCGCGGTGCGATGGCACTGCGTTGCATCAGTTCCAAACCGTATGAAGACACTACAACAAAGGGGAGGAGGGTATGTCATGTTCGTGCGGTCCGACCCCCTCCCGTTAATTCGATAACAAGCAGCAAAATAATTTAACGATGGACAGAAAAAGAATATTCACGATCACAAAACCAAAACCCTACCTCGAAGAAGTCGTCAAACAAGGATCTTCGCGGGAAATTGACGTTGCGGAAGACGACGTCGCGGAACGAGGCTCCGTAAATGTCGCAGGTGCTCACCCGATGAAGGATAAGATGTCCCCCTTTCTTTGAAAAGGAAAGAGGATCGAAGGTGGGCACGTTGTCATTCTCTGGAAAATGCATCACTCATCGGCTATGGAGAGGAGAGGAGACGGCACAGAAATCTCCCCTAGCGGTGACGGAGTTCTTCGTCGTAGACTCGGCGTTCTTTGCGAAGGAGATGAAGAACTTATTCAGAGAAAAGAATGCTTCCTCTCTCAAAAAATCCACACAACGAAACCACCCCAATTAAAATAAGGTAGATCCTTATTTTATTAACCCATGTCAAGATTTCAAGAATTCAAAATTCAAACCCTTAATTAAATAAATTGAATAGCTTTAATCAATCTAATTAATGTGAGGGTCGACAAGCATTTAAAGTGGGGGAGGGGTGTGTTACAAATTTATGGGGGGGTTTCCACCATAAAGAGGGTTGTTTAATGGGGTGATAGGAAATTTAACAAGATGGGGGCTCGTGTGGGCCCCACCTCACAAATATCCTACCAATTTGTTAGGATGTAGTGGGTCCCACTCAACTCTCATGCATAGGTTATAACTAATTAGATTAGAAATAAAATTGGGGCGCAAATTTTACTTCACTCTTTAGTTAACCCAAAAATTTAACAACACCACCTGAGAAAACGCAACTCTACAAAGGGTCTTGTTAAGCAATTACTGGAATTGCAGTTTCAACGGTGCCCTCGGATTTCGATTCCTAGCACCAGTTAAAAATTTAGAAAAACCTGCTCGTTCGTTCACTGAACGTACCTGAGCTAATCTTCGGAAATTGATTCCGGGCACACCAGGCCTCGGAATCAGGTGCCGTCAGAAACCACATACTCGTAAAATTCCAAAGAAATTAAGAAAAAAAAATTACGTGAAATTTTCGGCTCTTTACAGCCTTAACTATCATGATCCATAGGCAATTACTGCCCGCTCTTGCATCAGGACACACCCGAGTCCGGTCCCTGATGCATCACAGTGAACTACGTACCCTACTCCCTCCTCTCGTAGCCTCAAGATGGGTGCACTGGTCAATATCTATCTCAGCTCCTGGAAGCTCTGCTGACATCTATCTGACCACACGAAGGGTTTCCCCTTCTTCATCAAAGCTGAAACTGGTGCTGCAACTCTGGAGAATTCTACCACAAACCTCTGATAGTACCCAGCCAGACCCAAGAAAATCCGCACCTCCATCACGCTCCTGGGTGGATCCCAAGCTAACACTGTCTCGATCTTCGCAGGATCCACCGCAACTCCCGCCTCAGAGATGACATGCCCCAAGAAGTGGACCTCACGTATCTAGAACTGACACTTCAAGAACTTACCATAAAGTTGGTGCTCTCAGAGTGTGTCCAGTACAACCCGCAAGTGGTAGGCATGCTCCTCCTCAGTAGTCGAGTAAATCAATATTTCGTCGATGAATACTATGAAAAATTGATCTAGGTAAGGCAGGAATATCCTATTCATGAGACTCATGAACACTGCTGGAGCGTTGGTTATGCCCAAAGGCATAACCAAGAACTCATAGTGGCCATATCGACACCTGAAAGTAGTCTTTTGCACATCCTTATCTCGAACTTTAAGCTGATGATAGTCTGACCTGAGGTCTATCTTTGAGAACCACCATGCTCCCTTTATCTGATCGAAGAGGTCATAAATCCTCGGAAGTGGATACTTGTTCTTCATGGTCACCTGGTTCAGGCGATGGTAATCGACACACAGTCGCATGCTCCCGTCTGCCTTCTTAGCGAACAATATCGGGGAAGCCCATGGTGAAACACTGGGTCGGATGAATCCCTTGCCCTGAAAGTCCTCCAGCTATACCTGTATCTCTCTAAGCTCAGAGGGAGCCATCCGATATGCTGGAGTAGATATCGGGGTTGTCCAGGGGTACAGGTCAATATAGAAGTCTACCTCTCTACGAGGAGGTAGTCCAGGAACGTCGTCAGGAAAAACGTCTGCATACTGATCCACCACAACAGGAAAACTCGGACTCCTCACATCAACTGCTCCCAGGATAAGACTAGCCAACTGATTATTGATTGGTTTTCCTCTCCTTTGAGTGAGTCCATCCTGCGTTGCAAAGGCTCCCTTCTCGCCGGTGAAGGTGAACCCGCTCCCATCGGTGCAGACACACCGCACCTTGCGCCTAATACAGTCGATCTGAGCTTGGACTGTAGATAACCAATCCTTGCCCAAGATTACATCTTAAGTCCTCGACGTCGCTACAAGAAGATCCCTACTGCATCTTTTGCCACCTAGAGTAAGCTCACACTGCCGGCACCAGTGTGTAATCATCGAGTCTGCTCCTGTAGGAGTCTCTAGCCGTAAGGATCGAGCCAACGGCTCCGTCGGAATCTCCAAGCTCCGAAGAAGGGCAGCGGCAATGAAATAATGACTCGCTCATGTGTCTATAAAAACTACAGTAATTTTGGAGTAGACACAGATAGTACCTCGAATCATCTCTCATGTGTCGTGGTCGTAGGACTCCACTGCCTAAAGCTGAGCCTGACTCTGTCCGCCAGCTCCCTGTGGTTGGGGTGGACCTCCTAGTTGTGGTGGTGGTAGAGCCTCAAAACGTCGTCCACCACCAGCCGCTCGGCCAGCTCTTATGCCTCATCCACCTGCTCCCTACAGACCGCCACGGTCGAACCTCTGCCTCTACCTGGGTGGTCCCTCAACTGTCTACTACTACTCTGCATGGCGGTTCGGGCAGTCACGAGCGATGTGGCTCTGCTCACCGCATGCATAGAACTGTCTGCCTCTCGTATGACTGGCTCTACTGTGTGTGCCCCGCACCTCCGAGCCAGTATCCTGAGGTCTCCCACCTGAGGGTCTGGTCCACTTGGACCCCTGTGACATCCGTCGACTGCCTGCTGCAGAAGACTACTCTACGTGCCGCCTTGTGGTAGGTCTCGCTGCTGGTGTAGGCTCAGCAAGAAATCTCTCTACAATAAGGGCTCTCTCCAGTACTCCAGCCTTCATCGGTATGCTGAGGGAGATCATCGAAGCCCTGATCTCATGCCTCAATCCCTGATCGAAGGTTCGGGCTCAGAAGAATGGGTCTCGTACCATGTCCGTGGAGTAGCGCAAGAGATCAGTAAACCTTTCCGAGTACAGGGCTACTTTCATGATGCCATGCCGCAGCTGTAGTAGCTCCTGGATGCGCACCGCACAGAGGGTGGCTGTAATGAACTCTGAGAGGAAGAGGCTCTCGAAGTCCGTCCAAAGAAGAGATGACTCGACGTGCCCCTGGAGCATCAGGATCCACCATCTACCTGCTATCGCGTGCAAGAGACTCGCTGAAAGGATCACCATGAGGTCAGCTGGTGTCCCTACTAATCTGAAGACTCGAACAATAGCCTCCTGCCAATCCTCAGCTGCCTGAGGGTCCGTCTCCCCGCAGAACCTGGGTGGTCTCTAACACTGAAACTTGTTCAGGGCACTAAGGAGACCTGCACTCTCAGCTGTTGGGGATGGTGGCATCGGTGGCTCGGTGGGTAGAGGTATCGCCGGTGCCTCCACTGTAATGGGGCCCTGCACTGAGGCCTCTTCACTCGGTGGGCTGTCGTCTCACATGAAGCTCAGAACCCTAGATGGCTGTCGTCATGGGGCCATCCTGAAAAGAAATAGGTGTTCCACAGTCAGTACAGTAGACCTGTTGAGCTGACACAAAGTAATCACAAAGAAAACTTTGGAACACACATGCAATCAATTTTTTCATGCACTGAGTTGTAAATCAGAAGGCAGGGTCCTGGTGTATGGATACATCGGCTGCCGCACCAACACTGGACTCCCTGGACCGATAACCACACTCAATATCATTAACACTATTTCTTCACATAGAAGAGAGATCAGAGTCTTGAGTTCTGCGATAGAACCGAACTCCTCTAATACCAATTTGTCACGACCCGTCCTCAGGGCTCATGTCGTGATTACCCCAAGCCCTCCTCCCATAGGCCAGGGGCTGGCGGCTAGCACCAAAGGCGTATATCCCGATAAAAGGGAAGGAATTGCCTTTATATAAGAATACAAACACCGTAGAGTACGCAAACTGAAGTAAACACTAAGTAAACTAAAAACACAAGTAAGTGTTGGAAAGTAAATGGGAAAGTATAAAAACCCAACTGAAAGTACTAGTACAACTGAAAAGAAAGTACAACAACTAAAAAGTAAGCAGCAACCACCAAGCTGTCCTCCGGAACTCCCACCTGAAGGGTGAGTACAGATAGATTCGTCGTCTCCTCGAGTCTAGTCGTCCTCTCCGTGTACATCCCACCAGATAGACCACCTCCGAGTACCGTCCTGCTCCTCAAGCCTCAACCACGATCAGCACTATCCAACGTCTACAACCAACACAACGTAGTGCGGGCGTAGCGCGTGCAGGGGTGAGTATACGATACTCAGTAGGGACCCCGAGACTCCTGAAGGTCTCCATAATCCAGAAAGGATAAACCACACAGGAAATATACAAATACAAGTATCAACAGACTCTACTTAGGTATATGCCCATACATATACCTAAGTCATCAATTCCAATTCTGCTCCAACTCATGGGCTCAAGTACAACCTATTACACATTGGAAAGTATAACTCAATCCACCTAGGAAAGTACACACCAATACACATAGGAAAGCAAGTCAATCTTATCAAAGAAAAGATTGAAAGTCATGACTCAGATCACACAGGTATACTATTCACGAAGAGGGGTGGAGATGATTGATGTAGCCTCTGAATCATCTCCTCTGCCGAACCCACGTAGGATCCAAATACAAATGTCGTCGGGGACGAACCCATGTAGGATCCAAGTACAGTAACCATCGCTGCCGAACCCACATAGGATCCAAGTACAGTCGTCATCGCTGCCGAACCCACAGAGGATCCATCTACAGTCGTCCTCGCTGCCAAAACCACGTAGGATTTATGTACAGTTGTCATCGTTGTCACAGTCGCAACCAGATCTAGGGTTCCCACACACAGCACGCTCGATTCCAAGAGGGTCCACTCCATGATCCAAGGGGTCGATATATCAATTGTCACGAATTTTAGAGCTGATGTATCAAAAATTTTCTTCTCATCAATAGGAACTCAACATGACAGACGGCGCGTCAATCAGACGCCCGGTCTGAGAGTTATTGGCCTTTTCATCCCAGGGGCCCGGATGGTTTTTAAGCTAAAACCAACAAGACCATACTCTATATGCATCCAAACCTAGAGTGGAGTAATCCAAAAGAACCTTATCACTAATATAAATCCAACAAAGTTGACGGCACGTCAATCGGACGTCCGGAGCTCAAGTTATATGTGTTTTCGCTCTGAGGGCCCGGTTGGTTTCGTGTTCGAAGCAACCCAGGCGTACCAAAAGTTTTTTGAAACCTTGAGTGTAATATACAAAAACAACCCTATTGATGCAAGGATCCCAACGCAATTGACAGTGCGTCGTTCAGAGGTCCTTATCCCAAGTTATGGGTGTTTAAACAAATCTACCCGAAAGTAGGGGGTTTGGGCCCGGTCCGACCTGGCCGAATACCCCCTGGGTCGGCCCGAACTAGGTCAACCCGACTCGGGTCAAGGACCGGCCCAGTTGGGCGCCGCCCGGCCTGGCTGGTGTAGCCCGGGCCGTCGCTGGGGTCCGTCCCAGAGCGGGCAGCCCGTCCCACCACGGCCGGCTCGGCTTTCGGCCGAGCAGGTTGTGGGGGGGCGCTGCCCCCCTTGATTGAAGAAACGTCCGGCCATTATGGCCGGCCTTTAATGTGATCGCGGGACCCAAGGGGGTCCCGCCTCTAGCTAGTGTCGGCGGTCAGCTCAGTCGGCCGCTCCCCTGAACCGCCGCGGCCATGGGCGGCGGCTCCTGCCCATCCGGCGCGGCGCGACGGCACCGTGCCCCTCTGCCGCGGCCCGCCCCATCTGCGGCCCCTTAATGCTCTGGCGCAGTGCGACGACGCCGCGCCCCTATGCCGTGGTCCGCTCCTGGCTGCGGCCTCCTTTGGCCTCACCGGCATGGCACGACGGCGCCGTGCTCCTCCACCACGGCCCGCTTCGGCCGCGATCTTCTTCATCCCCGCGCAGTGCAATGACACCACGTCTCCTCTGTTACAAGCCACAAAGATGATCAATAATAAAAGGGGAGGAGGATCGGTCGTGTTTGTGCGGTCCGATGTCCTCCCGTGATATCGATAGAAAGTGGTGAATTAATTTAACGAAGAACTTTAACTCATACTTTAACAAAGAAACAATCCATGCCTCAAAAGAAGTTCACAGAAGCTAACGTCGCGGGGCCAGGTTCGATGACGGCATTGGTGAGTTCCCGCGTCCAAGGAGGTGATGGCGTCTCACACCGGTTTTGGAGAGGGGAAAGAATGGCACATCATCTCTCATTGGTGTCGGCGTTCTTCGTTGAAGTCTTGCCATTCTTCAATGAGGAAGATGAAGTTCTTCAGAGAAAATAGCTCTCTCCCCCCAATCCCTTCACACAACAACTAACCCCAAAAATAAAATAAGACTTGTCTTATTTTATTACTTCAATCCATGCATTTGAATTTTTAAAATTCAAACACAAATATTACATAATTGATTAAGTGTGTTGGCTTGAATAAAGAGGAGAGAAGGGAGAGTTATAAATTAATGGGAGTTTTCAACTTAAAGAGGAGTTAGAGGAGTTAGGGGAATTTGAAGGGGTGGGGATCATGTGAGCCCCACCTCACTAATATTCTATCAAGAGGAGTTAGGATTTTGGTGGGTCTCACCCCAACTACCATACCTAGGAATAAACCACCTAGAAAAGAGAAATAAAATTGTGACAAAACATTATTTCACTTTACACTTAATCCATTTTTAAACAACTCTTGCTGAGCAAACGCAACTCCAATAAAGGTCTTCCTAAGCGATTATCGGCGCTGCGGTTTTATCGGTGCCCTCGGATTTCGATTCCGAGTCCCGGTTCAAAAGTTAGAAAAAACCCGCTCGTTCGTTCACTGAACGTACCCGAGCTAATCTTCGGAAATTGATTTCGGGCACACCGGGCCTCGGAATCAGGTGTCTTCAGAAACTGCGTACTCATAAAATCCCAAATAATTTAAGAAAAAAATTCCCTTGAAATTTACGGGTCTTTACATGAGCCCAATAGACATTAGTATAATGATAAAATTCTATTTCACAACTTCATTAGTATAATATTCAATGTGAATTTATTTCTTTAATATATATCAGAATTCTATTTTTTTCCAACGTATGATATTTTTTCGAGTCACTCTGATATTTGGAACACAAAGTCACAACATAAAAAATATCAGGTCTTAAGGTTTTGAGATAAAAAAACTTTCTATTAGTTTTCATAAATATTTCTAATTCACAAGTTTTCCATCTTCATCTTTACTCATCTTCTTACCAACAAAAATTGAGGTAGAAACTAATTTGGATTCTACCATACTAATGTTTTTATAACAATTACGTACCATAATTTTATTGAGATAAATTTTTTTTTGAACTTGTAATCCCAAGAAGAAATTTAATTCTCCCAACATTGACATCAAAAAAACTTTATTCATTTCCCCAAAAAATTATTTGAAATCAATTTCTTCATCTCGAGAAAAAATTATATCATACTCATAAACAATTATAATTAATGTTTTTGAGTTAACTTCTTTCACATATATGTTTCTATCAAATATTCCTTTATAAAAATTAAACATTCTGAAACATTTATCATGTTTGGAATACCACACATGTGAAGCTTATTTTAACCCATATAAGGTTTTCATAAATTTAAAAACATTACTTCCATCATTATCAAGTACAAATCTACATTTTTGTTTAATAAAAAAAAATTCATCAATCTCACCATTAAGGAATGTTGACAATAAATCCATTTGATAAATTTTTTTATTTTTATGATCATCCACTACAAGAAATTTTTTAATAGTTTCTAATCTTGCAACTTGGGAAATGGTTTCTTCAAAATCCACTCATTAAAACTATGAATATCCTTTGGAAAAAAGTTTTTCTTCATTTCTTGAAACCACTCCATGTTCATTGAACTTGTCTTTGTACACCCATTTTGTTCCAATAATTTTTTTGTTTGTTGTACATGGAACCAGTTCCTAGGTATTGTTTTATCAATCTCATACAACTCTTCATTCATTTCATCAACCCTTTATTTATGTTCAAATTCTTCTGGAACTGATTCTAGTTCAATTTGTGAAATGAGTGGTATCTGATTTTCTAATCTTATCCTTCTTCTTTTCTGAATAGAGATTTTTGATTCCAAAAAATATTTTTAGTTTCAACATGTTTATGTAATTTAGGTAATTTCCAAGTCTCACTTTGAGCTTCACCTTCCACATCACAAAATTCTTATGAATATTGATAATTTTGTCCTACCACTCTTTCACTTTTTTCGGAAATCTTCAGTTTTTCTTCCTCAACATTTTCAAAATTATTTGTTAAGGAATTCATATTTTCAAAAACTATAACATGATATGAATCCAATTACTTTTGTAAACATTTGTTCCAATATTTATAACTTATTACATTGGTTGAATATCCTATGAAAATTCTTTCTTCAGTTTCTAATCAAATTTTCTATGATTCAGTTTTTTTATTTTCAGTAAACATTGACTTCAAAAATCATTATAGTATTTTAATGAATGTTTTTTGTACCACATTTCATAGAAAGTGATTTTGGATTTGAGACTTAAAAATTATCTATTTTAAACATGTACATCAGTACTAATAGCTTCTATCGAGTAAAATTTTTAATGGTTTTATTCTATTATCATGCTTCTTCCCATTTCCACAAAACTTCTATTTTTTCCTTTCTAAAACACCATTTGGTTGAGGGTTGTATATATAATTGTACTGATTTTTAATTCTATGTTTCTTAAAATATGATTTGAAATAATTTCATCTGAATACAATTCAATTATCTATTCTCAAATTATTTATATAAACCCCCATTTATATATCAAAGTCTTTTCTGAAGAATTTGAACATCTCTAAAACCACTGAATTTTGATTAATAAACATAATGTTGGTCATCTAGGAGAAATCATAAATAAAAGTGATAACTTAAAAATATCATTTTTTTATTGATGTATCATCAACCCACATAAATTGGAATGAATAAGTTCAATAGGTCTAGTAGATTGAATCTCAACATTATTATAAATTTTATTAGTCATTTTCACTTTTTCAAAAGTTATACAAACATCTTCTTCTCTTCATTTCAATTTTGGAAAATTTTGTACAATGTCACATTTAGAAATCTTTTCCATTCTTTTCTACCCAAGATACCCAAATCTACGATGCCACTACTTATTCTCATTTTCATCACTTAGATAACTTTAGTTATAAAGTTATCAAATTTGAAATATATTTTCACTAGATATTTACCCTCTCATAGAAACTTTTATATATTCCATGCTTCTGATGATACAAAATATTTTCCAAAAATAGATTCATTTTCATCGTCACAATGTTGAATCATGAAAAGTATGTTATTTTTGATACTATAAACAAATATAACTTCTTTAAACATTAGTTTTTTAGGTTCTATCTCAGATGTCCATATTTCTATAATTTTCAAGGAAATGTCAATTCCAAAATTAACTACCCATCCATAATTATTTTCAACATTTTTCAAGATTTTTATATCTACTTTCACATATAAGGAACAACTAATATCAATAATCCATGTTTTTTTCCTTTTTTATACCTTTCAAAGATATCTCAATGAAAAAATATCATTCCTCAACCTTATTCTTTATAAATAATGTTTAATTTCTAGAATATGAACGTTCCCTGGGAGGATTTGTCATAATTTATTCATAATGATGGCCAACCTGGTCACATCTTCCACAAATTTCTTCCAAACATTCAATTTTTTTCATTTGAATGTTTTCTAACATATCGAGATTTCAAATTTCCAACTTTCTCTATTTTAGGAATGTTACTCATTATTATTCCACCATTACTTCCCCACTATTCATTCCTTCTTACAAGAAGTGAAAAATTATGCCAATAGTTTTAATCTATATGACCATAAATTTCACAACACCAAAACAATCCATCAAATCAAAGTTTTCTATCGAAGTATTATTTTTTCCTCTAATAATATTATTGATGTTCATAAAATTTTTCAACTTTAGTTGCCTTTGGGAAAACGGAATATTTATTTTGGGGGTATTTTCAACTTTTGTTGATGTGATATATTTTTCACACCCTTTATCAAACCAATATTTCCCAACACTTTTTTTTAACCTGAAATGTAAGAAAAATATGATGAAACTTTCAGTTTCCTGAGATAGGATTTCACCCGGTCCTTGATTTGAGCTTTATCAACAAATTTAGACGTCTCAGATTCTACATATGAATCCTTACTAAAATTTTCTTTCAACTTTATTAAAGTAATTTTGGCCTCAATAAGTTTTGATTGAGTTCTTTTAACTTTATCTTCATTAGATTCTAACTTCTTAATAAGGTCTTTGACCATCATTCCCGGTTTATAAATTACCCATTTGAAACTTAAGATCCCCTAGATGTATTCTTATTCCTACTTAGAAACATATTTTTTTCTTTAAAAACCTTTCCACTATCTTTCTTCATCATTATGATTTATTTCCTCAGAGTTATATTTTGATCAAGACACACAAAAAGTTCTGACATGATATGATACTCACTATAAAATTCTTCACCTCTTACTTCTTCTTCACTATCTAAGAAGTTTTTTTAACTGTTTCAATGAATTTTTTTAAATTTTGTAAAATTTCATCTTCTATGGAATTGTTTCCAATTGATTCTGATTCTGATTTCTTACTAAGAACACTTCTTTTATTTCTAGTTAAATTATTGTTATATTTTTTGGATGACTTTTCTTCTTTATTACTTTTGTTCCACTTATTCAATGAAGTTTTTTCATCAGAATCATCTCGATATTCTACAACTTTCTTCTTGGTGAAATTCATAACAAAGTGAATGATTCCACCACACTCAAAAAAATTGAGAGTAATGTTTCCTATATGAAATCCTATTCCTCTCTAATAGTTATTAGAGATAAGAGGCATGATTTTTTAATTCAACTCATCAACCACATTATCTTCAAAATCACAAAGACCAAAATCTAAAAAATCTTGAATTTTTTCTTTATCATAGTTTCAAAATCTATTTTTTCTTTAATATTATTTTTTAGCATTGAATATTTTCTCATTTCATAAGAAACAAGAAAGTTATGCAGTTCTTCAAGAGATAAATCATCTTTATCTTATAAAGTACAAATTTTAAAATCAAATATCTATGGAGAATTTCTCATGAGTTTCTTAACAATTATAGAATGTTCCAAGAAATCTCTGAAATCTATGATGTTGAAAATAACTTCATTCACTATAGTAAAGTAATCATCAATAGTTTCTTCATCTCTCATTATTATGTATTCAAACATGCTATGCCATATTTTTTCCATTTCTTCATTCACTTTAGTATTCCATTCAAAAATATTATCGATCTTTTCCCACTTGATCTCTATTGTTTTGAGACCCATAACCTTCATGTAAACATTTTTTTATAGAGACATAAGAATAATATATCTAGATTTTCCATCAAATTCAATATTTTTTTCCATCAAAAGTCATTTGGGCAGATTTCTAAATGGATGGAAACCCAATTGTAGTAGCATCGACAACTTCTAGTCCATGTGATAGAAGATATGAAATATCTTTTTTTCAGCTATAATATTTTTTTACATCAAATGTATGAATCCATCTATTATTTATGGAAATAATATTTTCTATGATAAGGATTAAATAGGATAACCTTTATATGATTGCAATTAATGTTCCAAAATATTATAGAACAACTGAGAGGTGGGGGTTGAATAGATTTTCCTTTTATAAATTATAATTATATAAAAATTGACCCCTACAACTTTTTAGAGTTTCTTTCTTATAAATTTTTAGTAAACTCAAGTACATGAATAAATTGAAAATTAAACACGACATAAATGATTTATATGGTTCTACCTTAGTGTGAGATCCTACATCCTTTCTATAGACACTCATGTGAGTCTATGAAAATTAACTATTAGGAAGAAGTGAATACAACTTGTGTCAAATCCCAATAGACATCTTCTATCTCCTGATAGGAATGATTATACCGACTCTCATAAGATTTCAAATTTTTTTCTTTCAAATTATGTGCCACAAAAACAAAAGTAACTTTGAAACTTTCTTCTCCACAATGGTCTATTTGGAAATCTATGTCTGGTCAGTCTTTGTCCAATCTATTTACGTCCAATGGATAACCTTAGTGTGATATCCTCTGTACAATATACAACTTTTTTAATTTTCACCTTAAATGAATTTTATGATCTTTCTATATAAAAAATCTATGATTCTCAAACTACTAGTCAAAAAATCAGACCGATACCCTCAGTCTAACTCTCTCTTTCTGGTAAATTAAACTTTACTATATCTGATCTTCTAATCAGAATACTATGTCTTGAAACTCTTCTTCAACTCAAAACAACTTCGGTTGGAGAAATAATTTTTGACACCAATTAAATAGAGTATCATATTTTATGAATAGGTGAACAATGTCAAGTACCACTGTACTTTCCACCTATATTTATAGGTACTCCCAGAATAGTAAAGGTGGGAAACTAATTTTGTTTTCCCGATCACTCAAAATCATAAACTGAATTTCACTATCACTTGAATTTTAATGGGACACTCATAAAATCTTCCCAATTATTCTTGATACTCCTTGAATTTTGTTGAATTATCCAAAATATCACATTTCCCAATCTTAATTTAAAAAGACTTTACAAATTTTATATCTGGAAATGGATAGCTCAGAACATATCAGTATGAAACTCTATCCAAAAATCAATTCATCATTTCATCTCCCTTGAACCAATTGAAATAAAATATATGATTACTCACTCTGATGATCCAATACAATTGAAAATAGTGGACTACATTATTGCAACATCTAAAGAATTCAGTTTCCTATAATGATTGTCTGATAGAAAATTCAACATTTCTAATAATTTTTTTATCCAGATAATTTTAAATGTTATACTTATTTCTTCATAAGTCATTTGAAACTCTCCTTATCCATTAAAATTCCATATGATGAAACAAATTCATACTTCTCACACATCTCGGTCTAGAAAATTATGTCTAGTGATCTGTGTCTGGAGCTCTGCATCTGAAAACTTATTGGAGTCAAAAACTAATCTGATGAATCTCCTTCTTCTCTAATATTTTTCAAGACCAAATGATCTCAGAAAAAACAATTATAAATTTATAATAAATTCTTTTTTCAATGATCTATATATAATTCTTTGGATCAAAACTGTACTTTGAATAGACTCAAAATTTTCCTCTAGTGCGATTAAATGTTTCTTATAAAAAATAAAACATTTATATATTTCAATAACTTATTAATATGATTTATTTTTATGGCTAAGTAGCTTAAAACTTTTAAATATTTTTGGTTGTTATCAAATGTGGTGTCTAAATTTTTCTTGGATATGATATTTATATCTGAAATCTCAAGTCTCTTCATATTTATAACACTGCAACACCTTAGAAATCAAAAACCACAAAGAAATAATTTCTACAAAAAGAAACATATAATGATTCACATCTAATCATGTGCTCCTGATGGCAGGAAAATGATGAAATTAATTTTTTCAACAACTTCTCATTTCTTCAAACATCAGCATTCTGACATATTTTACATCCAGTGCTTCTCGATCTGAGAGGTTGTGTTTGGAACACATCAATTTTGGAAACTAATAAATTCTCATTGATATTTTTTTATACAGACTAAAACTTGTATAATGAATTCTTAATAATTCTTTAGGAACATGAAATAATATAAAACCATCATCTAGATTATTTTTGAAAGTTCTCCATCTTCTCATTTTTTCACATCTCAAACACTTTAAAAATTTCTAAATTTGATATCCATCAACTTCTCACTTTCTACCAAATTATAATTCTAATGAAATATGTCTGATGGATCGTCTAATGGAGTGTCCAATATAGAAATTAAAAAAACACTTTCTTTATCTGTATTTTCATCAAATTCTCAACAAAAAAGTTACAAGTTTCTAGTAATACTTCTTTCACCTGATTTACAAAAAGTATTATTCTACAAAAAAGTTTGTTGTAAAAAACAAACTTTTTTAAAACCAAACATCACAAATGATCTTCACATTGATATTTCAAACTCACTCCTAATAAATTAATAAAACTCTTTCCATTATGGATTATTTTTTTACCATAATTATTATTTCCAAATCATATATTTGAACCACCATTAGTTAATTCTTATCCTTTATCAATTCATATTATGATCAAATCCAAAAAATTATGTTAGGATTGCATAGGGATGTGTCCAACACTGGGGGTCTATGAATCATTTTTTATTACTATTATACCAATAATACATTTTTTTCTCTTATCACCTCATCACAAATTTAGTGAAAGGATCTTGATCCACATCTGATCCCATTACATCTTTATTTAGTGTGCATATTTCGTATGAAAGAAATCACACAATAAGGCACTATATTTTTCTAATAAGTTTCACCTCCAAGATGAATGAATTCTTCCTTAGTGACTCGTGGTTGTTATCACATGCACACAAATTCCTTAATATTATCAATAGAGTCATAAGAAAAATTTGACCTTGGACCTACTGTTCTATAATAAACTATATATAAAGGAAGAACTAACTTTCTAGTCCTTTTAGCACATGACAATAGGGTTTCACTTCCTTAAATAAAGATCACATATGTCGGCTCAAGTCCATCCTGCACTGTGTGTATTGATCAACTTCCTCACTAGAAGTAATCAAGTGGCATACCTCATGGTTCCTAAAACTTATACAGTAGATTATAATTATAATATAACTCTCTCAAATTATTTTTTTGAATAGGATTATCATCATTATAGGCCTATAACTATTCTCTTTTTTGGGAAAAAATCCATCAAGGTAACATTGGCACATTTTTTAGGTTATTGTGTTTGTTGAAAAATAGGGTTTCCATAGTGAGTTGTCAAGTTCCATAGATAATTATGATAACCTATGTTGACAAAGAACCATGACAAAGGAATGGTTGATCTGGAGGCAGAACCAAAAGAACAGATACAAGGTTGTGTCGTTTTCTAGTGTTAGCCAAATTTTTGGGCCTCAGAATCAATAAATGGGGAAATGTGTATTTGGGAAAATAAAGTTGCACACATGATCTAAGGTATTTTTTAGACTTGTGAGCAAGGCATGATTCATGATCAGAAAGTCAAAAAATGGAAAAGGAATGATGCACACAAATGTTTTGAAAATGAGTGTGAAAGATGAGGTTGCGTGAAAGAAACATGCGCGCCCAATGCGACGTCAAAAGGGGTTTTTCACGCTCAAAGAGGATATTGTGCGACATGGTGAATCTTCTACAGAGGGGTCGGTGATGCCAATAAATAAGAGGTTACCCTCCTCATTCGACATACCTTGACACTTAAAGAGAATCTGAGCTCCGGATCGTGTAATAATTTTGAGTAAAGGGAGTTTCATGAATGATTTTGAGTTGTACGCAAGCTAAGAAAGTTGTGCATAAGATTTGAGTTGTGCATAAGATTGAAGTTATATAAAAGGGGTGTTTCATGACAAAAGTGGAATCTTTAATGCAAGGAATTAAATTTGCGTGCAAGATGTAGTAAGGGTTTCACGAAAGATTTTTAGTTCCCTAGTAAATCTGTGGAGAAGTGGTATTCATTAGTAGGAGAAAGTGGGACATCAATAGAGCATATAAATACAGTGGAGTATGCATTCATTAGTAATAATGAAGAGACCTACAAGTCAATAAACTGTGAGTGGATCCTTTCCAGAGTAGTGAGAAAAAGAAGAGGAAGAAGGTGATCCTCTCCACTAGTAGTGAGCCAGAGAGAGACACATAGGGAGTAACCCTTGGGAAAGAAGTGTACAAACCCGAAAACCTTGTAAAGGTAGTGAGCCTGGGCATAGAAGTGATCTAGCCCAAACATTATTGGTAGTGAGATTTAGTGTATTTGGTACAACGATACATCAATGTTGTATTCTCCTTATACATAGCCCAGTGAGGGTGAACCAAGTAAAAAATTTGTGTTCCTATGTGTTTTCTTTCCTGCATTATATTCAATGAATCATCATCATCATATAAATAAAGGAAGAATAAGATCAACAGTAACCCATAATTTTAAACAATGTGACCCTTATAATAAAGAGGTCAAGATACAGTAGGGTGGAGATAATTTTAGAAAAAGAATATCCATACCCTGATTCACCCCCCTCTCAGGGTATTTAGGCCCCTTTTGGTCCTAACACTCTTCTTATTTTATAGTGCATGAAAGGATCTATTTCTTCAGTACTATAACTCTTTTCCTATTTTTCCCCTCAACATGAATAATGCACAATAGTCACCAATGTTGGGATATCCCATTTTTTTACTTCCTTCTTTTGAATTTCATAATCTTTATATTACACCCACAGTTAATAATCACAATTTCGTCCATATTTTTCTCATATTTTATATTCAAATTACCTCATGAATATAAAATCTCAAATTTTCAAAACATTATACATTCATTTTCCTAAAATATTATCTATTAAAACTCAGTATTCTCAAAATTACATTGAAATTTTATCCCCTTTTTATTTAGTATTCTAGAAGAATCATTATCTATAAAATTTCACATGATATTTGAAAATCACACTCCTATTATACTCTATAAAATTCATTCCTTTAATTCTATTGAATTTCATATACACAATTTCATTAACTTTTATGTTAGCATGGTGCATGTACATCCACGGTCATGGAATTTATTTTAGAACCAATATCTTCTTTGGTTGGTCCTCTGTTAATCATATATTGAATAAAAATCATTTAATGTGATTTTGATACTAGAATCCTCGAAGAGAAAGGTCATATAATTGACTGATTTATTCTAAATTTTCTCAGAATACATAATTATGGAATTCTATGATGCTCATTTTTTATAACATCATAATTCTTATTGATTCTTAATTTCTTTTAAAATTGTGATTTCTTATACATAGATGAAAATTCATACATTATTTCTTTAAATTCATATAGGATCCATAAATCCCTAAGTAATACAAATTTATAGACGTCCACCCACACTTATGTAATGTCGTATGTAATAAATCCTTTTTCAAAAATTTAGAAGACTCAAATATCTTATGTGTAGTTTGAATATTTTTAAAAATGTATAATTTCATAAACAACTACCTACTTAATTCATACATGCTATAAAGGTATATGTGGGGTTTGCAATATTCATACACATGCAGTAATAGAGTCTTATACACACAATACATGGCCAAATTTTGGATCTTGCACCAGGGTCTTATTAAAACCTAAGATTTATTTAAATGCATCTAGACGTAACTATCTTATCCCATAACATCTTTAGTTCATCTTTAGGAATTAAAAATCACAAAAAATCCATATCAAAACATCATCTAATGGTGTTTCATCACATTATAAAATAACCTATATATATATAACTATATGGATAGTTTCTTCAGATTCCTGACTAAATTGACCAATTGAATAAGCATTCTTCAATCTCCCTAAAAGTTTCAAACTTTAAAAATAAATTAAATGTTTTGGACATTACTCTCATTATCAAAACATTCCATCGAAATTATGAATAGTTCATCGATCACTAGAAATAGACCCCCAAAGAATTTATTAATACTTAATGAAATAATCCTTGAATCATATAATTAATTGGGTGATTTCTCAATTCATAATTCCATTAACATAAACCAGGTGTATCTCCATATAATTTAGCAGTACCTAAAAGTTAATGTAAATAAATTTTTGTTATTCACAAAACCTTCATAATGATATAGAATAATACATTATCCTCTCACTATAGAATAAACTTCTATACATCATCAAATCTATTTGAATTAAATTTGTACATATATCCACTAATAATCAACATCTTTAAATAAATATCACATATCATATATGTGCCAATATATTTTTTATAAACTCTTAACATCTTCCTCCTAAAAATATTTTTCCCACCTAACATATTATGGAAAAAACATACAATCCTTAAGATAATCTTCTTAGATAGTGATATCTTTTGTGGAAACAAAAAACTCCTCTTTACATGCTTTGGTACATTGAAAAAACTTCCAAGAAACAATTCATCAACATATTTACTGCAAAAAACCCATCATCCTCATTGGAAACAAATATAAAAGAAACACACAATGGGTTCAACAATCTACCCTATTGTAGTTATTTCCAATACTTCTAATAAATTGATATATAAATATTTTCATCCAATTATTATTTCTTATCTCATGTTTTCATTATATTTTTCATTTTCTTCTCCCCAAAATATTTATAAAAAATAAATAGAGTTTGATAGATATGATGGAATAATTTCAAATATAAGAAATTTTTCAATGTTCATTCCACTCCAAGTCTAAGTTATCCATGAAGAGTGTAGAAACAAGAGGGTCCTATTTAGGAAAAAAGATATGCATATGCAAACAAAATAATCTACCCATTGTTAAAAACACATAAAATATATTACCAAAACTCTTTCAAAGGTTTTCTAAATTTATTAAGGCTGAAATAATGTAATAACCAATTGATGACTTCATTTTACTTATAATAACAAATATTGTAACTAAAATCATCTCAACACTGATTCAAAACATTCATATACATGTAGTAATATTTTAAAATCTACCTTAAAATTTCCTCAAAACTTCAAAATTTTATTATCATTGATTAATGAAATTCTCCCATTAATATATAAACCAATTCTTGAATAACATAGTTTATAAAATCAGTATTCATACATTTTTTTAATAATAACTATCAAACACTACCTTGAATATCCAGATTTGTGTGAAATATTAATTATGAAATATTATAAAGGCTTCTTCACCAATATCCCCCACATGGAGAAACTTAATTTGGTTTTCATGAAGGTTGATATTTTTAATAGATGGATTTCATGTTATCCTATGTTGAGAGTGCACCAGGAAGAATTATTTCCTGTTAATGTTCATATTTTATAACTTTTACATCTTTATTAAGGATAATTGTTTTCAATACATGTTATTTTAAAATATCAAATAGTAGATCATTATAATATGGAATATTATGTAGATGTTAAATAGTATCTATATTATTTCCCTTCATTAATTATCCTCTTGGGAAAAATCATCCTCTTAAATTCCTTGAATCTTTAGTTAAAAAATACCACAAAAAACTTTAGGTAATAAGGTTTAATTCATTTATCTACTTAGTGTGAGAAACATGCTTGATAAAATTTTATCAAACATTGTATTATTTTATTCTTTACTATTTCCTTGAAAATATTCTTCATGTATCTTTATTTTTTAAATATGATTTATTTTTTAAGAACATGGGTTTTTATTCTTCTCTCCTAATATGGGATCTTAATTTTTACCCAAGCCATCAAGAAACATGCATGAATTGATAGAAATTTCATGTATTCAAGATTATTTATTAAGATGATATGTTTGTGAGAAAATAATTTTAATTATGTCCAATATTATTGCACTACAAACACAACACTTCAGGATATCTATGTCTATCAACACTTGATGACCTCTTATGAAATTCAGGTTCTTCATCTTTATGTAGAACCATTTATTTTTATTTAGTAATTTCCTTCTTGTGATTTACCCATTTGATTTTTTTGAATTGTGTAGGATATATTATCAAACACTCTTTAGAAAATAACTCAAATTACTTGTATTTACAATATGAATTTTCTAGAGTACTTTTAACCAATTCAATTATTTTATTTTTCTATTAGTCTATTATTCATTATAGTTTCTTTAGCTTTCCTCTATTAGATTTAGTTTCTATGGGATATTCGCAATGATCCATATTGTGACATCTTATACCACAAAATAAAAATATTATCCTATTTCTTATTACACTATTTCTTTTCCTTTCTATTTTATAATTGAATTGTACAATCCTTCTACTTACTACCCAAGGATGAAACTCTCTTCTTCTCTAGAATATTCTTAGGAAAAATCTAGTTTCCATTTTCCTTAAAATTAGTTCCCATGGTTTTATTAGGTTAATTTCTGATAATATGCGGTTTTTATTTGAATTTTATTTTGGATTAATACTTAATTAAATATGAATCACTCATTTCATGACTCTCATGTCACATAACAAAGAGATTTTCATGTTTTTTATATCTGTTTGGGGTATGAAAATTATTACCTTCCATATGATTTTATTGATTCAGTTTATGATTTCTCCCCCTTGATATTGAATTTCCCTTTATTACAAAAGATGATACATTAATCCATTATTCTGATTTCATATGTCTGAATCTGTTACAACCAAAAAATAATAAAAAAACTTTGGGACCATTTTTTGATCATCATTCTATCAAGAATTTATAGAATAAGAATCTTATTATTTTTCTATATTTATAATAGATGGTTGGAATCCTTCTCTGGAAAGAACCACATATACATGTTTGCACTTACCTTGGATGTAATGGTGGGATTATCACCACATTTCCTAATCCATATTTGTATGGATTTTTTTTTTAATCCTGCAATGTGAAAAAAAATAGATTTAACATATTTAATGATTTATGATGTGGATTGTATATTTTTTTAATGATGATATAAACCGATCATTAGATTATATTAGGATGTTTTTACCACTGAATTTGGATAATTTCTCAAAAAATACCTTCTTGTAATTTTATATGGTAGATGATATTTTTTCATTTTAATGTTAAAATTAAAATTGAGTTATTTACAGATTCATAAATTTAACTTCAATCACCAACTATTTCATATTGAGAGTGTATTTCTCATAGGAAATTTTATTCATTCAATCTTCACATTCCTTTCTCATCTATATATATTTTTCTTAATGATTTTTTCATTTTTATTATATCTTATGGTCAATAAATTTAATCAACCTTGCCTGGCTATCATTTAGAGCATGATTAAAAGTAATTTCCTCATTAATTCCATAGCTATTTTGTTTTATAATTTTACAAGATTATTATATTTATAAAAATATAAAAATCCAATAATTTTCAATACTAAATAATTATTCTTCATGCTCTTCATTCTGGAATTTAAGGATCCAACTTGTTTAGGGAGATTTATACACATCAACACACATTGTTTAAAATATTTCTCAATTTTTTTTGAGTTTTCCTCTAGTGGATGATCTCATACTTCATGATTCTAATAGAGAAACCAATAAAAGGTGATACACCACTATAAATGTTCTATAATTTCATCATTAAATAATCATAAGAATCAGAAAATTTCTCATAACATGATTCTTCCTTGATATGATCTTCACCACTTGTATTTGGATCATCTCAAGGATAGTTTTAATTAGATGTTTTTGTTAACACTTCTTATTATGGATATGATGAACTCCATGGGGAATAATTGTTTTATATATCTATGGTAGATAATTACACCATTATATATTCTTTTTCCAGGCCTGATTTTATTCATCTGGGTTGCTTCATGGGGGAAATGATATTTTTCATCATTACAAAATAGAGATCTCTTCTCATCATATTTTTAATTTAGAGATATATTATTAATAGTGATATTCGGATGGAATCCACTTTTATTACCATTAATTAGTGGAGTTTAATTGTTATTATCCTTTTAATATGAGGGCGTTCTCAAATTCATTTATTATCTCTTATTTTTATTAATTATTATCTTGTTAGACACAACATCCATAGTTTCTTTGATACGGAATTCATAGGTTTCATCAAATATGCAGTTCATATAGCCATTTAAAAGAGATACTAAATTATAAAATGACATTAAAATATGAGAATCCAATTGAGGTTTTACATGGTCTAATATGAATTGTTATGATCACATGGAGATGTTTCCAAAACTGGGGGAGAGTAATCTGTGTTGCTACCTTTTAGAGTAATAAAACCATTTTCTTCCTTATTACCACCTCACATGATCAGTTAGTATATCTCTCAATATATCTCATTATATATAACATATAATTGTAATATATATAATTTATAAAGAAAATAACACCATGAGAAACCAAAATTTGTTAATTTGGTTCACCACTATGTTTGATGACTACATTCCTGTTGATATGTAGTTGTTATCACACATACATATATTCCTTATTATTATCGAAAGAATCAAGTGAAAGGGTATGTATTTAGACCCATTACTCTAAAACCATCCATATAGAAATAAATTAGTGATATTTTATTCCTTTTAGAACAAGAGAATATGAATATGATTTGACGTCCTTAAAGAAAGATCACCAATTTTGGCTTGACACCCTCATGGAATGTTTTTCTTGATCCTTTTCATAAAATGTAATAATGAAGTGGTATCCCTTAAAATACTTAATCCTTATTTATTAGATGATAAATTTTGGTTAGTTATTGTATCTTCTCAATCTAAATAGAATTATTATAGGAGTAAGAAAAAAATTATTCTTTCATTCATGTTTAGTGCACACAGGATATCTTATTTTATCATTAGAAAACATTTTCTCCTTTTTCTCTTAACTAATTGAATGAAAATTAGTAACCAGAGTTAGGATCTATATTTTTAACTTATTCATTTGAAATAAATAATAATCCTAGTGTAAACATAGTTTTCAATCTCAAATTATTTCTCCTTCTTCAAATATTTTTTATTAAATTCACCTCATGAATGTAAAATTTTGAATTTCTAAAATATTTAGAATTCATGTTTCTAAAATCTCAACAATTAAAATTTAGTCCTCTCTATATTCCTTTAAATTTTGATTCACATTTTTCTTAATTCATCCTAAATACTCAACTCTTATAACACCAAATTGAAATTTTAATATCACACTCGTCTTCAACTCTAAAAAATAAACACTTTTAGTTCTTTTGAATTTTTTCCCACATGTACATGGATTCATGAATTTTGATGTGGAACATAATTCCATAGGAATTGAATTCATCTCCACACCAAAAAATTTCTTATATATTCAACATAAAATATTATCTTGAATGACTGAAACTGAACTTTTTTTATTATCAAAACACTATTAAGGAAAAAGTGAGAAACCACAAGGATCAAACAGAGTAAGAATTAAAGGAGTCTAAATAATTATTAAAATAAAACTTGAGCCTATTATAAATATTATAAATAAATAGTTTCCAAGAATTATTGATAACCTAAAGGTATGGATCTTCCTTTATAAGGACTTCATTGTGATACACCAACTTGTCCTATGTTCGCTTGTATTCTTCTCAGAACATCTTCCCTTCATTGAATCATGTTATCAATGTTAGGTTCTTTTTATGAATCCATGCGTCCTTCTCATTATTAGTATCCACCAAAAGACATATCTCCAAAATCCTATAATCTTCTTCGTGCATGGCATTAATCACAAAGAACTCCTCCACCATTTCTTCCTTTGGATGAACGATCAGCTCTAAGTCCATATCACCCTCTACATTGTCCTGTTTTGAATTAGAAGCCTCCAATGGGTCCCCTACTTCTCCATAAAGATCTTCCAGCTGATTAGGAGTCTCACTAATAGCAAGATCCTCCACCATAGTGTCTCCCTATAACCAGATGGGGTCTCCTATCACCATACTAAAAAGCACATTTTCCATAGAAACTCCACATCCAGGTTCCTTAACATTGGAAATAAAATAACTATCCTTTTCATTGGCCCTCAACTTAGATACAGATCGTGTCATCATTGATTTGGGAAGTAATGAATAATATTTTTATCCTTTAAATTTATTCCCTTTGTCAAGGATATAGTTCCCGAAGTCCCTATCTCCCCTCCTTCCTTTTTTCCCTCCTCGGACTATGAAGTCCTCTACAGAGATGAACCCTTGAAAAAACATCATAAAGGTATCTAGACTCTTCATCACTTGAATCAATTTTAGACCGAGATTTTCCATATTCTAAAAATAAAGTAGAGTCACTTTGATCTAGGACCTAATCATTAGTATCCATCCTATAGAAATTATTAAACATCTTTAAACTGGACAAAATATTCCTTTGGGTGGACCCTTTTGTAACCTTTTTCCAACCATCAAAACCATGTAAGTGATTCACCCAACCCTTAAATTCCAATTAATAATCCATTTCAACTGATTTCCATACCACTTCAGGGTAGTTTCCACTTCCAAACTGCAAAACCTTTTCATAGGAACCCAGAGATGCCACATCAGATCCCCCTGACCCCCTAAGAGTCTGAACATTTGACTTGGTAACAATGACTCCATTTCCAGCATCAAATGCCTCATAAAAGGTTGTTTCTTTAGATGAGAAAGGGGGACTAGATCCATCCAAACCCTCTAACCCCCCAAACCTAGAAGCACCTTCCATGACTAGAACAGCCAAGTCATGTTTCAACCTGCTGAACACATCAGCAACCTTGGGCTCCATCTCTCCCCAATGCACCTCTTTTAGGATAGGGACTTCCTCTCCTGATTCCATATGAATAGACGCTTCCAAATATAAAGAGGTTAATGGTTCCAAATGGATATGATGTTTAGATATGTCTAGTCTACATCAGGTATATATGATAAACTACTATTTTTAGAACCTATCTCCTCCTTGATTTCCTTTTCATCTCAGTTCAAAAACCCAGGCCTACACATTTCCACCCGACGACCAAAGCACAAATACAAGGAGTAGTAATCGACCCACTGCTCAAAATAGACTAATTTTTTATATAATTGTTCTTCACCTACTGATAACCAAACAAAATCAACTAGATTCCATGAAACATCAACTTTAATGTATATTATTGTATAAATATGGTGAAAAATTCTCGGGTTCTACTATCCCAACATAAGTACTGACCCACTAAATTCCCTAACATTCGAAGTATTGAGGGGTTTTGAAATGGAAGGTGGAGTTCGAAAAAGCTTACCCAAATCGCCATCATGGATGGAACCCAGTGAAAATGGAAGTTATAAGACCATCAAAACATAATGAATCGAAGACCATTGCAAACATGGTGTGCAATGGACTATGCCAAAATATGATCCTCCTCAGAAGACAAATGAATCATAATATGTTGGTTATCCAAAAGGATGACTATTTCACTCTCATTTAAATCCCAAAAATAAAATATAAATCTATCGAACAAATCGACCGACAGTTAATAGTGCTTAAATCATGCAACCAGTGTCAAGTTAAAGAGTGATGAGGCCTCAGTAAACTCTGAATTCAATAGTGATAGTTTCGTAAATCCATTGAATAGGTCAGAAACCTTATAAAATAAATAAATTTTGGGGAAGGAAGGAATAAAATCTTGATTAAAAAGGGGATTAAGGAGCGAGGTCAGGCCTCTGCGAAGGATGATAGTTCCCCCCCCCCCCTCTCATGGGGGAGGGACTGGCACACTCGTCATCGTCTAGGGAATTAATTATCAGTATATAATTTCTCATGACCACTTAATTATTGTGATTTATTCAATTTTAGAAAAATATGAAGTCATAAAAATAGATACAAAGATAAACATATTTCATTAAAAATTAAATGAGATCAAAAATGTCATACATGGGCCAAAGTCACCCATGGCCACCTGTAATTATGAAAATTTGTATGAAGAAATCCCTTTGCAATATTCATAGAAACTAAAATGTCTTAAAAATATATTTAATGTTTTATTTATTTTAAAAACTCGTAAGAAACACCCTTAGAAGTGTACATGCACAAAAAATTCATACACGATATTCTTAAAAATAATACACATGAAGTAACAATGTCTTAATTGCACAAAATGTGTCCAAAGTTTTGGATCTTACACCAATGTATTACAAGCTTACATAATTTCTCCAAATTATTTTACACTTAACTATATCATCTCACAACCACATAGACTCATCATGAGGCCTTTATTATCATTAAAAACCTAGTTCAAAAATTCATGCAATGGTGTTTAATCACTGAATATTGTAGATTCCATGTACTTCAGTACTTGGATGGCTTTTTATCTTCTTGGAAAACTTGAAATATTGGATATTTATTATTCAATCACACTAATAGACGAAAATATTAAAACTAAATTAAATTATATATACAACTAATCTCATCATCAATACATTCCTTTTACATGAAGAACAATTCATCATTAATAAAAAATTATCCTACTAATAAGTCACGCATAACTAATCACACTAACCTTGAATTTTAGAATTCCATGGGAGGTATATCATATTATAATTAATATAATATCGTCTAAGTGTATCTTTATAAAATTTAGAAACCTATAAACAAAAGGATGGAACTACTTAGCTATTATTCCAATCCCATTTATAGATATATCAAATCCAAAATCTCCCTCACTACCTGAAAAAGAATTCACTACATCCTCAAATCTACTTGAACCAAATATTTATATTAATATGGAAATAATAAAAATATATAATCCATCATTAGTTATCAAATATATCCCAATATATTCTCAATATAAAATCACTAAAACTTATTTATATAAAATTCCCTTCTCACCGAACTGTTGATAACAACAAACTTCAAAACCTTAGGATAATCTTCTCACATAATTATATCTTGGCTGGGAATAAAAAATTATTCTTAACCTACCTGAGGACCTCTAAAAAAATCGAGAAAAATTTCATTAAAATATTGACATAAAATAATTTTCCTTCCTTATTGAAAAAAATACAACAAAAATAAAAAATGGGTTCAACTCATTGGAAACCAAGAACTCTCAAGTATTGATTAAGATTCCAATACTACGATTGAGGTGATTCCATTATCATATAAAGTTATTTAGTCAACCAAAAAACTTTATTCTAATATTAAAAATTAGGAAAGCTATCTTGATGTTCAATTCATTTTTCTCTTGAAGAACTACTTTAAATATTTTTATTTGGTATCCTTATAGAAATCCAGGAATTTATGTTGTACTACTATAGCTAAGGGAAATAAAATAATTTCAATAATATCTATAATGGAAAATGTCTTAACCAAATAGATTTATTAAATTTTATAATAACCATTATAAAAACGCCATTCCATGTTGTGAACCAATTTTCATTCTTCATTATGATTACTATGTGAATCCCACACAGTTCTTATAATATTTCTATAATCTTCCTTAAGAAACTATTCCATTTATTTTTTCAAATATTTGTTTATTCATTGAAAATAATTTACTAAATATAATATTTAGTATATTATTCAAAAATATTTGGCTACACATAAGATTTAAGTTATTTTTGTTGTATAATCACCATTATTTTCATTTACACTAGAGTTTTGAATTCATTAACAATGATTTGATAATCAATTTCAACATTGATTCCTAAACTTATTAATGTTGAAGGACCCATTTAAACATAATCATTATCAACTTATTTTTATTAATTAATTTTAGAGCCTAATACTCAAAATAATCTACTAAACTTATCAAATATATTTTCTAGAATTTTCTCATAATTTTATTAAAAATTTACACATTCATCATAATAGTTACATCGTGGAATTTGTTTATTTTCCATTCATTTTCTTGGACATTTATATTCCAATGTCCATGATGAGTATCCATCAACAATTATATTATCTCTATGAGATTCATTTTTTTCCTTGAGTATAATGAATTTACTTTAAGAGATTAATAATTACCCAAATATTGGGTTCTTCACATACCACATCGCATGTCTGTTTTTTTACTAACCCCAAAATAAAAAATTCACTATTTATCATATAGATTAATTTCATGACAAAATTGTATTAATACCACTAATATAGATCTTAGTCAATAATTATTTTTCAAAATATGTTATTTATCATTCATTTTATCTTATAAATTACACCATTTTGTTGATTTGTCTTCTCCTTGGAAACATGATGTCATTTCCCTTAATTTTTCAGATAACCCTTAACATGTTTTTTGGAACCCTATGTAATTATCAGTATAAAATTTCACTTTTTTAAACAATTATATTATATAAAAATATCTAATAATGTGTTATTAAAGTAAATACATTGGATTTATGTGTAATCACCATTAAATATTACATTCTTCTATAATAATATATTAATTCAACACAGTGTTTCTTCCCATAAATGGATCTCGATGAGATTATCACAAAATCATCAACATGCACTAATTCATGAAACTAAAATGTATTCTTATTTTCCATCTTATATATATTCTAAATTTAAATTTCCATTCAAAAATAATCACTTGTATAAATATGATAACATTTAATATTAGGGATATCACATTAAACTTCATCTTTCAACCAATCTTCCAATAAATATTGCCTTATGTTTCCATGATAGTTATGCATCAATCTGTATATGAATTTCATTAATATAAATAAATTTATTTTACTTCAAAAATGGGATATGTATTTAAATTTTTTTCTTTCTCAAGATTAATTTTTTACCATTTTATTTCTTTATAGTGTATGTCACTATAGTAAAATTTAATTCATTCCACAAGTAACACAATTGGAAAACATTGAGTAAATGTTGAACAATAACTTAAAAAATAATGAAATAAATTCTTATTACTTGTTTCAAACATATTTTTAATTTTTTTATAGTCAATATTCTCTATTTCATCATTGGTACCTAATAGTAAAACAACTTTATTATCATACCTAATGATTATGATAATATACTTCATTCCTGTTATATGGTATGCACATTAGCTATCAAAAATGCAAAATCCTGTTTAGTTATTTTCTTTAAAATATATAAGAAATAAAAAAACATTCTTATATATTTACATATTTAACCATTCATAATTATTTACATATTTTATTAGTTTATAAGCATGTTCTTCTTCTGGGTATGGTAAGTTATCTTTCCATTAAAATTATGCTAACATATTTTATCATTTTAGTTTAATCAATGAATCTGTGGAAAAATATCCCCTGCAATTTTGATTTTATGACTAAACATTGTTTCATATACATATTAATTAATATGTTTATTTGTGTCCATATTTGAAATTCCCAAATAAATTATCCATTAAACCAAATCTAAAAATTTTGAGTTATTACTCCTCAGTCTTAATTTATTTAATGCCATGAAGTACACCTTAACTAAGGAAAAAATTTAATGTATGAACATTTTTTATATAATTACACATTAATTTTGTAATGCTATTATATTTCTTCATTGTTGAACTAGAAGTGTTATTTATTCACAAAAAAATTAATCTTTATACAAAGAGTGGGTTCTTATTGCTTATCCTCTACCATGATATCACTTTTTATTCTAACTAACTCCAATAATGGATATTTCATTTGGATTATATCATTTTTACACTAGAAAATCCTCTAAATTGGTTATATTATATCCATACATCAATATTAATTTCCCTATATAATACTTGATCCAATATCTGGATGCAATTCATGGGTCATAGAACATTATTGATTAAAGATACTTTGCTTCATATGATTCTTTCCCTTTAAGTCCATCAATAAATTCACCTTTATCTTTCACCATGTTCATTATAAAATCAATTATATCCAAATAACAATACACCTTGTTTGTGAACTCAATTAATTTTTCTGAAAATTTCCACTTATTCAAATTAAGATTTTATATAACAATATTCTACTAATATTTCTCATAAATTTTCATAGAATATAGTATTTAAAACCGTATACCACGCCATTATATTTCTTTTTATTGGATTTTATAATCTAAAACCACTTTAAAGACTACACCACCCTAAAAATAATAATATTTTCTATATATTTTATCCTATCTTTATGATTTTACTGTTAAACCAATAAGAAATTTAAAATTATGGTCATTTTAGCCATAAATGTAAATCATTTATATTTCTTTAGATTTTTTTTATTCTTATGAAAATATTTTTTAATGTTTTTTTCCTTAATACTTATATTTAAATTAAAGTCCATAGATTATTTCATATTGATTTCATCATCTTCTATGTCATCATGAAACAACATAGGACACCTTAAAATAATTTTCAAAACATCTCCGTAATGAATGTAAGTGTGTGGAAGGTTCCCTTTGAACAATAAATTTTTACCATTATATTTTTTAAAGGAATTTAATGAATTTATAGACCTCCTACTCAATGAGACTATACTTCAATAAAATCTTGTTTATCACCATGAGCACTACTTCATTAGATTTAACTTTTTTCTATTAGATTATCATCATTGGTCCTCATATTATGTACAGTAATATTAAAATGATTAATATATAATATAAATTCCAATAGATATTTTTCTACAATCAATGAAACCTTTATATTGAAATGATATGAAAACATTTTCAAAATTTCCTCTACAATGTTAATACCATCAAGGATTTTTCTAGGTTTGAACATATCTTCCATAATCGCATTAACCTAAACAATTAGTGAATCAAAATATTCATTCATGTTCATCCTCAAATCCATGTTTTTATTCAATTTAACATTAATGTTTTATTAATTTACATTCATACCACCTTCATAGATACTCAGAAATTTCTCCCATATAGTGTTTGAGGATTTATATGAAATCAAATTTATAGGGATTTTTTTTGAAAAAGTATCCCATTAACACAATGATTTATTTAGTATTAATAAATAATTCCTTATAAGATGTTTTTAATAAATATCTAATGACTCTATTAACTATAATTTCAATAAATAATGTTGTGTACACATCAATACCAGGGATCAATAGTAATTTTGAATTTGACTATTCATATATAAAAAATTGTTTTTACTATCAAGGAAAAATTTTCACTCTTGATTTATAATAAATATAATGTATTAAAATAAGATAAAACTCTTTCAAGTAGAACATTAAAATTTGTTAATACTTTTTTATCCCGCATAGAGAAAGTACCTTAAGAGGGGAGTGAATCATATTATTGAAAATTAAAATTTCCATTAAAATAAATCTTTTTTTTTCAAAACTCAACTCTCTCCCTTAGAGTGAAGTAATAAAATAATTAAAATAAGGGTACATATATTTTTTAATGGTGCACTTACACTAGGGTACGTCCATGAGAAACACACTTGGTGATGCAAAAATATACCAAGATTTAATATAAGAAATATTCTTAGAATTATAAAATTATAGAGGACATATATTACCTATAGGTTTAGAAGCATAATATATAATATTGAACTCACTTATATCCTCACAAAAAATATGTCACTAATTCCCCATGTAAAATCATTATTTTTCTCAAACCCAAAATTCCTTTACAATAATCATGGTGTATAATTCAACATCATTTAAGTACACATGATGAACTACACATGATTATATGAATAATATTATTGAATTATATATATTTTGGGGAAATATATTTTCTATAAATCCCCTCTTTACATTTTCTATTTAGCCCAAAGATAATTTATTTCTCATGATCTATGATAGAACCTCCACATTTCCAAATCCAAAAGCACTCATGTTCATTTGAATATCCCCTAAAATATAAATGATATATTTTATTTAAACCCATGTAGATCAATCCTCAATAATATTAAAATATATCTACTAATTGTTAAAAAATTTAATCCTAAAAATGTTCAACATGATAACAAAAATATGTGATAGAATGTGTCATTATGAAATCCATAAACCCTCTAAAAAACACAAAGTCAACCAAATTATACTTCATAAATTAAATCATGAAAACCACTTTGAAAAAGAATTTAGTAAAAATGTCATGATACGACTAGCCCTACCATGTTTAAATAATTAACTCAAGTAACCCATTGAAAACTCGTGTCCTTTATGTTATGGTACAACCTTCTACCATATAGTAAAATAGTATATTTTATTGAATGAAAATAAATTTTAATAAACATAGAATGACCATATATTTTCATGGGACCCTACTTATGATGAAACTTCCCCCAATGTAATTATTATAATAATAAAATAATCATATATCTATAATATATACGCCTTAAATTATTATTTCTCAAACTATAATAAACATGTGATAAATATTTATTATGGTAAAATAATTTAACAAAAAACATTTAATCCTATATAAATTTTTCAATGAATGATATAATAATCATTATGATTTTTATTTTTACATATCCAACATCCCTAAAATATATCAAGAATCCATAAAATAAAAATTCATTAATTCATTGAGTATTTTAAAATATATTAGTTTTTATTTGAAAATAAAAAAATCCAAAAAAAAGAATATAATGATGATTATTATTATTAGAATGAACCAACTTTCATAGATTTAATATTGATGTATTTGATTGTTATAATAGATGGGGAAAATCGTATAAAATCCATATATATACTCAGCATTATTTAAAAAAGATGACTATAAAGGATATAGATAATGAAAATACCCAATAAAGGAAGATATAATCTTTGAGAAAATGGTTGTTAATAGAGTTTAAAATTAGTGAAGATAAATAAAATAAATTTTTAGGAGGTTATTTATTTAATCAATACTATGGATAAAATAGAGCTACTCAATGATGATCAATATTCAAATTTATCAATATATCCTCTAATAATTAATTCGAATAGTGATATCAAAGACCAAATATGTCGTGAAAATAAGATGTATAATATCAAATATTACTATATAAGAGACATGGTATTCCAATAAGTGAAGAATTAATTACATAATTTGAATGAGGTTTTATAATTATTATATAATACAGTGAAAGTGGGATATTATTATTGTTGAAATTAGCAATGGGATTCCTATAGAATAAAAATTTAATAATGCATCATTGTTCATTGAATATATTTTCCTAAAATAATTTGATTTTATAATTAATAATATTTCACTCTTTATCACCTTACTATGTTGTATCTAAAAGATATCATGAGACTCCCTATTATAACTTTATTAATAGTTTCATATTTTCATACATGAATCATGATTATTAAAGGTTTCTTTAGAGGATTTAAATATTGATGATCATCATTTCACAACATATAATTATGTAACAAACAATAATTTTATTAATGAAATTTCCATTCTTATAATATAATGAAATAAATCATTTAGAGAAACTAATTGAACAATATTATCATAAATGAAGAATGACACATTATTCATTAAATAAACCAATAAGAATTCCAAATTTTATAGTAGAATAATAAATAGAAAACAATAGAATAAGAATAGGATAATTTGGATCTACTCGATCCACCAGAATGACCACACACACACACAAATCTATAGAAATAAAAAAATGTTAGAAAAACAATATTAATTTTAAAGATGAAAGTATGTTACAAATTGAGATAAAATATAAGTGAATGATTAATTAATGGGATTAGATGTATTTATAGGAAGTAGTGAACCCATATGATCATTATAAATCTTACCATTGTAATAGTAACCTAATCATTGTAATAGTAATCAAACCATGTGTAATAGTAATATGATGTTAGAATAGTAACCTCACCAATAGAAATGTAAAATAATAATTAGGTATCTTATAATATGGAAACATTATTTTTTTAAAGGTTGGGGCCGAAGCCTCAATTTATTATTAAAGCAATGAAAAGACCTCTTTAATTGGGTAGAGGGAGACCCATTACAAAGCTCGAAGGACCAGGGGCAATTTAGCCCATTACATAGCTCGTAGGCTCAATTTTTTGGCCCAAGGCCCCTTTGGTGAATAGTACTTCTATAGTACCTACACTGCTATAGTGCCCCTTCCAATGAAAACATGATATATTTATATCATGTTACAAGTAAATAAATGTTTTCAAAATGATAAATTAATTATTGGTAATTTTGTAAAACTTAAATGTTTTATTTTAAACTTTATAATGAATATAATGACTTAAAAGAAATTATATTTTCATAAAATAGAATCTTAAATTAATATTATGTTTTATTATAATTAAAATTTAATTTTATGATACCATACGTAATTTTTTAGAGGGTCATAAAATCAATTATATTATTAAAATCGGTATTTTTTAAATAAATGGAGATTTTATTTAAAAATTAAATTTCTCATATTTAGTAAAAAAAAATCATAAAATTTATTCCATTTTTTAAATATACACATTGAAAAATTGTTAGGATTAATTTTTAGTATTTTTATAAAATAGTTGAATTTTTTGCAAATAGTGAAATACAATAATTTATGGCATTTAACATTATAATCCAAATACATGATTTTTTGATTCATGGATTATGTAAGAACCCATTGTCTCAAAATCACATGAACTATTTACTTTATATAGTCATAATAAACAATACAATTGATTTTCTTAATCCAAAATAATAAACTAATGAATATAATAATAAAAACACCCCTTATAAATATCACCCCTTCTCTTCACACCTTATAATCCTTTAAGCTTTCCAAATATATACCAAACCCTATCCCCCCCCACTCTTCTTACAAATAAGTTCTGATGGTCTCACCTAAATACTAATTACATGTTCTTTAAGGGGTCCTTCAAGTATGTGGCATTCAAGAGGTGACATTCTCAAACTACCACTTTTAATTTATTTTCTTCTCCTACCTTCTCCTAATATCATTCATCCGTAAAAGAATAAAAAACAGAGTATTAATTTTAATTTTTAATATTATATTTATTATTTAATATCTTGTATAAATCCATTTTCTCATATCCTTTTATTCAAACAAACAAAACCATTGTCCAAATCATAACGGTTAACCGTCTACGTGGATAATGAGTTTTTATTTTCCATTAATACCATCAAGGATAATCATAAAACAATTATTATGGTTAAATAAGACTATAATAAGTATATTATAACCTCTTTCAGGTTTTATACCTAATATATTGATATAATATTATATAAAATGAAACTAATTTATTTTGGTTGGAAAACCCACCAAAATAAACTAAACAATTATCATTAACATTTAATCAAATAAATCATCATCATGCCAGAGAAAAAGTGATATATGGGAACCTTTAAACTTATGTAAGTTATTTTATACCATTTAATTTCACTTGGAGAGTTTTATTTTCATTTGATAAAAACATCTATAATTATACACAAGTGAACCGACCATGGAACCATGAAATGAATGCTCCCAGAACAAAGAAATTGATCTTTATAACTCATCAAAATGGCCATAAATGAAATTAATGAAATTATAATAAATAAAATATACTTTAATAGGTTATTAGTTAAGTAATTAATTAATCTAATTTTATTATCTAGGAAATTAAGTGCAAGTGCAGAACTCATTCAGACATAAGGTAAGTGATATCTCTAAAACTCCATTTTTTCATTTGGGTTATACTTTCTCTCTCTATTTACCCCAATGTATTTCTTAATTATTCTTGTATAATTATACTAAATTATATTTATATGTTACAAAAATATTTATATAGATTAATTTATCTTTCTTTTATGGGGAAATTCTTTTCAAAAAGGTTCCTTTCTCAATTCCTCTCGATAAGCAATCCCTCGTAAAAGAAACTTCTCTGTTTCTTACCAATTTCAAGTGGAATCCATGAACTATTTACAATGAAAATATTTTTATAAAATCGATTATTTTATCATGAAAAACTATTTTAGCTTATTTATGGTGTTATAAAAACAATTACACCTTTACCCTCTTTAAATAATTTTTATTCTTTTCCCTAAAACCGCACTTAAGTAGCACATTTATAATGTTACCCAACCACTCTCTTTCTTGTTTTAAATTTAGCTGGACATAATTATTCCTGATATATTATTATTTTTTGTTTTATTAATGACCAATAATGATTTAATCCCATATTTCATGGATACCATTATGATACGCCCTTTAGTTTTTCCTCATGACATGATTAGGAAATCTATTTCTTTCCATGGGTAAACCTTGTGATTATTCCTTATGATTGATTTATTTATGTGGTAATTATATGAATGTACATGTTATGGTGGGAATAACCATTTAGTGATCTAATTAATTAGCTAATTTTATGTCTCATTAGATGTTATGTATGGGATTGGGGAGTAAATCTAATCCATTAAGGGATTTTGTCCACCATATGATATCATCTTGGATGTTATCCCTTAATCTTGTTTATGTACTGTTATGTGTTACAGCCACATTTCTATATTTCCATGATCATATGATTACATGTTCTATATGTTATGCCTCGATATTTTTAGTATTTATCCATACCTTTTATGATATCATGTTATGCCTTATGACTCATGTGCTATTCTTCTTTTCCATGATTCTTCCATTACTAGGTTTTTTAGCTCATCCCTTTTGTCTATATATTCCCTCGGTTATCCTATGTAGTTGTAGTAGATCATAGATATTTGTGATATTATTATCAATTTTATTAAAATGATATTTTATTATAGTTTCATATATCAAGTTATGTACCTATTTTTTCAAATATAATAGGATTTTCAATCCTCGGTTTGTATTTTTTCACACCTGTTTTTTTAGTATTTTTATTTAATTTATTTCTCTTGGCGTCGGGTGTTTTTGCGTAAGTGCCGGTGAGTCCCGGTTTAAATTTTTAATGTTGGGTTGAGTTTATGGTTTGGGATAGTGCGCGAACACGGTATGTTTAAGACGCGATGTCCTCTTGGGTACCGTACGGTGCGCAAATACCGCACAGTCATCCAGTTTTAAAATTATGTGTGTTGATATATGTATATGTATGTTTATATGCTTATATATATGTGTATCTACATTTGTATATGTTTATGTTTTAACGTTGTGTGTTTATATATATAAAGTAGGTGTATATATGTCTATTGGTGTATATATATACACATATGTTTATAAATATTATGTTTTAACGTTATATGCTTATGTGTATACATGTTTATATATATGTTCATATATGTTTATATGTTTATATATGTTATATATATGTTTATATATATATGTGTATATATGTATCTATGTTTATATAAGTAGGTTTATATATGTTTATATATATTTATATATGTATATATGTTTATAATAATTATGATTATTATTATAATTTTTATTTGGTTAGAATTATTATTATTATTATTAAAATTATTATTATTATTGTTTTTTATTTGGGTATAAATTATAATTATTCTTAATGTTTGTTAAATTATTATTATTATTATTATTAAGATAAAAAAATAAACAAATAATAAGTAACCCTAATACCCGGCCCCCTTTCTTCCCCGCACGATCCCCCCTTCCTCCTGTCCATTGAGCAAAGCCCCCCCCCCCCCTCCTCCTGTCCGTCGCGCAAAGCCCCCCCTGGCTCTCTGTGCGCGCATTGGCGACCCAGCTCCCCCTGTCCGACCTCATCGCCCCGTCCGACCCCGTCGCTCTATCCGGCCCCACCGCCTCGCCGTTCAGCCTCCTCCCCCATCCGGCCGCCTCTTACCCTCGCCGCTCCAGCCTCCTCCCGTTCCGGCCGTCTCCAGCCTCTCCCCCTCTTCTCCGGCCAGCACCTTAGCCCGTCCAGCACCCCCCCCCCTTTGTGTGGCCTCTCCTTGCGAGACCTCTTCCCAGTGTTCTCCTCTTCCGGTATTTTTCTTTTTGTTTATTATTATTATTATTATTATTGATGTTCTTATCAAATCTATCATCACTCTAATATCATGTTTCATTTTGGCACGTTTTTCTCAGTATCCAGGTTATGCCTTTAGTCTGCGGAGTGATTTTCTTCCTTCCATTAATGAGTTGTTGTATTCACGCCCCTCCGAGGACGGTTAATTCGCGTATTTTTATCTCTGGATCACTCCGCCAATGTTTTCACTCTTCCTTTTTGTTTTAAAACTTGTTTTGCATCTTTTTTATATGCTTAATTATCTTTCTATAGAGTTCTGAATTTTTTTTAGAATTGAGTTGCGGACCCTTGAGGTCTTTATCTGGTCAAGATTCGTTTCCTGGTTTATGTCAGCATGCATCTATGGTGTTATGCTTGTTTAAGTGCCAGACCTTTCTTTGTTAATTTTTTTTAAATATTATTCGCATCCCTATGGTATCCTTTTTCATCTTTTTTGATGTTTTGGAATTGGTGGAATTGGTTAAAATTGGTCTTTGTTGCGATTATTTAATTATGTATATGTTAAAGTAAATTGATGTTATTTTGGGGGGTTTTCCTTTAGTTGTTTTATAAAAAACTTGAAGATGTGATTTGAGTTTTACTTGTGAACCTGGTGATTTCTATAGAGTTGGTTTTTTTGATTGTATCTTGATTCCATTGTTTGGATCAATTTTATTTTAGTGTCTTGTGTTGTTTTTGAGTCCCTGATATTTATTTGGTTGTGTGTTGGTCTTCATCGCACTGACTTTGGGTGTCGATTGTTTTGTTAAGGTGTGGCGATGTTACTTTTCTAATGTGTGTGATTTTTTGGGAGTGTGTGTATGTGAACAGGTGGTCGTGTGAGTTTGAAAGTGTTGGCCCGGCCAATTCTTTGAGGTAGGTGTCTCCAACCATTTCTCTTTTTGATTCAAACCTTGAGCGCTTGAATGTTTTTCAATTAATCCTTTTATATCATTTGCATCTCTGTTATATTTATGAAAAGCATCTGACGTAGTTATATTGTTGTTTTAAATTTCTGAAAGTGTCTTTTTATGTTGGTTTATATGAAATGCATAGGTTCTTGGTAAAGTTAAATTGAGTTCCTTGTGATGTGTTTGGTTGTAACTGATAGTGATTGTGTTTTGGAAAAGTAAGATTTGGTTTGGTGTGTTTGTTTGACAAAATGATGAACCAATGGGTTGTTTTAGAAAATGTTTTGAAAAAGGTGGTTGGTTTGAAAGATGCAATTTTCTTTTGAAAAATGTTGTGAAATAATTGGGTTTGGTTTCAACGATAAGTGTTTTATGAAAATGGTTTCTAAGGTGACTCTTCTAAAAACTAGATGTGTCGTTGGATGCTGGCACATCCATTGGAGCACTAGGTGCTCACATGGATGTGCCTCCAAATGAAAATGACACATAAAAACTATATTTTCTTAAATATAGGTTTTTGATGATATGGTTTGGTATTTCAAGGAAGGATGAAAAGAAGTTGGCCCGGTTGGCCTTTGGCGTGAGTTTAATGGTTGTTCGGTTTGAAGCCTCGTTTGGAATTGGGTTTTAAATGGGGTGTCTGTACTGACTTTTGGGAAAAGTGTGTGTGCCCGATTGGCAACTTAACTCATTTACGAAATGTTTTGAAACTGCACATGCTGTGAAGGCCCGGTTGGCACCTTGTTGAATGTGAAATAATTCATATATACATATTTGTGGGCATCTCTACAGGGGGACTTTCCTTCAAGTGTTGTCGTGTAGTGGTGTCCATGTAAGGGGTTGGAAAGTGCGGTGACATGAGTCACGCATGCGAGGGCCTCCTACTTACACAGTATTATTAAAACCACCATGGATTCTTGGGCGTCTTTTAGAGAATCAAGTGACAGTTGCTGGCTAACTCTGATTAGACAGGTTAGTCCCCCCTTGGTAGGTAGGCCTTGTGGGGCGTGCCACTAGTTGGCTGTTGGGGCGGCTAGTTGGTTATTGACTGTGGAGTACCATGCTGGCAGGTAGTCTGAACCCAACTACGTCCAGGGGTTTTCTATGGATGTTTAGGATCACCCATGGTTATTGCTTATATCTGCATGGTAACTTTTACTTGCACTTGGTTTCCAGCATTTACTTATTACCTATTCTTCTTTTTCACAAATGTGATAAACATAAATTTAAAATTTCAGTTTTCAATAAATGCATTGTTTTTGGGAAAACGGGTTTTGGAGTGTGTTGGTTTTTAACATGGTAAAATAGGATCCTTTTCCTTTAAAATATGAAAACCCTATTTTCGATCTTTGTATATGCAAACTAGTGTTTTGGGATTGTTTTGGGAAAGTGGTTTTGGTTGGATTTTGTGGTTTACATTGGCATCCCTACTGAGAATTTTTAATGATCGTGCCTATTTTATCATTTCAGTCGCAGGTTTCCCTTTTTCAAGTTTTCTTGGCTGAGTTGCTCATTTTGGGAGAAATGTTGGCCTTGGTTTGGAGGCGACCGAAGGGTCACATTGAGGTATGTCTATTGTTTGGTTTTATTTCTTTCTACTGCTAGCGTTTAGTTCTTTTGTTCTGTTTATTCTTATTTACTTATCTATCTTTTATGGTCCAAATAGTTCCCAACGTTTTAACTTTGATGCCCGAAACTGGTTTCTATCCCAGGGGGATCGGGAGCGCCCCTCGGGACATGGTGCGAGCCGGCTCGGGCGACCGATTCAGGGTCGACCCATGCTGGTTCGTGACAAAATGGTATTAGAGGAGGCCCTTGATATTTGGTATGTCTGGTAGAAGGAGATTAGGATTATCAGGGCTCCGGAGCTAGGTTACGGGTTGGTGCTTGATCACCACCGCTCATGGAGAGACCTGAGTTACCAGGGTTAGTCTGGGATTTGAGTCTTTTTTCTTTGGTTATTTTGGATTGAGGGATTAAAATGGGAGCGAATCGGTTCACATTGCGGCCTCACATGGGGTGGTGACCCATGTAGAGTCCAAGTGCCCGGTTTAAGGTCCTCTTAGTGTTATGTCTTCCTTAGGGAATGGCTCACCACCATATCGCCGAGTTATGTACAGACACTAGTCCCTCATTCCGATGGTTTATAGTTGGTTGTGTTTCGTTTTAAACTCAGTCTATGTGTGTGTGTGTGTTGAAAATGAAAGTGATTTTGAAATGAAAAAAAAGGGTTTCTTCCAAAAAAAATTTGAAATTAGTAAAGTGGTTTTTTAAAGAGAAAGAGTATTGGTTTGGAACAATATGGTATGTGTTTGAATTCGGTAAGGAAAGAAGTGGTTGAACCCTGGCACTCCTTATGGAGGGTCACATGTGCGTGGGTATGTACGGAGAGTGTGTTGGGGAACTTGTTTGAAAATGATGTGAGCGAGATTGAATGAACGCACATGTGACAGTTCATAAGGTGCCTAGGAGGGTTTTAAAATTTTAAAGAAATGATGGTTTTGGAAAGTGATTTATGATTGTTTTTGTATATGTTTGGATTATGGGCCTATTGACCTTGACTTGTGTTGTTTCCTTGATTGATTTTTGGCTTGATGCCAGTTTCGATGATGTTTCTCGTGTTGTCATGAGTATGCCGCCCAGAAAGGTCGTTATGGTTTCTAATGAGTCATGCCCAGTTTCCAGTTCTTTTTGCATGTTGCCTATCGATCAAAGTAATCAAAGTCCGTTAGAGTCAGTTGTGTGGTTGTGAAATTGGAGTGTGTCTTCAGGTTGTTTGGAACTCCCAGGGTTGTTAGGGTGCGTACCATCTCAGGTTTATTTGAGGGTTCAGTTTTAGGCTAGTAAAGATGAGATGTCTCATCATCGTTGGAGTTTTGGGTGTGATTAACGGTGGTTGACTTCGGCAAAGGTTCCCCACTTGGAAAGGAGTGTGGGCCAGTGGAACCTATCTCCAAGAAACCATCCTCTTCAGTACCGGCTCATAGTTCGTCAGACCGCTCACTTGTGTGCTACCAGTATGGCCTGTCCAGACAATCTAAGTCACCTTGCTGCATCCCTCCGAAGTCCTCCTACCGTGTGGCTGTTCGTGCCACCGGTGAGAGTTTAGGAATAAGTGTCATTCAGGAGGAAGGAGCTAGGGACCAGAGAATGCAAATGCTTTACTGTGAGGTAGGGGATGCTTCAGCCATCCGAGCCCCAGCCACAGGTCTCGGGGTGAAGCTCGTGCACAGTCAGGAGTTTCCGAGGGTGTGTAGAACCTCGCTTCGGATTATGTTTTCAGCTTTATGAAGGTAAATACCCAAAGTTTCTTTATTCTATTCTTGTCACCATTGTAAGCTCATCATAATTGTGGTAATGTGATGAACTTGTTCTTCCACAGTCTAAGAAGTCTTATCTGTTCTTAGTGTGTTCTTAAATCATTGGGATTTCCTTGAAGGGTGTTGGGCCCGTGAATAAACAGATCGTTCTAATTTTGAGTTGGGTATCAATTGTGTTCTTTAGGGGGATGTTTGGTTTATTGAAAATAACGGGAATTGTTTTGGGGTCCTTTCTGAGTTCGGGCTAGGAATTCCCGAGTCTCTGATTATGGTGAGGAGTTTCTTCGGTCGGTGTGGGAGGGGTTGAGTTAATTCCTTATCCTCGATTTGTTGGGTCGTTTTGTAGCAAGATTCATATTTAAGTCTCCGAGTGTTGTTCGGTCTATGTGTAGGAATTAAATGGGTTCAGTTTGGGAGTTCCCGTGTCCCCCCCCCCCCCTCAGGGGTGGTGTGTTCGAGTTTCAAGGTCTCCGTGTTAGTAAATTTCTGTGGTGTAGAGAACCCTCCCGTGTTCTCCCCTCAACCTCAGACAATGATTGTACTCGAGTTGGTCGGGTGTGACTTGTGTTGGTAATGGTCACCCCGAGCCTCTCAGTTTCTTCTGATTTTGTCTGGGCACTGACTCGAGTTATGCTAACTATTATCTTGGTGACTTTCTGGGGGCAGAAAGTGTTTGTGGTGGGAAAAATTGTCACACCCGTTTTTTTAGTCTTTTTATTTAATTTATTTCTCTTGGCGTCGGGTGTTTTTGCGTAAGTGCGGGTGAGTCCCGATTTAAATTTTTAATGATGGGTTGAGTTTATGGTTTGGGATAGTGCGCGAACACCGTACGTTTAAGACGCGATGTCCGCTTGGGTACCGTACGGTGCGCAAATACCACACAGTCATCCAGTTTTAACGTTATGTGTGTAGATATATGTATATGTATGTTTATATGTTTATATATGTGTATATATATGTGTATCTACGTTTTTATATGTTTATGTTTTAACGTTGTGTGTCTATATATATAATGTAGGTGTATCTATGTTTATAGGTGTATATATATACACATATGTTTATAAATATTATGTTTTAACATTATATGCTTATGTGTATACATGTTTATATATATGTTCATATATGTTTATATGTTTATATATGTTATATATATGTTTATATATATATATATATATGTATATATGTATCTATGTTTATATAAGTAGGTTTATATATGTTTGTATATATTTATATATGTATATATGTTTATAATAATTATGATTATGATTATTATTTTTATTTGATTAGAATTATTATTATTATTATTATTATTGTTTGTTATATGGGTATAAATTAGAAGTATTATTAAATTTTGTTAAATTATTATTATTATAATTATTATTATTATTTTTAAGATAAAAAATAAAAAAAATAAAAAAAATAAGTAACCCTAATACCCAGCCCCCCTTTCTTCCCCACCCAAGTCCCCCTCCACCCCTTCCTCCTGCCTGTCACGCAAAGATCCTCCCCCACCCCTTCCTCCTATCCGTCGCGCAAAGCCCCCCACCCTTGGCTCTCTGTGCGCGCGCCGGTGACCCGGCTCCCCCCGTCCGACCTCGTCACCCCATCCGGCCCCATTCGGCCTCGTCGCTTCGCCCGGCCCCACCGCCTCGCCGTTCGACCGCCTCCCATGTTCGGTCGCCTCTTCCCCTCGCCGCTCCGGCCTCCTCCCACTCCGGCCGTCTCCGGCCTCTCCCCCTTCTCTCCGGCCCATGCCTTAGCCCGTCCAGCCCCCCCCCCCCCTTGTGTGGCCTCTCCTTGTGTGACCTTTTCCCAGTGTTCTCCTCTTCCAGTATTTTTCTTTTTGTTTTTATTATTATTATTTTTGATGTTCTTATCAAATCTATCATCTCTCTAATATCGTGTTTCATTTTGGCGCGTTTTGCTCGGTATCCAGGTCATGTGTTTAGTCTGCGGAGTGATTTTATTCTATTCGTTAATGCGTTGTTGTATTTGTGCCCCTCTGAGGAAGGTGAATTCGCATATTTTTATCTCTGCATCACTTCGCTAATGTTTGCACTCTTCCTTTTTATTTGAAAACATCTTTTTCAGCTTTTTTATGCGCTTAATTATCTTACTATAGTGTTATGAATTTTTTTAGAATTGATTTGCGGACCCTTGAGGTCTTTATCTGGTCCTGAGTCGGTTCCTAGTTTATGTCAGCATGCATCTACGATGTTATGCTTGTTTAAGAGCCAGACCTTTCTTTGTTAGTTTTTTTTAAAATATGATTTTCATACTTATGGTATCCTTTTTCACCTTTTGTGATGTTTTGGAATTGGTGGAATTGGTTAAAATTGGTCTTTGTTTCGATTATTTAATTATGTATATGTTAAAGTAAATTGATGTGATTTTGGGGGTTTTTCCTTTAATTGTTTTATATAAAACCTGAAGATGTGATTTGAGTTTTACTTGTGAACCTGGTGATTTCTATAGAGTTTTTTTTTTGGATTGTATCTTGATTCCTTTGTTTGGATTAATTTTATTTTAGTGTCTTGTGTTGTTTTTTAGTCCCTGATATTTATTTGGTTGTGCATTGGTCTTTGTCGCACTGACTTTGGGTATCGACTATTTTGTTAAGGTGTTGCGATGTTACTTTTCTAGTGTGCGTGCTTTTGTGGGAGTGCGTGTACGTAAACAGGTGGCTGTGTGAGTTTTAAAGCGTTGGCTCAGCCAATTATTTGAGGTAGGTGTCTCCAACCATTTCCCTTTTTTATTCAAACCTTGAGCGCTTGAATGTTTTTAAATTAATCCTTTTATATCGTTTGCATCTCTATTATATAAAGGAAAATCATCTGACGTAGTTATATTGTTGTTTTAAATTTCTGAAAGTGGCTTTTGATGTTGGTTTATATGAAATGCATAGGTTCTTGGTAAAGTTAAATTGAGTTCCTTGTGATGTGTTTGGTTGTAACTGAGAGTGATTGTGTTTTGGAAAAGTAAGATTTGGTTTGGTGTGTTTGTTTGACAAAATGATGAACCAATGGGTTGTTTTAGAAAAAAGTTTGGAAATGGTGGTTGGTTTGAAAGATGCAATTTTCTTTTATAAAATGTTGTGAAATAATTGGGTTTGGTTTCAATGCTAAGTGTTTTATGGCAATGGTTTCTAAGGCGACTCTTCTAAAAACTAGATGTTCTGTTGGATGCTGGAACATCCATGGGAGCTTTAGGTGCTCGCATGGATGTGCATCCAAATGAAAATGACACATAAAAACTGTATTTTCTTAAAGATAGGTTTTTGATGAAATGATTTGGTATTTCAAGGAAGGATGAAAAGAAGTTTTCCCGGTTGGCTATTGGGGTGAGTTGAATGGTTGTTCGGTTTGAAGCCTCATTTGGTATTGGGTTTTGAATGAGGTGTATGTACTAACTTTTGGGAAAAGTGTGTGTGCCCGATTAGCAACTTAACTAATTTACGAAATGTTTTGAAACAGCACATGCTGTGAAGGCCTGGTTGGAACCTTGTTGAATGTGAAAGAATTCATATATACATATTTGTGGGCATCTCTACAGGGGACTTTCCTTCAAGGGTAGTCGTGTAGTGGTGTCCGTGTAAGGGGTTGGCAAGTGTGGTAAGATGAGTCACGCGTGTGAGGGCCTCCTACTTACATAGTATTATTAAAACCACTGTGGGTTCGTGGGCATCTTTTAGATAATCAAGTGACGGTTTCTGGCTAACCCTGATTAGACGGGTTAGTCCCCCTTGGTAGGTAGGCCTTTTGGGCAATGCCACTGCTTGGCTGTTGAGGTGGCCAGTTGGTTATTGACTATGGAGTACCATGCCGGTAGGTAGTCTGAACCCGAGTACGTCCAGGGGGTTTTTAGGGATGTTTAAGATCACCCATGGTTATTGCTTATATCTACTTGGTTACTTTTACTTGCACTTGGTTTCCAGCATTTACTTATTACCTATTCTTCTTTTGCACAAATGTGATAGACATAAATTTGAAATTTCAGTTTTCAAGAAATGCATTGTTTTTGGGAAAATGGGTTGTGGCGTGTGTTGGTTTGTAAGATGGTAAAACAAGATCCTTTTCCTTTAAAATATGAAAACCCTAGTTTCTAGCTTTGTATGTGCAAACTAGTGTTTTGGCATTGATTCTGGAAAGTGGTTTTGGTTGGATTCTGTGGTTTACTTTGGCATCCCTACTGAGGATTTTTAATGCTCATGCCTATTTTATCATTTCAGTCGCAGGTTTACCTTGTTCAAGTTTTCTTGGCTGAGTTGCTCATTTTGAGAGCAATGTTGGCCTTGGTTGGGAGGTGACCGAAGGGTCACATAGAGGTACATATTTTGTTTGGTTTTATTTCTTTCTACTGCTAGATTTTAGTGCTTTTGTTCTGTTTATTCTTATTTACTTATCTATCTTTTATGGGACAAATCATTCCCAATGTTTTAACTTTGATGTCCGGCACTGGTTTCCATCCCGGGGGGATCGGAAGCGCCCCTCGGGACATGCCGCGAGCCGGCTCGGGTGACCGGTTCAGGGTCGACCCGGGCTGGTTTGTGACATATTTAATGGATATTTATGATCAAAATAATGTAATAATATGTGTAAAAGGATAGGGTCACTATAGTTGGTATCATAGGATGGCCATGTAATTTTTAGGGATTGGGTTTAGAAATCATTAGTAAGAACCCTAGGGATAATTATATCACTATGAATAATATATATTGAAACATATGGAATCATAAGTAAAGATACAATTTTTATTTATAAGTTTATCCTTGTATAACCACAGTTTCCATTTTATATTCTCATTATCTAAGTATTCAATCCGCCCCCACACACAAACTGGTTTTTTCAGTTATTGGATGCGGATAGAAGAAATCATGCTAACAACCAATGTAATAGTTAATGTAAAGATTTATCTAATGAGATTCCAAACATAATGGTAATGGGGGCTCAAAACAGCATGACAGTACTGGATCAACTTGGTCAAGTTATGAATAATAAATTTAATCATGTGGAATTCTCTCTTTATCATAAGAAAGATTAATTTTTGGTCGAAACATTTTTGAAAAAAAAGGCCTCTTATCATTAGTGGATATTATTATCCTCTTATTACAGAATAATGGATTAGCTCCATTGAGAAGATATTCTCTATCCTATAGTGATCATAAGAAGATAAATTCATGTTGGCAGTCTATAGTTTTTATGGGTAAGCTGATCAGTGGTGGAAAATGATAAATAACACAAATTATAAAGAGGAAATTTATTCCATGGAATTGGAAGGATTCAGTAAAATATTTTTCATTAAATATTTTCCCCGAACTCTCCATGTTAAGACGGAGAGGTAGTTCTTAAAACTGAATAAGAAGGAAGATAATTCTATTGGGGCATATAAGAAAAAATTCACAAGGCTTACATGATACGCCTGTGTCATTATCAAGAACATTGAAAGCAAGGTGAATCACTTATTTAGTGGATTAAATATGAGCCTGCAAAAAGCATTAGAGATTCATGACTTTTAAATATATGAAGAGATTTCACAGTGTACTCTTAAGGTTGATATGAATATCAAAGACTCTAAGTGTTCTTTTGGTATTGTGTATAAAAATAAAAAAAAATGGAGTTTAATATGGGAATATCGACAGAAAAATCCTCTAATGGTAAGAAAATCCAATATCCCACATGTCAAAATTATGGGAATAAGTATATCGAGAACTATATAATGGGAACCAAGAGTTGTTTCAAAATGCTTAAAATATGGAAATTAGGATAATAATTATTGAAGGTATATAAATAATCTTTATAATTCATAATATGAAAAGAAGTTTCAGATCAAAACTCACCTTGAAGTAAAGTATTTCAACTGAAAGGAACACATACATTATGAAATCCAATTCCCTAATCTAAGGGTTTTTTAAGAAAATCAATGAAAACAACCTACAATGTTTCAAGGAATGGCATATGATATCACTAATACTAAGAGGGATCATGAAAATGATGTGGTGATAGATATTCTGGTTATTCATTCAAGAATAGAAAACATACTCTTTTATTCTGGTTCCACACATTCTTTCATATCTTGAAAATTTAGTAGAACTATTCAAACACAACCTCAACATATGGAGGTTGAGTTATCTATGAGAACTATGAATGTGGAAATTATTTCATCTAAAGTATATAACTCCTCCCCAGTCAATTTCTATGAACTAATCCTACCAAAAACTCTTTCCTTACTTCCTTTTTTGGCGTTTTGATGCTATATTAGAAATATATTGGATATCTTTATATAAATACAACATCAACTACTAGGAAAGGGAGATCACTATTCACCTCCTAAAGCATCCTCAAATTCTGTAAAAATGTAAGGAGGAGGATGAATATCCTTTGGAATCTTTTTCTTAAGCATGGATACTATTTCCTTGTGATAAATCATATTAAGCTCAAATGATTGATATAAAGGAGAGGATCATGCTTGAAGACATTCCCATTGTGAGGGAATACACTAATGTGTTACCAGATGAATTTCCTAGACTTCCTCCTGACTGATAGGTTTCGTTCTCAATAAAACTTATACCTAGATCTTTTCCTATGTCATAGACTTCTTACAGGATAGCCACCATTGAGTTGGAAGAACTGAATAAGAAGCTATAAGACAATATGGATAAGGTTTTTATATGCCCAAGTTCTTCACCATGGGGTGTGCTGATCCTCTTAGTCAAGAATAAGAATGGATCAATTCCCTTCTAAATTGATTATTATGAACTTAATAAAATAATTATAAATAACAAGTATCCTCTTCCTTGGATAGATGGCTTGTTCAATCAACTGAATGGGTCCATGTATCTCTCTAATATGGACCTTCGGTTGAGATATCACCAATTAAAGGTGAGAAAAGAAGATATTCCCAATACTAAGTTTCCAATGTGGTATGGACACTATGAGTTCATAGTGATTCCCTTCGGACTCATTAATTCTCTAGAAAGTTTCATGGAATTAATGAATATTCTTTAGATATTAACTCAAAATTTTTTGGTAGTCTTTATAGATGATATTCTGATATAATTCAAGAGATTGGGGGATCATAAATAGCATTTTAATATTGTGATAAAAACTTTTCAAGGGGATAACTAGATGAAAATTATAGTAAATGTAATTTCTAAATAGAGGAAGTATCGTTTTTTTGGAATATCATCACCAATAAAGGGATATGTATGGAACCTTATAAGATAAAGGTAATTGAGGAGTGGCTTAGACCAACATATATTATAGAGATACATAGTTTCCTTTGACTATCTTTGTATTGCTGATTATTTTTTAGGAACTTCTAGCAATTTTCAATCCTACTAACCAAGATGTCTTAGAAGGGAGTAAAGTTTGTCCGGAAAAGTGAATGTGAAGACTGCATCAAAGAGTTGAAATAGAGAGTTATCAGTACACTAGTACATACACTCACCTCATGTGGGTAACTCTTTATGGTATACAACATTTCATCAAATAAGTTATTAGGGTGTGTACAAAATAAAAGTGATAATTTGGTAGCCTACACATCAAGAAAGATGAAATTTAATGCGAATAACTCTACCATGCATGATTTAGAGTTGGCATCTGTGATATTCACATTGAAAATTAGGTGGTATTATCTCTATGGGGATAAGTGTGAGATATATACTAATCACAAGATCCTCAAATATATATTCATATAGTAGAAGATTAATATGTTCCAATGAAGATGGTTAGATCTCATCAGGGATTATGAGTTCTCAATCCACTACCATCCTGGTAAATCAAATAAACTGGAAGATTATCTAAGTAAGAAGGATCCTTCAACTTTATAAATGATGAGAATTGAGAAGGTTTAAATATTTTTAGACTTTCAAAGGATGGACATGAGAATCATAAAATAAGGAAAATCATTATTCCTTTCTCAAATGATTGCCCACACATCCCTTTTAGAGTAGATAATAGATTCTCAAGGAGATGATGTGGAAATTCAAAAGAAGGTGGAAACTATAAAAATGGGAAATACTTAGAGTTCGAAATTTATGATGAAGGAGTTGTAATATTTGGTTCAAGATTATGTGTAACATAAAATCCCAATATAAAGGGGGATATTTTTGAAATATGCACACATCTCGATGTTCTGCATCCACCTAGGGAGAAAAAAGATGTATGAAGATCTTTGAGATAACTATTGGTGGGACAATATGAAGAATAAGATCACATAATATACATCATATTTCCTGGTATGTTAGAAAGTGGAGTCTTAAAGGAAAAATTATATGGGGATGATGTAAAAATTATGGATACCTGTATGAAAATATGGAAATATCACCATAGAACTTTTCACTAGACATCCAAAGTAAATAATTCTATATGGGCTATTGTATATCATCTTATAAAGACGGGTAACTTCATTCCATTATGAGAGGACTTCTCACTCGATCATATTTCATATATATACATCATAGAAGTATTGAAGTTTCCTGGTGTACCATTATTAATTATATCTGATCGATATCCATGATTTATCTCCATGTTCTAGAAGAGTCTCCAAAATTATATAAACACTAATATGAACTTTAGTATGACTTATCACCCTCAAACTGATGGTTAGTCTAAGTGGAATATTCAAAAACTAGAAGACATATTGATAGAATACTCGATGGACTTCAAAGGAATATGGTACCAACATATTCCTCCAGTTGAATTCTATTAAAAAAATTATTTCCACTCAAGTATAAAAATGGAACCATATGAATACCTTTATAGGAAAAGATGTAAAACATCTACATTTTGGGATAAATTTGGTGAACATAAGCTGCTGGGACTAGAAATGGTCTGGAAAATGGTAGACAAGGTTAATATTATTCAATAGCACATCAGTGCCACCCAAATTTTAAAAAAAAAATACCTATATAGAAAATAATATACCTGGCCTAAATTTTTATGTTGGAGATAAGATATTCCTATGCATATCACTATAGAATAGATTTATGAGATTTGGGAAGAATGGAAAGCTAAGTATCTGGTACATTGTCCCCATTGAGATTCTTGATCACGTCGAAGATGTGTCCTATCGACTAACACTTCCACCAATCATTTCTTAATTAAATGATGTATTCCACGTATCCCTCTTGAGTAAGTACAAACTAGATATCTCACATGTACGGAATTCATATATGATATATCTATAAAATGATCTCTCTTAGGAGGAGAAGCCAATGAAGATCTTAGACCATAGAGATAAAGTTCTATTCAACAATACTACTCATCTAGTCAAAGTACCATGGAAAACCCGCAAATATGAAGTGGTGACATGGGAACCAAAGGAAGAGATGAAGGAGAAGTACCCTCACATTATTTTCACCATAGTATGTAAAAAATATTTTAGAGGGATAAATTTCATAAAGGGGGAAGAATGTAACAACCCATAATTTTATTAATGAAATTTCCCTTATTATAATACAAATCACATAAATCTCATAAAGAATCCAAAAAAACATCCTTATCATAAATGAAAAATGATACATTAGTCAAAAAAATAACCAATAATAATTCCAAATATTATAAAAATAAAATAAATGGAAAATAATATAATATGAATAGGATAATTTGGATCTACTCGATCTACTAGAATGAACGCACTCACGAAAAAAAACTATAGAAATATAACATAATGTTAGTAAAAAGATATTCATTTTTAAGAAGAAATTATATATGAAATTGAGGTCAAATAGAAGTGAATGAAGAATTAATAGAATAATAGTTACTTATATTAAGTAGAGAACTTATGTGATCATTACAAATCTCATCATTGAAATAGTAACCTCGCCATTGAAATAATAATCTGACTGTTAGGAATAGTAATCTAGCCATTAGAATAGTAACCACACCAATGGAAATGTAAAATAATATTTAGTTATCTTATAAAATAAAAATATGATATATTTTTATCATGGTACAAGTAAATAAATGTTTTTAAAATGATAAATTTAGTGTTCGTATTTTCTGTATAACATAAATATATTATTTTTTATTTTATAATAAATATAATGATTTAAAAGAGACATTATTTCATAAAATGGATTCATAAATTAATATTATATTTTATTATTATTATAATATAATTTTATATGACAATAATTAATTTTTCAAAGGGTCATAAAATCAATTATAATATTAAAATCAGTATTTTTCAAATAAATGATTATTTTATTTAAAAATATAATTTCTCATAATTAATTAATTACTTTCATAAAATAGATTCAATTTTTTAAATAAAACACAAAAAAATTTAGGTTACATTTTTAATATTTTTTCTAAAATAGTATAATTTTTTGTGAATAGTGAAATACGATAATTTATGATATTTAACATTATAAGCCAAATAAATGAATTTTTGAGTCATTGATGTTGTAAAAAACAATTATATAGAACTCACATGAACCATTTACTATATATAGTCACAATAAACAATATTATTGAGAGTATTGAACCAAAATAATAAATTAATGAATATAATAATATTAAACAACCCTCTCCTCCCCTTATAAATACTACCCCTCACCACCCCTTCTCTACACACCTTCTAGGACTTTAAGCATGAAAAATATCTACCAAACCCTATCCTACCCATTATCCCCACATCTATGTGCTATTATTCTCACCCAAATACCAATTTTAAGTTCTTAATGAAGTCCTTTAAGGATGTGATATTCAATAGGTAATAGTCTCAAGTTACCTCTTTTAATTTCATTTTTTCTTCTACCTTCTCCTCAAATAATTCATCCAAAAAAGAATAATAACTCTAGTATCATGTATATATTAAAATTTTATATTAATAATTTAATATCTTCAATCAAGACATTTTCTCATATCCTCTTATTCAAAGAAACGAAACCATTTTCCAAATCATGGCGGATAACCGTCTACATGGATAATCAGTTTTGATTTTTCAATTACCGCCTTCAAGGCTGGTCATAAAACTATTATTATGGTTAAATAAAATTTTAAAAAGTATATTACAACCTATTTAATTTTCTAGAACTAATGTAAAAATATAATATTAAATAAAATGAAACTAATTCACGATGGTCAGAAAAACTGCCAAAATAAACTAAACATGTATCATTAAAGTTTTATCAAATGAATCATACTCAGGTTAGAAAAAATGATATATGATACCAGTTAAACATATATAAGTGTATTAATACCATTTAATTTAAATTTTGGAGTTTTATTTCCATTTTAAAAGAACATCCATAATTATACACAAGTGATCCAACCATCAAACAAATGCCCCCAAAAAGACGAAATTGATCTTTAAAACTCATAAAAATAACCATAAATATACTTAATAAAATTATAATATATAAAATATTTTTGTAATAGGTTATTAATTAAGTAATTTATGAATCTAATTTGATTATTCAGGACATTAAATTCAAGTGAATAACACATTCAGACATAATATAACGGATCTCTATGAACTTCTGTTTTTTCCTTTGGGTTATGATTTCTCTCTATTTACCATAATTTATTTCTTTATTATTATTGTATAATTATCCAAAACCCTGTTTATATGTTATCTAAAAAATTTTATATATCAATTCATCTTTATTTGATGGGGAAATGCATGTTATAAAATATTACATTCTCAATTCCTCTTGATAAGCAATCCTGATTAAGGGGAACATCTCTATTTCTTATCCATTTTCAGGTGAAACCATAAATTTTTATAATATTTTTCTAAAATAATTTATTTTAAAATGAAAAACTATTTTATTTCATTTATGGTTTATTTAAACAATTTTTCCTTTGACCTCATTAAAGTCTCTTTATTCTTTTCACAAAAACCGCATTTAAGATATACATTTATAATGTTACCTAACAACTATATTTATTATTTTAAATTCTTTTGGAAATCATTATTCATGATATAATCTAATGTTTTCTTTATTAATGATGAATAATGATTTAATCTATTATTTTATGGATACCATTATGATACGCCACTTGGTTTTTCTTTATGACATGATTTTGAAACCCATTTTATTCCATGGGTAACACTTATGATTATTACTTAAGCTTAATTTATTAATGTGGAAAACATATTCATGTAAATCTTATGATGGGTGTGCCTATATAGTTCTACAATTCATTGCATAATGTTTTGATTCATGATTTTTTATGTATGGGATTAGGGAGGAAACCCAATCTATTATGGAACTTTGTCCACCATGTGATATCATCATGGAAGTTAGCCTTGACTCATGTTTATATAATGTTTTGTGTTTCCACCACATTCCTATATTTACATGATCATATAATTTCATGTTCTATATGTTATTCCTCTATATGTTTATTCATTATTCATGCCTTTTATGTTATCATGTTATGCCTTTTAACTCATGTGTTATGCTACTTTTCCATGTTTATTCTCTTACTAGGATTTTTAGCTCATACCTTTTGTCAATATGTTCCACAGGTTATCTAATGCCATTTTATGAGCTATCAGGGAGTTAGGAGATCATTATTAAGATTAATAAATATTTCTTTATTATAGTTTCATGTTTTCTAATTATGTACACAGTTTTCCAAAGTTTTCTAGGATTTTTTGTCCTCAATTTGTATTTAATGGATATTTATTCAAAAAATCATGTAATAATATGTATAAAAGTCAAGGTTCATTATACATTATCAATTAATTAAGACTTTATAATTTTCTTTTAAAAAATTGGATAGCATGTTATAGTCTTTCACACTTTACTTTTAAAGACATTGTGATCAACATTTACCTGATATATAGTATTCGCATAATACAATTTATTTTTATTGAATACAAAAAAAATTCTCTTATATAGAAATATATCATAATGTAACATGTTGGGATGATTTTTTAAAAACTAATTTATTTTGTGGTAGTTTTTTTCAATGAGTTTGAGAATGGAAACTCCAAAAAAAATTAATATTTTCCTTTCTAAACAAGTTTACCAAGTTTATTAATATGTAGTTGTTTCCTTAGAAATATGTGGATGGATTTTGTCTGCTGTTTTGATTATGGGGGATAAATTTTATGTACAATCATTCGTATTAGGCTCACCATTTTTAAATCATTAATAGAAACTCCCAATTGGTCATGCATCCATAATCGGGTATGACCCTGCTTTCTAAAGGTAGACAGCCATTTGGGGTTTTAGACCCAATGATGATTAGGAACTCACATTCATTGAGTGGATGGAAGGCTTGGCCCATCACACCCTTTTGAGGGGATTTTATCCATACTCTATGACTCTCTTATAGATTTAAGATATTCTTGATAATCTCTTTCTAATCCCGATACGGGGCCATTTACCCTTAAAACAATCATAGGTTAAGTCTCTTTATAAACGAAGAGAGGGGGTCTCTTTGGTGAATCCATATGTATATATCCAAGGTTATTCATCAATTTCCCTTTGGTGGTTAGCTTATAATATATTGAATCCATATAACTATACACTCTAGAGTATGTTGTTATCCAAGGATATGGATAATATTTCTAGGATGTGATTGATCCATTACGATGTATCCTATGTATACTATTTTATAATAGGAATAAAAAACCATGAAATTTATTAAAATCATGTAGTTTAACATCATATAGAAAGGAAATATGTGTTGGAACTTGGCAACCAAGTATTGAGCACAAACCTCGAGGAGGTTTCCTATGTATCTGGGCTATGGATGGAATAAAAGTTCCATAGTTAAATCATGCCCTTGGGACTTTCCCCATGGTAGATACATCTATATATTTGGTAGTTATATCATGTCACTGATCAGGGATTATACACCGAGGTTTCCCTAGATAGTGGAGATTCATGATTCCAATGAGGTGATCATTGAGAATCCTTAATCCCACATGAGCTATGCTTGGTGTGAGAAAAATGGATAGATAGGAATCATCCTTATTTCATATGGATATAAGAATTGCATTATGGGAAATAAGATTGGATGATTAATATAGAGATTAGGCATTTGGAAGGCATCCTACATATCCTGGTTATAGAAGTAATCAGAGTTATCATAGTTCAATGAATTCTTAATCTGCTGGTGGATGAGGAAAGATGGTCAGCCCATGGGATAGATTGGGCCATGATGGTTGGAATGTTGGATACATGGTGGGACTTACACTGGATTTGATGCCCATTTGAGCATAGGCCTCTTATAAGGCATCCTATATATCATAGTTATTGAAGAAATTAGAATCCTTGTAGTTCAATAAGTCGGGGATTAAACATTGAGGCATCCCTTATATGCATAAAATATCATATTATTCCACTAATCAGGGATTAAAAACTGAGGATTCCCTTATATTTATAGAGTTTTATGACATGAATGATATGATCCTTGCGACTCCCTAAGTCCATGTGATCTATGGTCGGTGTGAGAAATAAGGAATAATAAATAAGCAGTCTAAATGCTTATGTATGTAGGAATTATGTGTTGGAATAACCCTTTGTAGGTTTGATATAGATATATATCCTTATGAAGGAATCCTACATATCCTAGTTATAGAAAGAATCAGAGTCATTGTAGTTTAATTAGTTAGGGCTCACACACTTAGGCTTCCCTTTATAGAGGTTGGACAAGGTTATCAAGTCCTGGGATGCCCGCTTGACCAAGCTTTCTTCTCTTCTTGATATGTGTTTATTTTATGCATAACGTGCCTTGATTGTTTCTTTGACTTTTTGGAGGATGTATTCTAGACATTTCTCTAGAAAATCACAACATCCAGTTGACTTGTCTGAGGGACGTCACATAATCTGTATGGCACGTCTAAAGCCCATCGCATGACCAAGACTGAAATTTCTGGAGAACATATTAGGACCTGGCTAGTTGATCCTAGAATCCATCACATGAACAAGGATGAATTTTCCTAAATACATCGCAAGATTTATCTAATTGATCCTAGAATCCATCACATGAACAATGTTGGCTTGTCTAGAGTACATCGCAAGATCCAGTTGACTTTCCATGGTGTCATTGAAAAAGCTAGCTGACATGCTTAGTGGGAGTAATGAGGGTCAGTGTGGCATGTCTGGAGGGTGATACACCTTCTTTATTACTTTTCCTTGTATCATCGAAAAAATGGAATGACATGTTTAGAGGACACCCTAAAACTAGATGTCATTTCCAGAGGACGTTGCGAGAGATAGTCGACCTATCCAGAGGATGTCGCCAGATCTGGATGGCTTGTTTTGATGACGTCTCGAGAGCTAATGGACATGTCTGGAGGTTATTACAGGCTCTGGATGGCTTGTTTTAAGGACATCTCGTGAGCTAGTCGACCTTTTTAGAGGATGTCATAGGATCTGGCTGGCTTGTCTGGAGGATGTTGTGAGAGCCAATTAACCTTTCTAGAGGATAGTGTAGGATATGGATGGCTTGTCCAGAGGACTTCATGAAATCCATTTGACATGTACTGATGCCATCACAAGACTTATCTAACATACACGGATGTCGTCATATGATTTGGAATACATGTCTAGACTTCATCATGAGGTCTGGATGGAGATCCCAGAGGGTTTCTTGAGACTTGGGTGGCATGCCCAGAGGGCACCATATGACTTTCTCTAATATGTCTAGGGGACTTCTCATGATCCAAACATTATACCAAAGGTTCATCACGTGATATAGGAGTCTTTTCCTAGTGATTTTTCATGACCTGTGTGGTTAAAGAAAAGTGCATGAGGATCAGCATATATGTTCTTCTCATAAGTCTCCATTCAATTTATTATTTCTTATATCCTTTTATTGCATATGAATTAGATTGGTTCAGTGTTAATTTTTTTAAGTTTTTCTGACATATCATTTATGAAATATTTCCTTCATATAAGCTACTCAGAGTCCTTCACGTGATATATGAGTGATCACGTGAAGTGCCTATGTAAATCACATGATCTTCTTAGGTGGTTCCATAGATTTTACCTACTAGAAAAATATTACGATCACAAGATCAGTTTCTTTGAGAAATCTACTCCGATGCCCGAGTGTTCCAGTGTAAGGATCCAAGGATGCATTTTCTCAGGATGCAGTTGGGGATTTGTAGGCATCACCAACCTAATTATTTTCCCCTTTTCACAGTGCGTATTTCACAAATCCAGGATGGATTTGGTGGAGGGATTTTATTTTATGTGTTTTGTGAGATCCTATTGCATGTCATTTTGGGGGCATCATATGATTTTTAGTGACCATGATACCATCCTTTAAATTCCCCATTTAATGGATTATATCCAATTAATGGGGTTATTATTAATCATGTGGGAACACCAAGGGACTTTCACATTTTTAGGAAGATATGTTTAAGGGACTTCATGAGATTTGGATGCCTATTAAAAGGCCTTTGATTGATATTAGATGACTTGTCTGGGACCTTTCATGATATATGGATGGATTTATTAGGGGATTTTACGAGATTAGACCATCATCCTAAAGATATTTTTGAGGTATTATAGAGTGCACAAGCACATCACATGAAATTTACGATCTGAAGGGGATCCCACATTTTTTATTCTATTTCATTATTTTAGTTTTCAAAGTCCCAGGGATCTTTTGATCTTACATGAGTGTTTTCGAAGACAATCACTCTCACCACCAGTGATGCATCACATGACCAAAAAATGATCATTTTGGGATTATTAATTATTTTATGGACAAAGCCTCTAGTTTTTCTTTGGATCCAGAGGGGGAGCACAAGACCACTTAGAAATATCTAAAGCCCTTCACATGGTGAGGGAGACATGCCAAAGGGCTCTTTTGTTGGAAGGTGGTCATGTCTCCATGGGCTTACAGTGTCTCACAAACTATATGGGTTGTATCTCATGATGTTTACAACTGAAAGAGGCTCTCATATTTTCCAATTTTTATTTCTTTGTTTATTTTACAAGGGATTGGGGTCTCGTGAGTTTTATTGAGTGTTGTCGAGGACAATCATTCTCCCATAAATGATGAGTCATGTGACCAATAAATGGTATTATAGTGAAGCATGAGAATTATCATGGAAACCCCTTCTAATTGTCTTTAGAACAAAAGCAGGAGCACAGGACTACTTGCAGATGTCCAAATCCCTTTGTGTGGAGAGGGTACATGCTAGTGGGAACTCGCACAGTGAGGTGCACATGTCTCCATGGGATTGTGGTGTCTCATGAACCATATGGGGAGCATCAGATGATGTTTAATACTGAAATAGGCTCCTGCATTTTGGATTTTTTTTCCTTATATTTTCTAGGTATTTTTGTGGAATTGGCCCACTTATTGTCTATGAGGGAACCACATGATCATTTTGGGATCCCACGATGGCATGTGTGCCTTATCCTGTCTAGTCACTCTACTTTTATATAGAACATCACATGATCAGTGATTGATCTGGCTATGACATTAAAACATTTTCAGGGATGGTTGCTTTACTCACCTATGGTTTGTCACATATTCAATGACGGATCTTATGAGGACATATAGACCTTGTCAAGGAAAATCACTTTTCTCACCTTTGATGTGTTTCATATTCATTGATAGATCATGTGATGATGTGTGGTAATTTTCAAGGATAGTCACTTTAATCACCTTTTACGTGTCACATATTCATGGTTTTATGAATTGATAGTGTGAATGAGGTTATTTTCAGGTTAATGCCACATATAAAAGGGTGAATGGATAGTAAAAAAGAAGCAGTGACCTCACATAATGCCTTCAACACATGATTTTTTTTTTCAAGTGCGGATTTTATATTTCATTCTTATTGAGGTGGAAGGATCTTCCTTAAAAGTATATTATTTAATAAGTTCATCCACACATTTTCCCAAGTCGGTGTGGCACTCATTGGTTTCATGTGTTGTAGCCTTGTTCATGAATGTGCCATCTTGGATGGTAATAGTGAATTAAGTATTCCACATCCAAATTCCATTCATGATCTATCCATGTGGTATCGTGTGTCCTTATGATCCACCAAGATCAATCAAACCAGAGCACGTGGTTTAGGGTGTGGCTAAATCTTCTCATAGAAGTGATTTATATGGAATTCCTAACATGAAAGTTGGAGTTTCACTATGGGTCACCTTATGTGTTGATCTAGAAGCAGAATTTTACTTCTCCTTGAGTGATATCATATAAACTGTGGTGTCCTCATGTGATGTAAATGTTAGCATGATGAGTTATGTGTGATGAGGATAATCCCATAGTCACTCTATCGATAGATAAAGGTGCAGCAGAAGATGATTACCAACCATGGGGAACTATGTATCATCCTCATTTAGTGAATCAGCATGCAAGTTATATTCTTCTTCAAGAAATGAATCAAATTAGACCATGTATTGGATAATTGAATGAACTATGAGTTCCTAAAAAATGAAATCAGTGCGTTCTAGGGCCCTAACAATCATTCATGGTCTTGCTGCCATCTCTCATGGATGTTGATTTGACTTTTGAACGTGATGGTTTATCTCCCATGGTGGAATTTTGGAATCCGAGCGCTAGGTTGAAGAAGAACCTAAATATTAAATATTTATAACATGATATTCTTGATATGCATCCTTCTATGGAAAAGTGCATGATATGAAATTGCGAGCATCAAAAAATTCTCCCCTTAGAATGATATACATTCACTATGAAAATAATATGATTCTAAGTTAAATGTAGATCACTTTTCCATGTGATTGAATATCTAGAAGGCTTTGATATTGAGCCCCATGAGAGTATTTTTCAAGAGTGTGTTGACAGATGTATTTTAGGAATTATCAAGAGGAGAATCCTAAACAACGGTGCTTGGCTTTTAATTGATGTTGTATAGATCATCAATGGCGCCAATCCTTTTTATAATATCAAGTAAACTTTAATTCATGGATTTGAATATTTAAATAACAAAAATTTATTCTCAAGAAATTCTCATGAATTCCCACCAACATGAGACTCATCACTGATGTATCTCATCTAATTATTGTGAGATTACTTGATTCACAGGAGGATAATTTGGGTAGAATATATGTCCCATAGGGATATTGCTCTATCTTTTTCCAAATTTTGTGGACATTGAGAGTGTATCTTTATTTTTGATAAGGCCATATGGTGGGCCCCACAAGATTCATATATTTTTTATTCATGTAGACTAAATCGATACTATGCTATAGTTTAAGGTCTTCCAGCTCAAACCTTTAATCAATATAGTGTTATGGGCTTTTAGCTCAGACCATATATCACTATAGTTTTAGGATATTTTAGCTCAAACAATCTAATCTTATTTGTTAGGGTATTTTAGCTTGGATCTTCTATTGTTGTAGATTAGGGTATTTTAGCTAGAAACTTCTATCACTGTATATTTAGGGTCCTTTAGCTCAAAACTTCTGATATTGTATAGTTTAAAGTCTTTTTTCAAGGAAATTATTAACAAATATGGAATATGGGGTAGAAATTATAGAGATAACTAAAGACACCCTAAGGTTTTGAGTTCTTCCATTGTGTTTTTGAAGCTCATGAGGATTAGAGATCCATTCCTGAAAAGAGGATATTATTTTGGTTGGTAGGGAAAAGCCCTTTTATATTAGCAGCTTGGTCAAAAATAGGTATATCCACTTTTATCCAAGGAGCATGAAAGATTTATTGGTGTAATATAGGATGAGGGAGAAATACTACGGATGCTAGATCCATCTGTATAGTTGGAATATTAGTGATATAAGTTATAATGCAAAAATTTGAGTTATTGAATATGGAATGGGGAAAACATACCGAGGATGACCCATAACACCCTAAGGTTCCATGTTACTCCATAGTGTTTCCAGGCCTTGAAATATTTGGAGTTCCTTTTATATAAGGAGGAGATTCTTTTAGTTAGTTGTTCAAAGACCTTATGATTCAAATGCATGGTCAAGAAAAAATGATCACCACTATTTTCTAAGGGACATGAAATATTCTTAATGACTAAAAAATTCAGATGATGAGGCTGGGTATGTAATAAAAGTCTATATAAGAGGGGTTCTGATACCCTAGGGTAGTTTAACTCTTTAATTACAAATCTTGATCCATATTCCTCCATGGTTTTGAATCACGATGTGTGGGACATCAAAGGTTCGGGAATGGGTTGCCACATTCCTTCTTTGAGAAAGCGTAAAAACATGGTGATGTAACATCAAGGATGTCAAATCCTCTTGTATAGTCTGGTATGAGGATTATAAATCATGGTCTAAAGTGATCGAGTCAGAAGGATGATATGGGACAATCATACCAGGAATAGAATAGAACACAATGAGGTGTTTCATTCTTCTAAGGTGACATTAGATATCACAAGGATTAGAAATCTCTTTTTTAGAGTGACACATTTGGTTGATGACCATAAGCACATATGAAGGATCTATAGGAATACATGCATAGTTAAACAAAGGGTCCCTTGAATCTAGGTATCTGTTTCCAAGGGACATTGAAAGTTTATGGTGATCTAAGGCACTTAAATCAGATTTGGGGAAAATGTAATATCCAAGAAGGGTTAGAGCACCCTAAATGTCATATCACTACATAGAAAACAAATTCTCATAGTGATGAGTTGTGAAAAATCATTAATTTAACTTTTTCCTAAACCAGGGGGTCTAGTGAGAATAGATTTTCTTTTACTAGGGCTATAAAGTAGGCCCTATGTGCTTTATTCCATATTTATTTGTGCCCTATTTCTTTCATAAAAATGAATATGAAGAGTTTAGAGAGTGAATACTTGACTTTTTATCAGGTTTCCTTTTGTGGGTTTTCAACCTAAAAAGTTTTTGTGTCTCTTTCACTTGAAGTTTATGGACTTATGATTTGGATTGTTAAAGGATGGAGTTTAAGGTCTTACAACTCTGATCAAACTGTAGGCAGTTTAAGGTCATGATGTACATAGACCTAATATATGGGATGTTACATAAGAGCCCAATTAGGATTCTCAGGGTCAAGATCACTCCAACATACTTCTAAGTTAGATATGAGAATGTTGTAAATCGCAAATCAAGGTTATTAGGTCATGAGTAATGATATGAGACAATAATACCAAGGACGGACCAGAACACCCTCAGATGCTGAGTTTCCCCATGGAGACATCAGGTTGACGAGGATTAGAAATCCCTATTTGTAGAGCTAATATTTCTTTGGTTGGTAGGTATGGGCCCTTATGAATCAATGGTATGGTTAATAAGAGATATTCCTTTTAAATTACAAGGGACATTAAAGATTTATGGTAACTTGAGGTGCTTGATGCATGAAGTGTGATTTCTGAATTGAGGTTCTTAAAAGATGATGGAAGAACCCCGTACTTTGGATGACTAGGGTAAGGCCCTTGTGGTCCTTTGAAAGGGGATAATAATTCATGATGGTATGCATGGTTTAAAATCATGTATTAGGGATGTGCTTGATTTTTTGTTGTTTATCATCATGTGGTGAGGAAATTTTCCTTACAGTTTAATGCCATGCATTAAGGATATGGGAACTGATGTGAAAAATTTGTGCAAGATATATTACATGCACCTATAGGATGCACATATATCTAAATTGTAAGTAGGAAAAATGGTCTAGTATGGATCAACCCATATGAATTTTGGGAGTATTTTTATATTGATTGTTGTAGCTGGGCATAGGATTGGAGATCTAGGCATAACTATATATCTTGTGATGATAGGAATCAAGCCACACATAGTTATTAAATAGGAAAATCTCTACAGAGGTTTGTCCCATACATAGAGGTGGGAATTGTTTCTGTTGATTTTTGTAGCTAATCTTCAAATTGGATATCTGGGCGTCAATACATATCTTGTGATGAAAGGAATCAAGTAACACATAGTTATTGAGGAACAGTGCAGTTTAATGTCATGTGATAAGGATGTAGGCTTCCTGATGTTAAATGGGGTATTACAGTTGAACCTAAGTATGGAAATCTAGGCATCACAACATATCATATGTTAATATGAATCAATCTATATATAGTTCTTGGAACATGAGATTCCTATAAAAGTCTAACATATATGCAAAAAGGGGTAATTTTTATGTTTATTTGTTATAAATGGACCCAAGGTGGAATATTCAGGCATCACTACGTATATTGTGATTCTTTGAATCAAGTAACATGTATTTATTTAATGGAGGTGTGGTAGGATACCAACACTAACAATAATGGCCCTATCAGGTGAGGTATATAGGAATGTGTAGTGTTATGTTTTGTAAAGGATATCAACCATTCAGTTTAGCATCATGCGGTGATGACTCATGGTATACATTTTAAGGTCTTGCATTGAGGACCATGATATACCTATCATGAGATGATATGCCTTGTTCATGTGAGGAAGCCCTTACTGAAATTCCCAAGATCATGTGCACTATGCTCAGTGTGAGAAACTATAAATAGCATGGATTCCTCTCATCATGTAGAGGAGATTAAGGATAGTACAGGGGAATTTTGTATCATGTGGTGGATGGACTAAGATATATGATTAAGGCATCCCTAAATATCTCTTTGAAATGAGAATCAAGTTGTACATTGTTCCAAAATCCATATAGTTTAATGTCTTGCGGCCAGGATATAAACTATGCATTCTAACGTCATGAGGTGAAGATGAGGGTCACCTAACATGAAAGGTAATTAACACTAAGACTGGGCCTAAAAATAGAGGTTCAGGTATCACTATGTATCCTGTGATGGAAGGAATCAAACCAAACATTGTTTTTAGAAGGAGAGGGTAGCACTATGTATCATGTGAAGCTGAATCTCACATAGGGAAGAGAGAATTTCATCCCTATTTTGCATAAATCAAGCTCATGTGCGGTGAGTAGTTAGTGTGATGATTATTCCTATGCAATTTAACGTCATGTGGTGAGGACATATTTTTTGCAGTTTAACATCATATAGTAATGACCTATTCTATACAATTTAACTTCATGTGGTTTTAAAGTGAGATGATTTGCAGTTTAAATTATTTGTTTTATGACTTGGGTCACCTAATATAAATGAAGATGAGCCATTGGGGGATCTGTGTAGTTTAACTTCATGCAGTGAGGATGTGCTTCATACAGTTTATCATCATGTGTTCAAGAAATTCTTGCATAGTTTAAATTCATACGACTGTGAAACCTTTATTCAATTTAATGTTATACAAATAGGATAACTCTTTATAGTTTACCATCATGTGGTTACAATGTGAGACGTTGTGTAGTTTAAAGTCTTTCTAGAAGGACATGATGCATGATGACAACTATGTAAAGTATTTCATGAGAAACCTTTCATTGGTGTGGGTTGTGAAATGTTCCCCATCCATTATGGCCAATGAGTGTGCTCTATTATGAAAGACCTTATGTATGATATAAGAACCTTCCCATTTGGATTACGGATTTAGCGGTTTCTTCCTTGGTACAATTGGGGTTCTGATATTCAACACCAATTATCTTTGGAGGAATTAGTAGAGGTAGACCTTTTTATTTAAGGCCCGTGCAATAAGATCCTGATGGACATCAAGGTTGTTCAATGAATTCAGCCTGTTCTCATTGATCCTCTCCAGCTCATCCAACCACTTTTGTGATTATTCGTTATTTGAGATTTTTGTGAAAATGGCTAATCAAAGTGATCGTAACAAGAATTATATAGGAAATAATTCTTTAGTTCCATACACTAATTAGTGAGGATTATCTTGCATAGTAGTAAATGTGTTGGTACGGTAGGGCCATGAAGCAAATAAGAGTTTATCTAGCTAGGAATTATTTTATTCATTAACCATATTGTGGAGTATGTTTGAAAATGACTTATTAAAGGCCCCTATTTGTCCATTTTCTACTGCATGATATCAGGATGATTGATTGGACTCGATGATGTACTCATCGTAGAATTTCTTCAATTACATAGAATATAAGTTAGTTTTGTTGTCTGTAAATATTGTAGGATGGAACCCAAACCTGGTGAGGATATAGGACTATAAAATTTTGATTATATTATTCTTCCTGAATTCATTGATGGGTATTGCCTCATCCCATTTGGAGAATAAGTAATTAGAAGTAAGGATATACTTGAAATTATTATTTGTAGCTCGGGGATATGATCCCCCAACATCCATCCCCCAAACAAAAAATGGTTAGGAATATTTAACTATATATAGAAATTTATGGGGATGATGGATGGAGTTTTCATGTATTTGACACGCATGAAATTTCTTGGTGAATTCCACATAGTCATGTTTCATGGTTTTCTAGTAATAACCTAGCCTCATGAATTGGTGGGAGATCCTAGTCCCAGAAAAATGAGCACCACAAGAGCTTGCATAGACTTCTTACATGATGGTGTGATTCTCTCATTATTCTATTCATTTGATGAGGATTCTATGAAAGACTCACTTATAGAGGGTTTTTTGTTCATTTGGATCATCCCATAGGGTAAATTTCACTGCATAGTGCTGAATCTTTTACCTTCTGGCTCGGTATATCAGGGGAGTCCTATTTTGGAGATAACCAATTATGGGATCCATCCATCCATGGTTGGATATCAGTTCATCACACTCTGTGGTGGTTTTGACCTGATTGATTTCTTCCATATCACAAATTATGATTGATGAGACCATTATTCGGTTTGCGATATGAAATATTACTTGCCCTTAATTAGGGTCGACCATGAGTGTGGCTATATTAGCCAATGCATCGGCATGAGAATTCTGTGGTGGGGGAAGATGATGTAATTTGGGATCAAAAGAGATTTTTTTTCATTCATCCCCTGACGTAGCTAGTGAGGGGGAAATTCTTCCTTTTTATGTCATATTCATCATTTATCTACTTTTTCACTGGTCCTTAATCCCCGCTGATATTTAGGTAGTCTGTCTATAGTTAATGGGCTATTTCTAAGCTATTGATGAGGGTTTAGTATTATTCCTCATTATTTATACTACCTTTTGATAGTGCGAAAGAGGAATTTAAAATTTCATTGTCTGGAGAAACAAATACAATCCCTAAGACAACCTGAATGAGCTTTGGATTTTCCATCATTTTTCTAATAGGACTTTGTGAGGCTCCATCAAAATATATCTCCCATGTTTGGGGAGTGTCATGGGCATATAAAACCTCCTCATCTAGAAGTTTAGTGTCCACTAGTGTACTATCTGGGGTTGGATGTGAAGTGAGGAAATCATCCTAGAATTTACCTTTTACCACCTTCTATGACACAAACTAGATGTCCTATTGTTGCAAAATGACTTCCCATTAGGTTAGGTTCCCAGTTAGCATGGGGCGGCCAATGATTTATTTAAATGGATAAATACATGATACTAAATGGACTTATTGGTGACACAAGTAGTGCCTCATCTTCTACACTACAGATATGAGTGCGAGACACGTTTTCTAGACATTCAAGTATCAAGTCTCAGTACCTAGCATTATTCAGTTGAGGTAATATAGATTTTTATCACTCCCCACATCATTCTTCTATGTCAGGATGGTTCCAAGTGATAATTCCATGAAGGTCACATATAAGATGTGTGTATTTCCCTCCACTTGTGGAACCAGGACTGGTGGGTGCAGTAGATACTGATTGAGACCTTCGAAGGATTCTTGGAAGTCTCCATCTCATTGGTAGGTGATTCTATTATTCATTAGCCTGGTGAAAGGGAGTGATTTTCTGTAACACCCTGAGATTTTATGAAAAATATTCTTTTTAATTTCATTAATGTCTTGTGTTGTACACTACAAGGAGCTTGCATAACATGCATCCTTGACTTGCCTTTCATTACACGCAATCGCGATCTTCCTCGATAGCATGTGTAGTACGCAATACCGAGTTTCACTAAACGAGGTATTATTATAATATTATTATGAACTAGCCGTTATGAATAGTAATAACCAATTTTTGAAATTTTGTAAAAAAATTTTCAAAATGGACTTCATTTTTTGATTCGGAATATCGAAATTATCTTAGGGTGAAATTTTGGTACTTTTCGGATAACTTTCATAATCTGATGAATAGTGAAAATTACTAAATTTTATTTCAAAACAACTTTTTTAATCGAAATAATTAATAGTGATAAATTATTAATTTGAGTGGTTTTAAAGTATATTTAGAATATATTTTTACAATTTAATAAAATTTTGGTCATTGGATGTAATTTCACATTTAAACCAAACATAAACAACTGTCAATCTTTTGATAGTTATTATCTTTTAAAAACAAGCTATTTGTTTTGATGACGGGAATTAATTTTTAAATTAATTAATGCAACTGATATGTTTTGAATTTGGTAAAATAGACATCATTTTTTAGTTCATAATATCAAATATAGCTTAGGCCTAATTTTTGGTATTTTTCTGGAATCTTTCATTTTTTGATGAATAGTGAAACCACTAAGTGGTAGTTTAAAAAAATGAATTTTTCATAAAACTTAATTTTACCGCTTCTGTGAGTAGAATTTCAAAAATCCGAGAGACACGGTTGATATCAGTAAGTAAAATTTGGTTCAATGAGATGAAAATAATTTTTGGTGAATAGTAACTTTTTACTTTTTTTTTACCACGGTTAAAAGTAAATAGGGTAATTAAGGGTAAAAATGATATTATTATTACCCTAAAACATGTCCTAATTCTATTGGATAAGTGTAATTCGACCAAAAACAACCTTAGGAATAATATATGACCATTTAGGCCCACTTGGATTAGATTATGACATTTATTATTATTTAATTCAAAGAAGAGTTAAAAGAGTTAAAATCAATGTTTATTTACTAAAACATTTTTAATATAGGGTTATACATAAGATAAATTCGATTGTAAATATTAATTAGAAATCTAATAAGATTTACTACATAATGATATTTTATTTATAATTTTTAAACATTAAATAATTTAATATATTTATGACACAATGATGATGCAGTAATTACCATAATAGTGAAATATTAGAGTAATTGATATTATAAATACCCAAATAAATATAATTTGAGACTTTTTATGAATTAAACTAATTTTATATGTTAATATGACAAGGTATTACTTATTTAATTAACTTTTTTCGAACTAATAATTTTTTTATTATTTTCAAAAAAATCAATTACTAAATTGTGTCAAAATTGACATAAAATAGTTTTTAAAACAAATATTATATTATTAATTATTATTTTATTCCTAAAAATCTAAGGTTCAGCCAAATGACTTAGATAAGGTTTTATATATTAATACTAAACAACTTGGGGTTCGTTTGGCTTGTTATAGTAAGTTTATTAACCTTATAGTGTAAGAACACAAGAAGACACGGTAAAAGTAAAATTATTTAACTTAATGTTAAATCTAAATGATAAGGTTAAAATAGGAACCTAAACTTGTATAAATTCTATTGGATGAGAGGAGTTCGACCCATCCCCATATTATCTTAGAAATAAATCAATTTGGAGCTATTTAAAACCGAATGTTGCTTTATAATAAAATAATATTTTTAGTTATTCCAAAGGTGCCCCTCTCCTCCCTTATAAAAGGGCACCCCCTCCCTCTCTTCCTAACACCACTTTGAGCCTTCAAGCTCGTCCAAAACCTTCCAAATTATCTTCTCCACTTCCCTAGAAACATCTTAGAGGTTCTGGTCTTCCTCAAAGACCAATTTTAGTGCCCTAAAAGGAGATCTCAAAGAAGCGCTTCAAAGAAGAGGTAATGCCCGTTACTGATTCTTTCATCTTTATTTCTTCTTCCACTTCTTCTTCTTAGGTTGTTTCATTATGAAGTAATAACATAAGTATCACTCATATATGGATTTGTTATTATAAGTATGAAACAACCCTATTTCACCATCTATCCATCCTACATAAAACGAAATCACCGCGCGTGTGTACGTACGGAATACCGTCTCCACGCCGTGGTGTAATCTATTTTCCACCACCACCTTACTCGGATGGGTATAATGGTGTAAATAATAACTATATATGATTATTTTAAAGTGTTATTGATTCTGAAATAGTATACATACACTCCAATACAGTCCCACGATCATGAGAATGATATCATCGCTCGTGCGTACGTACGGACTACCGTCTCCACGACGCGATGAGATTCATTCTCCACGTTATCCATTCATGAATGATTATAAAGTATATATGATAATTAATCATGAAATATATGACATAATAATGATACTGGATTTATGTGTATATATATGTATGTCATCTACTTAATTCCATTCAACTCAATAAGGAAACGAAAACAGCGTTCATGCGTACGTACGGCCTACCCTCTCCATGAATGGTGTATTTCTTCCCATTTATCGATCTATTATATAAATGTATATTCTAAATATATATTTTATATAAATCATGTTTTATATTCTGTAATTAATTAATCATGATCTAATTAATCATATGAATAATTAGAAGTCAAAACACGGACGACAAATGAAACCATTTTACCCAAAATGCTCTTTAACATGGAATTTACAAAAGAACGGGTAAAATAAAGTCATAAGTGAACCATATATGATATCATATAAATGAGTATGATTCTGGAATAAGTCAATGACATTATTTAAATCATTATAAAGGAGGTTTGGACACATACGAAGCAAATCGGACCTAAGGTAAGGGAAATATCACAATCTCATTTTTATCCGAGATTGTTTATACTTTGGTATTTACTGGGGTGTATTTTATCATCCACGTCCATGTTTCCTCAATATGTAATATTATTTCGATCCACCTACAATTGTTTAAATCCAATTTTACCCTTCGGTGAGTTTTTAGTAAAGGATATGAAAGGAATCTTTTTTCGTTTTTTGTATGAGGTACTTTTTGACTTTTCCGACAAAAGTACGAAGAATGTTTTTTTAACTTATACGGCATGAATGGATTTTTAAAACATTATTTACAAGAATATTCCTTTACAAGTTTTCAAGTTTATTTTTAATCAACTTCTTTTAGTTTAAAATTGTATGACATGTTAAGAAATGAAAAATGTTTTTGAAGAAGAAAGGATATTTTCCTCAAGAATGGAGTTCAAGTGTTTTATCAAAATTATTTTCCATCTAAGATAATAAAGGGTTCTGTTTATATCCCTATTATTACATTGATTTGATTATGTTGTGATGGAATTATTTTTATGAATGACTTTATCTTATATGAATTGTTTTATGATGTCACGATGTTTAAGATTCTGATTTTTATTACATGGGTTATGCAATAATGTATCATTTATGAATTTTGTGGAACACATAAGAATGGTATAAATATTAGATGGGTGGGACCTATATCTCCCTCCAATTCATTGGGTAAAGATTTTATATCTCATGAGATAGACATGGCTGGAACGGTAGGTTATACCGGTTCAGTGAAACAGGACTGAAACGAGGAGTGAACTCGGTTCAGAAATGGACTTTGTCCACTAAGATAGTCTTGGAAATGAGTCTTGACTAATAAGAAATGATTCTATATGATTATGTGTGTATTCCAAAAAGTTTCATGTTTTAAGTTATGATTATTGGGATTCCATTTCACTACTATGATTTATCCCATGTTATGAAATTATGCTCTCTTTTGTAGGTTAAGATTTCAAAAATGTTATGTTCTTATGAATATGATGTGATTAATATTTCTTTTGTTTACCCTTACTGAGCATTTGAGCTCACCATTTTATGGTTTCTTTTCCCCAGGATATAAAGAAAGGTTTTAGGTATAAAAAAAGATCTTTATGGGAGATGTTGAAGATCTTTCACCATGATTAGAAGATTATATTCCGAGTTTCCAAAGACACTAAACTATTACGGTCCTTGTGTGTGTGTTTTTGTTATGTACTAAGTATTCCACAAAAGTAATGTAATTTCCATATACGTCAGGCTTCGGGTCTCTACATTTTCCAACCAAGTTGGCTATGAAATAACGAATATAGGTGAGGTTCCCTTGGATTCCACTCAATTATTTGAGATTTTTGGGGTTTACAATGAAAAAATAATACTAGACTTATTTAGATCAACCTTGATTCCATGATGGTGTACCACAATGCCAATTAACTTCCCTAATGTTATCCCAAAAAAGCACATTTTAGTGGATTCATGTTCAGACTATACTGTCACTTCTTTTCAAAGACTTTTTAAAGACCCATGAAGTGATCACATCATTGTCGAAATTTGAAAAATGAGTCATCGATATAAAATTCAACTATTCTTCCCATGAATGACATAAATATATGATGCATGGTATTGATAAGTTGAACCAGTGTTCTTGAAGACTATTGTCATGACCTGATAGCAAAATATCCCTTGGGGTGCTTTTGAAGGTAGTGGCTTCTTCATATTAAGAGTCATATTTATCTGTTTGACCCTGAATACCCATCCATGAAAGAAAGATCTTGGAATCCATCCATTTCATTGATCAAGAATTGTGTTATTATAAATGAGAATTTATCATTTTGGAAATTTCAATTAAGGCCTTTAAAATCAATGAAGAACCCAATCTTCCCATTCTTTTTCATGATGGGGACAATGTTGGTAAGGAATCTTGGGTATTTCACTTTCCAATAAAAGTTTTATTCGATCAATTTTTATACTTCTATATCTAAATTGGTGTCATGAGAGGGGTGCATCCTCCTAGCTTCCTGATTTATGCCTCGATGGTCATTGGGTAAGCCAAGATGGTGTGTAGTCACATTTGGATTCAGTTTGTGTATTTCTGTATAGTTCCAAGAAAACAGATATTAGTGTTTCTTTAGAACTATTATGTATATATCTTTCCCATCGAGGGGAATGGTGATTCTAATTAGTGTGGACAGGGGTATTCTTGTATTCCAAAATTGACCTACTTAATATCATCAATGGTGGTGGAGATACCATCCTTGAATATAGGAGGGGCATTCCAGAGGTCATCCTCCTCTTATTCCACCTCTAATTCAGTGGAGGTAGTTTTAGATGAATTTGGTAATCTAGGGGTATATATATCACTATCAGGGTGATAAAGGACATGAGAAGAGATAGTATTATCCCCTTCCACAGAACTCGTTTTAGAGAGATGTTAGATATTACTGTTTTTTACACTTATAATGGGTACAGGAGGGTATTGTGTCTCTAGAACTTGGTCTATTACCTCAAAAAGATTTATTGGGAGAAAATAGTAATTGTCAAGAACGCTCTAGGGATTTGTAGGGGTGGTCCCCCAGACTTTGGGGCTAAAACCTTTATATCATCATCCACAAATGGTTTTTTTCCTTTTGTATAAACCTTCTTAATCATATGTGGATTTACAAGTCTCAAAGGGGGAACTATCACCATGTAGTATTCCAAACTTTCCATTGGTGGGGAATTTTGAACATTGATGGAATGTTAAAGTAACATCCATGTGACTAGGGAGCTAGGGCCTTTTGAGTAGGACATTGTTTGCAGTGTCTTAGTAGATAACCATAAACTCAACATCAGAAGTGAGATCCCCAAATTTATTTTTGAGTTTGATCTTACTAAGAGTCATTTTCTTACACTTATCAAACCCAAGGACAGCCATATTTATGGTAGAAAAATACCCTTCATTATATCCCTATCATTATAGGGTTTAAATCAGCATAAGCACTACAAAAAAATAAGTTATTAGAAGTAGTTTGTGAAACTGCTACTTTTTTTTCAAAATATAGTGGTGGTTTTTTAAAATATCCCACTAAATCCTTTTTAAAATTCTAACATTTCTACCCCTCCCCCCTTCCCCACCCCCCGAGCCTGACACCCACAGACCCCCTCTTCCCCAACCCCATAAAACCCTCACACTGGCTCCCCTTATCCCCCTCACCACAAACCCCTCTCTTACACTCACCACTAGATCCCCTTCCCCCCTTGCCACCAGCCCCTTCTCACCCTCTCCACTGGCTCCCCTTATCCCCATTGTCATCGGACCCTCTTTTCCCCTCACTGGCTTCCATTCTCCCCCTCCCCACTGCCCCCTTCTCCCCCTTGCCGCTGGCCCCCTTCTCCCGTGATCTCCCCAAGACCGAGCCTAATGCAGCAACCCCTCTCTCACCCGAACAGTTATTTCCTCTACTCCCGAGGCAAGGTAATTAAAAAGGATTTGTGTTGGGATTTGATCATAATTTGTTTCTTATTTTTTAAGCACCATTATTCCATCTAGTATGTTAGGATTTGATTATTCCATTATAGTATTTTGAATTTAGGAGTCTAGTTAATTAATTTAAAGTTGTTCATTGTTGTTTTATGTTCTTGTAGAACCATTGGAGGTCTTGTGGGCTCTAGAGTATTGTGCGAGTCATCGATTGAGGCAGGTGGTTCCATTCATTCATTTTAAAATCTTAACCCTTGAAAGCTTTATGGAACTGATTTTTGAGATAATATTTTGATTGGATGGTTTCTTATTAGTTATATTTTTCAAGATTTATAATAGTCAAGTGGTTATCAATATCAGGAAATAATTTGGGGGAATACGTTGCCAATATGATTAATGTATTCTCTTTCATATTTTACTCTACTGGAGGGAAGGGTTAATTTAGTGGGAATAAGATTAAGTGGGAAGACATCAAAGGGGAATCAAATTGGGAAACTTATCAATATTCATACAGAAAGTGCTAATTAGTGTGCTTATAGTGTGGAGAATATGGGAATAGTATGTATATGTCCCAATATCTACCTCATGCATGTCATCATTGTAGGATGGTGGAACATTTCATGAATTATTTTGACTGGATCCCATGGAAGAGTGGTGGATGACATTAAAATCACATGATTGGATTAGTGACGAATGGTTGGGTACCAATGTCGAATGAGTTAGTGTGTTATAGTAGAGTTGTGAGGATTCATTGTAAATGTAAGTCATCACATTTTAATAATATTGGGAAACATCTTTCTATTTTGTAGGAGGTGGAGTAGGATGAGGTTTATGTTTGGATATTTATAGTGGGAGGTACCATCCTAATCACATACACTATTAGTTATGCTATGATTGAAATTGAGGCACACAATTATATTATATCTATACATCTAGTTAATATTTTCAGGTTTCACATGGAGTTTATTTCTTTATTAATGGTTTCTAATACTCCAATTTTTGAGAAAACTGAACTAGTTTTCATGTGTATTTCCTGAATGATAATGATATACTATGTGGAAATAAATTGGTATTTATTAAGTTTGTACCCTGAAAGGGGTGTGATAATTAGGGTATTATATAAATTAATACTTCTTCCACAAATTTTGAATATTTCATTAGGGTTTCCACTAGAGTAAAAACCATTTTATAATCATCCATCTAAACTCATTTTAGCTCATAATATACATATTTATTTTATAAATAAAAGTTCCATTATCTCATTTAAATCCTTCTATACCATTGAAAACTAATAATCTAGAAATAAGAGACATCTTTAATTCATACCTCATGAATTTTGAAAACTGCTTGCATTTTGTGTAAGTCATTCCTAAAAAGGATGTAATCAACCTAGAAAAAGAACTAACATCCACTACACTTCCAAAATCATGATATAACATCTCTGATTAACCCCATATCGTTGAGAAAAAAAATATATAAATACAAATACATCTTTTTGTTCTTAGATCATGGTTCATTATTTAGTTCATATAAAACTATCTATAATTGGAACACTTTTTCCACATCCTCATCAATGAGAAAACTATGTGGTTATTTAATGTTCACTTCCTATTCAAAAACATAATTTTGGAGTCCATACACCACATACATCTAATAAACCTAAAACATGTTTTGATCATATATCTAAAATACCAATCTTATAGCCTCATTCCATGATAGATATGAGAAGTTATTATTTAGATCAATTCTATATATATGGGAATAACCTTTACACTAATATAGTTACTTTTTTATGACATTTCAATCCTCCTTGAGTTTGTTTCAGAAAACTAGTTTTGTCCAGATCATGTTTAATCTCTTTATCCTTGGAATAACTTTACCGATCATATTATTTTAGATCAGATCACAGTTCAAATTCAGGTATTTCACACAAATCACATCATTAATAACTTCATCCAAATTTTTTTATTCATAAAGGGATATTAATTATTGTTTTTACTAAGCCTCTATTATATTAGTATATATAGTGGATATCTGGTCACTAAATATATTATTCTAATTGACTTCATCCCTTTTTTCTTAAGTTTTTTTCAATATTTTAATAATTTAAAATGTCCACTTATATGTCTTGTAAATCATGTGGAAATCCCCTTTTATAACACAATTAATCTTAAAATTATTAATCATAAAATAACATTTTTTTCATGTGGTGTCATTTTTTCGGATTAAATGACAGGAATACCATAGAGGAAGCATTAAACTGATGCTAGTTGACTATCAGTCAACATTACCTCGACCATACTGACAGATGATGATCCATCCTTCTACCCTCCATATAAAATCTGAGACACCATCCACTTTCCCCCTACACCATCTTTCACATCCTTCGTCAGCATCCCAAAATCATATCAGTTGAAACCTCCTCATTCTGTAACCTCAGCATGAGGGAGTAGGCTTCCATTCCTGGTTTTTCATGGGGATATTGTAGAATGATTTTTATAGGTACAAATTTTAATATGAATAAATTTATTTCACTTTTTTTATACTACTAACTATGTTTTCATAAAAAGATGGAAATAATGCTACTATGGAGAAAAATAAGAAATGTTCAGATGTTTGGAATATGAACAGATTAAAAAGAGTTGTCTCATTTAACTTCAATGGGGTCCATATAGATGATGTTATGGGATTATTTGGCCAGATTCTAGGTGATATGGGGGCAGAGCCGGTTACCCTTCTGATTACGTATGATGCTTAGAGGTATATGCCTTCATCTTAGAAAAATTGTGTTTTTGACTCATAGAGAAAGGTGATTTTAATACATTACGATGTAATTTAATGTCATTATTTTCTTAAATTAAAATATTTTCAAAATGAATCTCTTTATACAGATGTTTTTCCACTTCCCAATTGCTAATATAATAGCAAGAAAGTGGACATTAAAAATTTTGCGCAATAAATAAAAAGATTTTAAATGTAGATTATGGAACAAATTCAATGATACTTCATTGAGAGCCCAACAACTGTTTGATAAGGTACCCAATGGGATAACTAGAGAGCAATGGAATGTTTTTATTGGTAGTAATAATAATGATAAGCACATGGTATTTAAATATATATTATTATATTAATATAATTTTATATTTATACAAGTATATGAAAAGGAGATGGCGTTGCATTGATTATTATTAAAATAAATTTTATTTATTACAGGGTGTTTCTAGGAATAATGCATCAAGTTGGGGTAAGAAAATCATCCCTCATACTGCGGGGTCAAAGTCTTTTTATTGAAGCCAATTGACTCTGGTAAAATTTTCATTATTTTTAATAATTATAAGAAAATATTTTCTATTCAATAATTAAATTGTTGATTTATCTTTGTTTAATGTAGTCACAAAATTTAGGGCACCAAGCATCCTAGAAATAAGTGTGGTTGGATGTTCATAAAAAATATGATGGGAGTTTTGTTAATGGGCCTTCCAAGGATTTTGGGGGTACGAATTCATTTTTTCCTTATAATAAATTATTATCAGTTGTCACTATATTAATATATAATGATTATAATATGAATGATATTTGATTTATAGGTAAAATTTAAAGAACTATGGGATTCCAATCCCGCACATTCCTTCTCAGTCTCCTTGGATGACCCTATTGGTAAAGTCCTCGAGAAGGAGCATCATGGTCGAGTGTGTGGGATGGGTTTCAGACTGGTATCATATGAGATATTTGGCAGGCTATTGGGGACTTCAGCTACATCAATTCCAAGTTATAGTCACTCTCTACCCCAATATGCTCAGAAAAAGTTTGTTTCTAATCAAAGAACAATTAAGTAACAGGGGGATCAAATATCTGCTTTGCAGAAAGTGTTGGTTGATTTAAATCAGAAGATGACCAGATCTGTCCTCGATGATATTTTATTGATGACCGGTGGTGAGCAAGTAAATCACAAAACTTAGAAATCATTTAATTCACAAATTTTATTGACTTTCATTTAAAATATAAATATACAACATTTTTTAATTTTATATATAATTGTCGTACAGGTTCTGGTAGCAAGAATTATAGAAGGTGATTGAGAGGGTGATGAGAAGATATTATCATCGTCCAATGATTAGTAGAGAGATTTTTTTCATGATTAATTTATGTTATAGAGTTTACCATGCCTTGAAATCTAGTCTGTGCATTTTATATGTGTACTATGATGGTAAGATGGTGAAACATTACTTATGTGTATATGTTGTGTACTATGATTTCTATTAACTCTGATTATGTTGTGTTTCATTGGTTATGTTGTGTTTCATTTGTTATGTGATTCTATGTATTGTTTGTTTTTAGGGTTTTTTTGGGGCTGTAGATTCAACAGCTCGTTTTTTTATAATTTATTATATAGCAGTGGTTTAAACCACCACTAAATAAAGGTTTTTTTGTGACGGTTTTAACCACCACTATATTATGGTATATTTTATTGGATAGTGGTTAAAACCACTACTAAATATGAAAAACTTTTATTTAGAGGTGGTTTTATCCATTTTAGCAGTAGTTTTAGCCATCGCTGAAATATCAGTATTTTTTTGCCGTAAAATTTCCACTAAAACACAGAAAAATCACTATTAAAAATAATTTCTATGACGCTTTCCAAAAACTGCCTCCAAATGGAAGGAACCACCACATGTTGTATGACGACACCAATTTTAGTGGTAGTTTAAAGAAACCATCGCAAAAACCATTTGGCAGTGGTTTAAACCACCGTAATATAAAAAAACTGCTGCTACATGGTGATTTTATTATAGTGAAGATAAATCCTACAACCATTATCAATTAGAGACCTTCAGATGTTGACATTATTGATTCTTCCTAAAACATATTGGGTTTTGATGTGTCCCTGGATGACCACTTCCTAATCCTTCTATGTGAATGATATGATGACATTTCATTCCACTGAAATGGTATCCACTCAGTAGACCTCAATTTTAGAGACTTCTATATCAAACTACTATGGGATCTGGAAGGCATCAAAGAGTGCCTCCCTAAGTTATTTTGAAAGGTGGAGAGCATCTAGGATTGAGAGGTTGGAAGGGACAACTGACATCTATTTCATAATGTTGTACTTTTGTGCAAGGGTTTAGTGCTTCCTGAGTTGGGGTTTCTCATTGACATGTGGATAACGAGCCATGGAATTTGAGGTGGATGGCCCTAGTGTTTGTGTAGAGGTTGAGGGATAATTTGTTTCCAGCAGTGCAGGGTGTGCCGACCTTCCCTGTTGGTTGGGATGATCAGGTAATCACACCCCTTTATGAGGTCATGCAAGACAACTAGGGACAGATGACTGCTAGGGGGTTCTAAGACACCTCCATGTCTCTTTTGGGCTCTCTAGAGCACTTTACTAGGGGTATCAGCTGCATATATGTCCTCTATGGGGACATGACCTAAATATTGGGCTAGACCACATTCGTGTTGCCCCCTGTTGTAATGACCGAGATATTTCTATGATAATACTTTTGATTTTTATCAATAGTTATGAATAAGATATTAATTTTAGGTTAAAGGGGAATCTTTGTCTGATAGCGTACTCAACACGCAACAATATATTTCTCTGAAATCTTACATTTCACACAATGTAGAGTTGTACCGAAAAATAATATAATAATATTATTTTTTAAATGGTAGTTAACACCTAGCTGTTGTATTGTCTAGAATGAATAAAACTAACCATATTATGATTAAACATGTTTGTTAATTTTTTTAAAATTTATCCAATAAAATTTTGAGGCTTAAAATGGGAACGAATGTAATTTTAAGCAAAAATACTCGAATATTTTTAAAAGGTAGTTTTACCAACTTTTGGGGGAGAACACCTTTTAAACATAGTTTTGGTCATTTTTATAAGTTCCATTAAACAAAATAAACTTATTCTTTAGAAGTGGGACATCAAAATTTACTTTGGATAAATTTTTTCTTTTTCTGATAAAGTTCATTTTTTAATGAATAGTGAAAAATAATGTGTTTTAAGTCAAAACTATTTTTTCATCTAATTTATTTATATGGTTATATTATCTTTTTAATTAGTTTTAAAGTGTAATTAAATTATTTTTTTACCATTTAATTCAATTTTGGTCATTGTAAGTAATTTCATTCTTAAATTTGACATAAACACATGTCAATCTTTTTATAGTTATTATTTCTTAAAAACACGCTTTTTGGTTTTGACAATGGGAATTAGTTTTAAATTAATTTTTTCAACTTCTGTGTTTTGAATTTGGAAGGGATTCCATGTTTGGAATCAGTAGGTCCAAATTTTTTAAATAGGTAACTTTTATTTTTAAACATTATGAATTGTAACTTCAGTAACTATTTTATTTACCATGGTTAAAGGGTAAATCCAATAAGTAATGGTAAAAGATAATATTATAATTACCCTAAAACATGTCCTAACCCTATTGGATGAGACATGTATGACCATGGGTATACTTGGCTTGATTTTTGGACCCCATGAAGCCACTTTTAAGTGAAAATGACATTTTATAAAAAATTAATTTAAAGTTAATGAAAATGTAACACAAACATATATCTTTTAGTAAAAAAATTACATGGGGTTATATAAGTGATATCTTTGATTATAAATAGTCCTTATAAATATAAAAATATTTCTTACATCATGCTATTTTATTTATAATTTAAATACATTAAATAAATAAATTTAATTATGACACAATGACGATGTAGTGATTGCTTCATTAATAAATGATTCAAATAAATGATATTACAAATGTTAAAATAAATTTAATTTGGTGATTTTGATGTCATCCATGAATTTTTTTAAGATAGTTACTTGTTATATTATTATTAATTGTTATTTTTTGAATAAATCAAGTTTTTATGGATTTTTAAAAAGTCATGATATGAATAGTGTCAAAATGAACATAATTCATATTTTAAAATATAAAATATTTTATTAAATATTATAAAATTAAAAAAAATCTAATATTCATCCAAATAGTTATCATAAGTCTAAAATTTTATTATTTATTCTTTAATTGGATATTTTTCATGATCTTATAACTACTTTTTTTCTCAAAGTGTTAAATTCTTGATAAAAAGTTAAGAGTAAAAAATGGTTAAATAAAAAAGATAAGGATTAAAAAATATCCAAAAACTGTACAATTCTTATTAAATGATTTTATTTCAAACAATAGTCCTATTATATTATAATTTAATGAGTTTGGGATCTTTTAAAAACGAAAATAATTTTATAATAAAATAATACTTTCAAACCTTCCTAAAGATCCCCTCCTCCCCCTTATAAAAGGCCATCACCTCTAACCCATTACTCACACCTCCTAAGACCCTTTTCTCATCCAAACACTTCCCAAATAATCTCACAACATCTCTCTCTTACTCCTAGAATCCTTCCCCTAGGAATAAGTCAATTCAAGAGATCTCTTTGGCTCAAATGAAAAGAAGTTACCCGATTTGAGGCAACGTCTTCTCTTAAGTTTCTTTCCATTATTTTTCCTTCTCTACTCCCTATGATCTTATTATTCCTTGTTTACATAAAAACGCCTGTATCATCAATATAATAGGAATTTTTTATGAAATTATTCTAACTACACTTACACACACCTCAATCTAATGGGTATAGAACATACTGTTTTTGTGGACGGAAAACTACTACCTCACGAAATGATGATTGTTCAATCTTCTCCTAACACCTATTAGGGTGGAAATTATGATGGAAATATAATTTTATATTATATTTATGATATTTATTTTGTCCCTATTATTATTTAATTATCATTTAGAACACACCGTTATTCTTTTCATGTTGTATAAATACGATAATTTCATTTGAGGAAGTGTGGACTATCGCCCCCTCAAAGTGATATGACTCATTCATGCTATACATGGAATGTACAAAGGATGGAATTAATGAACTTATGTAACACATATAACCTAAATATTATAATATAATTATAATATACTTATGTATCATTTAGTTTTCTTTCCTTAAAATATGAAAAAGAAATGAATGTAGTGTTCATTCATACGTACGGCTTACCGTCTCCATGAACGGTGCATTTCATTTATTATATCCAAATGCTATGGAATATTATAAATAAATATATAATGTATATATATTATATATATTATATCTAAATTTGAAATATAATTCTGGAGATAATGGAATTTTGACAACATGGAAAATTTATAATTATAACAAGTTCATTTTTTACTCAAGTTCTGAACATCGACAAAATGTCTGATATGAACTCAAATAATTAACTAATTGTTATATATAGGTAATAAGTGATATAAAAGGATTAATAAACTTAAAAATGGTTCTTAATCAAGTATAAATTAACTTAATTTATTATTCATGAAATTAAATAATGAACATGTCAAGTCAGACACGAGGTAAGGGAACCTTTTACCATCCTCTTTTAGTTAAAGACTTATTTTATGTTATGTCAGTTAAATGTCCATTTTCTTATGTTGAGATATAATATTTTATGTATTTATTCCTATAAATTTTATGTCCAAGTGATGAGAGACCCTTTTTATCCCATAAAATGATTTTCTAAATTTTAAAGTGATGCTGTTAGGCTGCCAAGTTTTTGTATGGGGAATCTTAACTCAATCTCCATTCATTGAGTTAAATATCCATATCATTGGTTTTATTTTATAAAGAATATGTGTGAATGAAATATTAATTTTTTACACTTAATATAATCTTATATTGTGTGTATTTATATTTGTCACACATAATTATGTCATTTATTTATCCTTAATATAAGGGTATGATCTTTGTAAGCGATTTCATCTCAATCTCCTTTTGTTGAGGCATATCTTGATGTTATGAGCCTTTATTATACTATATGGTGTATATATGACCTTTTTGAAATTTTATATCATGAATTATTATATTCTAGTGATATTTAATGTTTTTTAATGTTATTTCTTAATGAATTTTATTCAAGTGTTTCTCAAGTGGTAAGAGACTCTTTAACTAAAACATCATTTTAAATGTTTTAATGATTTATTCTTCTAAAACCTTATATTTCATGTCCATGTATTCAAAATGGTTTTTAAGGATTTATTTATATGTACATGAGTGTTTTAAAGTGTAAATTACTTTCAATAGTTTCAATTTGTTTTGGGAAACTTTGATTCAAAACTCTTCTTTTTGAATGTTTTAAATTAATTGATTATATGAATTTATTGAAATGACATCTTCTGATTGAAAAGTGGAAATGTTATTTTTTTTCTTGTTTAATGTGTTATGATTATGTTAAGGTACTTGTAAATTTTATAGTTGGTTACTTGATAAACCAAATGATGGCTTGTTCCGTGATAAACCAAGGACGGATGGTTACATTATAACCTCCAATGCATTGGGTATAGAATTCGGCCATATAGCTATTCCATTTAGTGATATATATGGAAGTTAACCATATGAATATTCCATTTAGGGATATGTGTGTAAGTTAACCATATGGTTATTCTATTTTAGTATATTTATGTCCCATGTTACCTTTATATTCTATACGTTGTTTTATAGGGGTTTTATGGTAATATTTTGGTTACAAAAAGGGTATGAAATGAGATTATATTTAATAAAGTGTTTTGCGAATTATTTAAGCTGAAAATTATTACATTATTATTAAGTATGAATGGTTTACATGTTGTTTTGAAAAATAACAGCTTTCCTTCTTTTTGTATCCCTTACTGAGCTTTTTATGCTCATCCCAAGTTTTTGAAATATTTTTCACATGACTTAAGGTGTAATATGGTTGAGGATAGGATCAAGGAAAATTCATGCTATTTAAAACATCGAACTAAACATGTTTCTTTTCTTTTAAGGGTTTTTTTTATGAAAAAAATGGATACTGATTAAAAGTTTATACATGTAATATTCAAGATTGTTTTTATAAGTTATGACCTAATTATATAGAGATCTAAACCTAAAAATATCCTCAATGTGAATTATTAACTTAATTAAAGATTATGTAATGTTTAAGGCTAAAGCCTTATAGTTGGTATCATAATTCGGTTTAGATAACTTTAGAGGTCTAGGTTTTATTTATGTATATGTGACATAACCATAATGGTTAGCATCTTAGAAAGAGTCATAGTTATTTTAGATAAATTGAATGAGTTTAAGATAACATGAATAAGTATATCTTAGTGTTTACCCTCCTCATAAGATATTATATGATTATTTTACAGATATAATCAAAATTACTTTTTTGGTTTTAGTAAATGGCTGGATCTAGCAGGCACCGAAGTAACAATGGATACGAAGGAAACTGTCGTGGTTTTCTTAATGAGAAATCAAAAGAAATAGAATATAGAAGGATAACTCTTGTGGTTATTATTAACCAAATATATGGAGTCATGATTAACCATTTGAAACTTTTTGACTTTTCTAAGGCTTCATATATGCATGAAATGAATCCCAATGCAAGTTTAGGTAATAATAATAAAGGTAAGTATATTAAAAAACCTATTTGTCAAGGATGTGGAAAGAAACACCTGGGAAAAATTATTCAAAGGTATGGGAAGATGTTTTAGATGTGGTAATGAAGGTCATAAAGCAATAACCTACCATAGAAAAAGGAACCATCCAGTTGAATTTAGTAAATGGATAGAAGTTCTTTCCAAAGGATTAATTGAATGTTTTAAATGTGGCGTGCATGGTCATTATACAAACAGACGTCCTACAAAGAAGGTTTGGGAATGGGATCAGCAAGATCATACAAATATATGTTTACCAATTCCTAATTCCTTTCCAATTGAATATTAGAAAACTAAAAATGACCTATGAAAGGTATCGATTATTTCATAGCTTACGTTTTGATATTATTGAAATCTTAGAACATTATGTGTGATTTTTTTGTAGGAAATAAGTATAAAAGAATGATATGAAAAAATCATGGATAAAGGATCATGAAAAATGATTGTTGATTAAGATGTCTACATTTTAAAATTGTAGAGTTATGTTAGATATCTAGGTGATGAAATGTTTAAAAGTATTAACGCTCATTGTTGATGGGATTACATTGGAAGACTTTTTTATTGTATGTGTAACCCTATAGTTTGTTATGTGAAAATTCTATTTGGGGAAGAATTATCTTTTCTTTTGTGGATATAGTTATAAAGAACCATTTTGGTTTATATGATCCTTTAATTTGAGGCAATTACAGGTTATTACTTTTTAGGGTGGAAATTCAATGTATGTGATAGAATTTGAGGTTGAAATAAGTTATGGTTATTTTGGGGGAATTTATCACATTTTTGGGAATGTTATAAAATTATATAGTTTTTGAAAAAGAATAACATGAAGACCATGTGACAACCCTTCATGTTGTAGAAATATGCAGGAATCAAACCCACAACCAAAGTGTGACTTGGATTTATCTCCAACCACTAACCTACACAAAGTCCCTGGTTTTTATGAATAATTATTTTTAGTTAAATGATTTTATGAATCAAGAATATGTTGATTTTGGGAACTTATGATTTATCAAATGGATATCCTTATTATAGGAAAATGATTTGGTGATTAAGTGATAAATGTTATTTTTGAATACGTTCACTCTTTAGGGAACACTACATGCCTTAAAAATAGAAAACTACGGGATTTCATTTGAGGAGTAGTGGTGGAATTTTATTTTGGAAGAATATATGTTTTTATTGTAGACTTATAGAGATTTGGGTTATTTATGGAAATGATTAACCTATCATAGAGAATATTTTATTAGGTTAATTAATTTTAATTATGTGATTTTATGAGTAGGTGATGTTATTCGGAGATAAATGTTAAGATTTGTCGTGGAAGAATATGTGATCAAATCCTTCTGAATTTTGGGTTTCAAACATAGTTTGGATTATTTTGAAGAATTTTAAGGACAATTTTTTATTGAATGGTCTTTTTTGAACTTTGGTTATTGTTTTTTTAATTTTGGTGATTAAGACTAATATTTCTTTCTATAAAATATTATCATTTTGGGGGATCATTTGATCTTGTACTAACAATTTTTTTTTGTTTTATGTCTAAAGACATAGGAAATATATAGTTATTCTTTTGTGGATTATGTGATTTTCTATAAGTTTATTATATCCCTTTAGGTATGACCAAGTCATCTTGAGTACTCATTATTTGTAGAAAAATGGATTTTTTTGGTATAAATTTATTAAAGTATGAAACTCTATTTGAAAAGTAAGTATATTTACTTATGTTCTTACTCTAAGTAGTAAAATAATTCATCAAATTTTTGAAAAGGAACATAAAAAAAAAAGAATTCATTCTTTTATTTTTCCTACTGGGGAATCAAAGACCATTTAACCTATAACAAGTTTATCATTTTATGGGAGTTAACTTTCTCCTAGTCATGTTTTCTATCACTCTCTATCAGAACGTGATGGTTAGTTTCTCTTCCATATCCATGTTTTACTACATGGAATCTTAGTATGTGTTATCTTGTGTGACCTTTTTACTTCTCTTTCTTTATTTAAAAGTGATAGTTTTATTGACTCTTTTTTTGATGTGGGACTTTCAATGAAGTTTCCAAGCCTAATTTTAAAATTGGGGGGATGCAATTTCCAAAAGGGGGGAAGGATATAACGACCCAGGTATTTCTAGAATAATAATTTTGATTTATATTAAAAATTATGAATAAGTTATTAATTTTATGTTAAAGGGGACTCTTTTTTCGATAGCTTACTCAACACACAACAACATATTTCTCTGAAATCTTACGTTGCACACAATGTTGAGTTTTACAGAAAAATAATATAATAATATTATTTTTTTAAATGGTATTTAACGCCTCATCATTGTATTGGTGGGAATGAACAGAACTAACCATATTATGATTAAACAAGTTTGTTATATGTTTTTACATTTTTCCTATAAGATTTAGAGGCTTAAAATGAGAATAGATCCAATTTTAAGCAAAAATACTCTAATATTTTTAAAAGGTAGTTTTACCTCCTATTGATAGAGAACCCCTTTTAAATATAGTTTTTTTCACTTTTATATGTTCCATTTTAAAAAAGAAACTTCTTATTTAGAATAAGGACATCAAAATTTACTTTGGGTAAATTTTTGGAATTTTTCTGATAAAGTACATTTTTTAATGAATAATGAAAAATACTGCATTTTAAATCAAAATTATCTTTTCATTTGATTTATTTATATGGTTATATTAGCTTTTTAATTGGTTTTAAAGTTTAATTAGATTATTTTTTTACCGTTTGATACAATTTTGGTTATTTTAAGTAATTTCATTCTTAAATTGGACATAAACACAAGTCAATCTTTTGATAGTTATTATTTCTTAAAAACACGCTTTTGGGTTTTGACAACGAGAATTAATTTTAAATTAATTTCTGAAACTTCTATGTTTTGAATTTCTAAAAATGTATTCCATATTTGGAATCTGGAGTTCCAAAATTTTTAAATAGGTAACTTTTATTTTTAGGCCTTATGAATAGTAACTTCATTAAATATTTTATTTACCATGGTTAAAGGGTAAATTCGGTAAATAAGGTACTAAAATAATATTATAATTACCCTAACACATGTCCTAAACCTATTGTATTATACATTTCTGACCATGGGCATCCTTGGTTCTATTGTGGGACCCCATGTATCCACTTGTAAGTGAAAATGAAAAATTATAATAATTAATTTTATGTTAAGGAAAATGTAAAATAAACATATATCTTTCACTAAAACAATTTTAATATTAGGTTATATAAGTGATCTCTTAGATTATAAATAGTAATTAGAAATATGAAAATATTTCATACATCATGGTATTTTATTTATAATTTTTAGACATTAAATAAATAAATTTAATTATGACACAATGATGATGCAGTGATTGTTTCATTAATAAAGGATTCAAATAAATGATATTATAAATGTTTAAATAAATGTAATTTGGTAATTTTGATGTCATTAACTAATTTTTTGGATTATATTTCCATGTTATATTTTTATTAATGATTTTTTTTAGAATTAATAAATTTTTTATGGATTTTTAAAAATTCATGATATGAATAGTGCAAAATTGACATAATTCATATTTTAAAATATAAAAGATTTTATTAAATATTATAAAATTACAAAAAAATATAATATTTTTCCAAATAGTTATAATAAGTATAAAATTTTATTATTTACTCTCTAATTGGATATTTTTTTTATTCTAGTAACTATTTTGATTCTTAAAGTGTTAAATGCTTGATAAAATGGTAAGAGTAAAAAAGGGTTAAATAAAAAATATAATGATTTAAAGATATCCAAAACCTTACCAATTCTTATAGGATGATTTTATTTCGAACAATAGTAATCTTATATTATAAATTAATGAGTTTTTGATCTTTTAAACCAAAAAACATTTTATAATAAAATAATACTTTCAAACATTCCTAAAGAGCCTCTCCTCACCCTTATAAAAGGCCATCACCTATATCTCATTACTCACACCTCTAAAAGACCTTGGATCATCAAAACTCTGACCAAATAAGCTCAAAAAATACCTATAATCATACCATAATCCTTACTTTATGAATAATTCATTTCAAGAGATCCCTTTGGCTCAAATCAAAGAAGTTACCCGATTTGAGGTAACGTCTTCTCTCATGTTTCTTTCCATTATTTTTCCTTCTCCACTCCCTATGATCTTATTATTATTTGTTTATATAAAAAACCCAGTATATTAAATATACTAGGTTTTTTTTATGATAATTATTAGAACTACACTTACACAGAACTTTCTCTAATGGGTATAGAACATACTATTTCTGTGGATGACGAACCACTGCCTCACGAAACGATGATTGTTCAATCATATTCTACCACCTCTTATGGTGGTCATTATGATAGAACTATAATTTTATATGAAATTTATGATATTTATGATATTTATTTTATCTATATTCTTCGATAATTATCATTTATAACATACCTTTATTCTTTTCATGTTGTATTAATACGATAATTTCATTTGAGGAAGTGCGTACCACCGCCCCCTCAAAGTGATATGACTCATTCATGTCATACATAGAACATATAATGGATGTAATAAATTAACTTATCTAACATATATAACATATATATTATACTAGAATTATTATATAGCTATTTATCATTTATTTTTCTTTCCTTTAAATATTAAAAAAAATGAAAATAGTGTTCATGCGTACATATGGCTTACCGTCTCCATGAACGGTGCATTTAATTTCTTATATCCAAATGATATGGAATATTATAAAAACATATATACAAGATATATATTATATATATGATATCTAAATCATGAATATCATTCTGGATATAATGGAATTTTGACCACATGGACAATTTATAATTATAACAAATGCATTTTTGACTCATGTTCCGAACATCGACAAAATGTCTGATATGAACTCAAATAATTAACTAATTGTTATAACAAGGTAATAAGTGATATAAAAGGAATAATAAACTTAAAAAAGTTTCTGAATCAATTAGAAATTAACTTATGTTTATTATTCAGGAAATTAAAGAATGAACGAGTCAAGTCGGACACGAGATAAGGGAACATTTCATCGTCCTCTTTTTGTTAAAGACTTATTTTATGTTATGTCTTTTAAATTTACATTTTATTATGTTAGGATATGATATTTTATATCCATATTGATATAAATTTTATTTCCATATGATGGGAGACCCTTTTTCTACCATCAAATCATTTTCTGAATTTTTAAAGTGACGTTATTAGGCTGTCGAATTTTTATAAGGGGAATCTTAACTCAATCTCCATTCATTAAGTTAAATATCCATGTCCTTGGTTTTTTTATCCATAATATGTGTGAATGAAATATTATTTGTTTTACACTTAATATCTACTTATATTGGGTGTATTTATATTGGTCACACATAAATCTGTCATTGATTTATCCTTAATCTAAGGGTATGATCTTTATAAGGGATTTCGTCTCAGTCTCCATTCGTTGAGGTATATCTTGATGTTGTGTGCCTTTATTATCATATATGGTGTATATAAAACCCTTTTGACATGTTATATCATGAATTATTATATTATCATGATATTTAAAATTTTGTTTAATGTTATTTTTAATGACTTATATTCAAGTGTTTCTCAAGTGGTAAGATACTCTTTAACTAAAACATTATTTTAAATGTTTTAATGATTTATTATTTTAAAACATTATATTTCATGTCCATGTCTTCAAGATGGTTTTTAAGTATTTTTTTATATGTACATTATTGTTTTAAAGTGTAAATTCCTTTCAAAAGTTTCAATTCGGTATGGTACACTTTGATTCAAAACTCTTTTTTTGGAATGTTTTAAATGAATTTATTACATGAATTTATTAAAATGCTATATTCTGATTGAAATGTGAAAATGTTATTTTTTTCTTTGTGCTTGTTTAATGTGTTATGATTATTTTATGTTACTTGGACATTTAATGGGTGTTTATGTTATAACCTCCAATGCTTTGGGTATGGAAGTCGGTTGTATGGATATTCTATTTAGTGATATGTATGGAAGTCGGCCATATGGATATTCCATTTAGTGATATGTGTGGAAGTTGATTGTATGGTTATTCCATTTAAGTATGTTTATGTCCCAAGTTACCGTTATATGTTATACGTTGTTTTCTATGGGTTTTATGGTAATCTTTTGGTTACAAAAAGGGTAATAAATGAGATTATATTCATTAAAGTGTTTTGCTACTTCTTTAAGGTGAAAAGTATTACTTTATGATTAAGTATGCATGGCTTACATGTTATTTTGAAAAATAAAAGATTTCCATCTTTTTGTATCCCTTACTGAACATTTTATGCTCATCCCAAGTTTTTGAAATGTTTTTCACTGGACTTAAGGTTTAATATGGTCAAGGATGGGATCAAGGAAAAGTCCTGATGTTTAAAACATGGAACTAAACATGCTTATTTTATTTTAAGAGTTTTTATTTTATGAAAAAAATGGATACTGAGTAGAAGTGTCTACATGTAATATTCATGATGTTTTGTATAAGTTATGACCTAATTCTCTAAAGCTTTAAACCTGAAAAGATCTCCAATGTGAATTATTAACTTAATTCAAGAATACGTAATGTTTATAGATGGGGCTTTATGCTTGTACCCTCGATTACTGTGCATGTAGCCTTTTATTCCCTGATTTGGTGTGGGGAACTGATACTCATAGGAATATTCGTCATCAGAGAAGGGGTATTACAATTGTATAACATTTATATAACCAAATATGATCTATTATTCCAATGAGGGATCTGTTTGCTCAAGCGGTTTTCTTGTTTCAGATGTTGTAGAGAATAAATATGCAAGATTAGTAGATTGTGTTAGAGCGGAATACCACTATTCATACTCTGTCTCTTCCAGTATCTGATGGTGGCATCCACATTTGGGAAACATATCTGATGTCACCTTCTTGGTTGGTGGTGGTTTTGTGGGTTTTCATAGTTGGTCTCATAGTGTGGCAAGATCTCAGTCAAATGTTTCCCAATTCATCTAGTTGTTGAACTTTTATCTGCACATGGATGTAACTTTCTCCCAATCATACACTTCTTTTAACTGGTCAACTTTTATATAGAAAAATTGATCTAAGGTGTTATCTAACACCACCTATCTGGAATCGACCATGCCTTGATGGATGTATTTGAAGATGAAGTTGTCCTGGATATTATAACCTGACCTTCTATAGAAAGGGTAGTTATTAGGATGGTCAGTGAGGTTGAACCTATTGGGATTCCTAGGACATGGTAGCTTTAGTATGTTATTTTCTATGGATTCAAGTAAAAAAACTATGGACTTTTTCATTTCAGAAAGTGTAGATTTTATTCATATGTTACTCAAATCCCAAGTAACCCTAATTTCTTTGTGCTTCTAGAACTGGGTGATTTTTTGGTTGTTTCTACTTTGTAGGAGACACTGGGTAGATCAGGACATGTTCATGTGCTTTAATGGGAACTGCTTCTAGTTTGAGGGTAACAATGGTTAATTCTACCTTAATGATCATTTTCCCCTGTGCTAAAGGAATGAGTTTAGATTTATCTTGGGTTCATTGAATTTCTTCTTCCAAACATTGGGCCATTTCTACAAAATCACAAAACCCACCTTGATACTTCATTGGGATCGGAGTCATATACTACTCATCCAATATATTTTCGGCATAGAGATCTAGCAATTACTCTTACGAGAGAGGGATATGGAGTGAATATGTTAATACTTTACATATGTCTATGAAGTTAGACACCCAATCATTTTAATATCACTTACAGTTCATTAGGTTGACAATTTTCATTATACTTAGTGTTGAAATGAATTGATAAAGGAATTGATGATGAAGGTCTTCCCATCCTACAACTAATCCTACTAGAAGGGTACTATACTAAACAAAGGCTGGTTAGAGTCTGTACAAAACATGTCATCTTTTTTTCCTTCTATTGAACTTGAGGGCCCATCATTGGACCACATCAAGATATGAAGTGAGTGAGATACTATTCAGGATCTCATGCACCATCAGAGGTAGAGAAGGTAGGATTTCCAAAATTGGGTGGAGGCATGGTATCAACCACCCATTCAAGATATGGCTTCTTATTAGGATGAATATGTGTGCATCACCCCTCCATGGATTCCATTCAAGTATCATGGGATTCGATGACATTGAGAAATTTTAGAGGTACTATTGTTTGAGTCTCCTCCCATCTATAGGGAGTAGGAGAGGATTAGCATGGTGGCCTTGTATTTATCTCCCACTGATTTTTAAATCATGTGTAGATTTATTGATTACCCTATAAAGGGAGTGGCTATCACCATAATGTAGGGAAGTCATGATCATTTTAAAATGCATCATTTATGTAGACTGAATTCCTCGATATGTAACTGATCTAACAATTAGATATCTCTTTTTTAGGAGGATCAGCTCTAAGAGGAATAATATTAATCTCTACCAAAATAAAATACTCAGTAGGAATATTTCCCCTAAGTAGTTCCTTGTTTAGTTTTTTTATATTTTTCATCTCATTCTCATATTTTGAAAAATGTTCCTCCATGGAAGTAACCTTGATTCTTTTATACGGTGACTGGGATTTTGTCACACCATTTCATTTATATTTATAAGTGTTCCACTGTAGAGGTTGAAACTTAATATTCAGATGTACTAGATTTTGGAGCCTTCTTTGGTTCTGGGTGCTTGAAACCTCAATTAGTGTATCCAAATCACCCTCCTCTTAGGGTATTTTTTTTATGTCCCTCTGCATCTACATCTTGATCCACCATATCTTTTATATTTACAGCGTTGACATTAACAGAGGTTTATCATGAAATGACGGTCGTCCCATTACTTTTATCACAATAGGATGATTCTATACTACCAGAATTAGGGTTGTTCCTAGAAACCTTGGACATATTGGACCATTTTTTCTTTAGAACCTAGTGGGGTTGAATTTCCTTCACCATACTCTCCTCCTATCTCGACCTCTAATTAATGACCTTGAGGGAGTTTTTGTTTGTGATTGCCGAATGGTCCCTAAATAATAAAGGATTTTCTTACAGCATGAGGAACATAAGGGATTAAAACCATTGATATTTACCTCCTAACTTATAGAAGACCGATTCTCTCTGTGGTGATGATGATGATGATGAAAATGGCCCTATCCCTATGGGCTAGGGGTTATCCAGGTCCATAATTGGCATTGATAGATCATGTTATTGAGGATATGATGCTTCCAGCCAAGGATTTGATGATTCATGTGATGAGATTTTAGATATAACCCCCCCCCCCCCAACCCAATGGGATGGGGTTGATTTGTATTTTCTTTTCATTTACCTAGGACCCTCTAGGGGAAGATAAACTTGGTGATGGAGATTGAGATATAAATTTATCCAACCCAATGGGTTGGGGTTTGTTTGTAGCTACTGCTGGAATGTCCTAAATCCTCTTGAGAATTTACTATTTGAGAGGTGGTGGAAGTGGTAGATATTCCCCCAACCTGGTGGGATGGATTTTCTATTAGAGGGATGCTATGGAAGATGCTACTATGACCTATTTTATTTGTCATAATTGTGCTCATTCAAGAGTTGGGTGCAACAAAAGCCCATGACAAGAGTCATTTTCTAAAGGATGTTGCTATGTTGATTACAACCATGGCTTCCATGAAGAAATGAATTCTTATTGCTTCAGGAGGCCTAGTTCAAATTCTTGTTTCCTATACTCTTCATTTGGTCATGATGTCTTGGAATCATTGAAGTAGGATCATTTCTTTATAGTAACTAACTAGCCCAACTATTACTTAGTCCCCTAATTTAGTCAAAGGCTATGAAATTAAAGGATGTTGTATCTAAGGGTTTATGTTGTTATAGGGGTTTGATGAAGTGTATCACCCCATACTTTCCCCATCCTTGAGTGTAGATACATAACGTGGCTTCAACTATCATTTTTTTAAGAACTATTTTGAAATGGCGGAAAGCATGTTGAATATTTGCGCCTTACTTTTCAGGATTTGGATCCCATACCATGGAGATAGTAAATAGGTCTAGCAGACAATATAGTATATTATTGGTCTGAAGGTGACCCTCATATCCTTGAGAAGGAAGGTTTCTAGTCTTCAGTCACTGATGTGTTTCCCACATATTATGGTATAGATAAGTCATTCCATCCTTCTCTAGCTTGTATCGAATTTCATTGTAAAAAATGGAAAGATATTAGCACATTATGGGAAAGTTGTTTCCAACTAACTCTCTCTATATATAAATGGATAATTACTCTTCATCAAACTTACATGCCTCTATCTGATCGGACCACATAAGGTGCTTCTTAGAGTGGCATGTTGACCATAGTGGAGTGAAGTTTTAAGTTGATGGAGAACTACATAAAGTTGAACTCGATGTTTTTAATACCTCTCTAAATGAATATGTATAAGTTATGAATACCTCTTTATACAGAGGTGTGTAGGAAAGGGGATGATTTCCATATCCATGGGAGATATCACCATGGGGAGGTTGACCATAGATGATTTCCAGAGTGGAGTCCTTGAGATCCATCTCCACACTACCACAAGGAGGAATATCATGTTAATGATTATATTATACTTCTATTGAAGAGTTAGAATACACTTAGGGTGTTTAAAATGTGTCTCGAACACCCTTAAGGACACTGGCATTGAGAAGATTAGAGATATTATCCACATTCTACAACATGTTTAAAATATGACAACCTACCTTCTGGAATTGTTTAGGGATATAAGATTGATGTATGATGTCTTTCATACCTTTTTTATAACCATATCATGGTGTGGGGGTATGATCCCACTGCTAAGAAGCTTCTAGAACATGCCAATGAGCTTTCTCATTATTAATAGGAATATGAGACTATCCCGAGGCATGTTTCATTCTCACTTGGTGAGCCTTGGTTATAATGAGAGTATTATAATTATAATGAGCCTTTGGAATATGCCACTAGTCTTTTGTGGTATGGATATAATTCTACCCTAAGGAATGTGCTTCTCTCACTTGATGAACCCCGATTGGAACAAAAATATGATCTTGGTCCGAATATGAATTCCTCACCCGAATATGCTGATGGACCTCAGGAATGGGAGATGGGATATAACCCTCCTCTTGTATTTACTCTAAAGGATGACATTACAATCATTCATCAATGAAATTACAAATATGCACCTGACTTATGTGATCTGATTGAATATGCTAGGTAGATTCACTGAAATGAATATGAGCCTATCCTAAGGAATGTGCCATTCTCAATTGGTGTTCCCCGACTATAATGGGGATATGATCCAGATCCTAGGCCTTTGTATTATGCCATTGGTCATTTTTTATAGGAATATGAGCCTTTCATGAGGCATATTCCCCTATCACTTTGTGATCCCTGACCAAAACACATATATGAGCTTGATCTTTCACCATTGGAATATGCTACTGAAATTTTTTGACAGGTATGTGATCCTATTCCAAGGCATGTTTTAATATCACCTGGTGAGCCCTGATTAGAATGGGAATATGATTCTAGTATGACACTCTTACCTTTATAGGAATATACCTATAATCCTCTTGGATAGGAACAATAATGTTCATTTTCTTTGAAGCAACCATTTGTTCATAATGAATAGAGTGTTGAGCTACCTTGACTGCAGGGATAGGAATATGTGTCTACCCTAAATTTTTACCAGTTCTAGAATATTTTGTTAGAGTTATTCATATATTTCTAAGATGTAATTACATTTTATCAAATGTTCAGGGATATAATCCTGCACATTTTCCGTCTCCACTATATACTAGAAGATATATTTGATTTAAGATGGGATATGAGACCAATTGTTTACTCCTTGCGCCACCATAATATGCTTAGAGACTTTATTCATGGGGATAAGGATATGTTCCCCCTATAAATTATCTTGGAATATGCCCATAGACATGATCCAAGTGATCAGGGATATAATCCTTCTCACTAGTTACTATGAGAATATATCAATAGACATCATCGGTGGGAGTGGGGATATGATCCCACTCACGATTATCTAGAGCCTTTCATGCCTAATGTGTCTTCCTTATTTCCCATTCACGATTGTCATAAGTGGAAGTGTGTTGGGAGGTACCTTCATTAGGTGACTGATGGGTACCTTTGGGATGGAACTAAGGATAGTGGTTGATAGGATCCCTCCTCATTGGGCCCTGAACCGGAAGGGTTCCATAGATTTATCCTTGATCCACCTTCATCGGATACTAATGGTGGTGGTTTTCAAGGTATGAGGATAAACTTTTTAAGTGATCTTCTATGTAAATGAGGGCCACTGGATTTACTACAACTTTCTTTATACGATGCAGACTTTTTAGTTTCAGTATTTGAAGACCCATGTGGGAATCCTCGATGGTCAGGATCATTCCATGTTGATGGTATTTTAGGACCATTGCATTCACCACCCTAAGATAAAGATGTTGGGAAGGTGAGGTCATTCTGAGGCTCGTAGGGGTTCTAGTTCTAGCTGATTTTTCATGATGGTCACTGGATGAATAAATTATCTCAAATTGGGGTGTCATTGATGAGAGAAGTATCTATCGTCATAAAGTTCTCAAGGAAAAATGTCACTAATAAACTAACCATTTTAGGCATAATATTTTTTCAATAAGATATTCATGGGAAACACAATGATAATTTTATTCCCAATATTCCAATTCTACTCATATGGACCTATCAATGTGAGGATAAAATTATTTCATGAGATCCCCAACTATAGAGGATCATCTGTAAGATCCGTGTCATGTTCAACTGATCATCTTGATATTTGAGAGTTTCACATCGGGTTCACAATTTTTTTTTGCATAGAAAATGAAAGAAAAATGTCATGATGGATAATAACCCAATAATTTTTTATTTTAGAGATTCATGTTGGGTTCACCATTTTTGTTTTTTCAAAAATACATGGATGACTTTTTTCTAGTGGTTTTATTGAAGTTGGTTCAATTTTCTTTATAATAATTCTCCTCGGGCTCACTGTTTGTTAATATTTCATAGAAACTCCCATTGGTTCTTGCATCCATAATTGGGTGTGTTCCTACTTTCCAAATATAGTCAATCAGTTGGGGTTTCAGACCAAATGATGTTTAGGAACTCACATTGGCTAAGAGGATGGGAGTTCGTGATCATCACACCCTTTTGGGGGGCATTTTTTCCTACTCTGAGACTCTCTTATAGATTTATTATATGTTCTAGAATCTATTACTAATCATAATATGGTATCAGTTGCCCTAAAAATGATCATATGTTAATTCTATTTATATGAAAATAATGTGGGGTCTTGTTGGTGAATCAATCTATATATATCCAAGGTTCTTCATCAATTTCCCTTTGGTGGGTAGTTTCATATATATTGAATCCATATAAACAGACACTCTAGAGTTGGTTGTTATCCACAGAGGTAGTTAATATTTCAAGGATGGTATTAATCCATTATGAGGCATCCTACGTATCCTATTTTATAATATGAATAAAAACACATGTAATTCATTAAACTCATGAAGTTTAACGTCATATGAAAAGGAAATTTGTGTGGAAACATGGGAACTAGGTATTGAGATTGAACCTCGAGGAGGCATCCTATGTATCTTGATTATGGAAGGAATCAGATAAATTGAAGTTCATTCATTCCCTTGGGACTTTCCCTAAGGTATATAACCTTGTATGATGGGTAGTTATATCATTTTGTTGATCATAGATTACACACTGAGGTTTACCTGGATGGCGGAGATTCATGAATACAATTGTAATGCCCCAACCCCAATTACCCAGAGTCGGTGCTTTATTACATAACATTGGCATGATACAAGGAATCATGTCCCAAAAGACCGATCAGTTTAGTATTATTGGAAACAAGATACATACATAAGTTCAAAATTACAACATAAAAAGAAATACAACACTAATTTATTCCATTATAAACATCTAAGACTCCTAGATTATGCTTGTAAGTCACTCATAACTAACTTCTTCATATCCTGGGAAAATGAAACATAAGAGAGGGGTGAGCTCAAACACTCAGTAAGGGTAAGAAATACAGCAGAAGATAACATAAACATTATGCATGGTGAATAATTAAAAACACATTCCTTTACAAATAATAAACAAAAATACTTTATGGCAGGAATATGGGCTAAGTAAATAATGCCATAATAAAACATACTCATCGGTATTCTACTAGTTGAATAACCACATGAACCATTATTGTTATATTCATATTGATGTAATGTATAATGTCGGACATTCTAAAACATCTTGTCAAGGCCTCGACCAAGACGTCTAAAATTGATTTTGGCCACGGCCAAAATCATATATTAAATTGGGAAAGGCCTCGGCCAATTCCACATCTAATTGTCTCATAAGACCTACCGATGCACCGAGAATCTATAGCAGGATCCACCCATCACATACTAAGTCCAATATATCCCTCATATGAAAAGGTTGAAACATAACATAAATATTCATATTAAAACTAGCATATTAAATGTCAATACTTAAACCATAAACCGTGAATGGTATAAAAATAACACATCCCTAGTAAAACATGTCACAAAACCTTCAATACAATATGGAATATTTGTATCATAATAAATCAACTTCAAACAAGTTTAAAATCCATAAAAGGATGTTGACATATAAGAAATTAAAACTATTTGAAAGAAATACCTTTTTCTTTTTTGAAACCATTTAAGAGTCGCATAATTATAAAAGAAAACATTTATTTTGAAAATATTATTATAATCTTGTAAGGGAAGCTTCAATGATGTTATAACGGGGGAAAATATCTTCACCCACTGTATAAGTTAAAAAAATATTCTTACCATAATTTTGTCGAAAAGGTCTTAAAGTACCTTGTTTGGAAAATGAGAGAAATATTCCTTTCAAAACATATAAGGTAAAATAATGGTATAAATGAATTTAACCCATATATTAGTAAATAGTAAAAAAAAATTGAAATACATTTTTAAGAAAACATGGATGTGGATGATAAAGAGGTACCAATGGATACTTACGTAAAAACAATCTTGAAAAATAAAAAGATTATGAAATTAACCCTTACCTTGTACTTTTCCTTAGTTGGCGGTACATTAACCTCATGTATAATAGTTAAATAATTGTTATTAAATTATACAATAACTATATACATAAATATGATATCATATATCATCCTCTAATTTTTCTTTGTTAATAATATCTCAATAGTATCATCGTTTCGGGTGTTAACGGATTCATTTTCCTTTATATGCTTGGTCACGTAAGAAAAGTTTGTTATGGATAGGAAGTATTTGATTCATATACAGAATTATATTATGTTCATAAACATTATTTTTTAGTCATAAAATGAAAATTATTCTTGAATGGTTGCGATGGGGAAATGAATCTCATCGCGTTCGTGGAGACAGTAATCCGTACGTACGCACGAGCGAAAATATCATTATATTGATGGTGAAATAATTTGTAAGTGGATGGTATATCATATATACAAAATCATTAACATGTTATATGTATTATTTAAATTAGTTGTACTCATTATTATACCCATCCAAATAATTAAGTGTTTGAATAACAAACTACACCACGACGTGGAGACGGTAAGCTGTGCGTACACATGTATGGTGATTGTCGTTTTTATGATGAATAGGATAACAAATATGGTTGTACCATATTTATAAAAACATTAAAGTATGTAGAAGGTACTAGATTTTTTATTTTTTTATGGAAACAATAAATAAAGAGGAAGTGGAAGAATAAAATAACTTGAAAGAGGTGATGATATATTTACCTCTTCTTCGGGTTCTTCCTTTTGATTTGATCAAAAGGGATCCTTAGGATGGCTTTATGAACAAAATAAGGCCTCTAGGATAAAGGGAATAAAGTTAGGAGGATATTTGTGTAGATTTTGGCCGATACAAATGGCTTTGGAGGTGTGATTTTGAGAGAAGGGGAAGTGCCCTTTTATTAGAGAAGTGAGGGTCACTTTAGGAAAAGATTGAAATATTATTTTATAATAAAATTATTTTCGGTTTCTAATGGATCCAAAAGAATTTCTTTAGAGGATAAGGTGGTTATGGGTCGAAAACATCTCAACCAATAGGTTTTAGATAGGATTAGGTCACCAAATTAACATTATCTTTTAAATTTAACTCTTAGTTAAATAGTTTGACATTTACCCTTGTCTCTTTGTATTTTTATATTATATGGTTAATAAACATACTATAAACTTCTAAGAGAACCCCAAGTGGTTAATTATTAATATATATAACCTTATATAAGTCTTTTTGCCTAACCTTATATTTTTATAAATATTATATCAATTAATAATATGGTATTTGTTTTAAAAACTCAATTATGTCAATTTTGACACTATTTAGTATTTGATTTTTTTGAAAGCCACTAAAACTTTATCACTTCGAATAAAATTAATTTAACCAACCCTAAAATGTCATATTAACCGATAAAATTAGTTTAATTCATCATAAGTCTCAATTTACATTTATTTGGATATTTATAATATCAATTATTTTAATATTTCATTAATAAGGTAATTACTGCATCATCATTGTGCCATAAATAAATTAAATTATTTAATGTCTAAAAAATATAAATAAAATACCATTATGTATTAAATATTTTTATATTTCTAATTAATATTTATAGTCTAATTTATATTGTTTTTGACCCTATATTAAAAATGGTTTAGATATCAAAACATTGAATTTAACTCTTTTAACTCTTCTTTAAATAAAATAATAATAAATGTCCTAATCTAATTCAAGTGGACCGAAGAGGATCATATTTTATTTATAAGGTTTTTTGGGCGAATTATACTTATAAAAAATAATTAGGACATGTGTTAGGGTAATTATGATATAATTTTTAACCTTAATTACCGAATTTACTTTTAACCGTGGTAAATAAATGTCAAAAGTTACTATTCACAAAAAATTATTTTCATCTTATTGAACAAAATTTTACTTACTGATATTAACTATGTCACTCGGATATTTTAAATTCAACTCACAGAAATGGTAAAATTAGGTTTTATGCAAATTTGTAAATGCTCCAAGGAGGTGGGTAAAAGACGGTAAAAAGTTCAGTAAACTTTTTATATATCTAAACATATTATAAAATGACTCCAATAAATTACATTGAACTTATATAGGTATTATGTGTCTATTTTGACCTAAAATAAATTTAAATAAAATAAATAATTATTTAAATAAAAATTTGGTTTTAACCAATAACATAGTGTTTTTCACTGTTCATCAAAAATTAAAAGTTTTTTAAAAAATACCAAATATTCACCCTAAGCTAATTTTGATATTCTAAATTCAAAAATGAAGTCCATTTTGAAAAAATAAAATTTATAAAATTTCAAAAAGTGGGTATTACTATTCATAATGGCTAGTTTGATTGGTCGCGGTGTGTTAGAAGCTCGATGTTGCGTACAATGAATGCTATTGCATTATTCAAAGGGAAATGTACTGTGGAAGCTTGGGGTGTTATGTTCTTCCATCCTTCAAATAATTTCGTCCTCAAAATTTCTAGAATACTACCACACAAAAAGATGCAGGTGGTTCTTCATCATAAGTTCCTCTGGTTCCCATGTTGCCTCTTCCATCTTATTGTTTCTCCATAGAACTTTTACCAGACGAGCCGTCCATTTTCTCAACACTTGTTCCCTGGTATCAAGAATTTTGATAAGCTCTTCAAAATAAGATAGATCAGGTTCAAGTTCAATTTCCTCATAGGTGAGTACATGTGTTGGGTCAGGCATGTATTTTCTCAATAGTGATATTTGGAACACATCATGAACTCTGGAGAGACTTGGTGGAATTTCCAAATGATAAGATACAACTCAAATTCATTCTATAATTTTGAAAGGTCCGATGTACCTGGGACTCAATTTACCCTTCTTACCAAAATTTATAACACCCTTCCATGGAGATACCTTCAAGAAAACATGGTCTCTTACTTGAAATTCCAAATCCTTCCTTCAGTTATCGGCATAGCTCTTTTTCCCACTTTGGGCTACTTTGATGTGGGTTTAGATAATCTTCACTTTTTCCATTGTTTCATCAATGAGTTCTGGGCCTATGAGTTTTCTTTCACCAACATCATCCCAACAAGTTGGTGTGAAACATCTCTTTCTATATAATGCTTAATATAGTGTCATCTGAATACTTGAATAGAAGCTATTATTATAGGAAAATTCTACCAGAGGTAAATATTGATCCACATACCTTGAAAGTCAAGTGATCAAGATCTCAACATGGATTCTAAGGTTTGAATACTCCATTCTGATTGTCCATCAGTTTGAGGGTGGTAGGCAGTGCTCAAATGAAGTTCAGTATCTAGGGATTTCTGAAGACTTTTCCTGAATCTTGCTGTAAAACGGGGATCACGATTAGAAACAATCAATATGGGTGATCCATGAAGTCTTACAACTTATTTAATATACATTATTGCTAAACGTTCAAGTGCTAAATCTTCTCTTATAGAAATAAAATGTGCTGACTTCGTAAGACGGTCAACAATGACCCATATTGCATCATTCCTTCTAGGAGTCTTTGGTAGCTGTAACACCCCGAGATTTTATGAAAAATAATCTTTTTAATTTAATTAATGTCTTGTGTTGTACGCTACACCAAAAGGATCTTACACAACACACATCCTTGACTTTCCTTGCATTACACACAATCGTGACCTTCCTCGATAGTGTGTGTAGTACGGAATAACAAGTTTCACTAAACAACAATATGCTATTAAAATATTATTAAAACTAGCCGTTATGAATAGTAATAAACACTTTTTGAAATTTTTTAAATTTTATTTTTCAAAATGGACTTCATTTTTTGGATTCGGAATATCGAAATTAGCTTAGGGTGAAATTTTGGTACTTTTCGGATAACTTTCTTTTTCTGATGAATAGTGAAAATTAATAAATTTTAATTAAAAACAACCTTTTTAATCGAAATAATTAATAGTGATAAATTATTAATTTGAGTGGTTTTAAAGTATATTTAGAATATATTTTTACAATTTAATACAATTTTGGTCATTGGATCTAATTCTACATTTAAACCAGACATAAACAAGTGTCAATCTTTTGATAGTTATTATCTCTTAAGAACACGCTATTTGTTTTGACAACGGAATTAATTTTTAAATTAATTAATTAAGATTATAGGTTTTGAATTTGGTAAAATATTCATCATTTTTGAGTTCATAATATCAAATATAGCTTAGGCCTAATTTTTGGTATTTTTCTGGAAACTTTCATTTTTTGATGAATAGTGAAACCACTAAGTGGTAGTTAAAAAAATGAATTTTTCATAAAACATAATTTTACCGCTTCTGTGAGTGGAATTTAAAAAATCCGAGAGACACGGTTGATGTTATTAAGTAAAATTTGGTTCAATGAGATGAAAATAATTTTTGGTAATTAGTAACTTTTTAATTTTTTTTACCACAGTTAAAAGTAAATAGGGTAATTAAGGGTAAAAATGTTATTATTATTACCCTAACACATGTCCTAATTCTATTGGATAAGTGTAATTCGACCAAAAACAACCTTAGGAGTAAAATATGATCATTTAGGCCCACTTGGATTAGATTAGGACATTTATTATTAATTTATTTAAAGAAGGGTTAAAATAGTTAAAATCAAAGTTTAATAAGTAAATCATTTTTAATATAGGGTTATACATAAGATAAATTAGACTATAAAAACTCATTAAAAATATAAAAAGATTTCCTACATAATGATATTTTATTTGTAATTTTTAGACATTAAATAATTTAATTTATTTATGACACAAAGATGATGCAGTAATTATCTTATTAATGAAATATTGACATAATTGATGTTATAAATACCCAAATAAATATAATTTGAGACTTTTTATGAATTACACTAAATTTATAGGTTAATATGACATGTTAGTATTTATTTAATTAAATTTTTTCGAACTAATCATTCTGTTATGAGTTTCACAAAAATCCATTACTAAATAGTGTCAAAATTGACATAAAATAGTTTTCAAAAAAATATTATATTATTAATTATTATTTTATTCATAAAAATATACGGTTCGGCCAAATGACTTATATAAGGTTATATATATTAATAATAAACAACTTTGGGTTCGTTTGACTTGATATAGTAAGTTTATTAACCTTATAGTGTAAGAAAACAAGAAGACACGGTTAAAGTTAAATTATCTAACTTAAAGTTAAATCTAAATGATAAGGTTAAAATTGATACCTAAACTTGTCTAAATTCTATTGGATGAGAGTATTTCGACCCCTACCCACCTTATCTTAGAAATATATCAATTTGGAGCTATTAAAAACCGAATTTGACTTTATAATAAAATAATATTTTTAGTTATTCCAAAGGTGCCCCTCTACTCCCTTATAAAAGGGCACCTCCTCCCCATCTTCCTCACACAACATTGAGCCTTCAATCTCTGCCAACCCCTGACAATTTCTCCTCTCCACTTCCCTAGAAACATCCTAGAGGTTCAGGTATTCTTTAAAGACCTATTTTAGTGCCCTAAAAGGAGGTCTCAAAGAAGCACTTCAAAGAAGAGGTAATGTCCGTTACCGATTCTTTCATCTTTATTTCTTCTTCCACTTCTTCTTCTTTAGTTGTTTCATTATGAAGTAATAACATCAGTATCACTCATATATAGATATGTTATCATAAGTATGAAACAACCCTATTTCACCATCTATCCATCCTACAGAAAAAGAAATCATCGCGCGTGTGTACGTACGGAATACCGTCTCCACGACGTGGTGTAATCTATTTTCCACCACCACCTTACTTGGATGGGTATAATGGTGTAAATAATGACTATATATGACTATTATAAAGTGATATTGATTCTGAAATAGTATACATACACTCTAATACAATTCCACGATCATAGGAACGATATCATCACTCGTGCGTACGTACGGAATACCGTCTCCACGATGTGATGCGACTCGTTCTACATGATCTTCATTTCATAATGATTATATAAATGAATTTAATGAATGAATATGATATATATTACACTAATACCATTCTGGAAATGAGTTATCTATAACCTAAGGAGAAGAATAAGAATTTATTCGACAAAACACGCATAAGAACAAAAAGTAATAAACACTCGAATAACAAGTAGTAATGAAATATTACTAATAAGAAGCTAAGAATATGACCTTATATGATATAATAACAATAAGTATGATTCTGGAATAAGTCAATAACATTATTTAAATCATTATACAGGAGGTTCGGACACTTACGAAGCAAATCGGACCTAAGGTAAGGGAAATATCACAATCTCATTTTTATCCGAGATTGCTTATACTTTGGTATTTACTGGGGTGTATTTTATCATACACATCCGTGTTACCTCAATATGTAATATTATTTCCATCCACCTACAATTTTTTGAAACCTATTTTACCCTTTTTTGAGTTTTTAGTAAAATATATGAAAGGAATATTTTGTCTTTTTTTGTACGAGGTACTTTTTGACTTTTCTGAAAAAAGTATGAGAAGAATGTTTTTTTAACTTATACGACATGAATGGATTTTTAAAACATTATTTCCAAGAAACTTCCTTTACAAATTTTCAAGTTTATTTTTAATCAACTTCTTTTAGTTTAAAATTCTATGACATGTTAAGAAAGGAAAAATGTTTTTGAAGAAGAAAGGATATTTTCCTCAAGAATGGAGTTCAAGTGTTTTATCAAAATTATTTTCCATCTAAGATAATAAAGGATTCTGTTTATATCACCATTATTACATTGATTTGATTATGTTGTGATGGAATTATTTTTATGAATTCCTTTATCTTATATGAATTGTTTGATGATGTCACGATGTTTAAGATTCCCATTTTTATTACATGGGTTATGCAATGATGTATGATTTAAGATTTTGTGGCACACATAAGAATGGTATCATTATGAGATGGGTGGGACCTATATCTCCCTCCAATGCATTGGGTAAATATTTTATATCTCATGATATAGACATGGCTGGAACGGTAGGTTATACTGGTTCAGTGAAAATAGGACTGAAACGAGGAGTGAACTCGGTTCAGAAATGGACTTTGTCCACTAAGATAGTCTTGGAAATGAGTATTGACTAATAAGAAATGATTCTCTATGATTATGTGTGTATTCCACAATGATTCATGCTTTAATTTATGATTATTGGGATTACATTTCACTACTATGATTTATCCCATGTTATGATATTATGATCTCTTTTGCAGGATTAAGATTTCCAAAATGTTATGTTCTTATGAATATGATGTGATTGATATTTCTTTTTTTTACCCTTACTGAGCATTTGAGCTCACCCTTTTTATGTTTTCTTTTCCCCAGGATATAAATAAAGGTTTTAGGTATAAAAAAATAAGATCGTTATGGGAGATGTTGAAGATCTTTCACCACGATTAGAAGATTATATTCCGAGTTTCCAAAGACACTAAACTATTACGGTCCTTGTGTGTGTGTTTTTGTTATGTACTAAGTATTCCGAAAAAGTAATGTAATGTCCATGTACGTTAAGCTTCGGGTCTCTACAGTTGGTATCAGAGGAAAGGTTTAGTCAACCTTTGGAAACTAGGATGCGATAACATTAGTGGGATCCCTAGAGATATTTCTAATGTATGTTTAGGGATGTCCCTAAGGTTAAGTATATGTATAGGTTATAGTCCTAGAATTGCGCTAACAATATTAGAATTAAACCTAAGATGATAGATATTAAAGGTACTCCCCCTTTATTATGCTATTTTCCCTATCATGATTTTTTCCTCTCACACTATTCTTTTTGGGTTTTAGACGATGGATGGAACCCGAAGGAACCGTATTGATCAATGCAATGGAAAATGCAATGATTGTCCTTCTGAACAAACAAATGTTATGGGAGATGGAGTGAAAAATCTTATTGCTATACTTACACAAGCTATGAATCATTCTGGACTTCCAAATGACCAGAGAAGGGAACAATATTCTATTGAGTTCTTCATGAGGCAACATCCACCTTCATTCAGTGGGTCTTCTGATCCACTTGTTGCTGAACAATGGATCAGTACTACTGAAAAGATATTTTCAGTTCTTCATTGTTCTGAACATGATAAAGTCATCTTAGTAGTATATCGTTTGGAAGGTGAAGTTGATCAATGGTGGAATCTTATCCAGAATACGAGGCAAAGAAATGAAATTGAGTCCATGGAATGGGACGAGTTCAAGAACTTATTTTTCAATAAGTACTTCCCTCGTATTCTTCATACAAAGATGGAGAAGGAGTTTCTTGAACTAAAGCAAAAGGATGATGAATCTGTTGGTATATACGAAGTGAATTTTACAAGGATTGCAAGGTATGCATCTGGCTTTATCATCCAACCTGAAAGTAAAGTTGATCGATTCTTCAGTGGCTTAAAACCAAGTCTTCGAAGGGAATTAGCTATAAGAGACTTCAGTAGCTATGAAGAAATTGTGTGTTGTGCTATCAAGGTAGAAATGGAAGTTGGTGTTACTTATCCATCTCATAGTTTTGACAAGAAACAAAATATGGAGTTCAAGGAGAAATCTCAGAATAATGGTGAAAATAAGATGAATGTTTCCTTATGCTCAAAGTGTGGAAAGAAGCATGGTGGAGATTGTCTTAAAGGGACAAGTAAATGTTTCAAATGTGGAAAGGAAGTTCATCGGGCATTTGAATGCCGCAATGATGGGAAGAAGATGTCTAATGATGCAAACAAAGGAAGGGATACACAGAATGAATCTACTACACTTCAATGCTTCATGTGCAAGGAAATGGGGCATTATGCTAATAAATTCCCTAATCCAAGGGTTAGTGATGATCGACATGAGCAACCACTTAAGGCAAAGGACAAAGGGAAGTCACATGCGATCACCATTGGAGATGTTGAATATGACAATGATGTGGGGGAATGATTAAGTGTTTATGTAATGGGATTCCAAAATAATGTTTTATATAGTATCGTGGAATATTGGAATATTTATGTATTGGTCTATTGTGGTTTTCAATAATTTTATGGTACCGGTAACCATGGAAAGTGATTGAGATATTGACAGTATTCATGAGATCATGATTGATATAAGGACTAAGTGATATCATGGTTTGAGTATATAGAATTTTGAGGATTTTGGTATGTGGAAAGTGTTAACTTTTAACTGCATTCATGTTTTCACTAAGGTTCAATGGGTATTCAAGAGAATACATGATTAAGGCCTTTTAATGTTTGGAATGTGATCAACAAGACATATCTTATGATATACGGGGATCAACGATGGTATTAAATCTCTGGTAATCATTTTCACTATATTATGAGAGTGGACTGCAGTATTATGGATAAGAATAAAGATTGGAATTGATTATGTTGGACATAAGTTAGTATTGTTTAAGGATAGAAGTTTTTTCGATATTATTTATGTGATGTTATAGTAATATAGTTTTAGAAAAAGGACAACCTACAAGACGGGCGACAGCCCATCGCGTCGGACAAGGCCGTGGGAATCGAACCCACAACCGAAGTGCGACTGGCCTTTATCGCCTACCACTGGCCTATAGGAAGTCCCTGTTTAGTAGAAACTAGTTTTATTATATTAAGCAATATGATATATCAATTATAAGTCCATTTTAGGAACCATATATCATTAATCTCACTATAGATGGACTTATGTATTTTTTTTTTGATAACTTTTCTAACCTTTTGTTTGAGACAGATGGAATGACCCATCATTCTATCACATGATCTGCTAACACATCACTAATAACAAATTCAACTTAATTTCTTTAAAAGATGAAGTAGAAATTTTCCAAAGAACGACCAACGGTGAGACTATATCGAAATTACGAAAGTATTTCTTCTAATTCCAATTTCATCAACTTTAGGGAAATGATCTTGAAAACCAAAAATGTTGTCCTAGTGATCTTATATCTGATGATTCAGATGGTACCTTAGATCATCACAAATTTATGGCTTTGTGATTTCTGGATTTTACATAGCCATGTTCTCTACCACTCTCCATTAGAACATGATGGTTAGATTTCTCTTCCATTTCCATATTTTCACCTATGTCCTCCTACGTAGAAACCCAGTGATGATTTAATTTGGGTAACCGTTACATTTCATACTTTAGTTTTTAAAGCCAAGTTTTGGTATTTCTTTTTACGATGTGGGTTTCTTTATAAAAACTTTCATGTAGTAAACCATTTATAACCCCGACGAATTTTGAGGGTGAAATTCATTTTAAGGGGGGTAGAATGTAACACCCCAAGATTTTATGAAAAATAATCTTTTTAATTTCATTAATGTCTTGTGTTTTACGCTACACCAAAAGGAGCTTACACAACACACATACTTGAATTGCCTTGCATTACACACAATCGCGACCTTCCTTGATAGCGTGTGTAGTATGCAATAACGAGTTTTACTAAACAATAATATGCTTTTAAAATATTATTAAAACTAGCCATTATGAATAGTAATAACCACTTTTTGAAATTTTGTAAATTTTATTTTTCAAAATGGACTTCATTTTTGGATTCGGAATATCGAAATTAGCATAGGGTGAAATTTTGGTACTTTTCGGATAACTTTCTTTTTCTGATGAATAGTGAAAATTACTAAATTTTAATTAAAAACAACCTTTTTAATCGAAATAATTAATAGTGATAAATTATTAATTTGAGTGGTTTTAAAGTATATTTAGAATATATTTTTACAATTTAATACAATGTTGGTCATTGTATATAATTCTACATTTAAACCAGACATAAACAAGTGTCAATCTTTTGATAGTTATTATCTCTTAAGAACACGCTATTTGTTTTGACGACGGGAATTAATTTTTAAATTAGTTAATGCAACTGATATGTTTTGAATTAGGTAAAATAGTCATCATTTATGATTTCATAATATCAAATATAGCTTAGGCCTAATTTTTGGTATTTTTCTGGAAACTTTCATTTTTTGATGAATAGTGAAACCACTAAGTGGTAGTTAAAAAAATGAATTTTTCATAAAACTTAATTTTACCGCCTCTGTGAGTGGAATTTCAAAAATTTGAGAGACACGGTTGATGTTAGTAAGTAAAATTTCGTTCAATGAGATGAAAATAATTTTTCGTGAATAGTAACTTTTTACTTTTTTTTACCACTGTTAAAAGTAAATAGGGTAATTAAGGGTAAAAATGTTGTTATTATTACCCTAACACATGTCCTAATTCTATTAGATAAGTGTAATTCGACCAAAGACAACCTTAGAAATAAAATATGACCATTTAGGCCCACTTGGATTAGATTAGGACATTTATTATTAATTTATTTAAAGAAGGGTTAAAATAGTTAAAATCAAAGTTTAATAAGTAAATAATTTTTAATATAGGGTTATGCATAAGATAAATTCGACTATAAATACTAATTAGAAAGATAAAAAGATTTCCTACAAAATTGTATTTTATTTGTAATTTTTAAACATTAAATAATTTAATTTATTTATGACACAAAGATGATGTAGTAATTATCTTATTAATGAAATATTGACATAATTGATGTTATAAATACCCAAATAAATGTAATTTGAGACGTTTTATGAATTACACTAATTTTCTAGGTTAATATCACATGTTATTATTGATTTAATTAACTTTTTTCTAACTAATCATTCTGTTATGAGTTTCACAAAAATCAATTACTAAATAGTGTCAAAATTGACATAAAATAGTTTTTAAAACAAATATTATATTATTAATTGTTATTTTATTCCTAAAAATCTAAGGTTCAGCCAAATGACTTAGATAAGGTTATATATATTAATAATAAACAACTTGGGGTTCTTTTGGCTTGATATAGTAAGTTTATTAACCTTATAGTGTAAGAAAACAAGAAGACACGGTAAAAGTTAAATTGTCTAACTTAAAGTTAAATCTAAATGATAAGGTTAAAATTGATACCTAAACTTTTCTAAATTCTATTGGATGAGAGGATTTAGACCCCTAACCACCTTATCTTCGAAATAGATCAATTTTGAGCTATTAAAAACCGAATTTGACTTTATAATAAAATAATATTTTTAGTTATTCCAAAGGTGCCCCTCTCCTCCCTTATAAAAGGGCACCTCCTCCCCCTCTTCCTCACACCACATTGAGCCTTCAATCTCGGCAAAACCCTGACAATTTATCCTATCCACTTCCCTAGAAACATCCTAGAGGTTCTGGTCTTCTTCAAAGACCTATTTTAGTGCCCTAAAAGAAGGTCTCAAAGAAGCACTTCAAAGAAGAGGTAATGTCCGTTACCGATTCTTTCATCTTTATTTCTTCTTCCACTTCTTCTTCTTTAGTTATTTCATTATGAAGTAATAACATCCTTATCACTCATATACTGATATGTTATTATAATTATGAAAAAACCCTATTTCACCATCTATCCATCCTACGGAAAAATAAATCATCGCGCGTGCGTACGTACAGAATACCGTCTCCACGCCGTGGTGTAATCTATTTTCCACCACCACCTTACTTGGATAGGTATAATGGTGTAAATAATTACTATATATTACTATTATAAAGTGATATTGATTCTTAAATAGTATACATACACTCCAATACAATTCCACGATCATAGGAATGATATCATCACTCGTGCGTACGTACGGAATACCGTCTCCACGATGTGATGCGACTCGTTCTACATGATCTTAATTTAATAATGATTATATAAATGAATTGAATGAATGAATATGATATATATTACACTAATACCATTCTGGAAATGAGGTATCTATAACCTAAGGAGAATAATAAGAATTTATTCGACAAAACACGCATAAGAACAAAAAGTAATAAACACCCGAATAACAAGTAGTAATGAAATATTACTAATAAGAAGCTAATAATATGACCATATATGATATCATAACAATAAGTATGATTCTGGAATAAGTCAATAACATTATTTAAATAATTATACAGGAGTTTCGGACACTTACGAAGCAAATCAGATCTAAGGTAAGGGAAATATCACAATCTCATTTTTATCTGAGATTGCTTATACTTTGGTATTTACTGGGGTGTATTTTATCATCCACATCCATGTTACCTAAATATGTAATATTATTTCCATCCACCTACAATTGTTTAAAACCTATTTTACCCTTTTTTGAGTTTTTAGTAAAAGATATGAAAGGAATATTTTGTCATTTTTTGTACGAGGTACTTTTTGACTTTTCTGTCAAAAGTACGAGAAGAATGTTTTTTTAACTTATACGGCATGAATGTATTTTTGAAAAATTATTTCCAAGAAGCTTCCTTTACAAGTTTTCAAGTTTATTTTTAATCAACTTATTTTAGTTTAAAATTGTATGACATGTTAAGAAAGGAAAAATGTTTTTGAAGAAGAAAGGATATTTTCCTCAAGAATGGAGTTCAAGTGTTTTATCAAAATTATTTTCCATCTAAGATAATAAAGGGTTATATTTATATCCCTATTATTAAATTGATTTGATTATGTTGTGATGGAATTATTTTTATGAATTCCTTTATCTTATATGAATTTTTTGATGATGTCACGATGTTTAAGATTCCCATTTTTATTACATGGGTTATGCAATGATGTATGATTTAAGATTTTGTGGCACACATAAGAATGGTATCATTATGAGATGGGTGGGACCTATATATCCCTCCAATGCATTGGGTACAGATTTTATATCTCATGAGATAGACATGGCTGGAATGGTAGGTTATATCGGTTCAGTGAAAATAGGACTGAAACGAGGAGTGAACTCGGTTCACAAATGGACTTTGTCCACTAAGATATTCTTGGCAATGAGTCTTGACTAATAAGAAATGATTCTCTATGATTATGTGTGTATGCCACAATGTTTCATGTTTTAAGTTATGATTATTGGGATTATATTTCACTACTATGATGTATCCCATGTTATGATATTATGATCTCTTTTGTAGGATTAAGATTTCCAAAATTTTATGTTCTTATGAATATGATGTGATTGATATTTCTTTTGTTTACCCTTAATGAGCATTTGAGCTCACCCTTTTATGTTTTCTTTTCCCCAGGATATAAAGAAAGGTTTTAGGTAAAAAAAAGAATATCTTTATGGGAGATGTTGAAGATCTTTCACCATGATTAGAAGATTATATTCTGAGTTTCCAAGGACACTAAACTATTACGGTCCTTGTGTGTGTGTTTTTGTTATGTACTAAGTATTCCGCAAAAGTAATGTATTGTCCGTGTACGTTAAGCTTCAGGTATCTACAGTAGAACCCTGAAAAAGTCCATACTGATATCATCCCATTTCCACTCAGGTATAGGAAGAGGTTTCATGACTCCTCCAGGCTGTTGTCTTCCAGCTTTAACTTGTTCACAAACCATACATCTTGACACAAAATCATCAATCTCCCTCGTTATGTTGTCCCATCAAAAATGTTCTTTCAAATATCTATACATCTTGGTGCTCCCCGGGTGTATAGAGAAATTGGAGCTATGAGAATCATCCAACAATTACCTTTTTGGATTAGGTATATCGGGAACACAATGTCTCTTCCCAAATTTCAAAATTCCATCTTCATATACGAATTCACTCAATCTCCCGTCATTTATAGCTTTAATCTTATTTTGAAACTCCTCATCATCATTCTGAGAACTCTTTATCCTTTCTAGTAAAGATGGTTTGGCAACCATTTGAAAACTTTTTGATGTTCCACCTTCTATGGTTATTCTCCTATCTATATTTACTATATCCATGAATATAGGATCCCTTTCAACTCTCATCTTGTTCAAAACACCATGGTTCTTTCTACTCAAAGCATCTTCCACCTTATTTTCCTTCCCCTGGTGGTAGTGTATAGTGAAATCATAATCCTTGATTAGTTCAATATATCGTCTTTTCCTCATGTTGAGTTCTTTCTATGAGAAAAAATACTTCAAAATCTTGTGATCAGTATAAATCTCACATTTTTCACCATAGAGATAGTGTCTCCATATCTTCATAGTGAATATTGCATCTGCTAACTCAAGATCTTGAGTGGGATAGTTTTTCTCATGAATTTTTAGCTATCGTGATGCATAGGAAATAAATCTATCATTCTACATAAGGACACAATCAAGTCCTTTCTTTGAATCATCACTATAAATAACAAACCCATCATTCCCTGATGGTAGAGTCAAGATAGGAGAATTGACTAATCTTCTCTTCAGTTCGTAAAAACATTCTTCACACTCTTTTTTCCGAACAAATTTAACCCCTTTACATGTGAGTTTGGTTAATGGGTTATCCAACTAGGAAAAATTATGGACGAAACGTCTATAATAACCTGCTAAACCAATAAAACTGTGTACCTTAGTTATACTCGTCGTTGATGGCCATTCATGGATTGCCTTGGTCTTTGAAGGATCAATAGAGATTCCATCCATAGATACAATATGGCCAAGAAAATAAATATCTTAAAGCTAGAATTCACACTTTCTAAAATTCCCATATAATTCATTTCTTTTAAGATTCTTTAGAATAATGCGCAAGTGATTTTCATTATCTTCATATATTTTGGAGCATACTAAGATATCATTAATAAATACTACTACAAATTCATCAAGATATTCCTTGAAACTATATTCATTAGATCCATAAAGACAGAAGTTTCATTAGTCAATCCAAAAGGAATTACTGTAAACTCGTAATGCACATACCTGGTTTGAAATATTGTTTTTGGAATGTATTCCTAATTCACACACAACTAATGATATCTAGATCGAAGGTAAATCTTTGAAAAATATTGAGCTCCAAGAATTTGGTCGAATAAATCCTCAATGTGAGGTAAGGGATACTTGTTCTTTATTGTTATATCTTTGATATCCCTTTAGTCAATGTACAACCTCATAGATCCGTCTTTCTTATTAAGAAAAAGGATATGGTCTCCCCATGGAGAAACACTAGGGAGAATAAATCCCTTATTACTCAATTCTTATAGTTGTTTATTTAGTTCCACTAATTCCACTTTGGCCATTCTATAAGGGGTGTTCGATATGGGCCTTGAACCATGAATTAAATCAATAGAAAACTCAATTTCTCAATCTAGAGGATGTACAGGTAAATCCTCTGGAAACACATCAACATATTCTTGCACAATAGGTACATCCTCTATTCAAACATTCTTTTCCCCACCCACAATTATTTCATTCTCATCCTCCCTAATGATTGAATCTAGTAGAGCTACTGGGGGTAGATCTAGATAAGAATCAGATGGTGATGTTTCTGGTCTAAAGATAAGGTACTCCTTATCATCATCAAGAATTGTAACCTCATTCTTCTTACAATAAATTTTCTCATCACGGTCTGAAAGTCGATACATAGCAAGGATTGTATCAAATTCAATCATGGGTATGAAGATTATATCAGCAGATAAATATCATTTATATTCCTTAATGGGGACTGATTCACAAAACTGTATTGCAATGATACTTCCCTTAATAGTTTTTACTGACAACTCCCTTGTTAAATAAAATTGGAAATATCTAATTTTTTTAGCAAACTGGGAAGATATGAAACAATGTAATGATCCAGAATCAAATAAATCATTAGATAAACTTGGGGAAACCATTAAATTACCTTCCACCACGTCTTTTGGAACTTCAACCATATCAGTAGTGATCGCATAAGCTTGGCCTTGATCCCTTGGCCTTTTCTGAGGTATGTTTCCCTAACGCTTAGTAAAATAATTTTCATAATGTCCCATCTCCCTGAAATTGTAGCATTGAACATTGGTAGCTTTTCTATTCCCCTTACGATCACTAGAAAAATGGCCTTTCTGTCCACATTTGTAGTAAACTCCTTTTCCTTTTAGACAGGAACCAGGGTGCTTCCTTCCACAATTATCACAGGGTGGAAATTAAACTCTTGACTTCTTCCCAGTTTCCTTATTTCCATTCCCAGAGTGTTCAGAAAATCTCTTATTCTCTTGCTTTGATTTAAAGTTGTAAGACTTATATAATTCATTTTCTATCATGATAGCACATGAGACAATATCTTTATACAATGAGAAGGATTGAGAGACTAATGTTTGATAGAGAAATGGTTTTAACTCATCAAATAAATGATAAATATTACTTCTTGGGTTACGTATATAATCTGCAACATGCCTTGCTAACCTTATAAAGTTATCCTCATACTTTGCGACATTCTCATCCTCCTTTTTCCTAAGACTCAGAAATTGTCTTTCCATATCTGCTCGATGGTCACGAGGAAAGTATTTTTCTAAGAAAATCTCTTTATACTCCCTCCATTTTATGTTTAATACTTCTTAATCTTCCTTTGTGTTTTTAATCAATGACCACCATTAATATGCATCTCCCATGAGGCGATAAACTGCCATGACAACTTTTTTCACTTTCGCTACTCCCCAAAAAATGAAATATTTTCTCTAAGGAACTTATCCATTTCTCAGCTACTAATGGATTTTTAATACCATTGAATTTTTTTGGTTGTTGCCTCATAAAGTGGTCAAACATTGATCCTTCATGTTGTAGATCAGGGTGCTCTATACAGGTAAGGTTATTATTCATAACCTGAGTGAGTTCTCCTAGTATGGTGATAAGGTGATCAGCACCAGTTGCATCACCAGATCCACTATAATTATCTTGAGTAGGATGGAAATACCTACATGGATTACATGAGTTGATATAGTTTTCATTCCTTTCACTAGGCACCATTTCTAAACAACGGCATACAATAGATTAGCTTATGAATCGGAATACATAATTCCGAACTTGTAAAACACTTAACATAAATTGAACGGTTTAGGGATATAATCCATAATCATAAAAAAAATTTCTTTGAGGAGGTATATACTCATAAATCCTTCATAATGGTTTGTAAATAAAATGAGAATTATCCTAAGCATATCCCTCAAGAGTGTCGTAACCAAGAGTGCAACAAGGCCTGTTGTCGTGCACCAGTTCTTGTTTGAGTCTAGCTCAAAGTGGTGTTTTTTGGTTTTACCCCTAGGTACATCTGTGCTCGAGCCACCTCTACCTGCTCGTATCCAAACAAGGATGTATTTCTTGGAAAACTCTAGAAATATCTACTGTACCAAAATTATAGGAAGTTCTTCTATACTAATCCTCAAAGTATATCTTAGCGTAATGTTCTCTAATCAAAGTTTTTCTAAATCTAGTTTCCAAGGTTTGTACTAAACTTCCTCTAAAACCAACTGTAATTCCCTAACCCCAGTTACCTAGAGTCGGTGATTTATTACATAACATTGGCATGACACAAGGAATTGTGTCTCTAAAGATAGATTAGTTTAATATTATTGGAAACAACATACATACTTAAGTTCAACATTACAAATTGAAAAGAAATACAATACTAATTTCTTCCATTAGAAACATCCAAGACTCTAAGATTATGCCGACAAGTCACTCATAACTAACTTCTTCATATCCTGGGAAAATGAAACATAAAAGAGGGGTGAGCTCAAATACTCATTAAGGGTAATAAATACAGTAGAAGATAACATAAACATTAGGCATGATGAATAATTAAAAACACATGCCTTTACAAATAATAAACATGAACAATTTATGGCAGGAATATGAGCTGAGTAAATAATGCCATAATAAAACATACTCATCGGTATTCTACTAGTCGAATAACCACATGAACCATCATTATTATTTTCATAATGAGGGAATGTATAATGCTGGACATTCTCAAACATCTTGTCAAGGCCTTGGCCAAGATGTCTAAAAATGATTTAGGCCTCAGCCAAAACCATATATCAAATTGGGAAAGGCTTTGGCCAATTCCACATCTAATTGTCTCATGAGACCTACTGATGCACCGATGAGATATAGCGGGCTCCACCCATCACATACTAAGTCTAATACATTCCTCATAAGAAAAGGTTTAAACATAACATAAACATTCGTATTAAAACTAGAATACAAAATGTCAATACTTTAACCATAAACTGTGAATGGTATAAGAATAACACATCCACAGTAAAAAATATCACAAAACCTTCAATACAATATGGAAGATGTTTATCATAATAAATCAACTGCAAACAAGTTTAAAATCCATCAAAGGATGTTAACATAGATGAAATGATAACTATTTTAAAGAAATACCTCTTTCTATTTTGAAACCATTCAGGAGTAACATAATTATAAAAGAAAACATTTATTTCGAAAATATTCTTATAAGATTGTAAGAAAAGCTTCAATGGTGTTATAACGGTGGAAAAATAGCTCCACCCACCGTATATGTTAAAAAAACATTCTTACCTTAATTTTGTCGAAAAGGTCATAAAGTACCTTGTTTGGAAAATGATGGAAAGATTACTTTAAAAACATATAAGGTAAAATAAGGGTATAAATGTCTTTAACCAATAGTCAAGTAAATAGTAAAAAAAATTGAAATACATTTTTAAGAAAACATGGATGCAGATGATAAAGAGGTCCCAATATATACTTACGTAAAAACAACCTCGGATAATAAAGAGATTGTGAAATTAACCCTTACCTTATACTTTTCCTTGGTCGAGGGTACATTAACCTCCTGTATAATAGTTAAATCATTGTTATTAAATTATAAAAGAACTATATAAATAAATATGATATCATATATGAATTTCTAATGTTGCTTTGCTAATAATATTTCAGTAGTATCATCATTTCAGGTGTTAACTGATTCGTTTTCCTTTATATGCTTGGTTACGTAAGTCATGTTTGTTATAGATAGGATGTATTTAATTCATATAAATAATTATATTATATTCATAAACATTATTTTTAGTTATCAAATGAAAATTATTCTTGAATGGTTACGATGGGGAAATAAATCTCATCGCGTTTGTGGAGACGGTAATCTGTACGCACGCACGAGCGACAATATCATTATATTGATGGAGAAAGCATATGTAATTGGATGGTATATCATATATAAATAATCATTCATGTTATATTTATTATTTACATTATTTATAATCATTATTATACCCATCCAAATAATGAAGTGTTTGAATAATGAACTACACCACGACGTGGAGATGTTAAGCCGTACGTACGCAAGTATGGTGACTTTGTCATTTATAGGATGGATAGGATAACGAATATGATTGTACCATATTTATAATAACTTGAAATTATGTATAAGTTACTGGATTTATTATTTTGGTATGGAAACAACAAAGAAAGAGGAAGTGGAAGAAGAAAAGAACTTGAAAGAGGTGAGGAAATATTTACCTCTTCTTCAGGTTCTTTTTTTTATTTGATCAAAAGGGATACTTAGGTTGGATTTATGACCAAATGAAGGCATCTATGATGAAGGGAGGAATGTTGGGAGGATATTTGGGCCGAGTTTGGCTGAGCCAAATGGCTTTGGAAGTGTGATTTGGAGAGAAGGGGAAGTTCCCTTTTATAAGAGAGGTGAGGGTCACTTTAGGAAAAGCTTGAAATATTATTTTATAATAAAATCATTTTCGGTTTCTAATGGATCAAAAATAATTTATTTATAGGATAAGGTTGGGATGGGTCTAAAACCTCTCAAAAAATATGTTTTATATACATTTATGTAACCATATTAACATTATCTTTAAGATTTAACTCTTAGTTAAATAGTTTGACATTTACCATGTCTCTTTGTATTTTTATATTATATGGTTAATAAACTTACTATAAACTGCCAAGAGAACCCCAAGTGGTTAATTATTAATATATATAACCTTATATAAGTCTTTTGACCGAACATTATATTTTTATGAATATTATATCAATTAATAATATAGTATTTGTTTTAAAAACTCAATTATGTCAATTTTGAAACTATTTATTATTTGATTTTTTTGAAAGCCATTAAAACATTATCACTTCAAATAAAATTTATTTAACAAAACAAAACATATCATATTTACCTTGAAAATTATTTTAATTCATCATAAGTCTCAATTTACATTTATTTGGATATTTATAATATCAATTATTTTAATATTTCATTAATAAGGTAATTACCGCATCATCATTGTGTAATAAATAAATTAAATTATTTAATGTCTAAAAATTATAAATAAAATACCATTATATAGGAAATAATTTTATATTTCAAATTAATATTTATAGTCGAATTTATATTGTGTATAACCCTATATTAAAAATGGTTTAGTTATTAAACTTTGAATTTAACTCTTTTAAATCTTCTTTAAATAAAATAATAATAAATGTCCTAATCTAATCCAAGTGGACCAAAGAGGATCATATTTTATTCCTAAGGTTGTTTTTTGTCTAATTATATTTATCCAATAGAATTAGTAAATGTGTTAGGGTAATTATGATATCATTTTCCCCTTAATTGCCCTATTTACTTTTAACCGTGGTAAATAAAAGTCAAAAGTTACTATTCACCAAAAATTATTTGCATCTTATTGAACAACATTTTACTTACTCATATTAACCGTTTATATCGGGTTTTTGAAATTCAACTAAAAAAAGTGGTAAAATTATGTTTTATGCAAATTTGCAAATGCTCTTAGGAGGTGGGTAAAAGAGGGTAAAAAGTTCAATACAATTTGTATATATCTAAAATTATTATAAATGGATATAATTAATCACATTGAACTTATATATGTATTATGTATCTATTTTTACCTAAAATAAATTTAAATAAAATACATAATTATTTAAATAAAAAGACAGTTTTAACCAATAACGTAGTGTTTTTCACTATTCCTCAAAAATTGAAAGTTTTCAAAAAAATACCAAAAATTCACCCTAAGCTAATTTCAGTAGTCCAAATTCAAAAATGAAGTCCATTTTGAAAAAATAAAATTTATAAAATTTCAAAAAGTGGGTATTACTATTCATAACGGCTAGTTTGATTGGTCGTGATGTGTTAGAGTCTCGAAGTTGTGTACAATGTAAGCTATTGGATTATTCAAAGGGAAACTTATCATGGAAGATTGGGGTGTTACAATAATGAGGTGATTATTGTGACTCCCTAAGCCCACATGAGCTATGAGTGGTGTCTTAAACAAGGGATAGAATGTAATTAGCCTCATTTCATATGGACGTGGGGATAATGTGCTGGGAAATCCCATTGGATTATTAATATAGATCTTGGACCTTTGGAAGGTGTCCTACGTATCCTGGTTATGATAGGAACAAGTGTCATCATTGTTCAGTGACTTCTCATTATGCTGATGGAAGAGGAAGGATGATCATCCCCCAGGAAAGACTGGGTCTCAATGGTTGGAATGTGGGTGACATGGAGGGACTAAACTGAAGTGGATTTCAATTTGAGATCAGGCCATTTGGAAAGAATCCTATGTGTCCTAGTTATGGCAGGAATCAGAGTCCTTATATCTATTTAAACTATCTGGAGGATTTCATAGAATCTGGTAGGCTTGTTTGGAGGACATCACGAGAGCCAATTGACATGTCTGAAGGATATTGTAGGATCTGTATGGTTTGTTCAAAGGACATCGCAAAATCTAGTTGACATGTCCCAATGCCATAATGAGACATAGATGACATACATTAGTTCCATCATATCATTTGTTATACATGTCTAGAGTTTATCACGAGGTATGGATTGCGATCTTGGAGGGTTTCACAAGACTTGGGTGGCATGACTAGAGGGCACCATATGACTTTCTCTAACACATATTGTGGAATTTTCATGATCCAAATAGTATACCAAAAGAGTTTCGTGTGATCTGGATGATATGTGTTGGTGCGATCACATGACATGGGTGGTTCATATGAAGTGCATGAGGATTAGAGCATATTCTCTTCGCATAATTATCTCATCTTTTTAGTCTTTTTTTGTCCTTTTATTACATATTCCTTTGATCTGTTCTATGTTAATTTGTTTATGTCTTTCATGGATGATTAGGTATGTGGGATTTCCTTCACATAAGATATCCAAATACCTTCACATGATCTATAAGTGATCACATGAAGTGCTTATGTATGTCGCATGATCTTATAGGTTGTTACCTAGATTTTACCTGCTGAAAAACCTTTTCGATCATGAGATCAACTACTCTAAGAAATATGCATTGATGCCTAAGTGAACTGATTTAAGGATCCATGGATTAATTTTTTCATGATGGGGTGTGGATTTATATGCCTCACCACCCCAATTATTTACCACTTTTCATGTTTTGTATTTCAAAAATCCTGGATGGAGTCGGTGGTGGGTTTTGATGTCATATTTTTTTATGAGATCCAACTATAGGTCATTCTGGGGGAATCACTTGATTTTTAGTGACAATGATACCATCTCTTAAATTCCCCATTTATTGAATTATATCAAATTATTGGGGTATTACCTAATCATTTTATCATTACAAGGTACATTCAAATTATCAGGATGATATATTCAAGGGCCTTCATGAGATTAGGGTGCCTGTAGAAAGGACTTCATCTGATCTTGGAAGACTTGTCTGAGACATTTCACGAGATAATGATGGATTGACAGGGGATTTTTTTATATCAAGCCATCATGAAGAAGGTATTTTGTGTGGTCTTTCAGAGTGCATGATAATTCCACATGAAGTTTATGACTGAAAGAGGATCCCTCCTTTTCTCTTTTATTTCCATCTTTTATTATTCAAAGGCATGGGGATCTTGTGAACTTGCACAAGTGTTGTTGAAGACAATCACTATCCCCACTGGTGATGTGATGAGTGACCAAAAAAATGGTCATTTGGTGATGTGGGGAATTTTATGGACAGACCCTTTTGTTTTTATTTGGATCCAAAGTGGGAGAGTAAGACCGCTTGGACATGTCCAAAGTCCTTCACATAGTGAGGGTGGCATGCCAAAGGGGTCTCGTGTGGTGAGGTGGACATGATGCCATGGGATTGTGGTGTCTCACAAACCATATGGGGTGCATTGAATGATTTTTATAACCACAAGAGGATCTTGACTTTTCCCATTTTTATTTCCTTGTTTATTTTACAAAGGCCCGGGTTCTCATGTGGTTGCCTGAGTGTTTTTTCGGATAATCATTATCCCCATTGGTGATGTGTCGCATTACCAAAAAAGGGTCTTATGGTTATGCACATTAATTGTCATTGATAAATCCGTCTTCTTGTATTTGGATCCAAAAGGGGAGCACAAGACCACTTCGACATGTCTGAATCCCTTTTCATGGTGAGGGTGACATGTTGGCAGTCTCTCCGACAACGAGGTTCACATGTCTCCATAAGCTTTCGGTGTCTTTTGAACCATATGGGTCGCATCGTGTGATGTTTATGACAACAATAGGATCCCACCTTTTTGACATTTTCCTCCTATTTTACTAGTATTTTTGTGGTTTTCACCCACTAATTTTCCATGAGGACACCACATGATCATTATGGGATCTCACGATGGCTTGTGAACCTTGTCCTGGTTAATCACCCTACTTTCCTATGGAACATCACATGATCAGTACTAGATATCACTATGGAACACACCCATTTTTTGGGGTAGTCACTTTTCTAAACATGGATGTGTCATGTATTCATTTTTGGATCCCATGATAGCGTACAGACCTCATCAGGGACAATATCTTTGGTCACCTTTGATGGGTTGTGTGTTCATTGATAGATCTCATGATGGAATTCATGCATTATCCGGGAAAATAAATTTTTTATCCTTTGATGTCTCACGTATTCATGGTCTTATAAATCTATATCATGAATGAGGGTGTTTTTAAGTCAAGGCCACTAGTCAAAGGGTTCATGGCTAGTAAAAAAAGTGGCAACCTCACACAATGCCTTCAACAAAAGATCTGTTTTCTGTGCGTACTACATGTTTTATTTGCATGGAGGTAAAAAGAACTTCCTCATAAGGATATAATTATAAATTTTCATCACACATTTGGCCAGGTAGGTGTGGCACTCCTCTGCTTCATGTGCTACAGACTCATTCATGCATGGAATATCTAGGATGCTCATAATGAACTAAGTGAATTGCATCCTAATTCCATCCATGAGCCATCCATGTGGAATCGTGTGTCTTTATGATTGGCTAGGATCGATCATATCAGAGCACATGGTTTTGTGCGTGGACTAATATTATCATGGAAGTGCTTCATATGGAAGTACCAATATGAAATTAAGAGTTTTAGTATGGTCCACCTCATGCGCTGATCTAAGAGCATGTTTTTACTTATCTTCATGTGATATCATATCAAGCATGGTGTCTTCATTTGATGGAAATGTCAACATGAGGAGTTATGTGTGCTGAGGAAGATCCCTTAGTGACTCTCTCATCTGATGAAGGTTGAGAGGAAGATTATTCCCAAACATAGGGAAAATGTTATCAACCTACTTCAGTGGATCAACGTGCATTCTATAATCTTCTTGAAGCAACACCTCAAATAAGTCCATGTATTGGATCATTACATGAAGTTTTGGTGTAAGAAAAAATGACATTAGTGCATCCAAGGGCCCTAAAAATCGTTCATGGCATTGGTAATGCCTCTCAAGGAAGTTGGGTTGGCTTCTAAATGTGCTGGTTTATCTCCCATGGTGGAAATATGGCATCCGAGTGCTAGGTTTAAGATGACCCCAAATCTCACTTATCCATCATGTGATATACCGGACATGTTTCCTTCCATGAAAAAAGTGTGTGATGCACAATTATGACAATAATTAGTGTTGAGATCCTAAAAATATATAATTATTTTTTAATTTTATTAAAGGTATTATATTTTTTATTTCCCAACATGTTGGGTGTCTTATTAGGGATTGATATCATCACCCCTACATGGGAACTTCAGTGGTAATGTACACATTGTTGTAGAAATGTATAATTTTTTTACGAGATTCCAAAATGTTTATAGTGGACTTGGTGTTGTTTTATTAAATTTATATGGTGGAATTAATTGAACATACCATTGTAGATTTCTCAATATTTATTTTTTTAGGTGTTTTCTATTGAGTTTCATTTATGGATTATTCTTATGTTTTTTGTAGGACCTGTATTTTTTTACAGATTAAATATGATATGAAATCACATGCATGGATGCATTTATTTATCAACTATTTAATTTTTTTTTTCTTGTCCCATATTTATAAGATTTTTATATAGTTTTTACTGATTTTGATAATATTTTAAATATTTTTTTATTCCATCGATGTGCTAGTGAATAAACCCTTGCATATTTGATATGTTCTTGGGGTCTCACCCTTGAACTTGTTACCAACATTGATTGGGTATACTATTCAGAAAGTTGTATCATAATGTGTTCTAGGTTATTAATGGTGATTGAAGAATATATAAGTGAAATTTTTTAGTAATTAGGAAAGAAATGATTGGGTGATTCCTGTTCTATCAGTTAGCTCATGAAACCTAACAAAGTGAAAAGATCTTGACACATTCCAATATATCAATCTAATTATTTCATTCTAGTTTCAATATAGTGGTTAATTTGTATATGATTTAATGTAATGAACCATACTAGATAGACATAAAATGCTACCCAAGATAGCTTGGGACAACGTGGAAATAAACACAGGAACCAAATCAATCCTCATGTAAAATAGAAACTATATAAACAATTAATGTATGTCATGGAAGAAATAGTGTACATAAGCCTAAGAAAAAAACCCAAGTAAAAGACTAAACCTATAAAATATAATATTGCTAATAATAAAGTTGAAACCAAATCTCCATGTGAACATCCATCACCACTATCCCATCCCACTAAAAAGGAAACAACAACCGAGGGAATATGGTGAGCTACAAGTCATCCTTCTCTTTACCTGTATCTAATAAGACAAAATCAAAAAATTCATAAAGGAAAAAATAGGGTGTAATGACTAAATCATAGTAGGATACCACCAATAATCTATATAACATCTATCCACATGCATCAATTCATTCTATATTTAATAACAAAACATGTATATAATGTTATTTCATTTGCAAACACACTAAATAAATATCCTTTACTTTTATTTTAAAATAATCCATATTAAAGACCATAAGAATATGAATATATATATGAATGAAATCGGGGAGGGAAAAAATTAAATAATTCATATCTCACATGATAACCAAGTCAAAATATAAATCATGAAACATAAATTAAACAAAGATAATAAAACCCAACCTAGGAGTGTTGTGTCCATAGTCCATAATCCAAGATCTAGAAGCTCCATGTCCATGATTAAGAACCCTAATCAAGATAATCATGTCTTGATCAAAGGGTTATAAAAACTATTTTAAGGAAAATAAATATTTAAAAACCATTTCCAAATCCATATAATATTTAATTTCATAAAATAACCCTTATCTAATTCAAATCATTGAATTTGATAATTCAACCCAAAGGAATTTCTCAAGAACTCAAGGTAATACAAGTGAGAGAACCATTTTATAGAGGCACCAACTTCATGAACAAGGAAAAACTTATTGCCTTTGAATCTCGTGATGGGAGAGAAAAAGATCTAATCCTAATTAACAAAGATCTTAAAGAATTAAGATAAATAACAAGTGATTCACCCTAAGTCACTACTAGATGAGATAGAAATACCAAAAACCCCTTTATGAAATTATTGATCTATAATAAGAGCCAAAGAGTAGAGAATAATCAGTTTAATGGAGATATAATATTTATAAAGGCATTTCAAGACCCTTTATTAATATGATACGTGGTTGTAGTAATCTCCCATAGGAGTTCAGGTGATGAACTTGCATTTTCAAAAATTAAAACCTCCTCCACCACACCTTGGTGCTTCCCACTATAGTGTGGTGGACTTACCTAGGAGACTAACCATGGGGTCTATCCATTATATTCCCTCAAAACCATGGATATTTTGGCATGGAAACGAGATCCTTCACACCCATGGTGAGGCATGTTTGTTGTGATGCATAGGATTAATACCATAAAGGAACATATAGGGTCACACCAAGTAGTGAACATGGTGGATCAATCCATTTTTAATAGGAAACACATAATCACACTAGGTCCACCACTACAAAAAATGGTCATAGTTATTTTCCCCTAGAATACATAAAAACTCATTTTTGATTCATAGTGCACCTCCAATTATCTTGAAACTAAAAAAGAAAATAATATGGGAGGCTCCATACCCAATTCCACATGTTAGGAGTACAAAAATTCAACCCACCATAAAATATTTCTCCCGTAGAAAGTGATCGAGATTCCGGAGATCAAAAAAGGGAATACCACTAATGCCTCACCATTGATTCAGACTAGTTCATCTTGTGGATATCTCACCCAATCCCACTTATACACTAGAATTATTAAAGGATATAACAAACCAAAAAGTCTCTTGTTATCCACCTTAATATTTGATCACCTAAGGAATCTTAACATGAAGCCCGCAATCGACCGCCTTATCTGTGACCTCCCATACTAATGCCTCAAATCATGAAACATATTAGTAGTCATAGGGTGAAAAAACCAACTTGAATAATGTACACTATCCATAAAATCTTTTATTAGAGATATCCAAACAACCAACATACTTTTGAATCACATGACAATATATGGGTATCAATAACAATCACTTGAGGTCTCTCTACTATTAAGGAGTTTACTTAAACACTGAAAATCAATGTCCATTTATTCCCCAAGACAAATATAATCATAAAGTGCTAAATAATAATTCAAATAAGCTAAAAAACAACCCATCAGACTAAACCACATTAAATCTCATCTTAGTGAACAAAATCATAAAATGCCACTGCTCTATTTATTTCTTCAAGGCTTGTGTTTTTAACTTTATGGAAAGTTCATCCGAAACCACATTTCCTTTCCTAGGTTTATAGGAATTATAAAAATAAAAAATCTGAAGATACTCAATCCATCATTTCATATGGAAATTCAGGTCCCTTTGGTTGAAAATATACTTTATACTCTTATGATCAAAATACATATTAAACTTATCACCAAAAAGATAGTGGCATCATGTATTGAGAGAATTCATAACTACTTCCAAATCAAGATCATAGGTAGGATGATGATTCCCATGAGAAAAAATTTGAAGAGATCCATAATTCACCACCCATTTACCTTATATTAGAACACATACCAATCCCATACATAATCCATCATATAAAACATCATATCCCAAACCTGGTTCTGGAAGAATCAAAATTATTTATAAATTCAATATCACATTCAATTTCTTAACTAATATTTATTAATTTTCATTCCATTCAAACATGACACCCTTATAGGTTAACTCATTCATTAGAGATGCAATCTTAGAGATTTCCTAAAAATTGAATTTACTATCCTACCAAACCCTAGAATATTTAGATCTAAAACATTGTTTTGGGTTTCTCCAAAAACATAACTACTTGAATTTTTCAGGATTCACTAAGATGAACCTCTTATATATATCATGGACCAAATCCCAAACCTCTTGGATCCAAAACTCACACTTAGATATCCTTATATACATATAATGTTCCTTAAAAGTAATATGGATAATATCTTTATGATCCCTATGTTTCTCAAATAACCTGTAGTAAACCAAAATATAATAAAAAACCACAAAATATTCAAATAATTGATGAAATATCTGATTTATCAATTATATAAACACCATAAGATAATTATCAAGAACAAATTTCATAACCAAATACTTATAATGTATATATCTGTCCATAAAGGATATATTATAAATATCTTCCTTTCGGGCCCTTAAATAATGTTACCCCAAATGAATATCAGTTTTAAAAAACCATCTATCTCCCCTATGTTGATCAAACATGTCATAAATCATAGGAAAATCATATAAATTCTTAATATTCACCTAATTAATGTTTCAATAATCAAAAAAAATTGGAGGATTTTATATAATTTATTTGCAAAGAGAACTGAAGAATCCCAATGTTACATTATTGGATAAATAAATCCTTTAGTTTAAATATCATTAAGCTAAAACTTAATCTCTTTAAATATAGTAGGTATCATAAAATAAGATGGAATAGAGATTAGATTCATCCTTGAAAGAAATTTGGTGGAAAACTAAACTTCCCTTTAGAGAGGAAACCTAAAAAAATTAACAAAAAACATTAGGGAACATATCCATTGTAGTAGGAAGGGAAATTCTAGAATTCTTCATGGTGATGTTAGGAAACATCTTTTACCTTGGGAATGATATCATTCTATCCTCATAAAATAAATTCACTTCTCTTCAGAATATAGAATCCAACTCACGTTTAAAGATGTGAGTAAACCTAGAAGAAGATAAAAATTGAACCTGGTGATGATAATAATAGATCTGTGATTTAAAGATATCTATGTATTCTATTCCAATGATGAGGTTGAATATATCAAGATCAAGCACAATAAAATCCCACATGGACCCATTTTCAGCGATCTTGACATGGCACTCAGAACATTTGAAACCTCATCCCTCCTTCCCAATGGAGTTGAAAAAATACATCATGAATGGAGTGAGATCCATTCATAATCCCAATAAAATGATCAACTTGGATGATATGAAAGAAATAGAAACAATAATATCAAACAAATATAGGCTAATAGAGGATGAAATAAACTCCATAACTCTCATAGTAGTCAGCCTTAATTCAGATTAATCTAGTACTTAACCCACTGTGAAAGTAATTTTGACCTCAACTCCACCAAGGGGTTTCTTTATTTCATGATTATAAAAATTTTCATAATAATGAGATCCACCACCATTTTTTATGTTATAATGATCTTGGGAGCCTTTGATGAGGGTTTCCAGTTGAACTACCATGGGACACCCTTATTCAAAAATGATGGAAAGTCCTAGGTGCCATTATATAGTCAGTCCTAGCATTCCCATGATTCCTATACTGATAGAAAACCAGATGGTTCTATCCTGAATAAATAACATAAAACTATCTTGGAATAAACTAAGAACAATTTCAATGGTTCCTTTTCTATAAGGATAACACACTCTAGACACTTCCTCATACAACTAAATCTCCACCAAAACCCTTCTTCCAATCCAATTCTTCCTAAAACATAGCTTCTTTATAAACCAATCAAAAAAAATTTCATGCACATGAGGATTATCATTAATTTAATATTATCCCTCAACCCCATAACATACCTCTGACCCTTAAGGTATCTATTAGAAACATGCTCTGGTTATAGGTGAAATAACTTGGTCAAACAGGTTGCATACTACACAACTAAAAGCTCCCCTTTCTCCAAGTTCAAGAATTCATGATTCCTCCTCCTCCTCAAAATCATTTTTTATTTTGAAACACTTTTAAAGGTAAGTGAGAACCCATGCAGCAGTAAAAATTAAGCCCCAAAAGATATGAAATTTTTGCTAAAGAATAATTTGATCTGATTAGAATCAAACTCCCTAAACATTATCCAGGGTATAAAGCTTACCTGAGTGCCTGGATCGACCCTCAAGATGTCTTCATAATGTTCTTCCAAGATGTCCCAAGACTGCATATATTCCTCCAAGATAATCTTCCCCATGTTGAAACCTCTAATCAAGATGTTGTTCTACATATCGATCCATTTACCTTGCCCCTTTGTTGTTTCCACTCTAATCATTTTCCCCAACATTAGGTTGATGACTTCCTGTGGGGCCTTAATATCTAAGACTTGATCCTCCATTTCTTCATCTAAGTGAAGAAAAAGGTCCATGTGATTCATCACCGAATCAATCTGTTTTTGATGATAAAAAGGAGTATCCACCTCTCACTGATGCCCAGGATTCGGAGCAGGTCACACATCCTCACTCTGCAGCCCATGAGGGTGTGTAACCCCCACTAGGGGAGGTTCAGCCCTAAGGTGCACCTGACCGACCACTGCTTGAGAGACAGAGTCCCTCACAGGAAAGCCATCACCATTACATGTTTTTAAAGGAGGCTTACCTTTTCTAGTGGACCTATTAACTGGAGGACTGGGAAGGTTGCAATAATCTTTCCTTGTGCGTGACCTCCGGGTATGTTTGATAAAGCCTTCTGAATCAATAATGGTGTTTTTCCCTTCCTTAAAGAGGATCTAAAATAATCTTATGCAATCCCCACTTATTTGGACTCACCAGGGGATTCCAAATCTGAATCCTCAACTTGGAAGACCTCCCCTCCCTTAGAATACTCCTCACTGGGACTGTCCTCCATCGCAAAATCTTCACCAGGTGCATAACCCGCATCTTCTCCCAACACTGCAAACTGGTTTTGAGAATTCTTGAAACTCCCTCCTGCTTTTTCCTTCTCAGCATAGGAAGGTTTGTCCTACATGGCCTGCGCTGATGTGGCTGGACCGCTTTTCTGTGCAAATCCACGACCCATGTATTGGAAGTAAATTAGAGTTTCATCCAAAACCAATATTTGGGGGTCCTCACACATGTCTATTTCCACATCAACTGCCTCATTCACGGAAGCTTACTCAAGTGGATGCAGCTCCATACCCATACCAACATCCAAGTGCACCTCCCTCTCCTTGTGCCCTTCCACTTCCAGAACCAAGCCTTCCTTCTCACTGATCCTATCCCTTCTGTTAGGAAACTCTCCAGAAGAACAGGGATTACCCAAGTCCTTTTTAAGGTGGTTGAAAATATCAGAGAATTTTGGGTTCAGTTGAGCATCCGTTGGAGCCTTCTGGGGAACCTTCATATCCACAACCCTTGGATCAAAAACCAATGGTGAATTCTCCCTCTAGAGCGGTTGATCATACACTTCTTCCACATTCAAGGTAACACCCTCGGGGCCAGCAGGAATTCCAGACTCACTCTGCGTAGTAGGAAACCCCCTTCCCCCCATGATGAGAAAGGTTGTGGCGGCATACAGATTGTAGATTCCCCAAGCGTTGACATGAAGAATAAAATTATGACCATGATTCGAAAATCACTAGTTGTCTATAGTGAAACTCCTCCCCTAATGTGATCTATATCCAATCAACCGGAGGCTTAGAAACATCCACTTCCATACAAATGCATGGGGATATTGGGTGACACACTGATTTGGTGCGGCTATCCGAGTACAAGAAACAACCGACCAAATTTCCTAGCATTTGAATGATGTAGGGGTTTTGAAATGTAAGGGGAGGATAGGAAAACTTACCCAAATTTCTGTTGTTGGAGTATCCCGTTTCATATGGAATTCATAGGACCATCGGAAAAGGTAGAACCGAGAGTCGATGCAGGTGCAAGGAGATCTTTCCAAAGCTTGAATATGGTCCTCCTCTGACGAAAAGTGAGCCATAAAATGGTGGTTGTTGAGAAGCCTGATAGAAGCGTGATCCTGTAAGCCCCAGGCACCGAACACGAATCTATCGAAAGCATCGACCGATGGGCGGCTGCTCCTGAAACGGGCCACCAATGTTTTTTTGAGGAGTGTCGAAGCTTCTGAGAACTCCGATAGAGAAAGAGAAAGATTAGTGTATCTGGAGTGAAAATCGGGGACTTTAGGGAAAATCTCAATTACAGGGAAAGGCATGAGGGAGTTCGGATTGGAGAAAAGAGAGAAAGTGGGCCGAACTCTGAGGGGTCCCTCCCCCTCCGGTGGGGGAGGGACCGGATCTACGGCCATCGCCGCCTAGATCAACTCAAAGCGTAGAGCTCCCGATGCCATGAGCGCTTCACATGTCCATGACATGGGAGGAGATTCATGATTCCTCACCACTCACAAAGTTTTAGGATAAAATTGTTGATTTAATGTAATGACCTAGTGTTTTAGTAAAATTTCCTTCCTAAATAAAGACATGTTGTATTATATTATATAATATTATACAAAAAAATATATTATTTCATTACTAAATACTATTACATTAATACACAATGAATCCAATTAAAATTCTAAACATTACAGCTAGGAAAAAATATAGAATATAAAATCTACAATAGGAAAGTATGGATTTCCCTAATCTACTAAAATCATCGCCCTCACTACAAACACTATAGAGAAGAAGTAAAATATTAGTAAACCAAGATAAATTATGGACATATAGAACCTTGAGAGGAATTCAATAAAATATTGAGTAAAAGAATAGATTTATAAATATAGGTAGTAATTGGATTGTTGGAATAGTAATGTGACCATTGGGAATAGTAATGTGACTGTTGGGAATAATAACCTAACCTTTGGAATAGTAATTGTACGAAAAATTATAAATTTTAATAAAATTAATATTTATCATTATTAATTTGAATAAATATAAATTTTATAATAATAAATAAATAAATATCATTGTAAAGAAATTCAATGAAAATATAAGCACATTTTTAATAAACTGTATTTTAAAGTATTTTGTAAAAATCATTATTTTTATATGAAAAATTAAAATTTCCTTTTATAGAAATTTATTTTTATAAAATTAATATAAATTTGAAAATTAGAATTTCTAAATTATCTGAGGGTAATTGTTTGGAAATTTTCTAAAATACCTTAATTTTTAGGTGAATAGTAAAAACACAGTTTTTTATATAACCGACGTATCTTAAAGTACATCATTCATGATGTAATGGTGAAATAATCCTTTTAGAACATTAGGTTTAGACATTTTATATTTAATTTCATAAATATTTCATTAAAATATAATAAACTCAACTTCCCAAACTAAAAACAACTTTCCAAAACCTAAAGTCAAAAGTAATTCTTTAAAATATCAATTTTTCTCTCTTTTCACTTTCCTTTTTCATAAATTAATGAATTAGAATTATAAAGGGTATTTAAAGTCTTAAAATCATTATATTATATTAATATATGATTTATAGGGGCAAAAAATCACTATTACATGTTTTATCTTTGATATATTATTTTATTCAATATTTTATTCTAAAAATACCCCTATCTTGAAGTTTAAATAACCCCTTTCCTTACCATTGGAAAACCACTCCTCCCACCCATTAAAAAGCCCAATATCTACCCAATTATACCGATTAATCCCCTTAGAATACTTAGGGACGTTATAGAGCAATCAAACTCCAATCACCAAGGAGATATAGTGTTGTACAAGAGAAGCTACACCAAGGAGAGAGTATGTCTCTATTAACTCTTCCCTCTTTTCTTCATCTCTTTCTTATTTTTACCCTCTTCCTTTCAAAACCATATACTAAAAAATTAATTATAAAGTATGTTAAAATTATATTAATGATGTTAAACTATTGTAATTATCATATTTTTGAAAATTATAAATGTTATAGTTCCCTCTTTCCTTCCTTTTGACAACATCCTGTTAAAGGTCGGTTAACCACGTATGGAGAAATTTTAAAGAAAATTATTAAAACCACATTAATTGATGGGAAATATGAATTATATATAGTATATAAATATGTAATTACTTCTATTCTATGCTTCTAGGATTAATTATATTATTTAATAAATTCTAGTTAATATAATAGCAAAATTCAGGGAAAACGAGAAATATTTAAGAAAAACATGATATCAAGACAATTCGATTTCATCAAAAAAATTATGAAATAAAATCAAATGATTACAATTAATAAATAGTTATATAAATGAATATAATTAACTTCTATATAAGAGTTTTAATAAACATAAGTTTATTATTCAGAAGTCTCAAAAGTGATGAAATTAGGCAGGAATTTAGGTAAGGGGATTCTTGAACCCAACACCATTTACTTGGATTTTCCCTATTTCTCAACAATATTAGTACGAATATTCATTTAATTTTCCTTAAATATAATTTAATTATTCTTACCTTTTCTTTTTGAGGATATACATGTTTCTAAATTGGGTTTTATGAAAAATATAAATATTTTCTAAAAAGAAATCCTCTTTCCAAAACACATATCGACTCCCTTGAGATTGTTTCTTCTTCACTCAAGATTGATGATTCTTATACCAAGTATGTTGTTCCATTTTTCATTTGGGAACACCAAAGTTCATTCATGAATGCAAGCTTTATAAAATTCCTAGGAAACCCATTTCTTTTAATGGGTTATTTTATGACAATAATTGTTATACATTATATATGGATTGCATGAATATGTTAATGTTATGTTGTGATGGATGGGACCATAATTATATAGCCACCACTACAAAATAGGCCTTTAATAGTTATAAAAATTTCCTTTATCAGTTCTAGAGAATCCTTTACTACCATAGAGAGATTAAAATCCCAAGACATTTATCAGTGCTAAAAAAGCACTAATAAATGGGTCCTTTATCGGTACTTTTTTTACTGCCGATAATGTTTGAACTTTATCAATGATTTTAAAAGCATTGATAAAGGGGAATGATGTAGTGTGATGTAAGAACATACCACATCACTATTGCAGTGTACTGTAATAGAACACCATAACAAATAAAACACCACAATATCTACAAAATCAAGTACTAATATATAATTTAAATGAAATAAAATTTATAACCCAAATACAAGAAAAAACACTATATTATAAAAATTTAAAAACATTGTTTTATATAATTACATAATTACAAATTTTTACTTACATTAAAAAATATAAATGTCCCTTATCTTTTGATCTGAACCCCTACTTGAGAAAAAAATGCAATTGTATAAGAAAAAAAAAATTATGTTATAAATAATATAAAAAAAATTAATAGAAAGTGTTAATTTTAAGCTAAACATTGATTCATTCCAAGAACACTATGTATCATATTGAGTTGTGGTTGATTCGTGCACGTAACACCATTTCTTGTTCATCTTCGTGAATTATCTCTAATAAAATTAACAAAATAATTATATGATAAATATGATAATGAAATTAATTAAGTAATATTAGATAGAATGATGATAAAAAAATCTAGGATTGTTTTCTTGGTTTTGGTGATGTAATATGAATTTTATATGAAAATGAAACTTATATATTGAAAATATTCACTTGGAGTCATATTGGTCAGATCATGCATCAGATTGAGTTTCATCTAATTCCAACACATCTCAAATGACTTGTGGATCATTTTACTAAAGTATCAAAACAATCTGAATGCATTTTATTAGTTTTTATTGCATCAATTTTTTTTACTTAAATGTCATTTTAAATTGGAAACACGCACTTTTACTTTTATCGATCACATCGTGTGTTGGTTTGAGGTGATAAAAATTGATACGTGTTAAAAATCACTTATTAATCAATGTCCTCAATTGTAAATACAATCTGATCATGTTTTCCCAGTTTTCAATGAGTGACACTTTTTGAACTAAAATGTCAATTTTAAACCGATAACAAACACATTGAGTCATACCAGTCACACCGTGCATCGGATTGATATGTTTCATATTCCTACACATCCCATATGACTTATGGATCATTTTAATAAAGTATAAGAATAATTGGGATACTTTTTCTCATTTTTGAGTAGGCTAGTTGTCCTTTTTACTAAAATTGATGTCAAATTTAAATAAAATGACGCATTTGGAGTCATACCGGTCACACCATGCATCAGATTGAGGTTTTACTAATTTCTACACATACCAAATGAATTATGTATAATTTTACTAAATTATAAATAATATTTTAATGAATTCAATTGTTTTTCATACGTCACTTTTCTTTTTCACTAAAATTTTATTTTAAACTAAAAACACGCACTTTGACTCATACCGATCACATCATGTATTAGATTGATGTGAGACTGATTAATAAATGTCAAAAATTATTTATTAATTTATTTCCTAAATTATCAATAAAATACGAGCACATTATCTCGATTTTTAGTGCATGTCACTTTTTGAACTAAAATGTCATTCTTGAACTAATAACGGAAACTTTGAGTCATACCGGTCACACCATGCGTCGGATTGTGGTGCGGATAATTCTTAAACATACCAAATGAATTATAGATCATTTTACTAAAGTTTCAAAACAATATGAATTCTTTTTCTCAGTTTTTGAGTTGGCAAATTGTCCTTTTTATTAAAATTGATGTCAATTTTAAATTGAAAGATGCACTTTGAGTCATACCGGTCACATCGTATGTCGTACTGAGGTGAGGTTGATTCCTAAATGTCTCAAATGAATTAGGAGTATTTTTAGTAATGTATCAAAACAATATGAATTATTTATCTTGGTTTTGAGTATGTCACTTCTCCTTTTTACTAAAATGTCATTTCGAACTAAAAACACACAATTTTACTCATATTGATCACACCATGTGTCTTTTTCATGTGAGACTAATTCCTACACATCACAAGTGACTTATGAAAATATTTAAGAAATTATCAAGACAATTTTTTGTAACACCCCCGACATGGGAGCCACTAAACTGTTGCTCCGAGCCGGGTGGTTACATGACCTTAAGCGCGCCTCCCCATATGCCAAAGGCTGCCGACTAGCAGCAGGGGTCTATGTAGTCAAGTGGGGAGACTATACCCTCTTTTTATCAGAGTAAGCCACAATAGAATAAACCAAATAGAAGAAACAATAACCAACAAACAAGGAACATTTATAACAAACATTTCCAACAGTAAATATGTTATGTCATACTACAAGTGAAAAAGTGAACAAAGCCCAAAATAAAGACAACGGCCAAATCCCCAAAATGGTCCCAACTCCAAGTCCGGATCCTCCACCCATGTCACCCATGTCCACTGACTATCTAGTAAATACCTTTTCCCTTCTCCTGAACTACAAACATGAAGTCTGTTGGGGCAACCAACGGCGGCCCGAGCAGGGTGTGAGTACAACTCAGTAGGTCACCACCAACGGTGTCTACAAAATATCCAGTATGAACTGGTAGTGCATGAAAAAGGAATATGAATGATAGTTTCCAAGTAATTAATTAAGGTGTCATTAACAAGTTTAGAACCAAGCCATTTCCATCCCATTACCATTCATTTATTACCAATTATCATCACCTACCATTCATCACATTTCCATGGGTTAAACACATACATTATGTTACATGGGTCTAAGTCCAACAATCACATGCAAGAGGGTAAACACATCATTATCCTATCTCACTAGGACTAACCCCCTCATTGAAACCATAACCTCACCTCGAAGCCTCAGTCCGGGTGGATGCAACTGTTAGTAGAATATACCCTCAGTCCCCTTTGCTAACTCGTGCATTTAGGGTGGAGTTTAGAACCTCATTCTTCACTCGACCCGTGGGCGTAGGTCATAATTTCATGCCCCACTCTACGAATCCATGTGCACATGCTTATATATAAGTAACCATGAACCGTCCAAACCATTTCCCTTCGGCAAACACTATTCACAATAACCCACGTGGGAATCCACATCATGCCTTAACCCATTAACACATTACCATTTCACATCATTTAACCATTCACCCAATTCCCATGTGTTATGCCTATCTCACTAGCATTCAACAATAAACCCATAATCTATCCCATTATGGTTTTTAATCAGTTTGCACATTAACCCATTTAACCCGTTCATCATTCACATGAATCAACCATTTAACCCATTCCACTCTAACCATTAGGTTGTTTCCAAGTCTAGGTTCATCACCTAACTTCAATTCCAAGTTCAACCAATCATTCCAATATATTTATAAAGGGATCTAAAATTCATTACAACAAGGTCAATTGTTTAATATCAATCCCTAAATCTGAGAAAAGTCGTCAGATCCCATGGATGGCCCTAAATTAGGTCAATTCAATCCCAACACATCCCACGGAGATTGTGAGGGTTCCCATTTACCATTTTAAACACCATTATTTCCAAACATGCCTATGTTATTCAAATCATAACCAAAGGAAAACAGTAACATAACTAAACATGCACAAATACCCAAATAACTATGGGATTTCACTTGTAGATCACCTACCTTGAAACCGTGGTTGAAGGAACTCTCAATCTAGTCCTTATACCTTGATCCGACCAACCTTTGAAGCTTCAACCTAAAACTCACCCAAAATTTAGGGTTTTAGTGCTTCGGAATGAGAGGGAGAGAAGATGCAAACCCTAAACCAAAAAGAGAAACAAGGATGGGATTAGCCTTATCTGGAGAATCAATCCACAACCAACGGCACAAAAAATGCCTTGGAATCGAAGGATATCGGTCTCTTGGAGCCTTTGTGTGATTTGGTTCGTGTCTAGGGTGGAGAGGGAGGGAATGAGAGGAAATCCCGAGTGGGGTTTTAAATTCCGAAGTGGAAAACTTGTAATTTCTTCCAACTTTAAGTGGTTGCACGGTTAGTCCACACGGTTTGGAAAACCGTGTGCAGGCCACTGCTCGGAGGGGGAGGGGTCGCACGATTTATCCACACAGTTTGGTGAATCGTGTGCAAACTGTGCACATGCTTCTGTTCGGAAGAGGAAGGGTCACACGGTTTATCCTGGGCAGGCCGCACGGTTTACATGACCATGCACAGGCCGTGCGCCCTGACCTGTCTTGCCCAGATTTCCTTTCTTCCATGCCACGAGCCCCCGGGACACCCCTAAGGCCTCTCACACTTTCAGGAAACATTTTAATGCCCCAAAAAACAAAGGGTTCAACCAAAACACAAAAAAACATACCTTTCCAAAAATCGGGGTCTTACAACCTCCCCACCATATGACGGCTCTTCCTTGAGCCGAGTTTCCAAGCCTCATTGATCCACCGAAGAGAAGAGTTCGGGCCACTGAGCTCGCATATCCGATTCCCGCTCCCAAGTTTCTTCCTAAACTTTCCCATGATACCATAGTACTCGCACTAATGGCACAACCTTGCCTTGCAAGACCTTTTCACTACGATCCACCACACGAACTGGATGCTCCTCAAAGTACAGATCAGCCTCAAGCTCCACATCCTCAACATCAACCGCATGAGATGGGTCAGGGTGATACCGTCGAAGCTGCAACACATGAAACACATCATGCATCCCACCATACCGTTGTGGAAGAGGCAACCGGTAAGCCACTGGTCTGATCCTCTCCACAATCTCAAAAGGTCCTACATACCTAGGTGCCAACTTGCCCTGCTTTCGTACCTGACGGTGACCCTACCTTGGCGACACCCGAAGGAACACTTTATCACCCACCCCAAACTCAATAGGTCTACGCCGTCGATTTCCATATGACTTCTGCCTACTCTGAGCCATATCCATTCGCTTCCTGATCCACTTAACTCTCTCTGAAGTCTCCTGCATGAGACTTGGTCCCAACAACTCAGGTTCATCGGCCACTAGCCAACACAATGGAGATCTACATGGCCTCCCGTAAAGCACCTCAAATGGTTCCATCTGAATCGTAGCCTGAAAAATGTTGTTGTAGGAAAACTCAATCAATGATAGGTGTCTCTCCCAAGAACCACCAAAGTCTAAGACACAAGCTCTTAACATGTCCTCCAACACTTGGATCATAGGTTCCGACTGCCCGTTCGTCTACAGGTCGAAATCCGTACTCAAAAACACCTGCGTACCAAGTGATTTCTGCAACCCTTGCCAGAAACACGATGTGAAACATGGGTCTCAGTCCGAAACAATTTTCCACATCACCCCATGAAACCTCACTATCTCCCAAACATACAGCTCAACCAACTGGTTGACTGTAATGGTCTTTTGAATAGGTAAGAAATGATCTTATTTCGTTAACAGATCCACAACCACCCATATTGCATCATTATTTTGTGGCGTCCTCAAAAGACCCACGACCAAATCCATGGTAACATCATCCCACTTCCATTCCGGATTGGGAAATGGATGCAACAAACCACCTGGGCATTGATGCTCAGCCTTCACCTGCTGACAGGTAAGACATTGTTCCACAAATCCTGCAACTTCCTTCTTCATTACAGGCCACCAAAACTGCCTTCAGAGATCACGGTACATCTTGGTAAAACCAGGATTCACTACCCACTTTTATGCATGGAACTCTCGCATCAACTATTCTCGCACACACTTTGGCACAACCACACGTTCATGAACATGAACAACACCGTCCACGCCTACGGCCCATCCAGAAGGTAGCTCTCCACATTTAAGCTTTTATTTCATGTTCAAACACTTGGGATCTTCAAGATGACCTTCCTTAACTCAACTCAAAAGCGTCGACTCCATCGTTAAGGAAGCAAGGGTGACCTAACCACTCTCCTTCTTCACCTCCAGGTGCATTTCTACAAACAAATCCATCACCTTACACTCGGTGCTGGACTCCTAAACCATCTGATTCTGAACCTTCCTGATCAGAGCATCAGCAACACTGTCCCCCTTTCCCGGCATGTACACCAACTCAAATTCAAAATACTGGAGATATTCAACCCATCTCCGCTGCCGAAGATTCAGATCTCACTGAGAGAATATGTACTTTAAACTCTTATGGTCGGTAAACACAGTAAACTGTTATCCCAATAGATAGTGCCTCCAGCACTTCAAGGCGTACACTACTGCAGCCAACTCAAGGTCATGAGTGGGATAATTCTACTCATGGGGTCTCAACTGCCTTGACCCGTAAGCCACCACCCACTCATCTTGAATCAACACAACCCCAAGTCCGATTCCGGATGCATCAAAAAATACGTTGTACTTCTTACCCGGCTCGGGTAAGATCAAGATATCTGTGGTCATCAACCGCTTCTTCAACACTTGGAAGGAATTCTCACAAGCCTCAGACCACTCGAACCTAATTCATTTCTTCGTCAATCCTGAGATTGGTGCTGTCAAGAGAGATAAATCATGAATGAACCTTCGGTAATACCTGTCCAAACCCAGAAAAATCCGAACATCAGAAACACTCTTGGGCTGCTCCCAAGATACAACTGCTTGCACTTTCTCTAGATCCACTGACACACCTGCCTTCGAGATGATGTGACCCCGAAAATGTACCTCACCTATCCAAAATTAGCACTTGGATAGCTTGGCGTATAGACAAAGCTCTCTTAGCATACCCAAGACGATGTTAAGATGTTGGGCATGATCATCGTGAGTTTTCGAGTACACTAAGATATCGTCAACAAAGATAACCACAAACTGATCTAGATAGGGATGAAAGATATGGTTCATCAAATACATAAACATCATCGGTGCATTGGTCAAGCCGAAAGGCATTACCATAAACTCAAACAACCCATACCGACTCTGAAAAGCTATATGTGGTATGTCGGAAGACCTCACCCTCAACTGGTGGTAACCGGACCTTAGATAAATCTTTGAAAACACCGATGCACCCCTCAACTGATCAAACAGGTCATCAATTCTAGGAATAGGGTACCAGTTCTCCACTGTCATCTGATTTAACTTTCGATAGTCAACACACAGTCTTAACGACCCGTCAGCCTTCTTTGCAAAAAGTACGGAAGATCCTCAAGGTGACGTACTAGTATGGATAATCCCCTTACGCTCCAACTCCTCAAGCTGAACCTTCATTTCCTGGAGTTCTTCCAGTGCCATTCGGTATGGCGGAATAGAAACTGGCTCCGCTCCCAGTAGCAACTCGATCATGAACTCGACATCCCTCTCGGGTGGTAACCCTGAGAAATCATCAGGAAACACATCTTGAAACCGATCCACCATGGGAGGAAAGATATATTAGTCTCCTCTTTCATTATCATCAAGCACGATACATGAAACTCAAGCTGTGAGTCCATTCAACTACTGACCAAATGGTCCTGCACACCCTGATCGAACATCCCATTCGTCACGATGGACATAAGCATCACCCTCAAGCGACCTGAATGATACTCTACGATGGTAACAATCTATGTGTGCCCGATACAACACCAACAATCCATTCCAAGGATTCGGTCAAACCCTGACATCTCAATAATGAACAAGTCCCACAGAAAACAATACCCATCGAATTCCAAGGCACACCCCTTTCATTTCTTGATATCCTCAACCTGCACCCCCAACGGAGTTTCAATTGACATAACTCCACACACCGTCTCCACAGGTAAACCCAACGCTACCACAAGTTGAGCAGATACAAAGAAGTGTGTGGAACCTGTGTCAAACAACGCACTACCAAAAGTAGAAGCTACAAGGATCGTACCTCGAATAGTCGATGGTCCATCTTCTCCATCACTAGGCGTAAACTGAACTGCCTGAAGCTGACCTGCCCCTCTACCCTGGGCTCCAGCCTGAGTACTTTATGCTACATGGCCCTGCTAGCATGAGCGATCTTTCCCTGGAGTTCCACGTCCACCACCCCTGCCAGTACGGCCCATGGAGCTCCAACTACCTGCCTGATATGGGGAAACTGATCCCCTTCCTGTATCTGGTACCTGCCTTCCACCATCATACTCACCCACCTGCTGAGGTTTCCTGTAGAACTTCGGCACATGTCCCATCCTTCCGCATGAACGGCACTCAACTGGAGGTCGAGGACACTGACCACTCATATGCCCCGGCCTACCGCACTGATATAATAACACCTAATTTCCACTCTGAGAGGCTGACCCTCTCTTCCAGCCACTTTGCAGACTTCCACCATGCAGTGAGATCTCATGGCGTCGCTTTCGACCTTTGGTAGTTGCACCGCTCATCTATCCCACTGGCACCACAGGCCCACTACTCGAAGCTCCCTTAAGGTTTCCTTCCGAGATCAGTGCCTGATCTACTACCTCTGCGATCCTCCTCAAGTGGAAGATGTTTACCTAAGACCTGATCTCATATCTCAGCCCATCCTGGAAACGCCTTGCTACTACTGCCTCATCCCCTTCTAACACTGGGACAAAGCATCTCAAGTCAGTGAAGCGACTAGCATAGTCCATCACCGATGGCGACCCCTGAGTCAGGCTTATAAACTTTTCATCCCACTCCTGTCTTAAGGTCTCTGGGTAGAAATGCTCCAGAAACATTTCTTGAAAAACCTTCCATGAGATTCCCTCATCCTACTCTATTTGAGCTTGAATGTCCCACCAACGCCTAGCCTAGCCTCACAACATATAAGCATCCAGCTTCACTCTCTTTTGAACAGGGGTCTCCAGATGGTCCAGTATCGTCTGGACAGACTCTAACTAGAACTCCGATACTTCTGGTCCACCCACTCTGGTGAAGGTTGGAGGGTGCTGCAGTTGGAACTCCCAAGTCAACTCAACATACTCAGTACAACCCACCCTGGGTCCCAATCCATCATCTACATAAGGCGAGCCAAGTTCTCCCGAAACTGGTCTTCTCTACCTTCATTGATCACCACATTTTCTTGATCCTCTAGTGGAGGAGTGTTCTCAGAAACATCCTCTTGTTTTCCAACTGGTAACCAATGTCGTGGTGGCATTTTTCTACAATGCCAAGCACGAGATTTTAGAATTCATACCATAATCTTTCATGACTCCATCAAAAGCTCTTTACTAGATACAACAACCCATTTTCATACACTAACCCAACAACATTTTCCAATTTGTTTCAAACCCTTTTATTTCATTAAAAATCATTTACCCACTTGTTTCATTTCATTATTCTCATTATTTATTAGTTTCATGAAATGAATGATGCACCCTACTTTCCTGCCTCACACACCCACTCCATGCGTGTGCCTAACACAATGCATGTCACCTATCTACCTAGGTGCCTAAAAATGATGCATGAGTGAAAATCCTTGTGCCGTTAAGGCCACGGGCCAAATATCATAAAACAGTCACATCAAACCACATGTGCATCACCCAACGGTGAAATATCATCAACTGTAACAACACACAACGAAGAACAACAATTCCCACCCAGGGTGACTTGGGTTTTCCCAAGTACATGGGTTAGCTACTCCCAAGAACGATCTCATTACCAAGGCTTGACACGTCTAATCCCTTGGCTAACAATCCTGAATAACAAGACCTCAGAGAAGGAGAAGAAAAACCTCCTATGATACAACTTTGTAACGCCCCCGACACGGAAGCCACCAAACTGGTGCTCTGAGCCAGGTGGTTACATGACCTTAAGCGCGCCTCCCCGTACGCCAATGGCTACCGACTAGCAGCGGGGGTCTATGCAGTCGAGTGGGGAGACTATACCCCCTTTTTATCAAAGTAAGACATAACAGAATAAACCAAATAGAAGAAACAATAACCAAAAAACAAGGAACATGTATAAAAAACATTTCCAATAGTAAATATTCCATGTCATACTACAAGTGCAAAAGTGAACAAAGCCCAAAATAAAGACAATGTACAAATCCCCAAAATGGTCCCGACTCCAAGTCTGGATCCTCCACCAAGTGTTACCCATGTCCACTCACTATTTATCAAGGACCTTTTCCCTTCTCCTAACCTGCAAACATGAAGTTTTCTCGAGTACCCAACGGCGGCCCGAGCAGGGTGTGAGTACAACTCAGTAGGCCACCACCAATGGTGTCTACAAAATATCCAGTATGAACAGGTAGTGCATGCAAAAGGAATATGAATGATAATTTCCAAGTAATTAATTAAGGTGCCATTAACAAGTTATAAATCAATCCATTTCCATCCCATTACCATTCATTTATTACCAATTATCATCACCTACCATTCATCACATTTTCATGGGTTAAACACATAAATTATGTTATATGGGTCTAAGGACAACAATCACATGCAAGAGGGTAAACACATCATTATCCTATCTCACTAGGACTAACCCTTTCATAGAAACTATAACCTCACCTCGAAGCCTCAGTCCGAGTGGATGCAACCGTTAGGAGAATAGACCCTCAGTCCCCTTTCATAACCCATGCATTTAGGGTGGATTTTATAACCTCATTCTTCACACGACCCGTGGGCGTAGATCCTCATGTAATAACCCACTCTACGAAGCCATGTGAACATGCTTATATATAAGTAACCATCCACCGTCCAAACCATTGCCCTTCGGCAAACACTATTCACAACAACCCACATGGGAATCCACATCATGCCTTAACCCATTAACACATTAACATTTCACATCATTTAACCTTTCACCCAATTCCCATGTGTTACGCCTATCACACTAGCATTCAACAATAAACCCATAATCTATCCCATTATGGTTTTTAATCAGTTTACACATTAACCCATTTAACACGTTCATCATTCCCATGAATCAACCATTTAACCCATTCCACTCTAACCCTTAGGTTATTTCCAAGTATTGGTGCATCACCTAAATTTTATTCCAAGTTCATCCAATCATGCCAACATATTTATCAAGGGCTCTACAATTCATTACAACAAGGTCACTTGTTTAGTATCAATCCCTAAATCTAGGAAAAGCCGGCACATCCCATGGATGGACCTAAATTAGGTCAAGTCAATCCCAACACGTCCCGCGGGGATTTTGAGGGTTCCCATTTACCATTTTAAACACCATTATAACCAAAAACGCCTATTTTATTCAAAACATAACCAAAGGAAAACAAGAACATAACTAAACATGAACAAATACCCAAATAACTATGGGATATCACTTGTAGACCACCTACCTCGAAATCGCAGTTGAACGCACTCTCAATCGAGTCCTTAGACTTCGATCCGACCAACCTTTTGAGCTTCAACATAAAACTAACCCAAAAGTTAGGGTTTTAGAGATTCGGAACTAGAGGTAAAGAAGATGAAAACCCTAAACCAAAAAGAGAAACAAGGATGGGATTATCCTTACCCGGAGCTTCGATCCGCAACCAACGGCACCAAAAACGGCTTGGAATCGAAGGAGATCGGTCTCTTGGAGCCTTTGGGCGATTTGGTTGATGCCTTGGGTGGAGAGGGAGGGAATGAGAGGAAATCTCGAGTGGGGTTTTAAAGCCCGGAGTGGAAAACTGGTAAGTTCTCCCAACTTTCAGTGGTCGCACGGTTTGTCCGCATGGTTTGGAAAACCATACGCAAACCATTCGCATGCCACTGCCTAGAGGAAGAGGGGTCGCACGATTTATCCACATGGTTTGGCGAACTGTGCACAAACCGTGTGCATGCCTCTATCTGATGGAGGATGGGTCGCACGGTTTAGCTTGGGCAGGCCGCACGGTTTACCTGACCGTGCGCAGGCCGTGCACCCTAGCCTATCTTCCCCAGATTTCCTTTCTTCCATGCCCTGAGCCCCCGGAACCCCCCTAAGGCCTCTCACACTTTCAGGAAACATTTTAAATACCCAAAAACAAAAGGTTCAACCCAAAACACAACAAAAACATACCTTTCCAAAAACCTGGATCTTACAATATGAGTGTGTTTTCTTAGTTATAAATGAGTGAAACCTTTTAAACTAAAATATTGATTTATTCTAATAATAGACACATTGATTCATATCGGGAATATCTTCTATCAGATTGAGGTGGGATGATTCCTACAGATCATTAATGACTTATGGATTGTTTCCCTAAAGTATCAAAAATATATATATTAATTTGATTAGTTTTGAGTTGGTTGGTTTTCCTTTTTACTAAAATTCATTTCAATTTTAAATAAAAAAGATGCACTTGGAGTTATACCGGTCACACCATGCATCAGATTGAGGTGAGGCTGATTCCTACACATCCAAAATGACTTATGGATCATTTTCATAGATTATTAAAACAATAATAATATGTTTTCTCAGTTTTGAGTATGTCAGTGGTCTTTTTTACTAAAAGTAATGTTAATTTTAAATAAAAAGAAGCACTTGGAGTATGTAAAAAATTATGGTAATTGTTTTTGAAAGAGGAAATTTAATTGTGGTAGGGAAAAAATGATCATATTCGGTAATCAGTCAATTAAATACTAACTTAAATAGGGTGGGTTTAGTTGTTTTTATGATGAAGAGATAAAATTGATATATATGTTTTACTAATTAGAATTGGGAGATTGTTAATAATTAAAATAGTGATGAAACATCGGAGGAACTTAATGTTGAATTGAGTAGCATAGGGGGGAGAACATAGGGATGAGGTAAACTCAAAATAAGACATTAATGGTGAGAAAAATAAATAAGGATTATCAACTATATATTATACAAGTAAGGCTGAAATCAATGAATAAAATATCATTGGTGATCAGACGGTTTTAGTGCAAACTCAGAAGAGTATGACTCTAAAAAAATCTCATTTCTTCCCAAGTAGAGCCTAAATAATTTATAGAGGCTGAAAAGGATAATAATTCGATCAAATATATGCCTGAGGATCTGGATCCTAATAAGAATAATGTGACATGGTAAATTGTTCCAATGTTGGAAGAAATAAATATTATCATAACCGAGTGGGTCTTCTGTAAAAAACTCATTGACTATGGAAAAGTGGATCAAAATAAAGAATGGATAATCTGAGATAGGAATTCCTAGATAAAATAAATTTATATCTATGATAAATTTACTCCCATATCTTGGTTATAAATTGTTTTAATTTTCATGTCTATTTTAGTGAAAGAATAGTTAAAATTATACCAAATGGATTTCAAATATATGTTCCTAAATGGAGTTCTTATGGGGGAGTATACATTGAGAAATTAGATGGGTTTATTATGGATGAAAATGAGAGAAAGGTGTTCTAGTTAAATAATTATTTATATAAGATAAATAAATCACTGAGGACCTAGTATTTAAGGATGGATCAATACCTAAGAAATCATTATTTTTAGCAAGGTAGAGTTGATCACAACCTCTATATCAAGAAGGGTAATTATCAAATGATGTTGGTACTCATATTTATTGAAGATATAATATTTGAGGATTGGAAAGAGAATAATTCAATTTTTTTATAGATCATATGAGTTATGATATTGATATGTCTATGATTAGTGAGTTAAACATTTTCCTTGGTTTATAGGTGAATCAAAGAAATCATAGAACATTAATTTCTTAATAAAAATATAAAAAAAGTCTACAAAGTGATTTTCAATGGAATATTCCAAACCAATGAAAATATTGATCACTATATGGATTAATTTTTCAAAAGTTGAGGATTGCAAAGATGTAGATTTCATGGAATATTGGTATTGGGAGCTTATTAAACCTCACAACAACATGAACCAACATTGGGTTTGATGTATTTCAAGTTTCACAGTACCAATATTGTCCCAAGGAGAGACGCATGCTATAAGGGAAGACGATACATCAATATATCTAAAAACAGTGAATTTAGGGATATTTTATTATAGGATAATCCAACTAGAGTTGTTGGGATAAACAGATGTGGTCTAAGAAGGTTCAGTGGATAACCGAGGAAAAGTAAAGATATCGAAAAACCTGGATTTTGTTCGAGCATTGGTTTCTTTCGACCCTTGAATCATTTGATCTTTGGAATAGTTGGGGCCTTGATTCTAGCCTAGATTTGATCCTGAATTCGACAACAAGGAGTGCTGGTAGTAGGTGGCTTCCACAGAGAGCTTCAGATATCGTGAAATGGTTCGCGATAGTTAGGGTTCTTAAAATAGATCAGATACTTTTATCAATGCTTCCAAAAAAGTGATGATAAAGATCCATTTTATCAGTGCTAAGTTAATAAGCGCTGATAAAAAAGAATCTTTATCAGCACTAAAAAAGTGTTTATAAAGATTCATTTTATGAGCACTTATTACTTAAGCACTAATAAAGGATTTGTAATTATAATTATAAACCTATTTTTTAAAATATATTTATATATTTATATATATATATTTAATAAATATATATAAATATATTGTAAATATATTCTTTATTTAAATAAATTTATTATAATTATATAATTATTCATTTATAATTATATCAATAATTTTCAAAAATAATATTTGTATAATTATATATATAAATATTTAATATATATATATATATATATAATTATAGTAAATATATTCATTATTTAAATAAATGTATTATAATTTAATAAATATTTATCTATAATTATATAAATGTTTTTTAAATAATATTTATTTATTAATAATTATAAATGTATAAATATAGTAAATATATATTTATAAATATATTAATTTTTTAGTATTTATTTATAAATATATTTTTAACATTATTAATGAATATTTAATCTTAAGTGCATGCATGTTAAAAATGAGTGAAATTGAATAATTAAAAATGATCACACTTTAACAATATGGAAAAATGGATAATTTTTATTAATTAAATATAAATTATTAAAAAATAGGGATATATATTTGAAATAAATACGAATACATATTGAAAATATTTATTCATAGTAAACAAATAAATATAAAATAAATAATAAAAATTGATTAAATTCCCAAAAAAATAAAAATAAATAAATAAATCATATTAAAAATGAATAAACAATACCTAACATTAATAATATTAAAAATAATTAAATAAAATTTACCATTTTAAAAATAAGATATTGAATGTGTTATGTTATAATGAAATTCTAAAATGAACACTAAAATTTGAATAAATGACAAATATTATATGTGTTTCAATATCATATTTCATTAATTGTGCAAATATTTGTGTATTCACGTTGTATATAAAAATGCATCAATTACATATAGGTATGAAAAATCAATATAACACATGTTTGATCTATGTTAAATTAAAAAATCCGATGATATTAAATTATGCCCATTACTCGATGTAATTAGTGAGTATTTTTAATTTATATTAATTTTTAATTATAAACCATTATTAACTAAATATATTACTATTTAATGTAAAATCATAAATATTTTGTATTATATAAATCATATTTAGATACATTAATATATATATATATATATACTATTTATGAACATTATCAATAATTATTCAACTAATAAAATGTTTAATATTATTCTCAATTTACTTATTTTTAATTTTTATTTGTTTAGTTTTCATTTTAAATATATATATATTTAATATATACTATTTATTATTATTTATAATTTATATATAGTATAACCAATTTATTCATTTTTATCAACAGTTATGTAATTAATAATATTTTTGATATTTTTTTAGTAAACTCACTTTTATTTTTTATTTGTTTAATTATATCATATTTTTTTGGACCATTATGAGCACTAAAAAAGTGCATATAACAGATCTCTTTATGGGTGCTAAAAATAAAGTGATGATGAATGGTATCATTTATCAGTGCTACAAATAAAGCGCTAATAAAGGGAACATTTATCAACACTTTTTTATAGTGTTGATAAAGGACAACACTATTAAAGGCATGTTTTGTAGTAGTGATCCCTCTATTACATTGGATAATGTGATATATCATAGAATATGGTGCTTATTATGTGTGAACGTGATGCCATATTTGTTCACAATGATGATATTATGATTATGAACATATGTTATGCATGAATGTGATGCTAGTTTTTTTCACAACTATGTGTGGTATTTGACCATGAGGACATGATGCTTCATTTTTATGCATTGTCACATTCCATGCCTTTATATAATTCTTAATATCATGATTATGATGATGATATTATGCTTATGTTATGATGATGATGATTATTCTCACTTATATTATATTGATTCATGTTTTTATTTATCCTCTTAATGGTATTTTAGATCACCCCTTTCATTGATGTATATCCTCAGGTGATTACATGCATTAAGGAGAATGTGAGGGCCCCTAAAAATATAGATAACTAATTAAATAATTTTTATGTTTTATTATGTAAAATTTATGTGTGAGCCTAATTTGACCAATACAATAAACTGTTTCATCCTATATTTTTAACACTATAAAGTTGTTTATCTTTAAAATGATGTAATAGTCATGTAATAAATGTAGTGTCACTATAGATGGTATCAAAGCATGGTTTAGTAAATTTAGGAATTGAGATTAAGGAATATTAGTGAGAACCCTTATGATAAGACTAAGTATATGTCAAAATACAAGAAATATTGTTTAAAAAAATATAAACATAGGGATCCCATAAGATATTCCTTTTTATTAATTGCATAAAAGAATAAAATATTCATGATTTGTTGACTTCTATTTTTTTCCTATGAGAATGGTTGAACCAGAATCAATATAAGGAAATTGTGAAAGGTACGCTTAATATTAACTCATTCCTAGTAAATTTTAATAGGTTTATACTCATTCCATTATATTTGACAAGTTTTCTAGAACTATTGAATCAAATCCTCGACACCTTAAAGTAGAGATATCTATAAAAACACCTAGTGGTGAAATCATCACAACCCAAGGGTTGGAATTTTCTACTATTAGCGCATGTGAGAATATTATTCCAAAAAATCTCATAATGCTTCACTTAGTAGAATTTGATACTATAATGGGAATCGATTAGCTCTCATTATATAGACCACACATCAACTTTCAAGAAAATGAAATCTCTTTTCATATTTAGAAGCCTCTAATGCTTCAATACAAATTCAAGGAAGATAATGAAACTCATTTGGAAAATTCCCAAATGGTATGGGTGTTGATACCCTATAAAGAAGCATACCTTTCTCAAATGGTTGAATCCAAGGAAGGTATAAACCTGGAGGAAATGACCATTGTTAGGGACTACATAGATGTATTTTCCGAAGAGTTACCTATACTCCCTCTATATTGTGAGGTAGAGTTCTCAATATATTTCATACCTAGAGTTACTCCTATCAAAAAATCACCCTACATGATGGATCTGATGGAAATGGAGGAGTTAAAGAAGAAGCTGCAAGAGCAATTTGACAAATGGTTCATACACCCCAGTTCATTACCTTGGGATGATCTAGTGCTCTTTGTTAAGTGGAATGATGGATCAATGCGGTTGTGTATCGATTATGGGGAGATCAACAAGATCACCATAAATAACAAGAATCTTATTCCAAGTATTTACGACTTGTTCTTTCAGCTATGAGGATCATAATACTTCTCAAAGGTGGATCTTTATTATCAATATCATAAACTAAAGGTGAATAAAGAAGATATTTAGAAGACTTATTTTAATAAAAGTTATGAGCATTATGAGTTTATAGTGATTCCCTTCATAATTATTAATGCCCCATTACTCTTCATAAATTTTGTGAATAGAGTCGTTAGAGACTACCTAGACAAATTTTTGGTAGTTTGTATTTATGATATTGTCATTTCATCCAAGAATAAGGAGGAACATAAAGGGCATCTAAGGATTTTGTTGGCGACATTAAGGAAGTAGAAAATGTATGCTATGTTTATAAAGTGTGAATTTTTTATGTAGAAAGTTTCATTCTTGGTGAACATGATCATAAGTGAGGTAATTTTTGTAGACCAATAAAAGATAAAGGCAATTGAGAAATGCCCTATAGCCACTAGTGTCATAGAAATCCATAGTTTTCTTATATTGGCTAGGTACTATCAATGTTTTTTGAGAAATTTGTAATGATTTTCTAGACCGCTAACTAAGTTAACATAGAAAGGGGTAAAGTATGTTTGGAAGGAATAATGTGAGGAAGGTTTTAAGGATCTAAAGAAGAGGCTATTCACTGCACCTATACTCACACTAACAAAAATTAGTGATGTTTTTGTGATATACAAAGATGCTTCAAAGGAAGGATTTGGTTTTTTTACTCTTGAAAATTGATAAATTGATAGCCTATGCCTCATGATAGTTAAATATCCATGACAAGAACTACCCAACACATGGTCTAGAGTTAGTAACTTTAATATTCACTCTAAATATTTAGTAGAACTATCTCCATGTTGAGAAGTGTGATATATATACCGATCATAAAATTATAATGTATATATTCACACAGAAGGATCTCTACATGTGTCAAATGAGATGGTTATAGATAATAAAGTACTATGATTTCACTATTCACTGCCACCTAGGAAATATGAATAGGGAAGCTGATGAATTGAGGAGAAATAAACCTACTACACTACCCATGATGCAGATCAAGAAATGACCTATCTTCATGGACATATAAAGGATAGATATGGAAATCATAATGGTAGGGAATACATAATAACTTTCCTGGATGATTACCCGACCATCTACCCAAGATATTATTAAGGAGGAAAAAAGGGATGATTTGGAGTTACAAAATATAGTGAAATAAGTAAAGGAAGAGAAGCAACAAGAGATCTATATTGATGATGGTGGTGTGATTTGGATTGGAATAAGGATTTGTGTACCTTTATCACATGAGAAAAATAAGGATCTATTGGATAATGCACATAGCTCATCTTTATATATCCATCTTGAAATTACAAAGATGTTTCATGTTTATTGAGAAACCTTCTGGTGGGACAACAAGAAGAGGAAGATTTCCAAGTATGTCTGGCAGTGTTTGGTATATCAGAAAGTTAAAACGGAGGGATATAAGTCCATAGGGATGATGAAACCATTGCCTATACCCACATGGAAATGAGAGAACATCAATATTGAATTTTTCACTGGTATCCTAAAAAAATATAAAGGAAACAATTAGATATGGGTTTTGGTGGATCAACTCACCAAGACTGCCCACTTTATCACTATTCGGGAATATTTCACACTTGAAAATATTTCCATGTTGTATATCAAGGAAGTGGTGAGGCTGTATGGGGTACCAATTTTGATCAACTCTAATCATTATCCAAGGTTCAATTCAAAATTATAGAGAATTATTCAACATTATTTGAGTACTAAATTAAATTTCAACATGGCATATCAACTGCAAACTGATAGACAATATGAAAGGATTATTTAGACTATTAAGGAAATGCTAAGAACTTGCTCAATATAATTTAAAGAATTTGGGATCAGCATATCTCATTGGTTGAGTTCCATATAAAAATATCAGCCACTCGAGTATTCAAATGGATCCATATGAAGCTCTATATGGTAAGTGTTGTAGAACTCTAGCTTATTGGGATGAATTTGGTGAATGAATTCTACTTAGACCTGATCTTGTGCAAGAGATGTCAGAGAAGGTTCAAACCATCTAATAACATATAAAATATTCTCAGAGTCTGCAATAGATCTATGCTGGAAACCTTTGGTGGGACTTGTAATTTGATGTTGGAGACAAAGTCTTCCTTTGAATATCACTATGGAAGAGATTCATGTGGTTTGGAAAGAAAGATAAGTTTTTACCAAGGTACATTGGCCCCTTTGATATCCTTGATCGCATAGGATCAGTGGCCTATCATCTTTCACATCCACCAAGTATGGCTCAATTTAATGATGTATTACACATATCTCTCTAGAGGAAGTATATAACCGATCCCTCACATGTACTGAATCCGAAGGTGGTACTACCGAAAAAGGACCTCTCATATGAAGAGAACCTGGGGAAAATCTTGGACTATAGAGACAAAGTTCCATGAAACAAGAAAACTCACATGTTAAAACTGTTGTGGAGGAACCAAGTATTAATAGGTGACTTTGGAACCATAGGAAACAATAAAACAAGAGTACCCTCATGTATTATCAACTGAGAATATGAGATTAAATTTTTGGGATTAAATTTCTAATGTAGGGAAGGATTTAATAACCTAGTGTTTTAGTAAAATATGTTTCCTAAATAAATGTGTGTTGTGTTATATTTTATAATATTATACACACAAAGATATCATTTCATTACTAAATACTATTACATTAATCGAAAATGAAACCAATTAAAATTCAAAACATTACAAATCGGTAGAAAATATAAAATATAAAAGCTACAATGGGAAAATATGGATCCCCCAATTTACTAAAATCATCAGCCTCACTGAAAAAACTATAGATAAGAAGAAAAATATTAGTAAAACAAGAAGCATTAGTAAAATATAGAACCTTGAGATCAATTGAGTCGAATATTGAGTAAAATAATAGAGTTTTATATATAGTAAGTAATGTAACTATTGGAATTGTAATGTGACTATTGGGAATAGAAATGTGACTATTGGGAATAGTAACCTCACCATTGGGAATAACAACCTATCCTTTGGAATAGTAATTTTACCTCAAATAATAAATTTTAATAAAAATAATATTTATCATGAAAAAATTTTGTTAATATAAATTTTCTAATTCCAAAAAAAATAAATATCATGATTAATAAATTCATAGAAAATATAAGCACATTTTTAACAAACTCTATTTTAAATTATTTGATAAAAATCATTAATTTTATATTAAAAATTAAAATTACCTATTATAGAAATATATTTTGATAAAATTAATATGAATTTTATAAATCATCACATAGAAATTATCCAAGGGTGATTTTTTGGTAATTTTATATAATACTTTAATTTTAAAGTGAATAGTAAAAATATAGTTTTCACATAACTGATGTATCTTAAAATACATCATTCATGGTTTAATGGTGAAATAATCCTTTATAAAACATTTTTTTAGTTATGTTATATTTAATTTCATAAATGGATCATTAAAATACAATAAACTCAATTTAAAAACCTAAAAATAAATTTCAAAAATCAAAAGTCAAAAGTAATTCCTTAAAATATCAATTTTTCTTTCTTTCCCCTTTCCTTTTTAATAAATTAATGAATTCGAATTATAAAGGGGTTTTAAGTATTAAAATAATTATATAATATTAATATATGATTTTTAATTTCAAATATTCACTATTATAATTTTTACCTTTGATATATTATTTTATTCAATATTTTATTTAAAAAAAATATCCTTCTCCTCAAGAATAAATAACCCCTCTCCCTCCCCTTGTAAAACCACTCCTACCCCCCATTCCAAAGACCAATATCTACACAAATACTGTTTATTAATAACCATAGAATACTTAATAATGTTCTGGTGTAATCAAACTCCAAACATCAAGGATTTATAGTGTTGTACAAGAGAAGTTACACTAAAGAGATGGTATGTCTCTATTAACTCTTCCCTCTTTTCTTCTTCTATTTAATATTTTTAACCTCTTAATTTAAAAACCATATATTAAAAAATTAGTTATATATTAATTTAACTTTATATTAATTATTTTAACATACTTTAATTATCATATTTATGAAAAATATAAATGTCATACTTCCCTTTTTCCTCTCTTTTGACAACGTCCCTTCAAAGGTCAGTTAATTACCTACAGATACATTTACAAGACAATTATTATAACCACCTTCATGTATGGATTTACTAATTAAATATAACATATAAATATGTAATTACATATATTATATACTTCTAGAATTAATTATACTAATGTATAGATTACATTTAATAAAATAGGGAAATCGAGGAAAAACAGAAAAATTTTAAGAAAAAAATGATATACAAAACATCAATTTCATAAAAAAATAATAAAATAAAATCTAATTATTATAATTAATAAATATCTATATAAATTATTATAATTCACTTCTGGATTAGTTTTTTAATAAAAAAAATTATTTATGAGGTACAAAAGCGATGAAATGAAGCGGGAATTAAGGTAAGGGGATTCTTGAACTCAACTCCATTTCCATGGGTTTTCCCTATTTATAAATAATATTAGTATGGATATTCATTAAATTTTAATTAAATATAATTTAATTATTCTTCCCTTTTCTTTTCAAGGATATTTCTATTTCCAAATTGGTTTTAAGAAAAATATAACGATTTCCCAAAAAAACTCTTCTTTCCAAAACACGTCTCGACTCCCCTGAGATTATTTATTCCTCACTCAAGAACGGTGATTCTTTTTCCGATTATGTTTTTAAATTTTTTATTTGGGAACCCCAAATTTTACTAATGAATGTATTATTTATAAAATTATTATGAAACCCATTCCTTTTCATGGCTTATTTTATGACTGCGATTAGTCTACATTCTTTGTGGCATGTATGAATATGTAAATGTTATGATGCGATGGGTGGGACAAGAATTATATCCCCTAAATTGAATTAGTTAATGTGATGTGTCTCATGAGAGGATGTGTATTATTCATGAACATGATTCTATATTTGTTCAAAATTATGATGTTATGATTATGCACATAAATTAAGTGTGAATATGATGCTAGCTTTGTTCACAGCTATGTGTGGAATTTTACCACTAATACATGAAGTCTCATTTTTATGAATTGAAACATTAAATTATTTTATCTAATGCTTCCTATCGTGACTATATTGATGATCCTATGATTATGTTATGATGATTATTATTATTCTCACCCAAATTATATTTATTCATGTTTTATTTATCTTCTTACTGGGATTTTAGCTCACCCATTTCATTTATGTATATCCTCAGGTGATTATTTTTACTACGTATAATGATAGGGAAAATAAGAAGCTAGATAATAAGGAAATAAACAATGTTTATGTTTTATTATGTAAAAGTTATGTATGAGCCTAATTTTTATAAGATATTAAACCATTTGATCCTAGATGTGTAATGATATTATGTTATTTATATTCAAAATTTTGTAATAGTCTTGTAATAAAATTAGGGTCACTATATTTAATACCTTCTTTAAGGATATCCAGTTGTGGTACTCATTCAAAATATCATGCATGATGGAGTACTGCCATTTTATTCATAGTCCTTTAAGCCTATAAGTGGTTAAACCCACCTCAGATTCCTATATATTCTTCATGAAAAGGAAGATCCTATAAATCATTTTAGGAAACTTAAATATATTTGGGGTCCCTTGTCACCATAGAATATAGGTGGATTATTCTTGTAAATTACAATCCATGATCCACAGTTAGTCCACTATTTCCAACACCCATACGACCCATAGTCTAAATTTTGTGGATAACCACATCGACCAATGAGTAGTCTAATAGAGGTATCACCCTTGGGACTTGTATCACAACCTCACCTCATTTATTTGGAAGGGATATTATATAAGTAATTTTCTATCAAACACAACATATAACACTATAGATCGTACCATGATTCACTGTTTTATTTCACCCTTACACCAATATATTAACCTAATTTTGTATTGAAAATTAAAAATTTAATAACAAGTTTTACTTAATTTTTTGTTATATAATTTAATTATTATCAGTTTCATAAAGATCTATTTTACTTTTTTTGATGTTTTTGTTATGGGTGGAGGTGATTTAGAGGGCCCATGATGAAGTCCAAGAAAAATGGGCCAATCTGCACATGATCCAAGAACAATAGTGGACTAATATGCACACTACTACTAAACCATAAAACCCAATGGGATGAAATTTTTGGATCTGGTCCAAAATTTAATGGGATACATTTTATATTGAGGAACCCAATCCCCATTAGTCCTCTAAAATTCCCATCCGAACTAATCTATCCAAGGAATCAAATATGCACAAGTCAAAATTAGTGTTCTGTATTTTATCAATATCTCTGGTTGTGATTGTCCAAATGGAGCCAAAACTTTGGTAGAGATATTCTGGATTTGGTATACAACATTATAGTTATTTAAAAAAAGATATTATACTGTCTAGTGGATGAAACCTACAATCCAAGTGGTGTTACACAATCTGTGTGCTCAAAACCACCTTCAAATTTTCCTATAAAAGAACACCTTGGGAAACTCATTTAGGAGTTCGACCAGGAGGAAAGGTGATGCCATTTTGGATCCCCAATGGAGTCCTATCATCATCCTTATAATTTATGGAGTCTATGGGAAGTGAAAATTCAACATCTTTCTCATCCTCCCCTCCCATGAATTTATAAACCCCATGTGATCACCTAGGGAGGAATGTGATGTAATCCCAAGCTTTGTTCATGTAATATTTGGGTAGTATTTTAAATTCTAGGTTTGTGTGTTGTATCTAATCATAATCTTTTCTTATTTTATTTAGTTATGTACTGGTATTTCATTCTCAACTCATATGATCATGTATGGGGGTACCCATTCATGTGATGTTTCACACACCGTTCACCACTTCTTTCCCCCCCTTTTAACTGTAGTGTTTGTGTGGTTCATATTGTTTAATTGAACTCACATAAACACTATCATTTCCATGTAATTTAAATTCGTAGTAACACTTTTAAATAACATACAAACCTGGATAGCACATCTAGTTCTTTTTGTGCTGCCTCGATGAGTTTCGGTTATAAAGTCGAACACAAATCACCCAATCATCGGTGGTATCTGATGAATCATTATGTGCTTCAGAATGAACCCTACGAGGTATCCTAGTATAAAATCAGAAACATTATGGTTATGTTTGTTAAAAACCAGGGATTAAAATATCATAACCCTATCTCTTTAAGCGATGAAGGATGAACATCACAAGATTTCACCTGGTTGATAACGTTTAATTACTTTTGTTAACTTCCACTTTGTTTTTATCGCTTTCCTATTTCTTTTGGTTTATTAAATCATAAAACCACAATTTTTATAAAACCCCATTCCCCTTTAAAATTTAAAAATTAGAACCTCATTTTTGAATTAATGGTCTAAGGCTTCGTTGAAATATGACCTAGGGTTGCTGCTATACTACAGAAATTCTAGTAAAAACTAAACAACTAATTTGACGTGCTCGACAATGCGATTAAATTTTGGAACCATTTCCGGGGAGCCAAGATACTTTTTTTCATTATTTAATTTTATTTATTTATTTTAATTATTAATTATTACTCCTTTCAATACCCCACCCTACATTTTATTGTTTTTGTTTTGGGTTTTTGTTGTTATTTTTGTTTGATTTTGTGTGTTTTCTCTCTCTATGTCTCTCTTATTTTATTTCTCTTATTTTCTCTACCTATCTCTATATTTCTCTATTATTCTACATTTCTCTATCTATAATTATGTGGTATAAAATTCTATTCTCCCTTAACCCTTCTTTAATTATTTTATCCATATTCAATCATTAAAAAAAGAAAAAACCAAACTTCACAACTTATTTGCATGACCTGATCAGAAAAAGAAAAACTGCTTTAATTTGACCATGAAATTGAAAAGACACTTCACTCAAAAATCGGGGAATATATAGTAGTTCAATAAATTAACACTGAGGAACCTATTTTGGAACCTCAAGTGGTCCAAACCCACTCAAAAATTTAACCCAATCAAACCCTAGGAATCATGGATACAAATAACCGAACTTTAAAAGAACTGACCCCTGGATGTGGAGTACCAACCTGGGTACATCCAATATCCTGAAGAAGCAGTAAACATTGAGTTTAGAGCAGTCCTCATCCACCTTCATCCTAAATTCCATATTCTTCCCATTTAGGACCCTCATAAACACCTTAAGTAGTTTCACGTAGTTTTCTCCATCGTGAAACCCCAAAATGTGTCTGAGGACTTAATCAGGTTTAGGACCATCCCTTTATCCCTTGATGGTGTAGCCGAAGATTGGATATACTATTGTACTACCACAATTGGGGTCTATAATGACTTGAAAAGACTTTTTTTATAGATGTTTTTCACTGCCTCCCTAACTGCATCAATTAGAAAAGAAATTTGTGGCATTAGGCAATCACAAAGAGAGACCCTTCATGAATACTAGAAGAGATTCAAAAGGATTTTCTCAAGCTACCCTCAACACCAGATTAGTGAAAAAATATCAATACAATACTTCAATGAGGGAATTATCCTCATGGATCGCGGGATGATTGATGCTGCAGCTGGTGGTTCCCTGGTTGATAAAACTCCTTCCGCTTCTCGTGACTTAATATCCAACACAGATCAAAATGCACAACAATTTGGTACATGAGATATTTCACCAACTCAAGGAGTTCATGAGGTAAGTAATTCCTCCCTAGAACAAAAGGTAGATAATAAACTAGATGAGATGAATACCCTTTTAAGTTAATTATATCTAGCAAAATTTAACTCACACACATCTTTAGTTCCATTACATTGTGGTATTTATTTTGGAAATACTCATTTTTCTAACCAGTGCCCACAACTTCAAGATTCACCTGAGTCTTGTGTAGCCATGTTCCTAGGGCTTCCATTCCAACAAGAACATCCCTTCAAGAAAGAACCATTTAGGACACATCTAAAACTTGGGTGGAAAGCACAACCCCAGTACCGATAAGTAGGAAACTCAAGCTACCCAAAGAAGAATTGGTATCAACAAGACCAAGGTATGAAACCTTCTTATCCTTAAACTTCTCAAAAAAATCATCCTACAACACCCAAATCTGAACCTATAATCAAGGATATGGTGAAGAAAACGGAAACCCAGAACCTACAATTCCAACAAACAACACAATCAACTATTCAAGACCTGCAAACTCAAGTGGGGCTGTTGGAAAACACCATCGGTGAGATTAAGATGCAAGGTTCTGGACAAAAATTATCCTAACCCATTTCCAATTTAAAGGAAAAATTTAATTTATGTGTAGTTACACTTTATATTGGAAAAGAAGTTGCTCCTTCTATTGATTCTTCACAACAGGTATGTTCCACTCTTGAAAACTCTCTTTCCTAACCCTAAAAAAAATTCAAGTAATGAAAAATGAGACAAAAAGGGTAATCTAATTATCATTGATGATTCGAATGAACAATCCATTCCTCTTCCTTTCTCCCAAAGACTCTCTAAATCTAAGAAAATTTTTGATAATTATATTGATAAATAAATAATGGATACTTTGAAAAAGGTTCAAGTTAACATTCTTCTATTGGATGCAGTTAAAAAAATCCCTTGATATGCCAAATTTCTTAATGAACTTTGCACCCATAGAAGGAGACTAAATGGTAATCAGAGAGTTAACTTGGGAATAAATGCCTCATCCTTGATTCAACTATCAATTCCAACCAAATTTAAGGATCCAGGAACATTCACGATACCATGTACCATAAGGGATACCTTCTTTTCTGATGCGATGCCAAATTTAGGTGCTTCTATTAATGTAATGTCTCACTACGTGTATACTTCTATTTAGGTTAGAGAGATTTAACCAACATGAATTTTCATACAACTTTACAACTGAAATACTATGCATCCAATATGAGTGATTTGGGATGTCCATGTAAGAGTGAAGAATCTCATCTTCTTCGCTGATTTCTATATTCTTGAGATGGAAGATACCCAAACCCAAGGACATGCTTCTCTCATACTTGGGAGGTCATTACTCAAAACAACAAAGACAATCATCGAAATTTACAATGGTACATTGTACATGGAGTTCTGAGGAGAAAATGTAATTTTTAACATCCTTGAGGCTATAAAACACCCTATTGAAGATCACTACACTCTTTATGTCTATTCAATGGAAGTGCTATCAAATGATTCACACACACACAATTATCTCCTCAACCCATACTCTGATTCATTTTCCTCTTCTTCAACCTTGGATGATTTGAGTTTTGATTCAGGTTTTGAGTGTCGTGTGGGTTCTAAAAAGTGTTAATTTTATTCTTAAATTGATGAGTGTGTTCATTCTGAGGTACCCATAACCGTCGATGATTCTAAAAATCTAATTTCAATAGAATCTCTATCCTTAGAGAATAAACATGATCAGATATACAGTTTCATGGACCTCACTCCCCCTAAATCCCCTCCCTTAATCAAAAAAATCCTGATGTTTGAATTAAAACTAATTCCTCCTAATTTGAAATATGTGTATCTTGAGGGTATTGACAAATTTCCCATCATTATTTCTAATAACATCTCACCACCACAATAAACAAAACTTCTCAGCCTTTTGAGCGAGTTTAAAAATTCAATAGGATGGAAATTGGCTGATATTTTCAGGATTATCCCATATATTTTTATGCACTATATAATTTTGGATGATGAGGCTAAACCCATAAGAAAATTTCGACACTAGTTGAATCCCACTCTCCTTGAAGTGGTAAAATATAAAGTCAGTAAATTACTTAATGTGGGGATAATTTATCTTATATCTCATAGTAAATGGTTTAGCCCAGTTCAAATTTTTCATAAAAAAAGAGGAATAACAGTTGTGTCAAATGAAAGGAATGAATTGGTTCCAACATATGTGAAAAGTAGTTGGTGAGTCTGTATTGACTACCGTCGATTGAATCAAGCGAAAAGGAAGGACCACTTTTCTCTACCTTTAATGGAAAAAATTCTAGAACGATTCTCTAGTAAGTCCCATTATTTTTTCCTTTATGGATATTTGGGTTATTTTCAAATCTATATAGCCCCTGAGGATCAAGAAAAAGACAACATTTACCTGTCCATTTGGCACATTTTCATACAGAAGGATGCCTTTTGGTCTATGTAATTCTCTCGGTACATTTCAGTGATGTATGTTGAGTATTTTTTCTGAGTACCTTGAGAGCTGTATGCAAGTATTTATGGATTATTTCACGGTATATGGTTATTCCTTTGATGATTGTTTGGAACACCTAGGTTCTATCATCTTCCGCTGCATTGAAAAATATCTTATTTTAAATTATGAGAAATGTCATTTCATGGTTGAGCGGGTGATAGATCATAGGAATATCATTTCAAATAATGGGATTCAAGTTGATAAATCTAAAATATAATTAATTTCATCCCTTCCATATACAAAATGTGTTCGTGAGGGGTGATCTTACTTGGTTCATCTTGGTTTTTACTTCTGATTCTTAGAGACTTTAGTAAGATCGCACTTCCCCCGGTTATTAAAAAATTATTATGGGTTTGTGTTTGATAAAAAATGTGAGGATGCATTCAATTCACTAAAAAATAGTCTCACATCACCTCCCATCATCCATCCACCATGGTGGGATATCCCCTTTTAGCTTATGTGTAATGCCTCTACCTTTGCAGTTGGGGCAGTTTTATCACAATGGGTTGAGAAGTCTCCCCATGTCATTGTGTATGCCTCTCATACCCTTGAAACTTCCCATGAAAACTGCACAAACACTAAAAAATAACTTCTTTCTATTGTGTTTTCCTTGGAAAAATTACGTTCATATCATATCGGGTCAAAAATCATTGTCTTTTCTGACATGGTGTCCTTCGTATCTTCCTAAAGAAACCGGAAGCTAAGCCCCGCCTCATTTGGTGGATGCTCCTCCTACAGGATTTTGACCTTGATATTAGAGATAATTTAGGAGAGTAAAATGTGGTTTCTGACCACATTAGTAGGATTTCCCCACCATTAGACCATCATGTTGACTCACCCCTCCCCATTGGAGACTTCTTCCATCATGAGAACCTTTGTGATGTTGTGGACCTTACACCCTAGTATGCGGACATTGTGAATTTTGTAGCAACATCTTGGGTCCCCACTGATTTTATCACTTCACAATCCCAAAGAGGTAAGCATGATTTTCAATGGTACATTTGGGATGACCCATACTTTTGGATAATTTTTAGTGACCAAGTTTTTCTTCGGTGTGTCCCTGACCATGAGTTCACCTCTCTTTTGACCGTCTGTCACACTTTGGATTGTGGGAGTCACTTTGTCTCTCAACGTATGACTCGGAAGGTCCTTGACTCAGGTGTTTATTGGAAAACCTTGTATAGATATTCCCATATATTTTTCAATTCATGTAGTCATTTTCAATTCACAAGGAATATCTTCAAGAGGAATGAAATTACCTAGTAGCCTGTGTTGTTCTATGAAATTTTTGATGCATGGGGAATTGAATTCATGGGGCCTTTTCAAAATTCATTTGGCCTTTTGTACATATTATTGGTTATTGAATATGTATCTAAATGGGTGGAATAAAATTCCACTAGGACCGATGAATCTTGAGTGGTTGTGGATTTTTTGAGGTTTCAGTTTTTTAGTATGTTTGGTTTAATGAGATTCATCATTAGTGATCAAGGTTCACATTTCTGCAATTGCAACATGAAATATTTTCTTCATAAGTATGGGTTTGATCATAAATTATCCACTTCATATCACCCCCAAACTAATGGAAAAGCCGAAATCTCAAATCAGGAAGTTAAACGAATCTTGGAAAAAATGGTACAACCCAAATAGGAAAGATTGGACTTTGCACTTTGATGATGCACGTTGGGCATACCATACAGCTTTTAAAACCCCAATCATAATTTCACCATAGAGGATTTTATTAGGAAAGGATTTTCACCTACCGATGGAGGTTTAACACCATGCATATTGGACTATTAAACAATTTAATATGAATATTTCATATGCATGTGAGCATAGAAAGCTATTGATTCAAGAGTTGGAGGAAATTCGATGTGTTGTATATGAGAACTCCCAGATCTATAAAGAGAAGACAACAGCTATCCATGATATCATGATTCATCAGTGGAAGTTTCATATTGTTGAGAAGGTTCTCATGTATAATTCTAGGATAAAGCTCTACCCAGGTAAGCTTCGTTCCTGATGGCTCGGTTCTTATACAGTTATTGATATTTACCCATTTGATTATATACAGGTTTTTCATGAGAATAATGGATAGAGGATTACTATCAATGGGAAGAGGCTCAAACACTTATATGAGTATTTTCCAAAGCATCTCAGGGAGTAAATCCAACTGATAAATACCACATATGATACCACATAGTAGGTTTCCCCTTCTCTCTACCTTTATTTAATTTTCAATGTACATAAAATACTTTCATTGAGTACAATGTAACTTTTAGGTGTGGGGGAGGGTGACATGTCATAGTTAGTATTAAAAAAAATAAAAAAAAATGTGTTTTCATTTTTAATTTCTTTTTCCTTATTTTGTGTTTTTAGATGAAAATTGATCTTAAAAAGAATATCCAAAATCATTTTTCATGCTTGAGTAGATTGTGTGGAAAATTCCATTTTTTTGGAAAAATGTTTTTTTTCAAATTAATGTTGACATGGAATTTTTATCTAGAATTTTTATTTTCAAATCATTCTTAGGTGCTTAATGGATTTTTGAAACATGTGCCTCATTAGCACTGACCAATGTTTTAATCCCTTATCCAAGAGATATTCTAGGAACTTTATTCTTCCTTTTAATCACTTTATGGAGAGTCTCAAGTCATGTATACAAATTATAACTTTCCTTGATTCTATTTGAAGCCATAAGATTCAAGTATGATACATTCATTATAGAGGAAATTGTTCATTTAAAATCCCTTTGTAAAAGTATCCTCTATTTTCGTCCACCTTTACATTTTATCATTCTTAAGCCTTAGAGACCATAAAATTCCAATTAGGTATCCACATTACAAGTTAATTTATCTCTACCTACCCATCTCTTGTGTATATTCTTGTTTTATTTTTAGCAAGTGTGGGATAGAGGGTGTTTCCATGGGAATTCTGGGAAGATAATCATTATTAGGAGTTGATATAAAGGGTGCCTATATTTTCCTTTGGCAATGGGTTCACAAGCCATATTACATAATTGTTTTACACATGTTTCCCTCTTTATCTCCAAAAAACCTATACATTGAAAAATATTTCTGTACATTTAAAAAAACAGAACAAAAGAATAAAATGGAGAAAATAGTTTGTTTACTCATAATAATTCATTTCTTGGTTGTGACTCACACAAATTGACAATGGGGATAGTGAGTTGGAGGTAATACACTTTTTGAAGGGTTAAGTGTGTATATTTATTATGAACACTTGCTGAATTTTGACATGTTTTGTACATAAGAAATTAAACACTCCTCTTCTGCCTCAGATTTTTAAACATTGAATCCTACCAACCCTTAAACCTCAGAACAACCTATTGGAAGTGCTCTTGAGTAGCACACAAGTTTCTGCCGGTATAGAACTGAGAATCATAGAAAGAATATGGTAAGATCACATGAACTCTGGGAAAAGAGCATAAATCCACTTTCATGTGTTCCTTGAGTGGGGAGGGAAAATCTTTAGGTGAGGTAGGTTGCGACATGTTGCAACGGTGAACAAATGAAGATGAACAAATTTTAATGTGAGTAAAGAAAAATAACCGGAAAATTGATTCCATAAACGAGACATGATGAATTTCATTTAAGAATAATATTGTATGTTTTCACAACTTTGATTAAGGAATGTTATATGATTAGGATATTATAATTTTCCCTGGAATGCAAAGGTTTAGGTGTGGGGGTGTGATCGTACCACAATTCACTATTTTATTTCACCCTTACACCAATGTATTAAACTGATTTTGTATTGAAAATTACAAATTTAATAACAAGTTTTACTTCATGTTTGGTTCTATAATTTAATTATTATCACTTTTAAAAAGGTATATTTATTTTTTGATTTTTTTTGTTATGGGTGGAGGTGATTTGGAGGGCCCATGATGAAGTCCAATAAAAATGGGCCAATCTACATATGATTCAAGAACACCAGTGGACTAATCTGCACACTGATATTAAACTATGCATCGAAATGAGCTGAAAGTTTTTGGGATGGTCCAAAATTTTATGTTCTAAATTTCATGTTAATGAACCCAATCCCCATTATGCCTCTAAAATTTCCATCCGAACAGATCTGTCCAAGGAATCAAATCTGCACAAGTCAAAAGAGGTGTTTTGTATTTTATTAATATCTCCGGATTTGTTTGGAAAAATGGGTCCAAACTTTCATTGGAGATAGTACATATATGGGGATACAACCTTATAGATTTTTCAAAAGAGATATTAGACTGTATAGTGTACTAAAACTACGATCCAAGTGGTTTTCCACAATCTGTGTGCTCAAAACCACCTTCCAATTTGCCTATAAAAGAACACTTTGGGAACCTCATTTAGGAGTTAGACCAGGAGGAACTTTTATGAAATTTTGGAGCCCCAAATGAGTACTCTCATTATCCCTAGAATTTATGGAGTCTATGAGAAGTGAAACTTCAAAATCTTCCTCTTCCTCCCCTCCCATGAATTTCTAAACCCCTTGTGATCACTCGGGTATGAACATGATGTAATCCCAAGCTGTTTTCATGTAATATTTGGATGTTATTTTAAATTATAGGTTTTTTTGTTGTTTCTCATCATCCTATATTCTTATTTTATTGATTTATGTACTGGTATGTCATGATCAACTCATATGATCATGTTTAGGGGTACCCATTCATGTGATGGTTCTCACACTGTTCACCACTTCTCCCCCCCCCCCTTTTAATTGTAGTGTTTGTGTGGTTAATATTGTTTAATTGAACTCATATAAACACTATAATGGACATGTACTTTAAATTCATTTTAACACATTAAAATAACATAAAAACCTGGAAAGAACATTGATCTCTTCGTGTGTTTCCTCAGTGAGTTTCGGTTATTAAGTCGAACACAAATCATCCAGTCATCGGTGGTATCCGATGAATCATTATGGGTTTCCAACTAAAACCTAAGAGGTATCCTAGAATAAAAATATTAACATTATGGTTCTGGGTGTTACAAACCAGGGATTAAAATATCATAACCCTATCTCCTGAAGTGATAAAGGATAAACATCACAATATTTACCCATATTGATCACGTTTAATAACTTTTGTTAACTTCTACTTTGTTTTTATTGCTTTATTATTTCTTTTGGATTATAAATCATAAAACCTCAAGTTTTATAAAACACCATTCCCCTTTTTTACTTTAATAATCATAACCTCATTTTGGAATTAATTATTTAAGGCTTCATCGAGAGACGACCTAGGGTTTCTGCTGTACTATAGAAATTATAGTAAAAACTAAAGAACTAATTTTATGCGCTCAACAACGCGATCAACTGTATTAGAGGAAACTTCAAGAATATAAACTAAATCCATTAAATGTTAATAATTTTATACATAAACATATTTAAGGATGAAAAAAGAAAATTAAAGGGTAATTTAAATAAACTCCAAAAATCATGTTATCTAAATAACCCAAAATCAATCTCAGTGCTTGAAAATAAAAAACATGATCACCCATGGTAAATCAGAGTCAGATATGAAAGGGATATTTCCAATTACCCATCTATACTTATTATATTATTTTTCATTGGCTAAAAACTATCTACGAAAAAACCCATAACAAACCTAGGAAGAGTCATCAAACCATCATATGAGTATTTCTTTTGATACAATTTTTTAATGAACCAAACCTGGTTGGTATGATACATCACCAAAGATAGCTCACCAGAAGGTGGAAATTCCTAAAAACCCATAAAATACCTAATGTAAACCAAGAAAGAGATAATCCATAAAATAATGTCTTAGAAGAAAAATGATACATAAGCATGAGATATAAAAACCAATAAAAAGGATAAAACTGTAATATTGAACAGATTCAAGAATAAATATGAAACCACATCTCCATGTGAACATTCATCGCCACCATCCCATCCCACTACAATGGTAACAATTACTGTGTAAATAGAATGAACTACAATATTCCCTTACCTTTAGCTATATCTCACAATACTGAATCTCTAAAATCCTAAAGGAAAAAGTGGGGTGTGAGAACTAAATCTTAGCAAGATGCCACCTTGAATATATAATGTTTCTATGCACATGAAACCATTATTTATTAATTTTAAAAGAAAATATTTTTATCAAACTATTTCATTTTAAGAAACATTACATAAAACATCCAAAGGTTTTCTTTTAAAATAATCCATATTCAAACCCATAAGAATATAAATATTGATATTAATGAAAACATAAAGGGAAATAATCCACACATTCATATATGGAGGGATATCCAATTGATCATATAAAACATGATACAAAAATGAATCCAAGATAATATAATCCAACCAGGGAGAATTAGGTCCACATACCATAATTCAGGAATCGAGAAATCCAGGGATATGATTAATAATCCTAAAGAGGATCACCATGACAAGATCAAAGGGGTACATTTGTTTAAAAGGAAACAAATCATTAAAAATCATTTGAAAATCCATATAAGATGTAATTTCATAAAACAACCATCATATATTAAAAATAAATGAATTACGTAAATCAAAATAAATTAATTTTACAACAACACAAGGTAAAATAAGGGAGAGAACCATTATACAGAGACACCAAAATCAAGAGAAAATAAACCTTGTTTCGCTTAAAACCAGTGAATAGAGTGGAAGATATATGACCCTCACAAGCCTATATATTCAATGAGTAAGACATAGAATAATGTATTCATAATAATCCACTTCTTGACAGGTGAGTAATTCCCAAAACCCCTTCATTTAATTCTAGATTAGGAATCTAAGCCAAATAGAATAGAAAAATTGGTTTAACAAAGGGGAAATAGAAGAAAATTCACTTCAAACCCCTTCATTAAGATGTCACACAATTAGAGTAACCACCCAAAAATGTTCAGTAATATTTTAATATGTTTGGATAAATAATGAAAAAATATAAAAAAATGAAAAACAAATATTCTTTGTGGAGGCGGTAGTCCACGCACATGCATGATTGACATTCCTTTATTTTTTATAAGTGGATGGAAATGAATAGATAATGGTTGTACCATTAATATAAAAATATATTAGTATATAATAGATTCTGAATTCATATTGATATTATGGTGGTAAAATATTTTAAAGAGTAATATTGCGAAGAAAAATATAGGAATGAGATAATACTTATATTGGAAACATTATTTTTCCATGAAATTGAATGAATTTTGCTAAATATGAGTGACCATTGGCTTATGTTTGTGGGTAATGGTTCTATGGAGAGTAAAGGTGTAACACTCGAACCCCTTTAGACCGGAGCCGGTGCATTACTATGTACCATGGAATGGTTAGAAATAATGATTAGTTTAGTAGTCTTGAATAAACTAGATACATAGATGTAACTCAAATTACATTGGGAATGGTAACAAGATATAATGCATAACAAAAACTAAAAAATACATCCATGGAAACTCAATAAATGATCTCTTCTTCAAAACCTGTTGAAGGTAAACAAATGGAAAGGGGTGAGCTCAAATTATCAGTAAGGGTTACAAATAGTGGAAGAATGAATTCAATAATAAGTGAATAATAAACAATTTGACATAATCAATATGGAATATTGAATAAATGAAAAATTCAAGACATTAACAAACTGAGAATGAAACTGCATCCATAGATTTTGTAATAGTGAAAAACTCATGGATAGTAATAAATGATAAGGAATAAAAAGAATTCTTATTAATTGGATGTCATGTATCTGGTACATGATATCATAATACCGTTAAAATGGTTTGGTTCTGTGGGTATAAACCTATCTGATTTTTGGAAACAAACTCGATGGATTTATCGCCAACTGATTTGTCTCATGAGACCTGTCGATGCATCGAGGGGCTATAGCAGGCCCCACCCACTGCTTCAAGTCCAAATAATTCTTTATACATATATTTAATACAAGTAAAATATGGCTTCTCAATATATGTATAGAGTAGAGAATATAGATTCATCAATATTTCCATAGTTAAAATAACTTTCCAAATAAACACCGTAAGTAAAAGGGTATACGGTTTTAGACAATACTCATATCCATGAAACCAGAATATGGATATATAATATATTTACAATTTAAAATGAATAATTATCTCAAATGGGTAGTAGAACACTACATAAGAGAGATTAGTTGTACAATACCAAGAAGGTCTCAGTGAAATGGGAATTGAGACAAAGTCCCTTACCATATTGTAATCAATTGAATCATAAGAACAAAACATAATAAACATCAAATGAATCATTGAATACCATGAATATAAAGAGAATAATGATAATATATAAATATATATATATATATCAAAATTTAGAACACAATACACCACATGTAATAAATAAGTGGTGAATAATGGAAATCTCATGGAAATGAAAGTGAGATGAGAAACCCCTTACCTTATGCTCAAGTGTGTTCTTATTTTGTTTTAATGACCTGAATAATCAGATTTAGCTTCATTACTAAATAATTCCAGAACCTCCTATACATGTAATTGATTTATTATAACCTTATTGGGTTCATTCATGGCCCTTTTATGGGTTTAAGAGGTTCAATTTTATTGTTTGGAAGCATTTTCTTCCCTAGTTTTCATGATCGGTTTATTTGTATTCCTGAATGGAAGTTCGTTTGATGTGTTGTTAAACATACATAATTTTTAATATATCTTATTAATTAAATTTTATAGATATAAATTATCTTATAACGATTTTGGGTTATATAGCTTGATGATGATTCATTAGTTATAATTTAATTACAAATGTTTGGATTAACTTGGTGGTTTTGTTTATAGTGAACTTGTTTTATATTATTATTTTTTATTTTGAGTGTGTCAGGATTCCAAAACATTAATGAGATGAAATACATATATTTTGATCTGTTCTAACCATACAAATGGTTTCATGACCAGAATTGAACATGGTAATGAAAATTGAGAACCTGTCATCCTTCAATGTGATAAATTAACACATTTTAGATGGTGATTTTCTTATAAGAGGAGGGAAAAAGAGAGATGATGATGAAATATTCCATTAGCATAATAAAATTATAGTTCATTTAAGGTACTGGAATTATCATAGAATTTGGATGAGGGGATATGAGGAAAGAAGAAGAAAATAAAGGAACTCAAAATAAAATAAAATTGAGAAATCTCTTACTAAAATTCGACAGCCTAACGACGACACTTAAAATTTCATAAAATAGTTTGATGAGAGAAAGGGGGTTCCTTAACACCCTTAAATAATATGGACATTAAGGGGAATATGGAATTCCATATCCCAATATAATCCAATTGAAAATAAAATAGATACACCAAATGAAAGATTTAAGAAAATAAAAGGGTGGTTGATTCTCTTACCTTGTAGAGTAACTCCCAAAACTTAAAGGTCGGGACCTTGGGGGTTTGAGGAAACCTTGGGAGGACTCCTAGGGAGGTAATACTACCAGATCTTCGAGTATAATTAGTTTGGAATGAAATAAAATGAACGGGGTGAGTGGGGTATTTATAGTAAATGAGGGGGAGTTTTTTATTAATTAAAAGGGACACCTCATGTCATATGTTACCGTACACAAGTCAAGTAGCCTTTTATATTTAATTATAACTTCATTATGATGTCATTAAACTATCAAAAACTCATAACTCTATTTTTACTATTCACAAAAATTCAAGTATTTTAGAAAAATCCCAAAAATTTACCCTAACCATTAATCGATGTGTAGAATTCAAGAATGAAATCCATTTTTTGAAAATAATTTTATAAATATTATTAATTTAATATTTAAATAAAATCATAGGTAATTCGAAAAATAAAAATTTTAAAGGTATAATTAGTTTTATATCACATTGAAAAATTAATTGAGATCTCATTATCTTATTACCTTAAGAAAATAAAATATTATCATTATTTACTATTCAAAAGGGTCATGTTACTATTCATATTACTATTCATAAGGGTATGTTACTATTTATCAAAAAAATAAAGTTCATTCTATCAGACCCCAAATAACTTACTGGTCACAACTCTAGATGACAATTTTTTAAAATTCAAAACATAGAAGTGGAAAATTTATGTTTAATGGATAATTTATGACTACATCCTAAATAACCAAGTGTTGTTTCAAAGAAACACAATGCTTTATGAAATATAGGCTATGGATGGAATGTATTTAAGAGAATCATACCATAAAATGTTCGGGGTGTTATATTATTCCCTCCTTCAGAAATTTATTCCTCGAAATTTTATGTGTAAATCCCACTAAAAAGATCTGGGTCATTCTTCTTCATAACATCCTCAGGTTCCCATGTTGCTTCCTCCATATTATGGTTTCTCCAAAGAACATTTACTAGACGTGTTGTCTGATTTCTCAATACCTTTTACCATGTGTCAAGAATCCCGATAGGCTCTTCACAGTATGAAAAATCAGGTTCTAGTTTTATTTCTTCATAGGTGAGTACATGCATTGGGTCTAGCATGTATTTCATAAACAATGACACATTGAACAGATCATAAACTTTAGAGAGGCTTGGTGGCATTACTAAACGGTAAGCTAAATCTCTGATTATTTCTAGAATTTCAAATGGTCTGATGTACCTGGGGCTTAGTTTCCCTTTCTTACCGAACCTTAAGACACCCTTACATGGAGATACATTCAAAAAGACATGATCACCCACTTGGAATTATAAATCCTTTCTCTGGTTGTCAGCATAACTCTTCTACCTACTTTGAGATGCTTTAATATGGGCTTGGAATTTCTTTACCTTTGTTGTGGTCTCTTCAATAAGTTCTAGGCCTATAAGTTTCCTCTCACCAAATTCATCCCAACAAGTTGGAGTTTAACATCTCTTTCCATATAATGCTTCATATGGAACCATTTGAATACAAGAATGGAAACTATTATTGTAGGAAAATTCCACCAAAGTCAAGTATTGATCCCACATACCTTGAAAGCCAAGAAAGAATGATCTCAACATGTCTTCCAGATTTTGAATCATCCTTTCAAACTGTTCTTCGGTATGGGGGTGATAAACAGTACTCATGTGAAGCTTAGTATTCAAAGACTTCTGAATAATTTTCCAGAATTTTGATGTAAACCGGGGATCTCTATCAGACATAATCGATAAAGGTTCACCATGAAGTCTTACAGCTTCATTAATATAAAGTCTTCCCTAGCTCTCAAGTGGTAAATCCTCTCTTATAGTAATTAAATGTGTTGATTTTGTGAGATGATCAATAATTACCCATATTGCATCATTCCATATAGGTGTCCTCGGTATTCTAGTGACAAAGTCCATTGTAATTTCATCCCACATACACATAGTAATAGGTATAGTTTGCATCATCCCTCTATGATTTTTTCTCTTTGGATTCACTTTTTGACAAACTAGGCACCTTGACACATAATCAGTAATTCCCCACTTCATGTTATCCCACCAAAAATGTTTCTTCATATCTCTATACATCTTTGTGCTACCAGGGTGTATAGAGAAATTTGAGCTATGAGCATTGTATAATAGTTCCCTTTTTAGCTCAGGTACTGATGGAATGCATAATCTCTTCCCAAATTTCAGAACTCCATCCTCATACCCAAAGTCTTCTAATCTCCCATCCTTAACAGAATTAATTTTATTGTGTAGATTGTCATCATCAAATGGAGAGCTTTTTATCTTCTCTAGTAAAGATGTTTTAGAAATAATTTGAAAGAGTAATGATGTTTCCCCTTCTTTAACAATTCCCATATCCATATTTAGTATATCCATGAATATAGGTTCTCTCTCAATCCTCATTTGAGTCAGAAGCCCGTGATCTTTCCTGCTTTATGCATCTTCCACATTATTTGTCTTTCCTGGGTGGTAGTGTATTGAAAATCGTAATCTTTGAGTAACTCGATCCATCTCCTTTGCCTCATGTTGAGTTCTTTTTTGTGTAAAAATTTATTTCAAACTCTTGTGATCTGTGTATATATCACATTTTTCACCATAAAGAAAATGTCTCCATATTTTCAGAGAAAATATTACAACTGCTAGCTCAAGATCATGAGTTGGATAATTTTTCTCATGAGTCTTAAACTGTCTTGATTCATAAGAAATAACTTTATCATTTTGCATAAGGACGCAACCCATTCTATTTTTTTATGCATCATTCTATATCACAAGTCCATTATTTTCTAATAGAAGTGTCAAAATTGGTGCATCGACCAGTCTTCTTTTCAATTCTTCAAAGCATTATGTACATTATTATTTCCATACAAACTTAACCCATTTACTTGTGAGCTTGGTTAGTGGGTTAGCCATCCAACAGAAATTTTGAATGAAATACTGATAGTAACCTTATAATCCAGTAAAACAGCATACCTCAGTTATGTTTTTTGGCTTGGTAAATTCTTGGATTTACATTGCCTTTTAAAAAATGGCCTAGAAAAGAAACTGATTGAAGCCAGAATTCACACTTTCTAAACTTCACATATCATTCATTTGTTATAAGAGTTTTCAGAATAATATGAAAGTGATTCTCATGGTCTTCATATCTTTTGGAGTATACCAGGATATCATCGATGAATACCCCAACAAATTTCTCAAGATATTACTTGAAAACTTTATTCATTAAATCCATAAAAACGTAGGGTAAATTAGTCATCCCAAAAGGCATCACTATAAACTCATAATACCCATACCTAGTTCAAAATTTTTTCTTAGGAATATCTTCTTTCCTCACATGCAATTGATGATATCCAGATCAAAGTTCAAGCTTCATAAAATATTGGGCTCCCTGAAATTTATCAAATAAATCATTAATTCGTGGTAGAGGATACTTATTCTTTATTGTAATAGCATTTATTTCTCTGTAATCAATGTATATCCTCATGGATCCATCTTTCTTCATGACAAACAGGATATGGGATCCCCCTGAAGAAACACTAGGTCGAATAAATACTTTTTCACTCAATTCCTTTAGTTTTTTCTTTATCTCCAATAATTCCATAGTGTTCATTCTCTAGGGATTATTTTTTATAGGTTTTTTACTCAGAATTAAATCAAAAGATAACTCAACTTCCCACTTGGGAGGATGTCCAGGTCAATCCTCTGAAAATACATCAATGTATTCTTTCACTATATGGATATCTTCAATTTGAATATTTCTTTCCTATCCCATAGATATTGGGTTCTATTCCTCTCTATGAATTGCATTCAGTAGAGATAATAGGGGTGGATCTAGAAAAGAATCAGATGGAGGGGTTTCTACTCTAAATATAAGGGAATCTACACCATTTTAAAAAATTATAACTTCCTTTTTCTTGCAATAAATATTTGCATCATAGTTTGACATCCAATTCATTACAAAAATCATATCAAAGTTAATCATTGGTATGATGATAAGGTTAGAAACTAATGCACATTTATGTGTCTTGAGGGGGACTGATCAAAATGCCTTTGTTGCAGTGATACTTCCTTTATGAGTTTTGACTAAAAAATCCTTCATTAAATCAAATTGTACATGTCTAATTTTCCTAGAAAACTGGGAAGATATAAATGAATGTGATGATCTAGAATCAGATAAAACATTGGCTATGTTTGAGGAAATAATTAAAGTACCTGCCATAATATCATTAGGAACTTCAACCTCTGCGGTTGTAATCGTGTAAGATCTCCCTGACTCTCTTGGCCTTTTATAAGGAATGGTTCCTTGGTGCTTGGGACACTCATTTGCATAGTCTCCCATCTCTCTACAATTGTATCATTGAACATTATCAAACTATTTCTTCCCCTTACATTCATTAGATCGATGACCCTTTTCTCCACACTTATAACAGACTCCCGTCCCTTTCAAACATTTCCCAAGATGATTCTTTCCATAGTTCTCACATAATGGGAATTTCTTCATTCCCCTATTCATATTTGATGCTTCACCTTTTCCTTAGTTATCAGAGTACTGCTTCTTATCTTGGTTTTTCTTAAACAAACTTGTTCTAGAAAATTCCTTCTCTGTTTTTATGGAACTTGATACAATTTCATCATATGATAAAAATGTTTGAGAATCAAGTTTCCTTCAAAGACCTATATTAAGACCTTCAAAGAAATTATCAATCTTGTCTTTTGAGTCTCGTATGTAATATATGGAATACCTGGATAGTCTTTTGAAGGTAACCTCATAATATTCAACGTTGTATTCTTCCTTTTGATTTAAGCTAAAACATTTCCTCTTCATTTCAGTTTTTTACTCACGAGGGAAATACTTTTCAAGGAATATTTCCTTAAAATTCCTACATTTCATATAATCTATTACTTCTTCCTCCATTGTATTCTGGATCAAGGACCAACATTGATCTGCATCTCCCTTGAGACAATATAACACCAGTACTACCTTTTAATTTTCATTGCATATTAATGTCATGAATATCTTTTCAAAGGACTTGATCCACTTCTCATTAACCACTAGATTAGTAGTCCCACTGAAATATGGTGGATTCTGCCACATGAAATTATCCAATATAGGTGTTCCATGGTTATTCATCACAACCTGAGTATGTTGTCCCAATATGGTCATGATCTGATCTGCTCTTACATTGACTGTGTTGACTTGCTCAGTGGGGAGATCTCTAAATTTACCATGAGTATTTATTCCCCATCTTCCATTAGGCTTCATTTCTAAATAATGGCATACACTAGATTAGGTTATGAATCTAAAATATAAAATCACTTAAAATAGATTGAAATTATATGCATAACTAATCCCATAAACATGGTTTCTTTGAGGAAAAATTTACATTAAAATCCTTCATAATGGCTTGTAAATAAAATTTGAATTATCCTAATTATATCCCCCAGGAGTTTCAATACCAAGAGTGAAGAAAGACCAGCTGTCATGTACCAGGATACCCCGAGTCAAGCCCAATACTCATTGTCAAAGTTTTCACTCATGGGTACGTCTGTTCTAGAGCCACCTCTGCATGTTTGTTTCCATAAAATGATTTATTTTATAGAAATATACACATATACTATTACTTAAAAATACCAGGACGTTCTTATATTTTTATCCTCAAATACTACCTTAGGTATTTGTTCCCAAGTATGTATTTTCTAATCTAGTTTCCAAGTTTTCTACTAAACTTCCATTGATACTAATTGTAGCACTCCAACCCCTCTAGACCGGAGCCGATGCATTACTATATGCATTGGCATGGTTAGATGGAATGAAATCACAAATTAATGATCATTTTAGTAGTCTTGAAGAAACTAGATACATATATGTAACTCAAATTACATTGGTAAAGGTAACAAGATACAATACATAACAAAAACTAAAAAAATTCATCCATGAAAACTCAATAAATGATCTCCTCTTCAAAACCTGTTGAAGATAAACAAATGGAAAGGGGTGAGATCAAATGATCTGAAAGGGTTACAAGTAGAGGAATCATTAATTCAATAATAAGTTAATCATAAACAATTTTACATAATCAATATCAAATAGTGAATAAATGAAAAACTCATGCCATTAACAAACTGTGAATGAAAATGCATCCATATATTTTATCATAGTGAAAACCTCATGGATAGTAATAACTGATAATGAATAAAGAGAATGGTTATTAATTTTGAATCATGTATCTATCACACGATACCACAATACTGTTAAAATGGTTTATCTATATGGGTATAAACCCATATAATTTTTGGAAACGAACTTGAAGGGTTTGTCGCAAACTGATTTTTCTCATGCGACCTGTCGATGCAACAAGGGGATATAGCAGTCCCCACACTCCGCTGAAAGTCCAAAGAATTATTTATACATATATTTAGTAAAAGTAAAATATGGATTATCAATATAAATTTAGAGTAGATAATATGGATTCATAAATATTTCTATAGTTAAAATAACTTTCCAAATAAACATCGTATGTAAAAGGGCATACGGATTAAGACAATACTCATATCCATAAAACCAGAATATGGATATATAATATATTTACAATTTAAAATGAATAATTACCTCAAATGGGCAGTAGATTCACCACATAAGAAATATTATTTTCACAATACCAAGAAGGTCTAAATGAAATGGGAATTGAGACAAAGTCCCTTACTATATTGTAATCAATTGAATCATATGACCAAAACTTAATAACCTTAAAATGAATCATTTAATAACATGAATATAAAGATAATAATGATAATTTATATATATCAAGATGTATTACACAATACACCATATGCAATAAAAAAGTTGTGAATAATGGAAATCTCACAGAAATGAAAGTGAGATGAGAAACCCCTTACCTTATGCTCGATTGTGTTATTTGTTTGTTTTAATGACATGAATAATCAGATTTAGCTTCATTAATTAATAATTCTAGAACATCCTATACATTTAATTTATTTATTATAACCTTATTAGGTTTATTCATGGGCCTTTTATGGGTTTAAGAGGTTCAATTTTATTGTTTGGAAGCATTTTCTTCCCTGGTTTTCATGATCGGTTTACTTGTATTCATGAATGGAAGTCTGTTTGATGTGTAGTTAAACATCCAGAATTGTTAATATATCTCATTAATTAAATTTAATAGATATAAATGATGTTATAATTATTTTGGGTTATATACCATGATGATGATTCATTAGTTATAAGTTAATTACAAATGTTTGGATTATCTTGGTGGTTTTGTTCATAGTGAACTTGTTTTGTATTATTATTTTATATTATGAGTGTGTAAGGATTCCAAAACATTAATGAGATGAAATAAACATATTTGGATCTGGTTCAACCATAAAAATGGTTTCTTGACCATAATTGAACATGGTAATGAAAATTGAGAACCCTTCATCCTTGAATGTGATAAATTAACACATCTCGAATGGTGTTTTAGTATAAGAGGAGGGGGAAAGAGATATGATGATGAAATATTCCATTATGATAATAAAATTACAGTTCATGTAAGTTACTAGAATTATCATATCATTTGGATGGTGGGATTTGATAAAAGAAGTAGAAAATAATTGAACTCAAAATAGAAGAAAATTGAGAAATCTCTCATTAAAATTTGGCAGCCTAACGGCGTCACTTAAAATTTCATAAAATAGATTGATGAAAGAAATGGGTCTTTCAACACTCTTACATAATATGGATATAAAGGGGAATATGGAATGACATATCCCAACATAATCCAATTGAAAATAAAATAGAAACATAAAATGAAAGCCTTAAGAAAATAGAAGGGTGGTTGATTCTCTTACCTTGTAGAGTAACTCCCAAAACTTGAAGGTTGGGAACTTAGGGGTTATAGTACAACTTTAGAGGACTCCTAGGGAGGTAATACTCCCAGATCTTCGAGGATAATGAGTTTTGGAATGAAAGAAAATGAAGGGGGTGAGTGGGTATTTATAGGAAATGAGAGAGAGTTTTTTATTAATTAAAAGGGACACCTCATGTCATATGTTATTGTACACAATTAGACCATACTTTTATATTTTATTATTACATAATTATGATTTCATTAAACTACTAAAAACTAAAAACTATATTTTTACTATTCATAAAAAAATCAAGTATTTTAGAAAAATCCCAAAAATTCACCCTAACCATTTATCGATCTGTAGAATTCAAAAATGAACTCCATTTTTTGAAAATAATTTTCTAAATATTATTAATTTAATTTTTAAATAAAATCATAGTTAATTATAAAAATAACAATTTTAAAGGTATAATTAGTTTTATATCACATTGAAAAATTAATTAATATCTCATTATCTTATTGCCTTAATAAAATAAAATATTATCATTATTTACTATTCATAAGGGTTATATTATTATTCATAAGGGTATGTTATTATTCATCAAAAAAATCAAGTTGGTTCTATCAGACTCCAAATGACTTACTGTTCAAAACTCTAGATGACTGTTTTTCAAAATTCAAAACATAGAAGTAGAAAATTTATATTTAATGGATAGGTTATGACTATCTTTTAAATAACCAAGTGTTGTTTCAAAGGAACACAGTGCTTTATGAAATATAGTCTATGAATGTAATGTATTTAATAGAATCATACAATATTGTTTTATGATTATGAAAAATATTTTAATATGTTTGGATAAATAATGAAAAACTAAGAAAATGAAGAAGAAGAAAAGATTCTTCATGAAACCGGTAGTCCACATACACACATGATTGACATTCCTTTTTTTTATAAGTGGATTGAAATGAATAAATAATGGTTGTACCATTAATATAAAAATATATCAGTATATAATTGATTCTCAATTCATATTGATATTATGGTGGTAAAATATTGTAAAGAGTAAGATTAAGAAGAAAAACATAGGAAGGAGATAATAAATATGTTGGAAACTTTATTTTTCCTTAAAATTGAAGGGATTATACTAAATATGAGTGACCATGGGATAATGTTTGTGGGTGATGTTTCTATGCATAGTAAAAGGGATGATTTTAAATAAGTAATCTATGTTTTTATTTGTGTTTAAAAGGGTGTAAGTGATCAACTTTTATAAGAGATGAAAAGGGAACTCTTTGAAATACCCTTCATATTTTAATAATGTTAGGACACAATTCCAAGGTCAATGGATAAAAATTATATAAATAATGGAAATGGGTTATTTTTATGTGTATAAAATCTCAAACAAGTGTTTCCATTAATTTTTTAAACATTTTATAGTGTTTTTACATTAAGTTTTTAAATTTTACTCTTTTACTTTTAAATTATGTAACTACTTTTTAACTTTGTGATTTTATATTTTATTAAAAGTATGAAATAACCCATATAACCAAATTTAGGTGTCCTAGAAATAAATTAAATATCTATTTAATATAATTAAATTTATAAATATTATAAAATTAACTTTTAAATCAAAACATATAATGTGTAGAAAAATTATTTTAGTAGAAAAATGACATTTTGACCATAATGGATTCTTAGACTTATTTTGTATTCATTACTAACTAAATTATGTTAGTATATTTATTTATGTGTTTTTAAATCATATTTGATTCATTATTTTAATTATTTTAATTTAATAAATTCATTATCAATTCCTTTATATTAATAAAACAATCATTTTAAAATAATTGTTTCACCATAAACGAAGTAATTAGCATTAATCTGAATAGTATACTTTCATACCTAAATATAAAATTTACCATATTAAATAATATAAACATTATTTTATAAAATATAAGAATAATTTTTTCAAATTAACTTTCTATTTGTATGGAAAATTAATTCTAACATAGGTGCATGTAACGTGCAAAAACTCATTTTTAAGGTTTATTTTTAAGAAAAATGATATATGATTATGATAAAGTTATAAATATCATTGATTATAATTAATTTAAAATAAATATTATCATTAAAATATAATTTATTTAATTATAAAATAAATAAAAAACATCATTGCATCATGTTATAATTAATGAAAAAAATAGTCAAAAAAATAGTTTTCATTTAAAACGCAACATAAATTTTCCAAATATCCACCATGGGTTTATAAATTCTACATAATATTTTTAAATAATTTATTATAATTTATAATATATAATTTTATATGAAAAATATTTCATAAAATTTAAATTTATTTATATAATAAAATAATTTCATCAAAGTTATGACTTTAATAAAATTAGTAGTTCACTATTCACTTGAAAATTAATAAATTCTAAAAAATCAAAAAAAAAATTAATATTAATCTAATATGACTATTATAAATCCAAAAATGATCTTATTTTTTATAATTCACATCCTAAAATTTATAAATTTTATTAAAAACAAAAAATATAGATAAAAACATTTTTACAGAAAAATAACTTTTGGTATAATGACTTTTTATTTTTATTAATCATTAATATAATGCTAATATACCTTATTATTATTAAATCTAAATAAACTTAGTTCCCTGAAATAATATTCATATTTCTAGAAAATACTTTTTTATGCATAATGTGAACTTAGAAAAAAGTAATTTTCAAAGGGTATATAAATTTATGACATATCTATATAAGTATTTTATTACATTTTTATATAGTCATATTTTCTACTTACATAAACCATTATGATCTCTGTGTAAGACCTAATCATTAAATGAGGCTTGGTAGCAGTTTTAGGTGGTAGTTTATCTAGCATAGACCTTATGTCAATCTTCATGAGATTAAACTTCTCATGTATATGATTTTTCTCAAACTATAATTGCTCGAGTTCAACTAGGGTTTATTCAAGGGAAACCCCTAGAAAATCTACCTCCCATTCGAGTTTAGATAAAAGTGATTTATAAGGAATGCTTATACTTCAGTATTTTATTCTTCTTAATTTATTAATTTGTTTTTTAATTTGTTCACTTCAACTTATATCGTCTAATTTAACTGCTATGTTTTAAAGGTCATATCTAATATTCAAAATATATAAAGTTATTTAGTTTAGTTTTGTGTGTGAAACATGTTATTAACAAAATATATATATAAGGATAATATATAGTGAAATCTTTGGTTTTTATATATTTTCCATGCATGACCCCCAAATTGAAAACTAAGTTTAAAATATGGTTTTCCATGCTAAAATAACCTTTTAAAAGTTTTGAAAACTACAGGTGAGGTGATTCTAATGAAACACCATAACCACTTTTGTATTTTTGAAGTCATTTTGAAATTGGAAATTTAATGGGTCATGTTGTGCATAAATTGTGATGCCCAGAATACACATGATATGTGGTGGTTTGTGATACTAAGAATACACCTTATGTGTGGTGGTTTTTTGTATCGGAATGTACCTAATATGTGTTGATTTTTTATTATTAAGAATACACTTGATATGTGTGGATTTTTTATATATAAATAAACTCTATATGTGGTGGTTTGTGATAACTGGTAATAAACCTAATATGTTGTGGTTTGTGATACATTTGGGGTACTTAGGTTGGATTGGTCTTAGAGACATGATCAGAGACATCTACTACTACCCAAATCTGGTAGGTCCATTCTCAGGTGTCACCACGGAGTCTAGGATCATATTTTTGTTTATTTATTTTCTCACCTTCAGAAATTTAAACTATTTTATTTATTTCACATTGTATTCACTTTCTATCAGCTGGATTTATTTAGGTACATCATTGGTGGTTCCCTATTGAGTTGTACTCACAACCTACTTGGACTACCATTTGGTACCTAAGTAGACTTCATGATTGTAGGACCGGATATGGGAATTATCCCTATGAAATATGTCGATTACATATTTTATTGAGTTGTGCGATGGCTGAGGGGGCTAGAGTTCAGGTCCTTTGGAGTCTTTTAGTCTTTCTTTTGGGTTTTAGGTTTTTTGATTACTTTTTTACATGATGTATATGATGTGCCTAATGTTTGAATTTGGACTTGTATTTTTTATCATCATGGTTATTTCTTATGTTTATATTTAGTGGTTTTCACATATATTATTTTCTCTTATTCCATTATATAATGAATTTTTATTTGTTTATTTCTAATGTTTTATACTCTAACACTAAGCATATAGTCTCCCCATGGAATTACATAGACCCTCATCACTGGTTAGAAGCCTCCAGAATATGGGGAGGTGTGCTAGATGAATGTGAAGACTGTCAGTCTAGGCATCATATAGTAGTTCAAGGTGGAAGGACATTACAAAGTGGTATCAAATCTCATTTTCTTTTTTATTACTATTTGGGATATCAGATAGGAGACAAGGAATGTGTTTAGTATTTGTAATGGTCTTGTGGTTGGGAGTATCTAACTCATGTATAGGAAGATAACCAAGTCACCAGGGACGGGATTGTGGTTATTGTTTTTGATTTTATAGTTTTTGTATTTCCACCTCAAGTGGTGCACTTTTTTTCATTGTTATTGATTCTTAAGGGTTTTATATATTGGTCATGTATGGTGAGAGAGCATGGGTGTATGTTCATGCATCATGTAGGTATGTATGTTATTCCTAAAATTAGATGTTGTTGGTGATTGAAATTTATATATGAATATGCACTTTCCTATTGATAATAGGGCAGATGGTCATTTAAGGTTTTAGAATCCATTTATATAGTGTTTTCCCATATAAATATATTGTGAAATCTTACTTATCAAACTCCCTAAGCATCTATTTATTCATTATACTAGGATAAATGTTTTTTACATTATTACATTGATTAAATAAAGTTATAATAGGAAATCTATAAAGTGTGTTCACTCATATCTTATGAATGGAACTCTATCTACCTATGTCTTGGAAATTTAACCTTTGAACTACGGGGGGAATTATGTGAAAGAGGTTACTTTAAAGTAAAGGGTTGAATAAATAATAAGAATATTAAAGTTCCAAGTTTAATGAAAAAATATGACATGTGATCTTCAGTAATAGAAAGGGATCGGTGGAGTACCTGGTTCTATGAGTTTTATGTGTTGAGTACAAAAGGATTTGGAATGTTATCATTTACTTATTTTATTTATGCATTGATAGTTTCTATTTAGGTTGTTATGAGTTGTTTTTTACCATTAAAGTGATATTCCACCTCAAAGGGACAGGGTTCAACACCAAGATTTTGAGGGTGATTATGCCCCACCGACAGGTGGACCAGAGCCTCCACCTATTTATTGTCAATCTATGGAGGAACTATTAATATTAGCTCTTCTATGCTTGTTTTGGTTGATTGGGAGGTATGTTACTCATGCTATACCTTTTATGTCTAATTTTATTCATGATTTTCAACAATAGAACCAAATGTTTTTTATGGGTGAGGGTGTTCTATGAGTAGTGGATATGTGGAAGGAATCTATATAGATGATCCTTGTTTATTTTGACACCCCGGTGAAAAATAGGGTGAAGAAGGAAATATATATGTTGAAAGGGGCTGATCAAAATTGGTGGGAGGCTCTTTTCCAATAATATTAGCATGTGGGGTTGACCTCAATGGATTTCCAAACCTGATTCTTCATCTATTTTTTTCTGGGGAACTTATAGTCCAATATGGATTAGAAGTTCCTTCATTTTATATAGGGTGATATATCGATCTTGGATTATGCTTCTCAGCTTATAGAGTTATAGTATTTCACTCCAGCCATGGTCAGTGGTGAGCCCACAAGGGCCAAGCTCTTTGAGGAGGGTCTCCGTTATAAGATCAAGGTGTAGTTAAATGTGTTTCACCAGACCCCTTTTTCTAAGATAGTGAACCAATCCTCAATTATCAAGAGAAATATCAATGATTGGTAGACTGTGGGGATGTTTTCACCTATATGTGGCAGTGGTGGTGGATCATATAGAAGTAGGAAATGTCATTTTTATAACTTAAACAAGGAGGGAAGTGGTCGGGTGAGGTAGAGTAGTGGTTATTCACTTCCCCTAAGGGAAACTGGTAAGGGGGTATGTTGTCAGGGTGGAGTTCTAGGATATAAGATATAGTAGTGTACCCAACAACCTATGGAGTTCCATCAGTGTATGGGATACAACTATAATTTTTGTATGGAGTAATTGCGAGAACCCATTGGAAATAATTTTGGATCGGTTCTCGAGTATGGGACTATAAACACTATACCTCAACATATTGGAAGTTGGGTTTACACTAGATTTAAAAGTCATGATAGTGTTTGGGGAACCATATGTTGTGGAAAACATATCCCATATAGGAATATAATATAGTCCATTCTGACATGATCATAGTTTCATGGTATTGGTAGACTTTATCTTGTTGATTTGACCCTGATAGAGCAGTATATGGGACCATCTACTATTTAAGGTGAAATTTTTATATCCTCAATTGTTTCCACTATTTTATTGTATACAGGAACTTCATGTTATTTTATCTCTATTAAGTTTGTTAGAGGGTTGGTTTTTCACATAGAGTAACTTTATAGATTCATATCGATCAATACACCTTTAGGCATGATATTCAAGGGCATCCATATGTGTTTAGGTTGTGTCATGGTGATTTACACTTTTTTATTTCTTTGTGATTTCCTTATGTAGGAGATGGTTGGTTTTGATGTGATTTAGGGGATGTATTGGATCACTCATTATCGGGTGAAGGTTGATTATGATCTTCAATGAGTATCATTCACCTATCCATAGAGTGGAATATTCAACTATACTAGTTAGTAGGATATTTGAGTAGGTCACATAGGATCAGACCTCTAGCAGTTGGGTAGAATTATCACCCAGGTGTCTAGTTTCATTTTGGATGAGGAATAGTCTCATCAGCCTTCCTTTCTTCCGGTGGTTGACTATTTCCAGGATGTATTCCCTAAGTATTTCCCTGGTTTGTTTTCTGATCAAAGTATTGAGTTCATGATTGAGGTTTTTCAGGTGTATGGATGATTTCTATTCAACCCTATTATATGGATCCTAATGAGATTTGGGAGGTTAATACACATTTGGAATACATGGAGCCGCATGCATTTATTCAACCAATAACATCCTCTTGGGGTTCCCTATTTCTTTTCACCAAGAAGGTGGACATGTCCTTGAGATTATGATTGATATCAGAGGCTTAACTGGGTGATGGTTAAAAACGGGTACCTATTTTCCCACATCGATGGCCTATTTGATCGGATGAAGTGTGACCATGTCTTCATGAATATTGATCTTTATTCTAGGTATTAGAAATTGAGGGTACAGCCTTTTGATGTCCCTCTTATAGACTTTAGGAATTGATATGTCCTTTATGAATACTTAGTGATTCCACTTGGTTTGAAAAATGCATTGGACATGTCAATGGATTTGATGAATAGGATCTTCCACCCTTATTTGGATTATTTTGTTATCATATTAATCGGTGGTATATTGGTGTATTATAATACTAGTGAGGAGTATCCTCACCATCTAGATATTTTTTTGAGTACTTTAAGTAGGAAAAATCTTTATAAAAATTTCTTGAAGTGCCTATTTTGGCTTGACAAAATTCACTTCTTTGGTCACATGATATTTGAGGAAGGGGTATCAGTAGATTTAGATAAATTAGAGGTTATAGTTTCTTGTGATATTCACAATATGTTTTTCTATATTTTCACCTTTTTTGGTTTGTTTAGTTATTATCATAGGTTTATCTATCATTTATCTACCTTGAATTTCCATTGACGGGCCTAGCCAATAAGGGAGTAAAATTTATTTTGTCTGATGTTTGTGAGGTAGAATTTAGGGAGATTAAGGAGAGGTTGAATATTTTACTGATCCTGACTTTACCCGAGCTAGGTAAGTATTACCCCATATATTTTGATCCCTAGGGTGTCATCTTAGGTGTTGTGTTGATGCACAATGGGAAAGTAGTCACTTATGGGTCCAAGAACATAATCCAACTAAGTGTAACTACTGAACTCATGACATGGAGATAGCTATTTTAGTGCACACCTTCATATGTTAGCAGCACTACCTTCTAGGAGAGACATTTATGGTTCATGTATATCATAAAATCCTGAAAATCCTTTTATTATTATGATATATAAATCCCAATAATATAAGGTAGGTTAAGTACCTACAATAATTTTATTTCAATCTATATTACACTCTCATAAAGGGGAATGTATTGGTAGTCCATTAACAAGGAACACTCGGAACTAAGAAATGCAAAAGTTTGGTTTTTGGTGGAAGTGATGGCCTTATTTTATGACTTACATTTGTATGAATGAGAGGACCTAGTTATAGTGACATTGGATTCCCTATCTATCACTTATTCACTTCTTGGAATGGTAAAGGATATCTAGTTTTTAGTTTCTAACTTCCCAGTGATAAGAGACACTATATAAGGTATGGAGACCCCTCTTGATTGGACCTTAGATAAATATAAAATTTTATATGTCTGAGGCTGAGTGGTGGCTCCCATGAGAATGTGTGATGAACTAATGATGGACTTCCACTCCTTGAGATGGGATGTTCATCCCAAACTGGCCAAAATGTATCATGTTGTGTACAAGAAATATTGGTATCCTAGAATAAAGGGAATATCAGGCTTTTTTATTGATGTTCCACCTACAAACAGGTGAAGGTAGAGCCTCGGTACCCCACCAGTTTACTCCAGCCGTTTCCTATTCCAAAGTAGAAGTGGGATGATGTCCCAATAGATTTTGTGACGATCCTCCCAAGGAATCCTCGTGGAAATGATGTAGTTGGGTTATCATTGATCGTATGACGAAGTCAGCACACTTATTACCCATTATTAAGTCTTATATAGTTTATGAACTTGGAATACTGTATGTATGGGATATATTATGCATGTGAGGGGTTCCATGAAGAACTGTATCAGATATATATCCTTGTTTCACCTTGAATTTTTCATAAGGCCTTCAAAAGGTGTTGGGAATATAGGTTCATCTGATCACATCTTACCATCTACAAATAGATGTGCAGTCAATGTGTGTAATATAGGTGCTTGAGGAAATGCATTGAGCATGTTTCCTTTATTTTATTCATTCCTTGTAGAGTCACATATCCTTGGTGAAATTAATTTAAAATAATAGCTTCCAATTATCTATCCAAATGTATCCATTTGAGTCCTTGTATAGAAGGCAATGTCAATCTCCATTATATTGGTTATAGGGTGGTGATTCAGCTAAGGTTGGTCTAATCTTAGTGCAAGTGACCTTTGAGCTGGTCAAACTGATAAGGATGCAGTTGAAAACCACTCAGACAATGAATAATTCTTATGAAGATCAATGATGACTTCTCCTAGAGTTTTCAATTAGAGACTAAGCTTTCTTATTCATGTCACTGAGGTCAGGGAAGTGTTGGATTTGAAGGCAGGGCATGTTGGATCCAAGGTTCATTGGGACTTTTTCAATTGTGGTGAGGGTAAAACCCATGGATTAGTAAATAGATCTTCCATAGAGGTACGCATTGATGAATGGTGTGTTTCACATCTCTCATCACTGACTGTATCACTTGAATACATCTCATGTTATTAGTATTGATGATGTTGAGTTGTAGGATTATTATTCTTTTGAGGAATATCTCATGCATATCATAGACCATAGTGAAAAGTCCTTTTGGGTTAATACCATCCCATATATACGAGTGTTATAGAATCATGGGAAGAACTAGGAGGAAACATGGGAATAGGAGAAATGCATTTGATACCAATGGTCAGATCTTTTTATGGAGGTCTATAAAGGGGCTCTGGATCTTAGCTTAAGGGTGGTCTAGAATATGGTATGGAGGTTTTAAAACCCCATCCTTCAAGAGCGGGAATAATCCTTTTAAATTATTCCAAACCCCTTTTTTTACTTAATAAGAGTTATAAGGGAGTAGAGAATGTTTTGAAAATGATTGGAAAGGTTCAGGCTTGGAGCTTCTATTTTTTTGGAAGGTGGAGAAAGGCACCCAGTTTGTGATAACCATGCTCCTTAGTCATGTAGCAAGAAAAGGGGAGGAGCATGGTTTGATAAACCATTTTATGGGATCCTAGAAAACAACTAAGGGCCTATATTTTATTATAGATTTTTCAGGCGTATATTAAGAAAACCATGCACCTAACCGTGCGGGATGTGGGCTTCTAGATAGTGTGGTTCTCATAGTTGGCACATTGTTGGCGCATGATTTGGAACAATATATGGCCAAACCATTCTCCCCAATAAAAAGTGGATAAAATGAAATTTTTTACTTATGAATCAAAACCCTTTAAACACTATTTTATCCCTTTTCCAACAATTTTTAGTGGTGTTTAGCTCTCCACTTCTCCTTTGAGCTTCTGGGTAGATCTCCTTCAATTTTCCTCCATTTCCACTTACATTTGTTATGTTAGAAGGCTTGGGGTAAGTCTATAACTTTTTTATGCTCTATTATTTTTCCTTACTTTACTTCAAATCTATTTCACCTACTTTAACATAAATACAAAAAAAATTGGGATTTTTTTTTTGAAATGTTGATTTCTCTCATTCTATGTGAAATCAAAAAGATAATATCAGATGTGTGCCTCCTTATAGGCCTAAGGTAGGATGTATCTAAGATTTTACCATTTACATGCTCTATTTAATTTGGTTCTAGTATTGTGTGTCGTGATGGTTTTTCATACATGACCACAAAATTGAAAACTATGTCTAAAATTTGGTTTTTCATTTCCAAATTTCACTTTAAAAATTGTTGAAAACTATGAGTGAGGTGATTCCAAGGGAACACATTATCCACTTTAATATTTAGGAAATAATTTTTAAATTAGAAATTTAATGGGTTATTTTGTGTATAAATTTTGTTTCCCATAATACACCTGCAATGTGTTGGTTTTTATACTAATAATACACCTGATAAGTGGTGGTTTGTGATGTCAGAATACACCCAATATGTTGTAGTTTGTGATAATAGGGAAGACACCTGATATGTGGTGGTTTGTGATGTCAAAATACGCCTGATATGTTATGGTTTGTGATGAATAATAATATAACCAATATTTGGTGGTTTGTGATACTTTTGGGGTAATTGGGTTGGAATGATCTTCTAGATATGCTCAGAGACATCCAACATGGGCTGAAGAAGGTAGGTTCGACCACGGGTGTCATTGTGGAGACCATGTTTGGATGTTTATTTATTTAGTTTATCACCTTCTAGTATGTGAACTGTTTTATTTAATGAACTTTACATGACCTTTCTATCAGTATTATTTATTTAGGGACGTCATTGGTGTTGGCCTACTAACTAATATTCACACCCTACTCAGGTCATCGTTTGGTACTCAAGTAGAATTCATGATTATAAGACTAGATAAGTGTAATTTCCCTATTAAATATGTTTGATTACTTATGGTATAGAACAAGGAGATGGAATTTAGGCTAGTACTATGGGACTTTGGAGTCTTTTGATCATTATTTTGGGTTTTGTGTTTTTGTCTTACTCTTATACTCAATGTATATGATGTACATGATTTATGACTTAGGACTTGTATTTTTTATCATCATTCTTATTGCTGGGGTTTATATTTAGTGATTAGATCATGTATTATTGTCACCTGTTCCATTATGTGATGTATATTACTTAGTTCATTCCCTCTGTTCTTTACTCTAACATTGATGGTATAGTCTCCCCATGGAATTACATAAACCCCCAATCTTGGTTAGAAGCCTTTGGAATATGGGAAGTCACACTTGAGGTGTGTGGAAATCATAATTTTGAGCACCATGCAATGTTCCAGGGTGGTGGTATGTTATAGAGTGGTATCAACCCCATTTTCTTTTTTATTACAATTTGGGATGGTACAGATGAGAATATAAATGGGTTGGGGCATGGTAATGGGATCATTCTTGGGAGTAGCTAACTCATGTATAAGAATAGAACCAAGTATCCAAGAATGGGACTGTAGTTATTGTTTATTCTTTTATAATTGTTCGATTTCCACCTCAAGTGGTGCACTTGATTTTTGTTTCTATTAATTATTTAGGGTTTTATCTCTTGCAGTGATATGAAGAGATAACATTTGTGTACATCCATGGATCATGTAGGCATGTAGGTTTTTCTTGATATTACATGTTTTTGGTGATTGATATTTATATATGGATATGCACTTTCCTGTTGATAATAAGGGGTTGATCATTTTAGGTGTTAGAAACCATTTATATGTTTTTTCTCATATAAATTTATAGTGTCATCTTACTTGACTGACTCCTTGAGTAGTTTTTTATTAATTATTCTAGGATAAATTAATTTTACATGATGAATTTGATTAGATAAAGTGACATTAAGAAACTTATAATATTTTTTACAATATATCTTGCGAATGGAACTCTATATACCCAATTTATAGAAATTTAGCCTTTGAAATGTTGAGAAAATTATGTGAAATAGGTTAATTAAAAGTAGATTCTTTAATTGATTAAATGAAGATTAGAATTCCAAGTTTAATTTAAAACCCTAGTTTTATGAGTTTTATGATTTGAGTACTCAAATATTTGGGATATTGTGTATGCCCTATTTTATTTATACATTGATAGTTTACCTATTTTGTTTTTCTAATTTTTTGTGTTGTAATTGTAGTGATATTAAACCTCATAGGGCTAGGGTTCCACACTAGGAGGCTGAGGGTGAGTATGCCCTACTAGTAGGGTTCCAGAGTCTCATCTTGTTCAAGGTCCAGTAATAAAGGAACTATTGTGAGAGGTTCTTATTCATTTGGTACATTCTATTGGGAGGAATTCCCCATGGGCTGCACCTTTTATGATTGAACTCATGTATGAGTTCCAATAGTATCACCCACCATTGTTTATGGGTAACGGTGGTCTACAGGTGGAAAATTTGTGTATCGAATCTATATAGACTATCCTTAATCATTTAGATACCCCTTAAAACAAGAGGGTAAAGTTTCCAGTGTATGTATTGTGAAGGTAAGATCAACATTGGTAGGGATCCTTTTCTAGGAATATTAGGATGTGGGGTTGACCAAGATAGATTTAAAGACCCAATTATTCTTTCATTTTTTCCCAAGACCTTATAGTCTGATTAGGCATGGGAGTTCCTACATTTTACATAGGGGGGTATGAAGATCATAGATTTTTCCTTTGAGTTTATGGAGTTACAACTTTTTTCTCCTACCTTAGTTGGTGATGAGGTCTATAGGGCCAAGCACTTTGATGTGGGTCTCCATTATGAGATTAAGGTATAGGTGAATGAGTTTCATCTGAACTCTTTTTTTATATAATGAACCAAGCCTTAATTAATGAGTGGAATATTAATGAGGGTCAGACTATGGGTATGTTTTGACTAATAGGTGGTAGTGGAGGTGGATCATATTGAATTAAGAAACATTATGTTGATATCTCACATTAGGAGGGTGGAAGTTAGGTTAGATCTCATAGTGGTTATTTCCTTCCCTTAAGGGGAAGTGGTGGGGAAGTCTATTTTTAGTGTGGAGTACTAGGACATAAGAGGCTATAGTATACCTAAACAACTAATGAATACCATTAGTGTTGAAATGTGGGACAAATATTATATTTTTTATAGAGGGACAGTGGGTGCCCAGTGGCATTAGTTCTGGATTAGTTCTTGGGTTTAGGATTATGACTACTACACCTCAGTAGATTGGCGGTCGGGTTTCAACTAGTTATATAGGTCAAGGTGTTGGTCAGGGAACCTGAGTTTACTGATATTATTGGCCATAGGGGAATGTGACATGGGCCACTCAGACTTGAGAAAAAGTTTGTGGTATTAGGAAACTACATGTTTTGGATCTACCCCCAACTATGTAGGATATGGGGCCATCTATGGTTTGAGGTATGATTTTAATAGACATAACCCTTGCCTTTAATTTATTAGATAAAATAACTTTTCATTATTTTATCTCCACTCGTTGTGTTTGAGGTTTACATTTTTCTATAGAGTACCCTTATGGATTCTTATCAATCTACAAACATTTAGGCATGAAATCTGAGGGAATATGCAAGTTTTCAAGTAGTGACTTGGTGATTTCTACTTATCGATTCCTTTGGGATTTTCTTATGTTGGGAATGGGTGGTTTTTATGTGTGTCTAGGGATGGACTATTTCATTTTCTATTAGTAATAGGTTGATTATTATCTTCCAAAAGTATTTATCACCTCTTATGAGGGTGGAAGCTTCGTATATATCTGTGAGTGGGATATCTGATCCAGTCACATTGGTTTAGACCTATAATGGTTGGGTGGTATTTCCGCTTAGGTGTCTAGTTTTGTTTTAGATGATGGAGAGGCTTATCATCCTTCCACCAGTGGTTGAATATTTCTAGGATTTCTTCCCTGGGTACTTTCCAAGGTTGTTTCCTGATCGAGGTGTCAAGTTCACGATTGAGATTTTTCCGAGTATAGGGCAATTTTCTATTCCACTATATCATATGGATCATACTAAGATTCTGGATCTTAATTCATCATTAGAATATTTAGTGTCTAAGGAGTTCATTCAACTAAGAAAATCTCATTTTGGTTCTCTAGTTCTTTTCTCTAAGAAGTTGAATGGGTTTTTGAGATTATGCACACACTATCGTAGATATAACTAGGTGCCGGTTAAGAAATGGTGCATGTTTCATAGAATCGATGACCTATTCAATCAATTGAAGGGGTCCCATATCTTATCAAATATTGATCTCTATTTTGGATACCACCAGTTGTGGGTATGACCTTTTATGTCCCTCTTATAGCCTTTAGAAGTGGATATGACCTTTATAAATACTTGGTGATGTCGTTTGGTTTGTAAAATGCATCATATGTGTTTATGGAATTGATTAATATAACCTTTCATCCTTATTTGTATTATTTTATTTTCATATTCATTCATTATATCTTGGTGTTTTTCAAGACAAGAGAGGATAATGATCACCATCTAAATATTATACTAAGTACATTATAGGGTAACAGCTTTATGAAAAATTATTGAAGTGTTAGTTTTGGCTTGACCGAGTTAACTTCTTGGGTCACATGATATTAAAGTCAAGGGTAATTGTATATATATAGAAATTAGATGTCATAGTTTCTTGGGATGTTCCCAAGAATATTATCAATATTTTTATATTTTTGGGGTTGGCTGGTTATTATTGTAGGTTTATCAATTATGTATCTCACCTTGTAGTGTCGTTCATGAACCTGGCCAATAAGTGAGTAAAATTTGTTTTTTCTAATGCATGTGAGGAAGGATTTATGGAGCTAATTGAGAGTTTTAATTCCACACTGATCTTTACCTTATCGAATCCATGTAATAATTACACCTTATATTTTGATGCCTTGGGTTTAGTGTTATTTTTTGTTAATTAAATAAGGGAAATTAGACTCTTATGGATCTAGGAAGTTGAGGCTTCATGAGAGTAACTACCTGAATCATGCCTTGGAGCTCTCTTTTGTGGTGAAATCCATGAAATTTTAGAGTCACTGCCTTCTGGGGGAGTGGTTTAGGGTTTATACGGACCATAAAAACTCAAAATACCTTTACTCCTAGTAAGATCCAAATATTGGGTAGAGAAGGTGGGTTGGACACCTGAAATCATTCAATTTTGAGTTTCTTTGCACTCTAAAGAAGGGGAATATAGTGGTGGATACATTGAGCATGAATCCTCATACCTAGAAGATGTAGCAGTTCGGTTTTGAGTGGTGAATGATGGAATTATTTTCTAACTTACATTTGGATGTACAATAAGACTAGGTAAAAGTGACATTGACTTCCCTATATATCACTTATTCACTTATTGTAAGGGTGAAGAAGATTCAACTGTCAAATTATGTTTTACTAGTGATGAGGGGTACCATATATGGTAGGGATAACCCTCTTGATTAGTCCTTGGATAATTTTGAGACTGTATATGTATGAGGTTGAGTGGAGATTTCCATGAGCATGTGTAAGGACCTAATATGGGACTTCCATTCCTTGATATGGGGTTTTCACCCTAGGATGAAAAAAAATTATCGTGATGTGCATATGAAATATCAGTGTCCTAAAATAAATAAGGAAATAATTGGCTTTATTTCTAAATGCTCCACCTACCATAAGGTTATGGAAGAGGATCAATGCCCTACTGATTTACTCCTATCATTACCCATTCTATAGTGGAAGTGGGATGATTTCATAATTGATTTTGTGATGGGAATATTGAGGACTCCTCATGGACATGATACATTTTGGGTTATCATCGATTTTCTCACAAAGGTAGACCACATTTTTACCCATTAAGGATTCCTATAAAGTTCATGATCTTGGAAGATTGTATGTACAAGATTTATTATGACTACATGGGGTACCATAAAGCATCATATCAAAAAGATATCCCTGTTTCACCTCAAGTTTTTTTCATGGGCTTCAAAAGTGTTGGTAAATAGGTCCATATGAGCACAGATAACCATCTGTGCATGGATGGGTAGTCGGAGCATACCATACCGGTGATTAAGGACATGATTCAAGAATGTGTCCTCAATTTTGGTGGTTCTTGGGATATTCACCCAACCTTTATGAAATTATACTAAAATAATATCTTTCTTGTATCTATCTAGATGGCTCAGTTTGAGGCCATGTACAATATTCCATGCTAGTATCTCTTATATTGGTTAGAGGATAGTGAGTCAGCTATGCTTGGTTCAAGCTTAGTTTAAGAGACCTCTAAGAAAATTCATCTGTTCAGGAGGCCATTGAAAACCGCTCTGATCAAGAACAGGTCTTATGTCAACTGGACATGATTTCCACTATAGTTTGAAGTTGATGATCAGGTCTTCTTACATGTGTTGTCAAGGTTAGGGAAGTGTAAGATTTAGAATTAGGGAAATCTTGCGAAAAGGTTCATTGAGACTTTCAAGATTATGGGGAGGTACAAACCAATGGATTATCAACTAGATCTTCCTCAGAGGCATGAAATTATTAATGATGTGTTTTGAATCTTTTAGATTTGACTTTATCACCCATACCCATCTCATTTTATCGATATTTATGAAATTGTGTTGGAGGGTGATACTTATTTTGAGGAACGTCCCATGCATATTGTGGACCACAAATAAAATACCCTTCATGAGAAGAACGCCTTGCTTGTACAAGTGTTATGGAATCACATGTGGAACCAAGAGAAAATGTTGGAATGGGATACAGACTTTGGAGTCTAATGGTCTAAGCTTTTTATTATGGTGGTTGAATGGGCTCAGGACCTTGGCTCAAGAACAAAATAGCATATAGTGGGGAAGTTATAAAACACTAACCTTTTTGAGATGTGTGGGTAAATAAATTATACCAAACCCAGTATTTTTCCCTTAATGGGAGTATCAAGGGTGTATGGGAGATTTCAGTAATGTTTGGGAAGGTTTAGGATTGATGTTTTGTTTTTTGGGAAGGTAGATCACGGTGCACGGTTTACGCTAACCATGCACCGTAGTCATGTGTCTCAAAAAGGGGAGGATCATAGTTTTATGAACTATGCAATGGGGACCCAAAAACCATATAATGGACATCATATTATTTCATATATTTCACAAAAATTTTGACAACCCATGCCCCTAATTGTGTGGGGTATTGGCTTCTATAGAGTGTAGTTCGCACTACTGGTGCATGGTTTGTCCAACTATGTGGTCAAACCATGATCCCCAATGAAAAGTGGATAAAATGGATCTTTTTCCCTTGGGAACCTTAACCATTTAAACACGATTTTTTCCATTTTTCCAACAATTTTTAGTGGTGTTGATAACTCCCATTCTCCTTTGAAATCTTGGGTAGATCTCCCTCAATTATCCTCTGTTTCCACTTTCATATATTACATTAGAATGATCATGGTTAGTATATCACTTTGTTACCTTCTAATATTATCGTTTCCCTTCCTTTAAATGTCTCTCACATAGTTTAACACAATTATCCTATTTTCAGGTATTTTGTTTTTTGTGTTGATTTCTCCCATTCAAAGTTGACTAAAAGGATAATATTGGATATGTGGCTCCTTCTAGGATAAAGTTGGGTGGTCTTTAAGTTTCTACCCTAGTTGCACTCTCTTTCCTTCGGTTCTTGAATTATGAATCATTTCATTTTTCTTTATATGACCCCAAAATTGAAAAATAAGTTTAAAATATAGTTTTGCATAGGTAAAATTACCCTTTTAAATTTATTAAAAACTATGAGGGAGGTGATTTAAATGGAACGGCTTAACCAATTTTATATTTATAAAATAATTTTGAAATTTTAAATTGAATGGGTTATGTGGTGCATAAATTTTGATACTTAGAATACATGAAATATTTGGTGGTTTGTGATACTAATAATACACCTAATATGTGGTGGTTTGTGATGTCGTAATACCCTTTATATGTGGTAGTTTGTTATAACTAAGAATAAACCTGATATGTGGTGGTTTATGAAATTTCAATACACATTATATGTGGTGTGTTTTGATAACTCATAATACACCTTATATGTGTTGTCTTGTGATAAATTTGGGTACTTGGGTTGGCATGGTCTTCACGACATGCTCATAGACTTCTAGCACTATCCAAGGTAGGTAAGTTCTTCCTTGGGTGTCACTATGGAATCAAGGTTAGAATTTTTATTAATTTATTTTATTTTATTTAGGAATAAAACTATTTTATTAAATATACTTTGCATGAACTTGATATCATTTTGATTTATTTAGTGATTTTGTTGGTGGTGGCCTACTGAGTCATGATTACACCCTACTTAGGCCATTGTTTAGACTTCATGATTATAGGACCAGATAAGGGAAATAACCCTATAAAAATACTATATTACCCATGGGGTGGAGCTTGGAGATGTAATTTTAGATATATATTAAAGCTTGTAGTGTATTTTTCTCTTTATTTTAGGTTTTGTGTTTTTGGATTACTCATGTACTCAATGTATATGATGTACCCATGATCAAATCACATCTTATAAAATTTCCATAATAGGACAAGACTATGAGGCTCTATTTCAGGTGATGAGAAATAATATCCATACATGAAACATAATATTCAATATTGGCACTTCGACCCCAATAATCAGGGAAACTAGGTATGTTAGATTTTACGAACTGGTGTTATCAACAAGAAACATCATTGTGGTGTGGAAAAATACTCAAAATAAGACCTATGAAAACAAAAAACATACCATATCAGAAAGTGTGGTACACTCTACTAGTAGATCAAGGATTATGATGGATAATTATCATAGAAGGTGGCTGGTTAGGACTTCATTGCATAACTATATCAATAAGAATAATACATTGTATCATTAAACATCAATAAACCACCATATCATCCATTATTTTTCCAAAAAATGATGTTCCATGACACCCTAAATTCTTGTGATAAATGTTTTTAAAGATTCATACAGATTGAACATCAAAGATGGTTTTGAGATTGTTCAATTACATATATAGAATCTGTTCATGGTTTTTATGACATCAAAATCATTTTTGGTTCTATTAGTTTATCTAAATCAAAAAAATATTCAAAACATTGCAACACTTTTTAGTCATCAACACACAAAAGATAATTGACATTTTGGTTAGTATGAAGAAGCAAGTCAAGGAGAACACTCATGAATGCAATGGAAGATAAGAAACTCATATGTAAAAATCACCAAATATGAACTATATATGTGAAAAACATTCAAACAAGGAGAGAAACTATCAAGAATATCAACCAATTATATTTAAATGGAACTAAAAAACTATTATTGAGGTTCCCCTATAAGGTATTTTTTAGTTTATAGAATTTTTCCATTTTCGATTTGTTCGGCATTTCCATTTTATTATTGAAGATTCTGTCTCTTCTCCTAAACTGTGATATCTAACCTCTATGTTCATAGAGGACTAACCTGAGTGGTTATTCCCAAGTGGAAGCTAAAATTTCTCATAATTCCCCTTATTTTCCAATGTTTTCTTTCCTTTTCTAATTGTGCTGATTCTAATAGATACCTAAGTAAGAGTTAGTGTAAGTGTTACTTACCTTAGTATTTCTTGGTTTTCTTCCTAACTATAATATTAATTTTCTATCCCATCACTCAAGTATTGATATATGATGGGATATATTATTGATTGATTATTTGGGATATGATTTCTAGATAGTGAAGGTTAATTTAAGTATTCATATGGTATCCCTCATTTTTATTACATAAACTTTTCATTACATTGTACAAAATAGAGTATCATTTAAATTTTAGTTTCTTACAAACAAGGTACACAATACATGAAAACATAAAAATTATTATAAAAAAGTGAAAGAATTATTCATTGGTTTATCCTAAGTACTTTTACTACATCTCATAACCTATGGACATATATCAAAGGAAATGGTGATCATAAATCCCAGTTAAGGGAAAAAATCAAGGGAAATAATTTACAAGTGATATTAAAGAATATCAATAAGAAAATGAGGAATATAATTATGCATTAATCCATATAATAATAAAAAGATCATAAATAATAAATTTTAAATGTGGATAAAAAAAATAAATAATACATTCATAAACATATATACAGGGTTTTTCACCGAGGTGTTATAAAAAAATTTAAGGTTGTTCACCAAGGTATCGTAAAATATGTCATCTCTAGAGATTAAATTATTTTACCAAGGAATTTAAGGGATATCAGGGTGCACCATTAATATGTATTAATTTTAATGTGATCCAAATAGATCTTAATAAATCATTTCATAAACAACCCATGGAGAATAAAATAAAATGGGTTTCAGGTCAAAATCATGGTGTTTCAAAAGTGCTTTAAAACATGATCATTATTTCATTTTTAACACATGGAAAGGGAATGTAGGTTCTATATATGTAAATACCAGAATTAAATAAATCATTTTTACATCTCAGTAAATACCTCTAGAAAATAAATAGTATTGGGTATTCACAAATAAAAGGTAATTTCTTGAGGAGAAGAGAGAAATTTTGAGAAGCCAAATTGGCAGCATGATGGATATAAAACATGGTTTTAGAAAAAAGGTAAAATGATATGGGATAGGGATATCCCATTGATGAAAACCTAAATTTTTAGTAATTTAATGAATAAAAATGAAATAATATAGATTGACCATAACATTCATAATACATATACAAAAATAGGTTCTTGAAATGAAGAGAAAAGAAGGATATTTCCCATACCTTGAAGAGTGACTCCAAAAACTTGAGGATTGGGACCTTGGGGGATTGAGGACACGTTGAGAGGTAAAAATATCATATCTTAGTTTAGATTTATTGGTAGTTAAAGTAAATGGAGAAATGGGTGGGAATATATAGAAAAAGTGGAGGATTTGTTTATTAGTTTTCAAATACAGGCCTTGGAAACCTAGGTAGTGGTAAATGAAAATCCATGGGCTTGAATGTGGTATATTAACATGGTATTGGAAACTCGGGACACCTTTCATGTTATTTTAATCCAAAAGAGTCGACCATAATTTTCTATTATTTATTTTTGGAAGGAAAATTAAAGTTTTCAAAAAATAACATTTTTAATGTTTAAGTTTCCATTTTAGAATTTGGAAAGTAAATTATATATTTGGAAATTTATTAAATATATTAAAATACTTGATATTAATGAAATTAAATATTTTGATTCTTTTATTTTGGTTAATTAATTATTACATCATTATGACACAGTTATGATTTCATTAACATACCGAACAAATCAAACTGTATTTTTACTATTCATGAAAAAAAAGTATTTAAAAATTATCATAAATGAGACCCAACCTAATTTGAATGTTATGATTTGAAAAATGATATTTATTTTAACATAATTATTCTCTAAATACAATAATTTTAACTTTTAAATTCAAAAACCCATATTTATTAAAAATAATAGCGAATTGAAAATGCATAGTAAAATTTCTAACACTTGAAAAAAAATTATTTTATCATTTATGTATAAATAAGAGTGTATTAATCATAATATTTAATTAAAATAAACATTATTCATAATACCTTAGTTTATTATAATAATTCTATTTTTTCTAAAAAGTAAAATCTCTATCTAAAAAATCAATTTATCAAATTCCCTCTCAATTTTATTAAGAAAAACTATTCTTAAAATGGAAATGATGGAATAAAAATTTTATTTATACAATGTAATTACAATTTAAGTAATTAGGTCCTAGATGCATAACCCATTATTACACCTATATATTCCCTAATATTAAGGTGTCCAATGGTGGTAGTTTTGTGGGGTGCCTCGGCTAACATCGACCAAGTGGTAATCTCTACTAATTGGAACTTCTCATATAGATAATTTCATTCAAGATTCAATTATTAAAGCTTGACTTTAGATTGGTCAAGGGAGAAACCCAATTATGATAAATTTCTCCCATGTTCTAATATAAGGGATTTAAATTGAATTAATCTACTGGTCAAGGCCATTAACTATTCTTTTGGTATCGATTTTCCTTTGTCAAAATTTTACATATAAACTCTAATGATAATGTTAAAATTATTATCTAGAGTATAGTTCCCAATGGTCATATTAACCAATAGTCACATAATTGACCAATGGTTATACAGTAGTCTAAATTCATATGGTCACATTTCCCGTTATATTCACTTCATTAAAAAAATATATACTTTTGTTGTGAAAGATATAATATAACACACTTTTTTAAGAACTAATTAACATTGAAAAATTTTGGGTCGTTACGTTCTTCCCCCCTTATGAAATTTCATCCCCAAAATTTCAACTCATTATCTCAGTTGATAAAAGGTGTGGGTACTTCAGCCTCATTGTATTCCCTATTTTCCACATCACTTCTTTGTATTTATGGTTCCTCCGCATCACTTTGATGAGTTGGGTAGTCTTGTTGCATAGAACCTTGAATCTATGGTACAATATTTTCACTAGATGTTCATCATAATATATGTTGTGTTCTAGTTTTACCACCATAGGATTTATTATATGTGAAGGGTCAGGTGTGTACTTTCTCAATATAGACATGTGGAATACATCATAAACTTGATCTAGATTTGGTGGAGATGCTAGCTGATAGGCCATTACTCCTATGCGATCAAGGATTTCATAGGGGCCAATGTACCTAAGGCCAGGCTTCCCTTTATTCTCAAACCGCATGACTCTCTTCCAATTTGATATTTGAAGGAACACTTTTTAGCCAACACCAAACTCCAAGTCCCTTTGACAGTTTTCAACATAGCTCTTCTACCGACACTGATTAGCCTTTATGTGTTGTTGGATGGCATGAACCTTTTCTGTCATCTCTTACACAAGATTAGGCTAAAAAATTCTCTCACCAAATTCATCACAACAAGTATGAGTTCTAAATCACTTCCCATATATATATTCATAGAATTCCATTTTAATGCTTTAATGGAAGTTGTTGTTGTATGAGAACTCAAATAATGGGATAATTTGATCACATCCACCTTTAAATTCCATTGATTATGTCCTTAGCATGTCCTCAATTGTTTGAATAGTCCTTTCATATTATCCATCAGTTTGGGGGTGATAAGTCATATTGAAATTCAATTCAGTACTCATAGAATTTTTAAGACTTACCAAGAATTTTTATGTGAACCTTGGATCACAATCAGATACGATAGAGTGTGTTACCCCATGCTGCCTTACCACTTCCATCGCGTATATCTTATCAAGTTGATCAAGAGAGAAATCCTCCTAAATTTTGATGAAATGGTAAATCTTGGTGAGATAGTTCACTATAACCCAAATATCATTTTTTCCTTTGGATATTTTTGGGATACTAGTGACAAAGTTAATATAGATATTATCCCACTTCCATGTTATTATGGGTGGTGGTTGTAATACCTCTTTATGAAGTTTTCTCTCTGCCTTCACTTGTTTATACACTAAAAAACTTATAGTGTAGTCAAAAATCTACCCTTTAATATTATCCCATCAATAATGATCATGAAGGTCCCTATACATTTATAGTGATTCCATGATGTATAGATAATGTGGAGCTACTAGACTCATCCATCAGCTCCTTCTTTATTTCTGGAATATATGGAACACATAGCCTTTTAAAAAAATTCAATACATCTTCTTTATCAATATTTATCTCAAGAAACTTCTCATTCTTCACATCCCCAGTCTTCTTCTATTACAAAGGATATTCTCTTTTATATTTCTTTATATTCTCTAATAATAATAGTTGATAAATCATTTGGGATAGGTTTGATGATGTCCCTTACCTTGTGATTCTCATGTCCATTTTTACTAGGCCTTTAATCAAAGTATCTCATTGAATCCTCGTCATTTCAAGCACAACATGGTCTTTCCTACTTAATTCATTAGTGACTTTTTTTCTCTACAGAGATGATAATGAATTGAACAATAATAGCCTTTAATAAGTTCCAAACAACTCTCTTTTCTCATGCACAATTCATTTTGTGTCAAAATATACTTCAATATTTGGTGGTTTGTTTATATATCACATTTCTCCCCATAAAGATAGTGCCTCCATATCTTCAAATAAAAAACAACCGCAGTCATCTCCATTTCCTGTGTAGGATAATTCTTCTCATTAGCCTTCAACTATAGTGATTAATAAGCTATTACCTTTTCATTTTTAATGAGTATGAACCCAATACCATTCATAAATACTTCAATAAAAATAAAGAATCCTTCTTCGATTTAGATTAGAGTTAACATAGGTTCAGTAACCAATATCTTCTTCAGATCTTGGAAAATTTATTCACACTCCTTTGTCTAGGTTAACTTGTCCCCTTTTTGAGTTAATTTTGTTAGTGGATTAGAAATTTATGAAAATATTTTCACAAGCCTCCTATAATATCCTTCAAAACCAAAGAAACCATGAATCTCAATTACTATTATAGGATGATGCTACTCCTTCACAACCTTTATCTTTATAGGTTCAACTGAGATTCTTTAATTGGTTACAATGTTCCCCAAGAAAGAAACTTTTCGTAACCAAAATTCACATTTTATGAACTTTACAAATATCCTCTCCTTTCTCATAGTTTTCAATATAACCCTTAGATGATCCTCATGCTCTTTATGTCATTTATAATATATCATAATATCATAAATTAAAAAATACCACAAATATATCAAGTTAAATAATCTATTTATAAAATCCATAAATATAGTAGGAACATTAGTCAAGCTGAAGGGAATAACAACAAAATCATAATTCCTATATCTTTATTAGATGGAAGTATTTTGAATGTCTACTTTCTTCACCCTCAATTGATGATAACCAGATTGAAGATCAATCTTGGAGAATAATTAAGCCCTAAGAAGTTGGTCGAATAAATCATCAATCCTTGTAATATGGTATGTGTTCTTCATTTTGATCTTGGTAAGTTCTCTATAATCAATGCATATCTGCACTAATCCATCCTTCTTAATCACAAAGAGAACAAGTGCTCCTCAAAGAGACACACTTGGTCAGATAAACCCCTTCTCTAAAAGATCTTGGAGTTATTTATTTAATTCATCTAGCTCCACATTTTCCATTCTATATTGGGTATTTGATATCATCTTGGATCCATGCATGTGTTTAATGGATAAAACTACCTCTCTTTTTGGGGGAATTCTAGGTAACTCCTTCGGAAATATGCCAATGTATTCCTGAATGATAGGGACATTTTATATTCATATACTTTCATTTCCTTCTTCATATTCACCAATAATTTCCATAAATATGGATATAGTAGTTGCTTCTAGACAAATCTCGGGTTGTGATATCTCTCCTTTGAAAACATCTATAGGTTTTCCATTCAAGACAAATGATATTTTTGTGCTTCTGTAGTTGATCTTAGCATTATACTTTGATATCCAATCCATACCTATTATAATGTCGAATTCTAGCATGGTACAACTATATTTTTGATGATATTATTCTCACCAAAGTAATTATTAGAGTTTCTATACACTATTGACTCATAGATAATCCCTCCAGGAGTCTTGACTGATATCTCTACTTCTATCAGTTCAGGGATTGATTCTATATTATTTGAAAACATGGAAGAAATAAAGGAATGTGTAGAACCAAAATAAAAAAAATTAATTTCTATATGTGAGAGAACTAAGGGATTACCTACAACCACATAATTTAGAGCTTCAACTTTGGCTGTCATGATAGAAAAAGCATCACCTTTCTACCTTTTCCTATACTGAGGTTGTTGGTGATTCCCCTCCATTATCTTTAGATTTAGAAAATTATTGGTAATGTGACCAAGGTACGAACACTTTAAGAATTGGACTTTTGGATGGGCTTAAACCATATTCCCTTTTTTATTAGTGTTGATAAATTGAGGCTTCACCTCACTATGATAGTTCCAATCAATATGGCCATCTCTTCCACAATTATAACATTTCCTGCTCCTGAGAAAGTAGTTCCCTGAATGCTTTTTTCCACATTTTTTGCATGTGGAAAGTTTCATTTTTTCCTCTACTTTCATTATCAAATTTTCTCCCTAATATTGGATCCATTGATATAATATTTTCATTTGATCTATGGGGCCGTTGTGTCTCTTCAAACTCCAGTTCAACCTTCATAACACTTTCTACTATCTCTTCATAGCTGTCATAATCTTTATTGGCTAGATTCATCCATATATGGGGTCTTAGTCCACTAAAGAATATGTAAACATTTACATTATTATCCATGAAAATTATATGTGTGTATATAGGAAACCTTATAAATTTCATCTCATAGCTTCCCACATATTCATTTTCCTTCTTCTTTAGCTTTAGTAATCCCTTCTCCATTTTCATTCTCATCGAACGGTAGATTTTTTTATGAAAAAGGATCCCATGAACTATACCCACTCCATAGCATAAATATACCTTATTTACTTCATTTTTTTAACCAGTTTCCACCACTGATCAGATTCTCTCTCTAAGCGGTACATAGCCTGGGTGACTTTCTCTTTCTCTGAACAATGGAGTACAGAAAAGAAATTTTATATAAACTCTATCCATTGTTCAGAAATCAATGGGTTGGTAGATCCACTGAAATAAGGTGGTCATTGATGCATGAAGGACTCAACATAGAGTTGTTCCCTTCAAGGTGAATCTATTCTCTCGAATTGATTCATGTTTTTTCTCATAACTCGATTTAATTGATTCATTATCCCCATGAAGTTTTCCATTCTAGCTTCCATCGGAGTTTTTTCTCCACGTGGTCCATTATGCTCATCATTTACGCAGTTCCTCTTATTTCACACCATTTTCTAAAAGAATAAAACTTAGTGATAAATGTGTTTACTGTAAGAATATTTTAATTCTAAAGGAATTTTATGTCTTAAAACATCAGTGTTAAATATGTTATACTTTAACAAAAATTAAATTTTCTATAAATCCTTTGTAATGTTTTATAAAAATATTGTGAGTAACCAAACATATCCCCTAGGACTGTTAAACTAGGAGTGAATTAAGAACCATTTTTGTAAACTATTTCCCATTCTATTCTATCTCAAAGCATTGTTTTTTTGTTTTTACCCCTAGATACATTTGTTCTAGAGCCACATCCACTTATTCATATCCAAAAAAATATTTCTTTGTTAAACCACTTACTTAATACTTCACTAACATACCAGGATGTTTTACAATATTTTAACTTGTCCCTAAGGTTCTTCAAAATGTTTTAAAAATCCTACTTTCCAAAAATAACTAAACATTCCTTTGATACCAACAATGTCATCCCACATTTTTATTACATAAAAGTTTCATTACATTGTACAAAACAAGGATCTTTTAACGGTTTGTTTCTTTGAAATAAGGTACATAATACATGAAAAATTAAAAAAAACTTATAAAAAATGTAAAAGGATTATTAATTTTTTCATCCTAAGTAATTTTATTTCATATCATAACCTATGGACATACATCAATGGAAAGGTTGAGCATAAGTTCCAGTTTTTGAATAAGCAAGGGAAAAAATTACAAGGGATCATAAAGAATATCAATAAGAACATGAGTAATGTCATTATGGATTGAGGCATATCATAAAAAAAATAGCATAAATAATAACTTTTAAAATGTGTCTACAACATTTAAATGATACATTAATAAACATATCACCAAGTTTTTTCACTGAGGTGTCATAAAAAATACCAAGGTTGTTCACCGATGTATTGTAAAATATGTCATCTCTTGAGATTAAAATCATTACCTAATGAATTAGAGTGATATCAGGGTGAAACATTCATATGTATTAATTTTCATGTGATCCACATATATCATAATAAATCATTTCATAAACAACCTATGGTGAATAAAATAAAATGTGTTTCATATCAAAATCATGGAATTTCAAAAGTTCTTTAAAAACATGATCATTGTGTCATTTTAAACACGTGGAAAGGGAATAAAGGCTTTATGTATGTCAATACTAGAATTAAATAAATAATTTTTCATCTTGTTTAATACACTTGGAAAATAAAGAGGTTTTGGTATTCACAAAATGAAAATAAAATGGAATTTCTTGAGGAGAAGAGAGAAATTTTGAGAAGTAAAATCGGTAGCATAACTGGTATAAAACATGGTTTTAGAAAAAGGGTAAAAAGAGAGGGGACATGGGTATCACATTGATAAAACATAATTTGGAATTATGAGAATTAATAAAAATTAAATAAAATAGAGTGCCCATAACATTCAGAATACATATACAAAAAGAGGTTTTTGAGATGAAGAGAAAAGAAGGATATCCCCTTACCTTGAAGAGTGACTCCTAAAACATGCGTATTATGACTATGGGGGATTGAGGACACCCTGGGAGGACTCTTTGGTAGGTAAAATTATCATATATTCTTGGAGGATTAATTGGGAATGAAAGTAAATGGATAAATGGTTGGGTATTTATAGAAAAAGTGGGGGATTTTTTTATTAGTTACCAAATATAGGCCTTGGAAACCTAGGTCGTGGTAAATGAAAAACTATGGTCATGTACATGGTATTTCCCCATGGTTTTAGATACTTGGGAAACCTTTTATGTTATTTCAATCCAAGAGAGTCTACCATCATTTTATATTAATTATTTTGGAAAGGAAAATTAAAGTTTTCACAAAATAACATATTTAAAGTTAAAGTTACCATTTTAGAATTTGGAAAGTATATTATATATTTGGAAATTGATTAAAATATAATAAAGTAATTTATATTAATAAAATAAAATATTTTATGTCATTAATTGTGGTTAATTATCTATTACATCATTATGACATAATTATGATTTCATTAACATGCTGAAAATCTCAGACTGTATTTTTACTATTCACAAAAAAAAGTATTTTATAAAATTATTATAAATTCACCTTAACCTATTTTAAAAATTATGATTTAAAAAATGATATCTATTTTATCATAATAATTCTCTAAATATGATAATTTTAACTTTTAAATATAAAAAACCTTATTTATTAAAATTAATACCAGATTGAAAATGCATAGTAAAATTTTTGACACTTGAAAAAAAATTATTTCTTTTTAAATAATACTTTTTTAAACATACTATTTCATTAAAATAAACATCATTCATAATACCTTAGTTTATTATAAAATTTATATCTTTTCTGAAAAGTAAAATATTTATCTAAAAAATCAATTTATCAAATTCCATCTAAATTTTATTAAGAAAAACTATTCTTAAAAAATAAATGATAGAATAACAATTTTATTTATACAATGGAATTAAACTTTAAGTAACTAGGGCATTGACACATTACCCCTTATTACACCCTCATACTCTTTAAGAGTAAGTTGTGTAATGGTGGTAGTTTCCTGGGGTGCCTCGGCTAACATCAACTGAGTGGTAATTTCCACTAGCTTGAACTTCTCTCGTAAGTGATTTCATTCAAGATTAACTTGTTGAAAATTGACTTGGGCTTGGTCAAGGGAGGAACCCTATGATGATATCTCCCTCTCAAGTTCTGACAAAAGCACTTCAAATGGAATGACTCTATTGGTTGAGACCATCAACTCTTATTTTCGTATCAATTTTCCTTTGCCAAAATTTTACTTATAAACTCTAATGGTAACGTTAAAATTATTATCAAGAGTAAAGTTATCAATAGTCATATTGACCAATTTTCATATTATGTTCGAAATATAGATAGTAAAATTTCACTTTATATTCAATTAATTAAAAAAATATGGTTTTATTGTAAAAAAATATAATATAACACACATTTTTAGGAAACAATTATCATTCAAAAAAGTCTGGGTTGTTATAATTCACACTCTTTTGAGGTGTTTCCTACTCCTAAACCTAGGGGTGGTGGCATTCAATGAATTAAGGGTACCTATGTGTATTTCATATGTACAAAATATGTGTAGCAAGGATGATTATGTGTAATGTGTATACAAAATCATAGAGATAGATTAGTAATTATTTAAATAAGATAGTGAAGGAACATTAGTTTGGTCCAAGGAGTAGTTACATTCTTATGTGTTTGTGTTTTGTGTTTGTGTTCATAATTTGTGTTTGTTTTAATTCTCATGAATATTTTATTTCTCTACCTCCTATTTCTTTTTTTTAGTATTAGAATTAATTTTAGTTTAATAAAATAATGATAGTATGGAGAAATGTGTATCAATGACACTCTTCGAGTGATGGCCTTGGTCATCTCCCTAGCTATATTCCATGATTTCTTTTAATTTTCTATTTGATTTTGTGAAACTTTTCACAAGGTCATCACGCTATATAGGATGTTTGATCTTAGAATTAAGTGAATTAAGATAGGTGACACATGTGAGGCAATAGCTAATCTATGTGTTAGCATTCATGACGCATGAGGTGTTATGGGGTCATTAACCATGGGCTAGGTTGAGGGGTTTCTTGATGTTATATATGCTTGTGTTTATTATTCATACATATTTTTGTGTTGTGATATATCATTCACTACCAGAGGGAAGATACACATATGTCGACCCCATATTCTAAAGATATTGATAAGTATAAATCCAAACCTATTATATTTACTCTAATTAGTATGTCTTACACTAAAGGAAGATTTACTAAGGCCAGACCCCAACCTATCATATTACATTAGATAGTATGTATCTATCGATTTTTCAATAGTTTAACTAAAATTATTCAAGCATATTAGTATACCCCTACACCACTAGTTGCCTAAGTTTATCTAATCATATTATTATTTACTTTCACTATAGGATGAAAAAGGCTATATAATCCTATTAGTATTGTAGGTTGGATATATGAGGTAAAATGGAAATAAGGGGTGAATTTATCTCTAAAGAAATTAAAATAAAACAGTCTTATTTACAAAATCATATTATTAAATAATTATATAATTGAAAGTGAAAGAATTTAAAAATATATAATAACAAAAGAGGAAGAATAAATTAAATTTCTGAAACTAAATACGAAATAGTGTTTGGTAAGAATGTTTGGAAATAGTTCCCAAGGGTACCCCTATGTCTAAAACCTAGATCTCTTAAGGATTTAATGTATCAGTCCCTTAGATTTAATGGTGGATGAGTTACCAAATCAATCTATTTATTTTTAGGTAATAGAAATAAAACAGATTCAAAGACACTAAATCTTTAGTGGTAAAACTAGAAACCACAAAATAATAATCAATTTTCTTTTGAAAGTAAAATTGAAAAGTAAATCCCAGTCCCTAATTTTAAAGGTATTAAGCATCAATATTATAAGAAAGAGGAAGATGGGAGGATTTCTAGGAAGAAAAAAAATTATAGTACTGTCTCAATTCTCTCAATGAATATGATGAACACTAGGAGAGAATGACAATAAAAGAAGAGATTTATTTTGATATTATAATTTATTTCACACTCTGGAAGGAGAATAAGATTTAGAAATGAAAGCACTTTGAGTGTAATTGAGCATGTTGGAAATTAGAGAATGATTGTCAAGAAATGTAGATTTCATGTGTACATTTCCAAGGCCTCTAAAGGGATTTATTTATAGGATTGTCATACTTCAGTAATGTTCTAGAATCCCTCAAGATTCTCTAAGACAAATACATCCAAGTTCAATGTATTTTGATACCCCGGTCGATCCATTTAAAAAGAATTAAATCAAAAAGACCAAGGAAATTTATACGCAATTAAATTTAAAAATATTATTATTATTCCATAATTATCGAAGAGAGAGAAAAATTATTAAAAATATTATCATTTGAAATTAAAACTAATTGAAAAAATGATACCCATTTGAAAACACTTTTTATAAAGTTTAAAACACTTCAAAAATAATAAGTCAATGGAAACACATAAATCTATAGTGTTATTCTAAAATATTTTGAAATTTGACATTCAAATTTCATTCCATATTTATACATCCAATAATATCAAACATTAAATATAATATGTTAAAAATATTGAAACAAGTTTGAATGAGTTCCTTATACTACAAAATGATTTTAGAAATATTAAAATTCAATATATCATCTCAAAATAATAATTATGAAATATTGGAGTTTTGTGTTGTAAATAAATATGTAAATGAAGAAAAAAAAAATTTCATATAGTTGAGTTTTAAAAAATGTAAAAATATTTTGTATAGGATCTATAACATTAATATTAATTTACAAAATCATAAAAACAATTTAAATATTTGTTATTAGAAACTAGAAAATCAAGATATCAACAAAATCCTGAAATAGAGTAAACTAGAGATGTCCATATTTACATAATGGTAATCTTCCATGTTGTGAGACATAAATTGAATAACTTGCATAAAGTTAACCAGGATATTACAAGTGATGTGTAAAGGTAAATAGGAAGTTCATGAGATGTGAAAAGGTAATCCATGTTGTGTAAATGTAAGCTTTAAAATACATGTTTTGTGTAAGGGTAGATATAAATTTAAAAACATTACGTAAAGGTAACCCACATCACTATGTAAGTGTAATAGAAAAATCACTACACTGTGTAAGGGTAAGTAATATTTTATGCGGCATGCATAAGGGTAACTCAAAGATGTGTAAGAGTAATACAAAGGTGTATAAAGGTAACACCTACACATGTGTAAGGGTAAAGATTAAATATAAAAGCATGTGTAAGGGTATAAAGGTGTTTTCATGAGGGTATAATTAACTTGTATAAGGGTAATCTATCATGCATAATGGTAAAACTATGTTACCTTTATGTAAAGTATAAGAGTTACATAACAATAAATAAAAAAACATAGAAAATCAATTTTCATAAGAAATGAATGAAAATACTTATAAATAATAATAAGAATAATAAATATAAATGATAAAAAATTAAAATAATAATAATAATACATGAAATAAAATTAAATTAAATTAAATAAAAAAAATATCCAAAAAAGAAAATTGTGGGATATAGTATATTGTACTTATCAAAACATAAAATAATTAGAGTGGCATGGAGTTGATCCAACAATCTCCCCCTTTTTAATAATTACGAAACAAAAAAACAATTTCACAATTTCTACAACTTTTTGGAATTGATCAAAAAGCTTAAAAATTTTGAAAACAGTATTTTCTCCCTTTTAAAACAATTAGGGTAAAATAGATATGAAAAAAATAGATATCTCTCCCTAAATTATTGTTTCTCTAAAAAACAAAAATGAGTCATGAAAAAAAATATGATATTCAAAGAATTGAAAAATAAATTAGAAAATAATTTTTTTTTAAACTTCATTTTCATTATTAAGGTTTAGTGAAGATTGTATTGATAAACCATATAAAATTCCTCAGAAGTGTAAAAATAGGTGTGTTGTAAGACCCACTCACTATTCCAAGGATGGAGAAAGAGTTAAGAAACTCAATAAGATATTTTTGGGATAAATCTCTATAAGAATCTACACCAAAACCACATCCACTTATTTGTATCCAGACAAGACTACCATAGATCAGTGAATATGGAATGATTAATTTTATTAGTACTAAATAGAGGTCAATAAAAAGGGATCCTTTATCAGCGCTAGCTAAAAGTGCTAATGAAGTTAACTTTTATCAATGCTTAAAAAAGTGCTGATAAAGATTTACCCCTTATCAGTGATTTTTTAGCAATGATAAATGTTGATCTTTATCAGTGTTATTCTTAGGGCTAATAAAACCTATTAATAAAAAATATTACTAATATATATTTAATAATTATATTTATATCCAAAAAATAATGTTTATTTATATACATAAATTAAAATTTTGTCTTTATAATTAATATAAATAAAATATATTACTATATATTATTTAATAATTCAAATATATATATATATAAATATATATATTATTCTAAAAAAGTTTTTATAAATTACAAATATATAAATATATAAATAAATAATTATAAAATTATAATAAATATATTTAAACAATAAATATATTTAAATCGATATATATTTAAATAATTATAAAATTATAATAAATATACTTAAACAACAAATATTTTCAATATATTTATAATTATATATATATATATATTAATAAAAATATGTATAATTATATAAATATATATAATTATATAATTATATAATTAAATATATATAATTATATATATATATACAATTATATAATTATATACATATATACAATTATATAATTATATATATAATTATTAATATATAATTATATATAATTATATAAATATATTTATATTTATATACAAATATTTATAAATATATATATTTATAATTAGAATTATAAATAAATATATTAATTTAAATAATAATAAAATTATAATAAATATATTTAAATAATACATATTTATTATATTTATAATTATATATTCGTATATATTAATAAATATATATAGTTATAAATATATATAATTTTAAATATATATAGTTATAAATATATATATATAATTCTATAATTATATATAATTATATAACTCTATTTATAATTATAATTATATATATGTATGTATGTATTTATATATTTTTAAGTAAAGCATATATTACAATAAGTATATTTTTTAAAGTAATATATAAATATGAATTAAATAAATTTTAATAAAAAATTATTTTTATAATTTTATGTATAATAAATTATCAAATTTACATTATTCAAAATATTTAATAGTTTATTTATATACATTAATTAAAAATTGTGTATATAAATAAAATAAATATTTTATATAAATATTTTATTTAAACTATTATATAATATATAAATGAATATATTTATTTAGATAAATATTTATATTGATATTGAATAATTTAAAATAAATATACATGTATAACTGCATTTATATAGGTGTATGTGTGTGTATACATATATGTATGTATATATGTGTCTGTAGAAGTGAATGTGTACATATGTATATTTCTAATTCACGTAAATATTATGAATTCACTTTTTAAAATTTTGTAATTTATTTAATTTAATTTATGCATTTATTATTCTATATTAGTTAATAATTTTAAAAATATATTTAATAATTTTTGAATATTTATTTATAAATATAATTATTTACTATACATGTAATATTTTCAATATGATTGTAATTTATATGAATAATATTTATTTATTTTTATTTATTAAGTTTTAACATTTAAAATATATTGAAATTTATATAATTAAACTATTTAAACGATGTTTTAATAATTTTTTAATTCAAATATTTAATTATTCAATTATAAATATATATAATTTTAAAAAAAGTACTTATGAAATTATAAATACATAATTATATATTTAAATAATTATAAAATCATAATTGATATATTTAGTATATTTATAGTTATATGTTAACAAATATATATTTATGTAAATATATTTATATAAATATATTTAAAAATATTTTTAAATTATTTTTAAATATATTTATCTGTAATTATAATTATAATTAAATAAATGCTTATTTAAATAATTATAAAATTATAATAAATATATTTATGAGGTCCTACCCAACAATGATGGGGTGATGCAAGGGGGCAGTTATGTTGGCTTTGAGGGGAGTCGTGCTGACAATAGTAGGAGATACAGGGACTAGTGACGCAGGTGTCTCGAGGGATCCATATATATATTTATTGAAATAACTATAAAATTATAATAAATATATTTAAATAATGATTAAATTTATAATTTTATAATTTTATGAATATATATACTAATATATTTATATATAAATATATAAATATATTTATAAATATATGTAAATATGTATAAATATATTTATTTATAATTGTAATTATATATATATTATATTTATGATTTTAAAAATATATATAATAATATAAATATATTAATTGAAATAGTAGGATCAAAGCCCTTTTATTAAAAAGAAAAAAACTGAGAAAACAAGAGACGAGTTCATTCAAAGAAAAACTACCGTCAAATATAAATAAGTCAAAGACGTAACTTTTTTATAATCTCCTCCCCAATACGTTGTTCCTCATCACGCATACCATTCCAGTTAAAACAATTTCACCCAAAACCTCTACCTCAATGATGCCAGCCTCTTCTCCAAGTTTTCACTTGTTGTGAGAGGCCTTCAGTGCTACAATCCTCTAAGTCAGATCTCTCATCCTCTACTTGAACCTCCACCCTTTTAGTTAGATCATCAAGTAATATATCTTCAAAGTATTTCTCTATTGAAGTCTGGACCACACTAACCTGAAATCTCCCTTCTTATGCACCATTACTAGCTTCCTTCCTTACCTCCCTAATCTTTAGGGATTGGTACTCGAACTCATCTTCCTTATTTAGGCTTTCCATCCCCTGCACAATTTTGGGTCTATTGTCACCTGAAGTTTTTCATAGGATTGAGTCAACCTACCCACATTTGGGGATTCTTGGTGTAGTCTCCAACTGAATAGGTACCACAATAGAAAATATAAATATTTTATTAAGATTAGAACTTTGTAAATGTTTTTTTAGAATAAATATTGATATATCTTTATCAGCACTAAAAAATGCTGATAAAACTACTCTTTATTAGCACTGGAATTTCAGCACTAATACATACTTGTTTTATCAGTGATTTTTTAGTACTGATAAGGGGGTATCATTATCATCTCAAAAAAAGAACTGATACGCACTTTCTATTTTAGCACTGATAAAACTGCTCTTTATCTATGTTTTTCTGAAAGCGTAGATAAAATCCTTACATGTTATTATAAAAACCCTAATAGGGTATTACAGTCGCTCGCGCCTTTAAGATTTCATGGAACCAGACTCCTACCACTGTTGTTGTCAAACCCTACTTCTACCATTGATCAACTTTCTCGAAGAATCAATCTCTCCAAATCTATGGTATGTGCCGATTTATCTTGTTATTGCCTCCTACAATACTCATTTCTTTATTTGAACCCTACTACTACTCATCTTCACTTCTTGTCAATGAACTGAACAAATAGCAACAAAAACAATTGTCCCTATTGTATAGGATCAACATGTATGCTACCACCATCCTTTTCCATGGAATCATCTCCTTTGCCGCCCACACACAATTAATACCTAAAACCACCTACCTCTAACCATTATCCACATCTCCCTTCTCTATGGGATTCTTGATTGGGGTTCTTAAGTTTTCAATAGATATTGTGTTTGGAATTAGTTTTTGGTTTGTGTGTGAATTGATTTTAGGGAGTTGTCGGTTACATTCCTTGTATAGTAGTTCTAGTTTCATAGACATGTTTGGAAATTTCGTGAGTGTCAATGATGCATATGGTGTTTTCTTTTATTATTTTATTATTGATAAATTGATGTTCTATATATGATTATCAATACATTTAATTATTTTAAAATGAATTTTTTCTGAAAATGGGTTTTATTTAGGATATTAATTAGGGTTTTCATTTAGTTTTATTAACATCAATCATTACTTTTATAAATAAATAAATAATAATCAATTGAAATTTATAATTTTTTTATAAGTATAATTTTTTATATTTATAATTCTAGATATAATTTTTTATACTTATATATACATCTATAAATTATTTATTATATCTTATTTTATATATATATAATTTATATATAAACTTTTCTTAAACCTTTAAAATTTTATAGTTTTATACATTTTTGAATTTATATACTTATATAAATTTTATAGTATATTGTATTATACTAATATACATTAATAATAATTTTCTATTAAATATTTATATTTTTATAGTTTTATTAATTTATAAATTTATATACTTTTATAAATTTTATAGTATATCATATTATACGTATATAATTTAAATATAAAATTTTATTAATTATTTATACTTTTATATTTTTTTTCTAAGAAGGTGTTGCTTTGGTTAAATAACCAAATCATTATTGAATTAAAAGTCAAGATTACATGAGTCGAAATGATGAGATTACATTACAATCTTTCGCATACAAGGGAAGTAAGACATCAGGAAGATCCTCCAGCCAAGTGATGTTCTGAATTACTTTTATATAGTTTTATAAATTTATATACATTTATAAATTATGTATATTTCTTTAAAATATATATTATTTTTAAAATTATATATAATTTTTACTTCTATATATTTCTATCATTTTATATACTAATATTTATATATATACATTTTCAATTTATAATTTTATACATGTATACTTTTTTTTTAATTTATCAATAGCTTAATACTTTTATACTTATATAAATTTAATTTATATAAATTATACATTTATATTTTTTATAATTTTTAATATGATTATTATTTTTTAAACATATTCATTTATCTAATTAATATTTATTTTATTATATGAAATATTTTATGTTTTAAATCATAATGGATAGAAGTTAGAGGAATGCTTTTAATTGAGTGTTGAATGAGTTTCAAAATTATCTTTGATTTTTTGGATTTAATTTTCAAAAATGTATTTAAGGGGAAATTATTTGATTCCCTTTTATAATTGCATTGGTACACCATGGTTTAATCATAAATAATAAGTTATCAAATCACTAGAGTTGGATTTCAAACTAACTATGAGGTATGGAACCATGACAGGAAAACAGTTCAATAACTAAAAAGTTCTGATAGAATAGAGTGGTGTGATGTGAAAATATGATATTAGATTTGTTTTTATTTTATTTCACAATATGATGATGAAATTAACGACTAGAAATTCAATAAAAAGTTCAGTTATACTTATACTAAAAATGGTTCAGATCATGGTTTTAGTAACCCAAAACAATAACCCCTCAAATTTATTGAAAAAAGTAAAGGTAACATACATGCACAAGAAAATAGGGTTCATACCCCAAAAAAAAAAGTCCCAAAAGACTCCCAAAACCATAAGTTCATAGGGCCCAATACATTTATTTGTCCTGAAAACTAGAAAATGCAAGAGAGCATTCTAGCCCAAATTACATCAAGAGTCATCCCATAGGTCCTCATTAGCTCCACCAATCACTAGACAATTTTTATCCTCCCGCTATTACGTTTTCTTCCATCCAACCATTTGCCTCATCACAACCAAATACTTTGACATTATGTGCCCAAATGATCAAAAAAGAAACATGTTTCCCAATCAACCATCCTGTCACCAGCTATCCCTCACGCATTCCAAAGTCGTTGACCCCACATCCCAAGGTCTCCCTCCTTGTAACATTTCCAATAATCATCCTTCCCAAAACCCTCTGTTATCATCCACTATTGTAGTTTGACCCCCCCGTGTCATCGTAGTGATCACAACTGCCATCCCTACCGTCTGCCAAGGTGGTCGCCGTCCAACCCCCACATCACGTTGTATCTGCCCCAAATCACCAGTTATCGTTGGGATTTGAGGCAGAACTCACCATTCCCCATTTCTCAAAGTTACTCCCAAAATGATCACTGATGCCACCAAAATCATGTGGGGAAAATTTCCTACAAACATAACCTGTATGGTTTAAATTAGGGGATTCCTCCAAAACTACATCTTCTCTCGGATTTGGTGTTATCTTCTAAGGGTTGATATCAACAAAAAATTGAAGAATGATGGAATGAGAAACTATGTTAGTTATTTAGTTATTTAAAAGGTAAAAACCAATATTATTAGTAATAATATTTATGATTGTTGGGTTTTGGAATAGTATAGGTAAGCCATGAAGTTTATTTCCTTCTTTTTGTGGCTACGGAGTTCAAATTTGAGGGGTGTTTTCAGTGTTTAAAATATTTTAAAAATATAATAATTTATTTTTTTATTTTTGAAATAATTATTATATTAAATAGCTATATTTTCTATTATGAAAATTCTTTTCAAATAATATAGATTTTATTTTTTTCAATTATTATATTCAATAGCCATATTTTCATCATTTTTTATAATGTAAATGTGACTTTAAGGGTAATTGATTGGTTTAAAAGTTAATAAATTAGATTTATATGATGTTTCAGAATGAGGATGATATTTTGTATTTCAATGATGATCTAAATAAATGATCTTTTAAATTTCACATTGACTTTAAAATGAAGTTTTGTGATTTGAAATTATATTGAATAGATTTATCTGTTTATTTAAAATTTATTATGCTCTATCAATGGGATGAGTGGTATTTATATTTATAAATGAAAACATGTGTAAAGAAAAAGGGTTATATTTATATTTATATGATCATATTAACTTTCAAAGACCTCCTAGATACACATAATCTCACCTCATATATAATATATATTATAATAACCTCATGCAAAGGGAATGCCACTAACTCCGTCTAACCCATAGGATATCCATCATGATATCACTATTATAACTTTGCCTCACAATAATATAAGCATTTCTAAAATTAAGTCCTAAGACCAAAATCATTTTCCTTTTCATGGAGTAATTAAGGCTTTCTTTGAATGTTGAAACTCCAATGGATGTCTCGGTATGAGTGCATGTAAGACCATCTACATGAGCCTTCTCATGGTCAAACCAATCAAGGATTCCCTTGTGGGGATCATACTACTACTGTTGATTTTTTTAAATTTGGATATAAAACTAATAAATGTTTTCTGGTGCTTCACCAACTCCCCATCCTAAGAACACATAAGTTTAAGGATACAATTTTTATCCTCATCAACTTTATCTCCTGAATAGTTATTACTGAATTTTTTTACCTAAAACTCAGCCCTCGTCTCTTATGGACATACACCTATATTTCTTGAACTGCCATAAGTAGTATTCATCCCATAACAAGTACCGGTGATTAATGTTGATGAATTCAAAGGATAAAACCTACCACTAGTGGGGTAATTATTTTCTTAAATTAAATTATTCATTTCCATTAAAGAATGATGAAATTATTTGAAACATTAAAATGTTGGGTTCCCATTATTTTAAAGGACCCTTATTGTATTTATTTCTTTTATTAAATATTAATATTACCAAATATAATGGGATGAATATGAATCAAAAATGGTTGTATGCCAATTATAAGGAAAAATATTATGAAGATGGGGTGAAAGAGTTTATCATGTTTGCAAAATATCATTAACATAAACCTTATTAAACCCTTTTTCCATGTTTATTCTATCATTATTCAAGACTAATTAGTCCAGACAATTTGTAAGGACACTTCATATTTCATGGAATAGATCGAAGTTATAAATGTTGGAATAAACACGAGGAAAAAGTGAATGTAGCTAGTGATTGGGATAAAACTACATTTTATGGATCATCTGATATTATTACAAGTTTGGATAATGAAGAAGAGCATGTCAAGGATGTTATTATAGGCGTGAATGATAATAAAGATTGTATTGAAGAAATTATAATGACAATTGAAGATAAACTTCATGATTGTCTAAAATTATTTTAGAATTTAAATAGTTGTGTAAAGACACCATTGTTTGATGGTTGTTCTAAATATATAGCATTGTCAGCCATATTGAAGCAGTATAATTTAAAATTTGGCAACATATGGAGTGATGCTAGTTTTACTAAACTACTTAATCTCTTGAATGATATTCTCCCACAAGATAATGATCTTACTATCCAAAAATATGATGTTAAAATAATGTTGTTTTCAATGGGTATGATCTATGAAAGAATATATTCTTGTCCAAATGATTGTATACTACTTCACAAGGACCAAAAAAAACTTAAATAATACCAAAAGTGTGGAGCTTCTCAATACAAGAAAGATGAATCGGGTCCTATGAAATTTTTATGGTACTTTCCAATAATTCCACGGTTTAGGAGCTTGTATTGAAGTAAAGAGACTACTAGCAAATTAACATGTAATGAATATACAAAAAATAAATATGGAAAACTTCTCCACTGAGTAGACTCTCTTTGGTGGAATAGAATTGATCATGAGTATCCTAAATTTGGAAACTAGCAAAGAAACCTTCATCTTACACTAAATATAGATGGATTGGATCCTTTTGGTTTTAAAAGAATCACTCATTGTACATGGATGATTATATTGGTAAATTATAACTTTTCACCATTATTATGCATGAAACAAAAATATATTATGTTGTTTATGGTTATATTAGGAATGAAATAATCAGGTAATGATATTGATGTTTATTTGAATCCACTAATCAAATATTCGAAATTATTTTGGGATTTAGGTGTTACATTGTATGATGCTTATAGAAACTAATACATCATGTTGAGATCTATGTTGTATGGGATGATAAATGACTTTCCTTATTACGGAAATTTTTTAGGATATAGAATTAAAGGAACTCAAGGGTGTCCAATTTTTGAACAAGATATACAGTTGATTAGGTTGAAACATTCACAAAAGACTGTGTTTCTAGAAAAACATAAATTTATACAATTGCGACATAAGTACTATTCATGGATGACATCATTTGATGGGATTTCAGAATAACATATAGCAATGTATCTACTAATAGTTGATCAACTGTTTAAGAATGTAAAATATATGGAAACTGCTTTTGGTAAATATTTTTGGAAAAACCTTACAAAAACCAATTGGAAAAAGTAATCCATTTTTTTAAAATTACCGTAATACAATTGTATGTACATTAGAAATTTTATTGATGTTCTGCATGTTGAAAAGAAATGTATGTGATAGTATCATTAGAATTTTACTAAATACACCTAGAAAAAAATATTGTATTAAGGCAAGGTTTTACATGATTGACATGGGAATATGAGAAGAGTTGGTGCTAGTGAAGGGTGGAAATGGAATTTTATTCCTTCAGTTCCTTACACTCTTTCCAATAAGGAGACATATCAGTTTTTCAACTTATTGAATTATGTAAAGGTTCCATAGAGGTATTCATTGAATATCAAGAATATCATTTCAATGACTGATTTAAAGTTAAAGGGAATGAAATCACGTGAATTTCATGTTTTGATGCAAGATCTAATGATTTTAGCTTTATGTTGCATTTTTTCCAAGAATTTGTTTCATACATTAACCAATATATATTTGTTTTTTCAAAGCTATATGCAGAAAATTTATAGACCCAATTAAATTTCAAGCTATGGAAAATGAAATTGTATTCATATTATGTGAATTGGAAATGTTTTTCCTACCAGAATGATTTGATACGTTGAATCACTTACTGGTTCACTTGGTAAGAGATATTCAACTATGTGGTCTTGGATATTATAAATAGATGTACACAATTTAATGGTATATAAACATTTTAAAAGGGTATTTCAAAAATTGAAGTCGACCAGAGGATTGCATTGTGGCGTGATATATTGTTGAGGAAGTCATTGAATTCTATACTAACTACCTATCTGGTGTGTAAATCATTAGTCTACTATAATATCATCACATTGGGTGGCTTGTGAGTGAAGGAATTTCTATAATATATGTTTTTACAATAAATATTATAGATTGGGATCAAAACCACCTTTAAATTTTTCATAACGGTTTAGAGGTTACCCATATGTTGAAACCCAAAAAAGAAATTTTTATGCATTTAAATCCATAAAGGGTGGAATATTGGATATCAAATACACATAATAAATAGTTTATAGGATGGTTTTAATACCATATTTTTAAGGAGTGAGATAAAAATCCAGATAGAATTTCAGAACAACATCGATGGCTAGCTAGAGGAACAAGTGAGAATTTAATATCTTATAATGTTTATGTAATTAATGGTTATATATTCTATACAAATAAACATGATGAAGTTAGTACCATGAAAATTAGTGGAGTTACACTTGTATATAAACCGATGCATCTATCTAGTACCAAGGAATGAAATCCAATTTTTGTGAATATGTCATACTTTGGCATCATTAAACAAATATGGGAGTTGGATTATACAAAAATCCAAGTGCCAATTTTTCAATGAAAGTGGGTTGATAACAAGAGTTTTGTTAAAATAAATGAATTGGGATTTATGAAAGTGGATTTCTATAAGGAAGGGTACAAAGATGAACCATTTATAATGGAATTATAGGAATCAAAAGTATTTTATGTTCCAAATCCCATAAATTAAAAGTTGTCAATTGTTCCATTATCGACCAAACCCACTGAAGGGTCAGATGAAAATTCAACTAAGGATGACCATTTCATTAGGACATCATAATCATTTTGTAGTGGTCCCAATGTCGATAGGGTCTTGAATGTCATATGAATCCACAATGAAGGAATTTGGACACTTGATAGAGGGGTCAAATCTCTTCAACCTTTAAATAAAGATAGTTAAATAATCAAGTTATATTTATTTTAATATACATTGTGTTACCTCATGTTATTATCCGCTCACTACTTAATTTATGTAATCTAAATTAAATTTTGAACTACTTTTTTAGATAATGAATTCATCATTTGATGATGCTCCCAATCCATAGGAACAACAAGTTTCTCAACCTACTATTTCTCCTAATGCAGATAACCAATGACCTTCTACAAATGTTGATGCTAACAATATCAAGGAACAACATATTGAAGATGTTGAATGTGAGGAAATGGAAGATAATTAAGAACCAATATCTCAAAAAATAGAAGCATCGAAGCATTATAGTGTTAGAAAAAAATATTAAGGTGAAAATAAAAGGCATCAAATTCAAGGTCAGATGGAATATACCCTGAAATCCTCTTAACCCGAAAAAGTCCATGTTCAATAGTTTCATTGGGATAATCACTCTATAGTGCATTCTAATTGATATATATTCATGGAACCATGTTTTTCTCATGATTAAGTCGTTTATTTGGGAAGATATTGGGGTAGAATTGTGATGTCCTTTATTTATTTTAATAAAAAATAAAATAATAAAACATTTAATTACTCTTCATTGTCCCTTGTAGTGTGAATTTATAGTATATTAATCCTACAATAACTTTGTATTAATTCTTTTTGGAAATGCGGACAGAGGCTTTCTTACAATTCTAATGAAATTTCATCTCAAATATGCTGAAGGGAAAATAAACTAGCACCCACTGCATATGTATGCACACCTGATTATCCAAGAAGTATGGGATTCATTTACTGTATGTTGTGAGGAGATACATTTTTAGGTAATTGTGGCTGGTAATACATTGTTTTTAAAATACATGTATTAATCACTATGATTTATAAAATTTAATTTATGAAATAGAAACTGAGTGCTAAAAATAAGCAATGAGAAGAAAAATCAACATACCCCTACTATAAGGAATTTATGGGGTATGCTTCACTTGAAAAAAATTGGAATTTGTTTTAAATCTACCATAAAACTTTTATGTGACATGAAACAACAACATAATTATGTTCATTTGTTTATATACAGATCTATGAATCCAAATCCAATACCACTTCCATCCCAATTCATGTGCTATGTAAGGAGGCATGTGTAAATAAATATGGGATACTAATACATGAAAATTCACAAAAATCGTGGGAATCATGTGAAGTATGAAATAATAATAATAAAATTATTTAAATCTCTATTATATAAAAATTGTTACTTATTTTCCAATATTTTCTATATAACTTAGACCCATTAATCATCAGCAGTTGTACCAAATGAACACCTATTATAAGTGGTTGTGATGTGGCTATAACAGTGTGTCTACATTATATGTATGGGTTTTGGGGTGACACCCCAAACATATTTTGAGAAAATAAAAGAAAATAATAGGGGGATAAAGATAAAAAATGTAAGAGATGCAGGCACAATTAGATTACCTTGAGGAAAAATCATTGGTAGTATAAGTTTCTATAATATGTTTGGGGGGAATCAAAGAGAAGAAATAACTCAAGAACAACCACCTCATGAAGATCCCCACCCCCACCAACTTTGAGGAAATTCATTCCCATCAAAGAGCTGTCTTATATGAGGTAATCAATATTCTCAAATTTTTTCTATAAAATGTGAATCAGGAAAACACTAATACCTCTCTTGTGTTGATATTCTATAGGGTGAAAATGACTGTGATTTATATATATCAAGATCCACCCATCTCTTTGTTGTGAGGGATATCATGTTCGATATCAAATAATACATTTTTCAAAATATACAACTTCTAACGAGTCATGTGAGAGTGGGGATTAGCATTGATATTGAGCTGAGAACTAAGCTACCTATTTTACTTGATGATAAAGATATATATATATATATATATGACCAAGTAATCTATTGAAACATTCATATCATGGTTTTCATATATTATGAAAACATATCAAAAATGAGGTATTCATTTCCAATTTATATTCATGATAAACCTCTAAAAATTAATAAAAAAATGTCTAAACTGATGAATATTATTCTATATTGGAAAAGGGAAGGGGTTGAAACAAAATTTCTAATAAAAAAATCTAAATAATCAACCGACCAATTGAAAATATCTTCACAAATCACCTTTACCCCACCCATTGAATTTCCACATTTACTAACATTGATGGTTCATGTAGATACAAGGCTACGAAGTGGTAGTAATCACATAGATGATTTTAAAGAAAAAATGTACGAAGAGTCAATTTTAGACCTCATTTCTCTTGATAATGTAAATTAAATCCTAAAGTATGAATGATCAGGAGTCTCAATTGTAAATGTATACATGAGGTGTGTTTTCATTATTTGTTTTTCCAATAGCTAATCTGCTATGTTAATTATGACTAAATACAATTCATATTTTTTTTACAAAACTCTATATTGATATTATTTGAATAGAAAACCTTGGGAACATAAATTTGGACTCATTATTCCTCACATCACTACTATAGACCAAACCAAAATATGATCAACTAAAATTGATGAAATGGTCGAAAACCAGTCATATCATTTAAAAGAAAACTTATGGATGATAGACTCTTATTATTACCCAAGATACAAGGGTAAAACTCTGAAATTTAATCATATAAAACATATTTTCATTATTTTCATTAACAATTTATTTCTTTAGGCAGCATTAGGTACTCATTGCAATAAATTTGGATACTTCAAAGATTTATTTTCTAAATTCACTATATGGATACCCAAAAAACAGACCACACGTGATGACATTTTTCAATTTGTAATACACTACATCCAATTATTTATAACTAATATTCAATTTATAAATTTTATATTATGTTTTAATGATAATTATATTATGATATGTTAGTATATAAATATCATGAAAAACATGGAATGTGGATAGTCCATGTGTACAAAGATCTTGTAAACTTCAAAAAGTGGATAACTATTAGGGTATATATAATAAGATTTCACTATCAAAACACATTTCAAAAAAAATTAATTATTTTCCTCAATTTTTATGTAGTTTCCAAAACAAACCAATAGAAACAATTATAGTTATTATGTTTGAAAATTTATGAGATATATCACATACCATCAATAAACTATCATCCCTGAAGAGGTATTTTCTAAGATAATAAGTATTTGATTTAAAATATTTATTAATCCTTTGTGTTTTTATATTTTTCCAATACTATCATGACTATTGAAAGTCCATGTATTTATAAGATAAAATATATTTTTTGAGAAACGACTGGGTAGTATACTTGATATCATAAAGTATACATATATCATGAAGATGTGACTTCATACTACTTATTTATTTTATTTTATCATCATTTTATCTAATTTTCTTAGTTAATTTCTTCATCATTTTTATCTAATAATTATTTTTTTAATTTTCATACAAATCATGAAGAAATGAATTTGTTAACAGGGTTGATTCACTCTTTTACTATGATCATGTACTCAATATAATACATATTGTACCCAATATGACTCAAATTGTATGGTTTCAGTTTAAAATTGACATTTTATTAAAGTATTGTTTTATATTTATGTTTAATTTATTTCTTTAAAGTATTACTAACATAAGAATTATTTCAATATACATGTGGATTCTTTTGCTCGGGTTAGTGTGGTTTGTTATAATCTTCTCAGGCTTGTGAGATATTAGACTTTGAGGCAAAAACTAAGATAATGAAAACAAGACAATGGGTCAAGAATGCATTAATTAATCATGAAAATTTTAATTCCTACTACTTATTTAATTAATTTTTTCATCATTTTACCCAGTATTTTTAATTTTATATCCTTTCCATTTTTATCTAATAATTATTTATTCTTTTCATATATCTTTTGGGACATCATTTTTTTCTTTCAATTATTTTCAACAAGCTAGAAAAGAAAGAACATGTTATTTTCTGATGGAAGAGGAAACTCCATGTCACCTGAAACATAAATTATTTGAGGAATCATAAGGATTACTCTTCCATCAGAATGGAACATGTTCTCTCTTTTCTTTATTTTTTCAGATAGATGAAAGAAAAACACTAATCACCTACTAAATTAGTCACACCTCAATATAATATATAGTGTGTTTGGTATGAATCAGACTATATGTTTTTAATTAAGGATTTATATTTTAGTTCAAAACAAATATCACATAATAAAAACTAAAAAACACATTAATATTGTTTTGATAATTTGGTAAAACAATCCATAAGTCATTTTTTATGAATAGGAATCAGTCACACCTCAATCTGATGCATGGTTCGGCCAGTATGAATCCAAGTGTGTCTTTTTATATAAAAGTAACACTTTAGTAAAAGAGGAAATTGACATACTCAAAACTACGAAAATTCATTTGGATTGTTTTGATAATTTATTTAAATGATTCATAAGTTATTATTGATGGGTAGGAAACATTTGAACCTCAATCCGATATATGGTAAACATGTTTCACTCCCCAAAAATCAAGAAAACACACTCAGATTGTATTTATTATTTAGTAAAATGATTCATAAGTTATTTGTGATGTTTAGTAATTAGTCTCACTTCAACTCGACACACAATGTGACCAGTATCACTCAAAGTTCATGTTTTCAATCTCAAATTACATTTTAGTAAAAAGACAAGTGACGTACTCAAAACAAAAAACACTTCTAATTTTTTTTGATACTTTAAGAAAATAATCCATACGAAATTATTGATGTGTAGGAATTATCCCACCTCAATTTGATATGTGTTGTGAACAATATGAATCTAAGTATTTCATTTTAATTAAAATTTATATTTTAGTAAAAAATAAAAGTGACATACTCAAAACCAATCAAATTCAATTCGATTATTTTTATACTTTAGTAAAATGATATATAAGTCATTTTTTATGTGTAGGAATCATCTTCAACTCAATTTCATACACGATGTGCCCAATATGACTCAAAGTGTCCATTATCAATTTAAAATTGACATTTTAGTTCGAAAAATGTGCCGCTCACTAAAAACCAAAAACAATTGATCATATTTCCTTGATAATTTAGGACAATGTGTCATGACCCGACCATACCCGGGCTCGAGCCGCAACTACCCCAAGCCTGCCTCCATAGGCCAAGGGCTGGTGACAAGCGTCGAAGGCACAACAACTCGGGGAGGCCTTTGCCTAAGTACCTGTACACACACACACACGCAGCACACTCAATGCAAAAGTGCAGAGTAAAAGAAAAGAAAAATAAAGGGAAACTGCTATATATATATACCACAAATGTGCATCGACATCTAAATAGTACAAGTAAAGTGATGAAAAGGAAAAAGGGGCAAAACACGCGCCCAACCAGAAAAGGTTCCACAACCCAGAAACATGTAAACAAAAAGAAACAGCTGACGGTTCTCCAACCTGGAACCCGACTCTGACCACCGCACGTTGTCCAAGCTCCAAAGCTCCTAAGCTCCTAAGCTCCACTGAAGTCGTGACCAACTTGTCCATCGTCTTCAAGGGCACACCAAGTGCAGGAAAATCCCAAGCAGGGGTGAGTATAAAAATACTCAGTAGGATACCCCGAAGGCTCGATGGAGCAACAAAGGAGGTACCGAAGGGTGAGAAGTAGAGAGAATAGGGAAAAGTAAAGGAGTAAACCGAGAGTGTAGTAAGGAGTATATTAAAGAGTCCATCTCAACCCAACAGGAGAAAGCAGGTAGACTCGTCCAGACACAAGGAGCTGAAAATGGTGAGAAGATGAACTTATCGTCGAGTCTTCGCTACCTATAGAAGGAGAGTAGACTCGTCCAACCACGAGAAGCTAGACACTGAAAGCATGTGGCATACCCCGCACGTCTTCGCCTCACCTGGAAGGAGAGTAACCAAGCCCAAGAAGTGGGTACCAGAACAAGGTATATAAAAAATACATATGCTCAAACAAGAAGCCCAAACAAGATCGTAAGGGGATATCCATCTCGTAGCTTAGCCCAAGAAAAGTGAGTCGCCAACAGTCCCCGAAGTATCACCATCGATGCCCAGCATCCCGCACGTCTGCCCCGAACTACAAGTCAAGGGGCTCAAACCACCACACCTCGACACTATCCACTTTGGGCGGCACTAACTCGCCCGCACAGTTTTAGGTCACGTCATAAGGACGTGTCACGGTGGGGGGAAAGCGCCCCTCGTACTTGAGAGTTCTAGGGGAACGTCAAACCACACCACGTCACTGCCCCGCAGTCGAGAGGTCTGCTCAAAGTCGACAGGCGACCCCCTGCCGAGCCCCACTGGAGGGTCCCTGGAAGTCGACGGGTTCCCACTACATGGAGACCCAAAAAGTTGACGGGTGCCACACTGCCCAGTCCCGTAACAGGGTAATCCACTGGAGGGAGACCCGGTTAAAGTCGGTGATGGGACCACTGCCCAGCCCAGCTGGAGGTAACCCAGCATCAGGGACCACTGCTCGGCCCAGTTGGAGGTAAGCCCGGCATCGGGGACCACTACCCGGCCCAGCTGGAGGTAAGCTCGGCATCGGGGACCACTGCCCAGCCCCACTGGAGGTAAGCCCGGCATCGAGGACCACTGCCCAGCCCAGCTGGAGGTAATCCCTGAACTGCTCTGGCCATCCCTTCTGGATGGTAACCCACTGGCGAGCCATGCTCGAAACAACCTCAGCCCTGCTGGAAACAACCTCAGCCCTGCTGGAAACAACCTCAGCCCTGCTGGAAACAACCTCAACCTTGCTGGAAACAACCACAGCCCTGTTGGAAACAACCTCCGCCCTACAGGAAACAACCTCCGCCTTGCTAGAAACAACCTCCTGGTTAGAGGATAGGTGCCCGCGTAAAGTGTTGGTCACACCGAAACCACCAGAACTCTACCAGGGAACATGGAGAAACGGGAGAAACTCCCCAGGCCTCACAAGGCGATCCCGCTTCAATCCGCTGAGTCACTGTCGAAGCGGACCGAGTCATCTCATCCCAAAAAGTGGGGAAAACACCCATGCTGCATGAACACTCGTAGTCGCAAACGGTGTCGCAGTCCAGTGAAAGGGGCACGGTACTGAAACCCCTCACAGTTGAGAAAGTAGAGGAACCAAACCATCTCTGCCGGCTAAACCATCGAGAACAAGACCAGGGAGAGACCACTCAACCCTGCTGGTCAGACAAAAAAAACATCCGGCCAGGGGAAACTCCACCCTGCTGGTCAAAAAAACGAGCACAGAGCGACCCTCTACGTCGCGAGAGGTCGAGTACGCAAAGCAGATCATGGAACGCACATGGGGCCCACACGACGTGTGGCCCCAAGTCAACCCCAACTGAGAGCACAAACATCCTCAGGTACAAACAACCACACGTACCTCCAAGCGCTCCCGTATACTCCCAGAGTATACCTCGTTCCAGCCCAAAGGATATCGTGCACACGGCACCCAGCTTCAACACGAAGGCGTGACGTAACAACTCCACCCCAAAGGCCCATGCACGGCAAACCACATCTTGTAAACCATTTATATCACTCTCCCAAGAGTGCGCGATCACACGCCAAGGGTCCGCTACAAACATGGTAGGACGAACCACCACCGGAGCACCTCTCATTCTTCCACATTTAATAAGATCATGCAAGAGGCTCCGCACAGCCAAAAGAATTGGACCATTGTAATCCTCGTGGGAAAACACGCGAGATAGACTACTTACTCGCCTCAAACGGATATCTGATGGAAAAGTCACCAACACTGCCTCACGCCCAAACAGCGCCCTGTGATCCCGAGCCTCGGCCCCGAAAACAGTCAGGTGCATCGCACCAATGCGATCCCCACGGGAAAACACGTCAAAAGCACCACTCACATGAGTGCAATGGATATCTGGAAAAAAGATGCATTTCGGCGCACCGCACCATCGTGCGGAATTACAGCGGGCAGACTGCGCCAACGCGATGCCCTCAGAAAAACACCCAACATCGAATGCCCGCACGCCCTGAACGGATGTCCGATGAAAAAGCCGCTAAAAGCTGCACGCAGCTCAAAAGACGGGTCGTGGGGCCCATGCCTCAACTCCGGCTTCAGCACCCGAAAATATACTGGAAAACTCCGCCCTGACGCCAGGGTCGCAACGCCACTGACGGCGCTCAAAACGGACATCAGACGCGTCCGTGCCGTCCAAAACAAAATCCCCCGGAAAACGCCAATTCACTTAAAGGTGTGTCACGCCTCCGAGGCCCCTCGTTTCGGGAATTAAAAATTCCCGAAACCATCTCAAAAAGTACACCTCGACACGGGCTCCGCGCTGCCGTAGGCGGTGCCCAAATTGGACGCCCTGCGGATGATTTATGCTTTATAAATCATTTCCACAATAATAATAATAATAATAATAATATTATTATTATTATTATTATTATTATTATTATTATTATAAACTCACTTTTTAACACTTTTTTTTCGTGAAACCAGACCGGCCGTTCGGTCGGTCTTCTCCTCCCAATAGGACCCGCGAAACGCGGGTCCATTGTCTGCTGGCCGGGGTCACGAAGACCCCGGGTCTTCGTCCAGCGACGACCGGCCGAAGCCGGTCCTCCTCCTCGCTGGCGTCGCGGCCGCCTGCCGCTCGAGCTCCCCTCGTGGCACCAGCAGCCGCGCTCCGCCGCTCGAAGAAACCCGGCCGCCGCGCTCCGCCTGGCAGCTCCGTGCCACGCCACCATCCCGGAGCCGAAGCCTCGACCTCTGTCATCTGCCTGAAGCCAGCGCCCGCGCCGCCTGCTGCCGGTACCCCCAAAACCAACCGGAAAACAACCGTAAACCTGCAATCTTCGACAAATGTTTTCGGGGGTCCCCGGAACATGGATTTACAAACCGAAATATGCGACGGAAAGATCATAAAATGTACTACACGATCATTGGATTCATGTTCAGATTCGACATCAATTTAATAATGTAAATTTAGTATGAACATGGTGCGGGAAACTAAAATGGAAACAAGATCCTACCTTGCAGGGCGCAGCCCGAAGCTTCTTGGTGATCCGCTGGAGCTTCGTCTTGGAGAAGGGGGGATAGGAGAAGGGATCTTCCTTGGTTGAGCTCGTTTTCCAGGGGGAATGGAAATGGGAAAGGAGAGGGGTGGGGTTAGGTATTAAATAAAAGAAATTAATTAAATTTTTAAATAATTTAACCCCCAATTTATCCCGCGCCCGAAACACTCGACGGGGTCAAGGTTAAGCCTCCCCTAAGGTAAGCACCACCTCCCAAGCACAACGGTTGTCTCGGAATTGTAATCTGAGGCCCCGTTCAAAAGTTATTAAACTTAGCGCCCGAGGCCGCCAAATTACGAAAACGCCCCTGGGGCCATTTTTCACAAACGTCCCACGCCCGTGAAACTTATACCCCTCATAGGGTAAACTACATGCTCCAAACTCAAAGGTTCCCTCGGTTTTCCAATCTGAGCCACCGTTTAAGAGATACTAGCATTTCACCATTAAACGAATAAATAAATTAATTAATTTATACGTTTAACGTTCCGAAAGTGAGCGAGGGGTCCAAACGTCCCGCACCGACAAGTTTTATGTCATTCCTAGAGTAAAAACCCCATTCCGGACCCATCCATACACTCGGATCTCTGACCTGGATCACCGTTTAGGATTTATCCCATTTATTTGGCGTTTCCAGTGTGAACGCAGTGAAAATTTAATTCTGGCCACTCCGGGGCTCGGAATCGCACGCCGTCTGAAGGCGCTTCTATGGAATAACATCAAGAATATTCCAAATTCCTTCGCAGAAAAAACAAGGTTCTTACATCATTCCTTACTTCAAGATTTTCATCCCCAAAAGGCAAAACTAGGGAGCAACACATGGTACTAAGCCCACACCCAGCTCTTCCGTACCCAGAAAAACTCTCACACAGATCTGAGCCACCGCACAGAGACCAAAGGATTTATCTGTTCACGCGAGGTCGGCCCTTTCTGACGTCGTTCATAGGAGCACGCACACTTCTCTTCAGGTAAACCATGTGGAAGACATCGTGCACCCACTCCAGACTTTGGGGCTTGGGGCAAGGCGGTAGGGTACCTCGCCATCCCTTTGCACGGTTTCAAATGGCCCGAAGGCTCTCGGGGGTAGCTCACCTCCCCGAACGAACCTCTATGTCGCATGTCGCGACTGGAATCACCGCCTGCACCTGGAACAAGGCCCGGTGATTCCCTCCTTCAGAATATCCATATGGTGAAACACCCAAGGATATCTGATCACACAAGATTTCACTATCGATGTCTCGCAACCCAGACTCTCTTACACGCTCGGAGAGCGAAGGAGCCAACACCATCGACTAAAGAGAAAAGGTCCTACGCCTTTTACCTTACCGACACAGGGTTACACTGACTCCCTGCGTCACCCTGGTAACACCTCAAGCAAGGAGAAGGGAGGAAAGTATTCCACACACAGAGTCTAACAATTCTACTACAAGAAGTAGAAGAGTTGTAGAGCGTACCTCTTATCACCTCATGATCTACTGGATCGTAGACATCCAAAGCTCGCAGTTGTCTGCGGTCCCAACTGTTAGCTCCTGGAGCCTGTTGTGGGCCACCTGATGGTGATGGGAAGACCTTGTAACGTCATCCCCCACCTCCAACTCCTCCCGCTCCTCTGCTAGCATTACCTCTCTGGGCACTACTCTGATCACGGCGCTGCCTCTGTCATGGTGGTGCGCCTGCTGCCTGCCCAAAGCTCTCAGCAACTCGGGTCGGGCAGTCTCATGCCAAGTGACCTCACCCGTCACAAGCATAGCACTGACTCTCTCTGGGCTTCACTGGTGCCCTCCGGCGCCACTGTGGTGTACGACCACGCCCATGAGTCCGGTTGTCAGAAAGCCACATGCATCGAGGTCCTGCTTTCCAACGCCCACTAGCTGTGACAGACATCTCGGCTCTAATGTGCCTGCTGCCACCACCAATACTAGAACACGACAGGAATCCCTCTGTCACAAGCGCCTGCTCTAGCACCCCAGCATATGTGAAAATGCACAAGGGTACTATGACAGCACGAATCTCTCGGCGGAGACCCTACTCAAACTTCCGTGCTCGGATGTTGTCATCATGGACCAAGTCCGGTTAAAAGCGTGCACGGTCAGCAATGCTAGCCGTGTACTCGGCAATCGTTATCCCTCCCTTCTAAAACTGCAGGAGCTCTTGAATCCGAACAGAGCGCAAGCAGGAGGGGAAAAACTCCTCACGGAACAACAACTGAAAGTCTCCCCACGAAAGTGATGACTCGTCAAGAAGCTGAGTCACTAGACTCCACCAACGCCAAGCTGATCCACAGAAAAGGCTGGATGCCAAAGACACTATCTGATTTGTCGGCGTCTGCACAAGCCTGAAAAGGCAAACCACTGCCTTGAGCCAAACCTCTGCTGCCTGAGGGTATGACTCACCACTGAACCTCAGCGGTCTCTACCGCTGGAACCCACGGAGCGCGCTCAACCTGTGCTCAATCTCATCCTGCTCTACTTAAACTGCTTGTTGCTCAACAGGTGGGGGTGCTGCTACCGGCCCACCCGGAGAAAGGGGCTCGCATGATGGGTCCTGGACTGAGGCCTCGTAGCTCACAGGGTCGAAGTCAAGAACCAAAGCTGGTATCCTAGCTGGCTGTCTTTGCGGAGACATCCTGAAAATTATCAAGGAGCGCCGCAGTCAGAAGAGCATATATGTATATACCAATAGCAACGATGGGGAGCTGACTCAAGAAGGACAGTCAAAGACTCAATCCTATTTGATGCACAAAAACATTTTCCCTGCAACAAGTGTCTCAGCATGACGAGTCGACAAGCGGGTTATCAAGGTCCTGGTGAATGGATACGTCGACCGCCGCACCATCACTGGAATCCCTGGCCTGAGAGCCACTTTCGAGACACATTAACACCGTTTCCCTAAATCCCAACCAATTCCTCTTTTAGGGACGTCCGCACAATGTCCCAAGGAACGAACCACCTCTGATACCACTTTGTCACGACTCGACCCTACCCGGGCTCGAGCCGCAACTACCCCAATCCCGCCTCCATAGGCCAGGGGCTGGTGACTAGCGCCGAAGGCACAACAACTCGGGGAGGCCTTTGCCTACGTACCTATAAACACACACACGCAGCACACTCAATGAAAAAGTGAAGAGTAAAAGAAAAGAAAAACAAAGGGCAACTCTATATATATATACCACAAATGTGCATCGACCTCTAAACAGTACAAGTATAGTGCTGAAAAGGAAAAAGGGGCACAACAAGCGCCCAACCAAAAAAGGTACCACAACCCGGCAATAGGTAAACAAAAAGAAATAGCTTACAGGTCTCCCACCTGGAACCCGACTCCGACCACCGCACGCGGTCCAAGCTCCCAAGCTCCTAAGCTCCACTAAAGTCACAACAAACATGTCCGTCGTCTGCAATGGCACACCAAGTTCGGGCAAAGACCAAGTAGGGGTGAGTATAAAAATACTCAGTAGGATACCTCGAAGGCTCTAGGGAGCAACAAAGGAGGTACCGAAGGGTGAGCTGTAGATCGAAAAGGGAAAAGTAAATGAGTACAACCGAGAGTGCAGTAAGGAGTACAGTAAAGAGTCCAGATCAACCCAACAAGATAAAGGAGGTAGACTCATCCAGACACAAGGAGATGGAAATGGTGAGAAGATGAAATTATCGTCGAGTCTTTGCTACCTATAGCAGGAGAGTAGACTCGTCCAACCATGAGAAGCTATACATGGAAAGCACGTGGCATACCCTGCGCGTCTTCGCCTCACCTGGAAGGAGAGTAACCAAGCCCAAGAAGTGGGTACCAGAACAAGGTATATACAAAATACATATACTCAAACAAAAAGCCCAAACAAGATCGTAATGGGATCTCCATCTCGTAGCTCAGCCCAAGAAAAGTGAGTCTCCAACAGTCCCAGAAGTAACACCATCGATGCCCAGCATCCCGCACGTCTGCCCTGAACTACAAGTCAAGGGGCTCAAACCACCACACCTCGACACTATCTGCTTTGGGCGGCACTGACTCGCCTACACGGTTTTAGGTTGTGTCACAAGGACGTGTCACGGTGGGGGGAAAAGCGCCCCCTGTACTTGAGAGTTCTAGGGGAACGTCAAACCACACCAAGTCACTGCCCTGCAGTCGAGAGGTCTGCTCAAAGTCGATAGGCGACCCTTTGTCCTGCCCCACTGGAGGGTCCCTGGAAGTCGACGGGTGCCACACTGCCCAGTCCCGTAACAGGGTAATCCACTGGAGGGCGACCCGGCTAAAGTCGGCGACAGGACCACTGCCCAGCCCAGCTAGAGGTAACCCGGCATCGGGGACCTTTGCCAGGCCCAACTAGAGGTAAGCCCGGCATCCACTACTGGAAATTAGATCTTTCCCAACACTTCTATACCAACGGTTTGCAAAAACCGTTGGTATAGGTCCCCTTTCCCAACGGTTTGGCCAAACCGTTGGGAAAGGCCCACAAATTGGTCACTTTTTCCAATGGTTTGGACAAACCATTGGGAAAGGTGGACCTATCCCAACGGTTTGGCCAAACCGTTGGGAAAGGCCCTCAAATTGGACACTTTTCCCAATGGTTTGGACAAACCGTTGGGAAAGGTGGACCTATCCCAACAGTTTGGCCAAACTGTTGGGAAAAGTCCTCAAATTGGCCACTTTTCCCAACGGTTTGGCCAAACCGTTGGGATAGGTCCACCTTTCCCAACGGTTTGTCCAAACCGTTGGGAAAGGTGGGCCAAAATTCAACCTCCTTCACAGAATAAAAATCACAACCAAAGACCTATACCAATGGTTGTTAAAACCGTTGGTATAGGTACTTTCATTTTTTATCAGACCTTCGTACCGAGAACATTATATAAATCAAAATTTAAAATATTTATGAGAATACATATATATATTTATGTAATTATGATCACAAAAGTCATGTTAGGTTAGTGGTTGAGTCTTTCAATTATAAATGAGGGGTCCTGGGATCAAATCCCAGCGGATGTTTTATTTTTGGAATTTATATACCAACGGTTCCATTATCGTTGGTATAGATTTCATATTACTTGTACCAACGGTTTCCAAAACCGTTGGTATAGGTCTATACCAACGGTTTTTGGAAAACCGTTGGTATAGACCTATCCCAATGGCTTACTTGGCTACGGTTCTCCAAACCGTTGGTATAGGCTATACCAACGGTTTGGAGGCCTATACCAACGGTTCCAAATCGTTGGTAAAGGTTAGTTTTCCAGTAGTGATAGGGGACCACTGCCCGGCCCAGCTCGAGGTAATCCCGGCATCGGGGACCACTACCCAACCCCGCTGGAGGTAAGCCCAGCATCGGGGACCACTGCCCAGCACAGCTGGAGGTAAGCCCGGCATCGGGGACCACTGCCCAGCCTAGCTGGAGGTAAGCCTGGAACTGCTCGAGCCATCCCTGCTGGATGGTAACCCACTGGCGAGCCCTGCTCGAAACAACCTCAACCCTGCTGGAAATAACCTCAGCCCTGCTGGAAACAACCTCAGCCCTGCTGGAAACAACCTCAGCCCTGCTGGAAACAACCTCAGCCCTGCTGAAAACAACCTCCGCCCTACTGGAAACAACCTCCTGCGTAGAGGATCGGTGCCCGTGAAAAGTGTTTGTCACACTGAAACCACAAGAACTCTACCAGGGAACACGGAGCAATGAGAGAAACTCCCCATGCCTCACAAGGCGATCCTGCTACAATCCACTGAGTCACTGTCGAAGCGGACCGAGTCATCTCATCCCAGAAAGTGGGGAAAATGCCCACGCTGCACGAACACCCGTAGTCTCAAATGGTGTCGCAGTCCGGTGAAAGGGGCATGGTACTGAAACCCCTCACAGTTGAGAAAGCAGAGGAACCAAACCATCTCTGCCGGCCAAACCATCGAGAACAAGACCAGGGGGAGACCACTCAACCCTGCTAGTCAGACAAAAAAAACACCAGGCCAGGAGAAACTCCACCCTGTTGGTCAAACAAACGAGCGCAGAGGGACCCTCTACGTCGCGAGAGGTCGAGTACGCAAAGTAGATCACGACACGCACATGGGGCCCACACGACGTGTGGCCCCAAGTCAACCCCAACTGATCGCACAAACATCCTCAGGTACAAACAACCACACGTACCTCCAAGGGCTCCCGTATACTCCCAGAGTATACCTCGTTCCAGCCCAAAGGCTATCGTGCACACGGCACCCAGCGTCGATGCGAAGGCGTGACATAACAACTCCACCCCAAAGGCTCATGCACGACCAACCACATATTGTGAACCATTTATATCCCTCTCCCAAGAGTGCGTGATCACACGCCAAGGGTCCGCTACAAACATGGTAGGACGAATGACCATTGAAGCACCTCTCATGCTTCCACATTTAATAAGATCATGCAAGAGGCTCTGCACAGCCAAACGGATCGCACCATTGTAATCCTCATGGAAAAATATGTGAGATATACTACTTACTCGCCCCAAACGGATATCTGAAGGAAAAGTCACCAACACCGCCTCACGCTCGAACGGCGCCCCGTGATCCCGAGCCTCGACCCTGAAAACAGTCGGGCGCATCGCACCAATGCGATCCCCTGAGGAAAACACATCAAAATCACCACTCACATGAGTGCAACGGATATCCAGAGAAAAAGATGCATTTCGGCGCACCGCACACGAGCGGTGCTTCGTGGGACCCGCATCCGGGTCCGAAACTCAACGAACGGATCTCACCGTTGCGATCCTCTTGAAAAAGAACACGGAATGGACAAATCACTTGTCCAAAACGGACACCTGGTGATAAAGATGGAGAATCACCGTCAACGCCCAAACGACCCTCGTGGGGCCTGCACCATCGTGCGGAATTATAGTGGGAAGACTACACCAACGCGATGCCCTCGGAAAAACACCCAACACCGACTGCTCGCACGCCCCGAACGGTCGTCCGATGAAAAATCCGCTAAAAGCTGCACGCAGCTCAAAAGATGGGTTGTGGGGCCCACGCCTCAACTCCAGCTTCAGCGCCTGGTACTATACTGGAAAACTCCACCCTGACGCCAGGGTCTCAATGCCACTGACGGTGCTCAAAACGGACGTCAGACGCATCTGTGCCGTCCAAAACAAAATCCCCTGGAAAACGCAAATTCACTTAAAGGCGCGTCGCGCCTCCGAGGCCCCTCGTTTCGGGAATTAAAAATTCCCAAAACCATTTCAAAAATTACGCCTTGACACGGGCTCTGTGCTGCCGCAGACGGTGCCAAAATTGGACGCCCTGCGGATGATTTATGCTTTATAAATCATTTCCACAATAATAATAATAATATTATTATTATTATTATTATAAACTCTCTTTTTTAACTCTTTTTTTTTTGAAACCAGACCAGCCATTCGGCCGGTCTTCTCCTCCCAACAGGACCCACGAAACGCGAGTCCGTTGTCTGCTGGCTGGGGTCACGAAGACCCCGGGTCTTCGTCCAGCGACGACCGGCCGAAGTCAGTCCTCCTCCTCGCTGGCGTCGCGGCTGCCTGCCGCTCGAGCTCCCCTCGCCGCACCAGTAACCGCGCTCCGCCGCTCGAAGACACCCGGCCTCCGCGCTTCACCTGGCAGCTCCGCGCCACGCCACCATCCCGGAGGTGAAGCCTCGACCTTCGTCGTCCGCCTGAAGCCAGCGCCTGCGCCGCCTACTGTCGGTACCCCCAAAACCAACCGGAAAACAGCCTTAAACCTGCAATCTTCGGCGAATGTTTGTGGGGTCCTTGGAACTCAGATTTACAAACCGAAATATGCGACGGAAAGATCATAAAATTTACTACACGATCATTGGCTTCATGTGCAGATTCGACATCAATTCAATAATGTAAATTTAGTATGAACATGGTGCGGGAAACTAAAATGGAAACAAGATCCTACCTTGCAGGGCGCAGCCCGAAGCTTCTCGGTGATCCGTCAGAGCGTCGTCTTGGAGAGGGGAGGAGAGGAGAAGGAATCCTCCTTGTTTGAGCTCGTCTTCCAGGGGGAAGGTAAATGGGGAAGGAGAGGGGTGGGGTTAGGGATTAAATAAAAGAAATTAATTAAATTTTTAATTAATTTAACCCCCAATTTATCTCGCGCCCGAAACACTCGACGGGGTGAGGTTAAGCCTCCCCTAGGGTAAAAACTACCTCCCGAGAACAACGGTTGTCTCAGAAGTTTAATCTGAGGCCCCGTTCAAAAGTTATTAAACTTAGCGCCCAAGGCCGCCAAATTACGAAAATGCCCCTGGGGCCATTTTTCACAAACGGCCCGCGCCCGCGAAACTTATACCCCTCCTAGTGTAAACGGCACACTCCGAACTCAACGGTGCCCTCGGTTTTCCAATCCGAGCCACCGTTTAAGAGATACTAGCGTTTCACCATTAAACGAATTAATTAATTAATTAATTTATACGTTTAACGTTCCGAAAGCGAGAGAGGGGTCCAAATGTCCCACGCCGACAAGTTTTATGTCGTTCCTAGGGTAAACACCCCATTATGGACCCATCTGTACACTCGGATCTCTAACCTGGATCACCGTTTAGAAGTTATCCCATTTATTTGGCGTTTCCAGTGTGAACACACTAAAAATTTAATCCCAGCCACTCCGGGGCTTGGAATCGCACGCCGTATGAAGGCGCTACTCTGGAATAACATCAAGAATATTCCAAACTCCTTTTCAGAAAAAAACCGGGTTCTTACACAATGTTTCATAAGTATTTTTTTATGTTTAAGAATAATTTTCAAATAAAACCAATATATTATGTGATCAATATGTCTCAAAGTGCATGTTTCTAGTTTAAAATGACATTTTAGTAAAAAACAACTGACATACTCAATATTGAGAAAAACATTTTTATTATTTTAAAACTTTAGAAAAATGATCCATAAGTCTTTTTTTGTGTGTATGAATCATCCTCACCTCAAACCAATGCACGATGGGGTCAATATAATTCCAAGTGTGTATTTTTACTTAAAATTGACATTTTAGTAAAAAAGACAAGTGACAAACTCAATATCAATAAAATTCATTTAGATTGTTTTGATACTTTATTAAAAAAATCTATAAGTCATTTTTGACATGTAAAAATCATTTTCACCTCAATTTGATGCATAGTGTTCCCAATATGACTCAAACTGTCTATTATCAGTATAAAATTTACATTTTAGTTAAAAACATGTGTCAATCACTAAAAACCAAGAAAATAAACTTGGATTGTCTTGATAATTTTGTAAAATTATTCATAATTCATTTTTGATGTGTAGTCATCATTATCATGTCAAACTAACACACGATGTGACTGGTATAACTCAAAGTGCTTGTTTCCATATTTAAATGGCATTTTAATATAAAAATGCAAGTGACATACTAAAAAAGGATTAAATTCATCTGTATTGTTTTGATACTTTAGGAAAAAAATCCATGTGTCGTTTTTGATGTGTAATAATTATCATCTCCTTAATCGGATGCACAGTGTAACCGGTATGACTCTAATTGTTCCATTTTATTTAAAATTAATATTTTAGTAAAAAAGAAAAGAGACAAACTCAAGACCAAGAAAAAACATTTTTATTATTTTAATACTTTAGTAAAATGATCCATAATTTATTTGTCACATGTAGGAATCAGCTACACCACTATATGATACATGGTGTGCTCGATATTACTCAAAGTGTCTATTTTCAGTGTAAAATTGACATTTTAGTTAAAAACGTGTGTCACTCACTGAAAAAAGATAAAACATACTCATGTTGTATTGATGATTTAGGATAATGACTCTTCATTCATTTGTGACATGTATGAATTAGTCTCATTTTAAACCGACACATGATTTGATCGGTATGACACAAAGTGTGTGTTTCTAGTTTAAAATGAAATTTTGTAAAAAAAACAATATCGACATACTCAAAATTGAGAAAACACATTCATATTTTTTAATACTTTAGGAAAATAATCCATAAATATTTTTTTAAATATGGGAATTAGCCTCACCTTATTATGATGCATGGTGCGACCTGTATGACTCCAAGTGTGTCTTTTTATTTAAAATTGACATTTTAGAAAATAAGACAAGTGGAATACTCAAAACCAATAAAGTGCATTATTATTATTTTGATACTTTATGGTAATGATCTATAAGACGTTTATGGTGTTTAGGAATCATCCACACCTCAATTCTATACATAGTGTTCATGGTATGACTCAAAGTGTCCTTTGTTAGTGTAAAATTGACATTTCAGTTCAAAATGTGTGTCACTCACTAAAAATTGAGAAAACACACTTGAATTGTCTTGATAATTTAGAATAATGATTCATAAGTCATTTTTTATGTGTTGGAATAAGTCTCACATTAAAACGACACATGATGTGACTGGTATGACTCAAATTTTTTGTTTCCCATTTAAAATGAAATTTTAGTAAAAAACACAAGTGACATGATCAAAATTGAGAAAATACATTCTAATTATTTTGATACTTTAGGAAAAAAATCCTAAGTCATTATTGATGTGTAAGGATCAACTACACCTCAATATAATTCATGTTGTAATCAGTATGACTCCAAGTGTGACTTTTTATTTAAAATTGACATTTTAATAATAAAAGACAACTGAAATACTAAAAACTAAGAAAACACATTCAGATTGTTTTGATACTTTGGGAAAACGATCCATAAGTAATTTCTGACATGTATGAATCAATAACACATTAATTATAAACATGGAGTTCCTAGTATGGGATAAAGTGTTGGAAATCAGTCTAAAATTGATATTTTAGTTGAAAACGTGTGTCACTCACTAAAAATGATCAAACATGCTTATATTATCCTGGTACTTTAGGAAAATGATTTGTATATCATTATTAATGTGTAGGAATTATTATCATATAAAACTGATAGATGATGTGACCAGTATCACCCAAACTGTGTGTTTTTAGTTTCAAATGACATTTTAGTAAAAAAGGAAAGTGATATACTCAAAACCAAGAAAGAACATTCGGATTGTTTAGATACATTAGGAGAATGATCCCTAAATCATTTTTGATGTGTAGGAATTATCCCCACCTCAATCCAATATACATTATGACCAGCATGACTCTAAGTGTGTCCTTTTATTTAAAATTGACATTTTATTCATATATTTTTCATATTATGTTTAATTTATTTTTTTATATTATTACTAATTGAAGAATTGTTTTTCTTATACTGGTGGATTATTTTTCTCAAGTTAGGGTGGCTTGTTCAGAAACTAATATCATGGTCGGGCTTTTTGAGAGGGGGTCACGAGTTCCAAAGATGATGAAATATTAATGTTTTTTAATGTTTATGGATAAGAATTACGAATGTAATTATACACAACATTGTTAGAAATGTATATAGTTTTTTTTGTATTTTTGTTGTAAAATTTATTTCAATTAAATTGTGTATTTGTATATAGGTTTATTTTCATACATATTATAGGTGTATTTGTTGTAGTGTGTTGTTATTCAAATAGTGCACTGTATTAGGTGGGCCTTTATCAGTACTATTTCTAGCATTGATAAAGTACCCAATTTATCATCATGAATGAAAGAACTAATAAAAGGGGTTGTTTGTCAGTAATAAAATACTATTGATAATGTCCCCCCCCCCTCCTTTAATAGTGCGAAGGACAAGAGTTATTTTTTGGCACTGTTAAAGCCCTTTTTGTGGGCTGTTAAAGGGATGATCTATGGAAGTGAGCATAAAATTAAGCTCAAGGGTTGGAAATAGTTGATCAATCACTTAAAGAGGTGAACACTGTCTTTATTTAGAATCTACCATTAAATAGATCAATTAGTTATGGTGGAAAATACTTAAAATAAATCATTTAAAGGAGCCTTTCTAGAACCCATATTGTGGGTCTAATAGTGTGAGCTAATAAGTGTTGAGATGGAGAAACAATTTTGTGTCAACTAAGATTATATAATAAATATTTTCGAACCCATATTTGTGTTGATTGATAATTATTAAAAAATTTAGAATATATTGGAATGTTTTTTGGTCTAGCATATCATGAATTTTTACAATTTAATTCATAAATAATATGACTATATTTCTTACAATAATTAAAAAATCTATTCTGATAAATTCCCTTTACAAAAGTAGAGGTTTTTAAATAATTCACATTATCATTTGAAAATCTTAAACCATAGATATTTTTAAAATTCTTTTAAAAACCAAGAATCATATTAATAGATCATTCACCTTTGGGGAATTTTTAAGAGATCTTTTTAGATCCTTGATTTAATTTTTAAAAACATCAACATTGAGTTGAATTTTTAATTTCAAAATAAATTCCTCATTTTCTTTTAAAATTTGATCTTTTTTTGAAACAAAAATATTGTGTTTCTTTTTAGGATCTTTATATTTTTAAATAATATCACATAAACCATTTTGAAGTTAATTTTTAGCATTTAAAATATCTTCATAATTTAAAGAAGAGAAATAAGAAGTAGAATAATAAGAAAAGGAATTAGAAGGAGAGAAATAAATTTTTTAACCAACATCCATTTCATCCTCAACATGTTTCATGAGACACTTGGGACATTTTTAACTTTATGAAGAAATCGATTCCACACTTATGCTTCAAGTCAAGACCATTAGAGATTCTTTACCTTTCTTATTTCCTTATAAATTTTTCTCATTCAACGGTCAATTAGGTTTCATGTGGCCTTTATTTTTGCAACTGAAATAAGTTACCTCAAATTATTTATTTTCCTTTTTGAATTATTTTTGAAATTTATTCAATCTTCTTGTCAAATGTTCAATGTCACTTTTATTATTAGGGTCTCTTTCAAAAGAATCATCATATTTGATTGCTTTAAAGGCTAGGCACTTTTTGGTTTTCTTGAATTCAAAATATTCTTTAACCACTTGGTGTTTCATGATTATTTTGTATGTCATGATATAACCAATGAGTTCAACAACCACCATATTTTTAATTTAATTGGATTTTTAGATATTCATCACCTTGGGAGCATGTGAATTCAATAAAACCCAAAGGATATTTTTTACTAAAGTTTCTATAGAAAGAGATTCACCAATATCTTTTCAGACATTACACATATCAGTAAAATGAGTAAACATTACAGTGATAGATTCATTATGAAACATAGAGAAACTCTCAAATTCTTGTCTAAACATGTTAAGCATTGTATCCATATATTTATTTTTACCTTCATGAGTAACCTGTAATAATTTAAATATTTTATGTGTGGTTATACATGAAGAAATTCTAAACTCGTTAACATCTAAACCACAATTTAAAAAGAATTCATATCATTACCATTTAATTAAAAAGTATAAATATCATTAGGGTTCCATCTTTCTTCTTTATCAAATGAAAGAGAATAACCATGCATAAAAATTTTATAAACTGAATACCTAATATATCTAAGAAAATAAAAAATTCAATATTTACAATAAGCATAATATTTACCATAAAAACGGAGCATGGCCTGGTGATTTTCCTTTGGGATCACCGGGGTGCTTGAAAAATTCTTTTTAAAAAAAGACATTTATTTGAAAAAAATCAGTTTAATGTTTTAAAAATAAAATATTTGATTGAATTTGAATACAAAGAAATTAATAAGATAAGAAAATCCCTTTGATACCAAATTTATATATCAAAGAAATAGATATTTTCAAAAAAATAAAATAATTTCAAAGTTACCCTTTGATACCAAATATAGGTTGGAGGTAAGAGATAAAATGGAAGGAGGAGTGTGAATTCACTTTAAAAAAATTTAAAAGAAAACAATCCAATTTATAAAATATTATTTATATTCGAATAAAATAATCTAATAATTAAAAGTGAAACAATATAAAAATATATAATAATAAAAAGAAGAATATATTAAATTTATGAAAGTAAATGGGACACTATGTTTGGTAAGGATGTTTGGAAATGGCACCTGAGGGTACCCCAACATCTATAACATCAATATCTTGAGGATTTAATGTATTAGTCCTTTAGAGTTATTGGTATCCAATCTACAAAAATTATCCCTTTCTTTTTAGGTTATAGAAAGAAACCAGATACTAAGGCACTATCTCTTTAATGGAAAATATACAAACCACAAAATAATAGTCCCTTTACCTTTGAAATGAAGGAAGAGAATTAAATCTTTGTCCCTCACTTTAAAGGTAGTGAGCACCAATATTAGAAGAAAGATGAAGATGTTCCAATTGTTAGTACAGTCTCAATTATCTCAATGAATATAATGAAAACTATGATGTAATGAGAATAAAACAATATTGTAATTTGGATATTACAATTTATTTCACACATTATAAGTGGAAGAATATTTAAAAATAAAATCAATTTGATAGAAATTGAGCACATTGTCAATTATAGAATGATTTTCAAGGAATGTCATTATCATGTGTAAATTTTCAAGGCCTTCAAAGGTATATATTTATAGGTTTCTAATCCATAGGCAATGTTATAGAATTCATCAGGAGTATTTAAGATGAATAAATCCAAGTTTAATTTATTTTTATAGCCTGCTTGATACCTTTAAAAATAATTAACTCAACAAGACCAAGGAAATTGTTATGTAATTAAAATTCAAAATAATAATAATAATATTCTAGAATTATCAAGGAAAGAAAAATAGATTATCCAAAAATATTATCTTTTGAATTTAAAACTAATTGAACAAATGAAAATAATTTGAAAACACTCATAATAAAGGTTAAAACACTACCAAAATAATAATTCAAAGAAAACACACAAATCTAACACAAAATTATTCTAAAATATTTTAAATTTTAAATTCAAATATCTTTCTATATTTATACAAGTGATAATATCAAACTTTAAAGATACTACATTAAAAACATTAAAATTATTTTAAATTATTTTTTTAGACTATAACTTGATTTTAGAAACATCAAAATCAATGAAATCAACTCAAAATAATTAATATGAAATATTTGAGTTTCATGTTGTAAATAAATGTATAAATGAATAAAAAAAATAAATCTTTGTATAATTGAATTTAAAATAATGTAAAAATATTTTCCATAGGATCTATAAAAATAATATTAATTTATAAAATCATTAAAATAATTTAAATATTTTTTATTATCAAGTATAAAATCAGGATATCAAAAAAATCATGAAATTGAGTAAATTGGATTTAAGGGTAATTTTCTATGCTACATAAGGGTAAGAAAAAAAAATTAATAACTTGTGTAAAGGTAACCGATAGATTATATGTGCTTCGTAAAGGTAAATAGGAAGTTCATCAACACCTTAAAGGTAAGGCACATTGCGTAAAGGTAAGATTTAAAATACATGCACTGTGTAGGGGTAAATAGAAATTTATAAACATTGTGTAAGGTAGTCTACATCACTACGTAATGGTATGAGAAAAATTGAATAATTTTGTAAGGTTAATAAACATTTTATAAATTATGTGTAAGGGTAATACAATGATGCATAAAGGTAACACATGCACATGTGTAAAGGTAAACCCGAAATATAAAAGCATGTGTATGGGTAGAAAGAAGTTTGAATAAGGATATAATTAACTCATTAAAAGGTAATAAAACCCATTAAAGGGTAAAACTTTATTACCTTTATGTTGGGTATAAGAGTTGTGTAAGGGTAAATTAAAATCATAGAAATTAATTTTCTCACAATTATTAAAAATAATTATAAAAAATAATATGAATAATATAAATAAAAGATAAAGTATTAAAATAATAACAAGAATAAATGAAACGAAATGAAATGAAATGAAATAAAATATATAAAAAGGAAATTGTGAGATATAGTATATTGTAATTATCAAAAAATAAAATAATTAGAGTGACATGAGCTCACTTCAATAAGTATGTATCTTCATCACTTGTTGATTAAGGCTTCCAAAGCCTATTTTGAAAAACCCATCAGCCAATCACATGTTGATGTATATGATTTGTATAACATTGCATGATTCCTATTTTGATACAACATGGTGTATATTATTTTTAATGGTTGGATTTCTACTATGCACTACAAAAAAGGGAGGTTCTAGAGGCAGTTTTTTTATATGAGTGGCAGTTTAAACCATCAATATATAGTTTAGAGGTGATTAAAAATCATGTATTTCATGTTTGAAAATAATTTAGTGGAATTTATTACTATTTAAAAGTGGTTTCTATATGTGTTGTATTTGGTGATTTTAGCTGTGACTCCATATTAATCTAGGAGTGGTTTGTTTTTTTTAAAATAGGATGAAAATATAATAGACAAAATGAACATAACCACCCCTAAAATATATAAAGGGGATTATGTTTAGCGGTAGTTAATGAAAACCGCTACTAAATAAAATTTTTAGAAATATATTTAGTCATGGTTATTATAAAACACCACTAAATATATTTCTAAAAATTTTATTTTTTAAAAAATATTTAATAAAAAAATATAAAACTCTGGCATGAAATTAACTATAGCATAAATGCACAACAAACTCATATATACAAAATCATACATATATAGTAATATATATACAAACTTAGTCAATCTATACCAAATTAAACCCATACCTTATTCAACCCATACCTCAGTCAACCCATAACTCGGTCATCAATATATACATACAAAATATGTCCACTAACAACAAACCATGACCAATATGCATCCATACCATGACCTCTGCTACATCCATCACCCTCCACATCATCTCATAAATTGGAACCAACTATATCATCTCATCAACTAGAAGAAAAAAGAAGACGGAAATTAGAACTGAACATAAAATATTGTATTTACTATATAATCATTGATAATTTTTAAACATAGCATAGAAACTAAGAAAAATCATGGATTAATTTTGAAGAATGCCATGGATCTGAATGGTCAACCTCCTACCTAATTCCGATGTCTATCACCTACAATAAAAACTAGAATATTTAAGAATTGAAATAAAAAATAGAATATAAGTGAAATATATTCAATATGTTTCACAAAAAAAAATATTTTTTTAATAAAATATAATAAATTTTAATATAAAAAATAATATATCATGCATAACACTTTGAAAAAAAACTTATATATTTAAGATATGATTCAACACTTGAAACATAAAAGAGATAAGTATATAACAATCTAATCAATTCTTAAATCGATGTGCAATGTTATTGAAAATCAATTAATAAAAAAAGATAAAGACTTTGACATGGAAGCAGGTATTATATTTCAAAAATAATTTAACATTGTTTGTCCCATGATTTCATGTTAATTTGAGGCCATTTCCTATTATTTTCACCGTTACATGCACATTTTAGTGTTTTAAAATACTAAAAACGTGTTTATAGGAATCCTGGGAAAACCGTAACTCAAATGAAGTTCTATCAACTCATATATTTCAAAAATAAATCATTGGTCATTTTTCTATGATTTTATAGAAATCATATATTCTTTTGTCTGGTTTTGACCCCTACATACGCATTTTTAAAAGCTTCAATATCTTTAAAAATTGTTTATCGAGTCATTACGACCACACCGCACATCAAATTGATTTTTTTACATGATATAAATAATTAAATGGTGTTTTTTCCATGATTTCATGTCAATATAAGGTTATTTCCTATGGTTTTTATTATTCCATGCACATTTTAGTGTTTTAAAACACTAAAAATGCATTTACGGGAATCCCAGGAAAACCCTAACTCATAATGGAATGTTTTCATTCCTATAATTAAAAAATAAATCCATGATAATTTTTCTATGATTTCAAGGTAACCCAATATTTTTTCCTCATTTTAACCCTCTGACACACATTTTTAAAATCTTTGGTACCTTTAAAAACTTTTTGATCAAACCAAAAATTGGATTAATGTTCTTTCTATGTGTAAAAATAAAAAATATCTCAATGGTGGTTGTCCCATGATTTCATGTCAATATGAGGCCATTTTCTATGGATTTTTCCGTTACATGCATGTTTTAGTGTTTTAAAACACTAAAAAACATGTCTACAGGCATCTTGGACAAACCATGACTTATAATGATGATACGTCAGTTCCTATATTTAAAAAATAAATATATGATTGTTTTTGTCTAATTTCATGGAAATATGACATTTTTTCCTGATTTTGACCCCCCCCCCCCAGTACACATTTTTAAGTACTTTGGTACCCTTAAAAACTATTTACCAAGTCCTTCTGATCACACTGCACATCGTATTGACACATTGTGAGTGTGTACACACAAAAAATACACCTTAAAGGTGGTTTTCCCATGATGTAAAATTAATATGAGGACATTTTTTATGGATTTTACTGTTTTACGCATGTTTTAGGGTTTTAAAACATTAGAAATGCGTTTAGAGGCATCCTAGGAACACTGTAACTTAGAATGACATTTTTCGGTTCATATATTTCAAAAATAAATCAATGGTCATTTTAATTTTATTTTATGGCCATATAATGTCATTTTATTTGTTTTAACCCCTTGAAAAACATTTTTAATGGCTTCTATACCTTTAAAAATTGTTTACCGAATCATTCCAACCACACTGCATGTTAAATTAATGTTTTTTAAATGCATACATGTCCAAAATAAGTCAACCATGGTTTCAAAATAATTTGAAGTCAACATAAGTTCATTTTCAATGGTTTTTACCATTACATGCATGTTTTAGTGTTTTAAAACACTAGAAACACGTTTACAAGCATCCTGAGAAAACTATAACTTGGAATGAGATTCTGTCAGTTCCTACATTTCAAAAATAAATCTTTATTAATTTTCCATTAATTTAATGGAAATATGATATTGTTTTATTAGTTTTGACCCCCCCCCCACCCTGACGCATGTTTTTAAAGGATTCAATACCTTTAAAAACTGTTTATCGATTCATTCGGATCACACCACACATAGGATTGATGTTTTTTCTATGAGTACATGCCAAAACTAAATCAAATGTGGATTTTCTATTATTTAACATCAATATGAGGTGGTTTTCTATGGTTTTAACCATTACATGCATGTTTTAGTGTTTAAACACTAAAAATGTGTTTATGTGAATCTTAGGTAAACCATAACTTAGAATGACAAGCCATGAGTTCCTATATTTCAAAAATAAATCTAAGTTCATTTTCCTATGATTTCATGTCCATACAATGTTGTTTTCTAGTTTTTACAAGCAATATATGTTTTTAAAGTCTTTCGTGCCTTTAAAAACTATATACTGAGTCATTTTGACCACACTAAACATCGAATTGACTTTTTGTCTATATGTGCATGTTAAAATAACTCAACATTTATTTTACCATGACTTCACATCAATATGAGTCCCTTTTATATGGTTTTGACCATTACACGCACATTTTAGTGTTTTAAATCACTAAAAAGAATTTATAAGTATCTTAAGAAAATTGTAACTTAGAATGATGTTCCATTAGTTCTTACATTTTAAAAAATAAATATAATGTCTTTTTCCTATGATTTATTAAAAATCCAACATCTTTTTCCTTGTTTTGACCCACCAAAACACATTTTTAAAGGCTTTAGTACCTTTAAAAACTATTTACCAAGTCATTCTGACCACACTGGATATCATATTGACATTTTTCTACACATACAGACCAAAAATAACTCAACATTAGTTTTCTCATGATTTCATGTCAATATGAGGTCATTTTATACGATTTTGATCCTTACACACATGTTTTAGTGTTTTAAAATACTAAAAACGGAATTACAAGCATCCTAAGAAACTTATAACTTAAGATTACATTATTTCAGTTCCTACATTTTAAAAATCAATATGTAGTTATTTTTCTATGATTTCAAGGCTATTTAATATCATTTTCTTATATTTGACCCCCCAAAACATGTTTTTAAAAGATTCTGTACCTTTAAAAATTGTTTACCGAGTCATTTCAACCACACCACATGTCTAATTGATGTTTTTTCTACTCTAAAACATAAAAAATCAATCATTAGTAGTTTTCCAATGATTTCACATCAAAATGAGGTCGTTTTCTAGGGTTTTGATTGTTACACTCATGTTTTAGAGTTTTTAAACACTAAAAATGTGTTTACAGGAATCATGGGAAAACCATAACTCATAATGATGTATTTTAGTTCATAAATTTTAAAAATAAATATATGGTTATTTTACATCAATTTCATGTACATCCAACATTTGTTTCTTGATTTTTCCCCCCCTCCCCTGTTACATGTATTTAAAGCTATTAGTTCCTTTAAAAACTATTTAACAAGTCATTTCAGCCACACCACACATCGGATCAATGTGTTTTATATATGTACACCTAAAAATAATTCAACGGTGGTTTTACCATTATTTTACATCAATATAAGGTCTTTTTATATGGTTTTGACCAATACATGCATGTTTTACTATTTTAAAACACTAAAAACGTGTTTAAAGGAATCTTAGGAAAACCATAACTCAAAATTATGTTTCGTTAGTTGTGAAAATTCAAAAATAAATCTTCATTAATTTTCCTATGATTTCATGTAAATCCATCATCTTTTTCCTAGTTTTAACCCCATGGAACACAATTTTAAAGGCATTGGTACCTTTAAAAATTGTTTACTAGGTCAAAACTAAGAAAACTACCTCAAATTGTTTACAAAATTTATAATAATTATCCATAATTTATTTTTTATGTGTATTAATCAACCAAAAATCAATATATCACACAATGTGGATGGTATGAATCAAATTACATGTTTCAAATATAAAAGTGTCAATTTATTTTTTTATGGAATTCGTATGTGTTCTTCATAAATGTGTGAATGATATATTAAATTTAGAACATTCCTCTATAGGATGAGCTATAACACTATGAATTTCTATGGGGATCTTGTTGATCGTCTACTGAAATACATAAACAAAAGCATTTTCCATTTCTGACTTCCTCTGATCCCATGTTTTCCTATAAGAGTCTTGTTCTTACACTTTTAATTTCAACCTTGTAATTTCTCTTTGTGATTCCTGATCAACAGCACTACTCAAACCCACAATAGGTGTAGTAGTAATTGATGAATTCACGTTACCAAAGACAGGTTATGGAGTAGACCCAAAACCCATCACTTATAAACATATGGGATGATCTTTCCCAAAAATGATTTCAACTGCATCATTTTAAGAAACCTATGATGGTTGTAAAGGGTTCACATCCTAAAATTCGTGTATTTTAACCTATTAGTAAAACAATATTAACAATGTTTTTTTAAATTATATTAATATATTAATATTATCTAATTAATAATTTTTTCAGCACTATTTTTTTTTATTTAATTACTATAAAAATATAATAATGCAAAAAAAAATTATAAAAATAAATAAGTATTAAACCCAATTAAATGGGGTCGGTTACATGGATCAAAAAATTACAAATTGGCATCATTTTATCCATATATTTGGCCCCATTTAATTGGGTTCAAGTATTGTTTGTTTTTATAGTATATTTTTCATTATTATGTTTTTATAGTAATGAAATAATGTGAAATAGTAATGAAAAGTAATTACTCCAACGTATTTGGTAGGTTAATTTACTAAATTCCCATTGAGTTTCATATAAACTTTAAAACACATCTCTGTTTGGAAAATATATTGACCTAATTCAATAGCCATTATAAAAAAATAACTTATAAAAAACTTGAATTATAATAAAATGATATAAATAATAACGGATAAAATACAAACCAAAATTCTCTTTTTCTATAAAAACTTTGAGACTTAATGGTATGAGGAATGAATTGTTTCTCAAGATTCACAGTATTTTTTTAGATAAATCATTTCAAAAATATAAAAATTAATAAAAATAAAATTTTTATTATGGTAATATTATTAAGATTCTATAAGATATTCAATTACCTCATGATATGCATCTTTGTTAATATCGAAAAATTGTTTCCATTTCTCATACGAAATTCCTTTAGGGAATTTCTCATACATCTATTGTGAGATTAGAGATGTGTCATTAAATTTATTCCATAATATACATTTAAAATATATCCTTTTCTGGGAAAAAATTTTCATATTCCTTGGGTGTGAAACATATTCAAGGGAATCAAAATGAAAAAACATCTAGGAAAAAAACATAACGCTTTATAAGTATATTATAAAATTTTACAAATATATTTTAAATTAGTTATCAATCAATATTAAATTAATATTACATTTACTATATTATCATAGACCCAATTTTTTCAAGTTATGGTAATATTCCTTTAGTTTTTAAAATTTATGGGAAAACTCACTATATCGCCATAAATATTCCCAATAATCTGTCCATAGATTCCAGCAGCATAACCAGTAGACACCTCAAACTCATCAAATTGAATGATAATGTTGAATTCCTTCAGGTCCCATACATTTTCTGTGTTCATATTTATATCCCTTCTATTTTTATCTTTGTCTATTTAACAAATTCATTATAAAATTAATAAAATATATAGTTTTTTTGAACAATGACATACATGTCAGAAATGGTAACTCACCAATATCTACTAGATTAATGGGTGGCCAACTACTCCATTCCAAGAGGTGAATCAGACGGTGGTCTATCAACATCTAGTGAAATGGATGGCTCATTAGAAGTCTCAGATATAGTAAAATCACTCGGATCCACTGAAGCTAGTGGTAATGGTGGTGTGTTACGGGATATTGATCATCTTGGATCATATAAAACTTCTAAGCATTCATGTAATTCAAATGGTTCAAATATATTAAAATTATAAAAAAAATAAAAAAAATAAAATATTTTTATTAAAAAAAATAGAACAATGTATATATGTATGAATCACTGATAAATGATAAATTGTAATATAGTTTCATTACAAATTTACACATTTAATTATAATTATCTTAATTGTATTCATTGTATTCATTGTATTCATTGTATTCATTGTATTAATTGTTATCAACCTTCATTATGACTAGTTCTTCATTTTTACCCTCTCTTGAAAACTTTATTATTTCAATATTATTAAGAAAAAAAAGTTTTCAAGGTTTTTTGGTTCATGAGGTACACTATCACAAAGTACCAATTGATCTTTATTAATGATATCATATAATTCTATCTACTTTAAGTTTACAACAACACTCTAAACTTTAATTATTTTATCATCCACATAATAAACCATCTTCGCTTGTGAAACCAAGATAAATGGATCATGCTCTGCATGCTCACTGGTATGGATCAAGTGAGAGAAGATGATAGAAGTAAAGTGTAACAAATATTTCATAATACCCCAATAAATGTTGAACCACTTGAATTTTAATAAGACAATAGAAAATTTACCATGATAGTTTAATTCAATTATATCAATCAGATTTCCATATTATCAAACCTCTATAAGTGTAAATTCACCACTATTTTGATTTTTCAATTCTTCTTCGTGATAAATTGTACAAAACCAAAATCCATGAATATTGTAGGCATCAAATATCTTAGTCTACCTTAGAGGACCTCAAGCCAAAAAACTTCAAATCATTTGATATTTTAGCTCAATTATCAACATTAATTATCTCAACAAAAAGATATATTGTGTTACTTTTAACATAGAAAAAAATAATAACACGTCAATAATATGAATACGAGTATATAATTACATGATAGAGAAACCATTTGAAAATATTTTTATTAATAAGTTTTGTTAATTATACCTCATTTAGAGTTCAACCCCTTAGTCTCCTCTTTGTTTTCAATCTAAATTCATCAATAATATATCTTCAATAAGAATATTTAGTAGCACATATTTATGTTCTTATAGAAACTCCAATTCATTAAGTGTAAAATCTAACCCCTTTCCAATTATTTATCCAATATTTGGAAATACCGATGACTAGTTTTTAGAATGAGAATTAGGGGAGATGTCATCAACACATCCAACATTATTGAACTAGTCTCAATACCATCCAAATACCTATAACATAAGGTCAATCACTCTTCAGCTATGTAACCTTTAGCAATAGAACCTTCTGGTTGGGCTTTATTCCTCTCATATTATTTTAAATGACCTAAGTACCTGATGAAAAAAATAAGAAACATATTAAAAAAATTATTCAATGATTTAATGAAATTGAATTCACCAATGAAAATAAAAAAATATAAATGTACCTCTCAATTGAATACACCCATCAATAGTGTACTAGTCCACCAATTTTATCTTCTTCAACCAAATGAATAGTAAAATGAATCATGATAGTAGAAAATGAAAGGGGAAATAACATCTCTAAATGAAAAGGTGTAAAAATAATTCTTTCTTAAATTTTATCAAGAAAGGTTTTATTTAGATTTTGTGTACAAAGTTCTTTGAAAAACATACACAACTCAACTATAACTATGGTTACTTTTTTAGGTAACGTATTAAAAAATTCAAATAAAAAACTACTCCATCAGAATACGCGAGTTATGAATTTTCAATCCATGTAAATTTTGATGTTTTAATTCAAAACTCCATGATATGTTACTTTAATATTCATCTGTCGCTTTTACATTCTTTAAATTTATAAGTAATTCATCTTTCTCATTATTTTTCATTGTAAAAATAGCTAAAGGATACAGGGAATTCTCATTTTCCCACAAACCATGCTTTATATTCATTGATTACAAATCCTTATGAGCATTAATCTGATCCTTCGATTTAACCTACTCAATAAGCAATGTAAAAATTTCTTTATCACATACATTCTTTTTAATTTTCATTATGTAAAGATAATTATGTATCATATTAAACTCCTAATAAATAATTTTTAAAAATATACTCGTTTTCTTCTATTGTTGTGTTCAGACTACTTTAGATATTGTACCTCGTACCCTTTCCCCCCTTCTTTAAACTGATTACATTTTACAAATTCTATAGTGACATTCATTAATTGTCTCAAGATTTCTGAAATAGATAACACCTTCAGTGTATTTCTAAATTTAATAACTCCATTGAATTTTCTCTTGTTAAACCTAAATTTATGATAAGTATCAAGTAATCGACGATGACACATAAAACAAAATTTTCTTCTCTAAGGTAATCACTAAGGTTCAAAATCAAAATTAAAAAATAGAAAAACCAAACCAATATAAGTGTTCTAACTATATAAGTTTCCTAGTCCAGAAAATTCACTAATTTTCCACATTAAACCAGCATGTATTTTGAATAGTTTTCTCATTGAAGCATCATATTTTTCCATGCCATCATCTCATAACTCTCGCAATTCTTTTATTAGAGGTTGAAGGTATCAATGTCATTTCCATGAATCTTATTTCAAGGAATAATCATCAAAATAATGAAATATTTATTCTTCATAAACATCTATTGAAATAAATTATAGGGGATCAAAATAACTATCAAAATGCTAAAATTTGTACTTAAAGTACCAAAATAGTTAAAACCATCAAAATAAAATCCCAAACATACATTCCTTTGATCTGAAGAAAAATCTGGGTATAATATTGTCATGTGTAGTCTTAGATGACATAAGTAATCTTTGAAAGTGTGGTTTTAGAGGAAAGTAATGCAATACCTTGAGTTTTATTCTTTTGTTTCTTCCTAAGGATACATTGATTTATACTCTCATTATTATTAATTAACTTCCATCTACATGTATGACTTATTATGAATTCTTATTTATAATAATATTCTCCCCAATAAAGCATGCAATCATTAGGGAATTCATATATCTTTGTATAATCAATTCCAAGTTTTTGATGACTTTTTCATCTTATAAAATGATATAGGGATCTTAGCTTCACTAAATGCATCATGAAGCAACTCTGAAATAATGTAAATTTATTTGTTAGTAATTCTATAGAGAAACTTGATATGATAAACTTAATTATAAAATATAACTTTGAATACTTAGCACAACCTTCATACAGTTCTTGTTGTCTATCTTCAAAAAATCCATAAAACTCTTTTTTGTCACTAAAGTTATGAGAAAGATTAACCTTTTCATGATCAAATGAAGGTTTTGTCTATTTATTAAAATCCTAGACATTGTATCCTGTAAATAAAAATTCTCCATTTATTAAATTTTGAACTTAATTCTCTTCTATTGGCTCACTTTGTGTTCTGTTTATAGGGTTTTCATTGTTTTTAATTTCAATAACATTTTATGAACCAGGAAAAATCAAAACATACATATAGGGTAATAAAAATTTTCAATATCAAATGCTCATATAATTCATTTATATTCAACCATAACATGAATTTACAATCAGGAAACAGACATTTTATTCTACCATCCACTAAATGGATTACAATTACATAATCTAAAAGTTCTTTCAAACCCTTGTCATATCGAGGTTTGTTTTGAGGAAAATTAATCCAAATTTTATCCATAGTCATTGGATTGTCACTCTTATCCATGTAAATTCAGATACAAATATAAAAATGTTTAATCAAACAAGTACAATCAAAATTAAACATCACCCAACTTCATCATTGACCAGGGTAGGGTCTTGATTTGACATAACACAAGTTCAATATAAATTCAATCCAATATTAAAAACATAAATAAATAAATATTATCCTTCAAAATAATATAATCGGAGATCATGGAATAAGTTCAATAAGATAAGGATAGATGTTATAATGATTTAAAGTGAACTTTTCTTAGTCCACAATAATACGTGAACACAATTCTTCTATTAAAATATCACTAACTTTTCTGCTTTTCAAATTATCAATTTTTATTTTATATTGTTGACACATGGTTATCTCTATATCTAGCTCTTTTTTCAATAATTTTGAAAACCATGATTTTTTTAACTCAAAATAAGAACTTGGAATTGTGATATCTTATGCGTGTGTATCCATATGCATCATATCATTTCATGAAATAAATGTTTTACAATATTTTCAAAATTGATTTCAAAAACAGTACTCAACTTAAAGATAGAAGCATATACAGAAAACTTAATGTAATCTAGAGCTACATATTTTGTAGTAAATATTAGGAATTTTAATCGTGATTAAGAGTATTTGTTATTTAATATATTAATTTCATGATATCATTTAAAAATAGTGGTAAATCACATGAGTATTTTATTCTTAAACCATAGGCTAAATGATTAGGTTTTTCAAATGATAAAAGCTCTATAAAACATCTAAACCCACTATTCTCCCCAAGACAACCCATAATGGTCCTTAAAGTGGGACTCAATAGGAAAATTATCATTTTAAAAAAATTAAATGATTATTAAATAGGGAAGTGAAACAAAATTAAAAGATTTCTCTACCTCTTGGTGAAAATGAAAAAGTTTCAAGTCTTACACCACACACCAACAATACCATGGTCACCTGTATCATCCCACATGAAATAAATAATTAATTATAACAATTTATAATTAATTATTAAAAATAAAAAATAAAAATAGGAATACTCGCCTAAAAGAAAATTGAGATATATCCACTCTCCAAATCTATGACCAACTATCAATGGAAGGTCTACAACATAACCCTGAAATCATCTCGGGAAAAATCCCCAAAAAACAACACTCAATTAAATAGATATGTATATAAATTAATTAAAACAATTATAAAATGTAACGTCCCAGTTCCAGGTGCCGCCCAGAGGTTCCCCATACTTAGTTGGTCACATGGCCTCAAGAGCATTTCCCTAAACTCTAGAGGTTGTCGACTAGCTGCGAGGGCCTTGGGTGTGATAGTGGGGAAACTATGCCCTCATTAGCAGAGTAAAACAGCAGAAGTAAACATATAACAATAACGGGAGCAATAATAATACCATACAACAGTAAACAGCGGAAGACTGAAAGTGAATAAACAACTCCAGCATGCATATATATATATATATATCAATAATGATGCATGATACATGTATATAGGAAAGAATCCTAACAAGTCACAATGATGGAATACAGTACTTAACCAAAGTACAAGGAAAACAAGTAAACAACTCCTCAGCATCGCAAGTCTCAGCTTGGTATCATGCTCTCTAGCTCCACATTATTCAAGTACCTGAAGTATAAGGGTGCTTGCCCTTATCCAAACCTGCAGTAATATAATCTATTTGGGCCCAAAAGCATGACCCAAATAGGGTGTCAGACAAATACCAGTAAGAAACCACCCCAAGATCTGTTCCAAAGAGTCAGTGAATTTATATATGGCAGTAAATAAGTAAAATGAAGCAATAAATAATGAATTACTCAAAGTAAACAGTCTTACAGTTTCAATTACATCATTTACATTTAACAATTTAACCAACCAATTACAAATACAAGAAACCCTCTCGGTAGTTCTCACGGCCTAACCCCTATTGTTCAATTTACAATAAGGATATAATGAGGACTCTCTCTGAGGAAGCACTCACCATAAATTCCCTTTATATTCTCGTGTAAATCAAAGACTCTCTGAGGAATCACTCACTGTCAAATCCCCCTGTATCCTTTTAATGGTAAACTACAGACACTCTGAGAAGGCACTCAACGTCAATTCCTCTTATAGTCTCGTAACATATCTATAGACACTCTGAGGGAGCACTCAATTCCAATCTTCCCTATGGTATCATAGTGTGATAATTATAATAGACACTCTGAGAAATCCCTCAACGTCAATTTCCCCTATGGTCTCACTACAATAGGTTTCCGGAGCCCCGTGTAAAGCAATTGTACACAAACGATAATCAGCAGCCAAAGTAAAACTCAATGTACTACTTGTATAATTATAAAAAAGGAATAGAATAACATATTAGATAAATAATTACTATATCCTAACAACACTAGGAATGGAAACAAAAAAACCTAACAGGAAAACTAGACAAACGGTCAAAATCAAACAAGCATGAGAAAACACATCTATATAATTGCAATTAACTCTATTCACAATCAGCAACCTCTATTCAAAAATAAAAGGAATAACAAGAAATAACAGGTTTAAAATCCCAAAATACACAATACCCCGAACAAGGGTACTGGGCACTTTTGCACATATATCTCAAAGACTATCTGCGGAAAGGCACAAACCACCTACCTCGATGTTGTATGATGGATATACTCCGACACCAGCCTGTGAATCGATCTAGAACATGGTTGATCTACAAAAATTTCAAAAAAGTTCAACCAATTATATCTAATGAGAGAGGAGAAATCAAGATATGAGACTCTAGATGAAGGAATAACTCACCAATATGATTCCAATGCAACCGACGGAGTTCGATTCGGAGAACGAACAATGAGTCGGGGGCTTAGAGAAGAATCACTAGCCACAGACTCTCCTGGAAGAGACGAACAGAGAAGAAGGTATTTTTGAGAAAGATACATGACCCCAGTCTGTTTAATGAAATAAAAAAGAAAGTACACAGCATGTTCTTCCAGGGTACACGGCGTGTACTTGCTCTAGCCAGCCTCCGCTTTAGGTGGTATCTAGGTCACCCCACACAGCCATTTGCTCGGTCGTTACACAACTAGCACACAGTTACTTGTGGCAACCAGGTACACTACGTGTACTTATAAGTACACAACATATACTCCTGAAATTTCTAGAAACTCCACTTTTTCTCAAAAAAAACCAGAAAAGAAAAACATGCCTGAAAAGAAGATTCGGGTTATTACAAACTTCCCCCCTTAAATATATTTGTCCTTGAATTTCCCTAAGAAGGTGGCATAGAATAAGAGTCCTTGAATAGCTCCAGCCACTGTGATCACACATCAATCTCCATCTTACAAGTCTTGTCCTGTACTCGCACATGCTGCCATAGCACTCATAGTAGAGGAATATACTGGAAACAGAGAACCTTCGCACTATGATCAATAATTCGGATAGGATGCTCCTTGAATGATGAATCCACCTCCACCTCAACATCATCAGGTTGAAGGACATGAGATAGGTCTGATAATTAATGTTGTAACTAAGAAACATGGAAAACATCATGCATAGCCTGGTACCTCTGAGTTAACTGCAACCGGTAGTCAGCGAGCTCGATTCTCTCCAAAACCTCAAATGGTCAAACATATCTTGGTGAAAGCTTACCTTGTCTCCTAATCCACCTGTGTCCCAACCTCAGAGAGACACATAGAAAAACCTGATCTCCAACCTTGAACTCTATAGGTAGTCTCTGTTGATCAGCATAAGACTTTTTTCGTTATTGTGTAGTAGTCGTCCTCTTCCGAATCAACTCTATCTATTTTGTGGTCTCCTGAACAAGATGATCTCCCAACATAGTTGTCTCTCCTGCTTCCAGCCAACATAAGGGTGATCAACATGGCCTACTATACAAATCCTCATAAGGTTTCATCTGAATAGTTTCTTAAAAACTATTATTTTAGGAAAAATCCACAATATATATGTGCTTCTCCCAAGAACCTCCAAAATATTGGATGCATGCTCGAAGCATGTCCTCTATCACCTGAATTGTACACTCAAACTGACCATCTATATGGGGGTGGTAAGTCATACTCAAGAGTACATGTGTACCCAAATCCCTCTGTAATCCCTACCAGACCTGAGAAGTAAAACGTGCATCCCTATCTGAAATGATGGAGTGCAGAACTCCATGTAAACGTACAATCTCACTGATGTACAGTCTTCCCAACTAATCTACACTGATGGTCTCTTTAATTGGAAAGAAGTGAGAAACCTTCATGAGTCTGTCAATGAAAACACGTACTACATCATTCCCTCATGGTGACCTTGGAAAACCTGTCATGAAATCCATCACGACATCATTCCACTTCCACTTAGGAATGGGTAACTGCTGCAAAAGCCCTAATGTTCGTTGATGCTCCACATTTACCTTCTAATAGGTGGAACACCTCATGCAAAACCAACAACATATCTCTTCATACCTGGACACCAATACTGACATTGTAGATATCGATACATCTTGGTGACACCAGGATGAACTGCCCAAACTGAGGAATAGAAATCATGCATCATCCCCTTTCATATGTCTACTGACACCCATACTCCTCCATGAAAACAAAAGATCTCATCCTTGACTATGGTACATCCATGAATAGGGTCCTCTCCTGACACACTTTCCTGTAGTACTAGGCCTTCTGAATCTGATAGATGCCTCATTCGCACTCGACCAAGTAGAGTAGAGGTAACAGCTACATAAGAAAGGAAAGTATTCCCTTGTCTATCGTACACCTACAAATGCATCTCTGAGAATAGGTCCATAAGTTTCCACTCACTACTGGCCTCCTAAACTGCCTGTATCTAAGTCATCCTACTCAACACATTAGCTACTGCATTGCCTTTACCAGGAGTATAGGCCAGCTCAATGTCAAAAGACTGAAGTTACTCAACCCACATTCACTATCTCAAATTCAAATTGCGTTGAGTGAAGATTTATTTGGGACTTTTCTGATCAGTGAAAACCTCCAAATAAACTCCTAATAGATAATGTCTCCAAAATTGTAATTCATGAACAACTACATCCAACTCAAGATCATGCGTCAGGTAATTCCTCTCATGTGGCCTCAACTGCCAAGACCCATACGCAATGAATCTTTTCCCTTGCATAATCCCTACTCCCAGCCCGATACCTAATGCATCATAGTAAACAGTATATCTCTTTCCCAGCTCTGGTAATACTAGTATCGGTGCTAAATTCAACCTCCCTTTCAGCTTCTGAAAGGCTGACTCACAAGAATTTGTCCATAAAAACTTCGCACCCTTCTTAGTCAGGCCCATCAGTGGAACTGCTAAGCATAAAAATTTATGTATGAAACATATGTAGTATCCAGCCAGACCTTGAAAAGTTTGTACCTCAAATACGTTCTTCATATACTCCCAAGAAACTACTGCTCTCACTTTCTCTGAGTTTACTGATACTCCTATCTCTGAGATGACTTGACCCAAGAAGTGAATCTGGTCCATCCAAAAGTGGCATTTTGAGAGCTTAACATATAACTAATTCTCTCTCAGTGTACTCAAAATGATCTCAAGATGTGTGGAATGGTTATTTCGAGTGTGATAGTACACCAAGATATCATCTATGAAGACTACCACGAATGAATCCAAGTATGGATGGAACACTCGGTTCATCAGTTCCATGAAAACTACAGGCGCGTTCGTGAGAAAAAACGGTATAACCACATATTCGTATAGATCATACCTGCTCCTAAAGGTTGTAAGAGGTATATCTAATGGTCTAACACACAACTGATGATAATCGGATCTCAAGTCAATCTTCGAGAACACTTGGGCTCCTCATAGCTGATCAAAGGGATCATTAATCCTCGGCAAAAGATATCAGTTATTGACCATCAACTGGTTCAACTTCCAATAGTCCTCACAAAGTTTGAGGGTACCATCTTCCTTCTTTGCAAATAGAACAGGCGAACCCTAAGGAGAAGTATTGGCCTGGATGAAACTCTTAGCCTATAACTCCTCTAACTACTTCTTGAGCTCCTGTAACTCTAGTGTATCCATCCTATAATGAGGAATGGACATCGGTGTCACTCCTGGCACGAGATCAATAGAAAAGTCTACCTCTCGCTCCGGAGGAAAACCTGAAAATTCCTCTCGAAAGACATCTCTGAAACGATCCACCACTAGAGGAAATTATAACTACGAAGTCCCCTAGTCATCTGGATATAGACTAGCAATCTGGGTTGTAACTCCTCCAAACCCATGATGCTCGGGTCCTACTCTGCTCTCCTAGACATCCCATTCACCCTTGTGTAAAAAAACCGCCCTCTGGTGATGTGAAACTCACCCTACAGTGATAGAAGTCAACAACTACCTAGAAGGGAACTAACCTTTCCATTCCGAGGATGACATCATAGCCCATCATCTCCAAGACATAGAGGTCCCATAAGAAGTGACACTCACCAACCTCAAGAGGGAACTCCTTGCACTATCGTACACTAGCCATTCTTGTCCCCAATGGAGTGTCCAGTGTCAATACATCAGCAGAAGAAAATATACAGAGCCCAAGGCTCTCCACAAAAAAAACAGAAAGGAAACTATGGGAAGCCCATATATCAAAAAGTGCTAAATCTAAAATTGAGGAAACTAGGATCGTACCTCGAACTGTAAAGGGTTTGGGATCTTGCTCCTGCTGGGTCTGCTTCACTACAAAAGCCTGGCATATACCACAGCCCTATGACCCTGCCTGACCAACCTAAGATGATCCACATGTTGTTCTTGAAAGCCTGTCAACTGGCTACCACATCCGCGACCTCCACCTTGGCCTTAATGGCTATAAGAATTCTCGTTCCTAGACTAATGAGAAATTGGTGGTACTACTCCTGAATGTGGAGTCATAGAGGAACTCCAATCACTATCTGCTGGTGTGAATAACTAACAGAAGCGTTGAAGATGGTCCATCTTGCCGCAATATCATCACTTGACTGGGTCTCTCGAGAATGTGGCCTCATATTCCCGACTATCCCACACTGGTATCATACCACCTATCTACCTGAAGGTGTATCCTGTCTAATCGGATCTCCAAGTGTAGACTCCCTATGGTGCTTCCTACTATCAGCCAGATATTCACTAAATCTATTTTTTGAACCGCCCGAGCCCACAGCTCCATAATCCCTCAGGTTGTTCTCCATGATCAATACCTAATTAACGATAGAAGATATAGAATTCAAACTGAAGATATTCTCCAAATCCGGAATGTCATCACTGAAATCATCCTCAAACTTTTTCTCTAGGAATAACTAATCTCCCCCTAGAAAGGGTGTAAAGCACTGTATATCTACGAAGAGAGAATAATACTCCATGACTGAATAAGTACCCTTCTCCAAACTTAGGAACTCTTGCACTCGATCATCCCGCAAAGTCTCCGGGTAGAAGTAATCATAGAAGGTATGCTGAAACTTGTCCCATGCCATAACTTGCCGGTGTCCCGCCTGTGAGATCACATCCCACCATCTCTTGGAAGAATCTTGAAGCATATACTTAGTGATCTTGATCCTCCTCTCCAGAGGCATCTCCAGATGCTTGAAGATCATCATCATGTCTTATAGCCAAGACTCTGTATCCTGGGGTCCTCCATCCCCTAAGAAAGTGGGAGGATGTTGCTGCTAAAAGACATGTGTCAACTCTTCCATCGACGGGGCAAGAGTGATCCCTGGAAGGTTTGAATCATCCTAATAAAGCCCTCTCATAATTGTGAATCGACCCCTGTATATGGGATAACGGGTGGTTCCATGATGGGAATTACTGGAGGATCTTCTGGTGGTCCTTGATCGACCATATCTGGTGTCTAATCACTGCCATGTAACTGGCGTACAACTGGGGGACATCTTGGTGGCATGACTCTGCAAGGTCAAGTTCACCTCTTAGATCAAGATTATCAAGGACTGAAACTTATAAGTATAATAAGAGAACAGGATAAAGAAAGAATTCAAGTTAATCAAAACATAGATACATGGCGTGTATATCCCTTACACAGCGTGTTCCCTTAAGCCTTCGCATGGGCATGTACTCCTGCCAACCCTGGTCGTGTAAAACCCCACACACATAGTGTGTTGTCCTAACACATGGTGTGTTCTTAAATCCTCTTCCTCTTCCTGAGTTATTCTACATGACTTAACCCACATGGTTCTCCTAGAGAAAGAATACACGGCATGTTTGTTCCAGACACGGCATGTACTAGAAGAACTTCACAGACCCGTGTTGTTATTCACACGTCCAGTTACACGGCTGACTCAACACGGCATGTTTGTGCTAGAAACGGCATGTACTAACTACCCTTTATCCACCCGTGTCATTGGTCACACGGCTGGACACGTGGTCCATACACAGTGCGTGTTTCACCAAAGGTTTCCCAACCCTGTGTCTCAGCCCACACAGGCAGTAACACGGTCAGGGACTACACTGGGTGTACATACAGTACACAGCATGTACTTTATGAAAAACAGTTCCTTCCCGAACAGAAGGATACATGGCATGTATTTATCATTACACGCCATTTATTCTGGGTTTTTCTGGATAGTAAGCCTCAGAAACTACTCTAGAACCCATAAAAACACTGAAACAAACATTAAGGTGCCAAATTCTGATCTGTGAGGGCCCATACTCCCAGCGAATCAAATCTTGGCATTTTATGAATGTCATATACAAGCTTAACAGCGCAATGATCCACAAAATTCCAATCCATGAGGGGCCATAACACCTCAAGAACCATATTTTGGAATTCATTCAAATGAAACCTTAAACATTAGTAATACCCTAACAAATAGTAGGTATTATATCAAGGCATCTATCACAACAGAATGCATATCTAGCACAGTATCTATCACAACCACATGAGATCAGTAATGCACCTTAAATGGCATGTCAAGAATGCATGGCATGCGATCCCTAGCAAGTTCCTAAATGATGCATGTGATGGAATACCATCATATCATCGAGTTGAAATAGAAAACAGAACATCAATAATATCAATGATAATATAAGAATACATGTGAATCACCCAATGGTGAAATCAAATCAACTATAATAATTTCAAAACCAGAAAAATATAAATAATCAAGGTAAATTGGCTTTTCCCTGTACATGAGTTAGCTACTCTCGGGCACAGCTTATTTCAAAGTACCTATTCCTTCCTATCCATGGCTATAGGCTCCAAATAGTAAGTCAAGAAAAAAATAATTCCTTTAATACCACTTTGTAACGTCCCGGTTCCGGGTGCCGCCTAGAGGTGCCCCGTACCCAGTTGGTCACATGGCCTCAAGCGCATTTCCCCAAACACCAGAGGCTGCCGACTAGCAGTGAGGGCCTTGGGTGTGATAGTGGGTAAATTATTTTCTTATTTTTAGAGTAAAACAATAGAAGTGAACATATAACAATAACGGTAGCAATAATAATACCATACAATAGTAAACAACAAAATACTAAAAGTGAATAAACAACTGCAGCATATATATATATATATATATATATATATATATATATATATATCAATAATGATGAATGATACATGTATCTAGGAAAGCATCCAAACAAGTCACAATGCTGGAATACAATACTAAACAAAAGTACAAGGAAAACAAGTAAACAACTCATCATCATCTATTTAGGCCCAAAAGCATGACCCAAACAGGGTGTGAGACGAATCCCAATAGGAAACCATCCCAAGATCTATGCCTAACAATCAGTGAATTTATATATGGTAGTAAATAAGTAAAATGAAGCAATAAACAAGGAATTACTCAAATTAAACAGTCCTACAGTTTCAATTACATCATTTACATTTAACAATTTAACCAACCAATTACAAATACAAGCAACCCTCTAGGTAGTTCTCACAGCCTAACCCCTCTGTATCAATTTACAATAATGATATAATGAAGACTCTCTCTAAGGAAGCACTCACTATCAATTCCCCCTATAGTCTCGTGTAAATAAAATACTCTCTGAGGAAGCACTCATTGTCAATTCCCCCTATATCCTTTTAACGGTAAACTACAGACACTCGGATGAAGCACTCAACATCAATTCCTCATGTGGTCTCATAACGTATCTGTAGACACTCTGAGGGAGCACTCAACATCAATCCCCCCTATGGTCTCATAGCGTGATAATTATAACAGACACTCTGGGAAATCCCTCAACATCAATTTCCCCTATGGTATCACTACACCAGGTTTCCACATCCCCGTGTAAAAAAATCATACACAAATGATAATCAACATCCAAAGTAAACATCAAAGTACAACTTGGCTAAATAGCTACAAGGAATAGAACATCATATCATATAAATAATCACTCCATCTTAACAACACTAGGAATGGAAACAAAAAAACTAACAGGAAAACTAGACCAAACAGTCAAAATCAAACAAGCATGGGAAAACACATCCATATCATTGAAATTAAATCTATTCACAATCATCAACCTCTATTCAAACATACAAGGCATAACATGCATTAACAGGGTTAAAATTCATACACACGTAATACCCCGAACAAGGGTATTGGGAAATTTTTCACATATAACTCAAAGAATATCTACATAAATGCACAAAGTGTAGAGACCCGAATCCTGACATACATGGACATTACATTACTTTTTCGGAATACTTAGTACATAACAAAAACACACACACAAGGACCGTAATAGTTTAGTGTCTTTGGAAAATCTGAATATAATCTTCTAATCGTGGTAAAAGATCTTCAAAATCTCCTATAAAGATCTTCTTTGTTTTACCTAAAACCTTTAATTATATCCTGGGGAAAAGAAAACATAAAAGGGTGAGCTCAAATGCTCAGTAAGGGTAAACAAAAGAAATATCAATCACATCATATTCATAAGAACATAACATTTTGGAAATCCTAATCTGCAAAAGAGAGCATAATTTCATAACATGGGATAAATCATAGTAGTGAAATGGAATCCCAATAATCATAACATAAAACATGAAACTTTGTGGAATACACACATAATCATAGAGAATCATTTCATATTAGTCAAGACTCATTTCCAAGACTATCTTAGTGGACAAAGTCCATTTCTAAACCGATTTCACTCCTCGTTTCAGTCCTGTTTCACTGAACCGGTATAACCTACCATTCCAGCCATGTCTATCTCATGAGATATAAAATCTTTAATCAATGCATTGGAGGGAGATATAGGTCCCACCCATCTCATAATTATATCATTCTTATGTGTGCCACAAAATCATAAATCATACATCATTGTATAACCCATGTAATAAAAATGGGAATCTTAAAAATCGTGACATCATCAAACAATTCATATTAGATAAAGGAATTCATAAAAATAATTCCATCACAACATAATCAAATCCACATAATAATAGGGATATAAACAGAACCCTTTATTATCTTATACGGAAAATAATTTTGATAAAACACTTGAACTCCATTCTTGAGGAAAATATTCTTTCTTCTTTAAAAACATTTTTCCTTTCTTAACATGTCATACAATTTTAAACTAAAATAAGTTGATTAAAAATAAAATTGAAAACTTGTAAAGGAAGATTCTTGGAAATAATGTTTTAAAAATCCATTCATGCCGTATAAGTTAAAAAAACATTCTTCATACTTTTGTCGGAAAAGTCAAAAAGTACCTCGAATGAAAAACGACAAAAGATTCCTTTCATATCCTTTACTAAAAACTCACCGAAGGGTAAAATTGGATTTAAACAATTGTAGGTGGATGGAAATAATATTAAATATTGAGGAAACATGGATGTGGATGATAAAATACACCCCAGTAAATACCAAAGTATAAACAATCTTGGATAAAAATGAGATTGTGATATTTCCCTTACCTTAGGTCCGATTTGCTTCGTAAGTGTCCGAACCTCCTGTATAATGATTTAAATAATCTCATTGACTTATTCCAGAATCATATGCATTGTTATGATATCATATATGGTTCACTTATGACTTTATTTTACCCTTTCTTTTGTAAATTCCATTTTAAAGAGCATTTTGGGTAAAATCGTTTCATTTATCGTCCGTGTTTTGACTTCTAATTATTCATATGATTACTTACATCATGATTAATTAATTCCATAATATAAAACATTATTTATATATAATATATATTTAGAATATACATATATATAATAGATCGATAAATGGGAATAAATACACCGTTCATGGAGACGGTAGGCCGTACGTACGCATGAACGCTGTTTTCGTTTCCTTATTGAGTTGAATGGAATTAAGTAGATGACATACATATATATACACATAAATCCAGTATCATTATTATGTCATATATTTCATGATTACTTATTATATATACTTTATAATCATTCATGAATGGTTAACGTGGAGAATGAATCTCATCGCGTCGTGGAGACGGTAGTCCGTACGTACGCAAGAGCGATGATATCATTCTCATGATCGTGGGACTGTATTGGAGTGTATGTATACTATTTAAGAATCAATACCACTTTAAAATAATCATATATATTTATTATTTACACCATTATACCCATCCAAGTAAGGTGGTGGTGGAAAATAGATTACACCACGGCGTGGAGACGGTATTCCGTACGTACGCACGCGCGGTGATTTCGTTTTCCGTAGGATGGATAGATGGAGAAATAGGGTTGTTTCATACTTATAATAACATATCAGTATATGATTGATACTGATGTTATTACTTCATAATGAAATAACCTAAGAAGAAGAAGTGGAAGAAGAAATAAAGATGAAAGAATCGGTAACGGGCATTACCTCTTCTTTGAAGCGTTTCTTTGAGATCTCCTTTTAGGGCACTAAAATTGGTCTTTGAGGAATACCAGAACCTCTAGGATGTTTCTAGGGAAGTGGAGAAGAGAATTTGGTAGGGTTTGGCCGAGCTTGAAGGCTCAAAGTGGTGTGAGGAAGAGAGGGAGGGGGTTCCCTTTTATAAGGGAGGAGAGGGGCACCTTTGGAATAACTAAAACTATTATTTTATTATAAAGACAAATTCGGTTTTAAATAGCTCCAAATTGATTTATTTCGAAGCTAAGGTGGGGATGGGTCAAAATCCTCTAATCCAATATAATTTAGACAAGTTTAGGTTCCTATTTTAACCTTATCATTTAGATTTAACATTAAGTTAAATAATTTTACTTTTACCGTGTCTTCTTGTGTTCTTACACTGTAAGGTTAATAAACTTACTATAACAAGCCAAAATAACCCAAAGTTGTTTAGTATTAATATATATAACCTTATATAAGTCATTTTGCCGAACCTTAGATTTTTAGGAATAAAATAACAATTAATAATATAATATTTGTTCTAAAAACTATTTTATGTCAATTTTGACACAATTTAGTAATTGATTTTTTTGAAACTCATAACAGAATTATTAGTTCTAAAAAAGTTAATTAAATTAATAATAACATGTCATATTAACATATAAAATTAGTTTAATTCATAAGAAGTCTCAAATTATATTTATTTGGTTTTTTATAATATCAATTACTCTAATTTTTCACTATTATGGTAATTACTGCATCATCATTGTGTCATAAATATATTAAATTATTTAATGTCTAAAAATTATAAATAAACTATCATTATGTAGTAAATCTTATTATCTTTCTAATGAATATTTACAATCGAATGTATCCTATGTATAACCCTATATTACCAATGTTTTAGTAAATAAACATTGATTTTAACTCTTTTAACTCTTCTTTGAATTAAATAATAATAAATGTCTTAATCTAATCCAAGTGAACCTAAATGGTCATATTTTATTCCTAAGGTTGTTTTTGGTCGAATTACACTTATCCAATAGAATTAGGACATGTTTTAGGGTAATAATAATATCATTTTTACCCTTAATTACCCTATTTACTTTTAACTATGGTAAAAAAAAGTAAAAAGTTACTATTCACCAAAAATTATTTTCATCTCATTGAACCACATTTTACTTACTGACATCAACCGTGTCTCTCGGATTTTTAAAATTCTACTCACATAAGTGGTAAAATTAAGTTTTATGAAAAATTCATGTTTTTAAACTACCACTTAGTGGTTTCACTATTCATCAAAAAATGAAAGATTCTAGAAAAATACCAAAAATTAGGCCTAAGATATATTTTTTATTATAAAATAAAAAATGATTTCTATTTTACCAAATTCAAAAAATATCAGTTGCATTAATTAATTTAAAAATTAATTCTCGTCGTCAAAACAAATAGCGTGTTTTTAAAAGATAATAACTATCAAAAGATTGACACTTGTTTATGTCTGGTTTAAATGTGAAATTACATCCAATGACCAACATTGTATTAAATTGTAAAAATATATTCTAAATATACTTTAAAACCACTCAAATTAATAATTTATCACTATTAATTATTTCGATTAAAAAAGTTGTTTTTAAATAAAATTTAGTAATTTTCACTATTCATCAGAATATGAAAGTTATCCGAAAAGTACCAAAATTTCACCCTAAGCTAATTTCGATATTCCGAATCAAAAAATGAAGTCCATTTTGAAAAATAAAATTTAAAAAATATCAAAAATTGGTTATTACTATTCATAACAGCTAGTTCATAATAATATTATAATAATATCTCGTTTAGTGAAACTCGGTATTGCGTACAACACACGCTATCGAGGAAGATCGTGATTGCGTGTAATGCATGGCAAGTCAAGGATGTGTGTTGTGAAAGCTACTTGTAGTGTACAACACAAAACATTAATGAAATTAAAAAGAATATTTTTCATAAAATCTCGGGGTGTAACATTCTACCCCCCTTAAAATGAATTTTGCCCTCGAAATTCGTCGGGGTTATAAATGGTTTACTACTCGAAAGTTTCATTAATATAAACCCACATCATAAAAAGGAAAACCAAAACCAATCTTTAAAAACAAAAGTATGAAACGTAATGGTTACCCAAATAAACTAATCACTGGGTTTCCACATAGGTGAAAATATGGATATGGAAGAGAAATCTAACCATCATGTTCTGATGGAGAGTGGTATAGAACATGGCTATAGAAAAGCCAGCAATCACAAAGCCATAAATTTGTGATGATCTAAGGTACCATATGATTCATCAGATATAAGAGAACTAGGAAAACATTTTTGGTTTTCAAGATCATTTCCCTAAAGTTGATGAAATTGAAATTAGAAGAAATACTTTCGTTATTTTGGTATAGTCTCACCGTCGGTAGTTCTTTGGACAATTTCCACTTCATCTCTTAAAGAAATTAAGTTGAATTTGTTATTCGTGATGTGTTAGAAGATCATGTGATAGAATGATGGGTCATTCCATCTGTCTCAAACAAAAGGTTAGAAAAGTTATCAAAAAATACATAAGTCCATCTATAGTGAGATTAATAATATATGCTTCCTAAAATGGACTTATACTTCATATATCATACTGCTTAATATAATAAAACTAGTTTCTACTAAAGAGGGACTTCCTTTAGGCTATTGGTATGCGATAAAGGCCAGTCGCACTTCGGTTGTGGGTTCGATTCCCACAGCCTTGTCCGACGCGATGGGTTGTCACCCATCCTGCAGGTTGTCCTTTTTCTAAAACTACATTACTATAACATCCCAGAAATAATATCGAAAAAACTTCTATCCTTAAACAATACTAACTTATGTCCAACATAATACATTCCAATCTTTAGGCTTATCCATAATACTGCAGTCCACTCTCATAATATAGTGAAAACGATTACCAGAGATTTAATACCATCGTTGATCCCCATATATCATAAGATATTTCTTATTGGTCACATTCCAAACATTCAAAGGCCTTAATCATGTATTCTGTTGAATACCCATTGAACCTTAGTGAAAACATGAATGCAGTTAAAAGTTAACACTTTCCACATACCAAAATCCTCAAAATTCTATATACTCAAACCATGATATCACTTAGTCCTTATATCAGTCATGAGCTCATGAATACTATCAAACATTTAATTTTCTCCTTATCTCTTCATTATGCGCATATCATCTACATTCCAAAAATATCTGAATAACCTTGCATGGATTGTGGAACCATTAATCATACACTTTCAAAACTCAAGGAAAGACAACAGTGTAACAATCCTTAGATGTCTCTTTATTCCATAGTACCAGGAGATTACTTATACAACATTACACATGATAAACATGTAATCATTCCACTACATTCTTAAACCATTGACCGAGCTTCAACAATTCTTTCATCTCACATATCATTTATAGTCTCTTCATCATCATCAACATAAATACTACCCATACGACCATACTGATTCTCTTCATGAGACTTTCCCTTAGGGCATTGGTTTTCATAATGCCCGTACATTCCACATTTAAAAAATTTAACCATTGTTGAAGTCGTAGCAATACCATTATCCTCATCCCTGGTGTTAACTGAACCTTTTCCTTTGCACTTACTGGCTTTGTGTCCTTCTTTTCCACACCCAAAGCATCTTCCAGTTCCTTTGAAACATTCTCCTTGATGCCTCTTCCCACATGATTTACATAGGGGAAATTGAACTTTCTTTCCTCTATGATCATCATGAAACTCCATCTTTCTCTTATTAGCCGAGTCAGGAAACTTACCAATTTTTACTTTATTGATCATATTATGAGATTTCTTATTCGGCATAATAATGATGTTTGGACTTCTAAATCCCATTTCATTTTGTTGCTCATGAAGAATATCATTTAATTGTCCATCATATCCTCCATTATCATGAATCATCTTGTTTCCAGCCATTTTCTAAAACCCAAAAAGAATAGTGTGAGAGGAAAAAATCATAATAAAGGGGGAGTAACTTCAATATATAACATCTTTGGTCTAATCTAATATCGTTACCATAGTTCTAGGACTATATCCTATACATATACTTATCCTTAGAGATATACCTAGACATACCTTAGAAATATCTCTAGGGATCTCACTAACGTTTTCGCATCCTAGTTTCCAAAGGTTGACTAAACTTTTCCTCTGATACCAACTGTAGAGACCCGAAACCTGATGTGCATGGACATTACATTACTTTTTCAGAATAATTAGTACATAACAAAAACACACACACAAGGACTGTAATAGTTTAGTGTCTTTGGAAACTTGGAATATAATCTTCTAATCGTGGTGAAAGATCTTCAACATCACCCATAAAGATCTTCTTTTTTTTACCTAAAAACATTCTTTATATCCTGGGGAAAAGAAAACATAAAAGGGTGAGCTCAAATGCTCAGTAAGGGTAAACAAAAGAAATATCAATCACATCATATTCATAAGAACATAACATTTTGTAAATCTTAACCTGCAAAAGAGAGCATAATTTAATAACATGGGATAAATCATGGTAGTGAAATGGAATCACAATAATCATAACTTAAAACATGAAACTTTGTGGCATACATACATAATCATAGAGAATCATTTCTTATTAGTCAAGACTCATTTCCAAGACTATCTTAGTGGACAAAGTCCATTTCTGAACCGAGTTCACTCCTCATTTCAGTTATTTTTCACTGAACCGGTATAACCTACCTTTCCAGCCATGTCTATCTAATGAGATATAAAATCTTTACCCAATGCATTGGAGGGAGATATAGGTCCCACCCATCTCATAATGATACCATTCCTATGTGTGCCACAAAATCATGAATCATACATCATTGCATAACCCATGTAATAAAAATGGGAATCTTAAACATTGTGACGTCGTCAAACAATTCATATAAGATAAAGGAATTTATAAAAATAATTCCATCACAACATAATCAAATCAATGTAATAATATGGATATAAACATAACCCTTTATTATCTTAGATGGAAAATAATTTTGATAAAACACTTGAAATCCATTCTTGAGGAAAATATCCTTTCTTTTTCAAAAACATTTTTCCTTTCTTAACATGTCATACAGTTTTAAACTAAAAGAATTTGATTAAAAATAAACTTGAAAACTTGTAAAGTAAGCTTCTTGGAAATAATGTTTTAAAAAACCATTCATGCCGTATAAGTTAAAAAAAACATTCTTCGTACTTTTGTCGGAAAAGTCAAAAAGTACCTCGTATGAAAAACGACAAAAGATTCCTCTCATGTCCTTTACTAAAAACTCACCTAAGGGTAAAATTTGATTTAAAAAATTGTAGGTGGATGGAAATAATATTACATATTGAGGAAACATGGATGTGGATGATAAAATACACCCCAGTAAATACCAAAGTATAAACAATCTCGGATAAAAATTAGATTGTGATATTTCCCTTACCTTAGTTCTGATTTGCTTCGTAAGTGTCCGAACCTCCTGTATAATGATTTAAATAATGTCATTGACTTATTCCATAATCATACTCATTGTTATTATATCATATATGGTTCACTTATGACTTTATTTTACCCGTTCTTTTGTAAATTCCATGTTAAAGAGCATTTTGGGTAAAATCGTTTCATTTGTCGTTCGTGTTTTGACTTCTAATTATTCATATGATTACTTAGATAATAATTAATTAATTCCAGAATATAAAACATGATTTATATATAATATATATTTATAATATACATATATATAATAGATCGATAAATGGGAAGAAATACACCGTTCATGGAGACGGTAGGTCGTACATACGCATGAATGCTGTTTTCATTTCTTTATTGAGTTGAATGGAATTAAGTAGATGAAATACATATATATACACATAAATAAAGTATCATTATTATTTCATATATTTCATGATTAGTTATTATATATACTTTATAATCATTCATGAATTGTTAACGTGGAGAATGAATCTCATCGCGTTGTGGAGACGGTAGTCCGTACGTACGCACGAGCGATGATATCATTCTCATGATCATGGGAATGTACTGGAGTGTATGTATACTATTTCAGAATCAATACCACTTTAAAATAATCATATATAGTTATTATTTACACCATTATAACCATAAAAGTAAGGTGGTGGTGGAAAATATATTACACTACGGCGTGGAGACGATATTCCGTACGTACGCACGCGCGGTGATTTAGTTTTCCGTAGGATGGATAGATGGTGAAATAGGGTTGTTTCATACTTATAATAACATATCAGTATATGAGTGATACTGATGTTATTACTTCATAATTAAACAACCTAATAATAAGAAGTGGAAGAAGAAATAAAGATGAAAGAATCGGTAACAGGCATTACCTCTTCTTTGAAGCGCTTCTTTGAGATCTCCTTTTAGGGCACTAAAATTGGTCTTTGAGGAAGAACAGAACCTCTAGGATGTTTCTAGGTAAGTTGAGAAGATAATTTTTCCGGGTTTGTCCGAGCTTGAAGGCTCAAAGTGGTGTGAGGAAGAGAGGGAGGGGGTGCCCTTTTATAAGGGAGGAGAGAGGAACCTTTGGAATAACTAAAAATATTATTTTATTATAAAGCCAAATTCGGTTTTAAATAGCTCCAAATTGATTTATTTCAGAGCTAAGGTGGGGATGGGTCGAAATCCTCTCATCCAATAGAATTTAGACAATTTTAGGTTCCTATTTTAACCTTATCATTTAGATTTAACATTAAGTTAAATAATTTTACTTTTACCGTGTCTTCTTGTGTTCTTACACTATAAGGTTAATAAACTTACTATAACAAGACAAACTAACCCCAAGTTGTTTATTATTAATATATATAACCTTATCTAAGTAATTTTTCCGAACCTTAGATTTTTAGGAATAAAATAACAATTAATAATATAATATTTGTTTTAAAAACTATTTTATGTCAATTTTGACACAATTTAGTAATTGATTTTTTTGAAAATCATAACAGAATTATTAGTTCGAAAAAAGTTAATTAAATCAATAATAACATGTCATATTAACATATAAAAGTAGTTTAATTCATAAAAAGTCTCAAATTATATTTATTTGGGTATTTATAATATCAATTACTCTAATTTTTCACTATTATGGTAATTACTGCATCATCATTGTGTCAAAAATATATTAAATTATTTAATGTCTAAAAATAATAAATAAAATATAATTATGTTTTAAATATTATTATATTTGTAATGAATATTTAAAATCGAATTTATCTTATGTATAACCCTATATTAAAAATGTTTTAGTAAATAAACATTGATTTTAACTCTTTTAACTCTTCTTTGAATTAAATTATAATAAATGTCATAATCTAATCCAAGTGGGCCTAAATGGTCATATTTTATTCCTAAGGTTGTTTTTGGTCGAATTACATTTATCCAATAGAATTAGGACATGTGTTAGGGTAATAATAATATCATTTTTACCCTTAATTACCCTATTTTACTTTTAACCGTGGTAAAAAAAAGTAAAAAGTTATTATTCACCAAAAATTATTTTCATCTCATTGAACCACATTTTACTTACTGACATCAACCATGTCTCTCGGATTTTTGAAATTCTACTCACAGAAGCGGTAAAATTAAGTTTTATGAAAAATTCATTTTTTTAAACTACCACTTAGTGGTTTCACTATTCATCAAAAAATGAAAGATTCCAGAAAAATACCAAAAATTAGGCCTAAGCTATATTTGATATTATGAACTAAAAAATGATGTCTATTTTACCAAATTCAAAACATATCAGTTTCATTAATTAATTTAAAAATTAATACTCGTCGTCAAAACAAATAGCGTGTTTTTAAAAGTTAATAACTATCAAAAGATTGACACTTGTTTATGTCTGGTTTAAATGTGAAATTACATCCAATGACCAACATTGTATTAAATTCTAAAAATATATTCTAAATATACTTTAAAACCACTCAAATTAATAATTTATCACTATTAATTATTTCAATTAAAAAAGTTGTTTTTAAATAAAATTTAGTAATTTTCACTATTCATCAGAATATGAAAGTTATCCGAAAAGTACCAAAATTTCACCCTAAGCTAATTTCGATATTCCGAATCAAAAAATGAAGTCCATTTTGAAAAATAAAATTTTCAAAATTTCAAAAATTGGTTATTACTATTCATAACGGCTAGTTCATAATAATATTATAATAATATCTCGTTTAGTGAAACTCGGTATTGCGTACTACACACGCTATCGAGGAAGATCGTGATTGCGTGTAATGCAAGGCAAGTCAAGGATGTGTGTTGTGAAAGCTCCTTGTAGTGTACAACAAAATAAATTAATGAAATTAAAAAGAATATTTTTCATAAAATCTCGGGGTGTTACATTCTACCCCCCTTAAAATGAATTTTGCCCTCGAAATTCGTTGGGGTTATAAATGGTTTACTACTCGAAAGTTTCATTAATAGAAACCCACATCATAAAAAGGAATACCAAAACCAATCTTTAAAAACAAAAGTATGAAACGTAATGGTTACCCAAATAAACTAATCACTGGGTTTCCACATAGGTGAAAATATGGATATGGAAGAGAAATCTAACCATCATGTTCTGATGGAGAGTGGTAGAGAACATGGCTATGGAAAAGCCAGCAATCACAAAGCCATAAATTTTTTATGATCTAAGGTACCATCTGATTCATCAGATATAAGAGCACTAGGACAACATTTTTGGTTTTCAAGATCATTTCCCTAAAGTAGGTGAAATTGAAATTAGAAGAAATACTTTCGTTATTTTGGTATAGTCTCACCGTCGGTCATTCTTTGGACAATTTCAACTTCATCTCTTAAAGAAATGAAGTTGAATTTGTTATTCGTGATGTGTTAGCAGATCATGTGATAGAATGATGGGTCATTCCATCTGTCTCAAACAAAAGGTTAGAAAAGTTATCAAAAAATACAGAAGTTCATCTATAGTGAGATTAATAATATATGGTTCCTAAAATGGACTTATACTTCATATATCATACTGATTAATATAATAAAACTAGTTTCTACTAAACAGGGACTTCCTGTAGGCCAGTGGTAGGCGATAAAGGCCAGTCGCACTTCGGTTGTGGGTTCGATTCCCACAGCCTTGTCCGACGCGATGGGCTGTCGCCCATCCTGCAGGTTATCCTTTTTCTAAAACTACATTACTATAAAATCCCAGAAATAATATCGAAAAAACTTCTATCCTTAAACAATACTAACTTATGTCCAACAAAATCCATTCCAATCTTTAGGATTATCCATAATACTGCAGTCCACTCTCATAATATAGTGAAAACGATTACCAGAGATTTAATACCATCGTTGATCCCCATATATCATAAGATATTTCTTGTTGGTCACATTCCAAACATTCAAAGGCCTTAATCATGTACTCACTTGAATACCCATTGAACCTTAGTGAAAACATGAATGCAGTTAAAAGTTAACACTTTCCACATACCAAAATCCTCAAAATTCTATATACTCAAACCATGATATCACTTAGTCCTTATATCAGTCATGAGCTCATGAATACTATCAAACATTTAATTTTCTCTTTATCCCTTCATTATGCGCATATCATCTACATTCCAAAAATATCTGAATAACCTTTCATGGATAGTGGTACCATTAATCATACACTTTCAAAACTCAAGGAAAGACAACAGTGTAACAATCCTTAGATGTCTCTTTATTACATAGTACCATGAGATTACTTATACAACATTACACATGATAAACATGTAATCATTCCACTACATTCTTAAACCATTGACCGAGCTTCAACAATTCTTTCATCTCACATATCATTTGTAGTCTCTTCATCATCATCAACATAAATACTACCCATACGACCATACTGATTCTCTTCATGAGACTTTCCCTTAGGGCATTGGTTTGCATAATGCCCGTACATTCCACATTTAAAACATTTAACCATTGTTGATGTCATATCAATACCATTATCCTCATACCTGGTGTTAACTGAACCTTTTCCTTTGCACTTACTGGATTTGTGTCCTTCTTTTCCACACCCAAAGCATCTTCCAGTTCCTTTGAAACATTCTCCTTGATGCCTCTTCCCACATGATTTACATAGGGGAAATTGAACTTTCTTTCCTCTATGATCATCATGAAACTCCATCTTTCTCTTATTAGCTGAGTCAGGAAACTTACCAAATTTTACTTTATTGATCATATTATGAGATTGCTGATTCGGCATAATAATGATGTTTGGACTTCTAAATCCCATTTAATTTGGTTGCTCATGAAGAATATCATTCCATTGTCCATCATATCCTCCATTATCGTGAATCATCTTGTTTCCAGCCATTTTCTAAAACCCAAAAAGAATAGTGTGAGAGGCAAAAATCATAATAAAGGTGGATTAACTTCAATATCTTACATCTTTGGTTTAATCTAATATCGTTACCATAGTTCTAGGACTATATCCTATACGTATACTTATCCTTAGGGACATACCTAGACATACCTTAGAAATATCTCTAGGGATCTCACTAACGTTTTCGCATCCAAGTTTCCAAAGGTTGACTAAACTTTTCCTCTGATACCAACTGTAGAGACCCGAAGCCTGACGTACATGGACATTACATTACTTTTGCGGAATACTTAGTACATAACAAAAACACACACATAAGGACCGTAATAGTTTAGTGTCTTTGGAAACTCGGAATATAATCTTCTAATCGTGGTGAAAGATCTTCAACATCTCCCATAAAGAACTTCTTTTTTTTACCTAAAACCATTCTTTATATCCTGGGGAAAAGAAAACATAAAAGAGTGAGCTCAAATGCTCAGTAAGGGTAAACAAAATAAATATCAATCACATCATATTCATAAGAACATAACATTTTGGAAATCTTAACCTGCAAAAGAGCGCATAATTTCATAACATGGGATAAATCATAGTAGTGAAATGGAATCCCAATAATCATAACTTAAAACATGAAACTTTGTGGCATACACACATAATCATATACAATCATTTCTTATTAGTCAAGACTCATTGCCAAGACTATCCTAGTGGACAAAGTCCATTTCTGAATAGAGTTCACTCCTCGTTTCAGTCATGTTTCACTGAACCGGTATAACCTACCGTTCCAGCCATGTCTATCTCGTGAGATATAAAATCTTTACCCAATGCATTGGAGGGAGATATAGGTCCCACCCATCTCATAATTATACCATTATTATGTGTGCCACAAAATCATAAATCATACATCATTGCATAACCAATGTAATAAAAATGGGAATCTTAAACATCGTGACATCATCAAACAATTCATATAAGATAAAGGAATTCATAAAAATAATTCCATCACAACATAATCAAATCAATGTAATAATAGGGATATAAACAGAACCCTTTATTATCTTAGATGGAAAATAATTTTGATAAAACACTTGAACTCCATTCTTGAGGAAAATATCCTTTCTTCTTCAAAAACATTTTTCCTTTCTTAACATGTCATACAATTTTAAACTAAAAGAAGTTGATTAAAAATAAACTTGAAAACTTGTAAAGGAAGCTTCTTGGAAATAATGTTTTAAAAATCCATTCATGTCGTATAAGTTAAAAAACATTCTTCGTACTTTTGTCGGAAAAGTCAAAAAGTACCTCGTATGAAAAACGACAAAAGATTCCTTTCATATCCTTTACTAAAAACTCACCGAAGGGTAAAATTGGATTTAAACAATTGTAGGTGTATGGAAATAATATTACATATTGAGTAAACATGGATGTTGATGATAAAATACACCCCAATAAATACCAAAGTATAAACAATCTCGGATAAAAATGAGATTGTGATATTTCCCTTACCTTAGGTCCGATTTGCTTCGTAAGTGTCTGAACCTCCTGTATAATGATTTAAATAATGTCATTGACTTATTACAGAATCATACTCGTTGTTATGATATCATATATGGTTCACTTATGACTTTATTTGACCCGTTCTTTTGTAAATTGCATGTTAAAGAGCATTTTGGGTAAAATCGTTTCATTTGTCGTCCGTGTTTTGACTTCTAATTATTCATATGATTACTTAGATCATGATTAATTAATTCCAGAATATAAAATATGATTTATATATAATATATATTTATAATATACATATATATAATAGATCGATAAATGGGATGAAATACACCGTTCATGGAGACGGTAGGCCGTACGTATGCATGAATGCTGTTTTCGTTTCCTTATTGGGTTGAATGGAATTAAGTAGATGAAATAAATATATATACACATAAATCCAGTATCATTATTATGTCATATATTTCATGATTACTTATTATAAATACTTTATAATCATTCATGAATGGTTAACGTGGAGAATGAATCTCATCGCGTCGTGGAGACGGTAGTCCGTACGTACGCACGAGCGATGATATCATTCTCATGATCGTGGGACTGTATTGGAGTGTATGTATAATATTTCAGAATCAATACCACTTTAAAATAATCATATATAGTTATTATTTACACCATTATACCCATCCAAGTAAGGTGGTGGTGGAAAATAGATTACACCACGGTGTGGAGACGGTATTCCGTACGTACGCACGCGCGGTGATTTCGTTTTCCGTAGGATGGATAGATGGTGAAATAGGGTTATTTCATACTTATAATAACATATCAGTATATGAGTGATACTGATGTTATTACTTCATAATGAAACAACCTAAGAATAAGAAGTGGAAGAAGAAATAATGATGAAAGAATCGGTAACGGGCATTACCTCTTCTTTGAAGCCCTTCTTTGAGATCTCCTTTTAGGGCACTAAAATTGGTCTTTGAGGAAGACACGAACCTCTAGGATATTTCTAGGGAAGTGGAGAAGAGAATTTGGCAGGGTTTGGACCATCTTTAAGGCTCAAAGTTGTGTTAGGAAGAGAGGGAGGGGGTGCCATTTTATAAGGGAGGAGAGAGGCACCTTTGGAATAACTAAAAATATTATTTTATTATAAAGCCAAATTCGGTTTTAAATAGCTTAAAATTGATTTATTTCGAAGATAAGGTGGGGATGGGTCTAAATACTCTCATACAATAGAATTTAGACAAGTTTAGGTTCCTATTTTAACCTTATCATTTAGATTTCACATTAAGTTAAATAATTTTACTTTTACCGTGTCTTCTTGTGTTCTTACACTATAAGGTTAATAAACATACTATAACAGGCCAAACGAACCCCAAGTTTTTTATTATTAATATATATAACCTTATCTAAGTAATTTGTCTGAACCTTAGATTTTTAGGAATAAAATAACAATTAATAATATAATATTTGTTTTAAAAACTATTTTATGTCAATTTTGACACAATTTAGTAATTGATTTTTTTGAAAATCATAACAGAATTATTAGTTCGAAAAAAGTTAATTAAATCAATAATAACATGTCATATTAACATATAAAATTAGTTTAATTCATAAAAAGTCTCAAATTATATTTATTTGGGTATTTATAATATCAATTACTCTAATGATTCACTATTATGGTAATTACTGCATCATCATTGTGTCATAAATATATTAAATTATTTAATGTCTAAAAATTATAAATAAAATCTCATTATGTAGGAAATCTTATTATATTTCTAATGAATATTTACAATCGAATTTATCTTATGTATAACCCTATATTAAAAATGTTTTAGTAAATAAACATTGATTTTAACTCTTTTAACTCTTCTTTAAATTAAATAATAATAAATGTCCTAATCTAATCCAAGTGGGCCTAAATGGTCATATTTTATTCCTAAGGTTGTTTTTGGTCGAATTACACTTATCCAATAGAGTTAGGACATGTGTTAGGGTAATAATAATATCATTTTTACCCTTAATTACCCTATTTACTTTTAACCGTGGTAAAAAAAAAGTAAAAAGTTACTATTCACCAAAAATTATTTTCATCTCATTGAACCACATTTTACTTACTGACATCAACTGTGTCTCACGGATTTTTGAAATTCTACTCACAGAAGTGGTAAAATTAAGTTTTATGAAAAATTCATTTTTTTAAACTACCACTTAGTGGTTTCACTATTCATCAAAAAATGAAACATTCCAGAAAAATACCAAAAATTAGGCCTAAGCTATATTTTATATTATGAACTAAAAAATGATGTCTACTTTACCAAATTCAAAACATATCAGTTGCATTAATTAATTTAATAATTAATTCTCGTCGTCAAAATAAATAGCGTGTTTTTAAAAGATAATAACTATCAAAAGATTGACACTTGTTTATGTCTGGTTTAAATGTGAAATTACATCCAATGACCAACATTGTATTAAATTGTAAAAATATATTCTAAATATACTTTAAAACTACTCAAATTAATAATTTATCACTATTAATTATTTCCATTAGAAAAGTTGTTTGTAAATAAAATTTAGTAATTTTCACTATTCATCAGAATATGAAAGTTATCCGAAAAGTAACAAAATTTCACCCTAAGCTAATTTCGATATTCCGAATAAAAAAAATGAAGTCCATTTTGAAAAATAAAATTTACAAAATTTCAAAAATTGGTTATTACTATTCATAACGGCTAGTTCATAATAATATTATAATAATATATCGTTTAGTGAAACTCGGTATTGTGTACTACACACGCTATCGAGGAAGATCGTGATTGCGTGTAATGCGAGGCAATTCAAGGATGCGTGTTGTGCAAGCTCCTTGTAGTGTACAACAGAATACATTAATGAAATTAAAAAGAATATTTTTCATAAAATATCGGGGTGTTACATTCTACCCCCCTTAAAATGAATTTCGCCCTCGAAATTCGTCAGGGTTATAAATGGTTTACTACTCGAAAGTTTCATTAATAGAAACCCACATTGTAAAAAGGAATACCAAAACCAATATTTAAAAACAAAAGTATGAAACGTAACGGTTACCCAAATAAACTAATCACTGGGTTTCCACATAGGTGAAAATATGGATATGGAAGAGAAATCTAACCATCATGTTCTGATGGAGAGTGGTAGAGAACATGGCTATGGAAAAGCCAGCAATCACAAAGCCATAAATTTGTGATGATCTAAGGTACCATCTGATTCATCAGATATAAGAGCACTAGGACAACATTTTTGGTTTTCAAGATCATTTCCCTAAAGTTGGTGAAATTGAAATTAGAAGAAATACTTTCGTTATTTTGGTATAGTCTCACTGTCGATCGTTCTTTGGACAATTTCCACTTCATCTCTTAAATAAATGAAGTTGAATTTGTTATTCATGATGTGTTAGCAGATCATGTGATAGAATGCTGGGTCATTCCATCTGTCTCAAATAAAAGGTTAGAAAAGTTATCAAAAAATACATAAGTCCATCTATAGTGAGATTAATAATATATGGTTCCTAAAATGGAATTATACTTCATATATCATACTGCTTAATATAATAAAACTAGTTTCTACAAAACAGGGACTTCCTGTAGGCCAGTGGTAGGCGATAAAGGCCAGCCGCACTTCGGTTGTGGGTTCGATTCCCACAGCCTTGTCTGACGCGATGGGTTGTCGCTCATCCTGCAGGTTGTCCTTTTTCTAAAACTACATTACTATAACATCCCAGAAATAATTTCTAAAAAACTTCTATCCTTAAACAATACTAACTTATGTCCAACATAATCCATTCCAATCTTTAGGCATATCCATAATACTGCAGTCCACTCTCATAATATAGTGAAAACGATTACCAGAGATTTAATACCATCGTTGATCCCCATATATCATAATATATTTCTTGTTGGTCACATTCCAAACATTCAAAGGCCTTAATCATGTATTCTCTTGAATACCCATTGAACCTTAGTGAAAACATAAATTCGGTTAAAAGTTAACACTTTCCACATACCAAAATCCTCAAAATTCTATATACTCAAATCATGATATCACTTAGTCCTTATATCAGTCATGAGCTCATGAATACTATCAAACATTTAATTTTCTCCTTATCCCTTCATTATGCGCATATCATCTACATTCCAAAAATATCTAAATAACCTTTCATGGATAGTGGTACCATTAATCATACACTTTCAAAACTCAAGGAAAGACAACAGTGTAACAATCCTTAGATGTCTCTTTATTCCATAGTACCATGAGATTACTTATACAACATTAAACATGATAAACATGTAATCATTCCACTACATTCTTAAACCATTGACCAAGCTTCAAAAATTCTTTCATCTCACATATCATTTGTAGTCTCTTCATCATTATCAACATAAATACTACCCATACGACCATACTGATTCTCTTCATGAGACTTTCCCTTAGGGCATTGGTTTGCATAATGCTCGTACATTCCACATTTAAAACATTTAACTAGTGTTGATGTCGTAGCAATACCATTATCCTCATCCCTGGTGCTAACTGAACCTTTTCCTTTGCACTTACTGGCTTTGTGTCCTTCTTTTCCACACCCAAAGCATCTTCCAGTTCCTTTGAAACATTCTCCTTGATGCCTCTTCCCACATTATTTACAAAGTGGAAATTGAACTTTCTTTCCTCTATGATCATCATGAAAATCCATGTTTCTCTTATTAGCCGAGTCAGGAAACTTACCAAATTTTACTTTATTGATCATATTATGAGATTGCTGATTTGGCATAATAATGATGTTTGGACTTCTAAATCCCATTTCATTTGGTTGCTCTTGAAGAATATCATTCCATTTTCCATCATATCCTCCATTATCGTGAATCATCTTGTTTCCATCCATTTTCTAAAACCCAAAAAGAATAGTGTGAGAGGCAAAAATCATAATAAAGGAGGAGTAAATTCAATATCTAACATATTTGGTTTAATCTAATATCGTTACCATAGTTCTAGGACTATATCCTATATGTATACTTATCCTTAGGGACATACCTAGACATACCTTAGAAATATCTCTAGGGATCTCACTAACGTTTTCGCATCCTAGTTTCCAAAGGTTGACTAAACTTTTCCTCTGATACCAACTGTAGAGACCCGAAGCCTGACGTACATGGACATTACATTACTTTTGTGGAATACTTAGTACATAACAAAAACACACACACAAGGACCGTAATAGTTTAGTGTCTTTGGAAACTCAGAATATAATCTTCTAATCGTGGTGAAAGATCTTCAACATCTCCCATAAAAGTCTTATTTTTTTTACCTAAAACCTTTCTTTATATCCTGGGGAAAAGAAAACATAAAAGGGTGAGCCCAAATGCTCAGTAAGGGTAAACAAAAGAAATATCAATCACATCATATTCATAAGAACGTAACATTTTGGAAATCTTAACCTGCAAAAGAGAGCATAATTTCATAACATGGGATAAATCATAGTAGTGAAATGGAAACCCAATAATCATAACATAAAACATGAAACTTTGTGGCATACACACATAATCATAGAGAATCATTTCTTATTATTCAAGACTCATTTCCAAGACTATCTTAGTGGAAAAAGTCCATTTCTGAACCGAGTTCACTCCTCGTTTCAGTCCTGTTTCACTGAACCGGTATAACCTACCATTCCAGCCATGTCTATCTCATGAGATATAAAATCTTTACCCAATGAATTGGAGGTAGATATAGGTCCCACCCATATCATAATGATATCATTCTTATGTGTTCCACAAAATCATAAATCATACATCATTGCATAACCCATGTAATAAAAATGGGAATCTTAAACATCGTGACATCATCAAACAATTCATATAAGATAAAGGAATTCATAAAAATAATTTCATCACAACATAATCAAATCAATGTAATAATATGGGTATAAACAGAACCCTTTATTATCTTAGATGGAAAATAATTTTGATAAAACACTTGAACTCCATTCTTGAGGAAAATATCCTTTCTTCTTCAAAAACATTTTTCCTTTCTTAACATGTCATACGATTTTAAACTAAAAGAAGTTGATTAAAAATAAACTTGAAAACTTTTAAAGGAATCTTATTGGAAATAATGTTTTAAAAATCCATTCATGTCGTATAAGTTAAAAAAAACATTCTTCGTACTTTTGTCGGAAAAGTCAAAAAGTACATCGTACGAAAAACGACAAAAGATTCCTTTCATATCCTTTACTAAAAACTCACTGAAGGGTAAAATTGGATTTAAACAATTTTAGGTGGATGGAAATAATATTACATATTTAGGAAACATGGATGTGGATGATAAAATACACCCCAGTAAATACCAAAGTATAAACAATCTCGGATAAAAATGAGATTGTGATATTTCCCTTACCTTAGGTCTGATTTGCTTCGTAAGTGTCCGAACCTCCTGTATAATGATTTAAATAATGTCATTGAATTATTCCAGAATCATACTCATTGTTATGATATCATATATGGTTCACTTATGACTTTATTTTACCCGTTCTTTTGTAAATTCCATGTTAAAGAGCATTTTGGGTAAAATCGTTTCATTTGTCGTCCGTGCTTTGACTTCTAATTATTCATATGATTACTTAGATCATGATTAATTAATTCCAGAATATAAAACATGATTTATATATAATATATATTTATAATATACATATATATAATAGATCGATAAATGGGAAGAAATACACCGTTCATGGAGACGGTAGGTCGTACGTACGCATGAATGCTGTTTTCGTTTCCTTATTGAGTTGAATGGAATTAAGTAGATGACATACATATATATACAAATAAATCCAGTATCATTATTATGTCATATATTTCATGATTACTTATTATATATACTTTATAATCATTCATGGATGGTTAACGTGGAGAATGAATCTCATCGCGTCGTGGAGACGGTAGTCCGTACGTACGCACGAGCGATGATATCATTCTCATGATCGTGGGACTGTATTGGAGTGTATGTATACTATTTCAGAATCAATACCAATTTAAAATAATCATATATAGTCATTATTTACACCATTATACCCATCCAAGTAAGGTGGTGGTGGAAAATAGATTACACCACGGCGTGGAGACGGTATTCCGTACGTACGCACGCGCGGTGATTTCGTTTTCCGTAGGATGGATAGACGGTGAAATAGGGTTGTTTCATACTTATAATAACATATCAGTATATGAGTGATACTGATGTTATTACTTCATAATTAAACAACCTAAGAAGAAGAGGTGGAATAAGAAATAAAGATGAAAGAATCGGTAACGGGCATTACCTCTTCTTTGAAGCGCTTCTTTGAGATCTCCTTTTAGGGCACTACAATTGGTCTTTTAGGAAGACCAGAACCTCTAGGATGTTTCTAGACAAGTGGAGAAGAGAATTTGTCAGGGTTTGGCCGATCTTGAAGGCTCAAAGTGGTGTGAGGAAGAGAGGGAGGGGGTGCCCTTTTATAAGGGAGGAGAGGGGCACCTTTGGAATAACTAAAAATATTATTTTATTATAAAGCCAAATTCGGTTTTAAATAGTTCCAAATTGATTTATTTAGAAGATAAGGTGGGGATGGGTCGAAATCCTCTCATAATCTAGAATTTAGAAAAGTTTAGGTTCCTATTTTAACCTTATCATTTAGATTTAACATTAAGTTAAATAATTTTACGTTTATCGTGTCTTCTTGTGTTCTTACACTATAAGGTTAATAAACTTACTATAGCAAGACAAACGAACCCCAAGTTGTTTAGTATTAACATATATAACCTTATATAAGTTATTTGGCCGAACCTTAGATTTTTAGGAATAAAATAACAATTAATAATATAATATTTGTTTTAAAAACTATTTTATGTCAATTTTGACACAATTTTGTAATTGATTTTTTTGAAAATCATAACAGAATTATTAGTTCGATAAAAGTTAATTTAATCAATAATAACATGTCATATTAACATATAAAATTATTGTAATTCATAAAAAGTCTCAAATTATATTTATTTGGGTATTTATAATATCAATTACTCTAATTTTTCACTATTATGGTAATTACTGCATCATCATTGTGTCATAAATATATTAAATTATTTGATGTCTAAAAATTATAAATAAAATATCATTATGTAGGAAATATTATTAGATTTCTAATTAATATTTACAATCGAATTTATCTTATGTATAACCCTATTTTAAAAATGTTTTAGTAAATAAACATTGATTTTAACTCTTTTAACTCTTCTTTGAATTAAATAATAATAAATGTCCTAATCTAATCCAAGTGGGCCTAAATGGTCATATTTTATTCCTAAGGTTGTTTTTGGTCGAATTAAACTTATCCAATAGAATTAGGACATGTGTTAGGGTAATAATAATAATATTTACCCTTAATTACCTTATTTACTTTTAACCGTGGTAAAAAAAAGTAAAAAGTTACTATTCACCAAAAATTATTTTCATCTCATTGAACCACATTTTACTTACTGACATCAACCGTGTCTCTCGGATTTTTGAAATTCTACTCACAGAAGCGGTAAAATTAAGTTTTATGAAAAATTCATTTTTTAAACTACCACTTAGTGGTTTCACTATTCATCAAAAAATGAAAGATTCTAGAAAAATACCAAAAATTGGGTCTAAGCTATATTTGATATTATGAACTAAAAAATGATTTCTATTTTACCAAATTCAAAACATATCAGTTTCATTAATTAATTTAAAAATTAATTCCCGTCGTCATAACAAATAGCGTGTTTTTAAAACATAATAACTATCAAAAGATTGACACTTGTTTATGTCTGGTTTAAATGTGAAATTACATCCAATGACCAACATTGTAATAAATTGTAAAAATATATTATAAATATACTTTAAAACCACTCAAATTAATAATTTATCACTATTAATTATTTCGATTAAAAAAGTTGTTTTTAAATAAAATTTAGTAATTTTCACTATTCATCAGAATATGAAAGTTATCCGAAAAGTACCAAAATTTCACCCTAAGCTAATTTCGATATTCCGAATCAAAAAATGAAGTCCATTTTGAAAAATAAAATTTCAAAAATTTCAAAAATTGGTTATTACTATTCATAACGGCTAGTTCATAATAATATTATAATAATATCTCGTTTAGTGAAACTCGGTATTGCGTACTACACACGCTATCGAGGAAGATCGTGATTGCGTGTAATGCAAGGCAAGTCAAGGATGTGTGTTGTGCAAGCTCCTTGTAGTGTACAACACAAGGCATTAATGAAATTAAAAAGAATATTTTTCATAAAATCTCGGGGTGTTACACAAACCACCTACCTCGATGTTGTACAATCGATATACTTCGTCACTATCCCTTGAATAGATCTAGAACGTGGTAGATCTACAAAAATGTCAAAAACTGTCAACTAAGTATATCTCACTAGAAAGGAGAAATCAATATATGAGACTCTAGAAGAAGGAAGAACTCACCGATGTGATTCCAATGCAACTGACGGAGGGGCTCGGAGAAGAATCGCCAGCCACAGACACTCCTAGACAAGATGAATAGAGAAAAAGGACTTTTTATTAAATGAGACATGACCCCGATCCATTTAATGAAATAAAAATAAAGTACACGGTGTGTTCTTCCAGGGTACATGGAATGTACTTAATTTAATCGGCCTCCACTTTAAGTGGTCTCCAGGTCACCCCATATGGCCATGTGCTTGGTCGTTACATAGTTATCACATGGCTACCCATGGAAACTGGGTACATAGTGTGTATTTATAAGTACACGGTCTGTACTCCTAAAATTTCTAGAAACTCCTATTTTTCTCAAAAACAACCAAAAAATAAAAACATATCTGAAAAGAAGATATGGGTTCTTACTGAAAAATTTAGCATCAAATACTACCTTTAATGATGTTAGGTTTAAAGTCATTGGAAAATGGGTGAGATAGGCCTTTGGGGATTACCGTCGAGGAGTAGGAGGTTGATGCGAGTTCATCAATGGGGTCAACTATTTTCGAGAGAAAGGGGTTAGGGATTTTCAAGGAAGAGGGATAGTTATCTTCGAGAATAGGTGTTTGGGGTTATGAGGGTCTTTGTTAAGATAAGGGGGTTTGGGTTGAGGGTTGTTGTCAGGAGGGGGTGTGTTGGGTCCAAGGGGGTTAGGGGGAGGGGGTCGAATTAGGTTTTTTTATATTTAGTAGAAGTTTAAATAAAATCGCTGCCAAATTAAGAATTAAAAAAATATATAGGTAGTTATATTAAACTCTCTCTATATTATAAAATATTTTAATATCATTTATTTCACAGTATTTATCAGAATCGCCACTAATAAAATTCCACTATGACCTTTTTGTAGTGATGATTCCATATTACATTGAATATTTTTTATGGATATTTAGGTTATTTATTTGTTAATATATTATTATGAAATAAATAGTATAGTCTCCCTGTAATATATTATCCAATCATCACCGCCAGTCAGTAACCTTTAGCATATAAGGAGGTCTACCTGAGGCCATGTGGCATTCTAGATCACTCTAGTTCTAACCTATCTTATGAGAAATAACTGATTTAAATTCTTTACTAGAGAAATATTTTGTTGAGGAATCAGAAAACCAAACAATAAAATGTGTAATAGATAAACAACAAGTTTGAAACAAAAGATTTAGAGTTTGAAGAAGTGGAAAATAAAAAGTATTGATGATTATTTTTCTATACGTATTAAAATTTTGAGGGAAACCATTCTTGTGAGGTGGTGTATGAATAGAGATGGTATAATTATTTTGTTCTCCTTTCAATATGTGATTTATGATTAAATATATTTTATTTTACAAATAAAACCCTAATATAGAATAATTACATAAATAAATCTATATATGTATATGAAACCTAAAAAATATTTTATTATTTATTTAAATATTTTTATAAATTAAAGCTATATATTCATCATAATTATTAGAAATATAAGGGACAATGAATATGAATGCACAAGTATGAGATATAATTATTTTTTCCCATGGTTATTAATAACCATTAGGGTAATAAGAAATAGGCTATATAATATAAACAATGTAAGTCATGGAATAAACATTTTTTAGAATGAGACTAAACTTGAGAATGAGAAGTATATTTAGAATTGAGAGAATTTAAAGGATGTTATATGGGTGAAGTAAATTTATAGGAAATTATATGGGTCATATATCCTTTATATGATCATTGAAAATTGATAAGGTGACTGTTAAAAATATAATAATTAAATTTATCATAATTATAGATCAATTTGAATAAAATGGATTATAAATTTGGAACCAATATTTCAAAAATAGATTGTTGTGAAATTTTGATAATTTAAAAAAAATCTAAATTTTTTAGAGTATAATAAAATACTATATATGTATATGGTATCCTTTACGATTAAATTATGATGTAAACATTATGTAATAATTGAATATATTTTTTCATTTTTTAAAATGTGTTTTATTGATTAAAATATTTATTCCAAATATTATAATAAACTTCTAACCTATAAAATAAATTTTAAACATGAAACACATTTTAGGTCATTAAAAACCAATTTTATGATACCTTTTAAGGTATATTTTAATATAAAGTGGGGGTTTTGGATTTGAAAGTTCAAACTCAAAAACATGGGGTGGCAATAAAATATGAACAGAAAACTATTTATTAGTTTTTAAAAAAAATATTTTATAAACTATATTTCATTAAAAAAACAAATATTTTTAAACCAGTATCCAAAAATCACTAAAAATACCCCCCTAAACACCAATTTTTTCTCAATAATCATCTATTAAGAACATTTATCCTATTATTATATATCTTCCAAGTATATTTTCAAAAATCTCTAGGTTTAAAAGAGTTATTTATCATGTTCTAGAAAATAGTATGGTATGATTTTCTTCTCTTCTCTATATTCCTTTTGGGAAATTATGATACTATTTTCACTATACTAATATTGTCAGTATGGTATGATTTTCACTCCTAACCAATGAAAAAATAGTTCTTGATAGATTCTAGGGATGAATATGAACTATATAAAAAGTAAATAATAATAATAATGGAACAACCAAATTTTACCTTAAAAATCACAAGAGACGTCTAAATGCTCACAAAATCATACAATGATTTTTATTCAAGGAAAAACCATTGATATTGATTAAAAAATTAGTTGATGTACAAAAAAACCACAAACAAGAAAGCATGAATGTAAGATGGGTTGCCCATTAATAACATAATGGACAATGAAGTTCAGATGGATGGTATACTGATTTATATCTTAAGAATAAATATATCCAAGATAGTAATACTCAAATATGGGAAAAAATGCTTGACTCGCTTTTACCCAGGATATTTATTGAACAACTAAATATTTTCCAAGTGAAAAATTAGAGAAATATAAACCCCAAAAAAATATTTAATGGAAAAATATGTGGGTAAAATGTAGAATACCGCAATAATAATGTGTTGAACATTGATCCAATATTTTTGATGGAATTTCCCAAAGCCACATAATGGAACAATACCATTGCCATTGGATAGAACATTCACTGGTGGAATGTGGACTAAAAACTCATGTAGGAGCCTTCACTAAAACCATCCAGTGGATTTTTGTGCACTTCAATTTGATATTTCCAATATAAATCATATTCTTCTATATCAAAACATGTAACACCACTAAATTTTAATATTAATTTTACTTTAAATAAATATTATTTTAAATAACTTATCTCACATGCAACCCCAAATTATAACTAATCAAAATAAATTTTATAAAATATTAAAATGCATGAAAAATATTAATAAAAAATTATAATGCAATATGAAACCCCATTAAGAAAAGTAAAAGTGATATAAATACACAATTAAATAAAAATACTATGGATATAAAATATTTATCCTCAAGGATTTCTGTGAATATCATAATCCTGATCACAACTATGTAGGTAAGAGAAATAATTTGAAATATAATAAACATGTTAAAATATAAGAAAATAATATGATAGGGTTTATGTTATTTATAATAATGAAATGTGATTGTTATATATGTTCATTTGACTTATATCATCCTTAGAAGGAAAGTATCTTCTTGATATTTTTCTTATACCAAGCCCAAGTTGAACTCCAGCAAGTGCGTCTTGAGTGAAATTAATTGAGAAAAAAGTTCAAGATCATGAAAATCAGTATGAGATTCATGTTATTTGAAGTGCCACCCATGAAAACCACCATTTACTATCTTATTTTTAGGTATTATGTAGAAATTTTGAGGGTTTATATAATTAGAAGTTATGAGGATATAAACATGTGATTATCAATATACTAAATCTTTATATACGTGTGTGTGTGTGTGTCACATGTATTTTTATACATTTATCATTTCTACTTTCAATGTAATATAATTTTTATTTTTAATAAAAATATACTAATAATATTTACACTCATAAAATAGTTATTACTAGGTAATTAATAAGAATAAATTCATTCTATGCTTAAAAAATATACATTTTTTCAAAAAAAATGTTTTAATGAGATATAGGCGCTTATAATGAAATTAATTTTAATCAACTCTAGAAATTCGGACTAATAAAATGATTTAAATATTTTTAATCAGATATCAAAAAATTTTAATAATTTAATTTTCATTTTTAACATAAAAAAAGAAGTTACCATAGTAATATTAGCTACCATGATAAAATAGCTATTTTTCAAAGAATGTTTTTTTTATAAAAAATTTGTAATTTTTATCTAAATAAGTTAAATTGATCTATTTTGATAGACCTAATATGTTTTTTAAACATATAAAAAATAATATATTAACAATAATTTAAATATTAATTAATAATAAATAAGAATAGAAACACTTAATGTTTTAAAAAAATATATTCTAAAAAAATATTTTTTCTATGTAATGTTTTATTTTAAAATATAATTTTCTCACATTTAGAAATTTAATTGAATTAAATGGAGACCAAATTCAGAATTATAATGCTGAAATTTAATAAGGTTCATTTTATATTTTTAGTAAAATAATAATATAGTGACTCTGGTTTTTCCCTATAAGACTTTGGAATATTTCTAGAAATATTTTCGGAGCCAAATGATGAGTTGACATGGGATTTCAGGGCCTGGAGAGCCTCGGTGTGGTGATATTAAAAATATTAAATTTATTTTATCACACAAGTGTAGTTTTTTAGTAAAATTGGAATTAATCCTAATGAGCATCTCGTATCAAAAATATGAGATCGTAATTGAGTTTTAAATATGGTGCTTACCCTAGGAACAACATAAATTTTGTTTTCATCGGGTTCTCATTTGAGGGTGTGTTGGTGGGGTGTTAAATGGAGGATTATTAATGTCATAAAATTAAATTAATAAAACCCTTTCCACCTCTTTGGGTTCTCATTCACACCAACAAAGAGGGGGATCCCACCCCCTCCCCCAGGTTATCATGTGTAATAGAGGAGATGAGGAGCCCCCCACCCCCACACCCCTTATGCAATGGATGACCTAAGGCTAAATCGAGGCGAGTAGGTGTTGTCGATCCCCATTTTTGACATTCATCATCACCAGATCGAGGTTTAATAGGATATGGTCATCATTTTGGACCTTAAACTTCAATGTTCCTCCATAAGGTAGGTGAATTTAAAAACATTACTTCCCTATCCCCTTTTTATGCATTGTTTTATGGTTTTATAGCCCTATTACGACTGCTATTGATCCCCTTTAGGTAGATATGTGGGTTTCAGTGGAAACTAAGGAGTTTTGGGTGGATTGTAGAGGATTCTCATTCGAAATTCCTAATCACATGGCGTGTAGTGAAGGAGCACATTTCATGTGCTCTTCCCATTTGAGGAATATGATGTTTATGAACTACACACCATGTACTGGGGTACACACTATTTACTGAGCCTGGGTCATATGGTTAGAGGCATTGTAAGGCACACCATGTAAAGGGACATGGTAATTTGACAGTGAAAAACCATAGTACATGGGAATGGGGTTCCAGAAACGGGAATATTATGAGGATATGGACAAGGAACTAGGTATCCAAGACACACTATGTATCATGAGTACAGGCCATGTGGGGTGACATGGATAGCCGACCATGTATGGGCATGGACACACCCAAGAGATCGGATGGGGTCAAATTCCATGTTACATGGGTACACACCTTATATATTTCAAAATACATGATGAGTACTGAGAAGGGACACAACTAGAGGTTGGTATCTAGGGACATACTGAGTATTATGGGTATACGTCGTGTACTCTCCCTAGAAACTTCTCCCTCATGCATCTCTAAATTCAGGAATTAGATAGAGGCCCATGTGTATCATATCCTGAGTAGTTTTTTCATTGGATGTGATGGTGGAAATAGTTTTGGAATGAGATATGATTCATGGGGTGGTGATTGGGAGTCACTTTTGTTATCGATGTATAGACCAGTATCAGTTGGGTGGATTCCCTCGGTCTATCCCCATAAGTGTACAATGTAGCATTACATCCTCATCATAGGATTTTGATCCTCTCAACAATATGGGATTAGATAGATTTTTTATATCCCTCTAGGAGTACAGGGCATGATCTTTTATCATATCGACTTCCCTAGGTAGGTCTTGTGGTATCATCATGACCTTTATACACAGGCGATGATCCCCAATCTAGAAATTTATCCCAGTACGGTTTTGGAATCATCATTTATATTATTCACTACATAGAAGGTAGTTTCTAGTAGGTTTTTGGGAATCATTGTGCATATGATCCCCTACATAGATGGAAGATCCAGTAGGGTTTGTGGTATCATCATGAGTACAATACCCTACTTAGTGGTTGGTTCCAGTGGGGTTTATGGTATCATCACTACTACAATAATGGCCATTAGAGATGGCCAAAAGCGGTCGCTATAGGCCTTTAGAGACCACCTGGCGACGGCTTTGGGTGGTCGTTGTTGCTTTGTCGGTAAAGAGCAACAGCGACAGCCAATGGCGGTTGCTAAATCCTCTATCGATATACAGAAGATTTGTGTTGTATGGATGACTGGTGGACTCAGGCAGTGGTGATCAAGGGATAGTGAAGCTTTGACTGCCGGTCATGGTGGATCTGCGACGGCTGGAGGGATGTGTGGTAAGTTGATGGTGCTTGTGGATGGTGGTCTGATGATGTGGGGGATGACAGGGGTCACCTAAGAGGGGGTAGGGGGAAGAGGGGGCCGACAAAGGTGGTGGTAGGGGTGACTAGATGAGGCGGTGCGTCGGTGGGGGAAACTGTGGGTGGCGGCCTAAAGTTTCAGTGGTGAGGAAGGGAAGTGGAATGACAGGGTGGGAAAAATCCTGCATTTTTTTAGGCGGGATTAGCGACTGCCATTGGCGGCCGCTAATAGTATTAATAGCGACCACCAATGGCGGTCGCCCATGTCCAGGGGCGCAGAAACTCAATATTCTAGTAGTTCATAGAGAGTAAGATCCCCTACTTGATGGTTGGATCTAGATTTTGATTTTTAGTATTTCTCACTGGTCTTGGGAAAGATCCCCTATATGTATAGGGGCTTTGAGACTTGGTAGATTTGTATCATCCCCTAGTGATCCTTGATGTGATCCCTTATCTAAGCGATATGATATATGGAGCTCCATATTGGGTTTATGGTGTCCCCAAACGGTCCTCAGTGTGATACCATATCTATGAGATGAGATATTTAGTGTTTTCAGTAGGGTTTAAGGGGTCTCCCATTATGGATGGGTGATATCTCCTATCTGAGTATTGAGATCTGCTGAGTGATAGCATGACTTTCTTCATGGTAAGACCCGTCGAGCATGTTCTATCTGGTGTATGACACTTGGGATGGTGGGATTGTTCCATAATATTAGTGATACCTGATGGAGTTATATATATCAGATGAGTTCCATCATGGATGGAAGATCTATTCCTAATGAGTGAGATTTCTCATATGAGTTTCATATGGTGTGGAAGGGCTCATGGAGTGCATTATCCCATATGAGTGTTACCTTTGAGCCTCAAGTAGAATCATGTGGCTAGCTGTGAGGATAGGAGATCTTGATACTTATAGTATTATATCTAGGTTATTCTAGGATTCCATTTACTGATCTCACATATCTTGATTGAAACACCATATATAGATGATCTGACAAGTCATGTATATCCAACGAATACTCAAGATGGAGTTATTTGTTCTCTCTCTCTTGGGTTCCCTCTAACTTGGGTCGAGGAGACTATTTCCTTTTAGTTTCTCCCTTTTATTTTCAGTTTTTGGGTGCCTATTGGGTTTTTTTATACTCACCCTCGCACAAGATCTACCCACACATGTTGTGTCTTGTACAGATGATAGGCCTTTCGACGAAGTCCTAGGAGGAACCGGAGTAGGTGGATCATAGTGATCTAGACAGACTGAGTTGTAAAAAATTTCTTGACCAAGGTGTATTCTAGTTGTTTCATTTTATAACAGTTCCCTCCATCTGATCATGTTGAACTATTTTCAGTTTCTGTTGGGCTTGTATTTTTCTCTTTTTATGATTTCAGTACTTATGTTGTCCTCTATTGTGGGATACATGTGTGTATGCATTTTTTGGTTTCAATTATTATTATTATTCCTTATTTCATAGATGTGTTTGTGTTTTTTTATGTTAAAGTGTCTCTAGTTTGGATTTCAGGCTAGGGAATCCAGTGTTGGTGCGGCGACCAACATATCCATTCACTAAGACTCTGATAACCTATTTTTTGACTTAGAACATTTAGGCACTTGTTATAGGAAATTTTTTTCACACACATTATATAGGAATGGGATGTGGGTTCTATGTCCTTCTTGAGTAAACTCCCTATATATAATCTTTGTTCATGGTGTGTCTTGATTCTATTTCAGGGTGTAATTATGAAGATATCCAGATATGATTCCACTGTGAGATTCTAATGATGATATTTCAAGTGATGAAGCTTCGGTGTAGGGAATTTGCATAGGATGTGGTACCTCCGGGTGGTCTTCTAGTCGAGTCACCATTGATTGATCAATAGGTTGTGTCGGTAGTTCATGATGAGGATTCACACGGGCTATGTACACTACATGAGTTATATAGGTAGATACCTTTGATGTATTAGGGTGATCCAGTCCCCCAGACTACTGATGACTGGCTTGAGATAGTCACACATGTTTTCCTCCTTGTGAAGACACCTCTCAATCAGATAGTGGTCCTAGAGGTGACTCTTCTATGGTATCAGCTAAGAGATGGTGGATTTTGGTGACACAAACCCATGATGAGATGAAACTCATATGTATGGAGTTTTAACGGCTCTTCAGGTAAGAGTTTTATCTAGCCATGTTGTGATCAGTGCATATCTAGGATCTTCTACAGCTTTGAAAGGATATCATGACCATGGAATAGTATTCAGCGAGGTTCATGGTCCTTTCATGATACTCCCTTGATATGGTTTGATATCTATTTTTCAAATCACGGAACTTTGAATAGGGATTATTCCAGGATATCAGTTCTTCGATGATATTTTTGTGCATTCCTACCTCTACTGGGATGCTTGGGAGAGCCTTGGTGGTGGAGATATTTCTGTCTGTGAAAGACATGATTTCTGGTGTTTTCTACATAGGATCTGAGACCTTGGATGTTGGTCGTTGATAGAAGGATCAGGGATCCAATAATGTGATATGCTTCAGAAGATTATCCTAGAATAAAGGGATTGTGACTCTAGGCTCCCATGATGGATCTAGTCAACTGTGGGAGAGGTGTTGTTTTACTTGTGATGGATGGGGATATCTCATGCGATATTTGTTGAACCTCCATGATGTTGAGGGGTAGATAGTAAATGGACCACCCTATAAGAGATAGTGATAGGATCATGAAGTTCTGCATGATGGTGGATGTGGTGGAGGAGTGGGGAGAGTAACAGGAGGTGGCATATGGTTTGATATGTCACCACCACCATCCCCCAAGTTGTCAATGCTAGGCTCAGGGAGTAGGAGGATGGGGGTGTACAACTATATTCCATAGATTACTATTACCCATAGGATTCAAGGATGATTATAGATATACAATTTTTCCTCTATAATTTTTCAATAGTACAATTAAACACTGTTGTGAGGTACTATATTCTTTACACTTCTTACATGAGGCATATCTAGGGTGATGTGAGTTATTGGTATAACCTTATGATGGTGAAGTTTGATGTAGATTCAAACTCACAAGTAAGAGGGATTCTTTCCCCACTTAGACGCATTATTGTGACGCAATACAAAACTATGCGGGTGAGTCAGTGCCTCCCAAAACGAATAGTGTCGAGGTGTGTCAAATGAGTTCCTTTGACTTTTGTATCTGGGATGAGATAGCATACTAAAGTGTCAGATCAGGCCCTAGAGATACCATTAGAGACTTTATGCTCGACCCTTATTCTAGAGGCTCCTATATAGAGGATCAGTGACTACACACTTCTATTGAAAGAGTGACCAGACTCTGGGAGGAGAGTTACTCACATAGAATCTTTTCATGGTGGTAGGGAGACCCTATAATAATATTCCTCAACATGGATTGGTTTCTTACCATTAATGCTCATATGTTTTCCACTAGTGGGTGTAGTGGTGGTGTTATACTATGGGATAGTGTAATCCTCCTTTATAGAGGAGTGATCCTAGGTTGATCAGGACAAGCTCATGTGTGGGATGATACAGGTGACTTTTTTCAGATGGATAGTATGAACTGTGGTGCAGCAGCGCTATGATATTTCAGTTACCTACTATAGTGGTTGAGTTGAGGATGTTTAACCAAGTAAATTCTAGGTTTACCACCCCAATGAGATTTGTTTTCTATATGGACTGACACCTAGGTATTTTCATTATAATTTCATTAGCATATTGGTTAACTCCCATGGAGATTCGTGAGTTGCAGAGAAGTTGGAGGTTTGTAGATGGAGGGATTAGTAAGACCAAGAATGTTCACTTGGTATTCCTTGTGTCGTTCATTGATAATCTCATGTACTTAGTGTTAGAGTTTCATGTGAGACACTTGAGGAACACATGACATGTCTCTAGTTGTGGGTGTTTACCCCTCCCCTTTTTATTGAGATAGGCAGGTATATCTAGGATATTCTTTTCACAAGGTCTCACGTGACCGGATACCCACTAGGCATGTTAATGATGGGTTTTCCTAAGGTGGTTAGTACATCTACCTATCTAGGATTGATGATGATACCAATCATGTTGTGAGACGAGGTGATGAGGAGGTTGGTTTCCCTCAGTTTTTCTCCCAATAGGTGGGTGGTTGTTCCAAGTAGAGTGAAGTGTTTGAGTTATAGAAAATATGCTTTAGGTTTTCATGTTGATTTGGTGTAGTTATAGCCCCATCATTGACGTAGAACCAATTGAATAAATGTTTGGAAGGCTCTGTAGGTCACTACTGTACTGGTCGGAGCTAGTGGGATACAACATTTTTGGGTCTGGAGTTAGTGAAATCAATGTAAATTGAGTGTTTAGTTCATCCAAGGGCATATGAGGACTATTGGTTTTATTCAAGATCTACATTGTGTTAGTGAGGTGTTGTACCACTAAACCATGAGATCATAGATGGAATTAGTTATTGTTGTTTTTTCACCTGTCACAGCTGAGTAGACATGTGCATGCTTCACTACATGATGAAATCATGTTTTGAGCTGGATGGTGAGTGTGGAGTAGCCTTTTGAAGTTCCCTTGAGTGTGTGTTTTTAGACATCATGGGGACCCTTAGGTGTGCCCACTAGCATGGGAGTTCTAGTGAAGTTCACAGTTGTCTCCCTTATGCGAAGGCTTTCACTTTTCAGGATGAAAATGATGAAGGTTAGGAGAGTGTAGAGAATATGGTTTTCCTTATAATACTTTGAATTATTTCTAGGAATATTTCCAGATCCATGAGCTGAGTCGACGTGGGATTTTTGGGCCCAGAGAGTATCAGTGCGGTGATATTAAAAATATTAAATACATGTTATCATGCATTCACATTTTTTTTCAATAAAAGTGGAATAACTCCTATTCAGAGTAATGGATTAAAAATAGGATATTTAAATTTAGTTCAAAACACGGTGTTTACCCTAGGCGTGACATGGAGTTTTTCATCATTGGGTGCTCGGTTGAGGGTGTGTTAGCAGGGTGTGAAATTGAGGATTATTAATTTAATAAAACTAAATTTATAAACCCATCCCCCAAACCTTTGATTTATCACATGTAGTAGAGGATAGGAGGATCCCCACTTCCATGATAGACAAGGCTAAACCGAGGTGAGGAGGTTTCGTCAGTCCCTTTTTTTATTCTGATTGTCACTGGATTGAGGTGTAGTGGGTTTTGGGTGTCATTTTGGACCTAAATATTTAGAATTTCTCCATGAGGTAAGAATATTTATGATCTTTATATACCAATCCCATTTTTATGTGTTTTTATGGTTTTATAGCCCTATTATGACTATTAATAATCCCCTGTGGTAGATCTGTGGGTTTCAGTGGAAATCGAGAAGCTTCTGGTGGCTCATAAGGGATTCCCATTCGAAATTTCTAGTCACATGGCATGTAGTGCAGGAGCACACTCCATGTGGTTTTCCCATTTTTAGAATATGATATTTGGGAACTAAACACCATGTACTTGGGGTACACACCATATAGTGAGCCCAGTACATGTGTTCAAATACATGGGAAGGCACTCCATGTAAAGGGACATGGTTGTGTGACAGTACATAGCTAGAGTATAAGAGAATTGGGTGCTAGAAATGGGAATGGGTTGAGGACATGGCCTGATATAGGTAGCCATGGCACATTATGTATTGTGGGTACAGTTCATGTGGGTTTATATGGTCGACCGTCCATGTATAGGTGTGTACACACCCTGGAGATCAGATAAAGGTGCACATAATGTGACACGGCTATACGCCGTTTATATTTCTAAATACATGCCAAGTACCTAGAGGGGACACATCCATGGGATGGTTTCTAGAGATACACTGAGTACTATGGTTATAAATCATGTACTCTCCCTGGACACTTATCCCTCATGAATCTCCATCTTCAATACTTGGATGGAGGCCCATGTGTTTCCTATCCTGAGTAGTTTTCTGCATTGGATTCGATGGTGGACATGGTTTTTGTATGGGAGATGAGACACAAGGTGACGATTGGGGTCGATTTTTTTAGAAATGTATAGATCGGTATCTATTGCATAGATTTTCTTGGTATATCCCCATGAGGGGATAGTTTGGTATTATATCCTCAACACAAGTTTGTGATCCCCTTGATAGGAAGAGCTTAGATAGAGTTATTTTATCCCTCCGGAAGTTCAGGGTGGTATCCTCTATCGTATCGACCTCCTTATATAGGTTTAATGGTATATTCATGAAATTTATAAATGGTTGGTGATACCTTATCTAGCAGGTTAGACCAGTAAGGTTTATGTCATCATCATGTATATGATTCCATACATAGTGGGAAGTTTCCAGAAGGGTTTTTGGCATCATTGTGTACATGATCCCCTACATGGCAGTTGGATACAAATTTGGATTTATGGAACCTCCCCATGGTCCTGGGATTGATCCCATAATTTTTTAGTGGATTTGAGACTCAATATATTTGTGGAATCCCCCAGTAATCTTGGGTGTGATCCCTTATATAAATGATATGATCTCTGGAGTTCCATATTGGGTTCGTGGTGTCCACCAGTGGTCATGGGTGTGATCCTTTATCTGTGAAATAAGATTTTAAATGTTTCCTATATAGTTTTAGGAGTCCCACATTAGTAATGGCTGAGATCCCCTATCTATGTATCAAGATTTGCTGAGTGACAACATGACTTTCTTCATGGCATGACCCCTCGAGTGTGTTCTCTTGGTTGTATTCCAAATGGGATGGAGGGATTTTCCTATCATCTTAGCGATACCCAATGAAGTGATATTCCTCATATGTGTGCCATTAGGGATGGAAAAATTTTCCTTGATGAGTGAGATCTCTCAGAGGAGTTCTATTGGGGATGGAGGGGCTCATATAGTGAGTTCTCCCAAATGAGTGTTACCTTTGAGCCATGAGTAGAATCTTGTGGCTGGCTATAAGGTTGGGACCTCATGACACATTGAGTCTAAGAGGATTATATCTAGGTTATTATGTAATTATTTGTAGTGATTTCACATATCTTTATTGACACTCCATATGGATATGATCTTACTAGTCATGTATAATTGAGGAGTGGTCGAGATGGAGTTCTTTGTTCTCTATCGCTTCGGTTCCCTCTAGCTTGGGTTGAAGAGATTATTTCCTTTAAATTTCTCCCTTTTATATAGGGTTTTTGGGGAACCTACTGGGTATTTTTATACTCACCCCTACATGGGTACTGCCTACAGATGTTGTGTCTTATGCAGATGAAAGGCCTTTCGAGGAGTCCCATGAGAACCCACAGCCAGAGCATTGTGAGCTAGAAAGACCGAGATGTTTATCCGTGTTTGAACGAGGTGTGTTTTGGTGGTTTAATTAGACTTTATTCTCCTAAATACAAGTAGGTTGGACTCTTTATAGTTTTTTTGGATTTTATTTTTTCCTTTTAATGCTTTTATTACTTCTATTTTACTTTGTTGTGGGATAGATGTATGAAGGCATTTTGGGTTTCAGTTATTATTATCTTTACACTATTACCTAGATGTGTGTGTGTGTGTGTGTGTTCCTACAGGTACTATAGGCTAAGGCCTCCCATGTGTGTGATAAGCCTAATCGATACTGGTCTACAGCCTCTAGCCAATTGGAGGTGGTCTTGGGGTAGATGTAGCTCAGGCCCTGATGGGCCAGGTTATGAAAAATAATTACCATGGTAAATATTTAATCATGGATTAAAAAGTATAACTTAAGTGCATTGAATTTTTTCAAGTTTACATGACATATATACCTTCAATAAAACCTTTTTAATGTTGGAAACACATACTCACATATCTCACCCAACCCACTTAACTTTATGTGATTTTACTTTTATCTTTTACCTAAATTTTGTTTCCAATGATTTTCATCTCAATATCACCTATAAAATAAAGTCACTTCAACTCACAAAAAGTCACACTTATCCTTCAAAATTCCATTAAAACTCTACCTATTTTACTTTCCTGATAGCCTTCTTTCATATATGATGACAGCATGTGGGGTATCGTTATTTTCCTATAGGTATAACCAAATTTAATTATTTTTAAAGTACTCAAACAAATGTTATTCTCTAATTAAAATTAGAAAATATTGTGTTTTAGGTCAAAGAAAAGAGTCAGTTTATATAGTTTTTATAAAATTAAAAAGTGATTAATTTAATTATTTAGATAAATATAAAGAAAAAATTGGATTTTTTTTTTTGAAAATCAAGTTGGAAAATGGGATAGGGTTTTGTACGTTTAGGGTTTAGGTGCTAGTGAATTTATAAATTAAATTGGTTGATCATGATTTGTGTCAGATTCTAGATGAGGGATATCATTGGTCTTGTTATATCCTTCTTAAGGTAGAAATCCCCCATTTCCTATGGTTGGGTACTTCATTGCATTAACTAATTAAGTTTTCCCTGATACCATTTTTAAGCATAACTACCCTAAATCATTCAATGGTCATTACTCATTTAGGATAATTAGTTACATAGTTAAAAGATTAATTTCCAAATTCATAAATTAATGGTCAGGAGGTAAGAAAAAGAAATATATTGGAATTGAATATGATTGTGGCAACCCAAAACATGAAAAATAAAATAAATACAATTCAAAAGCACTTTCCCCTTTTATTTACATCACCCAACACAAAGCAGAACTTACTCCCTTTTTCTAGCTAGGATGGAGTAATAGGGAAAAAGAAAAGAAAACATTTCAAAAAATAAAATGGAGAAAAGGGGATGAAATAGGACCCTAAAGTAATATATCAACTCACCTCAGGATTTAATCTCTAAATGTATCCTCAACTATAGTATTTTTTCTCTCTATTTATATGCATCATGGTGCTCAGGTTGGATTTAATTCACCCATTAATGAAATCATAAATGGGTTTGGGGTCAATCCTGATGTTAAATGGAGGTTCCAGGTCCAACATCATAGGTCTCTATCAAAATTTAAGTCAAATAAGTCATCTTTGAGTCTTTAGAAAAGGATTCATGATGTGACATCTGCATCAAATCATGAATTTTCATCAAATGATCCTAGAATTTGTTTTCTTCACACTTTGTGTTCACGTCATGAATTTATTCTATTTTGACATCATGAAGATATTCATGATGTGAATGACCAATTTCTAACATTTCAGGCTATTTTTTAGCCTGCTTCTTTATTTTTGAGCCCTGAAATCATCTTATGGTCATCCAACATCTAAATAATTCTTTCCATGACACAAATATTGATCCATTCTTCTCCTTTTAGAATTTTCATTGATCATTGTATCATTCCATAGATGAAAAAATCATTATACATCTAATAAATAATTAACAATTTAAATCCAAAAAGTAATGTATTTAAATATCAATAAGAAATGTATGAAATGTAAGTATCATTTGACAACCCTTTCTTACAATAAAGTGACATAAATCCTCCATTTCGAAAGGAACCTTAAAGATAATATTTAACCTCTCAATGAAAGTATTACCCACTCCCTAACTTTCTTGTAGATCCCTAATAATTATTATACCCTAAGGTAGTGAATCAGGGTGATGCGAATGTCGGTCGGGGTGATTTGTGTAGGGGGAAAGATGAGATTAATAATAGATAATCAGGGGTAGTGATGTAATTTTATAGATATTCATTAGGGATTCTGGAAGGTGGTAGTAATAATAAATAAGGAGTTAGGCATCTTTGGAAGGACAACAAATGATTTACTGGTATTCTTCTCGGAAAAACGGAGGGTTGGGCCTTAGGCCTGGGGTGAAGCATCTCCTAGAGAGATCTCTTCATCTTATCTACATTCTTATTATAATTACTTATACTTCTAATTCCTTTATCTTATTTGATATATTCTTCTATTGTACTTAAATTCTACTAGAAATAATAAAAAATCCTTTTATTCATCTCTCTAGACCCTATTTTCATTCCTTCATACTGAGAATCAGGAGGAAGATTTAGGATATGGGTTTTTTTAATTTTATTTTTAATTAAAATGGTCACTTTTTTATTTTGAAAACTGGGTGTGTCTAGTGCCAAATGAGTTGGCGCTAGACACTTTTACCCTATAGCGCCAATTCGTTTGGCGCTCTTGGGTTTTTGTTTCCAAATCCCACAAAAACTATAAGGCCCCGGCCTTATAACATTACTTAATATTGAATTACATTGAATAATTCACATTGAGGATCTTTTCAGGTTTAGAGTTTTAGAGAATTAGGACATAACTATTACATCTCAAAGATTACAAAGTAGACACATCTACACAGCTTCCATCTTTTTCACAAAATAAAAACTCTTGAACAAAAGATTCAGGTCTAGTTCCTTGTTTTAGACAGCCTGACATTTCCTTGATCCCATCCTTGACCCTATTCAACTCTATGTCCTGTGAAAACGTTTCAAAAACTTGGGATGAGCATAAAAAGCTCAGTAAGTGTTATAAAAGTATGGATAGAAAACATCAGTCCATGTATACATAAGAATCAACGAAATCATACTTTACTCATAAAACATAAGCAATTTAACATACCTCATGAAATCATAAGATTTATGCATAACTCAATAGAAATCATAAGGCATAAAGGTAACTTGAGGCATTCATGACATTCTTACGTAGGGAGTAACCCTCATGGTTACGTTTGGAATACCCATCATAGTATATTCCCTAAATCTCTTCGGAGAAACCTTAACGTTTAACTCCTTCACATTACCTAATGCATTGGAGAGCTATATCGGGCTCACCCGCCCTTAGTTTATCACAGAACCACCCGTCTTCATAAACAATACCCAAGAACCATAACATAATCATAACACATAACTTAAGCATAAAGGAAATATAACATTCCCACATTGCAATAACAATATAACATTTTAAGATATTGAAATAATGAATCCATTCTAAAAACCATTTTCAAAACCATTTAAAACATTTAATAAAGAGATCTTTGAATCAAAGTGCCCCATACCACTTTGAAGATTTTAACATTTTAAACCATTAATATCCATATAAATAAATCCTTAAAACCATTTTGAAAACACGGATATTAATGAGAAATATTTATAATAATAAATCATTAAAACATTTAAAACGATATTTTAGTTAAAGGGTTTTTAACAAAATGAGAGACACTTGAATACAATAATTGAGGAATAACATTTAATCATAACTTTATAATATCATGATAATAAAGGAATTAATGATATAATATTCCAAAGGACAGTATATACACTATATAAGAGTGAATTGGTGCATAACAACAATGTAGTCTCAATAGAAATGTAAAATGAGATGAAATCCCCTGTAAAGAAGGTATCCTTAAATTAAGGATAAATCAATCTCATAATTATGTTTGACAAATATAAATACACCCAATATAAGTGAATATTAAGTGTAAAACAATAAAATTTCATTCACACATATTCAAAGGATGACATATTCAATAACTACATGTTGAACCCAAAGAAATCGAAATTGGGTTAAGAAGTTCCCTTGGAAAAATTCGACAGCCTAACGACGTCACTTTAAAATTCAGAAAATGAGTTGATGAGAGATAAAAAGGGTATCTCATCACTTGGAAATAAAATTTACATCAATAATTATATAGAAGAACATATCCCAACATTAAAATATGTAAATTAAAAGACCCAACAAAATAAGTCTTTTAAAAAGAGGAGGGTGAAAAGTTCCCTTACCGACTTGGGTATCCTTCGAAACATACACCCCATGAAAGAAGGACAATACAACATTGATGTAAATACTCATAAACGAAAGTATATTACAAAAAGAGTAGAATAATGGGAAGTACATATACCACTCAAAGTAAATGGTGGAAAATGTAGCATAAATCTCACGGGAATAAAAGTGAGATGAAAAATCCCTTACGAAAACTCGGCAGCCTAACGGCGCCACTTAAAACTTCCAAAAATGGATTGATGAGATCAAATAGGGTATCTCATCATATTAAAATAAAATTTAGAGAAATAGGAATTTAAAATAACATCCCCCAACATAACAAAGAGGATCTTAAAATAAGTGACATAAAGAAGAGTACTTAAAAAGAAAGAGAGAGGTTGGATCTCTTACGAAAATTCGGCAGCCTAACGGCGCCAATCAAAACTTACAAAATGGATTGATGAGAGAAAATAGGTTATCTCATCATATGAAAATAAATATTAAAGTAAGTGTAATATAAAAGAAAATCCCAATAATAAGAAAGATGAGCTTAAAAGGAATGACATAAAAGAGTGTTCTTAAAAAGAAAGAGAGGGGTGGGTTCCCTTACGAAAATTCGGCAGCCTAACGGCGCCACTTAAAAATTCTAAAAAAAATAATTGATGAAAGTAAGAGGGGGTATCTCATCATATAAAAATACAAATTACATTATGGTTAATATAAAAGAACATCCTCCAACATAATAACATGGAGCATAAATGAAATGACATAAAAGAGGGTACTTGAAAAGAAAGCGAGAGGTCGGATCTCTTACCTCAAGTCTGACTTGTCTTGTTCGTTTCTTTATATTACTGAATAATAAACTTTGGTAAATTTATAATTTATTAAGTTCCTACTTTAAATATTATTATTCATTTCATATCACATATTATAATTTTATAATAATTGGTTAATAATGTGAGTTCCTATCATACGTTTTTGTCGATGTTTGGTACATGAGTCAAAAATGAACTTGTTTGAAAATGATTGTCCATGTAGTTATAAGTAAATCATCTCCAGAATAGTATTAATGATTTAAATATCTTATATATCCATTAAATATTCATTTTATACTATTCCATATCATTTGTAGATAAAAAGAAATGAAATGCACCGTTCATGGAGACGGTAGGCCGTACGTACGCATGAACGCTACTTTCATTTCTTTGACATATTAATGGAATTAAAAATAATTGAGATATATATATATATATTATGATTCCAGTATAATATATATATTATATAGGTAAAATAAGTTCATTAATTTAATTCTTTATACATTCCATGTATTGCATGAACGAGTCACATCACTTGAGGGGGCGGTAGTCCACACTTCCTCGTATGAAATTATCGCATTTGCACAACATGAAAAGCATAAAGGTATGTTGTAAATATAAAATACATAAGCATATGGAAAACATAAATACCATATATATCATATATAAAATACAGTGACATCATAATGGCCACCTTTAAAGGTGTTAAAAGAATATTGAACAATCATCGTTTCGTGAGGCAGTAATTCTCCATCCACAGAAATAGTATGTTCTTTAACCATTAGAAGGATTTTTGTGTAAGTGTAGCTCGAATAATTATTATAAAAAAATCCTAGTATATTTAAGATACTGTTTTTGTTACAAAATAAAGGAATAAAAAGAGTTTAGGGGGTCGGAGAAGCAAAATAAAACATAAGAACACAAGAGAAGACACTACCTTTAAATCGGGTAACTCTTTTTGATTTGAGATCAAAGGCTTCCTTGGAAAGACTTCTGCCCAAAGTAAGGCTTCTAGGAGTAATATAGGGATTTGGAGAGACAAAATGGGCAGGGTTTTGCCGAGACAAAGGTTTGAAAGGTGTGGGTATGGTGGTAGAGGAGGGGGGATTTTATAAGAGGAGAGGAGGGGCACTCTTGGAAAGTCTTGAAAAGTAACATTATTATAAAATGTTTTTTGGATTTTAAAGGTCTCAAAATTATAAATTTCAAGGATAAGGTGATAATAGTTCTAAATACACACATCCAATAGGTTTTTGACAAGTTTAGGTCTTAGATTTTACATTATCTTTTCATTTTATTTAAATCGTTAAATAATGAGGTAATCACTACATCATCATGGTGTCATAAATAATTTAATTTATTTAATGTCTAAAAATTATAAAAAAAATATAATGATGTAGGAAATCTTTTTATCTTTATAATTAATATTTATAGTCAAAAATATGACTTGAATAACCCCATGTAAAAATTGTTTTAGTAAAACAACACATGTTTGTGACATTTTAATTTAAACTTTAAATAAAAAGTTATTAATGCCATTTTCCTACCAAAGTGGCTCCATGGGGTCCCCAAGTTGACTCATGGATTTTCTTGGTCGGACATGACACATCCAATAAGGGTACGACATGTGTCAAGGTCATTTCATATTATTAAAACATTATTTTTACCTTAAATTACACTAATTACCTCTAATCGCGATTAAAAAGTTAAAAGTTACTATTCACCAAAAAAATTATTTTAATCCCATTGAACCACATTTTACTTCCTAATGGAAAACATGTGTGCCATATTTTTTAAATTCAAAACACAGAGGTGGTAAATTTTCATTTCAACGAAAAATTATTTTTTTAAGTACCACTTAGTGGTTTCACTATTCATCAAAAAATGACGTTTTTCAAAAAATACCAAAAATTCAACCTAAGATATATTTGATATTATGAATTCAAAAATGATTTCTATTTTAAAAAATTAAAAACATATAAGTTACATTAATTAATTTAATAATTAATTCCCGCTCTCAGAACAAATAGCGTGTTTTTATGAAACAATATATATCAAAAGATTGACACTAGTTTAAGTCCAATTTCAAAGTGAAATTAATTCCAATGACCACTATTGGATTAAATGGTAAAAATATATTCTAATTTCTCTAACACCCCGACCCCAGTTACCCAAAGTTAGTGCATTATTGTGTAACATTTTCATGATCACAAAGATCAAGTCTCAAAAGACCGGTTAGTTTAGTATCCCTGAAAACACTAGATACATTCATAAGTCTTACATTACATCATAAAATAAAACATAACTACAACAACATCTTGTCTTCATATCCCCTCATACTATCCCTTCAGTTCATTCATAAAATACTTCATCACATCCTGGAGAAACTAAAACATTGAAAGGGGTGAGCTTAGATGCTCAGTAAGGATAAAAATATAGCGGAAGCTTTCATAAATAAACATAAACATTTAAGGCAATGTATGACTAAAGCAAAAGCCTTTTAAACTTTAAATTCAACATAATATGTCAAAAGTAAAATGAGATAATTCCATTTACTTATTCACATGGATATTCTACTGGTCGAATAATCACATGCAATATCAATAACCACTTTCATAATGATGGAATGCATAATGCCAGACTATCATAACCACGTAGCCAAGGCCTCGTGCCAAGACGACAAATAAGATTTTGTATAGTCCTCGTGTCAAGACACTAGTTTATCTCATGAGACCTTTTGATGCATCGAGGAGCTATAGCGGGCTCCACCCGTCACTTATTAAGTCCAATGCATTCCTCATATGAAACGGTTTAAACATATCATAAACCATAACATAATCATATCACATAAAACATGCATAAAGGAAACATAACATTTCCAAATTTCAATCACAATATATCAATACAAAATATTGATATAATATAAAAAATTATCAAAACCATTTTCAATACCAAAATAAAAGAAAATTAAAACTTGGTATTTATTTTTCATTTAAAAAAAGTTATGGCTTGTAGAGGAAGCCGAAACTCAAATAATGGTCACGGCGGTGGAGAAGTCATTGTCACTGCATAGGTACGACAAAATAAACATTCCCTTTTGTAGTTTAGTAAAACGCTTCGTATAAAAAAGATTCCTTTTGAATAAACGTAAAAGTAAAAGGGGTTTATATACAGTTTTAAAGAAAGTTGTGTATAAAATAAAATATGCCTCAATGAAAGGAGATTGAGACGAAGTCCTTACAAATATAATTTTGTTTAAATAAAATAGATCTATTATGTGTATTCACTATAAGTACACATAAAGAATGTACAAATACAATATAGGACATAATAATATCATGACATAATTTGAATGTAGGAGATTAACCCAAAGAACGGAAATTGGGTTAAGAAGTTCCCTTACCTCGTGTACGACTTGACTCGATTGTTCTTTAATCTCCTGAATAATAAACTAGAGTTAATTTATATTTGCTTAATAACCTTTTTCATGTTCATTATTCCTTTTATATCACTTATTACCACGTTATGAACATTATGTAATTATTTAAGTTAATAACGGTCATTTTGTCGATCTTTGGTACTTGAGTCAAAAATAAACTTCTTATAATTACAAGTTGTTCATGTGGTGAAATATCCATTATATCTAGAATTATATTCATGATTTATATATCATATATATCATATATATCCATTATATACATGCATTTATAATATTACATAACATTTAGAGAAAATAAATGAAATGCACCATTCATGGAGACGGTAAGCCGTACGTACGCTTCAACGCTACTTTCATTTCTATTTCATATTTAATGGAATGAAATCATAATGATATAATGTTACATTATAATTCCAGTATAATATAATGTATAATACCATTTAATACATCCTTTATACATCCCACATATGGCATTAACGATTCAAATCACTTTGAGGGGGCGGTAGTCCGCACTTCCTAAAATGAAAATATCATGTTTACCCATAATGGAAACCATAAAGGTATGCCATAAATGAAAAATACAAAATCTTAAGTAAAACATAAAAATATTATATATCATATATAAATATAGTGACATCTTAATGGCCACCTTTGAAGGTGTTATACGAGTGTTGAATAATCATCGTTTCGTGAGGCAGAAATTCGCCATCCACAGAAACAGTATGTTCTTTAACCATTAGATGTAGGTGTGTGTAAGTGTAGCTCGAATAATTATTATAACAAAATCATAGTATATGACACTGGTTTTGTTACAAAAGAAATGAATAAAAAGAGTTTAGGGGGTTGGAGAAGCAAAATAAAACTTAAGAACACAAGAGAAAACACTACCTTTAAAACGAGTAACTCTTTTTGATTTGAGTTCAAAGGCTTCCTTGGGAAGAATTCTGCCCATAGTGAGGCTTCTAAAAGTAAGAGAGGGACGTTTAGAGAGTATTTGGGCAGATGTTGGACGATCCAAATGTCTTGGAAGGTGTGAATAAGGTGGTAGTGGTGGGGGCCTTTTATAAGAGGAGAGGAGGGGCACTCTTGGGAACTCATGAAATGTTACATTATTATGAAATGATTTTCAGATTTCAAAGGTCCCACAATTATATATTTCTATGATAAGGTGATAAGGGTTCTAAATATACCCATCCAATAGGTTTTTTACATGTTTAGGTCTTATATTTTACATTATCTTTTCATTTTATTTAAATCGTTAAATAATGAGGTAATCGCTGCATCATCATGGTGTCATAAATAATTTAATTTATTTAATGTCTAAAAATTATAAAAAACTATCATGATGTAGGAAATCGTTTTATCTTTTTAATGAATATTTATAGTCAAAAATATGACTTGTATAACCCCATTTAAAAATTGTTTTAGTAGAACAACTCATGTTTGTGACATTTTTATTTTAACATTAAATAAAAAGTTTTTAATGTCATTTTCCTACCAGATTTGCTCCATGGGGTCCCCAAGTTGACTCATGGATTTTCTTGGTCGTCCATGACTCATCCAATAGGGGTATGACAAGTGTAAAGGTCATTTCATATTATTATAACATTATCTTTACCTTAAATTACACTAATTAGCTTTAATCGCGATTAATTAAACTTAAAAGTTACTATTCACCAAAAAATTATTTTAATCCCATTGAACCACATTTTACTTCATAATGACAACCATGTATGTTGTATTTTTGAAAATCAAATCACAAAAGTGGTAATGTTTCATTTAAACGAAAAATCGGTTTTTTAACTACCACTTAGTGGTTTCACTATTCATCAAAAATTGAAGTTTTTCAGAACAATGCCAAAATTTCACCCTAAGATATAATTGATATTCCAAATTCAAAAATGATGTCTATTTTACAAAATTACAAACATATATGTTGCATTAATTAATTTTATAATTAATTCCCGCTGTCAAAACAAATAGCGTGTTTTTAAGAGACAATATATATCAAAAGATTGACAATTGTTCATGTCCAATTTCAATGTTAAATTAATTATAATGACCACCATTGGATAAAATGGTAAAAATATATTCTAGTTATGATTTAAAACCACTTAATAGTATATTTTATCATTATAAATTATTTTTATTAAAAAAGTTGTTTTAAGTATTTTCACTATTCATAAATATTGGAAGTTCTCAGAAAAATACCAAAAATTCAACATAGGCTAATTTCGATATTACGAATACAAAAATGAAGTCCATTTTAAAATATAAAATTTCTATAATTTTAAAAAGTGGGTATTACTATTCATAACGGCTACTTTGATTGGTCGCGGTGCGTTAGAATCTCGAACTTGCGTACAATGCAAGATATTGCATTATCGAAATAGAAGCGTATTGTGGAAGCTCGGGGTGTTACATTCTCCCCTCCTTCAATAAATTGCATCCTCATAATTTGAAATTTTTATTTGAAAATAAAAGGTTGAAAATAGAAAATACCTTTGTGGAAAACCCACATCAGAAATAGGGTTAATAAAAATATAACATTAAAAGAAAGAAAGAGAGGTACAAAGGTCACCTGAGATAGCCCATACTAGGATTATATGAAAATATAGATATGGAGGAAAAACAAACCATCAAGGTCTGATGAAGAGTTGTAGAAAACAGGATTAGGATAAAGTTAACCACAAGAAAATCACAAACTTGTGATTGGTTAAACGGTCATTGAATCCCCAGTTGGAAAAGTTAACCGACAACGTTTTTGTTTTAAGTTACCTTTCATAAAGTTGAGGAATTTATTTAAGATATTTACTAAGAACGTAAGGAAATATACTTACTTGTCATGTATACTTTCATTCTTTAATAAATTTTTACCACAAACCCATCTTTCACTCCAAATGGTAACAGAACTCAAAAATATTATATTTATCCTAATCGTACAAGGTTCAAAATATTAACACATACCATTTAGATTAGGAAAACTATTTTGTAATAACAAGGGAATTCCTTTAGGCTAGTGGTAGGTAATAAAGGCCTATCGCACTATGGTTGTGGGTTCGATTCCTGTAGCTTTTTCTGACGCGACGGGTTATCCCCCAACCTGCTGGTTGTCCTTTTCCTAAAACTATAGTATTTCAATATTCCAAAAATAATCTTCATAAATGTTTTAACCTTAAACAATACTATACAAAGTTCAACTTAATCCATTCCAACCTTTATAGTTATCCAAAATACCTCCTTCCAGACTTTTTTTAAAAGGTATTTAAATTCCAAAATCAATTGTAACATCAGATTCCCCAAACAAAGTAAAGTTTCTCTTATTGTCACATACTAAAAATATGATTACCTTCATCATATTAAATCCTTAATTAAAACAACAAGTACTGTAGTACAATCCTTATATATATATATATATCACATTATCCTTATAACTAGAATATAATCCTTGAGTCCAAAATCACCAATACAATAATTATTCCTCTTCTTCTGTAGTAACAGCATAAGATTGTCCTTGATCCCTTGGCCTTTTCTGAGGTAAGTTTCCCAGACGCTTAGGACATTCATTTGCATAATGCCCCATTTCCCTACAATTGTAGCATTCAACATTGATAGCCTCTTTCTTTCCCTTGCAATCACGCTGGTGACCTTTTTCTCCACATTTATAACAAACTCCTATTCCTTTTAGGCAAGTACCAGGGTGATTATTCCCACAATTATCACATAATGGAAAATCCTTCTTTTCCTTTTTCCCTTTATCTGTCTCTTGTTCCACCATTATTTTCTTCTCTTGCTTTACTTTATTGTCATAAGATTTAGAGAATTCATTTTCTGTCTTGATAGCACACGAGACTATATCTTCGTACGACAAGAAAGATTGTGAGACTAAGGCTCGATGGAGAAACGGTTTTAACCCATCAAAGAAACGATTGATCTTACTTCGTGGGTTACGTATATAATTTAGAGCATGCCTCGCTAACCTTGTAAAGTTAGTCTCATACTTTGGGACATTCTCATCCTCCTTCTGCCTCAGACTCAGAAATTGTCTTTCCATATCTGCTTTATGGTCATGAGGGAAGTATTTTTCTAAGAAAAACTCTTTGAACTCCCTCCATTCCATATTTGATACTTATTCATCTTCCTTTGTATTTTGAATCAGCGGCCACCATTGATTGGAATCTCCAGTAAGGCGGTAAACTTCCATGACAACCTTCTCCCTTTCGCTACTCCCCAAGGCATGGAATATTTTCTCTAAGGAGTTTATCCATTGCTTAGATACTAATGGATTTGTACCCCTATTAAATTTTGGCGGTTGTTTCCTCATGAAGCAGTCTAACATTGATCCTCCACATTGCGGATCAGGGTGCTCCATATGAGTAAGGTTATTATTCATAACCTGAGTGAGTTGTCCCAGTATGGTGATAAGGTGATCAGCACCAGTTGTATCACCAGATCCACTATAATTATCTTAAGCAGGATGGAAATCCCTACATGGAGTGCATGAATTGATACGGTTTCCATTCCTCCCACAAGTTCCATTTCTAAACAATGTCATAAACTAGATTAGTTTATGAATCGATATACACTAGTTTGTCTCATGAGACCTACAAATAAGATTTTGACAAGGCCTCGTGCCAAGACTACAAATAATATTTTGACAAGGCCTCGTGCCAAGACACTAGTTTGTCTCATGAGACCTATCGATGCATCGAGGAGCTATAGCGGGCTCCACCCGTCACTTATTAAGTCCAATGCATTCCTCATATGAACAGGTTTAAACATATCATAAACCATAACATAATCATATCACATAAAACATGCATAAAGGAAACATAAAATTTCCACATTTCAATCACAATATACCAATACAAAATATTGATATAATAAAAAACATTATCAAAACCATTTTCAATACCAAAATAAAAGAAAATTAAAACTTGGTATTTATTTTTCATTTAAAAAAAAGTTATGGCTTGTAGAGGAAGCCGAAACTCAAATAATGGTCACGACGGCGGAGAAGTCATTGTCGCCGCATACATACGACAAAATAAACATTCCCTTTTGTCATTTAGTAAAATTCTTCGTATAAAAAGATTCTTTTTGAATAAACGTAAAAGTCAAAGGGGTTTATACACCGTTTTAAAGAAATTTGTGTATAAAATAAAATATGCCTCAATGAAAGGAGATTGAGACGAAGTCCTTACAAAGATCATTTTGTTTAAATAAAAAAGATCAACCATGTGTATTCACTATAAGTACACATAAATAAATTAAAAATACAAGATTGGACATAATAATATCATGACATAATTTGAATGTAGGAGATTAACCCAAAGAACAGAAATTGGGTTAAGAAGTTCTCTTACCTCGTGTCCGACTTGACTCGATAGTTCTTTAATCTCCTGAATAATAAACTAGATTTAATTTCTATTTTCTTAATAACCTTTTTCAGGTTCATTATTCCCTTTATATCACTTATTACCATGTTATGAACATTATGTAATTATTTAAGTTAATAACGGTCATTTTGTCGATCTTTGGTACTTGAGTCAAAAATAAACTTCTTATAATTACAAGTTGTTCATGTGGTGAAATATCCATTATATCCAGAATTATATTCATGATGTAGATATCATATATATCATATATATCCATTATATACATGCATTTATAATATTACATAACATTTAGAGATAATAAATGAAATGCACCGTTTATGGAGACGGTAAGCCGTACGTACGCATGAACGCTACTTTCATTTCTATTTCGTATTTAATGGAATGAAATCATAATGATATAATGTTACATTATAATTCCAGTATAATATAATGTATAATACCATTTACTCCATCCTTTATACATCCCACATATGGCATTAACGATTCAAATCACTTTGAGGGGGCGGTAGTCCGCACTTCCTAAAATGAAAATATCGCGTTTACCCATAATGGAAACCATAGTGGTATGACATAAATGAAAAATACATAACATTAAGTAAAACATAAAAATATTATATATCATATATAAATATGGTGACATCTTAATGGCCACCTTTGAAGGTGTTATATGAGTGTTGAATAATCATCATTTGGTGAGGCAGAAATTTTCCATCCACAGAAACAGTATGTTCTTTAACCATTATATGTAGGTGTGTGTAAGTGTAGCTAGAATAATTCTTATAAAAACATCATAGTATATTTAGGATACTGGTTTTGTTATAAAATAAATTAATAAAAAGAGTTTAGGGGGTTGGAGAAGCGAAATAAAACTTAAGAACACAAGACAAAACACTACCTTTAAAACGGGTAACTCTTTTTGATTTGAGATCAAAGGCTTCCTTGGAAAGACTTCTGCCCAAAGTGAGGCTTCTAGGAGTAAGATAGGGAAGTTGAGAAAGTATTTGGGTAGAGGTTGGACGAGCCAAATGGCTTGGAAGGTGTGAATAAGGTGGTAGTGGTGGGGGCCTTTTATAAGAGGAGAGGAGGGGCACTCTTGGGAACTCATGAAATGTTACATTATTATGAAATGATTTTCGGATTTCAAAGGTCCCAAAATTATATATTTAGAGGATAAGGTGATAAGGGTTAGAAATATACCCATAAAATATGTTTTTGACATGTGTAGGTCTTAGATTTTACATTATCTTTTCATTTTATTTCAATCATTAAATAATGAGGTAATCGCTGCATCATCATGGTGTCATAAATAATTTAATTTATTTAATGTCTAAAAATTATAAAAAACTATAATGATGTAGGAAATATTTTTATATTTCTAATAAATATTTATAGTCAAAAATATGACTTGTATAACCCCATTTAAAAATTGTTTTAGTAGAACAACTCATGTTTGTGATATTTTTATTTTAACATTAAATAAAAAGTTTTTAATGTCATTTTCCTACCAAGGTGGCTCCATGGGGTCCCCAAGTTGACCCATGGATTCTTTTGGTTGTCCATGACTCGTCCAATAGGGGTAGGACAAGTGTAAAGGTCATTTCATATTATTATAACATTATCTTTACCTTAAATTACAATAATTACCTTTAATCGTGATTAATTAAACTAAAAAGTTACTATTCGACAAAAAAAATATTTTAATCCCATTGAACCACATTTTACTTCTTAATGACAACCATGTATGTCGGATTTTTGAAAATCAAATCACAGAAGTGGTAATGTTTCATTTAAACGAAAAATCAGTTTTTTAACTACCACTTAGTGGTTTCACTATTCATCAAAAATTGAAGTTTTTCAAAACAATGCCAAAATTTCACCCTAATCTATAATTGATATTCAGAATTCAAAAATTATGTCTATTTTAAAAAATTCCAAACATATAAGTTTCATTAATTAATTTTATAATTAATTCCCGCTGTCACAACAAATAGCGTGTTCTTAAGAAACAATATATATCAAAAGATTGACAATTGTTCATGTCCAATTTCAATGTTAAATTAATTCTAATGACCATCATTGGATAAAATCGTAAAAATATATTCTAGTTATAATTTAAAACCACTAAATAGTATAATTTATCATTATAAATTATTTTTATTAAAAAAGTTGTTTTTAAGTATTTTTCACTATTCATAAAAATTGGAAGTTCTCAGAAAAATACCAAAAATTCAACATAGGCTAATTTCGATATTACGAATACAAAAATGAAGTCCATTGTGAAATATAAAATTTCTATAATTTTAAAAAGTGGATATTACTATTCATAACGGCTACTTTGATTGGTCGTGGTGCGTTAGAATCTCGAACTTGCGTACAATCCAACCTATTGCATTATTGAAAGAGAAGCATATCGTGGAAGCTCGGGGTGTTACAATTTCACTTTAAAACCAATTCAAAATATAATCTAATCATATAAATAAATTAGATTAAAAAGAGGTTTTGAATTAAAATACAACATTTTTCACTATTCATTAAAAAATGAACTTTATTGGAAAAATACCAAAAATTTACACAAAGTAAATTTTGATGTCCCGATTCTAAAAAAGAATTTTATTTTGTCAAATATAACACATAAAATTGTCAAAAAGTGGATTTAAAAGAGGTTCACCATCAAAAGGCAGTTAATCGACCTTTTAAAAAATATTAGAATGTTTATGCTTAAAATTGGATTCATTCGCATTTTTAATCCTCTAACATTTATTGTAAAAAGTAAAAATATTTGACAAACATATATAATCATTTTGTAGTTAGTTCTGTTCATTTCCGTCATTACAATAGCTAGGTGTTAACTACCATTTAAAATAAAATTATTTTATTATTAGAGTGCAACGTAAGATTTCAAAGGAAATCGTTGTTGCGTATTGGGTAAGCCATCGATCATAGCATTCCCTTTAAATTAATATTAACATTTTATTAACAAATAGAGATAAATATAAAAATTTCATATTCTTTATTTATATTGGGTGTTACATCCTTCCCCCTTTTGGGAATTGCGTCATCGCAATTTTAAAATTTGGCTCAGAAACATCATTGAAATTCCCCCATCGGAACAAGAGTCAGTAAAAAATCACTTTAAAAGAAAGAAAGAGAAGTACAGAGGTCACTCGAGTTAACCCATACTAGGATTCCATGTAGGAAAACATGGATATGGAAGAAAAAGAAAAGGGTCATGTTCTGAGGGGGAGTGATAGAAAACATTTTTAAGAGAAAGTTAACCACAAGAAAATCACAAACGTGTGGTGGGTTAAACGGTATTCGATTCCATAGTAGAAAAAAGTTAATAGACAACATTTTTGTTTTAAGTTACTATCCATTGAGGAATTTATTTTTGATCTTAAGGAAACATACTTACTTATCATGTTGACTTTCAACTTTTACTATATTTCTTACACAAACTCATACTTTCCCCAAAAGAGATAAAATCTTCAAAAATAACCATAACATATTTTAACCACAAAGGTTATCTAATAACTTTCATTTTGAAACCCAAAATTTATTAACCAGTAATTGCCTCAAATTCAAGGATCATATAAACCCAAATGGTTCTTTATAACTATATCCACAAAGAAAGGATAATTATTCCTTGAATAAAATTTTCATATATCAAACATCAGGGTTACTATAAAAAGTCTTCTAATGTAACCCCATCATCAAAAGAGACTTAATACATCTAAGAATTTCACCATCCTAAAATCTACCATAACTCTTGAATCCCTTATATGTTGACTTCTTACTCATTAAACATTCTTCATGATCCATTATCCATTCCTTTTCAACTTATTCTGAAATACTTCTTTCCTACAAACAAAATCTTGAATCATAGCCTAAGATTCCAATAATAGGAAAACATATGTTATAAAATAATCCATACCTTTCATTGGTCATTGTCAGTTTCTTCATCCTCAATCGGAATGGCATTAGGTATTGGTAAATGAATATTTTCACGATCTTGGTGACCCCATTCCCGAAACTTCTTCTTAGGACATGTGTTTGCATAATGACCATACACACCATATTTAAAACATTCAATTGATCCTTCAGAAAGAACTTCTTTCCCTATCCTAGATTCAACTAGATGATTCCTTTCCATGGAAGGTTCTTGCTTTATGAACTTCATTTCAACATCTATAGCATCTTTCTGCCCCTTTGAAACATTTTCCTATGTGTTTCTTTCCACATCTTTGACACATAGGTTTTTTAACATACTTACCTTTATGATTATTACCTGAACTTTCGTAGGGATTTGTTTCTCGCATATAAGATGCCTTATAAAAATAACTAAGGTTTAGGTGGTCAATCATGACTCCAGATTGTTGGTTGAGGATAACCACAAGAGTTCTCATTGTAGCTCCCATATCATTCAGTTTTTCTTTTATAAAACTGTCACAGTTTTCTTCAAATCCACTGTTACTTTGGTGCCTGCTAGATCCAGCCATTTACTAAAACCAAAAAGGTCAGTGTGAGTATATCAATAAAATCATCATATAATAAAGAGGAAGATAAACACCAAGATATACTTATCCAAGTTATCTCAAACTCATTCTAACAATAAAAAAACAATGAATCCATCTAATAAACTAACCATTGTGGTTATACACATCTTGTCACTTTTTCTTAAACAACACTCTAACCTCTAAAGTTATCTAAACCGACCTTTGATACCAACTATAAGGCCTCGACCTTATAACATTACTTAATATTGAATTACATTGAATAATTCACATTGAGGATCTTTTCAGGTTTAGAGTTTTAGAGAATTAGGACATAACTATTACATCTCAAAGATTACAAAGTAGACACATCTACACAGCTTCCATCTTTTTCACAAAATAAAAACTCTTGAACAAAAGAGTCATGTCTAGTTCCTTGTTTTAGGCAGCCTGACATTTCCTTGATCCCATCCTTGACCCTATTCAACTTTATGTCCTGTGAAAACGTTTCAAAAACTTGGGATGAGCATAAAAAGCTCAGTAAGGGTTATAAAAGTATGGATAGAAAACATCAGTCCATGTATACATAAGAATCATCAAAATCATACTTTACTCATAAAACATAAGCAATTTAACATACCTCATGAAATCATAAGATTTATGCATAACTCAACAGAAATCATAAGGCATAAAGGTAACTTGAGGCATTCATGACATTCTTACGTAGGGAGTAACCCTCATGGTTACGTTTGGAATACCCATCACATTATGTTCCCTAAATCTATTCGGAGAAACCTTAATGTTTAACTCCTTCGCGTTACTCAATGCATTGGAGAGCTATATCGGGCTCACCCGCCCTTAGTTTATCACGGAACCACCCGTCTTCGTAAAAAATTCCCAAGAACCATAACATAATAATAGCACATAACTTAAGAATAAAGGAAATATAACATTCCCAAATTGCAATAACAATATAACATTTTAAGATATTGAAATAATGAATCCATTCTAAAAAACCATTTTCAAAACCATTTAAAACATTTAATAAAGAGATCTTTGAATCAAAGTGTCCCATACCACTTTGAAGCTTTTAAAATTTTAAACTATTAATATCCATATAAATAAATCCTTAAAACCATTTTGAAAACATGGATATTAATGAGAAATATTTATAAGAATATATCATTAAAACATTTAAAATGATATTTTAGTTAAAGGGCTTTTAACAAAATGAGAGACACTTGAATACAATAATTGAGGAATAACATTTAATCAGAACTTTATAATATCATGAGAATAAGAGAATTCGTGATATAATATTCCAAAGGATAGTATATACACCATATAAGAGTGAATTGGTGCATAACAACAATGTAGTCTCAATAGAAATTTAAAATGAGATGAAATCCCCTGTAATGAAGGTATCATTAAATTAAGGATAAATCAATATCATAATTATGTGTGACAAATATAAATACACCCAATATAAGTGGATATTAAGTGTAAAACAATCAAAGTTAATTCACACATATTCAAAGGATGACATATTCAATAACTACATGTTGAACCCAAAGAAATCAAAATTGGGTTAAGAAGTTCCCTTGGTAAAATTCGACAGCCTAACGACGTCACTTTAAAATTCAGAAAATGAGTTGATGAGAGATAAAAAGGGTATCTCATAACTTGGAAATAAAATTTACATCAATAAGGATATAGAAGAAAATATCCCAACATTGAAATATGTAAATTAAAAGACCCAACAAAATAAGTCTTTTAAAAAGAGGAGGGTGTAAAGTTCCCTTACCGACTTGGGTATCCTTCGAAACATACACCCCATGAAAGAAGGACAATAAAACATTGATGTAAATACTTATAAATGAAAGTATATTACACAAAGAGTAGAATAATGGGCAGTACATATACCACTCAAAGGAAATGGTGGCAAATGTAGCATAAATCTCACGGGAATAAAAGTGAGATGAAAAATCCCTTACGAAAACTCGGCAGCCTAACGGTGCCACTTAAAACTTCCAAAAATGGATTGATGAGATAAAATAGGGTCTCTCATCATATTAACATAAAATTTATAGCAATATGAATATAAAATAACATACCCCAACATAACAAATAGGATCTTAAAAGAAGTGACATAAAGGAGAGTACTTAAATAGAAAGAGAGAGGTTGGATCTCTTATGAAAATTCGGCAGCCTAACGGCGCCAATCAAAACTTCCAAAATGGATTGATGAGAGAAAATAGGGTCTCTCACAATATGAACATAAAAGGTATAGTAATTTTAATATAAAATAACATCCCAATCATAAGAAATATGATCTTAAAAGGAATGACATAAAAGAGTGTACTTAAAAAGAAAGAGAGTGGTAGGTTCCCTTACGAAAATTCGGCAGCCTAACGGCGCCACTTAAAAATTCTAAAAAAATAATTGATGAGAGTAATAGGGGTTATCTCATCATATAAAAATAAAAATTACAGTATGGTTAATATAAACGAACATCCTCCAACAAAAGAACATGGAGCATAAATGAAATGACATAAAAGAGGGTACTTGAAAAGAAAGCGAGAGGTCGGATCCCTTACCTCAAGTCTGACTTGTCTTGTTCGTTTCTTTATATTTCTGAATAATAAACTTTGGTCAATTTATAATTGCTTAAGTTCCTATTTTAAATATTATTATTCAGTTCATATCACATATTATAATGTTATAATAATTGGTTAATAATGTGAGTTCATATCAGACGTTTTTGTCGATGTTTGGTACATGAGTCAAAAATGAACTTGTTTGAAAATGATTTTCCATATAGTTATAAGTAAATCATATCCAAAATAGTATTAATGATTTAAATATATTATATATCCAGTACATATTCATTTTATAATATTCCATAACATTTGGAGATAAAAAGAAATGAAATGCACCGTTCAGGGAGACGGTAGGCCGTACGTACGCATGAACGCTACTTTCATTTCTTTGACATATTAATAGAATTAAAAATATTTGAGATATATATATATATTATAATTCCAGTATAATATATATGTTATATAGGTCACATAATTTCATTAATTTCATTCTTTATACATTCCATGTATTGCATGAACGAGTCACATCACTTGAGGGGGCGGTAGTCCACACTTCCTCGTATGAAATTATCGCATTTGCACAACATGCAAAGCATAAAGGTATGTTTTAAATATAAAATACAGAATCATATGGAAAACATAAATACCATATATATAATATATAAAATACAGTGGCATCATAATTTCCACCTTTAAATGTGTTAAAAGAATATTGAACAATCATCGTTTCGTGAGGCAGTAATTCATCATCCACAGAAACAGTATGTTCTTTAACCATTATACGGATGTGTGTGTAAGTGTATCTCGAATCCTTCTTATAAAAATATCCTAGTATATTTAAGATACTATTTTTGTTACAAAATAATGGAATAAAAAGAGTTTATGGGGTCAGAGAAGCAAAATAAAACATAAGAACACAAGAGAAGACACTACCTTTAAATCGGGTAACTCTTTTTTATTTGAGCTCAAAGGCTTCCTTGGAAAGACTTATGCCAAAAGTGAGGCTTCTAGGAGTAAGAGAGGGATTTGGAGAGACAAAATGGGTAGGTTTTGTCCGAGCCAAAGGCTTGAGAGGTGTGGGTAAGGTAGTAGAGGTGGGGGCCTTTTATAAGAGGAGAGGAGGGGCACTCTAGGAAAGTCTTGAAAAGTAACATTATTATAAAATGTTTTTCGGATTTTAAAGGTCCCACAATTATAAATTTAGAGAATAAGGTGATAATAGTTCTAAATCCACACATACAATAGGTTTTTGACAAGTGTAGTTCTTAGATTTTTCATTTTATTTTCATTTTATTTAAATCATTAAATAACGAGGTAATCACTACATCATCATGGTGTCATAAATAATTTAATTTATTTAATGTCTAAAAATTATAAAAAAATATCATGATGTAGGAAATCTTTTTATATTTCTAATGAATATTTTTAGTCAAAAATATAACTTGTATTACCCCATGTAAAAATTGTTTTAGTAAAACAATATATTTTTGTGACATTTTAATTTAAACTTTAAATAAAAAGTTATTACTGTCATTTTCCTACCAAAGTGGCTCCATGGGGTCCCCAAGTTGACCCATGGATTTTATTGGTCGGCAATGACACATCCAATAATGGTGGGACATGTGTCAAGGTCATTTCATATTATTAAAACATTATTTTTACCTTAAATTACACTAATTACCTCTAATCGCGATTAAAAACTTAAAAGTTACTATTCACAAAAAAATTATTTTAATCCCATTGAACCACATTTTACTTCCTAATGGAAACCATGTATGTCATATTTTTTAAATTAAAAACACAAATGTGGTAAAATTTCATTTAAACGAAAAATCAGTTTTCTAAGTACCACTTAGTGGTTTCACTATTCATCAAAAATTGAAGTTTTTCTGAAAAATACCAAAAATTTACCCTAAGCTATATTTGATATTCTGAATTCAAAAATGATGTCTATTTTAAAAAATTAAAAACATATAAGTTACATTAATTAATTTAATAATTAATTCCCACTGTCAGAACAAATAGCGTATTTTTATGAAACAATATATATCAAAATATTGACACTAGTTTAAGTCCAATTTCAAAGTGAAATTAATTCCAATGACCACTATTGGATTAAATGGTAAAAATATATTCTAATTTATGTAACTCCCCGACCCCAGTTACCCAGATTCGGTGCATTATTGCGTAACATTGGCATGATCACAAAGATCAAGTCTCGAAAGACCGATTAGTTTAGTAGCCTTGAAAACACTGGATACATTCATAAGTCTTACATTACATAATAAAGTAAAACATAACTACAACAACATCTTGTCTTCATATCCCCTCATACTATCCCTTCAGGTCATTCATAAAATACTTCATCACATCCTGGAAAAATTAAAGCATTGAAAGGGGTGAGCTCAGATGCTCAGTAAGGATAAAAATATAGCGGAATCTTTCATAAATAAACATAAACATTTAAGGCAATGTATGACTAAAGAAAAAGCCTTTTAAACTTGAACTTCAACATGATATGTCAAAAGTAAAATGAGATAATTCCATTTACTTATTCGCATGGATATTCTACTGGTCGAATAATCACATGCAATATCAATAACCACTTTCATAATGATGGAATGCATAATGCCAGACTATCATAACCACGTAGCCAAGGCCTCATGCCAAGACTACAAATAAGATTTTTTCTAGGCCTCATTCCAATACACTAGTTTGTCTCATGAGACCTGCTGATGCATCAAGGAGTTATAGCGGGCTCCACCCGTCACTTATTAAGTCCAATGCATTCCTCATATGAATAGGTTTAAACATATCATAAACCATAACATAATCATATCACATAAAACATGCATAAAGGAAACATAACATTTCAAGATTTAAATCACAAGATATCAATACAAAATATTGATATAATAAACAAATTATCAAAACCATTTTCAATAACAAAATAAAAGAAAATTAAAACTTGGTATTTATTTTTCATTTAAAAAAAGTTATGGCCTGTAGGGGAAGATGAAACTCAAATAATGGTCACGGCGGCGAAGAAGTCATTGTCTCCGCATACGTATGACAATATAAACATTCCCTTTTGTCGTTTAGTAAAACGCTTCATATAAAAAAATATTCCTTTTGAATAAACGTAAAATTCAAAGGGGTTTATACATCGTTTTAAAGAAAGTTGTGTATAAAATAAAATATGCCTCAATGAAAGGAGATTGAGACGAAGTCCTTACAAGGATCATTTTGTTTAAATAAAATAGATCTATTATGTGTATTCACTATAAGTACACATAAAGAAAGTACAAATACAAGATAGGACATAATAATATCATGACATAATTTGAATGTAGGAGATTAACACAAAGAACATAAATTGGGTTAAGAAGTTCCCTTACCTCGTGTCCGACTTGACTCGATCGTTCTTTAATCTCCTGAATAATAAACTAGAGTTAATTTCTATTTTCTTAAAAACCTTTTTCAAGTTCATTATTCCTTTTATATCACTTATTACCATGTTATGAACATTATGTAATTATTTAAGTTAATAACAGTCATTTTGTCGATCTTTGGTACCTGAGTCAAAATAAACTTCTTATAATTACAAGTTGTTCATGTGGTGAAATATCCATTATATCCAGAATTATATTCATGATTTAGATATCATATTTATCATATATATCCAGTATATACATTCATTTATAATATTACGTAACATTTAGAGATAATAAATGAAATGCACCGTTCATGGAGACGGTAAGTCGTACGTACGCATGAACGCTAATTTCATTTATATTTCATATTTAATGGAATGAAATCATAATGATATAATTTTACATTATAATTCCAGTATAATATAATGTATAATACCATTTACTCCATACTTTATACATCCCACATATGGCATTAACGATTCAAATCACTTTGAGGGGACGGTAGTCCGCACTTCCTAAAATAAAAATATCGCGTTTACCTATAATGGAAACCATAAAGGTATGCCATAAATGAAAAATACATAAGCTTAAGTAAAACATAAAAATATTATATATCATATATAAATATAGTTACATATTAATGGCCACCTTTGAAAGTATTATATGAGTGTTGAACAATCCTCGTTTCGTGAGGCAGAAATTCTCCATCTACAGAAACAGTATGTTCTTTAACCATTAGATGTAGGTGTGTGTAAGTGTAGCTCGAATCCTTCTTATAAAAACATCCTAGTATATTGAGGATACTGGTTTTGTTACAAAATAAATGAATAAAAAGAGTTTAGTGGGTTGGAGAAGCAAAATAAAACTTAAGAACACAAGAGAAAACACTACCTTTAAAACGGGTAACTCTTTTTGATTTGAGCTCAAAGGCTTCCTTGGGAAGACTTCTGCCCAAAGTGAGGCTTATAGGAGTAAGATAGGGAAGTTCAAAGAGTATTTGGGCAGAGTTTGGATGAGACAAATGGCTTGGAAGGTGTGAATAAGGTGGTAGTGGTGGGGGCCTTTTATAAGAGGAGAGGAGGGGCACTCTTGGGAACTCATGAAATGTTACATTTTTATGAAATGATTTTCTAATTTAAAAGGTCCCACAATTATATATTTCTAGGATAAGGTGATAAGGGTTCTAAATCTACCCATCCAATAGTTTTTTGACATGTTTAGGTCTTAGAGTTTACATTATCTTTTCAATTTATTTAAATCGTTAAATAATGAGGTAATCGTTGCATCATCATGGTGTCATAAATAATTTAATTTATTTAATGTCTAAAAATTATAAAAAACTATCATGATGTAGGAAATATTTTTAGCTTCCTAATAAATATTTATAGTCAAAAATATTACTTTTATAACCCCATTTAAAAATTGTTTTAGTAGAACAACTCATGTTTGTGATATTTTTATTTTAACATTAAATAAAAAGTTTTTAATGTCATTTTCCTACAAAAATGGCTCCATGGGGTCTCCAAGTTGACCCATGGATTGTCTTGGTCGGACATGACTCGTCAAATAGGGTTAGGACAAGTTTAAATGTCATTTCATATTATTATAACATTATCTTTACCTTAAATTAAACTAATTACCTTTAATCGCGATTAATTAAACTTAAAAGTTACTATTCACCAAAAAATTATTTTAATCCCATTGAACCACATTTTACTTCCTAATGACAACCATGTATGTCGGATTTTTGAAAATCAAATCACAGAAGTGGTAATGTTTCATTTAGACGAAAAATATGTTGTTTAACTACCACTTAGTGGTTTCACTATTCATCAAAAATTGAAGTTTTTCAGAACAATGCCAAAATTTCACCCTAAGCTATAATTGATATTCCAAATTCAAAAATGATGTCTATTTTACAAAATTCTAAACATATAATTTGAATTAATTAATTTTATAATTAATTCCCGCTGTCATAACAAATAGCATATTTTTAAGAAACAATATATATCAAAAGATTGACAATTGTTCATGTCCAATTTCAATGTTAAATTAATTCTAATGACCACCATTGGATAAAATGGTAAAAATATATTCTAGTTATACTTTAATACCACTAAATAGTATAATTTATCATTATAAATTATTTTTATTAAAAAAGTTGTTTTTAAGTATTTTTCACTATTCATAAAAATTGGAAGTTCTCAGAAAAATACCAAAAATTCAACCTAGACTAATTTAGATATTACTAATACAAAAATTAAGTCCATTTTGAAATTTAAAATTTCTATAATTTTAAAAAGTGGATATTACTATTCATAATGACTACTTTTATTGGTCGCGGTGCGTTAGAATCTCGAACTTGCGTACAATGCAAGCTATTGCATTATTGAAAGAGAAGCGTATCGTGGAAGCTTGGGGTGTTACATTCTCCCCTCCTTCAATAAATTGTGTCCTCGCAATTTGAAATTTTTATTTTAAAATAAAAGGTTGAAAATAGAAAATACCTTTGTGGAAAACCCACATCAGAAATAGGGTTAATAAAAATATAACATTAAAAGAAAGAAAGATAGGTACAAAGGTCACCCGAGATAACCCATACTAGGATTATATGAAAATATGGATACGGAGGAAAAACAAACCATCAAGGTCTGATGGAGAGTTGTTGAAAACAGAATTAGGAAAAAGTTAACCACAAGAAAATCACAAACTTGTGATTGGTTAAACGTTCATTGAATCCCCAGTTGGAAAAGTTAACCGACAACGTTTTTGTTTTAAGTTACCTTTCATAAAGTTGAGGAATTTATTTAAGAGATTTACTAAGAATGTAAGGAAATATACTTACTTGTCATGTAGACTTTAATTCTTTAACAAATTTTTACCACAAACCCGTCTTTCACTCCAAATGGTAACAGAACTCAAAAATATTATATTTATCCTAATTATACAAGGTTCAAAATATTAACACATACCATTTAGATTAGGAAAACTATTTTGTAATATCCAGGGACTTCCTGTAGGCTAGTGGTAGGTAATAAAGGCTTGTATCACTATGGTTGTGGCTTCGATTCCTGCAGCTTTGTCCGACGCGAAGGGTTATCTCCCAACCTGCTAGTTGTCCTTTCCCTAAAACTATAGTATTTTAATATTCCAAAAATACTCTTCATAAATGTTTTAACCTTAAAAAATACTATCAAAAGTTCAACTTAATCCATTCCAACCTTTATAGTTATCCAAAATACCTATGTCCAGACTTTTTTTAAAAGGTCTTTAAATTCCAAAATCAATTGTAACATCAGATTCCCCAAACAAAGTAAAGTTTCTCTTATTGTCACATACTAAAAATATGATTACCTTCATCATATTAAATCCTTAATTAAAACAAAAAGTACTGCAGTACAATCCTTATATATATATATCACATTATCCTTATAACCAGAATATAATCCTTGATTCCAAAAGCACCAATACAATAATTATTCCACTTCAACTGTAGTAACATAATAAGATTGTCCTTGATCCCTTGGCCTTTTCTGAGATAAGTTTTCCTGATGATTAGGACATTCATTTGCATAATGCCCCATTTCCCTATAATTGTAGCATTCAACATTGATAGCCTCTTTCTTTCCCTTGCAATCACGCACCTGGTGACCTTTTTCTCCACATTTATAACAAACTCTTATTCCTTTTAGGCAAGTACTAGGGTGATTCTTCCCACAATTATCACATATTGGAAAATCCTTCTTTCCCTTTTTCTCTTTATCTGTCTCTTGTTCCACCATTATTTTCTTCTCTTTCTTTACTTTATTGTCATAAGATTCAGATAATTCCTTCTCTATCTTGATAGCACACGAGACTATATCTTCGTACGACGTGAAAGATTATGAGACTAATCTCTAAGGAGAAACGGTTTTAACCCATCAAAGAAACGATCGATCTTACTTCTTGGGTTACGAATATAATCTGGAGAATGCCTTGCTAACCTTGTAAAGTTAGCCTCATACTTTGCGAAATTCTCATCCTCCTTCTGCCTCAGACTCAGAAATTGCCTTTCCATATCTATTCTATGGTCACGAGGGAAGTATTTTTCTAAGAAAATATCTTTGAACTCCCTCCATTCCATATTTGATACTTCTTCATCTTCCTTTATGTTTTTAATCAGAGACCACCATTGATCGGAATCTCCAGTAAGGCGATAAACTGCCATGACAACCTTCTCCATTTCGCTACTCCCCTAGGCGTGGAATATTTTCTCTAAGGAGTTTATCCATTTCTCAGCTACTAATGGATTTGTACCCCCATTAAATTTTGGCGGTTGTTGCCTCATGAAGCAGTCTAACATTGATCCTCCACATTGCGGATCAGGGTGCTCCATACGAGTAAGGTTATTATTCATAACCTGAGTGAGTTGTCCCAGTATGGTGATAAGGTGATCAGCACCAGTTGTATCACCAGCTCCACTATAATTATCTTTATCACGAGAGAAATCCCTACATGGAGTGCGTGCATTGATACGGTTTCCATTTCTCCCACTAGTTGCCATTTCTAAACAATGTCATAAACTAGATTAGTTTATGAATCGATATACACAATAAAAAACTTACAAAACACTTAACATAAATTAAACTACTTATGGATATAATATATAATCATAAAAATGTTTCCTTTAAGGAAGTATACACTCATAAACCCTTCATAATTTTTTGTAAAGAAAATGAGAATAATCCTAAGCATATCCCCCAGGAGTGTCGTAACCAAGAGTGCAGCAAGGCCCGTTGTCGTGCACCAGTTCCCGTTCAAGTCTATCTCAAAGCGGTGTTTTCAGGTTTTACCCCTAGGTACATCTGTGCCAGAGCCGCCTCTACCTGCTCGTATCCAGACAGGGATGTATTGCTCAAAAAACTCACAAAATCTCTATAATACCAAAATTCTAGGAAGTTCTTCTATACTAATCCTCAAAGTCTATCTTAGGGCTATGTTCTCTACTCAGAGTTTATCTAAATCTATCTTCCAAGGTTAGTACTAAACTGCCTATGATACCATCTGTAACGCCCCGACCCCAGTTACCCAGAGTCGGTGCATTATTGCGTAACATTGGAATGATCACAAAGATCATGTCTCGAAAGACCGATTAGTTTAGTAGCCTTGAAAACACTAGATACATTCATAAGTCTTATATTACATCATAAAGTAATACATAACTACAACAACATCTTGTCTTCATATCCCCTCATACTATCCCTTCAGGTCATTCATAAAATACTTCATCACATTCTGGAAAAATTAGAACATTGAAAGGGGTGAGCTCAGATGCTCAGTAAGGATAAAAATATAGCGGAAGCTTTCATAAATAAACATAAACATTTAAGGCAATGTATGACTAAAGAAAAAGCCTTTTAAACTTGAACTTCAATATAATATGTCAAAAGTAAAATGAGATAATTCCATTTACTTATTCACATGGATATTCTACTGGTTGAATAATCACATGCAATATCAATAACCACTTTCATAATGATGGAATGCATAATTCCAAACTATCATAACCACGTAGCCAAGTCCTCGTTCCAAGACTACAAATAAGATTTTGTCAAGTCCTCGTGCCAAGAAACTAGTTTGTCTCATGAGACCTGCCGATGCATCGAGGAGCTATAGTGGGCTCCACCCGTCACTTATTAAGTCCAATGCATTCCTCATATGAACAGGTTTAAACATATCATAAACCATAACATAATCATATCACTTAAAACATGCATAAAGGAAACATAGCATTTCCACATTTCAATCACAAGATATCAATACAAAATATTGATATAATAAAAAACATTATCAAAACCATTTTCAATACCAAAATAAAAGAAAATTAAAACATGGTATTTATTTTTCATTTAAAAAAAAGTTATGGCTTGTAGAGGAAGCTGAAACTCAAATAATGGTCACGGCGGCGGAGAAGCCGTTGTCGCCGCATAGGTACAAAAAAATAAACATTCCATTTTTTCGTTTAGTAAAACGCTTCGTATAAAAAATATTCCTTTTGAATAAACGTAAAATTCAAAGGGGTTTATACACCGTTTTAAAGAAAGTTGTGTATAAAATAAAATATTCCTCAATAAAAGGAGATTGAGACGAAGTCCTTACAAAGATCATTTTGTTTAAATAAAATAGATCTATTATGTGTATTCACTATAAGTACACATAAAGAAAGTACAAATACAAGATAGTACATAATAATATCATGACATAATTTGAATGTAGGAGATTAACCCAAAGAATGAAAATTGGGTTAAGAAGTTCCCTTACCTCGTGTCCGACTTGACTCGATCATTCTTTAATCTCCTAAATAATAAACTAGAATTAATTTCTATTTTCTTAATAAAAATTTTCATGTTCATTATTCATTTTATATCACTTATTACCATGTTATGAATATTATGTAATTATTTAAGTTAATAACGGTCATTTTGTCGATCTTTGGTACTTGAGTCAAAATAAACTTCTTATAATTACAAGTTGTTCATGTGGTGAAATATCCATTATATCCAGAATTATATTCATGATTTAGATATCATATATATCATATATATCCAGTATATACATGTATTTATAATATTACATAACATTTAGAGATAATAAATGAAATGCACCGTTCATGGAGACGGTAAGTCGTACGTACGCATGAACGCTACTTTCATTTCTATTTCGTATTTAATGGAATGAAATCATAATGATATAATGTTACATTATAATTCCAGTATAATATAATTTATAATACCATTTACTCCATCCTTTATACATCCCACATATGGCATTAACGATTCAAATCACTTTGAGGGGGCGGTAGTCCGCACTTCCTAAAATGAAAATATCGCGTTTACCCATAATGGAAACCATAAAGGTATGCCATAAATGAAAAATACATAATGTTATGTAAAACATAAAAATATTATATATCATATATAAATATAGTGACATCTTAATGGCCACCTTTGAATTTGTTATATGAGTGTTGAACAATCATTGTTTCGTGAGGCAGAAATTCGCCATCCACAGAAACAGTATGTTCTTTAACCATTAGATGTAGGTGTGTGTAAGTGTAGCTCGAATCCTTATTATAACAAAATCCTAGTATATTGAGGATACTGGTGTTGTTACAAAATAAATTAATAAAAATAATTTAGGGGGTTGGAGAAGCAAAATAAAACTTAAGAACACAAGAGAAAACACTACCTTTAAAACGAGTAACTCTTTTTGATTTGAGCTCAAAGGCTTCCTTCGAAAGACTTCTTCCAAAAGTGAGGCTTCTAAGAGTAAGAGAGGGAATTTGAGAGAGTATTTGGGCAGAGGTTGGACGATCCAAATGGCTTGGAAGGTGTGAATAAGGCGGTAGTGGTGGGGGCCTTTTATAAGAGGAGAGGAGGGGCACTCTTGGGAACTCATGAAATGTTACATTATTATTAAATGATTTTCGGATATCAAAGGTCCCACAATAATATATTTTGAGGATAATTTGATAAGGGTTCTAAATCTACCTATCCAATAGGTTTTTGACATGTGTAGGTCTTTGATTTTATATTATCTTTTCATTTTATTTAAATCATTAAATAATGAGGTAATCACCGCATCATCATGGTGTCATAAATAATTTAATTTATTTAATGTCTAAAAATTATAAAAAACTATCATGATGTATGAAATCTTTTTATATTTCTAATAAATATTTATATTCAAAAATATGACTTGTATAACCCCATTTAAAAATTGTTTTAGTAGAACAACTCATGTTTGTGACATTTTTATTTTAACATTAAATAAAAAGTTTTTAATGTCATTTTCCTACCAAAGTGGCTCCATGGGGTCCCCAAGTTGACCCATGGATTGTCTTGGTCATCCATGACTCGTCCAATAGAGGTAAGACAAGTGTAAAGGTCATTTCATATTATTATAACATTATCTTTACCTTAAATTACAATAATTACCTTTAATCGCGATTAATTAAACTTAAAAGTTATTATTCACCAAAAAAAATATTTTAATCCCATTGAACCAAATTTTACTTCCTAATGACAACCATGTATGTCGGATTTTTGAAAATCAAATCACAGAAGTGTTAATGTTTCATTTAAACGAAAAATCAGTTTTTTAACTACCACTTAGTGGATTCACTATTCATCAAAAATTGAAGTTTTTCAGAACAATGCCAAAATTTAACCCTAATATATAATTGATATTCCGAATTCAAAAATGATGTCTATTTTAAAAAATTCCAAACATATAAGTTGCATTAATTAATTTTATAATTAATTCTCATTGTCACAACAAATAGCGTGTTTTTAGGAAATAATATATATCAAAAGATTGACAATTGTTCATGTCCAATTTCAATGTTAAATTAATTCTAATGACCACCATTGTATAAAATGGTAAAAATATATTCTAGTTATAATTTAAAACCACTAAATAGTATAATTTATCATTATAATTTATTTGGATTAAAAAAGTTGTTTTTAAGTATTTTTCACTATTCATACAAATTGGAAGTTCTCAGAAAAATACCAAAAATTCAACATAGGCTAATTTAGATATTAAGAATACAAAAATGAAGTCCATTTTGAAATATAAAATTTATATAATTTTAAAAAGTGTGTATTACTATTCATAACGGCTACTTTGATTGGTCACGGTGCATTAGAATCTCGAACTTGCGTACAATGCAAGCTATTGCATTATTGAAAGAGAAGTGTATCATGGAATCTCGGGGTGTTACAATTTCACTTTAAACCCAATTCAAAATATAATCTAATCATATAAATAAATTAGATTAAAAAAGAGGTTTTGAATTAAAATACAACATTTTTCACTATTCATTAAAAAAATGAACTTTATCGAAAAAATACCAAAAATTTACACAAAGTAAATTTTGATATCCCAATTCTAAATAAGAATTTTATTTAGTAAAATATAACACATAAAATTGTCAACAACTAGATTTAAAAGAGGTTCTCCATAAAAAGGCGGTTAATCGACCTTTTAAAGAATATTATAATGTTTACGCTTAAAATTGGATTCATTCGCATTTTTAATCCTCTAACATTTATTGTAAAAAGTAAAAATATTTGACAAACATATATAATCATTTTGTAGTTAGTTCTATTCATTTCCGTCATTACAACGGCTAGGTGTTAACTACCATTTAAAATAAAATTATTTTTTTATTAGAGTGCAACGTAAGATTTCAAAGGAACTCGTTGTTGCGTATTGGGTAAGCCATCGATCATAGTGTTCCCTTTAAATTAATATTAACATTTTATTCACAAATAGGGATAAATATAAAAATGACATATTCTTTATTTACCTGGGGTGTTACATCCTTCCCCCCTTTTGGGAATTGCGTCCTCACAATTTTAAAATTGGGCTCAGAAACATCATTGAAAGTCCCCCATCGGAACAAGAGTCGGTAAAAGAATCACTTTAAAATAAAGAAAGAGAAGTACAGAGGTCACTCGAGTTAACCCATACTAGGATTCCATGTAGGAAAACATGGATATGGAAGAAAAAGCAAAGGGTCATGTTCTGAGGGGGGTGATAGGAAAAAATTTAGAAGAAATTTAACCACAAGAAAATCACAAACTTGTGATGGGTTAAACGGTATTTGATTACCTAGTAGGAAAAGTTAATAGACAACATTTTTGTTTTAAGTTAATTTTCATTTAAGAATTTATTTTTAATCTTAAGGAAACATACTTACTTGTCATGTTAACTTTCAACTTTTACTAGATTTCTTACACAAACTCATACTTTCCCCAAAAGAGATAAAATCTTCAAAAATAACCATAAAATATTTTAACCACAAAGGTTATCTAATAACTTCCATTTTGCAACCCAAAATTTATTAACCAGTAATTGCCTCAAATTCAAGGATCATATAAACCCAAATGTTTCTTTATAACTATATCCACAAAGAAAGGATAATTATTCCTTGAATAAAATTTTTGTATATCAAACATCAGGGTTACTATAAAAAGTCTTCTAATGTAACCCCATCATCAAAAGAGACTTAATATATCTAAGAATTTCACCATCCTAAAATCTACCATAACTCTTGAATCCCTTATATGTTGACTTCTTACTCATTAAACATTCTTCATGATCCATTGGCCATTCCTTTTCAACTTATTCTGAAATACTTCTTTCCTACAAAAAAAATCTTGAATCATAGCCTAAGATTCCAATAATAGGAAAACATATGTTAAGAAATAATCCATACCTTTCATTGGTCATTGTTAGTTTCTTCATCCTCGATCGGAATGGAATTAGGTATTGGTAAATGAATATTTTCCCGATCTTGGTGACCCCATTCTCGAAACTTCTTCGTAGGACATGTGTTTGCATAATGACAATGCACACCAAATTTAAAACATTCAATTGATCCTTCAGAAAGAAATTCTTTCCCTTTCCTAGGGTCAACTAGATGCTTCCTTTTTCCATGGTAGGTTCTTGCTTTATGTCCTTTATTTCCACATCTATAGCATCTTTCTGTCCCTTTGAAACATTTTCCTATGTGTTTCTTTCCACATCTTTGACACATAGGTTTTTTAACATACTTACCTTTATGATTATTACTTGAACTTCCGTAGGGATTTGTTTCTCGTATATAAGATTCCTTATAAAAATCACTAAGGTTCAGGTGGTCAATAATGACTTCAGATAGTTGGTTGAGGATAACCACAAGAGTTCTCATTGCAGCTCCCATATCATTCAGTTGTTCTTTTATAAAATCGTCACAGTTTTCTTCAAATCCACTGTTACTTTGGTGCCTGCTAGATCCATCCATTTACTAAAACCAAAAAGGATAGTGTGAGTATATCAATAAAATCATCATATAATAAATAGGAAGATAAACACCAATATATACTTATCCAAGTTATCTCAAACTCATTCTAACAATAAAAAAACAATGAATCCATCTAATATACTAACCATTGGGGTTATACACAACTTGTCACTTTTTATTAAATAATACTCTAACCTATAAAGTTATCTAAATCGACCTTTGATACCAACTATAAGGCCCCGACCTTATAACATTACTTAATACGGAAATACATTGAATAATTCACATTGAGGATCTTTTCAGGTTTAGATTTTTGGAGAATTAGGACATAACTATTACATCTCAAAGATTACAAAGTAGATACATCTACACAGCTTCCATATTTTTCACAAAATAAAAACTCTTGAACAAAAGAGTCATGTCTAGTTCCTTGTTGTAGACAGCCCGACATTTCCTTGATCCCATCCTTGACCCTATTCAACTTTATGTCCTGTGAAAACGTTTCAAAAAATTGGTATGAGCATAAAAAGCTCAGTAAGGGTTATAAAAGTATGGATATAAAACATCAGTCCATGTATACATAAGAATCAACAAAATCATACTTTACTCATAAAACATAAGCAATTTAACATACCTCATGAAATCATAAGATTTATGCATAACTCAATAGAAATAATAAGGCATAAAGGTAACTTGAGGCATTCATGACATTCTTATGTAGGGAGTAACCCTCATGGTTACGTTTGGAATACCCATCACAGTATATTCCCTAAATATCTTCGGAGAAACTTTAACGTTTAACTCCTTCGCGTTGCCCAATGCATTGGAGAGCTATATCGGGCTCACCCGCCCTTAGTTTATCACGAAACCACCCGTCTTCATAAACAATGCCCAAGAACCATAACATAATCATATCACATAACTTAAGCATAAACTAAATATAACATTCCCACATTTCAATAACAATATAACATTTTAAGATATTGAAATAATTAATCCATTCTAAAAACCATTTTCAAAACCATTTAAAACATTTAATAGATATCTTTGAATCAAAGTGTCCCATACCACTTTGAAGCTTTTAACATTTTAAACTATTAATATCCATATAAATAAATCCTTAAAACCATTTTGAAAACATGGATATTAATGAGAAATATTTATAAGAATAAATCATTAAAACATTTAAAACGATATTTTAGTTAAAGGGTTTTTAACAAAATGAGAGACACTTGAATATAATAATTGAGGAATAACATTTAATCAGAACTTTATAATATCATGAGAATAAAAGAATTCATGATATAATATTCCAAAGTATAGTATATACACCATATAAGAGTGAATTGGTGCATAACAACAATGTAGTCTCAATAGAAATGTAAAATGAGATGAAATCCCCTGTAAAGAAGGTATCCTTAAATTAAGGATAAATCAATCTCATAATTATGTGCGGAAAATATAAATACACCCAATATAAGTGGATATTAAGTGTAAAATAATCAAATGTCATTCACACATATTCAAAGGATGACATATTCAATAACTACATGTTGAACCCAAAGAAATCGAAATTGGGTTAAGAAGTTCCCTTGGTAAAATTCGACAGCCTAACGACGTCTCTTTAAAATTCAAAAAATGAGTTGATGAGAGATAAAAAGGGTATCTCATCACTTGGAAATAAAATTTACATCAATAAGGATATAGAATAACATATCCCAACATTACAATATGTAAATTAAAAGACCCAACAAAATAAGTCTTTTAAAAAGAGGAGGGTGAAAAGTTCCCTTACCGACTTGGGTATCCTTCGAAACATACACCCCATGAAAGAAGGACAATACAACATTGATGTAAATAATCATAAACGAAATTATATTACACAAATAGTATAATAATGGGCAGTACATATACCACTCAAAGGAAATGGTGGCAAATGTAGCATAAATCTCATGGGAATAAAAGTGAGATGAAAAATCCCTTATGAAAACTCGGCAGCCTAACGGCGCCACTTAAAACTTCCAAAAATGGATTGATGAGATCAAATAGGGTCTCTCATCATATTAACATAAAATTTACATCAAGAGGAATATAAAATAACATCCCCCAAAATAATAAAGAGGAGCTTAAAAGAAGTGACATAAAGGAGAGTACTTAAAAAGAAAGAGAGAGGTTGGATCTCTTTTGAAAATTCGGCAGCCTAACAGCGCCAATCAAAACTTCCAAAATGGATTGATGAGGGAAAATAGGGTCTCTCATAATATGAACATAAAAAGTACAGTAAGTGTAATATAAAATAGAATCCCAATCATAAGAAATATGAGCTTAAAAGGAATGACATAAAAGAGTGTACTTAAAAAGAAAGAGAGGGGTAGGTTCCCTTACGAAAATTCGGCAACCTAACGGCGCCACTTAAAAATTCTAAAAAAAGAATTGATGAGATTAAGAGGGGGTATCTCATCATATAAAAATAAAAATTACAGTATGGTTAATATTAAAGAACATCCTCCAACATAAGAACATGGAGCATAAATGAAATGACATAAAAGAGGGTACTTGAAAAGAAAGCGAGAGGTCGGATCCCTTACCTCAAGTCCGACTTGTCTTGTTCGTTTCTTTATATTCCTGAATAATAAAATTTGGTCAATTTATAATTTCTTAAGGTCCTCCTTTAAATATTATTATTCAGTTCATATCACATATTATAATGTTATAATAATTGGTTAATAATGTGAGTTCATATCAGACGTTTTTGTCGATGTTTGGTACATGAGTCAAAAATGAACTTGTTTGAAAATGATTGTCCATGTAGTTATAATTAAATCATCTCCAGAATAGTATTAATGATTTAAATATCTTATATATCCAGTACATTTTCATTTTATACTATTCCATAACATTTGGAGATAAAAAGAAATGAAATGCACCGTTCATGGAGACGGTAGGCCGTACGTACGCATGAACGCTACTTTCATTTCTTTGACATATTAATGGAATTAAAAATAGTTGATATATATATATATATATTATAATTATACTATAATATATATTTTATATATGTCACATAAGTTCATTAATTTCATTCTTTATACAATCCATGTATTGCATGAACGAGTCACATCACTTGAGGGGGCGGTAGTCCACACTTCCTCGTATGAAATTATCGCATTTGCACAACATGCAAAGCATAAAGTTATGTTTTAAATATAAAATACAGAAGCATATGTAAAACATAAATACCATATATATCATATATAAAATACAGTGACATAATAACGGCCACCTTTAAAGGTGTTAAAAGAATATTGAACAATCATCGTTTCGTGTGACTGTAATTCGCCATCCACAGAAACAGTATGTTCTTTAACCATTAGACGGATGTGTGTGTAAGTTTAGCTCGAATACTTCTTATAAAAACATCCTAGTATATTTAAGATATTGGTTTTCTTACAAAATAAATGAATAAAAAGAATTTAGGGGGTTGGAGAAGCAAAATAAAACATAAGAACACAAGAGAAGACACTACCTTTAAATCGGGTAACTCTTTTTTATTTGAGTTCAAAGGCTTCCTTGGAAAGACTTCTGCCTAAAGTGAGGCTTCTAGGAGTAAGATAGGGATGTGGAGAGATGAAATGGGCAGGGGTTTGCTGAGACAAAGGCTTGAGAGGTGTGGGTAAGGTGGTAGAGGCGGGGGCCTTTTATAAGAGGAGAGGAGAGGCACTCTTAGAAAGTCTTGAAAAGTAACATTATTATAAAATGTTTTTCGGATTTTAAAGGTCCCACAATTATACATTTCGAGGATTAGGTGATAATAGTTCAAAATCCACACATAAAATAGGTTTTTGACAAGTGTAGGTCTTAGATTTTACATTATCTTTTCATTTTATTTAAATCGTTAAATAACGAGGTAATCACTGCATCATCATGGTGTCATAAATAATTTAATTTATTTAATGGATAAAAATTATAAAAAAAATATCATGATGTAGGAAATATTTTTATTTTTCTAATGAATATTTATAGTCAAAAATATGACTTGTATAACCCCATGTAAAAATTGTTTTAGTAAAACAACACATGTTTGTGACATTTTAATTTAAACTTTAAATAAAAAGTTATTAATGTAATTTTCCTACCAAAGTGGCTCCATGGGGTCCCCAAGTTGACCCATGGATTTTCTTGGTCAGCCATGACACATCCAATAAGGATAGGACATGTGTAAAGGTCATTTCATATTATTAAAACATTATTTTTACCTTAAATTACACTAATTACCTCTAATCGCGATTAAAAACTTAAAAGTTACTATTCACCAAAAAATTATTTTAATCCCATTAAACCACATTTTACTTCCTAATGGAAACCATGTATGTTGGATTTTTTAAATTCAAAACACAGAGGTGGTAAAATTTCATTTAAACGAAAAATCAGTTTTTTAAGTACCACTTAGTGGTTTCACTATTCATCAAAAATTGAAGTATTTCCGAAAAATACCAAAAATTCACCCTAAGCTATATTTGATATTCTGAATTCAAAAATGATGTCTATTTTACAAAATTCAAAACATATAAGTTGCATCAATTAATTTAATAATTAATTCCCGCTGTCAGAACAAATAGCGTGTTTTTATGATACAATATATATCAAAAGATTGACACTAGTTTAAGTTCAATTTCAAAGTGAAATTAATTCCAATGACCACTATTGGATTAAATGGTAAAACTATTTTCTAATTTCACTTTAAAACCAATTCAAAAGATAATCTAATCATATAAATAAATTAGATTAAAAAGAGGTTTTGAATTAAAATACAACATTTTTCACTATTCATTAAAAAAAATGAACTTTATCAGACAAACACCAAAAATTTACACAAAGTAAATTTTGATGTCCCGATTCTAAAGAAGAATTTTATTTTGTCAAATATAACACATAAAATTTTCAATAAGTGGATTTAAAAGAGGTTCGTCATCAAAAGGCGATTAATCGACCTTTTAAACGAATATTAGAATGTTTACGCTTAAAATTGGATTCATTCGCATTTTTAATCCTCTAACATTTATTGTAAAAAGAAAAAATATTTGACAAACATATATAATCATTTTGTAGTTAGTTCTTTTCATTTCCGTCATTACAACGGCTAGGTGTTAACTACCATTTAAAATAAAATTATTTTATTATTAGAGTGCAACGTAAGATTTCAAAGGAACTCGTTGTTGCCTATTGGGTAAGCCATCGATCATAGTGTTCCCTTTAAATTAATATTAACATTTTATTCACAAATAGGGATAAATATAAAAATGACATATTCTTTATTTACATGGGGTGTTACAAAAACCCCTCCCCAACCCCTGTATATATATATATATATCTCTTATTTATTATAATTATAATTATAATAAATATATTTATAATAAATATAATAACTAAAATAAATACAATAAATTTATAATAATGTTTATTATAATTATAAAGATTATATAATTATAATAAATATATAATTATAATAATTCTATAATTATAATAAATATATAAACATAATAATTGTATATTTATGATAAATATATAATTATAAATATAATAATTATATAATTACAACAATTATAATAATTATATAATTGTAAATATAATAATTATATAATTATAATAAATATACAATTATAATTAAAATAATTATATAATTATAAATATAATAAAGATATAATTAAATATATAAACCTTATTAAAATTATATATATAACCTTATTAAAATTATTTATATTATTTATATTTAATATAATATGTTATAATTATGTATTTATTGTAATATTATAATTATGTATTAAATTTATAATTATGTATTATAATATATAAATAAACCATATTAAATTTATTTATAAATTATTTATAAATATATATATAATTATTTAAATACATAAATAAACCATATTAAATTTATTTATAAATCTATATATATATATATATATATAAATTATTAAAATTATTTATATTATTTATATTTATTATAATATATTACAATTGTATATTTAATAAATTTATAATTATGTATTTATTATAATATATTATAATATATTATAATTATGTATTTATATTATAATATATTATAATCATGTATTTATTATAATATATTATAATATATTATAATTATGTATTTATAATTACGTATTTATTATAATAAATTACAATTATGTATTTATTAAATTTATAATTATGTATTTATTATAATATTAAAATTATAATTATGTATTTAAATATAAATAATTATATATATAATTATAATAATAATTATAATAATATATGTAAAATTATTTATATTTATTAAGGTTTATTATAATAATTATAATATTTGTTATTTGTTATAAATAAACCTTGTTAAATATAAATACATAATTATAAATTTAATACATAATATAATATTATAATAAATACATAATTATAAATTTAATAAAGGCATAATTATAATATATTATAATAAATATAAATAATATAAATAATTTTAATAATGTTTATATATATATATATATGATATGGTTTATTTATGTATTTAAATAATTATATATAAATTTATAAATTTATAAATAATTATATATAAATAAACATTATATTTAAAATTTATAAATTTATATTTAAATAAACATTATTAAAGTAATTTATCTCTATATAAATAAACTTTTTTAAATATTATATAATTATTATAATTACATATTTATTATAATTATGTAATTACTATAATCATATATTTATTATATTTATAACTATATATTTATTATATTTTTAATTATATATTTATTATATTTATAATTTTATAATTATTATAATCATATAATTATTATAATCATATCTTTATATAAATAAACCTTATTAATTATATATATATATATAATAAGTATATATTTATGATGATTATATATTTACAATAATTATATTATAATAATAATTATATAACTACAATAATTATATATTTATTATAATAAATATACATTTATAAATGTAATTATAAATATACATTTATTTATTATAATAAATGTAATATGTAATTATTTATTTATTATAATAAATGTAATATGTAATTATACATTTATATTTATTATATTTATTATACATTTATATAATTATAAATATACATTTATTATAATTAAAAAATAAATGTATCATATTACATTTATTATATTATATTACATATTACATTTATTTATAATATAATTATATAATTATAAATATAATAAATATAGATATGATAATTATATAATAAAGATAAATAATTACATATTACATTTATTATATTATAATAATAAAATTAATGTATTATAATATATATTATACATTTATTGTACATATTTATTATAATAAATGTTTAAAATAAATGTATATTTATTATAAATATAAATATAAATATACATTTATTATAATTAAATTTTATAATATTTATTATAATAAATATAGATTTATAATAAAAGTATTATAAATATTTATTATACATTTACTATACATTTATTATACATTTATTATAATATTTATTATAATAATTTGTATTATACATTTATCATAATAAATATTATAATAATATTTATTATAATAGATATTATAAATGTATATTTATTATAATAATATTTATTATACATTGATTAGATATTTATTATTATGAATATTATAATATTTAATTATAATAAGTATTTATTATAAATATAAATGTATTATAAATATTTATTATACATTTATTATACATTTATTGTGCATTTATTATAATAGTATTTATTAAAACATTTATTAGATATTTATTATAATGAATATTATAATATTATAACATTATAATATTTGTAATAAATGTATAATAAATGTATAAAAAATGTATATTTATTATAATAATATTATAATATTTATTATAATATTTATTAGATATTTATTATAAATATTTATTATAAATAAATAAAATTATTATAATTTTTGTATTTATTATAAAAAATATAATTATGTACTTATTGTATTTTTTTATATTTATTATAATAAATTTATTTATTATATATATATATATATATATCAGGTTTGGTGGTGGTGTGGGGTCAAAGCGCCACTTCAAGTGGCGCTGAACAAACCCATTTCCCCAATATTTAAAAATCCTACCCCATAAAACTAAAAAAAACCCACCCTCCTAAATTACCCGAATCCGGATGAGCCCGTAAAGGGCTTCCACGGTGTTATGGTTTCCCGTTGTCGCCATCTCCTCCATCTCGGTTGGCTACAGCCCTGCTCCTTACCTCTTCTTGGTGAGCTTGTGGCTTTCTCCTCTTTCTATGGCGATTTGAGATACAAACTGCAATGGCGTTGATGGTCCGGGTCCCTTTCTTTCAAGGGTTCGCGGGTTTTGGCGACATCGTGGGTAGTAGCCACGACAGGCTTCTGAGGTGTCGAATGTTGTGATCTTCAGTGGGCTCGACTATCCATGATGGTGCGGTGAAGGTTTTCAATCGAGATCTGGTCTGTTGTGGTCTATGGTTTCAACCGTATTTTTTGTTTCGCCTATGGATGCTTAGGGTGGTTTCGTGGTCTCCTCGAATGAGATTTATGGTGGCGTCGGTCTCTAGTTCATCTCAGATTGTGGTATTGTTGAGATTCATCACATTTTAATGAGAGAAGAAAATTATTAATGGAGGGATTCATCACATTTATTGATGAGAGATGAAAATTATTAATGGGGAGATTTATATCACCATTAATTAAAGATTTTCTCCCAACATTAATGGATATTTAATTCTCAATATTAATGGATGGAATAATGGATGTTGACTGCATTAATTGATTATTATGGACTTGGTGTCTATATAAGGAGGATGCAGAAACATATTTTTAGAGGGAAAGAAAGAGTGTGCCAGCAAGATGTAGTCGGCAAGGGAGACCCGGGAAGGGGTTGCCGCGTTTGCGGTGGCCCGTGTGGCACGACGACGATGACGCGTCGGCGTTTGACAGGTGCGGTGCAGCAACAACACAATTGATGATCGAGGCCACGTATCGAAAGTCTGCCTGATAGCGGTGATCAGGTGGCGTGTCCCGATTGGAGATCGGCGGTACATCATGATGGTGAGATCTTTCGGGTGTCGCAAGCTGATGCGAGGCTGACGCATGTTCGGGTGAAGATCTTCGAGGTAGTGACGTTTCGTCGACAGAAGGGTGACATTTTGTCACAGATTGATCTTCCGATACATGGTGTCTGCGGGATGTTTATCAGAGAGATGGAAGAGGCGTATCAGGGTGTGGTTTTCACACAGGTTTTCTATGCTCTCTCATTTGTAATTCAAGTTCGGGCGTTGCTTGGATTATTATATTCTCTGATTCATAATGGATATTTTTGGGAATTGCCCCGTGGTTTTTAATCCTCCACATGGGAGGGTTTTTCCACGTTAAAAAAACATGCGTGTTGATTTATTTATTCTGCTTATATCGCTTCCATATTTCGACGGGTATCTCACAACATTTTTTGGCAAGCAATTTTTTGCCCGGATTTGGGATTCTCCCCAACAAGTGGTATCAGAGGAGGTTGGTTTGTGCTTGCAATTTAACGTGAGGATTTTGGAAGCTTCTAAGAGGATCGCAGATGCGTGCGTGGAGCAAAATAATGTTTGAAAAATAAAGCAGGTTGAGAGAGGTGATACACATATCCGCTTATGGGATGTCGAGCAGGGGGAGCAGTTTATTCCTGCAGGTGCTCCAGATTATGTGGTAATCACTATTATGGGGGAGCCAGATGTTTCTGGTTCTTGTCTTGTTCAGCAGGATGAGAAGGATGGTGCAGATACAAATGTGACGAAAATTTCGGCGTTTGATTTTCTTTTTGCAGGGGGAGCTGATATTTTTTCAGAAGTGCAAAAGGACATCGTCATATTTTCTACAATTTATGATGGTTGGTGTGATACTGACATACTTTATTTCCAGCTGGGTTTTTTGTATGGTTCCATTCATTAATGTGATGAAGGGGGAGATTGTTGAGATTCATCACACTTTAATGAGAGAAGAAAATTATTAATGGAGTTATTCATCACATTTATTGATGAGAGATGAAAATTATTAATGGGGAGATTTATATAACCATTAATTGAATATTTTCTCCCAACATTAATGGATATTTAAATCTCAATATTAATGGATGGAATAATGGAAGTTGACTGCATTAATTGATTATTATAGACTTGGTGTCTATATAAGGAGGATGCAGAAACATATTTTTAGAGGGAAAGAAAGAGTGTGCCAGCAAGATGTAGCCGACAAGGGAGACCCGGGAAGGGGTTACCGCGTTTGCGGTGGCCAGTGTGGCACGACGACGATGATGCGTCGGCGTTTGACAGGTGCGGTGTAGCAACAACACAATTGATGATCGAGGCCACATATTGAAATTCTGCCTGATAGCGGTGATCAGGTGGCGTGTCCCGATTGGAGATCGGCGGTACATCATGATGGCGAGATCTTTCGGGTGTCGCAAGCTGATGCGAGGCTGACGCATGTTCGGGTGAAGATCTCTGAGGTAGTGACATTTCGTCGACAGAATGGTGACATTTTGTAACAGATTGATCTTTCGATACATGGCGTCAGCGGGATGTTTATCAGAGAGATGGAAGAGGCGTTTCAGGGTGTGGTTTTCACACAGGTTTTCTACGCTCTCTCATTTGTAATTCAAGTTCGGGCGTTGCTTGGATTATTGTATTCTATGATTCATAATGGATATTTTTGGGAATTGCCCTGTGGTTTTTAATCCTCCGCATGGGAGGGTTTTTCCACGTTAAAAAAACATGTGTGTTGATTTATTTATTCTGCTTATATCGCTTCCATATTTCAACGGGTATCTCACGACATTTTTTGGCAAGCAATTTTCAGCCAAGATTCGGGATTCTCCCCAACAGGTATATCTAGAACCGAATCTGATGATTCGAGAGGCTGGTTTTTCATGATGGCTTTTATTATTTGACTTAGTGTTTGATTTTGGGTGAATTTTGATTCTTGTTGTGAACTTTTTTGGCATGTGAATCAGTTATGGTGTGATTTGATGTGTGGCATGTCGTCTGTGGTTCAAGGGTCTCTGATTCCATATTTTCTTCAGAGGGTGCTCTAGATGAGGTTTAGATCTGTGAGTTTTACCTGACCATGGAGATTTAGACTTGGATGTTTGAGAGGGAAGGGCATTGGCCATCAGTACCAGGCTCGTGCATCTTTGCACGGAACAGCTTGTCGAACTGCGTTGGAAAGGTGTAAACTAGACTTAATGTTTTTATGCTGGGGATGGGATTTCCTCTATTTATTTGATTTTTTATTTTTGGATTTTGGACAGTTGGGACATGGTTTGATGTATTATGTTCTTGAAGTATGGTTGGGTCCCCCCTCGTCCCTTAAAATAGGTTTTATGATAATAATAAAAAATTAATTTTCAGTCAATCATTCATCTCTCTAATCCACCTATCATTTGGTTATTCCATTGAGAGCGTCTATAGAGAGAATCAAGAAGTGTTATCTTGACCGAGGAACTCAAGAAGAGGTTGCCGAAGAAAAAACAACAAATTCTTTGGTCATGGAAATATCTTGATCAAACTTTATTGTGACTTAGAAGACATATGAGACATAGGATATTTTGATTCGTGATGAACCATGGAGGTGGACATGAATTCTTGAATTCATATTTTATTTCAAAGTATGAAGTTAGACTGGATGAGATAGACACCATAGACACTTCATATGCAATAGTGATGAATGAAACGCGTTAGTGGGGAAAAGGACAGTGGAGGAGATGTAGCAGACGTGAAAACACAATTCCTTATTCATATTAGGTTGTTCTATAATTCTTCTGTAGATAATATTTTTCAACAATGGAAACCTATATTTCAGAGGTGGAGTTTTGAAGCTATAATCTCGGATGCATGGAGTATCAAATTAAAGAGCTATGGGCATCCTTGGCTAAGTTGACCAGTAGCTAGGAGGAGAACTCAATGCAACGGACGATGCTAGATTTTTCTAGTAAGGATCTCAATACTTGGTTTACAAGAATTGAAGCATATTTCTCAAGTTGAAAACTCCAGAAAAGATGAAGGTGCCACTAGAATAATTTTGTATATATGGTACATATTGGGTTTGGAATTTCTTGTTAGAACCAAATAAGAATGGGCTAACCAGGAAGCAATTAAAAGAAGATATATTCTAGAGATTTTTAAGTGTGACTTTGGAAGCTATAGGGAATTCTATACCTCTATAGATGCAATAAGAGATGTTGGAGGTGGTGTTGACATTAGTGCAGGATCCTATTGAACTGACTAAACAACTGCGACCTTTTAATTCTATGACACTACAATCTGAGGAACAAAAAAATACCGAGGAAGAAGTTGAATTTTTTATAGCTATTACATAAGATTTGAAAATTTCTTGGATTGTACAGGAGCATCCTGAGGTTGTCGAAGACACATCAAGACTTGGAGCTGTCTGCTTGTGTCATGGAAATCAACACTATAAAAAATTATTAAATTTATACTAGTCAAAATGTTTAATATTTTGTTTATATAAATTAATTACAAAATGTGTATATAATTAAAATAACTATAATATTTAAATATTTTATTTAAACAATTAAATAATATATAAATGAAAATATTTATTTAAATATATATTTATATTAATATTAAATAATTTAAAATATATGCACATGTGTAATTGTATGTATATATGTGTGTGTGTGTGTGTGTGTGAATGTATGTGTGTGTGTGCAGATGTGTATGTGTACATATGTATGTCTATCTTGTGTACATGTATGTGTGTGTGTGAAAGTTAATTTATTGATTTAATATGATTTATTAATTTTTAATATCTCTCTATTTTTAGTATTTTATGTATTTATTCATTTTTAATATTTATTATTTTTTAATAAAAATTCATTTTAATCTATTCATCATGAATATGTGTGTGTGTGCATACTGGGTCCCCATTCAATGGTGAGGATGGTGCATAGGTGAAGGAAGGTCGGGCACCAGTGTTGGATTTATGAATGGAAACTATCTATAGATGGTGGTCTCTATGAGGTCGTGCGGGGAGGCGGTCTCTGATGGCATGTGCACCTGATGGGTGAGGGTCTTTCATGGTGGGAAGGTTGGAGGCTCTCTATGGGTGGATGTTTCAAGCGTATGCAGGATGGTGGTCTCCAGCGGTGGTGTAAAAATCTCAGCAATGTAGGCGTGCCCCCACCCAACGGCAGGGGTGATGTTCAGCTGGCATCAATTGGCGTCGGTATGAGGATGGTCTTCACTACTGCACGGGCGGTGGTGAAGAGCCCCCACCCAACTGTGGGGGGTGATAGGATGAATGGGTGACCTCTTAGCATTCCATATATATATATATATATATATATAAGTTTATGATATTATCTAGTCTATCCTTGGGGGCCTATGGATTGAGTTTGACCCTAGCGTGTGGGTGAGTGTGTGTGTTTGATGTAATTGTACCCCCAAGCACCTAATAGTATATAATTATATAAATATATATAAATATCAAAAATATATTTTTAATTATATACAAACATTTTTAATAATATTTATTTATAATTATAATTATAAATATATATATATATATATATTTAAATAACTATAAAACTATAATAAATATATTTTAAGAATAAATATATCTATTATATTTATAATTATATATAATTATATATTAATAAATATATAAATATATATATATATATAATTATATATATGAGGTGCTTGGGGGTATAATTACAATTAGACACACACACCTCACACACAGGCTGGAAAGGTAGGCCATAGCCCCCCCTCCTAAAGAGGATAGTACACCCATCAAACCTTATTTATTCAATACATAGCCCGTACGCCCAATGGACATGAACCCTATTACATGTCTCGTAGGCCCAATGGGTGTGAAAGACAATTACATGGCCCATAGGCCTGGAATTTTGATCCAAATGCCCACCAATGAATAGTGCTGCTATAGTACCTGGGCTGTTGTAGTACTTGCTAAAGTGATTTCACCACTACAGTTCCTACTATAGTGCACACCACTACTATAGTGTTGTTGATGCTACAGTTTCGTCGCTGCTACAGTACCGCTATGGTGCTGTTATAGTACCTGCGCTCCATGGGTTTTGTACCCCCCAACCTTAATGTTGTATTATGAGGTGCTTACAACTAATCCAAAACCCAACTATTATATATATAATTATAATTATAATTATATATATATTTATAAATATATTTATTTATATTAATAATTATAAATAAAAATATATTACAGTTGGGGTGGCTCCTAAGTGGTAAACCCCATAAACCTGTATCCAAAAGACCATGGTTCAAATCCCGGCATGCCCCTTGAAGGATTTATGATGCAGGTGGTTACATAGGTATGGTGTGGGAAGGCGGTGACATATTCATGACGCGGGCCTGGTGATGCGGGCAACATGATGTAGACATGATGTTGTATTGGGCCTATGGGCCAGTAAATGGGTCATTGGTCTATATAATGGGCTTCATGCCCACTGATCCTTTAGGTCATCTGTATAAATAAAATAAGGCTTTATGGGTTGGTTATCCCCTTGGGGGATTATGGTCTACTTTTCCAGCATGTGTGTGATATGTGTTTGTGTTTGATATAATTGTACCCCCAAGCACCTAATATATATTATAAAAAAATACATATATATTTAAAAAATTATAAATTTATAATGAATATTTTAAAATAATAATTATATTTATTATATTTATAATTATATATATTTATATATTAATAAATATATATAATTATACAAATATAATAATAATTATATATAAATATTTAGAAATATATTTATTTATAGTTATAATTATACATAAGTAAATATATTTTTAAATAATTATAAAATTATAGTAAATACATTTAAATAATAAATATATTTATTATATTTACAATTATATATATTTATATATTAATATATATATATATAATTATATATAATTATATAGATAAATATAATTATAAAAGTATTTATAATTAGATGAATATATTTATTTATAATTATAATTATTAATATATATATTGAAATAATTATAAAATTATAATATATATTTATTTATTTAAATAATAATATATATTTATTATAGTTATAATTAAATATATTTATATATTAATAAATATATTTCATGAATGATGTGAACCATGGATTAAAACTCATGGTCCCTAAAAGTTTATTATTAAAAAATAAAGTACATATGCAAAGAAAGTGAGGGTTGCAATATTTAAAAGTGGCATAAATAACACCACCAAAAACAAAATATCATTCAAGAGTCGCCTTCTTTTATGTCTGTCCCCCCTTCCTTAAAATCCACCCTGACCTCTCGGGTGCTTGCCTCCCTTCCACTACTTTGGAGCCTACTAGGTGTCATCTTGATCGTCCAAACTCGATGATTCATATTCCTCATCATGAGGCTCAATATCTTGACCTCTAGTGAAATCATTTTTTAAAAGAAAAATATATCCATCTTGATTTGATACATTATCCTTTATATCATAATCGCTCCTTTCCTTGATGATATAAATGCCTGAGGATTACCCTTCAACTTGAAAAGTTCAATGGACATTTCCAAATTCCTCATGGAAAACATCTGTACTATTAGACCTATTTAAAATGTCTAGAAAAGTAAATTTACCCGGACCAAATTCTAGTGGGACAGTGGCACCATCCTTGTTTGTCGTCTTCCCTTCTAGTGTACAACCAATACCTAGATCACCCATTGTATCCCCAATGCCAACTTATTCATCCTTGTATGCTTCTTTTTTTGTTGGTGAATCCTATTGGTGATCCGTATTAGTCATAGAGACATTCTGACAAGACAAGTCAGGCTGATCACCTACCACTATAATAGCTCCTTCTGCCCTTGCACTGCACGGAAGGTTAATTGGGATGTCACCCTAGAGAGGGGATGAAAATAGGTCACAAATTGACTTTCCTATGGGTGACCAGATGATATCCCTCATCATCGACTAAAACATTTTTTCCTTTGGAAAGAGGCGATTGATTTCATGTCCGATCATATTGGGAAGAAAATCCACCCATGTTAGAAATAAAGTTAATGGTCTGAGATAAATTCTGGGGATATCCAACAAATGGTTCGAGAGTTTCTTTAGTGTCCATATTAATAAGGGATTCATCCCCTCTAAACACCTTGTTAGTGGAAATAATAATCCACTATACAAGTTTTGAAGGGTCCTGCTGAGCCACACTCATATGTACCTGCGAGAGACTCACGCCATGAGAGGCTATTCCCATTGCAGTAGGAGCCCCAGAGCTCAAATCCATAGTCCCCTATTAGATTACATCATTAATATAAGAACTCCAATAGTATGAACATATTGGATAGTAGGGGAATCTCCATCTTTGGACACGTGCTTGAAGATATTCTTACCTCTATTGGGAACATGATTCCCCACCACCCTATCCTCACCAACTAACAACTTGAACTTACATTGATCAAATAAGTGACCTAATTTCTTATATTTAGAACATTTTAAATTATTACAACATCATGCAAAAGAACAGCCAATACAAGAGAAGCTACCATAGAATTTGGGAAGCCACTCAAATTCTATTGAGATATCAAGATTGAAATTATCCACAACCAAGAATACAGTTTCAATAAGATCATAACATAGGTCAATATCAACCAATACCCTAGAAAAATGACAATACCAATCATTTTTGGTCTCCTTATCAAATGTAATCAGAGTCTGCAATGCAGAGGCGACATCCCAATGAATCTGTGAATTCCATAAGAAACAGCTCAGGACCCTAATTTTGAATCGAGTCTTGTGTAGTTGAGTTTTTGGGTTAATACTGATCAAAGAGTAGATCCCATTATTGAAAGGTAAGAAACACAGGTTTGAGAGATATTGGACTAAAAATCCAAGAAAATATTTTAAGCTCCTTCGAAGGGAAGATGATGTGGTAGAATACCTTACCGATTGAAATCATTTTCCAATCACTAAATCCACAACAATAATGAAGTTGGATCCTTAGATCCTCAATCTTCCATGAAATTCACTTTTGAAGAACCGAGATTTGAGTCTGGAGTAAAAACTTACACTCCTCAATACGATCTTTAAAAATTTTAGGGTCCACCTTCACAAAAGCAATATAGCCATTCCTGGTAATCCTTTTATGCAATGATGTCAAAGCATCCGAAGATCAGAAGAAAAAAACCTATTTTTTGAAGCATGAATCTTCACATCTTCAGAATACTTCGTAACCTATAGGTTCTTCACATCAGCCTTCACAGTGCCAATCAAACTCAAAAGAACCAAATTCACCTGATTCATGCCACCTTCTGTTGTAACAACCTTAGAGGAAAAAATGAAGACATATTTGGGATTAAAGTAACAGTCGATTGGATTCTCCATGGATCATCATATTAAAATCTCTAAGAAATTTCCATAGAGGAAGCTCCCTGATATTGAAACCCCTACTTAATAAATATATATAATTATATACACACACACACACACACATGTATAACTATATGTATGTGTGTGTGTCTGTGTGTATATGTTTGTGTGTGGATGTGTATGTGCACATATGTATCTCTATCATGTGTATATGTATGTGTGTTCACAAGTTTGTTTATTGATTTAATATTATTTGGTTTTTTAATATCTCTTCATTTCTAATATTTTCTGTATTTATTTTTTTAATATTTATTCATTTTTAATATAAATTTATTTTAATCAATTCGTCGTGAATATATGTGTGTGTGCATTTAATTTAATTTGATTTAACTTTATTGTTAATATTCTTTTAAAGTTAATGTAATTCATTTTTTATAATTTTTTATTTATTTAATTATATAAATATATTTATAATTGTATATAAATATTTATAAATATATTTATTTATAATTAAAATTATAAATAATTATACATTTATTTAAATAATTATAAATTTTTTATAAATATATTTAAATAAAAAATATATTTATTATATTTATAAATATATAAATATATCTAATTATATAAATATACTTGTAAGGTGGTGTGTGGTAGACCCCCGAAGTAGTGGAGGAGGGGAAGACGCCCAATAGGTCGAGGTGGATATCATGGAAGGGGTGGTAGAAATAAAGGTTGATTGGTATTTCTCTTTATATTGTTTGGTGGTCTGTTTTTGCCACTTTTACCCTACACTTCTTATGTTTCTCTATTTTTACACTTTTTTATAATAATTTTCTAGGGCCATGGAGTTTCTCCAAGGTCTGCATTATTTTGGTATATATATATTTAAATAATTATAAAATTATAATAAATATACTTATATAATAAATATATTTGTTATATTTATAATTATATATATTTATATATTAATAAATATATATATATATATATTTATATATATTTATAATTATATTAAAATATTTATAAATATATTTATTTATATTTATAATTATAAATAAAAATATTTATTTAAATAGTTATAAAATTATAATAAATATATTTATTATATTTATAATTATATATATTTATATATTAATAAATATTTATAATTATATAAATATATGTAATTATAGAAATATATATAATTAGATAAATATATTTATAATTATAAATAAATGTTTTTAGATATATTTATTTATAATTATAAATATAATTATATATATAAAAATAATTATAAAATTGTAATAAATATATTTAAATAATAAATATATTTATTATATATATAATCATAATTATAAATAATTATATATATATATATAAATGGTTATAAAATTATAATAAATATATTTATTATATTTATAATTATATATATTTATATATTGGATACAATGGAGATTAGGGATCCCCTTCATGGATTCTTTGATGACTCATTCTTTGGCGAATGTCTTCCTCACTCAAGGACAATTTGAATCCCACAAGAATGTAGGTGATGGATCGGAGGATCGAAAAATTGCCAGTCAAGGGATTGTTGCGGACAATTTGACTGAGGTTAATGTACACAACCGTAACTTCTCTCTCTTTGAGGGCTCAGTTTCAGGTGGTATTCATCAGAAGAGAAAGTTTCCCATATAAAGGCAGACCCAGCTATGATCTCAGAATGTCTAGAGATTGGTATGCATTCAATCATTGCACGCCTCATTTTTTCAAGAGGATCTGAGTCATGGAAATTCGGGGATCTTATTGAGTAGATTTTAGAAATTTTGGGCTTCTCAAATTAGAAATCAATGTCATTGGGACGTGGATTTTATCACATTCTCTTCCCCTCTAAAGACTGGAATATGATGGAATGGGGATTTGGATCGATCTCTCTCAAGTCGGGATCCCTGCATATTTGGGAATGGGATCAAAAATTCAATCTTTTGGAAGTGGGTAATTCCTCTCTTTAGATTTGGGTTATTTTATTCGGTCTTAACTAGATACTTCGGCATCTAAAGATCCTCTATGATATTTCAATTTCATTAGGAGTTCCTATTAAAATGGAAAAAGAAACAGAAGTAGCAAGATTCAGGCACTATGCTCGATTTTTTGTGGAAGTAGACTTGTGATCCACACTGGTTGATAAGGTTTTTCTATCCACTGACGATGATGAGATAGAATTGAGAATTGAATGTGAAATAACTCCCTGATTTTGTCCATATTTCAAGGTAATAGGCCATGATACTTCAAATTGGAGGAGATCCATTATTTACGATTACTCCTCCATGAGTGGTCATGATGAAAGCTCGTGTTTTAAAAAGATCGAATTTGTGAAATCCAATCTTATTGGTGTTTCTAATAATGCTGATCAATAACTATCTCTATATGAATAATAGGCACCCTTGGTGGAAAATTGGCTTGGCCTTGAGTCTTCTCAGAATATGGGGCGTCACTCGATTTGTTATGATGTTCCATCAGAGGCTAGGTTTGTGAATACTTCTTTTATAGATACTTTGGGGACTGATATGAGGGGATGTCATGGTGCACCTTCTTCAGAGCCTAATTTTTTAATGTCAAGTGATCTTAATGAGCATCATTTCACCATATCATGGGTTGAAATGGTTGAAAAGAGGAAATCTAATTCTGATAAATTAGGGGTACAAAGGAGTGGTCAGGCTCCTCAGGGAGGATTGAATGATCAATTGGAATTGGAGGGGTCTAAGCCTAGTGACGAACCACTTCATAGGGTCTGTAAACTATTGAATTGTGGGTAAGGGACCTCTAGGGACGAACCTTTTAATTCTCCTTTTGTTAATGTAACTTTTGGGGATGGCTGGAAGGAGTGTACTGAGACTGTGTCTGGATTAAATAAAATGAAATATTTGTCTTAGCAAGGATAAAATAAATAGGTAAACACATATGGTATGTTTGTTTATGATCTTTCCTAGAATTTGGGGGAGCCTTTGGACTATAGGTATGGTATTTCTATCAACGATAATGAAGTTAAATCTTCTAATGAATTGGATGCACAAGAGAAAGATTATCAATAGATATTTCATAATTAGATGATCATTTCAAAATCTTTGGCTAAGGAGAAAGGAATTTCTAAGATGGATCAGCCTCTAGTTGATCATGTGGATCAAGTGCCTACTCCCAAAAAGAAAAACATATTGGTGGAAGATGAGGTATTTCATCTTATCACTCATAAGAAGTATAATTTTCAACCTCCATTTAAGCCAATGCATGTCCATATCCTTTCTCAGGAAACAATGATCACTGCTAATGGCCAAACTAGCATTACTCCCCATATACAGGGTGAGTCCCCAACAACTTATAACTAGAGTCAAGAAAGGGAGATGACATAGCAGTAACTGAGGAAACATCAGACTTTAGAAAAAATTGTATCAACATTCTTGATATTTTAAATAGTTCTAATAGGTAGGACATCTTCTACAAAGAATTTAGTAGTGTGTATGGACCTTATGAAGGAAAAACCTCAGTCCAAGGCATTGAGCTTCATGATGTGGAAGAATAACCATAGGGAATGGATGGTCAAGTTGTCACATGGAAATCTCTAAAGCAGTAGAAGAGCAGAAAACACCCGTGAAGTTGGGGTGGCTCCTAAGGAAGGGGTGGCAGGAATAGCAAGCAGTGATTGTTGAATTTTTCCTGTTCTTGGTGGCTTTGGGTACCACTTTTATCATTGTTTCTCCTCCTGCATCTCTACTGTTGTATTTTCTTTTGTATAATAAAATTTTCATGACCATGGATATAATCCATGGTTTGCACCATTTTGAATATATTTATATATTAATAAATATATATAATTATATAGATATATATAATTATTAATATATATAATTATATAAGAATATTTATAATTATAGAAATATATTTATAATTATATACACATATTTTTAAATATATTTATTTATGATTATAAATATAAATATATAAATATATATTTAAATAATTATAAAATTATAATAAATCAATTTAAATAATAAATATATTTATTACATTTATAATTATATATAATTATATATTAATAAATACATATATATAATTATATAAATATATATAATTATATATATATATAGATAATTATATAAAAATATTTATAAATGTATTTATTTATAATTATAATTAAATATAGAATGTAGGAAATGTTGGTACTCTCTCATTCGGTGATTTCTGGAAATTTTCTGAAGCTTGAAGTTGAATAGATCCATGGAAAATCTACTGGACTATTATTTTGTTCCCATGGATGTTTTCATCCCTCCCTCGAAGGTGGCTATGGGTGGTGGGGTTTCATCAGATCTCGTGGATGTGGCAAAGAGCGATGAGCAGAACCCTAAGAAGAATCTTGATCAGTCAAAATTTCCTACTTCACAAAGTCGGTTTTTCTCTAATATTCAGCGTGAATCAGATTCTTTGCACAAGAAGATCGCCAAAAATGGGTCTATTGCATTTGTTGAAGTGAGTCCTCAGATCCATGAAGACCATCTCGAAGAATGAAAATTTTCTCTTCTTGCACGGATCTCAGGTTCTTAGAGGGATTCCCCTTTGAAACTTGATGGCTTGAGAGGCCAATTGATTCAATGCTGGGGATTTAGTGATTGGTGGTTGATCTCTATCAAGAAAGATATGTTCCACATTATCTTTCCATCGAAGTAATTTCAAAACTTTTCTTGGGGTTTTAGACTGAATCCTATGAAACTTGGGTTTATTGTGCTTCAACAATGGGATCCTCTATCAGATCCTTTCACAACCAGGATCCCCTCTATGCAAACGTAGATCAGGATTCGGGATCTAAGTTGGTTTTTCTGGTACCTGGCGGTACTGTGGAAAGTTTCTTAAGTTTTAGGGACTCTGATCAAGGATAATAATGAAATAGAGATATCTAGGTATGGATATTTTTATTGAGTAATTTTAGAGGATGATCTAGTTCATGAACTGATTGAAACTATATTTCTAGTTGCGAGTGAATTTAAGCTTGAATTTTCTATTCAATATGAGTGGTTTCCTGGCTTTTGTGAATCTTATTTTTGCATTGGTCACTCTTTTTAACAATGTAGAAGGAATATTCAATGCTCTAATTATAAATCTTTAGAACATTCCTCTGGTCATTGTAAGAGGAAGAGGCCTGGTAATGGCCCTGTGGGGAGTAAACATGTCTTCAGGAAGAAGGAGGCTTCTATTTGAAGTTCTTCCTTTATTGAGGTTCTCAAGAAAGGCATTATGACAGAGGATCCTACCAGAGTGAATGGAACTCCTTTGAAGGATATTTTGATTCAATCTTAGTGAATATTATAGGGTAATGTTTCTACTGTCACTAAGGGTGGTGGTTTTATGGCCTCCAAGGATGCTGCTATGGGATTTTCTGGGGGTTCATATGGTTTAAAGAAAACATGGGCTGATGTGGCTGATGATGCTGAAGAGAATCAATCTGAGTATGGGGCAGCTATTCAAGAATAGGTCAACTTGGAGATGAGTCATATTATAGTGACTTCTATTCAAAGTATGGGTAAGGAAAAGTTGATCGACGTTGATGGATTTTAGGTGGCGATGCCTAAAAAATTGAGGGCCCTCTCTATTGTGCTTGCACATCGGAATGAAGAGGAGCCTATGTCCAAGGAGGATGTCTGAGTTGAGCATCAAATTGTGAACATTGGGAATTTCAATGGGTCTGTTGATCCTACTTTCTAGATCGATGAGAATTCCACCTCTTTTGTGAGGAATCTGGATGGTGTTGAGCAGTATGTTGATAAGCAGTATAATCATATTTGCAGAGATGGCTCTATTAGTCCAGACACTATCTTGGACCCCAAATAGGGAGTGTCCTAGGGATGATGTTGTTACAAATGATTCCCCTATCAATGTGAAATTTATGGGGCATGATGAAGCTAATATAAATTTCTTCTCTATGTTAGATTCTATTAACACACCTGAATTTAACTTGCTTAATCTGGAAGGCCCAGAAAATGCAGGATGCAGTTTTCATAGGAATTATCCCCGGATGATAAGCTCTAAAGATGGGGATGTTGTAGAGTCATCGAAGGGGATGGCCTTGGAGGTGAAGGGTGATGATACTTCACCTTGCAATGAGGTCATGCAAGATGGTCCTGCCATACATGACCCATTAGTTCTGGAGGAGGCTTCCCAGGATGATATTCCACCTTGTAATGAGGTTGCGCAAGATGGTCCTTCCATACAGGACCCACTAGTTCTGGAGGAGGCTACCATAACTATAATAGAGGAATCAGTAGATGAGGCACCAGACATGCAAAAGATGATGCAATAGAGAAGAGGGCGCCAACCAACTACTTGAGGGGATCTCAAAGTCGGTGTTGACACGAGAAGAGATTATATCTGTTGTATGTGATTAATGTGGATGTATTCCCATTTATTTTTCTTTGGTGTGGTGGTGTGTCACACCCTAACTTTTGAAATAATTTTTATTTTATTATTTTATCTTTCCTTGAAATGCTTTATTGAGGTGCGGGCTGGGCCTGGTTGAAGTTTTTCATTTTTTCTGATAAATGCTTGTTTTGGGCGTGACAACATCGGGCGCACGGGCAGAGCACGGTTTGGGAACCATGCGGCTTCGTCCAGGACACCATGCGGCCTGCCCAATGATAAACATAATTAAATAAAATGATGTAATAATAAAGAAATAAAATTAAGTGTGATAAAATGAAAATAAAATAAAATAAGAAAAATGTAATAAAATTTAAGGAATTGTTTTAATGATAATAATAATATTATTATTTGAGAATATTATTATTATTATTATTATTATTAGTGTTAAGGAAATAAATTTTATTAAGTTATTATTGTTATTATTACTATTGTTAATATTATTATTATTAATTATATTAATGATATGAGTTAATAGGGGTTTTAAAAGAAAAAAGGGAAATCCAATTCCCCCTTTCCCCCCAAACCTGGCGCGACCCCCTCCCCCTTGGAACATTATGTCACGCTGCCTGCTTCCCCCACCTTGGAGAGCTTCCCTCTCGGCGCCCTTCTCCTCCACTGCGCACCATGCTGTCGGCATCCTGTACCCCTCACGCCGCCTTTCTTACCTTACTTGCAACCCTCCCTTTTAGTACGCACTCCATGGAATGACGGACCCCCCCCCCCCCCACCTCTTCTTGGATGAGACCTATAATGTGCGGTACTTACTGTGCAACTCCCTACCGGTGGCGCGACCCCCCCTCCCCCCGTCGGTGCTGCTCACTTCTGCTGTAACTACCCTCAGTAGAGCCTTATTTCTCATCGCTTAAGTTCTGGTCTTTGTTTCTTTGTGGTTTTAGGTTTCCAACAGTTGGGTATCAAATTAGGGTGTTAATATTGGGTTTTGGGTTTGTCCTTCTTGATTAGGGTTGTTTATTGCCTCCTTGTGGTGCGGATGTGGTGCAGATGAGATTTCACCCCTTTTTTCAGAAATTTTTTCATGTGAGGTACGTGGTTTCATGCCCTAACATCACTAGATGAATTTTAATATGTTTTTTTAAGTTTATAAATGTGTTAATTGGTTTTTTATGTGGTGTGTATGGTGTTTTTAAGTGGTTTTTGTGTTTATAGGATGGAAATGGATTTTTAATAAAGGGAATGGTTGTGTTTTTGTGTGTTCTTTTGGTGTAAAGTTTCTAAAATGGGTTTCAAGGGTTGTTTGGTAGGTCTAAAATGTGTTTTTAAGGCACTTTAGGTGTGTGTATTTAAATGGGATTTTCATTGGAAAAAAAAACGTTTTTGGCATGTTAGCTTTTTGGTGCATCTTGAGTTTAAATTGTAAAATGTCTTAATGGTGGAAATCTTGTCTTGAAAATGGTTTAAAAGCATGAATGATTTTATGAATGGTGTTAGGCCCATTGTCTTGGTTGGTCTTTATTGTCTGTGTTTTCTTGTGTTATAAAAAGAGAATTTGAGAAACTATATAAGTGGTGTGAAATGTATTTCCAAATGGTTTTAGTGTGCATTTGGGTTTAAAGAGTGTTTTAGTGTAAATTTTTATGGTGCTAACTTTGAAGTGTTTTATAAATTGTTTTATTGATTTATTAAATTATATGTGTAGTGTGTAGTCTCTGCTTTGTGGTTTCGAGTCGTCGAGTCTAAGACGAATCGCCTGCATGTGCATAGGTAAGTATATATATATATATTTGGTTTCCCCCATTACATGTATAGTCATCCATGGTAGGGAATATACATGTATGGGTCTAGGTGTGCCCATGTGTATATATGAAAATGCATACATAGGTGAGTGGTGACTAGTATATGCATATAAGCATATATATATATAAGGATCCCCTTACACATGTTCATAGCCATTCAGGTGTGTGCAAAGGGTCTAGGTGTCCTTATATATATGTGAAAGTGAATATGCTTAGTGTGGGAGCAACAACTCTTAGTTAGAAAGTACCAAGGGCCGGATGTTCGGTTTGGTTCCACCCTGAGGTAGGTCCCCTATGCCTATACCTTTAAATTGAATTTCTTAATTCTTTGAGTGTTTTAAAAACTATTTTTTATAATAAATATTATATGTATGCTATGAAAAGTGATGGTGATGCTTGATGTTGGTCTTTCCTTTTTTTCAAGTTTGCTTTAAGTGTTGATATGTGTATTTTTCATTAAAATATGATCCCAAGCTTGTTTCAGATTTTTTAACATTTTAAATGCTTAAAAGTAGTTTCTAAAATTATTTTGGGTGTGTGGTGGGTATTTCTCAAAATGTTGGTGTGTATATTAGTTTTGAAAGTTGATTTAGTTGAATATGGATTCTTGTGTCATTTTAAAAAGGCTAAATTCCACAATTTGGTAAGTTAGGAAAAGTGTATGGGATTTGATGTGAATTCAAGGTTAAATAGTGATTAACCTTTCTTAAATGGGTTGCTTAGATTTAAGAATGGTTTCAAGTTGTTTTAAAATGTGTGAAGCCTTTTTTGTTTATTGTAATTTCAAATGGATTTATAACTTGAAAGTGTTGGGTGAGCATGTTTTCTAAAGTGAATTTATTCTTTTTGAAGTAATGAGGCCCATTTTGCACCTTGAAAATGATTTGTAAATGTGAAAAAAATTTATCTTGAGGCATGCCTCATTGTTTTAGAAACATGATGTGTATGTTAAATGTGTGATTTGTGATATGTGACTAGTGAAGAGGCTTGTGCTTTATTGTGTGACTTATAAAGGGGGATGCGCTCAAGGAGGGAGATCAGTGGTGAGAGGTTGGATGTGTTTTTGAGTAAAGAAAATGAGAATTTTATATATGTTCTCTTGATAAAAACTCTCAACCACTTTAAATGGAGCACATGGAAAACTTGGGTATCTAGGTGGGCGGACTAGGCCTAGTATGCTAGATGATATGGAAGTGGTTCATCCCAGTTTCGTCTAGCAAGATTGATGCTTAAAACACTAACTAAACCTAATGATGATTGATTGGAGACCACTAAGTTATGGGTGTGTTCCCTACTAGTGGATTGTGTATGATAATGTACTTTTTTGTGGTTTCTATACAACATTTCACTGAGGTACGAGGATCCTAGTTTCCCAACTAACACTAGCTACTTAGGGATTTCCCATGGTGCTTGTGATATGATTTTCAATTCAATTGTTTCATGCTTGTTCCCTCTTTTGTGAAAACCATATTTTTAATCTAAATTTATCTCATTTCATTTTTAAATGTTAATGCATTCTTGGAACCTATTTTGAAAATGAAGTGGAAGATAAATGCTTCTCTTAAAAATTCAATCTTGTCACTTGAATTTGAAAATAATGAAAAACAATATTTTATTGTGTCTTATTTTCAAACTAGCATGTTTTGGGTTTCTTTTTAAAGATAAGGGCATAGGGCATTGTTGTACTCTGGTATTCCTACTGAGAATCTTAGTGCTCACACCTACTTTATCTTTTTAGTTTCAGGGTCTAGTTTTGGATCGCTCTTGCAGCGAGTGTGGTTTATGTTCCGCGGTGACCCATGAGGTCACTTGATGTATGTCTCGTAACTTTGTTTATTCATTTTTTTACTTCTAGTTTGTTCAGTTCTTCTTATTTTATTTATCTTTTTTTCAATTTATTCTTATTTATCTATCTTTTTTATGGGCCAAATTGTTCCCAACTGGTTTATATTAATGCCCGGTACTAGTTGTCAGCCCGTGGAGATTGGGAACGCCCTTCGGGCCTTGTCGTAGATCGGTTCGAATGGATACCCATCTTAGATCGTGACAAAATGGTATCAGAGCCAAGATCTATCTTTTGGGGTCATGTTATTTTGGGAACGATTATGGGTAGACTAGAGCTAGAATTTTCAGAGCTCAATGTTCTAGTTATGAGTAAGGTAATTAGCTGGAACACCTCGTAGCGGGACTTGAGTTACCAGGGGAAGTCGGTTTCAAGTGGGTCTTCTGGTCTTTGTAGTTCATTGACATTTGAGAAATGAAAAGAGAGTTGGGTCAAGGGTCTCTATGAGCTCACATGGGCCTTGAAAGCCATGTGGAGTTGGGAACATTGCCCTGGAACACTCTTCATGACGGTGGAGTGATTGGCGTATGACCACCAACTATATGTCCAAGTCACCCACCAGCACTAAATTTCTCTTGTATCTTCTTGTTAGCTTTTGTGTTTTGGGAATATTGTTTTGGGGTGTTTTGAGTTTGAAAGCCTCTCTTGTTTGAACAATGTTTTGGGTTTATGACTCATCAATGAGCTGGTTTAAAGTGGTAGTTATTGGTCTCTTTCGAGAAGTGAATATTGAATCCCTTGTGGTGGTTCCCTTTGTGCGTTTGGTGTTTTGTTGTGGTATGTTTTGGATAAAGAGAGAGTTTTATTGGGACCTTGACTTTCCCTCACTGGCTAGATTATGCCCCCATAAAGCGTTAATGCACGATTTAAGTGCGGCCACGAGTTATTCACCAATGGCAGGTTCTCCAGTTGATCAAAGTACGGACTATATTCTTGGGTTTCAGGGTTTATTTTATCTCTCCTCTCTCTTTCAGATTACACAGATCCTCTCATATTAGAAGAGTGGATATAGAAGGATTTTAAAGTATTCATGTCTTGAGTTTCCTGAATCGTCAAAGGTGAAGTTTGACACTATTGTGTCTATAGGTTTTATTTGGAAATGGTGAAGGGGAATTCTAGTGAGGAAAGTGAAATTAGTCTGGGGTTGTTAGTGTAGGATGATGTCTTAAAGGGCCTTTGGGTTTTTCATCAATCTCTTCAAATAAAGGGTTTATGTTAGGCCGCTAGTGTGGAAAATCTGGTCGTTTGAGGCTGTTATGGTTGCTTGCGGTAATATCATGCTACTTGGGACTCTATTCAAGGTTCTACTCATGGTAATATCTCTTTCACATTCCAGGGGTCATGTTTGTTGGTGTATTGTAGTGTTGTGTTTACTTTCAAGGGAAAAGGTGGAAGTTGTAGAACCTTTCAAGGGATTTTTCTTAAATGAAAGTGTGTTTCTCTTCTGAGAATTTTAGAATTTTTTATTTTGACTGAAGGTGTCTTCTGTGTGTTCTTTATTCTATTGTTTATTATTCGGGGTGAAAGAGGTGATGCATGTGCATATTCTAAGTCCCTATATTGGTGAAGGTTCCATGAGAATGTAAATGGTTGGCATGTTGTATTGTGTTCTGTTTATATAGTTGGATCATGGTGTAGTCGATTGTGGTACCAGAGGAAGAAGTTACATTCGGGGGTTTTAGTGCCTCACTATGAGGTAGGAGATGCTTCAATAATCTAAGATCCAGTCGTAGGTACCAGAGTGAAGATAGTGTGTAGTCAGGAAACCCAGGGATGTAAGGGGTCTTGGTTTAACTTCTATCTCTAGTGTGGGAGGTGGAGACAGTTTGAGGTTTCGATGTGGTGGTTTCATTTCAAGTGGTCTTGTGTGGTGGAAAGGGGCATGGGGACCCTGTTTCTCAGGGTTGTGATCTATGTCGGTGGAAGGGTCCCTCCTTTGTTACAGGGAGGCGGGGTGGTTTTGTTTTCTCAAACCTCAGTTCCTAATCCCTTGTGGGTGAAAATATCAGTACGATTGTTAATGTATGAAAAACCTTGTAGAATCTTTTTTATCTCGGTCTTTGTTGGGATTATTCAAGGATGGTAATTCACATGGGAGTAGTGAACCGCATAATGTCTCTATTGGTTTTGAGTTTCTTTGATCGAACCACCTTGTAGTGGGTATTAGGTATTATGGGGTCTTTTTCATTTCATCACGTTCTAGTTGGTTAATACGTTTGGCTCTTATAGTGGGGAGACCCACCATGGGTCTCATATGAGTTATTTTGGAATAATTCTAATGTTGGTCTATCCCTTATGATGGGGCATCTGTACGGGCCTCCCCATATTGGTGTCTTGGTTCTATCTTAGGAAATTAAGTGTCTCTTATGGTGGGGAGTCTATCTGGACCCCCCCCCCCCCCATGTTAGTGTTTTGGATTATTCTCGGGTGTTAGGGTCACGACACGACCCTACCTGGGCTCGAGCCGCAACTACCCCAAGCCCGCCTCCATAGGTCAGGGGCTAGCGAAAAGCGCCTAAGGCTAAACAACTCGGGGAGGCCTTTGCCTGAGTACCTGTACACACACATGCAGCCCACTCAATGCAGAAGTACAAAGTAAAAGGAAAAGTAAAGTACTAACTGCTATAAACAACCACAAAAGTGCATCGACCTCTAAACAATACAAAGTAAATGTTGAAGGTAAACTGAAAAGAAAAAGGGCAAAACACGTGCCCAACCAGAAAAGTGCCACAACCCGGAAACAGGTAAAAAAAAGTACAACAGCTGGGAGGGTCCCTCACCTAGAACCCGACTACGACCACCATACGTAGTCCAAGCTCCCGAACTCCTAAGCTCCTCTGACATCACGATCGACTTGTCCGTCGTCTGCAAGGGCACACCAAGTGCGGGCAAAGCCCAAGAATGGGTGAGTATAAAAATACTCAGTAGGATACCCCGAAGGCTCGAGGGAGCAACAAAAGAGGTACTGAAGAGGTGAGTAGTAGATCAAACAGGGAATAGTAAAGGAGAATGACAGAGAGTGCACTAAAGAGTACAGTAGAGTAACAACTCAACCCAATAAGAGAAAGGAAGTATACTCATCCAAACACAAGGAGCTATAAATGGTGATAAGATGAAACTTCTCATCGAGTCTTATCTACCTATAGTAGGAGAGTAGACTCATCCAACCACGAGAATCTAGACACAGAAAGCACGTGCCATACCCCGCGCGTCTTCAGGGGGTAGCTCACCTCTCCGGACGAACCCCCCACGTCACACGCAGTGACTGGAATCACCGTTTGTACATGGGACAAAGCCCAATGATTCCCTCCTTTAGAATATCCATATGGTGAAACACCCAAGGATATCCAGTCACTCAAGGTTTCACAATCGATGTCCCACGACCAAGACTCTCTTACACGCTCATAAAGTGAAGGAGTCGATACCATCGACTAAAGAAAAGGTTTCATGTCTTCTATTCCACTAACACAGGGTTACACTGATGCCCCGCGTCACCCTGGTAACAACTCGAGCAAGGAGCAGGGAGAAAATCATTTCACACACTGAGTCTAAAAATTCTACTGTAAAAAGTAGAACAACCGTAAAGCGTACCTCTTGTCACTTCATGCTCAGCAGGATCGTAAACATCCAAAGCTCGCAGTTGTCCTCGGCCCCAACTGTCAGCTCCTGGGGCCTGACATGGACCGCCTGGTGGTGATGGGAAGACCTCGTAATGTCATCCCCCACTTCCAGATCCCCATGCTCCTCTGCTAGAACCACCTCTCTAGGCACTACTCTGATCACGACACTGCCTTTTCCGTGGTGGTGCGCCTGCTGCCTGCCCGAAGTTCTCAGCATGCCTGGTCGGGCAGTCCCATGCCAAGTGACCTTGACCATCGCAAGCATAGCACCGACGCTCTCCAGGCTTCCCTGGTGCCCTCTGGCACTGCTTTGGTGTACGAACATGCCCCTTGGACTGCTCACGGAAGGGTCTCCTCGGCTGAGCCCATGTGCTTTTCCGCCACAGTGGTGCATGACCACATCTCCGAAACCGGCAGGTGGAAGGCCACCTGCGTCGAGGTTCTGTCTGTTGATGCATGCTAGCTGCAGAAGACATCTCGGCTCTATCGTGCCTACTGCCACCATCAACTGTAGAACGTGACAGGAATATCTCTGTCACCAGCGCCTTCTCTATCACCTCGACATAAGTGGGAATGTCCAAGGGTACTATGATAGCATGAATATATCTGCGGAGACCCTGCTCGAACTTCCGTTCTCGGAAGTTGCCGTCATGGACCAAGTCCAGATTAAAACGTGCACGGTCTGCGAAACTAGTCGCGTACTCAGTCACTGTCATCCCTCCCTATTGAAACTGCAGGAGCTCCTGGATCTGATTGGAGTGTAAGCAGGAGGGGTAAAACTCCTCATGAAACAGCAGCTAAAAGTCGCCCCACGAAAGTGACGAATCATCAAGTAACTGAGTCACCAGACTCCACCAACGCCCAACTGCTCCATGGAAAAGGCTGGCTGCCAAAGCCACCCTCTGATCTGTCGGTGTATGCGCAAGCCTGAAGAGGAAAACCACTGTCTCAAGCCAAACCTCTGCTTCCTGAGGGTCTAGCTCACCACTGAACCTCTCGGTCTCTATCGCTGGAACTCACGGAGCGCGCTCAACCTGCGCTCAAGCTCTGTCTGCTCTGCTGGAGCTGTCTGCTGCTCACCAGGTGGGGGTGCTGCTACCGGCCCACTCGGAGAAAGGGACTCGCGTGATGGGTCATGGACTGAGGCCTCGTCGCTCACAGGGTCATTGTCACGAACCAAAGCTGGTATCCTGGCTAGCTGTCTTCGCGGAGACATCCCTTATGTTATCAAGTAGTGTCGCGGTCAGATGAGCATATATGTATATAACAGTAACAACAATGGGGAGATGACTCAAGAAGGACAGTCATGACTCAATCCTATGTGATGCACAAACCAATTTCCCTACAACGAGTGTCTCAGCATGCCGAGTTGACAAGCAGGTTATCAGGGTCCTGGTGAATGGATACGTCGGTCGTCGCACCATCACTGGACTCCCTGTCCTGAGAGCCGCTCTCAAGACACGTCGACACTATTGCCCTAAATCCAAACCAATTCCTTTTTAGGGACGTCTGCACAACGTCCCAAGGAATGAACCACCTCTGATACCACTTTTTCACGACCCGACCCTACCTGGGCTCGAGCCTCAACTACCCCAAGACCGCCTCCATAGGCCAGGGGCTGGCGACAAGCACCGAAGGCTAAAAAACTCGGGGAGGCCTTTTCCTGAGTACATGTACACACACACGCAGCCCACTCAATGTAGAAGTGCAGAGTAAAAGTAAAAGTAAAGTACTAACTGCTATAAACAACCACAAAAGTGCATCAACCTCTAAAAAGTACAAAGTAAATGTTGAAGGTGAACTGAAAAGAAAAGGGGAAAAACACGCACCCAACCAGAAAAGAACCACAACCTGACAACTGGTAAACAAAAGTACAACAGCTGGGAGGGTCCCTCACCTGGAACCCAACTACGACCACCATACGTGGTCCAATAACCTGAACTCATACTCTCCTCTGACGTCATGATCGACATGTCCATCATCTGCAAGGGAACACTAAGTGTGGGCAAAGCCCAAGTGAGTATAAAAATGCTCAGTAGGATACCCCGAAGGCTCAAGGGAGCAACAAAGGAGGTACTGAAGAGGTGAACAGTTGATCAAATAGGTAATAGTAAAGGAGAACGACAGAGAGTGCAGTAAAGAGTACAGTAGAGTAACAGCTCAACCCAACAAGAGAAAGGAAGTAGACTCATCCAAACACAATGATCTAGAAATGGTGAGAAGATGAAACTTCTCGCCGAGTCTTCACTACCTATATTAGGAGAGTTGACTCATCCAACCACAAGAATCTAGACACAAAAAGCATGTGGCATACCTCGCACGTATTCGCCTCTCCTGGAAGGAGAGTGACCAAACCCAAGGAGTGGGTACTGGAACAATGTATATACATATCCATATGCTCAATCAAGAAACCTGAACAAGATCGTAAGGGGATCTCCATCCCATAGCTTAGCACAAGAAAGTGAGTAGCCAACAGTCCCAGAAGTAAACACCATCGATGCCTAGCATCCTGCACATCGGCCCCGAATTGCAATCCAAGGGGCTCAAATCACCGCACCCTGACACTATCCGCTTTGGGCGGCACTGACTCGCCTGCACGGTTTTAGGTCACGTCACAAGGATGCGTCTTGGTGGGGAAATCGCCCCTCGTACTTGAGATTTCTAGGGAATGTCAAACCACACCTCTTCACTGTCACAAAGTTGAGAGGTCTTATCAAAGTCAAAGTTGTCACATCACTGACTCGTACAACCAAGGGTCCCGCTCCGGTAGTCACGGAGAAAAGCCACAGACTAGCCTAGTAGAAGGGGCTGAGTCTGAAAGAAGTCGTCGGGTAACCCACTGCTCAGCCCTGATAGAGGGTAAACCTTAATTGGTCGTCGGGTAACCCACTGCCCAGTCTCTACTGGAGGGTAAACCCTAAGAGGTCGTTATGTAACCCACTGCCCAGTCTCTACTAAAGGGTAAACCCAAAGAGGTCGTCGGGTAACCCACTGCCCAGTCTCTACTGGAGGGTAAACCCTAAGAGGTCATTGGGTAACCCACTACCCAGTTTCTGCTGGAGGGTAAACCCTAAGAGGTCGTCGGGTAACCCACTGCCCAGTCTCTACTGGAGGGTAAACCCTAAGAGGTCGTTGGGTAACCCATTGCCCAATTTCTGCTGGAGGGTAAACCCTAAGAAGTCAATGAGCAACCCACTGCCCAGCCCCGTTGGAGGGTAAACCCAAAGAAGTCTATGAGAAACCCACTGCCCAGCCCCGTCGGAGGGTAAACCCAGAACTGCTCTGGCCATCCCTACTGGATGGTATAACACTGGCCAACAGAACATGGAGTGGGTATCGCGTAACCACCCAACTCCAGAACAATTCACCTAGTAGAGGTTCAATGCCCATGTAGTGTGGGTCACGCCGATACCTGGAGTTCTGCCTAGGGAAACACGTCATGGTAGATCGCAGAAGGAGGATATGATATCGATACTCAGCTAGGGAATCTGCGCCCAGGCTCACTAGGGATCCATACCCTACTGGAAACAACCTCCTGGGTAGAGGATCGGTTCCCGTGTGATGTATTGGTCACACCGAATCCTCAAATAATCTACGAGGGAACACGAAGGGATGTGATACTAAAAGCCCACACGGATAAAGGAAAAAGGGGAACCCAAACAAATCCACTAATCACACCGTCAAGAACAGAACCTGGGGAAACCACTCAACCCTGCTAGTCTAAACCATCGTGAACAGAGGGACCCTCTACGTCATGAGAGATCAAAGGTACGTAAATCAGAACACGACATGCATATGGGGCCCTCACGACATGTGGCCCCAACTCATCTCCAAACCAAGCACAAATGTCCTTGGGTACAAACAACAACATGCACCTCTAGGCATTCCCATATACTCCCAGAGTATACCACATTTCCAACCCAAAGGCTATCATGCACACAACACCCAACGTCAACACGAAGGGTGTAAACGTAACTTTACAAAATCGCTTCCTCCACATCCCTAGCACGACCAACCACTTCCCTTTAAGCATTTACTTAACTCCCACAAGAGTGAACGCGATCACACGCCAAGGGTTTCTTGCAAACACCGCAGGAAGAACCTCCACCGGTACACCTTTCATGCTTCCACGTTTAATGAGATCATGAATGAGTCTCCACAGATCCAAATGGATCGTGCCATTGTATTCCTCGTGGAGGAAAAAAAGAGATCGACTATTTACTCACATCCAACAGACATCTGACGAAAAAGTCATCCAACACCGCTTTACGCCCGAACGACGTCTCGTAATCTCGAACCTCGATCCGAAAATAGTCGGGCACATCACACCATTGCGATCCCATCAGGAAAACACGTCAAATTTACTGCTCACTTGAGTGGAACTGATATCCAGAGAAAAAGATGCATCTCGCCATGACGCACACGAGCGGTGCTAAGTGGGACCTACATCCCAGTCCCGAAGCACTATGAACGGATTTCACTGTTGCGATCCTCTCAAAAAATTACACAAGATTGAATATCCACTTATCCGAAACAGACACCCGATGATAAAGATAGAAATCACCGCCAAATCCCAAAACGACCCTCGTGGGGCATGCACCATCGTGCATAATTAAAGAGGGTGGATTGTGCCCTTGCAATTCCCTCAGAAAAATACTCAGAATCGACTGATCGCACACCCCAAACGGACTTTCGATGAAAAAGTTGTCAAACGTTGCTCACAGCTTAAAAGATGGGCTGTGGGGCCCACGCCTCAACTCCAGTTTCAATGCTCTAAACCATACAAGAAACCTTCATCTCGACTCCAGGTTCGCAACGCCGCTGACAGCGCTCAAAACGGACTTCGGATGTGTCAGCGCCATCCAAAACAAGACCCCCCCCCCCCCGAAAAAACGCCAATCCACTTAAAGGAATGTCGCGCCACTAAGGCCCCCCATTTCAGGAATTAAAATCCACCAAAACCATCTCAAAATGTTCATCTCAATTTAAGGGATGTGTCGCCATAGACGGCACGCGAATCTGACACCTGGTCTGAGTTCTACGGGCGTTTTAATTTTTATTAGACAAAAACAGGTGGGTCGGGTCGGTTCGGCCGGCCCACCATGTGCCTGGACCAGCCCGCCCGCGGGTCGGCTCGCCTCTCCCGGACCGGATTAATCCGGTCTGGTTCTATCTCCAAGGGACCCACGTATTGCGGGTCCCTTGTCTCACCAGCTGGGTTCTGAAGACCCCGGTCTCCCGCAAGCGCACCGACCGACAAAAGCCGATTGGCCCGGGTCCCCGCCTCGCTGCCCCCCCCCCCCCCCCCCCCCCCCGCTGGCACCTTGCTGTCGAGCCGCCGAAGACCGCCCGACCAACCACTGTGCCCGATCACCGTGCCTCCACAGACCGCCCACCGGACCGCCGCGCAAACCCGCCGGAGAACCCAGATCCGCCGGAAAAACACCCAAAAACTCTTCAGACTTCGTCGAATCACTACGGTCGCCTCAGGACTCGGATTTTCAAACTGAAATAGGCGTTGGAAAGCTTATAACGATACCTGATCATATATTTTATTTTATCTACAGTTTAACATAGTTTTCATTCTGTAATTTAAGTTTGAAGTAGATGCGGTAATTGAAAACAAATAACACACTATCCTACCTTGTTGGGCGTAGCCCGTAGCTTCTCAAGCGATCCGCCTTCACCGGATTTGAAACCACCTTGGAGAGGAAGGCTTGAGGAGCTCAAAAGAGGGCTTGGTTGAGTTTGAGACTTCCTCCAGAGGAGTTGGATTTAAGGAGAGGGGTGGGTTAGGTTTGTCTTAAGTAAGGAATTAAATAAACTTTTAATTAATCCTTTAATCAACCACATACAGACCCACGTCTGAAACTCCCGACGGGGTCAAGATTAAGCCTCACTTAGGGTAAAATACATGTTATGAGCTCAACGGTGGTCTTGGAATTTTATTCTGAGCATCCATTTGAAAGTTATAAAATTTAACGCCTGAGGCCGCTAAATTACGAAAACGCCGCCGGTGACATTTTTCACAAATGGTCCACGCCTGTGAAAATTACACCCCTCCTAGGGTAAGAAGCATGCTCCGGACTCAACGGTGCCCTCAGTTTTCCCTTAAAAGTTACCGTTTAGGATTTATTTCATTTATTTGGCGTGCCCAGTGCGAACATGCTGAAAATTTAATTCTGGCCACACCGGGGCTCGGAATCGCACGCCGTCTGAAGGCGCTACTATGGAATAACATAAATAATATTCCAAAGTCTTTTATAGAAAAAACCATGTTCTTAAATTTAGTATTTTTCTATTTTGGTGAGTCTATTCGAGCCTCCCCATATCAGTAACTTGGTTTTTTCCTTGGTGTTAGTTTTGTGGCAGGGAGTCTTGTTCACAGCTAAATATCCACAAACTTCTTCCTTGGGTAAATGTTGGGATTGGAGTGTGACAAATGATTTTGTTGAAGTAAGTTTGTGGTAACCTTATTCGTATTCATTTTCCATTTCAGGTAAATTTCTTGAGCCTCTTTGGGAATGTTGAAGGTGTTTTGTCTCGGGATGTTGGATTGTGTTTGGTGAGAGGATCCTTTCCTTTGATTGATCAACTGGAGGCACTTTTGCTTTTGGGGGTGGGTGAAACTTAGTAGGTATTTTGTTTTGGGTCTCTAAGTTCAATTGGTAGGTCCTTTTCTTTGTTTTTTGTGTTCTTGCCTCAATATTGTTGTTGTTCGCAAGGATTCTCCATGAGTTGAGAAGGAGAATCTATTCTTGTTTTCTAAACAGTATTGTTGTGCCTTTTGGGGGTGTAAATCATTATTGTGGGGAGAATTGTTACACTGTAACTTTTGAAATAATTTTTATTTTATTATTTTATCTTTCCTTGAAATTCTTTTTGAGTTGCGGACCGAGCCCGATTGAAGTTTTGCATTTTTGCTGATAAATTCTTGTTTTGGGTTTGACAACATCGGGCACACGGGCGGAGCACGGTTTGGGAACTGCATTCCTTCACCCAGGCTATAGTGACCCTAGCCTTTTACATATAACATTACATGATTTTAAGCATAATTATACATCATATTATAAGCCAAGGATCATAAAGTCTAGTGTTTTTGAAGAATAGGTACATAATTAAACATTATAAAAACAAATTTTTATTTAAAATCTATAATGAGCTCCTATCTTCCATTGTTCTCATATATCTGCATAGGATAAATTAGGAATAACATGAACAAAAGGATGAGCTAAAATCCTAGTAAGGGAATAACCATAAGAACAAAGCATTAGCACATAGGATAGAAGGCATGGCATGATGATATAAAAAAATGAATGTAACATATAGAATCATAACTTATAAACTTGGGATTATATAAACATGGAATCATAGAAATGTGGCAGTAACATAAAACATTACTTTAAGATGAGTCAAGGCTAACCGCCAAGATCATTTCTCATAGTAGCACAAGCTAAGGCTAACCGCCAAGACCGTTACACAAAACATCTCATGAGACTTAACTTTGTCCAATGAATTGGAGTGATATCTAAGCACACCCATATTAACTTTTCATGAATATGTTTTCAACATAAATAATCATACATAATCTATCTTACATAAACATAAGGGTTACCCATGGAAATAATTGGGTACCACAATCATGTCATAAAGCATAACAAGTGGGAATGACATAAAAGTGTCCATGAAAGAAGGGAACTAAAGTATACATGGAAATTAATAAGGGAAAAATATATATGTATCATGGTGAGTGATGTCAAGTATAAGTGACAACATGTACAAAAATTATTCAAGAAATTTTGGTATAAAAACATTTTTGAGCGGTTTTAAGGAAAATACCTTAGAGCCTTTAAAATATAAAAGGGAACAATCCTTTATACAAACTTGAAGTGAACCAGAAAGATTTTCAAAATAAAAAGACTTATTTTATAAAGACAATTCTGGCTTAAAATAGAATATAGAGTGCACTTGAAATCGGGTAAGAATTTGGGAAGCTCCCTCAAAACAGGTTTGCTTATCGGGAAGTATTGAGGAGGGAATCACTTAAAACATGTATATACAAAAAAGATAATGATGGAAGGGTCATGATAAATGAGTTTTGTACATGTAAAAAGAATTTATAATATACACATAAATAGATAATACAACTTAATTTTGGTATAAGTAAATTTAAGGAAAACCGAAGGAATAATGGAGATTTGGGTAGAATTCCTTACGGATTATCGGCATGGTATCAGTTGTAATTAAGAGGGATTCATGAGAGAGAAATGGGTTTATCATCAATAATACATTATGAGGGAAGTATGGGGTAGGTGAGAAATCATACCCCCATTGTTAGGTATTACACATAAAATGGCATATCATAGAGGACATTCTTAAATAAAAGTGAAATGGAGAGGATCCCTTACCGTAAATCTGATGGTGATTTTTTCTTGAACTTAATGACCTAAATAAAAAAATTAGGTTTATTAATTAATAATTATAGAGCATATTATATATGTAAAATATTTATTATAACCTTTTTAAGTTAATTTATAACCATTTTTATTGGTTATGAGGTTTAATTTCATTGTCTGAGTCTGTTTGCTATCTTGGTTTTAATGATTGGTTCATGTTCTGATAAACTTGTATGATGAAGTTTATTGTCTAGAATTGAAGTTATATTTTATTATTTAACATATATAAGGTTACATGGTTGAAAATTTAATTTTGTTACTTTTATTGAAGTCGAATCATTATATAAAACTTTAGTGATAACCTTTTAGGTTAATTGGCGGTTTTTTGGCCACAATGAACATGTTTTGTCTTATAAATAAAAACCGAGTGTAAAAAAGGATTACAGAACCATAGATGAGACATCCACTATATATACTAAAGTTGGGTGTTTCCCAGCTGATGTGTCGCCTCCACATTAAACCACGTCACCCATTTCTCCTATCCAATTACCGTTCTGCCCTACACTATACATTCGTACACCCGAAATACCCCTTGCTTCTCATCTCCGACAAAAAAAAAAACGCAACCCAACATCGTGATTAGGGTTACCTTATTCCATCTTCATCCTCCCGCTATGAGCTCAATCTACAGGCATTTCACCCATACCACTCGCGATTTCCGTCCGGTGATCCTAGGCTTCCCGCTGAACTTCCCACTGAATGTCGATGTCTCCCTTCACAGATATCCTCTCGAGCCACACCGCACGACACCGCACCACCACCTATGCTTCCAGTCTCCTCCCTGACATCTCCTTCAACCATGGTATCCACATTATCCTAGATTCCCTCCACCACCATTTCCTGCAAATCTACGACTTCCTACTGCTCGGTCTACTCTCGATCGATACTGTATTTCACATACAACATGTTACTGATCATGCTTCCATTAAATATTTTACTCAGCGACGATTTTCTCCCTCCTCTCTCGCATTCTAGGGTTTCTCTTTGGCTTCAACCCGGAGGGGTGAGGCTCGCGAATGCGTTCAACTCCGGTGACGCCTCCCCCTTCCATCTTCCCATGTTATTTCTTTTTTCTCTTACAGTTTGGCGCTCGATGGTCTTCGCGACGCAGGTGAATAGTGTTGATGCTTTGAGGTTGGAAGCTCGGGAGGTGTTTTTGTGGCGCCGCCATTGGCGATGTTCCCCTCCCTCCTTGACGGCTTCTTCCACTTCCAATGGTTGGAATGATTTGGATTATGGCGTTGACCCTTCCACGGTTCAGATATGATGAGATCCATGCTCAGTGCGGTGGTTCTTGGTCACATCTACTCGGATCTCCTCGCTGGCGATTCTACCTCGGCACGGGGTTGGGCCTCCCAGTCCTAGGTGATGGTGGTTCCACTCCATGATCTTTGGTATGCATTCCTCATCGGGTTTCTTCTACGGCTATGATGTTGGAGGAGGTCTCGTGGCGGTGGCGGGGTTCTTCGAAATTTGGTTCTGGTGGCTGGGCCTTTGAAGGGATGATGTTGCTTCAATGGTTGTTTTTGTCTTTGTTTTCTGAATGATGAAGCTGGAATACTATTTATTGCTGATGTTTGATGCTGAGTATGAGATGCAGAAGGCGGAGGAGCAGCTCTGTTCGGTTCTTTGGCTTGGTGATGGAGGATATGGTCCTGTGAAGGTTTTATGTGTGATGATTGATGAATGTTTTTTTTCTGTGGAATGATGGTTGTGAAATTGTCTGCATTGTGGGTCAGCAGTTTTCATTTAATGGAATTTTCAACCAGTTCAACTACAAGGGGTGCTCTAGAGGAGGTTCAGAGCAGAGTTATTTCACTTGGTCATTGATATTCGGAATTTTCAACCAGTTCAACTACAAGCTGCTCCTGAAAACCCTCAATGCATCCTCCAATTTTCATCCGGTTTGATTTATTTCATTCAATTTATTTTCTTCAACATCATTTGTTGATACAGACAAGGGTTTTGCTGAAATCCTCTTTGTAATCAGGAAAATGCTACATTGCATTCAGATCCAAGCTTGAGTGGACCTTCGAACGCTGGTAGCTCATCTTCACCGAGTAGGTTTGTTGTTGCTTGAATTAGATCTGGTTGAATGAAAATTATTTTTTTGGATCTAGGTTCTTAGTTTTCGATTTCAATTTCAGTTTCGACTTCAATGTGGGTGGATCGTCTTCAAACTGTACGCTCACATCCAGTTTCCATTTGAGTGTGAAGTCTATTCATTTTTTTCATAATGTGAAATCTTATTAATTTTTTTAATGTTATGTCTATATTGCTTATTATTTTAATGTTTTCTGTATATTGCTTATTTGTTGCACGTTCTTCCGAATGAAATTTTATTAACGAATTGTACATTGATTCTACATTCCATTATCATTATAATGTTTCCCAATAATCTTACATTTCTTCTTCTATTCAGGTTGTTATATCAGCATCTCCGGTTATTCAATGCAATATTCACAATGATTCATGGTAGTTTTTCATCCGGTATTGATTCTACATTGCATTATAATCATTATTGTCCATTGTACATAATATGGTTACATTTCACACATTTACTATTAAATATAAAGAAAACCATTACAAACATGCATTGCCTATCAACCTCTAATGATGCAAGGTTTCAGATGAAATTACTAATGAAGGAACGCCAAAAAAATTGTGAGTTCTCTATTATGTTCACTTTAAAATTCTGTATTTATGATATTTATTTTAATATATATATACATTACAACTAACACAATAACAATTTCGATATCTATTTAGAATTATTCAATTACATCTATTCATCTCTCTTGTACTCCAATAAGTGGACCGCTGCCAACAAATGGCATCACACATGGAGACACACACATTCCATTAACACCATTAACTATCAATGGTTAGTTCTGTCTAATTTTCCTGTCTAAAGCTATATAATTATTACTACATTACATACTAACACAAATTAGTCATATCGAACATCTTCTATGTCGACAGTGCCTCTAGAATCGGCAGCCGAGACAACAATCTCTACAGGATCTAACAATAAAAAGCAAAGACAACATGCCTATGGAGAATCTCCACTTCCATTATGTAAGTATGATGTCAATGTTCTTCTAAATAACTTGTATATTTTAGTTGAATTTCCATTTTCTGAATAACTTTTAGATTTGAAGCTCATATCTGTGTTTTCATTTGCACTCTCTGATCGATTTCAGATTGCAATTGTTTTTAACTATTTTGTTTATGCATTTCCTGTTTAAAAGGTATGGGAAATTGAAAATACTAAACGCCAAGGATTCCTTAGGTTTAATGAGTTTGTTATGTAAATGTAGGTTGTACTATGGCTCCTTCAGTGCATTATTCTTCTTTCATTTTATTTAATGGTTTCATGCATACCTAGGTTTTATACTATATGTTTCAACCAACAAGTTTCTTTGGAACAAGGAGGATATGAATTTACGTTAAACCTCTTCAGGTTTGTAGGCAAGCAAATTAATTTCTCTCAAATTTTTCTTTCAATCAGAATTGTTGTCTTATCGCTGATGAATTTGTGGTTATAGCCTTTATCTCTAAAAATTCAAGTTAGACACATAATGAATTTGTTTAGTTTTATATATCATTCAATTCACTGCTTCACGTTGCATATGAATCAGATTCTCTCATTTAATAACCTAACAACATCATCTAATGAATATTAAATGTTGATTTGATAGTTGATTTGTTCCCATCCCATGGCATGTGTCATAGAGACTTCGAAGCCTCCACTAATGGAAGGTGTTGATGCCCTCACCACAGTGAAGGCAGACACTCTGATGAGCTATGCTGAATCTCAAGTCAATGGTCAGTTTCTCATCACTCAATAATTAATTGGTCTCTTTAGTTTCTTGAATGTAAAAAAATTACGTTGCCGAGACTGTACGGTTGAAGCCTTTATACCTTCCAAACAATGGATTACTTCAAAATCTCCAAATTGGGTAAAGCAGGAACTTGTAATTACAACTGGATGGAAAGGATCATAGTTTCATATTTTGTATGTTTTTATTAGATACCATTAGAGGCAGTTACATAAATATTTGATGGGTTGAAAATATTGAACATTGGAAAGCTTAAGCCACTGAAAGTTGCCTATCTTTTTAATGATTTAAGATCTACCTTATTGGTAAGAATATTGAACACATAATGAATATCTTTCCATTCAATTGTAAATTCAGTCATTTTCATGTGGCCTATATTGTGCCAAGGTTTCAAATTAAATGTGGTTTCTTTTTCTACTTGTAAAAAAACAGTGATTTCGATGCAAAGCCTATGATTATGCTTCTCGGTCAGTATTCAACTAGAAAAAAATACCTATATAAAACACTTTCTTAGGAGTGACTACCTAGGTAAGAAATATCATTTTCCACATCTTTTTGGGTTTCTTCATTTTTAAAGAATGATTAATTATATGGGTAAAACTTACTGTTTCGTTATTTCTTTTAATATTAGTGCACATTGGACCGAAGCCTACCATCGATCTATTTTTTGTTCTTATGGTATCATGATCGTTATTAATAATAATAATCATATTTATTTTTTTATATAGATGCTTTCCTTTTTCTTTGTTCTACTGACTGAATATACCAGAGTTTGGTTTGAAGGATCAATTCATTTCTTTTCCTGTTTGGGGAAATCATGTGGTTTTAATAACTCTGCAAAATAATTTTCTCTTTTGACCATAATCCAATGTAATGTAACTTATGATTCTTATTTCATACCGTGCGATTAATGGATCATTGTGTTATTTTACCCAATATGGACTCGATGAAAGGTGTATTCCTGGAAACACGATTGTAGTTCATGCAAAAATGCCATTTACTAGCCTGAAAATGTTTGGGGGATCTTTCTGATCCAAGTTCGAGTGTTCTCAAATGCCACATCCTGTGAGATACATACTAATAGGGGTTGAATCTATAACAACCATTGAATATAAATATCATTGAATCCTTCATTAATATTCTAGATATTGGATTACATCACATTTGTGGACAACCCCAGGGTTTTATCAGAATAGAAGAAACGAACACACTAATGCTATGACAATACATCTGTCATGAATTCCTTGGCTTTAACCAAGGAGGAGCTGCGTTAATTTTTTGTGACAATACATCTGCCAGAAAGTTTTAAAAACCTGTTTCTATTGTAAAAGTTGGTAGCAGGATGCTGTTACTTTTACAGAGGTTTGAGGCCCAAATCATTAAATAGGATAACAATGATATTGAGATTGATACATATTTTCAGCATAATGTCAAATTAAACAGATTTCGGTGATATCAGTTGTAGAGATTGTGAAATTAATGCTTTTTAGTATTTTGTGCTTTTTTGTTTACAAATTTTTAGGAATACAATTCTAAACAGATTGGATTTCCCATTTTACCAGTGGGTTTGAAGTCTTCATTATACATATTTTCTGACTTAACAATAAACAGGTGAATTGCCACCAAATTTGACACTTAGTAGCAGAAATATGCATGTTCTCATTATCATATGTAAGTTCTATATGGAGTTATAATACAATAATTCCACTTAACCATTAATTTCAGGTTTCACTAATTTCATTACTTTGTGCAGGCTCGAATATTTTATTTTCATGAGACATTTGTGCGGCATGGTGAGTGTGAATCAGGTGCATGTTCCATCCCAAATTCGAATTGTAGATGGTGATCTCCTACCATAGTACATTTGATTCCACCACAATAACTCCTCAAATAATGATGTCTGCAAGTCAATCCCTCTCAATAGCCACTTCATGTGGTCTAAATGGCATGTAATAATTCACAACCACTTTTGCTACTATTAATTTTAACTTACTTTTCAAATTTGATGTCATAACATGTATGGTACATATGGATTGATCTTACTATGACCTCTTATATATAGAGTTCTACAAAGAAAATGTGGCAATAAGTCAAATGCAGAGAAGCAGGACTTGTAGGCATTTTGAAATGATTTGCAAACTTCCTCCAAAAATAAAAATTGTTTTTCCTGTATTAGTTCTATGTTCAAATTTTATTTTGTTGTATCCATATTTTTCCCTTCTATTCCATTTATAAGTACCAATACTATCTAATTAAAAATTAATAAACATTACTATTACTGGGTAAATTTTACAAATATCATTTATTTTTTAATGAAAACCCTTTAATTTAATAGGCCATGCGTACGTACGGGTAAACTGACCATTAAAATATAGTGTTTTTTTGTAGATTACCTGTATGGGAGTTTCTATTATAATTTTCTGGCATATAGATAGATTTTCTAGCATATAGACATATTTTCCAAATAAGTTACTGTTATAATTTTCAGATTTTCCAAATCAATTTCAGTTAATTTTCTAGCATATAGGAAGGGGTTGGGCAGGTTGGAGGGGAGGGGAGGGGAGGGGAGGGGAGGGGAGGGGCTGGGAGGGGAGGATTATGGGAGGGGGTAGGGGGCTGCTGGGGGAAAAGGTTGGGCAGGGGGAGGGGAGGGGCTGGGGCTGGGCAGGTTGGAGGGGAGGGGAGGGGAGGGGAGGGTGATGGCAGGGGGGAGGGGCTACTGGGGGGAAAGTTTGGGTAGGGGGGAGGGGAGAGGGGAGAGGAGGGGCAGGGGCTGAGCAGGTTGGAGGGGAGGAAGATGGCAGGGGGGAGGGGGTGCTGGGGGGAAAATATTGGGCATGGGGAGGGGAGGGGAGGATGAGGCCAGGGGGAGGGGCTACTGGGGGAAGAGGTTTGGCAGGGGGAGGGGAGGGAAGGGGAGGGAAGGGTGATGGTAGGGGGAGGGGGCTGCTGGGGGAAAAGGTTGGGCAGGGGGGAGGGGAGGGGAGGGGTAGGGGCTGGGGTTGGGCAGGTTGGAAGGGAGGGGAGGGGAAGGGAGGAAGATGGCAGGGGGAGGGGTGCTGGGGGAAATATTGGGCAGGGGGGAGGGGAGGGGAGGGGAGGGGAGTATGAGGCCAGGGTGGAGGGGGCTGCTGGGGGAAGAGGTTGGGCAGGGGGAGGGGAGGGGAGGGGGCTACTTTATGTGATCCCGCCCATCCTATGTGCTACTTTGATTGTTCTTTTCATTCATGTCCATTTATATATTATTATGTATATACTTATTTTGTATGCTTCATGTCCATTTGAATGTTCTTTTTCAATTGGATATTTCATTCATGTCTATTTCTCGGTGACATTAATACTTATTCTTCATATTCAGGTATTCTGATGCTATATACTTATGTTGTATATATTATTATGTTGTATTCTTATGCTGCATATTCAGGTACTCTTATGATGTGTTAGACAAGGAAGATTCCAACCAATCTTATATTGGTGACGCAAAGATGAAATGCATTGGGAACATCTTCTACTTGTTGGAAAATTACTCCATGTCTAAACATTACAACATCTCTATTTGTGGACAACAATTTTTTTTTGTATTATAATTATTCCTTGGCACATCTCATTTTTTTTATTAGATAAACTATTCTTTAAGTAACTTCTCTTCAACTTTTTCTTTCAAAGTATGTAATATTTTTTCCCTAAATGTAGTTTATATTGAAGTCAGGTTTCCATCCTTGACTATTCCAAAGTGTTTCACATTACAATTGATGTATCTTAATTTAACATTTTATATTGATGTCTTCTTAATAGATTCACTTATAATTCCAAATTATTAACCACTTATTTGTGAGTAAAATACATTAAACTTTACTGTTTATTCACAACTATTACAAATAGTACTCTTAAGAAGACATATAATAAACTATTATGTTTTATAAATAGTAATCTATAGTTAATAATAAGAATTATTTTATAGTGTCATGAATCGCACGGGCGGAGTACTATTAATACATATATTATGGTCTGGTTAAACCATGAAAATGGTTTCATGACCAGAATTGAATACTGTAACAAAAATTAAAAACTCATCGTCCTTGAATGTGGTAAATTAACACATTTTAGATGGTGTCTTTACTACTAAAATAAAATAAGAGTAAAGGAGAGATGATAATAACTTATTCCATTATCATAAGAACATTACATTACATGAAAGGTGTTGTATTTTTCATAACATTTTGATTAGGAGAGGTAAGTATAGAAAAGAAAATAAATGAACTTCAAAAAGAAAAAGAAACAAAAGAAAAGAGGAATTTATCTCTTGATTCAATCTTCTTTGAGAGCCTCTTAAGGGGAAAGGATTTGGTCTTTGGAGGAGACAAAGGGATGTTGGAAATGAGGGAGGATCTTGGGGAGTGATTTGGGAACAATATAGGAAATAAATGAGGCTTGAGATGAGTGAAGCGAAGTGGTAAGGATGGGTGGTATTTATAATGGAGGAGAGGAGGGTTTTTATAATATTATAATCATTAGTTTATTATTTTTCTATAATAAAAGAAATAGTGATGATTCCATGATCAAGAATAGTAATAAATGCAAGTTAGTTTGAACCAATTGGGCTTACATCAGCAGATTATCATCAGTGACTCAATAAATCCATTATTTAGCATTTATCGTAAATTGTCATATTTTACTATTCATCAAAAATTCAAGTATTTTAGAAAAATCCCAAAAAGTCACCCTAACCATTTTTCGACTTGTAGAATGAAAAAATGGAATCCATTTTTCAAAAAAAAAATATAAATATGATTATTTTAATTTTTAATTAAAATCACAATTTGAAAAATAACAATTTTAAAACATTTATTTTCTTATTCCAATATATAGGTATATCATATCCCACTTGAATATTATTTATATACTATCATAGTTAAGGTTACTATTCATTAGGTTATGTCACTATTCATAAGGGAAACATTACTATCCATAAGGGTATGTTACTATTCACTAAAAATTAATTTGGTTATATTAGACTCCAAATAACTTATTGATCGCAATTGTGTGTGTTAGATTTTCAAAATTCAAATCACAGAAGTGACAAAATTATGTTTAAAGGTCACATAACACTTAATAGTTCGTTATGTTGTGATTTAAAATGATTTTATGACATAATTATAATAATGTAATTTTCATTGAAAACTTTGGGTCGTTACATTATCCCACCCTTATGAAGTTTCTCCCTCAAAATTTAATTTTACATTCTAATGCATAAATAGCTGTGGGTACTTTTCCTTCGTTTCCTCCTCCAGTTCCCATGTAGCCTCTTCGTACTTATGGTTCTGTCATAGTACTTTGACCAGGTGAGTAGTCTTGTTATGTAGAACTTTATCTTTATTAACCAAGATCTTTACTGAATACTCCCCGTAAGAAAGATCATCCTCCAACTGTACCACCTCTAAAGAGATTACATGTGAAGGTTCTGGTATGTACTTCCTTAAGAGGGATACATGAAAGAAATCATGTACTTTGGAAATGGTAGGCAAAAGTTCCAGTCGATAGGCCACAACTTCAACACGATCAAGGATCTTGAAGGGGTCGATGTACCTGGGACATAGCTTCCCTTTCTTCCCAAATATCATGACCTTCTTCCACAAACATATGTGGAGAAATATCATGTCTCCAAATTTGAACTCAAGGTCTCATCAGTGATTTTCTGCATAACTCTTTTGTCAACTTTGGACTTCCTTGATGTGATAATAAATGGTTTTCACCTTATCTACCATTTCTTTGACCATTTCATGTCCTATAAGCTTACTCTCACCGACTTTATCCCAACACGCTGGTGTTCTACACCTTTTCCCATAAAGGGATTCATATGGTGCCATTCAGATGCTTGAGTGGGAACTGTTGTTGTAGGAGAATTCAACCAGTGCAATATTTTGGTCCCATCCTCCTTTTAATTCCATCGAACATGCTCTCAACATGTCTTCTAGTTTCAGAATAGTTCACTCATATTGTCCATCATTTTGAGGAAGATAGGCCGTACTGAAGTTCCATAGTGCTTAGAGCATGTTGGAGACTTTTCCAGAACTTTGAGGTGAATCTCAGATCTCAATCGGATACAATAGATAGTGGTACTCCATGAATCATTACCACATATTTGATATATATCCATGCAAGTTGATCCAATGAGAAGTCCTCTCGAATTACGATAAAGTGATCTATCTTTTTAAGATGATCCACAATAACCCATATATCATTGTTTCCTCTAGGTTTCCTTGGAAGTCCAGTGACAAAGTCCATGGTGATGTTCTCCCACATCCATGTTAGTATGGGTAGTGGTTACATAATCCCCTTATAATTTTGTCTTTTGGCCTTCACTTGTTAACATACTAGGCACTTTTATGTATATTCAACAATATCCCTTTTCATATTGTCCCACTAGAAGTTTTCTTGAAGATCTCGATAAATCTTTGTGCTCCCTGGGTGAATAGAGAATGTTGAGCTATGTTCATCATTTAGAAGATCCTCCTTTATCTCTAGATCAGATGGTACACATAATTGTGAACCAAATATTACAAATCCTTCCTCATGAATCATGAACTCAGAAGATTTCCCATTTTTAACAGCTTCCACCATTTTTATAATTTTCACATCTTTTCTTTGATCAACATTTATTTTCTCCATGAGGGATGGTTGAGCAATCATTTGAGAAAGTATTGATGATGTTACTCCCTTAATGATTCACATGTATATACTTTGAAAATATAAGAGGGTTATATCTTTTTCAATTCTCATAATTGATAAAGATATAATATCCTTTCTACTTAGAGCATCTGCCACCTTGTTTGCCTTACCAGGATGGTAGGGGATTGAGCAGTCATAATCCTTGATGATCTCTATCCATCATCATTGGAGCATATTAAGCTCTTTTTTTATGAATATATATTTGAGAATATTTTGATCAGTATATATCTCACACTTCTCCTCATAGAGATAATGCCTCCAGATTCTTTACGCAAAGATCATAGTCGCCAACTCCAGATCATGCATAGGATAGTTTTTCTCATGGATTTGTCGCTACCTTGAAGCGTAGGCTATCACTTTATTATTTTTCATCATCAAACGGCCTAAGACCTTATTTTAAGCATCATTTTACACCACAAAAAGTTCTCCACTTGTTGGGAGTGTGAGTATTGGCATGGTGATTATCCTCTTTTTCAACTCCTTAAAACAGTCTTCACATTTCTGAGTCCAAAAAAACTTTACTACCTTTCGTGTCATCTTGGTCATTGGGTTCTAGAATCATGAAAAGTTTTTCACAAATCTTCAATAATACCCAACTAGACCCAAAAAGATATGGATCTCCATTACAGAAGTTTTCTTGGTCCACTCTTCAATTGCCTTTGTCTTGGAAGGGTCCATAGATATCTCTTTGTTGGTGATAACATGCCCCAATAATGATACTTCTTCCATACAAAACTCACATTTAATATAATTTTCATATAACTTCTCCCTTCACAAAGTTTTTAAAACAGTATTCAAATGGTCCTCATGTTCCTCCGTGCTCTTGGAGTACATCATAATATCATTAATAAAGACTACCACAAATTTGTCGAGATAATATATAAGGAATCTATTCATTAAATCCATGAAAATTGATGGAGAATTAGTGAGTCCAAAGGGTATCACTATTGTCACGACCCGTCCCCTGGGGCCTGTATCGTGACTACCCTAAGCCCGCCTTCCATAGGCCAGGGGTTGGAGACTAGAACCAAAGGAGTATTTTTCCAAATCTGGGAATGCGTTGCCTTTATAAAACGTAAGACACACACAACCAGAGTACAAGCAGAAGAAATAACTAAGAAAAGCTATATAATAAGTGTGCTGAAAGTACAAAGGGGCCGGAATACAAGCCCAACTGTAAAGTACAAAATACAACTGAAAGCAAGTACAACTAAAAAGGGACAAATAGTTGGAGGGTGAAAGCAGCTCCTGGATCGACCTCTGGGGTTCCTACCTGAAGGGTAGGTACAGATAGCCTCCTCAGTGCTCCACGTCTGTCTGTCTCCTCCGGGTACCGTCTCGTCCTGAGGTCCACCTCTGGGTACCGTCCAATCCCTGTACACTCCACCTCGGTCAGCGTTGTCCATCGTCTGCATCCAACACAACGAGGTGCGGGCATAGCCCATGCAGGGGCGAGTATAACGATACTCAGTAGGGACCCCGAGACCCTCAAGGTCTCACAAAATCCAACAAGGATAACCACAAAGTAATGAAATCAACAGATAACCATTACTTATGTATATGCCCATACATATACCTAAGTTATCAAGTAACCCATCTAAATCATGAGGAAAACACAAATATCAATGACTCAGCTCAACCAGGATTTTTATTCACAAAGTCGAAACCACGGATGCTGGAGAACTCCTCCTCTGTCGAGTATAGTGGGTCTGCCGCTACAACCAAGCTCTTCCCACTAACCTTGTACTGCTGAATTACTCCACCTGTCGAGTACTATGGGCTTGATACTACAACCAAGTGCTTCCCACCATGGGTTTGCCACTACAACCAAGTGCACCCCCTCATAGCCTACATAGGTACTCCTTCTGCCAAGTACCGTGGGTCTGCTGCTACAACTAAGTGCTCCTCCACCGTGGGTCTGCTGCTACAACCAAGCGCACCCCACTCGGACATCCGAATCACTCCGAGTCGATCGATCAGAAGTCGTCAAGTCTCAACCAGCTATTAGGTCTCTGCAATCTGCTCACTCGTCAACGGCAGGGTCCGCTTCACGAGCATCGATCCGATACTCCAAGTGTCATGAATTATCACGTAGAAGTATCATTAAGTACCTCCTCATCAAAGGGGTCTCAACTCAATAGACGACGTGTCAAACGGACGCCCGGTCTGTGAGTTATTAGCCTTTTTGTCCTGGGGGCCCGGTTGGTTTCGTGTATGAACCAACCTGACCATATCTCAAATGTACCCCGAACTCCCAAGGTTTATACTCAAAGGGATCATTTCTCAAAGAGATTACTAGCGCTACTGATGATTCGTCAAACGAACATCCAGTCTGAGAGTTATTGGTTTTTCCGTTCCAGGGGCCCGGTTGGTTTTTAATATAAAACCAACCCGACCGTACTCCAACTGCATCCAAAACTCAAGTGGAGTATGCCAAAAGAACTTTCTCATCATAAGGAATCCAATTTAATTGACGACACGTCAATCGGACATCTGGTCCTTAAGTTATAAGTGTTTTCGCTCCGAGGGCCCGGTTGGTTTCGGGTTCGAACCAACCCATCCAGACCCAAAATTCACCGAAACCTTGAGTGTAATATATCGAAACTACCGCCTCGATCCGAGGAATTCTACGCAACTAACAGTGTGAAGATCGGAGGTCCGTAGCACAAGTTATGGGAAATTAACTGTAAACTGTCCGAAAAGGGGGGTTTGGGCTCGGTCCGACCTGACCCAACCCACCCTGGGTCGGCCCGAACCGGGTCTGGCCCGATTTGGCGCGGCCTGCCCCGGCTTGACCAGGGGTGGGGGGGGCGTTGGCTTGGCCAGCAGGTTGAGCGAAACGGGGGCGCGACCCTCGGTTTTCTGGCGCGGCTTTAAGCCATGCCTCATTAATACCGGAACGGCTGATCTGTTCCGGTTCCACCCACCACCGCGGCTCAGCCATGGCGGACTGTTCCGGCGGCACGTCGTTGCCTTCTGCGGACCACCGGACGCGCTCCGGTGGTCCGTTTCGCCCACCGCATGCGCCTATATTCATATCGGGACCCGAACTCCACTGTGAAAGCTCCAAATCGTTGTTGCGGTCCCATTTCATCGTCGCCCGTCAGTCCATGCACAAACGTACAACCAGCGGAGGTTCCAGACTTGTTCGTTAACCCGTGCCTTCCGCGTTAGAGGCTCAAACCATAATTCATCATAAAATAATGCCCAAGTACGAAGGTACAATACACATATAAAAAATTATACAAAAACAACCCCCTACCTCGAAAATAACGTTGCATGTCGTCGAGCCATGGGAAGAGGATTCGAAGACGACGTCAGGGTGCATCCGAGGAGATAACGTAGTTTTTGGCGAGCGGCGTCTTCTCCTTTGTCATGGGGGAAAAGGAAGAAAGACATGTCGTCGTTCTTCAGTGGAATCAGCATTCTTTTTCGACGAGGATGTCGTTATTTATGGTCGTTAACGTTCTTTGTCGAGAGAAAGAGATACACTAATCTTAAAAATCTCCAGAGCCTCCCCAAAACAACAAAAACCCACCACAAAATAATATCTTTGGCTATTATTAATTTAAAAGGTTGAGCCAAAAATTAATTGCATGATAGACAATTAATTTGAGGTGTTGGCATAATTAAAACAAGGGAAGTCCATGAGATTAATGGGGGTTCAAGGAGTTAAAGAGGAGAGTTGAAGGAAGGTGAGGAGTTAGGGGTTCGTGTGGTCCCCAACTCCCAAATATCCTCTTATGGGAGGTTATGTGGGTGTGGGCCCGACCAACAACCTCCCCCTTGTAGGATATAACTACCGGAGATAAAATAAGATTTTGTTCCACAATTTTATTTATTTTATTCTAAATCCCCAAAATTAACTTCCAACCCGCATAAAACGCAACTACGGTAAAGGTCCCCTTAAGAAATTATCGGCGTTGCGAGTTCATCGGTGTCATTGGATTTTAATTCCGAGCACCTATTCAAAAGATAGAAAAACCCGCACGTACGTTTACTGAACGTACCCGAAAAAAACTTCGGAAATTTATTCCGGGCACTCCGGGCCTCGGAATCAAGTGCTGTTAGAAGCCAAAGACTCGTAAAATTCCAAAGTATTTAAGAAAAAAAATTTCATGAAATTTACGGGTCTTTACATTACCCCCACCTCAGGGCTTTACGTCCCTGTAAAGCTACAACACTCACTAGGGAAAACATATGGGGGTACTGAGCACGCATCTGAGCCTCTCGCTCCCATGTGCTCTCCATGAGGTTTCTGTGCTGCTAGCGAATGCACACCAGAGGAATCGATCATCCACGTAGGACCTGCTCCTATCGATCCTCAACCTCTACTGCAACCTCCATGGAAGTCGCCCTATCATCGGTGTCCAGATCCCCGTGGTCGATGATGCGGGACGGTTCGTGCACGTATCTCCTCAGCTGAGATACATGGAAGTCATCATGCACCCAGTGCAACTAAGGTGGAAGGGCCATGTGGTAAGCCACCTCGCCTACTCTGCTGAGGACATGGAAAGGTCTGATGAAACGCGTAGATAACTTGTCGCCTCGACCAAATCTCCGTAGACCTCATCGAGGTGAGACCCGTAAGAAAACGTGGTCACCATCCTCGAACACCTGTGGTCTTCGTATCCTATCAGCATAGGACTCATGTCTGCTCTGTATAGTCTTCATCCACTCCTGGATGATCTGTACCTTCTCCAACGTAGCTTGCACTATCTCTGGTCCTACAAGAGTAGCTAAGATTTTCCCTTTTCCAAAAAGAGAAATCCGGTCTCATCCTCTGGATGAACCACATTATTTGCCTAATATAGTCAATCCTGACATGAATGATACTAATTCATGCCATGTAAGACATCATAAGGCTTCGACGCTACTACCAAGATATCCAACCGTTACTCTCACCTCCAAGGGTTGAGTCACACTGTCAGCATCAGTGTGTGGTTACGGGGTCTCCTCTAGTAGAAATATTGAAAGTGAGGGTCAAGTCAACAGTTTTAACCGGAACCTATTAGTATTAACCACACAAAAGGCAGGAAGGAAAACGTCACAAAGAAAAGTGTATTTTATTACTACAGCTCAAAGTAAAAAGACACATAACAACCACAAACAAAAACTTCAAAGAAACTAGAAGCACCAAGAACAAAGGCCTCCATGCCTGTAACTAGTCCCGCTCTTTTCGCCTGCTTCTAGAGCTCTATAGTTGTATGCTTCAGTTTCTTGAAGTTGTGCTCTCCCATGTCCACTTGTTTTCTGTGGTCGGGGTGGACCTCCTGGTGGTGGTGGTGGCAACACCTCGAAGCGTCGTACACCTCCAGCTACACGGCCAGCTCCTCTGCCTCGGTCTCCTGCTCCTTGCGGTCCACCTCGATCGAACCTCTGCCTCTACCTGGGAGGTCCTTCGTCTATCTGTTGATCATCTGTATGGTGGGTCGGACAGTCACATGCCATGTGACCAATCCTGCCGTAAGAGTAACATTTTCTGATCCTAGTAAGTCATTCTCCACCCTGGGTGCCTCGCACACACGATCCTGAGTCATGCGGTCGACCACCTGTGGCTCTGGTCCTCTTGGACCTCTGCGTCATATGTCTACTACCAGCTGCAGAAGACTCCACTACATGTCGACTAGTGGTAGGTCCTTCTGCTGGAGTTTGCTCAGCAAGGAAACTCTCCACTAGGAGGGCTTTCTCCAACACCCCTGTCTGCGTTGAGATTCTATGAGAAACAACTGAAGCTCTAATCTCTCGCCTGAGCCCCTGCTCGAAGGTCCGGACCCTGAAGAACGGGTCCCGTACCATATCTGTAGAGTAGTGCGAGAGTTCTGTGAACCTCGATGATTATTGCGCCACTATCATGCTACCATACTGTAGATGCAGTAGCTCCTGTATATGCACCGCTCGAAGGGTGGATGGTACAAACTCTACTCGGAACAGGCTCTCGAAGTCTGCCCATAGAAGTGTCGCCTTGTCGTGCATCTGGAGCATCAGGATCCACCATCTGCCTGCTGCTGCCTGTAGGAGGCTGGTAGCAAGGATCACCATAAAGTTTGATAGTGTCCCTACCAGTCTAAAGACTCTCGGCACAGCCTCCAGCCAATCCTCAGCCGCTTGTGGGTCCATTTCTCCCCATAACCTGGGTGGCATCTGGCACTAGAACTCGTGCAGTGTGATCAAGCGGCGTGCACTCTCTGCTACTAGGGCCGGTGGCATCGGTGTCCCAATGGGTGGTAGTACCACTGGTGCCTCAACTGGAAGAGGGCCCTGTACTGAGGCCTCGTCGCTTGGTGGGCTATCAGTACATACAACTCTCGGGGCTCTAGCTGGTCGTCTGCAAGGTGGCATCCTGAAAGGAACAGATGTGACACAGTCAAAAGACTATACCTGGTGAGCTGACCTGGTTTGAGTTGACTAAAATAAATCTTTTGAAAACACACACACAATCAGTGTTTTTGTGCACTGAGTCGGAAATCAGAATTGAGGGTCCTAGTGTATGGATACGTCGGCCACTCGCACCAACACTCAACTCCCTGAACAGAAAACCGCACTTAGTACCCTTAACACTATTGCTTCATAGAAAGAAAATATCAGAGTCCTAAGTTCTGTGGTTGAACCGACGTCCTCTGATACCAATTTGTCACGACCCGTCCCCCGGGGCCCGTATCGTGACTACCCCAAGCCCGCCTTCCATAGGCCAGGGGCTGTCGACTAGCACCAAAGGCATATTTTTCCAAATCTAGGAAGGTGTTGCCTTTATAAAACGTAAAAAACACACAACCAGAGTAAAAGCCGAAGAAATCACTAAGAAAAGTTGTATAAAAAGTGTGCTGAAAGTACAAAGGGACTGGAATACAATCCCAATTGTAAATTACAAATACAACTGAAAGAAAATACAACTAAAAAGGATCAAACAGCTAGAAGGTGAAAGAAGCTCCTGGATCGTCCTCCGGGGTTCCTACCTGAAGGGTAGGTATAGATATACTCCTCAGTGCTCCACATCCATCCATATCCTCTGGGTACTGTCTCGTCATGAGGTCCACCTCCGGGTACCGTCCATTCCTCATACACTCTGCCTCGGTCAGCGCTGTATGTCGTCTGCATCCAACACAATGAGGTGCGGGCATAACCCGTGCAGGGGTGAGTATAACAATACTCAGTAGGGACCACGAGACCCTCAAGGTCTCACAAAATCCAACAAGGATAACCACAAAGTAATGAAATCAACAGATAACCATAACTTAGGTATATTCCCATACATATACCTAAGTTATCAAGTAACCCATCTCAATCATGAGGAAAACACAAAGGTCATTGACTCAGCTCAACCAAGATTTTTATTCATGAAGTTGAAACCACGGCTGCTGGAGAACTCCTCCTATGTCGAGTACAGTGGGTCTGCCGCTACAACCAAGCTCTTCCCCCTATCCTTGGACCGCTGAAGTACTCCACCTGTCGAGTAATGTGGGCCTACTACTACAATCAAGTGCTTCCCACCATGGGTCTGCCGCTACAACCAAGTGCACTCCCTCATAGCCTACAGAGGTACTCCTTCTGTCGAGTACCACGGGTCTGCCACTACAACCAAGCGCTCCTCCGCCGTGGGTCCGCTGCAACAACCAAGCGCACCCCACTGGGACATCCTAATCACTTCGAGTCGATCGATCAGCAGTCGTCAAGTCTCAGTCAGCAACTAGGTCTCTGCAATCTGCTCACTCGTCACTAGGAGGGTCTACTCCACAATCCTCAAGATGATACTCCAAGTGTCATGAAGTTTCACATAGAAGTATCACTAAGGACCGCCTCGTCAAATGGGTCTCAACGCAACAAACTGCGCGTCAAACGGACGCCCGGTCTGTGAGTTATTAGCCTTTTTATCTCGGGGGCCCAGTTGGTTTCGTGTACGAACCAACCCGACCGTATCTCAACTATACCCCGAACTCCCATGGGGTATACTCAAAGGGACCGTTTATCAAAGATATTACCAGTGCCTCTGACGATTCATCAAATGGACGTCCGGTCTAAGAGTTATTGGCTTTTCCGTTCCAGGGGCCCGATTGGTTTTTAAGGTAAAACCAACCCAATCGTGCTCCAGCTATGTCCAATCCTCAAGTGGAGTATGCCAAAATAACTGTCTCATCATAATGAATCCAACGTAATTGATGACACGTCAATCGGACGTCCGGTCCTTAAGTTATAAGCATTTCCGCTCCGAGGGCCCGGTTGGTTTCGGGTTCGAACCAACCCGTCCATACCCAAACTTTTTCAAAACCTTAATTGTAATATACCGAAACGGCCGTCTCGATCCGAGGAATTCTACGCAACTAACGGTGCGTCGATCAGAGGTCGTTAGCTTAGGTTATGAGAAATTAACCGTAAACAGTCCGAAAAGGGGGGGTTTGGGCCCGGTCCGACCCAACCCAACCCACCCTGGGTCGGCCCGAACCGGGTCAACCAGACCCGGGTCCGAGTCCGGACCGGTTCAGCATGGCCCAGCCTGGCTGGCGTGGCCTGGCACGGCCCGGCCCGACCGGGGGGGGGGGGGGGGCGCTTGCTCGGCCAGCTGGCTGAGCGAAATGAGGGTGCGGCCCCAAGTTTGCTGGCGTGGCTTTAAGTCGCGCCTCATTAATACGGGAATGGCTGAGCCGTTCCGGTTCCACCCGCCGCCACGGCTCAGCCGCGGTGGACTGTTTCAGCGGCGCGCCTCCACCACCTTCCGCGAACCACCAGACGCGCTCCGGTGGTCCATTTCGCCCACCGCCTACGCCTATGTTCATCTCAGGACCCGAACTCCACTACAAAAGCTCCAAACCGCCGTTGCGGTCCCGTTTCGTCGTCGCCCGTTAATCCGTGCACAGACGTACAACCAGCGGAGGGTCCGGACTTGTTCGTTAGCCTGTGCCCTCCGCGTTAGAGGCTCAAACAATAATTCATCATAAAAGAACACCCAAGTATGAAGGTACAATACACATATATATAATTATACAGAAATAACCCCATACCTCGAAAATAACGTTGCACGTCGTTGATCTGCGGGAAGAGGATTTGAAGACGACGTCGGGGTGCGTCCGAAGAGATAGCGTAGTTGTTGGCGAGCTACATCTTCTCCTTTGTCGTGGAGGAAAAGGAAGAAAGTCATGTCGTCGTTCTTCGGTGGAATCAGCGTTCTTCGTCAAAGAGGATGTCGTTCTTCGTGGTTGTCACCATTCTTCGTGGAGAGAAAGAGAGACACTAATCTTCAAAATCTCCAGAGCCTCCCCAACACAACAAAATCCCACCACAAAATAATAGCTTTGGATATTATTAATTCAAAAGGTTTAGCCAAAAATTAATTGCATGCTAGACAATTAATTTGAGGTGTTGGCATAATTAAAACAAGGGAAGTCCATGAGATTAATGGGGGTTCAAGGAGTTAAAGAGGAGAGTTGAAGGAAGGTGAGGAGTTAGGGGGTTGTGTGGGCCCCACCTCACAAATATCCTCTCATGGGAGGTTATGTGGGTGTGGGCCCCACAAACAACCTCCCCCTTGTAGGATATAACTACCGGAGATAAAATAAAATTGTGTTCCACAATTTTATTTATTTTATTCTAAATCCCCAAAATTAACTTACAACCCGCATTAAACGCAACTGCAGTAAAGGTCCCCTTAAGCAATTACCGGCACTGCGAGTTCATCGGTGTCCTCAGATTTCAATTCCGAGCATTGGTTCAAAAGATAGAAAAACTTGCACGTACATTTACTAAACTTACCTGAACAAAACTTCAGAAATTGATTCCGGCCACTCCTAGCCTCGGAATCAAGTGTCGTCAGAAGCCACAGACTCGTAAAATTCCAAAGTATTTAAGAAAAAAATTTCCTTGAAATTTTAGGGTCTTTACAAATATAAACTCATAGTTTCCATACCTCATTCAAAATGCAGTCATTGGAATATATTTCTTCCTCATCTTTAATTGGTGATATCCTAACCAAAGGTCCAACTTAGAGAAATAACTTTCCCCATAAAGCTGATCAAACAAGTCATATATTTGTGGTAGTGGATACTTGTTCTTTATCATGATTTTATTGATCTCATAATAATCAATGCAGATGTGCATTTATCCATCCTTCTTCTTGATGAAGAGGACTAGACACACCCCTTGGTGAAGCACTCAGGCGTATAAAACCCTTCTCTAGATTCTCCTGTAACTACTTCTTGAGCTCTTCCAGCTCTACGATGTCCATTCGATAAGGTTTATTTGATATAGGTAGAGATCCAGGAATAAGTTCAATTGAGAACTCAACCTCTCGGTTAGGAGGAAGACCAGACAACTCTTCAGGGAATACATCAGTGTAATCCCTCATGATGGGCATGTCTTCAATCATGATTCTCTTTTTTGTACCAATCATTTGAGTTAGGCATGCTTTCTCATAAGAAATTAATATCCACACTTGAGACAATGATTCTAAAGGATATTCATCTTACTCCTTACACTTGTAAAGAATTGGAGGATGCTTCGGGATGTGAAGAGTGATATCCCTTTCCCAACAGTTGATGTTTACATTGTATAAAGATAGCCAATCCATGCCCAAGATAGCGTCAAAATCCTCTAAAGGAAGTATGAAGATATTTTCTAGGTGGTTCAGTACACAAACGTTAACTGGGGAGGAGTTATAAACCATGGATGCAATAATTTCCCCATTCTCTATTCTCATAGATAACTTATCCTCCAAATTTTGAGGTGGTGTTTGAATAGTTCTACTAAACTTGTATGATATGAAAGAATACATAGAACCAGAATCAAATAGTATGTTCTCTATTCTTTAATGAATAAATATCATACCTATCACAACATCGTTGTTTGGATCCACCTTATCAGTAGTGATAGAATAAGCCCTTTCTTGTTTCCTTGGAGGTTGTTATTGATTTCCTCTGCCAACCCTTGGCTTAGGGAAATGTTTCACGTAATTTCCATGCTCCTTGCAGTTGTAACATTGTACTGCAGGATGAGTGTTGATCTGAACCTTCCTTTCATCTTCCACATTAGCAGGATTCTTCATATCCCTTCAGCAGTTCTTGGCCAGATATCCTAACTTTCCACATTTGAAGCAATTCCTAGTTTCCTTTAGATAGTTCCCAGGATACTTCTTCCCATAGATTTTACATGTGGGATACTCAGGATTCTTTCCAACATGGGATTTGTTTGTTGAACCACCCATGTTGTTCTCCATTTTCCACTTCTTGTCACCGAGCAAATGAGACAACTAAGAGTCTCCAATCTCCATTTCAACCATTAGGGAACAGCGGAAAATCTCCTCATAACTGTCAAAGTAACGAATTTCCAACACCTTCTGTAGACTTAGCTTTATCCCACTAAAGAAGCGATCCACCTTGATTTCAGTGTTCATGACAAAGCCAGAGGTGTACCTTAAAAGCCTTGTAAAGTTTTCTTCATACGCCCTAATGGACTCATATTCATTTTACTTGTGTCCAAGTAACTCTCTTTCCATCTTGAGATAGAGGGTTTGAGGAAACTATTTATTGAAAAAAACTCTTTAATTCCTCCCAATCCATGGAATCGATTTCCTCCTGGGGATTCGTATTCTTGATCAGTTTCCACCACTGATTATCTTCCACATCAAAATGATAGACCGCTAGTACGACTTTCTCTTCTTTTGAGCACTGGAGGATGGATAATATCTTTTCAATGGAGTTAACCCACAGTTACACGAGGAGGGTATTAGAAGATCCACTAAACATGGGAGGCCTTTTCTGTATGAAGGATTCTATGGCAACTTGCTCTTTCCTTGGAGGAGGAGGTTATTCCACATGATTCAAGTTATTATTCATAACTTGAGCCAGCTGAGCAAGTATTTTCATGAAGTTTTGAGCACTCATTCTTCTCATATCAGGCATATTGTTGGGAAAATCTTCAAATTGCCTATCACATTGGTTGTTGGAAAGTCTTCTTCTATTTCTAGAAATTAACTAAGAAAAAGAATGTATAATTAGCGGGATTTAATACTTATATATTGAACATAAAAGGGAAATTTTGAACATAAAAGGATAAAATTTTAAAGCATAATTATATCCTAACTTGTGATTACTTAAGTTTAAATCTAGGTTATCCTTGATCTATTTCTTAACTTATATTCTTATTGGATTTTTTTATTCCCTTGATAAGGGTTTGTACTAAGCTCATGAATTTACCAAATCATATCCCCCAGAAGTTTCAAACTAAGATTGCATCATGGCCCATTATCATGTACCAGGATACCCCAGGTTAGGCTCGAAACTCCTTGTCAAAGTTTTCACTCGTAGGTACATATGTGCCAGAGCCACCTCTACATGTTTTTATCCATACAGGGATGTATTTTCTTGATAAACCACTTACTCGATACATACCAAAATTTAGGGATGTTTTCTTATACTGAGTCACATCCTTAAGGTTCTCAATAAGGTGATATATTCTTAATTACCAAAAATAACTAGACCATCCTTTGATACCAACTCTAGCGACCTTATCCTTTTACATATAACATTACATGATTTTAAGCATAATTATACATCAGAGTACAAGCCAAGGATCATAAAGTATACTATCTTGGAATAATAGGTACATAATAAAACATTATAAAAACAAAATTTTATTTAAACTTTATAATGAGTTTTTATCTTCCATTGTGCTCATACATCTGTATAGGATAACCTGGGGATAATGTGAACAAAGGGATGATCTAAAATCCCAGTGACAGAATAATCGTAAGAACAAAGCATTAGCACATGGGATAGAAGGTATTACATGATGATATAAAAAATGAATTTAAAATATGAAATCATAACATATAAACATGGGATCATATAAACATGGAATCATAGAAATGTGGTAGCAACATAAAACATGACTTTAGTACAAGTCAAGGCTAACCGCTAAGATCGTTTCTCATAGTAGCACAAGCCAAGGCTAACCGCCAAGACCGTCCCACATAACATCTCATGAGACTTGACTTTACCCAATGCATTAGAGTGGTATCTGGGTGAATTCATATTAACGTTTCATGAATATGTTTTCCACATAAACAATCATACATAATCAATCTTAAATAAACATAAGGGTTGCCCATTGAAATAATTGGGTACCATAATCATGTCATAAAGCATAACAAGTGGGAATAACACAAAAGTTTCCATGAAAGAAGGGAAATAAAGTATACATGGAAATTCATAAGGTAAAAATATATATGTATCATGGTGGGTGATATCAAGTAGAAGTGAAAATATATAGGAAACGTATTTAAGAAATTTTTGTATAAAATTTTTTTTGAGCAGTTTAAGGAAAATACCATAGAGCCTTTAAAATAGAAAAGGGAAAAATACTTTATACAAACCAGAAGTGAACTATGAATATTTTCACAATAAAAAGACTTATTTTATAAATACAATGGTGGATTAAAACAAAATATAGAATTCACTTTAAATCAGGTAGTAATTCAGGAAGCTCCCTCAAAACAGGTTTTCTTATCATGAAGTATTGAGGAAGGAATCACTTAAAACACGTATATCCCAAAAATATAATGATGGAAGGGTCCTGATAAATGAGTTTTGTAAATGTAAACATAATTTATAAGATTAAAATAAATATATAAGACAACTTCATTATGGTAAAAGGAAATATAAGGAAACCTGAATGAATAAAGGAGATTCGGGTAGAATTCCTTACGGATTATCGGCATGGTATCGGGTGTACTTAAGAGATATTAATGAGAGAGAAAGGGGTTTCTCATAACTTATAAATCATGAGTGAATTATTTGTTAGGGGTTAAATCATACCCTATCATTAGGTATTACACATAAAATGGCATATCATAGAGGACATTCTTGAATAAAAGTGAAATGGAGAGGTCCCTTACATTAAATCTGATGGTGATCTTTGCTTGAACTTAATGAACTGAATAAAAAATTAGGTTTATTTATTAATAATTACATAAACTATTATATATGTAAAATATTTATTATAACCTTTTTAAGTTCATTTATAACCATTTTTATTGGTTATGAGGTTCAATTTCATTGTTTGGGTCTGTTTTCTTGCTTCGTTTTAATGATCAGTTCATGTTCGGATAAACTTGTATAATGAAGGTGGTTGTCCAGAATTAAAGTTATATTTTATTATTTAACATCCATAATTTTACATGGTAGAAAATTTAATTTGTTTACTTGGATTGAATTTGCGTCATTATATAAAACTTTAGTGATAACCTTTTGGGTTTATTGGTGGTTTTTTTGCCACAATGAACATGTTTTGTTTTATAAATAAAAACCAAGTGTACAAAAGGGTTCTAGAACCATATATGAGACATAATAAATATATTATGGTCTTATTCAACCATGAAAATGGTTTCATGACCAGAATTAAATATGGTAATAGAAATTGAAAACCCATTGTCCTTGAATGTGGTAAATTAACACATCTTGGATGGTGTCTTTACTACTAAAATAAAAGAAGAGTAAAGGATAGATGGTACTAACTTATTACATTATCATAACTAAATTCCAGTAAATTTATGTTACTGTATTTTTTATAACATTTGGATGAGGATAGGTAAGGATAGAAAAGAAAACAAATGAACTTGAAAAGAAAAAGAAAGAAAAGAAAAGAGGAATTTAACTCTTGATTCAATCTTCTTTGAGAGCCTCTTAAGAGTAGAGGATTTGGTCTTTGGAGGAGACCAAGGGCTGTCGGATGTGGAGGAGGAGTTTGGGGAGTGATTTGGGTAGAATATAGTCAAGGAATAAGGCTTTATAGGTGTGAAGAGAAGAGGTAAGGATGAGTGGTATTTATAATGGAGAGGAGGGTTTTCATAATATTATAATCATTATATATTTTTCTATAAGAAAAGAAATAGTGATGATACCATGACCAATAATAGTAATAAATGAAGTGATTTTGAACCAATTGGGATTACATCATAATATCAACATCAATGACTCAATAAATCTATTATTTAGCATTTATTGTAAATTTTTGTATTTTATTATTCATAAAAAATTCAAGTATTTTAGAAAAATCCCAAAAAATTTCCCTAACCATTTTTCGATGTGTAGAATCCAAAAATGAAATCGATTTTTCAAAAATAGTTTTCTAAATATGGTTAATTTAATTTTTAATTAAAATCACAATTTGAAAAATAAAAATTTTAAAACATTTATTTTCTTATTCCATGATTTAGGTATATCATACTCCCACTAGAATCTTATTTATATACTATCATAGGTAAGGTTACTATTCATTAGGGTATGTCACTATTCATAAGGGTAACATTACTATTCATAAGGGTATGTTATTATTCACCAAAAAATAATTTGGTCATATTAGACTCCAAATAACTTATTGATCAAAACCGTGTATGTCAGATTTTTGAAATTCAAATCACAGAAGTGAAAAAATTATGCTTAAAGATAACATAGCACTTAGTAGTTCATTATGTTGTGATTTCATGTGATTATATGACATAATTATAAGAAGGAAATTTCCATTGAAAACTTTGGGTCATTACACAGGCAACTATGTGGTCTGCTCGATGTTCAGAATAATTAAATAAAATGAAATGAATAATAAAGAAACAAAATTAAGAGAGTGATAAAATAAAAATAAAATAAAATAAGAAAAATGTAATAAAATTTAAGGAATTTTTTTAAAGATAATAATATTATTATTATTTTAGATTATTATTATTATTATTAATGTTAAGGATATAAATTTTATTAATTTATTATTATTATTCTTGTTGTTGTTAATATTATTATTACTAATTATCTTAATAATATGAGATAATAAGGGTTTTAAAAAGAAAAAAAGGAAAACCAATTATCCCTTTTCCCCCAACCTAGCACGACCCCCTCCCCCCTTGGAACCCTATTTTGGACTGCCTTCTTCCCCACCTTGGCCAGCTTCCCTCTCAGCGCCCTACCCCTCCCCTATGCACCACATTTTCGGCATCATGAACCCCTCATGCCACCTTTCATCCCCTAGTCACGACCCTCACTTGCAGCATGAACCCCATGGAAGGAAAAAAACCCCCTCTTCTTGGCCAAGCTCTGTAGCATGCGGCCCTTGTTGCGCAACTCCCTGCTGGTGGCGTTAACCCCCTTGTCGGCGTTGCTCACCTCCGGCGTGACCACCCTGGGTAGATCCTTATTCCTACTCACTTATGTTTTGGTCCTTTTTTCTTTGGGGTTTTAGGTTTCCAGCAGTTGGGGTATCAAATTAGGGTGTTAATCTTGGGTTTTGGGTTTTTTCCTCTTGATTAAGGTTGTTTCTTGCCTCTTCATGGTGGGGGTGTCGTTTGGATGGGATTTCACCCCTTTTTTGGAAAGTTATTCATGTGAGGTAGGTGGTTACATGCCCTAACATTACTATATTAATTTTAATATTCTTTTTTAAGTTTATAAATGTGTTCATTGGTTTGTTTATGTGGTTTTTATGGTGTTTTTAAGTGGTTTGTGTGTTTATAGGTTGGAAATGGATTTTTAATAAAGGTAATGGTTGTGTTTATGTGTGTGTTTTGGTGTAATGTTTCTAAAATGGGTTTCAAGGGTTGTTTGGTAGGTGTGAAATGTGTTTTCAAGGCACTGTAGGTGTGTGTATATTTAAATGGGATTTTCATTGGAAAATAGATTGTTTTTTGAATCTTAACTTTGTGGTTCATCTTGAGTTTAAATTGTAAAATGTTTGAATGATGGAAAGGTTGTTTTGAAAATGGTGTAATACCATGAATGATTTTATGAAGGGGCTAGGCCCATTGTCTTGGTTGGCCTTTATTGTGTGTGTTTTCTTGTGTTATAAAAAGGAAATTTTAGAAACTATATAAGTGGTGTGAAATGTATTTTCAAATGGTTTTAGTGTGAATTTTGGTTTAAAGAGTGTTTTGGTGTAATTTTTTATAGTGGTAACTTTGAATTGTTTCATAAATTATTTTATTGATTTATTCATGTATATGTGTAGTGCGTGGTCCTTGCATTGTGATTTCGAGTCTCCGAGTCTAAGGTGAATCGCCTACGTGTTCATAGGTAAGTGTGTGTGTGTGTGTCTATATATATATATATATATATCTGTGTGTGGGTGGGTGGGTTCCCCCGTTACATGTATAGTCATCCATTTCATTGAATATATATGTATGGGGCTAGGTGTGCCCATGTGTATATATGAAAATGCATACATAGGTGAGTGGAGACTAGTATATGCATATAAGAATATATGTATGGATCCCCTTGTACATGCTCATGGCCATGTGGGTGTGTACATAGGAGATAGGTTTCCTTATATGTATGTGAAAGTGCATATGCTTAGTGGGGGAGGAGCATCTCTTAGTTAGAAAACACCAAGGGTCAGATGTTCAGTTTAGTTCCACCCTGAGGTAGGTCCCCTATGCCTATACCTTTAAATTGAATTCCTTAATTTCTTGAGTGTTTTAAAAAGTATTTTTTTATTAAATAGTATTTTCATGATATGAAGAGTGATGGGGATTCTTGATGTTGGTCTTTCCTTCATTTTTCAGGTTCTCTTTAAGTGTTGATGTGTGTATTTTTCATTAAAATATGATCCCAATCTTGTTTTAGAATGCTTAACATTTTAAATTCTTAAAAGTAGTTTCTAAAATGGTTTTGGGTTTGTTGTGGGTATTTCTTAAAATGATGATGTGTATATTAGTTGTGAAATTTTATTTAGATGAATATGGATTCTTGTGTGATTTTTAAAAAGGGGAAATTCCATGATTTGGTAATTTAGGAAAAGTGTATGGGATTTGATGTGAATTCAAGGTTAAATAGTGATTTAACTTTCTTTAATGGGTTTCTTGGATTTAAGCATGGTTTCAAGTTGTTTTAAAATGTGTGAATCCATTATTGTTAATTGGAATTTCAAATGGATTTAGAGCTTGAAAGTGTTGGGTGAGCGTGTTTTCTAAAGTGAAGTTATTCTTTGTGAAGTAATGAGGCATGTTTGGAACCTTGAAAACGATTTGTAAATGTGAAAAAACCCCTCTTGAGGAATGACCTATTGTTTTAGAAACATGATGTGTATGTTAAATGTGTTATTTTTTATATGTTCCTAGTAAAAAGTCTTTTACTTTATTGTGTGACTTATAAAGGGGGATGCGCTCAAAGAGGGAGATCGGTGGTGAGAGGTTGGATGTTTTTTTTGAGTAAATAAAATGAGAAGTTCATATATGTTTACTTGATAAAAACTCACCACCACTTATAATGGATTACATAGTAAACTTGGGTATCTAGGTGGGTGGACTAGGACTAGTATGCTAGATGATACGAAAGTGGTTCTTTCTAGGTTCTTCTAGTAGTATTGGCGCTTACAACACTAACTAAACATAATGATGATTGATTCGAGACCACTAGGTTATGAGTGTGTTGTTGAAATAGTGGGTTCCCTAGACCCAACTATTCAGTGCTTTTGATTACCATATCATGTATACAGTTAGCTATGCATGATGTCATCTTACCATTATAGTGTAGACTTTTCTGTGTCCACTATTGAAATGGTAATGTCCAAAGGTTAATTGTTATATTGAAAGGTTATAGTAGTTCCCATGCTATAATGAGAACCTCTAGATACTATGACATTAATCTTAAAAATATGTTCTAGAGTCTAGATACATCTTACTGATTGAACAAAGTAGATGTTTGGCTATCAGGTGTTGGGGGATCATAAGCATTGAGACTTTTTCTCATGAAGTTTGCACTTTGTAATCTCTAATAGTGAGATCATGAGGACTGACCCGCCAATAGGAACACCACATGTTTCGGGTGTCATTGTATGTTCTTATCTACGATCATGTGTAATGGTCTCATAACTTGAGATCATTACTAATGTATGTCATTTGATTGCACACTTTTATGCAAGATGAAAACCATGGCAATGAAGTTGTGGTGAGGTAGTTTGTGTTGGGTGCGTCATTGGTGGCATGTCATTGGTTGAATGGTCAAGAAAGGATTTTTTTCTTCCGGGTCATGGAAGTAATATATCTTAGGCCATGTTGATATGTATGGTAGTACCTTTATAATACCTGGCCATGGAAATCAAGGTTAAATCCATCTAGTTAAATCAACAAACAATAAATTAAGAAAAAGGGTGATGACACATGAGTGTGTCCTGCTTTATGAGATATTACTGACAAAGAGATTATATTACACATTGTGTTTTCGTAGGTTGGTTGTCACTACTGTGACAATCCTTATCTCTTCAAGGGTCATTATGGGTTGCTAGATCCCTCTTTTGGTCTATGAATATTATTCACTACTATCGAGATAAGGGCCTAGAGGGTCACACACAATAGCGTATTCAAGAATCTTCCCTATTCAGTTGAATAAGAGTTTTGGACATGGTGGGACCCACCACAGGGGTTCAAGATTTGTCCAAGGTAAAGAGATCACCAATTAAATAAATGAATACATATTATTCGAGTTTAGAATAATGAATATTGAATTTATTTATTAAATGTATTTATGAGTTTTAAGTAAATACATGAAAAAATATTAATTGATGAATACTAAATTATTCAAGGTTCAATTAATATTTATGGAAATGACGAGTCAAGTTAATGACTTAATTATTATCATGTAATATATATTAATATACTACAAGAAAAAGATAATAATATTTATGGCTCAGTTTAGTAGTCATAAAATTTCATTGATAGTGCGTTAATTATTCGGGGTCGGCGAGGCGATATCGGGTATTTTAATTAACCACTATAAATAGAAGAGGAGGGGATTTTGAAAAGTATTATTCATGGGTCTTCTCTCTCCTCTCCTCTCTCCCATGATATAGAGAGAGATGCTTTGGATCCAAGGAGCTCGAATGGAGCTCTCTCTTGGGCATCTCTAGAGAAGAAATGCGGTGATCATTGGAGCGTCTAAGGTGTCATCACAATTCCACGCTAGCACCCAGATTACGACGAACGGTACTCTCGCATATTCCTTGAAGCATGTGTGGACGATCTAGAGGAATTCGACTTCGGATTCTTTAAGAAGTGATCGCCAACGACGAGCAGATGTCGTGCGCATTTTTAAATTTAAACTAGGTATTTTACGGTTTAATATTGTGCTTAAAATCCTTCATGTGTGGTCCTCGGCTAAGACCAGGCTGCTGTTCACCAACGTCGACAAGTTTACGTCAATCGTTGGTGGAATTTTTTTAAAAACCCACCTGTTTGGGGCTTCCACTACATGCCTGGTTCTAACATGTATTCCCTACTAGTGGCTCATGCATGAGAATGTAGTTCGTTTTGGTTGTTATACTATGTTTCACTGAGATACAAGGATCCTAGGTCCCCAACTAACACTAGCTACTTAGGGATTTCCCATGGTGCTTGTGATATGGTTTTCAATTTAGTTTTTGTTGGGCGGAGAAAGAAAGGAAGTGATGGCAAGAGGGGGGGTGAATTGCCTTTTAAAAAATTAATTAACAAATTAAAAATCAAAGTGAAAGTGCAGCGGAAATAAAGGAGGCAAGACACAAGAATTGATAACGGAGTTCGGCCTAAAACCCGGCCTACGTCTCCGCTCCCAACTCAACCGTTGAGAGATTTACTACCGCTTTCTTTTCAATGGTTGTAGCAAGAAACTCACTAGCCTTTTTATAGGTGAAGGCTAGCTCACCTATTACAGCTTGCTTTTTAATGGTTTGAGCAAGAAACCCACTATCCTTTTTACGGGTGAAGGCTAGCTCACCTTTGACTCAAGACTTTTAAAAGGGAAGGCTTGACTAACCTCTTCACACCTTGAAGGTGGTGTGAGAACCCAAAAGAGAGGATGAGAGAAAGAGGTGGGGTTTGTAGGCACAAACCCAAAATGAAGCTCAAAAATGATAAACAAGAAAAACCGTATATGGAGAAGCCTTGGGCGCCAATGGATGATTGGAGTTGAAGACGTGCACTCCCAAGCTTCTTTGGTGATGCTCCTTGGATGAGGAATTGGATTGGAGCAGTTGGGGTTCCTTGGAGGAAGTCCGCCGGAGGTTCGCCAAATGATGAGAAATGTGTCCGTTGGCTTCACAATTGTTCCGACTATGTTCCTTAGGCTTCCGGGGGATCAAGGTCCTTTATTAATAGAGGGGGAACCCTCATATGGCCTTTGGAGGCCTTTGGAGCCGTTGGAGAGGCTTTCGGAGCCGTTGGGAGGCAAGTGGACAGGCTGGTCAAAAGCCCAACGACTAGTTTGACTGGCTCCACCGGCTGACCGGTACTGAGCCACCGGTTGGCCGGTGTGTGCAAAATGGAGGAGGGCTCGGGCTCAGGCTCCACCGGCTGGCCGGTGAGGAGGCCACCGGTTGGCCGGTGCTGAGGCAGTAGCAAACACTGTTTGGTCTGGGTGCCACCGGCTGGCCGGTGCTGAGGCCACCGGTTGGCCAGTGAGGAGGCAGTAGCAACCTCTTCTTTCTGGGTGCCACCGGCTGGCCGCGGGTGTGACACCGGTTGGCCGGTGGTCTGGACAGAAGGATGCCTTCTGTCCAGGTTTCCATCGGCTGGCCGGTGCTCTTCCATCGGTTGGCCGGTGGACTGAATTTCAGTCCACTTTGCCTTGTTGCTTTCTTGGCCCAATTCCTTGGCCACCTGAAATGATTCCTATCATCCAAAAACACTTGAAAGAGGATTAGATAAATAAGTGAGTGATTGTGATCATGAAAATCAAACCACGAGGGGTACGGGAGGTACAACAATCTCCCCCTATTTTGATGATCACAATCACCAAAACAAGTAATGTAGAAAATGAAATGAAAAGCATGCTTTAAAGGATTTATCCCCCAATCAACCAAGAATTTCTCCCCCTTTGTGATTATCAAAATAGCACGGGGAATAAGACTTGATTGAGGGAAAAGTATTGAAAAACAAGATAGAGATTTTAAACCAAATGAAATTTTTGAAATTTGAATTGAAAGTTTTGAATCAAAAATTGAATAACAGTTTGAATTGAAAGGTTGAAATGAAAATATTTGAATAACAGTTTGAATTGACAGTTTGAAATGAAAAACTGAATAACAGTTTGAATTGAAAGTTTGAAATGAAAAACTGAATAACAGTTTGAATTGAAATTTTGAAATGAAAAACTGAATAACAGTTTGAATTGAAAGTTTTGAAATGAAAAATTCGATACCAAGAGTTGAAAATTTTGAAATGAAAATTGAATTGAAAATTTTGAATTAAAAAATTTGATACCAAGTGTTGAAATTGAAAGTTTGAAAAGAAATTTTTGAATAAAACAAAAATGCTTAAACAAACCTAACTCCCCCTAAATAAAACAACAAATCACCGGGGAGAGGTGTTTGAAACCGAGACAAATTTCGGTCCGGTGAGACTCGCTAGAAGGGATTTTTCAATCCACACTTGTCTAGTGGCAGGTCTTCTCTTATAAAATTCATCGCTAAAGAAAATACTTTTGGGGCGGCCATACCGGGCATTTTTACAATTGCACTCATAAATTAAGTGCTCGGGTTTTTTACAATAATTGAAAAATTTAAATTGAGAGCTCCCCCTTACAAAAATAGTAGGTGCATGGGAAGAGGAAGCTTGCTTGGAATAGCCAAGCCCTTCGGTGGTTCTAGATACGCGTTGGGAACCTAAGAGTTTGGTCAGATTTTGTTCCCCTTGGGTGAACTTAGCTAGGGATTCCCTTAGATCCTTGATGGTTGATTCCATAGAATTAACATCGGGAAGATTTTGGATTTTGAGGGTCAACTCTTCCTTCTCTTTGAGAAGTTGTTTTTTTTCGGAAGAGAGTTTTTTGAAATTCTTTTTTAAAGAAACAAATTTGGAATAAAGTTCGTGAAAACCTTCCTCCAATTGATCTCTAGCATGTTGGAGATCCTCGTATGACAAATGATTTAAAGAATTTGAAGAACAATAGGATGAGGAGTCGGAAGAAGTTACCTCATGGAATGCCATTAGGCATTTGTTACCGTTGTCGCTCGAGGAGGAGGAGGAGGAGGATGTGGAGCTATCACTCCATGTGGCCTTGAATGCCTTCTTCTTCTCCTTTTGTTTGGCCCTTTTCTTGTTGAGTGGGCAATCGGGCTTGTAATGGCCTTTCTCGCCACACCCGTAACATTTTACCTTGGGCTCGGATTTTTCATTGGGTTGAGCCTTGCGGGATTTCTTCTTCTTGTGCTTCTTCATGAACTTGTGCATTTTGCGGGCAAGATTCTCCATTTCGGAATCGCCGCTAGAAGAGGAAGAAGATGAGGAGGAGGAGCTTTCTTCTTTTTGTACCTTGAAGGCGATGTTCTTTGGAACTTTGATCGGTTTGCCTTCCTTTTCAGCTTGCCTCCTCATGGTGATCTCATAGGTCATGAGAGATCCGATGAGCTCTTCGACCGGCATGTTCTTTATGTCCTTTGCTTCTTGGATTGCCGTGACTTTTGGTGCCCATGAGCTAGGTAGGATCCATAGGATCTTCTTGACCATGGTTTCTGCAGAAATATTATCTCCAAGAGATTTTCTACCATTGCAAACATCAGTAAAATGAGTAAACATTTCAGAAATAGATTCGGATGGATGCATGGAAAATGACTCAAAATCTTGACGATACATGTCCAATCGAGTATCCTTCACTTTGTTGGTCCCCTCATGGGTAACCTCCAAAAGTTTCCAGATTTCATGTGAGGAGGTGCATGTGGAAACTCGATTGAACTCATTACGATCAAGGCCGCAATGTAGAGTGTTCATGGCTTTGCCATCAAGCTCGAAATTTTTTATATCGGCTTGAGTCCATTTTGATTCATCGGGGGAAGAGAGAGTGTAACCTTGCATGACAATTTTATAAATGGGATAACCTATACTTCTAAGAAAAGTAGTCATGCGGGTTTTCCAATAATTATAGTCGGTTCCATCAAAAAATGGAGCACGACCCAAAGAAAAGCCTTCGGGGGCGAAAGAGGTTGAAGCCATCAAAAAAGATCTTGAATTTGAAACCGGTTAGGGTATTACTCAAATTTTTCCTCTGATACCAATTGTTGGGAGGAGAAAGAAAGGAAGTGATGGCAAGAGGGGGGGTGAATTGCCTTTTAAAAAATTAATTAACAAATTAAAAATCAAAGTGAAAGTGCAGCGGAAATAAAGGAGGCAAGACACAAGAATTGATAACGGAGTTCGGCCTAAAACCCGGCCTACGTCTCCGCTCCCAACTCAACCGTTGAGAGATTTACTACCGCTTGCTTTTCAATGGTTGTAGCAAGAAACCCACTAGCCTTTTTACAGGTGAAGGCTAGCTCACCTATTACAGCTTGCTTTTTAATGGTTTGAGCAAGAAACCCACTAGCCTTTTTACGGGTGAAGGCTAGCTCACCTTTGACTCAAGCCTTTTAAAAGGGAAGGCTTGACTAACCTCTTCACACCTTGAAGGTGGTGTGAGAACCCAAAAGAGAGGATGAGAGAAAGAGGTGGGGTTTGTAGGCACAAACCCAAAATGAAGCTCAAAAATGATAAACAAGAAAAACCGTATATGGAGAATCCTTGGGCGCCAATGGATGATTGGAGTTGAAGACGTGCACTCCCAAGCTTCTTTGGTGATGCTCCTTGGATGAGGAATTGGATTGGAGCAGTTGGGGTTCCTTGGAGGAAGTCCGCCGGAGGTTCGCCAAATGATGAGAAATGTGTCCGTTGGCTTCACAATTGTTCTGACTATGTTCCTTAGGCTTCCGGGGGATCAAGGTCCTTTATTTATAGAGGGGGAACCCTCATATGGCCATTGGAGGCCTTTGGAGCCGTTGGAGAGGCTTTTGAAGCCGTTGGGAGGCAAGTGGACAGGCTGGTCAAAAGCCCAACGGCTAGTTTGACTGGCTCCACCGGCTGACTGGTACTGAGCCACCGGTTGGCCGGTGTGTGCAAAATGGAGGAGGGCTCGGGCTCAGGCTCCACCGGCTGGCCGGTGAGGAGGCCACCGGTTGGCCGGTGCTGAGGCAGTAGCAAACACTGTTTGGTCTGGGTGCCACCGGCTGGCCGGTGCTGAGGCCACCGGTTGGCCGGTGAGGAGGCAGTAGCAACCTCTTCTTTCTGGGTGCCACCGGCTGGCCGCGGGTGTGACACCGGTTGGCCGGTGGTCTGGACAGAAGGATGCCTTCTGTCCAGGCCTCCACCGGCTGGCCGGTGCTCTTCCATCGGTTGGCCGGTGGACTGAATTTCAGTCCACTTTGCCTTGTTTCTTTCTTGGCCCAATTCCTTGGCCACCTGAAATGATTCCTATCATCCAAAAATACTTGAAAGAGGATTAGATAAATAAGTGAGTGATTGTGATCATGAAAATCAAACCATGAGGGGTACGGGAGGTACAACAGTTTTTTCATGCTTGTTCCATCTTTTGTGAAAAAAATATTTTTAATCTAAATTGGTCTCCTTTCAATTTGAAATGTTAATGCGTGCTTGGAACCTATTTTAAAAATGAAGTGGAAGAGAAATTATTTTCTTGAAAATGAAAGCTTGTTACTTGAATTTGAAAAGAATTAAAAACATTATTTTATTATGTCTTATTTTTAAACTAGCACATTTTGGGTTTCTTTTTAAAGGTAAGGGCATAGGGAGTTTTTGTACTATGGAATTCCTAATGAGCATCACGGTGCTCACACCTACTTTATCTTTTCAGTTTCAGGGTCTAGTTTTTTGTCACCCTTGCAGTGAGTGTGGTTTATGTTCTGTGGTGACCCATGAGGTCACTTTAGGTATGTCTCGTAACTTAGTTTATTACTTTTTTCTCACTACCAATTTTTCCAGTTCTTCTTTTTTTATTTATCTATTTTGTTCTTTTTATGTTTATTTATCTATCTTTTATTATGGGAAAAATAATTCCCATCTAGTTTATATTGATGACCAGCACTAGTTTCCAGCTCATGGGGATCAGGAACGCCCTTTAGGCCTTGTCGTGGAAGACTTGGTCGGGTGTTGGGTCGGACGGAAACTCAACTTGGTTCGTGACATGGTTTCACACTTGAATATTTCCTCCACTTTCCTCTTGTACTTTTATTTTTATTAAAAAAAAAATTGGAGCCCTGGATTTGGGTTCCCAAATCCATGGTTGAGACATTCTTGTATAATTACACAAATATATATAATTATATACTAAAAACAGCACGAACCCTGGGTTTTAATCAATAATCCAAAAATTTATTAAAAATAAAATAGAAACAAAGTGAACAAGGAATTATCAAGCTGAAAACAGTGACAAAACATTGCCGCAATGCAAAGAAAAAAAAATCTGCCAAGAAACAAAATATAAAGATTCATCCTGTGGACCAAGGTCAGCCACCACCCCAACCTCTTAGATGATGACCCCTCTTCCAGGTTTTGGACTTTTTCTATGTATTATCATCATCAACTTTAGGTTAATCTAGTGGGATGGGATCCTCAAGATTTTGATGATACTGATCCCCACATAAGATCTCCCTACTATTAGATCTATCTAATATGCCATCCAAATTCAAATAATTTTTATTGGATTCAGAAGCTTATGGAGTCATCTCTATAGTTATAGTTTCACCCTTCTCATGGTTTCCAGAAATATTTCCAATGGTCTAAGACATTATAGAGTCATCATAACCCTTTTTGACTAAATTGAATCTTATTGGTTGTTTAACATCCACAAGCTAAGTTGAAGAAACCAGTGATTCTCCCGCATCTCTAACTAACATCACACCCTAGGTTCCATAACATACTGGAAGTTTCCTCAAACCTAATTTCTGCTAATCATGGGAGAAGAATCAACAATAAAATTCTAGTCATCCACCACTCCCTCTAAAGCCTTCAATGTAGGAGATCCATTGATGGTATTTTTCATTTTGAGCATATTCGCGTGGGGATTGGGGAAGACAATTTTCCCCTTAATTTTACAAGAATTTAGGAAATTATCCTCATGAAAATCAGCCAAGTCCAACATTCCATTTATATCAGAGGACACCACCTACTCCTTGAACACCTATTGTACAGCTGACCGCCATTATTAGGATTGTCTTCCACACCTGGTGCGGAGGTCTGAACACCACCCATTTTTGTCATGAGAAGCGTATCACAAGCAATATAATTCATTGTAGAAGCATTATTTTCAGATTTTTTTCTAGAACCAGAAGAAACAACATCAGTAAAAGATTGTTTATAAAATGGATCATTATCCTTATGACTAGAATCAACTACACCACTGCTACATACAGGCCTATGAAGCCTGTCACCTTCATCCTTCTCTCAATGTTACCTCTTCACCCCTAGCCCAATATGAATACTCATTAAAACATTATTTCCATCCGAAATGGGAATATTAAATTTGCATTCCTCAACATGATTATAATACTTCCTACAATTTGAACACCTAAAGCCCCTATGAAAATTTCCACTAACATGTCCAATTGACATGCAGTTAAAACAAAAGTCTGGTACAATTTCATACTCAATGCTCAGTTTGAACTTAAACTCTCAAGCAACCAAATAGATTGTCTCAATCAGTGTTGGGATGAGATCAAATTCAACCAAAATTTGAGAATAATGGACATATCCGGACAACTCATTTTCTTTGTCAAACTTAATGGGAGTTCCCACATCCAATACAATGTCCCATAGGATATTCAAATGCCAAATAAACAATTCACCCCTTTAATTTTAATCCAATATTGATCCATATTGTTTCTATCCTAAGACGGATCAAACCAGGGGTCCCAATCTTAAAATCTTAGGACCCCTAGTTTGAGTATCACAAAACTGTAACTATAGGCTTTTAATTTAAGCTCTTTTGAAGGAAAAGTGATATGGAAAAAACCCCATACTGATCGACACAATTCACCAATTGTTAAAACCCTGAACTTATAACAATTTCTTCCTTAAATATTCAAGCTTCCATGAACCATTCCATGCAAAAGGGGTAATCCATGCAATAATGTAATTCTTGCATTACTCTATTTGGTCTTCAAAGAATTTCAGATTTTCTTCGACAAAGTCTAAGGGCCATTCCTCGAAATCCGATTGCGATCTAGCATTGAATCATTATGAGGATGAGGAAAGAAAATGTTGTTTGCAGTTGTCCACAATGCGTGATATATTAATATATATTTTTTAATAAGTATAACAATTATATAAATGTAAATGATGTATTTTTAAAATGAGATATTTGAATTTATATATTTATATCAATGTCTATGTACATATATGTACATGCATTATGTTGTGTTTGTGTGTTTTTTGTAAGTATGTATATATTAATATTTAAAATTATATTAAAAAAATTATAATTTTTTTATTTTTAATTATAATTATATATATATATATATATATATATATATATATTAAATAATTATATAATTATAATAAATATATTTATAATTATATAAAAAAATTAAATATATTTAATTATAATTATAATTATAAATAAATGTATATTTATTTAAATAATTATAAATTATAATAAATATATTTATTATATTTATATACCAATATATATATATAATTATATAAATATACATATAAATATATTTATTTATAATTGTAATTGTAATTATATGTCTATAGAGAGGATGGGGAGGTTCTCTAAGGATGGAGATATTATATCTCTTTGATCTGGTGGCCAAATTATGGCACCAATCTTTCGAATTGAAGATGGTGATATTGTTAGCCATTATCAAATGTTTTTGTCTTGAGGAAAATCAAATGAGAGAACCATTTGCGGTGGATTTGGGGAGGAAAGTGATAAAGCCCCCTCATAGTGGAGGGGTTTGGAGGAATTGAGGGTTTCCTGTGGCTGTCGATGGAGGATAGCTTGCGACGGCAGTGAACTTTGATCTAGTCGGGAGACTATGGTGGGCAGGGGGAGCATGGTGTTGTAGCACCAAAATATGGTCCGGTTGGGAGATGTGGCATGCGATGCTTGGGGTCGACACAGGTCTGGGAAGATCCTTTGAGATCTGCGGTGATGGAGGTCCATTTATGTTGTTCCAGCGATTTTGGGTGTGGGTGATGGCGGCAACCCATTTTGCGATGCGAATCTGGTTGTGGGTGTGGGATCCCAGCAGTAGCCGGCCAATGGTGTGGTCATTGCGACCCCTGGGCAGGCCAACACGGTGGACGCAGGGGCTTCGGCCTGGTGTCGAGCGGGTGAGCGGCGACATGCACAAGGTGCAGGGCTTTTTTGTACAGGGGGCCTTAGAGTTTATAAAGTGGACCTTCGGGCTGTATTGTTTTGGCTTTCACTTTGGCTTGTGGGCGGTGTTGGGTTGCCGTCTTGTATTTGGTGGTGCTTATGCTAAATTTTTGTATCACTGTTTACGGTATTCTTTCCTTAATAAATTTTTGGGATCGAGTATGCTCGGATCCTGATCTTTCCTAATATAATTATATGTTGATATTTATATTTATAAATACATATTTACAATTCTTTTAATATTTTTAAAATTTATCAATAATTATTAGTTTATAATTATATATATATATTATGTTATTGGGGTACAATTACAATGAAACACACACACCACAACCACAGGCCAAAAGGACAGGTCATAGCCCCCCAAGGGGCAACCCACCCATTTGTAGAGCTTTATTTATATATTATCATGAGTTGCAGGCCCCTTAAAAAATTATCCCATTAAGGACCATGTATTTTTGACTTGTGGTCCCATGTCATCCATGGATATCCTACTAAACCCTAAGCATCACTGATGCCACTACAATTCACCCTTTATTTTCATTGTCATCCTTAACACCACTGAGGGGAATCAGCACTAGAAAATGGGCCTCCATTGTAAACAATGATGGTCAGACCCCCCACCATACCTGCATCGCACGATACCTACACCAACACCGGCATAACCAACTTCGACCATCTTCTATCCAGATTCCATCACAAAGATCCCCAATTTTATACCTATGATCTAAGCCCCTCCCTCAGACTGAAGGTCAACATGAATTATACCACCACAAACATTCAATGGACCACCACCCTCCACTATCAAGCGAGGGTTCACCAACCCATTGCCACTATCAATCCCTTGTTGGACGTCATTAGAGAACATCATACCATCCCACCTAACACCATAATTTCCCCACCATCAAGCTCCTCCCCTACTCCCATCATTCCACCAGCCTAGTCAAGCTCCTCCCTTACAAGAGAGTGTAGCACTTAACCCACCACCAGTTTAGTGAGCCCCAAACACTATCATCCTCAGTGTCAATCTCTCCTACCCACACTGCAACCACAAATAAGAGTTTTCATGGTGTTTGTTTACTTTTGGATTTATGTTTCTTGTCATTATTATGATCAGTAGTCATTTGAGTGAATGAATTTAATTAGTAGCATTTTTTGCATGGAAATTTTGATTGTATTCATAGTTTTTAGGTGTTCACGCATGTCGAAAACACATGTAGTGGTTCTCATATACTTCCAAGTATCCCACCTACTCTAATGGATTAAAACCACAATGTCTTTTTAAAACATGTCATTACCTTATGTATTTTATTTTTAGTGACCATTAGAATATCATCTTTAAATATTGTTTTCCTTTTAAGAAATAAAAATATAATGAAATATGGTTTCATTAAAAACTCATTTTATTTTTGATATTAGTTGAAAGTTTATTTCAAGATTCAATAATAAATGGGGTCTTCTTATTTATTTGTTAATGATTTTATTAATTTTTTAATATCATTATCAACATTATATGAATTAACTTTATATTAATATATTATGAATTATTAAGTTTTTTGGAATTATATTTTTTGGAATTTTCATTCCTTTAAATTTAATATGCTATGCATTATTATTTTCTATGAGAATTTTTTTATAAAAGTAGCACTTTAGGAAAAAAATTATGCATTAATTAATTATAACATTTTTTCTTTATAAGTGTTTGTATTAAATTTTTGATATATTTTATTATATTTATAAAATTATTTACTAATAGTTAATTTTGATACAGAACATTATTTTTTTAGATAATGAACTATTTTATAAATTATTGCAAATATTTTTTCTCTATGTTTTGAAAAAATATTTTCTTAATATACAATTATTTTCCTATAAATTTTGTTTTGTATCTTAAAATTTATATTATATATATTATATTATTATATATTAATAAATTTATATATCTATATATTATGTTTATGTGTTTTGGGTTTTGTAACCTTTATTTTTGATTAAATTTTTAATAAGGTTACATGTGTAAAAAAACTTTGACAAAAAGTTAAACTCTCATTCTTTAAAATTTTATTTTTTGTAGTCATTAATTATTAGAGTATTTAATTTGAATAATAAAAGTTAATTTTTATTCTCATTGGTGTATAATTTTTTATTTTAGTCTCTTACCTATGAGAACTAATCCTACATTCCTTAAATGGTCTCATTTGAACATAATTCAATTGTGAGTGAATTTTCTACATTTAGATTTTTTTATCAAATACTTTCTAGAATCTTTATTGATATTGTATGAAATTATTTCAATTAAATGATAGAGGCCCTATTTTGGATTTCACTTTTTATTATTCATATTAATTAATCCCTTCGACTAACATTAGTATCATTGTTTAGGAATTCCCAGCATCATTAATACAAAATACAAAATTAATGTATATGTTAGGAAACTATGAATGGATATTGGTGATAAAATTATTAAATTTAATATTTTATAAAGGTCAATAATCTATTTATAAAGAATACCTATTTATCAAACTGATTCATTATATGGAAAGTATATTATGCAAAATATTGATAGAGAAAATTTTAAATCTGATCAATTATAATTTATATATAAAAGTAGTTTTCAAGCATTTATATAGATATCTAATTTTGAAGAATTGTATTGAAGTACATATATTGATCGCCTCAATGTTGGGTTCTGATAGGGGATAAGTCACTCTTAGGGGTCTAATTAGTGAGATATATGGTATATTAGATTCATATAATATAGAAAAGATTAATGATAACCCACATTAGTAAAATCATAACCATTAATAAACCAATTTATGTCTTTAAAATCATAACCATTAATAATTTTACTTGACACTAATATTTTAATCACAAGATGAACTTTTTCTAGGAAATGGTTTTTATGCTTAATTAATTTTGTTAAATATTAATATTATCAAATAAAATAGGATGGATATGAATTTTAAATTGATGGATGTCAATCGTATGAAAAAATAGTATGTGGATGGGGTGAAAGTATTCATCAAGTTTGAAAAAGATCATGCACATGACCCTTCTCAAATCCTTTCTTCATATTGTTTCTGTTGATATTCAAGACAAATTAGTCCATAGGAGTTATAAGCATACTTGATCTGTCATGGAATAGAACAAAGTCAAAAAAAATTGACTAAACATGGGGAAAATGAATGTAGCTAGTGAGTGGGATAAGAATGCATTTTATGGATCATCTAATATGATTACAAGTGTGGAAAATGATGAAGATTGTATCAAGGGTGTGATTGCAGGTGTAAATTATGATGAAGAATGTATTGAGGAAATGATAATGATAGTAGAAGATGAACTTCATGATTGTCCAAAATTGTTTGAGAAGTTGAAGAGTTGTGCAAAGACACCATTGTACACTGGTTGTACTAAATATATAGCATTGTCATCCATATTGAATCTATTTAATTTAAATGCTGAAAACAGATGGAGTGATGAAAATTTTACTGAACTACTTGCTCTCTTGAATTATTTTCTCCTAGAATATAATGATCTTCCTTTCCAAACATATGACTCTAAATGAATACTATATTCAATGGGTATGATCTCTGCAATAATACATGAATATCTAAATGATTGTATACTATTTCTCAAGGACCAAAAATCACATAAAAATTTCCCAAATTCTAGTTATTATTGATATAAGAAAGATAAATCAAGTACTGTGAAATTTATATGGTACTTTCCAATCATTCCAAGTTTTAGGAGACTATATGGAAGTGAAGAGACTACAGGATAGTTATAGTGGCATATAAATACAAGAAATAAATATGGGAAACTTTATCACCTGGTAGACTCTCCTCAGTAGAATGGAATTGATCATGAGTATCCTAAATTCGGAAATGAGTCGAGAAACCTTTGTCTAGCACTATCTACAATAGAGTGAATCTTTTTTTTGTTTTCAAAGTATCACTCATAGAACATTTCTGGTTATGTTGGTGAATTATAACTTTCCAACTTTGTTATCTATGAAAGGAAAATATATTATATTATCTCTACTTATATCAGGACTAAAACAACTGGGTAATGATATTGATGTTTATTTGGGTCCACTGATCAAAGATTTGAAATTATTGGAGGATTCAAGTGTTTTGTTGTATAATGCTTATAGAAATAATGATTTCACATTGAGGGTCATGTTTTATGGGATGATAAATGACTTTCCTACTTATAGAAATCTATCAGGATATATAATTAAAGGAAATAAAGGGTGTCCCATTTGTGAACAAGGTACATGTTTAATTAGATTTAAACATACATTGAATACTGTGCTTTTAGGACATTACATATTTCTATCCCGATGACATAAGTACCACTCTTAGATGATATTATTTGATGGAAATTTAGAAGAAAATACATAACCATCTCCACTAAACAATGATAAACTATTTGAGAAATTAAAATATATGGACACTACTTTTTGTAATCCTTTTTTCAAAAACCTTAAAAACCTAGTTGGAAAAAGAGATCAGTTCTTTTTAATTGTCATACTTGAATTGTTCGTACATTTTTCATTTTCTTGAGGTTATAAATGTTGAAATAATTGTATATGATAGTATAAGTACCCATCCATAAAACATTACATAATATTGATTTTTAGTCAAAAAAATTATTTCACATTGATGATATTTTCAGGTTTAGAGATTTAGAGAATTAATACATAATACATAAATAACATCCCATATTTATACAAAGTGGATACTACTAAAACAGTATCCATTTCTTCCAAAGTATAAAACTTTTAAATATAAAAAATGAAGTCTTTAAAAAATATTCATAACATTTAACTTGAATTCCTAATTTCTCTTACACATCCTTATAACCTGTGAAAAATATTTGAAAACTTGGGATGAGCACAAAAACCTCAGTAAGTGATATAAAGAAAGAAATTTTTATTTAAGTGATAACATAAAAACCAATAAAACCCATTTCATAAAAACTTATTAGCATGAATAAAAACATCATGCAATTATCTTGTAAAATATTTACCATATCACTCTTAAATTCACCCTTACACATGGAATAAATATTCCGTCAACTTACATCTCAGGAGTACCCAATGCATTGGAGAGCTATGATGGGGCTCACCCGTTATATCTTGAGTTATAATGGGCTAAACCCATCATATATTTAGCTATAATGGGGATCAACCCATCATATATTAAGCTATAATGGGATCAACCCAATATAAATAATTTCCAAGGAACTTATCATGAATAAAACTCTTTATAACTCATTTAAACCCATAAGAAAAACATATTCAGAGATCATAATACCCTTTTTTCATAAAAATCATTATTAAAATATAAAAACCGCACACATAATAATGAAATTATATTCTTCAAAAATAAATATGAAAACCTATAAAGGAAACATTATAGTAATAAAATTTCATGAAATCATAAAAACCTCTCATGTTGTATAAAAGAACAATCATTTTTAATTTCATAATAGACACATTTAAAAGTATTTTGAAAAGAAAGTCCCTAACAAATATCATATAAATAAAGTGAGAATTAAAAGAAAGAAAGGAATGTGTGTATACACTGTAAATCAACATAATATAGTATAATATAATCAAAATTAATTACACAAATAATCTTATTACCACATAATTAATGATGTTTAAGGTTATCCCAAAGAATAGAAACTGGGTTAAGAATTCTCTTGCCTTGGGTTGGTCTTACTTCAAATGTGTTTAAACCTCTTGTATAATGGTTAAAAGAGTGTTATTAATATTTTACAGAAATATTTTTGTTTTTATAACACATTATATGATAATTTTATAACATAATTCCACCCATTTATTAATAATATCTTGTTATTTCCATTATTTCTGGCGTGTTCTTTATATGGTTTCCATGGTCGGTTTGTAATGGATTTTCTTATGAATGGAAGCGAAACTACAAAACTGGAATGAAATGGCATTAATATCTTTCCATAATATGAAATGATAACATAAATGATCTTTTTTTAGATATGATGATGAATCATTAGATAATACATTAATGATGTTTGTTTAGATCATTTTGGTGGTTCTTTGATAATCACAAACTAGTTTCATTATATAATTTAATATTATGTATATATGTTAATTACAAGAAATAAAAGAGGTTATATCATAAAATTTAATATATATTTCAACAATTAAAATGTTTTTATGCTCATCCATGAAATAATTAATGAAAATAAAAAACACATCGTCCATGATGTTGGTAAATCGACACATCACAGATGATGTTATTATTTTTAGAATAAAAGGGAGAGGAGTATAATTATGATGATGATTTTTTCCATAAACATGAAAAAATTATAGTATATATAATATACTATAGTTTTCATTCCTCTTGGATAAGTGGATTTTAAGAGAGTATAAGAAAATAAAAAGAATTGGAAAGAAAATAAAAGATAAATGAAAGAGGATTTTTACCACTAAATTCTCTTCCTTGAGAACCTCCTTAAGGCCCTCGGTTTTGGCCTTTTAGTGAGACCAGTAGGTCTTGGAAGTGGGGAAGAGTATTGGGTGGAGTATTGGGCAGAGTTTGGATAAGGATAAAATCTTCAGATGTGTGAGGAGAACAGTGGGTGAGGGGTGGTATTTATAGTGGATGATAGGAGGGTTTTTCAATTATTTTAATCGTTATTTTATTATTTCTCTCAAGACAAGAAATAGTACCGGTTCTTGTGACTAAATACAGAATTAGTGCATGTGAGCTCAAACAAAGGGTTCTTACCATAGAATAACATCATCCATGACTCAATAATTCATGTATATAGCTTATTTTGTAAATTATTGTATTTCACTATTCACCTTCAAAATAATAAATGGAAAGGGCTAACTTTTAATGTTATAAACATCCCATGACATCAAATATCTTTTCCAGATCATTCATCCATCCTTCAGCTACCACCAGGTCAGATGATCCACTAAAGGATGGGGGTGTTGTCTCATTAAATGCTCCATAAAAGACATGTTCCTTTATGGTAGATCAGGTTCCTCTCTAGTATGAACACCACCACCATTTATCACCTGAGTCAATTGAGTCATTACTATTAAAAACTATTCGATTCAAATTCACATCATTCCATGTTGTAGATTCAGATAGATGTCGGCTTCTCTGTTCCTTCCTAATTCAGCTTCCCTCTTTCTTCTACGAAAAACCAATCTGAACAAACATATCTTAGTCAAAGAAAAATGTAAATCTTCAAATTCTATATCATTTTAAATTAACCATAAAATAAAAAACATTTATTGTATTCTATTAACATCATCATAACCCCTAAGGTTATCAAAACCATCTTCTGATACCAACTATAAGGACCTAGCCTTAAAACATTACACAATCTTGAGTTTTAGTCAAAAAATTGATTTCTTTCACATTGAGGATCTTTTAAAGTTTATAACTTTATAGAATTAGAACATAATACATACATAACATCCCATATTTATACATAGTGGATACTAATAAAACAATATCCATTTCTTACAAAATATAAAACTTGATTTCCTTGAAAAATCTTGATAACATTTAACTTGACTTCCTTCTTTCTCATACACATCCTTATAACTTGTGAAAAACATTTGAAAACTTGGGATGAGCATAAAAAACTCATTAAGGGATATAAATAAATAAATAGTTAGTCAAGTGATAACATAAAAACCAATAAACCCCATTTTATAAAAACTCATTAGCATGTATAAAAACATCATGAAGTTTCCTTTGAACATATTTACCATATCACTCTTACATTCACCCTTACACATGAAATAACCATTCAGCCAACTTTCATCTTCTAAGTACCCAATGCATTAGAGATCTATAATGGGGCTCACCTATCATATCTTGAGCTATAATGGGATCAACCCAACATATCTTGAGCTATAATGAAGATCAACCCATCATATCTTAAGATATAATGTTATTAACCCAATAAAAACAATGTCCATAGAACTTATCATGAATAAAACTCTTGATAACTCATTTAAACCCATAAGTAAAACACATTCAGATATCATAACACCCTTTTTCGTAAAAAACATTCTTAAAATATAAAAAACATGCTCATAATATGAAATTATATTCTTCAAAAATAACTATGAAAACTTATAAAGGAAACATTATAGTAATAAAAAGTCACAAAATCAGAGAAACTGCTCATGTCGTATAAAAAAAATCTTTTTTAATTTCATAATAGACACATTTAAAAGGATTTTGAAAGGAAAGTCCCTTACAAATATCATATAACTAAAGTAAAAATTAATAGAATGAAAGTAATATGTGTATAAACTATAAATCCACATAATAAAACATAATATAATAAAAATTAATTACACATATAATCTTAGTACCACATTATTAATGAAGTATAAGGTTAACCCAAATAATGGAAACTGGGTTAAGAATTCCCTTACCTTGGGTTTGTCTTACTTAGAATGTGTTTAAACCTAATGTATAATGGTTAAAAGAGTGTTATTAATATTTTAAATAAACATATTTATTTTTATAACATCTTATATGATCTTTTTATAACATCATTACACCTATTTATTAATAATATCTTGTTATTTCCAATATTTTGGGTGCGTTCTTTACATGGTTTCCATGGTTGGTTCATAATGGATTTTCTTGTGAATGGAAGAGAAAATATATAAGTGGAATGAAATGGTATTAATATGTTTCAATAATATTAAATGATACTATAAATCATATTTTTTTAGATATGATGATGAATCATTAGATAAAACATTAATGATATTGGTTTAGATTATTTTGGAAATTCTTCAATAATCATAAACAAGTTTCATTATATAATTTAGTATATTTATATATGTCAATTATAGAACATAAAAGAGGTTATATCATAAACTTTACAATTTTTTTCAAACCATGAATTTTTTTTATGACCATCCATGAAGAAAGTAATGAAAATTGAAAACACATCGTCCACGATGTCGGTAAATTGACACATCATGAATGATGTTTTTATTTTTAGAATAAAAGGGAGAGGAGTAAAAGTATGATGATAATTATTTCCATAAACATGAAAACATTCCAATATATATAATATACTACAGTTTTCATGCCTATTGGATAAGTGTAGGTGAAGAGAGTATAAGAAAATAAAAATAATGGAAAATAAAATAAAAGAAAAATGAAAAATGTTTTTTACATCTTGAATTCTATTTCTTGAGAACCTTCTTAAGGACCTTGGTTTTTTTTAGTGAGACAAGCAGGTATTGTATGTGGGGAATAGGATTGGGAAAATTAATAGGTATAATTTAGACAAGGAATATATAACACCCCAAAAATTTTATGGTATGTTTCTTTTAAATACTTTCTATTCATTAGATAACCTATATTGCATGAAGCACTAAGTCTTTTTTGAATCAAAAAATTATAGGATAAAGTTATAATCTATCCATTAAACATAAATTTTCCACTTCTATGTTTTGAATTTCGAAAAATGGTCATCTAGAGTTGTGACCAGTAAGTCATTTGGAGTCTGATAGAACCAACTTGATTTTTTGATGAATAGTAACATACCCTTATGAATAGTAATATGAACCTTATAAACAGTAAATAATGAAAATATTTTATTTTATTAAGGTAATAATATAATGATATCTTAATTAATTTTTCAATGTGATATAGAACTAATTATACCTTTAAAATTGTTATTATTCTAATTAACTATGATTTTATTTAAAAATTAAATTAAAAATACTTAGAAAATTATTTTCAAAAAATGGAGTTCATTTTTGAATTATGAATGTCTAAAAATGGTTAGGGTGAATTTTTTGGATTTTTCTAAAATACTTGTGTTTTTGTGAATAGTAAAAATACAGTTTTGACTTTTCAGTAGTTTAATGACATCATAATGATGTAATAATTAAATATAAAAGGATGGTCAATTTTTGTACAAAAACTTAGGACATGAGGTTTCCCAAGTGGCTAAAACCATGGCCAAATACCATGGGTAAGCCCATGGTTTTGCAAAAACCACAAATGAGGTGTCCCTTTTAATTAATAAAAAACTCCCTCTTAATTACTATAAATACCCACTCAACCCCTTCATTTTATTTCATTATAAAATCATTATCCTCGAAGATATGGTGGTATTACCTCCCTAGTCGTCCTCACAAGGTGTCCTCAAACCTCCAAGGTTCCAACCCTCATGTTTTGGGAGTTACTCTACAAGGTAAGAGAATCAACCACCCTTCTCTTTTCTTAAAGCTTTCATTTATGTTTTCTCTTTTATTTTCAATTGGATTATGTTGAGATATGTCATTACATATTCCCATTACTTCCCATATTATTTATGAGTGATGAGATACCCCCTTTCTCTCATCAAAATATTTTATTAAATTTTAAGTGACGTCGTTACGCTGCCGAATTTTCGTAAGAGATTCCTCATTTTTTCTCTTATTTTGAGTTCCTTTATTTTATACTTATTTCCTCACATCAATTAATCCAAATGATATGATAATTAAAGTACCTTAAATGAACTATATTTATATTATTATAATGGAATATTTCATCATCATCTCTTTTCCCCCTCCTCTTATACTAAAAATGAAAACACCGTCTGAGATGTGTTAATTTATCATATTTAAGGATGATGGGTTCTTAATTTTCATTACAATATTCAATTATGGTCATGAAACCATTTTTATTATTGAACCATATCAGAATATATGTATTTCATCTCATTAATGTTCTGTAATCCCTACACACTCATAATATGGAATAATAATACAAAACAAGTTCATTATACACAAACTGCCAAGAAAAATCCAAGCTTTATCAATAAATTTTAACTAATGATTCATCCTCAAGTATATAACCCAGAATCATTATAAGATAAATTATATCTCTTTAATTTCACTAATAATATATATTAACAATTCTGGATGTTTAACCACATTTCAAACGAACTTCCATTCATGAATGCAAATAAACAAATCATGAAAACCAAGGAAGAAAATGCTTCGAAAACAATAAAATTGAACCAATTAAACCCATAAAAGGGCCCTGAATGTATCTAATAAGGTTAAACTAAACCAATTAAATGTTTAGGAGGTTATTGATTTATTAATTAATGAATCTAAACTTTATTATTCAGGTCATTAAAACAAATTAAGAACACACTCGAGCATAAAGTAAGGGGTTATCATCTCACTTTCATTTCCGTGAGATTTACATTGTTCACAAATTATTTCTTGTATGTGGTATACATGTACTTAAATTTGATATATAATAAAATTATTCAATTTATATTCATGGTATTCAATGACTCATTTGAGGGTTATTAATTTTTGGTCGTATGATTCGATCGATTACATTGCGGTCAGAGACTTTGTCTCAACTACTATTTTGTTGTGACCAACTTTGTATTGTGCACCTAATAATCCTTATGTGGTGTACCTACTAACCATTTGAGATCACTTTTCATTTGAAATTATATTTATATTAAATATCCATAATCTCATATCATGGATATTTTTTTTTCTAAACCGTATACTATTTTACATTCAGTGATTATTTGGAAAGTTATTTTAACTACGGAAATATTGATGAATCCATATAATCTACTCTATAATGATATTAAAAGGGAATAATTATCTTGTATTGAATCAATGTATAAATAATTATTTGTACATGCAGTGGAAGGTGGGTCCCTCTATAGCCCCTCGATGCATCGGTAGGTCTCATGAGACAAATCAGTTGGCGACAAACCCTTCGAGTTTGTTTCCAAATATCAGACGGGTTTCTACCCATTAAAGTAAACCATTTTAACAGTACTATTGTATCATGTGATAAATACATGATGTCTGGTTAATAATCATTCTCTTTATTCATTATTATTTATTACTATCCATGATGTTTTTACTATGACAAAATCTAGGGATGCAGTTTAATTCTCAGTTTATTAATGGCGTGAGTTTTTCATTTATTCACCATGCCATGTTAATTATGTAAAATTTTTTACAATTAAATTTTTATTGATTCATGCTTATACCATTTCTAACCCTTACTGGGTATTTGAGCTCAACCCTTTATTTGTTTACCTTCGAAAGGTGTTGAAGAGGATATCATTTATTGAGCTCCTGTGGATGTAGTTTTTAGTTTTTGTTATGTACTGTATTTTGTAACCTTTTCCAATGTAATTTGAGTTAAATTTATGTATCTAGTTTCTCCAGGACTACTAAACTGATCATTCCTTCAGGATTTTCATTCCTTCCAACAACAAAAAATAACAAGCAATGCATCGGCTCATGTTTAGAGGGGTTCAGGTGTTATAGTTGGTATTAGAGAAAGTTTAGTAGAAAACTTGGAAAGTAGAGTAGGAAATGAACAAAGGCCTAAGGTAGTATTTGAGGATAAACGTACAATAACGTCCTGGTATTTTGGTAAGGAATATATTACATGAATATTTCTAGAAAATACATCCCTATCTGGATATGAGTAGGTAGAGGTGGCTCTGGCACAAATGTACCTTGGAGTGAAAGCTCTGATAAGGAGTTTCGGGCTTGACCTGGGGTATCATAGTACATGACAACGGGCCTTACTGCACTCTTAGTTACAACACTCCTGGGGGATATGCTTAGGATAATTCATATTTTCTTTAAAATCCATTATAAAGGATTGAAATGTAAATTATTTCTCAAAGAAACCATTTTTCTGATTATGGGATTATCCATGCTAGGATCTCAATTTATGCTAAGTATTTTTTTAAGTTAAGATTATAAATTATGATTAATACCCTAATCTAGTGTGTTCCATTATTTGAAAATGGAATCTAATGGAAGAAGGGGAATCAATACTCTTGGGCAACATAGGGATCTCCCCACCGATCATGTCAACACAGTCAATGTTGGAGAAGATCAGATCATGCCCATATTGGGACAACTTACTCAGTTTGTAATGAATAACCATTCCACACCTATGTTGGATCATTTCATGTGGCAGAAGCCCCCATATTTCAGTGAGACTACTAATCCAATGGTTTCTGAGCAATGGATCAAGTCCCTTGAAAAGATATTCATGGCATTAAGATGTAATGAAAATGAAAAGGTAGTACTGGAAGTATATTGTCTCAAGATCAACACTAATCAATGGTGTTCCTCGATTCAGAATACCATGGAGGAAGATAAAATAGTATATATGGAATGGAGGACTTTCAAGGAAATATTCTTCGAAAAATATTTCCCTCGTGAGCAAGGAACCGAAATGAAGAGTAAATTCCTTGGATTAAATAAAATGGAAGAAGATTGTGTTGCAGAGTATGAGGCTACCTTCACAAGGATAACTAGGTATGTCGTTGATTATGTACATGACTTGGTAGAAAATATTGAGCATTTATTTTAAGGTTTTAAGCCAAGTCTTCTAAGGGCACTGGCTTCTCAAAAAAATTCATCATATGATAAAATTGTATCAAGTTCCATCAAAACAGAGAAGGAATTTGCTAGATAAAATTTGTTCAAGGGAAACCAAGATAAGAATAGGTACTCTGATAACCAAGGGAAAGGTGAAGTTCCAAAGAAGAACAATGGAACAAAGAAATTCCCATTATGTGAAAACTGTGAAAAGAATCATCTCAGGAAATGCTTAAAAGGCATGGGAGTCTGCTATAAGTATAGAGAAAAAGGTCATCGGTCTCATGAATGCAAGGTGAGAGCATTTCCGTAGTTAACAAGGCCAGTGGCTGGTGAAGGCCTGTGTCGGGCACTTTGAGGAGTCAACATTTGGATCGCAAGTTCTTGGAAAAATCCAGTGCCTCTCTTCATTCATAAGGGTTCCCCATTTTGCAAGCAGGGTGTATGGGAGGAACCTATCTATGAAGAAATCCCTTTTGTCAATGTCGACTTCTAGTTTATTGGACTACTTTCTAATGTACCATCGGTATGGCTGATTAGGGCATTCCAAGATGCCTTGTCGCATCCCTACGAAGCCTTGCTGTTGTTGTGGCCATTCAGGTTACCAGGGAAAGTTTTGTAATAAGCGATGTTGGAGGAAGGAGTTCTGATCAGGGGATTCTAATGTCTGACTGTGAGGCATAAGATGCTTCAGCCATCAGAGCCCCAACCTCAGGTCTCAGGGTGAAGCTCGCGCAGAGTCAGAGTGTCAGATGCATGTGAGACCTTTTTTTGGTTCTTTATCTTTCTTCTTTGAATAGATACATTCAGGGTTTCCTTGTCCTTGTTTTCCCACTATTATAAGTTCATATTTTTGCAGTAATAGTGAGATGAACTTATTATTTCATGGTCATAGTAGTCGCGTTCTTCTGAATGTGTCCTCTAGAATCATTTGTTTTTCTTAAAAGTGTATTTTTCCATTGTGTGGGTTGTTCCTGGTTTTATTAGTGATCATTTGGAGATGTGCATGTTGGGGGGTTTTTGTCTTCTGCTGAGATTTCTAGGTTTTAGTGGAAGCATTGTCTTTCTTGTGCTAAGGGAGTTGGATGTGTTTGGAGTTTTAAATCAGTTTGGGGAATTCCTAGTTCAAACGGTGTTGTTATAGGTATTTCCTTGTTTTGGAGCCCTGATATGCTGGGTGTCCTTGTAGTGGTTTTTCTGTTTAAGTCTCAGCGGTCCCGTTCAACTCATGTGGAGAAGTCAGTAAGTTCAGGTTGGGAGTTCCCGCGTCACCCCCCCCCCCCCACACACTTCCTAGGGTGATATGTTTGGGTGTTAAATTTACGCACTAGTTGAGTTCTTGTGGTGTGGATAACCCTCTCGTGTTCTCCCGTTCTCTTGTGTTATGATTTATTTTTATTTTAATTGGGAATGAATTCATGTTTTGTCTTTTATTCGGATGGGTGACTTTTTGGGGGCAGAAAGTGACTGTGGTGTGGATAATTGTCACACCACAACTTTTTAATTTATTTTTATTTTATTATTTATTAACTTTGGGTCCTCGCGCCAAGGTTTGGGTTGGGTATCAGTTTAAATTTTTTATCGTTTAACAAATTTTAGTGGGTTTCAGACCCATGCATGGTCACCACATAGTGTGCGGTAGCCGTAGGGTCAGCTCGGGTGCTCGCGCAAATGTTAAGCAGTTGAAATAAGAAAAGTTTTTTTTGTAAATAAAGTGAGCTAAATGATTAAATTTTAATAATAATAATGTTATTATGTAATTAATAATAATATTAATAATAAAGTTTTATTATTGTCATTATTGTGGAGGTTGTTTTTGGAATCAATTTACTATTATTATCATTAAGGAAATCAAGGATGTCATTATGAATATATAACTATTAATATTAGTTTAAATTTCATCATTAGTATTTTATTATTATTATTATTATTATTATTTTTATTGTCATTATTATTCTTTGTATTATTATTTATCATTATTATTACTGTTATTATTATTAATATTATTCTTATTATTATTCTTATTTGTATATTTATTATTATTATTATTATATAGGATGAAAAAAAGAGAAAACCTAGTTCTACTCCCCCCTATTCCGCGTAGCGTCTGCCCAGGCCCCCCTCTCCTCCCAGCCGCGCGAGCCGCCACCGCTCCAGCCTCCCCAGCATTGGCCTCCTACCGTTACGGCTCTTTGCGACCCGGCTTTCCGCGCTCTCCCCTCCTACAGTCGCTCTGCATCCCTCGCCTCAGGCTCCACCCATGGACTTTGTCTGTTCCAGCTGGCCCTCCGCACCCCATCCCTCCACAGTCCGGCCTCCTGTCGATCTGGGCTCCTCAGTTCTCACCATGCCATCTCGGCCCTTGAATCTCCTTGCGTTGGCCTCGCTACACCAGCAACCCCACCTCAATCCATTTTGCTCTGGCCATCCCATCTCCGGTGAACCCGACACCACCTCTGGCCGATCCCCTTCAGTTTCCAGTCTCACCCCTACTGATCTACCCTCGCTCCTCGCCGTTACGACCGACCGACCACCGCTCTACCCTCATCTCACTCAGCCAGCCTCCCACATCGTCATCGTAGGTGCGTTCGACTTCTACTGTTGTTTGTCCCATTTGGTAGATTACCAACATCTAGGGTTCATGTTTTGGAGATTTGTTTTTTTGTCTTTGCATTCGATTACCATGCTTAGAGTTGTTCTTGACCCGTAAAGGTGCAATTAAGGTGTGAACAAAGCTTCACACCGGTTTCGGGTTGCATTGTCTTTTCGCCTTAGTTCTGAGGTAAGGTTTTTCACCTACCGCAGGTTTCCACTCAGTTTATATTTTGTAATTTGGGTGTTTTAAGGATCCTATAAATTTTATTTGTAGTGTGTTGAGCGTTGTCGTGTGTTTTTGTGTGTGCATCATCCTTGCGCCATGACTTCCAAGTATGTTCCCATTGTAATGCCTTTTAAAATTTCAGTTGCATCTATTTCCTACTTTTTGTGCCCTATATATATATGCTATTTATTATTGTTCAACATATGGTTAATTTATCTATGATGCAAATTGGTAGTTAAATTATGGTTTTGTGAAAAATAAATTCGTTTTATTACAATTACGCACTCTATTTGTTTAATTTAATGTCTCATTAGTTTTTCACTTGGTTGAGTCTTATTTAGAAATTGTTTTAGTAAATGTTGCAAGTGTCGCTGGTAAACTGCCCGGTTGAATCTTTTGGTTTACTTGGGATAGAAAATGATTTGGTTTGTTTTTATAAAAATATTGGCAACATAAAAAGTAGTATTTTGAGGCTCCTTGAATGGTTTCAAACTGATTTTGGTTTTGTGAGGAATTGAGATTTCTTAAATGGTTGTGAAAGTGTGTATTTGACTTATAATGTGATTTAACATGTGATAATGGATTGTATCCCATTGGTGTTTTAATAAAAATGGATTTGGTTTTTAGATGTTGTATGAGGGATTTAAATGGACTATTTTAGGAATGGTTATGGAATGTGAATGGTGTGTTTACACGCTTTCAGAAAGATAGTTCATTTCTCTTAAAAATGATGTTTTTTATAGAACTTAAGGCCTGTTTGGCACCTTGGTGAGATTTTTGGAAAATATAAATTGTGAAAACCCTCGTTGGGTGCTTCTCATGCCTCGACTGCATGTAATGGGCAGGAGGTCCTTGTTGGGGATTCTCAGAATCTAATGTTAGGGTTCTTTAGTTGGAACCCATTATAATTGTTTTATTTTTGGGGTATGAGAAGAATCCTAGGGGATACTCAAGGTGATACCTATTGTACATTATTATTATATATATATACTGTGATTGGATGATTGGCTAGCATTGGTTGGCTCATCCCCCTTTCTAAATACTTGAGACATGAAAATATGGCATATTAAGAGAATATTCTGAGAATGATTATCGCATTGGTAGGTTATGGTACTGACCAGTGGCTCATAGTAGGTGGATATATTGGGTTTATTACTATGGTATTTTCCCTCAACCTGCCTGAGAAATGATGGTTGAGCGTATTGGATGTTTTGATTTCATCGTGTGTGACATGTCAACAGGGATGAGGTCTCATGTATTGGTGTCTTCTAGATTATTCTTGATCTACTAGGTTCACCCATGTCTATTGACTTTCAGTTATATGCAGTGATGAATTTGGTACTTGTATGTATATCAACATTTCCCTTGTTGTGTACTTACTCTTGTGCATTTTTTTGTATTGTTTTCCTTGGAAAATAGTAAAGTGGTTTTTAATTAGGCTTCTAAAAATGGTTTTCAAATGAAAGTGTTTAATTCTATTTGTATAAATATAATATATATATATATATATATCATTTTTCCTTTCTAAAATTCCATTAACACTAATGAAATGAATCAGGATTTGAAAACGGTTAAGGTCAATGGTTCGTACTTTGTTTTTAAGTAAAATACTTAGAAAAAACTTACTTTTATAAATTGTAGTTCAAACTTGAAATGGCGTTGATTAGACACTAAATGAGGATAATATTAATTGTTAATATATATAATATTCATGTTATTTATTATTCATAAACACCATTTTAGTGCATTTTACACTTTGAACATCATTTCACATTATGATTGTAATACCTTCTTAAAATGCACTATTATGTGGTACATTTTTTTAACATCATTTAAAGTACCCAATGATTTATCTGATTTTAAGGAATTTAATTATCCATATTTTAATTTTATATTTTTTTAAATGTATCTACACTTAAATATGAACATTTTTCATCCAGGGATTAATAGAGGATTCATAAAGGATGATGGAGATATTTGGAGATGAATGCAAGCAATTCTAGAGAAGGCAGATTGGACACCATCCCACTGATGAGAATGTGGGTCCCAACATACAAACCCAATGAAGCCAAAATTTCGTGGGATGCTAGAGAACATATATAGTAACAAATACGTTTTTTGGAGACAGTGCCAATTCGGCCTCCATTGTTGTCATTTAGGTGTCCCAAGTTAGAGATAAAATTCTGGGCCAGATTCTGTAGCCCAGAAAAACAGCCCACTAATATGATCATATCTCGGAATCCATGACTCCAAATGGGCCCAAATGTTACAGGAGGTTAGAAGAAATCAGGGTATCCATTTTCTTCTTCTATGTTCCACTCTGATTCTCCAATCTAGAAGACCTTCCAAGTGCGTCTTCTCGGTGAAGGAAAGATGGCTGCCACCTCGGGTCAAGGGTGGAAAAATCAACTCTCCCTTACTTTCCACCCACCTATGGCCTACCACAATTAATTGAGGAGACTTATACTGTTGTAGGCTCGACCCAAGGGCTCAAAAATTACTATTTAAGGCAGTGGTGTTGGAGTATTTAATCATCTTTGAGCTTTGTTTTCATCTTAATGTTATGCTGCCAATTTCTCTTTGTAACGTTCTTCCTTCACATGTAAGTTGTTTTAATTCATCCTAGTTTCTTAATAAAAGTTCTTCTTATACTCTTATTCTGTTGTTATACATATCATGTTGATACTTTTGGTTCAAGGTGTGAATTTATTCACATAATAATTTGTGATATTTATCACACAATGGTTGAGTGATCGATTTTTGTTGTTTTTTTTACTTCTCCATTTCCTCCCTCGTAAGTCTACTTCCCACTTCCGTTGAAGAAATGTCATCAATGGAGGGCTAGCCCACTTATGGGTTGATCTAAGGGAGTAGAAAGGGTCTGTATTGGATGTTATTTATCACCCCATTAATGTATAATCACTTCTTTAATTGAGATTTTTATTTGATGATTTTTAAAACATCTTTATACTTATTGAATTTAAGGTCACACATTTCAAGTGCTAATACGAACCTTTACCTTGGAGTGCTCAATGATTTGATCCTTCAAGTGTATAGGTGATTAGTATTAGGTTGTGTAGGCATTAAACTAGTAAGTGATGATTATGTTTGATCTTCTTAAATGAACCCATCTCAATTATAAGAAATTGAAATCATTAAAAAAGGAATTCATCCAATCCACCCCAAGCGATAACCTAGGATCAACTCATTATTTTAAATTGAATTCACTTAAATCTGCTAGTGATCCTTTAAACCCATCTAAAATCAACCCAAGTTGGCCACTTCATAGCCAAAAAAATTCCTTAGAATGTGCGTGTCTATAGGTTAATTCTTAGGTCTCTGTGGATTCGACAACCCAAGCTAGACTACAAGGACCGTTCTACCTTCATGTCTTGGGTAAATTTGAGCAAGAATCAAATTTTGGAACCATTTCCGGGGACCTAAGTTAGTTATCTTAAACACTATCATCCTTTTTCACCCCTCTTCTCTATTCTCATCCCCTATTTCACTCCTATGGAATTCAATTTTGAACAAGTCCAAACATGGGAAACCTATCCCTACATTGATCACCCAACCCCATGTGTGATGTACAATGACCATCCTAATTTCTACATGTGGGATAATCAACAACCTAATGAACCACAATGTTTTTACTCCTATGATCTGAAAAACATCATAATATATAATGAGTTTCAATCCCCACAAATCCAATATGAACACCCTCTTGTGCAATTCCAACAACTTAATTATCCACCTGGAATAGACCATCTTTCTCAACCCCTTGACCATAATGATCCACAACCATTACTTGAAAAATTGTGTCAACAAATGGATAAAATAAATTTTGAGGTTTCATCATTGAGGTTAGAAATACAAAGCATTAAAACTTGTGAGGAACCCATCTCTACACAAACTGTTCCTTCCATAACCTTATGTGAAGTGTCTAGTTTCCCACAAACCTCTCATGAATTTACTAAAGAGAAAACCTTTGGATTTGGGGAAGATTAGTATGATCATGGAATTGTTGATGGGTGTTTAAATCAAGAGGAAACTGGTTTTTTGTATTCACAAGAGGGAAATTTGACATCATGGATTGAGTCTCATGAATATAACTCCATTGATGATTTTTCAAAAACACAAATCACTGAACCATTAAGAGAAATCACAAACTTTGAGTCCATACCCATTCCTAAAATTGATCTTTCCAATTTGGTGGTTGAATCTTCTATTCAAAAGGAACCAATTCTATTTATCAATTTTGATAATGAAACTGAGTTCAATTCAAAGTCTCAACCTATGTTTGAATGTTTTAACCTACCTGAACTTGAACAAAAGGACTTTCCATCCACCCTCAAGTTTCCATTCATTGGGGATAGCAAAAAACTTCCAGTTTTCACCATTTATTATCTTGAAACCAATAAAGAGGTAATGATTCTTAATGTCTTAGAAAATACTACAAAAGAAATTGAATCCATCATTTCTGATATTCCTTGGATTTACCTACTCATTTTAGAACATAGGTTTTTGCATGAAACAAATTATAAACATAGAATCAATTTCAACCTAGTAGAAGTGGTGAAACATGTGGTCCTTAAAATGTTGAATGTTGGTATTGGATAAGTTGGGTGGTTCAATTCGATCTAACGACGTTAAACAAAGCGCTTCAAGGGAGGAAACCCATGGTTTCCAAGTTTCCAATCATTTTGTTGTTTTAATCAACTTTATATTTTAAATAGGATTAATTAATCATTTTGATATTTAATAAAAAAAATACTATTGACCTATTCTTCTATTATGAGTATGGATGGGTATGAAAGGGGAGCACTATATTCATCCGTGTCACATGGTTTGATCCTTGAGTAATGCCTTACCCAGAAATTTAAAAAGAAGACAATGTATCATCAGTTTATTTTATTTTAATGTTTTTGTAGGTTAAAATAAAAATACAAAAAAAATAAATAATATAATATAATAATAATAATAATAAAAAAGGGACACGTCGTGGGTCGTGGGTCAAACCCCGTCACAACCGGAAAAGCCACGGGGATTCAAACCCGGGACCAAAGGGAGACAGGGGCACACTCTTACCACTGACCTACGACTTTTTGTGCTTCCTTATTCTATAATTTTTATATATATACTTATATTTTACTTTCTTTATTATATAAATATATATATATATTGTTTTGTTTTTTTTTTGTTTTTTTTTGTTTTTTTTTCTACTAGGAAACTCTACAAGTGACATGGATATCAAAGGATTAAAAGGGAGCAGCAAGAATTTCAGCTTCAACCACAAGGTGACTTCATTCCATGATCATCATTTTCAATTTCCTTTTTGAACATACATTATCTTCCTCTAATCCTTCTAAATTTTCTTTTCCTTAAACATTGGGGATAGTTTTATTTTAAGTTGGGGGGAGATGAAATAAAAAAAAATTGCTTTTGTGAAAAACAAAATGATTTGAAAAAAAAATTGTAAATGGAAGGAAAAATTCCTTTAACTTTGAACATGGTAATACAAATTGAACACTTTAAAACTGAATATCAAATAATTTATCATGCCCTGATTCTGATTTTAATCCTTGTATAATTTCATGAGCATAGATTTTGGAAAGTATGGTTGTCCAATGTGATATTTCATCGTTTATATTTTCATCCAAATATAAAAAAAGAATCACAATGCACGTCCTTTGGATAGTGGGGTATTAGTTTGAGTTCATAGAGTCCCCCAAATAAATATCATAGGTTTGGTGACCATTTTAGTTTAATATGAGTATTCAAAAATAATAATAATAAATTTGTGCATAGAGCAATGAAATAACCTAATGCGTGGCTTTCGGCACTTGGGGATCATGACTCCATAGTTGTCTGGCCCAGAGTTAGTAATTTTATCTCTATTTTGGTAATTTGAATTTGTTTTTAACTGAGTTAACTCGAGATGATGCTCGAGTATGTGGGCTTCACTTGGTGCCCTAAGGTCTTTGAGTATGTGAGTCATCGGCAAAGTCTCGCTATAGGGGTTGACTCTTTTGAGTTCAATTTCAATTACCATGGAAAAATTGCAAAAACAAAAAAAACAAAAAAAATTAATACAATAAAAAATTTGAATACTCATCTTAATATTGGAATGTTATTCCACCTAGTGCTTCCGTAATTTCTCTCTTGAATAAAGATGAACCCCCATGTCTATTGTGATGTACAACACATCCTCATACTTAATTGATATTGGATGAAATATGACAATGAATTTGAACAAAGGAATGGGCTTAGGATTGGGATATGCTTATGAAACTATCATGTATTAAAATATTTTGATGGGTTTCATGATTGTTTGGTATAAGGGTTTTTGTGATCATTGTGTATTAAAATGTTTTTGGAAAAGGGAATTCGAATTTCATATTGTTGAGATACATTTTGCTCGGGACTAGCAAAACTCAAGTTGGGGGGTGTGATTAGCCACTAAATGAGGCAAATATTCATTGTTAATATATATAATATTCATGTTATTTATTATTAATAAACACCATTTTAGTGCATTTTACACTTTGAACATCATTTCACATTATGATTGTAATACCTTCTTAAAATGCACTATTATGTGGTACATTTTTTTAACATCATTTAATGTACCCAATGATTCGTCTGATTTTAAGGAATTTAATTATCCATATTTTAATTTGATATTTTGGTAACTGTATATACACTTAAATATGAACATTTTTCATTCAGGGATTAATGGAGGATTCATAAAGGATGATGGAAATATTTGGAGATGAATGCAAGCAATTCTAGAGAAGGCAGATTGGACACCAGCCCACTGATGGGAATGTGGGGCCCAAAATACAAACCCAATGAAGACCAAATTTCTTTTTATTATATAGAACATATAGATGAACAAATAAGTCTTCAGGATCTAGTTCCAATTCGGCCTCCATTGTGGTCATTTAGGCGTCCCAAGTTAGAGATAAAATTCTGGGCCAGATTTTGTGGCCCAGATTAACATCCCACTAATATGATAATATCTCGGAATCCACAACTCCAAATTGGCCCAACTTTTACAGGAGGTTATAAGACATCATGGGATCCATTTCTTATTCTATGGCATACTCTGATTCGGCCATCTATAAGTCCTTCCAAATGCGTCTTTTCGGTGAAGGAAAGTTGGATGCCACCTCGGGTCAAGGGTGGAAAAATCAACTCTCCCTTACTTTCCACCCACATATGGCCTACCAAAATTAATTGAGGAGACTTTGACTGTTGGAGGCTCTACCCAAGGGATCAAAAAAGCCTATTTAAGGCAGTGGTGTTGGAGGATTTAATCATCTTTGAGCTTTGTTTTCATCTTAATGTTATGCCGCCAATTTCTCTTTGTAACGTTCTTCCTTCACATGTAAGTTGTTTTAATTCATCCTAGTTTCTTAATAAAAGTTCTTATTATACTATTATTATGTTGTTCCAAATATCATGTTGATACTGTTGGTTCAAGGTGTGAATTTATTCACACAATAATTTGTGATATTTATCACACAACTGTGGAGTGATCGATTTTTGTTGTTTTTTTTACTTCTCCATTTCCTCCCTTGTAAGTCTACTTCCCGCTTCCGTTGAAGACATGTCATCAATGGAGGGCTAACACACTTATGGTTTGATCCAAGGGAGTAGAAAGGGGCTGGATTGGATGTTATTTATCACCCCATTAATTTATAATCACTTCTTTAATTGAGATTTTTATTTGATGATTTTTAAAACATCTTCATCCTTATTGAATTTAAGGTCACACATTTCAAGTGTTAATACGAACCTTTACCTTGGAGTGATCAATGATTTGATCCTTCAAGTGTATAGGTAATTAGTATTAAGTTGTGTAGGCATTAAACCAGTAAGTGATTATTATGTTTGATCTTCTTAAATAAACTCATCTCAATTATAAGAAATTGAAATCATTAAAAAAGGAATTCATCTAATCCACCCCGAGCGATAACCTAGGATCAACTCATTATTTTAAATCAAATTCACTTAAATCTGTTATTGATCCTTTAAACCCATCTAAAATCAACCCAAGTTGGCCACTTCATATCCAAAAAAAGTCCTTATAATGTGCGTGTCTATAGGTTACTTCTTAGGTCTCTGTGGATTCGACAACCCAAGCTAGACTAGAAGGACCGTTCTACCTTCATCTCTTGGGTAAATTTGAGCGAGAATCAGGTTTTTCTTTTATTTTTAAAGTTAGTGCATTGGTAATAGATTTTAAGCTAGCCTATTGAGTTTTAATACTCATGCCTATAGTTTTATCTTTGTTTTTAGCTTTGGGTGTTTCACCTTGCTTGGATTCGGTCACCAAAGCATGGCGTTGGATTGTGGTCGGTGGTGACCCATAGGGTCACACGAAGGTATGTACAACTATTTTTTCTCACCTTTCCTAGTTTTTTCTTTCACTATTCAGTTTTTTTTATTTATTTTTCTTTCACTTATGGTCCAAATCATTCCCACTTGTTTATTTTTGATGCCTAGCACTAGTTTCCAGCCTGTGGGGATCAGGAACACCCCTTGGGCCATGTCGTGGGCCGGCTCAGGCGACCAGTTCAGAGTCAACCCAGGTTGGTTCATGATAAATATCACATATAAAAAAGTTAAGTTTGTGTGGACAAAAGAATGTACATAATGCTTCGAATAATTGAAAAGAATATTGGTCAATGCTCTAATTTTTGACTCTTCTATCTGGAAGTGATGAATTTGTAATATACAGTGATGCATCAAAGAATGGTCTGGGTTGAGTCCTTATGAAAAATGGTAAAGTTATTGCTTATTCATAAAGGAAATTGATTACTCATGATAAAAATTATCCAACACGTGATCTTGAGTTAGTATTTGTAATCTTTTCTCTGAAGATATTGGAACATTATCTTTACTGTGAAAAATGTGAGATATACACATATCAGAAGAGTTTGAAATACATTTTCACACAAAAATAACTCAACATAAGGAAAAGGATATGACTTGAGTTACTCAAATATTATGTTTGTTCAAAACACTACCACCCAGGAAAGGCAAATAAGGTGGCTGATGCATTAAGCAGAAAGATCATTGACTTTTTACTCAAATGAGGATTGAGAGAGATCTTATATTCATGGATCTACTAAAGATGGATATGGGAATTGTTAAGGAAGGGGAAACATCTTTCCTCTTTCAAATGATTGCTAAACCATATTTACTAGAGAAGATAAAAATCTCTCAATCTGATGATTAAAATATACACAAGAAAACTTTTGCTGTTAAGGATGGGAGATTGGAAGACTTTGTGTATGAGGAAGGAGTTATAAAGTTTGGGAAGAGGTTATGCATTCCATCATTACCTGAGCTAAAAAGGGAACTATTAGACGATTCTCATAGCTCAAATTTATCTATACACCTGGGTAGAACAAAGATGTATATAGATCTGAAAGAATATTTATGGTGGGATAATATGAAGTGGGAAATTTCTAACTACGTGTCAAGGTGTCTAGTTTGTCAACAAGTGAAGGCATAGAAACAACATCCAAAATGAGTGATGTAACCTATACCTATTCCTTTGTGGAAGTGAGATAACATTATGATGGATTTTGTCATCAGAATACCAAAGACACCTAGAAGGAATGATACAATATGGGTAATTTTTGATCGTCTCAAAAAATCAGCACATTTCCTTCCTATAAGAGAGGATTTACCACTTGAGTGCCTGGAAATACTTTATATTAATGAAGTTGTAATACTTTATGGTGCACCTCTATTGATTGTGTCTAATAAAGATCCTCGGTTTACATCAAAATTTTGGAAAAGTCTCCAGAAGGATTTGAATACCGAGCTTCGTATGAGTACTGCTTATCACCCCCAAACTGACGGAAAATCTGAAAGGACTATTCAAACTCTATAAGACATGCTGAGGTCATTCTCTCTTAACTTACAAGGTATGCGGGATCAACACTTTCCTTTGATGTAATTTTCATACAATAATATTTTTCATTCTAGTATTAAAATGGCTCTATATGAAGCATTATATGGAAAGATATGTTGAACTACAACTTGTTGAGATGAAGTTAGTGAGAGAAAACTTATAGGCCCAGAACTTATTGAAGAGACAATGGAAGAGTTGAAGACAATCCAAGCCCATATTAAAGTAGCCCAAAGTAGTTAGAAGAGTTATGCGGACAACCGGAGAAAGGATTTGGAATTCCAAGTGGGAGATCATGTCTTTCTAAAGGTATCTCCATGGAAGGGTGTCTTAAGGTTTAGTAAGAAAGGGAAACTGAGCCCTAGGTACATCGGACCATTTGAACTTATGGAAAGAATCAGAGATGTATCTTACCATTTAGAAATGCCACCAAGTCTCTCCAAAGTTCATGATGTGTTCCATGTGTCATTGTTAGAGAAATACTGGCCAAACCCAATGGATGTACTCACATATGAAGAAATAGAACTGGAACCTAGTTTATCATGCTGTGAAGAGCCTATCAGGATTCTTGATACAAGGGAGTAGGTATTGAGAAATCAGACGACTCGTCAAGTAAAGGTTCTTTGGAAAAAAGCGAATATGGAGGAAGAAACATGGGAACCTGAGGATGTTATGAAAAAGAACCACCCGCATCTTTTTGGTGGGCTTTATACATAAATTTTGAGGATGAAATTTCTAAAGGAGGGAATAATATAACACCCCAAACATTTTATGGTATGTTCCTTTTAAATACTTTATATTCATTAGATAGCCTATATTGCATAAAGCACTAAGTCGTTTGTGAATCAAAACATTATAAGAGAAAGTTATAAGCTATCCATTAAACCTAGATTTTCTAATTCTATGTTTTGAATTTTGAGAAACGGTCATCCAAAGTTGTGACCAGTAAGTCATTTGGATCCTGATAGATCCAACTTGATTTTTTGATGAATAGTAACATACCCTTATGAATAGTAATATGAATAGTAATATGACCCTTATAAATATTAATAATGATAATATTTTATTTTCTTAAGGTAATAAGATAATGATATCTTAATTAATTTTTCAATGTGATATAGGACTAATTATACCTTTAAAATTGTTATTTTTCGAATTAACTATGATTTTATTTAAAAATTAAATTAAAAATACATAGAAATTATTTTCAAAAAATGGAGTTCATTTTTGAATTCTTCATGTCGAAAAATGGTTCGGGTGAATTTTTGGGATTTTTTTAAAATACTTGAGTTTTTTGTGAATAGTAAAAACACATTTTTGAGTTTTCAGTAGTATAATGAGCCAACAAGCCCATACCGGAGTGGTAAGGGCTCCTGCTCGGCATCCAAGAGACCCAGGTTCAAAACCAAATGGAGGTGAATTTTCATGTTACTGAAGCAGTACTGTAGCAGTACTGTAGCAGGTATTGTTCTGTACTATAGCAGCTAGAACTATTCACTCGATTTGGGCCTTCGAGCCATCGGTTTGGGCCTACGGGTCTCCAGGGCCTTCGGTTCATCAAAGGTCTTAGGGCCTCATGGCCTTCGGGCCACAAAGACCATGGAGTAGCCCAGTTCACACAGAGCAGGCCCCAGAAGAGGATCAGAGCAACAAGACTAGCAGTCACCAAAAGTAGAGCTACCAGATTGGAAGAATGAGAGGGTATGGGAACCGCCACTGGGACCAGGCACCATGCAGCTTTGTACGGGGCAATGCTAGCTGATCATCAATGCAATGTGGGGAGCTAGGTGATCAATGATGCAGAAGCTAAGGGAGGGGAAATTCTTGTGGGTTGGGCCTATAGGTCATGTATTGGGCATAGTATGCCTCTGGGCCTTCGGTTCATGTATTGTGAGTCTTGTCGGGCCATGTTCCTTGGGCCTACAGGTCATGTACGATTTCCCCTTCATCCTTTAAAAGGGTAATTGTCTATAATAAAATAAAAAAGAAGGCCTTCGAGCCATTCGGGGGAGGGGTAGTATAATGGCATCATAATGATGTAATAATTAAATATAAAAGGAAGGTCGAGTTTTGTATGGTAACTTATGACATGAGGTGTCCCAAGTGGCTAAAACCATGGGCAAATACCATGGGCAAGCCCGTGGTTTTGCAAAAACCACTAATGATGTGTCCCTTTTAATTAATAAAAAATCCCCTCTTAATTACTATAAAGACCCACTCACCCCCTTCATCTTATTTCATTCCAAACTCATTATCCTCAAATATATGGTGGTATTACCTCCATAGGAGTCCTCAAACCCTCAGTGTCCAAACCTTTAGGTTTTGGGAGTTACTCTATAAGGTAAAAGAATCAACCACCCTTCTCTTTTCTTAAAGATTTCATATTTTGTTTTCTCTTTTATTTTTAGTTGGATTATGTGGGGCTATTTCATTACATATTCCTCTTACTTCCCATATTATTTAAAGAGTGATGAGATACCCCCTTTCTCTCATCAAACTATTTTATTAAATTTTAAGTGATGTCGTTAGGCTACCAAATTTTCACAAGAGATTCCTCAATTTTTCTCTTATTTTGAGTTCCTTTCTTGTATACTTATTTCCTCACCTCAATTCATAAAAATTCTATGATAATTCTAGTAACTTACATGAAATATAATTATATTATTCTAATGGAATATTTCATCATCATCTCTCTTTCCCCCTCCTCTGATACTAAAAATGAAAACACTATCTGAGATGTGTTAATTTATCACATTCAAGGATAACGGGTTCTTAATTTTCATTACCATCTTCAATTCTGGTCATGAAACCATTTTTATGGTTGAACCAGATCTGAATATATGTATTTCATCTCATTAATTTACTAGAATCCTTGAACACTCATAATATGGAATAATAATACAAAACAAGTTCATTATACACAAATTGCCAAGCCAAATCCAAGCGTTTATCAATAACTTTTAACTAATGATTCATCCTCAAGTATATAAACCAAAATCATTATAAGATCATTTATATCTATTTAATTTCACTAATAATATATATTAACAATTATGGATGTTTAACCACATTTCTAACGAACTTCCATTCATGAATGCAAGTAAATGAATCATGAAAACCAAGGAAGAAAATGCTTCCAAAATAATAAAATTGAACCTCTTAAACCCATAAAAAGGGACATGAATGAACCTAATAAGTTCATACTAAAATAATTAAATTTTTAGGAGGTTCTGGAGTTATTAATTAATTAAGCTAAATTTTATTATTCAGGTCATTAAAACAAATGAAGAACACACTCGAGCATAAGGTAAGGGGTTTCTCATCTCACTTTCATTTCCGTGATATTTCCATTGTTCGCCTATTATTTATTGTATGTGGTATATGTGTACTTCCATTTGATATATAATAACATTATTATATTTATATTAATGGTATTCAATGACTCATTGGAGGTTTATTAAGTTCTGGTCGTTTGATTCGACCGATTACATTGTGGTAAGAGACTTTGTCTCAACTACTATTTTGTTGTGACTAACTTTGTATTGTGCACCTAATAATCCTTATATGGTGTAACTACTACCCATTTAAGATCAAATTTCATTTGAAATTATATTTATATTAAATATCCATTATCACACCCCGTCCTCGGGGCCCGTGCCGTGACTACCCCAAACCCGCCTTCCATAGGCCAGGGGCTGGCGACTAGCACCAAAGGCGAATCCCTGATAAAAAGGGAAGGCATTGAATTTAAACCTATAACACACATAGTATGAACACAAGAATTAGAAGAAACAAGTACTAATATAGAAAATAAAGGTGTGCTGAAAGTAAGTGGGCCAGTATACAAACCCAACTGAACAACAAGTACAAGTACAAGTTAAAAGGGAAAACAGCTCCTGGATCATCCACTGGAGAATCCTACCTGAAGGGTAGGTATAGATCTCGAACAACTCATCCCTGAGGTATGTCCCGTCTAGTCCAGCTCTGAGTAGCCTCCCTTCCATCACCCTCATCCTCGATCACTGCTGACCGTATTCTGCACAGAACACAACAAGGTGCGGGCGAAGGCCGTGCAGGTGTGAGTATAACAATACTCAGTAAGGGACCCCAAGACCCCTGAAGGTCTCCCAGAATCCACTAAGGATAAATACAGTAGTAAGATACAATCAAGAAGTATTAACCATCCCTACTTAGGTATATGACCATACATATACCTAAGTTACCAATCACAGTCCGACACCAACACTCGAGCCCAAGCACAACCCATTCCACAAAGGAAGTAAAGTCAATCATCTTGATGATAACAAATGAAATTCAAGACTCAGATCACACAGGTATACAACTCATGTAGAGTGGTAGATATGATTAGATGAATCCACTGAATCATCTCCTCTGTCAAAACCACGTAGGATCCTGGAACAGTAACAACTCTGTCGAACCCACGGAGGATCCTATTACAGAAGTCATCGATGTCGAACCCATGGAGGATCCCGGTCCAGTACCATCACTGTCGAACCCAGGGAGGATCCTAGTACATTATTTTCAATGTCGAACCCATGAAGTATCCTGGTACAGTAGTAGGTCTACGTAGGATCCTATCATCTCAATCACAGCCAACAAAAGGGTTCCCGCACATAGCACGCTTGATTCCAGGAGGGTCCGCTCCTCGATCCAAGTGTCGATACATCAACTACCATGAAGTCTTGAGTTGATGTATCCCATAGTTCTATCGCATCATAAGGAACCCAATGAAACAGACGATGCGTCAATCGGACGCCCGGTCTGTGAGTTATTGGTGTTTCTACTCCGAGGGCCCGGTTGAATTTAGGTTCAATCCGACCCGACCATACCCCAACTGCGTCCAAATCTCAAGTGGGGTATTCCAAAATAACCTTATCATTCCAATCTTTCCATTGGCACAGACGGTTTGTCAATCGGACACCCGTAGCCCAAGATATGGGCAAAAAGGTGTAAATTGACCAAACGGGTCTGGGTCTGGTCCGACTCGATCCGCAGATCTGACCCGGTCTGAAGGGGCAGCCCGACCCGGATGTTTGGCCCGACCAAAGTGGGAAGCCCGGCCCGAGGGGGTGGCCCGGCCTGGATGGGTGGTCTGGCCTGAGGGTGGCCCGGCCCGGTGGCCCAGTCGGCCTGGTGACCCGGCGGCCTGGCGGGGGTCCGCCTCAGCCGCGGCCAGGGGGGAGGCGTGCGCCCCCATGAACACCCGAACGTCATAGCAGTTTGGGTGGGGACCCTAACCGGTGCCAGGTGGCACTGGTCCAGGTCACGTGGGACCCTGAGGGTCCCGTTCCTCCCGGCTAGCCAAGTGGCCAGCCGTTCGGCTCCTCTGCCACGTCGTGATAGCACTGCGGTCCTGCTCCACCGCGCGGCGCGATAGCGCCACGCCTCCTCCTCCACGGCCCTTCCTAGCCACAGCCTCTAGCTCCTACGCACGGCGCGATAGCGCCCCGCCACCTCCGTCGCGGCCCGACATGGCCACGGTCCCCTGCTTCCCTCCGCGCGGCGCGACGGCGCCATGCGCCTCTACCACGGCCTAGTAAGGCCACGACTCTCCTTCCACACGGCACAACGGTGCCGCTCCCTTTTGGAAATTTGGCAAACTTTCACCGTCAATCTCTTCGTGGCCGGCCCGACGTCAGCCGCCATTACTCCGCCTTCGTCGTCAGCAAACAAGGATAATCAAAGTGGGAGGGTCGGGTCGTGTTCATGTAGTTCAAGCCCTCCTCGTTATGGTGTTATCATTCAGTTCTCAAACCATAAAATTAACGACGAAGATTGGTAACAAATTCAACTCAAATCCCCCTACCTTGTTTGTCGATGATCATTGACAAAGTCATGGGAAAAGGCGGGCGTCGATTCTTCATTTTTCGCGTTCTTCACGCACTCCCAATACTCAAGCTCGTGCGTCGGAAAGTTTTTAGAGGTGAAGAAGTTGAAGATGACATTCTTCGCGTTCTTCATTGGAGAGGATGAAGTTCTCCAAAGGTTCTCCTCTCCTTAATTCTCCCAATAAAAATAAAGAAGCATGCCAACCAAATAATAGATGGAAATGACGTCTATTATTTGTTGGCACCACAATTTGAAAATTTGTGGTTAATTAAAAGAGACAACCCATTTAATTAATAAGGGTGGAGTCTCAATTAATTAGTGGGGGAATTTCAAGGGTTTCATCCAACATAAATGGGGGGTTAAAGGGGGTTTAAAGCCCATGTGGTCCCCACCAAGGATATCCTCCCAAGGGAGGTTATGTGCAGGTGGGCTCCACCACCATAACCTCCCATGGGAGGTTCGGGTGTGGTGGTCCCCACCTTCAACCTCCCCTTGGAGAATTTAACCTCCACAAATAAAAATAAAGTTAACACTTTATTTTTATTCAATTTAATTAAGAACCCCAATATCTAACTTCCATTATCATCAGAACGCAACTACGGTGAAGGTCTCACTAACCAATCACCGACACTGCGAGTTCAACGGTGCCCTCGTATTTCAGTTCCGAGCACCAGTTCAAAAGTTATAAAATCTCACTCATACGTTTACTGAACGTACCCGAACAAAACTTCAAAAATTAATTTCGGGCACACCGGGCCTCGGAATCAAGCGCCGTAAATTTTCACGGACTCGTAAAAATCCCATAAATTTAAGAAAAAAATTCCACGGAATTTCCGGCTCTTTACATTCTCCCCACCTCAGGTATTTACGTCCCTATAAGCTACAACTCGAACTAAGGAAACAAATGGGGGTACTGAGCACGCATATGAGCCTTCCGCTCCCATGTGCTCTCCTAGAGGTTCTCGTGCTGCCAGCGAACGCGCACCAGAGGTATCGACCATCCATGAAGGAACCGCTCCTGTCGATCCTCAATCTCCACTGGAACCTCCGTGAAAGTCGCCCCGTCATTGATGTCCAGCTCTCCATGGTTGATGATGTGGGAAGGGTCATCCATGTATCTCCTCAGCTGAGATATGTGGAAGACATCGTGCACCCGGTGCAACTGAGGTGGAAGAGCTAAGCAGTAAGCCACCTAGCCTACTCTGCTGAGGACCTGGAAAGGTCCGATGAATCGCGGAGACAACTTGCCTCCTCGGCCAAATCTCCGTAGACCTCGTCAAGTTGAGACCCATAGAAAGATGTGGTCACCATCTTCGAACTCTAGAGGTCTCCATCTCCTGTAAACATACGACTTCTACTAGCTCTGTGCAGTCTTCATCCGCTCCTGGATGATCTGCACCTTCTCTGTGGTAGCTCGTACCATCTCTGGCCCTACTAGTACTGACTCCCCTGGGTCTATCCAGCACAGCGGCGATCTGCAAGGTCATCCATAAAGGGCCTCATAAGGTGCCATACCGATGGTGGAGTGATAGTTGTTGTTGTAGGAAAACTCCACCAAAGGTAATTGATCCTCCTAGCTACGACCAAAGTTGAGGACACATGCACGGAGCATGTCCTCGAGGGTCTGGATGGTCCTCTCAGTTTGACCATCCATCTGAGGATGGAAGGAATTTCTCAAGCAAAGCTACATCCTGAAAGCCTCCTGCAACCCCTTCCATAGCCGGGAAGTGAAACAAGTATCTCGATTGGAGACGATCATCGATGGAACACCATGAATCCATACGATCTCTGGTACATAGAGGCGTCCCAAGATCTCTACTAAACCCTGCTCTCTGATCGGTAGGAAGTGGGCCGACTTGGTGATTCAGTCAATGATCACCCATATAGAGTCGTGTTCTCTGGATGTACGTGGAATTCCCTTCATGAAATCCATGGATATCCCGTCCCACTTCCACTTTGGGACCTCTAAGGGCTGAAATAAACCTGCTGGAACCTGGTGTTCTGCCTTCACTTGCTGACAGGTGAGGCATCATGAGACAAACTCTACTACTGCCTTCTTCATACCTGGTCTCCAGTGCTATCGTCGGAGGTCGTGATACATCTTCACCACACCTGGATGTACCGCTAAGATAGATGTGTGGAACTCCCTCAACACTTCCTCCTAAAGTGTTACTGGTACCATAGTACGTCCTCTGGAGAGAATGATATGCTCCCCACCTACAGAAAATCCATCAGGTTCTTTCCCTGTGGATATCTGTGCATGTCGAGCCTCGCAGTCAACATCCCCACGTTGCGCCTCCCTGACTCTCTGAAGAAGTGTAGGTGTGACTGTAAGAGACTACAGAAAGGCTACTCCATCCCGATCCACAAAGGATAACTGCAATGCAACCAACTGCTCTGTCGCCTCTCCTAGCAGCTGAATGCCTGATCTACTATTTAGATCATATGCTACAATGTTCCCCTTCCCAGGAGTATAGACTATCTCAAATTCATAGTCCTGGAAGAACTCAAGCCAACGCCGTTGTCTTAGGTTCAGGTCCTTCTACGAGAAGATGTACTTGAGGACTCTGGTGGTCAGAGTAGACTGTAAAATTCTCACCCATCATATAGTGTTGCCACATATTTAAGGAGAAGACCACTGCTGCTAACTCCTGGTCATGGGTAGCGTAGTTCTGCTCATGCTATCTCAGCTGATGAGAACCATAAGCTATCACTGCTCGCTCCTGCATCAGGACGCATCTGAGCCCAATCTCTGATGCATCTCCATAGACTGCATACCCAACGCCCTCCTCCGGTAGCCTCCAGATGGGCGCACTAGTCAGCCTATGCCTCATCTCCTGGAAATTCCGCTGGTATCTCTATGACCACACGAAGGGTTTCCCCTTCTTCGTCAATGCTGAAAGTGGTGCTGCAACTCTGGAGAAGTCTGGAACAAATCTCTGATAGTACCTAGCCAGTCCCATAAAACTTCATACCTCCATCACACTCCTGGGTGGCTCCCAAGCAAGTACTACCTCAATCTTTGATGGATCCACTGCAACTCTAGCCTCTGAGATGACATGTCCCGGAAAGTGTACCTCTCGGATCCATAACTGGCACTTCGAGAGCTTACCATAAAGATGGTGCTCACGGAGTGTGTCCAGTATTACCTGAAAATGGTAGACATGCTCCTCCTCGGTAGCTGAGTATATCAGAATGTCATCGATGAAGACTACCACAAAGTGATCATGGTATGGATGAAAGATCTTGTTCATGAGTCCCATGAACACTGCTGGTGTGTTGGTTACACTGAATGGAATAACCAAGAACTCATAGTGGCTATACCGGCATCTGAAGGATGTCTTCTGCACATCCTCATCCCATACTCTGAGCTGGTGATAGCCCAATCAAAGATCTATCTTCGAGAACCAATGCACTCCCTTTAGCTGATCAAATAGGTCTTCAATCATCGGGAGTGGGTACTTGTTCTTCACGGTCACTTGGTTCAGGAGTCGATAATCAATACACAGACACAAGCTCCCATCTTCCTTCTTGGTGAACAAAATCAGGGATGCCCAGGGTAAAACACTGGGTTGGATAAATCCCTTCCCCTGCAGGTCCTCCAACTGTACCCGTAGCTCATGAAGCTCCGCGAGAGCCATCCGATATGCTGGAGTGGATATCTGTGTCGTCCCGGGGTACAAGTCAATGTAAAAGTCTACCTCTCTACGAGGAGGAAGTCCTGGAACATCATCAAGGAAGATATCCATGTACTGATCCACCACAACAGGAAAACTTGGACTCCACACATCAATCGATTCTAGAATGAGGCTAGCCAACTGATGTGTGATCGGCTGCCCCCTCCTCTATGTAAGTCCATCCTGCACTGCAAAGGCTCCCTTCTCGTCGGTGAAGGTAAACCCCATCCCATCCTCATGGACTCATCGCACTTTTCACCTAATGCAGTCAATCTGAGCATGAACTGTGGATAACCAGTCCATCCCCAAGATGACTTCGTAAGGCCTCGACTGCATGGAGTTGAGCCCGCCCCTGTCCGACAGCTCCCTGTGGTCAGGGTGGACCTCCTGGTGGTGGTGGTGGTAGGACCTCGAAACATCATCCACCACCTGCTGCTCATCCGGATCCTCTTCCACGTCCGCCTGCTCCCTGCGGACCACCACGGTCGAACCTCTGCCTCTTCCTGGGAGGTCCATCTACTTTATGTTTCTCATTTGCATGGTGGGTCGGGAAGTCACGAGCCATGTGACCCTGCCCGCCGCATGCATACCACTGCCTGATCCTCATATGGCTGGCTCTGTCTCGTGTTCCCCGCACAACCAAACCTGCATCCTGGGGTCTCCCACCTGATGGCCTGGTTCGCTTGGACCTCTGCGACATCTGTCTACGGCCGGATACAGAAGAATTCTCTATGTGTCACCCTGTGGTGGGTATCGCTACTGGTGACTGTTCAGTAAGAAAATTCTCCACAAGAAGGGCTTGCTCCAGTACCCCCGCCTGTATCGGAATGCTGATGGAGATCATCGAAGACCTGATCTCATGTATGAGTCCCTGCTCGAAGGTCCGGGACCTGAATAATGGGTCTCGTACCATATATGTAGAGTAGTGTGAGAGGTCGGTAAACCTCGCTGAGTATTGAGCTATCGTCATGCTACCTTGTTGTAGATGCAGTAACTCATGTATCCACACTGCACGAAGGGTGGCTGGAACAAACTCTGACCAGAAGAGACTCTCGAAGTCTGCCCAGAGTAGTGATGCTACGTCATGCACCTATAGAATTAGGGTCCACCATCTGCCTACTACTTCCTGAAGGAGACTCGCAGCAAGGATCACCATGAGGTCGGATGGTGTCCCTACCAATCTGAAAACTCTCACAACAACCTCCAGCCAATCCTCAGCTGCCTGTGGGTCCGTATCTCCCCTAAACCTGGGTGACCTCTGGCACTGGAACTCGTACAATTCACTCGGATGGCATGCACTCTTTACTGCTGGAGCTGGTGGTATCATTGTCCCAGCGGGTAGCGGTACCACAGGTACCTCCGCTGTGATGGGGCCCTGCACTGAGGCCTCGTCGCTCAGTGGGCTACCATCTCGTACAAAACTCAGAACCCTGGATGGATGCCTACATGGGGCCATCCTAAAAAGAAATAGGCACACCATGGTCAAAACAATATACCTGGTGATCTGACACAAAGTAATCACGAAGAAAACTTTCAAAGGAAACACACACGCAATCAGTGTTTTCGTGCACTAAGTCGGAAGTCAGAAGTCAGAGTCCTAGTGTATGAATACGTTGGCCGCCACACCAACACCGGTTTTCCTAAACTGATAACCACACCCAAAACACTTAACACTATTGCCATTAAAATAATTAGAGTCCAAGTTCTACGGTAGAACCTAATCCTCTGATACCAATTTTTCATGACCCATCCTCAGGGCCCGTGTCGTGACTACCCCAAGCCCTCCTTCCATAGGCTAGGGGATGGCAGCTAGCACCAAAGGCGAATCCCTGATAAAAAGGGAAGACATTTCCTTTAAACCTGTAACACACACAGTCTGAACACAAGTAGTAGAAGCAACAAGTACTAATATAGAAAAGAAAGGTGTGGTGAAAGTAAGTGGGCGAGTATACAAACCCAACTGAACAACAAGTACAAGTACAAGTAAAAATGGAAAACAGCTCCTGGATCGTCCACCGAGGAATCCTACTTGAATGGTAGGTACAGATCTCGAAAAACTTTTCCCTGAGGTATGTCCCATCTAGTCCAGCTCCGAGTAGCCTCCTGTCCGTCACCCTCAGCCTCGATCACTGCTGACCGTCGTCTGCACAGAACACAACAAGGTGCAGGCGAAGCCCGTGCAGGGGTGAGTATAACAATACTAAGTAAGGGACCCCGAGACCCCCAAAGGTCTCCCAGAATCCACTAAGGATAACCACAATAGTAATATACAATCAATAATTATCAACTATCCCTATTTAGGTATATTCCCATACATATACATAAGTTACCAATCACTGTCTGGCTCCAACACTCGAGCCCAAGCACAAACCACTCCCCAAAGGAAGTAAAGTCAATCATCTTGATGATAACAACCGAAATTCAATACTCATCTCACATAGGTCTACAACTCATGTAGAGGGGTAGAGATTATTAGATGAATCCACTGAATCATCTCCTCTGTCGAACCCACGTAGGATCCTGAAATAGTAACAGCTCTGTCGAACTGATGGAGGATCCCGGTACAGAAGTCATCACTGTCAAACCCACAGAGGATCTCGATCCAGTACCATCATTTTCGAACCCACGGAGGATCCTTGTACAGTATCATCACTGTCTAATCCATGGAGGATCTTGGTACAGTAGTAGGCCCACGTAGGATCCTATCATCTCAGTCGCAGCCAACCAAAGGGTTCCCGCATACAGCACGCTTGATTCCGGGAGGGTCCGCTCCTCGATCCAAGTGTCTATGCATCAACTACCATGAATTATTGAGTTTATGTATCCCGTAGTTCTGTCTCATCATAAGGAACCCAATGCGACATACGGCGCATCAATCAGACGCCCGATCTGTGAGTTATTGGCGATTACGCTCCGAGGGCCTGGTTGGATTTAGGTTCAATCCAACCTAGTTGTATGCCAACTGTGTCCAAAAATCAAGTGGGATATGCTAAAAGAACCTTCTCATTCCAAGATTTTCATCGGCGCAGACGATTCATCAATCGAACACTCGTAGCCCAAGATATGGGCAAAAACGTTGTAAACTGACCAAACGGGTCCGGGTCCGGTCTGACCCAGTCAGACCGACCCGGCACGACCCGGTCTGGACTGGGGTCCGACTCAATTCGCGGATCTGACTCGATCTGAAGGGGAAACCCGAACCGGATGGTCGGCCCAACCCAAGGGGGCGGCCCGGCCCGAGGGGGCGGCCCGGCCCGATGGTGGCTCGACCAGGATGGGCAGCCCGGTCGCCCTAGCGACTTGGTGGCCTGGCGGGGGTTTTCATTATCTGCGGCTAGGGGGGAGGCGCGTTCCCCCTGGAACAACCGAATGGCTTAGCCGTTCGGGTGGGGACCCTAACCGGTGCCAGGTGGCGCCGGTCCAGGTCACGCGGGACCCTAAGGGTCGCGATCCTCCCGGCTGGCCAAGCGGCCAGCCGTTCCGCTCCTTCATCGCGGCGTGACAACGCCGCGGTTCTGCTCCACCGCGTGGTGCAACAGCACCACACCCTCCTTCGTCGTGGCCCGACCTGGCTGCGGCCTCCAGCTCCTCCGCACGGCACAATGGTGTCGTGCCCCCTCCGTTGTGGCCTGGCATGGCCGCGGACCCCTACTGTCCTTCGCGCGGCATGAAGGTGGAGTGCGCCTCCACGGCGGCCTGGTAAGGCCGAGGCTCTCCTTCCGCACAACATTATGGTGCCGCGCCCTTTTGGCGATCCAGCGACCTTACGTCATTGATCTCTTCGCAGTCGGTCCGACGTCAGCCGTCGTTTCTCCACATTCATCGTCAACAAACATGGATAATCAAAGGGAGAGGGTCAGGCCATGTTCGTGCGGTCCAAGCCCTCCTCTTTATGCTGTTATCACTCGGTTATCAAACCATAAAATGAACGACAAATATTGGGAATAAATTCAACTCAAATCCCCCTACCTCGTTTGTCGATGATTGTTGACGAAGTCACGTGAAAAGGCGGGTGTCGATTCGTCGTTCTCCGCGTTCGTCATGCACTCCCAATACTCAAGCTCATGCATCAAAAAGTGTTCGGAGGTGATGAAGTCAAAGATGGTGTTCTTTGCGTTCTTCATTGGAGAGGATGAAGTTCTCCAAAGGTTCTCCTCTCCTTAATTCTCCCAAAAAAAAGAAAGAAGCATGACAACCAAATAATAGATGGAACTGACGTCTATTATTTGTTAGCACCACAATTTGAAAAGTTTTGTTTAATTAAAAGAGACAACCCATTTAATTAATGAGGGTGGAGGCTCAATTAATTAGTGGGGGAAGTTCAAGGGTTTCATCTGACATAAATGGGGGGTTAAAGGGGGTTTAAAGCTCGTGTGGGCCCCACCAAGGATATCCTCACAAGGGAGGTTATGTACGGGTGGTCCCCAAAACCATAACCTCTCATGGTAGGTTAGGGTGTGGTGGCCCCCACCTCCAACCTCCCCTTGGAGAATTTAACCGCCACAAATAAAAATAAAGTTAACACTTTATTTTTATTCAATTTAATTAAGAACCCCAATATCTAACTTTCATTATCATCAAAACGCAACTACGGTGAAGGTCTCACTAAGAAATCATTGAAACCTTGAGTTCAACGGTGCCCTCGAATTTCAGTTCCGAACACTGATTCAAAAGTTATAAAATCTCGCTCGTACGTTTACTGAACATACCCGAAAAAAACTTCAAAAATTGATTCCGGGCACACCGGGCCTCGGAATCAAGCGCCGTAAATTTTCAAGGACTCGTAAAAATCCCATGAATTTAAGAAAAAAATTTCCACATCATTTCTGGGTCTTTACATCGATAATATCATATCATGTATATGTTTGTTGTATAAACCGTATACCATTTTACATACGGTGTTTATTTGGAAAGTTATTTTAACATTGTAAATATTGATGAATCTGTATACTCTACTCTATACGGATATTGAAAGGGCATAATGATCTTATTTTGAATAAATGTATAAATAATTATTTGTACATGTAGTGGTAGGTGGGGCCCTCTATAGCCCCTCTATGCATCGATAGGTCTCATGAGACAAATCTGTTGGCGACAAACCCTACGAGTTTGTTTCCAAAAATCAGACAGGTTTCTGTCCATAGAACTAAACTGTTTTAATAGTACTATGGTATCATGTTCCAAATACATGAAGTCCAATTAATAATCATTCTCTTTATTCATTATTAGTTATTACCATCCATGAGGTTTTCACTATGACAAAATCTATGGATGCAGTTTCATTCTCAGTTTATTAATGGCATGAGTTTTTCATTTATTCACCATGCCATGTTGATTATGTCAAATTATTTACAATTCAGTTATTATTGATTCATGCTTCCCAAATTTGTAACCCTTACTAAGAATTTTATCTCACCCCTTTCATTGTTTACCTTCAACATATGATGAAGAGGAGATCATTTATTGAGCTCCAATGGATGCAGTTTTTAGTTTTTGTTATGTATTGTATTTTGTAACCTTTTCCAATGTAATTTGAGTTACATTTATGTATCTATTTCTTTCAAGACTACTAAAATGATCCTTCCTTTGAGATTTTAATTCCTTCTAACCATGATAATATAACAAGTAATGCACCGGTATAACACCCTAAACATTTTATAGTATGCTCCTCTTAAATACTTTCTATTCATTTGATAGCCTATATTGCATGAAGCACTAAGTATTTTGTGAATCAAAACATTATAGGAGAAAGTTATTATCTATCCATTAAACATAAATTTTCCACTTATATGTTTTGAATTTCGAGAAATGGTCTTCTAGAGTTGTGACCATTAAGTCATTTGGAGTCTGATAAAACTAACTTGATTTTTTATGAATAGTAACATACCCTTATGAATAGTAATATGAATAGTAATATGACCCTTATAAATAGTAAATAATGATAATATTTTATTTTCTAAATGTAATAAGATAATGATATCTTAGTTAATTTTTCAATGTGATATAGAACTAATTATACCTTTAAATTGTTATTTTTCTAATTAACTATGATTTTATTTAAAAATTAAATTAAAAATAGTTAGAAAATTATTTTCAAAAAAATGGAGTTCATTTTTGAATTCTTCATGTGAAAAAATGGTTAGGGTGAATTTTTGGGATTTTTCTAAAATACATGAATTTTTCGTGAATAGTAAAAATAGAGTTTTGAGTTTTCGGTGGTTTAATGACATCATAATGATGTAATAATTAAATATAAAAGGCTGGTATACTTTTTTAGAGTAAATTACTACATGAGGTGTCCCAAGTGGCAAAAACCATGAAAAATACCATGGGAAATCCCATGGTTTTGCAAAAACCTCTAATGAGGTGTCCCTTTCAATTAATAAAAAACTCCCTCTTAATTACTATAAATACCCACTCACCCCCTTCCATTTCTTTCATTCAAAACTCATTATCCTAGAATATCTGGCAGTATTACCTTCCTAGGAGTCCTCCCAAGGTGTCATCAAACCCCCGATCTCCCAACCTTCAAGTTTTGGGAGTTACTCTACAAGGTAAAAGAGTCAACCACCCTTCTCTTTTCTTAAAGATTTCATTTTATGTTTTCTTTTTTATTTTCAATTGGATTATGTGGGTATATTTCATTACATATTAATTTTACTTCCCATATTATGTAAATATTTATGAGATACCCCCTTTCTCTCATCAAACTATTTTATTAAATTTTAAGTGATTCTGTTAGGCTGCCAAATTTGCATAAGAGATTCCTCAATTTTTCTCTTATTTTGAGTTACTTTATTTTATAATTCTTTCCTCACCTCACTTCATCCAAATTATATGATAATTCAAGTAACTTAAATTAAATAGAATTATATTATGCTAATGTAATATTTCATCATCATCTCTCTTTCCCCCTCCTCTTATACTAAAAATGAAAACATAGTCCGAGATTTGTTAATTTATCACATTCAAGGACGACATGTTCTTAATTTTCATTACCATATTCAATTCTGGTCATGAGACCATTTTTATGGTTGAACCAAATCATAATATATGTATTTCATTTAATTAATTTTCTATAATCCCTACACCGTCATAATATGGAAGAATAATACAAAATAAGTTCATTCTACACAAACTACCATGCTAAATCCAAGCGTTTATCAATAACTTTTAACTAATGATTCATCCTAAAGTATATAACCCTGAATCATTATAAGATCATTTATATCTCTTTAATATAACTAATAATATATATTAACAATTCTGTATGTTTAACCACATTTCAAACGAACTTCCATTCATGAATGCAAGTAAACGAATCATGAAAACCAAGGAAGAAAATGCTTCCAAAACAACAAAATTGAACCTCTTAAACCCATAAAAAGGGCCATAAATGAACCTAATAAGGTTATACTAAACCAATTACATGTTTATTAGGTACTATATTTATTAATTAATTATGATCAATTTTATTATTCAGGTCATTAAAACAAATGAAGAACACACTCGAGCATAAGATAAGGGGTTTCTCATCCCACTTTCATTTCCGTGAGATTTCCATTATTCGCCTATTATTTATTATATGTGGTATATTTGTACTTAAATTTGATATATATTAACATTATTATATTTATATTAATGTTATTAAATGACTATTTGGAGGTTTATTAAGTTCTGGTCGTATGATTCGACCGATTACATTGTGGTAAGAGACTTTGTCTCAACTACTATTTTGTTGTGACTGACTTTGTATTGTGCACCTAATAATCCTTATGTGGTGTACCTACTACCCATTTGAGATCAATTTTAATTTGAAATTATATTTATATTAAATATCCATAATCTCATATCATGGATATGTTTGTTGTCTAAACCTTATACCATTTTACATATAGTGTTTATTTGGAAAGTTATTTTAACTATGGAAATATTGATGAATCTGTATACTCTACTCTATATGGATATTGAAAGGGAATAATTCTCTTGTATTGAATCAATTTATAAAGAAATATTTGGACATTCAGTGGTGGTTGGGGCCCACTATATCCCCTCGATGCATCGGTAGGTCTAATGAGACAAATCAGTGGTGACAAACCCTTCGAGTTTGTTTCCAAAAATCAGACGGGTTTCTACCCACAGAACTAAACCATTTTAAATGGTACTATGGTAACATGTTCTAGATACATGACATCCAGTTAATAAGAATTATTTTTATTAATTATCATTTATTAATATCCAAAAAAATTCACTATGATAAAATCTATGCATGCAGTTTCATTCTCAGTTTATTAAAGGTGTGAGTTTTTCATTTATTCACCATGCCATGTTGATTATGTCAAATTTTTTACAATTAAGTTATTATTGATTCATGCTTCCAACATTTTTAACCCTTACATATCATTTGATCTCACCCCTTTCATTGTTTACCTTCAATAGGTGATGAAGTGCAGATCATTTTTTGAGTTCCTGTGGATGAAATTTTTAGTTTTTGTTTTGTATTGTATTTTGTAACCTTTTCCAATGTAATTCGAGTAACATTTATGTATCTAGTTTCTTCAATACTACTAAACTGATCATTTCTTCTGGATTTTAATTCCTTCTAACAATTCCAATATTACAAGTAATTCACTGAATCTGGTATAAAGGGGTTGGGGTGTTATAGTTGGTATCAAATGAAGTTTAATAGAAAACTTGGAAACTAGATTAGGAAATGTATTATAGGGAAGAAAGCCCTAAGTTAGTATTCAAGGATAAATGTAAAATAACGTCATGGTATTTTGGTAAGGAATATATTATGTGAATCTTTCTATTAAATACATCCCTATATTGATACGAGCAGGTAGAGGTTCCTCTGGCACAAATGTACCTTGGAGTAAAAGATCTGACAAGGAGTTTCGGGCATGACCTCGGGTATCCTGGTACACGATAATAGGCCTTGTTGCACTCTTGTTTATGACACTCCTAGGGTATATGATTTGGATAATTCATATTTTCTTTACAAGCCATTATGAAGTATTGAAATGTAAATTATTCCTCAAAGAAACCATTTTTCTGATTATGGAATTATCCATGTGTAGGATCTCAATTTATGCTAAGTATTTTTTTAAGTTAATATTATAAATTATGATTCATACCCTAATCTAGTTTGTTCCATTATTTAGAAATGGCATCTAATGGGAGAAGGGGAATCAATAATCATGGGAAATGTTGGGATCTCCGCACTGATCATGTCAACACAGTCAATGTTGGAGCAGATCAGATCATGACCATATTGGGACAACTTACTCTGGTTGTAACAAATAACCATTCCACACCTGTTTTGGATCATTTCATGCGGCAGAAGCCTCCATCTTTCAGTTGGACTACTAATCCAGTGGTTTTTGAGCAATGGATCAAGTCCCTCAAAAAGTTATTCATGGAATTAAGATGCAATGAAAATGAAAAGGTAGTACTGGAAGTATATTGTCTCAAGGGCGATGCTGATCAATGGTGTTACTTGATTCAGAATACCACAGAGGAATAAGAAATAGAAGATATGGAATGGGGGAATTTTAAGGAAATAATCTTTGAAAAATATTTCCCTCATGATAAACGAACTGAAATGAAGAGTAAATTCATTGGCTTAAAGTAAAGGGAAGAAGATAGTGTTGTAGAGTATGAGGTTACCTTCACAAGGCCTGCCAGGTATGCCATAGATTATTTACGTGACTTGGGAGACAAGATTGATCATTTATTTGAAGGTCTTAAGCCAAGTCTTCAAAGGGCACTGGCTTCTCAAACATTTTCATCATATGATGAAATTGTATCAAGTGACATAAAAATAGAGAAAGGAATTTGCTAGATCAAATTTTTTCAAGGGAAACCAAGATAAGAAGAGGTACTTTGATAACCAAGGGAAAGGTTAAGCGCCAAAGAAGAACAAGGGAATGAATAAATTCCCATTATGAAAAAACTATCGAAAGAATCATCTCGGGAAATGCTTAAAAGGCATGGGAGTCTGCTATAAGTGTGGAGAAAAGGGTCATCTATCTCATGAATGCAAGGGGGAGAAACAATTTGATGATTTTCAATGCTATAATTGTAGAGATATGGGACACTATGCAAATGAGTGTCCTAAGAGCCAAGGAAAGATGCCTCACAAAAATCCAAGAGAGCAAGGGAGAGCTTGTACGATTACAACTGCGGAAGTTGAAGTTTCTAATGGTGTGGTGGAAGGTACTTTAATTGTTTCCTCAAACTTAGCCAACACTTTATTTAATTTTGGATAATCACATTCATTTATATCTTCCCAGTTTTCTAAGAAAATTAGACATGTCCAATTTGATTTAATAAAGGAGTTATCAGTCAAAACTCCTCAGGGATGCATCATTACAACAAACGCATGTCTACTAGTCCCCCTCATGACACATAAACGTGATTTAGTTTCTAACCTTATCATCATACCAATGAAAAACTTTGATATAATTCTTAGTATGAATTGGCTATCAAACTATGATGCAAAGATTTATTGCAAGAAAAAGGAAGTTAATTTTTTTGAAAACGTTGTAGAATCTCTTATCTTTATAGTGGACACCTCGCCATCTAATTCTTATCTAGACCCACCCCCAGTAGCTTTATTGAATGCAATTCTTGGAGAGGAAGAGAACCCAATATCTATGGGTGAGGAAAGAAATATTCAAATTGAAGATATGCATATAGTGCGAGAATACATTGATGTGTTTCCTGAGGATTTACCTGGACATCCTCCAGAGCGGGAAATTGAGTTTTCCATTGACTTAATTCCTGGTGAAAGACCTATATCAAAGACCCCCTATAGAATGGCCACTTTGGAGTTACTAGAGCTAAAGAAACAACTAGAGGAGTTGAGTGACAAAGGATTTATTCTACCTAGTTTTTCTCTATGGAGATACCTGGTCTTGTTTGTCAAAAAGAAAGACGGATCCCTGAGGCTATGCATTTATTACAGGGAAATCAATGCTATTACAATAAAGAATAAGTATCATCTTCCCCGGATTGATGATTTATTTGATCAATGTCATGGATCTCAATACTTTTCGAAGATTGACCTTCGATCTAGATATCATCAACTGCGTGGGAGTAAGGAAGATATTCCGAAGACATCATTTCGAACTAGGTATGGGCATTATGAGTTTATACTGATTCCTTTTAGACTAATGAATGCACCATCTATTTTCATGGATTTAATGAAGATATTTTTCAATGAATATCTTTATAACTTTTTTTTGGTATTCATCGATGATATCCTGGTATACTCAAAAAGCTATGAAGAGCATGAGGATCACTTGTAGATTATTATGAAAACTCTTAGAAGAAATGAATTATATGGGAAGTTTAGCAAGTGAGAATTCTGGATTCAATCAGTTTCTTTTCTAGGTCATATTGTCTCTAAGGATGGAATCCTAGTTGATCCTGTGAAGACAAAGGCAATCCAAGATTAGCCTATGCCAACAAACATAACTGAGGTGCGTAGTTTTATTGGCTTAGCAGGTTACTATCGTTGTTTTATTCAAAATTTTTCCCGACTGGCTAACCCGCTAACCAAGCACACACTTAAGGAGTTAAGTTTGTGTAGACAAAAGAATGTATAAAATGATTTGAAGAATTGAAAAGAAGATTGGTTGATGCTCTAATTTTGACTCTTCCATCTGGAAGTGATGGATTTTTAATATACAGTGATGCATCAAAGAATGGTCTGGGTTGTGTCCTTATGAAAAATGGAAAAGTTATTGCTTATGCATCAAGGCAGTTGAAGACTCATGAGCAAAATTATCCAACACAAGATCTTGAGTTAGCAGCTGTAATCTTTGCTCTGAAGATATAGAGAAATTATCTTTACAGTGAAATATATGATATATACACAGATCACAAGAGTTTGAAATACATTTTCACACAAAAATAACTCAACATGAGGCAAAGTAGATGGATCGAGTTACTCAAAGATTTCGATTGTTCAATACACTACCACACGAGAAAGGAAAATAAGGTGGCAGATGCATTAAGTAGGAAAGATCATGGAATTATAACTCAAATGAGGATTGAAAGCGATCCTATATTCATGGATCTACTAAATATGGATATGGGAATTGTTAAGGAAGGGGAAACATATTTCCTCTTTTAAATGATTGTTAAACCATCTTTACTAGAGAAGATAAAAAGCTCTCAATCTGATGATGAAAATCTCTACAAGAAAATTATTGCTGTTAAAGATGGGAGATTGGAAGACTTCATGTATGAGGAAGTAGTTCCAAACTTAGGGAATAGGTTATGCATTCCATCAGTACCTGAGCTAAAAATGGAACTATTAGACGATGCTCATAGCTCAAATTTCTCTATACACCTTAGTCGCACAAAGATGTATAGAGATCTGAAGGAATATTTCTGGTGGGATAATATGAAGCGGGAAATTGTTGACTACGTGTCAAGGAGTCTAGTTTGTCAATAAGTGAAGGCATAGAGACAACATCCTAAAAGCGTGATGCAACATATAACTATTCCTATGTAAAAGTGGGATAATATTACAATGGATTTTTTACTAGACTACCAAGGACACCTAGAAGGAATGATGCAATATGGGCAATTGTTTATCATCTCAAAAAATCATCACATTTCCTTCCTATAAAAGAGGATTTACAACTTGAGTGTCTAGAAATACTTTATATTAATGAAGTTGTAAGACTTCATGGTGCACCTCTATCGATTGTGTCTAATCGAGATCCCTGGTTTACATAAAAAATCTGGAAAAGTCTCCAAAAGGCTTTGAATACTGAGCTTCGTATGAGTACTGATTATGACCCCCAAACGGACGGATAGTCTGAAAGAACTATTCAAACTCTAGAAGACATGGTGAGGTCATGATCTCTTGACTTCCAAGGTATGTGGGACCAATACTTGACTTTGGTGGAATTTTCATACAACAATAGTTTCCATTCTAGTATTCAAATGGCTTCATATGAAGCATTATATGGAAAGATATGTCGAACTCCAACTTATTGGGATGGAGTTGGTTAGAGGAAACTTATAGACCCAGAACATATTGAAGAGACCATGGAAGAGGTGAAGACAATCCAAGCCCATATTAAATTAGCCCAAAGTAGGTAGAAGAGTTATGCTGAAAACCGAAGAAAGGATTTGGAATTCCAAGTGGGAGATCATATCTTTCTAAAAGTATCTCCTTCAAAGGGTGTCTTACGGTTTGGTAAGAAATGTAAACTAAGCCTCAGGTACATCGGACCATTTGAAATTCTAGAAAGAATCAGAGTTGTAGCTTACCATTTAGAAATTCCACCAAGTCTCTCCAAAGTCCATGATGTATTCCATGTGTCATTGTTAAAGAAATACATTCTAGACCCAATACATGTACTCACCTCTGAAGAAATAGAACTCGAACCTGATTTATCATACTGTGAATAGCCTATCAGGATTTTTGACACAAGGGAGCATGTATTGAGAAATCAGATGACTCATCTAGTAAAGGTTCTTTGAAAAAACCAGAATATGGAGGAGGCAACATGGGAATCTAAGGATGCTATGAAGGAGAACCACCCACATATTTTTGGTGTGATTTATACATAAAATTTCAAGGACAAAATTTCCTAAGGAGTGAATAATATAACACCCCAAAAAATTTTATGATATGTTCCTCTTAAATACTTTCTATTAATTAGATATCCTATATTGAATGAAGCACTAAGTCTTTTTTTGAATCAAAACATTATAGTAGAAAGTTATAATCTATCCATTAAACATAAATTTTTAACTTCTATGTTTTGAATTTCAAAAAACGGTCTTCTAGATTTGTGACCAGTAAGTCATTTGGAGTCTGACAGAACCAACTTGATTTTTTGATAAATAGTAATATACCCTTATGGATAGTAATATGAATAGTAATATGACCCTTATAAATATTAAATAATGATAATATTTTATTTTATTAAGGTAATAAGATAATGATATCTTAATTAATTTTTCAATGTGATATAGAATTAATTATACCTTTAAAATTGTTATTTTTCTAATTAACTGTGATTTTATTTAAAAATTAAATTAAAAATACATAGAAAATTATTTTCAAAAAATGGAGTTCATTTTAAAATTCTTCATGTTGAAAAATGGTTAGGGTGAAGTTTTAGGATTTTTCTAAAATACATGAATTTTTCATGAATAGTAAAAATATAGTTTTGAGTTTTCGGTACTTTAATGACATCATAATGATGTAATAATTAAATATAAAAGGCTGGTATACTTTTTTACAGTAAATTATGACATGATGTATCCCAAGTAGCTTAAACTGGGGGCAAATACCATGGTCAATCCCAATTTTTTGAAAAAACCACTAATGAGGTGTCCCTTTTAATTAATAAAAAACTCCCTCTTAATTACTATAAATACCAACTCACCCCCTTCATTTTATTTCATTAAAAACTCATTATCCTTGAATTTATAGTGGTATTAAATACCTAGGAGTCCTCACAAGGTTTCTCAAACTCCCAAGGTCCCAACCTTCATGTTTTGGGACTTACTCTACAAGGTAAAAGAATCAACCACCCTTCTCTTTTCTTAAAGTTTTCATATATTGTTTTCTCTTTTATTTTCAGTTGGATTATGTGGGGATATTTAATTACATATTCCTTTTACTTCCCATATTATGTATAGAGTGATTAGATACCCCTTTTCTCTAATCAAACTATTTTATTAAATTCTAAGTGACGTCGTTAGGCTGCCGAATTTTCGTAAGAGATTCCTCAATTTTTCTCTTATTTTGAGTTCCTTTCTTGTATACTTATTTACTCACATAAATTCATACAAATTCCATGATAATTATAGTACCTTACATGAACTGGAATTATATTATGTTAATGGAATATTTCATCATCATCTCTCTTTCCCCCTCCTCTTATACTAAAAATGAAAACACCATCTAAGATGTGTTAATTTATCACATTCAAGGACGACAGGTTCTTAATTTTCATTACCATATTCAATTATTGTTATGAAACCATTTTTATGGTTGAAACATATAAGAATATATTTATTTCATCTCATTAATGTTTTTTAATCCCTACACACTCATAATATGTAATAATAATACAAAACAATTTCATTATACACAAAATGCCAAGCTAAATCCAAGCGTTTATCAACAGCTTGTAACTAATGATTCATCCTCAAGTATATAACCCAGAATCATTATAAAATAATTTATATCTATTTAATTTCACTAATAATATATATTAACAATTCTGGATGTTTAACCACATTTTAAACAAACTTCCATTCATGAATGCAAGTAAACGAATCATGAAAACCAAGGAAGAAAATGCTTCCAAAACAATAAAATTGAAGCTCTTAAACCCATGAAAAGGGCCATGAATGAACCTAATATGGTTATACTAAACCAATTAAATGTTTAGGAGGTTATGTAGTTATTAATTAATGAAGCTACATTTTATTATTCATGTCATTAAAACAAACTAAGAACACACTCGAGCATAAAGCAAGGGGTTTCTCATCTCACTTTCATTTCTATGAGATTTCCATTGTTCTCCAATTATTTCTTGTATGTGGTATATGTGTACTTCCATTTGATATTTAATAAAATTATTATATTTATATTATTGGTATTAAATGACTCATTTGAGGGTTATTAAGTTCTGGTCGTATGATACGACCGATTACATTGTGGTAAGAGACTTTGTCTCAACTACTATTTTGTTGTGACTAACTTTGTATTGTGCACCTAATAATCCTTATGTGGTGTACCTACTGCCCATTTGAGATCAATTTTCATTTAAAATTATATTTATATTAAATATCCATAATCTCATATCATGGACATGTTTGTTGTCAAAACTGTATACCATTTTACATATGGTGTTTATTTGGAAAGTTATTTTAACTATGGAAATATTGATGGATCTGTATACTCTACTCTATACAGATATTTAAAGGGCATAATGATCTTGTATTGAGTAAATGTATAAATAATTAATTAGAAATATAGTGGTGGGTGGGGGCTGCTATAGCCCCTCGATGCATTGGTAGGTCTCATGAGACAAATCAGTGGCGACAAACCCTTTGAGTTTGTTTCCAAAAATCAGACAGGTTTCTACCCACATAACTAAACCATTTTAAATGAGACTATAGTATCATGTGATAGATACATGATGTCAGGATATTAAGAATTATCTTTATTTATTATCAGTTATTACTATCCATGAGTTTTTCACTATGACAAAATCTATGGATGCAGTTTCATTCTCTGTTTATTAAAGGCGTGATTTTTTCATTTATTCACCATGCCATGTTGATTATGTAAAATTGTTTACAATTCAGTTATTATTGATTCATGATTCTGCCATTTTTAACCCTTAATGAGCATTTTATCTCACCAATTTCATTGTTTACCTTCAACAAGTGATGATGAGGATATCATTTTTTGAGTTCCTGTGGATGCAGTTTTTAGTTTTTGTTATGTATTGTATTTTGTAACCTTTTCCAATGTAATTTGAGTTTCATTTATGTATCTTGTTTCATTAAGAATAATAAAATTATTGTTCATTTTGTATTTTAATTCCTTATAACCATGCCAATATAACAAGTAATGCACCGACTCTGGTCTAGAGAGGTCAGGGAAAAGGTTACAAAATACAATACATAACAAAAACTAAAAACTGCATCCACAGGAACTCAATAAATGATTTCCTCTTCATCACCTGTTGAAGGTAAAAAATGAAAGTGGTGAGCTCAAAATTCTCAGTAAGGGTTAAAAATGGAGAATAATTAACCAATAATAACTGAATTGTAAACAGTTTGACATAATCAACATGGCATGGTGAATAAATGAAAACCTCACGCCAATAATAAACGGAGAATGAAACTGCATCCATAGATTTTTTTCATAGTGAAAACCTCATGTATAGTAATAACTAATAATTCATAAATAGAATTATTATTAATTTTACATCATGTATCTGGCACATGATACCATTATACCGTTAAAATGGTTTAGTTCTGTGGGTAGAAACCCGTCTGATTCTTGGAAACAAACTCGAAGGGTTTATCGCCACTGATTTGTCTCATGAGACCTACCGATGCATCGAGGGGATATAGCGATCCCCACCCGACACTTCATGTCCAAATAATTCTTTATACATTGATTAAATATAACAACATTATTCCCTTTCAATATCCTTATAGAGTAGAGTATACGGATTCATCAATATTTCTACAGTTAAAATAACTTTAAAAAATAAACACCGTGTGTAAAATGGTATATGGTTTAGAAAAAAAACATATCAATGATATGAGATTATGGATATTTAATATAAATATAATTTCAAATGAAAATTAATCTCAAATGGGCAGTAGTTACACCACATAAGTATTATTAGGTGCACAATACAAAGTTTGTCACAACAAAATAGTAGTTGAGACAAGGTCTCTTACCACGATGTAATCGGTCGAATCATACGACCAGAACTTAATAACCCTAAAATGATTCATTGAATAAAATGAATATAAATAGAATAATTTTATTATATATAAAATGTAAGTACACATATACCACATACAAGAAATAATTGGTGAACAATGGAAATCTCATGGAAATGAAAGTGAGATGAGAAACCCCTTACCTTATGCTCGAGTGTGTTCTTCATTTATTTTAATGACCTGAATAATAAAATTTATATTTATTAATTAATAAATCCAGAGCCTCATATACATTTAATTGGTTTATTATAACCTTATTAGGTTCATTCATGGCCCTTTTATGGGTTTAAGAGGTTCAATTTTATTGTTTTGGAAGCATTTTCTTCCTTGGTTTTCATGATTCGTTTACTTGCATTCATGATTGAAAGTTCATTTGAAATGTGGTTAAACATCCAGAATTGTTAATATATATTATTAGTAACATTAAAGAGATATAAATGATATTATAATGATTCTGGGTTATATATTTAAGGATGAATCCTTAGTTAAAAGTTATTGATAAACTCTTGAATTTAGCTTGGTGGTTTTCAGTACAATGAACTTGTTTTGTATTATTATTACATATTATGTGTGTGTAGGGATTACAGAAAATTAATGAGATTAAATAAATATATTATGATCTGGTTCAACCATAAAAATGGTTTCATGAACAGAATTAAATATGGTAATGAAAATTAAGAACCTATCATCCTTGAATGTGATAAATTAACACATCTCGGATAGTGTTTTCATTTTTAGTATAAGATGAGGGGGAAAGAGAGATGATGATGAAATATTCTATTAGTATAATATAATTATAGTTCATGTAAGGTACTATAATTATCATAGAATTTGGAGGAAGTGATGTGAGGAAAGAATTATAAAATAAAGGTACTTAAAATCAGAGAAAATTTGAGAAATCTCTTTCGAAAATTTGGCGGCCTAATGGCGTCACTTAAAATTTAATAAAATAGTTTTATGAGAGAAAGGGAGTATATCATCACTAATAAATAATATGGTAAGTAAGGGGAATATTTAATGACATATCCCAATATAATTCAATTGAAAATAAAATAGAAAACATAAATTAAATCTTTAAGAAAAGAGAAGGGTGGTTGATTCTTTTACCTTGTAGAGTAACTCCCAAAACTTGAAGTTTGGGACCTTGGGGGTTTGAGGAAACCTTTTAAGGACTCCTAGGGAGTTAATAAAACTAGATATTATAGGATAATGAGTTTGTAATGATATAAAATGATGGAGGTGAGTGGGTATTTATAGTAATTAAGATGGAGTCTTTTATTAATTAAAAGGGACACCTCATTAGTGGTTTTTGCAAAACCATGGGATTTCCCATGGTATTTTCCCATGGTTTTAGCCACTTGGGACACCTAATGTCATAAGTTACTGTACAAAAGTATACCATCAATTTATATTTAATTATTACATCATTATGATTTCATTAAACTACCAAAAACTCAAAACTATATTTTTACTATTCACAAAAAATTCAAGTATTTTAGAAAAATCTCAAAAATTCACCCTAACCATTTTTCTAAATATAGAATTAAAAAATGAACTCCATTTTTTGAAAATATTTTTCTAAGTATTTTTAATTTAATTTTTAAATAAAATCATAATTAATTCGAAAAATAACAATTTTAAAGGTATCATTAGTTCTATATCACATTGAAAAATTAATTAAGATCTAATTATCTTATTACCTTAAGAAAATAAAATAATATCATTATTTACTATTTATAAGGGTTATATTACTATTCATAAGGTTATATTACTATTCATCAAAAAATCAAGTTGGTTCTATCAGACTCCAAATGACTTACTGGTCACAACTCTAGATGACCGTTTTTCGAAATTCAAAACATAAAAGTGGAAAATTTATGTTTAATGGATAGATTATAACTTTCTCCTATAATGTTTTGATTCAAAAAAGACTTATTGCGTCCTAAAATATAGGCTATCTGATGAATAGAAAGTATTTAAGAGGAACATACCATAAAATTTTTTTGGTGTTATATTATTCCCTCCTTCGAAAATTTCTTCCTCGAAATTTTATGTATAAATCCCACAAAAAAGATGTGGGTGGTTCTTATTCATAACATCCTTAGGTTATCATGTTGCTTCCTCTATATTCTGGTTTTTCCAAAGAACCTTTACTAGACAAGTTGTCTGATTTCTCAATACCTGCTCCCTTGTGTCAAGAATCTTGATAGGCTCTTCACAGTATGATAAATCAGGTTCTAGATGTAAGGACCCGACCCTAGTTGCCCAGAGTCAGTGCCTTATTTGATTACGTTGGCATACATACAAAGAATACGAATCCTGAAGGACCGATTAGTTTAAATTTATTGGAAAAAAATATGTACATAAGTTCAACATTACATATGGAAAGGAAAAACAACACTAATTTATTCCACTAGAGTCATCATGTCTCCTAGATTATGCTTGCAACTCATTCATAAATTACTTCTTCATGTTCTGAGAAAATGAAACATAAGAAAGGGGTGAGATCAAATGCTCAGTAAGAGTAAGCAATACAACGGAAGATAATATAAACATTAGACATGGTGAATAATTAAAAACACATCCCTTTAATAATAAACTTGAAACACATTATGGCATGAAAATGAGCTGAGTAAATAATTCCATAATAAAACATAATCATGGGTATTCTACTAGTAGAATAACCGCATGAACTTTTAATTACTAGCTTCATAATGAGGGAAGTGCATATGCCAGACATTCTGAATCATTTTTTCATGGCCTCGGCTAAGACATCTAGTGATTAAGGCCTCGACCAAAATCCATAGCACATTGGTAAAGGCCTCAGCCAATTCCACGTCTATTTGTCTCATGAGACCTACCGATGCATTGAGGGGCTATAGTAGGCCCCACCCATAACATAATAATTCCAATTCATTCCTCATATGATAAGGTATCAATATAAACAATATATGCATTCATATTGAATCTATCATATGAAATTTAACTAACTTTCCCCAATCATTAAACATAAAACACTAACCATTCAGAATAATATGGTGAATGGTTTTAGGATAGATCATCCACAATAGAGTTAGTCATAAGACATTAAATAAAATATGGTAGATGACTTCATAAATTATTAAACCCAATAATACCATGGAATAAACAAGAGTGTTGAATTAGACAAAAACACCCTTATAAAAACATTAAGAAATTCTAGATATGAATACTCTTTTTTTTGAAAAGAAGAGTTCTTTTGGAAAAATATTTGTATAAAACTAGAAGTGAAGTAAGATAGTATTTTCATAATAAAAATAGTGCTTTTAGAAGAATAATGGTTTCTAAAAACCGATTATAGATTGCCCTTGAAAATAGACATGAATTTGAGAAATTCCCTTGTATCGAGCTCGTATTTTTTAAAACAGTTTTGAGGGATTTTTTTAAAACATGTAACTATCCAGAAAATAAGGAAGGATTATGGTTTGTAAACATATATATGATACTCACACAGAACATATTATGAGTACATAACAATACATCAAAATTACATTGAGGTAATTATACAATGAAATTATCCCGAATGAAAATGGAAGTTTGGGTTGAAAAACCCTCACCTTAACTCCAAACGTGTTCCTATCTTGTACTTAAGATCCTGGAATATGAAATTATACTTGTTAATAACTTATTTAAGAACCTATTATACATGTATTTAGTTTACTATAATTTTGGTTGGTTCATTTATGTAAGAACCTGGTTTTTTCTGTGAAAGACTTTGGAATATTCATGATGATATTCCAGAGCAGTGCCTTCAGACGGCGTGTGATTCCAAGCCCCGGAGTGGCCAGAATTAAATTTTCAGTGCGTTCACACTGGAAACGCCAAATAAATGGTATAACTCCTAAACAGTGATCTGGATCAGAAATCTGAGTGTACAGATGGGTCCGAAATGGGGTTTTTACCCTAGGAACGACATAAAATTTGTCGGCGCGGGATGTTTGGACCCCTCGCCCGCTTCTGGAACGTTAAACGGACTAATTAATTAATTAATTCATTCATTTAGTGTTGAAATGCAAGTATCTCTTAAATGGTGGCTCATATTGGAAAACTGAGGGCATCGTTGAGTTTGGAGCGTGTCGTTTACCCTAGGAGGGGTATAAGTTTCGCGGGCGCGGGCCGTTTGTGAAAAATGGCCCCAGGGGCGTTTTTGTAATTTGGCAGCCTCGGGCGCTAAGTTTAATAAATTTTGAACGGGGTCTCGGATTAAAATTCCTAGAGCGCTGTTGTTCTCGGCAGATGGTGTTTACCCTAGGGGAGGCTTAACCTCGACCCTGCTGAGGGTTCGGGTACGGGGCCCACGGGCGAAAGTTTAAGTGTTTTGTTTTTAAACACTTATCCCCCCCCCCTCTTGGTGGTTCTCCCTGGCACGGAAACCATCCCCTATCCTCCATCTCTGGCTAGGAAGCTCTGGCAAGGTGACGGCACGACAGCGGATCCTCCGTGAAGCTCCGGGCAACGCCCAAGAAGTAGGCGGTATTCGTTTGAGTTTTAAATCCCAAACCCCCATTTGAACCCCAATTTTAGCATCGATTTGTTGATTTCTCTTCAAGAAAATTCCATGTTCATGTAGTACACATTTTATTCTTTCCATCGCTTCTTTCATAATCAAAATACGATTTGCGAGGAGGCTGCAGCGGTCCGGCGAAGATTGTGGGAATTTCGGGAGTTTTGGAGGTTTTCCGGCGGTTTCCGGCAGCTCCAGGCGGCGGCGGCTCGGGCTTTAGGCGGTGCGGCAGACCCGGGTGGACGGCGGCTGGCTTTAGTGTGGTCGAATGGTTACTCATCAGGCGGCGGCGATCTGGCCGCGCTTCGGCGACGTACGCGGGCGATGAGGGGAGTCGGGCTGGCCGGCTTCGCCAGTCAGCGACACGCGCGAAGACCCGGGGTCCTCGCGACCCCGGCCAGCCGGCAGAGACCCGCGTCCCGCGGGTCTCGTGGATCAAACGCGGACCGGCCGAGCCGGTCCGGGTTGATGCGGTGTGGTCTGCACAGTGAACCGCGGGCCTCGGTGGACCGGGCGGTCCGGGCAACCCAGCCGCGGACTGCCGACTTGGAGGGGGTGGGCCGGCCTAGGGCCCCCCGTCTTCGTCCGATGATGTTAAAAACATCATAACTCACAATACGAGTGTCAGATTTGCGTGTCGTCAGTAGAGACGCTCTCCTTGAAACGAGGCGGACCTTTTGAGATGGTTTTTGGAATTTTTAATTCCCAAAACGAGGGGCTCGGGGCGCGACACGATGTTAAGTGGTTTGACGTTTTCTTCAGGGGATCTTGTTTTAGACGGCGCGGATGCGTCCGACGTCCGATTTAAGCGAAGTCAGTGGCGTTGGAACCCTGGCGTCGAGGCGGAGGTTTCCAGGGTGGTTTTGGGTGTTAAAGCCAGAGTTGAGGTGTGGGCCCCACGACCCGTCTTTTGAGCTGCATGCAGCGTTTCACAACTTTTTCATCGGACGTCCGTTCGGGGCGTGCGAGTAATCGTTTCTGGATGTTTTTCCGAAGGGATTGCAATGGTGCAATCTTCCCGCTCTAATTCGGCACGAGGGTGCAGGGCCCACGAGGGCCGTTTGGGCGTCGACGGTGATTTTCCATCTTTATCACCGGGCGACCGTTTTGGACAAGTGAATAGTACATCTTGTGTGCTTTTTCGAGAGGATCGCAATGGTGTGATCCGTTCGTTGAGTTTTGGGACCAGGATGCGGGTCCCATATGGAACCGCTCGTGTACGGTGCGCCGGAATGAATCTTTTTTCTCTGGATATCCGTTGCACTCAAGTGAGTTGTGCTTTTGACGTGTTTTCCCAAGGGGATCGCAATGGTGCGATGCGCCCGACTGTTTTCGAGGACGAGGCTCGGGATCACGGGATGTCGTTCGGGCATGAGGCGGTGTTGGTGACTTTTCCGTCGGATATCCGTTTGGGGTGAGTAAGTAGTCGATCTCACGTGTTTTTCCACGAGAATTACAATGGTACTATCCGTTTGGTTGTGCAGAGCCTTATATGCGATCTTATTAAATGTGGAGCATGAAAGGTGCTCCGGTGGTGGTCCGTCCTACCTTGTTTGTAGCGGACCCTTGGCGTGTGATCGCGCACTCTTGGGAGAGTGATATAAATGATTCACAAGATGTGGTTGAAGGTGCCTGGGCCTTTGAGGTGGAGTTGTTACGTCACGCCTTCGCATTGACACTGGGTGTCGTGTGCACGATAGCCTTTGGGCTGGAACGAGGTATACTCTGGGAGTATACGGGAGCACTTGGAGGTACGTGTGGTTTGTACCTGAGACGTTTTTGCGCTTGGTTGGGGTTAACTTGAGGCCACACGTCGTGTGGGCCCCAGGTGCGTGTCGTGTTCTTCTTTGCATACTTTGACCTCTCGCGATGTAGAGGGTCCCTCTATTCTCATTTGTTTGACCAGCAGGGTTGAGTGGTCTCCCCCTGGTTTCATTCTCGATGGATCGTCCGATAGCGGTGCTAGTGAAACCTAGTGATGGAACAGGCGCTAAACCCCTTTGGGTGAGTTGTGCTGGAGTTGGGTGGTTGCATGATACCCACTACGTGTTCGGTTGGCTAGTAGTGTACCCTCCAGTAGAGATGTCCAGGGCAGTTCTGAGTTTTACCCTCCAGCTGGGCTGGGCAGTGGGTTACTCATCGACCTCTTCGGGTTTACCCTCCAGAAGGGCTGGGTAGTGGGTTGCTCACTGACTTCTAGGGTTTACCCTCTAGCAGAGACTGGGCAGTGGGTCACCCGACGACTCTTGAGGGTCTACCCTCCAGCAGGGTTGGGCAGTGGGTCGCCTGTCGTCTTGTTTCAGGTCTACCCTCTAGCAGGGCTGGGCAGTGGGTCGCCTGTCGACTTGTTCAGAGTTTACCCTCTAGCAGATACTAGGCAGTGGGTCACCCGAAGACTCTTAAGGGTCTACCCTCCAGTAGGGCTGGGCAGTGGGTCGCCCGTCGTCTTCTTCCGGGTTTACCCTCCAGTAGGTCTGGGTAGTGGGTCACCCGTCGACTTCTTCTAGGTCTACCCTCCAGCAAAGCTGAGCAGTGGGTCTCCTGAAGACTTATTCCAGGTTTACCCTCCAGCAGGGCTAGGCAGTGGGTTGCCTGATGATGTATTATGGTTTACCCTCTAGCAGGGCTGGGCAGTGGGTCGCCCGACATCATATTATGGTTTACCCTTCAGCAGGGCTAGGCAGTGGGTCACCCGGTATCTTATTATGAATTACCCTCCAACAGCGCTGGGTAGTGGGACACCTGTTGGCATTCCAGACTCAGCCCTTTCTACTAGTCTAGTCTGTGGCTTTCCTCCGGGATCACCGGAGCAGGACCCTTGGTTGTACGAGTCAGTGATGGAATGACTTTGACTTTGAGGAGACCTCTTGACTGCAGGGCAGTGACGAGGTGTGGTTTGACTTTCCCTAGAACTCTCAAGTACGAGGGGCACTTTCCCCCACCGAGATGTGTCCTTGTGACGCGACCTAAAACCATGCGAGCGAGTCAGTGCCGCCCAAAGCGGATAGTGTCGAGGTGCGGTGGTTTGAGCCCCTTGACTTACAGTTCAGGGCATACGTGCGGGATGCTGGGCATCGATGGAGTTTTCTTTTGGGACTGTTGGCTACTCTTTTCTTGGGATGATATATGGGATGGATATCCCCTTAAGACCTTGTTCGGGCTTCTTAGTGAGTATATTAATATGTATATACCTTGTTCTGGTACCCACTTCTTTGGTTTGGTTACTCTCCTTCCAAGTGAGGCGAAGACGCGCGAGGTATGCCATGTGCTTTCCGTGTCTAGCTTCACGTGGTTGGACGAGTATACTCTCCTGCTATAGGTGGTGAAGACTCGAAGAGAATTTCATATTCTCACCGTTTCCAGCTCCTTGTGTCTGGACGAGTCTACCTCCATTCTCTTGTTGGGTTGAGCTGGACTCTTTACTGTACTCTTTACTGCACTCTCTGTTGTACTCCTTTACTTTTACATGTTCGCTCTACTGCTCACCCTTCAGTACCTCCTTTGTTGCTCCCTCGAGCCTTCGGGGTATCCTACTGAGTATTTTTATACTCACCTCTGCTTGGGCTTTGCCCGAACTTGGTGTGCCCTTGCAGACGACGGACAGGTTGGTCGTGACGTCAGAGGAGCTTAGGAGCTGGGAGTTTGGACCGCGCACGGTGGTCAGAGTCGGGTTCTAGGTGGGGGACCCTACCAGCTGTTTTCTTTTGTTTACATGTTGCCGGGTTGTGGCACTTTTCTGATTGGGCGCATGTTTTTCCCCTTTTTCCTTTTCAGCACTTTACTTGTACTATATAGAGGTCGATGCACTTTGTGGGTTATATTTATAGCAGTTACTCTTTTACTCTTCTTGTCTTTTCTTTTACTCTGCACTTTTGCATTGAGTGTGCTGCGTGTGTTGTTGAGTCAATAAGGTTTTTCTTATGACTTTTCCATTCCTTCTTGTTTTGAAAATCACAAACACCTTATCTTTAAGGAAAATCGCTTTTGTAAGGAAAAATGCTTTCTTAAGGAAAATTGCTTTTATAAGGAAAAATGCTTTCTTAAGGAAAATTGCTTTTATAAGGAAAAATGCTTTCTTAAGGAAAATCGCTTTTATAAGAAAAATTTATCCTTATCATATTTTCATTAATATTTTTCTTAAGTATGAAATTCGGATTCACTTTCTCGGAATCATTAAAACTTTGATATAAAAGCATTCTGTTTTTAGGATTCAGTTCTGGACAAGAACTATAAGGAAGTTTCATTCCGAATTCCGGATATGAATTCTGACTTAGTTCTATTCCAGATTCAGGATACGAATTCTGAAGAAGAATTCTCATTACGAATTCTAATGAAGAAATCCCACTCCGAATTCTCATTACGAATTCTAATGAAGAAATCCCACTCCGAATTCTCATTACGAATTCCAATGAAGAATTCTCATTACGAATTCTAATGAAGAAATCTCATTCCGAATTCTCATTACGAATTCTGATGACGATTTCTCGTTACGAATTCTGATGATGAATTCTCATTACGAATTCTGATGATGAATTCTCATTACTAATTCTGATGATGAATTCTCATTACGAATTCTAATGACGAATTCTCATTACGATTTCTGATGACGAATTCCTATTCCGAATTCTCATTCCGAATTCACCTATTAAACAGAATCTGATTATCATTGTTTTATACACTCTGAATTTATTCACTCCGAACTTTCACTCCGAAATTTCTATTCCGAACTTTTATGTTAGAGTTTAAAACGATGTCGTACTTTCTGTTACACTTGTTTTGTTATAAAACGATGTCGTCCATTTTGTTATAAACTAACCGTTGTCTAAGTGACACGTGTACAGGTCCCTCCGAACTTTAAGGGAAATATGACCGTTGGGGAAGGAGCCGACCTTACCTATAAATAGGAGCTCATTTGAAAGAGCTTGGGGCTGATTGCTGAAAAAGTACTTACATGCTGTTGAAGTGATTTCTAGAGAGAGAGTCTCTTATTAACTCTCAAAGCTTCGTGCGACTCCGAATGTTGGTGATTACATTCGAGGGCTTCCGGGGATAGGAAGACAGAGGTGCCGACTACCTTAAAGATCGAGGGCTTTCTTGCTGAGAAAGACAGAGGTTGCCAACTACCTTAAAGTTGAGGGCTTGCGGGGATAGCAAGACAGAGACACCGATCTTCGTATCGAGGGCTTACCCTGGTGTGGGTAAGACAGACTTGCTTGAAAGTATAAATCAAGGGACCTTTATCCAAGGTTGTTGGATACCCTTCTCTTTGGGTTAAAAGACTATTATCTTGTTACTAGTAGTTTTACTACTTGTTTTTATTCCGCTGCAATTTGTATCTTAAGGAAAGTATAACTTTCTTATACTTCCTTACTTACTCTGATTAGTTTAGATTCTATACGCTTTAAGTTAGAATCTTATATTGTAACTTTTGTTAAGTTCAGTTCGGTGTTAGAGGTGTTGTGAATCTACTTAGTTTAACTTTGTTAAACTTCGTCCTTTCCTTTTATTAAGGAAACTTTAGTTGTTCATAACTAACTTTAAAGGTTCCAAAGGAATTTTTAAAGTATACAATTCACCCCCCCTCTTGTATATTGAGCATCTCATATCATATTTCGATCCTACAATTGGTATCAGAGGTTGGAAACCTCTTACTCCATACCATTCTTACATTTGGTATCAGAGCCAAGGTTACTGAAATACTTGTACTCACATACAAGTTTTTCTTGCTCATTTTTCCATTCCGAACTTTGTCATTCCGGATTATCCATTCCGAACTTTTCTCATTCCGAACATTTTGATTATGAACTTTTGCTACTAACTAGTTTGTGTGCAAAGTTATTTTTAGTATGGCAGGAATGAATGTTGGATCTATTGACAATCTGAATCCTACAAGGCCACCAATCTTCGATGGTAATGACTATGAATACTGGAGAGATCGTATGAAGACTTTTGTTATCAATACTGGAGTAGATAACTTTGTGATGCTTACTGGTGACTATAAAATTCCTGACAAGGAAGTCAGAACCTTTACTAACCAGGAAAAGCAAGAATATCAACTCAATTATAAGGTACGCAATACTTTATTATGTTCAATGACTAGAAATATATATAGCCAAATTTCTTCTTGTGAAGCAGCTAACTGTATATGGAAGAAGCTAGAGGTTACACACTTTGGGACTTCTAAGGTGATTGAGACTAGAAGAGCTATGCTTAGAGCTGAATATCATGGCTTCAATTTTCCTTATGGAGAACCTATCTGTAAAGTTCAACAAAGATTTATGACTATCGTCAACAGTCTACAATCTATGGGAGAAAAAGGTTTAGATGATGAAGCTCTTGTGGAAAAGATAATTGATATTATGCCCAACGAGTGGGAATCCAAGAGAACAACTATAGATGAGAACAGGAAGGTTACTCAAATTACTCTTGATGAATTATTTGGAACTCTTCTACAACATGAGACAAGAATGAAGAGAGATGATGACAACATTAAGAAGAAGAATGGAAATGGAACAGTTGCTTTTACTACAACTTCGAATCAGATGAAAGCTAAGACTCCTGAGAGAGTAACCAGATCCAAATCTAAGAAAGTCATTTTCCAATCCGAATCTAGTGAGAGTGAAGTTTCAGAAAATGAATTAGCCAATCTTGATCGAAGGATGAACAAGATAGCTGGGCAAAGAAACTTTCAATCCAAGTATAAGAAAAAGGATAGGAAAGATAAGAAAGATGGAGAAGTAACTTGTTATGAATGTAAAAGAGCTGGACATATTAGACCAGATTTCCCTATGCTCAGAAAGAAAGAAAGGAAGGAAAGACATTCAGAAAAGAACAGGAAGAAGTATTACAAAGCCAAAGCTAAGAAAGTTCTGAAAGCTAATGACACCTGGAGTGCCAGTGGTGGTGACTCTTCAGATGAATCTTCTGAATATGAATCTTCAGGACAGAAGAATCTTGGTCTTATAGCCAGATTACCCATTGAAAATCATTGTCTTATGGGTAAGGTACGAAATGCTGAGTCATTGACCAATGTTTCTTTAAATTATAATGATAGTAAGTATTATAACTCTTCTGATGAAGAATCATCTTCTGATGAGGAAAATACATTACCTACTTATGAAGAAGTCTCTAGGTTTTCTGAACTTCTTGAAACTGAGAATTCCAAACTCAACAAGAAACTTGATAAGGCAAATTCTAGGAATTCTATTCTTACTAAAGAGATATCATATCTTTCTAAAGATCTTGATAAGAAAAATGCTGATTTTGAAAATATTTCAAAAAATCTTGAGGAAGTAAGTTCTGAGAAGAACAAACTTGCTAAAGAATTAGAAAAAGTAATTTCTAATAAAAATGTTTTCGAGCCTAACTCTAGTTCAAAAACTAATGATTTTGAGGATAAAAACTTGGTTGTAAAACTCAAGTCCGAAATTTTTTCCTTAAAGAAGTGTTTATCAAACTTTACCCATGGTAAGGAAAATTTTGATAAGATGTATTCTCAAATACGACCTTTAAGAAATAAATCCGGATTTGGTTATACCCAAGCAAAACCTGTTTTCAGCAACAATTATTTTGTTCCTCAAAGTGCCCCATTTTGCACTAAATGTCAATGTGGTGGTCACTGGGCAAGAAATTGTTCCTTAAACAAAACCCAATCCTTAGGTTTTCATAAAGCTTACTTTTCTAAGAAAATGTGGGTACCTAAAATTTTATTGTCTGGAAATCTCGGATCCAAACAAGTTTGGATTCCGAAAGTCTAACTTTGTTCTTAATTTCAGGAAAATAAAGAAAGTTCCAGCAACAATATTTGGTACATGGATAGTGGATGTTCCCGGCATATGACTGGTAACAAAAGCTTTTTTGAAAAGATTATCAAAACGAAAGGAGGAAAGGTAACTTTTGGATACAATGCTAAGGGAGAGATTGTTGGTATTGGTAATATTGTTTTTTTAGGTAAAACTTTGATTTCAAATGTTCTTTTTGTTAAAGATCTTAAGCACAACCTCATTAGCATAAGTCAGTTATGTGATGAAGGTTACCTTGTAAATTTTAGGAATGATAAATGCTTAGTTCACAATTCCAAGGAAGAATTTATTCTCTCAGCCAATAGGCAAGAGAATGTTTACACCTTAACCTTAGAAGACCTAAGAAGCCAAGATTTACCTTGCCTAAGTGCAATGGAAGATCACTCTTGGTTATGGCATAGAAGATTAGGACACTGTAATTTTAGGAACCTATGTAAACTCTCTAAGAAGAAACTTGTTAAGGATCTACCGGAGCTTAGATTTGATTCTTCTAAAGTTTGTGATCCTTGTCAATATGGAAAGCAACATAAATCTAGTTTTAAGTCAATCGGTGAAGTCTCAACAACCGATGCATTACAGTTGGTGCATATGGATCTTTTTGGTCCAACACAAACTGGAAGCATTCGAGGCAAATACTATGTGTTTGTTCTTGTTGATGATTACACTAGATTTACTTGGGTCTATTTTCTAGCAAGGAAATCTGAAGCTTTTTCTTATTTCAAAAGTTTTAGAGCCCAAGTTAAAAATGAGAAAAACCTTCCATTAAAAACTATTCATAGTGATCATGGAGGAGAATTTCAAAATTCAGATTTTGAAACTTTTTGTAGTAAGAAAGGTATTACTCACAACTTTTCAGCACCTAGAACTCCTCAACAGAATGGTGTAGTTGAAAGAAGAAATAGAATTCTTCAAGAGATAACTAGAACCATGTTGAGTGAATATTCTATTGCTAGACATTTCTGGGCTGAAGCTGTAAGTACTGCTTGTTATACTATAAATCGAGTTTTAATTAGACCTTTTCTTAATAAAACACCTTATGAGTTATGGAATGGTAGAAAACCAAGACTTTCCTACTTCAAGGTTTTTGGTTGCAAAGTATTCATTTTGAATACTAAAGATAACTTACATAAATTCGCACCAAAGTCTGATGAAGGAATTTTCTTAGGTTATTCCACAACCTCTAAGGCTTATAGAGTTTTTAATAAAAATACTTGTACTGTTGAGGAAACAGTACATGTAAAATTTGATGAGTCAGATCCTTTTGTTTTTAAAACCTCCCAACCTACATCTTCGGATGTGTTTTCAAAAACTGATTATCAACCGTTGATAGAAGAACCTTCTGATAAGGAAATTGTTCTAGAAGATAATTCTGAAACATTTACCCCAGAAGACTTTCTACCTTATGTTGATGAACAGGTTTTACAAAACCCAAATCAGGTGTTTCTTAAGAATCATCCCAGTGATAGTATCATTGGTGATGTAAATCAACCTGTAAGGACTAGAAGTTCCTTAAGAAATGAAGTAGAACATCTAGCATTTCTTTCCCAATTAGAGCCTAAAAGAACTGATGAAGCTTTAGGTGATGATGATTGGATCAAAGCAATGCAAGATGAACTAAATGAATTCGAAAGGAATAAAGTCTGGACCTTGGTTGAGAGACCTAAGGAAACTTCTGTTATTGGAGTAAAATGGGTTTTCAGAAATAAATGTGATGAAAATGGAGTCATTGTTAGAAATAAAGCTAGACTTGTTGCTAAAGGCTATAATCAGCAAGAAGGAATAGACTATGAAGAAACCTATGCTCCAGTAGCTAGACTTGAATCTATCCGTATTCTACTTGCCTTTGCAGCATTCTTTAATTTCAAACTATTTCAAATGGATGTGAAATGTGCTTTTCTTAACGGTTATGTTCAAGAGGAAGTTTTTGTTGAACAACCTCCTGGCTTTGAAGATACAAAACATCCTGATCATGTTTTCAGACTTACCAAAGCTTTGTATGGCCTTAAACAAGCCCCACGAGCATGGTATGATAGACTTACTGGATTTTTGCTTCAAAATAACTATGTTAAGGGAAATGCAGATCCAACCCTTTTTATAAAGAAAGATAAGAAAAATGTTTTGATTGTTCAAATTTATGTTGATGACATTATATTTGGTTCAACTCAGCAATCTTTGACTGACTCTTTTGCTAGTCTAATGAAATCTGAGTTTGAAATGAGTATGATGGGTGAGTTAACATTTTTCCTTGGTTTTCAAATTTCTCAAAAACCAGAAGGAACCTACATATCCCAACATAAGTATATTAAAGATCTTCTTAAAAAGTATGGTTATGACAACACTAAGAGTATAAGTACTCCCATTGGTACCTCAAACTCTTTAGATCTTGATGAAGCTGGGAAACCAGTAGATCAAACATCTTTTAGAGGTATGATCGGAAGTCTACTTTACTTAACAGCTAGTCGACCAGACTTAATGTTTTATGTATGCTTGTGTGCAAGATATCAATCCAATCCTAAGGAATCTCATTTAAAGGCAGTAAAAAGAATTTTTCGCTACCTTAAAGGAACCATGGATCTAGGATTATTTTATACTTCTGGAAATGATTTTGTTCTAAAAAGCTTTTCTGATGCTGACTTTGGTGGATGTAGAATGGATAGGAAAAGTACATCCGGAACTTGTCATTTCTTAGGAGATTCATTAGTTTCTTGGTCATGCAAGAAGCAACATTCTGTTGCACTCTCCACTGCTGAAGCTGAATATGTAGCAGCTGGAAGTTGTTGTGCACAAGTGTTGTGGATGCAACACACACTCACAGACTATGGCTTGAGTTTTACTAAAACTCAAATTTTGTGTGATAACACAAGTGCCATTGCCCTAAGTAAAAACCCTGCACATCACTCCCGTGCAAAACACATAGATATTAGGCATCACTTTCTTAGGGATCACACACTTAAAGGAGATATTATTCTTCAGTTTATCGGAACGCAAGATCAACTTGCTGATATCTTCACAAAATCTTTACCTTCTGATAGATTTGAATATATTAAACAGAAGTTAGGAATGATAACCGTAAGGTAATCTTCCTCAATTAACTTTCTGTTGAAAAATCTCCTTACAGTAATAAAACTCCTTTTCATAGGGGGAGTACATTTGTTTGATTATCTAACAAAGTTTTTCAAATTTTGTTTTCAAACTTTTCGGAACGAAAATTTCCGGAATGGAATTTCCGGAACAACAATTTTCCAGAAAGGATATTTTCACACAGAATACTTCTGGAATGGAAGTATTCGTATTGAAAATTTCCGGAATGGAAAACTTTCGTACTGGTATTTTCATAACGGAACTTTCGTACTGAGTCTTCCGTATTGACTTTTTGTGTTTACCTTTTCGTATTGAGTCTTTCGTATTGACTTTTTCGTATTTAGTTTTTCGTATTGAATTTTTCGTAGTCGTCTTTATATTACCCATTACGAATAACTTTCCTAAGCTAATCCGAAAGGTATGATTTCCTTACTGAAGTTTTCGTAATCATATTTTACTTGCTGACAATTTCTTATAGTTTGTTTTTGGTTTTTTGGATTTCTTAATTCTTTACTTTATTAAAACCTCAAAAAGATCGGATTCAAGCTTTCAACCGTTAGATCTGATCTCAGATCATTCTAAACCGTCAGATCAACCGAGGAAGTTGAACCGTCATCCCAATGCCTATATAAAGGGGACCCTATTTTCTCGTCCCACATCGATTTCAAGCTTTTGCGTGCTGAAGCTCTGACTCTCTGATTTAAGGCCATTCCGAACTTCAGTCTTCTCAGTTCCGAACTTCTCAGAGATTTCAGATCCGAATGTCTGCAGAGTTAGCTTCTCAAGAGATGTCTTCAACCAAGCCCATTTCTCAGTGGTTAGTCTACAGAGAGCGGTTAGTTCATCCGAATTTCTTCAGCAACTATGATTCTATCATTTCGAAGAATATCAAGTTAAATGGCTGGGAGGATGTTGCGATATCAAAAACCGGCAACCAAGATGAAGTCTACTCAGACTTGCTTGTCGAGTTTTATGAGACAGTTGCTTTCTTCGTGGAAGACAATAGAGAAAAATTTTCTTTCAAATCGTATGGAAAGACATATAAGCTATCTTACACCAAGGCTGCAAGCTTGGTAGGGCTGAGTTATGAAGGGGAAGCTGAGTTTATCTCGCACGTTCTGCCAGACTCCTTGGGTAGTTTCAACAAGGAGAAAGCCTTAGAAATTCTCGGACTGGATGATGATAAGGCTCCGAAAATTGCAACCCTATCTACAAACTTCCGGATTCTGGAGTTATGGGTGCAAGGGCTTATCGTACCGAGAAAAGGAGACAAGGACAGCTTGAAGAAGAGTGAGATATACATCTTGGATTTTCTGATAAATCTAAGAAAGTTCAACCTGATGAAGCATATTCTTCTCAACATTGATAATTTGAAAAGGGGGAATCTGAGAGCTCAGATAGTGATGTACCCGGCAATATTATCGAAGTTGATAGTTCGGTGCCTAGAATCCTTCAAGGTTGCTTGTAGTTCTAAGCCGAAAGTTTGAAAGATCATGTTGCTCAGTGATGCAACTCTTAAAAGGATGAATATAGCTTTTAACAAGGAGTCAGGGAAATTCATTGATCTACCGCCTCAAGCAGAAGTGACTCCGAAAGTGGCTGATCCGGAATCATCAAAGCCGGTAAGGAAGAGGAAACAGAAAGAAGTGGTAGGTGAAGCTGAGGAACCCAAGTCTAAGGAAGTCCATTCCGCACCTCCTAAGCCTAAGAAGAAGAAGACATATACTGATGAGGTTGCAGCGAAGTGGAGAGCTGACAAGGAAAAGAGGAAGGAAGGAGATCCGCAGTTCGGATTGGATCCTGCAGAGGCTAAAGCTCTGAAAGAAAAGGCTGCTGATGAGCTTGAGAAGCAAGCTAAGGAAAAGAAGCTGAAAAAGAATTTGTCAGAAGCTGAGGCTGTGCAAGCTTTGTTGAAGTTTAATGAAATGGTTTCAGCAACCATTCCCGTTCCGAGATCTTTTTCTCTGGAATCTCTACCTGAGACTCCAGGAAGAAATCTTGTAACTCCGGAAGAGGCTGTTGCTACTGAGGAAGTAGAGCAAGTGGAAGAGGTTGAAGAAGCGGCTGAAGGAAGTGGTGAGACAGGAGATGTGCTCAAACAAGTAGATGAATATAAGGGAACTCCTTCGGAACACCTGTCGCTCCGAACATCTGAAGCTCAATCTTCAAAGCTTGCTACTCCTGCAATGGAAGAAGAAAAGGGAGAAGAAGAAGTTACTTGTCAAGAACATATTTTACTTGATGCTGCTCAGATGGGTAACGTAGAAGCCAATGTTCAAGAAGTTGCTGATGAGGAAGATAAAATTGTTCAAGTCTCTGATAGTGAGAACAAATCTCCGGAACAGGTTTCTATTCCGGAAAAAGATAAGGGGAAACGAATTCTTGCTGATACCCCGAGTTCAGAAAAGAGTATGAGGAAGGAAGCTGGTAGTTCTTCTAAGAGGAAGTTGGAGCTTATTGAGGAAGAAAATTCTCCTAGCAAGATTTCTGATTCGGAGTCATCATCGTTGGGGCACGATTTTGTTGTACAATCCTTGAAGAAGTTGGTGGGAACAATTCCGACCTTCTCCAGTATTGACTCTCGGTGCCAGATGCTCCAACATACAATGAATCAGAAAACCGACTCCGTATCCATGGTTATGGATAAATGTGTTGAGATAGAAGCCCAGTTCAAAAATTTCTTTATTGGTTACGAAGCCCATAAAAGATCGTGCAAAAGGATGACTAGCTGGTCGAAGAAGAATGTGGAAGAGATGAGGTTGCTGGATGAGTTTCAGGAGAATGTTAAGGATGCATTTCAAACCGAGGACAAGAAGTTTCATGAGATGTCTGCATCATTCGATGAGAAATTGACAGAGGAAAAGAACATTCGGAGTCAGGAAGTAAGAGATCTGAATGGAAAGCTCAACTCTGTTAATCAAAGTTGGAAATTTGAAAGGGATCATCGGATCAATTTTCTAGAAAGGATAAAGTCTCAGGAAGAGAAAATGGAAGCTCAGGAAGAAAAGTTGAAGGCTCAGGAAGAAATCATTCAAGCTCAGTCAGCAAGAATAGTTGCCTTAGAAAAGCAAGCAGAGGAAGATCATAAGGATCTCAAGAAGATCAAGACAATTCTCAAGGGGCTCATGTCGAAGGAGAAAGATCCGAAATGACCAATCCGATCTTTTTGTTGTAATCTGTTTTTGTTGCTGACATTTCAAATATAATGAAAATTATGCTTGGTGTTTCTATTGCTGTCGTTACTAATCTTTTCAGGTACTTTGTTATTTTTTTCCATTCCCTCCAATTCTTTTTGAAAATCACAAAGGGGGAGAAGGAAAAGAACCTTAAGAAAAAGAGGAAATCTAATAAGTGCTTATCAAAGGGGGAGAAAGAAAAATACCCAAGGAAGATAGAACTCTAATAAGAGTTTGTTTAAGGGGGAGTTTTTCTTAAAGAAACATCACTCCGGAAATATGAATACGATCCTTAGAGACTCAAAGCCTAAGGGGGAGTTAGTCGTATTCATCTATATTCTTAAATCAAGGGAGATAAGCTTTAATATGTTTCTTTCTTCTTAGAATAGCTTTTTCGTAAGGATGTTTGTGCTTTCCAAAAAGGGGGAGATTGTTGAGTCAATAAGGTTTTTCTTATGACTTTTCCATTCCTTCTTGTTTTGAAAATCACAAACACCTTATCTTTAAGGAAAATCGCTTTTGTAAGGAAAAATGCTTTCTTAAGGAAAATTGCTTTTATAAGGAAAAATGCTTTCTTAAGGAAAATTGCTTTTATAAGGAAAAATGATTTCTTAAGGAAAATTGATTTTATAAGAAAAATTTATCCTTATCATATTTTCATTAATATTTTTCTTAAGTATGAAATTCGGATTCACTTTCTCAGAATCATTAAAACTTTGATATAAAAGCATTCTGTTTTTAGGATTCAGTTCTGGCCAAGAACTATAAGGAAGTTTCATTCCGAATTCCGGATATGAATTCTGACTTAGTTCTATTCCAGATTCAGGATACGAATTCTGAAGAAGAATTCTCATTACGAATTCTAATGAAGAAATCCCACTCCGAATTCTCATTACGAATTCTAATGAAGAAATCCCACTCCGAATTCTCATTACGAATTCCAATGAAGAATTCTCATTACGAATTCTAATGAAGAAATCTCATTCCGAATTCTCATTACGAATTCTGATGACGATTTCTCATTACGAATTCTGATGATGAATTCTCATTACGAATTCTGATGATGAATTCTCATTACTAATTCTGATGATGAATTCTCATTACGAATTCTAATGACGAATTCTCATTACGATTTCTGATGAAGAATTCCTATTCCGAATTCTCATTCCGAATTCACCTATTAAACAGAATCTGATTATCATTGTTTTATACACTCTGAATTTATTCACTCCGAACTTTCACTCCGAAATTTCTATTCCGAACTTTTATGTTAGAGTTTAAAACGATGTCGTACTTTCTGTTACACTTGTTTTGTTATAAAACGATGTCGTCCATTTTGTTATAAACTAACCGTTGTCTAAGTGACACGTGTACAGGTCCCTCCGAACTTTAAGGGAAATATGACCGTTGGGGAAGGAGCCGACCTTACCTATAAATAGGAGCTCATTTGAAAGAGCTTGGGGCTGATTGCTGAAAAAGTACTTACATGCTGTTGAAGTGATTTCTAGAGAGAGAGTCTCTTATTAACTCTCAAAGCTTCGTGCGACTCCGAATGTTGGTGATTACATTCGAGGGCTTCCGGGGATAGGAAGACAGAGGTGCCGACTACCTTAAAGATCGAGGGCTTTCTTGCTGAGAAAGACAGAGGTTGCCAACTACCTTAAAGTTGAGGGCTTGCGGGGATAGCAAGACAGAGACACCGATCTTCGTATCGAGGGCTTACCCTGGTGTAGGTAAGACAGACTTGCTTGAAAGTATAAATCAAGGGACCTTTATCCAAGGTTGTTGGATACCCTTCTCTTTGGGTTAAAAGACTATTATCTTGTTACTAGTAGTTTTACTACTTGTTTTTATTCCGCTGTAATTTGTATCTTAAGGAAAGTATAACTTTCTTATACTTCCTTACTTACTCTGATTAGTTTAGATTCTATACGCTTTAAGGTAGAATCTTATATTGTAACTTTTGTTAAGTTCAGTTCGGTGTTAGAGGTGTTGTGAATCTACTTAGTTTAACTTTGTTAAACTTAGTCCTTTCCTTTTCTTAAGGAAACTTTAGTTGTTCATAACTAACTTTAAAGGTTCCAAAGGAATTTTTAAAGTATACAATTCACCCCCCCTCTTGTATATTGAGCATCTCATATCATATTTCGATCCTACATGTGTGTGTACAGGTGCTTAGGCAAAGGCCTCCCCGAGTTGTTGTACCTTCGGCGCTGGTCAACAGCCCCTGCCCTATGGAGGAGGGCTTGGGTTATTTGCGGCTCGAGCCCGGGTAGGGTCGGGTCATGACAATTTATGTCTTTATTGACAAGTTATTGTATTGAATTTCGTCGTTCTGGAGTGTTCGTTTCCTTTATTTTCATATTCGGTTTGCTTGTTTTTAATTAATGAAGTTCATGTGGAATGGTTATAAATCTCCAGGATTGAAATTATATATTATTAATTAACATAAATAATTGATAATGGTCATTTATATAATTTGGTTACATGGAATGAGGATAAATCATTAGATGAGGACCACTTCGATTATTCGGCGGTATTTGGAATATTATAAACTAGTTTGGTCATATAACTTAATTATATGTACATATTCTGGTTCCTGAATATTAATTAGGTTATAACACAAATATTATAGTCTGGTTCAACCATGAATATGGTTTCATGACCATTAATGAAGAAGAAATTGAATAACTAAACTTCGTCGTCAACGAAGGTTATAAATCGGAACCTCATGGACGTCGATTTTGTTTATAAAAATAAAAGGGAGGGAATAAGAATTTTTGTGATGGTTATTCCATTAACATGATATAAATACAGCATATATATTTTACTGGAGTTATCATGATCATTTGGACAGAGGAGGTGAGGAGAGAAAAATAAAAGAGATGAGCTTGAAAATAAAGAAAAGTTAAGAGATCCCTTATGAAAATTTGGCAGCCTAACGACGTCACTTAAAATTTCATAAAATCAAATGATGAGAAAAAAAGGGTATCTCATCATATTGAAATAAAAAGGACAGTAAAAATAATAAATAAAATCAAACCCCAACATATGAGAAAGGAATTTCAAATAGCTAACATAAAAGAAGTGTCGACTTAAAGAAGAGAATGAAGGATTCCCTTACCTTGTAGAATAACTCCTAGATCTTGAAGGATGGGACCTTGGTGGTTTAGGGACACCTTGGGAGGACTACTAGAGAGGTAAAACCACCATATTTTTTAGGATGATGGATTTTGAATTAAATAAAACGAATGGATGAGTGGGTATTTATAGAAAAAGAGAGGTACTTTTTTAATAATTTCAAAGGGACACCTCATTAGTGGTTTTTACCAAACCATGGGCCTGCCCACGGTATTTGCCCATGGTTTAAGCCACTTGGGACACCTCATGTCATAAGTTACTATACACAAGTCTACCATACTTTTATATTTAATTATTACATCATTATGATGTCATTAATCTAACGAAAACTCAAAACTGTATTTTTACTATTCATGAAAAAATCATGTATTTTAGAAAAATCCCAAAAATTCACCCCTACTATTTTTCGACGTGTATAATTCAAAAGTGAAATCCATTTTTCAAAAATAATTTTCTAAATATTATTGATTTAATTTTTAAATAAGGTCATAGTTAATTCGAAAAATAACAACCTTGAAGTGCAATTACTTTTATGTGACACTGAAAAATTAATTATGATCCCATTATCATATTGCCTTAAAAAATAAAATAATAATATTATTTACTATTCAAGGGGAATATTACTATTCATATTACTATTCATAAGGTTATGTTACTATTCACCAAATATCAATTTTGTTCTATCAGACTCCAAATGACTTACTGAACACAACTCTAGATGACCACTTCTTGAAATTCAAAACATTAAAGAGACAAAGTTTTGTTTAATGGTTAGATTATAAAATTGCATTCTATATTTTTTTTCAAAACCTTGGGTTGTTACACTAGATCTATTTCTTCATAGGTTATTACATGCATTGGGTTTGGCATGTATTTCTTCAACAATGACACATGGAACACATCATGAACTTTAGAGAGACTTAGCGACATTGCTAAATGGTATGCTACAGCTCCAATTATTTCCATAATTTCAAATGTTCCGATGTACCTGGGGCTCATTTCCCCTTTCTTACCGAACCTTAATACACCCTTCCATAGAGATACTTTCAGAAAGATTTGATCTCTCACTTAGAATTCCAAATCCTTTCTCTGGTTGTCAGTATAACTCTTTTGCCTACTTTGGGCTACTTTAATATGGGCTTGGATTGTCTTCATCTTTTCTATGTTCTCTTCAATAAGTTTTGGGCCTATAAGTTTCCTCTTACCAACTTCATCCCAACAAGTTGGAGTTCGACATCTCTTTCCATATAATGCTTCATATGGAGCCATTTGAATACTAGAATGGAAACAATTGTTGTATGAAAATTCCACAAAAGGCATGTATTGGTCCCACATACCTTGGAAGTCAAGATAGCATGACCTCAGCATGTCTTCTAGAGTTTGAATAGTCCTTTCAGACTGTTTGTCAGTTTGGGGGTGATAAGCAGTACTCATACGAAGCTCTGTATTCAATGCCTTTTAGACACTTTTTTAGGATTTTGATGTAAACCAGAGATCTCGATCGAATAAAATCAATAGAGGTGCACCATGAAGTCTTAAACATCATTAATATAAAGTCTTTCTAGGCGCTCAAGTGGTAAATCTTCTCTTATAGGAAGGAAATGTGCTGATTTTCTGAGATGATCAACAATTGCCCATATTGTATCATTCCATCTAGGTTTCCTCAGTATTCTCGGGACAAAATCCATCGTAATGTTATCCCACTTATACATAGGTTTATGTAGAGTTTGAATCACTCCTATAGGATGTTGTCTCTCTACCTTTACTTGTTGACAAACTAGACACCTTGACACATAGTCATCAATTTCCCACTTCATATTATCCCACCAGAAATATTCCATCAGATCTCTATACATCTTTGTGATACCCAGGTGTATAAAGAAATTTGAGCTATGAGCATCATCTAACAGTTCCCTTTTTAACTTAGGTACTGATGAAATGCATAACCTATTCCCAAAATTCAGAACTCCTTCCTCAAACATGAAGTCTTCCAATCTCCCATCCTTAACAGCAATAATTTTCTTGTGTAGATTTTCATCATCAGATTGAGATATTTTTATATTCTCTAGTAAAGATGGTTTAGTAATCATTTGAAAGAGGAAATATGTTTCCCCTTCCTTAAAAAATCTCATATCTATCTTTATTAGATCCATAAATATAGGATCTCTCTCAATCCTCATTTGAGTCAGAAGTCCATGATATTTACTTCTTAATGCATCTTCCATCTTATTTGCCTTTCCTGAGTGGTAGTGTATTGAACAATTGTAATATTTGAGTAACTTGAGCCATCTCTTTTGCCTCATGTTGAGTTCTTTTTGTGTGAAAATGTATTTCAAAATCTTTTTATCTGTGTATATCTCACATTTTTCACCGTAAAGATAATGTCTCCATATCTTCAAAGCAAAGATTACAGCTACTAACTCAAGATCATGTGTTGGATAATTTTTCTCATGAGTCTTCAACTACCTTGATGCATAAGAAATAACTTTACCATTTTACATAAGGACACAACCTAGACCCTTCTTTTATGTATCACTATATAATACAAATCCATCACTTCCATATGGAAGAGTCAAAATTGGAGCATTGAAAAATATTATTTTCAATTCTTCAAAGAATTCTGTATATTCTTTTGTCCACACAAACTTAACTCCTTTACGTGTGAGTTTGGTTAGTGGGTTAGCTAGTAAGGTGAAATTCTGAACAAAACACCGATATTAACATGTTAAGCCAATAAAACTACGTACCTCGATTATGTTTGTTGGAATGGGCTAATCTTGGATTGCCTTTGTCTTCACAGGATGAACTTGGTTTCCATCCTAAGAGACAATATGACCTAGAAAAAAACTGATTGAAGCCAGAATTTTCACTTTATAAACTTCCCATATAATTTATTTCTTCTAAGAGTTTTCAGAATAATTTGAAAGTGATCCTCATGGTATTCATAGATTTTTGAGTATACTAGGATATCATCAATGAATACCACAAAAAAATTATCAAGATGTTCCTTGAAAACACTATTAATTAAATCCATGAAAATAGATGGTGCATTCTTCAGTCCAAAAGGCATCACTATAAACTTGTAATGCCCATACCTAGTTTGAAATGCTATCTTCAGAATATCTTCCTTCCTCACACATAGTTGATGATATTCGGATCATAGGTAAATCTTTGAAAAGTATTGATCTCCATGAAGTTGATCAAATAAATCATCAATATAGGGAAGAGGATATATATTCTTTCTTGTAATAGCATTGATTCCCCTGTAATCAATGCATAGCCTCATGGATCCCTCTTTCTTTTTGACAAACAAGACCGGGGATCCCCATGAAGAAACACTAGGTCAAATAAACACTTTTTCACTTAACTCCTCTAGTTTTTTCTTTAGACCCACTAACTCCATAGTGGAAATTCTATAGGGGGTCTTTGATATAGGTCTTTCACCAGGAATTAAGTCAATGGAAAACTCAATTTCCTACACTAGCGGATGTCTAGGTAAATCCTCTGGAAAAAAATCAATGTATTCTTGCACTATATGCACATATTCAATTTGAATATTTCTTTCCTCACCCATAGATATTGGGTTATCTTCCTCTACAAGAATTGCATTCAATAGAGCTACTAGGGGTGGGTCTAGATAAGAATCAGATGGCGAGGTCTCCACTCTAAAGATAAGAGATTCTACACCATTTTCAAAAATTGTAACTTCCTTTTTCTTGAAATAAATCTTCACATCATAGTTTGAAAACCAATTCATACCAATAATTATATCAAATTCAGTAATTGGTATGATGATAAGGTTAGCAACAAAATCAAGTTTATGTGTCGTGAGGGGGACTAGTTGACATCCCTTTGTTGCAATGATGCATCCCCTAGGAGTTTTGACTGATAACTCCTTTATTAATTCAAATTGGACATGTATAATTTTCTTGGAAACTGGGAAGATATAAATGAATGTGATGATCCAAAATCAAATAAAGTGTTGGCTAAGTTTGAGGAAACAATTAAAGTACCTGCCACCACACCATTAGGAACTTCAAATTCTGTGGTTGTAATCGCATAAGCTCTCCCTTACTATCTTTGATTTTTCTGAGGCATGTTTCCTTGGCGCATAGGACAATCATTTTCATAGTGTCCCATATCTCTACAATTATAGCATTGAACATCATCAAATTGTTTCTTCCCATTGCAATCGTGAGATAGATGACCCTTTTCTCCACACTTATAGCAGACTCCCATGCCTTTTAAGCATTTCTCGAGTTGATTCTTTCCACAGTTTTTGCATAATGGGAATTTCTTCATTCCCTTTTTCTTCTTTAGATCTTCACCTTTACCTTGGTTATCAAAGTACCTCTTCTTATCTTGGTTTCCCATGAACAAATTTGATCTAGAAAATTCCTTATTTGTTCTGATGGCACTTGATACAATTTCATCATATGTTGAAAATGTTTGAGAAGCCAGTGCTCTTAAAAGACTTGGCTTAATACCTTCAAAGAAGTGATCAATATTGTCTGTCGAGTCACATACGTAATCTATGGCATAGCTAGTTAGACTTGTGAAGGTATCCTTATACTCTACAACACTGTCTTATTCCATTTACTTTAAGCCAAGGAATTTCTTCTTTATTTCGGTTCATTTCTCATGAGGGAAATATTTTTTGAAGAATATTTCCTTAAAATTCCTCCATTACATATCTTCTATTTCTTCTTTCTCTATGGTATTTTGAATCAAGGACCACCATTGATCAGCGTCACCCTTGAGACAATATACTGTCAGTACTACCTTTTCATTTTCATTTCATCTTAATGCCATGAATATCTTTTCAAGGTAATTGATCCATTGCTCAGCAACCACTAGATTAGTAGTCCTGCTGAAAGATGGGGGATTATGCTGTATGAAATGATCCAACACAGGTGTGGAATGGTAATTCGTTACATCCTAAGTAAGTTGTCCCAATATGGTCATGATCTGATCTACTCCAACATCGATTGTGTTGACATGATCAGTGGGGAGATCCCTACGTTGACCACGAGTATTGATTCCCCTTCCTCCATTAGAAAACATTTCTAAATAATGTCACACACTAGATTAGGGTATTAATGATAATGTATAATCTTAACTTAACAAAATACTTAGCATTGAGATCCTACGCATGGATAATCCCATAATCAGAAAAATGGTTTCTTTTAGGAATAATTTACATTTCAATCTTTCATAATGTATTGTAAAGAAAATATGAATTATCCTAAGTATATCCTTTGGGAGTGTTGTAACCAATAGTGCAGCAAGGCCCATTATCGTTTAATAGGATACCTCAGGTCATGCCCGAAACTCCTTGTCAAATCTTTCACTCCTATGTACATCTGTTCCAGATCCACCTCTACCTGCTCATATCTAGATAGGGATGTATTTTCTAGAAGGATTCATATAATTTATTCCTTACCAAAATACCAGGATATTCTTGTACATTTATCCTCAAATACTACCTTAGGTATTTGTTCCCAACTATACATTTCCTACTCTAATTTTCAAGTTTTCTACAAAACTTCCTTTAATACCAACTATAACACCCCGACCCCTCTATATCGGAGCCAGTGAATTAATTGTTATATTGGAATGGTTATAAGGAATGAAATCCCAAAGAAATGATCAATTTAGTAGTCTTCAAGAAACTAGATACATAAATGTAACTCAAATTACAATGGAAAATGTTACAAAATAAAATACATAACAAAAACTAAAATCTGCATCCGCATGAACTCAAAAAATGATCTCACCTTCATCACCTATTAACGGTAAACAATGAAAGGGGTGAGATCAAATGCTCAGTAAGGGTTACAAATGGTGGAAGAATAAACCAATAATAACTTAATTGTAAACAATTTGACATAATCAACATGGTATGGTGAATAAATGAAAAAATCATGCCAATAATAAACTGATAATGAAACTGCATCCATAGATTTTGTCATACTGAAAAACTTATGGGTAGTAATAACTGATAATAAATAAATAGAATTATTATTAATTGGACATCATTTATCTGGCACATGATACCATAAAACTGTTAAAACGGTTTAGTTCTGTGGGTAGAAACCTGTCTGGTTTTTGGAAACAAACTCGAAGGGTTTGTCGCCACTGATTTATCTCATGAGACCTATCGATGCATCGAGGGGATATAGCAGGACCCACCCTCCAATGCATGTCCAAATAATTATTTATAAATTGATTCAATACAAGAGCATTATTCTCTTTAAATATCCTTATAGAGTAGAGTATACAGATTCATCTATATTTACGTAGTTAAAATAACTTCCCTAGTAAACACCGTATGTAAAATGGTACACGATTTAAACAAAAAACATATCCATGGTATGAGATTATGGATATTTAATATAAATAAAATTTCAAATTAAAAGTGATATCCATTGGGCAGTAGGTACACCACATAAGGATTATTAGGTGCACAATACAAAGTTAGTCACAATAAAATAGTAGTTGAGACAAAGTCTCTTACCACAATATAATCGGTCGAATCATATGACCAGAACTTAATAAACCTAAAATGATTCATTGAATAGTATGAATATAAAGAGAATAATTTTATTATATATAAAATTTAAGTACACATATACCACAAAAAAAAAAGAAATAATCGACGAACAATGGAAATCTCACGGAAATGAAAGTGAGATGAGAAACCCCTTACCTTATGCTCGAGTGTGTTCTTAGTTTATTTTAATGACCTGAATAATAAAATTTAGCTTCATTAATTAATAACTCCAGAACCACCTATACATGTAATTGGTTTAGTATAACCTTATTAGGTTCATTCATGGCCCTTTTTATGGGTTTAAGAGGTTCAATTTTATTGTTTTGGAAGCATTTTCTTCCTTAGTTTTCATGATTTGTTTACTTACATTCATGAATAGAAGTTCATTTGAAATGTGGTTAAACATAAAAAATTATTATTATATATTATTAGTGACATTAAATAGATAAAAATTATCTTATAATTATTCTAGTTTATATACTTGAGGAAGAATCATTAGATAAAAGTTATTGATAAACGCTTGGATTTAGCTTGGAGGTTTTGTGTAAAATGAACTTGTTTTGTATTATTATTCCATATTATGAGTGTGTATGGATTCCAAAAAATTAATGAGATGAAATACATATATTATTATATGGTTAAACCATAAAAATTATTTCATTAAGATAATTGAATATGGTAATGAAGATTAATAACTCGTCGTCCTTAAATGTAATAAATTAACACATCTCGAACGGTAAAAAAACGTCTGGGATAAAATCTGGACCGTTGGATTGTATCACACATGATTTGGGCCATCAATTTTGAATTGATGCTTGATCCTCAGAAACTATGGAATACCTCCGCATTTTTGTTCACCGTCTGATCCGACACAGATCTAATCTCATCCGTCAATGATTTTTTAAAACATCCCGTTGAACCAGAGCCATCCGATCAAGGCACATATCTAATCTAAGCCGCCCATTATTTTAAATCTCATAGAAAAAACTCAACCATCAGATCAAAGCTAAATTAGATCCTGGTCGTCCATTTATTTCCCTGTTTCTCTTCCTGTGGCGTCTTCTTCCTCTTCTTCATGTGCGCTGCACCAGTAACCCCTACTACCTATTTGAACTGTTTTTCTTCATCCATGACAACCGGTGGACCCTCCTTGACCTACTTTTTTCCACAAAGTCTTTCCTATCCAATTAATACACCTAATTACAATTTTTGAATTAAATAATCTGTTTATTTTATACATAGTATAATTCATGAACCACCCGGTTGCACCATTCCTCGGTTGTCCCTTCTTCTCCCACTCGAACCTCCAGCAAGCTTCAGCTAGTCTTCCTTGAGTTTTCCTCCCTCCTTGAACTAATGTAAGGGTTTTAAATTTTCCTTGTATTGTTTTTTTTAGAATATATACATATTTGTGCTCATAAAATTCTATTTGTAACATTTTGGTTTGGTTTAAAAGTTATTCTGTGTCGAACCTAGGCCTTCGGATTTTCAAGTTCAAGTAATATAATGGATGTAAGAGTTTAATTGCATTTTATATCCCTTTAACAATAATATTTTTGTACACTTTATATACTTGGTTTATGAAAATATATATATATACTCATATATATAAGCATACATCCTTGAGGTTTAGTCAAAAACCGCAAATACCCGACCCTAAGTTTTCTGTTTTTGAGTCCATGAGGTTTTATGAACATAAATGTGTATTTTATACATGAAAAACTTAATTAGTTACTTTATATATGTGTGTGATTGTTTGTATAAATGGTTTATGAATATATAAATGCATGTATGATCATATGGTTTTGGGTGAAAACCCTCAAACACCTGACCCTAGGTCTTATGGATTTTGAGTTATACAATCTTTTAAACTTGAAGGAATATTTTCTTTCCTCATGAAATGTTTATATCTGATTATATATATACACATATTTATATATATATATATCCATACGGCTTAAAATGAACCTCTATGATGTTTCAGTTTCAAGTCCCCTACACTTTTAGTTTCAAAAAAAGAGGTTGAATTTTGTTTTAAACATATGGAATTATATTTTCATATATGTTTATATATTGTATACATGGACTTATATAATTGTATATTATGTATAACCCACCTTCTGGAACAGTTTAAAGTCCCTCAACATTGGACTTCAATGATTTTATTGACATTTTGATAAACATGTATGTGTCGTTTGATTTTGGTGTAAGACCCCTAGGTATACCTGATTATTCACGTAAGTTATATGTGTGATTGAGGTAAACACTTTTATAAATTTGTTTAATAAATAAACCTTTAAAATATTATTTTTATGATTTTTGGAACTTTTTTTAATTAATGTGACTAAAATATCAAATTCATATAGGTGTCATGGATATTTAGTTTAAACCCTTTCATACATGAAGTATTTTTTGGATAAGTGAAAATATGTATGTACACATAAACTTTGTTTTACTTAGAATTTTCCAAGGTTTGCAAAGAAAATATAAAACACGTGTTTTCAAAATATATTTAGTTTTTTTAAAACACTTCTCTTTATATTTACCCTGGTATATAAATAAGTTTACACAACACTCAACCCTAAGTGTAGATATTATAATTTCTCTACTTTTGTTGTGTTTAGGTCATGATTATTATATTTGGGGTTTGCAACTTCCATATTCACATGTATGAATCACTTATTTTCTTACATATTAAATGGTATTGGTTTTGGTTGGGTTACATGCCTTCTATTTTTTACATTTTGATGTGTTATAAAAAAGCATATTTAGCAATAAATTTTTGACCATCAGCAAGCTTAAAACCCCACATCAAATGTTTGGTTTGTCTTTAATTATGCATTTAGATGAAATTCCAATATGAATGTGTCTGTGGGGAAACTGGTGGTACCTAGCGGGCGAGGACCCGATGACCATGTTATGGTGGGGTGTATGTTCTGTCCCCAGGGGGCCAGTTGTTACATTTGGTATCAGAGGTGGTACCCAGCCTTAAGTGTGGTTCACTGCCTGGGTTGAGATGTAGGGCCCACAACGAGGAAATTGTGCTCTAAAGGGGGGTGATTGTAACAACCCATAATGATAAAGGGTTAAATGACTAAATGATATGACTCATGTCAACAAGGTGCACCTTCCTTTTCTGGATCCTGTCTGATTATAACTCCATAGTTGAGCATGTTTGGACTGGAGTAGTGATCAGGATGGGTGACCTTCTAGGAAGTTTCTCAGGGTGTGTGTGAGTGATGAAAAATCTCACTAGAAAGGATATGTGTCGGCCTTTGGGGACTGTTATTAGTCATATGACCCATTCGGCCACGTGGGTGGGCCCTAGGATGCGGACCATGTGTCTGCGAGGCAACAGGTGGGACCTGGCAGGTAGCACAAAGATGTATAAAGATCTGAAAAAATATTTCTGGTCGGATAATATGAAGTGGGATATTGTTTACAATGTGTCAAGGTGTCTAGTTTTTCAACAAGTGAAGGCAGATAGACAACATCCTAGGGGAGTGGTGCAACCTCTACCTATTCTTATGTGGAATTGGGATAACATTACGATGGATTTTTTCACCGGACTACCGAGGACACCTAGAAGGAATGATGCAATATGGGTAATTGTTGATCGTCTCACAAAATCATCACATTTCCTTCCTATAAGAGAGTATTTACCACTTGATCACCTGGAAAAACTTTATATTAATGAAGTTGTAAGACTTCATGGTTCACCTCTATTGATTGTGTCCAATAAAGATCCCTAGTTTACATCAAAATTTTGGAAAAGTCTTCAGAAGGCTTTGAATACTAAGCTTCATATGAGTACTGCTTATCACCCCCAAACTGATGGACAGACTGAAAGGACTATTAAAACTCTAGAAGACATGCTGATGTCATGCTCTCTTGACTTCCAAGGTATGTGGGATCAATAATTTCCTTTGGTGGAATTTTCCTACAACAATAGTTTCCATTCTAGTATTCAAATGGCTCCATATGAAGAATTATATGGAAATAGATGTCGAACTCCAACTTATTAGGATGAAGTTGGTGAGAAGAAACATATAGTCCCAGAACTTATTGAAGAGACCATGGAAAAGGTGAAAACAATCCAATCCCATATTAAAGCAACCCAAAGTAGGAAGAAGGGTTATGCTGACAACTGGAAAAAGGATTTGGAATTCCAAGTGGGAGATCATGTCTTTTTGAAAGTATCTCCATGGAAGGGTGTCTTAAGGTTCGGTAATAAAGGGAAACTAAGCCCCAGGTACATCGGACCATTTGAAATTCTGGAAATAATTAGAGCTGTAGCTTACTATTTAGCAATGCCGCCAAGTCTCTCCAAAGTTCATGATGTGTTCCATGTGTCATTGTTGAATAAATACATGCTAGACCCAATGCATGTACTCAACTAGGAAGAAATAGAACTAGAACCTGATTTATCATACTGTGAAGAGCCTATCAGGATTCTTGACACAAGGGAGCAGGTATTGAGAAATCGGATGACTCGCCTAGTAAATGTTCTTTGGAAAAACTAGAATATGGAGGAAGCAACATGAGAACCTGAGGATGTTATGAAGAAGAACCACCTACATCTTTTTGGTGGAATTTATAAATAAAATTTTGAGGATGAAATTTCTGGAGGGAATAATATAACACCCCAAACATTTTATGGTATGTTCCTCTTAAATACTTTATATTCATTAGATAGCCTATATTACATGAAGCACTAAGTCTTTTTTTAATCAAAACATTATAATAGAAAGTCATAAGCTATCCATTAAACATAAATTTTCCACTTCTATGTTTTGAATTTCGAAAAACAGTCATCTAGAGTTGTGACCAGTAAGTCATTCGGAGTCTGATAGAACCAACTTGATTTTTTTATGAATAGAAACATACCCTTATAAATAGTAATATGAATAGTAATATGATCCTTATAAATAGTAAATAAGGATAATATTTTATTTTCTTAAGGTAATAAGATAATAATATCTTAATTAATTTTTTAATGTGATATAGAACTAATTATACCTTTAAAATTGTTATTTTTCAAATTAACTATGATTTTATTTAAAAAATAAATTAAAAATACATAGAAAATTATTTTCAATAAATGGACTTCATTTTAGAATTCTTCATGTCAAAAAATAGTTAGGGTGAATTTTTGGGATTTTTCTAAAATACTTGAGTTTTTCATTAATAGTAACAATACAGTTTTGAGTTTTCGATAGTTTAATGACATCATAATGATGTAATAATTAAATATAAAAGTATGGTATACTTTTTTACAGTAACTTATGACATGATTTTTCCCAAGTGGCTAAAACCATGGGCAAATACCAAGGGCAATCCCATGGTTTTTCAAAAACCACTAATGAGGTGTCTCTTTTAATTAATAAAAAACTCCCTCATAATTACTATAAATACCCACTCACCCGCTTCATTTTATTTCATTAAAAACTCATTATCCTCCAATATCTGGTTTTATTTCCTCCCTAGGAATCCTCCCAAGGTGTCCTCAAACCCACAAGGTCTCAACCTTCATGTTTTGGGAGTTACTCTACAAGGTAAGAGAATCAACCACCCTTCTCTTTTCTTACAGCTTTCATTTATGTTTTATCTTTTATTTTTAATTGTATTATGTTGGGATATTTCATTCCATATTCCACTTAATTCCCATATTATTTATGAGTGATGAGATACCCCCTTTATCTAATTAAACTATTTTATGAAATTTTAAGTGACGTCGTTAGGCTGCCGAATTTTCGTAAGAGATTTCTCAATTTTTCTTTTATTTTGAGTTCCTTTCTTCCATACTTATTTCCTCATTTCACTTCATCCAAATGATATGATAATTACAGTACCTTACATGAACTTATATTAAATTATTTTAATGGAATATTTCATCATCATCTCTCTTTCCCCCTCCTCTTATACTAAAAATAAAAACACCGTATGAGATGTGTTAATTTATAACATTCAAGGACGACGGGTTATTAATTTTAATTACCGTATTCAATTATGGTCATGAAACCATTTTTATGGTTGAACCAGATAGTAATACATGTATTTCATCTCATAAATGTTCTGTAATCCCTACACACTCATAATATTGAATAATAATACAAAACAAGTTCATTGTACACAAAACCGCCAAGCTAAATCCAAGCGTTTATCAATAAATGTTAACTAATGATTCATACTCAAGTATATAACCCAGAATCATTATAAGATCATTTATATCTCTTTTATTTAACTAATAATATATATTAGCAATTCTGTATGTTTAACCACATTTCAAATGAACTTCCATTCATGAATGCAAGTAAACGAATCATGAAAACCAAGGAAGAAAATGCTTCCAAAACAATAAAATTGAAGCTCTTAAACCCATAAAAGGTCCATGAATGAACCTAATAAGGTTATACTAAAACAATTAAATGTATAGGAGGTTCTTGAGTTATTAATTAATGAAAATAAATTTTATTATTCAGTTCATTAAAACAAATTAAGAACACACTTGAGCATAAGGTAAGGGGTTTCTTATAACACTTTTAATTCTGTGAGATTTCCATTGTTCGCCACTTATTTTCTATATGTGGTATATGTGTACTGATATTTGATATATAATAACATTATTCTATTTATATTCATGGTATTTAATGAATCATTTTATTTTTATTAAGTTCTGGTCATATGATTCGACTTATTACACTGTGGTAAAGGACTTTTTCTCAACTACCATTTTGTTGTGACTAACTTTGTATTGTGCACCTAATAATCCTTATGTGGTGTACCTACTGCCCATTTGAGATAAATTTTCATTTGTAATTATATTTATTTTAAATATCCATAATCTCATATCATGGATGTGTTTCTTTTCTAAACCGTATACCATTTTACATACGGTGTTTATTTGGAAGGTTATTTTAACTATAGAAATATTGATGAATTTGTATTCTCTACTCTATATGGATATTAGGAAGGCAGTACTTGTATTGAATCTATGTATAAAGAATGATTTGGAATAGTAGTGGATGGTGGGGCCCACTATAGGCCCTCTATGCATCGATAGGTCTCCTGAGACAAATCAGTTGGCTACAAACCCTTTGAGTTTGTTTCCAAAAATCAGATGGATTTCTACCCACAGAAATAAACGGTTTTAATGGTACTATGGTATCATGTTCCAGATACATGACTTCCAGTTAATAAGCATTCTCCTTATTTATTATCATTTATTACTATCCATGAGGTTTTCACTATGACAAAATCTATGGATGTAGTTTCATTCTCATTTTATTAATGGTGTGAGTTTTTCATTTATTCACCATGCCATGTTTATTATGTCAAATTGTTTACAATTCAGTTATTATTGATTCATGCTTCTGCCATTGGTAACCCTTACTGAGTATTTGAGTTCACCCCTTTCATTGTCTACCTTCCACAGGTGATGAAGAGGAGATCATTTATTGAGTTCCTGTGGATGCAGTTTTTAGTTTTTGTTATGTATTATATTTTGTAACCTTTTCCAAAGTAATTTGAGTTACATCTATGTATCTAGTTTCTTCATGACTACTAAACTGATCGTTCCTTTGGTAAATCCATCATAATGTTATCTCACTTCCACATAGGAATAGGTAGAGGTTGCATCACTCCTATAGGATGTGGTCTCTCTACCTTCACTTGATGACAAACTAGACACCTTGACACGTAGTCAGCAATTTCCCACTTCAAATTATCCCACCATAAATATTCCTTCATATCTTTATACATCTTTGTGATACCTTGGTGTATAGATAAATTTGATCTATGAGCATCGTCTAATAGTTCCCTTTTTAACTCAGGTACTGACACTACTGGAAATAAGCCCATTTGTGACGGGTCAGTTGTGACGGGATCCCGTCGCAAAAGGCTATTTGTGGCGGGGGTCCGTCGCAAATGACCTGTTGCGGTAAATGGCATCGCAACTGACACTATTTGCGACGGGTCCGTCGCTACAAATATTATTTGCGACGGTAATATGTCCCGTCGCAAATACTAATCGATATATATATTAACAACTTTAAATAACACTTTTGTGACGGGGCCCTTCGCAAATGTTATTTGCGACGGGCCACGAATACCATCGCTAAAGAGTTAAATTTTTTTTCCCAAAAAAAAGAAATTGGTAATTGCGACGGGCCCATCGCAATAGGAAATTTAAAAAAAATTAAAAAAAAATTATTTGCAACGGGTTAGCGTCCCGTCGCAAATATGTATAAAAAAATATTAATAAAAAAAATAATTAATATTATAGTAGTAATAATACAATTATAATTCATTCAAATATTATAACAAAAAATCATTCAAATATTTAAAAAATTATAATTAAATTAAAATATTAAAAAATTTAAATATATATATAAAAAATTAATATTATAAAATATGAATAATATTATTAATCATATTAATATTGTAATATAAATAATATAATATTATATAAAAATAATAATATACCGAATTCATATTATTATAAATAATTAAAAAATTATACTTTTAATTAAAATTTTTGAAACTTTTTATGTATTAAAAATACTGAATATAATATTATTAAAATAATTAGAAAATAAAAATATGAAAATTATCAACATTTGCAAAAAGAAATATAAACAAATAATAAAATACTAAGAGTAATATTATTATTAATAAAATAAACAAACATTAAAATAAATACCAATAATAAATAATAAAGTATTAAAAATAAATAGAAATTAAATAATACAATATTGACACCAGTATAAGAGAGACAGAAACTCTGAATAGAAAAAATGTCATATTTTAAATTTACAAACTTTATAACATCAAACAATAACTAATCTGAAGGAGGAGGGGGAGGGGGGGATCTTCTGGTGGAGGAAACTCTATCCCTAAGGCATGAGTGAGTCAGCGCATGTACTCCATCTGCTTCTGCTGCTGCTGTTGCCACCAACTCATCTGCTCCTCGTACACCTGTTACTGTCGTCGGCGCTCCTCCTCATGCTGCTACTGCTGCCGACGCATCTCCTCCTACTCTTTTTGGAGACTCTATCAACTCAGTCTGATATCGCAACTGATCCTCATACTGTGTAGCGGAAGAAGATGCACGAGCTCCTCTTGAGTTGAACGCCGACATCGCAGCACTGCCATAATAATCTCCGGGAGTCAGTCGAGAGCCGATACCAACTACCCGACCCTTCTCGAAGGCATATTAGGTCGCCTGCATCCATGCCGCCTCATCAAACTGATGGCCACTGGTCTGATCTGATGCCTCGGCCTGACCCTCAGGCCGGGTCTGTGACGCTGCGGTCTCATATGACTCCTGTAGTTGCAATTTAAAATTAAAATTGTGAATATATTATATGCAGTTAACTTTTAAACTTGAAAACAAATAATAATGACCACGATGTGACGCTGGAAATCACCGCTGAGCTCCCCAGTAGCTGGATCACTGTACATCCTCTGATATACATCGTACTCTGTAATATCGGGGTGCTCGACAGCCTATAAGAATATAAAATAAATTGTTAATATTTAAAGTTATATAAAATATTTATAAAAAATGTACGTACCAAATTCTGTCTATGAGTACTGAAAGTATGACTCCCAGCTCGATGAGTCACCTCCTGTCTCCCCTGATTCTGCCTCCCCACCGATGATCTCCTCTGAAAGCCACCACTCAACCAGTGTGCACATAATCCATCCCATACGTGGGATGAAATGTACTCTGGTCGGTGTGCTCTACATGACTTGTCAAAATATGACACTCCTGCTTTCTTCATGGCAACTCTTCTTAAATTGTGCAAAAACTGACAAAAGCGATCACGCATGGCCACCTCCCATGCCTCATGGATGGCGTCATGCATGGTATCCTCGATCAGATACCATAAACCCTACAAATAATTCAAAATATCAAGTTATACATGAAATAAATTTCAAAATAAAAATTATTTATTTACGTACGTACCAATCAATGACCGAACATGGCCTGCTGCACATCAACAGGAATATGCTCCCATGTCATCCATGGCTGAGAAAAATAGTTGTGCAAAATAGCGTTGCCCTGTCCGACTGCTATATGCGGAAAACTATAAAAACAATAATCAAACATTTATTATGTAAATAGATTAATGAAATCTTAGTAAAATGCACAGATTATCACACCTCCGGGTGCGTGGATCGAACCCAAGATGTGGACGTCACTCGGGGATGGGGTCAGGAATCATCAGTCGTGCAAGACCGCGCCCCCTCTGCGTAATCCCTGAAACGCCTTCAGGCTGAGGGTCAGGTGCCAGCAACTCGTCCGCATCGAAAGATAGGTCAGCATCTGCCAACTCACGAAATGTGTCCTCGTCCATCTGAAACAAAAAACGAATGTTGTTAGCAAATAATTGATAATTATTATTATATATAAATATATATTAGTTATGATTATATATAACTACCATTTAATTGTATCAATGTTCAGCTTCATCATCATCTTCATATCTATCAATGTCATCTTCATATTCCTCCTCAATATCATCAATATCCATTTGAGTTACAGTTGCTTCATCTCTTACCATTTAAAATTCATTTGTGACGTCATTACCATCATCATCATCATCACTGACTCTTAATTGAGGGGTGTCATCATCGATACTCATGTCTCTTTGTAACAAAGATTGATTTTGAGTACTCTCTTGAAAAACTTCAATTCCTTGCACTTTAGTGAAAGCACATTCACTTTGACTAAACTGATTGTCTCGAATTTTCATTTTTATTATGTTCCACCAATCAGTCAAGTCTCTTGACGTAGCACAGTACTTTGCATAATAAACTTGATGTTCCTGTTGAGCCAGTAAGAATGGTTCATTTACTGCAAGAACACTTTTACATTTAATATAGATGATTCCATGAGTCGGATGAACACGCACGCCTCTCTCAATATCCAACCACCGACATTTGAACATCATTATGTAATGGTGTCCTAGATAACAGAGTTCAATGATTTCATCAAGTATGTCATAAAAGTCAACTTCATTTTCTCTATGATGAGATCCTCTCCAAAAAACTCCACTGTTCATTTTTTTTTTGATTCCCCATATGCATGTGTATGAAATCAAAAACCATTCACCACATATGCATTATAAGATTTCACCATTTTGGATGGTGGGTTACTCAATATACAAAGTCGTTTGTCAATTTTATCAGTATGTCGAGACACCTGAAAATTTGTGAAATAATTATCAATATAGTAAACTATAAATTGAAGGAGATGTTAAAGTATGAAAATTTTATGTTACCAGTATTTGAAACCACTGAGAAATTTTTTTTTGTCTGCGTTCTTCGAGAGCAGCTGCTATAATTTGTGAAAGTTGTTTCTTGATATGATTATCATACAATCTATAAAGAAAAAGTTATTTACTGTAACATAAATATTAGAATAAGTAATATAAGAACTTACAGTACAAATGATGTCATCTCTTCACAGTTGAGCAGAACATACGTATGAGGTCTGTGATGTTCATCATCTGAAAGCCATCGTTCATGAACACCACCAAAACCAAGATATGACTGGTTAAAAACAGATAATTGATTGTCGATTTCATCAATATTACCCTCGTTCCGTCCCATGCGGTTGTGTTTTGAAGGATACTCAGATTCAAAATAGTGGGATCAAAAAAAAGATATCTCCTCCTGCAAATAAGCTTCAGCAATAGATCCTTCAACAGATTCTTTGTTATGTACATTTTTTTCAATTTCTGCATACATCTTTTGAATGGGTACATCCATCGAAACTGTATCGGACCTCCACATTTTGCTTCATATGGAAAATGTAATATCAAATGTTCCATTGAGTCGAAGAAAGACGGCGGGAATATTTTTTTCAGTTTACATATAATTACAACAACATCTTCCTCAAGTTTGCATAGAGCATCGTAATCTTTTGTCACCGCACAAATGTCCCGAAAAAAATATGATACGTCTGTTATGGAATCCCATATCACATAATTCAACAGACCTCTTAATCCAATGGGTAGAAGTCTTTCCATTATAACATGACAATCATGACTTTTTAATCCCGTAATATGACCATTATTTATACATCTACCCAAATTGGAAGCACATCCATCTGGAAGTCTCAAATCTACAATCCATTGACAAAATAATAAGCGGATTTCCATGGAAAATGTATAAGATGATTTTGGTTTCATTAACCTTTTTGTTCTGACATTCTCAAACAGCTCGAGTTCTGGATGCCTGCAAATTTGAGGAAGATCTAATCATGCATTTACATTATCTTTGCTCTTTACTGGTGTATCCAAAACTGTATGAAACAAATTATCATAACAGTTCTTCTCAATATGCATGACATCCAACATGTGGCGGACTAGCAAATCAGACCAATATGGAAAATCCCAAAATATGCTACGTTTTAGCCAATTGTGTTCTTTCCCAAAACCAGAAATTTTCTGTTGGTTTATTGTGGGTCCAAATGTTATGGGAGGTAATGAATATACAACTGATTTTAACTCCATACCTGATAGCATTTTTCGAGGTCCACCCCTTTCAACTGTGCCTTTTCTAAAATGAGATCTGTTTCTGGGAAAAGGATGATCAGTTGGAAGAAATTTGTGATGACAGTCAAAATAGCAAGGTTTTTTTCCATGGATGAGCATAAATGCCTTGTTCTCTCCCATACAGTAAGGACATTATTTCGGCCCATGTGTACTCTAGCCAGATAACATTCCATAAGCTGGGAAGTCACTGATTATCCACAGTAATGCTGCTCTTAGTATGAAATTCTGTTTCGCAGCAACATCATAAGTACTGACACCAATACTCCATAGTATATTTAATTCATTAATCAATGGTTTCAAATAAACATCAATATTATTCTTCGGATGTCGTGGGATTAGTAAGGTCAAAAAGATATAGGGTTCCTTCATCAACATCCATGGAGGTAAATTGTACGGAGTTAAAAATACAGGCCAACATGAATACTGACTACCATAAGATCCGAATGGACAGAAACCATTAGTGGAAAGACCCAGTCGCACATTTCGGGCTTCTAAATAAAATTATGGATGCACTCTATCAAAATGTTTCCATGAATCACCATCATCCGTATGATTCATGCTTTTACCGGTTGAAATATTTGTTTTGTTCCATGACATCATTGTCGTTGTATTCTTAGACATGAATAAATGCTGAAGTCTGGATGTAAGAGGAAAATATCTCAACTGTTTTACAGGAATCAAGCCAGACTTTCCATGATGAGCTTCTTTATACCTCGATTGCCCACAAGTGGGACAACTATCCAACGACTCATTTTCCCCAGAATATAAAATGCAATCATTTGAACATGCATGAATCTTCTAACAACTAAGTCCTAAATTACGAACTAGCCTCTTACTCTCATAGTAATTTGCAGTAAAAACATTTCCTTCGGGTAACAGTGTTTTAACCAAAGAAAATATTTGATCAAAACACGTGTTTGACATTCCATTGTTTGATTTGATAGCCATAAATTTTTCAACTACTTCTAATTTTCTTATCTTGCGACCAGGATATAACGCATCCTCAGCAGACCTCAACAACTCATAAAATTCAGAGTGTGCCAACTCAAGAGTTGAATCAATATCATCTTGAGTTTCTGTATGTTGAATAGATGGACCTGCAACATCATGTACTAAATTTTGAAACTAGGATGGATTCAGAATCAAGTTAGTATCACCTTCTACAGAATTGCGTTCACCATGTTGATACCAAAAAACATAATCTGGTTGAAAACCAAAACGAAAGAGATGTCCCCCAACTTTTTCAAACATGTCAAATATTCTCAGTGCACATTTTTTACAAGGACATTTTATTGTGCCTTCTGAAACAAATTCTGTATTTGATGCCGCAAATGCTAAAAAAGTATCCACACCCTCTATATATACTGGATTTAAACCAGAACCATTTGGATTTCTACGTTGATTTATCCACATGCGGTCATCTAATAATGACTGCTGACGACCTCGTTGTTCCATATTTTTCTATAAAATATAAAAGCATTATTGGTTTTGAATAATTTGTTAGAAAAAACACTCAAGCAAGGATAATTATAAGGTTTACATCATACACGACTGACGCAAACTTTTTATTGAGATAGACCTAAAAATTGACCCTTTAAGAATTGAACATGTTAAGAATAAAGCAAAACCTGTTACAAATATTGATAATTTTAATATTTTATAAATTTTTTATTATTTTAATAATACTAATATTATTTTTTCATAAATATTAATTATATAATAATAAAATTATTACATTATTAGTATTTTTTATTATTAATATTAAAATAATATAATTTTCTATATTATATTACAATTCTCCTTTCATCTGTGTGTTTAAAATTCTGTCTCCACATGTAATATTCGCATTCACTTTCGCCTCTCTATTGGTGATTAGGTTGATAATTTTGAAAAAGAATGCGAATATTACATGTGGAGATAGAAGTTTTCTTAAAACCAATACAGAGATGAAAAGATAATTGAGAAAGATAATGATCACGCTAGTTTTTTCCAATTATCTAATTATTACTAAATATTGGTAATTATTGGTAATTATTACTAATTATTGGTAATTATTGGTAATTATTACTAATTATTGGTAATTATTCCTAATTATTGGTAATTATTCCTAATTATTGGTAATTATTCCTAATTATTGATAATTATTCCTAATTATTGATAATTATTCCTAATTATTGATAATTATTCTTAATTATTGGTAATTATTCCTAATTATTACTAATTATTCCTAATTATTGGTAATTATTCCTAATTATTGGTAATTATTCCTAATTATTGGTAAATATTCCTAATTATTGGTAATTATTGGTAAATATTGGTAATTATTGGTAATTATTGGTAATTATTACTAATTATTGGTAATTATTGTTAATTATTACTAATTATTGGTAATATATGTAATTATTGGTAATTATTGATAATTATTACTAATTATTGGTAATTATTACTAATCATTGGTAATTATTTCTAATTATTGGTAATTATTACTAATCATTGGTAATTATTCCTAATTATTGGTAATCATTCCTAATTATTGGTAATTATTCCTAATCAGTGGTAATTATTCATAATTATTGGTAATTATTCCTATTTATTGGTAATTATTCCTAATTATTGGTAAATATTGACAATTATTGGTATTTATTGGTAATTATTGTTAATTATTACTAATTATTGGTAATTATTGGTAATTATTACTAAATATTGATAATTATTGGTAAATATTGGTAAATATTGGTAATTATTAGTAATTATTACTAATTATTGGTAATTATTACTAATTATTCCTAATTATTGGTAATTATTCCTAATTATTGGTAATTATTCCTAATTATTGGTAATTATTGGTAATTATTATTAATTATTGATAATTATTCCTAATTATTGGTAATTATTCTTAATTATTGGTAATTATTACCAATTATTGGTAATTATTGGTAATTATTACTAATTATTGGTAATTATTACTAATTATTGGTAATTATTTGTAATTATTACTAATTATTGGTAATTATTGTTAATTATTACTAATTATTGGTAATTATTGGTAATTATTACTAAATATTGACAATTATTGGTAATTATTGGTAAATATTGGTAAATATTGGTAATTATTTATAATTATTACTAATTATTGGTAATTATTGGTAATTATTACTAATTATTCCTAATTATTGGTAATTATTCCTAATTATTGGTAATTATTGGTAATTATTATTAATTATTGGTAATTATTTATAATTATTGGTAATTATTTCGAATTATTGGTAATTATTTCGAATTATTGGTAATTATTACTAATTATTGGTAATTATTGGTAATTATTGGTAATTATTACTAATTATTGGTAATTATTACTAATTATTGGTAATTATTGGTAATTATTATTAATTCTTGGTAATTATTGGTAATTATTACTAATTATTGGTAATTATTGTTAATTATTACTAATTATTGGTAATTATTGATAATTATTACTAATTATTGGTAATTATTGGTAATTATTACTAAATATTGACAATTATTGGTAATTATTGGTAAATATTGGTAAATATTGGTAATTATTAGTAATTATTACTAATTATTGGTAATTATTGGTAATTATTGGTATTTATTGGTAATTATTGGTAATTATTGGTAATTATTATTAATTATTGGTAATTATTATTAATTATTGGTAATTATTCCTAATTATTGGTAATTATTCCTAATTATTGGTAATTATTCGTAATTATTGGTAATTATTCCTAATTATTCGTAATTATTACTAATTATTGGTAATTATTCCTAATTATTGGTAATTATTCCTAATTATTGGTAATTATTCCTAATTATTGGTAATTATTCCTAATTATTGATAATTATTCCTAATTATTGTTAATTATTCCTAATTATTGGTAATTATTCCTAATTATTGGTAATTATTCCTAATTATTACTAATTATTCCTAATTATTGGTAATTATTCCTAATTATTGGTAATTATTCCTAATTATTGGTAAATATTGACAATTATGGGTAATTATTGGTAATTATTACTAAATATTGGTAATTATTGGTAATTATTACTAATTATTGGTAATTATCGTTAATTATTACTAATTATTTGTAATTATAGTTAATTATTACTAATTATTGGTAATTATAGGTAATTATTACTAATTATTGGTAATTATTGGTAATTATTGTTAATATTCCTAATTATTGGTAATTATTTGTAATTATTATTAATTATTGGTAATTATTCCTAATTATTGGTAATTATTCTTAATTATTGTTAATTATTCTTAATTATTGGTAATTATTACTAATTATTGGTAATTATTACTAATTATTGGTAATTATTACTAATTATTGGTAATTATTACTAATTATTGGTAATTATTGGCAATTATTACTAATTATTGGTAATTATTACTAATTATTGGTAATTATTGTTAATTATTACTAATTATTTGTAATTATTGGTAATTATTACTAAATATTGACAATTATTGGTAATTATTGGTAAATGTTGGTAAATATTGGTAATTATTGGTAATTATTACTAATTATTGGTAATTATTGTTAATTATTTGTAATTATTGGTAATTATTACTAATTATTCCTAATTATTGGTAATTATTCCTAATTATTGGTAATTATTGGTAATTATTATTAATTATTGGTAATTATTCCTAATTAATGGTAATTATTCCTAATTATTGGTAATTATTCCTAATTATTGGTATTTGCGACGAGATCTCCTTCTCCTTTCATCTGTGTGTTTAACATTCTGTCTCCACATGTAATATTTGCATTCACTTTCACCTCTCTATTGTTGAGTAGGTTGATAATTTTGAAAAAGAATGCAAATATTACATGTGGAGACAGAAATTTTCTTAAAACCAATACAGAGATGAAAAGATAATTTAGAAAGATAATGATCACGCTAGTTTTTTCCAATTAGCTAATTATTGGTAATTATTCCTAATTATTGGTAATTATTACTAATTATTGGTAATTATTACTAATTATTGGTAATTATTTCTAATTATTACTAATTATTCTTAATTATTGGTAATTATTCCTAATTATTGGTAAATATTGACAATTATTGGTAATTATTAGTAAATATTAGTAAATATTGTTAATTATTGGTAATTATTAGTAATTATTCCTAATTATTGGTAAATATTAACAATTATTGTCAATTATTGGTAAATATTGGTAAATATTGGTAATTATTGGAAAATATTGACAATTATTGGCAATTATTGGTAAATATTGGTAAATATTGATAATTATTACTAATTATTACTAATTATTGGTAATTATTGTTAATTATTAATAATTATGGGTAATTATTGTTAATTATTACTAATTATTATTAATTATTACTAATTAATGTTACTTATTACTAATTATTGTTAATTTTTTCTAATTATTACTATTTTTTTGAATTATTCCAATTATTACAAATTATATTCATTAATTACTAATTACATTCATTATCTATAAATTACATTCATTAACTACTAATTACATTCATTAATTACTAATTACTATCTTTAATTAAAATTAAAGTTATTAATTATTAATTACAGTCACTTAATTATTAAATATTGTTAATTACTAATAATGAAATCTAACAAATCAAATTTAATACCTTAATACAACATAATTATATCTAATAAGAAATAATAAAAACTAATGTAAAAATATAAAACAAAAACATTAAATAAATATTAAATTAAAATTCAGAAAAAAAACCTTAAACTGGTTTTCGAGCTTTTGATTTGTTGTACTTGTAGGATGATCCCCTCAACCTCCTTGAAATCGACTTGCAAAACAACTCACTCAACACATATAAACTAGTAAAAAGTAGTTCAGATTCAGAAAACTTTTCAAGGCTGGCTGTATTTATAGGTTAGATTATTTGCGACGGGGTTTATTGCGACGATATTCCCGTCGCAATTGGTATTATTTGCGACGGGCCGTCACAAATAACCCCGATCGCATTTATTATGGGCGGCAATAAAAGGGGTTATTTGCGACGGGCCCCGTCGCAAATAACCCATGTCTCCAGGTTATTTGCGACGAGAACCCCTTCCCGTCGCAAATAACCTGTTACCACCGCCGGCGGATCCCGTCGCAAATATCTTTCGCGCGATTTGGCGTGCATTCGCGCCAAACCATTTGCGGCGGGTGAGAATATCCCGTCGCAAATACCCCGATTGTGGGGGTTATTTGCGACGGGACATATTGTCGTCGCAAATAACCCATCGTTAATACCACTTTTTCCCGTAGTGTGATAGAACGCATAACCTCTTCCCAGAACTCCTTCCTCATACACGAAGACTTCCAAAATCCCATCCTTAACAGTAATAATTTTCTTGTGTAAATTTTCATTATCAGATTGAGAGATTTTTTTCTTCTCTAGTAAAGATGTTTTAGCAATCATTTGAAAGAGGAAAGATGTTTCCCCTTCCTTAACAATTCACATATCCATCTTTAGTAGATCCATGAATATAGGATCTCTCTCAATCCTCATTTGAGTCAGAAGCCCATGATCTTTCCTACTTAATGCATCTGCCACCTTATTTTCCTTTCCTGGGTGGTAGTGTATTGAAAAAATCGTAATCTTTGAGTAACTCGAGCCATCTCCTTTTCCTCATGTTGAGTTTTTTTTGTGTGAAAATGTATTTCAAACTCTTGTGATCTGTGTATATCTCACATTTTTTACCGTAAAGATAATGTCTCCATATCTTCAGAGCAAAGATTACAGCTACTAACTCAAGATCATGTGTTGGATAATTTTTCTCATGAGTCTTCAACTACCTTGATGCATAAGAAATAACTTTACCATTTTTCTTAAGGACGCAACCCAGACCATTCTTTGATGCATCACTATATATTACAAATCCATCACTTCTAGATGGAAGAGTCAAATTGGAGCATTGACCAATATTCTTTTCAATTCTTCGAAGCATTATGTACATTCTTTTTTCCACATAAACTTAACTCCTTTATGTGTGAGCTTGGTTAGCGGGTTAGCCAGTCGGGTGAAATTCTGAAGGAAACGCCGATAGTAACCTACTAAGCCAATAAAACTATGTTCCTCAGTTATGTTTCTTGGTGTGGGCCAATCATTGATTGCCTTTGTCTTCATAGGATCAACTAGGATTCCATCTTTAGAGACAATATGACCTAGATAATAAACTGATTGAAGCAAGAATTCACACTTTCTAAACTTCCCATATAATTCATTTCTTCTAAGAGTCTTCAGAATAATCCGCAAGTGATCCTCATGGTCTTCATATCTTTTTGAGTATACTATAATATCATTGATGAATACCACAAAAAAGTTATCAAGATATTCCTTGAAAACTATATTCATTAAATCAATGAAAATAGATGGTTTATTCATCATTCCAAAAGGCATCATTGTAAACTCGTAATGCCCATACCTGGTTCAAAATGTTATCTTTGGAATATCTTCTTTCCTCACATGCAGTTCATGATATTCAGATCGAAGGTCAATCTTTGAAAAGTATTGAGATCGATGAAGTTGATCAAATAAATCATCAATCTCGGGAAGAGGATACTTATTCTTTATTGTAATAGAATCGATTCCCCTGTAATCAATGCATAGTCTCATGGATCCATATTTATTTTTGACAAACAAGACTAGGGCTCCCCATGGAGAAACACTAGGTCGAATAAATCCTTTTTCACTCAACTCCTCTAGTTGTTTCTTTAGCTCTAATAAATCCATAGTGGCCATTCTATAGGGGGTATTTGATATAGGTCTTTCACCAGGAATTAAGTCGATGGAAAACTCAATTTCCCACTCTAGAGGATGTCCAGGTAAATCCTCTGGAAACACATCAATGTATTCTTTCACTATATGTACATCTTCAATTTAAAGATGTATTTCCTCACCCATAGATATTGGTTTCTCTTCCTCTCCAATAATTGCATTCAATAGAGATGGTGGGGGTGGGTCTAGATAAGAATCAGATGGCGAGCTCTCTACTATAAAGATAAGAGATTTTATACCATTTTCAAAAATTGTAACTTCCTTTTTCTTGCAATAAATCTTCGCATCATAGTTTGACAGCCAATTCATACTGATAATTATATCAAATTTAGTCATTGGTATGATGATAAGGTTAGAAACTAAAGCACTTTTATGTGTCATGAGGGGGACTAGTTGAAATGCCTTTGTTGCAATGATGCGTCCCCAAGGAGTTTTGACTGATAACTCCTTTATTAAATCAATTTGGACATGTCTAATTTTCTTGGAAAACTTGAAAGATATAAATGAATGCGATGATCTAGAATCAAATAAAGTGTTGTATAAGTTTGAATAAACAATTAAAGTACCTGCAACCATGCCATTAGGAACTTCAAATTATGCGGTTGTAATCACATAAACTCTCCCTTTCTCTATTGTCTTTTTCTGAGGCATGTTTCCTTGGCGCTTAGGACACTCATTTACATAGTGTCCCATATCTCTACAATTGTAGCATTGAACATCATCAAATTGTTTCTTCCCCATGCATTCATGTTTTAGTAATTTATTAGTGCAATATTTTTATTCAATACAAGAGCATTATGACCTTTCAATATCTGTATAGAGTAGAGTATATGGATTCATCAATATTTCCAAAGTTAAAACAACTTTCCAAATAAACACCGTATGTAAAATGATATACGGTTTAGAAAAAAAACATATCCATGATATGAGATTATGGATATTTAATATAAATATAATTTCATATGAAAATTGATCTCAAATGGGCCGTAGGTACACCACATAAGGATTATTAGGTGCACAATACAAAGTTAGTCACAATAAAATAGTAGTTGAGACAAATTATCTTACCACAATGTAATCAGTTGAATCATACGAACAGAACTTAATAACCCTCAAATGATTCATTTAATAACATTCATATAAAAATAATAATTTTATTATATATCAAATTGAAGTTCACATATACCACACACAATAAATAATTGGCGAACAATGGAAATCTCACGGAAATAAAAGTGAGATGAGAAACCCCTTACCTTATGCTCGAGAGTGTTCTTAATTTGTTTTAATGACCTGAATAATAAAATTTAGATTCATTAATTAATAACTACATAACCTACTAAACATTTAATTGGTTTATTATAACCTTATTAGGTTCATTCATGGACCTTTTTATGGGTTTAAGAGGTTCAATTTAATTGTTTTGGAAGCATTTTATTCCTTGGTTTTCATGATTCGTTTACTTGTATTCATGAATGGAAGTTCATTTGAAATGTGGTTAAACATCAATAATTGTTTATATATATTATTAGTGACATTAAAGATTTATAAATGATCTTATAATGATTCTGTGTTATATACTTGAGGATGAATCATTAGTTAAAAGTTATTGATAAATGCTTGGATTTAGCTTGGCAGTTTGTGTACAATGAACTTGTTTTGTATTATTATTCCATATTATGAGTGTGTTGGGATTAAAGAACATTAATGAGATGAAATATATATATTATTATCTGGTTCAACCATAAAAATTGTTTCATGACCACAATTGAATATGGTAATGAAAATTAAGAACCATTCGTCCTTAAATGTGATAAATTAATACATCTCAGACGGTGTTTTAATTTTTAGTATAAGAGGAGGGGGAAAGAGAGATGATGATGAAATATTACATTAGGAAAATATAATTCCAGTTCATGTAAGGTACTGTAATTATCATAGAATTTGGATGAAGTGAGTTTAAGAAAGAAGTAAAAAATAAAGGAACTCAAAATAAGAGAAAAATTGAGGAATCTCTTACGAAAATTCGGCAGCCTAATGACATCAATTAAAATTTAATAAAATAGTTTGATAAGATAAAGGGGGTATATAATAACTATTTACATAATATGGGTAGTAATAGGAATATGTAATGAAATATCCCCACATAATCCAATTGAAAATAAAAGAGAAAACATAAAATGAAATCTTTAAGAAAAGAGAAGGGTGGTTGATTCTTTTACCTTGTAGAGTAACTCCCAAAACTTGAGGGTTGAGACCTTGGGGGTTTGAGGAAACCTAGAGAGGACTCATAGGGAGGTAATACCACCAGATATTTGAGGATAATGAGTTTTTAATGAAATAAAATGAAGGGGGTGAGTGGGTATTTATAGTAATTATGAGGGAGTTTTTTATTAATTAAATGGGACACCTTATTAGTGTTTTTTGAAAAACCATGGGCTTGCTCATGGTATTTTCCAATGGTTTTATCCACTTGGGACACCTAATGTCATAATTTACTGTACACAAGTCTAATAGACTTATATTTAATTATTACATCATTATAATGTCATTAAACTACCGAAAACTCAAAACTGTATTTTTACTATTCACAAAAATTCAAGTATTTTAGAAAAATCCCAAAAATTCACCCTAACCATTTTTTTACGTGAATAATTCAATAATGAAATCCATTTTTCGAAAATAATTTTCTAAGTAATTTTAATTTAATCTTTAAATAAAATCATAGTTAATTTGAAAAATAACAATTTTAAAGGTATAATTAGTTCTATATCACATTGAAAAAATAATTAAGATATCATTATCTTATTACCTTAAGAAAATAAAATATTATCATTATTTACTATTTATAAGGGCTATATTACTATTCATATTAATATTCATAATGGTATGTTATTATTTCTCAAAAAATCAAGTTGGTTCTATCAGACTCCAAATGACTTTCCAGTCTTTTGTCTCTTCCTATTGAGGCCCTAGAAATGATAATTTCCATAGCCAGTCACAAAAACTTTGTGAAATATGCCCATATTCATATGACATGCAAACACCTCTACGATGTGTCCAACTCTCCTTATGTACTTAAACTCCACAGAGGAGCAGGTTTTGACTACCTCTTTATGATGCAAACCCAATTTTCATCCTATGCACGGCATGGAAAATACATTCAGCGTATCTTTAGATGCTTCACCGCAGTAGAAGGAATCTCATCCCTCATGGCCTTCCAAGAAACTGAAGCAGCAGGAGACCTTCTCGCAACATATATGTGTCAAGTCTTGTCTTGTTGCCATTTTGGTCAAGTAATGGACTTTGAAATTCTTGAATTTGAAGCCTCCCATTCTGTGTACAGACATCAAGTACATACTGATGCCTCTCAACTATACACCCCTCATGTTAGACTCTGGAGACACCATAAGTGCACCCACGATATTGAACCAGACTGCTTGGGTTGCATATTGTTCAGTGAGATTGATATTTTGAATTTTTTTGGGGATTCATGTAACTGGGAACTGGGGAAACCGTTAGTCCTGGGTGTTATGTACCAGTTGTTTATGAAAATATAATTTGTTGTTTCTTACTCCTTCTACCTTTTCGGTGTTTTTTCCCCTGATTGGACTTTCATAAAAAAATTCAGATGGAAGGAAAAACTCACATCTTATCTCTCCCTATTGATATACTAGAGACCATCATGGTCAAAACTTGTTCAAAAGAGTACCTTCTGTTCGCAAAACTACGAAGAACATGCAAACATCTTTAAAGGATAACAAACAGTCCGAACATTCTCCGTTCCTGTGAAGAGAATGCCTACATATACCATTGTATAGCCAATGCTCAACTTTTTGAGTACAGACAAAGGGGAAAGTACCAAGAAGGTCTTTTCCTATGCTTCAAACAATCCTGAAACTTCATGGCCCGTATAAGGTTTCAAGTGGCTTCCTTGGAAGGGTACCTATGTGCATCCTACATGTACCAGATCCTGAGTATCAGTTTATATTACCATGTCGATGACATTGAAATTCTCATATGGGAGATGGTTCGACGATTCCTTAGAGAGTTTGTCCATTTAGACATCTCCGAACTCTCTACCATTTGAGCCTCCCTTTGGAATCCCGAGTGTACATGTCATGAGTTCAACCCATACTGTTTGAGGTGTGTTTGGGATAGGGAAGAAGAACAGTTGAACAAAAACTTGGGTATTCATCTAGCCTTACCTGAGGATCCTCCACAATGGAGGATGTGGTAAAGAATGTCAGGGAGTCTTCTTTAGTGTGGTTGTATAAAATGAACTGCGAGGATGAAATTCTTGTTAAGGGGGGGATAATGTGACTCCCTGAAGTTTATTTCTTTTGTAATAATAATAATATGGTTTTATTTTATTTTATTTTTATGAAAACTGAATAAAACATACAAAATGGACATAAGGATTTTTATTTAAATAAGAACACTGAAGTGTTTACAATACAACAAGATCAAAATGAAATTATGTTAACCAAAAATACCTACAAAAAACCCTATCAGAGCCACTAGAAGGCCCACTAAAGCAACAAAGAGACCCGATAAATAGAGAATCTCCCTCGGGTCAGTCCTAACAAAGAACATCACCACAACAATCATAAAAACCACATTGACCATCAGTGGGGTAGCAAGAACCATCTTATTCTTTTGTCTTGAGTTTTGGACCACCCTAATGTTTGGTTTTATAGGAGATCTACCCGACCATTACCCCTTGGGTAACCGTTGGAGATGTATGTGACCGTTGAGTTCTAACGGCTATAATTATAGTCATTGGTCTCTTCTATGGTTTAATCAAAAATATATAATCTAGTTTTTCAAATAATTTAAGTTATGGAAATGTAGCACAACCTCTTATCATGAGATTTTAAATGAAAATGATTTAATATTATGAGTTACACTTAGGTTATTATTTTAAAATGATATGAGAATTTCAAACATATTTCAAAGATTTCAAATACCTTGTAAAAGTTTCATTCTTAATGCTTAAACAGTGTTTTAACTAAACTATGTTTTGATTTCAATAAAACTAGTATAAAAGTTTTCATATGGATAAATTAAATTTATAACTTGGTATTTTAAAACTTTAGTGTGTATAAATAATTTTAAAAGGCTCTTAGATAAGACAAGGTATAATTTAATTTGTATACTTTAATCTTTCAAAGTTTAAATAAAAAGTCATGTTTTATAAAATTTAAGTTATTCTCTAGATATAGTTAAAATGAATGACTTAATTTTCTTATGACTTTTTTTTTGAAAGTTGGCTATTTAAAAAAAATTAATCCCTTTAGGGCCATCCCTTAAGCTAGGCCGAGGGAGGTAGCTCATGCTAGGTGGCTAAGCCTAGCCCTCAGCCTCAGCTCAGGCCGGCCTGAGTGTGGTCATAACTTCCTTGAAGGGCACACAGAAGTGCATGTGGGATCAGAGCGTGCCACCATGGGCTCGAGGTCACGGTGAGGCAGGGGTAGGTCGAGGCCTACAGGGGGTAGGGTCCCATGTATAAGTCCCCCTTATGTGTGTGTTGTGTTTTTTATGAGCTGATGTTCAGAGTCTCAGGCTTATAAAGATCCACAAAAACTCTCACTATTTCTATGTGGGATGGAAAAAATCTCCTAGGATCAAATCTGGACTATTGGATCACATCGCGCGTGATCTAGGCCATCAATTTTGATTCGGTGCTCGATCATCAGCAACTGTGGAATACCTCCACATTTTCGCACACTGTTTGATCTGACGCAGATCTAATCTCAGTCGTCTGAGATTTTTTAAAACACCCTATTAAACCAGAGTCATCTGATCAATCAACGGATCTAATCTAAGCCGCCCATTCTTTTAAATCTCACGGACAAACCTCAACCATCGATCAAGGCCAGATCAGATCCTGACCATCCATTTATTTCCCGATTTCTCTTCCTACAGAATCTTCTTCCTCTTCTTTGTGTGCGCTACACCAGTAACCCCTACTACCTATTTGAACCATTTTTCAGTACCCATGACAAATGGTGGACCCTAATTGCCCTCCCTTTTTCTACAAAGTCTTTCCCGACCAATTAATACACTGAATTCCAACGGTGGCATTAAATGTTCTATTTATTTTATACATCGTATAGTTCAGGAACCACCCGGTTGCACCATTCCTTGGTTGTCCCTTCTTCTCCCACTCGAACCTCCAGCAAGCTTCAGTTAGTATTCCTCGAGTTTTCCTCCCTCCACGAACTAATATAAGGGTTTTAAATTTTCCTTGTCTTGTTTTTTTAGAATATATACATATATATGCTCATAAAATTATATTTATAACTTTTGGTTTGGTTTAAAAGTTTTTCTGTGTCAAACATAGGCCTTCGGGTTTTCGAGTTCAATTAATATAATGGATGTAAGAGTTCATTTTTATTTTCTCTCCCTTTCACAATAATATGTTTTTACACTTTATATACTCGTTTTATGAAAATATATATGTATACTTATATATATAAGCATACATCCTTGAGGTTTAGTCAAAAACCACAAATACCCGACCCTAAGTTTTTTGTTTTTGATTCCAGGAGGTTTTATGAACATAAATGTGTATTTTATACATGAAAAACTTAATTAGTTACTTTATATATGTGTGTGATTGTTTTTATAAACGGTTTATGAATATATAAATGCATATATGATCATATGGTTTTGGGTGAAAACCCTCAAACACCCGACCCTAGGTCTTACAGATTTTGAGTTATGCAATCTTTTAAACTTGAAGGAATATTTTCTTTCCTCATGAAATGTTTATATCCGATTATATATATACACATATTTTTATATATATATCCATACGGCTTAAAATGAACCTCTATGATGTTTTGGTTTCAAGTCCCCTACACTTTTAGTTTCAAAAAAAGAGGTTGAATTTTGTTTTAAACATATGGAATTATATTTTCATATATGTTTATATATCATATACATGGACTTATATAATTGTATAGTATGTATAACCCACCTTCTGGACCAGTTTAAAGTCCCTCAACATTGGACTTCAATGATTTTATTGACATTTTGATAAACATGTATGCGTCGTTTGATTTTGGTGTAAAACCCCTAGGTATACCCGATTATTCACATAAGTTATATGTGTGATTGAGGTATACACTTTTATAAATTTGTTTAATAAATAAACCTTTAAAATATTATTTTTATGATTTAAGAATTTTTGTTAATTAATGTTACTAAAATATCAAAGTCATATGGGTGTCATGGATTTTTGGTTTAAACCCTTTCATACATGATGTATTTTTTTGGAAATGTGAAAATATGGGTGTACACATAAACATTGTTTTATTTAGAAATTTCCAATGTATGAAAATAAAATATGAAACATGTGTTTTCAAAATATATTTAGTTTTGTTTAAACACTACTCTTTATATTTACCCTAGTATATAAATAAGTTTGCACAACACTCAACCCTAAGTGTAGATATTCCAAATTCTATACTTTTGTTGTGTTTAGATCATGAGTATTATATTTGGGGTTTGAAACTTCCATATTCACATGTAAGAATCACTTATTTTCTTACATATTAAATTGTATTGGTTTTGGTTGGGTTACATGCCTTCTATTTTTGACATTTTGATGGGTTATAAAAAAGAAAATTTAGCAATAAATGTTTGAGCATCTGCAAACTTAAAACCCCACATGAAATGTTTGGTTTGTCTTTAATTATGCAATAAGATAATATTCCAATATGAATTTTGATTAATAAGGTTTTAGAATGTTAAGGTTACTGTTTCATGTGAAAAAACTTGTGTACCTTTTAGTACCTTGGATGTCATCACATATGCAAAGGATGAAATTTGACTACTATGACCAAATATGTAATAAATTAAATTATTCAAGGTGGTATGAGACACTTTGAATAATATGAAATGATAAATTAAATTATTCAAGGTTTTATGGGACACTTTGAATAATGTGAAATAAGGAAATAGAAAATATGTGACATTTAAAATGGTAAGTAATAAGTAATTTACTAAATCAGAGTGGTATGTGCACTTTGATTTAGAGTGATGAGGAATGCATTGGACTTATTATGTGGTGGGTGGGGACCGCTATATCCCCTTTATGCATTGGTAGGTCTCATGAGAAAAACTACAGTCTTGGCATAAGGCCTTGAAAAAATGAGTATTTATAGTCCTGGAACGAGGCCTGGACAGTATGGTTGTGATGTACAACATATGCACTTTACTCATTATGGCTATGAAACTTAATTAACCAGAAGAATATTCAACTAGTAGAATATTCTTAGTTAAAGAGCTTATACATGATAATTTGAAGAATTAAAAGTTAACACATAGTATTTATGTAGTACATAGAGATTTTAGCCAGTGTATGTTTCTCAGTAGTAAAGATTGAAATTGAAGTTTTTATTTAAGTGCAACTCTGATCAGGTAATACTCTTAGTAATTTATTTTGTACTTTAATTTCCACATGGAATGTCTTTTACTTCTTAACTCATATGAGAATTCATATAATTGAATCATTTTTCCTTGTATGTCTGTTAGTATGTTCTTATTTGAGCACTAATATTTCTTAGACAATTGTTATGGTATGTTTCATGTGTTACAACATTTTTTTAAGAAAATGTTTTATGGAAATTTTAAAGAATGTTTTCAAAAGTTATATTAGTTAATCTGTTATTTTTAAAACCCCTTACTGGGAATTAATATGCTCACCCTACATTTTTAAATGAAAATTTTCAGGTATCAGTTTTCAGCTGAAGAAGCTTGACAGAAGTGACTGGTTTCCCAGAACCTGAACTGAATTTGATCCTCTGTATGGTACATGATGTGTAATTTATCAGTGCATGTTTTTGTATGAAACTAAATCCATAGATTTGGTCACAGTGAAAATATCATGGATAGTAATAACTGATAATGAATAAAGATAATTCTTATTAATTGGACATCATGTATCTATCACATGATACCATAGTACCGTTTAAAAAGGTTTAGTTATGTGGGTAGAAACCCGTCTGATTTTTGGAAACAAACTCGAAGGGTATGTCACCACTGATTTTTCTCATGAGACCTACCGATGCATCGAGGGGCTATAGCGGGCCCCACCCTCCACTGCATGTCCAAATCATTTTTATACATTGATTCAATACAACAGCATTATTCCCTTTCAATATCTGTATAGAGTAGAGTATAAGGATTCGTCAATATTTCCATAGTTAAAATAACTTTCCAAATAAACAATGTATGTAAAATGGTATACAGTTTAGACAAAAAATATATCCATGATATGAGATTATGGATATTTAATATAAAACATTATAGGATAAAGTTATAAACTATCCATTAAACATAAATTTTCCACTTCTGTGTTTTGAATTTCGAAAAAACCGTCATCTAGAGTTGTAACCAGTAAGTCATTTAGAGTCTGATAGAACCAACTTGATTTTTCTGATAAATAGTAACATACCCTTATGAATAGTAATATGAATAGTAATATGACCCTTATAAATATTAAATAATTATAATATTTTATTTTCTTAAGTTAATAATATAATGATATCTTAATTAATTTTTCAATGTGATATAGAACTAATTATACCTTTAAAATTGTTATTTTTTGAATTAACTATGATTTTATTTTAAAATTAAATTAAAAATACTGAGAAACTTATTTTAAAAAAATGGAGTTCATTTTTTAATTCTTCATGTCAAAAAATGGTTAGGGTGAATTTTTGGGATATTTCAAAAATAATTGAATTTTTTGTGAATAGTAAAAATACAGTTTTGAGTTTTTGGTAGTTTAATGACATAATAATGATGTAATAATTAAATATAAAAGGATGGTAGACTTTTGTACAGTAACTTATTACATGAGGTTTCCCAAGTGGATAAAACCATGCACAAATAGCATGGGAATGCCCATGGTTTTGCAAAAACAACTAATGAGGTGTCCCTTTTAATTAATAAAAAACTCCCTCTTAATTACTATAAATACCCACTCACCCCCTTAATTTTATTTCATTACAAACTCATTATCCTTGAATATATGGTGGTATTACCTCCCTATAAGTAATCCCAAGGTGTCCTCAAACCCCCAAGGTCCCAACCATCAAGTTTTGGGAGTTACTCTACAAGGTAAGAGAATCAACCACCCTTCTCTTTTCTTAAAGCTTTCATTTATGTTTTCAATTTTATTTTCAATTGGATTATGTTGGGATATGTCATTACATATTCCCCTTACTTCCCATATTATTTATGAGTGATTATATATCCCATTTCTCTCATCAAACTATTTTATTAAATTTTAAGTGACGTCGTTAGACTGTCGAATTTTCGTAAGAGATTCCTCAATTTTGCCCTTATTTTGAGTTCCTTTCTGTTATACTTCTTTACTCACATCACTTAATCCAAATGCTATGATAATTCCAGTACCTTACATGAACTGGAATTATATTATTCTAATATAATATTTCATCATCATCTCTATTTCCCCCTCCTCTTATACTAAAAATGAAAACACCGTCCGAGATATGTTAATTTATCACATTCAAGGACGACGAGTTCTTAATTTTCATTACCATCTTCAATTATGGTCATGAAACCATTTTTATGGTTGAAAAAGATCATAATATATTTATTTAATCATGTTCTAGAATCCCTACATACTCATAATATGTAATAATAATACAAAACAAGTTCATTATACACAAACTGCCAAGCTAAATCCAAGCATTTATCAATAACTTTTAACTAATGATTCATCCTCAGGTACATAACCTAGAGTAATTATAAGACAATTTATATCTATTTAATGTCACTAATAATATATATTAACAATTATGTATTTTTAACAACATTTCAAATGAACTTACATTCATGAATGCAAGTAAACGAATCATGAAAACCAAGGAATAAAATGCTTCCAAAACAATAAAATTGAACCTGTTAAACCCATAAAAAAGGGCCATGAATGAACATAATAAGGTTATTCTAAACCAATTACATGTTTAGTATGTTCTGGATTTATTAATTAGTGAAGCTAAATTTTATTATTCAGGTCATTAAAAAAACAAATAACACACTCGAGCGTAAGGTAAGGGGGTTCTCATCTCACTTTCATTTCCATGAGATTTCCATTGTTCGCCAATTATTTCTTGTATGTGGTATATGTGTACTTATATTTGAAATATAATAAAATTATTATATTTATATTCATGTTATTCAATGACTCATTTTAGGGTTATTAAGTTTTGATCGTATGATTCGACCGATTACATTGTGGTAAGAAACTTTTTCTCAACTACTATTTTGTTGTGACTAACTTTGTATTGTGCACCTAATAATTCTTATGTGGTGTACCTACTGCTAATTTGAGATCACTTTTCATTTTAAATTATATTTATATTAAATATCCATAATCTCATATCATGGATATGTTTTTTTTCTAAACCTTATACCATTTTCATATGATGTTTATTTGGAAAGTAATTTTAACTATGGAAATATTGATGAATCTGTATACTCTACTCTATATAGATATTGAAAAGGAATAATGATCTTTTATATAATAAATATATAAAAAATTATTTGAACATTCAGTGGAGAGTGGGGCACACTATAGCCCATCGATGCATCGGTAGGTCTCATGAGACAAATGAGTTGGTGACAAACCCTTCGAGTTTGTTTCCAAAAATCACACGGGTTTCTACCCACAGAACTAAACCGTTTTAACGGTACTATGGTATCATGTGCCAGATACACGACATCCAGTTAATAAGAATTGCCTTTATTCATTATCATTTATTACTATTCATGAGGTTTTCACTATGAAAAAATCTATGGATACAGTTTCATTCTCAGTTTATTAATTGCGTGAGTTTTTCATTTATTCACCATGCCATGTTGATTATGTCGAATTGTTTACAATTCAGTTATTATTGATTCATGATTCCACCATTTGTAACCCTTACTGAGCATTTGAGATCACACCTTTCATTGTTTACCTTCAATAGGTGATGAAGAGGAGATCATTTATTGAGCACCTATGGATGCAGTTTTTAGTTTTTATTATGTATTGTATTTTGTAACTTTTTCCAATGTAATTTTAGTTACATTTATGTATCTAGTTTCTTCAAGACTACTAAACTAATCATTCCTTCGGGGTTTTCATTCCTTCTAACCATGCCTATATAAAAAGTAATGCACCAGCTCTGGTCTAGAGGGGTTGAGGTGTTACAGATCAAATCTTTAGAGGTGTGACGAGAAGAGGGGGTGATGGGTGGTATTTATAGTGGAGGAGATGAGGTTTTTTCCATTATTTTAATCATTATTTTATTTTATTTTTCTCAAGAAAAGAAATAGTGTCGGTTCTTGTGACTAAATATAGTAATTATTGTATGTGAGTTCGAACCAAAGGTGTTTCCCTTATAAGAATATCATCCATGACTCAATAATTCATGTATTTGTCTTATTTCGTAAATTATCATATTTCACTATTCACCAAAAATTCATGTATTTCAGAAAATAAAAAAAATTCACCCTAAATATTTTTAAAAGTGTAGAATTAAAAAATAAACTCCATTTTTTGAAAATAATTTTCAAAATATGAGAAACTTAAATTTTAATTAAAATCATAATTTACTCAAAAAATACCAATTTTAGAACTATAACTAATTTTACAACACTTTGAAAAATTAATTAGGGTCTCATAAATTGTCTTGTAATCATAAGAAAATAAAATATTAAATCATGAATATAATTTTTGAAAATATATTTTCTTTTGAATAATTATATTAATTATAAAATTGTAAATAAATATTTATGTTTTACAAAAACACCAACACTTAATCTATCATTTTCAAAACATTTATTTACTCATTCCAAGATATAAATACTTCATATTTTCACATATAAGATACATATATTTTATTTATACTTTCATGGGTGTTGTTAATATTATATTTTCCAATTTACTATTAATAAGGGTCATATTATTATTCCTAAGTTCAAGTTATTATTCCATCATAAAAGATTCCTTAAAATACCACTTATTTAATTATACATTTGTAATGGATTTAAATATTTAATTTCAAAAATAAAACCATTTATTTTATAAGTACCTAGGTTGTTATAGATAGTTTCATTGGAATGTTACTAAATGAAATTGAAAAAAAAAATATAATTAATTCTAGGTTAGACATGATTGACATTGGAATATAAGAAGATTTGGTGCTAACGAACAGTAAAAACTAAATTTTCTTCCTCCAGCTAGTTACACACTTTTTAGGAAAGAGAGATATCAGTTTTGAAACATCTTCAATTATTTAAATGTTCTAGTGTGGTATTAATTAAATATAAATAATATCATGTCAATAAATTATTTGAAGTTAAAGGGTATGAAATCAAATGATTTTCATTTTTTGATGCAAGATCTAATGCATGTAGCTTTATATTATATTTTTTCCAAGAATTTCTATCATACATTAACCAAACTCTCTTTCTTTTTTAAAGCTATATGAAGTAAAGTTATATACCCTATGAAATTCACAACTATGAAAAATGAAATTATTGTCATCTTATGTGAATTAAAGATGTCATCTTAGTCATAACATCACTTCTATACAATAATTATTATTGGAACCAAAGAAATATGAAGGAATAATGGAAAAATGGACACAGTGTTTGAAAGTAAACTTATAGATGACATACTAATATTAATACCCATGATACAGGGGTAAAACTGTACAATTTAGTTATATCAAATATATTTTCATTCATTTTGTTACTTATTCCTTTTTTTATGTAGCATTGGTTACTCGTTATAGTCTATTTGGATACTTAAAAGATTTATTTTAAAGATTCAATTCAAGGATACCCAACAAACTGACCACATGTGATGACATTTATCAATTTTTAATACACTACATGAAATATTTTACAAATAAACTTAAAGTTATACATTTTATATTATGTTTTAATGAAAATTATGTAATGATACGTCAGTGTTTAAATATCATCAAAACCATGGCATGAGTATATTTCATTATCACAAAAATCCTATCGACTTCTAAAAATAGATAAGTATTAGGGTATATATAAAAAAATTAAACTATCAAAACAAATTATTTATTTTTCTTAATGTTTCTACAGTGACTAGAACAAACTAATGGAAAATATTGTGTTGATTATGTTTGAATTTTTTTGAAAGATATCATATTCAATCAGCAAACTAGTATCCACAAATAGGTATTTCCAATTATAATTAAAATTTCATTTAAAATATTTATTAATACTTTATTTATTTATATTTTTCTATTACTACCAGGACTATTGACATTTCTCATATTCACAAGAGGAAATGGATTTTTTTAGAAATGAATAAGAAGAATAAATGGTGTCAGATAAACAATCATCACGAAGAAGTGAATTCTTACAAATTATTAAGTTAATTTTCTCATCATTTTATCTACATTTTTTAGTTATTTTCCTTATCATTATTATCTACTCCAATTGTGTTTTTTTAATTAAAATTTATATTTTAGTTCAAAACACACATCACATACTCAAAACAAAAAAACATTAGGATTGTTTTGATACTTTAATAAAATGATCCATAACTAATTTTTGACATGTATGAATCAGTTTCACCTCAATCTGATACACAGTGTGCCTGGTATGACTCAAAGTGTCCATTATTAGTTTAAAATTGAAAATTTAGTTAAAAACATGTGTCACTCATTGAAAACTAAGTAAACATGCTTAGATGGTTATGATACATTAGTAAAACGATTCATAAGTCATTTTTGAAATATATGAATCATCATCATGTTAAAAAGACTTATGATGTGACTAATATGACTCAAACTGCATGTTTTTAGTTTAAATATATATTTTAAAAAAAAGAAACATGACATACTCAAAACTAAGAAAATGAATTCAAATTGTCTTGATACTTTAGGAAAATGATACATAAGTCATTTTTTATATGTAGGAATTATCCTCACAGCAATCCAATGCACGGTGTGACTGGTATGACTCCAACTGTGTATTTTTTTTTAAATTGACATTTTAGTTCAAAACACATATCACATACTTAAAACTAATAAAATTCATTTGGATTGTTTTTATACATTAGTAAAATTATCCATAACTCATTTGTGACATGTATGAATCATTAGCACCTCAATCTGATTCATAGTGTTCCCAGTATGACTCAATGTGTCAGTTATTAGTTTAAAATTGACAATTTAGGTAAAAACTTGTGTCACACACTGAAAACTAAGAAAAAACACTCATATTGTCTTGATACTTTATTAAAATGATTCATAATTTATTTTTGGTGTGTAGTAATCAGTCTCACATCAAACTGACACACGATGTGACCGGTATGACTCCAAGTGTTTGTTTTTAGTATATATTGACATTTTAGTAAAAAAGACATGTGATAAAATCAAAACCAAGAAAACTCATTCAAATTGTCTTGATGATTTATTAAAATGATATATAAATCATTTTTGATGTGTAGGAATTATCCGCATTCCAATCTGATGTATGGTGTCACGGGTATGACTCCAAGTGTTTCTTTTTATTTAAGATTAGCATTTTAATTAAAAACACACATCAGATACTCAAAACTAATAAACCATATTTTTATTATTTAAAACTTTATAAAAATTATAAATAAGTCATTTGTGACATATTGGAATAATCCTCACCTTAATCTGATACACGGTGTGCCAGGTATGACTCAAAGCATCCATTATCAGTTTAAAATTGACAAATTAGTTAAAAACATGTGTTACTCACTGAAAATCAATCAAAAGAAGTATTATTATCTTAATACTTTAGGAAAATGATTCATAATACATTTTTTAAGTATAGGAATTAGTATCATTTAAAACTGATACACGATGTGATCGGTATGACACAAAGTTCGTGTTTTCAGTTTAAATTGACATTTTAGTAAAATAGACACATGACATACTCAAAACCAAGAAAACGTATTCTTATTTTTTTGATACTTTATGAAAATGATACATAATTAATTTTTGATGTATAGGAATTAGTCCCATGAAAATCTGATGCATGGTGTGACAAGTATGAGTCCAAGTGTTTCTTTTTATTTAAAAATGATATTTTAGTTCAAAACACATGTCACATACTCAAAAAAAATGTTTTTGGATTATTTTGATAATTTAGTGAAACTATTAATAAGTCATTTGTGACATGTAGGAATCATATTCAACTCAATCTGATACATGGTGTGCCCGACATGACTCAAAGTGTCTGATATCAGTTTTAAGTTGACAATTTAGTTAAAAAGGTATGTCACTCACTAGAAACCAAGAAAACACACTCATATTACCTTTATACTTTAGTAAAAAGATTTTTAAGTCATTTGTTATGTGTAAGAATCAGTCTCATATCAAACTAACACATGATGTGACCAGTATGACTCAAAGTGCATGTTTTCAGTTTAAATTGAAATTTTAATAAAAAGACATGTGACATTCTCAAAACTAAGAAAATTATTTTGGATTGTTCTGATACTTTATTAAAGTTATTCATAAGTCATTTTTTACATTTATAAAGCAGTCACACACCAATCTAACACATGGTGTGACAAGTATGACTCCAAGTGTGTCTTTTTATTTAAAATTGACATTTTAGTTCAAAACACATGTCACATACTCATAACCTAGAAAATATATTCATATTGTTTTTTATATTTTTTACAATGATCCATAAGTAATTTTTTTACATATGGGATTCAACCACACATTAATATGATATATGGTGTGCCCAGTATGACTCAAAATGTCTTTTATCAGTTTGAAATTGAAAATTTAGTTAAAAACATTTTTCACTCATTGAAAACTGAGAAAATGTGCTCACATTGTATTGATAATTTTGTACAATGATTCATAAGCCATTTTTGACATATAGGAATTATTCTCATGTCTAACTGACACACTATGTGACCAATATGACTCAAAGTGTGTGTTTTCAATTTAAATTAAAATTTTAGTAAAAAAGACATGTGACATACTCAAAAAAAATCAAATATATTTATATTTTCTTGATACTTTAGGAAAATGATACATAAGTTATTTTTGAAATGTATGAATCAGCCTCACGCCAATCTACCACATGGTGTGACAGGTATAACTCCAAGTGTGACTTTTTATTTAAAATTGACATTATAGTTCAAAACACACATCACGTACTCAAAACTAAGACAATTCATTCATATTATTTTTATACTTTAGGAAAACAATACATAAGTCATTTTTGACATTTACTAATTATATGCACCTCAATTTGATACATGATGTGCCTGGTATAACTCAAAGTGTCCACTATCAGTTTAAAATTGACAATTTAGCTAAAAACATGTTTCACTCACTGAAAATTGAGAAAACACACTTGGATTGTCTTTATACTTTAGGATAATGATACATGAGTTATTTTTGAAATATATGAATCATTATAATGTCAAAACGAAACACAATGTGACTGATATGACTCAAAGTGCATGTTTTTAGTTTAAATTGATAATTTAGTAAAAAAGACACATGTTATACTCAATACCAAGAAAACACATTCTGATTGTATTAATACTTTATAAAAATGATACATAAGTAATTTGTGACATGTAGGAATCATCCACACACCAATCTGATGCATGGTATAATAGGTATGACTCCATGTTTTTATTTTTATTTAAAATTAACATTTTAGTTCAAAACACACATCACATACTCTAAATCAATCCAATTCATTCATATTGTTTTGATACTTTAGTAAAATTATATATATTATTTTTTATTTGTAAAAATTAGGCGCACCCCAATATGATACACAGTGTACCCGGTATGACTCAAAGTGTCTGTCATCGGTTTAAAATTGAATTTTTTTTCAAAACATGTGTTACTCACAAAAAACCAAGAAAACATGCTCATATTGTCTTGATAGTTTATTAAAATGATTCATATGTCATTTTTTATGTGCAGGAATCAATCTCACATAAAACCAATACACGATGTGGCTAGTATGACTGAATGTGTGTGTTGTCAATTTAAATCGACATTTTAGTAAAAATGACATGTGACATACTCAAAAACCATAAAACATATTTATATTTTCTAGATACTTTGTTTAAATGATATATAAGACATTTTTTACAAGTAATAATCATTTGCATGCCAATCTGATGCATGGTGTGACAGGTATGACTCCAAGTGTGTCTTTTCATTTAAAATTCACATTTTATTTCAAAACAAACATAACAAACTCAAAACTGATAAATCACATTTTGAATGTTTTAATACTTTAGTAAAATGATCCATAAGTCATTTTTTATGTGTATTAATCAGTCGTACCTCAATATGATACACAGTACTCCTTGTATGACTCAAAGTGTCCATTATTAGTTTAAATTTGATAATTTTTTCCAAAACATGTACCACTTAGTGAAAACTAAGAAAACTCACTCATTTTGCCTTGATAATTTATGAAAATTGTTAATAAGTCATTTTTGATGTGTAGGAATTAGTCTCACATAAAACTAACACACGATATGACTGGTATAACTCAAAGTGTGTCCCTTCAATTTAAATTGACATTTTAGTAAAAAAGACACATGAAATACCCAAAACCAATAAAACACATTCATATTTCATTGATACATTATTAAAACTATCCTTAAGTCATTTATGATGTGTAGGAATCAACCGCACATTAATCTAACACACGTTGTGACTAGTATTGGTCCAAGTGTGTACTTTTATTTAAAATTCACTTTTTATTTTAAAACACACATCACATACTCAAAATCTAGAAAATGCATTTATATTATTTTGATAATTTAGTAAAATGATCCATAAGTCATTTTTAACATGTAGGAATCATCCTCACCTCAATCTGTTACATGGTGTGCCTAGTATGACTCAAAGTGTCTGTTGTTAGTTTAAAATTGATAATTTAGTTCAAAATGTGTGTCACTCACTAAAAACTAATAAAACACACTTGTATTGTCTTAATACTTTATTAAAATAATTAATAATTCATTTATGATGTGTAATAATCAGTCTCATGTCAAACTGACACACGATGTGACCGATATGACTTAAAGTGCGTGTTTTTTGTTTAAATTGACATTTTCGTAAAAGAAGACATGTGACATACTCAAATCCAAGAAATAACATTCAGATTGTGTTGATAATTTATTAAAATGATCCTTAATTCATTTTTTAAATGTAGGAATCAACTTCACATCAATCCGATATACGATGTGACCGATACGACTCCAAGTGTATCATTTTCATTAAAATTGACACATTAGTTCAAAACACGCGTCATATACTCAAATCTGAGAAAATTCATTCTGATTATTTTGATACTTTAGGAAAATGATTCATAAGTTGTTTTTGTTGTGTAGGAATCATCCACACCTCAATCTGATACACATTGTGACCATTATGACTCAAAGTGTCAGTTATCAGATTAAAATTAATAATTTAGTTTAAAACATGAATCACTCACTAAAAACTGAACAAAAGTGATTTTATTTTATAGATAATTTAGGAAAATGATTCATTAGTAATTTATGACATGTAGGAATTAGTCTCATGTAAAATTGACACATGATGTTATATTTATGACTCAAAGTTCATTTTTTTAGATTAAATTGATATTTTAGTAAAAAAGACACATAACATACTCAAAACTGAGAAAACACATTCAGAATGTTTTGATACTTTATAAAAATGATCCTTAAGTCATTTTTGATGTGTAAGAATAAATCACTTTTCAATCTGACATATGGTGTGACTGGTAGGACTGAAAGTGTTTCCTTTTAATTAAAATTGAAAATTTATTAATGTTTTGTCTCGTATTTATGTTTAAGTAATTTCTTTATAGTATTACTAACAAAAGAATTTTTTTCTTATACATGTATATGATTTTTCTCAGGATGAGGTGGTTTTTTCAGAAACTAATACCGTGATTGGGATTTTTTAAGAGGGGGTCAGGTGCCAAAGACAGTGAAACCATTGATGTTTTTGAATGTTTTTTATAGTACTTGTTAATGTAATTTTACAAAATAATTTTTGACATGTGTATAATACAATGATTTTTCTTAAATTTGAGGTGTAATTTTTTTTCAATTAAATTATAAATTTTCCATAGAGTGTGGTATTTTCTACTATAGTGTGTTGTCATTTTAGTAGCACACTATAATGAGATGTCCATTATCAGCGCTAAAAGAACTGCTAATAAAGGACACTCTTTATCAGTGCTAAAACAGCATTGATAAAGGGCCACCTTTATCAACTCATTTTTAGCACTGAAAAAGGACCCCCTTTATCAATGCTTTCCTACCACTGATAAAAGCATCCCACTTTTAACAACACTTAGATCAATAGTGCTTTTATAATGCTAATAAAGAGTTTATCTAGCACTTTTAAATGTTATTTTTTAGTAGTGATATATATATATATATATCACTAATATTTTTATACATTTTTTATTTATAATTTTAAATAAAAATAATGTTTATTCTTAATACAAATTTAATGATAATATATACACTCATCTAATATTTATTACTAGGTAATTAAAAATAATAAATTCATTCTATGCTTAAAAATATACATTTTTTGTAAAAATATATATGATATATGCGCTTATATTAAAATTAATTTTTATCAACCTTAGAAATTTAGACCAATAAAATTATTTTTATATTTTTAATCAAATGGAGAAATTTTGTAATAAATTCATTTTCATTTGTAATATAAAAAAATAAGTTACCAAAGTAAATATTAGCCATTGTGATAAAATAGTTATTTTTCAAAGAATTATGTTTTTATTAAAATTATGTAATTTTTATCTAAATAAATTAAATTTAAATATTTTTATGACCCTAATATTACATTTAAAAATATAAAAAATAAAATATTGACACACATTTAAATAGGAATTGATAAGGAATAAGAATAGAAACACTTAATGTATAAAAATAGTTTTCTAAAAAACATTTTTCTATATAATATTTTAATTTAAAAAGATAAATTTTTCACATTTAGAAGTTAAATTGGATTAAATGGAGTCCAAATTCAGAATCATCATGTCGAAATTTAATAAGAAGGTTCATTTTATATCTTTAGTAAAATAAATACCATAGAAAATATTTAATCAAGGATAAAAATGGATAACTTAAATAGCTTGATTTTTTCAAAGTTTACATGACACATAGACCTTCTAAAAGACCTTTTTTAGGTTTTGCAGACATAATCACATATCTCACCAACCTTTCCTTAACTAACACACCTAAATAGCATGTGATTATGCTTTTATCTCTTACGTAAGTTTTTTTTTTGCAAATATTTTTCCCTCATTTTCACTTATAAAAGGAACTCACTTCCACTCACTTCAAGTCACACTTCTCATTCAAAATTCCATTGAAGATATATCCATTTTACTTATCCTAGATCCTTCTTCCATGTATGATGATATATTGTGGGGCTTCATTAGTTTCAAATGTGGATAACTGAATTTAATTATTTTTAAAGGACTCAAAAAAAATTGATTCACTAATTAAAAGTATAAAGTCATGAGTTCAATTTCGAACTCAAGAGATGGCGTAAGTAGTTTTCAGGAAATTAAAAATTGATTGATTAAATTTTTTTGATAAAGAGAGAGAAAAATTCATATTTCAGTTTTGAAAATCAAGTGGGAAAATGTGTTGGGGTTTTGTATATTTAGGGTTCAGGTGTTAGTAAATTTAGAAATTAAATCGGTTGATCATCATTAGTGTTATAATTGATAAGAGATAGATAATTGGTCTTGGTATCCTCTCCTTAAGGTAGAAATACCCCCTTTCCCATGGTTAGGTACTTTATGGAATTAATTAATAAAGTTTCCCTTAATACTATTTTTAAACATAACTACCCCAAATCATTCAATGGTCATGCCTAATTTAGTTTAATTAGTTACACAATTAAAAGATTAATTTCCAAATTTATAAGTTAATGATCATGATATGAGAAAATTAAAAATATTGAAATTGAATATGATTATGGAAGACTAAAACCTAAAAAGAAAAAAATTCAAAATCACTTTCCCCCTTTATCAACATCACCCAGCACAAAGCAGGAGTTACCACCTCATGTTAGCCATGTGGGGGTAAGAGTGGAGAAGAAAGAAAAAATTTCATAAAATAAAGTGGAGAAAAATGACTGGTGGAGGACCCTACAGTAGTGCAACAACTCACCCTAGGATTTGATCTCCTAATGTATCCTCGATAATAGTGGTTTGTCTCTATATTTACAGGTTTCAAGGGTGATCATTTTGGATGTAATTCACCCATTAATGCGGTTATAAATGGGTATCAAGTCAATCATGATGTTAAATGGTGGTTATGGGTCAAAAAAAGTAGTTCTCCTTTTAAATTTAGGGCAAATCAATCATATCTAGGTATTTGGAACATGATTCATGATGTGACATCTACGTCACACCGAGAATTTTTGACCTATTCTTTTAGACTCTATTTTCTTCACACCATCAGTTCATGTCATGAATTTCTTCCATTTTCACATCATGAATAGGACATTCATGATTTGGATGAAAAATTTATAACATTTCCAGATCTGTTTCATCCTGTTTCTTTAGTTTCAAGCCCCAAAATCATCATTTGGTCATCCCACATCGAGGAAAGTATTCCCATATGCTAATATTGATCTATTATTCTCTTTTTTCTAGATTTCATTGATCATTGTATCCTACAATTGATGGAAAAATAATTATACATATGAGTTAGAATTAAAATTTTAAATAAAAAAATTAATGTATTATAATATCAAAAAGGCATGCATAAAATGTAAATATCATTTGACAACCCTTGATTATAAGAAAGTGACCCAAGTCCTCTATTTCCATAGGATCCTTAAAGAGAAGATTTAACCTCTAGATGTAAGTGTTACCCACTACAAAACTTTCTTATAGATCCATAACAATTATTATACCTTGAGGGGGTGAATTAGGGTGTTGGGAATGTGGGTATGGGGTGCTTTGTGTAGGGTGGAAGTTGGGAGTAATAATAGACTGTCAAGGGTAGTGATGTAATTTGATAGATATTAGATAGGGCTTTTAGGGGTGGTGGTAGTAATAAATAGGTAGGTGGTCTTTTTAGAAAGACTGTGGATGATTTATTGGTATTCTATTAGAAAAATTGAGGGTTTGTCATTAGGCTCATGGTGCGACATATCCTAGGGAGTTTCTCTTCATCGTATCTACTTTCTTCTAATTTCTTCTTCTGATCCCTTATTTTTCTAATTCCTTCTTCTTCTTTTACATATTCCTCTACTATACTACAATTCTATTGGAAATAATAAAAATTTCCTATTATTTATCTCTCTAGAATACCTATCAATTGGTGCTTTCATTGAAAGAGTCTATAGACAGAATCAAGAAATGGTATCTAGACCAAGGAACTTAAGAAGAGGTGGTTGAAGCAGACACATCAAATTCTTTGGTCATGGTGGTATCTTGATCAAAATTGATCGTGATGCTGCAAATACACTAGACACATGATATTTAGATCCATGTATAACCGAAGAGGCGGACACACTTTCTTAAAGTAGGATTTCATTCGGAAGTCTGAAGTTGGACAGACTGAAATAGACACCACATATGCTTCGGGTGTAGCAGTGGTGAATGAAACACATTATTGGGGAAAACCAGATAGTATATGAGACATAGTAGACTCAAAAAAACAATTCCTTCTTCATATTAGGTTGTTCTATAACTATTTTTTAGAGAATATTTTTCAACAATGAAAACCTGTCTTGTAGAGGTGGAGTTTTGAAGCTATAATCTCATGTTCATGGACTATCAAATGCAAGAGCTCGGGACATTGTTGGCTAAATTTACCATGATCTATGAGGATAACTCAATGAAAGAGATGATTCCATATTTTTTTAGTAAGGATCTCAATAATTGGTTCATGATAGTTGAAGCATATTTCTTAAACTGAAAAATCCAGAAAAGATGAAGATACTACTAGCAGAATTGTGTAAGCAAGGTACAACTTGGGTTTGAAATTTCTTCTTAGAACCAAATAAGAATGGGATAACATAGAATCAATTAAAAGAATAGCTATTTTTTAGATTTATAACCACAAATGTGAAAGATAAATATAATTTTAGAGCTATATAGATGCAACAAGTGATGTTTTAGGTGGTATTGACGTTAGAACAGGTTCCCATTGAACTGACTGAACAATCGTGACCATTCAATTCTATGACACTATGGTCTGAGTAAAAAATAAATAATAATTAGGAATAAGTTTTATTTATGATAATTGTTTCATAATATTTATAAATTTATAGGACTATATAAGGGAATCCTGAGGTTATCGAAGACACATCAGGAGCTATAACAGTATGGCTATGTGACGTAAATAAACTACTAGAAAAAGATCCAAGATCTAGAAATTATAATCAGGAACCCCCACAATGAAAGGAGAATCTACGTTCTCATAATACTATTATTATAGAGGAACAGTGTGAGATTTTTGTCTTATTACAAAACTTGTAGAGATGTATATCCACCAACATTCTTTGATTTTTCATACATCCACAGTGAAGGGAGTGAATCTGAGTGTAACAGAACAAGCTATAGGGATTCTTAGGATACCACCAAATCCACTACCATACGTTTTTTATATTTCCAACTTCAATTTCATTCCTCTATCATCCTTGGCTAATCATCCATTTTTTCCACCTTGTGGAAAAAAATTCGAGTGAACTGAATTGATAGGAATGTGGTTCAGTACTTTTCATAAGGGAAAATCTGGAAGCATTATCATGGGCAGTGATGTAATTTTATAGATATTAGATAGGGTTTGGGGGTGTTGGTGGTAGTAATAAATGTTGGATTTGGGGTCTTAGGAACAATTATTTTTTACTTTTATTGCCTGTATATTAGATGATTTTAATATTAATAAAATAACTTATTATATATTGTTTGTTATTCTCCATGACTTTAATGTGATAATTTCCTAGAGTATTTGTCACATTGATAGATCATAGTAATTTCCCACTATGATGAGAATATTGAAATTCTATGATGATATTCATAAATATATTACTATAGTTGAATGATATTATATAATGGTACTCATAGAACATGATTTTCAGGTGTGATTACTCATAAGAAGATGAGCCTTATTCTCATGATTTTTTTTCACTTGGTAATATCCAAGATGGTGGAATATAAGAACAGACCCACTAGTAGTAAGTTCACATATTTTTGTTTCATCAAATATTCTTATCAATTAGTGTGTGTAATGGTCCTTAAACTTTAATATTATCATTAACACATATCATGACTCATATCCTTAGATTTACTGACCAAAACTATGACACAATATGTTCATGGGAAGTTGGGTATGTTGGATGAGTCATGAATGATATTCTATTAATGAATAAGTTGATGAAGTATTTGTATCTTCCATATTTATTGAAGTTGATATCTCTTCACTTTAATTGGAATATAACCATTGCATTAAATTCCATGGTCATGGTATAATGACGTGTTTGTTTCAAAGATTCAAAGAAAGACGTATTGAGAAAATGAGTTGATGACATGGATGTGAAACTTTATTAATAAGATGTTATAGAAAAATAATTATTTTACATATAAAGTGATCATATTTTGTTATAAAAATTGTGACATTAATATCTTTATCTTGGGTGTCTTGACCCATTCCTAGAAAGTAATCTTGGACTTTAGGAAAACCTGCCTAATGCCAATGAGAAAGAATCCTAGAGGGTTACACATTAAGTTTTTCTATTAATCTTGATTAAATTCTATTTGAATTTAATTAATAGAATAAATATTATTTTCAATACCTAGGAATAATTTTATTTAGGTTTCATCAATAAAAATATTTATCGAATAAATATTTATTCATAGGATTCTGAATAAAATGTTTATCTTTGAATAAAATATTTAATTAAATACTTATTCAGATATTAAATAAATTTTTAGTAGTTTGAGAAGACCAAGATCATTCCGAGTGATGAATATTTATTTTCAATTTGGTAAAAGAAATATTTATCGATGATCCAGTAAGCACATTCCATTTAAATAATAATGATATTATTATTATTATATAGAATGGGGTTTGATGAGGATTATAATATTACTTAAGGGTTTTTGGGCAATTAACTAATACTTTAACCTAAACCTCAATTATATAAATAGATGGTTATGTCTATTGTGTAGGGTTAATCAATAATTGAGAATCATTGTACACTATGGATTTCTCCCTTGACTCATTTTCCTCTCACATTCTCAAAAATGATAATAAATCCTTCAAGATTGAAGGATGAGTGATAAAGGAAAACAAAACAAGATGATTGATCCACTATGCTAGAACTCAACATTAAATCAGTGATTATTCAGAGATCAAAGAAGTATGTGTGGATCATCACTAGATGGATTCTATATTTCTATCCTAAAAGCGCAACAATGGTAATCTAAAAAGGGTATTTTGGATGATCAGCATCATTTTCATCAAAGAAAGATCCTAATATCTAAATTAATTAATTATATATTTAATATGAAATGATCCTCTTTGGGTTTTGGGTTTTACATTTTTCAATATTCAGTGGAAAAATTTCATTGGTGATGGTGTTTATGTTACGTACAATGGTGTGAATGATCCAATTAATTGATAAATTTTATTTGTTTTACACCCATAAAGAAACTTCTGCAGCACCTAGAATCTTCGAGTGTTATCATAGTAGTCGCATTCAAATTTTTAATTGTTGATTTTATTATTGATTTTTTTTCATTTAAAAGTTAAGATCCATTTCATGCTTTAATTCATTCTTGATCTATCATCTAAATCTCTTCTTCCTCTTCTTCATTTCTCATAAATTTTACCAAAATCATTTAATGATTAACAAAGTTTATATATGAAGATTTCATTTGGGAGTACCAAGGATCTTGGCTGGATAACACAAGACTACACAGCATGTACTCCTTCATTGCACACTATATATCCTTATTCTTTACACAAGGATTCCTATGTGGATTCTGAGTTGTCATGTTATAAGTGCATGCCATGTGCAATAAATGCACCATGTGTATACCATCTAGGGTAGAACATGGCTTTAACAGAGTACATTTCATTTAGTTTGACTACACTTTCTATAGTACATGTGTTTTCAAGATGGAAAACACAGGTTCAAACTACATCATGTAATTAATGTATCAGATGTATTTAATACACGACACATACAGACTGGAAATTGTGCAAGCAGAATCACATGTCATGTATCTTATATAAATGTCATGTACTTCATAAATGTTCACAAGAAGTACACATCGAGTCCCTAGGTGTGTATATTCGGTGAATATAAGTACATGTCGTATAGCAAGCTTGTACACTCCAGTCGTTAGGTTTTATATTATATTAAATGTTTAACTAATTTAGTGTAATATTCGAGACTATGAATCACGTATGGTTATTGTTATTGTATATTTTTTGCAATGACCTTCTAAGAAGAGAAATATAAAGGGGTAAGAAATGGAACATGATGTTGTTTGTTTCGCATGTGGAAAAAAGGGACACTAGAAGAAAAACTACACTCAGACAAAGAAGCAAGGGGAAGCTTCAGGTGTGATTTTTATCAAGTGAAATTTATCTATTTCTTATAATTGGGTATTAGATACAGGTTATGGTGCTCACATATGTATTCAAATATAGGAACTGAGTATATTCATAAATATTGACCAAGGGTAGATAGATCTATGAGAATCCAACGGATCCAAACTAGCTATTGTGGCTATTAGGGACTACCACTTCATGTTTCCGTTTGGAATGATCTTGGTTTTTAAGGATTGTTATTTTGTTCTGTTTGTCACCAAAAACATTATTCCAGTATCTAGACTTGATATGGATGGATTTATTTTTAATATTGGGAATACATGTTGCTTTATTTATAAATATAGTATATGTTATGATAATATAAATTTAAACGAAGGTATTTATGTGTTTTATTACACAAACCAAGTAATAGAAATCGATAACAAAACTACTTCACATGACTCATACCACACCCAACTTTGGAATCGCCAACTAGGTCATGTAAATGAAAAGAGTTTGAATAAATTAAATAAAGATGGATATTTAGATTCATTCAAACTAAAACCACTTGGTTCAAGTCACATTTTTTACAAGTAAAATTGATCAAAGTACCATTTAGTGGAAAAAAGTGAAAGGGATAAAGTTCATATTGAATTAGTTTATATCTTAACACTTTTTTGATGAAGAAAGGGGTAGGTACTCATACTTTATAACTTTTATTGATGATTTTAGTAGATATGGATATGTATACTTGATAGAGTTATAAATCAAATTCCTTCAATAGATTCAAGGAATACAAGAATGAAGTTGAGAACCGCCTTAGTAAGAAGATTAAGAAACTCTACTCGGACAGTGGTAGAGAATATCTTAATTAGGACTTCATTGATTATCTATAGAGGTTTAGGATTTTATCTCAACTAACTCCCCCTTATAAAACTCACTGGAATGGTGTGAACAAAAGAAATAATTGCACCTTTTTATACATAGTGAGATCAATGATGAGTTGGGCGAGTCTTTTATTTTCCTTTTGGAGATACGTGTTACAAACAATAACACAAATACTAAACCAAGTGCCAAATAAAGCAGTAGATAGTATACCATACCAATTTTTGAATAGAAAGAAACCCTTGTTTTCATACTTACATGTGTGGGGTTGTGAAGCATTTGTTAAGGCCTCTTCAGGTAACAAACTTTCACTCCAAGGCACAAAGTGTATCTTTATAGGATACCCCAAGAAAACAAGGGGATATTACTTATACGATACCTCTGACTAAAAGTGTATGGTGGTAAGTTATTCCATATTCCTTAAGAGGTATAAAATATATCAAATATATATTGGGAGAAATATATACTTCGATGAAGTTTAGGTTTAAGGTACGCAAGATTTTACAATGGAATGGATTCCACAAATCCCCATAGAAGAAGATGTTCCAAAGACACAAGTACTGCGTAGAAGTACTAAAGAGGGTAGAGATCTAGAATGGTGTGGTTTTATAGTCATTGGGGATAGTGACTCATTATTAGTTGATAATAATGATCATTCAGAATAAAAGAAATAAGTAATTGGCACATATGTTTCTAAGTAATAAGAATCCATGAATTCTAAAATAGATTCCATGTACCAAAACCAAGTCAAGATTTTTTTAAATCCTCCAGTGGATGTAAATCCCATTGGTTGTAAATGATGGTAAAGTTAGTACCTATAGGTTATGACTGGTTAAAAATGGGTTTAAATAGCCTCAAGGCATTGACTATAATGAAACCTTTTTACCAGATCAAATGTGGAAATCAATCAGAGTTCAACTTGTCATTGTAGCTTACCATGACTGTGAGATTTGGAAAATGGATGTCAAAATAGATTTCCTTAATGGATACTTCAATAATATGTCTATATGACACAAATTGAAGGGTTTTTGGCTCAAAAGGATACTAATAATATATGAAAATTATAAAAACCCATTTATAGATAAATGCAATCATCAAGGTCATGGAACATTCGATTTGATGAAACCATAATAGAATTTGGTTTCATAAATAAATAATTTAATCATTATGTATATAAATGGTTTAGTGGGAGTGTGGTAATTTTCTTAATAGGATATGTTGATGAAATATTAATTATTGGAAACAAAATACTAGTCTTACAATCTGTTAAGGCCTGGTTGAATAAATGCTTCTCCATAAAAGACTAAGGTGAGGTAGCATATATTCTTGGGATCAAGATCTATCATAATATATCCAAGTGGTTGTTTGACCTAAGTCAAGTTATATATATTGAGAATATATTGAAGAGATTTTGTATGGAATAATCCTAGAGGGGATTATTTCCAATGTCACGTGGAATTCACCTTTCCAAGAAAATGTGTCCTTAGTAATATAAAGAAAAACAAATAATAGCAAGGATTTCATATACATTGATGAATGGGTCATTCATTTATGTTATTATATGTACTAAGATAAGTGTTTCATATTCCTTGAGTATTGTGGGCAAATATCAAGCTGATCCAGGTTACCATAATTGGATGGCTTTCAAGACTATCCTTAAGTATCTGAGGTGTACTATGGACATGTTCTCAGTCTATGGAGGGGATGAGTGACTATTCATTAGAGCATATAAAGATGTTATTTTCCAAATAGATCAAAATGATATGAAATTGAAAATGAGATACATCTTTACTTTGAATGGATTTTTTGTGAGATTGAAGATCTCAAAGTAGGTTGTGGTTGCAGATTCTACAAAAGAGGTCAAGTATATTGTGGGTTTTGAGGCACCTAAAGAATTAGTTTGGATATGAAACTCCATCCAAGAGCTTGAAGTGGTACCTATCAGTAAATATCACATCATACTATATTGTGATAATACTATAGTGGTGGTCCTTACAAAGGATCCAAAGTCACATCAATGGACGAAGCACATACTTCTGAAGTATCATCTCTTAAGGGATTTTTCTCAGATAGGTGAGGTAGAAATTAGTAGAATTTACATGGAAGACAACATGGAGGACCCCTTAACTAAATCTTTAACTTAGTAGAAACATGATTATCATGTGAGGTCTAGCGGACTGAATTTCGTGGGAAGTTGCCTCTAGTCTAAGTGGGAGTTTGTTGGAGTTGGTTTCCTAGGACCAACTGTCTGTACTTTGATTACATGTATCTTCAATGATTTGAATATTGATAAAGTAATTTATTACATATTTTTAATTATTCTTCATGACTTTAATGTAATAATTTTCTAGAGTATATGTCACACTAATAGGTCATAGTAGTCCCTTGCTAAGATGAGAACCATGCAATTCTATGTTGTTATTCTTAAATATAGTTCAATAGTAAGATAATGTTCTATGATGGGATGCATGGAACATGAATGTTAGGTGAAAGTACTCATAATTAGATGAGGATTATTCTCATGAAGTTCTCACTTGGTAATTCTCGTGTCCGAATATTATGAGAATAGACCCTCTAGTAGGAATTCCACATGTTTTGGTGTCATCAAATATTTCTATTAGTGAGCATGTATAATGGTCCTTATAATTTAAAATTATCATTGATACATATCATGAATAACACACTTAGATTTATTGTCCAAAACTATGATTCCATATGTGTAACACCCCTAGATTTTAAAAGAACATTATGTTAGATAGTACATAAAACACGCAACATCGATCTTAAACAAACCATAAAATATTATTATTTTAATATGACTGTTATAACCTAGCCATTGAATTGGAAGGTATGAATAGTACTAACCAAATTATGAAATATATATAAATTTATTAATCAATACAAATTTATTGATTAATTCTTAGGAAATAAATACTCAAATTTTAGTAAAGTCGTTTTATATGTTTTGTTCAAAAATGATTTTTAATGAGAAAATAATATAATTAATTTTTAGCACTTTTATAAAATGTATTTGTTAAAATAAAATTCATTTTTTAAGTAAAAATTTAAAAATTATCTTAGGGTGAAATTTTCTTATTTTTTTGAAAGGATTTATTTTTTAGTGAATAGTGAAAATACCGATTTTTTATTGAAAATGTATGTTTATTTCAACCATTTGAAAAGTTCCATTTTATTTTAAAATTGTTTCAAAATAAAATTAGTTATATTATATTATGAATAATATAATTTTTTTTATTATAATCAATTTCATGGTTTAATTTGCAATAAAAAAAATTATACTTAAAAGCGCATTTTTATGAAAAAATGTTTCTCGTTGCGCTTTGTCGGTATAACTTTAAATTAAATTCTGAAACTTATGTATTTTGAATTTTAAAAAATTTAATGAATATTTTTATTTAGTAGGTCCATATTTAGTAAAAAAATCTTTTTTAGTTTTCATCAATATGAATAGTAACCATGGTAAATTTTGTTACCATGGTAAAGGGCAAATCGGGTAAGTAAAGTTAAAAATAAAATGACAAGGAATATAAAATATCCCTAACACTTACCTAAATTTTATTATATGGTTAAATTTTATTAATAATCATATATTATTTTGTTATATGTCATTTTATGTCCATTTGGATGACATTATGACCTTTATATTATTTTATTTCATGAAGAGCCAAACATGTCACACTCTTGTTTTTAGTAAGTGTAATATTTTTAGTATGGTGTTATCCAGAGTATATGTTCTACTATAAATATTATTTTGAAATATTAAATTTTATCTAAATCATGATAACTTTTTAAAAAAATTAGTGAATAAATAATTACCTTAAATGGTTACACAACAATGATGCAGTAATTATTCAATTAATAGAAAATTCAAATAAATGATATTAAAAATATTAAAAGTGATTTAATTTGAATTAATTAAGGTGATACATAAATTCTATAGATGAAAATTAAAAATTGGGGATTTATTAAAAAAATTGAAGTTATATTGTTTTCTTAATTTTATTAAAGTCAAAGTAATGAATAGTGTCAAAATTGACAACAATGATATTTTATGAATATAATATTATATTAAATTATTTAAAAATCAAAAAAATATTAAATAAGTACAAAGTGGATAATATATGGTCTAAAATTTCATCCCTTTTTCATTTATAGTCCATTTGGAATCATTTGGATCTTAAATAGTCTTATTATATTTTAATATTTTGAGAAATTCCAAAAGTGTCTCTCACCTCAATTATAAAAGGGCACTGCATCCTTCACTTATTTACAGCACTTTGAGTCATATAACTCAACCTAACTCTACCAATTTCTATTTTAAACATCCTTATCCAAGTTATATAGGTTTTTTTTCTTCTATAAGTCTAACCCTAGATCCCTTAAGAAGATATCTAAAGGAAGTCTGCCGAAGAATATATAATCATTTTTACCAACACTTTCAAGTTTATTTCTTCTTATACTTACTCTTAATGTGTTTTTTTCATCCTAAATTAATAACTATAGTATTATATATATACTGATATGTTTTTATGATTATGAGACAATCATATTCCACCTTTTATCTATCCTATGAAAAATAAAAACACCAAATGTGCGTACGTACGACTTGTCATATCCACAAAGTGGTGTAATTCATTTTTCATCACCCCATTTATTGGATGATTGTAAATATGAAACTAATGAATATATATATGATATATATAACATAATAATTATTCTTTAAAGGTTAATTATTCTTTACCATTCTTTACCATTCTTTCATTCCATCCATCAAAAAAATAAAAATAGCGTCCATACGTACGTAAAACCTATCATCTCCATGAACAACGTAATTCATTTTTCTATCCCAATATTTATGGATGAATTTAAATATATATATATATATATATATTAAATATATATTATATTTATACCATAAATAATATTTTTTAGATGATGTAACTAGGATAAAATTATAAGGACTGGAACTACCGAATCAAAAGTTACATGAAAAACAAAGTATGTATCGCCCTAAATAATGGTTTTAATAATGAATTGATAATAAATGGGTGATAAAATATTATAAGTAATATATGGTATGATATTTATTATTATGGTTATTTAATATACATATAATCAATTTATATTTATTATACAGGAAGTTCAAACACGTACAATATAAATCAAACCTGAGGTAAGGGGTTTATTAATTAAATTTCCTTTAATTGGGTTATATAAATTTTTTATTTATTATATCATTCCAAGATAATGTGAGAAGTAATATTTAATTTATTAATGTTTTATTTTAAATATTATTATTTGGATTCAAATTTTTCACACATAATTAATTCCTTGACTAATTTTCACTTCAATGGCATGACCTTAGTATAGGATTTTCATCCCACTTTTATTTCTATGGGACACATTCCTTATTAACCACTTATTTCCTTTGTGTAGTGTACATACTACCCATTTGATATATTTTATCATAAATATATTTTTATTTATGATATTTAAATATTCATTTTAATTCATTTATTTCATGGGGCTTATGATTGATAATATACCCAAGTGGTAAGGGTTTATTTCACATTCTCATCATTAATTGGGATTATTTATTTTTAAGTTCCCACTAGGGAATATTTTTCTTCCATGTACATGTTTTATAAAATCATTTTCAAAAAAGTTTTTAATTTTCTCCTATAATTTTTTAAATTCATTTTTATACATGTTTGAATTTTTAAAATGTTTTAAAAGGAATCTTCCTCTCATTTTCCAAATGAGATACATTGTGAATTTTTTGGAAAAAATACTAAAGGAATTATTTTTGAACTTATACAAAATAAGTGATTTTTCAACCATCATGAAACCTTAATTCTTTGAAACTTACTTTAAATGTTTTCAAGGTTATTTTCAAATAAAATTTTTTCCTTCTTATTTGTGAAGTTTCTTTTTAAAAGTGAATTTCAAAGTGAAAAATATATTTTCTTCAAAATGTTTTTAATGATATTTTTATGGTAATTTTAATCATAAATGAAAAAACCTTTATTTTACTTATCCTCCAATGGTTATATGTTATAATGATACAATCCTTTGAAACATTCACTTACATGTGATCATTGGATATTGCATTTATCTTAAATATCTATATTATTGTATCATGGATATGATTATTTCCTAAATCCTATACCATTTTTACATATAGTGTTTACATTAAAAGTGTCTGATTTACTAGGGAATTATTGAAAATTTTGTATTCTTTACTCAATATGTATATTTGATGATAACGCATATTGATTCATGAAATAAATCAATTATTCGATATATGATGAATGATTTAGACATGTGGTGACAGGTGGGGCCTAGAATTATATATCCCCTCTATGCATTGATAGTCTCATGAGTTAAATCAGTAAGATAGCATTAAATGGGTTTCAAATTGTAGTTTTAAACCGTCTTGTGAAAGGTCTTGATGATATAAGTATCATGTGATTGAGAACATGATGTCTAATAATTAAGCATTTCCTTCATTAAGTATTCAATTATTATTATCCATGATATTTTCACAATGGTATTATCTCTAGATGCATTTAATTATTATTATATTGATTAAATGGAATGTGTTTTAAGTTATTTACCCTGACATGTTATTAATAAATATTGATTCATGATAGATTCTACTGTACTTAACCCTTACTGAGCATTTGATCTCACCCATTTATTTTGCTTTATTGTACCCGAGATGTTAGGAAATGTTTTGTCATTAATATGAATGGTTACGCTAATGGGAATAATGGTGTTCTCAAAGAAAATACTTTGTGTATTTTATGTTTAAAATGTAATGTTAATTTCAATTATGTATCTAGTTTTCAAAGACTACTAAACTATTCATACCATCGAGATGTGATTACTTGTATCTAGTTCCAATAAAATAACTATTTATTCCAATATTTTTGAGTTGGGGTTGTTATAGAGGAAGTTTAACAGAAACCTTGGGAACTATATTTAAGAAATTATAAATTCAAGAAAATAACCCAATGAAAAACTTGTAAAATAAGTCTAATTATAATATAATGTACTATAATTTTGTTAAGGTAGGGATCATGTAGTTTCATACTATGATTTTGTTGCTCACACTATTTTTTTAGTCAATGACTGGAACCAGAAGGAACCATATAAACATTGAAGGTGATGGAAGATGTGTTCATGAGAAGCCAAATGGGATAATTAATAGAGTAAAGGATATTGTGATTATTTCTAATCATTTATCATGATATATGATTAAAAATATGCACCTTAACCAACTCTCAAATGCACCAATTAAGAGAAGGATAGAGTTTTTAGAGATCTTGAGTGGTGGAGATCGTGGAGAAAATAAGAGTCAGTTTTCTATATGTCGAGAATGTGATAAGAAACACCTAAGTGAATGTCTTAATGGAATGGGAAGATGTTTTGGTGTAAAATAGTAGGACGCAAAGAAATTAATTTCCAAGGTAAAATAAAAAGTTTGGTTAACAAAGATGATAATAATGATCTCCCTAATGAATCATCAAATAATAAATGTTCTGAATGTAGAATTTATGGTAATTATGAAAATCATTATCCTAGGGGAAAAGATCATGAATATAATCAGTATTTTTATACTACTGATGATGAAGATACTACAAATGAAATATGAAAGGAAGGAGGTATTAGGGAATAAGATGATGAAGCATAGTTGATGGTTTGAGAATAAATTGGAATGATTAAAGTGATTGTGTATATGTTTCATGAATTATTTTATAAAAGTATTTTATCAATGATATTATGTTTATAAAAATCATGATATGTATAATTATTTTATTATAGTACATCTATAATGATTTGGAAGTATATGATGAATAGTACTGCTAACCAAGACAAGTGATTTTTTGGCAAGTTGATCTTATGAAAAATACATTATTAAGGGAAGATAACCTTAATATGTCATTAATTTTGAGAGAATAATGATAAAGAGATGTTTATGGGATAGTATTGGTGAGTATAAATTTTTTTATTGATTTAATGATTTGTGTTAAATTTTCCTGGTTTACTATATGTTTGGATTTAAGAAATATATTCAACAACCTGAGATTTTATTTTTGGAAGCATGCATTTTTTAATTAAGGTTTTAACGAATGATTAAAAATTGAATTGGTCACCCAAATAATACCCCTCAGAATTTTATTAAGAAAATAAAGTTCTATAGTGAAAATATGAGGTGCAAAGAGCTTACACCAATAATAAACTGTAAGAGATTACAGACATATATTCCATCAAACACAAAACAGTGAATAAAAAACTAGACAAAGTCTCTATAGGGAACCTGACCCATCTTTCGAAAAACATTATGACAACATTTAGATGTGAAATCCCATCATATAGTTCCATATTAATTCATTGTAGGAGACAAGATAGTAGCACCAATGTAAAACTCAACCTAAAATTTCTTGAAAACCCAGACTACCTCATGCTTAGATAGAAGTCCTTCGTGTCGAAAAAAATTTTCAAAATATTACATGAAAAATTATTTCAAAAACATGGAAAAACCAACAACTCATGATCCTTAGTAGAAATAAGTTCATCAAATCATCTATGTTGAAATTATCCCCTCTATAAATATTCTAAACGCTACGTAAGCATGAAACTCCAAACCTCAAAGAAACAAATCAATGGTGAATGAGGATGTGCATCATACAACTACTATTGTCATCCAAAATCCTTAACAAAACAAATAACTAAGAGAAAATCCCACATCACTGAATATAAAAACACCAAATTTTAATTTGATCTTGTAAATTTAGTGACCTTCATTCTAAATTTTTTTCCTTTGAATTTGGACAGACATATTTTGGATGAGTCTTAAGGTTAACTGCTTATGGAATGAATTAATTTGAACTTTGGATATTATTTTATATTGATTTATCATATTGGATAACTTATTTTAACCATTTTTATTTTAGTAAATATTTATAATACTAAGTAATTACTTATGGATCTTTTGATTCATTAAAAGTTCTTCAAGAATGAAAAATTCATCTCAAATATAAATTTCTTGATGTAAGTGATGAAGTGTAAATAAATCAAAGCACAACCAAAGGATGTTATTACACTTACAATATGGAAAGGATAAATTAAGTTTATTTTCTTGAGTTATTTATATTGATAGTAAACTAATATTTCAACTTCTAAATAAAAAAATGTTATCCATTTACTTTTATTATCGATAAATCAATTGTCTTTTAACACATCACGGATTTACATTTTTGTAATAGTTAACTTTCACATTACCATAGTCTCTATCACACTCCATAAACACTTGAGAGTTATTTTTCTCTTCCATATCCATTTTTTCACTTCCCACTTATGTTCTACAATATGAAAACATATTATGTGTTATTCCAGATGACCTTTGTACTTCCCTTTCTCTATTTTCAAGTGGAAGTTTTATTGACCCATTTTACAATGTGTGATTTCCATAAAGGAATGTTCAAATATAAAACACTTAATTATTGATCACAATTTCAAGTTTTTAGGATGAAATTTATTTAAGGACAGGAGAATGTAACACCCCATATTTTTAAAAGAACATTATGTTTGATAGCGTATACAATATACAACATCAAGCTTAAATAAACCAAAAAATATTATTATTTAAATATTACCATTATAAAATAGATATATAATTGGTTTGTATTGATAGAATTGATAAAATTATAAAATATATATAAATATATTAATCAATAAAAATTTATTGATTAATTCTTAAGAAATAAATACTCAAATTTTAGTAGTCATTTTATATGTTTTTTTTCAAAAGTGATTTTTAATGAGAAAATAATATAATTAATTATTAATAATTATAGAAAATGTATTTGATAAAATTAACTTCATTTTTTTAATCATAATTTAAAATTTTTATTATGGTGAAATTTTTGGATTTATCTGAAAAGATTGTTTTTTAGTGAAGAGTGAAAGATACCGATTTTTTATGGAAAACTATATTTTTATTTCAACCATTTACAAAGTTACATTTTATTTTAAAATGTTTCAAAAGTAAAATTATTTATATTATATTATTAATAATCTAATTATGTTCATTAGAATCAATTTCATGGTTAAATTTGGAATAAAAACATTTTTATACTTAAAAAGGACATTTTTTCTAAAAAACTGTTTTCCGTTGCATTTTTTTGGTTTAATTTTAAATTAAATTCTGAAACTTAAGTGTTTTGAATTTTGAAAAATTAAATACATATTTGGATTCATGTGTTTCCTATTTATTAAATAGGACCCTTTTATTCTTTGTTAATATGAATAGTAACTTTAGTAAATTTTGTTATCACGGTAAAGGTTAAATTAGGTAAGTAAAGTTAAAAATAAAATAATAAGGACTATAAAATGACCCTAACACTTGAATAAAACATATTTTATGAGTCCATTTTATCCATAATCATAAATTATTCGTTTATATGTGATATTATTTCCATTTGGATGAGATTATGACATTTATATTATTTTATTTCATGAAAATTCAAACATGTAGCACTCTTATTTTTAATAGGTGTAATATTTTTAATATGGTTTTATCGAAAGTATAAATATGATTATAAATATTATTCTGAAATCTAAAATATTTATCTACATCTTGGTAATTTATTTTTATTTTTTACTGAAGAAATAATTACCTTAAATAATTACACAACGATGATGTAGTATTTATTCAATTAATGGAAAAATCAAATAAATGATATTAAGAATATTAAAAGCAATATAATTTGAATTCATTAAGGAGACACATAAATTTTATTTATGAATATGACATATTATGGATGTATTAAAATATTTTGTTTGACGTTATCATGTTTTCTTGATTTTATTAGATTCAAAGTATTGAATAGTTTAAAACATGACAATAATGGTATTTTATGAATATAATATTTTATTAAATTATTTAAAAATAATAAAAATATTAAATAAGGAAAAAGGGTAAAATATATGGTCTAAAATTTAATCCTCTATTCATTTCTATTCTATTTGGAATCCTTTGTCTCTAGAATAGTCTTATTATATTTTAATATTTTAAGAAATTCCAAAAGTGCCCTTCACCACAATTATAAAAAAGGGAATCCTTTTATTCACTTATTTACACAACTTTGAGAAAAATAGATCTACCAAACTCTATAAATTTCTCTTCTAAGAATTCTTATTCAAGTTTTAGAGGTTATGGTCCTTCCAAAAGTCCAACCCTAGATCCCTTAAGAAGAGATCTAAGGAAGTCTGGCGAAGAAGAGGTAATCGTCTTTACTAACTCTTTCAAGATTATTCATTCTTCTACTTACTCTTAATTTATTGTTTCTATAATAAATTAATAAATCCATTATTATATATATTTATATGTTTTTATTATTATGATATAACCATATTCCACCTTTTCTCCATCCTATGAAAAACAAAAATATTGCGGGTGTGTACGTACGACTTATCATCTCCATGTAGCGGTGTAATTTGATTTTCATCACCACTTTACGTGTATGGTTAAAAATATGGAACAAATTAATATATATGATATATAATATAATAATTATTTTTTAAATTTTAATTATTCTTTACCATTCTTTCATTCCATCCACCAAAAAATGAAAATAGCATTCATACATACGTATGACCTACAATCTCCATGAATGATGTAATTCATTTTTATATCCCTATCTTCATAGATAACTTTAAATATATATATTAAATATATATTATATTTATACCATAAATAATATTCTAAATATTATGTAACTATGATAAAAGTAGAAGGACCATAACTACTGAATCAAAACATACATGAAAAACGAAGCACTTACCACTCAAAATAGTGGTTTTAACAATGAATTAATAATAAATAGGTAATAAAATATTATAATTTAATAATATATGGTAGGATATATATGGGTATGGTTATATAATATATTTATAATAAATCTATATTTATTATACAGGAGTTTTAAACACATACAAAGAAAATTGAACCTGAGGTGAGGGGTTTCTTAACTCAACTTCCTTCCATTGTGTTATATCAATTCTTTATTGATTATTTCATGACAAGATTACATGTGAATAAACCTTTAATTTTCATATGTTTTATTTCTAATCATATTCTATGGATTTATATTTTCACACATAATTACTTCATTAATTAATTCTCACTTCAATGGTATGACCTTAGTAAGGGGTTTTCATCTCACTTTTATTTATGTGGGACACATGACTTATTCACTACTTATTTCCTTTATGTGGTGTAAATAATTAATCTTTGATACAATATATCATGAATATATTTGTCTTAATGATATTCAAAGATTCATTTTAAGTTATTTCTTTCATGGGGGTTATGATAGATAAGGTACCCAACTGGTAAGGGTTTATTTTATAATCTCATCATTATTCAGGATTGTTTATTTTTAAGTCCTCACTGGGGAATATTACTCTTCCATGTCTATGATATATAAAAAAAATTCAAAAAAGGTTTTTACTACTCTCCTAAAATTATTTAAAATCATTTTTAACTATGTTTTAAGTTTTACAAAATGTTTTAAATTGAATCTTACAGTCATTTTCCAAATGATCTACTTTGTGACTTTTCCGATAAAAATACGAAAGGAATGTTTTTTTAACTTATATGGAATGATAAAATTTTCCAACCATCATGATTCCTTAATTTATTGAAGATTATGTTACAAGTTTACATGGTTATTTTCAAAGGAAATGTTTTCCTTCGTATTTGTGCGGTTTTTTAAAGTGAATTTCAAAGTGAAAAACATATTTTCCTCAAAATGTTTTTAATAATTTTTTATGGTACCTTTATTCATAAATGAAAATAACCCTTTATTTTAATTATTATCTAATGGTTATATGTTATAATGATACCATAATATAAAACATTCACTTAATTTTGGTCATTATATATTTCATTTCTCTTAAATATCCATATTCTTATATCATGGATTTGATTATTTCCTAAAATGTATTCCATTTTTACATAAGGTGTTTACTTTGAATGTATTTCAATGACTGGGTAATTATTTATAAATCCATATTCTTTACTTAATATGGATATTTGATGATAATAAATATTGATTCATGAATTAAATCTATAATTCAATATATGAAAAATGTTTTGGACCTGCAGTGATGGGTGGGGCATGAAATTAATTAGAACCTTGATGAATCGATAGTCTCATGAGTCGAATCAGTAAGATAGTATTAAATGAGTTTCTAACTATAATTTTAAAGTATATTGTGAAAGGTCTTAACGGTATAGGTATCATGTTCTTGAGAACATGACATCCAATAATTAAGAATTTTCTTCATTAAGTTTTCATTATTATCCATGGGATTTTCAAAATGATATTATCTATGGATGAATTTTATTCTCATTTTATTGATTAATTGGAATATCTATTCAGTTATTTACCTTTCCATAATTATTAATACTTATCTTCAAATGAATGACATGTTATTGATTAAATGGCATGAGAACTCAGATATTTACCTTTTCATAATTATTATGCCTTATCTTATGATGAATGAAAAGTTATTGATTAAATGGAATGAGTATTTAGTTATTTACATTGTCATGATGATTAATCCTTATCTTATCATGAATGAAATTTTTTTAAATAAATGGAATGTGTTTTCATTTATTTACTCTACCATGTTTTTTATGCTTATTGATTCATGAATGCTTACACTATACTTAACCCTTACTAATCATTTGAGATCACCCCTTTATTATGTTTTATTTTCCACAGGATTCTAGTAAATGTTTTATCATTGATATGCAGGGTTATGATAAGGGGAGTAATTTTGTTCTCAAAGAAAATACTTTGTGTATTTTATTTTTAAAATGTAATGTTAATTTCAAGTATGTATTTAGCTTTCCAAGACTACTAAACTATTTGGATCTTTGGGATGTGATTCCTTGTATATAATTCCAATGTAATGAAATAAATATTGATTCTGATCTTCTCGAGTTGGGGTTGTTACAATATGTTCATAGGAAGTGGGCTATGTCAGGTGGGTCATGAATGACATGTTATTAATGGATAAGTCGAGGAAGTATTTTTCTATACCATCTTTATGGAATTTGATATGTCTACCCTTTGATTAGAATAGAATCGCCACATTAAATTTCATGACCATGGTGTAATGACTTGTTTATTTCAGAGTCAAAGAAATACGTATCAAGAAAATGAGTTGATGACACAAATGTGAAACTTTCTTAATGATATATTATTACAAAATAATTATTTTACAGAATCAATGTTCATATATGGTTGTCGATGTTGGGACATTAAGTTCTTTATCTTAGGTCCCTTAACTCATTGATATATGGTAATTTTGGACTTTAAGAAAGCACACCTAATGTCATCAAGAAAGAATCCTATAGGGTCACACATTAAGCGTTTCCATTAATCTCAATTAAATTATATCTTAATTAATTGAATAAATTTTATTCTCAAGATTGATGAATAATTTTATTCATGTTATATCAATCATAAATATTTATTGAATGGATATTTATTTACTTAATTGTGAATAAAATATTTATTTGTGAATAAAATATTTAATTAAATATTTATTCACATATTCAATAAATGTCAAGGAGTTCGAGCAGACAAATATTGTGTCTTATGATAAATATTTATTTGTAATACAATAAAAGAAATATTCATCGTCATGCTAGAAAGAAGACATCATTTAAAAAATAATGAAATCATTATTATATGGCATGGGATTTGAGGAGTATTATAATAATATTTAAGGGTTTTTTTCAATCAAATTATACTTTAAACTAAATCCCAACACTATAAATATATTTTTATGTATATTATGTACGTTTAGTCGATAATTGAGAATCATTGCGCACAATGGATTTCTCTCTCAGTTCTTCTTCCTCTCATCTTCTCAAGAACAATAAGAGATCCTTCAAAAATGAAGGTTGAGCAATCAAGACGAACAAAACAAGAATATTGATCCATCATTCTAGCACCCATAATTCCATTAGTGATTGTTTGAAGATCAAAAAATAATTTTTGGATCACCGCTAGATGGATTCTACACTTGGATCTTACAAGCACAATGGTAATCTGAAAAGGGTCTTCTGGATAATCAACATCATTAGCATAGAACAAAGATCCTAAGACCAAGTATTCATTTCTTTTGGTCTAAATAAATTAATTATATTTTTTATGTGAAAATATCATCTATGGGTTATGGGTTTTACATCTGTCAATATTCGGTGGAAAATTTTCATTAGACATGGCATTTTACAACATGTACAATATTGTGAATGATCCATAGAATTGATAGATTTTATTTGTTTTACACCCATATAGGTGATTTTATTACAACATAACCTTAAATAAATAGGTAGGGGCTACTTGGAAAGGACTAAGGATGATTCACGGATATTCTAATTACCAGAATAAAGGCTTAGGCCTCTACCCTAGGATATGGAATCTCCCATAGAGATTTTCTTCCTCTTCTCTACTTTCATTTACTTTATTCTTCTAATTCCTTCTTCTTTAACATATTCTTCTACTGTATGATAATTATACTAGAAATAATAAAAGTTTCATATTATTTCTCTCTCTGGGACAGCTATCACAACCCTCAGTGTGCATCTCATTGGTAGCTACCCATGGGGGTCCTGATGGGGTATCAAGTTTGATTCTCTCTGAGTACTTCCCTAGATTTTTGTTTTGCATGATTTTCATTGTAATGTATCCTCTTTACCCTACATCGATGTAAAGACAAAAATCATAAGTTATGTCAATTTTAAAACATCCATTTTTCTTTGATCACGATCTTTTTCTCTCAATAAGAGGAACAATTCTTTCTCTCCCTCACAAACTCTCTAGAGGGATCAAAGTAATAAGGGAATATATGAAATTTTACTTGGTTCACCCAACTAGGATAATAAAATAAGAATGCATGGCAATGTTTCTATACATATGAACCCCTATATTGCACTACTTCTATCTATTTTACACAATAAAGCAGTCACTCTAACCCTCCGAACTCACTGTCCTCATAGGTTTTGAAAGTATCACTGCCTCTCCTCATATATAGGTGTTCACTGCTCCTCAAACCTCTACTTTTTTCTCTAAATTTATTTTCTAAAATATTTCAAACCATTTTGTACAATTTATAAGAATTTAACCAATTCATTTTTATCCAAGTGTTGGGAACAAATGTTCTTCTCTCCATCTGAGATTGATCCATGTGTAGTCCTAACCCATAACTCCCTGTTTGAAATTTTCAGTTGTCTAAAACTACTTTACTACAACATGGTATTTTCTTTTATGGTGTAGTAATATTATTCCACAACTTTACTATAGTCTATCACCTTAAACAATATCATAGAATGTGAGATCAATCAAAATATTCATCATGGACTTCTTTCCTGTGGAATAGTGTCCTGTAGTTGACAAGATCCTAAAATCCCGCACGAATAACTCCTATTAACTTACCTCATCATGATTTCCCTCCACAATCATTGAACTTTCCAATGAAATAATCCATTTTTAGTGGTTTGGACACCTGTAGACTTGGAAATCATTTTATCTACCTAAATCACACCTTCCATGTCACAAGGAATTTCTGTGGTGTGTATATTTCCTCTTTAACATGATTGTGGAGTATCATGTTCTTCATGGATTAACATCCCTTAAAACATCAGTAAAACTAAAATCTGGTTGATAAACCCTACATTTTTATCCTTAATGCTATGACATGTTCCACATATTTACCTCTATGTAATCCAAGTGACTAAGATGATTTTACCTTTATATGAACTTTTCCCTTATGTGATATTCCTCACATAACCTAGACAACCCTTACGTAGATAAGGATAACCCTTAATCATACTTCATAGTGTATCCAACTTCACTACAGTATAGTACAAACCCTTGTGCAAATGACACCATGGAATGGCACTTATGCAGCTTCAAGTTTACCTTTATGCAGCTTTCCTCTAGGGCATAGCCCCTTCCTCTGTGGCATAAACCCAACCCTATGAAAATTTCACCACATCTTGACCCTTATGCAAACTGAATTTCTTTTCTGAATTTTTCATAATGAATTCTTATAGTTGTTGAAAACATATTTTATTATGAATTTTTTTGTTAACAGGTGAGAGAGAAGTTTTTGGAAGTTTATTAAGAAAGTTTTGTTATTAAGCTACTGAAAGTCTATTAAGAATGTTTCTTTATGAAGTTGATGGATCAAGTTAGAAAGTTTCATTAACTTTGTTAAGAATTTTTCTTACAAATTCATAAGGGGATAAGGTTCTCATCAAAGTTCCTAACATCATGAAAATATCATGATCCAATCATTTTTTTCAAAGGGAGAGAGGTACGAATTTGTCACCAAACAAAGTTCACCGGATGTAGATTTTTTAACATGGTTCTCCGAATAGAAAGAGATTCAGAAGAAGTTTGAAGTATTTGTTTATATAAAGGTTCTAAATATAGATTTTTGAAATGATTTAAGATGTGTCAGCGAACACAGATTTCTAGATAGAAATTGATCGGCTGAATTGTGGCTAAAGGGAGAGTTGTAAAACTTTTTTACCAAATGTACTTTATTGGAAATAGGTCACCATATGCAGATAATTATACAGATGAAAGTGAACGGATATGTAAGGGTATATGAATTCTATGGGGAGAAATGTACAAAAATATTTCTAGATATAGTTTTTCATGAAATTAATGCTGTTGAAGTTTGTACAAAATGTGTGGAGAATAGTTTTGTAATGAGCTCAAACCAACATGTGTAGATGACTGGATAGATGTTCTGGATAGAGATTTTAAATAAAAGAAAATTCATAGTTTTGTACAGAGAAAATGTTCAACTCTAATAAATAAAATAAAAATGTGCAGAAGTCTAAAAAATGAGAAGTTGAAATTTGAGTTTTTATCTATGTAAGAATAGATGAGAAATCAATTTCAAAATCATTATAAATAGAAAAAAGAAATTTGAATAGGGAACTTGACAGAGAAGTTTCATGTAATAGGAGTCTTTAGAAATTTCAACAATATAGACAATTATCTCGAACCGCTCATGTTTTTAATACAAAGATAGATGGAGTTTTCATACATACAGTTTGTATAAAGTTCATTTGGATATGTTTTATATTGCAGACTGTATGAATTTCAATGTTGATAATTTATAAATTTGGTTTCTAAGGGAAGGCTAACAAATCAATTCCATTGGACAAACAATTCTGAGAAGTTTTTTTTTTGAGTAAATTTTGAGCTGGGGAAGGATGACCAGATAGAGTCATCCAAATGAATTAAAGTGGATAAGTGAAATTTTGTCAATAGATGGAGGAGTTTCTAAATAAGACACTAGAAAACATTCCTCTTGATAGATATTTAGTAGTTTTACATAAATATTTGTAAATACCTATTAAGAATGATGATGTTGTATTATTTTTCAATTAGTTTGTTATCTATCTAAGATAAGGAAGATCAAATAAGTTCATTAATGCTGAAGTTAAAGAAGTTTGAAGAATGTTATGAGCATTAGAGAACTCACGAAGGTTCAAGAATGTTCATGAATATTCTAAAAGAGTTGATAAGCGTCCAGTAAATTTTAATTAAGAGAGATATTCAGTTTTAGAATTTTAGTGAGTAGGAAAGTGAAATTAGTTTCTTGTCTTTACTGCCTTGGTAGAAACCAATAAATAGGGAGTGAAAAGTAGAACTATACTTAACAATGTTCACAAGGAAAAAAAGCTAAAATGATGAATATTTTGGGTCAGAGTGAGTTTTCAACCGAGATTAATTTTAATTTGAGGAAAAGTACCATACATAGTTTTAGTATAGAGAAATCATACAGGGAATTCATTTAGAGAAACCAGAAAAAGAGTAACTGATGGATTTCCCAAGCAGAGTTTGAGGCACAACAGTTTTATTAATCACCTAGAATGCATATTATAAAAGTATCACAGTTTCAATGATGTGCACTAGATGTAAAAAAAATGGATGTATATTTCTAGATGAACCATTGGGAGATGGTTTTACAAAGTTTTTCATCTTTTTTTATCAATTTTATAATAAAAACTTTGTAAACTAATGGGAGTCAGTATAATCATTCTTTTCAGAAGATATAAAAAGTCTAATGAGAGTGGGCTCAAGATGTATTCACTTCTTGATAATATTGAATATCCATGGATCGACGGTAGTCATCATGATAAGGATATAGTTTATCACACTGAGGTCAAACCTTTTAAATCTTGTGTGCCTTCACTTTCTTATCATTTCATGATTGTGCGATTGTTATAAAAATATGATAAGGAAAATAACTCTAACAAGTTGTAGGGATTAAATTTATAAGTGAAAATAAATTTGTAAAATTTCACCTCTGATTCAACCCCACTCCTTCCCAATAGTTCTCACTATCCTAATGAATTCCAAGTGGTATCAAAGGAGGTTCCTCTGTTATATATTTATCATATAAAAAATCAAATCAATGAAAAATAGAGGTATTCTTGCATTCTATGGTAAAAACTATCATGGTTGGAAAAAAAAATTGTACTCAATCATCTGTCACTTGTCCTAGAGGTTATTGATGCAGGTACAATTAGGTTTCCAACCATGAATAAAAATTCTCCTATAATGTTTTCTAAAAAAATATTGAGGTTGATGGGAAATATAGAAATAATATTATTATGAATTTTTTATAAAATGTTTTCATGAAGGTGATGGGTCTCAAAACATCCAAAGAAACTCATGAAAAACTCAAAATTGGATTCGAGAGAAAGACCAAATTGAAGAAAGCAAAGTTACAAATCTGGAAAATCAAATTTGAAGATATCAAAATGGGAGATGAAGAAACTATTGATGAGTAATTCCCCATAGTTAATGAAATTTTATGAAATATTATAGGATTCAAATATGTCTTGAAATATTCTAACATTTTTAAGAAACTCATAAGAAACTTCCCAATCATATTTGATTCTAAAATCCCTACTTTAGAAGATAAAGATGATTAATATCCTTATGAAATATCTTTTGAAGCTATGAGAAAGTTAAAAATTAAAAAAAGTTGATCATGGGTCAATGAAACTTAATGAATCAAAAGATAATGAATTTTATGCTGAAAAAAATGAAAAATCATGTCTATTATCTTTAAAGATTACCTGGAAATTAGAGGAAATTTTAAAGTAAATCTCCCATTTATATGTTTTGAGTGTAGATGAATTAGCCATTTTTCTATGAATTTCCCTAAGAAGAAAGTTGGAGAATATGCATATGATTATGAAGAAAAGCATTAGTGGAAGAAGTTGAACAATACTTTAAAAGAAGATGATAAATTCACCAAAAGTAAGAAAAAGTTCACTAGGAAGAATAGAAGAAGCATGGTGAGTAAGAAAGTTTATTATAACTCTACTTATAATAGTTCATCAGAATATGAAAATCTAGATAAGTTTTGAAATTTCTTTTCTAATTTTTAAAAGAAGGAAGATACTTCCAGCAATAAAAATGAAAAAGGTAAAGAAAACTACAGGTAGTTTTTGCTGAGATCAGAACTCGCGGCATGTCTTGATCGAAACACAAAACTCAAGAAAGAGATCAGAATAATAAAGGAAACCGAAAATAATAATTAATAAAAAATTTCTTAAACAAGGATATGAATATATTTATGAGATAAAAGCCTCAAGTTGAAATTTTTTGAACAAGGAAAGATAAAGGGAATGTTGGTACTAGGGTGTACACCAGAATTTGGTGGGCCGGGGATTTAAAATTTTCTTTCACTGTAGCGACAAGACTTCATTATCTCTAGTGATATGAGCCCTAGTATGGTCTTATGATCTTGTGTGGTTTAATTATATCATAAAAAATAAATTAATGACTACCTTGTTCTATTTTGAAGTGTGCACGTTTGTTACTAGTTGTTGGAGACCATTTCTCGGATGATCTGACATCGAACCCCTCAAGATCATCCAAAAAATACTTCTTGAATATATGAATGTTCTTTTTGTTAGAATTTGTGTGATAGAATAGAGCTCCAATGATCTATTTAACACTGCATCGATCACCATGATCCTATGCCTTTGATTCACAAAGGCGAACTTGGATTTTTCACTCATATTGATCGATTCTCTCTCTAAGATTTGGGAGGAGAGAGAAGACCTCAATTCTGACTCATGAATAGTTCATTAGAATGATCTTCTCTCCACTTATATAGTGGATATTCATAATACTCGATTAGGTTTCCCCGATACTCATGAATTAAATGTGCACTAAATAAGTGATATAAATAATTAATTATGATGAACTAACTATGCCATAAATATTATTTATATTTTATCATGTACCTGTAATATATATTAAATATATTACATGATAAAACCTGAGTCATTAACATGACTCATAATTCTCAATAATATTAAATGAACCTAGAATATTAAAATAACATTTTTTCCATATAATATTAATCCTCATATTTACCACTTCTAAATACTTTTAATAAATAAATTCAAGAAAATTATTCTTCAATTTAATAATAATTTGTTTATTTATTTATTTATTAGAGATTGATAAAACTTAGACAACACTCATACCATGTTGTGGGGCTCACCATGTCCCGTATACCTATTCACCAGAATAGGGTAGATTCTTGAATATGCTATTATGTGTGACCCTATAGGCCCTTATCTTGATACACTATTACAAAAATGGCCTTTAATAGTGCTAAAAATGGCCTTTATCAGTGCTAGAAAAGTGATGACTACATGAGCAAGGTTAAAATCTCTGGTATTTTATTAGTGCTTATAAAATCACTAATAAAGTAGACCTTTATCGTCACTTTTAAAAGTGCTGATAATGGGTCAAACTATAGTGTGTCGTAACAGCACACCACAGCACCAAAAACACACCAGATATCAATAAAAACAAGTCCCAATACAGGATTTAAATAAAATTAAATTTATAACACAAACACAAGAAAAAAACTATGTTATAGACTTTTCAAACATTGGTTCATACAATTACATAAACACAAATTATTATATACATTCAAAAACATCAATGTTCCTTTTAATCCTGACCCGACTCATGCTATTTTCAAACAAACCACCACTAATAGAGTAAAATAATCCACCTATATAAGAAAAAAAATCTTATTTTAGTAATAAAATAAATTAATTAATTAATTGAAAGTGTTAATCTTATTAAAATTGATGTCAATTTTAAATAAAAATACACACTTAGAGTCATACCGGTTACATTATGCATCGGATTGAGGTGCGGCTGATTCCTACACATCATAAATGACTTATGGATCATTTTCCTAAAGTATTTAAACAATTTGAATGTGTTTTCTTAGTTGTGAGTAGGTCAGTTGTCTTTTTTACTAAAATTGATGTAAATTTTAAATAAAAACATGCACTTTGAGTCATATCGGTCACACCATGTGTCGGATTAAGGTGAGGATGATTCATGCATGTCTCAAATCACTTATGGATCATTTTCATAAAGTATCAAAACAATATGAATGTGTTTGTTTGGTTTTTAGTAGGTTAGTTTTTTTTACTAAAATTGATATTAATTTTAAATAAAGATGCACTTAGAGTCATAGTAGTCACACAGTGAATTGGATTGAGGTGCAGATGATTCCTATATGTTCCAAACCACTTATGGGTTTTTTCCTAAAGTATTAAAACAATCTAAATGTGTTTTCTCAGTTTTGAGTACATCACTTGTATGTTTTACTAAAATTTTATTTTAAACTTGAAACACACAATTTGACTCATACGGATCACATTGTGTATCGGTTTGATGTGAGACCAATTCCTACATGTCATAAATTATTTATGAACTTATTCCATAAATTATCAAGAAAATTCAAGTGTGTTTTCTTGGTTTTCAGTGAGTGAAACTTTTTAAATTCAAATGTCGATTTTAAAATCATAATAGACACATTGATTTAGTTGTTTTTTTTACTAAAATTAATTTCAATTTAAAATAAAAATAAGTACTTGGAGTCATAATGGTCACATCGTGTGTCGGATTGAGGTGCGGCTAATTCCTACATGTTCCAAAGTATCAAAACAATCATAATTTTCAATGTTATCATGATTTCTATTAACTTTATTTGTCAAACTACCAGCACTACATGAGAAGTTTCAAACAAACCGCATCAACTCGAAAAAAAGAATCCACCTGTATAATAAAACAATTATTATGTGAGTAATACTAAAAATAAATATATTAAATATAAATATGAAACAATACATTAATTATATGGACAATAATTTCACTCTGAAAACATCAATATTACCTCTGTAATTGATTAAAGGAAGTGTTGTTTCTCTTCTTGAAAATGTAGTGAAGGTAACTTGAAATAAAGTGATAAATGCACCACTACATGGGTGAAAAGGTTTTAAGAGACATGAATCATGAAAGTTGGACAAAGCACCCCAACTCGAAAAAAAAGAATCCACCTGTATAAGAAATCAATTATTATGTGAGTAATACTAAAAAGAAATAAATTTAAAATAAATATGAAACAATATATTAATTCTATGGACAATGATTTTACTATGAAGACTTCAAGATTACCTCTATATTTAATAAGGGGTAGCATCATTTCTCTTCCTACAAAGGTAGTAGAGGTAACTTGAAAGAAAGTGACAAATGCACCAGTATAGGGGTGAAAAGGTTTTAAGGGAGAATAAGCATGAAAGTTGGACAGAGCACCCCAAATCGAAAAAAAGAACCCACCTATATAAGAAAATAATTATTATGTGAGTAATACTAAAAATAAATAAATTAAACATAAATATGAAGCAATGAATTAATTATATGGATAATGATTTTATTGTTCAAACATCAATATTACCTCTATAATTGAGCAGAGGTAGTGTTGTTTCTCTTCCTGGAAAGGTAGTGGAGGTAACTTGAAAAAAAGTGATAAATATATCACTATAGGGGTGAAAAGGTTTTAAGGGAGAAGAAGAATGAAAGTTAGAGAGAGCACCCCAAATCGAACAAAAAAATCACTTGTATAAGAAAACAATTATTATATGAGTAATACTAAAAAAATAAATTAAACATAAATATAAAACAATACATTAATTCTATGGAAAATAATTTTACTATGAAAACATCAAGATTACCTATGTAATTTAGCAGAGGAAACATTGTTGCTATTCCTACAAAGGCAGTGGTTGTAACTTGAAAGAAAGTGATAAATACACCATTGCAGGGGTGAAAAGGTTTTAAGGGAGAAGAAGTATGAAAGTTAGACAGAGCACCCCAACTCAAAGAAAATAATCCACCTGTATAAGGAAACATTTATTATGTGATTAATACTAAAAATAAATAAATTAAACATAAATATGAAACAATACATTAATTCTATGAACAATGATTTTACTATGAAAACATCAATATTACCTCTATGATTGAGTAGATACAGCGTTGTTTCTCTTCCTATAAAGGCGTGACACATGGAAAGAAATTTTCTAAAATAAACAAACTCTACAAGGAATAATGAAAATTAAATCAGTGTTTCATTATATAATTTTTCAACAAAATAGAGAAAGTATATTGTAACATTATATTTAAATCTTTACAAATGGTTTCCTACAATATAGTTTGTTCTTCTATCATGTGCAGAAGATATTGTATGGATGAGTAGTCAAAAATTTAATTTAGATTATGTTAATACAGTATAGAACATATAATATTATGAGGAAAACATAATATATAAAAAAATACTTTTAACTTCTCATTTAACCCTCTTTATTTTTTTAAAAGGTTTTAAGGATTTGGTTCCTCTATTGAGAATCCAAATCCCCTCTTTTTGGTCCCCTCTAAAATACAAGACATTGTTTACATTGGGACCAACATGAACTGATTATGATGTCCCAATGAAAGGGTCATCCTCAGTTGAATTTTCATCTGACTCAACATTTGTTTTAGTCGCCAACAGGACAATTGACCAATTCTTATTTGTTGGATCAGAGACATAAAATACTTGTACTTCTTGTGATTCCATTATGAAAAAATCATCTTTTTCCCCTTCCACACTAAAATTCACCTTTACAAATCTCATTTCATCAACTTTCACTCCATTGATATTGTCAACCCATTTGAAACAGAAAAAAGGCACTTGAAATGTTGTATAATCCAACTCATATATCTGTTTGATAATCCCAAAATATGACATATTTGCATAAATTATATTTTTATCCGTGGAACCAGATATGTGCATCGCTTCAACCACAAGCGTAACACCACTGTTTTGCATCATACTGAAGTCATTGTGTTCTTTTTTATAGAACATATAACCATTGCTTACAAAACCAGCATAAAATATAACATTTTCATTCAGTCCTTTGGATATCCATTGAATTTTTTCAGTAATTGAATTCATATTTTCATATAACTCCTTATAAATTTTATCTATAAACCATCCAATAAACTATTGATTATGTATATTTGATATCCATCCTTCAACCCTTTATGGATTCAAATCTCTAAGAATTTATTTGTGGGCTTCAATGTATGGATCAACATCTTCACTATTATATAATATGTAAATATGTGCATGCTCCCTCTTTATCAAGGTAATTGTAACAACATCTCTTCCAGAAATCCATTCTCCAATAAGGCATTCGTTGTGACAAGACTTTGGGAGACTGATGCTTTCAATATCTGATAGGTAATCGGTACATATTTCAGTATCTTCTTCAACAATATATTGTTATGTAATACAAACTTCTATTCAACTTGGATTCTTGACATACCCTTTCAAAATCTTCATATATCATTCAATGGGATACATCCATCTGTAATAGACATGACCCCATATTTGAACCTCTCTGATCAAGTGAATCATGAGGTGGACCATTATATCAAAGAATGATGGTGGGAAGAACATCTATAATTCACATAATATGACTGCAATCTCCTTATTCATGATGGGAAACTTCACCAGGTCTATAAATTTACTGCATATGGCTTTGAAAAATAATTATATTCAGGTTTATATATGTCATACATTTTGAGGTGGAATGTAACAGAAAGCAATAAGCATTAAATCTTGTATCAAAACATGACATTTGTTTGATTTTAGTCCTTATAAATTCAACTTAGTCATGGACACAACATTCTTGATATTTGATGAATACCCCTATAGAATTTTTACACTAGTAAGGAAAATGAAAAATTACAATTTTTCCAGTCTGGACAGAGTGTAAGTTGATGGAGGAAGAAAAGTATGACTTTTATGTAGGAACCACGAGAGATGCTGGAAATGGAGTATGGTTTGTGTTTGTTGTCAATCCTCATTGTATGTTTAGAAATTTTTTCAGGAAAGGGATCGTACAGTTCAAGCGGGAAACAATATTGAAGGTGGCATCTTTACCCAGTGTTTTCCAAATTTTTTGGTCCAAAAAGTGGAATATGGAGAAAAGGTTTTTTGTAAAAGGGAGTTGCACGCAAGATTAAAGGGTGTTTAGAAACTTTCATGAAAGGCTTGATTTCGGATCAGTACATCAAAATATGGATAAGACAAAAAGTGCACACAAGACATAAAATGTGCGTGAAAAATGAGGTTGCGCAGAAGAAGCTTACGTGCCCAATGCGACGTCAAAAGGGGTTTTGCGTGCTCATGAAGAATCTTGCACGCACTGACAAAGACATATTGGAAACTTGTGTGCAGGTTCATAAAGGCCTATGAATATGCAGCTACCCCCATGGAAGGATAGATATAATTTTCCAATGAAAATATGGTTGCTCTGTCGTACGAAATATTTGTGCATGAAAGAATTGTACAGAGTTAATATTTCACACAAGGTGTTCTGTTAGTCTGAAAAGACCAAGTGAACCCTTCAGTGTAGTTGTGTGAAAGATAAGTGTTGCACAAAAAGTAGGGTTTTCACAAAATTCATCTTGCACGACAAATCCCAAATCTTTCATGTATGTTTATGTATTGCGTGCAAGTATAGTGTTAAGCTTATGAAAGGATTTTGAATATTCGGTTTGTGTGATCAATGACTTCAAGTGAATCAATTCAGGACTTTGATGCAAGTAGTGTCTCGTGCTGGACTGGGACAAAGACTTCAATGAAAATCTATTGAAGAGACCCTCAAGTCAATAAACTGCATAAGACTTCTCCCATGGTAGTGATCAAGGGGGAGTCGATGGAAGTGTTATGAGGTACGTAGTGATTTATCCCTGAATTTTTTTAAAGGTAGTGTGCCTGGAATAGAGTGATTGTGTCTGAACTATTTTAGTCTGAAACTAGCAAAGATTAGTGGATTTTTGTACGACCAAAACAATGTCAGTGTATGCTCCTTGGATGTATCCTTTTGTGGTGAACCAAGTAAAAGTGTTGTGTGGTCTCTTTGCATGTGATTGTTTATTTGTTGTTCATATCCATCATAAAATTTTAACACAATGTGGGAACAAGATCATACACTTTAAAAGAAAAAGTCGACACCTTGATTCACCCCTCCCCTCTCAGGGCATCCCGGGGTCCTACAAGTGGTATCAGAGAAAGGTTACATGTGTTAGATCTATTCGTTTCCATTATGGAAAATTCAGCCCATGTTAGGGGAGTCCCCCTCTTCGATGGAAGTAATTTTAAAATTTGTAAGAACATAATGATATATCATCTAAGATCTCTTGGAATGGAAGTATTCTATGATACTTTTCAAGGAATACAGGTTACTGATCCAATAGGGCTAGCTATGACGGAGATAGACTGAAAAATTCTTGATGCGGATACTAAAGCATAGAATGCTGTCTTCGCAGCTCTTTCAAATCAGATTTATCTAAAGGTGATGAGTTTCAACTTAGAAAATTCTATGTGGGATAAACTTGAAAATATCTATAAAGGAGATAATAAAGTAAAGGAGTAAAAACTTCAAGTACTTTAAAACAAGTTTGAAAATCTGAAGATTCACCCTAATGAGAATCTAGACTCCTTCAATCAAGTTACTAAATTTGTAGGATCAATTCGAGTACTAGGTGAAGAAATAAAATACATTGGCATTGTAAAGAAAATATTGAGAATACTTTCACCCATTTACAATACAAAGGTGTTATCTCTTGAGGAAAGAGATCTCTCCAGGCTCTCTCTATATGATCTACTGAGTATCCTGGTGGCATATGAAATGAGAGTCAAACTGGAAGACGCTACGACTCGTGTGAGTAAGGAAATAGAATTAAAAGCTATAGAAAAACTAAAAATTTCAGGAGATAGTAGTGGTGAGAATGATGAGGAAAAATAAATTCTTTCTCTCATTTCTAAGAAATTCAAGAAAGGAAGAGGAAAATTTGAAGGCAAGCTGCCTTTGGCGTGTTTTCGTTTTGGTAAAGTTGGGAACATAGCCTCTCAGTGCTCAAGGAAATTTGATGATGAAGAAATTGAAGTTGAAAACATTAAGAACCCTCAAAAAAGGTTCGTCAAAAAGTGAAAATTCAAATTTTAAAAGAAACTGTAGAAAAATAGTTTTGTGTGTGAATAAAATGATTAGGATAATGATTTCTATGAGGAAGAGGAACTATAATTTAAATCTGGAAAACATGCTTACATGATGGCCACTGTTGAAAAATCAAAACCATCAGAAGATAATGGTGAAGATAATCAGTTGAAAACTAATACCAATTCCAAGTTTTAACTTAAGGATGTTTTTGGTAAGCTTAAGATTAAATTTAAGAGATTCAATAAGTGGAAATAGATTGTAGAAGAATCATATAAATATGTTGATTAGATTGAAGCTGAAATTGAATGACTGAAAGAATTTATGAAAGTACAGTCTAAAATCCTTGAAAGCACAGATGATGTAGTGGATCTGAAGCTGAGAATTGAAGAGCATGCAATGGTAATCAATGAACTCACCTTCAGACTGGTAGAAAAGTCCAAGAATGCTAAGGGTCTTGAATATGAAGTTGTTACTCTTAAAAGTAAACTTGAGAGTGAATCAATTTTAAAATAATCAAGGAAGAAAATACAATTTGGAAGGTTATTAGATGATGAGCTGTTGGAGATAGAAAAACATGGTTCTAATAGAGTTGAAAAGATTTTTAATGATCAAATACCCACTTACATGGGAAACAGTGGAATCAGTTGTGTGGTTGAATCATCAAATGCTTCAAATAAAGGTGACCAAAATAAAGGAAAGTTGAAAGTGGGTCTTGTGGAAAAGATACCTGAAGTTATGAAAAATAAACCCCCAATTCAATTTGAAATAACAATAGAATACTATCCTCGATCCTCTAGGAATAACATAGAGTCAAACTATTATCCCACGGAAGAAGGAATGAGTATAAATAGAAGTGAGAAGATATTTCCTCTCATGAATTGTCATTTATGTGGATATCTAGCCCATACCATGTCTTATTGAAAAGATTCAAGGAGCTATTTGAATGGTTAAGAGATAGGAGTTAAAAAAATGAGAACAAATTCATATCCTACTTTATTTAGAAGAAACAATTTCTATGGATATTGTTTTTTTTATAACTTTAGACATAAAGCTATTTATTTCAAGCAGAGGAGTGAAGTAGAGAACTCATATCGAAGTCAGATAAAAGTCAATGTTCATCAACAGGATAGTATTTCTCTTTCAAATAGGTTTTCTCCTCTGGAATAAGAGTTTAAATATGAAGAACACGTGTACATGAAAGAGAGAGTTGAAAGGCTATCAGTTTCCTACACTCAACCCAATATCTCATGGAAAGAAAAGAGGAAAATTGAAAAATCCAATCTTGGAGAAGTATCCCTCAAGGCTGAAAAGAATAAAAGCACCTAGATTCTTGATAGTAGATGTCCGTCCCACGTGATGGATAATGTAAACCTATTAATGAATGTTAATAAAAATGTCAATGGAACAGTGAGGTTCGGTAACGATGGTGCTTTGAAGATAAAAGGTTATGGTGGTACTGAGCTAGATAATGGAGAGATGAAGAAAACTAAATTCCTTTATGTGGACGGTCTGTGTTATAATATTCTAAGTTTGATTCAACTATATGACTCAAGTCTTATTGTGACATTCAATCACAATGGATGTACTATAAGAGGAAAGTCCAGGAATCCTCTCATGAAAGGTTGTAGAACGGATGGAAACTTATATCAGGTCGATAGCAACGAGAACATTTGATACCTAATAGTTTAAGAGGAAAACAATTTGTGGCATCATATATTGGGGCACATCAATCAGAAGGACATGGAAAAGATATCAAAGCTGAATATAGTCATGGATATCCCTAGTCTGAAGCATGGACGAGAAAAGACCTATGATGCCTGCATGTAAGGGAAGTTGGTCTGTAGTTCCTACCAGCCAAAGAAGAAAAGAGCATCCAATCTACTTGATATCATTCATACAGACATATATGGGCTGATAAATGTTTCTAGAACACAAGGATAAAGGTACTTTTTTCTTTTCATAAATGATTACAGTAGAATGGCATGTGTGATTGTTATACACAGGAAGCGACAAGTGATTGATTGCATGAAAACCTATCAACGAATTGTTGAGAATGATATTGGACATAAGATCAAAGTCGTATGGTCTAAAAATGGAGGGGAATACACATCCATTGAATTTTAAAATTACCTAGAGAAGTATGGGATACAACATGATGTGGCTACTGTGAGAACTCCATAGAAAAATGGATTGGTTGAGCGTAGGAATCGACAGGTAAAAAATATGGCTAGAACTATACTGATCGAGAGTTGTATTCCTTGACATTACTGGAAAGAGGTAGTTCAAAATGTAGTGTATATTCAAAATCAAATAGGGCTATATATGGGTGATACAAAAACACCATATGAATTGTGGAATAGAAGGAAGCCCTCTTTGAAATATTTTCGTATTTTTGGAAGAAAAATTTTCATTCGAAACAAAGAAGGAAATAAAAGAAAGTATAGAGACAATGAAAATGAAGGAATATTTCTTGGATACTCAATGAATAGAAAAACCTAAAAGTGTTTCAATAAGTGATTCGGAAGAATTATGGAAATTAGAGATGTTAAGATCATTGAAGAAAAAAATGATTTTTTTAAGGAATTCTTATGCTGATGTGATAGAAAATGAGGAAGAATTTGAACATGGAACAAATTCTAATATAGAGGTAGAGAAAGGTGTACAAAACTCTTAGGAGATACATCATGATGTTGACTCAGAAGAAGAATCAGAAGAAGAATCTATAGCTGGAGAGAATTTGATCGAACCCCAAAGGAGAAATTGAAGAGCATAGATTGATCAGTCCAATATTATTGGGTATCGGAATGCACTTACATAGACAGTGAGAATGATTAATAATACACAATCTATATTTTTATCAGTTTTGGAACCATCCTCATTTGAAGAAGCTGCAAAGGATGAGTCATGGGTCAAAGAAATGAATAAAGATTTAGATCAGATTGACAAAAATCAAACTTGTGATCTTTTCAAGAGACTCTAAGGTCAAAATGTGTTTGGTACGAAGTGTATTTTCAAGAAAAAATTTGATGAGCATGGAAATTTGATCATAAATAAGGTGTGTTTGGTCTTTAAAGGATATTCACAAATCTAAGGTGTTGATGTTGAGGAGATGTTTTCTCTAGTAGGAAGACTGGAGTCAATCGGGTTTTTTCTTGACATGGCAATCCAATGAGGTTATAAAGTGTATCAAATAGATGTCAAGACAACATTATTAAATGGGGTCTTGGAAGAAGAAGTATACATTGAAAAAACTATGGGGTTCTTTCTTGTCAATGATGAACTAAAGGTTTTCAAATTAAATAAATCTCTCTATGGCCTGAAATAGGAACCACGGGCATGGTACTCTCAGTTGGACTATTATTTGAGAAAGATTGAGTTTAAAAGTGGTGGATTGGATCATAATATTTATGTAAATAATTCTAAAAAGTATTAGTTCATGGTATTTGTATACATGGATGATATTGTCTTTGGTGGAAGAAGGCAGGGATCAGTGGATAAATTTTCCAATCACATGAAATCAGAATTTGAAATGTCTATGATTGGTGAGCTCACATACGTTTGAGGGCTTCATGGGTTATACTTTGTTGTAGGAAAATATAGTGAACTATTAGTGTTCTCTGATGCTGACTGGGATGGTGATGTAGTGGATAGAAAATACACCATTGGTGGAGCATTCTATATTGGGAAGAAATGTATGGGATGTTTGAGCAAGAAATACGAAATTTATTCTCTTAGTACTACTGAATATTAATATATATCCTCTACAAAGTCATGCACTCAGTTACTCTAGATGAAGTAGCAACTGGCTGACATAGGTGATGAGGTGAAACAACCAATGGTGATTTACAGTGATAATAAGAGTGCAATTGATCTTATGAAGAATCCTATTCATCATTCTCATACAAAAAATATTGAAATCATATATCACTTCATCAAGGAAAAAGTTGAACAAGTCATGATCAAAATGGACCATGTGGGAACCAATGAGAAAGTGGATGACATTATGACCAAGCCGTTGTCAGCGACTGTGTATGAGAAATATTGGTTGAACCTCAGTGTTCAGCCACCTCCTAGTGCATGAGGAGGCTACAAAATTTCCCCTCCCCGGTTATGTTAACTATTTTTAATCTATTTTTTGATGTGATTCAGGCTTATAGGGGAGATAATATCTAGGGGGAGTGTGTTTTTAGCTGTATAATGAAAAAATACTGGTCTTTCGGTTTATTGTCAATGGGGGAGAAAGAATAAATTCCGAAAATGTAATGATTTTGTGTCATGATGAGAATTTGGTGTTTGGATGAAACAATTCAGGGCATATAATGATTCTATGTCAAGATGAGAATTCGGTGTTAGGAGAAGAAGGAATAAATTCAGGACATGTAATTCCTCTGTATCTGATGAGAATTTGGTGTTAGGAGGAAACAATTAAAAGAATGTAATGCTTCTTTGACACAGTAAGAGAATAGATTAAACATCTTTAAGAATTCCAAAACATGGGAACCCAATTCAAGCTTCCCCTATTGTTTTCTACACTGAGCATTTCTCACGTAGACTTAAAGTGTTGGCTGAGTTGATTCTTATATTTTAGGTTTTGATAGTGGATGGTGCTCTATTGAATTTATCTAGAGATTGCCATCAAACTCAAAGGGGGAGATTGTTGGATCCATGACCAATGCTGGAAATAGAGTATGGTTTGTGTTTGTTGTTAATACTCATTGTATGTTTAAAAATTTTCTAGGAAAGGGATCATACAGTTCAATTAGGAAACAATATTGAAGGGGGTGTTGTTTCCCAGTGTTTGACAAATTTGTGGGTCCAAAAATTGGAATATGGAGAAAAGGGTTTTTGGAAAAGGGTGTTCTACACAAGATTGAAGGGTGTTTAGAAACTTGAGCGCAAGGCCTGATTTGGGATTAGTGCTTCAAAATATGGAAAAGGAAAAAAGTGTACACAATACATAGAATGTGCAAGAAAAATGAGGTTACACAGAAGAAGCTTACACGCGCCCAATGCGATATCAAAATGGGTTTTGTGCACTCATGAAGAATCTTGTGCACACCGAAAAAAATACATGTCGGAAAATTGCGTGTAGGGTCATCGAGGCCTACAAATAGGCAACTGCCCCCATGGAAGGATAGAGAGAATTTTCCAACGAAAATCTGGTTGCTCTTCCATGTGAAAGATTTGCATGTAAATGAATTGTAGAGAGTAAATCTTGCATGCAAGGTGTTCCTTAGTCTAAAAAGACCAAGTGAACCCTTCGGTGTAGTTACATGAAAGATAAGTGTTGTGAAAAAAGTAGGGGATGCACAAAATTCATCTTGCATGAAAAATCCCAAATCTTGTGTGCATGTTCAGGTATTGCGCGCAAGTGTAGTGTTAAGATTCTAATAGGCTTTTGAATATTTGTTTTATGTGATCAGTGCTTTCAAGTGCATCAATTCAGGACTTTGATGCAAGAAGTATCTCATGTTGGACTAAGACAAAGAATTCAATTCAAATATATTGAAGAGACCCTCAAGCCAATAAACTGAGTAAGACTTATCCCATGGTAGTGAGGAAGGGGGAATCGATGGAAGTGTTCTGAGGGACGTAGTGAGTTATCCCTGAATTTTTGTAAAGGAAGTGTTCTTGGCACAGAGTTATTGTGTTTGAACTCTTGTACTCCACAACTATTGAAGATTAGTGGATTTTGGTATGACCGAACCACTGTCAGTGTATGCTCCTTGGACTTAGCCCTTTATAGTGAACCAAGTAAAAGTGTTGTGTGGTCTCTTTTCATGTGATTATTTAATTATTTTTCATATCCATCATACAGTTTTAAGACATTCCTACCAACCTGGGAACAAGATCCAAAAAATTAAAAGAAAAATTTGACACCCTAATTCACTCATCCCATCTCACGGCATCCTGGTGTCCTACATTTTACCCTTCACTAGTGCCAACTCTTCCCTGATCCTCATTTAAATCAAGTAAAACCTAGACTTGATGCTATATTTTATTTTTATAGAAACATTTAGAAGTTTTCCAATAACACTATAAAATACATTTTTTTTCAACATGCATAACATCAAGAAAATGTCTGACATGCAAACAATTCTGATATAATAATTCAAATAAAATTGACCTCTTATTCCATCCAGATTTTTTTAGGTTTATCAAAAATGGTTTACTGAAAATAGTGTCACTCTTTTTTACTTTTTTGTATAGATGATGACCCATTGCTGGAGATGGTGTTGTACCTTGTTAGATATTCTCATAGAATGTTGTCGTCCAAGAGCGGTATTTATGTCATCAAGGTAAAAATTTCCAATTTCATAAAAATATAGTCTTCGCGGAATGTTTCAACCAAACTAAGTATGTAATTTTTTCACAAATAGGACACCCCTACATTCCTTTAATGTTATAGCCTGATAAATTTCCATAAGTGGGGAAGTAATTTATTTTTCAATACAACATGGCCCACAATGTAAATTCTTAACTTCTATGAGCATCATACATTGTAATGCATGTATCCCACATCAATTTCAGATCTTTGATCAATGGAGCCAAATAGACATCAATATCATTATCGGGTTTCTTTGGTCCAAATAATAGTAGAGACAATATAAGATATTTGTGCTTCATGCATAACCATGGCGGCAAGTTATAATTTACCAACATGACGGTCCATGTATTATGAGTACTAATCTATACACCAAAAGGATTTATTCCATCTGTAGATAATGTAAGATGAAAGTTTCTCAACTCATCTCCATATTCAGGAAACTCATAATCAATTTTCTTCCACTTAGGAGAATCTTTTGGATGACATAGGTTCCCATATTTAATTATTGTATATGCATGCCATGTTAATTATATCGTGGTTTCCTAACATCCATATAGTCTTCTAAATCATGGAATGATAGTAAAGTACCATACATATTTCGAAGGACTTGTTTCATTTTTCTTGTATTGATCTGTGCCACACTTAGGGCATTTTATTAGTGATTCATGGCCCTTATGAAATAATATGAAATCATTTGGACAAGCATGTATTTTTTTAGATATCATACCCATTGAACATAAAATTCGTTTAACATCATATGTTCAGCATGGTAGTTAATTTTCTTCTAGTATCATATCTTTTAGAAGACCAAGTAGTTATATAAAGCTAGTGTCACTCCATCTGCTGCCATCTTTCAAATTATATAACTTCAATATAGCTGAAAATGTTGTGTATTTAGTACAACCAGTATACAATGATTTCTTGGAACAACTATTTAACTCCTCAAACAACTTTGGACAATCACAAAGGTCATATTCAATTGCCATTGCCATTTATTTCATGAGATCTTTGTCATATTTTACAAAGTTATTCATATCAAATGATTCATAAACTGTAGTATCATCTCAATAAATCTTCACATTAAATTTTTCCTTGGGTTTAGTCCAAAATTTATAACTTTTATCTATTTTGTGAAAAATCAAATGTTCTTCCAACTCTTTTGGGCTAATTTTTCTTGAATAAAAACAATGTAAACACTGACAAAGGATTTTAGAAGGGTCGTTTTCATGGTCTCTTGCAAACTTGATGAACTCTTTAACTCCATCTTCTTATCCATTTGTCAAAGGATTAGCATGCATCCATTTTCAGTTCACATTCATCCTATTGGGTTCCTAAAAGATTGATTTTATATGATATATAAATAAATACACATAAGATATTAATTATCAAAAGTGAAAGTTATAGACAATTATAATAAGGGAAACACAACATTTAATTGTTTCAAAGAATTTTAGTATGTTGAAAAAATGAGTAATTGAATTTAAGAAAATAATTACTCCACATCAAATATTTCTTAAATCCCCTAAACAAATGAAAATATAATATAGACAATTAAAGAGTAATAAGAAACCCAAATATGATAAAATAGAATAATAAACTCTCACTCAATCAACTAGAAGATATAAAACTATATTGGAACAAGTGATGTAGCAATCTAAGGAATTATTATATTTAAAATTAATTTTATATCAATATTTTAAAACATATTAATACTCTTGGGATGTTATATCACCACACTGACCCATCCTAAGAAAATTCAAGTTACTCCAAATGGATATAAATTAGCATTTACTAATGGATTACATGAATAGGAAGTTTACATCAAACAAACAGATAGTTTTCTCATTTTTTTAATATGAGAAAAAAATTTGTAAATTGAAAACGGTGATATATGAATTGAAACAAGAACTAAGAGATTGGTATTTAAGGTTAGATAAATTATTAAAGAAACTTTAATTTAAAAAATGGGGAATTTATCATAATCATTACATAAAAAATAATTTTATGGATAGATTGAAAGTATTTATCAATGTGGATGGCATGATATTTAGAGGTCCAAGAGATGAATGATGATAATAATTTTCTACATTAACAATGACCAATGTTAAAATGTTGTTGATTAGTGAGTTTACATTTTTATTTGTTTATAGAAGAATCGTGGAATTCATGGGATATTTATTTCTCAATCCATGTATGTGAGGGAAGTGTTTTATATATTTCAAAAGGAAGATTGAAAACCCATGTTGACACCCATTGAAAATTGAATAAAATTTTCAAATGTTGTGTATGGAATGTCAATCTATATCATGGAGTGTGGGAGATTCGTTATATGCCAAATTTTTTATAGTAAAAATGTTTGACATACTATTTTTTTACATGTCATATAGCTAGGTATCAAAGTGATTCCATGAAAATCCACTTGTTATTAGTTAAATAAATCCTCAAAAAGGGGTCGGAATTTTTGAAAATCTACTTTTTTGAGTAAGAAATTAGAATGTATTATAGGGGTAAATAGGTCTCAAAAAATATGTATAACTAGAAAGGGTTAATCTAAAAAAGATATTTTTTGTAAATTATTGAGACGGGGAGTAGGATGATGGTGAAATATTATAATGTAGTTGTAAAATAGTACATATCATCAAGGTAGAATATTTCATATATTGTTATTAAAAGGATTTATAAATAATGTTGGATTAATCTAAAGAGAGAGAGAAATAAAATAGATTTTTTTTAAAAGTGTAGAGACATGGGAAGTTAGATTATTGAGAAAATGTACAAAACATTTAACAATAGATATAGTTTCCAAAACAAACCCAAGACAACCATATATCAAACACCTGAGCTGGTCCATGATAGTGTCCAAGGGACATTCTCGATCCCCCTTAGGCTAGAAACAAGCACCGGGGCATGAAAAACAATAGTGGGAATGATTTGGCCAAAAAAAACTAGTAGAAATAAAATTTAAATAAAAAATGTCATGATGCATCCATACATTTGATTCCCACACCAACACAGATAAGTAGAAAAAATAAGATATGAATCGGTATAATATAAAAGAAATCCCTTAACCTATCTCTAACTCCTACACACAAAAAAGCCCTAGTTTCAATTTCTAAAATTTCACATGTATGAAATACCATTGATAAAATAAAGAATGAAAAATATGTATGATATCTTTGGGTGATCAATTTGGGAAATGTAAACAAAATAAAACAACCAACTAAACTCCATGTGACTCTATGTGTCACCATCGAGTCCAGAAACAATAAAATCTCTATGAGAAATCAAGAATTGAATCAAAATTGGAAAATGAGAAAATCAAAAGGCCTACTTCACTAGTATAAATTCACCGGACCACAAATAATGGCATCGTCAAAGAAGAAATTATAAAAGAAACCAAAAATACACAAAGAAAATTGGAAGGTCTACCACGCTCGGTTGAAGAAAATTTGAAACCCTCTTCAAAAACCCTAACTTCAATCAAACACTGGATGTTAGATGAGATGTTTGGGATGCAGTCGAGTGGTGTGATTTGAGGTTCGATTCACCGAGGAGGAGCATCGGCGGTGGGTGGCTTCTACAGAAAGTTTCTGATATCGTGATGAGTTCGCAAATGGTTAGGTTTTTTTAATTAGATCAGGAAACTTTTATCATCTCTTACAAATAAGAACTGATAAAAGGACTTTTTATCAATGCTTTTTAGCACTAGTAAAGGTTTTTCTTTATCAGCATTAAAAAATCGCTGACAAAATCAATATTTATCAGTGCTAGAATTATATCACTGATAAATGTTAATTTTATCAGTGTTATTTTTAGCATTGATAAAGCCTCATCTTTATCAACGTGAAAAAGTGTTGATAAAGATGTTTTTATCAGCACTTATTACTTAAGCACTGATAAAGGATTTATCATTATAATTATAAATAAAAAAATTGTAAATATTTATATATACTTAATAAATATATATAAATATAAATATAGTAAATATATTCCTTTTTAAATATATTTATTATAATTTTATAATTATTTATTTATAATTATATAAATATTTTTAAAAATTAATATTTATATCATTATATATATTTATATAATTATAAATATATATTTAATAAATATATATAAATATAGTAAATATATTCATTATTATAGTAAATTTATTATAAATTTAATAATTATTTATTTATATATAATTATTTATTTATAATTATATAAATACTTTTAAAATTTTCTTTATTTATTTATTTATAATTATAAATATATAATTTTATAAATATAGTAAATGTAAATTTATAAATATTTTTATTTATAAATATTTTTTTACAAATTTATTTTTAATATTATGAATGAATATCTGATTTTAAGTGTATGCATATATGTTAAAAATGAGTGAAATTAAATAAATTAAGAATAAGTACACTTTAAAAATATTGAAAAAATGGATAAGTTTTATGTGTGTGCAATGTATATAAAATGCATTAATTATGTATATGTGAAATCAGTATAACATAGATTTGTTCTATATATGATAAATTGAAAAATTAAACGACATTCAATTATATGTCGAGTATTATACAATTAGTCAATATTTTTAATTCAAATTAATTTTTAATTATAAACCATTATTCAATAAATATATGACTATTTAATGTAAAGCGCATAAATATTTTGTAATATATAAATCATATTTATATACGTTAATATATATCTATATATTTAATATATGAAATCTAATAACATTAATTATCATAATTATCTAATTAATAAAATGTTTAATATTTAATAATGTATAATCAATTTATTCATTTTTATCAATAATTATTTAATTAATAAAATTTGTGATATTTTTTAAATTAAAATAAATTTTTATTTATTATTTATTTCATTATTTCATTTTATTTATTCGGAACTTTATCAATGCTAAAAAAGTGCTGATGAAAGAAATATTTATCAGCACTAAAAATAAAGAATTGATATAGGGTACCCTTTATCAGCACTAAAAATAAAGCGTTGATAAAGGATACCCTTTATCAATGCTAAAAATAAAGAACTGATAATGGTTCTCTTTATCAGTGCTGATAAAAGCTTAAATTTATCAGGGCTTTCCTTAGCACTGATAAATATGTCATTTATTAGCATTTTTTTTTTCTAGCGTTGATAAATACCATCACTGTTAAAAGCAGGTTTTGTAGTAGTGATACCAGTGAATAATATTCTCAAACCAAGAGTTGCCAACGAGCCTGTACCCTAGTGGTTCAAGCTCCTGCTTGGAATCCAAAAGACCCAGGATCAAATCCAGGTAGGGGAGAATTCCCAAGTCACTATAGCAGGGCACTATAGCAGTACTGTAGCAGCGGCGGACTGTAGCAGCGGCAGCACTGTTACGGCAGAGGGACTATTGCAGGTACTGTAGCGGTGGTGGTACTGTAGTAGGGACTGTAGCAGCGCGGGTACTATAGCAGTACTGTACACCGAGGGGTCCTTTGGGCCAAAAAAATGGGCTTTCTAGCCCTGTATGCAGGCCACCTGGCCTTGGGCCTTCGGGCTATGTAATGGGTCACCCTCTACCCAGTCTAAAGAGGTCTTTCCTTTAATAATAAATTGAGGCTTCGGCTCCAACCTTATAAAAAAAATATTCTCAAACCAAGAGCAGAGTCTAACAATACATTAAGACCCCTAAAGAGATAAGGAATGGACAGAGCAACAACAACCAACCTGCAAACATGCACAGTGTAATATAATCTCTTTTTCATACAATATCTCATAAATTAGGATGAACAATTGTTTCATCATCATTTCTTGATTTATTTTTTGTTGATCTATTTTGACGGATTTACCTTCGACTCCAATGGTCATAGATTTAAAAAGGTACTACCATCCTGATCAACCTAGCCAAAGATATCTATTCCTCAACTGGGAAGCGAAAAATCCAATCTTGGCCATTCAACCAATGTCATACCACCAATGACACACGCAATAAAAACTACCTCATCATGAATTCATTATCATGTTTTTCACCTTGAATCAAAGTACGCGGTCAAATGGCACACATTTCTAGTGATCTCAAGTTAGGATACCAATACAAATATCTATATATAGGAACAACCAATGACACCTGAAACATGTGGTGTTCCTATTGGCGGATATGTCCTCATGATCTCAACTACTAGATATCACCAAGTGCGGACTTCATGAGAAGATGTCTCAATAATTATGAGCACCCAACACCTGATAGCCACACATCATCTTTGTCCTATCAGTATGATGTATCTGGACAATAGGACATTACTTTAATATTACTATCATAGTATCTCTAGGTTCTCATTATAGACGGGGATTTACTATATCCCTTTGATATGACACATAATCTAAGGAAATTACCAAAAATATAGTGGATGCAGAAGTATCAACCCTATTATGGTAAGATAAACACATGTATATATATATATATATATATATTTATTTATATCAAAATTTATAAAATTAGTGGTAATAAAAGCACATCTCATGTTGGGTCTAGGGCACCCACTTTCAACACTACCACTTTCACTAGATTCATCTGCTAACAAGTCTCAATATGTTAACTCTTGCATGAGAATCGTGTTTCTACTGAGATATGTCTTTAGTTGGGGGGGGGTCTACCACGTTGTTCTTCGTGGCTACTCTATTAACTATGACTTCACCTCTCTTAGTAAAATCCATCAAGAGATGAAACTTTCAAAGTATATTCTTTGTTCTATAGTGTGACCTAGGCTCCATGGCAAGCACCATTATCGCAGTTTTATCACAATAAACTGGAATAGGTTCTTCTTTCATGACCCTTCCACCAAGGATCTTGTCATGACTACCCCAACCCCACCTTCTATAGGCCAAGGGCTGACGACTAGCACCAAATAGGCATATTCCAAAAAAGGAAGTCATTTTCCTTTAAACCTGTACACATGCACAAAGCTCAAACTATGGAAAGTAAACACAAAGTAACCCACAACTGTCACTGAGACAACTACTAAAAGGATAGTGAAAAATGAAAGTATAAAGGGGCCAGAATACAAGCCCAAAACCACAAAGGAAAGTATAATCTCCATGGTCCATCTGCTCAAGACCCCACCTGAAGGGTAAGTGAAGGGTATCTACCTGTAGCTATAGAAGTATGCCCATCCGTCCCGTCTCACTGTGAACCACCTGGTCCCAGACCACCAAGGTCTTCTTCTAAGTGTCCATCCATCCCATCTCATTGAGCACCACTTTATCCCATATCACAAAGTTCTCCATCGAAGTTTCAATCACCTGCACAGTACACAACACGTGCAGGCGAAGCCTGTGCAGGGGTGACTAACAAAATACTCAGTAGAGACCCCAAACACAAGGAAAAGACCACAAAAGAAGTTGTGCACAAGGTACTATCAGATCACGTGGGTATAATCTAAAGTAATGAAAGCAAGACTATCAGTCATAATACTGAACCCCTTCGACTATTGAGGTACTCATACCTAAAAATTATTGTGGGTCTGTTAGGTCACACAGAGTTGCTCCCCACCGTGGGTCTATCGGGTCACATAGAGCCACTCCCTACTTAGGCCATAATATCTGGTCCACACAAGTTCGCTTATATTTGGTCCACATAAGGCCTCTTAAAACTGGTCCACACAAGGCCGCTTCTAGAAGGTTCACACAGAGCTGCTTGTAGCTGGATCACACAGAGCCACTTGTAGCTGGTCCACATAAAGATGCTTCTAGATCATCCACACAGAGCCGGTTATAGCTAGTGCACACAAATATTCTAATCATCTAGTCCTTTAGGGTCACTTAGACTTGCTCGTCAGTAGTCTTCGGGTCTCAGCCGGTCGTAGGATTCTCGCACGTAGTGCGCTTGATTCTGGGAGAATCCACTCCTCAATCCATTTGTTGAATTTAAACTTCCATTAAAACCTCTTTAGATCATTCCAAAATAACTACCTTATTTTGAGGGTCCCAATGTCATAGACGGCACGTCAATCGGATTCTTAGTCTAAAAGATATTGGTGTTTTAGTAAATAGGGGCCGGTTGTGTTTGAGCCCGGTCCGACCCGATCGGACCGACCCGACCAACCCGGCCTGGGGGTCTCGCGTGACCCAACCCGACTTGATTGGGTATGATCTAGCATGGCCGTTAGTCTAGGGCCATTGGGCCTTACAGAACTTGGCCCGGTTCAGCCATGGATCCAGCTCACCGGGTCGCCCAGCGGCCCGGTTCACGCCATCGGCCTGGCTCGCATGGAGGGAAGGTTCTTCCCCTGCCCGAACGCCCACTGGGTGTCCAGTTCGTACCACAAGTGGTCCTGCAAGGACCACGTTCCATCTTCATGCCACATCCCGCAACAAGCGGGTCGCTCCTCCGACGCGGCGCCCAAGCAGCGCCGCCCTCATACGCAGGTCTGCTCATGCGGACTGCCTCTACCACAGGTACAGCATGTCATCACAGTCTGCGGACTGAGGCTCTGCACCGTGTGTGCCTCCGACGTAGCCGGGTTCTCACATCCCCTACCTCCAGTTTCCAAACTCTGTTATGGTGTCTCCTGTTGATGCTAGTTGTTGTGCCGGTGGCTCCTGTTGTCACCGCGGCGCGCCACCTCCTGCTTGTCATCGTGGCTGGGGTGCCACGGTCGGGTGTCACCGCCACGATCGGGTGTCGCCGCCGAAATAAGGTGCCACCTCTATGGCTAGGTACTGTATCCTAGTGCCACCACCACGACAGGGTGTCGTGGTATCTCACTAATGTCACGGCCCACCTGGCTGTAGCCCTTCCGCCTGGTGCCTCAACGGTCGTTTCGCCGCCATCGGTTATGCCATAAAGAATGAAGAGAGGGAGAGATATAGGGGATCACAAAAAACACCCAAATTGAACAACCCAACATTTTTTCATGTAAAATTAGGATCGTTCTAGTTAGCAGGATCATGAAGTATAGAGTTATAAATCACTAAGATTTAATCCCGACATCAAACCTCAAATATTTTCCCCATCCCTGAAAATATTAACCATCCGCGGATAAACTTGTTAGAGAGTTGATATGTGTTCTTTGTTTAGAGGGGAGAATGGAAAAAATAACAATTCACTAAGAATTTAAGCCCATGTTTGGGAATGGAGATTGCTTGAGGATGATCGTTCGTCATCGTTTATCAATATCTAGTTCTGATTCGCTCTTAAGGGTATCATCGCCGCATTCCGATTCGCTGGCATTCGTCATTGGAAAATTTTCCTTCAGAGACTCAGAGGGATTTGTGAGATCCTAATCTAATCCCCAATTCCTGTTATCTCATTAAATGGGAAAAAATTTCTGCAGCGTTTCTGTTAGCTGAGTTGTCACTGTTACGCTATTTCATTTTTGAAACAGTGTTTTTGTTACTTTGCGTTGTAATGTCATTACATGGTTCCATTTATGGAATGAAACAGTCGAATCGTTACTGCATTTCAGCAAAACAATTTTGAATAAAATAAAGTTTTATGTTTATTTTATTTTTCCTTAAAACATCTGAAAAATAACATTTTCCCTCGACCTGTGCCGATCGAGGTTAAGTCTTTCTTAAGGATAACATCTCATTATGAACTCAAAGGTAGTCTCAGATTTTTAATCTGAGTTACCGTTTGTGAGTTATGATGATTCAAAAATAAAATAACTTTTATTTAAATTATTTTATTTATGGTTACGTCCCAAAAAATAAATTTCACAATCGGCCCGAGCTGGCTGATGTTAGGCTCCGCCTAAGGAAAGCATACCCTCACGAACTCAACAGTACTCTCTGGTTTCCAATCTGAGTTACCATTTATGAGTTATAAGTATTTGAAAATAAAATAACTTTATTCAAATATTTTATTTACGGCCAAAAAGTACTACCCACTGTTGACTCATGCCGGCCAATGTTAGGCTCTACCTAAGGAAAGAATGCCCTCAAAAGATCAACGGTGGTCTTGGATTTTCAATATGATTCACTGTTCATGAGTTATAGGGATTTGAAAATATAAAATAATTCTATTTAATTATTTTATTTATGATTATTTTATTTTCAGGTTTTCTCACTGGAGGCTTGTGCCGACTAAATCTTAAGTCGCTCCTATGGTAGACCCACCATCCTGAACACAACAGTGCCCTCAGATTTTTGATTCGGGCACCCATTTAAGAGTTATTCAACTTTTTTAGTAAAACTGCTCATAGAATCTATTTAAAACTTAACATTATTTATGGATCACTACAAGCACTTCGGGCCTCAGAATCACACATCGTCTCTGCGTTTGGTCTCGAAATAATCCCATTTAATTTTTAAAAAAATCATGGAATTTTTGGGTATTAAATTACTCCCCCCTTTTGGGATTTACATCCTTGTAATCCAAAACAATGGATAATAAAACAAATTGGGGTACTGAGCATGAATTTGAGCCTTCCGCTCCCACGTACTCTCTTAGAGATTCTCTTGCTTCCAACGAACACGCACGAGAGGAATCGACCATCCACAAAGGATCCTCTTCTTTTGATCCTCTATCTCCATCGGGTACTCTGTGAATGTTGCATCGTCGTTAATCTCTAGCTTTCCATGTTCGATGACGTGAGAAGGGTAGTGCATGTATCTCCTTAGCTGTGATAAGTGGAAGACGTCATGTACCCTCTCTAAGTGTGGTGTTAGATCCAAGTGGTATGCCACTTTTCCCACTCTATGCAATATTAGGAAAGTTACAATCAACCTCAGAGATAAATTGCCACCACGGACAAATATTTGTACCCCTTGTAGAGGTGAGACCCATAGGAATAAATGGTCCCCCTCTTAGAAATCCAAGGTTCTGTATGGTTTGCTCCTTCTGACCATCTTTCTATGGGTGAAAGGCTATTCTCAAGTGCCACTGAGTCCCAAACGCTTCCTGTAATCCCTTCCAAAACCGGGATGTAAAGCATGCATCATGATCTGAGACTATTGTAGATGGGATTCCATGGAGTCGAACTATTTCTTGCACGTAAGGGCATATCAATCTCTATACTAAACCCTATTATTGAATGGGTATAAAGTGGGATGACTTGGTGAGTCGGTCTACGATCACCTCGATGGTATTGTGCCCCCTAAACGTATGTGGTAAGGCTGTCACGAAGTCCATTGATATCTCATCCCACTTCCACTCTGGTACCTCAAGGGGTTGTGTCAAAGCTTCTAGAACCTGGTGCTCACCCTTCACTTGATGACAAGTGAGGCATCTAGAGACAAACTCTCTCACTGCCTTCTTTATCCCCGACCATCAGTAATAACGTCAAAGGTCTGGGTACATCTTCGCCACACCTGGATGTACCTCCAAAGGGGGTGTATGGAACTCCCTCAACACTTACTCCCATAAATCCACCGGTATAATGGTGCGTCCTTCGAATAGGATGGTGTGATCCTCACCTTATGAATATTCATCAGGGGCATGCCCTGTAGACATCTGGGTACATGAATTCTTGCAGATCATATCTCTGAGTTGTGCCTCCTTAACTCACTGTAAGAGTGGAGGGGAAACTACCATAAACTGAAGATAAGCCTCCTAATCTCTATCCACAAGGGATATCTGAAGTTATTCCAACTGCTCTAAGTCCTCATTCAGTAGATGTGAACTTGATCTCCTGCTAAAAGCATTTTCCACCACCTTCCCCTTCCTAAGAGTATAGACTATCTCAAATACATAGTCCTGGAGGAACTCTAGCCAATGTCGGTGTCTCAGATTCATATCCTTTTGAGAAAATATATACTTGAAACTCTTGTGTTCTGAGTAGATGATGAATCGTTCACCCATAAGGTAGTTTCTCTATATATTCAGTGCGAAGACAACCGTTGCCAACTCAAGGTAATAAGTTGCATAGTTATACTCATGCAGTCTCAACTGTCATGAAACATAAGCAATCATTTCTTGCCCCTACATCAGGACACAACCAAACCCATTTCCTGATGTGTCACAGTACACCACGTAGTCGATGCCCTCCTCTTGCATCCTCAATATAGGATCACTTGTCAAGATCTACCTCAACTACTGAAATATTTACTGGAATCCTTCTATCCATGTGAAGGGTTTTACCTTCTTCATTAATGTTTTCATGGGTACTGCCACTCTAGAGGTGTCGGGTACAAACCTCTGGTAGTACACAGGCAACCCAAGGAAACTCCACACCTCGGTAACGCTCTTAGGTAGTTATCAAGCAATCAGCACCTCGATCTTCACTGGATCCACTACAACTCCAACCTCTGAGATGACATGTCCTAGTAAAGTGAACTTTTCACATCCAGAACTCACACTTTGAGAGTTTTTCGTAAATATGGTACTCTCAGAGTGTGTCTATAATCATCCTCAGGTGTATCTCATGCTCCTCCTCAGACGTTTAATACACTAAAATTTCATTAATGAAAACCACTACAAACCGGTCTAAGTATGGCTGGAAGATCCTTTTCATGAGTCCCATGAACACTACTAGGGAATTATTCATGCCAAATGGCATCACTAATTACTCATAGTGGCTGTAGTGACATCTAGAAGACATCTTCGAGATGTCCTCATCTCGTACTTGAAGCTGGTGATAGCTTCATCTGAGGTCTATCTTCGAGAACCATCTCACTTCCTTCAGTTGGTCAAAGAGGTCATCAATCCTTAGTAGAGGATACTTGTTCTTCATGCTCACCTGGTTCAGGCGCCAAAAGTCCACGCATAACCTCAAGCTTCCGTCTACCTTCTTGTTAAACAACACTGGGGCTACCCATGGTGAAATGATGGGGTTTATGAACCCCTTCCTCTTCAAGTCCTCCAACTATACCCTCAGCTCCCTCAGCTCTGTGGGAGTCATTTTATATTCAGGTGTAGATATCAGTGTTGTCACGGGGTACAGATCAATGCATAAATCAACCTCTCTATGAGGAGGTAGTCTTGGGACATCCCTTGGAAAAACATCTTCATACTCGTCCAAGTCTCTGAGACTCACGTCGATTTCCTGCTTTCCCACTACTAACATCCATTAGCTTTATCTGTTCAGCCAAAAAACTTTCAACCACAAAGGTTCTATCTAGCACCCTAGCATAAGTAGAAATGTACAGAGGAATAGTGTTGGCTCAAATGTCCCAAAACATATCTCACTTGGAGATTCGAGCCTTGATGCAATGGTCGCATCGTATTCATCGAGTACCTGGAAGGGTCGGTATTCCTCGATGAATACTCAACTATTGACATGTCAACCCGCTGAAGCTGTAGAATCTCTTGGGCATGCATATACCTTATCTTTTATGGAAATATACCCTTCTTAGAGAGAGGTTCTCAAGATTTTTCTATAGAAAAGTCACCTCATCATAATATCGGGTAATCTAAACTCCGTCATCGCCCTGCTGAGCCACGTAGAAGGCTCACTGCTAGGACTACCATCTGATATAATGGTTCCCTGACTAGACATAAAACTTAGTCACCACCTCAATCTAGTCTTTAGCTGCCAGTGAGTTGGGCTCACCTTGGAACCTGAGGGGTCTCTATCACTGAAACTCATGTAAGGCACTGATTCTACATGCATCCTCTACCGGTAGCATTGGTAGTAACTATTGACCAACGAGTGGTGGAAAAGTTGGGACACCACCCAAAGGTGCCATCTTAGGAAATGGTCCATGTATCAAATCTTCATCACTCTATGGACCATCCTCATGGTCACGCACTAGAATCCTGGCTGATTGTCTGCATAGAGTCATCTTGAAAGAGATCAAGATGAATCATGATTAATATATTATACCTGGTGAGATGAATCTGACTCAAAAATATCATGAGAAAACATTCCAAGACGCATGCAACTAGTGTTTTCATGTACCAGGTTGAAAAACATAATTTAGGGTCCTGGTGTATGGATACATCATTCTCTGCACCAACACTGGAATCCCCAACCAGAAATTCGAACTCAAAACACTTAACATCGTTGCCCCATAAAAATTTACAAACTCTTAGTTCTTCTGGTAGAACTGAACTCCTTTGATATCGCATTGTCGTGACCCGTCCCCCAGGGCCCATGTTGGGACTACCCCAAGCCTGTCTTCAATAGGATAGGGGTTGGCGACTATCACTGAATAGGCATATCCCAAAATGGGAAGGCATTTTCCTTTAAAACTATACACACATACAAAGATCAAACTACGGAAAGTAAACATAAAGTACACCACAACTGTCACTGAGTCAACTACTGAGAGTAGAGTACAAACTGAAATACAAAGGGGAAAGAATACAAGACCAAAACCACAAAGGAGAGTTCAACTGCCATGGTCCATCTGCTCGAGACCCCACCTAAAGGTTGGGTGAAGGGTAGTTTCATGTAACTATAGAAGTATGCTCGTCTGTCCCATCTCATTGTGTGCCACCTGGTCCCAGACCACCAAGGTCTTCATTGAAGTGTCGATCACCTACATGGGACACAATACGTGTGGGCAGAGCCCGTGTAGGGGTGAGTAACACAATACTCAGTAGGGACCCCGAAACACAAGGGAAAGACCACAAAATAAGTTTTGCACAAGGTACTTTCAGCTCACGTAGGTATAATCTAAAGTAAGGAAAGAAATACTATCAGTTGTAACACTGAACCCATTGGACTATTGAGGTACTCATCCTTGATGAGTACCGTGGGTCTTCTGGGTCACATAGATCCACTCCCCACCGTGGGTCTATAGGGTCACAATGAGTCACTCCCCACTTAGGCCATCACAACTGGTCCACAGAGGGCCGTTTATAGCTGGTCCACACTATAACCACTCTGCTCTTTATTACACACTTAAACATGATTTATTATATAAAATTGAACTTAAGACAACTCTAAGGATTGAGAGGTCAAGTGTATTTGGAAATTAGGGACATTACATGAAAACTTAAGACATAAAAATACAACATCTTTATTGAAAACTTCTTTTACATGACCACAACATTCCTTTATACTTAGCATTTCATGGGATAACCTGAGGGCATGTATAAGAAAATGGTGAGATATAAAGCCCAGTAAGGGAGTAAACAAGTCATAACATAAAGAATACAACAAATTTTAGGAAATAGGCATATCAATGGAGCATAAGAGAAACATGAACATAAAGTCATGATATAGTATGATTATCATAACATGGAAATTTGGAAACTACATTTAACATTATTTTAGCATGATCCATGGCTCATTGGACATGGAGCATGAGTAACCCCGCATTGCACTTGTATTAGCATGAGTAAACCCTCATTACACATGACGTATCATAATACTAATCTTTACCCAATGCATTGGAGTGCTATCAGGGTGCGCCCTTCTTAATCATTTCATTTCATGCATAAGTGTGCCACATAGATCATACAACATGGATTCATTAAACACCATCATTTATTCCATGATAAAGGAATGTGGAATTCATACATGAAACTCTATAATAAATAAGTAAATATGCATAAAGGTGAATACCCTTGATATATAAATAGGCATGGTATTCACTACACAATGACTTTTCCTTGGAGAATCACAGTGCAATTTTGGCAGCATAACGATGTGACCTCAGAATTCATAAAAAATGGTTGATGAGAGAGAAAGGGGTATCTCATAATATTTACATGAAATGGAAAGTAAGGGGATCATATAGATACATCTCCCAACATATGTAATGGAATTTAGATGCATAATAAAAAATAATTTCTTGAATGTAAATGAGAAGAGAGAAATTCATTACAGAGTTTTGGTATGGTAACGGGTGTACATGGGAGGCATTAATGAGAGAGAAAGAGGTCTCTCATAAATCAAACATAAGGAGGGAAGTATGAGTAAGGTTATAAATCATACCCTAACATTTTTAATTGAAAACAAGAGGGTATAAAAATATAAAGAAATTTGAACAAAAAAGAGAAACGAAGAAATCCCTTACTTGGAAGTGTGATCCTAAAGGGAGTTTTTTTATACTCTTTCTGAAAAATAAAATTCAAATAACCTAGCTTAAAAAAAATAAAAATATACCTTAAAGTCGGCATCAGTGATGCCGTATTTTCCCTAAAACAATAAAAAATCTATTTTAATTATGTTTTTTATATTTTCAAAATTTTAATGTTTTATTATTATGTTCGTATGATTTTATATATATATATATATATATATATATATACATAACGTAATGTTTCAACATTATTTATCTTTTATTCAAGTACGTGAATTTTCTAACCTATAAAATATAAACTATAAGGCTGATATAAATGAAATTTTAAACATTGATTAAACATATAGTAAATAGTTGAAAATAAAAATAATTTCTTAAAAAATATTGATAAAAAATAATTTATAACATTTCTAATCCACCTACTTGAAACTTAAAAATGTTTCAAGTGCGTGACTTTGCTAGAATATATAATATAAACTACAAGATAGATATGAATAAAATTTTAAACATTTCTTAAACATATAAAAAGTGGTTGAAAATAAAAATAATTTCTTAAAAAATGTTGGTGAAAAATAATTTATAAGCTTTCTAATCCACCTACTTGAAACTTAAAAATGTTTCAAGTATATGTCTTTTCTATCATATATAATATAAACTATAAGATGAATATGAATGAAATTTTAAAATTGGTTAGACATAAAACAAGTAGTCGAAAATAAAAATAATTTCTTACAAAATATTGATGAAAAATAATTTATAAGATTTCTAATCCACTTACTTGAAACTTAAAATTTTTTCAAGTATATGTATTTGATAGCCTATATAATATAAACTATAAGACCAATATGAATAAAATTTTAAACATTGGTTAGAAATATAACAATTATTAAAAAATAAAAAGGATTTCTTACAAAATGTTGATAAAAAATAATTTATAAGCTTTCTAATCCACCTAATTGAAACTTAAAAATGTTTCAAGTACATGCCTTTGCTAGCCTATATAATATAAACTATAATATCAATATGAATGAAATTTTAAACATTGATTAAACATATAAAAAGTAGTTTACTTTTTAATTTTTATTTATATGGGTCTTATAGTTTAAATTTTATAGGCTTTCAAAGTCAAGTAGGTGGCTTAGGATCCTCCTCGACATTCATTCTTTTCACTCACTTCTGAGTTACTTTTCTTACATTCCTTTCATTATCATTTATTTATTTTATTTATAAAAATCTTTATTTTCAAAAAAAAATTAGATGATTAGTCTATATTTTAAATTTTATTTACATTGTTTTTATACTATAAATTTTTTAATCTTTTATAGTTATTTACTTGAAATTTACTAATTATTTCTATGTTTCAAGTAGTCAACTTTGAAAGCTGTATGATATCAATTGTACCTAAAATATAAATGAAAACCAAAATAATAGATAAACATATAAGAAGAGATAATAGTAATAATAGCATTTTCATTTTAGTAGACATAAAACATGTAAATGAACATGTACAATCAATTTCTATGTCTATGGCGAGGAGATTCTGTCCCACATGGTGGTCTGTGAATAGGACGAATGCGTTGAGTGTGCAGTGGAGTCTGATGACCTGGAGAGGGCTGATCCTCAAGCACTGGAACATCAACTAGTGCATCCTCTATATGTGTGTAAGTGGGAGGAGCTATCAGCTGCATCTCATACTGCCCTTTGTATCCTTTTCTTACTAGGGTGGTAGAAGGACTTGCCTCCATTATAGTGGGGAACCAAGCCTGTGATGAAGCAATACCCCAAGACTGCGATGGATCTGGAACCCAAGGTTGCGATGGATCTATACCCCAAGGCCGTGATAGATCTGGAACCCATGATGGAGAGAACTGTGGATATCCCATCAGGAAAGATGGATCCCATGCCACCCGAGGCACATCCTAAATCGGATGATCCTAGGATACTAGAGTGTCGACGTATGTCTGTGAAACAATTGAGACCTCACATGTAGCACGAAGTTGTCTACATCGTCGTGGTTGTCGCTTCTCGGCACCAGCAGAAAATGTAGGATGTTCCTCTAGGGCACGAACCTTCTCTCATAGGGCTGGACATGCGAGGATGCTCTCGTAAAGCATATGAAAATATTCCCTCACCTCCAGTGTTGTAGCATGGACAGCTTCCTGACTAAATACCCCCTCCTCCTCTTCATCACTCATGCAAACAAGATGCTCTATGTGACCACCCTGTAAATATATTCAAATTGAATTATAAAATAGTTCAATAAACTAACTAATGGAAATTTATTAACTTACCATCTTCCGTATCTCTATGTCGGGTTGGGTAAGATACAGTATACACTTCAGTCTATACCATGTCTCATACACAACCTGCTCCAAAAGAAAGAATCAATTCATAGGAACACCCTGAATACGAAACTCTGCACGTCTATGTAAGAAGTCGATAAATTTGGCATGTACTCGGGACCATTCATCATCCTGCCTCCCTATCAGCTTCATCCCATGAAGTCGCTCTGACTGTCCCGATGGCAATGGAATCGGCTGAGTACAGCAAAACTAGCACATTAATCTGTCAGGCTTTTTCCACTCAATAATATGGAAATGAATGAGGGGAACTACAGCCATAATATCCCCAATCCCAACAGTGCAGTATGTTGGCAACTGGTCCATAATACTCCAGTATGGAATCCATGAAATCTGAAATGACATGTGACTTTGTCAAAAAAGTGCCTAACTAAAAATCAAAATTGATTCTATTTTTAAATATGTTAGACAGTGATAGATTTTATATACATACCTGATTAGGTAAGAGACAGTCCAACTAGAGCCGATATACTACCAAATGATGTCTTAGAACCACGTCAAAATTGTGTCGCTGACACCACATATAAAATACATCATTGATATTGAAAAATAATGAGAAATTAAATTCAATAACTCATAGTAGCATCAGAAACCAATAGAAATGACTGATCATACCAGCGTCCATGCGGAGCATCATGCAGCACCTCCATCTCGACCGGTGGACTAGCAAGCTCAAGGTGGAATGCGGGGATGCGCCCCCATGCCCACATCTGAATAAGGATGATGCATCCTTTGAGAACTGTGTGGTCCCTGTGGGATAGTCTGAATAATGATTTGTACATGTATACCAAGCAGGATGATCCCCAGTTGTACGTCCTGGACCGATCAAAGTCTTCTATTTGGGGTAGATACATCATGTGCACATGCATCCCCGAGTGATCAGTACACATGGTCTCGTCAATGAGCCATAATATATATGCACGGGCATAATGCATGACAGTATACTCATCATCATCATCCTATAAATGTGGTATCTGTGACTCCAACCAAGGCATAGATATGGATGCTCCATCTATAGCCCTACATCCAGACAAAATATCAATGCCTAACAAGCACTGAGCAAGGTCTGGACAAGTTTCATGAGTGAGTCCAATAACAGGTCTCCCCTAGATAGGAAGACCGAGAAGCACTACCACATCCTGGAGGGTGATGGTCATATCTCTCTTAGGCATGTGGAATGTGTGTGTCTCTGGTCTCCACCTCTCAACAAGGGAAGCAAGTAGGTGATGGTCTACAAATGTGAAATCTAATACAGAAAGGCCATAGAAGCCATCACGGTGTAAGTATGGTATAATGGCATGTGGAGGCTCCCTGTGATGAAAATGGTGAACTCAACACACCCTGATCAATTGATCCACACCACCCTCTAACATGGCCTATGAAATATGGGTACGCTGTTGAGTGAGTAGTATGATATCATCCATTTTCATATAAACAAATGAAATGAGTCATAAGTGTAAAATGTAAATATAACTTTATGGTTAGAATAATGTTATGACTTGTATAATGTAATACGTGACATGTTTATTCACATTGTTTTATGAAGTTATTTTTACAAAAAGAAATATAATTCTCCATGTCTTTTGGTTCTGAATAAAATGAAGATAACAATAGGAAAAAAGAGAAAAACAATTTATGGAAAGAATTATGTTTTTAAATAATTTTATTAATGAAAATATCTTTGTAATAATTTTATTAATTGATACATGCTTTAAGGTAATATATCTAGGCTTTTTAATTTTTTGTAAGGTTTTAGGGTTTAGGTTTATGATTTTTGGGTTAGGGTTTAGGTTTGAAGTTTTAGTGTTTAGGTTTATTATTTTTTAGGTTTAGGGTTTATAATTTTTATATTAATAGGGTATTTATATAATAGGTATGTTTCACTAAGATATACAATTTTGGAATAATGGTATACTGATTTTTACAATCGTAGAGACAATATTTCTAAATTATTGGGTCTTGAATTTGGTTAGACATATTTTGGAGGAGATTTATGATTAAATAATTATGGATTGGATTAAGATAAACCATGGGAATTACTAATGATGTTTTAGGAATTTATCTAAATATCTATATTGACAAACTTATGCTAATCATTTTGATACTATCATTTAATTATATAAAGGTTTATTAAAATATTAGACATATAATGTTATTAAAAACCATGGTAAAGGGAATATTTTTTTGGGTTAGGGTTTAGGTTTGAAGGTTTAGGGTTTATAATTTTGATATTAAGGTTTAGGAAAGATGTTTTTGTGTTAAGTGTTCTGCTTTTGGGTTTTGGGGTTTAGAAAACCAAGAACAAAAGAAGAGATAACAACATTTAATTTACAATATGAGAATGTCACAATAAAGACAATACATCATTCTGGTTGAGACTATGAACTCAACCCAACAACATTAGGGAATCATTTTCGGTTATAACCTTCTTTATGAAATATCGTGTATCTCAAACTATGCCCTTTTTCTTGAGCCTATTATATCTCATTATGCATCCTACTGGCCTTCGTTCTACCATGAGGATGCAACCGATTGATGTCAGGTATCACTATCGGCTGGTATTCAGGCATTGGGAAATAATGATACTCTCCAATAGGTGTCCATGGTGCAGCATAACAGTTAGAAATAGTATCCATCCAATACACTGTATCAACATATGCTTCCCATGATATGTTCACAGAGGCACATACTGTGATGGTGTGTGTGCATGGAAATCGTAAGGCATGAAAGTTTCCACATTGACATTGCCTTGTTTCCAGTAATACCACTATTTTTTCACCGATGCAATTTGTGATGGGGTCTGAATTCTTTTGAACTTCAAATTTAAAGTCTTCTTGTCTAAAAAGGAAGACATGATAATTAGAAGATTCTTCGATATTCTTTTCAATATCTCATTGAAAGTGTCTTTCGTACCTTATCCCCTGTTGTATTCCTTCTGATGCTAGTTTTTTTCTATCAACAAAGTACTTCACACATCGATATAATGTCTCCTAAACTAGGGAGGTTATAGGTAACTTGAGAAGACCTTTGAAGACACCATTGATGCACTCCAAAATTTTTTCCATCATGTGTTCATACCTGTTCCCCTCGTCATATGCCAATGTACAATTTTCTTTTAGAATCTGCATCATATAATCATAAACTTCTTGATTATCCTGAAGAATTTGTTCAAAAATTTCTTCAAACCATTGTTGATATGACTCATATTCTACATAGAATAGATGATATTTCACATAATTTGGATTTATCTTTATGTTGAAATAGTAAAAACTAACAAATACAATTCATACCAAGACTCGTGATTGCCTTCTTCATAGGTTCATTGTGGAATTTTTTATGCACATTGCGAGCAATGTGTCTAATGTAGAACCGATGATGTGCATTTGGATATCTCCATGTATCAGGATCTGCATTGATTGACTCGTTAATTTCTCGATGGTGATTAGATATCAAACAAACACCCTGAATGTTTGTGAAATGGTTGCTGATACATGCCAGAAACCAACTCTATGATTCATAGTTTTCTTTATCTACAATAGAAAAGGAAAGAGGAAGAGGTGAATGGTTTCCATCTTGGGTTTCTGCAATCAAAAATACGCCCTTTTATTTTCTATATAGAAATGTTCCATCAATCTGAATGAACTTCTTGCTGAAATGAAATGCGGAGATACAGGGAAGGAATGCCCAGAACAACCGATGAAATTGAACACGAGATGGATCAAGTCGGTTATCATGAGACACGTGTTTTTTTGTATCCATATGGAATAAAACTTGGTTATGATGCCTCTGTATGGCTAGAAATTGCGGCAATTCTCAATATGAGTCATCCCAATCACTATAGACCTTCACAATTGCCTTATGTTTAACCATCCATGCCTTATTATAGGAAATCTTATAACTAAATTTCTATTGAATCCTCTCTTGCACAAGGGCTATTGGAATATCTTTTCATGTCCTAATCATCTCAACAACAATTGATGACACAAATTTTGCATCCAATGAGGTATGATCTTGTGTCAAGCTTGGCTGAACGCAAGTATGAGCTGCCTCAATCCTCAAGACTCTCCAACCTCCAAATGTAATGTTTGGAATCACCCTCAAGTGAAATCTACAATCATCCCCATACTTCTCACACCGTAGGACATATTTACAATGGCATGATTCGTGAACTATATAGTTGCAATGCCTCTCAATGTTAAATATCTTTAGCGTTCTTTTTAATGCATCTTTAATTGGAAAATTCCTTCCAATATATAAGGTTTTGTCCAAATCACTAAACATATCTGGTACAACTCTGAGGAACTTATTTGCTGGTGTGAGAACATTATTTTCAAATTCATGCACATGTGTCATTGCTTCTGACCAAGATGAAAGGAGTGTTGGATGATTTATTTTAGGTCAAGGTTGATGTACAACTAATGTATTTCTCGAAACCTCCTTCATAACTTCCACAGATCCCTCCTCATCGGCATTGTTGTCACCATATGATCCCTCGTTATGAAACTCCTCATCAGAAGTCAGATTGACATGTATATCCATGAGATCATCTATGTTTTCTTCTTATACTGCATTATTTGGAATAGGATCGATTTCATGGGATGGACTATCTTCAACCACTCTTTTAATTATACATCTTCATACAACTGGATGTTGTTGTTGTATAGTAGAAACATCAAAGTATAACTCTGTCATGGTACCATTTGACTGTTGAGAAAATAAATTAATTGCTTGAACCCACTGCGCATCAGCAACCAATGGACAATCTAGGTGTCACAGTGTTTCCAAGAATTGAAAATGTCAATAGCTCATAGACTTGATCTCTTGATCGGGTCCCATATTTAAGGAACCATAAATTCTCTCTTGAAGGTCACTTATGGTTACAAAATTAGTTATACTAACCACTGTTATTGGTTGTTTAATGTAAGAATCTCCTTTCTCAGTTTTAATAACCTCCCCATAGTAGTACATACAGGAACACATGACTCTCTACATCAAAAATGTTTCTTTCATCAAAATTATGATAGTGTAAAAAATATTAACAATGATGGTTGACCATAAAATATTTATTAGAATGTAATTTTAGGATGCCTTTCTATACCCTAAAATATGCTAGTAATGTTTCATTATATAAAATTTTATTAGAATATAAGTCGCATAACGTTTTGGAAACTGACGTAAAAAGAATAATAAACAACAAATTAGTCTATTTATCATTGAGAAAATGAAAATTATGATTATATAAAGTGAAATTAATAAGAAAAAACGCATTAAATAACACATGGATTCTTTATAACATACAATAAATTCATTGAAATTTTTCAATATAATGTGGTTTGGATGAGATGAGTCTCACTTCAGATGAGGTAAAATACAACTTATTTTTTATTGATGTCTTAATAAAATCTTAGAAAGATATGTACTTCACTTTTGAACTTTCAAAAGCTTTCAACCTTATAATGACATATCTTAGATGTCATCTTAGATGTCATTAGAAGGCCAAAAAAATTTGAAAGTTCAAAAGTTAAGTACATATCCTTCAAATATGTTATTAAGATACCAATTACAAATAAGTTGAATTTTACCTCATGTATGAAGTGAGACTCATCTCATCCAAACCTCATTATATTGAAAAATTTCAATGAATTTATTGTATTTCATAAAGAATTCATGTGTTATTTAATGTATTTGTTCTTCTTCATTTCAATTTATATGATCATAAGTATCGTTAGCTAATCATTATATGGATTCATGTTTTAATCCTATGTTATTTATTAATTATTCTATAATTAATAATTTATAATAATAACTATTATTTCTAAACAACATAATATTTACGATACTAAAATTTTAAAACATTTTCTTCTCCATTTCATTTTATATAATCATAATTTCCATTTTATCAACTGATTTTATTAGTATAGTTTTTAACTAATCAATCATTCTTTAATCACTAGTTAATCATTATTAAGTTATTATTTAATTATTTATTCTTTAATCACTAATCATTTTATATTCATTAGTTAATTATAATTAACTAATCATGTGTATTCGTTTTTAATCCTAAGTTATCATTAATTAATCTATAATTAATCATTACTAATAATAAGTATTATTTCTAAACTATATATAACTAATTAAACTACCTGATACATAACATATTTAATTAAAAATAATAAATTTCATTTGTTAATTCTTTTTCCTTATTTCATTCTATAACATCATAATTATCATTTTATCATTGATAAATATACTGATTTGATTTTTCTTTTCTTAGATATTTTAGTAGTTTATAAAGAAAATATGAATCATCTTAAGCATAGAAAATGAATTTTTTAGAGAGATGAAGAGTATATTTAAGAGATATGAAGGTAAAATAGAGTGAGGAGAAGGGGGGATTCCCTTTTATAGGGAGCTGAGGAAAAGGCGGCATCGTCGATGCCACCTTTCGCCCCTGGCTAAGGCCAAAGGCGGCATTCCCCCCACCGCCTTTTCCATGTCACCGATCCAGTACAAAGGCAGTGTAGAGGAGGGAAGGTGGCATCGGTGATTCCTCCTTTATGCATCAACACAAAGGCGGCATTGTCGATGCCTCTTTTGTGGCGTATTTTTTAAAAAAAATTAACCTATGTTGTTTTAAAAAAAATCAGAAAACATATAAAAAAACTCTCCCAAAGTCTTGGGAGAGGCTTGAGAGAGGATTATAGGGAGATTTAGGCACCTTGGGAGGATTCTAGAGAGAGTAGGGAAGAAATTTTCTGAGCTCCAAAGGTTTTAATTGAATAGGAATAGGAGATTTGAGTGGGTTTATATAGGAAATGAGAGGGAATTATTTATTATTTAGGTTTTGGACACCCCACATTAAACTAATCAAAACCACAAACCATCTCATGGTTTTTGCCCATGTTTTTTTCCAAAGTGGATTGGAAAAAATTATTTTATAAGGACAATGGCCGAACTTATTAAAATATTAGTCTTTCTTATGTGGAGGTGAGTCACACTCTTAAGGAAATCATTTTAAAATGTTAAAATGTTTTATAAGTCTTGGAGGGTCCAATAAGGCTTTGTAAAATAAATCAAAAAAACCTAAAATTACATTATTTTAAAGGTAAAAAATATATTGGTGGAACATACCTTTTATATTATTTTATTACATCACTATTGAGTCATTATGATGTCATAAAACACATTATATATTTAAACGGTGTTTAATTTTTACGCAAAAATTTGATTGTCTCAAAAAAATATAAAAAAATCACCGTTAGATAATTTTGATGTCCTAAATCCAAAAATAATATTTATTTTATCTAAATAATTTTCTAAATATGTGCATTTTTACTTTTAAAATAAAAACTTACATTTATTTAAAATTCACATTTTTCAAACCTTAATAAAAATTACAACTGTATTACTAGAAATTATACGATCATTTATATTTAATAAAAACTAATTTAGTAATAATATTTTATTAAACTATTATTTAATTAAAAAATCCATTAATTCATAAAAATAGATTTCTTAATTGAATATTAACTAAAAATACTATTTGTGCTTTAAAAACCATTTACAAAGTAACAATAATAAAAAGAATGTATATTCTTTATTCTATACAATAATACACATAATCATAATGCTAGGGTCTTGTTATATAACCCCTTATAACACCCACATAAGACCTAAGGGTAAGGTGTGCAATGGTGACAGACTCTTGGGGGGCTCGGATAACATCGCTCGAGTGGTAATCTCTATTAACTTACACTTCTCCCATAGTTGATTCCATTAAAGCATAATGTGTTGAAGCTCAGATTAGGCTTGGTCAAGAGAGAATCCCGGTGATGTCACCTCCTTTCAGAGCTACGATAAATGGGCTTCGTATGGATCAATTATACTAGATGAGGCCATCACTTCCTTTGTCTGAGTAAATTGGATTTGTTAATACCCAATATTTATACTAATCAAGTAATCATTGTTCAATGACTATATTAGCAAAAGTAACAATTTTTAACGGTATTTTAAAATCTAAGAACATAAAACAAAGGAAGTTCATATATTTTATATAACCATTTTTCATAATAAGACATTTAATTAGATCAAGAGAAATTTTCATTAATAAAAGTTTGGGTCGTTACAATCTTCCCCCCTTAAGAAATTTTTCCCTCAAAATTTCCTTTTCCCACACTAAAATAGATGAGGGTAACTCTGCTTCAACACTTTCTATGATTCCCATTTTGCTTATTCAAACTTTTGGTTTCTCCACAACACCTTGACAAGGGGAATTATCTTATTTCGTAGAAATTTTTCTCTATAATCTAAGATCTTCATCGTCTTCTCTTCATAAGAGTGGTCATTCTCCAATGGTACCACCTCTAGATTGAGTGCATGCGATGGGTCAGGTATGTACTTCCTCAAGAGTGATACATGGAATGCATCATGTACTTGAGATAGGTTTTGTGGGAGTGTTAGTCGATAAGACGCTACTCCAATGTGATCAAGGATCTCAAAAGGGCCAATGTACCTTAGACTAAGATTTTCCTTCTTCCCAAATCTCATAACTCTCTTCCACGGTGATATGCAGAAAAATACCATGTCTCTAACATCAAACTCTTGGTCTCATTTACGATTATCAGCATAGCTCTTTTGTCTTCTCTGAGTAGCTTTAATGTGCTTCTGGATGGTATTAACCTTCACCACCATTTCTTTGACCATTTTTGTACCTATGAGTTTTCTCTCCCCAACTTCATCCCAACATTTCGGTGCTATGCACCTCTTCCCATAAAGGGATTTATAAGGAGTCATTTGGATGCTTACTGGAAACTGTTATTGTAAGAGAACTCAACCAGAGGAAGATGATGATCTCATTCTCCTTTTAAGTCCATTTAGAATGCTCTCAAAATTTCCTTTAGTGACTGGATAGTCCACTCATATTGGACTTCCATTTGAGGATGATAATCCGTACTGAAGTTCAGCTCAGTATTCAGAATTTTTTTGAGACTCTTCCAGAACTTAGAGGTAAATATTGGATCTTGATCGGATACAATTGATAGTGGTAATCCATGCAGCCTTACCACTTATCTAATTTATATCTGTTCCAGTTGATCCAATGATAAATCCTACCAAATTTCAATTAAGTGTGAAGTCTTTGTAAGACGATCCACAACAACTCAGATAGCATTTTTTCCATTGGATGTCTTCGGAAGTTCAGTGAAAAAGTCCATGGTGATGTTCTCCCATTTCCATGTTTTTATAGGTAACGGTTGCATCATCCCCTTAGACTTATGCCACTTATCCTTTACTTGCTGACATACCAGGAACTTTGATGTATACTAAGTGATCTCCTTCTTTATGTTATCCCACCAATAAATCTCTTGGAGATCTCGATACATCTTTGTGTTTCCTGGGTGTATGGAGAAATTATAACTATGTGAATCATCCAAAAGTTCATTCTTTAACTCTGGATTTTATAGAACACATAGTCTTGTCCCAAATCTCACAATTCCTTCTTCATCAACATTGAACTCTGAGGATTTCCCTTTTTTGATAGTTTCCACTTTCTTTGGAATTCTCACATCATCCTTTTAAGCATCCTTTAACCTTTCCAAAAGATACGGTTGAGCGATCATTTGTGAAAGGATTGATGATGTTCCCTTATTTATTATTCTCATGTACATATTCATCAAATCTAAGAAGATTGGATCCTTTTCAATTCTTATCAATGATATAATTTTTGGGTCCTTTATACTTAGAGCATCTTCCACCTTATTCTCTTTCCCAAGGTGGTAATGGATTGAGCAGTCATATTCTTTGATCAGCTCTAACTATCTTCATTGGTGAATATTCAACTCTTTCTATTTGAATATATACTTGAGTCTTTTGTGATTCGTATATATTTCACACTTCTCCCCAAAGAGGTAATGCTGCCAAATTTTCAAAGCGAAGATTACTGCAGCTAACTCCAGATCATGTGTTGGATAGTTTTTCTCATGAAGTTTCAACTTCATTAAAGCATAGTCAATGACTTTGTAATTTTTCATCAACACACAGACCAATCCCTTCTTTGAAGAATCACTAAATACCATAAAAAGTTCTCCACTTCTGGGTACTGTGAGCACGGGCGCAGTGATAAGCCTCCTCTTCAACTCCTTGAAGCTCTCTTCACATTCATCACTCCAAGAAAACTTAACTCCATTCTGAGTTAGCTTGGTAAGAGGGTTTGACAATCATGAGAAATTTCTCACAAATTAGAGATAATATATAGCTAACCCTAGGAAGCTACGGATATTCGTCGCTGATGTTGGCCTCAGACATCCCTCAATTACATTTGTCTTAGAGGGATCCACAGATATCTCATTGCTTGTGATGATATGACCCAATAATGAGACTTACTTCAACCAGAACTCACACTTTATATACTTTGAATAGATTTTATCCTTTCGAAAGGTCTCTAGTACAGTGGTTAGATGCTCCTCATGCTCCTCCTTGGTTTTGGAGTATATTAGAATATCATCTATAAAGACTACCACAAATTTGTTGAGGTAATCTATAAAGACTCTATTCATCAAGTCCATGAAGATTTTTGGAGCATTAGTGAGTCCAAAAGTAATTACTATGAATTCATAGTTCCCTTGCCATGTATGAAAAGTAGTCTTGGGGATATCCTCCTTCTTCACCCTTACTTGGTAATATCACGACCGCAAATCCGCCTTAGAGAAGTATTGTGCTCCACATAGATGATCGAACAATTCATCAATTTGGGGTAGAGGATACTTGTTATTTATCATGATTTTTCTGAGATTACGATAATCAATGCAAAGTCACATTGACCCATCCTTCTTCTTGATGAAGAGGACTGGTGCACCCCATGGTGAAGCACTTGGGCATATAAACCATTTATCCAGATTATCTTGTAGTTATTTATTTAGCTACTCAAGATCCACAATATCCATTCTATATAGATTTTTGGATATTTTCAATGCCCCATGTATAATATCAATAGAGAATTCAACATCTCTTCTAGGAGGAAGACCAGAAAATTCCTTGGGAAACACTTCAGCGAATTCTCACACAATAGGAATGTCTTCAAGGATGGTTGCTTCCTTAGACTCAATCATATGAGCAAGATATGCATGCTCATAGGGTAGTAATATCCACACTTGGTATGATGGTTCTAAAGAAGATTCATACTCCTCCTTTCACTTGTACAGAATTGGGGGTCGATTCTCCATATGGAGATTGATTTCCCTCTCACGTAAATTTATGTTGTATCTATATAGGGAAAGACAACACATTCCAATAATTGCATCAAATTCCTACAGAGGAAGTATGATGAGGTTTTCTAAGAATTTAAATCCAAAAATTGTGACAAAGGAGGAGTCATATTCATGGGATTCAATAATTACCCCATTTTTCGTTCTCACTGACATATCTACTTCCATGATTTGTGGTGGTGTTGGGATTGTTCTACTAAACTTTCGGGATATAAAATAATACATAGAACCAGAATCAAAAAGTACATTAACTATTCTTGAATGAATGACTAACATATCTATCACCACTTTTTTGTCGGGAGTCACTTTGGTGGTAGTGATGAAAAAATCTCTCCCTTGCTACCTCGGAGGTTATTGGTTGCCTCTGAAAACCCTTGGCTTAGGGAACTTGTTTGAAAAGTGTTATGGTTCTTTGCAGTTGAAGAAATGAATAGTGCATTGAGGGTCGAACGGAGCGTTCCTCTCCTCTATCGCAGTAGCGGGTTTTTCTTGCCGACAGTTAATGGCTAGGTGACCTTCTCTTCCACACCTAAATCATTTCCTCATCCCCTTTAGACAATTTCTGGGGTGCTTCTTTCCACACCTTTAGGAAACAGGGTGCTGTAATTTCTTAGAACTGTTGGATTTATCCATTGGACCACCATAATTAAAATCCACATTACACTTCTTATCCCCATGATACCCCTGAGATTCGTTGATCTCCATTTCGACTTTGAGGGAACATTAGACAATTTTATCATAGCTATTGAAGTCACAAATCACTAAGGATTTTTGTAGGTTAGGTTTTATCCCACCAAAGAAGTGGTCAACCTTGCATTCTAGGGTAACAACAAATCTAGAGGCATATCATGAAATCCTTTTAAAGTTTTTCTCATATGCTCTGATGGATTCATCATCTTTTTTCTTGAGGGAAATGAATTCCCTTTCAATCTTAAGTTAGAGGGTGTGAGGAAAATATTTATCAAAAAACATTTTTTGTAAATCCTTCCATTAAAATGCCTTGATCTCTTCCTCAGGCTTCATATTTTTTATCAATGTCCACCATTTATCAGCTTCACCCTCCATATGATAAGCATCCAGAAGAACCTTCTCTTGTTCGGAACATTGAAGGATGGAGAAGATCTTTTCAATGGAGTTGATCCATTGATCGGAAATTGAGGGATCGGATGATCCATTAAAAGTAGGAGGCCTTTGTCTCATGAAGATATCGATTGCAACTTTTTCTTTCTTAGGGGGGTTTGAATGTTCCTCTTGACCCATGTTTCTATTCAAAACTTGAGTTAACTGAGAGAGTATCATGACAAAGTTTGTGATTCCCACTCCCATAGGAGTGGGCATCTCATTAGAATTGTCGTCACATTGATCTTCACATTGGTTGTTAGCCTGAGTCCTCTTATTATCATCCATTGGCTGGAATAAAAGGAAAGTTAGGGGTAACACATAAAGGGGAATCCAAAAAAAGGATAACTTATAAAATACTTTTATTTTCTTAACTTATGAATTTATAGGCTTCAATGTATGTTATCCATGATCTACTTCCCAACATATATTCTTAGGGTAATTTTTTTATTCCCTTAATAATAGTTGACACTAAGCTTATGAATTTACCAAATCATATCCCCTATGAGTTTCGTAACCAAGAGTGCAGCAAAGCTCATTTTCGTGCACCAGTTCTCATTCGAGTCTAACTCAAAGTGATGTTTTTAGGTTTTACCACTAGATACATATGAGCCAGAGCCGCCTCTACCTGATCGTATCCAGATAGGGATAAATTTTCTTGATAAACCACTTAATCAATACTCACCAAAATTTAGGGATGTTTTTATTATACTCAGTCTTATCCATAAGGCTTTCATTAGGGTTTTCTAATCCTAATCCCAAAAATAACTAAACCTATCCTCTGATACCAACTATAACCACCTTGCTCTTTATTACACACTTAAACATGATTTATTACATAAAATTTCACTTAATAAAACTATAAGGATTGAGAGTTCTAGTGTCTTGGGAAATTAGGGACATTACATGACAACTTAAGACATAAAAATACTACATCTTTATTGAAAAATTCTTTTATAGGACCACAACATTCCTTCATACTTAGCATTTCATGGGATAACCTGAGGACATGCATAAGAAAAGGGTGATCTATAAAGCCCAGTAAGGGAGTAAACAAGGAATAAAATGAAGAATAAAATACATGTTAGGTAGTAGTCATATCAATGGACCATAAGAGAAACATGAACATAAAGTCATGATATAGCATGATTATCATAACATGGAAATGTGGCAACTACATTTAACATGATTTTAGCATGATACAAGGATCATTGAACATGGAGTATAAGTAAACCCTCATTTAATTTTTATTAGCATTATTAAAACCTAATCGAACTTGACATATCATGATAGTAATCTTTACCCAATGCATTGGAGCGCTATCAGGGCACACCCTTCTTAATCATTTCATTTCATGCATAAGTGTGTCACATAGATCATAAAACATAGATTCATTAAACATAATCATTTATTACACGATAAAGGAATGTGGAATTCATAAATTAAACTCTATAATAAATAAGTGTCCATAAAGTTTAATACCCTTGATAGAGAAATGGGCATAGAATTTACTACACAATAACTTTGGATTGAAAAATCACGGTGTAATTTTGGCAGCAAAACAGCGTGACATCAGAATTCATAAAAAAATTGTTGATGATAAAGAAAGGGGTATATCATCATATTTACATGAAATGGATAGTAAGTGGTAATATAGATACATTTCCCAACATATGTAATGGAATTTATATGCATAATATAAAATAATATCTTGAATATAAATGAGAAGAGAGAAATTCCTTACAGAGTTTTGGAATGGTAACGGGTGTACATGGGAGGAATTGATGAGAGATAAAGAGGTCTCTCATAAACTAAACATAAGGAGGTAAGTATACGGGAGGTGTGAAATCATACCCCAACATTTTTAATTAAAAAAAGCGTATAACAATATAAATAAATTTGAACAAAAAAGAGAAAGTAAGAACTCCCTTACTTGGAAGTGTGATCCCAAAGGCTTGGGAGAGGCATGAGAGAGGCTTCTAGGGAGCTTGGGGTGCCTTGGTGGGATTCTAGATAGAGGAGGGCAGAGTTTGGTCGAGCTAAAAATGTTTTGAGTGAAGAGTAATGGGATATTGAGTGGGTTTATATAGGAAATGAGAGGGAATTATTTATTATTTAAGTTTTGAACACCACACATTAAACTAATCAAAACCACGAACCATCCCATGGTTTTTTCCCATGGTTTTTTCCAAAGTGGATTGGAAAAAATTATTTTATAAGGGCGATTTCCGAACTTATTAAAATATTAGGCTTGCTTGTATGGAGGTGAGTCACACTCTCAAGGAAATCATTTTAAAATGTTAAAAAGTTTTATAAGTCTTGGAGGGCCCACTATGGCTTTGTAAAATAAATCAAACAAACCTAAAATCACATTATTTTAAAGGTAAAACATATATTGGCCGAACATCTCTTTTATAGTATTTTATTACAACGCTATTGGGTCATTATGATGTCATAAAACACTTTATATATTTAAACGGTATTTAATTTTTACCCAAAAATTTGACTATCTCAGAAAATTAAAAAAAATTAACCATTAGATAATTTTGACATCCTGAATCCAAAAATAATATTCATTTTATCTAAATAATTTTCTAAATATTTTAATTTTTACTTTTAAAATAAAAACTGATATTTATTGAAAATTCACGGTTTTTAAACCTTAATAAAAATTACAATTGTATTCATAAAAATTATATGATCATTTATATTTAATAAAAAAATTCACTAATTCATCAAAATATATTTCTTAATTGAATATTAACTAAAAATACTATTTGTGCTTTAAAACCATTTACAAAGTAACAATAATAAAAAGAATGTATATTCTTTATTCTATACAATAATACACATAATCATAGTGCTAGGGTCTTGTTACATAACCTCTTATAACACTCGCATAAAACCTAAGGGTAAGGTGTTCGATGGTTACAAACTCTTGGGGGCTTCGGATAACATCGCTCAAGTGGTAATCTCTATTAACTTCCACTTCTCCCGTACGTGATTCTGTTCAAGATTAACATGTTGAAGCTCAGTTTGGGCTTGGACAAGAGCAAAGCCCAGTGATGTCACCTCCTTTTCAAGCTCTGACAAATGGGATTCGTATGGAGAAATTATATTGGATGAGTTCATTGCTTCCTTTGTCTGAGTAAATTGAATTTGATAATACCCTATATTTATACTAATCGTGTAATCATTATTCAATGACTATATTAGAAACGGTAACAATTCTTAACGGTATTTTAAAATCCAAAAACATAAAATCAAGGAAGTTCATTTGTTTTATATAACCACTTTACAAAATAAGACATTTAATTGGATCAAGAAGAATTTTCATTAATAAAATTTTGGGTCATTACACATACATGGTTGCTTATAGCTGGTCCACATAGGGCCACTTCTAGATGGTTCACACAGAGCTGCTTGTAGATGGTTCACACAGAGCTGCTTGTAGATGTTCTACACAGGGCCTCTTATAGCTGGTCCCCACATGGCCTCTTATAGATGGTTCACACAGATCTACTTATCATCTAGGCCTACAGGGTCACTTAGATCCGTTCGTTAGCAGTTTCTGGGTCTCATCTGGCCACAGGATTCCTCCATGTAGTGCGCTTGATTCCAGGAGAATCCACTCCTTAATACATTCTTTGAATTTCAAGTTGCATGAAATCCTCCTTAGAGCATGCCAAAAAAACTGCCTCATTGCGAGGGTCCCAACGCCGTAGACAGCATGTCAATCGGATGCCCAGTCTGAAAGATATTGGTGTTTTAGTAAACAGGGGTCAGTTATGTCCAGGCCGGTCCAACCCAATTGGACCGACCCGACCAACTCGGAATGAGGTCCCACATGACCCGACCAGATTCGGTTGGGTATGGGTCTGGTTCGGTCTGGCTGTTGGGCCTTGCTAGACCTGGCCCGGTTCGGCTGTGGGTCCAGCCCACTGGGTCGCCCAGCGACCCAGTTTCATCCAGCCCGACCCACAACTGGCGATCTGGTGCATTCCCAGCCCAGTCCGCCAAGTGACCTACTTTTTCCCATCATCCCATTTCGTGCCATCAGCCTGACCCGCATGGCAGGCCGGTTCTTCCTCTGCTCAGACACCCGTTGGGCGTCCGATTCATAACTCACGTAGTCGGCTAAGGCTGGCTGCCTCCCCTCCTCACGTGGTCTCGTGGGGACCGTGTGCCGGCTATACTCTGTGGCCCGCAAAAAGTGGGTCGCTCCTCCAACGTGGAACCCGAGCAACACTATCCTCCTGCACCGGCCCGCTCACACGGACCGAATCTTCTGTGGGTCCAGCCTGTCGTCGTGGATCTACGTCGTGTGCACCTCCAACATGGCCGGGTGGCCGCGTCCCCTGTCGGAGGCTCCTGCTATCATCGCGGCGCACTGCCAGTGCGCCGCCTCCCACCTGTCACCACGGTCGGGTGTCGTCGTTGCGGTTGGGTGTCGTCGTCGCGGCTAGGTGCCACAAGCTGGTGTCGCCGCCACGATCGGGTGTCGTCGTCGCATCCTGGTGCCACCACTGTGGTCAGGTGTTGTCGCTACAGCCTGGTGCCGCCACCATGACCAGGTGTCACGGTCTCTCACCAGTGTCGCCGCTTGCCTAGCCGCAGCCCTTCTTCTTGGTGCCTCAACAGTCGTTGCACCGCCATCTGTTATTCCATGAAGAACAGAGAGTGAGAGAGATAGGGGGATCACAATGAACACCCAAATTGAACCACCTAGCCTTTGTTCCTGTCAGCCTTGGATTGTTCTAGTTAGTGGGATCGTGAAGTATAGAGTTATAAATCACTAAGATTTAATCCCAGCATCATCCCACAAATATTTTCCCTATCCCCACAAATATGAACCATCCACAGATCAACTTGTTAAATATTTGTTCCATATTCTTTATTTAGAAGGGAGAACGAGAAAATAACAATTCACTAAGAATTTAAACCCCTACCTGGGAAAGGAGATTGCTCGAGGATGACCATTTGTCGTCGTCTGTCAATATTCGGTTCTGATTCTCTCTCCAAGCATATCGTCACCACTTTTCGATTCTCCAACATTCTTCGTTGGAGAGTTTTCCTTCAGAGACTCAGATGGATTTGTGAGATCCATATCTGATCTCCAATTCCTATTATCCCATTAAATGGGGAAAATGTGTCACAGCATTTCTGTTATGTTGAGTCACCGCTGTTACGCTATTTTATTTATGAAACAGCATTTCTGTTACTTTTTTTTACAGCGTCGTTATGCGGTTCTATTTATGGAATGAAATAGTCGGCCTGTTGCTGCATTGTAGTGAAACAATTTCGAATAAAATAAACTTTTTATGTTTATTTTATTTTTCCTTAAAATGTACGAAAAATAACTTTTTTCCTCGACCCGCACCTGTCGAGGTTAAGTCCTTCTTAAGGATAACATCTCATTACGAACTCAATGGTGGTATCATATTTTTAATCTGAGTTACCGCTTGTGAGTTATGAGGATTAGAAAATAAAATAACTTTTATTTAAATTATTTTATTTATAGTCACGTCCCAAAAACCAACTTTCACAGTCGGACTGCGCCGGCCGATGTTAGGATTTACCTAAGGGAACTATACCCTCACAAACTTAACGGTACTCTCCAATTTCCAATCTGAGTTACTGTTTATGAGTTATAAGGATTTTAAAATAAAATAACTTTATTCAATTATTTTATTTACGACTAAAAACTACTTTCTATTGTTGACCTGCACCCGCCAATGCTAGGATCTTCCTAAAGAAAGAATACCCTCATAAGCTCAACGGTGGTCTCATATTTTCAATCTGAGTCACTGTTTGTGAGTTATAAGGATTTGAAAAAAAAATCTATTTAATTATTTTATTTACGGTTATTCCATTTTTGGGTTTTCTCACTAGAGGTTGACACCGACTAATTTTAAGTCACGCCTAGGGTAAAACCTCCATCCTGAACGCAACAGTGCCCTCATATTTCAAATGCGGGCACCTGTTTAAGAGTTATTTGACTTTTTCAAGAAAACTACTTATTCACTCTATTTAAAACTTAACATTTTTCGATGGATCATTCTGGGAACTCCAGGCCTCTAAATCACACGTCGTCTCAGTGCCTGGTCTCGAAATAATCCCATTTAATTTTCAAAAAAAAATCATGTAATTCTAGGGTATTACATCTACACTAATAAGAAAAACACCAATGTTTGAGATAAATATGTGTATCCAAACTGATTCCTTTGATGCATTATAATCTATTATATACTTAGATCATGCTTTAGAATTGGCAACTACAGGTTTCTTCGAGATTCTATAGCTCACTACACCACCATTCAGGCAAAAGATGTAGCATGAGTCTAATTTTATATCATCATGATCTATCTGGAAACTATCATTAGTGTATCCCCTCACTACTAGTTCCTCATCTTCTTTATACACCAAGAACATGTCTTTTGTATGCCTCAAGTACTTGAGGATTATTTTTACAACTTCCCAGTGCATCCCTCCTGGATTAGGTTGATATCTTCCCACCATGCTTAAATAAAATACAATATCAAACCTAGTACATGGCATGGCATATATGATAGATCCCACTGTCGAGGCATGAGTAATTCTACTCATTTTTTCAATCTCATCCGGTTTTTTTGAAAAATTTTCTTAGAAAGATTGATACCATGTGACATTGGAAAAAACCCTATCTTTGATTGTTCTATACTATATCTTCTAAGTGTCTTGTCAATATATGTACTTTGACTTATCCCAAGTAACCATTGGGATCTATCTGGATATATCTTCATCCATAAAATATAGGTTGTTTCACCTAAGTCTTTCATGAAGAATCATTCATTTAACCAAGTCTTAACTGAATGTAAGACTTGCACTTCGTTTCCCATAATTAATATTTCATCAACATAAAATAATTGGAAAAAGATTTAATTCCAATTAACATTCTTATAGACATAAGGCTCACTTTCATTTTTGAAAAAACAAAATTCTCTTATGGACTCATCAAAACGAACATTCCATGATTATGATGCCTTCTTTTACCCATAAATGGATCTCTGCATCTTTAACACTTAATTGGCATTATTTGACCTAACAAACCCTTTGGGTTGAGTCATGTAGACATCTTCAACCAACTTCCCATTTAGAAAAGTAGTTTTGATTTCCATTTTCCAAATATCATAATCATGTAAGGCTACTATTGTAAGTAATATTCTAATGGATTTCAGCATTTCTACTAGTGAGAAAGTTTATTCGTAGTCGATGCCTTGACATTTCTTGAAACCCTTTGCTACCAGTCTTTCATTATAGGTATTGACCTTACCATCCATGTCCATCTTCTTCTTGAATACCCATTTACACCCAATATGTTTTACATCAACCGGAGGGTCTACCAAAATTCAAACTTTATTTTGATACATGGACTCCATCTTAGAATGCATGTAATCTTCCAATTTAGCATCATCGTTGTATTCTATTGATTCCTTGTAGGTTAAAGGTTTATAATCCTCAAGGAAAATGTGTCACTTGAATCGGTGACAAGAAAACTATAACTCTATGGTTCTCTAACCTCTCGAGTATACCTACGCAGTACTTGTGTCTCGGGAACATCTGCATCTCCCATCATCTGTTGTGGAGATTGTTCTAATGCTAATTCTTGTTCATTTGGATCATTAACTTCATCGAAGTCAATCTTGTTCCCACTATTTCCATTGGAAATGTGATCCTTTCTAGAAATGTGGTTTGTCTTTCCATAAACACTTTTATATCTGAAGGGTTATATAGTTAATATCCTTTGGTTTCTTTAGGATAACCTATAAAGATGCACTTTGTGCTTTGGGGTGTCACTGGGTACAGTCTTGACAAAATCCTAACATCCCCATACACGTATGTGTGACAGATTGTGTTTATTTCCATACCACAACTCATATGAAATATCATTTATAGCTTAAGTTTGTACTTAGTTAAGGGTATATGTTGTTGTCTGCAAGGCGTATCCCCAAAAGGATAATGGAAGAGTTTCCTGACTCATCGTTGGCCTGACCATATCAAGTAAGGTCTTATTCCACCTTTCACTAACACCATTCCATTATGGTGTATAAGGAGGAGTGATTTGGGATACTATTTCATACTCCCTTAAGTGATCAATGAAATATTGGTTAAGATTCTCTTTGTCTCGGTCTGAGTATAGTATCTTAATCTTCCTACCAAAGTGGTTTTCTAATTCATGTTGATATTCCTTAAGCATCTTAAAGGAATTAGACTTATACCACATTAGGTAGGTATTATCATACCTACTATAGTCATCAGTAAAAATTAATGAAGTATAAAAACTCACCCATTGCCTCTACTGAAAATTGACCACATACGTCAGTATGTATTAATTCCATTAATTCAGTGGCTCTTTCTCCCTTTCTAGAGAAGGGTTCTTTATTCATTTTCCCTTGTAAACAAATGTGACATACATCCAAGGGTTTTAACTCAATCAAGACTAAATACCCTGCTTGATGTAATTTCTATAAACATTTCTCATTTACATGACTAAGTATGAAGTGTCATAGGGGGGTGTTGTATGAGTCATTCTCGCTGGTTTTAACATTGATTGTCATTACTAGGTTTTTTAGTTCGAGTATATATATGAACCATTGTTAAGATGCATCATACCATAACACATGTTATCCTTATAAAAGAGACAACATTTATTTCCAAACTTGAAATAAAATCCCATAGTGTCCATACATGACATGGAGATTATGTTTCTGGTTAAAGAGGGTACATAATAACAATTATTCAATACAAGAACCAAAGCATTAGGAAAAGTGAGTTGATAACCTCCCACTACCAAGGCTGTTAGACTCATACCATTTGCAGCTCGGAGATCCAATTCATCTTTTGCAATCTTCTTGAATTTACTTGATTCCTATATATGAATACAAATCTATGAACCACATGTTGTATCCAATACCCAACTTGTAGATAATGAAATATTTCATTCAATGAAAAAAATACCTGAAGTAGAAGCATCGACTTGCTTCTTCTTCCTAGATATACAATTCTTCTTTCGGTGGTATTTCTTTACACATAGAAAGTAGACAACCTCCTACTCATTGTCCTGTCTTAGTATCCTTGGATTTTTAGAAGGATGGTGCATTAGTGTATTTGGCTTGGACTTAGCCTTAGACCCCTTAGCCTTTCCCTTCCTCCTCTTGTTCACCATAAGGACTGAAGAATTTGTATTCTTGATATCCTTATCAGCTTGGAAAACTAAATCCAAAATATCCGAGAGTGACTTTTTCATGTTACTCATGTTGTAATTAAAAATGAAAGTCAAAAATCTTGATGGTAAAGAGGCAAGAATGAGATCGGTTTCTAGTTCTTGGTTCAGTTTGAACCTAAGGGCTTCAAGCCTCTCATGTACCTGATCATCTTGAGTACATGAGGTCCTTCTTGATTTACTTCTGCTAGCCTGCACCTATAAAGTGAACTGGAAATCTCATATCTTTCTTACCTTTCTCTCTCCTGATATAATTCTTGGAATGAGTCAACATCTTGAAGGCATCTTCGCCATCATGCATTTTCTGCAATTGATTGGACATAGATGACAACATGGTGCACTGAACATCTAGTGCATCATCTACATGCTTTTTTCACTTTTCTTTATCTGCCTTGCTTACTCCTTGAGGAGGCTCAACAGGAAGTGAGGACTTCAGTACATAAAGATGCCTTTCTTGGCATAGTACTATGAGCAAGCGCGTGTACCACTCTTGGAAGTTATGTTCAGTCAGGATATTTTCTTTTATCTAGTATGGATCGTAGTGATAATGTTCTGGTGGTGTTGGTGATTGCAATTTTCGATCTAAAACAAATAAATTTTAGCAATCAACACTTTATCTTGATTACATTTTAGACATTTTTTATTAATTAAATATTAAATCATTTAATGTATCGCTATTTTATCGAACCTTAATAGCCCTCACTATTAGATTTGGGATACTATGTTGATTGAGTATTCTAGTGACAAGAATTCTCAAAACATCTCCTCATAGTCTATAAGTTATGGCTACGCTGCTACTCTGAGAGTTTCAAGGTAGACTCTAGGCTGGCCAACCATTTTAACCGGTGCTTTCTTCATCTGTTGAGTAAAGTCTCGTCTTATCGGAATCATAATCTTGATTCCTTTAATGTTTTTCCTCCAAAGTGATAGCAAGTTAGCTATGACTAATCCTTAACTACCAACTTTTGTTAATTCAATAATTTGCTCTCATAAAAACTCTCAGATAGTAAGAGGCACTTTCAACTTTGGATGGAGAGCATCTGAATGCCTGGTTTTGTTCAAATTTGAGCAACGGAATGCATTACAACTTAATATATCTTTGAGGGATTTTATTATTTTCTTGGTGAATGTAATCCATTTCTTTTAAATATGTTCAATATATGTTGTCATGCTCATAACTGAACATGCATTAATAGAGAAACATATGTCGCATCCTTATTCATTTTACCTTGTTTATTATTTTATGTGATATCGCAGTAAACATGCATGCGCACAAAATAAAAAACAATGCATAAAGGAAATTATTATACTCAACGAGTCTTAAGCATCTAAAAGTGATTGATCCGTTTTAAAATAACAGATCAATCATGACCTAGGGGGTTTCATACCTGATTTGAGTCTTGACTCGTATCACAGCTTGCCCCTGATCCAGTGTAAATACTTCTCGTTTGATGTATTGTCTCATCTTGGTGGAGTATGCGTCTAAAAATGTCATCATCCATATATTTATATATTCACGCACAGGTGAGGGGGTCTAAGGGAGAAACATACAACAAAATACATTGTACGTGCATGCCCTTATACATATTGAATGAAAATAAGGTGATATGCAACCCGTCATTTAATTACCTACTTATTACAATCATCGCACGCATGTAATAAAGAATTAAATAAAACATTAAGACATGCACAGGCTCGGTCAATTTGTTCATAACGAATCGGTATATCAATGAACGATAAAAATTAAATTGAAATAAATTTAAAAGTATGAGGGTATTTAAATAAATTAGATGAATTTAAAAAAACATTGTACGTGCATGCCCTCTGATACCTATTGTTGGATTGGTGTAGCCCGATCTCAGTTTGGATGTTTGGGCCGAATGTTTGTGGCTTGTACTACGCACTAGGCCGCAACTTTCGCGGGTCGAGCTCTGCGGTGAGCTCGTTGGGAGTTGCAGGGGCAAAGCGCCCCTGCTCTGGGAGTCCGGGGGTTGAAGGCCCCCATCCCAAATTTGGGGGGACTGTAGAAATGCTAATCACTGCAGTAGAACTTACCGACCAACACCGACAGGGCACTGTAGCGACGCGGACTTCCAACTGTCATTCACTGTAGCTCATTGGACTTCCAGCCAGCAACAACTATAGCACTTTTGACTTGGGTGGCCATCTTTCACTGTAGTGACACAGACTTCTAGCAGCCTTTTCGTCCTCCTTATTAACCAATTTCAGGATAGGGTTTTGTGTGTGAGAAACTCTGAGAAATTCTTTGTAATTGTGATCCCGAATCATAGTGAATATTATGCCTCTCTGTAGACGTAGGGATTATTCATGAACCACATAAATCCTTGTGTTCTTATTCTGTTTTTTTTTTCTTTTACTCTTCTCTGAATCGTTATTTGGTCATTAGGATTCCCAACGTTTCCGCATTAGCACTGGCTTAGTCAATTTATTCACGACTAGTCGATATATCAATGCGTGATAAAAATTAAATTGCAATAAATTTAAATGTATGAGGGTATTTAAATAAATTAGATGAATTTAAATAAATTCAAATAATTTAATTTTATTCGGTCCCTGTTTAATTTAATTTTAATTCCAAAAATTAAATTAATTAATTAATTAACTTAATACTAAATTAAATTAATATTTCAGAATATTAAAATTATTAATTTCAAACCAAAATTAATTTTAATTAATTTAATTTAAAACTAAAATTAAATTAATCAAATTAATTAATTTTGATTATATTAATTAACTCGGGTCTGAAAACCCCGCATAACCCCATTGCAGGGTCGTAGACCTACAGGCCCATTTGGAGCCATTCAGGACCCACACATAGATATTCCAAGCGGTAGGTCTGTCAAGACCCATTTGAAATGGGTCTACCTGACCCACCCCATCCCATTTCAAGGCAAAAGGGATCTGGCAGAACCCATGACAGTGGTGGCAGGGGTTACCACCGGACTCGGTCGGAACACGGGGACGGTGGGAACTCGGGAGTGGGGTGGCTGGAGGGAGGTTCGGACTAGATCTGGGCGGTGCCAAGATCCCGCAGTGGTCGCGACTTCCAGATCTGGGCGGCGGCGACGACCCGCAGAGAAGGCGCGGCAGCGGACCCCAGTCAGTGGGAGGGGTTGGCGGCGCTCGGGAAGGAGAGGGGCTAGACAAGGGAGTGGTGCGAGCGGCTGGGCTCCGGTCAGCGGCTGCCGAAGGCGGGGAGGCCCGCGAACCTGCGGTTGAGGCGTCGGGCGGCGCGACCTGGCGAGCGGCGGCTGGATGTCACCGGAGGTGGGGCGGCCATCTGCTGCGGGATTCTTCCTTCACGGGCCGAAGAGATGGTCTCCCGAGAAGGGGAGGAGGCGCACCCATGGGGTTCCACTCAAACCATATATATTATATATATATTTATATGATAAACACAGTTTCGATCCATAAATTTTTTTTTAGAATAATCGTAACCTAGTCATTCGAGATTAAATCAACGTGCAGTCAGATTCAATGGAACCATTTTAATACCCTTCACATAAAATTTAAAGTAAAATAATTCTTTTGACTTATAAAATCCACATGATTTACTCTGATACCAATTGTTGGTTTTGGGATGCATAGCGAAAGCTGGTGAGCTGAGGATTTAAAATTTTATATCACCGGAGAGACAAACACATCATCACCTCTAGTGATCTGATCCCCAGTATGATACAAGGATCTCACATAGTTTAATCGGAGAACAGAAAATAAATAAACAATTACCGCATTCTGTTTTGAAACGCACATGTGTGTCACAAGTCGCTAGCGGCCATTTCTCGGAGGATCCAATGTCAAACCCCTTTGTTGCGGAAAACGTTGTGGGCAATGAAGCAAAAAAATGGATCACAAGAGTAAAAGTGGAAAAAAGAACAAGAACACAAAAATTTATGTGGTTCGGGAATAATCCCTACATCCACAGAGAGGCAGCATTTCAATATGATTCAGTAGCACAATTTATAGGAGATCTCTCGGAGTTTCTAACAATGAAACTCTATCCCGAAATGGGCTACAAAATGAGGAAGATGATCCACTTTTCCACCAACGGCATAAGAAGTCTGCATCGCTATAGTGAAAGGTGGTCACCCAAGTCAAAAGTGCTATAGTGGCTAGCTACTAGAAGTCCAAAGAGCTACAGTACTGTTGAATCCAAAGATTGACCTGCTACAGTGCCCTGTCGGTGTCGGTCGGTCGGCTCTGCTACAGTGGCCAGAGCTGCTACTGTGCTAAAAAAAACTGGGTCGGGGGTCTTCGACCCTCGAACCCCCGAAGTAGGGGTGTGTTACCCCCTACAACCTCCAACGAGCTCACTGCAAAGGTTGCGACCTGGTGCGCAATACGATCCATAAGCATTCGGTCCAAACATCATCCAAAAGGAATCGGGCTACACCAATCCAACACCCTCTAAATCATTCACACATGCTTCTCGAATCTATGCATGTGTTGTTCATCAGAATCTGGGTGCTAGCATGGAGCTCCAACGATCTCTTCAACATCGCATCGATCACCACGATCCTCTGCTTTTGATTCATGGAGAAGAACTTGGATCATCCGCTTAGATTGAGTGATTCTCTCTCTAGGATTTGGGATGAGAGAGAAGCTCTCAATTCCGACTCATGAATATTTCATTGGAATGAACTTCTCTCTACTTACATAGGGGTGTTGATAATACCCGATTAGGGTTCCCCGATCCCCGTGCATTAAACGTCCACTAAATAAGTGATATAAATAATTAATTATGAAAAACTAATTGCACCATAAATATTATTTATATTTTATCACATACCTATAATATATATTAAATATATTATGTGATAAAACCTGAGTCATTAACTCGACTCAAAATTCCCCATAATATTAAATGAATATGGAATGTTAAATTAATATTTGTTCATATAATATTAATCCTCATATTTACTTAAATGCTTGTAAATACTTTTAATTAATAAATTCAATCCAATTATTTTTTAGATTAATAATAATGAATTTATTTATTTATTTATCAATGATCAATAAAACTTAGACAACACTCAAACCCCACGGTGGGTCCACCATGTCTCATATACCTCTTCACCAGTATAGGGACAATTTTTGAATACACTATTGTGTGTGACCTTCTAGACCCTTATCTCAATAGTAGTGAATAATATTCACAGACTAAGAGTGGAGTCTAGCAACTCATCAAGATCCCTAAAGAGATAGTGAATAGTCATATCAAGACAAGCAGCCTACGAATACGAACTGTGTAATATAATATCTTTGTCAGACGATATCTCATAAAGCAAGACACACACTTGAGACATCGTCCTTGATTTATTTTTTGTTGATCTCTCTATATGGATTTACCTTTGACTACCATGGTCATGGATTTATGAAGGTATTGTCATCCTGATCAACCTGGCCAGAGATATCTCTTCCCCAACTGGGAAGCGACAAATCTTATATTGATCATTCAACCAATTTCATACCACCAATGACACACCCAACACAAACTACCTAGCCATGACTTCATTGTCATGGTTTTCACCTTGCATCAAAGTACATGATCAAACGAAACACATTGATAATGATCTCAAGTTAGGATACTAATAAAAAATTTCATAGATAGAAACAACCAATGGCACCTGAAACATGTGGTGTTCCTATTGAAGGGTATTTCCTCATGATCTCAACTACTAGTGATCACCAAGTATGAACTTCATGAGAAGAAGTCTTAATGCTTATGAGTCTTCAACACCTGACAGTCACACATCATCTATGTCCTTCCATTATGATGTATCTAGACCATAGGACATTACTTTAATATTATTATCATAGTTTCTCTATGTTCTCATTATAACCTGAGATCTTCTATAACTCTTTGATACGACACATAATCTAAGGAAAATTACCATAAATATAGTGGAAACAAAAGTATCGACACTATAATGGTAAGATAAACACATGTATATATATATATATATCAAATTATATACAAGTAGTGGTAATCAAAGTACATCGTAAGTTGGATCTTGGGAACCCACATTCAACACGGAGATATTAGTAATAAAATTACTTCTAAGGAAAATTAGGTTTGTAAAAATACAATCGATATTTCTTGAGATTGAAAGTACCTTAAAGAAGGCGAGTGAAAATTTCAACAAAGATTCAGAGGTAAAAGTTGAATCATCTCAAGCTGTTGAGAAATCTCATTCAAGGAATCAAGTGACAACTACATCCACCAAACATAAAATTTTATATGATTATTCTAACCATATAGGTGTTGGAAACAATGTTGGGAAAACTAGGGTTGAGAAAGGATGCAAAAAAATATACCACACCAACAAAAGTTGAAAATATCCTTTGAAAGAAAGATTTCCCACACCAGGGAGATTCTTATACAGAAAGATACGTTGAACCTCAACAAACTGATTACAAGAAAAGATTGTATTTCAAAAGAAGATCAAGATTCAATGGATATTGTTAGTGTTATAGTATTTATAGACACAAAGCTTATAATTATTGGTGTAACATGTCTCTCCCTAGAAGTAGGAATTAATTGAGGGGGATCAATAACAAAAGAAAAGAGAGCATCTTTCCTAAGCTGAAGGAGGAAGGGAAGGAAAAGTCACAAGATGATAGAAATTTCCCAACACAAAATTGATTTTATGGTCATGAGGAATTTTTTGGAATATGTGACCAACTGGATCACTTTTTTGAAGAATGTATGACAACTCTTCCGGGACATGTTTCTTATGCTATAAAAGATAAGGAGGTCAAAAAGAAGAAAGTTGAGAAGAGAGTTCTTATTGTTGAGACAACTCTGAAAGCTAGAAAAAGAAATATAATTTGGATTATTGATAGTGTTTGTTCCTCACACATGAGAGGTGATATAAAGATCTTGAAAGATATCGAAGAGTGTGAAGGAGGAGCAGTTACATTTGGAAATGATAGTTCCTTAAAAATCGGAGGAATAGGAATTACTGAGATTGAAGCTCAAAAACTAAAATCAAAATAAGTTTTATATGTTGATAAGATCAAACAAAACTTTTTGAGTGTTAGCCAACTTTGTGATGATGGTAATAAATTTTTCTTCACTAAATATTCTTGTATCATCAGAAGTATGGAATATGGAAAAATTATTACCAAGAGAGAAAGAACCAGCTGAAATCTCTTCTAGATCGGAGATCCTTGTAATTCGTGTTACTTAAGTGATGAGGATGAAAATAGTTTGTGGCATCTAAGACTTGGGAATCTTAGAAAGAAAATTATGAGAACACTTTCTAAATAAAATACTGTTAGAAACTTACCACAACTGAAAAGGAAAGATGATGCTATTTGTTCAACATGTCGGAAAGGGGAGATGATTAGTGCAATGCATAAGAATGTTGAAATCCAATCCACCAAACCCCTTGATCTTATACACTCAGGTCTTTTTGGGTCGATGAGACATCAATCAACAAAACGGGATTTGTACATTATCACTTTCATTGACGACTTCACTTGGATAACCAACATATTTTTGATAAAGCGTAAACCATAGGTTACAAAAATGATTAGATTTTTCATAAGGGAAGTTGAAAGATAGATGGGTGTTTATATACTAAAGCTAAGAACCGACAATATAAAGGAGTACATATGCAATGATTTCAAATATTATCTGAAGAAACATATAATCAAACATCCATACAACACTCCACATACCCATCAACAAAAATGGAGCAGTAGAAAGAAAACTAGAAGTTTTGTAGAAATGGGAAGAAGTATGCTAGCTGAGTATAAACTTTCTATGTTTTTATGGAGAGAAACTGTTAGTACTATTGTACATGTATAAAATTGGTGTTTTTTATAATTGGAATCCAAGATGACTTCCTGTGAAATGTGGTATAAGAAAAAACCTATAGTAAAATATTTCCAAGTTTTTGGGAGTCCTTACTTTATAAAGATCAAAAATCTGGATCTTGGAAAGTTTTATGAAAAGATTGAGGAAGGAATTTTCATTTGATATGCATCCAACAAAAGAAGTTATACATGTTGGAAGGCTCATCAATCAGTTCGTCCCTTGATTCATTCAGCCTTGCTTGACCGAAGGAGATAGAAGGCTCATCAATCAGTCATAGCCTAAACTGAGGCATTGGAGGGAAGTACGCATGATAATTTACAGTATGAAGAAGGTGCGCATTCCGATTTGGTCAATCTCATCTCTTTCTTCTCTGGTAAAAGCCTAGAAGTGAAAAGGAAGTCAAGAGATTTGCTTTCCGGCATTCTGCTTTTGTTTGGATCGAACTCCAAGGGTTGCCATTCTACTAAGTAAGAAGAAATCGAACTCGCAGGAAAATCTAAGTAGCAAGGGGTACGACATTCAGTCAGCTTGGTGAAAGACTTTCTTTGTCTAATTCCACAGTGCTTTCAAGAGGAATAGTAAATAGAAAGTACCTGGGATCAAACGAGAAGGAAGGTACGACATTGTCAAAATGATTGGAAATCTTCCACGTTTGCCCTTCCTTAGTCGGTAATGATAGATCTATGTCTAAAAGGAAGGCATGTTGGCAAGAAAGCATTCACCGAAGGTTCTAAACCCTTATAGATGAAGTAGACCTTAGGGTGAGGTTCTAAACCCTTGATATATCAGTAGCACCTTTCTAACCCTTAGATATCAAGTAGCCGAGAAAAGAACAGGTTTTTATTCCAGCTATAGCCAATTACTGACCCCCCTAAGCCCCTTTCCTTTGGGGAACTGATGAAACAAAACAGCGCTCCGCCCCTGACTCGTATGCCCCTTTAGGTTTAGGAAGGAGAATTTCATTACCTATATCAAGCCAGAGGCTAATGGAGGGTCGTAGATTACCAGTACTCTTTTTAGGAAGCAATGACCGACTTCGGAGCTCAGCTGGGATCGGGCTATTATATTCTAATAGTTTTATTCCCTTCCACTACTAGACGGAAGACTAAGAAGAAAGCAAAGTCAACCTAAATGAAAGGCTTCGGGGATGGTGCTAGACCTGCAACCGCATTCACTCGATACAAGGGACTTAAAGACTTGAAAACTTGCTTGTTCGACACCAGATCTTGACCGGGGAGGCTCTTGCAATTCTTCCTCCCATAAAGGTTTCATGTTAGCATAAACTTTCTATGTTTTTATGGAGAGAAACTGTTAGTACTATTGTACATGTATAAAATTGGTGTTTTTTATAATTGGAATCCAAGATGACTTCCTGTGAAATGTGGTATAAGAAAAAACCTATAGTAAAATATTTCCAAGTTTTTGGGAGTCCTTACTTTATAAAGATCAAAAATCTGGATCTTGGAAAGTTTTATGAAAAGATTGAGGAAGGAATTTTCATTTGATATGCATCCAACAAAAGAAGTTATACATGTTGGAATAAATATTTACAAAAGTTTTTATATTCTTAAGATGTGAAGGTTATTGAAAATCTAACTCCCTTAACAAAAGTTGTTGAAAATGTTGTGGAAGATAAATTGAAGACTTCTTATGAGAATAAAAAAAGTGAAGATGAATGTGAGAAAAAACATGTACATGAAGATTCATATGAATGGTGTGATAAATAAAGTGAGACAGGTAGAAAATATCTCAAATTTCATACCCTACAGAAATATATTGAATCTGAAAACATTATTAGAAATCAGAAAGCTCAAGTTCATACGAGACAAAAGTTAAGGTTAGAGAATCAGATATCACTTATCCCATAGGTTGAACTAGAATCAGTTTTAGATGTTATTGAACACAAAGAATGGCTGCAAGCTATGAATGAAGAGTTATATCATACTGAGAATAATGACACCTGAGAACTTGATCCATGACCAACGGGATAAAATGTTATTGGACAAAGTGGGTGTATCATGGAGAAATTTTGAGAAACAAATCTTGACTTATTTTCAAAGGTTACTCATGGGTGGAAGGTTTAGATTTTGAATTAACCTTTTCCCCTACTGCAAGATTGGAAACCATAAGAATGTTCTAGGCAGTTTTTTCACATCATTATTACAAAATTTATCAAATTTATGTCAGGTCATCCTTCTTAAATGGAGAAATTGAAGAAATTAACATTGAGAAACCTAATTAGTTCATACTTGATAAAGATGGAACCAAGGTGTGTAATTAGAAGAAAGCTATATATAGGTTGAAACAAAATCCATGCACCTGCTACTCAAAACTTGATAGTTTCTTGAAGATGATGAAATTTTCTAAAGGAAAATTTGACAAAAACTTACATGTAAAGGAGATGAAATTAGGCATCCTGATTGTTATAGTTTATATTGATGACATAATTTTTATAGGGGATAGAGATAAATCTTGTGAAGAGTTTTCTGAATAAATGAATAAAAACTTTGAAATGGAAATACTCATAAAATCAACTTTCATTCTAGGCTTACAAGTTCAACATAGGGAAAAATATATATTTCTATCACAAGAAAAGTATGTCAGGGGGTTGCTACAAAATTTTTGCATGGCTTATTCCAAAGAAGTTTTTACTCTTATCTCTGTTGGGATGAAGATAAGTAAACATGAAGTTGGGAAAAGTGTGAATCAAAAATAACTTTATGTGAAACATTATCAGAGTGATCCAAAGGAATCACATATGCTGACAGCTAAGAGAATACTCTGGTATGTTAAAGGAACATTTTCTTATGGCATGCTGTATAAAAGAAGTTGTGACATGAACTTTCTTAGAAACATTAATGCTAATTGGACAGGGGATTGTAATGATAAAAAATCAACATCGTGAGGAATTTTTTTTCTTGGGACATTGTTGTGCGATCTGACATATTAATAAATAAAGTTCAGTTACTTTGAGCACTATGGTAGAAGATTATGTTTCTACCACCCATGCTTGTACACAAATGATTTGGATGAAAGTTTAGCTGGAAGATTGAGGGTGAATGTTTCTACACCATTGAAGATCAATTGTGATAATAAAACTATCATGGAACTTTCCAAAAATCATATACAATATTTGATATCAAAACACATTGATATAAAGTATCACTTAATAAAAGATAAATTTTTTGTTGGAGATATTATGATTGAGTACATTTCAACCAAGTATTAAATTGATTATTTTTTCACCAAAGTTATTCTAAGAGAAAGGTTTGTGGAATTGAGGTTGCAACTACATGTTCAACCTCCACCAAATACTTCCTGAAGTTCTTAAGGAAATACTCCACTATGCTTTGGATTAAAATGAAAAAGGGGAGATTAATAAAACTTTTTAAGAAGTAAAACTCTTTTTTATATGAATCTAAAGATGTGGTTATCATAAAAAGGGGGAGTGAAAAATTAATAGTGAAAAATAGAGAAGATAAAAATATGGGTGGGTTTATCTTAACATATAAAAAAAATTATTGTCACTGGGGGATGAAATTCTTTCAAAAATAGTACTTTATCCATGGTGTTAATCCATTCACTCTTAGAAATACTTTGGTTTGAAAAAAATTTGAGAAAAGTTTGACAAATGTTGAGATAAGAGTTGTTAAAAAATTTGTGAGTTGTGAAAATGTTTGAGTGGTTTGTAAAAGTTTCTGATGAATGTTTACAAAAAATCCAAAGGGATAAATTGAAGTTATTTTATGATGTTTTCATAAAAAATAGTGTATTTGTTGAAAAAATATTTTTTATAAATATTTTTTAACAGTTAAGAAATAATTTGATGGATGTTTGTTAAGAAAGTTTTGTTATAAAGTTTCTGTAAATTTGTTAAAAAAAATTGTTATGAAGTTGCTAGAAAAAGTTAAAAAGTTTAATTGACTTTGTTAATAAGATTTCATAAAAAGTAACACAATTATAATACATTAATCAATGTTCCAAACAACATGAAAATATTATGATCTAAGCATTTGTACAAAGGGAGAGAGGTATAAATTTTTTACCGAACAAAGTTCACCAAACACAGATTTCTGGGTGCAATTCTCCATATGAACAAAGATCCAGCAAAAGTCTGAAGTAGTTGTTTGCACAAAGATTTTGAATAATGATTTGTGATAATATTGAATATGTGTCATTGGACACAAATTTCTAAACAGAAGGTAATCGAATGAAGAGTTTCTAAACAGATAGTTGTACAAATTTGTTACCAGATGCACTTTACCAGACACGAATAACTGGAAAAATTAAAGAGGATGGAGATGTAGCGGTATATGAAGTTCATGGGGATAAATGTTCAACAAAATTTCCAGTTAGAGTTTTTCATGAAATTATCAATGCTGAAGTTTGTACAAAATGTGTGGAGAAAAGTTTTGTAAGAACGTAGAATTCAATCCAACGAGCGCAGATGTCTGGACATATATTTTGGAAAAAGAGTTGCAAGAAAACAAAATGCTAAGTTTTGTATGGATATGAACAAAAGGAGAAAATGTTTAACTCTAGTAAATAAAGTGAAAGTGGGGAGAATTCCAAAAAATGAGTCTTATCTATGAAAATATAAAGGATAAATCAAGTTTGAAATCAATATAAACAGACAAAGGAAATTTGAGCAGTGCACTGGAAAAAGAAGTTGAGTGTAACAAGAGTCTTTATAAGTTGTAACAATATAAACAACCATCTTCAACTGCTTATGTTTACTAGACAGACAATTTATAATAAGTTTATTTGGCTAAGTTTTATGTTACAAGCTGTATGAAGTTCAATGTTGAGAAGTTATAAAGTGTACTACTAAAGGAAGGCTAACAGATCGAGTCCATCAGACGAAGATCCATTGGAAAAATATCTATCAGAAAAATATCCATCAGACGAGAGATTCGAAGAAGTACTTTTTGAGTAAATTTAAAGTTAAGGTAGGATGACGAGACAGATTCAGTTGAACAAAGTAAAGTGGAGAAGTTAAGGTTTGTGAACAGACAGAGGAGTACCTATAGAAGACACCGTACAAGCATTCCATCAGAGATAGATTTAGGAGCCTTGCATAAATCGTTTTAAACCCCTTTTAATACTAAATATATTTTGATGTTTTCTAAATGGTTTTCTATCTGGAAGAGATAAGTAATATTGAATAAGTTCTATAACGCTAAAGTTAAGTAAGTTTGAAGAAGGTTGTGGTCGCTGGATAATTCATGGAGCTTTAAGAATGTTCATGAATATTCTAGAAGAGTTGAGAATCATCCAGTGAATTTCAATTAAGCGGGATATTAGGTTCTAGAATTTTAGTGAGTGGGAAAGTGAAACTGGTTTCCCACCTTTAATGCTTTGGGAGCACCTATAAATAGGGAGTGAAAAGTATGATTGTACTTGACACTATGCACAATGACAAAATGATGAAATGCAGAAGATTTTGTGTCAATGTGAGTATCCAACCGAGATTACTTTTGAGTTGAATAAAGTATCGTACATAGTTTTAGTACAGAGAAATCAAATAGAGAGTAAAGGATGGATTTTCTGAGTAGAGTTTTAGGTGCAGTAATTTTGTTAATCAGACAGAACACGGGTTAGAAAAGTAGTTCAATTTCAATGAGGTTCATCGAATGGAGTTTCACCAGATGGAGGTAGGGTGCAGTGGATGGACACTTACTAAATGGAGAAAAAAATGGAGATTTCTAAGAAATCCATTAGGATCTGGTTTTACAAAGTCTCATATCTTTTAGGTTGGCTCAATTTTGTAAGAAAAACTTTGTAAACTGATGGGAGCCAATATAATAATACTCATTGATAAATAAAAGGAGTATAATAAGAGTAGGATCAAGTTGTATTCACTTCTTACTAATAGTGAATTTCCATGGACCAACAGGAATCAACATGGAAAGGATGTAGGTTCTCACACTGATCTCAAACCTTGTAAATCTTGTGTCTTATTCACTTTCTTATCATTAAATTCTTGTAATATTGTTATAAAAAGTTGATAAGGAAAATAACTCAAGTTTCATAGGTTAAATTACTAAGTGAAAACGAATTTTTTAAAGGTTCACCACTGATTCAACCCCCCCCCCCCTCAGTGATTTTCACGATCCTAAGGAACTTCACAAACATCAAGTCTACCTTTACGCAACCTTCCTTTACATCATAGACCCTTGCCATGAAGCATAGAATATGTCTTACAAATAGATTTATTCCAACAACCACTTCTCAACACAAACTCTAAACTCACATGATAAAAATCTTGGTGTGAGAAACTTTAAGATCATGTGAGACAAAGCTCAGTGTGTGAAAGAAGAGTTAGATGAGATAATCCTCATGATAATAACTTGTTAAACTTAATGCATTAAATCTTTTCTTCCACACCTCACTTTCATAAATGGATCCCCAAAATTGTTAATAAAAAATCTCCCCCTATGTAGTACTCCATCTTTGTTAATAGATAAAATACACATCTTTCTCCAACATGATTATTTTATCCCCCTTTGTCAATGAACCCAACAAGAACTTCCTTAAAGGTTCACAAAAGAGAATTAAAAATAAAAATAAATGAATTTAGTTGAGAAAGAATACGTTACTTAATAAGCAATTCCCACAGGGGAGTGGGGGACTTGAATCCAAAAATAATCTAATGATATGGGTTCAGTTGGGCTCCAAGAGCCAACTGTTTTCATTTGAAATCCACCTTGGGTAGAGCCTTGGTCACAATGACAACCACTTAATTCTTTGTAGGCACATAATCCAATTTCACAACCTATTGTTCAACTTTCTCCTTTAATAAATGGAATTTTATCTCAATTTGTTTTTTTCTTGAATGTTAAAGGAATTTTTTTTAATATGTGTAGCACTAGAGCTACCACACATGATTAGAATGGGAGAAACCATATCAATACCAATGTCTTCAAGTTATTGTTTCATCCATATCAATTGGGTACTGGCTTGAGTCATTGTGATATAGCCTCTAGAGTTCTTAATGATATACAATCTTGCTTTTTTACTTTTCCAAGAATTGAAAGAGCTATCAAGATAGAACACACCACCCAAAGTAGACTTCCAATCATCAACTAGTCATGTCTGATTCACATTTGTATAGCCCAGAAGTTGTTGTGGTGAATTGTTGTAATAAAACATCCCAAAATCCATTGTATGGTTGATATAAAAAAGTATTTTTATCATGGTCTTCATGTGACTTTCTTTAGGAAAAGTTTGATAACTGGAAGATTGAAAAGTGGAAAACACAACAGCCGGTCAAGTGGCTATCAAGTAAATTACAAATAACCTATTTGTAAAGAGTCGCATTAACCTCTTTTCTTTCATCCTATTTTGATAATTTTGTATGGGTCTCCATTGAAGTATCCATCGGTTTAGAATCATTCATTTGAAACTTTTTCATCACCTCCTTGGAATATTTATTTTGGGGCATAAATGTTTCATCCTTTATTTGAATAACCCACAAACCGAGGAAAATGATAATTCACCAATAAGAGACATCTCAAATTAACACTTCATTAATTTTGAAATTGTTTGCATTAGGTGTCATCTGAGTCTCCAAAGATGATGTCATCAACATCTACAAACACCAACATTTTTTATCCTTATTCCTTCTTGATGTAGATGTTGTGGTTAAACCCTATATGAAAACCAATCTTCTTTAGGTACTGATCCAATTGCAAGTACTAGGCCCTTCGTGTTTGTTTCATACAAATCCTTCTTCAATCGACACATTGTACTCTCATATTCATGAATGATAAAATCATTTGGTTTTTCAATATAGACTTCCTATTCAATTATTTCATTCAAGAATACCTATTTGGAATCCATTTGATAAATTTTGAAACCCTTTTTCATAGCCATAACTAAAAAAATGTATTATGGTTTCAAGTCGAGACACTGGTGATTTTTTTTTTCTACATCGATTCTCTAAATTTGATAATACCCTTTGCACACTAGACATTTTTTTCCTTACTTCCATGTCATATTCATTAAAAAAAATTCAAAAAAAAACCCATTGGGTTTTTATTACATTCTTGTTTGTCGGCCTTGGAACAACTTCCCAAGTGTTATTTTCAATTTGGAAAAGTTCCTCATGCATCGCCTTGATTCAAATTTCATCCCTAATATCTTCTTCAAAAGATTTGGTTCCACCTGAGATAAAAAAGAATTTGTTTCACTTTCATCCTTTTAAACGGGGGTTATATGTCCATCAATGATATTTTTTTCAATGATTTCTGCCATGTTGGATCATCTTTTTGAACCTGTTGTTTCTATATTGTTTTCCACATCATAAAATCCATCATCTGAGTTAACTATATCCCTTTGAACACTTCTTTAACCCATTATTTCTATTTTATTTTATTTTTTTTATGTAGTGTTTCCCTCTCCATCACTTTCCTCTTCCAAAAATAGGTTGTTCCTGTGCAAATTCTTCTTGTCTAAAAATTAAATTCGCTCACCTGTATTTAATATTCACACATTTTCAGTTACGGAAACATCATTACTTTCGATTATTTTTCCCAATTGTTTGTTGTATCACTTATATTCCATACACTTCGATGACTATCCAAGAAAAATACCTTTGTCATTGTGTGCTCCAAACCTTCTATTCTTTTCTTTATTAAAAATAAAGCACTCACTTCTGAACACCCAAAAGTATTTAGTGTCATCTTTTTTCATACCAAATTTCATATGGAGCCATGACTTCACTTTCACATAACAATGCCTTATTAGAGATATAGACCGTTGTAAGAACTGTTTTTTTCCAATACTTCTCATGTGGGGACTTTTATATAAGCATAGTCTGATCCATTTTGTTGATTCTATGGTTCTTCCTTTCAACAGCCTCATTCAGCTGAGGTGTTCTCACCACTTACACCTGATGTTGAATCCTGTATTTTTCAAGATACTCTTCCACTTGGTCATTTTTAAATTCTATACCATTATTGTTGCGAAACTTTTGGATTTTTACACCAAGGATCCTTTCATCTTTTATTTGGTATCAAGTGATACACATGAATACCTCAATTTTGTGAGTAATCGCCATTAATTACATCATCCTACTAAAATCATAAATAGGAAAAACATAATAACTCTTCCCTTTTAAGGCTTTAGGTGACACCGGCCCACAAACATCTGCATGGACAAACTCAAGCAATATCGATGATTTTCCCTTAATTGGATTATATGTCTTCTAAACCATCTTCCTCTTTCGACAAGAATCACAGGAATGAGTGTTATCACATTTGATCTTGGGGAAATCCCAAACTTCGTCGTTCTTTACTGGATTTTCCAGAATTTTTTGCTCAGATGGACAAATCACATGTGTCGTAACTTGTTTTCATCCTCCTTGGACAACATACACCAATTTTCTTCACCAATAAGGTAAATAGTTTTGTTAAGTTAATCTTCCTTGTTAAACAACTGAACCATATCTAGTCTTAATGGTGCATTCGTTCTTTCCAAATTCCACAACATGTGAAGTCGCACAACTGGCTTACACTTAGCAGATTGTGGCTAAGACCTTCAACCAAAAGCACGTTTATTTTTCTAGGATCCTTTCAACCAACATTAGATTTCTTGGAGCCAAAATTTTTGAGTCTATCGTTATTAACAAATCAAACTACACCATTTTTATCATATTTGATATTGATAATAATATCTTCATTTCCAGTCATGTGCGAGGTACATCCATTATCCAAAACCCATAAGTCATACATGTTTATTGCTCTCAAGGAAATATCAGAAATGTTTTACTTATCATGTCTTCACCACTCGTTAATATATTTTGATGAGGGACAAGATTTTTTCACCTCCAACTCTATGGTTTCTTCCCTATTTTCCAGAACTATAGATCTGTTGTCAGTTTCTAGCTTGTTTGAGCTCACTTTTGACTGTTGTCTTACACTTCTCTATGTCTTCTGAGGCAAATTATTTTGAACCCTTGAGGCACAATTAGTTGTATTGTGCTTGTATTATTCACACCAAAATCAATAACCATTAAAATCATATGAAAATTTTGAAAACTGTTTGAATGTTTTTGATGTTGTTGGTATCTGAAAAACCTTTTGGAAATGGGACACACATATTAAATGTGTCCCAACTTTCCACAACTGTAACACCTAACATTTGGTGTCCACTACTAGAAATAAGACTTTTCCAAACACTTGTATACCAACGGTTCTTTGAACTGTTGGTATAGGTTATCTTTACCAACGGTTTGCATAAACCGTTGGTAAAGATCTCTAAAAAGTGACTTTTCCCAATAGTTTTATGAAACTGTTGGGAAAGATGGGTAAAAAATCAATTTTTCCAACGGTTTGATGAAACTATTGGGAAAGATTGGGAAAAAATGATTTTTTCCAATGGTTTCAGTAAACCTTTGGGAAAGATTGAGTTTTCCCAACGGTTTTTAAAAACTATTGGGAAAAATATGCCCAAAATTCTCCAAACCTAGGCAGCTGGCTCCCCACGATTCTAGAACCATTCCGCTACTCTCCAGAAGTGATTCCTTCACAGAAGCACTTGAGAAGTCCAACCTCTTCCATCGGATCAGCTGCTGCCAGGTTAGACTCCTTCCCTCTTTTATCAAGGATATAGTTCCACCTCTTATCAAGCATATCCTTCTATTCTCAAGGATTTTGTTATTCCCAATTTTTAGGGTTTTTGTAAAATTTTATGATTCACTACTCCACAAATTGTGTACTCAAATCACTACATCGATGTATGTCCAATTAATGTTTTCATTAAACATTTACATTTATAAGGGCATGGTGTCTCTTTATTGTGTTATAATTTTAAAGATTCATAGTTTTTTTTAATCTTAATGCTTAAAATATTACAGCTTCATGTATATGAACTCATAAGAAATTGTTTGTAATATTTATTGATATTATTTCATGAAAATCACTCTTTTCATTAAGATCATGTCAAAAAATGAAGATCTTGTTCATCTTAATTTTCGTACACTATGTGTATTACATAACAAGTATGTATCATGTTTCTATCAAAATCTATATATATATAAAACGACACACTGTTCACTTATCCTTTTCACAATAGAACATATGGAGTATCTTCTTGAACTTTGCAACATAGTATGTGGTCCCTAATTAGTACTTCTTCCTTCTTCATGAAACTAATTCACAGAATGTCAAATTCACAATATTAGTGAATATTATTTTTTCTAATATAACCATTAATCATTCTACCTTCGACATCATACATGTGTTATTCAATCACCTTTTTAAAACACAATGACCATTTTCAATGATTTGGGGTTCCTCAAAATGCTTGGGAAAATCATAAAAATGCATGTATTGAACCGTGTTTCTCATATGGTTTCATGGATACAAGTTCATCTCGAAAATCATGACTGCGTGGTTCAAATATCATGAGGACCGTGAGATTATTATTCTTCACACAAATGAAGTTGTTTTCTGCAACTATGTGTTTTTGTTTTCACTTTTTATTTGGCCGAAAGGGGAGCTTTGTGGTCATTAATCATGGTTGTGGGTGGTCATTTAGGATGTAAGATAATATGAATTCATTTTACTTGATATATCCAATATTATTATTGATTTATGTTCAATTTGATTATCTTTAACAAGTGATGTTATTTAATAAGTTGTTATTAATGGTTGTAATAATGACGATATGGTATAAGGGTTCATATGGTGTGTATAAGGGTTCAAATGGTGTGTATAACAGTTGACATGGTATCAGTGAACTCAAGTCATTAATTTAAGACTTCATTCTCACTAGCATGTAAGAAATTGAATGATGTAAACCCATCCTCACATGATTTCTTACCTTAGATAGTGTCCAACATATGGAATACGAGCTTTTGAATTCATCAGTTAACCAGGATCATATATTCCATTTCCCCCAAGATAATTGTACTAATATAACTTTAGGATCAATTAAATATGGTTCTCATTGTACATTGTATATTATGTGTCCTTCTTGTCCAATACTCACTTTTATGAGGGTGGGGTGCTTTTCACTACCCATGCTGGCATGTGTAGACATCCATAAAAATGTTAGATAAGTCACAAGTTTAATTCAGTAATGTTGTTATCATTGACATACTTTATTATTAATTTCAAATTTAAAAATAAATGTTTTTGTCTATACTTAATGAAATTAAATCTTTTTACAAGCCATGAACAACCTATTAGTGTAGAAGCCTAAAATTTATTCACTCATGGGGTGCGCTTGACTTGGGGAAGTAATTGGGTAATGAAAGGTATGGCCATAGAGGTGCCAATAATGAGTTATTGAACATGATTGAATGATTTGGGATTCCTATAACACATGATGGGACCTGAGGCATGTGCCTCTTATAGACCTAATGAAAATGAATATAAATAAATTTTAATTTAATTTATGAGTACTTGTTCTTTAGATTATTTTAATAGTTCACTACATCGACTAGAAAATTATTCCTTTATCGTTTACTTAAATGGATTTTCTATTAAAGTTCAATCCTATTGAATTGTTTATGACAAAATGACTTATATAAATTATTTTTACAGAATGGACAAAAGTTGGATGTATGAAACCGATCGGATCTCAAGCAGTTTTCAAAACAATTTGGAGAGCTTTATAGATTTTTCATTTCACAATGCTTCAGATAGTGGTCGCATACACTGACCATGTTCCAATTGTGTTGGTAGACCTTGGTTGAGCCGTGAAGAAGTCAGCTACCACATAACCAAAAATGGTTTTCAAGCAAACTACTATGTGTGGTATCACAATGGGGAGAAAATGAAATCTCAAATTGGTGATGATCGAAATGAAAGGACTGGAATGGAGAATTTGTTAGATGATCAGTTTCCATTTATTCTTCATCATGAAAAAGAAAGGATTTCAACTCAAGAAGACTTCTATATAAGGAAAACTGATGCTTCTAGTGAAAATGATGATATTGATAGGGTGAAAAAATTGAATGATGCTGTCACAACTCTAGTATATCGACAATGCGATAAAATGAAAAAGATGGAATTTTTAATCCGATTGTTTCATGGGAAAACTATGTATGGGATTTCTAATACAACAATCAATTAAATTCTTACCCTCTTAAAGGATTTACTTCCAGATGATGCAGATATTCCCTCAAACCACTATATGTCATGGAAGTTAGTTGAGGAACTTGGATTTTCAAGAAACAAAATTCATGCTTGCCTGAAAGATTACAGTTTATTCTGGGAGGAAACCACTGAACGAAATGATTGTATAAAATGTGGAACATCCCGTTGGAAGTCAAAATCTGATGGAACACCATCCCGCGTTCCATAGAAAGTAATGTGGAACTTTCCATTGATCCCCATACTCTAGAATCTTTTTATGTCTGATGACATATCAATAAAAATGAGATGGAATGATACCGAGAGAAAGAAGACTAATGATGAGTTGGTTCATCCTGCAGATGGATTTGCATGGCAGAGATTTGATGCTAGACATCCTGATTTTGCAGCTGACATGCATAATGTGAGGCTGGGTCTTTCATGCGACGGTTTTAATCCCTTTGGGCAGATGCTTACTTCGCACAACACATGGCCAGTTTTTATACACATTTATAATCTTCCCCCATGGTTTTGTATGAAAAAAACTTTCACTTTCATGAGTATACTCATATCTGGTCCTTCTAATCCCGGCATTGATATTGATGTATACATGCAACCTTTAATAAAAGAGTTGAAACTTATTTGGGATGTGGGTGTGCGCACATATGATGCATGTTCGAAAGACATATTTCAGATGTGTGCTGCGCTTATGTGGACGATCAATGATTTTCTGGCTTATGCAATGATGTCTGGATGGAGCAAGAAGGGAAAACTATCATGCCCAGTTTGTATGAAGAATACATGATCCAGAAGACTGAAACATCGCTATAGTTTCAGTTTTATGGGACATCGACGATTCTTTCCAAATGATCATCCATATAGAATGAATCGTCGAAGATTTGATAATACCATAGAGACTGATGCTCCACCTCAGCATATGTATGGAACTGATGTTCTTAATGAATTGAAAGATTTCAGTTTTTCATTCGAGAAGGGTCAAATGAAATCTGGAAGGAGAAAGAATGTTTCCACTGAAACCTGTTACAATTGGAGGAAAAGGAGTATCTTTTTTGATTTGCCTTATTGGTCAACCAATTTGTTACGTCATTGCTTAGACGTAATGCATATTGAAAAGAATATATGTGAAATGTTGCTTTCGGTTCTTTTAAATGTCAAGGGGAAGACAAAAGATGATTTACGATCTCGGCATGACTTGGTGGATTGGGGCATCAGACCAGAATTGCATCCTGTGTGTATCAGTGAAAATAAATGGCAACTTCCATATGCTTCTTATGTGATGACACCTACGGAAAAAAACAATTTCTGGAAGTATTAGGGACTATTAGAGTTCCTGATGGCTATTCAAGCAACATATATAAATGGGTCAACAGAAGAGAGTTGAAGTTAAAATCTTTGAAGACTCATGATTATCACATTCACTGCATGAGTTGCTTCCAATAGCAATCCATCATCTTTTGTCCAATAATGTAAGGGTGACTGTTATTCGGTTGTGCCATTTTTTTATATATCTTTGTGCTAAGAAGTTGTACAAGTCTTTCTTGCAAAAAATGTTGATAGATTCCCCATTAATTTTGTGTGAGTTGGAGAAAATATTCCCTCCATCATTTTTCACATGCATGCTGCATCGGACTATCCATATTCCCACTGAAATACTTCTCAGAGGACCTGTTTCTTTTCTTTGGATGTATCCAACTGAAAGAAATATGTACACATTAAAGTCTTATGTCTGAAACAGGAATCATCCCGAAGTTTCTATCGTGAACGGTTACTTGGCTCAAGAATGTATGGATTTCTTCTAGATGTATTTGTCTAATCTTACTACAAGAATGAATAGACCAATGAGAAATGAAGAAGAACAGTATGATCAAATTGAACCCAGTTTTCTATCACTTCCTCAAACAGGAGGAATTCCTGGATCATATACATTGAAGAAATTAAGCCATGAAGAGCGGGAGATGGCACATCACACAGTTTTGTTCAACTATGATTTGTTCAATGACTATATCAGGTAACTAAATTGAATATGTATATCTTACATATATATCTGTTAAACTATTCATATTTTTTATCTACAAGGAACATAAAACAATGATAAATATGAAGCATCGTTCTTTATCTTTGAGAAGGAGAGAGACTTTTCATAGCAAAGATTTTTATGCTTGATTAAAATTGAAGGTAAAAATATTACTGTTTAAAATAATTATATCAATATTTAATTAAGTTTAACAATCATTTATATTGCAGGTATTGAGTTTTTCTACTGACTCTGTCTCTGAGGAAATAAGAGCTTTGGCTTTTGGTCCTAATACCGTGGTTCGTGACTGTAAATCAATTGTTATCAATGGGTACAAATTTATTGTCACTGAACGAACAAAGAACATGAGAACACAATATGATGGTGTTATGGTTACTGCCACAACAGATTGTTATGCCAGTGCATCATATAGTAGACCGCGATTTGAAAATGTGGGTTATTATGGATTTGTTGAGAAAATAATAATATTGGATTATTAATCTTATGGAAGAGTCACAATGATGAAATTCCATTGGTTTGATTCTATGATGAGACATGTAACATTTATTGATGATTTTGGATTTTGAGTAATTAATATGACCCGCACTCTTGCTACCGAAGAACCATATGTGTTGGCATCAATGGATAAACAAGTTTTTTATGTCAAAGACCAACTTCGACCTGAATTTGGTGTCATAGTTGAAGTAATTCCAAGACATATTTTTTATGATGGTGATGATGGAATTGACACTATCCCTAGTTCCATTGGAACCAATCCATTTATTTCTTTTGATGACTCCAATAGCTCAATTGTCAGAGTTAATTGTGAACCTGAAGTTGTGGTTGAAAATATATAGAATCATTCATCCATGTTCTCAATTCTTTTGGTTTACCTCGATTTGGGTTGTTAAGGTTGGTAATATTCAAATTTATTTAGTATTTATCACAAATATTTTTTAGCTGACTTGACCGTTATGTGAATTTTCAATGTTTATTGGTTGCAGTTTTATTTGAATTGCATTTTTTAATTTGGAATTGAACTGTATTCAAACCTAGTCAAACAATATTTCTAACTTAGTGAACATTACAACTTGTATGATTTATTAAATCCATTCAAGCTCTTTTAAAACAATTGATAGCTAAATTACCAATGAATCCCCTTATTCCCTCATATATTTAGTTTTTTGGGTTACAAATTAGTTTCCTTGTTAAGGTTGGTAATATTAAAATTGATTTAGTATTGATCACAAATATGTTTTAGCTGACTTGACCGTTATGTGAATTTTCAATGTTTATTGGTTGCAGTTTTATTTGAATTGCATTTTCTAATTTGGAATTGAATTGTATTCAAACCTAGTCAAACAATATTTCTAACTTGGTGAATATTATAACTTGTATGATTTATTAAATCCATTCAAGATCTTATAAAACAATTGATAGCTAAATTACCAATGAATCCCCTTATTCCATCATATATTTAGTTTTTTGGGTTACACATTTGTCACGACCCGTCCTCGGGGCCCGTGCCGTGACTACCCCAAGCCCGCCTTCTATAGGCCAGGGGCTGGCGACTAGCACCAAGGTGTAAATCCCAACAAAAGGGAAGGCATTGCCTTTGAAAAGTAAACAAGCACCACAGAGTAAGCAAGCGGAAAAGTAAACACTGAGTAAAAACTGTACAAGTTGTGCTGAAAGTAAAAGGGGCCGGAAATACAAGACCAACTGTAAAGTACAACTGAAAAGAAAAACAACAACTGAAAGGAAAAGCCGCAGCGTCGAGCCGTCCTCTGGAAGTCGCACCTGAAGGGTGGGTACAGATAGCCTCCACTGCTCCTCGGGTCCACCTGACCGCTCCGAGTACGTCCTGCCCAGTGGTTCACCTCCAGGTACCGTCCTGCTCCGCACGCCTCCACCACGATCAGCGCTGTCCGTCGTCTGCAACCAACACAACGAAGTGCGGGCATAGCCCGTGCAGGGGTGAGTATAAGCTACTCAGTAGGGACCCCGAGACCCCCGAAGTTCTCCCGAAATCCACAAAGGATAAACCAAAAATGAAAGATACAATCACGAAGTAACATCTGACACAACTTAGGTATATGCCCATACATATACCTAAGTCATCAATTCTCGTTCGGCTCCAACGTCCGAGCCCAAGCACAACCCAGTCCACACAGGAAACAAAACGTATACCCACACAGGATAGATCAACACAATCCACAAAGGAGAGTAAACAGTAAATCCACACAGGATAGCTCAACACAATCCACAAAGGAGAGTAAACAGTAAATCCACACAGGATAGCTCAACACAATCCACAAAGGAGAGTAACACAAGATTCAGCTCACACAGGTATACTTCTTCGGATGACGATAAAGATGATCACTGATCCATCTAAGTCGTCGGACCCACAAAGGATCGATAGGTAACTAACCCCCGCAAATACCCACACAGGATCGGGCCCACACAGGACCTGTAGGCGCTGGCTCACACAGAACCGCTGAGCGCTGACCCACACAGGATCGGACCCACACAGGATCGGGCCCACACAGGACCTGTAGCACTGATCCACGTAGGATCGCTGAGTGCTGTAGTCGTCGCAGTCCACTGAGGATCTCTGCATAGTCGTCGTCGCAATCCACTAAGGATCTCTGCACGGTCGTCGCCGCAGTCCACTGAGGATCTCTGCACGGTCGTCGCTGTCGAAGTAGCAGTCGCAGCCAGCTCTAGGGTTCCCGCACACAGCAAGCTCGTTCGGGAGGATCCGCTCCATGAGCCGAGAGGCTGATACATCAACTGACACAAAGTCCGAAGTTGATGTATCCAAAAGTTCCGTATCGTCAACAGAACTCAAAGTCGCGGACGGTGCGTCAATCGGACGCCCGGTCTAAGAGATATTGGCTTTTTCATCCCAGGGGCCCGGTTGGTTTTTAAGGAAAAACCAACCCGACCGTACTCCACCTGCGTCCAAACCTCGGGCGGAGTGATCCAAAAGATCCGTCTCACTTAGAGGAATTCAACAAAGCTGACGGCACGTCAATCGGACGTCCGTAGCTCAAGATATGAGCGTTTCCGCTCCGAAGGCCCGGTTGGTTTCGTGTAGGAACCAACCCGGCCGAACTCAAAGTATTCCGAAACCTTGAGTGAGATATACTGAAACGACCGTCTCGATCCAAGGATCGCGTTGCCGCTGACAGCGAGTCGTTTGGAGGCTCGTAGCTCAAGATACGACCATTTGACTGAAAACAGTCCGAAGACGGGGGGTCCGGGCCCGGGCCGACCCGGCCCGACCCCCCCCCCCCCCGAGGTCGGCCGAACCGGGTCGACCCGACCCGGTCCGGTCTGGCCAGGGCGCGGCCCGGCCGGTCGGACCGGCCTGGCTCGGTTCGGCCGAACGGCCGAGGCGCCGCGGGGCGCCGCCCCCGCGGCCTGGAGGTGCCGCGGCCCCCCGCGTGGGGCCGCGCTGAGTCAAGGACGTGGCTTTGCCGCGTCCGAGTGCACCGGACCCGCACGGACGTGGGTCCGCAAGTGTCGCCGCTCCCGGCTGCCGGTGTGTTCCGCGGGCCACCAGATTCGTTCCGGTGGTCCGTTTTTGTTCCCGCCTGCGCCGCCGCTCCTCCCGGGACTCGTCCTTCACTGCGGAATCATCCAACTTCCGTTGCGGCACGTTCCGTCGTCGCCCGTCAAATCCGCATATCAACGAAGACCGGCGGAGGGTCATCGGGCCGTGTTCGTTGGCCCGCACCCTCCGCGTTAGTGATAAACAACGGGAGAAACAATATTCAACATATGAATTCAACAATTTTAATAAATTAAAATTGTTCTTAATTGCCTGGTTCTTTACTTTAAAAAAAAGAACGATCATGGGGAAAGGAAAAGTTTACAACAACCCCTACCTCGTTGGTCGTCGTCGTACGCACGTCCTTCACGGAATTGCTCGTCGCAGAAGGAGGAGATCATCGCGTTGTCGTGGAACCCAGCGTTGAGTCGGCGAACTCAATGGACCATGAAACAACAGATTTAATTTGATTAATTAAATCCGTGTTTTGGTAAAAACCACAAAGGAGATTAAAAAGAAGTCCGAGATTCTTACCTCAACCAGCCGATCGAAGATCCGTCGCGGAGGAAGAGACATCGCAGAAGAACGTTGCAGGAAGGGAATGTCGGCTTCGCGGATCACGGCGTCGCGTCGTCGATTTCCGGGTTCGGCGTTCTTCGTGTTCTTCGTGTTCTTCGCGAAGAAGGATAAAGGCACGAGGATTCTTACAAAACCTCTCAACCAGTAATCCTCCAAAAAGATTGGTTGGTCTTATTTTATTATTATGCCAACCAACGAAAAAGGGTAAGTAATGACCCATCAATTAGTTGTATTAATTCAACGAAAGAAACAAATCATTTAATTTACGAAATAAACCGCCCAATTAAATGGTCTGTTAAGAATTTAAGAAAACGCGTCAGTTGACTTTCATAATGACGGGTTTTCGCGGGTGCGTTACTTAGCGGAATGAAACGGCGGGGCTTGTGCGGGCCCCACCTCACAAATATCCTACCAAGAGGGTAGGATATTTCTGGATAGTACCCTATCCGGTTCAACTCAGTTTAAGCCGTCTTTAAGTGGCTTCAAGTGGCTTCCAAGTGGCTTAAGTGAAATAAAATAAAGTTGTCGTAAAATTATTTTATTTCTTAACTTTAAGCCCAAAAATTAAAAACCACACCCGAGCAAACGCAACTCCAGAAGAGGCATTTCTAAGAGAATATCGGCGCTACGATTTCATCGGTGCCCTCAGAATTCGATTCCGGGCACCGGTTCAAAAGTTAGAAAAACCCGCTCGTCCGTTCACTGAACGTACCCGAGCCAAACTTTGGAAAATGATTCCGGGCACACTGGGCCTCGAAATCAGGTGCCGTCAGAAACTGCGCTCTTGTAAAATTCTAAAGAAAATTAAGAAAAAAATTTCATTGAAATTTACGGGTCTTTACAACATTAGTTTCCTTTTGCTAATTAATTACATATTTGTTTTCAAAAGCAGGAAATGCAGCCAATTGAAGAGAGATGAAGGAAAAAAATGATGGAGAACAATCGTCGAATGGTGGAGTTGGGCATTCCACCATTAGTGCCTACAACGAGTACTTTATTTCAAATATATATATTTAAAGAATATATAATGTCATGTTATTAATTTTTTTTGTAAAATTTTTTGTAGGATCCACCTATACGTCGACATTTATTCGACGAGGATCCTAGTACTGATCCTAGTACTTAGGTTGGTGGTACGAGGAGGGTTCGTACCAGAGGTGGATGAGTAGATGTGTGTACCCGACTAGACCCTGCCCCTCCTGCTGACATGTCATCCTTCCCACATTCTGATCCCAGTGTGTCGTTAGGGACACACGGGATATTTAGGCCTCCCATGTTTTCGCCACCTTTTCCATCTTCTGGCCCATCATTTTCACATCCCATGATGATTCCCACTCCCCAGTCAGAATTCGGCCATACAGCTGTCCCATCTTCTTTTCCTTCTACTTATGTCTCTCCAAGCTTCTATATTCCATCGTCTTCGACTCCTGTTCCACCATAGGGTGTTCCATCAGTTTCTATGGATCCAGCAGCGCTCAACGATCAGACTGGCACAGGTATATTTATAGAACCCTAACAAATTTTTATAGCAATATTTATTTTCATTATAACATGTTTTGATAAAATATTTTTTTTATTTCATGACAGATACATCTACTGACATGTGGCAGGGGCGAGGGCATACACTCATGCGTTCAGTGTGGAACCTCCGCACACAGGTTATGGTGTATTACAATGAAGAAAACCAAATGGTTGAGAAAATAGGGTAGTAATGTCGTAGTTTTTTGGCGACGCTTGCCAAATACTCTGACATCATTCACGTCAGCCCGCTATCATGGAGACATTTGCCACATGAGGTCAAGGATAGAGCTTGGTCAGAGATATGGGTAAAAAAATCTGTTTTATTTAATTCCATGAATTATTTTTGTATTTATATGAATTAATATTTTGATGTCAGCTTCAATTTAATTTTCCCGAGGGTGAGGGTGCACGACCAGAACATTTAAAGGATTTAGGTGATCTTTGGAGAGCCTACAAGCATGAGTTGTATATTTGCTGGCATGATAGAGTTGGCACTCAGTTAGAGGTTGTACTAGTCGTGGATGATTGTCTTATAGAGCAGTATCGTCAGATGATTACTCATTGGACGAGTACCCAGTTTAAGGTATGAATTACATTTGAGGTATTTAAATAAAAACTTTCATGTTTTTCAGTAATATTATCCTTTGCATTATAGAATTTTATTTAGGAATCATCTGAAAAAAAACATTGATGCAAAAAAATACCTCCACACACTAGGACGTACTTCGATGTCGGATCATGAGAGGAAGCATGTATGACAATTGTTTATAAGTTTTCTTTACGACTTACATTTTCTTTTGTTTCCTAAATTATTTAATCGTTTGCTAAAGTTTTCATATAAATTTAGTTTTCAATGTCATTGTAGAGGAAAATACATAATACTGAAGGACGTGTGCCTCGAACAAAACTGTTTTGCTCGATTAGACGGAAAAAGGATGGAAGTGTCGTCAACGAAGAGACTCAGCAGCAGATTGTAAGTTTTAATCTGTTGATTTTATATTTTAATATCTATTTTGTAACTTAATAATATATTTATATTTGTAACAGGATTCCTTAGAGGCCCTCGATTCCTAAGAACCAGACAATTTTGGGCCAAGTGATCACTTACATCAGGTGTTGGGAGAGGAGGATCCTGGCAGAGTACGCTGCCGACCTAGGATAGCCCCGACGAGGTATTGGCCCTCCTCAGGTACGAGTTGTAGTGCCACCAAGCTGCAGCAAGTTAGGGCACTGGAAAAACAGGCTAACAAAAAGGTCCACAGAGACAGCAGAATAGTCTGCTAGGGAAAACAGTGCATTTATGAAATTTATTGAAGTTCTACGTCCAACACTTCCAGCATAGGCCAGCCCAGCTTTTAATGAATATATGTCGTTGATACGTTCTATATATGGTGCACCAGGTGGCAGTTCTAGTGGTGGTCAGGAGGATGTACATCTTGAAGATGATGACGGCAAGGAGTCTGATGCGGAAGAGGAGGGAGAGGAGGAGGGTGAGGCAGATGGCGAGGGCGAGGAGGATGGAGAGGGCGAGGAGGAGGGTGCTGAGGAGGGAGAGGAAGATGATGGGGACGAGGACGAGGGTGATGATGATGGTGATGATGGTGATGGTGATGTGGGAAAAATTGATCCGTTACATTTTTTACTAATATTACTGAGATTTGATGTTTAATCTATTCTAGTTTTTGGTTTTATCTAGACCCGTAGTATAGTATTAGAGTTGAGTTATTTTTATATATTGTCTGTTTTATGGATGTTGTTGTCTTTTAGTGGTTGTGTGTTTGGGAACTCCCTGGACATCCCCCCTCATTCTTGGACCCTGGAAAACCCCCCACCATCCTCCTTAGACCCCGGACAACCCCTCAGACACCCCCAGACACCCCCCGGACAGCCCCCCGGACAGCCCCCCCCCACCCTCCTCCCTGAACCCTGGGCATCCCCCCAGACATCCCCCTGGACAGCCCCCCGGATAGCCCCCCGGACAGCACCCCCACCCTCCTCCTTGGACCCCGAACAACCCCCCTAACACCCCCCGGACAGCCCCCCACACAGCCCCCCCACCCTCCTCCTTGGTCCCCGGACAACCCCCCAGACACCCACCAGACAGCCCCCTGGACAGCCCCCCCCGAACAGCCCCCACCCTCCTTGATTTAATTTACTACTAGAAAATCTATAATATATATTTTATTTATTTTCATCATGATAATCAATGTAAATCACATTTACACATCTAATCAATATCATAGATTCTTGGTATGTTATAAAAGGGATGTATTCATTGGGCATGACATTGTTAGCTTTGAAATGTTTCAAATAGTGTATTTGAATAATGTGAATAAACAACTAACATAATGTATCACAATGATCCATGGGTCATATGTGACATGTACGAGCCAACTCGGGCTCAATCCGAGGCGCGGTGTGGCCGACACCACTCATAGTGTCTCTCTTTTGTTTAAAATAGACTTCATTTTAAGTGAAAACAACAACTAGCATATGGAAAACCGACCAAACGGATTCTTATTGTGTCGATACTTTAGAAAAATGATCCATGGGTCATATTTAACGTGTACGAGTCAAACCCGCCTCAATCTGAAGTTCGGTGTGGTCGACACCATTCATAGTGTCTCTCTTTTGTTTAAAATGAACATCATTTTAAGTGAAAACAACAACTGACATACGAAAAACTGACCAAACGCATTTGAAATGTGTTGATGCTTTAGGATAATGATCCATGGGTCGTATGTGAGGTGTACGAGTCAATCCCGCCTCAATCCGAGGCACGGTGTGGTCGAGATCACTCTAAGTGACTCTCTTTTTCTTAAAATGGACAACATTTTAAGTACATACGGAAAACTGTCCAAACGGATTTTGATTGTGTTGATACTTTAGAACAACGATCCATGGGTCATATGTGACGTGTACAAATCAACCTCACCTCAATATGAGACGCGGTGTGGTTGGAACCACTCAAAGTGTCTGTCTTTTGTTTCAAAAGGACATCATTTTAAGTGAAAATATCAACTGGCATATGGAAAACTGACCAAACACATTCGGATTGTATTGATACTTTAGGAAAATAATATATGGGTCATTTGAGACATGTACGAGGCAACCCCATCTAAATCCGAGAAGCGGTGTGGCCGGTACCACTCTAACTGTGTCTCTTTTGTTTAAAATGGACAGGATTATAACTGAAAGGAACAACTGGCATACGAAAAACCGACCAAACGCATTCGGATTCTATTGATAATTTATCAAAACGATCCATGGGTCATATTTTATGTGTATGATCCAACCCGGGCTCAATCTGAGTCGCGGTGTGGCCGGGATCACTCTAAGTGTCTCTCTTTTGTTTAAAATGGACAACATTTTATGTACATACGGAAAACCGACAAAAAGCATTTGGTTTCCATTGAAACTTTAGGATAACGATAAATGGGTCATATTTGATCTGTACGAGTCAACCTCACCTCAATCTGAGGCATGGTGTGGCCGACACCACTCAAAGTGTCTCTCTTTTGTTTAAAATGGACTTCATTTTAAGTGAAAACAACAACTAGTATACGGAAAACGGACCAAACGGATTCTGATTGTGTCGATACTTTAGAAAAACGATCCATGGGTCATATGTGACATGTATGAGTCAACCCTGCCTCAATCTGAGGTACGGTGTGGGTGACAATATTCACAGTGTCTCTCTTTTGTTTAAAATGGACATCATTTTAAGTGAAAACAACAACTGACATACAAAAAACTGACCAAACGCATTTGAAATATGTTTATGCTTTAAAATAATGATCCATGGGTCATATGTGATGTGTATGAGTCAACCCTGCCTCAATCCGAGGCACGGTGTGGCCGGGATCACTCTAAGTGCCTCTCTTTTGTTTAAAATGGACAACATGTTAAATACATAAGGAAAACTGACCAAACAGATTCTGATTGTGTTGATAATTTATCACAATGATCCATGGGTCATATGTGACATGTAGGAATCAACCCCGCCTCAATATGAGACGTGGTGTGGCCGGAACCACTCAAAGTTTCTGTCTTTTGTTTCAAAAGGACATCATTTTAAGTGAAAACATTAACTGGCATACGGAAAACCGACCAAATGCATTCAGATTGTGTTGATACTTTAGGAAAATGATCCATGTGTCATTTGAGACGTGTACGAGTCAACCCTGTCTAAATCCGAGATGTGGTGTGGCCGGTACCACTCTAATTGTGTCTCTTTTGTTTAAAATGGACAGGATTATAAGTGAAAAGAACAACTGGCATATGAAAAACTGACCAAATGCATTTGGAATCTGTTGATAATTTATCACAATGATCCATGGGTCATATGTGACGTGTAGGAGCCAACCCGGGCTCAATCCGAGTCACGGTGTGGCCGGGATCACTCTAAGTGTCTCTTTTTTGTTTAAAATGGACAACATTTTAAGTACATACGAAAAATTGACCAAACGGATTCTGATTGTGTTGATACTTTATCACAACGATCCATGGGTCATATGTGATGTGTACGAATCAACCCCGCCTCAATCTGAGATGTGGTGTGTCCGGCACCACTCAAAGTGTATGTCTTTTGTTTCAAAAGGACATCATTTTAAGTGAAAACATCAACTGGCATACGGAAAAATGACCAAACTCATTTGGATTGTGTTGATACTTTAGTAAAATGATCCATGGGTCATTTGAGATGTGCACGAGTCAACCCCATCTAAATCCGAGATGCGGTGTGGCCGGTACCACTCTAACTGTGTCTCTTTTGTTTAAAATGGACAGGATTATAAGTGAAAATAGAAATTGGCATAAGAAAAACCGACCAAATGCTTTCGGAATCTGTTGATAATTTATCACAACAATCCATGGGTCATATGTGACGTGTATGATCCAACCCGGGCTCAATCCGAGTCGCGGTGTGGCCGGGATCACTCTAAGTGTCTCTCTTTTGTTTAAAATGGAAAAAAATTTAAGTACATACGAAAACAGACCAAACGCATTCGGTTTCCATTGAAACTTTAGGAGAACGATCCATGGTCCATATGTGATGTGTAAGAGTCATCCTTGCCTCAATACAAGGCACGGTGTGGCTGACACCACTCAAAGTGTCTCTCTTTTTTTAAAATGGACTTCATTTTAAGTGAAAACAACAACTGACATATAGAAAACTGACCAAACGCTTTCGGAATATGTTGATACTTTAGGAAAACGATCCATGGATCATTTTTAATGTGTATGAGTTAACCTCACCTCAATCTGAGGCATGGTGTGGCCGGTATCACTCCAGGTGTATGTATTTTTTTTAAAATGGACATCATTTCTAGTAAAAACATATGGTATATGAAAAACCGATCAAATTATGAATTGAATTCAAGATTCTATTTAAACTTTAGGAAAATTATACATGGGTTATATGTGACGTGTACAAGTTAACCGCGCCTCAATCCGAGTCACAGTGTGGCCGAGATCACTCTAAGTGTCTCTCTTTTGTTTAAAATGGACAACATTTTAAGTACATACGGAAAACCGACCAAACGGATTCTGATTGTGTTGATACTTTAGCACAAAGATCCATGGGTAATATATGACGTTCACGAGTCAACCTGGCCTCAATCCGAGGTGCGGTGTGGCCGACTCCACTCAAAGTGTGTCTCTTTAGTTTAAAATGGACTTCATTTTAAGTGAAAACAACAACTGACATACGGAAAACCAACCAAATGCATTCATATTCTGTTAAACCTTTAGGAAAATGATCCATGGGTAATTTGTGACATGTACGAGTCAACCCTTCCTCAATCTAAGGCACGGTGTGGCCGGAACCATTCTAAGTGTCTCACTTTTGTTTGAAATGAATAACATTTTAAGTGAAAAGTACAACTTACATACGGAAAACCAACCAAACGCATTTGGATTGTGTTGATACTATAGGAAAATGATATTTGGGTCATTTGTGACGTGTAAAAGTCCACCCAGTCTCAATATGAGGTGCGGAGTGGCCGGCACCACTCGAAGTGTCTCTCTATAGTTTAAAATGGACTTCATTTTAATTAAAAACAACAACTGACATACGGAAAACCGACCAAACGCATTCAGATTCTGTTGAAACTTTAGGAAAACGTTCCATGAGTCATTTTTGACATGTAAAAGTCAACCCTGCCTCAATCCGAGGCCAGTTGTGGCTGGAACCACTCAAAGTGTCTCAGTTTTATTTGAATTAGACAACATTTTAAATGAAAACAACAACTGACATATGGAAAACTGACTAAACGCATTCAGATTCAGTTGAAACTTTAGGAAAATGATCCATGGGTTATATGTGACATGTACGTGTCAACCCAGCCTCAATCTAAGGCGCGGAGTGGCCATAACCACTTGAAGTGTCTCTCTATAGTTTAAAATGGAATTCATTTAAATTGAAAACAACAACTGACATACAGTAAACCGACCAAACGCATTAAGATTCTATTAAAACTTTAGGAAAATGATCCATGGGTCATATTTGACATGTAAAAGTCAACCGCACCTCAATCCGACTCACAGTGTGTCTGGGATCACTCTAAGTGTCTCTATTTTTTTTTTAAATGGACAACATTTTAAGTACACATGGAAAACTGACCAAACGGATTCTGATTGTGTTGATACTTTAGAAAAACGATCCATGGGTAATATATGACGTGAAAGATTCAACCCCGCCTCAATCTGAGGTTCAGTGTGGCCGGCACCACTCAAAGTGTCTCTCTTTAGTTTAAAATGGACTTCATTTTAAGTGAAAACAACAACTGACATATGAAAAACCAACCAAACACATTCGGATTCTGTTGAACCTTTAGTACAATGATCCATGGGTAATTTGTGACGTGTATGAGTCAACCCCACATCAATAAGAGGAACGGTGTGTCCAGAACCACTCAAATTGTCTCTCTTTCATTTAAAATAGACTTCATTTTAAGTGAAGACAATAAATGACATACCAAAAACTGACCAAATGCTTTCCGATTCCGTTGAAACTTTAGGACAACGATCCTCGGGTCATATGTGATGTGTACAAGTCAACCCCGCCTAAATCTGAGGCCTAGTGTGGGAGGAACCACTCAAAGTATCTCATTTTTTTTGAAATGAACAACATTTTAAGAGAAAACAATAACTAGCATACAGAAAACTGACCAAATGCTTTTAGAATATATTGATACTTTAGGACAATGATCCATGGGTCATATGTAACATGTACGAGTCAACCCCGCCTCAATTAGAGCCATGATGTGGATGGTATCACTCCAAGTGTATGTATTTTGTTTAAAATGGACATCATTTTTAGTAAAAACAACTGGTATACAAAAATACTAACAAACGTATTCAGATTCTGTTGATACTTATTCAGTTTTTTATGTATTTTACTGATAATTGATAATTAAATTATGAATGTATTTAATTATGAATTGAATTCCAGATTCCACATACAATTGTCATCTAAATTTTAAATTGAATTCTAAATCAATTATGTATGTTTATAATTACGTTATGAATTTTGATTTAATTCTGGATGTTTATAGTTCAAGAATGCATTATATGTTAAATGTGTATGAATTTTTTCTCTATATGTATGTATTAGTTTGTTATTGCAAGTAGCAGAATGGAATGGAGGCTGCTGTCAAAAGTTAGAGGTTGTTGTGCAAATTGCAGGCTGCTGTGCAATTTGCACAGCATAACCTATGCCAAAGGTTTCAAACCGTTGTCATAGGCTTATAATAACCCTTTCCCAATGTTTTACAAACCGTTGGGAAAGGTTTTAAGGGATTTTTTTACCAACGGTTCAAAGAGAACCATTAGGGAAGACTGAATTTTCATTAGCTTTACCAACAGTTTGGTGTAAACCATTGGTAAAACTTATGCCAACGGTTTAACCAAACCGTTGGCATAGGTTAATTTTACTAACCTATACCAACGGTTATTTGTAAACCATTGGGATAGGTTTTCCCAACGGCTTACTTCCCCACGGTTTGCAGAACCATTGGTATATGTTATACCAACGGTTCTGAAGCCTTTCCCAATGGTTCAAAACCATTGGGAAAATCCTCATTTCCAGTAGTGGTCTTCTTTTCACCCATCAATACTTGAACAATAGTCTTTTTAGTGCCTTGCAAATCCACTTTTCTTTAGGGTTTTGACTCTTGCGGTTTAGCATCAACCATAGTTGTCTTCTCCTTGTGATCATTCTCCAAAATAGCTTTCCCTTTGTTTTTGAAACATTTAACTTGTGGGGTAGGAATATACTCTTCATTAGACACCCTGTGAACTTCTTTTGTCATTGATACCCTTGAACAGCTCGATTACATGCCAAAAATGAGGATTTTTTCCTGTTCCTCACACTTTTTTCACCACATCACAACTTATCCTTTGAAATCTTCTATTCTCTTAGCTATATATTTTACAGATTTATATAGGCCATCAATTATATTATTCTTCTATTCAATTTTGATATTTAGTTAGACCACTTTCTCCGAGTTGTCAGAATTTATAGATTTATGTTTTTCAATCCATTTCTTCAGTTCTGAATTCTCTTCCTCTGGGATTGGGGAGTTTTTTTAGGTCCTCACACTTTTTACAACACACATGAAACTTCTCCTTCGAATTATTCTATTCTATTTACTATTTTTTTACAGATTTAGATATGTCATCTATTACATGGTTCAACTGTTCAATTTTAAGCCTTAGCTCGACCTCTCTCTCTGAGTTTCCAGAATTTCCAAATTTATGTTTCTCAATCCACATCTTCATTTCTGACTTCTCTTCCTTATGTTGTTTCATATAAAAAATAAATTAATGAACAACCATGTTTGTCTTCATGGTTTTAGCTCTCCATATATCAATCTCTTTAAGGGTAACTTTGATTTTTTCTTGATGATTGACCCTGCCCTCAAATTCATCATTTTAAGCATCACTATCATTAACTCATGGCCTTTCTATAACAACACCCATAGAATATTCATCGTGGTCCCTATAATCCTCAACCTCCTATGCTTTAGTTTCCTCAGCAATTTAATCTTCTAGTGAAATGAGAATTCTACTTTTAAAGAACCATCGTTGTGAGCCTTTCTTGGGAGGAGAATCATCTTCATCATCGTCTTGATGTTTCTTAGGATATCTAGCCACAATGTGTACAACTTTACCTCACTCAAAGAAAGAAAGTGGAAGATTGATTTTAAATTTAATTTTCCTCTATTAAGGTTAGAGGAAAGAAAAAACATCACCTGATTGATCCCCCCTAATTCTAGATTTTATTTTACAAAAGGTTTCTTCATTACTTTAAAAACTATCTCCTGTGATTTCTCCTTTGATCTGGATTCATTTTCTTCATTCCTCATTTTATACGCGACAAGAGTACTATGTAATCTATGTAAGATCGTAAAAGTATTTAAAATATTAAAAGAGGGATATTGAATTGTAGTTTATAAAAAAATTAAACTTATAACTTCCCAACACCTTGATTGTAAGAAAGACTATTGGACAAACAATCATTTTGATAAACTTTATAACTCTTGATGTATGAAACAAGTTAATACCTACACAGTATAAACTTTTTATAAAATGCACAACAGAAATATAAAGAAATTTTTATTAACAAATGATATAACAAACTTATATAACCTCCACTAAGTGAGGTATTCACTTTCACCCAAAGTGATAAGAAAGTATGCAAAACTGGCTTTAGGTATCTCTAATTTTCAACCAATCAAAAATTCTGGCTTCCAAACCTTGGAATCCCTCGATCTACCTAATTAGATAAATCTCTATCACTCTATCCCTGGGATCCCTCGATCAAAATGATAAGACAAAAAACAAATACAACAGTCGGACTTAGAGAATTTACAATAGAAACATCATAATCGTATGCTCTAAGACAAAATCTATAAAGACTAAACAACAAGACGTTTCAAAACTTCAAAATAAAACTTTAGATTACATGTAGTTAATCCGTTTCTACTTGAGATTGCAGTCCTACTTATAGACATCATCATAACAAAATTTCAATGGCCAGATTCCACACTTCTCAAGATCAGTTGCAATGGCATCAGACATAGCATATTCATATTTTGATGGATTCATCACAACAAAACTTTGTTTGATGGTTGTCAGGTTCAGCACTATTACAATGCCTTATATAAAGTTTCGTATAGTAGAAATAGTAAAACCATGTCTGGTGTTCTTTGTAAATCTCCATTCGATAGGATTTATAAGTCTTCTTCTGGTAGAATTTGTATATGGTCATCAAATATACTCTGTACATGTTCTTCCAATATACTTGGTAAGTCTTTTTCGGGTAAAGTGGAAAGCCTTATTCCGTTAGAATTGGATTTCTTTGTGTGGTAAGACTGAATTTGTCCATCTGGTATAACTAAATACTTTCTTCAAAAATTTATACTTTGGAAAAAAATAAAGATTAGTAATAGAAACAATGTAAAAATGAATTTTGATTTTCAAAATAAAGAGTAGAAAGAGAAATTTCGACTCAACAAATTGTTCAAGGATACTTCCTTAGGATCTTTTTCTTCAAGCATAGATACCTTCACATTAAAATGTAGAGGTAGGCTCCTTGAGAATTTTTTAACGATTTTGACATCATAAATATTCTCTCTAAGACCATGCATATCTTCCATGGGCATTTAGATGATCAAAGAATTCATCGACTGTTTCGGTTGGGCTCGTCCTCAAATCTTCATATTTATTCCACAACACTTACATATTTTCCTCTCAAACTTTAGAATCACCTTGACAAATATTAAAAAGTTGTTCCCACATAGCATGAGAAGTATTGAAAGACATTACCTTGGTATAGACAGGGTTGGCTAGAACTCCTCCTAATGCATTGATTGTCTTAGCATCTACAACCAATTCCTTATGGTCTCTTTCTATTAAGGCTCCACTTTTCATGCTTGCTGAAATACCATGAAGGGATACTGTGTAAAATTCCGTTCCCATATACCTAAATTGCATTTTGTTCTTCCATAATTGGAAATTTTTGCCTTTGAATATGCCTTTATGATTAACTATTTCCATTCTTCCTAGAGAGAGAATACGTCTCCCCAAAAACTATGCTCTAAAACCACTTGTAGATCCCTAACACGGATTATATCCTGAGAGGGGGTGAATTAGGGTATGTCAGTTTTAAAACTTTAGATTTACTTAATCACGATCTTTTTCTCTCAATAAGAGAAACACTTATTTCTCTTCCTCAAAAACTCTAATGTGGTCAAATCAATAAGATAATATGATTTATTTTACTTGGTTCACCCAATTGGGCTAATATAAGAAGCATGCATGACAATGTGTCTATGCACCTGAAACAGTAGAGCATTGCTTCTGTTTTTTTTACACAATAGAGTGATCACACTGACCCTCCGAACTAACTGACCTCATAATATTTGAAAGGATCACTGAATATCCTTACAGATAGGTGTTCATTTCTCCTTCCATGACAGCCTTCTTATTCACAAGATATGTGTATAAAAATACACTTGAAATGGTGTGTCACTTCTGCATAGCCTAATGAGTTTCCAATGAGACAAGATCTCATAAAATGTCCTTTTTCTTTCCATAAAATACCTGGAATTCCCTTCTCTCCATATCCTTGAACCAAAAATATTTCTTATAATTATTTTTCTAAAATATCTTAAACTACTGTGTACAGTTTTAGAGAATTCAATCGACTACTTTTTATCTAAGGGTTGGGATTAAATGTTCTTCTTCTCTCCTTTCGAGGTTGATCCATGTGTCATCCACACTTAAATGTGGTGATTAAGAGTCATTAAAGTGGCATAAAAACCCTCAACTCTCAAACTATAACTCATGTTCAAAATTTCTAGTTGTTTTAAACTTTATTGAAACATCGTATTTTATTCTATGGTGTAGTCCTCTTCTTCCACAACTTTACTACGGCGTAGAACCTTACACCATAGCATAGAATGTGAGCCTAATCAAAACAATTCAGCATGGATTTCTCCCCTCTAGCGTAGCGTTCTATAGTTGACCAAATCCACAAATCTCGCACAAATAACCAGTGTTGTCAAAGGCGTGCGACGTAATAAGGTGCAAAGGCCACTTGGGTATATGGTGTGAGGCTCAGTGCGAGGAGAAACTAAGGCGCATGTGAACATAATTAATTATATTCAGTTTTCAATAATATTTTAAATTTAAAAAAACATAAATTCAATAAAAAAATACAAATTAAAATAGATATTGATAATTTTTAACCAAAATCATAATCAAATAATCAATCCTTGATAACCTAAACATCAAAATCATCATCAATGGAAGTTTCATCATTAATGAAATCTTCATAAACATCAAAAGTATCATCAATGGAAGTTTCATCATTAATGAAAGCTTCATCGTCACTGTTTCACCCTTTATTTGACTCATATGCCTCTGAATATTCCTCTTCAACATCATTAATCTCATAAATAACTCATGCACGCTTTGTACCACCATGGGATTTGGAAGAAGTGGAAGTTTCTAAGTTTGATTTCGATCAGAAAGTATATTCAGGCTCTTCAACCCCAATAATAGTAGTATACGCACCATATGTTAAACCTTTATCACCCTCATCATTAAATACAAATTCATTATCAACATCCCCATCCTCTTCGATCCTCCCATTAAGTCGTTCATTTTTATCATCAAACTCTTTGAGTGTAATAGGATCAATGGTGTCATGGATTTGAAACTGACGCATCAATGTACAATTATATTTGAGGTAGACCAAATCATTTAGTTTTTGTTGAGACAACCTATTCCTCTTTTTTCTATGAAGCTACAATTTAAATTATAATTCAATTGTTAATATTATAAAGTTTATAATAATAAATAAAATGCATTTAGAAAAGAAACCTACATGCTCAAATATGATCCAGTTTCTCTCACATCCCGATGCGCTGCAAGTGAGATTAAGAACCTTCAAAGAAAATTTTTGTAAGTTTGGGGTTGAATATCCAAACATAGACCACCATTCCGCAGGAGCCTTCTTGTTCCGAAGTCTAATTGACAAAGAATTTGAAAATAAACCCTCCACCTCCTTGTACAAAGTGATTGCATCCATGATTTTTTCTTGAATCTCAAGGCTTGAAACCAGCCTTGGAATGGATTTAATTAATCTATCTTGTACTTCAAAATCCAATTGGATATTCAGATTTAAATAAAAAAACTCAGGATTCAAGAAATACCCCATAGTAAAAAAGCCCTCATGATTGCCTCTTTAGCCCTATCCATGGCTTCATAAATGTATCACACCGGTGCCTTTTTCTCTTCATCAACCAATCTAAGCACTTCTAAGCACTTTTACAAGTGGATTGGTCAATTTAAGACAATACAAAATAGAAGTCAAAAATGATGGCATCAATATGATTTTAGAAACTTGTTTGTCTTGAACCTCTTCAGTCGACTTGCTTCTTGCCCACCCATCCAATGTGAAAATTTTCCTCAAATTATCCTTCTGCTTATGTATACTTTCCATTGTAAGGAAAGTGGTAGAAAATCTAGTTTTTTTAGGTTGAAGCAACTCTTTATTCCCTGTGAATTCCATCATTATATTCAACACCCCCAAACAAGTATATGCATGTGCAAATCGCAGCACAGAGATCTCATCAGCATCCTCTACTAACTGTGTGAAGTGCTGATCTAACCAAGGAATGCGTAACCGACCACCAACAATGGTCCTTCCATCATCAGGGACCTCTATGCCCAGTAGTCTATAAACAAGCTCTGGAAAATCTGCTCCAACTTGGCCAGTCAGAGCTGCACCATCGATGGGGTGGCCCAACATAATGGCCACATCCTGCAAGGTAATAGTCATCTCTCCCTCTCTAAAATGGAATATATGTGACTCTGGCCTCCATCTCTCTACAAATGTAGCAATGAGCTGATGATCGATAAAGGTGAAGTCTCACATTTCTACGCCATAGAATCCAGCATGACAAAGATGAGGGGTGATAGTGGGAGGTGGTGCGGTATGATGGAAATGGTGAGATCTACGTACACTCAACGGAGGCACTGGACATCCCTCTAAATTCAGTCGTGATACATGAGTAGCCTGAGATGTGAGCAATGAAAAATCTTTCATCTGCACAAATGATATCATCATTACTTTATTTTAGTGAATTCAATAAAAAAATTCAACTAATATTTAAATAAATCTAGAACAATGAAATGAAAAATGATTGTGTTAATATTTTCGATTTATACTTAATTTGTTGTGTGTGGATTAGTGTTTGTAATACTTGACCAATCCCCTAATTAAATAAAGCACCCTATTACCTAATTTTGAGATTCAATATTTATGAAGTCTGCATTAATTAAAACCTATAGTGGTCTTCTAAGCATTGCATGTGGACTTCCATGAGCTAGTTCTTTCATTCTATGTTTTTTTAATAGTTCGAGTATCACAAAATTCTTTATTAGAGAATAAAAAAACGAGACAAACCAAAATTGAAACATGTTAGAAATAGAGAAATTCAGAAATAAAAGGATTCAATACTGAAACTTCCACATACAAATCAAAATATACATATTCATGATACAATACACAAACTCGATCATGGATGATGAGATGTGGAGCTTTGTGCTGTGTAACGCCCCGACTCCAGTTACCCAGAGTCGGTGCATTACTTCGTAACATTGGCATGATCACAAATGATCAATTCTCGAAAGACCAATTAGTTTAGTAGCCTTGGAAACACTATATACATTCATAAATGTTACATTACATCATAAAGTGAAAAACTACAATAACAAAGTCTCCATAGTCCACACTCATATCCTCTTCTGACTATCCCTGCAGGCCATTCATAAAATACTTCTTCACATCCTGGAAAATATTAAAACATTGAAAGGGGTGAGATCAGATGCTCAGTAAGGATAACAATATTGCGGAAGCTTTCGTAAATAAACATTAACATTTAAGGCAATGTATAACTAAAACAAAATCCTTTTTAAACTTTAACTTCAGCATAATATGGAAAAAATAAAATTAAATAATTCCATTTACTTACTCACATGGATATTCTACTGGTCAAATAATCACATGCAATATCAATAACCACTTTTATAATGATGGAATGCATAATGCCAGACTATCATAACCACGTAGCCAAGGCCTCATGCCAAGACTACAAATAATATTTTGTCAAGGCCTCATGCCAAGACACTAGTTTGTCTCATGAGACCTGCCGATGCATCGAGGAGCTTTAGCGGGCTCCACCTGTCACTTATTAAGTCCAATGCATTCCTCATATGAATAGGTTTAAACATATCATAAACCATGCATAAAGGAAACATAACATTTCCACATTTCAATCACAAGATATCAATACAACAAATTGATATAATAAAAACACTTTCAAAACCATTTTCAATACCAAAATAAAATAAAGTTAAAACTTTGTATTTATTTTTCATTAAAAAAAAGTTATGGCTTGTAGAGGAAGCCGAAACTCAAATAATGGTCACGGCGGCGGAGAAGTCGTTGTCGCCGCATATGTACGGCAAGAAAAAAATTCCCTTTTTTTCGTTTAGTAAAACGCTTCATATAAAAAATATTCCTTTTGAATAAATGTAAAAGTCAGATGAGTTTATACACCGTATAAAAGAAAGTTGTGTATAAAACAAAATATGCCTTAATGAAAGGATGCTAAGACGAAGACCCTTACAAAGATCATTTTTTTTAAATAAAGTAGATCTATTATGTGTATTCACTATAAGTACACATAAATAAAGTACAAATACAAGATAGGACATAATAATATCATGACATAATTTTAAAGTAGGAGATTAACCCAAAGAATAGAAATTGGGTTAAGAAGTTCCCTTACCTCGTGTCCGAATTCACTCGACCGTTCTTTGATCTCCTGAATAATAAACTAGAGTTAATTTATAATTTCTTAATAAACTTTTTCAAGTTTATTATTCATTTTATATCACTTATTACCATGTTATGAACATTATGTAATTATTTATGTTAATAACGGTCATTTTGACGATCTTAGGTACTTGAGTCAAAAATAAACTTCTTATAATTACACTTTGTTCATGTGTTAATATATCCATTATATCCATAATTATATTCATGATGTATATATCATATACATTATATATATCCAGTATATACATTCATTTATAATATTACATAACATTTAGAGGTAAGAAATGAAATGCACCGTTCATGGAGACGGTAAGTCGTACGTACGCATGAACGCTACTTTCATTTCTATTTCGTATTTAATGGAATTAAGTTATAATTATATAAAGGTATAATATAATTCCAGTATAATATAATGTATAATACCATTTACTCCATCCTTTATACATCCCACATATGGCATTAACGATTCAAATCACTTTGAGGGGGCGGTAGTCCGCACTTCCTAAAATGAAAATATCGCGTTTACCCATAATGGAAACAATAAAGGTATGCCATAAATGAAAAATAAAGAACATTAAGTAAAACATAAACATATTATATATCATATATAAATAGAGTGAAATATTAATGGCCACCTTTGAATGTGTTATATGAGTGTTGAACAATCATCGTTTCATGAGGCAGAAATTCGCCATCCATAGAAACAGTATGTTCTTTAACCATTAGATGTAGGTGTGTGTAAGTGTAGCTCGAATACTTCTTATAACAACATCCAAGTATATTTATGATACTGGTGTTGTTACAAAATAAATGAATAAAAAGAGTTTAGGGGGTTGGATAATCAAAATAAAACAAAATAACATAAGAGAAGACATTACCTTAAAATCGGGTAACTTTTTTTTGATTTGAGCCAAAGGCTTCCTTGGGAAGAATTCTGCCCAAAGTGAGACTTCTAGGAGTAAGATAGGGAATTTGGGAGAGTATTTGGGCAGAGGTTGTCCGAGCCAAAAGGCTTTGAAAGTGTGAGTAAGGTGGTAGTGGTGGGGGCCTTTTATAAGTGGAGAGGAGGGGCACTCTTGGAAAGTAATGAAATGTTACATTATTATATAATGATTTTAGGATTTTAAAGGTCCCAAACTTATATAATTCTAGGATAAGGTGATAAGGGTTATAAATCTACTCATACAATATGTTTTTGACAAGTTTAATCATTGTATTTTACATTATCTTTTCATTTTATTTAAATCGTTAATTAATGAGGTAATCGCTGCATCATCATGGTGTCATAAATAATTTAATTTATTTAATGTCTAAAATTTATAAAAAAAATATCATGATGTAGGAAAACTTTTTATCTTTCTAATTAATATTTATAGTAAAAAATATTACTTTTATAACCCCATTTAAAAATTGTTTTAGTAAAACAACTTATGTTTGGGACATTTTTATTTTAACTTTAAATAAAAGTTATTTATGTCATTTTCCTACCAAAGTGGCTCCATGGGGTACCCAAGTTGACCCATGGATTTTCTTGTTCGGCCATGACACATCCAATAGGGGTAGGACAAGTGTAAAGGTATTTTCATATTTTTATAATATCATTTTTACCTTAAATATCACTAATTACTTTTAATCACGATTAATTAAACTTAAAAGTTATTATTCACCAAAAAATTATTTTAATCCCATTGAACCACATTTTAATTCCTAATGACAACCACTAATGTCGGGTTTTTGAAAATCAAATCACAGAAGTGGTAATGTTTTATTTAAACTAAAAATCAGTTTTTTAACTACTACTTAGTGGTTTCACTATTCATCAAAAATTGAAGTTTTTCAGAACAATGCCAAAATTTCACCCTAAGATATAATTGATATTCTGAATTCAAAAATGATGTATATTTTACAAAATTTCAAACATATGAGTTGCATTAATTAATTTTATAATTAATTCCCGCTGTCACAACAAATAGCGTGTTTTTATGAAACAATATATATCAAAAGATTGACAATTGTTTATGTCTAATTTCAAAGTGAAATTAATTATAATGAACACCATTGGATAAAATGGTAAAAATATATTCTAATTATACTTTAAAACCACTCAATAGTATAATTTATCACTATAAATTATTTTTATTAAAAAAGTTGTTTTTAAGTATTCTTCACTATTCATAAAAAATGGAAGTTCTCAGAAAATTACAAAAAATTCAACTTAGGATAATTTCGATATTACGAATACAAAAATGAAGTCCATTTTGAAATATAAAATTTCTATAATTTTAAAAATTGGGTATTACTATTCATAATGACTACTTTGATTAGTCACGGTGTGTTAGAACTCGAAGTTGCGTACAATGCAAGTTATTGCATTATTGAATGAGAAGCGTATCATGGAAGCTCGGGGTGTTACATGCTACCACTTGGTAACATCTATTATGAGTATGTACTTCTGAATGACAAATACTGCATCGTATTCTCCCCCCTCGTTGTCGAGGCCAATCCATTTCATTTCTGATTTGACTTGATTTTGGTCTACCTCTAGGCCGTAACCTAGTAGTATGAAGCCAATAATTTAAAAAATGACAGACATTGAATAAATAATAAATGAAAATAGAACCAAATTATGAAACCTAAAAATATCAGGGATGATGTTCGGCTGATCAGCAGACAATGAAATAGAATGAAAGTCACCAACAGGCATCCAAGATGCACTATAACAATTCACCAAAGTGTTCATGCGATACACTGGGTCAACATATGGATCCCATGATATATTTACTGAAGCACAAGCTGCAATAACATGTGAACATGGATATCTAAATGCCTAAAAGTTGTTGCAATCACATTATATGTTATCTAACATCACTACAAACACTCGACCACTAGTGCGTGTAGCCCGGTCGTAGCACAATCTTACCTGAAAGCTCATCTTTTCCTTATCAAAGTCTAGAACAGTCCATCTTGAAGCCTCATTCAGTATCGAATAAATATCACTTTGGAAATGCTGCGTAAAATGCATGTCGTTTTCCATCCCCTGATATGCCTTTTGGGACCGATCAACAAAGTAGTGAACACATCTATAAAATTTCTCTTGCACTAACCTTGTGATAGGAAGTTTGCACACACCCTTGAGGACCCCATTTATGCACTCCACTATATTAGTGGTCATATGTCCATATCTTCTTCCACCATCATATTTTAATGACCATTTCTCCTTCGAAATTTGCATCATATATTCATACACATCTTCATTAGCAGTTCGAATCTCTTCAAGGCATCGATCAAACCTTTCTTGTTGGGGCTCATATGCTGAAACCATAAGAGAATAATATATTAAAATGGAGAATAAATTTTGTTTAAAAAAAAATAAGTTTAGAAAAACATACCCAACTTGAGGATCGCCTTCTTTATGGCATCATCTCTGAAACTATTATGTACATTACTTGCAATATGTCTAATGCAATAACGATGATAAGCATTTGGCTAAGTCCATGAAACCCCATCACTAACCACGGCCTCTATAATCGCTAGATGACGATTAGATATCAGACACACGCCATGGTTTTGTGTGACATGAACACGTACACATGCCAAAAACCAGCTCCAGTATTCAGAATTCTCCTTTTCAACAATAGAAAAAGCAAGTGGCAAAGGATCATGATTACCATCCTGTGTGGCAGTAATGAGTAGAACACCTGTATACTTGCTATACAAGAAAGTGCCATCGACTTGAATAAATTGTTTACAATAGGGAAATGCAGCAATGCATGGCTTGAATACCCAAAAAACCCTATTGAACTTCACCTTTGTTCGATCAACTCGGTGATTGGGGGATACATACTCAACAGTGTCCAACTGATAAACAATATGATTATTGAGAGATAACAATTACATAAGTTGTGGCAACATAGCATAAGATTCATCCCAATCACCATACACTTTTACAATTTCCTTCTATTTTGCATTCCATGCTTTGGTATATGATATCTTGTAGTTATACAACTGTTGAATTCTTTCCTAAACAAGGGCAATGAGAACATCTTGACATGTTCGTATCATATCACAAATAACATTTGATATAAACTTTGAATCAAGGAAAGAGTGATCCTGTGACAAGCTAGGATGCACACAAGTGTCTGGCCCTTCTAATTTGGTTATCCTCCAATATGCAAAAAATTTATCAAATATTTCCCTTAATTGAAATTTACATTCTGGCCATATTTTTCAAAACGAATGATATATTTTGTCTTCTTTGACTCATCAACCACAAATGTGAAATGTCACTCAATGTGGTATTGCTTTATCACATTTTTCATGACCAATTTACTTTCAAACTCCTACCCGACATAGATGGTGTTGTCATTTGATGCAGACCTATTCCCTATAATTCCAGGGAATTCAGAAGCCGGTGTAATGAAATCCCAATCAAAATATTGTTCACGAGACATTCCTTTAACTAAGGAACTCAATACTGATGGATGATTACCACTAACCGGTGGATGTCGTGGATGTCTGTCTCTCAAAGGAACCGCTGAAGGTTCATTACCCACATCACCCTCACCCACATCTCTCAAAGGAACCTCAGAAGGTTCATTCCCCACATCACCCTCACCCACATCATCTCGTGATGGTTCCCCAGATTTTTCTTCCTCTGATAAACTTTCATTCACTATATCAGCACACAAAGGGATGTCTCTACATTTCCTTCTACATTTTGATCATCTTCTTCATAATTTGCTTCTATTACTAGAGTCAAATGAGAAGGAGGCAATGAAAAAGACTAATGTAAAAGACCAACTTGTAAAGATCTCACAAAACATGATTCTGCAGTAGTCAGTTGCACCACATCTATATCAGAAATCACCACATACAACTCCATCAAACCATTAGCACACTGCTGTCTAAATAAAGAAGATGCATCCATCCAATCATCATCATCGACCAAAGGGTACTCGGTGTGCCAAAAATGTTCAGGATGTTGTAGATGTCGATATGTGATTGAAGAAATGGATTGATCGACCCTCAGTTTTAACCAATTATGAATCTTATTGCGAACTGCATCCAATGTCATACAACCATGAAGATTTACCACTCTGACAGGTGGCACACTATAGCTAAATCCATGCTCCGTATAAATGGTCTCACTATTTCAATATATTTGCACAAACATTATTACCTATAAAAAATAATTAATAAAATATTATATACTACATTAATATTTTACATTATTTAATATAACGTTATATATTTTAATTAGTTATGAATAATTAATCATGACTTGATCTTGAGACTTATGATTAGTTTATCATTATTTGATAAACTAACCAAAACCTATGGACTCATAGAGTATCTATTATCAAATATTTCAGCAACCGTTAGCCTCCTTTCAAACATAAATGCCTCATGTTGAACGCCTATTCTCGAACGTCTCTTTGGGGACACCTCTCTGGGGACGCCTCTTCAAGGACACCTCTTGTTGATTTCCTTTTAATTACAAATTTACTCACATGCATGTGAGGGGGTCTAGGGGTATGAAATACATAACTTTTTTTAAGCGAACACGCAGGTCCTTACATACTTAGTCAAAGATGACTCACATGTCATCAATACATAAAAATAAATGCAATTATTACAAATTTAATAACCACATTCACAAAACAAGACATGCAATTTCAATTATGCATCGGTCAGTCATCTCAAGATCAGTCATCACACAACTTACCATTTTTTAGGGTATACTTATTATATCTATTACTATATGAAATACATATAAAATTTCTACACCTCTTATATTTAATAAGTTTAATTGTAACTAATATAATTTTAAAAAATTATTTATACAAAACTATTTTTATACCATTAACAGAAAAATTTTTCTATATATTTTTTAATAAATTTAAATATGATACATATAAATAATATATTATTTACAAATTATATTACTAGTGTATAAAAATATTATAATTTATATTAATATTACTTTACAAATAACATTTTTTATAACATATCTAATTTTCATAAACATTCAATACAAATTCATACAACAAACACATTGTTTATAAATTAAATCATACAAAAGACATTAATTTACACATCAATACATATGAAATAAATAAACCATACACACAAACACTAGTTTCTACATATCACAAATCAAATAAACGAATCATACAAATGAAATAAATAAACACAATTAAACAATTAAAAATTTAAATATAAATTTTACCTTCTTAAAAGAAGCACAAATTTGCTGAGAAATAAATTCTTGCAGGGTTTCGCAGCAAAATCCAGAGGAGAAGAATAAATTTGGGGGGGGACCCCCTTTTATAGAAATTCTCATCCGGATGCGTGAACGAGGTTCACGCATCCTTCACCCCGTCTTCAAAGGATGCGTGAACCCCGTTCACGCATCTTCTGCCGCGCTGAAGATGCGTGAACGGGGTTAACGCATCCTTCGAAGAGGGGGTGAAGGATGCGTGAACCCTGTTCACGCATCCGTCCGAGAAGAAGATGCTTGAACGGGGTTCACGCATCTAAAGACCCGTTTTTAAAAATACTTCAAACCATATCCCTTTTCCATAATTTTTTTTAAAAAAACCCATATATATAAAAAACCCTATCTCATCCACCCTCCTCCAAAGATATTATAACCATTATAATATAATGAAACCAGTATCATTAGTATACTGAAATTTTATTATACTAATGGAATAATCATTATCTATCTCTATCTCATCCTATCAAAAATGAAAACATCACTCGTGTTATGTGCAGAGTATCGCCTCGATGAACTACGTATTTCATTTTTTTTATCATCGCCTTACATGGATGGTTTTAAAAATGTATGTAATGGATAAAAATGATATTTATGATATTATTAAGATTTTAGAAGGGTAATATTAATATTTAAACTATTTATTAATAAATTGTATTAGGATCATTAAAAATTGCCAAAATAAGCTCGTCAATAATTTTATCTTCAAAAATTGTAACAAAAACTCTCGATGAATGGAATTAGAACTTTATAAATTATTATGGAATATCTATTCCAGTGCCTTAAATAATCTATGAATGATGAACTTGGTATCAAAACAGGAGGATCGACATCAACCATACAAATCATGTGTGAAACAATCAAAATCACTAACATATGGAGATGAAAATAAACAATAATCAACAAATAAATGTATAATGAATGACTACAATTAGAGTAGAAAAGGTGATGAGTATGAATAAAATTATGAAATATGTTATTAAAGTGGTTATGTTTATTATACAGGAGGTTTAAGCACTTCCATGGAAATCTAGAGTAAAGGTAAGGGTTTTTGTTAACTCAATTGTTGTTTATTGAGTTTCATTCTTCTTGAACTTTATTCTTATAAGTTGGGCATAGTCTACCTTATGATTGAATTATATTGTACTTCATCTTATGTTTCTAAGGATTAACAATTCTTTCTCATAAAAGCCTTTTCAAATGATTCTTACTTCAAAAATATGATGTCTGTAAGGGTTTCGTCTTTAATTCCCCTTCTTTGAGTCATATTTTCATATTATGCACTTAATCTTCTTTTATACGGTGTACTTGCACCTCATTGGCTTCTATTATTGTCATTAAAATTTCATTCGTGTGATTTACAAGTATTTCATTAATCTCATCTTCATATTCTTTTAATTCAATTGGTTCCAAATTTGTAAGGGTTTTTTCGATTAAACCTTCTTTTCATTGAGTCATAGTTTCTCTCTCTTGACTTTGTTCTTCTAAGATTCTTATATTATCTCATTTCTCTACTACATATGGTACTTTCTGTTTCCTTATGGAGAATTTACATTCACTCGTCAAAATATTTTTCTTTGATAAAAAAATATTGTTAAGAATAATTCTCATCTTCTCCAAATGAGATTTTTCTCTTTCATATACATATTTTTTCTTTCCACGAATATTTTTCCCTCTTATCTTGAAACCATAACAGTCAATCTTTAATCGCGGTGTGACGCAGCAGGGTCCTATGGCAGGATAGCGGCGATGCAGATCGCGTCACGACTACTTTTTTATCCAGTCTCTAACCAATTAATTTAATTTAAATTATATAATTCTACACACATATATATATATTCTGAAAAACTAAAAATAAAACATAAAAAATTAAAAACACATCCAAATTCAAAACTAAAAGCATCCATAATGTATCAAACACAAACCTAATAAAAGATACTAATATTATTATATAATTAAATAATTTACTTAAATTAAAACAATTTAATTTTAGTATTCAAACAGAAATAAATAAATAAAAAGGTGCATTGGATAAAAAGAGACTAACCAGAAAAAAAGGCGTTGGGACAAAACAAACACATAAACTGAAAAAAAAATACTATGAAAAAACCCATAAACTGAATTAAAAATAAAAATACAGGTGGGAAAAAATAAAACAATAACTGAAAAAAACAAATAAATAAATAAAATGGAAGTTATGGGGAGTGGGGGTTTGAGGGGTTAGAAAAAAAGTTGTGTAGAGATGGGTGGCACTCGCAGTGGAGGGAAGAAAGGAGAATAGAGGGTGGTGGTCCACTGTAGTAAGGAGGAAGAAGTGGCACCATAAAGTAAAAAGGGTGTGGCACCAAAGGAGGGCGTCGTCGCTGCAATGAAGGATGGAATAGGGTTTGGGAAGTGGGGGTAAGGAGGTTGTGACGGGTTACAGTGCAAAACAAAAAGATGTTTTGGGCGCCAAAAACACCGTGTTGCCGCTCCCGCCATGATCGCAGCGCATCCATGACGTCTGAGATCATGTAGGGAGCGGCGCGATCATGTTTTGCACGCAATCTGGCCGCTAGACGCGGTGGGGCACCACTCCGCACCGCACCAACAAGATCGCAACTTCCCCACCATGCTTGAAACCCAAATATGTATTATCGCATGTGACCTTATTTTCTTTACCTCTTTCTAAAAAGAATTTTTGTTATCCTTTTTACGATATGGGTTTCAATAAAGGTATTTTTTAATAATAATAAACATATTTTTTAAATGTTAAAAACGTTTTTTTTTTCCTTTCATGACCATACGTCTTATCTTCCACTCCACATTTCTCCAGAAAACCATCCATTATTAATATTTCTTTCTAAATAATTTTTGAAAAAAAATTCATGTTAGCTTCTCGAAATCAACTTTTAAAAGTGACCTATAACTTTATTGTTTTACTATAATGTTAAAAATGTTTTATAAAATATATTTTTATGATTTCACTTCCAGTTTCCTCTATCTCCAAAATATTTATCCTTTTTGGAGTAATGTTTCATGAATCACCCTCTAAATGCTCTTGAAATACTCCTTTTGAGTGATTGAATATTTGATATCAACCGATCTAACTCCTGAGGTCATTTTATATTATACCATTTAAAAATGTTATGAAAATCATTTTATTTCCATGTGTTCTTCATAATTTGATATATGATTGATTTTGTGTGGCACACATGCATAAGGGTAAACATTATGTGATAGGTGGGGTCCTATATTGTAATGTCTCGGAATTTCATGTAATTTTTTAAAATTATGTGGGATTATTTTGAGACCAGGTGCTCAGACCGCACTTGATTCCGAGTCCCGGTGAGCACGGAATAAGTGTTTGAACTTTTTTTAAGTTTATTTAAAATAAATCATGGGAGCGGTTTTGGAAACTTCTAAATGAGTACCCGGATTAAAATTTTGAGGGCATCGTTGCATCTGAAACGACGACTTTACCTAAGAATAGACCTAATCTCAACCGGCGTGGGTCGAAGGAAAAAGTTAATTTTCGGACAATTTAATAAAAGAAATTTTCTTAAGGAAAAATAAAACAAACTTTCAGTTTCTTTTATTTTATTTAAATTTTGAATTTCGTTGCAGCGTAACAGAAACATTAAAACGCATTTTCCCCATTTAATGGGTAAATCGAATACGGGATCATTGGCACAATCGAGTTGCTCTGAACTTGGAGATTTGACATTGGAGAACGACGATCGACGAATCGCCCGAGACGATGAACACCATTCTCCCTCCGTTATTCTATCCTTCGAAGGATCGCCAACGATAACAGCGAGCTGAAAATTAAGGAACAACAAACAACAACGGTGCGTTCTTCGCCAACGAACGATCCAACCTTGAGGTAGGGATTTTTTTGATGAAATTGTTTCCCTGTTCTTTCTTTCTAAACAACAAACGTGGGTCAACCCACTAACAGGTTGATCCGCAGGTCATTTGTTCTTGCGAGGTGGATTTGTTTATCTAGGGCTTGAAGGGATAGAAACTTAGTGTTAATCCTCTCCCTTTTATTCTAATGTAGAGGAATCGGGCCGACACGAACAAGGTTGGATCCCTCCGTTGTGGGTGTTCTTGTGTTCTTCATGACTGAACCCCCAAATCAACGACAATGCAACTTTGAAACTGTAGCAGGGACGACGACAACCCGAGGACCCCAAAGCGCTCATGGATTGGAGAACGGACCACCAAAGCAAGCTCAGTGGCCAGCGGAAGGACCCGCTGGAGCACCGGTGGCCGCAACCGCGTCCTGGTGGCAGTCGTGACTGTGTGCAGGAGGCGGCACGCACCGGCGGCGTGCCGCAGCGGTGGAGGACCCTGTGAAATCAGCCACAGGGTGGCAGATGAGGGCCGCCGGAAAAATTTGGCGATGGAGGACCCTGCAGCATCAGCCACAGGGCGGCAGACGAGTGCTGCCGGCAAAAGTCGGCGGCGGGGGGGAGGGGGGGGGGGTATCCGGCGGACGCGACATCGAGCCACGTCATGCGGCCAGAGGACCGTCTAGTGGGACCGTAGTAGAAGGGCCCCATGAGGAACCCACCGCGTTGACCGGGAGTGGACGTGGCGACTGCTGCTGCGTCCGGGTGAGACAAATCGGCCTGCTCACAACGGGCCAAGCGGGAGAAGGCGGGCCGAACCCGCGGCCCAACCGATCCAGGTCGAACCCAGCCAGTCCATGCTGGGCCCGGCGGACCGGTCAGTTCCGGGTCAGCCCACCCGAGTCGGGTCGGACTGGACCCCGACCCCACAGACTCCTTTTTACTAAAACGTTCATAACTTCCAAACCGTGTGTCAAATTGATGAGTCGTTTGCGGCATTGGGACCCTTGAGACGAGATGATCCTTTTGACATACTCCAAGTGAGTTTTCGTGGAAGTTGGGATACAACTGATGGCTTGAGTAGTAGATTCTCCCAGAATCAAGTGCGCAGACGAGCAGTAGTCGAGCGAACCTCAGTGGCCCGACAGACGAGCAGTAGTCGAACGGACCTCAGTGGCCCAGCAGACAAGCAGTAGCCGAGAAGACCTCCATGGCCCGACAAACAAGCGGTAGCCAAGTGGACCTCAGTGACCTGGTAGCTGAGTATACCTCAGTGGTCCGGCAGACGAACATACCTCAGTGACTCATCGGGGATGAGTCCCTCAGCAGTACAAGATGTTTAGCTTTACAACTGATATTCTTACTTTCTATACTTTAGGTTATACATGTGTGAGCTGTCTATTACTTCATGTGTGTTTTCCTTTGTGGTCTTTTCTTCGTGGTTTGGGGTCCCTACTGAGTATTGTGTTACTCACCCCTGTACAGGCTCCGCCCGCACGTGTCGTGTCTTGTGTAGACGACTGACGTCTTGACGGAGACCTTGGTGGCCCAGGACCAGGCGGCGCCCAATGAGGTTAGACTGGCGAGGTGTACTCCTATAGTTTCTGGCAGCTACACTTCACATACCCTTCTAGTAGGGTTTTCTGTGGATAGATTATCAGAGACTTTTTACTCCCTTGTTTACAACTCATCTTTTGTTGGGTTTGTATTCTGACCCATTTTAACTTACAGCTTGTACTTTTACTCTCATTGGTTGTCTTAGTGGCATGCTTGTTTACTTTTCAACATTGTGGGTTTGGATGTGTGTGTGCGCGTGCATACAGGTACTCAGGAAAATGTCACCCACTTAAGGGATAATCCCTTCAGCACTAGTCGCCATCCCCTGGCCATCAGGAGGTGGGCTTAGGGTAGTCATGGCACGGGCCCCGGGGGACGGGTCGTGACAAATTGATATCAAAGGTGGTCGGTCCTACCTTAAAGACCAATATTCGGTGGTTTTGTTTTAGGGAACCAATGTTGAATGTTTCAAGTTTTACTTTCAGGCTCGGGGAGTCTGATGTTGGTGCGGCGATCGACGTATCCATACACCAGAACCCTGAATTTTTCTTTTCGAATCGGTACGTGAAACCACCGGTTGAATGCATCATATAGGATTTTGAGTGTTTCCTCATGTTCTTCTTAAGTCAGAGTCAGCTCACTAGGTATAACCTATTGATCGTGGTTCATCTGGATCTATTTTAGGATTTCTCCATGCAGATAGCCAGTGAGGATCCTTGTGCATTACCATGAGGATGGTACGTCTAGCGATGAGGCATCAGTATAGGGACCAGTATTGGAGATGACCCCATCAGGAGGTGCACCAGTGTTTCCACCACCCATCGATCAGCAGTTGCTACCAGCGCTACCAGTAAAGGATGCACGTAGGCTTAGTATCTTACAAGAGTTTCAGAGGAAGAGACCTCCCAAGTTTAGGGGTGAGACTGACCCCCAGGTGGTAGAGGATTAGCACGAGGCGGTTACGCGATTCTTCCGTCTGGTGAGGACGCCTCTCGACCAGATGGCGATCTTAGTCGCGAGCTTTCTTCAGGGCTCGATAGGGAGATGGTGGATCTTGACGATCTAGACATGCGATGAGGCAACCCTCACTTGGACAGACTTTGAGCGCCTCTTCAGAGAGGAGTTCTTTCCAGCGATGTTGCGCTCAATGCACATACAGGAGTTGTTGTACCTAAAGCAGGGTGGCATGATAGTAGCAGAGTACTCAGGGAGATTCACTAAGCTTTCTCGCTACTCCACAGATATGGTGCAAGACCCGTTCTTTAGGGATCAAGATTTTGAGCAGGGACTACATTGGGAGATCAGGGCGTCCATGGTATCTCTTAGCATCCTTACTTAGGCGGGGGTGCTAGAGCGAGCCCTACTCATGGAGAGCTTCCTGGCAGAGCAGGTACCAGCATCAGGAGCTACCAGTAGACCCCGGGCGGTGGAGTCTTCAGTTGTGGGTAGCAGGCAGCAGACATAGGGGCCCAAGTGGGCCAAGCATTTCGGGGGATGACCCCAGGATACAGGATCAGCGGTATAAGACCCCAGGGCTGAGGGAGTCATCAGAGGGGCAAATTGTGCTACTCATGCGGTGGGTAGGGGAACATGGTTTGTGATTGCCCGACTCACTGCGCAGATGACCAGAAAACGGTCAAGGGACCGCCAAGGAAAAGGCAGAGGTTCGAACGGGGTGGTACCCAGGGCGGCGGACGTGGCAGGGGAGTCGGCAGAGCAGTAGGCGGTGGGAGGAGGTTCGATGTGCTACCACCACCACCCCCAGGTGGTCCACCACGGGCTCCAGGAGCTAGTGGATAGGGGCGATACCAGCTACAGGTGATAGAGGCCTATGACCACAGTGCTCTAGATATGATTAGAGTTATGATCTGTGTCTTCTCCACTTTAGTTGTAGTTCTTATAGACATAGGTGTCAGTCACTCTTTCCTTACCACATACCTTATTCGGAGCTCAGAGATTTCGGTGGAGCCATTGGCTTGATCCTTATGATTAGAGACTCCTAAGGGAGGGGATTCGACGATTACACATTGGTGTCGGTAGTGTGATCTTACTTTGAGAGTCGAGAGCTTCAGCTGGGATCGCCTAGTAGCGGCATCGAGGCCTTACGACGTCATCCTGGGTATGGACTAGTTATCCACAGTTCATGCTCAGATCAACAGCTTTAGACGTAGAGTGCGGTGTGTCTACAAAGATGGAACCATGTTTTCCTTCACTGGTGAGAAGGGAGCGCTTACAGCACAGGACTGACTTCCTCATAGGAGGGTGCATCCAATCACTCACCAGATGACTAACCTCACCCTTGGTGCGGTGGAAGAGAAGAGTCCTCACTTTCCTGTAGTGGTGGATGAGTACGAAGATGTCTTTCCTAAAAATGTTTTGGGATTACCTCCTCGTAGAGAGGTATACTTCTGCATTGATTTGTACCCTGAGTAGACACCGATATCCAAACTAGCATATCGGATGGATCCCACGAAGCTTCATGAGTTGAGGGTGCAGCTCAAATATTTGTAGGAGAAGGGCTTCGTAAGGCCCAGTGTTTCGCCATGGGCAACCCCAGTATTGTTTTCCAAGAAGGTATATGAAAGTTTGAGGCTGTGCGTGGACTTCCGGTGCCTGAACCAGGTGATCATGAAGAACAAGTATCCACTTTCGAGAATCGAGGATCTCTTTGATCAGCTGAAGGGATCGAGATGGTTCTCGAAGATATATCTCAGATTAGGCTATCATCAGCTTCATGTATGGTATGATGATGTACCGAAGACGACCTTTAGATAACGGTATGACCACTATGAGTTCTTGGTGATGTCTTTCGACATGACCAATGCCTCAACAATGTTTATGGAACTCACGAACAGGATCTTCCAACCCTACCTTGACCAGTTTGTCATGGTCTTCATTGACGACGTCCTGGTGTACTCGGTGTCTGAGAAGGAACACGCTACACACCTGCGGATAGTCCTGGATACATTCCGAGAGCACCAGCTTTATGGGAAGCTCTCAAAGTGTCAGTTATGGATTTGAGAGGTCCACTTTCTGGGACACGTCATTTCAGAGGCTGGAGTTGCAATGGATCCAGCAAAGATAGAGGCGGTGTTTGCTTGGGAGCCACCCAGGAGCGTGACTGAGGTACGAAGTTTCTTGGGTTTGGCTGGGTACTACCAGAGGTTTGTGATTGACTTTTCTAGGGTATCATTACCCTTATCAGCTTTGACATGGAAGGGAAAACCCTTCATGTGGTCGAAGAGATGCCAACAGAGTTTTTAGGAGCTGAGGCAGAGATTGACGATTGTACCCATCTTGAGACTACCAGAGGAGGGCGTTGGGTATCTAGTGTTCTGCAACACATCAGGGACCAGACTGGGTTGTGTCCAGATGCAGGGGCAAGCAGTGATCGCCTACAATTCATGATAGTTGAGGCAGCATGAGCAGAACTATGCAACCCATAGCCTAGAGCTAGCGGTAGTGGTCTTTGCCTTGAAGATGTGGAAGTGAAAATTGATGGGTGAGCGGTTTACCATCTACTCCGATCACAAAAGTCTCAAGTATATCTTCTCCCAGAAGGACCTGAACTTGAGGCAGCGGTGGTGGAAAGAGTTCCTCCAGGACTATTGACTTTGAGATAGTTTATACTCCTGGGAAGGGGAACGTGGTGGCATATGTGCTCAGCAGGAGATCTAGTTTTCAGTTGCTGAGTGACGCATTGGAGCAGTTAGTCACGATGCAAATATCCTTCATGGATAATGATGAAGCAGCTTATCTCCAGTAAATAGTTGTCACTCTCCCACTCTTATAGTGAGTTAGGGAGGCACAACTTGTGGATATTGAATACGAGGCCCGATGTGCTTAGTTATCCTCAAGACAAACTCCTGATGAATTTTCGATAGGCGGGGAGCACGCCATCCTTTTTAAGGGGTGCACCATTGTACCAGTGATGTTACTTGAGGAGGTTATGATGGAGTTCCACACCTCCCCTTTGGCGGTACATCCAGGAGTGACAAAGATATACTAGGATCTCTGATGACAGTACTGGTGGCTGAGGATGAAGAAGACAATAGTGGAGTTTATTTCACAGTGCCTCACTTGTCAGCAAGTGAAGGCAGAGCATCGGGTTCCAGCAGGCTTGACTCAGCCACTTGAAGTGTCAGAGTGGAAATGGGATGGTATCTCAATGGACTTCATGATGGGTTTACCCCGCACATCTAGGGGGAACGATACCATCCGGGTGATTGTTGACTGACTCACCAAGTCAGCCCACTTCCTACCCATCCGGGAGAAGGGTTCAGTAGAGAGCTTGGGACACCTCTACGTGAAAGAGATAGTTCAACACCATGGGGTATCATCAATGATAGTCTCGAATTGAGACACATGCTTTATATCCCAGTTGTTGAAGGGATTGCAGGAGGCGTTTGGGGCTCAGCTTCACTTGATCACGGCATTCCACCCTCAAACAGATGGTCAGATGAAGAGAACTATCCAGGTTTTAGAGGGCATGCTTCGTGCTTGCATCTTGGACTTCGGTCGTAGTTGGTAGGATCTCGTACCACTGGTGGAGTTCGAGTACAACAATAGCTACCACTCCACCATTGGTATGGCACCGTTTGAGGTGTTGTATGGGCGACCATGCAGATCACCGTTATGCTAGACAGACCCAAGGGTGTCAGCACTCATGGCTCTAGAGTTGGTACGGGATACCACTGAGAACGGGAAGGTCATCCAGGAGCGGATGAGGGATACACAGAGCAAACAGAAATCTTATGCTAACAGGAGACGGAGGCCCTTGGAGTTTGAGGAGGGAGACTGTGTGTTCCTTCGGGTCTCACCTCGACGGGGATTGCAGAGGTTTGGTCGGGGCGGCAAGCTATCTATAAGGTTCATTAGACCTTTTCAGATTCCGAGCAGAGTTGGCGAGGTGGCATACCGCCTAGCTCTCCCCCCACAGATGCATCTGGTGCATGATGTCTTCCACGTATCACAACTGAAGAGGTACGTGGATGATCCAATGCATGTCATCGACTGGGGCGAGTTGGATATTAACGATGGGGAGACGTTTGCAAAGTTCCTGGTAGAGATTAAGGATCGACAGGAGCGAGTCCTTCGTGGATGATCGATTCCTCTGGTGTGCATCTGGTGGCAACATGAGAATCTCCAGGAGAGCATTTGGGATCGAGAGGCTCAGATCAAAACTCAGTACCTCCATTTGTTTGTTTATTCCTTGTTTTGGATTACGAGGACGTAAAACCTAAAGGTGGGGGTAATGTTATGTCCTGGAATTCCATGTAATTTTTTTTAAATTATGTGGAATTATTTTGAGACCAGGAGATCAGAAAGCACTTGATTCTAAGGCCCGATGAGCCCGAAATAAGTGTTTGAACTTCTTTTAATTTTATTTAAAATAGTACACGTGAGCGGTTTTGGAAACTTCTAAATGGGTGCCCAGAATAAAAATCTGAGGGCACCATTGCATCCAGAATGAAGAAATTACCTGAGAATAGACTGAACCTCAACCAGCACGGGTCAAGATAAAAAGTTAATTTTCAGACTTTTAAGAAAATTTAATAAAATAAATTTTGTTAAGGAAAAATAAAATAAACTTTTAGTTTATTTTATTTAAATTTTGAATTTCGTTGCAGCGTAATAGAAACGCTGAAACGTATTTTCCTCATTTAATGGGTTAATCAAATATGGGATCGTTGGCACAATCGAGTTACTCTGAACTTGGAGATTTAACATTGGAAAGCGACGATCGATGAATCACCCGTGACGATGAATCACCTGCGACAACAAGCAACATTCTCCCTCCATTCTTCCATCCTTCGAAGGATCGCCAATGATAATGGCGGGCTGCGAATTAAGGAACGATGAACGATAGTGGTGCGTTCTTCTCCAATGAATGATCCAAACTCAAGGTAGGGGTTTGTTTTTTTTTTGAAATTGTTTCCCCGTTCTTTCTTTTCAAACAAAGAACATGGATCAACTCACTAACATGTTTATCTGCAGGTCGTTTATTTTTATGGGGTGGATTTCTTTATCTCGGGCTCGAAGGAATAGAAACTTAGTGTTAATCCTCTCCCTTTTATTCTAACGCGGAGGAATCGGACCGACACGAACAAGGATGGATCCCTCTGTTGTGGGCATTATTGCGTTCTTCATGACTGAACCCCCAGATCGACGACAAGATGACTTTGAAACTGTAGCAGGGATGGTGACGACCCAAGGACCCCAAAGCGCTTGCGGATTAGAGAACGGACCACTGGAGCAAGTTCGGTGCTCCGTAGAAGGACCCAACGGTGCACCGCGGCGGTGGAGGTCCATGCGACATTAGTCGCGGGGCGGTGGACTAGGGCTGCTGGCATCGAGCCGCGTCACGCGGCCGGATGACCGTGGTCTAGCGGGACCGAGGCAGGAGGGCCCCTCGGCGACCCGCGGGGCGATCATGCAGCGAACCCGCCGCGTTGACCGGGAGCGGACATGGCGACCGACGCCGCGTCCGGGCGAGACAAGTTAGCCCGCTCATAGGGGGCGGGCCGCCCCAATGGAATGGACCCAGTCGGTCCAGGCCGGGGCCAACGGAACGGGTCAGTTCCAAGTTGGGTCGGTGGACTTAGGGTCGGGTCGGGTCGGGTCGGTCCAGCCGGGTCGGGCCGGACTCAGACCCCACTGACCCTTTTTTACTAAAACATTCATAACTTCCAAACCGTGTGTCTGATTGATGAGTCGTTTGCGGCGTTGAGACCCTCGCAATGATACAGTCCTTTTGACATACTCCAAGTGAGTTTTTGTGGAATTTGGGATACAATTGATGGATTGAGGAGTAGATTCTCCCAGAATCAAGCACACAGACGAGGAGTAGCCGAGCGGACCTCAATGGCCCGACAGACGAGCAGTAGCCAAGCGAATCTCAGTGGCTCGGCAGATGAGCAGTAGTCGAGCAGACCACAATGGACCGGCAAACAAGCGATAGCCGAGCGAACCTCCGTGGCCCGACAAACGAGCAGTAGTCGAGCAGACCTTAGTGGCCCGATAGCTGAGTGGACATCAGTGGCCCGGCAGACGAACAGACCTCAGTGACTCATCGGGGATGAGTCTCTCAGTAGTACAAGATGTCCAGCTTTACGACTGATAATCTTACTTTTTATACTTTAGGTTATACCTATGTGAGTTGTCCATTACTCGTGTGTGTTTTCCTTTGTGGTCTTTTTTTCATGGTTTGTGGTCCCTACTGAGTATTGTGTTACTCACCCCTACACGAGCTCCGCCAGCACGTGTTGTGTCTTGTGCAGATGATTGACGTCTTGATGGAGACCTTGGTGGCCCAAGACCAGGCGGCGCCCAGTGAGGTTAGACAGGCGAGGCATACTCCTATAGTTTCCAGAAGCCACTCTTCACCTACCCTTCAGGTAGGGTTTTATGTGGATGGATTATTAGAGACCTTGTACTCCCTTGTTTACAGCTCGTCTTTTGTTGGGTTTGTATTCTGACCCATTTTTACTTACACTTTGTACTTTTACTCTCAGTGGTTGTCTTAGTGGCATGCTTGTTTACTTTTCAGCATTGTGGGTTTGGATGTGGTGTGTGCATGTGTACAGGTACTCAGGAAATGCCTCCCACTTACTGGATAATTTCTTCGGCGCTAGTCATCATCCCCTGTCCATCAGAAGGCGGGCTTAGGGTAGTCACAACACGGGCCCCGAGGGACGGGTCGTGACATATATAGTCCTCTGATGCATTGGTTGAAGATTTATATCACATGAGACAATGTTTTTTTCATGGACATAATTGTGGTTAAACTATGTTCACAAGACCGTACATGGACATAATTTCGGTTAAGTTAGGTTCATAAGACTGTACATGGACATAATTGTGGTTAAGTTATGTTCATAAGATTATGTGTGAACATAATTGCGGTTAGGCAATTGTAGGGTCCGGAAAATTCCGCGAAGGGAAGAAAATACTCCCACAATCACTTTGCAGAAGGATGTAAGTACTCCTGGAAGTCTAATAAGGTGAATGGACTCAAATTGAGTTGCAAACTTCAGAAGAAACTTGAAGAGATTCAAGTTTTCAAAGAAATTCAAGTGGCCCGCGTACCATCACCGGGAAAGGTTCGCGGACCGCCTGGATTGCAAACCACCAGGTACGCGGAACAATCCGCGAGACACTGGCCCGCAGAGCGATGGCCAGTGAACAAGGCATACAGCGAACCGCGTCGCCAAAGGACTCATGCGCATGAAGCCCATCCACATACCGTCCCACGAACTTATCAGTTCGCGGACAAAGCGAATCAATAGAGTTTCGTGAACCATTATTGCGAACCGAAGACTCTGCAAACCTTAGTTGACCGAGTCTTCCATGGGTCAGGATATCTCTTCATGGACCTCCGCAAATGGTGTTGTGTGCCCAATAGATACAATTGACTTGATGTTCTATAAAAGGATCATAGTAGGAAGGACAAAGGATGGACGAAGAAAGCTTTAAGGGGACTCAGAGGTTGGAAAAAATGGTTCGGGGAAGATTCTGGCTTCAGTCTTGATACATCGGCAAAGCACGAATTGCAAACCACTCTCTCTGCAGGTACAGCCGGCCACGAACCATAAAACAGGGGAATTGAATAATAATAATAGAACCACGAACCACATAATTCTCACGGATGAATTCCCCATGAATGATAATCCCTCGGACCCTCCTTCAATATGGTGCTCTGCGTAGTGTACTGCTACGCGGACTGAACCCGACACCGCGTACTACATCAGTACGCGGATGGAATCCAAAGTGGTGTGATGGGTCGTGTACCACTATGGTACGCGGTGATCTATACACATGCTCGTGTACCGCATCGGTACACGGACGACCCCTCTGCCCGCATACCACTATAGTATGTGGAGCCTCCCCCATCTCGCATAAGAAACTAGTACGCGAAATGGGGTATTTTCGGGTATTATTTCCTCCAATTCCAACCTCACCCCTCCATTATCATCTAGTCCTCCGTGATCCCTCCACGAACCAGTCCTCCAGCATCAGGCCAAAGCCTCTTCCAAAGCCACCAGACTTGTATGATCAGACCATCAGGTGCATCAGCACACCCCTTTGAGTCTACATACCTATGGTAAGCAGAGTCACGAAGGCTCTCCCCACAATGGTTCAGGCTTCAAGAATGCCTATGGGTCTACATTCCCATGGTAACCAGGAGTCCAACCTTAGGATGCCGACGTGAACCTCCTCGTTCTAAGGATTAAGGGTGATCGCTTTCTTTTCCATTCAATGAGAAATAGTGATCAATTAAAGGAGTTATGTTCGCTTCTCATTTTAACGAGGAAAAAACTCCCCCTTACCAAAACATATTTTGGGGTCCTCCCACTGAGGTAAGTCCCCAATCTTTTGAGGTCGGGTCGCATGACCTTTAATGACATTTCACATGGAAAGGTTCATCGCTCTGCACCCTCACCCACAGTCACCCCGACGCACGGTCACCCCGGCCTCTTTCGTCGCAGGCTCTCCCTCTCCCACTAATAGGAGAGGAAGCATGTGCTTTGTTGAATCTTTGTCGTCCTCTTGTTTCTCACACCGAGCATGACTCACGTGGGATTAGAGGTTTGTGATGATTACAACATCCACGTGAGTCTGAACTACGAGAACTCTGATTCCTGAACAAATCAGGATACGTAGGGCGCCTACCTAAAGGCCTGAGCTCAAATGGGTGTCCTCCCATAAAGGGTCCACCCAATCATGTCTCCATAAATGGGTATCCCTCATGCGTAAGCCCCAGCACATCTGAACTACAAGAACTCTGATTCCTGATAAAACCAGGATACGTAGGACATCTACCTGAAGGCCCAAGCTCAAAAGGGTGCCCATCAAAAAGGGTCCACCCAATCATACCCCCTCAATGGGAAGCTTCCATGAGTAAGCCACAACCAATCTGAACTGCGTGGGCTTTGATTCCTCTCTTGAGGATATGTAGGAAACTCATCTTATGGGTTTGATACCAACATTAAGTCACCTTCCGTCCCCCCTAGATGACGATAAACTCTAGAGCACATTATTATATGGCTCAAGTCAGCATCAGCTCCGTAGCATAAAATATATGCATGCCTACAACGATCTTACAAATCAAGGGTATCATGTGAACACACTCTTCGGGAATGAACCAAGGACTCACGAACATATGAACACGACTTAAATCTATAAGAGAGTCCTGGAACAAATGATAATCCTCCCCCTGAAGGGTGCGGTGAGTCAGACTTCCTATCCTCTCGACCAATGGAGTCCTTGAGTGTCGTTGGCTGAATCATCAATCAACAAGCGCCTGCCTTTGGAAAGCAGGTCTAGGAATCAAGGATACCAGGGTCGTTGGGTGTTCCTAGCTCCACAAATAAACTCGTTGGAGACCATCTGAGGAAGTTATATCTGAGGAGGACCAATTGCGCAAGTACTTGACCCCACGCAATCACCCGCTGGGACCGACTGACTGTGGCATCTCCTTCGCAATACGAAAGGGGGTGAATTGTCCAGTCCCTGAAGGGTCAATCCAACCTTCTTTAAAGGATAATGACGCAAAACGGATCGAAACAAAAAGAATGGTGAACTTGACAGGAAACCATCTCTGGAAAAAGGGGCGGGTTATGATCATCGTTGTACCATTTTTCACCACCCGAAATGCGCCACCTCAGAGATGGAACAAAAATGGTGAACCCGACGTGAATCCTTAACCAAGGTGGCGGTTCTACCCCAATGATAAAAGACAAAAGGACATTGCATGTCAGCCCATTTTGTTCGCCCTGGTATGTACGAAACGCGCCACCTCAGAGGCAGAACAAAAAAGGTGAACCTGACATGAATCCTTAACCAAGGTGGCAGTCTTACCCCACTCAGGCCTCTTCGCCCCGTAGTAAAAGAAAGGGGGAAGGGGGCCAAGCTGAATCGCTAAATATGCATATGTTTGAAAGAATGTTACTTTGATGAGGTTTTGTGGTCTGTATGTCATATATGTATGTCGCAGGTTCCCACAGAGCAACCTTCGATCCAAATTACATCCCGATGAACAATGTAGACAAACGCATCAGCGATCCTGCAGGCGGTCGGGGTCCCAACGAAGAGTAGGACCCCTTCATCTACCCAGCATCTTCAATGCTAGGTATCCAACATGCTGATCAAAGAGTACCACTGAAATGGTACTATACCCACACTGGAGGCCACGAGACAAGCCCTCTAGTCTGCAAAGGTCCGCCAGCCGCCTCCTCAACTGCGGCCGACACCCTAGAACAAGGCGGCCCCGGTGGTCGTCGCAAACCGTTTCGAGAGCCTGTCCCCAGAACATGAGAATGAGTATCTCCCTTACCTTAGGGAGGTAGATGAAGTCAATATTGACAACTTCATCTCAACTGCACAGGGAACCTACTCACGGGGCCCCGCCAGAGAGCATCATCGCCAACACCAGATGACCAAGACTCCTCCCGCCAAAGAGGACCTTATGCTGAGGGCACCTGCTAAAGTCCAGGAGACCTAGGCCCCTCGAGATTCCCACCAAGGGTGGAAAATATATAATTAGAAACACTCTATCACCTCGGTTCCTGAGGAGAAACTCCATCATACTAACACATCGGCATTCGATGGGCAGACATACGACTCTTCCCCCTCCACTCAAACCCACCACAGAAATAGAGTGGCACAATACGATGACATGCACGTTCCTGCTAGTGCTCGTCGGTCCCGCCGTGTAGATAGAGCAGCAAACTACAGGCAGTTGCAGATATCTATCGATGCACATCAAGCTCGTCATCCAAATAAGGAGGCAACTAGCTATACGCAGGCACAAAAACATGTTGATGCATCTCAAGCCTGCCATCCAAATAGGGCGGCAAGCAAATATGAGCAGAGTCAAATTCATACGGATGCATACAAAGCTCGTGAGACAAATACAATAGCAAGCGAGCAGATGAAAATCTTTTCTCATGAATATGAAGTCCACCAGTCAAATACGATGGAAAATAGAGAAGACAACTGGTGGCAGACTCGTTCCTCTGTCCCAACATAGGAGAACTGCCAGTATCTACTGGCAACTCACGGAGGACCGGAGCAGGCACAAATTCCTGCTTCGACATTAGAATGAACCTTCATACCTTTTTTAGCCAAAGATGTATCTCAGCACATCCTGGTAATGATGGAAGATCAGACATTGATTCCAGACTATATCCTCCAAATGTGCCAAGATATCATTGCATCGGCGGCAAAGGCGAGAAACCAAGCCAACGACCCGGTTTCCTTGAATGGAATGACTCACTCACAAAATGAGTTAGTCACTCTGGAGAAGTTATGCATCCCTGCTCCAATCCAGGAGGGTCGACGGCAATTTCCTACGATACACGGACAACCGGGTTAGGAACAAATACTCGTTCCAACTGGGGGGCGTCGGTCCAACATGGTGGCTGCTCCAGGGAAAGCATATATTCCTGCCAAAACTCAAGATGTCTGTCGGGGTATCCTGATGACATCACGGGACCCAACAAGACAGGGACTCATATATGAAGGTCGTTACCAACAACAGATGGCCCAGGTTACCCGTAAGAGAGCGCCCAAAAATGAAAGGCGCCAAAGGTAATCGAAAAATGAAGAGCACATACATGATCCTGCTTTACTGGAAGATGGGGTTCTTGACGCCCTCAAACATATATCAATAAAGGCTCAAGACCATGCCAATCCATTACCAAATTATGGAAGTGGCAGTAGCAGTTGCGAAAACCCTCCCAGCAATGTCGCTATCAGCAGCTCTGAAGGTCTTCCACAGAGCACACACGGGGGATCACTCTATGGGCCAGAAATGATCGATCATGAGAGCTTATCTCCTGATGTGCATCGGGGTAGCCCTCCCCTCGACCTGAAGATCAGACAGCAAGAAGGTCCTCCCCTTGCTATCATCTACCCTGATGGTCCTCCCCAGGGTATACACTGCAGATATGTTTCTCCAGGTAATCGAACATCAAGTTGTGATGGTAGTCCTCGCCATGATGACAGTCATTGCGAAGGCCCTCCCCGCAATGACAGATGTTGTGAAGGTCCTCACCATGGTAACATCAAGTAACGAGAAGGTCCTACCCTCATTATAGTACATCCTGAAGGCTCTCCCCAGGATGTGCACCGCAGAAATTCTCCCTACAGCCAGGTATCAAGTCATGATGGTAGTTCTCGCCATGATGACAGTCATTGAGAAGGCCCTCCCTGCAATAACAGTTGTTGTGAAGGTCCTCCCCTCAGTGACATCAAGCAGCAAGAAGGTCCTCCACTTGCTGTAGCCCGCCCTGAAGGTCCTCCCCAGGGTATACGCTGTAAAAACATTTCCTACGGTCGGGTGTCAAGTTGCAATAATAGCCCTCGCCATTACAGGACCAATTGTGAAGGTCCTCCTGGCAATCAAAATTCATACTGGCAGGAAGGTCCTCCCCTTGTCAGAACAAATGTGAGAAATCCCTCCTATGTTCAAGCACTCGAAAAGGAGTCAGATACATCGGGCACTCCGTCTACAACGAGTGATATTCTTTCTCGACCATAGGATGGTCTGGGGCCACGCTCGTCTTCTGAGCCACCCATGCACCGTTCACATATCAATAAGGCTCCCACCAGCTCGATCGCTTAGAACAAAATTATTAAGAAGCAATCGAGCTGGGCATATCAAGTAGAGTAGCCTCCGGAAGAACAACAACATGATATGTTGCTTGTAATAAGACAACTAGATAAGGATAATATACCAGTGATGTATTTTCCTAAGGTCACTTCTCACTTCAACATACCAAGAGAGTTGTCTGAAGAATTCACGCATGGAATTTGCCTCAATATATAGACAACCCATCGCCAGTTGAAAGAAAATTTATTTCCCTATGAAGGGTATGCGGACCATGTCAACATGTTAGGGGAGCTTCACTGTCTAATCGACCTGGAAGTTCTCCCATCCGCACAACAACCACAATCAGAAAGGCGAAAGAAAAACCTTGAACTGGCCTGCCTCTATGCACTGTATAAGTTGCGTCGCCTCATTGGCAACGACCCGAATGGAGTTCACATTCGGGGATGGGGAGAAAATGGAGCTCTACACTTCACCCCACATCTCGTCCAGCAAACCCCATTGAAAATGACGTCCTGTAATGTCATCACCTAGGGGCAGCAATTAAGTGAAACCTCTGCTCAGGAAATATGGGATACTCAACAAAAACTGACCTAGAGTAAGTCTCGAAAGTGTCAGGACCGAAGAGATCAAGTCATCAAAAAGCTTCTGAGTTAGGCAACCAAGAACATTCAGTAGACTTCCCGCCTAAGGGAAGCCAACCAGCAAGTAGTGCTCATGTCTCTAAAAAAACTATAGACTCTGTGCGGGCTCAATGCCATACTCAACTCACACCCGCACGGGAGTACGTGAAATTGAAAAGGTGGCAATAGCGGCGGCTACCGCCGCAATATGGGAACAACCCCATCCCATAGGGCTGAGGGCAATTTTAAATCAAAATGCCCCCATAAGACCAACAAATCTAGGTCGTAGCGCATCAACAGAAGAACGGAAACAACCCCAGACCACACAGCTGGGGGCATTTTTACCTAAAATCTCCACACAACGAACGTCTGTCTTCCACCATCTAGGAAGAACGATGGACATAGGAGTTACCCGTTCCACCCCTTATCGTGGTTTGCACCCTCCGAGACAAAGGCGCGTTATGAGGTCAGACCAAGGCTCCCTTCGGATCAATCTTCACCAAGAAACCCGAAGAATACCGTAGAATGGAAGGAGAAAATCCAATAAAGGGCGTAAAAATCCTTCCTACCATTCAGCATCGGGTACATCACCCCCAATTCAGTATGCCTCAGGGAACATGGTAAACGTCAACTCCATGGATCTAACAGGAAATGACGCGGAGGGAGAGGACGCAAAGGAAGATGGTTCCCTACCAGAGGCATCCCACACCGAGCCTGATGGTGTGCATACCCAAAATCAGAGAGCGGTAGGCAACCCCTCAGTTAATCCGACATTACCTCCCACGTGAAACCCCAACAAGGAGAATAAGTCCAAGGTCGCCTATGACCCGCCTCCTCCTCCCTCTGAGGATGTGTCCCTCACTCTCGAGGAAAGTTTAGCCAAACAGGAGGAAGAAATGAAAGAGCTCTGGTGAATTAATGCTGAGAAGCGTCGAGGGATCTACCTTGTCAAATGTGTTCCCCCTGCGGAATGTCAGCAGGTTCTCCCAGAAGCGGTACTCATACCACAGGAACTTATCCCAGTGAATGAAGCCAAGCTCGGAGGACCATTTAACCCAGCCCCGTAACGACATCAAGACTTCCCCCCGCTAGGAAGGCAGTCAGAATATATCCAGGTAAACCCACAAATGATACCCCCGGCTGGGTATCAACCCCAAATTCCAGCAGCACCGACACACCCAGTTTTGGCCACTGTCGCACCAGCTCAAGCTCAAGCCCGACATGATATGAATCAAGGGCTCTTGAACACCATCGAGAAATTAGCGACTCGACTAGAAACCATGGAGCGTGCTCCGATACATCCATAGCACAAACTCTACCCTGATTGGGTGAGCAATGTTCTGCCACCGCCAAACTTCGGAAACCCCGTATTCCCAGTATTCAATGGCTAGGGGGACCGTAAAAAACATTTAATTCACTGCGCCTCTTACTGTGACCCCATGATGGGCACTCCAGAGCAGCAAGAAGCAGTAAAACTCAGGTGCTTCATATGAACCCTATAGGGCATAGCTTTCGTATGGTATACTAGTTTGTCAGCCAATTCAATCACAGGCTGGGAAGGCCTCTGGCGATAGTTTCTCTTCCAGTTCAGTTCAACGCTGCCTAAGACGATGGTCAGTGATATCATGAACTGTAAAAAGAGAGAGAACAAAAGAGTATCAGACTTCATTGCCAGATGAAAAGGCCTGACATATTCCCTGAACTGGTCGCTCCCCCAGGATGAGATGCTCGTCATGTGCATTGATAACCTTCAGGATGAATTGCGAACACCACTCATCCCAGTGAAGTACACAAGTGGGTTCAGAGACTTCTCTGTCATTTCCCAAAGGATAGAGGACTCCTTGAAAAGGACCAATCTTAAGTCCCAAGTGGCCCCATCAACCCCTATAAAGAGAACGAGAAAAGCTAAAGCAGCTTCTGTCATGCTTAAGCCACCCCCGACACCAGCTCCAGTTGCGAGGCCCCCACCAAACCGTGCAGGACCCCCTGGACGCCAACAACCACCCCCACCTCGGCAAGATGAGTGACGGGGTGCTAAAAGAAATCAGTCTGAAGAACGAAGAAATAAAGTTTACTCATTCTGAGATGACCAGGTCCACGGTTATTTCATAGTCATCATGAATTGCAATTTTCTCCGACTACCAAAGCCCTAGCAGGCTGATGATGGACGGGGTGCTAAAACAAATTATTGTCCCTATCACTGGATACTGGGACACACCATCTAGAAATGTTTCGTTTTTAAGGATCTCCTACAAAAGATGATGGATTTTGGGCAAGTTAAGTTGGGTCCGCCACCAGCACAAGTGACGTATGTTTCCACCTCACACTCAAGAGAGGAAAAGGAATGGCAAACAGTCACCAGTAAGAAGGAGAAAAATTTCGACAATTGGATGACTCAGAAGACCGTCAATTGAGTTCATGGAATCCTCTAGGCATAGTTGAAACAACCAACTGTTCCCCCAAAATCTCCTGATACAACACAGCTGTCCTCCTCGGCCCTGCAGCCCTCCAAAGGCCAGAATGGAAGAAAGAAAGAGCAGGAAGATGGGCTCACACTAAAGCCGAAGTCAGTGTTGATGCTTTCAGACTTCATGCCAACAGACTTGGTACAACAGGCACCGCCCCACCAAACGGTACAACAGGCACTATCCCACCAAATGACACCATCAGAAGGAGACAGTCAGACATAAATATTGTCAGATCAAGAACTGATTTTTGGCTCCATCAATGTCATTCACTTGATGGACCCCTTCTCGGATAAAGAATATGTCCACGAACTCGAATTCCCTGCGCCCAACCGGAGATCCGTAGGAAGAGGCCATAGAGGTCGGAGGTTTCATGGAAGGCATGATCGTGGAAGGAGTCCAATTCACGGCCACATCATGAGTCAAATTGTTAACATCGCAGAAACTCATGAAAGGACTCTTTGGAAAACACGACAAGAACTGGAATGATCCTTTTCCCCCGTCGAAAGAAATCCAATCCCAATTATCTTGGAATATCCATTAGGGGAAAGACAAATATCAAATCGCCCGAGGCATACAGGTGGACCAGTTCGGCCAAACATGGAAAAGACCACAACACCACCATCCCCTGTTACAGAGGTTGAACCCTCTACATCCAAAGCTCAAACCCCTAAAGTGTCTGTGAAAGAGAAACCATGAGCCGGGAAGCACAAACCTTTAGAGAAAAAGTATGATATTATAAAGCAGTTGGCTTCAGTACCAACAAAGCTGTCAGTCCTGGATGCGTTAAGTCTATCCGCAGATCTTAGGGAGGCACTAATCGAAGCCTTACTAAGTCCCTAAGAGTTCGAAGCTGAAGTAGCAGCAGTCGAAGTCTGCCGAACAGAGACCAGTCCTGAAGAATGTCACGCCATCATCTCCTTTATGGACAGGGATGAAGACACCATCATGTCAGGGTACATCAAACCCTTATATGTGTCCGACAAGATAAATAGAATTGATGTTCGGAGGATCTTCATCGACAAAGGCTCTGGAGTTAACCTCCTCCCACTGCAGACACTTCGTTGATTGGGTTATGATGAAGATAGCTTGACACCCTGCACTACAACTCTGTTGGGATATGACAAAAGCGAGTAGAAACCGTTGGGATGACTCAAGCTTAAAACTTGGCTTGGAGATCTCATATCAGATTTCAAGTTCCTGGTAGTACGGAAAAGTACGACCTTCAACGTCCTGTTAGGGAGGCCTTGCCTGCATCAACATGCTGCAATTCTATCATCATACTATTAGTGCGTCAAATATTGAACTAATGGGAAAAACAGGACATTTCATGCCAATAAATCCCCGTTTGAGTCCTGTGAGTCGCATTATATCGACGCGGGGTTCTATGAATCAGAAGAAAAACATCTTTTGGCCGACAACATTGGTTGGATCAATGCTCCGAATGGATTGGAAATGGCTCTCGCTGACCCCCTCCTGCAACTTGGAGAAGAGTATGTATTACCCATCAACCAAGTTGAATGCACAAGTGCAAGTCCGGATGCAGACTCAATTGTCTACATGATCTCTGTTGTGGCCACCAAGTCCAAAGACATGGAAAAGCGGACTGACTTCCATGATGTTAGGAAAATCCCTATCAAAGATGCTCTTGGCCCATCCACGGGACCTCAAACTACCCCTGCCTCACTCACTAAGGAAAAAAGACGATCTCTCTACCAACATTGGAGAGTTCATCTCAAAAATCCTCTCTCCATCAGAAGAAGAAGAAGAAGATGAAGAAGAAGAAGAAGAAGAAGAAGAAGAAGAGGAAGAAGATCTCAAAGATTCCCCTCCTGCATTCGAAGAAGGTGTCTCCACCATAATTAATGTCCTTAAGGAGATAAATATGGGCACCAAAAACGACCCGCAACCCACTTTGATCAGTGTGGTTATGCCTGTCGATGAGCAGAGGGCATATACCTCCTTCCTAAAGAAGAATCGATATGTGTTTGCCTAAAATACACTGAAATGGCATGCCTCGATCCTGAGGTTGTCACTCATCATCTGGTCTTACCAGAAGATCCCTGGGGCTATAAGCAGGCAGCCAGAAGGACCCACCTGACGCATGCTGCCAAAATAGAGGTTGAAGTTGATAAGATGATCAAAACCAACTTTATACGGGAGGTCCAATATATGATCTGGCTGACAAACATAGTCCCTGTCAAAAAAGAAGAATAGACAGATTAGAATCTACATTGACTTCAGGGACCTTAATAGGCATTTCCCAAAAGATGATTTCCCAGTCCCGATCACAGAATTATTGATTGATGCAACAGCCGAATATGAGGCTCTCTCTTTCATGGACAACTATTCTGGATACAATCAAATCTGAATGGCCTGAGGAGATGAAGAAGATATTGCTTTTAGGGCCCCTCAGGGAGTGTTCTGTTATAAAGTAATTCCCTTTGGTCTAAAAAATGTCGGCGCTACATATCAGCGTGTCATGCATCGCATCTTTAAGCCCTTCTTGGGAAAGTTCTTCGGGTGTTATGTCAATGACCTGGTGGTTAAATCATGACAGCTCTCAAACCACATGGCTAATCTTGAAACTATCTTCAACAAGTTGTGGTAGCACAGTTTAAAGATGAATCCCCTAAAGTGTTCCTTTGGTGTTACCTCGGGAAAATTCCTCAGCTTCGTCGTATGTTATCGTGGCATCGAAGTCGGCCCTGAGAAGACAAAATCCATCCTTGGCATGTCCCCACATCACAACCTCACCGAGTTGAGAGGCCTCCAGGGGCACCTCGCATACATTCGGCACTTCATAGCCAACCTAGAAGGTAAATGTTTACCATTCACCAGGCTCATGAAGAAAGGAGTTACGTGTGAGTGGGATAATGATTTCCAAGAAGCATTCGACAATCTCAAAAGATATCTCCTAAGCCTGCCGGTGCTGATGCCACCAGTTGAGGGGAGACCGCTCATTTTGTACGTAACTACCCTGGAACAGTCATTAGGCTCCTTCCTCATGTAGAAGAATGATGCCAGCAGCGAGAACAGTCTCTATTACCTCATCCGAACAATGATTGATGCTGAAACTCGGTATTTGAAAATTAAAAGGAACTGCTTAGCCCTAATCTTCACTGTTTAGAAACTCAGGCATTACCTGAAACACCATGAGGTCCACCTAGTTTCTTACTGCAACCTGCTCAAATATATCCTCAATTGTCCCATGCTAAATGGGCGCCTATCATGACAGGCGGCCATCCTACAACAGTTTGACATACGATACGTGCCCCAAAAGGCTATAAAAGTTCAGGCTTTAGCAGACTTCCTGGAAAAGAAACCCTCGGAGGAAATAGCATCATTGGATGTCGAACTTCCGGATGAAGAAGTGTTTTTCGTCCGGGAGGACCCCCAGACATGGGAAATGTACTTCAATGGTGCGTCTAGAATCCCAACAGGGAAAAGGATGGAGGATCCAAAGCTCAACAAAGTGGGGCTAGGAATTATACTTGTATCCCCCGAAAAGGTCTCTTGACTTACTCTTTCCTACTTTTGGAAGGGTGTACAAATAATGAAGCGGAATATCATACCCTCATTGCAGGCCTGGAACTGGCACTTCATGTGCAAGCCAAACACCTAAAAATAAAGGGTGATTCAGAGCTAGTCATCAAACAGGTCAGTGGTGACCACGCCATCAAGAAATAAGTATTGGTTCCCTTGATGAACCATGTTCAAGAACTGATGGAAGAATTCCCATCGAAACCAACGTTGACTTATATCCCCCGATCGCAAAATGCCCAAGCTGACGCTTTGGAAAATGCAGCCACAACCTTGGTCGATCCAGACCGGGATGAAATAGTCATTAGCATTTCCCATCGTCGGATGGTCTTGCCATTTATCCAGAACAATACGGAGGAGATTGATGAAATTAGCCTTGTTTCTGAGCCTCATGGTCACACCACCGACTGGATGACGCCCATTGCAAATTACCTTCGGAATGGGAAACTCCCACCAGATAGGGCTAGAAGGGACCAGGTCCGAAGACGGGCAGTTAACTTTGTCTTGTACAATGGGGTAAACCAAGAAAAGATTATCTACAAATGAGGCCTTGATGGAGTCCTTCTCAGGTGCATTGATGGAGAAGAGACTGTTGCCATCATGAAATAAGTGCACATCGGGGCTTGTGGAGTGCACCAATCAGCAACCAAGCTCTCTCACCAAATCCGAAGGCTTGGGTATTATTGACCCACTATGATACAGGATTGTGCCATATTCACCAAGAAGTGTCATTCCTGCCAAGTTCATGCTAATTTCATACACCGACCCCCGGAGTTACTTCATACAGCTAAGTACTCATGGTCATTCGCCGCCTGGGGGATAGATGTTGTGGGACTATATCCTCCCACCACAGCCAGACAATTCAAGTTCATACTCACAGCGACCGACTTCTTTTCCAAATGGGCCGAAGCCATACCCCTTAAAGAAGTCAAAGAGAAAAACATCATTAGCTTTGTGAAGGCCAACATCATCACCAGATTTGGTGTCCCTCATACCATACCGACGGACAACGACACCAACTTCTGCTCTGTTGAGTTGGACAGGTTATACTAGGAGTATGGAATTAAAGCCAACTGGTCGTCCCATTACCACGTGGAAACCAATGGGAAAATAGAGGCTTTCAACAAGACCTTGTCCAACATACTCCAAAAGATGGTTGATAAGGATAAGAAATTGTGGCCAGACAAGCTACTTCACGCTTTGTGGGCTTACCAGACCACGACCTGCACTGCCACCTAGGCAACCCCACACTCATTAATATACGAGGTAGAGGCGGTTTTTCCTATCAAAATTCAAGTGTCATCACTTCGTGTGTCCATTTACGATCAACTATCCATGGACGAGAAATCCCAGAGATGGTTTGATGATTTGGAGAAACTAGATGAAAAAAAGCTGCACACTCTGCACTATTTGGAAATCTACCAAAATCGGATTGCACAAGCCTTCAACAAAAAGGTTCGCCTTCGATCTTTCCGCGAAGGAGAAATGGTGTTAGTCCTCAGAACCTCGATGATACTCAGGAAGAAGCCCCCAAAGCTTGGACCAAAGTGGGAAGGACCATATGTCATACATAGGGTCTATTCCAATGGAGCATATGCCCTGATATCAATAGACATACAGATCATCACAGCTCCCACAAACGCAAAGTTCTTGAAGAAGTATTTTGCGTAGTAATACGCCATGCCATGGTCCAAACTCTACGACCCTAAACTATGAGCCATTGTCCTGACCACATGATGTTAAACTATACAGTATTAGTCCATGCAATATGACATTGAACCATGATGTCATGGTCCGAACTCTACAACCCTAAACTATGAGCCATTGTCCTGACCACATGACATTAAATTGTACAGTATTAGTCCATGCAGCATGACATTGAACCATGATGCTATGGTCCAACCTCTAAAACCTTAAACTATGAGTAATAATACCATGAAATCTACATTCTACGGTCCAAACTCTATGACCTTAAACTATGAGTCATTGTCCTTTCCACATGACGTTAAACTGTAAGGAACTCTTCCCTGAAACATGACATTAAACAGTGACCCATGTCCTCACTATAAAAAGTTAAACTACGTGGCACAAAGCGTCCTAATCGCATGACAATAAACTGCATGATCTCTCACAGAACTACGTACAACAAGATTCCTGCCCTCGCAGGATACATAGCGACGCCTTGATCCTCGATCTTGGCCCATCCCCCACAAAAAAATGCCCCCATTATATTCTCTACCTCCCCACACTTGCGAAGGAGACCCTATGTCCACTCCTTGTTTCTCACAGAGTATAACTCACGTGAGCTTAGGATCATTGGTAAGGATTCTCTTACGCAAACAAATTATAGGGAGATATGGTAGAAGGAACATTCAGAACTATGTGCGGCTTGATTCCTGCCCTCATAGGATACGTAGTGACGCCCGAATTTGGCATCTCAGCCCATCCATTATAAAAAAAAATGCCCTCAAGTGTCCCTACACATCGAGCAAACATTTGTAGGGAACATTAAGAACTGTGTGTGTCTTGATTCCTACCCTTGTAGGATATGTAGTGACGCCCAAATTTGGCATCCTGCCCCAACCACCATAAAAAATACCCCTTTTCCCCCATACATAGGTCAGACTTGTACGGGGAGTCCATGAAAATTCCTAATCGCATGATAATAAACTGTGAAATTCTTCAAGAGTTATGTGTGGTCTAGTCCTCGGTGTTACGAGATCCCGCACATGCCCCTCACTCATGAGAAGTCAAAAGATCTTGCTTCCCCCTATACATATGAGTCAGACCTATGTGGAAGCTCCAACAGTTCATGGGTAATCACAATCTAGATATTTCTCACATTCCCAGGCACATCTCTCCTGTTTTTCAAACTCCATACCCCGAGAAAACTTGGATCCTCATAATCATTCAAGGTCATCTGAGACGGAAGGCTAGTGTCCTACGGACACCTTTGATTGACTATGCACATCATGCCCCAGTGGATCTACATATGTTGCCCACAAAAATGGTCGTCAATCAAAGGAAAATTCATCCCCAGGAGAGTCATATCCTATCTCAGTACGCCCAATGGCTTCCAAGCCCCATGTCATCCCTCATGATTCAAGTTGCCCCTGGAACTATGGTTTACACCTTCTATCATCACTCAAGTCTAGGGAATGCCAGAGCATCCTGATTGCGATTAACTCAAATCTATTAAAGATCTTTATGAAAGCATGATCGTCCTCACTGCAAGACTCTAAACAGCACAATATTATGTCCTCACTGCACGACATTAAACTGCAAGGCTCGTACTTGCTATACAACATTAAACTGAATAGCAATGGTTTAAGCCCAAAGTGCCCTCTGATGTTGATTTTGTTATTCCTAGGTAATGACCCGAAATCCTCATAATCCCTTGTTTCTCACACCGAGCATAGATGACGTGAACTTAAGGATCTTAGCAAGAGATCCACCGTGACATTATGGTAAAATAGTCCAAGAATTTGGTCCTAGTAGCACGACCCTAAAAGGAATGTCATGGTTTCCTTCCCTGAGAGGAACCCCACGTCCTGGCCATACAATGTTAAATGACCAGGTACCCCAAAGATGGAACGAATGCCTCACCCTGCGTATGAGTCAGATCTACGTAAGGGACACCTGATTCCATGAGTAAATCGCAGCCCAAATATCTACAATATGTCTGAACACACTCCTATAATACCCCAAACTTCATGCTCTATGTGATCTTGAATCTACATAACCCTCCAAAGCCATCTGAGATGGAAGGACAATGTCCTGCAGACACTTTTGATTGACTATGCACATCATGCCCTGGTGGCTCTGCATACATTGTCCACAAAAATGACCATCAATCAAAGGAAAATTCGTACCCAGGAGAGTCCTCTCCAATCTCAGTACGCCCAAATGGATTCCAAGCCTCATTCTATCCCTCCTGATTCAAGGGTCCTCGAAGTCATGGTTTACATTTTCCTCCCTGCACACATCCTAGATATATCAGAACATGTGGGCCCAATTCATCTCTGGACCCTTTTGAGGTTTCAAAAGGTACCCCATCCATATGCGTGAAGTTGGTCCGCATACAAAAGAAGAGTGTCCCCACTCGTTTCTGGGTTTCCCCTGAATAAGTTCAGCTAAAATGCCCCTTTTTGTGTTCAGGTGCACCCCTTATCGAAGGTCACATACCGTATTTAGAAAGTTACCAATCTCCATAATCCTCAATGGTCATTGGAGACGGAAGGTCAGTGTCCTGCAGACACCTTTGATTGACTATGCACATCATGCCCCAGTGGCTCTGCATATGTCGCCTTCACAACGACCATTAATCAAAGGAAAATCCGTCCCCGGGAGAGTCCTTTCCAAGATTTCATACGCTCAAATGACATTCATGCCTTATCACACCCCGAATTTGGAAAAATTCTGGATAACAGCTTACGTACCTTCTTCTTTCCAAGTGCCCCTGACATAAAAATGACTCCTAACTGAACTGACCATTCACCAGCTCTCTCTCACGCAAGTAAGAACCGTGCGGGAGCAGTCGTCCCCTTCAAAGTCGACATGAATGTCCCTAATATTTTCATACACCACTACTCAGGCTAGCCACCCACTATGGCTCTCAACATCAAAATAAATTCAAAATGTTTCAAATCCCACCAAGGCCATCGGAGATGGAAGAACAGTGTCATGCAGACATCTTTGACTAACTATTCACATCATGCCCCGGTGGCTCTGCATATGTCGCCTACAGAACGGTCATCAATCAAAGGCAAATTCGTCCCCAGGAGAGTCTTTTCCTACCTCTGTACGCCTAAAACGTCTCTCGAGCCTCATGCATGACCAAACTCACAAATCTAGGGTTGAGAAAAATCCCTAGTCCATGTCTGAAGGATATTAGAACATTCTCGGCTAACGGTCCCAAGTCAGGGCCCTACCCCATTAAGTTTGGTCAAAGTTGTTCAACCTAAAACATCAGTAATGAGTTTGAATGGTAGGACTGTGAACTACCAGCGAAAAAGATGCCATACTTGCCAGAGGGAAAATACACAGAAGGCACCTCTGGGTAAAATTCGAGTATTGGTTCGTTAAAAAAATGTTGAGGCATAAAAAAAAGACGTAAATCTTGTTAGGTCAAAAACCCGCAAAGGGCGGCCTAGGAAAAAGTCAAGTTATGCCCGCTAAGCTCGTGCCAAGCAGGCTTAGGCAAAAATTAGGGTAATAATGAAAAAGACATAAAAGTTTGTGAGGTATTCCATAAAACCTCAGCAATAGTCGAACTACGCTCGCTGAGTCCCGCGGCTCAGGCAAAAATTAGAGCCCGATTCGATTATTTCAGTTTAACTGGTATCAAATCATGGTTTAAAATTAATACCTGATTGAAATGATGTTTATATGATTGATTATGATCAATTGACATGACAGGAAAAGGCAAAAAAATAGGATTTAAAGTCAAATCAGTCTCATTGAGTTCAACAAAAATGGAAGAGCATCCCCAGTTCAGAGTCTCTCCAAACTATCAAAAGAAAAAGAAGGGGGGAGAGTACATATCATGATTTGAGGCAGAACTACAACAAGGTTCAATTCGCCCTTTCCAAAAGGACGGAAAGTGATTACCGCGGGTTGTCAATAGTTTGATCCAAAGAAGCTCTCTCCTCCATTTTGACCTTGACCGTTGGACGCACCCGCTCCAGAACGACTTTAAGGTCCCACCCCTTCTTCTGGACGACTTCATAATTGGCATGTGAAGAGGCCGGTTGATCCATCAACCTTACTGTGTGGGCTTCGCACTCCTGAAGCTCTTCCTCTTGGGTGTCCACCAAATCACGAGCCTTAACCTCCTCGGCTGTTAGATGATCAAATTCTTCTGAAACATCTTGGAAGGCCACCACCTGGTGATGGGAAGAATTGAACTTGGCCAGCTTGTCTTCGTAGGAGTCAAGGTCTTCCAGGTAAATGACGATTTGGTAGATAAGGAGGTGTAAGTGTCGATAATCAAAGCCATCGGAACCCAGCTCGGTGAATAATCATTGAAAATCGTCACCCTCGTCAGAAAAATTGGTCATAGGTTTCTTTGCAGAAAGTGCACATAACTAGCACCATGCCTGCTTTCGCACTGCCCGATGCCTCGCCGCAGCACCAGTACTTTGACCCTCCTCTTCCGCCACGTGTCTATAAGCAGTAAGCATTGTCATAGGAGTAGGAAGGGACCTAAGACAGGTCATCCAAGATGGGAGACTCTCTTTGTCCTCGGATGGTTCAACCGTTGGAGCCGGATGCGGAGGACTAGCCGCGGCTTCCGAGGTGATCAGTGATACTCTGCTGGTGCCAACCTCATTAAGGTTTTGGGCAGTATCTGCTGGAGGGGAGAAATCCGAATCACTCCCCAATGAGATAGGTTGTACTTAAAAGGGCCCTCTCAGACGTTTCTGACAACGAATTGAGCGTCTTCTTACCACAAGGGTAGGAATAGGTGGTGTATCCATTGTGACCGTTGCAGCGACGGAAGTATTAGGCGTAGATGTTGCACTCTTCACAGTAGAAGGAATGTGTGGCATTTTTGTTGGGGCAAGGACGGGGCAGGAAATGGTTAAAGCTTTCTGCACCCACTGAACTGGTTCTTTCAGCATCCCGTTGGGGTAACAATCTGCCCACAGTCGGGCATACTCCAGCGACAGGAAAGTGGATTCTGTCGTGTTAGGAATGATAACTTCCATAACAGCACCTTCATGCATCATCGTGAGCCATAATTGGTGAAGAACTACGGGGTGAGACTCTCCCCTTAATTGAACAGCTGGAAGCAGTGCAGTCTGTTGAAGGCATCTGAATTGCCTAGAAAACCGGTAGGGGAGGTATGGCTCACAAATGACTACTCGGTCTATATGAGCAGTGAGCAACCTATCCCAAAGCGCAATGAGATATGAACATTCCTCTAAAGAACTGTCTATGTCACCTCTCAACGACCTATGAGGGTAGGATGCTGTGTGAATGAGAAACGAGAAGCGTCCTTCAACAACCCAACCACATCAATAACGCTTAGAGTCTTAGGACGAACAACGAAAATGTTGAGAAGCGTGGGTTGAAAGTCAGAATGAGGAACCTTTGTAGTATGTCGGTATTCATAACACGGGAGGTGTTCTGCCATCCACCCGTACAGAAATTGAAACGGTCTGCTGAGGCGGTGTGGGGGTCTACCTTCCTGTATTTGTCCCAACAATTCATAAAGCCAAGCGAGGGTAGGAAGGGCCAAATTAATGGGACGGCCCTCTACCAGTGTGGCTGCCATCATCAAAGTACAGGCTCGAACCCCGATATATATGTCGCGGGATGGGAAAAGTCATCCGCTCAAAAACATGGAAAAGAAACCTACTAGTCTAAGCATAGGTGATACGTCTGATTGAAGCTCATATCCTCATGTGGTATATCGTCCCGCTTCAAGGGTAGCACAATATGACCCTGGAGTCTGGTGGGACTGATGGGGTGGATGAGTTCGGTTGCGGAGAGCCCTCGACTTGGGTATGTTCGCCTGTAAGAATGACTATATCCACGCCTTGAATGGGATGAGCGAGAGAGCCTGGAGGGGATGATTGAGTAATCCCTCTGCCATGACCAATAAACTCCTTGTCAAAGGGGACACATGGGCAGTGTCATTCCAGGTAACCGATGTCTGGAGAAACTCGTCGTATATCTCTCCAAGGATGGGGAGTCCTCCAAGCTGGTGGATATCCCATAAGCTAATTCCCACCTCCCCATGCAATAAGTGGAAGATGTTGGTGCTTGAACACCAGCGACTCAGCAATTCAGGAAGGATTTGGCCTGGGGAGAAGACTGTGAACTGAGAAACTCAGGTCGCCTGATACAAGCCCATCGCCTCCAACTGGTCGGGCGACTCCAAACAGGTCTGATGTGCTCAGAACGCCCATGCCCACTCATCGAAGAAACATCCTTTGGCCCGTAGATCCCACTTGGTGCTCCACCCGCCGTTAGGATTTTCTTGGGAGATGTTGGTAATGGATGGGTACTCTTGGGCACTTAGTCTCGGGATAGCATCGTGACACTCGCGGTTGCCCTAAGTCCATGTTGATCCTCCTAGTATGAAGACATTCTCCTGAATCGGAGTGGAGATGACTTCTCATACTGGGGAAATGTTGGTGTGATCATGTCCTTGCGGTGCCTTTAAGAGAATGAAAGGGGTATCGGGGTCAGCCAACGATAGAGGGATGTCGTCAGGGAGACCAAAGTCGCAAAGTGTCAACTGTACCGATAACGGATAGGCTAGAAGCTCTGGCGTCAAGAAATTCTTTAAGAAGCTGTCATGAGGAATGATGTGGGCTCGAAGATGATCCTCGTTATTCCCCGCCATGGTCGCCCTGGTCTTCGTCAATTTTATCACAGCCTTTGAAGCATCCATTGTAACCTGCATCCGGAAGATGACAAAAAGTCAGTCCAATAAAAGTTGTTGGATAAAGGCTATGGAAAAATGGCTAAAGGACTCAAAATATGTCCACATAAGGCTCCGCGTACTGTTTCCAAAGATGGTACGTGGAAGGCACAATCTGTGTACTGCATAGTGTATAGAAGCAACCCCGCCTACTACTACGGTACGCAGATGCATATCACCGCGTACAGCCGTGGTACGCGAACCATCCGCGAGGCGTTGGCCCACGGATCATTGGACGAGAAATAGAAAGGTTCGCGGAAAGTGGATACCGCAAACCTAGGCCTTGATTAAGTTCATGTTCAAAAGTTGTGGATTAAAGTTTAAGTTCGGATTATTAATTCTTAAAGTTTGGTTCGTCGATCTAAGTTCGGTATGAGGATACGCCAGCCGCGTAGCGTCCTCCTACACAGAATCCGGATTATAGTTTTAAAATTCCACAATGTTGTTCGCAAAACCTAAAAAATGGTACGCGGATAGAGAAATGGTGAGATGATCAGTTCCCAATACGTATGAAGCGGTTCGTGAATGGGATTTTTGCAAGGAGCACGGTACGCGAGAGCAAAGGAAGCTGAGGAAGTCGAGAGCATTTTTCGTCGTGAGAAACAGTAAAAGACAAATGACATGGGCCCTATATATAGGTTTGGTCCCCTCCTGTCATACCTATCTGTTCTACCATGAACCGTTTCAGTTTAGGATCGCTTCTGCATCGAAATAGTCCTCTTTTCGTTTCGAATGGACCCCATTCCGATGGGGGCATTTGTAGGTTCCTGAAAATTCTGCCAATGGAAGAAAATACCCCCATAATCACTTTGTAGAAGGAATCAAGTACTCCTACAAGTCTAACAAGGTGAATGAACTCAAATTGAGTTGCAAACTTCATAATAAACTTGAAGAGATTCAGGTTTTCAAAGAAATTCAAGTGACATGTGTACCATCACTAGGAAAGGTTCGTGGACCGCCTGGATCGCAAACCACTAGGTACACGGAATGATCCGCGAGACACTGGCCCGCAGAGCGATGGCCAGTGAACAAGGCGTACCGCGAACCGTGTCGCCAAAGGACTCATGCGCGTGAAGCCCATTCGTGTATCGTCCCGTGAACTTATCAGTTCATGGACGAAGCGAATCAGCAGGGTTTTGCGAACCATTATCGTGAACCGAAGCCTCCGCAAACCCCGGTTGACTGAGTATTCCGCGGGTCAGGATATCTCTTCATGGGCCTCCGCAAATGGCGTCATGTGCCCAATAGATACAATTGCCCTGATGTCTATAAAAGGAGCACAGTAGGATGGAAAAAAGATGGATGACGAAAGCTTGAAGGAGACTCAGAGGTTGGAAGAAAGAGTTCTGAGAGGATTCTGACTTCAGTTTTGATTCATCGACAAAGCACGAATTGCAAACCACTCTCTCTGCAATTACAGCCGGCTGTGAACCATAAAATGGGGGAATTGAATAATAATAATAATAATAGAACTGTGAACCTAATTGGTGAACCGCGAACCACATACTTCTCACGGATGAATTCCCCGCAAATGATAATCCCTCGGACCCTCCTTCAATATGGTGCTTCGCGTAGTGTACCGCTACGCGGACTGAACTCGACGCCACGTGTTGTATCAGTACGTGAATGGAACTCAAAGCGGCGTGATGGGCCGCGTACCACTATGGTACGTAGTGATCTATACCCATGCACGCGTACCGCATCGGTACACGGACGACCCCTCTGCCCGTATACCACTACGATATGCGGAGCCTCCCCCATCTCGCATAAGAAACCAGTACACATAATGGGGTATTTTCGGGTATTATTTCCTCTAGTTCCAACCTCACCCCTCCATTATCATCCAGTCCTCCATGATCCCTCTGCGAACCAGTCCTCCGGCATCAGGCCAAAGCCTCCTCCAAAGCCACTAGACCCGTATGATCAAACCATCAGGTGCATCAGTGCACCCCTATGAGTCTACATACCCATGGTAAGCGGGGTCACGAAAGCTCTCCCCACAACAGTTTAGGCTTCGGGAATGCATGTGGGTCTACATTCTCATGGTAACCCGGAGTCCAACCTTGGGATTTCGACGTGAACCTCCTCGTTCTAGGAATTAAGGGTGATCGCTTGCTTTTCCATTCAATGGGGAATAATGATCAGTCAAAGGAGTTATGTTCGCTTCTCATTTTGATGAGGAAAAAACTCCTCCCCTTCCTAGAACGTCTTCTGGGGCCCTCCCACTGAGGTAAGTCCCCAATCTTTCGATGTCAGGTCGCATGACCTTTAATGCCATTTCACATGGAAGGGTTCATCGCTCAGCGCCCTCGCCCACGGTCGCCACGACCTCTTCCGCCGCGGGCTCTCCCTCTCCCACCAATAGGAGAGGAAGCATGTGCTTTGTTGAATCTCTTACATCCTCTTGTTTCTCACACTGAGCATGACTCACGTGTGCTTAGAGGTTTGTGATGATTACAACATCCACGTGAATCTGAACTACAAGAACTCTGATTCCTGACCAAATTAGGATACGTAGGACGCCTGCCAGAAGGCCCGAGCTCAAAAGGGTGTCCTCCCATAAAGGGTCCACCCAATCATGTCTCCATAAATGGGTAGCCCCCATGCGTAATCCTCAGCACATCTGAACTACAAGAACTCTGATTCCTGATAAAACCAGGATACGTAGGACGCCTAACTGAAGGCCCAAGCTCAAAAGGGTGCTCATCCAAAAAGGTTCACTCAATCATGTCCCCTCAATGGGCAGCTTTCATGCGTAAGCCCCAACCAATCGGAACTACGTGGGTTCTGATTCCTCTCTTAAGGATACGTAGGAAACTCATCGTATGGGTCTGATCCCAACATTAAGTCACCTTCTACCCCCCTGGATGATGATAAACTCCAGAGCGGCTTATTATATGGCCCATGTCAACATCACCTCTGTAGTGTCAAATATATGCATGCCTACGACGATCTTGCAAATCAAGGGTAGCATGTGGACACACTCTTCGGGAATGAACCAAGGATTCACGAATATATGAACACGACTTAAATCTATAAGAGAGTCCCAGAACAAACGATAATCCTCCCCTGGAAGGGTGCAGTGAGTCTGACTTCTCATCCTCTCGACCAATGGAGTCCTTAAGTGTCGTTGGCTGAATCGTCAATCAACGAGCGACTGCCTTTGGAAAGCAGGTCCATGAATCATGGATACCAAGGCCGTTGGGCGTTCCTGGCTCTACAAATAAACTCGTTGGAGACCATCTGAGGAAGTTATATCTGATGAGGACCGATTGCGCAAGTACTTAACCCCACGCAATCGCCCGCTGGGATCGACTAACTGTGGCATCTCCTTCGCAATACGAAAGGGGGTGAATTGTCCAATCCCTACGGGGTCAATCCAACCTTCTTTAAAGGATAATGACGCAGCACGGGTCAAAACAAAAGGAATGGTGAACTTGACAGGAAACCGTCTCCAGAAAAAGGGACGGGTGATGATCCTCGTCGTACCATTTCTGCACCACCCAAAACGCGCCACCTCGGAGACGGAACAACAATGCTCACAATGTTATGATTTATCGTGCTTATGCACATGTCACATTTCTATGTTATATGCTTATGTTATGCTCCATGGATCTTGATTACTGTCACATTATTATGCACTCTTACGCCATGGTATACATTTGATCATTTGAAAGTATATGACCTTTTATCATGCTTTATGACTTGATAAGTTTTTCTCTTACAGAGCGTTCGAGTTCACTCTTTCTTATGTTTTTCAGTTTATGGAAATGAGTACAACATATGAGACCTTTAGAAGGGGGTCTAGTATGGTGCAATTTATGAACAAATGTTCACAATTATACGAAATAAGATTTTTATGCAGTTAATCTCCAAAGACACTAAACATTTGGATTATGGGATTCTGAGATTATTGTGAGATGTAATGTTTAATTAGTGTGAAATGATGTAAGTGTTTTTAGGTCATATCTGTTTGTATCAAAACCAGTGTTTAAATAATGTGTTTTTAGCACCGAATCCGAGAGTGTGGGTCTGAGGCGTCTCAGTTGGTATTAGAGCAGAATTTAATTATTTTGAGGAATTGGTTTAGTTATTTTTGGAGATATGCCTATTATGAGGGAAAAGATGTGGTTCCCAGTCTTGCCAAAAATAATAAGATAGATATTTCATTAGAAATTATATTTTGAGTCGTGCCTATCTTTTATATACCCTTAGCTATTTTTATCGATAGGTGATAATTAAAAATTACGATGACACAATTTATTTAGAGAGGAATGTAACACCACGAAATTTTAGTATTAGTTTTCCTTTAAATACTTTTAAATACTTTGTTTCACACGCAACACCAAACTAAAACAAATCGTAATAAATTTTATAAAATATTACGATACAAGATAAACATTAACACATTACGAGAATGCAATATGGAACAACATTAAGAAAAGTAAGAGTGGAATAAATCTGCAAATAAAAAAACCACGAATATAAAATCTTTATCCTCATGGTTTGTTATGAAAATCATAACCTTGGTTGCAATTATGGAAGTAAGGAAAAAAATTAGAGATATAATAGACATGTTAAAAGATAAGAAAATCAGATGAATGGTTTTTGGTTATTTATTAAAATGAAATCTAGCCGTTAAATATGGTCGTTCACCTTATATAGTCATTGGGATTATATGATCATTGCAACATCACCATTGAATTGACGAGTATAAATACAGGTAACCACATTATGAAATCTATGTAGAAAAGAGAAAGAAATGGCATCGAATCCATATGAAGCTCACTTTACCCGAGCTTGGAAGGGCGGTAACTTCTTTAGGTTTTGCTTTAGCTCAAGCCCAAGTCGAACATCAATGGGTGTGACTTGAGTGAAATCGATTACGGGAGAAGTTCAAGCTTATGGAAATCGCTACGAGATTCATGTTAGCTAAAGCGCCAAGTGCGACAACCATAGCTACTTATATTATTCATAGGTTTACATGGAGATGTTGAGGTGTTGTGTAAGTAGAAGTTATACTGATATAAGCATGTAATTATAAATGTAATAAATCTTATATATATATATATCACATGTTAGCTACGAGATTCATGTTAGCTAAAGCACCAAGTGCGACAACCATAGCTACTATATTATTCATAGGTTTACATGGAGATGTTGAGGTGTAGTGTAAGTAGAAGTTATACTGATATAAGCATGCAATTATAAATGTAATAAATCTTATATATATATATATATATATATATATATATATATATATATATATATATATATCACATGTAATTTTATACATTTCACGTTTGTACTTTTAAAGGAAAAGAAACCTTATTTTTAATAAAAAAGTATTGACGATATATACACTCATCCAATAGTTACTACTGAGCAAGTAATAAAAATAAATTCATTTTATGGTTAAAAGATCATTTTTTTGAAAATTGTTTTAATGCGATATGTATGCTTATATTAAAATTGATTTTTATCAACTTTAGAAATTTAGTCTAATAAAATCATTTTCATATTTTTAATCAGAAATCTAAATTTGGAAATAAGGTCATTTTCATTTTTAACATAAAAAATAAGTTACCAAAGTTGATATTAGTTACCACGGTAAAATAGTTATTTTTATTTTCATTTTATTCTATAAACATTGTGTAATTTTTATCTAAATAAATTAAATTGACCTTTTTTGATGAGTGAAATATGGGCAATCTAGGGAATTAAAAAGGGGAAAGCCCAGAGTAAAAATAAGTTTCCATAGTCCAACACAGTCATCGCCTAATGAGAACATATAATTTGTTTCCTCCCTCTGATGCATGGGTTGTATCACAAATGCCAGAGGTAAAGTTGTGAAGATCTTACATATGCCCTCAACTTTTTCATGAATTAACAACAACCTAAACAACCACCAAGGATATAAACGACCTCTACTAGGTGGTCTGTTGAACCCTCAAGGGTTTGTATTAGATTTGTTGACAATATGTGATGAGTTGATTATCAAAAAGGAGTTGTTGACAATGTGTAAAGGTGGATTTGGTTGATGAAGAGGAAGAAGGCTTGGTGTCAGTTACTACCTAGATACAAAATATATATTTATGGCAGATCTGGCTAAGTGTTGGGTGAGTTGATAATCAAAAAAAGGGGTCAGCCCCCTCAAAAATATATATTTTCATGAATTAACAACAACCTAAACAACCACCAAGGATATAAACGACCTCTACTAGGTGGTCTGTTGAACCCTTAAGGGTTTGTATTAGATTTGTTGACAATATGTGATGAGTTGATTATCAAAAAGGAGTTGTTGACAATGTGTAAAGGTGGATTTGGTTGATGAAGAGGAAGAAGGCTTGGTGTCAGTTACTACCTAGATACAAAATATATATTTATGGCAGATCTGGCTAAGTGTTGGGTGAGTTGATAATCAAAAAAAGGGGTCAGCCCCCTCAAAAATATATATTTTCATGAATTAACAACAACCTAAACAACCACCAAGGATATAAACGACCTCTACTAGGTGGTCTGTTGAACCCTTAAGGGTTTGTATTAGATTTGTTGACAATATGTGATGAGTTGATTATCAAAAAGGAGTTGTTGACAATGTGTAAAGGTGGATTTGGTTGATGAAGAGGAAGAAGGCTTGGTGTCAGTTACTACCCAGATACAAAATATATATTTATGGCAGATCTGGCTAAGTGTTGGGTGAGTTGATAATCAAAAAAAGGGGACAGCCCCCTCAAGGCCAGCACACGCGCACAGCCTACCAGTAACGTTGGTGGTCGAGCACAAAGGACCATGCATGGCAGAGTGAAGGTGAGTATCAGTGTGGGTAGGCACTAGCACATGTGAAGGCCAGTTCAGCATCATGCGGGGCGGCACCATGACCCACCGGCCAGGGTAAGGCCAGAGGAATCCAGGAACTTCTCTAAGCGTGTCTCAGATTATAAAGCACACGGTTGTAATATGGAGAAACCGATGTGGGATTCGCATTCGCAGGCACTGATCACGATTAAAAACCCACATGGAAATAAAATAGAACGACATCATTCCTTCCATCTTCAACCTCCAGTCGCGTCGTGGTTGCATGAATCAAAAAATGCAAGCACCCTAGTTCGAACCTGGAAATGGTCATCGTGAAAGAAGGCTCACATGGTTATCCAAAAGTGGAAGTGTAGAAGTTCGAAAGATACATTGTCCGGAAGATATACAGTACTTGGTTGGAGAATACAGCAAAAACATTTGGTATGAAAGGTTTCAAGACTTCAAATGAAAGGAAGACATCATGCGAAAGCACGCTTTGTAAGATTGATGCTCATAAGGTTGGCAATCGTAAGGTTGCGCGTTGTAAGGTTGATCGTTGTAAGGTTGCAATGATCATCGTAAGATTGAAGTTTGGCATGTCAATGTGGATAAACTAAATTTTGAGTCTTCGAGTTGCATTAAAAGAAGATTAGAGTTACGGATCATTCAGATGAATGAAGACCGACAATTATGAAGGATATCGAAATACTGAGAGGAGACTTTCTCGGGTTTCCATATTTCTACAATATGGAAATATCGCATATGGAAACTTCAAGCTGGCAAGCCGATGGTTATGGGAGTTTGAATAAAAAGGAAATCAAAAGGCCGAGAATTGAGGACGAATTCCATATTTCAAATATGGAAAGATTGACCACGTGTGACAATTCCATGCGCTTATAAGAAGAGCAGAAGCAGAAGCAAACAGAGATGGAAGAGAGATGGAAGAGTGTACATAATTGATACATCCCAAACAGAATAAGAAAGAGAAGAGACTGGGAATCGGCATTGCATTTACTTGAAAGACCAGCAAATCGAAGGAAAGGAGGAGAGGTTCCATTGCCACATCCAAACCAAGAAAGAAGAGGAGAGTTGTTGTGGTGCAGCAAAGAAAAGGCATTCCAGTTGCAGAATTGGAATGGTGAAGGCGTTCCAGACTTGTGCCGAAGGAGAAGAACTTGGCGTGTCATGAAGAATCTGCCAAAGAATAAAAAGAGAGCTCCGTGACATCTCATCGAAAAATAGTGATGTTGTTCGAGGAGAATTTCACAGTTTGTCTGTGAATGAGCAGTTGAGGAGTTCAAAGGCACCAACCCATACTCAGGTGCAATTTATAACAACGGTGAGACTGCGGTTTTCGCCAGCGTGGCAATCAGGTTATCCATACTTGTAGAGGTGAGTGAAAAGAGAGGAATTGAAAGCAGTGAGTCTTGGGTGGTAGCTACCCCAAAACCATTGCAGGGGAAGTGACCCTGGGCATAAGTGACCTAGCCTAAACCCAACCATTGATCAATGAGGTTAGTGGTTGATTAGTGCATCGATACACCATAGACTGCATGCTCCTTGGAGTAGCCCGTTTGGGTGATCCAAGTAAAAATCCTCTGTGACATGTGTGTTTACGCTACCTTTGCATTCTACAAAACACAAACTGATAAGGTGGGTTAAGCAACCATTGGCAATACATGACAAGGCTGATGATCTAATAAACATTAACAAAAGAGAAAAAAAGAAGTGACCCTTATAATTAAGAGGTCAAGATAACCTAGGGTTGTGAGAGAATAAAGAAAAACTGTTTAATTTGGAAAGGATTGTATACCCAGATTCACCCCCCCCCCACCCACTCAAGGTATCTCTCACATAGGCCCCTTGTGGGCCTAACAAGGTCCCAACTAAATCCAAAGCAATGATCAAAATCCAATACTCAAAATAAATATTAAAACTTTTAATTTAGCAAAAAAAAACCCTCAACACCTAGCAAAGAACTCTCCTAACTAATGAACAAGAGTTCCTGGTAGATTCTCGGGCTGAATATGAGCTATATCAAAAGTAAATAATAATAATGCAACAGCCAAATGATATCTAAAAAATCACAAGAGGCGTGTAAAATGTTTTCTCCCAAATGCTCACACAAGAAGACAAGGAAATTGTTTTTTTTTAAGGCAAGACCAGGGAGATTCATAACAAAATTAGTTGATGTACAAGACCACAAACAGCAAAGCATGAATGTAAGATGGGTTACCCAGTTCAAGAAAGAAGTGTTCATTTGGAAAAACAATGCCTTGGTCACCCTCTCCCAAGCAGCAGCCATAGAGAGATCTGCTCATGATGGAAAATACACCATTCGCTTGGAAAGATCTGCACCTACAACCCTTACAAAACTACACAGCTGGGACTCGAAGTATCGTCCCAGGTGAGGACCCAACCTTCCCCTAAGATCCTTGAATCTCAAACGCGATTTCTGCAGTCCAATCAAAATGTCATCGACATCACCTTTATCTGTCTCGCTGTCAGATTCTGGATCTGATTCATCACAGGAGGTTTCAGAATCAGCTTCCTTCTCACCATCAACAAACATATCATTAAGCTCATGTGATTCATGTTCAGTATGTGGATCATCCAAACAGATCTGTAGAGGAGCCGAGGACTCACCGTTTGTGGGGGTCAAAAAATCTGTCAGTACAACATATGGTTTCACATCCAACAATGGCTTTGCAATATCATAGGGGACCCATTGATAACGCAATGGACAAAGAAGTTCAGATGGACGGTACGCTGCTTTATATCTCATTTTCCTGCAAGAATGAATATAGTACCCAAGATAGTAATACTCAAGTCCAGGATAAAAGGCTTGATTCTCTTTTACCCAGGATATTTCTTGAATAACTGAATATTTTCCAAGTGACAGAAAAGAAGAATCTGGATCCCAGAAAAAATATTTGCTGGACAAACATCTGGGTAAAATGTCAAAAACCCCAACAGCAATGAGCTGACCACCGATCCAATATTGTTGATGGAATGACCCAAAGCCACACAATGGAACAGTACCATCACCACTGGAGGGAACATGCACCAGTGGAGTGTCAACCAAAAAACTCATGTAGGAGCCTTCACTGACACGATCCACTGGATCGTTGTGCACTTCAATTTGATATTTCCGATACAAAGCATACTCTTCTGGATCAAAACTAGATCTCTTTAGGCGGATCTCAAGATTCCGCCTTCTATCCTTAGGAAAATCAAGACTCTTCTCCAAACAACTCTTTTGCCTTACATATAACTGAATCCCTTTTCTCACAGTAGGCTCTTTCTGAGGAGAATAGATATTAATGTGTCCCTTGCAGGCTCTGATTGAAAAATCAGACCTTTCCTCCAATTGACTTAGAGAGCTAGCAAGCTTTTCAGCGATGATTTCAGGTGAGGAATTCTTTCCGGTTGATTGAGCCCGTTTTAAAGCAGCTGCAATCTGGAATGCTATGCTGCTGGAGCATATTAGATTTTCAGAACCATGAACAAACAACTTTCTTTTGGCTTCTGCAGCCCTTTTAAAAGAAGCTTTAGGGTATTGGATATTATGAGGAAAGCCCCCACCTTCGCCACATGCACATACAATATTATCCATTTTTTCTGATAAAAAATGCATAAATTGATCCTCGCTGTTTTTCTTATCATGAGCCAAGGATTCCTCCATGGCTGAGGCAGGGGTGTTATTGTGGCTACGGCCTGGTGAACCTTCACCCAAACCGTTAGACTCATTCTGTTTTCTGCCATCAAGTTCACCGTCTTCGAACCTTTTCATTCGCCTACAAACTCGAAGTTGCTCCTTGGAAGGTACATAGTCACTAGCTTTCAAACGGATGGTATAAGAAGGGCAGCATGTCCGTTCCATGTCAGGCTTGTAAAGGTAGCGACCAGATCTTCTCCAGCCTCGGTCAAGTAGGTCTTGGTAGTCATCAACTGAGAGGCTTGGTGCCCAAAACCCATGTGAAAAGCTATGGCCCGACTTGCAGTAACCGCATGAGCTCCTGCGTCTGGCAAAATCCGACACTGAACTTTCGCCTCTGTTGAAGCCACCCCTGCTGCAGCTGCTGCTGCTGCTGCCAGCTTCTGTTTTTGTCTTCTCCGCCATTGCGAAAATGGGGCTTTAGAAAATACGGGTTGTGATCCAGCCGGCCATCACTTGGTCTGATCTCTCGGCTATTGAAGGTGGTGAATTGCGGCAGCGAACATCACAGAGCTGGATTTTGTAACGATCATGGCTAACAACAGCAGGAACAAACATCAAAGGTCTGGATTTTGTTAGGATCTTGGTTAACAATGTAAGGCCTTGCGAATAGTGCTCCACGTCAAAAAAGAAGACAACGCAAATCCACTCTCTCAAAGGAACAATCAATCAGACAAGGATTCACTATATTAATGATAAACAAATGTAGCCACCGACCTTAAATTGATACTCGGAGAAAGACTAATTTCCCATGAGGAAGATCTTCCCTCGATAATCCACTGATTTCTAATCAGAAAACCCCAAATTTATGATGAAATCCTAAGTTAGAACAAGCTTCGGTCAAAAAAAAAAAAAGTTAGAACAAGCTAAAAACGCCCATAGTAAGTGATCCAAGAAAAGGAGAACGGAAAGAGAAAGGGAGGGATTCCATCTAAGACCCTTACCTCCATAAACGGGCATCAACTACTCAGCGATCGAGGAAAGAACAGACGGAGAAAACCACCCGTGGTAGCTGAGGCATAATGTAGGTGTACGATTTACCAACCGTGGACTATAATCGTATATTTGATTAGAATATGTGTAGTTTACATTTTAAACCCCAAATCAAATAAAAATCAAATATGTAGATACATATTAAAAATGCGGGATTTATCTCTCACATCCCCTTTTTCACGGGATGCTCCAACCATGTGTCGGGATGAGGATACATGTTCATTTTTTCAGGTGGCATGATCGTGCTGTTTTAATTTGCTCGAGGGCATTTTTGGTCTCGTGGCAAATGAGGTGCGCCCGAACTGTGCTCTGAAGGAGTATCGTCGCGAGGCAAGGTTTCGCCGGTTGAGGTTTGCATGACTGTGTGCGGTCATTTTCAGTGGGTTCGTCATTGAGTTTCGGAGCTGTGCATCATAATCGCGGTAGGGTTTGCAGTTTGTATTTTGACTCTTCTTATAATGAATAGTGATGAAGGTATTGCAGATTATATTTGAAGTATTTATATAGTTTTTTTGGTAAATGCAAAATAAGTTTCTATGCATCACTGTATACCGAAGTATTGAAGATTATATTTGAAGTTTGTTTACCGTTAGTTTTGTGGTAATTCTGTCCAAGATCATTTGATGAAGCTTGCAGTGGTTGTTTTACTGAAATAAATATACAGTTTCGCTACATTGTTGAAGTTTCACTAGTTTTTTGCAGTGGAAGTTCCGGCCATGGAAGTAAGTTTCACTTCCACTTCTCGAGATTCCATTGGAAGTTCCACTAAGACTGAAACTTTCATTGGAACTCTCATTGGAACTCTCACCAGAAGTCCCACTAAAACTCTCATTGGAAGTCCCATTAGACCTCCCACTAGGCAGTGAAAAATTAATTCAATTTAAAATTATTTATACAATTTAAAATGCTAAATTAAATCATTTTTATAATAATTATGTGTAACAATTGTAATTCATATTTATTTTAATTATATTTCACAATAATATTAGTTTTAGAAATATACATTTTTGTTGTAGTGTGGAACTTCCACTAAAACTTATATTTAATATATCTTATAAATTGTTTTAGTTATAATTTGATAAATATAGTTTTATTATATATATATGTGTGTGTGTAAAAAATTATTTTCGTAATTATATATTATTTAGTTACATTTCTATTTATATAGTTTATACATTTTTAAACGGATTAAATCCGGTTATAAAATTAAAGTACTTTGCTTGAACTTAAGTTTTTTATTGTAGGTTACTGCAATGATGTTGATGTTGATATTGCAGCCACTTCTATTAAACTAAGTGCTTGAACTTAAGTTTTTTTTGCAGCCGCTTCTGGTCAATATGTATGTATTGTGTTTATTGAAGAGCATAATCATCACTTGCACAGTCCTGAATCAATTCATATGATGAGGTCCCAAAGAAAAACAATAGAAGAACATGCAACTGAGTTAGATGTGAATGCCTCAGCAGGTATTAAACCAAATGATTCCTTCTGTAAGGACTCCGCCTTAAAACATTACATATTCTTGAGTTTTAGACAAGAACATACATTCTTACACATTGGAGATCTTTTCAGGTTTAGAGTTTTAGAGAATTAGGACATAAAACATACATAACATCCCAGAATCATACACGAGGATACCACTAAAATAGTATCAATTTCTTCCAAAATGTATATTTTTTTTAAATAAAACATGATTTCTTTGACAAATCTTCATAAAAATTAACTTGAATTCCTTCTTTCTCTTATACATCCTTATAACCTTTGAAAAACATTTAAAAAATTTGGGATGAGCACAAAAGCTTAGTAAGGGATATACAGAAAGAAATTGTTAATCAAGTGATAACATAAAAACCTAATAAAACTCATTTCATAAAAAACCGTTTGCATGCATAAAAACATCATGTAGTTTCCTTGGGATATATTTACCATATAATTCTTACAATCACCCTTACACATGGAATAACCATTCAGTCAACTTCCATCTCCGGAGTACCCAATGCATTAGAGAGCTATAATGGGGATCACCCATCATATCTTGAGCTATAATAGGCTCAAATCAACATATCTTGAGCTATAATGGGCTCGACCCAACATATCTATGTCCAAGGAACATATCATAGTAATAAATCATCATGAAAATCAGGAGAAGCCACTCATGCCATATATATAAAAAACAATCTTTTTGAATTTCATTAATGAGACTTTTAAAAGGATTTTAAAAGCAAAGTCCCTTACAAATATAATTGGAGTGAGAATTGATAGAATGGAATGGATATGTGTATACATTTCAAATACACATAATACAATATAATATAAACAAAAATTCATCACACAAATAATCTCAATACCACATAATGAATAAAGTAGAAGGTTAACCCAAAGAATGAAATTTTGGTTAAGAATTCTCTTACCTCGGGTTCGTCTTACTTCAAACATGATTACATCTCCTGTATAATGGTTAAAAGAGTGTTATTAATATCTTAGAGAATCATAATCATTTTTATAACACCTTATATGATCATTTTATAACATCACTCCACCCATTAATTTATAATATTTTGTTCTTTCTATTATTTCAGGTGCGTTCTTTACATGATTTCCATGGTCGGTTCGTAAAGGATTTATCTGTCGAATAAAAGTGAAACTATAGAAGTGGAATGAGATTTTATTAACATGTTTCCAAAATATTAAATTATTACATAAATCATCTTGGTTATATGTTATGAGGATGAATCATTAGATAAATCATTAGTGATAATCGTTAGTTTATTTTGGTGAATTTTGATCATTACAAACCACTTTTGTTTTATTAATTAATAGTATGCACAAACACTGGTTAAAGAATATAATATATCATATAATATGTATAATAAAATATTATTTAACCATATTAATGATTTTATGACCATATTTGAAGGAATAAAAGGAAATTGAAGACACATCGTCCACAATGTCGGTAAATCGACACATCACAGACGATGTTTTTATTTTGAGAATAAGAGGGAGAGGAGAAGAAGTAAGTTGATGAATTTTCCATAAATATGATAAAATTATAGAATATATATGATAATGGAGCTTTTATGACTCTTGGATAAGGAGAGGTTAAGAGAGTATAATAAAATAAAAAGAAAAGAAATGAAAATAAAAGAAAATGGAAGAAGATTTTTACCTCTTGATCTCTTCTCCTTGAGATCCTCGTTAAGGCCTTTGGTATTGGCCTTTTGGTGAGACCAATAGGTATTGGACATGGGGAAAATCCTTAGAAAGAATATTGGGTAGAATTTAGACAGTTCTCAAAGCTTGATATGAGTGAGAGGAAGGGGGTGGTGAGGGTGGTATTTATAGTGGAGGAGAGGAGGGGTTTTCCATTATTTTAATCACTAGTTTAATATTTTTTTCTCAAGACTATGAATAGTCTTGATTATTCTGAAAAAAATATTAATAAATGCATGTGAGTTCAAACCAATTGCTATTTACAACATCCATGACTCAATCATGATGTAGAAATTCATTTATTTAGCACATTTCATAAATTATTGAATTTCACTATTCACAAAAAATTCAAGTATTTCAGAAAAATCCCAAAAATTCACCCCAACCATTTTTCGATGCGTAGAATCCAAAAATGAACTCAATTTTATCAAAATAATTTTCTAAATACAAGAAGTTTAATTTTTAATTAAAATCATAATTTATTTGAAAAATAACAATTTTAAAAACTATAACTGATTTTATAACACCTTGAAAAATTAATTTAGGTATCATAAAATTATTTTATAACCATAAGATAATAATTTATGATTACATTTCATGAAAATAATTTTTTTATTTAAATTATTTAATTAATCATAAAATTTCAATTAAATATTAATGACTTACAAAAATACCAACACTTATATAACGATCATATTGTCACTTATAAGATGCCTTTTTATTATACATTAATGGGTGAGGTTACTATACATTTGGTCGATTTAATATTCATAAGGCCCATATTACTATTCATAAGGATATATTACTATTCATAAGGGTATGTTACTATTCACCAAACATTAATTTGGTCTTATCAGACTCCAAATAACTTACTAATCGCAACCGTGTATGTCATTTTTTCAAAATTTAAAACACAGAAGCCACAAAATTATGTTTAACAATTAGTTTATAACTATATCCTTAAAACAAAGTGTCATTATGTAGAGACTCAGTGTTTCATACATTAAATTAAATTTATTTGTAAAACCTTGGGGTTTTACATTCTCCCCACCGTCTAGAAATTGCATCCTCACAATTTTTATTTACTTATTAAACAAGTGAGGGTACCTTTCTCTCATAGAATTTTCAGATTCTCATGTTGTTTCTTCAACTATGTGGTTTCTCCATAAAACCTTTACCTGGTGAATTACCTTATTCTGCAATACTTTCTCTCTATGATCAAGAATCTGAATAGGTCTCTCTTCATAAGAAAGGTTCTCTTTCAGCTGAACTACTTCTGGGCTCAAAAAATGAGATGAATCTGGCACATACTTTCTCAACATCGAAACATGAAAAACATTGTGTACCTAAGATAAACTTGGAGGCAAAGCTACTCAATATGTGACTCGTCCAACTTTCTCCAGGATTTCATAAGGTCCAATGAACTGTGGACTTAACTTTCCTTTTTACCAAAATTAATAACACTTTTCCAAGGAGAGATTTTAAGGAAAACATGATCACCTACCTCAAATGAAATGTCTTTCCTCCTGTTATCTACATAACTTTTCTACCTGCTTTGAGTTGTCATCATGTGTCGCTGAATCATCTGAATTTTTTCTGCCACTTCTTCTACTAATTCTGGTCTCATCAACTTTATTTCCCTGACTTCGTCCCAAAATGTTTGAGTTCGATACTACTTTCCATACAATGCCTCAAAAGGTTCCATCTGTATACTGGAATGCAAACTCTTATTAAAAGGAAACTCAAATAAAGAAAGATGTTGATCCCAAATTTCCTTTTAGTCCATTGAACACACTGGAATCATATACTCTAATGCCTGAATTTTTCTCTCATTCTATCCATCATATTGAGGATGAAAAACAGTGCTGAAATTTAATTCTGTGCCCAATGAATTATGAAGGTCTTTCTAAAAGTTAGAAGTGAACCCGAGATCATGGTCAGATACAATGGAAATAGGAACTCCATGTAACTTGAAAATATCTTTGAGCTACAGATGAAAAAGTTGATCCAAAGACATAGTATCTTGAATAGGAAGGAAATGTGCAGATTTAGTCAGACAATCAATAATAACCTAGATTGCATTGTTACCTCAAGATGTCTTTGGTAGTCCCACAAAGAAGTACATAGATATATTTTCCCATTTCTACTCTGGAACTGGTAAAGGTTGATGCATCCCATTTGGTAACTTCTACTCTTTTTTAACTTACTGACATGTCAAAAATTTCATGGTAAAATCAGAAAAACATTTTTTCATTCTATCCCACCATTAATACTCTCGAAGATCTGTATACATCTTTATGCTGTTAGGATGAACTGAAAATAGAGAATTGTGAGCTTTACATAATAATTATTTCTTCAATTGAGAATCAAAAGGAACACATAATCTCTTCCCAAACCTCAAAAAACAATCCTTATCAAGGTTAAATTCTGGAAACTTACCCATTTTAACCAATTTTATCTTTTTCTATAACTCGCTATCTTCTTTCTGCACTTGCTTAATTCTTTATGATAGAGATTACTGCACTGAAACCTGAAACAAAATAGAGGAATTTACTACACCAAAAACTTCCAAGCCAAAGTTTATCAAATAATTCACCAAAGGTCCATGTTCTAAATGTATCGTGGTTAATATAACATTACTTTTCTGACTCAATGCATTGACCACTCTGTTTTATTTTCCAGAATGGTAATGAATTGCATAATTATAATCCTTGATTAGTTACATCCATCTTCTCTATCTCATGTTTAATTGCTTCTGAGTAAATATATACTTCAAACTTTTATGGTTAATATATATTTCATATTTTACTCCATATAGATGATGCCTCCAAATTTTTAATGCAAAACAATAGCAGCTAATTCCAAATCATGTGTAGGGTAATTTAACTCATGAGGTTTCAAATGATGCGAGTCATAAGAAATTACCTGATTATTTTGCATTGGAACATAACCAAGTCCCTTCAAAGAAGCATCATTATAGAATACAAATTCACCACTTCTGGAAGGTTGGGTCAGAACTGGAGAATTCACCAATCTTCTTTTTAATTCCTAAAAATAATCATCACATTCTTTTGTTCAGATGAATTTAACTCCTTTACAAGTTAACTTAGTCAGTGGGCTAGATAACCATGCAAATTTTTCAATAAACCTCCGGTAATAGACTTCTAAACCAAGAAAACTATGAATCTTAGTTATATCTGTGGGTCTTGGCCATTCTTCAACAACTTTTGTTTTAGCAGGATCAACAATTATGTCATCTTTAGAAACAATGCAACCGAGGAAAGAAATTTATTGCAACCAAAATTCACACTTTCTGATTTTTTATACAGTTTCTTTTCTTTTAAGGTTTACAAAACAACCCTTAGATGTATTTCACACTCCTCTTTACTTTTATAATATACCCGAATGTCATCAATAAACACAACCACACACTTATCCAAGAACTCATGAAATATTCTATTCATAAGATCCATGAATATAACAAGTGCATTAGTTAACCCAAATGGCATAACTACAAATTCATAATGACCATATCTAGTATAGAACATAGTTTTTTGGATATATGTATCCTTTACTTTCAACTGATGGTACCCTGACCTTAGGTAAACCTTTGGAAAATAGTGTACTCCCTGGATCTGATCAAACAAATCATCGATATGAGGCAAATGATAGTTTCTAACAGTAATGTTATTCAAGGCTCTATAATCAATGAAAAGTCTCATTGAACCATCTTTCTTTTTAAAAAACAAGATAGGATAATCCCATGGTGAATTGTTGGGTTGAATGAAGCCTTTATCTAATAATCCTTGTAACTTATTTTTTAATTCCATAAGTTTCATTTGATCCATTCGATAAGGGGATTTATAAATTATATTAGAATCAAGAACTAAGTAAATAGTAAACTGAACCTCTCGATCAAGAATAACACTAATAAAATCATCAGGAAAAACATCCTGGTATTCATTTACCACTAGAACATCATTAATCTAGATGGTTCCCTTATCTTCAAAAATATGAGTAAGATAACTTTCATTTCCATGTTTTATCATTTTATTAGTTTCCTGATATGTTATCAATGGTATGAGTTCATTCATGTACACAAACTAAAACTCTTTCTAAAAAAAAAACTTCTTTTTCTCTGTAATCTATCTTAGCATGATAAAAATAAAGCCATTCCATACCCACAATAACATCAAACTCCACTAGAAGAAATAAAATAAGGTTTTAGGTAATCTCTTTACAAAGAAAAATATAGGTAGATTCTTATAATTTCTTTTTGCCACAATATTTCCTCCAGGTGTTTTTAACATGAGTTATGGTTTCATTTCATGAGGTGGAATTCCCAATTTTGCATAAAATTTATCAAAAATGAAGGAATGTGTAGACCCCGAATCAAACAACACATTTGAAAAATCTATAAAAACAAGTAATGTACCTGGTAACACCTCATTTGATGGCTCAACATCTACTGAAGTGGTTGAAAAGGATTTTTCCATACACTTATGCTTCCAATATTACTGATTTCCTTCCTGAGTGACTAGCTTTGGACACACATTAGCAAAATGATCCAATTCCTTGCAGTTAAAGCATCTCACCATCATCTTCTCATTAATTTTCGGATCATTTTCTTTGAACTCACATGACATGTTCCCAAACTTTCCACATTGGTAGTATTTCCCATAATTTATAAGACATTCACCAGTATGCTTTTTACCACACTTTTCACAAGAAGGGAAATTGATTTTCTTACCTCCAGATTTCTTTGATGAATTCTTCCCCAATGCCTGCCAACCTAATCATTTCTTATTCTTATCATCACAAGGCACATATGTATTAGAAAACTCCATCTGATTTTTTTAGCAAAACAAATAAGTTTCTCATAGGTTTTAAACTCTCATGAAGCCAAATATATTTATAAAAAATGGTTTCAAACCAGAGTAAAATCTATAAATTTTACTATCAAAAACCTGAGTAAAATCCAGTACGTACCTGACCAGTCTTGTAAAATTGGCTTCATATGCTTCCACAAAATCATCATCTTTCTTCTTTAGTTCCAATAATTTTTCCTGCATTCTAAGTTGAAAATTTTTAGGAAAATATTTTTCCATAAAAAGACACTTAAAATCATCCCATTCCAGACTATCAAGATCACCTCTTTCTCTCACATTATTAATCATAGAACACCATCGATCGAATTCACCTTCAAAATGATAAATTGATAGTATTACCTTTTGACGTTATAAACATCCCATGACATCAAATATCTTTTCTAGAGAATTGATCCATCCTTCAACTATCATTGGATATGTGGTTCCACTAAAAACTGGAGGACGTTGCCTCATAAAATTTTCCACAAAAGACATGTTTCTTCATGGTAGGCCATGTTTCTCTCTAGAATTGATACCGCCACCATTTATCTCCTGAGTCAACTGAGCCATTGCTATCACAAACTGCTCGGTTCCGATTCCCACCATTCCAAGCTATAGATTCAGACATATATCAGTCTCTTGGCGCCTTCCTACTTTATCTTCTATATTTCTTTTGTGGAAAACCATTCTGAACAGACATATCTTAGATGAAGAAACTTGGTAATCTTTAAATGCTATATCATTTCAAATCAACCATAAAGTAAAAATCATTCATGGTATTCTATTAACGTCATCTTAACCCCAAAAGTTATCTAAAACATCCTCTGATACCAAATATAAGGACCTATCCTTAAAACATTACATATTATTGAGTTTTAGACAAGAACATACATTATTACACATTGAGGATCTTTTCAGGTTTAGAGTTTTAGATAATTAGGACATAAAAAATATATAACATCCTAGAATCATACACAAGGATACCACTAAAACAATATCCATTTCTTACAAAATATAAAACCTTTTAAATAAAACATGATTTCTTTAAAAAATATTCAAAACAATTAACTTGACTTACTTATTTCTCTTACAAATCCTTACAACCTATAAAAATATTTAAAAAACTTGGGATGAGAACAAAAGCTCAGTAAGGGATATACAAAAAGAAATCGTTAGTCAAGTGATAACATAATAACCTAATAAAACCAATTTCATGAAAACTTATTAGCATGTATAGAAACATCATGTACTTTCCTTGGGACATATTTACCATATAACTCTTACAATCACCCTTACACATGTAATAACCATTCGGTCAACTTCCATCTCTAGAGTACTCAATGCATTGGAGAGCTATAATGTAGCTTACCCATCATATCTTGAGCTATAATGGGCTCAAACCAATATATATATATATATATATATACAAGGAACATATCATAGTAACAAATAATCATGAAATCAGGAGAAACCACTCATTCCATATATATAAAAAACAATCTTTTGAATTTTATTAAAGAGACTTTTAAAGGGATTTTAAAAGGAAAGCCCCTTACAAATATAATTGGAGTGAGAATTAATAGAATGGAATGGATTTGTGTATACAATGTAAATACACATAATATAACATAATATAAACAAAAATTAATTACAAAAATAATCTCAATACCACATAATTAATAAAGTATAAGGTTAACCCAAAGAATGAAATTTGGGTTAAGAATTTCCTTACCTCGGGCTTGTCTTACTTAAAATGAAATTAAACCTCTTTTATAATGGTTAAAAGAGTGTTATTAAAACTTTTAAGAATCATAATAATTTTTATGACACCTTATATGATCATTTTATAACATCATTCCACCCATTAATTTATAATATGTTGTTCTTTCCATTGTTTTAGGTGCGTTCTTTACATGATTTCCATGGTCGGTTCGTAAAGGATTTCCTTATCGAATGGAAGAGAAACTCTAAAAGTGGAATGAGATGTTATTAAAATTTTTCTAGAATATTAAATGATTCCATAAATCATTTTGGTTATATTATATGAGGATGAATCATTAGATAAATCATTAGTTATAATCATTAGTTTATTTTGGTGAATTTTGATCATTACGAACCACTTTTGTTTTATTAATTAATAGTATGCATAAACATTGGTTCAAGAACATAATATATAATATAATATGTATAATAAAATATTATTTAACTATATTAATGGTTTTATAACCATATTTGAAGTAATTAAAGGAAATTGAAGACACATCGTCCACGATGTCGGTAAATTGACACATCACAGACGATGTTTTTATTTTGAGAATAAGAGGGGGAGGAGAAGAAGTAAGTTGATGAATTTTCCATAAAAATGATAATATTCCAGTATATATATGATAATAGATATTTCATGCCTCTTGGATAAGGGTATGGGAATAGAATATAATAAAAGAAAAATAATTGAAATGAAAATAAAAGAAAACGGAAAATGATTTTTACCTCTTGATCTCTTCTCCTTGAGATCTTCCTTAAGGCCTTTGGTATTGGACTTTTGGTGAGAACAGTAGGTCTTGGATGTGGATGAGAGACTTGGAAAGAATATTGGACAAAATTTAGACAATTATCAAAGCTTTAGAGGTGTGAGAGGAAGAGAGGGTGATGGTGGTATTTATAGTGGAGGAGAGGAGGGGTTTTCCATTATTTTAATCATTAGTTTAATATTTTTGCTCAAGACAATGAATAGTTTTGATTAATATGACAAAAAACAATAATAAGTGCATGTGAGTTCAAACCAATTTCCTTTTACATCATCCATGACTCAAGCATGACGCCTAAATTCATTTATTTATCATATTTCGTAAATTATCAAATTTCACTATTTACCAAAAAATTAAAGTATTTCAAAAAAATACCAAAAATTAACCCGAAATATTTTTTGACATGTATAATTAAAAAATTAACTCTATTTTATCAAAATATTTTCTAAATATGAGAAGTTTAAATTTTAATTAAAACCATAATTTATTCGAAAAATAATAATTTTAAAAACTCTAACTGATTTTATAACACCTTGAAAAATTAATTTAGGTATCATAAAATAATCTTATAACCATAAGATAATAATTTATGATTAAATTTCATGAAAATAATTCATTTAAATTATTTAATTAATCATATAATTTTAATAAAATTTTAATTAAATATTTATGACTTACAAAAATACCAACACTTATATAATGATCATATTGTCACTTATAAGATACATTTTTTATTATACATTCATGGGTGATATTACTATACATTTGGATGATTTAATATTCTTAAGGGTCATATTACTATTCATAAGGGTATGTTACCATACACCAAAAATTAAGTTGGTCCTATCAGACTCCAAATAACTTATTGATCACAACCGTGTATGTCAGTTTTTTGAAATTCAAAATACAGAAGCGGAAAAATTATGTTCAACAAATAGTTTATAACTATCTCCTTAAAATAAAGTGTCATTATGTAGATACTTAGTGTTTCATGCATTAAATTGAATTTATTTGTAAAACCTTGGGGCGTTACACCTCATTGGTGACAACTATTGCAGGGGGTCGAGAAGTTATTGGGTACACGCGTGTTGATCAGTTGAAATTTTTATGGTCTAAAAGGGAAAGAGAATCGCTTCATGGTGATGCATGTTTCATGTTAGAGTACTTGGAAAAACAAATTCTAGATAATTCATCATTTGTCTATTCTATGCAGTTTGACATTAATAGGAAAATTAGTAATATTTTCTGAGTTGATCCAAAAATGAAGATATATTATGATTTTTTAGATATGTTGTTGTTTTTGACACCACTTTCAGCACTGATAATGAGTTTAGGTCATTTGGTGTATTTTTTGGGTTCAATCATCATCGGGAAATTGTCATTTTTGGGGCGGCTTTGTTATATGATGAAACTGTGACTTTGTTTACTTGGTTATTTCAAAAAAATGTACTGGTGCAACACATGAAGCGACCTTAAACTATTTTTACTGATCAGGATGCAACGATAAGAAAATCCATTTGTGAATTTTTAGTGGGAACTGGACATTGCCTTTTTTTGTGGCATTTGATGCAAAATGGAATTAAGCATTTTGGTAATTGGATGAAAGGTGGATCTAGTTTTTTAACTAGATTTAAGAAGTGTATGTTCCAATACCATAATGCAAATCAATTTGATCAGGATTGGTCTTACCTAAGAGCAGAATATGGGGATGGGAAATCATAGTGGTTAGATGATGTATTTGTATTTCAAGAAAAGTGTGTGCATTGCTTTTTGAATGATTCTTTAACATTGGGTATTCGCAGCACTCAATTAAGTGAATGTTTTAATGGATTTCTTAAAGATTATGTTCATCACAAGTTAAGAATTGTTGAATTCTTTAAGCAATTTGAGCGATTATTGGAGAAAAATTGGTATCATGAAACAAAGGAAAAATTTAAGATGTGGGAGAAGTTTCCTCGTAATATTTATCCTTATCATGCATTGACGTGTCAGGTTTTTATTAGATATACACCCAAGTTATTTGATTTATTTTAACATTAATATCAAATGATTTGTGTTTGTTTTCTGATATCATGTATTGAAATTGGAGTTCAATTCATTTATGTTATTGGAATGGTTGGCTATGAAGATCTATTTTGTGTATCATTTGAAGTTTCCAATGAAGTTTCTGAATGTTTTTGTTGAAAGTTTGAGTCAGTTGGGTATCTTTGTTATCATGTTTTAAAAATTTATGAGCGTCTTGATGTGAGAGCGATAGCTAAAAAATATATTTTGGGGAGATGGAACCGATTGGATAGAAATATTACGATGTTCAAAGGATATTCCCTTGAAGTACTTTATGATATAAAATCAGTTATAACAAAACATTACAAAGATTTAATACAAATGGGAATAAATTTAATTACCATAGCTTGTGAGATAGATACGGGTTATAAAATTGCCTTTTTCAAATTTTAGTAATTTTTAAAAAGAGTTGACTATCATAAATACATCATAGGATAGAGTTAATGGCTGCAATAGTTTAGATAGAATTTTAAGAAAGGATTATTTTAAAAAGAAACCAAACAAGAAAGGGAGAGATGGAATGAAAATATTTTTAGAGAATGACTAATGAAAGGGGACACAATTTAATAAAAAAAAGTCTACTGCTATGATGATATTATGATTTCATTTTTATGATGTATTTAATTTATAAGAGAAGTTTTCTATTGTTAATGTGGTATCTGATAGCATTTACCTTTTTATGTAGGGAATTACAGATAAATCCAAATCCGATTTTGGTGTTGCAGCTAGAAAAATAGTTTTAAATGTAATTTTTTTATCAGAATTGTTTTCTATAACTATTGTAATTGTGTTGTTTTTCTGTGGCAGGAAGACTTATCAACCAATTTAGAACTTCAAATTTGGAGGTAGACTATCATAGCATTGGAAGAGGCCGCGTAGTGTAGAGAACATTGGATGTCAGTTGTTTTTCAAATTATAATGACTGAATTGAAGCATTTATAGGCTGTAATATTTCATAGTCCACTTTTGGTTGTAATGGATTGGGATTGGGATACAGTTTCAATAAATTGTAAATGTGCTGTATGTATTTGTGTTGTATACAACTGCAAAAGTGATGGAGGTTGTTTTTCAAATTGTAATGATTGAATTGAAGCATTTATAGGCTACAATATTTCATAGTCCACTGTCGGTTGTAATCAGAAGAAGGTAGGTGAAGGTATAAGTGAATTATATAATCATAAAAATACATCATTTATGATGGAAAACATGGAGTTTGGAAAGATACTTGCAGCCTTTCCCAGTAGGAATCCACGATCTCTCAAAATATAAAAAAATGTTTCAGCCATAAATACAAAAGAAAATTAATAATTTGAACATATATGGACAAATAAAATTTTGGAGAAAATATCCATGATAATATTTCATATAAAAAGAAGGATCAAACAAGAATATTTGCTAAAACAACTCAATACAGTCTTGAAAAATATCATAAACACAATTCTATACAGCTATAAAATTTCTACCAAGGAAGAAGTTTTCAGGGGAAATATCAGTGTAATGGTGTTATTTTTGAAAAAGTATACAATTTATAGTATAGTATATTGCTTCTTAGTCTAAGGAGAGAGTATACATCAAGGGGAAGACAACAACATCAAGTGAAGAACAATTCTTGGCCTCCAAAGCCTGAAAAGAGCTTTGAGATGACATTTTTTTGAATGTATGCAAGAAGCTTATGGGAGATGTGGTGAAGATCAATATATATAAGATGAATGTGTTTTATTTATACCAAAAAAAATTAATCATCATTATAAAAATAGAAAAATTAAGAATCAATATTAGTAGGATAATATTATAGAAGTTTCTTTCAAAGGATTCAAAACTGAGAAAGATAAGATCAAATTGTTACATGAGCATTCAAGATGAAAATAGATTATGGAATAAAATATTTTTTCATCATGGATAATGGAAAATGAGGAATTTTATTAAGGAAGAGGCTATGATAAAAATTTCCATTATTAAATAGGACAATACTATCATGAACTGAACTGTATTGGGGCTAGAGCCACAACTACCCCAAGTCCACCTCCATAGGCCAGGGGCTGTAGACCAGTGCCGAAGGCATAACAAACTCGGGAGGCCTTTTCCTAAGTACCCCCCCCCACACACAACCAAATCAATGAAAAAGTGCAGAGGGAAAGGAAAAACAATATACAACAATGCTATATATATAAACCACAAATATGCATCGACCTCTAAACAGTACAAGTACAGAAAAGTAAACTGAAAGGGAAAGGGAAAAAATACACGCCCAACCACAAAAGTGCCACAACCCGGTAATAGGTGGAAAAGTAGAACAACTAAGAGATCCCTGCTCCTAAATCTCAAGCTATGACCACCGCACATGATCTAAGTACCCCATATCCCTATTCTCCTTTGAAGTAACGATCAATTTGTCCATCGTTTGCAAGGGCACACCGAGTGTGGGTAAAGCCCAAGTAGGGGTGAGTATAAAAATACTCAGTAATATGCCCCTAAGGATCAAGGGAGCAGCAAGTGAGGTACTCAAGAGGGAAGCAGTAGATAGAACAAGGTACAATAAAAGAGTACAACTCAACCCAACAAGAGAAGTGAAGTAATCTCATCCAAACACAAGGAGATAGAGAGGTGAGAAGATGGACTTCTCATCAAGTCTTCACTACCTATAGTAGGAGAGTAGACTTGTCCAACCATGAGAATCTAGACACAAAAATCACATGGCATACCTCACACATCTTTGCCTCTTCTGGAAGGAGAGTAACCAAAACCCAAGGAGTGGGTACTAAAAATATGATATATATGTGCTTGACCAAAGGAGCCCAAACGAGAGAGTAAGGGGATCTATATATCATTATCTCATCCTAGGAAAAGAGTCGCCAACAGTTCTAGAAGTAACCACCATTGATTCCCAACATCCCACACATCTTCCCTGAACTGTAAGTCAAAGGGTCTCAATCACCGCACCTTGATACCATCTTCTTTGGGTGGGTCTGTCTCGCCTTCACGGTTTTAATCGTGTCACAAGGATGTGTCTTGGTGGGAAAATCTACCCTCTTTCTTGAGGGTCCAAATTCATGTCAAGCACATCTCGTCACTATGACGGACAATCGATATATCATGTTATAAAGTTTTGAACCCACTTCCCAACCCCATTGGAGGGTATACTCAGAAGATTCATCGATGAACCCACTGCCCAGCCCAATTAGAGGGTAAGCCTGAAAGAGTAAATGACGAACCTCACTGCCCAGCCCCACTGGAGGGTAAGTCTTGAAAGAGTAACCAACGAACCTCACTTCCCATCCGTGCTGGAGGGTAAGATTGGAAGAGTAAACGACAAAACTCACTACCTAGCCTCGCTGGAGGGTAAGTCCTGAAGAGAGAACGATGAACCTAACTACCCAGCCGTGCTGGAGGGTAAGCTGGTACTACTATGGTAATTCTGAAAACATCACTGCCATCACTTTCATCACTATCATCATCGAGCGTCACCTTGGATAGGCGTCGCACCCAAAACATCGAGCGTCACCTTAGATAGGAATCACACTCAGAACATCTTGTATCGTACCTCAAAATCCACTCTTGAGGTCACCATCGCTTTCTATGTAGAAAAACACTCATGATAGGTTACTCGCAGGCCAAAATCTGAGTTCAGAAGAAGCAGATACGAGTGGTAGAATATTCATAAAGTGGTACATGTCACATGTGGGGCCCACATGATGTATGAACCCGCCTCATCATTTGGCCATGTGCTTAGCCATACTCGGGTACTAAACTGTGATCAAGTACCCACAAGCCATGCCAGTGTACTTCCAGAGTACACGACACCTTTAGCCAAAAGGTTGACGAGTGCACATTGCTCGTTACTGATCCAAAGGGAAAAAACGCAATTCTATCGACATACCTCTTGCAAATGACCTTGAATAACCAAACGAATCACACTATTGAATCCTTATGGAAAATCGCACAGGATTGAGTATTCATTCACCTGAAATGTACTCTTGATGAAGAAGCTACATTCCACCACACTGTGCACAAATAGTTCCCCATGAGGCCCACACCTAAATCCTGAAGCACATCACACAGATCGTTCCATTGTGAACCCCTTGAAAAACCACACGGGATTGACTATTCATTCATCCAAAATAGAAAACCGATGAAAAGGGTGTTTTTCACCGCAAATGCCCGATCAGTGCTCGATCACTATCGATCAAGAAAAGGCTACACCCATCCAAACGAATTGCACCATTGCTATCCTTGCAGAAAAGAATGCAAGGTAGAATATTCACTTGCCCCAAACGGACTTCCGATGAAGAAGTTTTAAAACACTACATTACACTAAAAAAGGTGTCCTATGGGGCCTATGCTTTTCCCCAAAATTTAGTCATGCGGATTGCGTCATTGTGATCCTCACGGGAAAACACACAAGATTGACTACTCGATCATCCAGAACAGATACCCGGTGAAAAAGTCACATTTCACCGCAAACGCCCGAAACGAGCCTCATGGGGCCCACACCACCATTTTGGTTTAAGCGCTCTAAATTAGCCTCGAAAATTTATCCTCAAATTTAGGGTCACAATGCCTCTGATGGCGCGTGAATTGGATGTCGGACGCAGAAGTTATGTCTGGTACGAGAATCGTCGAATAATAATAATTATATCATTATTATTAAAAACATATGTTTTGTATCACCGAGCCTTGATCCCAAGACAAAAATATCTCAAAATGGCCTCAAAAGGTCCGTTGCGAAATAAGGATTGCGTGGCTATAGACAGCACGCAAAACGAACCCCCGGGTTGAAAGATATAGGGTTTTTATTAAAAACCCCGGTCCGAACCGGCCTGGACCGGCCGATCTGACTCGAACCACCACGCTGCTGCGATTTTCCATGCCTATCATGTTTCTATGCTCCGCCACACCCTCCATGATTTGCCTCGCCCACCACGCCGTCTTCTGATCCCATCGCGCTGTCTGCCGCGCTCTGCCGGCCGCCGAAGCCCCTCGCCGGAACCCACCGCCGGAAAGCTTATGTGGACCACCAAGATCACCCTGATGGTCAAAATCGAGATCTGGGACCAAATTTGGACTCCTCGGAATGAGACCTTTATAGCGCCAACCTCCGGTCGACGATCCGTCGATGTTTCGACATGGCATAAAGTAACTGCTTCTTCTGCTCGCCACTGCACTTCTTCCAGTGCCCGAAACTCAAACCCGAGCATAGATCAGAACTCCTTGGGTCGAGGGATTCATAGATAAAGGTCCGAATCCACAATAGAATGTCATTTGTTCAAGATGAAAAGCTTTGCGATGAAGAAAACGAAGAACGCGAAGAATGGGCAATCAGAAATTGAAACAGATGATGGTCGTTGTTTATTTGGCCATCGTTAAAGGATTCCATAGCAGTGAAAATGAACAAAAGTCAAAAATGACGATAAAATATTCAACCAAGGGATGAAAAATTCTAAATAGAAATCCTACCTCGAATATGGATCCATCGTTGTGTTCGGTGCACTTTTATCTATCAACGTCTGAAGTTTTATCACGATCCAACGACATTCGGACGTCGAATCACTGTCGACTAGAGCTCTGCCGTCTGAGAGAGAAATGAGCCAACTCTGAATCATTCCTCTAACCTCTTATTTATAGGAAACTGCCATCGAACGTGATATCTGAATCTACTACGCCCTATTAACTGAGGTTATCCATAAGGTAAACACCACACTACGAACTCAACGACGGTCTCAAATTTCCAATCTGAGTCCCCGTTTGTAAGTTATTCAAAGTAGCATTTCAAATAAAACAATTTAATTTAATTTTTTATTTACATTTTTTCTCTCCAGGACTTTTTCTACAGGAGGCTTACACCAAAAAAACTTATACCCCTCCTAGGGTAAACAACACACTATAGACTCAACCATGGCCTCAGATTTCTGATCTGAGTTACCGTTTGGGATTTATTTGGGTTTGAGCTATTAAATGAATGAATTAATAAATTAATTCATCCATTTAATGTACCTCTAATGAGAGAGGGGTCCTAAAATCCTACAAAGACATATTTTATGTATTTCCTAGGGTAAACACCATGTTAAGGACCCAACCATGGTCTCAAATTTCTAATATGATCAACATTTTAAGAGATATCATGTTTCTATTGCATGAATAATACAAAACGCTTAATATTTTTGTATAATTTCTTCTGGGCACGCCATGCCTTGTAATTACACACCGTCTCAGTGCCCAACTCTAGAAATATATTTAGAAATATTCCAAAGTCTTATAGGGAGAAAAACAGGTCTCTACATTATCCCCTCCTTTAAGTTTTTTGTCCCCGAAAAGGAAAACTATGAAAAACAACTCGGGATACTGAGCTCACATATGGCTCTCCCACTCCTAGGAAAACCTACACATCACCATGATGTAACAATACAAAATCCAAAGATATGGTATGTACTCATAAGGTATACTCCTTTTTATGACGTGTGTAAGAACATGCACATTCTCATCAGCTGCGACACGTGGAAGACGTTGTGCGCCCACTCCAGCTATTGGGGGGTAGGGAAAGGTGGTAGGAAACCTCACCATCTCTTGCATGATTCTAAACAGCTTGAAGAAATAAGGGGGGTATTTTACTTCCCCATCCAAAACTCTATATTTCACATCATGACTGGAATCATAGTTTGTCCCTAGAACACAGTCTCATGATTCCCTCCTTCAAAATGTCCATATGTTGAAACACCCAAGGATATCTGGTCACGCAAGATTTCACAGTCAATGCATCACAAACAAGACTCTCTAATATGCTTGAGAATCAAAGGAGTCAACATTATCGATTAAAGAAAAGTTGTACCCTCCTTCTCTATGAGGGTCAGCTGTAGGGAAGCTAACTGCTATGAAACTTCCTGCACCCAGTGAGCCCGAGATTTCCTTCTAAGGGAATCTACTACAACACTGCCACTTTCTAGAGCATAGAATACCTTGAAGTCGTAGTCCTTCAAGAATTTCAACCAGCACTTCCGTCTCAGGTTCAAGTCTCTCTGGGTGAAGATGCACTTGAGACACCGGTGGCCTAAGAAAACCAGAAAGTTCTCTCTTAGAAGGTAGAATCTCCACATTCTCAGGGTGAAGACTACCGCTACCAGCACCACGTAGTGAGTCGTATAGTTTTGTTTATGGGGTGTCCATCACCTCAACCTGTACTTGATAATAGTATCAAGATTGGTGTTGAGCACGCAAGGTACCAATGAATAGTTCAGGTGAGAAAACTCATCCAAACGCAAGAGGCTAGAAATGAAAAGCACATGGCATACCCCACATGTCTTTTCCCCTCTTGAAAGGAGAGTAATCCCCAAATCAATTACTCTAAAAAACCCATTAGTGTAACCTCAAGCAAAGGGAGGTCAAGCAGCAAGACTCCACTAGAAAAGACAAGACCTGCTCTGACACTCCACTACACAACCCCGCCATGAACACACAAGTTATAGGGATTTATCCACCACACCTTGATATTATCCTATTTGGGTGGCATTGACTCTCCCTCGCAGTTTTGATCACGTCATAAAAACCTATCTCAGTGGGGGAAGAACCCCTATTTCTCATGCATTCAAAGCTACGTTGAACAACACTGACACAAGGTTACACCGACGCCCCGCATCACCCTTGGTTACTCCTCGAGTAAGGAGTTGGTAGAAAGGAGTACCTCACGCAGTGTCTAACAGATTCTACCGAAGAAGGTAGAAATGACACAGAGTGTACCTCTTATCTTCTCATGCACTATAGGATTATAGACATCCATAGCATGCAACTTCCCATGGCCTCGACTGCCAGCTCCCTGAGCCTGATGTGGGATTCCTAGTGGTGGTGGAAGGACCTCACAACATCGTCCACTAACCACAGTTATTCCTACTCTTCTTCCATCACTACCTCCCTAAGGACCACCCTGTCCTCACCTAAGAGATCCATGGTCATGGAATTTCTTCTACCGTGGTGGTGCATCTACCAACTACCTAGAAATCTCAACACATCTGGTCGGTTAGCCTCATGCCACGTGACATAACCCATCACAAGAATAGAACTATCCCTCCCTAGGCTGTCTTGGTGCTCCACGATATCCCCGACCATGTGCCCGAGTCTTATCTAGGGGAGGCCTCCTATGTCGAGGGCCTGCCAACTGACATCTGCTAGCTGAGGTAGATGTCTCAACTCTATTGCACCCACTACCAAATTTAGCCAACTGGTTCCCCTTTTACAGAAGTCTCTCTGTCACCAGTGCCTTCTCTAGCACCCCGAGATAGGTGAGGATGCACAAGGGAATTATGCTGGTGCAGATCTCCTCTACGGAGACCCTGCTCAAACTTCTATGCTCAGAAGTTACCATCATGGACCACATCCAAAGAGTACCGAGTAAGGTCTGAGAACCTAGTCACATACTCAGCCACTGTCATACCTCCCCACTGAAGCTCCAGTATCTCCTGAAACCGTATGGATTATAAGTAGGAGGGGTATTACTCCTCATGAAACAGCTGCTAGAAGTCATACCATGAGAGTACCAACTCATTGTGCATCTGAGTAAGCTGACTCTACTAACACCAAACTGCTCCATGGAAAAATATTGGCTTCTAAATCCACCATCCAAGCTTCCGGTGTCCGAACAAGCCTAAAGAGGTGAACCACCGACTCTAGCCAACCCTTTACTGCCTGAGGTTCTGGCTTAATGTGGAACCTTAGCAGTATCTGAAGCTGGAACTCGTAAAGCACGCTCAACCTACACACATCATCGGCCTACTCTATCGGTACTAACCACTACTCCATAGGTGGAGGTGCTGCTACCTTCCCTTCAGGAGAAAGGGGAATCGTGTGATGGATCCTAAATTGAGGCATCGTCGCTCATGGAATCTTCATCACAAACCGAAGCTAGTATCCTAGCTGACTGTCGTCATAGAGGCATCTTGAATCCGATCAAGGAGTACCATGGTCAACTGAACACAAATATATATTAACAACGATGGGGAGCTGACTCAATATGGACACTCAAAGACATAATCTTATATTATGCATGTACCAATGTTTCCTACAATAAGTGTCTCAGTATACCGAGTCGACAAGCGGGTAATTAGGGTCCTGGTGAATGGCTATGTCGACCGCCGCACCACCATTGGACTCCCTATCCTAAGATCCGATCTCGAGACACATTGAAATTATTTCCCTAAAACCCAACCAATTCATTTTTAGGGATTGTACGAATAACTTCCCAAGGAATGAACCACCTTTTATACCACTTTATCACGACCCGACCCGTACTAGGGCTCAAACCGCAACTACCCCAAGCCCGAATCTATAGGCTAGGGGCTGGCGACCAGCGCTGAAGGCATAAAAAACTTGGGGATTCCTTTTCCTAAGTTCTTGTACACACAGATGCAACCAAATCAATTAAAAAGTGCAAAGGTAAAGGAAAAAAAAGATACAACACTTCTATATATATAAACCAAAAATATGCATTGACCTTTAAACAGTATGAGTACATAAAAGTAAAATGAAAGGGAAAGGGAAAAAATACACATCCAACCAGAAAAGTGCCCCAACTCGGCAACATGTGAAAAAGTAGAACAGCTGATAGAGCCCCGCTTCTATATCCCAAGCTACGACCACCACACACGGTCCAAGAACCCCATATTCCTACGCTCCTCTAAAGTCACAATCAACCTGTTCGTCATCTTTAAGGGAACACCGAGTGCGGGAAAATCCCAAGTAGGGGTGAGTATAGAAATAATCATTAGGATGCCCTGAAGGCTCAGGGAGAAGCAAGTGAGGTACTGACTAGGGAATAAGTAGATAGAACAAGGTAAGGTAAAAGAGTAAAGATCAACTCAATAAGATAAGTGAATTAATCTCATCCAAGAACAAGGAGCTAGATATGATGAGAAGGTGAACTTATTGTCGAGTATTTTATATCTATAGTAGGAGAGTAGACTCATCCAACCACAAGAAGCTAGATATGAAAAGCACATGGCATACCCCATGCGTCTTCTCCTCTCTTGGAAGGAGAGTAACCAAAACCCAATGAGTGGATACTGAAAATATGATATATATATATATATGCTCAACCAAAGGAACCCAAATGAGAGAGTAAGGGGATCTCTATATCACTAGATCATTCCAGAAAAAGAGTCAACAATAGTTCTAGAAGTAACCACCATCGATGCCCAGCATCCCACATGTCTGCCCTGAACTGTAAGTCAAAGGGGCTCAATCACCACACCTTAATACTATCTGATTTGGGTGGGTCTGTCTCATCCGAACAGTTTTAATCATGTCACAAGGAAGTGTCTTTGTGGGAAAATCACCCCTCTTTCTTGAGATTCTAACGTCACATCAAGCACGTCTTGTCACTATATCGCACAATCGAGAGATCGTGTCAAGTCATGAACCCACTTCTTAACCCCAATGAAGGGTATACCCAGAAGAGTCATCAACGAAACCACTATCCATACTAGCTGGAGGATAATCCCGAAAGAGTAAACAACAACCTCACTTCCCAACCCCTCTAGAGGGTAAGTCCTAAAATAGTAACCGGAGAACCTCACTGCCCAACTGTGCTGGAGGGTAAGCTCAGAAGAGTAAATGACGAACCTCAATGCTTATCCCTACTAGAGGGTAAGTCCTGAAGAGAGAACGAAAAACCTCACTACTCAGCCATGCTGGAGGGTAAGCCGGTACTACTCTGGTGATTCTGAAAACATCATTTCCATCATTGTCATCACTGTCATCATCGAGCATTGCCTCAGATATGCGTCGTGCCCAGAACATCAAGCATCTCCTAGGATAGGCATCACACTTATAACATCTTTCATCATACCTCTAAATATACTATAGAGGGAACCATCACATTCTACATGAAAAAACACTCAAGATAGGCTACTCATAGGACAAAATTCGAGTTCAGAAGAAGGAGATATGAGAGGTAGAAGGTTCGTAAAGTGGTACACGACACATGTGGGACCCACAAAATGTATGACCTCGCCTCATCATCTAGCCGTGTACCTAGCCATACTCAGGTACTAAATTGTTATCAAGTACCCACAAGCCATGCCAGTGTACTCCCAGAGTACACGACACCTCTATCTAAAAGGTTGACAAGTGCACATTGCTCATTACTGATCTAAAGGGAGAAAACACAATTCTACCAAAATGCCTCTTGAAAATAGCCTTGTATAACCAAATGTATCACACCATTGAGATCCTTGTGAAAAATCACATAGGATCAACTATTCATTCACCTGAAACAGACTCCCGGTGAAGAAGTTGTATTCCACCGTGTTGCGCACAAATAGTGCCCCATTGGGCCCACACCTTGATCCCGAAACAGATCACACAGATCATTCCATTTTGATCCACTTGAAAAAATACATGGGATATACTATTCATTCATCCAAAATAGACAACTGGTGAAAATGGTGCTTTTCACCACAAACGCCCGATCAGTGCTCAATCACTACCGATCACGAAAAAGCTATGCACATCCAAACGAAACACACCATTGTGATCCATGTGGAAAAGAACACAAGGTAGAATATTCACTTTCCCCAAATGGACTTTCGATGAAGAAGTTGTAAAACGCCGCATTACGCTCAAAAAGGCGTCTTGTGGGGCCCATGCCTCGACCCTAAATTTAGTCAGGCATATCACATCATTGCAATCCTCATGGGAAAACACACAAGATCGACTACTCGATCATCCATAACGGATAACTGATGAAAAAGTCACATGTCACCGCAAACAACTGAAACATACCTCATGGGGCCCTCACCACCATTTCGGTTTAAGCACCCAAAATTATCCTTGAAAAGACTGCCTCAACTCCAAGGTCACAACGCCTCTAACGGCGCGTCAATCAGACGTCAGACGCAGAAGTTACGTCTGGTACGATAATCCTCGAATAATAATAATTATATTATTATTTTTAAAAATGGAAATTTCGTATCACTGAGCCTCAAACTTGAGATAAAAATATATCAAAACAACCTCAAAAGGTCCGCCGTGAAACAAGGATCGTGTGGCTGCAAACAGCACGCAAAACGAACCCCCGGATTGAAGATAGAGGGTTTTTATTAAAAACCCCAGCCCGAACCGGCCCAAAATAGCCGATCCTGCTCGAACCGCCGCGTTGCCGTGGCTCCACCACCGTCTGCCGTGATCTGCCGCCGTCTGCCGCCCACCGGATCCCCTCGTTGGAACTCACCGTCGAAAAGCTTTTGCGGACCACTAGGATCACCCCGGTGGTCTAAATTGCAATTCGGGACCAGATCTGGACTCCCTGGGATGAGACCTTCACAACACCAGCCTCCGGTCGATGATCCATCGACGTTTCGGTATGTTTTAAAGCAATCGCTACTTCTGATCGCCACTACACTTCCTCCAGTGCCCATAACTCAAACATGATCATAGATCAGAACTCCTCGGGTTGAGGGCTTCACAGATAGAGGTCCAACTCCACGATCGGAGGTTGTTTGTGAAAGATGAAAAGTTTTTCTATGAATAATGTGAAGAATGATAAGAACGGACAATCAGAAATTGAAATAGATATTGGTTGTTGTTTATTTGTCCATCGTTAAAGGATAGCAACGAAAACGAACAAAAGTTGAAAACAACGAAAAAATATTCAACCAGGGGGCTATAGAATCCGAAATAGAAATCCTACCTTGAATCTGGATCTGCCATTGTGTTCACTAAGCTCTGATCCATCAGTGTCTAAAGTTTTGTCGTGATTCGATGACATTCGGACGTCGAATCACCATCGGCCAGAGCTCCTCTGTCTGAGAGAGAAATGAGCCAACCCTGACTCATTCCTATAACCTCCTATTTATAGTAAACTGCCAGCAGACGCGAAATCTGAATCTCTCGCACCCTCTCAATTGAGGTCAACCATAGGGAAAACACCACACTAATAACTCAACAGAGGTCTCAGATTTTCAATCAGAGTCCCTGTTTGAAAGTTATTCAAAGTAGCATTTCAAATAAAACAATTTAATTTAATTATTTTATTGATGGGTTTTCCCTTCGGGACTTTTTCTACAGGAGGCTTGTGCCGAAAAAACTTATACCCCTCCTAGGGTAAATGACACGCTCCAAACTTAACCATGGACTCAGATATTTGATCCAAGTTACTGTTTCAGAGTTATTTGGGTTTGAGCTATTAAATGAATGAATTAATAAATTAATTCATCCATTTAACGTGCCTCTAATGATCGATGTGTTTGAACATCTCGTGCCGACATATTTTATGTCACTCTTAGGGTAAACACCACATTCCGAACCCAACCATGGTATCATATTTCTAATCTGGTAAACCTTTTAAGAGATATCCCATTTCTATTGTGTGAATAGTACAAAAACACTTAATATTTTTGTATAATTTATTCCGAGCACACTGGGCCTCAGAATTTCACGCCATCTCAACACACAACTATGGAAATATATATAGAAATATTCCAAAGTCTTACAAGAATAAAAACAGGTCTATACAACTACCATAATTTTAATAACTTGAAAAAATAAAAAATGATGGGAAAAAATCACAAAGGAGTTGATATAGAAATAAAGAAACCATTAGAGTTGATACACATTGATTCCTATTTAAAATGGAAAACAAGTCACCAAATATAAATCATTGAAATTACCAACACCAAATATAAACCATTTCAATTAAAAACACCAAATATAAACCATTTCAATTACCAACACCAATTATAAAACATTTCAATTACCAACACCAATTATAAACCATTGCAGTTACCAACACCAATTATAAACCATTGCAATTACCAACACCAATTATAACAGAAAAACCAAATAATAAAATATTGATACCAATAAAAACAAACCACCATTAAAGTGGGTTGTATAAGTGTTTAAAAACCTAACAACAATCAAATGTAGTTTCCAGTAACAGCCATTAAAGTGGGCCATATAAATGTTTAAAAACCTCTAAACCATTTCAATTCTAATTTGATGTCAGATCCATTTAACCCGGTTGTTTAACTTGTTATGTTGATTCCAGCAGCATTGTTTCCAGAAGGAAACTCCTACTTCTATATGATGTTTCACTCCAGCTGTATGCAGGGTCTGTAAGGAAAAAATGTTCCATATATAGTTGTAGGTCATCAAATTCATCTTGTGATAGCTTCTTGTTATACCCTTGTTCTTTTTCTAGCTCATCTATGAGATAATAAACAATTATCCCATAGTACAACATTGCATCCACCTACTGAGTAATATATTCTACTATGAATGATATCACGGGAGTAGTCTTCTCTAAGTATCCTGGGCTCTATTGTTTGATTATTTCTTCAATAAATGTTTTCTTTAAGTTGTAGAAATTTTATTCAATCTTTTGGTTTATATGAAAATGAATTTGATGTCCAAGAGGATAGCATTTACCATTTGTAAATAATCCTACTGATAACAATTAGTTGTAGCAGCACCCTTTCGAGGTTTCATGGAGTTATAGTGGATGAAATATTTTTTTTCAATATCAAACATGAACAATGTCCAGTATATATTTGATGTGTTGATGAGGATGAACACTTTTCCATTCAACTGTATTACTTCCTTTATTGGTTTCTCTAACAAACACTCTATCAATTTTTTGTTTTTCCCAGATATTATGCCCTATAAAAATGAATAAAGTTAGACAAAATATTAATTAATATATTTAGAACTTCAATAATATAAGGAATATTACACTCACCATGTCAACACTTGTAATCATATTTGATTTATCTAAGAAAATTACAGCCATTTTCCATATTTCACACTTCTTTTTTTATATTTTGAGAATAAAAATATATAACCTTATATCGATAAAAAAAGAATGGAGGATGTCACACTAATTGAATATTAGTTTATAGTAAGCTTGGTTAAGTTAAATACCCACCCTAATACTTATCACGAATTTTCTAAAAAGTGATAAAATTTCATCTAATGCAACTAAATACAAACTATTCTCAACTTCCCAGACATATTCACTACATTATAATAACATTAATTTATAAGAAAACATATAAAGTTCAGGGGAATTTAATGTAAATCCTTTAAATTAAGGGCAAACATACCAAACTGGTTCCATATGAAAAATCTTCTCCAGTTGCTCGTAGTCTTTTTTTTGCAGACGTTTACTCTACCCGACCCATTTAGGTATAACTAAAAGCCCTGTAAAATATTTTTTTGTTGTTTTTTATGCAACACTGCCTACCTCAATGGTTTTTTCTAGCTGAGTTAGTTCTAGCTGAGTTGGTTCTTCTATTGTTTTTTTGATGTTAAACTATTCTTCTTTTTTTATTTCTGGTTTCATAATAATATGTTAAATCCAATTTCTTCTATTTTCTAGCTCTTTAGTTTATAAATTTCTAATCATTTATCTGGTTCGGCGACTTTCAGTTTCTGTCTATTCTGTTTGGCTACTTTGAGGTAGAGGTGTGGTTTTTTCAGCACCTTCTTGCACTTGATCTCCAGCCTCTTGAATCACAGTTACCTTGGTTTCTTGTTTCTAGTATTCCTGTGTTAGGGAATGGGTTATTTCTAGCTATTTTTCTTTGGGAAGAGATGTGTTTTTTTTCCAGCAGGATCTTCTTGTATCCCAGCTTCATTTGCACTCGCTGTCCGGGCTTCCTTCTTTACAGAATGACTCATTTCTTCACCATAAATGATACTTTATCTTATTATTATATCTTTTTTGGCATTATCACTTACTAATAGCTTTAGTATTTTAATTTTTTCTACCTATTATCTAACCATTGCTTTCATTTTATGTATTTTTATTTTTAGTACTGATTTTTCTTTTGCAAGAACTGTTATTTTTTCATCCTCTGGTTCCACCTTTTTCTACTGGACAACAGTATCTTCTTTAATCGTTATTGTCTCCTACTCAATTGCTTGTTCTTTTTTGTATCTGTAATATTTTTGTTTTTTACATAATCTTGGTTTATAAAACCATTAAATTTATACTGTAATTGGTATATTTACCTCACTAGATTCAACTTGATGAATCTTCAATTTTTTTACAACAACATCAAAATCGGATAGGCTCCACTTTGTGAATGGTGGATTGGACTCTTGTTCATTTCCTTTAACTATTCCAATTTCCTCAAAATAATAATACTACAATAACAAAAATCATATGAATATTACATTATACATTGAAGTAAAAATAAATATTAATCCTTACCAATAATGTGATAATATCCCTTGTAATCTTTGCACGGTGGTTGTGAAATTCATTAATTGATCTCATAAATTGTTGGCGGATTGCACAAGACCACCTTAGTGTTATCATGTCTCTCTCAGTATCCACATAATTGATAAATCTCCAACTCAAGTAAGAACCTATAGTAGGGAAAAATAGTCTCACATGTGTACAAACATAGTTGTACTGCTGTGTCAAGATGATCGACTTCTTCATTTCCATTTATCGCTTCCAAAAGAGATGATTTTATTAACTTTTGTGTCAATAACTTCACACCTATTTGAAATATCATTATATAAAATGACTCCTTGGTTGGTTTGAATGAGTAAAAGTCCTCCATTTCTATTTGACCTTATGTTATTCCAAAGATCCTTTGTACATCAGCTTCAAAGAGACGTCTTTCCACTCCATCGAATCGAAAAGCACTTGTTGATGGAACGTAGTTATCCAATACATACAAAATAGAACTGTTGTATTTTTTTACAATATGATGTTGATATAGTATCAAATATGAGTGATTGAAACATATTCCAAAATGGAGTATTTATCAAAGAATTTGTATGTCATTCTTTCAGTTGTTGTTTGATTTCCTGCAAAACTCTCTATAAATAGGTCAAATTAGACCTAAAACTCACACTTGAAAATTTAAAGACCTTTCCTTGGAATAAAAAAACTCACAATAGGATTATAAATAATAGAATAATTCCATACTTAATCCTATAAAAAATTCACTACAATTTGGGTGCATCCACAAATTGAAAGTATAGAAGGTAGAATAAGTCTAAATTTCAATGGAAGTTCTAGTGGGAGTTCCAGTGGGAGTTATAGTTAGAGTTCATATGAGAGTTTCAGTGGGAGTTCTAGTGGGAGTTCCATTGAAAGTTCCACTGGAACTCCCACTGCAACTTCCACTGGGAAATAACTAGTGGAAATAACCAGTGGTAGTTCCACTGGAAGTTCTACTAGGATAACACTTCTATTTTTTACTTAAGGTATCTTTTCACTAAAATTTGGTAGAATAGATTCAAGTGGAAGTTCCATTGGAACCTCCAGTAGAAGTTCCAATGGTATAAAATGACACAAAATTCACTTATGAATCATGTAATATTTCACTACAAATATTTTTTTGGGGATTTCATAAATTACACTATAGGTTTGGAAGGTTGAATATGAGTGGAAGTTCCCCTAAAACTTGCAGTGGAACTTGCAGTGGAAGTTTTACTAGAACTTTCAGTGGAAGTTCCACTTGAAGTTCCACTATAAGTTCCACTGGAAGTTCCATTGGAAGTTCAACTAGGATAATACTTCAATATTTTTTACTTAGGGTAGATTTTTACTATAATTTGGTAAAATATATTCAAGTGTAAGTTTCAGTGGAACCTCCAGTGGAAGTTTCAGTGGAACCTCTAGTGGAAGTTCTAGTGGTATAAAAGGAAACAAAATTCACTTAAGAATCATTTAATATTTCACCAAAAATATTTTTTTAGGGATTACACAAATTATACTATAGGTTTGGAAGGTTTAATATGAGTGGAAGTTCCCTTGGAACTTCCAGTGGAAGTTTTATTGGAACTATAAATGGAAGTTCCACTGGGATAACACTTCAATTTTTTTACTTAAGGAAGCTTTGCACTATAATTTGGTAGAATAGATTCAAGTAGAAGTTCTAGTGGAACCTCCAGTGGAAGTTCTAGTGGTATAAAATGGCACAAAATTCACTTATGAATCATGTAATATTTCACTATAGGATTTTTTTATGGATTACAAAAATTACATTATAGGTTTAGAAGATTGAATATTACTGCAAGTTCCACTAGAACCTATAGTGGAACTTCTAGAAGAAGCTAATAGAAGTGCCACTGGAGGTTCCAATGGAAGTTATAGTGGAAATTATAGTGGAACCTAACCTCCATTAGAAAGTGGAGGTTTCAATGGAGTTTCTAGTGGAACCTTTAGTGGAATTTCTAGTTGAACCTGTAGCGGAAGTTTTAGTGGAACCTGTTATGGAAGTTCCAGTGGAACCTATAGTGGAACTTCAGGGGACGTTCTAGTGAAAACTCTAGTGGAAGTTCGCATGGAACCTGTAGCGGGGAACAATAGAACAATCCTATCAAACCTGAAAACATTAAAAAATGGGGAAATTTCAGTGGAAGCTTTAGTATAACTCCCAATGGTACTTTCATGGTCACAGTTGAAAAATACTATCATTTTCTTCTATTCGCACCATTTGCAGTGACTTCAAAATGAAGAAATTGGAGTTTTTTGAATTCAAAAATGATAGATAGACAACATTTATAAAAAAATGATCATATGAAAAAAGTATTAAATAAGTAACCGTAACAACAAAAATGGAATACATATTTTTTTATACATATTTCAGAAAAAATAATTAAGCTATGCCACCTTCGTCAGCCATTGCTGCCCGTTCTGTACAAAAAATACTATCAAATACTGAGACTAAATACCACCAATGTTAGGCAGTTATCAGAGAAGAAAAACTGTGCATTTGTGTTGGACAAGACTTAGGGATAACACGATACTTACTTTGACGGATTCATTGTTGTCGCCATAGTTATTGGATTCCCTGAATTTGTTTCTAGAGTATCTTGCTTCTTCATTGTCACCACAGTGATATATTTGTGGGTTTCTCCATATTCACCATAGCCGAAGGGATCCAAAGTCGATTCATCTCACACAATGTGAGGGAAAAACCGTTTAAGACTTTGAATGGAAGGAATTCCATGAGGAAACAATCCGAAGGATAGAAATAGAATAGGAAATGTTTCATCATCCCAGTTTTTTACTAGATATTCCAGTTAAAGGGTTAACCAGAGACGATGCCGATCCATTAAAAATGGGACCCTCATGGTGCACCTTAAGTTCCCCTATGGGTCTTAGTGAAGTCTTGAATCCAAGTCTCACCAAATACTTCTCTGTATTTATGTGTTGCATGATTTTCTTTGTAATGTGGCATATTTTCTCTATATCGATGTAAAATTGAAGATTTACAATTATCCACATCATTCTTCACCCTAAAAATATAAATGCACTTCCCCTTTGAAAAAACAACTATATGGTCATTATTGTCATGTTATAGACTCTCTTTGGAATGTTTCTTCTTGAATTTGGTCATGATTCACCAAAACATAAACTGATGAGTTACTATGTTCTCACAAAAAACCATATTCGATCAATGGATAATGCAGAAAGAATTCTCCACAGTGGTTTCACTTGTCTTAAGGAAAAATTTATCCCAAAAATGATATATGATGAATTCGGCTCATATTTTCTCTATTGTGAGACATGAAACATGCAATGAATAATTTTTTATTGACAAGGTAAAGATAAGTTTTCTATACTTTGTAAGTTTACAGTTCACTAGTCTAGGTGAAACTGATAACAAAACATGATTTATGACAAAAATTTTGAATGGTTTTTTATGACGGTGCATATAATATTTCTATTTTTTTGCATTGGTCATCCATTTCCAAATACACCTGATTGGCTTCATCATTTCCTTGCTAAAATAGGTATCAAGAGTTTTCTCTCTCTAATTTCCATATAATATAGAGGGTATTAACAAGGTTTTTCATAAAATAAATTAAATGCTTCCATACAGATTGAGGAATGAGAATTGTAATTATTAGAAAATTATACCAATGACAGATGATCTTCTATGATCCAAAAAATTCTTAACACAATCCTTATGCATATCTTCTAAATATGTATCACCCACTTGGACCAGCAATATTGGGGGGGATGTATGGTATTTTGAATCTCATATGGTTTCCCAACATGAATTTTAGACTGTTTAACAAGCTTTAGATGGGCCTTTAAACCATATTCATGATAATAAACATAGGAACATGATGGAGTGTGAACACTTCATCTACATTTTACCCAATTCCTCAACTAAAAATCTCTCTCAAATAGGTAAAAAAAATTATAGTTAGCAATTTAATAGATGAATACCCAAATAACACCATGCCCTTGGGAGGATCTAAGTAATACAATAATACAATCCATTAAAATTTCAATCCATTTCCATGTATTTATTAGATAAGTATATAACATACATGTGATCCATTGGTGATTTCATTTACCAACTAGTTGGTAAGGAATTGTGAAACAAATCTTGTTACCCCCTCTTTATTCCCTACCACCAATATTGGCGCATAAAATCATGATAAATATTAGTCATGTTGGGATAAACAACATAACTTAAATAATGAATACCCATTATTAATTCCTTTCATATTTATGAGGGAACCACAATCCATATTCAAAAATAAAAATTCATAAGGGGTTATTTCATTAATCCTTCCATGGTTCCCCTACCACTTATGCAATCCCAAATATCCTTGCACTTGGTATCTAATAGTTATCCCTCTTTCACCCGCTTTACTGGTGTAGAAGTTACATTGACATGTGATAACATAATTTTAACCTTTCATTATTTCATATCCATGTAAATCAATTAGAATAATCATCAAATTACATGGATCTTTATATTATTTAACCGCTTGATTTTTAAACTCATGTCATAAATAATTGGACACCATATTTCCCTCCCTTGATGTATATGCTAATTCAAATTCAAAGTTTTGAAAATATTTTACCCAATCCGCAATATCCAGTTCAAGTATCATTAAGATAAAATGTATTTTAAACCTTTTCAGTACATATAAAACCTGAATTTATCTTTGAAAATTTAATCCCACTTTCATTTAGGGCATACACTATTGAAACTAATCAAAGTCCAATCATAAGATAGTTATTATCATTCATCCATAATTGGTGCAACCCATTAAGCTAGTATATTATCTATTTTCACAAGCATACTTCTCAATACTACTATAGACACATACCATTGCACAATCAATCCTAGCCTAGGAAACACAAGGATTGTGGTCATTGGTGAATCCAATTTTGAACATCCCAATACAAAAAATCGATGGTATTTAACTAAACTACGAAATCTATTATCCTAAAAAATGTTCTCGGGTGTTGTCCAATACATCAAGACTTCCATCTATTGGTTCATGCAAGGATGGAAAGAGGCGTGAATTTCCTTTTAAAAACTTTATAGAGATTAAAACTAAACTAGATGTAATAAAAACAATTAAAGTAAAAAACTAAAATATAAGAGTTAAAGAACAGTGGAAATAATAAATATAAAATAAAATGGAACAAGATTTGATAAATGAGTTTGGAAAAAATCCACAAAGGGATCCTTATGTATCCTCCCCATAAGATCCTTTGGAGGTTTTGGATTAAACCTGTAACGTCCTAATCCGTACTGTTAGACTCACCTATTTTGATAATCCCAAATCATGTTGCATTTATATAAAGCATCTTTTTTATCTTATAGGATAATCATTTATGTAAAAATCATGTTTATATCAAAGTAATAACTATGTACTTTCAATCTCACTGATCTCTTGTTTAAGCTCACAGTGCAAAATTTCTCCAAGTACAAAGGTCACTGATGCAAAGGTCACCGATGCAAAGGTCACCGATACAAAGGTCACCAATGAAAGGTCACCGATGAAAAGGTCACTGATGAAAATGTCACCGATGCAAAGGTCACCGATGCAAATGTCACTGATGAAAGGTCACCGATGCAAAGGTCACCGATGCAAAGGTCACCGATGCAAAGGCCACCGATGCAAGGTTACTAATGCAAGGTAACTGATGCAAGGATACTATTGGGACAGTTACCACTAAAGGCTACTGATGAAGGTTACCAATGGAAGGTTATCGTTGAAGGTTATTGATAAAGGCTGCCAATGTGCACCTACTGTTGAAGCCTACCGTTGTGAAGGCTACCGTTACCAGTCTACTGATGCTTACCCTTCCATACTTTGTAATATTAAGATTATTCTATCGGCCATATTTCGTAAATTTAATGTGTCTGACATTAATTAATGCTGATTGTAGACATATCAAGAAACTATATCTGGGGACAGTACAAGGTATGAGGAGGACCTCACGTGAATTAATCATTCCTATTTTCGGACCTCAAACATAAAAAGGAGAAGACCGAGGAAGAAACAATATACATACATATACGAATATAAAAGAAGTAGAGGAGAGTGGCATGAGAAGCACGTCTGTGCATGTGAAGGAGCTTAATTTCTAGATCAAAGAAATCATCCAATACTTACATTGTGAACCCACAAGCTTCACGAAGATCATTTGGGACAAACATACTTATACCTTCTGCACCTCATCAACTCTCGATCAACACGAGAGGCAGAATACTCAAAACTAGAACTTGGAGTTGCGATACTCTGTTTTGGAGACAACTTCTAGAGAAAGACTCGAACAACAAATTATTCACTCCAAGGAGTCAAGAGTTGAACTGAAAACACATAGATATTTCTAAAACTCAATCTTATAATCTTAGCTCTATTGTGTTCCTTCATTTTACATTTCTGAGAAGTGTGTGTGTCTGTCTGTTACACACACTGTCTCCTGTGCTTAAACTGAAGGATACTGAATATCCTAACTTCAAACTTTACTTACATATTGTTTCCCACATATAACTGTGGAAGAGACTGTGTGTGGTATGTATTGTTTCTTTTTCCCATGAAAAACTGTGGTAGAGGGTTTGAACCCTGGACAGTTTGTGAAAATTGTTGTAAAGCCCGATACAGGCTGTGTATCAAGTTTATTGTTAATATAAACTTCTTAGTGGTAGGTGATCACCAAGTGGAGAGGATTAAGTCTCGTCTTGAGACCGAACCTCTTTTTTTACTTCACTGTTCTCTATAATTTTTTTATACTCTGTTTTATCTATTTTATGCTGCTTATAACTCCTAAAACATAAAACTATTTTGTATTCAATTTGATAGTTAGTTTTGGTTAGTGTGTGTAAATGTTTAATTCAGTAAACTTGTTTCAAAAGTTGAAGAATTGTTTTACACTAATTCAACTAAGGACTAATCACCCTTTGATAAACCTATTGAACAACTAAACATTTATATCTCTACTTCCTTAATTAACTAGGCCGTTTCAAAATTTGGGGAATCTTTATAATAAAGTTTTTAACAGAAATTTTAAGTAGGGACTCAATTCACCCCCCTCTTGAGATTTCACTCTGACCAACATGAACCATTGGGTCTGAGCCAGAGGGTCACATGACCTCATGCGCACCTCCCTGTATACAAGAGGTTGTCAACTAGTAGAGAGGGTCTGAGTCCATCAATGGGGAGACTATACCCTTAGTATCATGTTATAGGATCAATAATAAACAGTAAGAAATATTACAATTAATCAGAGTAAATATGAAAAAACTAAATAAACGACATATATATCAAATAAATAAAAAATCTCCTAATGTGGAATGCCTGTCTAATTTAAAGAAGTAGGAAATAAATAAATAAACAATGTTTTGGGGTCCTATGGATTCCATCTCAGTCTTCCATATACTCCACACTCCTCTGCTCATCCGTCCACCACAGGGCCCTTGCCCTTCACCAAATCTCTCATGAAATCTACAAGCGCACCAAAATTACTGAGTTAGGCGTGAGTATAAGACTCAGTAGGACACCACCATTGCATCCTTAACCTGATGTACTCAAGTATAACAAATATATTCCATAATGAAGATAAATGTGTAATAAGAATAAACATATAATCCAAAACCAAGTGATCGTGTGTTAACCAAGCTTCCACAAACCCCCGACCAAACTTGATTCAGCTCCATGCCAAAAGGATAGTCATGGTATGTCATAATAAGTATGGACCAATACTAAGCTTGAAATCCATATCTCTACAACTGTAAGGGATTGAGTTAGATCAGACCCTAAGGCTGTCATATCTCAAATCTATCATGGGTCAGGCCCTAAGGTCATTATTCCCCTCAAGTCAAGCTCCCAGAACATCATAACCTATCGATGTCTCGAGTCACACCCCAATGATATCACGCCCATTGAGTTAGATCCCCAGGACATTATTCCCCTAACATGCTACCTCGGGTCAGGCCCTAAGGCCGTCATGCCCTGTACCCTGTGCTCAGGTCTATCATCATATTCATCGCAAGTTATGCACACTCCCCCTATAAGGGATGCACATCACATGATAGTCCACCTATCTCAAGTATCAAAACACAACCTCCAAGTCAATGGTATTACACATCATAAGGTATGAATACAAGACAAACTTAATATATCATCATGAGAAATAAATTATCAATACATAACAACATGTGATCATAATTGAACAAGGCAACATTCTACTTTAGAAATACTCATGGAATCAAATATTATAGTAGGTCTCACAGTTTACATAAAAATCCACATGATATCATAATAAATCATGGCCATCAACTATGAAAACACAATAATCATATAATGGAAACATGTTTAAACGAGATCCCAAGAGAGTAAGGAACTTCCTACCTCAAAGTCATTGACGTCAAAAATAATGATAAACCACCCCACATGGTTCAATAGCTGGAGTGGAAACCTCAATATTCAAGTGTGCCTCTTTCCCACCTTATTATCATATTTGTCTATACATTAATGCTCGAGGTTCGTTAAAGGGGTCTAGAACCAAAAATATCTATTTTATTTAAAAAATAAACAAAACATCATGTGAGATGATACTCTCTCTCTTGGATAATTTCAAAATTATCAATTTCATCCAATGTCCACATTAGCAATCTTCTCCTTAAGAATAATTATAAAATCACATGCAATAATATTTATCTCCCTCTAGATTAGCTCTAGATCATATGTGATTGTTCCTTGAAATTATTCCTTGATAAAACAATATAATTATCATTGATAATTTACATAATTATCTTATAATAAAAAATTATATCCTTTCAAAATTATCTTATAATAAATCTACATAAAAAATACTTTTATAATTTGATACATTTATCTTTTTATAATCCCTATAATTACCCTTTGATAATCTTGCAAAATTGTATATTGATAATTTTAATAGATTATCCCTTGAAAATTTTACAAATTATCTTTTGATAATTTTAAAAAACTATACTTTGTTAAAATTATATTATAATCCTTTTATAAAAATCTTATGATGATTTCTTATAAATCATTCCATGATATTTTTTTGAAAATATCATTTAATAATCCTTGATAATTATCTTTTGATAATTTCTCCAAAAATAATCTTTTGATAATTTTCATTAATTATCATAAATAATTCAATGTAATTATTGATTAATAATTTATGAAAATTTTCCTTTGATATTTTTTAAAATTATCCATCAATAATTTTTATAAATTATCCATCGATAATTTTTATGGAATCATCCTTTAAAAAAATTTACAGGGTTTATAATTTTTTTTCCTTTCATTATTCAACCTTTCTTTTTGGAATTGAGCACAAAGAAAAAGAAGAAATAATAATAATAATAATAATAATAATAATAATAATAATAATAATAATAATAATAATAATAAAATAGAAAAAACCTGGTAACCCGACGCTGCGCATAGGGAAGAGGAAGAGGAGAGCTCAAGCATGTCAGGATTGAGGAAAACTACCTAAAATGGATCGAAAAAGGTTCACCAAACACATTCAAAGGAGTTCTAAGATCAACCAAAAATGAAGGATGAAGGTCTGATGATTTATAAAAACCATACTATGTATACATTATGCATTTTAAATTCCCATATGAAACCTTCAATTTAATTTTCTTTTAACTATATTTTGAATGCAGGGTGTTCGATTCCATATCATTAAGGAATTTCTAATTTTAAATGGTAAAAAATGGATTATTTAAAAGCTTCATATTTAATCCATGTGAAACAATGGAGGAAGTTGAAACTTTTGGGGAAGATAAATATAAAAACCAATTTAATAATTAAAAATAATAATAAAATAAAAAAATGGTAAAAGAAAATACCTCGTATGCGATTTATCCAAACGTTTGATAAGAACAAATATTATGTCGCACCTGGGATAAACCCCACATCCTAGACCTAATTGTTTTCTAATATTTTTCACATGATACACTATTTGAGAGATGCTTATTTTTTAAAAATTATAATAAAAATATTAAATAAATTACCCACACATGCGATGTTACCAAAAAACTGACACACACAAATGTTATGTCATACCTAGGGTAAATATCACATCCTGAACCTAATGGTGGTATCATATTTCTCATATGATACATCGTTTGGGAGATACTTATTTTTTTATAAAAAATTATTATAACGTATTAAATAAATTACCATCACATGTGATGTTACCAAACACCTAACATGTATAAATATTATATTGTGCTTAGAGTAAATATCATATCCTGGACCTAACAATTGTCTCATATTTATCATACGATACACCATTTAGGAGATAATTCATTATTTTGGTAAAATTTTGTTTGTGTCAATATAAATATTTAATAGTTTTATAAAATCAAAACTGAGACTCCGTGGGTCTCAAAGTCTTGCATTAATTCGGCGTCTAACTCTAAAAATATTGCATAGAATATTCCAAGGTGTTAACATGGCTTCTACCCTCACATAAATCCTTTAAAACAATACATAATTTATAAAGTGTTTTTATTTGAAAAATTGAATTTTCACATAAAAACAATAATAAATTATTAACAAATAGGGTTTTTATTATCATTAAATATTTTCAATATTACAATCCCCCCTCTATCAAATTTTTATCCCTGAGAAGAAACTATAGCAGTGTTTCTCAAATAACTTAGTCCATTGAGTTTGAACATCATATTCACACTCCCATGTCTCTTACAGGATCCATTCATGCTACCACAAAATCCAGATAAGTGATACTATCTTCCCTCATATGACTTTATCGCTTCAATCTATAATTTTCACAAAAATATCCTCATAAGATGCATTAGGCTCCAACTCAACATCCCTGCAGTTGACGACATCACTACTAGAAATCAAGGCATTTTCACCCCTTGTAACGGGTGACCACCATTGGTGGTCAAAAGTCTTAAAAAATTACACTACTTATCACAACCCCCTCTATCACGCACACCCCCATCGACAAACCCTATCCTCCACCACCACCCATCCTCTCCCTCTCCGTTCCCACCTCCACCTCTTTCTTTGACACCCTCTCCCTCCACGACTTCCCTCCCCACCTCCGCCTCTGCCTCCCTCACCCCCGGGTCCCTCTCCCTTGTGCCTTTCCCATCACTGCAGTCGTACCTAGATCCGCACGCTGCCAATCTACCCTTATCTCCACCCCTCCCTCATTCCTTGCCTGTCCTCTACCTTCAAACCCACCCCAACCCCACCTACATCTTTGGCATCTCCCATCTAATAATCTCTATGTATTCACTTAGGGTTCCAGTAGTATCTGGATTCCTTACTTGATGTTCTTATCTATGCTGCCGTTTCTTCGTGTATTAGCCTAGGGTTCTAGGTGAGCATTATTTCACAAATTCACTGCTGTTTATCCTAATTTTCATATCTTATTTTTTTTATTATCATAATGAAGTATATCGATTTTTTTCATTCAACAATCACAACATCTACTATGTTTTTCCAGTCAACACCAATCCCTATTGTAGTTTAGGTAACCCTACTAGATTTTATTGACTAATGGCTATATAGAAACACAAATTATTAGTTCATTTGAGACCTTTAGGAATAAATTATACACTGATATATAATTTTATTGGAATGATCCAAAGTGAATTTTATGGATTATAAGTCAATTTAACATTCAGAACATGTGTCATATGATATAAAACAAGAAAATGAGTCAAATATCACAAAAATTTAAAATAAAAATAATCAATTAATTTTTGAATTGTGGAAAGAAACCATACATAAATTTAGAAAGTGATTTTCCCAGAATTATTTAATATTAATTTTTACAATTAAAATTCCTTTAAGTTCTATAAACAAGAATCAAAAGATCACAACTGAGCACATGAACTAGATTATTACCAAAATTTAGGATAATGATCAGTGATTCATCTATGACCTATAGAAATAAGGTATCTAAAAATCTGACATGCAATTTCCTCGGATGATCAAAAGTGATTTTTCATAATTATCACTCCCTAATAAGTTTAACCCCACTTTATATAATCAATACCAATAGAAAAAAGATTGGGTAGTCAATAAAATTATATACAATAAATATTAATTAATTTGTGATTTTTGGGAATAAAAAATATATAAATCTAATATGTGATTTACCCAGAATGGTCCAAGTACACTTTTAAAATTATAATTTGAATTTTTCAATTTTTTTCTTATTTTTTGATATCTTATTTTTTATCTTGTATGTTATAATTTTTTTAAATAGGTTAATGTTTCATACTTATAGGTTCTTGGTCTTTTTTATAAATTAAAAGATCGGTAATGATAGTTATTCCTTATAGATTTTTGTTACTCTATCATTATAAAATAAATTTCCTTATATATAAGTCAATTCTAATTTTTAAAATAAAAATTCAATATTTTAGTTCCATGGGAATAGATATTATATACATATACCACTTGATTCTATGTTTTACCTAAGTAAAAAACATAAGAAAGGAATACACATGAACAATTAGTCATTCCATTAAACTAAAATATTGGACACTTCATTTGATAAAATTAAATTCACTCTCATATGTATAGAAAGTTATTTGGAAATGATAGACTTCCACTAGATTAATTAGATACAAAAAATTTAATGTATCAATTAAATTAATTAATTTTACACCTTAATGTGTCAATTATTAACCCATATATGGATTGATTAATTGATGCTTCTTATAATGCACATTTATGGAAATTAAATAATGGATTTTATTTGAATGATACATGATGGATTGAAGCATATATTTTAGTCCATGAACGGTCCATAATATTATCTTGAGTAGTTATATAAACTATTTCACCATCAAGTGATATATTATTTGGTGTAATATTTTCAAGAGAGATATTAATACTCCTTCATTTTTTCTTCTTTTATGATTTTTGATCACTCAGTTTTTGAAGAAAAAGAATCATGTATTTGACACAAATGAGTGGTAAATTATTTTGGTTCGTCCTATTTTACATTTATTAACATATTATAATATTATATCTTAGATACTTGATTAATTAGGGATGATATATAAGTATTATTTTATATCAAATTCTCTAAATTTGAATCAGTAAACTATTTTTTACTTATTATGATATATTTTTTGATTATCATGAAAATGTATATTGTAACCAACAACCCTTCATTTTATATTAGACCACCGAATGGATAATATTTTTATTCATAAAGTTAGATTAGTTTATATATTTATAATTTTATGAAATTTAATTAAAATTATTTCAAGCACTCTAGATGATGATTGATAATTTTTTAGTACATGGAGGTTTAAAAAAAAATAAAGAAATGGGTTAATAATGGAGTGGTATAATGAGAACGATGCCTTGAATTCATCGGGATGGCCCATCCAGGGTTTATGGTTTGGGTTGTGAGGATTGATTGAATGCGTTGGACTTAATAGAGTCCCCAAAACAATATATTTGTTTTTATTTATTTTATTATTAAAAAAAATAATGATTTTGACAACTTATTCATATATTATAATCATGATATAATGTTGTCTTTAGATTTACCTATCCTTTAATTGACTATGATGATTTCCTTATCTATTAAAAAGTTTAACAAAAAAAATCTCATTTAATAAAAAAACATATCTTAGTTGAGTTTTATTTTATATATTCATTTGATCAACATTTTCTTTCTCTTAAAATATTTATTTTATCTAGACATGTTTTATAAGCATCACCCTATAAAATATTTAGTAATGCAAAAAAGCATACTTCAAAAAATAAAATGAATAATTAATTAAATATAATGTGATAGTTGTGTCATTTGTGAATTATTTTCTTGTTTTGGATGAGCATGAATTGAAGTCGACATTCAATTGGTTAGTCTTTATTTTAAATATATTTTTTGATATAAAATTCTAAAAATTCATACAATATGAATTCTTGTGTAAATGTTACCACTTATCATATGAATATGAATATGGATAAGAGTTGGATTGATCTTAAAAATAGAAATTCTAGAGAATATTTTGAATGCATTATGCTGTTTATTGATTTCACTAGAGGATTTAAAAGTGACTATATTAGTTTTCCATATAGAAAATGTGAAAATAGATATCAATTCATATGAGATACCATGAGGGAGAACCTATTCTTGAATGGGTTTATAAAAAATTATAAGAGTTGGACTCATCATGGGGAAAAATATATTTGTTGTCATCATACAGAAATAGTTCAGATGGATGTTGATGTGAGGATGAATGGTCTGATACATGAAATGCTTACAAAAATGGTAAATGGGTTAGCTCTTGAAGGAATTAACATCCAAAATTTTGAGACCGGTGAGATCAATTTTTGCTCTGGTGCATATTGTGTTTTGTTGAGGTTTTATGAAATACTTAATGATGTGTAAACTAAATTATATTTTGGGTGTACTTATTATATTAATTTTTCATTTATCATGGAGTTGTTTCACTTGAATACTTTGAATCAGTGTTCAAATACAATGTTTGATATGCTATTGGTGTTATTGAGAAAAGTACTTCCTACTGACACTAAGATTCCCGAGTCATATAACCATGCTCATAAGTTGAGAGAGAACTTAGGTTTCACATATGAGACCATAAATTCATGTGAAAACAATTGCATTTTGTTTATAAAGGAAACTATCTCTTTGGATAATTTTACAGTCTGTGACTCTTCTAGGTGGAAAGATAATAGGGGAAATCAAACTCATCAAAGTCAGACTGCATAATAAGGGAAACTAATTGTCGTAAAGAAAATGTGTTACTTTCCACTGAATCCAAGGTTTAAAATATTATCTATGTCATATAAAGTTTCTAAATTAATGAGATGACATGTGGAAAGAAATAAGTAAAATGATATACTAACCCACCTGATAGACTCTCTTGCATAGAAGGATTTCAATCAAAGTCACCCTGATTTTGATAAATATATCCGTAATGCACAATTGGGGTTGAAAAAATATAATTTTAATCCATTCAAGTCTATGGTTAGTGAAACTCATAGCACATGGTCCATGGTGTTGGTTTCATATAATCGTTCTCTGTGGCTTTGTATGAAACAACAAAATCTATTAATTTCCACTCTTATTAATGGACCTAGAAGTCTGGGGGATAAGATTGATGTTTACCTTCATCAATTAATTGATGAGTTGAATGAATTTTGGGGTGATGGTGTGATGAATTACGATAATGAAATGAATGAAACGTTCAAAATGCAAGCTAATTTATTATAGAAAATCAATGATTTACCGACTTATGCAAAATTTTCTGGTTGGAGTACAAAAGGAGAATTTTCTTGTCCTTACTATAATAAAAGAAAAAATTATACATGGATTAAACATTGTTGAAAATGGATATACATGGGTCATATAAATTTTCTCCCCCCCTTAGCATAGGTTCATAAATGGTAGAGTGGAATTTTATGCTTTTAGAGAATTCAACCAAACACCAAATATCATGATGGGAGTATAAATATTATCACAGATTGAGGAAGAAAACATCCACATAGTATATGAATTTTGGGATTTGGTGGCTCATCCAGTACCTAATATTTGTGGTGCGGGTAAACAATATAGTCATAATTGGAATAAGTAAAGTCTTGTTCTAATATTCCTTATTGGAAAACTAACTTGTTAAGTCATAATCTATATTTCATACACATTGAAAAAAAATATTTGTGATAATATATTGTGGACCATTTTAGGTGTTAGTTGAAAATCAAAGTACTATGTCAATGCACAATTTGATTTAGAAGAAATGGGTTTAAGTAAACAATTGCATTTATAGTTGGGTGAGGTAAACAAGGAATACACGCCTACTGCACAATATACAATGATTAAAAAAGAGAAAGAGACATTTCTTTCCATTTTGAAGATTCTCAAGGTGCCTGATGTTTACTATTTTAATATTTCCAAGTGTGTGAATGTGACAATAATGACATTTTAAGGGTTGAAAAGTCATGAAAATCACATACAACTTAAAAAGTTGATTCTAATTATAATTCATGATTGTTTATTACCTAATGTTGTTCAACCATTGATTGAGATGAGTAATTTAAATGTTACTAATTATTTTAATATGTTTCTCATTGTTTATCTAATTTTTAATCTTATTTCATAATGAATATTTTGTAAATATTTAAATTTACAATTTTACATATGAAATAGAGCTTTTCCTGTAAGAATGATGTTCCCTCATTATTTTATTTTCATTTCTCTCTTTTTTAATTGTACTATATGTCCATATTTTTCTATCCCATCATCATTAAACATTTCTAAATTCATTCATATTTTTTTCCTTTACTTCATGACTATTTCTCTTCCTTAACTTCTCTTCCCATAGAATGTTGTGTCATTTCTTAAATTGAAGTATATATTCTTTCTCATTTATTAACTCATTGTGAATTTTTTTGGACCTTATTCTTCAGTATCAGTACTATTACATATAGTAATTTCCATAACATGCTACATTGGATTAAATTTATCATTAATCATCATTCTTCCCTTTATCTCTCAAATTATTTTATCTAGTCATCTTCTATACTTGGATTTCAAAGTCTGGGACAATTGAATGGGTATTTTGAGAAAATTGGTCAATCCTTTTATCTTTTAAAAAAAAATTCCTTGATTACACTAGATGTGAGACTGTAGATCAATAAAAATGTAATTGTCTAGCTTAGCATCAAACTCTAAAAGGCTACTATGAGACTACATGTCAATATCTCTAAGACATCATATACAAAGATGAAAATGAGGCATAACATCCCTTATAAGAGAAAAAATATATTTCCAAATTGATTGATCAATCAATTGTTTTTTAAAATCACTAAACTCTAAATTTGTTTCAAAATCATGTGAATAGAGACTAGTAATACCATCAAAAACTGTAGCCTACATCCAACACTATCATATAAATAGTCCTATAGAAACCATCATGCTAATAACCAAAAAAAATCCAAAATCTAAATATTATATCAGCTAAGAAGCCCAACCATACCTATATATAGAATGAAACATCATAAAAACCACCTATACACTTTGAAACTATATATAACAGCGAGCATGGATAGAAAATGATGAATATTAGACTCAAAAAACCACACTAAACACTCAGATCCTCTTCATCACACTTCAAATCCACCTAAGAATACCACCAATTAAATACAATGTGTAGCGACCCTCCACACCATAAAATGAATAAAAAATTGATACCATTCATAGATATCAGTGCATATGTCACAAATCCAAATTATCTACTAGTATTTTCCCCTTACATGAAATTAAAATTATTTTTCATAATAGATTATCAGTAACAACAAAGAATATCAGGCTTCAGTATCACTCTATGTCTGCCTTAAATGCAAACCAATCTAGATCTGACTTAGTCCAAAGTCAAGGCCTCTTACTAAAAAAAAGAGTCTCACAAGTAATAAAATTAGAAATAAAAAATCCAAATCCTTTCAATCAGTCTAAAGATCCCTTAAAACCAAGTATGAGAAGAAAGAATCATGTTGTGGTTAGCCACATGACCTCCCTAACCACTAGTGCATTGAAATCTCCTAGAGTTTTTTATAGGTTTCTACTAGTTATCTTGATTATTTATTTTATCCTATTTAAAGAAATAATCAATGATATAATCTACTTTCACTGGACTGGTAGTCTTAAAACAATTTTTATAATCCAAAAGAATACTTCAAATAAGATATTTTGGATTGAACATATCAAATGAATTACCAGTGGAGACCTTACATGTCACCTTTCTATCAATTTGTTGAACAAGGCCACTAATTACATTATAAGTGTCCTAAGTTGTGGGAAAAACTAAACCTGAAGTTCCTATCCCATTGAAATTAGAGAGTCCTATCTTAGAAGCAACCAATTTGGAAGGTTCATGACCAAAGGAAAAAGGACCAGCCCTCTTCTATAGAACACTAAAAACTATCTGTTTAACCAATTTTTTCTCTTTATAGACTATTTAAAACCAATATCCTTCACAATTAAAATAGAAAATCCTTATTTGGAAGTATAACTTCCTAGATAAATGGATGGATGGATTATGGATGAAGCGGAATGAATGGATAGTGAAATCATATTTAATTTTCATGCCTCTATTTATGGAAAATAAAATCATATGCCTCTCTTTATAAATAGATAGTGAATGGAAAATGAAATATTATGCCTCTCTTGATGACTATCTTTATGAATAGGCAGTGAATGGATAATGACATTATATTTTTATTTTCATGATTCTCTTTATGGAAAGTGTAATCATATGACTCTCTCTATGACTCTATTTATGAATGGAGAATGAATGGACAATGAATGGACAATGAAATCATATTTTATTTTCAACCTCTTCTTCTTCTATAGTCTATAAATATTCTACCTATAGAAGTTTTATGCCTCTCTTTATGATATATGAAATCATATTTTATTTTTATGCATGTATATGTCTCTTTTTCAATATATGATAATAATGATATTTAATTATTGGAAGTGGAAAGAAACATTCAACACCTTTTATTCCTAGTTTTGAGAATACTCAGCCTTTATGAATTTATTATTGTTAATGAATCAAATGAATGAGTATTATATCTTTAGCCTCTCTATGGGATTTCAAGGTTATGTAATAATGAAATATCATATCTTGTCCTAGACATGTGTTTTTATCCAACCACTACTTTATATTTGATGAAATATGGGTAAAAAAAATAAAAAGTACATGAGTCCTTTATAGTTCACATTATATGGTATTGTAGTAGGCAATGAATCCTTTCCTTACTAATGATTTCTATGATTGAAGACATGTCAGGGGAACATGCACCCGATCTACATCATTTTGCAAAGCTATCTGCATCTACGGGTTGAGGTATGTATGAATGTAAATGTGTTTATTTTTTTTAACTAAGAGTTAAAAATATATACACACATATGTCTAATTATGTATGAAATTTTCAATAGGATTAGTCTCAACCACTTATTCCTCTTGTTGGAGAGGCTTTAGTCATGGTATTTCATCATGGAATTCTGACAAGACCCTTAATGTATCATTTTACAAGACATAACATCCTGTGAGAGTGGGTTCCCCTACATTTATTCACTAGTTGGGTCATACCATATGAAAACCACACATATTTTCATTTACTACATATTATTGGGCTTTATTCCTCCAGGATACATTAGATCAGATATGGAGGAAAGTTTAGGTAAGAGGACCATTTTACTTTCTTAGCTATGTTTAAAAAATTCTAACATTTGTGACAATTTTTTTATTAAATTGAATAGTATGAGAGTGTTCCCTAATGATTTTCAACCAGTGTGTATGGTCAAATTTTATAAAATTTGGAAACATTATAAAGTAAGAGTTAATAGGGAGCACTATGTACCAAATACGAGTGCCCCAAAGATTCTAGACAGAGTACCGATAGGTGTTCTCCTATTTCAATGGCATGAGTTAGTTTCATATTAGTCCATTGAGGCTAAAATGATGAGTCTATTTAATTTTTTTTATATATTTTGAAGAATTTTTATAATTTTACATGTTTGAAATTTGAATTAATTTAATGTAGGAGGTGGTAGCACATCATTTCAAGAATCGTGTGTTGTAGGGACCACCTCACAGGTTTGGGACTCATAAAATGTCCTAGATTTGGCATGATGTATTTATTATAAATTTTTTAAATTTATTATTTAATATGGTTTGGTATTCTATATTTATATCTTATTGGTATAAAATTATGAGAGCAAAGTTTACTGAATGATAAAATTTCGGTGTGGATGACGACTCATGATTGAAATGATTCATAGGTTGCAACTCTTATAGTAATTTATTATAATAATTATCAATACTTACATAAATCTATATATAAATATATATTTATATTTATATATTACACAGGCTCAAATTTAGGTTGAGTTAGAGAATCTTCTAGAGGACCAAAAATAACTTACTATGCGAAGGTATGAGATATTCCATCGCATTATTGTTTATGATGGACATGGATAAAACCTGATATATGGAACATGGATTACTTGTTATATAGTTTCATTAATTGAGGATGCGGCTCCTGTTGTTGCTGGGATGAAATAGTAGGTGATATATTTGGAGGCATAGATGCATGCTTCTGAGGAGGTAAATGCGCAACTATTAGTTGAGGTTAGATCACTGCAAGAATATATGTGCCTGGGAGATGGTGTAGGGGATCCTACAACATAGGTTTATAGAATATTTATCTATTTATTTATTTATCACATTCGTTATTATTATATTCATAATTTTTATTTTTTTTAGTCCCCTTCCACATCAGATAGAGGTAGAAGCCATGGTCTCACATGACACATCAGATTCAAGAGGTGTGTTTTGTTTTATCTTTTTGATTTCTTATTCAAATTGACTATCTCATTTTGTTTTTGTATTTACAGTAAAGTCACAAATCACATTTACACTTTAATTAAAATGAAATTTGACCAATTAGAAATTCAAAACCAACTAAATACATTTATACTAATGAGAAATCATATGAAAATAACCAGCAAGTGATTTTTTAGATTTAAATTTCAACCATGCGTCATATGTGTAAAATCCCAAAATTAGTAGTTAGAGAACTTACATTATATATTGAACCCAGTTATTTAATCAATAGAAGAGTTCATAACATATTTTAAACTATTTTGGGAACTCACAGTAGATCATAGGTAAAGTTAAAGTTCCATTTTTAATGATAATTGTTTGGGAAGATTATTATATTTCCCCAACTACCCAGATCTAGATATGAAATTTTGAGAGATCAGAGAGTTTTTCATCTGTACTAAGGAAATCCTCAATGATGAATCAAAGGAATTATTCAATGGAATCCTCTTGGAGGAAGATCCCAACTGATGTGTTGTTACCTAGTCTCAATTAGGCAGTATCAACATGAAAGATTATTATAAATTCATTTATGTTAATTCTCAATAGGATAATGAAAAGTGGGGTTAAAAACATTGGAACAAATAAATACATTCCAATAATAGATACTTAGAGATAATGTTATCCAACACAGGGGAGTCCGGTGCACTTATCATTTCAATTTCCATCTGCAACCACAAAGTTAGTCAGATGATGATAATTTATTATATGAATATTGATCTAGGTTCATCAAGAATTTCCCTATATATCTATTAAATATACCCCTCATATTCAATTCACTTTAGCTCTTTCTTACTGCATGGTTTGATGAAGATGGTTTTTCTTCCAGCATCGGACAATCTAAGAATAATGCTTTTGTTATAGGTTTCTAGATTATATGGATGAGCTGTAATGACTCTAGGAACATGAAAAATTTGAGCCCTATATAAAACTTTTATACATATACAAGAGATGTATGATGAATTTTCCATCACCCTGCATCTTTTAGTGGTTGAAATGGTCTACGTTTCACTTTTAAAATTATTCTTATGACATAAAAAATCAAACATTAAATTCCATTATCTTTTCACTTTCTTCAGTTCATAGATAAATTTATTCTTCTTACAAAATATTTTCTAGTTCTATTCTTCCATTAAACCTATTTGTTTCATCATGTAAATTACTTCTAATAAATATCCATGAAGGAAATCTGTATTTACATTCATATTTTCCATGAACTTACATTCTAATGCCACTATTATTAACACTATTTGGATAGTTTCAAGTTTAAATATCAATGAGAAAATATCTAATAAATAAAACCCTTTTTATCATTAAAAACCCTTTACCACTATCCATGTCTTGAACAAATTCTCCTCATCAACCTCTTCCATCAAATGATAAGTTGAATTTTTCTAAAGTGATCATTTCCCTTATTATATGTTAGCCAAATCCAATGTTTCATTAGAATTCAATGATGTAATTTCATCATTCTTTATTGACTCCCATTATTTTGAGTCACTATGTGATGATTATTATTATAGGAATTCAGTTTTACTTGTATCCATTAAAAGAAGGAAATTAATGTTTTCCCTAAACTACGAAACCTGTCAATTGATTTTGGTTGATATCCTCAACTGAATAATCTTCTCTATTTTGTATGGATCTTCTCTATATCTTCTAGAATCATAATATCTTGTAGTCGCACATGAGATTTATCTATCACTAAAAATTCTATAATATAATTCAGTGTCCCTATAATAATATTTTTAGTACTTTATTCTATGATATCTAGATCTTTGTCCATTCCAATGTGTCTACTAAGATCAACTTGTACTATGATATTTGGATAATTTCAATTAATATCCATTTTCCCATTTTTCGATCCTTTTAGAAAACCTCCTCATTATATTGATAATCTTGACTCTGGATGAATTGTCACCTATCATAATCCCATATTCAAGATTCAAATTTTTTATCTCCATATATAATATGAAAATAAAAATATTATTATTCTTTGAGCATATATCGATTCATAGTATCAACATTAATATATTCCAAGATTATAAAGAAATAATTATGGTTATCATCATGATGTTTATTAGAACATATCCCCTTTAGATAATCCTATTGTGTTTGGTGTAAGATCTATTTTATTGATCAAGTTTTAGAGATATGGAATTTCAGTCACCAAGTGTATCGTATGGGGGATAATAGATAGAGACAAAAAAAACCAAACCATATAGGAGCTCTAGTGGATAAATTGAATCCCCCTCTCTAGACCTCCAAGTTGATGATCCCCCAAATTGATGCGTGTTTATTATTTTTATTATTTAAGTGAAAATTCATCCTTAAATTATCATTTTTATTATCCTTACACCATAGCACAATCACTAGACCATGGTAAATCATCTTCTTTGAAAATTACTCTTCACTATTTCTATAGTGAAATCGAATCATCTTTGCTGCAAGCCCCATGATAGTCCATTTTCCAACATAACCACTCTTCATCCAAGATGCAGGAAAACCACTCACACTACAAGAGGTCCCATGAAAACCTTGATCAAATTTACTTTTATATTTAAAAATTCTCATATTTACCTCTACACCACTTTGTAGTTACCTCTATGCATCCTTTAAGATCCTCTTTTTATGTCATAGAATCCTTTAATTCCATGAAAATTATATCACATCATGGTTTATTATTCATGAAAAATGGTACATAGGCACATATAAAAACCCTATAGTGAAAATAAACTCTCTACATCATATCAATATTCATACAGAAAACCCTTGTGGTGTAATGCCACTATGAAATGTCTAGTTTCAGGTCAACAGATGTATGTTCACTATAAGAACCAGTAATGTGAGTTAAAAAAATGTTTTAATTGATCCTTAAATTATTAGATCAATAAAATCACATCGAATGGTGTGATTTCACCAAAATTTTAAAGAACAAATACAATGAATTAATCTAAGGGATAGAGAATATTAGAAGTTTGAGTGTGGGAACACATAGCAGAATCTTACAATTCATATACTCAAGAAGTATTTTATTTTAGAGGATATAGTGGGGAAAATAGAATGGGAAACTTTAGGTATATGAATAGAAGTATGATGTAAGTTAAGTGAATCTAAAAGTTCATGAGTTACACACACATTGATGATGGGACATCGATGAATTTACTAGTGAAAGAGGTAAAGGGAGATTCCTTAAAGTCATTTGGAGTGAAATAGAGATGACCTAAAATTGTTCACTGAGTGTTTGAAGTTGATGTAACAAATTTTAATGACAATTATATATTAATCATACCAATAAAGGATCATCCAGAAATATATAATGGTGGTGATGGATGGATAACCAACCGAGGACCACTATAAATAGTGGGATTCAACTACCTATTTAAATTTTAGAAAAACTATTCATGTAAGTGATTATAATTACTAAAAAAAGAATAGGTGGATTTGGTAGGAGGACCATATGGGTTTATATAGGTGACGTAGGAATTATCGACACTTGGATCTCATACCCTAATTGCTTGGTATGATCAAAAATTACATTCATCCATCAGATTTAGAGTTAAATGATGAATAACATAAAACATGTCAATATACCAATAAAACACTCTTGGATTGACATGAAATCATGGGAGAATGATCACTGGGATATTTTTTATCTACAGGAATCAAAACTGCATCCATCAGATGCTCATGTCATCCGATATGATGGAAAATAATGAGTAACATTGACTTGTGTTATTAAAATGACATATCTCCCATAAGGGGTAAAATGAGGAAACAAATTCTGATTAATGTGAAAATATAGTAAAACATTTCTATAATCATATGTGATCTATTATAATCAACCATGCATAAATCTGATGTCTGGATTGGTCGGTATAATTAAAATTTCATTTTCATATTTATTATAATTTTTGTATTAATGGGAAAATCATGTGTTTAGGGGTTAAAACTAACCAAAAACCTTAGATTAACATGAAATATTAGGAAAATGATCTTTAATTCATTTAAAATCTCTATTAATCATAATCACATGGATTAGATACTTTAATATTTTGGTATGATCAAAAATGGAATTTGTCACTCAGATTTGGAGTGGAGTGAAAAATCATGTAAAAGTGGATAATACTGAGAAAAAACACTTAGATTGACATGAAATCATGGTACAACAATAACTAATATGTTTTTTATTTATAGTAATCAACACCATATTTATCGGATGTTCGTGTCACTCGGTATGATAGAAAAGGATGGGTAATGTTTTCTAGTGTTATTAAAATGGCATATCATCTATCAGAGGGTCAAAAATGAGAAAACGACTTATTATTGATGTGAAAAACTAATATAAAATTTCTCAAATCATATGCAATCTATTATAATCAACCATGTTTCAAATAAATACATGGATTAGTTGATACAATTAAAAGTTCATTTTTATATTTATTACTATTTTTGTAATAATGATAAAATCATATGTGTAGAGGTCAAAACCGACCAAAAGAGTTTCGATTGATATGAAATATTAGGATAATGATATTTAAGTAATTTAAAATATTTAGGAAGTATCAAAATGTGGATTGGATACTGAAATTGATCGATATGATCAAAAGTGATGTTTGTCTCTCAGATTTGAAGTTAAGTGAAAAATCACATAAAAGGGTTGAGTACTAAGAAAACACACTTAGATTGACATGAAGTCATGGGAGAACAATCACATATATGTTTTTGATCTATATGAATCAAATATATATCCATAAATTTCTCTTGTCTCCTAATATGATGGAAAATGATGTTCAATATTGTCTTGTGTTATTAAAATGACATATCTCCCATGGGGGGGGGGTCAAAAATGATCAAATGACTTTTAATTGGTGTGTGAATCTAGGAGAAAATTCCTTAAATAATATGTGATCTATTGGAATCAACCGTGCATCAATTAGATACCCATATTGATTGGTATTTGGTAAATTTAGTTTTTAAATTTTAATAGTCATTACTTAACTGATAAATAGTGTAATCAGATATTTCTGATTAGCTTATCCTCATTTTTATATTTATGATTATTTATATACATAACACTATAAATACTATTTTAATTATTATATATATATATATATAATAATTGGATAATTTTGAATAATGTTAAATATATTAATTTTTATTTATTTGATTAATTTTATTGTGTATATTACCACGTAGGTTGATGAAGATAGAAGATTGGAAGGATCTATAGCTATTTGGATCTCTTTTTTTTCTAGATTGTTGTTTTTTATTTTCTATTTTTGTTCTCTGGAATTTTTTTAGTTCAATATTTGGTGGTTGTAAAAAATCTATAGTTTTTAGTGATTTATACAGTATAGTGACCACCTTAGGCAGTCACTAATATGAATAATCTTTGCCCCTTTCTATGATGGTCTCTAATGATCTTAATTTTGGGCGACATTAGAGACCTCCTATGCCAGTCACTAATCATCTTCCCTGTGATCACCCCTGCGATCATCTGGTGGAACCCTATAACAACCTCTAATGGTAGTCTATATTTCCCTTTAGTGACGGGCCAACTATGACTACCAAAAAGTTGGTTGGTGGTCACTAAAGGCCTTCTATGACTACTTTTGAAAATTTCTAAAGGTCGTATTTATAGTAGTTCATGTGCAGGATCGACCATGTACCTTTGAAACCATGACACACAAAATACATCATGCATACCTTGGTAGTGAGATGGAAGGTCCAAAAGATATGTCCCTGTTCCATCCCGTTTAGTGATCATGAAGGGTCCTACAAACCATGGTGCTAGCTTTCCTTGCTTTCTCATACGTCAGTGACCTAATCGAGGAATCACTCTCAAGAAAACCTAACTACCCACATCGAACTAAAAAGGTATCCTCTTATGGTCGAAATATGATCTCTACCTAATCTGAGTAGTGACCAACCTCTTTTGAATCAAATGCACTCTCTCATAGGTCTCCTGAACCATGATGAGGCCAAAAACTACTACATCACCCACCTCATGTCAACAGAGCGGTGATTGACATGACCTCTCATAAATAGTCTTGTAAAGTTCCATATGAATCAAAGTCTGATAATTATTGTTATATGAAAACTCAACCAAGGCTAAGTGATCATCCCATGATCTACCAAAGTATAGGATGAAATATTGAATCGTATCCTCCAATATACATTAAGCCACTCATAATGTATGTATATCTGAGGATGTTATGGAATGATCAATCTCAACATAGTTATTAGGTCCTTTTACAAGCCCTGTTAGAAGTGCAACATAAATCACAAACCTCTATCTAAAATAATGCTCAAGGGAACCCCATGTAGGCATACAGTCTCTATGACATAGTTCATTCCCAGCTCCTCCACTGAGTGAGTCTCTCTGATCAGTGAGAAGTGAGCAGTATTCATTAATCAATCGAATATCACCCATACCAGGTCATGACTCCTTGGGGTCCTGGGTAGTTGATAGCCCTGTGGGCATCATTAATTCCCACCGGGTTACCGAATTTAGAAAGTTAAAACACAAAACAAAAAAATTTCTAAACTATAGGGTAGTATAGGATATGAAATTTTGAGTTAGAACCCATAGAGATAGGGTTGGAGAAAATATTAATCAAATAAAATAAACTTAAACTAATTTTGAATAAAATCTAAACTATAGAGCATGGATTTTTGAAGAATGGGGGAGATGACAATAAAATAGGTGCTGGGCAGCAATGATTCCATCTTCATAGTTTGACATGGTATGATATAATTAATTAGAAATTATGCAATAATCAGAATCAGGTCATAGTTAGTTCAATGGTCATGATAAATGCTCTCCATCCTAAATTCTACTTTTCTCATGGTCATATACTTCAGATTACAAAGAATGGATAACCCAAAACCTTATTTAAAGATAGGGAAAATGAAAACCCAATGGTCATGGTGGAAGTATAAACCCTATATTACCATTAAATAAATGTATTCATTCAATCCCAATAATGGTCATGCTCAAAGAGAAAGAAATTAAAACCATTCCCCAACCCCATTCACAATGTTCATTCCAAAATAATTAGGAAATAGATAGACTTGAAGAGAAGATATTAAATCCCAACATGAATTGAAATTAAATATAAAATTCATCATATATCCAATCCCCATTCATCACGCTTTCCTCAGCACAAAGAAATCACCCGCTCATGCTAACCATGAGAAGGTGTAGAAAAATAAAGAAATAAAAATCCTACAGAAGTGGTGAAGTAGGTGCTGCACCTTCGTCCAGTGGAGTCTGGTGGTGGTCATCCGTTCAGATCTAGAATTCTCAAAATGGTGCATCTAGGGGCTCTATTTATAGGCACTGAATGGGGTATTCTTGATGCAGTTAATTATGTGTACTGAAGGTATATGTCATGTACTCATGGTTTTCGTTTGCATCCGCATGCGTGAGTTTCATATGCTGATTTGAATCTTTGAATCACTACGTGACGTGTAAGTGAAGTACACAATGTGTAATCCTTATCTGAGTTGCCTTTACATCCGCGTGGATCTTTCATTTATCGCATTAATTAATTTTGAACTTTGAATTCTATCACATCATGTACTGAAGGTACACAATGTTTATTGCTCATTCACAACATATATGCATGTCACAAATTGTCTTGGAATCATGTCACTAACTGATACTACACATCGTGTACCGATGATTCACAATGTGCAGTTCCTTTTTCTTCTCCTAGATCTCATATTTCCTTGGTTTCTTCAGTTAGGTGTCTTATAAGTGCTCCATGATTATTCTCAAAAATCCAGTGTCGTTCCGCTTCACTTCACTCATGGCGTAAAGTGTCATTCAACTCATTTATCCATAACTTTTCATTCCTTTTTCAAATATCTATTATTTCCTACCAAAAATCATAAAACAAGTAAATAAATTCCAAAATTGGAAAGATTATACATTTATTTACAAGAATTCATTTATCAAAACACCTTAAAATACATGCATGGAATAGACTTATTAGTAGCCCGATCAAAAATTCCATCATGACATGCTCTCATTTCCATATGGGTATAAGAAGTAGATTAAGTAAAACACTAGGTCATTAATGATTAACCTTAATCCTCTAACACATAAGACATTAAGAGATGAAACTAGCAATTTACCTCTTTATCCCTGTCTACTAAAACTGATATATGAAGTGGTGATACATCTTGGTCTCACTAGGATATAATGGATATCTAGAGGCATGAAAATTTCTCATAATCTCCACTCTAATAAAAGTAGATACTAACACTCTCCACTACATCCTAATCACATAAATTTCACTCAAGGTCCACCTGAGTATCGGGTCACCCCCAACTAGCTTCTCCCTCATCACAACACACTCTGGGTATGGATTCTGACTAGTATTCACCCAGTCCAAAAGATAAGATGTAATCACCAAAGGGGAAAAATTCATAGATCCCTGATCCTCTAAGGAATGAACCCTACAGTCATCTAATAATCTCATAAAGTGCCACTTATCCTTGGAAGAATTCTTTCCAACCTCCTACTCAACATGTGTATTATGACTAAGAGAATACGAAATCAAGAGGTAGTGTCACCAACAATTTAGTACATGGATCATGATCTCAAGCTCATGATCATGTGCAGGGTAGTTCCATTTGTAGGGTTGTAGCCGACAAGACCCATAGGCTACTACCTTCTCTCTCTTCATTACTACTACTCCTAGAAAAATGACAGATGCATCACATCACACTGCATAACCAATCCTAGGATTAGGGAGTATTAGTACTGGAGCTATTTTAAACCTTCTCTTTAGCTCAAGGAATTCCTCTTCACACTGGTACCACCACTAAAATATCACTCCTTTCTTTATTAGCTCTATCATGGGTGCTAATAGTCAGGATGAATCTGGGATAAACCATCGATAATGCCCCATTAAACCCAGAAATATCCTAATCAAAAACACATTATAAAGACATGTCCAAGAAATTACTATATAAAATTTCTCAGGGTCCATGGATAAATTCATCTTAGATACCACATTTCCTAGGAACCTCTCCTATTGAACCTAGAATTCACACTTCAACAACTTAGCATAAAGGTGATGTGCTCGAAGTGTACTCTAGACTATCTCTAGGTTCCTAGAATGCTGATCAAGTGTCGATGAGTAGATGAGGATGTCATTGATAAAAACTATAACAAATGAGTCTAGGTAGGGGTGGAAGATATTCCTCATATGAGCTATGAACCCTATTAGTTCATTCGTTATCCCAACTGACATCAACAAGTACTCATACAACCCATAACTACTTAGAATGCTATCTTTAGAGTATGCTCCTCCCTAAATTGAAACTAGTGATATCTAAACTGTAGATAAATCTTAAAGAACCACTAAGCTCCCCGTAACTGATCAAAAAGGTCATAGATCATGGGTAATGGATATCGATTCTTCACCATCACTTAGTTAAAATTCTGGTAATCAACACCGAGATTAAGATTACCGTCCACCTTATGGGAAATAAAAATAGGTGCACCTCATGGTGAAATACTAGGTCTGATAAATACCTTCCTCACAAAGTCTTCTAGATGTAACTTAAGCTCCTTCAGCTCGGTTGGTGCCATACAATATGGGGGTATCAAAATGGTTTATGCACCTGGTATGAGATCTAAATCAAATTCAACACCTCTATCAAGATGGATCCCTATTAATTAATCTATTAAAATTTACAGATAGATATCCATAACTAGTGGAAAAGATGAGGGAGTTGTCATTAATCTTGTAGAAATATCCAAGCATTCCATCTGTTCTGTGATCATCTTGATCTAACTCAAGTCTGACCACACTATGCCTATTACCAATTCCCACTATCCAGTCATCATGAAAATCTCTCCCTTATGTAAGGTAAAGGAAACCCAACTTTTATAGAAATCAACGTGAGCTCAGAAATTGGTTAGCTAGTCCATGTTGAGAATCACATCAAAATCTGTTATCTCTATAATCATGAATTCTCACAGATTTCCATAGCCAACGATGACCAATGGACACTCTAGGAATTAGTAAAGATATTCCACTCTTATGCACAATGGAATATCAAGGGAGAATAACTTAGAGAATAACTTAATTGGTAAATCAATCCCAATAACTACTTGTGAAGATATAAAAGAATGAGAAGCATCAATATCGAATAAGGCAATAGATAGAGTGGAAGTGATCAAAATCATACCTAAAACGATGAATATTCCCTCCCCACCATCCATCAAAATCAAATCCACCACAAAAACACATCCTATATTAACTCTATAACCCTTACCCTGAGTCACTATCATCTAAGAAGTCTGTATCCTCTACCGAGAACCCCAAATGGATCTCTGGGTTGATGATTGTGCCCATCCTATACCTTGGTGGAGACCTGCTCTCAAGGATCTATGGAAAAATTCCAAGATATAGACTGTCTTTTCACACTATCGGCACTTGATCTTGGGTTCTGTACAAACCAAACTGTAGTTTCCAAAATTCCCAAAATTAAAGTACTACAGGTCACCTTCATAAGGATCCAAAGAGACTAAACTCTGCTAAAATTTCATGCCATTGCTCGGTTTCATGTTCATAACCTTTGTAATGACCTGCAAATTCTCATTGGCTTGAGAGCACAACGAGTCATTACTTGACCTTAAGAGACATACCCAAGATGCCAAAGGCTGGAAATAAATTCCATAGGGTTTCAAATACAAGTGGGGGATGATTTAACCTTTAACAAATAATCTAATAAACAAACCAAGCATTCACTATATGATGCATGAACAAAAAAATACAACTCAACTACTTTATGTATCTCAAAACCACATCAAAGTATGAAATAATAGAAAAATAACCAAGTACCAAAGTAGACCATGGATAAACAACACATGAATCTCTACAAGACTCCATGCTCCACAAGCTCCAAGCTCCAAAATCTCTAAACAACCCAAACATCACGAGGTAGTGCTAAAAACGTGGGAAACGTTACCTTTTCCCCTGTCCTGGAAGATAGAATCTGAAAAGCACCAAATTTCCAAAGAAGGGGTGAGTATAAAACTTAGTAGGTTTTACCCAATGAATTCCCTACTCATTTTACTAGGATATAAAAGTTATCCACATTTATATAAAATAGTTTTTTATAAAGCAATTTACCAAAACAGTTTATAATCAAATATAAACAAGTTCCAAAAACTGTTTACAACCAAGTGAAAAAAATGAATGAAACCAATTTCCAACAAGTTATTTTTCCATAAAAATAACTAATCAAAGCTTAAAACTCAGTTCTTATTATCATTTTGCATACTCATTCCATAGTTCACCACACACCCACACATACATGCTTCGTTTGAGAGTTCCATACTCATGATCGGTCTCTGGTCCAATTACCTTGTTTCCCAATGACACACACCCCCAATCCAGGGTCACGTCCATTGTAATCCAATGTTACTCATCCCTTAATAAGGTCCCATTAAGCATGAACTCACACCAACACCATTTATTCCAAATACTTCCATTTCCACAATAAACCATTTCAATAAAACTGAACTTTTATTGAAAACCAAAGCACAACCAATTTCAAAGCAACATTTAATTTCAATAAAACTTTTCCCTTTTATTGAAAACATCTATTCCCAATCATGTGCCAAAAATCCAGGAAAATCCCCATTTTTAAAATCCATATTTTAAAATCAAGAACCAAAGTTCTATTTCAAAATCCCCATTTTTCCAGATTTCACAACCATCACTCAAGAAGGTTTCCAATAAGTTTTAAAAAACCAAATAACAATCAATTCAACACCACAAATACAATTTTAAAGTAATCACATTAGTTGTACTAGGTGGATTTGATAAAGAAGCCTCCTACCTCAATGGTTTTGATGAAAACCCCAATGAACGAAGAACACTCAATAAAACTGGGTCGATTCTCTAAGAACCCACCTTTGATCTCTTCTCCTAACAAGACCGAGACCAAATCTCATCATATTTGTCATCCACACACCTAGATCTACCCGTAATGGGCATAGATCTAAGAAACTGAAAGAAGAGGAGAAGTAGATCTAAGTAGATCTAAGGAACTAAATAAGAACAAATAAGAACGATCACATACCACAAGAATTAGCTTCGATTCTCCAAGGGAAGCCTTCATATCACCTCTGGAATGATGGGAGAACCTTCTTTGTCCTAAAGAGGAGAAAAATCCCGAGTTATGGCTGCTTAGGAGAAAAAACAAGCCACTTAGAGGCAAAAATGTGTGAGATCCACTTTTTTAGGATCTCACTTAAGTTACCGCATGGTTAGACAAACCATGAACTAATCATGCGTTAGCCACTACCTCAGCAAACCCTCGCATGATCTCATCACACAGTCTTCCAAACCGTGCTCCAACCATGCAGGAGCCACTGCCACAAAATGACCAACTACGCACGGTTTGGCCTCACAGTTAGACAAACTGTGCACCGCCCGTGCGACTTCCCCTTTGCCTCAAAACTTCATTAAAAGTTCTCACCACTCTACCCTTAATCAACCTTAACTTTATAACCATGAAAAGCATAAAGTAAGGGTTAAATACCAGAAAATGGGGGTAATAAATTCTCCCCACCATTGGTATTTCTGTCCTTGGAAAGTAGAAAACCCTCACCCAACTGAAAGAGTTCCGGACACTGCTCTTTCATTTCCTTCTCACGTTCCCAAGTTTCTTCCTGAATCTGACCATGCTGCCATAAAACCTGCACTAAACCAATGATTTTCCATGCAAGACTTTCTCTTGCCTATCCACAATCCATACCAGAATATGTATCAACGAAGCATCTGACTCTAGGTCAATGTGATCCCATCTGATCACATGGTCAGGATCAGGATGATACTTTTTCAACTGAGATACATGGAACACATTATGCACCAAACTGAACCGTGGTGGTAATTACAACCGATATTCCACCTCTCCGACCCGTTCCAGTATCTTGAAAGGGCCTATTTATCTAGGATATAACTTTACCTGCTTCTCGAAATGACAATATCCATGCCTTGGAGATATCCTCAAGAAGACAAGATCACCCACAATGAATGACCACGGTCTTCGATGGTGATCTACGTAAGATTTATGATGACTCTGAATTGTCCCCATACTCTTTCTTATCAATTGGATCTTCTCCATTGTTTCTTGGACAAGTATCATCCCAACTAGTGAAGTTTCCCCTATTTCCACCCAACATAGTGGAGAACGACAAGGACACCCATAAAATTCTTCAAATGGAGCCATGTGTATCGAGGCTTGATAACTGTTATTGTATGAGAAATCCACCAAGGGTATATGATCCTCCCATGAGCCACCAAAATCCATTACACAAGCCCAAAACATGTCTTAAAACATTTTTATCATCCACATAGATTTCCCATCCGTCTGAGGATGATACGCCATTCTCATAGTCAACTGAGTCCCAAGAACTTGTTGTAAGGATTTCCAGAAACGAGATGTGAACCTCAGATCTCTATCTGAGACTATTGAAACTGGTACACCATGCCTCTTTACCACTTCTCAGATGTATATTTTTGATATATCCTCCACCGTATGAGTTTCATGAATAGGGATGAAATGGGCCGACTTGGTAAGACGATCCACTATCACCCATATGACATCGTGTTTCTGAACCATTCGTGGAAGACCTATAACAAAATCCATCGCTATCTAATCCCATTTCTACACTGGGATAGGTAAAGACTACAACATTACTGTTGGTCTCTAATGCTCTGCCTTAACTTGCTGAAAAGTTAAGCATTGCGAGACGAACTCTTCCACCTTTCTTTTCATGTTGCTCCACCAAAACTATGCCTTCAATACCTTATAAATCTTCTATGTACCTGGATGTATAAACCATCTCAAATGGTGGTAAGCATGAAGGAGTTGTTCCTGAAAATCTATAGGTACAACTATCTAATCTCTAAAGCACAAAATTGAACTCCCATTAAGTTTCCATCTTTCAATGGTCTCCCCACCATTGAGTTTTGAATTCATAACCAGACATTCTACATCAGATGTTTGTGCCTCTTTGACCATTTTTACCAAATCAGGAACAAGCGTAGCTGAAAAGAAAACCACAACATCACCTCGGTATTCACATTTCATGTGCATGTTGGCTAGGACCGATATAAACTGCCATTCATCTGAAGATTATTTTTCCAACTGAGCATATGAATTTATACTCAATGTATCCACCACTGAATTCCCTTTTCATGGTGCATACATTAAGTCAAAGTCAAACATCTGGAGATACTCCATCCATATCCTTTGTCTTAGATTCAAATCTCACTGTGAGAAAATATGTTTCAAGATTTTTTGGTCTGTAAACACAGTGAATTTCTCACTAAATAGATAGTTTCTCTATTTTTTCAAGGTATGGATGACTCTAGCTAACTCCAAATCATGTGTTGGGTAATTCTTCTCATGAAACCTCAACTGCCTTGAACCATAAGCAACCACATGGTCTCCTTGCATGAGAACACAACCCAACCCTGATCCCAAAGCATCATAGTACACCACATACCCCTATCCTGATTCTAGAAAAATCAAGATAGGTGCTGATGTAAGCTAAACATTCAATTCCTGGAAAGACTTATAGAATTCCTCTATCCATTGGAATGTATCATTCTTCTTTTTCAGAGATATCATTGGTGAATCTAGTCATGAGAAATCATGCACAAAGTGTCGGTAGTAACCATGTAGACCAAGGAAACTTCGTATCTCAAAGACATTCTTCAGTGGTTACCACGAGATAAAAACTTCTATCTTTTCAAGATCAATAGAAACACATTTTTCAGAAATGACATGGCCAAGAAAACATAATTCATGTATCCAAAAATCACACTTTGATAATTTGGAATACAAATGGTGATCTCTCAAGATTTTTAACATTGTTTCCAGGTGCTCCTCATGGTCAACCCTTATCTTTGAATAGACCAAAATTTCATCCACAAACACCACAACAAAAGAATTTAGATATTGTTAAAATATCTGATTCATCAATTCCATGAAGACTGCGGGTGCATTTGTTAGACCGAAAGGAATGACTACATATTTATAGTGGCCATATATACTTTTAAAATCTATATTTAGAATATCCTCTTTCCGAACTCACAATTGGTGATATCCTGATTGCAAGTCAATCTTAGAGAACCATAGTGCTCCCCTTAATCGATCAAATAGATCATCAATGCGTGGGAGTGGATACCTATTCTTTATCGTAACTTGGTTAATCTTACGATAATCAACACACAATAGAAGAGTTCCATCTTATTTATTCACAAACATGACTGGTGATGCCCACAAAGACGTACTTAGCAGAATAAAACCCTTGCTTTCCAGTTATTCCAACTACACTTTCAATTCCCTTAACTCTATTGGTGCCATCCTATAAGACAGAAGGGAAATAGGAATGGTCTCCGAAAGGAGATCAATCGTAAAATCCATTTATCTTAGAGGTAGTAACCCTAATAAGTTCTTGGGGAATACATCTGGAGATTGATCCACAACTACTAGAAAACTATTTTCCTTGATCTCTTCCATTGATGCCAAAGTCAATGCTTCCAACTGATAAGATATCGTTCCCACCGTTGGTGCCAACAAGCTCTTTTCTCCTTTCTTTACCATCCTCTCTCCTCTAAAGAGATTCTTGATGTCATCCTCAGTCATGAAACTAAATGTTCTCCTATAATAGTTGATGTGAGCCATGAACATTGTCAACCAATCCATAACCAGGATTACATCATAAACATCCATGTCCAACATCAAGAAGTCCCATTTCAGTTTAGCTCCATCAACAGTTATAGCACATGCTCTACATTCAAAGGATTGAAATTCTCTTTCACCAAGAGGAGTTTGCAATTTTAAGATAGAAGGCATCATTTAAAACTTTAAACATAGCAAGTCAATAGTACAAGAAGAAATGAAAGAACGCGATGCACCAGTATCGAATAGCACTTACACAAGGGTAAAATTAAAAATAATCGTACCTCTCATTATAGATGGTCCAGCTAGATCATCAATAATCATCTGCTCAGCTCCATAAAATTGCTTCTTCACTAAACTGTTCTCCTTGTTTCCTTGCTGAGATTTCCCTTGTTGACGAGTCATGGTATTTCTAGAATCACCACGACTAGCTCTGCTATACTGATGAGACTGATTCTATTGTCCTCGTCCTATCGAAGCATATGATGCTTGTGACACCCAAGAAGTATCTCGAGCACCTAACCTTGGAGAACTGTGATAATAGTACTGAAGATGTCCAATATTCTTGCAGTTATGGTATGCTCTAGGTTGTGCTATACACTCTCTATTTATGTGGTAAAAAAAAACACATTTAAAGCAACCTTCTTTGCTCTGGGGTCATGGAGGAAGGTTCACTGATCCATTCGTCGGATTATGATGTCCACCTCCACCTTGTAAATAGGTGTCCATTTTCTACTTACTTCCAGTGTTTCAGTTCCCACCATTACCTGTAGGTATCATCATTCCTTTATTGATCCTGAGATATCACGTTCAACCATAGTCACTCCATTCACCATCTCTATATAATCCGTAATACAGAGCTCTACAATATTCGATTGAATATCCTGCATTAGATTTGATTCAAAGATGCGTGCCTTCAAAGACACACTTTTCGAAACCTCTAGTGAAAAATAGACTAAATTCATGAATTTAGCTGCATACTCTGTGATAGAGAGGATCTCCTATTTCAGGATGAATAAGTCCATTGTTTTTTTGGATCTTGAACTTATTAGGACAGAATTGTTTGTTGAACAATTCCTAAAAATCCTCCCATATAAGGCCTTCATCCAATTTAGCCTGCACTGCTAAATCCCACCACTAGCGTGAAAGATCATCGAGCACATACATCACTAGATTGACCTTGATCTCTGATGGTGTACCAATGAAATCGAAGATACGATTCATCCTACTTAGACACACCTCTGCCTTATTGGGTTTAGCATCACCATGGAAGTTCGGTGGATTCTGCTTCATGAACTGAATATTATGATCCACATGTGTAAGGACCCGACCCCAGTTGCCCAGAGTCGGTGCCTTGTTTGATTACGTTGGCATACATACAAGGAATACGAATCCCAAAAGACCGAGTAGTTTAGTATTATTGGAAACAAATTACATACATAAGTTTATCATTACAACATTAAGGGAAACAAAACACTATTTTATTCCACTAGAAACATCACTTCTCCTAGATTATACTTGCAAGTCATTCATAAATTACTTCTTCACGTCCTGAGAAAATGAAACATAATAAAGGGGTAAGATCAAACGCTCAGTAAGAGTAAGCAATACAGTGGAAGATAATATAAACATTAGACATGGTGAATAATTGAAAACACATGCCTCTAATAATGAACTTGAACACATTATGGCAGAAATATGAGCTGAATAAATAATGCCATAATAAAACATAATCATGAGTATTCTACTAGTCGAACACCCACATGAACTTCAAATACTAGCATCATAATGAGGGAAGTGCATATGATGGACATTCTGAATCATTTTTTCATGGCCTCGGCCAAGATATCTAGTGATTAAGGCCTCGGCCAAAATCCATATCACATTGGAAAGGCCTCGGCCAATTCCATGTCTATTTGTCTCATGAGACCTACCGATGCATCGAGGGGCTATAACGGTCCCCACTCATCACATAATAAGTCCAATGCATTCCTCATATGAGCAGGAATAAACATAAATAACATATACATTCATATTGAAACTATCATATGAAATGTAACTATCTTTCCCCAATCATTAAACATAAAACACTTAACCATTAAGAATAATATGGTGAATGGTTTTAGGGTAGATTATCCACAATAGAGTTAGTCATAAACCATTAAATAAAATATGGTAGATTACTTCATAAATTATTAAACCCAATAATACCATGGAATCAACAAGAGTGTTGAATTAGATGAAAACACTCTTATAAAATCATTAAGCAATTCTGGAGATAAATACTCTTTCATTTTGAAAAGAAGAGTTATTTTGGAAAAATATTTGTATAAAACCAGAATTAAAGTAAGATAGTATTTTCATAATAAAATGATTGGTTTTATAAATATAATGTCTTCCAAAAACAGATTATAGAGTGCCCTTGAAAATAGGTAAGAATTTGAGAAATTCCCTTGAACTGGGATCGTATTCTTGAAACAATTTTGAACGTTCCTTTTAAAACGTTTAACTATCCATAAAATAAGGAAGTATTATGGGTTTTAAACATATATATGATACTCACACAGAATATATGAGGATTACATAACAATACATAAGAGTTTAATTGAGGTATTTAGACAATGAAAGTATCCCGAATGAAAATGGAAGTTCGGGTGAAAAAACCATTACCTTAAATCCAAATGTGTTCCGCTCTTGTACTTAAGATCCTGTAATATGAAATTATACTTGTTAATAAATTATTTCAGAACCTATTATTCATGTATTTAGTTTACCATAATTCTGGTTAGTTCATTTATGTCTTATTGATAAGTTATTGTATTGAATTTTGTAGTTCTGGAGTGTTCGTTTCCTTTATTTTTATATTCGGTTCACTTGTTTTTATGTAATGAAGTTCATGTGGAATGGTTATAAATCTCTAGGATTGGAAATATATATTATTAATGAACATAAATAATTGATAATGGTCATTTCTATCATTTGGTTACATGGAATGAGGATGAATCATTAGATGACCACCACTTCGATTATTCGGCGGTATTTGGAATATTATGAACTAGTTTTGTCATATAACTTAATTATATGTACATATTCTGGTTCCTGAATATTAATTAGGTTATAAAACATATATTATAGTCTGGTTCAACCATGAATATGGTTTAATGACCAGTAATGAAGAATAAATTTAAGAACGAAACTTCATCGTCCACGAAGGTTATAAATCAGAACCTTATGGACGTCGATTTCGTTTATAAAATAAAAGGGAGTAAGAATATTTATGATGGTTCTTACATTCACATGATATAAATCGAGTATATATATTTTATTGGAGTTACCATGATCATTTGGACAGAGGAGGTGAGGAGAGAAAAATAAAAGAGATGAAATTGAAAATAAAAGAAAAGTTAAGAGATCCCTTATGAAAATTCGGCAGCCTAACGACGTCACTTAAAATTTCATAAAATAAAATGATGAGAACAAAAGGGTATATCATCATATTTAAATAAAAAGTACAGTAAGAAGATTAAATAAAATCAAACCCCAAAATATGAGAAAGTAATTTCAAATAGCTAACATAAAAGAAGTGTCGACTTAAAGAAGAGAATGAATGATTCCCTTACCTTGTAGAATAACTCCTAGATCTTGAAGGATGGGACCTTGGGGGCTTAGGGACACCTTGGGAGGACTCCAAGAGAGGTAAAACCACCAGATATTCTAGTATGAGGGATTTGGAATGAAATAAAACGAATGGATGAGTGGGTATTTATAGAAAAAGAGAGGTAATTTTTTAATAATTTTAAAGGGACACCTCATTAGTGGTTTTTGCCAAACCATAGGCTTTCCCATGGTATTTGCCCATGGTTTAAGCCACTTGAGACACATCATGTCATAAGTTACTATACCCAAGTCTACCATACCTTTATATTTATTTATTACATCATTATAATGTCATTAAACTATCAAAAACTCAAAACTGTATTTTTACTATTCATTAAAAGTTCATGTATTTTAGAATAATCTCAAAAATTCACCCCTACCATTTTTCGACGTGTAGAATTCAAATGTGAATTCCATTTTTGAAATATAATTTTCTATATATTATTAATTTAATTTTTAAATAAGGTCATAGTTAAATCAAAAAATAACAATCTTAAAGTGTAATTAGTTTTATTTCTCATTGAAAAACTAATTAAGATATCATTATCTTATTGCCTTAAGAAAATAAAATAATAATATTATTTACTATTCATAAGGATCATATTACTATTCATATTACTATTCATATAGCTATTCATAAGGGTATGTTACTATTCACCAAAAATCAAGTTTGTTCTATCAGATTCCAAATGACTTACTGAACACAACTCTAGATGACCATTTCTTGAAATTCAAAACATAGAAGAGGCAAAGTTTTATTTAATGGATAGATTATAAAATTGAATTCTATATTTATTTTAAAAACCATGGGGTGTTACATTCTCCCCTCCTTACAAAAATTTCATCCTCTAAATTCACAGAATATTACCTAAAAATATTCAGGTATGTCTTTAACATAAGCTCCTCAGGCTCCCATGTCGCTTCCTCCATCTTATGGTTCCTCCATAGAACCTTCACGAGACGAGTCATCCGATTTCTCAATACTTGTTCTCTAGTATCAAGAATCTTAATAGGTTATTCACAGTAAGATAGATCGGGATCAAGTTCCACTTCTTCATAAGTGAGTACATGTGTTGGGTCTGGCATGTACTTTCTTAACATTGACACATGGAACACATTGTGAACCTTGGAGAGACTTGGAGGCATTGGCAAAAGATAAGATACAGCTCAAATTCAGTCCAGAATTTCAAAAGGTCCGATGTACCTGGGACTTAATTTTCCATTCTTACTGAATCATATAATACCCTTCCATGAAGATACCTTTAATAAAACGTGATCACCTTCTTGAAACTCCAAATCCTTCCTTCAATTATCAGCATAGCTCTTTTGCCACCTTTGAGATATTTTGATATGGTTCTGGATAATCTTCACCTTTTCCATTGTTTCTTTAACAATTTCTGGTCCCACGAGCTTTCTTTCACCAACATCATCCCAACATGTTGGTGTATGACATCTCCTCCCATATAATGATTCATAGGGTGCCATCTGAATACTTGAATAGAAGCTATTGTTGTAGGAAAATTCTACGAGAGGTAAATACTGATCCTACATGCCTTGAAAATCAAGTGAACAAGACCTCAACATGTCTTCCAATGTTTGAATAGTCTGTTTTGATTGTCCATCAGTTTGTGGGTGGTAGGAAGTGCTAAAACAAAGATCAGTATCTAGGGCCTTTTGAAGACTTTTCCATAATATTGATATAAAACGTGGATCATGATCAGAAACAATCGATAGGGGTACTCCATGAAGTCTCAAAACTTCATTAGCATATAGTCTTGCTATTCGTTCAAGTGTTAGATCTTCTCTTATAGCAAGAAAATGTGCTGACTTGGTAAGAAAATCAACAATGACTCATATTGCATCGTTCCTTATAGGAGTCTTTGGTAGTCCCATGACAAAGTCCATCATGATATTATCCTATTTCCACTCAGGTATGGGAAGAGGTTGCAATACTCCTCTAAGCTGTTGCCTTACATCTTTCACTTGTTGACAAACTATACATCTTGACACAAAATCAGCAATCTCCCTCTTCATGTTGTCCCACCAGAAATGTTCCTTCAAATCTCTATACATCTTAGTGCTACTAGGGTGTATAGAGAAATTGGAACTATGAGAATCATCTAACAATTCCCTTTTCAGACCAGGTATATCGGGAACACAAAGTCTCTTCCCAAATTTCAAAATTCCATCTTCATATACGAAGTCACTCAATCTCCCATCATTCACAGCTTTAATCTTCTTTTGAAACTCCTCATCATCAGCCTGAGAACTTTGTATTCTTTATAGTAAAGATGGTTTGGCAACCATTTGAAAAAGAATTTATGTTTCTCCTTCCATATTTATTTCCATATCTATCTTTACTAGATCCATGAAAATAGGATCCCTTTCAACTCTCATCTTGTTCAAAACTCCATGATCCTTTCTGCTCAAAGAATCTTCCACCTTATTTTCCTTCCCTGGGTGGTAGTGTATCGTGAAATCATAATCCTTGAGGAGTTCAAGCCATCTCCTTTGCCTCATGTTGAGTTATTTCTGTGAGAAAATATACTTCAAACTCTTGTGATCAGTATAAATCTCACATTTTTTACCATAGAGATAATGTATCCAAATATTCAAATCAAAGATTACAGCAACTAACTCAAGATCATGAGTAGGATAGGTTTGCTCATGAATTTTTATCTATCATGATACATAAGAAATAACCCTATCATTTTTCATAAGGACACAACCAAGTCCTTTCTTTGAAGCATCACTATAAATAACAAACCCGTCATTCCCCGATGGTAGAGTCAATATAGGAGCATTGACTAATCTTCTCTTCAGTTCTTTGAAACATTCTTCACAATATTTTGTCCAAAAAAATTTAACCCCTTTATGTGTGAGCTTCGTTAGCGGGTTATCCAGTCGGGAAAAATTCTGTATGAAACGCCGATAAGAACCTGCTAAGCCAATAAGACTGCATACCTCAGTTATGTTTGTTGGTGCGGGCCAATCTTGGATTGCCATTATATTTGCAGGATCAACTAGGATTCCATCCTTAGAGACAATATGGCCAAGAAAATAAATCTCCTGAAGCCAGAATTCACACTTGCTAAACTTCCCATATAATTCATGTCTTCTAAGAGTCTTTAGGATAATGCGCAAGTGATTTTCATGGTCTACGCAATTTTTGGAGTATACCAAGATATCATCAATAAATACCACTACAAAATCATCGAGATATTCCTTGAAAACTCTGTTCATTAGATCCATGATGACAGATGGTGCATTAGTCAATCCAAAAGGCATTACTGTAAACTCGTAATGCCCATACCTGGTTCGAAATGCTATTTTCGGAATGTCTTCCTTCTTCACACTCAACTGATGATATACAGATCGAAGGTCAATCTTTGAAAAGTATTGAGCTACATGAAGTTGGTCAAATAAATCATCAATCCGAGATAGGGGATACTTGTTCTTTATTGTTATAGCATTGATCTCCCTGTAGTCGATACATAATCTCATAGATCCATCTTTCTTCTTAACAAAAAGGATAGGGGCTCTCCATGGAGAAACACTAGGGTGAATAAATCCCTTATTACTCAATTCCTCTAGTTTCTTCTTTAGTTACACTAATTCCACAGTGTCCATTCTATAAGGGGTCTTCGATATGGGCCTTGAACCAGGAATTAAATCAATAGAAAATTCAATTTCTCGTTCTGGAGGATGTATAGGTAAATCTTCTAGAAACACATCAACATATTATCTCACAATAGGTACATCCTCTATTTGAACATTCCTTTCCTCACCCATAGTTATTTCATTCTCTTCCTCCCCAATAATTGAATTTAGTTGAGCTACTGGGGGTTGATCTAGATAAGAATAAGGTGGTGATGATTCTACTCTAAAGATAAGGTGTTCTTTATCATCGTCATCAGAAATCGTAACCTCTTTCTTCTTACAATAAATTTTTGCATCATGGTCCGAAAGCCAATCCATACCAAGGATTATATCAAATTCAATCATGGGTATGATGATGAGATCAGCAGATAAAGAACATTTATATTCCCTAATGGGAACTAATTGATAGAACTTTGTAGCAATGATACTTCCCTTAAGAGTTTTTACTGACAACTCCCTTGTTAAATCAAATTGGAAATATCTAAATTTCTTAACAAACTGGGAAGATATGAAACAATGTGATGATCCAGAATCAAATAAAGCTTTGGCTAAACTTGAGGAAACAATTAAAGTACCTGCCACCACGTCTTTAGGAACTTCAACCTCTACAGTTGTGATTGCATAAGCTTGTCCATTATCCCTTGGTGTTTTCTGTTGCATATTTACTTGACGTTTTGGACAATCATTAGTATAGTGTTCCATCTCTCGACAACTATATCATTGAACATCATTGGCTTCCTTATTCCCTTTGCAATCTCCAGAAAGATGGACTTTATGACCACATTTGTAGCATACTTCTTTTACTTTTAATCATGTACCAGGGTGTTTCTTTCCACAATTGTCAGATAGTGGAAATTCAAATCTTCCCTTCTTCCCTGTTTCTTTATTTCCTTTCCCAGGGTTTTCAGTAGCCCTCTTCTTTTCTTACTTTCCCTTAAAGTCATAAGACTTAGAGAATTATTTTTCTATCTTGATAGCACATGAAACTACATCCTCATATGATGAAAAACTTTGGGAGACCAGTGCCCGCCGGAGGAATGGCTTTAGGCCATCAAAGAATCGATCAATTTTTCTCCTTGGATTTCGTATGTAGTCTACAACATGTCTTTCTAATCTTGTGAAGTTAGCTTCTTACCTTGAAACATTCTCATCTTCCTTATGACTCAGATTCAAGAATTTTCTCTCCATATCTTCTCGCTGCTCATGAGGGAAATATTTTTCTAAGAAGATTTCCTTAAAATCCCTCCATTCCATCTCTTCTATCTCTTCCTCCTCCTTTGTGTTTTGGATTAATGAACACCACTGATCTGTATCTCTCGATAGATGATATACTTCCATGACAACCTTCTCTCTTTCATTACATCCCAATGCGAGAAATATCTTCTCAAGGGAACATATCCACTGCTCTGCTACAAACGAGTTTGTAGTCTCGTTGAATGATGAAGGTTGTTGTTGCATAAAGTGATCTAGCATGGATCCTCCACATGGTGGATTTGACTGCTCCATACGGGTAAGGTTATTATTTCTAACCTAAGTAAGTTGTCCCAGTATAGTTATGAGTTGCTCAGTACCAGTCACAGCACCAGAGCCAACATCATTGTCTTACATCGGAGGAAAATACCTACAGGGGACACGTGCATTCGTGCGATTTCCATTCCGTCCACTAGGCACCATATCTAGATAATTTCATACACTATATTAGGTTATGAATCGTAATGTATAATCTTAACTTAAAAAAATACTTAGAAAAATTGAGATCCTACACATGGTTAATCCCATATTCACAAAAATGGTTTCTTTGAAGAGTATTTACATTAAAATCCTTCATAATGGATTGTAAAGAAAATATGAATTATCCTAAGCATATCCCCCGGGAGTTTCGTAACTAAGAGTGCAGCAAGAACTGTTGTCATGCACCAGTTCTCATTCGAGTCTAGCTCAAAGCGGTGTTTTCGGGTTTTACCCCTAGATACATATGTGCCAGAGCCACCTCTACCTGATCGTATCCATATAGGGATGTATTTCTTGAAAGATCCAAATAATCTATTCCTTACCAAAATACCAGGACATTATTGTATGTATAACCTCAAAGACTAACTTAGGGACTCTTCCCTAATTCTACGTTTTCTAAATCTAGTTTCCAAGTATTCTACTAAACTTCCTCTGATACCAACTGTAAGGACCCGACCCCAGTTGCCCAGAGCCGGTGCCTTATTTGATTACGTTGGCATACATACAAGGAATACGAATCCCAAAAGAACGAGTAGTTTAGTATTATTGGAAACAAATTACATACATAAGTTTATCATTACAACATAAAGGGAAACAAAACACTATTTTATCCCACTAGAAACATCACATCTCCTAGATTATGCTTGAAAGTCATTAAAAAATTACTTCTTCATGTCCTGAGAAAATGAAACATAAAAAAGGGGTGAGATCAAATGCTCAGTAAGAGTAAGCAATACAACGGAAGATAATATAAACATTAGACATGGTGATTAATTGAAAAAACATGCCTCTAATAATGAACTTGAACACATTATGTCAGAAATATGAGCTGAATAAATAATGCCATAATAAAACATAATCATGGGTATTCTACTAGTTGAACAACCACATGAACTTCAAATACTAGCATCATAATGAGGGAAGTGAATATTCCGGACATTCTGAATCATTTTTTCATGGACTCGACCAAGAAATCTAGTGATTACGGCCTCGTCGAAAATCCATATCACATTGGGAAAGGCCTCGGCCAATTCCACGTCTATTTGTCTCATGAGGCCTACCGATGCATCGAGGGACTATAGTGGGCCCCACCGATCACATAATAAGTCCAATTCTTTCCTCATATGATCGGGGATAAACATAAACAACATATACATTCATATTGAAACTATCATATGAAATGTAACTATCTTTCCCCAATCATTAAACATAAAACACTTAACCATTCGGAATAATATGGTGAATGGTTTTAGGATAGATTATACACAATAGAGTTAGTCATAAAACATTAAATAAAATATAGTAGATGACTTCATAAATGATTAAACCCAATAATACCATGGAATCAACAAGAGTGTTGAATTAGATGAAAACACTCTTATAAAATCATTAAGCAATTCTGGAGATAAATACTCTTTCATTTTGAAAAGAAGAGTTATTTTGGAAAAATCTTTGTATAAAACTATAAGTAAATTAAGATAGAATTTACATAATAAAATTAGTGGTTTTATAAAGATAATGGTTTCCAAAATCATATTATAGAGTGCCCTTGAAAATAGGTAAGAATTTGAGAAATTCCCTTGAACTGGGCTCGTATTCTTGAAATAATTTTGAATGTTCCTTTTAAAACGTGTAACTATCCATAAAATAAGGAAGGATTATGGTTTGTAAACATATATATGATACTCACAAAGAATATACGAGGAGTACATAACAATACATAAGAGTTTCATTGAGGTATTTAGACAATGAAAGTATCCCAAATGAAAATGGAAGTTCGGGTTGAAAAACCCTTACCTTAAATCCAAACATGTTCCGCTCTTGTACTTAAGCTCCTGGAATATGAAATTATACTTGTTAATAACTTATTTCAGAACCTATTATAAATGTATTTAGTTTACCATAATTCTGGTTAGTTCATTTATGTCTTATTGACAAGTTATTGTATTGAATTTCGTAGTTATGGAGTGTTCGTTTCCTTTATTTTTATATTCGGTTCATTTGTTTTTATGTAATGAAGTTCATGTGGAATGGTTATAAATCTATAGGATTGGAATTATATATTATTAATAAACATAAATAATTGATAATGGTCATTTCTATAATTTGGTTACATGGAATGAGGATGAATCATTAGATGACCACCACTTCGATTATTCGGCGGTATTTGGAATATTATGAACTAGTTTTGTCATATAAGTTAATTATATGTACATATTATGGTTCCTGAATATTAATTAGGTTATAAAAAATATATTATAGTCTGGTTCAAGCATTAATATGGTTTCATAACCAGTAATGAATAAGAAATTGAAGAACGAAACTTTGTCGTCCATGAAGGTTATAAATCAGAACCTTATGGACGTCGATTTCGTTTATAAAATAAAAGGGAGGGAGTAAGAATATTTATGATGGTTCTTCCATTCACATGATATAAATACAGTATATATATTTTAATGGAGTTACCATGATCATTTTTACAGAGGAGGTTAGGAGAGAAAAATAAAAGAGATGAAATTGAAAATAAAAGAAAAGTTAAGAGATCCCTTATGAAAATTCGACAGCCTAACGACGTCACTTAAAATTTCATAAAATCAAATGATGAGAACAAAAGGGTATCTCATCATATTTAAATCAAAATTACAGTAAGAAGAATAAATAAAATCAAACCCCAACATCTGATAAAGGAATTTCAAATAGCTAACATAAAAGAAGTGTCGACTTAAAGAAGAGAATGAAGGATTCCCTTACCTTGTAGAATAACTACTAGATCTTGAAGGATGAGACCTTGGGGGATTAGGGACACCTTGGGAGGACTCCTAGAGAGGTAAAACCACCAGATATTCGAGTATGATGGATTTTTAATGAAATAAAACGAATGTATGAGTGGGTATTTATAGAAAAAGAGAGGTAATTTTTTAATAATTTCAAAAGGACACCTCATTAGTGGTTTTTGCCAAAACATGGGCTTAACCATGTTATTTTCCCATGGTTTAAGACAATTGGGACACCTCATGTCATAATTTACTATAACCAAGTCGACCATACCTTTATATTTATTTATTACATCATTATGATGTCATTAAACTACCAAAAACTCAAAACTGTATTTTTACTATTCATGAAAAATTCATGTATTTTAGAAAAATCCCAAAAATTCACCCCTACCATTTTTCGACGTGTAGAATTCAAAAGTGAAGTCCATTTTTGAAATACAATTTTCTAAATATTATTAATTTAATTTTTAAATAAGGTCATAGTTAATTCAAAAAACAAAAATCTTAAAGTGCAATTAGTTTTATTTCTCATTGAAAAACTAATTAAGATATCGTTATCTTATTGCCTTAAGAAAATAAAATAATAATATTATTTACTATTAATAAGGGTCATATTACTATTCATATTACAATTCATATCACTATTCATAAGGGTATGTTACTATTCACTAAAAATCAAGTTTGTTCTATCAGATTCCAAATGACTTACTGAACACAACTCTAGATGACCATTTCTTGAAATTCAAAACATATAAGAGGCAAAGTTTTGTTTAATTGATAGATTATAAAATTTCATTCTATATTTATTTTCAAAACCTTGGGGTGTTACAACATGCCTTGGTTCATTCCTCCAATTCCCCGTATCCATAGTTTGAAAATCTTGGACAATACTCTGAACTAGCTCTTGGTTCACCTGTGGTTCAGGTGCAACCACATTCTCTACAGCTTCTTCAGGTTGGTTTTGACAACGCCTACCATGTGCTATTTTCTAAACCAAAAACAAACTTCTTCAATCTCACTCTCTAGAAATAGAAGGCTTAGAATTTCAAATTCTATCACATCAACTATCACAAAATTGTTTTCAAAATGACCTTTTTCCATGTTCAACTATTTTTGAAAACATTAAACATGCTTTTTGAAAATCAAAACATTTTCAAAATAAATAAAATATTTTGTTTTCAAAATATTTCATTTGAAAACAATTTCTACATTTTTCAAAAATTATCACCTTGCACAAAATCATAAATCATTCCTCATAATGAGATATGCAATCCTACTGGGGAGTCATTCCTCTACAATGCATGTCATGCTCATCTCATTGGCTAAACCCATGAAAATGAGATTTCCAACATTCTAGAAGTGTATCCAAAACACTTATGTACCCAACACCCTAGTAACTTGAAGTTCAGAATAAACGGGTTAGCTACGTCCTTTTATACTATAAATTTCAATTTATGAAAATCCTACCCCTATTTAAGATTCCAACCCAAGGAATATATGAAAAGGAATTCCAAATCCAAGACCAAGAACACTGATGATTTGTACCACAAGGGAAGGACCAGACTAATACCATTTGTAATGACCCGCAAATTCTCATTGTCTTAAGAGCACAATGAGTCATTAATTGTCCTTAAGAAACATCCCCAAGATTCCAAAGGATGGAAATACATGATGAGGGGTTTCAAATATAAGTGGGGGATAATTTATCCTTTAATAAATATGCCAATAAACCAACCCAACATTTACTATATGATGCATGAACAATAAAAGACAACTCAATAACTTTATGTATCTCAAAACCACATCAAATTATGAAACAAAAGAAAAATAACTAAGTATAAAAGTACACAGTGGATAAAAGACACAAGACTCTCTACAAGACTCCATGCTCCACAAGCTTCAAGCTCCATAATCTCCAAACAGCCCAAACATCACGAGGCAATGCTAAAAATACGGGAAACGTTACCTTTTCCCCTATCCCAGAAGATAACATTTGCAAATAACCAAAGTGAAAAAACAGGGGTGAGTATAAAACTCAGTAGGTTTTCCCCAATGACTTCCCTACTCATGCCACTAGGATAGAAAATTTAGCTACATTTATATAAAATAGTTTATATAAATCAATTTACCCAAACAATTTATAACAAAATATAAAAAATTTCCAAAAACCATTTACAACCAAGTGAAAAAAATGAATGAAACCAATTTCCACCAAGTTATTTTTCCAAAAAAATAACTAATTAAATATTAAAACCCAATTATTATTATCATTTAGCATACTAATTCCATAGTTCACCACACACCCACACATGCATGCTTCGTTTGACAGTTCCATACTCATCAGCGGTCTCTCTTCCAATTACCTTGTGTCCCAATGACACCCACCCCCAATCTAGGGTAATTTTCCTTATACCCCAATGGTACTCATCCCATACTAAGGTACTGTTAATCATGAACTCACACCAACACCATTTATTCCAAATACTTCCATTTCCACAATAAACCATTTCAATAAAACCGAAATTTTATTGAAAACCAAAGAAAAACCAATTTAAAAGCAACATTTAATTTCAATAAAAAATTTTCCTTTTATTGAAAACATCTAATCCCAATAATGTTCCAAAAATCCAGGAAAATCCACTTTTTTAAAATCCACATTTTAAAATCAAGAACCAAAACACTCATTCAAAATCACCAATTTTCCAGATTTCACAACCATCACTCAAGAAGGTTTCAAAAAAGTTTTCAACAACCAAATAACAATAAATTAAACACCACACATAAAATTTTAAAGAAATACAATTAGTTCTACTATGTGGAGTCAATAAAGAATCCTCATACCTCAATGGTTTTGATGAAAACCCCAATGAACGAAGAATGCTCAATAAAACCGGGTCGATTCTCCAGGAACCCGCCTTAGATCTCTTCTCCTAACAAGACTGAGAGCAAATCTCATAATATTTGGCATCTAAGAACCTAGATCTACCCATAAAGGGTGTATATATAAGAAAAATAAATAATATGATAAGTATATCTAAATAGATCTAAAAAACCGAACAAGAAAGAATAAGAACGATCACATACCACAAGAATCCGGCTTCAATTCGCCAAGGGAAGCCTTTGGATCACCTCTGGAATGATGGGAGAACCTTATTTGGACTAAAGAGGAGAAAAATCCAGAGTTATGGCCACTTAGGAGGAAAAAACAAGCCACTTAGAGGAAAAAACGATTAAGATCCACTTTTTTAGGATCTCACTTAAGTACCCGCACGGTTAGTTCGCACGGTTAGACAAACCGTGTCCTAATTTTGCATTAGACACTACCTCAAAAAACCCTCACACAGATTCCTCTCATGGTCTCCCGAACTGTGATCTAACCATTTGGGAGCCATTGCCTCAAAATGATCAACTACACATGGTTTGGATGCACAGTTAGACAAACCATGCGCCACCCGTGAAATTTCCCCTTTCCCTCAAAACTTCATTAAAAGTTCTCCCGACTCTCCCCTTAATCACCCTTAAGTTTATAACCATTAAAATCATAAAGTAAAGGTTAAATACCAGAAACTATGGGTACTATAACATTACTATTCCTACTATCAGAAGAGGCACACAGAATAGTAGTAGGAGGTCCAACTATCTGGGTAGTGAAGGGTAGGAAAATACCAGTTGCTTATCCATCCTCCAAAATCCTCTCAATGGTTATGGAATTTCTCATGCCCTCTGGTTATGAAGCTAGGTAAAATATCTATAACTACAATTCAAGGTTGTATTGAAGTCTAATTTTTAACTACCTAGCCTTCCGGGCCTCATTACCAGCCATAAGTTGTGCAAAAAAAGGAGATCAGTAAATCATTTAGAGTATGATGATACTATCATAGATCCTTGCTGCAGCTCAATGAAATCCCATGCTAAATTGATCTTTAGTGTGTTAGGAAAAAATATCCAAAAAATAGGTCTTTGAAGGTCTCCTAGGTGATAACCTCACATCATCCAACTTTTCCCATAACCCCCACCAATTCTGGGAGGTTCCCTATAGCATGAAGGCTTCTAGATTCACCTTCCTGCATGATAGTGTCTCTACAAGATCAAAGATACCCTCTATGAAATCAACCCAATCCTTAGTATCCTGTGGTCCACTGCTTACCTAGAATACTTGAGGATGCTAAATCTAGAAATCCCTGGCGTAGTCTACCATGGATATCGATGGTGGATGGAATGGAACCACTACCCACACCACCAGGGATGGTGTGGGAATATGCTCAGAAGAACCCTCCTGCTTAGCTAATAGTCTCACCAAACATCTATTAGGAATCATATTCTATAAAAAGAATAACGGTTAGGAACAAAAAAATATCCTATTTAGTCTATGGGATCACAAGGTTTCTCCTAGGATTCTACCCTCAACCCAAGTTATAACCCTCTTAGCACTAACCTTGGTCTTCATCCCTACACGATAGTCATAGTCCTCATATATATAAACTAACACAACATTAGGCTTAGTTAAACTAATAAATTATACTAAATATATATCATAACATCATGAAAATACAAATATATCACACAAAGAGAAACTATCTCGAACAGATAGGATAAATCAATACAATTAATTAAAGAATTGTTATACAACACAACAATAGGTATATATATATATGGAATGTAAAACTATGTGCCTAGTCATGATGAATGAATGTACATGAAATATCATAAATCACATATCAAAATCATGTGCATCACCTGAAGTGAAATTAATCAACTGTAATAGAAAAATAAAATTTCTCCCATTTTATGGGAACTCAGAGGTCCACTATATAGTACTGGCTAGACACTATCATAGTTCCCCTACCCAATTACCAAACATCTTATCTCTTATATATTATATCCCAAACTAAGACAACAGAATATATAATTTAGTGTGTCCTAGTGCTCTAATACCATTTTGTAACATCTTGACTTGAACCACTGGGTCCAAGCCGGAGGTCCACATGACCTCATGCATTCCTCCCCATATGCTAGAGGTTGCCTTCAAGCACCAAGGGTCTAAGTACATTAGTGGGGAGACTATACCTTCAATATCATGTCACATGATCAATGAAAAACAATAAAAAATATAATAATTATTCAAACTAAACTTCTGATAACTAAATAAATGGCATATATATCAAATTAATAAAATAGATCTCCATGTGGAAATCTTATCCAGGGTAAAGAAATAGGCAATAAATAAATAAATAACACTATGGGGTCCTCTGGAGTCTATCTTGATCCGCTACCTACTTTGTGCTCCTCTAATCAGACATCCAACATAAGGCATTTTCCCTTTTTCAGATCCCCCATGAAATCTATAAGTACACCGAAATGCTTGAGTAGGGTGTGAGTATAAGACTTAGTAGGACACCACCAATGCATCCATAAAATTATGTTCTCAAGTATAATAAGTGTATTCTATAATGAATGAAAATTCATAACGAACATAAATATATAATCCAAAACTGAGCAGTTGTGTGCTAACCAAACAACCACAAACCCCCATTCGTACCTGCTTCAGCTCCATACTGGAAGGATATTCATGGTACATCGTAATAATCATGGACCATTACTAAGATCAAAACCCATATCTCAATAATCATAAGGAATTAAGTCATATTAGGACCTAAGGCTATGGTATCCTGACTCTATCATGGGTCAAGCCCCAAGGCCGTCATGCCCCTTGGGTTAGGCCCCTAGGTCGTCATTACCCCAATGCGCTACCTTGGGTCAGGCCCTAAGGACATCATGTCCCATACCCTGTGCTTAGATCCATCATCGTCTTCTACGCAAGCCACATACACCCCCTCTATGGGATTCACATCACATGATGGTCCACCAAACTTAAGTACCAAAACACAACCTCAAAGGTAATGGTATCACACATCACAAGGTATGCACGCAAGGAAGGATTAATATATCTTCATGAGAAATAAGGTCACAATTCTTAACAACATGTGATCATAATAGAATAAGGAAACAATATACTTTATCATTACTCATGGAATCAAATATCATAGTAGGTATCAAGGTTTAAACACACACACACCAACATGTGATCACAATCAAGCACAATCATCAACTATTCCAACCCAATAATCATTTAATGGAAACATTTGTAAACAATATCCCAAGAGAGTAAGTAAATTCCTACCTCAAAGTCATTGATGTCAACTGCAAGGATAAATAACCCTATGTGGTTCAATATCTGGAGTGGAAACCTCAATAGTCAAGAACACCTCTTCACAAACTTATTATCATAGTCAATAACACATCAATTTTCAAGGTTTTTCAAGGATTTCTAGAACCAATGCCAACTATTTTATTTAAAAAATAAATAAAATATCACATTTGATAATACCTTCTCTCTCCTGGATAATTTCATAATTATCAATTTTAGCCAACGCAAGTGTTAAAAATCTTATCCTTAAGAATAATTATAAAACCACATGTGATAATATTAATCTACCTCTAGATTAGCCTGAGATCATACATGGTTATTACTTGTAATCATTCCTTGATAAAATAATATAATTATCCTCGATAATTTATATAATTATTTTCTAATAATAAATTATCATTTCGAAATTGTCATATAATAATTATTCATAAATTATCCTTTGATAATTTGATACATTTATATTTCGATACTCCCTATAATTATCCATTGAAATTATCACACAATTATCTTTTGATTATTTTAATAGATTATCCTTTGATAATTTTACAAATTACCTTTTAATAATTTTCACAAATTATTCTTTATTAAAATGATATTATTATCCTTTTATAAAAATATTATGATGATTTCTTATAAATCAACCCTTGATAATTTGTTGTAAATATTGTTTAATAATACTTTATAATTTCCTTTTGATAATTTTGGAAAAAATTATCTTTTGATAATTTTCATTAATTATCATCAATAATTCAATTTAATTATCAATTAATATTTTTTTTAAAATTTCCTTTGACAATTTTATAAATTATCCATCGATAGTTTTTACAAATTATCCATTGATATTTTTTATGGAATTATCCTTTAAAATAAAATAATGGGGTTTATAATTTTTTTTACTTTCATTATTAAATGTTTTTTTTTCTAAAATTGATCATATGAAAAAGAGAAATAAAAAAAACCTGGTAACCCAGTTCTATGCACATGGAAAAGGAAGAGGATATCTTGATCACTCCAGGATCAGGGAAAAATACTTGAAATTGATCGACAAAGGCTCACCAAACATGTTCAAATTAGTTCCAGAATTGACCAAGAATGAAGGTCGAGGGTCCAGTGATTTATATAATCCTCAAAGCATACATGTTTTACATTTTAAAACCCTATATGAAACCATTAATTTAATTTTCAATTTAACTAGATTTTGAATTCAGAGTGTTTAATTTCATATCATTAAGAAATTTTTAATTTTAAATGATAAAAAACAGATGTTTTTAATACTTCATATTGAAACAATATGAAATAATAGAGGAATATGAAATGCATAGGGAATATGAAGAGAAAAACCAATTTAATAATTAAAAATAATAATAAAATAATAAAAAATGGTAAAATAAAATACCCCACTTGCGATTTATCCAAAAATTATCCTAGCACAAATGTTATGTTGTGCCTATGATAAATCCTACATCCTAGACCTAGCGGTGCTCTCATATTTCTCATACGATACACCATTCAAGAGATACTTAATTTTTTTGGGAAAAAATTATAATAAAAATATTAAATAAATTACCCTCACATGATATGTTTCCAAACACTTGACACATATTGTCACGAACCAGGATGGGTCGCCATCCGACCCGGCACCCGACTCGATCCGCGGAAAGGCCCGAAGGGCGTTCCCGATCCCCACGGGCTGGAACAAGTGCCCGGGTATCCAGTTTAACAAGTGGGAACAGTTTTACCCAAAATTCAAGATAGAAAAACAACCAACCAGATAAATAACTGAAACTAGAAACAGACTACAAAACACACTTCTAAACTATAAACAGGTTTAGGTCTACAACTCAGCTAAAAACCCAAAATGAACAACAACAAGAATAGAGAACTAAGCTCCAAAACCAACCTCATGCGACATGAGAAGTTGCATCCCCAAGCTACCAACACCAACCTGCACACGAAGACCAACAACAACCAGATCCACCATCGCTGAGCACGATGTCACAACCTGGAATACACAAGGAACAAAGTCTACATACACCCGAAGGTGTATGCAGGGTGTGAGCGAAAGGCCCAGTAGGACGTCAACCAATAAAAAGGTTCCATGCCACAACATCAAAAGGACAATTTAATGTGCTTATTCAAGTTATACTTTCGAAATACTTTTAAAGAAAACATTTACAAGCCAAATTCTAAAGGAAAACACTAAAAAGAACTCATTTCACAAACACGATTTTAAAGAGGAAGAGAAAAGTTCATTATGGGCACACACACACACACTCACACACACACACACACACTCACACACACACACACACACACACACACACACACTCACATCCAAGTGGTCCTCCATATGCCGACAGAATGCACCACGCCAAAGATGGTAGAGCACTATGGGTAAATCCCCTAAGGTTCATCTAGCTCGAGTGGGAACCTAGAACCTCGTGTCTCGGTGAAACGTGGCTTAGAAGGCCACGACCCTTAGAACACGTGGCTTAGAATACCACGACCCTCAGATATCATATGTTTAGTTAGTGTTGCAATCGTCAATCTATCTAAGTGAAACAGGGATTAAACCCATCTAGTTCACAAGCGCACTAGTTCTAGTCCGCCCACCTAGATACCCAGGGTTTTCCCATGTGCTCAAACAAGTCTCACATTCACATAGTATATTTCTTTCTCATTTCGTAGACCAAACAATATATTGCACAAAAAAGTCACCATTTGCATACCAAAGCACTATTTCAAAGAAGACACACACACTACATGTCTCCTTTTTATAAAAATACACCCCCTTAAAAATGAAAGCATATTCAACTCCTATAAAGCACCATTTTAGCGTCATATAAATGCACCAATAAATCATTTGAGTTATTATTGAAATCATTTCAAGAAAATCCAAGAAGACCTTACACAAAAAATAGCTTGATTTTATATAGAGGCGTCACTTTAAAACTTGATACACGAGGTAACCATGTCAAAACTTGTTTTCCATTATTCAAACAATTTTGCATTTCAACTTCAAAGATACACAACAAGGAAAACACACCAAAAGTGATTCATATACTTTGAAAATGTCTATTTAAATACACAAACACCTAAAGTGACTTGAAAACACCTTTCACACCTGCCAAACAACCCTCAAAAACCTTTCAACCATGTTTCGCACTCAAAACTCCACTTAAATAAATAATTCCTCAATTTATAAAACATATCGCATGCAAAAGAAACCATTACAAAATCAATTTCACAAATTGACCCTTCTAAAACCTCATTGGCACCCTATAAACAATTATTAAGCACTTCTAAAATTTACCACAACCGGATCGAAAGAAAAAACATGACAATTTCTAAAGAAAAGTGCAATTTTCATCACGCACGCATGTTACACCATTTTTAAAACACATTTCGCAAAACCTCTACAGCACTACCAAAAAATTATAAACATAATTCGCATCATGAAACTAAACCATAGAACATATTAAGCTAAACTAAACAAACAAATTAAATTATCTAAATGATGTAAAGACATGGAACCACCTACCTCAATACAGAAATGAAAGAAAAACTATACGGCGCAATACTCCCGCTGCGCAAAGGTCGCACTTCACAGAACCGTAAAAAAGATCCTAAAACAGTAGACCAAAAATTCTCACCGCCAGCCCATCACAACATCAACGATTTAATAAGTTAACTAACAATAAAACAAATTCAATAATAACTAATCAAATTGAATAATGAATAAGCAAATTTAATAGTAATTAAACAAATTGATTAACAATTAATCAAATTCAATTAACTAAATTGATAAACAATTAAACAGATTAAATAAAATGATTAACCAACTTAATAATAATCAAATAATTTGATTAAAAATTTTAAACACATGCGATAATAACTGAATATATTAATTAACAACTAAACAAATAAATAATAATTAAATAAAATAAAACCAACCATTATCGCAGAATTGTCGGGATCCAATCGAGGGGCGCGCAGCGGCTATCTGGCGAGTGCGAGCCGGGTTGCGGGGGATGTCTGGCAGCTGAGCGGGGGTGCGGGAAGGGTGGCTGACCAGCTATTGGGAGGAGGTAAGGTGAGGAGAGAGGGATAGAAGGAGAGGAGGAAGGAAGGAGAGAATAGAAGAGATAATAAATAAATAAATAAAATAAAATAAAAAAGAGAAGAAAGGAGGGAGATGGGGTGAGACGCGCCGCTGGAGAGATGGGGGAAAGGGGGGAAGTGCACTGGAGCCGTGGGAGAGAAGGGATGGGGAGAAGAGGAGAGAAGGGAGGGAGAAGGAAGAGAGAAGAAGAAGGGAGAGGGAGGAGAAGAGAAAAGGGAATAGAGGAAGGGGAAGAGGGTGAGGCGCGCTGGACAGGGAGAGGGGAGAGGGCCGCGTGAGGGAGAGGGAAGAAAAGAAAGGAGGGAGGAGAAAACGTGGGGGAGAGGAAAGAAAAAAAAGAGAAGGGGGGGGGGGTGGTGTCTAGGGTAGGAATTAGGTGGGTTAAAAAAAGAATTAAATAAAATAAAAAGAAAAGAAATGAAATAATAAAGATAAAATAAATAAATAAATAAAAATGGAGAGATATAAATACATATATATATATATACATGTATATATATATATATGTATGTATACACACACAATAATAATAATTAAACTATTCTAAAATAGAAAATGATAAAGGCTTTAATAATATAAGTTAAAAATTGAAAAGTAATAAAAATCCTAATAATATTTATAATAATAAGGAAATAAGAATAAAATAAAAGAAATACTCGCTTAAAATGTTAATATTAATAATACCAAGTAAGACCACCCGTGTACCGGGCAGGCCACAAGGCTTCACTCGTGCCGTGCCCATGCATCGGGCAACGTCAAGCCCACGTCCATTTATCAGCGCAAGTGCGTACCACTAAAATCGCGCTCAGCTCGAACTCCAACAAAACAATTTACAAAAAAGGCAATAAAACTTATGTGATTAAAACTAAAATTAAATACATACCTCAAAGTGAAGACCGGACATGACAATTATCCCCACCATGAAAAATTTCCATCCCCGGAAAGCCACAACTAGGGTTGAGGCACAAAGGAGAAACTGATACCCCACTAAAGTTCAAAGAGGATCTCTACAACCAACAAGCGAAAAGCAGCAAAAGCAACGTGCTAAAAAAAGTGACTCAAATGAAAACTTCAAGAAGCATGTAAAAAGACTTTCTGATATGTGTTGCCCACCCCAAAGATCTAGAATCACTACTAGAAAAACATGTATTTGCGACGTGTCATTTGCGACGGGATCCCGTCGCAAACAGCTTTTTGCGACGGGGGCCCGTCGAAAATGACCCGTTGCTGAAAACGGTGTCGCAACAACAATTTTTTGTGACGGGCCCGTCGCTAAAGCCTTTTTCCGCGACGAGGAGAATCCCCGTCGCAACTAGTACTCCGTATATTTGTAAAAAACTTTTCAAAAACTATTTGCGACGGGACCCGTCGCAAAAACTATTTAAAAAATAAAATAAAAAAACTATTAATAAATTATTTTAATGCATATAATAATAATACTATTTGCGACGGGCATAGTATCCCCTCGCAAATACTATAACAAAATAAAAAAAATAAATTATTAATAAATTATTTTAATTAATATAATAATAATCCAATTATAAATCAAAAATAAAAAATAATAAAATATTAATAAATGATTTTAATTAATATAATAATAGAATTATAATTCACAAATAAAAATAATAAATTATTTTAATTAATATAATAATAATAGAATTATAATTCAAAAATAAAAAATAATAGAATATTAATAAATGATTTAATTAATATAATAATATTAGAATTATAATTCATAAATAAAAAAAATATTAATAAGTTATTTTAATTAATATAAAAATAATAGAATTATTTTACATTCAAATATTAAAATAATTCAAGTATTACAAAAAAATATAATTAAATTATAATATTATAAAATTTTAATATATATATAAATTATAATATTATAAAATTTTAATATATATATAAAATTTAATATTATAAAATATAAATAATATTATTATTCATATTAATATTGTTATTTAAAAATATAATATTATTAATATTTTATAATGAGACAGAAACTACACGAATAGAAAAAAAAATCATATTTTGATTTCACAAATTTTATAACATAAATACAAAATCTAATCTGAAGGAGGGGGGGGGGGGAGGGGGGGGGGATCTGCAGATGGTGGTGGAGGAAACTCCATCCCTAAAGCATGAGTGAGTCGGCGCATGTACTCCATCTGCTCCTGATGCTGCTGCTGCCACCGACTCGTCTGCTCCTCGTACAGCTGCTACTGGCGTCGATGCTCCTCCTCATGCTGCTGACGCATCTGCTCCTGCTCCTATCAGAGACTCTCTATCAGTGCAGTCTGAGATCGCAACTGATCCTCATACTGTGTAGTAGAAGAAGATGCACGAGCTCCTCTCGAACTGGACGCCGACATCGCAGCACTGCCATAATAATCTCCGGGAGTCAGTCGAGAGCCGATACCAACTAACCGGCCCTTCTCGAAGGCATACTGGGTGGCCTGCATCCATGCCGCCTCATCAAACTGACGGCCAGTGGTCTGATCTGATGACTCGGCCTGACTCTCAGGCCGGGCCTGTGACGCTGCGGCCTCATATGACTCCTGTAGTTGCAATTTAAAATTAAAATTGTGAATATATTATATGCAGTTAATTTTTAAACTTGAAAACAAATAATACTGACCACGATGTGATGCTGACGATCACCTTTGAGCTCCCCAGTAGCAGGATCACTATACATCCTTCGATATACGTCGTACTCCGTAATATCGGGGTGCTCGACAACCTATAAGAATAAAAAATAAACTGTTAATATTTATAGTTATATAAAATATTTATAAATAATGTACGTACCAGATGTTGTCTATGAGTACTGAAAGAACGACTCCCAGCTCGATGAGTCACCTCCTGTCTCCCCCGATTCTGCCTCCCCACCGATGATCTCCTCTGAAAGGCACCACTCAACCATTGCGCACATAATCCATCCCATACATGGGATGAAATATACTCTGGTCGGTGTGCTCTACATGACTCGTCAAAATCTGACACTCCTGCTTTCTTCATCGCAGCTTTTCTTAAATTGTGCAAAAACTGACAAAGGCGATCATGCATGACCACCTCCCATGCCTCATGGATGGCGTCACGCATGGTATCCTCGATCGGATACCATAAACCCTACAAATAAATCAAAATATCAAGTTAGAAATGAAATAATTTTCAAAATAAAAATTATTTATTTACGTACGTACCAACCAATGGCCGAACATGGCCTGCTGCACATCAATGGGAATCTGCTCCCATGTGGTCCACGGCTAAGAGAAATAGTTGCGCAAAATAGCGCTGCCCTGTCTGACTGCTATATGTAGAAAACTGTAAAAATAATAAACATTTATTAAGTGAATAGATTAATGAAATCTTAGTCAAATCCACAGGTTATCACACAGGTTATCACACCTCCGTGTGCGTGGCTCAAACCCAAGACATGGACGTCGCTCGGGGATGGGGTTAGGAATCATCAATCGTGCAAGACCGCGCCCCCTCCGCGTACTCCCTGGAGCGCCTGCAGGCTGAGGGTCATCTATCAACAACTCATCCGCATCGAAAGTCAGGTCAGCATTCGCCAACTCACGAAATGTGGCGTCGTCCATCTGAAACAGAAAATGTTAATGTTGTTAGAAAATAATTGATAATTACTATTATATATACATATATACATATTATGATTGTATATAAATACCATGGAATTCTATCCGTGTTCATCTTCATCATCATCTTCATATATGTCAATGTCATCTTCATATTCCTCTTCAACATCATCGATATCCATTCGAGTTACAGTTGCTTCATCTCTTACCATTTCAAATTCATATGTGACATCATTAACATCATCGTCACCACCGACTCTTAAATGTGGGGTGTCGTCATCGATACTCATGTCTCTTTGTAAAAAAGATTGATTTTGAGTACTCTGTTGAAAAACTTCAATTCTTTGCACATCAGTGAAAGCACATTCACTTTGACTAAACTGATTGTCTCGAATTTTGATTTTTATTACACTCCACCAATCAGTCAAGTATCTTGATGTAGCACAGTACTTTGCATAATAAACTTGATATGCCTGTTGAGCCAATAAGAATGGTTCATTTACTGCGAGAACACTTTTACATTTAATATCGATGATTCCATGAGTCGGATGAACACGCACACCTCTCTCTGTATCCAACCACCGACATTTGAACATGGTTATGTAATGTTGTCCAAGATAACAGAGTTCAATGATTTCATTAAGTATGCCATAAAAGTCAACTTCATTTTCTCGATGATGAGATCCTCTCAAGCTAACTCCACTGTTCATTGTTTTTTTCGATTCCCCATATGCATGTGTGTGGAATCGAAATCCATTCACCACATATGCATTATAAGTTTTAACAAGTTTGGAAGGTGGGTTACTCAATACACACAGCCGTTTGTCAATTTTATCAGCATGTCGAGACACCTGAAAATTTATGAAATAATTATCAATATAGTAAACTATACATTGAATGAGTTGCTAAAAGATAAAGAATTTATGTTAGCAGTTTTTGAAACCACTGAGAGAAATTTTTCAGTCGACGTTCTTCGAGAGCAGCTGCTGTAATTTGTGGAATTTGTTTCTTGATATGATTATCATAAAACCTATAAAAACCAAAGTTATTTACTGTAACATAAATTATAGAATAAGTGATATAAACACTTACAGTACAACTGATGTCATCTCTTCACAGTTGAGCAGAACATACGTATGAGCTCTATGATGTTCATCATCTGAAAGACAGCGTTCATAAAATCCACCAAAACCAAGCTCTGACTGGTTGAAAACAGATAATTGATTGTCGATTTCATCAATATTCCTCTCGTTCTGTCCCATTCGGTTGTGTTTTGAAGGATACTCAGATTCAAAATAATGGGAGCAGAAAAAAGATATTTCCTCTTTCAAATAAGCTTCTGCAATAGATCCTTCAACAGATTCTTTGTTACGTACTTTTCTTTCAATTTTTGCATGCATCTTTCAAATGGGTACATCCATCGAAACTGTACTGGACCTCCACATTTGGCTTCATATGGCAAATGTAACATTAAATGTTCCATTGAGTCGAAGAAAGACGGAGAAAATATTTTTTCCAGTTTACATATAATTACAACAACATCTTTTTCAAGTTTGCCTAGAGCATCATAATATGCTGTAGCCGCATAAATTTCCCGAAAAAAATGAGACATGTCTGTTATGGAATCCCAAATCACAGAATTCAACAGACCTCTTAATCCAATGGGTAGCAGTCTTTCCATTATAACATGACAATCATGACTTTTTAATCCAGTAATATGACCATTCTTTACACATCTACCCAAATTGGAAGCACAACCATCTGGGAGTCTCAAATCTTAAATCCACTGACAAAATAATAAACGGTTTTCTTTAGAAAGTGTATAAGCTGCTTTTGGTTTCAGTAACCTTTCTGTTCTGACATTCTCAAACAGTTCCAATTCTGGACGCCTGCAAATTTGGGCAAGATCTAAACGTGCATTTACATTGTCTTTGCTCTTTCCTGGCGTATCCAAAACTATATGAAACAAATTATCAAAACAGTTCTTCTCAATATGCATGACATCTAACATGTGTCGGACCAACAAATCAGACCAATATGGAAAATCCCAAAATATGCTACATTTAATCCAATTGTGTTCTTTCCCAAAACCAGAAATTTTCTGTTGGTTTATTGTGGGACCAAAAGTGATGGGAGGTAATGAAAATACAACTGATTTTAACTCCGAACCTGATAGCATTTTTGGAGGTCCTTCCCTTTCAACTGTTCCTTTTCTGAAATGAGATCTTTTTCTGTGAAAAGGATGATCAGCTGGAATAAATCTGCGATGACCGTCAAAATAACAAGGTTTCTTTCCATGAATGATCATAAATGCTTTGTTCTCTCCCATACAGTAAAGACATGATTTCTGACCATGTGTACTCCATCCAGATAACATCCCATCAGCGCAAGTGCATACCACTAAAATCGCGCTCAGCTCGAACTCCAACAAAACAATTTACAAAAAAGGAAATAAAACTTATGTGATTAAAACTAAAATTAAATACATACCTCAAAGTGAAGACCAGACGTGACAATTATCCCCACCATGAAAACTTTCCGTCCCCGGAAATCCACAACTAGGGTTGAGGCACAAAGGAGAAACTGATACCCCACTAAAGTTCAAAGAGGATCTCTACAACCAACAAGCGAAAAGCAGCAAAAGCAACGTGCTAAAAAAAAGTGACTCAAATGAAAACTTCAAGAAGCATGTAAAAAGACTTTCTGATATGTGTTGCCCACCCCAAAGATCTATTAATGCCACCAGTTGATTGATTCAGTAAAGCAACACTCGCACCTGCAGAAACCAACCTCACAAACCAAAACACCTCAAGCATCACTGAACGAAAAACACACCATTTTACTAGAACGAAGATACAAGAACAACCCACATCCAAAGAATACTTCAATAACCTACCACTAAACCATCTCTAGGAACAAACACTAGTGCAGAAAACGTTTTTTACGTCACCATTTTTTACGTCGGTTATATAAAACCGACGTCATAATATGTAAAATGAGGTTTTTTACGTCGGTTATTTAATAACCGACGTAAAAACCTGTGTTTAGTACACCTTTAACGTCGGTTATTTTTATAACCGACGTTATTAATCGCGCGGCTTCGTTTTTTACGTCGGTTATACATTAACCGCCGTAAAAAACAGAAGCGGGGGGTGTTTGTTACGTCGGTTACTCAATAACCGACGTAACAAATCGACATATGTACGAGTTATTACGTCGGTTATTCAATAACCGACGTGAAAAACACGGTTTTTGAAGGCCTTTTTACGTCGGTTATTTTATAACCGACGTAAAAAAAGAATCCGCAGATGATTTTGACGTCGGTTATGGAATAACCGACGTAAAAAAACGCGGATTTTGAGCCCTTTATAACGTCGATTATAAAATAACCGACGTAAAAAAAGAATCGGAGGAAGGTTTTTACGTCGGTTATTGAATAACCGACGTGATAACTCATTTAAAATTTGCCCAGACCCGTGGATTGTCATTCGCAAGTTTACCTTCGACAGTCGCGACTCGTCTCTCTCGCACGTAAACCCGAATCGGCTCGTCCATTTCGTTGGTTTAGATTCGTTTTGCGATCATCGTTTCTCATATTTAATCTCCTCGGATCAATCATCTAAACTCGCAGCACTCAGGTAATCCTCCCACTCATTCGTTTTTTTTCGCGGATAGTATATATATATGTGTTGTGATTTTTTTGTTGAAACTAGCTAATATTCTTCGATTGCGAACCCTTTTAACTCGTTTTGGCACCATAATCTTATTTATCATCCCTAGATCTATTAGTTCGACTTGCAATATTGACTAATTTTATGATTTCACTAATTTTTCATCGTTTTCTATAAATCCCCGAGAGGGTTGGGGCGTGTCCATTTGGATGGGTTACCCTTTTACAGTTGTTACTACTTTATTCACACACAACCATGGCATAGGTGCATGTATTTGGGATCACATCACCATTTTCACCCCCTGCAAACAAAGTTTCACGAGGAGGACTCGTCAGATTTCCCCTCGGCATGTTAAAAATTTTAGATACCCTCTTTTCAGCAAGTAAAAAATTAACTAGTTTTTTCTTCACTACTTATCCTAAACAAATAAAACCACCATTCTTTCTAGAACCTCTACTAGATCCATTGCATCCATCAACATACATATTTGGATCTGAAAGCATCCCTTAAGCCTTATGTTCGATGCTAAAATCCTTTACTGATCTATAGAAAATATGATGGTCTGCTAAGCTCTCCATTTAAAAGTCAAATCCCACCAATTATTCATCCTCATCATGAGAAAATGGCACAACATCTGAATTTCTGATTCAATCTCTTGGGTCACTGAACAAACATTAACTCCTTCAAATCCACACCTGGAATAGACAACCTAATGTCGAGTTCCTTCTCTATCTATTGAAACTCAGTTCTTCCTCCACACCTAAAAACATTCTTTGAATGGCCCAACTTCTTGTTATGGTAAATTTTCAGTGATTCCAGGGGGGTGGGAGGGCTATCAAGAGGGTTGGGGGGTGTCCAGTTGGTGTCCAAGGGGGTAGGGTGTGGGGGGTGGTGTCCAGGAGGGGTGGGGTGCTGTCCAGAGGGGTCGGGTGGTGTCCAGGGGGGTTTACAAGGGGGTGGGTGGGTGTGGGGGGCTGTCCAAGGGTGTGGGTGGGTGTTGGGGGGTGTCTAGGGGGGTGTCTAAGGGGGTAGGGGGTGGGGGGTGGTGTTTAGGAGGGGTGGGGGGGCTGTCCAGAGGGTTGGGGGGTGTCCAGGGGGGTGTCTAAGCAGGTCGGGGGTGGGGGGTTGTGTCCAGGAGGGGTGGGGGTGCTTTCTAGAGGGGTCGGGGGCTGTCCAGAGGGGTTGGGGGGTGTCCAGGGTGGTGTCCAAGGGGATGGGTGGGTGTGGGGGGCTGTCCAAGGGGGTGGCGGCCTGTCCAGAGGGGTCGGTGGGGTGTCCAGGGGGGTGTCCAAGGGGTTGGATGGGTGTGGGGGGCTGTCCAAGTGGGTGGCGGCCTCTCCAGAGGGTATTTGGGGTTGTCCGGGTGGGTGGGGGGGGGGGGGCTGTCCAGAGGGTTGGGGGATGTCCAGGGGGGTGTCCAAGGGGGTAGGGGGTGGGGGGTGGTGTCCAGGAGGGGCAGGGGGCTGTCCAGAGGGGTCGGGGGGTGTCCAGGGGGGTTTACAAGGGGGTGGGTGGGTGTGGGGGGCTGTCCAAGGGTGTGGGTGGGTGTTGGGGGGTGTCCGGGGGGGTGTCCAAGGAGGTAGGGGGTGGGGGGTGGTGTTTAGGAGGGGTGGGGGGGCTGTCCAGAGGGTTGGGGGGTGTCCAGGGGGGTGTCCAAGCAGGTCGGGGGTGGGGGTTGTGTCCAGGAGGGGTGGGGGTGCTTTCTAGAGGGGTCGGGGGCTGTCTAGAGGGGTCGGGGGGTGTCCAGGGTGGTGTCCAAGGGGATGGGTGGGTGTGGGGGGCTGTCCAAGGGGGTGGCGGCCTGTCCAGAGGGGTCGGTGGGGTTTCCAGGGTGGTGTCCAAGGGGGTGGATGGGTGTGGGGGGCTGTCCAAGTGGGTGGCGGCCTCTCCAGAGGGTATTTGGGGTTGTCCGGGTGGGTGGGGGGGCTGCCCAGAGGGTTGGGGGATGTCCAGGGGGTGTCCAAGGGGTAGGGGGTGGGGGTGGTGTCCATGAGGGGTGGGGGGCTATCCAGAGGGGTCGGGGGGTGTCCTGGGGGGTTTACAAGGGGGTGGGTGGGTGTGGGGGGCTGTCCAAGGGTGTGGGTGGGTGTTGGGGGGTGTCCAGGGGGGTGTCCAAGGGGGTAGGGGGTGGGGGTGGTGTTTAGGAGGGGTGGGGGGGCTGTCCAGAGGGTTGGGGGGTGTCCAGGGGGGTGTCCAAGCAGGTCGGGGGTGGGGGGTTGTGTCCAGGAGGGGTGGGGGTGCTTTCTAGAGGGGTCGGGGGCTGTCCAGAGGGGTCGGGGGGTGTCCAGGGTGGTGTCCAAGGGGATGGGTGGGTGTGGGGGGCTGTCCGAGGGGGTGGCGGCCTGTCCAGAGGGGTCAGTGGGGTGTCCAGGGGGGTGTCAAAGGGGGTGGATGGGTGTGGGGGGCTGTCCAAGTGGGTGGCGGCCTCTCCAGAGGGTATTTGGGGTTGTCCGGGTGGGTGGGGGGGGGGCTGTCCAGAGGGTTGGGGGATGTCCAGGGGGGTGTCCAAGGGGGTAGGGGGTGGGGTGGTGTCCAGGAGGGGCGGGGGGCTGTCCAGAGGGGTCGGGGGGTGTCCAGGGGGGGTGTTATATCTTACTATATTTTGTTTAAAAAATAATATTCAAGCATATTTTTTTTAAATACACATCGATTTGTTTTATATTTCAAAATTGTTTATATTCAAATTATGATTTTTTTCATATAAACATATATTTGTCTTATCTAAAAAATATATATATTTTTTCTATTTGTTATAGGTAATAATGAGTCGAAGTTGGATTACGGCACATCGAATGAGCAATGAATATGAGGAAGGTGTTGATGCCTTTTTGGAATTTGCTAAACGAAATGTTCCAAGTAGTGACATTTTTTTCTGTCCATGCCTGAAATGTCTGAATATGAAGAAGTTGAAAAGTAGAGAGATAAAAGATCATCTGATTTGTCATGGTTTCAATCCGAGTTACAACCCTTGTATTTGGCATGGCGAAACTGGACAGAATGTCACTGATGATAATGAATCGCAAGATGGTAACTCCGATGGAATTGAAGAAATGATTCGCGATATTGTAGCAGAACAAATTGAGATAGAACCGACAGTTGCACGTCTATATGGTGATGCCTAAAAACCATTATATCCTAGTTGTACAGATTTTACGGTTTTGTCGGCGGTGTTAAGATTGATTAACCTGAAGGCAAAACATGGATGGAGTGACAGAAGTTTTACAGAGCTGCTACAATTGATGAAAGACATTCTTCCAAAAGATAACGATCTTCCAGATTCACATTATAAGGCCAAAAAAATATTATGCCCGATGGGATTGGGATACAGGAAAATACATGCCTCTCCGAATGACTGCATTATATATAGGAAGGAATATGAATTTCTGAAAGAGTGTCCTAAATGTGGGACATCACGGTATAAGGTGAAAGAAAAACCACAAGCTGATGTAGAGATTACAAAGCTCCCTTCAAAGGTATTTTGGTATCTTTCTATAATTCCTCTTTTCAAACGTTTATTTTCTAATTCACATGATGCAAAAAGGTTAAGATGGCATGCTGATGAGCGGGTATGTGATGGAAAAATACGTCATCCAGCTGATTGTCCACAATGGAAGAAAATTGATGCCCAGTACCCTACATTTGGAAATGAAATTAGAAATCTGAGACTAGGCTTGTGCACAGATGGGATGAATCCATACCGAACCCTCAGTAGCACACATAGTTCATGGCCTGTTTTATTGGTAATTTACAACCTCTCTCCTGAAGTTTGTATGAAGCGCAAATATGTCATGTTGAGTATCATGATCTCTGGTCCAAAGCAACCCGACAATGATATTGATGTATACTTGTCACCGCTGATTGATGATTTGAAACTGTTATGGGCTGATGGTATTAGGGTGTATGATTCTTATAAAATGGAATATTTTCAACTGCATGCAGTGCTTCTATTCACTATAAATGACTTCCCAGCATATGGAAATTTGTCTGGATACAGTGTTAAAGGGAATAAAGCATGTCCAATTTGCGAACAACAGACGTCATATTGTCAATTGCATCATGGGAGGAAAACAGTGTACATGGGTCATCGAAAGTTTTTGCCTATGGATCACCCTTATAGAAGACTAAAAAAGGCATTCAATGGCTCACAAGAATTTGATACTACTCCAAAACCTTTATCCCTAGATTTGTATTTTGAGAGGGTGAAAAACCTTGATGTGACATTGGGAAAGACACAGAAATCTGGTAATGATAGACATATTTGGAAGAAAAGGTCAATATTTTTTGAGCTACCATATTGGAGGTATCATGAAGTCAAACATAATATTGATGTCATGCACATGGAGAAGAATATCTGTGATTCTTTGATCGGAACATTGCTAGATATTAAAGGAAAGACAAAAGATGGGTTGAATGCAAGGTTAGACCTACTATCAATGGGAATACGTTTGGAGTTAGCTCCCACTCCTAAAGGAAGAAGAACATTTCTTCCCCCGGCTTGTCATACATTATCGAAGAGGGAGAAAAGTAGCTTCTGTCAGTGTCTTCATGATATCAAAGTGCCTCAAGGTTATTCTTCAAATGTAAAAAATTTTGTCTCATTGAAAGACTTGAAGTTGATAGGTATGAAATCACATGATTGTCACGTCATGATGCAAAAAATTCTACCAGTTTCACTACGTGGAATATTGCCCATCCGTGTCAAAAAGACTATAATGAGGTTGTGTTATTTTTTCAATTCAATTTGTAACAAGGCGATTGATGTGAATGCTTTGAACATTTTGGAAAAGGATGCAATTTTTATACTTTGTCATTTGGAAATGCATTTTCCTCCAACTTTTTTTGATATGATGGTGCATTTAATGATTCATCTGGTTTGAGAAATAAAGCTTTGTGGACCTGTATATCTTCATTGGATGTATCCTTTTGAAAGGTATATGAAAATATTAAAGGGATATGTTAAAAATCCATATCGACCTGAAGCCTCCATTATTGAAAAGTATATTTCTGAGGAGGTAGCAGAGTTTTGTACGAGCTACTTGGCTACGGCGCAACACATAGGTTTGCCTCCATCTCGCCATGAACGGGTTAATAATGAGGGAAAGGGGATTCGTGGCTTGAAAGTCAAATCACTGTCAGCTGAACAGATGAAGAAGTTAGAATCATACATCTTGAATAACATAGCTGATGTTCAACCATATATCACATTGCATATTAATGAGTTGAAACAATGTCATCCAAAGAAGAAAGAAATGTGGATTTTGAATGAGCACAACAAAACTTTTTTGCCATGGTTTAAAAAGACCTTGCTTGGTAGATCAGATGTATCAGAGACATTAAAATGGATAGTGGGTGGTCCATCTTTAAATGTGATAACATGGTCCGCTTATGACATTAATGGCTATACATTTCATACGAAAGCTCAGGACAACAGAAGTGCAGTTCAGAATAGTGGTGTATTGGTGTTTGCAGATGCAATGCATTTTTCGAGTGCTAAGGACAGAAACCCAATTTCGGCATCAAGTGCATATTATGGAGTGATTGAAGACATATGGGAGGCTGATTACTTTAAAATTAAAGTTCATGTTTTTAACTATAAATGGTTTACCGGTAACAACAGTTTCAGACACGATGAATTTGGAATGACACTTGTTAATCTGAATAGATTGGAAGACACAGCTGATTCTTTTATAATGGAAACACATGCCAAACAAATTTTCTATGTAGTAGATCAATCAGATATGCAGTGGGATGTTGTTTTACAAGGGAAAAAACAATATGTTGGTGAGGATGAATTTGATGAAGATGCTGATTTATGTGAGATCCCTACTTCCATGGAAATATTAACAGAACATAATGATGAGTATGTTGAAGACATGGTTTGTGCCATAAGGAACGATCACGACGAAGGAATTTGGGAAAACAATCCAACTGTACATTCCTAAAATTACAGGTAACACATGTTTATTTCTTGTTTACATTTATTTTTTTCATATAATGTTAGATATTGTAAATTTTTTACTTATTAAAACATGTATCAAACCAAAATGATAAAACAATAAAAACAGTAAAGAGGAGAAGTCCTGGGCGCACCGGCTGGCCGGTGGTGGATCACCGGTGGGCTGGTGTTCCAGACAGCAAAGCTCTGTCTGGTCCACCGGCCGGCCGGTGATGAGCCAGCGGCCGGCCGGTGGTCCAGACAGAGCAAGGCTGTCTGGTCCACCGGCCGGCCGGTGGTGATCCAGTGGCCGGCCGGTGGTGAGCCAGCGGCCGGCCGGTGACACCAGGCTGTGGGCAAGTCTACTGCCTGGGTCCTCCGGCTGGCCGGTGAGCTCACACCGGCTAACCGGTGGACTCAGTGAGTCCACTTTTCAGCTTTCTTGGGCCAACTCCTTGGCTACCTTTTGCCTATCAACAAAAACACTTGAAAACAAGTTAGAACATAATAAGAGTGATTGTTATCATTAAAATCCAAGAGAGAGGGGTACAACAGACTGTGTTTACCATGTTTATCATTGTTTAACATGCTTACCATATTACCAATGTTTACTATTATGTAATTTAGTACACTTTTATATTTTCTGATTAAGTAGTATTACAATATTTGAATTTGTATATTTGTGAACTAATGTTTGTTTTTTTGATTTGAAGGAAAATGACAGATCAATCAGTTGATCAGCCACATGATTCTGGAGATGAGCATATTGGTCATACATCTGGGGAGGAACATTCACATGCTCCTATTATGAAAAAGAGTTCAAAGGTTGGTAAGCGTGGGTGCACACGTTTACCAAAATTATCACTTGCCCGTACGAAGGAGGAGAGGATAGTCGTGGAGTTTGATGATGATGATCTTCCTAGAGGTCCAAATGCTAAAGATTTTAAGGGTTTTGTAGCAACTCAGGCTAAGAGCAAAGTAAGCATTCTCTATGATGATTGGAGAAGTGTGGATAAGACGATAATTTATCAGCTGTGGGAGACCATTTTGGTAAGATCTTTTGCTATTGTTTGACTGTTCTTTAAATGTTTATAGTATATATAATATTTTTAACCTCTTTTTTATCAGATGACATTTGATATTCCTGACACTGGTGGAGTCAGGAAGAAATGCTTATCGTTGGCTGCTAGGAGATGGAGGGATTTCAAATCAACCCTCTCATCTGATTTCATTTATGTTCATAGGAGTCATGAGAATCCATGTCGTATATATCCTTTTATAGATGAAGACACATGGAGACAATTTTTTGAAAGTAGAAGAAAAGAATCATTTTTGGTAAGGGCAATGTAAACTTTTATAAGCTTTCTTATATAAATGATCTTATTATTGTTTTGTTAATGATTACTTATTCTTAATTTACAGCAAACAAGGAAAGCTCATCAAGAGATCCAATCTAAAAATGTATACCCTCATAGTTTATCTCGGGGAGGGTATGCATTATTGGAAGAACAAATGATGGCAGAAAAATTTCAACAACTAAGAGCTGAGTCTTCAAGATCTGGAGAGGTGGCCCCTCCATCTAGACATGAGAAATGGAAAAGAGCTCGGAAGGGAAAAAAAGGACAATATCTTTCGGAAGAATCGAGACTCGTAGTTGATAGGATTGTAAGATATCTATTTTATTTATTTAAGTTTACTATTTTCGTCATATATTTCCAATCATTATAGAAATGTTCAATTAATTATTACAGGACTCTCTTGAGGAGCAGAGTTCACATGGGACATTTACACCATCTGGGAGGGAAGATATTTTATCTGTGGCATTGGGAAGGCCCGAACATCCTGGCCGTGTAAGAGGATATCCGGCAGGTGTATCGGTAAGAAAAGTGTTTCCACATTCCTCAACTTCTAACGTTGAGGGAGTTTATAAAAAAAAAATAGAATCCTTGGAGGCTTAAGTCCATAATATTAATGCGACAATGGAGGACAAGATTAGAGCATCGGTGCAGTTTATGTTTGCAGACTTGCAAAGACAATTTCAGGGTGCAGCTCCCACTCCACCTCTCCCAGTAGCTCCCACTCCCCCACCTCAGCCTGCGGACCCCATTTTTGATCCTCCTCCTCCGCCGCAGCTACCTACTTATTGTGAGTTGTATGTTTATGATCCTCAACATCATATAGTTGCATATGGGATGGTATATTGTATAGGAGATACAATTTATCATCAACAGTTAGAGGTAGAGAATCAGAGGGTCACTGTACAAGATATTATAGATAGATCATCTCGGATACCATTACCTACAGATGAGGTGACGACAGTTGGACATAGTATCGGCCATTTTTTACTTTGGCCATCCAGAATTCTTCGACTCATTACCATAGAGGTATGGATGTTATATCTTTTATTTTATATTTTTATTAATGTTTTATCATTTGAAAACTAATATATTTTTCAATTTATTTTTACAGGAATACTTCAAAGGTAAAGAAATACTGTATAGACAACAACAAAGACAGATAGCTATGACATCAGATGCAGATACTAGCAGTCTTGACAAATTGTCAAGATATTCAAATTTGTTGGCTGATCATTATGACTTTACAATGGAAGCTCATGTCTGTGGACGTGAACTAAGTGTGGGGATTATGAAAACTGATATCATGGAGTTTGTCACTGGAGATAAGTTGGGCATCAACGTGGTGCAAATTTTTATCATGTAAGTCTTAACACCTTTTCCTTGCGTTATATTTATTAAAAATGTATACTTATGTCTGCTTTGTATTAGGTATCTGTATAAAATTTGTGAGAGGAATGAGCTGACAGATGTATATGGATTCGTGGACCCACAATTGATTTTCCCTGAAGCATGTGCATTGGATGAGGAAAAAAGAATGATTTATATTGCTGATAGATTTGAAAAGAATGCAATCACACAGTGTTGGATGATGCCTTTTTGTGAGAGGTATGAAACACATCCCTCTCAAAGAGTTAATTATCTTTTAACATAAAAAACCACTAATGTTAAATTTCCTTTTATCAGGGATCATTGGATGTTAGGGGTTTTTTGCCCTAGGGAGAAATCACTTTATTGGATATGCTCTCTCCATGATGATGTGCGAGAAAGTTTTAAGAATATATTGGAAATGTAAGTTTCAATTTCACAATAGTTTTATATATTATAATGAATTTTAAATTTACCCCATTCGTATTATTTTCTAACAGGGCATGGGTCCACTTTCGAAAAAGTGCAAAGAAAAGGAATTTCAAGATCAAATATGTACATGCGAAGGTAAATATCCATTTATAATTTGTACATTTTGATTTATTACATAAAAATAATATATTGAATTTACACTCATTCAAACAGAAATGTCATGAGCAACAAGGCATCATCGAATGCAGATATTACATGTTAAGATTTATGTATGAAATAATAACAACTGGGACAGTTCTGAGTTTTGACCTGGTAAGATTTCCTCTTTCTCATAATATTTCAATTTTATTTATTCATTATACACGTTGACTACTATCCTTTTCCTTTTTAGCTTTTTGATGACCCTCAACCCTTTACTGCTGAAGATATCAAACACTTACAAGTGGAGTGGTCAAATTATTTTACAGGTTTGATTGACTTTTAGTTGTTTGTAATGTAAAATGTAATTTTGAATATTGTCAATGTAATTGTGTATAGAAGGGGTGTTTGGGGCTGTCCAAGGGGATGGGGGGGGGGGGGGTTTCCAAGGGGTCGGGGGGGTGTCCAGGGGGTGGGGGGGCTGTCCAAGGGGTGGGGGGGTGTCCAAGGGGTGGGGGGGGGTGTCCACTGATATGGGAGGGGTGTCCAAGGGGTGTTTGGGGCTGTCCTAGTGTTCGGGGGGTGTAAATGAGGGTGGGGGGGGGGAGGCTGTCGAAGGGGTGGGGGGGTGTCCAAGGGGTGGGGGGGTGTCCAAGGGATATGGGAGTGGTGTCCAAGGTGTCTGGGAGTTCTGTCCAAGGGGCCGGTTGGGTGTAAATGAGGGTGGGGGGGCTGTCCAAGGGGTGGGGGGGTGTCCAAGGGGTGGGGGGTGTCCAAGGGATATGGGAGGGGTGTCCAAGGGGTGTTTGGGGCTGTCCAAGGGCTCGGGGGGGGGGGGGTGTCCAGGGGTCGGAAGGGGGGGGGGGTGTCCAAGGGGTCTGGGAGGGCTGTCAAGGTGTGGGGGGGTGTCCAATGGGTGTTTGAGGCTGTACTAGGGGTCTTGGGGGTGTAAATGAGGGTGGGGGGGCTGTCCAAGGGGTGGGGGGGTGTCCAAGGGGTGGGGGGTGTCCAAGGGATATGGGAGGGGTGTCCAATGGGTGTTTGAGGCTGTACTAGGGGTCGTGGGGGTGTAAATGAGGGTGGGGGGGCTGTCCAAGGGGTGGGGGGGTGTCCAAGGGTTGTGGTGGGGCTCCAATGTGGTGGGGGAGGGCTGGCCAGGTTGTTAGGTGGGTATAGATGAGGGTGGGGTTCAGTTGGGGCTTGGGGGAGGGCTGGCATGGTTATTTTTGTTGTTTGGTTTCTGGTTGCTTTTTGGTGAGAGCAGTGCAATTATTTAAAAAAAAAATATCGCTTTCACGTCGTTTATTTTATAACCGACGTGGTAAATAAATCGGTAGGGGTTTATCACGTCGGTTTTTTCGAGAACCGACGTGATAAACCGTTCCCGGGCCTTTTATCACGCCAGTTCTTAATATAACCGACGTGCTAAAAGGCCTGGGAATCGATTTACCACATCGGTTATTGGATAACCGACGTGCTAAAACGTTTCCCAGGCCTTTTTATCACGTCGGTTATTTAAGAAACCGACGTGATAATAGGCCCAGGGAAGGTTTAATCACGTCGGTTATGTCATAACCGACGTGATAAACGATATCCCATGCGTTTTATCACGTCGGTTTAGAAATAACCGACGTGATAAACCCCCCCGCTCATATTTATCACGTCGGTTGTTATATAACCGACGTGCTAAACCCCCCCACCCGCGGTTTATCACGGCGGTTATATAATAACCGCCGTTATAAATCCCCATCCCCCATCATTTTTCACGTCGGTTATTAATGAACCGACGTGATAAACACCGTGATGTTAGGGATGTTACGTCGGGTTTTAAATAACCGACGTAAAAAACGTTATTTATAACGTCGTCCGTATTAACGTCGCCAAAAAACCGACGTAAATAATGAAAAATAACCGATGTAATTTTTTTTTCTGCACTAGTGAAAATTGAATGGCCCACCATGGGAAAGCCCGATGGGGCTCTCCACTATTAAAAAAAACATTTCGACGCCCGAAACGAGACTAGAAAATCGACACGAGGAGGCCCGGGCGGACTCCCCACCATTAAGAACCTACTATCTCCCAAGATGGGTTTGGGAAATCGACATCGGGAGGTCCAAACGGACTTCCCACCATTAAAGAAGAGTCCAACATCGATTCATTCCAGAGATATTTGTACGAGATCCGATGTGGGTCTCCCTGCCATTAGAACTAACAACATGTACAAAACTTTAGAAAAAAAGATTCTCGATGGTGACCAAACACCCCACCACAAGGGGCGGGGAGGGAGGGGCTCGACTACCGGGGCGTCAAAAGCATGGCCCAAGACAAACCAGCATTTCCACATTCCTGGATGAGAATTATTCATATTTGAGACAGATTTACTCAAAAAACCCCATAAGGCCACTAAAGCAATTACATCCAGTGGAACACGACCCTCAAGACTTTAATGCACAAGACGAACACTCCTCCACATGGTCACGAAAACCTTATGCAACCAGATGGCTCATTCGAACAGAACCACCATAGAAAACAATTTAATATGCTTTCACTTTCAACACCGATGACAGAAATGAAATCGGGGTTTTATACAATCCCGGGGTTCCTGACCACGCGCCAGCTTCACTCCGAGGCCTATGGTTGGAGCCCTGATGTTTGAAGCATCTCCTACCTCGTAGTCAGGAATTGAAGACTCCAGAACAGAGCTTCTCCTTTTGGTGTCACATGCAACCACACTACAACCAGGGAAACACCAGCAACCACAACACATTACGACATCCAACTGATCATACACTGAACATTCACCAACACAAGAGCTTTAATGGTGCATGTGCATCACCCTTTGTCACACTGGATGAGAACACGACACCACGAATCGTCACCTGATCATGATCATTTCTGTTGAGAGGAACACTATATGGAGAGGGATTTCAAACTGAGTCTTAAACAACACGTGATTCCTGCAGTTGGCCGTATCATCCCCATGTGACTGGGTCTACCACACTAGTGGCCTAAAGTGGACCCTTTCTTAAACTAAACCAACAAAGGACCAAAGTTCATTTAGAATAGTGTCCTGCACTGACCACTCTAGGTTGCTTCCACCTCTCCCCATTGGAATCTCCTTCACCATTTCCAAACATAACTTTCAAATTAATGAGGTCAAACTTCACCCTTGAAAATCAAAGAGAACTTACACTGTAAGACGTCTCCGAACATGAACCTTGCAACCGATGAAAATACTACAAGCCCCTTAAGACACTGGTCAACCCTGAAAATTCTGAACCACCTTCACTCTTCCCCGCTGGATTTCCTTTCGCCGTTTCTAGGGGAAACCTTCAAGTACAATGATGTCAAATTTCATACCCGACGACTCAGACAACTCAAAGAAACCAAAAATCTGTTCAACTCCCCTCGCATCCATCATCCAGCTGCGAGAGGATCCACTTAGTTTTAAAAGGAGAGGTGGGTTCAATTCTAGAATTCAAAAAGAGAGTCCCTCGATCAACTGGAGTGCCGGCCAACGGGGAATTCCCTGTAGTAGTACTTCAATCACATGCCAATGCTTTAGGGGGGGGGAATACACTAGTCAAGAAAGAAAACTATGGACCCAACCAAACTGGTCCTATGGTCAAGACATACCACAAGAAAACACCAAACATACATGGGAATCCACTGCAAGGGCTCCCTGATGTACTCTTCAAAGGAATTTACTAACCACACACTTGCATACCAACTTACAAATAAGAACTCAAACTCGGGACACAAACCATTCAGAAAGAATACTCAGCTCAAAACACCACACATCCAACATCTCAAAAACAAAAGGACACGCCACACAAACACCATTTACTAAAACACCAAATTTTTTTCCTTTAGAAAAACATTTTGAAAATAAGCAAAGTCAGTTGGTTGCACAAACACCAATGGTGTCCCATGGGCCTCGCACATGCATTTTCTCGTGCCGCATTGGCACCCACCTCATATCCATCCAAGCACTCATCCGCTCGTGCCATTAATCATTCCCCTTTTCTTATACACTCATGCATGTGGTTTCCCATGCGAGTTCCAAGGATCAAAACCAAACCCTTCCCCTTTTTTTTCAAATCCAAAACATCCAACCCACACTTTTCAAACCTCACACACCATTTAATTTTCAAAGCGCTTCACTTGAAAACATTTACCAAGACCAAAACATTTTTACTTAAATTTTTTTTCCACAAATCCAAAACAAAGAGACGAGAAACAATACAGGAGAAAACTAGTGCCAGCGGGTGATTGGAGCATATGGTTGGCAGCCATACGCCAGTCACACCATTGGCTACTGAGAGTATTTTAGGACAGTGTCCCCGGCTCCACAAGGCTTGCCAGACCCTGCGAGATCACTAAGACCACTGACCTTACTCCCATTTCATTTCCCTTAGACACGATTAACCACAAGGACCAATGAATCAGACAAACCTCGACTTACTTTGGTAACTCGCGCCCCGCCACGAGGTGTGCTGGCCAGGCACCTTACTCGTAGTCAGGACGTCGGGTTCCAACAACCTTAACTCCAATCTACCGTGACTCTAGCTCAAAAGGAAATGACCCAAGAGAGAAAACCTTCCTTTGATACCATTTTTTCACGAACCAGGCCGGGTCGCCATCCGACCCGGCGCCCGACCCGGTCCGCGGCAAGGCCCGAAGGGTGTTCCCGATCCCCACGGGCTAGCACAAGTGCCCGGGTATCCAGTTTAACAAGTGGGAACGGTTTTACCCGAAATACAAGATAGAAAAACAACCAACCAGATAAATAACTGAAACTAGAAAGAGACTACAAAACACACTTCTAAACTATAAACAGGTTCATGTCTACAACTCAGCTAAAAACCCAAAATGAACAACAATAGGAATAGAGAACTAAGCTCCAAAACCAACCTCATGCGACACGAGAAGTTGCATCCCCAAGCTACCAACACCAACCTGCACATAAAGACCAGCAGCAACCAGAGCCACCATCGCTGAGCACGATGTCACAACTTAGAATACACAAGGAACAAAGTCTACATACACCCGAAGGTGTATGCAGGGTGTGAGAGAAAGGCCCAGTAGGACGTCACCCAATAAAAAGGTTCCATGCCACAACATCCAAAGGACAATTTAATGTGATTATTTAAGTTATACTTTCAAAATAATTTTAAAGAAAACATTTACAAGCCAAATGCTAAAGGAAAACACTAAAAATAACTCATTTCACAAACACGATTTTAAAGCAGAAGAGAAAAGTTCATTATGGGAACACACACACACAGTCACACACACACACACACACACTCACTCACACACACACACACACTCACACCCAAGTGGTCCTCCATATGCCGATGGAAGGCACCACTCCAAAGATGGTAGAGCACTATGGGTAAATCCCCTAAGGTTCATCTAGCTCGAGTGGGACCCTAGAACCTCGTGTCTCGGTGAAACGTGACTTAGAAGGCCACAACCCTCAGAAAACGTGGCTTAGAAGGCCACGACCCTCAGAACACGTGGCTTAGAAGGCCATGACCCTCAAATACCATATGTTTAGTTAGTGTTGCAATCGTCAATCCAGCTAAGTGAAACAGGGACGAAACCCATCCGGTTCACTAGCGCACTAGTTCTAGTCCGCCCACCTAGATACCTAGGGTTTTCCATGTGCTCAAACAAGTCTCACATTCACATAGTATATTTATTTCTCATTTCGCAGACCATACAAGATATTGCACACAAAAGTCACCATTTGCATACCAAAGCAATATTTCAAAGACACACGCACACGACATGTCTACTTTTTATAAAAATACACCACCTTAAAAATGAAAGCACACTCAACTCCTATAAATAACCATTTTAGCATCATATAAATGCACCAATAAATCATTTGAGTTATTATTGAAATCATTTCAAGAAAATCCAAGAAGACCTTACACCAAAAACAGCTTTATTTTATATAGAGGCGTCACTTTAAAACTTGATACACGAGGTAACCATGTCAAAACTTGTTTTCCATTATTCAAACAATTTTTCATTTCAACTTCAAAGATAAACAACAAGGAAAACACACCAAAAGTGATTCATATACTTTGAAAATGTCTATTTAAATACACAAACACCTAAAGTGACTTGAAAACACCTTTCACACCTGCCAAACAACCCTCAAAAACCTTTCAACCATGTTTCACACTCAAAACGCCACTTAAATAAATAATTCCTCAATTTATAAAACATATCGCATGCAAAAGAAACCATTACAAAATCAATTTCACAAATTGACCCTTCTAAAACCTCATTGGCAGCCTATAAACAATTATTAAGCACTTCTAAAATTTACCACAACCGGATCGAAAGAAAAAACATGACAATTTCTAAAGACAAGTGCAATTTTCATCACGCACGCATGTTACACCATTTTTAAAACACATTTCGCAAAACCTCTACAGCACTACCAAAAAATTATAAACATAATTCGCATCATGAAACTAAACCATAGAACATATTAAGCTAAACTAAACAAACAAATTAAATTATCTAAATGATGTAAAGACATGGAACCACCTACCTCAATGCAGGAATGGAAGAAAAAATATACGGTGCAATACTCCCGCTGCGCAAAGGTCGCACTTCACGGAACCGTAAAAAAGATCCTAAAATAGTAGACCAAAAATTCTCACCGCCAGCCCATCACAACATCAACGATTTAATAAGTTAACTAATAATAAAACAAATTCAATAATAACTAATCAAATTGAATAATGAATAAGCAAATTTAATAGTAATTAAACAAATTGATTAACAATTAATCAAATTCAATTAACTAAATTGATAAACAATTAAACAGATTAAATAAAATGATTAACCAACTTAATAATAATCAAATAATTTGATTAACAATTTTAAACACATGCGATAATAACTGAATATATTAATTAACAACTAAACAAATAAATAATAATTAAATAAAATAAAACCAACCATTATCGCAGAATTGTCGGGATCCAATCGAGGGGCACGCAGCGGCTATCTGGCGAGTGCGAGCCGGGTTGCGGGGGATGTCCGGCAGCTGAGCGGGGGTGCGGGAAGGGCGGATGACCAGCTATTGGGAGGAGGTAAGGTGAGGAGAGAAGGATAGAAGGAGATGAGGAAGGAAGGAGAGAATAGAAGAGATAATAAATAAATAAATAAAATAAAATAAAAAAGAGAAGAAAGGAGGGAGATGGGGTGAGACGCGCCGCTGGAGAGATGGGGGAAAGGGGGGAAGTGCACTGGAGCCGTGGGAGAGAAGGGATGGGGAGTAGAGGAGAGAAGGGAGGGAGAAGGAAGAGAGAAGAAGAAGGGAGAGGGAGGAGAAGAGAAAAGGGAATAGAGGAAGGGGAAGATGGTGAGGCGCGCTGGACAGGGAGAGGGGAGAGGGCCGCATGAGGGAGAGGGAAGAAAAGAAAGAAGGGAGGAGAAAACGTGGGGGAGAGGAAAGAAAAAAAAGAGAAGGGGGGGGGGGGTGGTGGCTAGGGTAGGAATTAGGTGGGTTAAAAAAATAATTAAATAAAATAAAAAGAAAAGAAATGAAATGATAAAGATAAAATAAATAAATAAATAAAAATGGAGAGATATAAATACATATATATATATATATATATGTATATATATATATATATATGTATGTATACACACACAATAATAATAATTAAACTATTCTAAAATAGAAAATGATAAAGGCTTTAATAATATAAGTTAAAAATTAAAAAGTAATAAAAATCCTAATAATATTTATAATAATAAGGAAATAAGAATAAAATAAAAGAAATACTCGCTTAAAATGTTAATATTAATAATACCAAGTAAGACCACCCGTGTACCGGGAAGGCCACAAGGCTTCACTCGTGCCGTGCCCGTGCGTCGGGCAACGTCAAGCCCGCGTCCATTTATCAGCGCAAGTGCGTACCACTAAAATCGCACTCAGCTCAAACTCCAACAAAACAATTTACAAAAAAGGCAATAAAACTTATGTGATTAAAACTAAAATTAAATACATACCTCAAAGTGAAGATCGGACATGAAAATTATCCCCACCATGAAAAATTTCCATCCCCGGAAAGCCACAACTAGGGTTGAGGCACAAAGGAGAAACTGATACCCCACTGAAGTTCAAAGAGGATCTCTACAACCAACAAGCAAAAAGCAGCAAAAGCAACGTGCTAAAAAAAGTGACTCAAATGAAAACTTCAAGAAGCATGTAAAAAGACTTTCTGATATGTGTTGCCCACCCCAAAGATCTAGAATCACTACTAGAAAAACATGTATTTGCGACGGGTCATTTGCGACGGGATCCCGTCGCAAACAGCTTTTTGCGACGGGGGCCCGTCGCAAATGACCCGTTGCTGAAAACGGTGTCGTAACAACAATTTTTTGTGACGGGCCCGTCGCTAAAGCCTTTTTCCGCGATGAGGAGAATCCCCGTCGCAAATAGTACTCCGTATATTTGTAAAAAACTTTTCAAAAACTATTTGCGACGGGGCCCGTCGCGAATACCTGTTGCGACGGGACCCGTCGCAAAAACTATTTAAAAAATAAAATAAAAAAACTATTAATAAATTATTTTAATGCATATAATAATAATACTATTTGCGACGGGCATAGTATCCCCTCGCAAATACTATAAAAAAAATAAAAAAATAAATTATTAATAAATTATTTTAATTAATATAATAATAATCCAATTATAAATCAAAAATAAAAAATAATAAAATATTAATAAATGATTTTAATTAATATAATAATAGAATTATAATTCACAAATAAAAATAATAAATTATTTTAATTAATATAATAATAATAGAATTATAATTCAAAAATAAAAAATAATAGAATATTAATAAATGATTTAATTAATATAATAATATTAGAATTATAATTCATAAATAAAAAAAATATTAATAAGTTATTTTAATTAATATAAAAATAATAGAATTACTTTACATTCAAATATTAAAATAATTCAATTATTACAAAAAAATATAATTAAATTATAATATTATAAAATTTTAATATATATATAGATTATAATATTATAAAATTTTAATATATATATAAAATTTAATATTATAAAATATAAATAATATTATTATTCATATTAATATTGTTATTTAAAAATATAATATTATTAATATTTTATAATGAGACAGAAACTACACGAATAGAAAAAAAAATCATATTTTGATTTCACAAATTTTATAACATAAATACAAACTCTAATCTGAAGGAGGGGGGGAGGGGGGGGGGGATCTGCAGATGGTGGTGGAGGAAACTCCATCCCTAAATCATGAGTGAGTCGGCGCATGTACTCCATCTGCTCCTGATGCTGTTGCTGCCACCGACTCGTCTGCTCCTCGTACAGCTGCTGCTGGCGTCGACGCTCCTCCTCATGCTGCTGACGCATCTGCTCCTGCTCCTGTCGGAGACTCTCTATCAGTGCAGTATGAGATCGCAACTGATCCTCATACTGTGTAGTAGAAGAAGATGCACGAGCTCCTCTCGAACTGGACGCCGACATCGCAGCACTGCCATAATAATCTCTGGGAGTCAGTCGAGAGCCGATACCAACTAACCGGCCCTTCTCGAAGGCATACTGGGTGGCCTGCATCCATGCCGCCTCATCAAACTGACGTCCAGTGGTCTGATCTGATGACTCGGCCTGACTCTCAGGCCGGGCCTGTGACGCTGCGGCCTCATATGACTCCTGTAGTTGCAATTTAAAATTAAAATTGTGAATATATTATATGCAGTTAATTTTTAAACTTGAAAACAAATAATACTGACCACGATGTGATGCTGACGATCACCTTTGAGCTCCCCAGTAGCAGGATCACTATACATCCTTCGATATACGTCGTACTCCGTAATATCGGGGTGCTCGACAGCCTATAAGAATAAAAAATAAACTGTTAATATTTATAGTTATATAAAATATTTATAAATAATGTACGTACCAGATGTTGTCTATGAGTACTGAAAGAACGACTCCCAGCTCGATGAGTCACCTCCTGTCTCCCCCGATTCTGCCTCCCCACCGATGATCTCCTCTGAAAGGCACCACTCAACTAGTGCGCACATAATCCATCCCATACATGGGATGAAATATACTCTGGTCGGTGTGCTCTACATGACTCGTCAAAATCTGACACTCCTGCTTTCTTCATCGCAGCTTTTCTTAAATTGTGCAAAAACTGACAAAGGAGATCACGCATGACCACCTCCCATGCCTCGTGGATGGCGTAACGCATGGTATCCTCGATCGGATACCATAAACCCTACAAATAAATCAAAATATCAAGTTAGAAATGAAATAATTTTAAAAATAAAAATTATTTATTTACGTACGTACCAACCAATGGCCGAACATGGCCTGCTGCACATCAATGTGAATCTGCTCCCATGTGGTCCACGGCTAAGAGAAATAGTTGCGCAAAATAGCGCTGCCCTGTCCGACTGCTATATGCGGAAAACTGTAAAAATAATAAACATTTATTATGTGAATAGATTAATGAAATCTTAGTCAAATCCACAGGTTATCACACAGGTTATCACACCTCCGTGTGCGTGGATCAAACCCAAGACATGGACGTCACTCGGGGATGGGGTTAGGAATCATCAATCGTGCAAGACCGCGCCCCCTCCGCGTACTCCCTGGAGCGCCTGCAGGCTGAGGGTCATCTATCAACAACTCATCCGCATCGAAAGTCAGGTTAGCATCCGCCAAATCACGAAATGTGGCGTCGTCCATCTGAAACAGAAAATGTTAATGTTGTCAGAAAATAATTGATAATTACTATTATATATACATATATACATATTATGATTGTATATAAATACCATGGAATTCTATCAGTGTTCATATTCATCATCATCTTCATATATGTCAATGTCATCTTCATATTCCTCTTCAACATCATCGATATCCATTCGAGTTACAGTTGCTTCATCTCTTACCATTTCAAATTCATATGTGACATCATTAACATCATCGTCACCACCGACTCTTAAATGTGGGGTGTCGTCATCGATACTCATGTCTCTTTGTAAAAAAGATTGATTTTGAGTACTCTCTTGAAAAACTTCAATTCTTTGCACATCAGTGAAAGCACATTCACTTTGACTAAACTGATTGTCTCGAATTTTGATTTTTATTACACTCCACCAATCAGTCAAGTCTCTTGATGTAGCACAGTACTTTGTATAATAAACTTGATATGCCTGTTGAGCCAATAAGAATGGTTCATTTACTGCGAGAACACTTTTACATTTAATATCGATGATTCTATGAGTCGGATGAACACGCACACCTCTCTCTGTATCCAACCATCGACATTTGAACATGGTTATGTAATGTTGTCCAAGATAACACAGTTCAATGATTTCATTAAGTATGCCATAAAAGTCAACTTCATTTTCTCGATGATGAGATCCTCTCAAGCTAACTCCACTGTTCATTGTTTTTTTCGATTCCCCATATGCATGTGTGTGGAATCGAAATCCATTCACCACATATGCATTATAAGTTTTAACAAGTTTTGAAGGTGGGTTACTCAATACACACAACCGTTTGTCAATTTTATCAGCATGTCGAGACACCTGAAAATTTATGAAATAATTATCAATATAGTAAACTATACATTGAATGAGTTGCTAAAAGATAAAGAATTTATGTTACCAGTTTTTGAAACCACTGAGAGAAATTTTTCAGTCGACGTTCTTCGAGAGCAGCTGCTGTAATTTGTGGAATTTGTTTCTTGATATGATTATCATACAACCTATAAAAACCAAAGTTATTTAATGTAACATAAATGATAGAATAAGTGATATAAACACTTACAGTATAACTGATTTCATCTCTTCACAGTTGAGCAGAACATACGTATGAGCTCTATGATGTTCATCATCTGAAAGACAGCGTTCATAAAATCCACCAAAACCAAGCTCTGACTGGTTGAAAACAGATAATTGATTGTCGATTTCATCAATATTCCTCTCGTTCCATCCCATTCGGTTGTGTTTTGAAGGATACTCAGATTCAAAATAATGGGAGCAGAAAAAAGATATTTCCTCTTGAAAATAAGCTTCTGCAATAGATCCTTCAACAGATTCTTTGTTACGTACTTTTCTTTTCAATTTTTGCATGCATCTTTCAAATGGGTACATCCATCGAAACTGTACTGGACCTCCACATTTGGCTTCATATGGCAAATTTAACATCAAATGTTCCATTGAGTCGAAGAAAGACGGTGAAAATATTTTTTCCAGTTTACATATAATTACAACAACATCTTTTTCAAGTTTTCCTAGAGCATCATAATATGCTGTAGCCGCACAAATTTCCCGAAAAAAATGAGACATGTCTGTTATGGAATCCCAAATCACAGAATTCAACAGACCTCTTAATCCAATGGGTAGCAGTCTTTCCATTATAACATGACAATCATGACTTTTTAATCCAGTAATATGACCATTCTTTACACATCTACCCAAATTGGAAGCACAACCATCTGGGAGTCTCAAATCTTCAATCCAGTGACAAAATAATAAACGGTTTTCTTTAGACAGTGTATAAGCTGCTTTTGGTTTCAGTAACCTTTCTGTTCTGACATTCTCAAACAGTTCCAATTCTGGATGCCTGCAAATTTGGGCGAGATCTAAACGTGCATTTACATTGTTTTTTCTCTTTTCTGGCGTATCCAAAACTGTATGAAACAAATTATCAAAACAGTTCTTCTCAATATGCATGACATCTAACATGTGTCGGACCAACAAATCAGACCAATATGGCAAATCCCAAAATATTATACATTTAATCCAATTGTGTTCTTTCCCAAAACCAGAAATTTTCTTTTGGTTTATTGTGGGACCAAAAGTGATGGGAGGTAATGAAAATACAACTGATTTTAACTCCGAACCTGATAGCATTTTTGGAGGTCCTTCCCTTTCAACTGTTCCTTTTCTGAAATGATATCTTTTTCTGCGAAAAGGATGATCAGCTGGAAGAAATCTGCGATGACCGTCAAAATAACAAGGTTTCTTTCCATGAATGATCATAAATGCTTTGTTCTCTCCCATACAGTAAAGACATGATTTATGACCATGTGTACTCCATCCAGATAACATCCCATCAGCGCAAGTGCGTACCACTAAAATCGCGCTCAGTTCGAACTCCAACAAAACAATTTACAAAAAAGGAAATAAAACTTATGTGATTAAAACTAAAATTAAATACATACCTCAAAGTGAAGACCAGACGTGACAATTATCCCCACCATGAAAACTTTCCGTCCCCGAAAATCCACAACTAGGGTTGAGGCACAAAGTAGAAACTGATACCCCACTAAAGTTCAAAGAGGATCTCTACAACCAACAAGCGAAAAGCAGCAAAAGCAATGTGCTAAAAAAAAGTGACTCAAATGAAAACTTCAAGAAGCATGTAAAAATACTTCCTGATATGTGTTGCCCACCCCAAAGATATATTAATGCCTCCAGTTGATTGATTCAGTAAAGCAACACTCGCACCTGCAGAAACCAACCTCACAAACCAAAACACCTCAAGCATCACTGAATGAAAAACACACCATTTTACTGGAATGAAGATACAAGAACAACCCACATCCAAAGAATACTTCAATAACCTACCACTAAACCATCTCTAGGAACAAACACTAGTGCAGAAAACGTTTTTTACGTCACCATTTTTTACGTCGGTTATATAAAACCGACGTCATAATATGTAAAACGAGGTTTTTTACGTCGGTTATTTAATAACCGACGTAAAAACCTGTGTTTAGTACACCTTTAACATCGGTTATTTTTATAACCGACATTATTAATCGCGCGGCTTCGTTTTTTACGTCGGTTATACATTAACCGCCGTAAAAAACAGAAGCGGGGGGTGTTTGTTACGTCGGTTATTCAATAACCGATGTAACAAATCGACATATGTACGAGTTATTACGTCGGTTATTCAATAACCGACGTAAAAAAAGCGGTTTTTGAAGGCCTTTTTACGTCGGTTATTTTATAACCGACGTAAAAAAAGAATCCGCAGATGATTTTGACGTCAGTTATGGAATAACCGACGTAAAAAAACGCGGATTTTGAGCCCTTTATAACGTCGGTTATAAAATAACCGACGTAAAAAAAGAATCGGAGGAAGGTTTTTATGTCAGTTATTGAATAACCGACGTTATAAATGTTTTTAAAAAAATTATAACGTCGGTTATTGAATAACCGACGTGATAACTCATTTAAAATTTGCCCAGACCCGTGGATTGTCATTCGCGAGTTTACCTTCGACAGTCGCGACTCGTCTCTCTCGCGCGTAAACCCGAATCGGCTCGTCCATTTCGTTGGTTTAGATTCGTTTTGTGATCATCGTTTCTCATATTTAATCTCCTCGGATCAATCATCTAAACTCGCAGCACTCAGGTAATCCTCCCACTCGTTCGTTTTTTTTTTGCGGATAGTATATATATATGTGTTGTGATTTTTTTGTTGAAACTAGCTAAGATTCTTCGATTGCGAACCCTTTTAACACGTTTTGGCACCATAATATTATTTATCATCCCTAGTTCTATTAGTTGGACTTGCAATATTGACTAATTTTATGATTTCACTAATTTTTCATCGTTTTCTATAAATCCCCGAGAGGGTTGGGGCGTGTCCATTTGGACGGGTTGCCCTTTTACAGTTGTTACTACTTTATTCACACACAACCATGGCATAGGTGCATGGATTTGGGATCACATCACCATTTTCACCCCCTGCAAACAAAGTTTCACGAGGAGGACTCGCCAGATTTCCCCTCGTCATGTTAAAAATTTTAGATACCCTCTTTTAAGCAAGTAAAAAATTAACTAGTTTTTTCTTCACTAATTATCCTAAACAAATAAAACCACCATTCTTTCTAGAACCTCTACTAGATCCATTGCATCCATTAACATACATATTTGGATCTGAAAGCATCCCTTAAGCCTTATGTTCGATGCTAACATCCTTTACTGATCTATAGAAAATATGATGGTCTGCTAAGCCCTCCATTTAAAAGTCAAACCCCACCAATTATTCATCCTCATCATGAGAAAATGGCACAACATCTGAATTTATGATTCAATCTCTTGGGTCACTGAACAAACATTAACTCCTTCAAATCCACACCTGGAATAGACAACCTAATGTCGAGTTCCTTCTCTATCTATTGAAACTCAGTTCTTCCTCCACACCTAAAAACATTCTTTGAATGGCCCAACTTCTTGTTATGGTAAATTTTCAGTGATTCCAGGGGGGTGGGAGGGCTATCAAGAGGGTTGGGGGGTGTCCAGGGGGGTGTCCAAGGGGGTAGGGTGTGGGGGGTGGTGTCCAGGAGGGGTGGGGGGCTGTCCAGAGGGGTCGGGGGGTGTCCAGGGGGGTTTACAAGGGGGTGGGTGGGTGTGGGGGGCTGTCCAAGGGTGTGGGTGGGTGTTGGGGGGTGTCCAGGGAGGTTTCCAAGGGGGTAGGGGGTGGGGGGTGGTGTTTAGGAGGGGTGGGGGGGCTGTCCAGAGGGTTGGGGGGTGTCCAGGGGGGTGTCCAAGCAGGTCGGGGGTGGGGGGTTGTGTCCAGGAGGGGTGGGGGTGCTTTCTAGAGGGGTCGGGGGCTGTCCAGAGGGGTCGGGGGGTGTCCAGGGTGGTGTCCAAGGGGATGGGTGGGTGTGGGGGGCTATCCAAGGGGGTGGCGGCCTGTCCAGAGGGGTCGGTGGGGTGTCCAGGGGGGTGTCCAAGGGGTTGGATGGGTGTGGGGGGCTGTCCAAGTGGGTGGCGGCCTCTCCAGAGGGTATTTGGGGTTGTCCGGGTGGGTGGGGGGGATGTCCAGAGGGTTGGGGGATGTCCAGGGGGGTGTCCAAGGGGGTAGGGGGTGGGGGGTGGTGTCCAGGAGGGGCGGGGGGCTGTCCAGAGGGGTCGGGGGGTGTCCAGGGGGGTTTACAAGGGGGTGTGTGGGTGTGGGGGGCTGTCCAAGGGTGTGGGTGGGTGTTGGGGGGTGTCCAGGGGGGTGTCCAAGGGGGTAGGGGGTGGGGGGTGGTGTTTAGGAGGGGTGGGGGGGCTGTCCAGAGGGTTGGGGGGTGTCCAGGGGGGTGTCCAAGCAGGTCGGGGGTGGGGGGTTGTGTCCAGGAGGGGTGGGGGTGCTTTCTAGAGGGGTCAGGGGCTGTCCAGAGGGGTCGGGGGGTGTCCAGGGTGGTGTCCAAGGGGATGGGTGGGTGTGGGGGGCTGTCCAAGGGGGTGGCGGCCTGTCCAGAGGGGTCGGTGGGGTGTCCAGGGGGGTGTCCAAGGGGGTGGATGGGTGTGGGGGGCTGTCCAATTGGGTGGCGGCCTCTCCAGAGGGTATTTGGGGTTGTCCGGGTGGGTAGGGGGGCTTCCCAGAGGGTTGGGGGATGTCCAGGGGGTGTCCAAGGGGGTAGGGGGTGGGGGGTGGTGTCCAGGAGGGGTGGGGGGCTGTCTAGAGGGGTCAGGGGGTGTCCAGGGGGGTTTACAAGGGGGTGGGTGGGTGTGGGGGGCTGTCCAAGGGTCTGGGTGGGTGTTGGGGGGTGTCCAGGGGGGTGTCCAAGGGGGTAGGGGGTGGGGGTGGTGTTTAGGAGGGGTGGGGGGGCTGTCCAGAGGGTTGGGGGGTGTCCAGGGGGGTGTCCAAGCAGGTCGGGGGTGGGGGGTTGTGTCCAGGAGGGGTGGGGGTGCTTTCTAGAGGGGTCGGGGGCTGTCCAGAGGGGTCGGGGGGGTGTCCAGGGTGGTGTCCAAGGGGATGGGTGGGTGTGGGGGGCTGTCCAAGGGGGTGGTGGCCTGTCCAGAGGGGTCGGTGGGGTGTCCAGGGGGGTGTCCAAGGGGGTGGATGGGTGTGGGGGGCTGTCCAAGTGGGTGGCGGCCTCTCCAGAGGGTATTTGGGGTTGTCCGGGTGGGTGGGGGGGCTGTCCAGAGGGTTGGGGGATGTCCAGGGGGGTGTCCAAGGGGGTAGGGGGTGGGGGGTGGTGTCCAGGAGGGGCGGGGGGATGTCCAGAGGGGTCGGGGGGTGTCCAGGGGGGGTGTTATATCTTACTATATTTTGTTTAAAAAATAATATTCAAGCATATTTTTTTAAATACACATCGATTTGTTTTATATTTCAAAATTGTTTACATTCAAATTATGATTTTTTTCATATAAACATATATTTGTCTTATCTAAAAAATATATATATTTTTTCTATTTGTTATAGGTAATAATGAGTCGAAGTTGGATTACGGCACATCGAATGAGCAATGAATATGAGGAAGGTGTTGATGCCTTTTTGGAATTTGCTAAACGAAATGTTCCAAGTAGTGACATTTTTTTCTATCCATGCCTGAAATGTCTGAATATGAAGAAGTTGAAAAGTAGAGAGATAAAAGATCATCTGATTTTTCATGGTTTCAATCCGAGTTACAACCCTTGGATTTGGCATGGCGAAACTGGACAGAATGTCACTGATGATAATGAATCGCAAGATGGTAACTCCGATGGAATTGAAGAAATGATTCGCGATATTGTAGCAGAACAAATTGAGATAGAACCGACAGTTGCACGTCTATATGGTGATGCCGAAAAACCATTATATCCTGGTTGTACAGATTTTACGGTTTTTTCGGCGGTGTTAATATTGATTAACCTGAAGGCGAAACATGGATGGAGTGACAGAAGTTTTACAGAGCTGCTACAATTGATGAAAGACATTCTTCCAAAAGATAACGATCTTCCAGATTCACATTATAAGGCCAAAAAAATATTATGCCCGATGGGATTGGGATACAGGAAAATACATGCCTGTCCGAATGACTGCATTATATATAGGAAGGAATATGAATTTCTGAAAGAGTGTCCTAAATGTGGGACATCACGGTATAAGGTGAAAGAAAAATCACAAGCTGATGTAGAGATTACAAAGCTCCCTTCAAAGGTATTTTGGTATCTTTCTATAATTCCTCGTTTCAAACGTTTATTTGCTAATTCACATGATGCAAAAAGGTTAAGATGGCATGCTGATGAGCGGGTATGTGATGGAAAAATACGTCATCCAGCTGATTGTCCACAATGGAAGAAAATTGATGCCCAGTACCCTACATTTGGAAATGAAATGAGAAATCTGAGACTAGGCTTGTACACAGATGGAATGAATCCATACCGAACCCTCAGTAGCACACATAGTTCATGGCCTGTTTTATTGGTAATTTACAAACTCTATCCTGAAGTTTTTATGGAGCGCAAATATGTCATGTTGAGTATCATGATCTCTGGTCCAAAGCAACCCGGCAATGATATTGATGTATACTTGTCACCGCTGATTGATGATTTGAAACTGTTATGGGCTGATGGTATTAGGGTGTATGATTCTTATAAAATGGAATATTTTCAACTGCATGCAGTGCATCTATTCACTATAAATGACTTCCCGGCATATGGAAATTTGTCTGGATACAGTGTTAAAGGGCATAAAGCATGTCCAATTTGCGAACAACAGACGTCATATTGTCAATTGAATCATGGGAGGAAAACAGTGTACATGGGTCATCGAAAGTTTTTGCCTATGGATCACCCTTATAGAAGACTAAAAAAGGCATTTAATGGCTCACAAGAATTTGATACTGCTCCGAAACCTTTATCCCCAGATTTTTATTTTGAGAGGGTGAAAAACCTTGATGTGACATTGGGAAAGACACATAAATCTGGTAATGATAGACATATTTGGAAGAAAAGGTCAATATTTTTTGAGCTACCATATTGGAGGTATCATGAAGTCAAACATAATATTGATGTCATGCACGTGGAGAAGAATATCTGTGATTCTTTGATCGGAACATTGCTAGATATTAAGGGAAATACAAAAGATGGGTTGAATGCAAGGTTAGACCTACTATCAATGGGAATACGTTTGGAGTTAGCTCCCACTCCTAAAGGAAGACGAACATTTCTTCCCCCGGCTTGTCATACATTATCGAAGAGGGAGAAAAGTAGCTTCTGTCAGTGTCTTCATGATATCAAAGTGCCTCAAGGTTATTCTTCAAATGTAAAAAATTTTGTCTCATTGAAAGACTTGAAGTTGATAGGTATGAAATCACATGATTGTCACGTCATGATGAAACAAATTCTACCAGTTGCACTGCGTGGAATATTTCCCATCCGTGTCAGAAAGACTATAATGAGGTTGTGTTATTTTTTCAATTCAATTTGTAACAAGGCGATTGATGTGAATGCTTTGAACATTTTGGAAAAGGATGCAATTTTTATACTTTGTCATTTGGAAATGTATTTTCCTCCAAATTTTTTTGATATGATGGTGCATTTAATGATTCATCTGGTTCGAGAAATAAAGCTTTGTGGACCTGTATATCTTCGTTGGATGTATCCTTTTGAAAGGTATATGAAAATATTAAAGGGATATGTTAAAAATCCATATCGACCTGAAGCCTCCATTATTGAAAAGTATATTTCTGAGGAGGTAGCAGTGTTTTGTACGAGCTACTTGGCTACGGCGCAACACATAGGTTTGCCTCCATCTCGCCATGAACAGGTTAATAATGAGGGAAAGGGGATTCGTGGCTTGAAAGTAAAATCACTGTCAGCTGAACAGATGAAGAAGTTAGAATCATACATCTTGAATAACATAGCTGATGTTCAACCCTATATCACATTGCATATTAATGAGTTGAAACAATGTCATCCAAAGAAGAAAGAAATGTGGATTTTGAATGAGCACAACAAAACCTTTTTGCCATGGTTTAAAAAGACCTTGCTTGGTAGATCAGATGTATCAGAGACATTAAAATGGATAGTGGGTGGTCCATCTTTAAATGTGATAACATGGTCCGCTTATGACATTAATGGCTATACATTTCATACGAAAGCTCAGGACAACAGAAGTGCAGTTCAGAATAGTGGTGTATTGGTGTTTGCAGAAGCAATGCATTTTTCGAGTGCTAAGGACAGGAACCCAATTTCGGCATCAAGTGCATATTATGGAGTGATTGAAGACATATGGGAGGCTGATTACTTTAAAATTAAAGTTCCTGTTTTTAACTGTAAATGGTTTATCAGTAACAACAGTGTCAGACACGATGAATTTGGAATGACACTTGTTAATCTGAATAGATTGGAAGACACAGCTGATTCTTTTATAATGGCAACACATGCCAAACAAATTTTCTATGTAGTAGATCAATCAGATATGCAGTGGGATGTTGTTTTACAAGGGAAAAACAATATGTTGGTGAGGATGAATTTGATGAAGATGCTGATTTATGTGAGATCCCTACTTCCATGGAAAGATTAACAGAACATAATGATGAGTATGTTGAAGACATGGTTTGTTCCATAAGGAACGATCACGACGAAGGAATTTGGGAAAACAATCCAACTGTACATTCCTAAAATTACAGGTAACACATGTTTATTTCTTGTTTACATTTAGTTTTTTCATATAATGTTAGATATTGTAAATTTTTTACTTATTAAAACATGTATCAAACCAAAATGATAAAACAATAAAAACTGTAAAGAGGAGAAGTCCTGGGCGCACCGACTGGCCGGTGGTGGATCACCGGTTGGCCGGTGGTCCAGACAGCAAAGCTCTGTCTGGTCCACCGGCCGGTCGGTGATGAGCCAGCGGCCGGCCGGTGGTCCAGACAGAGCAAGGCTGGCTGGTCCACCGGCCGGCCGGTGACTCCAGGCAGTGGGCAAGTCTACTGCCTGGGTCCTCCGGCTGGCCGGTGAGCTCACACCGGCTGACCGGTGGACTCAGTGAGTCCACTTTTCAGCTTTCTTGGGCCAACTCCTTGGCAACCTTTTGCCTATCAACAAAAACACTTGAAAACAAGTTAGAACATAATAAGAGTGATTGTGATCATTAAAATCCAAGAGAGAGGGGTACAACAGACTGTGTTTACCATGTTTATCATTGTTTAACATGCTTACCATATTACCAATTTTTACTATTATGTAATTTAGTACACTTTTCTATTTTCTGATTAAGTAGTATTACAATATTTGAATTTTTATATTTGTGAACTAATGTTTGTTTTTTTGATTTGAAGGAAAATGACAGATCAATCAGTTGATCAGCCACATGATTCTGGAGATGAGCATATTGGTCATACATCTAGGGAGGAACATTCACATGCTCCTATTACGAAAAAGAGTTCAAAGGTTGGTAAGCATGGGTGCACACGTTTACCAAAATTATCACTTGCCCGTACGAAGGAGGAGAGGATAGTCGTGGAGTTTGATGATGATGATCTTCCTAGAGGTCCAAATGCTAAAGATTTTAAGGGTTTTGTAGCAACTCAGGCTAAGAGCAAAGTAATCATTCTCTATGATGATTGGAGAAGTGTGGATAAGGCGATAATTTCTCAGCTGTGGGAGACCATTTTGGTAAGATCTTTTGCTATTGTTTGACTGTTATTTAAATGTTTCTAGTATATATAATATTTTTAACCTCTTTTTTATCATATGACATTTGATATTCCTGACACTGGAGGAGTCAGGAAGAAATGCTTATCGTTGGCTGCTAGGAGATGGAGGGATTTCAAATCAACCCTCTCATCTGATTTCATTTATGGTCATAGGAGTCGTGAGAATCCATGTCGTATATATCCTTTTATAGATGAAGACACATGGAGACAATTTTTTGAAAGTAGAAGAAAAGAATCATTTTTGGTAAGGGAAATGTAAACTTTTATAATCTTTCTTATATAAATGATCTTATTATTGTTTTGTTAATGATTACTTATTCTTAATTTATAGAAAACAAGGAAAGCTCATCAAGAGATCCAATCTAAAAATGTATACCCTCATAGTTTATCTCGGGGAGGGTATGCATTATTGGAAGAACAAATGATGGCAGAAAAATTTCAACAACTAAGAGTTGAGTCTTCAAGCTCTGGAGAGGTGGCCCCTCCATCCCCTTCCATCTAGACATGAGAAATGGAAAAGAGCTCGGAAGGGAAAAAAAGGACAATATCTTTCGGTAGAATCGAGACTCGTAGTTGAGAGGATTGTAAGATATCTATTTTATTTATTTAAGTTTACTATTTTCGTCATATATTTCCAATCATTATAGAAATGTTCAATTAATTATTACAGGACTCTCTTGAGGAGCAGAGTTCACAGGGGACATTTACACCATCTGGGAGGGAAGATATTTTATATGTGGCATTGGGAAAGCCTGAACATCCTGGCCATGTAAGAGGATATCTGGAAGGTGTATCGGTAAGAAAAGTGTTGCCACGTTCCTCAACTTCTAACGTTGAGGGAGTTTATAAAAAAAAATAGAATCCTTGGAGGCTGAAGTCCATAATATTAATGCGACAATGGAGGACAAGATTAGAGCATCGGTGCAGTTTATGTTTGCAGACTTGCAAAGACAATTTCAGGGTGCAGCTCCCACTCCACCTCTCCCAGTAGCTCCCACTCCCCCACCTCAGCCTGCGGACCCCATTTTTGATCCTCCTCCTCCGCCACAGCTACCTACTTATTGTGAGTTGTATGTTGATGATCCTCAACATCATATAGTTGCATATGGGATGGTATATTGTATAGGAGATACAGTTCATCATCAACAGTTAGAGGTAGAGAATCAGAGGGTCACTGTACAGGATATTATAGATAGATCAGCTCGGATACCATTACCTACAGATGAGGTGACGACAGTTGGACATAGTATCGGCCATTTTTTACTTTGGCCATCCAGACTTCTTCGACTCATTACCATAGAGGTATGGATGTTATATCTTTTATTTTATATTTTTATTAATTTTTTATCATTTGAAAACTAATATATTTTTCAATTTATTTTTACAGGAATAATTCAAAGGTAAATAAATACTGTATAGACAACAACAAAGACAGATAGCTATGACATCAGATGCAGATACTAGCAGTCTTGACAAATTGTCAAGATATTCAAATTTGTTGGCTGATCATTATGACTTTACAATGGAAGCTCATGTCTATGGACGTGAACTAAGTGTGGGGATTATGAAAACTGATATCATGGAGTTTGTCACTGGAGATAAGTTGGGCATCAACGTGGTGCAAATTTTTATCATGTAAGTCTTAACACATTTTCCTTGCGTTATATTTATTAAAAATGTATACTTATGTCTGATTTGTATTAGGTATCTGTATAAAATTTGTGAGAGGAATGAGCTGACAGATGTATATGGATTCGTGGACCCACAATTGATTTCCCCTGAAGCATGTGCATTGGATGAGGAACAAAGAATGATTTATATTGCTGATAGATTTGAAAAGAATGTAATCACACAGTGTTGGATGATGCCTTTTTGTGAGAGGTATGAAACACATCCCTCTCAAAGAGTTAATTATCTTTTAACATAAAAAACCACTAACGTTAAATTTCCTTTTATCAGGGATCATTGGATGTTAGGGGTTTTTTGCCCTAGGGAGAAAGCACTTTATTGGATATGCTCTCTCCATGATGATGTGCGAGAAAGTTTTAAGAATATATTGGAAACGTAAGTTTCAATTTCACAATAGTTTTATATATTATAATGAATTTTAAATTTACCCCATTCGTATTATTTTCTAATAGGGCATGGGTCCACTTTCGAAAAAGCGCAAAGAAAAGGAATTTCAAGATCAAATATGTACATGCGAAGGTAAATATCCATTTATAATTTGTACATTTTGATTTATTACATAAAAATAATATATTGAATTTACACTCATTCAAACAGAAATGTCATGAGCAACAAGGCATCATCGAATGCGGATATTACATGTTAATATTTATGTATGAAATAATAACAACTGGGACAGTTCTGAGTTTTGACCTGGTAAGATTTCCTCTTTCTCATAATATTTCAATTTGATTTATTCATTATACACGTTGACTACTATCCTTTTCCTTTGTTGCTTTTTGATGACCCTCAACCCTTTACTGCTGAAGATATCAAACACTTACAAGTGGAGTGGTCAAATTATTTTATAGGTTTTATTGACTTTTAGTTGTTTGTAATGTAAAATGTAATTTTGAATATTGTCAATGTAATTGTGTATTTCGTAGTCCTTTAGGTTGGATTTAGTTTTTTTTGAAGTTGACAGTGTAAGTTTTGAATGTTATATAAGTGAATGTTTAATTTTTCTCTACTTCTTGTTTTGGTCTACTGTTGATGGTTTTTCTGGTCTGGATTTTGGTATGGGGGGAGAGGTTCCAAGGGGGTGGGTGGGTGTTTGGGGGGTGTCCAAGGGATATGGGAGGGGTGTCCAAGGTGTGTTTGGGGCTGTCCTAGGGGTCGGGGGGGGGGGGGGTGTAAATGAGGGTGGGGGGGTGTCCAAGGGGTGGGGGGTGTCCAAGGGATATGGGAGGGGTGTCCAAGGTGTGTTTGGGGCTGTCCAAGGGGTCGGTTGGGTGTAAATGAGGGTGGTGGGGGGGGGGGGGGGCTGTCCAAGGGGTGTGGGGGGGGTGTCCAAGTGGTGGGGGGGGGGTGTCCAAGGGATATATGAGGGGTGTCCAAGGGGTGTTTGGGGCTGTCCAAGGGGATGAGGGGGTTTCCAAGGGGTCGGGGGGGTTTCCAAGGGGTCGGGGGGGGGGGGGGGGTGTCCAGGGGGTGGGGGGGCTGTCCAAGGGGTGGGGGGTGTCCAAGGGGTGGGGGGTGTCCACTGATATGGGAGGGGTTTCCAAGGGGTGTTTGGGGCTGTCCTAGTGTTCGGGGGGTGTAAATGAGGGTGGGGGGGCTGTTGAAGGGGTGGGGGGGTGTCCAAGGGGTGGGGGGGGGTGTCCAAGGGATATGGGAGTGGTGTCCAAGGTGTCTGGGAGTTCTGTCCAAGGGGCCGATTGGGTGTAAATGAGGGTGGGGGGGCTGTCCAAGGGGTGGGGGGTGTCCAAGGGGTGGGGGGGTGTCCAAGGGATATGGGAGGGGTGTCCAAGGGGTGTTTGGGGCTGTCCAAGGGCTCGGGGGGGTGTCCAGGGGTCGGGGGGGGGGGGGGTGTCCAAGGGGTCTGGGAGGGATGTCAAGGTGTGGGGGGTGTCCAATGAGTGTTTGAGGCTGTACTAGGGGTCTTGGGGGTGTAAATGAGGGTGGGGGGGCTGTCCAAGGGGTGGGGGGTGTCCAAGGGGTGGGGGGTGTCCATGGGATATGGGAGGGGTGTCCAATGGGTGTTTGAGGCTGTACTAGGGGTCGTGGGGGTGTAAATGAGGGTGGGGGGGGGGGGGGGCTGTCCAAGGGGTGGGGGGGTGTCCAAGGGTTGTGGTGGGGCTCCAATGTGGTGGGGGAGGGCTGGCCAGGTTGTTAGGTGGGTATAGATGAGGGTGGGGTTCAGTTGGGGCTTGGGGGAGGGCTGGCATGGTTATTTTTGTTGTTTGGTTTCTGGTTGCTTTTTGGTGAGAGCAGTGAAATTATTTTTTAAAAAAAAATATCGCTTTCACGTCGGTTATTTTATAACCGACGTGGTAAATAAATCGGTAGGGGTTTATCACGTCGGTTTTTTCGAGAACCGACGTGATAAACCGTTCCCGGGCCTTTTATCACGTCGGTTCTTAATATAACCGACGTGCTAAAAGGCCTGGGAATTGATTTACCACGTCGGTTATTGGATAACCGACGTGCTAAAACGTTTCCCAGGACTTTTTATCACGTCGGTTATTTAAGAAACCGACGTGATAATAGGCCCGGGGAAGGGTTAATCACGTCGGTTATGTCATAAACGACGTGATAAACGATATCCCAGGCGTTTTATCACGTCGGTTTAGAAATAACCGACGTGATAAACCCCCCCGCGCATATTTATCATGTCGGTTATTATATAACCGACGTGCTAAACCCCCCCACCCACGGTTTATCACGGCGGTTATATAATAACCGCCGTTATAAATCCCCACCCCCCATCATTTTTCACGTCGGTTATTAATGAACCGACGTGATAAACACCGTGATGTTAGGGATGTTACGTCGGGTTTTAAATAACCGACGTAAAAAACATTATTTATAACATCGTCTGTATTAACGTCGCCTAAAAACCGACGTAAATAATGAAAAATAACCGACGTAAAAAATGTTTTCTGCACTAGTGAAAATTGAATGGCCCACCATGGGAAAGCCCGATGGGGCTCTCCACTATTAAAAAAAACATTTCGACGCCTGAGACGAGACTAGAAAATCGACACGAGGAGGCCCGGGCGGACTCCCCACCATTAATAACCTACTATCTCCCAAGATGGGTTTGGGAAATCGACATTGGGAGGTCCGAACGGACTCCCCACCATTAAAGAAGAGTCCAACATCGATTCATTCCAGAGATATTTGTACGAGATCCGATGTGGGTCTCCCTACCATTAGAACTAACAACATGTACAAAACTTTAGAAAAAAAGATTCTCGATGGTGACCAAACACCCCACCACAAGGGGCAGGGAGGGAGGGGCTCAACTACCGGGGCGTCAAAAGCATGGCCCAAGACAAACCAGCATTTCCACATTCCTGGATGAGAATTATTCATATTTGAGACAGATTTACTCAAAAAACCCCATAAGGCCACTAAAGCAATTACATCCAGTGGAACACGACCCTCAAGACTTTAATGCATGAGACGAACACTCCTCCACATGGTCACTAAAACCTTATGCAACCAGATGCTCATTCGAACAGAACCACCATAGAAAACAATTTAATATGCTTTCACTTTCAACACCGATGACAGAAATGAAATCGGGGTTTTATACAATACCGGGGTTCCTGACCTCGCGCCAGATTCACTCCGAGGCCTATGGTTGGATCCCTGATGTTTGAAGCATCTCCTACCTCGCAGTCAGGAATTGAAGACTCCAGAACAGAGCTTCTCCTTTTGGTGTCACATGCAACCACACTACAACCAGGGAAACACCAGCAACCACAACACATTACGACATCCAACTGATCGTACACTGAACATTCACCAACACAAGAGATTTAATGGTGCATGTGCATCACCCTTTGTCACACTGGATGAGAACACGACACCACGAATCGTCACCTGATCATGATCATTTCTGTTGAGAGGAACACTATATGGAGAGGGATTTCAAACTGAGTCTTAAACAACACGTGATTCCTGCAGTTGGCCGTAGCATCCCCATGTGACTGGGTCTGCCACACTAGTGGCCTAAAGTGGACCCTTTCTTAAACTAAACCAACAAAGGACCAAAGGTCATTTAGAATAGTGTCCTGCACTGACCACTCTAGGTTACTTCCACCTCTCCCCATTGGAATCTCCTTCACCATTTCCAAATATAACTTTCAAATTAATGAGGTCAAACTTCACCCTTGAAAATCAAATAGAACTTACACTGTAAGACGTCTCCGAACATGAACCTTGCAACCGATGAAAATACTACAAGCCCCTTAAGACACTGGTCAACCCTGAAAATTCTGAACCGCCTTCACTCTTCCCCGCTGGATTTCCTTTCGCCATTTCCAGGGGAAACCTTCAAGTACAACGACGTCAAATTTCATACCCGACGACTCAGACAACTCAAAGAAACCAAAACTCTGTTCAAATCCCCTCGCATCCATCTTCCAACTGCGAGAGGATCCACTTAGTTGTAAAAAGGAGAGGTGGGTTCAATTCTAGAATTCAAAAAGAGAGTCCCTCGATCAACTGGAGTGCCGGCCAACGGGGAATTCCCCGTAGTCGTACTTCAATCACATTCCAACGCTTTATGGGGGGGGGGGCATACACTAGTCAAGAAAGAAAACTATGGACCCAACCAAACTGGTCCTATGGTCAAGACATACCACAAGAAAACACCAAACGTACATGGGAATCCACTGCAAGGGCTCCCTGATGTACTCTTCAAAGGAATTTACTAACCACACACTTGCATACCAACTTACAAATAAGAACTCAAACTCGGGACACAAACCATTCAGAAAGAATACTCAGCTCAAAACGCCACACATCCAACATCTCAAAAACAAAAGGACACGCCACACAAACACCATTTACTAAAACACCAAATTTTTTTCCTTTAGCAAAACATTTTGAAAATAAGCAAAGCCAGTTGGTTGCACAAACACCAATGGTGTCCCATGGGCCTCGCACATGCATTTTCTCATGCCGCACTGGCACCCACCTCATATCCATCCAAGCACTCATCCGCTCGTGCCATTAATCATTCCCCTTTTCTTATACACTCATGCATGTGGTTTCCCATGCGAGTGCCAAGGATCAAAACCAAACCCTTCCCCTTTTTTTTTTCAAATCCAAAAAATCCAACCCACACTTTTCAAACCTCACACACCATTTAATTTTCAAAGCGCTTCACTTGAAAACATTTTCCAAGACCAAAACATTTTTACTTAATTTTTGTTTTCCACAAATCCAAAACAAAGAGACGAGAAACAATACAGGAGAAAACTAGTGCCAGCAGGTGATTGGAGCATATGGTTGGCAGCCATACACCAGTCACACCATTGGCTACTGAGAGTATTTTAGGACAGTGTCCCTGGCTCCACAAGGCTTGCCAGACCCTGCGAGCTCACTAAGACCACTGACCTTACTCCCTTTTCATTTCCCTTTGACACGATTAACCACAAGGACCAATGACTCAGACAAACCTCGACTTACTTTGGTAACTCGCGCCCCGCCACGAGGTGTGCTGGCCAGGCACCTTACTCGTAGTCAGGACGTCGGGTTCCAACAACCTTAACTCCAATCTACCGTGACTCTAGCTCAAAAGGAAATGACCCAAGAGAGAAAACCTTCCTTTGATACCATTTTGTCACGAACCAGGCCGGGTCGCCATCCGACCCGGCGCCCGACCCGGTCCGCGGCAAGGCCCGAAGGGTGTTCCTGATCCCCACGGGCTAGCACAAGTGCCCGGGTATCCAGTTTAACAAGTGGGAACGGTTTTACCCGAAATACAAGATAGAAAAACAACCAACCAGATAAATAACTGAAACTAGAAAGAGACTACAAAACACACTTCTAAACTATAAACAGGTTCATGTCTACAACTCAGCTAAAAACCCAAAATGAACAACAATAGGAATAGAGAACTAAGCTCCAAAACCAACCTCATGCGACACGAGAAGTTGCATCCCCAAGCTACCAACACCAACCTGCACATAAAGACCAACAACAACCAGAGCCACCATCGCTGAGCACGATGTCACAACTTGGAATACACAAGGAACAAAGTCTACATACACCCGAAGGTGTATGCAGGGTGTGAGAGAAAGGCCCAGTAGGACGTCACCCAATAAAAAGGTTCCATGCCACAACATCCAAAGGACAATTTAATGTGCTTATTTAAGTTATACTTTCAAAATAATTTTAAAGAAAACATTTACAAGCCAAATGCTAAAGGAAAACACTAAAAAGAACTCATTTCACAAACACGATTTTAAAGCAGAAGAGAAAAGTTCATTATGGGAACACACACACACACAGTCACACACACACACACACACAATCACTCACACACACACACACACACACTCACACCCAAGTGGTCCTCCATATGCCGATGGAAGGAACCACTCCAAAGATGGTAGAGCACTATGGGTAAATCCCCTAAGGTTCATCTAGCTCGAGTGGGACCGTAGAACCTCGTGTCTCGGTGAAACGTGGCTTAGAAGGCCACGACCCTCAGAAAACGTGGCTTAGAAGGCCACGACCCTCAGAACACGTGGCTTAGAAGGCCACGACCCTCAAATACCATATGTTTAGTTAGTGTTGCAATGGTAAATCCAGCTAAGTGAAATAGGGACGAAACCCATCCGGTTCACTAGCGCACTAGTTCTAGTCCGCCCACCTAGATACCTAGGGTTTTCCATGTGCTCAAACAAGTCTCACATTCACATAGTATATTTATTTCTCATTTCGCAGACCATACAAGATATTGCACACAAAAGTCACTATTTGCATACCAAAGCACTATTTCAAAGACACACGCACACGACATGTCTACTTTTATAAAAATACACCACCTTAAAAATGAAAGCACACTCAACTCCTATAAAGCACCATTTTAGCATCATATAAATGCACCAATAATCATTTGAGTTATTATTGAAATCATTTCAAGAAAATCCAAGAAGACCTTACACCAAAAACAGCTTTATTTAATATAGAGGCGTCACTTTAAAACTTGATACATGAGGTAACCATGTCAAAACTTGTTTTCCATTATTCAAACAATTTTTTATTTCAACTTCAAAGATACACAACAAGGAAAACACACCAAAAGTGATTCATATACTTTGAAAATGTCTATTTAAATACACAAACACCTAAAGTGACTTGAAAACACCTTTCGCACCTGCCAAACAACCCTCAAAAACCTTTCAACCATGTTCGCACTCAAAACACCACTTAAATAAACAATTCCTCAATTTATAAAACATATCACATGAAAAATAAACCATTAAAAAATCAATTTCACAAATTGACCCTTCTAAAAACCTCATTGGCACCCTATAAACAATTATTAAGCACTTCTAAAATTTACCACAACCGGATCGAAAAGAAAAACATGAAAATTTCTAAAGACAAGTGCAATTTTCATCACGCACGCATGTTACACCATTTTTAAAATGCATTTCGCAAAACCTCTACAACAGTACCAAAACATTATAAACATAATTCGCATCATGCAACTAAACCATAGAACATATTAGCTAAACTAAACAAACAAATTAAATTATCTAAATGATGTAAAGACATGGAACCACCTACCTCAATGCAGGAACGAAAGAAAAATATACGGCGTAATACTCCCGCTGTGAAAAGGTCGCACTGCACGGAACCGTCAAAAAGATCCTAAAACAGTAGACAAAAAATTCTCACCGCCAGCCCATCACAACATCAGCGATTTAAAAATTTAACTAAAAATAAAAAAAATTCAATAATAACTAATCAAATTGAATAATGAATAAGAAAATTTAATAGTAATTAAACAAATTTATTAACAATTAATCAAATTCAATTAACTAAATTGATAAACAATTAAACAGATTAAATAAAATGATTAACCAACTAATAATAATCAAAATAATTTGATTAACAATTTTAAACCCATGCGATAATAACTGAATATATTAATTAACAACTAAACAAATCAATAATAATTAAATAAAATAAAACCAACCATTATCGCGGAATTGTCGGGATCCAACCGAGGGGCGCGCAACGGCTGTCCGGCGTGTGCGAGCCGGGTTGCGGGGGATGTCCGGCAGCCGAGCGGGGGTGCGGGAAGGGCGGCTGACTAGCTATTTTGTGGAGGTAAGGTGAGGAGATAAGGAGAGAAGGAGAGGAGGAAGGAAGGAGATAATAGAAGAGATAATAAATAAATAAATAAAATAAAATAAAAAGAGAAGAAATGAGGGAGATGGGGTGAGGCGTGCCGCTGGAGAGATGGGGAAAGGGGGGATGTGCGCTGGAGCCGTGGGAGAGGAGGGATGGGGAGAATAGGAGAGAAGGGAGGGAGAAAGAATATAGAAGAAGAAGGGAGAGGGAGGAGAAGAGAAAAGGGAATAGAGGAAGGGGAAGAGGGCGAGGCGTGCTGGACAGGGAGAGGGGAGAGGGCCGCGTGAGTGAGAGGGAAGAAAAGAAAGGAGGGAGGAGAAAATGTGGGGGAGAGGAAAGAAAAAAAAAAGAGAAGGGGGGGGGGGGTGGTGGCTAGGGTAGGAATTAGGTGGGTTAAAAAAAAATTAAATAAAATAAAAAGAAAAGAAAAGAAATGATAAAGATAAAATAAATAAATAAATAAAAATGGATAGATATAAATACATATATATATATATATACATGTATATATATATATATGTATGTATACACACACAATAACAATAATTAAACTATTCTAAAATAGAAAATGATAAAGGATTTAATAATATAAATTAAAATTGAAAATTAATAAAAATACTAATAATATTTATAATAATAAGGAAATAATAATAAAATAAAAGAAATACTCGCTTAAAACGTTAATATTAATAATACCAAGTAAGACCACCCATGTACCGGCGGGCCACAAGGCTTCACCCATGCCGTGCCCGTGCATCGGGCAACGTCAAGCCCACGTCCATTTATCAGCGCAAGTGCGTACCACTAAAATCGCGCTCAGCTCGAACTCCAACAAAACAATTTACAAAAAAGGAAATAAAACTTATGTGATTAAAACTAAAATTAAATACATACCTCAAAGTGAAGACCAGACGTGACAATTATCCCCACCATGAAAACTTTCCGTCCCCGGAAAGCCACAGCTAGGGTTGAGGCACAAAGGAGAAACTGATACCCCACTAAATTTCAAAGAGGATCTCTACAACCAACAAGCGAAAAGCAGCAAAAGCAACGTGCTAAAAAAAGTGACTCAAATGAAAACCTCAAGAAGCATGTAAAAAGAATTTCTGATATGTGTTGCCCACCCCAAAGATCTAAAACGCCTCCAGTTGATTGATTCAGGAAAGCAACACTCGCACCTGCGGAAACCAACCTCACAAACCAAAACACCTCAAGCATCACTGAACGAAAAATACACCATTTTACTAGAACGAAGATACAAGACCAACCCACATCCAAAGAATACTTCAATAACCTACCACTAAACCATCTCTAGGAACAAAACTGAATGGCCCACCATGGGAAATCCTAATGGGGCTCTCCACTATTAAAAAAAAACTTTCCGACGCCCAAGACGAGACTAGAAAATCGACACGAGGAGGCCCGGGTAGACTCCCCACCATTAAGAACCTACTATCGCCCAAGATGGGTTTGGGAAATCGACATCGGGAGGTCCGAATGGACTCCCCACCATTAAAGAAGAGTCCAACATCGATTCATTCCAGAGATATTTTTACGAGATCCGATGTGGGTCTCCCTGCCATTAGAACTAATAGCATGTACAAAACTTTAGAAAAAAATATTCTCGATGGTAACCAAACACCCCACCACAAGGGGCGGGGAGGGAGGGGCCCGACTACCGGGGCGTCAAAAGCATGACCCAAGAAAAACCAACATTTCCACATTCCTGGATGAGAATTATACATATTTGAGATAGATTTACTCAACAAACCCCATAAGTCCACTAAAGAAATTACATCCAGTGGAACACGACCCTCAAGACTTTAATGCACGAGACAAACACTCCTCCACATGGTCACGAAAACCTTATGCAACCAGACAACACATTCGAACAAAACAACCATAGAAAAAAAATTAAGCTTCTTTCACTTTCAACACCGATGACAGAAATGAAATCGGGGTTTTATACAATCCCAGGGTTCCTGACCACGCGCCAGCTTCACTCCGAGGCCTATGGCTGAAGCCCTGATGTTTGAAGCATCTCCTGCCTCGCAGTCAGGAATTGAAGACTCCAGAACGAAGCTTCTCCTTTTGGTGTCACATGCAACCACACTACAACCAGGGAAACACCAGTAACCACAACACATTACGACATCAAACTGATCGTACACTGAACATTCACCAACACAAGAGCTTTAATGGTGCATGCGCATCACCCTTTGTCACACTGGATGAGAACACGACACTACGAATCATCACCCGATCATGATCATTTCTGTTGAGAGGAACACTATACGGAGAGGGACTTCAAACTGAGTCTTAAACAACACGTGATTCATGCAGTTGACCATAGCATACCCATGTGACTGGGTCTATCACACTAGTGGCCTAAAGTGGACCCTTTCTTAAACGAAACCAACAAAGGACCAAAGGTCATTTAGAATAGTGGCCTGCACCAACCACTCTAGGCTGCTTCCACCTCTCCCCATTGGAATCTCCTTCACCATTTACAAACTTAACTTTCAAATTAATGAGGTCAAACTTCACCCTTGACAATCAAAGAGAACTTACAATGCAAGACGTCGCCGAACATGACCCTTGCAACCGATGAAAATAATACAAGCCCCTTAAGACACTGGTCAACCCTGAAAATTCTGAACCTCCTTCACTCTTCCCTGCTGGATTTCCTTTCTCCGTTTCCATGGGAAACCTTCAAGTGCAACGACGTCAAATTTCATACCCGACGACTCAGACAACTCAAAGAAACCAAAAATCTGTTCAACTCCCCTCGCATCCGTCATCCCGCTGCGAGAGGATCCACTTAGTTGTAAAAAGGAGAGGTGGGTTCAATTCTAGAATTCAAAAAGAGAGTCCCTCGATCAACTGGAGTGCCGACCAACGAGGAATTCCCCGTAGTCGTACTTCAATCACATGCCAACGCTTTATGGGGGGGAATACACTAGTCAAGAAAGAAAACTATGGACCCAACCAAACTGGTCCTACGGTCAAGACATACCACAATAAAACACCAAACGTACATGGGAATCCACTGCAAGGGCTCCCCGATGTACTCTTCAAAGGAATTTACTAACCACACGCTTGCATACCAACTTACAAATAAGAACTCAAACTCGGGAGACAAACCATTCAGAAAGAATACTCAGCTCAAAACGCCACACATCCAACATCTCAAAAACACAAGGACACGCCACACAAACACCATTTACTAAAACACCAAATTTTTTTCCTTTAACAAAAAATTTTGAAAATAAGCAAAGCCAATGGGTTGCACAAACACCAATGGTGTCCCATGGGCCTCGCACATGCATGTTCTCGTGCCGCACGGGCACCCACCTCATATCCATCCAAGCACTCATCCGCTCGTGCCATTAACCATTCCCCTTTTTGCATACACTCATGCATGTGTTTTCCCATGAGAGCGCTAAGGATCAAAACCAAACCCTTCCCTTTTTTTTCAAATCCAAAACATCCAACCCACACTTTTCAAACCTCACACACCATTTCATATTCAAAGCGCTTCACTTGAAAACATTTTCCAAGACCAAAACATTTTTACTTAAAAAAAAACAAATTTCCAAGAATCCAAAACAAAGAGATGAGAAACAATACAAGAGAAAACTAGTGCTAGTGGGTGATTGGAGCATATGGTTGGCAACCATACGCCAGTCACACCATTGGCCACTGAGAGTATTTTAGGACAGTGTCCCTGGCTCCACAAGGCTTTCCAGACCCTGCGAGCTCACTAAGACCACTGACCTTACTCCCTTTTCATTTCCCTTAGACACGATTAACCACAAGGACCAATGGATCAGACAAACCTCAAATTACTTTGGTAACTCGTGCCCTGCCACGAGGTGTGCTGGCCAGGCACCTTACTCATAGTCAAGACGTCGGGTTCCAACAACCTTAACTCCAATCTACCATGACTCTAGCTCAAAAGGAAACGACCCAAGAGAGAAAACATGCCTCTGATACCATTTTTTCACGAACCAGGCTGGGTCGCCATCCGACCCGGTGCCCGACCCGATCCGCGGCAAGGCCCGAAGGGTGTTCCCGATCCCCACGGGCTGGAAGAAGTGCCCGGGTATCCAGTTTAACAAGTGGGAACAGTTTTACCCGAAATACAAGATAGAAAAACAACCAACCAGATAAATAACTGAAACTAGAAACAGACTACAAAACACACTTCTAAACTATAAACAGGTTCAGGTCTACAACTCAGCTAAAAACCCAAAATGAACAACAATAGGAATAGAGAACTAAGCTCCAAAACCAACCTCATGTGACACGAGAATTTGCATCCCCAAGCTACCTACACCAACCTGAACACGAAGACCAACAACAACCAGAGCCACCATCGCTGAGCACGATGTCACAACCTGGAATACACAAGGAACAAAGTCTACATACACCCGAAGGTGTATGCAGGGTGTGAGCGAAAGGCCCAGTAGGACGTCACCCAATAAAAAGGTTCCATGATACAACATCAAAAGGACAATTTAATGTTCTTATTCAAGTTATACTTTCGAAATACTTTTAAAGAAAACATTTACAAGCCAAATTCCAAAGGAAAACACTAAAAGGAACTCATTTCACAAACACGATTTTAAAGAGGAAGAGAAAAGTTCATTATGGGAACACACACACATACTCTCTCACACACACACACACACTCACTCACTCACACACACACACACACACTCACACCCAAGTGGTCCTCCATATGCCGACAGAAGGCACCACGCCAAAGATGGTAGAGCACTATGGGTAAATCCCCTAAGGTTCATCTAGCTCGAGTGGGACCCTAGAACCTCGTGTCTCGGTGAAACGTGGCTTAGAAGGCCACGAACCTCAGAAAACGTGGCTTAGAAGGCCACGACCCTCAGAACACGTGGCTTAGAAGGCCACGACCCTCAGATATCATATGTTTAGTTAGTGTTGCAATCGTTAATCCAGCTAAGTGAAATAGGGACGAAACCCATCCGGTTCACTAGCGCACTAGTTCTTGTCCGCCCACCTAGATACCCAGGGTTTTCCCATGTGCTCAAAAAAGTCTCACATTCACATAGTATATTTATTTCTCATTTCGCAGACCATACAAGATGTTGCACACAAAAGTCACCATTTGCATACCAAAGCACTATTTCAAAGACACACACACACACGACATGTATTCTTTTTATAAAAATACACCACCTTAAAAATGAAAGCATATTCAACTCCTATAAAGCACCATTTTAGCATCATATAAATGCACCAATAAATCATTTGAGTTATTATTGAAATCATTTCAAGAAAATCCAAGAAGACCTTACACCAAAAACAGCTTTATTTTATATAGAGGCGTCACATTAAAACTTGATACACGAGGTAACCATATCCAAACTTGTTTTGCATTATTCAAACAATTTTGCATTTCAACTTCAAAGATACACAACAAGGAAAAAACACCAAAAGTGATTCATATACTTTGAAAATGTCTATTTAAATACACAAACACCTAAAGTGACTTGAAAACACCTTTCGCACCTTCCAAACAACCCTAAAAAACCTTTTAACCATGTTTCGCACTCAAAACGCCACTTAAATAAACAATTCCTCAATTTATAAAACATATCACATGCAAAAGAAACCATTACAAAATCAATTTCACAAATTGACCCTTCTAAAACCTCATTGGAACCCTATAAACAATTATTAAGAACTTCTAAAATTTACCACAACCGGATCGAAAGGAAAAACATGAAAATTTCTAAATACAAGTGCAATATTCATCACGCACGCATGTTACACCATTTTTAAAACACATTTCACAAAACCTCTACAACACTACCAAAACATTATAAACATAATTCACATCATGCAACTAAACCATAGAACATATTAAGCTAAAATAAACAAACAAATTAAATTATCTAAATGATGTAAATACATGGAACCTCCTACCTCAATGCAGGAACGAAAGAAAAAAGATACGGTGCAATACTCCCTCTGTGCAAAGGTCGCACTGCACGGAACCGTAAAAAAGATCCTAAAACAGTAGACCAAAAATTCTCATCGCCAGCCCATCACAAAATCAGCAATTTAATAAGTTAAATAACAATAAAACAAATTCAATAATAACTAATCAAATTGAATAATGAATAAGCAAATTTTATAGTAATTAAACAAATTGATTAACAATTAATCAAATTCAATTAACTAAATTGATAAACAATTAAACAGATTGAATAAAATGATTAACCAACTTTATAATAATAAAATAATTTGATTAACAATTTTAAACACATGTGATAATAACTGAATATATTAATTAACAACTAAAAAAATCAATAATAATTAAATAAAATAAAACCAACCATTATCGCGGAATTGTCAGGATCCAACTGAGGGGCACGCATCGGCTGTCCGGCGAGTGTGAGCTGGGTTGCGGGGGATGTCCGGCAGCCGAGCGGGGGTGCGGGAAGGGCGATTGACCAGCTATTGGGAGGAGGTAAGGTGAGGAGATAAGGAGAGAAGGAGAGGAGGAAGGAAGGAGAGAATAAAAGAGATAATAAATAAATAAATAAAATAAAATAAAAAAGAGAAGAAAGGAGGGAGATGGGGTGAGGCGCACTGCTGGAGAGATGGGGGAAAGGGGGGAAGTGCGCTGGAGCTGTGGGAGAGAAGGGATGGGGAGAAGAGGAGAGAAGGGAGGGAGAAGGAATAGAGAAGAAGAAGGGAGAGGGAGGAGAAGAGAAAAGGGAATAGAGGAAGGGGAAGAGGGTGAGGCGTGCTAGACAGGGAGAGGGGAGAGGGCCGCGTGAGGGAGAGGGAAGAAAAGAAAGGAGGGAGGAGAGAATGTGGGGGAGAGGAAAGAAAAAAAAAGATAATGGGGGGGGGGGGTGGTGGCTAGGTTAGGAATTAGGTGGGTTAAAAAAAAGAATTAAATAAAATAAAAATAAAAGAAAAGAAATGATTAAGATAAAATAAATAAATAAATAAAAATGGAGAGATATAAATACATATATATATATATACATATATATATATATATGTATGTATACACACACAATAATAATAATTAAACTATTCTAAAATAGAAAATGATAAAGGATTTAATAATATAAGTTAAAAATTTAAAAGTAATAAAAATACTAATAATATTTATAATAATAAAGAAATAAGAATAAAATAAAATAAATACTCGCTTAAAACGTTAATATTAATAATACCAAGTAAGACCACCCGTGTACCGGGCAGGCCACAAGGCTTCACCCATGCCGTGCCCGTGCATCGGGCAACGTCAATCCCGCGTCCATTTATCAGCACAAGTGCGTACCACTAAAATCGCGCTCAGCTCGAACTCCAACAAAACAATTTACAAAAAAGGTAATAAAACTTATGTGATTAAAACTAAAATTAAATACATACCTCAAAGTGAAGACCAGACATGACACATATAAATGTTATGTCATTCCTGGGGTAAATATCACATCACATGCCTAATAGTAGTCTCATATTTCTCATACGATACATCATTCATAAGATACTTAATTTTTTGTTAAAAAATTATTAAATAAATTACCATCATGTACGATGTTACCAAAAACCCAATGTGAAAAAATGTTATGCCACATATAGGGTAAATCCAGCATCTTATACCTAATAGTGGTATCATATTTTCTATATGAAACATCGTTCGAGAGATATTTAATTATTTTGGTAAATTTAGCATGCATGTCAATATAAATATTTAATATTTTTATAAAATTAGAACAAAAGCTCTATGGGCCTCAAATTATCTTGTTGAATCAGTACCTAACTATAAAAATATTCAATATAATATTACAAGGTGTTGAAAGAAATTCTACCCCACGTAAATCCTTTAAAACAATAAATCATTTATAAAGTGTTTTTTATTGAAAAATTTTATTTTGACATAAAAATACTCATAAATTATTAATAAATAAGGTTTTTATTATTATTAAAAACTATTAATATTTCAAAACCATTGTATTTAGCGATATCCAAACAACCTATAACAAAATTAAGACCCTTTATTTTTAATAGTTATAGCAAGAAACCCAATATCCCTTTATTTTTAGCAGCTATAACAAGAAAACCATTTACAACACTTTTTTTAGTGGTTGTACCAAGAAACTCAATATCCATTTATTTTTAGTGGTTTTACTAATAAACCGAAATTCCCCACACTTTGATGCTGGTGTGTACCAAAACCCTTACACTCAAATGGTAGTTATCACCCAATCTCTGTCACTTAAGTTTGTGGGCACCAAACCCCTCACACTAAATGGTAGTAAGAACCCAAGAAAAGGAAAAAAAGAAGAGACTTCTATATGTAAGCCCTTTTAAGTACACTATCAATCCTCTAGTAAGAATAAAACAATAATATATGGGATTAAGAGAGACAAGAGTACACAGGAGCTAGAGAATGATGAAAATGAAGAATAATGATCTCAAAAATGATCTTCAAGGTCACCATATACATCCAATCACCCTTAAGGGTGTATTTATAGCCTCCAATAGCCATGGAATCATTATGGAACCTCTTAGGGTCTAAATGAGCTATTTGGAGTCGAATTAAGGTGTTGGGGTCCACCATAAATGACTATTTCTCGCCTATCTAGACACCATCAGATAGCTGGTGGGTGTCATTGGCCAGCCGATGGAATTCAGATAGAAGGTGTTTTTATAGATCTAACTGGCTCATTAGTGTAGTGTAACCGGTGACACTTGGACAAAATTATTGTTCTATCCAGATCCCACTAGCTATCTGGTGTACTCCACTGGGTATCCACTGGTAACTGTAGGCAAAGGACTCAAAAAATGATCTCCACAAGCATCTTGATCCCTTTATTTGGTCCAGTAACTTCATAATTTTTTTTTCTAAAATAAAAACATGAAAATTCATGAAATAAAATGGTTATAATAACAATTGGGTGTTTGTGATATTTATAACAATATCCCCCCTTTTTATGATCACACAAACTTACACAATTAATCAATATAAATATAGGCATGATGCAATTCTTAGGATTTTATCTAAAATAAATTTCAATATTTCATAACGAAATTAAACCAATAATTTTCATTACATCAAAAAGCAATTTATGAATTAATTTTAAGAATGATTTCAAAATTTATTTCATCAATAATTATATTTCAAAACTTCTCCCCCTTTGTGATTATCAAAAGGTCAAAATCCTAAAACATTCAAAATTCAAGAATAATTTAACTTCAAAACCATTCAATTTTCGAAATATTTGAAACAATTAAAGATAACTTTGAAACTATTAACTTTTACCCTTTAAAACAAATATAAATGTTCATTTTATGTCAAAAATACCTCCCCTTTGAAGATATGAAACCATAACTATGAAAATATTTGACAAAATTTTTAAAATATATTTGAAACCATTTGAAAATATATCTCAAGAGATGATAATATAAAAATATTTTAGATTTCATAATCTTATACACCAAAATAAGTTCAAATAATATATTAAAGAAATCATACCTTTAATTTCATCACCTTCTACCCCATTGTAATTATAATAAATCTCATAAACAAGGGTTAGAGAAATAAAATTAATGTATTCATAATAAGATGAGGTTCAATCTTAAGTGAGACAAAATGGAAATGAATATTTCATAACCCATAATGTTCCATCAATAGAGTTCAAAACTGAAAATGAATTTGAAATATTGAAAACTTTTTACTTTTGAAAATGTATTTAGAAAACTAAAAACTTCACATTCCATATGTTCAAAATTTCAAAAACCTTATTTAAAATTTTATAAAAGATAAACACATGATAATGTTTTAGAAAAATGATAACTTTAAAATACTAACATGATTAAAATTTGTTTTAAAGTGAACGACTCTCTAGAAATCGATTTAAATATAAAAAAGAGATTTGGATCCCCTTAATTAGAGCATTAAAACAATAAGAGGCCATAAAAAATGTCAAATGAAGTTTAAGGGAGAGAAAATTAAAGAAATGAATCCAAGATTACAACAAAAGAACACTTTAAAATAAAATTTCAAATACTAAAAATATTACAACTTTGAAAATAGATTTTAAGAACCAAAAACTGCACACCCATGTTCTTTGGCTTGATAACAGATTTATGAACTTAAAAAATCGCAAATATAATTTTAAAACAAGTATCTCTCTTGTAACATTTTGGATTTAAAAATTTCAGTCTCCCCCTCAATTGATGAATTCTTTTAAAAGTATTAGGGGCCACCCAAAACATGTAAATCAAGATTTAAACAAATAGAAGATAAAAATAACAATAATTTCATAAGATAGTGAAATAAATAAATAAATCAATTCAATATTTAAATAAAAGAGATAAATGGGTAAATGATATCAAGATTTAAATAAAATAAATTGATCAATGAGATCAATTAATTCAAGAGATAAAGATAAATAAATTATTTCATGATTTAATAAGAGAAATTGTATCGACACAATTCTATATTTAAAATAAATCACATAATTCAATAAATATCAAGTTTAAAATTTTTCAAAGAGAGGAGAAACCTTAAAAAAATATATTTTTAAAAATAATCATTAAAACATGAAAATCATAAGAAAATGATTAAAGATATATCTTTTAAGTTAAAATCATATTTAAACAAGGGTTGAACAAATAAAACATTAAATTCATGATTTAATAAGATCAGGTATCAATGAGTTTGAGATTTAAAAATTTTGAAATTATTTCCAATATCAAAGAAATAAAAACAATTATAATATATAAATAACATAAAAAATATTTATAAACAAAACTACCCCTAAATGAGAGCAATTGAAAATATAACTTTGGGGGATAAATCTTGGTTCTCATTATCTTCTTTATGTGCATATGAAAATTTATTTCTCATACTATAGAAATATTGAAGTCTAAATAAGAGAGTGGGTAAAGGAAAAAATGTGTAAAACATAAGATAAACATTCCCATTATGAGAGGCTAATAAGGATTGGAAATAGGCTACTATCTAGCTAGTCTGTTGTACTATCTAGTCAGTGAATTAAAAAAAAAATCCCAATTATGGAAATCACTATCTAGTAACTGGTGAGGAAGCACTGATAGACAATGACTTCCTAGTCATCTTAAAAATGAATTTTAATAAAAAAAAAATTCACAAAAAATATATCAATAATTTTTGATAATTTTATATTAAAATATCAATCAAATTAAACATCATAAAATCTCATAATATTTGAATTAAAACTAACTTAAGGAATCAAATAATCAACTCAAGATGAAATTATCAAATTTTAAAAAATGAATTTTTATTTTCTTTGAAATATAAAATTCACAAAAAATTAAAAGATCAATTTTGAAATTTTAATGTACTTTTCAAAATAAATAAATGGATAATATTCAATCTAATATTCAAATAGAAAACTCAAAATTCAAAAAATTGAAATAGAATTTTCAAAATAAATAAATTGATAAACCTTTTGATTATGTAATGTAAATGTTAAAAGATAATCATACCTATCCCCCCTTAATAATATTAAAACTTTTCCCCATAACAGTTTTGATCGCAAGAAATTTTAATTAGAAAGAAATCAAGATACTATAGATCTTGGTACCCAAAATTTGGGTCCACAAATGTCAGCTAATAAAGACTTTGGAACCCAAATTTTCTTAGGATATAAATTTCCATAAGAAATACAAGATTTTATAGACAAAATATTTGAGTATAGGTGAAAAAATTTAGGTCAACTATAAAATTCATTTTTGAAATCACACTCATAAATCATGTGCCTAGTTTTTCAATAATAATTAAAAAATTTATATTGAGAACTACCTATTATGAAATTATATTTTTTTGGTATTTCTTGAGGTGATTTATTTATTAGAGTAAGAAATCCCATATGTACCTTTCCCATGTCATTGGGAACTAAAAAATCAAAATCAAATTTTTTTCACCTTGGGTGAACTTGGAAATATAATTTTTGAGATCTTTGACTGTATTTTATATTTTTTCAATATTAGGTTTTATTTTATAATTTAATCCCCTATTTAATTTTTTATTTTTTTTCTACTAAAAAACTAAAACTTCTTTCTTGATCTTAATCATTTTTTAAAATAAAATCCTTGAAATTTTCATTTTAATCCTTTAGTTTCCCATTTTATATGTTGAGTTAATATTTTTAAAAAACAACATGATTGTATTTATTTTTAAGATATTTTAATTTCATAGTATATTCAAAAAAACATTCTTGAAATTGGTCTTTATCATACTTAAGATCTTCACAATTTAAATGGATAGAGGAGTAAGAAGAAGTGGATGTGTCAAGAACTAACCTGAATAACTCACCTAAATGGTACCCGAATCAATTCTAAAATGGCATGAAGGGAATTATTGATCCCCAAGGGATAGAGACTAGCACATGGGTATCTCATAAAAATAATATGCAATGATTTCACCACAAGTATAGCCCATTAAGAAAAATTATAAGATAAGAATCAAAGAACAATTGGTATGAAAAACACTCCATAAGATAGAAAAAACACAAGTTGTCAAATACACATCACAAAATAGTATATAAACCAAATTCATAACATACACTATAAGAGAAAACATCCTAGAATATTTATGCAATAAGTGGATAATATGATCCACTAGTCATTGTTAACTTCCAAGGTCTCATTAATCAGGAACATCCACCACCTCCAAGCGGTGCCTTTACTTTCCCTGGACCTAACATAAAAAAATATAAAAACACCCAAATGCAGAGTTAGGGTGTGAGAAACAAATAACAATAAAATCTCACCAAGTATTCCATAAGTAATCCATGTCAAGTAAACCAAATATTCTCAATTTAAAAAAAAACAAGGCCTGAAATTATTTTCACAATTCATATCAAAGAACAATTTTCAAAACATTTAATGGTAAGAGTAAAATAGGTACAATAGTACATTTTCATTAAAACATTCATGAATATGTATTTCCATAAAAATAGAAATGAGAGAAAATTTTTATAACATTATCATGTTTAAATCATTTCAATTATCCATTATCAATCATAACACCATGGTTAAGAGACCTATAGATTGGTTTATAAAGTGATTATCACACATATCAGTGAAGTATGGATCATAATGTGCACACATTCCTAGGTCCCAAGACTAGGGGGAATATAAGAAAATACCAAAGAATAAACTCCCTGTCTCATGTAGTTTTAGTATCATTGTCATCATAAAGCCAATGTTAGGTAGAGATAATACATGCTTAATGTGTGTTCTTCCCACCTAACTACCCAAAATCCAATGCGATTCAATGAAAATAATCATGCTGGGGGCTATCATTCTTTTCAATCATTATTACATAATTGTAAACAATCAATCATTTTATCAACCCAAAGTTCAAGTTTCAAAACATGACATCACATTTCAAGAATAAACATCAAATTGTTTTTTATTAACAATAATTTCATTCAAAAAAATTCATTTAATTTCAATTTAATAAATCATTTCATGCTATAATATCATAAATTCTTTCATGAAATCATTCTTTTAATTCAATGTAATTTCCTAAAAATCATTATTTTGTTTAAAAAACCTTAGCAAAAGGTTTCAAAACACACACACACAAACTATTCGATTTATAAATCATCATAAATAATCAAAAATAAAATATTATAAATCAATTATAAATTCATTTAAAAATCTATAAGCATTAAAATATTTTAATTGATAGGAATTTCCTTAAAAACCATCTTCCTCAAATTATGATCAACAATCACCCAATCTGAGATCCACCAATGGAGAGTCTAAGGATAAAATGATCAAGAAGGTATCCTAGAATCATAATTACCAAATTAAAATCCAAATCCAACAATAACTCAAGATATCACAACCCTCAGTGAATAAGGAACATGAGGGAGAACATAATTCATCGATAAATCTAGGACACACTTACTAATACAGACTCGATGCATTTAATGACACTTAGATCCATGAAAAATTAAGGTTGGGAGATGTAAATTCATCTCTAGAGAGACTCCAAGGTGTTTAGGGTCAAATGGAATTTTAGGGAGAGTGTTATGTTTTTAAAAAGATATAAGTGAAAAAACTATACTTCCCTATTGTTTCCCAGCCCTATCAGCGTCAGCGGCTAGCCGATGGTTCTTGGAAGAATCCCAGGGACACTAGATGTCCCACCAAATGACTGTAGGGATTCCAATAGGAATCTAAATCTACAATATTACCACCAGCTATATGGTGAGATTCTTGTAGGAATCCATTACTATCGTCTTTCCACTGGCTACCTGGTTAACCTCTTATATCCATTTTGGCTATAGGCCCTTGTCCACTCCCATGCTAAAACCCCTGGATTCCTCCTGGACTATCATTATATTTCAAAACTGATTCCCCCAACCCCTAAATATGATTAACCAAGGAGAAACAACAAATAACCAATGATATAATAAGAGATAAAATAAAAAAACAGGAAGAGACAAACTAAATAAAGGTTCATACTTGAAAGATGGTGTTAGAATATTACAATTATCCCCACCATAAATTATTTCTTCACCTATAAATACTATCAAGAAGACTCCATATTAAAGAAGTGAGGCCACTACACTCTCTTCAAAGCCTCAATCTCCCACATCTTGTGAGAACCAAAACCATATTGTCATAGAACCCAAACCAAGGGCATGAAATTCCCATGAAGAACCTTTTTATGAGAATCAATATTCCAAATCAGATACTTAGTCAGGGTCATATCTGGGCCAACATCAATATCCTCCTAAACAAATACATGATATGGATTTGAAAGGTACTTATTGAGCTATGAAATATGAAACACATTATGGATCTATGTCATATATGATGGAAAATCGAAATTCTATACCACCTTTCAAATATTTTCAACAATCTCAAATAATCTCACATATCTAGGTTCTAAATTCCCCTATATTACATGTTTTCAATGACCCAAATGAGGTGAAACTCTAAAAAATACATGATCAATCACCAATAAATCCAAAGGGTGCTGAAGATGATCAGTTTAATAAATATAATAGATTTATGACATTTCCATTCTTTGATGAATAAACTAAATCTTTCTTATTGTCTCTTGGACCAAACTAGGTCCAACCAGAGAAGATTCACCAATCTTTGATCAATTGAGTGGATATTTATAAGGCCAACCATAAGAGGCCTCAAAGGGTTCTATCTTGATGTATGAATGATATTTTTTGTTATAGAAAACTCAACCAATCACAAATGGAAATATTAATATCCTCTAATGTCATAGACACAAGCATAAATCATGTCATCTATAATATGTATATCCCATTCCGTATGACCATCAGTTTGAGGATGGTACACCGTTATCAACTTTACCTAGGACCCCTTTGCCTCCTGAAGGCCTATCCAAAAACAATAAGTGAACCAAGGATACCTATTTGAAATTATGGTAGACATAACTCCATGAAATATGATGATATCATACACATACATATTTCCCAAGTCCTAAAGTTTGGTTGCATCCCACATGAGAATAAAGTGAGACGATTTGGTCAGTTGTTCAATCACCACCCATATCACATTCTTTCCTCAAGGAGTATATGTAAAACCAACAAAAAATCACATCGATATCTAATCCCACTTCCAAGTAGGCATAAAGAGGAGATAAAGTATCCTAGAAGGATTGTAATGATCGACCTTGATCTACCAATAAGTATAATAATAATAAAAAATAATCAATTTCCCATTTCAGACTTGGACACCAAAATCACCACCTCATGTCATAATAAATTTTCATCATGCATGGGTATACTACCCACTGGGAATGATGATAATCCCCCATCACATTTTTCCTCATAGGTAACAGAACAAAATACCAGTTCCTAAAGAAAAGGATACCCTCAGAATACAGAGACCATTAATCGATGGTCTCCCAACCATATAAAGGTTACCTAATTCCATGAAAATCATTATCAAGATACTATTCATAAAGAATCATCTTGAAAAGTGATGATTTCAATTAAAAAATTTAAAGAAAAACCTCAGTCTCATCCTCTCAGGGTCCCAAAAGAATAAGAGAAAAGCGATCCATAAGATTCCATTCTTCAAAAGATTCTTTTACATCCCAAGATGGAAGTTTCCTAATTATATCATTGAAAAATACAATTCACTTAATAGGGTTTTAGGAAATATAAAATCTAAAAGACTGTAGGTACTCCACCAATTGCTATTGACAAAGGTTCATATATTTTTGAGAGATGATATAACTTAATATTTTATTATTTAAGTAGATGGTAAACCTCTCTCAGAAAAGATAATTTCAGAAATAATTTAGAGCATGAATCATAACTATGAGTTTTAGATAATGAGTGGGGTAGTTCTTCTCATGTGGTTGAAGCTAACAAGAACCATAATCTACCACATCACTCTACATGAGAGCATCGCCCAACCCAAAACCTGGTGCATCATAGAAGACTACATAACCACATCCAACCTCTAGAAGAGTCAACAATGTATTTGAAGTTGAACATGATTTAACTCATCAAAGTAATCCTGACATTTAGAATCCCATATAAATTTCACTCCCTTATGAGCGTGAGTGGTCAACAGAGAAGTCAAATTTGATAAAAATTTCAAAAAAAGATGATAATACCCTGAAAATCTCAAGGATATATGAATATAAAATACATTTTGTGGTTTGTATCATGCTATAACAACTTTCACCTTCTCAGTATCAACTAATGTTCTCTTTTTGGAAGCCAAATTCCCTAATAACTTTACCTCTAGAATCCAGAGGTTGAATTTAGAAATCCTAGATTAAAGTTTATGATTCCTCAAGATGTCTAAAACTGGTATCAAATGACACACATGATCCTACTTGGTTTTTGAGTAAACTAAGATCTCATACACAAATACTAAAACAAAAGAATTGACGTACTAATGGAAAATATTATTCATCAATTCCATAAACACAAAATGATCATTGGTCATACTAGATAGCATAATGGGGTTCTTATAGTGGCCATACATTCTTCTGAAAGTGGTCTTAGGGATATCAGACTCCTTTATCATAAACTGGTGATAACCAAACTGAAGATAAATTTTTTAGAACCACCTCACCCCTTTTATCTAGTTAAAAAACTCATCAATACAGGAAAATATGTAATCATTCTTGACTATGACCTGATTTATATTTAGATAGTCAACATATAGGTGAAGGGTTCCATAAATCTTCGTGGAAAAAAGCACCATATCTTCCCAAGGTGACATGATGGTATGAATGAATCCCTTGTACAATAATTCATACAACTAAGTATTTAACTCCTTTAGTTTATCTGGTTCTATATGGTAAGAGAGAACAGAAAAAATGGGCACCTGGTACCAACTTGATAGAAAAATACACCTCCCTCACCAGTGGAAAACTAGAAAAGATTAATGGGAACACATTAGGGAACTCATTCACTACTAGAGTAAGATCACCACTCAAAGATTCCACTTTAGTTTAAAATAAAACATGGATATCACCCTAACCAAATCTGTGAGAGGAGGCCCAACTCAACTCAACCAAGAGTCCCATTCTCCCTGAAAAAATGACACTCCCCATCAAGGGTAGTAAAGGAGATCCCCTGAAGATAACAATCAATATGATATTTATGAGCAGTCATCCAATCCATCCTAAGAATGACATACAGAGGTTTCATATCCAGAACCAAAAATTCCAAACAAAGCTTGATTTCTGATAAAGAGAAATAACAAGAAGGGTATTAAAGACCCTTCTCTCCATTCATCCTAATATGCGTAACAATATCTATTACATAAGGCATGAGCTTCATGGAAAGATTCAACAATTACAATATATGCATAGATATGAAGGAATGAGAGGAACCAATATCAAATAAAGTAGTCACTAAAGATGAAGAAATGATAATGGTACAACTCACTTTCATAGGAATGACATTATCTTCCATGAGATACTCATCCATGGTGTGAAGACACTTCATTCCTAATGCATGTGACTCAAACCCCTTAATTCTCTAAGTATCTAAATGTTTCATATATCATCTCATTATCTTCAAACATAAACCACTACAGAGAATGGTAAAAACATTGAAAAAACTCAAAAATTGAAACAAGAATCCACAAGAGCTGTAGATCTTCAGTGCCTCTATAAAAGCACGCTTTGAGTGCCCAACTTTTCCTAATTTGAAACAAGTTATTAGTCCTTTACCAGATGCTATATAAGATTTAGATGGATTCTTCTATCAATACCAACACCATGGTTTCTACCAAAAGAATCATATTATTTCCTATCCCCTTAAAGGTACTTCTAGAGTTGGCACTGGGAGTTGGAGGTACTCCTATTAACCCTGACTTACTAATCAAGTCAAGTTCTACCATCAAAGCTCTATATAGAACATTAGAATACGAGGTGATATTTAATAAGAAAACCCAAGACCTAATATCTACTCAAAGATCCACCTCAAATCTCACTAACCAAGATTTATGTACGTGGAAATTACATTTCTTTTGGGTAATACTTAATAAATTACACAAATATATGCCCAAATACTGCATTAGTTTAGTGTCTTTGGATACTTGGAACATAATATTCTAACTTGGTGAAAGATCTTCAACATCTCCCATAAAGATCTTCCCCATTTGTTTTCCTATATAAAACCTTTCTTTATATCCCAGGGAAAATAAAACATAAAAAGGGAGAGCTCAAATACCCATTAATGGTAAACATGGATAACATAAAACAAACCATACATAAGAATGTAAAAACATGAACATAAAGTTTAAATATCAAAAATATTGAGTCATGAAATAAATCTTTGAAGTATGTAAGGAATAGATCATAAAATAACATTACCATGATAAAATAGAATTGGAATAAAATATGGAATTATGGAAAAAATAATCACATAATATGATTTCTATAGTAGCCAAGTCATTACTTCCAAGACCATAATAGTGGAAAAATTCCATTACTGAACCAACTTTACTTTCCATTCTATCCATGCATTATTGAACCAGATTCACATGTCATTCCGGCCCTATATTACTGAACTAGATTTAATTTTGATTATAGACATGTCTATATCATGAGATATAAATCTTTACCAAATTAATTGGAGGGAGATATAGGTCCCAACCATCTCATAATAAAATCATTCTTACATGTTCCACAAAAACATAAATCATTCATCATAGCATAAACCAAGAAATAAAATGGGCTTCTTAAACATCATTTCATCATAAAATAATCCATATAAAATATTATTACATCATTAACACAATAAAATCACAGAAACATAACCCTATTTAAAGAGCTTCATCTTAGATGGAAAATAATTTTGAAAAAACTCTCAAACTTAATTCTTGAGAAAAATATCCTTTCTTCTTCAAAAACATTTTATTTTCAAAAAATGCCACAAAATTTTCAAAGAAAGAATTTATTTGAAAATAAAATTTAAATCGTATAGAGGAATATTCATGGAAATAAGGCATTATGAATACATAAAAAAACCATTCATGCTGTATAAGTTAAAAAAACATTATTCTCTTACTCTTAACAGAAAAGTCAAAAAGTACCTCGTATGAAAAATGAAAGAAAGATTCCTTCCATACCATTAAATAAAAACTTACCAATGGGTAAAATTTACTTTAAAAAATATTAGAGGAATATAAATAATATTATATATTTAGGAAAAATTTATCTTAATGATAAATATACCCCAGTAAATACTTACAAATAAACAATATCGGATAATAATGAGATTGAAAAATTATCCCTTACCTTAGGTTCAATATGCTTCGTATGTATCTAAAAATCCTATATAATTATTTAAATAATGTTACTTACTTATTATAGAATCATATTCATTTTTATGATATCATATATGATCATATTATCATCTGTTTGTTAGTAACATTTCATTGTCACCCATTATTCAGATATTAACTACTTTATGTTCTTATGCATGTTTTGTATGATAATTTAATGTTCCACTTATTTGGTTATAGTTATATCATTTAAATAATTATATTAGTAAAATATATATCATATTTTTTCATTCCATTCATGTATATAATTGTTTTTTAATGAAGATCATGTATAATGAATCACATCACATCGTGGTGACGGTAGGTCGTACGCACGCACGAGCGGCGATATCATTCACTTAATGGTTAAATGGTAAGATATTGGATGGTATATTAATTATAAATAATAATTATCATATTATATTTATTATTTACATCCATTATACTCATAATTATACTCATACAAATTAAGTACTGTTGAATAACAAATTACACCATGGCATGGAGATGGTAAGCCATACGTACGCACACATGGTGATATTGTTATTCATAGGATGGATAAAAGGAGGTATAAGATTGTAACATAATTATAATAACATCTAAGAATATATAATATATTTTATTTATTACTTTATTATGGAAACAACATAATAAGAGGAAGTAGAATAAGAAAATAATTTTGAAAGAGGTGATAAAACATTTACCTCATTTTCGAGTATCTCCTTTTGATTTTCAAAAAAGGTCTCCCTAGGATGGATTTATACCAAAATTTTGGCCTCTAAGAGGAAGTTAGGGATTTTGGAAGATTATTTGAGCAGAATCTGGATGATACAAGGGGCTTGATGTGGTGGCCTTTTATAAAAAGGAGGAGAGGCACTTTAGGAAAGTCTTGAAATATTATTTTATTCTAAATTTATTTTCAAATTATAATAGCTAAAAAGTGATATATTTATAGGATAAGATGAGTATGGGTCAAAATAATCTCAAAAAATAGGTTTTATAAAAGTTTAGGTCACAAATTTAACCTTATCTTTTGTCTTTAACCCTTAGTTAAATAAATTAACTCTTACCACGTCTTCTTGTATTTTTATACTATATGGTCAATATAGTTACTGAAAAATGGAAAGAGAACCTAAAGTGAATAAATAATGAAAATTTTACACTATCTAAATCATTTGACGGAATCTTATATTTTTATGACTATTATATCATTTAATAAAATAGTATTTGTTTTTAAAACTAATTTATGTCAATTTTGACACTATTTAGTTATTGATTTTTGTTAAAGATATAAAAACTTTATTGATTTGAAAAAACTAAATTAACTCAAATATAACATGTAATAATAATATTTAAAATTTATGTGTGACATAAAAATTTTCAAATTACATTTATTTTAATATTTATAATATCATTTATTTGATTCTTTCATCAACAAGGTAATCACTACATCATCATTGTGTCATAAATAAATTTATTTATTTAATGTATAAAAATTATAAATAAAATACCATGATGTAGGAAATATTTCTAGATTTATATTTACTACTTATATTGAAAAAAATAAATTACATAACCCTACCTTAAAATTATTTTATTAAAAATATACATGCTTATGTTATATTTCCCTTTACTTTAAATTAATTATTATAACATGTCATTTTCACAACCAAGTGGATTCCAAATGCCAAAAGTTTTTCCTAAGGATTTTTTTGTTCAATCATGACTCATCCAATAATATTAGGACATGTTTTAGGGAAATTTTATATTATTATAATATTATTTTTACCCTTATTTACCTAATTTACCCTTTAACCGTGATAAATAAAATAATTATTGATGTTACTATTCCTAATGTCAAAAAATAAAAGGTATAAATTTACATAATTTGGAACTTATGATTAAAAATATGGAATCCATTTTTACAACTTCAAAACATATAAGTTTCATTAATTAATTTAAAATTAATTCTCGTTGTCAAAACCAGAAAGTGGGTTTTTAAGAAGTAAAAACTGTCAAAAGATTGACAAGTGTTTATGTCCAATTTAAATGTGAAATTAATTACAATGACCAAAATTGGATTAAATTATAAAAAAAAAATCTAATTACACTTTAAAACCAATTAAAAATATAATCTAACTATATAAATAAATTAGACAAAAATGCAGTTTTGAATTAAAATGCAGTAGTTTTCACTATTCATTAAAATATGAATTTCATCAGAAAAATACCAAAATTTCAACCAAGGTAAATTTCGATGTCCTGATTCCAAAATAATAAGTTTATTATGTCAAATAAAACTTAGTGTCAAAAAATTTATTTAAAAAGGGTTCTCCATCAAAAGGCGGTAAAACTGTATTTTTTTGAAAAATACTTCTTTTATCTGAAAATTAAATTTGTTCTTATATCATATCTAGAAAACATATAAGATGAATTTAAAAAATTAAATTGAATATATTACATATATATTTCACTAATAAAATGCATAAAGAGTGATTTTATTATTTTATAGACTCACTTATTTTCATTTAAATTGTTTTTAGAAGGAAGTTAATAATATTCATACCCACCATTATAATGACTAGGTTATAATATTTAGTTATCACTTATACTAGGTCTTGTATGAAATTAAATCTATCAAAAGAAATTGAAATTGTGTGTAACACAATCCAATAATAGTGTTACATATACTACAATCTAATACGGTGTTGCGTATAGCGCAAGCTAATCTTGGTGTAGCGTACAACACAAGACATCAAAGAAATTAAAAAGAATTTATCACATAAAATCTATAGGTGTTACATTATACCCCCCTTAAAATGATTTTTTCCCTTGAAATTATTTGGGGTTATAAAAGGTTTACTACTTGAAAGTTTCTTGTATAGAAACCCACATCGTATAAAGGAATATTAAAACTTCATTTTAAAAATAAAAGTTAGTTTCATAATGGTTACCCAAATTAACTCATCATCGGGTTTCCACACAGGATAACATAGGTGGGAAGTGAAAACATGGATATAGAAGAAAAATCTAACCATAAAGTTCTGATGGATAGTGATATAGAACAAGGGTTGGAGAAAGTTAACAACCAGAAATCCATAAATTTGTGATGATTTAAGGGACCATCAGATTCATTAGATAAGAAGGTACTAAGATAAAATTTTTGGTTTTCAAGATCCTTTCCCTAAATTTTAAGAATTTTGTATGAGAATAAATACTTACATGATTTTGGTACAATCTCACCGTTGTTCATGCCTTGAATAATTTCTATTACATCTCTTATTTAAATAAATGAAATTGAATTTTTCATTCTTGAAATGTTAACAGATCATGCGATAGAATGATAGGTCATTCCATCTATCTCAACAAAAATGTTAGCACAGGTAATCAAATATGCATAAGTCCACCTATAGTGAGATAATACATTAATCTAACAAAATTCAACCAGAATATAACTTATACTATCCATAAATGGATAACATTAAAATCCTTCAAAAAACTGAAAATTAAAAACTTTAGAAAGAGGTGAACTAAATCAACTTAACATTTATCTCCCATATCTCATAAGGTAGTTCTTAGTTGTCATATTCCAAACATGTGAATACCTTAATCATGTATTCTCTTGAAACATGATAATAAAATGAATTACCATAGAACCTTAGTGAAAACATGAATTCTATCAAAATTAACTCTTTACACACACCAAAAATACAAAAAATTCTATATACTCAAACCATGATATCACTTTGTCCTTATATCAGTCATGAGGTCATTAATACTATCAGAAATCTCATTATCTACTTATCCCTTAATTATGCACATATCATGTGCTTTCAAAAAATATTTCAATAACTTTTCATGGTTACCGATACCATATACTTATGGAAAACCACAATGGACCAATACATAGATATTCCAATATTCCATAATACTATAAAAGAGATTCTACAACACTATTTTGGAATCCTGTTACATAAACACTTAATAATTACACCACTTCATTATCATACTCAACATTTCCAATAGTGATCACATGTGATTTCCTTTTTCTTTGAACTTAATAGGTTATTGATGTTGATAATAATCCATAACCCTTGGATTAGGTCTTTGGTTAACATAATTCCCCATTTCCTTACACTTGTAGAATTAAAGTTTGGGTGGTGAGTTCTCTATAGTATTTTCTCTATTCACATCATTATCAACCTTTTTTCCATTAATTCAGCACTCAACTTCTCGATGAACTTATTTTCCACACTTAAAACATTTTCTAGTCCCTTTAAGATAATATCCACCATGCTTCTTTCCACACTTTGTGCATAAGGAAACAATCATCATCTTTTCACCATTGTTTTGAGATTTTCCCTTGAACTCCATATTTCATTTCTTATCAAAACCATGAGATTGATATGTAACACCAACTTACATTTCTACCTTGATAACACAATGCACAATCTATTCATAGCTACTAAAGTCTCTTATAGCGAATTCCTTTTGAAGACTTGGTTTTAAGCCATTGAATAATCGATCAAATTTACTTTCAGGTTGGATGATAAAGCTAGAATCATACCTTGAAAGTCTTGTAAACTTTTCCTCATATGTACCAATGGATTCATCGTCCTTTTTCTTAAGATCAAGGAACTCATTTTCCATATTTTTTTGAAGAATACGAGGAAAATACTTATTGAAAAATAAGTTCATGAACTTGTCCCATTCCATAGATTCGATTTCATCTTGTTTCCTTGTATTCTTTATTAGAGTCCACCACTGTTATACTTCGCCTTCTAAATGATAAATAGAAAAAATGAATTTTTCATGTCCCAGATAGCGAAGGATGGAAAATATCTTTTCAATAGTACTGATCCATTATTTAGCAACAAGTGGATTAGAAGACCCACTGAAAGAAGGTGGACGTTGCCTCATGAAGGACTCAACATAATGTTGTTCCCTTCTCTACTCACTTGAAAGTCCAAAATAATTTATAGATTGTGTAAGTATAGAAATAATATTTTTCATTCCATTTCCCATAATTTTTGGTTTTTCAGGAGGACAATCATTGCATTGCCCAATGCATTGATCATTAACATAGTTCCTTCGGCTTCCAACCATTGTCTAAAACCCAAAAGGAATAGTGTGAGAGGCAAAAATCATACTAGGAAAACAACATAATCAAGGGGGATTACTTTCAATCTATAACATCTTAGGTTTAATCCTAGTTTATTCATGATATTTAGCATAATTCTAGGACTGTAACCTATAGTTAGACTCACCCTTATGGATATCCATAAACATACCTTAGAATTATATATAGGGACCTCACTAAACATTTTGTATCCTAATTTCCAAAGGTTGAATAAACCTTCGATTTGATACCAAATATAATAACCCAAGATTGAAGTACATGGACATTATATTTCTTTTGTGGAATACTTAATACATTACAAAAATATATGCCCAAAGATCGTATTAGTTTAGTGTCTTTGGAAACTTGGAACATAATCTTCTAACTTGGTGAAATATCTTCAACATATTCCATAAAGATCTTCCCCTTTTGTTTTCCTACCTAAAACATTTCTTTATATCTTGGGGAAAATAAATCATAAAAATGGTGATCTCAAATGATTAGTAAGGGTAAACATGGGGAACATAAAACAAACCATAAACATAAGAATGTAAAAACATTAACATAAAGTTTAAGTATCAAAATATTGAGTCATGAAATAAATCTTAGTAGTATGTAAGAAATATATAATAAAGAAACATGAATCATGATAAAATATCATTGGCATATAACATGGAATTTTGGCAAAAAAATAACCACATAATATTATTTCCACAGTAGCTAAGATATTGCTGCCAAGACTATCATAGTGGACAAAGTCCATTACTAAACCGATTTTACTTGCCGTTCCAGCCCTGTATTACTGAACTGTATTTACTTTAAATTATATTAATTTCTATCTCATGAGATATAAATCTTTAATAAATTAATTGGTGGGAGATATAGGTCCCACCCATATCACAATGAAATCATTATTACATGTTCCACAAAAACATAAATCATTCATCATAGCATAACCCAAGAAATAAAATGGGTTTATTAAACATAATTCAATCATAACATAATCTATATAAAATATAATTCTATTATTAACATAATAAAATCATAGAGACACAACCCTATTTAAATAGAGTCATCTTAGATGAAAAATAATTTTGATAAAACTCTTAAACTTAATTCTTGAGGAAAATATCCTTTCTTCTTCAAAAACGTTTTCTTTTCACAAAATGCCACACAATTTTAAAAGAAAATATTTTATTTGAAAATAAACTTGAAATAATTTAGAGTAAGCTTCATGGAACTAAGGTGTTATAAAGATGTAAAAAAACCATTCATTCTATATAAGTTAAAAAAACATTCTTCTCATACTCTTGCCGGAAAAGTCAAAAAGTACCTCGTATAGAAAATGAAAGAAAGATTCCTTCCATAACGTTTAATAAAAATTTACCAATGGGTAAAATTAAATTTTAAAAATAAAATAAGAATATAAATAATATTATATATTTATGAAACATGTACATTAATGATAAATATACCCCAATAAATACTTACAAATAAACAATCTCAGATGATAATGTGATTACAAAATTATCCCTTACCTTAGGTCTGATATGCTTTGTATGTATCTGAACCTCTTGTATAATGATTTAAATAATGTTATTGGATTATTACAGAATCATATTAATTTTTTATGATATAATATATGATCATATTACCATTTGTTTTTTAGTAACATTTTATTGTCACCCGTTATTCTAATATTAACTGTTTTATGTTCTTATGCTTGTTTTGTCAGATAAGTTCATGTTACACTTCTTTAGTTATAGATATATCATTTAAATAATGATATTATTATAATATATATCATATTTATTCATTAAATTCATGTATATAATCACGGTTTGATGAAGATCATGTAGAATTAATCACATCACATCGTGGAGACAGTAGGATGTACATACACATGAGCGACGATATCATCCACTTAATGGTTAAATGGTATAGAATTGGATGATATATTAATGATAAAGAATAAGTATAATGTTATATTAATTATTTAAATCCATTATAATTATCATTATACCCATCCAAATTAAGTATTGTTGAATAAAAATTATACCACAGTATGGAGACAGTAAGCAGTACATACGCACACATGGTGATATTATTATTCATAGGATGGATAAAAGGAGGTACAATGTCATACCATAATTATAATAACATCTAAAAATGTAAAATATACATGATTTATTAATTTATTATGTAAAAAACATAATAATAGGAAGTAGAAGAAGAAAATAATTTTGAAAGAGGTGATAAAACATTTACCTCATTTTCGAGTATCTCCTTTTGATTTGCACAAAATGTCTCTTCAGGATGACTTTATTCCTAAATTGTGGCCTATAGGAGGAAGGGATGTATTTTTGGAGATTATTTTAGTATAATTTGTATGATCCAAGTGCCTTGATAGGTGTGAGTAGGTGGGTAGATGTGGTGTTCTTTTATAAGAGGGAGGAGGGGCACTTTAGGAAATTCTTGAAATATTATTTTATTATAAATTAATTTTCGAATTATAATAGCTAAAAAGTGATATATTTAAAGTATAACATGAGTTTTGGTATAAATCACCTCAAAAAATATGTTTTAGACAAGTTTAGGTCACAAATTTAACCTTATCTTTTGGCTTTAACCCTTAGTTAAATAAATTAACTCTTACCATGTCTTCTTGTATTTTTACACTATATGGTCAATATCGTTACTATAAAATGAAAAGATAACCTAAAGTGTATCATTAATAATATTTTTAACATTATCTAAGTCATTTATCTGAATCTTAGATTTTTATGACTATTATATCATTTAATAAAATAGTATTTGTTTTTAAAACTCATTTATGTCAATTTTGACACTACTTAGTAATTGATTTTTTTAAAGCTGTAACAACTTGATTGATTTGAAAAAACTAAATTAACTCAAATATAAAATATCATAATCATCCAAAAAATTCTTGTATAGCATCAAAATTTTTAAATTACATTTATTTTAATATTTATACCATCATTTATTTGAATCTTTCATTAATAAGTTAGTCATTGTATCATCATTGTGTCATAAATAAATTTATTTATTTAATGTTTAAAAATTATAAATAAAATACCATGATGTAGAAAATATTTTTATATTTCTAATTACTATTTATAGTCAAAAATATAAATTATATAACCCCACCTTAAAATTGTTTTAGAAAAAAGATACATGTTTATGTTATATTTCCCTTTAATTTAAATTAATTATTATAACATGTCATTTTCACACCCAAATGGCTCCCAAATGCTAAAATTTCGGCCTAAGGATTGTTTTAGTCTCTCATGACTCATAAAATAAGATTAGGACACGTGTTAGAGTTGTTTTATATTATTATAATATTATTTTTACCCTTATTTACCTAATTTATCTTTTAACCGTGGTAAATAAAATAATTACTGAAGTTACTATTCATAATATCCAAAAATAAACGATACCTATTTACATAATTTAGACCTCATTAATCCAAATATGATATAAATTTTTCCAAATTCAAAACACATAATTTTCATTAATTAATTTAATATTAATTCCCGTTGTCAAAACTAGAAAGCGGGTTTTTAAAGAAGTAAAAACTATCAAAAGATTGACATGTGTTTATGTCTAATTTAAATGTGAAATTACTTCCAATGATCAAAATTGGATTAAATTATAAAAACACAATTAAATTATACTTAAAAACCAATTAAAAATATAATACAACTATATAAATAAATTAGATGAAAATGCAGTTTTGAATTAAAATGCAATATTTTTCACTATTCATTAAAATATGAATTTCATCAGAAAAATACCAAAATTTCAAAAAAGTTAAATTTTGATTTCCCAATTAAAAATAAGATATTTATTATGTCAAATATAACTTATAAAATTTTTAAAAATTATATTTAAAAAGGGTTCGCCATCAAAAGACGGTAAAACTGTATTTTTTTTAAAAATACTTCTTTTATCCAAAAAAATGAATTTGTTCTTATATCATATCTATAAAACATATAATATGAATTTAAAACATTAAATTTAATATATTAATTATATATTTCACTAATAAAATATGTAGAGAGTGATTTTAGTATTTTATAGACTCACTTATTTTCATTTAAATAGTTTTTTAGAAGGAAGTTAATACTATTCATACTCGACATTATAATGAATTGGTTATAATATTTAGTTATCACTTATACTCAGTCTTTAGTGAAATTAATTCTATCAAAATAACTTTAAATTGTGTGTAACACAAACCAAGAATAGTGTTGCTTATACTACAAGCTAATACGGTGTTGCGTATAGTGCAAGATAATCTTGGTGTAACGTACAACATAAGACATCAAAGAAATTAAAAGGAATCTATCTCATAAAATCTAGGGGTGTTACATCAAACCTCCAAGATTTTAGTTTTTCACTCAATACCACCTTATGAGATTAATGAACAAGTTAGTAAAAATGGTTAACATACTAGGTCGCTGTCTAATCACATTACTAAAGGTTAAGGAACTCCATTGACTTAAAAAATCATAGATTTTAGATAGATCTTCTCTGTGAAAAGATACTTGATGTATTTACACTCCAAGACCACATTTTCCCTTGCAAGGACAAAATAATCCCACCAAATTCTATTAGACCTTTCAAATTTGAAGACAACACATTTCACCCTAGCAAAGTCTGGTATTTCCAAGAACTCAAAGAGTTTATCAAACTTTTTTAACCAATACTCTACCTATTGGGGATAATTGGTACCCTAGAAATATGTTGTCTTTGGATAAATAAATTATTAGGAATGATCTATGATATCATCCATTTGAGGTAAAACCTCTGTATCCTGAACAAGAATAGGTGAAACTACTTGGCCCATATCCTAGACCACACACACAAAAACCTCTATATGGTTTTTATAAAGTGGAGGGTTTTATTGTTATGGTTCATTAGTAGATTCCTCCTAGGGTATGTTAAAATGTATTCTTGGGGGTATGGTACTACCAAACATTAACATATAAAAAGAGAACATCAGTCAATAAATTCAAGTTCATCAACTCTATTAAGTAGAATTCAATTGGGAATAAAAATATCAGATTAAATATTTCAAAAAAAGTCTATAATTAGATCAAACAACCCCCAAAGAAACTTTTTACCAACAACCCATGTAAAATTAAGGATCATTACAATGATACATGACCAAAAAATCACTCATAAACTACCCCTTAAGTTCTAAAAATCCTATCTTCTATCTACAAAGAAATCCCAAATTTCATACCGACATCAAGAAAGGAAACAACCACATTTGATACCAATTTTTCAAGAATCTAATTTAATAAACTACCTAAAAGGTACTAAAATAAATTTTGACATAGTTCTAAGGGCGTTCCCGATCCCCATGGGATGGAGACTAGAGCCTAGCCATCACATACAAACAAGAGTGAACAATTTTTCCACAAGGATAACCCATCAGGAAAAAGAAGTAGATAAGAATCAAAGAATAGTCAAAATTCCAAACACACCATAAGAGAGAAAATCCATAAGTAGATATATATAAATATTAAAGTGGTATGTTAACCAAATTAATCACATCCACTATCAAATAAAACATCCTAGAATCTCTATAAAATAAGTGAATCGCACAATCCACCAGTCATAACCAACTCCCAAGGTCATACTAATCAAGAACATCCACCACCTCTAAGTGGTAATTTTTTTCCCTACACCTGGAATAAGAAAATATATAAATTCTTGAAGGAAAATCTAGAGTTTGAGAAAAAAAGCCCAGTTTTATGTCACCAAGTATTCCATAATAAATCCATGTCTAGTAAACAAAATATTCTCAATTTCAAATAAAATAAGTAATGTAAATATTTTCACAATTCATATCAAAACATTATTTTTAAAACATTCAATTGTTTAAGTAAAATATGTACAATAGTACATTTTCATCAAAATAGACATGAATAAGAATTTCCATCAAAATGGAAATGAGTTAAATTTTTTATAACATTTTAATGTTTAAATAATTTAAATTATCCATTATCAATCATAAAACCATGGTTAAGAGGTCCAGATATAGGTTTGTATAGGGATTATCACACATCATAGTGAAGTAGGAATCTTAGTGTGCACACATTCCTAGGTCCCAAGCCTAGGGGAAATATGATAAAACCCCAAATAATAGTCTTGATCCTAAAGTAATTTTCATATCATTTTCATCATCAAACCAATGACAGGTATATCTAATACATGCATAGTGTGTGTTCTTCCCACCTAAATACCCAGAATCCCACGCGATTCAAGGAAAACAATCATGAAAGGGGCTATAATTATTTTTAATCATTATCAAATCATGTTCATACAATCCATAATTTTTCTATCCTTAGGTTCAATTTTTAAAATATTCCATCACATTTCAAAAAACCAACATAAAATGGGTTTTTATCAAAACTCATGTCATCCAAAGAAACTCATTTCATTTCAATTTCATAAATCATTTCATTTTATAATTTCATAAAGTCTTTCATCAAATAATTATTTTATTTTCAAAACATTTTCTAAAGATCAATAATTTTTTTGAAAAACCATACCTAAAGGGTTTAACACACACACACACCATTCCATTTAGAATTTATGGCATCCCACCTTTTTATTACATAACTTTCCATTTCATTTTACATACAGAGGACCTTTAAAGTCTAGTGTCTTGGAAATCAGGAACATAATACATTAAAACAACATAAATCATCCTTCTAATACACTTTTAAGGCTTAATAGTAGGTTCATCCTAAGAACAATCACTACATATCATAACATAGAGACATACATCAAAGTAAAGGGTGAGCAGAAGGCTCAGTAAGGAAAACAAGTGAAAAAGTTGACATGTGATCTTGAGCAATATTAATAAGAACATGTTAAAAATAATAAAGGCATGAGAAATGAAAGAATAGGAATATCATAATAAAAAAAGAACTTGGATCATAACTTCAATATGTGGCTACAAAATTTCATTTAGACATTCATGAACATATCACCAAGGTTTATCCCTAAGGTGTCATAAAAATTACCAAGGCTATTCACCAAGGTATCACAAAACTTTTCATCTCTAGAGATTAATTCTTTACCCAATGCATTGGAGTGCTATCAGGGCACACCATTAATATTTATTTACTTTCATGTGATCCACATAGACCATAATCAAAAATTTCATAAATAACCCATAGAGAATAAAAGAATTGAGTTTCATTTCAAAATAGTGACGTTTTAAAACTTCTAAAAAAATAAGGTCATTATGTCATTTATAACCCATGGAAAGGGAGTGAGGGTTATATGTATGTTAATTCCAGAATCAAATATATCATTTTTTTATTTATGACACCCATAAAAAATAAATATGTATGGGTATTCACATAAATAAAAAAAGAGAATTTCTTGAGAGAAAGAGAGAGAGGAATTTTGAGATGAAAATTCTGCAGTATAATGACTACATAACATCCTTTTAGAAAACATTTAAAAGAGAGGGTACAAGGATAAACCACTCTGTCATGACCCATCCTCGGGGCCCGTGCCGTGACTACCCCAAGCCCGCCTTCCATAGGCCAGGGGATGGAGACTAGCACCAAAGGCATAAAACCCAAAAGAAGGGAAGACATTGCCTTTAAAGATTAAACAAACACCACAGAGTATGCAAGTGAAGTAAACACTAAGTAAAACTGGGTATAAGAGTAAGCGCTGAAAAGTAAATGGGCCAGTATACAAACCCAACTGAAAGTACAGTACTAATGAAAAGAAATTATAGTAGTAGTAAAGTAAAATAGCAACACCGAGTCATCCTCTGGAACTCCCACCTGAAGGGTGGGTACAGATAGTCTCCACAGCTCCTCGGGTCCGGCTGTCCGCTCCGTGTATGTCCCGCCAAGTGGTCCACCACCGGGTACCGTCTAGCTCCACAAGCCTCCACCTTGATCAGTGTTATCCATCATCTTCATCCAACACAACGTAGTGCGGGCATAGCCCGTGTAGGGGTGAGTATACGATACTCAGTAGGGACCCCGAGACCCCCGAAGGCCTCTCAAAATCCACAAAGGATAAACCACAAAGAAAAGATACAATCACGAAGTATCAAACAACTCCACTTAGTTATATGCCCATACATATACCTAAGTCATCAGTTACAGTTTGGCTCCAACTCCCGAACCCAAGCACAACCCAATCCACAAAGGAAAGCACAACTCAATCCACATAGGAAAGCACCACCCAATCCACAAAGGAAAGCACAACCCAATCCACACAGGAAAGAAAGTAAACCACATCAATGATAATGATTGAAAATAAAGACTCAGATCACACAGGTATACACTTTATAAGGCGATAGAGATGATCAGATGTATCCACTGATTCGTCTAAGCTATCAGACCCACATAGGATACAAGACCAGCTAAGCTGTCGGACCCACAAAGGATACAAGACCAGCTACTCTGCCGGACCCACACAGGATACAAGTACAGAGGTCAATACTGACAGACCCACATAGGATACCAGAACAGTAGTCATCACCGTCGAACCCACGGAGGATTATAGTACGGTCTTCGTCGCTGCCGAACCCACGGAGGATCCAAGTACAGTCGTCGTCGTCGCAGTCGCAGCCAGCTCTAGGGTTCCTGCACACAACATGCTCGATTTTGGGAGGGTCCACTCCTTGAGAAAAAGAGTTGATACATCAACTGTCATGAATTCCAGATTTGATGTATCCAAAAGTTCCTTCTCGTCAAAAGAAACCCAACGCGAGAGACGGTGCGTCAATCGGACGCCCGATCTGAGAGTTATTGGCTTTCCCGTTCCAGGGGCCCGGTTGGTTTCTGAGCTAAACCAACCCGAACATACTACAGCTGCATCCAAACCTCAAGCGGAGTAAGACAAAAGGACCGTCTCGACAAAAGTATCCCAACTAAATTGACGACACGTTAATCGGATGCCCGGTTTTTGAGATATAAGTGTTTCCGCTCCAAGGGCCCGGTTGGTTTCGAGTTCGAACCAACCCAGACATACCCAAAATTTTCTTAAACCTCAAGTGTAGTATACCGAAACGACCGTCTCGATCCACAGATTCATACTTAACTGACGGTGTGTCGATCAAAGGTCCGTAGCACAAGTTATGGGCAAAAGACTGAAAGTGGTCCGAAGTGGGGGGTCTAGGCCCGACCCGACCTGGCCAAACCCCCCCTGGGTTGGCCCGAACCGGCCCACGCAACCCGCTCCAGCCTGGCCGGGTGGGGTGCGCTGGCTCGGCCAGTGTCCGAGCAGGGGGGACGCGGTCCCCCCTTTTTCCTGTGGACGCGGCACCTAGCACCGCGTCTCCCCCGGATCCCACGCGGCCGCAGGATCCGGCCCCCGCCGCCGCGGCTTCAGCCACGACAGCCGCCAGAGATCTCCGCGGGCCACCGGAGTGATTCCGGTGGTCCGATTATGCTCCCGTCTGCACCTACGGTCATCTTGGAACCTGTAATTTATTGCGAAAACCTCTAATCACCAATTCGGTCCCGTTTCGTCGTCACTAAATATTCCGTGGTACAAGAACAAAACAGCGGTGGGTTCAGGCTTGTTCGTTAGCCCGCACCCACCGCGTTAGTGGTTTTAAGAAAAAACCATCAACAAAACACACCATTCTGAGGGTATAGAAATAACACATGAAGAAATTTATACCGAAAACCCCTATCTCAACAAGGAAGACGATCGTCGGTGTCGCGGTACACGACATCGCAGAGAAGAGGATCGTAGGCGTTGCCAGGGCGTGCCGAGGAGGAAGCGGCGTCTCCTCTCTGGCCGCGGGGAAGAGGATTGGTGGCATGTCTTCAATCTCCGAGGAACCAGCATTCTTAGTCGTTCTTCATCAGAGGCCAGTGTCGTCGGCGTTTCATCAGAGCTTCCTCCCGCGGGCTCCCAATTCGTTTTCCAAAGGGGTGATTAATAAAAGAATTAATCCTCACGCTGTGTTCATTATTATGGTTCATTAATGGACCTTAATTAATGAACCTATTAAACACATGTTCATTGCTGTTACACAACCAAAGGGACAAGTCATTAAATGGCCCTCATTTATTGATCGTCGTTAGAATGCGATTCCTCCAACTGTCGCTCAACGGTGGAAGAAAAAGAATAAAATAACTTATAGTTATTTTATTATGTATAATTGTTTTTCTAAAAGTATAAAAACTTATATTTTTCGTCAGACCCTTTTCAGTCAAAGTTAAGCTTCTCCTAAGAGAATCCCAACACTGCGAATTCATCGGTGCCCTCATATTTTAATTCCGAGCACCAGTTCAAAAGTTAGAAAAAACCCGCTCGTTCGTTCACTGAACGTACTCGAGGTAAACTTTTAAAATTGATTCCGGGAACACCGGGGCTCAGAATCAAGCGACGTCAGAATCCAAAGACTCGTAAAAATTCAAAGTATTTTTAAAAAAAAATTCATTGAAATTTCAGGGTCTTTACATTACTCCCACCTCAGGGCTTTACGTCCCCGTAAAGCTACAACATAAACAAGGGGAATGAATGAGGGTAATGAGCACGCATCTGAGCCTCCCGCTCCCATGTGCTCTCATGGAGGTTCCCGTGCTGCCAACGAATGTGCACAAGAGGAATCGACCACCCACGTAGGACCCGCTCCTGTCGATCCTCGATCTCCACCGGGACCTCCACAATAGTCGCCTCGTCATCGATGTCCAGCTCCCCATGGTCGATGATATGTGTCGGGTCGTGCACGTATCTCCTCAGCTGAGGTACGTGGAAGACGTCGTGCACCCGGTGCAACTGAGGTGGAAGGGACAGGCAGTAATCCACCTCGCCTACCCTGCCGAGGACCTGAAAAGGCCCAATGAAGCACAAAGATAACTTGCCACCCTGGCCAAATCTCTTCAACCCATGTCGAGGTGAGACCCGTAGGAAAACGTGGTCGCCATCATCGAACTCCAGTGGTCTCTACCTCCTATCGGCATAGGACTTATGTCTGCTCTGTGCGGTCCTCATCCGCTCCTGGATGACCTGCACCTTCTCCATCATAGTCCGAACCATCTCTGGTCCTACGAGTGCTGACTCCCCTGGGTCAGTCCATCACAGAGGTGATCTACAAGGGTAGCCGTACAATGTATCGTAAGGTTCCATACCAATGGTGGAGTGGTAGCTGTTTTTGTACACAAACTCCACCAAGGGTAGGTGATCCTCCCAGCTGCGACCAAAGTCAAGGACACATGCACGGAGCATGTTCTCGAGTGTCTGAATGGTCCTCTCCGTCTGGCCATCTGTCTGCAGGTGAAAGGTAGTGCTTAGGCGTAGCTGTGTCCCGAAAGCCTCTTGTAACCCCTTCCAAAGCTGGGAAGTAAAGCGAGCATCTTGATCAGAGATGATAGACGATGGCACACAATGAATCCATATGATCTCCTGAACGTAGAGGCATCCCAAGATCTCTACTGAGCCCTACTCTCTGATCGGTAGGAAGTGGGCCGACTTGGTGAGTCGGTCTACGATCACCCAGATGGTGTCGTGTCCTCTGGAAGTACGTGGAAGCCCCGCCACGAAATCCATGTATATTCCATCCCACTTCCACTCCGGGACCTCTAAGGGCTGTACCAAGCCTGCAGGTACCTGGTGCTCCGCCTTCACTTGCTGGTAAGTGAGGCATCGAGAAAAAAACTCTACGACCACCTTCTTCATATCCGGCCACCCGTATTGTCGTCTGAGGTCCTGATACAACTTCTCTACTCCAGTATCTACCACTAGAGGGTAAGTGTGGAACTCCCTCAACACCTCCCCGGAAGAGGATGATGTGCTACCCGCCTTTAGAAAATCCATCGGGTGCTAGTCCTGAGGATATCTGGGCATGTCGCGCCTCATAGCCAACATCTCCACGGTGTGCCTCTCTGACCTGCTGAAGAAGTGGAGGAGTGACTGTGAGGGACTGTAGATAGTCTGCCCCATCTCTATCCACAAAGGATATCTGCAAAGCGGATAACTGCTCCGTCGCCTCCCCGAGTAGCTAAATGTCTGATCTTCTGCTGAGAGCATCAACCACAACGTTCCCCTTTCTAGGAGTTTAGAAAATCTCAAAGTCATAATCCTAGAGGAACTCGAGCCATCACCGCTGTATCAGGTTCAGGTCCTTCTGTGAGAAAATGTACCTGAGACTCTGGTGGTTAGAATAGACTGTAAAGCACTCACCCACCAGATAGTGTCGCCACATCTTTAGGGTGAAGACAACTGCTTCTAACTCCAGGTCATGAGTAGCGTAGTTCTGCTCTTACTGCCTCAACTACCATGAACCGTAAGCGATCACTACTCGCTCATGCATCAGGAAACACTTGATTCCGGTCCCTGATGCGTCGTAGTAAACTATGTACCCTACACCCTCCTCTGGTAGCCTCAAGATGGGCGCACTGGTCAATCTCCGCCTCAGCTCCTGGAAGCTCTGTTGACATCTGTCTGACCACACGAAGGGTTTACCCTTCTTCGTCAAAGATAATAGTGGTGCTGTAACTTTGGAGAAGTCTAGCACAAATCTCCGATAGTACCCAGTCATACCTAGGAAACTCCGCACCTCCGTCACACTCTTGGGTGGATCCCAAGAAAGAACTGCCTCAAACTTCATGGGATCCACTGCAACTCCCACCTCAAAGATGATGTGCCCCAAGAAGTGGACCTCTTGAAGCCAGAACTGGAACTTCGAGAGTTTACCATAAAGCTGGTCCTCTCGGAGTGTATCCAGTACAACCCGTAGGTGGTACGCGTGCTCCTCCTCAGTTGTCGAGTAAATCAGTATGTCATCAATGAAGACTATGACAAACCGATTGAGGTAGGGCTAGAAGATCATGCTCATGAGACTCATGAACACTGTTGGAGTGTTGGTCATTCCGAAAGGCATAACCAAGAACTTATAGTATCCATACCGAAACCTGAAGGCCGTCTTCTGCACATCCTCGTCTCGAACTCTGAGCTGATGATAGCCTGACCTGAGGTCCATATTCGAGAACCAACGTGATCCCTTGAGCTGATCAAAGAGGTCGTCAGTCCTCAGAAGTGGATACTTGTTCCTCACGGTCACCTGGTTCAGGCGACGATAGTCGACACATATTCGCAAGCTCCCATCCGCCTTCTTGGAAAACAGAATCGGAGAAGCCCAGGGTGAAACACTGGGTCGGATGAATCCCTTGCCCTGTAAGTCCTCCAATTGTACCCGTCGCTCACGAAGCTCAGCAGGAGCCATCCGATATGCTGGAGTAGATATAGGTGATGTCCCAGGGTACTGGTCTATATAGAAATATACCTCTCTGTGAGGAGGTAGTCCTGGAACATCGTCAGGAAAAATGTTTGCATACTGATCCACTACTATAGGAAAACTCGGACTTCGCACGTCAACTGCTCCGAGGATGAGACTAGACAACTGATGTGTGATCGGCTGCCCTCTCCTCTGTGTGAGTCAATCTTGTGCTACAAAGGTTCCCTTCTCGCCGATGAAGGTGAAACTGGTCCCATCCGTGCAGACACACCGCACCTTGCGCCTAATACAGTCTATCTAAGTATAGACTCTAGATAACCAGTCCATACCCAAGATTACATCATAAGGCCTCGACGCCACTACAAGAAGATCCTAGCCGAAGCTCTCACCTCCTAGAGTAATCTCACACTGCCGGAACCAGTGCGTAATCGTCGAGTCTGCTCCTGTAGGAGTCTCTAGCCGCAAGGATCGAGCCAAAGGATCCTTCAGAATCTCCGAGCTCCGAACAAGGGCAGTGGAAATGAAAGAATGACTCGCACCTGTGTCTATAAGAACTGCAGAAAGGGTGGAGTAGACATAGATAATACCTCGAATAATATCCAGTGCGCCGTGGTTGTAAGCCTCTGCTGCCTGGAGCTGAGCTTGCCTCTACCCGCCAGCTCCCTGTGGTCAGGGTGGACCTCATGGGGGTGGTGGTGATAGAGCGTCGAAGCGTCGCCCACCACCCGCTGCTCGGTCATCTCCTCTGCCTCGTCAGCCTGCTCCCTGCGGACCGCCATGGCTGAACCTCTACCTCTGCCTGGGAGGTCCCTCCACTGTCTTCTGCTCGTCTGCATGGAAGGTCAGGCAGTCACAAGCCATGTGGCCCTGCCCGCCGCATGCATAACACTATCTGCTCCTCGGAAGGCTCGCTCTGTGATGTGTGCCCCGCACAGCCGAACCCGTGTCCTGAGGTCGCTCACCAGAAGGCTGGTCTGCTTAGACCCCTGCGTCATCTGTTGACTGCTAGCTACAGAAGACTTTGCTCCGTGCCATCCTGCGGTGGGTCTCACTGGTGACGACTGCTCGGCGAGAAAGTTCTCCACTAGTAGGGCTCGCTCCCGCACCCCCGCCTGGGTCGGGATGCTGAGTGGAATCATTGAAGCCCTGATCTCATGCCTCAACCCCTGCTCAAAGGTCCGGGCCTGGAAGAATGGGTCCTCTACCATGTCCGTGGAGTAGCGCGAGAGGTCGGTAAATCTCGCAGAGTACTGAGCTACTGACATGATGCCCTGCCACAGCTGTAGTAACTCCTAGATGCGCACCGCACAGAGGGTGGCTGGAACAAACTCTGAGCAGAAGAGGCTATCGAAGTCCGTCCAAAGTAGAGATGCCTCATCATGCACCTGGAGCATCAGGATCCACCATCTACCTGCTGTTGCGTGCAGGAGACTCGCGGAAAGGACCACCATGAGGTCTGCTAGTGTCCCTACCAATCTGAAGACTCTAACAATGGCCTCCAGCCAATCCTCGGCTGCCTGAGGATCCGTCTCTCTGCGGAACCTGGACACCCTCTGTCTATGAAACTCATGCAACGTGCTCAGGTGGCGTGAACTCTCCGCTGCTGGGGCAGGTGGCATCGGTGGCTCGACAAGTAGAGGTATCACCGATGCCTCTATGGTAAAGGGGCCCTGCATCGAGGCCTTGTTGCTCGGTGGGCTGTCGTCTCGCACAAAGCTCGGAACCCTAGCTGGTTGCCGTCGTGGGGCCATCCTGAAAAGAAAAAGGTGTGCCACGGTTAATACAGTATACCTGGTGAGATGACACAAAGTATTCACAAAGAAAACTTTTGAAATACACATGCAATAAATGTTTTCATGCACTGAGTCGGAAATCAGAAGTCAAGGCCCTGATGTATGGATACGTCGGCCGCCGCACCAACACTGGACTCCCTGGACTGATAACCACACTCATTACTCTAAACATTATTGCTTCACCGAGAAGAAAATATCAGAGTCCCGAGTTCTGCGGTAGAACTGACTCCTCTGATACCAATTAGTCACGACCCGTCCTAGGGGCCCATGCCGTGACTACCCCTAGCCCGCCTTCCATAGGTCAGGGGCTGACGACTAGCACCAAAGGCATAAAAACCAAAAGAAGGGAAGACATTGCCTTTAAAGAGTAAACAAACACCACAGAGTATGCAAGTGAGGTAAACACTAAGTAAAACTGGGTACAAGAGTAAGTGCTGAAAAGTAAATGGGCCAGTATACAAACCCAACTGAAAGTATAGTACTACTGAAAATAAAGTACATCAGTAGTAAAGTAAAACAATAGCACCGAGTTGTCCTCTGAAACTCCCACCTGAAGGGTGGGTACATATAGTCTCCACAGCTCCTCGGGTCCGGCCATCCTCTCCGTGTATGTCCCGCCAAGTGGTCCACCTCCGGGTACCGTCCAGCTCCGGATACCGTCCAGCTCCACAAGACTCCACCTCAATCAGTGCTGTCCGTTGTCTGCATCCAACACAATGTAGTGCGGGCATAGCCCGTGCAGGGGTGAGTATACGATACTCAGTAGGGACCCCGAGACCCCCGAAGGCCTCTTAGAATCCAAGAAGGATAAACCACAAAGAAAATATACAATCACGAAGTATCAAACAACTCCACTTAGGTATATTACCATACATATACCTAAGTCATCAGTTACAGTTTGGCTCCAACTCCCGAACCCAAGCACAACCCAATCCACAAAAGAAATCACAAATCAGTCCACACAGGAAAGCACCACCCAATCCACAAAGGAAAGCACAACCCAATCCACACAGTAAAGCAAGTCAACCACATCAATGATAATGATTGAAAATCAAGACTCAACTCACACAGGTATATACTTTATAAGGAGATAGAGATGATCAGATGTATCCACTAATTCATCTAAGCTGTCAGACCCACATAGGATACAAGACCAGCTAAGCTGTCGGACCCACAAAGGATACAAGACCAGCTACTCTGCCGGACCCACACAGGATACAAGTACATAGGTCAATACTGCCGGACCCACATAGGATACAAGAACAGTAGTCATCACCGTCGAACCCACGAAGGATTCCAGTATGGTCGTCGTCGCTGCTGAACCCACGGAGGATCCAAGTACAGTCGTCGTCGCCGCAGTCGCAGCCAGCTCTAGGGTTCCCGCACACAGCATGCTCGATTCCAGGAGGGTCTGCTACTCGAGCAAAAGAGTCGATACATCAACTGTCACGAAGTCCAGAGTTGATGTAACCAAAAGTTCCATCTCTTCAAAAGAAACCCAATGCGACAGACGATGCGTCAATCGGACGCCCGGTCTGAGAGTTATTGGCTTTTCCGTTCCAGGGTCCCGGTTGGTTTCTGAGCTAAACCAACCTGATCGTACTCCAAAAGCGTCCAAACCTCAAGCAGAGTAATCCAAAAGGACCGTCTCGACAAAAGTATCCCAACGCAATTGACAACATGCCAATCGGATGCCCGGTCTTTGAGATATAAGTGTTTCCACTCCAAGGGCCCGGTTGGTTTCGAGTTCGAACCAACCTGGACATACCCAAACATTACTGAAATCTCAAGTGTTGTATACTGAAACGACCGTCCTGATCCAAGGATTCATACGCAACTAACGGTGTGTCGATCGGAGGTCCGTAGCACAAGTTATGGGAAAAAGACCTAAATCGGTCTGAAGTGGGGGGTCTAGGCCCGGCCCAACCCGGCCCAACCCCCCCTGGGTTGGCCCGAACCGGGTCGACCCAACCAGGGTCTGGGTCCAGCCTAATAGGAAGTGGCCCAACCCGACAGGGCGCGGCCCGGCCCGGTCTGCGTGACCCGCCCTGGCCCGACCGGGTGGGGTGCGCTGGCTCAGCCAGCGGCCGAGCAGAGGGGACACGGTCCCCCCTTTGTCCCACGGACGCGGTGCCTGGCGCCGCGCCTCCCCCGAATCCCGCGTGGCCACGGGATCCGGCCCTTGCCTCCGCGGCTTCAGCCGCGATGGGCTTTTGCCGCCTCCGGCCGCCGGCGCCGCCGCGCCGGCGACCCATGCCGCCGGAGATCTCCACGGGCCATCGGAGTCATTCCGGTGGTCCGATTCTGCTCCTGTCTGTGCTTGCGGTCGTCTCGGAACCCGTAATTTACTGCGACGACCTCTAATCGCCAATTCAGTCATGTTTCGTCATCGATAAATATTCTGCGCAGCAAGAATAAAACAACGGTGGGTTCAGGCTTGTTCGTTAGCCCGCACCCACCACGTTAGTGGTTTTAAGAAAACACCATCAACACAACACGCCATGCTGAGGGTATAGAAATAACACATGAATAAATTTATACCAAAAACCCCTACCTCAACAAGGTAAAAGATCGTCAGCGTCGCGGTACACCACGTCGCGGAGAAGAGGATCGTAGGCATTGTTGGGGCGTGCCGAGGAGGAAGCGACGTCTCCTCTCTGGGCGCGGGGAAGAGGATTGGTGGTGCGTCGTCAATATCCGAGGAACCGGCGTTCTTCGTCATCCTTCGTCGGAGGCCGGCATCGTCAGCGTTTCGTCAGAGCTTCCTCCCATGGGCTCCAAATTTGTTTTCCAAAGGGGTGATTAATAAAAGAATTAATCCTCACGCTGTGTTCATTATTGTGGTTCATTAATGAAACTTAATTAATGAACCTATTAAACACACAGGCGTTGCTGTTACACAACCAAAGGGACAAGTCATTAAATGGCCCTCATTTATTGATCATCGTTACACTGCGATTCCGCCAACTGTCTCTCAAAGGTGGAAGAAAAATAATAAAATAACTTATAGTTATTTTATTATGTATAATTATTTTTCTGAAAGTCTAAAAACTTATCTTTTTCGTCTGACCCTTTTCAGTTGAAGTTAAGCTTCACCTAAGTGAATCCTGGCACTACGAATTCATCGGTACCCTTAGATTTTAATTCCGAGCACTGGTTCAAAAGTTAGAAAAAACCTGCTCGTTCGTTCACTGAACGTACCCGAGCTAAACTTTGAAAATTGATTTCGGGCACACCGGGCCTCGGAATCAAGCGCCATCAGAAGCCACAGACTCGTAAAAATTCAAAGTATTTTAAAAAAAATTCCCTTGAAGTTTCTGGGTCTTTACACACTCATAAATAACTCATAATACAGTATAAAGTCAGAATAACATGGAGATAAGAACATGGTATGAATATTTGAATGTCATACCACATGAAAAGGAAACTTGAAAGGAAAGAGAAGATGTTATTTCTTTTACAAAAAATTCAGCAGCCTAACGACGTCACTTAAAAATTCAGAAAATAAATTGATGAGAGAATAAATGGTATCTCATCATTTGGACATGAAATGGATAGTAGTAAAGATATATAATAACAAACCCCCACATAATAAAATGGAACTATAAGACATAACATAAAGGAAGTCATGACTTAAAAGAGGAGGGTGAAAGATTTCCTTACCATGAAGAGTAACTTCGAAAGCTTGAAGGTCGAGACCTTGGGAGGATTGAGGGAACCTTAGGAGGAGGACTCATTGGGAGGTAAGGAGACCAAAAATTTGTTGAAAAGGATTTTGGAATGAAAGTAATGAGGAAATGACTTGGTATTTATAAGAAAAGTGAGGGAATAAATTATTAATTTTCCAAGGGACACCTCATTGGTGGTATTTTCAAAACCATGGGCTTGACCATGGTATTTTCCCATGGTATTGGCCACTTGGGACACCTCATAGAATATATCAATATTCATAAGTCGACCAGAAATCTTACATCATTATTACTTCATTAATGATGTCATTAAACACCCAAAACTCAAAACTGTATGTTTACTATTCACTGAAAATTCAACTGTTTCAGAAAAATCCCAAAAATTCACCCTAACCTAATATCGATGCTCTGAATTCAAAAATAAACTCCATTTTATGAAAATAATTTTCCAATTATTTTTAATTTAATTTTCAAATAAAATCATTATTTATTAAAAAAAAACTCTAAAACTATAACTCGTTTTTTAACTCCTTAAGACAGTAATCAAGGTCCCATAAAATTATCGTATAACCATAATACAATAAAGTAACAATTTATGATTACATTTTATGAAAATATATTTCCATTTTAAATTATTAAATTAATTATAAAATTGTAAATAAAATATTTATGACATAAAAAATACCAAAACTTTTACTATGATCATTTTTTTCACTTTTAAGATGTTTAAATTGTATTTATACATTCATGGGTGAAGTTTCTATTTTTTTGGCTAATTTACTATTCATTACTATTCATTTATGTATGTTACTATTCATACTTTACTATTCACTAAAAACCAAGTTGATCTTATTAGACTCTAAATTTCTCATTGATCACAACTGTAGAAGACCATTTTTTGAAAATCATTTCACATTATTAATTATTTAAAGTTTACATAAATATTTTAAAATACCCTTTTTCCCCAAAATTCATTAGTAATATGGAACTATAAATTCATCCTACATTTATCCAGATATTTGAAATTTAGAAACTTTATCATAAGAAGAAGTAACAATTTTATTTATATAAAAGGATTATACAAAGTAGCTAAGGTCGCGTTACATATCCCCTTATAACACCTGCATAGGACCTAAGTGTAAGGTGTGCTATGGTGGTAAAATCTTGGGGTGGCTCGGAAAACATTGCCCGAGTGGTGATTTCTATCAGCTTGAACTTCTCCCTTAGGTGATTCCGTTCAAGCTTCATATGATGAAGTTCGGCTTGGGCTTGGTCCAGAGCAAAGTCCAGTGATGCTACCTCCTTCCAAAGCTCCAACAGATGGGCTTCATATGGCCCGAGCCTACTGGATGATGCCATCGACTCTTCTTTTTGTATTAATTAATCAAGATCATTTGAATTTATATACAATAATTGTAACGTTAATAATTTAGTTTCCAACGGTCATATTGACCAATGGACATATAACAGTTGAAACCCAATAGTCTCATTTAATTATACTCACTTCATTAATTAAAGGATATAGTTTTGTTGAGTATAAAATAAAATAACACACAAATTTAGGAAATAAATATTATTAAAAAGTTCATGTCATTACATTCTTACCCCCTTAAGAAATTTCGTACTCGAAATTTTAACTCGTACCCTAAGAAGAGAAAAGGTGTGGGTACTTCTACTTTATATACTCCTCTGGTTCCCATGTGGCTTCCTCACATTTGTGGTTCCTCCACAACACCTTAACAAAGTGAGTAGTCTTGTTGCGTAGAACCTTGTCTCTATGATCCAAGATCTCTACTGACTGCTCCTCATAAGAGAGGTCATGTTCCATTTGTACCACCTCTGGGTTTAGTATATTTGAAGGGTCAGGTATGTAATTCCTCAAGAGGGATACATGGAAGACATCATGAACTTGTGCTAGATTTGGAGGAAGTGCAATCCGATAGGCCACTTCTCCTACGCGATCAAGGATTTCATAGGGGATAATGTACCTAGGGATGAGATTACCTTTTTTCCCAAATCCCATGAATCTCTTACAAGGTAAAATTCGAAGAAAGAATTTGTCACTGACATCAAACTCCAAGTCCCTTCGATGGTTGTCGACAAATCTCTTTTTCAAACTCTGAGCAGCCTTAATGTGTTGTTGGATGGCGTGGAATTTTTCTATCATCTCTTGCACAAGATCTGGCCCAAGAAGCTTTCTCTCACCAGATTCATCCCAACAAGTAAGAGTTATACATTACTTCCCATATAGATCTTCATAGGGTTCCATTTGAATGCTCGAGTGGAAGTTGTTGTTGTAAGAGAAATCAACTAAAGAGAGATGTTGATCCCATCCACCTTTAAATTCCATTGAGCATGTTCTCAGCATGTCCTCGAGTGTTTGAATATTCCTTTCAAATTGAACATCAGTTTAGGGGTGATAGGCCATACTGAAATTCAATTCTACGCTCAGAGCATGTTGAAGACTTCTCCAGAATTTTGATGTGAACCTTGGATCACGATCAGATACGATAGAAAGCGGAACTCCATGCAACCTTACCACTTCATTCACATAAGTCCTGGAAATTTGATCAAGATATAAATATTCCCGAATGGAGATAAAATGGGCAGTCTTGGTGAGACGGTCTATAATAACCCATATCGCATTATTTTATTTGGAAGTTCTCGGGAGACTAGTGACGAAGTCCATAGTGATATTGTCCCACTTCCATGCTGGTATGGGTAGTGGTTGCAATACCCCTTTAGGAATTTGTTTCTCTACCTTCACTTGATGACATACCAGGAACCTTGAAGTGTAGTCAACAATCTCCCTTTTCATATTATCCAACAAATAATGATCACGAAGGTCCCTATACATTTTCGTGCTACCAGGATGTATAGATAAAGTAGACCTATGAGCTTTATCCATCAGCTTCTTTATTTCCGGAATAGATGGAACACATAGTCTTGTATGAAATTTCAGTACACCTTCTTGATAAGTATTGAACTCAAGAAACTTCCCATCCTTCACAGCCTCAAACTTCTTCTATAAAAAAGGATCTTCTTTCCGAGCTTTCTTGATCTTCTCTAGTAATGACGGTTGAGAAATCATTTGGGATAGGGTTGATGATGTACCTTCCCTTATAATTACCATGTCCATATTCACTAGGTAATTGATCAAAGGATCCATTTTAATCCTCATCATGGAAAGAAAAAATGGGTCTTTCCTGATTAATGCATCAATGACCTTGTTTTCTCTTCTGGGATGATAATGAATTGAACAATCATAGTCTTTCAGAAGTTCCAACCATCTCCTCTATCTCATTTTCTTTTCCTTTTGTGTGAAAATATACCTCAAACTTTAATGGTCTGTGTATATATCACATTTCTCTCTATAAAGATAGTGCCTCCATATATTTAGAGCAAAAACGAGCGCAGCCAGCTCCAGATCGTGCGTAGGATAGTTCTTCTCATGAGTCTTCAACTGTCAAGATGTATAAGCAATGACTATCATTTTTCACGAGGACACACCCAAGCCCTTTTAGAGATGAATCGCTAAAAATAAATAATCCTTATCCACTTGATGGAAGAGTTAACATGGGTGCAGTAACCAATCTCTTCTTTAGCTCTTGGAAACTTTCCTCACACTCCCTTTTCCAGATGAACTTGACCCATTTTCGAGTTAACTTGGTTAATGGATTAAAAAGTCATGAAATGTTTTTCACAAACCTCCTATAATATCCCGCTAAACCAAGGAAACTAAAAATATCAGTTATTATTGTAGTCTAAGGCCACTCCTCTACAACTTTTGTCTTTATAGGGTCAACTGTGATTCCTTCGTTGGTTACAATGTGCCCATAGAAAACAACTTTTTGCAACCAGAATTCACATTTACTGAACTTATGAAAAATCCTCTCCTTCCATAGAGTTTGTAAAATAACCCTTAGATGATCTTCATGCTCCTCACGACTTTTGGAATATATCAGAATATCATAAATAAAAACTACCACAAAGTTATCAAGGTAGTCTTTAAATACTCTATTCATTAGATCTATAAAAATATCATGTGCATTAGTCAGTCCAAAAGGCATAAAAACAAACTCATAATTCTCATATCTTGATCAGAAGTCAGTTTTTGGAATATCTTCTCCCTTCACCCTCAATTGATGATAACCAGATCGAAGATCAATCTTAGAGAAGAATTGAGCCCCATGAAGTTGGTGAAATAAGTCATAAATTCTTGGAAGGGGGTATTTTTTCTTTACTGTGATCTCGTTCAGTTCTCTATAATCAATGCATAGCCACATCAATCCATCCTTCTTCTTCACAAAGAGAATAAGTGCTCCCTAAGGAGACGCACTCGGTTGGATAAACCCCTTATCCAAAAGATCTTGGAGTTATTTCTTTAATTCCTCTAGATCCACATTTTCCATCCTATACGGGGTCTTTGATATTGGATGAGATCCAGGTATGAGTTCAATAGATAAATCTACCTCTCTTTCTGGGGGAGTTCTAAGAAACTCCTTAGGAAATACATCAACATATTCCTAGATGATGGGGACATTTTCTATCCTCAAAATCTCATTTCCTTCTTCTTATTCACCAATCAACTCCATACAGAAGGATATAGGTGGTTCTTATATACAAAGATCAGGTTGAGATATCTTTCCTTGGAATATAACTGTAGGTTCTCCATTCAAGACTACTGATATTTCCTTACTTCTGCATTTGATCTTAGCATTATACTTCGAGAGCCAATCCATCCCTAGTATAATGCCTAATTCCATCATGGGAATGATTACTAGATTTTCGCTAATATTGTGCTCACTAAAGTAAATACTAGAGTTTCTAAACACTGATGATGCTTGGATAATCCCACTAGGAGTCTTGACTGATAACTATACTTTTAGAAAATATGAAGTTTATTCTAAACTCTTTTCAAACTTGGAGGAAATAAAGGAATTATTATAAACAGAATCAAACAAAGTACTTGCTAGCTTTGAGAGAACAACAAGGGTACCTGCTACCACATCATTCAAAGCTTCAAATTTAGCTGTCCTGATAGAAAAAGCATGACCTTGCTCCCTTATTCTTTGTTGAGGCTGATGGTGGTTCCCCTCCACTACCCTCAGATTTGAAAAGTGATTGGAAAAGTGCCCAAGTTTTCCACACTTAAAGAACTGGACATCAGGTAGGGCCTGCACCATCTTCCCCTTATCGTTAGTGTTTGGAAGTTGAGGTTTCAACTCACTACGAAAATTCATCACAATATGGCCATCTCTTCCACACTTGTATTATTTCCCTCTACCGAGTGGGCAGTTCCCAGAATGATTTTTCCCACATTTATTACACATGGGACGTTGCACTTGCTTGCCTCCTCTTCCTTGATCATATTTTTTCCCTAATCTGGGTTACATTGATCTCTTCTTATCATTGAATTTATGAGACCACTGCACCTCACCAAACTCCAGCCCGACTTTCATCGCACTCTGCACGATCTCCTCATAGCTATCATAGTCTCGGTTGGATAGCTTCTTATGCATATGAGGTCTCATTCCACCGAAGAATCTATCAACCTTACCACTTGGATCCATGAAAAATCTATAGGTGTAACGTGAAAGCCTTGTAAAGTTCATCTCATATCTTCCCACAGATTCATTCTCCTTCTGCTTTAGCTTGAGAAACTCCTTCTCCATTCTTGTTCTCATGGAACATGGGAAATACTTACTAAAGAAGATCCCTTTAAACTCTTCCCACTCCATAGCTTCAAACTCCACTCTTGGACTCATTTTTTTAGTCATTTCCCACCATTGATCAGCTTCTCCCTCTAAGAGATAGACAGCCAGGGTGACATTCTCTTACTTTGAATAGCGGAGCACAGAAAAGATATTCTCTATAGAGCTGATCCACTGTTCAACAATCAATGGGTTGATAGATCAACTAAAGGTTGGTGGGTTTTGATGCATAAAGGACTCAACAAAATGTTGTTACCTTCATGGTGAGATCAGTCTCTCAGCTTGATTCAAGTTATTTTCCATAACTTGCGTCAGTTGGTTCATTATTCGCATGAAAGTTTCCATTTCGGCTTCCATCAGAGGGCCGTCAGTGCATGGTCCATTGCAGTCACCATTTTCATGGTTCCTCCTATTTCCCACCATTTCTAAAAGAATAAAACCTTAGTGAGAAGCTTATTTCATTTACTAATCTTTTAACTATAAAGGATTTTATGTCTTAAAACTTCATGCTTAAACGATTACATTTCTCTATAATTCCTTCATAATGATTCATAAAAAGCTTGATATTAACCAAAAATATCCCCCAGGAGTGTCGTAACCAAGAGTGCAGCAAGGCCCATTTTCATGTACCAGTTCCCATTCGAGTCTAGATCAAAGCAGTGTTTTCGGGTTTTACCCCTATGTACATCTGTGCTCGATCCACCTCTACCTTCACGTATCCAGACATGGATGTGTTTGCTTGATAAACTACTTACTCAATACTCACCAAAATACCATGAAGTTTTCCTATATTTAAAATTTTCTACAGGGTTCTTCCTAAAGTTTTCATAGCCTAATTTACATAAATAACTAAACCTTCCTCTGATACCAACTATGGCATCCCGCCTTTTTATTACATAACTTTTCATTTCATTTTGCATACAGAGGATCTTTAAAGTCTAGTGTCTTGTAAATCAGAAACATAATACATGAAAAAAACATAAATCATCCTTCTAATACACTTGTAAGGATTCATAATAGGTTCATACTAAGTAAAATTACTACATCTCATAACCTAGAGACATAAATCAAAGGAAAGTGTGAGCAGAAGGCTCAGTAAGGAAAACAAGTGAAACAATTGACATGAGATGTTGAGCAATATTAATAGGAACATGATAAAAATCACAAAGGCATGAGCAACAGAACAATAGGAATATCATAATAAAAAAAATAACTTGAAACATAACTTGAATATGCGGCTAAAACATTTCATTTATACATTCATGAACATATCACCAAGGTTTATCCCCGAGGCGTCATAAAAATTACCAAGGTTATTCACCAAGGTATCGTGAAACTTGTTATCACTAGAGATTAATTATTTACCCAATGCATTAGAGCGCTATCAGGGAGCACCCTTAATATGTCTTTACTTTCATGTGATCCACATAGAACATAATAAAAAATTTTATAAATAACCCATAGAGAATAAAAGAAATGGGTTTCATTTAAAAATAGTGACATTTTAAAAGTTCTAAAAAAATAAGATCATTATGTCATTTATAACCCATGGAAAGGGAGTGAGGGTAATATGTATGTCAATTAAAGAATAAAATATATCATTTTTTTATTTATGAACACCCATAGAAAAGAAATAGGTTTGGGTATTCACATTAATAAAACAAGAGAATTTCTTGAGAGAAAGAGAGAGAGGAATTTTGAGATGAAAATTCTGCTGCATAATGGCTACATAACATCCTTTTAGAAAACATTAAAAAGAGAGAGTACAAGGGTAATAAACTCATAAATAAATCATAATAAATTATAAAGGCATAATAACATGGATATAAGAATATGTTATGGATATTTTAATGTCATACCACAAGAAAAGGAAACTTGAAAGGAAAGAGAAGATGCTATTTCTTTTACAAAAAATTCTGCAGCCTAACGACGTCACTTAAAAATTAAGAAAATAAATTAATGAGACAAGAAAGGGTCTCTCATAATTTGGACATTAAATGGAAATTAGTAAATATATAGAATAACAAACCCCCACATAATAAAATGGAACTATAAGACATAACATAAAGGAAGTCATGTCTTAAAAGAGGAGGGTGAAAGATTTATTTACCTTGAAGAGTAACTTAGAATGATTGAAGGTCGAGACCTTGGGAGGCTTGAGGGAACCTTGGGAGGACTCCTTGTGAGGTAAGGATACTAGAAATTTGTTGATAAGGATTTTTTAATGAAATCAATGAGGAAATGGCTTGGTATTTATAGGAAAAGTGAGGGAATAAATTATTAATTTCCAAGGGACACCTCATCGGCGGTATTTGCAAAATCATGGGATTGCCCATGGTATTTTCCCATGGTATTGGAAACCTGGGACACCTCATAGAATATCTCACTATTAATAAGTCTACCAGAAATATTACATCATTATTACATCATTAATGATGTCATTAAACACCCGAAACTCAAAACTGTATTTTTATTATACACTGAAAATTCAACTATTTCAGAGAAATCCCAAAAATTCACCCAAACCTAATATCAATTCTCTTAATTCAAAAATAAACTCCATTTTATGAAAATAAATTTCTAAATATTTTTAATTTAATTTTCAAATAAAATCATTATTTATTCAAAAAAAAATAACTCTAAAACTATAACTCGTTTTGTAACTCCTCAAGAAAGTAATCAAGGTCCCATAAAATTATCGTATAACCATAGTATAGTAAATTAAAAATTTATGATTACATTTTATGAAAATATATTTCCATTTTAAAATTTTAAATTAATTATAAAATTGTAAATAAAATATTTATGACATAAAAAAATACCAAAACTTATACTATGATCGTTTGTTTTTCACTTTTAAGATGTTTAAATTGTATTTATACATTCATGGGTGAAGTTTATATTTTTTTGGCCAATTTACTATTCATTACTATTCATACGGGCATGTTACTATTTATACTTGACTATTCAATAAAAACCAAGTTGATCTTATTAGACTCTAAATTTCTCACTGATCACAACTGTAGAAGACCATTTTTTTGAAAATCATTTCACATTATTAATTATTTAAAGTTTACATAAATTTTATAAAATACCATTTTTTCCCAAAATTCATTAGTAATATGGAACTATAAATTCATCCTACATTTATTCGGATATTTGAAATTCAAAAACTTTATCATAAGAAGAAATAAAAATTTTATTTATATAAAAGGATTATAAAAAGTAGCTAAGGTCGCGTTACATATCCCCTTATAAAACTTTCATAGGACCTAAGTGTAAGGTATGCTTTGGTGATAGAATCTTGGGGTGGCTGACAACATTGCCTGAGTGGTGATTTCAATTAGTTTGAAATTCTCCCTTAGGTGATTCCGTTCAAGCTTCACATGAAGAAGTTGTGCTTGGGCTTGGTCCAGAGCAAAGCCCAGTGATGCTACCTCATTCCCAAGCTCCGACATATGGGCTTCATATGGCCCGAGAATACTGGATGATTCCATCAAATCTTCTTTCTGTATTAATTAACCAAGATCATTTGAATTTATAAAAAATAATTGTAACATTAGGAATTTAGTTTCCAATGGTCATATTGACCAATGGCCATATAAATGTCAAAACCCAACAATCTCATTTAATTATACTCACTTCATTAGTTTTTCTGAGTATAAAATAAACTATCACAAAAATTTAGGAAATAAATATTATTAAAAAGTTTGGGTCGTTACAGAATTCATCATTTATAATAAAAAATCATGAATTCTAATTCAACTATAAACTCATTTCGAAATCAAAAATAGTTAAACGTTTTTAATTTATATGAATTGACTTATGAATCCACCAACCAAAAATGAGATCAACAATCACCCAATTCAGTATCCACTGATGGAATGTCAAAGGCTAGAATGTTCAAGAAGGGATCCTAGAATCACAATTCCCAAATAAAAATACAAATCCAATAATAAACCAATATATAACATCCCTCAGTGAAGAGGGAACATGAGGGATAATGAAATTCATTAATAGATCTTGGACACACTTACCAAGAGAGACTCAACACATTGAATGATAGTTGGATCCATAATGATTCAAGATTGTAAGATCCAAATTTGTCTCTAGAGTCACTCAAAGTTATTTAGGGTCAAATTGAATTTAAGGGAGAGGATTAAGTTTTAAAATGTAGATAAGAAGAAAAAATATACTACCTTGTTATTTTCTGGTCCTGATGGTTACACCGATTATCCAGTGGAACCTAACCGAATGCTATGGCCACTAAAAGTCCCATTAACAAGTCGGTGGGCTATTACTAGTTGGATAGTGGGACTCCTGTAGGAATCCAAATCTACTATTCACTGACCAGCTGGTCGGTCAAATTCCTATAGGAATCCCCTACTATAGTCCCTAAAATAGCTTGTTGGTGTCCCTTACTGGCTAGTCAGTGGACCTTATGCACCCATTTTGGATACAAGACCTTCTATACTCTGATACTAAAACCCCCAGATACCTCATGACCTCTCAATCTTGGTTTGAATCCAATTTACCCAACCCCTAAAAAGGATTAACCAAGGTGAAAAAACCAAGAACCAATGAAACAATAAGAGATAAAAGATAAAAAATGAGTAGACAAACTAAATCAAAGTTTATACTTGAAAGATGGTGTCAGAATGTTATAGGAAGAACAAGATGAATTGGGGAAATCTACCTTATTATTTATCTCTATGTGGGAAATGATACATTTGGTTCTTACATCACTTGAGGAGTTTGATGATAAGGATTATTCACTTTTACTCCATGCTAACACTTTGAAATCTGTCTTGGTTTCCTTATTATATTTTACCTTCTTTTTGTTCAAGGGGAGTTATAGCTTGATGTGGACCTTTTTATTTCAATAGTATAACCTTAATTTCAGTTCACTTTGTTTATTATTCTTCTTATCATGATGTAAATACTTCTTTATCTTCATGAATTTTCTTATATTCTTGGTTAAATGATCGATTTCATCATCATGTCCAGACGTGTCATCATCAGTGGCCTTAAAAGAAATGGTATTCTTTTTCTTTACTTTTTTGGATTACTTTTCAAATTTTAGTTTCATTGTAATATCACAGGTTATGAGAGACCCAATGATATATTCAAATGTCATATTATTTATATCCTTTTATTATTTTATTATCATTACTTTTGTTTCCCAAGAACTAGGCAAGACCCAAAGGATCTTCTTCATAAGCATCTTTATTGTAAGTACATCACTTAAAGATTTTATTCCATTACAAATATCAATAAAATGGGTAAAAATTTTATTTATAGACTCGTTAGGATACATACTGAAGATTTTATAATCTTGTTGGTACATATCAAGCCTATTATGCTTTATTGGTACCCTCTTGTAAAACTTCTAATAATTTCCAAATTTTATGAGCAATTTTACACATGGAAACTCTATTAAATTCATTCCTATCTAAACTGAAATGTGAATTATTTATGGATTTAACATCAATATCAAAATATAATATATCATTATGGGTCTATTTATCTTATTTTATTGAGTGGGGGTATAACCATGCATAACTATTTTCTAAACCGAATATCCTATGATTGTAAGAAATGTAGATATTCTAGTTTTCTAATAACTATAATCAGTTCCATAAAAATAAGGTTATCTTCCCATAGAGTATCCTTCCTGATCACCTTGGGTATTTGAGGTATAATACATCCTTAAATGATTATTCCATGAAACTATTTAAGTTTTTGAAATCAAGGTAGGCTATGATACCAATTATTGTTCCATGTAAGGTAACAAGAAGGGAGTGGGTGGGTGGGATGAATTTTCTTTTAATTTTTTTAGAAATTTAAACTAAACAATATGTAATTAAATCAATTTAAGAAAAAAAAATATACGAGTTAGAGGAAATAATAAATATAAAATATAATGGAACAATATTTGATAAAAGTGTTCAACCGAAATCCATAAAGGGAACCCTAAATCCCCTCCCCTCAAGATTATTTAGAGGTTTTAGATTAAACCCCTAGCTTTATACTATCCAATAAACCCAATAAAAAAGAAAGTTCCTTGATTTTTACTGATTTTAATAAGAAACCAAATCTACCTTGATTTTTAGTAGTTGTAGTAAGAAACCAGTTTACAACACTTGGTTTTTAGTGGCTGTAACAAGAAACTCAAACTCAATTTATTTTAGTGGTTTTGGAAAGAAACCATAATTCCACACACTTTGCTGGTTTTATGCACCAAACCCATTACACTCAAATAGTAGTGAGTACCAAATATCCCTCACTTAAGTCAGTGAGCACCAAATCCACTCACAATCAATGGTAGTGGGAACCCAAGAAAAGAAAAAAAAAGATCCTTTCTCTTTTAAATCATTTGAATAATACTATCAATCCTCCAATAAGAATACAACATGAAGACTTGGGAAGAAAATAGAAAAGAGCACACTGGATCAAAAGAATGATAAAAATGAAGCACAATGAGCTCAAAAATGATCTTAAATGTAACCATGTACATCCAAGTACCCTTGGGCAGTGTATTTATAGCCTAAAATTTCCTTAAGATCATTATATAACCTCTGAGTGATTAAATTGGCTATTGGAAGTAAAATTAAGGCATCAGGGTCCACCACAAATGGCTATTTGTTTTAATTGTCTGGACACCATCAGATAGTGAGTGGCCGTCACTGAAATTATAGTAGAACTTGTACAAAACATGTGTTCTTTTCAGATATCACCTTCTCTCTAGTGTGGTGTTGATGGTTTTCTAATTTCATTGGGATATAACTAGTGTTCACTGACCATCTGATGTACCCTAAAAGGTATCCGCTGTTACCTATAGGTGGAGGAATCCAAAAATGAACTCTATGAGCCTCTCGATCCCTCCATTTGGTTTGGAAACTTCCTAAAAAAATTTCTAGTATAGAAATATTAAATCCATGAAATATAATTGATAGAAACACAATTAGGTGTTTATGATCTTTAAAACCACCTAAGAGACTAATATGTATAACCCATATTCTATATATTGACAAATATTTCTTTACATGAGATAACATAACTAAACAAATTTCACTTCTTGAATAACAAATTTAGAGTTTGATAATTTAACATATAAATTGTGTTATGTTAGGGTCTCAAAAACAATTTATAAATTCCACTCTTGTTCTACCACTAATCGAGAATAAAGCAAAATATTAACCTAAATCACTATAAAATATATCCAAGGTATAAATAATTAATATGGTTCATCAAATCTATGAAAAATTATTGGGAATTTATGATCTCAAGAGATATCATGAGGTAATCATAATGAAAATAATTAATTTGAAAAATAATATCAAGAATGTATTCCTTTATCACTCAGAGTTCGTGATATTATGGTTTTTGTTTAATTTTGTGGAACCATCTATCCTTCATCAAGTGATCAAGTAAATCATAAATTTAGGAAATATGAAATTTTTTCTTAAATTTTAATTTATTTATTTTCTAATAGTCTATATACATACAAGGGATACCATCCTATTTCACAATGAATGAAAATTTGGTATCCTAAAGTGAAGCACTTAGTTGAATAAATAAATTTCTTTTCAAATAATTAAACTTTACTTGTAATTATATCAACTATTTTGGTTCTATACAGTAATAATATAGTAAAATTGGGATAGTCCCAAGAAGTATCTCAATAAGAACTTTTATTACTTTTACAAGGGTTTCCATCAAAAGTCCTTAAGTAATACATCTGAATATTATTCCACCATTGCAATATATATCAATGATCTCTATAATTCCACTTCAACAATAATAAATGTATATAATTGAGGAGATATAAATATTATTTCTTTAAATATGATCCACCCTTCCCATATTTATATCCAATTCACCCATAAATATGCAAATAACACCATCCCTAGAGGTGAATAACACCATTCAACTATAGAATCAATGTGAAACATATACTTATCTAGCCAATCAATTCTAATAATTCTACTAAACAGTTTAGATTTTGGAATATTAACTTCTATAATACATCTACCTTACTAGTTTTGATATTATATAAGGGTCATTTAAATCCTTTACCACTCTCTCCTCTTATCAGTGAACTTATCTTAATAGATCATGGAATCAACTCTGTGTTTCAATCCACCTCATTCAATTATTGTATAGAAATATCTAAATAGTATGAATTTGTATCAAATAAATTATAAATCATGGTGGATAAAATTAATAAAGTATTTCATATGGTATAAGACCTTAATTTTTTATCTATAATAAAAATCTTAGCAGTTAAAAAATGAACATGATATTTCTAAATTTTTGATCGCCCACTCCACTATGGGAGGACCCAATGTGTTATTCGAGTGGTTACCAATTCATTTCTACCCACTATTTTCTATAATAAATCTATAATTAATCTAATTTTACCAATATTTATATGAGATTATTTCATTTTCTTATGTACTATATCACTAGACTCCCAAGGTAAATACTCACAATATCACCTTAAATGACCTAATTTTACACATCAATGATATGAATGTGATTTTCTAGAGAAAGTATTCTTAAAGTGTCACATAGACCAACATTGAAAGCATATTTCATATCCTTCACATAAATAATTTTAATACTTATATAATATATATAGGGATAATGGCCTAACTTGGGCCATACCTAGGACTTTTTATATATAAACGTATGTGTTTTATCCTTTAATCACTTATGCCTCACATAAATCGATAAAATACGTTATAAAGGATGAGATAAAGGAGGTAAATGTACTAAAGGATGAGAGAAAGGATATGAACCCATACTAGTCAATACTATGAGCACCCCTATCAACTCTTATATGGATTTTGGTTCAATATAATTAAATCTTAATATCTATATTTTTATAACACCCCATGATTTTAGTTCACGTTTTCCTTTAAATAAACACTATGTTGAATATTATGTTATATAAACAACACCAACCTAAAGTGAATAATATATTATGTAAAATTATAGGTAAATATAAACACATTATGAATATATAATGTGAAAAAAATAAATTAACACTAATTGGTAATTGATATGAAATATATTTAAGAGAGTTTTTTCCCATAAAAGTGATTTTGTTGTATATTTTTTTATTTTCATTTAAAAGATATATTACTCTTATTTAGAGTGTTAAATTTATTTAAAAGTATTTTTTATACATGTAAACTAATGAATAATCATTTATATATCAATTACCAATTTTTTATTAATGAAGATAAAATCATTTAATGGTAAAAAGATAGAATTTACAGAAAAGTATTTTTAAGTGCACATTATTTTTTATCTTAATAAATTAAAATAATCACTATTAATTAATGATTTGGATGAAATTTATTTATAATACCCTAACTGAAACCAACTGTTCCAGGTCATGGTGACACATGACCTTATACTCATCTCCCTATATATATGAGATTGCCGACTAGCAGCGAGGGCCTAAGAGCCAACGTGGGAAGACTATTCCCTTGGTAAAAGGTGTCCGAAAATTATGAATACAATGGAATAAAAAATAAATAACTAAGTAAATAATTAATAATTCAATATAGTATAAGTAATAAGGAAAATAATACCCAAACAATAATAAGATGATATAAAAGTGTAACATCAATCCAACAAGATCCCCACATGCTATGGATCAATGTACCAAAATAAACAAAAGAAAAAAATTAAAATGAGGCATAACAAAAAAATATCATAGATTATATCCCAACATAATCTTGATCCACCCTACTCCTCCTACTCAAATTCCCAACATAGGGACCTTTCCCTTTACTGGATTTCTAGCCATAAATTTTGGAAGTGCATCTAGATTCCTATGCAGTGTGTGAGTACAAAACCTAGTAGAACATCACCAACACATCCTTAAAAAAGCGAAACATATATATAAATGTGTAATAAATGTTTAGAAAATAAACATAAATAACCATACCACCGGTTGAGTCATCATGCACTAATTAGGATTCCATGAACCCTTATCCTACTTATTTTAACACCATGCTAGAAGACACACCATATTAAGCCAGTCACATAATATGAACATGATAACACAATCAATATAACAAATCAACCATATCATAAATGAATAAACACAATAGTATCAGAACCAGGTAAAAAAAATCTAAAAATCAACCATATCATGATGGATAACCACCATACAATTAGAACAATTAGCACGGGTTATTCTATGACTCAACCATCTCATGATAGATAACCACCATATAATTAGAACAATTAATAAAATTTATTCCATGGATCAACTGTATCATGATGGATCACCATGATATAATCAATAAAAAAGCACATATCATTATACTAATAAGAAATCAGAGTTCTCATATGGAAACACATGCACCCACAAGCCAATCAAGTCATGCAAAAAAGTTCTCATAGGCTTTACATGAACCCACATGCCAATCAAGTCATACATCTAATATATAAAATATGTAACACAGTAAGTAATTACTACGTAAAGCATACTAAAGTCCAAATATCAAGAACAAACACCCAAAAAAATCCAAGTACACCAAATCTCTTGAATCAGGCCTAAAATAATCACATGAGGATTCTAGAAAAGAAAATATAAGAATAAGGAAAAACCCAGGGTTAGGATAGTCTTAGAATTACTAAATGGAAACCACTATAATGAATGAATCTCATATCAACCAAGGTAATTAGGGAAAAAACAAAGTATTTGAGTTCCTCTCCTTAAATAATGAAATAAAACTAATTAAATCATTCTCTAAACCTTAGATTTTTGCATCTTAGACCCATTATAGGGATATTTTTAAGAGAAGATTAGAATATCATGGAGAAAAAGAAATAAATGGAGACATACCTTCAATTACAAGATTCAATAAGTGTAAATATGATTAAAACACTTTCTGAGTGGAAAGGAATATTTAGAATCAGCCAAAGGAGTCCCCTAGATTAATATCCATAGTCGTATGAGTAAGAATGAGGATTTTTAGGTTAAAATCATAATTTCAGATTAATTAATCCCATGTGCATGGTTTGTCCATATGGTTTAATAAACTATGCACCAATCATAAAGAAGACATTATCCAAACATAGTTCAGGTTGCACGGTTGGGTATCATGGTTTGGTAAACCACGCACTAACCCTGTGGAAACCATTATATACAAAGTCTGTATTCACACAACTACCTAGGGAATCTATATGGTTTTACATAACCATGTGAGAACGATATACCCTCTAAATTGATTCCAAAACGTATCAAAACTCTATAAGTCCAAATCCTAAAAAACCAAGCTCAAAACTCACAAAGATAAGAAAAAAAACATAACACACCTTAGAGATTTGAGGGGAATTACATGCTACCACTATAAAGGACTTCTCATCCTTAAGAAGTGTCTCTAAGGTTTCTGCTCAAGTAACTGAAACCACAAAGCCCATTTATCATGATCCCATTCACATGTCTCATTCCTAGAGAATTCCATGTAACTGAACACTTAAACAAGAGGTACTAACTTCCCTCATAACCCTTTTCTCACTTTGGTCTACAACATGAACTGGAAATTCCTAAAAGACACACCCACCTCTAACTCATCATTATTACTAATGACTCTATTCACAATGTTCCACTTGTACCCATGATCCATGGTAGTAATTGACCTTTCTTACTCAACCATTAATATCCCAAATAACACTTAACTATGTTTCATCACATGATTCACCCCCTAAATTATGTAAATAATAATGGTTTACCACACCAAACAAATAAAGAAGTGTGATTCACCCCATGAATCACACTATAATCATACTAACTCCTAATTAATGCTTGTCTACCAGCCCACAACTCGCTCCATTGGTCAGTGTCCTTGGTATACACTTGAAAACCTCAAAATAATACTCAAAAATTGGTATCTCTTATTTATTAATAAAACTTATCCACTTATACATGAAACTACTATAAACTACCTCTACCCATGGGTTAGGCTCACACACACATCACCGCAAAGGTGAAACAAAAAGCTTTTATTCTTACTAATCCATAGATAAGAACCTAACTCAGTGTTAGATGAACATTGAAACTCATAGGAACTACTAACACTTTTAAATAGGTTCAAATTTCTGACCACACAAATTTGAATCAAGGGACATATCCTCCCTCACAGCATACGATTCTCACACTACAATCTACTAAATCTCCACCAATTCCTTCCAACAACCATCAATTTTCTAGGTACATCAGACACCACAACAGGGCATTCCCTAGATTATTAAACCACCACACCGAGATAACAGCCTCATAAAAACTCTCCAAAACCCACCATTTACCACCACACTACCCAATACATGATGGGCTACAACTTTCTCCTCAGATGTTTAGACCATCTCACACACCCACAACACCCTGACCACTGGGTCATTTCATTACCACCTCATAGAGGCCTTGCCTTATGCATCGATTATACACCAATGACTAGGTATTATTAATAAAAATTCTCTAATATATACTATAGAGGAATATTAATAGGAGGTATTACCAATCCTCAACCATCCAACCATCAAACTCACATATCATCTTCACTACTTCAATTATACCATTAACCAAAACACCTTATTTGGAATTAATAACTTAAATTACCATATTTTAAACCAAACATTAAACACTATACTTCTATATAACTTAGATATCACAAAACTTGATGCCAACCTCCACCCTTTTCCCTCACAAGGGTCACCATTCAAAAAACTTCCACCAATCATGGGATTACCTACACCGCCACTCCACTAATAACCCTAATACTCAGTTTCATCATTATATAAGGGTTTAATCCACAATAACCTTACCTAATAGAACCCAAAAAATCTACCCAAGGTATTAATACTTGGGTCTTAAAATGCTCATGGCTTAACAAAATTTTCTTAACTTTATCGATCCATGGTTTTTGTAAGATCCTGGGTTTTTTCTTGAGATACATATCCTTACTTTTGGGTTAAATGTGTTTACTTTCCTTTTTGGATGAGACCCCAAGCTAGGCCATAGGTCGGTTAGGTTGTTTTTGGGAAAGAAAGAGGGAAATAGGATGAAATATGGCTGCAGTCCAGGTACACGTCGTGTACTTAGACTAAATGCCCTATACCTCCAGTACACGCTGTGTACTTGAGGTACACGACATGTAGCCTTTATGGTTCAAAAAAATAAAGTGGAAAGTACATGCTGTGAACTTGTCCAGTGAGTTTTTTTATAAAAGAGGCATTAGGTTAAATTTTGACGAACATAAGATTTTCCTCTCATTTTTAAACCCCAAACCCTCTAATATAGTTTTTCATATATTGAAGCCATCTGAAATCTGATTTGAGCGCTATCTCTCACGTTGGGACTACATCGGTAAGTACTTGATTCCTTTTTAGCCATTCTTGATTCTTCAAAACAAAAACTGTACTATTTGGATTTAGGATCATATGCTCCAATATCATGTTCTTCATCCGTTCTTTAGATTTATTCCAAATCCGGATGAATCAGGACTTGATACTGGATGAGATGTCTACTACTGAGGTGAGGTAGGTGGTCTATAATTTCTTTCGTATTTTTGGGTGATTTTAGGGCGTTCGGCCTTTTCTTCGCCCGTCAGAATTTCTGACGAGGCCTCATTTTTGAGAGAGTTTCTTTCTATAGCTATAGTTGGACCTAGTGAGGACTCCTGTAGCTTTCTTTTAGGTGCATTGACACCCTTTACATGTTTCAATGTCACCCAAGGGGTTTGAATTAAGGAAATAACCTGTTTATTACTGTTTAAACCACCCAAGGGGTGTGTGCTTATGATTTCCTAGTTAGAGGAAGCCCGTTAATGCCTTGATAACTTGAGTAGATTGTTTAGGAGATGTACTACCTCCTTGATTAATTAATATCATGTTATGACTTATCTATTTTGATATTTTCTCATGTTAAATGGATAATATAGGTGGGTATAACTATATGAAATGACTAATGGCATGTTTAATTTTTTATATGGGAGGTTAGTCCCATATGCTTGTAGTTGATAAATGGTTTTCATGAGTGGGTATACTCATGGATTGTGCAGGTGGATGTGAGTGGGTATACTCACTTGTAATGGATGTTTATTTTGAATTCTTAAATGCTTGAATGGATGGTTTGATAGATGCCTTGGACTACTCTCTATGGATTTGGAACGTGGTTGTGGACTCCCTGGGTTGACTCTGCCCCTTGGGTATTGATTTTGTAGAATTCCTCGGGCCTTGATACCCTATAGGATATGGCTTTCTTGGGCTCATGCAGGACTTGCTACTACCAAGATACTAGGACCCCAACTAGTGACTAAATAAGTTTCCACTAGGGATGCCCATGGGACTCGATGTGATATCTTGGATAAGCTCCTTATATCTGGACCTCCGTGGTCTAGATACTATTACTTGGATGCCTTGGTTTGATATCACCTTGGATCTGGACCTTGAGGTATGATCTTCACTATACGACGTGGTTGTGGGATGCTACTTTCACTATACGGTGTGGCCGTGAGATAATTGAATTCTATATACAGTGTGGATGTGGATTGGTTGATATAGATGGATGAATGACATGACCATATGACCTGTCTATTTTCTTGTTATAGATACCTTATTAGGAGATGACTCTCTTTTGTAGGTATACTTGAGGGATGGTTGGTTTTAGATACTATAGTAGACTTATGCCATGGGAATACACACTTACTTTATTGGTTGTTTACACTTGATATCACTTTTGTATATTTCTGTTATAACTATATAGACCTGGGCGGTTTCCTACTTGGATTTTTATCTCACACTCTATTTGGGACTCCTTAGGGACTCAAACAAATTATATGGCTGAAGGTGATGATAGGAGGAAACGCCATAGTAAAGGTTGTTAATTGTGGATTTGGAGCTGGGGAGCATAGGACCAAGCTGAGGCTTGCAATACTGGGATACCTTTTTGGTCTTTTGTTCTTTTGGGATACTTGTATTGTATTTTATTTCCATGTACTATTCTGGTTGCTTTCTAGATACTTGTACCATCTGTATCATTTTTTATATGAGATACTTCTTATTATTGATATGTATTCCTATCTTGTCTTACTTCCAGTAGTCTTATACTTATTTATTCACTTATGATATTGTGTGTTTTTAATTCCACTGTGTTAATCTGGTAATGAGGGCATAGTATCCCCACTGAATCACCTAGGCCCTCGCTATTAGTCGGCAACCTCTGGCATTTGGGGAGATGCTCTTGAGGCCTTGTGATCAACCGGGATCGGGACACCGTTTTGGGTGTAATCTCGGTTCAAGGCATTACATTGTGGCATAAAAGGAGTTTTATTTTTAGGTTTGACTTACTATTTGGTGAAATTAGATAGGGATAGGAAGGCAATTGAGTTTGGTAATAAAATGTGCCCAGGAGTAGCTACCCCGCATACAGAGAAAAGCCAAATTTACTCGAATTGAGTTATGCTTTTTTGTATTTTGATTACTACAGTTGATTTTATTTCACCGTTGGGTGACACAATTGATTTTTTCTATTACTATTTATAAAATTGTGGGTTCTATTTCAGTTGAAACCTAATGATATGAGGGTGTTCCATCTCATGCATCATATAGACACTTGTTAGAATCCCATGCCATGCATTATTCCATGCCATTTAGGATGCATTAGATATTGCAAGATGTTGTGATAATTGATGTGATAGTTGTTCCTGTTGTTGTGTTAGTTGGGTACAATAGATAAAGGTGTGACATCATATTTTAATCCATAAGGAGTATGGGACCTTATGAATTGGGAAATGATGCACCAGTGAAATGTAATTGTTAAATGAACTATTTACATGTATGGTTTGAAAAGGAACCCAAGATTAGGTTCGTGGGGTGTTATAGGACCTCATGAATTTAGAATTGGTAACCCTTGGTAGAATTTCCTGAATAAGTGAATGTGAAATGTGAACTTGAATGGTAAATAGAGACTTGACCTGGAACCAAATTTTGAGTGGGCAAGAGGCATATTTTCTAGTGGTTTGATGGATGTTCTTTATATTTTCCTGGATTTAGGAGTAGGCTATGGGTTTGAATTTGTTTCTAGTATGCCTTTGACCTATCCAACTCTTTGATATTTGTTCTTTGATGATGTTCTTTCTTGAGGAGTGTGTTTGGCATTGTAGAGACATGCCCCCACGATAACCTCCAGTGGTATTCCGCGATAGAGGTGATGAACACAATTTAGAGACGATGGGCCATGAGCTACCACTTGATCCTCCTATAATGCCAACTACGACACCTAAGGCTGTTCCAGACACAAGTGATGAGGTACAGTTCCACGAGGGTTTCTTTCTCTATATGCAGATGATGCAGGGAGCACCGCAACCAACCTTGACTATGGCTAAGATGACATAGGTGTTCCAACAGTAGCATCCTCCTATGTTCTCAGGGGATGGAAGACCATAGGATGCAGAGCTATGGATAGAGACCACGTTAGAAATTTTTGAGCATCTGGAGATGCCTCTAGAGCACAGGGTCATGCTTGTGAATTATATACTACATGGAGCGGCAAAGTGTTGGTGCAATGTTTTGAACTAGGATGATGGGTTGCCGAATATGGGTTGGGATGAGTTCCAAAACCACTTCTAAAACTAATTCTACCTCGTGACTCTATGATAAGAGAAGGCTAGTGAGTTCATGGGTCTGGAGATGGGCATGATGAAAGTTATGGAATACTCAACATGCTTTATAGAGTTGCAACATTTTGCGCCAATGTATCTTACTAATGAGTTGTTGAGGGAGAGGCACTTCATGGAATGCCTCAGGAATTCTATCAGATCTCAGGTCAATGTGTTCAGGTTACATTATATCATTGAAATTGTAAATCAGGCACTGATTATAGAGTGAAACCTGAGGGAATATGGGGGTATAGAACATGGGAGTCCTATTTCTCGCCCCAGTGGATCCACATCTTTAAGAAGGAAGCGTCGTTTTGAGGCTTTCCACAATGTAAGTTCTAGTCAGGCTGTGGGTGAAGGCATCTTGGTGTTTTTCCATCGGTGTGGTAGAAGAGACCACATGAAAAATCAATGCAACCGCGACCTAGTAGAGTGCTGAGCTTGCGGCAAGATGGGGTACATGCAGCGGTTTTGTAGGGCCTTCCCTCCAGTTGTGAGTGGTAGGGGTCAGCTCCGACATCGGGTTCGGGGGTAGGTTCTTCAGCTCCACGTCTGGATGGATGTTGGAGTAGTGCAATCTAGTCAGGCTAGGGTAGTGGTGGTCATGACCGTGGTAGTCAAAAAATGGGTTCTCAGAGATAGCAGGGTGGATCAGCTTAGGGAAGCTAGGTAGGGTCACAGGGCTGCAGTGCATGCTAGACTTATACAGTGCAGCAGACCCATCAGAAGCATAATTATAGACCGTCTACAATTATAGGTATGATCTTAGTAGCTTCTACTATTGTATCTTCTCTTTTCGATACTAGTGACTCTCACATTTTTATCTCTGCATGAGTGGTGAAAAGACTTGGGATTTTGGTTTTGCTTTATAAGGGTGTTTTGATGCTAGAAACACTGTTGGGAGTTAGAATGGGTGATATAATCTAGTGTATAGAATGTTTCCTTGAGGTTGGTGGGTGCCAATTCCTCTGGAGTTTATATTTCCTTGAGATGACTGGGTTTCACGTTATTCTTGGAATGGACTGGCTCATTGCTTATCAAGCATATGTTGTCTGTTATTTCCAGAGGGTGACTTTCACATCGCTAGAGGGTGTAGTGTTTATTCAAAAGGGTGAATGGAATGTCTAGGAAAGTAGAGATGGAACTGAATATCGTGGGATTGGTGAGATGACAACCCAGATTACTAGTTTGTTTCTGGATGATCAGGGAGTGGGTTAGGTGAACTTTCCTCCAGTGGTTGATCACTTCAGGGATGTCTTTACCGACAAATTTTCTAGTTTACCTTTTGAGAGATAGGTAGATATCTCCATTTAGATAGTTTTATTAGCTATGCTAGTATCCATTCCTCCTTAAAGGATGGCTACGACAGAGTTGCAGGAGCTCAAGAGGAAGCTAGAAGATTTGGAGGCGAATTGGTTTATCAGACCCAATACTTTTCCATGGGGTTCTCCAGTATTTTTTGAGAAAATGGTGGATGATAACCTTAGGCTATGTGTGGATTATTGGAAACTGAACTAGATGATGGTTAAAAAATGATATCATTTTCCATGTATAGTCAACCTATTTGATTAACTTCAAGGAGCTTGAGTGTTCTGTAAGATCTAATTGAGGTCAGGATATCACCAGGTGCAGGTTCATCCTGTAGACATACCTCATACAACATTTTGTAGTAGCTATGGGTTATACGAGTATTTTGTTATGCCATTAGGTCTCATGAATGCACCAGCAACTTTCATGGTGCAGAAGAACAAAGTGTTCCATCCTTACTTGGATTATTTTGTGGTGGTTTTCATGTATGATATCTTGGTGTATTCTAACAATCAACATGACCATGCCAACCATCTTGAGATTGTTTTTAATACACTGAGAGAGCATCAATTATATGCTAAGATCGCAAAGTTCCACTTTTTTATGGATCAGATTCATTTCTTGGGACACATTATATTGGATATAGAAGTGTAGTGGACCCAGTGAAGGTGAGAGATTTAGTTTCCTGGGAAATTCCCAAGAATGTTTTTGACATACAAAGCTTCTTGGTGCTAGCTGGTTACTACATGAATTTTATACAGGACTTATCATACTTGGAATCACCGTTGATGGGATTGAATAAGAAGGGTGTGAAGTTTTTGTGGTCAAAATCTTGTGAGATATCATTTTAGGAACTGAAAATGGAGGTTGATATCAATATGAGTCCTGATACTTCCAAATCAGGGAAATATCTACATGGTATACCGAAACGCTTTAGGTATTGGGCTGAGGGCAGTGATGATGTAGGGAGATTGAGTAGCGGCATATGGGTCTGGGCAGCTGAGGCCTCATGAGAGGAATTTCCCTATGCACAATCTTGAGTTTTCTACGGTTGTTCATGCGTTTCACTATTGGAGGCACTATTTATTGGGATAACATTTTGTGGTGTACACGGACCACACAATCCTCAAGTATATCTTTACGTAGCATGATATAAATTTGAGGTAGTGAAGGTGGGTGAGGTACCTACAATACTTTGACTTCAAGCTTGCCTATATGCCTAGTAAGAGAAATGCAGCAGCCGATGCACTGAGTAGGAGGGATCAGATAAAGGCAGTCCAATAGGCCAGTAGTGAGTGAAAAGTTATGGCATTGTTTTATGAGATTCATATGGAGGTGCATGAAAGATAGGGGTAGACTTTCCTCTCATCCTTAGATATTACCTCTACCATGATGGATAGAGTTTGGATAAGGAAACTATCAGATTCAGAAGGCCTAGTTCTACAAGAAGGTGTGGCATGTGAGGACCCTCATCCTGGTTGGACGGTAGGTGATGATGAGATCCTATATATCCATGGACATGTCTGGGTTCTAGTGGACATACATGAGGATTTTATGTGGGAGTTTCATGATTCATCTTGGGAAGTGAATCCCTGGGTCACCAAGATGTACCGTGACTTGTGATGATAGTACAGGTGGCCGGGAATAAAGAGAGAGGTAGCTAGTTTTTTTATGAGGTGTTCCACCTATCAGAAGGTGAAGGCAGAACATCAGCGACCAGTTGGGATTTTACAACAATTACCCATCCCAGAGTGGAAATGGTATGATGTCACAATAGATTTCGTGACTGGTTTGCTGAGGTAGCATCAAATTAATGTTGCTGTTTTGGTTGTAGTTGATAGGCTTACAAGGTTTTCACATTTCTTTCTGATCAAGGAGACCTTCAGTGCTGATGATCTTGGAAATTTATACATCCGAGAGGTGGTATGACTTCATGGGATCCCACACACTATCATTTCAGATAGGGATTCCCACTTTATGTCGCATTTCTGGAAGAGTTTTAAAAGGGAAATGGGTACACAGGTGCTTCTAATCACAACATACCACCCTCATACTAATTTCTAGTCAGAGTGTAAGATACCGGTGCTAGAAGACATGCTACGAGCATGCATCCTAGATTTTGGGGGATCTTGGGAGAGTCACATTACCATGGTTGAGTTATCCTACAATAACATTTATCAGGAGACTATACAGATGTCACCTTATGAGGATTTATATAGTAGGCCATGTCGTTCTCCCCTGTGCTGGCTAGAGGCAGGAAATGTAGCTTTAATGGGACCACGTCTCATGCAGGAGACTTCTGAGAAGGTCCAGTTGATTCTGAAGTGGATTTCTACTACATAGTCTCATAAAAAATTATACGTCAATCATCTCAGATGACCTATAGAGTTTTAGGTCAGGGATTGGGTTTTCTAATGTGTTTCAATGAGGTTGAGACACAGGCAGATTCGGACACAGGGTAAACTTTCATCGAGATATTTCATGTCGTTTGAGATTCTAGAGAGATTTGGGTCGGTTGAATATTTTTTGTAGTTACCTCAGAGGTACCAAGCCATGCATAATGTCTCCCATGTATCTCAGATGACCTGATATCACTCAGACCTATCTCATGTTTTTCAGTCTGAGGAGGTTTAGATTCAGGTTGATGCATCCTTTGAGAAACATCTGATACATATCGTTGAAAGGAGCACAAATGTTCTCTTAGTCCAGTCAGTTCTTCTAGTAAGGGTGATATATAATCACAAATGTTTACAAGATGAGACTTGGGAGAGGGAGGCTAACATAAATGCTTAGTGACTGGAGTTGTTTTCAGATGAATCTTGACCACCCTTCAGAGATCAATTTGAGGATGAATTGCTATATGGGGGGAATATTTTAAGTTCTTGGGTTTTTCTTGAGGTATAGATACTGCCTTTTAGGTTAAAGGTGTTTAATTTCCTTTTTGGATGAGACCCTAAGTCGGTCCAAGGGCCGGTTGGGTTGTTTTGGGGAAAGAAAGTGGAAAACATGCTGAAAGATGGCTGCAGGCCAGGTATACGTCGTGTACTTAGACTACACGTTGTGTACCTCCAGTATACTCAGTGTACTTGAGGTACACAATGTGTAGCCTTTCTGGTTCAGAAAAATAAATAGGACAATATATGCCGTGTATTTTTCCAGCATGTTTTTTTATAAAATAGACAGTAGCTTAACTTTTGAAGGACATAAGCTTTTCCTCTCATTTTTGAACCCAAAACCCCTATAATATAGTTTTTCGTATATTGAATCTGTCCATACTCTGATTCAAGTTCCATATATCACATTGGAACTACATCAGTAATTAATCGATTCCTTTTCAGTCGTTCTTGATTCTTCAGAACAATGAGTGTGCTTTTTGGATTTGGGCTCATATGCCCTAATATCCCATTCTTCATCCGTTCTTCAGATTTATTCCGAACTAGGATGAATCAAGACTTGATACTGAACTATCTATCTACTACCTAGGTGAGGTAAGTGGTCTGTACTTTATTTCGGCTTTTTGAGTGCTTTTAGGGAATTCGGCATTTTCTCCACTCATCGGAATTTCCATAAAGGCCTCATTTTTGAGTGAGTTTCTTTCCACAACTATAGGCGAACATAGTGAGGATGCCCGTAGGTTCCATTTAGGTGCATTAACACCATTTACATGTTTCAAGGTCACCCAAGGGATGATCCTTAAGTAAAAAACCTATTTATGCCTATTTAAACCACTGAAGGGGTGTGTGCTTGTGCTTTCCTAGTTAGAGGAATCCTGTTAATGCCTTGATAACTTGAGTATCTTGTTTAGGAGATGTACTACCTCCTTGATTAATGAATATCATGTTATGCCTTGTCTATTTTGATAGTTTCTCATGTTAAATGGATAATATGGGTGGGTATAACTATATAAAATGACTAATGGAATGTTAAATAGTTTATATGGGTGGGTAGTCCCATATTCTTGTAGTTGATTAATGGTTTTCATGAGTGGGTATACTCATGGATTGTGAGGGTGGATGTGAGTGGGTATACTCACATATAATGAATGTTTATTTTGAATACTTTAATGCTTGATTGAATGGTTTGATAGATGACTTGGACTGATCTCCAGGGATATAGAAAGCGGTAGTGGATGCCTTGGGTTGACTCTGCCCCTTGGGTCTTGATTATGTGAGATGCATCGGGCCTTGCTACCCCATAGGATTCAGTTTTCTTGGGTTTGCGTAGCACTTTCTATTGCCAAGCTCCTAGGACCCCAACCAGTGGCTAACCGAGTTTCCACCAGGGATGCCCATGAGACTCGATGGGATTCCTTGGACAAGCTCCTTGGATCCAGCCCTCCATGGTCTAGATATTCTTACTTGGATCCCTTGGTCTACTGAAACCTTGGATCCAGCCCTTGAGGTATTCTCTTCCCTATACAGCATGGCCGTGGGATGGTACTTTCACAATAGGGCATGGCCGTGGGATAATTGACTTCTATATACAGCATGGATGTGGATTGGTTGATATAGATGGATGAATGGAATTGCCATATAACCTGTATGTTAACTTGTTATAGCTGCATTGTTAGGAGCTAACTCTCTTTTGCAGGTAGCCTTGAGGGATGGTTGGTTTTACATACTACAGTACACTTTTTTACATGGGAATACACATTTACTTTACTGTTTTTTACACTTTCTATCACTTTTTTATATTGATATTATAAATATATAGACCCGGGTGGTTTCCTACTGGGATGTTTATCTCACACCCTGTTTGGGCCTCCTCAGGGACCCAAACAGATTATATGGCTGCAGGAGATGACAGGGGAAAGTGCCATAGTACAAGTTGTTGATTGTGGCTTTGGAGGAGGGGATCATAGAACCAATATGAGAATTGCGATGTTGGGATACCTTTTTGGTCTTTTGTTATTTTGGGATACTTTTATTGTATTTTATTTCCATGTATTATTCTAGCTGCTTTCTAGATACTTGTAACATCTGCATCATTTTTTATATGAGACACTTCTTGTTATTGATACATATTCTTGTCTTCTATTACTTCTAGTAGTCTTATGCTTATTTATTCACTTCCGCTATTTCATGTTTTTGACTTCCACTATAATAATATGGTAATGAGGGCATAGTATACCCAATAACTCACCTATTACCTCACTGCTATTCGGTAGTATTTAGCATTTGGGGAGATGCGCTTGAGGCCTTGTGACCAACTAGTGTTGGGGAACCATTTCTGGTGGCATCCGGGTTCGGGATGTTACAATTTTCTTCATCAACCAACTCCACAAAACCACTTATAAAGAAAAACAAACCTTATCTAGAGATTCAAACTAAAAATACATGGTGGTTATCAACTAATAATTGGCACATCTCAAGGACCCATAAAGCTAAACCATGCTCCACCCATAAAGGCTACAACAAGACTTATCACCATTAAAGACTACTGTAGATTAGAATTTTAACTTAACCAATCATCAAATGATGATAACCGGACACACAAAGGCTACATTTTCAATTTATAGGCTTCCAAAACAATATCTTCTATTTTAATGAGCTCAACTACTTGAAAATAGTTTTTTCAGCGATTTCCATAGTCATCCCACACTCCTCCATGAACTTAGCACAATTTACATGAAAAAAAAATGATATTCTACCACATTCCTCCCAAAAAACACTCTATAAAGATATATAAGGATCTATGATACATCCAATTATAGGTAGTTTACAAGGAAACCTCCCTTTGAAGACACCTATAACTACACCTAATGCTCTTGAAGTAGCTATCCACTGAAATTGTTTTCCAGGACTAACTAATCACTCGAAGACAATATTCTAATAACCCTTTAAAAATACCAATGTTCCTAGAACCTTATAAATCAAATACTAAAGGAATTTCAACATGCATCTCTAAAAGTGACACCACTTATTTTTCATCAAGACCACCATGTATCACTTGGACCTACCACTCCAAGGAACATCTAATATACTCATCTAACTTTAAGGCTTGGATTCGGTTTTCAAGATAAACTAGAAGGTAAATCTCCCACCCTACTACACTATTTTTTAAGAAACTTTCCAATACCCCCTTTAACTGCATGAACATGTGGTTCACATCAAGAACCACTACATAAAATATAACTTTAACTGATTTCCTATAAGGCACAAGCTTTAAAAATTACATAATATTGAGTTAAATCAAGAATCAACATTGAGTATATTTTCAGGTTTATAGATTTAAATAATTATCCCATAACTATTACATAACAAAACCATAGAAATACAAAGTGGACACTTCAAAAAGTATCCATTTCTTTTATAAAACAGAAAATTTTAAAATGGAATGTGGTTTATTTTCATATTTAATCATCATAACTTTTATCTAATCTCATACTTGACTCTATTATACCTTATATCCCATGAAAAACATTTCAAAAACTCAGGAAGAGAAAAAAATATCAATAAGGGATATAAAATAAGGAATTAAACCATTAGTCTATGAATACTTTAAAATCATGAAAACATTTTCACAAAATCATACTTTTCACCCATAAAACATAAACTCTTTATCTTACCTCATGAAATCATAAGATTCCTATAAAACATCATAAAAACAATAAAATATAAAGTTAACATGTGGAATCCATATCTTACTTACTTTATAGATTTCATAGCTATATAGGGGCTAAACTTCATGGCTACATTTGGAATACCCATCACAGTATATTACCTAAATATATTAGGAGAAACTTTATTGTTTAACTCTATATCATTACCCAATCAATTGGAAATATATCACAATCTCACCCACCCTCGGTTTATCATATAACCACCCATATACATAAGCAATTCCCAATAACCATAATATAATTATAACAAATTAACAAGCATAAAGGAAAAATAACATTTCCACATTACAATCACAAGATATCATTTCAAGATATTGACATAATCAATAAATTCTCAAAACCATTTTAAATACCAAAATACATGAAAGGATAATATGGTATTTATTTTCCTTTTAAAAACATTAAGGCTTATAGATGAATCCAAATATCAAATAATGGTCATGGTGGCAGAAAAGTCGTTATCACCGCATACATAAAAAACATTCCTTTTATCATTTAGTAAAAAGATTCATAGAAAAAGATTCATTTTGAAAAACTTTTAATGAAATTAAATTTCAAAGGGGTTAATTATACACTATATAAAAGAAGGTGGTGTATATTATCAAAATATGCTTCAATGAAAGGAGATTGAGACAAAGTCCCTTACCTTGAGTCTGACTCATCACGTACAATCGTTATATTCATGAATAATAAAATTTGGTTAATTTATACTTTCATGAGAACCTTTCAAGTTTATTATTCCTTTTATATCACTCATTACCATTTTATAAAAATTACATAATTATTTAAGTTCACATCAGACTTTTTGTCGATATTCGGTACTTAATTCGAAAATGAACTTGTTATGATGTAAATTGCCCATGTGGTCATAAGTATATCATCTACAGAATAGTATTAATTAAATAATAATAAAATTTATACATTAATTATACTTTTTAAATAAAATTGTTAATTATGGTTATGAAAAATGAACAACATTATATTCATGGAGATGATAGATTGTATGAACGCATGCGTAACATTTTCTATTTTTCATTGAACATTATGGAAATAAGATAATTCTTATTTTATATTTACATAATGATGATAATATTATTAAAATCATAATAATCATTTAAATATAATTATATATATCATAAAAGTGATGTGGTGAATAAAAATGATTCACATCGCTTCGTGGAGGTGATAGTCCACACATACGCACGAACACCGTTATTGTTTTTATGTGCATAAAAGGTAAGAACATAATTGAAATATTATTATTTTAAAATAATAAATATTTCATTAATATAATATATAAATATTTATTCCATCATTATAACTAGTTTTGATAGACAGTAATGAAAAACAAACTATATCAGTTCGCGAGGCAGTAGTCCATCGAACACACAAATGAAATGTTCATTTCCAATTTAATGAAATTAGAGATGAATTTAGGTGATTATATTAACATAATAAAACCTAATTATATTTAGGATACTTAATTATTATTTAATCTTAGAATAATAATATTTAAAGGAAGTGGAAGAAGAAATAAAACAGAAACACTTTAAAAAATGATACCTCTTCTTCGGTTGATAACCTTTGAAGAACACCTTAACACCTCTAATATGGGTGTTCTGCCTATAATAAGGCCTCAATAAAGTGTAGAGGGATTATATTAAATTTTTTGGGTAGATATTGGCCTAAAAAATGGATTTTGAAGTGTGATTATTTGATAATAGTGGATACCTTTTTATAGGAGATGGGAGAGGCACCCTTGGAAACTCTTAAAATATTAAATTAATATAAATTAATTTTTTATTAAAAATGAATCCAACATGAGATATGTAGAATATAATATGATTATTGTTATAAATAATATCATAAAATAATTTTTAGATATGTATTGATTTTATTTTAAACCTCATCTTTTCGGTTTACCCTTAATTATTCTCTTTTAATTTTAATTTTTTTTAAAAGTTGGGGCCGAAGCCTCATTTTTATTATTGAAACTCTCTTTTAATTTTAATTGTAGTAAAAACATTTTAAATATTAAGAGGCTATAAATTTTACTTATATGGGGTATATTTCACATAATTTAAAAATTAATAAAATTTTAGACCTTATAATATCCACCTTTTAAATTTAATAAATTATTATTTTTATAAAATACAAATTATGTCTATTTTTACACACTTAATTTCATTGAAATTAAATAAAATCCAAAAAGAGAGTTAAATTAAAAAACATTTAATAGACTTATAACATGTCATAGTCACCTATAAAATTAGTTTATTACATATATTATGTCAAATAATATTTATTTTAATATTTATAATATCACTTTTTTGATTCTTTCATTAATAAAGCAATCACTACATCATCGTTGTTCCATAATTAAATTTAATTGTTTAATGTCTAAAAATATAAATAAAATACCATGATGTATCTAATATTTTTATATTTATAATTAATATTTATAGTTAAATATATTACTTATATAACCCCATATTATTTTTTTAGTAATAAGATACATGTTTATGATATTTTTGTCTTTATTTTAAATTAAATGTTATAAATGTCTTAATCACACCCAAGTGGATTCCAAAAGCAAAAATTCTGGACCAAGGATTTTCTTGGTTGTAAAAAACTCATCCAATAAGTTTATGACAAGTGTTAGGATATTTTTTGTATTATTATAATATATTTTAACCCTTGTTTACCTAATTTACCCTTTAACCGTGGTAAATAAAATAATAAAGTTACTATTCAAAAAATTTATTTTGATACTATTGGATCAAAATTTTCATAATTATTACAATTATGTATTTCTATTTTATAAAATTAAATTCAAAAAAGTGATTAATATTAATTTAAAGTTAATCCCATTGACGGATTGAGGAAACAAGTTTTTAAAAAATAAAAACCATCAAAAGATTGACATGTGTTTATATCCAATTTAAATGTGAAATTACTTATAATGGAAAACATTGGATTAAATGATAAAAAATTTATTTAATTATTCCTTAAAAATATGTAAAATTATAATCTATGAGTATAATTAAATTATATGAAAAGGAAATTTTGAATTAAAAAGAAGTATTTTTTCACTATTCATTAAAAAAATGAATTTTATAAAAAAGATACAAAAAATTCAAGAAAAGTGAATTTTGATGTCGCAATTCTAAATAAGAAGTTTATTTTATCAAATAGAACTTATAAAAGTGAAAAAACTAGATTTAAAATGGGTTCTCCATGAAAAGGTGGTAAAACTACCTTTTAAAAATATTAGAGTGTTTTAAGCTTAAAATTGGATTTATTCTCATTTTAAGACTCTAAAATTTATTATAATAAATTAAAACCATTTAATAAAGATTTATAAATATAATATAGGGTTTTCTATTCATTCTATCCAATACAACAGCTAGGCGTTAACTACCATATAAAATAATAATATTAATAATTATTATTTTTCAATATATCTCAGTCTTTTGTGAAACATAATATTTCAGAGAAACCCATTGTTGCATGTCGGGTATGCTATTAGAAAAATTATAAATTTTAAAGTTAAATTAATAAATAATTCATAAATATTAATAGATATGAAAATTTCTTATTCTATAGTTACCCAAGATGTTACATTTCCATTCCAACTTCTCAAAACTCTCCCTTTAGCTCCCAAGGTCCTAAAACAGTCACTAAGATCACGCTCCAAAAAACCTAGCCATAAACTAATAAATTTAGATGCTCAGTATGAACTGATATATCATTTAAACTTAAGGTCCCCAAAAACTTGGTCATGAACTACCACACACCTAACACCATAATGTACCACTCACTTACCACTCAACAGAAGGAAAAAATCCTACTTGCACACCTCATAAGGAACGTGGATCCCGATCATCCAATAGATGATACATGACCAATAGATGAAAAGCACATAAATTATACTTATGCTATTACTAGCTCAGATATCATACCCATAGTCATATCATAGTAGCCTATGGAAATGCCACACAACAACCATATAGAGGATCCATGTAACAACCTAATATTTTAGATCCTTTAAGTTAATATGATCATTAAAAACTTGTGTCATGGGAAAAACCAAACTAACACAACACCTAAATTAAAAGAATAAAGTCATATTAAAATTACATGAATAATAAAAATATAACAATCAATTAAAATAATTACATATTATTATTTTTCTTTGATTACTATTTTAAAAAGGATGCCTTTCGAAAAATCATAAAAGCGGTATTGTATATCACATTAATAAATAAAATTGACCATATATAAAATTTTATTATAATATGAAATATTTAGATTTAAAAAATAATATATAAATATTCAATTATTTATAAATCTATCTGAAATAAGATTAAAAATACTTGAAGTTTAAAAGGGGATTTTTTAAATGCATCTTTTCTTTATATATTGAATTTTCATTTAAAAGATAATTTATATAATTTATAATCTTAATTTGAAAAAAATAAATTAATTTTAGGATTAAACACTTTAATATTATTTTAGTATTAATTTTTAATATTTTTCTAAAAAATTGATTTTTTGGTGAATATTGCAATGTACTGCTTTTACAAATACTGCCCCTTTTATGACATTATTAGTTTATAAGAATGATTTGGAAATTTATAAAACCATTTTCAAGAAAACATATTCATTTTATGAGTTTTATTATAAATTAAAAAAAATATTTAATCTTGTTTACAACCCTATGTTTAATGTTTTAGAACTTAAGTAATAGTTTTCTCAAGAAATTGTTTTTAATATATTATATACCTATTATTTTAAAATTAATTTTTATCAATTTTAGAAATTTAATAAAATTAAATTGATTTAAAATTTAAAATCATTAGGTCCAAATTATACAATAAGGTTCATTTTATCTTTAAGTATAAAGGATAAATTACTTAGGTAAAAACTAGTTACCGTTGTAAAAGCTAAAATGGTAACAATAAATAATCTAAGAGTAAATGACCTCAAATTTTTTTAAAAAATGTGTGATAATGTGTGTTATAAGTATTTATTGACCTTATTAATTCCCCTATCCATTATCTCCTAATTTTTGAGCCACTCTAATTTCATGTGATTTCCCATTATTAAAAGGTTTTGGGTATTTACAAAAATGGCATCACTTTTCAGTTATAAAAGGGGAAATCCTGTCCTTACCTCCCTCACACTAAAAACAACTTAGTTCAGCCCAAAATATTCAAAAAAATATTCCAAAAAATTATATACACCTTAAATAGGTTGCGATATTATCTAAAGACCATTCCTCAAATTCCTAACCCCCTTTACAAAGGTGATAATCTAAGAAGCAATGTATAAATTTCTAATCTCCCCTTTCTCATTTCTATTTTTATGTGCAATTATTCTTCATAAAATTAAATTAAACCAAATTAAAATAATAAAATTATTATAATTATTATAATTTCATGTTATTATAATTAGGGTAAAATCATTAACCACCTTTCCCTTTTCCTTAATGAAACCATAATTCGTGCATTTTTCATACTACCACGTCCACAAAGTAATGTGTTTGTTTTTGTCCGATACCTAACATGGATGGTTTAAAAAGTTAATTTAATTTATAATTACTATATATATAAATTATTTAATATTATTAATTGATAAGCCATATTACTCATTTTCCTTATTCTATGAAAAATGAAATCATCATCCATGCATAAGTGTGGACTACTACCTTCAAGAAACGATTGATTTCTATTTTTCTTATCATCACTGCCTTACATGGATGGTCATGTAAATTATATTAATGGATAAATATTATTTTTATGAAAATATTTATTTTTCGGAAATAAAAATTAGACAACCTATTAACAATATGATCAATAATCAACTGTGGTGAATTTAACCATCCAAAAGAGCATTCTAAAAGAAAAAAATGATTCCTTTATACTATAAAATAATTTTATATATGTTATATTATTAATATAATTATTTAAAACTATGATATATCACACTAATAAACAAAAAATAATATCACTATGTTTTTGTTATAATTATATTACAACTAAATTACTTCATAATCATCAATTAATTATGGTATGTTATTGTTTGGGTTGGTTTAACCACCCACTTGAACAATGCTATAAATATATATCTTGGATGAATATGAGAATTTAATTTTTGGTAATATATGATATAAATAATTAAATAATTAGTTTTTTTGGTTCATAAATATCTATATAAAAATTTAACTTACTAGTTAATAAAATACCCTTTATTTGCTAAGAATCATTGAAACATGCTCATCGCCAAATTCATATTTGAAGATCACAACTAAAACTCACATAAAATGAAATTATAAAATTATAAATAATTATAAAACTTCAATTAAAATACCCTATATGATATAGTAATGATTAAATTAGGGAGAATAATGAATAATAACACCACTATTACAAAACTAGTTCAAAATGATCAAGATTACTCACACCCAAGATTGGAAATAGATAATAACTAACTAATTTACAAGAAGATAATAATTATAAATTAAGCTAATAAAATTTTATGAATATTAAAAATGTTATTATATATGAAATTATTATGTTTATGTCAGTTATTTAGGATCTTATAGTGCATCCGACTAAGCATGGAAATAAGGTAAGGGTTTCTTATCTCAAAATTTCACCCCTGTAAAAATATTTTCTATTATACAAGATATTTTTTGGAATGGTATACCTAATAAATAATGATTTTTTATCATATTAATGTGATTTTTAAGATCTATATCATTTTATATTTTAAATTGATTTATATTCAGATGATTCCAAATTTTAAAAGTGGATTTTGATTAGAATTTTATTCAAACCACAAGGGTTTCATTCTTAATGTTATTTTCAAGTCAATATTGTCTTTGAAAGATAAAAAATAGGGGATTTTTGTTCTTTATAAAACCTCTCATAATTTTATTTTCATATTCATGAGGTTTTACATGTCCTATCAAAATTTTATTTCCCCTTGACTCATATTTTACCTGAAGTGTTTCTTATAATTTAAACCGAACCTATTACTTCTTCTTAGTCCATAAACTACCCCTTTTCAATTTCTATATTCATTAGATGATTTTAATGATGTAATAATATATGAATTAATAATTTATTAAGATCATTTTATATTACTTGACCTTATTTTTAAACTTTTAAAGTATTTTTTTATCATTTTTCATATGGGTCATTTTCATCAAAATGTAAAAATCTTGTTTCTTTACATTTATGTTCAAAAACATCATTCCATTACCTTTATCATTTTATATGAATACTTCAGTATAATTTTTTGATGGTGTCTAAAAGGACTTATTTTTCTATTAAATTCATAAAATATCTATTTTAAAATTATCGAAAAAATCATGGATTTTTCTTATTTCCAAAGTGATTTTCCAAAATCTATTAAAAATTATTTTTCTTCTAAATAATTTTCCTTTGACATATATTATTCTTTATTGAGTATATTATTCAAATGTTACTATTCAAATTCTTTCTATGGATGGATTATATAATTCCCTTCTATTTTGGAGAAATCATCTCTTATTGCCTTTGTCTTTCCTAATTATCTTCAATGTATAACCATAATTTTTCTTTCAATACCTTTACACTATGGATACCCAATTTTTTTCTTTGATTGAAGTGTGTTCAACTATATGTAATAAATTGATTAATTAGGGAAATTTTTATATTAACTGTATAACCTTTATCTATGTAATGTAAATATCATATTCTTTATTATAATAATAGAATGATATTTACCTAGAAATTTACTTGATGTCATTGGATACCCATTAATTTCTATGGGATTGTCTTGTTATGATTATTAATAATTTATTTATGTGAATCTATTTCAAAAGTATATAAAACCCATTTTATTTCCATGGGTTCTCTATGCTATAAAAAATGAATTATTTTCATTTAAAATTTTTATAAAACCCATTATATTACTATAGGTTATTTATAATGCGATAAGTGAATGATTTTTCAAGTGGAACATGTAAGTATGTATTAATGATGGTCGGTGTACTATATTACCATCCAATTCATTGGTTAAGGATTTATATATCATAAGATAATGATTTTTTTCTTGGGAATAATTATGGTTTACCTATGTTCACAATGTTGTACATGGGTATAACTTTGGTTTAGCTATTATCATAAGGTTACACAAGGATATAATTTCATTTGAGTTATGATCATAAGGTCATACATAAGTATAATTGTAATTTATCTATTATCACAGGGTTATTAATCTGTGTAATATTTGTTAAGATATTATCATAAGGTTGTACGTGGGTATAATTTCGATTTAGCTATGCTCACAAGGTTGTGTGTGAGTATAATTGTGGTTTAACTATACTTAGAAGGTTGTAATTGGGTATAATTGTGGTTAATATATTCTCATAAGTTTTCAAATGAGTATAATTGTGGTTAAGTTATGCTCATAATTCTATTCATTAACATAATCATGGTTAATCTATGTTCAAAATGATATATTTTCTTATATTTATGTTTGTTCCATACTCTTATGAATATTATTAAACATATTTTATGCTCTCATTACTCATGTTTATTAACTAATGTTTCCACACTATTTTGATTCAAGTATTATATTATTCCAAGCCTTATTCCATGACTCATGATTTATACTTTTTTGGGTATAACTTTATTATGTATCTTGATTATACCCATATTCTCATCTTATACTCCCTTATGATTTTTGATTATTATCCCCCTTACTGAGAATATGAGATCACCACTTTATTATGTTTTCCATTTCCCTAGGTTATGAAGAAAAGTATTATATTAGATGTTTCTAGAAGAGTATCATGTGTGGAGGATTTTTGTGAGATGTTTAGTACTTGTTATAAATTACTTAGTTTATTATATAGTGGAAAAAATGTCTATTTGATACAAAGAACATGGATTTTACTAGTTAAATATTTGTTTTAACTCTCTAAAACTCTAAATCTAAAAGTTATTCTGAATGTATTATAATGAAATATTTTATTTAGTTCATGTAATTTAGATAACCACATATTTGGTCTGTCATAGTTATTATTAGATTAGGGTTTAGATAACTTTAGAGATTATGACATTATCAGTTGAGGATAATTTAGGAGTTAGAACTTTTATCAAAGTTTGATAAGTTATGGTTGATCATATTTTAAAAGGTATGTAAATCCCTTTATGTTAGTTGAGGTAATATTTTAGGGATTAATATAAGATAAATTTAGTGGAAAACCTATGGATAATTGAAAGATATAAGTCTAAGTATAAGATAACATCCTAAAATTTTGGTAATATAGTTATTGTGTGGTTTTCATGGTAATGAAAACCCCATTTGGATACTGAAAGTGGATATAGGATTCATAATAGATGAAAATAGGGGTAATAAACCTGAAAAAGTCATATTAGGATTGAGTTTTCATATTAATAGGACCATTTACTCTGATTTTATTTTCGGTTTTAGTATTTGGTTGAAATAGGATCATGAAAATGAAGCTGAGAAATGTATGTATCTAAAAAACACTATGTATTATAATAGAATAATGGATCATGATTAAAGGGTTGATAATCTTGGTTTATATCTATTATGATGGAAAATATGAGTTTCTTAGCCTTACCTGAGGTAGTGAGGTTGATATCTTAATAGAAAGTGAATCATGATGCTCTTATTTATTATCATTAGTAAGTGATATTTATTAATGATATTATAGTATATTTTAAAAGTAACGAGTATTATATGAAACATATAAGGATTATTATTCAATAGTTTTTCTTTAATGTATTGGAAACATATATTAAATGGTATCAATTACCTTAGAAAGATATTTTATGATAAGGTTATATTTTTGGGGATAACTATTGGAGAACACATGATTAACTTATAAACAACTCTTAGTTTTAATATATGCTTATTGTTGAGGAAATAAAGGGGTGATTGATTTTGATAAAATTGAGTTATATAGTATTTATATCCATGGTATTGATTATTTATTTAATGAAAAGGGATCCATGGTATTTTTGGTAAATTTTATCTCTTTTTTTGGATTAAGATATATATTAACTAGTGTGTGTATTTTTGGACTAGTGTTTGAAGAAAGGAGTTAATTTTAAAAATAACATATGATTTTACTATGGTTTAATGTATTAGAGATTAAAATGGTTTTGGGAAAGGTATTTTGTGGATAATATATGATTAGGGTATATACATACTTGGGTATATGATTATATGAATGGATACTGTTTGAAGCAAGAAAAGTAACTTAATATAGCCTAAGAAAGTAAGGTAGATTTAATATTAGAATTTATATCATGAATAATTAATATATTAATAACACCCTCAACTAATTTCAATAGTGAGTGATAATTAAAATTGTGGGGACGCAATTCATTTATAGGGGGTTATAACATAACAATATGAGATTTTGGATCCTTTAAGTTAATATGATATTTAATATCTTGTGTCACATGCAACACCGAACTGATGCAAAAACTGACTAAAAATAACCATGGAATATAAAAATTACATGAATATTATAATCATTTATATATAAAAATATAACCAATTAAAGTAATTACATATTATTAATTTTATTTGATTTATATTTTAAAAAGGTTTATTTTTGAAAAACCATAAAAAAGAGGTATTATATTTTACCTTAATAAATCAAATTGATAATAGTTAAAAGATTATCATAATAGGTAATATTTATATTTATAAACTAATACATAAATATATAATTATTTTTAAATCTATGTGAAATAAGATTAAAAATATTGAAGTTTAAAAACATTATTTTTTAAAAGTTGTTTTTATTTATATATTTTATTTTCATTTAAAAGATAATTTATAAATTTTAGAATTATTATTTGGAAAAAAACTTCATTTTTTATTAAAAATTTCAATATTATCTTACTATTAATCTTTGATATTTTTCTAAAAAAATGATTTTTAGGTAAATAGTAAAATATAATGTTTTTACAAATATCATGCCTTTTATGGAATTATTAGTTTATAATAATGATTTTGAAAATTTATGAAACCATTTTCTATATAAAATATGAATTTTATTTGTTATACTATAAAATTTAAAATATTTATTCTATTTTAAAAATCTTAATTTAATGTTTTATAACTCAAGTAATATTTTTCTTAAGAAATTGTTTTTAATATATTATATAAATATTATTTTAAAATTAAATTTTATCACTTTTATAAATTGAATATAATTAAATGGATTTTAAATTTTGAATAATTAGGTCAAAATTATATAATAAGGACTATTTTATTTTTAATCATAAAAGATAAGTTACTTAGGTAAAAACCAGTTTCCATGGTAAAAGTTAAAATGGTAAAAGTATAGAATCTAAGAGTAAAAGACCAAAAACATGTTTAAAACTCATGTGGGAATATGAGGTAGGGCCTTGATAAAAATTATAACTTCACTTATTGATTTTTTCTCAATTTTTGAGCCACTTTCCTTGATAATGACTTCCCATTATTAAAATGTTTTGGGTATTTACGAAAATATCATCCCTTTTCACTTATAAATAGGGAACTCCTCTCCTTACATTACCTCACACAAAAAACCACTTATTTTGGTCCAAAATATTAAAAAACCTCTCATAAACATTCCTATACAATTTAAAGAGGTTCTTTTCTTCTCAAAATACAATTCCTCAATGGTTTAACCCCTTTCTAAAGGAGATAATCCCAAAAGTGAGGTATAAATTTATAACCTCCCTTTTCTCATTTTCATTTATTTACGTGCACTTCTTCTTACTAAAATTATATTACACCATATTAAAATGATAGATTTAGTATCATTAGTATAATTTTATGTTATTAGAATGATTTTATATTCATTAATGACCTTTCCCTTTTCCTTTAAGAAAAATGAAGCCGTCATTCGTGTATTATATGAACTATCACCTCCAAAAAGTAACATATTTGTCTTCCTTCACCACCTAACATAGATGGTTTAAAAATTGAATTAAATATATAATTATGATATATATATATATATCTTATTTAATATTATTAAATTATAAACAATATTAATTCTTTTCTCTATTCTACGAAAAATAAAATCATTATCCATGCGTACATGTGGACTACCGCCTCCATAGAACGATTTATTTCTGTTTTTATTTTTATCACTGACTTACATGGATGGTTATAAGAATATGATTAATGGATAAATATTATTTTTATTAAATTATTATGGTTTTGGAAAGATAAATTGTAGAACCTATTAACAATATGAGAAATAAACAAACATGGTAAATTCAACCGTCCAAAAGAGAATTATAAAAGCTATAAAATAACTTCTTTATACTATAAAATAAAATCATATAGGTTGTATTCATCTTATAATTATTTATAATTATTATATATAACACTAATAAAAACTAAATTATATCATTAAGTTTATGGTGTAATTATATTACAACTAAATCACTTCATTGTCATCCATTAATTATGGTATGTTCTTGTTTGGGTTGGTTTAACCACATGAACAATTCTATAAATTTATATCACGGATGAATATGGGAATTTAATTTCTGTTAATATATTATATAAATAGTTAAATAGTGATTTTTTTGGTTTTTTAATGGTTATATAAAAAATCAACTCATTATTTAATAAAACACAAGTTGTTCACTAAAAATCATTGAAACATGCTTATCCCCAAATTCATCTTTAAAGATCATAAAAAAATACCACAAAATGAAATTATAACATTATAAATAATTATAAAACATCAATTTTAGTACCTTTTATGATCTATAAGTGATTATTTGTTTTTGAGAATTTGAATAGCAACACCACTATTATGAAACTAGTTCAAAATGATTAAGATCACTCTCACCTGAAATTGAAAATAAATAATAAATAACTAATATACATGAATAGAATAATTATAAATTAAGTCCATAAATGGTTATGTATATGAAAAATGTTTTGAAATAGGTTATTAAGATGTTTATTTTTTTATATGGGATGTTAGAGTTTATTTAACTGGGCATGGAAGGTAAGGGTTTATTGTCTCAAATTTTCACCCATTGTGATGTATTACCTTGTACACAATGTTTTGTTTGGAATGGTGTACCTAATTCCTAAAAAATTTATTTTACCATATTAATAGGTTTTTTAATATCTATACCATTTTATATTTTAAATTTATTTAGATTCAAAAGATTCCAAAGTTGAAAATGGGGTTTTGATTAAAATGTTACTCAAACCATAAGGGTTTCATTCCCAATCTTATTTTCAAATCAAGATTGTTGTTGAAAGATAATAAATCTGGGGATATTTTTTATTTATAAGACCTATCATCATTTTATTTGGATATTCTTGGGGTTTTACATGTTCCTTAAAAATTTCATTTCCCCTTAACTCATATTTTACCCAAAGTGTTTCTTATAAGTGAAACTTACCCCACCTCTTCTTCTTGGTTGGGAACTTCCCATTTTTACATATTCGTATTCATTGGATGATTTTAAAGTGTCATTATATATGTCTCAATAATTTATTATGGTCATTTTATTATAATTTACCTTATTTTTAATGTTTTAAATAAACTTTTAATGTTTTTAGTATGGGTTATTTTCATAAAAATGTGAAAAGATTCTATTTTTAATGTTTAAGTGTGAACATAAATTTTTTCCACCTTTGTAGTTTTATATAAATATTTATCTCTATGTTTTCATGGTTTCTAAAAGGAATTTTTTTTCTCTTAGATTTATAATGTATACGTTTTAAAATAATTTTAAAAGATCAAAGATATTTCTTATTTCCCAAGTGATTTTCCTAAAACTCCTAAAAAGTATTTTCAACCAAATCATTATACATTGACATATATTATGCTTGATCAAGGATATTATTAAAATATAACCATACAAATTCTTTATATGGATGGATTATTTAATTTCCCTATATTTTGGATAAATTATCTGTTAATGCCTCTGTATTTCATAATTATCTTTATTGTATGACCATAATTTTTATTTCAATGCCTTTCCTATATGGATAACATATTTTTTATTTTATTTAAGGATGTTAACATAGATTTAATATTTTGATTGATTGATGAAATTATTATCTTAACAATATAACCTTTATCTATATAGTGAAAATATCATATGCTTTATTATTATGATTGAATGTTATTTACCTAGAAAGTTACTTGATGTCATTGGATACCCATTTATTTTCCCTGGGATTATCTAGTTATGATTATTGATAATTTATTTATATTACTCAATTTAAAAATGATATCAAATTCATTTTCTTTTCATGGGCTCTATATTCCATAAAAAATGAATGATTTTCATTTCAAAGTTTTAAGAAACCCACTTTATTTACATGGGTTATTTATGATGTGGTAAGTGAATGATTTTTCAAGTGGAACACATATGTATGGATAAATTATGGGTGGGGTATTATATTTCCCTCCAATTCACTAGTTTATGTTTTATATCTCATGCAATAATGATTTTATGCATGGGTATAATTGTGGTTTATCTATGCTCAAAAAGTTTTATATGGGTATAATCACGATTTATCTATGATCATAAGGTTGTGTGTGGGTATAATTATAGTTTAGATATTCACACAAGGTTGTTAATGAGAAGAATTGTGCTCTATATATTCTCATAAGGTTTTTTGTGGGTATAATTTCAGTTTATCTATTCTCAGAAGGTTGTGAATGAGAATAACTACAATTTATCTATTCTCACAAGGTTGTGTGTTGGTATAATTGTGGTTAATATATGCTCACAAGGTTGTGAGTGGGTATAATTGTGGTTAATATATGCTCACAAGGTTGTAAATGAGTATAATTTTGAATAATCTATGCTTACAAGTCTGTGTGGGGACATAATCATGGTTAAGTTATGTTCAAAATGATATATTTTCTTATGTCTATGTTTATTCCAAACTCTTATGCATTTTCTTATGCCTATGTTATTATATCATAGATCATGTTTATTGAATAATGTTTCCAAACAATTTTGATTCACATCTTATGTTATGCCAAACCTTATTCCATGATTCATGATTATACTTTGTTGGGTGTAACTTTATTATATATCTTGATTATACCCATATCCCTATCTTATGAAAGCTTTTTATTTTTTATTATCATCACTTATTTTTACCATTACTGAGAATCTAAGATCACCTCTTTCTTATTTTTTCCATTTCACTAGGTTATTAAGAAAATTATTACATAATATGTGTCTAAAAGATTATCTTGTGTGGAGGATTTGAGGGGGATATAAAGATTTATTATGGATTAAGTAATTACTTATATAGTGGAAAAAATATCTATTTTATACAAAGAACATGGGTTATAATAGTCAAATAATTGTCCAAACTCTCTAAAACTATTAACCTAAAAGGACTTGGGAATGTATTTTAATGGAATACTTACTTTAAGTCATTTAATTTAGATGTTCACATCTATAGGCTGCCATAGTGCACATCTAGATCAAGATTCATATATTGACCTTTCTTAAAAAACCACACTCTAATCACTCTAGAGAGATCCAAACATAAAACATAAGTCAATATCTAATTCCAACCCACACCTTCAAGGTCCCATCACTAACCAAATCTCCAATAAAAACCGACCAAAAAACTCTAATCCCATACCCTAAAGGAATCTATTCACCAACCCACAAAAAAAAATAACATCACTACTTAGTCTAAACAAAAAATATATAAATATTTCTCCTTGGGATAGGATTCTCACTAATCATAACAAATAAGGGGATACTAAGTGGGGTATCACATGCACAATATAAACATTTAATTTAAAAGTTCTAAATAACCTTTCAAAAAACCTAACTCAAAACATATATCTATTTACACCATTTGAAATCCCATTTAAAACCATATTTACAACAAAAAATCTTTGTGAATCACTTTCAAAACATTTGAAAACCAATCAAATAAAAATTCCCTTTTCTTTTAGAAAAAAAACCTTTTTACTTATTCTAAACAGTTCTATACAAAACTAACCAAAAATTTATCTAAATTTATAGCTAAAATGAATCCAAATAACTTTTAAATTTTCTAAATTCCGTTTAAATCAACCATTTATTTTTTTTACTGTCAATTGGAATTTAAAAATACCCTTCTACAACAAACTTCTTTTAAAATTATTTTATAAACCAAAATTTTTGTAAAACCATTTAACACTTTTTATTCCATGTGAACTTTATTTTTTTCAAAACATTATAAAAGTTCAAGAATGAAATGCTATATAAAGAAACATACAAAAATACTACTTAACTTCTTACTCAAGGATTAAGTCCATATCATCAATACCAATTCATTAGTCATAGTCATTCATATAATAATTTATATATAGTGACTCTAAAATCATTGTTTGAAACTTTGGAATATTTTAGATAACCTTTTATAAGTAAATCGTGAAATTATAGGGCCCATGGAGCCTCAGTGATGATATATTAAAAATATTAAATTTATTATTTCATATGCACATGGTTTTTAGATATAATTGAATAACTCTTGAATGATGTATCATATGGAAAAACCGAGACCACTATTAAATTTGTATCTTGGGTTTTACCATAGGCACGCCATAATATTTATATGCATCAGGTGTTTTGTTAGAGTGTAGTCATGGGTGGATTAAATTAATTTATTAATTTAATGACCATTTAATTTTATAACCATAATGACTTCTCCATTTAATCCCTCTTTGGAAAATTATCTAGGGTTAGACACATAACCCTAGAGGAAATGAGGATATGTATAGAGAGATCCAACAATGAGATCATTGGCAGCTAATCTCGATATTGAAGATCAAAAATAAAAAAACATGGAGTTTTTGTGGAGCCAAAAACGATCATGGTAGATATCATCAATATAATCAATGTAGATTTATTCTTTTACAATGATCAATCCTAAATCAAGGTAGGGAATTTTATTTTATTGGGTCTTTTCCTTTTTCTTGTTTTTCCATGATGAATGAAAATTAATTCATTAGAAATTAATTCATAGATCAATATTTTTGAATTTCAATTGGTTATTTAACTTCCTAGGATAAGGAATTTTATATTTAATTTTTGTATTTGATTTTTTGATAATTATCTCTTGTTATTTGGTTTTCATCGATGACGGTGTAATGAATAATGACCAACATTCATTCTTATTTTTATATCTCATTGTTTTCCCCCTCCACTATTTATTTATCATCATAATTTCATATGACTAGTGAATCAACTTTATCTAGGAACCCTATTCGATGAGTGATTCTTAGGATCTATGGATTGTTGTTGTGGAATAAATAACCTAGAGTTTGGAAATATAGGATTATTGATGATGACGATGGAATATTGAGGCAGATCAATGGTTTCTGACTATGTGGGTTTTGACATGTGGGACTTATTAGGACCAAAGAGGAGGTGTTTACCAAGAAATGGGTGTCCAAAATACATCCACCGATGTCATTTTAGGTTTGGTCTCTAGATCCAGAATTTTGGGAAAATATCCAAGTGAAATTGAAGGGTGTGATGGCGTGGTCGAGGTGCATGAACCAGAATGAAGATCCATTGAAAAATTGATATACACAACGTGTAGTCTAGAAGAACACATTCCATGTAGAACCACTATATATAATCCATGGTTTATGTGGTGACTTAAATATCACACATATTGTGTGGGACCCACATGCCATGTGACCCTTAGCCAGCCAACTTGGCGTGTATAGGGAGTGCAAGCCTAGGAAGCCTTGTGACCCCACACACTATGTTTGATGGGGAACACCCTGTATACTTCAAAAAGTACATGATCATGGGTATAAGACACACTCCAAGTGATATAACAAACTCTATACGTTAAGTATCATAATAGCATGTCATGTATCTAGAGAAAGGCATTCCATGTGAGACCACAAGACATAGGGAGTGGAAAATTTAGAGAGAGACACCGTGCACCTTGGTATACACATCATGTACTCCTTTTCAGGCATGTTAGAGCCCTTGTTCTTCTCATATAGTCTATGGTATGATCTTGGGTGATTTCCCTCAAACCATGTTAGTGTGGGTGTGTTCCCTTGATCCATCCCTAATAGGGTACAATGAGGTATCCCATATTGAGCATAGGATGAATGATCCCATATATTAGTTATTTTTATATAGATTTTGGTATCCATTTGTGTGGCATGGGGTGTGATACTCTATCATTCTTCCTTAGGCTAGGTCAAGTATCCCATTTCTGACATCTAGGGCATGTGATCCCCTTCCAAGTGGGTTACCCTAGATTGGGTTAAGTATCCTCCATAGACCTTGGATGTGATACCTTATCTATGTATCAACATCTGTTATCTTCTAGTTTGGTGTAGTCTAATCATGATACTACCTCATATGATCTATCTTAGTTCCTATGCAAATCTTCATGGAAATACCCAATGAGTGTGACCTCTCAGATGATTGAAATCAGTTTAACAAGACCTGATGAGCGAGTTATCTCAGATGAATTTTACCTTTGAGCCTCCATTAGAGTCCTAGGTTAGTGGTGAGGACATGACCTCAAATTGAGAGTTGTATTTTTTCCTTTTACCATATCTGGGTTATCTTTTTTATTCCTTAGGTTTTTTGATATAGATATGGATCCCTCTTTGATGCTTTATGTTTGGTGATTTTGGGGTGTCATACTAGGTATGTTTACACTCAACCCTGCATGGAATTTTCCTATACAAGTCATGTATTATATATATGACATGACTTTCAATGGAGTCATATGGGGACCAGTAATAGGTGAAGCTTAGTTTTTCTAGACAAACCACATATAGTTCTAGAAGTCTACATCTGAATAGTATCCCCCTTTTATTAGCAGACTGGAGTCTTTTTCAGTTTTAATTGGATTGTATTTGGCCCTTTTTTTACTATATTTTTTGATATGAAAAAATTTAGGATAGTTGTTATGCATGAATTTATACTATGATTTGTCTATATATTCCACTTTATACTAGAGTATAAAGACGTGTTTGTGTGTAGGTACTTTAGGCTAATGCCTCCCATGTGTGTGATATGGCTACTCAGTGCTAGTCACCAACCCATGGCCTATTAGAGGAAGACTTGGGGTGTCATTCTTGGATTACCATCGTTTAGGTGGGACCTAGTGAATTGGTTCATAATAGAGTGGTATTAGAGGAGGTTATCTTAGGACTTGAGTTTGGTGATAATCTAACTGTGAGGTTTTGGTTTAAGAACTAGGGAAACAAAGTTAAAGTGTCTGAATTTCAGATCTCAGGTTAGGGAACCTAATGATGGTACGACAAATGACGTATCTATTTACCAGGTTTCTGATAAAATACTTGTTGAATTAGAACATGTATGCACTAGTTGTAGATAAAAATTTGGTACATACATCATATAAGAATGGGTTGTGGTTTCTATTTCCTTCTTGAGATAGCTCCCTAGATATTCTATTTTGACCATGGTGTGTATCAACTATCATTGGATACCTCTATAATGAAAACCAGTTAGGATTCAGTAGAAGGATCATGATTATGATATGATTAGTGATGAGGATTTAGTCCAAAGAATTGTGTAGGATGTGGTTCCTCCAGGTGGATAAAAAACAATGTATCTAGATATTGAGAAACATGCTTACCACTTTTAATGGTTCATGTGGATGCTCCTAGTTGGGTTGATAAGTATATGGTCTTGGTAGTACTAGTAGATGAAACACATACGTTGAGTGTGTTTTATGAGTTTTAGGGATATATACTTCCCAGGTTTTGAGGTGACATAGACCCCACAAGTAGTAGAAGACTTTCTTGTCATGACCTAACCCATCGAGGTCCAACCCATAACTACCCAAGCCCACCTTCAATAGTCCAATCACTAGAGACCAATTCTGAGTATGCATATCCCACAAATGGTAGGGTTTAGCCTAAATTACCTGCATACACACACATATCCAAGCCAAAAAATTGATTAAATGTAAAACAAATAAAAAATTCATGAATACATCTAAGTTTACATGAAAGAATATCACAGTAAAGCACTGAAAGAAAAAAAAGGGTCCAAATACAAGCCCAACCAAAAAATTTAAAGAGTCCAACCAACTCCAAGGGCGAGGACTAAAGTCAAAATCAAGCTCCCAGTAACCAAATAATTCTGAAAATATCATGCTATACTCAACCCGCTACTTATACTCCCAGGGCATCGTTAAATGGGCCATCATCATCATAAGACACAACACGTACAGGAAAATACCATGCAGGGGTGGGTATAACAATACCCAGTAAGACACCCTGAAAACACTAAACATGATGTAACAAGTATATTCATCTCAATGCAATATATAATAATCAATGTATAAAATAAACACCCATATATACTCATGAAAGAAACCATGCCATCAAGCGGTCATAACGAATTTCTAGCCACAAGATTCTGATTGAAGAAACACTCATTCCAGGAGAATCTGCTCCAAGATATATGATATCATCAATGAAAATCAACAAATATTTCTAGATCATTAGGCCCCACCCAATAAAGGTCACTGGTATGAGAATAACTTGATACAGAAATAAGTGGTCATGCCTAAAACCACCAGGGGACACTATGAACCCAATCTTGATCAATACCCTACATAGGGGATCATATTCCAATGATACCAAAAAACCTATCAATATGGTCTTATAGATGGAGGATCAAATCCATTTCTCAGGGAGGTCATGATAATTTCACAAACCCCACCTAGGAAACAAAGATGATAGAGGATCACACTCCAGTTTCATAAAGGTACATTACAACTCTATCTGAGGCTCAACCTCTAGAGTGTATCACAATATGATGATATTGATGTAATTACACACTATACCCTTGAGATAATGGACCAAGTGAACACACTCAAACTATACTGGTCCAAACAAATGAAATGAAGAGATATAAACACTATTGAAGGGGGTACACAATGTCTATTAAGGGTACACGACATGTCCAGCTATCCCCATGTCTTCCCATGTGGTAAGGACTCACAAGACATGTAAATCTCAATATAAATAGAATGTAGATGGAGTAAAAAACATGTATAGATCACATGGAACCTTCCTATGTGCCTTTGTACATGTCCATGTACTTTAGTCTGCCCATGTACAAAACCATGTGTGGACATGTTTGTGTACACCTACCCATGTACGTGTCTGAGTACACGACATGCCTATAGCCATGTACTTTTTACCATGTCTGTGTAGTTTCCTAGGTACAAAATGAGCCATCATGGAGGGTTCATATGAGTTTTATACTTAACTCCATCTGAAACCCTAGCATCGCATCCAGGGGGACCACACAACATGTAAAACCTCATTAAACACCATTTAACGTAGGATTTTTCAGATCCTATGGTACCTCTACTTCATTTATACTACTTCATAGAAGCTATGATCCTTACTAGATTCTAAAGATCAGGGTTATTCAAACCTCTAGTCACTATATATCAGGATTTCAGTCTTCAAATCCGATCAAGAGTTGTCCACTCAGATCATTTGTAGCCACATCATGTATCACTCAGGATAAATTAAGAACACCTGATTCAGTATTGTTCTCCCTTGATTCATCCATTTCCATCATCTATTCTCAAATAAAAACCACCATCATGTGTCATACCCATGGTTTTGATCAGTTTCACTAAAGAATGGTCACACTGTGACCAGGAACCAGGTATTGGTAGAACCACTATACAAAATAAATACCAACAATGATCGAATGAAGAAATAGGGGAGAAACCCATAAGCCACAAAATATGTCGAATGAACCTTGATCATTTTTTATTTTGGCCTTGATCTGTTGTCATATAAGAAGATGAATGAAGAAGAATAAATAAAAATGAAAAAAATTCCATTAATTTAATTCTACTAATGATGTGTGTATCAATTCTATTCATGTAATTGATCTGTGTTCATATGAGATTAAGAAATGGGATGGAAATCACAAAGGAAACCTACCTAGATTTTGGATTGATCTTTGATGAATAATGATTGTGTTTCTATCATTGACAAGATACACAAAATCTGTTCGTGCAATGATCCATAATCTGATCTTGATCCATCATCATTCACCAAGAAATATCTTCAAGGGTTGTCTGAATCTCCAGGTTTGAGCAGCCAACCCTAAAGAAATCCTATAATTTTATATTTAAAGAATAAAGCAGTTACAATGTCAAAATAAGCAAAAAAAATAAATTTATTAATTTATTTTACTTATTTACGTTTGTGAAAAATGTTTCAAAAACAGACCATGTTGATAAATATTATACCATGCATTGGGTAAAAACCACATTGTGAACTCAATGGTTCCCTCATATTTCTGATCTGGCCCCCCCATTCAAGAGTTATTCCAATTTTTCAAGAAAAATATGGATGCGTAATATTTAATATATTTCAAATATTTTTTCTGGGCACACTGGGATTCAAAATAATACACCGTCTTAGCACCTGGTCTAAAAAATAATCCATATAATATCCAAAAATAATAAAAAGAAAATCCAGGTCATTAAATTATCCCCACCTTAGGGATTTTCCCCCAAAAGATAAAATCCTACTAAAAAAGTTTAGGGCACTAGGATCGCATTTGGGTCTCCCACTCCTAGGTGTTCTTCTGTAGATTTCTATGTTGCCACCAGACATGAATAAGGGAAATCAATCACCCATGAAGGATCCTCTCCTATCGATCCTCGATCTCCACCTGGTACTCTTCAAAGGTATCTCCATCCTCAATGTTCATCTCACCCCAGTAAATAACGTGCGATGGGTCATGGATGCATCTCCTCAGTTGTGACATGTGTAAGATGTCGTGTACCCTGTCCAACTATAGTGGTATATCCAAGTGGTAGGCCACCTCACTAACTCTATTCAGTATCTGGAAGGGTCCAATAAATCTTGGAGATAACTTTCCACCTCATCCAAATGTTCTCAATCCACATCAATGTGAGACCCTCAGGAATACATGTTATCCCTCCTCAAACTCTATAGGTATCCATCGTCAGTCTGCATAAGACTTCTGATGGATCTGTGTAGTCTTCATCCACTCCCAGATGATCTAAACCTACTCTATAGTATCTCACACCAAATCTTGGCCCATGGGTGCTGAATATTCTAGATCAGTCCAACAAAGTGCTGAACTATAGGGCCACCCATACAAAGCCTTGAATAGTTCCATACCAATGGTTGAATGGAATATGTTGTTATATGAAAAATCTACCAAGGTTAGGTGATCCTTCCAACTATTACCAAAGTATAACATGAAATCCCGCAACATTTCCTCTAAGATCTAAATAGTCTTCTCTATTTGGCCATTAGTCTGGGGCTAAAATGCTATGATCAAACGTAAATGAGTCCCAAAGGCCTCCTATAATCCTCTCTGTAGACAAGATGTGAAGTGAGAATCATGGTTTGATACAATCATCAAGGGGGCTTAAATGGATTTAGACTATCACCTGTACATAGAGGTGTCCCAATATCTCTACTAAATTCTGATCTCGAATAGTTAGGAAGTGGGACGACATGGTGAGTCAGTCTATGATCACCTAGATGGAATTTTGTCCCCTAGACGTACATAAGAATCCCTTCATTAATTCCCTGGATATTCCATCCCACTTCCACACTGGCACCTCCACTAGTTGAGCTAAACCCATTAGAATTTGGTGCTCAGTCTTCACTTTGTTGACAATTGAGGCATCTAGAGATAAACTCTATAACTCCCTTCTTCATTCCTAGCCACCAAAACCGACATTGTAGGTCCTTACAAATATTTTCCACATCTGGATGTACCCGCAAAGGGGATGTATGAAACTCCCACATCACCTCTTACTGCAATGTAAAAGGTATCATCACCTGTACTCTGAAAAGGATAGCATGCGCCCCACCTTCTGAATATCCATCAGGATCATGTCCAGTGGATATCTGAGTATATAAGTCCTCACAATCAATATATCCACACTGATCATCCCTAACATGTTTTAAAACCTATGGGGTAACAACCATTGATTGATGATATAAAGAACCATCCTTTTACATGAAGGAAAACTGTAATAAGGATAACTACACTGACGCCTCACCCAATAACTGAGAAAAATATCTCCTACTGAGAGCATCTTCCACCATGTTCCCCTTCCCAGGAGTATAAAAAATCTCAATGTCATAGTCCCGAAGGAACTCTATCCATATAATCTGTCTCAGGTTAATATCCTTCTATGAGAGTATATACTTGAGACTATTATGGTTAGATTAAAAGATAAACTTCTCACCCATCAGGTAGCATTGCCACATCTTCAGTGAAAAGACTACCACTACAAACTCAAGATCATGGGTCATGTTGTTTTGCTCATGTGGTATCAACTGACATGAACCATTGGTAATAACTTCCTACCTCTGCATCAGAACACAATCAAGTCTGGTCCATTATGCATCATATAACACTACACACTTGACACCCTCCTTTGAAAAACTCAATATCAGAGCACTCTTCAACCTCTTCCTCAGTTCCTGAAAGCATTTCTATAACCTTTCCATCCACACGAAATGTTGCCTCTTCTGGGTCAAAACTGTCAAGGGTATTTCCACTATGGAGAGATCGGGTTCAAACCTATGATAGTACCCTTCCAACCCAAGGAAACTCAACACCTTTATAACACTCTTAGGTGGCTCCCAAGAAAGAACTACATTAAATTTTTTTGGGTCCAATACTAATCTGGCCCATGAGATTATGTTTCACCGAAAGTGGGGATCTAAAATACAAAACCAATACTTTAAGAGCTTCTTGTAAAGATGGTGCTCTTATAGTATGTCCAGGACCATCCTCAAGTATCTCATGTTATCCTCCCTAGGCACTGAAAACACTACGATTTCATTAATGAATACCACCAAAAACCAGTCTAATAAAGATTGAAATATCCAGTTCATGAGTCCCATGAAAACTGCTAGGTAATTTTTAATGACGAATGGAATCACCAATTACTCATAGTGACCATAACGACATCTGAATGTTGTCTTCGATATATCCTCACCCCATACTTGAAACTGGTGATAGCCTGATCTAAGGTATATCTTTGAGAATCATCACAACCCTCACAAATGATAAAATAGTTCATTTATCTCAGCAGTAGATACTTATTATTCATAGTTACTTGATTTGTGTGCCGGTAATACACACATAACCTCAATTTCCCATCCTCCTTCTTAGAAAACAACACTGGGGCTTCCCAGGGGAAAATGCTGGGTCTCACAAATACCATATACTATAAGTCTTAAAACTACACCATTAGATCTTAAATATATGAGGATCCATCTAATATGTTGGAGTAGATATCAGTTCCATACTAGGATGCAAGATTTTGTAGAAGTTTAGACCTCGATGGGGAGGTAAACCTGGTACGTCCTCAAGAAAGACTTCCTCATACTCCACCACCACCATAGAAAATTGATAGCTCAAAGCATTCACTAATCAAAGATTCATTGTATCCAACTAGTTAGTAATCAGATATACTATCCTATTTCTGATCTTATCCTACTTGGACAAGGTTTCATTTTCACCCACAAAGGAAAACCTTATTCCATCACTACAGACACACCACATCCTTTGCCTAAAATAGTAAATATGGGCATGAACTATGGATAAACAGTTTATACCTAAGATGAAATCATAAGGCCCCATTAATTATATAAAGATATCCCATAAAAAATTCTTGCCTCCAAGCACGAGATTTCATTATCAGCACAAGTATGAAATCACTGAGTCACCACCTGTCAGAGTTTCCAACCACAAGGGTTGAGCCAATGGATCAACCATAATCTCTAAGTCTCAAACCAAAGAAGTGGAAAGGAAGGAATGAATCAAACCTATGTCTATCAATATGACAAATAAATTAGAAAATACATAGATTGTACCTTGTATTATACCTAGATCATTGTGTTCATAGGCCTTTTTAGCTTGCAGCTAGTCTCATCCCTAACCTCCAGCTCCCTGAACCTGGTGTGGACCACCTGGGGGTTGTGGTGGTAATAGGTCAAACCTCTGACAAACTATTTCTTACCTTCTAGACCCTATATCACATAAAACTCCCTAAAAACCATCCAAATCCTACCTCTATCTCTTTCATAGGGGTCCCTCGACCATCTCACGATCAGTTGTACGATGGGTCAGAAAATCCCGAGTTAGATGTCCCCAACCATTACAGAAGAAAAAATACCCCCCTCGACTGATTTGAGACACCCTGAGATCCCTAAATCATTAAACCCATATCTTGGGATTTCCCCCTAAAGTGTTTGAAATGATTGGATCTCTATGATGTCTATTAGCTGCTTCCTACCAAATTCTTAAATATTAGGTCCCCAATACTAGCACCCACTATCGGTGTCTACTCTACCATAAATCTCTCCACTACCATGGCTCACTCAAGCACCCCAACATAGGTGAGAATTCAAAGGGATACCACCAAATCCCTGATGTACTGATTTAATACATACTTAAAGGTTCATGCCCTGAATAATTGATCCCACACCATATCCAAGGAGAAATTTGAGAGATCAGTAAACCTCACTGAGTACTCCACCATGGTCAAACTAACCTGCTGCAGATGTAGAAGCTCCTCTAGGTATATAGATCACAATGTGGATGAATATAAATCCTACATAAATATATACTCAAATTATGACTAGGATAGAGATGTATCATAATGTGACCAAGTAACCAGGCTCCACCATCACCCAGTAGAGCCCAAAAGAAGGCTCACTATGAAGAACTCCATCTGATATGAAAGTGTACTCAAAAGGAAGAAAATGTGAGTGATTTACTCTAGACTGTCCTCAACCACTTGAGGGTCTAGATCACCTAGAAACCTGGGAGGTCTCTACCTATAAAACTCATGCAACTCACTCAACCTACGTGCATTCATAGCTGGTATTTTCAACACTATCTTCTTCTCAATGGGTGGTGGTATAGCTAGTAAACTACCCAGAGGTGATATCTCTAGTACAAGACCCTATACCGAAGACTCATCACTAGGTGGATAATTATTATTGTCATGTATTGGAATCCTAGATGGTTTTCTGTGTAGAGGTATCCTAAAATAAAACAAGATGCACCATGTTCAAAAGAGTATATCTGGGGAGAAAACTCAAGAAGGAAATGAAAATAAACAACCCATTTCTACATGATGCATGTACAAAATTTTTTTCCTACAACCAATGTTTACATGTACCAAATTGAAATCTAGGTACCAGAGTTCTAGTGTATGGATACCTTGGCCGCCACACCAATATTGGAGTCCCTTCCAAAAATTTTAACTCAAAACACTAAACACTATTTCCCCATTCAAAACTCACTGACTCCGGACCTAAGGTAGAACTGAAACCCTCGGATACCACTCTATCATGACCCAACCTGCTAAGGTTAGACCCGTGACTACCCAAAGACCACCTCCAATAGAACAGAGTCTAGAAACCAATGTCAAGTAGGCATATCCCATAAATGGGAGGCATTAGCCTAAAGTACTTTTACACATGCACACATCTCCAAGCCCAAAAAAATGATTAAATGCAAAACAACTAAAAAAAATCATGCATACATTTAAGTTCCCATGAAAGAGTGTGAAAATAAAGTACTAAAAGTAAAAAAAGGGCCAAATACAAGCCCAACCAAAAACTGTAAAGAGTCCAACCTACTCTAAGGGCGAGCACTAAAGTTAAAAGAAATACCTCGGTAACCACTTCGGTATGAAAATCCCAAGCTGTACTCCAACTGATCCATATCCTCCCAGGACATCGAAAAATGGGACATCATCTTCATAATACACAACAAGTGTGGGAAAATACCATATAGGGGTGAGTATAAGAATACCTAATAACACACCCTGAAAACACTAAATATGAAGCACAAAGTATCGTCAGATCAATACAAGATATAACAATAAATTTATAACAGAAACACCCATATATACTCATAAGAGTCTCTACACCACAAGTTGGTTATAACCAACTACCTGACACATTATTATACTTGAAACAATTCTCATTATAGGAGAACCCACTCCACGAGCCATGCTATCATAAGAGACACTCAACGAAGAGGTCTAGATGATTGGGATCTACCCAAGAAAGCTAATTGGTCTGATAAGAACCTAATACAATGATAATGGGTCACACTCAGAACTGCTAAGGGACACCATGAACCAAATATGGATCAAACTACTATATAGGGGATCATATTCCAATGATATCAAAAAACTTAATGATACGACATTCTAGATGGAGGATCATCAACCTGATCAGGGAGGACATACTAATTCAAACCCCACCTAGGGAACAAAGATGATATAGGATCACACTTAAATCTCATGGAGGGATACCACAACACTATTTAAGACTCAACCTCTAGGGGGGGATCAAAATCATGTGATATGGATTTAATTCAATGCTGTATTCTTGATGGAATGGACAAAGGGAAAAATCAGCCTATATTAGTCCAAAAAAGGAAACAAAGAGCTACAAACACTCTTTAAGGGGGTACATAGTGTGTCCAACTGTCCCCAAGTCTTCCCAAATAGTAAGGACTCACATGATATGTAAATATCAATATACACGGTGTTTAGAAGTAGTAAAAAGTGTATAGAGATCACCTGACACTTGAACGTGTGCTTTAGGCTATTCCTATGTACTTTGTCTTTCACTTACACAAACCAATGTATAAGTGGCCATGTCTGTGTACACATGGCTATGTCTATTACTGAGTACACAGTGTTCCTATAGACATGTACTTTTTTCCATGTCCGCATACTTTATTAAGTACATGTAAATCCATCATGGAGGGCTCACATGGAACACGAGCGAGTCACACGACATGTGATACTTAACTCCAGTTGAAACCATAACATTGTATCTAGGGGGCCCACACAATGTGTAATGATGCATTATATTCTGTGTAATGTGGGATTTTTCAGATCTTCTGGTTCCTCTGCCACAACTTCCATGGATTCATAGAGCCACTATCCTCACCAGATTGGGGTTGGCCAAGCCTCTAGTCTCTAGATCTCAAGATTCTATGCTCCGAATCCACTCGAGATTTATCTGATCGCATCATCCATAGTTGTGCTATGCATTTCTTCAGAAGAATAATGAACACCCAATCTAGTATCATTATCCCTTGACTTATCCATCCATCATCATCAATTCTAAAACCAAAACCTCCATCGCACTCCGTTCCCGTGGTTTCAATTCGTTGCACTGAAGAATGGTCACACAATGATAAAGAACCGGGTATTGGTCAAACTATTGGCCAGAATAAATACCAAAAATGATCAATGAAATCCTGTCCGATTGTCTCCTATCAACCATTCAAAGTTCCTATGTTCTACTAATGTGTATAGAAGCACTCGGGTTGAATCCATGGCGATAATACTTTTTAATAGTCGATTGTTTTTAGTCGATTGTTTTTTGATTGGGGGTTTTGTTTGCAAAGCTCAAATGAAGTGATTAATGATTGGTGTATGATATAAAATTTGATAAATATTGGGGTGAGTTCATTATTAGGGAGTTAATCTTGTTATATCCTTGATCTTTGCTTTATATTTCCTTTAAATTAACACCCACTTTATAAGATAACATTGATTGGAATTACTAATTGTTAAGGATTTAATCTAAGCCTTAACTTAACTTAGGGTTATAATATCAATCAGAGATTTTTTATGGTAGTGTATTTATGGTTCCAATAATCCATGGAAAACACACATTAAATAAAAAAGTCATTAATCCATGACATGTTAAGTCCAACATACACAATGTTAAATTAAAGAATACTCATCGAGAAAAAGATCTCAATCGCTTAACATCTCTAAATAATGACTCAACCCAATGGTAGAGTTACTCATCCATTAATATGGTTATTAATATAGTAATATATGATTATGGTGACGAATTATAAATAGAAAAAAAATAATGGTATAAGAAAAGAGTAGTGCGTCGAACACACACGATCATTGAAGAGAGTTAAAAAAAGACTTTTAATTGAATGAGGAAGCAAAAGAAGGGAAAGGGTTTTAACTTGATTTAAAATATTTTAAGAACATTAATATTAAACTACATAAGGTGGATGATAATAAGATATATTGAACAATAAACTTTCATTAAAAAAAATTACAAATACAAACACTTGTGAAATTACAAACGAAGAAAACTTCAAAAGTAAATTAAAAAAAGAGAGGAGGAAAGGTCTCTCAAGTGAAAACTTGAGTATGTAAGGTCCTCCCAAGACTTTGGAAAATATTTTTTCATGTAAATGTGTGCTCCTATAGTTTGAAATTCCAAATCTTACAAGGAGAGGAGGGGGATGTATTTATAGCCCAAAGAGGTGGATTGTTTTCACTCCAAATCTTCCCCTCCACTTTCATCGCCAATTTGGAAATTAATACACCTGAATATAGAGATATTATCTTCTTCCAAGTTGTAGATATTTATGTTTAATATAATCCCTAAATTTTTTTAGGCCATTGTACTTTTTGAACAAAAAATATGGCTATTTTTTTAAACAATTAGAACTTGTCCATTTTTATCAACACTTTTTTGAAGGCTTAAATGTGAATGGGTTTTTGAACATGAATATTCCCTAAAATAAAAATAATTAATTCTAAGAAGTTGGATGACCATAACTTATATTTAACACTGAAAAATCCCAGCCTTAATTGATGATTAAATTAAGAGAAAATTTAGGAATAGTGTCCTGATTTTAAATCCCGGCCAGAATGGTGGGCTGGAATTCAAAGATTCATTTTGGCCCCTTGTTTTTTGATTAGAGCCTTGAAATTTTTATTCATGACTACTTGAATTGTTCTCTGAAAATTGGAGGAGAATAATGGAATTTGGACTTCCTTATTGAGCCCATAAATTCAATCTTCATTGATGGTCTAATTTCTCTACAGATTTTGTGTGTCTTCTTGTGTGATCCATATGGACTTTTAAAATGGAATAATTGGACAATAATTACTCATAATGATATGTGGGAAATTAAATAAGAAATCCTAAAGAACAAGAACCAAACACTTTGTATTAGTATAATTATAGTTATTATTAAAATAGTAAACTGATTTGAATCTGGATGAATTCCAATAATGCTCAAAAATTATATTTAACATTTAAACATTAATATTTCTCACAAATTATGCACATTTAATTTAAAATCAGTAAAGGGAGTATATAAAAAGTTATTAAAATATTAATAACATAAAATCCCTCACAATTAGGTTTGTTCATGTCCTCATGTTCAATAAATATAAAAAATATTACAAAATCATTCTCACTCGCCAAAAAATATTAAACTTTTGTTTTTCCCAATCAGGGGAGGTTTAGATCATTTCACTCTTCCATATTGAATTCCACCAAAAAATGTTATAGAAAAAATGTTCCAAAAACAATTAATTTTTCATTCTCAAATTTAGAAATGGAAAATGTGGACACTCAAAACTCACACCTCTTAAGATGATAAAATTCATTAATAGATGTTCAATCTTTCACAAAAAAGTGAAAATCTTAGAGTTTGAAAGATATATCAACTTTCATTACCTATTCTAAAGTGCACAATAATCAAGAGGTATTTTGAAGGGGTTTTTATGTGTCTATGAGATGGTAGGAATTCAGTATTCAATAGAGTAGAAAGAGGGCTAAAACACCAACATGGAAAAAGCAATGCACAATATATTTTTTTGAAATGAAACATGGAAAGAAATGGAAATAAATATTTACAAGGGAAAAATTGTGTGAATAAAGAAACACAATCAAAAGAAAATTTGAAGGGAATGAGAATATGGAATATTTAAAAAACATAAAAGTTCTCTCAATGATATAAGTTTTCATTTTTTTACTTTTTTTACTTTTGTTTTGTATTTTTTTTCAAAATTTGAACTTGAAACAGATCTCACACTAATCTCTCAACCAATGATTGATCTCCTCACAACACTAATTTTAATAGTTATAACAAGATCAAAGGCTAAGAAAAAGTTATTTTTGACCCACCCAAGACACAATACATTCTTTGTTTCATTATTTATTTGATTTTAAAAAAAATTTGAACAATTTTCAATAAAATTTACAAGATTACATAAATGAAAATACATTCCCCAAAACTCACTGAATGCCATCATCTCCCCCAAACTTGAATTTATGCTTGTCCTAAAGCATATGATAACATGGTTAAAATCAACAAATGGGTACACAAAATGGAATCCATTCCCCCCACACTTAAATTTCAAAACATTATGCAATGAAAATCCATGTTAATATTGGGTGGGATAAGGTATTGGGATTTAAATGTGGCTATCAAATAAATTTTTTTCATAGGCTCGAAGGGGATTTCAAAAGGATCAATGTATGGTTAATGGGAGGATATTTGGCTATTATAATTCTCATGTGGTTCAGAAAATGCTTCTATCATATTAATGCACACTAAAGTAGGAAATTCAGATCGAAGGTCCACAAACTCAAGATTCAAAAATGGGGTTGAAAACACACATTTTGAAAATATGGCCATAGGTGGCCTTGGCATGAAAGCAAATGTTGTTCCTCATGGGTGGGGAAAATCATTTTCCAAATAAAAAAAATTGATCATTCAAAAATTGTTGGTTTTGACCCAATATTCTTTATCCAAATTTATGAAGAAACCACAAATTTTTTGAGATGAAATCATGTATTTTGACTCCCCAAAATTATTGGACAAAATTTGAAAATTGGAAGGTGAGTAAGTACGACTCTTGATTTTTCATATTTTTTTAAATGATTTATTTATTATTTTTTTAGGTTTCTTTTATTTTTTTATAAATAAACACCCAAAAAAAGAGAAAGAGAAAAATAAAAGGGTTTGATAAAGAAAGTGGTAAAAAAAATGAAAGAGAGGGGAAGAAGAAGAAAGAGGGAGAGAGAAGAAGAGATATAGAGAGAGTTAAAGGGAAAGTGGTGCCCCTGGTTTGGATTTGGTGGGTCACCGTCTCCATCAGGTGGTGGGTCTACTATGGATCTGATGGAATTTGATGTTGTTCCAGGATTGTGTGTCCTCCCATGGTGATTCTTTAACCGATGTCCATTAACTGTGAATGAAATTTTTTAAGAGGGTTCTTGGACTTGCACTACACCAAATGGGTAAACATGAGAAACAATAAAAGGACCTTACCAACGAGAATTAAGCTTACCTATGTGAAGAAAAAAAAGAGAGTTGAAAATAAATAGCTTTTCCCCTTCATGAAATACCTTTTGCAGGATGTGTTTGTCATGGAGTTCCTTGGATTTTCTTTTTAGAGATTATAATTCTCATAAGAATCAAGTCGAAGCTCCTCTAGTTTATCCAATTGCAACAATCTTTCTTCACCAGATTTTTCACAATCAAAATTATAGGTTTTCACACCCCAAAAAGACTTATGTTGTATTTCAACTGGTAAATGACATGCTTTACCAAAAACTAGCCTAAAAAGAGACATCCCAATGGGTGTTTTATAGGCAGTTCGATAAGCCCAAAGTGCTTCACCAAGTCTTTTAGGCCAGTCTTTTCTGGCGTGCTTAACAATTCTCTCAAGCACTCTTTTGACTTCTTTATTAGAAATTTCATCCATGCCATTTGTTTGGGGGTGATATGTAGTTTAATTTTTATGTACAACACCATTCTTTTTCAAAATAGATTCCATGGTTCTATTACAAAAATTGGTTCCTAATTCACTTATCAAGGCACGTGGTGTGCCAAATCGGTGAAGTTTGTGTGTATTTAGGAACTCACTAATAGTATGTGAATCATCCTTTCTAGTGTGTTTGGCCTCGACCCACCTAGAAATATAATCAACTGCAAGAATAATGCATGAGAATCCATTGGAAGGGGGGAATGGTCCCATGAAATTGATGCCCCAAACATTAAAGATTTCACAGAAAATTAAAGGATTTTGGGGCATTTCATTTCTCTTTGAAATTGTGATAGACTTTTGGCAAGTGGGACATGATTGAAAGAATTCATGTGAGTCCTTGAAGAGTGAAGGCTAGAAGAATCCAGAGTCTAGGACCTTTCGGGAGGTCCTTTGTGGTCCAAAGTGGCCTCCTCCGAGAAGTGAGTGACATAATTCTAATATGGATGGATGTTCAACTTCATCAACACATATCCTAATTACCATGTCTACCCCAGTTTTATAAAGCTGATTATCTTCCCAAAAATAATATTTTGAATCACTTTTCAACTTCATTTTTTGTTCTTTTGAAAAAATTCAGGGAAAACACCAAAAACCAAGTAATTTACAATTGGGGCATACCATGGTGACTTTGGAGTGAGAGATGAAAGGTTCCCAATGGGGAATTCATGATCAATGATTTCTGAATGAGAAGAATTAGAAATTGTACTCAAGTGATCAGCCACAGGGTTTTCTTTTCCAGGTCTATCTTTGATTTCAAGGTCAAAATCTTGGAGCATTAGGATCCATCTTATTAGTCTTGATTTGGAGTAACTTTTCTTGAGTAAGAACTTTATAGCAGAATGGTCTGTGAAGATGATGATTTTGGAATCTAAGATATAGGGTTGAAATTTATCTAAGGAAAAAACCATTACTAAAAGTTCCTTTTCAGTGACAGTGTAGTGATATTGTGTTTCATCCAATGTTTTTGAGGCATAATAGATGACATGAATAATTGTTTCTCTTCTTTGACCTATAACATCCCCAACGACTCCATCAGAAGAATCATACATCAATTCAAAGGTTAAAGACCAATATGGGGGTTGGATTATTAGGGCAGATGTTAGAGAAATTTTGAGTTCAACGAATGATCTCTTGCAAACCTCATCAAAATGGAAAGTGACATAGTTTTGGAGAAACCGAGTGAGTGGAAGGGAAATCCTACTAAAGTTAGGGATGAATCTATGATATAAATTGTCTTTACTAAGGAATGAATGGATGTCTCGAACAGAAGTCGGTTCAGGAAGTGATTAGATCACTTCAATTTTGGCAGGATCAACTTCAATACCATCTTGTGAAACTATATGCCCTAGAAAAAAAAACCATTTGCAACCATGAAGTGACATTTTTAAAAATTTAACACATGGTTACACTTGAAACACTTTTTAAGAACTAGAGAGAGTGAATTCAAGCAAGATTCAAATGACTCACCATAAATGGTAAAGTCATCCATGAAGAATTCCATGCAGTGTTCAATAAATTCAGAAAAGATACTCATCATACACCTATGGAATGTTTCAATAGAATTTCAAAGTACAAAAGGCATTCTCCTATAGGAATATGTTCTAAAGGGGGAAGTGAAAGTAGTTTTTTCTTGGTCCTAAGGTGTGGTGTGACTTTATGGCTAATCGTTCTAGCATTTGATCAAGGAATGGAAGAGGGTAGGGATCTTTTATTGTTTCAACATTACATTTTATATAGTCGATGAACACATGCCATTTGTTATTCACTCGAGTTGTGACTACCTCCCCATGTTCATTTGTGACAATAGTTATCCCACCCTTCTTAGGTACAACTTGAATTGGACTAACCCATTCACTATCAGAAATTGGGTAGATAATACCAGATTGAAGAAGCTTGGTGATCTCTTCCCTAACTACCTCATGTATGAGTGGATTGAGTCTTCTTTGTGGTTGTCTAATTGGTTTGGATTATTCCTCAAGATTTATGTGATGCATGTAAAGATAAGGGTTGATTCCTGGTATGTCATCTAGGGTCCAACCTAAGGCCTTTTTGTTTTCCTTTAACACCTGAACAAGTTTGGACTCCTCAGTTTCAGTAAGTGAAGCAGAGAAAATGATAGGAAAAGAGATACCATGGAAGGGGAATGCCTATTTTAGGTGTGTAGGAAGAGGTTTCAGATCCGTCACCTCTTTCACTTGTGGGTTAGACAACTTGGGAATGGAGTAAGGGATTTCAATTGCTTTTGATTCATTTTACTTAATATTTCTCAAGGTGGAGTAGTAGATATTAGAGTTGATGTGGGATTCAAGAGAGATTTCAAGATACTCTAGATTGATGGAGTCTATGAATGATAGGTCAACATAAACTTCAACATTTATTACTTGGTTTATCATGGTGCAGATTTCACAGGATCCTATCTTGTTAGAACATGATTAACATGATGGAATGGGGTTTAATTGACTCTTAGAAGTTTCCTCAAAAGCATGGATTGATAATGCAGAGTGATCCTTAGATGGGTATCTCATGGCAGGAAAAATGTGAAACTTAATCAGTTGGTCACCAAATTTCATGGATAAGATGCCTGAATGGACATCAATCTTGGTTCTCACTGTCATCAGGAATGGTCTTCCTAGAATTAGGGGAAATCGAGAAGAGTTCATTTCACCTTCCATGTCAAGGAAATAGAAATAAGCGGGGAAGATAAGATCATTAAAACAAACAAGGACATCCTTGATTATACCCTCAGGACTAGTAGTGCTTTGATTAACCAATTTAATGAAAACACCCATTGGATGTAAGGGACCAAGACCAAGGTTGGAGAAGGTGGATTTGGGCATGAAATTAATTGAGGACTCTAGTTCTATTAGTGCATCATCAAAGTTGGAACTTCAAATTTGGCATGGAACTATAAAGGTCCCTAGATATTTTCACTTTATGGGAATAGACTGCAGGGTGGAAACATTTTCTAAGGTCCTAAATTGCCTCTTATGGGTGCAGAATTTCTTAAGAAACTTGGCATACTTAGGGACTTTTTTATTGCATTTAAGAGGGGTATGTTGACTTCCACATGTCTAAATATGTCGAGCATTTCTGGATTAGGATCAAAGGACTTCTTTGTCTTATAAATGGCTCGAGGAAAAGGAATTGGGTTTCTAAGTGTAATGGAAGGAGGTGAGGGAATGGCTTCAAATTCTTTTTTATGTTTCTTTTTCTTTTCATTTTCTAAGTCAACATTCAAAGGGGGTTGGAGGACTTATCTTGAGTCATAGCAATTTTATTTCCCAATCTAAGTGAAATTTCACATAAATTACCCTTGGGTTTAGGTAATGGTTAAGCTGGGAGTTGGGAATAATTTGCTGGCTCAGGTGGGATGCAAGTTAACCAATTTGTGTTTCAATATTTTTGAGGCTAGAACGGGTGAAGGAGGAAAGATCTTCCACTGCACTTTCATGTGGTTTCTTGTAAGAAGAGGCTTGTACCAGATTGGGATTACCTTGATTTTGGTTCTTGGGAAAGTGATTGTATTGGTTTGGGAATTGGGAAGGCTCACTAGGATAGTGTAATCCAGGAGGAGGAAGATGAGGATTGATCCTTTGAGGTTGAGGAACAAAAGGGTAAGGTTGTTGGAAGTTACCAACACCTTGACCATATTGGATTTGGTTTGGGTTTTGAGGAGGGAATTGAGGGTGATGAGAAATAGGATTACCATACCTCAAGCCTTGGTTGAAGGTAGAAGAGAAGGGATTAGAGTGGGGTTGGTTGAAGTTTCTAATGAACTGACGTGATTGTTGAGGGTTGGTTTTTCTCTGATCATATGATGCATCGAGCTCCATTGGTCTGGATGAATTAGTGGGATCCTCTTGAAGTTCTGGACATGTGTCAGTTGGATGAGATGGGAGCTACAGATTCCAAAGTTCTTGATAGGTCCAACGAACAAATATTGTGGAGAAGATGAGGTTGGGGCTTTGGATTCCGCAGCTAGTTGTCACACACGACCTTTAAGTTCACTCATCCACTCTGTCATATTGTTCATCTCTATTGATTTACTATCTTGGGATTGTTTGAATTGAGCATGTGCTCGATTATGGAATTTTTGTATGTTTTTATTCATGTTTCTTATAAGATCTATTGCAGCTGCAGGAGTTTTATCAATAAGAGAACCGCCACTTAAGGCATCAATGAGAGTTCTCTCCATATCCAATAACCCCTCATAGAAGTATTGGATCAAGAGTTGGTCAGGCATTTGGTGGTGTGGGAAGGTTGAAACAAGATTTTTGAACCTCTCCCAGTATTCATGGAGTGATTCATTTGGGAATTGACGGATACCACTTATTTCCTTTCGAATAGAAGCAGTTCGAGAAGAAGGAAAGAATTTATCTAAGAAGAGTTGATTCATGTCATTCCATATGGTTATGGAACCAGGAGGGTGGTAGTAAATCCATGACTTAGTGGAGTCATCTAGGGAGAAAGGGAATTCTCAGAGTTTGATTTGTTCCTTAGAAACCCCTTGAGGCTTCATGGTAGAGCACACCACTTGGAACTCTTTAAGGTGGAGATGTTGATCCTCACCGGCTAGCCCATGGAAATGAAGAAGAAGATGAATCAAACCTGATTTTAGTTCAAATTCAAACCCTATGTTTGGATATTTAATACCAAGGGTTTGTTAATTCATATCAGGGACAACAAGTTCTTTAAGTGTTTGTTCCCTAGGATTAGCCATATCTAATTCAATTGGTTGTATAAGGATTGGTTCTTGAATTATTTGATTATCCCTAATGTTCTTCCTAAGTTGGTGAAGTGTTCTCTCAATTTCAGGGTCAAAAAAATATGAGGGATTGTTTTGGAGGCTATATAGAATTTAGATATATTTTGGAAGAAAGAGGAAGATGGATTTTTCTTTGTGTTTTTTTTCATTTATGATTTTTATGAGAAGGCGAGTTGTTCTTTGTGTTTTTTTTATTTTTTTTTAAATTTTGTTTTTTTTGTTTTTTGTACAATAAACAGAAACTAATGAATACTTAATTGAACCATACCCAAAAAAAGATCCATTTTAAATCATGGCTGATTGTCACATATCATCCATTCAGAGTTCCGATGCTCTGCTAATGTGTATAGCAACACTCGGGTCGAATCCTCAACGATGATACTTTTTAATAGTTGATTGTTTTTAGTTGATTGTATTTTGATTGGGGGGTTTGTTTGCAGAGATTAAATGAAGTGATTAATGATTGGTGTTTGATTTAACAATTTGATAAATATTGGGGTGATTTAATTTTTTGGGAGTTAATCTTGTGATATCCTTGAGCTTTTCTTTATATTGCATTTAAATTATCACCCACTTCACAAGATAATGTTATTTAAAATTCCTAAGTGTTAAGGCTTTAATCCAAGCCTTAAATTAACTTAGGGTTCTAATATCAATCATATCTTGTTTATGTTAGTGTATTTATGGTTCCAATAATCCATGGAAACCACACATTAAACAAAACAAGTCATTAATCCATGACATGTTAAGTCCAACATACACAACGTTAAATTAAAGAATACTCATCGAGAAAAAGCTCTCAATCGCTTAACATTTCTAAATAACGACTCAACCCATTGGTATATTTAATCATCCATTAATATGGTTATTAATCTGGTAATATATGATTATGGTGATGAATTATAAATAGAACAAAAATAATGGGATAAGAAAAGAGTAGTGCGTCAAACACACATGATCGTTGAAGAGAGTTAAAAAAAAGACTTTCAATTGAATGAGGAAGAAAAATAATGGAAAGAGTTTTAACTTGATTTAAAATATTTTAAGAACATTAATATTAAAATACAAAAGGTGGATGAGAATAATAGATATTTAAGAATAAAATTTCATTAAAACATAATTACAAAGACAAACACTTATGAAATTACAAACAAAGATAACTGCAAAAGTAAATTAAAACAAAATAGGAGGAAAGGTATCTCAAGTGAAAAATTGAGTATGAAAGGTCCTCCTAAGACTTTGGAAAAGATTTGTTTATTCCAATGCATTCTACTCTCTTCTGAAATTCCAACTCTTGCAAGGAGAGGAGGGGGATGTATTTATAGCCCAAGGAGGTGGACTATTTTCATTCCAAATATTTCCCTCCAATTTCATTGCCAATTTGTCCATCCATACAGCTGAATATAGCAATATTATCTTTATAAAATTTTATTTATTGATTTATAATATCATCCCTCAAAATATTTCGTCCATTGGAATTTTGGAGCCAAAGATTTGACTATTTTACTAAACAGTTTGAAACTGTCCATTTTTATCAACACTTTTTCAAAGCTTGAAATGTGAATGCGTTTTTGAATAGGAAGATACACTCAAATAAAAATAATTTATTCTAACAAGTTTTCCGCCCATATCTTATCTTTCACACAGAAAAATACCAACTTTATGTGATGATTAAATCAAGATAAAATTCAGTAATAGTGTCCTGATTTTAATTCCCATCCAGAATGGTGGGCTGGACTTAAATGATTCATTTGGACCCCTTGTTTTTGGATTTGGGACTTGAAATTTTTATTCATGACTCCTTGAAGTGTTCCCAGAACTTTAGAGGAGACTAAAGGAATTTGGACTTCCTGATTGAGCCCATAAATCCAATCTTCATGGATGGTCCAATTTCTTCACAGATTTTGTGGGTCTTCTTGTGTGGTTCATATGGCCCTTCAAATGGCAGAATTGGTCAATAATTTCTTATAATGATATGTGGGAAATTGAATAAGGAATAATAAAAAACAATAACCACACAATTTTGATCAGTATAGGGATAGTTATTATTAGAACAGTAAACTGACTTGAATCTGGATGAATTAAAATAATGCTAAAAAATTATATTTAATATTTAAACATTAGTATTTCACAAAAATTATGCACATTTCATATAAAATCAGTAAAGGGAGTATATAAAAAGTTATTGAAATATTAATAAAATCAATCAAACAAATTAATAGGGGAGAAATGAATAAGCCACAAAATGTGAGGAGAAAACCTCATCCATTATTCATTTGGCCTTGATGCATTGTCGTAGAAGAAGATGAATGAAGAGAAATAAATCAAAATGAATAAATAAAAATTCCATAAATTTAGTTATAAAAATGATGCACATATCAATTATGTTCATATAATTGATTTTCATTCATCCAAGATTAGGAAATGGGATGTAAATCACAAAAAAAACATCCTACCTGGAGTTTGGATCAATCATTGATGAAGAATGGTTTTGTTGTCGTCGTTGATGAGATCTTCGAACTCTATTGGTGAAAAAATCCATGATCTGATCCCAATATATCATATTTCACCAAGAAATATCTCCAACAGTTTTTTGAATCTCAAGGGTTTGAGTATCCAACCCCTAGGAAACCCTATAACGATATATTTAAAGGATAAAATAGTCAATGCATCAAAATAAACAAAAAAAAATATACTTATTGATTTACTTTATTTATTTATGATTGTGATGACTTTTTCACAAATGACCCATGATAAAAAAGATTATGTCATGCCTAGGGTAAAACTTACATTATGAACTCAATAGTTCTCTCATATTTATGATCCGGGCCCCCATTCAAGAGTTAATACACTTTTATATAAAAACTGTGAATGCGTGGTATTTAATATTTTTAATATATTACAAACATTTTTCATGGGAACACTGGGCCTCAAAATTCCACGCCGTCTCAATGCCTGATATTGAAAATAATCCATATAATATACAAAAATAATACATATAAAATCTGAGTCATTACATTGCATGAGTTTGTGGCATGATTGTTTGTAACACCCCGAGATTTTATGAAAAATATTCCTTTTAATTTCATTAATGACTTGTGTTGTATGCTACACCAAAAGGATCTTTCACTACACGCATCCCTGTCTTGTCTTTCATTACACGCAATCGTGACCTTCCACGATAGCGTGTGTTGTACGCAATACCGAGTTTCACTAAACAACGATATGTTATTAAAGTATTATATAAACTAGCCGTTATGAATAGTAATACCCACTTTTTGAAATTTTATTTTTCAGAATGGAATTCATTTTTGGATTCAGAATATCGAAATTAGCCTAGGGTGAATTTTTGGTATTTTTCTGAAAACTTTCAATTTTTGATGAATAGTGAAAACACTGGGTTACTATTTAAAAACCAACTTTTTATATAAATAATTATTTATTTAATTTAAATTTATTTTAGGTACAAATTGATACATAATACCTATATAAGTTCAATTTAATTCATTGAAGTCATTTTATAATAATTTTAGACATATAAAAAGTTTATTGAACTTTTCACGGTCTTTTACCCACCTCCTAGGAGAGTTTGAAAATTTACATAAAACTTAATTTTACCGCTTCTGTGAGTGGAATTTCAAAAATCCAAGAGACACTGTTAATATCAAGGAGTAAAATGTGGTTCAATAAGATAAAAACAATTTTTGGTGAATAGTAACTTTTTTATTTTATTTACCACGTTAAAAAGTAAATAGGGTAATTAAGGGTAAAAATGATATTATTATTACCCTAAAACATGTCCTAATTCTATTGGATAAGTGTAATTCGACAAAAAACAACCTTAGGAATAAAATATTACCCTTTAGGTCCACTTGGATTAGATTAGGACATTTATTATTATTTTATTTAAAGAAGAATTAAAATAGTTAAAATCAATGTTTAATAACTAAAACATTTTTAATATAGGGTTATACATAAGATAAATTCATGTATAAATATTCATTAGAAAGATAAACAATATTTCCTACATAATAGTATTTTATTTATAATTTTTAGAAAATAAATAATTTAATTTATTTATGAAACAATGATGATGCAGTAATTACCTTATTAATGAAATATTAAAATAAATGATGTTATAAACACCCAAATAAATGTAATTTTAGACTTTTTATGAATTCCACTAATTTTATACGTTAATATGACATGTTATTATTAATTTAATTAACTTTTTTAGAACTAATCATGCTGTTAGGATTTTCATAAAAATCATGTACCAAATAGTGTAAAAATTGACATAAAATAGTTTTTTAAAAAAAATATTATATTATTAATTTTTATTTTATTCATAAAAATCTAAGGTTCGTCCAAATGACTTAGATAAGGATATATATATTAATAATGAACCACTTGGGGTTCGTTTGTCTTGTTATAGTAAGTTTATTAACCATATATTGTAAGAAAACAAAAAGACACGGTAAAAGTTAAATTATTTAACTTAGAGTTAAATCTAAATGATAAGGATAAAATAGTGACCTAAACTTGTCTAAAACCTTTTGGTTGAGAGGATTTAGACCCATACCAAACTAAGATTATAAATAAATAAATTTTGAGCTATTAAAAACCGAATATGACTTTATTATAAAATAATATTTTATGTTTTCCTAAGGTGCCCCTCTCCTCCCTTATAAAAAGGGCACCCCTTTCCTCTTCTATTCACACCATTTTGAGCCTTGAAGATCATCCAACCCCTGAAAATTACTATTCTAAACATATATAGTTATATCATAGAGGTTCTGGTCTTATCAAGAGACCAAATCTAGTGCCCTAAGAAGACGTTTAGAGGAGGTGCGTCGAAGAAGAGGTAATCTCTTCTCCCGATTCTTTCAAGTTTTCTTTCTTCTTCAACTTCTTCTTCTTTAGTTGTTTCATTATAAAGTAATAAAATAAGTATCAATAATATACTTATATGTTATTATAAATATGAAACAACCCCAATTCACTTTCTACCTATCCTACGGAAAACGAAATCACCGCGCGTGCGTACGTACGAAATACCGTCTCCACGCTGTGGTGTAATTTATTTTTTCACCACCACATTACTTGGATGGGTATAATGGTGTAAAGAATAACTATATATGGTTATTATAACATCATACTTATTCTGAGATATTATATCATCCACTCCAATTCAATTCAATAATTATGGGAATGATATCATCGCTCGTGCGTACGTACGGATTACCGTCTCCACGACGCGATGAGATTCATTCTCCATGATAACCATTCAAGAATGATTATAAAGTATATATAATGAATAAAAATTAAATATATGACATTATAAATATACTGGATTTATGTACATATATTTTTCATTTACTTAATTCCATTTAATTCAATAAGGAAACGAAAACAGCGTTCATGCGTACGCACGGCCTACCGTCTCCATGAACGGTGTATTTCAATCCATTTATAGATCTATCATATATATTTATATACAGAATATATATTATATATAAATCATTTTTTACATTCTGAAATTAAGTAAATCAGGATTTAAGTAATAATATCAAGAACAACATGTCGAAACACGTACGATAAATGAAACGATTTTACCCAAAACACTGCTTTAACATGGAATTTACAAAAGAACGGGTAATATATAGTCATAAGCAAACCATATATGATATCATAACAATGAATATGATTCTGTAATAAGTCAATGAAATTATTTAATCATTATACAGGAGGTTGGGATATGTACAAATCATATCGGACCTAAGGTAAGGGATAATTATTCCAGTCTCGTTCTTATCCGAGATTGTTTATTCGTAAGTATTTACTGGGCTTGTTGTTATTATCCATGTCCATGTTTTGTAAAAATGTTTTCATGTATGTTTAAAGTCCTTTTTACCCATTTTTTTTACTTTTACCACATGATATGGAAGGAATCTCTCTTTTGTTTACCATACGAGGACCTTTTTGACTTTTCCGACAAAAGTACGAGGAGAATGTTTTTTTTAACTTATACAGCATGAACAAATTTTTTACGATTTCATAACGCCTTTTCTTAATGAAGCTTCCTCTACAATATTTCATGAATATTTTCAACAAAATCCTTTTCTTTTAAAATTACATGGCATTTTTTGAAAAAAAATGATTTTGAAAAGAAAGGATATATTCCTCAAGAATTCATTTCAAGTGTTTTATCAAAACTATTTTTCATATAAGATGACATTATTTCATATGTGTATGTTTCAATTATAATGTCTCTATGATTTACATGGTTTCACTTTTCTTATAATGAAATGATATCCATTTGTTTTATATGGATTATTTTATGATGGGATGATGTTTATGAAACCCATTTTATTCTTTGGGTTATGATGAATGATTTATGTTTATGATTTTCTAGAACACATAATAATGGTTTTATTATGAGATGGGTGGGACCTATATCTCCATAAAATTCAATGGGTAAATATTTATATCACATGAGACAGACATGGCTGGAACGGTAAGTTAATGCGGTTCAGTGATACAGGACTGGAACGAGGAGTGAACTCAATTCAGAAAGGGACTTTGTCCACTAAGATGGCCTTGGCAGCAATGTATTGGCTACTATGGAAATCATATCATGTGATTAATGGTTTTCCACAATTACATGTTTATTCCCATGATATTTTATCATTATTGATGTTTCCTTATGATATATTCCTTAGGTAATTCCAAGATTCTTGTCTTTGCTTAAGATTTTGATGTTTAGATTTTATGTTCAAGTTTTTGCATTCAAATGTTTATGGATTGTTTTATATTCTCTATGTTTACCCTTACTGGGAATTTGAGCTCACCATTTTTTTATGTTTTCTTTTCCCCAGGATTTAAAGAAAGGTTTTAGGTAAGAAAATAAATGGGGAAGATCTTTATGGGAGGTGTTGAAGATCTTTCACCAAGATTAGAAGATTATATTCTGAGTTTCCAAAGACACTAAACTATTACGGTCCTTTGGTGTCTGTTTTTATTATATATTAAGTATTCCACAAAATTAATGTAATTTCCATGTACGTCAAGCTTTGGGTATCTACAGTTGGTATTAGAGGAAAGGTTTAGTTAACCTTTGGAAACTAGGATGCGAAAACTTTAGTGAGATCCCTAGAGATATTTCTAAGGTATTTCTAGGGATGTCCCTAAGGTTAAGTATAAGTATAGGTTATAGTCCTAGAATTATGGTAAAAATATTAGAATTAAACCTAAGATGTTAGATATTGAAGTTACTCCCCCTTGATTATGATTTTGGCCTCTCACACTATTCATTTTGGGTTTTAGAAAATGGATGGAAACAGGAAGATTCACGATAATGGAGGATATGATGGACAATGGAATGATATTCCTCATGAGAAACCAAATGAAATTGGATATGGAAGTCCACATATCGTTGTTATGCCTAATCAGAAATCTCATAATATGATCAATAATCTATACTTTGGTAAGTTTCCCGACTCAGCTAATGAGAGAAAGATGGAGTTTCATGATGATCATAGAGGAAAGAAAGTTCAATTTCACTCATGTAAATCATGTGGGAAGAGGCATCTGGGAGAATGTTTCAAAGGAACTAGAAGATGATTTGGGTGTGGAAAATAAGTACACAAAGCTAGTAATTGTAAAGGAAAAGGTTCAGTTAAAACCATGGACAAGGATAATGGTATTGCTAAGACATCAACAACGGTTAAGTGTTTTAAATGTGGAATGTACGGGCATTATGCAAACCAATGCCCTAAGGGAAAATCTCATAAAGAGAATCAGCATGGTCATATGGGTAGTATTTATGCGGATGATGATGAAGAGACTACAAATGATATATGATATGGAAGAAATGATGAAGCTCATTCAGTGGTTTAAGAAGGTAGTGTAATGATTGTATGTTTATCAATAATAATGTATGGCACTTTTGCCTTTGCTTGAGTTTTGAAAGTATATATTGAATGGTACCAGTAACCATGAAAGGTTATTAAGATTTTTTTGGAAAGTACCTAATATGCGTATAAAGAAGGGATAATGAGATAATGAAATATTTGATAGTATTAATGAGCTCATGACTGATATAAGGACTAAGTGATATCATGGTTTGAGTATATAGAATTTTTGGGATTTTGGTATGTGGAAAGAGTTAACTTTTAAAAACACTCATGTTTTCACTAAGGTTCTATGGTAATTCATGTTTCAAAAGAATACATGTTTGGAATGCGATCAACAAGATATATCTTATGATATATGAGGGATAAATGGTGGAATTCACATGCTTGGTTAATGACATTTATAGGAATTGTTTTCTTTATACTATGAGCTTGGACAGAAGTATTTTGGATAAGCCTAAAGATTGGAATGAATTAAGTTAGACATAAGATAGTATTGTTTAAGGCTAGAACTTTTTTCTATTTTATTGCAGGAATGTTATTATAATGTAGTTTTAGAAAAAGGGACAACCTACAGGATGGGAGACAACCCGTCGCGTCGGACAAGGTTGTGGGAATCGAACCCACAACTAAAGTGCGACATGCCTTTATCGCCTACCACTGGCCTACAGGAAGTCCCTGGTTAGTAGAAACTAGTTTTATAATATTAAGCAGTATGATAGATGAAGTATAAGTCCATTTTTGGAATCATATATGATTAAACTCACCATAGATGGACTTATGTATATTTGATAACATTTTCTAACCTTTTGTTTGAGACATATGGAATGACCCATCATTCTATCACATGATCTACTAACACCTCACGAATGAAAAATTCAACTTCATTTCTTTAAGATATGAAGTGTAAATTGTTCAAGGCATGAACAACAGTGAGATTATACTAAAATAAAGTAAGTATTTCTTCTAATTAAAATTATTCAACTTTAGGGAAATGATCTTGTAAACCAAAAATGTTGTCCTAGTGCCCTTATATCTGATGAATCAGATGGTACCTTAGATCATCACAAATTTATGGCTTTGTGATTGTTGGATTTTTCATAGCCATTTTCTCTACCACTCTCCATCAGAACATGATGGTTAGATTTATCTTCCATATCCATATTTTCACCTATGTTCTCCTATGTGGAAACCCAGTGATTAGTTAATTTGGGTAACTGTTACGTTTCATACTTTAGTTTTTAAAGATAAGTTTTGGTATTCCTTTTTACGATGTGGGTTTATATTAAAGAAACTTTTGAGTTGTAAACCATTTATAACCCCGACGAATTTCGAGGGCGAAATTCATTTTAAGGGGGGGGGGGGGTAGAATGTAACACCCCGAGATTTTATGAAAAATATTCTTCTTAATTTCATTAATGTCTTGTGTTGTACGCTACACCAAAAGGAGCTTTCACTACACACATCCCTGACTTGGCTTGCATTACACATAATCACGACCTTCCACGATAGCGTGTGTTGTACGCAATACCGAGTTTCACTAAACAACGATATGTTATTAAAATATTATATAAACTACCTGTTATGAATAGTAATAACCACTTTTTGAAATTTTATTTTTCAAAATGGACTTCATTTTTGGATTTGGAATATCGAAATTATCCTAGGGTGAATTTTTGGTATTTTTCTGAAAACTTTCATTTTTTGATGAATAGTGAAAACACTGGGTTAATATTTAAAAACCGATTTTTTATATAAATAATTATTTATTTTATTTAAATTTATTTTAGGTAAACATTGATACAAAATACCTATATAAGTTCAATGTAATTCATTGGAGTGATTTTATAATAATTTTAGACATAAAAATTTTATTGAACTTTTCACTGTCTTTTACCCACCTCCTAGGAGAGTTTGAAAATTTACATTAAACTTAATTTTACCGCTTCTGTGAGTGGAATTTCAAAAATCTGAGAGACACAGTTAAATCAAGGAGTAAAATGTGGTTCAATAAGATAAAAATAATTTTTCATGAATAGTAACTTTTTACTTTTATTTACCACGGTAAAAAGTAAATAGGGTAATTAAGGGTAAAAATTCTATTATTATTACCCTAAAACATGTCCTAATTCTATTGGTAAGTGTAATTAGAGCAAAAAAATCTTAGGAATAAAATATTACCCTTTAGTTCCACTTGTATTATATTAGGACATTTATTATTATTTTATTTAAAGAAGAATTAAAATAGTTAAAATCAAAGTTTAATAACTAAAACATTTTTAATATAGAATTATACATAATATAAATTCGACTATAAATATTCATTAGAAAGCTGAAAAGATTTCCTACATAATGGTATTTTATTTATAATTTTTATACATTAAATAATGTTATTTATTTATGACACAATGATGATGAAGTAATTACCTTATTAATGAAATATTAACATAAATGATGTTATAAATACCCAAATAAATGTAATTTTAGACTTTTTATGAATTAAACTAATTTTATATGTTAATATGACATGTTAGTATTTATTTAATTAAATTTTTTAGAACTAATCATTCTGTTATGATTTTCACAAAAATCATGTACCAAATAGTGTCAAAATTGACATAAAATAGTTTTTTAAAAAGATATTATATTATTAATTGTTATTTTATTCTTAAAAATATAAGGTTCAGACAAATGACTTATATAAGGATATATATATTAATAATTAACCACTTGGGGTTTTTTTGGCTTGTTATAGTAAGCTTATTAACCATATAGTGTAATAAAACAAAAAGACACGGTAAAAGATAAATAATTTAACTTAGAGTTAAATCTAAATGATAAGGATAAAATAGTGACCTAAACTTGTATAAAACCTATTTTTTGAGATTATTTCGACGCATCCCCACCTTAGGTTATAAATAAATCAATTTTGAGCTATTAAAAACCTAATATGACTTTATTATAAAATAATATTTTAAGTTTTCCTAAGGTGCCCCTCTCCTCCCTTATAAAAAGGGAACCCCTTCCCTCTTTTCTTCACACCCTTTTGAGCCTCTAAGCTCGGACAAACCCTACCAATTCATCTTATAAACATCTATAGTTATATCATATAGGTTATGGTCTTCTCAAAAGACCAAATCTAGTGCCCTAAGAAGAAGTTTAAAGGAGGTGCATCGAAGAAGAGGTAATCTCTTCTCCCGATTCTTTCAAGTTTTCTTTCTTCTTCAACTTCTTCTTCTTTAGTTGTTTCATTATAAAGTAATAACATATGTATAAATAATATACTGATATGTTATTATAAATATGAAACAAACCGAATTCACCTTCTATCCATCCTATGGAAAATGAAATCACCGCGCGTGCGTATGTACGAAATACCGTCTCCACGCCGTGGTGTAATATGTTTTTCCCCTACCACATTACTTGGATGGGTATAATGGTGTAAATAATAACTATATATGGTTATTATAACATCATACTGATGATGAGATATTATATCATCCACTCCAATTCAATTCAATAATTATGGGAACGATATCATCTCTCGTGCGTACGTATGGATTACCGTCTCCACGACGCGATGAGACTCATTCTCCATGATAACCATTCAAGAATGATTATAAAGTATATATAATGAATAAAAATGAAATATATGACATGATAAAGCCTATGTATTTATGTAAATATATGTTTCATTTACATAATTCCATTTAATTCAATGAGGACACGAAAACGGCGTTCATGCGTACGCACGACCTACTGTATCCATGAACGGTGTATTTCATTCCATTTATCGATATATCATATATATTTATATACTAAATATATATTATATATAAATCATGTTTTACATTATGTAATTAATTAAATCAGGATATAAGTAATAATATCAAGAACAACATGTCGAAACACGTACGATAAATGAAACGATTTTACCCAAAACGCTGCTTCAACATGGAATTTACAAAAGAACGGGTAATATAAAGTCATAAGTGAACCATATATGATATCATAACAATTAATATGATTTTTTAATAAGTAAATGACATTATTTAATCATTATACAGGAGGTTCAGATACATACGAAGCATATCGAACCTAAGGTAAGGGATAATTATTCCAATATCGTTCTTATCCGAGATTGTTTATTCGTAAGTATTTACTGGGGTTGTTGTTATTATCCATGTCCATGTTTTATAAAAATGTTTTCATGTATCATTAAAGTCATTTTTACCCATTTTTTTTACTTTTACCACATGATATGGAAGGAATATTTCTTTTGTTTACCATACGAGGAACTTTTTTACTTTTCCGAAAAAAGTACGAGGAGAATGTTTTTTTAATTTATACGGCATGAACGAATTTTTACGGTTTCATAACGCCTTTTCTTAATGAATATTCCTCTACAATATTTCATGACTATTTTCAAAAAAATCATTTTCTTTTAAAATTACATGACATTTTTTGAAAAGAAAATGATTTTGAAAGGAAAGGATATATTCCTCAAGAATTCATTTCAAGTGTTTTATCAAAACTATTTTCCATATAAGATGACATTATTTCATATGTGTATGTTTCAAGTATAATGTCTCTATGATTTACATGGTTTCACTTTTCTTATGATGAAATTATATCCATTTGTTTTATATGGATTATTTTATGATGGGATGATGTTTATGAAACCCATTTTATTCTTTGGGTTATGATGAATGATTTATGTTTATGATTTTGTGGCACAAATAATAATGGTTTCATTATGAGATGGGTGGGACCTATATCTCCATCCAATGCATTGGGTAAATATTTATATCTCATGAATATACATGGCTAGAACGGTAAGTTAATCTAGTTCAGTGATACAGGACTGGAACGAGGAGTGAACTCGATTCAGAAAGGGACTTTTTCCACTAAGATGGCATTGGCAGCAATGCCTTGGATACTATGGAAATAATATCATGTGTTTAATGGTTTTCCACAATTACATGTTTTATTCCCATGCAATTTTATCATGATTTATGTTCCCTTATGATATATGCCTTACGTACTTCCAAGATTCATGTCTTTGCTCAAGATTTTGATGTTTAGATTTTATGTTCATGTTTTTACATTCAAATGTTTATGGATTGTTTTATGTTCTCTATGTTTACCCTTACTGGGCATTTGAGCTCACCCTTTTTTTTCTTTTCCCCAGGATTTAAAGAAAGTTTTTAGGTAATAAAATAAAAGGGGAAGATCTTTATGGGAGATGTTGAAGATCTTTCACCAATATTAGAAGATTATATTCCGAGTTTCCAAAGACACTAAACTATTACGGTCCTTTGGTGTCTGTTTTTGTTGTGTATTAATTATTCCTAAAAATTAATGTAATTTCCATGTACGTAAATATTTGGGTCTCTACATTTTTTCTCTTGGTTAGAACCCATCTTGATGATAGTTCTGGTGGTGAGACTTCTCTAAGGTGATACAGGGCATTAGTGGAGCCATGTGCTGGTGATGTATGATCTCGCTTTGGGAATATAGAGAATAGTGGAACTTTCCCCACTAAGACACATTTTATTTTGATTCATTTTAAAGCTATGTGAGTGAGTTCATGCCACCCAAAGTGGATAGTATTGAGGTGTAAGATATTGTGTCAGTATGGGTTCATAATTCAAAATGAATTTTTTATTTTCAATTTGGTGGATAGGTCATTTTTAAAACCAAGATTTGGAATGTAATTATAATATATTGAGTGAATTAAAGGGGAGTTTTTGGATATGTTTTGGGTCTTGAGAGTTGTTCTAAGTACTTGGGTAAGCCTCAAGAGCTTTAGGTACAGAGTTCAGGGTTTTAGAGTTTCATCCTAGGGAACACAGTTAGCGCACAACTAGTGCTGACCATTAAACCCAACCACATGGCCTATTTTGTAGAGGCACACATTTTTTTAAACCATGTGAAGCACTCTAGAAAACCATGTGGTTTTCTATAGAATGATAGAGAGAGTCTGTTTGGTTGGCACAAAATTTATAAACCATGCTCTATAACCATGTGATGTGGGGTGTGTTTTAGATAGTGAGTCCACACGGTTAGTGCATAGTTTGAAAACCATGCACCTCATTAAAAGAGGGAAAATTATGTTTTTAACATCCACACTTATATGTTTTCACCTCTTTTTCCTCCCTCATCTAGCTAGGAGAACCCCCACACATGCCCTCCTCTTTCTGCCTTCCTCTATGGGAGATCTCCTTTGTTCTTGGTCTATTTCACTAATCGTTAGATTCATTGGAATCCTAGAGGTGATTCTAAGAGTCCAATTCCCTATTTTATTTATTTCTATTTCTATCATGCTTCTGGTTCTACATTTTCTTTCAATCTAGATTAAATATCGGGTCAATACAGGGTGGGTGAAGCTTTCTATAGGTAAGGGGTGTGGTTTATATGATTTCACTTAAAAGTATTGTCATTTAAAAAATGTTCCACTATTCCACACATCGGTAATTCCATGCGTTTCACCTAAAATATATAATTCCTTTAATTTTTCAGTTAAATCCCAACCTAGTTGTAGTACAGTCTCCCTTACACCATTGGAGGTTGACAACCTCAACTCAAACCACCCCTTAGGGCGAGTTCAGATTAACACCCATGAAAACCTTACTTTTTATAAAAATAAAACACCTCATAATGTGTGTTTGGATTGATACTTAGTAAAGAACTAATTTATTATTCCCTTACATAATTAAACCACACCTTAAGGTGTGTTTTTCTTTGACTTCATTAAAGTAAATTCTTAAGGTGTGATGAAAAATACCACTTAGGGTGAGTTTGGTTTAGAAATTAAGAAAAACCCCAAGTACTATTTGGAGCTAACCACTCCTTTGGGTGTGTTTGGCATGTCACTTAAGTAATGTAACTCTTAGATGGACCATAGGAATGTATTGGGTTACTTAAATGTTTTTAAGCACTTAGGGTGTCATGAATAAATGCTAGAGACAAAGTTCATTTCTTATTATGTAATTATAAAAATAAATAGTCTAATTTAATTATGAAATGATATAAGTACCCTAGAAACCTCCAAGGTTTTGGTTTAATTTTAATAAAAGTATTGATATTATTATATTTCTTGCATCTATGACTTATACTATGAATGCATTGGATTCCCATTCTATAATTACTTGGAACTTAAAACATATTTTTATTGAATCCTTGGAGTATATAAATTAGGGAAATGGTGTTGGTATATTGTGATGCCCTTAAATAAATATGATAAATTCATAATTGGATTAAATAATTAAATGGTTTTAAAATTAATGAAAGTACTTGGGTATGTTTTAACTAAATTTACCTGAGCTATAATGCGCACTTGACTTGGTTAATTTTCCATTTATTTCCCAATGAACTTATAATTATAAGACTTATTATTATACTCTGAATGGCTGTGTTTTAAAAGTGAGACCAACATGGGAAAGTATTGGATTTTAGTTTTGAATGATAAAAATAGATCTGATGGATGTCACATGATTAATTAATGAAAATTCATAGGGGTAATCTTTACTTGGATCTGGTAAATGTATTCTATTTTTTAATTCCTCATCCTAGAAACGAATATTCACTTGAAAAATTTAGAAACATTGGAATGCCTGGGATTAGCTCCCAGATTCGGCTTGATGCTCTCAGACATGAAATTACATTCACTATCTCCTTGGATTCCAATCCATCGTCTCCTAAGATTACCTTGTAATTAATCCTCAAGCTTGGTTATATCCCTTTTAGAAAGTGTAATGATGAGGTTTAATCCCTCCAATTATACTCCAAATATAAACACTTTGTATTCATCATAATGGGATGGTTCTCGAGTTATATACATAGAATATATTGGATTATTCCATGGATTCACTTGGTTCTGATACACTGGAATTGAAAAACCCATTATATAGATTCACTTATGATGCTTGTTTTTTATTAATAGGATTATAGTCATGGGTCATATTACTTATCTATAATTCGTATGGTTAGAGACAACCGACCTAGGATAAAGAAGGTAATATTCCTTGGTTCACCTATACCATACTATTTTCTTTATTTATATAACATAAACTATAATGTTTTATACTCATGGATTTTAAATTCATTAGATACCATTGGTGGCAGTTTATTGAGTTTTACTCACACCCTGTTTGGGATGCTACTTGGCACCTGATTAGATCTCATGGATGTAATATAGGATAGGGCTTGTGATTTTTGTTGTTACTTGTCTAGGTATAGGACTTGGAACATGAGCTATGGAATGATAATTTACTCAGGCTGCCAACAAGATTTAGTTATTTTTTTTAATTTATTTATTTTCATCAAGACCTGTACTTATGAAACCTCATATATGTAATTTTCTGATAGTTTTTCATCAAATCGAGTTTTATGGATTCTTATTATTTATTTTTCCAATTATCAGTTGATTATTAACAATCTATAGTTTATTAATTAATTTATCCCTTTGATATAGTTAGTAATAATCCAAAGGGTATAGTCACCCCACCGTACCATCATTATACCCTCACTTATAGTTGGAATCCTCTGGAATATGAGGAGGCATGCTTGAGGTCATGTGGACCTTCATATTGGATAGCTTTGAGTGAACCGAGTCAGGTACATCACCAAAAGGTATCTTATGGATTTTCCCTTTGTCTTACTATTTTGTGCTGGTAGACTGGAGACTAGGAATGTGTTCGAGCTTGGTAAATTTCTTTTGTCTGGGGATTACTAAGCCACACATGGGGGAAAGACTATGTTTCTAGGGATGAGACTATTTCTCATGCTGTTCATTGTTATATTTGATTATTATTTCACCTTGAGTGATTGCATTTCATTATTGAGGTTAATGATTTATGGTATTATTACTCATGGGTTGGTATGGCATGAGGGTGTGTGTTCATGAATCATTTCAGGCACATAATATTCACATGCTACTATAATGCTTTATTTACATCTTATATTCCTTATTTCCTACTTCATGTTCTTGATTTCTATTCTTATAAATTATAATTCTACAATATGAAAAACAATTTGGTTACTTAAAGTGTCCGCATGAACCTAAATGTCATTTTTCTGCATATCTTGATGTTGAAATTTTAATTAGCCAATTTTAATATGATCAAATCCTTGGAATCATGGTTTTATGAGATCATTTTTAACTAGTTTTAGTTAAATGGATTTATATTTGTGTCTTATAAAGATGAATACCATCATAAATTGGGAATGAAAATCTATATAACTGACCCACTATGTGTAAAAAAGGTGAAATTCTAACTTTTGATGTAAGAAGAAAAGATAACCTAGTTATGGTTAAATGATGTTCCAATTGATATTTATTGAGAATTGCCTCCATAAATTAAGAATGGAAACATATATAATTGAAGCATTATATATAGACCTGATAAAATTGTCTTCACTTAAATGAGATGCCAATTGAAATTTATTGAGTGATGCCTTTATAAATTGGGAATGGATACCCATATAACTGAACCCAGGTTTTCATGAATTGACCCTTGTTGGTTGACATCATCTTTACATTACTTATTAATTGACCCCTTTGGGGTATGTTTATATTAAATGGGATGATTATTTAAAGTTTTTGTAACCACTTATATGATGTTACATATAAGTTCATGGTGGTATATTACTTAACCGATTCCCTTAAAATTATTAAAGAAATTTTGTGTGTTTTTGGGCTATATTGATATGAGCAATCAATTAATTAAAATTCTAGTTGCAACCTAAAGATAATTTCCCTTTATATCTTTTGATTGAAATTTCCTTTAACTAATCCGAGTTATAAGAAATTATGGATCAGTAATGGTTGAAATGAAATTATAAGATAATTTTACTTGAGTGTCTTTTGTGGTTAGATAAATTAAGTTCTAAGTATAGTTTATAAAACGTTTTCCTCTGTAACTAGTACATGAAATTTAATTTCCCTAAGCCTTCATAATGTTTATGTAAAATTTTAATTGATGTAATGGATTAAAGAAAACCTTTTAGTTATGTTGATATAAAATACCCTAGTGCAAGTGTTAGTTTTAGTATAACTTGAGAAACACCCTTCATGGAAATGTGGATGTTGTCATGAGTCTCAGTTGGAATTTTTCTTTTGTTGAGAGTAGCAATCGACCTAGTTAACTTTTAGCCATGACCCTAGTTTTAAAGTCAATACCTTCTAAAAAGTGAATGGTTAGCCCATTTGTAGTAAACCCCTTGGAGATAATAATCAACGATGGATTCCTTCACTAAGTTTTAGGCATAATAAGTTCCATTCATATGTCATTTGGGATAAGGTAGGACTCTTAGTTTGTGGAATGATTCCCCATGTAGGTGGGTGGTCATTTGATAAGTTGATCATTGTTAGAGATGTGAGCATCATGAATGCTTAAGTTTAACAAAACTAACATTCCAGGGGAATTTTCATATACTTAGTGAGCCATGTGATCCTTCTTTTTTCAATGGTGTAAAAATTAGAAAAGTTTTCAATATGATATTGGTCATATGAAACCCCATGAATTTTGGGTTCAATATTTTTCAATAGAAATCACATACTAGGATGCATGGTGACACTAGGATTATGAATAACATGAAATGGGTGTGCACATTACATTGAATTAATAATGAGGCAGTACATATTTACATATGCATCACCCATCAAAGTAAGGCTTGGTGATATGAGTCGTGTCTAGTTTAATGATAACTATTTAAGTCTTGAGGTTTTGAGTGATGTGATTATGGTAACACCTTGAGATGTGTTAGTTCATGACTTCTTGGAAAGGGGTCTTTGGTACTTGAAGGCTACATTCATGAGTCAATACTAGAGTATAGGGACATATGCATTAAGAGTTTTATCATGGGTGTCATAGCTTTGAGATGTTAATAGAAAAGGATTATCTATTCCAGTGTAGGGGATAGTCGTGAAAAGGATCAGTTGTTGTAACACCACCTATCAGAAGTAGAGTTTTGGATTTAGTGTCTAGTTTAGATGAAATGCATGATGATGTCTTGGAAATAACATCATGTGTTCATATATGAACATTCCAATAGTAGTTATTCTTTCACATGATTGAAATAAATCCATGTGTTGGAAGGTATAAAAAAGTTGTTAAAGGAAGGAATCCTCATCACGAGTGAGGTTCTTGTGTATGCCAAGATGGTGTTTCATTTTGGATCTTGGTAATAGTGCATTGGCCACATCCAGAAACAAAATTTGGTGGTGTATGAATATGTTCAATGGGAATCATTTTTCCACTTTTAGTGAGGTAATTTCTAGGAAAATATTATGGTGGGGAGTATCATGTTGGTCATATAAAGCGTGACCTATAAGAGGGGAGGATATCGGTCATAGAAAGACTAGTATTAAATTGTCTGAATGGATTTCAGAAGTTATATAGATGGTGAGTTTGAGTTTTCTAGTATCAGAAAAGGATCTAAATTTAAAATTCAGATGTAAGTTTAGACTGAGTCTAGGAATTAGATTCAGGCTGAGGGTGCATACAAAATCTGGTAGTTGTGATGGGTCGGTGGAACATCAGTGCTTGAAAGGTATTATGATGATGATATGGTTGATTGAATTCATAAAAATTTAAGAACACTATGAATCAGGATTAGACTTCGGTAGGTAAGTCTAAACAATCATAGGTACCCTTGGTATTTAAGTTAATGTGATCAAGTTTTTAAATAAGGTGTTTACTATTACAATAGATGTCTTTTAAATAGGTCAACCTGGAATGGTTTGACTAGAATTTTGGTACGCGATAGGATGCAATGAGATAATACCACTCTTTATACATCATATCAAGTGCTATATGTGTGTTTTAGGGCATGAACCAAAAATCTGAACCATTGGGTTTGGGTGTATAGTAATGGATTTCTTGTAAATGTAGGCAATGGGTTGTATGCGACACCACTGTATAAGGATGTATTGAGTAGGATTGAGTGAGAGATCCTCAAAATGAAGTGAGTAGAGATCGAACATATCTGTGATCAACTAGAAATTATTTATATAAGTGTAATACTCATGGGTTTGTGACAAGGAAAGTCTTATGGCGGGGAGCCACTATGGACTAGGAAAGCATGTGACGCCTTCTTCAAGAAGTTTCATAATTTGTTTGGCTGGCAGTCATTATAAGACAATGGTAAAAAAATGGGCATTGGTCTAACCTTGAAATATAACTAGAAGGTAGGTGTAGTCTTTAGTGAGAATTCATATACGATAACATGATACCTTTGGGGTTTTGGTGTTGTGATAAAGTGAGTTAATGGCACATTGATAGCTTAATTTGAGTGTTTTAGATAATATCTACCAGGAGAGGTCTAACTAAAATTATTGAACATAGTTTCAAGAGTAATACTATGACTTATTTTAACCCTATTGGGAAGGAATGACTTGTGTTGGAACCATGAAATCCACATATAAGTCTTGATGCCTATGGAAATAAAATTCAAAAACATCTTTGGAAAGGAGGTGTTTTCACCAGATAGTTGTAACATGTCAACAGTTATGATCGAGTGTTCATGATTGAAGTTGTTCAGGGATGGACTAATAGGAAATCTTGTTTTGGACAAAGAATGATCAAGTGGAAAACTTTTTGGGTTTCCTTTCAAGTCTTGCAATGACATTTCGACATTTGAACCAATTAAGTTTGGAAATGATCAATAATAACTGGTTATCATTTCTTCGGTGTTTTCAAATTGTATTCATCAATTTGAGGAGTGTGGCATGGAATGATTGGGAAGTGAAAATTGAGGTAAGCTCAATTGGGTGACCATTTGTAATCGTACTCTATGGGTGTTTATTTTTAATGTGGATTCACGAAATGTTATATTCTAACTCTGGAGAGGGGGTTGAGTTTGGAACTAAGCCTCAAGATGTAATCCCATCTTCAGTGTATCCTATTTTATGGTAGAAGGCATGGTTAAAGTGTTAGTTTTCCATGAGTGAAGATTGGGGATAAAATATACTATGATGGTGAGTTTGTAAGATACCATGTATGTATGAGTTGATAATTCCAAAGGAATTTTGAATTTTCAATCTAGTGGATGGATGATTTTTAAAATTGAGCTTCAGAATAGAATTTTGAGAGTTTGAATGCATTTAAATGGAGTTTTTGGGTAATTTTTGGGGATTTAGTGGTGTTCCAGGTGTTCATTTAAGAATTAGGATATTTGGGAATGAATTTTGGGGTTTTTAGAGTTGTAGACTAGTGAAAATGGTTAGCATACAATTAGTTCCAACTGTGCACCCCAACCATGAGTCGTATTTTATACAGGAACACACATTTTTAAACCATATAAAGGGATAAAAAAACCATGTGATTTTATGTAGAATGGAATAGGTATTCCACATGGTTGGTGCATGGTTTGTAAACTGTGAGCTATAACCATGTGATGTGGGGTGTGTTTCAGATAGTGAGTCCACACAATTGGAGCATGATTTGAAAAAAAAATTAACCTTATTAAAAGTGTAAAATTGACAATTTTCCCCTCTTCCCATATATTTTTTCACCTATATTTCCTCCCTCATTCAGTTAGGAGATCACCCACATGCACCCTCCTCTTTCCCCCTTCCTCTATAAGAGATATCATTATCCAATTCAAATTTTTATATTCTAATGAAACTTTTAAAGGGAAAGTGTGAACCAAATACAAGTCCAACCAGTATAAACCATAAAATTAAATTAACACAGATCAAGACTACTAGAAATTTATCCTCCCTAGTAAATACATCGATATTTCAAGCCTCCACCATTGCATGATTTATTGGCTATCTGTCTCGTGCATGGTTGCACGGTCCTGATACCGATGGAGAATCCATACCCTCTCATTCATCAAAATCTAAATGGAAATGCTCTGAAGAAAGATTCCTGCTCTGAGTCCTCAGTTGAAGCAATCCTTGTAGTGTGCTAGAAACTCCGTCAAGTTCAATTCAAACTTTAACCAAAATCCAAAATTAGCCACATGTACCGCCCAATTAAAATTTAAAAAAACAAATAATACCCAACATTCAAATCCATATCCAATGCTCAAATCCAGAAAACACCACAAAGTCGACACACCATGAGCTGCACTCTACTCAAGACACCAACCACCAAGGACCACTCACTTCACTACCATCCTCTCATCATCATCCAATCTACAAAACCATCTGCACGTCAACACATCAACAAATACTTCAACCTTTACACCTCATCGCCATCATCCACTCTAAACTAAAAACCTTAAACACCAAAATAGGCAGGCATTGATGACAAACACCCTAAATATCGCCACTCAAACTCACATCCCAAGGGACCATAGATACCTCCACACTGCTTCGCCTCAGATAGATTGGAGGTAACCTGAAACTGGAGAAGAGAAACTAGAAGACATATGCAGAAGGAAATTCCACGCTCAAACCTTTACTGCCTCCATAGTCTTCAAGACAATAAAAAATAAAGAGAACCAAATTTCCAAAAATAGCCGCTACAACAAAAACCACTCTTCTCCAGATCCAAAACCACAGAACACCCCAAAACAAGTCATGAATATCCAAATCCATACCCCTCAACTAGAAATAACCAAAGAAAAAATGAAGAAACAAAAGAAAAAACATCCTAAAAATGAATGAAGTCAAAGGTTAAGAATAAAAAATACATCACCAGATTACCAGTAACCCAAGAACCAAATATCTCTAGAAAAGAACCACATTTCAAACCAGATCCCATGTCCTGTCACTGCCATCCAAAACACCCTCAGAGACCATAACAAACCACCCAACCAGCCCGCATAAGATGATGATGCAAACCTCAATCAAAGAACCTAGATCTCATCCATGGAATAAACTTTGTGCTACTAGAATAATCCCTTTCTAGTTGATATGAAGTGAGGCGGGAAAATGCCAAAAACAAAGAGAAAGGTCATTCTGGTCGAGTCCACGAGGTTGCTGACACCTCCAAGAAAATGAAACTGCAGCCACAGTCACATCGAGGAAACATCTAGGAGGAGATCCAAGCCACGCCGAGGTAGAGGGAGGTGACGATGGAGAGAAACCCTAGTGGTAACGCCCCTTACATGCACATCCCTTATGGGAGATATCATTCATTATTAGTGCATTTTTATTACCATCGGTTACATCAGATGCCTAGAGGTGATTATAAGATTCTACATACCTCTTTTATTTGTTTCTCTTAATTTCATATTTCCTCATGATATTTATGTGGATTATTACCTATTTTTAGGGTTTTGTATGGATCTCTATTTTCTTCCATTCTAGCTCAAATTGAGGGCTGATATATGATTGGTGAATGTTTATAAGTCTAAGATAGGTGGTCTATATTCTTTCCCCTAAAAGTATTGTCATTTATAAAATTTTTCATTGTTCCACACCTAGGTAATTCCAAGCATTGCCTCTAAAATTTATAATTCCATTAATTTCTCTCCTAAAACCTAACTTAGATGTAGTAAATTCCTCCCTTACATCATTGGTGGTTGAGATCCTCAACTCAGACCACCCCTTAGGGTGAGTTCAGCTTAACTCCCATAAAAACTCACTTTTTATGAAACCAAAACATCTCATAAGGTATGTTTGGTTTGAAACTTATTAAATCCACAACTTATTCATCCCTTATGCAATGAAACCACCCCTTAGGGTGTGTTTGGATTTGAATTATTTAAAGACCATACCTATAGTGTAACCAATACATCACCTTAGAATGTGTTTGGTTTGGAAACTAATAAAGAACCCAAGTTCTTTTTTGATTTAATCAACCATTAAGTGGTGTTTGGCATGTCACTTAAATAATGGAACTCTCAGATGGACCATGTGAATGTCATGGGTTACTTAAAAAATTTTAAGAACTTAGGGTGTCCTGAAAAAATGATATAGTCCAATTTCATTTCTTGTTATTTACTTCTAAAAATAAATAGTCTAATTTAATTATCAAATGATATAAGTACCTTATGGGAAACCTTGGGAGACACCTTCAAGGTTTTGGTTTAATTTTAACAAAATCCTTGATATGATTACTTTTCTTATGCCTATGAATTATACCATGAATTCCTTGGATTCCATTTCTAGAATTAATTGTCACTTATGAATTATTACTAAGGGAACCTTAGAGTATATAAATTTAAAAAATGGTGTTGGTATGTTGTGATACCCTTAATGAAATACAATAACTTGATAATGGGATTATATAATTAAATAGTTTCACAATTAATGAAAGTTTTAGGTATGTTTTAACTAAAAGAAATTGAGACATATTGTGTGCTTTCCTTGATTAATTTTCCTTTTTCTTTCCTAATGACCTTATAGTTGTATAATATATCATTATAATGAGACTGATTATGGTTTTAAAGTGAGACTAGCCATGGAAAAGTCTTGGATTCCACTTTTGAATGCCAAGAATGGATATGATAGATGTTAAATGATTCATTGATGTGATTGCCAAGGGATAATACTACCTTGGATCTAGTCAATTTCTTATATCCATGAATACCTTTTCCTAAAAATGATGATTGACCTATAAAATTCAACAACACTAGAATTCATAGGAACAACTCCCATATTCAGCTTGGTATCCTTAGACACAAAATACCTTGGATTATCTCCTTGGGTTCCAATCCAACCTCCCCCGATATTACCTTGGATTATATCATCAGGGTATGTTAGAGTCATTTTACAAAGTGTAATGCTGAGGTTTCATCCCTCATATTCTACTCCAAATCCAACACTATGGATTGATCAATATGGGATGGATCTCTAGTTCTACACATAGAATACATTAGAGTATTCCTTGGATTTTCCTAGTTCTGATACATGGGAATGGCCATACCCATTCCATGGATTCACCTATGATTATTTTTTTAGACACCTAGTCTTATAGTCATGGGTTTTATTATAGCTCTACTATTTATATGGCTAGAGACAAATAAACTAGGCTGAAGTAGGTGGTATTTCCTGGTTCACCCAAACCTTATTACTTTTCTTATTTATATACTATTTTATAAAGGTTGGGGCCGAAGCCTCAATTTATTATTAAAGAAAATACCTCTTTAGACTAGATAGAGGGTGACCCATTACATAGCCCGAAGGCCCAAGGCCAAGTGGCCTACATACAGGGCTAGAAAGCCCATTTTTTGGCCCAAAGGACCCCTCGGTGAACAGTACTGCTACAGTACCCGTGCTGCTACAGTGCCTGCTACAGTACAGCTGCCACTACAGTACCTACAACAGTCCCTCTGCCGCTACAGTGCTGCCGCTGCTACAGTCCACTGCTGCAACAGTACTGCTACAGTGACCTGCTACAGTGACCTGCTACAGTACTACTACAGTGCCCTGCTATAGAACTCGGGAATTCTCCCCTGCCCGGATTTGATCTTGGGTCTTTTGGATGCCAAGCAGGAGCCTGAACCACTAGGGTACAAGCTCGTTAGCTTATTTATATACTATACACTGTCATGTTTTATACTCGTAGACTGGAAATTCATTAGACACCATTGGTGGGGCCTATTGAGTTTTACTCATAACCTATTTGGGTCGCTGCTTGGTACCCATGAAATTATCACAACTGCAGTCGGAATTGGATAGTTATTTTTTCTATTAATTTTCCAAGTCTAGGACTTGGGATAAGAGATTTTGAATGAGTATATACTTATATTACCTATAATATTTGGATATTTATGTTTATTTAGTTATTTTAATCTTTCACTGTACTTGTACTACCTACTATATGTACTTTTGTTTGATAGTTATTCATCATAATGGGTTATATGGATACTTATTATTTAGTTTTCAGAATATAAGTAGATTATTATCCATATACAATTTATTCATTTATCTATCCCTCCATTATATTTAGTATTGATCTAGATGGTATATTCTCCCCACCGTACCATTATTAAATCCTCACTGTTAGTCAATAAACTCTGGTATATAGGGAGGTATGCTTGAGGCCGTGTGGTCCTCTAGCTTAGTTACTTATAAGTGAACCTACTCGGGGATGTCACAGGAGGTGTGGCAGATGAGTTCCTTTGATTTGTGTGTTTGAGGAAATTTTTGATATACTAAGGTTTCAGAGGAAACCCTGGTTGTGTAAAATAAGAGGGTAAGGGGAAGGATAGATTCAAGTAGTAGAGGCTTATGACTTGGAGGCTCCGACCATGATTTGAGGTACGACCATTGTATTATTTTCTTAAAATTTATTTTTATTACACTATCACAAGTATTTTTTTTCTTGATCTCATCCTATATTCAAGACCTAGAGAAGCTAGTGGATCCTTTTAGCTTTACCCTTTCATTTAGAGGCTCTTACTAGGGGATATTCTATGATCAAAAACTTCAACTGATAGTGTGACTTAAATCTTAGAGGATAGAGATTCTCATGGGATCTCTCCATGGTGGTGGTGAGGCCCTACAATTTTTTACTCGATATGGACTAATTAAAAATTACCTATACCCACTATGATTATATCTAGTAATGGATGCAATGTACCTAAGTTGGCAGAGGATTACAAAGACATCATCCCTGAGGATGTGTCTGGATTACATCCCCATTGAAAGATCTAAATTTTCATAAGACCTACACCATGGGATAACCTTGATATCTGCACTAGCATATCAGATGACCTTTTAGAGCTATAATAGTTGAAGGTACATTTGGAGGGTCTACAAAGGAAGGGATCCATTAGACCTGGTGTGTTTTCCTAGGCAACCTAGTTTTGTTTGATAAGGAAATGGATGAGAGATCAATGTTATGAGTGTATTATCATCTATTAAACCAACATACTATCATGATTACATATCCAATTTCAAGAATTTATGTCCTCTTGATTAGTTAAAAGGGGATGAGGTGTTTCACAAGGTTTTAATTTAGGTTATGTTATCACTAGATCTAGGTTCTAGGTGATTCCCTTCAGTGTGAAAAATGCACCAGTAGAGTTCATGGGACTCATGAACCGAATCTTTCATCCCTTCTTATAATGATTTTTCATAGTCATCATAGATGAAATATTCATGTACTCACCATTAGTGGAGGATCACACAAGATATTTGAGGAAGGTTTTGGACTTACTCTGAGAGAGTGAGATTTATGGGAATCTCTAAAAGTGTTATTTCAAGATTTGAGAGGTCCACTTCTCAGAACATGTCATATTAGAAGACATAGTATTAGTGGACCCACCAAAGGTTTAGATGATTCTAGCTTGGGATCCAATCAAGATCATGGATATGGTACACATATTTCTTGGGTTGATAAGATATTATTGGATATTTGTGATCAATTTATCTAGGATTGGGGCACTATGACTACTTTTACCTGAAAGGGACAACCTTTCGTTTGGATAGATAAGTATCAATAGAGTTTTTAGTTTCTAAGATAAAGGTTAACAAGTGCCCACATATTGATATTAGTAGAGGAGGGTGTTGAGTACATGGGGTTCTATATCGACTCTAGATCTGGGCTTGAATTCATTATGATGTAGAGGCATGAAATGATTCTTATGGGTCCTAATAGCTGATACCCCATGAGAAAAATTACAAGATCTATGAATTAGAGCTAGAAGTGGTAGTTGTCTCCCTGAAGTCTTAGTGAAATGATATTATGGGAGAGTGATTCATCATATTTTTGGACCATAGGAGTATTAGGAATATATTTTCATGGAAATATCTTAACCTGAGGTAGAGGTTATGGATAGATTTTTTGTAGGTTTATGGATTTGAGATAGTCTATACTTTTGGGAAGGGAAACATGGAAGCAGATGATCACAGTAGGGATTTTTGTTTGTAATTTTTGAGTGAGGAGATAAATTAGTTGACCTCTTTGTAGTTTACCCTTACAGATGAAGATGTTTTAGAATAATTCCAGTTAATGGTTGTCACCCCTATTCTTCTTCATCATGTTAGGGAGGTATAACTTAGCGATATTCATTTTGTGACCATACAAGACCAGATATCCACTAGACATGATCCTGATGGATTTTCTAAAGGTGGGGAGAACACTAACCCTATTCGTGGATAAATTATGGTACCATTAAAATTTTAAGAGGATGTTTTAAGGGATTTTTACAATTCCCCCCTTAGTGGTACATCTAGGAGAGGTGAATATATACTAGGATTCTATGGAATCGGTTTTGTTAGACAAGGATATAGTAGAGTGTTACCGAGTTTATCTCTTGATTCCCCACCTAAAAATAGGTGAAGGCTGAGTTGCTTGGATGAAAGTATAAATAGGATGATATCTTCATGGATTTTATAAAGGGACTTCCACGATAAGTGAGAGGTCATGAAACTATATGGGTGATCATAGACCAACTTACTAAATCAACCCAATTTCTATCCATATGAGATAAAATTTTAGTGGAGAGTTGGGGATGCCAATTAATGCAAGAGATAGTCTGGATACATGGAATTTACTTGATGATTATTTTAGATTGTGACACTTTATTCATATAACGATTATGGAGAGGATTATAAGAGGCTTTGGTACTCAATTGAGGTTGTAACGTCTCAAAACAGAACAACCACCCGAATAGAGATAAACGGGTCAGGTGTTACTAACCTTAGGCTCACCTCCCCAAACACCAAAGGCTGCAGAAAAGGGTGTAAATAGGTATTATGAGGAGGCTATACCCTCTTGGTGGAAAATAAGGTACTGGTCTAAGTATAATATAAAATAAGAGACTATGCATACTCAAACCAGACCCTCATAGTAGAAATGCAATCAATATAAGATCAATTAACATAAGCAATATAGAGACAAGCATAGTGGAAAGTAAAAAAACAGAACGCTGAACACCACTTATAACAACTACTGAAACAAAAAAGAATGAATTCAAAATAGTTAATACATGTAAATACTAATGGCACCCATGGATAACGAAGATTAACTACAAAATAAAGTAAGCATGATGATATAAGAAAGAAAGAAAAAAAAAGTAACTCCAGCAAGGAATGACCTCAGGGTCCATTCCAAATTCCCATGAAACAACTAATATGATCCACTCCTGAAGCTGATCTCTTTCCTGCATGTAAATCCATAAAGTCTACCCACGTCCTGAAGGGTCCATATAGGGTGTGAGATGAATCTTAGTAAAACACCACCCAATGATGCGTACCTATTATAGGTGTGTAAGCAGGCATGAATCTATAAGGAAAGTAAAAAATATGATACAAAATGTAAAAACAACCACCCCTGGTGCTCAACAGCCACTAGGGAGCATCACCTGCTACAACCAACACCAGAATCCCAGACACGTAACCAGCACCACGTGCCTCCTAACGCCACATGTCTCAAGTACTGATGTCCTGAAGGCAAGCCCAGGAAATAGCAACTCAACACTATGTGCCTTCTGACACCTCATGTCTCAAGTACCAACGTACCATAGGCACGCCCAAGTAGTAATAACCTGGCACAATGTGCCTTCTGAAACCTTGTGTCTCAGGTACAGATGTCCCATAGGCACGCTGAAATAATCTTAAGGCTCCTCACCTTCTACGTGGCTTCTATGACAAGCACCCCCAAACAATAATCACCTAACCAAAAATATGGGTGCCTCTACCCATACAAGAAGTCAAAACCACCTCATCATGGAGTCATCTATGTGCACACAACCAAAATCATGGGTGATAGGTTATCAAAAAATTTAGAACCCAAGCCACAACATCTCTGTAACCTTGTGACCCTGTAACCATGTCACTCAGAATCTGATGCACTTGCCATCCAAGTTACCCATGCCTTGCCCAACTTGACAGTCCAACTGCCTCAAAATGATGTCCATGAAGCCCAATCCCATGGTAAAACCACCCAATAATCCAGGACAATCCCAACCTGTTCTCAACATCATTCAAGAATATACGGTCCACACCCAATACAACCCAAAGGTTCTAGAATATGCAATTCAACAATTACATATTTATCACATTTAAACAAATCACATAAACAGGTAAAGAATCTAAATAGTTGAATTGAACTAGCCCAATGGCTATCACACAACATACATGAGGTCTTGAATACCTCTAACAAGACTAATAATGCTTTACCAAATTAAACATACTAGTTTAAAACAATGAATACCAATTATAACCATTTTGGTATCCGAGCCAAAATGTTCGAATGAGCATCGGCCTCTCACCCAACCTTGCTCAAGAAATTTAGACAATAGGGTCTGCCCAAAGTCACCCCATGGGTCTAACAATTAATTCAATATGCAATAGAAGATAAAATGAGTCCTTCTCAAAAATACTCGAAGACGCACCAAAGGCCGCACCACCCAAATGTCCATGAAAACACAAAACAATGTATGAAACGCCTACCACGAACTAGTACGATGATCCTCCTCTAGTATCAGCCTCTATTTTTTTTCTAAAACATAGTAGATCTACAAAATGAGAATTAATTATCAAACCCCTATAACTCGGTTTAGAATAGAAATCAAGATGAAAGGATCAAGTGGAATCATGGCCTTACCAAGGGGGTTACAATGGATAAAACAGTGTGTGAAACGGGGTTCAGACGGACAATCGAGAGGGGTTTCTTCCTCTGGCACTGCTCCTTGCTCAAACCCATCAAGGGTTCTTCCCAGAAACATAAAACAAGGCTACTTCCCATTTTAACGAAAAGAGAAATAAATGGAATGTATATATGAGTAGATGTTGTGTGTATCATTTTATTATTCCTAAGATGACTGGAATTTCACTGAGGACCTACCGACATGACTACACGGCATGTACGAGACTATACACGGCGTGTCCTTGGTTTTCACCTCTAACTCTCCAACATACCTAGACGCTAGGTATATCCCTCATACACGGCTAGAATACACGATGTGTATTAAGAGTAAACAGTGTGTACTTGGTTAAACATCTCTATCTAGACAATACGCCTACATACCATGTATGACCTTCTCACATAGAAAGGTTACACGATGTGTACTGGGAAGTACATGGCGTGTAACCTGGAAATTTACAGAATATGTCCATATTCCCCTGTCTTCTCAAAAACTATTAAAAAGAATCCAAAAATGAAAAAAGAGACATGTACCTAAAATAAAGAACTAGGTTCTTACAAACCCCATCCTTAAATAAATTCGACCTCAAAATTCCCTTCTAAGGGTGGTGAAAAAAGATTCCAGAACAAATCTGGCCCAAAACTCAAATCAATCAATGGTCTATCGACCTGTTTTTGGACCCATGGTCCTCCCGTGATGCATCATCACCCCTTCACCCTATCAAGTTCCCCTATGTCGTTCCCGACACCCAAACATATCCTGAACCACATTGATGTCTACCTTCACGAGGTTTTGCATCCCATGGATGATCAAAATAAATCCTAGTGTGAGGAACCTCAAGTAACCCACATCCTCAATGCCTCAATGCCCACAGAACCTATAGTATTCCATATCCTCGATGCTCCTGATGAAACACATATCATATATATATATATATATATATATATCATGCACCTGTAATGGTGCCAATCCCATTGAATATCATCTGGTTAGTCCACATATATCCTATGCACCTCGTGCACTAAAAACAAACATACCATAACAGGCCATGCCAAAAAGAAAACAAGAAAATCACGACCATGCCCACGATGTACCTCTGACCTTTGTTGGATCACCAACCTACTTAGCATATGGAATCTCCATAGCATGCACCTGGCCTAAAGTACGACTGGTTGATGCTTGAACTCCCTATGGTGCTTCTCTAGTCACCGACCACTAAATCCTCAGTTGGGTCCCACTGTCTCTACCACATCCTCTGTGTGTAGTTGAGCCTTGACTAACCTCACCTGGTACCAATACTAAATGAACCCTAAACTCCAATGTATACCCTGGTCCCTTCCTGTCGGCAGTCTAAGAAGGATGCCTGCAGAACCTCTCTAAATGTCCGACCTATCCACATGCTCTACAATCCTTTGGAGGCTTATCAAACTGAGTTCAAACATGACCAAGCTTCCCACACTGAAATAAAACCACTGATGAACTACCAGGAGTTGGTATAACGAAGTCCTTGTCCTGAATTCCCTACTGGAAGTCATCCCGATCTCACTTCCTACTATCTAAACCATCATCTGAAGCCACCGTCTAGCTAAAACGAGATTTTTCCATAAAGTTTCCCTCGACTATGAGTGCCTGATTCACCACCTTCGAGAATGAGGTTAACCTGAAGATGTTTACCTATACCTTAATGGCATTCTGTAAGGCATATTCAAAGAACCTCACCATTGAGGAGTCCTTGCTTACCATTCTAGGTGAAAATTGAGACAACTCAGTGAAGGTATCTTCATAGTCCATGAAAGACATTTTACCCTATGGGAGGATCAAGAACTCCCTAGATCTCTCTTCCCTCAGCATCTCCAAGAAAAAGTGCTCGAAAAACCTATACTTGAAGTACTTATAGGATAGTCCTTCATGTCTGCGAGCCTGAACCTACACATCCCACCAATGATTCTCTGGTCCTCTCATCATATATGTCTCCAGCTTGACCCTCCACCCGGGAGGCATCGCTAGCTGCTCGAAGATCATATGCATGCTCTCTATCCTGTTCTCAGCCACCTGTGGACCACCCTCACCCTAGAAATGCAGTGGGTGATGCGATTGGAACTCCCACGTCAGATATTCCGTAGAGGTATTTGTACCCTACACGCTTTTATCAATTCCCTACAAGACACGTACCAGACTAGATTAGAGCTTCTCATCGATCCACGACCCGAACACTGCCAAACTCGGCTGCTGCACTGCCTGAACTGTATCCTAAACCTAATCTTGTCCCTGAGACTGTACCTACGACTCATGATCTTCCTGTCCCTCAGGTTTCTAAACCTGATCATGCTCCTGAAACACTGTACCCTCACCCACCTAATGTTCCATTGAGCCGTCTAATAGGAACCTTATGAATACCATAAATGGTCAGAAAACCCACATATATGACAATATATATACATATAACCAAGATAAGGAAAGTAGTAAAGAGGAAGATCATAATAACTACCCCTACTGTCCCCCACCTCAACCATGATCCATGACATCCTAGCCTCACAACCTCCTTACCCACCCTCAACATAGCCAAATATCTAAAGTACCTTAGGCCATACATGTACTAACAACCATCCTTACCTCAAACTGATGACCAAGTCACCCAATCCTGGTGATCAACATCACCTCAGTCATAGTACCTGTCTACACATATACAATCCAGTCCCAAATCTCTTGCCACATTCAATTTTACATAGTTAAAAGTATGGTATATTACATTGAAATAAATATGTAATTTTATTAGGAATTTCACCTTTCACGTTTCAAAAGCATATATAGCATGGAAATTGATATTATTCACATGGTATTGTCATTTCTCAAAGAATAGGTGCAGTTCCAAAAGTGAAATACCCTAAAAAATGTTCTTATCAAAAGCCAAACTATCACACCTTTCCATACCGGGCCAAGGTCCAATTTCTCCCTTACCTCATAGGGTCAAGGGTCATATATCATAACCAATAACATCACACACCAAGTGAGCCACCAAAGTGAAAATCATATAAAATATAATCTGAGAAAAAGAAAAACAGAAATTCCCACCCAAGGAAACTTGGTCCATCCCTCATACCTAGGGCTGTAGGCACCCAAGAATAATCTAGAAACCTAGTTCCAATGACAACCTATCTCCAGTATACTATATCGCAAATAGTAAAACCAACAGAAATAAAAAGGTAGTCTCGATCTCATTAATAGTCAGTAAAAAGTTTCTACTAAATCCCTATCAAGAAAAAACTTCATTGATACCACTTTGTAACATCCCGGACCCGAACAACCACATGAATAGTGCTAAACTGGTCGGGTGTTACTAAACATAGGCACACCTCCCTGAATTCCAAAGGATTACGACTAGTAGTAAGGGTGTAAACAGGTATAATGAGGAGGCTATACCCTCTCGGAGGAAAATAAAGTACTGGTCGGAGTATAATATAAAAGAGGATACGCTACAGACTTAAATCAGACCTGCATAGCAGAAACACAATCAATAGAAGATAAATAAGCGGAAGAAATATAGAGACAAGCACAATAGAATGTAACAAAACAGCTTGTTGAACAACACTTATAACAACTACTGAAACAAAAAAGCATGCATTCCAAGATGGTCGTACATGTCAATAACAATGGAGCCCATGGCTAACCAATAATAGCTAAAAAATAAAGTAATCATGTTTATATAGGAAAGAATGAAAAAAGTAACTCTATCTAGAAATGACCTCAAGGTCCATGCCAAATTCCCATGCAGCAGCTAATACATTCCAGATCCTGAAGATGATTCTTTCCTACACATAAATCCATAAAGTCTACACACGTTCCGAATGACCTATGTAGGGTGTGAGATGAATCTCAGTAGGATACAACCTAATGGTGAGTACCTAGTATAGGTGTTTAAGTATGCATTCATCTATAAATAAAGTGAATAGTATGATGCACAATGTAAACACAACCTCTCCTGGTGCTTCATAGCCACCAGGGAGCGTCATCTGCTATGACCAACACTGGAATCTCAGTCATGTAACTAGTACCATGTGCCTCCTAACACCACATGTCTCAAGTAACAACATCTCGAAGGCATGCCTAAAAAATAATAACCCGACACCATGTTCCTCCTGACATCTCGTGTCTCAAGTACCGACATCCCATAGGCATTCCCAAGCAGTAGTAAACTTGCACCATGTGCCTCCTGACACCTCATGTATCAGGTATTGATTTCCCATAGGCATGACCAAACAATATGAAGGCTCCTCACCTTCCATTTGGCTTCTACAACAAGCACACCCAAACCATAATCACCTAACCATAACTACGGGGCCCTCTACCCACACGAGCGGTCAAAACCACCTCATCACAAATTAATATATGTGCACATGACCCGAATCATGGGTGAGAGGTAATAAATAAATTTATAACCCAATATAAAACCTCTCTGGCACCTCGTTCCCCTATGACCATGTCACTCAGAATCCGATGACCTTGCCATCCAAGTAACCCGGTCCTTGCCCAACCTAACAGTCCAACTGCCTCAAACTGATGTCTATGATGCCCAATCTCATGGTCAAACCACCCAATAATCTGAGCCAATCCCAACCTTGTGATCAACATTATTCAAGAATATACATGCCATTCCCAACACAACCCAAAGGTTCTAGCATATGCAATTCAACAATTACATATTTATCACATTTAAACAAATCACACAAAAATGCAAACAATCTAAACAGTTGAATTGCACTAGACCAACAACTATCACATAGCAGAACTAAGGTCTTGAATACCTATAACAAGCCTAATAATGATTTTCCAAATAAAACATACCAGTTTAAAACAATGAAAACAAATTATAGCCATTTTGGTACCCCACGCCAAAATGTCCCAATGAGTGTTGGCCTCTCACCCGAACTTGCTCAAGCAATTTAGGCAATAGGGTATTCCCAAATGCATCCCATGTGTCTAAAAGTAAATTTAATATGAAATAGAAGATAAAATGGGTCCCTCTAAAAAATACCTGAAGACGCACCAAAGGTCACACCACCCAAATTTCCATGAGAACACAAAACAAGGTATGCACCACCTACCTCGATCTAGTATGATGATCCTTCTCTAGTATCAACCTCTAATTCAGTCTAAAACACGGAAGATCTACAAAACTAGAATTAACTCTCAAACCCCTATAACTCGGTTTAGAATAAAATCAAGAAGAAAGGCTCAAGAGAAATCAGGGCCTTACCAAGAGGGTTCCAATGGATCAAATGGTGTGTGAAACGGGGTTCAAACAAACAATTAGGAGGGGTTTATTCCTTCGACATTGCTCCTTGCTCAAACCCATCGAGGGTTCTTCCCAAAAACATAAAATGAGGCTACTGCATGTTTTAATGAAAAATGAAATACACGATGTGTATATATGATTACAAGCCATGTATATAATTTTACTAGTTCCTAAGATGGATGGAATTTCACCGTGGACCTTCTGACATGACTACACAACGTGTACGAGGCCATACACAACATGTCCTTGGTTTTCCCCCTCTAACCCACTGACTTACCCACACGTCATGCATATACCTCATACACGTCTAGACTACACGGCGTGTACTAAGAGTTCACAACATGTAATTGGTTAAACATCTCTATTCGAAAAACGTGCCTACATTTCATGTATGACCTTCTCACACGAAAAGGGTACACAACATGTACTAGGAAGTATATGACATGTAACTTGGAAATTTATAGAATATGCCCCGATTGCCCTATCTTCTCAAAAATAGTTAAAAACAACCCGAAAATGAAAAAAAGAAACCCATAACTCAAAAAAAAGAAACAAGTTCTTACAAACTTCCTCCCTTAAAGAAATTCATTCTCGAATTTCCCTTAAAAGGGTAGTGAGGAAAGATTCCCGAACAACTCTGGCCCAAAACTCAAATCAATCAAAGGTCCATCGACCTGTTTCCAGACCCATGGTCCTCCTATGATGCATCATAACCCCTGAACCATATCAGGTTCTTCTGTGTTGTTCCTGACACCCAAACATATCCCGCACCACATCAGTGTCCGCATCTATGAGGTCCTTCATCCCATGGATGCTCAAAACAAAATATGGTGTCTTGAACCTCATGTGACCTGCATCCTCGATGCCCAATGCCCATGACACCTCCTGTATTCCTCATCCTTGATGCTCCTGATTCCATACATGTCATATATATATATATATATATATATATATATAAATATATCACACACCCGAAATGGTACCAATCCCACTGACTAGCATCTGGTCAGTCCATATATATCTTGTGCACCTCGTGTACTCAAAAAAGACATTCCATAATAGGAAATTCCAAAAATAAAACAAGAAAATCATGTCCATGCCCGCAGTGTACCTCTTTCCATCGTCATCTCATAAGCCTGCTCAGCCTCTGGCAGCTCCACGGTGTGCACCTGGACTGATGTACAACTGCTTGATGCCTAACCTCCCTTCGGTGCTACTCCAGTATTTGACCAATGACCCCTCAGTTGGGTCCCACTGTCTCTACCAAATCCTCCATGTCCAGCTGAGCCTCATCTTACCTCACCTAGTACTGATCCTGAATCGATCCCGGATGCCACTGTCTGTCATGGTCCCTACCTTCCGGCTATCTGAGAAGGCTGCCTGCAGAACGTCTCTAGATGTTCGACATATAAACATGCCTAAAAATTCTTTGGAGTCCTATCACATTGAGTTCAGACATTCCATGGCTTCCCAAACTGAATTTAAACCACTTATGAAATATCAAGAGGTGGTCTGGATGAGTCCTTGGCCTGACTTCCCTGCTAGAACTCATCCCAACCTCACTTCCTGCTACCTGCACCATCACTTGAAGCCACCGTCCGACTCAAACATATTTTTTACATTAAGTTTCCCTCAGCTATGGGTTCATGATTTACCACCTCCAAGAATGAGGTCAACCTGAATATGTTTACCTTTACCTTAATGGCATCCCATAATCCATCTTTGAAGCACCTCACCCTCATGGTGTCATCGCTTACCATACCTAGTTCAAAGCATGACAGATCAGTGAAGGTAGCTGCATAGTCCGTGACAGACATGTCACCCTACTAGAGGCTCAAGAACTCACGAGATCTCTCTTCCCTCAGTGTATCTAGGAAAAAGTGCTTGAAAAACCTGTCCTCAAAGTCCTTCCAGGACATTCCTTCATGTCTGCGAGCCTGAACCTACATATCCCACCAACACTTCTCTAGTCCTCTCATCATGTACGTCTCCAGCTTGAACCTCCACCCTGGGGGAGTCTCTAGCTACTCAAAGATCATCTTTATTCTCTTTATCCAGTTCTCAGCCACCTATGGACCATCCTCACCCTAGAAAAGAGGTTGGTGTTGTGACTGGAACTCCCACATCAGATATTCCATTGAGGGATCTGTACCCTGCATGCTTCTATCAAATCCCTACAATACACGTACCAGACTAGATCAGAGCTGCTCGCCGAGCCACAACCTGAATACTTCCAAACCTAGTTACTACTCTGCCTATACTAGATCCTGAACCCGATCCTTTCCCTAAGCCTATACCTACAGCTCATGCTCTTCCTGTCCCTTAGGTGTCTGAACCTGACCGTGCTCCTGCGGTATTGTACCCTCACCTGTCTGAAGTTTCATCGATCCTTCTTGGAGGAACCCGCTGAATACCATAAATGTTCAGACAACCCACATATATATATATATATATATATATAATTAAGATAAAGAAATCAATAAATAGGAAGTGTATAACAACTACCCTTACACTCCTCCACCGCAACCATGCCCCAAAACATCCCAGCCTCATAGCCTCCTTAACCGCCCTCAATAGAGCTATGTATCTAAAGTATCTCAGGTTATGCCCATCCCAAAAACCATCGTTGCATCAATTTGATAACCAAGTCACCAAATCTTGGTGATCAACATCACCTCAGTCATAGTACTTGCCTGCTCATATACAATCTAGGCCCAAATCTAATACCACATGAAATTTTATATAATTAAAATCATGGAATATTACATTGCAATAAACAAGTAATTTTATCAAGAATTTCAAATTTCACATTTAAAAGGCATCAATAACATGGAAATTGATATTACTAACATTTTATTATCACTTAACAAAGCATACATGCAGTTATGAAATTGAAATAACCTAAAAAACGTGCCTATAAAATGCCAAACAATCACACCTTTCATACCGGGCCAAGGCCTAATTTCTCCATTATCTCACAGGGTCAAGGTTCACATATCACAACTAATAACATCACACAACAAGTGATCCAATGAGGTGGAAATCATATAAAATATAATATGAGCAAAAGAAAAACAACAATTTCCACCCAAGGAAAATTGGTCCATCCCTCGTACTTGGGGATACAGGCACCCAAGTACAAGCTTGAAACCCAGTTCCAATGATAGCCTATCTCCAGTATACCATATCCCAAATAGTAAAACCATTAGAAATAAAAGTTTTTCTTGATCTCATTAGTAGTTAGTAAAAATCTTCCACTAAATCTCTGTCAAGAAAAAACTCCTTTGATACCACTTTGTAATGTCCCAGACCCGAAAAACCACCTGAATAGTACTAAACGGGTCGGGTATTACTAAACTTAGGCGCAACTCCCCAAACACCAAAGGATACCGACTAGAAGCAAGAGTGTAAACATGTATAGTGGGGAGGATATACCCTATTAGAGGAAAATAAGGTACTGGTCCAAGTATAATATAAAATAAGAGACTCTATAGACTCGAACTAGACTTACATAGAAAAAACACAATCAATAACAGACAAATCAGCAGAAGAAATATAGAGACAAGAGAAACAGAATGTAACAAAATATCTTGATGAACACCACTTATAAAAACTATTGAAACAATAAATCTTGCATTCACAGCAGGTCATAAAAGTCAATCACAATGGTGCCCATGCCTAACCAACAGTAGCGGAAAAATAAAGTAAGCATGCTGATACAAGAAAGAAAGAGAAAAAAGTAACTCCATCTAGGAATGACCTCAGGGTCCATGCCAAATTCCCATTAAAAAGATAATATTATCCATCTCCTGAAGCTGATCTCTTTCCCACACATAAATTCATAAAGTCTATACGCATCCCAAAGGGACCGCGTAGGCTATGAGATGAATCTCAGTAGGATACCACCCAATTGTGCGTACCTAGTATAGGTGTTTCAGTAGGAATGCATCTATAAGGAAATTAAACAGTATGATTCACTATGTAATCACAACCTCCCCTGGTGCTCAGCAGCCACCAGGGAGTGTCACTTGCTACGGCCAACACCGAAATCTCAGTCACATAATCAGCACCACGTTCCTCCTAACACTACATGTCTCAAATACCGATGTCCCGAAGGTACACCCAATCTAAAGTAACCCAACACCATGTGCCTCCTGACACCTCATGTCTCAAGTACCGACATCCCATAGGCACGCCCAAGCAGTAGTAACCTGGCACCATGTGCCTCCTGACACCTCATGTCTCAGGTACCAACGTCCCATAGGAATTCCAAAAAAACTATAAAGCATCCTCACCCTCCATGTGAGTTCTACAGTAAGCACCCCCAAACCATAATCACCTAAACACAACTATGAGAGACTTTACCCACACGAGCGGTCAAAACCACCTCATCATAGAGTCATCTATGTGCACATGACACAAATCATTGGTGAGCGGTAATCACCAAATTTAGAACCCAATTCACAACCTCTATAGCACCTCGTGCCCCCACGACCATGTCGCTCAGAATCCTATGGCCTTGCCATTTAAGTAACCCGGTCCTTGCCTAACCTAACAGTCCAAATACCTCAAAAAAACATCCATGACGCCCAATCTTGTGGTCAAACCACCCAATAATATAGGCCAAGCCCAACCTATGATCAACATCATTCATGAATATATGGGCCACGCCCAACACAACCAAAAGGTTATAGCATATGCAATTCAACAATTACATATTTATCACATTTAAACAAATCACATAAAGAGGAAAAATGATCTAAACAGTTGAATTACACTAGCCCAAAGACTATCACACACCAACAATGAGGTCTTGAATACCTATAACAAGCCTAATAATTCTTTACCAAATCAAACATACCAGTTTAAAACAATGTTGACTAATTATAACCATTTTTGGTACCCCATGCCAAAATGTCCCAATGAGAATCGAACTCTCGATCATCCTTACTCAAGCAATTTAGGAAATAGGGTATTCCGAAAGGCATCCCATGGGTCTAACAAATGATTAAATATTTAATAATAGATAAAACTGGTCCCTCTCAAAAATACCCGAAGACGTGCCAAAGGCCGTGACACCCAAATGTCTATGAAAACACAAAATAAGGTATGAACCACCTACCTCGAACTAGTACGATGATCCTCCTATGGTATCAACCTATAATTCATTCTAAAATATGGTATATCTTCAAAATTATCATTAATGCTAAAACCCCTATAATTCAGTTTAGAATAGAAATCAAGAAGAAAGGCTCAAAAGGAATCAAAGGATTACTAAGGGGTTCTAATGGATCAAATGGTGTGTGAAACAAGGTTCAAATGGACAATCAGGAGGGGTTTATTCCTCCATCACTGCTCCTCTCTCAAACCTATCGAGGGTTCTTCCCAAAAACATAAAATGAGGATACTACCCATTTTAACGAAAAAAATACATGGCATGTATATATGAGTACATGCCATGTGTATCATTTTACTGTTCCTAAGACGACTAGAATTTCTCCGGGGACCTACTGACATGACTACATGGCTTGTACGAGTCATTAAATGGTGTGTCCTTGGTTTTTCCCATATAACTCGCTGACATACCAACATGCCATGTATATACCTCATATAGGACTAGACTACACAACTTATACTAAGAGTACACGGTGTGTACTTGGTTAAAAATCTATATCCGAACAACACGCCTACACACCATGTATGACCATATCACACAGAAAGGGTACATGGCGTGTACTAGGAAGTACACGACCTGTAACCTAGAAATTTTTAGAATATGTCTAGATTACCCTGTCTTCTCAAAAATAGTCAAAAACAACCTGAAAATGAAAAAAAGAAACCCATACCTCTAAGAAAGAACCAAGTTCTTACAGAGGTTGAGAACAATGTTCCACCCTTATAAATACATCCAGATAGAGCAAACCATTCATGTTCTAAAGGACATGCTCTGGGTTTTCATGTTGAATTTTTGGATGTAGCTAGGATGATCATATACCCTTGGTGGAGTTATGTGTGATAACAATTACCACTCCACCATCGGTGTGGCACCATTTTAGACCCCATATAGAAGACCCTGCAGGCTACCATTATGCTAGTTTAAGTTAGGGGGACAACACTTATGGGCCTATAGTGGGTACTAACAATGATAGGGAAAGTAAATAGCATCCAATAGTTGATGAGGACTACCCAAATTCATTATAATCCCTATGTAGGATAATGATATGTGCCTTTGGAGTTTGATGAGGGAGACCATGTGATCCTAAAGGTCTCACATTGGTAAGGAATGCAGAGAGTTGGTGAAGGTGATAAGTTATATCTATTATTCATTGACCCTATCCAAATACTGCATAGGGTGGGTGATGTGGCATACTTCTTATCCTTACCACCATAGTTAGTTCGGGTGCATGATGTATTGCGTTTGTCGTTGTTGAGGTGATATGTTCAAAACCCATCACACATTATTGACTGGAGAAAATAGGATATTGAGGATATAGTTACCTCTTTGGGGTTCCCAGTGGTGTTTGAGGAATCAGAAGGAGAATATCTTTCATGGGAGAGTGTTTCCATTAGAATGTGTTCTTAGATAACCCAAGAACCTCCAGGAGAGTTTGTGAGAGTGGAAAAACCAAATGTGAGATAACTTTACTCAAATGTTTGAGGTGTTTTTTTTATTTTAATGATAAAAATACTTGAATGTGGGGGGAATTTAGCGATCCCAAAATTTTTGTTTGATACTTTGGAATATTTCAAATAATATTTTTCGAGTAATGTGTAGAGTCAGTATGGAATTCCAGGGTCCATGGAGACTAGATGTTGATATATTAAAAATAATCAAGTTATTATGTTACACACATGTGAGTTTTTATAAATAATGTAATAACTCTTGAACAATGTATCATATGAAAAAATTGAAACCTCTGTTAAATCTAGAACATGTTTTTTAGCTTAGTAATGACATAATATTTGTACACATCAGGTGTTGCGTTAGAGTGTATTCATGGAAAGATTAAATTGATTAAATTAATTTATTAATTTAATGATTATTTAATTATATAACCCTAAAAAATTATCTGTTTAATCCATCTTTGAAAAATTCTATGGGGTTATCTACATAACCACAAAGTAAATGAGGTTATGGAGAGAGATCTCTAGTGCAAAGTGTTTTGGCAGGTGATCTCGGGATCAAAGATCAATAATGAATGAAAATGGATCTTTGTGGAACCAATTTCTATCACAGTGGATCTTTTCAAAAAAATCGATGTGGATTTGTTCTTCACAAATGATTAATACTAACTTGAGGTATACCATTTTATTTTTTTGGATTATTTCATCATTCAGGTTTTTCTTTGATGAACACAAATTTATTCATAAGAAATTAATTTACAGATCAAGGTTGTAGAATTTCTATTGGTTATTTCACTTCCTAGGATAAGGAATTTGAGATTTAATTTTTATATTTTATGTTTTTATAATCCTTCCTTTTTATTTTCAGTTTATATTGAGGATGGTTAAGTTAATAATGGCCCACATTCGTTATTGCATTTGTGTTTTGTGGTTTTCTCCCTTCGTTCTTCATTCATCATTGGTATTTCATCCGACCGGTATTCAAATTTTTATGGGAACCCAATTTGATTTGTGATTTTCAGGATCCGAAGATCACTATCATGACATTAACAATGCGATGTTTAGAAACAGAGGATTATCTATGATGATGACAGAAGATTGAGGCATATCAATGGTTTCTGACTATGTGGGTTTTGACATGCAGGACTTTGGAAGACTGAAGAGGATTCATTTTCCAAGAAAAGGGTTTCAAGAATTTGGATATCAATTTCATTATAGGTTCATTCAACCAAAATCTCAGATTTTTGGAAAATATCATGACAGAATAAATGGTGGAATCATCATGAGTGAGATGTGTGAAACAAACTGGATTTTCTATGAAAACACGATATACATGGCATGTAGTTTGAAAGAACACATGTCAGGTGGACCCCTATATGCAATAGATAAGGTTTACATAGTGAGTTAAATATCACACACTATATGGGTGAACCACACACTATGTAACCCTTATCCAACTAGATCAGATTTTATATGGATTACATGCTCGATAAGCCATGTGACACCACAAACTGTATGAAAGTGACCGATCATGGTCATATGGAACACAATTAGTGCCGACCTGACCTCTAAACATTATGTATCATAATATTAAGTAATGTATATGGAGAAATACATTTTTTATGAGATGGTATGACATTATTAGTGCCATACTTAGTGTGAAATACCATGTACCCTAGTAGACATTCTGTGTAATCCTTTTAAGGTAGGTTAGAGACCTTTTTCTTCTTAGACTGGCTATGGTATGAGCCTGGATGAGTTCCCTCAAACCATGTTAGTTTGGGTGTGTTACCTTGCTTTATCCCTAATAGGGAATAGTGAGGTATCTCTTACTAAGTATAGGATGAGTAATCCACTCTTTGGGTTAGTTTTGGATATATTTAGGTATTTCTATGTGGAGGTAAAGGTGTGAACCTCTATCATTCATCCCTAGGTTGGGCCCGGTATCCCATTTCTGATATCCAGGGAATGTGGTCCCCTTCTTAGTGGGTTATCCAGAATAGGGTTAGGTATCCCTCATAGGCCCTAAGTGTTGTCCCTCATCTGTGTATCAGTATCTATTATCTTCTGGTGTGGTGTAGTCTGATCTAGAGTGTACCTCAGATGACCCCTCTTAGTTCTTATGTGATTTTTTAGGGAAAGAACCAATGAGTTTGACCTATCAAATGATTGCTATTATCTTAGCAAGACCCAATGAGTGAGTTATATTCGGAAAATTTTACCTTTGAGCCTCTAGTAGGATCCTAGGATGGTAGTGAGGATGTGACCTCACCTTGATACTTGGAGTCTTCCTTTGATAATATTGAGGTCATATTATTTATTCCCTTAGATTAGTTATATAGAGTTGACTCCCACTTAGATGCTTTATGTTTGGTGATTTCAGGGTGTCCTACTGGGTATGTTTATACTTACCCCTGTATGGAATCTTCCCACACAAGTCATGTATTATATAGATGAAACAAATTTTTATGGAGTCCTTGGAGGACCTAGAGCAGGTAGAGATTAGTTGTGCTAGATAGACCATGGATAGTTCCAGGAGTTTTCATATTGATAACAATCCCATTTTGTTAGCAGGTTGGACTCTTTTACAGTTTTGGTGGGGTTGTATTTATCCATTTTCCTTTTTTATACTCCTTGATATACTCTGATGTGGGATAGTTGTTATTTATACATTTATGGTATGATTTTTTATCTTTTCCACTTTATACTGGTGTATGGATATATATGTGTGTGTATATATAATTTAGGATAAGGCATCCCATGTGTGTGATATGCCTAATCGACACTAGTCTTTGGACCTTGGACTATTGGAGGGGGGATTGGGGTGTCATTATTAGCTTAACATTGGCCAGATGGACCCTAGTGGTTCAGTTCATAACATTATAACATGCTATGGTTATATCAATCACAGAAAAAAATTACATGAAATACGAACCTACATGCCTATCTATGAATATAGACACACTCTTTCCAATTGAGACAAGATAAAATCCCATAAATCATAACCAAAAAATTATATACATCACTTGATCTGAAAATTTATCAATAGTAACAATGATAACCAAATCAATAATCTCACTTCCCTGTTAAAAATCCAAGCCACACTATATGAGTGATGGCCTTTCATAATCATAATTCCCCTAACCAAGTTCTTACCATCCAATATTAATTATATTAAGTCCCAAATTGTAACAAAAAAAACTTTGATACCAATTTGTAACACCATGACCTGAATCATTCTTTCTAGGTTGTGGTGACACATGACCTTATGCACATCTCCCCATACACAAGAGGTTTCCAACCAGGGGAAATGCCCTAAGATGAAACATGTGGAGACTATTCCCTTAGTAATAGGTGTCCAAAAATTATAAATATAGTGGAAGTAAAATAAATAAATAATTGAATTAATAATACCCAAATCAATATAAAAAACACAATAAGAAAAACAATACCCAATCAGTAATGAGATATCATACAAGCATAACATCAAGTCAATAGGATCCCCACATGTGGTGGATCAATGTACCAAAAAAATATAGGAAGGAAAATGTGGCATGCCAAAAAAAGATCCTGGAGTCTATCCACACATCACCTCAGTCCACCCTTATCCTCTTGCTTAACTGCCTGACATAGGGTCATTTCCCTTCACTAGATCCCTGGACATAAAATATACACGTGCATTGAGATTACCATGTAGGGAGTGAGTACATAACCAAGTAATACACCACCAATATGTCCTTAACACAAGTTTAATATATATATATACATATATAAAGGTGTATGTAATGATTAGAAAATAAACATATATAAGCATACCACCAGCAGGGTCATCTTGTACGAACTAGGCTTCCATGAACCCGAGTCCTACCTTCTGCAACATTATGAAATAAGATATGTCATATCAAGTTAGTATCATAATATAAACATGAAAATAAAATTAATCCAATGACTTAACCATATCATCAATGGATAACCAAAATAGTGTCATAACTATGTTACAAAAAATATCCACGACTCAACCATCTCATGAAGGATAATCACCATATAATCAGAACAATTAACATGAGTTATTCCCTGACTCAACCATCTCGTAATGGATAACCGCCATATAATTAGAACAATTACCATAAGTTATTTTATTCCTCAACAATATCATGATGGATATCCACTATATATTTCACCCAAAGGAATATATCATCATACTAATAACAAAGAAGAGTTCTCATAGGGATACACATGAAACCACATGCCAATTAAAACACACACAAAATTTCTCATGTACTAAAAACACACACCCACATGCCAATAAAGTCTTAAATCATATATATAAAAGTTATAACATGGAAAATACTTCTTACCTCAAGAGTACCAGAGTCTAACTATCAAGAAACAACACCCAAAATAATCCCAACACACCAAATACCTATAATCAAGCCTAAAATCATCACATGAGAATTATAGAAAATAATATCTATGAAGAAGGAAACATCTAGGGTTAATATATTCTTAGACTTATCAAACAGAAACTACTGCAACAAACAGATATCATATCGACCAAAATAATTAAGGAAAAAATTGAGGATCCAAGTTCTTATCCTTCAACAGTGTAATAAAACTAATCAGATAATGCTCTATACCTTATATCCATGCATGAAAGACCTATTATAGGGTTATTTTCAATAGAATATGAGAAGGTCATAGAGAATGAGAAATAACTGGATATATACCTTCAATTCCTAGATCCAACAAGTCAAACTCCAATCAAACATATTCTAAATGGAAAGAAATATATATAATCACCCAAATGAGTCTCCTAGTCTAAGAGAATAATACATAGGATAAATAATGATATTTTAGGGAGGTTTTAGGTTAAAATACTAATTTTCTAATTAATTAATCCCATGTGCATGGTTTGGTTGCACAGTTTACCAAACTATCTGCCAATTCTGTGGAAGCCACTATCCAAACCCAAGTAAGGTCACAAAGTTTAGTAAATCATGAAACAATTGTATAAAAACTACTATCTACAAAGTCTATATTAATATGGTTTTTAGGGAATCCACACAGTTTACCCTAATCATGTGCCAACTTTGGTCCCTCTAAATTGCTTCCAAAACTCCCCAAAACTACCCCAAAACTCCCCAAGTACAACCCTAGCAAACCAAAACTAAAAAATAATAAAGATAAGCTAAAAAATAGAAATAAAATTACACAACTTATATATTTGAGTGAAATTAAAATATTAAATCAAATAAATTAACAATAATATAATATTTATTACTAGGAAATAGATATGAGTATACTGATTTTATGCTTCAAAAATACGTTTTTTCTAAAAATGGAGTTTACATGTATTTCCTATAGATATTAGAATTATTTTCTTCCAATTTTAGATATTATACTTGATAAAATTAACTTTATATTCAATATACAAATATGAAAATTATTTCAGGATTTTTTTGGGTTTTTAATAAAATAGATGATTTTTGGGTAAATAATGAAAAATATCAATTTTTCAAATATTGTCATTTTTATGACATTTATAGGATATAATAATAACTTGAAAGTTTAAGAAAAAAAATTATTTAGAAAATATATATTTAATATTTAATATAATTCATTTAAAAATAAAATTTTGAATTTATAGATATATGTTTGACTTCTTGGAAATCTAAATAATGTTTTATTCAAATAAAAACTATTTTGGATTATTATATTTTAATCAAGTTTTCAAAAGGTTCCTTTAATTTTTGGTTTGGTTTTAAATTAAAATATTTTTTATTTAATTTAACATATTATAATTAATTGCATGTTAATTAGCATTATACTTGATTCTACTATAAAATCATTTTTATTCTTAAAGCAAGATGTTTTCTAAAAAACATTTTTCATTGGGTTTGGTGAACTTATATTAGAAGTAAATTTTTCCAATAATATAAATTTAATATTATAAAATATATTCCATATTTGTAATATATATAATTAATATTAGGTAATAGTTTCAACTTAATTTTTGGTCAGAATGAATAGTAACCGTGGTAAATATTTATCACCATGGTTAAGGGTAAAATGAGTTAAAATGGTTAAAATAAAGGGATTAATCTTCATGATAACAAAAAAACATTCTTAAATATCATTGTTAGGATTTATTTAGACCTTAAAATTCTCATATTTTAAACTATTAAAATTTGGATAAACTTTACTTGAGTAAAAAAAATATTATATTTTAAAGTTTAAAGTATTTATAAATTTTCTAACCACCTCACTTTTAAAAGAGCGCCACATCAAATCTATTATACACACTTATTAAGCCAAATATCTTTAAAAATAATTTGAAAAATTACTTCCCTACCTTATTTTTATCAACCTATAGGTCCTAGTATGTCACACCCTGACCGCAGATTCCCTTATTTTACTTCTTTTTTGGTCTCGGTTTGAATTTTTTTTCAAAGTTTAATTGCGTTGACGGGTTTTGCGTCGGTGCGCGGTCACCGCAATATTGGCAGTGACCGTGCCTTCGGCCCGGGTGATCGTGTGTCGCCCGACGTTTTAAATATTAATTTTTTTACGTTGACATTAATATAATTATTAGTATTAAATAGTTATAAATATTATTATTATTTTTTATAAAGTTTTATTTCTATGACATTTTATTATTATTATTAAGATTTGATTTTTATGTATTTACCTATTCAATATTATTATTATTATTATTATTATTAGTATAGTATTTTTATTTTATTATTATCATTATAGTATTTTTATTGTTATTATTATTATTATTATTATTATTATCTTATATATATATATGTACTTTTTTTTGAGAAACCCTAACCCTTTTTTCCCTACCCAGCTGCCTACCCTCGTCTCCCTTCTCTCTCCCCGCGCGCACCCCCCCCTCCGTCCGGCGGTCTGTCCCGGCGACCCGCCCCTTCTCCTGTCCGGCATGCTCCCCCTCCGACACTGCTCCCTCACGCGACCTCCCCCGGACCCCACTGCTCCCGCACACCCCCAACGCCCGGCCGCGCCACCCTGCCCCTCCGACACTCTGGCCGCGCCGCCCGGGCCTACTCCGGCCTCCTCCGGCGCACAGCCCTGCCGCGCCAGCTCGTCGTCCTCCCGCACCCCCGCTCCGCCCGGCTGCCCTCTTCCGGCCTTCGCTCCGGCATCCGGCGGCCTGCACCGCCCAACTCCCTTTTGTCGGCCGCACTGCCACGCCCCCTGTCCCGGCCTCCTCTTGCGGACAGACCCGACGACCCACTCCCTCTCCCCCTATCCTGGCCTCCTCCAGCGGACAGACCCGACGACCCACTCCCTCTCCCCCTGTCTGGTGAACTCTTGTCCGGTGGTGACTCCCCCTATCCGACAGCTTTCCCCTCCGTCCGGCCTGCACCCGGCTCCCTCCGGCCCTGATCCGGCCTCCCGCACCTCCGGCGACCCCGCTACCCGCTGGCCGCATTCTCCGGTGAGCCCCGCTCCGGCCAGCGACCTCTGGCCTCCCCGTCGGTGTTCCCCAGCCCTGCCGGCGCCTCTGCTCCGCTCCGGTACCGCCCTGTCGGTGTCCCTTGACCTTTTCCGGCACTCCGGTCGGCTCCGCCGCACTTTCGGCCGGCTGCGTACCATCTTTCTGCGGTCCGGCCAGCCGCCGCCACCTTGCGCCAGCCAGTGGAACACCCAGTAATCAGTGCGCAACCTACGGCGGTCTCCCTGCCAGTGCGCACCGCCCCTTTAACTGGCGCGCGACCCTGGTGGTCGAGCGCGTCTGCGCCGAGGTAGTCTTTTGTGACTGATTGCTGGTTGAGTTTATTTTTATATCTTTGGTTTTCTATTTTGCTGTTTTGGTGTTTGTTGCAACGCATCGGTGGAATAATTCCGCAATGCAGCGGTATTTGGCTTGCGAGTGCGTACGCGCCCGCGTGAGGTGTGTTGCGTCATCGAGTTCAGTTAACGAATCGAGGTGAGGTTTGATTTGTTCTTACTTAAATTGTTTTATATCAACGTTTATATATATATATATATACGTTGTCTTTTTGCGTTATCATTCTTTTGAACTACTTAAAATTGGTGTTTATGTGGTTTAGTTATCTTACTTTTGTTGCAGCGTGTTGCGAGGTATTTTCACGTTATCGAATTTCCCACATGCGTTTTCTAGTGCGCAAGTGTGAGGCATGTCGTGTCGTTGTAAACTAGCTGCAAGTCAAGGTAGGTTTTCTCCCACTACACTTGCCTTTAACTTTAGAATTTATCTATTCCTCGTCTTTTTATTGAATTTCAGTGAATTTAAAGTATCATTAAATAGTTATGCTTAGTGCGGTGACCTGCTAAAAATGAAATCTGTTTAAACTCTTACATTGCACTTGAAGCATTTTTCTTGGACTTAGTTTTTGTGGTTTTCTTGTGATATGGCTAAATGAGTTCTTTTTTAAATGTGCAAGACATGTTGGAGTATGTTTTGAAATGATTTTGGTGTGTGTGAAATAGCGGGTGTATCGTTTATAAAAGTGGTGATCTCTTGAAAACATGGATAGATGAAAAGCCGTTTGTCCTTTAAACTGGATTTTGGAATTTTTCAGTGGTGGTTTGGTTTTCCATAAACGAGTTTCTAAGTATGTTTTGCTGGTTTTCAATGTGATGGCGTGTGTCATATCTTTTGGAAATGCTTTGATATTAAATGGCTTAAATTTAAATGATGTGGTGGCCTGGTTGGCACTTTATTGATTGTGAACTGACTACATATAAATATACGTACTTATGGGGAATCTATACAGAGGGACTTCCCTTCGAGGGTTGTCGTGTAGCGGTGTCCGTGTAAGGGGTTGGAAAGTGCGGTGAGATGAGTAACGTGTGCGAGGGCCTCCCAGTTACATAGTATTATTAAAACTACCGTGGGTTCCTGGGAGTCTTTTAGAGAATCGAGTGACGGTTGCTAGCTAACCCCGATTAGACAGGTTAGTCCCCCCTTGGTAGGTAAGGCCTTGTGGGGCGTGCAACTGGTTGACTGTTAGGGCGGCCAGTTGGTTATTGACTATGGAGTACCATGCCGGCAGGTAGTCTGAACCCGAGTACGTCCAAGGGTTTTCTAGGGATGTTTAGGACCACCCCTGGTTACTTGATTTTCCCTGCTGGTTTACTGTCAGTTGTTCTTTATAGCTTACACTGGTTACTTTGTGAAAATGGATTTCAAATGAAAATGTGTTATTCTCTTTGTGTAAAATTTGAAAATGTAACACATCTTTCTCTTTTAGAATGAATTTGGCACCAATTAAAAGAAATTAAACTTTTAAAAAAATAATAAGGGTAATGTCTCGTGTTTGATTTTCAAGTGAAACATTATGAAATCTTACTTTAGTACATTGTAGTTCAAACCTGAAATTTGTAGATTCTTTATTTACTGGCAGTGCTTTGGGATTTGTTGTTGGGCTCACCTACTGAGTACTTTTTGTGATCACGCCTATCTTTTACCATTTCATTTGCAGGTTCCTTGTGTTCAGGTTTTCCTGGTTTGAGTCGCTCAGTGTTGGAGTGAGGTTGGTTTTCAGTTGGGTGGTGACCTGTGGGGTCACGTGGAGGTTTGTTTGTCATGTAGTTTTTGTTTCTTTTTGTTGTTAGTGTTGTTTATTTTGTTTAGTTTTTTTTCTTTCTTTTGATCCTGGTTTTGTTTGGGCTGAAATCATTCCCAACAATTAAATTTTTTTTATTCCCAGCACTAGTTGCCATCCCGGGGGGATCGGGAATGCCCCTCGGGACGTGCCGCGGACCGGCTTGGGTGACCGGTTCAGGGTCGACCCAGGCTGGTTCGTGACAAAATGGTATCAAAGGCAGGTTCAGGTTCTTGTTATTTGGGTTGTTCGATAGAAGGAGATTAGGACTATCAGAACTCGAGAGGTAGGTGCGGGAAGAGCGTCGCGAACTCTTGCTCGCGCTGATCCTCGAGTTACCAGGGGTAGTTCGTAAATTGTGTCTTTTGACCTCGTTTTGGATTGGGGAGTGAAAAAGGAGACGATCCAGTGTCACTTCGCGATTTCACATGGAGTAGTGACCCATGTGGAGTCCGAGTACTCAGTTTAAGTTCCTCCTAGATGTTGATGCTTACTTGGGGCGTGGCTCACTACCATCTCGTCGGGTTAAGCGTAACTGCTAGTTCCTCATTCTGGTTATTCTTTGTAAGTTGTACTATGTTTAGTTCTGGTTGGTGTGATCGTGTTTTTGAAAATTAAAGTTGAATTTTGAAATGGAAGAGTTTTATTTAAAATGGGTTTAAATTGTTAAAGAGGTTTTTTTTTGAAATTTAAAGTGTTCTGGTTTCAAAAATGGGTGTTTGCTTGGATTTGGTAAGGAAATGATTTGGGTGGGACCCTTGGTTTTCCTTATGAATGATCACATGTGTGCGGGATTGTGCGAAAATTGCATGAGAGGCACTTGTTCATGGATGACATGAGTGGAATGGATGGACACACATGAGACGATTCATGAGATGCTATGGGTGTTTATTTGAAACCAAAGGTTTGACCTTGTCTTTATAAGATGTTTTTTTTGAAAGATGAAAATGATTTTGGAAATTGGTTTTTGTTTCGGAAAGTGGGTTTTGTGTTTGGAAGTATTCTTAAAATGAAATGGTGATTTTTGAAAAGTGGTTTTTGGCATGCAAGCCAGTTGTTGGTATGCGATTGTCCTTTTGATTATGATTTGATTGGATGCTGATTTTTGGCTTTGTGTTTTTATGTTGTTCAGAGAATGTCGCCCAGAAAGATCCCCAAAGTTTCTAATGAGTCATGCCTAGTTTCTGGTCCTTCTCAGACGTTGCCTATTCTTCGTGGTGATCGAGGCCTATTAGAAGTAGTAGAGTGGCTTGAAGAAGTGGAGAGTATTTTTAGAACATTGGGAACTCCCGAGACTGTTAGGGTTCGTGCTGTTATGGGATTGTTTCAAGGCCCAACTCTGGACCAGTGGAAGGTGGTTACCCACCGTCAATGCAAGTCAGAATGATGTGGGATGGCTTTAAAACCATCTTAGTACAAGGATTTATACCTGAAGAAGTGAAGGAGAAGAAAAAGGGAGAGCTCGTGCATATTCAACAAGGTCAACAGACAGTGAAATCATATGTTGACCATTTCAAGGAACTGATTGCCTTTTATTTTGAGGTGGCGTCGCATGAACTCATGAAGGCCTCTCTTTTTACCGGGGGTCTCCATCCAGAAATCAAGGAGCAAGTCTTCCCTCCTAATGACCATCGTTTCGAGAAGCTGGTGGAGGAAGCATTTTTAGATGAGTTGGTGTCCGGAGCATAGGTGGTTGGCAGTCCATCATACCCAGTTGTTTGTGGGTTTTCTACATCTGGCGAGGAAAGGATGCCAGAGAAACCTGTTCCTAAGGAGTTATCTCCTTTGTTCCCAGCTCCCGGTTCGTCAGATCGTTCAGTGGTATGCTATCAGTGTGGTCGTTTCGGACATTTGAAGCCATCCTGCCGCAACCCTCTGACGACGTGTCATCGTTGCGGCTGTCTGGGTCATTTGGAGAACTTTTGTAGGAAGCGTCACTTGAATAGGACGCCGAGTTTGGAGAGTGTCAGTACCTAACTGTGAGGCAAGAGATGCTTCAGAAATCAGAGTCCCAGCCACAGGTCTCGGGGTGAAGCTCGCTCACAGTCAGGAGTTCCCAGGGGTGTGAAGCCTTGGTCCGGGTTTTGTGTTCCGTGTTGGCGGTGGAACAATTAAGATCTTTTTGTTCTTGTTTTTCTGCTGCTAAAGTTTTGACGTTACTGTAAGCTCATTGTTTTACCGTGGGGTTATCATGGACTAATTCTATTCTGATCTAACTAGTCCCGTTTGTGTGGATGTGGTTATGTTTTGTGGATTTCAATGGGTCATGTTTTCACTCGGTTTCTTGTTAAGTATTTTCAATGGGTTGTCCCCCTAGTGTTGAAGGTCGTTACTTTGGTCGAGGATTCAACATTTCGATGAAGGTGTCGTTTTTCACTCGTGATATAAGAGTTGGTTTAAACCGGTTGGGAGTTCCCGCGTCGCCCCCCTTTTTTCCTAGGGTTGTCTATTTAGATGGTTAATTTTTTTTTCTCTGCACAAGTTGAGCTCTTGTGGTGGTGAGAACCCCTTTGTGTTCTCCCATCAACCTCGGACTTCAGTTTTCTCTTGAATCGGTCGGGTGTGACCTGTGTAGAGTAAGGTCATCCCGAGAATCTCAGTTCTCTTCGGTTCCTTTAGTTTTGTTTGGGAATGGACTTGAATCTTGACCGAATTTTGGCTTGGTGACTTTCTGGGGGCAGAAAGTGTCTCTGGTGGGGAGAATTGTCACACCCCGACCACTGATTCCCTTATTTTACTTCTTTTTTGGTCTCAGTTTGATTTTTTTTCAATGTTTAGTTGCGTTGACGGGTTTCGCGTTGGTGCACGGTCACCGAAACGTTGGCAGTGACCGTGCCTTCGGCCCGGGTGACCGTGTGTCGCCCGACGTTTTAAATATTAATTTTTTTTACGTTGAAATTAATATAATTATTAGTATTAAATAGTTATAAATATTATTATTATTTTTTATAAAGTTTTATTTCTATGACATTTTATTATTATTATTAAGATTTGATTTTTATGTATTTACCTATTCAATCTTATTATTATTATTATTATTATTATTATTAGTATAGTATTTTTATTTTATTATTATCATTATAGTATTTTTATTGTTATTATTATTATTATTATAATTATCTTATGTCACGAACCGAATCTGGTCGCCACCAAAACTGGCACCAAACCCAGCTCGTGACATGACCCGAAGGGCGTTCCCTATCCCCACGGGCTGGCACAAGTGCCCGGGTATCATTTATTTTTGTTTGGGAACGATTTACTCGAAAATAAAGGCATAAAACATTAAAAACAATCAATAAATTGAATCTGAAAAATGTAAACCAAACGATGTTTACACAAAAACCAGAACTGAATACATATGTTTAAAGACACTAAAAGTGGTCTAAAAACAAATAATTACAACATAATTAAATCCCCATGGACTCCACACGACAAGGGGGTAATCACCCACAAACCTTCTCCGCAACTCCGCCCCAACGATGAGGACTAACACCCTGAACTGCCATCGCCCATATCCTTCCCTTTACCTGAGTCAAGCATAAAAAAGTCTACTTACACCCAAGGGGTGTATGTAGGGTGTGAGCCTAAGCCCAATAGGATACCACCCAATGATTCCAAAGTGCATTCAATATAAGGTGAAGAAGAAAACATTTTTAATTCGTAAAGAAAAACGACGATGAAATTCCAAGAAATACAACTTTCATTTAAAAGAAACTTTTTCAAACTAGAATTTCCAGAATGTTAACATATCTAAATGGAAATTATAGATACTGTAAAGTACTGAAAAAAACACCCAAATACATGGGTAAATACTAAAAATCCAGTGAGCAACAAACCAGGAACACCCCTAGGCACTAGGTTGTCTCGGGCCCTATGTACCTCGTACCTCGGTGTAAAGCAACCATAGTAAAATCCACTCTCGTGCACGAGCCACTAGTAGGGATCATACCCACAACATAGTGGTTTACAATCATCATCCATATAGTTTAGTTAGAGTTGTCCTTATCCAAATGCTAAGTGAAACAGGGACAACGCCCATCCAGTCCACTAGCCGTACTAGTACAAATCCGCCCACCTAAGTACCCGGGCTTCCCCTTTTGTGCTCAAACAATTTCAGCATGAAACATAAATTAATTTTCAAATAAAATACCACTACTGGTCACACACAATCAATACAGTATCTATCACATTTTTATACCACTTAAAACACACAATAAAACACTTTGATTTGTAATAAAACAATTCTTCAAAATCACGTAGTGTCTTGCACAAAAAAAACACCTTGAGAACACAAATTGCACACTATGTGCACATTTTTGAATTACCAAAACATAAATTTAATCCCAATACATTTAAATTAAAACAAAAAATCATTTTTTTGGGAGGCCTCATATGGTTCAAGAAGTGACATCATTGTAAAACCTCCATTTTTACACAACACGGCTCTTAGAAATTCATGTGTTTCACAAACACCATTAAAACCAACTTTCATAGCATCAAACACATGGGAAAATCATCAAAACAGTATTTTCAGTCCTATTACAGTTCATTAAAATCAACTAATTACTTATAGGTCATCCCAAAATGAACCAATAAAATATTTGAATGAAAAGCCCCCAATCTCACCAAAAATGGAACTTAAAATTCATTTTCATTATAAAAGCAACTAAAACCAATTTTTACAGAAACATTCAATTGAAATAAACATTAAGGTACCATGAACACAGCAAGCTTATTCACAAAAATTGCACACACAATGGAATCACCTACCAAAACCAAGGAAACCCTTGAATCTCCGTGCGAAAATCAAATCGCACCCCCCACCGCACCAAGAGACAACTAGATCAAACCTAAAACCACATAAATTGGCCAAGAAATCCCAAAGTCAAACCCTAGGTTCGAAAACCTAGTTTCTGGACATTATTAAACTCAATTATAACCAAAGATACTCAAAGAACAATGAGTTAGACCCAAAGTAATTTGAAAGAGGAAAGGAAAGGGCTCATTTACCTGAAGTATCTTGAAGTAATCACTCCAAAACACCAGTAACTGAAATTTAAAAGATCCAAAATTTAGGTTTCCTACGCACAAGATTTATTAGGTCATTTAGAAACTGGAATGGAGGAAAAATATTGAGAATTGAGAGAGTTATGAAATAAAGACTTTACCTCTTCAAATCTGGGCGATTTGAGGAACCCTCTGAAGTTCGGCATCAAATCGCGATTTACCAGAGCTTCAAAGAGGTGGGAGAGGGAATGGTCACGCGGCTGGGTTCATTGGGGTTGGGCTACACTTAGAATCACCGAAAAATCCCAACAATTGAATAATTTATAACATAATCAAAAATTATTTTTAAAACAGGAATTGGGCTTTCGGGCTGGCCCAACCCCTTAGATAAAAACCAAAATAAACCCTGTTTATGGATTTATAAAAGCTCAAAATTGAAATGGTGGTGTTAATAGGTCAGGGGAGGTCATTTGGGAAGTTGAATGAGTGAAAAATATTAAAAAATGAAAAAGTTATAAAAGAAACAAAATTGGTTTTTAAATCTGGAATTGGGCTCACGATTTGGCCCAATTAATGAACACTCTCTCATTCCTCCATAAAAGATTGGGAACCCCCCCAAAACAAAGTATGAATGGAAATTAAATGAAATTTACCTTTAAAATAAGTCATGTGTGTGACAATTCTCCCCACCATAAATCATTCCGCCCCCGGAATGCCACAACAACACCAGATGCAAAAGCAAAGCCCAAACGATAGACCAAGACAGACTTCCTTACCACGTTTTCACCCGCTTCAAAAAGGACGAACATCTCCAGTTGATCAAACGAAGGAAGATAATACTCTCACCAACCAAAAATACCCCACTTACATAAAATTATGAAAAACATTAAAAACACATCCCAAAACAAAACACCTGAAATACTACAAGACCACGCTCAAGCAATCCACTTGAAACGAACAACGAACTCAAATAACGCTACCACAACATTACATAAATAAAACCATTGGGTGTTCTCCAACCCCAAAATTATCCAACTAACAAATTTTAGGATAGATAGACTTGAACGATACTACCTCCTACCTAGAATACACCAAGGAGTAAACTGAGTCACTAGTACGGGGTGACCCAATCTCGACATCCCACCACCAGGGACAACTCAATTTTCTTAGATAAAATAAGGATAACAATTGGGGAAGGAACGAACGGTCTCCCCATCATAAGGGTTAAACTAAAATTATTCCTTTTCCAAGAGAACATACAAGATATCCATGATGGGTCTCCCCACCATAATAATGAACACAACATTCCTTAAGACAAAATCAAGACACTAACAGGGGGCCTCAGACGGAATTCCCAGCATTAGGGGTAGATTAATATCAGAATTATTCCAATAAAACTTAAATGAGTCCCATTGTGGGTATACCCCAAACAAAACCCAACCATATTAACTAAATATTATGGGATAACAACAAAAAAACAATAGAATTTTAAGGAGCTGGCATGGCTGCATAGTTGGTTCACACGGTTTGGGAAAACGCGAGTTAACTGTGCGGATCATTCTATCCAAAGAGGAAACTTCACACAGTTTCCTTGGCCAAGGATCATGGACGTGCATATACCATGCATTAGCTACTGTCTCTTATCACACGGTCCCCTGGGTTGGCACATGGTTACTTCTAACCACGTACAAACTATGCACTTCAACCTGCCTAACCCAAATTTTAAACTTTTCTCAAAAAACACAAGGGACCCCAAAGGGGAAAAACAACTGAGGGTACGACATGGGAACATGGTACTCACACCTCTTCCCACCAAATGTGAGAAATTGGAACAAGACGATGACAACATAGGTTTAAACTATTCATATCTTTCATATTGAGGATATGACCTTGACCAAAAGTTTGAACGACTCTAGGATTTCCCCTAACTATGCGCCAGCTTCTCTCCGGGGCCTATGGCTGGAGCTCAATGGATTGAAGCATATTCGGCCTCGTAGTTAGGATTTGGAAACCCCTAAACTGAAAATATTCTTCCAGTTCCAAAAACAATTATACTGTAATCTCAGATGGTCTCATTGAGACATGACGCACTTCAAACCCGCTTTTCCCCAACCCATCATTTTACCAAAACAAGAACTTAGAGGATGCACACGCATCACCCCTTTTTTTCTTCGGATGCTAAACAGCAGAATGAAAGGACATATAGAAACACATTCCTCTAGATCATAGGATTTATAATTTCCTATAGGGGGACACACATCCAACAAAAAAAATAGTGACTCTCATAAGATTTCACAATCTTCACCCTTATAGTCAAATGAACACATGACATCGCAAGGAATCACCGAACATAACCGTTGTGGATAAAAGAAAACACAAAGAGAGGGAACTTTTACTAAGTCCAAAATAGCACATGATTCCATCAAGTGTCCATAATATCCACTCTTGGCCAGATCTTGCACACCGGTGGCCTAACATGAACTCTTGATTCAATGAGACTGACGAAAGACCCAGAGGCCCTTTAAGACATCATTCTACACTGACAACTCTGAACTTCATTGAACTTAGACAACTTAGGAAACATAAGAAACTAAGGTCTATTTCAACCTCCCACAAACACTCTCCCACTATAGGGGGATCTGCATAATTGAAAAAGAAGAGGGGTAAACACAATCTCCAAACCTCATGAATAAAGTCCTTATGTTGATCAACTGGAGGATCATCCGACGGTGAATCACCATAGGCCAAACATGAATCATACATTAACACTTTATGGGGGCATACCCTGGCCTACAGGAAAACCCAAGGACAAAACCAAACTAGTCATTTGGTCACAAAAGACCACAAAACTGAACCGAACACATGATGGGAGCCACCACATTGGCCTCCCAAACTTTTCCTCAAAAGAGACCACTGATCGACACTTCATTCCAACTTATCAATGAAACACCAAACCAAAAAATCGTTCAAACAAGAGGGGTTATTGAACTCAAAACATCCCACAATAATAATCCTGAAAACACATAATCCATACCTCCCAACCATACATTATCAAAACACAACTCTTTCCTTCAAAAAAAATTATTTAAAAAAAACAGTGTTGGTGGGTTGCGCATTTACCAATGGTATCTCATGAGCCTCACACATGCATGTTTACATTCCACACTAGGAACCCACCTCATATCCATCCATATTCCCAAATAAACCTATGCATGTGGTCACCCTTGAGAGCACCAATTACCAAAAATCAAACCTTTCCTCTTTTTAAAATAAAAACTTTAACCACAATTTTCCTTTCTCAAAAACACTAACCATAATATCAATGCAAAATTTTTAATCTCACAAACCAATTTAGAAAAGAATGAATAATTCAATAAAAGCACATATTCATGCCTTTGACAATTGTTTCAAAACATTTCAAACCATTTCAAAACACTTCTAATTTCATGAAAAAACACCATTTCATAAATCTCCATTTAATTAAGAACTCAACTCTTCTCATTTCAAGACAAGGTTCTAAAAGTTCATAATTTTTTTTGTTCAGTAGTAACCAAACCCAAAAAACCATATTCAACCCCCACACAAAAATTCTAGAACACTTAATTCAATCCAAAACACTTTTCCATGGTTTAAAAAAAATTCCACTAGAAACATATTTTCAAAACCCCAATTAACATAATTCATACTTTCAAAAGAGGTATAAACACATAATTTAACATTTTGAAATAATTCTAAAATTTCATTTATAGACTTTAAAAAAAACCATTTTCACTTTACTAGAAAATAACTTCACAAAAATTCACACTCCTTAATGTGAAGTCATTTTTTTTGCATAAAAAAAATGTTTCCAAGATTCCAAAACAAAGAGACACAAGACAATGTAAGAGGAAACTAGTTTTGGTGGGTGACTTGGACATATGGTTGGCAGCCATGTTCCAATCACTTCTCCGTCACAGAGAGTATTCTAGGGAAATATCCACGGCTCCACATGGCTTTCCAGGCCCTGCGAGCTCACTGAGATTATTCGCCCAACTCTCTTTTCATTTCCCATAGTCATCATTAAACCAAGAAAACCAAATGAATCAGATAAATCCATAAATCCCCTAGGGACTTGAATCTCATCCTGAGGTGTGCTGGCCAGGCACACTACCCATGACTGAAATGTCAAGTCCAGACAATCCTAGCTCCAGACTATCCTGACTCTTCCCCAAATAACATGACCCAAGGAGTGAACCTCCTTTGATACCATTTTGTCACGAACCGAATCTGGTCGCCACCAAAACTGGCACCAAACCCAGCTCGTGACATGACCCGAAGGGCGTTCCCTATCCCCACGGGCTGGAACAAGTGCCCGGGTATCATTTATTTTTGTTTGGGAACGATTTACCCGAAAATAAAGGCATAAAACATTAAAAACAATCAATAAATTGAATCTGAAAAATGTAAACCAAACGATGTTTACACAAAAACCAGAACTGAATACATATGTTTAAAGACACTAAAAGTGGTCTAAAAACAAATAATGACAACATAATGAAATCCCCATGGACTCCACACGACAAGGGGGTCATCACCCACAAACCTTCTCCGCAACTCCGCCCCAATGATGAGGACTAACACCCTGAACTGCCATCGCCCATATCCTTCCCTTTACCTGAGTCAAGCCTAAAAAAGTCTACTTACACCCAAGGGGTGTAAGTAGGGTGTGATCCTAAGCCCAATAGGATACCACCCAATTATTCCAAAGTGCATTCAATATAAGGTGAAGAAGCAAACATTTTTAATTCGTAAAGAAAAGCGACGATGAAATTTCAAGAAATACAACTTTCATTTAAAAGAAACGTTTTCAAACTAGAATTTCCAGAATGTTAACATATCTAAATGGAAATTATAGATACTATAAATTACTAAAAAAACACCCAAATACATGGGTAAATACTAAAAATCCAGTGAGCAACAAACCAGGAACACCCCTAGGCACTAGGTTGTCTCGGGCCCTATGTACCTCGTACCTCGGTGTAAAGCAACCATAGTAAAATCCACTCTCGTGCACGAGCCACTAGTAGGGATCATACCCAAAACATAGTGGTTTACAATCATCATCCATATAGTTTAGTTAGAGTTGTCGTTATCCAAATGCTAAGTGAAACAGGGACAACACCCATCCGGTCCACTAGCCGTACTAGTACAAATCCGCCCACCTAAGTACCCGGGCTTCCCCTTTTGTGCTCAAAAAATTTCAGCATGCAACATAAATTCATTTTCAAATAAAATACCACTACTGGTCACACACAATCAATACAGTATCTATCATATTTTTATACCACTTAAAACACACAATAAAACACTTTGATTTGTAATAAAACAATTCTTCAAAATCACGTAGTGTCTTGCACAAAAAAAACACCTTGAGAACACAAATTGCACACTATGTGCACATTTTTGAATTACCAAAACATAAATGGAATCCCAATACATTTAAATTAAAACAACAAATCATTTTTTTGGGAGGCCTCATATGGTTCAAGAAGTGACATCATTGTAAAACCTCCATTTTTACACAACACGGCTCTTAGAAATTCATGTGTTTCACAAACACCATTAAAACCAACTTTCATAGCATCAAACACATGGGAAAATCATCAAAACAGTATTTTCAGTCCTATTACAGTTCATTAAAATCAACTAATTACTTATAGGTCAGCCCAAAATGAACCAATAAAATATTTGAATGAAAAGCCCCCAATCTCACAAAAAATGGAACTTAAAATTCATTTTCATTATAAAAGCAACTAAAACCAATTTTTACAGAAACATTCAATTGAAATAAAAATTAAGGTACCATGAACACAGAAAGCTTATTCACAAAAATTGCACACACAATGGAATCACCTACCAAAACCAAGGAAACCCTTGAATCTCCGTGCGAAAATCAAATCGCACCCCCGCCGCACCAAGAGACAACTAGATCAAACCTAAAACCACATAAATTGGCCAAGAAAGCCCAAATTCAAACCCTAGGTTCGAAAACCTAGTTTCTGGACATTATTAAACTCAATTATAACCAAAGATACTCAAAGAACAATGAGTTAGACCCAAAGTAATTTGAAAGAGGAAAGGAAAGGGCTCATTTACTTGAAGTATCTTGAAGTAATCACTCCAAAACACCAGTAACTGAAATTTAAAAGATCCAAAATTTAGGTTTCCTACGCACAAGATGTATTAGGTCATTTAGAAACTGGAATGGAGGAAAAATATTGAGAATTGAGAGAGTTATGAAATAAAGACTTTACCTCTTCAAATCTGGGCGATTTGAGGAACCCTCTGAAGTTCGGCATCCAATCGCGATTTACCAGAGCTTCAAAGATGTGGGAGAGGGAATTGTCGCGCGGCTGGGTTCATTGGGGTTGGGCTCCACTTGGAATCACCGAAATATCCCAACAATTGAATAAGTTATAACATAATCAAAAATTATTTTTAAAACAGGAATTGGGCTTTCGGGCTGACCCAACCCCTTAGATAAAAACCAAAATAAACCCTGGTTATGGATTTATAAAAGCTCAAAATTGAAATGGTGGTGTTAATAGGTCAGGGGAGGTCATTTGGGAAGTTTAATGGGTGAAAAATATTAAAAAATGAAAAAGTTATAAAAGAAACAAAATTGGTTTTTAAATCTGGAATTAGGCTCACGATTTGGCCCAATTAATGAACACTCTCTCATTCCTCCATAAAAGATTGGGAACCCCCCAAAACAAAGTATGAATGGAAATTAAATGAAATTTACCTTTAAAATAAGTCATGGGTGTGACATATTATATATATATATATGTACTTTTTTTGAGAAACCCTAACCCTTTTTTCCCTACCTAGCCGCCTACCCTGGTCTCCCTTCTCTCTCCCCGCGCGCACCCCCCCTCCATCCGGTGGTCTGTCCCAGCGACCTGCCCCTTCTCCTATCCGGCGCGCTCCACCTCCGACGTTGCTCCCTCACGCAACCTCCCCTGGACCCCGCTGCTCCCGCACACCCTCGGCGCCCAGCCGCGCCACCCTGCCCTTTGACGCTCTGGCTGCGCCGCCCGGGCCTGCTCCGGCCTCCTTCGGCGCACAGCCCCGCCGCGCCCGCTCACCGTCCTCCCACACCCCCGCTCCCCCCGGATGCACGCTTCCGGCCTTCGATCCAGCATCCGACGGCCTACACCGCCCATCTCCCCTTTGCCGGCCGCACTGCCACGCCCCCTGTCCCGACCTCCTCCGGCTGACAGACCCGACGACCCACTCCCTCTCCCCCTGTCCCGGCCTCCTCCGGCGGACAGACCCGACGACCCACTCCCTCTCCCCTTGTCTGGCGACCTCCTGTCCGGCGGCGACTCCCCCTATCCGGCAGCTTCCCCCTCCGTCCGGCCCACACCCGGCTCCCTCCGGCCCTGCTCTGGCCTCCCGCACCTCCGGCAACCCCGCTACCCGCTGACCACATTCTCAAGTGAGCCCCGCTCCGGGCAGCGACCTCCGGCCGCCCCGTCGGTGTTCCCTAGCCCTGCCGGCACCTCTGCTCTGCTCCGGTACCACCCTGTCGGCGTCCCTTGACCTTTTCTGGCACTCCGGTCGGCTTCACCGTACTTTCGGCCGGCCGCGTACCATCTTTCTGTGTTCCGGACAGCCGCCGCCGCCTTGCGTCGGCTAGCAGCGCACCCGGTAATCAGCGCGCAACCTCCTACGGTCTCCCTGCCAGTGCGCGCCACCCCTTTAACTAGCACGCGACCCCAGCGGTCGAGCGCGTCTGCGCCGAGGTAGTCTTTTGTGACTGATTTCTAGTTGAGTTTATTTTTATATCTGTGATTTGCTATTTTGCTGTTTTGGTGTTTGTTGCAGCGCGTCGGCAGAATAATTCCGCAACGCAGCGGTCTTTGGTTTGCGAGTGCGTACGCGCCCGCGTGAGGTGTGTTGCGTCATCGAGTTTAGTTAACGAATCAAGGTGAGGTTTTCTTTGTTCTTACTTGAATTATTTTATATCAATGTTTTTATATATATATATATATATATATACGTTGTCTTTTTGCGTTCTCATTCTTTTGAACTACTTAATATTGGTGTTTATGTGTTTTAGTTATCCTACTTTTGTTGCAGCGTGTTGTGAGGTATTTTCACGTTATCGAATTTCTCGCTTGCGTTTTCTAGTGCGCAAGTGTGAGGCGTGTCGTGTCGTTGCAAACTAGCTGCAAGTCAAGGTAGTTTTTCTCCCACTGCACTTGCCTTTAACTTCATAATTTATCTATTCCTTGTATTTTTATTGAATTTTAGTAAATTTAATGTAGCATTAAATAGTTATGCTTAGTGCGGTGACCTGCTAAAAATGAAATCTGTTTAAACTCTTACATTGCACTGGAAGAATTTTTCTTGGACTTAGTTTTTGTGGTTTTCTTGTGATATGGCTAAATGAGTTCTTTTTGAAATGTGCAAGAAACGTTGGAGTATGTTTTGAAATGATTTTGGTGTGTGTGAAATAGCGGGTGTATCATTTATAAAAGCGGGGATCTCTTGAAAACATGGATAGATGAAAATCCGTTTGTCCTTTAAACTGGATTTTGGAATTTTTTAGTGGTGGTTTGGTTTTCCTTAAACGAGTTTCTAAGTATGTTTTTCTGGTTTTCAATGTGATGGCGTGTGTCATATCTTTTGGAAACTCTTTGATATTAAATGGTTTAAATTTAAATGATGTGGCGGCCCGGTAGGCACTTTATTGATTGTGAACTGACTACATATAAATATACGTACTTATGGGGCATCTCTATAGAGGGACTTCCCTTCGAGGGTTGTCGTGTAGCGGTGTCCGTGTAAGGGGTTGGCAAGTGCGGTGTGATGAGTCACGCATGCGAGGGCCTCCCACTTATATAGTATTATTAAAACTACCGTGGGTTCCTAGGCATCTTTTAGAGAATCGAGTGACAGTTGCTGGCTAACCCCGATTAGACGGGTTAGTCCCCCCTTGGTAGGTGAGGCCTTGTGGGGTGTGCCACTGGTTGGCTGTTAGGGCAGCCAGTTGGTTATTGACTATGGAGTACCATGACGGCAGGTAGTCTGAACCCGAGTACGTCCAGGGGTTTTCTAGGGATGTTTCAGACCACCCATGGTTACTTGATTTTCCCTGCTGGTTTACTTTCAGTTGTTCTTTACAGATTACACTGGTTACTTTGTGAAAATGGCTTTCAAATGAAAATCTGTTATTCTCTTTGTGTAAAATTTGAAAATGTAACACTTCTTTCTCTTTTAGAATGAATTTGGCACCAATGAAAAGAAATTCAACTTTTAAAAAAATAATAAGGGTAATGTCTTGTGTTTGATTTTCAAGTGAAACATTATGAAATTTTACTTTAGTACATTGTAGTTCAAACCTGGAATTTGTAGATTCTTTATTTACTGGCAGTGCTTTGGGATTTGTTTTTGGGCTCACCTACTGAGTACTTTTTGTGCTCACGCCTATCTTTTACCATTTCATTTGCAGGTTCCTTTTGTTCAGGTTTTCCTGGTTTGAGTCGCTCAGTGTTGGAGCGAGGTTGGTTTTCAGTTGGGTGGTGACCCATGGGGTCACATGGAGGTATGTTTGTCGTGTAGTTTTTGTTTCTTTTTGTTGTTAGTGTTGTTTGTTTTGTTTAGTTTGTTTTATTTCTTTTGATCCTGGTTTTGTTCGGGCTGAAATCGTTCCCAACGATTAAATTTTTTTTATGCCCAGCACTAGTTGCCATCCCGGGGGGATCGGGAATGCCCCTCAGGACTTTCCGCGGACCGGCTTGGGTGACCAGTTCAGGGTCGACCCGGGCTGGTTCGTGACATAGTATCACTAAGAGACCACTTGAAGAAGGATTAAAGTGTAAGCCAAAGGAGATTACCAAAGGATGACGTATATGTTCTTACCAAAATTTTCCAAGTACCTTTCTTATTAAACCTCCTAAAAATATTAAATAACTAAATAAGTATATTTAACATACTTAGATGTTTCTATGTTAATGGTATATCTGTTTTCTATCTCCTTTACATTCTATGAAAAATGAAAACATCTCTTATTCATACATACATACTACAATATCCACATAGCAGTGTAATTATTTTTTCATCACCACCTAATTTGTATGGTTATAAATATGGAATTAATAAATATATACGATATTTTTGAAATTATTATGATTTTTTAAATAAAATATATCACCTACCTTATCATCCTTCTATCCATTAGAAAATGATAATATCGATCGTGCGTACACGCAGACTACCAACTCCATAAAGTGATGTGATTTGTTTTTCTATTACCTTTTTTCATGGATGATTATTAATCTATATAAAATCAATAAAAATGATATTCATGAAATTATTAACATTTTTTATATGAAGGAATTATTACATGAAATATTTAACCACATTCAACATACTTATGTAATTTTGGAGAAATTGACTGAACAACCTTAAGTGGTCGACGTAAGTGAGAACTATTGAATGAATGAATGAAAAATGATTATAAGAGGACCTTAAAATTTTAAATATAGATGAAAATATCAATTAAAAAAAGTATTTAATAAATTTTAATTAATTATTTAAGAGGATATCACTTGTCTAACCAAGCATGGATCCAAGGTAAGAGTTTTTCATTTTAATTCCACTCTATTAAGTCATATTTTATATTCTGAACCAAATTTATTTTATATGATACATATACTTACCCTTTTAAATATTATATCATGAATTAATATTTATTCATGGTATTTTATTTTAAAATTAATGTTTTATCTTTTATGTGGTTTTGATTAAAATTTTATCCATGTCATAAGGGTTTATTTTACAATCACACTCTTATTCAGGATTGTTCATGTTTAAATTTATATTGTTAGAATTATATAATATTTATATTCTTAAACCCCATATATTTTATTATACCATGGTTAATTATGTGGTTTATATGTTTTTATTCTAACTTTTCTTCTCTTTGGTATTCAAATATCAAAAGAATATGTTTTAAAAAAACTGACCTTTTTTTATATTTTAGGTGAAGAATATTTTTCTTCCATATCCATATTTTTCAAAAATATTTATGGATGTTTTTATATAATATTAAATTATTGTTAAAGTTATTTTTATACTACTATTAAATTTATTTACAAATGTTTAAAAGGAATCTTTTTAATTTTTTTTAAATAATTCATTTTTGACTTTTTACAAAAGTATGAGAGGAATGTTCTTTTTGACATATACGGTGTGAATGAATTTTACCACCTCCATGACTATTATTCACTATTTATCTTACTATAAAAGCTTTTATGATTTTTTTGACGAAAATAAATTGTCATTATTCTATGAATTTTTATTTTTTATACTAAAATAAAATAAATTATTTTCTAAACTGTTGAAAAATATTTTGTAAATGATTTATAACTTTATTTTTATAAGAAATTTATAATTTTTTAAGGAAAGTTATTTTTAAAATTTAACTTACATTTTCCTCTCTAATTATCAAATGAATTAAATTTTTATCAAAAATTTATTTATGATGGATTAATGGCCTAGTATCATCCTTTACTAATTTATGTATTATAACTTATTTTGAAATTATTCATTTTTTTGGGATCTTGTTCTCTGTCCCAATCCATTTTTAATTAGACACCATTATTATACTTTATGTATATACTTTTAGTATCATGGATATATTAAATATCATTTCTACCACTTCCATATTGTCTTAACCATATACCATTTCAATATATGGTGTTAGTTGAAGTGATCTTGTTAATAAAGTTATTTTATTACCGAGAAAATATTGTTGTTTTTTATTCCTGATTAAATATGGATATGTATTTATTTATAAGTCATATTAATTATGGAATATATTGTTAATTCAATATATGATTAATTCATTGGACATATGTAAGTAACTATTGGGACCCAACTATGGATATCCCCTTGATGCATCAACATGTTTCATGAGATAAACAATTGGCTAAATTAGTTGGGTATTTGGTGGATACTTACCCATTCATTGAAATGTATTCGCACAAGTCCTTGATGATAAGATTCATGATGTATTAGAATGAGACCTTGAAATAAGATCACAAAGTCTAACATTATGCATTTACTTCATTAATATTTTAGTTATTATTATCCATATGATTGATGTGATGATATTTTATATGGATACATTTTAAAGATCAAGTTGTTGATTAAATAGAATATATATTTATTACAAACTTCACCATATTGTTAATACCTTATCTAATCATGATATATTCTATTGTACTCTTTATCTAATAAGAATCTAATCTAGCCATTATTATGTTTTCCTTTCCCAAAAATATAAATAAAGAATATTTAAATGATTTTCAAGTATGAAAGAATTTTTTTCATGCTATGTTTTATTTTTACACTATAATATAGAAATCATGTATGTATCTAGTCTCCCAAGACTACTAAACTAATCTATCCTTAGCACAACGATCCCCTATATCTTATACCAATGTAATAAAGCAAACACTGGATCTAGGTTACCATAGTTGAGGATTTTATATTTTATTTCATAGTTATTAAGAATTTTATAATGTAAAATAATGATTTTTATTATTTTTTGGATATATTTCTAATGAATGTATATTTGATTATTCTCTTCTCCTTCATTATATTATTTGATAGGCCTCACCAACATCATTATTTTTTTTAATGGTATAGTTTGATCCATTGGATAAATTTGGGATGACTACTAGTGGCCTATACTATAGTAATCTTAACCATTGTATCTGCGTTGATCGATGACATCGACAACGGTACTATAATAGAAATTTTTTGTTAACATGGTAATGTAGGAGCTTGAAATTTGGTGGTAATGGTATTGTAGATTCAAATACATCCTTCCATTATTACTATATCATATTGGAATTACTATGCTGATTTACACAGTAGAAATAGAGGTTTCTTTAGCACCATAGTACTTTATTAACTATCGTAAATCTAGGGTTTCTACAACACTGAAATTATTACTATTTTTTTGAAAAAGGTAATGCCTTGGTCAAAAAGACAAAGGCATATTTATTGATGAAAAAAAAAATAAATTAAAAAAGTCTGAAAGATAGATTTTTTTTACAATCTTTATCAAAAAAATGAATCAAATCTAAAGGAAGGTCATATGAACAGGTGTTTTCAGTGTTGTCTCATTTATTGGAAAGTCTGTCCACCACAAAGTTTGCCTCACAAATATAATGGGTGATAATATAATTGATCCCCGATAGCGAAAGAAAGAACTATATTTATCTACCTATGAGGTTCCATGAAAGATGAGTCACTTCATTCCAAACCAGTTTCAAAATGGTGGTAGAGTCACTTTTGTTCCATATGTAGGACCATCCTTTTTTACCTTGGAAAAGAAACTGCATTTATGATGCTATACATTTTATCTTACAAAGAGGATTGAATTCCATAGGTTCCATAAAAGAATATAAGAATCTGCCTGTTATGGTCCCTATAAATAGCTCCAAAAACTAAAGGACCCATATTTCCTTTTGAGGCACCATATGCATTGAGTGTAGTCCATCCTGGATGTGGGTATTTCAAAAAATATTCAAAATTATCCCTAGAATCTTTGTAATTTCTAAAAACTCCCAAATGGTGAAAAATAGTGAAGTCCCAAATAGAGTTGTAGCATGTTTCCTACTACAGTGAGTATGCTACCTTAATAGTAGTATAAATCTTCACCCATACTACATAGAGGTTAAAATCAGTATTGTAATGTATGAAAGAGTTTATAACATACTAGATAGTTTGAATGAGTTCATCAATTTAATCATTGAAGAGATTATTGAGATGTTGGGAGATGTATACCATAATAAATTTTTGTAGATGAGTTCAGATAATATCAACCACCAAACACCTAAAATCAAAGAGTTTATAGATGTATTTCCATAATGAAACAATAGTGGCACATGTCAAGAAAATGTGGTCATCATATTCTCTATTCTGATTACACAGACAACATTTAAAGCATAATTAGATATGAAAAGATTATAGAAATTTATCAGTAGGGATTCTATTATGTAAAATCCTCCAAACCTGGGTAAATCTTGGATGTTGAATCCAAGGCTTATCAAAACTTTTCATCCAAGGCAAATCATAATTTATGACATTGAAATTGTGACTGTAGAAAAGCTTAGAATCTATAATTCCATTTCAAGTAGGTTCCCAAATTAAAAAAATCATCAGTATTAACAAAAAATTAATTGTTGACCACGATGTTAATATCATTAAGAAACTTTGATCTAGGTGAGTTCAAAAAATAGTTAATTGAAACGTGAGTATCAATGGATAAGTGAAATGGATAAACCAGGGAAATAAGGGGATAAACAATCCAATTATCCAACCATTTTTTTTGAGAATACCCTCTTTTAACGATCCATATGGAATGATACATAATGTTGAAAAAATAATATTTAATGGACGCCTAAATATAAGAGCCCATATAGTACAAGATTCCTTTCTTCAATTTTCCCAAAAATTTATCTCTAAGAAAATTGAGAGCCAGATAATTATTATTTAGAATATTATAGGTGAATATTTCTTGTAAATAATAATTAAATAACTTTAGATTCTTGATTCCAAGCCCTAAAATAGAAAGATGATAACAAATATTAATCCAAGGGACATTAATTAACATCCTTACAAGAGTGTTACCACTCCAAAAAATATTTTTAATGGATAAAATAATATTTTCAAGAATACCAATATGCTATTTGCAAACCACTTAAGAGTAAACCATTTTAGAAACAATGGTGGATTTAATAAGGAAAATTATTCCAGCCATAGATAAATATTTCCCTTTCCATGAAGAAAGACGATTATTTATTTGATCAACTATTTTGGAATAGTAACTACTTTTAGGCCTTCCCCAAAAAAGTGGGACATGGAGACATGTGAAAGAAAGATATACCTCCTTAATACCCAGGTCATTTTTGATATTAAATTTTCTAGCAGTTAAAAACCTTCTTCCAAAGAAAATTAAGGATTTATTCTAGTTTATATCTTGACTTGAAATAAATTCATAATGAGAGAGATATACCTTTTTATTTTGAATATTTATTTTCCCCACTTGTAAAAATTAGATAATTTTCATTTTCATAAAAGAGATAATAAGGAATAACAATATTTCTTGAGGAAATAATGGGCTTAATATTATCTTGATCCAAGAATTTTGAGAGGAGTCTACTTAAATAATCCTTAGCAATAGAGAAGAGGATTTCAAATAGGATGTCACCCTATCTAAAACCATTAGTGCATTTAAATAACCCTTAGAAGATCTATTGATGAGAACTGAGATGTGATAAGATCTAAAAAGAGTTTTAATTATTTTAAGAAAAATATCATTAAAACCAAATCCCTAAATAACCTTATAAATGAAACTCCAATCCATAGTATCAATGAATTTATAATATCATGTTTAATAACAATGCTACCTCCTATATTTGATTTCATTAATATATTGGTTCTTTCAGAGTATATGAACTTTCAATATTGAATATTTCTACCTTTTAAGAAATGAAAATGATTCCAAGATACAACTTTGTTAACAATAGTTTCAATTATATTTTCACGGATCTTGGAAATGATTTTGTATAGTGTGTAAATAAGAGATATAGGTCTGAAAAGATGAATCTCAGAGGCATTCTCCAATTTTGGGATCAAGTAGAGGAATTGAGAATTAAGGACATGGGTAATAGTACCATTGGATTAGAATTATTTGACCAATTTACACAAATCCAAATGAATGATATACCAAAAGTGCTAAAAAAGAGTTTGTAAAACCATCAGGCCTTAGAGCACTATTAGGCTTCAGACTAAAAACTGCATCTTAGATCTCATAACCAAGAGGGATACTAGTTAGGAAAATTTTATCATCATTAGAAAAGATGGTTGGAATGATATCAAGGATTAAATCGTTATTAATATCTATCCCATTGAAAATATTATTAAAATAAGAAAAAATATGATCTGTAAGTCCTTCCTTATTATCAACAATATTGTCTCCATCCTCAAGGAATGTAATAGGACTACATGATTTTCTATTCCTTTGAATAGAATTATAAAACTTTGTGTTTATATCTCCATCCTTGAGCTATTTGGTTTTGAAGATATGCTTTTGAACATTATACTTGAAAGAGAGAAGAGATTTTAATTTGGTAAAAAGGTCTATTTCATGTTGAAAATAAGAAGCAAAGTCTGATTTTGTAGCAACATATTGAATCTAATTAATATTGTATTCTAAATAATCAATTTCATTGTAAATTGAGATGGATGCGACTTTACACCAACCTTTTAGTTTTTTTTCTTTAAGAATTTCAATTTCATGATGTAAGAAAAAGCATCATTTCCATAGCTCATAGAATTCTAGGTTTCTCTAAAAATGTCACCAAAATTAGTAATGGAAGCCTAGGAATTATTAAATCTAAAAGGATGGGTAGGTATAGATATTATAATTAAAATAATGACAAAAAACAGATGATTGTCAGAATTTAATATAGGAAGGGTGATACTGGAGATAGTATCCCATTTATCAAGTTTTTGTTCATTAGAAAAAGCTCGGTCAAGATTATTGGATATAAATTTATTGTAATTCCTTCTATACCGAGTATATTTGGATCCAAAAATGGTAATATAAATAAAATTATTATCTTAAATATAGGATTTAAACTCCCTTAAAGAAATAGCGGAATAACCTGGACCCATTTTTTCACTTAGATATAGAATGGTATTAAAATCTCTAATAATGATCTACGGATCAAGAATTATACTGCTTAAAGAGGATGAATGGTTCCAAATACATATTCTATATTAGTAACTATTTTTAGCATAAATTTAGGAACAAGATATGTGGGAATTATTAAATACTACTTCACAAGTAAAAACTTGGTCTTCAATATTAAAAATATAGACATTATTTAAAGAATAATGTGCAAAAACCCACAAATAATCAATAGAAAGATTATTCCTATTACAAAAAATAAAATTATATACTTTATGCTCAAAACCATAAAAACTATGGGAAAAATTAATATTAGGATCAGAAATGGGAAAAAAATTAGGTTTTTGAGTATAAATAAATCTTTTAAAATAAATGATAGTTTTAGGGTTTTCCATAGCCTGAAATTTCTAGAAAAGTAAATTCATTTGAACCTATGTTTAGTGTTGGAACCCCCCTTATTTTTACCTCTATAACTCTTTATCCTTGTATATTTTTTGGTTGTACTGAATATTTTTTCTCTAGGATCATAAAAAACATCAACCCGTTTGATCATAGAAGAGTCATAAAAATCATTGATGTTACACTCACATGCCTTTGTATCTAAAGGAGTATTGTGATCATCACAAGGGATATTATCATGATTCAGGATCTTGGGACATCAATTCAAGTCTGGTTTAGACTGTTGCACTCTAAAATCCTTCTTATATTGAGAGATTATAAGAGCACCATGAATGGTAGTATTAGATGACTGCAGCTTATCTATAGTTCCTAAGCATTTGATCTCCTTAAACTCATTTTCATGGGAAGAGGGATTACTACATCTTCCTACCTATTCTGGATAGACATGTACCTACTGTACAAGGCCAACAAAGGTGTATTTTTCATTATAAGTAAACTTCTCATATGAATCATGAAATACTTTAGGTATATCCTTTTGAGTTTTTTCATCATTATATATCTTGTCCACAGTATTAATATGATGTGAAAAGTCTGGATCATTTTTCATCTTTTGGGGCCTTGAGATGCTATGTAACTCATTTCCCATATTAGGAGTGGAGTTCAAAATAGAATATAGAGAATGTATATAATTGTTAAGATCCAAATTTTCAAGAGTATTCTTAGGTTGATTGTGATTTAAAATCTTCTAGACATCCTGAGCAATCTCATCATCTATGATCTCCTCTTTACTTTATTTTTCTTTATATTAAACCAAGTCATATCAAAGATTTCCAAAATTAGCCTTAGAAGTTGGAATGATGTCCTTCTTTTTCACCCATTTACCACACTAATTATTTTTAGAGGGCCACCCTTCTTAATGATAGGTAACTTTCCTTGTTTAGATCTATTAACCTCTTTCTAATCATTTTCAATGGGTTATTTCACCAGATTTGGAATCACCCTACAATTAGAAATGGAGTTCCCAATTAATATTAATACCTCAAAAAAGTGGTTTTTACTCATATTAATCCTTGATATATGTTTTTTATTCACTAATAGTGAAGCTTATAAATTTTGGTAGTTTCAAATCCATATTGTCTTCAACTATAATTATTTCTTATAGGCATAGATTTCAATTTAAAGTAAAATGATCAATCTTCAATGGAACACCTATACTAGAAGAAAAGTCATTTAAAATCATTGGGTGCAAAAAAACCTATCTTAAGCCATGAAGACTGATCCATATTTGTTCCATATAATTTATTTCAGTGAAGGGATTTAAGGAAATGTCCCATTAAAATAATATTAGAAAACTAGAGTGAAATTGTATATTACCAATCTTCCAAACTTAATTGAGATCCTCCTGTGTACCAAGAATAATGTGATAATAACCTTGACCAATTGGAACTAATTTCTAAATGATATTATTCCAATAATGGAATGTTCTTGATTTGAAATCTATAATAGGACATGATTTATCCCCCCTTAAGATAAGTAATACACCCCAAAATAGAGAACTTACACATATTGAGCCTTTTTTAAAGGGCTTCATGATCTGCGACAATAGAAAAATCTCCATCCTACAACTTCTTATAAAGAGGAAGTTTCAAGGAAGAAACTTTTGGTAGATCTATACCTTTTATCACCACCAATAAGGATATTACTTTAGTTTTCTACCTTTGAATCTTATTTTTCAAATTTCAACTGTTGTTTTCTACTCATAGTGTTTTCATAATAGTTAATTCCAAAGGGTTGTAAAAGTATATAATTTATGATTAATCCCGATCCTTCAATAATATTCTATACATAAAATAGTGAAAATATATTTTCAATATCATGAGTAATATATGTGAACCCAAAGAGATTTGTGTATTTTTATTGCAAACCCAATCAAATTTTAATAAAAATAGATCAAAAAAATTTAAAATTTAAAACTAAATTGATTTTTTATTAAAACAGAGGTAAGGGTTAAATTTCAAAGGATGTTTCACGAAATATACTACTCTTATCACTCAGGAATTGTTTTTTCTATTAGATAAATGATTATTCTATAATTACTAAATTATTTATGGTCATGTACATTGGTACCACCTAATTTGACCTAAATCTCTTAATTAGAGAATAAAATTTACTTAGGTTTATCAGTATCATTATTTGTATAAAGAGAAAAATCCAATATACTTTTAATAGATTAATTTGTTTGAACAATTCAAAGTTCCTCCATTAATAAATATTTTGGTCAAATATTCATGGAAGAAGAAGATAGGTTTTATGTCTCAAAGTGATTACTAATAAAAAATACTATTTCATGAATAAAATGATTAGAGAAATCATGTGCTTATCCTTCTACTATAAACCCTTGTATGAATTATCCACTCATAGATTATAGGATTCCAACCATGTTTGACTGAACCATCTCAAGACGTGGACTAAATAAATAAAAAGAAACAATGTATATAAGATGAAATTATAGAATAAAGAAACTTACTTGAATTAATGAAAGTAACAAAAGAATAAATCTAGAGTAAAATAGAGTATTAAATAATTTGAAGAACCTAAGATAATTAAAAACTATAATTAAAAATATCTTAAAAACTAATAGTTGACTATTATTTATACATAGAAATCCACTATGGTTTATAGACTCCTAAAAAAGTAGTGTAAGAGTCATTTTCTAGAAGATAACATGATGTATTTGGAAAAAAGTTTCAAAAATAGGTATATCATCTTATACATAGTTTTGAACGGCCATAAAATTAGCATTGTGGACTCGTTCTTCCTATGGTGTTAAAATTATTTAATTTTTTAGAGAAAATATCAGTATTCAAAATTGAAAATATTTTTCTTATAATTTGAAACCTAATACTCAAAATGGCATGAGATAACTCAACATGGAATAACACATGTCATGGACCTTTGAGTGTTATTATGGGCTCAACTCAAGGTTTGATCTTTAGTCATTTACTTTGATCTCCTTGGAAAGGTTCACCAAATAGACTTTCTTTCAGCATGGAACTCCCCATAGAGAGATTAAAAAAAAATCACCGTGTAAATTGGTTTATCTCCTCCAGAACATGTGTAAGACTCAAACTCACTTTTTTTCTTTATCATATCTTCATGGTAATTTTTGTCTAGCTCCATAACTATCTTGTCTTCCACTCCATTCATTTCTTAAAAAATGTTATATTTCATCTATAATTTTAGATCTTAACACAAGTTGATGAAAATTAAAAAAAATATTCACATTTAAAATGAATTTACTATGATATATTGTTATAAAAGTGTAAATGAAAATGAGATATCAAATTTCCTCACACTTAATATTTTTATTTTCCTTAAGGAAATCATTTTAAAAAATTCCAAAGGAAAGAACATCCTTAACTAAGGGAAAACAACATCAAGTATGATAATAAAACAAAGAATTAACCAATGATCATTGAATTTTGACATGCTTATTCTTCTTTGGTATCCAATCACTATTCTTCATAGAATTCATTATATAATATCTCTCATTTTCCATTATCATTTTAAACCTTTTCTTTGATGTCCATGTATATTTTGTGATTTACCACTCCATGTTTTTTCACTGAACACTCAAGATCAATATAAAGCCAGATTTATGTTCAATCTCAATCCCAAAATCTCTATCCATAAGCTTTCATAATATCTCCATCTTCACCTAAGAGAAATAAAACCCCATTAATCACAAGGACTTATAAAAAGGCATAAAATACTTTTGGAATTAAAGGATAGTGGTTTATGATGTAAAAAATTCAATTCTAAGGCTAGAAAAAGAGTCTAGATTTTTAAAGCATAATGCATGAATTTATAATCAGATCATTGAAAAAATTTCTCCCTTTACTTTTTCTAAAAAGACATAATCCCCCAATCCTTTTACACTTATTTCATCAATTCCATATTGAATCATTCAAGAGTAAATAAATGAATTTTATTCCTCTTTTTTTTTCATTTTTCATTTTCATATTCTTTTTTAATAGAAATATCATAAGAAATAAGTCTCACAACCATAAAGTTACGTTTTCTTCTCTTCACATGAAACTAATTATAATATTTTTAATAAGATCTTTTGTTTTATATGGTTGATCATCAAATCATCGAAAATTAAAACTATTAATAAAACTTTTCTTCCAAAACAATAGAGGAACCAAGTAAGAAAAATGTAATTTAGGTTAGAACCAATGTCCAAATCATCAATAACAACACCCATATCATCCCCTTACATGGAATACTCACCTATAGAAAATGTTAATCACCCATATCCATCATGTAATTCAAAATAAAATCATGAAATTATAATCAAGATTATAGGGTGTAAAGGATAATTTTTCTTGCAATGCGACTTTCCCATAAGGTTGTTCATAGATTCTATGGGTTAAAATGAAGTTTGTACATAGGGTAAGTCCAAGGATAAATAGGATAAAAAATAAAATTACCTCAATCATATAATCTTTTTCTTCAAAAAAACCTTCATGTTCTGAAAAGATTAAATTGTAATATCTAGTAGGCTCATGTTTTGAGTTCTCTCAAGAAAGAGGGTATGTGAATAATATAAAAAATTTGGTTTATAATAATTTTTGAGAATTGAATTTTATTTTATTAAATAACTTAATATATTAATACTAAGTACAAATTCAATTAATAATAACTTTAGATAATTAAAATCAGATGAAAAATTCAAATTAGCATTCATTTCCAATGTCAACCTAAAAATTAATAAATAATTTATTTTCAGTGACTCAAAATTAAAACTTTTCCATTTATTTGAATGATTTTTCTAAATTAAATCATGTTAAAATTGAATTATCATAAGAAAAATGTCTCTAATAACATTGATGTCAAGAACAAATATCAATAAAATCTAATATATTCCCCCCACACTTAATATCAAACAGTGTCCGCATTATTTAAAAAAAAGTGAGGGAGTTACCTTGAGATGTGAAAATGTAAAGTGTACATAAGAAATTTGATAGAAGGCAAGAAAAATTTAATAATATTTATACCTTTTATCCCTTAAATTGAAATTATTATTTTGTTTTTCTATGTACCTAAAAGTTTTACAAGATTCTTGGAAAGAAAATAGATTAGCACATGGAAAAATATAAAATGAAAAAGATAAGCAATGAAAGGTTCACGAAGGTAGTGAAATGATAATAAAATGATATCAAAATTAAAAGGAAATACAAGTATATGAAATAACATGGGACAAAAACATCCTAAACATACTTTTGATCTGCTTGGGAATCCACACTAAGCTTGGGGGGTATCCAAAAGATCATAAAACTGAAATGGAGTGGGTTGATGTGAAGATGGAACCAACAAGGATATAAAATGTAATGGAGAAATGAACTAGGATGAAAGTGGAGGAAACAAAACTTGTATTAACTATGGAATAGTAGATACCTAAACTAGAATGGCCACAATATCCAGTGTAGAGGTTATAATAGAATTAGCATGGTGCTTTGTCTATGTATTAAAAACTGGTGGTAATCCTTAGTAGATGGTGTGGTCCCTTGTATGCTTAGATTATACTTCCTTTTAATGGATAAATCAATATTAACTGGACCCTTATTGGGATTATACTAAAAATAAATCTTAATTTTTTATTTTATCATTGTAACCTCTTCCTTAACTTTCTCTTTTTATACATTTTTATTTTAGGATTCCTTAAATTTATTATTTTGTATAGTCTATAAAATTTCCTAAAAATTAATTGATAAATTCCACCTAGGTGGGATAGGCTTGGGAAGATATCCAAGAGTTAGGTATAATGGAATAACTCCTTAGGTCATCAAAAGTTTTTAATTTTTTCCTCAGTTGCATCCAAATATTAAATTCATTTTTCCTTATGAGAGATTACCCCTAGGATGAATTAATATGATCCCCATGGATATTTAGTACCACATTAATGGTAAAGAGATGTGTTGATGTGGTATGTACCTATGAATATTGTATCAAATATGTACTGAAAAATTACTTTATAATCTGTGATTGGAGTGTTGTATCCTCACTCACAGCCCGAACAAACGAATACCTCAATTACACCATGCTGCGTGAAGGGTCAGTGGGTTCATCATCATGGTTATGGGATATCATGGGAATAAATCTCAATGGAAACTCTAATATATAATTCTCTACTTAAAACTGAATATCATATCATATCATAACCCTAGAGATTAACCATGTAATAAATTCACTTCAACAGCTTGGAAAGTATTCCATTGGTTAACTTTGCTAAAGGAGGAAATGGGAGACTCCCTATAAATGTTGAATTGGATGGTTTATGTATATATTGAGTATGATGCTGACTATGTTCGTATCACTTATAAGATGAATAATCATTTACCTTCAAGATAAAATTCTTTCCAATATTAATGACCATGAATATCTTCTATAATGTGTGTATATTGATATATTGAATCTTTCCCACTTGAGTGAGGTCTGAAAACTATTGAAAACTCACAAATACATAGTGAGCCTAGTCACAAATTGGACTCATAGAAAAGTTAATTTATTCTTACCTCTCAGGTAATTGAAATGTTATACTAGTAAGTATGGAATATTTAGGGGTGGTCCCTCAAGAATTAAATGTAGGATATTTTTATATAGCTAGTTAACCAACCCATAGATATCAATCTTGGGTATCCCAAAAATATTAAAGTCCCTATGAATGAGTCTCATAGCCAGGTACTTTATTTGTGAGCTCGTGGACTTGGAAGCATTATGTCGGGCCTATAGATCTTTGGTAAGAACTCTAAACTATAATTATTTATTATTTGTTGGATCAATTATCAAACTCCAATACTCCTTATAATTGATTAAATAATTGGTTTATATGTTATATTTACAACCCAACATTGTAAATGGAGATGTAACCACTTATATCCGAGATAGAAGAAAACACCCTCATTATATGTGGTAATTGTGTTGAAGAACTCTAGAATCAGTTCATGGTATGTCACCTCCTTTACTTAGATAATATCCTTAAGGTGGAACTTTCTTAGGTAATATATAATGGTGTCAACTAGGTTGAGATACATAGAATGAAATGGAATAAAATGCCTCCCCAACTCAATTTTTCTATCTATCAATTCTGTAAAATCATTTTGATAAGCTAATTTATGGAACATAAGGCACTTTTGTGGTCTCAACCCTTTGGAAAGTGTAGATTCTACCATGACATCCCCTAGTATTGCCGATGGTTAGGTGTTTAGGGAACAACTAGGATATGATTGGATAGATGGAGAGGGTATTTATTTTTAGGTTTAGTAAAAGTCTTGAATATTGGTATGAGGTAGTTTAGGGGATAATTGGGTAGAGGTTGCAGACTCTTTAGAGTAGTAAGATTTCTTAGGAATAAAAGGGGATGAATCCCTTTTTTCCTTATGATTAGATATATGTGAAGATCCATAGCCATGGGTGGTACCTGATTCAACTCCTATGGTGGAGTGATGTAGTTTCTTAAATATAAGTTGGGTAGACAGTCTTAAAATAGAAAGGTTGTTCAAGATGAAATAGTAATGAGATAACTGGGGAAATAGGGATATGGTTTTTAAAGGATTTAGATAAATATGAAGATGATTAATGTATTTGTTTTAGTTTTAAGGGGAAAAACCAAGAGAGGGAGGGGAGTTTTTATGTTTAATTATGAGGAAGGTTAAAGGGATTTGGAGGTTTTAGGGGGATATGAGAACAACATTTTAGTTTCATTTTTTTTCAAATTCTAGAGGCACCTTGTCATGGTCATTATGGTTCTTTAGCAAGGTCAAAAACTAAAAGTTGGGAAATTTTAAAGCAACACGATGAAAAAAATAAGAGTCACTATACATTTTAGATTTTAAAAAGAGAAAATATGGGATAACCCATACTACATAAGTATTATTGGCATGGTTTAAACTCATTTATTCTAAAATAATAAGGCCCCATGGTGTGGTCAGGAAATACTGATCATTTTCAAGTGTTAAGATTTTGAAGTTAGAAGGTGGAAATGGATTTATTAACATCTCCATGATATAGTTTTGAGTATTTAAACCACACTAAATCCCTATGTACCATGACTTTTCAAACTATTAGTCCAAGGGAAATAAATCACACTATGCTAAGGTAAAAGTTAAATGGGATGTATGGGATGGTCATAAAGTAGTAGATGTGATGGAATGGGAATAAAATACCTATTTTAAATATGTTGGTGCAACTATGGTGTGTCATTATTTAGTTTAAGGCATTATGTATAAGCAAGGGAACTCAGTTTAATGCTTGATTTCTGAAATGGGATCCCGATCCTCATCACTATATAGAAGTACCTATAGTGATATTGAAACAGTTCTAACAACTTGACCCATGAGTGTTTTACCTTTCTTTGAGAAACTATCACCCTAACTATGACATGTTCAGTAAGTATCATAGTGTAGTGTACTATTGTGGACTTAAATTATCACCTTATTTCAAAGTTCAATTCCTTTATCTCCGGTATGTCCTCTCAATTATTTATGCTTATTATTATTATTTTTATAGGGTTGTTTCCCTAAGGATCTCCCAAGGATTTTTTTCTAAAGATAACTAATTTCTACTAATGAAAATTGATAATGAAATCATAAATAATGAAAATATTCTTAGGTTTTAAGAACATACATGTGTTGCCTCCCAATTTACACTTCATTTAAAGTCAAAATCTAGATGTACCTTATATGTATCCAATCAAACATTGGAGAGATAATTCACCCCTCTTGGAAAGTATCTATCTATAGATTTAATTTTTTCCATTAACTTTAAATGTTGGTCCGTGCTCCCTTTGGATATCAATTGATTAGTGTGGGTAGAATTTAATTACCTTAAAGGGTCTCAACTATCATAACTTAAATTTCCTTGGAAAAAATTTCAGTTATGTGTTAAATAATAATAGTTAGGCTCCATGTTAGAACTTTCATCGATTGATTCATATATAATTCCATTTATTGATCCTATATTTATAAATATTATCATTCTCATATAAAAGTCTTTTATTTTCTTCCAATTCATCATACCGTTGCACTCAAATTTTCCTAGCTTGTTCGAGATCCATGTTTATCTTCTTCACAGCCAAATATGATCTCTACTCAAGTTCCATTGGTAAATGGAAGGGATTACCATAAATGAGATCGAATGGGGTTATTCTTATTGATGTTTTAAATGTTTTCCTATATGGATACAATGAATCATCATGCATCCAAATCTATGCCTTCCATATTTCACTCACTATATTCTCTAAACGTTTCTTGATCTCTTGGTTGGATAACTTCAATTTACCACTTATTTATAGATGATAAGGGGTTCTAGTATTGTATTAAAATACTAAATTTACTAGAAATACCCTTAGTAAGTGATTTTTAAAACGTTTCTCTAGATCAATTATGATAAATCTATAGATTCCAATCTTAGAAAAGATGTTCTTTCTCAAAAATTTAATAACCACATTGGTTATGTTTTTCTAAGTAGCTTTATCTTCCTCCCATTTTGAAATATAATCACCACACACTAGTATGTATGTGTTATAAAAATAATTTAGGAAGGGGACCATGAAGTCAATTCCACAAAAATTGAATACCTCAACTTATAGAATTGGATGTTGTTAATTTTCATTACTCTTTCTAACATTTAATGTTATTTGGTATTTATTTTAGCTTCTCATGAATTCCCTTACACCTTAGATAAGATTCATCTAAAAGAATTCAAATTGTAGGATCTTAACCATTATTTTATCAAGTCAATTTAATCTTCCATTTGGTGCTGAATGAAAACATTTTAGCATGATATTCACCTTTTATTGGACACCCATCTCCAAATTAGTCCATCTCCACAATGGTTGAACAATAAGGGATCATCATAGAAATAATGCGTTGCATTAGTTATAAATTTATTGAATTTTTGATACATAAAATGTGGGTAAATTTTCCCATTTTCAAATATTTTTTCATGTAAAAAAGGGAAAAGATTGTATATTAACATATAAAATATTCTCATCTAGAAATTCATCAATAATGTCTATCACTTCTTCCACTTCTATATGCTTTAGAAATAGTCCTAAAAAAAGACCAACCACCACATTCTTTGAGCTCTTATTTACAATGATAATACTTGAAAAATATTTTATTAATAATATCCAATACATCAACCCTGTTTTTATATCCTTTTTATTTAATAATTACCTCAAAGATACATGATTGATGTAAATAATCACCTTGGAGAGTACTAAATGGGATCTAATTTTATCAAAAGAAAATAACACTAAAAGAATCTCCTTCAACATAGTAGTGAGTTGATTTGGGAATCCTTGAGCGTATAGTTTTCATAGTAGATGGGTCAAAATATATGGCCGACCCACTATCTTAGAATATCTCTTATAACTAAATTTCTCACATCACATATCAACTCAAAATCATTCTCCTAGTTTTAAGAGACCATAATAAAGATATCCATTACATTTATTTTTGAATTAATTAAGTCTTCTATGAATTATTCATTAAAGTTGAATATAACCTAATTTGATAATATATGAGTAATTGGATGATCTATATTAGATAAATACTTGATAAATTAATAGTATAATAATTCATGTCTAAGAAATATTTGGATTCCCTTCAGTGTGATTGACTTGGGCAGCTCTTGTATCATTTTTATCTTTATGATATTGAATTAAATTATTTTCTTGGATATTATATACCCAAGGATAATGAATTATTGAACCATAAAGATGTATTTTTCCTAGTTGAGAACTAATAATTTATCTCTTGATCACCAAGTCCAGGTTGTGCAGAACCAACTTAAAAGTTCTCCTATAGACTGTGAAATCAGCCATGAAAATCTCTAGAAATCCTTCCAAAATGTCAGTGAAAATGTATCTCATTAAATTTTGAAATGTTTTCAGCACATTACAGATTCCAAAAAACATGTAGTGATAGATGAACATTCTACAGGGACATGTAAAAATTATATTATATAGATAAGTTGGGTCCATCATCATTTGATTGTAACTTATATATATATGCATATAAAATGTAATAGAATACGATATAGGATAACATTTCTATCATTTGGTTCATAAAAATAATTTTAAAGTTAAATTTTCTCATGGATTTATTTAGTTTTAATTAATCTATAAAAAACCTCCATTCCATCGTAGTCTATGTAAGAATTAGATCATTAACTCCATTCATTATCATGGTTATGCCTCTCTTGTTTTACATGGATTGCAATGAGATTACCCATTAACTATATAAAATTTATAATAAAATTCATACATCATAGAGTTTGATAAATTTTTTCTTGATTACTTCCTTAATTAGTGGAATGAGTATCCTTTTTGGATGGAAACTAGGTTTACTCCTTTCTTCTAACAACAATTTGTGTGTGAAAAAAGTGGGACTAATTCCTTTAATTTTAGAAACACCTGAAGGGATTTCTTACTTTCTATTCTTCAAGACTTAGAATAATTTATCTTCATATTACCTTTTCAATTTTTAATTGATGATCACCAGAAAATAGTCATTATCTCCCAGAAAATGTACCTTAATATACTAGGTAGTGGATTTAATTCAATCATCACCGACTTAATGATTAAAGAGACAAACTTTGAATATAGATCCCTTGATAAATGATCTATCCACTAAAAAATTACAACTTTTTTTTCATTTATAATTTTTTTACCCCTACTTAATTAAAATATCTCATTAATGAGTTGTATTATGTTCTCCAATTATTCTTGTTTTAGGCACACGATAGATGGGTGTTATTCAATAGTAAAAATGGAATGAAAATCTCCCAATTTAGCTATGTGATTCTCAACATTAATTAGATCAAAAGTTACTTTTCAATCACCAAATATAAAAATGAGTGTTCCTTGGTTAACATTGATCAATTATTTCCTAGTTATTAGGAATGTTATACAAATAATGATGGTAATATCCCCTTATTCCATTTTGAGGATAAAAAATGATAGTAAGAAAAAGGAATTTCCCCACATTGATGATAATATATTCAAGAAATCCTTATGGTCAATTCACAGATTATTCAGAAATTTTATGTATACTTGAGTTATATTTGGCTCATAAATTCCAAATTTTTTAAATACACATAGTTTCATGATATTTAAAATCCCACCCAAATCAGAAATTGCCTTCCCAAATTTGAATGATCCAATAGGTAAAGGGATGGAAAAACTACTTGGTTCTCTCCCATATTTAGTGGGATATTCCATTGAAAAAATTCTAGAAACTCTTAACTAATATATTTAACTCTTATATTTTACAACTTATTTTTTTGATATAAAATCCATCAATAACTAAGCATATACTGACATTTTAGAAATAACTTTAGAAAGTGGTATGCTGATATGTTTCTATTTGAAAACATCCAAGAATTTATTATATTAAATTTCATCTCTACCTTGATTCATCCTCTTTGAAAATGTTATAGGTGGTCGATGGGATTTTAAATTATTTTACTCCTCCATCATTGCTTCATATTGAACATACTTTTCAACCTTTTCTTTCTCATTATCTTTTTTCTCAACCCTTTTATCCATAGGTTTATCTTCTTTCTATTGATCACTTTACCATTATTTTAGCCCTATTACACCTCATTATTAGCTTATTTTTTAGTTCCATCGGACTCATTCTTTACCATATCATAATTTCACAACCTTCACCACCTAATTTGTATTTTTCTTTATGTTACCCATTAGTGTAATGGGTAATCCCTCCAAAAATGGTCTGTGATATATGCCCCACTTGATTATAAAGGTTTTTAAGAGAGTATCTTTTATTATTTAAGGAATTATATTGGGTTTTAATATAATAATATAACTTTTAGATTATTTATTGTATAATATCCTCAATATATTGTTTTTGGGATTAGGGTGGAACTTGTGGTTGAGGATGAAATTGCAATGAAAATTTATTTTGTTGAGATCCAGGGGGTCAGAATGGAATTTGGACTTATGAATAGTATAGATATACTAACTTTACATTCTTTTATTTAAAATTACACCCTCTTTGTGGTTGGGTCTATCTCATATTTGGTTGTGGTTGAATTAGCCACCCTAGATTGTAGGTATATTAATATTATTTAGGGGATCTGTTGTAGCTCAAACAATTACTATAAAGTAACTTATTATATTTTAATCTCCCCAAAAATTATTATTACACATGTGTACCACCACACATTTCATAAGTATGGTTTTTATGTACTATTTTTTATGGATATGGTTGATATTATTGAGTAGGTTCTATTGGAATTAAAATTATACAACTTCTTTTTTCAATACTTAAACTTAAGCTGCCAAGAATATAATCCCCTCCAATTTATATATTCTACTTATTAGTGGACCTATATCACTTTTTTAAAGACTATAATTATGAAATATTTCATCAATAATATATCTTATGATCTCAAGAGTCTTCATCACAAGACTACCATTGGATAAAACATTGACCATGACTCGAGATACAACCTACAAACCATATTAAAATGTTTTTATTTAAATCTAAATATTGAGTCTATGATGTGGGGATATTTATAAAAAAATATTTAAATCCATACCATGTTTTTAATGTAAATTATCCATTAATTTGGAAAAAATAAGGATATCTCTATGAATTTTCCTTGTTCTCACTGATGGAAAGTAATTATACAAAAATAACTTCACTAGCTCATCCCAAGTTGTAATAGATCCTACTAGTTTACTATTTATCCAATATTTTTATAAATATTAGAGGGATAAAAAGAATACTTTTCAACCATATATGATTAAAATAAACTTAATTATGTATAAAAGTGTTTCATATTTATATAAAACTAGATAGGTTTATTTTTATTTTTTTTGAACTCTACTAAATTTCCTAATGTTTTGGATGATTTGAATGAAGCTTGTATTTATATAAAAGTTTTTCTCTTCAATGAGTGGATGAAAAAAACTTGGGTTAGCCCCATAAATGGATGAAAATCCATAATACATAATGTAACTAACATGAGTAACTTTTTGTGCTTCATGCTGATAGCTCCCATTGGAAAATTGGCCATTAAATACATTAGGTGAAACATGATGATGATAATGACCTTACATAGTAAAAAATCCATGTGAAAATAAGAAATTATCATTTTTAGGGATATACTCAAGTAGTTCTCAAGAATTGACACTCTATGACCGTGTCATCGATGACTTAATCATGTACCAGTCTTCCTGTAAAGATTGAAACAAAACACCTTATAAATATAAAAAGAATAAATTAAAAATAAAAATAAGTTAATATTATAAAAATTTTATAAAAAAATTCGATCTCTTAAGTTCATTATGACTCCCTAGAAATGGCACCAAATTCTTAATAGGCCATATTAGCATCATTCCCTCCAACAGGTTGTCAAAGTTTAAAATCTATGATTTATTTAAATCCTACACTAATCAACTAAGTGTAGAATATTTATAGTCCAAGATGTATTCCATTAAGAATACATGAGAAACCTAAGAGATTTATGAATTTTTATTGTTAACCTTATTGATTTGTAACAAAGAGGGATTGAATGGAATTAAAACTACAAATTTATAAGAACATTAAAAACAATTAATTATAAAAAAAGTAAGTGGTCAATTTCAAAGGATTTTTCCTAAAAGATACCACTCTTCCCTTTCTATAATTAGTTGATTAAATTGGATGTGATATCATTCCAAAATTACCAAATTTTTTATGGTCATGTCCATTGATACTACCCAGGTCGACATAAATCTCTTGATTAGAGAAGTGAATTAACCTAGGTGAATTAATCTCTATATTTATAGATAGATACAAATCCAATCTACTTTTCTGATCTTAATTCACTCAATTACTTAAGAGTTCCCCCCTTATTATTACTTTTGGAAAAAATAATTTGAAGGAATGGGATATATTTTAATTCTCAATAAGATTCCTAATCTAACCAAATCTTTTGCTAATAAAATTGGTAGTTAAATCATGTAATCATTATTATAGTATTTATCCCTCACCCCATGAACGTATTAACCACTCATGGATGGGAGTATTTGAACAACATTTTACTAAATCATATCAAGTTGTAAAATAAAAAAATCAAGAAAAATAATTGAATAATATTTCAATTTTAGTATAAGAAAACTTATATAAATTAATTTTAATAGAAAAATTATACTTATAGAGTTAAAGGTAGTATAAAATAATTCAATCAAACAAATTTAATCTAAAACCTGAATCCAAATTCCCCCAGAAAACAATGAGTGCCTATTATTTATATATAAAGGTCTAATACGACATAGAGAATCCCTAAATGGCCATGGTGGAGCCATATTTGAGGAGATAATGTAATGTATTTAACCCTTAATTCAAAATATTATCAAATATTATTATCTATATGTGAAAAATAACACCAAAATGGAAATTGAAACCAATTCTCTCTTTTGTAAATAAAAATATTTAGTTTTTAGGAGAAAATATTGACATTAAAATTATAAATATTTATCTTTAAATTTGGAACCCTATCCTTGAAATAATATGGGAAAACTCACCATAAAATAGTGTATTATATGGTATTCTATTTATTATAGGTGTATCAGTCCTTGTAATGGTCTATAGGCCTTTCCTTTGATATCTTAAGAAAGGTATCTATAATATACTTGATTTCGACAAGGATCTCCCCATGGCGACATTTGAAAATCACTATGTAAAATAGTTTATATTCTCTACAACATTTATAAAGTTCAAAATCATTGTTTCACTTAAATAGTGCTCCATAGGTGTTTCAGTCTAGCTACATGGATGTATTTTCTTCCATTCTAACCCTTTCTTCTAAAATGATCAATTTTAGCTTTAATTTATAATCTCAATAAAATTAAATTAAAAATAACAACAAAAAGTCACATTTAACATGATTTTACTATGAAACCTCATTGAAAAATTAAAAATTAAAATGTTTTATAATTGTTTCATTCAATAAAATCCTTATTTCTATCTCATAATGACCATTATAAACCATTATATTTATAGTTGATGGTATCACATACTTTTATGAAAATGGTCAATATATATTTCAAGGATGTGAGAAATATAAGGGTTTAATAAATAAAAAAGGAGGGGGAAGTGGAGTTATTGTGCTAATGGGAGTGATATTGGTTCTCAATGGTGTTTGATAGGTTAGAGTGATTCAAATATAGTAAGGTAGGATCTCTAGATAGTGTTATAGGTGAATAATATAGCATGCAATGATCATGACATCAATCAGGTTTTAGTGGAAAAATATTTATTTTAGATAAACTAGATAAAGAACCCGTGTGATGATTTTATGTTTGGGATAAGGACTATTGGGTAAGGGTGAAAGTTGTAGGCTAAGATATTTAGAGTGATCCATAGTGGAATGGTGTCGTTCTATGTACGTGAGGGAAGTAGTGTTGTTTGGGGTTAGTGATTTCATCTCCTTGTATGGAAAGAATCTTTAGATTAATACCCAAAACCATATTTACTTTAAGCTATCCCAAGATGAGGTAATTTTTTGAATAAATAACTTGTTTTAAAAATCATTAAACTAAAATTTTAATTCACTCAACTCTATTTATTTCAGATAGTATGCCTATATTAAAATCGAGATGGTCGCAAGCATTAGCTTAATAAAAAATTCAGATTCCATTTTTAAAAGTTACCTAAAAAATATATCAAGGGATATATTTAAATATATCACCACCATAATAATATATATATTACTTATTATTTTTCCACTTCACTCAAAATAAACATATGAAATTTAAAATATCTAAATATTTTTTTTGAAACTAGTCCCAATCTTCCTATATTTATACCCCATTCACCCCAAAAAGCATGAATAACACCATACCTAGAGGTGAAAGACACATTATAACTATATAATCAATGTGTGATTTATAATTCACCAACCAATCCATTCCAATAAGTTGGTAAACCATGTATATCATTTATAAAATAAATCTCCACAAGGAATACAACTTGTTTTATATGATAATATATAAGGGTAACTTATATCCTTAACCACTATTTTCTCTTAATGGGGAACTAATCTGAATAAAATTTTTGGTTGAATGAGGCCTATTCATGTACTCACTAAAAGAACACACAATAGAAGTTCACACACAACAAACCTCTAATCCTCAAGAAGTTCCCCTCTAGCTAAGTACACTAGAACTGGGAAGTCAAAGCACCCTAATCACCACACTAAGTCGAAACCCTATACACACTCTATAAAACTTTCAGCCATAAGAAAATAAAGTAGAAAAGATAGAAAATAAATATATAATGTGATTCAAAACTTCCTCCCACATTCATAAGATAACAACACACCTTTTAATTTAATTAGAATAATATATATTAGAATCCCTATAGCATAAAATCCACATATATCACTAATGATAAGTAAGAAAAATGATTTTTAGAACATATAAGCAGGCGGTCCCACTAAATTTTATAGTGGGTCTTAGTCTGTTAACTTGTTTTACCAACCTCCTACATTTGTAGGGTTCGATATGTTATATCATAGTAATTGTATATATTCTGTAGAACATATAGAAATGACTTCCTACTAATAATATATTGAACACAACCCATATTCTAGTGAGCTAAATATTTGATGATCTTCCAACCGTACATCTCTGCACTGGTGGAGAGATTTTTTACGTTTAATTACTGGGGAGGGGTAGCTCCATGTTGTCAGTTTGGTTTGTCTCGTTAAACCTTCGGGTTGTGATTTATCCTACGTCGATGATTTCAGTTTGGGTTTTCTCCCCTTATTCTTTTAAAATGGGGGTCTTGCTTTAAATAAAAAAAATTGAAGGCCTTCGGGCCGTTGGATGGATAAAAAATTCAAAAAAATTCCTTTGTATGAAGTTTCTTCTAGCACTGGTTGAAACATCATGACCAACTAAATTCTTGGTAAATCTTCTTTAAGTGAATTTAAGATGGAACTTGAAAAATAATCATCAATTTTACTAACTATCTCCCATTTGAAAATTATATTCAAGGAATTTTTGGAAACCTTTTACACTTAGTTAAATTTGATTAAAAAATCCTTCTTACTTGTACAACATTGTTCTCTATGATCTTCCAATCACCAAAGTCCCACCGAGGGACATTGCGGCCTCAAAATTAATATAACTAATAATTTGGTAATCATATCAACTAATTATTTCTTCATAGTTATCTTCCATAAAGATAATACTTTATCCTATAGTATATTCCAGATTAAATGTAATTTAAAGATAACATATTTCATTTTTTAAGGAGACACTAGATTCTAGGCAATGTGAATTGAACTATGACTATCATAGAATAAGACTCCTCATTATTAACTCCTCCTAAGATCCTTCATCAAGTGTATTAACCAAAAAAACTCCTCTTATTCTATATCTGATACATATTATGCTTTCATCATAGACAATGTCACCACTAGTTACATCCAATACATCCAAAAAACCACAATTCTACCAAACATAAGAACAAAACTAGTTGCACACTTCTATGTATTTGAATCCCCAATGAATTATACATCTAAGAAATTATGAAACATATCATAATCCACAAAACATAGTGAAATATATTTCATTCCCTTCAAGTAATGAATAATCCACTTCATAGATTCCCAATGACCCCTTTTTTGGTTTGATATAAAATGACTTACCAATCCCATTGAAAATAAATTGTTTGTTCGAGTATATAACATAATGTACATCAAAATTATTATAGTTGATAAAAATAAAACTTTTTTATGCATTTAACTTATTATTTTATTTTTGACAATTTTTACTTGGCTAAATTAAAGTGTCCAATAAGAGGGGTCAAGATAGACTTACATATAGTCATCTTAAATTTTTCAATGATCCTACAAATATATTATTTTTGGGATAACACCAAAGTTCTTGTTATTATATCCATCTCTATCCTCATCCCAATTATTTTTTGGGCTTGTACAATATATTTTATATCAAAACCTATACAAAACTTACACTTTTTTATCCTAAATCCATTAAATCTTTGGATTTTATTGAAACATGTCATCCACATATAGAAGAAGCATGATGTAGCTCCCATCATTATGTGACTTTTAGTAAAAAAAGATCTATGTTTCTTTATGTTAAACCTTCTTCATCCATTACCACATCAAATTTATAGTTCCACTGTTGAGGTTCTTGTTTCAAGGTATAGATAGTTGAATTCTTCTATAAAACAAGACCCTCATTTCGATGATCTTAAAAACCCTTTGGATGCTTCATGAAAATATCCTCTTATAATTCAACATGAAGAAATATAGTTTTTATTCCATTTGTTTTATATTGATTTTTAAAAAAATATAGCAAGATTAGCATCATCTAGATAGTTTTATTTTTTACTTCCATAGAGAAAATTTCTAAGTAAATGATTCCTTCCTTTTGTTGGAATCCTTTTATCATCATCCAAACCTTGTATCTTATGATTCCACCAGTTTCTTCCTTTAAATGGAAGACCCAAATATTCTCTTTTTATCATTTACCTTTTGATAGTTTATTTATATCCCAAGTTCCATTGAACTCTAAGAAATTCATTTCTTTATTATTTTTATAACTCCCATTATTTTGAGTTAATGAGTTTTTCTTCTTATTTCATGCATTATAGTTTTAAATAATCCATTAGAAGTAATAAATTAATGTCAGTTCCTATAATACCCCATGTATACTGATGAGTTTTGGAATTTTAAGAGAAATTTAAAATTTGAATTGGTGTACGGGTCAGATTTTTAATTACGATTCAAAATGTTATTCCAAAAGTTGTAATACCTTAAAATAATTATTTTGGATAAGTAATGAAGCTAAAGAGGTGTCCCAAGGGCTTGGTAAATCCTCATTGGAGGACTAGGTGGTTTATATATCATAGTATTCATTAAATCACTAGATCAATGATGCTTTCTGGAAGTAGAAGGTTCTAATACGAGCAGCCATCATCCAGCCGATGGCTTACAATATCTCATTGATAGCCCTTAAAAATGGGGAATTTATATTTCTATAAAAATAAATTTTATGAGGGGAAACCCCCTCATCTACATTGGTTGTGTGTATGGTGTGTGTGTGTATGTGTGTGTGTGTGGGGGGGGGGGGTTATACCCCCTTCTCCTGCTTCCACTCCCCTTGATTCTGGGGATTTATTTGAGGTGTTTTTTTCTGTGATATAAGGTATGTTCCTTAATATATCTATATCTAACTTCCTTCTCCTTAAATAATTTTTATATTAGTTTCTAGGTTTTGGTTTTTGGTTTCAATTCCATCTAGTCATTATATAATCAGTCGTTTCTTATGGGACATCTTCTCTTCCTAGTAAGAGGATGTCTTAAAAAAATTTCTAGGTGTCATCATTCATTGATTCAATGAAGGTATATTGTCTGGTAAATTTATTTATGGTTTTAGTTTAAATTAAATTAAATCATTGGTATATTTTACATTTAATTTTGGGAATTTTTTCTATCACAGGGCTAAGAGTGTGTAATGGTCCCTTGAAATACCATTGGGTGGGATTCTAGTGTGGTAGGAGTGCTAGATGGGTTTTCAACAATTATTACAATTTTTAATAAATGGTTTATTTAATTATGAAATGTTATAAATGACTAATTATGATTCCTTGGTGTGATCTAGGTGACCTGAAATGTGTATGGTGACCATTGGAGGTGAGACGAGCTTGGGTGAGCCTGAGCAGTGATCTACCTGGTTGTGAACAAAGGGATAAAGCTCATCATATGAGGTAGGTGGCCAGTAATTATGCTATGTTATAGTTTCTTTTTATTATATTTTTTGGATGTGTAGGCCACTACTGAGGGAATTTTCCTTCTCAATTAATTTATTGCATTGATAAAATTTAATTAAAAAAGTTCAATTTGAATTGAATTTATAGTATGCCTAAGGGGCCTAGACTCTCTTAGGGAGTATTAATTTAATAATCTATAATTGGTAAGGTTTAGTGAAAATCTTGAAGTAAATATATAAAGGTTATCCCTAGAGGGTAACAGTGGAAGGACTCTTATGAGACCTTGAAGCCAATAGGCTCGTTGAGTTGGCAACAAGGTGAGTGATTGTCCCCTTGAGATGAAACAAAACTTAAGAATACATACCTAAGGAAAATTGGGACTAGGTGGGGTGATCAAACTATACACGAGTGATATTGTATCTTGATATGGGCCATGAACCATCTCATAAAATCTACAAATGAGGTACAAAATTATGAGTCCTTGAGGTCGTAATATGTTTACTATAATTTCTAGGTACATGACGTCCCATGAGCATTTGGTTTTGACCCGATGCTTAGTTGAGATCGAGGAACCTCATGAGGGTTAATTTATTTTTGTGTGACCATATGATCCTTGGGATTCCTTGTTTATAGATTGAAACTAAGTTGGTGTGTGTGAATACAGGTAGAGATAGTTGTGGTTGTCTTGCTATAAACCAAACTGATGTGTAAGCCCACCAGGGATGAGATGAGGGTGATGGGTGTGGGAGTTCCTATAGCCTATAACAACTCTAATTTCATCGTGTAGGACTTTGGAATATTTATAGGAATATATCTGAATCCAGTGCAAAGTTAGTGAGGGATTCCAGGTCTTGGAGACCGCGACACAATGATATATAAAATATAAAATATATTTTATCACATGCGCATTGTTTTTACATAAATGTAAAATAACCCCTGATAAGAGAATCACATTGGAAATCTAAGACCACAGTTGAGTTCAGAACATGGGTTTTAACCTAGGATAAACATAATGTTTTTTGGTGTTAGGTGCCTAGGTGGAAATGAGTGTTTGAGGATTTGTTGATGATATATTAGTTTATTTAAAATAAATAAACTAATATATCCCCCTGTTTAGTTCTCACACTCATAGAGATGGATGGAGGATACCCTTGTAGTGATGGATGTATCGATTCTAAAACAAGGAGAAGAGGCACCGATGAGCCCCGTTTTGATGCCTATCATCCCTGGATCAATCTGCAGTAACTTCCAAGCATTGTTTTGGACTCAAAGCTTCAATGTTTCACCATGAGGTAGGAATATTTATGAGCTTCATGTCCGAAAAAACTTTTTATTCACTTTTTAAGGTTTTAGAGTCCTTATAAAACTTATAAAGACACCGTGGGGGTTGATCTATGGTTTTTGGTGAAGATTAGGGGTTTTGGGTGGCTCGATAGAGATTCTTGTTCAGAATTTATGATCACACAATGTGTATTCTAGGATCACATTCCATGTGTTCTTCCCATTCTGGGAAGATGAACTTTTTGGGAATACAAACTGTGTACTGGTGGTATATGATGTGTAGTGATCCCAAATCTTTTGGATGAGGGGAATGTATTGTCTTTCCATGTCAAGGGACATGGTTATGTATAAGTACACGATGAAAATACACAAAAACGAGTTGAGTTACATGGGAAAGACTAGAGGACATGGGTTTAGGACATACCAAGAATAAAATGTCATGTAATGAGGGTACATGGCATGTGTGTCAACATAGCCAACCAGGCTATGTATGGACAAGGACATTCCCAAGAGGTTGTACAAGGTCACACACCATGTGACGTGGGTTACATGCCATGTATTTACTTTTTTATGTTCTAAAAACTGAACGATACATGGCCAAGATTCCATTATCAAGAGACCCATCGTGTACTGGGGTTACATGCCATGTACCTATCTTTGATACTTTTATCTCACACATATTCTTCTTCAAGACTCATATGGAGGCCCACAAGTATCCTATACTGAGTAGTTTTCCATGTGAGACTCGATCGTGGTTGTGTTTTTAGAATTAGATATGTGGAATGAGGTGACATAGTGGGTCAATTCAGTTATTGACATTGTTTTGTAGAAGAATGAGGTGGATGATATGGACCAATGGTTTTATTTTGGTGGGTTTAATGCCTTTCTCAATCACTATCATCAGGTTTACCATTTTTTTAGTCTTACATAGAAAATCCCAATGGTTCCAATATTAATAATTGGGTATATGATTTCTCTCCAAAGGCAGGTGGTTAGTAGGGTTTCAAACCCAATGACACTTAGGAACACACATTGGGTGAGAGGATGGGAGGTCGAGATCATCACACCCTTTTTCGGGGAATTGTTGCATACTATGGGATTCTATTATATATTTAATATATGTTAGTGATCCTCTTCCTAATCTCGATATGGGATCAGTTACCCTAATCGAAAGATCATAGGTTAACCCCTTTTATGATCAGAATAAGAGGATCCAATTAGTGAATCCATCTGTATATATATCCAAGGTTCTTCATCAGTTTCCTTGTAATAAGAAGATACTTATGTGCTGAATTTGTATAACTAGGTTCTTCAGAATTTGTTTCTATGCAGGGAGGTGGTTAATATTCTGAGGATGGGATTGAGCCATCATGAGGTATCCTATTTATCCTGGTTATTGTAGGAATCAAAACCGATGTAGTTTATTAAACCCGTATAGTTTAATGTCATATAGGAAGGACATATGTGTGGAAACTTAGGCACTAGATATCCAAGCTCGAGTATTGAGGAGATTTCCTATGTATCCTAGTTATAGCAGGAATCATAGTTATCATAGTTTGGTTGGTTTCTCAGTCCACTAACGGATGAGGTAGAATGGCCTGCCCATGGGAATTATTGTGTTCTAATGGTTGAAATGTTAGATACATGAGGGGAATTACACTAAAGTGGATGCCTATTTGAGCTCGGGCCTTAGGAAGGAATCCTATATATCCTAGTTATTATAAGAATCAGAGTTCTGATAGTTCCTTCACACCCTTGGGACTGACCTCAAGGTATATTCCATTATATTGAGGATATTATATCATGCCACTCATCAGGTATTACACATTGAGGTTTCCCTAGCCGTTGGAGATTCATGATGCAAATGATATGACCATTTCAACTCCCTGAGCTCACATAATCCATACTACTAGAAATTTAAGCTATATCCACAGATCTATAGCCACAGTTTTATAGATCTGTGGCTATAGAATATTAATAGCCACAGATTAATTGACAAACCGTGGTAATTATTTTTTTCCATAGGCGTTGGGATCCTCCTCCCCTGATCTGAAACACCCTCGAGCTCTCTATGCCCTCCTCCCTTGAGCTATCCGCTACCTCCTCCCCACCAAACGTCGTTTCTCCTCCCCCGATCCATGACCCTCTTCCTCCCTCTATGTCTCCACTCCATCCTCCTCCCTGGAACTCTCAACACCATACTCCCTACCGAACGATGCTATTAATCCCCACCGAACACTACCGCTCCTCCGCAGATCCGCGACCATCCGAACCCTCGACCTCTCTGACGACGGTGTGACTCATCTCCCACATGGAAACCCGTCTCCCTCGTCGCCACCCGATCGATTCTCCCTTGGTCCATCGTCACCAGATTCTCCATTCCATCCCACCCCCTTCATCGGCTAATACTTTGTTTTGGATTTGTGGTATGATCACTCCCCCTACCCTCCTTCTTCCTTTTCCATTATTTTTATATTATTTGGTTTTCTCAGTCAGGGTTTCAAGAAAATGATTCCACCGAGCATGGTGGAATCATCCCACTTCAAGGGTAATTAGAGTGTATCTTTTACAGGAGGTCCTTGTAGGTGATTATTATGCTGTATTTCATCAGTCATCTTGAGGTACATTTCTAATTTGACTTATTTGGGGTTTTTGATGAATTTAGAATAAACTAAACATTGATTCAAGGATGTAAATTTGGTATTTTGTTTGTATTAAGTATAGGTTCATTTATGAGTTAGTTTAATCCTTTTGTTTGGGGTTTTAAAGTTCAAATTGTTAATTTAATTGTGTTTATGGATGATCTTATGAACAATTAATGATCTTATATTGATGTAGATTAATATGATTTTACTATGTATCTTGTTCTTTTGGAAATTTTATATTCATGTTCCATCATTATAATTAATTATGTTTATGTTCCTTTTGTTTTTAATTTTTTTCCAATAAATTTATATGGGCTCATGTCCTCCCAATATTCAACATGGAATGAATTTATTTTTAAACATTTTGATGGTGGTGCCTTGGATGAATGTGTTTTAGTGGTTATATTAATGTATCATTGGTGGTGTGAGTGTATTTAAAATAGAAATAGGTTTCCTTTTTAAAGCATGATTTTAAACAGTTGTATAATTTAAATGGAATTTTAATATAAATGTAATGATTTCATGAATAGGTTTTAAATTTATATTTCAAAACTATATGAGGAAATCTAAAGAAAATTTGATGGGATTTTGTCCAAGGAAATAACATGAGTAAGATGACATGTGAATAATTTTCCAAATTGTTTGAAAAAGGGTATTTGGATCTGTTTTTAAAGTAAATCTGAATGGGAATGGTTTAAAATTGTTATGGAATATTTATATTTCTGGAGAAATTCCCTATTTTTTAAGTGTGGTTTGCTTAATGTGATCCCTATTTATGAATAATTATGGATTTTTTTTTATTTTAGTATGGTTAAAAAATATGTGAATTGGCTTGATGATATTATTTTTTGGTATCAAATAATTGTTTGGGTTGTGATATTATAGTTAAACCCTTATTAAAAATAGGTGTGTAGAGTGATTTATATTAAACTAAAATTTTATCACTTATACAAAGATTGTTGTGGTTACTCCTTTACGACAACTGCTCTCCCAAGCAATTCATACCTATCTCCAGCAATCGTCTGGCCATACCTATGCAACTGAAGGTGATTTTTGAGTTTCTCCCCCTACTAAAAATGTGTCAACTACAAAAAATATTACTCTTGAAAAGTTTCGTTGGAAGTGTTATGAGGTTGTGTCAATTTAGTTAAAGGAAATTTTTTCTTCTAATATTTTTTACATTTATATTGTTCTGCAATATTTGATAATTTGTTATTGTAGTTGGTGTTATGGTCTATTCTTGATAATTTGGTATTACAGTTTTTTGATGTTAAGGTCTATTCTAATTTGTTTTCATTCCTGATTTGGTTTACTGATTTTATAACTGTGATTTTTTAAGATGATTGTAGAATCATGTGATCTAACTTGTTCCATAAGCTTAAAATATTAGGATTTCTGGAAATTCATGCATTTTTCAGATTTCAGATACTATAGAGAACTTTAAAAATTATTCATTTTTATGTTTTGACGACATCACAATTATAGAATTATTTGTTCAAGTTCCACTTTATTTTCTTCCAAAATAGATAGTGAACCACACATCATTTGGTTGTCCATATACTAAGAAAGTATCAATATCCAATAATGCCTTATAATTCTTACACTGTTAATTCTGCACATATTTCTTTAAAATATAAAGAGATCTTGAAATGGGGGTCATTGCTACTAGTTAAAATAAATCATGCATGATAAATATTCAAATTGTAAAAAAAATTTCTATACTTGGGGAATTAGTTACTAAAAACATTGAATGAGTTGTTCCTTGGTTGTATTATTTTATGTTAATATCTCATTTCACCCCTGTGTTCGTGTGACACTGTGTTGACTTCAATAAGATATTGTTTTCCTGATGTCTTAATCTTGTTGATGATGCTGTATGTTGATACTTTTATCATCATCACATGTTCTATTATTTCCTTTCTCACTAATCATGTTCCTCTCACTTTAATTTTTTAGGTTCAATTAATGATGATTCATCAAATCACTGACATTTTGTTGAAGTCTTACGTGACCTGTTCGTGTGTGTTGCGACAACCAGAGTTAAAGGAGACTCACTGTGTATGCATAAGTAAGAATATATATAATAAGTTCTCCCTTTATAAGTATATCCTCCCATGGCAGTGTGATTATATATAAGGTTCTAGGTGTTATTATGTATATATATGGAAAATTCTTATGTGTGTGGGTGATAATGGGCTTATGCATGTGAGCATATATATAAGGACCCTCTTTTGCATGTTCAAGGCCATGCATACACATACATAGGGGTTAGGGAGTCCTTATGTATATGAAAAGGTGCATATGTCTAGAGGATGGATGAAGTAGCTTAGAGTTGTTGCTAATAAAAGTGTCAAGCACCGAGTGTGGCTTGGCTCATTTGATGTAGGGTCCCTCTCCTAGCCTCTTTAATTCAAGAACATGCTTTATTTTATTACTGTATTGATATTCTAAATTCCTAGTAGAACATTAAATTTTAATACTATATACAAAAAAACTCCATGTGAATACAATGTTTAAGATATAGTGAATATGGATATGACTATTCAGATCAGCATCCCTCCCTGTGATATCCTATAAGAGAAAATATTTTAGCAGTTTGAGGATGGAGACTGTATGTGCATTGTTACAACTAACATCACTGAAACATCCTTGATTGCAGATAGGATTTTTTACATCATCAACATGTGGTATAGTAAGATGAAAGTATAAAACCCACAAAGGGGATATACTCTTGTCTAGTCTTTCCAGTGAGCCATTATATAGATGATCAGTGAGTCAGGAATGTGGGATGGACTGTCCAGGCCCTTGCTATTGTCTTTACATAGAGAGTGTGTATCTGAATGAGATATTTTCAATCCCAGTTCCCTAAATCTATAGGACCAACCTTGGGAATCATGAGATATTGTTGAAATATATCAATGTTTACAACATAATGGATTTTGATTTGATGAAATCATCAACACAATATTCTTAACACAATTTACCAGCTATAGGTCCTAGGTACCCTTGAAAATGTCAGTCGACTCATTTATATTTAGAGAAAATTTATGGAGTTCCCTCTAGACCAAAAGATGGCTAAAATGTTGATGATCAGAAAATAACTAGAGTTTTTAATATATGTTCTAATAATTATGTTCATGAATTTCATGCCATTGGTTTTATTTATACCCAAGAGTCAATTAGAAGAGATTGATTCTTCAATGGATAATTTTTTTCTCAGATGATGATCACTTCATGATTTTCAATGTTTAACAGTAATGGGAATCAAATAACTATTGTGGGGACTGGTTCAATGATCTATTTTTAGAGGTGAATGGATTTTTGAGGGAAAAAGATATGAGGTCCCATCTTTTGGACATTTTCAATATATTGAAGATAACACTGATATAGTGTGGGACTGACTATTATGTCAAGAGGAAAGCCATATATTCTATGTATTTCCATAACTTGGAGAGGCTAAAGGTAATCGGGGAATATGTGAACTACAAGAACTGAATGTAATTCCATTTTGAACCAATAAACACACTGTATTTGATGTGATATACCCTAGAATATGTGTTGAATCATGAGGAGGTTCTTACAATCAAAGAGTACATTTGGTGTGCAACTGATTTGGAGCCACATGGGTAGGCTAATCTGGGGCCCATGTTTTTCTGGGTTAAGGAATCATATGCATAAACTATGGTTCATAAGAAGTGGAATAGAGAGAATAAATCATCCAATTAAGTGAATATTGAGGAATTGATAAGGGTACATGGGAGGGGGGTGCGTGAGAATAAATAAGCCAATCGTTGCTACATTTTAAAATAAATCATGCATGATAAATATTCAAATTGTAAAAAAAATTATGTACTTGAAGCATTAGTTACTGAAAACATTGAATGAGTTGTTCCTTGGTTGTATTATTTTATGTCAATCTCTCTTTTCACCCATGCGTTCATGTGACACTGTGTTTACTTCAATAAGATATTTTTTCCCGATGTCTTAATCTTGATGATGATAATGCATGTTGAGGTAGTTATCATCATCAACTATTATATTATTTCCTTTCTCACTAATCATGTTCCTCCGAAAATAATGTTACATGAATCATTATATAAACCAGAAAAAAGTGCTCCTTTAGTAGAATATTATCTTTCATTTTTAAGATTTTATCTTCTATAAATCCCACATGAATATCATTTCCATAAATGTTATAGAAACCTCCATGATTTGAGATTTCACATATGTTATCATACAAAATTAGAATCACTAACTCAGATTCAATGTTGGATTTTTCATTATGATCTGAGAAAAATCATTATGGTTGGTTAAATAGAAATTAAAAGGGAATTGAATGAGTTTTTAAAAGGGAAAAATGTCTTAGATAACCATAATTCATAGATTTGAATCCTACCATTAAACCTTATAATCCATGAATTCTTTTTATATTTTATCATTTGGTAATCTACAACTTCCCCAAATATCTAAATTTTTTTCTAAAATGGTAATATCACACTTTTATATCAAGATCATTAGAGATGGTTTATTCTGAGGGGAGGGGTTTCTATTTAGTTTATTCATTTATATTGGCATACTATTCTTTGGTGGGGGGGGGGGGGGGGGGCAGTGGGGGTGCAGGTGGGGCGGGTAGGGGAAGTGGGGGTGTGAAGGTTGGGAGGGTAGTTGGGGTGAAGGGGGCAAGGGGTAGTAGGGGTGAAGGGGGTAGTGGGGGTGTAGGGGGGTGTACAAGAGGGGGGGGGGGGTAGTGGGTGTACAGACGGGGGTGGTGTTAGTGGGGGTGCGGGTGTGGGGGGGGGGGGGGTAGTGGGGGTGCATGTGGTGGGTGTGTGGGGGGGGGGGGGGTAGTGTGTGTGTGTGGGGGGGGGGAGGGAGGGGGTAGTGTGTAGGGGGTTTTGGGGGGGGGGGGAGTGTGTAGGGGGTGCAAGGGGTGGGGGGCTATCCAGAATGCGGGGGGGGGGGGTGTCTGGGGGGGGGGGGGTGAAGGGGGATGGGGGGCATTGTGTAGGGGGTAGGGAGGGGGGTGTGTTGGGGGGGGGGAGGGGGTGTGGGGGTGCAGGGGGAGGGGGCTGTCCAGGAGGGGGGGGGGTGTCCAAGGGGTGTTCGGGGGGGGGGGTGAAGGGGGATGGGGGGGGGGGCAGTGTGCAGGGGGCAGTGAGGGGGCAAGGGGTGTGGGGGGTGGGGGGCAGGGGGGGTGTCTAGGAGGGGGGGGGGGGGGCTATGAATATATGCAGGTGAAAGAGCCCAAATAGAGTTTGGATTCCTATTTTTGGATTCCTGAAGGCTCTTCCTTTTCAATCATTTATTGATTTTGATGACTTGTATTCGTATGCAGGATAGGGATTCATGCTATGAAGAGAACCAGTAACAAAACGTAGACGATGTAATTAATTTGCTTCCAAGACTTGCAACCAGGATTGATGTGAATATAAAATTCAAGAGTTAATGGTTATTTATGCCATTTTTTAAGACATTAGTAAACATTTTTTATGTTTTTAATCAAATTGACTTGGCATACACCATGCTTGTATAATTGATGATTTTGAGTTTACTCCTGAGTGTAAAATATTCAATCTTCTGGACATTGCTCTGTATCATGGTTGGATATTTGATCCCTAGGTATGCACTTTTGAATCCTGTACCTTTATATTTTTATATAAAAAATATTTGTTATATTCTCTCAATTTACAGTTGTTCTTTTTTCCTTTTTCATATTTCCTTTTATTAATATGCATGTTTCCACGTATATGCATGAATAGGGGTGTATGGGGGGGGGGTATCCGGGGGGTGTCCAGGGGGGTCCAGTGGGTGGTGTCCAGGGGGGTGTCCAAGGGGGTGTCCAGTGGGGGGTGTCCAGGGGGGAGGGGTGTCCGAGGGGGGGGGGGGTGTCTAGTTGGGGGTGTCCAGGGGGGTGTCTAGTGGGGGTTGTCTAGGGGGTGTCCAAGGGGGGTGTCTAGGGGGGACGGGGTGTCCAAGGGGGGGGGGGGTGTCCAAGGTGGTCCATGGGGTGTCTAAGGGGAGGGGGTGTGCTGGGGGGGTCTATCCAGGGGGAAGGGAGGGGATGCAGGGGGAGTGGGGGGGGGGGGGGGCTGTGGGGGTGTTTTTTATGAAATTGGAAGGCCTTTATTACATAACATACATATATTAATATTTATTCTTATCACTTTTCTATCATTTTAACTTTAAATATAGATATTTCATTATTTATTAGTATGTGTTTTTATTTTTAAAAATTATTCTATCTATATATATACATATTGGGTGATTTTGTAGGTGGTGAACTCCTGGATTATTACCTATTATTCACAAATAAAATTCCAGGTAAAGCAAGGGCTGTATTTTCTTAAACTATTCTTAGTTTGGTATTCAATATTTTTTACATCCATATGTCACACATAATTATTAAATTCTACACAGAATGTGTAAAAACACATATAAGGAACAAATATACCCTTTATGACTACACATGTTCTACTTTTTTCCATTTTTAGGAATTTTATACAGCTGAGGTAGATTATGTGGAATTTTTTGGTTTTCTTTTTCTTCTATAAGATGTTCTAGTTTTCTGCTCTTATCTAGGGGGTGCAAGGTGGGTCTATAATGGGGGGGTTGTCCAGGGGGTGTAAGGCAAGGGGGGTCTGTCTAGGGGTGGGGGGGTACTAGGTGGGTCAGTAGGGGGTGCTGTCCAGGGGGTGCAAGGTAAGGAGGGGTGGCTGTCCAGGGGGTGCAAGGTGGGTCAACAGGGGGGTGTCTAGGGGTGCACGGTAAAGAGATGGGGGGGGGGGTGCAAGGTGGATCAGTAGGTGGGGGGCTGTTCAGGGGGGTGCAAGGCATGAATGAGGGGGGGGGGGGAGGGGGTCTGTCCAGGTGGGGTGAAAGGGAAGGGGGATGTCTAGGGGTGTAATGTGGGACAACATGGGGGTGTTTGGGGGGTGCAAGGTAGGGGGTGTCTGGGGGGGGGGTGAGGTGGGTCAGCAGGGGGGGGGGGGCTGTCCAGGAGTGTGCAAGGCAAGGAGAGGGGGGGGGGGGTGCAAGGCAAGGATGGGGGCTATCCCGGGGGGGGGCAAGGTTGGTCAGCAGGGGGGCTGTCCAGGGGGGTGCAAGGCAAGGAGGGGGGGGCTATCTAGGGGGGTTCAAGGTGGGTCAACGGGGGGGGGGGGTGTCCAGGGGGTGCAAGGTGGTTAAACATGGGGTCTATCTAGGGGGTGAAAGGAAAGGGGGGTGTGTCCAGGGAGGTGGGGGGGAGGTGCAAGTTGGGTCAGCAGGGGGGTCTGTCTAGGGAGGGGAGTGGTGGGTTGGTGGGTGAGGGGGTACTTCCTGGGGGGGGATGTGGGTTTTTTATATGAAATGGTAAAGGATTTAGCCACAGTTTTGAACCATGGAAAAGTACCTATATCCATGGTTCAAAACCATGGCTATATCCCTTTAGCCATGATTTAAATCTATGGATAACTCCCTATAGCCACAGTTTTTAACCGTGGCTATAGGCCATGTGTGGCTTCATGTTCTTCCACGATTTCAAACCGTGGTTATATGTATTACCCTATATCCATGCCAATACCATCCACTTCCCCCTAAATTGTGGATGTAACCTATAGCCATGTTATTTGGGCTTATATCCATGATTTGAAACTATGTCTATAGCCTAAATTTCTAGTAGCATGATTGGTGTAAAAAACAAGGGATAATAATTAATCAATCTCACTATATATGAATGTAGGACTTATGTGGTGGGACATCACTTGGGATGTTCAATATGGAACTCGATCCTTAGGAAGGAATCCTATATATCCTATTTATTATAGGAATCAGAGTCACTATAGTTAAATTGGCTTATCAGTTCATTGAGAGATGAGGTAGAGTGATCAGCCCATAAGAATGATTGAGTATCGATGGTTAAAATATTGGATACATAGAGGGACTTAAAATGGGGTGAATTCCCATTTGAGTCCAGACTCATGCCTTAGAAAGGTTTCCTACATATCCTGGTTATGCCAAGAATTAGATTAATCATAGTTTAGTAGATTTGGGATTACACACTGATGTTTCCCTTTCCTTCATAGAGGTTTACGGTAATAATGACATGACCATTGAAACTCCCTAAGACCATGTGATCTATTTTAGGAATGAAAAAAAAGAGATAGGAAATGATCAGTCTCAATGCATATAGATGCACAACGTATTCACTAGTACACCCTTTAAAGGTTAATATAGATCTCAGACCTCAGATAGGTGTCCTACATATCATGGTTTTGGAAGGAATCAGAGTCACCATAGTTCAGTTGTTTGGGGCTTACACCCTTATGTTTTCCTAATAGTTAGGGCTTAAAAACTGAGTATAGACAAGGTAATCAAATCCTAGGATTTCCTGTTCATCTGGTCTGCTTATCTTCCTGATATGAATTGATTATCTGCTCGACATGCCTTGATTGTTTGCATGACATGTCGAAGAGTGTCTGCCTAACATTTCCATAGATAATTATATAAACCATTTGAATTATATATGTGACTTCACATAACCTAGATGTCATGTCTAAAGGTTTCCACATGATCAAGTTTGACTTTTCTAGAGGAAATCACAAGACCTAGCCGGTTGATCCTTAAATCCATCGCTTGATTCTGGATGACATGCTTTGAGGGAGTTTCATGATACTGCTGACATGACTTGGTTTCATCGTAAGATATGGTTGAAACTCTTGAAGGTAATTCATTAGAGTCAATATTAAATTACTTGGAGGGTGTCACATGTCCTGGAAAATATGTCAGGAGGACATCACAAAAGCTGGCTGACACGCCTGAGGGATGTCTCAAGAGCCAACTGACATGCCCAGGTGCTACTATGAAACTCAGATATCATGAACTAGTGCCTTCATATGATTATAGAGATATATCTTAAGGACACCACGAGGCTTTTATGGTGATATAGAATGGTTTCTAAAGAATTTGGTGGCATAAATGGGGGGGGGGGGTTCCTCACGACATCCTTTGACTTGTCCAGAGTAATTCACATGATCCAAATAGTATATCAAAGGAGCATCATAATATATGGGTGAAATTTTCTGGTGCTTTTAGGTGTCCTATGTGGTTCATGTGAAGCACATGAGGATCAAAATATATGTTATTCACAAAAGTATCTCATCATTTAGTTTTTTTTTGTATAATTTATATTGTGAATGAATTAGATTTATTCATTATTAGCTTGTTTTAAGCCTCATGTGATATAAAAGATGTGAAAGATGTTCATCACGTGTCCTTAAAAAATTACTTCATGTGATCTATGAGTGATCATGTGAAGTGCTTATTCATGTTTCATGGTCACTTCGGCTGTTCCCTGGATCATACATGACAGGAATCATTTCTGTTCACGAGATCATCAATTCTAATAAATCCACTCTAGTGCTTTGGTGTGACGGTGCATTTGGATAAAAAAGGACAACCTCTTCCTTTAGGATGGGGTGGGGGAATTTATAGGCCTTTAAACTATGGTTTTTATTATTTTTTGTGGTTAATATCATGTGAATCTAGGCTATATTTTGTAGAAGGATTCAACATCACACATCTTCGTGAGGTCCTACAGTAGATCACTCTGGGGGCTTCGCTAAATTTTTAGCAACTGCTAGTCGATACTGTCAACGACCCATTTACTGGATTATTTTAAATTAATGAGGTCTTGTTGAAGCATGTGGGCCTTCTAAATGACTTCCATTTTGTTATATCGACATGTACAATGACCTTATCTAGATTAGGGAACCTATTGAAAGGACTTTGAGTGATCTCAAAAGACTTTTCTGGAACCTTTAGTGAGACAAGGATGGATCGTCTAGGGGGCCTTTGTGAGATTAGGATGACTTTGTCAAGGGGTCATGTGAGATCATACTGTGGACATCCTTAGTGCGTCACATGATTTATATGACTGTGATACACTCCCACCTTTTCCATCATTATTTCCTTTATTTATTTTACAAAAGTTGGGGATCTTATGAGGTTTCATGAGTGTTGTCTAAGATAGTTACCCCACCTCTTGGTGATTCATTTCATGAAAAATAAAGGTCTTATAATGATTCATGATAATTTCATGGAATATTCCATTTATTTTTTCTGGAAAATCCAATGGGGGGGCATGAGTTCACCTGGACATACCTGAGGCCCTTCACGTGATGAGGATTACATGTTAGTGTAATTTCATGAGATGAGTTAGACACATCACTTGGAGATTGAGGTGTATTTTGGATTGCTAGGGGTGAAATTCCTGATGTTTTATGACCACAAGAGTCTCCCACCTCATCCCCTTTTATTTACTTTGTTTATTTTACAATGTCTGGGGATCTCATGAGTTTTCTTGTAATATGTTAAGGAAAATCATGCTCCCCATTAGTGATGCATCATGTGAGTTTTAAAACCAAAAGAGGATCCCAACTTTTGGATATTTACTCCTATTTTTGAAGTACTTTTGGATGTGTTATTAAGAACCTTCCGGTTGACAAACCGCATGACCTGGTTGATCTTAATTGGATACCTCTCTGTGACCACTGGCTGTATGGGGTGCCTCCAGAAGATAAGGACTTATTGAAGGGACTTCACAAAGCCTTCCATGGGATATGTGCTACTCATGGATCCTTCACGTGACTTTATGATGGACACACAACCATGTGTCTCTTAGAGGTTTAGGTGATCCGTTAGTCTTTTTCCACATTCTTCTTCCTTTAATTTATAGGGAAAATAATACCCATATCTAGGTATTTCCTCCTTCTTGAATTTTAAAATTCTCATTTGGTGGGTTTCAAAAAATCACCCCCTTAGGGGTGATGTCCATGGGGACAAGGGATCAGTTTTGAGGAAAGTAAATGACCACATGAGTATTTGGAGGCACTAGAGTAGAGACACTAGTTTATGTCTAACTTGAAAGACCATATGGATTTCTATAATATGTATACATGGAGGTATGAGGACATCATAGCTCTCCTGAGGTATGATCTCTTTATATAATTATATTCATTTGAAACTACTCAAAAGAGATTTGAGGGGATGACAACTTTGGTCAAGACTCTCCATCTCAAGGTAGTGGCAAAATAGGCAGGATGAGAGGAACTTTAGTGTTCAATTGACACTTCACTCCAGACTCTTTACAACCTCCACAAATCAACATATCAAATCTTATTGTAGTTTTAGAATTTACATGTAATCTGTTTTTGATGAAATTATTTGAGAGACACTAAAATGTGGAGATTTCTCCTCTTTCATTATATCAGTGAATAGATCTACTGAACTTGATATGTTGTTTTCTAGTTATTCTTTCATTCATGATGTGCATGACATATCACTAATCTAACATTATATGAATCACCAATGACAAAAATCATTTAAATAATATCAAGTAAACATAAATTACTAGATCCGAATGTTGAAATTCTAAAAAATTCTTCTTGAGAAACTCTCATGAATTCCCACCAACATGAGATTCCTTATTGATATATCTATTATAGCTATCTTGAGATTACTTAACTCGTAGAAGGATAATTGGGTAGAATACATGTACTGGAGGGAGTGTGATTATATCTTTTTTTCTGAAGCTGGTAGTAATGGAAATCATAGCTTGATTAAGGCCATATGGTGGGTCTTACAAGATTTTTCATTCATGCAGATGAAACCATTGCTATGTTGTAGTTTAGGGTCTTTTAGCTCAGACCTTTAATGGCTTTAGTTAGGATCTTTTATATTGGAAATTTTATCACTGTATTTTAGGTTCTTTTAGCTTATACCTTCTATTTATATAGTTACGGGTCATTTATCTCATACCTTTTATCGCTATAGTTTTGGGACTTTTAGTTTATACCTTCTATTGCTTTAGTTTAGGGTCTTTTAGATCAGACCTTATATCATTGTAGTTTAGGGTATTTTGTTGTGGACATTCTATCACTTTAGTTTAGGGTATTTTATCTTATACTTTCTATTGCTATAATTTTAGGGTCATTTAGCTCAGACCTTCTATTGCTGTAGATTTGGGTCTTTTAGCTCAGACATGCTATTACTGTAGTTTAGGGTCTTTTAGCTCATATCTTATATCACTTTATTTTAGGATATTTTACCTTGGACCTTTTATCACTATAGTTTAAGGTATTTTGGTTCATACCTTCTATTGCTATAGTTTTGGGTATTTTTGGTCGGACCTTATATTACTATGTTTTTGGGTCTTTTAGATTGGACCATTTATCTCTATAGTTTAAGGTCTTTTAGCTTGGAACTTATATCACAGTAGTTTAGTGTATTTTAGCTCATAACTTATATCCCTGTAGTTTAGAAAATTTTAGCTCAGAACTTCCATTACTTTAGATTGGGGTCTTTTATCTCAGACATTCTATCACTTTAGTTTAGGGTATTTTAGCTCAGACCTTATAACACTTTATTTTAGGGTATTTTAACTCAGACCTAATAAATGTTCATGGGATATGGATCAAATATTCAAGGATAGACCCAAATCATACTAATATGATGGGTTATTCCATGATTTTGACAAGGATCATGAGGATTAGATCTCTTTTCTTGCAAGGATCTAATGCCTATGATTGGTTGGTCAAAGCCCTTATGCATCGGTATCATTTCAAAATAGAGGTACCGCTATTATTTTCAAAGGGTCATGGAAGGTTTATGGGGGTAATATCAGTTGAGGGATAAATACTAGGGATGACAGGTCCTCCTGGATAGTTGGAACATAGGCGATCTAAGTCATAACCCCTTGGTTTGAGTCTGTGAGAATGGGATGGGGTAGACATGTTGGGGATTCCCCATAGCACCTTGAGATGTTGGGTTCCACCGTGGTGTTTCCAGGACTCATAGGGATTGAATCTCATTTCATTCTAGGAGGAGATTCCTTTAGCTGGTAGTTCAAATCACTTTTTGGTATGAGAGGAAAGCTGTCAAGGAATGGTTTTGGTAACCTAGGGATGTTTAGCTTTTTATTGTGAAGCTTGAGCCCCATACCTTGCAGTCTCAAATCACAAGGTGTGGGCCATAATAATTTATGGAATGGAGTGTCACATTCCTACCTTGATAAAGTGTAAAAAAGGTGATGTAACATCATGGATGTTGAATTCACTTGAATAGTATGGTATAAATATTTTAAATCACTGTCCAAAGTGACCAGGTCAGGATAATGACGTGGGAAAATCATACTAGGAATGACCCAAAACACACTGAGGTGATGTGTTTTTCTACAGAGATGTTAGGGATCACAAGGATCAGAAATCTCATTTTACAGTGTGACATATTTGGTTGAAAACCATAAGTTCATATACAAGATCCATAAGCATACATAAATATTTAAGAAAAGGGTCTCTTAAAGCTGAGTATCCTTTCCAAGGTCCATAGAAGATTGTGGTGATTCGAGGCACTGAAATCATGAAGTTTGATTTGTGGAAAGTGTAAAATCCAAGAAGAGTTTTAGAACCCTAAAAGTGGAGTTACCACCTAGAGAACATATTCTCATAGTGTTTAGATGTGAAAAATCATTACTCTAACTTTTTCCTAGACCAGGGGTTCCAACAAGCATAGATTATCTTTTAACAGGGATACATAGTGGGACCCATGAGCTTTATGCCTTGTTTATTTTTGTCCTAATTTTTTACTAAACTCTAGAGATGAAGAGTTTAGTGAGTGAAGACTTGAATTTTGATCTGGACTCTCTTTACAGGTTTTCAACCTAAAAAAATTTGTGTCTCTTTTTCTATAAGTTTAAGGGATTTTTATTTAGACCATTACATGCAAGAGTTCAAGGTCATACAACTTTAACCAATATTTTTGGTAGTTTAAGTTCATGATAAACATGAAACTAATATGGAGGATGATACACAAGATACTAATTAAGATAAGAAAGGTCAAGAGTACCCCAAAATCCTTATGAGTGAGAGATGAAAATGTTCTAAATCATGGGTTGAGGTTCTCAGGTCATGAGTGATGATACGATACAATCATACTAGGAATGTACTAGAACAAACTGAGGTGATAAGCTTTGCTGCAGTGATGTCAGGGCTCACAAGGATCATAAATACCTTTTTTCAAAGGGAAACATTTGGTTAACAATCATAGGCGCATATGCAGGAGCTATAGGCATACATGCATAGTCAAGAAAAGGGTTTCTTTAAGGTGGGTATCATTTCCAAGGGACATGGAAGGATTTTGGTAAACCAAGGCACTTGACACATGAAGTATTATTTATGGATTGAAACAATTCAAAATATGATGGAATCACCCCATACTCTAGCTGACTGAGGTATGAATCTTATCGTCCTTTGATAGGGGATGAAAAATGGGTAATGTTCTGCACAATTTATCATCATGTATTGGGGATTTATTTGTCTCTATGTAGTTTAACATCATACAATAAGTAAATTTGTTGTGTATTTTATCATAATTTAGTAAGGACATTTTTATTGTGCAGTATCAATGTCATGTGACCAGGAAATTTTCCTCATAGTTTAACATCATGCGGTAAGGATGTGCGAACCTATGTGAAAAATCTATGCATGACATATTTCATGAATGATCAAGCTATATGTAGATGTGGATCGTACGTAGGCAAAAAAGTTTGTATTTATTTCCCTCTATGCAGTTGGAGTGTGTTGTTTTTTTTGTTTTTGTAACTAGAACTAGGATTGGATATTCGAGCATCACTACACATACTATGATGGCAGGAATCAAGACACACTTAATTCTTGAAGGGCTATGCAGTTTAACATCATGTGGTAAGGATGTGTGCTCCCCAACATGAAATGGGAATATTGCGGCTGGTCCCATGAATGGAATTTTGGGTGTCACTACATATCCCATGGTGATAGGAATCAAGCCACATGTAATTATTAACAAATATCCCTATGTAGGTTTGACCCATATGATGAGAGGGGAATTTTTATATTTATTTGTTGTGACTGATCCCGAAGTTGGAGATCATAGTGTCACTATGTATCTTGTGAGGACATGAATCAAATCATACATAGTTATTGAATTGGAAACACTCTATTCAGGTATAAAACATATGAAATGTTGGGAATTGTTTACATTTATTATTGTATTTGAGTCCATGATTAGTGATCCAAACGTCACTACGTATCCCATGATGACAGGACTCAAGACACATGTAGTTCTTGAATGGGGGTGTGGTAGGAGACCAACACTAATAATGGTGATCCTATAGGGTGAGGTCTGTAGGAATGTATAGTTTTATGTCATTATAGGGACATCAACCGCGCATTTTAACATCATGTTATGAGAACTCATGGAACACCTTTTATGGTCTTTCATTGAGGACCATGATGAGCCTGTCATGATGTTTCATGCCTTGTTTATATGGGGAATCCCTAACTAAAATTTATAAGCTCACATGAGCTATGATCCGTGTGAGAAACATGGAATAGAGAGGGATCCCCTCACCATGTAGTCTAAATTTAGGATATGACAGGGGAATTTTGTATCTTGTAGTGGATAGACCAAGATATAGGATCAAAGAATCCCTATGCATGTATTTTAAAATAATAATCAATCAATATGTAGTTTTATAATACCCGTGTAGTTTAAAATTATATGGTAAGGAAATTATCCCTGTAGTTTAACATCTTATGGTAAGTACATGGTACCCCAACGTGAAGTAAAAGTAAGGTTTTGGATGGGCCCAAAACCAGACGTTTGGGTGTCACTATGTATCCTATGATGGTAGGAATCAATCTACACATAGTTCTTGGATGAAGAGATTCCTTATGTGAATATATCTCTCACATGCGGATAGGGTTATTTCTTCATATTCATAGATCTGGCTCATGTGTGGAGATTCATTATTGAGATAGCATTTCCCATGTAGTTTCATGTTAAGAAGTTTGGACATGCTCTATATAGTTTAGTGTCATGTGGTTAAGAAATGAGATGCTGATCAGTTTAACATCTTTCTTCCAGGATGAGATCTATACAAACATCATGTGGTTAGGTTATTCTCCATGTAGTTTAATGTCATGTTGTTAAGATGTGGGATACTTTATAGTTTAAAGTCTTGTTGTTAGGACTTTCTCCTATAGTTTTACATCATGTAACCAGGATGAGAGACACTATGAAGTTTAAAGTCATTCGGACAAGAAATTCTCTTGATGACAACTATTCAAATTATTTCTTGAGAAATCTCACATTGGTGGTAGGTGTGACATGCTCCCCATCCATTGTGGCCAATGAGTAGCCTCCACTATGATAGAACTTATATATGATGTAAGGTCCTTCCCATTTGGGTTCCATATTTAGAGGCTTCTTTCCTGGTATCATTGGGTTTCTGAGATACAAAAATAGTTATCCTTAGAGGAATGAATAGAGGTCAACCTCTTTATTAATGGATCATACGATCTTATTTTGACAGACCTCAAGGTTGTGCAATATATGCAAACTATTCTCATCAATCCACTCCAATTCATCTAACTACTTTTGAGATTTCTCATCATCTGTGATCTATCAACAAATGGAAATCTAGAGTGAAGGTAGCTGGACATCAATGAGTAATAACTCCTTGGTCCCACACACTAATGAGTATGGCATTTCCTATCTAGCAGTACACATGGTGGTATGGTAGGACCATAAAGCAAAGAGGAGATTGTTCGACCAGGAATTATTATACTTGTTCACCATATTCTAGTGTATATTTTAAAGAGTCTTATTGAAGGCCTATATCTATACATTTTTCACTTCATGATAGTGAGATGAGTTATGGGACTTGATATTGTACTCCTGGTATAATTTCTTCAACTCTATAAAACAGAAGTTTGTTCCATTTTCCACAATTTTTTGTGACGAACCTTGAACCTGGTAATGATATGACACATTAGAAAGTTGATGGTATTGTTCTTAGTGAATTCTTTTAAGGGTATTGCATCATCCCATTTGGAAAATAATTTGGTGGTGGTAAGAATATACTTGAACTGCTTAGCTATGGATGGTGGATATGGCTCCATGAAATCCATTCCCTAAATGGAAAATGACCATGAATATTTAGTTGTATGCATCAATTATGGGGGTTTATAAATGAAGTTTTCTTAGATCTGACATGCATGAAATATCTTGTTGAATTAAACATAGTGTTGTATCATGGTTTTCCAGTAATAATCCAACCTTCTGATTTGGTGAGAGAGCCTGGTTCTAGACTGATGAGCACCACAAGAGTCTGCATGGACTTCTTCCATGATGAAAATAATCTCTCTTTCTACTATTCATTGGATTAGGATTCCATCAAAGCCTCATTTTAGAGAGATTTTTGTTCAATTGGACCATCATGCATGGTAAAGTTCACAGCACGACGTCAAATATGTTCCCTCCCAGCTCATTATATCGAGAGAACTCTATTTTGGTGGTAAATAGTTATGGTTTCCATCTATCCAAGGATGGATACTATTTAATTAGACTCTTGTTAAGTGTTAAACGGATTGATTTATTCCATATCATAGATGATTATTGATGAGACCATTTTTCGGTGCATGATACAGAAGATTTCTTCTCTTGATCAGGGTCGGCTAGAACTGCAGGCTATGTTAGCCAACACATCGGTGAGATCATTCTATGACCAGGGACCATGATGCAATGTGGTATCAAAAGGGAACTTTATCATTATTCCCCTGATGTATTCATTGGGGGGGGGTATTTATTCCTTTTTGATGTTATATTCTCCATTTATATGCTTTATCACTTGTTTCGAACCCCCTTTGATATTCAGGTAGGCTATATACAACTGTAGGGTTAGTTCCAAGCCATCAATGAGGGCTTGGTATTCTTCCATTCTATTCCTACAACCCTAATATAGTAAGAAAGAGTAGGGAACAATTACTTTCTATGGAGAGACAAATTCAATCCCCAGGCCAACCCGATTGAGCTTTGGGTTTTACATCATTTTTTCGATAAGACTCTAGGAGGCACCATAAAAATACATTTCCCATGTCCAGGGGGGGTATTATGGACATAGAAAACATCCTCCTCTGGAAGCTTAGTGTGCACCGGTGTTTTCTCCATGGCAGGTTGTGCTGTGATGAAATCCTCATGGGCTTTCCCTTTCACCGATTTCTATGAAATGAACAGAATATCAAATTGTTGTAGAATTAATTCTCATTTGGCCAAGATCTTGGCCAACATAGGATGTAAATGTATGTATTTGATTAGATCAATACGAGAGACCAACGAGACTTTGTGGTGCCACAAGTAATTACTGATATTTTTCACTATGAAGATGAGTGAAAGCGGTTCTTTCAACATTAGAGTATCAGGTATAATTACCTAGCATCATCCATATGAGGTAGTAGACACTGTTAATCTCCATGCATCATATTATATGCGAGAAGGGATCCCAGGGAGCATTCCATGGCATCAACATACAAGATGAGTGGACTCCCTTACACTAGAGGCATCAAAATCAATGGGTGCAGAAAATACTGCTTGAGACTTTTGAAGGATTATTAGAAGTCATCATCCCAATGATAAGAGATTACCTTCTTCATTATCCTAGTGAAGGGGAGAGATTTCTAGCCAAGTTATCTATGAAACACTGAATGTATGAAAGGTTCCCTTATACCCCCTTCAGTTTTTGATATTTATGGTAGTGAACTTCCTAAAATAGCTCTAGTCTTCCATTGGTTTATCTCAATTCCACAATGGCATAACATAAAGACAAGGAACTTTCCTAATGTTACCCCGAAGGTTCATTTCAGCAGATTCATCTTTAGACTATTCTGTCATAGCTTGTCAAATATTTTTTGAAGATCTTTGATGTGATCACATCACTATCATGATTTGACAACCAGGTTATCAATGTAACATTTAGTTATCATTAGCAAGAACAACTTAATGATATGAAGCAAGGTGTGATGATAAGTGGAAATAGTATTATTTAATATAAAGGGAATGCCTTGATAAAAAATTATCCCATGGTACGCTCTAAACGTAGTGGATTATTCATATTCTAGGGCCACCTTTATTTGATGTACCCCGAATACCTATCCATGAAATAAAGGTCTTGGAAGCCACATTTTTAATCAATCAAGAGTTTTATGATCTGAAATGGGATTTTTTTGGGAAATGTCAATTAATTTCTCTAAAATTGATATAGAACCCTAATCTTCAAATTATTTTTCTTGAAAGGGATGATGTTGGAAAGTCATCTTGGGTATTTTACTTCTCAAAAAAAGTTTTCTTTGATCAATTTTTTAACATCCTCCTCCACATTGGTGGCATGAGTGGGGTTCATTCTCTGGGATAATTTCTTGAAGCCTTGGTGATCATTAGTTAAGCCGAGATATTGCACATCCACATCTAAATTCGGTCTGGGAATTTATGTATAGTTCCAAGAGAACACATATCGATGTTTCTTGAGAAATTAAATGTACATATCTTTATATTCATGGGGAATGATGACACTAATCAGTGTAGGATACATGCATTATTTTGTTCCCAAATTTATCTTCCTGAGGTCCTCGATGGTAGTGGAGACACCTTACTCAAATACTGGGGGGGGGGGGGGGTTCAAGAGGTCATCCTCCTATTCTTCTATATCTAACTTTATAGAGACATGTTCAGATGAATTTTGAAATCCAGGGATTCTCTATCACTGTCAATGTGAGATAGTCCATGAGAAGAGAAATTATCATCCCCTCCTACCTGATTTATTATAGAGATATTCTGAAAATAATTTTCTTTTACACAATCACTAGGGAAAAGAGGGGCTTAGACAATTATGGATAGGTATATTAATTCAACAAAATTTATTAGGAGCACATAGTTTCCGTTGATCATACTTCTAGAAGTTTTAGGGGAAGTCCTCACATTGTTGGGTGTTATCACTTGTATATCATCATCCAATATTTTTATTCTTTCCTCCCCTTTTGTAAAAACATACTTTAGAAAATATAGCTTCGAAATTCTATAATGAGGCACTATCACCATGAAGTATGCCGATATTTCCATTGATCGGGTATTTTTGTCACTAATGGAGTGTTTAAGGTACCACCAAGTGGCTATGGAGATAGGGCCTTCCAATAAAGAAATTTCAAGCAATGTATTATTGGATAACCATAAAATCAATATCTGATGTGAGATCCCCAAACTATGTTTTGATCTTGATCTTCTCGAGATGTATTTTCTCACACTTATCATACCCTTCAAGGACCAACTTTGTGGGAGATAAGTCCCATTTTCTATATCCCAAACATTCGAGGGTTCAATATGGGATGAGGTTGATACTGAAACTATTATCAATCAGATCCCTTTGTACATAGAAATTATTGATCCTTCTTGAACCATATAGGGGAATGATGTTCCCTTGTTTGACCTCCTCCTGATCCTAGTTAGTAAATAAGATGGATACATGACATTTTGATGAAATGGTCTCCACTCGATAAACCTTGGCTACAAAACTTCTGTCTTGAAATCCTTTGGGATCCACAGGTCTTCAACGAGTGCCTCCCTAAGTTATTTTGAAAGATAGAGCACATCAATGATTGAGAGTTTGGTTGTAAAAATTACCATTTGTTTTTGAATGTCATACTTTTGTGCTAGAGCTTGGTGCTTCTCAATGTGGGGTTGATCATGCACATGTGGCATAGGAATCAAGGAATTCAAGTAGGACATTCCTATTTTTTGTGTAGAGGTTGTGTGAGCATATACTTCTAGTGGCACAGGTCACACTGACCTTCCCTATTTCCTGGGATAATCAGATAATTATACCCACACGAGGTGGTCATTCAAGAAAACTAGGTGCGGAAAACTACTAGAGGGTTATAGGACACCTCCATACCTCTTTCTGGGCTAGCTGAAGTGCTTTCCCATGGGTATCTGCTACATATATGTTCTTTTTGGGGAAGTGACTGAAATATTGAGCCCAAACATACCATATTGTCCCCTGTATCCTTAGTTCCTACATATGCGGCCTCCCGTTCCCCAGTTATGGGTAGGAAACTCATACTCGGAGGCATATTAATCATTATAGAAGGGGTATTCCAAGTGTATCACATTGAAATAAAAAAAGACATTCTCTTCGTCAAATGGGTTTTTTTGGTGGGGAGGTGCTCATGATTCAGATGTTGCAGGGAAGAAATATGAAAGAGTCAGGGCTTGAATTGGAGGAGAATACGAATCCTCATATTCTGTCTCTTCCTGATTCCAGTGGTCACATACTCTTTTGAGATAAATATATGATGTTACCTCTCTAGGTGGTGGATCTATTATAGGTATGCATAGCTTTTCCCATAGGGTTTCATGAGATTGGTCAAATATTTTTTGAGTCATCCACTTTTCGAACATATGCTCATGCATGGTCATAATTTTATGCCAACCAACATCTTCTTATGTCTGGGCAGTGGTTATGTAGGACACATGCTCTAAGAAGTTATCTAACACAACCTATCTAAAATTGACCATTCCTTGAAGTATGTATTTGAAGATAAAACGGTCCTGGATATTATGACCTAGCCTTTTATGGAAAGGGAAGTCGTCAGAATGGTTAGTGAGTTTGACCACATTAGGATTTCTGGGATGTATTAGCTTGAGAAAGTTATTGTCCATGGCCACCAAGAAATAAATAGGGACTTGTTCATTTCAGAAAGAGTATTCTTTATTCAACTCTTCCTCAGATCACAGGCAACCCTGATTTCTATGTGATTCTAGATGAGGGTGATTTTTTTATTTTCACCACTTGGAAGGAGGTGCAAGGAAGTTTAGGACCTTCCTAGGTGCTTGTATGGGAACTTCTATTGGCTTGAGAGTGACAGTTGTAACTTTTTCTTTTCCAATAATTTTTCCCTATACCGAGGGAATGAGTCAAGACTTGGATCAGGTTTACTGAATTCCATCTTTTAAATGCTATTCCATTTCTACAAACTCATATAATCCACATTTATATTTTATTATGATTAGAGTTGTATGCAACTCATCCCAGATTTTTTCAGCATAGGGTTACAGTAGTTGCTCCTATGAGAGAGGGATGATGAGTAAATAGGTTAAACCATTTCATATCGATATAAATTTATACTCTCTCTCATTTCACATTTATTTCTGTTCATTAGGTAGAAAATTTTCATTTTCCTCCATGTGGAACTAAAATGATAAAGGAATTAATGATGAAGGTCTTCCCATCCTACAACGGATCCTACGGGTACACTGTTGTACCAAAAAAAATCTAGCCCTGTCAAAGTCTATACAAAACACCTTAGCATTATTTCCTCTTATTGATCTTGTGGGACCATCATTGGACCAAATTGGGATACGAAGTGTGTGAGATTCTATTCATGGATGCCTACACCATCAAAGGTATAGAAGGTAGGATTTTCGAAATTGGATGGAGGTACTGTGTTTTCCACCAACTCAGGATATGTATTCATATTAGGATGCATAGGTGCGTGTCACCCTTGCTTGACTTCCATTCAAGTAGCTAGTGACTCGATTAGGTTAAGTATCTCCATGTGAACTACTGTATTCTATATACATGGAGAAGGTGGGGTTCTATAAGGTGGACTTTCATTCATATCTCACTAATTATTGATTCTTCCTATGACTAAATGATCACTCTATTGAGGGAGAGGCTATCTCTAAAATGGAGGGAATTCATGATCATTTTTGACATCCTCATTTATGTAGACCAGCTGCCTGGATCCAGAGCTAGTCTGAAAACTAGATACCATTCTTTCTGGTGGATCAACTATGAGAGGGAGAATATCCATCTCTTCTTGAATATGATACCCAGTAGGAATATTTCCCCCGAATAGCTCCTCATTGAGTTGTATGAGACTTTATATCTCACTCTCATATTGTGAAAAACATTCCTCCATGGAAGGAACTTCAACTATCTTGGGTGTTGATTGGGATGTATCCAAACCTTTCCATTTTTATTTGGTAGAGCTCTTCTAAAACTTTGGAAAATCGATATTCATAGGTGGCATATTTTTGATCTTCCATTGGTTTTGGGTGCATGCAACCTCAGATGGGGCGTCTAGATCACCCTACTCTTGGGAAAGGTTTTCCCTTTTGTGGCCCTTTTTATTTTAATCCTGATCTAAAATTTATATTGTGTTGATGGTGATGACATTCACTTTGGTATATTGGGAAATGGTGGTCATCCCATTACTTTCGACACAACTGACTAGTTATGCACTACCATCATCATGGTCAATATTCAAAACCCTGGTCATATTGACCCTTTTTGGCTTTCCACACCAGTGGAGTATGATCACCTTCATTGTAAGTTCCACCCATCTTGGTATATGAATAGAGACTTTGAGGAAGTTTCTGGTCGGGGTTGTTGAATGGGCCCTGAATAATAGAGGTTTGTATTGTGGCGGGAAGAACAGATGGGATGTTGAACATCAATTTTTTACTCAAACCCTGGAGAAGAATAATTCTATCTATGGTGATGATGATGATGATAATTCCCCCAACCCTGTCTACTGGGGGTTATTCAAGGCTATAATTGGCATTGATTGATCCCATTTCTTAGGATCCAATGATTCTGGTCAGGGATTTGATGACTCCCGAGATGGACATTGAGATATAAATACCCCTATCTTAGTGGGGGTGGGGTGAATCTAGAATCACCATTGATTTCCCTAGGAACCTCTCAGAGGATGATGAACCAAGTTATTGGGATTGATATATAAGTTCCCCCATAATAGTCGAATGGGGTTTGTTTACAGTTGCTGATGATATGTCATAAATCCTCTCAGGAATTGATGATTTGAGAGGTGGAGGTGGTGATAGATATTCCCCCAGCACAGTGAGCTGGGTTCACTCATGGATAGATACTATGATTGCTACTAATTTAGCCCATTTGATGTGGTGTAACAATTCTTTCATAGGTGTTTGGTGTGATTTCAACCCATTATGGGAATCAAGATTTACGAGAAGTTGTCTATTTGATCATAAATTCATCTTCCATGTCTGAAATGAATTCCCATTACGTTGAGGGGGCCAGTTTGAAGTCTTTTTGGATATCCTCTCCTTCTGTTCATGATGTATGGGCATCAATGAAGTAGGATCATTATATTTCAGTGAACAAATGGATTGTGAATTACCCGGTCCTCTAATTTCACTGATGGATATGACATTACAGAACAATGTATCTGAAGGGATATATTATTTTGGGGACACAGTGAAGTGAAATTATTCATATTTTCCCCATCCTCAGATACAATAATTTTATGAATCTCAAGAAATCATTTGTCATAGTGTTTTTATGATGTAGTGAAAAACACTATATAAGTGTTTTTCATGATCTTCCACTTCTGGGTTTTGAGTTACAAAGAAGGAAGACATATCCAACTGATAATAGAGTATATTAATAAGATGAAGGTGATAATCATATCCTGGATAGGGGAGATTTCTATCCTTTAGTAGATGATGAGTATCCCTCATAATTTGGTATAAATAATGTATAAACTCTTTTTCTATATCATTTGGGACATCATAGTTAGATGTGGAGAGGGGTTAGAACATGATGGGGAGGTTTTTTCAGACTAACTATCTCTATATGTCAGTGTCAACCTCCTCTTCATCAGACTTACATGCCTCCTTCTGGTCAGGACATAGAATATTCTTTTGAGGTTCTTCTATTTACTATAATAGAGTGTTTCTCGAAGTTTATGGGGGAACTATATATTGTTGACCCTAATGTTTCAAGCACCTCTCTATAAGAAGGATTCTGAGTTTTGAACACCTATCTATACAGAGGTGTCTGGGAAAGGGGAGGATTTCCTTGTCTATGAGAAATATTTCCATGGGGAGGTAGACCATGGTGGAGTTCAGGAGTAAAGTCCCTATGATCCATCTACACACTACCATGAGGAGGACTATCACAGTAATCATTGTCTTATACTTTAGTTAAAGAGTTTATTTACCCTTGTGGTGTTGATAATATGTATCAAACAACCTCAAGGAAACTTGTGTTGGGAATATTAGGAATATGAGTCTCATTCTATTTCATGGTAAAAATATGCTAACTTTCCTTTTGGACTTGTTTAGGGATATGATCTTGCAGTATAAAAACTTCCATAACTTACTCGTAACCATCTGGTGTTGTGGGAGTTTGAGCCCGCTACTGAGATGCTACTAGAATACGCTAATGAGATCCCCCATTATTGATAGGAATGTGAGATTGTACTATGGAAAGTTTCATTATCACATGGTGAGGCCCAATAAAAATAAAGATATGACCCTGATCCTAGGACTTTGGAATATGCCACTAGTCTTCTTCGATATGGATATGATCATGTACTATGGCATGCGCCTCTCCCACCTGGTGATCCGTAGTTGGAATAAGAATATGATCCTGGTCTTTATATAAATTCCCCTCCAGAATATGTTGATGGACATCCAAAATGGGGGAAGGGATATGAGCCTCCTCTTGTATTCCCTTGGAAGGATTCAGGTGAAGTTGTTTGTTAACAGATGTAGTAATATGTGTTTGGATTCCATGATCTGCTGGAATATGCTAGGAAAATTTACTGAAAGGAATATAAGCCTATCCCGAGGCATGTTCCATTATCACTTGGTTAGCCCTAGAAATAATGAGGATATGATCTCAATATTGGGACTTTTGATTATTTTATTGGAATTATTTGACAGGAATATGAGCCTGTACAGAGGCATGTGCCCCTATCACTTGGTGGTCCCCAACCAGAATAGGGAGATGAGCCTGATCCTCGGCCTTTGGAACATGTTGCCGATTTTTTTTGATAGGTGGGTTCCCCTATCCCGAGGCATGTGTCATTCTCACCAGGTGAGCCGCATTTGGATTGGGAATATAATCCTAATATAATGCCCTGCCTTTTACTAGAATATGCCAACAATCCTCCTGTATGAGATCAATAATGTGCCCTTTCCCCAAAGCAACCACTTGTTCATAATGATCAGAGTGTTGAGTTGCCCTGGATATAAGGATAGGAATATTTTCTTATCCCTATATCTATAATAGTTATAGAACATTATGGTGGAGTTCTTCAGTTGTTTCTAAGATGTAATGGAATTTTAGAAAAGTGTGTGTAGGGATATAAGATTTCACATTTTCTGTCTCCAATATATACTGGTAGATATCTTCAATTTAAGTGGGGATATGATCCCACTTTTTTCCTCCTTATGCTACTAGTGTATGCTGATGAGCTTTATGCATGGGGGTAGGGATATGCACCTCCCCCATCCCTACTATGGGAATATGGACACAAACTTGTTCTAAGTGAGCATAGATATGATATTTTTTACTGGTTACCGCCATAATATGCTGGAAGACTTCATCAATGGGAGTGGGGATATGAGCCCACTCACAGTTATCCAGATCCTTAATTAGTAGATGTGTCTTCTTATCACCCATGCATGGGTATCAGAGGTAGTAGTGTGTTGGGTGGTACCCTCAGCAGGCGAATGATGGGTACCGATGGGATGGTGCTTGTGATAACAGTTGACATGAGCCCTCACCGGCGGACTTTGAATCATAATAGAGACATATTTGATTCCCTATTCCACCTTCATCTGATACTGAAGGTGGTGGTTGTCTCACTTCATGGATAATCTTTCAAAGCAGTTGGCTATGGTGACAAGGACCACTAGTTTAGCTTTAGATTTACCTAGATGATGTAGACTTGTTAGTTTCCATAATTAGAGACCGTAGCAGGCATCTTCGAGGGTCAAGATCATACCATGTCAATGGTATTCCTGCCCCATTGTTCTCACTACCTGATGATTAAATTATTGGTCATATGAAATCATTTTCAACCCACGGGGGTTGCAAACCTAGGTGATTTACCGGAATGGTCGCTAGATAAATACATTAACTCATATTGAGGTGCTATTGATGAGAGCAGTATCTATAGTCATGAATAAAATAAGGAATAAGATTACCAATTAGTTAAATATCATAGTCATGATGCATGATCAATCAGATATGCATGGTTAACACAATTTTTCTTTTATTTTCGATACGACCAGTCTAATTGCATGGAATTCTCAAAGCAAGGATGAACTAATTTTATGAGAACCTTGGTCATAGAGGATCAATAGTAATATTTATGTTAGTCTTATCAGCTTTTTTGGACATTCCAAAAAATTTTCTTGAAACATGGTAAACCAACCATACTTCTATTTTAGGGTTTTACATTGGGCTCATTTCTAGCATAGAGGATGCAAAGAAAAAATGGCCCAAGAAAATATTAACCGATCATTCTGTTATTTGATAGATTCACATCAGGTTCACCATTTTTGTTTCGTTAAAAATATGACGTGGATGAGATTGGATCGATGGTTTGATTATGGTTGGTTCAATGCCTTGCTCAATCACTCACATCAGTTTTACCATTTATTTAGTCTTCCCTAGAAACTTCCAATAGTTCTCATATCCATAACTGGGTACAAGCCTACTTTCCAAATATAGGCATTCAGTAGGGGTTTCAGACTCAATGACACTTAGGAATGCACATTAGTTAAGATGATGGGAGGTCTGGATCATCTAACCCTTTTAGGGGGAATTTTTTCCTACTCCAAGTTTCTCTTATAGATTTAAGATATGTTCATAGACCTCCTCCTAATCCAGATATGGGACTGATTACCCTAATTGAATGATCATAGGATAACCACTTTTATGAGTAGAAGTAGGGGATCTGATTAGTGAATCCATCTGTATGTATCTGAGGTTCTTCATCCCTTTCCCAGTAATGGGAAACTGCTTATGTGCTGAAGCCGTATAACCAGGTGTTTTAGAATTTTCTACTATGTAGGCTGGTGGTTAATATTCTGAGGAGTGGATTAATCCATCATGAGGCTTCTTATGTATCTTGGTTATTGCAGGAATTAAAACCCATGTAGTTCATTAAAACCATGTATTTTAACATCATATGATAAGGACATATGTTTGGGAACTTATGAATTAGATCGCAAAGATTGAGTCTCTAGGATACTTCCTATGTATCCTGGTTATAGTAGTAATTAGAGTTATCATAGTTTGGTTTGTTTCTCAATCCTCTGATGGATGAGGTAGAATGATCAGACCATAGGAAATGATTGGTTCTTGATGGTTGAAATGTTAGAGACATAAGGTGACTTACATCTAAGTGGATTCTTGTTTGATCATGAGCCCAAGGAAGATGTCCTACGTATCCCGGTTATTACATGAATCATAGTTATCATAGTTCCTTGACAACCTTGGGTCTAGCCCCATGGAAGATTCCATTATATGGAGGAAATTATATCATGACAATCATAATGGATTAAACACTGAGGTTTACTTAGTTGTTGGAGATTCATGATGAACATTATATGACCATTGCAACTACCTAAGATCACATGATACATGATCGGTGTATGAAAGAAGGGATAATAATTAATTAGTCTCATTACATATAAATGTGGGACTTATGTGTTGGGATAGACCTTGGTATGTTTAATATAGAACTCATGCCTTAGGAAGAAATCTTACCTATCCTTGTTATAACAAGAATCAAACTCATCATAGTTTAGTTGGTTTCACAGTTTGCTGAGGGATGAGGTAGAGTGATCAGCCCATGGGAATGATTAGGTCCCAATGGTTGAAATGTCAAATACACGGTGGGAATAAAATTGGGGTGGATGACCATTTTTGTTTGGTCTTGGACCTTAGGAAGGAATCCTATGTATCCTGATAATGGTATAGATCAGATTCATTGTAGTTTAGTTGATTTGGGTTTACACACTAACATTTCCCTTGCCTTCATTGAGGTTTATGGTGTGAATGACATGAATATTACAACTCCCTAAGCCCATTTGAGCTATGCTTGATGTGAGAAACAATGGATAGAAAATGACCAATCTCACCACATATGGATGCAGCACTTACACACTGGGAAAACCCTTCAAAGGTTAATATAGATCTTGAGTCTCATAGAAGCATACTACATATTCTAGGTATGAATGGAATCAAATTCACCATAGTTCAGTTGATCGGGGCCTACACAATGAATTTTCCCACAGATTCAGGGCTTACACATTGAGGCTAGACAAGGTTATCCACTCTTAGGATATCCTATTAACCTATCCTTCTTGTCTTGATGGTATGTGTTTATTGTCCACTCAACATGCCTTGATTGTTTTCTTGACATGTTGGAGAGTGTTTTCTAGACATTTCCAAAGGAAATTATATGATCGAGTTGAATTTTATGGGGGAATTTGCATAACCTAGATTTCATGTTTGAAGGTTTTTGCATGATCAAGGATGAATTTTCTATAGGACATCACAAGACCCAAATGGTTGATCCAGGAAGCCCTCACTTGATCATGGATGACATGATTAGAGGGTCTCGCATGATCTAGATGACATGCCATAGTGTCATCATAAGATATGTCTAAGACTCTTGAAGGGAATTTGTGAGAGTTAATATAAAATGCCTCAAAGGTTGTTTCTTTTCCTAGATGATATGATCATAGGACATCATGAAATCCAATTGAAATGTCTGAGGGACATCTCAAGAGCTAATTGAAATGCCCAGGTGCTACTGAGAGACTTAGTTTTCATGAATTGGTGCTTCCATATGAGTCCAATGACACATCTGAAGGACACCGAATATATTTTATGGAGATCCCATAGGGTTTCGTGAGACATGAGTGGAATTCCCAAGGGGCACCATGTGACTTCCTTTGACATGTCCATAGGACTTTTCACAATGTAAATAGTATACCAAAGGATCATCGTAAGATTTGGGTGACATGTAATGGTGTTGTTGCATGTCCTGGGTGGTTCATGCGAAGCACATAAAAATCAAAAGATATGTTCTTATCATAAGTATCCCATATTTTAGTTTTTGTTATATAATACATATTGTGAATTCCTTATATTTATTCAGCATTATCTTATTTTAAATCTCACGTGATCTGGAAGATGTGTGGGATATTCTTCATATATCCTTCCATAAGTCCTTCACATGATCTATGAGTGATCACAAAAATTTCTTAGGCACGGTTCATGGTCTCTCCTATTGTTCCTTTCATCTTACCTAATCGGATTATTTTACAATATTGAGTTTAGATGCTCTGAAAAGTTTTATTTGGTTCTTGGGTTCATTGGTGCATTTGGATTCGAAAAGGCCAAACTCTTATTTGGGGATGGGGTGGGGGATTTATAGGAATTTCCACACCAGATGTCTGCTACTTTGCATGGCACATATCATGTGAATCCTAGATGGATTTGGACAAGGAATTCAAGGTCTCGTGTCTTCATGAGGTCCTTCCATGGATCACTCTCGGGGTGTCGCATGATTTTCAGAGACTGTGAGTCCATCCTACCAACACATCCTTTACTGGATTATTTCAAATTAATGGGGTCATATTGAACCATGCAGGTATGTTGAAGGAATTCCATATTGTCATATTGAAATGTCCAAGGGCCTTTATAAGATTTGGGTGCCTATTAAAAGTCCTTCTTGTGATCTTAGGAGACTTTTTTAGAAACATTTGTGAGACAAGGATGGATCGTTATAGGGACTTTGAGAGATCAGGCTAGATTTTTAAGGGTTTTTGTGTGACTGTGTTGCAGATATCCTTAGCATGTCTCATGAGTTTTACGATCGTGAGAGGCTACCACCTTTTCCATATTTATTTCCTTTATTTATTTTACAACGGTGGGAGATCTCACCTGGTTACATGAGTTTTTTTAAAACTTTGGGATGAAGCCTCATTTATGATTTAAAGAAAAGAAAAGACCTCTTTTAATTGGGAAGAGGGATACCCATTACATATCCCAAAGTCCTAGTGGGTATTTAGCCCATTACATGACCAGTAGGCCCAAAAGTTTTTCCCAAGGCCCATTATGTGAATAGTATTGCTACAGTGCTCCGTCTGCTAGAGTTCCGTACAGTATCCACCGCTGCTATAGTATCCTTCCACCGCTATAATGCCCGCCGTAGCTACCGTGCCTTCATTGCTACAGTCCCTGAGCCCAATGGGTTTTGAACCCCCATTTTTTATGTAGTATTACGAGGTTCTTACCACTAAGCCAAACCCCAACTACACCTGGTTACATGAGTGTTGTCGAAGACAATTACCCTATCTTTTAGTGATGCATCGAGTGAAAAATATTGTTCTTAAAGAGATTATGACCATTTCATAGAAAATTCCATCTTTTTTCCTGGTAGAGCCAAAGGGGGAGCATGAGGTGGCCTGAATATACCCGAGGCCCTTCATGTGATGAGGATGAAATGATAATGGTCTTTCACGAGATAAGGGGGACAAATAACATGGGGATTGTAGTGTATTTTAGACAACCAGGGGAACGTCACATGGTTTTGTATGACTGTAAGAGGATCCCACCTCCTCCCCTTTTATTTTCTTTTTTTATTTTACAAAGTTTGGGGATCTCGCTAGTTTAATTGAAAATTTTCAAGGATAATCATGATCCCCATTGGTGATATGATGCATCAATTTTATGACCATAATAGGATACCTAATTTTGGATATATTACTCGCATTTTGGAAGGACTTTAAGAGGGATTATCAGTTTCTCACTTGTTAGAAAACCGCATGACCTGGGGGAGCTTATATGGCTACCACTGTGTGATAATTACTTGTCTAGGGTGACACTATAAGAGCAGAAGGAATTGTTGAAGAGAATTTGTGAGGCCTGATGCAGGCTATGTGCTACTCATGTCTCATTCACATGACCTTATGATGGTAACATAATAACATGTATCATAGAGGATTACACAATTTTCAAGTCATTGGACACCTTCTTCTTCCTTTGCTTTGCAAGGAAAATAATACCCATATCTAGGAATTTCTCCCTTTGTGAATTTTTCGATTCTCACTTAGAGGGTATCAATATACATGTATACAAAAAATGGTTGAGTGAGTTTCCTTGGTCTATTCCTATAAGTTTTTGGTGTGGCACCACATCCTCAACATAGGATTGTGACCCCTCTATGGCTGCCTAGATCTTGTTGTAAGAGTTGGTGTCCTATAACCAAATGGTTTTACTTTGATTACATGGATATTTAATGTATTATTATATATTGTTCATTGTTTTTCATGACTATGATGTAATAATGTCCTAGAGTATTTGTTGCATTGATAAGGTCAGGGAAGTTCCTCGCTATGATGAGAACCTTGAAATGCTATAACAATATTCTTAAATTTAGTTTTGTGGTTTGATGAAATGCTATGATGGGACTCATAGAATGCATACCATCAGGTGAGAGTACTCATAAGTAGATGAGAATTCCTCTAATGAAGTTCACATTTGTAAATCTCTAAGATAGAAGATTATGAGAACATACCCACTGGTAGGAATTCTGCATGTTTTGGTGTCATTGGATATTTCTATCTGCGAGTGTGTGTAATGATTCTTAGACTTTAAGATTATTATTAATACATGTCATGACTTACGCACGTTGATTTACTGATGAAAACCATCAGACAGACAGTTGGTGGGAAGTAGGGTACGTTGGGTGCGTCATGAGTGGCATGCTATTAAAGGATAAGTCGAGGAAGGATTTGTCCCTTCCATTTATGGAAGTTGATATCTTGGCCCTTTGATTGAAATAGAACCGTCACACAAAATTCCATGGCCATGGTGTAACGAAAAGTTTATTTCCGGTAGATAAAGAATGACGTATCAAGCATAAAAGTTGATGACACAATCATAAAACCTTCTTAATGAGATATTGTGAAAAGGGATTATATTACATAGTGAGCGTTCATATGTGGATGTTGTTGTTGTGACTTTACATTATTTCTCTTGGGTGCCTTGACCCATTTCTAGACAGTACTCTTGGAATTTAGGCAAGCCCACCTAATGCCAATGAGAAAGAATCCTATAGGGTCACACAATAAGTGTTTTTGGTGGTCTCGGTTAAATTCTATTTGAATTTAATTAATTAATTAAATATTATTCTCAAGACCGTGGAATAATTTTATTCAAGTTACAATGATATCATAAATTAAATAAAATATATTTATTTATTTTATTGAACATTTAATAAATATTTATTTACTAGTTTGTTAATAAAATATTTATTTAAGAGATTAAATTATTTATTTATTTATTTGGGTGTTCAATAAATGGAAGTGGAGTTTGAGTGGACCTAGGTCAGTCCGGTAGTAAAATAATTATTTACAAGACGGTAAATTATTATTTAACTAGTTGGCACAAATTAAAATAATGATGCTATTATTTTATGATGTGGAATTTTATTTATAATTTTTTTTGCGCAAGTTGGAACACCATAAATAATGACGCAATATTATTATTAAATGCATGGGTTTCTCTAAGTTCATGAATGTATTTAATTGTTTCTATGCAATTTAATATTGTAATTGAAATTCCATGTATATAAATAGGCAAGTATACCTATTATGCTAGAAACCACACCACACAACTGGTGAATTGATAATTGTTGAGCCAAACAATTTCTCTCTCGAATCCTCTTCTCTCCCCTCTCAAGAATGAGAGATGTTCTTTAAGGCCGAAGAACAAGTGATCAAGAAAGACCGACACGAAACACTCACTTCACCGTGCTAGCACCCAGAGAATGAGTGGTGTCAATTAGAGGCCATTGGAGCACGCGTGGATCACCGCAAGAGGGATTCTAGTTTTGATACTTACATGCATAGTGAGATAATACGGAAGGGTAATTCCGGATGATCAACATCATTAATGAAGAAAAATACCAAAGATATAGGTATTATATTTCTTTATGAAATTAATTAAATTAATTATAAAAATGATGTGCAAGATCCTCTCTAAGGTTTTAGGCCTCTTTATTATTTATCTAAATCTTTGATTATATTCAGTAGAGACTGGTATTCATCATCGTATTGATCCCAGAATAATAATTGATCATGGTAAAAATCAATGTTGGGTACTGTCCCAACCACGCTTTCGCTGTTCCCAGAGCCTTCAAGTGGTATCAGAGGGGTTACATCATAGTTTATAACTATTTAAATATTTCATTGATGAATTATGCATTTAATAATTTAGTTGTTTCAATTCAAGTTAATCATTCTTCAAATCTGAATCTAGAGATCAATTCCTCCATTTTTGTTTCTTGTTCACCTTACAAAAACGATCTTTTATTTTGATTTTGATTAAAATAAAATAGAGGATCTTATCTGGAGGTGCCAAAGCTTCCTGGTCGTACAACACCAGAACACACAGTGTGTATTCGGTAGTACACGCCATATTTTCAAGATTCAATGCATCAGACCGGTCTGCCAAACCAAGCCGTGTGTTGGAGTCTTTATAAGTCTTAAATGAATTCATGTGTTGACCATGAACAAGTGGCACATAGTTTCCATATTACACACCATGTGGCCCAATGGAAACGGTGTGTAGTCCCTTCGGGTTAGGGTTGGACCGTGTACCCCATACACAGCTTGCCTAGTTGGAGACCGTGTAACGAGGAACTACACGATGTGTGGCCCACTGAACACACCATGTACTCTAAATATTTCTGAAGTATACTCACACGTCGTTTCCCTGGGTGTGTACTTTGAATAGATGGTGAAAAATAATACACGCCATGTAGTTGGAACTACACATCGTTTACTCATCCAAATTACGAAGATTTATTAAAATTTATTATTATATTATACAAAACCTTGAGACATGTTCCATCGTGCGAGCATAACGATGAGGCATAATATGTGATAGGTTATATATATATATGTTTTTAATTTAACATCTACGTAATGTTCATTTATACTCATTAGGTAGTTATGAATAGGAATTCACCAGGTTGGCTCCAAGGTAGAAGTTACATAAAAAGATAGTTTTAAATGAATTTATTTTTTTTAAATTATGATGTTTGAGAATCTCAAGGAAATTCATAAAATGGTTTAAGATAAAAGGATTGATTAATTAAAGATGATAATCAATTGATTCGAACATGATTTATCTTAAACAAGAACAATTAAATAATTTATTTCTAGTTTTATTTATGAATAAATATCGTTGCATGTATGGATGATCAAGAGGTAGACCAAGACCTTTGTATGTGGATGGTTTCTTTTAATTTATTTATTTGAATTATTTTTTTTGGCCTGTGAGCCTTCTCCTCATTAATATGTAGGGCCTGTATGCCCAAGGTTTCTTTTATGTAAAACCCCTTTTTACCCCTCACCTACATGTGAGTTAAAAAAGGCATATGTAATGGATGGAACTCCCAAGATAAAGGAGGCAGTTCAAGCTGGAGCTGAGACAAAACCAATCCCAAGAGATATAGAGGTGGACAGGTGGAAGCTGTAAACATGAACCCAAAAGGTTCAATGTGTTTCTCCCCTAGGTCAGGGTTAGTTTATCATCCACTATATAAACTAAACATTAGAAAAGATCATGATAATGGTTTAATTTATTTCTGTCAATTGCATGGTTTATCATTATGGATGTGTTGTCACGATCACATAATTAATGAATTAAATAGGCATACAAGATGGAACTAAAATAAACTTGGCTTATGTGTAAATATTATCAAGACATGGTTAATCACTTAAGTAAGTTCCACTTAATATTAACAAGTGTGTGATAATGATAATAATAAATTTACGCATAAGAGATAAAAAATCCCTCAAATAAAATATTAAGTCAGAACAACCCTTCCGTTACTTGATTAAGGGAAAAACTCAATAAAACTATGTGTTTTACCAACCCTTGTTGGGACACTTACTTTTATACAGGAATCCATTATGAACGGTTTCGGGTTGACTTAACCATATTACATCAATAGGAGTATCCTAAATAGACTTGGTGTAATATTAGAGGCAAGAGTTGAGGAAATCCAAAGTCATGATCTCAGGATTGGTGAGTCCACTCAACATATCAAGGAGCTGTAAGCCTACAGTTAGAAAATACCTGCCTACCTAAATACCTTCTAATAGCATGACCAACCCCTGTTGGGGTTATGTGAATGAGAATATGGATCCTTTCCACTAGAATGTCATGACAACTGGACATTCTGAGTTCAATGGTGAGGGCTATTGGGACTTGATGAAATAGTGGGAAACTTAATAAAATTTATTATTTCTTATAAAATGTAATCAAGAAACTACTAATGATCTACTCTTTTAATTGTAGAATAAAAATGACAAACTCATCAACCACACTATCCCTACGATCAATTGTGGATAAATACAACATCCTCACTGGAAGTAACTTCTAGGAATGGTTTAGACGCCTTTGGGTTATCCTACGCCATGAATGGAAGTCTTACATGTTAGAGTCAACATTACGTGATCCACCTACCAAAGAGGAGAGTGATGAGGATTTCCTAGTCTATGAGAAACATATGAACGACGTGGTCGACGTTTAATGTTTGATGCTATCAACAATGTCTAGTGAGCTCATTAAGTCTCATGAAAACATGGATGCTTATAGCATGCTCAAGCACCTCTGTGGTCTTTACCAGGAGATAGAAAGACATGAAAGGTTTGAGATCTCTAAGGCACTCTTTCAGAGTAATCTTGGAAAAGGTTCCCCAGCTCGGACTCATGTAGTCAAGCTCATTGGCTACATTGAGCGCCTAGAGGTTATAGGGTTTAAAATCCCCGAAGAACTGGTCACCGATCTCATTCTCGCATCACTCCCTTAGAGCTTCTCTAACTTTGTTGTCAATTTCAATATGAACAACATTGATAAGTCTCTATCTGATCATCTTATCCTCTTTCTCCAAGTGGACAAAGATATGAAGCGTGAAAAGCCTTTTGTCCCTATGGTGAATAAGAGGAAAGTGAAGGCGAAGAGATTTAAGCCCAAATATTCTTCACGACCTTCCAAGAAAAGGAATATCAAAGGGGAGGAAAGGGAATATGAGGTTGTTTATTTTTCATGTGGCAAGAAGGGCCACTGGAAGAAGAACTGCACCCAGTCTAAGAAGCAAGGGGAAGATTCAGGTGTATTTTTTACCGAATGAAATCTATTTGTTTCTACAAACTGGGTATTAGATACAGTTTGTGGTGCTCACATATGTATCCAAATATAGGAACCAAGTAGATTCAGGAAGATTGATCGAGGGGAGGTAGATCTACGAGCATCCAACGGAGCCACACTTACTATTGTAGCTGCCGAGGAATACCACCTCACGTTGCCAACTGGGATGATCTTGGTGTTAAAGGGTTGTTATTATGTGCCTTCTGTTACTAAAAACATTATTTCTATATCCAAATTAGATACATATGGATTTTTTTTCAAGTTTGGAAATGAATGTTTCTTCTTTTACAAATATATCATTTGTTATATTAGGGAACATTTATACAACAAACTTTATGTGTTGGATTAAATAAACCAAGTAATGGCAATCGATAACAAATATACTTTACATGACTCATACCACACCCAACTTTGGAATCACCAGATAGGTCATGTAAACAAGAAATACTTGACAAAGTTACATCAAGATGTATATTTAGATTCTTTGGAACTAAAACCACTTGGTGTATGTCATGCATGTTTACAAGGAAAATGGCCAAATCCCCATTTAGTGGAAAAGGTGAAAGGGATAAATATCTTCTTGAATTTGTTCATACCAATGTGTGTGGACCATTTCCAGTTGAATTAAGGAGAGAGTACTCATACTTCATAACTTTTATTGATGATTTTAGTAGATATGGATATATCTTCTTAATGACGTATAAGTCAGATTATTTTGTTAAGTTCAAATAATACAAGAATGAATTTGAGAACTATCCTGGTAATAAGATTAAGAAACTCCATTTAGAATGAGGTGGGGAATATTTTAATCAAGACTTCATTGATTACTTATGGGAGTTTGGGATCCTATCCCAACTCACTCTTTCAAACATGCCCCAGGGGAATAGTGTGAGCGAAAGGAGAAACCACACCCCATTGGACATGGTGAGATTAATAATGAGTCATGTGAGTCTTACATTATCCTTTTGGGGATATGTGTTACAAAAAACGACACACATACTAAACCAAGTACCATATAAATCAATAAATGGTATTCCATACGATTTCTGGAGTGGAAGAAAATCCATGTTATTTAATTTACATGCGCGGGGTAGTGAAGCATTTGTTAAGGCCTCTTTAGGTAACAAACTCACACCTCGAGGCACAAAGTGTACCTTTATAGGATACCCCATGGAAGCCAGAGGATATTACCTATAAAACCCCTTAGACAAAAAAGTTATTGTAGAAAGACATTCCATATTCCTTGAGAGGAAGAAAATCTCCAAAAGAGATAGTAGGAGCAAGATAGACTTCGATTAAGTCGAGGCTCAAGGTACAAAAAAGTTGGTAAAAGAAAAGATTCCACAAATCCCCGTGGAAGAAGAAACTATTACAGAGACACAAGTACTGCTTAGGAGTAAAAGAGAGGTTAGAGAACCAAAATTCTACGGTTTTCTAGTTACCGAGGATGGTGACTTCTTATTAGTTGATAATAATGATCCTATAACCTGCAAGGAAGAAGTAAGTGGAACAGACATTGCCAAGTGGAAAGAAGCCATGAATTCTAAAATGGATTCCATGTACCAAAACCAAGTTTGTATTTTGGTAGATCCTCCAGTTGATGTAAAGCCTATTGGTTGAAAATGGGTATTCAAGAAGAAAATGGACATGGAAGGACGAGTCAGTACCTATAAGGCATGACTGGTTGAAAAAGGTTTTAAATAACATTAAGGAATTGAATAAAATGAATCCTTCTTACCAGTTGCAATGATGAAATCCATAAGAATTATAATTTTCATTTCATCTTATCATGACTATGAGATTTGGAAAATGGATGTCAAAACAACATTCCTTAATAGGAACATTCAAGAAGATGTCTATATGACACAACCTAAAGGTTTTGTGACTCCAAAGGATTCCAATAAGGTATGCAAGTTGAATAAATCCATTTATGGATTAAATCAAGAATCCAGGTCATAGAACATTCATTTTGATTAATCCATAAAAAAATTTGGTTTTATCAAGAATGAATGTGAGCCTTGTGTCTACAAATAGTTTAGTGGGAGTGCAGTCATTTTCCTAATAGTATATATTGATGACATATTACTTACTGGAAACGAGATACTAGTCTTACAATCTATTAACGAATGGTTGAATCAATGATTCTCCATGAAATACTTGGGCGAGACATCATATATTCTTGGGATCAAGATACATCTTGATAGATTCAAGAGATTGGTGGGCCTAAGTCAAAGTACATACATTGATAAGGCACTGAAGAGATTCAATTTGGGAAAATACAAGAGGGGATTGTTGCCAGCGTCACATGGAATTCATATTTCCTAGAAAATGTGTCCTCATAAACATGAGGAAAGAAAGATAATGGTAGGGAATCCATACACATCAGCAATTGGGTCAGTAATGTATGCCATTCTATGTACTAGGATGGATGTCACTTACACATTGATTGCGGTAGGAAGATATCAAGCTGACCCAGGTGACCTCCATTAGATGACAGTCAAGTCCTCCTAAAGTATCTGAGGTGTAATAAGGATATGTTCCTGGTTTATAGAGGAGATGAGGAACTATTCATCAGAGGACATGTAGATTCTAGTTTCCAAACTGATCAAGATGACATGAAGTCACAAACATGATACATCTTCAATTTGAATGGAGGTGAAGAGAGCTGGAAGAACCCAAAGCAGAGCGTGGTTGCAGATTCAACAACAGAGTCTGAGTATATCACAACTTCTGATATAGCTAAAGAAGTAGTTTGGATGTAAAACTTTGTCTAGGAGCTATATGTGATACCTAGAAGTAAAGATCCCATCATACTGTACTGTGATAATACTATAGTAGTGGATCTCACAAAAGGGCCAAGGTCACATTAGTAGAAAAAGCACATAATTTAGAAGTATCATCTCTTGAGGGATTTTTCTCAAAGAGGGGAAGTTGTTGTGAGCAGTATTTCCATGGAAGACAACGTGGCATACCACTTGACTAAAGCATCAACTCAGAAGAAACATTATCATCACATGAGGTCTAGCGGAATGAAAGTCATAGGTAGTTGGATCCAGTTCAAGTGGTATTTTGTAAGAGTTGGTGTTCTTGAACCAACTGGTTTTACATTTATTACAAGGATATTTAATTAATTGTTACATATTGTTAATTTTTCTGCATGACTATGATGTAATAATGTCCTAGAATATTTTTTGCATTAATAATGTCAAGGAAGTTCCCCACTATGATGAGAACCTTGAAATGCTATAAAAATATTCTTAAATATTGTTCTGTGGTTAGATGACATGCTATGGTGGGACACATAGCATGAAGACCGTCAGGTGTGAGTACTCGTAAGTAGATGAGACTTCCTCTCATGAAGTTTGCACTAGGTAATCTCCAAGATAAGAGATTATGAGAATAGACCCACTAGTAGGAATTCTTCATGTTTTTGTGTCATCAGATATTTCTATCTGTGAGTGTGTGTAATTATTTTTAGATTTTAAGATTATCATTAATATGTGTCACGAATTACGCACTTTGATTTACTGACAAAAACCGTCATGCAGATAGTTGGCGGGAAGTAGGGTACGTTGGGTGCGTCATGAGTGGCATGTTATTAATGGATAAGTCGAGGAAGGATTTTTCCCTCCCATTTATGGAAGTTTATATCTCATCCCTTAGATTGAAATAGAATCGTCGTGCGAAATTCAATGTCCATGGTGTAACGACGATTTTATTTCAGGTAGTTAAAGAATGACGTATCAAGCATAAAATTTGACGACATAATCATGAGACCTGATTGATGAGATATTGCGACAAAGATATTATATTACATAGTGATCATTCATAAGTGGATGTCATTTTTGTGACTTTATGTTCTTTCTCTTGGGTGCCTTGACCCGTTTCTAGACAGTACTCTTGGACTTTAGGCAAGCCTGCCTAATGCCAATGAGAAAGAATCCTATATGGTCACACACTAAGTGTTTTTGGTTGTCTCGGTTAAATTCTATTTGAATTTAATTAATGAAATAAATATTATTTTCAAGATCGTCGAATAATTTTATTCAAGTTACAATGATTTCATAAATTAAATAAAATACATTTATTTATTTTATTGAACATTTAATAAATATTTATTTACTAGTTTGTAAATAAAATATTTATTTAGGACAATAGATTATTTATTTATTTATTCAGGTGTTCAATAAAGGGAAGTGGAGTTAGAGTGGACCAAGATCAGTCCGGTAGTAAAATAATTATTTGCAAGACGGTAAATAATTATTTAACTAGTTGGAACAAATTAAAATAATGATGCTATTATTTTATGACGCGGAATTTTATTTATAATTCCATTTGGTGCAAGTTGGCGCACAATAAATAATGACGCAATATTATTATTAAATGCATGGGTTTTCTCTAAATTCATGAATGTATTTAATTTTTTCTATTCAATTAAATATTGTAACCGAAATTCCATGTATATAAATCGGAAAGTATGCCTATTATGCTAGACACCACACCACACGCCTGGTGAATTGAGAATTGTTGAGCCAAAAAATTTCTCTCTCGAACCCTCTTCTCTCCCCTCCCAATAATGATATATTTTCTTCATGGCTGAAGAAAATATGATCAAGAACGACTGACACAAGACACTGACTTCACTACACTAGCACTTGGAGAATGAGCGGTGTCGATCAGAGGCCATTGGAGCATGTGTGGATCACTGCTAGAGGGATTCTAGTTTGGATCCTTACAAGAACAATGAGATAATCTGGAAGGGTCATTCTGGATGATCAATATCATCAACGAAGAAAAAATACAAACATACAAGTATTATTTTTCTTTATGAAATTAATTAAATTAATTATAAACATGATGTGAAAGATCCTCTCTAAGTTTTCTGGCCTCTTTCTTATTTATCTAAATCTTTGATTATATTCTGTGGAGACTGGAATTCATCATCGTATTGATCCCAGAATAATCATTGATCATGGTAAAAATCAAAGTTGGGTACCATCCCAACCATGCTTCTACTACGTCCGGAACCTTCACTTTTATGGTGTGGGTGAGTTCCAATATTCTAGAGTGAGTTGTATTAGTCTCCTTCAATAGATTCATCAACAAAATTGATCATGTATCCCTCCAAGAGGTCTAGAGAAATCCCCATGCCCTTTGTGTTTCCCTTGGTAGAGTTTGTGGTATCTTCATGACCGATATTTACATAGAAATCAATCTTGTATCTCGGAGTATGTTTCCAATAGGGTAAGGTGTCCCCCCAGTGTTTCATGGGAATTAAACCCCTATATGTGTATCAAGAAATGATCTTTATAATGGGGTAGTAGCCTGATGTAGTGTTTACCTCAGATAAATCCTCTCAGTTTTATTCAGCATTGTACAATAATGTTTTCCCTAGGTGGGGTTTGTGGAATTAGTGTAAAAAACACTACACAAGCATTGATCATATTCTTAACAAGGTGTTCCATATTTGGGTTTTAGTGTGATTCCATTTTCCCTTTGTGATGTTTCATCTAGGTTTCATATTGTCCCCCTAGTGGTCTTAGGAGCAATCCCCTACCTGAGTTTTGAGATATACCAAGTCACAGGGTGACATTTTACCTGGAGAGACACAAAAATCATGTACTCTTAGACATATGACATTTGGGATGGTGGGGATATTCCATCGTCTTTATGACACTGAATGTGTGTTTTATCTTAGTTTAGTTTCATCGGGAATGGAAGGGATTATAGAGAGCACACTCCTAGATGAGCATTACCTATGAGCCTCAAGTTGGTTTCTATAGATGGCTACATAGATGGGAGTATGATACTTAGTAGTCTATTTTGAGTGTATCTAGGATATTTTGGGATACCCTATGGTATGTTTCATATCTCTTGTCATACCAGGTGGTGATGAGATGACTAATCTTGTTTAGCTGAGAGGTGGTCATGATAGAGTTTTCTATCACTTGGGCTTTTCTTCTATATTTTGTTCGAGCTAACTAATTAATATTAGTTAGTCCATTTTATTTTGGGTTTTTGGAGAACCTAATAGGTATTTTTATACTCACCCATACATGATCTCTACCCACACATGTTGTGTCTTGTGTAGACTACAAGTATTACATCATTTTCCTTGGGAGATTGAGAGCAGGTGGAATATAGTTTTGTATAGACAGACTGAAGAGTGTAATGGTCATGTTTTTTTACAAAAGTATCCTCATTAATAGAAGGTTGGAATATTATAGTTTTTGGTGCACTTTTATTTTCCCCTTTTATCAATTTCCAATACTTATGCAGTACTCTTATGTGGGATAGATGTATGCATTAATGTTTGTATTAGTTTTACTATTATCTCTAAACTATTTCCTGGAGATGGATGTGGGTGTGTATGTATAGGTAACATTTGATAAGGCCTCCCATATGTGTGATATACCTACTCGACGCTAGTTTCCATCCCTTTGACTATTGTAGGTGGTACTGGGGTAGTGAAAACTCAGTCTTCCACTATCTAGGTGAGCCTCAGTGGGTTGAGTTATCATAGAGTGGTATCAGAGCAAGTTCTACTTTGGGATTTTAGTGTCAATATTCTCTATCTATGAGCATGGTTAGGATATATGGAAATACTTTTAACATGAGTTGAGTTCAGATTACAGTCTAGGGAAGCCAGTTTTGGTACAACGGTTGATGTATCCATTCACTAGGACTCTGATAACCTTCTTGTTGAATCAGATCATTTAGACACTAGTTGCAAAGAAATCATTGGTAAATGCATCATATAGGTCTAGGTTGTAGTTTACATTCCCTACTCGAGTAATATACCTAGATATACTCCTTCATAGTAGAATATATTTTCTTATTTAAGGATGTTTCCATGACGACAACCTTTGGTGTTTCTATAGAAAGGTCAAGGGTATGACTCGATGAGTGATGAGGTATTCAAGGAGGGGCCTGGTCACGAGGCAGGTTTTCTTCTAAGTTGACAGATGGTAGAACTTATAATAATTGAGCAGAACGTTGATTCACCTCTAAGGGTTTTGGTGTATGTAGATTATCAGACTGAGCCATGGATAGTTATATTGAAACTGTATGACGATATATAGAGATCGAGCATGTATCAAGATATTTATCGGCAGAGATTTTCTCAGACCTAGGTTGAGCAGGACTCACAGATTATAGGCATGTGATGCAGGTCTCATCATAGGAAATTTATTCAGAGGTCTTGAGGAAATATCAGTCCCTTGTTCCAATGCATTTATTTTCCTATGAAGGGTATAGAAATATCACATGGGAGTTTCTTACTCATAAATCTACTAGGAGAGTGATGATCATTGGATTATGAGTCAAAGGTAGTATTTTCAATAATGATATCCACATGGTAGTGGGCATGGAATAGGAGAAAAAGGAGGTGGATGGAACTTTGATTTGATATCACCACCACTAACCTCAGGAGGTCTTGTCTAGGATCAGGGTCTGGTGGATATGGACAAGGGTGTTTTCAGGAGTTGGAGGTTTTTTATCCAACAATACCATGAGATTTTGGATGTATGATCTATATCCTTTACACTTTTCTATTAATATTTTTAGATATTGGTGTGAGATACCTTTTCCTTGCCACTTATTGCTCGAGGTTTATTTATAGTGACAAAAGGAATCATTGGATCTCTTTGATTATGAAATTTGATGTAGCTTTAAATTCCCAGGAAAGAGGGATTCTTCCCCCATTCAGATGTGTTCTTGTGACGTGATACAAAACCATTCAGGCTAGTCAGTTCCACCCAAAGAGGAAATTTTCGCGGTGTGGAGGATGAGTGCATTCAAATTTTGAGTTCAAGACCATTTTGTGTGATAAGATGTTGGAGTAGGACCTAGCTATATCAGACAGTCGGGAAAAAGGGAAGGGATGAGTTTTAGGCAGCATGTGCTTGTGACATGGAGACTTCGAGTTTGGTTTGAGGTATGTTGTTTGAATTATTTTACATAGTTGTAGTTTTCATAGATTCAAGAATCCCTTTTCCCTATGAGTATCCCTTGTTTGGGTCGTAGTGACACCAGAGACGACTTTTAGCTTAAACTCCGAGTTTCAGAGTGTCATGAACCAGGCCGGGTCGCCATCCGACCCGGCGCCCAACCTGATCCACAACAAGACCTGAAGGGAATTCCCGATCCCCACTGGTTGGAACTAGTTCCCAGGTATCAAGAGTAACATGTGGGAATGATTTACCCAAAAAAAGAGATTGAAAAACAACTAACAAGTCAAATAAACTGAAAATGGAAACCGACAAACAAACATGACTTTAACTATAAATAGGTTTAAGTCTACAATTCAACTAAAAACCCAAAGTGAACAAAAAAATGATAGAGAAATAAAACTCCAATAACACCCTCCAAGCGACATGAGAAACCACATCTCCAAGCCACTAACACCAACCTGCACACGAAGACCAAAAACATCCAGAACCACCATCACTAAGCATGATGCCCCAACCTGGAATACACAAAGGACAAGATCTACATACACCCAAAGGTGTATATAGGGTGTGATCCAAATTCCTAGTTAGATACCATCTAATAAAAATGTTCTATTCCACAACATCAAAAAAGATAATTTAACATGTTTATTTAAAACCATACTTATAAAAATATTTTTAAGGAAAACATTAGAAAATTGAAAGTGAAAAGAAAAGAGTACTGAAAGAAAAACCATTTCACAGATACTACTTTAAAATGGAAGGAAAAATTTTATAAAGAACAATAAAATACTCAAGTGGTCCTCTGTATACCACCGGAAGGCACCACTTCATGAATAGTAGAGCACTACAGGTAAATCCCCTAAGGTAGCTAGTATGCGTGGTGCGCTAGATACATCGTACCTCTGTGTAGACGTTGCATTGGAACCACAATAATCAATGATCTCATGCACATGCCACTAGTAAGAAAAAACATCCATAACCTAGTGGTCTCCAATCATCACAAAATTTTAGTTAGTGTTGTAATTTCAATCCTTCTAGATGAAACCGGGATGAACCGCTCACGTGTCATCTAGCGTACTAGTCCTAATCCGCCCACCTTGGTACCTGGGGTTTTCCCCTTGTCCTCAAACAAGTTCCACATTCACATAGTGTATAACTTTCACATATCACAAACTGAAAACGACATTACATCATAAGCCACCACATGCACAACCAAACTCCACTTAAAATATAAAATGCACACCAAGACCATTTCAAATATAATTTTCACCACTTTAACAATTGAATATATATATATATATAATTTAAAAAATTAATAAAACAATTTCATGAGATTCCGCAAGGCTTTACACAAAACACAAACACTAAAAATCCAATTTTTAAACCATGCGCACACCAAAACCTTTTCAAAGTGTAATTCACATAACAGTCACAAATTAATAAATCATCTAAATAATTAATAATACATTTCTAAAATGCACAATAAGGTTTTACCCTTAAAACATACTCAATTTCTCTATCAAATGTGCCTCAAAATATTCATTTTCTTTTTCCAAACATGGTTTTAACCTCTTCCACAAATAAATAAACCATTATAACAACTTAAAAAAACTTCAACAACACCCCCAAATGCTTTTAAACCAAAAGGGAACCACAAATCCAACATCTGAAACAATCCGTTTCGAATGAAAAATACCACTAAAATATACACACTTCATCATTAATATCATAGACTAATTTCTTTGATGAAACCAACATTATTTACAAGAAACCATTTTCTTTCATTTCACACACACTGAAGAAAACCAAGACAATGGCCAAGCCCCTTTATAAGATCACCCATACTTTAAAACCATTTACAAAACAAGATTTCACCCCATTTTTTTTTCACAAAAACTAAACCAAGTAAACATTCCCAAAATGACTCACTACACATTAAAAATATAAATTTAAACATACACAACTCAATTACCCTTGAAAACTAAGTTCACACCAACCAAACAACTCATAGAAACCATCTTGAAAACATTGCACCAAACAACACAATTTTTTTACATGCAAAGACCATTTTAAAATCAATTACACACTCAACTATTCTAAAACCTCATTTCACCATATAAAAAATTGATTAAACACTTTTAGAATTTATTACAACAAGGTCGAGATGAAAAACATTATCATTTCTAAAGAAAGTGTCATTTCCATCATGCATGCATGTCGAAAAATTTTCAAAACACATTTCTCACAACCTATAAAGCACAACCAATCATTTACACAACAATACACATATAAACTAAAAGACTATACTATTTCGGAAATCCAATTTCATCAAACAAGCCTACCAAAACATTCCAAACATAGACCACACTATGCAATTAAATCATAGAACATATCAAATTAACTAAACAACCAAATCAAATTATATGGAAGATGTCAAGGAATGGAACTAGCTACCTAGGTGTTGATTTTTCCCAAAATTTAGTGTGAATTCTTCTGTCACCCGCCAATTGCACAACAAGAAAACTGAATTTAAACCCTAATCCACAAGATTGAACAAGAATACCCTATATTAAAACCCTAATATGAAACCCTAGTTACTGAAAAAAGAAACCCCAAAGAACAAAGACCAAAACCCTAGACAAGAGGTGAAGAGGTCTACTGGAGGGAGGGGGAGAGGCGATGACACAACATGAGCTCGGTCGGGAGGTCTAGTCACCGGAAGGCCAACCAGTGCAGGAGGAACATGCAGAGGTCCGGGCGGTTGTGCTAACCAGCTTGCTGAGGGGGTCAGGGTGACATCGAGAGAGAGGGGAAGGGCTGTGGGAGGCGTCGACTTGGAGGGTTGCCGGGAAAGAAGTCCGACTGGCCGGATGAGGGGGTGGCACACGATCCATGTGGGTGGGGGAGTCCGATGGGGAAGGGGGGGAAATAGAGGGGGTGCTGCGATGGGGATGAGAGGAAAAGGGAGCCCGAAAAAAATAGAAACCCTAGCAAATGAAAAAAAGAAAAAAGAAAAAAATAAATAAATAAAAAGAAAAAAATAAATCTTAATAATAAATAATTATAATTATTATAATCATAATTATAATAAATTTTATGGTAACTTAAAAAAAGGGCAACCAAAATAATTATTCTAATAATATTACTAATGACTTAATTAAAAGCATGACAAAAAGGATAATAATAATAATAATAATAATCTTAATGCTATTGTTATTATTATTATCATTAATATTGTTATTATTATTATTATTATTATTATTATTAGAAGAACCCTTAATCATTTTACTCTTCTTGTTTAATTTTGTGAGAAATTCTTTATTCACTTAATTTATTAATTTTACTTCATTTATTTGTCCTAAACATCGTGCATGACATACGAGGAACCGGGCTAGGTCGCACGGTGACCCAGTCAAATCCGTGTGGCTTCGAATGTTCCCCGCCCGTGTGTTGGATGCCGCCAAACCCAAAATATTCGTTTATCAGCAAAACATAAAATTTAAATCGGCCTCATCCCACACTCCGACCAATATTTGAAAAAGAAAATAAAAATATTAAAAATAATAAAATAAAAATTGTTTTAGAAATCCGGGTGTGACAATTCTCCCCACCATAGTGCTTTCTGTCCCGAGAAATCCACAACTAAGATTAAACCCTATAATAGAAAATGACACCCCCTTAAGGCTCAGAGAGTATACCCACAAACAACAAGCGATAAGAGGCAAACACATTATTCTTAGAGAAAGTGACTTAAAAGATGACCTCAAGAAACTCGTAAATTTCCCGAAGGTGACCAAACACCCCACCATAAGGGGAGGGGAGGGAGGGGCCTAACCACTGGTCATCAAAACCATGACCTAAGACAAACCAACATCTCCATGTCCCTAGATGAGCACTATTCAAGTTTGATACCGACTTACCCAGTAGATCCCAAGGACTACAAAAAGAATTTACACCTGATGGGACACATCCATCAGGACCTTGAGGTATGAGACAACCACACATCCTCATAGTCACAGGAAAACCTCACGCACCCCAATGGGCCATTCAAAACAGAACCACAGGGGAAAATTTAAACCTCCTTCACCTTCAATACTGGCGATAAAAATAATGTTGGGGTATTATATACTCTTGGGGTTCCTGACCACGCGCCAGCTTCACTCTGAGTCCTATGGCTGGAACCCTGATGTTTGAAGCATCTCCAGCCTTACAGTCAGGTATTGAAGACTCATGAACAGATATTATCCTTCTAGTGTCACATGCAACTATCCTACAACCGAGACAACACCATCAGACACTATGCACAATGACATCCAACTACTCTCTCACGACACATACACCAAAATAAGGGTTTAGAAGATGCACATGCCTCACCTATTCACCTTAACCAAGGAACTTAAGAAAGAAAGATGCACGACAAACACTTCCCTTTGAACATAAAAATCATAACTCCCTAATATGAGGACACACTCCTATGAAAGTAGATCTGAAGGATTCTACGAAATCCACACTTGCTCTTCAAAGAGGATTCCGCTGCAAGAGGTCACCAAACATGACCCTTGTGGCCAACGAAAACACTACAAGCATTTCAAGACATCAGTCGACACATATAAATCCGAACTGCCTTCACCCTTCCCCACTGGAATTCCTTTCACCGTTTCCAGGGGGACCTTTAGACACAACGGTGTCAAACTTCATACCTGACAACTAGGAAAACTCAAAGAGACCAAAACTCTTATAAACTCCCCCTCATGTCTGTCATACCGCTGTGAGAGGATCCTCTTGACTGAAAAGAAAAGGGAACAAGCATAGCACTATCACTCAAAAGGGAGAGTGATTGCTTTATCAACTGGAGGGTTGACCAACGAAAAATTAACCTTAGACGCACTTTAATCGCATGTTAATGCTTTATGGGGGCGTTCACTAGTCAAGAATGAAAACCATTGGCCTAATAGAACTGGTCCAATGACCAAGAGATAACCCAATTAAATTCTAAACATGCAGGGGGAACCGCTACAAGGGCTTCCCGAAGAACCTTTCAAAAGAAACCACTAAACACATGCTTTCACACCAAATTACAGATAAAAATTCAAAATAAGACACAAGTCAGTCAAAAAGGGTCCTCACCTCGAAACACCTCACATTCGATATTTCCAAAACACAAGGACACACTAAAAAATCACCAGTTATTTAAAAAACACCAATTTTTCCTCTAACAAGACTTTTTGAAAGAGAATGAAGTTGGTGGGTTGCGCAAACACCAATGGTGTCCCATGGGCCTCACACATGAATGCTCCCATGCCACACCAGCACCCACCTCATTTCCATCCAGGAACTCATCCACTCATGCCATTAACAATTTATCTTTCCATATACAGTCATGCATGTGGTTTCCCATGAGAACACCAAGAATCAAAACTAGACCTTTCCATTTTTCAAAACCAACATTCAACCCACACCTTTCAAACCATAAACATCATTTTTTTAACTTAAAAACTATATTTCCATGAATCCAAAATAAATAGATGATAAACGATGAAAGATGAGACTAGTGTCGGTGGGTGACTAGGACATATGGTTGGTGGCCATACGCCAATCACGCCACCATCACCGAGAGTATTCTAGGACAATGTTCCCAGCTCCACATGGCTTTCCAGACCCTACGAGCTCACTGGGACCACTAACCCTACCCCCTTTTCATTTCCCCTAAACAAGGTTAACCACAAGGACCAAAGACTCAGACTGACCTCAACTTACCCGGGTAACACAAGTCCCGCCATGAGGTGTGCTAGCCAGGCACCTTGATCGTAGCTAGAATGTCGATTTCTGACACCCTTGACTTTGTTCTACCCTGGATATATCCAAAAGGAACACGACCCAAAAGAGAAAACCTCCGTTTGATACCATTTTTCATAAAACAGGCTGGGTCTCCATACGACCCGGCACCCAAACTGATCCGCGACAAGACCCGAAGGGCATTCCTGATCCCCACGGGCTGGCACAAGTTCCCGGGTATCAAGAGTAACATTTGGGAATGATTTACCCAAAACAAGAGATAGAAAAACAACTAACAAATCAAATAAATTGAAATTGGAAACCAACAACCAAAAATTACTTTAACTATACACAGGTTTAAGTCTACAATTCAACTAAAAACCCAATGTGAACAACAAAAAAGATAGAGAACTAAAACTCCAATACCACCCTTCAAGGGACATGAGAAGCCGCATCTCCAAGTTACCAACACCAACCAACATGCGAAGACCAACAGTACCTAGAACCACCATCACTAAGATGGATGCCTCAACCTAGAATACACAAAGGACAAGATCTACATACACCCAAAGGTGTATGTGGGGTGTGATCCAAATGCCCAATAGGATACCACCCGATAAAAAGTTTCCATTCCACAACATCAAAAAATATAATTTAATAAGCTTATTTAAAACCAAACTTTAAAACACTTTTTAAGGAAAACATTTGAAAACTGAAAGTGAAAAGAAAAGAGTACTGAAAGAAAAACCATTTCACAAATAATACTTTAAAATGGAAGGGAAAAATTTATAAAGAACAAGAAAATACTCAAGTGGTCCTCCATATACCGACGGAAGGCACCATGTCATGAATAATAGAGCACTGTAGGTAAATCCCCTAGGACAGCTAGTATGCATGGTGTGCTAGATACATTGTACCTCGGTGTAGATGTGGCATAGAAACAAAAATAATCTACGCTCTCATGCACGAGCCACTATTATGGAAACATGTCCATAACCTATTGGTCTTCAATCATCACAAAAGTTTATTTAGTGTTGTAACATCAATCCTCCCAGATGAAACCGGGATGAACCACTCACGTGTCATCTAGCGTACTAGTCCAAATCCACCCACCTAGGTACCTGGAGTTTTCCCCTTGTGCTCAAACAAGTTCCACATTCACATAGTGTATCACTTTCACATATCACAATTCAAACAAGTCATTACATCATAATCCACCACTTGCACAACCAAAATCCTCTTTAAAGATGAAATTCACACTAATACCATTTCAAATATAATTTTCATCACTTTCACAATTGAATATATATATAATTTTAAAACTTAATAAAACAATTTCATGAGATGCCTCAAGGCTTTACACAAAACACACACACTAACAATCTACTTTTTAAACCAATCACACACCAAAACCTTTTCAAAGTGTAATTTGCATAACAATCACAGATTAATAAATCATCAAAAAAATTAATAATACATTTCTAAAATGCACAACAAGGTTTTAACCTTAAAACATACTCAATTTCTCACTCAAATGTTCCTCAAAACATTCATTTTTCTGTTTCCAAACATGGTTTACACCTATTCCCCAAATAAATAAACCATTATAACAACTTAAAAAAAATTCAACAACACCCCCAAATGATTTTAAACCAAAAGGGAACCACAAATCCCACATGTCAAACAATTTGTTTCGAATGAAAAATAACATTAAAATATAAAAACTTCATCATTCATATCAAAGACCAAATGATTTGAAGAAACCACCATTATTTACAGGATACCATTTTTTTCATTTCACACACGCTGAAGAAAACCAAGACAATAGTGAAGCCCCTTTATAAGATCACCCATACTTTAAAACCATTTACAAAACAAGATTTCCTCCCATTTTTTTCACAAAAAATAAACCAATACAACACGCCCAAAATGACTCGCTACACATTAAAAATATACATTTAAACATACACAACTCAATTACCGTTGAAAACTAAGTTCGCACCAACCAAACAACTCCTAGAACCCATCTTGAAAACATTGCACCAAACAACACAATTTGTTTACATGAAAAGACCATTTTAAAATAAATTTCACACTCCAATATTCTAAAACATCATTTCCACCACATAAACCATTGATTAAACACTTTTAGAATTTATTACAACAAGGTTGAAATGAAAAACAATATCATTTCTAAAGAAAGCGTCATTTCCATCACGCATGCATGTCAAACAATTTTTAAGATGCATTTTTCAAAACCTATAAAGCACAACCAATCATTTAAAAAAAATACACATATAAACTAGAAGACTATACTATTTCGGAAATCCAATTTCATCAAATAAGGATGCCAAAAAATTCCAAACATAGATCGCACTATGAAATTAAATCATAGAACATATCAAATTAACTAAACAACCAAATCAAATTATCTGAAATATGTCAAGGCATGGAACCACCTACCTCGGTGTTGATTTTTACAAAAATTTAGTGTGAATTCTTCGATCGCCTGCCAGTCACACAACAAGAAAACTGAATTTAAACCCTAATCCACAAGATTGAATAAGAATAACCCATATTAAGATTCTAATATGAAACCCTAGCTGCTGAAAAAAAAGAAACCCTAAAGAACAAAGACCAAAACCCTATACAAGAGGTGAAGAGGTCTACCAAAGGGAGGGGTAGAGGCGGCGATGCTACATGAGCTCTGCCGGGAGGTCCGGTTGCCGGAAGGCTGACCAGCGCAGAAGGTGCACGTGGAGGTCCTGGTGGTTTTGCAAACCGGCTGACTGTGTGTGTGTGGGGGGGGGGGGGGGGTTGGGGAGATAGAGAGAGAGAGAGAGAGGGGAAGGGCTGTGGGCGGCACTAACTTGGAGGGTTGCCAGGAAGGAGGTCCGACTGGCCGGATGAGGGGGTGGAACATGATGCAGTTGGGTGGGAGAGTCCAATGGGGATGGGGGGAAAACAGGGGGGTGACGCGACAGGGAGGAGGGGAAAAGGGAGCCCGAAAAAAATACAAACCCTAGCAAATGAAAAAAAAGAAAAAAAGAAAAAAAATAAATCCTAATAATAACTAATGCTAATTATTATAATCATAATTATAATAAAGTTTAAGATTACTTAATAAAATAGTGACCAAAATAATATTTTTATTAATATTACTAATGACTTAATTAAAACCATGACAAAAATGATAATAATAATAATTATAATCTTAATGTTATTATTATTATTACTAGTATTATTATTATTACTATTGTTATTATTATTATTTTTATTATTGTTATTAGAAAAAACCTTAATCATTTTACTCTTCTCATTTAATTTTGTGAGAAATTATTTATTCACCTCATTTATTAATTTCACCTCATTTATTTGTCTTAAACATCGTGCATGCCTTGCAAGGAACTGGGAAAGGTCACATGGTGACCCAGTCAAAGTCGTACGACTTCGACCGTTCCCCAACCATGCGTTGGACGCCTCCAAACCCAAAATATTCATTGATCAGCAAAATTTAAAATTTCAATCAGGTTCGGCCCACACTCCGACCATGATTTGCAAATGAAAATAAAAATAATAAAAATAATAAAATAAAAATTGTTTTATAAATCTAGGTGTGACATAGAGGTATTCTATGTGGATTCGAGTTCTTAGGTGCAGTTAGAGGTTTTTAGAAGGCTTGTAAGACTGAGTGTGTACACTTGGGGTACCCTATGTTGTTCCCCCAGCAGGCAGATGAGTACTTAATTTTAGGTGTGGTGGATAGCTCCTGGCCTAGGCGACCCTCTATGAGGAGTAACCACACCCAAGAATTTATATCTTTTTTTCTTAGAGGCTAGAATCAAGATGGTTCTCAAAGGGAATAGGTGTATTAGAGGATATTTGAAATAGTGTTCTTTATACACTAATGGTGAGAGAGGTGATATAGTGGTTAAATTCATACAATTGACCCTTGAGAATGAGGTTAACACATCATACCTCTAGTTAGAGTTTTTTTGAGGTCACACGTGATCATATATCCATTGAACATGTTATAGATAGATTTTATAAATGTTAAGAATACATCTCCCTTATAAGGATTGATGTTGACACTAGTCACATGGTGAGAGGAGGTAGTTAGGAGGTGACTTTCCCTTAGTGGTGCACCAAAGAGAGGGGATATAATTCTAGGTAAAGAAAACCATTTGGGTTCGTAAAAATATTCTTTAGGTTTGAATTTTGGCATGGTGCATTTCATCCAAGGGGGGATTAGGACTACTGGGTTACACTAGTTTTTATATTGAGTTATTGAGGTGGAATACTACTTGAACCTGAGGCCACAGTGGGACCAAGTGGTTGGTGTTTGACCCCCAATCATGGTTAAGGAGACATGTGCATGCTTTGTAGAATGATGTAGACCTAGTTTGATATGGAGAGTGGGTGTGGAGTGGTCTTTTGAGGTACTCGATGAAGTTTTTTCCTCACCAATAGAAGACCCTCTTTGAAAGTTGTTTTTTCTAAATGTGTGTATTATGATATCATGAGAAACTTTTGGAGAGCTAGCTAGTATGGAAGATCCATTTGAGATCTCAATTTTCTCCCTTATTCATAGGATTTTACATTTCATGATAAGAATACTTGAAGGTCGGGAGAGTTTAGTGACTCTAGTTTTTCCATGAGAAACTTAAGAATATTTTTATGAATATCTCCAAAGTTAGGTGCTAAGTGATCTTGGGAGTCTAGGGCTAGGAGAGCCTCGATGAAATGATATTAAAAATATTAAAAATATTTTATCATTCACTAACATTTTTTTCATAAATGTGAAATAAATCTTCGTTGAAGACACAGATCTGAAATCTAAGACTGTGTTTGAGTTCAGAATGTGGGTTTTACCCTAGGTGTGACATAAATTTTTTCAGCGTTAGGTTCTTGGGTGGTGGTGAGTGTTGGTGGGAGTGTTGATGATATATGAGTTTATTTAAAACAAATAAACTAATATATCGATCCCCCATTGGTTATCATGTGTTGAGAGATGGATTTAGAAGACTGTTATAGTGACAAAGGACCTAAGGCCAAACCAAGGAGAGGAGGAACCACTGAGCCCCATTTTTGAGGTCGATCATCTCTAGATTGAGATACAATGGATTTTGAGCATTGTTTTGGACCTAAATCATTGGGTTTTTACCATAAAGTAATAGTATTTATAATATTTACATCCTGAACCCCCTTTTGTAAACGTTTTAAGATTTTAGAGCCCTTATATGACTTCTAGGGACCCCGTGGAGTTTGATTTGTGGCTTTAGGGTGAAAATCAAGGGTTTTGGGTGGATCAGAGGAGATTCCCATTCATATTTTCCAATAACAATGTGTATTGTAAACGAGAACATGTTGTGTGTTCTTCCCATTTAGGGAATATTAAATTTTGGGGGCTACATTACTTTTACTAGGGGTACACGCCATGTAGCGAGCCCAGGTCATGTGGCCAAGGGACATGTCCCGTATTACCGTGTCAAGGGACATGGTCGTGTCTATGTACATGGCCCAAATACACGAGCATGAGTTGAGTTACACAGGAATAGATTGAGGACATGGTATTTGGCATGAACAAGAAAAACATATTGTGTACTGAGGGCGCACTCCACGTGTGTCTACATGGCTAGCTAGGACGTGTATGGGAAATGACATTTCTAGGAGGTCAGATGTGATCACACACCTTATGACACGAGGTACATGCCAAACATTTCATTTTTTACAAGATGAGTAGTGAAGGGGACATGGAAAGAGGTCGGTGTTGAGATACACACTATGAATTGATGGTACATTCTGGGTACCTATATTTTAGACTTTTCTCTCATTAATATTCTTCTTAAAGACTCCCATGGAGTCTTGTGATTATCCTATCCTGAGTAGTTTTCCTTATGGTACTAGTTGGTGGCCATGGTTTTGGAATTAGAGATGTGATGTGAGGTGATATTGTGAGTCACTTAAGTTTTAGACATGTAGACCAGAAGTGGTCAAGTGAGTTCCCTTGTCCAATTCCTATGATGGTTCGGTGTGGCATCACATCCTCATTATAAGATTGTGACCCCTATATGGATGCCTTGAGTTTGTGTATAATGGGTGAGTTACTATATTATGGAGTGAGTTGTCTCAGTCCAATTTGACATATTCCTTAGTGGATTGGATCATGTATCCCTATGAGAGGTCCAGAGCAATCCTCATGTCCTTTGTGTTTCCCTTGGTAGGGTTTGTGGTATTGGTGTGACCAATATTTACAAGGGAATCGATCCCCTATTTAGGAGGATATTTCCAGTGGGGTCAAGTATCCCCATAGCGAGTCTTGGGCATTGAAACCTCATCTGTGTATCAATATTTGATCTTTCCAATGGGGGTAGTTGTTCAATTGAGTGTGTATCTCAGATGAATCCTATTAGTTTCTTTTGGAATTTTACCATGATTTTTCCCTAGGTAGGGTTTATGGGATTGGAGTGACCATAACTATGTGATAATTAATCCTCTTATTAACGAGGTATTCTAGATTTGGGTTGTGGTGTGATACCATTTTCTATGTGCAGTGTTTTAGTTGGGGTTTATAGTATTCCCTAGTGGTCCAGGGAGTGATCCCCTACCTGAGTTTAGAGATCTATCGAGTCACATGGGGAATTTTTAAGTGGTGAGACCTGAAAAGTGTGTACTATTAGATGTATTCCATTTTTTATGTAGGGTATGTTCCATTGGATTTAATTCCCAATGTGTGTTATCTATTAATTTAGTGCCATCAAGGATTCCATATCTCATTGAGAGCGTACTCTCGGATGAGTGTTACCTATGAGCCTCGAGCTGGTTATTGTGGAAGGCTAAAAAGTTGGTACTATGACACTTGGGTGTCTGTTACGAGTATATCTTGGATATTTTTGGAGACATTCAAGTATGTTTTATCTGTATTGACATACCAGGTGGTGATGAGATGACTAGCCTTATTTTTCTGAGGAGTGGTTGAGATGGAGTTCTCTCTCTCGCTTGGGTTTTATCTTCTAGATTTTGGTCTAGATAACTGATGAATATTAGTTAATCCATTTTATTTTTGGATTTTGGGGTGTCTACTGGGTATTTTTATACTCAAACCTATATGATATTTTTCTACACATGTCATGTCATGTGCATAATACATGTATTCTAGCACTATCCTTGAAAGATTGGGAGCATGTGAAGCATAATTATGCCTTAATAGACCAAGGATTGTACCTGTCATTCTTTTTAAAGTAGTCCCATCATTTTGTATAGGTTGTAATCTTAAAATTTTTATTGGGATTGTATTTTTCTCCTTTATCACTTTACAGTACTTATTTAGTACTCTGATATGGCATAGATGTACACATGCATTTTTGTAGTAGTTTTACTATTATCTATGAACTATTTTATAGAGATGGATGTGGGTACATGCATAAAATTACTATAGGATAAGGCCTCTCATATATGTGATATTCTTTCCAATACAAGTCGCCCACCCTTATCCTATTGGAGGAAAGCATTGTGTAGTGAAGTCTTAGCCTTCTGCTAGCTAGGCAGTCCCTAGTGGGTTGGGTCATCACATGACCCATGATATTTTTTTTAGTTTTTATTTCTAGTTATGATATGTGATTTAATAGGATGTATAGTAATCATCCCTTAGTCTTGGAACTTTTGTGATTTCCCAGGATTCTTGGGAATCACATATTGAAATGTATAAGACCCTAGGATGCATAGAATATCTGGGATATGGACTCATAATATATTTGGGGTGCATACCTAATTTGACTACGATCTAGATAATATGATTGATACAATTTTCGATGCATGGAGATGGTTTGTAGGACTTAAAATTAGATGCAGTGATGTCATGAATACATGAATACCCAAGATTATTGGGATTCTCTAATACAGTGAGACTATTGAGAATTCATGAGGAGGAAAAGATTCAAATAACATTACCATTAAATAATTTTGAATTCCTAGGACCCATAGGATTTGAATGGAACTTTAAGGTGCTAGGTGGTCATATATTACTGATAAAAGATGTTTAAAATTGCAAGGGTTATTTTTGTATCCCCTCGATTGATGCCTACGATACCCCCTAAGATCGATTGGAAACACTGGATATAGTACGACTGAGGAGCTGGGAAATTTGGATGCCTGTGTGAGTGATTGTGGGATCGAAGAGAGCATTCCATTCAATTTATTGGGTCACCTAGGAATCATCCATTACTATAAATATATTATTTCTTAGGGAATCCCCCTCCTAGAAATAAAAATTTAACCTAACATTGAGAATTCCCAGGTATTACCATGGGTTTTATCCTTAATAGTTGAGGATGAGGAATGCCTGGTGGTTCCATATAATTTTATAGTCGTCATGTAAGAGGCATGAGTAGGGGATCCTCAAGGTATGGATAGAGGTCTCCCTATGGTGATTCTCATTCTTAGAAACTCAGACACTAGATGAAGTAGTTATGGTCGATCAGGATCACAAACCTATAGATCGATGATGATTATTAGGCTTAGCCTGAGTTATATTTTACTCCCTTGGCGTGTTAGTGATACATTAGTTTGAAAAAACCCCACAACATGATTATATATTTCTGATATTATACTAAATTAGGTATTATTGGTGGCTTAATTATTTATGTTTTATAGTTAATTTATGGATTATAGTTAAGAATTTCACTTGTATAATCACATCATTTCATGTTATGTGTGAGACCACATTGGTAGTGATCTATTGAGTTTTCTACTCACAATTTTCTTGGGACACCTTTACACTTAGGTATTTAAATAGTTCTCATTGGTATTATAGGAATAGGTTGGATTGCAGCATGGGATTTCATGATCGAGCTGGAGAAACTTAGATGGGATTCATAGAATGGGATGAGGTGAGGCTCAAGGGTTCTGGTGAATAAACCTACATTTTTTATTTCTGAATTCATTTATTTTGTTTGGTTATTATATATATGTTATCAATCCCATGGTAGATCGGTCTAGTATTCTTGTATGTCAGTACTTCTTTGGTTATCTCATGTGTCTGCTAAATTACTGTTATTTTCATACTCTGATGGTTATGGGTTGTGTATGATACATGGTTATTATTTTATAACGATTTTCACTCCAATTTAAATGGTATAGTCTCCCCATGGTACCTCCTTATACCCCCACTAACACTTGACTACCTCTGATGTATAGGGAGATCACATGGTGGTTCATCTATTTACTATTTAGAGTAATCTAGGCTTGGGAATTACAAAATATTATCAAAACACATTTTCATTTATCTTTCTATTTTTTGATATGGTAGCTTGGGATAGGATTATGTCAGAGCTTATGTTGGATATTGGGATAGTGTGACATAAATACCTATTTTGGCAGGAATTACAAGTTTCCAAGGATGGGATTGATGTTATGGGTTTATGATGTTACAGTTGTACAACATTAATCTCATGCGATGCACATGATGATTGGATTTATGATATATTATGGATTTTTGGAACTTTTCCAATTATCCAGAGAACAGTTTTTGGATTTGACTCTTGTCCCATAGTGGAAATAGGTATCACATGAATCATTGACATGTAGTCCTGCTAGTGTGATTGTTATCCTTGTTGAGAGGCACATCTATTTAAAGTGTCAAAAACATATCATATAGGGGTTTACCATATAAATTTTTAGAGTCATTATAATCAAATAAAAAACCCAATATATGTATTATCTTATGATGGTAGTTCATGTGGATCTATGGTGAGATGCTCACTGATGATGATGATGGAACATTATCATGTTCACAATAGGTTTAGTGACCTTAGTGGGTCAATACTGACGTGTGATTCCTTGGAATTGAACCCATTTGGGTGTTTTTATTTGGGTTCAGTTATTTAAAGATTTAGTAACAACCTATATGGTGTTTTACTATATATGTTGGAATGAAATATTACATAATTAAATCATTTAATTGTGGTTCATGTAATATATATCATCTTATAATTATGATGGTTATATTTTCATGACTATGTGATGTGATAAGATCCTCCAAGGATAAGTTTGATGTATCGATTCTCAGATAGGATGGGTTCTCTAGTCTTGGTTACTTAAATCTCCAATGACAACCTATATAGTGTTTTCTTATATATAATAGAATTGTATTATATCTAACTGAACCTCATATTTATGTTTCTTTAACACAAATCATTTATATTGAGTCAATTATTTATAAAATTGGCGACTAATAAGAATAGGAATCTCAAGGGAGTAGTGCCATAGGTGGATACTATGTGAGATACAATGCCTTGGTAGGATGATGAGTATTTTTGATATTCCTGATAGATGTGATTGTGTGGGACCCATTGGTGGTAGGTTGGACGCATTGTATTCCATGATTTTTTTTGATATTGGAGCATATATGATGTCTTGTGAGATACGAACCCTTGTTATACTTGAACATTGGGCTAGGTTGTAGGGATTAGTGACCCATGAGATATGACTCAACATTTGACTGAGTTGATGCCTAGTATTGTGTGTGAGGGTAACCGTAAGGGTGGTTATCCTTGGTGGGAAAGTTCCTTAAGGAATTAAAATCATGGGTAAGTTCTTGAATTGAGATCGATTCATGAGAGGTTCTATTGATTATATGGTATAGGCATGATTAAATGCCTTGGTTTTGAGATTAGTTCATAGAAGGTGTTGTTGAGAATATATAATATACACGATGATGCCTTGGTATCTTGTCAAGTAAAAATCACATTGAGTGATCATGTTTTGAGATTTTAGGAACAAAAAATGCCTTTTTATCAAGGAAAGATTTCAAGGTCAATACTAGTTAATTACCAGAACACTATTGAAACTAGATTCACTTTAGAATCACAATGTAAGCATGGTTATTCACTTTTGGTTTTATTATAGAACCATATGGAGTTTAATCATGTGGTTAAGAATGGTATGGTTAAGGTTAATGGGTTTGAAGAGGGGTTCTAAGGGATATCCTAGATTCATGATATTGGAATTCATGAGGATCATGGATTGTGGTTAAGTGTTTGATCCAAGTTTTAGTGATGTATAACTCACATGATCATGATTCAGGCATACGAATGGGTGGTACATGAGTTTATGCCTATTATGTTGATCAATATTGAGATAGTTAATGTGGTTTAATGTAGATACTATTGAGTTTTAAATTAGTGAATGACCATGTTCAGGCTATAGACTGATTCGATATGAACCTCAATAGAAACATTAGGGGATGGCATGATAGAAGATGAGTGTGCCTCAGAAAGAGAAAAACACATGCTTTGGTGATGGAACACATTGAGGTTGCACTTAAGGAGTGGGGTAAGTGAGTCCATGTAACACCCCAAGATGTAACAATATTTTCATATTATAATAAATTTTATTTTTTATATCTTTATACACAACACCATTTAATGCTTATGCTATACACCACATGGTGTTAGCTTGCATTACACGCAAGACTGAGTTTTACCGCCTTTTAATGGAACACCTATTTTAAAACTAAATTTTGAAAATTTTATAATTTTTTTTTTCAAAATAAACATCATTTTTGGATTTATAATTTTAAAATTATCTGTGGGTAAATTTTTAGTATTTTTCTGATAAGATTCATTATTTGATGAATTGTAAAAATACTGTGTTTTAACTAAAAATGGTATTTTCATTTAATAATTATTAGTGTTAAATTATATTTTAAATTGGTTATTAAAGTCAAAATAGATAAATATAAATATATTAATCCAATTAAGGTCAGTGGAATCATTTTAATATTGAAATTAGATATAAACACTTATTGAACTTTTGAAAGTTTTTACATTAAAAACCCGCTTTCTCGCCACGTCTGTAGGATTAGCGTTAATATTAATTTTCCCACATCTGGGATTTCAAATTCTGAATGCTAGAAATACACAACTATAATCAGTACAATATTTATGTTTTAATAATATCAACTTAATTTTTGACCAAAAATATTAGTGAAAGTGATTAAAATTAATTATGATGATTAAGGTGAAATTAAGCTTAATAAGGGACTAAAACTTAATCTTAATGACCAAAATGACTTGGAAAACTATCAAAAATCCTTTTTATTATAATAATTAGAAAATATAACCTCTTGTTTATAATTTTATAGGTTATTGGGATATTATTAAATGGAATTTTTTTATATAAAAGGTTATGTAAGGAAAAAGACAAAAGTGAACTTTCCTTACATTTAACATTTATAAAACATTGAGATATGTAAAAAAAATCATATTTTTGGTTATACATATAATTTTAAAATATAAATGGGTTATTTTTATCATAATAATTTACTAATATTTTTATAGATGATCTAGTTACCTAAAATGCTTTAGAAATTCCAACATAATGATTATTTTGTTAATAATTAACTAAAATAAATGATACTATAAATATTAAAATTGAAATTTATTCATTGAATTACTCTCATTAATTATTTTTTTAGATTAAAATATCATTTTACACAAATTTAAAATTAATATATTTTAATTCAAATAATTTTTTGACATTTTAAAATTTAAATTAAATCAATAATGTCAAAATTGGCATTATAGTTATTTTATAATAAATGATATTTTATTAAATGATTTTAAAATTAATAAAAAAAATTATATTCTACCAAGTTATTTGTAATTGTTAATATATATTAAATATGTTTTATTAATGGCCCAATTGATATATTTCAATTAACATACAAACCCATATATTTTAAAAACGTTGTTAACACGGTCATGGATTAAGCAGTGTTTTAGCGCATCAAATACGCTTGTTTTAAAATTAATTTCTAAAAACATGTGATTTTTATTTTATAAATTATATATAATATTAATAATTTAGTATATATATACTTTATAATAAATCTTAAATTTTTTTATTCTTAATGGTTAAATTAATTAGGTTAGAAAACTAGATTATTTAATGGAAACCAAAATGATAAAATTGGGGAATCTAAGAATTTAAGGAACCAAATTAATAAAATGAACATATTTTTTGTGTTTTGGAGGTTTTAATAGATCATTATTCCCCTTTAATCCATTATTTTTCTATTTTGAGGAACTTTATATAGGTCATACCTCCCATTAATGAATAATTTTTTTGTATTTACAAGAGTGCCACTACCCCTCCACTATAAAAAGGAAAGCACTCCACCCCTTACTCACACCCATAAAGACAATTTGGATTGCCAAAAAAAATTCCCAAATAGTCTAAAAAAATCCATACCCTCGACCTAGATTCATCAATTTAGACATAAATCCATACAAGGAAGCATTTTGGTTCAAACCAAAAGGAGTTACCCGATTAAGAGGTAATAAACTTCTTTAATCTTTGTAGTTTTATTTCCATTACCCCACTAAAATATTCTTATTATATTATTATATAAAAACATTAGTATCCAAAATATACTATTATGTTCTTATGTTAGTATTTATATCTACACTTGCACACACCTCCATCTAATGGGTAAAGAACATACTATTTATGTGTATGACGATCTACTACCTCACAAAATGATGATTGTTCATTTTTTTGTTACCACCTATCATGGTGGACATTATGATGGAAACTATATTTATATATGATATAAATTTTATTTATTATTTATTTATACTTATTTAATCCTTTTATAAAAAATAACTTTAATACTTTCCATTTTGCGTTAATATGATAACATCGTTTGAGGAAGTGTGGACTGCCACCCACTCGAAGCGATGTGATTCGTTCACACCATACATGGAACTTATAAAGGATGGTTTTAATAAAACTATGTAACATATATAACATATATATGATACTATAATTATAATATAAATATTTATTATTTAGTTTTCATCCTTTTAATATGACGATGAAATGAAAGTAGCATTCATGCGTATATACGACCTACCGTCTCCATGAACGGTGCACTTCATTTCTAATATCCAAATATAAAGGACTAGTATAAATACATATATACTGATTATATATGATAATTAATTCATGGTTTACATTCTGGATATGATTAAATCATGATCTAATTAATAGGAAAAAAAATCACAAGTCAAAACATACTTGAGGAAACTAGACAATTAGCACCCGAAATAGTTAAGATAAAGAAAGAGTGTTAAAAAAAGGGTAATAAAATATTGTAAGAAGTTAATATATGATATTGTTAATTTGATTATAGTTATTTTATAATTTAGTAACATATTTTAAACCACTATACAGAAGGATAAATACCACACAAAAAAGGAAGGTTAAGGTAAGGAAACATCGTCTCAATTTACATTACATTGAGACTTATTTGTTATTATGCACCAATTCACTTTTATTTGGCGTATATTCAAGATTTTTCATGTTATAACATGAATCCAATTATTATCATGATATTATATATTCCATTTAATTTCATACATTCACGAAGATTATGATTTAAATGTTTCAAATTGGTATGTGACACTTTGGATTGTTGAAATATTATTCTCCTCAAGAATGTTCTTAATGATTATCTTTTAAATCTAACTTAATTTTGTGATTGTTAAATTTATATTAAAAAATTCACTTTATTTTAATCATTTTTAATTGGTAATTTACTTGAATATCTATATTCTTATACAATGGATATTTGTATTTCCTTAATTGTATACCATTTTTCATATAGATTTTACATTGAAAGTACTAGATTCTTGGAATGAAGCCTTGAATGTATTAGATTCTTGTTATGAAGCCTTGAAAGTACTAGATTCTTATAATTAATCCCTAAAAGTATTAGATTATTTCCATGAAGCCTTGAAAGTACTAGATTCTTGGCATGAATCCTTGACAATATTAGATTCTCGACATGAATCTTTGAAAGTATTCGATTCTTGGCATGAAGACATGAAAGTATTAGATCTTTGGAAAGAAGCCTCAGTGGTATGTTAAAGATATAAATAATTAATCATTTACTTCATAGATATTTCAATTACCATTCATCCATGAAATTTACATCAATATATATATATAGATACATTTCAGCTCTGTTCATTCATTAAATTTCATGAGTTTCAGATTCTTACCTTTCCATATTGATTTTTCTTTATCTAGTTATTTTAATGGCATGTGTTATTAGTTATTTAACTTTCTATGTTAATTTATTCTCATTGATTTATTATTTATTCCACTTAACTTAACCTTACAGAGCATTTTATCTCACCCTTATTATGTCTCATTTCTCTAGATAATGAAGAATAAATCATTAAATAAGCTTTTAAGGACATAGTTTATTTCATTTATTTATGTATCATGTTTGTAATTTCTATTTTCCAATGTATTATGGGTATCGTGTATGTAATATGGATTTACAAGACTAATTAATTGATCGGTCCTCCAAGATTTTATTCCTTGTAATAATTCCAATGTAATGTAATAATGCACTAACTCCAGGCTTATGGGGTCGGGGAATTACAGTTGGTATCAGAGTAAGTTTAGCTGCATCCTTAGAAACTAGATTTAGAAAACTTAGATTATGGAGCACAACCCTATGTTTAGAGTATGTATAGAAGAACATCCTAGAATTTTGGTAATGTAGTGATTATATGGGTATTCCTAGCAATACATCCCCGTCTTGATACTACAAGTAGATAAGGTTTATGAATTGATGTACCTAGGAGTAATAACTCCAACAAGGTGTTCTAGGCTTGAATTGGGGTAACCTATTATATGAAAATGGGCCTTACTATGCACCTGGTTTGACACTACTAGGGGATATACTTAGGATATTTCACATTTTATTTACCTACCATTATGAAGGATTTAGAACTAAATATTTCCCCAAAGTAGCCGAAGTTTATGATTCTAGGATTCACGATGCATAAATTTATGCGCTATAACATATTTTTAATTATACATTATCTTATTATTTATTCCATTATATGAAATTTTTTATAAATAGTGATTAGTAAAAGGAATGTGAACCTCACTAATTTATGTGATCCAAAGATCAAGAAGGACCAAATAATTCATGGTCTTAAGGAAACATTTAAAAGGGAAATAGTTTCCCAAATATTATCATCATATGAGGACATAGTATCATGATACAGTGATATGGTTAAATAATTCCACAAGTCCTATTAATTTTAAAGAAACCAAGAAAATAAGAGGTCATCAGAGCACCATGAAAAATGGAATGAGTTAAAAAAGATGAAGGGAAAAAAGGATTTCCCCATATGTAATAATTTTGGAAAGAAACACTTTGATACTTTCTTTAAGGAAATGAAAGTTTTTTTTAAGTGTGGAGAAAATGTACACCAAGTTAGTGATTGTAAGAGAATGAAATAATATTCCATTATACAATTATTCAATTGTAAGGAGATGTGACACTATGCGAATCAATGTCCCAAATTTCAGTGAAATATACCCAAAATGATACTATTGGATAATGATTAAGTTATGATACTTCTAAAAATGAAGAGTAATGATCAGTATTCCTATTCAATAATTTTTTCATTTGAATATTTTTTTTAGAAATGGGTTGGTTATAATAATTATTGAATATATGAGGATTTTACTGCAAGACTTTTTTGTTAAGGATTTGAGATCTTATACTGAATGGTACCAAGAAAATTTATTTAGTAGAAAGTTAAAATTTTCATGAAAATCATGATTGAGGGACAGAAACCTCGTAAAAGTTTCCTTATGTTATTTTAATTATGAACAAATTAATGATTTGATAAGTTCTAACTACCTTGGAACTGATTAATGACATTTTGAAAAGTGTTCTATGCTATTATCAGTGGAGTTTACAACACTTTCGAATTTATGGAATACATCCAATAATCTGTGTATTACATAAGGAATAAGGAAGAACTAATGTTTCCAATAAAGTTTTTATGGTGATTTGATTTATTAAAATATTTCAAGAAGATACATGATGAAGTTATTAACATGTTTGGAATGTGAAAATTTAGAGATGATTCATGTTGATTAAAGGCATATGAAAAATTTAGTTTTGGAAATTTAATGACCTTCCTTATAAAGTGTCAGATAATAATCTTTTGGAAAAGTTAACCATTTATAAAATATTTTATCATTGGATGATATTTTAGAGGTAAATTTATTACTTCACTTTATGATGCATCTTGTGCTAATAAATGAAGTAGAAATAGTTCAAAGTGTAATCAGGGAAAACGATTATATTTATAGAAACATATATTTACTTATATTCATAGAGTGTGAAAGAATTTATCAATTCTAGGGAAATAGATATTGAAAACGGTGTCCTATTATCATCATTTATATGATATCAATGACCATTATTCACACCTATGGTTTATGGTTTTGTGGTAAAACACTTTCATCTAGACATGTTCTTTAACACTCTCCATCAGAACTTGATTGTTAGATTTTCCCTTTGTATCCATGTTTTCATTTCCCACCCATGTTATCCTAATAGGGAACCCAGTTACTTGACCATTGTACATTAATTTATCTATTATTAAGAATAAGTGATATTAACCCTATTGATGATGTGGGGTTTTCAAAAATAGTTTATCTTAAAATATCAATCCCATGATTACTAAGATCATGTTTAAATTGTGAGGAGATAATTTAATTAAGATGGGGAGAATGTAACGCCCCAATACTTTACAATATTTTCATATTAGAATAAACATTATTTCTTCTCTCTTTATACGAAAACCATTTAATGATTACGCTACATACCACACCGAGTTAGCTTGCATTACACGCAAGACTCGATTTTACCTCCTTTTAATGGAACATCTATTTTAAAAATTAATTTTGAAATTTTTATAAAATTAATTTTTCAAAATAAAAAAAATTTTTGGATTAATAATTTAGAAATTATATTAGAGTTAATTTTTGGTATTTTTTGAGAATATTCATTTTTTGACGAATAGTAAAAATACCACGTTTTAATTTAAAATGAGCTTTTTATTTAAATAACTATTAGTGTTAAATTATATTTTAAACTGGTTATTAAAGAAAAAATAGGTAAATTATACATATATTAATAAAATTTAGTGTAGTGGAATCATTTTTATACTGAAATTAGATATAAAAACTTATTTAAATTTTGAACGTTTTTACTTTAAAAACCCTCTCTCTTGCCATGTCTGTGGGATTAGCATTAATCTTAATTTTACCACCTTTATGATTTTGATTTTGAAAAATGGACATACATTTTGGTAATTAGTAAAATATTTTTGGTCTAATAAGATATAATTAAATTTTTACTAAAAGGATTTGTGAAAGTGATTAAAATTAATTACGCTGATTAAGGTAAAATTAAGCTTAATAAGGGACTAAAACTTAATCTTAAGGACCTAAATGACATGGAAACTTGTCCAAAATACATTGGACGAAAATAATTAGACCGTATCCCATCTTGGTAATAATTTTTTGTGTTATTGGGATATTATTAAATGGAAGTTCCCTATATAAAAGGCTAAGTAAGGAAAAAGACAAAAAGAGAACTTTCCTTACCTTTAACATTTATAGAACATGAAGATATGTCAAAAAAATCATTTTTTAGGTTATAAATATAATTCTAAAAGTTAAATGGGTTTTTTTATCATAATAACTTATCAATAATTTTTAGGGATGATTTAGTAACTTAAAATTCGTAATAAATGGTAACATAATGATTATTTAGTTAATAATTAACTAAAATAAATGATACTATAAATATTAAAAGTGAAATGTATTGATTGAATAATTATCATTATTTGTTATTATTTAGATTAATATATCATTTTACACATATTTACACTTAATATATTTGAATTCAAACATTATTTTGATATTTTAAAATTTAAATTAATTAAATAATTTCAAAATTTACATTATCTGTATTTTACAATAAATGATATTTTATTAAATGATTTAAAATTAATAAAAAATACTATATCCTAACAAGTTATTTTAAAGTGTTAATAAATATTAAATATGGTCTATTAATGGACGAATTTATATTTTATAATTAACATACTAACCAATGTATTGTAAAAACATTGCTAACACGATCCGGGATTAAGTAGCATCTTAGCGCGTCACATGCGCTTGTTTTAAAATTAATTTCCAAAAAATAGTGAATTTTTATTTTATAAATTAGATCTAATATTAATAATTAATTATATATATATTTTTTAATAAATCAAACTTTGTTTTAGTCCTAATGGTTAATTAATTACATTATAAAACTAGATGTTTTAATAAAAACCAAAATGATAAAATTGGGGAATCTTAAGAGTTATTGAACCAAATTATTAAAATGAACATATTTTTTTTGTTTTAAAGGTTTTAACCGAAAATTATTACCCAATAATCCATTATTTTTACATTTTTGAGGCACTTTATATAGGTTATACCACCCATTAATGAATACAATTTTGTGTTTACAAGAGTGCCACTCCCCCTCCACTATAAAAAGGCAAGCACTCTACCCCTTACACACACCCCTAAATCAACTTTGGATCCTAAAAAATATTACAAAATAGTCTCCCAAAATCCCTAAAATATATCTATAAGACTTCATTTGGGAATAAATCTATACAAGTAATCCTTTTGGTACAAACCAAAATGAGTTTCTGGATTAAGAGGTAACAAACGTCTTTAATCTTTTTAGTTTTATTTCCATTCTCCACCCCTAAAATGTTATTACTATATTATTATATAAGAAACCTTGTAATAAATATACTAGGATGTTTTTAGGTTAATATTTATCTCTAATATTACACACACCTCCATATAATGGGTAACGAACAAACTATTTTTGTGTACGACAATCTAGTGCCTCACGAAATGATAATTGTTCATTTTTCCATTACCACCTCTCATAGAGTCCATTATGATGGAAACTATGTTTATATATGATATAAATACTATTTATTATGTATTTATGCTTCTTTAATCCTTTTATAACACATACCTTTAATACCATCCATTTTTCTTTAATACGATAACATCATTTGAGGAAGTGTGAACTTCCGCCCCCTCGAAGCGATGTGATTCGTTCACACCATATATGGAACATCTAAAGGATAGTTTTAATAATACTAGGTAAATTATATAGCATATGTGTGATAATTTAATTATAATATACATATTTATTATTAATATTTAATTCATTCAATATGAAAAAGAAATTAAAGTAGCGTTCATGCGTAATAAGACCTACCATCTCCATGAACGGTGCAATTCATTTCTAATCTCAAAATATAAAGGACTAATATAAATACATATATAATTAATTTATATGATAATTAAGTCATGGTTTAAATTACTTATATTATCAAATCACGATCCAAATATTATGAACAACAAATCACAAGTCAAAACATACTTGAGAAAACTAGGCAATTAACACATGAAATAGTTAAAATAAAGAAAGATTGTTAAAAAACATGTAATAAAATATTATAAGAAGTTAATATATGATATTTTTAACAAGATTATATTTATTTTAAAAGTTATTAACATATTTTAAACCACTATACATGAGGATAAATACCACACAAAAAAAGTAAGGCTAAGTTAAGTGAACTTTGTCTCAATTTACATTCCATTGAGACTTATTTTTTATTAAGAACCAATTCACTTTTATTTATTCTGTATTATAAATTTTTAATGTTATATATTGAATAAAATTATTCTCATGATATTCTATGTTCCATTTAATGGCATTCCTTAATGGATATTATGATTCAAATGTTTCAAAGTGTTATGGGACACATTGGATTGTTTAAAGTTTATTCTCCTCAAGAATGTTCTTAATGATTATCTTTACAATCTCATTTAATTTTATGATTGTTAAATTTATCTTGAAACAATCAATTTATCATGATAATTTTTCATCGTGAATTTATTTGAATATCCATATTCTCATACAATGGATATTATTATTGCCTAAGCCATATACCATTTTTCATATGGTGTTCACATTGACTGTATTAGATTCTTGGAAGAAAGCCATTAAAGTATTATATTCTTGTAATGAATAATTTAAGGTATTATATTCTTGGAATGAAGCCCAAAAAGTATTATATTCATGGTATGAAACCTTGAAAGTAATATATTCTCGTCATAAAGCCTTGATAGTATTAAATTCTTGGCATGGAGCCTTGAATGTATTAGATTTCTTTTCATGAATCCTAGAAAGGATTATATCCTTAGCACAAATCCCCAGTGGTATGTTATAGATATCAATAATTAATAATTTAATTAATATATATTTCAGTTATTATTCATCCATGAGATTTTTCATCGACCTATCTATGGATACATTTCATTTCCGTTCACTGATTAAATGGTATGAGTTTCAGTTTCTCACCTTTCCATATTAATTTTTCTTTATATAGTTATTTGAACGGAATGTGTTATTAGTTATTTACCTTTCCATGTTAATTTATTCTCATTGATTAATTATTTCTTCTTCTTAACATACCCTAACCAAGAATTTGATCTCACCCTTATTATATTTCATTTATCTAGGAAATAAAGAAGAAATCTTTGAATAATTTTTCAAGGACATAATTTATTTCATTTATTAATGTATCATGTTTTTAATTTATATTTATTAATGTATTATGGGTATCTTGTAAGTAATATGAATTTCCAAGACTACTAAATTTATTGATTCATTGGGATTTGATTTCTTGTAATCATGCCAATATAATATAATAATGCACCGACTCTGGCCTTCTGGGGTTGGGATGTTATAGGCCATTTTGTGGGAGGTGTACTAGTGGATGGTTAGGGGTGGTGAACCTAATTTTTGGTAGAATTTTATCAGATTTCATTAGTGAAATTTCTATGATCTAGGAATGGGTGATAAATTAGGGTTCACGATAGTGCTCAAGGATGAGAAATCTCAGCCACGTCCAGCTGTCATGTTTTGTGATGGGTGGAGCATGGGATGTAATGATTTCAAAATCAATGCAATGGACCAAACACTAATATTCTTCCATCGTGGGAAGTGGGATGTCAGTCATGGTGATACGAACCTCATGAAAGAGGGATCATGGATTTGTGAGACTGTTCATTGGATGGTTGTTATGTAATTTTGATACTAGTGAGTAAATGGACATGGGTTCATCTGAATTAGTTAGTGAATGTTAGATGAAAAATCAGATATAATGTTTGGTGGAGTCTGAGCATCGACATCAGTCTCAGGATAAAAAAGGGATGGTCCAAGTGTGCTTCAGATCGAAAGTATGTCGACACTCATGGTACATCATGATGACATATTTGATTAGTTAGGGATCTAACTATTTAATTACATCAATGGATAAGATCATACTTTGGTGATCATAAATGGAAAATCATGGGATGCTTATGAGACTAAAGGCATCATGATCGAGTAATTTGGATAGCAATATGAAGGTGGAAACTGAACATTTATGAGAAAAGTCATCTAGAGGAGGTTCATCTTGTGATCTTGCATATAAATGGATGAAAAATGTTAGAAACCACACTAGCTACATCATACTAGATAGGATGGGTGTTCTTCAAGATTTGGAGAGTGATTTCATGGAAATAAATATATATTTGGATTGATTCTTCGTCAAGGGAGGCTCATCCATTTTGATTTGGTTTTTGGGGAACGAGGAAATATAGACTCTTAACTTTGGTTTTTGTATATGAATAGGTTCATTATGTTAGAAAACATATCATGTGTTTCATGAGTATTATTTCATTATGTTTTGATAACCAATTTAGTCAATGGAAGGAATCATACCTTGAAATTGTCTTGTGAGATTGGTCCTATGATTGGTAGAACCATAGGTCATATGATAAATTAGATGAATATAGGGTGGTGTCTCGAGGTATCTGGGTGTGAGTCAGAAACATATTAGTGTTTTAGTGGTGGATAGGAGCGGTGGAACATGTTATAGTAAACAGATATCCTTGGTCTTAGAACTGAGCTATGGGATCTTGTTTGGAATTTAGGAAAATGATGCAATAATTCGACCATTAATTGGAAACCCAAGTAGGTTAGAACCAATGATGGAATCCTCGATGTGACTTATGGAGGATGATAAATTATATGGTAGGGATATTTCAATACCCCATGTGTATAGATGAGTTTCATAAGTTCAATAGAAATTTGAAATTTGAATTGGGGGATAGGTTAGTTTTTGAACCATGATTCATATTGAGGATACCTTTAAAAATTTATTTTTGAAACCTAATAAATCTCACAAGGCATCTTGGGGTCTTAGGAAATCCTTGGGAGAGGCCATGGTAGTTTCTTCAGCTTAGGATATAGAAAACCACCAGCTAGCTGATAGGAACCATAGGATATCATGTGGCTTTTACTGACTTTTTAGTGGCCTTTAAAAAATATTAATTTATAATTATACCCCATCTAATTTTATTAGGGGTATCCTTCTCCTCTCCATTGGTTATGCACATGGTAGGGGGATCTGAACCCTCTTCTCCTCCATCTTCTCCTCTTGATTTTAGGGCATTATTTAATGTTTTTTTAACAATAAAAGGTTCATTCTTTACTCTATTGATCCCTAACTTACTTATACATAATGTATCTTTAATATTTATTTTTGGGTTTATGATTTTGGTGATGATTTGACTAGATCATAGTGGAATTTTCAGATTCTCATGAGGCCTATGCTCTACCAAGTAAGAGGCAGTCTCGAGAAAATGTTTATGTGATTTTTTTCATTGATTTAACCAAGGTATATTGTTTCATGAATTTATTTTTACTTTTTATTTAAATTTAATTAAATCACTGGAATATTTGATATCTCGTGTTGTGTATTTTTCCTAACATAGTGCTGAGAGTGTGTGATGAGACCTTAGAATTCTGTTGGGTGCAGTTCTAGTGTAGTGGGTGCACATGATGGGTTTTTGAAAATTATTATAGTTGTAAATAAATGGTTTATTTAATTATAAAATATTCAAAATGACTAATTATGATTAATTAGCATGATATTGATGCCTCAGAGTGTGGGTAGTGACAGTTTGAAGTGATATGGTCTTAGGTGAGCCTAAGAAGAAAGCTGTCAGAATGTGAAAAAGTGGGATTCTCCTCAAATAAGGTAGATGGTATTGGTACTTTCCCAGTGGCATAGTTTCTTTCTATTAAATGAATTTGAACATGTAGTCCACCACTAAGGGTGTTTTCATTTTTAATAATTCACTACATTGATAAAATTAAAGTAAAAGTTTTCAAATTTTATTTAATTTATGGTATTCGTAAGATTCTTAGACCCCCAAATGGATGATAATTAAATTATATAGATTATCTAAGTCTTAGTGACCCTTTTAAGGAAACTTAGTAAATGTTGTTCCTATGGGCCGTAGTGGAACTCTATATGGATTCTTATTTTTATTGGTTGGACCTAGGAGATTGTGGTGGGACTCTTATGAGATCATGGATCTATTAGGCTCATTGAGTTGATAGTTGGGTGAGTGATCTTCCTTGTAGTATGGTTCTAGGACTAAGTGGAGAAAAATATGGTAGATTGGGACTAGGTGGGGTGAGTGCACTAGCCTTGAGTGACTTTTTTTATCATGAGATGGGTTGTGTACAATCCCATAAAAAATTCTAGCGAGGAACACCTTTTTGAGTCATTAGGGTCAAAATATGTTTATAGTAATTATGAGTGACATGATGTCCCTTGAGAATCAAGTTTTCAACTAAGACTTATATAAGATTGAGGACCCTCATGAGGGTGAATTTTCATTGATATGACCGGGGTATTCTTAGGATGATCCATTATGGTTATGGGTAGAAATAGTTGTGGGTATCACACTAGAAACTGAACCCACATGTAATCTTGATATGGATAAGATGAGGATAAAGGGAATGGGAGTTAATATATCCCTTGATATTTTTTTATTGTTAATTATGATATGTGATTTCCCAGGACACCGAGGAATCAACCATTGATCCTAGCATTGCTGTGATTGTTCGGAATTCCTAGGAATCACCTGTTGTGAGGATGAGACACTAGGATACCTATAATTCCAGAGATAATATATCAAAATATATTAAGGTAATATGAATAGTTTTAATAGAATCTAAATCATATGGTTGATGTAGGTATGGATGTATGAAGAAGGTTCTTAAGATCTAGCACCGAAGCTGGTAGTGTCATGCATATAGGAATGCATGGGATTCCCTAATTCTGTGAGATCATTGAAAATTACTAGGGAGCCTAGGATTTGAATGAAATACCATTAGACTTTTGTGAATGACAAGGACCCACAAGATTCAAATACTGGTATGAGGTGGTGGGTAGGTGTATATCCTTGAGAAAAGATGATTGAAACCACAAGGGTGATTATTACATCCCCTTGATTAATGCCTAGGATACACCATAGGATATGGTGGATACACCAGATATGGTATAACTTAAGAGTTGTTTCACGAACCAACCCCAGGGCCCGTGCTGTGACTACCCCAAGCCCGCCTTCCATAGGCTAGGGGATGGCAACTAGCACCAAAAGGTGTATTTCCTAAAATGGCAAGGCATTGCCTTTATAACCTCTAAACTCACACAAACCAAGCACATATCAAGATACGAACATCAGTAAACTGTCTAGTAAAAAGAGTGTGTACACTAAGTAAAAAGGGGCCAAAATACAAGACCAACTGGAAAGTTCAAGTAAAACTGAGAAGTACAATTAAATTAAAAATAGATCCAGTGAACACCCACCAAGGACCCTACTAGAAGGGTAGATACAGCTTTCAAACGGTCATCTCTGTGGTACGCCTCGACTAATGTCCACCTCCGAGCTACCTCCAGTCCTGGTACCCTCATCCTTAGTCAGCTCTGTACACCGTCTGCACCAAAAAAACAAGGTATGGGTTTATCCCGTGCATGGGTGAGTATAACGATACTCAGTAGGGACTCTAAGACCCTCAAAGGACTCACAAAATACATAAAGGATAAACCAAAAATCATGTAAACAACTAACAACCCTACTTAGGTATATGCCCATATATATACTTAAGTTGTCGAGTAAACCCATCTCAATCATTAGGTAACACAAGGCCCAAATCGAAATCCCAAAGCTAAACTGTCCCACAAAGGAAAGTATACCCTGAAGGTAACACCACGAAGGTAAGTACCATAAAGGTAATGCCACACAGAAGAATACCAAAAAGGTATCACTAAGAAGGTATACACCACAAAGGTACAACACACAGATGATTACCACAAAGGTAAAGACTCCGCTCACACCAGGTATAACTTAGGCATGGTAGTAGTGATGATTAAATGTAACTACTGAATCATTTTACTCTGTTGAGAGGAAGAACAACGTATGATCCTACATCATCAGACCCACATAGGACCCTAAATCATCAGATCCACGTAGGATCCTAGTACAACAGATGCACATATAATCATAAAGTAGTCCCACATGGATTCCTAGAGCGGATCCAAGTTGGATACTATAACACATACCCACGTAGGATCCCAAATCACATACCCACATAGGATCCTTATCTCATGTTACAACCAGCTACAGGGTTCCCACACTAAGCTCTCTTGATTTCCAGAGGATCCACTCTTCAAGCCACATGTCGATACTACAACTTCCACGAAGTTCCATAAATAAGTATACCAAAGGACCACCACATAATACGGGTATCAACGCAATAGACGGTGCGTGAATCAGACGCCCAATTTGTAAGTTATTGGCCTTTTAGTCCCAACAGTCCGGTTGGATTCGTGTTCAATACATCCCATCTGTACTGAAACCTTATCCAAATCTCAAGTGGGGTGTACCAAAAGAACCATCTAGATCCAAGGTTTCCAGTTCTGAAGACAGTTTGTCAAACGAACATGCGTAGCTCAAGTTATAGTTGAATGAGTGAAAAGGGATCGAAGATGGCCCGGGTCCGGTCTGACATGGCCTAGGCCGACCCAACTCGGGCCGCTGAGTCCAGCCTAGCCTTCTGGAGCGACTCGGCCCACCGACGCGCCCCAACCCACTCGGTTGCCTGTTGGGCGGCCCGTGGTGAGGCCTGCGCTGGGCGGCCTGCGGTGTGGCCCGTTGGGCGGCCAGCACAGGGTGGCCCGCTGGGTGGCCCGTGGCTGGGTGGCCCCACGATGGGGTTCTCCCTAGCCACCACCCAAGGGGGAGGCACCCCCTGGGTTCCCCGAATGGCCCAACCGTTTGGGTTGGGTAGCCAACCGGCCGGTTCCACGTAGCGCCGACAGCTGGCACGTGGGACCTCGGGTCCCGCTCAGCTCCCCGGCCGACCGGAAATCCATCCAACCCACATGGCGCGGTCGCACACTGCACCAATACCATTGGCCAGCAATGATCCGACCACCCTCCTTCGCCACCGAGACCTTGTGATGCGGCCCTTGCACACCGGCGGCATAGACAGGCACCACCAACCCCTTCGCGCGACCAGCTGTGCGCCGACCGCCACCCTAGCTCTGCCGTGACTGATGGTCTGGGACCCTTCTCTAGAGGCGTGGTCGTACCGCCGCCGTCGTCATGGCCGGATGGAGTTCCATCCACTACTTCTGATCCCCTCCCGTGCTGGTCACCGACACGGTCACCGACGACATTCCTCGGGCCACTGAGTGTGCCCCGGTGGCCCGATCTTCATTCCAAAGACTCCCACACTTGTCTCGGGATGTCTCCATCGATTCAATACCATCAAAATTCACAAAGGTTGTGGAGAGGTCAGGCCGGGTTCATTTGGCCCACACTCTCTGCGTTAGAACGATAACAATCACCATAGATGTTCTTAATTCAAGATGTAGATCAAGAACGGGGTAAGGGATATACTGAAAACAACTTTCCTTACCTCGATTTTTCATTGACATCAGTGAGGAGAGGAAAGGACATACGTCATTTTGTTGTCATTGAACACGTTCCTCATTGGGGATCCTTCGATAGAGTTCTTCGTTGGAGAAAATGTTCTTTGTTGGAGAGATTGTTTCTCCGCAATTCTCCCAAGCTCTCCTTTACTAAAAAATCCCCCAACCAAGAGGTAAAATGACCCAATTAATCAAAATAAGTGTATCAATTAATTAAAGTTGGCATAATTAATTAATTGAAGTTGGCACAATTAATTATGGAGAGTTTAAAGGTTTTCCCACATTAAGAGGGGTTCGGGTGGTCCCACCACCATGAATTCCAAAAAAGATGTTTAAAAAAAACTAAAATGTTAATTATTTTATTTTTCTTATTCCAAGAAATACTGAAAAACTAACTTCCTCCCTCGACCTACTATGGTCAAGGTGAAGATCTCCTTAAGTTAATATTAGTCCTGTGAGTTCAAAGATGCCCTCAGATTTCAATTCTGATAACTGGTTCAAAAGTTACAAAAACCCACTCGCAAGTTTACTAAACGTACTTAAGAAAAGTTAAAAAATTCATGCCAGGCACACTGGGCCTTGGAATCATGCTCTGTCAATTTTCGTGGACTCGTAATATTCCCATATAATTAAAAAAAATACATGGAATTTCTCGGTCTTTACATTCTCCCCACCTTAGGGCTTTGCATCCCCTAAATCAACATCACAAAAACTAGGAAAACTAGTGGGGGTACCTAGCAAGAATCTGAGCCTCCCGCTCCCATGTTATCTCCTGGAGGTTCCCGTGCTGCCAACGAACATGCACCAGAGGTATCGACCACCCATGAAGGACCCAATCCTTTCGATCCTCAATCTCTACTGAAACCTTCATAAACATCGCCCCATCATTGATGTCCAGCTCACCGTGATCAATGATGTGAGTAGGATCATGCACATATCTCCTCAGCTGAGATACGTGGAAAATGTCGTACACCCAGTGCAACTAAGGGGTAAGTGCTAGGCGGTAAGCCACCTCACCAACTCTACTGAGGGCATGAAAAGGTCCGATGAACCTCAGAGATAACTTGTTGCCCCGACCAAATCTCCGCAAACCTCATCGAGGTGAGACCCGTAGAAAGACATGATCACCATCCTCAAACTCCAGAGGTCTCCGTCTCCTACCAGCATAAGACTTATGCCTGATCTATGCAGTCTTCATCTGCTCCTAGATGATCTACACCTTCTCCGTGGTAGCCCATACCATCTTTGGTCCCACGAGTGGTGACTCCCCTGGGCCAGTCTAGCACAATGGAGATCTACAAGGTCGGTCGTACAGAGCCTCGAATGGTGCCATCTCAATGGTGGAGTGGTAGCCTTTGTTTTATGAAAACTCCACCAAGGGAAAATGATCCTCCCATCTGCGACTGAAGTAGAGGACGTAAGCATGCAACATGTCCTTGAGGGTCTGAATTGTCTGCTCAGTCTGGCCATCTGTCTGAGGATGGAAGGCAGTGCTCAAATGAAGCTGCATCCTGAAAGCCTCCTGCAACCCCTTTCGTTGTTGGGAAGTGAAACGTGCATCACGATCAGAGACAATCGTCGAGGGTACTCCATGTAACCACACAATCTCCTGCACGTAGAGGAGTCCCAAGATCTCTAATGAACCAGCTCTCTAATCGGTAGGAAGTGGGCCGACTTGGGGAGTCGGTCGATGATCAACCAGATAGAATCACGACCCCTAGATATACGTGGATGTCCTGTCAGGAATTCCATGGATATTCTGTCCCACTTCTACTCTAGGACTGCGGAAGGCTGAACTAAGCCTGCTGGTACCTGATGATATGCCTTCACTTGCTGACAAGTGAGGCACCGAGAGACAAACATTGCTATTTCTTTCTCCATTCCCGGCCACCGGTGCTGTTGTCGGAGGTCCTGGTACATCTTTTCCACTCCAAGATGTAATACTAGAGGGGACATATGGAACTCCCACAACACTTCCTCCTGTAAATCCACCGATACCATAGTATTACCTCTGAAGAAGATGAGGTTCTCCCCTCCTTCAGAAAATCCATCAGGTTCCTACCCTGTGGATATCTGAACATGTAGAGCCTCAAAGTCAGTGTCCCCACATTGCGCCTCCCTGACTCACTGAAGAAGTGGGGGAGTGACTATAAGAGACTAAAGAAAATCTTCTCCATCTTGTTCCACAAAGGAAATATGTAAAGCGTCCAGCTGCTCCGTTACCTCACCTTGTAGATGTATACCAGATCTTCTGCTGAGTGCATCAGCTACAACATTCCCCTTCCTAGGAGCATAGACTATCATGAATTCATAGCCGTAGAGGAACTCAATCCAATGCCACTGTCTCAGGTTCAGGTCCTTCTTCAAGAAGATATACCTGAGACTCTGGTGAGCAGAGTATACTGCAAAATGCTCTCCCATTAGACAGTGTTGCCACATCTTCAAAGAGAAGACCACAATTGCTAACTCAAGGTCATGGGTAGCGTAGTTCTGCTCATGTTGTCTCATCCGTCGAGAACCATATGCGATAACTACTCAATACTGAATTAGGACACATCCAATCCCAGTCCCTGATTCATCGCGATAGACTACCTACCCAACGCCCTCCTCCAGAAGCCTCAATATGGGGAAACTAGTCATCCTCTGCCTCAGATCCTGAAAACTCTACTGGCATCTCTTCGACCACACGAAGGGTTTCTCCTTCTTTAACAACATTGATAAAGGTGCTGCAACTCTAGAGAAATCTGGAAGAAATTTTCGGTAGTATCCAGCCAAACCCAGGAAACTCCATACCTCCATCACACTCCTGGGTGGCTCCCAAGAAAGTACTGCCTCAATCTTCTCTGGATCCACCAAAAGTCCAGACTCCAAGATGACATGTCCTAGAAAGTGAACCTCTCAGATCCAGAAATAGAACATTGAGAGCTTACCATAAAGATGGTGCTCTTGTAGTGTGTCTAGAACTATCTACAAATGATAGGCATGCTCCTCCTCAGTAGCTGAGTAGATCGGAATGTCATCAATGAAGACCACTACAAAGCGATCAAGATATGGCTTAAAGATCGTGTTCATGTGTCCCATGAACACTGATGGAGTGTTGGTCATGCCAAACGACCTGACCAAAAACTCATAATGGTTATAACAACATCTTAAAGCCGTCTTCTTCACATCCTTGTCACGTACTATGAGCTGGTGATAGCCTGATCTAAGGTCTATCTTTGAGAACCATCGTGCTCCCTTCAACTGATCAAAGAGGTCGTCAATCCTCGGGAGTGGGTACTTGTTCTTTACAGTCACCTGGTTCAGGCACCAATAGTCAACAAAAAGTCTCAATATCCCATCCACCTTCTTGGAGAACAAAATTGGGGTAGCCCAAGGAGAAGCACTGGCCCGGATGAACCCCTTCCCCTGTAATTCCTCCAGCTATACCCGTAGTTCACGAAGATCCGTGAGATCCATCTGATACGCTGGTGTAGATATCAATGTCATATCGGGGTACAAGTCAATGTAAAATTCCACCTACCTATGAGGAGGTAGACCCAGAACATCATTAGGGAAGACATCCGCGTACTGGTCCACTACTACAGGATAAATCAGACTCTCCACATCAACCGCTACGAGGGTAAGGCTAGAAAAATGATAAGTGATCGACTGCACTCTCTTCCGGGTAAGTCCATCCTATGATGCAAAAGATCCATTTTCACTGGTGAAGGTAAACCTAGTACCTTCCATGCGGACACACCGCATTTTTCACCTAATATAGTTAATCTGAGCATATACTGTAGATAACCAGTCCATACCCAAGATGACGTCGTAAGGCCTTGACACCGCTACTAGAAGATCCCATCCCAAGATCTAGCTTCATAGAGTAAGCTCACACTACCAAAACCAGTGTCTAATCATCAAATCCTCTCCCATAGGATTCTCTAGCCATAAAGATCGAGCCAACAGCTCCACCGAAATCTCTGAGATCCGAACGAGGGTAGTGGAAATAAAATAATGACTAACACCTGTGTCTATAAGTACTACAACTAAGGTGGAGTAGACATAGATCATACCTCGTATCATCTTTGGAGTTCCGTGGTCATAGGTCTCACCTGCCTAGAGTTGAGATCGCCCCTATCCATCAAATCCCTGTAGTCAGGGTGGACCACCTGGTCGTGGTGGCGGTAACACCTCAAATCATTGCCCACCCTTGCAGCACGACCATATCCTCTGCCACGTCCACCTGCTCCCTGTAGACCTCCTCGGTCGAACCTCTGTCTCTATCTGGGTGGTCCTTCGACGATAATTTGATCATCTGTATGGTGGGTCAGGCAGTCACGAGCCATGTGACCCTGCCCGCCGCATGCATAAAACTGCCTGCTCCTCACATGATTGGATCTGTCTCGGGTGCCCCGCACAACCGACGCTGAATCCTGTGGTCGTCCGCCTGTAGGTCTGATCTTCTTGGACCTCTATGGCAGCTGTCTACTTTCAGCTACAAAAGAATCCACTACATGATGCCCAGTGGTGGGTCTCGTTGCTGGTGACTTCTCAGCAAGAAAACTCTCCACTAAGAGGGCTCTCTCTAACACCCCCGCCTGCGTCAGGATGTTGAGAGAAATCATCAAAGCTTTTATCTCCTACCTGAGTCCCTACACGAAGGTATAGGCCTTGAAGAATGGGTCCCACAACCTATCAGTGGAGTAGCATGATAGGTCAGTGAACCTTGCTGAGTAATGAGCCATAGTCATGCTACCCTACTGAAGATGAACAAGCTCTTATATGCGCACTGCACGAAGGGTCTCTAGGAAAAACTCCGTCCGAAAAAAGTTTTTAAAGTTTTCCCAAAGAAGTGTCACCTCTTCATGAACCTGGAGAATCAATCCACACCATCTTCCTATTGTTTCCTGTAGAAGACTGGCGACAAGAATCACCATGAGATCAGCTGGTTTCCCCACAAGTCGGAAGACTCTCACCACAGCCTCTAGCCAATCCTCAACCGCCTATGGGTCCATCTCACCCCTGATCTTGGGTGGCCTCTGGCGGTGGAACTTGTGAAACACGCTCAAGCGGCATGAACTCTCTACTATTGGGGCAGCTGTAATCAATGTCCAAATGAGTAATGGTACCACTGGTGACTCAACTGGTGCCTCTACTGATAAAGGTCCCTGCACCGAGGCCTCGTCACTTGGTGGGTTGTCATCACATAATATTCCTGGAACCCTAGCTGGCTGTCTACATGGATGAATCCTAAAATGAAATAGGTTCTCCATGGTAAATATATTATACCTGGTGAGCTGACTCAAAGAGATCACAAAGAAAACTTTTCAAAACACACACACAATCAGTGTTTTCATGCCCTGAGTCCGAAATCAGAAGTCAGGGTCCTAGTGTATGGATACGTCAGCCACCGCACCAACACTGGATTCCCTAAACTGATAACCACACTCATAACACTTAAATTTATTTCCATTAAAAGACCAGATTCCAATTTTCTAGGGTAGAACCGACTCCTCTGATACCTATTTGTCACGACCCGAGACCCTCGGAGCCCGTGCCATGACTACCCCAAGCCCATATTCCCTAGGCTAGGGGCTGACGACAAGCACCAAAAGGTGTATTTCCTAAAACAGGAAGGCATTGCCATTATAACCTGTAAACTCACACAAACTAAGCACAAAAAAAGATACGAACACTAGTAAACTGTATAGTAAAAAGAGTGTGTATAGTAAGTAAAAAGGGTCCAGAATATAAGCTCAACTGGAAAGTACAAGTAAAATAGTAAAGTAAAAGTAAAATAAAAATAGCTCCTATGAACACCTGCCAAGGACCCTACCGGAAGGGTAGATTCAGCTCTTGAACAGTCGTCTCTGTGGTATTCATCGACTAATGTCCACCTTTGAGCTACCTCTAGTCCTGGTACCCTCATCCCCAGTTAGCACTGTACGTCGTCTACACTAAACACAAAAAGGTGTGGGCGTAGCCCATGCAGGGGTGTGTATAACAATATTCAGTAGGGACCCTAAGACCCTCAAAGGTCTCACAAAATCCACAAAGGATAAACCACAAAACATGAAAAAAACTGACAACCCTACCTAGGTATATACCCATAAATATACCTAAGTTGTCCAGTAAACCCATCTCAATCATGCGGTAACACAAGACCCAACTCAAAATCCCAAAGTTCAACTGTACCATGAAGGAAAGAATACCATGAAGGTAACACCACGAAGGTAAGAACCACAATGGTAATGAAAAACAGAAGAATACCACAAAGGTATCACTATGAAGGTATGCACCACATATGTACGCCACAAAGATGATTACCACAAAGGTAAAGACTCAGCTCACACTAGGTATAACTTAGGTACTGTAGTAATGATGATTAGATGTAACTACCGAATCATCTTACTCTTTTGATAGGCAGACCCACATAGGATCCTACATCACCAGACCCACATAGGATCCTAAATTATTAGACCCACATAGGATCCTAGTACAATAGTCCCACATATGATCACAGAGTAGTCCCACGTGGATTCCTAGATTGGATCCAAGTGGGATACCAGAACACAGAACCACGTAGGATCCCACATCATAGACCTACATAGGATCCCTTTATCATGTTACATCCAGCTACAGGGTACCCGCACAATGCTCTCTTGATTCCGGGAGGATCTACTCATTAATCCATAGGTATATACTCCAAATACCATGAATTCCCATGAAAAAATATACTAAAGGTTCTCCACGTAATAGGGGTCTCAACCCAAAAGACGGTGCGTTAATCAGACACCCGGTTTGTAAGTTATTGGCCGTTTAGTCCCAAGGGCCTGGTTAGATTCGTGTTCGATCCAACCTGGACATACCCCAACTTTATCAAAATATCAATTAGGGTATACCAAAAGAACCGTCATGATCCAAGGTTTCCGGAACCACAAATGGTTCTTCAAACGGACACCTATAGCTCAAGTTATAGTTGAATGAGTGAAAAGGGGTCGAAGGTGGCCCGTGTCCGGTCCGCCCCAGTCAGGCCGACCCGGCCCACCCGACCTGGGCCGATGCGACCTGGTTCGGGTTGACTCAGCCTGACCTGACTGGCTGGGTCCATCCTGGCCCTCCGGAGGGACCCGGCCCGACCTGCGGTGTGGCCTGCGCTGGGCGGACCGCTAGGCGGCACGTGGCTGGGTGGCCCTACCGTGGGGTCCGCCCTAGCTTCCACCCAAGGTGGAGGTGCCCCTAGGTTCCCCAAATGGCCCAGCCATTTGGGTTGGGTAGCCGATCGGCCAATACCAAGTGGTGCCAGCAGCTGGCATGCGGGACCCCGTCTTGCCAGACGGCTAACCCACCCGCGCGGTGTGGTCATTCGCCGAGCCACCACCAGCAGTCGACCGTGAGCTGACTGATCTCCTTCACCGCCGTGGTCTCGTGCCACAAACCATGTACGTTGACGGCATAGACGCGCGCCGCCACCCCCTTCGCGCAGCTGGCCATGCTCTGACCACCACCCATGCTCCACTGCGGTCGATGGGCGACTACCCTTCTCCGATGGTGCGGTCGCACTGCCACCGTCGTCTTGGCCGACCGAAGTTCCGACCACCACTTCCGAGACCCTCCCATGCTGGTCACTAACACGGTCGCCGACGACAATCCTCAGGTCACCAAGAGTTCCCCAGTGGACTGATCTTCATTCCAAAGACTCCCACACTTGTCTCAGGATGTCTCCATCGATTCAAAACCATCAAAATTCACAAAGGTTGCGGAGAGGTCAGACCGTGTTCATTTGGCCTGCACTCTCCTTGTTATAATGATAAAAATCACCATAGATGTTCTTAATTGAAGAAGTATATCAAGAACGGGGTAAGGGGTATACTGAAAACAACATTACCTACCACGATTGTTCATTTACATCGGCGAGGAGAGGAAAGAACGGAAGTCGTTTTGTCGTCATTGAACACGTTCCTCCTTGGGGATCCTTTGACGAAGTTCTTCGTTGGAGAAAATGTTCCTTGTTGGAGAGATTGTTTCTCCACAGTTCTCTCGAGCTCTCCTTTACAAACAAATCCCCCAACCATGAGGTGAAGTGCCCAAATTAATAAAAATAATTCTATCAATTAATTAAAGTTGGAATAATTAAGTAATTTAAGTTGGAACAATTAATTATGGAGAGTTTAAAGGTTTTCCCACATTAAGAGGGGTTTGGGTGGTCCCCACCACCATGAATTCAAAAAAATAGGTTTCAAAAAGAAAACTAAAATGTTAATTATTTTATTTTTCTTCTTCCACGATAGACTGAAAAACTAACTTCCTCCCTTGACCTATTGTGGTCAAGGTGAAGATCTCCTTAAGCGTGTATCAATGCTGTGAGTTTAACGATGCCCTCAGATTTCAATTCCAATCACTAGTTCAAAAGATACAAAACCACTCACATGTTTACTAAACGTACTTAAAACAAAGGTCAAAAATTCATCCCAGGCACACCGGGCCTTGGAATCATGCGCCGTCAATTTTCACGAACTCGTAATATTCCCATATAATCAAAACAAATACATAGAATTTCTTGGTCTTTACATTCTATCCCCGACAGGGCTTTGCATCCCTGAAATCCACATCACAAAAACTTGGAAAACTAGTGGGGGTACTGAGCAAGAATCTGAGCCTCCCGTTCCCATGTTCTCTCCTGGAGGTTCCTGTGCTGCCAACGAACGTGCACCAGAGGTATCGACCACCCACGAAGGACCCACTCCTGTCGATACTCAATCTCTACTGAAACCTCTATAAACATATCCCCATCATTTATGTCCAGCTCACCATGATAAATGATGTGAGTAGGATCATGCACATATCTCCTCAGTTGGGATATGTGGAAAACATCGTGCACTTGGTGCAACTAACAGGGAAGTGCTAGGCGGTAAGCCACCTCACCAACTCTGCTGAGGACCTGAAAAGGTTCGATGAACCTCAGAGATAACTTGCTTCCCTGGCCAAATCTCCGCAAACCTCATCGAGGTGAGACCCATATAAAGACATGGTCACCATCCTTAAACTCCAGAGGTCTCTGTCTCCTATCCGCATAAGACTTCTGCCTGATTTGTGCAGTCTTCATCTACTCCTAGATGATCTAAACCTAATCTGTGGTATCCTGTACCATCTCTGGTCCCATGAGTGGTGACTCCCCTGGGTCATTCTAGCACAGAGGCGATCTACAAGGCCAGCCGTACAAAGCCTCAAATGGTGTCATCCCAATGGTGGAGTGGTAGATGTTGTTGTATGAAAACTCCACCAAGGGAAACTGATCCTCCTAGATGTGAATGAAGTCGCAGACGCAATCATGAAGCATGTCCTCAAGGGTCAGAATGGTCCGCTCAGTCTGGCCATTCGTCTGAGGATGGAAGGAAGTGCTCAAATGAAGCTGCATCCCGAAAGCCTCCTACAACCCCTTTCATTGCTGGGAAGTGAAACATGCATCACGATCGGAGACAATCGTTGAGAGTACTCCATGTAGCTGCACAATCTCATGCACATAGAGGCATCCCAAGCTCTCTACAAAACCCATCTCTCTAATCGGTAGGAAGTGGGCCAACTTGGGGAGTCAATCGATAGTCAACAAGATAGAATCATGAACCATGGATGTATGTGGAATTCCTGTCACGAAGTCCATGGATATTCTATCCCACTTCTACTCTGGGACCTCTAAAGGCTGAACTAAGCCTACTGGTTCCTGATTCTCTACCTTCACTTGCTGACATGTGAGGCACCGAGAGACAAACTTTGATACTGCTTTCTTTATTCCGGGACACCAGTGCTGTTTTCAGAGGTCCGAGTACATCTTTTCCACTATTTGATATACCGCTAGAGGGGACATATGGAACTCCCCCAACACTTCCTCCCATAAAGACACCGGTACCATAATATTCCCTTTGAAGAAGATGACATGCTCCCCACCTTCAGAAAATCCATCAAGTTACTACCCTGTGGATACCTGAACACATCGAGCCTCACAGTCAGTGTCCCCACATTGCGCCTTCCGGACTCGCTGAAGAAGTGGGGGAGTGACTATAAGAGACTGAAGAAATTCTTCTCCATCTCATTCCACAAAGAATATCTGCAAAGAGGTCAGCTGCTTTGTTTCCTCACCTTGCAGCTGTATACCAGATCTTCTGTTGAGTGCATCAGATACAACGTTCACCTTCCCAGGAGTATAGACTATCTCGAAGTCATAGTCCTGGAGGAAATCAATCCAATGCCACTATCTTAGGTTCAGGTCCTTCTGCGAGAATATATACCTGAGACTCTAGTGATCAGAGTATACTTTAAAATGATCTCCCGTTAGATAGTGTTGCCACATATTCAAAGAGAAGACCACTACTGCTAACTCAAGGTCATGGGTAGAGTAGTTCTTCTCATGTTGTCTCAGCTATCAAGAACTATATGTGATAACTACTCGCTCAAGCATCAAGATACATCCAAGCCCGGTCTTTGATGCATCACAGTAGACTACCTACCCAACGCCCTCCTCTAGAAGCCTCAAGATGGGGGAACTAGTCATTCTTTTCCTCAGTTCTTGAAATCTCTACCTGCATATCTCCGACCACATGAAGGTTTTCCCCTTCTTGGTCAACACTGATAAAGGTCCTGCAACTCTGGAGAAATCTGGAACAAATCTTCAGTAGTATCAGGCCAAACCCAGGAAACTCCGTACCTTCGTCACACTCCTGGGTGGATCCCAAGCAAGTACTGCCTCAATATTCACTGGATCTACCGTAAGTCCAGCCTCCAAGATGACATGTCCCAGAAAGTGAACCTCTCAGATCCAGAACTGGCAATTTGAGAGCTTACAATAAAGCTGTTTCTCTCAGAGTGTGTCTAGAAATATCTACAAATGATAGGAATTCTCCTCCTCAGTAGCTAAGTAGATCAGAATGTCATCAATGAAGACCACCACAAAGCGATCAAGATATGGATGAAAGATACTATTCATGAGTCCTATGAACACTGATGGAGTGTTGGTCAGGCATAACAACATGACCAAAAACTCAAAATGGTCGTAACAACATCTTAAAGCTGTCTTCTTCATATCCTTGTCTTGTACTATGAGCTGGTGATAGCCTGATCTGAGGTCTATCTTTGAGAACCACCGTGCTCCCTTCAACTGATCAAAGAGGTCTTCAATCCTCGGGAGTGGGTACTTGTTCTTCACGGTCACCTGGTTTAGGAACCGATAGTTAACACAAATTCTCAAGCTCCCATCCGACTTCTTGGAGAACAAAATCGGGGCTGACCAAGGAGAAACACTGGGCCAGATGAACCCCTTCCCCTGTATGTCCTCTAGCTGTACCTGTAGCTCACAAAGCTCCGCGTGAGCCATCTGATACGCTGGTGTAGATATTGATGTCATCTCTAGGTACAAGTCAATGTAAAAGTCCACCTCCCTATGAGGAGGTAGACCCAGAAAATCATCAGGGAAGACATTTGCATACTGGTCCACCACTATAGGATAACTAATACTCTCCACATCAACCGCTCCGAGGATAAGGCTAGCCAACTGATGAGTGATCGGCTGCACTCTCCTTTGGGTAAGTCCATCCTATGCTGGAAAATATCCCTTCTCGCTGGTGATTCTAAAACTAGTCTCATCCATGCAGACACACCTCATTTTTCATCTAATACAGTAAATATGAGCATTGAATGTAGATAACCAGTCCATACCCAAGATGATGTCGTAAGGCCTCGACGCCACTACTAGGAGATCCCAGCCGAAGATCTCGCTTCCTAGAGTAAGCTCACACTGCTGCACCAGTGTGTAATCATAGAATCCTCTCCCATAGGAGTCTCTAGCCATAAGGATCAATCCATCGTTTCCATCGAAATCTACGAGCTCCGAACGAGGGTAGTGGCAATAAAAGAACGACTGACACTTGTGTCTATAAGTACTGTAACTAAGGTGGATTAGACAAAGATTATACCTCGTATCATCTTAGGAGGGCCTTGGTCATAGGTCTCAGCTGCCTAGAGATGAGATCACCCCTATCCACCTAATCCATGTGGTCGGGGTGGACCACCTGGTGGTGGTGGCGGTAACACCTCGAATCGTCACCCACCACCTGTGGCACGACCAGCTCCTCTGCCATGTCCACCTGCTCCCTGCAGACCTCCTCGGTCGAACCTCTCTCTTTGACTGGGTGGTCCTTCGAGCGTCAGTTGATCATCCGTATAGAAGGTAGGGTAGTCACGAGCCATGTGACCCGACCCACCGCATGCGTAACACTGCCTGCTCCTCGCACGAATGGCTATGTTTCAGGTGCCCCGCACAACCGACCCTGAATCCTGCGGTCGTCCACCTGTAGGTCTGGTCTTCTTGGACCTCTATGAAATCTGTTTGCTTATATCTATAGAAGAATACACTACATGAAGCCCTGTGGTGGGTCTCACTACTGGTGACTGCTCAGCAAGAAAACTCTCCACTAAGAGGGCTCTCTCTAAAACCCCCGCCTGCATCGGGATGCTGAGAGAAATCATTAAAGCTTTTATCTCCCGCCTGAATCCCTGCTCGAAGGTCTAGGCCCTGAAGAATGAGTCCCACACCATATCATTGGAGTATCATGAGAGGTAGGTGAACCTTGCTGAGTACTGATCCATAGTTATGCTTCCCTACTGCAGATGAAGAAGCTTCTGTATGCGCACTGAACGAAGGGTCTCTGGAAAAAACTGTGTCTGAAACAGGTTTTCAACGTTTTCCTAGAGAAGTGTCACCTCATAGTAAACCTGGAGCATCAAGACTCACCATATTCCTGTTGTTTCTTGTAGAAGACTGGCGGCCAGAATCACTATGAGATCATCTGGTGACTCTACCAGTCGGAAGACTCTCACCATAGCCTCCAGCCAATCCTCAACCGCCTGTGGGTCCGTCTCACCCCTGAACCTAGGTGGCCTCTTGCGCCGGAACTCATGAAACGCGCTCAAGAGATGCACACTCTCTACTATTGGGGCATTTGGTATTAGTGGCCGAATGAGTAATGGTACTGCTAGTGCCTCTACTGATAAAGGACCCTACACCGAGGCCTCGTCGCATGGTGAGTTGTCATCACGTACTCTTCCTAGAACCCTAGATGGCTATCTGTGTAGATGCATCCTAAATTGAAATAGGTTCTCCACGGTAAATAAGTTATACCTGGTGAGCTGACTCAAATATATCACATAGAAATTTTTTCACAACACACACAAAATCAGTGTTTTCGTGCACTGAGTCAGAAATCAGAAGTCAGGGTCCTGGTGTATGGATACGTTGGTCGCCACACCAACAATGGATTCCCTAAACTGATAACCACACTCATAACACATAACAATATTGCCATTAAAAGATCAGATTCCAATGTTCTATGGTAGAACTGACACCTCTGATACCAATTTTTCACAACCCAACCCTCAGGGCCCATGGCGTGACTACCCCAAGCCCGCCTTCCATAGGCCAGGGGCTGGCGACAAGCACCAAAAGGCATATTTCCTAAAATGGGAAGGCATTGCCTTTATAACCTGTAAACTCACCCAAACCAAGCACACAACAAGATACGAACACAAGTAAACTGTATAGTAAAAAGAGTGTGTATAATAATTAAAAAGGAGACAAAATATTAGCACAACTAGAAAGTACAAGTAAAACTGTGAAGTACAAGTAAACTGAAAACAACTCCTGTGAACACCTGACAAGGACCCTACCCGAAAGGTAGATATAGCTCTCGAACAGTCGTCTTTGTGGTATTCCTCGACTAATGTCCACCTCTGACCTACCTCCTTCCCTGGTACCCTCATCCTCAGTCAGCGCTGTACGTCATCTGCACCAAACACAAAAAGGTGCGGGCGTAACCCGTGAAGGGGTGAGTATAACAATATTCAGTAGGGACCCCAAGACCCTCAAAGGTCTAACAAAATCCACAAAGGATAAACCACAAAACATGTAAACAACTTACAACCCTACTTAGGTATATGCTCATACATATACCTAAGTTTTCGAGTAAAACCATCTCAATCATGAGGTAACACAAGACCCAACTCGAAAGCCCCAAGTTCAACTATACCATGAAGGAAAGAATACCATGAAGGTAACACCCCAAAGGTAAGAACCACAATCGTAATGCCACATAGAAGAATACCACAAAGGTATCACCACGAAGGTATGCACCACATAGGTACACCAAAATGATGATTCCCACAAAGTTAAAGACTCAGCTCACACCAGGTATAAATTCCATGCTGTAGTAATGATGATTAGATGTAACTACCAAATCATCTTACTCTGTTGAGAGGCAGACCCACGTAGGATCCTACATCATCAGACCCACATAGGATTCTAAATCATCAGACCCACATAGGATCCTAGTACAAAATACCCACGTATGATCCTAGAGTAGTCCCAAGTGGATTCCTAGATTGGATCCAAGTGGGATACCAGAACACAGAACCATGTAGGATCCCACAACATAGACCCACATAGGATCCCTTTCTCATGTTACAACCAGCTACAGGGTAACCGCACTAAGATCACTTGATTCTGGTAGGATCCTCTCTTCAGTCCATAGTTCGATACTCCAACTACCATGAATTCTCACGAAAAAGTATACCAAATTACCTCCATGTAATAGGGGTCTCAACCCAAAAGACGGTGCGTCAATCAGACACCCAGTTTGTAAGTCATTGGACTCTTAGTCCCGAGGTCCTGGTTGGATTCGTATTCGATCCAACCCGGCCATACCCCAACATTATCCAAATCTCAATTAGGGTATACGAAAAGGACCGTCTCGATCCAAGGTTTCCGGCGCTGTATACAGTTCGTCAAACAGACGCCCGTAGCTCAAGTTATAGTTGAATGAGTGAAAAGGGGTCAAAGGTGGATTGAGTCCGGTCCTCCCCGGTCTGGCCGACCCGACCCGACACGACCTGAGCCGACCCAACCCGGTTCGGGTTGAATCGGCCTGAATCGACTGGCTGGGTTCGTCCCGACAATCTGGCGTGACCCGGCCTGACCCGCGGTGTGGCCCACGGTGTGGCCCGCGGTGCGGCCCGCACTGGGCGGCCTGCGGTGCGGCCCGTGCTGGGCAGACCGCTAGGTGGCACGCTGCAGTGTGGCCCTACAGCGGGGTCCTCCCTAGATTCCACCCAAGGAGGAGGTGCCCCTGGGTTCCCCGAATGGCCCAGCCGTTCGGGTTGGGTAGCCGATCGGCCGATGCCAGGTGGCGCCAGCAGCTGACATGCGGGACCCCGGCTGGCCGGACGGCTAACCCACCCGCGTGGTGCGATCATGTGACGCGCCACCACCAGCAGCCAACCGCGAGATGACCTCTATACTCCACCGCTGTGGCCTCGTGCCATAGCCCCTGCACGCCGACGGCGCAGACGCGCGCCACCACCTCTTTCTTGCGGCTGACCGTGCTCCGGCCGCCACCCTTTCTCTGCTGTGGCCGATGGGCCGTGACCCTTATCTGATTGCACAGTCACGCCACCGCCGTCGTCTTGGCCAGACGAAGTTCTAGCCACCGCTTCATAGCCCCTCTGGTTCCAATTTCCGGTACGGTCACCAACGATATTCCTCAGGTCATCGGGTGTGCCCCAGTGGCCCGATCTTCATTCTGAAGACTCCCACACTTGTCTCGGGACGTCGCCATCGATTCAAGACCATCAAAATTCACAAAAGTTGCAGAGAGGTCAGTCCGTGTTCATTTGGCCCTCACTATCCGCGTTAGAATGATAACAATCAGCATAGATGTTCTTAATTCAAGATGTTTGTCAATAATGGGGTAAGGGGTATACAGAAAACAACAATCCCTACCTCGATTGCTTGTTGATGTCGATGAGGAGTGGAAAGGACGAACGTCAGTCTGTGGTTGTTGAAGATGTTCCTCATTGGGGATCCTTCTAGGAAGTTCTTCGTTGAATAAAATTTTCTTCATTGGAGATATTGTTTCTCCGCAATTCTCCCAAGTTCTCCTTTACCAACAAATCCCCCAACCAAGAGGTGAAATGCCCAAATTAATAAAAATAAGTCTATCAATTAGTAAAAGTTGGCACTATTAGTTAATTGAAGTTGACACAACTAATTATGGATATTTAAAAGGTTTTACCACATTAAGAGGGGGTTCGGGTGGTCCCCACCACCATGAATTCAAAAAGAGAGGTTTCCAAAATAAAAATAAAATGTTAATTATTTTATTTTTCTTCTTCCACGAATGACGGAAAAACTAACTTCCTCCCTCAATCAAGTGTGGTCAAGGTGAAGATCGCCTTAAGAAAATATCAGCGCTACGAGTTCAACGGTGCCCTTAGATTTCAATTCCAATCAATGGTTCAAAAGTCACAGAAACCCACCCGCACATTTACTGAATATAAAAAAAAGTTCAAAAATTCATCTGAGTCACACCAGACCTTAGAATCATGCTCCGTCAATTTTATTAGACATGTAATATTCCAATATAATTTAAAAAAAATTACATGGAATTTCTAGGTCTTTTAAAGTTGTGATATGTGGATGATCAGGTGAGTGACCATAAGATCCACAAGGGTATTCCATTTGATTTCTTGGGTTTCCTAGGAATCAGTCACACCTAGACATATTGGGCTATCTAGGTCCCCCTTCTATAAATCATACATCAACTTGAAATAGAGAATGCCCCGCTATTACGATGACGTTTATCCTTTAGACTTGATGATGAGGGATACCTGGTAATACCCTATGATTCACTACTCATCTTGGTTGAGGTGTAAGCATGGGATCCCCAAGGGATATACATAGGTCTCCATATGATGGTGTCTATTCTCTAAGACACCCCAACATTGGTCGAAGCAGGTTTGTTGATCAAGGTCATGGACTTGAGGATAAATGATAATTATACGGATTTTACTAAGTTATATGTATATTAATTTGGTGTAGTGGTAATATAAGGGTTATCATAGTCCCCAAGACATGCTTTGAGACATTTGACATTGATCCAGAATCAGTATTATTGGTGGATTATTTATTTAAGTTATTCAGTTTATTTATAGATTATAGTTAAACATGTCACATACACATATAAAAAAATCACCAGTTATGTATGGGACCATGTTGGTGATGCCCTACTGAGTTTTTTACTCATACTATTATTGGGATACCAATGCACTTGGGTACCTGAGTATATCTCACCAGTTATTATAGGTTTAGGTTGGGTTGAGGCATTAGATTTCTTGATTGAGATGAATTAGTTTGAATGGGATTTGGATATCAAGATGAGGTGAGGATTGAGGGTTATAATGGTGCCTCTGTTTTTTTTATTTTATAATCAATTTAGTTTGTTTGTTTATTTTGTAAATGTGATTGGCCCAGTGGGAGATCAGTACTGTATGCTTGTATGTAAATACTTCTTTGGTTATCACATGTTTCTTATACCTTAACATCATTTTCATACTTTTATGGTTATAGGTTGTGTATGATATTTGGTTATTCTTTTATGATGATTGTTCACTCTAATATAGGGGTTTTATTCTCCCTATGTAACCTCCTTAGAATAAAATTTCTAGTCAGAAACCTATGGTGTATGAAGAGGAATACTTGAGTAAATGTAGTGGTCTGGTCTGGTTATTATTTAAGGTTATCCAATTTGGGGTGTTACAATTCCATATCTCTAGACTAGACACCTGAATCTAGAAGGTCTTGTAAACTCAACTTGATATTTAAATTTTTCTAGAAAAGATATTTATGGTAATATATATTCTATATAAATTTCTTCTGACGCTCCAAATTTTTTCCCTCTTGAACTTATATAGTGCTTGATCATTTTAACATGTATTCCCTTGGTTTTACTCCTAGAATTCTGGTTATTTTATCATAATTATCTATAATTTTAGAAATTCTGGTAAATTTATTCAGATCAAGTTAAACCTTAATAGTTTAATCCTTGTTATTTACTTCTTTTCCAAAAAAAATTCTATCATTCTAGAAGATTTTCTCATTAAAGAGAACATTTTTACTTCTGATGATTTTTCATTGATCATATCAAAAACCACACTCTTCATTTATATAGTGTAAAATAAAAAAAATGTTTGGACTTTGCCTCCAACATGTCACTATATTTAGAATCAACAAGATCAAAGGAAAAACATATGATGAATTTATGATGAAAAAAATTCTATTTGTTTACTAGACCACTGATCTTATAATATAATGTTTTCTACTATATTTTATATACTTCTTTTGGATAAGTATGCAATGCTGTTAACTTATTCCACCTAAATCATCTTGGGAATTCCAAGGTCGATCCACATTCATCATGCCTTCTCTGCAATATTCCTATTAGTTATCTCTACCAAAACATTATATTTTTGTGTCCTAGATACCATCTTCTATAGCCCGATAATTTTTTCCTAGAAAAGGTTTTAGATGTTACTATAACTGGATTCTACACTATTTTTTGATATGAGATAATTTAGCTTCTAACCACTTTCTATTTTCATTATTATTTTATACCACACAAAATCATTTTAAATATAATATTTAAACTTCATTAAGTATAAACACAGCTTACTCAATGCATCAATTATGATTTTTATGAAGTAAAGTGATCATATATGAGACTGTACTGGGGATATCCCCCAGAAATATAAGTGAGAAACATAAGGTTTTTATGCTATGGGATTTAGATAATTCAAATTAAATGAAACCCTTTTCTGTTTCCGTGAAACAGAACTCTTAGAACTTTTTATATCTGTATGATCATGCTTTAGTATTCTTTTTCATATTAGTAATTTCATGCTTCCCTTATAGAGATTACTAAGTTTATAATGCCAAAATTATATATCATCAGAATTTATAATTTTGGAAATTTCCATTCTATTTGAAATTATGTCCAATTAAAGCATTTCATATTTTACTCTACAAGCCACTATCATGAATCCTTACGTAACTTTACAAACACCATTTACAAAGTTTCTTCCATACCATACCTCAGCAATTTATCCTTCTAAAATGATATTATTCTTAAGAATAGAAATGTTTCTTTCTTCTATGAGCATCATGAAACCTCCATTCTTCATTTAGATAATGAAATCATCCTTTACATAAAATTACATATCATTATCATCCACTAGATTTACTTTTCCAAACTTTCAAGAAACATAATTGACCATGAAAATTTCTTCACATATTGAATGATATGATGATACAAAGTTAATTACCCAAGAGTATACCTAAGTATTAACACTTATCAATAGGATGTTGCTTCCTTTTATATAATTAATTTAATTTGAGCTTGAACTTACCCTTCAATCTCTGCAGTCCATTCAGAGATGTCCATATTTCCTACATTTCCAGTAGTTATGTCCCAAAACAGTTGAATTTCATTGACTCCTCTTCCCTGATTTATGTTTTAGTAATGCATAGTTTATCTGATAAGATGAAAATTCCCTTCCATCAATATTTTTTACATTTTCTAAAGCTACATGAAAACCTATTTTCCAAAGTTATTTATTTCGAATCAAGCTTTGGATGTTATAAAACACCAAGTTATTTTTTCTTTAATAATTACCCACTATTATAGCCATTCCATTCCACAATTTTGGAAGTGATGAAAAAATAAGATTTTATCAAACATCATATGTGAAATTTACCTATACAGATTCACATTTTTCTATATAATGTTGAAATTGTTCACATGATTAGTTTCTATCCTTCCTTAAGATATCCTCATGTTGAACAATTATAACATCAAAAACACTTTGTTAAGTGCGGTAGGTTTCTCGTACATATCTTCTAGGGCCTCCATAATATTTTTTTTCCTCTACTAGATATTGGGGACCACATTTCATTTAAAATACATCCTAAAAAATTTAAGTGTCTTTATATCCAAATGTTCCCATTATTCTTTCTCTATCTTATTAGGATTATCTCATACTAATAGAACTTCCAAACCCATATGAGTAAGGAATTCCTCTATCTACATCCTCCAAAAACTAAACTCTAATACATTGAGTTTATTGAACATAATCTTTCTTTTTTCCAATTCCATATCATCTACTGTCATTAACACAAATTGGAATCGATTTGACACCATGGAAAAATCTGTGAATGTTTCCTAATTTACTATTGAGTGTGCTATAACTTGGAACCAAAAGCTCTGATACCACTTGTATAGTGACCCATAATTATCATACATAGATATTAAATGATTCTGACGAATATTAATTAAATTACTAAAAAACATTCCTGAGAACCATAATATTTTAGTGCCTTTGTAAACTGGGAAATAGAAAAACCAGTTGATAGGTGAGCTACATAATCTCCCACTATGATCTTTACAATTATAACCCTTATTAGAAATACCATAAATAATACATATCTTTATAATATGGGGAAAGGAATAATAATAAAGGGTGAGCTCAAATACTCAATAAGGGTAAAAGGGAGATATGTAAGCATAACATGAGTATAAGGGTATGAGAACATGAGAATAAAATTTGAAAATCATACTCTACAAATCAAAGATCATAATCTTGAATCATTTTATAAATATTAGAAATTAATAAGAAATGATAAGGGAATCAAAGAACATCAACCATGAGAGAATAAAATTGGCATAAAACATGGATTTTTTGGAATACAGATAATCATAGAAAGTAATTTCCATATTAGTCAAGGATCACTACCACTACCATCATAGATAAAAAATACCTTTACTGAATCAGGTTAACTCCTCATTCCATCCCATTCTTATTGAACATGGTTCACTTCCTATTCCAAATTTTTCTTAATTAATTGAGTTCACTACCCATTCCAGCCTTATCTTATCTAACCAAGTTCACTCTCTATTATAGTTCTATCTATCTCAGGATATATAAATATTTTCCAAATTTATTAGAGGAAGATATAATTCACACCCATCACATAATGAAATTATACATACGTGTGCCACAATATCATAAAAATTCATCATATCATAACCCATGAAATTAGATGGGTATCATAAAAATTTCATCATATCATAACCTTTGGAAAGGATACATGTTTCATAATCATTTAATCATATATTAACACATGAAAAATAAGGTTTCATAAGAATTCTATCATGGTATAACTCGTTGAAGAGAAATAGGTTTCATAAATAACTTTTCTTTGTAAACATAAAACATTAAAATAAAGAATAAGAATGGTATCCTTGGATCATATCTCCATAAAGTAATATCTAACATCAATGGGTTTCATCTTTGATGGAAAATAATTTTGAAATATCATTGAAAACATTTATTGAGGAAAATATCTTTTCTACTTAGAAAAATGATTAATTTTTTTAAAAAACCCTTATATTTGAAAATAAACCTGAAAAATATAAAGGAATATTTAGAGAAATTATTTTTCATGACATCGTAATATTTTATTCATGTTTTACACATTAAAATTAAGGATCCTTTCACATTTCTAGTAAAAACCAAATGAACATTATTTGGAAAACAAACTGAAGATCCTCTTTAAAAAAATTTGTAAATAAGTAAAATATGTGTAAAAAAGTCTTTCAAAAATTAAAAGATAATAATAAAATATATTTGAATAACTTTTTTAAAAACATGATTTTAGAAGAAAATAATTTTTTGATCTAAGAGTGAAATAAATTCGAATTTTCTTTAAAAAAATTTCTTACTAATTTTAAATACAAAAGAGTGAAAAATGAAACCATTATTTATATATATCATAAATATATAGAGGATAAGATAAATAAATTCATTATATTACATGAAAAAGAGATGTATATACACTTCTTAAATGAATATAGGATCATAACATATTGTACATCTCAAAGAAGGAAAATTGAGACAAAATTCCCTTACCTTAAGTATTGACTTCAGTCATACTCATTCAAACCTACATTTTAATAAATATAAGTTTATTTTAAATCTAGTAAAAAAACATATTCATATATATAATACTATATATAAGTTTATTATTCCCTTTTATTTCCTATTTATTAATAATTCCATGTTAAAGTTATGTTTTTGGTAATAACCATATAGTTTTTCGCATATTTTTTGATTTTTTATATTTTTGTTCCTATTACTTTTATCATGGTTCCATAATATCCAAAATGATAAAAATTATATAAATATAATATAAAATTATTATATATTTATTTATAGTAATACATAAAATTTAGTGATGGAAAATGAAATACACTATTTATGGAGACGATAGGTCGTACCTACGCATGAATGTTGTTTCCATTTTCATTTCGAATGGAAGGAAAGAAAAGACAAGTAAATGAAATATATATTATCATTATAATATCATTTTTATTTCATATATATCAAATATGTTTCTTAAACCCATATTTAATTCATTCCATGTATAGTATGAATGAATCACATCGCTTTATGAGGCGGTAGTTCGTCGTACACACGAATGACGTTATCGTATTCCTACAAAATTGAAATAATAATGGTATGTGTGATATAGAAATTAAAAAATCATAATTATATCATAAATATCATATATAATATATAAATCCATCATTATTTTAAACCATTATATGTGGTAATGGAAAAAATGAACGGCATTAGTTCACAAGGTGGTAGTCCACCTTACACATGCATGATGATTTCATAACCCCTTTGATGGAAGAGTGTGCAGTTTTTCATTTTAAAATTAAAATTAAAACCTATTAGTATATTTAATATAATGAGGTTATTATATAAGCATGATATAAAAATAATTCAATGCTTTGAGGAAGAAATAAAACATAGATGCTTGTATAAGAATGTTACCTCTTCATCGGCTATCTTCCTTATGTTTGGACTAAAATCCTTCCTAGGATGGATTCATACTCAAAATAATACTTATAGGATGAGAGGGGGGAAGTTTAGAATTTATTTAGGTAGGTGTTTTCAGAACCAAATAGGTGTGAAGGTGTGAAAAAGGGAGGATATGGGGTGACCTTTTATAAGTGAGGTGAGTGTTAAACTTGTAAATTTTTGAAAGAGATAATTAGAACCACATTTTTCATATGTCAAAAAGGTTTAAATTAGTCCAGTATTGAACTTTATATGTGTAATGGTATAAATAAGGCATTAAAATGGTTTTTTACAAGGGTCCATGTGATTTTTACCCCTATCATTTTAGTTTAACCCATAGTAAATCCATTTTTACCTTAATTGTGGTAATTAATTTTTAATGCATTCACTATTAATTTTTGAAAAAAATTAAGTTGGAATTATTATAAATTAAAAATTATTTTTATTCCAAAAAAAATAATCCATTTTTCTAAATTACATTCACACAATTGGAAAAAATGAATTTAATATTAATCTCACAGACATGACGAGAAAACGAGTTTTTAAAGTGAAAATGATAAAAATATTAAAAATATTTGATATCCAATTTCAATATGAAATTAATTAAAATGACCTAAATTGTATTAATATATGTATAATTGAACTAAATATAATTTAAAAACAATTTAAAATATAATTGAATTTTATATATAAATTAAATGAAAAGGCAGTTTAAAATTAAAATTCACTATTTTTTATTATTCATCAAAAAATGAAACTTCTTTTAGAAAAATACAAACAATTCACCCAAAGATAATTTTTACATTATAATTTAAAAAAATTATTTTATTTTATTAAATTTATTTTATAAACTTGTCAAAAATTAATTTTATTATTGTTTATAAAAAGATATAAAAATCAGTTTTTGAGAAATAATATTTTCAAAACATATAAAGACTTTACAAAAATTATGTATTTTATTATCAATATATTTAATATATATAAAACCACTATAATTAATATTTAAAAATTAGTTATTACTGTTCATATCACAATGTTTATTAGCTATGTTATAACGATCACATTTAAATATCAAAATTAAAAATATATCATGGTTTTGGTAAAACTCAGTGGTTCATGTAACATAAGATAAGACAATATGACATGTAGCATAAGATTAACTTGGTGTTTCATATAATGAAATATTAACTTGGTGTAACATGCAATGAAATCTATCAAATAAATTTAATTTATTTGATAAAAAAAATTCATAAAAACTCAATGTTTTATATTATACCTGACATAAAATGAATTTCACTCTCAAAATTCATCATTATGACACAAAAAAATGATGATAATTATAACTCATCATACAATCAAGTTCCCATACATATTCCTAAAACTAGTGGTTTCGCAAATTGTTTTTGATATGGTGGGTGGTCATGTTTCATAGAAATTTCTCTATATGATCCATAATGTACTCCTATTATTTCTTTTAATTATATTCATTTAGTGATATGACCTCTAAGTTCATTACATATAAAGGGTCAAGTATCTACTTCCTTATGAGAGATACATGGAACACATTTTGTACTTGAGATTGGTTTAGTAGAAGTGTCAAGCGATAGGATACCATTTGGATATGATCAATAATTTCAAAGGGAACAATATACATAGGGATCAGTTTCCCTTTATTCCCAAATACAATAACCTTATTCCATGGATAATTTCTTAGAAACACATAATTACCAACTTAAAATTCTATAAGATGTTAATGATTATCATGATAACCTTTTTTTCGACTTTGATTTGCCTTGATGTTCTGCTTAATGGATTTAACTTTATCATCCATTTCTCCATCTACCTCAGGTCCCAATAGATTTCTTTTTCTAACTTCATTCCATCATGTTGGAACTATGAATTTATTTCTATAGAGCTATTAATATGGATCCATATAAATTATTGAGGGAATGATATTTCTATAAGAAAACTCAACAAAAATAAGGTGTTGAACCCAACCATATTTTAAATACAAAGAAAAATATCTCAACATATCCTCTAGGGTTTGAATGGTTATTCTAGAATTTCCATCTATCTAAGGATGATTCATAGTGATGAAACTCAATTCCATGTCCTGATCTTACAAAATATTTCTCTATAACTTTAAGGTAAACCTTGTATCCAAATCAGATACAATGGAATGTGGTAATCTATGAAGCCTTACCACTTCCTTAATGTATATTCTAGTAATTGAATCCAGATATAAGTCTTCTATGATAGCGATTAAGTGTGATGACTTAGTAAGTCTATCAAATACCAACCATATAGATTTATTCCCTTTAGACTTTTTTGGGAGTCCAACAACAAAATCCATGGAGATGTTCTCCGATTTCAATTATTGTAAGGGTAATATATGAAACATCCCCTTATAATTTTATGTTTTATCCTTAAATTGCTGATATACTAATAATTGAGATATAAACTATATGATAACACTATCTATTCCATCCCACCAAAATTATTCTTTCAAATCTCTATACATCTTCGTACTTCCTGGATGAATGAAGAAATATGAGCTTCCTATAACAAATCCTTATTCATTTTTGGTATGGAACTAATGCATAAATGGTTCTAGAACCTTATCATTCCATCATGATCATGGTTAAACCGAGGAAAAAGTTTAACACTTTTTTTCAGCTCCAAATCTTCCTTCTACACCTTGTTAAACATAACTTGGATATATGGTTGAACATTAAATTGAGAAAGATAATATTTCCCCCCTTATGGATTTCTAGATCCATCATTTTCAAATCAATAAATTTTGGATCTTTTGTGATCCTCATCATGGATAAGTTAGTATGATCTTTTAGACTCAAAGCATCAACCACCTTATTCTCTTTCACAGGTTGGTAATTTATTGACTATTCATAATATTTAATCTTCTTTAACCATATTCATTAGTGTAGATTAAAACCCTTATATATAAATATAGACCATAAAATTTTATGATAAGTATATATATATATCACACTTTTCTCTATAAAGATAATGCCTCCATATCTTTAATGAAAAAATTATTGCAGCTAACTCCTAATAACGGGTTGGGTAATTTTTACCATGAATATTCAGTTGTCACGAGGCATAATATATAAACATTCCATTCTATATAAGGACACAATCCAAATCCTTCCTTTGATACATCACTATAGATTACAAACCCTTCTCGACTATAGGGTAAAGTAAGCACATGTGCACTGACTAAACTTCCCTTTAGTTCCTTGAAATTTTCCTCACATTTATATATACAAAGGAACATGGATGCCTTCTAAGTTAAGTTGGTCAGAAGACAATATTATCATGATAAATTCCCTACAAACCATCTATAGTATCTATCCAAACCAATAAAACTATGTATCTTAGTCACCATGGTTGGTATAGGTCAGCATTTAATAGCCTCTGTCTTTGATAAATCTATTGATATACCCTCTCTCAAGATTATATAACCAAAAAATGAATCATTTTGTAGAAAAAATAAAACTTTTTAAAAATTTCATATATTTTATCCTTCCTTGGTGTCATTAGTATAATTCTCAAGTGGTCTTCATGCTATTCCTTTCCATTTGAGTAGATAATAATATCATATATAAAGACTTATAAAAACTGAACAAGGAAATATCTAAAGACTATACTCATTAAATCCATGAAGATAGTTTAGGAATTAGTAAGGATAAATGGAATCACTATATATTCATAGTGTTCATACCTTTTATAGAACTTTGTCTTGGGTATATCCTCCTTGAACTTTAATTAATGATATCCAGAATCAAGATCAATATTGTAAAAGTATTGAGCTCTGTGTAATTGATCAAACAAGTCATCAATACAAGGAATAAGATACCAATTATTAATTACGATATTGTTCATATCCCGATAATGAATGTAGATTCACATTTATCTATCTTTATTTATTCATAAAAAGAAAAGGTTCACCCCATGGCGACACACTTGTCACAATGAATTTCTTATTAAAGTTTTTCAAGAGTTTCTTCTTTAATTCTTGTAACTCAATCAGGGAAATTATATAAGGAGTATTTTTAATTTTCATTACACTAGTTATGATTTTTATTGAGAATTAAACTTCACATTTTAGTGTAATACTAGATAATTCTTTCAGAAATCCATCAACAAATTCCCATACAATATGCATGTCATCGATGTCAAGTTTCTCCCAAACCATTAGACATAAACACCCATTATAAATGGGAATTAATACCCATAAAATAGATTTAATATCCATCAGAAGTTAATACTTATCATAAAATTTATATATGATTGTAACACCCTGAGTTTTTATGAATTATTATTTTTTGAATAAAATAAAATTCTTCTATGGAATGCATTGGATGCTACACCAAGTTTATCTTTCTTTATACGCATCTCCAAGTTAATATTATTCTATAAGAAACATTGATTTTATCTTAAGGTACACGGAAAACTATATTTGGATTGTGTTACAGACAATACCATGTTTATATTTCATTTCACACAACACCAAGCTTAGCTTACATTATACACAATATTGAGTTCAAACAAAACATGATGTATTATTAAAATATTGTAATAGTTATCACATAGCCATTGGAATTGAGGGTATGAAAAGAATTAAATAAATTATGAAAATATATATTATTAATTTTTATAAAATAAATTCTTTGGAAACAAATTAATTACAAATGAAAGTAATAAATGTTTGAAAATAAAAAAACCCTTCTTTGAAAAACCATTTTTCTATGCACAGACTTGTTTTATCTCAATAAATTAAATAGTCAAATTTTGATGAATTATTTTAATGAAATTTATATATTATATATTCAATCAAATATTTAACATTCATATTATGTATTTTATAGATAATAGATAAGAATAAATCCAATTTTATGCATAAAAGATGTATTTTTCAAAAAAGCTATTTTACTGCCTTTTAATGGCACACTTTAAGACTGAATTTTGAAACTTTTATAAATTTTATCTGAGAAAATAAATTTTATTTTTGAAATCATAATGTAAAAATAATATTAGGGTGAATTGTTTTAATTTTTATGAGAAGTTTCATTTTTTAATGAATAATGAAAATATTGATTTTTTATTGAAAAATGATTTTCATGTAAATAATTTTTAATGGTAAATTATATTTTAAATTGGTTTTAAAGTATAATTATGTAAATTATAAATAAATTAATCCAATTTATATAATTTTAACCAATTTCACTTTGAAATTTGATTTAAAATCATTTCAAACTTTTGAACATTTTTCACATTAAAAACCCGTGTTCTCATCAAGTCAACATGATTAATTTTAAATTAATTTTTACCACATATATGAATTGAATTTGGAAAAATTGATTCAAAGTTTATAATCACTATAATTTATCATTTCTAATAAGTCTAACTTAATTTTTGACCAAATTTATTAGTGAAAATTGTTAAAATTAACCACGGTGATTAAGAGAGAAACATGTCTACTAAAGGACTAAACTTTAATCTTAAGTGTAAAAATGACCTAGAAACTTATAAAACACCTATTTTATGGACATATTTAGACCTTATACCTTATATTATATATTTTATTCCATAACTGGAGCTACTTGACATGGAAAAACATGGGAAAAATTCCCTCTTTAAAAAATTAACAAGTTTTCCACTCACCCCGCTTATAAAAGTCTTCTCACTCTCCTCCTCTCCTCACATGTCTCAATAAATTTTTATCAGAAAATACCTACCCAAATAACTTCTAAAATTCCCTAAAATCATCCTATAATCTTTAAATTTTGAATAAATCCATCCAACGAAGTCCTTTGGTGCAAACCAAAAGGAGATACCCTTTAATATTGGTAACATTCATCAACAATTGTTTTTGTTTTATTTATTAGTAAAAGTCATTCAATTATTTTTATATAAGGATTATATAATAATATAATTATATTAAATATAATTATATTTTTTTGTGTTAAGGTTATTACCTACAAATCCACACACTTCTATGAAATGGGTTATATAATCATCTTTCGTGTGTACAACAGACTAATGCCTCAAGAACCAATGTCGTTCATTTTCCATTACCACCTATCAAGGTTGGTAATAATGATGGAAATGATATTTATATTTTATATTTATTTTTTTTGATTTTATTATTATATTACACATAACTTTATGCTTTCCATTTTTTGGGAACACAATAACGCCGTTCATGTGAACAGTGGACTACTGCCTCGTGAAGCGACATGATTCGTTCACGCTTTACATGAAGTGTATAAAAGATGGATTTAAAAAAACATGTGATATATATGAAATAAAAATGATTTTTTAATTATTATATCTCATATACTTTTATATTTTTCAATCTGATAAGAAAATGAAAACATCAGTCATGCGTACGTATGACCTATCGTCTCCATGAATGACTTATTTCATTCCCTATTAATATCTCTAATAGATTATTATAAATACATATATACTGAATATATATGATATTTATATCATGGTTATAATTTTTTAGATGAATAAATAATTATTAAAGTAAGAGGACCAAAAATATTACAAATCAAAGCATATATTAAAGACAAAGAGATTATTACCCAAAACATAAATTTAACATAGACTAGTTAATGAACAGGTAATAAAAATTCATAAGAAAATAATATATGGTAAGATATAAATTACTATGGTTCTGTAATATATGTATAGTAAGCTTTAATGTATTATATATAAGGGTTTAATGAGTACAACAGAAGTCAATACTTAAGGTAAGGGATTTCCGTCTCACTTTTATTTTTTGTGAGACACAAGCCATGTTCACCACTCATTTATTATATGTGTTGTCTATAATTACCATGGATTTATTTCATGATTATAATAATAATAACAATTATATGTATTTATTTATCCATTTTAGGATCTCTCTTTCACGGGGTCACATTTTCAAAGTTACTAAAGTGGTAAGGTAATTTTATCTCAATTTTCTTTCTTTGAGACACATGTTATTTTATGCACCTATATTCTTTTAAGCAGTGTATATATTTACACTTTGATACAAATGTTATGAAATTTGGTAACTTTGATTATTAATCCCCATGAAAAATGTTTTATTCAAAATACATGATTTCGAAAAATATTTGAAATGATCTTTTAAGATCATTTTAATGGAAAAAGATTTTAAAAATGTTTTATGTTTTAAAAAGTGTTCAAAATGGTTTTCAGAGATTCATTTATAAGTTTTGAAGTCCATATTCAAATAAAAATGTTTTCAATTTTTTTTATGATTTAAAAATAGACTTTTAAAATGGAAAGGATATTTTCTCAAGAAAATTTTTAAATGATTTTTAAATATTAATTCATAAGTTATGATAGTGGTTTTTAAATAAAATGATTTTTAAAATGTTTTTTGTCTAAAAAAATGATTTTCAAAGAAAGGTTATATTACATAATAAATTATCCAAGTTATCTTTTAAAATCCTTCTCAATATAAGATTATATCTTTTGATATAGTTTATTCTTTATAGGGTATATGATCCCAGGAGACCATTTTTGTTATTTCTTTCAATGGTTTATGTTTAAGATGACAAGTTTCTTATGAATCCCATTTATATTCCATGGTTTATATGATTATGAATCTCGCTTCATTTCATGGGTTATTCAATGATGAAATGATTATGAAAAATGTCTCTTTTCCATAGGTTAAGATTTTATAAAATTTTTATGATACCCATTTCATTTCATGGGTTAAGATATGATGAATATTTATGATCTTGTGGCACAAATATTTATGATTTCATCATATGATGGGTGATACCTATATCTCCAACCAATTAATTGGTTAATGAAAAATGATATATGAGCTTAGAGAATACACAGGTGGTCGACCCAAGCCCATAAAGGAGGGTACATTGGTGGTCATTTGAAACCCATAAATGAGGGTACATGGGTGGTTAATGTTAGCCCAAATCAAGTAGAAGGGTGGTCAATCCAAGCCTAATATGTTATGAGTGTCTTGGTGGGTAACATTTAAATAAGAATTTATATGATTTTGTGTATTCCAAAAATATATATCTTATGCCAATGTTATGATCTCAAGGCTTATGTTTTTTTATTTCCTTATGATTCATGTCTGATGAACTTATAATCTTTATGATATAATTTATGTTTACGATATTTGATATGCGGGGTATAATTTTACAATGTTATGATCATGTTCTCATACCCTTATTCTCATTTCATTCATACTTATCTTCCATTTTTACACTCACTAACCATTTTAGCTCAATTTTCTTATGTTTTCTTTACCTAGGATATGGATATATGTATTATGTATAATGATACTAAGAAGAGTAATCATTATGAAGATTGTAGTGGGGGATGATGTAGTTCAATTATGGACCAGTGTTATGTTTCCATATTTCCAAAGGCACTAAACTAATATGGTGTTTAGGTGTGGGTTTGTGTAATGAAGTAAATATTACATAAAAATGATGTAATATTAATGTATGATATGCTTGGGTTATTATAGTTGGTTCTAGAGAAAAGGTTTAGTTAACCTTTGGAAACTAGGATGGAAAAACATTAGTGAGATCCCTAAGGATACGTCTAAGGATAAGTTTAAGGATGAGACAAAGTATAAGAAAATTCCCTAGAATTTTGGTAAAGGATAGAGTGGGTGGTTTCCTAGAAATACATACGTGTATGGATACTATAAGTGGATGTGTCTCTGGAATAGATGTACCTCAGTGAAAAAACCTTAAAACACCATATTGATATTGACTCGATAGGGAACTGATGCATAATAATGGGACATGATGCACACCTAGTTTGAAACTCCCTGGGGATATGCTTTGGAAATTTAAAAACTTTTTACAAACCATAAAAATGGATTTGAATAGATGATGACTATGAATAACCTTCTATAAACCTAGGGTTTCATAGATTAAAAATGAGGTATTATTATTTAGACATTGTATAAGTGATTTTTCATGATTATGTGGTTTTCCCCAATGATTAGTGTTTCACACACTATGTTTTTGGATTTAGTATATGGATGGAACTTGAAGGAACTATGTTAATGAGGAATTAATGGAAAATGAAATGATTCCCCTCCTAATAAACTAATTTTTATGGGATATGGAATGAAAAAACTCATTGATATGACCACTTAAAATTTTTAATCCATGAATCATTCTATGATTGAAAATGATAAAAGGAGGGGACAACATTTTCTTGAAACATTCATAAGGAAACCTCCACCTTATTTCAGTGGAATGAATGATCCACTAGTTTATGAGTAATTTATCTATACCACTAAAAAGACATATTCTATCCTCTAATGTTCAGAATATGAAAAATTAATTTTAGCTTCCTATTGCTTGGAAGGTGAAGCGAATGAATGGTGGACCTTTATCTGGAATATAAATAAATATGATAAATTTAATCCATGGATTAGGATTAGTCCAAGAATTAATTTTTCAGTAAGTACCTTCCTTTTATTTTTCACATGAAAAAGGATATTGGATTTTCCCATCAATATTATGGTTATGATAAAAAAATAATGATAGAATTCAATGGAAACATTAAAAACCATGGAGAGAAGTATATGAGATTTCCTTTATGCACAAATAAAGGGAAGAGATATAAAGGGAATTGTATTAAGGATAATACTAAATGTTTTGAGTGTGGAAGGAAAGTTAATCAAGTATTTGAATGGAAAATTAATGTAAATAAATATAAAGATCAATAGAATGATCCTCCCATAATTTAGTGTTTCAAATATAAGGAGTTTTGGAATTATGGAAATTTATTTCTTAAGTGGAAAGATCATGAAGGGAGTCAGAAATGTGGTATGAGTAAAGGTTATACTATTGAATAAGAAAATACTATGAATGAAATATGAGAGGAACGAGGTATTAAGTTATAATACGAGGAAGCCTAGTTAATATCTTCGGGATGAGGTGGAATAATAAAAGTGTTTATGTATTTAGATTCAATAATTATGAATCGTGAAATATAAAGAATTGTTAAGTATATTATTTTTGTTAAGGATTTAAAAGACCATGTTGAATGGTACAGATGACCTATAAAATCTATTTAAAGTAAATGTTAAATTTAATGAAAAATATATGATTAAGGGAAGGTAAACCTTAATATATTCCTGATGCTAAGGAAATGATGTTTAGTTTGGATAAAGAAATGTTGGATAAGAATAATTTAAATTGGATTGCATAAATTACCTTTGAAATAGATTAATTATTTGTTGATAAATTGGTTTATGAAATCATGGATTGAGTTTAAACCATTTTTGGATTTAAGGAATAGATCCAATAATATGTGTTTTAAGTAAGGAATGAGGAAGCATGTTTGTTTTCAATAATGATTTATTGTAATTCAGGTCATTATCATGTTTTGAGAGAATACATGATGAAGGTATTCACATGTTTGGTATGTGATAAAAAATATATACTTTATTATATATGAGGGATCAAAGTTAATATAATTTTGATAAATTTGGTGAGCTTATTTCTATAGTTTTGTATTTTCATCTTTTGGGAGGGTTAAATGGTTAACCATTTAAGAAATGGTTAATGTTAAAATTTGATTGAGGTTTTAGAGATTAATGTATTATTTATATATATTAAAATTTATTCATATTGATAACCCATTCTAAAGATTTTGTTGTGAAGATAACTAAAGATAGACAGAATGAATTATCATTCTATCTATGGATCATATGATCCATTCATCCTTCAAGCAAAAAAAATTTAGATACATTTCTTAAAATATGATATGAAGTGGAAATTGATCAAGGAACAACCAAAGGGAGAGACTCTTCTTATGAAATGAAATGAAATCAAGTATGTTCATAATCTTGTGAAAATTCTTCAACTTTAGGAAAATAGGTCTTGAAATAAAATTTTGACATGTTATCATCATTTTTATTATATCAATGAACCTTTTCAAGCCTCCTTGGTTTATGGATTTGTGATCGTTAAATTTCTCATAACCATGTTATATATAACTCTCCATCAGTATTTAGGTGCTAGTTTTCTCTTCTATATCCATTTTTCACTTCCCACATACTTTTTCCCATGTGGAAAACTAGTTATGAGTAACTTTGGGAACCATTATTTTTCTAACATTCTTTTTTAAAGGAAGATTTATTATTCATTTTTATGATGTGGGTTTCTATTAAAGGAAATTTATTGTATTAAATCTTTGATTATTCACAATAATTTAAAGGGTTAAATTCATTTTATGGGGTGTAAAATGTTACACCTCGAGTTTTTATTAATTATTTTTTTTCTAATAAATTAAAATTCATTAATGGATTTAATTGCACGCGACACTAAGTTAAGATTTCTTTTTACACAACCTGAAGTTAAGATTTTACTAAATGAGAAATTGATTTTAGCTTATGGTACATGAAAAATAGAGTTTTACTTATGTTAAATGAAATACCAATTATATATTGTGTTACACACAACACTGAGCTTAGCTTCAGTTACACAAAACATTGAGTTTAAATGAAAGGTGATATATTATTAAAACATTGTTATAGTTATCCCATATCCATTGGAATAGATGGTATAAAAAAGGATTAAATAAATTATAAAAACATGGTTTATTAATTTTTATAAAATTAATTCTTTGGTAACCAATTAATCCGAAATGAAAGTAAAAACTATTTGAAAATAAAGAAATTCCATCTCTAAAAATCTGTTTTCTATACACGAACATGTTTTATCTAAATAAATTAAAAAAACCACTTTTGATGAATGATTTTAATGAAATATATATATTTTATGTTCAATCAACTATTTAAAATTAGTATTATGTATTTTTCTAGATAATATAAAAGAATAAATACAATTTTATGCATAAAATATGTATTTTTCTAAAAGATAATTTTACCACATTTTAACGGAACACTTATTTTAAAAATAAAATTTTAAAATCTTATAAATTTTATTTGAAAAATTAAATTTTTTTGGGAAATATTTATGTCAAAATTATGTTAGGGTTATTTTTTTTATTTTTTGAAAAGTTTCTCTTTATAATAAATTTTGGAAAATAACGAATTTTTATCGAAAAATATTTCTTAAACTAATTAATTCATAATTTTAAGTTATATTTTAATTTTATTTTAAAGAATAATTAGTTCAAATATTCATAAATTAATCCAATTTAGGTCATTGGATTCAATTTCACATAGAAATTTTATATAAAACATTTCAAAATTTTGAACGTTTTCACTTTAAAAAGTCGCTTTCTCATCGCGTATGTGAGATTAATTTTTAATTAATTATTTACACTTATAAGAATTTAATTGAAAGAAATGGATTTAATATTTGAAATAAGAATAATATATAATGTATAATAACATTAATATAATTTTTTACCAAAATTATTAGGGAAAACAGTTAAAATTAATCATGGTGATTAAGAGAAAAACAAGTTTACTAAGGAACTAAAATTTAAACTTAAGGTTAAAAAAGACCTAGAATTTTTTTCAAAACCCATTGGATATCCTTATTTAGACCATATATTTAATATTATATATAGTTTTACATTATTTGATCCATTTGAAATGGAAATAACTTGGGTGAAATTCCCTCTTTCAAATATTCACTAGTTTTCCACTCACCCCAATTAGAAAAGGCCTCCCACTCAACTCATATCTTCACACATCTCAAGACATTTTTATTAGAAAATACCCACCCAAGTAACATATAAATTTACATAAAATCATCCTAAAATACTTAATTTTTTCTTAAAACCATCCAAGTAATTCATTTGGTAAAAACCAAAATGAGATACTTGAAGAAGGGTAACTTTTATCAAGGAATGTTTTTGTTTTATTAATTCCTCCAAACTATTAAATTATTTTTATATAAAAATTATATAATAACATAAGTATCTTAATTATACTTATATTTTGTTATTTTAGTGGTAAAACCTACAATAAAAAACACTTCCATCAAATGGGTTACGAAATCGTCGTTCGTGTGTATGGTGGAGTACCACATCCCGAAACGATATCGTTCATTTTTCCATTAAGACCTATCAAAGTTGGGAATAATGATGTAAATGAGGTTTATATTTTATATTTATTATTTTAATTATGTTAATAGTATTTTTAAATTTTTATATCAAATATACCTTTATGCTTTCCATCTGATGGGAATACAATAACATTGTTCGTGTGTACGAAAAACTAATGCCTCGTGAAATGATGTGATTCATTCAGGATTTACATGAAATATATTAAGGATGGTTTTAATAAAAATATGTTCCATATATGACTTAAAAAAAGTCTATAATGATAATATCTCATATAATTTTCTTTCTTTCACTCCAAAAAAATGGAAACACTTTTCATGCGTACGTGCGACCTACCATCTCTATGAACGGTGTATTTAATTTCCTATTTAAATATCTTATATATTATTATAAATACATATATAATGAATGAGTATGATATTTATATATTTTTTATCATTCTTGAGATTATGAAATCATTATTAAAGTGAGAGGATAAAAAATATAAGAAATCAAATCATATACAAAAAAAGAAGTTATTATCTGAAATGTAACTTTAACATGGAATTCTTAATAAAAGGGTAATGAAAGGTCATAATAAAATAATATATCGTAATATATAAATGAATATAGTTATTTAATATATTTATAATAAAATAAAATTTATTATACAAGAGGATTGAACAAGTACAACAGAAGTTAATACATAAGGTAAGGAATTTTTGTCCCTTTTATTTTCCATGAGACACAAGCCATGTTCACCACCTATTTGTTATATTTAGCGTATTTACTAACCATGTATGTATTTTATGATTGTTATAAAGATAATTATTGGGATTTAATTTTCCATTTTAGGATCTCTCTTTCATGTGGTTATGGTCTCAATGTCACCAAAGCGGTAAGGTAATTTTGTCTCTATTTGCCTTATTTGAGACACATGTTATGTTATGAACCTATATTATTTTATAAGATATATATAAATACCCTTTTATATTTTATATCATGACTATAATTATTATATTTAAACATTCATGTAATTTGATTCTTTCAGGGGGATTAAGATTCAATGTTAACAAAGTGGTTGGATTTTATTACTATAATTTCATCAGTTATGAGGATTGTTTATGATTATTCTTCCATTGATGAAATATATCAATAATTATAATAAATTAACTTATACTATGTTTATTAATGATATATTCATGTAATAATACCAATTTTACACTCTTTTTAACTTAAAATTATTTAGAAAATATTTTTATGAAAATATGAATTTATCACTCTATTCAGTTGGTAAACTGTTTTATTTCAAAACTAAATTTTATATTTATTTTTCAAATGATATTTTAGTAAAATTATCAAGGAAAAGGATTTTGAATTTTTTTATTTTTTAAAAAGTGTTTAAAATGGTTTTCAACAATACCTTTATAAGTTTTAAAGGTTATTTTCAAAGAAAAATGTTGTCAAAATGTCTTATGATTTAAAAATATTTTTTTTTCAAAATAAAAAGGATATTTTTATTAGAAAATGTTTTAAATGATTTTAAAGATTACTTCATAATTTTTTAAAGTTGTTTTCAAATAAAATTATTTTGAAAATTTTTTACTTATTAAAAAAGATATTTTCAAAGAAAGTTTATTTTCTTTAAGAAATTCTCTAAGTGATATTTTAGAATCCTTCTCTATATAAGATGACATCATTTGATATTGTTTCTAATTTACTAAGGATATGATCCAAGGAAACCATTATTATTATTTATTTTAATGTTTTATTTTTATAATGACATGTGTCATACGAAATCCATTTCTCTTCCATGGGTTATATGCTTCTGAAACCCACTTCTTTTCATAGGTTATACTATGATTAAATGATTATGAAACCTATATCTTTTCCATATGTTAAGATATAATTAAGTGTTTCTGACACCCATTTCATTTCCTGGGTCATGATATGTTGAATGTTTATTATCTGGTGTCATAAATATGTATGATTTCATTATGTGATATATCTACCTCTAATGGATGGGGTAATGATAAATTTTATATGAGCTCAGATGGTACATGGGTGGTTAGCCCATGAACATAAAAGAGGGTATACAGGTGGCCAACCCAAGTTTGTAAAGTAGGTAACATAGGTGTTCATCCCAAGCCTAACATTTTATGAATGTCTTGGTGGTTATATTTGACATAATATCTTCTATGAGTGTGTGTATTCCACAAATATATGTCTTATGCCGTTGTTTTGCTCTAAGGACTCATGTTATTTGATTTCATTATAATTCATGTGTTATAAACTGCTAATATTTATTCCATGATTTACTTTTATCTTCTCTAATATGTAGGGTATGATTTTATAATGTTATGACCATGTTGTCATTCCCTTATTCTCATGTCCTATTCATCTACCTTCCTTATTTACCCTTAATGAGAATTTGAGCTCACCCTTTATTTTGAATTCTTTCCACAGGATATGAAGATATTTACTTTGTATGACGAGTATAAGAAGGTTGATAGTGATGAATAATGTAGTGGTAGATTATTTAGTTTACTTATGGACCAATGTTATGTTTCCATGTTTCCAAAGGCACTAAACTAATATGGTATTTGGACATGTTTTTTGTAATGAAATAAATATTCTAAAAAAATGATGTAATGTCAATGTATGTTAATCCTAGGTTTTTATAATGATATTTTATTAGTTTAGAATATCAAAAATCAATTCCCTTATTCAATAATCGATGTTGGATTTATACAAATAAAGTCAATCCATGCCTAATATGATATAAATTCAACCATAGGAAGAATGAAAATATTTACAGGTAACACATTCCAACTAATTTCAACCGAAGAGGAATTACACACTTGAGATATGATCATCATACCATTAGGTGTTTTCACTAATAATTCCATTGTAATCATCTTTTTGTAATAATTATACCTTTAAAAAATTCTTTAGATATGAAAGAATGGGTATATACAATGTAAAATAAGACATTAGTTGTTATAGAGTGGATGGTAAGTGTACCATTCACCATGTCATTATCGCACCCCTCATCAAAAATAGTTATCAAATTGTAACACCCTAATATTTTATGAGAAATATTTTTTATGTCTTATGTTATACACAACACCAAAGGAATCTTTCACAGCACACAATACGGACTTGGCTTGCATTACACGCAATCACGACCTTCCTCGATAGCGTGTGTAGTACGCAATACCGGGTTTCACTAAACAACGATATATTATTATGAACTGGCCATTATGAATATTATTTACTACATTTTTAATTTTATTATTTATCTTACACATTTTCTAGAACATGGTAAGAGATCAAAATAATTTTTTCGGGTAAAATAAGTATTTTTCAAAAAATGCGGTTTTGCCGCCTTTTGATGGTGCACCCACATTAAATCTAGTTTTGACATGTTTATAAGTTCAATTTGACAAAATAAAATTCTTATTTTGAATCAGGATATAAAAATTTACTTTAGATAAATTTTTGATATTTTTCTGAAAACTTTCATATTTTGATGAATAGTAAAAATACGCTAATTTTTAATTAAAAACAACTTTTTCCACTGAGATAATTTATATGGTTAAATTATAATATTGAATGGTTTTAAAGTATAAATAGAATATATTTTTACCATTTAATATAATGTATGTCATTATCATTAATTTCACATTGAATTCATAGGTAAAAACATTTCAATCTTTGGCAATGTTTTAACTTTTAAAACACGTTTTCTTAACAATGAGATTTATTTTAAATTAATTACTGCAACTTATATGTTTTGAATTTTGAAAAATGGATTCCATATTTGGAATCAGTGGGTCCAAATTATGTTAATAGGCTACTTTTTATTTTTGGGCATTATGAATAGTAACTACGGTAAATTTTATTTACCATAGTTAAAGGTAAATCGGGTAATTAAGGGTAAATATAAGATTACAAAATTACTTTAACACCTTCCAAAATTTTATTGGATGACTAAAAGTAGACCCATATCACCTAAGGGTCGGATTAGATTCATTTAATGGACTTTTGACCATGAAAATAATTTAATTATTATTAAAACCAAAGAATGTGACAACATGTCACTTTCTTAAATTTTATAAATATAATAATTTTAATTTAGTGATAAAATTAATGAAACTTCAAACATGAATAGTCTCCAGAAAGATAATACAATTATCTACATCATAGGAATTTAATTATAATTTTTAGGGATTAAATAATTATCATTAATTATCACATAATAGTGATGTTGAAATTATTTTATTAATTAAAATATCAAATAAATGGTTTTAGAAATATTAAAATAAATATTATATGAACTATTTAATGTGATAAAGTAATTTTCTAGATACATATGACATTTTATTAATCTATTAAAGCTTTTAATGAAAACATATCTTATGTATATATTTTATTTAAATTCAAATAAATGAATAGTGTCAAAACTGACACTATTGTTATTTTATAAAAATAACATATTATAAAATTGTTTAAAAATAAAAAAAATATTTAAAAATTATAAATTAACATTTATATGGTCTAAAATGTCATAAAGTTTCAAATTAAGGAAAATTCACAACACATGTGTAATTATTTATAATAATTTAAAATTTAGAATATTATTACCACAAATAAAAGTAAATTGGTAAATAAGGATAAATCAAGTTGATAATGTTTAAAATAAATTCCTAACATGTTTAAATTTTATTGGTTGATGATATTACAACCCTATCTCATCTAATCTTCTGATATGAGTCATTTTGGAAGTTTTTAAGTGGGGTTGGGATTTAATATAAACTAATATTTCTTATATTTCCAAAGGTGCCCCTCTCCTCCCTTATAAAAGGGCACCTCCTCCCTCTCCTAATCACACCAATTTGATCCTTCAAGCTCAGCCAATCCCTACCCATTTTACTTCCCCAGTTCCCTAGAAACATCCTAGAGGTCCTGGTCTCCTTCAAAGACCAATTGTAGTGCCGTAAGAGGAGGTCTCAAAGAGGCGCTTCAAAGAAGAGGTAATGTACGTTACCGATTCTTTCAACTTTATTTCTTCTTCCACTTATTATTATTTAGTTGTTTCATTATGAATTAATAACATCAGTATCAATCATATACTGATATGTTATTATAAGTATGAAACAACCCTATTTCACCATCTATCCATCCTACGGAAAACGAAATCACCGCGCGTGCGTACGTACGGAATACCGTCTCTACGCCGTGGTGTAATCTATTTTCCATCACCACCTTACTTGGATGGGTAAAATGGTGCAAATAAATAACTATATATGATTATTGTAAATTGGTATTGATTCTGAAATAGTATACATATACTCCAATACAATTCCACGATCATGGGAACGATATCATCGCTCGTGCGTACGTACGGAATACCGTCTCCACGATGTGATGTGATTCGTTCTACATGATCTTCATTTCATAATGATTATATAAATGAATTTAATGAATAAATATGATATATAGTACACTAATACCATTATGTAAATGAGGTATCTATAACCTAAAGAGAAGAATAAGAATTTATTCGACAAAACACGCATAAGAACAAAAAGTAATAAACACCCGAATAACAAGTAATAATGAAATATTACTAATAAGAAGCTAAGAATATGACCATATATGATATCATAACAATAAGTGTGATTACAGAATAAGTCAATAACATTATTTAAATCATTATACAGGAGGTTCAGACACTTACGAAGCAAATCAAACCTAAGGTAAGGGAAAATATCACAATCTCATTTTTATCCGAGATTGTTTATACTTTGGTATTTACTGGGGTGTATTTTATCATCCACATCCATGTTACCTCAATATGTAATATTTTTTCCATCCACATACAATTGTTTAAATCCAATTTTACCCTTCGGTGAGTTTTTAGTAAAGGATATGAAAGGAATCTTTTTTCATTTTTCGTACGAAGTACTTTTTACTTTTCTGACAAAAGTACGAGAAGAATTTTTTTTAACTTATACGGAATGAATGGATTTTTCAAACATTGTTTACAAGAATCTTCCTTTACAAGTTTTCATGTTTATTTTTAATCAACTTATATTAGTTTAAATTTGTATGACTTGTTAAGAAAGGAATTTTTTTTAAAGTAGAAAGGATATTTTCCTCAAGAATGGAGTTCAAGTTTTTTTTATCAAAATTATTTTCCATCTAAGATAATATCGAGTTCTATTTCTATCCCTATTATTAAATTGATTTGAGTATGTTGTGATGGAATTATTTTTATGAATTCCTTTATCTTATATGAATTGTTTTATGATGTCACGATGTTTAAGAATCCCATTTTTATTACATGGGTTATGAAATGATGTATGATTTATGATTTTGTGGCAAACATAAGAATGGTATCATTATGAGATGGGTGGGACCTATATCTCCCTCCGATGCATTGGGTAAAGATTTTATATCTCATGATATAGAGATGGCTAGAATGGCAGGTTAAACCAGTTCAGTCAAACAGGACTGAAAAGAGGAGTGAACTCGGTTCAGAAATGGACTTTTTCCACTAAGATAGTCTTGGAAATGAGTCTTGACTGATAAAAAATGTTTCTCTATGATTATGTGTGTATGCCACAAAGTTTCATGTTTTAAGTTATGATTATTGGGACTACATTTCACTACCATGATTTATCCCATGTTATGAAATTATGATCTCTTTTGCAGGGTAAGATTTTCAAAATGTCATGTTCTTATGAATTTGATGTAATTGATATTTATTTTGTTTACCCTTAATGACCATTTGAGCTCACACTTTTGTATTTTTTCTTTCCCCAGGTCAGGAAGAAGGGTATTAAGTAAGATATTCCAAAAAGGGACTATAGATATGATGAAATAAATGGGAGACAGTGTAGATGCTTTATGAACCAGTTGTTTATGTTTCCCAGTTTCTAAAGACACTATACCTATACGGTCATTTCATGGTTTTGTTATATGTTGTAATAAGTATGATTCAATTTTGAAGTATTAAACCTGTACGTAAAGTATGGGTCATTATAGTTGGTATTAGAGGAAAGGTATAGTCAACCTTTAGAAACTAGGATGTGAAAGCCTTAGTAAGAAACCTAAGGATATGTCTAAGAATAGAACACAATATTAGTGTTTTAGAAATGGCCATGAACAACCTATGATAAGACATTAAGTGTGAAATTTTATTCTTGATTATGTGGTTCTACTATTATAATTAGTGTTGCTCACACTATTCTCCTTGGTTTTAGTCAATGTATGGAACCCGAAGAAACCATGTTGATGCGGAATGCGACGGGCAATGCAATGATTGTCCCCATGAGCAACCAAAAGTTATGGGAGTTGGAATGGAAAATCTTGTAGCCATGCTCACACAACTTTCTCAAGCTATGAATCATGCTAGACTTCCAAATGAGAAAAGGAAGAAGCAACATTCTGTCGAATCCTTCATGAGGTAGCGTCCACCTTCATTCAGTGGGTCTTCTGATCCATTAGTGGCTGAACAATGGATCAACACCACTGAAAAGATATTTTCAGTTCTTCAATGTTCTGAACATGATAAAGTCATCTTAGTAGTGTATCATTTGGAAGGTGATGCTGATCAATGGTGGAATCTTATTAAGAATACAAGGCAAAGGGATGAAATTGAGTCCATGGAATGGGACGAGTTCAAGAACTTATTTTTCAATAAGTATTTCCCTCATATTCTTAAAACAAAGATGGAGAAGGAGTTTCTTGAACTAAATCAAAAGGATGATGAATCCGTTGGTACCTACAAAGCAAATTTTACAAGACTTGCAAGGTACGCTTCCGGAATTATTATCCAACCTGAGAGTAAGATCGATCGATTATTTAGTGGCTTAAAACCAAGTCTTCGAAGGGCGTTAGCCATAAGGGACTTCAATAGCTACAAGGAAATTGTTCGATATGCTCTCAAGGTTGAGATGGAGATTCGTGTAACCCATCAATCACATGGGTTTGATAAGAAGAGGAAAATGGAATTCAAAGGAAAATCTAAAGACCACACTGAAAAGAAGATGATTTTTCCCTTATGATCAAAGTGTGGAAAGAAACATGGAGGCAATTGTCTTAAGGGTACAAGAAAATGTTATAAGTGTGGAAAAGAAGGTCATCGGGAAATTGAATTTCGAAATAATGGGAAGAAGATGTCTAATGATGCAAACAAAGGAAGGGATACACAGAATGATCCTACTACACTTCAATGTTTCAAGTGTAAGGAGATGGGGCATTATGCCAATCAATGCCCAAATCCAAGGGTTGATGATGATGATCGACGTCAAAAAACTCTTAAGGCCAAAGAAAAAGGAAAGTCACATGCAATTACTATCGGCGATGTGGAGTACGACAACGAAGTGGTGAGTGGTACACTTACCGTCAACTCTAAAGTAGAAAATGTTTTATTTGATTCTGGATCCACCCACTCTTTTATTTCTGAAGAATTTTCTAAGGGTATCACCGTATTACCTCAACAATTAGATGTTTAGTTGGATGTGACAAGTCTTAATGGCACAACAGTCGCATAAAAAGTTTACAATTCTTCTCCGATTGAAGTTTGTGGGAAAGTGATTCCTGCAAATATTTTGGTCCTTTCTATAGTGGAATTTGATGTGATTCTTGGCATGGATTGGCTTTCTTTATATGGAGCTAATATCAATTGCCAAAGGAGGGAAGTCACATTTCATATTCCAGATCAATCTATGATCGTCTATCGATGCAAGGATGAGCATAACCTTCCAGTGGAAATTACTTCCATCTTATGGGTCTTGATTCCACTAAATGAAGGTTATTTATCTCAAATGGTTGGTGAGAAACTCACGATTAAGAATATGCCCATTGTATCGGATTTTGACGATGTCTTTCCAGAGTAATTTCCAGGTCTTCCACCAAATTGTGAAGTTTAGTTTTCAATAAAACTCGTACCAGGTTCTTTGCCTATTTCAAAGACACCTTATAGAATGTCCCCAATTGAGTTGCAGGAATTGAAGAAGCAACTCCAAGAGAATCTTGATAAAGGATTCATACGCCATAGTGCGTCTCCTTGGGGAGCACCTATTCTGTTTGTTAAGAAGAAAGATGGATCAATGAGACTCTGCATTGATTATCGAGAACTTAACAAGATCACTATCAAGAACAAATATCCTCTCCCACTCATTGATGACCTATTTGACCAACTACGCGGAGCTAAATACTTTTCCAAGATTGATCTTCGTTCAGGGTATCATCAATTAAGGGTCAAAAGGGAGGATATACCAAAGACGACTTTTCGTACAAGGTATGAACACTATGAATTTATAGTGATGCCATTTGGTCTTACTAATGCCCCTTCTATCTTCATGGATCTGATGAATAGAGTCTTTAGAGACTATCTTGATCAGTTTGTGGTAGTCTTTATAGATGATATTCTTTTCTATTCAAAGATCAAGAAAGAACATGAAGATCACTTGAGAATTGTATTAAAGACCCCAAGAAAGGAGAAGATTTATGAAAAATTTACCAAGTGTGAATTTTGGCTTCAAAAAGTTGCATTTTTGGGTCACATAATCTCAAAAGAGGGGATATCTGTGGATCTAGCAAAAACAGAGGTTATCGAAAGATGGTCGAGACCAACAACAGTAACTGAGATCCGAAGTTTTCTTGGTTTGGCTGGATATTACCGATGTTTTGTGAAATATTTTTCAAGGTTATCTAACCCACTCAACAAGTTGAATCGAAAAGGTGTTAAGTTTGTTTGGATGGAGGAATGTGAAGAAAATTTCAATGAGCTAAAAAGAAGGTTAGCCAGTGCACCTGTGCTCACACTACCTTGCCGTGGAGAAATGTTTGTGATCTACAGTGATGCATCCAAGAAGGGGCTGGGATGTGTTCTCATGCAAAATGATATGGTGATAGCTTATGCCTCACGACAGTTGAAAATCCATGAGAAAAATTACGCAACTCATGATTTGGAGTTAGCTGCGGTAATCTTTGCATTAAAGATTTGAAGGCATTACCTTTATGGTGAAAGGTGTGATATTTATACTGATCATAAAAGTTTAAAGTATATTTTCACACAAAAGTAGATGAGTATGCGTCAAAGAAGTTGGTTGGAGCTGATTAAGGATTACGACTGCTCAATCCATTACCACCCTAGGAAAGCAAACAAGGTACCAGACACATTAAGTCAACAAGACCATGCTAGCTTATCCATGATGAGGATCACAAATGATCCAATATTTATGGATTTACAAAGGATGGATCTTGGAATTTTAATGGAAGGGGAGAAATATTATCTTTCTCAAATGAATGTTCAACTATCTATACATGTGAAGATTCAAGAGGCACAGAAAGAAGATGTCGAGTTACAAAAGAAGGTGAGAAATGTTCCTGAATTCAACCTTGATTGTGATGGGATAATAAAGTTCAGGAATCGGGTTTGTGTTCCTCCCATCCCCAAATTAAAGAAGGAGCTGTTGGATGAGGCTCATAGTTCTTCATTCTCTATTCATCCTGGAAACACAAAGATGTATAGGGACCTAAAAGATTAATTCTGGTTAGATGGAATGAAAAGAGATGTTGCTGAATATGTCTTTCGATGCTTGGTTTGTCAGCAAGTTAAAGGTGAGAGACAAAAGTATAAGGGGATGTTACAACCATTACCCATACCAGAATGGAAATGGGAAAACATCACTATGGACTTTGTCACTAGACTTCCTAAAACATCCAAAGGCAATAATGCTATCTGGGTCATAGTTGATCGTCTTACAAAGTCTGCACACTTCATTGCTATTAGAGAGGTTTTTCTCTAGATCAGATTGCTAGGATATATGTAAAGGAAGTGGTAAGATTGCATGGAGTACCACTTTCTATTATATCTGATCGGGATCCGAGGTTTACCTCCAAGTTCTGCCAAAGTCTTCAGAATACTCTGGATACAGAGTTGAGTTTCAGCACTGTTTATCATCCTCAGAGAGACAGTCAGTCTGAGAGGACAATTAAAACTATAGAAGATATGTTGAGAGCTTTCTCTATAGATTTCAAAGGTGGTTCAGATCAACACCTACCTTTGGTGGAATTTTATTATAATAATAGCTTTCACTCCAGTATTCAGATGGATCCTTATGAAGCTATCTATGGAAAGAAATGCAGGACTCTAACTTGCTGGGATGAAGTTGGGGAAAGAAAGCTATTAGGACCTGATCTCGTTGATGAAATGGCAGAAAAGGTCAGATCTATTCAACAACACATAAGAGCAGCTCATAGTCGATAGAAAAGTTATGCCGACAACTGAAGAAAAGACCTAGAGTTTGAAGTGGGTGATAAAGTGTTCTTACGAATATCTCCCTGGAAGAGGGTAATGAGATTTGGAAAGAAGGGAAAGTTTAGCCCTAGATATATCGGTCCTTTTGAAATTCTGGATCGTGTTGGGAAGGTAGCCTACCGATTGGTGCTTCCACCGAATCTCTCTCAAGTTCACGATGTGTGCCATGTATCTCTCCTGAGAAAGTACATACCTGATCCTTCACATGTACTCAGCTCAGAAGTTATACCGCTGGTGCAAGATCTTTCTTATAAAGAACAAACGATAGAGATCCTGGATCATAGAGAAAAAGTCCTATGGGACAAGACCACTCACTTGGTGAAAGTTTTATGGAGGAACCACCAATTAGAAGAAGCTACATGGGAACTTGAGGATATGATGAGGGAGATGTATCCTCATCTGTTTGTAATGAAGTGACGAATTTCGAGGGTGAAATTCATTTTAAGGGGGGTAGAATGTAACACCCTGAGATTTTATGAGAATTTTTTTTATGTCTTATGTTATACGCAACACCAAAATAATCTTTCATAGCACACAATACGGACTTGTCTTGCATTACACGCAATCACGACCTTCCTCGATAGCGTGTGTAGTACGCAATACCGGGTTTCACTAAACAACGATACATTATTATGAACTAGCCTTTATGAATAGTATTAACTACATTTTGAATTTTATTATTCATCTTACACATTTTCTAGAACATGGTAAGAGAACAAAATAATTTTTTCGGGTAAAATAAGTATTTTTCAAAAAATGCAGTTTTGTCGCCTTTTGATGGCTCACCCACATTAAATCTAGTTTTTGATATGTTTATAAGTTCAATTTGACAAAATAAAATTCTTCTTTTGAATCAGGATATAAAAATTTACTTTGGATAAATTTTTGATACTTTTCTGATAACTTTCATATTTTGATGAATAGTAAAAATACGCTAATTTTTAATTAAAAACAACTTTTTCCATTGAGATAATTTATACGGTTAAATTATAATATTGAATGGTTTTAAAGTATAAATAGAATATATTTTTCCCATTCAATATAATTTATTTCATTATCATTAATTTCACATTGAATTCATAGGTAAAAACATTTCAATCTTTGGCAATGTTTTAACATTTAAAACACGTTTTCTTAACAACGGGATTTATTTTAAATTAATTACTGCAACTTATATGTTTGGAATTTTGAAAATGGATTCCATATTTGGAATCAGTGGGTCCAAATTATGTTAATAGGCTACTTTTTATTTTTGGGCATTATGAATAGTAACTACGGTAAATTTTATTTACAATAGTTAAAGGTAAATCAGGTAATTAAGGGTAAATATAAGATTATAAAATTACCCTAACACCTACCAAAATCCTATTGGATGACTAAAAGTCGACCCATATCACCTAAGGGTCGGATTAGATTCATTTAATGGACTTTTTTCCATGAAAACAATTTAATTATTATTAAAACCAAAGACTGTGACAACATGTCACATTCTTAAATCATATAAGTATAATAATTTTAATTTAGTGATAAACTAAATGAAACTTCAAACATGAATCGTCTCCAGAAATATAATACAATTATCTACATCATAGTAATTTATTTAATATTTTAGGGATTAAATAATTAACATTAATTATGACACAATAGTGATGTTGAAATTATTTTATTAATTAAAATATCAAATAAATGGTTTTAAAAATATTAAAAATAAATATTATATGAACTATTTAATGTGATCCACTAATTTTCTAGATACATATGACATTTTATGAATCTATTAAAGCTTTTAGTTAAAACATATCTTCTGTATATATTTTATTTAAATTCAAATAAATGAATAGTGTTAAAATTGACACTATTGTTATTTTATAAAAATAACATATTATAAAATTGTTTAAAAATCACAAAAATATTTAAAAATTATAAATTAAAATTTATATGGTCGAAAATGTCATAAAGTGTCAAATTATGGAAAATTCACAACACATATGTAATTATTTATAATAATTTAAAATTTAAAATATTATTACCACAAATAAAATTAAATTGGTAAATAAGGATAAATCAAGTTGATAATGTTTAAAATAAATTCCTAACATGTATAAATTTTATTGGTTGATGCGATTACAACCCTATCTCATATAAGCTTTGGATATGAGTCATTTTGGAAGTTTTTAAGTGGGGTTGGGATTTAATATAAACTAATATTTCTTATATTTCCAAAGGTGCCCCTCTCCTCCCTTATAAAAGGGAACCTCCTCCCTCTCCTCCTCACACCAATTTTAGCCTTCAAGCTCGGAAAATAACTGCCCATTTCACTTTCCCACTTCCATAGAAACATCCTAGAGGTCCTGGTCTCCTTCAAAGACCAATTGTAGTGCCCTAAGAGGAGGTTTCAAAGTGGCGCTTCAAAGAAGAGGTAATGTCCGTTACCAATTCTTTCAACTTTATTTCTTCTTCCACTTCTTCTTATTTAGTTGTTTAATTATGAGTTAATAACATCAGTATCTCTAATATAATGATATGTTATTATAAGTATTAAACAACCCTATTTCACCATCTATCCATCCTACAGAAAATGAAATCACAGCGCGTGCGTACGTACGGAATACCGTCTCCACGCCGTGGTGTAATCTTTTTTCCATCACCACCTTACTTGGATGGGTATAATTCTGAAAACAAATAACTATATATGATTATTGTAAATTGGGTTACTATATTAACCTTATCATTAAGTATTAACTCTTAGTTAATTAGTTTGACATTTACCATGTCACTTTGTATTTTTATATTATATAGTTAATAAACTTACTATATACATCCAAGAGACCCCCAAGTGGTCCATTAATGATATACCTATCATTATATAAGTCTCGTGGCGGAACCTTATATTTTTAGGAATTTAATATCAATTAATAATATAATATTTGTTTTAAAAACTCTTTTATGTCAATTTTGACACTATTCAATAGTTGATTTTTGTGAAACTCATAAAAGAATAATTACATCGCAAAAAGTCAATTACATCAATCCTAATATGTCATATTATCCTATAAAATTAGTATAATGCATTAAAAGTCTTAAATTATATTTATTTGGGTATTTATAATATCAATTATTTTAATTTTTCACTATTATGGTAATTACTGCATCATCATTGTGTCATAAATATATTAAATTATTTAATGTATAAAAATTATAAATAAAATATAATTATGTATGAAATCCTATTATCTTTCTAATGAATATTTACAATCGAATTTATCTTATGAATAACCCTATATTAAAAATGTTTTAGTAAATAAACTTTGATTTTAACTCTTTTAACTCTTCTTTGAATTAAATAATAATAAATGTCCTAATCTAATCCAAGTGGACCTAAATGGTAATATTTTATTCTGAAGGTTGTTTTTGGTCGAGATAAACTTGTCCAATAGAATTAGGACATGTTTTAGGGTAATATTAATATCATTTTTACCCTTAATTACCCTATTTACTTTTATCCGTGGTAAATAAAAGTAAAAAGTTACTATTCACCAACAATTATTTTCATCTCATTGAACCTAATTTTAATTCTTGATATTAACCGTGTCTCTCAGATTTTCAAAATTCCATTCACAGAAGAGGCAAAATTATGTTTTATGAAAAATTCAGTTTTTTTAACTACTACTTAGTAGTTTCACTATTCATCAAAAATTGAAGTTTTTCAGAACAATGCCAAAATTTCACCCTAAGCTATAATTGATATTCCGAATTCAAAAATGATGCCTATTTTACAAAATTCTAAACATATAAGTTGAATTAATTAATTTTATAATTAATTCCTGCTGTCACAACAAATTGCGTGTTTTTAAGAAACAATATATATCAAAAGATTGACAATTGTTTAGGTCTAATTTCAAAGTGAAATTAATTCTAATGAACACCATTGGATAAAATGGTAGAAATATATTCTAATTATACTTTCAAACCACTCAATAATATAATTTATCATTATAAATTATTTTGATTTAAAAAGTTGTTTTTAATTAAAAGTTAGTAATTTTCACTATTCATCAAAATATAAGTGTTATCCGAAAAGTTCCAAAATTTCATCCTAGGATAAATTCGATATTCCAAATCCGAAAATGAAGTCCATTTTGAGAGATAGAATTTATAAAATTTCAAAAATTAGGTATTACTATTTATAACGGCTAGTTTGATTGGTTGTGGTGTGTTAGAATCTCGAAGTTGCGTACAATGTATGCCATTGCATTATTCGAAGGGAAACATACCGTGGAAGCTTGGGGTGTTACAGAAAGGATCTTGAAACATTATTAATGATGATAATTTATAAGGATATAATATTCTTAGACATATAAAGAAAGGAAATGGAAATCATAAAGGAAGAAAAATCATCATTCCTTTCTCCAATTATTTCTCAACAATACCCTATGGAATAGGTAAAGGATTATCAAAGAAATGATGTGGAAATTTAGAAGAAGATGGAATCTATCAGAATGGGGAAATCCTCAATGTTAAAAATTGAAGAGAAAGGAGTCATATGATTTGTGTCAATAGTATGTGTACCATAAAATGTTGATATAAAGAGCCAGGTTTTGAATGATTCACATAGCTTGACCTTCTCTATTCAACCAGGGAAAAAAGATTTATTGATATATCCAAGAGAATTATTGGTGGGATAATATAAATATGAATATCTATAGATATATATATCAAAGAACCTCGTATATCAGAAAGTGGAGGATAAAAGTAAGAATTATAATGGGATGATACAACCATTACCTATGCCTACATAAAAATGTGAAAAAATCACCAAAGACTTTTTTATTAGACTTATAATGGAATATAGAGGAAATAATGATATATGGGTTTTTATGGATCATCTTACCAAGACAACTCAATTTATTTAAATTTGGGAGGACTTATCACTCGATCAAATTACATGTATATACATCAAATAAGTAGTGAGGCTACATAGAGTACCATTATTGATGGTATCTGATCAAGATCTGAGATTTAATTCCAAGTTCTGGAAAATTATACAACATGCTCTAAAAACTGAGATGAACTTCAGTATGGACTATCACCCTCAAACTGAATTCTAGTCTATGCATACCATTTATACATTGGAATTCTTATTTAGAGCATGGTTATTGGATTTCAAATTAGGATGTGATAAACATATTCCACTGGTTGAATACTCTTACAATAATAGTTTCCACTCAATCATCCAAATGGATCCATATGAAGATCTTTATATAAGAGATGTATAACAACTACATGTAGGGATGAAGTTAGTGAAATTAAGCTACTAGGACCTAAAATGGTCAAAGAAATGATATAAAAGGTTAAGTCCATTCAGTAGAACATAAGGGCTTCCAAAATTTAACATAAGAGCTATGCAGAAAATCATCAACAAGACTTAGAGTTTAAGGTTAAAGGTAAGGTATTACTTTACATATCTCCATAGAAGTGAGTCATGAGATTTGGGAATAATGGAAAGCTATGTACTAGGTATATCAAACCCTTTGAGATTATTGATTGCATCAGAGCTGTGGTACATCAATAAGCACTTCTACCAACCATATATCAAGTACATTATGTATTCCATGTATCCCTCATAAAAAAGTACACACCAAATCCCTCACATGTTCTAAATTCATAAGCGGTATAACAATAAAATGATTTATCTTATAAGGATCATTTAGATAATATCTTGGATAGAATAGATAAAGTTATACACAATAAGACCACTCACCTGGTTAAATTAATATAGAGGAACAAAAAATATGAAGAGGAGACATGGGAACCGGTGAAAGTGATGAAGCATAACCACCCTCACCTATTTGTTCATTCATATGTAAAATGAAATTTTAAGGGAAAAATTTCATAAGGGGCGAATAATTTAACTACATGATATTTTTATGAAATATTTCTCTTCAAATAATTTTATTTCTTTGGTAGCTTATATTGCACATTGCATGAAGTTTAAACGAACCAAGATATACTTCTAAAATATTATTATTTTAACATGATAATTATAAAATATCCATTGAATTAGAAGTTATGAATATGATTAACCATATTATAAAATATATTTATTAATGATTAGAAAATAAAAACTTTATTTCTCATGTCATTTTAGTCTTCAAAAACATGTTTTCTTCAAAAAATGATTTTACTTATTTCAATGAGAAAATTAATATAATTAAAAATAACATTTATTAAAATTTAACTGAGAAAATATAATTCTTTTTTGAATTCAACATGTAAAAATTATCTATTGATGAATTTTTGAGAATTTTATGAAAATATTTATTTTTATTGAAAACCGTATTTTATTTTTAATGTTTTTTAAAGGTTAAATTATGTTTTGGATTAGTTTTAAATTTTAATTTGTCCAATTTTATTTAAAATAATCCAATTATTATTTTTAAATTGATTTAATACTTGAATTTATTATAAACATATTTTATATTTAAAAATGGGATTTTCCTCAAATACTATTTTTGATTGCATTTTCCTGTTTAAATTTAAATAAATTTAAATAAAATTAGAAAAATTATATGTTATAAAATTTTAATACGGATTTCATTTATTGTATTAGTGGGTCGAAATTTAGTAGATATACCCCTTTCATTTTTGGTTAATATAAATAATAACCTTAGTAAATTTTGTAACAATAGTTAAGGGTAAATCAGGTAATAAAGAGTAAAAATAATTTTAGAAGGAATAAAAAATTACCCAAACACATATTGAAATTATATTTTATGTGTAATTTTCAACCAAAATCTTCCTTGGGTATAATTTATGACCATTTGGAGCAACTTAGTTGACATAAATTACTTTATAGTATTTTATTTAAGGAAAAATAACATGTTTCACACTATTAAAATAAATATAATTTGAGAAATTTAAGGTGATCCAAGAATTATATAGATTATAATTACATATATAGGATACAAAAAAAGTTTTTTTGAATTTGACTTATTTTATGATGTTTTTATAGTCAAACTAATTAATAGTATCAAATTTGAGAATAATGATATTTCAATAATGTAATATGTTAATAAATTATTTTTAAAAAATAAATATAGGATCGAAATAGTATATGTAGATTCTCAAATACAAGGGGGGGGGGGTGAATTGTTGGTTTAAAAAATTTCTCTTTTAACCTTAAGGAAATCTATGTTCAATAAAGTCAAACAAGATGAATTCACAAACCCTCTTTAGTTCTTAACTGAGAATCAAATTTGATTAGGGTCCGAAAACATGAATCCAGAAAAGAAACATAAGAAAAATTTAGATAGGGAAATATTATACCTTAAAGCGTATAGAATATTATTTATCAGATTATACAAGTATAAGAAAGTATAAGAAGGTTATAATTTCTTTCTTTAATAAAATTGAAATGAAAAAAAAACTTGTAACAAGAAAAGTACAAGTAAGAAATATTTTATCCCAAAGAGAAGGGTATCCAAAAACCTTGGATAAAGGTCCCTTGATTTATACATTCATGAAAGTCTGTATTACCCACACTAGGGTAAGTCCTCGATAAGAATATCAGAGTTTTTGTTACTATCCCCACAAGAACTAATACTTTAAAGTAGTTGGAAGCTATGCCTTCCTATTCTTGGAAGTCCTCGAACTTTACGGTAGTCAGCACCTCTGTCTTCCTATCCCCGTAAGTCCTTGATTGTACTCAATAATAATTTGAGTCACACAATGAAAGCTGACCAAGTTGTTCACAACAGAACATGATGTTCACAAAATTCAAAAGGCATGAGAATCATTCTATCTCTAGAAATCACTTCACAACATGTAATCTCAAGGATCATGGAACGACAGATAACTTTATCCATTGATAACTATCTCATTTAAATGATATCATTTTATAGGAAAAACTCCAACTACACATCCCACCTCCAACGATGATATTTTTTATTGAATCTTGGAGGGACCTATACACATTCCACTCAACCAATGGTTAGTTAGAAACAAATTTTACAACATAGTTTTATGTACTAAAATCTTGGTAAGCATTATCAGACATAAGAATTAATAAAATGTATAAATACTAATGTATCTTAACCAAAACTGAATAATCAGAGTCTAAGAAAAAATATAATTTAGAGTCTAAATATATAAACAATCTAATTATATAAAACAAAGGATATTCAAATTTTGTTTTTCTAAGAATTAGGAGTCGACATTATGAGGAATGAAAAGTCTAAATTTCAGATAATTCAGAGTCTAAATTTTAGGGAATTCAGAATATGAATTTAAGGGAATTTAGAATCTGAATTTTAGGGAATTAAAAATCTAAATTTCACAGAATTCAGAATATGAATTCCATGGAATTCAGAGTCTAACTTTTAGAAAGACTTGATATCCGAGGAACTATAAGATTCTGAGGTTTTGGATGAGGATCCTAATTTTTGACTTAGTAAAAAATGGTTAGACTAGGTTTTGAGAAAACATTGAATCAGACATTGAAAAACATCTTAAGGATAGAACTTTTCTTAGAGAAAGGAAATTTTCCTTAAGAAAATATTTCTTAGATAAATATAATTTTCCTAAATAAAATGTGTTTGTGATTTTAAAAACATAGAGGAATGAAAAAGTCAAAAGGAAACCTTATTGAAACAATAATATCCCCCTTTTTGGAAAGCCCAAACAATCTTTCTAAAAATAATATAAGGAATATGGATTTTTCTTTTTGACATTAAAATAAAAACTTATCACCCTTTACTTATGAACCATGATGAATAAGATTAACTCCCTATTATGTTATTAAATACCTAAGGATCATATTATTTTCTTTCTTAGAGAAGTAAATCTTTCTTGCATAAGAAAATCTTCTTTAAGTAAACTCCCCTTAATTAATCTCCCCTTCCTTAGGGAATTATCTTCTTTAAACTTAGAATTATTTTGATCATTATTTTCTCCCCCTTTGTGATTTTCAAAAAGTATTTGAGAGAATGAAATAAAATTTTACCTAAAATCTTAGTGATATGTAAGAAAAAAAATGAAGTATAGAAAAACAATTCATTAAGATATGAAAATTGTTACAGGGTAAAAATAAAACAAAAGAGCAGATTGATCTAAAAAATCATTCATCCTTCTTCTCTTTTGGAATGATATTTCTAAGGGCTTACTTTAACCTATTTATCTCTTTGTGATCATCCTAAAACCTCTTGAGCAACTGATACTAATCTTTATTCTTCTTTTCTAGAGCCTTGATTTTTTATTCTCGAGACTTCATAATTTTTTCCTGAGATAGTAGTAGATATTCTTGGTGTTTGAACTTTTCTTCAAACTCAATATTTATTTCTATTTCTCTCTTTAAATTTAGACCAACTGAATTCAACTTACCATTCAAATATTTATCCTCTTGCATCCAGTATGCATTCTATTGATTCAAATTGTCTGAAGGGTTTGAAATTAGTTTCTCCACAGCATCATTTGACTGATCAAAAACATCATTTACAAATTCATTAATATCATCTAAAATTTTCGGATATGAGATTATTGACTTCGACCATTTTGTAATTTCTATACATGATCTCCTATGAGTATCATATACAATAAGATTTTTTTTTAAATATGCCTCAATCTTCATAAAATTTTTCCATGAGAATGCTTATCGAATATGATTTCTAATTGACAGAATGTTTAAGAAACTGGAATCTTGAATCAATACTAGGAATCAATGGATTGGTATTCACTAACTTCATCAAGGTTTGAACAATGAAATCTTGTCCCAAGGAAGACGAAGATTCGAAAGCTGATTCTCTTGCTGGTGAGGATTCTTTTTCAAGCTCTTTAATTTTCCTCTTGAATGATCACCAACATCCTTATTATCTTTTACAAACACAACCTTCTTAGGAATATTAACAACTACCTATTTTCCTTTATCAACTTTGGAAATAATGTTCTCAGCCCTCGGAGACTCATGATCACTATTAGAGATTTCGAATATCTTATCTTTATAAACCTCTTTTTTCTCAGAATATTCCTTAATATCTTCAAGATGAACGAAATCATGGTTACTGCTCTCATCATCAGTAGGTTTTTCAACCTCGTCCTATCCATCATCATCTTTCCCTTGAGAAATTATTATTTTTGACTCAACATGGGATGTTCAGATTGATAGATTATCTAAAGGAATTTCCATATTATTATATTCTTCTACATTCTTAATGACACCATCACTTTCACCTTCTTCCTCTTATTGTTGTTGTTGTTCTTCTTCTTCAACTTTTTTAATTATCTCTTCTTCCACAATAGGTTCTGAAATGTGAATTTTCATTCCTAGAGTTTCTAAAGGAACTATTTCGCAGAGGAAGGATTCTGGTACCGAAATCTGTTCAGAGTCCTTCTCTATATCATTGAGTAAGGATTGGACAATTTATTCTTATGAAATTTTCTTCTTTAACTTCTTCTCTTTTTCTTTCCTTTCAAGTTCTTTAGAAATTTGGATTTTTAAGGACTTTGACTTAGAAGGATCTATTCCAAAGTTGAGTTCTCCTTCCTTTTTTTTCTTTTCTCTCCACTTTTCTACTTCTTCATCAGATAATGTTTTTTTCCTTTCAACTTTTGTGGAGCTGACTAAGATTCTAGAATGAGATCCTTTTCTTTGACTTCTAGTTATTTCTCTTTCCTCTTCTTATATGTTTTCTTGGAATTTTATCCTACTTCCCCGTTTTATCAATGATTGAACTTCACTCTCAGAAAGATCATAAAACTCACCTGATTTTGTACAAAAACTGAATTTCATCCTCCTCAAAGTGTCATCACTTAGTAACATGGTACTTCACCAGATTTACCTTTCTAATGTTAACCAAAAAATCTATTATAAATATATCACTTTTCTTTAGGGAATCCTTATATCCTTTTATTGGGATAAGAAAAACTTGTACCCACAAGTCTAAAATCCCGAAGTTAAAAGATATATGTATGATCTTTGGTGATTTTACTCCCTTGATTCCTAGGAACTCAATTTCCTTTTCCTTCTCGAAGCTTCCTGAATTATCAGGAAACTTGTGAGAGAAAAAAATTTCCTCATGTACATTAGTAATACCAAGAATATTTTCATCCATATTCAATGATAAATAATAGGTTTTCCAATATCTCTTAAACGAATACTTTTCCCTTCCCCCTTATTCATAAAATCTTACTGTATCATAAATCTCTATGAGAAGGTCAGGACAAACCAGATCCTGACTCTTCGGCTTTGAAACACACAAAATTTCCCATCCATTCAGCTTTATAAGTTTTGTAATCAAATAATTGTACATGGTATAGAAATTTGGGTCAACCAACCATTCCCTTTACATATTCCAATACTTTAATTCCTTATTTGATGTCATCTGATTCTACGAGGAAACATCAAGTGACATTCGGAATGTTAGAAAACATAGAAAACTGATCGACCAATTTGAAGAGGAGCAGACCTTCGACGCACAAGGACTTGAAAAACTGATGTTGGAAAAGTATTAGGGTAACCATTATATAGGCTTCAAGATGATGGTTCAACTTCCCAATTTGATCCAACTATTAAAATAAGCTTGATCTGATTTGATGGTTGAGATGAATCCCAAAGAAGGATTTTTTAGGTTCCAATATTTTGAGGTTTTAAGGAAAAATATGATTTATGTAAAGTGAATCCAATAGAATTTTCTTAAAATAATATATAAATACCTACAAGAAAATAAATAATTATGAAAAATTAAATAAGGAAACATACCTTTCGAATTGATTAAAAAGTATTTTTAGTATTGATAAGGTTGTTAAAAAATATTCCAGAAATTTTATTAAGGAAAGGAAATCTTTGATTCTAGAAATTTGGGTTCTAGAAAATTTTATTAAGAAAGAATTTTTTTTTTGTTCCGAAAACATTTATTAAGAATAAGATATTTTGGGATACAACAAATGTACTCACACTATGAAAAAAAGTTTCCTAATGTAAGGAGATAGGTATCAACAAAAAGTTAATATGGAAGATTAACTTACAATTATCATTCCTAAATTTTGTGTAATGTATTTAAATCTTTTGAAGGGTAAATATTTTGTAAAATATCAGTATGTTGATCTTGCATTTTGATGAATTGAAGAATGATATATTCTTTAAGTGTGTGATCCCTAAGAAAATGATTCCTAACATCTATGTGTTTTGCATGAGGGTGATGTGTAGGGTTTTTTCTTAGGGAAATGTAACTTTTATTATAACAAAATATTTGTGTTTTGGTAAAACTCATTTAATATTCTATGAGTGTGTGTTGCATCCACAAAACTTGAGCACATCTACTTCCAGTTGCTACATATTTAGCATCAGTAGTGGAAAGTCCTACTGAGTGTTGCTTCTTACATGGATTAGAAACTAATGAATCTCCTAATAAATAAAATTCTCCAGATGTAATTTTTCTTTCCATTCTACATCAACTAAAATCATATTCTTAATTTTTTTTGAAATAAAATCATTTCCTTAAGAATAGAAAAGTCCTAAATCCATGGTTTCCCTTTAAATAGCAAAAAATTATGTTCACTTATTTTAAATGATATTCCTTTGGATTAGATTGATATTTTGAAAATAATCATACTAAAAACATTAATAATGGATGACTAGATTTTATGTATAATAAACTTCCTATCATACCTCTAAAAGATGTTTGATCTACTGGTTTTCCAGCTTCATCAAGATCAAGAGAATTTGAGTTACTTATTTGAGTGATTATACATTTAGTATTTTCATATCCATATTTATTAAGAATATATTTAATATAATTATGTTGAGATATATACATTCCTTATGGTTTTTGAGAAATTTTATAACCAATAAAAAAAGTAAACTCAACCATCATACTCATTTCGAACCCATATTTCATAAGATTTGCAAACAAATCAGTTAAATATTAACGAGTTGATCTGAATATAATTTCAACAACATATATTTTAACAATAAAAACATTTTTATTATCTTTATTTAAAAAAAATTTGGATAAAAAATTCCCTTAACATAATTATTTTGTAACAAAAATATTTTAATTCTATCATACCAGGCTCTAGGGTCTTGTTTAAGTCCATATAAATCTTTGGTAAGTTTGAAAACATGTTCAAAATGTTTTGTGTTTTCAAATATTGGAGGTTTTTAACAAAAAAATCCTCTTGAACATATCCATTAAGGAAAAAACACTTCACGTCCATTTTTAAAAAAATTGAAATTAAAGAATGCTACACAGGAAAGTAAAATATGAATAAATTTAAGTCTAACTACTAGAGGAAAGGTTTCTTCATAGTTTATTCCTTATAGTTGATTATAGACTTTATCAACTAATCTAGATTTATTTCTTACCATGATTCCATTTTTGTCACATTTATTTTTGAAGACCCATTTTACTCCAATTATAGATGTTTCCTTAGGTCTTTCAACCAAGGTCAAAACTTTGTTCATTTTGAATTTATTTAGCTCATCTTGCATTCCTTTATTCCAGTCATCATCACCTAAAGGTTCATCAGTGATTTTTGGTTCTAATTGAGAAAGGAATGATATATGTTCTAATTCATTTCTTAAAGAACTTCTAGTCCTTACAAGTTGATTTACATCACCAATTATACTGTCACTGGGATGATTCTTAAGAAACAACTGATTTGGGTTTTGTAAAACCTGTAAATCGACATATGGTAGAAAATATTCTAGGTTAAATACTTCAGAAACATTTTCTTGAGAATTTTATTCATTATTAGAATGTTCTATCAGAAGTTTGATAATTATTTTTCAAAAACACATCTGAGGATGTAGGTTGGGGTTGTTTAAAAAAAGGATCAGTTTCATCAAATTTAACATGCACTATTTCTTCAATAGTACATGTATTTTTGTTAAAAACTATATAATCCTTAAAAGTGGTGGAATAGCCTAAGAAAATTCATTCATCAGATTTGGGTGCAAATTTATGTGAATTATATTTAGTATTCAGGATGAATACTTTGCATCCAAATACTTTGATGTAAGAAAGTATAGGCTTTCGACCAGTCCACAATTCATAAGGTGTTTTGTTAAGAAAATGTCTGATTAAAACTCGATTTATAGTATAACAATAAGTATTAACATATTCATCCCAAAAAAAGTTAGCAATATTATTTCCAAAAACATTGTTCTTTTTATCTCTTTAAGAATTCTATTTCTTCTTTCAATGAAACCATTATGTTGAGGATTTCATGGGGTTGATAAGTTACGAGTAATTCCTTTCTTACTACAAAAAGTTTCAAAATATGAATTTTGAAAATTACCACCATGATCACTATGAATAGTTATCAATGGATGATCTTTCTAATTTTTAACTTGGGATCTAAATGTTATAAAATAAGAAAAGGCTTCATATTTCATTACTAGAAAATAGACCCACATAAATCTGGTGTAATCAACAACTAAAACAAATACATAATATTTGTCTCCAATACATCTAGTTTTTGTTGGACCAAAAAGATCCATATGCAATAACTATAATGCATAAGAAGTTGAGACATCACCAATTGATTTAAATATTGACCTATGTTTCTTTCCATGTTGACAAGGATAACAAACTTGTGTAGAATCAAATATAATCTCCTGTAGATCCTTAACAAGTTTTTTATTTTAGAGTTTCCAAAGGTTCCTAAGGTTACAATGTCTTAGTATTCTATGACATAACCAATATTGATCTTCCATTTTACTAATTCAAGGTAGATCTTGACTCCTAAGGTCTTCTATGTTAAGTGTGTAAACATTCTCATGCCTATGGGAAGAAATAATAAACTATTCTTTGGAATTGTGTACTAAGCATTTATCATTCCTAAAATTCACAAGGTAAACTTCATCAAATAATTTGATTATTCTTATGAGGTTGTTCTTAAGACCTTAAATAAATTAAACATTTGATATTAAAGTTTTCATAAGAAGATCAATGTTATATATACCAATAATTTCTCCCTGAACATTATCTCTGAAAGTTACGTTTTCTCCTTTCTTATTGATAATATTTTCAAAGATTTTTTTGTTACTAGTGATGTTATGGGAACATCCACTATCCATGTACCATATATTTTTTTTGGTAATTTATTTATTTTCCTAAAAATAATATAGTTATATTTTTGGAATCCAAAATTTCTTGGATTAGGAAATTTAAGTAAGTAAAATCTTAGGAATCCACATTTTCTTAAGTTAGTAGGCCTTATGAAAACATAAATATTGGGTTTTATTTAAAGAACAATTTCATTCCCAATGTCCACAACATTGACATTTAGTGAAAAAGGGATCACTTTGGGGAACAAAATAATTATTACTAAAAAATGGTTTTGAGTGAGTATAAAGAATTCATGAACTATTCATTAGAGGATGAATTTGTGAATACATTTTATCGAATTCCATCCTTCCTGAAGTAAAGTTTGATAAAGGTTTATTTAAGAAAAAACATAGGATATTAGTCTAATAGCCAAATTCTTATCCTAAAAGTTATTAGTTTTATAACTTGATATAGCTTTTAAAATATTTTTCTTAGAAATAACATTTTCAAGATCCTTTTAAAGTTTATCCTTCTCAGAAATAACATCCTTAAGAATTTTAGAAACACTTTCAAAATCAATGGTTTTTTATCAAGATATTTATAAATATATAATAATTCTTTTGTTAAAATAGATATTTTATAATTTTATTTCTCTAACTTGTTCTTTATCTTGAAATTTCCATTTTCAAGTCATTTATAAAATCTAGAAACTTCTTCAAATAAAGGAAAGATATTATCTTCTTACTAAGAAGATTATTTATCTAAAGATTCATAATATTATTCATTATGAAATTTTGAATTTAAAGAAATATTAGTTATGGATTAAGAATTGTGTACCTTATCTATAAGATAATGATTTTCAATGGGTACTCTGGCTATAAGATCAATATTCTTCTTAACCAGAAGATTCAGATTCTAAAGATTCATCTGAAGAGTCACCACCACTCGTACGCCAGGTGTCATTTTCTTTTAAGAATTTATTAGCCTTAAATTTTTAATACTTATTTCAATTTCATTCAAAATTATTTTCCTTCATATCTTTTCTCTTAATCATAGAACAATCAGGTCTGACATGTACAACCCTAATGCATTCATAACAATTACTTCAAAATCTTTATTGTCCTTTCTATCTTTCTTGTTATATATATACTAAAACACTTTATTCCCCACAATCTTGTTGATACTTTGAGATATATTGGAAAATTCATTTTCAGGCTGATCATTATCACTTGATTCTGATATTACAAAAGATTTCATAGCTTTAGATATAGTTACCCTTTCTAGAGTCTTGGACTTAGATGAAGCAGTGAAAGATACACTTCCCTTACCATTCTTCTTTTTGTTGAAATCATCATCTCTATTCATTATAGTATCATGTAGATGAAGTGTTCCAAATAACTCATCAAGAGTAATATTTGATACTTTTCTATTCTCATAAATAGTTGTCCTTTTAGATTCCCATTAATTGGGCATGATATCAATTATCTTATCCCCAAAAAACTCATCATCATGAACTTTCTCCCCCATAGACCGAAGACTGTTGAAAATGGTTATAAATCTTGGCTTTACATTGCAAACAAGTTCTCTATAAGGACATAAGAATCCATTATATTCATCTCTTAACATAGCTCTTCTAGTTTCTATCACTTTAGAAGTTCCAAAATATGTAACTTCAAGTTTCTTTAAAATATAGTTGGCAGCTTCACGATAAGATATATGACTATATATATTCCTGTCCATGGAATGCAAAAAAGTATTGCGTACCTTGTAGTTTAATTGATATTCTAGTTTCTCTTGGTCGGTGAAGGTTTTGAGTTCCTTTTCTATAATTTTGTAATATCTACTGAGCATTACAAAATTAACCACTCCAGTATTAATGACAAAAGTATTCATCATATCTCTCCAGTACTTATAATAATTACCATCAAAGATTAGTGGTATTGTTGGATTGAAGTTGTTTATAGAGGTGACATTTATACATTACATTATTTAAGTAAAATAATTTTCCACAAGACTTATCAGTAGTAAAAGTTTATAAACAGAGATAAAAATATTTAAGAAAAAATTCAACAAGAAAAGTTAAGCAAAAAAATTTAGACCCAAAAAAACTTGAACAAGAGAACTTATATGTAAGTATAAGTATTTAGACACCTACTCTAATAACAATTGTAGGATCGAAATAGTATATGTAGATACTCAAATACAATAGGGTGGTAGGGGGTGAATTGTAGGTTTAAAAACTTTCTCTTTTAACCTAAAGTAAATCTATGTTCAAAAAAGTTAAACAAGATGAATTCATAAACCCTCTTTAGTTCTTAACTGAGAATAAAATTTGATTGGGGTCTAGAAATATAAATCTAGAAAAGGAACTTAAGAAAAGTTTACTTAGGGAAATATTATACCTTAAAGTGTATAAAACTTAATTTATCAGATTATTTGATTATACTAAAGTATAAGAAGGTTATACTTTATTTCTTTTAAAAAATTACAGTGGAAATAAAAACTTGTAACAAAAAAAGTACAAGTAAGAAATATTTTTACACAAAGAGAAGGGAATCTAACAAACTTGGATAAAGGTCCCTTGATTTATAATTTCAAGAAAGTCTATCTTACCCACACCAGAGTATGGACTAGATAAGAACATCAAAGTATGTATTACTATCCCCAAAAGCCCTCGAACTTTAAGGTAGTTGGAACCTCTATCTTTCTATTCCTGGAAGACCTCTAACTTTAAGGCATTCCTCACCTCTATCTTATTATACCCAAAAGTCCTCGATTGTACTCAATATCAATTGGAGTTGCAGAAATTAAGATGAATAAGTTTTTCATGACTGAACAAAATGTTCACAAAATGAAAAAGACAAGTGAGTCTTTCTATGTCTAGAAATAACTTCACAACATGTAATATATATGATCTTGGAAGGATAGATCACTTAATCCATTGATAATGAACTCATTCAAATGAGCCCCTATTTATATGAAAATCTATAATGATCAGATCCCTCATCCAAAAATCATATTTTTCTTGAATATCTAAGGGACCTATACACTTGTCACTCAACCAATGGTTAGTTAGAAACAAATTTTACGATATCATTTTTTGTAGGAAAATTTTGGGAAGAATTATGATGCTTAAGAATTAATAAAATGTATGAAAAATAAAATGGATTAACCAAAACCAGATAATTGGAGTCTAAGAAAATATATTATTCGGAGTCTAAATATATAAACAATCAGATTATAGAAACCAATGGATATTTGAATTCAATATTTCTAAGAATTGGGAGTCTGAATTCTGAGGAATTCAGAGTCCTAATTCAGATAAATTTAGAGTCAAAATTTCAGAGAATTCGGAGTCTGAATTTCATGGAATTCAGAATTTGAATTTCACAGAAATTGGAATTTTAATTTCATGGAATTCAGAATCTGAATTTAAAGGAATTCGGAATCTGAATTTCAGGGAATTCAGAGTCTGAATTTCAAAAAGACTTGATATCAAAGGAACTATAAGATTATGAGGTCTTGTATGATGATCCAAATTTTTTACTTTGTTAAAAAATGGTTAGACTAGGTTTTGAAAATACATTGAATAAGACATTGAAAAAAAATGTAAGGATAATAATTTTCTTAGAGAATGAAATTTTTCCTTAAGAAAATAATTCTTAGAGAAATATTATTTTGCTTAAGAAAACATGTTTGTGATTTTCAAAACATAGAGGAACGAAAAAGTCATAAGGAAACGTTATTAAATCAATAATAAAAATATTATTTAAACAAAAAGGGTATAATATATTTACTAAAATATCACCCCTATGAATTTATAGGACATTTGGAATAATTTGGGTCTAGATTAGTCTTATTATATTTTAATATTTTGAGAAATTCCAAAACACATATTTCCTCCCCTTAAAAATACCACCCCTTCTCCTCACACCTTACAAGACTTGAAGCTTTCAAAATTTCGGTAAAACACTATCCACCCAAGTCTACCCATGTATAAGTTCTTCTAGTATCACCATAATTCAATTCCAAGTTATTCATGTGATCCTTTAAGGAGGTGATATTCAAGAGGTAACATTCTCAAACTACCTCTTTAAATTTATTTTATTATTCTACCTTCTCCTCACCTATTTCATCCATCAAATAATGATAAATATAGTTTCATGTATATAATATAATTTTATATTTCTAATGGAACATTTTTTATCCAACCCTTTTTCTCATCTCCTCTTAATCAAATAAATGAAACCATTATCCAAATTATTTTGGTTAACCATCCCCATGGATAATGTGTCTCCTTTTTCCATTAACATATTCAAGGATTTTCATAAAAATATTATTATGGTTACTAAGATTTTAATAATTTTATTATAATTATTTATTATTATGGAAGTAATATAAGGAAATAATATTAAATTAAATAAAAATAATGTGTGATGGTAGAAAAAACCACCAAAATAAACTAAACATTCATCGTTAATGTTTTATCAAATGAATCATACTCATGTTAGAAAAAAATGATATATGGGACTATTTAAAACATTTAAATTGCATGATTACCATATAATTTCACTACTTGAGTACTATTCCCATTTTACAAGAATAGGCATAATTATATATAAGTAAACCGACCATTAAACCATGAAACGAACAGTACCAAAATGATGAAATTGAACTTTATAACTCATCAAAATGGGTATAAATGAACTTAATAAAATTACAATAAATAAAATACATGTAGAAGTGGTTATTAATTAAAAATTAATGAATCTAATTTTATCATATAGGACATTATGTGTAAGTGTAAAACGCATTCAGACATAAGGTAAGATTTCACTCTCAACCTCCATATTTCATTTGGGTAATGATTTATCTCTCTTTGACTCAAGTTATCACTTAATTATTTTTATATAATTCTTCTATATTCTCTATATATATTACAAAATATATATCTATATCAATTCATTTTTCTTTATTGTGGAAATAAATATTTTAAAAGGATCTTTTCTCAATTCCAATGGACATGAAAACTTGATTAAAGGGAACTTCTCTATTTCTTACCCATTTTGAAGTACACTCCATTAAATGATTTAAACCTCTAATATATTTTTAAAATCACTCAATTTATCATTAAAAACCATTTTTTTCATTCTGGTTTTATGAAAAAAATTATGCCTTTCTTTTTTAAATACTCTTTATAATTTTCCCTAAAACTATTCTTAAGAGACACATTTCTAAAGTTACATAGCCACTCTATTTATTGTTTTAAATTCAGTTGGACATCATTATTCAATATATATTATTATTTTTTCTTTATTAATGACCAATAATTATTTATATCCATTATTTCATGGATACCATTGTTATATTCCCTTTGGTTATGCCTTATGACTAGATTACAATACCCATTTGTTTGCATGGGTAACCCTTATGTTTGATTCTATATGTGGAACACATATACATGAACATGTTATGATGGGTGAAACTAGATATCACTAAATTCACTTGGTAATGTTTTTTCTCATGATATGTTATGTATGAGATTATATAGTAAACCTAATCCATTATGATACTTTTTCCATGATGTGATATAGTCTTGGATGTTAGCCTCGACTCATGTTTATGCCATGTTATATGTTTCTTCAAAATCCCTTTGTTTTCATGATCATATGATTACATGTTATATATATTATGCATCCATATATTTATTCATGAGTCATGTCTTTTATGATATCATGTTATTACTTCTAAATGATGTCATATGTTTCATTCCCATGCTTATTCACTCACTCAGTTTTTTTATCTCATCCATTTTGTCTATGTATTCCCCAGGTTATCCTATGAAGTTATAGGATCTAAAAGGGATTTATGAGCTCATTATGGAGATTAATAATAATATATTTTATTCTAGTTTCATGTTTTCCAATTATGTACCTAGTTTTTAAAATGCATTAGTCTTTTCAATCCTTGTTTTTTATTTCCTAGATAATTACGTTTAAAATCATGTAATAATATGGGAAAAAGGCTTGGATAACTATATAGAGTTGTCCTCAAAACCTTTTCAAGTTCCCGTCAATATTTATGAATTTTAACTAGGAATTCAATACACCCTAATCACCACACTAATTGGAAACCCTATGCCCAATCCATACAAATTTCACTCATTAGTGAATAAAGAAAAAAAGAGTGAACATTAAGATATAATTTGGTTCATAATTACATGCTACATCCATGAGAAAACAAAACACTTTTTCATTTCAGTGGAATTATAGATATTTCAATCATTATAGAATAAAACTGACATAGATCACTAATTCCAAATAATCAAACTAATTTTTAGAACACATCAACAAGTTGTGACACCTACTTATATAATGTGTCACAACCAATCAATTGATTGCACCAAAATCCAAAATTTACAGGGGTCTATTCATTGGATTATGGTAACTACTGATATGCTACATCACTCCTAGATATAACTACTTACTACTAGTATGTAATTCCTTGACCCCATAAGCCCAGAGTCATTGCATTATTTTAATACATTGGCATGGTTACAAGGAATCAAGTCCCGAATGACCGATCCATTTAACAGTCTTGGAAAATAGATTACATAAATAAACGTTACATTACACATTAGAAAATAAAACAAAACATAAATGATTCTTTTATAACTCCATTAATACCCTAGATTAACCCAGCTTATCAATCATAATACACTTCTTGGAATCCTGGGAAAATTAAAACATAGAATGGGGTGAGATCAGATGCTCAATAAGGATAACAATATAGTGGGAACTTTTGTAAATAAGCATAAACATTTAAGGAAATTTAAGACTAAAATAAAATCCTTTTAAACATGAACTTCATCATAATATGGAAAATATATAATAAAATAATTCTATTTACTTATTTAAATGGATATTCTACTAGTCGAATAATCACATGAAATATCAATATCCACTTTCATAATGATGGAATTCATAATTACAGACTTTAATTTATGTGTCAAGGCCTCGTGCCAAGACCTAGGGGCTAATTGTAATAGGACCCCAACCCGAAGAGCCTCTGTAACCGGACTCCATCCCGAAGAGCCTTTGTAACCGGACTCCAACCCGGAGAGCCTCTGTAATCATCATCCAACCCAGAGGGTCTGCTATAACCAGACCCCAACCCGGAGGACTTAGTTTTACCGATCCCCAACCCGGAACATACTAGTCTAATGCATTCCTCATATGAAAATGTTTAAACATAACATAAACATTCGTATTAAAACTAGCATACAAAATGTCAATACTTTATCCATAAACCATGAATAGTGTAAAAATAACACATCCACAGTAAAACATATCACAAAACCTTCAATACAATGTGGATTTTTTGTATCATAATAAATCAACTTCAAATAAGATTAAAATTCATCAAAGGATGTGGACATAGATGAAATCAAAACCTTATTTTAGAGAAATATCCCTTTATATTTTGAAATTATTTAAAATTTATATAATTATAAACGAAAAAATTTATTTTGAAAATATTATTATAATCTAGTAAGGGAATATTTGAGGATGTTATAATGGTGAAAAATAGATGCACCCACCATATAAGTTAAAAAAAACATTTTTACCTTAATTTTTTTCAAAAAGATCATAAAGTACCTTGTTTGGAAAATGATGGAAAGATTATTTTCAAAACATTTTATAAATAGTCAAACAAGGGTATAAATGACTTTAAACCACTATATATTGGATAATAAAAATGTTTTGAAATACATTTTTAAGAAATATGGATGTGGATGATAAAGAGGTCCTAGTAGTTACCCACATACAAAACAACCTCAGATAATAAAGATATTGTGAAATTAACCCTTAAAAATTTGGTATCTTAAGAAACATAAACCACATGAAAGAATTATCATACAATGAAGATGTAAATACCCATAAATTAAAGTGTATTACACAAATAATGCAATTATGGGTTGTATATACACCACACAAAAGGAAATAGTGGAAATATTGCATGAATCTCACGGGAATAAGGAGTGAGATGAAAACCCCTTACCAATTTGGTAACTCACAAAACATACACCCCATGAATGAAGGATTATTCAATGGAGTTGTAAATACCCATAGATTAAATTTTATTATACAAGTAATACAATAATGGCTAGTACATACACTATAAAAAAGGAAATAGTGGCAGTACAACGTGAATCTTACAGGAATAAGAAGTGAGACGAAATCCCCTTACCACGTAGTAATCAATCGAGTCATATGACCAAAAGTTAATAACCACAAAATAATTAATAGAATACCATAAATATAAAGAGAATAATGATAATATATATATCAAATGGAAGTACACAATACCCCACATGCAATAAATAAGTGGCGATTAATGGAAATCTCACGGAATTAAATGTGAGATAAGAAACTCCTTACCTTGTGTCCAACTTGACCCATTCGTTCTTTAAACTCCTAAATAATAAAATAAAGTTAATTTATACTTTCTTCAGAACATTTTTCAAATTTATTATTCCTTTTATATCACTTATTAGTACGTTATAAACATTACAAAATCATTTAAGTTAATAACGGTCGTTTTTTTTGATATTTGGTATTTGAGTCAAAAGTAAACTTCTTATAATTACATGTTGTCCATGTGGTCAAAAGTAATTTATATCCAGAATTATATTAATGATTTAGGTATCATATATATCTTATATATCCAATATATATATGTATTTATAATAATACATAACATTTGGAGATAAGAAATAAATTGCATCGTTCATGGAGACGGTAAGCCGTACGTACGCATGAATGCTACTTTCATTTATATTTTGTATTTTAATGGAATTAAAACATAATGATACATAGGTATATTTTAATTACAGTATATTATCACATATAAAATAATTAACTTCATCCTTTATACGTCCCACATAAGGCAAAAACGATTCATATCACTTTGAGGGGGTGGTAGTCCGCACTTCCTCAAATGAAATCATCGCATTTACCCATAATGGAAAAAATAAATGTAAGATATAAATAGAAAATATAGAGTCATAAAGAAAACATAAACATAATATATATCATATATAACTATAGTTCCATCTCATTGGCCACCATGAGAGGCGGTAGGAGATAATTGAACAATCATCGTTTCGTGAGGTGTTTGTTTTCCATCCACAGAAACAACGTGTTCTTTACCCATTAGATGGAGGTGTGAGTAAGTGTAGTTAGAATAATTCTCATAACAACATCCTAGTATATTGAGGATACTGGTGTTTTTATAAAAGCAATGAATAAAAAGAGTTTAGGGGTTGGAGACGTAAAATAAAAGAAAAGAAGTTAAGAGAAACCATTACCTTTAATTTGGGAAACCCCCTTTTGTTTAAACCAAAAGGACTTATTAAGGAAATCACTTTAGATTTCCAATGAATATTTATAGTCTAAAATTTGACTTATATAACCCCATGTAAAAATTGATATACTAAAAGATATTTGTTAATGTCATTTTTGTCTTTACATTAAGTTAATTAAAATAAAGTGTCATTATCACTCTTAAGTGGCTATATGGGGTCCCAAAATCGACCCAAGGATTCCCATGGTCGGACATGACTCATCCAATATGGTTAGTACAAGTGTTATTGTAATTTTGTATTATTATAATATTATTTTTACCTTGAATTACCCTATTAACTTTAACCGTGGTAAATAGAAGTCAAAAGATACTATTCACAAAAAATTATTTTCATCTTATTGAACAAAATTTTTCTTACTGATATCAACCATGTCTCTCAAATTTTTGAAATTACACTCATAGAAGTGGTAAAATTAAGTTTTATGTGAATTTGCAAATGCTCCTAGGAGGTGGGTAAAAGATGGTAAATAGTTCGATAAAATTTTATATATCTAAACCTATTATAAAATGACTCCAATGAATTACATTGAAAATATATATGTATTATGTATCTATTTTGACCTAAAATAAATTAAAATAAGATAAATAATTATTTAAATAAAAAGTCTCTTTTTAACCAATAATGCAGAGTTTTTTCATTATTCATAAAAAATTGAAAGTTTTCAGAAAAGTACCAAAAATTTAACCTAATATAATTTTGATATTAAAAATTCAAAAATGAAAAATATTTTACCAATTTAAAAACATAGAAGTTTCATTTATTAATTTAAAATTTATTTTTTTTCTTAAAATGAAAAAGTGGGATTTTTAAAAAGTAAAAACTATCAAAAGATTGACATGTGTTTATGTCAAATTTAAATGTGAAATTACTTATAATGACCAACATTGTATTAAATGATAAAAATGTAATCTAATTATACTTCCAAACCATTAAAATGCATAATTTATCACTATAAATTATTTCAATTAGAAAAGTTGTTTTTAATTAAAAACTAGTATTTTTCACTATTCATTAAAATATGAAAGTTATCTGAAAAGTACCAAAAATTTATACAAAGTAAATTTTTATGTACTACTTCTAAAGAATAATTTAATTTCACTAAATTGAATATATAAAAGTGTCAAATATTGGTTTTAAAAAGGGTTCTCCATTAAAAGGTAGTAAAATTTCTTTTTTTTGAAAAATACTTATTTTAGCCGAAAAAATGAATTTGTTCTTATATGATGTCTTTGAAACACATAATATTGGTTTTTAAACTATATAGAGTATATGAGATCCAAAATTCAGTAAATACTATTCATAAATTCTTTTTGAAGGGTTAGTTTAATAGGTTGTGGTGCGCTCGAACTTGGTGTTGCGTGTAGCGCAAGCTATTGAATTACTTTAATGAGATACCGTACTATGAAATCTTGGGGTGTTACATTATCCCCTCCTTAAATAAATTGCATCCTCACAATTTGAAATTGTTCTTCGAAAATAAATGGTTAAAAATAGAAAAAATACCTTTGTGGAAAACCCACATCGAAAATTGGTTTAATAAAATTTACACTTAATAAGAGGGAAAGGGAAATGAAAAAGTCATCACCAAATTATGATCTTGATTAAGAGAAAATTGGTGGAAATTAGAGACACACAATTGGAGAGAAAACGTAAATATTTATAGGGAGCGATTGCGGTCATCAATCACAACCAAGTGTAAAATTGAGGGACTCAAAGCCATTAATCTAAGATGATGTAAAATATAATCGGTTCAACAAAACATAAGGTGTCAGGATAACACATTTTTTGCTTTTAAGATCCATACCCTAAGGTTTAAGAATTAATTTATTCATATAATTAGAGGAAAAAAATATACTTGACAAATAGAGTTTCATCCTTCAACTAATTCCTACCACAAACTCATCTTTCACTCTAAAAGATAATATAATTCAAAAGTTTTCTATTTATCCTAATCGTATAGGGTTCTAAAAATAATGAATTTAAAATTCATTTTTCCGACTATTTAAAAAAACTACATTATACAAATAAGGAAATCACGTAGGCTAGTGGTAGGTGATGCACCCTTGCCACCCTTCGGTTGCAGGTTCAAGTCTCGCGACCTTTCTTGACGCGATGGGTTGTCGCCCAAAATTGGGGTTTTACTTTTTATGACAATCCAAAAATAATATCAAGAAATTATTTAACGTTAACAATAGTATCCAATGTAAAACTTAATCAATTACAACCTTTAGACTTATCCAAAATACTTCTGTCCAAACTCACAGTCCAAAATTTATAAGGAATGTAAACACAATGAAGATATTTTTTCCATGTAATAACATGTGAATACCTTCATCATGTATTATTTTAAAACATAGTAACAACCTAAATTATCATATAACCGTATTGATTACATTTATGCTCCCTTATTCTTTATAAAATATTGAATATACTCCTTATATCAAAAAATGTTGTAAACTCCAACAATGATGGAATAAACAAACCCATAACCAGTTCCAAGGATATCAATAATATCCAATATAATTTATCCAAATCAATAATCTCTTATTCCAAAATCAATACCTTCGTATCTAGACAATATTAAAGTTTTGTCTTTCCTTCAACCATGTATTTTCCAAAAATTTTAACTTACCATTGAGTCACTTTTCTTGGTTCCACACAATCTCAAGTCCTTAATGAAATAGTACTGCAATACAATCCTTATATACTCTATAATTATTATAACATGTACATCATTAATACAATACTCAAATGACACAATATATTAATAAGATCTTAATAACCCTTAACCATTCCTCTTCATCTTCGGTAGTATCATAACTTGATTATTATCTAATAAGAGCATTTGGGGTATACTCTGATGATTTGGAAATTGATCCGCATAGTGTCCTACCTCCTTGTAGATGAAGCATTGTACATTTGAAACCTTTTTATTACCCTTAAAATCATGTACTTGGTGTCCTTTTTCTCCAAACTTATAACAAACTCCCATTCCATTCAAGCATTTACCAAGGTGATTCTTTCCACAGTTATCACATATGGGAAAATCCTTCTTTCCCTTATACCATTTATCCATCTTTCTTTCTACCATCCTTTTCTTCTCTAGCTTCCCTTCAAAGCCATAGGACTCAGATAATTCTTTACTTATCTTATTAACACATGATACTATTTCTTAATATGATTATAATACATGGGAGACTATTTACTTTCTAAATGCCGGCTTAATACAATGAAAGATATGATCCTTCTTACTCTTTAGATCATGCATATTACTGGAGGTATCATTCCTTCTACTATGCACCATTTCTAAACAATGGCATACACTAGGTTAGTTTCTGAATCACAATGCATAATTACAAACTTTTAAAATACCTAATGTAAATTGAAAAGATTATGAATAAAATCTATAATCATAAAATGTATTCTTTGAGAATCTATTTACTCCTCAATCCTTCATAATGGATTGTAATGACAATGTGAATTTTCCTCAGCATATCCCCTGGGAGTGTCATAACCAAGAGTGCAGCAATGCTCATTATCGTGAACTAGTTCCCATTCGAGTCTAAATCAAAGCGGTGTTTTTGGTTTTTACCCCTAGGTACATCTGTGCCAGAGCCACCTCTACCCGATCATAACCAGACAGGTATGTATTAATTGGAAAACTCAAAAAAAATCTCTATAGTACCAAAATTCTTGGAAGTTCTTCTATACTAATCCTCAATGTCTATCTTAGGGTAATGTTCTCAAATCAGAGTTTAACTAAATCTATTTCCAAGGTTGTTGCTAAACTTCCTCTGATACCAACTGTAACGCCCCGACCCCAGAATCCCAGAGTTGGTGCATTATTTTAATACATTGGCATGATTACAAGGAATCAAGTCCAAAAATACTGATCAGTTTACCAGTCTTGGAAAATATATTATATACAAAAATGCTACACTACATATTAGAAAATAAAACACAACATAAATGATCCTTTGAAAACTCCGTTAATCCCCTAGATTAACCCTGCTTATCAATAAAAATACACTTCTTGGAATCCTGGGAAAATTAAAACATAGAAAGGGGTGAGCACAGATGCTCAGTAAGGATAACAATATAGCAAAAACTTTCATAAATAAGCATAAGCATTTAAGGCAATGTAAGACTAAAACAAAAGACTTTTAAACTTGAATTTCAACATAATATGACAAAGATACAATAAAATATTTCCATTTTCTTATTCACATAGATATTATACTATTCTAATAATAAAATGCAATATCAATAGACACTTTAATAATGATGGAATTCATATTTATGGACTTTATTTTCTGTGTCAAGGCCTCGTGCCAAGACATAGGGGCTAACTGTAACCGGACCCCAACCTGGAGAGCCTCTATAACCAGACTCCATCCTGGAGAGCCTCTATAACCAAGATCCAACTTGGAGAGCCTCTGTAACCAGACTCCAACCCAGAAGGTCTGTTGTAACCAGACCCCAACCAAGAGGGATTACTTTTACCGGTGCCCAACCTGAAACATACTAGTCCAATTAATTTCTAATATGAAAAGGTTTAAACATAACATAAACATTTATATAAAAACTATCATAAAAAATGTAAATACTTTATCCATAAACTATGAATTGTGTAAAAATAACACATCCAAAGTCAAATATATCACAAAACCTTCAATACAATGTGGAAGTTTTGTATCATAATAAATCAACTTCAAATAATCTTAACATCCATCAAAGGATGTTGACATAGATGAAATCAAAACCTTTTTTAGAGAAATATATCTTTATATTTTGAAATTATTTAAAAGTAATATAATTATAAAAGATTTTTTTTTAAAAAATATTCTTATAATATATTAAGGGAAGCTTCGATGATGTTATAATGGTGGAAAATAGCCACACCCACCATATATGTTAAAAAATCATTCTTACCTTAATTTTGTTGAAAAGGTTATAAAGTACCTTGATTGGAAAACAACAGAACGATTCATTTCAAAAAATTTTATAAAAATTTAAAAACTATTATAAATGAGTTTAAACCATTGTCTATTAGATAGTAAAAATGTTTTGAAATACATTTTTAAGAAAAATGGATGTGTATGATAAAGAGGTCCCAGTAGATACTCACGTACAAAACAACCTCAGATAATAAAGAGATTATGAAATTAACCCTTACTAATTTGGTAACTTACGAAACATACACCCCATGAAATAAGTATCATAAAATTAAGATGTAAATACACATAAATTAAGGTGTATTACACAAATAATACAATTATGGGCAGTACATACACTACACAAAAGGAAATAGTGTCAATATAGCAAGAATCTCACGGGAATAAGGAGTGAGATGAAAACCCCTTACCAATTTGGTAACTATGGAAACATACACCCCATGAAAGAAGGATTATTCAATAGAGTTGAAATTGCCCATAGATTAAATTATGTTATACAAGGAATTCAATAATGTCTAGTACATACACCACACAAAAGGAAATAGTGGCAGTACAACGTGAGTCTCATGGGAATAATAAGTGAGATGAAACTCCCTTGCCACGTTGTAATCAATCGATTTGTATGAACAAAAGTTAATAACCACCAAATAATTCATATAATACCATGAATATAAAGAGAATAATTATAATATATATATCGAATGGAAGTACACAATACACCACATGCAATAAATAAGTAGCGAACAATGGAAATCTCAAGGAATTAAATGTGAGATAAGAAAGCCCTTACCTCGGGTCTGACTTGACCCGTTCGTTCTTTGAACTCTTGAATAATAAAATAAAGTTAATTTTTACTTGATTTAGAACCTTTTTCAAATTTATTATTCCTCTTATATCACTTATTAGTATGTTATAAACATTACGAAATCCTTTAAGTTAATAACGGTCGTTTTGTTGATATTTGGTGTTTGAGTCAAAAGTAAACTTCTTATAATTACATGTTGTCCATGTGGTAAAAATTAATTTATATACAGAATGATATTCAGGATTTAAATATCATATATATCTTATATATCCATTATATATATATTTTTATAACGATAAATAATATTTGGAGATAAGAAATGAATTGCACCATTAATGGAGACGATAAGTCGTACGTAGGCATGAATGCTACTTTCATTTATATTTTGTATTTTAATGGAATTAAAACATAATGATAATAGGTATATTATAATTATAGTATAATATCATATATAATATAATTAACTCTATCCTTTATACATCCCACATAAGGCATTAACGAGTCATATCACTTTGAGGGGGCAGTAGTCCGCACTTCCTCAAATGAAATTATCGTGTTTACCCATAATGGGAACCATAAAGGTATTATATAAATGGAAAATACAGAGGCATAAAGAAGACATAAACATAATATATATCATATATAAATATAGTTCCATCTTAATGGCCACCATGAGATGCGGTATGATATAATTGAACAATCATCATTTCATGAGGCGTTAGTTTTCCATCCATAGAAACGATGTGTTCTTTACCCATAGATGGAGGTGTGTGTAAGTGTAGTTTGAATACATTTAATAATTACATTCTAGTATATTGAGGATATTGGTTTTGTTATAAAAGAAATGAATAAAAAGAGTTTAGGGGTTGTATAAGTAAAATAAAATAAAAGAAGTTAAGAGAAACCATTACCTTTAATTTGGGTAACTCCCTTTGGTTTGAACCAAAAGGACTTCTTAAAGTAACTTATGCCTAAGGTAAGGATTATATGTGGAATAGAGGGATCTTGAGAGCTTATTTGGGTAGGGGTTGGATGATCCAAGGGGCTTGAGAGGTGCGGGAATGGGTTAGAAATGGTGTACTTTTATAAGGGAGAGGAGAGGCTCTTTAAGAAGGTTTGAAAATGTTATTTTATTATAAACTTATCTTCGGTTTAAAAAGGTCCAAAACTCATTAAAGTCAAACATACAATGACTCATGTTCGAAATTAAATCATACAATAAGAATTGGACAGTTTTTTGATATTGTTTTAATATTAATAATCCAATTTATTTAAATCATTTATTAATGAGGTGAATACTGCATCATTATTGTGTCATAAATAATTTAATTTATATGATGTATAAAAATTATAAAAAATACCATAATTTAGGAAATAACTTTAGATTTACAATGAATATTTATAGTCTAAAATTTGACTTATATAAACCCATGTAAAAATTGATATACTAAAAGATATTTGTTAATGTCATTTTTGTCTTTACATTAAGTTAATTAAAATAAAGTGTCATTATCACTCTTAAGTGGCTCCATGTGGTCCCAAAATCAACTCAAGGATTCCCAGGGTCAGACATGAGTCATCCAATAAGGTTAGGACAAGTGTTAAGGTAATTTTGTAATATTATAATATTCTTTTTTACATTCAATTACCCTATTAACTTTAACCGTTGTAAATAAAAGTCAAAAGATACTACTCACAAAAAATTATTTTCATCTTATTTAACCACATTTTTCTAAAAAATATCAACCATATCTCTTGTATTTTTTAAATTCCACTCACAGAAGCGGTAAATTTATGTTTTATGCGAATTTGTAAATGCTCCTAGGTGGTTGGTAAAATATAGTAAATAGTTCGATAAAATTTTATAAATCTAAACATATTATAAAATGACTCTAATGAATTAATATGAACATATATATGTATTATGTATCTATTTTTACCTAAAATAAATTAAAATAAAATAACTAATTATTTAAATAAAAAGTCGGTTTTAACCAATAATGCAGTGTTTTTCCACTATTCATCAAAAATTGAATGTTTTCAGAAAAATACCAAACAATTTACCCAAAGATAATTTTGATATTCCAAATTCAAAAATGAAGTCTATTTTAACAAATTAAAAACACAGAAGTTGTATTTATTACTTTAAAATTAATTCCCGTTGTCAAAACCAAAAAGTGGGTTTTTTTTAAAAAGAAAAAACTATCAAAAGATTGACATGTGTTTATGTCAAATTTAAATGTGAAATTACTTATAATGACCATAATTGTATTAAATGATAAAAATATAATCCAATTATTATAACAAACCTTTCAGATGCATAATTTATCACTATAAATTATTTCTATTAAAAATGTTGTTTTAAATTAAAACATAGTATTTTTCACTATTCATCAAAATATGAAAGTTATCAGAAAAGTAAAAAAAAATTATCCAAAGTAAATTTTTATGTCCCGCTTCTAAAGAAGAATTTAATTTCATTAAATTGAATATATAAAAGTGTCAAATATTGGTTTTAAAAAGGGTTCTCATTAAAAGGTGGTAAAATCTATTTTTTTTGAAAAATACTTATTTTAGCCAAAAAAATAAATTTGTTCTTATATAATGTCTTTGAAACACATAATATGGATTTTTAAATTATATAGAGTATATAAGATTCAAAATTCAGTTAATACTATTCATAACCTCTTTTTTAACGGTTAGTTTATTAAGTTGTGGTGTGCTGGAACTCGGTGTTGCATGTCGCGCAGGCTATTGAATTACTTTAATGAGATAACATACTATGAAATATTTGGGTGTTACATAGTATATTGAGCAAAAACCACCTTCCAGTGAAATCAACATACAATGAACTCCCAACCAATTCACTATCTAGTTTTTAACTTACCATCTATACTTTTCATTGGTGAAACACCAAATTTTTACCAACCTGTATTCATATGATGTTTCTTGTACCACTAACTGAATCATTAATACCAACTATATTCCTAGTAACTCTCCTATTAGTGTACTAAATCAAAAACATTAAAACAAATATTCGCTTTTACTTACAAAAATATGGTATCAACTCTATGTTTAAACCCAAATAATCTTATTATTACATAAAAATTTATTAATGAAATGAATCTTTATAAAATTAATTTCAAATGATGGTGGATGTAATTGTTAAACAACTCACATGGTATAAAAACCAACTTTTATCTCCAATGTAATTTTTTTAGTATTAAAAAAAATTATCTCAATCATTATCGACATATTGTCTCCCCTTCTATCTATGGAGGACCTTTTGTGTAGTTCAAGTGACTATAGATTAATTTCTCCCCACTTCTTCATGTAACCATGGTTTACTCTTATAAAGTCTCCCATTGTTGATATGAAACTCTCACATCTAGTCATATCCTAAACCACTGGACTCCCAAGGTAGATACCTTTAATATCTTTTCAAATAGCTAAATTTTATAAATAGATTAATAAATTACATTTCTTGGGAAAATATCCTATATTTTCCTATAATACTACATTAAAATCATATCTCCCACCACTACTTATGAAGAGAGAAAGTTATGTTCATGGGTTGACTATTAGATATGTTTCTTCATCCCCAAAAGTATTCTCAATTCCTATTTTTTAAACATATATAATTAATTTCCCCAATGTATATATAAATAAAAACACTCATTCCTCAACCCCCATAATATTAACTTAACATTCCATTTCTTTTGGACCAACTTATTATAGAAGCTTAAATATACCATTATTACTCTTTATCAAATCTTAATATGAAGCCCCATTTTAAATATTTATGCTTTAAGTTAATCATTTATCACTACCTTAAGAAATATCTCATGTACATTAGTAAAATTAATGGTATAATCCGTAATAGATAATTACATTATTGATTTTTGATGAATTCAATTCCTTCAACATCATAACATCTTATAGTATAATTACAGATTAATTATAGTTTGAAACCCATTCAAAGTAAGGTTCTCATATAACTTTTACTAAGAAAATATCTCACACTATCCACCAGTGGGTACCTCAAGTATGTTGGTATAAAAATTCACCTTGGTGGTATCTGGTGTATTTATAAAATATAATAGTTTTTAAGAATGATTTAGAAACCATGTTGTGAATCGTGTTGTAGTAACATATACACTAATATAAATGTATGATTTATTTTCATGGTTAACTAAACATAGATAAAACCTTATCAAGATTCTATATTGGATAGTATAGTTAACTAATAATTCTTTAAAACATTTACACAACCTTTCATAAACATTGAAAAGAAATATATTTTTTCCTAATCATTCTCTCCAAGATTAAATAGTGCTATAACCTCATTTTGACATCTAATATCCAATTATTTTTTCTCAAAATTACTTTGGAACTTTTAATATTACTTAAATTAAAAACTATACTCAAATTATATTTTCTAAAATGCATCAAATGATATTAAAAATCTTATACCACTAAAAGAATCCTCTTTAAAAGTTTCATGAAATGATACAAAAATTTTAACCCACACTTCCCTAGAATATTTTGAAAAACCATTTCATAATTAGAAATTTACTAAATAATCATATTAAAAAGAATGTAAGATGTAATTAATATATATATTAAGTATGTGAAGAATAATTTATTTCTTATCATGGAATGTATAGTCAAGTCACCTATCAAATAATAAATGTAAATAAAAATTCTTATTTGGGTTATTTAACCATTTAACTTAAACATCCTTGGTAAGTTGAAAATTATTATAAATATATTTTAAACATATATTTATATGAAAAATATTGTGTTCTGACCATAATATGCCCTTATTTTCCATTTTATAAATTCCTTATTATACGAATCTGATAACTTTTTTAGTGCCTTGATTCAAATAATACCCAATCACGAAGATAGGGTCACCATAAGCATCAAATGTTTCTATTATTGAGAGTGGTTTTTAAATAGTTTTTAAATTTTAAACACAATCATTGGGGGTGATTTTAGATAATGTCCAACCCTTTCTCTTATATCATTATTTTTATAGAATTTTTTCATGAGGGTTGTATTGGTTAGAAAATTATAATATTTATTTGAAAAATATATATCCTACTATTTTTATGGATTACAATACCTTAGTATTTGAATTTAAATAAACATAATAAAAAAGTTCTTGATACTCCACACATATAAGAAAAAAATAATTACATAAAACAATATCTAATTATAAATTCAAAATGGAATGGGACCACTAGTGATTATACAATGTTCTCCGAAGAGGTGATAAAAGTATAATTAAATTACTCTTTCTATAATAAAAAATATAATACTACCATCCTATGAAGTACTAAAAAATGTAAAATAACATATTTGGTGTTGCACTAGATCATCAGACCTCAAATACAGTCTAACTAACATGTATTTTGACTAGTATTGATTAATAATAAATCCGTTATGTAGTCTTGTACTATGAATAATAGCTAATGGTTACCCATATTTTCACCTTAAAAAACATGACCACATTGATTGAGTAGTAATAACAACTAGTAAAGATTTTATTGGATGTCTAACCTGATGCGTTACAGTTTACGAAGGATGACTATGATATTATCTAGGGGCCCAGAACTATGAATAACATCCCATGGTTATCCATATTTTTATCTGAAATAGAATGAATACATTGATTGAACAAAAATATCATTCTAGGAAATCTTCAGTTACATGTTCAACATAATGTACTATAGTCTACAAAGGTTGATACCACCATTATCTAGGGTCGTAAAAATATTCTTCCATCCATCCTTGTGGAATTTATCGACCCCTTTTACATCTCATATAAATTTTCATGTATTTTTTCAATGTTATTGATGATAATATTTGTAGCATCTACCATTGATAGAATGTGGATTGAAATATATATGAGGATCCTATTAATTAAAACCATTCTCCCTACAAATCATAAAATACTATTTTGTATTAGAGTATATGTACAAAGGTTTTATTAACTAGAATATCAAAATTCACGATGAAAACTCTTCCATTAGATCTGGGAGAGCCAAGATAGTAACCTTGGAAATATATTTTTAATAAATCAGTCCATATCTTGGCCAAATAGGTCCTTCAACTCAAGTATTAAAAAATAACAAAGACGCTTCTTTTGATTGAATTAGCCTTATGACTAGTCTATCTTTGAAAGGTGTTCATGACATATTTGAAGAATTTTAATGGATTTTTTTCTTAAAAATAATAACAATCATTATATCACCTAGAAATAAGATTTGGGTAACACAAGGAGACCGGCCCATTAATTGTTCCACCTTGATTAATTACATCACTAAATTGAGATGTTTTTATGAGACATAATGTATGAGGATGGAAATACATGGTGATAATGGATCTACTTTCTATAGTCCTAAAATGTATGTAATGAATTTAAATATTCTTCCCATGAGTGAAACTTAGAAACATGATGTGGAGTAGCATCTAAACATTAAATCATAGCACCATAAAGGTAAACTGCAACATTACATGACCATTATAAAAACTCTCCACTACATTTTATCATATGATTTATTCATATCCACATTTAGAATGATATCACCTTTGTTCACTTTCCTTTTAGGTTCAATCATTATATATGGAGAAATATATATAACCCCAATATTTTCCTTCCTTATATAAATCCATGTCGAACCTTTAAAATTATATTTGAAAGACGAGGTGATTCAACCATTAATTATTTTTGAAAGTACTTTATACATAAATTTTCACTTTTTGATAGGTTTATATTTTTTAATGGAGTGAGAGTGATTCACATTTAGGATAATAATAAGGGTTGTTGCACACATCACCCTAGGAAAGGATCCCCATTTAAAGGAAACTGAAATTAATAGGATTATATCCTTTTTAAAAACTTCCCATATAGTGAAAAAAATGATATAAGTAAACCTTTATTCCCTAATACACTATCAGGGTTAATTCATTTTATGGATTCTAGATTCTAATCTTCGTCATGGATGTTATTGGTCAATTTATTTATTGTTTGAAGAATAAATCTAAATAAGGATTCCATTTTACTAACTCCTAGGTATACCTTTTCTAGTTTTATTATATTACAATAAGAAAGGTTGAGAAATGTTTAATCATAAAAGGGTCTATGATATTAACATATTTGGTGAAAGATCCATCCTTAATCTAATTTTTTAACTATATTCCTATATTTTATATAATTATGTAAGTACATCGTTTTCATGTCCCCCTCACTGAACCAAATATTCTTTGATATTTTATGCACCATATGCTATTATTTAAGATAGATTTTTGAAAATTATTTTTTTCGAAGACCTTATTTTAAAAAATTTTCCACCCTATCATTTTTGTAGGCTTCTATCAGTCAATTGAATCACTTTATATAACACTCCCATGTCAGTATAGAACATTTATTTAGATTTTATTCATGACCATAGGGTGGGTTTCAATCTTCTTAATTTTTTTTATAAAACATCCAATGAAAATCCTTGAATTGATAGATTCTCTGAGTTCTATATTTCATATATGAAGTATTTTTATAGAATCTGAATATTAAAAAAACCAAATAGTTATATTTAGAAGAAGTTGATTCCAACTCAATGAGAATTGGGATGTTGTTTAACATAACATTATCTATGTGGGTAACCGTTATATTGGAAAACTTGGATATCCCTTGAAAATTTGAATTTTTTCTATAAAAGAGGATCCAACTTCTATTATATTCCTATTTTTTATTACACCAGGAGAATCAATCACCAATGTAAATGATATAAATCATAGATTTTCCCATTAATATTGTATTAAAATCCAACTAAGATTTTTGTGAGAAAGTATATCCAATTCTCGTCTTAGATGTCTATTGAATCATCCTAAATTCACCATAAAAAAATCTGTAGTGTGACTCTTGTGTTGAACTCAGATTGGTATCTCTAAAAAATAATTCTCTTCTATATATCGCATTTATTATAAAAAAATTAAATAAATTAACCTAGTTAAGTTGAGTTATTTTGACACAATGTGATAAAAATTGAAGTTAATCATCTATGTTGGAAGGATTTTCTTCTAAAATGCCAATATGTGGGTATTTTAGGGATCTTCATGAACCCTAGGATTCATACTTATATTACTTTCATATTCCTTAATAGATTTTATTTTTATTCAATTCAAGTATATTCAAAATAGAACTATGCCTAGACCTGACTTTAGTAGAAAGGAATCACAAAATTTTAGGGATCCAAGGCCCCTAACAGTACATAAAATCACTGTGATCAATATTAGTAGGTTTTTAGGACCTTGAAGTTCATAGAGAGATTCCCTCATAGGGAAAAAATATCATATCCTATATAGTTTTAGGATTTGGATCTAGTGGTCATCCTTATTAAATCTTGAGGAAAATTTAAGATAAATTACTTTATTCTCCCATGCAATGAAAGGAAATGAGTGAATCATTATACAAATATTTAATGGAATTTAAAGAATTCTCCTCAAACAACACCTTAGGAATTCCATCTATTATTTTCCTTTTTTGATCAGCTGTAAATGGTAGATGAGGTATTAGAGCTCCATCCCACTTATCAATTTATGCTAAAACCACTAGATAAACATTTATTGGAAGGATTTGGATTTCTATACAATATTCTATTTTATATAGATCATCTTATTAAAAAATATAAACCTCCTTATTATTAGATAATGGGACAATCAACTCTCTTTTTTGAGTTGGAACCATCACTACCCCACCCTTTTCAAGCTTAAATTAATCATGTTCCTTGTCTACATGTTTCTATTTTGTTCCATATATTTTATCCTTTTTTTATCTCCAAACATCATAAACTTCTATCATCTCCCCATCATTGACCACAAAACCCTCAATTGGATCTCTTAGGCTATGGATGATGATGTTCCTTTGATGTAGGTCCCACATAGGTGATGATTTAGGATATCAAACATAAATGATTGGATACCCTTGAGGATGACATAAATGAATTGATATGTTACCTTTAGACCTTTAAGGGATTATAATAATGAAGAATGTAAGAATATGGGATGATTATCCTATAATAATAGACTACATGTCTTTAAAATAAAAAATTTTATCAGCATCCCACCTTCTTATAGAAGATCAAATTCTTCTAAAAAGAGATAAAGGATCCTAATTGAACAAAAGATATGTTGGGGAAAAATAAGTAGAGAGATCCATTTCCAAACAAATCTGAGCTTCCATTATTTTCTTCATTGTAGGTTCATAGGGATCGGTATAAAGAAATTTCTTGAAAAAATTATCAATCCTTTTTAATATCAGTATATTGTGAAAGGGAAGTTGTTTACTCCGAAGAAGGACCCAAACCGCCATTGTTTTTGGATATTTCTACCATAGAGAATAAAATTAAAAAGAACTATTTATTTCCAAGAAACCAAGAACCCCTTAGTCATGTAAACATAAAATCCACTTCTGTAAAAATGTGTATGAAAAAATACTACCTATTAAGGATCGAGACCACTAACAGGCTTGAATAATTCCAAATGAAGCAATCAAATTTTAATAGTATTGGTTGATCCTTACTGAATATAGTGATGAGTGTAAGGTTGTGATAATCAAATACTTTATTAAAATCATCCATTGAAAGGGATAGATCAAGGCCCCTTCAATAATTTCGGATACCTTGATAGACATTCATATATTTAGAATGGGTAGAAGATCTAATAACATGTACAAAAGAGAATCCTTCATAATATATTGATCATGGGATACAATAGGGATATAAGATACACAAGGAGTATATTCATCGACTTTTCCAACCATGAGAGATAGAAGATCCTCCCATGGTCATTGAGCACCAAAGATGTTCAAAAATGAAAAACCATCCATTATTGGAAAAATAAAAAATTAATATGAGTGATTTAATCTATTGCTCCACCTTTTAGAAATGTTAGTGCATTTGACATTCATTGAGAACCTATGTTTTTTGAATTTGAAATAACAACTACTGCAGGTGGATGTGCATCCGTCACAAGTGGTTGTTCTACTATCATTTGCGTCCATCATTCTAAAATTTAATTTATATACAAGTGACATAAAAAATGAACTATTCTATCACTTTATGATAAAAAATATTCATAAATCATAATTTAATTTAAATAAAATAATTAGGAAATAAAGATAAATTTAATGTTTATATAATAGAATATGAAATCTATAAATAAATACCAAAAGTCCCATGAACTATAATTCCAAACTTTTAACCAAATTCTCATATATAAATAGTTTAGAAAATATGGGAAACTAAAATCATTAGAATGGTAAACATCTATTTATTATAAATAATTTTCATTTGGCCACAACCGAGTTAACACTAAACTAGAACATATAATCCACCTCCATCATCTTATACATGAAGTATACAATCATATAAGTTGGAATGCAAGAATTTATCCTATTAATTTAATAATCTCATACATATAACCCTAACAACCACTAATTTTATACCCAACACCTTCTAAGTGGTCCTAATCAAATCCAAAAATAATGAGAAAATAATATTACCTCTAAAAATAACAAAAATAAATTCCAAAAACATCAAATTGAGTAAAAACCCATGAGAATCTATATAATACCTTACACTAATTATGAAAATAATGTTACTAGTAAATTTAATGACTCAAGATGATCAATTTATAATGAAAATAAAAGAGAGTCATACAAAAAATATCTTATGATTCAAAAGAGGCATCAAATATGTTTTCTTATAAATAATTACCAAATACAATAATTATTTTCCAAATGAACGATAAATAAATAAATAAAACTACTTAAAATTTCTAGAAAAAGAAATAAAATGTTCTCTCAAGGAAGATGTGAATTTTATCAATAATATTTGATTCCAAAATCATAAAAATACTAATTTTTCATGAAACCTTAAATGGGAACAAGATTAAAAATATCATGGATAATGTTAAAATAAAAGGAGAAGATAAAGATAAAGGGAAGGGTTCAATTTACAAACCCAAATTTTAATTTAAGTCATTAAATAATAAAATATTAAGGATTAATAGAATTACAGAAGTGTGACAACCAAGAAAAATTTCCCAATATTCCATTGTGTGGCATTAAATAAATAATAAGTGAAAAATGAGATAAATCTAAACTAATTTAGAATAAATATGTTTTTAACGAAACCCTATTTATTATATGTAATAATTTAATGATAAAACTAGCAATGAAGTTCCCATTCCTCAAAAATAATATTAACCTAGTTCAATAAATGATATCTACAATGTACACCAATCTATACATATTAATTTTCCAAAACAATGATTTAGCATGATTACTTATATGGTTTACCAATCATATAACCTAATCATGTTTTTCCTAGAATATCCCAAATTTATATTTTTATAGTAGAATAATGTGAAATTTAAATATTTAAATACATACCAAAAAAGTGATTATATATAAAATATTGTAAAAAATAATATATTTATAATAATATTTTATTATTCTTCTTTCACAACCTTTAACTGTGAAATATTTAACATTCATAGAACATATACCATTTCATATGAATATATTCATCAATAATTATTTTAATTATAAATTATCTATTAGTTCAATGAAAATATTCTCAACATAATAACATAATTTTATACTGGGTTTTCATAAATAAACACCCAATTTCTTTGTTGTGGGTTGCCTTTGATGATATTTCTCATATTATAAATGATTTATGTTATGAAATCATTTATATAATAATTTTTCAATAATTTAACTAAAAATAGACGTGTTTTATGGAAAGAGGTTTTGTAACTATACAACCTTAAATTAATTGAAAAATGTTTTAAATATAGAGATATTGTGTATGTAGTATTGATTATGATATCATGACTTTACAAGTATCCAAATCATTGCTTCTGATTCTGATACTATAGATTACTACGTAACTTATCATATAAGGTCTTTCAACACATTATTATGTTGTCCATATATCATTAATTTCTTAAGTATCATGTTTCTATGAAATTTACTATGTTTTTTTGTTATATCATACTTTTAGACCGTGTTAAAAAATAGAATATTCCCATACATTCTACTTTGATTATACGATACCCTTAGTAAGTTGTTTAGCCCACCATATTTTTTATATAAAATCCCATGAAAAAAGAATATCATAAATGGTAGATGATATATACATAATTGTTTGATATAATATAAATTATAATATAAAATAATTTTGTATTATTTAATCAACTATTATAAACTTATTTCCCAAATCCACTAAACATATTATTATGGGATTTGTTTAAAATAACAAATTTTATTGTTATATATGAATGGAAAAATAATATTAAAAACTATATAGAAGTAAGAGTCTAAGAAATATCAATCAATAACTTATATTTATTCTAGTTTGTGATCAGGGAGTAACCATTGTAACACACCCCCATAGAATTTGATGATCATGGATTTTTCGTATGACCGATTTGATCAAATTAAAACATCATCCATAATGGGTATGTGTGGGGGTGAATATCCCTCAACTAGTGATGCTCATGGGATTTACACCTATGTTGGAATCCATAGATTTATTTCCATGGTAACAGGATGATATGATAAAATCTTAGAATACAATTATCAAAAGGTATTAGTTCTATAATTTTGGTGTAAGAAAACATCAACCACTAGGATATAAGGGGGATGAGTATTTATCAAATATCATTAATAACTAATTTATATTGAATAAATAATTACTTACCTAAAATAATAGTGGGATTCAAACCATAGTGTCTATAAATACCAAGGTCCATTATTACCCCAACAATCTTGGAACCACTATTGATGATGTTGATGGAACCTCAAACCGACTACACTAACAACAATATATGGAAAGGGGGGTCACTCCTATATCCCCTCACTCTTATTCATTTTAAATTTTATAAAATAATTTTTTAAAGAATTAATAAATAATTAAGTTAATTTTAAATTAAAATATATATTATAATTTAATACTAAATTAAGATTCATAAATAAAATATAATTTAAGATTATTAGCAATAATATCAAAATAAAATTGTCTCCACCCAGTCTAAAGATTTTGAGATAACCTCTTCTAAAAAAACATGTCAACGAGATGATTAAAGATCATAATATAAATTAATAGATATAAATACCTCTAGAGGTTTAAAAATAAATATCTATGAATTTCACTAGTCAAGGCATCATATTTTTTCAAACCATATTATATTAAAATTTCTCTCATTTGTGATACATTGTTTGTGAACACAATAAATTTCATTTCAATTAAATTTATTTTAATTTAATAAAAAATATTTAATATAATATTTTACTTGAGCATATAAAATATACAATATGTCAAAAATAAAAATTTTAAGAGACTAAATTATGAGAAAAATAAAGGAATATACCTAAAAATATGGGCCACTATATCCTACACACCTTTAAGGATTTTCTTATTTAGATAAAATTATCAATTGAATAATTGGGGGTTTTAATCTCTTATTTAGGTATCTTACTACTTGTTTCTCTCCTCAATTCCACTATGTCTTGGAAGGATTATTAAAAAGGGATTGATCCTCATATATGGTAATTTATCCCGATGGTCCGGAATCAATAGTGGCTACTATATGAATGTATAATTATCCTATAAATATTTCTATCTAAAATAAATGATTTGTAAGAGATCATGCATGTAACATATAAGTTTTTACTCATATAAGTGTTCATGAACCCTTTATATATATAGTAGTAGCTTCAAAAAATGCAATATATCTTGGAATGGGTCAATGAACCATATGGAATGTTTTGTCCCAAAAAGAATCTATTTAGATTTTATAAGGGAGATAATTTTATAAAAACATGGTCACCAACAAATAACTTTAGGGTCTTCCAACTTTGGTCTACATAGGACATTATTTCACCCTATTTTATCATTGTCCACTCAATAATCACTTAAACTTTCTCAATATTCAATTTAAAAAATAGACACCTAATTATCATATACTCTATACTATTTATCCCATATAAGGTAAAACTATAATGTCTACCATATATTTCCCTATAAGGAATTATAAATATCATCAATTAATATATTTCATTTTATAAAAAATTCACCTAGGAATATTAATTAGCCCATGTTCCTCTAATATTAATCACATATGATTATAGAACGTACTCAAACACCTAGATCATCTATTTTATCATAACATTATTATACGGATAAAATATCCCAGGGATAAGAATTTTTTTCCCAACAAATTTAATGCTTTTATATAAATGAGAGGTTAAAATTGCATCATTTTTAGATATAATTTTTTATGTTACATCGTGTATTAGGAAAATATTAAATAAATATAAGTTCCCCAATTTATTTATTAGATGTTTATCTTGTATGGTAGGTAAGAGAATCAAATTCACCAGCCTATCAATGATCACCTTGAAAGTATCATGGTCCTTCACGGAATATTATAATATCAAAAATAATTCATCAATGGGTATACCCTATTTATTTTTAGAATAATCATTGATTTACTTATACAAACAAAAATGGGTGATCTATCATTACATATATATAGAAACCTCAACAAAAACATAAATATTGTTCTATTCATCATAGTCCTCCAATATTTATACGTTAGATCTTGGTATATCATAATTACTCTAGGGTATTATCTTAGTAGTAAGTGTTGAATGTTGGGATCACAACACAGATCCAACCTAATAATTATAATAGAACAATTTTATAAAAATTTATATCATCAAAAATATAGTCTCAAAGAATCCTATAATAATAAAGTCTAAAATAATCCCTAATAATAATCTCCTTACAAATCAGAGGAAGGGAACCAATAATAATGAAAATTCTAATTAGAAATTATGAGTCACCTTTTGAACATTAAAAAAGTGTTATCCCAAATAAGGTAATTATGGAAGCCTCAAGGGTTGTGGGGTAAATTAAAGTGAAAAACCAACTTAAATTTTTATACCACTCAAAAATATAAACATTCGAAAAATAAGAGTATATAAAAGTAAAAATTAATAAAAATAAAACTCCGAGAAGTAAAACCAACTAAATTAAGAAATATGAACCAATAAAAAACTAAGAACAATGAAATTAAAAAAAATAAGAAGTTTTGAATAAAAATTAGAAACTCATATAAATGATATATTTATTAAATAATTCATATCAAGGGAACTCTTCAGTTTCATCACAAATTAGTAGGAGGTCTGATAACCAGAACCAAGGCATACATACTCTACACTAGGAGCTTCTTCGAATAAACCCATCAAAAGTTAAAATTTCCATACAATAAACTTATTTTATAAAATTTAGATATTATGTAGTTTTATCCCTAATATCTTCATTGACCAACCCGATCGACATCAATGAAACACCAATACTTCTTTGAACACACAGGTTTGGAAGATATGGTTTCCTAGATCCAAAAACTCTTCGATAATATAAGATCATAAGAATCAATTATAAAGGAATAAATTTTATCTCTTTACAATATAGTTCCTCACAAATAAATCTATAATAAAAACACTAAAAATAAAATACAATCACAAACATCGAAGGAAATAAGATTAATCAAGTTTAATGATTGACTATTTTTCATTATCTCTCACACCTCAAAGTCTTAGTCCAATTTATATATTTTAGTGTAAATAAATAGATTGAGGTATTTTGGTTTAGTTATAAGAACATAAAGATTGAATCACCTTATACCAATGAATAAAATTCAATATGGTTTGTCAATGATCCAAAAATTAGATGGATCACTTTAGTTCACCAGAACTTAGAAAACCAATAGTTAATTCCACACAACAAAAAAAGTAAACAAACAACTTCAAGTTAAATCGAACTCAGTATAAAGATTATTTTTATTTTAGAAAAAAATATATCAAATTATTCATTTAATTAAACAATCTACCCCCATTATGATAATCACAAGACCTAAATGATTTTTTTGTTATATATATATTTAAAATAACTGCACCATATAAGTAATAATAATAACCATACTTGAGTTTATTAGCTATAAGATTTATATTTCTCTCTATTTGGAACAAAAATTGTAAAAAATATTTGTTAAAATAACTCTCTTTAATAAGGGAATGGTTTTTATTAGATCATGTATCTACACTGGGGGGGGGTGGTGAATCTGTGGATATTTGTTTAACCAAATTAATTGAACTTGAAAATTTACCCCATTTTTTAATTGGAATATCCATACATATTAGGATGTATAGATATGATTTTTTTAATAACATATTTACACTATAGTAATACTAAAAGTAAATGTGTGAAACACATGGAGTTTGTACAAGGTTCATCCTCAACGTGAGTGCCTACTCCTTACTGTGTTTGAGTTTGATCTTTAATATATATTTACATAAATATCCATCACATATAAAAATGGAGGTGTAGGAAGGAATCTTCATTTACCCTAGTGTTACCTAAACTATGTGGAGTTAAGGAATCATTATTTAACCTTAATTTTTTAGAATAATTTAAATATTCACTATATTATGTAAGTGAAAATATATTTATAATACACCCAAGTATTTATCCTCATAACTTTAATGGTGTGATTTTTTATAATCAAACCACTGGTATTTAATTTTTCTTCTTGATATCCCTCATGAAAATATATTTTACTACCATATTATTGTTCAGATAAATTATAATTCAAGTAATCATATCCATATATTTTGTTGATCTGATTCATGATCCCTCAAACTTAAGTACTTTAATGTCTATATATAATATAGTCAATGCATAAATTTAGTCTAGATATTCTCTTTAAAAAAGTTTAATATATATTATTTTTACTTATAATATATTGAACATCCACATATTTCATAGGTATACATTGATGTTGGTCTAGATATCCCTTTCTAGTCTCCTGTATCTGAAGAACTCACTCCAAACTCCCTCAGAACTGCAATTTTTAGACATATTAATTAATCTACCCAAAATATATTTTGAAATATACTTGGTCATATTCTCCATATCTATTATGATTCAAAATAATATCTTCTGATCTCTCATTTCTTCATCACTTATCTTCAAATTATTTCTCTAATTTATATAACCATTCATCCTTTGATTTTTTTTGGTAATTCATGAGCTTCAATTAGAAACTTCTTCAAACTCCAAATTTTAGTCAATCAACTTTAATAATTTTAATGATTTCATTATTTTAATTTTTCATAACTCTCACAAAACATGGAATCAAAAATTTTCAATTAATTTGAGAATATCATCTTCTATAAAAACTTACCTTTATGAATTTCACACCTTAAATGTTCAACATTGAATTATAATAATTATTTTCAGTTTATAATTTTTATATGACGTCACTCATAATATTATGGTGATATAACTTTGGTAGGATTCAATCTTCACCCTTGAATTCTGCCATTGTCTCATCACCATTAATATTTAAACTACCTTCTATTCTTTAAAATACACTGGAATGAAACTTTTGATTATAGTGGCTTCATTACATTGAACTTAAAACGTGTTAACATTTTGGCTTGTAGATTCTTATTCCAATCAACTCATCCCTAATTAGTTGGACTTAAGAATATTTTATTGTCTTCATCTTATGATTTTAAGAACTTCCACACATATGGACTTACTCAATTATTCATCCAAATATTGGATAGTTGTAAAAAAATTCTATGAAACATAGTTTTATCATTACCTAAGGTAATTGGTATGCCTACCATTCTAAACATATATTGGTTTTACTTATATATTCATAGGAACAAAATAATCTTCAGGTGGCTTTTCATCATGCTATTTTTCCACTTATTAGGCATCAAGTGTATTAAAAAATTTATTTTTCTTCTTTTTATATTCTTCTACAATCTTCAACATTAGCTCTTTTCATCATTTGATTAGATTAAAGTTTAACCAACTTAGATAGAATCACATTTGAATCTCAAACATGTGATGCACTTCAAATTAATGAATAGTGAATGTATCACCTGATTTAACATTTTCAATTCATTTAGTTAGATATGTTTTCAACTCATTTAGAAACTTCAACTACAAGAAACCTTCGAACTTATCATTTCCTATATATCTTCTGATAGTAGTGCAAAAACATGTGTAATTCTAATTTTTAGTAAGCTCCATTCTTTTTCAAAATTTCATGTAAGTTTTATATAATTAGGTTAACCCTTATAATGTCAAAAATAATACTCAGAATCTTCTAATTAACTCTTATTAAGTTTTAATCCAATCTTATAAAGTTTGCGACTTTGTAAATTTTGGGGACTCCATCTTCAAATAATGTATTTTCTAGAAACCATATATTCTTTTATTTTCAGTAACATAAATTTTTTATCATCTATTCTTCATCAAAAGTACACGATGTCACTTTTAGTCAAATTATTTTGGTATTATTTAACTCATATATTCAATCTACCCATTTAGGTATCTAATATCTGATCTACCAACTTCACTATCCAATGGGCTCTCTTTAATATCAAATTTGATCAGGCAATCAAAATTCCATTTTTGTAGATATTTCCCCTTAATTATTAAAAAATTATTATCTTACTCGAATAAAAATTCAACAATCATATCTTATTTGGGATACTTCTAGATATGATTATTTCTATGAATTAATCCTTTATATTTTACTATAATTTTATCCACTCTATTTCTATACTTCCATTGACATGAACATAAAAATTTCTATATAATTTATATGATAAATATTTAGTGTCATCATATAGTAGTAGAAATTAATTACATAGTGGTCATGCTTCTGATGGTTCCTCATTAAAGAGTGTGAAATTTTAGTGGAGTTATATTCAGATCACTGAAAGGATACCTCACTTTAAAATTACTCATTGAATTTATCATAATCCATTGACATAAAATAAAATTCTTCATCACCATAATATAATGGTCTCTTAAATATCACCCCTTTGTATTCGTTTTTATTAAAAATTTAAATCTAATGTCAATGGTATTTCTCACCATTATTGAATTAAATAGAAAGTCTCTTTAATTAAATTTTTTGAGAACTTTGAATGAGATAATTTCATTACACTTCTTCTCTCCTAAACTCCCTTAAATTTAAAATAAACCTTAATTTTTGAGTGAATGATGAAACCACTTTTATTAAATTAAAAAGTAAAAAATAAACCAAATAGAAGTCTTCATGATATATTATTAGTTTGTAAAAAAGGAGTGATTAATTTGGACACAAAATATATACATAAATATTCAATTAGTGATAAAAACTCAAAAAATATCAACCTGGGTTAAATTATCTAGATTTTAAGGAAACTTACTTTCTCCCTCAATCATAATAAATAGATTAAAAACATTCAACCAAAAGAAGATTTCTCCCCATTTCAAAAAATTGTCTTTTTTCATAAAAAAATAAAAAACCTCCCTAAAATATCAGAACAAATTTTATAGGAGAAAAATATAAATATACCATAAGATGATAGAAACTTCATTCTTTGGAATTTCAATTTATATAACTTCGTCACCACCATCAAGAACTTCAATGAATTCAGAAACTTTATCCTTAAATCCACCCGATTTTAAACATGCAATGTTGTAGATCTTTGTCTATCTAGATTTTTGGATCTTTAGTATTATATTATCTTTTTTATAGAATGAAAAACTTCAACTTCACCCCCTTATATAATGAACTACATATTTCTACTCTTTAGGGATCCCACTAAATTTCAACACCATCAATTATCTTTTCAATGAATTTTAAGATCTATGTTTTTTTGAATAAGTTGGATATTATATTTTATTTAATTATAAAATGGGTTTGATAAATATTTCTCAACCCTGAAAATCCATTCACATTAACCTCACTTTTATTTATGAAATAACCTATGGTTTTCTAAGTAATTGTTTTATCATATAGCATAAAATTATTATTATTTATTTTTTTGTTCACTTTGTGCAGATAATTATTTTTAATTCATGGTATTAGTGAATTCAAAATCTTTTCTCTTTCTCTTCCAACTCCCCTACCAATTTTAGTTTCTCATTCCATACTATTATGCAATACATTAGAATGTGTTCTGCATTATTATTGGGATATGATTTATTCTTCATATAAAACTTTGTATCTTCTATTAAAATTAAATTTCATGAATATCCTTTGACTATCCATGATTTATCCTTTTCTTTATCTTGATATATTCCATAGTTTTCATCTTTTGTTCCCTCTTTTTGGTAACTTATGATTTTCTTCACCTTAAGGATAACTTCTTATTTTTCTCCATCTCTCATGGACTTCTTTCATTAGTTATAATAGATACATGCTTGGTAGTTATAAAAAGAAACTCATCCTCGCAATGTACACTTCCACTACAACATTAATAGAAAATTTTAAAATATTCAAATATATTCGGTAGAATATTTTTACACTTATATGTTCTTTTATTTAAATCAGTTGAGCTTAATCTAAATTTTACTTTACTGCCCATTTGTTTAGGATTTATCTATTTTTATTAGTTGAAAATATGTGTCGACAATCTATGAAGTGATATCCAGACACTGCAATAAAAAAACTACAAAAAAATCTCAGGTTTATCATTTTTATTGAAGTATTAGCAGTGGAATTATTTTCCTATATTTTGAAATTTATAACTTCCTTCCAAACACATTTATAGATGCTATTTTAATTTATATAACATCAAAATATGTGGTGGAATTCTCATCAAATTTATTCATTTATTTTCTACTAAACTAGTTTTATAGCCTAATTTTTTCAAAGTATCAGTGTTAGTGTAGACAATATTACTCGACTATGAGTTTAACTGCCCTTTTTATCTATCAGAAGATGCGAATTTTGATTATTTGAAGTTTATTATACTGTCAAATTTCATCTTCATAGAACAATTAAAATCTTTCAAAATTCCATCAATGTTTCTTCTTTAGCATCCCATGAAGATTAAACTTAAGTAAAAATCATGTTCTTTAATTTCACTTCCAACTAAAGACACATTATACTTAATTTTTTTTCTATTATTTAAATAATTTCACTATATCTTCACATTTATCTTCTAACTTAAACATATTTTCCTCATGAAAATTACTCAAATATTTCAATGAATGATTTTTTTACACTTTTTTCCCTGATATACTATTGAGTATTATTGAAATCAAGGATTGGGATGTTAGTATCCTCTAGTGCCTGAATATTTTACCTAATAACATCCTTAAATAACAATTTCTCCTAGAAACTCCTTTGAAATTATTCTTTAATAAAAAAAATGCATTTTAGAGTGGGAATAATCGTTCCCTTAATTCTATAAGTTTCCTGAGATTTTTCAATTTTCAAAACATCACTACTAATGCATCTTCCATTTCATTAGATTCTAATTCCATCTATGTTTTTCATCCTATAGTCGTTTTATAAATGTAATTATATATCTAAAAACCATAACATGAACACTTTTCAGGTTATCCTTAATTTTTGAGTAAAATTCTTTAACAGTTTCAACAAACTCATACTCATCAAAACTTGAACACTATTCATCTAGAGGATTATTTAATATAGTTGAACCTCTTCGACTTCCAGCCTTCTTATATTTCGATGATCGTGGATCATCCCTCTAATTTTTAGAATCAATATTCTATAATATCTAAACTTCTTTATTCTATTGGTTCGTCAATGACTTTGAAAAAACTTCTTGTATTTCCTAAAATAGTACTTTCTTATCTTAAATTCAATTCTAGACCAAATTTATGATCATCCGAATTATAAATTTCTATAACTTCCTTATCTCTTGGAATAATTATTTCTTAAACTTGAAAAAATACACACATCATATAAAATTAGCTAAATACAAATGGGAATAAACTGGTAGATCCAATTAGAGGGAACCTATTCTATTATACCAATTAATGTTCCTAGTGGATTTTGTAATTACAATAATATAGGGTAGGGGAAAATTAGTGTATACAAGTTTTTTCCAAAATAATCTAACTTGAATTTTGAATATTTTTTTGTTCGAACATTTGAACCTATTAGGATGTATAAATATCATATGTTTATAAAAAAATTATCACTACATAAAATATAGAAAGTAAATGAGTGAATCAAATAAAGTTTTTAAAAGGTTCATCTTCAATGTTAGGGATTACTCTTAATTGTGTTTTGGTTAAGTATATGACATATATTTTTAAAAAATATCCATCACATATTAAAATGGTTTTTTGGGAAGGAATAAACATCAAATGAAAAATAGGTTCTTGAAAACTAATGTTTCTAATGGTTCTATAATATAGGCTGTCCAAAAAAATACATGACTTGAAGATGTAGTAACAAAACTAAAAAAGTCCCAAACATTATCAGAGTGGTTTTAAAATTAACAACTGTGAATGAGAAATTTTTAAATCTAATTAGTAATTTGAATTGGCATAACTTCCAATAAATATGGAAAAGTCATATAATTTACAAAAAATCAAGATTAAATAGTTTTAATTGACATTATCCAAATATATTTAGATAATGATATGTTGGAAGGTCTCTAGAATATTAATTCACAAAAAGTGCTGTGGACCTAGTGAACTAAAGTAATTAGAATGTTAATTCAGGTGATGCATGCATTTCTTCATTCATTAGAAGAACATCATATGTTGAAGATTCAATTATGATTCTAGCTGATTCGACCAAATTCTATTTTAATCAATAGAATGATAGAGATAAATATGAAGACTCTGAAAGAAAATGAAAACAAGGAAAATCAATTTGGGGATATAGAGGAAGTCATATCAATGGAAGAAGAGGGTGATGTAAAGGAACCATAAGATGAGGTGGTTTCTTATAAGACAAAAGAAGATGAATCAAATTTTTAGGATGATAGTCATACAAATGACCTTAGGTGATGAATAAAATAAGGGCAAGAGGAATTTTTATAAAAATGACTAATTATATGGATGATGAATTGATTAAGTTTGTATGTGGTAAACATGAGAGTATCATAAGATAAATGGAATTGAAATTTCTTTAATTTTAACTAACCAAAGATGAGTTTATCAAAAGGAGTTACAAGATAAAGTCTAAATGTAGTGTAAGTGAAACTAATTTAGGACATTTGGAGAATAATATTAATTCCAAACAAGTTCAAAGAAATAAATGTATTTTAATTTTGAATTGTGATAAGATAAATGTGGAACTGGAGGATGATGAATGAATTATACCAAATCTATACCATCAGATGATGTCAAGTGACTTCATATGAACAGTATGAAGTCACAATAATAATTATAATGTTGAGATAGATGCTAAAAGTGTGAAATTAATGAAAAGAATATTTTAATATAGATGAGATTTTTGAATAAGTTTAAGATCATTGATTCCATGTTTTGTGAGAGTTTTGACAAAGTTTAATCCTGGTATCTTGGGAAGTATTAATGGTGGTTGACTAAATTTTTTAGTTGGTGGGAGTTTCAAATTGAAGCATGTGTGTTCCCAATTTTTTTTTCAAAGGATGAATAAATATATAAATTTTGGACATAATTTTAATTTAAATGAGGAATAACTGAGATATCCAATGATATTATTGAGAATAATAAAACGAGATGAAGAAGTTGGCTAAGTATATTCCCAAAGAACTGTTGCGTTGAAGAATTGAGAAGAACAAAACATATAGTTTCAAGGAAAATTTTAATGAGTTCATTAGATTTAGTAGACTAAAATAAGGGATCTGGAGATATTCTAGTGTCTACCTATAAAATATTCAAATTTTGAAGATATTAGAAGTGAGATTAGTATAAGTTGAGTTTATAAAATGAGAAGATCGAGATTGATGTCAGGAATAAGCTATATTATTTTTTGTAATTGAATTACTCAAGATTGAGGGATCTATAATCAAATCATATAAATCCAAGGATATTATAAATTTCATGATATTTAAAAAGAAGAAGAATATGGTTTTTTAGGACCACTTTATAGGGGGTTTCATGAATAAACATTGAATACTAGTGCTTTTAGTATACCCAACGCCATCATTCCAGATGATAGGGTCATTCACATTTATTAATTTTAAAAACACTCTGATAAAGTTTTGGACTTTTTTAGTTTTGTTACTCCATCTTCAGGTTAGGTATTTTTTTGGACACCCTAGATTCTAGAACCATCAGAAACTTTAGTTTTTGAGAACCTATTCTTCATTTTATGTTTATTACATAACTTTTAGTCAACTTATTTAATCAAATGTAACTTATATATTTAATCACTCCATTTCTTTCTTAAATCTAACATATTCCATTATCATTATCTAATGGGAACTCTCTAATCTCCCATTGATCAACAATTTAAAATACATGTTTGAGATATTTCACCTTCAACATTCATTGCATTTTTTACTTAAAGAATAATTCAACAATCATATCATATTATTTATTATTCTAGATATTAGTATTTCCATATTTTTTTCAATCATGTGTTAGAAGCATTCAATCCACTATTCTCTTTACTTACAATGACATGAACATAACATTTTTGGATAAGTCTTCTTGAACTTCTTCAATGTAATCATCCGATACCATGACTCACATATATAGTTATCCTTATTCCAATAGTTCTACCTTTCATCATATAGACTATCAGTGGAGTTACTTATAGAACAAAAATAGGAAACTTCAATTTCTACCTACTCATTTAATTTATCGTAATATATTGATAAAAAATACAATAATATATTATCAACAATTGGTGACCTCTTCAAATAGAAACAAATTATCGTACATCTAAATTGTCTCCAACTCTATGATTCTAAAAAAACAAATATAGAGGAAAAACAATATATCCTGAAGGTTTAAATAAAAAGTACAAAATACAGTAGTCAACCAAGTGAAATAAAAATAAATGATATTGATTACAAAAATCCCTATAAGTTTTATGAAACTCACAAATCCTTAATTTATGCAATAAATGTTTAGAAATCACTTTACCAATTTCCAAATGAACACAATATATAAATAGGCTGCCCCTATAATGTACTTCTCCCTTTGCGTTTTTTAAGAAATAACTTAGGTAAAAACTTTTATTCTCTTTATTTTTTTATATCTCACTCTCGACTAAATCAATCAAAAAAAAACTCTACCACCAATTTTGGGAATAATAATGTGAGAAAAATAATGGTAAAATTCAAAAAAATAATATAAAATAAGTATCAAGATTAAATAATTTCAAAAATCAATAGTATATAATTGTTAAAGTTTTCAACAAAAAAATAGAAACATAAAAAAGTATAAATTTTTACCAAAAGTCTAAAGTTCAATGAAAATTAGAAAATTATTATTTCTTTTGAAATTTAAAAAAATGTTTTTATTTCCTCTTCAGCCTCTTCTCACGATCGTATGGTTTTTTTCATTTTCTTTAACTCTTTCTTTTGATTCCCCAACACATGTTTTTTCTACACTAATTCCAGTTTCCATTTTCTTAAAAGTAAGTTTAGTTTATCCAACTCTCTAATAATGTTTTATTTCTAATATAAAATATAGTAAACACCAACATCAAGTGATTTTAGGTATTTTACAATCCTTTTAATGTTCTATAACTACTATTGGAATTCATCTTTATTGTTGAATAATTATTTCTTTAACTATAATTTTTGATTAATGATTTTATTTCTCATCTATAGAATTTGAAGGTTTATGTTTTCATCATAAAAAAGACTTAAACTAGATTTAGTATTATGTAGGAAAGATATAAAATTTGATAGTATCGGTAATTTTTTATTGGATATTGATGCACACCTGCCATAGGGTCGGGAGAAAGTAATTTATTTCCCCTAGGTGTATAGTACTATAAGTAACCAAAGTCATATATAGAGAGATGATTTTAAATCTAATTTTCATGAATATAAAAGTAAATAAAACAAAAATAATTTCAATTAATCAAAATTGAATAAAATTTGATTTGAAATTTAGATGAGATGAAAGTTATTGGGTTTAGGTTAGGTTTTACCTTTTGTAATTATATCATGGTCCTTAATAAAAATGATTCTTTTTTTTGATAAAATGATTAAATGAATAGAGTAACAACTATTTCTATTTTATTCACCTTGATTAAGATTTACTAATTGGTGAAAGTAATAATGTTACTTCCTTTAATTATTTAGGAAATATTAAATCTGGTATTGAAATTCCCCAAACAATCAAACTAGTTTATTATTTCTTCCTCATGTGTTTAGAAATCCTTAACAATTTCTCAAGTTGATTTTAGAACAACCAATTAGTGTAACATTAAACCAAGAAGTGGGAGAATAAAACTCTTGATCAAATTAATTTTAAAATTAATAATTTAATTAAATCATAATCATATTTGATTTAAATTTTCAAACTGTTAAATTTAAAACCATTCAATTAATAAGAATTGAATTGTGATTTTGATTACAATTAGGACTCAAGAATCACAAATGGGTCCTCCTACCATCACCCAAACAAATGAGCTTCTACCCCACCATTGAATGGGGGATATTTGAAGAAGAATAGAGAAAATAATGAATGAAAATAAAAATAAAGTGAAGATGAGATAGACTGAAAATAGCCAGAATGGGCGAGAAATATGGTATGCATCTCTTTATCTTATCTAAATCATCCTATCCTATACTATTTCTAAGGACCCAGTAGGTGATCCTCGTATATGATCCTCATTATCCTTCAGTGTTTATATGCCTCTATTCTTTTATAGAAAATGAATGTACTCCATTGACCTCCCAGTGAAGTCCACCAGCCCATATCATTGGGCTATTTGAAATTTGAAACCAAATTTGAGACCTGCGATAGTCGTATATCATAACAAAACAATAGGATTATTTCAGTGTTAATAAAATAATATACTCTTTGTATAATGTCTTTAGTGTGGAAAACATAGATTAGTATGAAATATATACTTTTTTGAATGCCCTTACAATGGTTCAGTGGCGACATGGAATCTCCAAAATAATTGGAAAACATGACAATGGTTAAGTAACAAGGAATCATGATAGCGATGGTATCCTACATCATTAAGCCTTCAATTTTCCTGGATGGAGCTCCCAAATGGATTCATGGAAGTCAGAATAGGGTCCGTGAGGTGATCAAAGGTGGTATTGGGCTCCATAAGTGGGAGTAAGATTGAGATTGAGATTTTTAAAGGGAGAATATGGTGGTTATCTGATGATGCAGCAGTAGTGGTGATGTTGAGTATCAGAGTAGTGATGAGAAACAATTTTATCGTAGGCATGCAAATTTTATGTGGTATGTAACCATTTAAATAAAAAAGAAAAGTACCATTAAGAAGTCATCACACATAAGAGTTTAAGGTGGTTGGGGTGAGTGAATAAATATCAAGTAATGGATTTGGTGAAGGAGTAAAGTCGGTTGAGGGTCAAAGTACCCCCTTCCATCGAGGACAACCCGATACCTATGATATTATTCTCCTACCACCTCATGGTTTTGACCACCATGGGATGGTGTGCTCATAGGCATTGGAAGTTCCCTAAATAATAAAAAATTCATCCCCATGGGCTTTGTACTGGCCTAATCCCCTATGACTCCTTCCATATTAGGTAGTCTCTCCTAATTCCTTCTTGGCTGATCAAACTCTTCTTGAGGCTCTCTAAGTTGCTATGGGTTGCTGGTTGATGGATAGCCATTGGCTGGCCATATTTTTTAAAACCTGAAATTATTTAAAAACACTAATAATTTTCTCAATGAATATCATAATTATATTTCAAAATAAAAATAAACTTTTTTATTAATTTTAGATCCATTTTAATTCTGAATTTTTAACTTCCCATTTTTCTAATGAAACAAATTATTATAAGGTAATTTTAATTTAAAACCATTAAAAATCATTAGAATATGATTGAAAATAACGCATGAAAACTGAGTGTTCAAAATACCCCCCAAATTTAAACAATTTTTGTACTCAAGTATAAAATCTAAACATTAAAAAATAGAGGGTAAAAGTGTTATCATTATTAAAATCTAAAAACAACTAAATTAAATGATTTTGAATGTTAAACCAAAACATCAAAAATTCACATAAAATATCAATTAGACTTCTCAATTTTTAAGAAAGCAATAAGTTCAAGAATTTTACTTTCAACATTTTGAAATTGGTGGAACCTATCCTCTCATTAATCCAAGTTCCTTCCTTCATTATTCTTAAACATGAAAAAATCATTATCTACCTTTCCTGTGAATCTCTCCACTCATCACTCATGATAAAATTCAAGTAGAGTTAGACTCATATCATGAGAACATTATCCTTATCTATACTCTTGTAAAAAAACTAATTTCTACAAATTTTAAAGAAAAAATTCATATAAAATCATGAGTTATTTTCAATAAAGTTTCCATGATCCTGTGGCTTTAGGTTTGTGGGAACTTATGTTTAAAACATTAAGGCTCAAGGAGGAGGTTTCTCTCTAAAGTAAAATGCATGATATCAAAAGTAAAATCTCAATGAAATTATCTCCTTTAAATTATGACAGATCCCACTTCACAATCTTAAAGTATATTCATCAATAATGAAGTCATAATTAATTATGTTCACTTTATTTAATTTTTTCTACTTTTATACATTTTGTTTCTTATTCAAAGTATTTTTTTTCAATATTTTTACTTTTTCAATACTCATACTTGGAATAAACCTCACATACAACAGATAACCACATATGATGAAAATAATTGGTCCATTAAGGTTTATGTATGATTATTATAAGTCACAACCCATTCCAATTTTTTTTCATTGTTTAATATTTTTTCAAGTAGGGAAAACAATAAAGTATAATGACCGAATCAAATAAACCTTTCCCAATTCCCAAGATAACACACCCACAATTTTACCTTACAATTTATATTATCAATTTCATCATGAATCCTTTAAAACCTACCCTCTATCATTAAAATATCATGAAAATACTAATAGTAAGGTGTGAATGGAAAAATTTTATTAAAACATGAATCATCCCTAAAATTGTCATTCATGGTATCTATGGGATGAACAAGGATTGATGTGAAGGTTTAAAAGAGGGTAAGGACAATTCAAAAGTTGAATCAATCATTTTAGATGTTTTTCTTCCACAGTCCATATCTTTGAAAAGTTTTAATGTTAGTTTTGGAAGGTGACATGTCCTAATATCACTCAATAAATATGATGAAGATAATAAAAGAAGCACTTGGTATAGAAATTATCTCGAGAATGGGAAATATAAAAATGGAAAATCACTCGATGACTAAATAATAATAATAATTCAATTCACATGAATTTTAGAATTCAAAAAATATAAAAATTATAAGGAAATATCATTTACATGAATCAACTAATTCCCTCAAATCATAAGTCTTCATCTTAATATCCATTATTCCCTTTAAAAATTAAATTCTTCACCACACTCATAAAATATCATTATTATTGAAATCTAAAACATGGAAACATTTGATTCCTAAGAAACTCATTTCTATTAGATAAGATAAGTAAAATAATAATTCAAATATGGGAGTAAAATTTCTAGTTTAAATCTCAAAACGTTTTTTTAGAAAAAAATATAAAGAGTTTAAAAGATAAATATTAAAAGAGAACTCTCTTTCAAAATTAATCTTTAGTCTTCTTTCTCCACTATTTGAGGTATTACTTGTGAATTAATTTCATGAGAGTCCAGTAAAATAAAAAAACTCATACCAGTGTAAGAAATATTCTATTATATATCTAGGGAGGGAATTCATAGGTAACTAAATCCTAAATCATATGAAAATCATAAAACTCAGGTTGCCTCCCAAAATAACCTTTGGTTAATATCATTAGATTGACCTAACCTCATGAGATGTAATCACTATATGGGTTATAGAAGTTTGAGCTCCTCTATAGGTTCTTTTTATAGACTTCCATGGATATTTTTCAGTATCCAATTTACAGTGAATGAGTTTCATTCCTCTTCTTTCTTAATCTAAATGGAACCAGAAGGATAAACATTAGTAACAATAACAGGTAATTTCCACTTAGAACAAATATTAATTAGAATTAACTTTAGTATGAAATTATATAATATTAATTGGTATCCATGTTGTAAGGTCTTTGGTGGAAATAGTTTTTATGTTCTACTAGGGTTCCTTTGTAAATTATTTAATTTTCAAAAGATTCTTTTATTTTTTTCTCTCCAACACTTATAAATGAATTTTCTCACTTTTCCATCATTCTCCAAATCAAAATTTACCTTTTTTAAATCCCAATATGCTTGGTTCTCAAATTCCACCAGTAGATGAAAACATTTTCCATAAATCAATCAGTAGGGTCTTATACCTATAAGTGTCTTGTAAGCTATCCAGTATTCCCATAGGGTGTATTCAATCCTTGGGATGTAATCCTTCCAATTTGTTCCATTTTTCTCTAAAATAAATTTAATCTACCATTTTTAAAATTCATGTTGACCATTTGTTTGCATATGGTAATGTGTGGATGTATTGTGGTTCACCCTAAACAATTTAAGCATAGGCTCCATTATTCTATTATTAAAATGATTCCCTTGGTCACTTATGATGGCTCTTGGCATTCCAAACCTAAAAAAGATATCGGCCCTAACAAAATCACAGATAACATTGTTATTTCTAGTTTTGGTGGCTTTATATTCCACCCATTTAGATGGATAATCAAAAATAAGTAAAATATAATATTTCCTAAAATACATGGGGAAGTTTCTCTTAAAATTAATTCCCCATATTCATAAAAAGAAGGATGCGTTTTGGGGATTCTCTTGTCTTTTTGAAATATTTCCATAAAATTAACACTTTTAAAAAAATTTTCTATATTAATGACCATATTTAAATAGGGTTGTATAATAAATTGTAGATTCCAATACATTTATAGAAATTATTTGAGGTCCAAAGTGGCATCCACAATCACGTTTATGAAAAAATTGAAATAAAGATTCTATTTCCCTTACTAGTAAGCATATTATTATGAATTATTCTTTAAAAATTTTCTAGAGAAATGGATCTTACAATCTATAATATATATATTAATCCATGATTTTATTTTTTCGATGATAGGTAAGTTGAAAATGTACCTGAAATGTGGAAAAATAATTCACTATGTTATAATACCAATATACCTCAACTTATACGATGTAAAGTTTCTCATTGTGTATATAATCATTTTGATGGATTAGTTATGGAATTACCATTTCAGAAATGTTGGGTTTCCTACAAAGGTGATATTCCACTTGGTTATTAGATCCCAATTTGTCCTTTATCTATGGATTAAACTCCGGTAAGAGTAGTATCCATATTTCTAGCCTAGGGTTTTTCATCTTCCTTCTGCATCACGTACCTAAGTGTGGTATGATCCAAAAATGCAACCACTTTAGTTATATTTAAATATGACCTGAATTTATATAATGAAGATGTAAAAAAAAACTCTTTTTTATGGTTGTAGAATTTATTTGAGTGTCATCCAAGGTTCTTGGGTAATAGTTTATGACTTGGGGATTTCCTTCAATTCTTTGTTAAATAACGCCTCCTATAGTTTAGTTTGATGCATCCCAAAGTAACTCAAATGGGCGTTTCAAATTTGGTCATTGCATTATTAGTGGGGTGATTAACTTTTGTTTTATCTCATAAAATTCCTCCATATGAATATCATTAAAAAAATTATCTTCCTTTAAAAGAAATCTTGAAATTGGAAGAGAAATCATACTAAATTCCTAGATAAACTTTCTATAAAATCCCTTATTACCCAAAAAATGATCTGATATATCTTACATAAGTGGGATATGAAAAGGAATTTATCACTTAAAATTTAGTATTATCCTCCTCAATGCCTATTGGTGAAATGATACGACCTAGAACTAGCACTTTTTAAACCATAAATTGATAATTTTCAATGTTCAAAACTAGATTCTTCTCCATGCATGTTTTCAAAATTTTGTCCACATTTCCTAAGAAGTGATAAAAGGAGTTTCAAAAATTAGTAAATTATTTGATAAATACACCAGGTAGTCCTCAATGTGTCCTGATTAAATTATTAGCATAAATCCATGAAATTTACCTGGGGCATTTCACAATTTGAAAGGCATCTTCTTGTAATAAATTGTATCAAATGGGATGGTAAATGTTTCCTTATCTTGGTCTAATAGAGAACTTGGTGCCTAAAAATAACCAAAAACACTATCCAAAAAATAGTAATTTATCTTACCTATTCGCCTTTGTATCATTTGATAAATGAATGGGATAAGTAAGTGGTATTTTTGGGAGACTTGGTTGAGCTTTTTTATAATAAATACACACCCTTAAACTATTTTGAACTCTAATTGTAATTTATTCATTATTATCATTTTTCAAAATGGAAAAGCCTATTTTATTGGGAACCAAATGGACATGGATAAACCATTAGGGTTCATATACTGGGTAAACAATGGTTTTCAATTTATTTATTAACAACATCTATGATGGTGGGGTTAAGTCTTCTTTTGGACTGAATAACAGGTCACAAGGTCTCTTATAAAAATATTTTATTAGATAAGACCTTGGGTTTTATTCCAAGTATATCTCTTTAACTCTATACTATGGCTTGATCATTTTTTTAGAATGTCGGTCAGAGTTTTTTCTTAGGTCTCATATGAATTATTGGAAATAAGCACTTTTAATTTCTCTCCTTCTATGTGGTATGAATATTTTAAATCACCAGGCAATGGTTTTAATTCAAGTTTTCGGGGATTCTCTAGATATGAGATCAAATTTAAATTTTCTATTTCAAAATCATGAATCTCCTTAGTAAAGGGTATCATATCAGTTTCTTATAGTAAATTATCAAATAATTCAGATGTTATTTCTTCTTGAACATTAAAAGAATAATTTCCTAATTTATTATTAATCACTTATTACTTGGTGTTTTCAATAGAAAAGTGATATTATAAGGTAAATAATTCACCAAGGATACACTGATATCCAATGGGAACAATGACTTTGTCATGGAAAATTGCAAGGAGTGAATGATTGTTTAAAGGGTTCCTCTTGGAGTCAAGAACATTTAAGTTCACCTTACTATATTTCAGATCCATGGAGAGGGTTACTTCATGATCATTAATAATTTTTTTGGCCATATCTAGGAATGTTATTCTTGAAATAATTAGTGAATTCCATGTTTCTTTATCTTCCTTCATGGTGAGAACATAAAAATCTACTAGAAAAATCTGTTCTTCAGCTCCTATAAGAACATCTTCCAACACATCAGCTAAAAAAATAGTGGATATGTTTTCTAGTTGGAAAAACACTCTTATAAGACTAATTTCACCCACTTTTAAAGATTCAAATGATAGAGATAGACATTAAATTAATATAAGCACCAATATCACACAAAGCATAAGAAAATATCAAAGAACTAATAGTGCAGAGAATAAAAAATTTCCCCAAATGTTGACATTCTTTTTTGTGAATTGGTGGTGAAATAATTGATGAAACAATCCATCCTAGGTTGATTATTTCATCTCCATAAAGAATTTTTCTCTTAGTAAAAATATCTTTGAAGAATTTTTCATATTTTTGGGATTTTTTATATTGCCTCTAGTTGTGGAATGTTGATTTAAACTTTCAAGATGGTCTCCTGGATATCTTTTTGAATATTCTCTTATTCAACCTTTATTGATCATGTTAACATAAAAAGGGAATGGAGTCTTGATGTATTTTTTCTCCCCTTTTTGCCTCTATATATGAATTTCCAGCCTCTATTTACTATCCTTTGTTATTATTACTTCATTATTATTCTCCCCTTCTTTTGGATAAATGGGTTAAGTTTCCAAAAGTTGGTTATAATCCTTAGAATAACTTTATTATAGTGGAAGAAATATATTTCCCAATTAGAGTTACAATTATGATGAGATTATACTTGATATTCAGAACTGTTTGTGTTGGATGTTTTCCTTGATTCTTTCTCAAAATGTCCATAATTTTTTTGAATTGGTCAATGAGGCTATCAATCTTATCCTCCAATCCCGCAAATTTTTTCTTCAACCAATCTTCTGTTATCGGTGCACTAGTGGGAGGATTATCATAATTATTTCTTTGTAATGGTGGTTTTTAAAATAATTTTTGTTACTGGAAGGTATATTTAGATGATTTTTGGAATGGTTCTGTTTTTTGATATTTCTAATAGAAAGGTGGTTGATTGGGAAAAGGGGGTCTATCCTTGTTCTTTTAACCTCCAAATCCTTATTTCCCTTTACCTTATCTCCATAATTTATTTAATAGAAATTACCTAGTATGGAATGTTTCTTCACAACTCTTCATACCCTATACCTCAACACATTAAACTATGTAATGATTTGTGAAATAATAAAAACCACATACATGAGGTGGGAAAAATAGTTGTTCACTCACTTTATTTAAATCCATTTTTATCACTATACTTTTAAATTATTCATTATTTGTTTCAAGTAAAAGTGACATGTCAGAATTTATTACCACATGAATACCTCTCATACCTGTGCCTACTATTTTGAATTTTCGTAAATTCTATACTATCTTCTCAATGTGCTTTTTGGTTTCTACTAGTGTATTCAATCAAATCCTCCCAGATGATGCATCATTGATATTTATCTCATTTTCTAGTAATACTTGGTAGAAAAATAATATTAAGTTGTTCTATTACACTACTTGATATAGATATCTTTCAAAAAGGTTATTGAAACATTCCTAGTATTTATAGAAATTCCCTCCAATAGCTTGAGGGTTGACGTATATATCCTTCCAGATCGATGTTATTCAGGAGGTTGATAAGAACCTTTGCATGAATATTTATTAATTATCATCCAAATCATGGATCTCTCTAGGTTTTAAGCTATACAACTACTCCTTAGCTTCTCCCTCAAGTGAAAATTTTAATGCGCTCTACTTGACTTTTTCCTTGGTTACACCTCTTATCTTGAAGTTTGAACAAACAAAGATGAATTCTTAAATGTGTCATTTGGGGTCTACATCAACATGGACATGGAATTTAGTTAGAATAGGAATCAATTTGACATGTAATTAAAAATTATATTTCTATATAGGCATGATTAACTAATTTTTTAGGAGAAAAAATTATGGGGTAGAAAGTCCCCTTAATGATTTTAGTGGATTAATTTTCATGTTTGGTGGCTTAGAGTGAACACTTGAAGTTTTACTTGAGTCCTCTAAATTTAATTCTTCAAAATTGTTTTCAAGATTAATACTCTTAATCCCATTTATAAACGTTATTTCTATATCATGGTAAAAAAATAGTTCATCATTATGGTTCCTAGTCATGGAAATTTTTAAAAGATAAATCAACACTCTCTTTTTAAAAGAGGTGCTCATTTTTACACACACCTATCATGGGGTGTGGAAAAACAAATTATTTTCCCCCCAGGGGTGTATTATTAGTAGTAACAAAATTTTTCTCCAGAGAGCAGTGTTTAAATCTAATTCTATTGAATATAAAATAAAATAAAATAAAATAATTGCAGTGACTCAAATGAAAAGAAAATTTGATGTGAAATTCAGATAAGAGGAAATTGATTGGGTTTAGGCTAGGTTTTCCATTTTGTAATTATATCATGGTCAATAATAAAAATTAATCTTTTGTTTCTATAAAATTATTAACTTAATAGAGTAACAATCGTTTCTCTTTTATTCACCCTTGATTAAGATTTATCAATGTGTGAAAGTCCTAATGTTCCTTCCTAGAATTATTCTGGCTATACCAAATATGGTATTGAAATTCCTCAAACACTCAAATCTGTTTACTATTTATTCCTCACATGTTTAGAAACCACTAAATACTTCTCAACTTGATTTTAGATCGACCAATCAGTGTGAACTAAAACCAACAATAGGAAGAATAAAAATCATAATCAAGGAAATTTAAAACATTATAATTAAATAAAAATACAATGGTATTTAATATAAATTAAAAAAATTATTATATTGAAAACCCTTCAATGAATAAGAAAAAAATTACGATTTTGATTCCAATTAGGACTCAAGCATCAAAAAGGTGTCATTTTCCCTTCACCCAACAACAAGTGATTTATCCCACCATTTAAGGGGGGATAATTGAAGAAGTAGAGGTAGAGGAATGCATGAAAATAAAATGACAGTGGATATGAAAAAGATTAGAAGTATCCAGAATGGGGGAGACAGTGGGTCCACCTTTCCTCATCTTCTCCACAATATCCTATCATGTGCATCATTTAAGGCTCCATTAGGTGATCCTAATCCAAGAAACCCTTTTGACTTCAGTGTGTATCCACCTCTCCCAAGATGTGGTATGACTCTCATCTTTTAGATAAGTGAGAGTAACACAATTAATTTCCTATGAAGTGAACCTGCCCAAGTCATCAGGTTCATTAAAATCTAAAATAGAAGATATCTCTCCCTTGAGATTCACATTGGTCTTATCTCAAAAGGAAACACCTAGATACTTCAGGTGTTCAAATAATTAATATCGTTCATGGGTAGAGGCTTTAGTGAGGTGTATTTTAAGCAACAAGTTATGAATTATTTTGTGAATGGACTTAAATAGATTCATTGGTGACATGGAAACTCCATGGTTCTTAGTTAGTGAAATAGTATTGAATAAGCATGGTTGAATGAAAGAGGTGGTATCCTCCTTCATCCGGACTTTGAAGTGGCTTGATGAATCTTTGATATGGATTCATAGTAGCTAAAATAGGGTCATGGAGGTGATAATAGGTGGTATTGGGGGTTCAAAAGTGGGATTTATCTTGAGATTAATATTTACAAGGGTGTGGAGATTGAGGTTATCCGATGATGAAGTGTTAGTGGTGATTTCATATAGAGTAATAATGACAGAGTCAAATGAGGAGAAAAAAATGATTAGGGCACATAAATTTTAGGTGGAACAACACTATTTAAATAAAAATGAATATTACCAGTAAGAGGTTATCCCAAATTAGAGTTTAAGGTGGTCTGGGCAAGATAATAAATATCAAAGTGTGATTTTTTGTAGCATCGAATTCAGTTTGGGGCTAGAGGACCCCCGCTGCCACCATGGACCACCCCATAATGACAAGATACTCCTTCTTCCGCCTCATGTGTTTGTCTACCACTAGCCAGTGGGCTCATGGTATTCAGACCACCCCTAAATGAGTAGATATTCATCCCTTTAAGCCCAATAATGGACTAATCCCCAATGCCACTTTTCACATTAGGCAGTCTCTCTCGGTGGATTTCCTGGTTGACCAGCCTCTTCTTGAGGTTTGATAAGTGGACATGGGTTTCTAGTTGGGGTCTAGCCCTTGGATGGAAATATTTTTGAAAACCTACAATTATTCAAAAACACATAGAAAATTCTCAGTGAATATCATAATTAAATTCCAAAATTCAAAAGTAAACATTTTTCTTCATTTTAGATCCATTTTAAATATTAATTTTTAATTTACCAATTTTTTAGTAAAACAATGAATAGTAATGTAATTTCTATAAAAAAATTATAAATCATTAGAATATTTTAGAAAATTTTAGAAAATTTTACATGAAAATTTAGCATGTCATATATTTCCTTAAATTCTACAATTATGTCCATATTGGATTTTTAATTAAACTTTCATTTGTTATTCCCCATGAATCATATTCTTCACACCTATTATTACCTTCTAGATGAAAACTACTAAGGATAACAATAACATTTTCTGAGAACCCTCCTTTCTCAACATACAATCCATTTAGACCCAGAACGCCGATTGATTTTAAATTTTCACTTTATGGTGGTCTCATTAACCTTCCTTTGTTAGGTGAATATTTTGATAATGATTCCTTTGATTTTTTAGCACCATCTATAGATGATAGAGTCATTATAGGCTCATTATCTGATGAAAAAATTGAATTAAATAAACTAGAATATGATTAAGAACACACTAATAATGTTGAGATCGAATCTTCATAAAATGTAGATTCTATTAAAAATTAATTCTATGATAACTTATACTAAAGATTCTTTATATTCTACCATCATATTTCCTATTTTTATATGCATAGGTGGAATATATTTTGAGTAAGTCTGATGAACATCCATTAAAATTCTTTTTTTTTACATTCCCAGACTTATCTTTTATAAAAATTAATTTATTTTTCTAGATTCTTATGAATCTTATTAGAAGGATAAAGGATTGAAACTGAAGGTAAGACAATTCTTGAATTTTTAATTTTAAAATAAAACTTCATTTTATTCTTAGCCTCCTTTAATTCATTTTTTAATTACTTAAAATCCTCCAATTACAACTTTGATAAACTAAAACAAAATTTCCTAAATGTAATTTAATCTATTTTATTTCTAAACTCATTAATCTTCCTTCTATATTAATAAACTTATTTTTATTAAATCTTAGGACCTTTTCATCTAAATCTTAATGTTTTCTTCTTATTTTTGTTAAGTTATTTTATAGTAATCAAAGATTACTTTGGTACCTTTTTCATGTCTTGGTTTTATTCTTCTTAGTTTCCACTAGATGTATAATATCTAATATTATTTACCAAACTAATTTGAATTAAATTATAGAAAAGATTTATTTTTGTGATGGTTTATTTATTTAAATGGATTTATTTCACCCATTTTGAAGCCTCAATATCCTTTAATCCTTCATTTCTAAGATTTCAATAACACTTGATTTAGTGTCCTTGTGTCTGGAAGGATATTTATCTTCACTATTCCATAACATATAACATTTTTTAATTCCCAAATGAACATTACAAGATCAAAATTCTTCATCCCACAATGTAAACCACGCACGTAAATGACTTGGATTATTATTATGTCCTTATATCCATTCCTTAGGATTAATAAATGTTGGATCCTCTAGAATACTTTCCATTATTACGATTATTGGTGAGATATCCTATGATGTTCTTCTTATGTTTTAATAGGATTTATAGGGATACTTATTAATTTAATTATCTATATGATTTTGAATTTTTTTGAGAGATAAAAAAATAAAAAAATCTAATGTATGTTTAATGACTTCTAAAAAACTCTTTAAAGTCAAAAAATTCATGATCTGGTACCATTGATTTCACCATATTTTACTTACTAGAATTATAAAAAATTATTACAGAATTAAATTTTTAGATGATTTAGGGATAGAATAGGTGATAACCTTTTCTCAGAAAAGTGATATTCTTCATTCTTGAAAATGAATTAATCTCTTCAATAATGAATCATAAATTGAATACAATTCAAAATATATCAATCTCACATGAAAAAACATTCTTGTATCAATATAAAATTTATCCAAATATCTAGAATATTCCATTAAAATTTGAAAAATAAAAAATTTGATATGGATGTTGAGTCACAAAATTAGAACCCCTATATATTAATGATGGAAAGTATAACCAGGTCCACATGCCTTTATATAGGCGATCGTACCAGTATTTAATTTCATTATGATAAGAAAATACATATATTTCCCTTTTTAAAGTGATGACCTCAAATATATTAGAAATAATATGTTTTTTATTTTTTAAAAGTATAGTTAGTTACCTCTTCCTAGGAAGACACTCAAAATAAAAACCATGAATTTACTATAATTTAAAAAATCTGCAAAGTAAAAGTAAACACAATTGACAATTTATAATTTTTTTAAAAAATAATAGAAATAAATGAACCTCCCAAAAGTTATTTTCTAATACATGGGTGATGTCATTTTGAAGAATATAGTTGTGGAAGTTGTTTTTAAACCATATTTGTTTTCTTTCATAGAACAATTTGAAAAACATAAACATTTATTGCATGAAAGCTAGCTGAAAAAAATCCTCCTTAACTAAGGAGTTGAATTATAAGGAAAAATTTATAAAGAATAAAAATGTATATATATTGGAAAATTCTTATATATAAGCAAACTTAATAGTATAATTTTTTAAATCTTATTAAAACATAAAAATAAAAAGTTAATATGTAAAAGTAAATATAATCAATCCATAAATGTAAATTATTACCAAGAACCAAATATTTTAGTTTTGCTTCCAGTATTTAACTTCTTTATTTAATTATAAATTAGGTTCTAGAAATATATATCTTCTTAGGTCTACAAATTTTCATAAATAAGACCTTTTTTACCCATATCATTCTAGAAAACCTATTCTGTACTACCATGAGTTCCATTGAAATATATGACCAGTGAGTAATAAAACATATCAATTTATTTAGTGAACACTTGTTCCTCTAATTTACAATCATTTTTCAATGTTATCCTTCAAAAAATAAAGTTATAAATAAATTTATTGAAAACTTTTACTTAATATTTTAGCTTAAAACTCTCATTTATAGCACTTAAAGAAGCCACATAAATAACTTTATCTTTATGTTTTGTTCTTAATAAACTCATAAACATTAAATTTATTTTCAAAAACCTCTTTTATATGATTTGAGTAAATCTTAGATATCTTATGATATGAATCCTCAATATCTGATATATACATCTTCATTTTTGTATCACTAGTTGAAATAAATGTTGATTTATCATTTATCTCATAAGTAATTTAGAAACTATATCATATTATTTAGAAAGATCATATTTTGATTGATAATAGTCCTTATTCAACCTAATATTAATTTTGTATAAAGTAGACACACACACACACACATATATATATATATATATCCACAAGCTATGGAGTGTCATCCTCATCATCATCTGATGAAAAAGGGTAGGTAAAGTCTAAAAAAATAGTAAGAGATTCTATAACAACCTTTCCCATAAATTAAATTTCTTTATGAGGGGATTTATCATAATATTAAGTAATTATATTAATGTTATTGCTATCATATCCAATACTATCATCTACAGATGGATATTCACTAGAACACCATGTATATAACATAGGTCTAAATTCTTTCCTTAATTTTATATTTGACGAACTCTTGAAGTCCTAGTTTTTATTCAATCTAGGATACTCATGTATGATGTTCTATAGTTTCTTTCACTCATAACATATAACATCCATATATTCTTCCCTCTCATAATTCTCTTTCAAATCCTTCCAATGGTCTTTTTAAAGTTCATTCTTTCACATAAATATTTTAATCGACTTAGAAAATTTATAAATCCCACCCTCACTATGTTCTGAATAACTATGATTTAAATTAATTTTTTAAATTATCATGGATGGACCAGATTTAAAGTATTAACTCAAAAAATTAACCCTTTGGTAGTTTTCATGAATATAATTTCATTCTTATTTCTTTACATCTCCACATATATCTTTAATCTAATTTCAAAGTGTATAAGAGTACCAATCAAATAATCCAAACTAAACTTTGTGATATGATTAGTGTCTTCAATAGTAGTGGATTTCAATTACAATTATTTAGATTAAATTTAAATGATATTATCAAACAACTAATCATCTAATATCTCTTTATCACTATGTTATTGCAATCTATTCAAAACCTTCATGAATATCTTATGCATTTGAGAAACAAATTCAACCAGAATAATGTCAAATGATTTATAATCATCTCCTAACATATATATCTTCATTGTTAATACTTTATTTTTTAAAATGAATAACTTCAGGATTCTTCAATACTCTACATGTTATTTAGTAAGATATAAATTTACAATAGTTATTATTTTTAATATAACATAGTAAAGTATTACACACTAAGAAATTATGTTAAAATTCTGTCTTATCATCATAAGTAAAATTATGAACAAGTTTATTAAGAATATTATTTTGATTATCAAATATAATAAAATTTTATACTCTAGTATTTATGAAATAAGTTTCTATATGATTTCTATAGTACTCATAATCTATACTATTAAATATTGGTTGTTGATTTGGATGTATATTTTCTAATATTTTGACTGGTATAACACCTACATTAGATAACCCATTTTCCTTATATATTTATTAATATAAGGAATCTCAATATAAAATATATCAAAAACTAAAGGTAAAGTGTAAAGATATGATACCAAGTGTTTCCCCAGATAATGTAAGCATGTAAAATTTAAGAGGGGGTGAATTTTAGTGGAAGAACTAATTTAAAATTTCTATTCCACTTTAAAAATTAAAGGTTATGAAAATATAATTAATAAAAAAGTAGAGTATATTAATATAAAAATTCCAATGAATACAACTCTAAAAAATTAAGCCAACATTTGAAATAAATATAAACTAATATGAAATTAAAAAAAATGAAATGGAAATAAGACATAAAGTTTTGAACAAAAATTGGAAAACTCCTATAAAAGATATATTTACCAAATAGTTACTATTAAGGGAACTCTTTTATTTTATGAAAATAAAGTTGGAGTTTTAGTAACCATAATCATTTTAAAAATACTCTACATAAGGAGATCCTTTGACTAAACCCATTGGAAGGTACATGTTTCATTCAACTAACCTCTTTGACCAAGCATCTGTAGTAGGAAGCTCTATCCTCGAGCTACACTTTGATCTATATAATCAGCAGTAAGTCCACGAAAGGAATTTATCAAAAAAAAACTAGTTCAAAAGTCATAGTTTCTAATACCTAGATACTTTTCAATCATATAAGATCGAAATAAAAAGTTATAATTAAATAACTTAGATATCTTACAATAAAATTCCTCAAAACAGGATCTATAAGAAAAATACAAAAAATACAATGATAATCATTCAATTTAGTGAGATGATTAAAGATTCATGATTGGTGATTTTTCAATATATTTCATTCCTATAAGTTCCAATAAAATTTACAGATTTTGTTTTTACTATATCGACCAAGTTATTTTTGTTTGGTTATAGAAACATCAAATTCATATTTCCATCTTATGATGAATGTGATTCGACATATCTTTTAAATGTTCTATAAATTAGATAAATCATTTCAGTTCAATATAAATTACTAAATTCAAAATTTATGTTTGTAAGACATATAACTTATACAAATAATTGAAGATAAAATCAAACTTAGTGTAATTCCTATAATGATTTTCAAAATAGAGGATATGAAATTATGAAATTGACTCAATAATAAATAATAAATATCAAAATCCACTGAATAATGGAGTATTGAGTAATAGTATTCTCACCGTAATATATATTTAATAGAAATAATTATTGAAAGAAAAAAGGAATTAAAGGAGAATAATTGAAGAGAAAAAACCCATATAAAACTAGAAGATAAATAACTTAATATGGTTTTGGAAATTTTCTATGTTCACAGAAAAACAAACAAAATCAACTAGAAGAGAGAGGATAGAGAAACTTTCAAAATTATATGCGATCTTACTAAATACTATTCAGAAGGAAAATAACAAATTATATTATTAAATCATCTATGTATATGAAAACTACAAAAAATATTTCTATTGAATATTTTGTAGATGGACAAGATATTTCTTCATCTCTCATTATTATTACTTCTAATAGTATTGAATTTAATTTTTATATTATGAAAAAGAGAACTCCACTGCCCAACTATATCCACCCATTAAATGAATATCCCTCCTTTTGGTTAGAGTAGAGTACCCAAGAGGTAGGGGGTGGGTGAATTGAGTATCTATAAATATTAATGATAAAATTTTTTCTTAAAAATGTTCCCCAATAAAAAAACTATAGCTTAATCAATCAAGTTTATTAGTTATGAAAGCTTGACTATTCAAATAACTTCTCAGAAGGTTGATTATTTCTCAGTAATATCAGAATGAGTTATTTATATTACTTTTGAAGGTATTATAATAAGGAAAAACAATTATAACTTCTATCCAAGATTAAAAATCAAAGTAAATCTAGTTATTTATAAATTATACAGTAAAATAGAGAAAGACTAAATTAAACAACACAAAAGAAAAAAAAAGTTGTCCAGTCTCAAGACAAGACCTAATCCACTCCAATTGGTGATCACCTTCCACTAACAAGTTTATATTAACAATATTGATCCACACCCTGGATCAAGGTAAACAACAGTGCACAGGATTGTCCATGTCACACGACCTCTTCTATAGTTCTTCGTGGGAAAAAAACTATCAAGTCACAAAAAGGACCTCTTCCAACCTTATCCATGTGAGTAAGAAAGTGTAAAAAGATATGAGAGGAATGATATCTTATATCCCTCAGTTTAGTGCAGGAGATAGTGTGTGTTTTTAATACAGATACAAAAACACTGCTTGAAATCTAAAAACAATACATGATAGAGAAAAGATGATGAGATAAGGTTATAAGTGCTCTAATTGTTATTAAATGCAGCTATGGATTTCTAGGATTAAGAATATGCATGAATCGAGTCCTCTTGAGAAATAGAGGATCACAATTCTAGTGCTCTGATTTCCAGTTAGATCTAGCTCACGATATTCGTGGAGTTGGTATTGTGAAGATTATTTGGATCTGATCTATGGTATTCAAACTTTTTGATTCAAGAATGCTTCATGTGTTATTCAGATGTATCCTGGTTCATGTATCATTCCACTTTTAAAAATTATCATGCTTTTTATACACACTACTATTCATCGTCACTTATTTCAATGCCAAACTTTTCTTTGTATTCTCAGAGTGCATGTGTTGGAGACGACAAGATGCATGTATCCTTCACCTCATACCTAGTACTATTAGATGAAATGTCTATAAATAAATAATATTTATATCAGTGCATTTATAAGACTCAAATATGATCGTTAGAAATTAAATTGAAAACAAAAAAACAGATTAAAGAATGGTGTCACTGTCTATTTGGAAATGGTGTCTCTTGAAAATGGTGTCACCACAAGACAATGAATTCTTCTATGACTTTGAATGGTGAGACAATCATGATGGAATAATTTAGTTGAGATTAAGAATTGGTAGCACATATGTGGTGTTAGGATCACGATGTCTGGTCCTTTTCCAAACTTCAAATGGTGTCTTAGCAAGGAACCAGTGTCACAGAATTCACGAGATCTGGAACTGGTTATTGCGTATGGGTCACGGTGTCTGGGTCACAGTGTCTAGGTCATGATGCCATGGTCATGATTTCTGGGTCACAGTGTCTGGGTCATGGTGTCTGTGTCATGGTGTTTGGGTCACAGGGTCTGGGTCCTTTTCCAAAAAACCAGAACTGGTGGCAGACTCACGGTTTCTCAAACTTTTCAAAATATCTGTATATAGACTTAGTAGTAATATTCACTAAATGGATTAGAATTAATCATTCATAAAATTAATCAATATAGAACAATGTTAAATATAGTTTATAGTAATCAATCTTGATTTATAAGAATCAAGATCTGGAGAAATTATATTTGAAGCATAAAGAAACCAGGCATATCTACACATGATATAAGATAGATTAAACAGGAGTAACAATTTTTGATCATTAAAACATGATTAAAACATGAGGATACTAACACATCCATCACCTAAAAAATATACATTTGATATTTTAGTTATAAAAGTTAATCATCCATGATTTCATCACCAACATTTCAATTGATCCCAATAACACATCACTTGAATATTTCACATGACTAAGAAATTTTCATCACAATAAAAAAATATTCCAATTGAATAATGTTTTAAGGAATTTAATTTTCTAATTTTTGAATATATAAATCATATTTATTTAAATATAGTTGTGATTTATAAATCAGATTCTAAAATATAAGTCTCACCGAGTGTAACATATCATATTTTCATTGTATTATTTTTGGATGTTATATGGATTATTTTTGAGACCAGGACTTGATATGGTGTGTGATTATGAGGCCCGATGTTCCCATAATAAATGTTTTAAATATACAAAAAATATTAAATTGAAAATGCATTATGTTTTCCTAAAAAAACAAATTAACTTCTAAATGAGTTCCCAGATAAAAAATATGAGGGAACCATTGATAGTTCTTCATCGAAGATCTACCCAAATCAAGGGGGGATGTTTTGTATTTTAATTCCCATCCCATTCCTAATCCCAAATAAACAAATATCAATTTAACGAACAAGAATTGATGCATGAATCATCATTAGATTTAAAAATGATGGATTTTTTTTGGTTCATTGATTTATAATGATTTGTTCATCCTTTGTACTATAAAGAATCAAGGCCAAATGAACAATGGGCAAGGTTTGTTCCTAGCTTTATGGTGTGTGGATTTATCCCACTATTATTTTAAAATTCATCATGGGTGCTTCTTTTTATCGCATAGTTTGATGAGTAAATTATATTTTATCATTGAATAATCATTAATCAACATAATAGACTGATACCAAAGGTGCGGTTCATGACCATTGATTTGGTCAAGGTGTGACAATGGCAGAGGATTACCGAAGGTAGATCGGAATGGATTTATGGTATCCGTTCAACTCAGTTTTTACACATGGCAATGAATGGATTTATGGTTGTAATTTCTAAGAGGATTGAATCTGAAAATCCATATATCTAGAACTAGAGGATTCGATAAATCTGGATATGAAGGTTCCATCTAGATTATAGGTTTCGACAGTGCACAGATCGACGTGGAAGAGATCCCTGACAAATTTTGAAAATCTTGAGCAACACAACATGTATTTCAGGATTTCACACCATGTGTGTCTCATTGTTTGTGATGCTAGTGTTAAATATAAATTTAAGAATCACACAATATAGATATATTTTCTTTTAAAAAAATTAACATTACATAACTTTTGTAGAATACTTAATGATTATAAAAACAGATGCCCAAAGACCTTAGTTGGTATAGTGCCTTTAGAAACATGGAAACACAAACACTGATCCATATGTGAGCTACATTATCTCCCACTAGGTTATTCTAGATAATATCCCTTCTTAGAAACATCAAAAATAATACATATCTTAATATACTGGGGAAGGAAACATAAAAATGGGTGAGATCAAATTCTCAATAAGGGTAAATAAGGGATACATGTAAGCATAAAAATGATCATAAGGGTATGAGAATTTGATCTTGAAAATATACGATCATACCCTACATATCAAAGATCATATACATGAATCATGACATAAAGCATGGTAGCTTATAAGGCATGAATAAAAATTAAGTAAAGGAAAAAATCAATGAAAGAATAACATGGGAGTAAGACATGAAGTTGTTGAAAACACATAAACATATAATGATTTCCATAATATCCAAGCCATTGTTTCCAATAACATTTTAGTAGTATGGGTTCAATCCACATACAATAATAGTATTCATGGTTCACTCCCATGGAAATCATAGTAGCATTTGTTCACTACTCATACCATCTTAGTAGTCATGGTTCATTCCCATATCAATCACAGTAGTCAAGGTTCACTCTCAAGACCATCTTAGTTTGTCTCTTGAGATATAAAAATTTACCCAATTAATTGGAGGGATATATAGGTCACACCTACCACATAATAAAATCATACATACATGTGCCATAAGATCATAAATAAACATATAATTATCCATGAAACTAAATGGGTATCATTAACATGTAAATATATCATAACCTGTAAAAATAGATAGGTTTCATAATAATTTCATCATAAGCTAACTTGTGAAAAGAAGTATGTTTCAAAAGCATATAACCTGTGAAAGTGAAACACTCTTCATAAACATCACGCAATAAAAACATAATCCATTCACTGAAAGAATATGAATGTAAACATTAGATAATTTCCCAATAAAAGCATGAGTAACACCTATAGATGTTTTCTTATATGGGAATTGTTTTTTGAAAAATCTTTTGAAACATTTATTGAGGAAAATATCCTTTCTTCTTTGAAAAATTATTTTTATAACATAAAACCTTTTGAAAACATTTTTCTTTGAAAATAGATTATAAAAATTATAAAGGAAGCTTTGGAAACAATAAAACATTTTTAAAATCCTTTTTATTTAGAAATTATTATGAAATATATTTTGAAATCATTTATAAAACATTTCTAGAAACATGGTTTTTGAATACAATAGATTTCCAACTGAAGAGAGAGATGGTCAAATTTTACATAAAAAACATTATCTTAAGTACTAAAGAGTGAAAAAATGGTACTAAAATTAGAGGATATTATGAATAAATAGAGGGTAAGAAAACTCATGAATATTCTTGATAGATGGATCATAATATTTCATCAAAGTAAGCAGTAACATAAACAATATGAGAAAGCGATGAGATTTTATCAAAAAACTCTTATAACATGGTGACTTGGGATCATACTCTCTATATAAGAAAATGAAATGAAATTAATATTAAGATATGTGAATTACCATAAAATTTAGTATAATATAAATATAATTAAATCATGGGTAGTACATACACCACACAAAATGAAAGAGTGGTGAACATAACATGAATCTCACAGAAATTAAAAGTGAGATGAAATTCTTCTTACCTTGTGTCTTGACTGTCTCCATACTCATTAAATATTTCGATATAATAAATATATTTTTATTATAAATATTTTAAAGAATCATATTATTATACATAATACCATATATGGTTTTATTATGACCATATATTACTCACTTGTTAACGATCCTATGTTAATGTTTCACTTTGGGTAATTTTCGCTTTGTTCTTCGCATGTGTCTTAATTTGTTATATCATTGGTCCCTATACTTATACCATGATTCCAGAATTTAGATCATGATATAAATATAATGTGTATCGAGTATATTTATATTATAATTATCTATAGCATAATGAATTATGAAATGGATTACACCATTCATTGAGACAGTAAGTTGTACGTACGCATAAAGGTAGTTTCCATTATTATTATTGTATGAAAAGAAAGTATGTAAGTTATATATATATATATTTATATATTAAATTATCATGAATATATCATATATATCATATATTTTCATTAAACATATCCTTAATAAATTCCATATGGTGTGTGAACGAATCGAATCGCTTTGAGGGGGCGGTAGTCCACACTTCCTCAAATGAGATTATTGTATTAAAACCAAATGTAAAGTAAATATATATATGTTATAAAATGAGTAATGAAGATTAAATATATAATAAATATAATACATTACATATTTAAATATAGTTTTCATCGTAATTTCTACCATGATTGGTGGTAGTGGAGAAATGAACAATCATTGTTTTGTGAGGTAGTAGTTCACCGTACACATAAAAAATATGTTCAACATCCATTAGATGGAGGTGTGTGTAAGTTTAGGTTGAAATTGTTTCATAAAAACATGCTAGTATATGGTGTATACTAGGGTTTTCACACAATAATAGAATAAATAGAGTGTATTGGTAGAATAAGGAATATAAAAGAAATGAGCATGAGAGAAGACATTACATCTTAATCGGGTAACTCCTTTTGGTTTTTTCCAAAAGGATTTATAGAGAGGCTTTCTACCCAAAGGGAGGATTAAATGTCTAAGGGAGGATTTTTGGGATTCTACTTGGGAATATTTTGGATAAAATTAAAATTTTTGAGAGGTGTTATGAATGGGTATAGGTGGTGTCCTTTATAGGGAATGAAAAAGACTCACATAGAATTTTTAAAAGTGAGTTAGGTGTGCACATTTTCATACCTAAAAAAAGTCATAAAAATCAAAAAAACACAATTATGTAAGTTTTATATCCTAAATATGGTTATAAAATGGGTTTCCGACATGTTCCTAGGTCATTTTGGGTTTTATTTTTATGGTTTAGTATTTTATTAACATAATTTTTCTCTTAACCTACGTAATTAACTTTAATCACCTTCCCTAATATTTTTTGTCAATTAAAAAGTTGAAATTTTTTGAAATTATAAATTATTCTTATTTAAAATACGGAATCCATTTTTTGAAATTCTAATAAAAAAAGTGTCTGAAATTAATTAAAAACTAATCCTGCTGTAGGGACAACATTGTGGGTTTTTAGAGTAAAAAAGGATCAAAAGTTTGTTAAGTCATTATGTACAATTTAAATGTGAAAATGGTTTCAATGAAAAAAATTGGATTAATTGATAAAGATATTTTCTAATTCAAAATTTAAATCAAATTAAAAAATATTTTAGCATTATAAACAAATTTAATTAAAAGAGAAGTGTTGAATTAAATGCTGGTATTTTTCACAATTCCTCAAAAAATGAAGATTCTCAGAGAAATACCAAAAATTAACCCTAAGCTAATTTTGACATTATAAATTCAAAAATGATATGTATTTTATCAAATTAAACTTATATATATGTCAAAATATAATTTTATTAGATGTAAATTAAAAACTGTATTTTTAGAAAAATAATGACTTTACCAAATATCATATCTTTCATTATCAATATGTTTTATTTATATAAAAAAATTGTAGAAAATATTTGAAAAGTAGTTATTAAAATTAATATAACTATTTTTAAATATTTTTTATAATTATATTATTTAAATAATTTTAAAAAATAAAAAGAGATGTTTTGTAGAAACTCAGTGTTGCGTGTATCGAACGCCAACTTAGTGTTGCGTGTAACGCACAACAAGTTGGTTTGGTATGAAAGGAGTCTTTTAATTAGTTTATTCCATGATATAAATCAAAATTTTAATTTATTCAAAAAAATGGTCCATTAAAAATCAACGTGTTTCATTCTACCCCCCTTAAAATTAATCTCACCCTTTAAATTCATCTCTTGGTTTAAAACAAATCAGGATACTTATGCTACATCATATCCTCAAGTTCCCATGTGGATTACTCTAATGTGTGATTTATCTAAAAAATTTGACTAGGTGAGTGGTCTTGTTTCATTTAAATTTCTCCAATTGGTCTAGAATTTGAAAAGGGTTTTCTTTGTAAGAATGATATTTCTTTAGTGGTATGACCTCTAAGTTAAGTACATGTGAAGGGTTAGGTATGTAATTCCTTAAGAGAAATACTTGGAACACATCCTAGACTTAAGATAAATTTAGAGGGTGTTCCATGTAATAGACTACCACTCTGATATGATCATGAATTTCAAAGGGTCCAATATACCTAGGTATTAGTTTCCCTTTCTTCCAAAATCTCATAACTTTATCCCAGGGTGAGATTCATTAAAACACATTTTCTCCAACTTTAAATTATAGATCAAGCCAACTGTTATCAGCATAAATTTTCTACCATCTTTGAGCTACCTTGATATGATACTGAACTGTTATAACCTTCTTGACCATTTCTCTAGTGATCTCAGGTCCCAATAGGTTTGTTTTTCCATCATCATCCTAGTACGTTGGATCTCTACATTTATTACCAAAGAGGGATTCATACAGTTCCATAAGAATGATTGAGTAAAATCTTTAAAAAAAACTCAACTAGAGGAAGGTGTTGATCCCAAAAACCTTTGAAATCTAGAGAAAAAGATCTCAACATATCCTCTGGGGTTTAAATTTTTCTTTTAGACTGACCATCTATTTGAGGATGATAATCAGTGCTGAAACTCAATTCTGTATCAAGTGTTTTTCTAAAGACTTTAGAAGAACTTTTTGGTAAAACCTAGATCCCAATATAATACAATAGAATTTGGTACTCCATGAAACCTTAACACTTCGTTAATGTATATCCGAGAAATCAGATCAAGAGATAAATATTCTCTAATAGCAATGAAGTGTGCGGACTCAGTAAGGTTATGAAGTTCCACCCATGTAACATTAAAACCTTTAGAGGCTTTGGGTAGTCCAACAAAAAAATCTATAGTGGTGTTATCCCATTTCCGTTCTGGTATGGGTAATGGATGAAACATCCCTTTAGACTTTATGTATTTCATGATTAAATTGATGGAATACTAAACACTAATATAAAAACTCTGTGATATCTCTCTTCATGCCATCCCACTAGAAGTATTCTTTTATGTCCCTATACATCTTTATATTTTTGGGATGAATAGAGAATGAAGAACTATGAACTTCCTCTAACAGCTCCTTCTTCAAATATGGAATGGAAGGAAAAAATACATGGTTCATAAAACTTATCATTACATCCTGATCAGGGTTAAACTTAGGTACATTTCTAACCTTCCTTTTAAGTTCTTCATCTTCCTTATGTGCCTTCTTAATCTTCACATGGATAGAGGTATAAAAATTCATTTGAGAAAGAAAATATGTTTTCCCTTCATTTAGGATTTATAGATCCATCCATTTCAAATCTAGAAATATTTGATCTTTTGTGATCCTTATCATAAATAATCTAGCATGATGTTTTTTACTCAAATAGTCATCCACCTTGTTCTCTTTCACATGGTGGTAATGAATTGAGTAGTCATAATCCTTTATCAACTATAACCATATTCTATGGTGCATGTTCAACTCCTTCTATGTGAATATATATTCAAAATTTTATGATCAATATATATATCTCACTTTTCCCCATAAAGATAATGCCTCCATATCTTTAATGAAAAAATTACCACTGTTAACTCCAAATCATGAGTCGGGCAATTTTTCTAATTAATATTCAAATATCATGATTTATTGGCTATAACCATGTTATTTTTCATAAGAACACATCCCAAACCCTTCTTGGATGTGTCAATATAAATAAAAAACCCTTCTCCACTACATGGTAATGTAAGCACAGTTGCACTGACCAACCATTTTTTCAGTTCCTTGAAATTTTCCTCACATTTATCTGTCCAGAGTAACTTAACACCCTTTTGAGTTAACATGGTCTGAGGATTAGATAGTCATGAGAAATTCTACAAAAAACTATCGACAATTTCTAAAAAAACCAATAATTCTTCGGTTGTCAGTCACTATGGTTGTTCTAGTCCATATTTCAATAGCCTTCATCTTTGATGGATCTACTGCTATACCATCTATTGAGATTATGTAACACAAAACTGAAACATTTTGCAACAAAAATTCTCAATTTTTAAATTTTTCATATAACTTCTTCTTCCTTATGGTCTTCCATACAATTACCATTTGATCTTCATGATCATCCTTACTCATTTAATGGATAAGAATGTCATCTATAAAGACCAACACAAACATATCAAGGTAATCTATAAAGACTCTATTCATTAAATCAATGAAGATAGCAATGGAATTAGTAAGACAAAAAATAATCACTAAATATTCATTATGAACATACCTTGTACGGAAAGATGTGTTGGGTATATCATCATTCTTGACCCTCAATTAATGATGTCCAGAATGAAGGCCAATCATGGAAAAGTAAGGAGCTCTGCACAGTTGATCAAACAAGTGATAAATATGGGGAAGAGTATACTTGTTATTGATTGTGATATTGTTCAACTACCTATAATAAATTCATAGTTTCATCGATCCATATTTTATTTTCATGAAAAGAATTTTTGAACCCCATTGTGACACACATGGCCAGATGAATCCCTTATCAGGGTTTTCTTGGAGGTTTTTCTTCAATTCATGAAACTCAATCCGGGCCATTCTATGAGCAGTCTTTGAAATTGGTGTGGAACCAGGTATAAGTTCTATTGAGAACTCAACTTCACACATTAGTGTAATACTACTAAAATATTTTGGATATACATTTAAAAATCCAAAAAATAGGAATATCATTGATATTGATCATTTCCTCAACCATTTGAGATAAACAACCCTTTTGAATGGGAATTAAGACCAATATATTGGATATAATCTCCATAGAAAGTTAAGACTTATTGTGACATTGATGGATGATTATAGGGGGTTTTAAATATCTTATGTAACTTCCTTTACATTAAAATTGATGTGGGATTTATTCAGAGAAATCCAATCCATGCTAAGGATGACATCAAATCCAAACAAAGAAGGAATAACAAGATTTTTAGGAAGCAAATTACCAAAATCTTCAACTTAAGTTGAATCATATACTTGAGATGAAATCATCATACCCTTAGGGTTTTTCACTACTACTTCCACCTATAATTGTTTTGGAGGAATTTTAACACCTTAGACAAATTCTTCAGATATGAAAGAGTCGGTAGATCTAGATTCAAATATGACATTTTCAGTTCTAGATTGGTTGGTAAGTGTACCTTTCATCACGTCATTATCACACCCCTCATCAAATATAGAAATTTCATGAGATTTAACCTTATACCTAAGATTAAGAGGTTTCTGATGTCAATCATCATCACCAATCCTTGGGTTTGGGAAGTTGTTAGCATAATTTTCATTATCTTTACGCTTGTAGAACAGAATCGTGGGAGGTGAATTCTATGCATCAATGACACCTTAGGGTTATACTAGGTTATTTATAGGCATGTTAGGTTTAAATACTTAATAATGGTTCATGAATATTTTTTTTAATTCCCAAATCATATCCCCTAGGAGTGTCAAAAAAGGTGTGCATCAAGTCCCATTTTTTTTGTACCATATTACCACGAGTGAATACCAAAACATATTTTCAGAGTTGTTACCCTTAAGAAATTATGTTTCATAGCCACATCCACTTGTATTATCTTGAAAGGGATTTATTTACACGTAAAAACACACTATATCCTTCAAAAATATTGCAATAAATTTACATATACTTTTCCTTATCCGTATACTTATCATTAAACAAGTTGTTTGAGTTCTCATTAAGAGTTTTTCATCCTAGTTTCCAAAGGTTAACTATAAATTTCCTCTAATAGAAAATATTACAACCCTTTCTTTAAAAAAAATTAACATTACATAAATTGTTTGGAATACTTAATCATTATACAAATATATGCATGAAGACTGTAGAAGGTATAGTGCCTTTGGAAACATGGAAACATAAACAGTAATACATATATGAGATAAATTATATCCCAAAAGGTTCTTATTAACTAGATCCCATCTTAGACCCATCAAACATAATATATATCTTCACAACCTAGGGAAGGAAACAAAATATGGGGTGAGATCAATTGATCAATATGGGTAAACAAGGGATACATGTAAGAATAAACATGAGCATAAGAATATAAGGATGTGATCCTGAAAATAGAAGATCATACCCTAAATATCAAAGATCATATACATGAATCATGTAATAAAGCTTATAAGTTCATAATATATGAATAAAAATTAAGTAAAGGGAATAATACATGAAATAATAACATAGGAGTAAGAAATGGAATTGTGAAAATTACACAAGAATATAATTATTTCCACAGTAATAAAGGCATTACTTATAAGACTATCATATTTGTATGAGTTCACTCCCCATACCATCATAGTAGTCATGGTTCACTCCCATGGCCACTATAGTATCATGAGTTTACTCCTCATACAATCTTAGTAGTTGTGGTTCACTCCCATATCTATCATAGTAATCAAGGTTCACTCCCAAGACCATATTAGTTTATCTCACGAGATATAAAACTTTACCCAACATAATGAAGGGAGATATAGGTCCCACTCATCACATAATGAAATCATACATATATGTGCTGTAAGATCATAAATAAAAATATCATAACCCATTAAATGAATTGGGTTTCATAGACATGTAAACATATCATAACCTATAGAAAGGGACATGATTCATAATCATTTAATCATAATCTAACTCGTGAAAAGAAGTGGGTTTCAAAAGCATATAACTCTTGAAAGAGAAATAGACTTCATAAATATTAGGGAATTAAAACATAATCCATTCATATAAAGAACATGAATAGAAGCATTAAATAATTTCCCCACAAAGGCCTGATTAACTCAAATGAATGTTATATTATATGGGAAATAATTTTTAATGTTATTTTAAATCATTTCTTGAAGAAAACAACCTTTCTTCTTTGAAAAATTATTTTTATAACATTAAACCTTTTGAAAAACTTTGTATTTGAAAATAGATTTGAAAAATTATAAAAGAATCTTTGAAAACAATAAATAATTTTTAAAATACTTTTTCCTTGAAAATTTTCTTCAATTATCTATTGAAATCATTTTGAAAACATTTTTGAAATCATTGGTTTTTAATACAATATATTTCTGAACAAAGAGAGAGATAATCATATTTTACATAAAAACATTATATTAAGTAATAAAGAGTAAAAATGGTAATAAAAATAGAGTATATCATGAATTAAAATAGGTTAAATAAACTCATGAATATTATTGAGATATGGATTATAATATTTCATCAAAGGAAGAATAAACATAAACAATCTCTAAAGGTGATGAGATTGTCTCAATAAACTCTTATAACTTTGTGACATGGGATCATACTATACATGTAAGAAAAGGAAATTTACTCAAGATTAATATATAATTAATAGATTTATATTCATTATATAACATGTAAAATGGAAGTATACAAACCTCGAAAAATATTTTAGGTGCATAACAAAACATGAATCTCTAAGAAGGCAAATTGAGACAAAACTATTTTACCGATTTGGTAACTTTTGAAAGTTAAACCCCATGTAAGAAGAATAATGTAATGGATATGTGAATAACCATAAATTTATGTATAAGATACATATAATTCAATCATGGGTAGTAAATACACCACAAAAATGGAAAGGGTTGGGAACATAACATAAATCTCACAGAAATTAAAAGTGAGATGAAATTCCCATTACCTTGGGTATTGACTCTCTCCGTACTCGTACAAGATTACTAAATAATAAATATAAGTTTATTATACATATTTTAAAGAATAATATTATTATACATAATACCATATATGGTTTTATTATGACCTCATATTACCCACTTGTTAGAAATCCTATGTTAATGATTCACTTTGGGTAATATTCACTTTGTTCTTCGCATGTGTCCTAATTTGTTATACCATTGGTCCCTATAATTATATGATGATTAAAGAATTTATATAATGATATAAATAGTATTTATATCTAGTATATTTATATTATAATAATCTGTATCGTAATGGCATATGAAATGGAATACACTGTTAATGGAGATGGTAAGCCGTACATATGCATGAACACAGTTTCTGTTTCTGTTTTTATTGTCGTATAGAAAGAAAGTATGTAAATGATATATATATATATATGTATATATATAATTAATAAAGTATCATTAATATATCATATATATCATATAATATCATTAAACCCATCCTTAATATATTCCACGTGTTGTGTGAACGAATCACATCGCTTTGAGGGGGCGGTAGTCCATACTTCCTCAAAAGAGATTATCATATTGAAACCACATGAAGAGTAAATAGATGCGCATTTTAAAATTAATAAATAAGATTAAATACATAATAAATATAATATATTACATTTATAAATATATTTTTCATTCATAGTGTCCACCACGATTGGTGGTAATGGATAAATGAAGAATTCTCATTTTGTGAGGCAGTAGTTTACTATACACAGAAATTATATGTTCAACATCCATTAAATGGAGGTGTGTGTAAGTGTAGGTAGAAAATTTGCATAAAAAATCCTATTATATTTAAGATACTGGTGTTTTCAAACAATAATGTAATAAATAGAGTGGAGGGGGCGAAGAAGGAAATTAAAGGAAAGGATCTTGAGAGAAGATGTTACCTCTTAATCGGGTAACTCTCTTTGGTTTATGAAAAAAGGAATCGTTGAGAGGATTTATTTACAAAGTGAGGATTCAAGGTAAAAGGTAGGATTATTGGTAGGATAATTGAGTAGATCTTGGCCAAACATAAAAGGTTTGAGAGGTTTGAGTAATGGGTAGAGGTGGTGGCCTTTTAAAGGGAAGGAAAAGGACTCACATAGAACTTTTAGAAACGAGTTAGGTGTGCACATGTTATTACCTAAAAAGATTCATATAAAACAAAAAAATACTCAAAAATGTATGCTTTATGGAATAAATATTGACATAAAATGAGTTTTGGACATGTTACTAGGTTGTTTTGGGTCTTATATTTAAGTTTTAGTACTTTATTAACCTTATTTTTCTCTTAATCGATGTAATTAATTTTAATCACCTTATATAATATTTTTTGTAAAAAACAAAGTTGAACTTATTTAAAATTATATAATATGATGATTAAAAATATGGAATTAGTTTTTAAAAATTATAACCACATAAGTGGCAGAAAATTACAATAAAATTAATCCTGCTGTTAGGATGACACTGCATGGTTTTTATAGTAAAAAAGATCAAAATTTTGTTAAGCATCTATATACAATTTAAATGTGTAAATGGATCCAATTAAAAACAAAGGATTACTTGATAATAATATTATATAATTCAGTAAAATAAAATTAAAATATATTTTATCCGTATAAATAATTTTAATTAAAAAGAAATATTGAATTAAAAACCGGTATTTTTCACTATTCTTCAAAAAAATGATGTTTCTCATAAAAATCCCAAAATTTCACCCCCAAGATAATTTTGATAGTATAAATTCAAAAATGAAGTTTATTTTATGAAATGAAAATTTTAAATTTTTCTAATATTAATTTTATTATATGTACATTAAAAACGACATTCTACGACATGTATGGACTTTACCAAAAATCATATCTTAATTATCAATATATTTTATTTATATAAAAAAATTATAGAAAATATTTAAAATTATTTATTTCCATTAAAATAAGTATTTTTAATTTCTATGTTGTAATTATCTTATTTAAATAATTAAAACAATAAAAATATATGTTTCATAGAAACTCAAGGTTTCGTGTATCGTACACCAAGTAAATGTTGTGTGTAACATACGACAAGTTGGTTTAGTGTGAAAGAAATAATTTACTTTGTTAATTGAAAGATATAAATAAATTTTTAAATTTATTTAAAAAATATGGTCCATATAAACTCGTGGTGTTACACTCACCATGTGACCCATATCACACAATGTGTGACCCTCCCCTATTGACTCGACATATACATTAGAAGTACATGGACATGGGTTGAAGTAAATAGGCACAGACACACCGTGTGCTCCCACAAAAACCTATATTTGAAGACATATACCGATATAAAGACTTATATTTGGTACATAGACACGACTAGGAGACACAGGTAGGATATCATGTGTCTTTACACACCATATATATCCTTTTACACGTTGTGTATATGAAGACTACATGCCGTGTGAGGGTCTTCCACATGGGAATGACTTGTTATATATGGAACCACCATGTACCCCATGGGAAATTCCATGTAGTCCCTTAAAGAGTGCATGTGGATCTTCATTTTCTTAGTTTGGACCAGTATAGACTGAGTTCATTCCCTTGGTCCTTTCACTCTTGGGTATAATGCAACATTACATCCACATCACTAGATTGTGATCGGCTCTAGAGGATGAGTCTTAGTTAGAGTTATGGTTTCCATCTATGAGACCGGAGTGCGATCCTCTATCATCTCTATTTAGAGTTCATGGAATCATCAAGAACTCCCTGAACAGGGAGTTGATCCTCCATCTAGAAGGCCGTATCAGTAGGGTTTGTGGAAACATTGACATACGATACCCTACGTAGTGGGTTGATCCAGATTAGGTTCATAGTGCCCCTAGCAGTTCTGGGCATGACCCCTCTCTGTGTATCATGGTCCCCCTAGACCAGTGATATTCTTTATGAAGGGTCTAATGGATCAGATCTATTAATAAAGTGTCTCCGATAGTAGCATGGCTCATGGAGTGAGTTCTGCAGAAATGAACGTTTCTTCTAACAGAATCCTGTGGACGACAGTTGGTTATGACATTTTAATGAAATTTTTTCTTTACTGAGTATACCTGGGGTTCTTTGTTTCTACTATCAATTAAGTTTTATACCTTTTATTGATCTGACTATACTTGGAAACTAGTGTTTATAATTTTTGGGTTGTATTAATGATTATTGTTATAATCAAACCTACACAAGCTTTGCCCACATGTTTCATGTATTATACAGATGAAGTACCCTTTGAAAGTGGTATAGGAGAATAGAGAGTGGGTGTAGCATAACTAGAGATTGACAGATTGAGGTGTTTTCTAGGAGAATTCTTTTAACTTAGTCATTTCCATTGGAGTAGGTTGGACTCTTTATAGTTGTGGTTTCCCTTTAGGAGATTGCAATGCGATCCTCTATCATCCCTAGTTTGAGTTTGTCTAATCGGCGTGAACTCTCTGAGTAGAGAGTTGATCCTCCATCTTGTAGGTTGTATCAGTAGGGTCTGTGGACTCATTGACATACTATCCCCTACATAGTAGGTTGATTCAGTTTGGGTTTGTGGTGTCCCCTAATGGTTCTAGGCCTGACCATATATATATCATGGTCCCCTTAGACTAATGAGCTTCCTTTGGGGGTTCCCAATGGCTCAGACCTCTTCATCGAGTGTCTCCAATGGTAGCATGTATCGTGGATTGTGTTCTCTCGGAACAAGCATTACTTCTAAAAGAATCATGTGGCTGATAGTCGGTTATGACCACCTGAGGGTGAAGTGTATTTCCCAAGTATATATGGGTTCTTTGTTTTTATTATAGATAGATTTTTATACCATGTATTGAGATGAATATAATTGGTGCTTTGTGTTTAGTGTTTTTTAGTTGTCATACTGGGTATTGTTATACTTACACATGTACAGGCTTTTCCAATACATGTCATGTCCTGTGAAGATGATGACCATTTTGACGGTGTCCTCAGAGGATAGGGAGCAGGTGGAGTGTAACTGGAACATAAAAAACCAAGGTGTTTACAGGGAGCGTGATTTTGACTTAGACCTTTCCCTTGGAGTAGGTTAGAATATTTATTTTTTTGTTTGTTCTTGTTTTTGACCCCTTTTCTATTTTTAGTACTTTACTATTGTACATTGTTGTGGGATCTTAGATGTATGCAAGCATTATTTAATTTGTTTTACATTTCATCATTTTGTGGACTTGGAGATTTGTGTATGTGTATAGGAACTTTAGGATAATTTCTACTATGTGATGGTCTCTAACCCCACACCCATTGGAGGTAGGCTTGGGTAGTCACGACACATGAACCTATTGGACATGTCGTGACACTGAGTCATAGAACTACCCTATAATTTCCCAAACTATAACTTTTGTTTATATATTTATAATATATTTACTTATATAAAACTTCTTTAGTTCTAGCACATTATCTTATAGAATACACCCGATGAAGTGATATTTTAGCTAGATGTACTTTGTATTTGAATTGAATAATGAATTATTAACTTGATATATTTCACTTTCATTATCAACGAATAATATTCCATTTCATTTATTCCTTATAATTTATTCCAAAAAACATTTTTTTCACATGAAATCCCTTACATCCTCCAATTTCCACACATACTATAATTTTATGGTTGAAATTTCACCTACCAGTTCTAATCGAGACATCCAATTAATTATTATTCCTCCAAAATTGACATATAGTCTATAATTATCCTCTAAAACTTCATATCTCTTCTAATATATGAATCCAAATATCCCTAAAATAACTCATCCACTCTAAGATACAAAATAGATCCATTATTATTTTGATATTTTAGAGTATCCAATTCACACATTGTAGTGTTCCTCCCTTCAATTTGACATGTATCTATAGACAATTATGTCCCTAATGTTACTCCATGTCTAATAAATACCAAGAAATCTATTAATCTTTGAACCATTTATGCATATGATACCCTTGAAAAATAATCATCCTAATTATATTTTTTTGAGGCAACTTCTATTTAGAATACATAAAGTGATCTTTCAATGGGGTTGAAACATTATTTTATCTAAATTTTATAATCCTTTCTTAATACTTCTAGATATAGTCAAACTATGAAAAATCCTAATTCTCATATTCTAGTATCAATCGATCCACATCCTAAAAATATTTTTTTCCCACTCTATTATTTTCAAATCAAAAATTATAGAATACTTGTGCTTCATCTCTACAATTTATTCCATCATTATACACCTTTAAGTAACATCAAAAATCCAAATTACACTAGATAAAATATTTTTCCTTCCTATAAAAATAAGACTTTTTATTCCATTTTCTAGGTATCTATTTCCTCCCTCACAAACTACAATTATTATTTTACATAATATCCTCATTTTATTCTCTTTGAATCCACCAGTTTTTAAGTTAATTTTCTCCCCAAAATCCATATAAAGGAATATAATTTTCATGTTTAATTTTTTAAGATGTAGAAATTATCATGAATCCATTTTAAGAACCATCTATATAGTTATATTTTCCACTAATAGTGATAATATTTTATTGCAATTTATCCCTTACATTTATTGAAATCCTTTCTAAACCAAACTCAAACTTTTCTATTTACTACCATCCACTTATTCCTTTAACCGGTAGAACTATTTATTCCCTTGTACTCACCACTCTAGTGGGAGATTTATTAGATCCTAAATTCTATTAATTTGAAATAAATTTATCTATTACTTAATTAATGTATCCCACTAATTTTAGTAATATAAAATTTCTATATCATTAAGACTTTGGGGTTCTCTACTATTTATTAGTAATAAATTGTTTATGTTTAGTTAAAACATCTACCCCAACATTCTGAACATAGTATACCTCTTAAATAAACCCATGGAGTAACTAATACTTCTAAAAAACTCATTTAAGAGTAATACATATTTAACATTCTGGAATATTTAGACTTACTATTCCCTTTATAAATTTCTATATTCAAATATTTATAAAATTTATTATACTTAAAAACAATCAATACTCCCAAAATGATATATCATTTCTAGACCTTCATTAAGTTCCACTTGTCCATTCCCTATTGAGTTTTTGTTCCCAATAATATCTTCTATGAATTATAAATTCCTTAATAGGTTCTCTTAACCAAAGACAAAATTTTATGTTATAATGAACATCTATTGATTATTATACCAACTTTTAAATCCCCTGTTTTCATCACCATAACACATAAATAAACATACAATAGACTTAAAATTAAGCTTTACCCTTCCACTACAATAAACATGTACTTAGGCGATGGTTATATATACTTTCATTGTTGTAATGGTGGATCATGATCCATTATATCATGTTGGGAAAAGTTCTAAAGTACCATTCTGAACACCGGTCTAGTAACTTTTATGTTTTGACCACTATAATGAGGTTTCTTGGGATTCTAGGGGGAAACACTTCATCATTCAAAATCACGGGGACAAATGCCACCATCCCAAATTTTATAGAACAATATACGTCTTAAAAAATTATTATAGGGCCAACTAGAAACACCAAAATTGGGTACTATAACATAATGTACCTTATTAAAATGGTAATTTAGCACCATGAAATACTATATGGATCTAGGTACTATAAGAATGGGGGTGACTATAGTTCCTTATTGATTTATGAGATCATTTTGAGTTAGAGTTTCTATATAGTGTGTGTGTACTCTATGATTCTATTCCTATAAAAATTAATTTTTCTTCTTCTCAATGGATATAGAGATTCTTTTCAAGCCACATTAATTCTTATATGGTTGTATTTTTATTATTTCATTTTCCATTTTAATATTATTTTCTAGAAACATTGTTCTATTGTGATCTTGAAATTTTCATAATAGATGGTATAAGAGCTTGAGTTTATATGATAGAGGTTATATTTATCGAGTTGAATAATATTTTTGGAAGAAGGAATGATGAGAATAGATTAATTTAATGAATAGTTTATATAGAATAAATATTTAAGACTATATTTATTAAAAAAAGTTGTTCTTTCCACTTATGGGTTTTAAACCAATAGATATGGACAAGACTAAGTGGGAGTAATTGTATCAATATGTTCTTGGAATTTTGTATCTTATTTTATAAATGAAAATATTATTCAATATTAGACAGGATATGATGAAGGCTGGATTGATGAAAGGAATCAAAAAAATGTATGATAATCCATCTATGTTGAATAAAGTGAAATTAATTCAATAGTTATTAAATTTTAATATGAATGAAGGAAATACCATTGCTGGCCACATTAAAAAAATTCAACACCATAATAAGTTAGTTTACACTAGTGGTAATTATGCTAAATGATGAGGTATGTGTTTTTGATTAATTTTTTCATTTATTAATAGTTTGGAATATACCATAAAATTCAGGTATAGTTCTTCAAGGAATAAAAAACTAAAGTCAAATCATTTGTAAGATTTAATCCTCAATGTGGAAATCTAGAGAAGTGATCAAGAAGATTCATTGGTTCTACCTTACATATAGAAGGAAGACTGAGGTTTATTAAGAAATATAATCATAAGGGATGATCTAAATTAATTTAAAATAGTCAAGCAAATGAAAATTGGCTTGGTGAAACTTACTATAGTTGTGGGAGGAATGGGAACACCAAGAATGAGTGCAAAGATAAATAGAAGGCACCCGAAACTAATTCAACAAAAACAAAAGTAGAATTAACTATTTTTTTTGGTTGAGTATATATTTTCCTATAAAATCTTGTATTTATTCTCTATATACTTTTTCATTCAACATTGGTTATTTTATTGTAGACAAACTGTTAATTATTGTGGGAAATAAAAATTCATGAATAAAAAAATGGAGTTTTTAATTATAGATAATGTAAAACAAATTACTTTATTGAGAAGGAATCTTATTTTATTTAGGTAGTATGATGGTATATGATTTAACAACAAGTTTATTGGTGGAATATAGAAATTTACCATTGTTTCTATTTTCATAAATCCTAGAATGATTAGTGGAACCCTGTATAGTATGATAGAAACTTTTATGGAAATGGTTGAATAAAAAATCCTATTAGGGATTTATTATTATGTAATTACGGGTTTGGTCACATGAGTGAGGAGAGAATGAAAATAAATAGGTTATATAAATAGGACATATAATTATATCCTAATAGTGAAATTCATTATAAGAATGTCCTTCTAGGAATACCACAATGGAATTATTTGGCCGTCTGGATGAATAAAACATTGAAGAATGTTCTAAGATTATGAGGAAATACTCATGATTGTACAAGAATTTCCGGGAAAATTTGTTAAATATAAAAATATATATTATTAATAATATTATATCCATTCTAATGGGAGAATAAATTCTTATGAAGCAATAGATAGTATTTTAGGTAATACTCACTCATTTACAAGTCCTTGTTTTCTTATCATAAGTGTATATATATTATAATACAAGGTAAAACATGATATAATTACAAATAATGCTTCTTTATTGGATATAATTTAGAGTAGTTTTGGATATCACTTATAAGATGAAGAGAACAAGAAAATAATGATAATTTAGATCATGATATTTAAGGAAGGTGCCCTGTATAAGTCATGCAGTTGAAAATGAAAATAAGAATAAATAATCTAGGTGACACGTATAATAAGATATGGAAGGTATACTTGAGCAGGTGATAATAGAACTAGTATATCTTACTCACATAGATATGTGGAGTTTAACTAGGATGAGAATACTATTACCAAGGTATTCATCATCTATACATGATTTTTTATTAACTAATGGTGGGGATCCTAAACTATTTTAAGAATCGATGTGGTTGAAGGGTTATAGAAAGTGAGTTCTCTCTAAGAAGAAGGATATTGGGTATTTAATTGCTAATAATACTTGGAAATGACCTTATTATTATAAGGAAATAAAAAATTATATAAAAAAGGGGTATATCAGCTCAAGGAACAATATGGTGGTAAAAGGAGATAAATGGAAAGGCTTGTGGTGAAGGAATTTCAATAGAAGGAAGGTGTGAATTTAACTAATATTTTTCAATATCAGTGTTCTCACCACCATTTTGATTGTTTTTTTAACATTTTTTCATTATCAGTTCTATAGATTGAGTATATTAATGAGAAACTGGTTTTTTTATAGTGACCTGGATGAGTAAATTTATATGGAACCCTAAAATTGAATATGTGTTGAACCTATGAGGTTTGGGTTATAATATTTATTATGAAAATACATATGAAATCTATAGTTTATCCCATGTGTCATGTACATGGAACACCCCTATTTTGATATTGAAATAATAATAGTGGCCTAGTTGAAGCATGTGTATCTACTATGGTTTCTTGGGTCAAAAATACTCCTCATATTGGTGGTAAGAAAATGTTTCTTTATGATGATGAATATTGGAGTAAGATATTTATATCATATAAATTATCTTACACTACCATTTTTTATATCTATAACATGCCACCTGACCAATTTTATGAGGAATACTTTATATACAATGCACCACTGTGGATCTAAAATCTTCAACTGATCCACTATTATTATTTTAAGGTCAAACTATGGGTATTCCATCCATATAACAACTAGATCAAACCAAAAAATTAATGCCACTCATCAGGACTAATCTTCCGTCCTAGAATTTCCATGACCAACACATAATCCATTTTGGGGTCCCATAAAAAATCAAATTTGTTATAGTATGAGTATCCCATCCAATATTATATTTTAGTCACCAATCATCTCAAAAAATTATGTGGAATTTGGTTTTTCAACCAATATTAAGTTAAGATACATCTATAAGATTACTAGTTTAAAGATCCTTAGGAAACTCTATCCCTATTAGTGTATATATACTCTTGTTTCTTAGATAATCCATGAAATTAACTATTTCTTCAAAAGACTATTTAAAAAACCATAATAGTAAAGTATTCTTTATGAGATCAAATTTAATATCATATTTAGTCATTATTCCTCCCAATTCTATTATAGTGTCCTGGGTATTATCTTATCAAACTCAATTCTCTTTTTCTAGTATGATTTGTTAAATACCTTTTGAATTACTAACCACCATTGTCAGACCTGAATCATTTTAGATTTAGACTGGCCTTATTTTCACTTGAGATATCCACATGAAAAACATTATGAAGAATTTAGACTTCTGATTCACTAATACACCCACACATTTCATGTAACAACATAAAATAAGGTAATATAATACAATTAACCACTATTAGAACAAACTAGAGTTATTCCCCATATATATAAGATTTTATAAGATCTAGCTTGTGTGAGTTTGGTGTCTATCCTTCCATAATAAAATTTAATAGTTTTTGTATTGCAAGGATATATGATTAACATGTTCCATACTCTATGTTCTTGAGTTTCAATATTCCTTGAGAATCTAAAACATTAATTCCATTTTCACTCATGTAACTAAGATGGTAATGAATAAATTTTTAAAATATAGTACATAAACCAAAAACCATTATACTCTCTAAAATAACCATAAAATATAAATTCTATCTTTTATATATTTTTCCACCACCATGGTATCCATAGTGATATTCCACCCCTATCTTTAAAAGTTATACATGACCCCAAATTATTTATCTAACCTACTAAAATAATATTATTTCTTAATTATAGTATTTTATAACCCCATTCAACTTCAAAAAAATTTCATTTATTATCTTAACATCGATAAAACCATTTAATAAAATATTTAATGGTTCATTATTGACAATATAGACCTTACCAAAAATTTCATAAATAAAATTGTCCATAAATATTCTCTCCAATATAGAAATAAATGATGATTTATAGTCAATATTCCATGTCTATAATAGAATCTCAAGACTCAAAATGAAGATATTGACACCTTTCTCAAATGAAATATTTATGGATAAACCTTTTGACGATACCATTTGTATTTCTAATATTTTTTTATATGTGATTTTTTATTTCACTATTAGTATTCATTGATGTAGACTTATTGATTTGACATGGTTATTTTTATTAATTAAATTTTTTATTTGTAACTTCTCTATTGAGATGTTTTACCTCTACCCTTTTCTCTACATACTATTTTGAAAGACATCTATAATTCATTCCATTTAATCTATTATTTTAGAATTTATTCCCAGAATGTCTCAAATAGTATGTTTGTCCTATAAATTGAGCTATCACCATGGTATCCATCACATGCCATGATTATGAAAAATATGATAACATGATCAATGCTTATACTTTACTCTCAAGCATCACATTCACAAATTCCAACTAGATTCAGAATTTGTTAAAATTTGAACATGATCCACCTCTAAATATCCTTCAGTATTCTTTAATAAAAATAAATCCACACCAACACCACATTTTTCATTATAGTTTTCTTCACATAAATATATTAAAGTATAGACATAAAATGAATAGTGGTATTTATATCCCAGATAATGAATGAAATATTCTATGGTGAAATAATTTGTAAAAATCCATGTGCCTTATAGTCAATATTTACCTATTCAATTTTCTCCATTGTCTCTATCTTTACCCAATATACCACCAGATTTTGATATCTTTGATAAAAATAAAACTTTATTTTCATTTACCATAAACCAAAATTCATCCTCTTAAACATATATATCCATATATTTTCTTCCTTTGATCCCATTAAAACTTAATATAATCCTAAATTGAGTTTTAGATATAAAAGATAAAAAATAATACTTACCATAAGTCCTTTTTCATCTAAAAATTTAATTTTTTGGATTATATAATATATCTGGAACATTGATCATTGATAGAACTAGTTATGTTTGGAATATAAATCCACCATTTTAACTTAAAATGTAGAACATCGACCAATTATCCTAAGCCACTTGATATCAAAGTAACCTAGCAAGAATCTTATCAACATTCTCAATATCAACCAGAAAATATTCTAAATTGAAAATAATGATTGAAAAGGGCACAATGGACGCGACACACCCAAATAAATATAGTAAAAAATTAATTTAACATTGTTGGTGGAATTCAGAGTGTTTATAAATAAACCATAGAATCCAATATACAAGGGAGGTGCGATAAACTATTGAATTATAAGTGATATCCCTAATCACTAATTGTATGAAAGATAATTAAAATTGATTATTATAAAATCCCCATTGGATGAAAATATTTATATGAAAACTTAGAAACTATAGTCTATTCACCATTGTATACATGGACCCAATATTATCCAAATATACAATAATCACCAGTTACTTTTACTCCCAATTACATAAACATTCTCTCTATCATTTTGGATACTAAAAACCCATTGAATAACTATACATAACAACTAACTAGATCTTCATCTATTGATAAAAAACTCTCAATTATTTATATTGTGGTTGTAATAGTTCACCATCCACTTTTCTTCTACCATTATTTAATTAAATCCTAATGAAAATTCATCACAATAGTGTCACTTGGTCTAGAAATTGGATCCACACCTCAGCATAAATCTCTCTCAATAACTGCATATATAGATTTTTTTAAAAAACCAATCATTCTTAAATGATGATGCTATTACATTAAAATTCATATAAATATTTAGGGAAATATTTTTTAAAGATTTGATACATCTAGACTTATTGATCTACCACTCCCCATTAGGATTCATTTACCCAATGAAGGATTATAGGGGTTATCATCACTAATTTTAGGTAATATAGATCTATATTATCAAATATATATTTTCACATCACTACAAGTTCAATATTATTTTCTACTAATCATATAGTTAATTAAACAACAATATCCACAATGTCAGGCTAGTATAATATTCCTCTAAATTTCCATTTTATAAATATTATTAGTTCTATAAGTTATATTGTTAAAAGAACCAACCTAAAATAATGTATTTCAACTTTAAATCCTAAAAAATACAATTTAATTTAGAATCTTGTAGTTTTTATAGACAAAAAATATCCAATATTACTTAATTATTTGAGATATTAAAAGTAAACAATAGTTTCTCTATCTCTAGATAACAAGATAAAAAATTATTCTCTTAAATATTTAGCTTTATGAACTTATAAAAAATCAATTACCCATCCTATATTATATCTCACACCATATGTTTCTTAGATACATTATTAATGTCCATATACTCTATGAATTTCTTTAAAATATCTAACACTATAATGCCTGTGAGGCTCCTCAATGTATCATAAAAAGGATCCCAATATCTATTGATCCTTAAGAATGGATTCCCTATTTTTTCTAGGATAGGATTTTATTTTTTCATCTTTGAAAAATTTAGAGAAAATATTTGATAATACTATGATAAATATTTTTTGTTATATACCATGAATATTTTCCTATTTTATTCTCAAGTAACCACAACCTTCATATTTAATAAATCCAATCATATTACATATTTTGAGATAACATAGAATAATATGTTAATATATTTAATATATAATGGATGCATTGTAAACTAAAAAAAATATAGAAACATCAAATAAACTCTAAACCCATTATCAAATTATAAATTTATTTGTATTATATTTAGTAACAAATAATTACATTTTAATGAATAACACTATGAATAATACCAAGAGTGAATGAATGATATGATTCATGAGTCCCATGTACATTATTGGGTTAATTATTCCCTCAATGAAATAAATTAAAACTCTAATTAACTAATGTGGAATCTAAAATTATTCTACAAGATGTAATTTTCCAAACCATAAATGTGAAAATATCTATATTTTATGTTGATATTTTAAAACTATTTCACTTCCTTAGAATACTAAAAATTTACCATTGATCCTTTGTAATAGGAACTTGTTATTATATTTTACTAGGAAAAAAATGATAGAAAATTAAAAGACTAAAAATTCCATAAACCTTCCCAGAGAACATCATAAGTGTTCCTTTATGTGATATACTCAAGCTGATGGGATTTTTTGAGAGGATCCTTTCCATTCACCATTTATGTTTTGATAATCACATCACAATCTTAAAGTAATGCTTCCAGTTTACTCATGAAATTTCAATTTTATTAGCTCACTATAATTTAAATATATTTTAAGTCTTAGTAATAATAATTTCATAACTCATAATTTGTTATACATATATAAATATTATCTATATTTTCTTCATCTATTTGTATTATGAATTAGTCTATGGATTTTTTTCATTTTTGGCCTAGAGTTTCTATAAGTCTCCATTCATACAACAACCCTCAGTTTATAGTATAATTATTTAATGATAATGTGAGAAAAATATATTAAAATTGGACGATTGTTATTGATATGGATATCCAACATATTTATCTTAATTTAATTTAACTCTAACAAAGGTTAATATTTTCTCTTGTCTCCTTTAAAAATTCATCAGTGTTCTACAATTTTTCTGTAGCTTAGATGTTTTCTAGAGTATATGTTCTTTAGTTTTTCAATGATAACTCAAGATATTGGTCCCATAATTTTACAATCCTTATTTAATTATAATGATTTATGGTTATATAAATTTAATTAATATATGAGTAAGGCTAAAATTGTTATTTAGGTGCTCAAAAAATTAACCAACATCTCTATAAGATTTCAATTATATTTTCTCAGATTTTAGATCATTTTAATTTCTATTTTTAGATGATATATCAAGATAATAAAGTCATATTAATGTTTTTACTTATAATCTAGAGTGATTATTAAATTATATAAATATATTATATAATGACCAAAAGATGAAAATTTAATTTCAATAGTCAACACATTTATAAAATTTCATAGTATCTACCGGTTCCTGAATTTTAGAAAGGGATACATGAAGAGATGTTTCAAAATTTCTAGATTTCTCTTTAATAATATTTCAAATATATATATATTTTCATATTAAATAAACTCCACTATGTAAGGAATTAGATCGCATGATGATTTGAACTTGCATGACATTATTTTATGTATATTTTTCTATATAAAAAAGTCACTTCTGTGGATCATTTGGATATGTGTGAAAAATTACCTTATATTATAATTTTCCTACATGATGAATTTTATTATATGGTTTCAGTTACATGGAAACTTTTAATTCTTGGATTCAGTTTCATAGGTTATTATGTTTCATGAATAATGGATTATATTGATTCACATATGTTTTTGTAATAAATATGATATCTGGATGTTGAATAAGATGTTAGAGTTTCAAGTTTAACATAATAAACAGAGAATACAATCTTTGTATTACTAAAATGAAGAATCCATTCCCCTATATTCGAGAACTAATAGATAAAATAAAGAAGGTTATATGTTGTATATACTGTTGCATAATGACAAGACTTTTCTTGAAAACAGAGTATAAAAAAACCCATGTAGTTATTTCATTTTAAGATATTCAAAAAGTTAAATTGATGCAATAAATTTCAAGATGGGGATTATGATTTGAACAAGTTGGAAATTACAAACTATAGTGGGTATATGATTCAAACAAGATAAAAGTGGAACATGTGTTCTATGAAATATATATGTATTTATAGTTTCATGATATATAGAAAATAATTAAAATGAAACACTACTACAATGAATATAGATATTATATCAAAATTTATTTTTAGATTATCGAAGGCTACAATACTCTATTTTTATACAATTTTTGATATTAATATATGCTACAATAATGTATGATTTATTTTATATAATTTATTAATTTTATTCTTATTATTACATTATAATGAAGCCATGTAGTGAGGGTTTCACATTTCCAAGTCAGTATTTATGATATATTTTTAAGTGATATATTTATGAAGGAGATGTTTACCGATGTTAATTTTATGGGAAGGATAAAAAAACCTTTTGATGTATTAGAATTTAATGGTTTAAATGGTTAAATTGAAGAGTTTTTAAAGGTTTTCGCTTTCTAGTAAAAAAAAATATATAAATAATAAAATTTTCATGTAATAGGAATTTTTAAAATTTTTATTTTTTGAGGATATATTTACAGATTAAATATTCAGTGTTTTTTCATGTCAGTATTCTTGAAGTTCATTCAGAAGAATAACACATGATTTTGGTAGTGAAATTTAAGAAATTATTTTGACTCTTATTTTCAAATTTTCTAAGAGAGATAAATATCAATAGTAAAAAATATAATTTTAGATATTATATTTTCTTTGAGCAAAGATAAAAGTGGTAATAGTGAATGTATATATTTTTAAATTAAAAGGAGAAAAATAGAAACGTTGCTTTATTTTATCTTCACATATATTGATTAAAAATTGTGAATAGATAATTAAGTTACATTATTTCCCTTTTATTATATAATATTTAAAGAATAAGAATATAACCTTTGAAAATATTTTATAGTATTTTGTTATATTTTTTATTTTAAGTAAGTGACCTGAGGTACATCTTTTATATATGTTTGTTTGATGAAAATGAAGCTTGTACACATTAATGATTATTTTCTACTATTGTGAATTCTTGAAGATAATTTTACATCTATTAGTTGTGGATGAAATTGTGTTATAGATATATTAAAACTTACTACATATCATCTCATTTATATTTAGTGTCGACTGATTGTACTCAGTCATGATTTTTTAAGTGTAAACTTTTTATACTAATCTATGATGGTTCTTATTAAAATAACATAATGGACCAGTAATATACTTTTACCAAGTGATGATTTATTTCACTCAAGATGGATAATCCCTAATAGAAAGTTGAATTATAGTAAAATCAATAAGATATTATATTATATTATTGGTGGAGTGGAATAGGGGATATTTATGCCTCGAACCACTATAAATCATTGTATTTTTTTTGTTCCTTATCTTTTTGTATATTTTCTACTATATATATGATTTAAGGAAGAAATATTTTTTAATATAATTAATAATAAAGGTTTTAAATTTGGTGTGGATATTTTCAAAACTCAATTAACCTCTCTATATTCTTCATTTAATAACATTGGGACAACACCTTTCCATATAGTCACCTCCAACTAGACCTTCGTCATTGGAAGATTTACCAAATCCATATATCATAGTTCAGTAAATGTTGTAATTACACCTTGATGTAGTTAAATATAGAAATAAATCACTCATACTAGGTGGAACCTTGGAATATTATCATATAATACATTTATGTCATCATTTTTGATTTTTGATAGCTTCTATTCTTGATCCTCAATCACAAAATGTTTAAAGTCATTTAGTTGGCAGGTTATGAATTGATTATTTTTCTTGATTTTTCCTACTTAACCCAATTGGATGTCCTACTTATGTCTTAATATAAATAATAAACAATTATAATATCACCATTTACTGATTTAAATATTCGAAGGTTTAAGTCTTAATGATGTAATATATCTTTAGAATTTGGTTTATATCAATTATATCTTATGTTAATTTCTATACTTCTAGGACTAATTTACATCACTAATATTTATGATCCAAATATTAGGTATGTACTACTACAATACTTACCAATAATAATTTACTAATTAATTATAATGATATTTATATTTTTTGTATAGTAAATTTTGTGATAAAAGAGTACATGAATTTGGTATTGATCAAAAAAATGAAATAAAGTAGTGAAATACATTTCATATATAGAAACACATATGATGATATATGATCAAATAACTCCATTAACTTAAATTTAACTCAAAATATTCCTCTAAATTTTAGTCATAGATGAACTATATATATATATCTAAACAGTTCATGTGGTCGAGGTTGTAGGCATGGGTAAAATCACCACCCACCACCAACTCCAATTGGAGATCCGCCATGATCTATTTGACATTATAATCCATTTAATCATCTTAGAGGATATATATATATTAGTGGGTATTTATATGCAGTAAATAAAATAAATTTTTTCCAGAAGGTCTCCCAAATAATCACCACCTCACCTTATAACCAATTCCTTCTTAATATAAATCTGTTATACGACTATTTTTGTCTAAAGATTTATCTAATAATGATATTGATTATTCTTGGGGTTGATATCCTCATAGAATCATACTCCTCCAGATTTTGGAGAACACTTGTGATAAATAAAATATTTCTTGAATTCATCATTGATTCTGATCCTATCACGCAGTTTTCCTAAAAAATGTCTCTCTTCCACAACCCTAAATGGATTGGGATGAAAATGTAAATATCCCAAACACACAAATATATATATATATATATATATATATCATCCCAACTCAAACCAAAAATCATTAGAGAAATCTTTAATAAAAAAAAACTTTGAGAACCTTTCTAAATTCCTGAATCATGATGCATAATCTATGTAAAAATTATAATCAATTACATATCAAACACCATTAGAATATTAATCCCACTAAAGGTATAATAATAATAATAATATGATAAAAAATTATCTAAAATTTCCCCCATGTAAATTCTTCCACATCTATATTTTATATGGTCAACATAAATCACTAGCAATATATGTTATAGAATAATATAACAAAAAAAACATTGGATCAATGGGTGTCCTCACTATATGAAAATATGAATTGAAAACTCTATCCACTTCTCTAATTATGAATGGTTAAGATCATATTAAAATTATTTTATCCTCCAGTGATAAAACCTATGTAGTCCCTCTAACTCCTGATCCATCTTATCCTCTTCTATGAGATCTACCCTCACTTTAACAACTTGTATAGGTCCTTCAACTATGGGTATATAAATTGACTCCTATAATTTATCTTTCCAAAAATTGAGTTGCCTGGAAATAGAAAATGGCCACTCACCTTTTAACTTACATATCCTTAAAGGAATAGTTTGCGGTAACATACTATATATAAAAATAATTTATGATCAAATTTATTTATAATGACATAAATAAAATAGTTGAAATGGGTAAATTTATTTTCCCCAATATATCCAACACAGAATATTTACTATAAAAATAAGTAAAAAAATAGAAAAAAAAATTCAATATACAAATATATAATGCATGAAAAATCCTAATCATTCCATCAAATTAATTCTATATATTTATAGATAATTAATTATGAAATTAGGATCTTTTCAAAAAATTGAACCAAGTACCATGTTAATAACATACCTGACCTAGAATGAAAGATTATACTTTTATAACTTACAATAGTTACCATATATGAAAATCTAAATCTCCCCAACACATCACTACAATAATTTTGGTACCACACTTACATGATTTAAACCTTTTCGAGCATTTTCTATGTTTTTTGTTGACATAGTGTTTCATCGCAAGTCAACTTTAAATATTCTAATGAATGAAGATTATCAAAAAGTGTGAATAAACAAAATATGGGAGGAATGTTTCTAATGGAAACTAATGAAAATAGAAAAAAATAAAAGAAAACAATAAATATGCAATATAGAATAAATTCATGAATGAATAACATATCTAATATTCAATTATACCGTCAACATGGAAAAATCCAAGTAAAATAAAACATCCACCAAGTAAAAAAAGAAAAGTATAAAGCTAAATTAATAATAATACCATTCTATGATAGATTACTATAATTAATAAGTAATGTCTTATATATTTCTACACTATCACCACAACCACCATAATCTATTGTGGAATACTGATTATGAACAAGACCATGAGTATATCACCACACTATTTCTCAAATATTATTTAAAAAATAATATCCAAATGAATTCCCAAGTACCTAAAAATCCCCATGATCTATCCAATTAATTCATAATAATAATGTGATGAAATAAATAATAATAAGTTATAACCACACAACTCAATAAAACATAATGAAACCCATATTTCCTAACTTCTTATAGGAACATAAGTTTATATTAGGTTTTTTACTTATTAATTACTATATAAAAATATGCAAATAAATGAATATTTGGAATTTATAACACAATTAAAAACACAGGGACCAGAGCCACACTCTTACCCTTTAAGAGTGTAGTTTCCATAAAAAAGAGTATCACATATAAGTTTTTATATAAATGAAATATTACTTAAATACATCAGAAATGACAAAATAATATCAAATATTTACTAAGATTGTTTTGTAAGAAAATAATTTTCATATAAATAACACAAAAAACTTCTTTCTATATTGATTCAAATCATCAACAATAACGAGCTTGATTAAGTTATATCATAAAAAACAGTCAAATATTATCTTTATAAGAAATATTATAATGATAAAATCATTATCTATAATTATATGTGCATTTTTAAGAATATATGTGTGATAAAACCTTTAAAATAATAAAGGTTATTCAATGAGTGATATACATTTTCCATTATGAATTTTAACTCATTTGAATTCATATATATCATAGAAACAGTTAAGAACATCTTTATATGGACATATTTAATTAAATAAAGGCTAATTAAAGATTTTTAGAGAGGAATAATATTCTTAAATTTTATTGTGATTAGGAATTTGTTTAGAGTTTTGGTTACCCAAGATATGTTGTTTTGTAAAGTACACAATTATTGGAAGAAAGAGCTTAAATTTTATTTTTGTGGAATAATGGTGTTTGATTTTGTTTTCAAATATATAAATACATAAATCAAGTTATTCATATAAATTTAGGTATTTATATTAATTTAGAAATTTTTTTAATATGTTCTTAATAAGATTTGAGACTATTTGGAAGAGTGAAGAAGGTTTTCTATGAGTTATTGAAATAGGATACCACATCATGTCACAACATAATGAATTATGAAATTATTATTTTCCGAGAAGTATTGATTATTAATCTAGTTTTTCATGAAATACGAGTCACACCATAATGAAAAGGTTTAGATAATATATTTTTGGGTTCTTAGAATTCCATTAACTTAGTAGTTTCAATATGTTGCCATAAGTCACACTATAATTTAAGGGTTTAATAAAATTATATTTGTTTGGAGCTTATGGACTAGAGATTTCTCTATGAAGGAGGTGGATATTATATAAAGATCTAAATTATGGAGTAACTTTTCTCCCATTTGAAACTGGTCAATGATTTTTTTTTGAGTTAGATATTCTTATTATCTGAAACATCATTATCTATCTGGAGAGGAATTCAATTTGAGAAGATAGTTTATAACCACTTGGTGAAAATTATCATTACACTATAATACATAGGATTATGATATGATGTGTGTTGTGGTCTAGTTTTGATATATTTATATGACATGGATTTTGATGAAACTTTTTACTAAAGGGAAAAACCCTAATGTGGTCATTTATATTATACTGTAGTCTATCATTGTGTGCACCATAACATATTACAAGACATTATAACATGGTGTAACATGCATGGAATTATCATGTTATCTGATAACGTATAGTAATAAATCCAACTACTCATCAACATATATCAAAATTAGTTATTCATTATATGATGATGAATTTTAGGAGTTTTAATGTCTTTTATAATTGTTTAAATATTAAACCATCAATTTTATGATTAAACTAAGTGTTTTTAAGTATTGATTAATTAAATAATTCATGTCAAATGTACCATTAATAATATGAACATTTTAGGTTATTTTATACATATGTATATTTTTTCAATATTTAGAAAATGAGTGGTTATTCTGTTTTGTTGAGACACTATAAAAATCCATAAATTAAAGAATTCAAAATATTTCATTTCTTTCAATATTTTAATAAAGGATCAATAAAAATGTATCTTGAGAGAGATCATTCTCAAGCGTCATGTTATTTATAGATCCCATGGAAACCCTAAGTGGATGAATTTTTTCAACTACTTCTTAGTGGTCTACATTAAACTCATATAAACGAGCATTGATTCACTGGTGTAAGGTATATTATCCATATTCATTGTTATATTGTTTATTCTAAACATATAGATAAATAACCGTTTTTTTTGTGTTTTAATGTTGTATTTTTCTATATTTTGGATTATATCCATTCTTTTAAAACTCCCAAGCTATATCAGATTCAATCTAGAATGTTTTTTTGATTATTTAATGAATAAAAAAATAATAAAAATATGATTTTATAGGATCCATGATAAATACTTTTAAAAAATAATTTTTATTTTTAAAATACCAATATTACAATATAAACAATACAAAAAATAATTTTTCTTTTCATTTTGTGGAAAATACACAATACAATTCATTCAAAATGGTTGTTATTAGTAAAGAAATAAAATCATTAAAAAAAGTGTCACAAGAAGATAAATCTCTTCCATGAAGTGTTATTGACTATTTCTTAGCTTATCTCTACTATAGAAACATACCAAAACATAGTAACTTCAGATAACCTACTTTGTATAATATTATTCTAATGTCAAATAACTTCTCTAAAATTAAATTATTAATACAAAATGTATTTTTTCCCAAAATGACTTATCATAATATTTGTTTTCCAAGAAACAACTTGGAATTTTTTTGTCAAACTTAAATAGATTTCTAAATAATCATGGCTTATAGATTATCCATAGGAACAAAATTATATGAACTATGCTATGATAATATGCTGTTTTGATCATTATTTTAAAAAAAATTAGTTTTTTTAAATTCAAAAAAAAACGTTCATCACCATGCACCCTGAAAATATTTGAATGGATATAATTTTGGTTTAAAGTGTATTTATATGGTTAAAATAACGTGAAATATAAAATTGTTTTTATTGATTTATGATTAGATAATAAATTTAAATATAAAATGTTTATATTAGTAACCTTATTTGAAACAATATGTGATTTATGTAAATGGATTCTTAGTTTATTAAATATTTATTATTTAATAGTAAAATTATTCAAAAATGTCACACATTTCTAAAAAAATATGAATGAGTTCATATTAAAACCATGTAAATGATAATAGGAATCTTTTAGATTTCATAAAAGTGAATTGATCATGTTTATTCATGTATAAATTAGAAAAGTTTTATAATTTATCTATGTATAGTTGATAATTGATTGTATAATGTCCAAAATTATTAATTATTCATTTATTAATTATTCATTTATTTATTTTATCCCTAGATTTATTATTCATGATCATAATTATTATATCATGAATATGTGTATTATTTAGTTTAAACGTGTTTAAATATCTTTTCTAAATTATTAGAAATGCATTTTATGAGTTACATTCTTGGTATGATAATTGATTTAGTTATCTTCTACCATGAATTTTTATAATAATAGATTTAAGATTTAATTATAAGGTTGATTATAGTTTATACATATTAGGAGTTAAAATTGGGATAAAATTAAGTTATCTCATAATTAAAGAACTATATAGAGAGGGATTTTAGGTCAGAATGCTCACTAGAATAAATTACTTTGATTTATCTAGATATTTGGGGGTAGAATATCTAATTACCCATAATTAATCTTATACACGTAATTTATTTTTGATACTTTTAAGCCTTCACATGAAAGGGTTTTTTTCACCTTATTAATGGGGTTTATTTAGATATAAATAAATATAGTTGAATTTAAATTTGGATTAGTGACATAAGAAATAAGTTTTGTGAAGATTTGTACATCAATATAGTTTGAACATATATAATTTATGGAAGGAATATGGATTAAAAAATAAATCATTGAAAACAATCACACATAATAGAACAATAAGAGATAATATGATGAGATTAAATTCCTTTCAAAATACTAGGTGACAACTTCTTATTTAAGGAAACACTTATCAAGACCTCAATAATTAAACCAGATAGTTTTATGCCGTAGAAAGGTTCCCAAAAATTAACTTTTTCAATTAAATAATGTAATGAGGTGACCCTAAGATTTAGGATCCTCATTTTAGGTGTTTTCTTTGGGTTACACTTATCTAGAAAACCATTAGAAATGATACTAAAGGAATAGTGTTGATTTTATCTATATAATAGATCAGATAAGGATTTGTACACTAAATCATCCAAGAATCATATATGATATTATTTCCATGATGTCATATAGAAATAAATAAATTAATGTGGCTTACACCATAAAAGGATTACTACTTAGTGAAATATAAATCTTAGACCACTACTGAATATGAGGCATACCAAAATGGGCCTTTATCTTAGTGGGAGAAAATTTAATAAAAGTAATTTTTAAATGAATTTAAAACATAATAATTATTTGAAAAAAATATTTGGTTATAGATATAATGGAATTATAATAATTAAACATAAATTTGAGATAAATATGAGATAAATAGAATATTAAAAAAAGAAACTCCTTAGACGGGTACAGATACAAAATAATTATTCTTAAGTAAGAGGGGAAATTCTGTATATTAGTGGGATTCCATCTCATTTATCTAACTATTGAAATCATTAAACGATGGAATTTAATTCTATATGAGAAACATATAAGTATTCACTTGAGTTTTCAAAGGCATTATATTTTAAATGAATTAATTAACATTAATCTCTATTCATGTAATAAATATGATTGGTTAGGTTTATGACTTCAAGATACTATAGGTCTCCTATAAGGATCAATTAAGATATAAAACTCATTATACTATTATTTTTATAAAAGTTTTTATAGCATAAATGAGTTCAATAAAATTTTAGAGCATCTCTTCAAAGTGTTTAGAATGACTAAGTAGGAAATGGGATGAATATACCCATTTATTGTAATGAAAATATAGTGAAGTAAAAGTTTGAGTCAAAAGAAAATAGTGGGAATCAGATATAAAATTGATCATGGTATTATTTTTATAAAAGTTTATATAACATTAATGAGTTAAATTTTTTTTACCCCATATCTTCAAAGTGTTGAGAAAGACTAAGTTGGAAATGGGATGTATATACCCATTTATTATAATGAAAATATAGAGAAGTAAAATTTTGAGTCAAAAGAAAATAGTGGGATGGTCTATTTATTACTCTTTGTCATTAAAATATAAAGGAAAATTTAGGAAGTGATATTTTATTTGAATTGGAATAATTTTTCTAAAATTGATCAAGGATTTTAAAGAACTCATTTTAGAGTCAATTTCACCTATTGGTTATATAGAGATTAATTCTTCAATTTTGAAGGGTATATGACACCAAATATATATTTTAAATTTTTTTTAAATAGACTAGGATTCAAAGTCAATGAAATTATTGTTAAATATTTTAGTTTTTATTAAAATGATTAAGAAGTGTTATAAAATAATGGAGTTAAAAATGAAATGGTATATTTCAATCTTAGATGGATCCAAATGAAGGAAGGGTATTTTCATTTTTTTCTCTTATATGATAAGATAAGTTGTTTTTAACTAATATTTTTTATAAACAATTTTAAATGATGTTTTTATACATGGTTTATGATTCATTAAAATTCTATAACATTATTGAATAATATATTAGGATAAAATAGTTTTTTTAATATATTTGTTAATCCAAAAGGGAAAATATTTCCATCATATAAAAACGGTATATTTCAAATAATAAAATATTATTTTCATAGAATTTCTCCAAACACATAGAATAATATTTATGACAATTATACACTATTTTATTTTATAAATATGCCCACTAAGATAAAATAATTGTTATTTCATAAATATAGAAAATTTTTTGTACATTAAAATTAAATTATAAGAAAAATATAATTTCTAATATACTAATGGAAGTAAATTTAAACTCAGAGAAGTTAAAGTATAAAAAATAAAAGATAATGCTGGTAAAAATTGGAAGTGAACATCACTTAATATCCTAAATGTGTTTATGGAATGTAAGTAAAGATACATTTAATGTGATAAATTTAGTTACTATAATTAAGAAAATTTAAATTTAAATTTTAAAAGAGTGTATGATGTATTGGTAAATTAAATTAATTTAAATTGTAACTTTCAGTTTTCAAAATAATCTAAAAGAAAGGTTTAAATATAAATTTTTCAGAATGATGATACTGAACTTTGAAAGAGTTTTATGTATACAATGAATGTTATGAACCTCATAAAACTGGATGATGTTAAGTAATAAATTTTGGATACTATGTTTTAGGAGTTAAACAATAGGAAAATTATTCCCAAGTCTCACAATTATTCAAATATTTAGGGGTTTATCATATGTGGTAGAAACTTAACTAGATATGCAACTAGTTTAAAAAAACCTAAAATAATAGTAAACAAACGTAATATTTAGGGGTTTATCATATGAGATATTCAAGGAAATATTCTTTTGAATAAATAATGTATCATCTTATACAAGTGGAATTCTATTCTTTATCTTCCTATCACACCAACTATATATATTTCTGGGATTTTAATGATTAATGAATTATCAAACTATTAATTTGAGTTATCCTCAATTTATTTTCATCTTGGAATATTATAGATTGTGATGAAATATTAAGGTCAATATTGTCTAGATTTTATATAGTGATAAGGATTATTGAGTTGTATACACAACATTACCTACAAAGTATAACACATAGACTGTCTTACACTATATATTGGACATAATAGGGATGAATATTTCATATTGAGTCCCCATACATAATATTGGTAGGATAATTAACATAATAAACTTCATAATTTTATACCATTGTTATTCATACTTTGGGCATTATATAATTTCTTTTTTGGAATTATTTTGACCCTCTCATGAGTCGAGGCTTAAAATAGATTATATTTTTCCTCTTGTATAATGAGTATGAAATTTTGGCCACCAATTATGATATATTGAGGAACTGTACATCCATCCCAAGATAAGGTATGCATAATGTTCTTATTTATTTGGATAAGGGGATGAGATGTTATCATATGCATAGAAGAATGACATTTTCTATATTCATTGACATGGTCAGTCTATACTCAGAGAACTAAGAATATTTTAGTAGGCTACATGGGATTCACATACTTCACATCCCATGATCAATTTATGTATGGGTTAAAGGTATTATATGATTATTCATAATTGTATATGATAAATTGAGTGAAAATAAGTATGTAGATACATGTGTTTGATATATATCATGTTATATCTGGTTTTATCTTGGACAATATCAATGCTTTTCTAGAGGTTAGCCTTTAATTTCAATTTTTTTATTTTTTAATTCATTAATATTTTCAATTTTTTAAAGGGTTGTGGTATTACATTTTGTGTTTGTGTGAACAAGGACCAAATATATTAATTTTTTAGAGAAAACCAAAATGGTTTTTAGAGTATATATGGAAGATATGAGTTATCAACATTAATGGGATGTTGATTAATAATTTTTTAGTGATGAATATTTAATAAATTATTTTCTTTAAAGGTTTAGGAAGAGAGTATAGGTTAAAAAAATAATTAGTGATCATGGAAAATTAGTACAATCATGGAGACCTTTGATGAAAAAATCAGACACCTCATCGATTTATAAATTTGAATAAATGAGTGTATATGATGCATTGAGACATCAAGAGTTTCTTTATTCCATGAATGTGGAATACGATAAAATTGTGAAGAAAAATAATTTAGAGTTAGTTCTATATATTATGAAAAATAAATTAATTGAAACAAAGTGGATATTTCGTAAAAAATTGAATGGAATTGGAGAAGTGATGAGGAATAAAGAATGTATTATGTCTAAAGGTTATTCTTAGGTTTAAGGAATTGGTTTTGAAAATAAATTTTATCTAGTTTCGTGTATTTATAACATATAAAGCTTTTTAATATTTATGCTCAAAAGAGATACATGATCTTCTAAATTTATGTGAAATAAAAAATTCTCAATAGTTAAATTGAAGAGTATGTGTACATTTTTCTACCAAAAGGCTTTATTCTTAAAGATATTTCAAGATATAATTATATATTTGTATGGTTTAAAACATGATCTAAGGGGATTTTATTTCAATCCTAACTCATATATAAAGTCATTGGAATTTATGAAGGGAAGAGAAAGAAAAACCCTTATATCAAAGAACATATAAAATCATACCTTATTTTTATTTTCTATGTTAATAATTGGACAAAATTTTATACTTAAATGAAAGATATAATTTAAAATTCAGTATTGGTAGAGTTGAATTAATTCCTTGGAATTCAAATTTCTCATGATAAGGATCATATTTTTCGTTCTTAAGAGATGTATAGTCAAAAAATTTTGGACATGTTTTTAATAGAGGATGATAGGTTAATTTCTACCATTAAACTAGTAGGAACTATGATTTTAAAGAATTAATATAGAAATGGGTTTTGTCAAAAATATTTTAAAAAACTTATTATGAGTTTACTCTATTTGATAGCTTTGATCCCAAATGTTTCTTATGCCATTACATTGTGTGAAAGGTTTCAAGGATCTCTTAAACAATAAAATTTCATATAATGAAAAATGATTCAAATGTTTATTAAATATTCTAAATAATTTACATTAAAATATATTAGAATTGGAAATCATTTTATTTTTGGATGCACTAATGTGGATTGGCCTGTAATTGTTAGTTATCAGAAGTATATATCTAGTGTTTTATTTTATTTTCTATAGAGGTGTGTTACATGGAAAAAAGATGAATAATTATATTAACATGAGTATATTTAAACTAGAATATATTTCTTTACTCAATAAATAACTCAACTAATATAGATGAATACATAATTAGAATATTTTAGAGTATAAATGATATTTCATTTAGTGGGATGTGATAATTAGAGTATCATATAAATTTTTAACAAAATTTCACTTAATATTCTCTATCAAAGAATATAGATATAAAATATTACTTTATAAAGGAAACGGTGTTATAAATATTCACCAAGAAAGAGTGATTTTTTACAAAGGAACAAGTATTAGATATATTTATCCAACCACTCCCTAAGGATGAATTTTGTACATTGAAGTTGATGATGAGAGTTTGATATTTTCAAGGGTAAGGTATGGTTATCTATCCCCTCAATTACATACTCTTTGGATTCCATTTCTAAAGGGTGAGAAAATATAAATATAAATCATAATATATTAATTTTCATAATGGTTGATAAATATATTATTAATAGTGATTATATATTTAAGAGGTGGTTTTAAAAGGTGAAAACTATGATTTTAGAATACATAGCTAGTTTTTGTGTTAGGAAATCTTTGATTTCAATATGTACTTGTGAATTGGTTGGCGGGTGAACTATTATAAATTTTTTATTGAGTATTTGTATAAGAAATTTTTTTATCACATGTACATGAATGATTTTGAGAAGATGATAAGGGAAGAGATGTGAAGAAGTATATTTGGAAGTGAGTGTGAGATACTCTAATGGATAGTTTCAGAATTATTATTCAGAATCATTATTTACCATACTAACTTCAATCATGTAGACTTAGAATAAGTGAATGATTATTCATTGATATGTTTAAGAGTTATTTATTTCTAGTGGTAGATATAAAATTGAAAGGGGAAGATTATTATAACCAAGAAGGTGATTGAGAGTGTGAGTGCCCTAATAGATATTATTTTTAAAAAATGAGACATAATTGGTAGAAATTGGTTGAAGTGTTTATTTTTGGAATGATGCTGTTTAATATTCATGTCAAACATATAAAAATATAAATCATTAGATTAAAATGTGAATTCCCAACCCAGATGCCATTGAATGGTGCCCCATGTCAGTGGGCCACAGGGCCTCAAGCACACCTCTATGTACACTAGAGGTTTATGTATATTAGTGAGGGTCCATGGTGGTATAGTGGGTAGACTATACTCTCATGATGATATTAACCCAATCGTTAAATGAATAGAAAAATAGCGAAAGAATAATAATAAATGATAGTAGAAGGTAATGAATACAAAGGGAATAAATAACCAACAACAACTATAACTAGTATCATTTACAAAATAATGTCATGTCATGTTTTTATAAAAATTAAATAGTCAGGCATGAAAGCAGGCTTGCAATACAACACTTGTAACAAAAGAACAAAAAGACTAAAAATTATATCTTAAATAGAATCATTAGACATTATTCATGTTCTTCCCAACTCCCAGGATATAGTCAAATCAAGTATCAACCACTTGGTGCTTTCTTCTATCCCTACCCGCATCCAAATAATCTTCTTTGGCACTATGGATGACTTGGGTATGGTGTGAGATAAACTAATAAGGCCACGAAAAATGAAGTTTATAAATATCCATTTAGTGTATATAATATGGTAGTGTACAAATATAATAAATAATAAGTATTCATAGAACTGAAAAAGGGGTAAGTTCTTGTTCATTAATGATACTAATATGACCCCACCTACTTCGTCCTATGATGAATAATCTATGAAAAAATATGCATATGTATACATATATATGGTCTGAATACATAATGATGTCTAATGCTATATATATGTATATGTGTACTATCATGGTCCTGAGGTGTAACTTCAGCATCCATGGGTTATAGCATGAGTAACCCAAGTGTCAAGGGATGGCATGATTGGTATCATGAGAATAAGGAAATCCAAGCCTAGTATCATAATAATAGGGTCTCTATGCCCAAATATTATATTTGGAAGGGTAACCATGCCCAATATCATATTAATAGGGTCTCCATGAATATATCATATCAATGGGGTCAGCATGCCTGAATCATATCAGTAAGGGATTCCATGTCCAGATCCTAAAAATAGGGTCACCATGCCCAAATAATAATAATAGGGCCATAATTAACATGTATCTTAATCCATATGGGTCACCATTCCTATATCACTTATACTTTATCCATTCCCATATAAAATTATAGGGGCACCATTCTCATAACACATTATTGGGACGCCATATCGTAACACATTATAGGGATTCAATTCCCATATAAAAAATGTAGTATAAGGGCTCTATGACCGTATCATAATAAATGAGGGTCACCATTCCTATTTATCATACTAATTATAATTATTCAAAGGCTATAATAAGATCCAAATTATAATTCATAATTCATTACCATTTCTTATTAGCATGGCTATGACCATTATTCAGGTTAAGAATGTGACATGGCCGTACCACTCACTTCCAATTTAATTAAATATAGTATGGTATGTGTGTTATCCATTCTACATCACTACAACCATTCATTATCAATAATGATATCACCATTTAGAAGTATATATCAAAAACAAAAATGGTGTTTTGGTTATTTACCCATGAATTCTAGTTGATCATTTCAAGGGAATACCTAAATAGGTGACTTAAATTGAGTTTGATAAACTCCAACATTATGTAGGATCTAATATGGTCATTAGGTTCTAGAATAGGGAAACCAATTTAAGTTTGACTCATTTTAGGGGCAACACACTGTGATATCGGCATGTAGTACACAATGCATAATATAAAGCATCTAAAATTTTAGAGATAATTACAAGACAACCTATCTTATTATTGTAGAGGGGAACTCTTCTAGTATCCACATTTTATTTGGTCTAGATCTAGAGAAATTGGAAAAAAAAGATAAAAACCCAAAAAATAGGGCATATGAGCCTACACCTAAATTACTCCGTCATGAGGAAGAAAAATGGTGAAAGGTTTAAGATGAATAGAGAACTCACTAGTGCACATCCAACAAGATGATAGGAATTAAAATTAGTGTTTAGATGAAGGAATTATATAAAAACCAAACTAAGAGGATCTAAAGAGCTTCAAGGGAGGAAAATAGAAGGGTTTTCCACTGGAGGAGGAAATAATATAGGTGTTAACTCATATATTACCTTAAAGGAAAATGGATATTTCACCCAAATTTTTAAGGTTGCACAGTTTTGTTGCACAGTTGGCCAAACTATATTCCAACCATGCACCAAGCACTACCTCAAGAGGGACCCTCATAGTTCATGTTCATGGTTTTTGAAACCGTGTAAAAACTTATATTTTTCATCTTTTAAAAATTATATATCTTACCCACAGGAAGGTTCCCTGGGTCACATGGTTAGGGAAAACCATGTGGTCCACTATTACCCACTAGGACACCTCACATAGTTAAGAGAAATCATGTCGACTAGGCTACACAGTTTCTACTAACCGTGTCACCCAGAGTTCTCTTTTTCGGATTAGGGTCCTGAGCTATAAACAAGCATGGAACACCCTATTTCCCCTCAATAGACTCATTAGGAATCCATAATAGGTCAAAACCAAATAATTATACTGAAATTATAGTATCCATACCTCATTAAAAATTCAGGTTATTAAATAAAATCAATTGAGATGTTTTGATTAATTAAGAAACACTTTGAAGATGGTTCTATGATGGTTTTGGAATGTTTGGATGAGTGGAGAATTTCTTAGAGGTGTTTTAGAATAATAAGACCAAATAACACTACAAAATAATGTATTCCAGCATTATTTTCATCCTAGATGTGATAATTATTAATATGGTCTTTCATGACATATGTTTGATGCCATAATTAAATATAAATGATTAAATATTTCCACTCAAATAGTTAAAATATTATTATAGTGTAATGAATTTGATGGTTTCATCGTGATACTCCAAATCAAGATGAAAATGAAGGGAATAATAAAGTGTATTCTTTTGTTGTTTATAGTCATGGGATTTCATTTTGATGGAGGTGGGTGTGGCATAAATCCCAAGACTATAAAAAAATGTTATGCCATTAGAAAATTTTATACTTATTGATATTATGGGCTTTGAAACAATGATATTTGTCACAATATTATCTATGCTTTGGGGAATTTAATTTTTGTTTCTTGTTTATAAACTATTACAAACCAAACTTGTTATTCAGAAGTACACATAGTGACTCTATTATTTATGTTTTGGTTTATTTTTGAGATGTTTAACCGGCATGGATTCGTGGTTAACACATAGGTAGAACTAACTCCATTTTTTAAGTCTTTAAAACATAATAAACATTACTAGAATGTTTGGATTGATCTAATGACTTAGATTTAATGGGGATAATTTTAAATATATATTTAGTTATTCTATTTGAATTTAAAATTAAAAATTCAATGAGAATAATAATAAGTGGATGTTATGTGGTGATAGAGAGAGTGAATAAGAATAAGATATATATTCCATATGAATTAGTAATGTGTAAACGCGGTAGAATAAGTAGAGTCCCCTAGAGAAAATTCTAACTATTTATTTTCACATGTTTTTAAAGAGGAATATTTAGACAATAAATATTAAATGATTACTTTAAAGAAAATGAATTAAAATTTTTGTGAATAAATTTTATGAGTTTTTTCTTATTATTTGGTGATTGTAGATTTATATATACTTTGGGAAATATCCTTTAAATAATAAATAATATGTTTAGTTGTATATAATATGTTTTTTATATATTTCGAGAATTTTAGTGATCAAAGTGAAAGAGATGAGGTGAAACGTTTTTGATAGTGAATATAGAGAATCTTATTGACTATAAGAGATCATTATTATTGTTTTATAAAAAAATTGTCTTAATTATATATGTGTGAAAATCATGAATTTGGAGACACATTTATACACATGAGTTTCAAGCATACACCCTACTCATTATAATCCATTTAGTGATTCTAGTAAATCATATGATAATTTATGATCCCATTCCTACTAATAATGAAGCAATTCATTTTTAATGGGTAAACTTGAAAATTATTATGTTATTATTTCATTATGTTTTTATGAAAATAAAATCACTAAACATATTTATTAACTTGAAAAGGGGTTGGAATTAAAATATAAAATTGAGAGAAAAAATGCCTATATTTATCTTAACCAGTGAGAAAGGATGATTGAAAGAAGAATCATAAAATATTATTATTCACTAATTAACACCCTTCCCAGTGAACACTAACATATAGTCACATTAATATTGTTGTTAGTTCCTTCTATAAATGATTTGAACAATATGTATTATATTATTTATAAATAAATTTTATTAACAAATCATTTTAATTTAATTTTTTAACATATTTTTTATTAAAATCATATATCTTTAAACAATCCATATATTTAATATTTTTATTGATTTAACTTTTATTGTTTAGAAAATGTGAGTAAATTTCATTTTTTCCTTTGATTCTATAATATTCAATTCATGGGGTTTTGAATTTGGGGTTTAAAGTACCAAATTATGGATGAAAAAGAATAATATTTAATAATTTTAGAGAAATATGGATAAATGAGTGTGGAGAAAGAAAAAAAAATCAGCATGAGTCCAATTGTAGCCTATTAAAATTTTGGTTCCCTAGAAACTTTAGTTTCCACTAATAATGTATTGGGTTAAATAAATCCACCAATCCACTGTATTTTTCAAAAAACTACAATAATGGTGTCCCATAGAAGTTGTGGTATCTAACCAAGAGTCTATTTAGAGAAATCAAGATACTAGTGGTTCATGGTTTTATTTTTTTAGTGAAAAATAATCATGCAGGGGTATCCCCACTCAATATTTACAATAGGGTATTATAGAGAAGATAATTTGATGAACCTCCCCTTTTATTCCACCTTTTTACCATTATTCCCCTATGGTTAAGATATTTATCCAAGTAAATTTATAATTTTAGATAAAATTGTGATAATTTTTATTTATTTATATATCTTATATCTTATTTTTCTCTAATATTAGTGTTAGTTATTTGTTATTCACAGTGTTTATTTCATGATATCATTGTAAAATGAACTCGATAGATGATGATTTTTTCTTATAGAGGATATTGGAGTCAATTACATCAAAGAAACATAATTTTTAATCTTTTTTATACCTTATTGAAGTACTTGGTGAGTTTCTCATCAGGTTTTATTAGTTAATTAAAGTTTTTTTATTATAAAATAATTTTAAATTATGTATTTTGTTGTATTATTATTTATATTAAGTTGATAATTACTTGTATTTAATTGAATTGATTTGTGAATGTGAGTTTAGTTTGGTTTCCTTTACCATCTAAACCATTTTTTAATTTGTAAAATATCCATAGTTAGGGATATGGGAAACTTGATATAATAAATACACATGCACCCACACAGATTTTATAAAGAACCCAAGCATTCAAAACAAAGAAATTATTATCATTAATACTAGTAAGATTACATTTCCATATATCTATTACTTTTTATGTTAATGAAAAAATACTGCATATAGACTAATAAATAAAAGGCGTAGTAATAAACCTAATGAAACTTGAAATGCCACATTAGGGTAAGTATCTACACACCATGTTTCCACCATCCAATTGTGAATGAAAAAAATAGAAGGGAAAAATTAAACAAAATTCTATGATAGATGTATTTAACAATCATGGTAGGATATTATAATGAATAAATGAAAATTAGTTGATAATAAAAATTATATTCCTCAATATCTAAGATGATAGTAAAGAGAAACCCTAAGATATAATGGCCATCCAATATAATACCTGTAGAAAGGAAGAAGATAGTGTGATCCTAAAGGATATTTTAATGGAAACATAACATGAAAAAATACCATAACCAAGGCTTGAAGGAAACTTTAGGCTGCACTATAGGATCACCATTATCAACGAGAAAAAGATCATCAATAATTGTAGATGATAAATTATAGAATATAATATAATCTAGGTTTAGAGGATTCAATTCTTAGGAATGTAATAAATATTGATTATGTTCACCATTGAGATCCAAATGAATAGATAATCAGGAAAGAAATAAATATTGGCATTTCATAACAAAAGAATGATCCATTAAATCAATTGATTTAGAAAATATACACACATAACCCACAATATAATAGACACGATCTAAAAACTATGGCCCAATACCGCCTAAAACATAGAGTAGGTTTGGTTACTCATATTGTTGAATGATAATAAAGAAAATATATCTTATCAAGTGGTTTTTTGAGTACACTAGGTATTTTTTTCATCAAATATAAGATGATAGACAAGAATATCACAATGTTGAATTCACCCAATGAAAACATGGAAATAAATATTAAAATACTTTATATAATAATAGAAAAATGGATTTAAAGAATGTGAATTTAAACTTAAATTATTAAAATATTTCCATATTACCTCTAAGGGATAAAGAAAACGAAATTACTAAAGAAATTATTGTAATTATATAAGTTCAAAAACAGATTCTACAATAGAATGTTACTTAGTTTTTATAGTGGATCAATAGAAAAAATTTATTACATTGAAGACCATGATATAATATTGACCCTAGAAAAACAAAAATACTTGATGTGGTTCAATTATTACCTATATAAAATCCTCAATTTGTATATAACATAACCATATGATGAATATGAGAGTTGTGATATAATTGAACATTAAAATTAATAGAGACCTTCAAGTAGTGAAAAATATTTTAACTACTTTCCAATGAGATTCCTTGGGATATTTCATAAATTTTGAAGCAATGTTGATGTAATTATTGATTCCAAGATTTATAATAGTAATATATTATATAGATCCAAGATTTGAGTGATAGAAAATAGTGTTAGATAATAGAGGATATTCCATAACTAACAATAAATCCCTACAAACCATATGTCTAGGTCTATGATTAGACTAAAACATATCTAACTGATTAAGTAGATATTGAAGTTACCTAGGTTGAGAGAGAATACATCCACATTCAGAAAGAGTTTGAACATAAATTCCCAAAAAATAACTAGGAGGCCCACAGTCCTTTATTTAGGAGTTAGATATATACAAATAATTTTGAAAAGTCTATCCATGGGATTTATTTTTCAATCAATAATGAAAAATAATGTGAATTCCTAAACATTAAATGGGTAGATTAAAAGTATGAACAATTGAATATATGGTTTTTAAAGATAGATTCCCAATACTGAGATGCTATATATTATTATTTTGAAAACCTATTAGGACAACCATCTCTTGAGGATCCATAGAATAAGGGTGTTTCACCATTAAACCAATAAATTTGTCAATATTATCTTTAATGAAACCACCGGTAATAGTTTAATTAGTAGCTTGAAATTTCACAAAGTATACATGTGAATAAAATATGATGTATGTATTGCTATCTTAAGAAAATTGAGAAACATTCATCAATTTTTTATGAATGGAATGATAATTAATATCATTCAATAATTTCAAATGTAATACTAATGGTGATGAAAATGTGATGATTCCTATATGAGAAATATGAATAATTGAATTACCTTGCAGTTTAACATATTTAAATCCATCATAAGTTCCAAATTTTGATTTTAGTTGTGAGATAAATGTATGATATGTATAGAAAATATTATGAATTTTTAGTGTAGAAATCAAAGATTATGGCCTTGTTTTCAATTTAGAAGGGAATAGTCTAGCAATATTCTGATTAAATATTTGTAAACATTGATAATATATATGTAAAAATCCTAAACAGAATTTTCATTATGCTCTACTACTAGAGAAAAACCCCTAAATCAACCATTTACTCAATAAAATTGAGTACAATTATTACAATCCCTATTTTCAGAAATACCATACTAATAGAGGGAAAATATATTGATTTACTAGAATAACTACAATTTGATAAATATCTAATGAAGAGATGGGAAATTTGTGTTATGATATCAATCCCGAGGGTTTTATATCTACATTGTTTTATTATATCTACATGATAAAGAATAATAGTCTCAATATCCTTTATCATATATACATCAACTATGGATGTAAAAGATACTACAATGTAAGTATAGTAATTTGGTAGACCTTAAAAAATTTCTTCCATGCAATCACATTTAGACACTGGGAATTCAATAAAAAAAATAGAATTAATGATTTTATTTATTATTAGAAGATAAAAACTAATAGTAGTTTTCTATTTTAGTTTTTTATAATTTGAGTTTTTTTATATTTTTCTTTATCATGAGTATGTGTAAAAATACCCATAACACCATCTAAATTTTATTCAATCTATTACAACCAACCACACAATTTAATATGTTCCAACTCATAGATGAAAGAATAATCAAAATAATTAATTTATCATGTTTATTATATTGAATTAAAAATTCAAAAAAATATCCCTTGGTCTGATAAACAATGGATAGAAATTTATTTAGTGAAGAAATGTAATAAATAAGATGAATAGGAAGAGAGTAACCTCTTATTTTCCCTATATCCTAAGGTTTTTATAGTAGGTAATTTTCTCCATTAAATATAATTGAAACTAGATGTGAAACACCTATTTGGAGGTTAATTCTCATTGGTTTGGGTTTTTGTGACATATTTTAGATGGGTTTAATCTTAGGAAGTTTATATTAGAATTTGAAAAGGTTTAAAATGAGTTCATAAGGTGTATAGTAGGATCACAGTTAAGAGAAACCATGCAAATTCCCTAGGTAACTATGTTGTAGGATGAGGAAGTCCAGGAGGATGTTCATAATTAGTGCATGGTTAGGGGAAACCATGTAGATTATAAAAAAACAAAATAACATGGGAAAGAGGCATTTCATATGGTTGATAAATTTTTTTCCAAATTGTGTGGCCATAACATGCCAAATAGAAGTTTTAATATTGTAGTGTACACACATTTGGTGAATAGTTTTAAAAAAAATATGTATCTCATCATTGTGAAAATAATAATTAAATATGAAAATTTTATTTCTAACATAATAAATCCACTATATAAATTATTATTCATCCCTTTTTCTTAGTCTCAAAAACCGATGTACTCCCACAATATTTTTTTTGGAAATTCTATCCATCCTGGATCTAATTTCAATGGATATTGGTGAGTTAGATCTAGAAAATAAAGGTTGTTTTTCTATATCTTATTGTCATTATAGGTCTCTTCATTTCCTATTAGGAAGATCCAAAGACCAAAACTATTATCCCCCAATATATGGGTTAGAACATGTGTTTTTTTGGTTTTGTTGGGAATTATTAAAGGGAATGAAAGAGAAAATCAGATCTACATTATTTTTTGTGTTTTATTATGTGAAAGTTTCTATTACAAGGTATGTGGATTCTAATTATCCAATATTTTTCTAGATCATGAATGGTTTTTATTTTCAAATAATTTATTATTTTTTAATTTATGGAATTATTGATAAAGTTTTTTAGAAACCTTACTCATTTTATATATTTCAAATCATGGTTAAGGATGAAAAAAATATGTTTTCTTAAATGATTAAATGAAAAATAGTTAAAATATAGATTATTTTGGAGAGAATTGTTTATACATGGTTTGGTTTGTGTTCAATGTTTCATTATAATGGGCCTTGTTAGATTAAAACCTGGTTTTCCATGCCAATTGGGGCACATAAATGCTCTTCCAAGTGTTGATTTGCAACAAAATATGAGTCACTACTCATGAGTATTAAGACTATCATATTGGATGCATAAATGTGTGTGTGGATATTTGGAATAGGTATACCACAAAAAATTATTCATTTCTTATAAATATTTTTATTTTTTAAAATCTATTTGATAATTGAAATATTTATAAATTGTTATTTTGATATAAACTTTTTTGATATCCTTTCCATTCTTATTTTACATAAATCATGCTAACTTTCTATTTTCTTAGTGGTGTGTGGGGGAATATTTTTTTTGATTTCCTTGTAATTCTCTATGCCCTCTTTATTAGTTACTTTTCTAGTTTTGGATATTAGTGGTGTTTGAAGGAGGTTGTAGGAGTTTTTTTCATTAAAAATAGAGGTGAAAAAGAACTACTGTCGGAAATACACGTTTTGTAATTTTATTACACAATGTAAAAGCTGGTTTCACAGATTTTCTAGGTATTCTTCACAATGTTTATATATTTGGGGTAAAATATTAAAAAGGAAATTCTTTTTTTGGTGGAACCTAGAATCCTGGGATTACACAACGTGAAAGGGGATTACACATCAGGTAATTCCCCGATGCAATATAGTTTTAAAGGTTCATCTGCTCAAATTTTTCCCCGACACTAAATATAGTGGATATTCTCTCATCCTAGGCATCTAAATACCTTATCCTTTATCTTTTGGAGATTTTTTATATAGGTATTGATCCTTGGGATCCCATCTTCGATCCGTAGTGATTTCTCCTATCATTCTCATTAGTTTCATTTTGTTATTCTTTGGGGTTGTCTGTGGTTCCTAATAGAGAAGTTGTGGTATGTGGGCATTCTTCTTCTCCATTCTTTGAGAAAAAAGTCAAAAGGATTCTTTGAGGTAAGTATTCCCTCATTTCTCATTATTATGTAACCTGCAGGAGGGATTTTATTTTGTATACATATGGGTTATGGTTGTGATAGCATAATTAAAGATAAATATTTGTTTTATTTGAAATTTAAAATTGGTGAATGTTGTTTTCTTCACATGCTTCTAAAGCTTTGATATTATATTGTGATATTGTGAATTGTACAGGCTTGATGCCCTGGTGAAAATTTTGGCAGTTGGAGGGTTTGTTTGTGCTGGATATATTTGTTGAGATTTATATTATGGTTATTATTGTTGTGATATCACCCTAAAATAGAAATTGGTTAATTACTTATATTAGGTTCATAAATTGGTTTCCCTTGGAATATTATTTGTGTGATGACAACCCTAAAATATAGTGGAATGTGATAAAACTCTATTAAATCTGTAAAAGGGTCTTGATGTGTTGTGATGTTCGGTTGGGGAATTTTGGGATGATTTCTTTGGGCTGTTCTTTTGGGTTGATGAGGTCATAGTTTGTGGGACATGATTTTGGGGTGGCGAGGTGATAGTTTGTGTGCCATTATTTTGGTCAATAAAGTCATAGTTTGTGGGCCGTGATTTTTGGGCAGTGAGGTGATAGTTTGTTGGACATGAGTTCTGGGAAGTAAGGTGAGGTTTTTGGGGTTGAATAGTTACTTTTTATATGTGGTTATGTTGTGTTAGATGCTCAAGTGGCGATGAAATAAATTAATGTTTAATAATGTTTGAAATGGTATGGGGTGGGTTTGTTAATGGGATGGAAATTTGTTAATGGAAAATTAAATTATTGGTTATGTGGTTAAATGTGGTTGATACTTAATAATAAAATTAATGGGTGTTAAATGTGGCGGAAATGTGATGCCACATTAGATTATCAGGTCTCTTAACCTTCTTAAATGACTATTTCTGATACTAATAAATGCATTTATAGGTAGCAGAAAACATGATGGTGTTGTGAGTTAGATATTTTGTTTGATAACACATAGGTTTGTCTTGAGTGTTTCATACTATATATATACTTGTATCTTCCTTTTGATTTCTATACATACCCTACCCATGATGAGAACTATGTTCCAAACACCCACATAGTCACATAAGGGGTGTCTTTTCCAACATCCCAGTGGGAGGATGGATGGTTGGACACTCTCTATTCCTTTATCCCCCTTCCATGTGATAATGGTCCGGGTGTCTTTGGGTGAGCTGTGATGTGTAGTGGCCTAGGATTATTCAGGAAAGTTCTGATGTGTTTTCCCTGGTGTCTATAGGATGAGATGTGATATGTTTCCTAGGTTTCTTCAAGATGAGATGTGATATGTGTCCCAAGTTTCTTTGGCATGAGATGTTTTGTGATAGGCCAGGTGTGTGTGGGAGAGATGAGATGTGTTGTGATAGCCCAGATGTGTGTAGGTGGGATGTGTTGTGATTTCCCAGGTGTATGTGGGTGGGATGTAATGTGATATATTTGGAAGAGGTGGGAGCACCAGAATTTTCTCCATTGGGATGTGATAGAAGCTAATCAGTGGTAAAGTGGTGTGGGGTACCCTGTAATTGATGTGATTTACATTATATTATATTAATCGATAAGCATTATTTGGTGATTTGACTTTGTGAGGTTGGGATGGTTAGTATACCTTGATAGGTGTTTTTTATCACAGGTTCATTAAAATGATTCTTTCACATGTGCATGAGAGACTTGAGTTTTTTATACCGAGTATACTTGTTTGACCCCCTACATATATAAAACTCTTTTTATGTTTCCAGGAGGACTTTGTAGACTATTCTGGACCTTACTAGCTCATACGCTTAATAGTTCTTGTGTTGCTACTTTAGCTTTACTTTGGGGTATTTACTTTGGAGAAATTTATCTGTATCAGTTATATTTATACATTCATGGGGGATGGTTTGGGTTTCTCTTTTATATTATGTCTTTGAGTTATTATGGATGATTCATTCCATCTCCTGATCTTTTTTTCTTATAAAAGGTAATTCTTCCCATATTGTGAGATTTGTACAACTTTGGCGCTTGTTGCTAACTTAGGTCCTACTAGAGGTGGGACTCAAGGGTCATTATCTCTCTCCCCTCATTACGATATCATTAATGGAGGGGGTTGTTATAGATTGGTATCAAAAGAGTGGTTGATAGATAGGTTGGAGTTTGATGTTAAGAATTGTGAGGATTGCATGTTTTGGTATGAAACAATTCCAATTGACCTTGTTTCATGACACAGGACATGGATACCAGCAAGGACATGGTATTTTAGGGTCCCCATGATATAGTGCACATACTCGGAGATTACTGAACGACCAAGTGATATGGGCCTACTTGCAGAGTAGAGAATTATGATAGGTACATGCATCATAATGAATTGTGTTTCTTTGGAAAAATTGAATATAGAAAAAATAAATAAATTAAATGAGTTAAAATTAATCTTAAATGAAATTTTACACTAATCGAGCGTAGGAAATACTTTTTTGTCTTTCAGCTATGACTCACATTCACCGTTCATGTTTGGATCCAGAAGTTGATGTTCAGAAGGATGATTCATTTGATCACCGTAGGGTTAATCTGGTTGAGGAGGACGATCAGTGGTAGAGGATGTTACATGCTTTCCAACAGAAGGCTTTGGGAATGTACGAGGGTAGTTTTTCAAATGAGGGGAATGAGAGCTGGATGGAGAAGCTTGAGATTGATTTCAGTTTGATCCTTGCCCTGACAAAGTATTGGGTTCATTTAGAAGTCAGTCAGATGCAAAGACCTACACATCAGTTGGGGATGATGTATCTAGGAGAGCGGAGTGAGGCAGATGTTTTGTCAGTCAACATCTAGAAGGAGTTTGGGAATATTTCCATTCATCGACCATGATGTTAGTGAAGAGGTTATAGCTTATTTATCATCTATAGGGGATTTTTTTAGTATGGAATTTCGGAATCATGTTCAAGGACATTTTTCATTTTCCCTAGATCTTTTTCCAAATGAAGAGTCTTTTGGGAGACACATTGAGGAGGTACTCCATCCTTTTATCTATTATATAGTAACTCCTTTTATGTAGTGAACGTATCTAGAGGTTGATAAAAAGGATGAGGTTATTGAACAAATGTACTCATGAGGAGGTTTTTCATGAGAGGGTAAAAAATAATGTTCTTATAGGGTAAGGTTTTCCAGTGGCAGTTCTCAGGCGCTAGGACCATCGAGGTTTCAACCAGCTGGGAGTCGACCTCGACTGCTTCCCTTTCGACCATCTAGTTTCTGTGCCATTCATGTGGGGTTGGGGACAATGTGTTTCTTCTAGGGAATTCATGACCATATTTAGGACCAATGATCAATGGATGCTTGAACTTAGTTTGGATGAGGTGGATAGGTTCAACGTTATCCACAATAGCAGTTATAAGTGAGGCAGTTTCAGTAGGAGGGATAATAATCTTTTTCTCTGCTAAGGGGATATGGAGAAGATATAGTCAAACCTCAGGATGTTCACCATGTTCAAGGATCATGTCTTGAGCATAGTTGTGGAGGTTTTCATCAACAGAGAGGTAGAGGAGCTGGGTGTGGTCCATTTCTCGCAATGGAGGTAGCAGTTCTATAGGGGCTAGAGATCATGATAGGTATGATTAGTTTGTTTTGAACTCTTGTTTGATACATGTCTGATTCAAAAGCATTTCACCCCTTTGTTTCACCCTCTATAGACCATTCTATAGGACTAGACGTAGAGAGGCTTCCTGTACCCCTGGTGTTGACTTCATTAGTCAGAGTCCATACCATATTGTTCAAGGTGTGCTAGGGGTGTAGACTAATGATGGTGCTTCATTAGTCTCATAGGGATATTTTGTTTCTATAGATGAAGTCATATGATTTCATCATTAGAATTTACTGGTTGTATTCCATAGGTGTTGTTATCGACTTCTTTCAGAGGAGAGTCATGTGTTTGGATGTGGATGGTTAGTGTGTGGTTCTCTTTGGTGAGTAGAGTTTTCAGATGGGTAGTCGGAGTATGGAGCCTCTTCATTCCTTGATATCTGTGTTATCAGTGGAATATGTAGATTCTTGGATGGTATAGGCTGTCAGGGTCAATTTGGAGTTCCTGGATGTTCTTCCAGAGGAGGTTTTGATTCAACCCCCTTGACATGATGTTGAGTATGGGATAGACTTTTAGCCTAGTGCTTCTTTAATTTTGGTGGATCATTATCAGATAACACCTTATGAGTTACTAGAGTTGAGGATTCAGGTACATGATCTAATGAATAACGGTTTTACCCAACCTAGTGTGTCATAGTGGGGTGTTCGAGTGTTGTTCTCATGGAAGGAATATAGTAGTATAAGGCTATGTATAAGATACCAGAGGTTTAATTAGGTTATGGTCAAAAACCATTACCCTCTTCTAAGAATAGATGATCATTTTGACCACCTTAGAGGGGAAAGTTGTTTTTTATGATCAATATATAGTCTAGATATCACTAGTTTAGGGTGAAGGAGGGATATATCTAAAATAATTCCTTTAGATGAACATTTGGGAACATCAAGTTTGTAGTCATTCCATTTGGTGTTACGAATGATGTAGATGTGTTCGTGGGTCTTATGAACTCCATGTTTCATGAGTTCCTGGATTGATTCATCTTCATTTTCATGGATGATATCTCGAACTACTTGAATTCATAGAAGGAACATGCTGAACATCTCAGAACATTCTTACATGTTCATCGATGCCACCAAATTTATGTTGAGTTACATAAGATTATGTTTTGGACATAAGAGGTCCATTTACTCGGGCATGTTTTGTCCTATTAGGGTGTAGATGTAGACCCATCAAAGGTTGAAGAAGTTATTTCATGGGCACCACCCAATAATGTGGCAGAGTTTCATAGTTTCCTTGGTCTCTCCGGCTATTATTGGAGGTTTTTACCCAATTTCTCTCATGATACAGCCCCATTGAAATATTTAACTCGGAAAGATTTAGATTTTATGGGTAGTGATCAGTTTAAGAAGCATTCAGATACATAAAGTGAAATGTTGTGGTTGACGCTTTGAGCATGAAATCGTAGAAGGTGTTTTTCAAGAGTCTGAGGATGTTTGGAGAGCAATAGAGGAGTTGTAAGCCTTGCACTTAGATGCAAGAGTGGATGGTGGTAGAGGTTGTTTGTTTTAGATTATGGTGCAGTCTTATCCGATGTAGAATGTGGAGGAGTCTTAATGGGGAGACTCAAAGCCATAGGTGATGTATGATCATGATAGCCATGGTGATGCTCTATAGGGATGGTCAGAGGATGGTTAGAATCAGATGTTACATCACGGGAGGCTATTTTTTCTGGTAGTAATACACAAGGAAATTCGTCATGAGTTCCATATCTCACCCATGGTGGTACACCCATGAAATTATAAGATGTAGTGTGGCATGTGTCTCCAGTTTTTGTGGCCCACGATGAAGCAGGAAGTGCTAGAGATTGTAGGAAGGTACTTGGTTTTACAACAGGTAAAGAAAGAGCATCACGTTCTAGGTGTTTTATTACAACCCTTGGAGGTCTCTCAATGGAAATGGGATGAAATATCTATGGATTTTATCATAGGATTATCTAGACCATAGTTAGTTTGTGATTCTATCTAGGTTATAGTGGATTAGTTGATAAAATCATCCAACATTTTAGTTATCAAGTAGTTAGGCATAGTTTATTCCATAGATAAGAGGTATGTGGATGGGGTGGTGTGGTTTCATGGAGTTCCATGGTTTATTATCCCAGATTGGGATGCATGGATTACCTCATGGTTTTAGAGATGATTACAACATGCTTTTGGAACTCAGTTATGCCTCAACACTACTTTCCGCCCACAAATAGATGGGTAGGTGTAACAGACTATGCAAACAGTAGAGAATATATTACGAGCATCCATCTTGGAATTCGGTGGATCTTGGGTATGACACTTTCCCTTGATTGAGTTCTCTCATAATAATATCCATCACTCATCCATTGACATGGTCCCATTTGAATCTTTGTATGGATGACCATTTCGTTCACCACTGTGCTGGATGAAGGTTAGAGAGATACATATTCTTGGTCTCGATGTGTCATAGAGCATGAAATAGAATGTTCAGCCCATTTGTGGGAGGAGCAAAGCATCAAAAGACTGAAAGAAGTCTTATGCCAATCGTAGAAGGAGGACCTTGCAGTTCTAGGTTGGGGACCATGTGTTCTTGAAGGGTTCCCATCAAGAAGGAAAGTGGAGGTTTGGTAGAGAGAGTAAGATTCTCCTAGTTTTGGTGGGCCCTTTTAGGTGTTGGGGAAAGTCAGATAAGTGGTATATCAGTTGGAATTACCACCATGGTTGGAGAGGATCTGTGATGTCTTTCAGGTCTCTCAGATTCATCGATATCTTCACAATGACTCCCATGTTATTGGCTAGGGAGAGTTGGATATCAAGGATGAAGTGACATTTTTAGAGTGGCTAATAGAGATCTAGGATCATTAGGAGAAGGAACTACATGGACAAACCATTTATTTATTTTTTGTATCGTGGAGGCATGGTCTATTAAAGGAGAGTACTCGGGAGCGGGAGACACAAATGTGTGCCTAGTACCAGAAGTGTTTTTGAGTTTTTATTTACTATATTTTTCTTTGTGATTTGATTTTTGGACCCGTTTATTTTATTAGATAAGTAGTTTTTATTGGTTTCTTATGTGTTTGGGGTGATGTGTGCCAAATTCATGACCTATGAAAATGGGGAGGACTTGATTCTTAATCAAAAAAAAATTAACTATGATGTGATTAAACCCATGTGGGTGAGTCAGTGCTGCCCAAAGAAGATTTTATCTTGACATGGTGGATGAAATTCCATGATTCGTGTGTTCGAGGTGGTGTGTTTAATTACTTATATTAGTTTTTTTGGGATATGTGGAGGTTTAGATGGTTATACAGTGGTTGTGTGGTAGTGTTGTTGTGTGATAGGAGGCGAATTGTGGTTTTTCTATGTATTTTTTGCCGTTTGGGTAGGCATGTTTAGCTGGTGGAAGCATTTGAGGTGCGGAGAGACTCTTTAGAGGTATCTAATGGGGTGGTTGTTCAGAACCCATTTTCTTATGGTCTTGGTTTTAGATTCTCAACGGAGAGAAACATTTGTGAGGTATCTGATGAAACATTTTATTCTCTCCTAGTTCATTACATTTCTAGTTTTGGTTTTTGCAGGTGTTCATGAGAGGTCCTAGGAGTTTTCGGTGGAATTTGGAGGTCTACCAGAACTGCTCTAGGGAATACACATTGTGTAAGTAAATTATATGATGTGAAATTTGGTTTCATAGATTTTATAGAGATGGTTCACGATTTGTAGATTTTTGGGTTAAATAATAAAAAGGATTTTTTTGGTGGAACCTAGTATCTCAAGATAATACGACGTGAAAGGGGATTACACGTCATGTAATTCCCCAATGTTGTATAGTTTCAAAGTTTTCAGTTGCTCGAGTTTTTCTCAAACCCCATAACCAGTAGCTCTTCTATCATCCCAAGTGTCTGAAAACCTTCTCCTTTAGCCTTTGGATATTCATTTCAATGGGTATTGATCCTTGGGATCCCATCCTCAATTCGTGGTGATTTCTCTCCTCATTCTCATGAGTTTCATTTTCTTCATCTATAGGGTTTTACAGTAGTGGAATTTTTTGGTTCGAGTTGGGTGATTGGGCTACTTCTTCATGGTATCTTTTTATGGTATAGGTTTATCCATGGTTCCTCATGGAGAGGTTATGGTTTTTGGCTGTTCTTATTTTCCCTTCAGTGCACAACGAGTTGAAAATCTAATTTGAGGTTGGGATTCCTTCATTTCTCCTTAGTTTTTAAAATGTGGGAGGGGTTTTATTTTGTTTACATACGAGTTATGGTCAAGCTGGCATAACTAAAGATAAATAATTGTTTGATACAAAATTTAAAAGGGGTGAATGGGGTTTGATTCGCATGATTTTTCATCTTTGATATTATATTGTGATATTGACAATTGTATGGGATTAATGCCCTATTAAAAATTTTGGAAGTTTGAGGCTATGTTTGCATTGGATATAGGTTTTGAGATTGTTTCTTTTGGTGTGATTTTTTTGATATCAACCTAAAATAGAAATTGGTTAATTAACTATATTTCTTTAATAAATTGTTTTCCCTAGGATTATTATTTTGGTGATGAAATATCTAAAATACAATAAATTGTGATAAAAACTCCCTTGTAAATTTGTAAAAGGATCTCGATGTGCTGTGATATGTGGTTGGGGAACGTGGGGATAATAGTATTTGGGTTGTGATTTTGTGGAGGTGAGGTTATAGTTTGTGGGCCATGATTTTTGGGTAGCGAGGTGATAGTTTGTATGACATGATTTTGGGATGGTGAAGAGATAGTTTTTGGGTTGTGCTTTTGGGGTAGTGAGGCGATAGTTTGTGATCCGTGCTTTTGGGGCATTGAGGTGATAGTTTGTGGGCCGTTCTTTTGGTGTGTTGAGGTGATAGTTTTTGGCCCATTATTTTGGGGTGGCAATGTGTGGTTTTGGGGGATGAAAAGTTACATGTGATATGTGGTTATGTTGTGCTAGATTCCCGAATGGTGATGGAATGAATAAATGTTTAATAATGTTTGAAATGGAATGGGTTGGTTTAGTAAAGGGAATAGAAATATGTTAATGTTAAATTAAATGATGGTTTGTGTTGAAAAATATGGATCATGCTAAATAATAAAATGAATGGATGTTAAAGGTGAAGGATATGTTAAGAAACATAAAATTATTCAGCCTCTTCACCTTCTGAAATAACTATTGTAGATACTAATAAATGTATTTTGAGGCCACAACAAAGGTGACAGTGTTATGTGTTGGTCAGTTTACTTGAGAACACATATGTTAGAATTGAGTGTTTGATACTATATATATATACTTGTATGTTTCTTGTAATTTCTATACGCACCCCACCCATGTTGATCACTATGTTCCAAACACCCTCATAGTCATACAAGGGGTGTATTTCCTAACATCATGAAGGGATGATGGATGGATAGTCACCTGATCTTCCCTACTCCCTCTTCCAAGAAATAGTGACCTAGGTTTCTTAGGGAATGTATTGATTTGGAGTGGCCTATGCCTCTTCAAGAGTGTTGTGATGTGTGGTCCCATGTGTCTTTTGGATGAGATGTGATATGTGTCCCTGGTGTCTTCGGGATGAGATGTGATATGTGTCCCATGTGTCTTTAGGATGAGATGTGTTGTGATAGACTGGGTGTGTGTGGACAAAATGTGTTGTGATTTCCCAGGTGTGTATATAAAGGTTGTGAAGTGATATATTTGGAAGAGGTGGGAGCACTAGGATATTTATCATTGGGGTGTGAGAGTGGCTAATCAGTGGTAATGTGGTGTGGGGTACCCTATAATTGACGTGTTTTACTTAATATTATCTTAATTGGCATGCATTATTTGGTGAGTGTGACTTGGTGAGGTTGTGACAGTTAATATAACTTGATAGGTGCTCTTTGGTTATCCTGTTTTCTTATAGGAGCATTAGTAAGATTCTTTCACATGTTCATGAGATACTTGAGTTTTTCCTATTTATTATCATTGTATGCTAACCATACATATATAAAAATATTTTCAGGTTTCTTGGAGGATTTTTTGGATTTTGTTAGACCTTACTAGCTTGGATCTTTGATAGTATCCATGTCGCCTCTTTATCTTTACATTTGGGTATTTTCTTTGTAAACTTATATGTATATCAGTTAAATTTATCCATGCATGTGGGATCATTTGGGTATCTATTCTATTTTATTTCATGTATTTTTTGTTGGTGATTCATTATATCTCCCAATATTGTTTTCTTATAATGGTTAATGCCTCTAATATTGTGAGATTTGTACACCCTTGGTGATAGTCACCAACTCGGGGCCTATTAGAGGTGGGACTCAGGGGTTATTATCTCTCTCCCCTCATTCCAGCATCTTTGGGGGGATGGGTTCATGACATTTTTACTGAGTTGATATACTTACCCCCTATATGTTCACTTTGGTGATGATAACGATATTGTTTGTTATGACATAGTTAAGGGGAATAACTCATATTTATGTTGTAAATCATTATGATTCTATGGGATTGGTGATGATGTGTGGAGTTTAAATTTGCGTTGGTTATATGTTTGTAGGTATTCCACAAAAGTTTCAATGCATTAGGTTGTTATTTATTTTTTTTATAGTTTTTGTATCTTACATTATTCTACTACTTTGTTTTATCTATTCAAATTGGATTTTGAGATCTCAGGTTTACACTTGAATAATATGTTATAATGGTTTTTTCTATATTGTTTTTTCATAAAATTTTAATATTTTAAGGGAAAATCATCCCATAATGAAATTTTAATCCCCTAAAATTTATTTACTACATTCATTGTCTTGGGTATGACACCTAATTTTTCTGTACGCTTCTCTGCTTCCCACGAAAATAGGTTTGGGACATGATATTACAATTGGAATAAGTTTGGTTTGTTCCACCTATCCGGATAGTAGTTCTAGATATACGATGTGATAGAACTTGAAATATAGATTATAAAAAGGAATAACTAACCTCTTTATGTCAAATTCAATTTATTAAAGTGGTTTAGGTACAAAATATGTTCATACAAACATTAGGAACATCGTCACCTCATAATAACAGGTTTAACTAATGATTGTAGAGTATCATTCATTAGTAGAAATATTTCTCACTAGGTCTGTAGTATCCATTTTGTATTTGACGAATTTTGGAATATTTTCATGATAATTTGGTTTTTTATTATTTGAAATATCCCAAGACATTAATTTTGTTTTTATATAGTGTTTGAGTTTTGTTATCATCTATGGTTATAAAAAGTATTATAGTGGTTAGAGGGTCAAGAAATCAATCAGGGGAATTGGTCAAGAATTTGGTTCAACCTGAACCACATGTGAATCAATAGATTTTAAAAATTATAGTTCATTCCTTCCATGATGTTGATAATGGAGATCTGATTCATGAACCATTCAATGCAAATCCATTGTTGGAGTTCCAAAATCATTATCTACTATTATATCAGGAGTTTTAGGACTGGAAAACTGAAAGGCATGTCTTGATCAATTTAATAAAATAATTTATTTTTGAGGAATCCTGAATGATATAAAGGTAACAACAATAGTATACATGCTAAAATAATTCAAAAGAAAATGGAAGGACATTATTTTTCAAAATAAACAAGAACTAGACCTTAATTAGGAAGGGATCAATGATTGTGTTACCAACAATTCTAACCTTATATCTTTAAGATGATGAGAATGATATATTTATTTACTATCATGAAAGAGAATCTATATCTCATGATGTATGAAGCTAATTTCATGAATCTATTTCACTTTTCTCTATAGGTAATTTCTATCGAGTAACTAAAATTACACATCATTAAGAAAGGGTTACAATCATATATTCACTATGGAGTAGTCATATTATATATAGATGATTATACCAAGATGGATAATAGAGAAACTATAGTGGAAAACGACTTCATGGGAACCTAAGGTTGGTTGTGGTGACTTTTACTTGTATGGGTACAAGTGAAAAACATCAATGTTGGAAATAAGATGAAAAGGTAAAAAGTTTCTCAAGGAATCATGACACTGAAGAACCAATTGACCAAATTAGTATCTTTTCTTCCATTTCATAACTTCAAAATAGGTTTTTTTTCAGTTTGGATTGCTGAATCACAAAAAAATGTGTTTTATGGAACTATCTCAAAAGTTCCACAATTATGGTGAAATGGGACACCTTAGATGTTATTTTACCCCCACCCTAGTAAAAATTGGTAGAAATGGATCCAATATATCACAATCCTCTTTTTCTCGGATGGGTCAGTTTCATAAAAATAATTCCCATACATCAAATTGTTTGAGTGAAAGTGACTCTAGGAACACCTGAACACCACAGTTGATGCCGCAATAATATAGAAACAAAGAGTATTTAGGAGTACTTGGTAATAAGTTGTATGGTGTGATGTAAATAGTAATGAAGGATCAACTAGGTTCTTTAATGGTTCAAAGTACTATCCTTATGAACTCAAGTCCTATGTATTTTGTTTTCATATGGAAACATTCCATAATTTTATTTCAACCTATAACATATTTAGTATTGGCATATATGTGGAAATGACGCCTCACGTTATGAAAATATAAAGGCCACTTAGGAAATGAGAGTGCAGAGGTTTGAAATTTCTATAATTTTCTATAAATATTTACAATGTTTAGTTTTTTGGGATTTTTATTTTCAATAAATGTAAATACTTGATCGAATCCTAATAATTTTCTAGTAAACATATTGTAAGGATTATATTAATTTTTATGACCATGAGTGAGTTTTATATCATTAGATGTAGTGGTATGTATCTTTAAGGGAGATTGGGATCAAAACTCTTGTAGAGTAGGACATTTGGTAGAAATCGTTATGACTATCTCTTATCAGTTAGAAGCATAAATTTTAGGAACTTTTGATATAATCATTATTAGGTATTTTCCATCTATTGAATACTGATATCCTGATGCTTTCCCAGAAAATTTGTACAGATTTACTCTTAAAAGGGAAGTAGAAATTTATATTGATATTCTACTAGTGACCAATACCATTTTACTTTTTTATTATAGGATGACATGAATATGATTGTAGGAATTGAAGATCTTGTTACACAATATTTTATATAAAGGTTTTATATGACCTATTATGTCACCTTGGGTAGCTATAATTCTCTTTGTGAAGAAGTAAAATGGATCTCTTTGGATTTGCATTGATTATTGTAAGTTAAATCAAGTTATGATTAGTAATTGGTATCCTCTTATAGGAATTGATGATCTCTTCGATCAATTTAAGGGAGCTAAAGGGTTCTCTAAAAAATATTTACGATCGGGGTGTCAGTAACTTTGGGTTAGAAAGGAGGATATTCCAGGGACATTTTTTTAGAATTCGTTATTGTCATTATAAATACTTTGTTATACCCTTTTTTTTCATGAATGCACCAAGAGTTTTCATGTAATTGATGAATCATATATTTTAGAGGCACCTTGAATGTTTTTCTGATGCATTTTTTTGATGAAATCATAGTGTATTCTCAAACTAAAACTGTCTATGAAGAACACTTGGAGATTGTTTTGAGAACTTTACAAGAAAACTGACTTTATGGTATGTTCTCTATGTTTGAATTCTGGAAACACGAAGTACAATAACTTATACATGTGATTTATGAGAAATGGGTATTAGTAGATCCTATGAATATTAAAGCTTTTATATCTTAGAGACCTCCCAAGAATGTCTTTCCAGATACACATCTTTCTTGGATTATCAGTTTATTACTGTTTCTTTATTTATGACTTCTCATGTCTTTTCCCTCAAATGAAAACATTGATGAGGAATGTTATTCCATTCCAAAGGAATGATAAGTTTCATAGAGAATTTTAGGATCATAATTCTCGACTCACATCATAACATATCCACCCCTTTATAGAACCAGGGTAGAGTTATTTGGTATATTGTGTTGTGTTTGGATCTAGTTGGGGCTATATTCCCATGCATGGAGATCATGCCATATCATATGAATCATTATAGTTACAAGTGAAAGGAAATAATTATTAAATAGATGATATGGATATTACCATGATAATTCAGGGTTTGGAAACATGTCTTAATTGTCTCTTTGGTGAAAAGTTCATTGTGTTTACCATATATAAAAGTCTAAATAACATATTTTAATAAATATACTCAAACCTCATGAAGTTGTGATAGATGAAATATATTGAGTTTTCTAATTTTGAATTAGTGTATACACCAGGTAAAGGGAATTTAGTGAAAAATTATCTATGTTGATAATCATATAATTAGTTGGCTAAAGAGGATTTTGATAATTGAATGTTTATGATGATGATTATAGATATGAATCTTTTTTTCCTCGAGTAATTTATTTTTTATTATCACCAATGAAAATGGGATATTTATTGAGGTTTCAAAAAAATGTTCAAGGCACCAAGGACTCATTTTTTGTTGTTAGGTATGTAATGGAGAGTGGTTGATTATATTTCAAAACAAATCATGTATCATTATGTTAATGAAGAACATAAATTATTAGATTTTATGATACAATCCTAACCTATATTTCTATATAAGTGGGATAAAATCAATATGCACATTATCATGGGTTTACCCAGAATGATTCAGAAACAAGATGACATCTATGTTACTCTAAACTGACTCACAAATCCAGACCACTTAATTTTTATCCTTGAATCCAATGTGGTAGATGACCAAAAAAATACTTATATCTGAGAAGTAGTAAAGATAAATGGTGTACCAGTTGAAATCATATCTGACTAAGTACTGAGGTTTACCTCTTGATTTTGGTGATATTTGAAGAAAAAAATTTAAACCAAATTGACCATGATCATGATATCATCCTCAAATGGATAAGAATTTAGAACAAATTTTTTTGATAATGGATGAAATTATTAGAGCTTGTGTAATAGAATTTTGTGTCTCATGTGAGGATCATTTATGTTTAGTGTAGTTCCTGTATAAAAATAGTTATTAGTCCATGACATATATGGATCCATTCAAATCATTTTATAGTCTTCCTTATCACCCTCCACTTTGTGAGATATAAATTGGAGAACGTAACGACCTAGGTATATGTAGAATAATTTTTTTTTCAATTTAATAAATATTTATGAATAAGATATTATTTTTACATTAATGGAAATTATTTTTACTATATATTACTCAACATGAAACAATGGGTTTCTTTGAAATCTTACGTTGCACACAACTTTGAGTTATACTGAAAAATAATATAATAATATTATTATTTGAAATGGTAATTAACACCTAGCCATTATATTGGAGAGACTGAATAGAACTAACAAAATTATGATTATACATGTTTTTTAAATGTATTTACATTTATCCAATATATATTAGAGTCTTCAAATAATAATTAATCTGATTTTAAGCTTGAAATACTCGAATATTTTTAAAAGATCATTTTACCTCCTTTTGATGGCTAACCCATTTTAAATCAATTTTTTGTAAATTTTATATGTTATATTTGAAAAAATAAAATTATTCTTTAGAATAATAACATCAATATTTTCTTTGGATGAAATTTTGGTATTTTTATGATAAAATTTAATTTTTAATGAATAGTGAAAAATACTCCATTTTAATTCAAAACTGCCTTTTTTTCTAATCTATTTATATAGATATATTATTCTATTAATTGGTTTTAAATTTTAATTAGATTAAATTTTTATCATTTAATACAATTTTGATCATTTTAATTAATTTCACATTAAAATTGGACATAAACACATGTCAATCTTGCTATAGTTATTACTCCTTAAAAACCCGCATTTTGGATTTGACAACAGAAATTAATTTAAAATTAATTAATGCACCTTCTATGTTTTGAATTTGGAAAAATTAATTCCATATTTGGAATCAGGAGGTCCAAATTATGTAAATATGTACATTTTAGTTTTAGACATTATGAATAGTAACTTCAGTAATTATTTTATTTACCATGGTTAAAGGGTAAATCTGGTAAATAAGGGTAACAAAATAATATTATAATAATATTAAACTACCCTAACTAATGTACTAATCCTATTGGATGATATATTTCCGACCTTGGGAATTCTTTGGTCGATTTTGTGATCCCATGGAGCCACCTGGATGTGAAAATGACATTTTATAAGAATTAATTTAAACTAAAGAAAAATATAACATAAACCTGTATATTTTACTAAAACAATTTTTATATGGGGTTATATGAGTGATATATTATACTATAAATATTAATTAGAAATATAAAAATATTTCCTATATCATGGTATATTATATATTATTTTTAGACATCAAATAAATAAATATATTTATGACACATTGATGATGTAGTGATTAGCTTATTAATGAATGATTTAGATAAATGATATTATAAATATTAAAATAAATTTATTTTAAAACTTTTATGCCATAAAATAATTTTATGGATGATTATGACTTATTATATTTGAATTAATGAAGTTTTTCTAAATAATCATGTTGTTATTGATTTTCAGAAAATTCATGATATAAATAGTATAAAAATTGACACAAATGAGTTTTTAAAACAAATACTATTTTATTAAAAGATATAATATTCATAAAAATATAAGATTATTCCAAATGGAATATATAATATTTCAAATTTCATTAATTAACCACTTTAGGTTCTATTTTAATTTTATTGTAATTATATTAACCATATAGTATTAATATACAAGAAGACACGGTAAGAGTTAAATTAGTTAACAGAGGGTTAAAGCTAAAAGATAATGATAAACTTGTGACCTAGACTTGTCTAAAACCTATTGTTTTAGAGGTTTTATACCCAATTAAATATTATATTTTAAATAAATTTTTTGGAACCATTTGAAACTAAAATAACTTTTATAATAAAAAAATATTTCAATACCTACCTAAAGTTAACCTCCTCCCTCTTATAAAAGGGAATCACCTATTCCCATTTAGTCACACCTCTCAAGCCAATTGGATCATCAAAATTCTACTAGAATTGTAAGAACCTAGTTTTTGCTGTGAAAGACTTTGGAATATTCTTGATGATATTCCAGAGCAGCACCTTCAGACGGCGTGCGATTCCGATCACCGGAGTGGCCGGAATTAAATTTTCAGTGCGTTTACACTGGAAACACCAAATAAATGGGATAACTCCCAAACAATGATTTGGATCAGAGATCTGAGTGTACGTATGGGTCCGGAATGGGGTGTTTACCCTAGGAATAACATAAAACTTGTCGGCGCGGGATGTTTGGACCCCTCGCTCGCTTTTGGAACGTTAAACGGATTAATTAATTAATTAATTTATCCGTTTAATGGTTAAACTCGAGTATCTCTTAAACGATGGATCAAATTTAAAAAAACGAGGGCACCGTTGTGTTCGGAGCATTCTGTTTACCCTAGGAGGGGTATAAGTTTCCTGGGTGCGGGCCGTTCGTGAAAAATGTCCCATGGGGCGTTTTTGTAATTTGGCAGCCTCAGGCGTGGGCACTGTAACTTTTGAATGGAGCCTCGGATTAAATTTCCGAGACCGCCATTGCACTCGGAGCGTGGTTTCTAGCCTAGGGGAGGCTTAAACCCGACCATGCCAATGTTTTGGGTTCAGGGCTGTCGGGCGGGCGTTTAAGTGATTTGTACTTAAACGCCCCCACCTTTTATTCTTCTTCTTCTTATTCTTCTTCTTCTTCTTCCTAAAACCGTCCCCTCTCCTCCAGATCTGGAGAGATGATCTACGGTGAGGCGGCTCTGGCGAGGCAACTCCGACGGGTCAACGACGAAGCATCGGGCTACGCCCAAGAGGTAGGCGGTGTTCGTTTGAGTTTTGAATCGCAAACCCCCCTTTGAACCCCAATTTTAGCGTCAATTTGTGGTATAGTATTCGAAAACATTCCATGGTCGTATAGTACACATTTCAATATTTCTAAATCATCTTTTTTAAATGAAATAGGAGTTCGGAGGAGGCCGCAATAGCTCGTCAAATTTTGCGGGTTTTTAATTTGTTTCCAGCCGGATTTTTGGTTGTTCCGGCGGTTTCCGGCGGTCCGGCGAGTTCCCAGGGCGGCGTGGCTTAGGTCCGAGGAGGCGGAGGCAGCGGCGACTCCATCCGGTGGAGGCGGCTATGGATGGCTATCCGACGGACGGCGCGTCGGCGGACGGAGGCTAGGCGGGGTTCCAGGGGGCAGCTCAGGCGTTGGGCAAGTAGAAGGGGGGGGGGGGGGGGGGGGGGCGACCCCGTGCGGCGCGACCGCAACCCGCGTGATGCGGGTCACTGCAGAATAGAAAGAGACCGACCGTCAAGGCCGGTCGGTGGCGGCGGGCCACGGCGGAATGAACCGGACCCGCGTCCGGGCCGCGGGCTGCCCAGACCGGGCCGGTCCGGGCCTGTCTGGGCCAAGGGGGGGGGGGGTTCCCCTTTAAATTTCCGACGCCCATAGCTTTCGCTACGGACGTCCGTTTTGACCGCCGTCTGTGGCAGAGCGGACCTGACGTAGAGGCGGACCTTTTGATATGGTTTTGGGAATTGTTAATTCCCTAAACGAGGGGCCATGGTGGCGCGACGTGTCTTTAAGTGGATGAGCGTTTTTTCCGAGATCCTTGTTTTGGGCGGCGCAGACGCATCCGACGTCCGTTTTAAACGCCGTCAGTGGCATTGGGACCCTGGAACCGAGGCGGAGCATTCCATGGCAGTTTCAAGTGTTGAGGACGAAGTTGAGTCATGGGACCCACAACCCCTCTTTTGAGCTACGTGCAGCGTTTCACGACTTTCTCATCGGGCGTCCGTTCGGGGCTTGCGAGCAGTTGATTCTAGGTGTTTTTCCGAGGGGATTGCAATGGTACAATACTCCCTCTCTAATTCGGCACGATGGTGCGTGGCCCACGAGGGCCGTTTGGGCGTCGACGGTGATTTTTCATCTTTATCACCAGGCGACCGTTTTGGACAAATGAATAGTCCATCTTGTGTGCTTTTTCGAGAGGATCGCAACGATGTGATCCGTTCATGGTGTTTCGAGACCGGGATGCAGGTTCCACGAAGTACCGCTCATATGCGGTGCACTGGAATGCACCCTTTTCTCTGGATATCCATTGCACACATGTGAGTAGTGCTTCAGACATGTTTTCCCGAGGGGATCGCAATGGTGCGATGCGCCCGACTGTTTTCGGGCCGAGGCTCTGGATCACAGGACGCCGTTCAGGCGTGAGGCGGTGTTGGTGACTTTTCCTTCAGATATCCCTTTGATGCGAGTGATTAGTCTATATCACGTGTTTTTCCGCGAGGATTACAACGGTGCAATCCGTTTGGTTTTGCGGAGCCTCTTACGTGATCTTATTAGATGTGGAAATGTGAAGGTGCCCAGGGGCGGTTCTTCTACTGTGTTCATAGAGGACCCTTGGCGTGTGATCACGTGCACTTATGTGTGAGTGAAGTAATGCTTGAATAGATGTGGTTGGCCGTTCCCCAGTCATTTAGGCGGCAAGTTGGAGATGTTACGTCATGCCTTCGCATTGACGGTGGGTGTCGGGTGCACGATAGTCCTTGGACTAGAAGTGAGGTATACTCTGGGAGTATACGGGAGTGCTTGGAGGTACGTGTGGTTTGTACGTGAGATGTTCGTGTGCTTGTTTGGGGTTAACTTGGGGCCACACGTCGTGTGGTCCCCAGGTGCGTGCCGAGCTCTGCTTTGTGTACTTTGAACTCTCTCTACGTAGAGGGTCCCTCAGTGCTCGTTTTCTCAACCAGCAGGGTGGAGTTTTTCCCCGGGTTCTGTGCTCGTTTATTTGACCAGCAGGGTTGAGTGGTCTCCCCCTGGTATCGTTCTCGATGGATTGGCCGGTAGCAGTGCTAGTGACACACATTGATGGAGCAGGTGCTGAACCTCCTTTGGGTGAGTTGTTCTGGAGTTGGGTGGTTGCGCGATACTAACTCAGTGTTCGGTTGGCCGTTGTTGTACCCTCCAGTGGAGATGGCCAGAGCAGTTCTGAGTTTTACCCTCCATCAGGGCTGGGCAGTGGGTTACTCATCGGCTTCTAGGGTCTACCCTCCAGCAGAGACTGGGCAGTGGGTCGCCCGACGCTCTTAGGGTCTACCCTCCAGCAGAGACTGGGCAGCAGGTCGCCTGACGCTCTTAGGGTCTACCCTCCAGTAGAGACTAGGCAGTGGGTCACCCGATACTCTTAGGGTCTACCCTTCAGCAGAGACTCGGCAGTGGGTCACCCGACGCTCTTAGGGTCTACCCTCTAGCAGAGACTGGGCAGTGGGTCACCCGGCGACCTCTTAGGGTCTACCCTCCAGCAGGGCTGGGCAGTGGGTCGCCCGTCGTCTAGTTCTAGGTCTACCCTCCAGCACGGCTGGGCAGTGGGTCACTTGTCGACGTATTCCAGGTCTACCCTCTAGCACGGCTGGGCAGTGGGTCGCCTGTCGACCTATTCCAGGTCTACCCTCCAGCGGGGCTGGGCAGTGGGTCACCTGATGATGTATTAAGTTCTACCCTCCAGCGGGGCTGGGTAGTGCGTCGCCGGATGATGTATTATGGTTTACCCTCCAGCAGGGCTGGGCAGTGGGTCACCCAATATCGTATTATGAATTACTCTCCAGCAGAGACTGGGAAGTGGGACACCTGTTGGCATTCCAGGCTCATTCCTTTCTACTAGGCTATCCTGTGTCTTTCCTCCGTGATTACCGGAGCGGGACCCTTGGTTATTTGGGTCAGTGTTGTGACACCTTTGACTTTGAGAATACCTCTCGACTGCAGGGTAGTGACGAGGTGTGGTTCGACTTTCCCTTGAACTCTCAAGTACGAGGGGCACTTTCCCCACCGAGACGTGTTCTTGTGACGCGATCTAAAACCGTGCGGGTGAGTTAGCGCCGCCCAAAGCGGATAGTGTCGATGTGTGGTGATTGAGCCCCTTGGCTTGTGGTTCGGGGCAGACGTGCGGGATGCTGGGCATCGATGATGTTTACTTCTTGGACTGTTGGATACTCTTTTCTTGGGCTGAGATATGGGAGGGAGATCCCCTTACGATGTTGTTCGGGCTTCTTGACAGAGCATATGGATATATATACCTTGTTCCAGAATCCACTTCTTGGGTTTGGTTACTCTCCTTCCAGGAAAGGTGAAGATGCGCGGGGTTTGCCACGTGCTTTCCATGTCCAGCTTCTCATGGTTGGACGAGTCTACTCTCCTGCTATAGGTAGCGAAGACTCGACGAGAAGTTCATCTTCTCACCATTTCCAACTCCATGTGTCTGGATGAGTCTACCTTTTTTCCTTTTGTTGGGTTGAGCTGGAATCTTTATGGAACTCTCTGTTGTAATCCTTTACTTTTCCTGTTCGCTCTACTGCTCACCCTTCGGTACCTCCTTTGTTGCTCCCTCGAGCCTTCAGGGTATCCTACTGAGTATTTTTATGCTCACCCCTTCTTGGGTTTGCCCGCACTTGGTGTGCCCTTGCAGAGGACAGAAAAGTTGGTCGTGACTTCAGTGGAGCATATGAGTTCGGGAGCTTGGACCGCGTGCGGTGGTCGTAGTCGGGTTTCAGGTGGGGGACCCTTCAGGCTGTTTGTTTTGTTTACCTGTTACCGGGTTGTGGCACTTTTCTGGTTGGGCGCATGTTTTTCCCCTTTACTTTTCAGTGTACCTTCATATTTCTTTGTACTTGTAGAGGTCGATGCACTTTGTGGTATATTTATAGCAGTTTCCCTTTTTTTTCTTTTTACTCTGCACTTTGCATTGAGTGTGCTGCGTGTGTGTGTACAGGTACTTAGGAAAAGGCCTCCCTGAGTTGTTGTGCCTTCGGCACTGGTCGCCAGCCACTGGCCTATGGAGGCGGGCTTGGGGTAGTTGCGGCTCGAGCCCGGGTAGGGTCGGGTCATGAAAAAGTGGTATTAGAGCTGGTTCGTTCCTTGGGACGTTGTGCGGACGTTCCTAAAAGAGGAATTGGTTGGGATTTAGGGCAACAATGTTAACGTGTCTCGAGAGCGGCTCTCAGGCTAGGGAGTCCAGTGATGGTGCGGCGACTGACGTATCCATTCACCAGGACCTTGATAACCCACTTGTAGACTCACCATACTGAGAAACTTGTTGCAGGGAAAATTTGGTTTGTGCATCACATAGGATTGAGTCTTTGACTGTCCTTCTTGAGTCAGCTCTCCATCGTGGTTATTGGTATATACATATATGCTCATCTGACCGTGGTACTCCTTGATAATTTCTAGGAAGTCTCTGCGAGGACAGCCAGCCAGGATACCATCTTTGGTTCGTGACGAAGACCCTGTGAGCTACGGGGCCATAGTCCAGGACCCATCATGTGAGCCCTTTCTCCAGGTGGGCTGGTAGCAGCACCTCCACCTGTTGAGCAGCAAGCAGTTTCAGTAGAGCAGGTTGATCTTGAGCGCAGGTTGAGCGCGCTCCATGAGTTCCAGTGGCAGAGACCGTTGAGGTTCAGTGGTGAGTCAGACCCTCAGGCAGTAGAGGCTTGGCTCGAGGCAGTGGTTAGCCTTTTCAGGCATGTGCAGACGCCGATAGATCAGATAGTGGCTTTGACAGCTAGACTTTTTCGTGGATCATCTTGGCGTTGGTGGAGTCTGGTGACTCGGTTTCTTGATGAGTCATCGCTTTCGTGGGGTGAATTTTAGTTGTTGTTTCATGAGGAGTTTTGCCCCTCCTTCTTGCGCTCCGTTCAGATTCAGGAGCTTCTACAGTTTCAGTAGGGAGGGATGGCAGTGGATGAGTATGTGTCTAGTTTTGCAGACCGTAGACGCTTTTACTCGGACTTGGTCCATAATGACAACATCTGGGCGCGAAAGTTTGAGCAGGGTCTCCGCCGAGAGATTCGTGCTGTCATAGTATCCTTGGGCATTTTCACATCTGCCGAGGTGCCGGAGCAGGCGTTGGTGACAGAGAGCTTCCTGTCATGTTTTGCGGTTGGTAGTGGCAGTGGGCGTGATGGAGCCGGGACGTCTTCCATAGCTAGCAGGCACCGGAGGATAGGACCTCGAAGCAGGTGGCCTTTCCATTGCCGGTATCGGAGACATGGTTGTATACCACTGTGGCGAAAAGGCGCAGGGCCTCAGCCAAGGATGCCCTTCCAAGAGTGGATCCTGGGTCATTTTCGTACACCACAGTGGTGCCAGAGGGCACAAGGGTAGCTCAGAGAGATCCGGTGTTATTCTTGTGACGGGCGAGATCACTTGGCACGAGACTGCCCGACCCGAGTTGCTGAGAGCTTTGGGCAGGCAGCAGGTGCACCACCACGGCAGAGGCAGTGCCGTGATCGGAGTAGTACCTAGAGAGGTGGTGCTAGCAGAGTAGCGGGAGGAGATGGTGGTGGGGGAAGACTTTATGAGATCTTCCCATCACCCCTGGGTGGTCCACGTCAGGCTCCATGAGCCGATAGTTGGGACCATGGACATCCGCGGGCTTTGGATGTCTACGATCCTGCAGAGCATGACGTGAAAGAGGTACACTCTACAACTCTTCTACTTCTTGCAGTAGAACTGATTGACTCTGTGTGTGGAATGCTTTCCTCCCTTCTCCTTGTTTAAGGTGTTACCAGGGTGACGCAGGGCGTCGGGTATAACCCTGTGTTGGTAAGGTAAAAGGGTGTGGGACCTTTTTCTTTAGTCGATGGTGTCGACTCCATCGCTTTCTGAGCATGTAAGAGAGTCTTGGATGAGAGACATCGACTGTGAAATCTTGTGTGATCAGATATCCTTGGGTGTTTCACCATATGGATATTCTTAAGGAGGGAATCACCGGGCCTTGTTCTAGGTGCGGGCGATGATTCTAGTCGCGGCATGCGATGTGGAGGTTTGGTCGGGGAGGTGAGCTACCCCCAAGAGCCTTTGGGCCATTTGAGAACGTGCAAGGGGATGGTGAGGTTCCCTGCCACCTTGCCCTAACCCCAAAGTCTAGAGTGGGTGCACGACATCGGCAAGGGCCTACCTCGCGTGAATGGATCAATCCTTTGGTATGTGTGCGGTGACGCAGAGCTGTGTGTGGGTTCTTCTAGGTATGGAAGAGCCGAGTGTGGGCTTAGTACCCCGTGTTGCTCCCTAATTTTTCTTTTCAGGGACGAAAATATTGAAGGGGGGAATGATGTAAGAACCCGGTTTTTTCTGTGAAAGACTTTGGAATATTCTTGATGATATTCCATATCAGTGCCTTCAGACAGCGTGCGATTCCGATCCCCAGAGTGGCTGGAAATAAATTTTCAGTGCGTTCACACTAGAAACACCAAATAAATGGGATAACTCCGAAATGGTGATTTGGATCAGAGATCCGAGTGTACGGATGGGTCTGGAATGGAGTGTTTACCCTAGTAACGAAATAAAACTTTTCGGCGCGGGATGTTTGGACCCCTCGCTCGCTTTCGGAACGTTAAACAGATTAATTAATTAATTAATTTATCCGTTTAATGGTTAAACTCGATTATCTCTTAAACAGTGGCTCATATTGGAAAACCGAATGCACCGTTGAGTTCGGATCGCGCCGTTTACCCTAGGAGGGGTATAAGTTTCCCGGGCGCGGGCCGTTTGTGAAAAATTGCCCTCGAGGGCGTTTTCGTAATTTGGCAGCCTCAGGCATGGGCGTTGTAACTTTTGAACAGAGCCTCGGATTAAAATTCTGAGACCGCTGTTGCACTCGGAGCATGGTTTTTAGCCTAGGTGAGGCTTAACCCCGACCACGCCAATGTTTTGGGTTCGGGGCTCTCGGGCGGGCGTTTAAGTGATTTGTACTTAAACGCCCCCACCTCTTATTATTATTATTATTATTATTATTATTCTTCTTCTTCCTCAAACCCACCCTTCTCCTCCAGCTCCGGCGAGACGATCTTCGGCGAGGCGTCTCCAGCGAGGCAACTCCGACGGGTCAACGACGAAGCATCGGGCTACGCCCAAGAGGTAGGCAGTGTTCGTTTGAGTTTTGAATCCCGAACCCACCTTTGAACCCCAATTTTAACATCGATTTTTTGTATAATCTTCGAACAAATTCCATGTTCGTGTAGTACACATTTTACTCTTTCCAACGCATCTTTCAGAATTGATATCGGAGTTCGGAGGAGGCCGCAACAGCTCGTCGAAGTTTGCAGGTTTTTAATTTGTTTCCGGCCGGATTTTGGGTTGTTCCGGCGGTTTCCGGCGGTCCGGCGAGTTCCCAGGGCAGCGCGGCTTTGGTCCGAGGAGACGGAGGTGGTGGCGACTCCATCCGAAAGAGGTGGCTGCGGACGGCACGCCGGCGGACGGAGGCGAGGCGGGGTTCCGGGGGGCGGCTCCGGCGTAGGGCAAGGAGAAGGGGGGGGGGGGGGGGGCTCGTGCGGCGCGACCGCGACCTGCGTGATGCGGGTCACTACGGAAAAGAAAGAGACCGGCCGTCAAGGCCGGTCGGCGGTGGCGGGCCGAGACCAGCTGGCTGTGGTGGACTGAACCGGACCCGCGGCCGGGCCGCTGGCCGGTCCGGCCCAAGGGGGGGGGGTTCCCCCTTTAAATTTCCGACGCCCGTAGCTTTCGCTATGGACGTCCGTTTTGCGCGCCGTCTACGGTGGCACGGACCTTTTGAGATGGTTTTGGGAATTTTTAATTCCCGAAACGAGGGGCCGCAGAGGCATGACGTGTCTTTAAGTGGACGAGCATTTTTCCCGAGATCCTTGTTTTGGGCGGCGCGGACGCATCCGATGTCTGTTTTAAACATCGTCAGTGGCGTTGGGACCCTAGAACCGAGGCGGAGCTTTCCAGGGTAGTTTTAGGTGTTGAGGCCGAAGTTGAGGCGTGGTCCCCATGGCCTGTATTTTGAGCTGCGTGCAGCGTTTCATGACTTTTTCATCGGGCGTCCGTCCAGGGCATGCGAGCAGACGAATCTGGATGTTTTTCCGAGGGGATTAGAATGGTGCAATCCACCCGCTGTAATTCGGGACGATGGTGCAGGGCACACGAAGGCCGTTTGGGTGTCGACGGTGATTTTCCATCTTTATCATCGGGCGACCGTTTTGGACAAGTTAATAGTCCATCTTGTGTGATTTTTCGAGAGGATCACAACGATGCGATCCTTTCTATGTGTTTCGGGACCGGGATGAGGGTTTCAAGAAGCACCGTTCGTGTGCGGTGCGCCGGAATGCACCTTTTTCACTGGATATCCATTGCACACATGTGAGTAGTGCTTCTGACGTGTTTTCCTGAGGGGATCGCAATGGTACTATGCACCCGACTATTTTCGGGCCGAGGCTCGGGATCATGGGACGCCGTTTGGGCATGAGGCGATGTTGGTGACTTTTCCGTTGGATATCCGTTTGAGGTGAGTGAGTAGTCTATCTCACGTGTTTTTCTGTGAGGATTACAATGGTGTGATCCGTTTGGTTGTACGGAGCCTCTTACACGATCTTATTAGATGTGGAAATTTGAAGGTGCCCAGGGGGCCATTCTTCTACTGTGTTCGTAGCGGACCCTTGGCATGTGATCGCGTGCACTCCTGTGTGAGTGAAGTAATGCTTGAATAGATGTGTTTGGCCGTGCCTCAGTCATTGAGGTGGAAAGTTGGAGATGTTACGTCACGCCTTCGTGTTGACGTTGGGTGTAGGGTGCACGATAGTCCTTGGACTGGAAGTGAGGTATACTCTGGGAGTATACGGGAGTGCTTGGAGGTACGTGTGGTTTGTACCTGAGACGTTCATGTGCTTGGTTGGGGTTAACTTGGGCCCACACGTCGTGTGGGCCCCAGGGGCATTCTAAGATCTTCTTTGTGTACTTTGACCTCTTGCTACGTAGAGGGTCCCTCAGTGCTCGTTTTCTCATCCAATAGGGTGAAGTTTTTCTCCTGGGTCTGTGCTCATTTATTTGAACAGCTGGGTTGAGTGGTCCCCCCCTAGTATCATTCTCGATGGATTGGCCGACAGTGGTGCTAGTGACACCCAGTGATGGAGCAGGCACTGAACCTCTTTTGGGTGAGTTGTTATGGAGTTGTGTGGTTGCGCGATACCCACTCCATGTTCGGTTGGCCAGTGTTGTACCCTCCAGTGGAGATGGCCAGAGCAGTTCTGAGTTTTACCCTTCAGTGGGGATGGGCAGTGGGTTAATCATCGGCTTCTAGGGTCTACCCTCTACCAGAGACTGGGTAGTGGGTCACCCGACGCTCTTAGGGCCTACCATCCAGCAGGGACTGGGCAGTGGGTCGCCCGACGCTCTTAGGGTCTACCCTCTAGCAGAGAATTGGCAGTGGGTCACCCGACGCTCTTAGGGTCTACCCTCCAGCAGAGACTGGGCAGTGGGTCACCTGACGCTCTTAGGGTCTACCCTCCAGCAGAGACTGGGCAGTGGGTCACCCAACGACCTCTTAGGGTCTACCCTCCAGTAGGGCTGGGCAGTGGGTCGCCCATCTTCTAGTTCCAGGTCTACCCTCCAGCACGGCTGGGCAGTGGGTCACCTATCAACCTATTCCAGGTCTACCCTCCAGCATGGCTAGGCAGTGGGTCGCCTGTCGACCTATTTCAGGTCTACCCTCTAGCGGGGCTGGGCAGTGGTTTACCTGATGATGTATTAAGGTCTACCCTCCAGCGGGGCTGGGAAGTGGGTCACCGGATGATGTATTATGGTTTACCCTCCAGTAGGGCTATGCAGTGGGTCACCCGATATCCTATTATGAATTACCCTCCAGTAGAGACTGGGCAGTGGGACACCTATTGGTATCCGAGGCTCAGTCCTTTCTACTAGGCTATCATGTGGCTTTCCTCCGTGATTATCGGAGCGGGACCCTTGGTTATTCGGGTCAGTGTTGTGATGGATTTGACTCTGAGAATACCTCTCGACTGCAGGGTAGTGACGAGGTGTGGTTCTACTTTCCCTTGAACTCTCAAGTACGAGGGGCACTTTCCCCACCGATACGTGTTCTTGTGATGCGATCTAAAACCGTGCGGTCGAGTCAGTGCCGCCCAAAGCAGATAGTGTCGAGGTGTGGTGATTGAGCCCCTTGGCTTGCAGTTCGTGGCAGGCATGCGGGATGCTGGGCATCGATGGTGTTTACTTCTGGGACTGTTGGCTACTCTTTTCTTTGGCTGAGCTATGAGACGGAGATCCCCTTACGACATTGTTTGGGCTTCTTGACAGAGGATATGGATGTATATACCTTGTTCCAGAACCCACTGCTTGGGTTTTGTTACTCTCCTTCCAGGAGAGGTGAAGATGCATGGGGTACGCCACGTGCTTTCCGTGTATAGCTTCTCGTGGTTGGACGATTCTACTCTCCTGCTATAGGTAGCGAAGACTCGACGGGAAGTTCATCTTCTTACTATTTACAAATCCTTGTGTCTGGAAGAGTCCACCTTCTTTCCTTTTGTTGGGTTGAGCTGGACCCTTTACCACACTCTCTGTTATACTCCTTTAATTTTCCTGTTCTCTCTACTGCTCACCCTTAGGTACCTCCTTTTTTTCTCCCTCGAGCCTTCGGGGTATCCTACTAAGTATTTTTATACTCACCCCTGCTTGGGATTTTCCCGCACTTGGTGTGCCCTTGCAGACGACAGACAAGTTGGTCATGACATCAGTGGAGCACAAGAGTTCGGGAACTTGGACCGTGTGCGGTGGTCGTAGTCGGGTTCCAGGTGGGGGACCCTTCAGGCTGTTTGTTTTGTTTACCTATTGTCGGGTTGTGGCACTTTTCTGGTTGGGCGTTTGTTTGGCCCCTTTACTTTTCAGTGTACCTTCAGCTTTCTTTGTACTTTTAGAGTTCGATGCACTTTGTGGTATATTTATAGAAGTTTCCCTTTGTTTTCCTTTTTACTCTGCACTTTGCATTGAGTGTGATGCGTGTGTGTGTACAGGTACTTAGGCAAAGGCCTCCCCGATTTGTTGTGCCTTCGGCGCTGGTCGCCAGCCCCTGGCCTATGGAGGTGGGCTTGGGGTAGTTGCGGCTCGAGCCCGGGTAGGGTCGAGTCATGAGAAGAATAATCTCCCAATATACCTAACTTCTTCTAACAGTCCTTACTTTGTGCATAATGAAATTCAATAAAGCCTTTGGGCTTAAATCAAAGGGAGTTCCCCGATTTTGAGGTAACGTTTTCGTTCAAGTTCTTTTATTTTGTTTGTCTTCTACAATACCAATTTTATTATTATTATTTTATTACATAACAAAAAAATTATTCTAAATATACTAGGATGTTTTTATGAGATGTATTCTAACTACACTTACACATACCTCTATATAATGGATAAGAACATACTGTTACTGTATAAGGCGAACTACTACCTCATGAAACAATGATAGTTCAATTTTCCCCTAACACCTATCATGGTGGGAATTACGATGAAACTATATATATATATATATGATATATATTATATTTATATTTTCTATATTCTTATGATTTCTTATTTACAACATACTTTTATGCTTTCCATAATGTGTAAATATGATAATTTCATTTGAGGAAGTGCGGAGTACCGCTCCCTCAAAGTGATATGAATCGTTCATGACATAAATGGAACATAAAAAAGAATGGAATTAATGAAATTATGTAAAATATATAAAATATGATTTTATAATTTAATTATAATATACCTATGCATCATTTAGTTTTCATTCCTTTAAATATGAAAACTAAATGAAATTAGTGTTCATGCATACGTACAACTTACCGTCTCGATGAACAATGCATTTCATTTCTTATCTCTAAATGTTATGGACTATTATAAATAAGTATATAATATATATATATATGATATATATGATATTTAAATCATGAATAATATCTTGGAGATAATGGAATTTTGACTACATGGACAATTTACATCAAAACAAGTTCATTTTTGACTCAAGTACCAAATATCGAGAAAATGACCAATATGAACATAAATAATTATGTAATTTTTATAACATGATGAAAATTAATATAAAATGAATAATAAAATTGAAAAAAGTTATGAAGCAAGTATAAATTAACCTATGTTTATTATTCAGGAATATTAATAACGAACAAGATAGGTCGGGCTCAAGGTAAGGGACTTCATCTCAATCTCCTTTCGTTGAGGCATATTTTGTTTTATAAAAGACTTTATTTTATATGATATACAATTATACCCTTTTTATTTTAATTTCATTCAAATGGGTTTAAAAAGGAATATTTTGTTTTACGAATCATTTTACTAAATGAAAAAGGGAATGTTTCTTTTTAACATACGTGGTGACAACAACCTTTCCGCTGCCATGAATATTATTTGATATTTAGCTTCCTTAATAAGCCATAAGGGTTTTAAAAGGAAAATAAATACCATATACCCTTTTCATGTATTTTGGTATTGAATTGGTTTTGATAAATCATTGATTATGTAAATATTTGGAAATGTTATATTGTGATTGGAATATAGAAATTTTATCTTTCCTTTATGCTTGTTTCATGTGTTATGATCATGTTATGGATCTTTGGAATTGTTTATGTATATGGGTGGTTGTAAAATAAAATAAGGGTGAGTGAGCCTAATATATATCTCCAATGAATTGGGTAATGCGATGGAGTTAAAAGTAAATGTTTCTCCTAAGAGATTTAGTGAATATACTGTGATGGGTATTCCAAACGTAAATCCCTATGTAGCTCTAAAATCTAAAATGTAAGTATGTTATAGATTCCACAAGTTACATTTATGATTTATTATTTCTGTGTTTTATTCATAAATCTTACGATTTCATTAGGTATGTTAAAGTGTTTTGCTTTATGATTGAAATGTATGATTTATTGATTTGTATGTATTCACAGACTAATGTTTTCTTCCCTTATTTGATATCCTTTTCTGATCTTTTTATGGTCATCCCATGTTTTTAAAATGTTTTTCACAAGGCTTCAGGATGGGTAAGAGATAAGAATAATTCATGAATATTTTTATCAATAAAATATTTATTTTTTTAATCAAGGAGTTTTATTGTTGTAAAAAATTGGTTAGAGTGGAAGTGTCTACTTTGTTATAATTGAGATGTAATGTAATAGTAATGGCCTAATTCTCTAAAAATCTTATCCTAAAAATATTATCAATTTGAATTCTTAACTTAACTCAAGATTATGTAATGTTTAAGGCTGGGCCTTATAGTTGGTATCGGAGGTCAGTTTAGATAACTTTAGAGGTTAGGGTGTTATATAAGCATAAGTGATATGTTTTATATAACCACAATGTTTAGCATATTATAAAGAGTCATAGTTAATTTAGATAAATTGAATGATTTTAAGATAACAAGAATAAGTAAATCATAGTGTTTAACCTCTTCATAAGATAATATATGATGATTTTACTGATATACTCACACTGACCTTTTTTTTCGTTTTAGTAAATGGATGGATCTAGCAAGAACCAAAGTAACAATGGATATGAAGGAAACTATGGTTGTTTTTGAATAAGTAACTAAATGAAATGGGATCTACAATGAAACCTATTGTGGTTATTCTTAACCAACTATTTGGAGTCATGATTGACCACTTGAACATTTTTTATTTTTCTAAGGAATCATATATACAAGAAATGAATCCTGATGGATGTTCATGTAATAATAATAAAGGTAAGTATATTAAAAAACCTATGTGTCAAGGGTGAGGAAATAAAACCCTAGGAAAATGATTCAAAGGGTTGTAATGATGATATAAATGAGGTAATGATGGTAATAAAGCAATAACCTTCCATAGAAAAAGGAAGCGTTCAATTGAGTACAAGAAAGGGAAAGAAGTTCTTTCCAAGGGATATATTGAATATTTTAAATGTGGAGTGCATGGTCATTATGAAAATATATGTCCTATGAAGAAGTTTATGGAATGGGATTAGCTAGACCATAAAAATATATGTTTTCCAATTCCTAATACCATTCCAATTGAGGATGAGGAAACTGAAAATGACCTATGAGAACTATGGATTATTTATTAGATGATGTTTTGACATTATTGAATATTAGGATATGATTCATTATTTTGTTTTTAAAAAATAATTATTAAGGAATATGTTTGAAAAAATGGTTATGGGATCATGGAGGGTCCTGGATGATTAAGATGTCTACATTTTAGAATTTCAATAGCTATGTTAGACATCTGGGTGATGAAATGTATAAAAGTATTAATGCTCTTTTTTTGATTGTATTACATTATAATAATTTTCTCTTTTATGTGTAATCATAATGTTTTCTATGTTAAAATTATATTAGAGGAATAATTATCTTTCCTTTTGTGGATATAGTTATGAAGAACCATTTGGGTCTATATGATCCTTGAATTTGAGGTAATTATGGGATATTACTTCTTGGGATGCAACTACGAGGTATGTGAAAAAATTTGAGGTTAAAATATGTTATGGTTATTTTTGAGGAATTTAACTCATTTTTGGGAACGTTATAAAGTTATATAGTTTTTTGAAAAAGGACAACACATAGACCCTGTGACAACCCGTCATGTCGGACAAAGTTGTGGGAATCAAACCCAAAACCAAAGTGTGACTGAGATTTATCATCTACCTCTAGCCTACATGAAGTCCCTGGTTAGTATGACTTATTATTTTTAGTTAAATGATTTTATGGATCAAATATTAATTGATTTTGTGAACTTATGTTTTATCAAATGGATATCCTTAGTATAGGAAAATGATATGGTGATTATGTGTTAAATATTATTTTGGAAGACGTTTTCTCTTTTATAAACACTATATTCCTAAGGAAAATAGAATACTATGGGATTTCATTTAAGTAGAAGTGGTTGAATTTTATTTTTTAAGAATAAATATTTTTATTTTTGAAATATGGAGATTTTCGTTATTTATGGAAATGATTAACCTACAAAAGATAATATGTGATTAGGTTAATTACTTTCCAATATGAGACTTTAAGAGTAGTCGATGTTATTTTCAGATAAATGTTAATATTTATCAGGGAAAACTATGTTATCAAATACTTATGAATTTATGGTTTCAATCTTAGTTTGGATTATTTTGAATAATTTTATGGAAAATTGTTTATTGAATGGTCTTTGTTGGAATTTTGGTATTTTTTGTTGAATTTTGGAGATTAAGTGTAGTATTTATTTTTATAAAGGATTATTCTTTTTGGGGATTATCTTATCTTGTACTAACCATTTTGGTTTTGGTTAACATATAAAGACATGGGACATATATAGTTCATCTTTTTTGGATTATTTGATTCTCTAGAAGTTGATTTTATTGCTTCAGGTGTTACCAATTAATCTTGAATACTCATCATTTGGAGAAAAGATATGTTTGTGGTAGATATTTATTAAAGGATGAAACTCAACATTAAAAGTATGTATGTTTCCTTATGTTTTTATTCAAGATCATAAATAAATTCACTAAAATTATCAAAAGGACCTTAAATCAAGGACATTGTTCATTTAGTTTTCCAATTGGGGAATCCAAGACAGTTTACCCAATCCCAAGTTTGTGGTTTTCAGATTGTGAACTTTATTCGGATCATGTTTTCTATCACTCCCCATCATAAATTGATGGTTAGATTCTCTTCCATATCAATGTTTTTCTACATGAAATACTAGTATGTGTTATCTTGGGTGACCTTTGTACTTATTTTTATTTCTTTTAAAGTGATATTTTTATTGACCATTTTTCCTATATGGAATTTTAAATGAAGTTTCCGAGCCCAATTTTAAAATTGCGAGGATGTGATTTCCAAAAGGGGGAAGGATGTAATGACCTAGGTATTTAGATAATAATAATTTTTTTCATTTCAATGAATATTTATGAATAAGATATCATTTTTTCATTAAATGGGATTCTTTTTCGGATAGCGTACTCAACACGCAAGAATAGGTAGCTTTTAAATCTTACGTTGGACATAACATTGAGTTATACTGAAAAATAATATAAAAATTTTATTATTTTAAATGGTAGTTAATTCCTAGCCATTGTATTGGAGGTTATGAGCAGAAATAAAGTATGATTATACATGTTTGTCAAATGTATTTATGTTTATCTAATAAATATTATAGGATTCAAATAAGAATGAATCAAATTTTAAACATGAAATACTGTATTATTTTTAAAAGGTCGTTTTAACTCCTTTTGAAGGAAAAAAATTTTAAATATAGGTTTTTTTTTCAATTTTATATGTTATATTTGGGAAAATATACTTCTTATTTAGAAGAGGAACATTGAAATTTACTTTTGATGAAATTTTGGTGTTTTTTTGATAAAATTCATATTTTTATGAATAGTGAAAATAATGCATTTTAATTCAAAAATGTATTTTAATCTAATTTATTTTTATAGTTAGAAGATTATTTTAATTTTTTTAAACTGTAATTGGATTATATTTTTATCATTTAATACACTTTTTTTTCATTAGAAGTAATTTGACATTGGAATTGGACATAAACATATGTCAATATTTTGATATTTATTACTTTTTAAAAACCCATTTTTTGGTTTTGACAACAAGAATTAATTTTAAATTAATTACTGAAACTTAGGTGTTTTCAATTTTGAAAAATTAATTACATATTTGTAATAAGGAGGTCCAAATTGTGTAAATAAGTACCTTTTATTTTTAGACATTATGAATAATAATTTCAGTAATTATTTTATTTACCATGGTTAATGTGTAAAAAAATAATATCAAACTACTCTAAAACATATCCTAATACTATTGGATGAGATATTTACAACCATGTGCATCCTTGGGTAGATTTTGGGACCCCATGTGGCCACTTGGATGTGAAAATGACATTTTATAAGAATTAATTTAAAGTATAGATAAATATAACATAAACTTGAATTTTACTAAAATATTATTTATATGGGGTTATAAAAGTGATATATTCTACTATAAATACTAATTATAAATATAAATGTTTTTCCTACATCATGTTATTTTATTTAAAATTTTTATAAATAAATTAAATAAATATATTTATGACACAGTGATGACGTAATGATTACCGTATTAATGAATGATTTAAATAAATTATATTATAAATATTAAAATAAATTTATTTTACAAATTTTATGCCATTAAAGAATTATATGGATGATTATGACTTGTTATATTTTAATTAATTATGTTTTTATAAAGAATCAAGTTGTTATGGATTTTTAAAATGTAATGATAGGAATAGTATAAAAATTGACATAAATGAGTTTTAAAACAAACAATTTCTTATTAAATGTTATATTAGTCTTAAAAAACCTAATATTCTTCCAAATGACATAGATAATGTTTAAAATGTCATTAATTAACCACCTGAGGGTTTATTGGAATTTTATATCAACTATATTAACCATATAGTATGAAAATACAAGAAGACATGGTAAGAGTTAAATTAGTAAACTAAGGGTTGAAGCAAAAAGATGTGGTTAAATTTGTGACCTATACTTGTCTAAAACCTAATTATTTAGAGGTTTTTGACTCAAAAAACTTATTATATTTTAAATAATTGAATTTTAGACCATTTTAAAATAAAAATAATTTTATAATAAAATAATATTTCAATACCATCCTAAAGTGACCCTCCTCGCTCTTATAAAAGGAAATCACTTGTACCCTTTTACTCACACCTCTAAAACCTCTTGTATCATAAAAATTATACTCCAATAAGCTCCCAATAACCCTACATTCCTCCTAGAAGCCTTAATTTTTGTGTTAGGAAATTCAATATTTCTTTTTGACTAAAATCAATGGGAGTAACCCGATTTAGAGGTAACGTCTTCTCTCAATATCTTTTATTTTATTTTCCTTATCCACTACCTATTTTGTTATTATTATTTGATTATATAAAAAGACCAGTATCATAAATATACTATGATTTTTTCATGAGAAGTTTTCTAACTACACTTTCACATGCCTCCATCTAATGGATACGAACATACTGTTTCAATGTATGGCGAACTACTACCTCACGAAATGATGAATGTTCAATTTTCCCCTACAACCTATCATGATTTAAATTATGACGTAACTGTATTTATATATGATATATATTATATTTATATTTTCTCTATGCTTCTGTATTTTTTTTATTTACATCATATCTTTATTCTTTCTATAATGTGTAAATATGATAATTTCATTTGAGGAAGTGCGAACTACTGCCCCCTCAAAGTGATATTACTCGTTCATGCCATACATGGAATGTATAAAGGATATAATTAATGAAATTATATAATGTATATAAAATATGATATTATAATATAATTATAATATACCTATCTATCATTTAGTTTTTATTCCTTTAAATATGAAAAATAAATGAAATTAGCGTTCATTCGTACGTACAACGTACCGTCTCCGTGAACGGTGCATTTCATTTCTTATCTCGAAATGTTAGAGACTATTATAAATACATATATAATGGTTATATATGTTATATGTGATATCTAAATAATTAATAATATCATGGAGATAATGGAATTTTTAATTTTTGGACAATTTACATCAAAACATGTTCATTTTCGACTCAAGTACCGAATATCAACAAAACGACCAAAATGAACTTAAATAATTATGTAATTTTTATAACATGATGATAAGTAATATAAAATGAATAATAAACTTGAAAAATGTTCTTAATAAAGTATAAATTAACCTATGTTTATTATTATGGAATATAAAGAAAGAACGAGAGAATTCGAGCTCAAGGTAAGGGACTTCATCTCAATCTCCTTTCATTGAGGAAAATTTTGGTTTATAAAACATCTTATTTTATACGGTATATAATTATAACCATTTTATTTTAATTTCATTCATGGGTATAAAAAATGAATATTTTGTTTCATAAATATTTTTACTAAATGACAAAGGGAATGTTCTTTAACATACCCGGTGACAACAACATTTCTTCCACCACAGTCATTATTTTATATTTAGATTCCTTAACAAGATGTAATGTTTTTAAAAGTAAAATAAATACCATATAACATTTTCATATATTTTGGTATTCAAATGGTTTTTATAAAGAATTTATTATGTCAATATATTGAAATGTTGTATTTTGATTGGAATGTGGAAATGTTATCATTCATTTATTCTTGTTTTATTTATTATGATTATGTTATGGTTCTTGGAAATTATTTAAGTATACGGGTGGTTCAATGATAAATGAAGGGCGGAAGAGCCTGAGATTTATCTCTAATGCATTGGGTAATGTGATGGAGGTAAACTTTAATGTATCTTCTATTTTATTTAATGAATATACTCTGATGGGTATTCCAAACGTAACTCCCAATATAGTTGTGAAAGATACAATGTAAGTATGTTGTGGATGACATAAGTTACCTTTATGATTTATGATTTCCATGTTTTATTCATTAATATTATGATTTCATGATGTTTGTTAAAGATCTATTATTTATGATTAAAATTTATGATTTATTAATTTTTATGTATTCATGGACTAATGTTTTATTCCCTTATTTTATATCCTTTGATGAGCTTTTTATGCTCATACCATGTTTTTGAAATGTTCTTCATAGGGTGTAAGGAAGGGTAAGAGAATATAAGAAATTAGGAATAATTATTCCAATAAAATAATTTTTTTAATCAAGGAATTTTATTATTGTGAAAAAATTAGTTAGAGTAGAAGTGTCTACTTTGTAATTTTTGAGATGTAATATAATTGTTATGGCCTAATTCTATAAAAATATAAAACTGAAAATATCTTCAATGTGAATTCTTTACTTAAATAAATATTATGTAATGTTTAAGGATGGGTACTTATAGAGATACTTTAATAATTACACATAACCTTGTCCATGAGATGATATAGAAGATTTAGATAACCGTAAAAGAAGGGAAATTTCCTAGATTCCTAAGAAATATAATCAATATTATCCACATGAACCATTATAATTTCTAGTGGGGGACCATGTTTTCTTGGAGGTCACTCTAAGGTTGGGACATCATCTTTTTGATATTCAAGGGATTTTGTCTCCTTGAAATAATAAAAATTTAAATATACCATAATGGATTGGTGATGTGGATTATAATTAGGATTTTCCACCAAGGTTATATGAAGCTCATAATGTGTTTCATGTATCTCAAATAATAAATTACCATACTGACCTAGAACTTGTGATTCCATGAGATGATGTTTACCATGAGTTAGATACTACATTAATCCATGGAGAGATATATATTTTGTACATATGGTAAAATCCATTTCATGGGAAATTTATTCATTTGGAATGATTATTATAGAATCATGGTAAGATTTAGGAGGAAACATTTGAATAAGTATACATCATGCAAGAGTAGTGGATATAACTATTTCAAATAATTGATAATCTATAGATTTATTAGGAAGGAAATATTAATGGTTGACAGAATATAACATCCATGGTTTATATTAATTTATTTTATTTTAATTATTTTAGCTTTGTTTTGGTTTTTATTACTCTATGGAAGTTTCTAGGTGATTTTGGAAAGTTTTGGAAGTAGTCTATAAGGTACACAGTTGGAGAGAAGTGAGAGGAAAATATGATATTTTTCTAGGTAACCATACAGAAAGATAATGAACTATAGTAGGAAGTTCATGATTAGTGCATGATTTGGAACAAATATGTGAGTTGGGATTTTTGAGACAACAATTTCTGCACAGTTGGAACACAACTTATTAAATGTTGTGACCTAACCATGTGAAATAAATAATTAATTCAAAAAATTGTTTATTTTACCTAAAAAATCCCATGAAAACTTCATTCTTTTTTATTTTTCACATGATCTTAAATAAGAGGACTCCTTTGGTCATTTTTCGGTGATTCTCTTCGATCCAGTTTTGATTGTAATAGATCTTGGTGAGTTAGATGTTGAAAATCAAGGTATATTTCCCATTTCTTATTCTCCTTCAACATCACTTCATTTACTCTTTGGAAGAACCCTATATCAGATATTTTATCCATATAACTATGGGTTATAAAATGTTTTAGGTGTTTTTTCGGGAATTTTTGAAGTGAAGGAAAGATGAATAATAGATCTACTAAGTTTTTTGTGCTTTCTCTAGTCATGGTTTCCATTATGAGGTAGGTGGCTTCTCACTCTATCCACTTTTTATAGACCACCGAGTATTTATATTTATAAATTCTTGTTCATGTTTTTCTTTCAAAAAACCCTTGACTAATGATTATTCAAAATATCAAATGTTATATAGTTTTCAAATCATGTTTTTAGAAATATTCTCACAATATATTTTATTAAATTAGTAAAATAAAAATATTTAAAAAATGAATATTTTGGAGATACGTTAATGTACATGGGTTGGTGTGTGTCAATGATTTCATTTATAATGGCCTTGTTGGATACAAAATTGGATTTTTGTACCAATTTGGGAATGATTATACATGACCATGTGATGACATGGTATGAAAGATGTGTTATACATCATGATTATTGAGAATATCATCTTGGAAGGATACTTGTGTGAGTGGGTTTTTTGAATTATTATTACATGAATAAATAATAGATACATTTCATATAAAAATACATATTTTTATTAATCTGTTTGATAATGAAAATATTGATAATTTTTTATATAAACTATTTTGATATCATTTTTACTTCTTATTTTATATAAATTGTGATAACTTACTATCGCCATAGTGGTGTGTGTGGGAAGCTTATATAATACTTCTTACCGAGTCAATATACCCAACCCCTACATATGTAAATGAATGTTTATAAAGACATTGTTTATCATGAAATTGGTATGGGGAAGATTTCATATTTATCTAAAGGAGCATTATGATGCTATGGGATTTGTGATGGTGGGTAGGGATTATTGATGTTTAGGTTAGACATTTAGAGTGATGTCATAATGGTGTCAATTCTTTATGATTAATTTTTTGGTTTATAGAGATTTTGTATCTTAATTTATGATGCCACTCTTATTTTTTTATTTTTCATGGATTTTAAATTGTTGGTTTTACTTTCATTCATCATATAGTATTATGGGTTTTTATATTGTTTTAACGTAAATCATATATAAGTTTAAGGTAAAATAATCTCCCAATGACATTATATTCCATTGGAATTTTGTCCGGGATTTAGTGTTTTGGTGATGTCACCTAAGGTTAGTAGAACCACCACCTCTTCCCAAGAAAATGGGTTAGGTCCAGGATGTAAAATAAGAAGTTCCTCTAAAGTATTTATAGATGCTAAGATCATGAAGCTTTTAGTTACTATATAAAATTTTATTGTCAATTTATTGCTAACTCCTTTGGTGTTGGCCATTAGGGACATAATACCTTGTTATGAACTTAGATTATACACTAACAAATCAAAAAATTAAGAAATAAAGAAATATTGGGGTATTTTAACTTAACAAATTTTCATTGCATCAATATATTTACATAATATACACATATAACCAAAAATCTAATATATCCTATCCCAGAACTAAGGCCTAATAAAGAAAACTATCCATGACAATTGGGTTCTTAGAGGAATAAAAAAGATGATGGTCTTAGACACTAGTGATAAACTTTATCAAAAATAAAAGTATAGTGATGACTAAAATACAAAAAATCATTCCCACCATATAAAATTACCTATTTAAACCCCTACATGGAGAAGTGATCCATTAAAACACATCAAAAATTAAAATTCAAAACAAATTCATATAACTTTTTTCAAATAGTTTAATTGCATTTCTATCTAATTACCTAGGCATTTATCTCTTACTTTATGGTTTTATAGGATTTTATGGGATATTATTTGTGGATATTTTAATTTTATAAAATGAGGTTTAATATAATAAATTTTTTTAAAATAAAATTAATTTTTAATGGTTTTTTAAAATAGAATCAAATTTGAAATGAGTTATGGTTTTTAAAGAAAGGGGTTTTTTTTCCAAAATATAAAGATGACATGATTTTAGGTATAGATTTTTAAAAGAGTATAAAGGGTTTCTCTATGAAATAATGTTCAAGGGTGGTTTTATATTTAAAATGGAATTTGGTTTACCGTGATGGTTGTTTTGCTTTCTTTTCCAAAGTGGGTAGGGAGTATGATTTTGGATTGAGTTTTGGTCTATTTTATAAGATTTCTAAAAAGAGTACTTTTTATATTTTGAATCTTATTATTATTCTATTTTTTTGAATATGAATGGTTCTATTATTGATTTTTTGTGGTGTGTACTCTTCTTCTGCATGGTTTATATTGTGAATCAATGGTGCTTTCAGAGAATCAATGTGAGTTTGGTTGGTATTATGGGTATGTGCTTAGTGTATTTTTTTTTCGTCAACAAGTTTTTTGTATATTTTATCCTACTATATAATTTATAATATGGAATTAATCTTATTAAGAGTGTGATGGGATGATGAAATGTATTCATAAATCATAGATAAGTTATTGGATTTTCTAATCGAGTTTTCTTGGTTTTTGATTTGATATAGATATTAAATTATTTATAAGGTTATTTGATCTAGTTATCATTATACGAGTGATTAGTTCATAATTAGTCATTTTAATCTATTATAACATTTTTATTTATCTCAAATATAGATTACTTTTGAGGTTTGGATAATGATTTATGTGGCCTTTGTTATAAGATATTTTTTATGTTGTATACTAGCTTTATAATGCTGGTATAATATTGTGGGTGATGCTAATATATTATGTTCAGCCAATGATCATTAGAGATACTACCTAAGAAGTGTAGGATTGAGATGGTTGTATTTTAAATTAATGTTGGTTGGTCCTATGTAGTTTTTAATGTACTCATTAATTGTGGGAAGATACTTCTAATAGACTTTGAAAATAAGGTGTCCTAATAGAAACAGCCTCTATGATATATTGATAAATCATTCATGGTGGTTAGGGAGATTAGGCCATCTTGATCACGAAAATGTATCCTATACCCTAGAGGGATTAATCTGTGTAATTTACATGTCTATATAAGCAATTTAATATTAATATTTGAGGGGCATACCTCACTAATATTTAGTCACATTCAGAACCTATAGATAGAAGTGATGATAAATATGTATGATAATGATTCTAAGGAGGTTAGTATTGGTGTGGGAGATTCCCTGAGTTAGTAAAGAGATGAACTTAGTGGTTGTTATGACCATGTAATTGATAGTTTTCAATAGGGTTTACTTTTATTAAGGGTATGATTTTTAACTCCATGTAATTTATTTTTTTTATTATGCCCCTTCCATTGGATTTATTTTTCTCATATGTGATTTTTTATCAAGATATTTATGGTTGAAACATATTTGATTGATTATTTTTTCTTTATTATCTTAAATTTTTTACTACTATGAATAATCCAAATTTTTACCTTTTTTATTTTTTATTTTAAAAATTATGTCTCATGATATTTGGGTATGGACTCCAATAGAGAGTAGGAGGGGAACTAGTGTACTTGAGGATGGTATGAGATAATGTATGGTTTCTATAATCACAGGAGGTATTTCCATGAGATGGTTTCCATTGAGCATAGAAATATAATTTTAAATTTTTAGCGCTATGTTGGTGGGTATGTACTTTGGTAGAGTTGGATGTGTGTATAATTTGGTTGGTGCATTGACCTTGAAAATGTATGGTATATTCTTTCTTATCTTTAAACATGATTGATATTATGTGAGTGGGATGTGTTACACACCATATTAATTTTATATTAATAAAAATTAATCAATTTCATATATAAATGTGAAGGTATTTGTTTAAAACCTAATAGGTTGATATAATCACCCTCTAGTCACGTACAATGTATGATTTTATATGTGCATGCGAAAACCCTGTATTTATCACTGATTTTGGTTATAAATATGGAGTTATAGTGTTTAATCATTTATAATAGTGACATAGAGGATGATGAGTCTATAAATAGTGGTTGGGTATCATGTAGAATGGAAGCTATTTATATTTTATTTGGACTAGTAAACTTATTGGTTTGTGGTATTGGATTTTATTTTTTATCTTAATGATTGTTTATCTATGTATTATGTTTGTTTTTATATGTTTTGACCATAAATTATATATATACTCCATATTATATTTTTTTTCTAAAATATTAATGACCCAATAGAATAATCTCCTCATTTTTTAGTTAGATCCCTCATTACTTGTTGATATAATATAGTATATGGGGATATGTGCTTCAGGCAACATGGTGATCTTCCCAGGGTAATTAGAGTGGATCAAAATAAAATAGTATGAGTGTAGCATGGATTTTAAGACTGATTTATGTATAAATTTATACACGTTGTCGGGACGTACATTATAGGTTGTATACTTGTCTGTGAAACAAGTCGATGACTAAAATCCAAGATACTAGGGAAGTTTTTGGTAGGTAATAATCATTCTATGTGTAACCGAAGTGTTTTTCTTGAAGTCCGAATGTTGGATGGAAAATTATTCATACATTCATTAGGGGGTTTAAAATGGATTTTAATTTTTTTATTCATGCATTATATTGTTTAGATATAAAATAACGTGGTTTTTTGTTTGATTTTTGGTGGGTTTGATTATCTTTCTCGAATAAATAAATAGTTTTATTGGTTTAAAATTTTATAATTTTCAAAATTTTAAAAGTATGAAAATTTTAATGATGTTAAGGATTTTTTAACGCATTTTTTATAAATTAGTTTTCACTGAAATGACTATTAAGGTTGGTGATTTCAAAATTTCAACATATTCCAAAAATCCAATAGAAAATTATGCTTTAAATTAAATGAAATATTAGTTTTTATAAATATTAATGCTATTTTCATTCTTTTTAATATCATAAAACTATAATAAAATTGGTTTTATTTCAAAATATTTAGATTATACATGGAATTTTTGGTATTATAATAACCCTATAGAGTAATTTTGGTATTTTTAATAAAATTTGATGTGTTTTGAACTTTGTGGTTAGTGGATGTGTAAATGGTTATCTAATTTTAATCAAATATGCAATGAATGAACTGTGTTTTTAAATTCTTTCTCTTGATTTGTTTAATTGGGCTATGTGTGTTTGAACGTTATGCAGAAATTTCCTTAAAGTGTCCAACACAATAAAGTAGTGTTTTTTGTTTATGTTTATATTTTCTTAATGAGAGTGTATCTAACCACCATTTTAGTATTGTAATTTTATAACAGGGGATGATATGCTTGGGTGGTCATAGTGGTTTAACAGAAGTGAAATACACTTTCATGAATTGAAAAATCAAAAAAACTATGAGATAAAAAAAGATAATTATCAGAGTGATCTATATATTATTTAAAGTCAAAATTTTAGATATGAAGATTCATTATATTAGATCGATTTTAATGATTTTTTATGAGAGTAAAACTTGTTTAGTTATTTAGATTTTACAATTATAGAAATATTGGGAATTTGAAATTTTAATTTGAGTCTAATATTTTAAATTCTAAGGACCTTAAATATAGTATTAGGGGTTATAAAATATGGGTATAAAATATTAAGAGAAATAATTTATATAAAAATATAGGTTATAGAGTTTAGTGAATTTCAATAATAGCAACACTGACTTTTGTGGTAGTCTACCTAGAGTCTTGTGTAACCATGACTCTTTTAGAAGAACCTCAGAAGTTTAGTGTTATATATTATGGTAAATGGTCATTACCTTATCCATTTAGACTTTTGTGATAGTCTAACATGAGTTTGGTGGCTCACTGGGAGTCTGGTGTGGGTCAGGAAGATCCTTGTGGGGGTGTATTTTTTTAGTGGTAAAATTATCATTGGATGATTGGGACACCTGGTTTTTATATTAAGAAAACATAGGGAATAATATTTAGTGGATCAAATAACCTTTTTCTCTTCTCCCATTCTGTAACATATCTCATGTGGTTCAATGTTTAATAAAGATGATTTTATAATATTAGATTCATGAGAGTTATCTTATTCTTTTAATTTTCTCCTTACAAATCATTTTTATTGATTAGGGTGATGTGTTATATGGATTTAGAGGGTATGATTTACCAGGTCTTAATAAGACCCAATTAATGAATCTATATTTTTAATTTAGTCTCTATAGAAGTTTGATAGAAGGTAACAACACAATATTGGATAGTTGTTTGTTATTATTACACAACTTGGAGTGTTTTCTTTTAGTTGTGCCAATTTATATGTTTTTTAGTTCTAATGGTTATTAAAAATGGTGTTTCTATTTTATTGTGTCTTAATGATACATATGAAAACTTTATAATTAAATAATATGGTTTTAAATAGGAAGTGGGATGAGCCTAATTAAAATACATAAGAAATCAATATAACTGATGTTAAATAGTTTATTTTGGTATAAATTTATTTATGTTGGACTATATAAGATATGATTATTCAAGTTAATTTTCTTGTGATTTTTTAGATTTTTTAAAATTTTATTGGATACATTAAAGTGAATTATAGTAAATTTTAATTGGTTTGAAATATTTTCTAAAAATAATCAAATTTGAAATTGGTTTCAGTTTGAAAAAATAATGGTTTGGGCAGGTCCTCTAAAATGGAAAGAGGAACTAATATCAAGTCCGGAGTTTTAAAATCCGAAAAAGATGATTTATAGAAAATTTTATATAAATGTGGGTTTGTATTTGAATATATATTATATTTTCCTGTATATATTTATATGTTTATTTTGTAAAGTGTGGTGACACTATTATTCCAGATATTTTTTTAACATTCGACCATATTTCTAAAAATATGGTTTTGAATTTTTTTTGAATCTTGTAATTGTTGTTGTATTTTATTTTGCAATGTGAATGGTTTTGTGCCTATTTTTATAATGTTTTCTCCTTTATTTTGATTGATTAAGATAGAGAAGTGAGGGTTTCTTCTTGAAATCAATGCGAGCATGGTTAGTTGTACCTATAAGTACTCACTCGAATTATGTGTTATCGATGGGTTTTTAATTTTTGTGACTTTTAAACAAATTAGTGATATGTTATGGACCACTTTAATGGTGTCATAGGTTATTAGTAAGTGTTCATTGATCATTGATATATTATTGTATATGATAGTTAATATTTAATTATTTTTTAGTTTGACGGTGAGAGTGAGTCCCCTTTTGATTATTTTGAAACCATTCTTATTACGTGAGTGAGTGTAAGAATAATCAGATTTTTGGGGATGGTATACCATAGTTTTTGACGTTAAGGGTTTAGGTGAGACTTCATTATTTTTATGGGATCTGGTATGATTATAATTTTATTTTGTTGAGGTTATGGTTTTGTTGGATAACAAAGGTTTGGTGTTGTAAGATATGCCACCTAGGAAAGATATGTAATGGTTTTTTATAAATACTACCTTAGAAGTTTATTCCTAGGTTAACTATAAATAATAGTAGAATAAATCAGTCTTATGTTTGTTAACGATACTCATATCTAGGGAGGATCCTCCACTCATGTTATGAGAATTAATGGCTATAGCTTAATAAACCACTAAGCATGATCAATGATTCATGCCTAGAGATTAATAAGGGTCAATAATCCTAATCCCATATTAGTATCATATACCTAATAAAGATTCTTCCTTGGTATGTCTATAGACATGTAAGTGGTTGATTATTGGTTATATATCATTATATCTCACTAAAAATTAGTACGATCTAACACCCTTGTATAATATTAATAGTATAATTGTATGACTATGATTATTGGGAAACTATTGATGGTGTGTGAGATTCATTGAGTTATTTTTGAACCATGATTGGGGGACCTTATCACCAAGTGATATATAATTTTGAGTAGAGTTTTAGGCCATTTTGAGAGATAAGGGAACCTCTATGGGATTTTCTTTCATTTGATTAGGAATCTGCAATTCCCATTTTGTTTCTCTTATGTTATGGTGTTTGTGTTTTATATTCAATGGTTATACAATCTTTAATTCCAAATTTTTAATATCATTACTACCCCAATACTTTATCTATGATGGTTGGTCCCTTTTTGATTACCTATTTTTTGTTACTCTAATTATGTTCATGATGTGTGAATTTTTTTAAAGATGTATACCAATTTAGAGTGGGAGGGATATTGAATTATATAAGGATAAGATAATACTATGTGCATTTATAGTATATATTGTCATGGTTGGTCTGATCTTGTGATGATTTTTTGGTGTGGATGTGTTTTAAGACATGTTGAGATGTAAGTGTGTTGGTTTCTTCATTAGTAGTGTGGGTTGTGTCTGTATGTGATGGTTGATCCATAAATAATGGAAAATATATAGTATATCCTTTCATACATTTATGCTTGTTTTATATGTTTTGGTTAGGATCAGTGGAACATTTCACATTAATTTCAAATGCATCCCAATTGATAACATTTACTTATATGAGTGAAGGATAGTGGGGGAAAACCTATGTGGTTGGTAGAAATACCCTTACACCTACACATGGTATGGTTTTAGGTGTGCATGGGAATAACTTTTTTATTCTAGAGGAACATCTTCTAGTTCCATAGTAGGAATTTTGAATTAGGGTGAGTAGTGTCACAATTTCCAAGGAGTTAAAAATTAGAGATTGTGTTTCATATTTTGGGATATGCCAGTCATATTTTATTTTTATTTAAGTATTTATTGGAAGGTGAATATGAATTATATTCTACTTATTAGTGTAATATTTATATATGTAATGTTATTATTATAATATGGGTTGGCATACATCATATATATGTTTTATCTTTTTTTTTTGTTTCATTCCATTTAAATCTACCGCGGGAATGTTCTTCCAAAATAGTAATTGGAGGCTCCCTCTAATAGATTATAACCTATGACATCCATGAATGTAAGCTTAAGGGCATGTGGTGATGTTTCTCAGGTATCCATGGTCAAGTATTATATATTTTAGTTCCTTTAATCACATAAAACAATGGTGATTAGTCCATATTAATGATAGAATAAGAGAATAACTCAAGATATGTGAAGGTTATATGATATCCAAATATTTTTAAAACATAATTACTATAATGTATCAGACAATTCACTTTCCCTAAGCCATATCATAAGACATTGATATATCATACAATAAAATATGTATGATTTTGATGATATATAAATTTCAATATCTTTATTTCACTAAATCCTTAGTAATATTTTTTTATAATTTAAATTATATTATAATATGTGTGATAAATATTAAATTATACCAAGATAACATTGGATGAATATATCATATAAATTACATCATCATTGAATTTGTTTCTTCAAAAAATATCTTTACTCACATAGAAATATCTATGACATTATGTAACTTTATAGTATTTATAATGTTTATAAATTTCAAACGGATAACCATAAGCAAAGAAAATACATTAATAAAACATCAATCCAAATTAACATACAGAGAGATATATAATTGTATTTATAAAATTAATGTATGTCTATATAATCATACATTATATATATCTCTCTATGTAAATTTTATACACATAAAATCATATTTACCATGTATTGAGTATAGACACAAGACATAGAACATGTAAACTATTTAGAAAAACTCATACATTCTTGATTATATAAGTAATATGATTAATATAGATACAATTTGGTTTAAGAAAAAACCATTTTCAAGATAAAAAAACATGCCTAAAAATTGTACGACTTCCAAGTATTTAAATCACATATATTAAATGTATCAAAATATTCTTGTTTAAATATAGAGATACTTTTTTTTACCATAGGAATTGAGGATTATAATTAAATATGTACCCTAAATAAACAAATGAAATTATATATACTATTACTTGTGATATCCTTGAGTGAGTCAACCAATTAAATAATTCACAATTATATATCATGAGTGAACACTATAGCTCTATATTATCCCACATTCATTCTAATATTAGGATATCATCAAAATATCAGAATTTTTGTTTTTATTATTAATCATGGATGACTCATATTTTTACCATTTAGTGTATATTAATCATTTAAATATCATGATATAATTGTAACAAACATAAAATAATGATAATATTCAAATTATATTTAATTTCAAAATCATGATACAAAAAAATATTCCATAAATTTTTCATCTCATGAATATATTTTATAAATATATAAAAAACATACACAATCGATATATTACAGGAATATAGTAATATATTATGACATTAAAAAACTCATGTGTTTGTTTTGATAACGATCTTGTCAAATATCATTCAATATCAATTCATAAAACCTCATTAATCATCATGTATAATGAACATCCCAAGAATGGATTGTATTTATTTTCAATAAATAATGATTTCACTATAAGAAATCAATTAATATGTGTCGAATTATCTGAGAATAGGTGATGAAGTTACTTCCTATACATAACAAGGAAAATAATTATGTATTGATATTTTTTATGTATTGGAGTTAACATATATAAGGAAAAAACTCTTAAATGTTACGATTGATCAAATATTATTCAAGTTAGAGGCATCTCATGATGAAGGAACACTATATAAAATAGTTGTAAAATGGTTTCAGAGGAAGCTATCTAGTGGAAATATTTATAAGTTAGTATCAAGGAATAAAATGGACAATTTAAGCTATGATAAGTTGTGAGATATGATTCAAAAATTTATTAAAAATCACATATACTGATAGAAAGATAAAGTAAATGTTCGGATTATGTATATAAGTGTTGAGAATTTATTTTGAGATGATTTTAAGGTGTCAGAGAAGTTCAAAGATGATTTGAATTGATTTGGAAATATTCAAAAATCGGTGTTGATGTGAGAAAAATAACTAAGTATCAATCCTTACATTTTAATTCATAAGGATCACGAGCTGTGTAAGAGTTTTAGATTATAAGTAGACCATGTGGGCACACTTGATAGGGGGAGGGGGTGAATCTTGTGAGCAAATGTTTTTACAAACTTATAAATTCTTTTTTTAACGTAACCCCATTGATATTTGAACCCATAATGTATATTTGGGTATTAATTATTATTTTATGTCTTAACTAACAGGTCATCCCCACATGAAGTGTAAAAATTTAAACATGAGATCTGAATGTGATATTATTTCAATGTTTTTCCATGATTCAGGAAAACTACTCCTTCCCATGTCATCTCCCATTGAGTCATAGATTCTAGACTATTTTTGGATCACTACTTACATTGGGTGGAAAAGGATTATCCTAAAACTAATTCTTTTCATATGATATAGAAAAGTCATCACTATATTATATAGGTAATGTACCTCTATTATATTATGTAACTGTAGGGATCTTTTTAATACTTCTAGTGTCTTCATCTCCCATTGGTTTTCTTCTTCCTTCCTCATTTTGAAGTATATATGCTCTTTGAATTAGGGGGATCTAAAAAATAGTACTAGACCTAATTCCTCACATTAGAGTGACTTTGAGTTCCTATAGTTAATAAAGAACACTACTTGTAACTTGTTATTATTTATTCTATGTACATCTTCCAATTACATTGAATCTATAATTTCACATAAAATACACATCTTCATTTCTCAAAATCAGAATTTTAGGATTAGGTATATAATATATCAATAAAAAATAACCTCAACTTTAGGTACTACATTTTCCACTTATTATTTTATAAATGTGTAAAAAAAATCTATTCACCCCCATTCTTCATTAAGAGACCCAATTTCTTCTCAGATAAAAAAATATTACATATAACTGTAGTAGTTTTTACATATTTTCTCTTTTTTTATCCTTGATATTCTCAATAAATCATGTGTGTAGACTCCAATATTATATGTGTTAATTATTTTAAAAATTAAAAAAATGGTACTTATAGAATAAAAAATAACAATTATTATAAAAGAACCATTATAGAAACCCATTTTGTGTTCTCATGATTTCTAGTGTGATCCTTTTTCAAATCAAGGTGTATTCCTTGAATACACTTAATTATTTCTCTTCACTTTTGAGACATGTATGAATAAAATATTCTTTATTATTCTATTGTACTTAATTCTTATTCTTATTATTCTCAAAATATATCAATATAATCAATTCTTTATAGATTTTTTGGGCTATATAAAATTGAAAAAGAAATATTTCTTTTTCATCATGGAACTCATTTTATAGTTTGAGACCATTGGTAAAAAAACATCCTCCAATCAGATTTTTACATAGTATCATCTCACATTTATTCTAAAGATTTTATTATTGGGGAAATCCTCAATATTTAATATCTGTTTCTCTAGAATTTTTAAACATCCTTATATCAATATAATGTAGTCACTTTTATTTTTGGATTAAGGGTTGATAGAAATTCATATAAATTGTTTAGAAACCCCAATTTATGTCAATTTCTTCATTACGATATACATGAAATGGTCTTACCCAATCAATATTACTCAAAAACTCTTGGATCATGTCTTAAATAAAATTTATAATGTTATGTACTCAAAATAATTTCGACAACATCTTCATATTTTCATTTCATTTAAATTAAATAATTATGGAAACTCCCTTTTTCATTATTATTCACTCTTCCCTTTCGATGGTTGAAGATCAAAATTTATTCATTCCAAATATCATATCACGTAGAAATATATGATTTTTTGATGTTTATACCATTAATTAACATCTATTTCATCATCTATTTTTATTTAGTCTTCTTCATATTTGAAATCTAGAAACATGATTTTTTCTCTAGTAGGACATTTAAATTTCACTATGTGTTGAAACCTTCAAGTGGGAGCATCAATGGAATACATTTGTAAATCCTCACAAGGAATTATTTTATTATACTCTATGTACTTCATTTTAGTTGAGTAGATTTTTGAAAATTTCACTAACTGTTGAATATTTATTATTAACTAATAATTTATGATGGAGTACTCATAGAATTACACTCATAAAGTCTGCTTCATACACTTATGAGGAATTAATAATTCGGTATTCATAAAACAAATTCTGGACAAGTCTTATGATCAAGAGTTATATTTGACAATGTATTTTGAGGGAACATAAATCCTTATGATCACTATAATGTTTTATGCTCAACACCTAATGTATTATATTACACATGAATAAATTATGATCAAAAAGGAAATCATTATGCTTAGGACAAGTCAATTTTTCTTATAAACTCTAAAATATATCTTTTAGTAGGTAGCTTCAAACGAGCATCATCATTATCTAGGTAATATCTACACTTCTCCATATCATCTCATCACTTCTTATAGTGATAATTGAAATTATTTAAATAATCCCAAATCCATTAAACTCATTTTAAGGTGCTGTAGCATATAAAAAATTCAGAGTAGAATATTTTAATGAATATATCTAAAATATTAGCATTAATATTCTTTAAATGACCACAATACATCTCTATTAATATCAAACTTCAACTGGGAGTGTATAAACACTATCTATATAGAAACCAACATGCTTTTTAATTCTCCATTTGGTTCTTCTTTAGGTACCAAGGAATATATCTATCCATCTATTCTATGTACTTTTAATCTTATTCTTTTCCATTTATTTGTCATGGTATAAAATCAACTTACATGATTGTATACTCACATCTTGACCGAGATATTATATTCACATGTAGTCATATCATTCACATGATCTTTGAAAAAAAATAAAATCCAATAAATTTGGGAACATCAATGTAAAGACCCGTAAATTTCAAGGAAGTTTTTTTTTCTTAATTTTCTTTGGAATTTTACAAGAACGCAATTTCTAACGACGCCTGATTCCGAGGCCCGGTGTGCCCAGAATCATTTTCTGAAGTTTGGCTCGGGTATGTTCAGTGAACAGACGAGCATGTTTTTCTAACTTTTGAACCAGTGCCCGGAATCGAATTCTGAGGGCACCGATGAAATCGCAGCGCCGGTATTCGCTTATATATGCCTCTTCCGTAGTTGCGTTTGGTCGAGTGTGGTTTTTAATTTTCGGGCTTAAAGTTAAGAAATAAAATAATTTTGTGACAACTTTATTTTATTTCACTTAAGCCACTTGGAAGCCACTTGAATGCACTTAAATGAGGCTTGAACGAAGTTGAAATGGATAGGATACTATCCAGAAATATCCTACCCTCTTGGTAGGATATTTGTGAGGTGGGTCCCGCACGAGCCCCGCCGTTTCTTTCCGCTAAGTAACGCACCCGCGAAAACCCGTCATTATGAAAGTCAACTGATGCGTTTTCTAATTTCTTAACAGACCATTTAATTGGGCGGTTTATTTTGTAAATTAAATGAGCTGTTTCTTTCGTTGAATTAATTCAATGAATTGATGGGTGATTACTTACCCCCTTTTCGTGTGTTGGCATAATAATAAAATAAGACCAACCAATTTCTTTTGGAGGATTACTCATTGAGAGAGGATCCTTGAACCTTCAGCGTCCTTCGTGAAGAACGCGAAGAACGCGAAGAACGCCGAACCCGGAAATCGAAGATGCGATGCCGTGATCCGCGACGCCGACAAAGTTCTTCTGCGACATCTCTTCCTCCACGACAGATCTTCGATCGGCTGCTTGAGGTAAGAGTCTCGGACCTTCCTTTTTATCTCCTTTGTGGTTCTTAACCAAAACACGAATTTAATTAATTAAATTAAATCTGCTGTTTCATGGTGCGTTGAGTTCGCTGACTCAATGCCGTGTTCCGCAATGACGCGACGCCATTCCGCGACGACGCGCCGATCTCCACCTTCCGCGACGAGCAAATTCCGCGAAGAACACTCACGCACGACGTCCAGCGAGGTAGGGATTTTATATTTTGGAAATACCCCTCCTTATATTCCCGTGAACATTCTTTAAAAATTAAAGAACCGGAATCAAATAAACTATTTTATTTTATTAAAATTGTTGGTTCATGTGTTGAAAATTTTATTTTCTCCCGTTGATTATCTCTAACGCGGAGGGTGCGGGCCAAACGAACACGGCCCGACGACCCTCCGCCGTTCTTCGTTTTGTGCGGATTTGACGGGCGACGACGGAACGTGCCGCAACGGATGTTTGATGTTTCCGCAGTGAAGGATGAGTCCCGGGAGGAGCAACGGCGCAGACGGGAAGGAAAACGGGCCACCGGAGCGACTCCGGGTGCGCGAGTCGCCGGCGTGGCGGCGCCGGCAGCCGGAGGCGGCGGCGCCCGTGGACTCGCGGCCGCGTCGGTCCGGCGCGCCCGGGTGTCCAGGGCGGCACCCCGCGGGTGCCGCGGGGTTGTCACGCGGCGCCCCCCGGGTGTCCAGGGCGGCACCCCGTGGGTTCCGCGGGGTTGTCACGCGGCGCCCCCTGGTGTCCAGGGCGGCACCCCGCGGGTGCCGCGGGGTTGTCACGCGGCGCCCCCCGGGTGTCCAGGGCGACACCCCGCGGGTGCCGCGGGGTTGTCACGCGGCCCGCCCAGGTGTCCAGGGCGGCACCCCGCGGGTGGCGCGTGGTTGTCACGCGGCGCGTCCGGCTGTCCGGCCGACACAACGCGGGTGCCACAGGGGTGTCACGCGGGGCGGCGGATCCCCCCGCGTCGGCCGCTTGGCCGCTCGGCCGATCCGGGCCTACCGGGTCGGGTCGACCCGGTTCGGGACGACCCGGTTCGGGCTGACCAGGGGGGGTCGGGCCGGGTCGGCCCGGACCCGGACCCCCCCGTTTTTCGGACCGCTTTCGGTCAAATGCCTGTAACTTGAGCTACGGGCCACCGTTTGACGAACCGTCGGCGGCGCTGGTGATCTCGTTTGGAAACGGTCCCTATGAGTATACCCTATGAGAGTTCGGGGTACAGTTGATATATGGTCGGGATTGGTTCGCTCCCGAAACCAACTGGGCCCCTAAGACGAAGAGGCTAATAACTTCCAGACCAGGCATCCGATTGACGTGCCGTCTATTGCGTTGAGTTCCTCTTGACGATACGGAACTTTTGGCATACTCCACCCGAGTTTTGGACGCAGTTGGATTTAGGCCGGGTTGGATCGTACCAGAAATCCAACCGGGCCCCTGGAACGGAAAAGCTGATATCTTTTAGACATGACCTCCGTTTGACGTGTCGTCTGTTGCGTTGAGACCCCTATGATGAGGCGGTCCTTTGAGATACTTCGTAGTGGGATTTCGTGATACTTGGAGTATCAACCCGTAGCTCGTGGAGCGGACCCTCCCAGTGACGAGCTAGCGGAGTAGCAGCAGATCCTCGGCGGAGGAGCGCTTGGTTGTAACAGCATACCCTTGGCGGTGGAGCGCTTGGTTGTAGCAGCATACCCTTGGCAGTGGAGCGCTTGGTTGTAGCAGCATACCCTTGGCGGTGGAGCGCTTGGTTGTGGCAGCATATCCTTGGCGGTTGAGCGCTCGGTTGTAGCGGCAGACCCGCGGTACTCGATATAGGTGGTGCGCTTGGTTGTAGCGGCAGACCCGCGATACTGGAGACGAGCGTACGGAGTACGGAGACCGTGTAGCCGGCTGAGACCTGAAGACTGCTCGACCAACTCGACTTGGAATGAGTCGACAAGCCCAATGGATGGAGCGCCTGGTATTCGGCGGCAGACCCATGGCGGACGGAGCGCCTGGTAGTTGGCAGCAGACCCGCGGTACTCGACTGGAGGAGTACCTCTGTAGGCTATTTGGGTGAGCACCCGGTATTTGGCAGCAGACCCTTAGCGGACGGAGCGCCCGGTAGTTGGCAGCAGACCTGCGGTACTCGACAGGAGGAGTGCCTCAGCAGTCTTAGGTTAGTGAGCAGTACCTCAGAGTCGTGACAGGACCACTGTACACTTCAGAGACGGGGCTCTTCAGCAGTTATGGTTTCGATAATAAAAATCCTGGTTTGAGCTGAGTCATTGATCCTTGTGTTTCCTCTTGATTGAGATGGGTTGACTGATAATTTCGGTATATGTATGGGTATATACCTATGAGAGTTATCTGTTGAGTTTTCCTGTGTGGATTTACTGTTTACTCTCCTTCGTGGATTGTGTTGAACTATCCTGTGTGGATTTACTGTTTACTCTCCTTTGTGGATTGTGTTGTGCTATCCTGTGTGGGTATACGTTTGCTTTCCTGTGTGGACTGGGTTGTGCTTGGGCTCAGACGTTGGAGCCAAACGGGAATGGATGACTTAGGTATATGTATGGGCATATACCTAAGCCGTGTCGGATGTTACTACGTGATTCCATCATTCATATGTGGTTGATCCTTTGTGGATTTCGGGAGACCTTTGGGGGTCTCGGGGTCCCTACTGAGTAGCTTATACTCACACCTGCACGGGCTATGCCCGCACTTCGTTGTGTTGGTTGCAGACGACGGACAGCGCTGGTCGAGGCTGAGGCTTGCTGAGCGAGACGGTACCCGGAGGTGGACCTCACAACGAGATGATACCCAGAGGTGGACGTGATGACGAGACGGTACCCGGAGGTGGACGTTACGACGAGACGGTACTCGGATCTGAGGTGTCCATCTGTACCTACCCTTCAGGTGGGGACTCCAGAGGATGATCCAGGAGCAGCTTGACACCTTCCTGCCGTTTTGTCTTTTTCTTGTACTTTACAGTTGGGCTTGTATTTCCGGCCCCTTTTACTTTCAGCACTTCTATTGTACTCAGTTTACTTAGTGTTTACTTCCGCATGTACTCTGTGGTGTTTTGTTACTTTTATAAAGGAAATGCCTTCCCAGTTATCGGGAATTACGCCTTTGGTGCTAGTCGCCAGCCCCTGGCCTATGGAAGGCGGGCTTGGGGTAGTCACGGAACGGGCCCCGAGGATGGGTCGTGACAGATTGGTATCAGAGGTGGTCGGTTCTACCGCAGACTCTGATCTTTCTTCTATGTGAAGCAATAGTGTTTAGAGTATTGAGTGTGGTTATCGGTCCAGGGAGTCCAGTGTTGGTGCGGCGGCCGACGTATCCGTACACCAGGACCCTGACTTCTGATTTCTGACTTAATGCACGAAGACACTGATTGGGTGTGTGTTTCCACCAGTTTTTAAAAGTCAGATCAAACCAGGTCAGCTCACCAGGTTCTTATCGTTTGACCGTATCACATTTTTTCTTTCAGGATGCCTCCCCGCGGATGACCAGCTAGGGTTCTGAGGGTTGAGCATGGCGACAGTCCACCCAGCGACGAGGCCTCGGTGCAGGGCCCCTTGACAGCTGAGGTACCGACAGTACCTCTACCCGCCGAGCCACCGATGCTTCCAGCCGCTGACGATGCACGTCGCTTGAGCGCACTGCACGAGTTCCAGCGCCAGAGGCCACCCAGGTTCCGGGGAGAGACGGCCCCGCAGGCAGCTGAGGATTGGCTAGAGGCTGTGGTGGGAGTTTTCAGGCTAGTGAGAATACCAACAGACCTCATGGTAATCCTCACAGCGAGCCTACTGTACGCAGCAGCAAGCCGATGGTGGAGCTTGATGCTCCAGGTGCACGACGAGGCATCACTTCTATGGGCAGACTTCGAGAGCCTGTTCCGGGCAGAGTTTGTACCAGCCACCCTTTGAGCGGTGCGTATACAGGAGCTAATACAGCAGCGGCAGGGCAGCATGACAGTGGCCCAGTACTCGGAGAGATTTACGGACCTCTCGCGCTACTCTACAGATATGGTACAGGACCCGTTCTTCAGGGCCCGAACCTTCGAGCAGGGACTCACGAGAGAGATTAGAGATTCTGTAGTTCCACTCAGCATTCTGACACAAACAGGGGTGCTGGAGCGAGCCCTCTTAGTGGAGAGTTTCCTTGCTGAGCAGTCTCCAGCAGCAGGACCCACTTCTAGCCAGCATGCAGCAGAGTCTTCTGTAGCAGGCAGTAGACAGATGACGCAGAGGTCCAAGAGGGCCAGACCTACCGGTGGACGACTACACGACTCAGGCTCAGTTGTGCGGGGGAGCCGGGGTGGATTCAGAGCCAGGCGTGCCGAGAGTGGGCAGTGTTACTCCTGTGGCGGGATTGGCCACATGGCTCGAGACTGCCCGACTCGTTTTACAGATGAGCAGCAGGCGGTAGAGGGACCTCCCAGACAGAGATTCGGCCACGGTGGTCCGCAGGGTACAGGCGGACGAGGCAGTGGAGCTGGCCGAGTAGCCGATGGTGGCAGACACTTCTAGGTGTTGCCACCACCACCACCAGGAGGTCCACCCCGACCGCAGGGAGTTGGTGGACATGGGGGAGTTCAGATTCAGGCAGTTGAGGCCTTCGATCATGGATCTTTGGGAGCAGTTGGACATGAGCGGAACTAGTGGATACATATTTTGTACTTCTAGTTCCTTGTTTCTGTTGTGTAGCGTCCTTGTAATATGAGCTGCAATAATAAAAGATGCTTAACTTTGTGATGTTTTCCTTCCTATCCTCTTTTGCGTTGTTACTAAGAGGTTCCGGTTTAGACTGTTGACTTGACCCTCACTTGTGGGACATCTACTGGAGGAGACCCAGTTACCACACACTGATGCCGACAGTGTGACTCAACTCTTGAGGCGATAGTAACGGTTGGATCTCCTGGTAGTAGCATCGAGGCCTTACGACGTCATCCTTGGTATGGATTAGTACCATCCATGTCGGGATTGACTGTATTAGGCAAAAGAATGTGGTTCATTTAGGGGATGAGACCAGATTTCTCTTATCGACAAAGAAGAAATCTTGCAGCTCTTGTGGCACCTGAGATGGTCCAGGTCATCCAGGGGCGGATGAGTATAGCTCAGAGCCGGCAGAAGCCTTATGCTGACAGGAGGCGGAGACCACTAGAGTTCGAGGATGACGACCACGTCTTCTTGCGGGTCTCACCTCGACGTGGTTTACGGAGATTTGGCCGAGGCGGAAAGTTGTCTCCACGCTTCATCGGGCCCTTCCAGGTCCTCAGCAGGATTGGCGAGGTGGCTTATCGCCTGGCTCTGCCACCTCAGTTGCACCGGGTGCACGACGTCTTCCACGTATCTCAGCTGAGAAGATACGTGCATGACCCGATGCACATCTTTGACCATGGGGAGCTAGACGTGGATGATGGGGCAAATTTTACGGAGGTCTCGGTGGGGATAGAGGATCGAAAGGATCGGGTCCTACATGGACGATCGATTCCACTTGTGCGCATCATATGGCAGCACGGGAACCTCCAGGGAGCACATGGGAGCGGGAGGCTCAGATGCGTGCTCAGTACCGCCTTTGTATCCCTAGTTTGTGTTGAAGCTTTACGGGGACATAAATCCCTGTGGTGGGAGTAATGTAAAGACCCATAAATTTCAAGGAAATTTTTTTTTCTTAATTTTCTTTGGAATTTTACAAGAACGTAGTTTTTGACGGCGCCTGATTCCGAGGCCCGGTGTGCCCGGAATCATTTTCCGAAGTTTGGCTTGGGTACGTTTAGTGAACGGACGAGCGAGTTTTTCTAACTTTTGAACCGTTGTCCGGAATCGAATTCTGAGGGCACCGATGAAATCGCAGCGCCGGTATTCGCTTAGAAAGGCCTCTTCCGTAGTTGCGTTTGCTCGAGTGTGGTTTTTAATTTTCGGGCTTAAAGTTAAGAAATAAAATAATTTTGCGACAACTTTATTTTATTTCACTTAAGCCACTTGGAAGCCACTTAAAGGCGGCTTGAAAGGAGTTGAACTGGATAGGATACTATCCAGAAATATCCTACCCTCTTGTTAGGATATTTGTGAGGTGGGGCCCGCACGAGCCACGCCGTTTCTTTCCGCTAAGTAACGCACCCGCGAAAACCCGTCATTATGAAAGTCAACTGACGCGTTTTCTAAATTCTTAACAGACCATTTAATTGGGCGGTTTATTTCGTAAATTAAATGAGCTGTTTCTTTCGTTGAATTAATTCAATGAATTGATGGGTCGTTACTTACCCCATTTTCATGTGTTGACATAATAATAAAATAAGACCAACCAATTTATTTTGGAGGATTACTCATTGAGAGAGGATCCTTGAACCTTCAGCCTCCTTCACGAAGAATGCGAAGAACGCGAAGAACGCCGAACCCGGAAATCGACGACGCGACGCCGTGATCCGCGACATCGACAACATTCTTCTGCGACGTCTCTTCCTCCACGACGGATCTTCGATCGGCTGCTTGAGGTAAGAGTCTCGGACCTTCCTTTTTATCTCCTTCGTGGTTCTTAACCAAAACACGGATTTAATTAATTGAATTAAATCTGCTGTTTCATTGTGCGTTGAGTTCGCCGACTCAACGCCGTGTTCCGCTACGACGCGACGCCCTTCCACGACGACGCGACGATCTCCACCTTCCGCGACGAGCAAATTCCGTGAAGAATGCTCACGCGTGACGTCCAGCGAGGTAGGGATTTTATATTTTGGAAATACCCCTCCTTATATTCCCGTGAAAATTCTTTAAAAATTAAAGAACCGGAATCAAAGAAACAATTTTATTTTATTAAAATTGTTGGTTCATGTGTTGAACATTTTATTTTCTCCCGTTGATTATCTCTAACGCGGAGGGTGCGAGCCAAACGAACACGGCCCGATGACCCTCCGCCGTTCTTCGTTTTGTGCGGATTTGACGGGCGACGACGGAACTTGTCGCAACAGATGTTTGATGTTTCCACAATGAAGGATGAGTCCCGGGAGGAGCAACGACGCAGACAGGAAGGAAGACGGGCCACCGGAGCGACTCCGGCGGCCTGCGGAAGCCGACGGCCGGAGGCTGGAGGCGGCGGCGCCCGTGGACCCGCGGCCGCGTGGGTCCGGCGCGCCCGGGTGTTTAGGGCGGCACCCCGTGGGTGCCGCGAGGTTGTCACGCAGCGCCCCCCGGGTGTCCAGGGCAGCACCCCGCGGGTGCCGCGGGGTTGTCACGCGGCGCCCCCGGGTGTCCAGGGCGGCACCCCGCGGGTGCCGCGGGGTTGTCACGCGGCGCCCCCGGGTGTCCAGGGCGGCACCCTGCGGGTGCCGCGAGGTCGTCACGCGCCGCCCCCCGGGTGTCCAGGGCGGCACCCCGCGGGTGCCGCGGGGTTGTCACGCGGCGCCCCCGGGTGTCCAGGGCGACACCCCGCGGGTGCCGCGGGGTTGTCACGCGGCGCCCCCGGGTGTCTAGGGCGACACCCCGTGGGTGCCGTGGGGTTGTCCCGTGGCCCGCCCGGGTGTCAAGGGCGGCACCCCGCGGGTACCGCGAGGTTGTCACACGGCGCGTCCGGCTGTCTGGCCGACACCCCGCGGGTGCCGCAGGGGTGTCACGCGGGGCGGCGGCTCCCCCCGCGTCGGCTGCTCGGCCGAGCTGAGCCGGACCGGCCCTGGATGGGCCAACCGGGTCGGACTCAGGTAAGGTCAACCTGGTTCGGGATGACCCGGTTCGGGCCGACCAGGGGGGTCGGGCCGGGTCGGACCGAACCCCCCGGTTTTCGGACCGCTTTCGGTCAAATGCCCGTAACTTGAGCTACGGGCCTCCGTTTGACGAACCGTCAGCGGCGCTGGTGATCTCATTGGGAAACGGTCCCTATGAGTATACCCCATGAGAGTTCGGGGAACAGTTGATATATGGCCGGGATTGGTTCGCTCCTGAAACCAACAAGGCCCCTGGGACGAAAAGGCTAATAACTTCCAGACCAGGCGTCCGATTGACGCGCCGTCTGTTGCGTTGAGTTCCTCTTGACGATACGTAACTTTTGGCATACTCCGCCCGAGTTTTGGACGCAGTTGGATTTCGGCTGGGTTGGATCGTACCAGAAATCCAACCGGGCCCCTGGAACGAAAAAGATGATATCTTTCAGACATGACCTACGTTTGACGTGCCGTCTGTTGCGTTGAGACCCCTATGACGAGGAGGTCCTTTGAGATACTTCTTAGTGGGATTTCGTGATACTTGGAGTATCAACCCGTAGCTCGTGGAGCGGCCCCTCCCAGTGACGAGCTAGCGGAGTAGCAACAGATCCTCAGCAGAGGAGCGTTTGGTTGTAGCAGCATACCCTTGGCGGTGGAGCGCTTGGTTGTAGTAGCATACCCTTGGCGGTGGAGCGCTTGGTTGTAGTAGCATACCCTTGGTAGTGGAGCGCTTGGTTGTAGCAGCATACCCTTGGCGGTGGAGCACTTGGTTGTGGCAGCATATCCTTGGCGGTGGATCGCTCGGTTGTGGCGGCAGACCCGCGGTACTCGATAGAGGTGGTGCGCTTGGTTGTAGCGGCAGACCCGCGATACTGGAGACGAGCGTACGGAGTACGGAGACTGTGTAGCCAGCTGAGACCTGAAGACTGCTCGACCGACTCGACTTGGAGTGAGTCGACTAGCCCAGTGGACGGAGCGCCCGATATTCGGCGGTAGACCCACGGCGGACGGAGCGCCTGGTAGTTGGTAGCAGACCCGCGGTACTCGACTGGAGGAGTACCTCTGTAGGCTATTTGGGTGAGCGCCCGGTATTTGGCAGCAGACCCTCAGCGGACGGAGCGCCCGGTAGTTGGCAGCAGACCCGCGGTACTCGACAGGAGGAGTGCCTCAGCAGTCTTAGGTTAGTGAGCAGTACCTCGGAGTCGTGACAGGACCACTGTACATTTCAGAGACGGGGCTCTTCAGCAGTTATGGTTTCGATAATGAAAATCCTGGTTTGAGCTGAGTCATTGATCCTTTTGTCTCCTCTTGATTGAGATGGGTTGACTGATAATTTCGGTATATGTATGGGCATATACCTATGAGAGTTATCTGTTGAGTTTTCCTGTGTGGATTTACTGTTTACTCTCCTTTGTGGATTGTGTTGAACTATCCTGTGTGGATTTACTGTTTACTCTCCTTTGTGGATTGTGTTGTGCTATCCTGTGTCGGTTTATGTTTGCTTTCCTGTGTGGACTGGGTTGTGCTTGGGCTCGGACGTTGGAGCCGAACGGGAATGGATGACTTAGGTATATGCATGGGCATGTACCTAAGCCGTGTCAGATGTTACTACGTGATTTCATCATTCATCTGTGGTTGATCCTTTGTGGATTTCGGGAGACCTTTGGGGGTCTCGGGGTCCCTACTGAGTAGCTTATACTCACCCCTGCACGGGCTATGCCCGCACTTCGTTGTGTTGGATGAAGACGACGGACAGTGCTAGTCGAGGATGAGGCTTGCTGAGCGAGACGGTACCCGGAGGTGGACCTCACGACGAGATGATACCCGGAGGTGGACGTGACAACGAGAAGGTACCCGGACGTTGACGTTACGACGAGACGGTACCCAGAGCTGAGGTGGCCATCTGTACCTACCCTTCAGGTAGGGACTCCATAGGATGATCCAGGAGCAGCTTGACACCTTCCTGCCATTTTGTCTTTTTCTTGTACTTTACAGTTGGGCTTGTATTTCCGGCCCCTTTTACTTTCATCACTTCTGTTGTACTCAGTTTACTTAGTGTTTACTTCTGCTTGTACTCTGTGGTGTTTTTTTACTTTTATAAAGGCAATGCCTTCCCAGTTATCGGGATTTACACCTTTGGTGCTAGTCGCCAGCCCCTGGCCTATGGAAGGCGGGCTTGGGGTAGTCACGGCACGGGCCCCGAGGACGGGTCGTGACAATCAATATCCCATTTGTGTTTCTTGTGAAAATACATATATAATTGTGAAAATAATATCATCTCTACCTTTTTGATAATAAATGAAATGGTTAATATTTTCCCCCTTTTTCAAAAAACATATAGGGTTCATGATCTAAAATATTATTCCCTTTCAATTTATAATACCAATTGAGATGAATGGTTATAACAATTGAGATGAGTTAAGAAGTCTGGGAAGGTGATTCTTAAAATTCCTCTCCCTTTTATGATATCACTTGGGGGATCCCAAGAAAAAAACATTTATTAAAAATTGAAAGTGATTGTTGGAATTATAAAACAACATGCCATCATTTAAAGTTACTTGGAATTACATTTCTCCTAGAGATATTCCATAAAAAATAAACTATAAGTATATGTGAGAAATCTATTTTCCTAAAACAAGTGTCTCTGGTTTATAAAGAAGGCTATCTATATTTTCACCACATGTGATACTAATTTCTATTCTTCTCACTTTGGGAATGTAAATAAATGTTTTCAAAAATTATTAGGAACCTCCACTAACATAGTAAAATACATAGAAACATTTCAATCACTAAGTATTCCCCACACGGTAAGATAATAACCCCATTAAAAAATAAAATATATACATGTAAAAAAATATATGAGATAATAAAGTTATACACCATCCTTTATAATTTTAAGGGGATTTAAATATTTATAGAATAAAGAAAATTTAATTTATCTCTATAAGATTCAAATATTTTATATTCAACCCTTACGACATACTCTCCAGCCTTTATAACATTCTATATCCATCTTAATGACCACAAAAAACAAATATATATATATATATATATATATGGGGTTCTGGTGGATCTTCCAATAGATCTTTAATTTGGGAAACATGGTTGATATATGTTTTAAAACCCAAAAATTCATTATCTTATTGTCCTAAAATATGTTCATCTCATCATGATTTATTCTTCTTTAATTTTTCTCTCAATTTACCTTTGAGTAGAATGGGATTATTCTTGTATTCACCTTTATTATTAGTTAGAGTGTCATTATTCATGGTATGAACAAGCATAATTAGATTATTTTTAAATTACTAGAATGATCCTTCAAATTCCAATTATTTTGGCCCTATGATTCTAATATCAGTAGCCTGATGATTATATCTCTAGCAGAGTGTCTAATTATTCTTTAAAGTGGAAATTCTTAAATTTGATCTCACAAATTGTTTACCATTTTGTTTCATTTTCCCTAGAAAATAGGCATACATCGAATAAAAAACTATTCAAACTAGATTCCCATCCAACACATATCTTTATTATCTTTTGTTTTTCTCTTATTTTGATGATGAACTACTTGTTCACAATGAGTTAAAACTACCAACATGATCTTTGAAAACACCTGGGGGTAAATTAAGTATTGAATAATTTAGAAAAATTCAAAATTTTTAGTTGATTATTTTAACCCTTTTCAATTAAACATCTATTACAATTTATAGAAATTTTATATATGTCATTTTTTACTAGGAAACTATCTATCACATGCATTCAAGTAAAGAACATAAAAGAAACATGGTACTTTTACAAAGTTTAGTTAAAATAATGACTTTATGTCATGATTGGTTATTCAACCCAATCATGAATTCTCCACTATAATAAACTATAAATTAATATGGGTGGTGTTTTCCGCACAAAAAATATGTCTCACAGTGATTATAATTCTAGAATCTCAAATGACTTGTTTTTATAGAGTTGCACTAGACTTATTTTAGAAGCTTCACAGTATTTTCTTTGAGTATCATGGTGATATCCCTTCATACCCTGAGTCACATAGGTTTTATGGAGTCACACCATATATATTCATGTGTTAATTTTTAGTTCTTCTTGTAAGTGTATCTATAAACCCGTATTGGATACTTCTGTATCAATAAAATATATCTCCATAAGCTCAAAATCGGATTCTTCAAATGCCTGAAGATCATAAAAAATACTCTATAACTTGATCACCACTTGAAAATTATATTCAGCAATCTTTAGAGCCTACACATATAGCTTAATCTCTAATCAGCCATTGAAAGCCTCAACACATAATGTAAACAACATAGTACAGTCATTCTTTCATCTTTTCTTCTTCTTATAGTCACGACTCAACGATGAAAAGATTATACTTACTCTTATTCTTTGATAATTAGTTGTTCTAACTCCTAAACATAGAATTGTGTCCTTATTTGTATTCTTCTTGTTATTCTTATTATTCGTCAATATCATTCATTAATATTTTTTATATATCAACACAATATCTCTTGTCTTCTTTTTTTATGAACACATGTTGTAATACCTAATACATTTCTGTAGTATGTAAAAACCATATACTGGACTATCACAAAAAATTCCCTTAAATATAATTTATTCATGATTTTATTTAATATAAAAATTTCAGAATTTTAAATTTAAAAAATAACTTCATATTTAAATTCATCACATCAAAATTAACAAAGTATGAATTTGTGAACTTTTTCTAAAAATGTTAGTTTTGGTAGAAAACTTCTATTTTCAAGAAACATTTAATTTTTATGAATTTACCATTGTATAATAATAAACTAGAAGTGTAGAAAAAATTATGAATTTAAGGAATAAAATTATACATGTTACAATATTATTTTCACTTATAAAAACTACGGAAAACATTTTTAATATTAATTAAAATGTAACTTTAATAAAAAACAAACTTTGTTCTTTTAATTGAATTAAGTATTTTTAAGAAAGATTCAGTTTTTTATATCCTTGAAAGACTAAGATCCTTTATTTATTTTATAAATACTCAATTAAGGACATTAAAATTAGAATCCAAAATAGTTTTATAGTAAATAAAACTTTAATGCGTAAATACATTATTTCTCTAAAAATGGGTTTTATGAGATTAAGTGTATTTATTTAAAATAAATAATTTGTCCTATATACATTTTAATTAATTAAATTATTATAAAAGTTAATATTATAAGTTTAAAATTAGTTAAAAGTTTCAATCTTGATCTTTTTTATTAAAATTAATTACTAACTTTAGAAATTAATAACAAAGGTAAAAGTAAATTAGGGTAAAAGTAAAAATTTATACAAAAAACCCATAAATCACAAAAGGTTATCTAAAAAAGGATTAGTTAATGTATTTTTCTACTGAAAATAATTTTTCTATCCTCCGGTTCCCCTTTTTTCTTTTGACACATGAATAATAACCTTATATTATTTAGAATGTAAGGGTTACTCCCAAAACAACCCTACCCTTCACATAAAAATCGGTAACATATTCACCACACCAATAATCACTTATATTTATAATTACCTATTATATTATATATATTTACTCTCTCTAGAAAAATCACTATGAAAATTGACCTTTTCAATTTTAATTATCCCAATCACTTCAAATTCAAGGAGACTCATAAGGAAAGTTCTATTCCCTAACATGAGTATTATCAACTACTTAATTTCCGTCATAATTATATTCCTTCAAATTTTTTCTAGAAACTCAATTATAATGATATTATTATCATTTATATATATTAATGTTACAATATTAATGTTATGATAATTATTTATTCATATACCTCATCCATTAAGGAAAACAAATCATTGTTCATGCGTTGTACGAACTACCACCTACACGGCATAACATATTTCATTTTCCTTGACCATATTTTAAGGTTGGAAGTTAGGATGGTGTTAAAGGATAAATATTATATTTTTTATATAATTATAGCTATTCTATGACAAATTTAATATCATATTAAAGGTATTAATAATAGGTAATCATTGTTAATATAATCGTTTAAAATAAGCGTACTAAGAGGATAATATTTTATCCAAATTTTGTAATGTTTTAATACCCCTTACATATTATTATAATTGATCAAAAATATAATATATCTCAATAATAAACAACTATTATTATTATTATTATTCTCTAATAATGATATTACAACATAACCACTTAATAATCATTCCTTAAATCCAGGTATGATCATGTCTGGGTCGGTTTAACCACCTACTTGAACAATACATTATATTTAGACCCTTAATGACTATTGGAAAACAATTATTTCTATAATATGATATAAATTTTATAATAAATACTTTTTTTATATTATATCATTATCTATTTCATCATTTAAAGAAACACCCTCCATTCGTCAAAAATCACCAAAACATGCTTATTATTGACATCATATTGAAGGATAAGGTATAAAAAAAATCATGATATGAATTTTAAAAATATTAAATTAATGTAAATAATCCATAAGAATAAATTTAAATACATATTAATAATATAATTTTTAAAAATAATGAATCCGAAACCTGTTATTATGAAACCAACATAAATGATCAAAACTATAGAAAATGACATGGATGATTAGAATAATTCATACAAAGAAAAAAATTTATAAATATTATGAATAAAATTATACACGAGTAATATTATTAATTAATCTATTAAGATATATATGTTTATTATACATGATTTTGAGGTATGTTTTAGGAATTTAGGATAAAGGGTAATTGATTTTTTGTCTTAAATTATTCTCTCTAAGAAATTTATCAAATTATTAATATAAATTACCTTTGTTGGTGTCTATAGTACATTTTTGGAAATTATATCAGGACATGAATTAAAACATGGTATTTTAAGATTAAATTTAATTCCTTTATTTCAACAGGTTAGGATTTAATTGTTACCCAATCCATAAGTGTGTGTTTTCTATCTCAATTTTCATTCTTTGGGAATCATGCTATAATAAATACCAATTTTATTTCATGTGGTGCATACATTTCTAGGAAAGAATATTTTTACATGCTAATAATGAAATTTAATGGATTTACATGTATATATTTTTATCCATCTCCCATATTATTTTTATTCAATATTTACTATTTCCATGGAGGAAAACCCATCCTATGTTTTGGTAAAGTAAAAGTGTGTGTAATTTCATTGAAAATTCATCTATGTCTAGATACTTTAACCTGGATAACCCAACAAATTTAAGTTTCTCTCACCCCTATATTTCACTGATAAGGGTATAAAAAATTACTTTGATGGTACCCCATTAATTCTAACATGACTAACATATGTTATTATAGACATACACATCATTCTATAGAATGAAGAAGTATATGATTTCTGAATTTATGAATATATAGATAAAAATATATTATTTAATAAAAGGTAACTTAGGGAACATTATGATAGTTCTTGATGAATATTATGGTTACTGCATTTGATTTTATCATGTGAGAGGTGGGACCTAGATTTATGTATCTCTTTGATGCATCGATAGATCTCATGAGGCAAAACCGGCTAGGTTTTAGTGTACATCCCTTTTAATGAGAGGATAGTGTATTTTTAAGGCCTTAAAAACAAATTTTTGTTATTTTAAATTATGAATTCAATAATTATGATATGAATGGTTATTTTTATCTATTTTGTTAATTTATTATTAGGGATAATGAATGCCCTCAGTTTTCATGTGATTATATATTTATGTTGTTCATTTCTTCTTTAAATATCACTTTTTATAGGATTATGTTATATAAGATTCCACTATATGTTAACCCTTACTGATAATTTTATGTCACCCTTATTTATTTTAATTTCCCTAGGTATTATAGAGTACGATTAATTATTATTTTAAGGAAATTATGGAAGAGATAATAATGTTATCGCAATGTATTTATGTTATACCTTATGTTTTCAAGTGAAATTCACATACCTAGGATTATAAGACTACTAATGTTTTTCAATATTTTCAAAATATTGTATTATATAACAATAATGTAATATAATTACTAGATTTAGGTTTTTTGGAGTTTAGGATATTATGAATGAGAAGTAGTGATCAATTATTATATTTGTATTTCATCATAATCAACCTTCTTGAGTACATGTGACATAATTTATGTGCATAAAATTTCTTCCAAAAAAATTTAAAAAAAATAAATTGAATGTCGAGTGGATATTCTAGTAGCCATCCATAATGCATCATAATGGAATACCAATTTTGGGTTCCCATGTAACTTTAAACATTTCTTATTCGAATCAAGGTATATCTTTAGAATACTCTCATTTAGTGTTTTATTTTTATAAAGTGTCTAAAAAAAATATCAAAATATCAATATTAGTTGTGAAAACATCCTCGTAAATAATTATACACTAAAATACACATCTTATAATTTCCACAAATTTATAAAATATAAAACACTTCAATTATATCAATGACATGAAACTCAATTAAGGATTTTATAGAATCCCAACATTTCTTATATTTTGTTTTAGAACACTAAAATATCCCAAGTTCATGATCACATAAAAAATTATAAAAAATAGATCTATATTTGATTCTTATTCATCTATATTATTATTTGAATCTTGATAAATCTATTTTCAATATTAAATAATATATTTAATGGATCTATTCTTTCAAATTTACTCAAAATAAACATAGATTATGGATTGTATGAGCACTATGATTTTTAGAACTCAGAAAAACAACATAAGAATCATATGAATTCAATTTATTATTAGAACTAGTAGCTCTAGAATTATATAGAATTTTACCCAGTATATATAGAAAATCACGCTACATGAATACTAGTGAGGAATTCGCATACATGAATATTTGGCATGTGGGGATCTTCTTATGTCATGCTTCACATATCCCAATCTGGATATTTGATTCTTTATTACCAATTTTCCCCCTTAAGTCACTCAAATATGGTTCATTTGTCCATATGACTTGATTAATAAATTTGGGGCTTCATTCAACGTTTCAATATTGAATTTGTATACATATAAAAATTTAGCTATGTGGATTCCCGTAAATGGTTCATTTAGTTACATAGATAAATTTAGCTACAAGGATCTTCATGTATAAAAGTATTTGCATATATGGTGTATTTTTATATATCGATTTGGATATGTACTAGAAATCACATATGAAATTCTTTCCATACGTAGAAATTATGGTACATATAATATTAGGCATATCCATTTTCTAGAATTCTTTTTATTACAAACCAACCCTCCTACAATCCATCAATAATTATTTTAAACCGCTCAAAAACATATCAAAACACCATTGTGAATTTATGAAATTTTCTAAACCACTTTCAAATGATTCCCAAGAACTTTATAACTACTAAAACTCTACCTTTTTTGTTCCTAAATTTCGTGCACTACATTCTTGATTTTAGTCAACCCAAAACTTCATCCAAGGTGTTTGTTTCAATATGTATTTCAGCAATCATATAAAACAAAAAAACTAAGATGGACTCTATTAAATTACATGTGTATAAAAACTACAATCAATTATCCTTTTGAATTATTATTATAATAGCTCTTATAAATATTCATAATAACCATCACTATTTCTATTCCAATTTATTAATGATAAGTATTATTCACGTTAGAACTTTTCATGGACATAAAGATCACATATTTCAATAATATGATGTTACAAGGATACTTGTAATATATCCATTTAGGTGTTCTATGTATCAACCTCTTCCGAAATCATTTTCCCATAATCTAAACACCATTTCCTTGTACATAGATTCCAACTCTTCAAAACATAAAAATGATGTTCACAATAATTTAAACCATAGAAACAATTAACATATCCATAAAATATAACGCTAAAATATTATAATGGTTAGGATCAAACCTGAATCTATCCAAAAGGTATTAAATGGAAACCTACTCTTCATAATATTTTATGAATATTTTATGGGAAAAACTCATCTTCTTTGGTTGGTGGATAATCAAATCATCACCAAAGTCTCTTAGACAACTATTCACATGCATATTGATAAAAAACAAAAAACAAAAATCCAAATGAAACCTCATTCCCCACATTGGATTTTTTCCATGATTTGAACATCCAATAGCTTTATATGGATGTAAATATCTATTATATTTTCACTTTTATTCTCCCCTTAATGTTGAAAAATACAAAGGAGTAAAATATTTCTCCCACTTATTTTAAGGGTGATCTTACCCAATTGAAATAAATCTTATTCTCCCCATAATCTTATACCATCCTTAGATAAGGAAGGAACCATATACATATTAAAAATGATCCATTAGTTAATAAATATAATTATACTTTGGAAAACCTAGTGTATAAAAAAGAGTACATAACCTAAACATGAAATCTATCCATTACATTTTTCAGTGTAGTCAAAACACAAATGTTTCTATTCTGTGTGGCTTTACAAAAAAAATTTCAAAAAATTTGCAAACCTATACTTGTCTTATCAAACAAATTAGTATATTCCATTTCAAGTAAATTAATTCCCAATTTTTTAGACTAACAACCCCCTTAACTATTATAATAAAAAGAAATCATAAAAGGTCTAATAGATTGAGAACCGTATCTCAAACATGAGAATGTGTCTCAGACATCCATATTTTAGAATTTAGGATTATAATAAATATCTATAAGACTTCACTTATTCAATTTATCCCCCTAAAGGAGTGTAGTCTAACCTTCATGACCATAATTTCATGCCATCAATAACAAGATCCAATAATTTGATACTAATTTATGTCTGATACAAATTTGAAATATATTCCACCATGATGGTTATTCTTTGTAGTTTTATAAATATAAAAAATCTCCTTCAAACATCACCTATAATCCTTAGCATCGAAATAAAATTAGAGTTGTTTTGGGAATAAGGTATACTTTATTAGCACATTTTTTGTTGAATTTAGGATAAGATATATCACCTAACCAAATTTAATTTTTTAATTATCTAAATTTTTTTATCTTTATTAATTCATCCATTTTAAGTTACCAAAAATGTTTTTCATTGGGAAACATTTTTGTGTTTTGATTTAAATCATTATTCTTAACTGGATTGGAATTAATTTTTTGTGCAATAATAAAAATTTACATTTTGATGAGTTCTCCAACCTCATTGTTTCTTCTAGATGATTTGTACTTATGACCATATGCTATTGGTTTCGTGCACCTATTAATTATTTAGTGTGTAATAATTATTTTTAGTAATATACTTTTCAATAGGGAAAAATGGTGATATACCTTTATCACATTAAAAATACCTTTGACTCAAGAGGACCATTATAAAATTGTAAGAAGTATCCCTAGGAACATAAATTCATCCATACATGATTTTTCCTATTATGTGAATCCTATTTAATTTATAAAATATTTTTTCACAATTTTAGCTTTACTCCCCTATATATTGAATTTATATGATATTCTTATGCTAAAATGTTGTCCCAATAATCTCTTTCTATATGCCCAAACATATTGAATTACTGAAAATAGTCTACAAACCTCATTTTTTTGTTTTTGTAGTTGATTGTCTAGATTTTCCAAATTTACGTGCTTTATATATTTTAGATGTTCAACCATATTTTTAATATCGGTTTGGGGGGATTATCTTTTGAGAATTACTCACTTCCACCATTGATACATTGATTGGTTTACCAAAAATTTCTGAAACCACATTTATGTAGAATTTATATAGATACTTAGGATTAACATAAATGGATATTACATCATTTAAGATAAATAATCACCACATTAACAAAAATAAATACCTATGGACTATAATAGATTAGTGTCTTTGGAAACATGGAACAAAATATTTTAACATGGTAAAAGATCTTCAATGTTTCCCACAAATAAAATCACCATTATTACTTATACATAAAAAATTTGTTCATTACATGGGGAAAGGAAATAGAAGAAAGGGGTGAGGTCAGATAATTTTTAATGGTAAACAAAGGATATACATAAGCATAACATGAGCATAAGTGTATAATAACTCGAGATTAACATTACAAAATCACACCCTACATATCAAAGATCATATTAATGATTCATGTAATAAAAATTTGTAGTTCATAAGACATGAATGATAAAGGAATCAAGATCATAATCTATGAAATCATTACATTGGAATAAGACATAAAATTTTTGTCAGACACAAAAGCATATAAATTGATTACCATAGTAGCCAAGTAATTGCTATGAAGTCCATATTGGTAGTATGGGTTCAGTCCCCATAACATATTGGTTGTCTTGGTTCACTCCCATGACCATCTTAGTAGTCAAGGTTCACCCCAATACCATTATAGTGGAAAAAGTCCTTTACTAATATGAGTTCACTCCCCATTCCTACCATCTGTACCTCATGGAATATAAATCGTTAAGTAATTCATTGGAGAGTGATATTGGTCCCACCTATGCCATAATGTAATAGTACATACATGTAGCACCAAATCATAAAAAATAACATCATAACCCCTGAAATGAAATGGGTATCATTAACATGTAATCATTTCACAACTGATAGAAAAGAGACAGGTTTCACAATCATTTCATTAAAGAATAACCTATGAAAAGAAGCAGATTTCATAAACATATAACCCTTTAAAGATAAATGAGTTTCATAAATATCATTCCATAAAATCAAAAACCATTTAGAGAAATAATATGAATAGATCCTTTGGATCATGTCCCCAAAATTTAATGAGTAACACCAACAGGTGTCATCATTGAATGAAAATATTTTTTAAATATATTTAAAAAACATTTCATGTGAAAATTATTTTTATGCTTTGAGTTTTTTTAAAACATAAAACATTTTAAAGACCATTTTACTTTAAAATAACCATCATAACTTAAAATTAATCCTAAAAACTTTTTGAAATCATTTTTCAGTGAAAACATATAAAATTATCTTAATGAAATTTAGAAAATAATTTTCCTTGAAAAACTAGAAAAAACATTGAAAATTTTTTGAAAACCATTTCCTTTGAAAAGTTATAAAATAAGCTAAAAAATTTGAAAACCTTTTAATTTGAAAGTAATTTTAAAAATTATCAAATAATCTTTCAAATTATTGAAATAATTTTCTTTTATAACATATAAGTGAAGATTTGAAAATCCTTTAAAACACTTTTTAAACACAATTTATTTCAAAAAATATTTTATATGAAAAACATTTTAAAATAAACACTTTTGATGAATATTATGAAAAATATTTTATTTTGAAAAATAACATTGTAAAATTATAAAGTAACAAATAAGGAAATGATTGTCCTGATGGTGAGTAAGTCTGTACATGTCTAACATTCCTTTAACACATTAAATGTTTTTAATGTACCTTGACTGGAAAACAACAAGAAGAATAATTTTAAAATTATTTTTTAAAAGGAAATACATGGTTACAAATTTCCTTTCAACATCATAGGATAATAGTAAAACAATTTTGAAAATAATTTTAGAAAACATGGGTTTGAAAGAACACATATTTGTAATTGAAATAACACATAATGTCTAATTTTTACGAACTATTTTTTAATTATATTAAGTACCAAAGAGTGAAAAATGGTACCTTTACTTGGATATAACATGTATAACAAGAGGGTATTAAATATTTTATATTTATAGAGATATGGATCATAATATTTCATCGATGGAATCATAATTATAAATAATCTCAATAAGCAATGAGATTATAGCAATAAGCTATTAACACATCGTTAAAATTGAATCATAATAAAATAGAAAGAATAAAATTAAATAAAGATTAAAATATCATGAAAAGAAGGATATTCTGGATATAACATGTCAAAGTTAGTATATAAACCTCATAGAAAAATAAAAGGGCATAACATGGCTTGTGTCTCAAAGAAGGGAAATTGAGATAAAATTAATTTACTAATTTGTTTACTTTTGAAACATAAACCCCATAAAAGAAAAATCATAAAATGGATATTTAAATACACATAAATTTAAGTATAAGAATCATATAATACATCCATTAGAAGTATATACACCACAGAAGACAAATGAGTGGTGAATAAGTCATGTATCTCATGAATATAAAAAGTGAAATGAGAAAACCATTACCTTATGTCTTGACTTTATTTATACATGTTCAAAACTTATGTATAATAAATATAATTTTAATATAAATATACAAAAGAACCATATTATTATATCTAATAACATATATTAATTTATTAAGACATTATATTACTTTTTAATTATGAATTAAAGGTTAATGTTACGTTTTGGGTATTATCCACATTGTTTTTCTTAAATGTTTTGACGAGTTATCCTTGAATATCTCACTTAGATCATGATTTAATCATTTGAATATTTTAAAAAATTAAATAAGTATCATAAAAATTAAGTATATAAATATTTATGATAATCTATAAAATATATAATTATGAAATGTAATATACTATTCATGGAGACGATATGTCATATATAAGCATAAATGTTTGTTTCTTTTTATTGTCATATTAAAAATAATAAAGTAAATAAAGTAAATAAAATATATTTATATATATTACATAATTACAGTAGCATTATTATGTCATATATATCATATAACTTCACTAAACCCATCTTTAATACATTCCATGTAACGTGTGAATGAATCACATCACTTTGAGGAGGTAGTAGTCCACACATACACAAACAAATTTATCACATTTTCACAAAATAGAAACCATGAAGGTATGTTTTATATAAAAATTAAAGAAGAATAAATATATAATAAATGTAATATATATCATATAAAATCATTGTTTAAATAATAATTACCAATCAATATATGTGGTAAAGGAAAAATGAAAAAAATCATTTCGTGGGGCAGTAGTTCACCGTAAACAAGAATATTATGTTCATTACCAATTAGATGGAAGTGTGTGTAAGTGTAGGTAGAAAAATAATAATAAAAACATATTAGTATATTTAGTATACTTATGTTATTATATAATCCTGGAATATGAATAGTTGATGGGGTGGATAATGAAAATAAAATAAAAGGATATTGAGGAAGAATGTTACATCTTCTTTGGGTAACTCCTTTGGGTTTGCACCAAAGAGATTCCTTGGATTCCTTTATGAAAACATGGGATATTATAAGATTTAGCGGGGGGGGGATATTTTGGGATATTATTATAGTATAGGTTTGGAGAAGAAAAGGTATTTATATGTGTGAATAATTGGGAGGGGTGTGTGCCTTTTTATAGTGAAGGAGGAGTGACATTTTATAATTTTTTGAAAAGGGAATTTCACCCAAGATTTTCCCATATTAAGTGGCTCAAATAATAGTAAAAATTATATCCCATGGACTATATAGGGTTTAAATATTTCCATAAAATATTTTTTTTAAATTTTATAGGTCATTATGTAAATTAATTTTAATGTTTATTCCATTGTTAAATACTTCCTTTTCTTAATCGTTGTAATTAATTTTAATCACTTTCCATAATATTTGTAGTAAAAATATAATTTAAATTATTATAAATATTAAATTATGGAGATTGAAAATATTTAAACCAATTTTCCAAATTCTAATCACAGAATTAAAAAAATATAATTTAAATTTAATCCCATAGACGGAACGATAGAGCCAGTTTTTAATATAAAAATGTTCAAAATTTTGAAAAAAATTTATATCCAATTTCAATATGAAAATAGTTCCAATGATATATATAATATTAAGTGATTTATAATTTATCAAATTATACTTTAAAAACAAATTAAAATAAAATTTAATTATATTAATTAATTAGGTGAAAAATTATTTTGGAATTAAAATTTAGTGTTTTTCAATATTCATAAAAAAAATAAAACTTCTTCGAAAAATACCAAAAATTAACCCAAAATAAATTTTGATATTCTGATTCCAAAAGTGATGTTTATTTTGTAAAAAAATTACAAAATTATAAAAAATCATATTTAAAAAGGGTTTTATATTAAATGTTTTTAAAATCACATATTAAAAAATACATCTTTTTATTCATAAATTTTGATCTATTATTATCTTATACCTATAATATATATTGTTTGAGTATCAAAAATATTTATTGAATATATAATATATAAATTTTATTGAATATATTAATCTGAGTGGGTTTTTTAATTTTTTGAGATAAAATTGTGTTTGTACATAGAAAAATAGTTTTCTTAGAAAAGTTATTTCTTTATTTTCCAATAGTTCTTACATTCAATTATAATAATTGATACCCAAAAGATTAATTTTATATAAATGTTTAAATCATATTTTGTTAATTTATTTAATCTTAGTTGCGAATTCAATCCAAATGGATAGGCTGTAGCTATAATAATATTTTAATAATCATATTAATAATATGTTGTTGTTTGGTAAAACTAAGCCTTACTTGTAACACAAGCTATCGATGAGGCTCAATATTGTCTGTAATACAAGAAAAACATAATTTTTTATGTACCTTAATCTAATCTAAGTGTTGTGTTTGGTTCAAGATTAACTTGTAATTGTTTATAATGCAAGACAGACTTAGTGCTTATATATATAAAGCTATATTCAATGTTTCTTGAAATGAAAATTATTTAATGATTAAATTAATTCAAAATAAAATAAATCACCAAATATAAAGGGGTTACATTTTCCACCCATTAAAATGAATTTAACCCTCAAAATTTTTCTGGGTTATCAAATTTTTAATAATTGAAATTTTCTTTCATATAAACCCACATCGTTTAAATGAGTAATAAAACTTACTTTAAAAAGGGGATGATGCAAACATGATGGATACCAAAATTAACTCATAAATAGGTTTCCAAATAGTAGATCATATGTGGTAATGGAATATTGAAAATTGAAGAAAAGAGTAAATAATTATAGGGACTAATAAATTTCATTTATCACCAATAATTGAATGGTTAATGGAATGTAAATGGCCTCATAAAAATAAATCAATGATAATTTATGAGTCCATGGGTTCAATAGAAAAAAAGGTTTTAGGATAAATATTTTTCAATATCCTTTTTTCTAGGGTTCAGTAATATTTTTACTATTTAAGAAAATAAGTAAATATACTTGATTTTATTTGTTTTCATATCCTCAGTCTCACCCTTTGGTTATGCATTTCTTGATTCCCACTTCATCTCTTACTCTAATAAATGAATGTGACTTTTTCATTCCTGAAGTACTAAAAGATCACTAGGTAGTGTGATAATTCATTCCATTTTCATTAGTTATAATCACAATAAAAATTGTTAACATAGGTTATTAATCATGCATAAATACTAATATGGTGAGAGAATACATTAATCTCATAAAATTCATTGGCTATTTCAATTAATATTTCAATAAATGGTTAACCTTATAATCATTCCAAAATGTGAAATTAAAAAACTTTAGAAATAAAACCACTAAATTTCTCAAAAAAATAGTGTTGATCCCCCATATATCATAAATTATCTATTATTTTTTATATTCTGAACATGTGAATATGTTCATCATACATTATCCCAAAACATGGTAATAACCTTAATTACCATAAATCCTTTTATGAAACATGCATGTTTCCTTGTTTAAAATTTTATTAGATAAATTCCTTAAATTAAAAAAATGCTATAAACGTTATCCATGATAATATATAAAACTTTTTCATCAAATGCTTAATTAGTTACAGGGTAATCTATACCATCCAATTTACTTATTCATATCCAACATATCTTTATCCAATCATTAGTATATCAACATTAGGAACATATTAAGGGTTATATTTCTGTTAATCATGTTTTTTTCCAATGAACATCACCTTTCAATTAAATCAATTTTCATGTACATCATAACCATTAAACATATTCTTGTAATCCTTAGTGAAAAAATAAATTCATATACTGAATAATCCTTATATATTTCAGAATTCATAATTTTTGAATCCAAATACATAAACACTTCGATTATTCCAATTGATCCATAATACATTAATAATGATACCTCATCCTATTACTTAATAATTATTTCCTTTAACATTTCATCATTAGTATCATCATCATCAACCTAAATATAAACATCACTCGTACTACCTTACTGATTCTCTTCATGAGCTTTCCAATTGGGACATCAATTTGAATAATGAACATTCATTCCACACTTAACATTTGATGTTGTTTTAGGGAGACCAATATTCCCATCCATTACATTAACTAGTTCCTTCAATTTTACTTTACAGTTATATTCTTTTTTTTTCATTCTTTTCTATAGTCAAAACATCTTCTTGTTTCATTATGACATCCACTTGGGTTGTTCATTACACATTCTTGACACAAATGAAACCAAATATTCTTTCCTCTATGGTATATTAACCACATCTCAAATAACATCTTTTTTATTTTCATTGGTGAGTCTGAGAGTTGGTTAAGGTACATGTTGAAAATCATGTTCTTTGTAAAGTGACTAGCTATGATCACAACATCCTTCATTCTTGTGATCATCCCATTTGAATGCTCATCAGAAAATTTTCCACCACATTATGTATTAACCTAGTTCCATATAGTTTTTTAAATTAAATAAAAAATTAAATAATATTATGAGAAACACTTATTACAGTTTCAAACCATATAATCACAATTAATCACTTATAGGATGTCAAAATTATGACACCTTTTTAATCTAATACACCTTAGGCTTACTATTAGAGACACCCCTAGACACATCCTTAGAAATATCCCAGGGGATCTCAGTAAATTATTCTCATCCTAGTTTACAATGGTTGGTTAAACCTTTCCTATTATTCCAACTATACAAACCCATTATTAATATACATTAATATTACATTGATTTAGATGAATACTCACCACATTACAAAAATACATGACGAAGGATCGTAATAAATTAGCGCCTTTAGAAACCCGGAATAATATAATCTAATATGGTGAAATATATTTAATGTTTAACCTGATGATATTCCCCATTATAAATTTTAATTAAAATATTTCTTCATAACATGATGAAAGGAAACATAAAAAATGGGTGAGCTAAGATGCCCAATAAAGATAAACAAAGGAGATAAATAAGCATAACATGAGCATACGTGTATGAGAACATGGGAATAAAATTTTATGAACATACCTTATATATAAATGATCATATACATGAGTCATGAAATAAAGATTGTAAGTTCATAGGACATGAAACATAAGGGAATAAAGAGAAAAATCTGTGAAATCATAACATAGGAATAAGACATAGAATTTGTGATAGAAACATAATCATATAAAATTATTTCCATAGTGGTCAAGGAATCCCTACCACCGACATATTATTAGTATGGGTTCACTCCCTATACCATCTTAGTAGTCATGGTTTACTCCCATGAACCTATTAATAGTCAAGGTTCACTACCAAGACAATATGAGAGAATATAGTCATTTACTAAACATAGTCCAATAATCATTCCATCCATGTCTATCTCATGAGATATAAATATTTACCAAATATATTGGAGGGCGATATAGGTCCCAATCGTTCCATAATGAAATCATATATACATGTTCCACAAAATCATAAAAAATAATATCGTAACCATGAATTGAAATGGGTATCATAAACATGTAATCACATCATAACCTATGGAAAAGATATAGTTTTCATAATCATTTCATCAAAGCATAACCCATGAAAAGGAGCGGGTTTTATAAACATATAACCTGTGAAAGAAAAACTTGTTTCGTAAACATCATGACATAAAAACATAAACCATTTATAGAAAGAATAAAAATGGAACCTTTGGATCATTTCCTAAGAAAATCATGAGTAACATCAACAGATGTCATCTTAATTTGAAAATAATTTAGAAATATCATTTAAAAACATTTCTTGAAGAAAATATCCTTCATTATTTAAATTTTTTTACAGACTTAAAAAATTTTGAAAACAATTTTCCATGAAAAAAACATTGAAAAATTATAAATAATCTTAGAAAAAAATGTAAAACCTTTTTCCTTAAAAATTATAAAATGATACAGAAAACATTTTTAGAACCATTTTCTTTGAAAATATTTAAAATAATTTTGAATATATTTTTAAAACCTTTTTCCTTGAAAACATATAAATGAAGCCTCAAAACATTTTTCCTTAAAAAATTTTAAAATAATATTGAACTTTTTGTGAAAAATTTTTTATTTGAAAATAATTTGAAAACTAATAAAATAAGTTTTGATATCATTGAAATCCTTTTTTTTGGAAACAAACTTTTTAAAACATATAAACAGTTCTTTGAAAATCATTTTAAACCCTTTTTAATCATTAAAAATTTCTTAAAAACCTTTTTTCTTTGAAAAAAAGATTGAAATCAAAACATTTCTTGAATATGAGGGAAAATGTTATTTTAAAAAATAACCTCGTAAACTTATGAAAGAAGAATCAAAGAAATGATGATCATGATGGCGGGTAAGTCTGTATGTGCTGAACATTCCTTTTGCACCTTAAAAGTTTATGAAAGTGCCTTAATCAGAAAAAAAGAATATCACTTTCAAAACCATATTGTAAAAAGGTAATACATGGTTAAAAATTTCCTTTATGTATCATAGGATAATAGTAATCTTTTTGAAAACATTTTTGTAAAACACGGTTTTGAAAGAACACAAAATTTTAACCGAAAAGAGAAATAAAGTTAGATTTTCCTAAAAACAATTTTTTAATTATCATAAGTACCAAAGAGTGAAAAAATGGTACCATTACTTGGATATAACATGAATAACTAGCGATTAATAAAATTCCACATATTTCATGAGATATGGATCATAATATCTCATCAATGGAATCATAATCATAAATAATCTTGATAAACGATGAGATTGTAACAAACTGTTACCACTTAGTAACTTTGAATCATATTAAAAGGGAAATAATAAGATTACATAACAAAAAAATATCATGAAAAGAATTATATTACTAACATAACATTTCAATGGTAGTATATAGACCTCATAGAAATATATATGTGCATAACATAGAATGTGTCTCAAAGAAGGAAAATTGAGATGAAATTACTTTACCAATTTGGAAACTTTTGAAACATAAACCCCATGAAAGAAGGAAAATAAAATTGATATGTAAATAATTATAATTTTAAGTATAATAATAATATAATATATCCAAGGGTATTATATACATCAATGAAAATAAATTAGTGGTGAACAACACATGTATCTCACAGATATAAGAAGTTACATGAGAAAACCCTTACCTAATGTCTAGAATTTATAAATACATGTTCAAAACTCATGTATATCAAATATAAGTTTATTATAAATATAAAAAATAACAATATTATTATATATAATACAATATATTATTTGATAATGACTTTATATTACCTATTTATTAACAATTCAATGTTAATGTTACATTTTGGGTAATATCTATACGGTTTTTCCTATATATTTTCACTTGTTGTTCTCGAAACTGTTAATTATACCATGATTTAATTATTTAGAGAATTTAAAACATTATATAAATATCATATATATTATTTATATAAATATTTATAATAATATATAAATGATATAATTATGAAATGGAATACACCGTTCATGGAGACAGCATGCCGCACGTAAGCATGAACATTGTTTCTGTTATATCATCATATTGAAAGAAAGAAACTAAATTATATATATATATATATAACATAATTATAATAGAATTATTATTTCATATATATTATATATTTTCAAAAATCCCATCCTTAATACATTCCATGTAAAGTGTAAAAGAATCACATGGCTTTGAGGAGGTAGTCGTCCACACTTCTATAAACGATGTTATCACATTTACACAAAATATAATGAATGAGTGTATATTTCATATTATAATTTAATAATAATTAATAAATCATTATTATAAATATATATATAATATAATATAAAAATATAGTTTCCATCATAATTCCCAACCATGATATGTGGTAAAGAAAAAATGAACAACATCGTTTCATGAGGCGGTAGATCTACGAACACAAGAACGGAAAGTTAGTTACACATAAGATATCAGTGTGTGTATGTGTAGGTAGAAAACTTAGAATAAATAAAATCATTATATTTAGGATAATTTGGTTAGTATATTTTCATGGAATAAAAATAGTTTATGGGGTGGAGAATGAAAATACTAAAAATGAGCTTGAGGAAGGATCTCACCTCATATTTGGGTAACTCGTTTTAGTTTTCACCAAAGGGATTACATGTATGGATTTATTCCTAAAGTGGGGATTATATAAAGATTGGAGGTATTTATTGAGATTATTTAAAAATATGTATGGAGATAAATGGTATTTAGGTGTTTGAATAAGTGTGAGGGGTGAGTTCCTTTTTATAGTGGATGAGGAGTGGCATTCTTGTAAATTTATGAAAAAGGAATTCTAGCCATGTTATTCCTATGTAAAGTTACTCAAACAACTGTCCAAATTCGATCCAATGGAGCATAGGGTAGAAAAAAGGAAAATAAATGTAATTTTTAAAAGTTTATTGGTCATTGTGTCCCTTATGTTTAAGTTTTAGTTATTTGTTAAGCTATTTATTCTCTTAATCGTTGTAATTAATTTTAATCACTTTTACTAATATTTATGGACAAAAAACAATTTTACCTCATTATAAATTATAAATTGTTATTATTAAAAATATGGAATCCATTTGTATAAATTCTAATCATATATATTGAAGAAATTAATTTAAATTTTATACCACAGATGGGAAGATAGAGTGGGGTTTTAATGTAAAAATGTTCAAATGTTTGAAATGTTTTTATATCCAAATTTAATTTTAAAATGTTTCCAATAAAATAAATCGAATTAAGTTATTTATAATTTATCTAATTATAATTTAAAACCAAATTAACATATAATTTAACTTTATAAATAATTTTGAATAAAATTAGTTTTTAATTAAAATTCAGTGTTTTCACTATTCATCAAAAAATAAAACTTCCCAGAAAAATACAAAAAATTAAACCAAAAAAATATGATATTATGCTACAAAAAATGAACTTTATTTAGTATTTTAAAATTATAAAAGATTAAAAAAATCATATTTAAAATGGGCTCTCCATTAAAAGATAGTAAAATTACCTTTTAGAAAAATACATATTTTTTATCAATAAATTTGGATTTAATAATTTTTTATACCTATTGAATCTATTGAATGAGTATAAAATAAATATTTAAGATATATAATATATAAAATTTATTGATAAAGTTAATCAATGTTGGTTGTTTAATTTATTGAGATAAAACTATGTTTTTACATCAAAAATAGGCTTCTTAGAAAAGTAATCCCTTTTATTTTCTAATAGTTTTTACATTAACTTTTACCAATTTATAACCAAAGGATTAATTTTATGTACCCATGAAAATAATATTTTCAATTTTTTTTAATATTATTTATAACTTCAATTCCAATTCTTAGGTGGTATCTATAATAGTATTTTAATAATCATATTAATAGAATATTATAGTTTTGTAAAACACAACCTTGCATGTAACGAATGTTATCAAAGGGAATCGATATTGTGTGTAATATAAAACAAAAAAATTATTGTGTATACCATGAGATAATATAAGTGTTGAATGTGGTGTAATATTAACATGGGTTTACATATAATGAAATCCAAACTCAGTTCTTATATATATAAAAAATATTCAGTGTTTTTTGAAATAAAAAATATTAAACGATTAAATTTATTTGAAAAAAATAATTCAAAAAATTTCAGGGTGTCACAATTTAGGTTTTCTCAATCATTATTAAATAAAACATATTCAGTTCATGAAATTCCTTTTTTACTATGGGTGTTCCTTTTCTTTAAACATGAGTTAGATTCTTCTCCACATTATCTTTGTCACTATTTGCCACTATTTTGATTATTCTTTGAAACATAACTAATTTTTTAAACCTGGGTGGTAGATTCTTTCTTATTTATAGTAGATTGGAAACTTCTAGTCAACATTGATTCAAGATCCCTAAATTTCACCTCTAAATCATTAAAATTCATATTGATAATGTATTTATAATATTATAATGATATTAACTTATCATCCAAATCATTCTTCATCTTTTGAAACTATTCATCATGAAACGTTATTATCTATTGAAGTGAATTATCAATTTCTTTAAAAACAATTACATTCCAAACCAGTTTTACATACTTGAAATTCACTGTTACTTTGTGTAGCTTATCTAGTGAATGAAAAAATTCAATAAAAAATTTATTAAAAAATTATTTATAACAATATATGTTTTTAAATTATTTAACAACCAAGGAATTGTTTTCATTACATAGATTGTCTATCTCACTCTTAGTTTTGTACTATTTAATGATAGTACTTCATCAACCCATTTGTTTCATTAATTCTTCTTCAATGGAGTAATTTTCTTACACTAGCAATGAATTTTCATCAACCATCTATATAACCCCAAATATTTGGGTAATAAATTTACAAGGAACCTCGTAAATTTAATTCCTAAACTCACAGTAGAGATTAATAGTTTATTTGGTACACTATATTTCATTATAACATGAAATTGAATTATAATTTTTTTGAAAAAACATCATCGGTTGAACACTTAAGAGTTTGAAAAAATTAAATTTGTGGCTAATCCCCTTCATTATTATCATTAATTCTTTCCTTTTTCTATCTTTCTTAATTTTTTTTGGAGTCTTAGAAGATACTTTTGATACAAAATTAGAACAAGTGTAACCAAACATATTCACATGAGGAATCTTAATATCAAATAACCACATAAATATACACTTAAGTAATCTAAATTAAATTTAGTGGGTCTTCATAGTTGATTAAATCATTGGAGTCTTTTTATCTAATACCAATTGAAATACCCAAAAGGTATGGTGTAGACACCTGAGGGATGGGGTGAACCAAGTGTTGAATAATTGTTACCAATTACAAATTATTATGTTATTCTATTACCCCATTAGTAATTAAAAATCTATTTCTAGTTAGATTAATTAGATCTATGTCATGTTTTAATAAGAAAGTATCCTTCACATGAATTAAATTATAGAAGATAAAATCACTTGATATTTTTATAAGGTTTAGTGAAAAGTAACACTTATTTCTATGATTTTTATTATCCCAAATCAAAGATTATCCACTGTAATAATAGTTGGGTTAAAATGGGTGGTTTTTCCCACCCTAAAATTGATCCCCATAGTGTTTAAAATGCATTAATCTCACATGAATAATTTTTCAATAGTCAAAGTAGACTTATCTTAGTTTCTTCACACTATTGTCACCAAGACACATAGTGATCTTTCTAAATATCTCTATTCACAATGTTATATGGAGTCCAAACATATATATATGAAAGTTTGGATTTATATTTATGCTTGTATGGTTATAATAATATCTATACATTATTCTTCTGTATTAATAAAAGAGATCTCCTTCAACACAGAATTTAAATATTCTAATTCCAAAAGATCTTCAAGAATACTATGAAACTCAATCACTAATTGATGCTCATATTCATAGATCTTGAGAACCAACTAATCTGGATTCCTCTCTTATTACCACATAAAGTCTCAAAACCTTATGTAAACAACATAACACATTCAATCCTTCCTCATCTTCTCATTGCTTCATCTCAATGATGTCAAAATTCTTCTTCCCTTTCTTCTTTGATACCCACTTTATCCAACCCATTATCACAAGCTCAAAATCCTTGTTCTTATTATTCTTTTTCATCATGTGTTCTATTTAATATTTTTCATAGCTAGTCGTAGCAGGTATTTACTTCACTTTTTTACCAAAACTTGAGCAATATATATTTCTTCTTATTTTTGTATTTCTTCCTCATAAAGATTATCATTCATATATGGAATCATTTAAGTGCATTAAATTTATTCCATAAAAATCGATATCCTAAAATGGGAATCATAGGGGATCTTATCACTTCTAGCTATAAATAATCATCTTGTAATACCCATTTTGAGTTCCCATGTAACTTTAAGAACTACGTTTTCAACTCAAGTGATTTACCCATAATACCCTCATTTAGTGATCATTATTTTTGAAAAAACGAACACAACATTTACGGAATATCCATAATAAGTATGGCCTCATATTCCCCAATATATCTACACTGAAATATACATATAATAATTTTTATAAATATATAGAATTTATATTACTACAAATATATCTTCACCATTGAACTCATTTCAATCTTGGGTAGATTCCCGCCCTTCCTCCCATTTTCTTCTATAACATGCAAACTACCTCAGATACAGATCATGTAAGAACTAATAAATAAAATCTCAAGATTCGATGGTTATTTATCTGCATTATTCTGGAAAACCTAATAAATATTTTTTCAGTATTAATGAATATATGTAGTGGAACTCTTTCTTCTAACCTGCACAAAAAAACCAGATTATGGATTCTTTACAAATTATGATGGTAAAAACAAAAAAGAAAAACATAAAAATTTTATGAATTGGATTTCATAATAGATCATGTAATTATTGGATTTTATTAAAATTCACCTAGTACGTACATAAAATTCAGCTACCTGAATCCAAGTGTGGAATTTACATATGTCGATATTGGGTGCATGGGGATCTAACTACATTGCGCTTCACTTATCCAATTTTGGATATAAGTTTATCTCATTCCAATTTTCTTATATTGGTTATTTTTCTATGATACATTTGAATTCATTATGGATTCATCTATGTGGGTCTTCATTCAGTTACAAAGTTCTAAATTTAGATACATAGTAGAATTTGGATACTTGGATTCCCATACATGGGTCATTAGGCTATACAGATGAATTTTTCTATGTGGATCATCACATATTAAAATATTTTCATATGTCATGAATATTACTATATATATTTGGATATGTATATTAATTCATACATGTGGCCATTTGTGTACATGACCGTTCATATATGTGTAATCCTGAAATTATCCATTTTTCTAAAATTCCTCTCATTTCACACTAATTCTCTCACAATCGATATTTATCCATTCTAAACCACTTAAACACACATAAAAACAACTTTAGAAATTTATGAAACGTTTTAAATCAAATAAAAATTATTCCCAATCCCCTTAAAAAACCCATTTTTGTTTTTTACAATATCATGCACTATATTCCCAATTTCAGTCTACATGAAACTTCATCCAAGTAAATGTTTTATCTTATATTTCAGTATTTATAAGTTTCAGTATAGTATGATTACCTTCATTCAATTCCATGGGTATTTAAAAACCAATCATATTTCCTTCTAAAATTTAACTATAACTGATCATAAAACTACTCACTATAACAAACACTATTAATACTATAAACTATTTTAGACAAGGCTTTCTCACTTTATATAATTATTAGGTACATAAAGATAAAATATTTCAGCTATTGGATATTATTGGTATTTTAGGAATCTATCGAGTTAGGTATTCCATGTAAAGCCCCGACCCCAGTTACCCAGAGTTGGTGAATTATTACATAACATTGGAATGATCACAAAAGATCATGTCTCGAAGGACCGATTAGTTTAGTAGCCTTTGAATCACTAGATACATTCATAAAGTTTACATTACATCATAAAGTGAAAACTAGAACAACATCCTGTCTCCAAACTCATATCCCCTTACACTATCCCTGCAGGTCATTCATAAAATACTTCTTCACATGCTGGAAAAAATAAAACATAGAAAGGGGTGAGCTCAAATGCCCAGTAAGGATAACAATATAGCGGAAACTTTCATTAATTAGCATAAAAATTTAAGGAAATGTATAACTAAAACAAAAGCCTTTTAAACTTGAACTTCAGCATAATATGGCAGAAATTAAATGAAAAATTTCATTTACTTATTCACATGGATATTCTACTAGTATAATTATCACATGCAATATAAATAACCACTTTAATAATGATGGAATGCATAATGCCAGACTATCATAACCACATAGTCAAGGCCTTGTGACAAGACTACAAATAAGATTTTGTCAAGGCATTGTGCCAAGAAACTAGTTTGTCTCATCAGACCTACCGATGCATCGAGGAGCTATAGCGGGATCCACCCATCACTTATTATGTCCAATTCATTCCTCATATGAATAGGTTTAAACATAACATAAACATTCGTATTAAAACTAGCATACGAAATGTCAATACTTTCTCCATAAACCATGAAATGTATAAAAATAAAACATCCACAGTCAAAAATATCACAAAACCTTCAATTCAATATGGATGTTTTGTATCATAATAAATCAACTTCAAATAATCTTAAAATCCATCAAAGGATGTTGACATAGATGAAATCAAAACTATATGAGAGAAATATATCTGTTTTTAAATCATTTGAAATTCACATAAATATAAAATAAAACATTTAATTATAAAATATTATTATAAGATTATAAGGGAAGCTTTGAAGACTTTATAACTGCGGAAAATAGCCGCACCCGCCATATAAGTTAAAAAATACATTCTTACCTTAATTTTGTCAAAGAGGTTAAAAAGGACCTTATTTGGAAAACGACAGAAAAATTACTTTATAAAGTCCTTATACAAATTCAAACAAGTATATAAATGACTTTAACCCATAGTCAATAAAATAGTAAGTGTTATTTGAAATACATTTTTAAGAAACATGGATGTGGATGATAAAGAGGCCCCAGTAGATAATTACGTATAAACAACCTCGGATAATGAAGGGATTGTGAAATAAACCCTTACCTTGTACTTTTCCTTGGTTGAGGGTAGGTTAACCTCCTATATAATGGTGAAATAATTGTTATTCAATTATACAAGAATCATATACATTAATATTATATCATATATGATCTTTTAACATTGCTTTGTTAATAATATCTTATTATTGTCATCGTTTTGGGTGTTAACTTACTCATTTTATTTTATATGTTTTGTTTCATAAGTCATGTTTGTTATGGATAGGTTGTATATTATTCATATACACAATTATATCAAGTCTTTAAACATTATTTTTAATCATCAAATAAGAATTATACTTGCATGGATACGATGGGAAATGAATCTCGCCGCGTTCATGGAGACGATAGTCCGTAAGTACGCACGAGCGACAATATCATTCTTTTGATATTAAAATAATATATAATTGGATGTTATATCATATATAAATAATAATTATCATGTTATATTTATTATTTACATCAATTACACATCATTATCATACCCATCCAAATAAAAATTCTTTGAATAACAATTACACCATGACGTGGAGACGGTAAGCCGTATGTACGCACGTATGGTGACATGTCATTCAAAGGATGGATAGAATACTGAATATGGTTGTACCATATTTATAATAACATCATAGTACATATAATATACTGGATTTATTATTTTATAATGGAAATAACAAAGAATGAAGAAGTTGAAGAAGAAAGAAACTTTAAAAAGGGTGGTGAAAACATTACATCTTCTTCAGGTTCTTCCTTTTGATTTGATCAAAAGGGATCCTTAGGTTGGATTTATGATCAAAATAAGGCCTCTAGGTTTAAGTGAGTTAAGTTAAGAGAATATTTGGGCAGGGTTTGGCCGAGACAAAAGGCTTTGATGGTGTGAATTAGAGGGAAGGGGAAGTGACCTTTTATAAGAGGGATGAGGGGCACCTTAGGAAAAGCTAGAAATATTATTTTATAATAAATTCATATTTGGTTTCTAATGGCTAAAAAGTGGATTATTTAAAGTTTAAGGTGGGGATAGGTCAAAAACCACTCAACCTATAGGTTTTATATAGGTTTGTGTCACTATATTATGTTTATATTTTTTATTTAACTCTTAGTTAAAGAGTTTGATATTAACCATATCTCTTTGTATTTTTATATTATATAGTCAATAAACTTACTATAAACTTCTAAGAGACCCCCAAGTGGTCCGTTAATAATACACCTATCATTATATAAGTACTTTGGCTGAACCTTATATTTTTAAGAATAGAATATCAATTAATAAAATAATATTTGTTTTAAAAACTCATTTATGTCAATTTTGACAATATTTAATAATTGAATTTTGTTAGTCTTAAAAACTTTATTAATTCGAAAAAAATTCATTTAATCAATCCTAAATTTTCATATTAACCAATAAAATTCGTGTATGGCATAAAAATTTTCATATTATATTTATTTTAACATTTATAGTACTAATTATTTGAATCTTTTAATTAATAAGGAAAATACTACATCATTATTGATTATTCAATGTTTTAAAATTATAAATAATATACAATAATGTAAAAAATTATTTTAGCTTTCTAATTAATATTTATAGTCGAATATATAACATATATAACCCTATGTGATTTTTTTTCCTAAAAGATATATGCTTATGTCATTTTTGTATTTACTTTATCTTAATTAATATAAATTGTCATTACCACTTACAAGTGGATCAAAGGGGTCCCAAAATAGACCCAAAGATTCCAATGGTTGGACATGTATTAACCAATAGGGTTAGGACACATTTTAAGGTAATTTATTATTATTATAATATTATTTGTTTACCCTTATTTACCGGATTTACCCTTTAACCATGGTAAATAAAATATTTACCGAAGTAATTATTCAAAATGTATAAAAATAAAAGTTACATATTTACACAATTTGGACATACTGATTCTAAATATGGAATCCATTTTTCTAAATTCAAAACACAGAAGTGGCAGAAATTAATTTAAAATTAATTCCCGTTGTTAAAACAAAAAGCATGTTTTTAAGAGATAATAACTATCAAAAGATTGACATTTTATTATGTCCAATTTAAATGTGAAATTATGTCCAATGACCAAAATTGGATTAAATGGTAAAAATATAATCTAATTATACTCTAAAATCACTCAAATTCATAATTTATCACTATTAATTATTTCTATTAAAAAAGTTGTTTTTAATTAAAATTTAGTAATTTTCACTATTAATCAAAATATGAAAGTTATCCAAAAAGTACCAAAAATTCACCCTAAGATAATTTCGATATTCCGAATCCAAAAATGAAGTTCATTTTGAAATAAAAAATATATAAAATTTCAAAAAGTGGGTATTATTATTCATAATGACTAGTTTGATTGGTTGTGGTGTGTTTTAGAAATCGAAGTTGCGTACACCACAAACTGCTGTATTATTCAAAGAGAAGCGTACCGTGGAAGATTGGGGTGTTAAATTATCCCCTCCTTCAAATAAATTTTCCCTCAAAATTTTTAGAATACTACTGCATGAAAAGACTCAGGTAGTTCTTCATCATAAGTTCCTCGGGTTCCCACATTACCTCTTCCATCATATGGTTTCTCCATAGAACATTTACCAGACGAGTCATCCAGTTTCTTAGCAAAATTTTCTCTTGTATCAATAATCTTGAAATGATTTTTGCAATAAGACAGATTGGGTTCCAGTTCTAATTCCTCATAGGTGAGGACATGAGTTGGGTCAAGCAGGTATTTTCTCAACAGTGATACGTGGAACACATCGTGAACTTTGGAGAGACTTGGCGGCATTTCCAAACAGTAAGCTATATCCCGAATTCGTTCTAGAATTTCGAATGGTCTGATGTACCTGTAACTCAATTTTCCATTCTAACCGAAAAGTATAACACCTTTCCATGGTTCCATCATTACCTCCACTAGTTCTGGGCCTATGATTTTTTTTCACAAACATCATCCCAATAGGTTGGTGTGCGACATCTCTTTCAGTATAAAGCTTCATATGGTTCAATCTGAATACTCAAATGGAAGCTATTGTTATAGGAAAATTCTACTAGAGGTAAATATTGATCCCACATACCTTGAAAGTCATGTGAGAATGATATAAACATGTCTTCTAAGGTTTGAATAGTTTGTTCTAATTGTCTATCAGTTTGGGGGTGGTAGGATGTGCTCAAATGAAGTTCAGTATCCAGGGATTTCTAAAGAAATTTCCAAAATCATGAAGTAAAACGGGGATCACGATCCGAAACAGTTTATATGGGTACTCCATGAAGTCTCACAACTTCATTAATATATAGTATTGCTAGACGTTCAAGTAGTAGATCTTCTCTTATTTCAAGAAAATGTGCTGACTTGGTAAAACGATCAACAACGACCCATATTGCATCATTCCATCTAGGAGTCTTTGGTAGTCCCATGACAAAGTCCATCGTGATATTATTTCATTTCCACTCAGGTATGGGAAGAGGTTTCATGACTCCTCTAGGCTGTTGCCTTCTAGCTTTCACTTTTTTAACAAACTATACATCTTGACACAAAATCAGCGATCTCCCTCTTCATGTAGTCCCACCAAAAATTTTCCTTCAAATATCTATACATTTTGGTGCTCCTAGGGTGTATAGAGAAATTTGAACTATGAGAATCGTCCCATAATTCCCTTTTTAGATTAGGTATATTGGGAACACAAAGTCTCTTCCCAAATTTCAAAATTCCATCTTCATACACAAAGTCACTCAATCTCCCACCATTCACAGCTTTAATCTTCTTTTTAAACTCTTCATCACCAGTCTGAGAACAATTTATCCTTTCTAGTAAATATGGTTTTGAAAACATTTTAAAAAGTATTGATGTTTCACCTTCCATAGTGATTCCCATATCCTTATTTACTAGATCCATGAAAATAGGATCCCCTTAAACTATCATCTTGTTCAAAACTCCATGATCCTTTCTCCTCAAAGCATCTACCACCTTATTTTCCTTCCCCGGGTGGTAGTGTATGGTACAATCATAATCCTTGAGTAGTTCAAGCCATCGTCTTTGCCTCATGTTGAGTTCTTTCTGTGAGAAAATGCACTTCAAACTCTTGTGATTGGTATATATCTCACATTTTCATCATAGAGGTAGTGTCTCCATATCTTCAAAGAAAATATTATAGCAGATAACTCAAGATCATGAGTAGGATAGTTTTTCTCATTAATTTTCAGCTGTCGTGATGCATAGGCAATAACTCTGTCATTCTGCATAAGGAAACAACCAAGTCCTTTCTTCGATGCATAACTATAAATAACAAACCCATCATTCCCCAATGGTAGAGTCAATATAGGAGCATTGACCAATATTATCTTCAGTTCTTCAAAACATTCTTCACACTCTTTTGTCCAAACAAATTTAACCCCTTTACGTGTGAGCTTTGTTAATGGGTCAGCCAACCGAGAAAAATTATGGACGAGACGTCGATAATAATCTGCTAAACCAATAAAACTACATACCTCAGTTATACTCATCGGTGTTGGCCATTCTTGGATTTCCTCTGTCTTAGAATGATCAACAGAGATTCCATATTTGGAGATAATATGGCCAAGAAATGAAATCTCCTGAAGCCAGAATTTACACTTTCTAAACTTCCCATATAATTCATGTTTTCTAAGTGTCTTTAGGATAATGCGCAAGTGATTTTCATGATCTTCATAGATTTTGGTATATACCAAGATATCATCAATAAATACCACCAAAAAATCCTCTAGATATTCCATGAAAACTTTATTCATTAGATCCATGAATACAAAGGGTGTATTAGTTAATCCAAAAGGTATTACTGTAAACTTGTAATGCTCGTACCTGGTTTGAAATGATGTCTTCAGAATGTCTTCCTACTTCACACACAAATTATGGTATCCAGATCGAAGTTCAATCTTTGAAAACTATTGAGCTCCATGAATTTAGTCAAATAAACCATTAATGCGGGGTAATAGATACTTGTTCTTTATTGTTATAGCATTGATTTCCCTATAGTCAATAAATAACCTCATAGATGCATCTTTCTTCTTAAAAAAATAGAGAGAGGATCCCCATGTAGAAACACTAGGGTGAATAAATCCCTTATTACTCAATTCCTCTAGTTGTTTATTTAGTTCAACTAATTCCAAAATGGCCATTCTATAAGGGGTCTTCGATATGGGCCTTGATCCAGGAATTAAATCAATGGAAAACTCAATTTCTCATTTTGGAGGATGCCCAGGTAAATCTTTTGGAAACACATCTACATATTCTCTCAAAATAAGTACATCCTCTATTTGAACATTCCTTTCCTCAACCATAGTTATTTCATTATCTTCCTCCCGGATAATTGAATTTAGTTGAGATACTGGGGGTGGATCTAGATAAGAATCAGGTGGTGACGATTCTTCTCTAATGATAAGGTGTTTTTTATCATCATCAACAAAAATCGTGACCTCCTTCTTACAATAACGTTTTGAATGATGGTCGGAAAATAAATACATACCAAGGATTATATCAAATTAAATCATGGGTATGATGATGTGATTAGCAGATAAAGGACATTTATATGCCCGAATGGGAACAGATCCACAGAACATTATAGCAATGATACTTCACTTAGGAGTTTTAACTGACAACTCCCTTGTTAGATCAAATCGTAAATATCTAATTTTATTAGAAAATTGGTAAGATATGAAACAATGTGATGACCCATAATCAAATAATTCATTTTATAAACCTGAGGAAACCATTAAATTACCTGCCACCATGTCCTTTAGAGCTTCTACCTCACCAGTAGTGATAGCATAAGCTTGTCCTTGACCCCTTGGCCTTTTGTGAGGTAAGTTCCCCTGACGCATAGGACACTCATTTTCATAATGTCCCATCTCCCTACAATTATAACATTAAACATCGGTAGCTTCCTTATTCCCCTTGCAATCACGAGCTTGGTGGACTTTTTCACCACACTTGTAATAGAATCCCATTCCATTCAAGAAAGTACCATGGTGTTGCTTCCCAAATTTACTGCAGGATAGATATTTAACTTTTCCCTTCATCCCCTTATTTCCATTTCCAAAGTGATCAGCAGATCTCTTCTTCTCTTGCTTTTCTTTAAAGTCGTAGGACATAGAGAATTCTTTTTCTGTCTTGGTAGCACATGAGACAATATCTTTGTACGATGAGAAGGATTGTGAGACCAATTATCGCTGGAGAAATGATTTTCACCCATCAAAGAAATGATCATTATTACATCTTGGGTTACGTATATAATCTACAGAATACCTTGATAACCTTGTAAATTTATCCTCATACTTTGCGAAATTCTCATCCTCCTTTTGTCTCAGACTCAGAAATTGCCTTTCCATATCTGCTCGATGGTCATGAGTAAAGTATTTTTCCAAGACAATCTCATTAAACTCTCTCCATTTCATATTTGATACTTTCTCGTCATACTTTGTGTTTTGAATCAATGACCACAATTGATTAGCATCTCCAGTAAGGTGGTAAACTGCCATGAAAACTTTTTCCCTTTCACTAATCCCCAAGGAACAAAATATTTTCTCTAAGGAATTTATCCATGGCTCAACTACTAAGGGATTTGTACTCTCATTGAATGTTAGTGGTTGTTGCCTCATGAAGCGATCTAACATTGATCCTCCATGATGTGGATTAGGGTTCTCCATATGGGTAAGGTTATTATTCATAACCTGAGTGAGTTGTCCCAATATGGTAATTAGCTTATCAGCACTAGTTGTATCACCAGCTCCACTATAATTATCTTGAGTAGGAGGGAAATCCCTACATGGAGTGCTTGCATTGATACGGTTTTCATTCCTTCCACTAGGCTCCATTTCTAAATAATGGCATAAACTATATTAGTTTATGAATCAAAATACATAATTCCAACCTTCTAAAGAACTTAACATAAATTGAACAGTTTATAGATATACTTTATAATCATAAAAAAAATGTTTTATTTGAGGAAGTATATACTCATAAACCCTTCATAATGTTTTGTAAAGAAAATGATAATTATCCTAAGCATATCCCCTGGGAGTATCGTAACCAAGAGTGCAGCAAGGCCCGTTGTCGTGCAACAGTTCCCACTTGAGTCTAGCTCAAAGCCGTATTTTCAGGTTTTACCCCTAGGTACATTTGTGCCAGAGCTCCCTCTACCTGCTCATATCCTAACAGGGATGTATTGCTCCGAAAACTCACAAAATCTCTACAATACCAAAATTCTAGGAAGTTCTTCTATAGAAATCCTCAAAGTCCGTCTTAGGTCTATGTGCTCTAATCAGTGTTTATCAAAATCTAGTTTTCAAGGGTTGTACTAAACTTCCTCTAATAACAAATATAACACTGCAACCCCAGTTACCCAGAGTTAGTGCATTATTACATAATGTTGGCATGATCACAAAAGATCAAGTCTCGAAGGACCGATTAGTTTATTAGCCTTGGAATCACTAGATACATTCGTAAAGTTTACATTACATCATAAAGTGAAAAATACAACAACATATTGTCTCCACACTCATATCCCCTTAAACTATCCCTGAAGGTCATTCATAAAATACTTCTTCACATCCTAGGAAAAATAAATCATAGAAAGGGGTGAGCTCAAATGCCTAGTATGGATAACAATATAGCATAAACTTTCATAAATAAGCATAACCATTTGAGGAAATGTATAACTAAAAGAAAAGCCTTTTAAACTTGAACTTCATCATAGTATGGAAGAAATAAAATGACATAATTACATTTACTTATTCACATTTATATTCTACTAGTCAAATAGTCACATGCAATATCAATAACCACTTTCATAATGATGGAATGCATAATCCCAAACTATCATAACCACATAGTCAAGGCCTTGGGTCAAGACTAGAAATAAGATTTTGTCAAGGCCTTGTACCAAGACAGTTGTTGGTCTCATGAGACCTATCGTTGCATTGAGGAGCTATAGCGGGCTCCACCCGTCACTTATTATGTCTAATCCATTCCTTATATGAACAGGTTTAAACATAACATAAACATTCGTATTAAAACTAGCATACAAAAAGTCAATACTTTCTCCATAAACCATGAATGGTATAAAAACAAAACATCCACATTCAAACATATAACAAAACAATCAATAATATATGGAAGTTCTTTATCATAATAAATCAACTTCAAATAAACTTAAAAGCCATCAACGGATGTTGACATAGATGAAATCAAAACTATTTGAGAGAAATATCAATTTTTTTAAATTATTTAAAAGTCACATAATTATAAAATAAAACATTTACTTTGAAAATATTATTATAATTTTTTAAGGGAAGCATATAAGATTTTATAATGGTGGAAAATAGACGCGCCCACCGTATAAGTTAAAAAAGACATTCATACCTCAATTCTGTCAAAAAGGTGAAAAATGACTTTTTTGGAAAACAACAGAAAGATTACTTTTTAAACTTCTTATAAAAAGTCAAACAAGGGTATAAATGACTCTAAACAACATTATGTAAAATATTAATAATGATTTGAAATATATTTTTAAGAAACATGGATGTGGATGATAAAGAGGTCCTGGTAGATAATTACATATAAACAACCTCAGATAATGAAGAGATTGTGAAATAAACCCTAAAATTGTACTTTTACTTAGTTGAGGGTAGGTTAAACTTCTGTATAATGGTGATATAATTGTTATTAAATTATAAAAGAGTCATATAAATTATTATGATATCATATATGATCTTTTAACCTTGCATTGTTAATAATATCTTAGTATTATCCTCGTTTCAGGTGTTAACTTACTCATTTTCTTTTATATGTTTTGTTACATAACTCATGTTTGTTAGGGATAAGTTGTATATTCATCATATACAAAATGATATCAAGTCCTTAAAAATTATTTTTAATCATCAAATGTGAATTAGACTTGCATGGATAATATGGGGAATGAATCTCATCGCGTTCGTGGAGAGGGTAGTCCGTACGTACACATGAGCGACAATATAATTCTTTTGATATTAAAATAATATATAATTGGGTGGTATATCATATATTAAGAATCATTATCATGTTATATTTATTATTTACATCAATTAAACATCATTATCATACCCATCCAAATAATAATGTTTTGAATAACAATTACCCCACGACGTGGAGACGGTAAGCCGTACGTATGCACGTATTGTGACATGTCATTTAAAGGATGGATAGAAAACTGAACATGGTGGTACCATATTTATAATAACATAAAATTATATATAAGATAATGGAGTTATTATTTTATAATGGAAATAACAATGAAAGAAGAATTTGAAGAAGAAAGGAACTTGATAGAGTGTAGTGAAAACATTACCTCTTCTTGGGTTCTTCCTTTTGATTTGATCAAAAGGGATCCTTAGGTTGGATTTATGATCAAACCAAGGAATCTAGGTTCAAGTGAGGGAATTTGAGAGAATATTTGGGTAGGGTTTGGCCAAGCCAAAAGGCTTTGAAGGTGTGAATTAGAGGGAAGGGGAGGGTCCCTTTTATAAGAGGGGTGAGGGGCACCTTAGGAAAAGCTAGAAATATTATTTTATAATAAATTCATATTCAATCTATAATGGATAAAAAGTAGATTAATTAAAGATTAAGGTGGGGATATGTCGAAAACCACTCAACCAATAGGTTTTATATAGGTTTGTGTCACTATATTAACATTATCTTTTTGATTTAACTCTTAGTTAAATAGTTTGACATTTACCATGTCTCTTTGTATTTTTATATTATATAGTCAATAAACTTACTATAAACATCAAAGAGAACACAATTTTGCCAATTAATAATACAACTATCATTATATAATTCATTTGGACAAACCTTAGATTTTTAATAAAAGAATATCAATTAATAATATAATATTTGTTTTAAAAACTCATTTAGGTCAATTTTGACAATATTGAATAATTGATTTTTGTTAACGTCTTAAAAACGTTATTAATTCAAACCAAATTAATTTAAGAAATACTAACATTTCATATTAACCAATAAAATTCTTGGATGGCATCAAAAATATCAAATTATATTTATTTTAACATTTATAATACTAATTATTTGATTCGTTCATTAATAAGGGAAATAGTGCATCATTATTGTGTCATAAATAAATTTAATTATTAAATTTTAAAAAATTATAAATAAAATACCATTATGTAGGAAATAATTTTATATTTCTAATGAAAATTTATAGTCGAAAATATAACATATATAACCCTATGTAAATTTTTTTTCTCTAAAAGATATATGCTTTTGTCATTTTTGTATTTATTTTAACTTAATTAATATAAATTGTCATTATCACTTACAAGTGGATCCATGGGGTCCCAAAGTCGAACCAAAGATGATCATGGTTGGAAATGTATTAACAAATAGGGTTAGGACACGTTTTAGGCTAATTTATTATTATTATTATATTATTTTTTACCCTTATATACTAGATTTACCCTTTAACCATGGTAAATAAAATATTTACCGAAGTAATTAATCAAAATGTCTAAAAATAAAATTTACCTATTTAAAAAATTTGGACCTCCTGATTATAAATATGGAATTCATTTTTATAAATTCAAAACACATAAGTGGAAGAAATTAATTTAAAATTAATTCTCGTTGTTAAAACAAAAAGCGTGTTTTTAAGAGATAATAACTATCAAAAGATTATCACTTGCTTATGTCCAGTTTAAATGTGAAATTATGTACAATGACCAACATTATATTAAATGGTAAAAATATAATATAATTATACTCTAAAATCACTAAAATTACTAATTTATCACTATTAATTATTTCAATTAAAAAAGTTGTTTTTAATTAAAATTTAGAAATTTTCACTATTCATCAAAATATGAAAGTTATCCGAAAAGTACCAAAAATTCACCCTAAGCTAATTTCGATATTCCAAATCCAAAAATGAAGTCAATTTTGAAATATAAAATGTATAAAATTTCAAAATGTGGGTATTACTATTCATAATAGCTAGTTTGATTGGTTGTGGTGTGTGTTAGAACTCGAAGTTGCATACACCACACACTACTGTATTATTTAAAGAGAAGCGTACCGTAGAAGCTTGGGGTGTTACATTCAAAGTAGATTCATCTTACAAAATCATTTTCCCATAAAATATACTCCATTTCATGTTACATGGAAGCCAACTCTTCACAACATGAATATTATATACAAGATTTCTTTTAATCTCGTCCACACTTTTCGTAGACATACATACCATCTATACAATCATATGATCATTAGGATTCCAACTTGAATCTATCCAGCTACGTATTCAATGGAAGCCACCTATTTATACTTTTTTACCTATTCTGTATGTGAAACAACTCCTATTTTTTGGTTGGTGGATACTCAACTAATCAATTGATTCTCCATGAAAACTATTGACATGGATATTGAAAATAAGCACAAACATTGTTCAAATGTATCTTTAAGAGTGTCAACCACTTGTCTAATCTAGCTATCCATCTTCTACATATAATACCTTCTTTATTCCAACCTAATCTCTTTATTCTTGAAGTTAATTTACATTTCTCAATGATCTATGGGGTGTAATTTCATACCATAATAGATGGACTTGTTTCTAATAGGTTTGACCTATTTATAATTTCTATTCACTTTATTTTTGGGAGTATCTTATTCTTATTTCATATTCATAGATTTTTCTCCCATGGATGGAACATCTTCTTACTTTATGTACTACTTAGTTTATGGTTTTCCATTTTGATCTAAAAGTGGATGATATATGGTAGTATTATAGTATAATTCATCCAAATGAAGACCAATAATGTTTCACATGTCACAAAATTTATTCATACTTTTAAATACATTCTTTAGAGAAAAATTATACATCACTTATGTGGTCCTCTTCATTACACAATGTTGTCTCCTTTATTTATATTTAATCTCCATTTTTATTAATTTTATGTTTTCTACATACTAATATATTATTCTAGAAATTAATATCCCTATTCATAAATCTCCAACAACACCAACCCTTCCAGTTATCCTTGTTATATTCATTTCAGGTGTAGTCAGCCCATATTTCGTTCCTTACTATTTTTTGGTATAGAACCCAACACTTTTGGATATTTATTAGGAATAGTTCATCCTAGAAATGATCACCTCTATACTTGAAATATTTTTGGATGTTTAATCATTTTTACTCTTCCACATTTATATAAAATTTTCCCTTTTCTTGTACTTCCAGGAACAACTGATTTAATGACAGAAAATTTATTTACTACGTGGGTTAACTTTTTCAATAAACATGCAGTGCATGATTATATATCTGATTTTATATTCTTTGAGACACCATTTTATTACTTATTTGAAAAAATACAAACTTATGATGTTTTTGTGGAAATAATTATTTTCTCGTCCTTTTGGGAAGATCTAGATTTTTCTTCTTCCATTAGGGTGGTATTGTTCTTTTTATATTCCCCAAATCACAACCTATCTCCACAATCACATCTAAATTATCTAAATTTTTTAATTATTTCCACCAGTATTTTACAACTCCATTTCAATACCTTTTTCCCAGTATTTCTTTATATCTAATTGAGTACGATCGGAGAACTTCCTTTACAACATTCATAAATGTTTAATTATCACATATATATCATTTAAATTATTCATCAACATGAATAAATCATTCTTTTAAAAGTATAAAATCTTTATCTTTGGCCTTCAAAATTTTTTTGAGAGTGTTATAGGAACCCATTTAATTTTCCAATAATTCTTCAACTTTACCAGCTTGTTCTTATTGCTATGATTTTTATTTAACAATTACCTTGATTAATCTGAATATATAGGTCACCACCACAATAGGTAAATAATTGAGATAATCAATGAATTCAAGATAGAATTATTTTGAAGATCGAATGAAATAACTATCATAATATGAACTTGTTTAGTTATAGGAATAATTTTCAATAATTTTAACTAATAAATCCACACCACTCTGATTACCTTCAATAAATTTCATTTCTTATTTATTCTTTTTTATCTTTGAATTATTCTTTGTATCTCTATTCTTTTTCTTTAATTATTACTTAAATGATAATTCTATGTTATTTTTGATAGGTATGTAATATGAATTTTCCATCTGAGGCACCTTTTCAAAGATATGAAATCTGCACTTCATGCATTCAATAAAATTTAATAGAAATAATTTTATATCCAATAAGAGCTACCCTTTGTATTTTACATTTGTTGAGATAATTGGAAAGATCCAAATAGAGGGAATTATACTTTGATACCAATTTAGATTATAATTTGACCATGTTGAAACACTTGAGGGGGAGGGGGTAAATAATGTGTGGATAAATTTTTACAAAATTCAAAATTCATATTTTAACTTAACCAATGTGGTATTTGAACCCCTGAAATATTTTAGGATATAAATGGATATTTTATGTTTTATCCAATGGAAAACCACGAAATGAAACATATATTATCAAATACGATATTCGAATATTCTATTTTTATAAGGTTTGAACCAAAAATAGGAATCCTACACCTTGAAGTGTCGACCTCATTGGGTCATAAATTATCCATTATAATAGAATCATCAATTACAATGGGTGGAAACATAAAATCCTAAAACCTATTACTTACATATAAAATAGAATTTTTTTCACCATATATATAGGAAAAATACATCCACTATATTACTCAATCAAGTTGATCTTTATAATACTCCCATAGTCTTCATCTCTAGTTAGTTCTCTTTTTTCCTTCCTCTTTGTGAAGTAGATATGATCTATGAACTGAGAGGATCTACACTGAAAATATTTTTCCTTATTCCTCACCTTAGAGTGAATTTTAGTTCCTATAGATATTAATTAAAACCAATTGCAACTCTATATTTGGTGCTCTATGCACATATTTTAGTTACATTGAATCTTTAACATCACACACAACTCTCCTTCTATTTTATGAAACTCAGTACTGTAAGATCAGGTATAAAAAATATAACAGCATGAACCAACTAAGATTTAAGAACTTCTCATACTCACTTTACAATATAGGGTGAAATGAATTTTCCTCCTAATTTTTCTTTAAGAGATTCAATTGCCTCTCAGAAACATAAATCATCACATTAACTTGAAACTATTACTACTTCCTTTTCTTATTTCTTCTCCTCAATATTTTTAATTAATCACTTGATTAGGTGGATATAAAAATGTGTTATTTTATGTCCTATAACAGAAATGGTACACTGGGAATTAAAAATAGTCACTAGCACAAAATCCCCATTATAGAATACCCATTTTGGGTTCCCATGATTTCGAGTGTGCTCATTTTCCAACTCAAGGTGAATTCCTTGAATACCCATAATTATTTCTACTCACTTTTGAAACATGATCAAATAAATTATTCTTTATTTATATACAGGCTCATCATACAATTATTCCTCTTATTAAAATATATCCATTGAATCGTAAATTTATTGATTTTATTTGTTTTATAAAATATTACAAAAAACTTCATTCTACCGTGTGGAATATACTTCCCATCACGATAATTTCAATAAAAATTATACAACATTTAATATCTCAAATAAAGACAAAATAGTAACTCAGATTAATTATCAATATTTTATTCTTGGTAAAATTACTAAACCTCCATCTTTGTTCATATTGAATAGTAAAATAACCTTCAATGAAGATAATTTAGGAACTTTGATGCTTGACATGAGATTTGATGGACCTTCATTTTTATTAATCTTGAAAACCAAATGAAGTTAATTTCATCACCATGAAATGCATGCAACGGTTCTACTAAATGGATCATACTCAAAAAAATACTATATAATGACATGAATAGGCTAAATGATGCTCTTATCTCAAATCATAGATTTAACATCATCAAATTTTCATTTTTCAGAATTAGATAATTCTGGAAACTCCCTTTTCTATTTTAATTTTATCTTCCCTTTCCATGGTTTAAGATGAAATTATATTTCCTATCAAGATTTTTTGAGACACCGATTTTAGTGTTTGGGATGTTTATACTAGAAGTAACAACTCTAGTATCGTCTCATTTTATTTTATCTTCATCATATTTGAAAATTTGAAACATTATTTTTCATGTAGCAGAACATTTAAAATTTTATAAGTGCTGAAGCCCTATGATGGGAACTTCAAAGAAATAATTTCATAAAGACTTATGATGAACACTTATGTTCTACTCCTGGTAATTAATTTTCAGAGAACAACTACTTAGATATTATACTATGTTTTAAATATTTACAATCAACAAAATAATTATGTTGGGGAGTTGAAAGGATTATACATCACGAGTATTAGCTTCAATGACTTACACTAAATCTATTCACTCAGTATATTGCAGAGTGACTATCGTAAAATATTATGATAAAGTATTATAATTAGAAACATATTATGATGGAACTAAAATCCTTAAAATATGTTCAATGTTTTTCTTTTAGCACATAAAGTCTTATGTTTTACATCAAAGGCATATGATCAGCATGGAAAGATTTTCACTCAGGACTTAACAAATTTTCTCATTAAATAAAAAATTCAGATTTCTTTATGTAGCTTCAAAATAACATCATCTTGATTCATAACCTCTCTAAACTTCTTTATATAATCTTAGAATGTCTTACAGTGATAATTGAAATTATTAGAAAATTTCCAAACTCATTCAAACTCATTTATGAGGTGTCATTATTTACAAAATAGTAGAAAAAGAGTATTTTAGTAAATATATATACTATATCAGGTGTGAAACTTCTTCATGCATTCTTAATCCACCACTATTCACATCAACATTTAACCAGAAGTGTATAAACACTATCTACACAATAGTAAATAATATTTTTCATCCACAGATTGGTTCCTAGTTAGGTACCAAGGAATTTTTCCATCCAGATATTCCAATAACCATTGATATTTTTTTCATTTATTTATCATGGAAGGAAATACTATTAAATGGGTGGATAATAAATTTTTCAACTGGGACCCTATCTATCATTTCCCCGACCCTAAAAACCACCCGAACACTGCTAACGGGTCAGGTGCTACAGGCCTTAGACACACCTCCCCGAACTCCAAAGGCTGCTGAGTAGCAGTGAGGGTGTAAACAAGCTTAGTGGAGAGGAAATACCCTCTGTGGAAATGATAAAGTACAAGTCCATGTATAATTATATAATATAAAGTGGAAATAAGTGACTTAGCAGGCTCAAACCAGACTTGTAGTGTGGAATCATTATAATATCATATATAAAGAAGAAGTGATAAATAAACAAAAGAAGGGGAAAGTAAACATAAATGATTTCCTACAAAATATTTTTATCCACTAAAACAAATGAAGCATGCATCCATAGAAGGTCATACATATCAAAAAATGGGTTCCTATGGTTAACCACTATAGCTACATGAAAAATAAGCATTCCGATACTGAAAAAGAAACTAAAAAAGGTAAAACTCCATCTAATAATAACCTCAAGATCTATACCAATCTCCATGACTAACAATTCTATGATCTAGCTCATGAGGCCGATCCTTTACTCGTAAGTAAATCCACAAATTCTACACACGTCCCGAAAGGACTTTGTAGGGTATGAGACGAATCTCAGTTGGATACAACCCAATGGTGCATTCCAAGAATAAGTGTTTAATAAAAAATGCATCTCTATGTAAGGTAAACATTATGATGCAACAAATAAACACAACCTCCACTGGTTCTTAGTATCCATGAGGGAGTTTCACCTTCTTCAGCCATCACCTGAATCGTAGAAGAAAAGAGATTCTTTGGCCCATGGACCAAAGTACTCCTATATTCAGAATGTCATGGTTAACACTTAGGTTCCACCTCAATCACATATCCGGACACCACATGGATCATGAAACCTTGTGTCTCAAAGTACAGACGTCCCGAAGGCCAGCCCAAACAATAGTGTCTTAGTCCTACAAAACCTTTATTGAATGCTCACATTGGCCCATGATACGACAACCAGATGAACATCGATGTCTTTCCTGAAATAAATATCCATTCCCATGACCACAATCATGGAGAGCCTTAGCATCCAACATGGTAACATCATTGCTATCAATAGAAGGATCCCCACCTTCCACACAGATTTCTATTGGAAACACCCCCAAACCATAATTACCTAAACTGCAACTATCAGGGCCCTCCACCCACTCGAGAAGTTAAAACCACATCATCACATAGTATATATGTTTACACAAGGCTCAATCGGTGATTTGGCCATCACAGGTGAGCGATAATCACTAAAATAAGAACCCAAGACACACCATCTCTGGTACATCATTCCCCTACAGCCATGTCTCTCAAATCAGATGGTCATGCAAACTAAGTGTCTTAGGACTTGCCCGACCTAACTATCAAACTTCCTCAAACCAACATCCATGGAACCCAATCCCTTGGTCAAAACAACCTATGAAATCCTTGACCTTACTCAAATAGTGAACAGCATCACCCAATCTATATGGAAATTCCATCCCGAACTCTGGTCAATCCTATCACAACCCCAAGGGTCTCAGCATAAGTAATATCAAGGATTATATATATATATAATCACACTAAAACACTTGTAAACAAGAAATTTAATTTAAACAGTTTGGATTGCACTAGATATCAGTTATAACATAGCAGTGCTGTTGTCTTTAATTCCTCCAACCAAACAAATAATTCTTAAACAATTTAAACACATAAGTTTAAATCAAGGAAAAACAATTATAACCATTTTGGATTCCCTAACCAAAATATCTGATAGAGCGGTGACCTCTAACCCGACCTCACTTGCATAATCAAGGCAAGGGAATTACGAATGACATCCCACAAGACATACTGTCAATTAAATATGAAATAACAAGGGGCTTTCTAAATACACATAAATGTTCCAAAGTATGCACCACCCAAAAGTCTACAAAAACACAAAACAAGGTATGCACCACCTACCACATACTCGTACGACACTCCGCATCCAGCGTCGTCCACTAATTCAGCCTAGAACATTGTATATCCTAATAATGAGCATAAATTCTCAAGGATCGATAACTATGTCTAGAGAATAAATTACAAATAACAGCTTAAGAGGAATTAAGATCTTACTGATTGGGTTCCATCACATCTGATGATGTTTAAATCGGGGTTCAGATGATGAATCAAGAGGAACTTATTCTTCTGGTATTACTGGTCCATAAACTCAGTGACCCCTACGACCCATTTTAACAAAAAAATGAGGATAATTCCCATTTAAATGAATAAAAGAAAATACATGGTGTGTAATTAAATATACATTCTGTGTATATGGTTGATTTACCCATATACTATTTACTTCCATTCCATGCCATAAAAAGTTTCTGCCGACATCAGTACACAATGTATACTGGAAAGTACATGCCCTGTACTTGACCGATCATCTCATCCTTGTCGATATATCTACACGCCATGTTTGGGAATTACATGGATAGATGTTACATGGAATGCACTTAAGATTACATGGTGTGTAACCCTGATCCATGTCGTGTGACAGGTTTCAGTAAGTACTAGGCCAGTTTCCCCCCTTTTTCTTAAGTACAACCCAAAAAAAGAAACCCATACCTCAATGGAAGAACATGGTTCTTCCAAACATACCCCTTAATGTAATTAGTCCTGGAATTTCCCTTCCAAGGGTGGTGAAGGAACATTACAGAACAAATCCGACCAAAATATTAAAATAAATAAAGGTCCAAATCCCTATTTCTGAATCTATGGGTCTTCTGTTATGCATCACCACCCCTGCACCTCATAAGGTGCTCCTGTGTTGCTTCCAACACCCAATCATATCCTACACCACATTGATTCGTGCCTTGAGCCCATGGCAGAACAAGGTCCCACATCTCATGGATTCATAAAATAGATATGGTTCCTTGAACCTCAATCATAACCACATCCTCGATGCCTCGATGCCCAAGGTACCTCATGTAACCCACATCCCTCAGATTCAATGATTCCTAAGCACCTCAAAACACATATCTAATGATGCTCCTAATACCATGAACCTCATATATATAAATATATAATCTCACACTCGATATGATACCAACCCACTAAATAGTGTTTGGTCATTCCATACACAGCTTGTGAACCTCATACACTAAAAATGGTCATGAATCAATAGACCATTCCAAACTGAAGAAAAAGAAAATCCTGGACATTCCCATGGTGTACCTCTAATAATCGTCGGATCTCCAGCCTACTCATCCCCTGGTAGCTCCACAACATGCACTTGACCTGACACACAACTTCCTCAATCATATCCTCCTTGAGGTGATACACCATCCACTGACACCACAACTGGGTCCAACTATTTTTTTTCTTGTCCTTCATGTGCATCAGAACCTCGACTACCCTTACTTGGTACTGATCCTGATCCGACCCCAGACACCATAGTTTGTCCTGGTCCTTGATTGACGGTTAATGTGAAGGCTTCCTATAGATCCTCTCAAGATTCCCAACCTGTCTACATGCCCTAAACTCCTTTGGAGTCCTACTAAACTAATTCCAAACATACCCAGGAATCCCACATAGAAAGAAAACCACCATTGAGTTACCAAGAGGTGGTGTATTTGGGTCCTTGGCCTGGACACCCTACTAGAACTCATCCTGACATCGTTTCCTACCATATAAAGCATCACCTAAAGATATTTTCCGACCCATGTGTGAATTACTTGTTAGGTTTACCTCAATTATGAGTGCCTGATTCACTATATCTGAGAACGATTCCAGCCTAAAGATGTTTACCTACACCCTGATGGTGTTCTATAATAAATCGTCAAAGCACCTCACCCTCAAGGTGTCATCACTTACCATAAAAATTGTGAAGTGAGATAGATTACTGAAAGTATCTTCATATTCCATGACAAGCTTGTCACCCTACTGAAGGCTCAAGAACTCCAGAGCTCTCTCTACCCTCAATATCTCTCAGAAAAATTTCTCAAATAAGATTTCATTGAAGTCCATACAGCCTAGTCCCACATGTCTGTGTTCATGAACCTTCACATCCCACCAGTTCTTTTTCGGTCATCTGAGCATGTACGTCACCATCATGACCCTTCTTCATGAAGGCATCTTGAGCCACATTAAGATCATCTACATTCTTTCTACATAGTTCTGAGCTGCCTGTGGATCAATCTCACCCTAAAAAAGGGGCAGGTGATGGAAATGGAACTCCTGACTAATGTAATCCTTATAGGGATATGTTCCCTGAGAACCTCTATCAATTCCATTCCAAAAGCATACTAGGTTTGATTAGAGTTGCTCATCGAGCCATGACCCAAACACGTTCAAACCCGAGAGCTGTCCTACCTACCCTTGATCCTAAACCAAATCCTTATACATATGGCTTGTGATATGTCCAAATCTCAGGGGTCTGAACATGATCTTGTTCCTGTGACACTATATCATCACCTTCCTGACTCTCTCTCGAGTCATCTTGGAGGAACTCGCTGAATACATTAAAGACAGGCAACCCACATATATTCTATATATATATATATATAACGTAGATACGAAAGAAGTAAAGATGTTGTGAATAACAAATACCCTTACTCTCTGCCCTCACAACCATTACCACGACATTCTTTCCTCATTGACTCCTTACACACCATCAACAGAGCCAAGTATCATCAAATCCTTGGACGACACATATCCTGATAACCATCATTGCCTCAATCTGACAACTGAGTCACCCAATCCTGGTGATCAAAATAACCTCAACCATAATGCCTACATACTTCTATATGATCTAAGCCCAAGTTCCCTAACACATGAAATTTTACATAACTTTAATTCTTGGAATATCACATTGCATAAAACAAGAAAATTTATCATGAATTTTACCTTTTCAAAAGAAAATTGACATATATCATATGGTATTATCACTCCACATATCATATGTGTATATATGAAATAAAAATACCATAAAAATGAGCCTATCAAATTCCAAACAACCTCACCTTTCCTTACTAGGCCAAGGTCCCATTCTCCCTTACCGCACCTAGTCAAGGGTCACATATCAAAATAAATAATCATCACAAACAATCGATCTGCCATAGTAGAAATCAGATAAACTGTAATATAAGAAAAATAAAAATAGGATAACACACCCAAGGCAACTCAATCCATCCATCATATATAGGGCTGGAGGAACCATAACACAGGTTTGAAATCTAGTTCCGACATTAACATATCTCTATTATACCATATCCAAAATAGTAAACCAATAGAAATGAAAATGTTATCTCAATCTCATTTGTATCAAACAAAACACTGCTACTTAATCTCATTCAAGAACTCATCCGATAACACTTTGTAATGCCCCAACCCGAAAAGCCACCTGAACAGTGCTAACGGGCTGGGTGCTAATATCCTTAGGCACACCTCCCCAAATTCTAAAGGCTGCCGACAAGAAGTGTGGGTGTAAAAAGGTATTTTTGGGAGGCTATACCCTCTTGGAAAAATATACAGTACTAGTTTTATTATAATAATATAACAATAAATATAAATAAGTTACTTAAGAGACTCCAAACATACCTGCATAGTGGAATCACATCAATATCATATAAATAGTGGAAGTGATAAATAAAAAGAAGAAATAAAAAGTAAACAAAAAAAACTTCTAGAAAAACACTTATTGCCACTAAAAAAACCAAGCATGAATCGATAAAAGATCATACATATCGATATAACAAAAGGGCGCCCATGGATAACCACTATAGCTACTTGAAAAATAATCTTTCTAATACTAGAAAGGAAACAAAACAAAAGTAAAACTCTAGTTTGGTATTAATTCAAATTCTATACCAATCGCCCTGATAAATTGTACTATGATCTAGATCCTAAGGCCAATTTTTTACCTATACATAAATCCATAAATTCTACATGTGTCCAAAAGGGACTATTTAGTGTGTGAGAATAATCTCAGTAAGATAAAACCCAATAGAGAATACATAGAATAAGTGTTTATGCAGACATGAATATATAAGTATGTTAAATTGTCTGAGGAAATAAATAAACACAACCTCCACCGATGCTCAACAACCACCAGGGAGTGTAACCTACTTTGGCCATCACTAGAATATTAGAAGAAAATGGAGTAATTTCCCCATGTACCATGGTAATCCTATAGTCACAATGTCCAGGTGAACCCTCATGTTCCACCTCAATGACATTGCTCGGAGCCACGTCCCTCTTAACTCCTCAGGTCTAAAAGTACCAACGTTACGAAGGCTAGACTAAACAATAGTTTCCCAGTCCCAAAGACCCCTACTCGAAATCTCATGTTGGCCCATGGCATGAAAACTAGAGTAATAGTGATTCCATACCTCAAATAAATATCCAGGCCCATGACCTCAATCACAGTGTGTCTTATCCACCAAGCTGGTAGCATCGACGCTGTCAAACAAAGGCTCCTCACCTTCCACATGGATTTCTATAAAAAGCACCCCCAAACCATAATTACATATGATGAAACTATTGGGACCCTATACCCACATGAGTGGTCAAAACCACATCATCACAGAGTATACCTATGTACAAACTACTCAATCCGAACTTTGGCCATCACAGGTGAGAGAAAAATTGCCAAAATAAGAATCTATGCCACACTATCTCTAACACCTCGTGCCCCTACGACCATGTTGCTCAAATCCGATGGCCATGAAATCCATGTATCCCATGACTTTCCCAACCTGGAAGTCACACTAAATCAAAAAAACATCCATAATGACCAATCCCATGGTTAAAAAAACCTATGAAAACCCAAGCCACACCCAACAAGTGAACAACATCACCCAATCCTGATGGCCACACCATCCCAACCTTGGGTCAACCCCATAACAACCCCAAGGGTCTCAAAATATGTAATATCAAACATTAAATATATATAATCACAGTAAAACACTTGTAAATGAGTAACTCAATTTAAATAATTTGGAGGTCACTAGATATCAACTATAACATAGTAGCACTGAGGTATTTAATGCCTCTAAGAAGACTAATCACGCTTAAACACTTTAAACATAAAAATTTAAAAAAAGGAAAAACCATTATAACAATTTTGACACCCTGTCCAAAATATCCCATGGAACAAAGACCTCTAACTCAAACTCACTCACATAATCATGGTAAATGAATAACCAACGATATACCAAGAGACATACGGTCAATTCAATATGAAATAACAAGGGTGCATCCCTATAACTATAAATGCGCCAAAGGCCACGCCACCCAAAAGTCTAAAAAAACACAAAAAAAGGTATGAACCACCTACCACATACTCATACTCCTATCCTTTTCCAGCATCAGCATTGAATTCAACATATAATAGAGTATATCTGCATGACAATCATAAAATCTCAAGGCATGATAACTATATCTAGAGTATAAATTATGAATAACGGATCAAGAGGAATTAGGAGCTTACTGATTGGATACCAACACATCTAGCGACGTTTGAATCAGGGTTCAGATGACGAATCAGGAGGAACTTATTCCATCTACGCTATTGGTTTGCAAACCTGATGACCCCTACTACCTATTTTAATAAAAACAATGATACTTCTCATTTAAAAGAAAAAAATAAAATACATGAAATGTAATTAATTATACATGCCATGTATAAGACTGATTTACCCATGTTCTACCTACTTACTCTCCATATCATAAATATGTCCATCCAACATCAGTACTCGATGAGTACTAGTAAGTACATTACATGTACTTGACCGATCATCTCTTGCTAGGTGACATCCCTATACACCATGTATGGCTATTACATGGCCAAATGTTACATGATCTGAACTTAGGATTACACGACATATAACCCTAATCCTTTTCATGTGATAGGTTTTAGCAAGTACATTTCTAATTTCCCCACATTTTCTTAAGTACATCCCAAAAAAGAAACCCGTACCTCAAAAGATGAATTAGGATCTAACACTATCCCCACTTGAACTCATGTCATCAACATTATATTTGAAAATAAATACAATTAATAACCTTTTTACACTTCAAAGTAATCCATTATAACAATTTATAATATTCATTTTGACTTATCGGAATGAATAATTGAAATGGGTGACTTTTTAAGGAAGAATTATAATATCCCCAGACCCACAATCCCGAACTTGTAGCTGAAAATATTACCTTTACATTTCTTACATTGATACCAATGAATTTGACCCAATGTTTTCCATTGAAATCTTACAACATAAAAAGGATATAGTATATCACTTATATACCCAATGACCATTAAGGTTTGAGTTTTAGATAATTAAGAAAAAATATTAAATAAACAATACTTATGTCATCATGTGAGTGTTCCTCTCACTAAACCCATATTTTCTTATTTCACATTAAGCCATCATCATCATCTATATAAAACCCTTCTAGATAAAATTCATTTATCATTATTATTGATGTCTTGGTGAAAATTAAACATAAAAATCATGGATAAAATGTTCAATAAGGGTAAACATAATCATTAACAACTAAATGTCATCAGTGAGAATAAGATGATAATATTGGCATGATGGAATAATCAAAGTGGCTAATAATATCATAAGAGAACTCATACCCCCAAAACCTGAATAAATAAACATGTGGGAAAAAATAAAGATTTAACATAGGAAATATTTTATAATCATGAGTCTTGTGATTTAAATATTGATCAAGGAAACATTTAAAACCCATAGCATGTATAAAGAAATTTTTTTGGCATATTGGAAAATAATCATCATAGAACCCTCATAGAGCCATTATAGAACCCTTATAAATGGAATAACCATACACATGACTTCCATACCAAATTAATTAGAGTTATATCAAGGTACCCCCATTATATAACCTATATCAGGCTCACTCATGAGATATAATGGGGATCAACCCTTGAAAAAAATGTCCAAGAACCATCAAATGAATAAAGTACATAGAATTTTCATCTCTTCATAAAACTCAAAAAATCCATTACTTTATTCATAACATGAATATAATATGAAAAAGAAATGGGTTACATGAAAATATCTTTGAAACATGAATAAATCAGGGAAAATAAATATGTTTCATGAAAATCTCTTTGAATCATGATTAACCGATATAAAAGAAACAAGTTCCTTGAAAATCACTATGAAAAAATCATAATCTATCTAGTGAAATAATGAGGATGAATTCATTATAAAATATCCTTATTGGATCAAAATTAAAATCAATGGGTTTTTTGATATTGATGAATAGAAATACCATTAAAATATCATTAGAAATATTTTCAAGGAAAATACTATTTTTTACTCTTTGAAAATCACTTCTAAAAACTAAAATTTTAAAAAATATTTTGGAAATAATTTTATTTAAAAATATTTTTGGAAGCCTATAAAATATGTTTCAATGAACATAATGTTTACTATGGAAATCAAAATATGTTCATGTCATAAATTTTAAAAATAAATATTGTTTTCAAACATTTTTTAAAAGGAGTAAAAAGTTACCCATTTGGAAAATGTTAAGAAATTTAATTTTGATTTTTTTTAAAGTTTAATGATCATGTAAAATAGCTTTAAGAAGTAATTTATTTTCATAAAATAATTTTTTTGAAAATATTTATAAAAGATGGATATATAATAGAAAGAAAACATATCTAGAATAAAATAAAATATCAGTATCACTTAAAAATGACATTATTTATGCTCTTTTAATAAATAAAGGAGTAAATAGAAAGAAAACCTATCAAAAAATTCATAACAAATGGAGAAGAATGATATTTGGTTTATTAAAATAATATCATATGATTTCCTTCATGGGATCCTTGAAGTTAAACATTATCAATAGAAATACTATTGTGACAAAAAGCATTTTCCACTTGGGTACTATTAAATTGTAAGGCCAATGAAAGAATAACATCATATGAGACATTAAATTTCATTAAAATAAAGGTATGTGTATTTCAACATATCATATGGTTAGTATATACACACCATAAAATAATATTTGTGTATAACATATGTTCTAAAGAAGAATATTTTAGACGTGAAACCCTTATAATGATCATAACATTGAAATGAGAATTAATCAATGAAACTATTTTGTGTATCATATTTAAAACCATATAAAAAAAGCTGAAAAAATACATAAGATAATAAAATGCCAATGCACACATAATCTTGGAATATAAAAAACAATAAATATGTAATATAACCCAATGAAAAGAAATTGAGTAATTAAATTCTTTACCACTCGGTAATTTTCAAGTCAAATCCCCTTGGATGAAATAATTAAAAATGAATCATAAAATAACATGATGTATTATATATTCATGGTATTAAATGTAAAATTTCAGTAAATACACCATATAAAAGCAATTAGGTTTATAACATTAAAATCCACCTCAATGAAGGAAAAATGAGACCAAGTAACTTACCTAGAGTCTAGACATTCCATGTATGTCCATTAAATATTTTAGAATAATATTATATCAATTATTTTATTTCATACAATAATTTTAAAATTTTAATAAAATAGAATTAAATAATTTAATTTATTAATTTTAATGACATATTTAAATAATTAATTAGTTAAGTCCACATCATGTGTTTTGAGGATGCTTGGTTCATTATTTTAAAATGGATCTGGTGTGTCGGATGAGGTAAAATATGTCATTATTTAATGATATCCAAAATAATAATCATGAAATAATTTTAAATTTTATACATTTTTTATACTTTTAAAACCAATCTTTAAATATGGTTATAAAAAATTAACTACTTTACAATCATAGATATGGCATTCCATACATTTGCATAAGTAACATTTTCATTTTTCAACGATTAATATGGAAAGAAAGAAAGTATTATTTTAACTTTAAAAAATGATATTAGTATCATAAATAAAATATTATTTATTTAAATATAATTATATATACCATCTATATGATGTTTTAATGAAAAAATAATCACATCGCTTTATGGATATGGTAGTCCATAGGTAGGCACAAATGGAATTTTAATTTTGTAGTAAGCAGAAAGCCTCGAAAGGAAATGATATATTATATTTTAATAATGATAAAAATGTCTTTAATATCATAATTATGTCATATATATCACATATATTCATTAAATACTTCTTTATTACCCTCCACCTAAATAGTTAGTGAAAAACGAATCACACTACATCGCGAGGTGGTAGTCCGCCATACACATGAGCAACATTATCGTATCTCACATTGAATTGAAGGTAAGAATGTATATGTGATATAATAATTATGTTTCAAATATCATACATATAAATATATAAATATATTAAATACATCATTATAAACATCCAAGATAGGTGATAAATAAAAATGAATTACATCTACTCAAGAGCCGCTAGTCTGTTGTACACATGAATGCTGGTTTCATTTCCCATTTGATGGAAGATGAGATGAATGAAGGTTATGAATTTAACCTAATAACATCTAATTATATGTTATATAATTTTTATATTATATTATAATAATTTATAAAGGTATTAAGGAGGTGGAAGAAGACAAAATATAAAGATGATATCTTAAGCACAATAGCTCTTTTTTTCAGACAACCTCCTTAGGTTAGCACCAAAAGCCTTACTTGGATAGATTTATGTTTAAAAACCCTCTATAATGTGCGTAGGTAAACAATAATGGTATTTTTTAGGTATTGGATGATCCAAATGAATATTTGGGTAATAGGAGATAATAGGGGAATCCTTTTACAAGTGAGGTGAGTGACACACTTGTAATTTTTGAAAAGAAAAAGTAATACCGATGTTTCTCACTTGCAAAAAAGTCTCTAAACAGAATAATTATAAATCCATAGAAAATATAGGGTATAAATATTTCCATGAAATATATTTTAGACAATTTTGTAGGTTATTTTAACCCTTATAATTTTATTTTAAACCTTATCATTTTAGTTTAACCACGATAAATCCCTTTTCACCTTAATATCGAAAAATATTTTTACTATATTCACTATTCACTATGGCCAAAAAAATATTTTAACATATTATATAATATAATTTATTATGACTAAAAATATGGAATCCATGTTATAAAATTAAATTAAAATAATTGGTATAATCTGATTTAAAATAAACCCCACAAATGCGATGAAAAATTTGTTTTTCAAGAAGTGGATTTTTCAAGAAAAAAATGATTTTATATTAAATTTATGACTAGTAGTAATAATTATATGAATTGACATTAAAATTTAAATATATATAATCTATAAATTTCATTTAAATTATCCTTCATTAGTAATTGTTATAATTATTAAAAATCAACAAACCTTATGCTCTTTGAAACACTTTTCATTAAAAATATTTAAAACCAAAAAATTAACAAAAACTAAAATCCTGCATAAAGATGATTTAAATGTAATTAATTTGATGAAATATAACTAATTAATAAATATTTTAATTAAAAAAAATTATGAATCATAATAGTACTTTTAAATTAGTTAATTTATTGAAATGAAATGATCGTATAACAGAAATTGGTAGTTTACACTATTCATTTAAAAATCATTAATATTTGAAAAAACCCAAAATTTCACCATAAGTTAATTTTTATACGATAATTTAAAAAAGTATGTTAAATTTTTTAAATAAAATTTCTAAAATATCTTGAAATTAATTATAATAGTTTCTCACAAAAAAGTAATAAAAACTATCTTTGAGGAAAACATATTTTGATGAATAAAATTACTTTAGTGAAAACTGACTGATTATTTACTAAGAATTTATCAAAAAAAAATTCTGAGTAGGAAGTTTATTTATATATTTTATAAATTGTTTAACACTATTTATACTTTTTCATCTAATAGCTAATTTGTAATGACCATATTTGAAAAAATATTATTTTTTAGTTCTTTTAAGCTCAGTTTTGCGTGTCTTATATACTATCAAGCATAAATTCATTTTTTAACATATCAGGGTGTTAAATTCTCCCCCATTTAATAAATTTCATCCCCACAATTTTTAAACTATATGAGTACTTAGTCACTAGAAATTTTAAAATTCATCTGTTGGAACCCACAAGGTAAATACGGTTAATATAACATCATTATATTAAGAGTGAAAAGTAAGTACAAGTTTCATCTTGAGTAACACATAAAAAGATTTCCAAATAGGAGAAATTTGGTGGGAATTAAAGCTTTTTACAATTAATAACAACTTAATTCCCAAATAATTATGTATATCGACAAAGATCAATGATCCCAAGAAAGTGAATAATCAAGGGAAAGTTAACAACCATAAACACAAAAATCTATGATGAGTCAAAAGACCATTTATTAATCAGCTAGGAAGGTAATAGGATAAAATTTTAATTTTCAGGATCCTTTTACTATATTTGAATAATTTCTTTCCATGAGTATAACATAATTACATAACATGTATAATTTTATCTTGTAATAAATTTCCATCCAAATCTCATATTTTATTCCGAATGATGAGCGTTCAATATTATTTTTTTATGCACGATGCACTAAAAATATACTTTTAAAAGATCACATAACCATAAAATGTATAACAGTATATTCCACCAATCCTTTTACATTAAACAGAATAAAAATGTATAGAACAAGGTAATATAATTCTCAAAATTAATAAAAATTCATAAGATGAAATAATACATTAATCTCCAAAAATTAATAGTAATAGGAACAACTTAAGCTAAATCATTCCAAAATAAGATCAACATTAAATAGTGTTTTTTCGTAAAATTATATTTCATACATTTCAAGTTTCATGAAAAAATAAGGTGATATTATTTTGAAATTACCTTAATAACCTAGTAAGAAAATCAATTTTTAATCTCCTGGTTATCTATATGATAAAACATATGTTTCCATAATTATGTCTATTTAAAAAATAATTTAAATTGTAAAGGTTATCAATAAAATAAAAATTATATCCAAAAAAATAAAAGGAATTATTCAAGTTAAAAAAAGTATTTACATATACTTCAACTTTATAAAACATCTCCCGAAATTTCATTGATTACCTCATCATTGTACTACTTAAAACCTCAAAAGGGGTGTCTAAGACTTTGAACTTACCATCAACCATATAATTATTAACCGATGATGGAATACATATATTTCAAGATAAAATCACATGAAAAAAATCATAATCTCCAATGTTATATTAACCTTACGATGATGCCATCTATAATAGACTCAAACCGACACTCCCAAATCCAGTGCTATAAATATAATATTTACTTTTATGGATTTGATATCAATGAATGTGAACAAATTTTTTAAATAAAAAACATACAACATCCAAAGGATATATTAGGTCATTTATATACTAAAGGGCCTTTTAGGTATATAGTTTTAGAGAATTATGAAATTTGTCTCATAAACAATACCCATGTCTTCAAGTGAGTGTTCGTCCCCATTGACCCACACTACTGGAAAACTAACCTTTACCAACGGTTTGGAGAACCGTAGCCAAGTAAGCCGTTGGTATAGGTAATATGAAATCTATACCAACGGTAATGGAACCGTTGGTATATAAATTCAAAAAATAAAACATCCGCTGGTATTTGATCCCAGGACCCCTCGTTTATAATCGAACGACTTAACCACTAAGCTAAGATCGCTTTTGTAAACATAATTTCATAAATATATATATGTATTATCATAATTATTTAAAATTTTGATTTATATAATGTTCTCGGTTAGTAGATCTGGAAAAAAATCAATGAACATATCCCAACGGTTGTCAAAACCGTTGGGATAGACCTATCCCAATGGTTTTCAGAACCGTTGGGATAGGTTGGGATAGGTTCTGGGTGGTTGTTTATTATTCTGGTGAATGTTGGATTTTTTTCTTCTTTTTCCAAACGGTTCTTGAGAACCGTTGGGAAAGAGTAACCTTTCCCAACGGTTCACCAAAACCGTTGGGAAAGGGCCTAAAAACACACCCTTTCCCAATGGTTTTGGTGAACCGTTCGGAAAGGTCACTCTTTCCCAACGGTTCACCAAAACCGTTGGGAAAGGGCCTAAAAACACACCCTTTCCCAATGGTTTTGGTGAACCGTTCGGAAAGGTCACTCTTTCCCAACGGTTCACCAAAACCGTTGGGAAAGGGCCTCAAAAACACACCCTTTCCCAACGGTTTTCGTGAACCGTTGGGAAAGGTCACTCTTTCCCAACGGTTCACCAAAACCGTTGGGAAAGGGTGTGTTTTTCGGCCCTTTCCCAACGGTTTTAGTGAACCGTTGGGAATTGGTAGCTATACCAACGGTTTTTACAAACTGTTGGTATAGAAGTGTTGGGAAAGATCATGTTTCCAGTAGTGCCATCTTTTCTTATTTCACATTAATTCATCCTCATAATCAGTATGAAACACTTATAGACAAAAATAAATATAATTATTGATTACTTGGGGAAGAGGAAACATAAGATATGTGATATCAAATTTCTAGAAAGGGTAAATATAATCATTAAAAACTAAATATCATCATTAATAACAAGATGATAATAAGGGTTTTATGACATAGTAAAATTAAATAAGCATAAAATAAGATAAATCATACCTATAAAACATAGATCAATAAACATGTGGAATATAATAAAGGTTCAAAAAAGTGAGGAGTCATGTGAATCAATAATAAAGAGCAATTTGATGTTAATCCCGATCAAAGGAATCATTTAAAACCAATAAAAATAAAAAAATGTGTTGGTATCTTGGAAAATAATCTTCATATAACCCTTATAGAAAAATTATGGAACCATTAAAATATTATAACCACATATTAAACTTAAATAAAAAATTAATTGATGTACTATCTGGGTTTACCCTTCATATAAGCTATATCAGGCTCACCAATGAGCTATAATGGATCTCAACCCTTTATAAACAATGTCCAAGAACCATAACACAAATAAAGTACACAAAAATTTAATCAAATCATAAAACTCATGAAAAACATTATTTATTTCAAAACATTATTCACCGATGGAAAATAAATATGTTCCATTCTAGTATCTTTGAATGATGATTAACCTACATAGATGAATTAGGTTCCTTGACAACCTCTTTGAAACATGATTAACCAGTAGAAAGGAAACAGGTTCTCAAGAAAATATATTTGAAAAAAATCTTAATGTATTTAGATAAATAATGAAAATAGTTTCATTACCAGATCTCCCCAGTGTATCATATGTAAAATCAAGGGGTTTTGAAAGTTATTTTTGGAAAAACCATTAAAAGATCATAAAAAACATTGTTAATGAAATTACCATTTTAATTTGAAAATCACTTAAAAAAATAGTATTCTGACTATACTTTTTATGGAAAATAAAATTGGATAATTATAAAGGAAGGTTAAAATAAAATATCCATTATGATGGTATGGAAAAGGAATTTACATCACAAATGTTAAAAATAAATATGTTTTTCAAACATTTTGTAAAAGTAAAAATAAGAGATCCATTTGGAAAACATTGAGATTTTTTTTAATATAATGGATTAGATATTGTTAAATAGTTTTAGTAGGAAATGTATATTTAGAAAATAAACTAGAGAGATTTTAACAAACATGGAAATGGAAGATAAATACAGCTGATCTAAAAGAAAATACAAGATCAATATCACTTGCAAATGAATATCCCGATGATTCATTAATCAATAAGGCAGGAAATAGAAATAAAACTTGTTAATCACATTCATAGCATCTGTATAATAAATATATATGTTTCAAGAAACCAAAATCATATGATTTAATCTAATGGAACCTTGAACATATATAATGTTAAAAGAAAGGATATTTAAACAAAAAGCTTTTTCCACTTTGGTACTTTTCAATAATAAGCCCCACGAAAGAATACAATTAGATGAAAATTTAAATTTAATTATCACAGAGACATTAATAATTTAACTAATAAAATTTTAAATATATAAACCTTATAAAATAAGATAGGTGTTAAATATAACATATGTCTGAAAAATAAAAATTTGACATGAGAAACCATTACAATGATAATAACGTTGATATGAGAATTAATTAGTGAATATATTATGTGTATGAAATGAAAATCCATATAAAACAAGAATAATACAACATAATATAATAAAAACTCATTAAACATACAATCATGTAACATCAACGAAAACTAATAAGTAATATAACCCAATAGAAGTAATTTTATTTATAAAATTATTTACCACTTGGTAGCTCTCATGTAAAATTATCATTAATGAAATAATTCAAACTGAAAATTAAAATACCATGATGTTTGATGTGTTCATGATATTACATGTAAAAGTGGTAGTATATACACTATATAAAAGGAATTAGGTGAATAACATTAAAATATGCCTCAATGAAGGAAAATTGAGATGAATACCCTTACCTTAACTATAGAATTTCCATGAACGTCCTTTAACTCCTATATAATAAGATTATATAAATTATTTTATTTATGAAGATCAATTTCTAGGTTTAATAACTTATAACTAAATAATTTATTTTAATGAAAAATTTATATACTTAATCATTTTAGTCCATGTCATGGGTTTTGAGGATGTTTGGTTCACTGTTTCAAAGTAGCTTTAGTGTGTTGACTGAGGTCAAAGAGGTCATTGTTTAAAAAGTACAAAAATAATAATATTTAAATAAATATATATTTTATACATAATTTATAAATTTAAAACAAATAATGAAATATAATTATTAAAAATGAACTACGTTATAATAATGGATATGGTAGCCTATACATATACATGAGTAACATTTTCATTTTTCAAAAATCATTATGGATTGAAGATAAGTAGTATTTTATCATTATACTATGATAATAATATCAAAAATAACATATTAATTCTTTAAATATATATATATATATAATATTTTATGTGTTGATGACGAAATATTGACATCACTTTATGGAGGGATAGCCCATACCTACGCCCGAACGACACAATCATTATCATGTGAGTAGAAAGGCTTGAAAGGAAATGATACATTATCTTTGAATAATTATAAATATTTCCCTAATATCATATTTATTTAATATATTTGACATATAATAATTAATTTTAACTATAATACCATCTATGTAAAGCGTTAGCAAAAAATGAATCACATCGCCACATGAGGCGGTAGTCTGTTATACACACAAATGACATTATTGTATCCCTATTGAAATAGAATGTAAGAAGCTAAATATAATAAAATAATTAATTAAGTACCATTATTTTACAAATATTTTAAATATACTTTAAATCCATAATTATAAAATTATATGAGAGGTGATGATGAAAAATAAATTTCATTTTTTCGTGAAGCGGTAATCTATCTTACACACGGGTGAGGATTTCATTTCCCATTTGATGGAAGATGTAATAAATGTAGGAAATTAAACAGAAATTATAAAATATTATTATATTTTATATATTTTGGTTATTAAATCATAAAAATTAAAGAATATTTTATGTTGGAGGATGAAGAAATAAAATAAAAATGCTTAGTTATGCACAATACCTCTTATATGAAAAACCTCTATATATTAGCACCAAGAGCCATATTAGGATGGATTTATGATAAAAAAAGAAATCTAGGATATTGGTGGAGAATTAAGGATGTTATTTCATTAGGTATTTTATAAAAAAAAATTTATTGAGGTGTGAAGAGGAGAGGATGGGGGGTGACCTTTTATAAGCGATGTAAGTGGCACACTAGTATTTTTTGAAAACAAAAAGTGATCCCCAAAATGTTTACATGTCATAATGTTAAAAAATAGAACATTATTGAGAATTATAAATTATAATGTCTAAATATATCTATAAAAAAGTTAGATATGGTTTTAGGTCATTTAACTCTTATCATTTTAGTTTGACCCCCAGTAAATGCATTTTTAATTTAATTACAATGAACGATTTTTTACTATTTTTACTATTCAATTTGACAAATAATAAGATGAAATTAATAGATAATATAAATTATGATGATTAAAAATTTTGAATTCATTTTACCAAATTCAATTCACAGTAGTGGAATAATTTAATTTAAAATAAAACATGTAGATGTGACGAAAAAGTCTTTTTTCAAGATGTGTATTTTTAACGAAATATATGATTTTATATTAACCCTATATATTGTCATAATAATTGTATTAATTTTAATTAATATATACATTTATTTAATATATAAATTCCATTTAAATTATTCCTCAATATAGGTGTTTCAAATTAATTAAAATGAAGAAACTTGGTGTACTTTGAAATAATTTTTAGAAAAAACCAGTTTTAACCCCAAAAAAAATACACAAAAATCCATTATAAGTATGATTTAAATTTAATTAATTAATATAATGATAAATAAATAATATTTATGCTAATTGAAATAAAATTTAATGAATAAGTTTTCTTTTAAATCCCTTAATTTATTTAAAATAAATAGTAGTTTTACAAAAAAACTGTATATTTCATTATTGAATGAAAAATAATTTGTTTTTGAAAAATATGAAAATCATACCATAAATAAAATTTGATATATTTATTTGGAAAATGGATTTAGTTTTTTATAATAAATTTTATAAAATTTCTAATAACAATTATTATATTTTCTTATAAAAATTTGTATAAAAAATTCATGAAGAAAACCTATTTTTGATGAAAAAAATTAATTTTAAAAAAATTGATTAGTTATTTACTTAGAATTTACCAATAAACATATACTGAGTAGTATATTTATATTATATTTAATAAAGTAGTTAATACTATTCATAACCTCTATTTTACCTACTAGTTCATAAATGGCATATTTAAAATAATATTATTTCATGGTTTGTTTTAGTTTGGTGTTGTGTGTCTTATACACTATCAAGAAATGATTACTTATTTAAAATCATAGGTGTCACATTATCCCACATTAATAAATTATATCCTTTAAATTTTATCTTTATATTTGTAATTAATGGATGGAAATTTGAAAATACCTTTATCATAACCCTTATCATAAAAAGAGTTAATAAAATATCCAATAATTAAGAGAGAAAGGGAATTTTGAAGGTCATGTAGAATAAAACATTACTAGGTCTCTAAATAAGAGAGAATTGGTGTGAAGTAATGATTTATATAGGGAAATAAAAATTTAATCCCCAAATGATGATGTAGAATGATAAAGATAATTTATCATATGAAATAAAATGATCAAGAGTAAGATAACAACCCAAAAACCATAAATCAACGATGAGTTACAAGACCATTGATTCATTAGATATGAATGTAATAGGATAAAATTTTTATTTTCAAGATTCTTTTCATTGATTTTAATAATTTATTACTATAATCAGAATTTAATTACATGAAATGTTGAATTTCATCCTCTAATAAATTTCCACCACAATGTCATATTTTTCTCTAAATGTCGAGTACTCAAGATAATTTTTTATGCTTTAAGCACTAAAAATAAACTTTTAAAGTATTAAATAACCTTAAAAGGGGTAAAAATATATTCAAAATTTCTTTATACAATAACCATAACCAAAATGTTTAACACAATTTAAGATAATTATCAAAATTAATTAACATTTATATGGTGAAATAACACATTAATCTCTAAAATTCAAAAGTAATACCCAAAGTTCATGCTAAATCATTCCTGAATAACCTCAAATTTTATTATTATTTTAGCCTTAAATTTTATCACAAACCTTTCATATCTGTAGAAACAAATGGTGATCTTTTTTTAAATAACATTATCACCTTACTCACTAAATGAATTTTTAATACCATGGTTATCTATATAATAATAATTGTGTTCCCATAATTACTTAAATATAAATGATCATATAAAAAATAATGGTTATCAATACCTTAAATATTATTTCCAAAAAATCTAAAGGCATACATCATGTTAAAATTAAGCTTTTCATATAGTTAGACATAAAAACATTCCTCCTAAAATGACCTCAATCACCTCAATTTATTACTTAAAACCTAAAAAGTGGTGTATAGGAATTTGAAAATATGATTAAACTTAAACCTTTGAACCCTAGATAGAATCCAAAAATTTTAAGATAAAAAACATGAAATTTTTTAACCAAACAAAGTTATCAAAACCCAACATAGATTCCATCTATAATAATCCTGAACCTATACTCCCAAATTTGATGCTAAAAATATTATCTTTAAATTTATATATTTAATAATGATGAATGTGACTTAGTTTTTCTTATAAGAAACAAAAAACTTCCAAAGTATGTATTTTTTACTTACATATAGAAGGACTTTTTAAAGAATTAGTAAAAACTATTACATAAGTAATACCCATGTCTTCAAGTGAATGTTCCACCCACAAACCCACCTTTTCTTATTTATCATTAAGTAATTATCATCATCCATATAAACAAATTATTTATATGATTCATTTAAAATTATTATTTAATAACATAGGGACAATAAAACACAAGGAGAGTGATAAAAAATTATCGAGAAGGGTAAACATAAATATTTGAAACCTAATTTTATCAGTGAGAATAAGATGAGAATAAGGGTATGATGACATAATCCAAGTTCATGAGAAAAACATAAGTGAAATCAAAAACATCAAATTTGGATCAATAAACTTGTGGCATGGAATAAAGATTTAACAAATGAAATATTATGAGAATCAATAATCATTGCCTTGTGATGTCAATATTGATTAAATGAAACATTTAAAACCCATATAAGGAATAAATAAAACATGTTGGAATCTTAGACCTTCATCTATATAGTACTTTTATAGAATCATTGAAAATATAATAACCATACATTTTAATTCCATATGAAATTAATTAGAGATCTATGTGGAAAAAACCATTATATAAATTATTTCGGGTTCACTCATGAGCTATAATGATGTCTAACCCTTCTTAAAAACATCCGAGAACCATAACAAGAATAAAGTTAATATAAAATTAATCTTAGCATTAAATTCATAAAAACCTACATTATTTTATTAATACATTGATTAACCTTTAGAAAATAAATGTGACCCATTAAAATATATTTGAAACATGATTAAAACTTTGAAAAGAAATTGGATCTATGAAAATATCTTTGAAACATGATTAACTCGTGGAAATGAAATGAGTTCCACGAAAATCTATTCAAAATAATAATCATCCATATTGAGAAATAATTAGGATGGTTTCATTACAAAACATACTCAGTGGAGGATAAGAACCATCAAGTGTTTTTTATATTTTGGAATTTAAATACCATTAGAAGATCATTAAAAACATTTGTGATGAAAATACACTTTTTTACTTTGAAATAAATTTTAAAAACAAAAAATTCCTAAATATTAAAAAGATACTTTTATTTTAAAATAAAATATGAATCTTATAAAATATGTTTCAAATAAAATAATTCCCATGATGGTGGGGAAAATTCATTCATGTCATAAATGTTAAAAATAAACATTATTTTCAATCATTTTGTAAAAGGAGTCTAAAGTGTCCCATTTAGTAAATGTTAATAAATTTCATTTTATTTTTTTAAAATATTGTCAAAGATCATTTAAAATAGCTTTAGGAAATAATTTATTTTTATAAAATAAAAATTTTTAAAACATTTTTGAAATCATGGATATGGAAGAGAAAGATAACCTATTTTTGATAAAATTCAAGATCAGTATCACTTACAAAAACTTTCGTGATATTTATTTTATCAATATGGGATAAAATGGAAATAAAATATGTTAAACACATTAATAGTTATTTAGAATAAAGATATGCAGTTCATGAAGATAATATCATATGATTTCCTCTAATATAACCATGAACACAAATAATCCTAAAATAAAGGAGATTGTAAGATAATTCCTTTTCCACTTTATTACTCTTCAATCATAAACCCTATGAAAGAATAAAATTAGATAGAAATTTAAATATCATTAAAATAAAGAGTTTCATGATGTAACATATGAAATTTTAAGTATATACATTTCATAAAATTAGATAGGTTTATAATAAAACATATGTCCTAAAGAATATAATTTGAGATGAGTACCCATACAAAGGTCATAATGTTGAAGTGAGAATTAATCAATGTATCTATTATGTGTATAAAATATAAATCCACATAAAAATGTGTAAAGAAAAAATAATATAATAAAAAGTATGTATACAGATAATTGTGGTATATCAAAGGCAATGAGGATGTAATATAACCCAATGAAAAGAATTTCGGTTTTACAATTCTTTACCCCTTGGAAACACTCAAGTAAAATAACCATTGATAAAATAATTCAAATTGAAAATTAAAATACCATGAGATATAATTGATTCATGATATTAATTGTAAAATGGTCAATATATACACCATATAAAATTAATCATGTTCATAACATTAAAATATTCTTCAACGAAGTAAAATTGAGATGTAGTCTCTTACCTAAAGTCCAGAATTTTCATGTACGTTATTCAAATCCTATATAATAATATTATATGAATGTTTTTATTTACTAATATATTTTTATATATTTAATAATATATAATTAAATCCTTCATTTAATGACCAATTTATATACTTAATCAGTTAAGTCCATATCATGTGTTTTGAGGACGTTTGGTTCATTATTTTAAAATGGCTTTGGTGTCTTAACAAAGGTCCAAGAGGTCATTATTTAAAAATATCCAGAATAAAAATCATCAAATAATTAGAATTTTTATATATAATTTATTCTTTTAGAACTTATAATGAAATAAGGTTATGAAAAATGAAATATATTATGATCATCTAGATGGTAGGGCATACAAACACATGAGTAACATTTCCATTTTTCAAAGATCATTATGGAAAGAAGGTAAATATTATTTTTTCTTTATATAATTATTATAATATCATAAATACCATATTAGTTTTTTAAATATAGTTTTATATATCATCCATTTTATGTGTTGATGAAAAAATAATCACATCGCTTCATAGAGATGGTAGTCCACACAAACTCTTGAATGATCTTATCATTTTTCCATGAATGGAAATAAAATAAATTAAAAGATATATTATATTTTAATAATGAAAAATATGCCATCAATATCATAATTATTTCATATATATCACATATATATGTTAAATCTATCCTTATTACCTTCCATGTAAAGTGTTTGTGAAAAATGAATCACATCGTTTCGTGAGGTGGTTGTCTTCCGTACACACGAGTAACATTATTGTATTCCCTATGGAATGGAAACTAAGATGATATATGTTATATAATAAATAATGAAAGATAATTATGTAAAAAATTTCATATATTTACTTTAAATCCATCATTATAATAATATGTGATTAGGGATGAAGAAAAAAAAAATTCATCGATTCGTGAGGTGGTACTTCATCAAACACATGAATAATGGATTCATTTCCAATTTTAATAAAAGGAATATAGATAAAGTAATGAAATTAAAATAATTAAATATCATAATATTTTATATATTTTTTTTATTATATCAGAATAATTGAATAATTTTTTAAGGTGGTGGAAGAAGAAATAAAATAAAAATTCTATGTTGAGAAGAATACATATTTTTTAGAAAACCTCCATAAGTTAGAACTAAAAGCCATCCTATGATGAATTTATGATAAAAAAGGGATTAAATATGTATGTATGAAATAGGTAATGTATTTGGATAAGTATTGGCCAATAAAAAATGATTTGGAGTTGTGGATAAGAGAGGAGAGGGGTAACCTTTTATAAGGGAGGTGAGTGGAATACATGTATTATTTGAAAAGAAAAAGTTATACCCATGTTTTTAACATTCCAAATAGATCCAAAATAAACCGTAATAGATAATTAAAAAAATTTCTAAAAATTTCCTTAAATTTTATTTTATATAAGTTTTTAGGTTATTTTAACTACTATATTTTCAGTTTAACCCCTAGTAAATTAATTTTTACCTTAATAGAGGTAAAATATTTTTACTGTTCTCACAATTCAATATGAAAAATAATAAGTTGAAATTATTAGATAATTAAAATTATGATGATTCAAAAAATGGAATCCATTTTACCAAATTAAATTCACTAATGTGGAAAAATTAATTTCAAATAAAACCTGCAGATGTAACAAAAAAACTTTTTTCAAGGGTATGAGGAAAATATCATTGATTCACTTCTACACTTCTCCATGATCTAAAAAAACCTAGGCACTACAAGTGGTATTAAATCTAACAAGTTTTTCTATGAATGATAATCCTTTATTGAAGTATTTATATAAAAAATCTCAAGTATTTTAATAGTAGAGGTGTATATTTTTTTTATAAAAATAATATTCATGGATGTAATAAATCATAATTCCATATCTACCATCAAAATGTATTAAGATTACTGATAATGTATCATTTGGATTTTCTACTATTAGAAGAGATTATCCCTTTAAGTATAATAATAATAGAATTATTTATGTAAATTGGGATTCTATAAATAGTATCATTGAATCATTATTATATAAATTAAACCCCAAGGTTATGGGACATAAAATATTCCATCATATGTGGGTGAATCGTGAGAAAATGAATAATAGAAATGTGACGATTAAGGAATAGAAGTGTTATATGTTGAATGATAGTTTTGAAGACACCTATATTGATTATGATGATTATGAGACTATGGACACCTAATTTACAAGATTAGAAGAAATATTATGTCATACCAGGGTATTTGGTGATATATTGTAAGATTCTACTATTGTCAAAAAACTAATGAAAAATATCTCTGATATATTTGACTTAGAGAGTTGTACCATTCATTAAATTAGAGAACCATCACTTGATGAGCTTCATAAAACACTCATTAATTAGGATATGATTAAATATCCAATATTTAGAAATAAATAAAAAGAATAAATGACATTTAATTCCATTAGAAAACACAAAGTGAGGGATAATAAAAATAAGGACTCATATGATTATAAAAGTGAAAAAGGGTATAAACAGTATAATATACTTATAAAATAAATTTAAATATGTTGAAAAATAGAAAAATTATGTATAAAGAAAAACACCCACCCATGTGTTATAAATTTATAATAATTATACAATTCTCTATAAGAGACTTAATGAATAAGAATTAAAAATATGAGTCAGATGATTAAAAAAAACCCTTAAGTAGTGAAGACATCCCTAAAATAAGATCTCAAAAAATCATAAAGTTAGATACTAGATAAAAAAATAAATCTTTAAGAAAGTCAAGATGAAATATTATGAGAAATTATTTCAATGAAATATCATTATCATTGATTGAGTAAGAAGATAAAGGTAATTTTTAAAACCATAAAACCATACCGGATTATATAAAATAGCATAAAACCTCTTCAATGAGTGATATGGAGGAAGAAGATTGCTATAATGAGTACATATTGAGATCAGTATAGGAGGTATTATATAAGAAAAAATACTAATATAAAGGAATAGGTGATGCTTCTAGAAAAGAGAGAAGAAGTATAGAAAATTAGAAGAGTGGTCTCATTAAAGAGATCAAAACTTATAAGGTGAATATTATATAAAATGATAATATTCTGTAATATTAAAATGAAATTCAAGATGTTAAATAAAAATCATTAAATAAAGGTGTCTTAAAGAAAAAATAACTTTTAAAATAATGAGATAAAACAATAATATATATGTTGATGTTTTGGATGAGTTAAACAAATATACTGTGAAGACTTGCCCTATAAAAAATTATAGGCTAATCCTATATTTTATTGTGATACTATCTTTGTTTTATCCTACTATGTAGATTATGAATTTAGAACAAAATGTGTATGGGATGAGAAAAATCCTAAAAACATTACTCCTTTATTAAAGAGAGTTGGATATGGAATGATAAGATATTATTACACAAAATAAAAAAAGTGATCAAGATTTTTCATATATAGTAAAGAGTCTTTTATAAATAGTTTATAAAAATTAGAAATAAAAATTTAGAGGAAACTATTGTTGTTGTTGATTATTTAAAAATACGACCTATATATATAAGTATAATTTTTCACTTCTATATAATTGTCACAGATCAAGGGGGATCAATCTAAGAAATAAGAGACACAATTATGTGACAAGAATAAACAATCTATGGTTATATAATTTTAATACTGAGAATGAAAAAATTAAAACACTACAAGATACTAAAATAAATAATAAAAGGAAATAAGGGATATATTAAAATCATAGTTCTATTCAAAAAGTAACATAAGAGAATAAATAATAACAATCTAATGTTCATAGAATATTGTGTGTATGATGTAAGAAATTAGGTCATTAAACTAAGAGCTGTATTACTTTCGTACCTTCACAAGATGAAAATTTAATGAAAAATAAATTTACAATAGAAGATGAATGTAATTTTATGGATTATTTTAGAATGAAATTCCCAAAAAAGATATTTTTGAAAAAAAGAGATCACCATACCAATTACAAGGATATATGATAGAAATTTTGGAAAAATAATCATAAATAGTTCTACAAATGGAGAAGTTGGACATGTTCATGGGTCTCAGTTGAGAGGAAACTTACAACCCTAAATCTTCCACAAAAAATAACGAAAATCCCACCTTATTCCATTATTTATCTCATTTTTTCTAATATAATGGGAATTAAAAAAATTAATGAGTTCTATAACAAATATTTAAAAATTAAATACATCCATCATGGAATAATCTATCTTCCATGATTAAGTGGAAATGTATACATACCTTTATGGGGATTTTTCATGAAGAAAGTTCTTCTATGGCTACATTATGAAATTTTATAATATAGATAGTATATATATAAGAATGTGTCTGAGGTTTTTCTAATATCACATTTCATCCTTATTTTGATGATATTAAATATATTTATTAAGTGGGAGTGTTATTTAATGAGAAATATAAGTTCAAGTAAGAGTTATTAATATTTTACTTTAAAGATAAAATTTATTTGTTGAAGATGAGTGTAGGTTATAAATATCATGATAAATATATTTATACATACCCTAACAAAAGAAACATTGAAAGGGTATCTGATGTTCACTATTATAGAAAACCGTTTTCACATTTTTTATTTAATTAGTGACATATTTATAAGATATGTTAAAAATATATTTTTTCTGCGTTTGTTATCTGGACAATAAAAGACTAATTTTTACATCAGTTATTATAAAAATGAATATAAATAACACGAAAAAAATATTAAATCAGTCAACATTTTTATGTCAATTATTAAATAAAAATTGTATCTTTTTAAAATAATTTAAAAAATACAGTTCAACCTCTATTTAATAAATAGTAAAACAATAGAAAAACGTAGAAACAAAAAAAAAACATAAAAAATAGCAGAACAAATACCTTTCCCTAAAAATTATAACATCAAAACTTTATCCTGCTTACAAAAACATAAAAATTATAAATTTAAACATCAAAAGAAATTTTAAAAATAGAGGTAAACTAAAATAAGATCATAATTCTAAAATAATACACTCATTCTCCTCATAAATTATTTAGATCATTTATGTTTTAAGTGCCAGGGTCAAAAAAATATAAATTAAAATAAAAGTTTTTGACACCATTTCCAAATATAATTATAAAATAAATATAATGATTTTGTTAAAAAACATATCCTTGAAAAATTATATTATTGTATTTCTTTTAATTATATCATTCATAAATCATATAATATAATATCGACATTTTAATACTCCTTAATGATGATTTTTTTGATTCAAATGATGTTATCATTCAAAAATAACATTTTAATTATCTGCAAAACTATATAACTTATAAACGAAGTCACATTTTCATTCATATATTTTAACTTTTATATCTTTATTCTTATTAATTTTTTATAGTTCTCCCACACCCTATTGAAAAATGATAAGTATTAAGTAAAATAATAAAATATTATAATAAATATGTATTTAAATAATCAAACATATGTCTCTAATATCTCTTTAAATATTTCTCACACATCACCATGGGTGGATCATAAATAGTTAGATGTATTATCTTGTAGAAAAAAATATCAAATGGTTTCTGATATGAAAAAATATTCCTGGTTACATAGTTAATAAATATTACACTTTATGAAATTTAGATTTTACAACTTTTAAGATTAAGAAGTAGACAACATTGAGTTGAATCTAAATGATTTTTTTAAAAAATAAACATTCTTATTTATCAATCCTTAATTGTCTTCATTATAAGATAAATGAATTAAGCATCCATTAATCCATACACTAATGTCGTATCCTACTAGATACAAAGTGTATAATGATACATAATAAAAAATAGGTAATATGTTAGATAAAATTGATATTATTAAAAGAAATGAAGAAATAGACTTATAGGGAAATGACTTAAATTTCCATGAGACCGAACATATCTATAGTTACAAGATGCAATATATCTATCTTAAAAATGATTATTGTATAATCACAATAAAAATAATCATCATTGACAACTCAAAAACATCCAATAACATAAATGCATATAATGATAATCTAGAAAGTACTTCATAAAGTGTAGTATATAAATTATATGGGGCCTCAACATGTTTTTACTTTTTGTACAATATATATTGTATCCTTTAATTTATTATGATAAAATTTACTTAATTAAATAATAAAATGATTTAAAAAAAATATTAATTAGAGGATATAATCCATACATACCTCAAGAGTAAGTTATCAGATATGTTAATAGGCCATAGTAAAAAATATATGAAATTCACTGAAACTATAAAAACTGTGTCAATAGGTAATGATACTGTAAACGATGTTTTTATAATATCTTGTACTTTTAATCTAAGAAAATGTGTTACCATTTTATGATGAAATAGTGTATCCAAAATATAATATATGATCACATATGGTATAGTATGATACTGGTTTCAGTCAATAGATATATCACAGTAGATGGGAACCTATATAGGAGAAGGTTTTGGAGTAGGATCTATCAATGTGGGATTTTTAAGTGAAGGCAGTGGAGTGGGATATATAGAAAAATGTGAAAGATTGGGATATGAAGTCTGATACTATATTTATAAGTAAGAAAACATTTAATGTACTGATGATAAAATCCTCCCCTATATCATCTCACCCATCTTCTGAATATTATCTTCTAAAGTATATATTTTTCCTTTATATTAAGTGTCCATTAAAAGAACTTTCAGAATAAGTAGAAATTTTATAATTGATTTAGTGAAAAAATATCCTTATACATGATTCGAGTTATCAGTATTTTATAATGAATTAGCTAAAATATTTTTCCAACCCTCAGGTATGAAAGCCCCTTTTGTTTTAACCTCATTAAGTTCTTCATGGGTTAAATATTCGAAAAAATTATTGATGAATTATAAATTATAAATTAGTTAAAATTAACCTAAATAAATAAAATAATTTCTTAAAATGTTATCAATCAAGACCTTAAATTATTATATAAGATATTTCACGTTTTTTTCATCTAGGACCATGTCTAATTTCCTGTTTATCAATGTAGAAGGAGGGGAAATCACTGCTGATTGTGAAGACTTGACTCTATGTTTCTCAAAATTTCTAGCTATCATTTGTTCTTATAATGACAGAGACACCCCACATATTAATTTTTATGGGTAAACATTTATCAATTAGATATACCAATTAAATCTCCTCATTTCATATTAATAAGTAGAAAATCATTAAATTACCACTACATAGTTATTATAAAATAAATAAACAAACTTTAAAAAGATAGTATTATAATGAAAAAAATGATTCATGTCATTGAAATTAAAAAAATTATATTATTTAATTTTTCTTGAAAATAATATATATCATATGGTCTTTTATTTTATCTTTCTACAAAAATTAACTCTAAGGATTTGGTTGATCTAAAATCCCTTAATCTCATAGTAGTAAAAGTTAAACATTTACTGCAAACCTATTTAGTGCCATGTTAATCATATGTCATCTAATAAGAAGGATAAAATAACCAATATTAATAAAAACATTCCATAATAAATAAAACAATAAGAAATGAGCTTAACGAAACAGTCTCCAATAGCAGAACTAGTTTCATCCTATCGACACTTCTCCAATCAAAATTAAAAATGTTCACTTTCACATGAGAATTTATAAAAAATGAAAACTCATAGTTTTTTAATATATACCCAAGGGTTTCCATATCTATCTAAATCAACACATATCATTAGGTCTGGTATATGTGAATGTTTAATTATAGGTAATATTGTTCAACCAAATTTACAAAAAATGGAAGTGTTCTCTTTCCCCTTGGAAGTTGAAGGATTTGGTACAGAGAAATGGGGAAGTTCTTTGGAAGAAGTTTGCATAGGGTTCTCCCTAGGAGAACAAGGTGACTTGTCAATTTGATTTGTTATTACCCTATAAATTAAATTAACAAAAAATTAGTAAAATATTATATAAATATAGCTATTTAATATACAAATAAATAATAATTGAATAATATAGATAGAATAAAACAAAAATATAAAATATTTTACAAATACAACTGTTAAATATATAATTGAATAATAATTAGAAAATGATAAAAATAAAACAAAAAAATAATATCATTATCATATTCATTAGAGTAGTTAACAAAAATTCTAAAATAATACTGACAATATTTGTGCAACATGAGATGATATAAGTAGAATATTTTTTAGTAAAAATTTATAAAAATGAAACAGTAAAATATAAACTGAAATAATTATAATATGATAAAAAATAAAATAAATAAAATAAACAAAAATATTTGTCATAATTTTTAAAATATTAAGCATAAATAAAAATAAAATTATAATTTTTATATCTAACATTTTACAAAATTTGAAAAATTAAACAAGAAATAAATATATATTACCTATTATATTAAGAGATTAATAAATTATTATTTTTCCAATATTTGTTATTTGTGATTGTTCTATCGGTAGAAAAACATATAAATAAAGTGTCCATCATTATCATATGATAATATTTATATTTATGTAGAGATTACATATTATTTATCAACATAATTGAGTGTTTCATCCCCTTAATACTATTTTTGTCATTCATAAATAATAGACCACTACAAATATTATGTATCAAGAACATATCAAATTTAGTAAGGTCATCTATATATTTTAATCTATTTTGTTTTATTATTTTCCTATTAAATTAATCATGTTTAACACAACTGTTACTGAAAACCATTTGTAGCTGAACATAGTAACTTATAATTTAATTAAATCAAACTTCCACATTCCTTTAATAACTCTATAATATGCACTTGATAAAGTGATTTATTCAGTTTTTACTAGAAAAATACATTGCTTTAGTGAACACCAATAAACAATTTTCTTTGAAATAAATTTAAGTTTTTATAACCTTTATTAGAAAATTTATAGGAATTAATTTCATACATGAATCATGTTTTCAAATTTAAACTTGGGATGCCAGCTAACCATATCAATGATTCTGACACATTTATTCTACCATTCATGGTCTCTTTAAATCACGACAAAGAAGATTTTTATGCTCATTAAATACCCAAAAATTAATTCTAATTTAGATAATGGTGTTTTAACATATTAATAGGTGATGCTATATATGGTTTATCATTATCTATGTTTTTAAAGATATATAAATTTTATTGATTTATTTTTTCATTAATCAATGATTTTATTTTCAATCCACATATTGACTTTCCATAAACACTAACTCATTCATCGTGAGATATAGTTAAACCAATTTGTTCCAATGTAGAAAATTATTAGGTACAAAAATATTCCACAATCAATAATTTTATTTTAAAATGAAACTTTTAATGGGTATGTGCAAACCAAAACAACTCCACTCTGTTACAAATTCTACCATTGCAAGATCACACCACTTGAAAAACTACTCCTCCTCAAAAATATACTTTTGAATAATGAAGGATTTTTATCAATATAGATTCATAATAAAACCCTTAAATATCTTTATATACCTTTTAAAAATATATATAAGACATTTATATTTAAGACTATAGGATTTATTTATTTTACCAAATAAACCATTAAATACATCATGATATCAAAAAATATGGTCAAAATCATATTTTTTGTTAACAAGTTATATAGATTTATTTATTATCTAAATTGTTTAATGTATCCAGATCTATAACTTTCTTAAAAATGGCATTGAAAAACATATCACTCCTTGATGATAATAAATCTAAAATGCAGGGGTATTATTATACACATTGAAACTAGTAGGAGATATAGTATCATAATATTATAATAAAGAGATTTTATTCTTATTAACATAAAATATTTTAGTGATATATAATTTTTTATATTTTAAGAATAACCTATAGGCACTTTGATACCAGGGAGGTATTGAAAAAATTTATTTTCTCACCCTTTCATAATGTATGATAAGCTTTTGGAAAGTACATTTTTATCTTTAGGAGTGGGAGTTAACATCAAATATATTCCCATTGATATTAAATCCAATATTATATCCAAACCATCCTTCATATTTCCATTAATATCCAAAAATGTTCTAATAAAACATTCATATATATTCTTATCAATATATTTCATAGAAAGTTTTTGTTTAATATCATGATATATCTAATATAGATGATCAAAAAATATTTATTTCCACTTACATATATTTAAAATTTTACCAATAGTTTATATCTATCAAAAAATGGAATCAATGATTTCACCCCCTTAAAATATAAATAAGTTATTAAATGATTTGTGGGAAAATAAAATTTTTGTGATATTTTGAATGTTTTTTAATCCTTGATAATTGTGACCCATTAATAAATATTTTGAAGAACCATGTTAGTTATTTTCCTCTCATGTCATAGTTGAAAAAATAAATCCCTATCTTTACAAATTAAAAAATAATTATACCCCTTAATAATGTATCATGAAAAATTTATATATTCTAGGAAATAATTTATAGTGAAAAGAATAATTGGATGCAATTGAAAATATTCCTTTTTATAATCATCATATACTATGATACCTTCCTCGAAATAAGAGTTTCAAATAATCAATTAATAGTGACTGGTAAAAAATAATTTTTTTTCTTGACTCTTTTGGTCAAAAAATCATTAAACTCAATATGATATATTTCCACCTCATATAAATTTAGTATATAAGTTATAAATGACTAAAAACTATTATAGGAACTTTTTTTTTACTAAGGCTCTAAAATGGATTTATTCCATCTGTGTATAGTTCATGTCTAAGATTTCGAACTACTTTTCTAAATATAGGAAATTTTTAATCAATTTTCTTCCATTTTAGAAAATTAGCGTGAATCTATAATTTTCCATAATTTATTTTCTAATATTAATGTTATATTATCCCTTTTGTATGAATTAAATTTGAAAATAGACATTTAATATGATGAATTATGGGAAGATACTAAATTGAATTAGCAATATTCATAGTACTTTGTCTAATAGGTAAATGAACGATCGATCTTTGTTTTAATTTACACCACAATGTTCAAAATTTATGACACAAAAATACCTTTTCATTCCTTCAAATATATAGTATAATAATTTGTTTAAACGTGTGTCTTTTCAATCCCCAAACGATCAAATATAATATTGTTTTCAAATTATAATTTGAATCAATAATATCACTTTGTCCTAGAAATATGTCTTTAAAAATATAGAAAAATTCTTTAAAAATATTATTACTCCATCCATTTATAGATTAAAAGTTCACTAAACATAACACCATTGAAAAAAATATGAAATTTTTCAAATTGAATACAACGGTTTTTTAGCAAGTCTATATAATCACTCAATTGATGATATTTCCTCAATTTCCATCACTGTAATATCAAAAACAATTCATCAAATTGATTAGAACCATCATTTCAAAAATATCGATCACAATTAGATCTTGAATTCATTCCAATTTCACTATACCAAATTGAGGTACTTTAAGTCAAATTAAAAACAATGATAATTAAATAATATTTTATTTATATATATCTCATCCTTCTGAAATTTAAAAGTTTCAACCATGGATATAAAAAAGATCATTGTTTGGAAAATTTCATTTGTAAATTTCCAAAAAGCATCAAACCCTTCCTAATATTCATTACTTATTCATCATGCGCTAATCCAATTACGATTCGTTATCACCTACAAAAAATTTCAATACTTAAATAAAATTTAATGTATTTAAAAGTTTAAATTCTTATTTAATAATATAAATATTAATGATAAACAATATATATTTTTTAAAATAAAAATTAAAATAATTAATAAATTAAATTTAAAATATATTATAAATAATTAATAAATTATAATTTGAAAAATAAAAATAATATTTATAAGTTATTGTTCACACTATACATTTTTTTATAATACTATATTGTAATAAGTGGAAATTATTATTATTTAAAAAAACTATAAAGAAAAAACAAATTTATTTGTTATTAATTTAAAAAACATAATTTCTTATAAATATAAAATATACATTCATAATTAAAAAATATTTATTTCAGACAATATAAACCATTTAATAATAAAAAAATTTCTTTAAAACTACATTTTATAAAATATAACTAACAAGAATAAATTATTATATAAATAATTTTCAAATATTTAAAACTAAATGATGGTATCTTGTATTCTGATTGAAATAAAATATATACTAGATAGATACTGATTAAACAATAATAATTATAAAAATGTATAAATTTCTTGAATGAAAAATATATGAAAACAAATAAAAACAAAAAATTATCATCTCTATCAAAAGCTTATATCTAAAATAAATACAATTACATTTAAAGAAAGGTGGACCAAATCAACGTTGACCACCCATAAAAATCTATAGAAAATAAATTCACGTAGGGTTTAAATCCAGGGATAAATTATTGAAAATAAGAAACCTAATATATTTAACAACATTATAGTCTATGACTAAAATGAATATAGTAAACCATAACAAAAACCATACTATAAAAACAATTCATTAGGTTGAAATGGAAGAAATTCAATAAAGAAAAAATGAATTTAATTTAAAAAACCTAATATGCAACTAATTAAATAAAAGAGAGGAAGATGAAGACCAAAAAGAAGAGAAATAGGTTGATGGTGTCAATAAACTAGGAGGAAAAACCATTATGGTTAGAAAGATTACCCAATATTGGGTTATCCATTTTTTAGGATAACAAATCAATACATATCGAGTGAGTGAAATAAAATAAGATTTCATGCTTGATAAATTTATTTTTTAAAGATATTCAATGTTTTTTATTTAAATAACCAATATTGAAAATAATAATTTTAGTTAAATAATAAAATAACAGGTGTAAAAGAAATATTTTTCAAGTTTAATACTAAAAAACCAACATAAAAAACTACCAATTTTTTACATCAATAATTTAATAACCAATATATAAGAATTAGTATCATATAATTTATAAATAACTAATCTTATAAGTTTTTTACTTTAATTTTTTTCATTATTTATTGATCTAAATAAAGGAAAAATTTTATACTTTGGTGAAATCATTCATGTATTATATACATGGTTGGCCGAGGCAGAGTTAAATTTGACTAACTAAAATATCATTATTAAGAAAGAATGAGATTTCATCCTTCTGTTAAAATTATAATAGGCTATAATCATGAATCATATAGAGTGAATAAGTTGTATTTAATATTATTGATATATAAATAGATGCGATATATTCCCTAATATTTTTTTATATTTACTATCATTAAAGGGGATAATTAAAATGCACACATATTGACATACAATATTTAGAGGTATTGAAAATAAAACAAAAATGGTGGGATTGAAGATTTCAAACATGGATTAATTTTGATGTTAATAAAGAATGATTTCACTATGAAAAAGATAAAAATATGTTTTTAATAATCTCAGTAGAGTTTATGAAGCTACTACCTATAGATAATTTGGAAACAGATGATATTTTGTTACAATTTTAGTATTAGAATTAACATATTTAATGTATTTTCCATTACATGTGATTATTGGGGAGTTGTTATTCAATTTATTGATTAATGATTATATAAGAACATAGTTGAAAATAGTTGGAAATTTTTTTATATCAATATGGTGAGTGGGATGATTTAAGATTTAATATCAAATAAGAATTACTCTAACTTATGGTGTGATGAGTTATAAGATACCATCCAAAAGTTTGTTGAAAATCAATGATGCAGATGAAAATATAAAAGGAAATATTTTTTATAATGTCTTTATATAGAGTGAAGGTATTTTGAGTTAATTTTATGGTGCTTTAAAATTTATGAGAAGATTCAAATTGATTTGGAAATATTCTTGAATTAGTGTGGAAGTGAAAATAATGACGAAGTACCGATTCTTACATTGGAATTCATAAGGATCATGGGTTTCATAAGATTCACCTAGTGTATTACATAAAAATCGTCAGTTTTACTCTTTAGATAAAAAATAGTGAAGAGGTGAATTTATAAGAATGAATCCATATAGAATAATTATAAATTAAACTAAATATATATAAAATTGATAAATGTAAGGATCATTTATCCTTATAGTGAGACTTTATAAAATTACCCAAAGAATATTTTAAGGATGATCGTACACTTTGTAGGGATCCTTTGAGGTACTATAAGGGCCATTTACTATAAGGATCATTTATACTTTTTTAGTTAATACTTATAAATTTTTTCCAAGTATAGGCCATGCTAGAATTACAAGGAGCCATGTAAAGGTGGATAATTATAAGATTCATCTATATAAAGATAGATATTAGAGTCAATTTCTTATGAGAGATGTAAGTGTTAGTCATGCAAGTGTCTTACCACTATTATGTTATAACATGGATAAAAGTGAGATGAAAAACGAGAATTATATATTACAAAGAATTTACAGATTAAATTCAGATGATTTCGGGTGTTTATATACATGTATTTATATATTATAATAACTTTTAAATATTTTTTATTTAAACTAGAATATTGAGAAGCTCAAATTATTAAGGGAAATTCTAGGTTTTTGAATCATGATTCCATGAACATGTGGAAGGAATTAAAAATTAATTAAAGATGAGGATTTTATGAAGAAATATAATTATTTATTTAAAATCAGATGGTAATGAAATATCTAATGTCTTTTGGAGACTTAAATGAGGATACTTCTTAGGAATTTTAATGAATTTGAATTTTGAGAAGATCAAAAACTGAATAATAATTGAGAAGTTTACACAATACAAATATAAAAACAACAGTCACATGATAATTATATGAATATAAATATAGTAGGATATAAATAATATATGTATGAGAAGAGAGATAGAACTCAATACTATTGTTTCCATTAAATATCATATATTTATTGAAGTAGAAGGAGAACTCAACTACATTCAAAATCCCAGGTTCATAAAACAAGAATAATTAAAATTAGGAAAACCATCTTGCCCTATGATATCTCAATGCTGAAGAAGAATATTATATAAGAACTCTGAGAGAATAATAATGTATAGACACATAATGCACTAAGGTACATGATCATTTAAATTCTTGTTCAATGAAGATTAATGAGGAACCTTAAAAAACTCCATTCCAATAAATTATACTGAGATATTTGAGATAGTAAGATACTAGTGAGAGGATTATGACTATATGGTGATGTGAAAAGATATCAAATGAAATGCAGGATCCTAAAGTGAGATTTCAAGAAATGGTGGTGTGAGATTATGTATTGAATCCATTTTTTATAGCGGAATAATGTTTGACTGGGGAAACTAACCAATCACAATAATAAGTTGGATTTTTTTTGAAGAGGCATAACTTTGTAAAAATTGACAATTTATTATGATTTTTATTTACCACATTATTCAGGTGAGTCCTAGAGACACAAGAAGAGAGGATTAGAGACTAACCAGTCTCAGAGGTTAATTAGAGGCAAAAAATCCTAAAAACAAATGATAATAGATTCACCCCTCCCCCTCCCAATGATATAATAAAAACTGATCACTATATATCCATACAAAATATAATTTCATCAAACATAATATTAAAATATTTAAAAATATGGTTTCTTTTAGAAGGTGAATTTTGATCTAATAAATATATTAATTCTTTATTCTAAATTTAGAATAAACCTTGTCCGAAAATTATATTTTAAACATAAATAATATTCTTTACCACATATAATACAATGATGTATATAAATTGTATGATAGAAACAATAACTGTCTTGAACTATTCTAGACAAATTATTTATTATATAATGAAAGAATAATAAATAATATTTAATAATAATGTAACCTATTTAAAAAAATATAACCTTAATTTAATATTCTATCCTTAATTATTCTCAAGTAATTTGGTATATTATTTAAAATTATCAAACGTGCCTCATTAAATTTTGAGTGATACAAGAGACTTCATAAGATTCATATTTTGAAACATTTTTGAACTTTCCTTTTTTTAATATTCTTATTATTAAATATATTTTAAAATTCATTAATATCCTTCCATGTTTCTAATAAAAATCATATTACTAGTCCATCTATATAGATATTCATAGAACATATATATGACACATTATTTTTTCTTATAATGAGATATATTTTAATTTTCTTTTTATTTATGTTGAGAAGTATGTCAAATACATATAAATCCATAATGAAAAAATAAGAATCCAAGAATTTTTATTCATCTCAAAGGTATGTTCGTTTTTTACAACATATTTTGAAGCCAAATAATCATCCATACCATGAATAACTCATCCTTATTACCATTTGAAATTTATTGGTTTAAATTAATCACAAAGTAGTTTAAAAATAAATGTAGCCCTTTTTAAGGAATATATCATGTCATTTATAAAATACTATTAATTTTTCTTCTATTGTATAAAAAAATAATTTCCACAAGATAGACCAATAAATAAGCATTCATTAGATTTAGGAACACATATTTTAAAAAAAATATTGAAATAAATGTATATCTCAAAATCCACATTAAATTAAAATCAGAAAATTATCAATCTATAACATATTTTTTCATAATGGATTATTATTTAGCGAAATTTAATGTTAATGTGGTAATTTATAGAGAATAACTAAGAATAAAAAAGGAAGTTCAAATTAATGAAGTGTGAAATAACTCCTTAATTATAGAAGATTAAATATTCCTACATTGATCTTATTAAAGTATCTAATTTATCTTATAAATTTTATTATATATGAGATTTTTTACACCTTAATAATTTTATAGATTTCAAAATTTCAATTACCACTTTCTAATCTGATCATTGAAACACATACATCAACATGTATTAAGATTAATATTTTACTCTACCTTTATCCTATATCCCAAAAGGATTTTCACTCATTTGTTTTAATAAAAAGGTATCATATATATATGATTATTAATAATCAAAAAATAACAATCCATATTGTGGAATCTATTTATGTATTTTTTATATACATAACCTAGAAAATAATAAAAATATTTTCAGTGTTATAATAATAAACATTAACCTTATTATTCAATTTTTTTGGATTAAATATTTTTGTAATAAAATATAAAAATGATTTAACATATGTATAATTCTATAAAACATTTAATTCATTTATATATAACAAATAATTTCATTAAATATGAAATGAAATTTTTAATTAAATAATAAATATATGTAAAGAATCTTATTCATGGAAAGGATATAATGATTTTATTAATTATATAACATGACCATAGGTCATTGTAGACCTTGTGTCATCACATCTAATGAAGATTAAATCTCTTCATTTCTAATATATATTTATTTATATACTCCTCTGAAAACTGTCAATCTTATAGTGTTGATTCCCTATATTCAATACCATTGAATTAGATAATAAAATTGATATCTATAAAAAATAATTTGTTATAGTCATAATTCATTTTTGAAATAAAATTAAATTTTTTGTTCTATGTATAATGAGAATGAGAAATACCCCCAACCAAATAAGGAACCATCCATGAAAAATTCTAAAAAACCTACTATGTTACAGAGTCATAAACATGTAAGATTATGGACCCATAATGTTGGTCAACAATACATAAAGAAAAAAATCCATACACAAAAAAACTATATATCAAGAACGACCATAAAAAAATAGAGAATAAAAACTCAATTTTGATCCCAATAACAAAGAAAATATAGGAAAATTAAATACTTAATAAAACAAAACACAAATTAATATATTAGGAATAATTCCAAATTTAATTTATAAATACAACCCAATTTGAGATAATTGATTAAAAAATTGATCAACAACTAGAATTTTATCCAAAAAAACCTTAATATCTCTGCAATCCCATACTTCACTATAACTTATTATGACCCCATAGACCACCTTGATTCCCTCAAGGTATTTAAAGAAGTTAATAGAAAATAGAACACACTAGTTACTTTTTCAAATCTCTTCATTGGTGGAAAAAATAGTCCCCATGTAGTAGATTCACTAATCAAATGGTGGAAAACCCCTCTCGGCAGTGCTTAGAGGTTTTTGGCTTGATTTTATGTATTGAAAAATCTAGTTGAAAAATATTCAATAGGTTTATTGAAAACTCAAGTTATTTGAAGGTGGCATAATTTCCCAATTTTTTCCAAATGTTTGGGCATGAAATTTCATAGTTGATTTTGTGTAAATGGTAGGATTCCCACATAAAAAAATTCATAAAATGCATAACAACTATGAGAGACCATAAAGGAGGTTGAGGAATAATCAGAAAAACTATATATAAAGTATGCGATGACCATAAATATAGCTCACAAAACATTTGTGATAAAAATGGGAATAGAAATTTGGAAAAGTCATTGATCTTACATAATAAGTTTTCGAACCATTAAGATATTTTATAAAAGAGGCACATCACTTAAAATCAATAGGTGGTGTTTTATAGGAATCACCAAAAGTAATTAGAAAAGTAATATCATCATTTGTGATAGATTATGATTTAGAGGCCTCCCCAAAATAATCATTTCATTATGAAGATAACATTGTGGGTGTAGTATGTAGTGGATGTTGATTGTGAAGTGATTAAGTAAAATTTGTGTTTATTTGAATTTTCATGTTTTTTTTCACCAATATAAAAGACCCATAAACACATAATTAGATAGTTTTGGGTTTATTACTGGGAATAACGCTTAGATAAGTTGGGATAAGTCCAAAAGTGGTTTGAAAATGACTTGGGTTAAGGAAGGAGGTTAGTTATTGAAGTAGTAGAGTTCGTAAAGGAGGATATATTCAAGGAGTGTTTTTTGTTTGTGATAGAGGTTTTGTTTGAGAGGCATCATACATCCAAGGTTCAAAGGTATTTCTTTAATTAATCAGGCGGCATAGTGAATTAGATGTTTTTATAGGGATTAATGCAGTTTTTGGAAGAATAAGAAAAGTTTGTGAAAAAGAGTTTAAAAGAAAGTGCCACAACATAAAGTAGATTTCACCTCTTGGGTAATAAAGTTTCATGGTATACTGATATATGTGCGAACCAACAATGTGGATATTTAGATCAATGAAATATTATTATGTAGGAGCAGTTCATTCACTTTATTTGGGGGAGTATAGACCTTTAAAAGTGTGAATGGTTGCAAATAAAGATGGACAGTGAGTCTGCTTTAAACAATGTAAAAATAGAGCACTATAGTGGATTACGGTTCATTGGAACATTACATTTTAATGCTCTTTGGATTTTCCTAATCAAATATGGACCAACTAAAATTTTTATGTCTCACACATGCGTTAAATTCTTCATTTACATATATATATATATATGAGAAATATAAAGAAGAGTGTGTTATTTAATGATGAAACAAGATGAAGTGGAAGGTTGTTTTAACATTTTTTACCTTAATTCAACCCCCATAAGGTTATTTAAACTATGTAGGCCACCAATTAGTATCAAATCTAGGTTGAAGTAATATTTTCCCTCTTATTAGAATAAATGGATGTTTTTAATCAAAATGGGATTATGATATTTGATGGAGAAAAATTTCAATTATGGAAGAATCATATGAAACACTACTTTCTATCATTATGAATGAATATTTTTAAAACTAAAATTCATGGTGTTTCATCCAATATAGATATTTTAGATTTATAAAAATTATATAGAATATAATTGGATGTTGATGAAATTTGAATCAATGCTTTAGGGGAGTTTTATCGCAAAACAATCTACATGAAGGTGATGTTGTGTATGTCATTGCATGATATGTCGGAAAAACTAATAAATATCTATGAAGGTGAATAAAAATTCTGAGAAGCTAAATTAAAGATTCTATGGAACATTTATGAATACCTAAGGATACACAAAAACGAGTCTATTGATGCATTATATTATTGGGTGAATGTGATTTTAGATGATAGATGTGTTCTTGGAGAGATCCTCAAATACATAAATATTTTCAATCACATCAGGATAATAACACCACCCTGGTTCAATATGATTGTCTTTTATCTTTAGGATAATGATCTAAAGATGTTTTCATTGGATAATTTACATAGTACTATTATCACATATGAGAGTATAAATAAGGATAATGAAGGTGCAGAAGAGAGAAATTATCAAGAGGTGTCACTCAAGTCCATAAAGAATATTACCATGGATGATGACTAGTAATAAGAAGAGGTTTATGGAGTTATTTCGTTCTTTTATTCAAATATACAAATTCAAAAATTATATTTTAAAGACAAAATTCAACTTCTTATATTAAATGTTTAATGGGTGGGCACCTCATAACCTTGTGTCCCATGAAATCTCCAGAATATGACATGGATGATGAGGTTCTTATAAAGATATTATCATCCAATGTGAAAGGTAAGAAAAGTACTAAACATAAATTCATTAAGAAAAGGAATATGTTTTCATAATAAATTTTATTTCTAGTACAAATGGATTTATAAGAAATGGTGGATTGAAAATATTACAAAGAAAATTATATGGCAGTAGTTTCAGGAAATTCTTAGATAAGGGAGGAGAGAAAAAATAATCAAATAGAAGTTTAAGTAAGAGTTGATATCTAGATTGAATTAGATACTGATCTTGAGGAGATAGTTTTTGGGGAGACAAAAATAAGAAATTCAAGAAATTATTCATGAGGAAAAATTCTATATACAACAAAAAAGAAAAAAAGTTTGATCACATTATAGAAATTTAAGAGATTAATTTTTCAATACCAGAGAACATTAATAATTTCATTGAGTTCAAGATAATTGCTGAAGAACAGACTAGGGTTATCAATGATTTGAATTACATAGTGAAAGATCAATCCAAACATATCAAAGAACTTAAGGAGGAAGTTAAAGGGATATGATAAAATATATATTAATGGGATAAAATCTTGAATCATGGTATGGCATAAAGAAACAATAGGCTCTGTAGGAGATATAAAAAGTTACATTAGATCATTTAGGTCCATCAAAATAGTCAAAGAAGTTTTAGGAGAAATAAACGACACATAATATTAACACAATTGGAGTGAGGATTGATCAGAAATAAAAATTAGTGATGATTATTGGAACACCACAATAACCCATATTGAAATTGTAGGCCGGATTTTGTACATCTTAGAATAAGAATATTCAATGAAACTAAGGGAACACCCATGTTGCAATGATGGAATACAAGAGCGTGACTTCTGTCAAGTGTTATTATTTTGGGAATATGATACATTACTAGAATAAGAAGGTAATTTGTGATGATTTTCAACAAATTTTTATGTTTTTTGAAACCTAAATTTTCTCAATGAATGTTTTTTTAAAATAGGAAAGGAAGTATTACTGAATGTTATACAGTCATAATGTTTTAGAAATGAATAATTTGAAAACGTTGGAAACTTCTAAACTCTCTATCCACAAGTCACATAATGATTTGATTATGTTGAAGTTATGAACAAGATGAAAAACCTCATGATAATATCCTTTCATTAAATGAGGATGTTTATGTTTTATGGAAAAATAGATTTTGAGCCAATGGTATTGAATCTTTGTTTTCGTATGTAGAGCCTCAAACATTGATTATAGGACATGAAAACTTTAGACAATGTTATGTTCAAAGATGAAGTTTCTGGAATCATATTTTTGGACCATTTCCCCAGATAGAGAATCTAAATTAAATATAAAAGTATGAATTTACTAAAGTATCATCAAGTACAACCCTTCAAAATAGACATAACCTTATGCAGATAAATTTTAGGAAAATATTTTTGTGGGAAAACTGAGTTTTTTTAAATAAAACTGTTTTCAAGAAAAATGAGAAAGTTTAGATGTTGGTTTTCCATTAGGCTCATATGGTATGAGTTTTTAAATAATAAATTAAGTATCTATTTTTTTATAAAAAAAGGACAAATATAATCCTTGGTTCTGGACACAAAGATATGGATGAAATCTTCTGAAAATATATTTCTAAATAAGTTTGAAGATGCATGAATGTATAGAAGATGTTTAGGTGGTGAATTAACAATAATTTATTAAAATTAATGTTTATATTTAGAAATAGTTTTTTGGGCATATAAGAATGGATAATATAGAATTGAAAATGTTTATATGCGAATAAAATGTTAGAAATATTGGAATTGACACTAGAAATTCATTTTAAGAAACTGGAGACATTAAAATTTGATAAAATGTAGTCATCCATCTTGTGTTGGATTAAATAAATTAATAAAATATTATTTCAAGTGGTTTTTAAATATTTTACTGATGAATAATGTAGAGACATGATTTTTCTGGATTTTATAATTCATGCAAATATTTGAATTATTTTTCTTAGGTTCTCTTGAAGGGTAAAATAATCATTTTACCATAGCATATGGCCTCAAATAATTTTTCTGACCACTTTGTCAGTCCCAGAATAGGGTGTTTACCCTAGGATAGAAGTTTTGTAAACTTCTGAGAAGTTCATGTTTTGGATGATATTTAATATTTAATTAATTAAATATTAAATTAGTCGGGTGGTTTTGAGTTCATGTATCTCTTGAAACGAGAATCAGAATGATATTCTGACTCCACAGTTGAGTCCAGAATGGGGATTATTTCGTAGGTAATGTGCAAACTCACTTCAGGTTCTAGGAAACGAGGAAAGAGTTAAATAGTGGATTAATTAATTAATTAATTAAGTAATTAAAATAAATTAAAAGAGTATCCTACATTTGGGGTTACTACACACATCAATAGAGTGGAGGGTGCCACCCTCTCATGAAACTGACTAACCAAGATTTGGAGTAGGGGGATGCCACCTCACTTCGTCCTTGGTGTAGATCGGTAGAAGATCAAGGTGCAATAGCTTCCGAGAGAGGACTTGGACATGATGCTTTGGTGTTTACACAATGAGGTATGAAATTTTTGAGTTTTATGTCCCAAATCTCCATATATTAAATTTTTTCAAGTTTTATTTCCTTATTATGACTCCTAAGGACCCCATGGTGGACGATTTTTTCTTTTTTGGGAAAAATGGGGGTTTCAGGATGATTTGTAGGTATTTCCCATTCAGAAATCCCGAAAACATGGCATGTGTTTCAATTAACATATGAAATTTTTTCATTCCATTTGGGTTTTAAGAAATTTTCATAAGTACACACCGTGAGGTGGTTTATGGTAGTGTGAAAAATAACACATAAAGATCATTTTTGGAAAGTACATATCGTGTACTTTAAAGTACAAACCATATAGTAGTACACATGAAAACCCACTGTTCTTATAGAAATTTAAAATTACACTGATAGGGGGAGAGATTATAGTACACACAATGTACTCTAATGTACACACCATGTACTTTTTCAACTTAGAGGTTTTGGGTATCTTGTTACTTGGAAGTCAGAATTGGGCATGTGAGTAGTCTATTCTGAGAGTTCTTCCTTATAGATCACAATGGTGGGATCCTTTTGAGATATATAGGTCACATACAAGATTATATAGACAAATTTAGTTTACAAGGATAATTTCCTAGTGGTTTGGATTCATAATCCTTTGGTGGGTTGGGTTTTGAGTTGGGAGACCAGGGTGAGGGTTGTGAGCTCTATGTTTGATATGAACTAAGCTTACCATGGTGTTTTCATGAGGTTTCTCTAAATAATACTAGAGGATACTATTTTAGTAGTGTCTATGGGATGATCAAGTTTTTCATTATGAATCAATTCTAGTGACTCGAGGTTCAAGCAGTGAAGGTTTAGATCCTACATTTTAGGATCTAGGTGGATGGAGCCTTTAGAGCTAGGTTGACACCATAAGATTGTGGTTATGGTAGAGTGTCATTATACTGAAGAGTTGAGTCTAGGATAATTTTTATTATTCCCTTTGTGGGTTGATTTCTAGTTAATTTCCACTAAATTCCATGGATGACGGTTGAGAATGCTTATGTGGTGTGAGATTGATTTTATTTGCCTTGGTGGCATTTCATTGATCAATAACTAGGTAGAGGCTACTGAGGGCTGCTTGAGGATGTTTCTTATGTTAGTGTTGGGACCGAGAGTTTGGAATTTATAGGGTTTAGATAAGATACCATTGTGGGAGTGTTAGTTATTAGGACCCGAGATGGGATGACTCAGTTTATGTGTGGATCTAGAGGTTCATGTGCATGCTTGATTGAAATGAAGACCCTGAGAGGGTGTGTGTGATTATGTTGTTCAGTTATGGATGTTCCTTGGAACCCATGATGATGTATGTGTCTGTGGGTTAAGATGTTAGTGGTTGAGATGGGTGTATAACTATATATTTTTATGTTTTAGTTCATTGAGTTTGCGACCTCTATTACCCCATGAGGCAAGTTTAAATGGATGGGTTACAGTGTTTTGGAAAGTGATTGTTTTGGTAAGGAATGCGATGATTGAGAAAGGTAGACAGATAATCCACTAGTATGGTTTTAGATATTTGTGAATGAGCTGGACTAAGTCTCCTTTTGATGTCGATAATTGTTTATGGTAGAGTGCTGGACTAATGTTCCAAGAACATCATGTTATAATATTGAGTATGGTGATTTGACATCACATATAAGTGGTTTGGTGATAGATTGAGGTTCCAATCACATGAAGTATACTACAAAGAGGGTTCTTGACTGAGGATATAGGAACCTATTGTGTACCTCATTGACGTTTCACCAGACTGGGGCTTGAGGCAAGGATCACATTTTGTGTGGAATAAAGAGGTTCGACTGATGCTACTTCTACTTGTGTTTGGGTCAAAATGATGCCCCATACCCCATCAATGTTATGGATTATGGATTGTGAATCTAAGAATAGAAATTATACTATCGAGGGGGTATTAGAATGAGGCTCTGAACACTGATAGTATACTTTGGTGATAGTAATCCAGACTGAGGCTCTAGGCATTGATTGTTTTACAGAAGGGATAGATGGTAGAATGACACTGTACATCCATGGATAAGATGCCTAACTATTTCTCCAAGCATAATTTATTTGATATATTTGTTTCATAGTCTAGATTGAAGTTGTTTGAATGGATAACTTGATATATATGGTTTATGGGATGGAATGATGCCTTGTGCACTATGGTTATTTTACATGCGATAGTTGTCAGAAGGTCTGGGTTTGGTAGTACTCTTGTGTGGAAATGGGAAAATATGTGTCAAGGATCCAAGTATGGGACAATGTATACTTATTAGGACTTGGTATGTGATGACGTAGGCTAGTATTCCGGGGGAATTGAATATCATAGGATGGGTACCTGGTATAGTCAGGTTGGTTGTGGCTAGCATGGGTATGGAACATGCATGTTGTATGAGATACATTATCCTTGAGATGAGATCAAAGATATTCCAGCACTGGATGACGCAGGTATGGTCAATGGATGTCATGGACCTATAGATCAAGGGTGGTTTATTTATATTTTTCTTTCATATTGTATATCATCTAGGTTGCGCATATTTCATGATCATGTAATTATAGAGGATGTTTATAGGTTCAATATTGGGAGTGGCCTATTGAGATATGTCTCTCACCACCTCTACATGCACCATGTTGTGCAAAAAGATCTTATGCCTATTTTTAGGTTTAACACAAATGTAATATGGGTAGGATGGAGGTCCTGGATTACATGGTTGATCCGGATACTCGTGTGGAGCCTACTGGTTGGGCTGGAGCATCTTGACAGAGTACATGAGATCAAGTTTGTGTTATAGATGGTGTTTGTAAAGGATAATATTGTATTTAATTTTTAGTTTTTATTTATGTATGTTTGGTTGGACGAGTGGGTGATATTGGTTTTATGTATTACATTACTATTCAGGCCTTGTTTGCAATTTCATTTTATTACAGCACAATTCAGTTTTAGTTTATTTATTATTCCACATTACTTGATGTGTATGATATTTGTTTATTTACAACATGTTGTGAACTTTGAAATGGGGGTATAGTCCCCTCAAAGATCGACCTAATACCCCCAATTCTTGTCGGTGGCCTCTGGTGTACGAGGAGGTGTGCTTGAGGTCATGTGAAGAATTGGCTCAGAGCACTGGTTTAGTGGCTACAAGGACATAACGCTATAAAGTGGTATTAAAGGAGTTACTTTCCATTTATTTATCTATTTGGGTATTGGTAGACAAGAGATTTAGGAATGTGTCTGATATTATGATGGATACTGGGTTGGTATGTTGCGAAAAACTATTCCAGTAATAAGTCCAGGTTACCCGAGACTAGGATTCATGATCTAGACTTGTGCTGTTCTGGTTGTATATGATTTTCAATTCAAGTGATACACATATTGTCTGTATATTATGGTTTATGATGGATTTTAGGATCTTTTCTCACTGTAAAGAAGAATGTGAGTTGGCTTTGACTCTTTTCCTATAGAGTAAAAAGGTGTCCCATGCATCATGATAGTAACATAACATTCCCATGCTATAGGATTTCTAGTATGTTATTTTATGTATTTCTTTCGGATGGTAGGTTCTTATCGATCTACGGTGAGATTCTCAATGGTGGAAAAACTACTGTGGTTTTTTGTGAGATTGGTATAGTGGCCCTAGTGGGATAGTATGGTATCATTATAGTTCCATGGACCCCTATTAGATAGTTTGGTTGAGGTTGGTAGTATTTCCAGGTTCTTCAATGACCACTTTGATGTGCATATAATAAGACATGAAAAACACCCTAGATGTAGGTAGTTAGTTGGTATATGAAACTTTTGTAGTGTGGGACCCTAGATGTGGTTGTTTTGCCTAGTTTATTTATTCTGATGATGGTATGGGTGCTTGTGGATTCCCCATGAGTTCTGACCTTCTGTGAGTTAGATTAGACCTAGGTTGTTGTACCTAGTGCCATGATGCGAGACTTGATCGGCATGGCTAGATGGGAGAGCCTAGTGGCCTTTCTAACATGACTCCGGAGCAAGGAGTCATGTTTTTTTGAATGTTTAGGGTGACTTGTGATAGGGGTCATTCAAGACAAGAAATAATTCTGGTGTGCGAGGCACATATGGGTGTTTTGGACTCTTGAAATTAGTGCATGATGGGTGTAGCTGGGTTTGATGTTTAGGCACGATGGAGGCCTTATGTTTTCATATAGTGTTCTTGTGTGACTATGTCTAAGCCTAGTTTTTGGTTTCGAGAGGGATGGTTCGTTCAGGTACCCTATATAGGAAATGGTTGTGCAGGTTAGTTAAGCTGGGTGGCTTTGGATTGGATTGAGAGAACATAAAGTGCTCAAGTATTCTTTGTTATGGCTTTTGAGTTGAGTTTTTGTGAGAAGTGGTTGATTAGAGTAAGATAATGTTCTGTTTCAAGATTAAAAAAGGGCATGTAATGGTTATGTCCTAGGGGAAACCAGGATATACAAGAAATATGGATGAATTGTATCATTTTGTTTTTAGATCAAATGTTACTGGAGTGTGTGACCAATGTTTTACAATTAGGCTGGCCATCATGTGCAGGCTGAGAAATTGTAGCGGGTGTGATAAGAGGCTTCTGGGGATGGTGACCTGATGCCTTAGAGTAGAAACATGTAGTTATGGATGAGTTAGGTGGTGACGGTAATCATCGATGAAATCTTGTTATACTCAATGTTTAGAGACAATCATGGCCAAAATCTTAACATCATCATGAGTATTCTAAGAGATCACAGTATTTATTCCGTATTCTATAGATGTTTGTTTTGGTAGATAAGGGTCCTCCTATGATGTTTTCCTCATGGTGTGGTGTGTTTGAAACCAAATGTTGGGGAGCGCACCAATGACTTTTGTGAGTGAGGTCCCTGTGATGGGTTTGATATTGGCGATTATCAAGGGTGAATTTCTCGAATGTTGGGAATGGGAAATAATAGTTTTTTGGTTTTCTTGCTCGGTTGGGAGCAAGGTGGCCACGACTATCTCCAGGGTTATTCATGATTAGGGCATGGTCAGGGGAAAAAGATGATTGCTTATGAGGAAAATATAAGGATACTTATATACTGGGAAGTACCAAACTGGGTATAGTGGTGTGAACCTAGTCTGGAAAGGATCGATCATGTAGTGAGGACCACATTGAGTGGGTTGTTGGACTACTCATAATGTGTTTTGAAAGATTAATTCGATGATGAGAAGCATTATGGATCAAAATCAGTAGATGTGGGTTAGGTTCTACGATGGGGGGAACCATGAGTTTGGTGAAGAGTTTTAAATGATGATGTGATGTATTTGGATGGACAAGTGTAGTTAGGCAATGTCCTAGTAATTTTTTAATGTTAGAAAGCGGTGTCTTGGCCTTCGATGTGTTGTGTGTGTTCTCATTGAAGTTATGTAGAGAAACTTGGTTAACATCATTGGGTGGAACAAAAAAATTTGATCTTGTTTTGATGACCAATGTGGGTCAGGATGTGTGGTTGGAAGACTAACAAGGATTCTCGAGGATGAGAAATATTATGGTGGGGAAGTTATAGAGGCCTGAGTTTTCTAGATTTTGAAAATAGAGTAGAAATTTTAATTTTTTTCTCAAGTTCCTAGGTGTGGTAAAAATATTATTTTAATATAGAATATAGCCTCAAATAATTTTTCTGACAAGTCCGTTGGTCCCAGAATAGGGTGTTTACCTTATGATAGATGTTTGGTGGAATTCCGGGTAGTTGGAGTTTTGGCCAAATATTTAATATTTAATTAATTAAATATTAAGTTAGTCGGGCGGTTTTAGGTATATGTATCACTTTAAGAGATAATTAGAATGATATTATAACTCCACAATTGATTTTGGAATGAGGGGTATTTCCTAGGTGAGGTATAAACTTGCTTTGGGTTTCAGGACTCTAGGCTGGTGTTAAATGGTGGATTAATTAATTAATTAATTAATTAGTAAAAATAATATTAAATGAGTCTCTACCCATATAGTATTCCTACACACAACAGGGGAGGATAGGGAACCTCCATCATGTTCAATGACAAGACCAAGAGGAGGATAGGGGGGATGCCAACATACTTCGTCCTTGGCATAGATCGGGAACAGATTGAGGTGCACCAGCTTCCGATAGCATATTTGGACGTGAAGGTTCAGTGTTTACACCATGAGGTAGGATAGTTTTGATTTTCATACCCCATATCCCTATATATTAGTTTTTCAAGTTTTAAAGCCATATTATGACTGCTGAAGACCACATGGGGGGAGATCTGTGCTTTTTTGGGGTGAAACATTGGTTTTGGAGGTGTTTTAGGGACTTCCCATTCAAAAATCATGACAACATGGTGTGTGGTTCTATGAAAAAAATTCCATATATTATTCCCATTGGGGTAATAAAAATTTGTCATCAGTATACACTGTTTACTCTAAGTACATGTCGTGTACTCTGATTAAACACCGTGTGGTGGTACATGGTTGTGTGTCTGGCCGTGTGAAAAAGAACACGAAAAGATAGTTTTTGGAAAGCACACACTGTGTAATTTAAAGTACACGAAATGTATTAGTACATAGGTAGAACCCTTGTTTTTCTATCCAAGTAAATGTACACAACCTAAGGGAGGGATTAGAGTACATTCTGTTTACACTAAAGTAAACACACATACTTTTTCCAGCTTAGAGGTTTTGGGTACTTCGTGCCCTAGAAGTAAGAATTAGGAATGTGAGTAGTCCATTCTGAGAATTATTTTTGTTTATATCACAACGTTTGGATCCATTTGACATATATAGGTCATATAAAAGGTTTTATATATAAATTTGGTTTATAAGGAGAGTTTCATTATGGTTTGGATTCAAAATCCTTTTGTGGGTTGGGTTTTGAGGTGGGTGACCCAGGTGAGGGTTGTGAGATTAGTGATTGATATGAATTGAGCGTACCATGATTTTTAATGAGGTTTATTGGATTAATCCAATAGGATAAGATTTGTGTAGTATCCATAAGAAGATCTAGGTTGTCCTTTCAAATCAGGGATAGTGACTCGAGGTTGGAGCATTTAAGGTTTAAATCCTACATTTGAGGATTTGGGTGGATGGAGCCTTTAGAGAAAGGTTAAAACCATAGGATTATAGTTATGGAAGAGTATCACTATAGTGATAAGTTGAGTCTGAGTTACTCTTCATGATTCCCTTAGAGAGATTATTTCTGGTTACGTGATCACTATATTTCATGGATGATGTTTAAGAATGCATGTGTGGTATGTGATTGATTTAAGATGCCCTAGTGGAATTTCATTAATCAGGGATTGGTTGGAGGCCATTGATTTCCCCTTGAAATTGTTTGTTGTATTAGGCCTAGGACTGAGAGTTTGGTAGTTATAAGATTTAGGGAGGATGAATTTTCATGAGTGCTAGTTCTAAGGATCCAAGAGGGGATGTCTCAGTTTATATGTGGATCATGAGGTTCATGTATTGGCCCGATTGATAGGACAACCCTGAGAGGGTTCATGTGATTATGCTGTTTACTTATGGGTTTTCCTAGGAATATAGGAAGATGTATGTCATGATGGGATAAGATGTTACTGGTTGAGATGGGATTATAGCTAGCCATTATTATGTTTTAGTTCATTGAGGTTGATACCTATATTACCCCATGAGAAAACCTGATATAGATGGGTTTCTATGTTTTAGAAACTTATTTTTTTTGTGAGGGCTATGATGATAGAGAATGGTGAACAATAATCCACTGGCATGGTTCTTGATATCTGTGATTGATATAAATAGACGAGGTTCCTTTGGATGTCGATGTTTGTTTATCATTGAGTGTTAGACTTATGTTTCAGGATCACGATGTTATAATTTTGTGTATTGTTATGTGACATCACATATATGTCATTTAGTGATGGATTGTGGTTCTAGGAATTGGACATATACTACTGTGAAGGTTCTAGAGTGAGTCTCTAGACATTGGTAGTGTACATCATGGATAGTGGACCAGAATGAGGTTATGGGTAAGGATAGCATGCAATTTGTAATACAAAGGTTGGATTGCTGCTCCTTATCCTCGTGATTGGGTCAGACTGATGCTCTAGGCCTCAGTGATGTTCTATTTGCTGAACTGAGGTTTCAAGCATAGAATTTATACTATTGAGAGGGTTTTAAACTGAGGCTCTAGACACTTATAGTATACTTCAGTGATAATACTCTAGACCGAGGCTCTAGGAATTGATGGTTTACCAGTTGTGATGTATGGTGGAATTTTGCTCAAAATATGTGGTTAAGATATCAGACTGATTCTCAATGTGTTTTTGATTTTAGATATGTGGTTAAGAGGTCAGACTGATTCTCTAGAAATGGTTCATTTGATATATATGGTTTATGGTCTAGAATGAGGCCTTCTCCACTATGGTTATTTTACATGAGATAGTTTTCAAATTGAAGGTATGTGTTTGGTAGTACTTTTTTATGGAAATGGGAAAATACTTTTCAAGGATCCACATATAGAATAATGTCTAGATATAAGGACTTGGTAACTATTATTATTTTTGAATTGACTATGATTGTATGGGTACCTAGTATAGTTAGGTTGGTTGTGACTACCATGGGTATGGATCCCATAGGTTGTTTGGGATGCACAATCCTTTAGATGATCTCCAAGATATTCTAGCATTGTCCAAAGGAGGTATGGTCAATCGAGGTCTTGGACCTATAGATCGATGGGTTTTATTAATATTATGTTTTCATATTGTATATCGGGTAGGTTGTGCATATTTCATGAGCATGCACTTATGGATGCATTTTTTAGGCTCACTGTTGGGGGTGGCCTACTAAGATTTATTTCTCACCCCATATACATGCACCTCATTGTGCGTACAAACCTTATGTATTTTTTCAGGTTGAACATGGATGCATGATGGATAGGGCGGAGGCCCTAGATTTAATGGTTGAGCATGATTTTCATGTAGAGTATACTAGTTGGGCTGGTGTAGCTTGATAGAGAACTCATGATCTGGTATGTGTTATGACCAGTATTGGTAGTAGGGATTATTGTATCTAATTTTCAGTTATATATTTCTATATGTGTGCTCAGACCGGTGGGAGATCATGGATGTATGTATTACATGGTTGTTCAATCCTCTACTGGATTTTAATTTTATTACTACACCTTTTAGTTTTGGCTTAATAATTCTTCCTAATTACACTGATGTGTATGAAATTTATTTATTTACTACATGTTGTTCACTCTAATATGGGGATATAGTATCCTCACAAATCCACCATAAGCCCCTACTGCTAGTTGGTAGCCTCTAGAAAATGAGGAGGGGTTCCATAGGGATTTTAGAGAACTATCTTGGAGCATCAATTTAGTGGATACTGGGAGAGGACGTTACAAAGAGGTATCAGAGGAGTTACATTCCTGTTATTTCATTATTTGTGGATTGGTAGAAAAAACAAATATAAATGTTTTTGAGCTTGTGCAGGATTCTGGGATGGTGCGACACAAACACCTATTTCAGTAGGATGTCTAGGTTACCAGGGACTGGTATTAATGTTCTAGATTTGTGATTATAGGATTTTGTATGATTTTCACTTCGAGCTATGCACATATTGTTTCTATTTGATGTATTATAAAGGATTTTAGGATCTTTATTCATTGGAAAGATGCATGTGAGTTAGTTTTTGAATCCTGGCCTATAAAAGAATTTTTCATATCATGCATCATGATAGGAATATAAAATCCCTATGTTATAGGATTTCTAGTGTGTGATTTTTTCATATTTCCCTCTGATTGAAGGTTCTGTGGATCTATGGTGAGATGCTCAATGGTGGTGGCACTTCTGTGGTTTTGTGGTCGGTTGGTATAGTGAACCTAGTTGGTAATTATGGTATCATTTTAGGGTTTTGGACCCCTTGAAGACAATTTTGGTTGAGGTTATTATTATGTACAGGTCCTCCAAGAAGCGTTCTGATGTGCAGATGCTCAATGAGGACAAATACAGTAGTTGTGGGAAATTATTTGGTATGTTAAAACATTATGGTGAAAGATTCGAGATATGGATGTCTTTTCTAGTCAATTTCATCCGATGATGAGACGGGTACTTTTTTATTCCTGGTGAGTTGTGACCTTATGCAAGTTATCTTATACATAGATTATTGGACCTACTGTCGTGATGTGATACTTGATCACCAAGGTTAGGTGGGAGAGCCTAGTGGCTTTTCAAAGGCGACTCCAGAATAGGGAGTTAGGGTTATTTTACTTTTTTGGGTGTCTTGTGAGAAGAGTCGACCGAGATATGAGAGGCTTTAGGTGTAAGAGGCACAAATGGGTGTTTAGGACTCTTGGAATTAGTGTATGAAGGTTGCAACTGGGTTTGATGTTTAGGAATGATAGACAAATTTTGTTTTAAGATGGTTTTCTTGGGTGCTAGTGTCTATTCCTAGTGGTTGGTTTTGAGAGGGAATGTTCATTTAGGTACCTTACATAGAAAATGATTGTGCCTCTGAGTTAATCTTAGTGGATTTGGGTGGGATTGAGAGCATATAAAGAGCTTGAGTTTTCTTGGTTATGTCTTATGAGATGAGTTTTTTTGAGAAGTGACTCGTTAGAATAAGAGAAGGATTAGATTATGTAATACACAATGGAATGTAATAGTTATTTAATAGAGGAAGCTTGGAGATGAAAGCACTGGAGATGCACTGTATCATTTGGTTTGTGGATCAAAAGTTATAGGTGTGTATGTATGAGGTGCTATATTTGTGCTGACAGTCATGTGCGGGATGAGAAATTATAGAAGGTGTTATCAGTGGATTGTGGGGATAGTGACCTTAGGACATGGAATAGAACTATTATGTACTTTATGGGTCAGGTTGTGATGGTATTTTCTGATTAAATCCTAGTATAATTGCAGTTTTGGGATGGTCATTCCGAATATCTTGACATCATCCTGAGTATGCAATGAGATAATCAGATTTATTCCATGATATATAGATGTATCTCTGGGTAGATTAGGGGCACCCTATGAGGTTGTACTCATAGAGAATTGTTTTTTAAACCAAATTGTGGGGAGGGAACCAGATTCTTTATGAGTGAGTTCCCCGTGATGGGTCAGATATCAATGAATACCATGGGTGCAGTTCTCAGATGCTAAGAACGAGCAATATTATCTGTTCAGTTCTGTTTCTTGAGTGGGGGAAAGGTGGCCATGTCAAGATCAAGGGTTGGTCATGATTGGGGCATGGTCAGGGGACAAAGATGTTTGCTTATGAGGAAAATATAAAGATAATCTTATGGTGGGTTGTAACAAACTGGGTATGATGGTGTGACCCTAGTGTGGAAAGGATTGATCATGAAGTGAGGACCACGTTGAGTGGGTTGGTGTACCACTAATAATGTGTTTTGAATGATTAATTCAATGATGAGAAGAATTATTGATCAAAATCAATATTTGTGGGTTATGTTCTTTGGTGGAGAGCACCATGAATTTGATAAATAATTTTAAATTATGATATGATGTATTTAGAAGGGTGGGTGTTTTTAGGCACTATCCTAGTGGGTTTTTAATGGTGGAAAGGGGTATCTTGACCTTTGATAGGTTGTATGTCCTCTCGTTGAAGTTATACAGAGAAACATGGTTGAGTGCTTTGGGAAGAAAACAACAAGTTGATCGTGTTTTGATGACCAATGTGGTCAAGGATGTGTGGTTGGAAGACTACCAAGGCTTCTTGTGTATGAGAAGGATTATGTAGGGGAGGTTATAGAGACATGACTTATCTAGATTTTGAAAATTGAGCAATAATTTGATTTTTTGTTCTCGAGTTCCCATGAAGGGTAAACAGTCATTTTATCATAGCATATGACCTCAAATAATTATTCAGACCACTTTTTCGGTCTTGGAATAGGGTTTTTACCCTAGTATAGAAATTTTGTGGAATTTTGAGCAGTTGGAGTTTTGGAAGAATATTTAATATTTAAATAATTAAATATTAAATTATTCAGGTGGTTTTGGGTGGCTATATCTCTTGAACATAGAATCATACAGATATTATGACTCCCCTTTTGAGTCCAAAATGGGTTTATTTCCTAGGTGAGGTATAAGCTCGCTTGGGTTTTTTTGGGCTCGGGGAAAGTGAAAAATGGGGTATTACTTAATAAATTAGTTAGTTAATAAATTAAAAGAGTCTACCCACCATTTTGAGTTCCTACACATAGAAATAGAGGGGAAGGATCCTCTCTTATGTGAAACATCAAGATCAAGATTATGAGGAGGTGGGATGCCTCTAGACATTATCCTTGGCGTAGATGCAGTCCAGATCAATGTATAGCAGCTTCTAGGAGCAGATTTGGACCCGAAGTTTCAGTGTTTACACCACGAGGTATACCATTTTGGAGTTTTATTCCTCAAATACTGATATATTGGTTTTTTACCTTTTAATTCATTATTATGACTATTGAGTACCAGATGGTGGTTGATATGTGCTTCTTTGGGGTACAAATGGGGGTTTTTGGGGATCTATACGGATTTTCCATTTGGAAATCCCAGCAACGCAATGTGTGGTTTTATGAAAACACACCATGTGTTATTTATGTTTGGGGAATAAGGAATTTTCATAAGTACATGTAGTGTACTATGAGTATATGTCGTGCAGTGGTACATAGCCTTGTTAAAAAGAACATGGAAAGATGGTTTTTGGAATCTACACGCCGTGTAGTAGTACACAGATAGACCCCATCATGTTCTAGCCATGTCAAAGTACATAGCCAAGGGGAGGGATTAGAGTACATGAAGTGTACTCTAATGTACACACCTTTTACATTTTCAATATTTGAGGTAATGGGTATTTGGATCCCTCTATGTGAGAATTGCTCGTGTGAGTTGTCCATTCTGAGTGTTTTACCACACAGATCACAATGTGGGATCCTTTTTACATATATAGGTCATATAAAAGGCTATATAAAAAAATACAGGTTATAAATATAATTCCATTAAGGTTTGGATTCAGAATCCTCTTTTGGGATGGGTTTTGAACTGGGAGAACTAAGTGAGTGTTGTGAGATAAAGGTTTGATATGAATTGAGTATACCATGGTGTTTTTAATGAGGTTTCATGGATGAATCCTAGAGGATAGGATTTGAGTGTGTTAATTGGATGATCTTGGTTTCCATTGCTAATTGGGGATAGTGAGTCAAGGTTAGAGAATACGAGGTTTAGATAATACATTTGAGGATCTGGGTGGATGGAGCATTTGGATCTAGGTTGACACTATCGGATTTTGGTTATGGAAGATTGTCATTGTAGTGATGGGGTGAGTTTGAGATAATCTTTTTGATTCCCTTGGGGGGAAAGATATCTAGTTAAGTGATCACTATATGCTGTAGATGATGGGTGAGAATTCATGTGTGGCATGGGATTGATTTTAGATGCCTTGGTGTCATGGTATTGATCAAATAATAGTCATAGGTCCTTAAGGGATGCTTGAGGATGTTTCTTGTATAATGGATGGTCCCAAGAGTTTAGAAGTTTCATGGTTTAGTGAGGGTTCCTTTTCATGAGTTCTATTTCTAAGGATCCAAGAGGGGATGACTCAGTTTATGTGTGGATCCATAGGTTCATGTGTGGGTCCTATTGATAAGATGGACCTGAGAGAGTGTGTGTGATTATGTTGTTCAATTATGGGTGTTCCTTTGAACCTAAGCATATGTATGTTCCGATGTTCTAAGATGTTAATAGTTGATATGGGTGCATAACTTGGACTTTATATGTTTTATTTTATTGAGTTTGAGACCTATATTCCCCATGAGGCAAATTTATATTGACGGGTTACTGTGTTTTGGGAACCAATAGTTTTGTTAAGGGATCTAGTGATAGAGAAAGGTGGACGGACACGCCAGTGGTATGGTTTTGGATATTGCAGATTGAAATTATTATATTTAGTCTCTTGTTGATGTCGATAGTGGTTTATGGTTGAGTGTTATACTGAGGTTCCAAGAATTATATGTTATAAAGTTGAGTATAATGATGTGAGGTCACATATTTTTTGTTTGGTGATGGGATGAGGATCTGAGCATAGGAAGTAAAATATTGAGAGGGTGCTAGACTGAGGCTCAAGATACTGATAGTTTAATTCCTGGATAGTGTACCAGACTAAGGATTTGGGAAAGGAAATAATTCCATGTGGAATAAGGATGTTGGACTGATGATCCTTCTCCTTGGGCTTGGGCTAGACTAATGCCCTGGGCCCCATCAATGTTATGGTTTCTAGGCTTAGGTTCTGAACATAGAAATTATTCTACTAAGAGGGTGTCAGATGGAGGCTCTGTACATTTATAGTTTCATTCGGTGAAATTCCACTATAAAGAGACTCTAAGAATTAATGGTTTACCATCTGGGATGGATAATAGAATAACGCTCTACATACATGGTTATGATGTCAGATAGATGATCCAGGCATGGTTGATTTGATATATGTGGTTAAGAAGTCAGAATAATGTTCTAGGAATGGTAGATGTGATATTTATATATATATATTTGGTTTATGGGATGGAATGATTCCTTATGAACTATGGTTATCGTACATGAGATAGTTGTTTGGCTGAAGGTCTGGGTTTGGTAGTACTCTTGTGTGGTAATGGGAAATGATGTTTCAAGGATCCAATTACGGGATAATATCTAGTTATGAGTACTTGGTATCAGATGACATATAATAATATTCTGAGTAAATTGACTATCGCAGGATGGGTACCTGGTATAGTAAGGTTGGTTGTGGCTACGATGGGTATGAAGCCTTAGGTTGTTTGGGATTCATGGTACTTCAGATAAGATTAGAGATATTTTTGCATTCTATGAATTAGGTATGGTCAATTGAGGTCTTGGACCTATAGATCAATGGTTGTTTATTTATATTTTATTTTCACATTATATATTGGCTAGGTTTCGCATATTTTATGAGAATGTACTTATGGTGGGAATTTATAGGTTGACCATTGGGGGTGGCCTACTAAGATTAATTTCTCAGCCCATGTACGTTCATCGTAGTGTGCGTACAAACCTTATGTCTATTTTCAGGATGAACATGAATACACAATGGATAGGGAGGAGGCCCTGGATTGCATGGTAGTGCAGGATTCTCATGTGATGTCTACTGATCCGGATGGAGCATCTTGACAGGGTACTCAATATTGGGTATGTGTTACAACTGGTGTTGTAGTGGGGCCTGTTGTATTTACTTTTTATTTGTTAAAATTATGAATGTGTTATCGGTCTAGTGGGCGATTATGGTTTTATGTATTACATGGATGTTCATGCATTTTCTATATTTTCATTTTATTACAGAACCTTTTAGTTTTAGTTTTTTTATTCTTCCACTTTCCCATAATGTGTATGCTATTTGGTTATTTAATTCTTATTTTTCACTTAGATATTGGGATATATTATCCTCACATATCCATCTTAGACCCCCATTGATAGTTAGAATACTCTAGTATATGAGGAGGCACATTTGAGGTCTTGTGGAGAACTGTAAAAAGTACCAGATAGAATAAGAGAAGTTCATACCGAGTCTTTCAGATAGAGGAGTAACCGAGGATCAATTTCAAGATAGAACATTTTTTCATAACAATGAAAATATTTAAAGATAAATTTTTTTAAAATTTTGAATTTATGGATACTTTAAGAGGATTAGATAAGACTCTAGTAGATTTGATAGGACTTGATAATCATTCAAATGAAAGTCAAATATTTGAGAAATATAGATTCATAAATTTCAGGGAGAGGGAAAATGAAATTTGTTTGTCAAATTTACTATTATAAGAACACCTATAAATTGAGATGGACAGTATACCTATATTTAGTGTTGTTCATAGGAAAGAAATCAATACATTGAAATATTGGTGTTAGAGTTGAATTTCCAACCGAATGAAATTTTCCTATTGAATTAGAATTAATAATAGATATTTCATACAAAATTATTGAAATGAATTTATTTATGAGAACTAGATAGAGATCATCGATCAGTGGAAATGGAAAAGTTTTCCATGTATAAATTTAATGAGGTACTAAATTTTATCAAATCATTGATTATAAAAGTTTGTATCATGTATAGTTCTAGAATAGGTAAACCAAACATAGGACACCAAATATAGAAAAACTAGAAAAACTATTTCCATATAGAGAATTCAAGATATTGAAAATATAATAGATTATTTTCTTGATGAAGTTTTCTGGAGAAGATTTAAAAATAATAATATACTTTTTTTACGACTCAAATTTTGGTAAAAACTCTTAAACTAATAGGATTTAGTATAATAGTACCTATCGGGAGATAAAAGGAGACCAATGGGAGTTGGCTCAAAATTTTTATTCACTTATTTCAAATATTGAATTCTATATTCCCTTGGGAGTGGCCATAAGAAGGATGTAGGTCCCCACACTGAGGCTAAACCTTATAAATCTTGTGTGATTTTCTTACATTCAAACATTTTCATTCATTCGAGTTTACAAAAATGTGATAAGGATATAAATCTAACTATTTTCAATGGTTAAGTTAATTTATGGTGGAAATTTATATAAATATAATAAACAATTCAACCCCTAGTTTTTCTAAAATCCTTAGGAACTTCAAGTGGTATCAGAAATAGGGTTCCCTTGTCAAATACTTATCATAGAAAATCTCAATTCTGTCAACTGAAGATCGATTCCAAAATTTTATGAAATAATTTATCAGGTTCATGAAAATAAAATTATACTCTATCTTTTATCTCTTGTGTTGAAATTTGTTGATATAGAAACTATTTGGTTTCCAACCATTAATAAAGATTCTCCCATAACGATTATTGACAAGAGAAACATTCAATTTTATCAAAAGTCTATAAATTAAATTCTTATGTCTCTCTTAGAATTTGTTTACATAATGGTGATGGTTCTCAAAACTAAAATGGTAATTTGGGACAAAATTGAATTTACTAAAGAAGGAAATACTAAAGTTAAGGGATAAAAGATATAAATCTATTGTAGAAATTTATAAAAGATAATAATGATAGGTGAATAAATTATATATAAGTACCTAGAAAGATTGAATGAAGTTGTGTTAAATTTCATAGGTTTTAGATATATATTTGAAGATTATAAAATTGTTATGAAAATAATGAGAGTATTTCCATATAATTTTGATGCTAAAATATTTTCTTTATAAGGTAAAGAGTATTTATCACATGATTAATTTCATTAATTTATTTTTTTCTTATGAATTATAAGATCTACAACATTAAAAATGAATAAAAATGATTAAATATATTTTGAAGCTATAAGAAAGATGAAAATTTAAGATGCGGAAGATATTGATCCTTATGATTATGAAGATAATGAGTGTGATGAGTTGAATGAAAAAATTCATGTCTCTTACCTCCATTAATTATAGGAGAGGAAGAGGAAAGTAGAGAGGAAATATTACTATCATTTTTTTGAGTGTGGTAGAATCAATCAATTTTCTATGAATTTTATAAGAATAAATTTAGTTAATTTAATGATCGTTCTGAAGAAAAGAGTCAATAGGATAATCTAGAAAAAAATTCTATGGAATAAAAGTAGTACTTTGGTGGAAATTAAAAAAATAATGGGAGTAAAATAATCATGATGATTTAGAAAGTCGAATCTAAATTAGATGACACTAATTCATTAAAATATTAAATTTTAGAAAGAATAATAACATTATTTTAAAATTTTGAGATAAAGGAATATTCATTAAACAATAAAGAAGAAGGAGGTAAATAATATTGCAGAGAGTATCAGCTCAAATAATAAATTTTAGCATGTCGTGGGAAAAAACAAACACTAAATAAAAAACCTGAACGATGAAGTAACAAGGTGTAAATGTTATTGAAGAATAAAAAATTAACTTACACAAAAACAAGTGCACATCTAGGAAATCCTTACCAACAAACTGAGAATTGTTGATCATGGATAGATGGTTGCAGAAGTTAGTAATAATTTGGATGCTAAAGAATATAAAGATAAAAAAACTCAATCAAAACTCCTCTATGATAAAATTACCTTAATAATGTTGAAAAAATTTATTATAAATTATTTAGAATTAATATTTAAATCATATAAAGCTGTAGAAAAAACATACTCTAAGAATCAGGTGAAATATTCGCCCACTAAATTTAATAGTTCACCAATTTTTTGATAACATTTCTGAGATTAAGAATTTTTTTGGGAAAATTTTGGTTGATAAGGAATGTGAAAAACCTATAACCAACATGAATGTTAAAAAATAAATCTATTGGAAATATGGCCTAAGAACCGAGAAACTAATAAAAAAATAATTTACGTACCTCAAAAAATATCTATAGAGAGAAATCATACTTATATTGAAAACCATGATTTAATGGGTTTTACTTCTACTGTGGAATTTATAATAATAAATATTAAGGCATTTAGAACAATATGTCTTTACTCAAAAATAAGTAGGAAAAAGGGGGATCAATAGTGGAAGAAAATCGAGTTTCTTTCATAATTTATAGGAAGTTGGGGAAAAAATATCAAGATTTTTGAAAAAATCCAATGAAAAATCATTATGCCTAATTGAGGGAAGTTTGTGGAAGATGTGATAAAAAAGGTAATATTTCTAAAGAATGTAAGACTATAATTCTAAATAAAATATTATATTCTCGAATAGAAAAGGATGCTAGAAATAATAACATTTAATAAAGAGGTTTTATGGTTTGGATATCTATAAAAGAAAGTACAAAAGAAAAAACCAATGATTCTTGATAGTGGTTGGTACTCTCACAAAAAGTGAGATATTAAATTCATGAATGATGTTGAAAATAATGATGAAGGATTACTTATTTTTAGAGATGATAATTCCTTGAAAATTAGAGGAACATGAACTGGTAAGATAGAACCTCAAAAAATAAAATATATAGGATTTCTATTTGTTGATGGGATCAAGAAAAACCATCTTAGTGTGAGTCAACCTTGTGATAATGGAAAATAAGGGTTGTTATGAAAAGATACATACATCATCAAAAGATTAAAATATGGGAAATTGTTTATAATAATAGAAAGAACTAATAGAAATGTTTTTTAAATTTTTGAACTTGGTGACTAATGTTAATTGAGTGTGGAAGATAAGAACATGTTGTGGCATTGTAGACTTGGGAATCATGGGCATAAAAGTACAATTTTTTTTAAAGTTATTGTTGTATGAAATCCCTAAACATTAATAATTAGTGAAGTTGAGGTATTCATAAACTTTAAAAATAGGAAATATGGTTATTAAAATCCATAGGAAATTATATATTTAGTCTACTAGATCTCTTGAGCTTGTTCACTTTGAAATTTGTGGACCTTTGTGACATTATTAAACAAAAACATATTTTTAATTTATTAGTTTTATTGATGATTTCAATCATATTACCAAAATTATGTTTATGGTACATAAATTAGAAGTTGTAGAGATTTATAGATATTTTAGAAGAGGTATTGAGAGAGAAATAGGGTTTATATAAACATCTTGAGAAATGATAATGGAAAAAAGTTTACAAGTAATGTTTTTAAATTATACCTATAAAAGTATAGAATAAAACATTACAAAAGTTCTCTATAAACCACTCAACAAAATAGAGTATCAAAAATGAAAAATATATCTTCAGTTGAAATGGGATGAATCATGTAGACAGAGTATAAAATTACAATTTTCTACTAAAGAGAAGCTATTAGAACTACTATACATGTATAAAATAGTTTATTTTTATAGACATAATCAAAAAATAACTCATATGAAATTTGGTATAACAAAGAAAATTCCATGAAATATTTCAAGGCTTTTAGAATTACATATTTACTAAAATTAAAAAATCAAGATCATCAGAAATTTGATGTAAATGTTGAGGAAGTAACTTTTATGAGATTTTCACCCTATAGAAGAAGTAAAAAATGTCGGAAAAAATGTTTGAAAACTTTTTTGGATACCTATGATGTGAAAGTTATTGAAAATTCAAATTCACTAACAAATAATGTTGAAAATCGTGAGAAATAAAAACTTAATATTTCGAATTAAAGTTATTTTAATCTAAAACAGATATATCATGACATAGATAAATCATATGATGAGTAAAATTAATATTAATGAGAAACATTGAATTTTTTTTACCCTATATAAATTGGTTGAAACTAAAAATATACTTGAAAACCATAAATATCTTATTCATACACAAAAAGGTTGTTATTAGAAAATTAATAATCAATCATTTTTCAGATTTAACAATAGTTAGTTTTAGAAGTTGAAAAACACAAATAATGGGTGAATTCAATTAATTAAGTGTTGTATTGAATTGATAAAAATGAAAAATGTGAACATTTTTCAAATTTAATAGATAAAATTTTTATTAGAAGAAAATGGGTGTTGAAAAACAAGTCGAATATATGGAGAAGTTTTAAGAAACAAAGAAAGGATGGTTTGTAAAGGTTATACACATGTACAATGTTTGATCTTCGAAGAAACGTGTTCCAAAATTTCATGATTAGAAACCATCTTGATATTATTATTAGTGGTTACACATTGATGTTATAAAGTTTATCAAATTAATAAAAATTAATCTTTATTAAATAAAAATATTTAGGAAGAAGTGTACATTGATCTACATATTTATTTTATACTTGATAATGAAGAAATCAAGGTTTATAAATTTTTTAAAAAATATTACGGGTTAAAAAAATATCCATATATAAGTTACTCTATAATTGATAGTTTTCAAAAAAGTTGAATTTTTCTAAAGGAAAAGTTGAAACAAACATGTATATGAAAGAAATGCATTCCTGGATGATGATTTTAATTGTTTATGTTGATGATATAATTCTTTTGAGATAGTGAAAATTATAGTAAACAAATTTCTAAATAAATTAATAAGAAATTTGAGATGTAAATCTTAATAGAATTAACCTTCTCTTGGGTTTACAAGTTAAACAAAAAAAGAAAAATATATTTACCAATATCATGAAAAGTATGATAGGGTATTGTTATAAAATTTTATCATAGAATATTATAAAAAGTTTTCTACATTAATTTTAGTGCACCTAAAATGGATTAAATAAGAAAATGAAAAAGTGTAAATTAGAATGTTTTTTAGAAGCTCTTTGGATGCTTTATTTACCTTATAACCTCATGTCCTTATATTATTTATTCGGTGACTTTATGTTCCAGATATCAGAGTGATGAAAAATAATCCCATATGCTTATAGTAAAGATAATTATGTTATATATTAATGGAAAAAATTCAAATTGGATGATTTATAAAATAATTTTTGATATGAACTTTCATTGTGATATAGTTTTTAATTGAGCCAAAGAACATAATTATAGAAAATCAACTTATGAAGGAACATTTTTCGTATAATAATGTTGTGTGAGTTAGAATAGTAAGAAACATTTTTATTTAACTTTGATCTTAGAGTAATCATAATATATTTATGCTACTAAGGCTTGTACTACCATGTTTTGGAACAATGTTAATCTATGAGATTTGAAAGTGAATGTTTCTATGCCATTGAAGATACTTTGTGATAATCATAGTGAAAATTATCATTATAAAAAACATGTCTAACACTCAAGATCAAATCACATTTATATTAAGTTTCACTTTATAAATGAGAAAGATTTATGTAGATATTTTATTCTAGAACATATTTCAATAATGTTTTAATTTTTTGATATATTTACCCAAGATATTCCCAGTGAAATATTTATAGACTTGAGGATGCAAATTCTCATTCAGCCTCCTCATATGACTTCTTAATATTCTAAAGGATGCCCCCACAATGCTTTGAATTATATTAACAAAGGGGCAGAGAAAGTAATAATTTTTTTTATAAGTTTGTCAATTTCTTTCTATAATGAATCTCATGTAGTGGTTATTATAAAATTGGGGAGAGAAAAAGGGGGTGGGGGATTAAAAAAATGAGTTTTAAAAAATAGAAAATATCAAAGTGTGGTTGAATTTATCTTCACATGAACAAAAATTTTCTTATCACCATGGGATGAAATTATTTAAAGAGCATTACATTATCTAGTCCTTCGCTTTTAGGACACTCTCTTTTAATAAAATCTATATTTTTTTTAAAATTTGAAAATTTCAAGTTTCTATAAAAATTAATTGTAAAAAATTATGAGTTATTAAAAATGTTGAGTGTTAAAAGTTATTATTAATTTTTTTTCAATAGATACAAAGGGAGATTGAAGATTATTTGTTATTTTGTTTCTAAAAAAATGTTATTATTTATTAAAAACTATATTTTTAAAGAATGTTTTTGTAAAACCCGAAAATATTTGTTGCTGAATATTAGAATGTTAGAAATTTATAGAGATGCTGAATGTGAAAAAGTTAGGATGTTAGAAAGTTATTAAGATTCCAAATTCAAGTTAGAAGACTCTTTTATTCTCTTGATGTATTGAAAATCATATAAACCTGAGGATAAAATATTTTGAAGAATGTAGGATGTTGAAGTTTTTTAGAAATACAAATCTAGAAACAAGGGTCTAGACAAAACTTTTTTGACACAATGATTTAGATGTAGACTATTGGAATGAATAACGTCACATGGAGTTGTGTACAATTTTGAAGTTTCTGGAATCATATTTACACAAACACTTCTCTAAAAAAGGAAACTAAAATAAACATGTAATTATGAATTTTTCGAATATTGATGAAGTAAAAATTATCTAAAAAGACACATGAATCATGTTATATTGTTTAGATGAATCTTTTGGTGGAAATATTGAGTTTTTGATAAATATGAGAAAATGAAGATTCTAGTTTTCAGTTTTGGATGATAAGGATGTAGTTTTTTACTATAAAAATGAATTTTATATGATTTGAGAAAAAAAGGAGAGATCATATAGGGCTCTGGACACAATGTTCCTAATGAAATCTTCCGGAAAGAAAATTCAAAAGAAGTTTAAAGAAGAATAAATGAATGGAAGATGTTTAAGTGTAAAATTCATAATATGTGAGTAAAAATAATGTTTTTTTGTATACATAGTTTTTCAGATATAAAAGAATGGCTGTTTTGGAATGAAAAATGTCTCTAGATAATGAAAGTTTTAGAAATGTTGAAGTTTCTACTAAACAATCATTATTGGGAACTAAAGTCATTAAAACTTGCAAAAATATAGTCAACCATATTATGTTGGCTTAAGGAAATTAAAGATAACTATTTTATTTTAAGTATTCAATAAATATTATACTAAAGAAGAAAATACTCTTATTTGTAAATTGAGATAAGAGCACTGGTCCTAGAGAAATGAAGTTTGGATTCAAGTGTGTCACGAGTACAAGATAGAAGAGGATAATTTTAGAAAGAGTCTTTCAGATAGAGAAGTACTAGTTAATCAATTTCCACATAGAACATTATCTAGAACATTTAAAATTTTCAAGGACAAGAAAAATTTAAATTTTTGAAGTTCTGTAGAACTCAATAATATTTGAGAAGTCTCCATAAGAGTTGAGAATACATGAAATTCATTTAAATGTATTCCAAATATCCACGAAATTCAGATTCATGAATTTCTGTGTGTAGTAAAATGATGTTGCTTTCTCTTCTTTACTATTATAAAGTCACCTATAAATAGGGATATAAAATATGTCAACACATAGTCCTATTCACAGAAAAAATACCATGAAACTGAAAAATTTGTGGAAGAGTTGAGTTTCCAATCGAAGTCAGTCTTCATGTTGAAGTATAATTTTAGAAATAGATTTCATACAAATGTATAAAATAATTTTCATTTCGAGAACTAGAAAGATCATATAAGATAGAAAAAATATACAAAGTTCCCATAGAAAAAGTTTTTGAGGTGCATCATTTTGATTAATCGAATAGAAAATAATTTCGTATTAGGTGTATTTTAAGAAGTGGTGCACCATACATAGGCTGCCAGATGTATGCACACCATATGAAATGGTTATAAATATTAACAATCAGGTGGATGATTTTTTGAACAAATTTTTCTAGCACATAATTAAAAATTTTATATACTTCTTTTGGTAGCGCACGTTTTAAAAAAAACATATAAAATGATGGTAGTAAGAATAATCATATCTATTGGGAGATAGAACGAGACTAACAGAAGTTAGATAAAAAGTAATATTCTATTATTTCTAATATTGAATATCCATGGACCCATAAGAGGTGACACGCTAAGGATGTAGGTTCTCAAACTGATCATGAACCTTGTAAATATTTTGTGTTTCTTAATTTTCTACATTTTATTGAATCCGTGTTATCTAAAACGTTATAATGAAATAAATCTAACAAGTCCAAGGAGATAAGTATATTAATGCTAGAAATTTTTTAAAAGATAAAAATAGATTAAAACATCAACTTCTTTGTTGTTCTATAATCCTTAAGAACACTAAAATTTAGGGTTTATAACCATGATTTTAATGAATCTATCCATTTAAAAATATTATTACATGATTTTAATCATAAATATTTATTAAATAAAAACCATGGGTCAATATTTATAGTGTCTTTAAATTTATAGGAACATATTTTGAAACATGAAACCATAATATAACATATTTTACCAAATGAGATCCTAACTCCATTAAAGATCAGATAAGTACATATGACAACCAAGGTCATACATAGACAAAAGGATTGATTTAAAAATCATAGTAAGAAAATAAACATGGGATCAAACCATAAAACAAGATTTATATGTCATAACATAGAATCATAAAAAGGAATGGAACATGAATAAAACTATGTAATCCTAATATATAGAATAGGGGATCATGTGATCCTATAAATATAGAAATGTTGCAACAACATTTAACAATACGTATACATGATTCGAGACTAACAGCCAAGACAATATCACATGGTGGTTTAAGTCCAATAAGGGATTAAGTTTACTCCGTTATCCCATACATGACATCTCAAGAGACTAAACATTTTTCAATTCATGGGATCGCTATATGGTAATACCCATCATATCATGTTCATGAATATATGTTCCACATAAAGAATCAAACATAAAGAATAAACATAAGGGTTACCCAAGGAAAGAAATGTGTATCGCAATCATGTAATAAGGCATAACAAAAGGGTGTATTATAATGATATCCATGAAATAATGGATTGAATTTTTTTTACAATCATAATATAAATATAACAATAGATCATGAAAAATTATGTCCAACAAAATTGAGTGTATGAAATAGTATATTTATGAATCTTTAGAAATGAGACCCTTTAGTGTTGTTTAAGGAAAAATATAAAAGAGCATTTAAAGAGGAAAATGACATAATTATATGTATAAAATAATAAATTAACTAAATAGTTTTTCATGATAAAATAAATGATTTTAGAAAATATTTGTGGCCCAAAATTGTTTATCTAGTGTACTTGAAAATGGGAATGAAAACGAGAAGTTTCCTTTAATCGGGCTTACTTATCAGAATGGACTGAGAAGGGAACCTTATAAAACATGTAATTTACCATCAATGAATGATGAATTGAGATAATTTCCTATTTTTGGTATATAAAAAAATAATGTTGGATAATTATATAAGAATAATAAGGAAATACATTAGGTAAAGAGATAGAAAGTGTAACCCAAAGATAATTTGGAGGTTTGGAGGGATTACTAACCATATTTATGAATGTGTTCTTCAAATTCATGTAATGTCTTGGATAATTAGATTATATTAATTAATTTACTAATTAAAATCCTCTAATATATTTATGTTATTTATTATAATTTTATCATTTTCATTTATGCCCATTTTGGTGAGTTATAAATTTCATTTTCTTCGTTTTAGGAGTGTTCATTTCTGGGTTTCTTGGTCGGTTCACTTGTTAATAATTATGGAAGTTCTTTTATGATGGGAATAATTATATAATAGTGAAATTATATGGTATTAATTAACTTATATATGTTTTAATATCCCCATATATCATTTGTTTCTGGTATGATGATGGTTTATTTGATAAAATGTTAAAGATAAAGGTTTAGTTTATTTTGTTTGGTTTTTTGCGATAATCACAATCTAGTTTAGTTATATTTAATATTATGTCTATATATTAGTTATAGTACATGAAAAATCTATAATAGACATATTTAAATCAGTTTTAACCATAATAATGGTTTTTGACCAACATTGAAGGTATTAATTGAAATTGAAAACACGTAATCCATGAAGGCGGTGAACTCACATATCACAGAAAATGTTTTCATGTTTAGAATAAATGGATAAGAGAAGAGAATTGATTATATATATTACATTAAAAAATAAAATTAATATATATATATATATATGATACAATATTTATCATGAAACTTTGGATACGATTGTTGAGGATATGATAAGAAAAGGAAAGAACATAAAATAGATGTATTAAGAATTTCACCACTTCAATGTCATCTCTTTGAAATCTACTTAAGGATATGGAGATTGGTATTTTTTTGAGACTAGAATCTCAAGTTCATGAAAGAGAGACTTGGTAAGGGAATTAGTATGAATATTGATAAGATACAAGGCTTGTAAGGTGTGAGGAGAAAGGGTGGTGAGGGGTGGTGTTTAAAGGGGGATGAGAGGGGTATTTTTCATTATTATATACATTAGTTTGTTATTTTCGATCAATAATATCAATAGTATTGATTATTATCACTAAATAAATTAAATGTTTTAGTAATGTTTTAACCAATGGGTGCTTATATCATCCATGACTCAGAAATTTATGTATTTAACTTATAATGTTAAATACTATAAATTATTGTATTTCGGTATACAAAATAAATTTATCTATTTTATAAAAATCCCAAAAAATCACCCTAAATTTTTTGTAAAATGTATATTTGAAAAATGGAATCCATTTTATGCAAATTAATTTCCAAATATTAGAAATGTAATTTTAATTAAAATCACAATTTATTTTAAAAATACCGATTTTAATGTTATAATAAAATTTATAACCCTTTGGAAAACTATTTAAGGTCACATAAAATTATATTATTATAATAATAAAATATAATATTAATTTATTAATATAATATATTTTTTCATAAAAATAATTATATTAATTACAAAATTGTAAATAAACAATTAAATTTTTAAAAAATACCGACAATTAATTTATCATTTTTAAAACATATATTTACTTATATCATGGTATAAATATATTTTATTTTTATTTATAAGATGTGTAATTTATATTTATACATTAATAGGTGATGTTTATATTCTAACAACTAGATTACTATTTCTAACGGTCACATTACTATTCCAACGATCACGTTACCATTCCAACAATATAGGTTCCTTCATTTTTATAAATTCAACTTATTTAACTCATTATCCAATTAATTCATATTTTTTATCAAGGTTATATATAATTTCATATTTAAAATGAATATTATGTTATTAGAATTATGTTTTATTACAACAGCATTGTTCATGACTGTAATCATTTTAGTTGATGGAGTAGATCCAAAATTTCCCTTTTTTGTTAGCTTATATTCTATTTATTATCCCACTGTCATATTTGAAATTATTATTGGTTTATTTTATGAATAATTTATAATTATTAATTTATCATAATAATTTTTTTATTATCAGTTTTATAATTATAAGAATGAAAATTCCATTGATAAAATTCTAGGTTATTATATTCTCCCCCCTTAATGAAATATCCCTATTGAATATTTTTACATACAATGGTGAAATAGGTGGGGGAATTTCTCCTTCATCCCTTCATATGGTTCCCATGATGCCTCTTCATAGTTATGTTTTCTCCATAATACCTGGAAAAGTGGAGTTTTTTATAGAACCTTATGTCTATGGTTCAAAATGATCACTTCCATCTCCCCATAAGAGAGATCATTTTCTACCTGTACCAACTATGAATTAAGTACATGTTAGGGATTTGTTATATTCTTCTTAAAGAGGGAAACATGGAGTATATCTTATAAATGAGACATGGTTAGTGGAAGTGCTAGTCAATTGGTCACAACATTGACATGATCCAGAATCACAAAGGTGATGATGAACCTAGGACATAGATTTAATTTCTATCCAAATTTCACGAATATCCTATATGGAGATATGTGGAGGAATACCTTGTCACCAACCTCAAAATCCCAGACCTAATGAACTATTATCTTCATAGATTTTATATAGACTTTGGGTATCCCAGATATGTTTATGGATGGTCTTAAGCTTTTTTACAATTTCCATGACCATTTTAGGTTATAATAGCTTACATTAACTAACTTCATCCCAGGGTACATGTTTTCTATATATTTTCCCATAAAGGGCTTCATAAGGATCCATTTGGATTCTTGAGTGGAAACTATTATTGTAAGAGAACTCTACCAGTTGAATATGTTGACCCTTTACTCCTTTCATGTCCATTGAACATGCTATCAATATGCCTTCTAGTGTATGACTGGTCCACCCATATTGGACATTAGATTAAGGGTGATAAGTCATACTGAAGTTAAGATTATTATTTATATCATGTTTTAGACTCTTCTTGAACGTGAACATAAATATATTTTCACAATCAGATACAATCAATAATGGTACTAGATGAAGCTACACAACTTCTTTGATGTATATCAATGCAATTTGGTCAAGTGATATGTTATATCTAATCTATATAAAGTGATAAGTCTTTATAAGACGATCCATAATGACCCAGATAGAATTATTTCCATTAGATGTCTTCAGATGTCTAGTGAAAAATTATGTAGTGATTTTCCTATTTCCATGCATGTATGGTAATAATTGAATCATCACCTTATAATTTTTTTTCTTTTCATCCTTCACTTTGAAACATACCATGCACATTAGTGTATATTCAGTGATCTCCTTCTTCATATTGTCCAACCAATAATGCTATCAGAGATCTTGACACATCTTTGTGATCTATGGGTGTATAGATAAGGTCAATCAATGTTCTTAATTATAAATATCCCTATTTATCTTAGGATTTAATGGTACACATAATCGTTTCACAAATGTTATGACTCATTAATCATCAATTTTAAACTCTAAGGATTTATCATTTTTGTTAGCTTCCACCTTCTTCTGAATTTCCACATCATCTATTTGATCATCATTTATCTTCTATATAAGAAATGGTTGAGAAATAATTTTCTAGAGGAATGATTATTGTTCATTCCATAATAATTACCATGTAAATATTTTTAATGTCTATGAAGTTTGGATCCTTAAAAATTGTCATCATTGATAATGTTACATGATATTTTATATATAGAGAATCTCCCTCTTTATTTTTATTTTCAGGATAGTAGTGTATTCAGATGTCATGATCCATTATGAGATATATTTATCTTTACTATCTCATATTAGGCTCCTTATATGTAAATATATATTTATGAATATTATGACCAGTATATATCTCACACTACTCTCTATAGAGATAATGATGTTATATTTTTAATGTGAAGATACCAACCACTAACTCCAGATCATGTGTGGAATATTTTATCTGATCAACATTCAACTACCAAGAGGAATAGGCTACCAATTTATCACTTTTCATCATTACATAGGCTAATCCAATATTTGATTCCTCTTTATATACCAAAAATAGTTCCCCCTTGTCAGTAGTGTAAGTACTTGTTCAGTGATAAGCCTATGTTTCAACTCTTTGAGGGAGACTTTATGTTAACAGGTATAGAATTAAATTTACTTTCTTGCGATTCATCTTGGTTATATGGTTTGAAAATCATGAGAAGTTCTTTAAAAATTATCGGTAATAACCATCCAGACCAAGGAAACAATGGATCTCCATTAAAGTTGTTGGATTGGGAAATTCCTCAAATTTATTTGTTTTAGAAGGGTCCACAATTATCATTTTTCTTGGTGATAACATTCTCCAAGAATGACACTTCATCTATCAAGAACTAACATTTACTGCACTTTTTAAATATTTTATCCCTTCTTAATGTCTTTAGAATAGTATTCAAATGATTTTCACATTCCTCCTTATTCACAGAGTATATCATAATATCATCTATAAATACTACCACCGATTTATTTAGGTAGTATTTTTAGACCATATTCATAAAGTACATGAAAATTAATGGATCATTAATGATTATGAACAGAATAACTATGAACACATAGTATCTATACCTAATTCTAAAGGAAGTCTTGGGAATAACTTCCTTCCTCACCATTAATTGGTGATATCCTGACCGTAGGTCCACCTTAGAGAATTAATTGGCCCCACATAGTGTATTGAACAAGTCATATATCTATGGTATGAGATACTTATTCTTTATCAAGATTTTTTATACTCATGATAATCAATGCAGGGTTTCATTGATCCATCCTTATTCTTGGAGAAGAGGATTGGTTCACCTCATAGTGAAGCACTCAGGTGCATAAAACCCTCGTCTAGATTCTGTAGTAATTGATTCATCATTTCTTTTAACTCAATAGTGTGTATTATATAAGGGTTATTTGATATGGGAAGAGATCTATGTATTCTATCAATTGAGAATTCATCCACTCGATCTGGAGAATTATTAAAAAATTTCTCAATGAGAACATTAGTGTATTCCCTCACAATGGTGAATTCAAGCATGACTCTCTCATTTGTATCAATCATTTAGGTTAGTTATTACTACTCATAATGAAATAATATCTATAGTTGAGATGATAAATCTGATGGAGATTCATTCTCATCCTTGAAATTGTAAAAAATTGGGGGATGCCTTGGGATTTGAAGAGTGATATCCCTCTCCAAACAATTGATTTTGGATTTATATAAGATTTACAATACATCCACAATATAAAATAAAACTAAAAAATGGAAGTAAGATGATATTTTCTATGAGGTTTATCCCACAAACCTAAATAGAGAGAAGTTATATACTTTATATTCAATAATTTATCAATTTCTTATTCTCCCTGATTATTCATCCTTCATATTTGAGGTGGTGTTTGAACAGTTATATTGAATGTGAATGATATGAAAGAATTAATAGAACCAGAATTAAATAGTAAATTCACTATTATTGAATTAATAACCAGTGTACTTGTCAGTACATCAATTTTGGATCTTCCTCAATAGTAGTGAGATAGTTTTCCCTCATTTACTGCATTAAAGGTTATTGTAATTGATTTACACCAAAAAACCATTTCATAGGGAATTAGATATTATACTTACCTTGTTACTTATAGTTGAAACATTTCACTACATGTTGAGTGTTAATCAAACAATTCTTTTATTCATCCTCATTAGTGGGATTCTTCAAATCCATTTGGAAAACATTTTCATGTTGTAACACTCTTATACATTTGAAGCATATCCTAGTTCCAATCAGATAGTCCCCAAGATGATTTTCCACACTTTTGGAAAGTGGTAGGTTGGTTTTTTTCCTTCATGGGATTTATTTTTTGATCCTACCATATTAAACTCCATTTTCTGTTTTTTATCTCCTATCCTACAAAACAAATGAGAGCCACCAATCTCTATTTCAACCATAAATGAACAACTGACAATCTTTCGATAAATATGAAAGTATTGAATCGCTAAAGTTTTTAAAAGACTCAAATTTAATAAAATAAATAATTGATCCACCGTTATTTATTTGTTCATGACTATAACACAAAGTTTCATTGAATGTAAAAATGGTGGTCAATACCATATAAGATATTCCACATAAACCTAAATTAAACTACTAAGAATTACTATTTAAATATGATAGTTATCACAAAGCAATTAAAATAGTGAGAATGAATGGGATTAACTAAATTATGAAAATATAGTTGACATATTTCTATCAAATTAATTCATTGGTTTCCATTCTTTTTAAAATTACAATAAAAACATATTGAATATAATAGATGTGTTTTTATTAAAAAACTATTTTTATGGATATAGTGAAATATTATGTTAATAAATTAAATTAATCCCATTAAGTGATATATATTAAGGAAATTTATTTCTTTTACATATAGTAAAATCATTTCAAATTCATCCAATAAATTTTATAAGGTTAAGATATGAATAAATTCAATTTTGTCCACAAAAATACAATTTTTTCTAAAAACACAACTTTTCTACCTTTTAATGGAACACTAGTTTTAAATCTGAATTTGGAAAATTTTATATTAAGAGATATAATTAAATTTTTAAATATTAATAACAAAAATATATTATGGTGATATTTTTTTGGACAGGTTTCATTTTTTGATAAATAGTGAAAAATATTGTATTTTAATTAAAAACTGCTTTTTCATCAAAATACTTTACACAGATAAATTATATTTTATGTTGGTTTTAAATAATTATTAGTTAAAATGTATTAAATAAAATCAATTTAGGTCAATGTAATCAGTTTCAAATTTAAATTTGATATAATAAATTTTCAAACATTGGATGTTTTATCATAAAAAACCAACTTTTTTGTTTTTTCTATGGGATAATTTTTTAAATATCATTTTTCTAACAATGATTATTGTATTAGGTAAAATAGATTAAATTTTTGTAATAAGAAGGTAAAAATTAGGTTTTAGGGTTAAAATAATTTTTAGTTATAAAAATTTACCATGGTAAAAAAATTATTTACTGTAATATAAATGAAATGAGATAAAGTTAAAAGGGTAAAGAATTAAAATACCTTAAAAATAAAAACAATAATGGTTTATTAAGGTATTTCATAACCATAACTAGCGTATAAAATATTAATTTTCAACCAAAGTCATGGAAATTAATTCCACCTCAATTATGTGGGCTTTAAATATAAAATAATCATTATTTTAATCAATTAAACCCAACTCTCCTTAAGTACAAATTCCACTTATCACCACCCCATTTTGACTAACAATACTTATAACTACTAAAATATATTACCAAACATCTCCTCCTCACTCTCTTTACTTTATATTGTAACTAGTATCACCAAAATACGAATTATAAGTTCCTGATGGGGTCTTTCAAGGAGGCGTTATCCAAGAGGCAATTTTCTCAAAACACATTTATGTATTTATTTTCTTCTTTTACTTTAACCTCAACTCATTCATTCATCATGGAATGATATCTACAGAATAATTTATATACTATATTTTTATATTTCAAATTGAATATCTCATATCCATTTCATTTATCATCCAATCATATTCAGTGAAATGAAACTGTTGTCCAAATTATGTCATCTTACCATCTTTGTGAATAATGATTTTTTGTTTTCCTTTACCACCATCATTGAAGGTCATAAAAGTTTAATTATGGTTAAATAAGATTTAAATAGGTATATAATAACCTATTTAATATTATGGAACTAATACAAACACATAATATTAAATAAAATAAAACTGGATTGTGATGTTTGAAAAAACCACTAAAATATACTAAACATTTGTCATTAACATTTTACCAAACAAATCATCAACATGTATGAAATAAAAATGATATATAGGTTTTTTAATACTTATGTAATTTCATTAACAGTACTTCATTACCCTTCTGTAGTTTTAATTATATTTTACAATAACTTCTATAATTATAAAAAATTAACTAATCATGAAACCATGAAATAAATGCACCCAAAACCATGAAAATAATCAAATAAAATTATTTAATGGGTCAAAAGATGTTATATAATCATCCAATATGATATTTTAAATACTAATACAGTTATGGAATTATTTAATAAAATTATTTAGACCATTATAAATGTGTATTGAAAACTTTTTAACAAATTCGAATGTGAGGTAAGGGATTTCTAAACCCAATTTCCATTTTTGTGTTAAACTTATAGTTTTTTACCATGTCATTGTATGATTATATATGATACTACTTTGTAATTTCTTATTTTGTATTTAAAAATTTTTAAGTGAATATAAATAAGTTACACATATTTTATTAATTTTATTAATTCCTACTTCAAAGATATGATAATTTTAAGGGATCTTCTTTTAAAAAATAGCATTTTAAAGTTACCCTTAAAAAACATTTTTTCTTCCATGTCAACTTTTTTATAAAATTATTTATTAAAAGGTTGTTACTGTTATTCAATTATTTTTTGAATTCATTTATACTCTTGTTATTTTTTAGAAAATGTTTTTAAAGTATTCTCATTTTTGTTTTATAAAACAAGGTTCATTGTGACTTTTCTGATAATAATACAAAAGGAATTTTTTTTTGAACTTATAAGACATGCATAATTTTTCCCACTATTTTTTCACTTTAATGTTTTTGGAGACCAATTTAAAATATTATAATTTTTTTCTAGTAATATTTTTTCATTAATGAGTCTGAAACTTTGTGAAAAATGAAAATAGGTATCAAAATAGAAAAATTATTTTCCATAATAATGTTTTTTATATGAAAGATTTATGTGTTATGATTATGTTATTGTAATTGGGAATTGTTTAGGAGGAAATTCATTTACATGATAAACTGAGGGATTTTGAGCCCGTTATATCTCCCTAATGCATTGGCTAATGGGATTTAGTTAACCAGTTTAGTTTCCTCTAAGAGATAATAGGAATAGTACTGTAGTGATTATTCCAAATCTAACTATGATAGTCACTCACTGTGTATCCAAGAGAGATAAAATGATTGTAAGAGTGATATGGAAAATGATAACCCAAGTAACCAAATTAAATATTTGTTTCATACAAATTAATTTTTAGTAAAATCTTCTGACATTCAAAATATAATATTATGATATTTTGAAAATATGATTCATTTTTCTGAATAAAAAGATATTTTTTATGATTTTTTAGTATTTTCAATAGACTAACATTTTAACTTATTTTATGTCCCATATTTATAATTTGTTATCATTCCAAGTTTTAAATATTTTTTCATAGGGTAAAAGATAAGTACGGATGAGGATGAGGACAAGATGATAATTGTCAGGATTGAGCATGAAAAAACCAATTTTTTATTATTAAAACGTTTTTTTGTTAAAAAATGGATATTGAGTAAAAGTGATTAATTTGGAATATTAAAGTTGTTATGTATGATTTATGCCATAATTCTATAAAACTATAAACTGAAAATATTTTTGAGAATGTAAAATTTTTTATTATAGATTAAAATCAATAGAATATATATTGTTTAAGGCTAGGTACTTACAGTTGGTATCATGGTGCATTTTAGATAACTTCAGAGGCTATGCTATTATTAAGGTAAAAGTTATAGTTATTATTTGAACACAATGGTTATCATGGTTATAATATTGAAATTTATTTTTTATAAATTGAATGAGTTTGATAAAACATGAATAAAGATATCTTAGTGTTTATCCTCCCCATAAGATGGTATATTATAATTTTCTTGATATTCTCCCACTAATATATTTTTTGTATTAATAAATACATGGATCCACTAGCAACCAAAGTAATAATATATGTGAAGAAAAATGTGGTGGTTGTATGAATGAGAAAACAAAAGAAAAGGGAGATATAATGATAACCCTTGTAGTTATTCTATACATGATATTAGGAATAATGATTAACCACTTGAATTTTGGTGAGTTACCTAAGGAATCCCATATGAGATAAATGGAGCCTTTTGAATGTTTAGGTGAAAATTTACATAAAGGTAAATATATTCAATAAATAATGTGTAATGAATGTGGAAATAAGAACATAGAAAATTATTTAAAACTTCATTAAATTTTTTTTATTTGTGGTAAAGGAAGTCCAAAAGTTATAAACTGTTAAATAAAATGTAAGAGTTTAGTCAAGTCCATGAATGGTAAAGAACTTCTTCCCGAATTACCAATTTAATGTTTTAAATGTTTAGAGTATGACCATTATGATGATCGATATCCTTGGAAGAAGGCCCACAAATAGAACCAACAATATGGTACATATAATTCATTAGTATTGCATAATTCCATTACAATTGATGATGAAGAAAGTGCAAATGAAATATTAAAGTTATGAATTATTTCCTTGATCATGTTTTGAATTTGTTAAAACTCTGAAAATTATTCATATTTTTTTATAGGAAATAATTATTGAAGAATAAAATGTAAAGGAATGGTTATGTTATTAATAATAATGTAGAATAATTAAGATTTTGAGATATAATGGATTAATGTGTTTTGGTATATTTAAGGATAATGAAATTATTAGATGTAATAATTCTATTTGGATGATGGAAGTACTTTGGAGATCTTTTCTTAGGTATTAATATATGTTTGAGGAATATGTAACACTTGGAATTAAAATGAGTTTGATTTAAATATTTCTTAAGTAATAATTATATTTAATTTTCTTGGAAAAAGTTTAAAGGTATGTATAACCTCTAGGGTTTATATGATCTCTGATTTGGAGGTAATTATGGGTTTTTACTTTTTGGGATGAAAAATGAAAGGTATGAGATAAAATTTAAGGTTACAATAAATTAAGGTTACTTTGAGGATGTTTTTGAAATTTATATAATTTTATAAGGATTATATTAATATAGTTTCCTAAAAGGGAAACTCACCGCCTCCGACAAGGCTGTAGGGATCAAACCCACAACCGAAGGGTATAATGGCGCATCAGTTACAACTGGCCTATGTGATTTCCAGGTTAGTATGGAATTTTTTTTCTTTAATATATATATTATGTATAAAGGTTATTTTTATTTTGGGAATATATTTTTATCATATTGATTACCATGGGATTGTAAAATTACTTGGTGATTTAGTGGTCAATGTCATTTCATAAGTTTTTCAATTTTTTGGTAAGCTTATATGATTAAGGAAAAAGAATAATATAATATTTTATTCAAGAAATAAAGGATGTTATTTCTTCTAGAAACATATATATGGTGATTTAGGTAATTTATTGAAATGACTAGTATCTCTCAATGATTATGAAATTAGGGAAATTACACTTTGGTTTGAGACTTTAAGAGGAAATGATATTAGATGAAGATAAATATTGAATTCATCTTGGAATACTATGTGATCAAATACATATGATTTTTTTGTTTTAGTTTTAGTCTATATTATTATAATGAGATTTAAGGTTAGTTATTTATTAAATCATCTATGTTGAATTCTGGGTACTACTACTGAATCTTGAATATTTATATTGATTTTTGTGATATAAAAGATTATTATTTTTGGATCATTACATTATCATGTACTAACCATTTCAGTTTTAGTTAATTCCTAAAGAAATATGGATCATGTAATTAAACTTTTGTGGATTTTATGATATGTAGAAGATGATTACGATACTTCAGGTATAGAAATTCCTCTTCAATACTCATCCTTTGGAGAAAATATGGGGATGAAAATATACATGTAAAGTAAGAATATTTCACTATATTCATAATTTTGGTAGTAATTCCATAACTCTAGAAAAAAGTTTTTGTTAACAAAATCCTTTTCCTATTTCTTTTCATACTGGGAAATCAATTTCCTTTTAACCTATCACATATTTATGGTTTTCTGATTGTTAAATTTCTAATGACTATTTTCACTATCACTATCCCTTAGAACTTGATAGTTATAATTATATTTCATTTCCATGTTTTCCTACTTGGAAACATTTTATGTGTTATCTTTGGTAACCATTCTACTTTCCTTTCACACATTTTTAGTGGATGTTTTATTGACCCTTATTCCAATGCAGGATTTAAACAAATGTATAATGAAATGTAAAACCCTTAGTTTTTAGATCTTGAGTTAAAATGTCAAGAATGTAATTTATTAAAGGGGAATAATATATCACCCTGATATTTTAAAAGGAAACATTATGGTCAATAACATACAAGATACACCACATCATTCTTAATAAAAAAACCAAATAGTATTATTTATATATGATATATATCACCGAGTTATTGGAATGGAGGGATTAAATGAGATTATCTAACTTATTAAAATATATTTTACACATTTTTATCAAAATAATTTATTGGTTACAAATGTGTTTTAAATGTAAATAAAAAATAATTGAATATAATGGATGTGTTTTTATTAAAAAACATTTTTTGTCCATAATGAAATTTTATATTAATAAATTAAATTAATCAGTATTAGTGATATATATTATTGAAATTTATATTTTTTATTTAAATTCAAATGTTTTTAAGAATAATCCAATAAGTTTTATAGGCTTAATAAAAGAATAAATTCAATTTTCAGCATAAAAAGCTAAATCTTTCTAAAACAAATTTTCCTACCTTTTGATGGAACAAATATTTTAAATCTAAATTTTGAAATTTTTTTAAAATTTTTATGACAATATAACATTCATTTTATGAATTTTAATATTTAAATTATCTTATAGCGATCTTTTGATATTTTTCTAATAAGTATCATTTTTTGATGAATAGTGATGAATACTGCTTTATAATTGAAATCTGATGTTTCATCTAAATACATTATATATAAAAATTTTATTATAAATTGGTTTTAATGTATATTTAGTTTAATAATAAATCCATATAACCAATTTATGTCAATATAATCAATTTTATATTGAAATTGGATATAAAAACATTTCAAACTTTGGATGTTTTCACATTAAAAACCCGCGTATTCATTTTGTCTATGAGATTATTGTTGAAATCTATTTTTAAAAACTATGTGAATTTAATTAGGAAAAATGGATTCTATATTTGTAATTATAATTTTTAAATCATTTTTTATGGTAAATTTAATTTTAATTAATAAAATTTTTTTTGCGGTAAAAAAATTATTTGCCGCGATATAGTTAAAACATAAAACAGGGTAATGTTAAAAGGGTATAGGCATAAAATACCTAAGAAATAAAAAAAATTATGGTTAATTGAAGAATTTATCGACCGAAAATTGTGAATAGAATATTAATTTTCATCCAAGTTCATTGAAATTAATGCCACCTCAAAGAGATTCACTTTAAATATAAAATAATTATTATTCTGATCACTTAAACCCACATCTACTCAAGAATAAATACCACTCCTCACCAACCCATTTCAACTCACAATACTTTATGCCCTTAAAACATCTCTAAAAACATCACCTACTCACTCTATCTATTTAAAAGTGATACTTTTCTCAATAAAATACTAAATCCAAGGTCCGCAAGGGGTCCTTCAAGGAGGTGATATACAAGAGCTAATTTTCTCAAAATACATTTCATAATTTCTATTATTATTCTACTTTATCCTAGCATCATTAATCCATAATTTAATTATAACTAAATTATCACTAATAAACTATTTTTTAAGTTTCTAATGGAATAAATCATATCAATTTCACTTCTCATCTTCTCTTATTCAAAGAAATGAAACTGTTTTCCAAATTTTGTCGGTTTACCATCTCAATGAATAATGATTTTTTTTCAATCATTTACCACCTACATGGCTATTACTAAAAGGGTAATTGTGGTTAAATAATAATGAAATAAGTATATTATAAGCTATTTATAGTTATTTAACAAATATATGAACATAATATTAAATAAAATGAAACTATTTCTTGATTAATGGAAAAACCGCCAAAATATACTAAAAATTTATCATTAACATTTTATCTAATGAATCTTCCTCATGTAATAAATAAAAATGATGTATGGAACCATTCAAAATTTTGGAACTTCATTAGTACTATTTCTTTACACTTCTGAAGTATTAATTCCATTTTACAATAATATATGTAATAATATACAAATAAACTGATCATGAAGACATGAAACAAATGTACCCAAAACCATAAAAATAATGAAATAAATTTAATGTATGGGACATAATATGTTATAAAATCCTCACACAAGGTATTATAAATATGAACATATTTCAAAAATGTGTTAATTACATTCTTTAAACCAATATAAATAGGTTTTAAAACTTTTTTTTAAGAAAGTATAACATAAGGTTAGGGATTTCTTATCCCAACTTGCATTATTTTGGCCAAAATTATCATTTCTGATCATGCCTTTATACGATTATGTGTAAAATTAATGATGAATTTTTTCTATTTTATTTTCACATATTTTTATGTGGTTATACAAAATATACATTTTTTATTCATTTTATTAATTCTCACTTGAACGATATGATAATTATAAGAAAATTATTTTGAAGACTATATTTTTAAATTTACACTCAAAAATCACTTCTTCTTCCATGTACATGTTTTATAAAACTATTTCCAATTTTTTTACTATTCTAAAATGATTATTTAATGAAATTTATATGTTTTTTGGTATTTTTGCACAATATTTTTAAAGTTTTAATTTTTTAATTTTCTAAACCAAGATTCATTATAAATTTTTTGATAATAATATAGATGGAATGTTTTTAACTTATATAGAGTTAGTAGTTTTCCCCATCATTATGTCACTTTAAAATTTTTAAGCTTAATTTAAAATTTTAAAATTTTATTTTAAAATAACAAGATTTCTTTTATGAGTGTATGAATTTGTGAAAATTGAAAAGTGATTTAACAATGAAAAAGTTATTTTCCCAAAGAATTCTTTTTTATTCAAGATTTATGTGTAATTTTTATTTTATGGTTATGGGGAATAATTTATGAGGATGGGAGGTTCCGTGAGAAATCGAGGGTGTGTGAGACTATTATTGAATTCCAATTCCATGGGTAATGGGACATAGTTTATCAGTTAGGGTTATCCTAACATATTATAGGATTAGTGATGTTGTGGTTATTAAAAATATAAGTATGATGGTAATCCCTATGTAGCTGAGAGTGCTACAATATTAGTAAGAGTAATATGATTTTTTTTGTCCCATGTTACCTACTAATATTTTTGATGCATAAATTTTTTTCAGGAAATTTAATTGATTTTCAAAAGGTATGATAATGATCTTTTTGAAACGATGATTCCTTTTTTGAATAAAAAGCTATATTTTTATGAAATTGTTTTAATGTATTTTAACTGGACTAAAGTTTTTATATATTTTATGTCCCATTTGAGGGTTTCTTCACATCCAATGTTTTAAAATGTTTATCATAGGGTAAAGGATAAGTGGGAATGATGACGAGGACATGATTATGATTGTGAATATTGATCATGAAAAGTAACCATGTTTCATTGTTAAACATTTTTTTTTGAAAAAATGTATATCTAGTCGAAGTGTATACATTGAAATATTTGAGTTTTCATGTGTTATTTATGTCCAAATTATGAAAAAATCTAAATAAAAAAGGTGATTGGGAATGTAATAATACAGATTACTATTTAAAATCACTAGAATTTTTAATGTTTATTGACAGGTCCTTACAATGACAAAACCTAAGGTATATCATGGAAGACTTGTAAAGTTTTACTCATACAACCAGATAGATTAATATTTGTTTTTTATTCCATTCAAGGAACTCCTTATACATCTTAATATATATAGTTTATGGAAAATATTTATTGATTAATATTTTCTTGAATTCTTCCATTTTCAAGGAATCAATTTCTTCTGTATGAATTTTTTTGATTAGTGTATACCTGTGATAAGTTTCCCCATCAAAATAGTAGAATTTCATTACAGATTTATCTTATTTTGAGAATTTAATGACATAGAATATCATCCCAATAGAGTTAATCCATTATTCTGTGATTATGGGATATTAGAAAGTACTAATTACTGGATGATATTTTCGCATAAAGGATTCAACCTCAGCGTTATTTTTCTTAGGAGAATGATGAAATTCCACATGATTCATGTTATTATTCATGAAATAATCTAACAGACCCAATACTATCATAAATATAAAATATTTTTTCCCATTAATTTTTTAATCCCATTAGGGAAATAATCATATTTCCTATCACATTGGTTTTTGTGATAGGTTCTCCTATTTTCATCAATTAAATAGAAATATTAAAAAAAATTGGTTACTTGAATACTTAGCTAATGTGAATATAAAATGGAAACTATAAATATATAAGGAATAACATATAAATGAAAATTATATCCCAACTTATGATTCCCTATGTTTGAATCTAGGTTATCCATTGTGATATAATTATCCCCTGGGTTCTTACTAACCTTTTCAAATCATAATCCCAAAAAATATCTAGAACATGTTCTAATATCAACTATATATACCTTATTAGTTTGGACATAATATTAAATGATTTAAATCACAAACATTTTGACACCCCAAGCGTCCACGGTATGCTTCTCTTTTAATAATACAGTAGCGTGCGTTGTATGCAACTTCGAGTTCTAACACACACCACAACCAATCAAACTAGCAATTATGAATAGTAATACCCACTTTTTAAAATTTTATACATTTTATCTTTCAAAATAGACTTCATTTTTGGATTCGTAATATCTAAATTAGCTTAGGGTGAATTTTTGGTACTTTTCAGATAACTTTCATATTTTGATGAATAGTGCAAATTAGTAAATTTTAATTAAAAACAACTTTTCTAATCCAAATAATTAATACTGATAAATTATGAATTTGAGTGATTTTGGAGTATAATTAGAATATATTTTTACTATTTAATCCAATGTTGGTCATTGGACATAATTACACATTTAAACTAGACATAAGCAAGTGCCAATCTTTTGATAGTTATTATCTCTTAAAAACACGCTTTTGTTTTAACAACATGAAATAATTTTAAATTAATTTATTCCACTTCTGTGTTTTGAATTTAAAAAAATGGATTCCATATTTATAATCAGGAGGTCCAAATTTTGTAAATAGGTAACTTTTATTTTTAGACATTTTGAATAATTATTTTGGTAAATATTTTATTTACCATGGTTAAAGGGTAAATCCAGTAAATAAGGGTAACAAAATAATATTATAATAAAACTAAATTACTCTAAAACGTGTCCTAACCCTAGTGGTTGATACATATCCGACCATGGGAATATTTGGGTCGATTTTGGGATATCATGGATCTACTTGTCAGTGATAATAACACTTTATATTAATTAAGTTAAAGTAAATACAAAAATGAAATAAGCATATATCTTTTAGAAAAACAATATTTAAATAGGGTTATATATGTTATATTTTAGACTATAAATATTCATTATAAAGATAAACAGATTTAATGCATAATGGTATTTTATTTATAATTTTTAGAAATGGAATAATTAAATTTATTTATGACACAATAATGATGTAGTATGTTCCTTGTTATTGAAAGAATCAAATAATTAGTATTATAAATGATAAAATAAATATAATTTAAATTTTTGATGACATACAAAAAGTTCATTAGTTAATATTACATTTTATTATTTCTTAAATGAATTTTTTTTTGAATTAATAATGTTGTTAAGACTTTAACAGAAATTAATTATTAAATATTGTCAAAATTGACATAAGTGAGTTTTTTTTAAAATATTATATTATTAATTATATTCTATTCCTAAAAATATAAGGCTCACCCAAAGTTCTTATATAATGATAGTTATATTATTAATGGACCACTTGGGGGTATCTTGGATGTTTATAGTAAGGTTATTGACCATAAAATATAAAAATACAAAGAGACATGGTAAATGTCAAACTATTTAACTAAGAGTTAAATCAAAAAGATAAAGTTAATATAATGACCAAACCTTTAAAAAACCTATTGGTTGGGTGTTGTTAGACCTATCCCCACCTTAAAATTTAAATAATCTACTTTGGAGCCATTAGAAACTGAATATGAATTTATTATAAAATAATATTTCTCGCTTTTCCAAAGGTGCCCCTCACCCATCTCATAAAAGGGCACTTCACATTCCCTCCAATTCACACCTTCAAAGCCTTTTGTCTCGGCCAAACCATACCCAAATATTCTCTAAACTTATCTCAATTCAACTTAGAGGCCTTAGTTTGATCAGAAATCCAACCTAAGGATCCCTTTTGATCAAATCAAAAGGAATAACCCGAAGAAGAGGTAATGTTTTCGCCACCCTCGTTCAAATTACTTTCTTATTCAACATATTATTTCTTTGTTATTTCCATTATAAAATTATAACTCCAGTATATTCTATATAATATGATGTTATTATAAATATGGTACAACCATATTCAGTATTATATCCATCCTTTGAATGAACTGTCAGCATACGTGCGTACGTACGGCTTACCGTCTCCACGTCATGGTGTAAGTGTTATTCAAAACATTATTATTTGGATGGGTATGATAATGATGTGTAATTAATGTAAATAATAAATAAAACATGATAATGATTCTTTATATATGATATACCATCAAATTATATATTATTTTAATATCAAAATAATGATATTTTTGCTCGTGCGTACGTATGGACTACCGTCTCCATGAATGCGATGAGATTCATTCCCCATCATATCCATGCAAGTATAATTCTCACTTGATGATTAAAAATAATGTGTAAGGACTTGATATAATTCTGTATATTAATAAGATACAACCTGTCCATAATAAACACGACTTATGTAACAAAACATATAAAAGAAAACGAGTAAGTTAACACCCGAAATGATGATAATACAAAGATATTATTAACAAAACAATGTTAAAATATCATATATGATATCATATTAATGTATATGATTCTTGTATAATTTAATAAAAATTATTTCACCATTATACAGGAGTTTAACCTACCCTAAACCACGGAAAAGTATAAGGTAAGGGTTTATTTCACAATCTCTTAATTATCCGAGGTTGTTTATACGTAATTATTTATTGTGACCTCTTTATCGTCCACACCCATGTTTCTTAAAAATGTATTTCAAATCATTATTACTATTTTATAGACTATAGGTTAAAGTCATTTATACCATTTTTTGAATTTTTATAGGATATTTATAAAGGAATCTTTCCGTCGTTTTCCAAACAAGGTCCTTTTTAACCTTTTCAACAAAATTAATGTAAGAATGACTTTTTTTTAACATATACAGAGGGTGCGTACTTTTTCTGCAATTATAAAATCTTCTAAGCTTCCCTTACAAGCTTATAATAATATTTTAAAATTAAATGTTTTATTTTATAATTATGTGACTTTTAAATGATTTCAAAAAAAGAGATATTTCTCACAAATAGTTTTTATTTCATCTATGTCAACATATTTTGATGTATTTTAAGTTTATATGAAGTTGATTTATTATGATACTAAACTTCCATATAGTATTGAAGTTTTTGTGATATTTTTAACTGTGTATGTGTTATTTTTATACCATTCATGGTTTATGGATTAAGTATTTGACATTTTGTATGCTACTTTTAATACGAATGTTTATGTTATGTTTAAAATTGTTCATATGAGGAATGAATTGGACTTAATAAGTGACGGGTGGAGCCCACTATAGCTCCTCGATGCGTCGGTAGGTCTCCTGACACAAACTAGTGTCTTGGAACAAGGCCTTAACAAAATCTTATTTGTAGTCTTGGCACAAGGCCCTGACTATGTGGTATGATAATCTGGCATTATACATTCCATCATTATGAAAGTGGTTATTGATATTGCATGTGATTATTTGACTAGTAGAATATCCATGTGAATAATAAAATGGCATTATTTAATTTTATCTTTTCCATATTATGCTGAAGTTCAAGTTTAGAAGGCTTTTGAATTTGTTATACACTGCCTTTAATGTTTATTCTTATTTATGAAAGTGTACACTATATTGTTATCCTTATTGAGAATCTGAGCTCACCCCTTTCTATGTTTTATTTATCACAGGAGGTGAAGAAGTATTTTATGAATGACCTGTAGGGATAGTATAAGGGGATATGAGTGTGGAGACAAGATGTTGTTGTAGTTTTCACTTTATAATGTAATGTAAAATTTATGAATGTATCTAGTGTTTCCAAGGATACTAAACTAATCGGTCTTTTGAGATTTTATCTTTTTTGATCATGCCAATGTTATGTAATAATGCACCGATTCTAGGTAACTGGGGTCAGGGAGTTACAGTTGGTATCAGAGGAAGTTTAGTACCAACCTTGGATACTAGATTTAGATAAACTTTGATTAGATCACATAGACCTATGATGTACTTTGAGGATTAGTATAGAAGAACATACTATAATTTTGGTATTTTAGATATTTTGTGAGTTTTTTAAGGAATAAATCCCTTTCTAGATACGAGAAGGTAGAGGCGGCTCTGGAACATATGTACCTTGGGGTAAAACCCAAGAACACCGCTTTGAGCTAGACTCGAACGGAAATTGGGGCACGACAACGGGCATTGCTGCACTCTTGGTTACGACACGCCCGAGGGATATGCTTAGGATAATTCCCATTTTATTTACAAACCATTATGAAGGGTTTATGAGTATATACATTCTTAAAGAAAACATTTTTATGATTATGGATCATATCCATATACTGTTCAATTTATGTTATGTATATTACAAGTTTGGATTTATGTATTGCGATTCATAAACTAATCTAGTGTATGCCATTGTTTAGAAATGGCTCCTAGTGGAAGAAATGGAAACCGTATCAATGCACACACTGCATGTTGGGATTTCCCTCCTGCTCAAGATAATTATAGTGGAGATGGTGATGCAACTAGTGCTGGCCAGATAATCACCGTATTGGGACAACTCACTCAGGTTATGAATAATAACCTTACCCGTATGGAGCACCCTGATCCTCAGCGTAGAGGATCAATGTTAGATCGCTTCATGAGGAAAAAACACCAACATTAAATGGGAGTACAAATACCTTAGTAGCTGAGAAATGGATAAATTCCTTAGAGAAAATATTCCATGCCTTGGGGAGTAGTGAAAGGGAAAATTTTATCATGGCAGTTTACCGCCAGACTAGGGATGCTGACCAATGGTGGTCATTGATTCAAAAAACAAAGGAAGATGATGAAGTATCAAATATGTAATGGAGGGAGTTCAAATATCTTTTTTTAGAAAAATAATTTCCTCGTGAACATCGAGCAGATATGCGAAGTCAATTTCTAAGTCTAAGGAAAAAAAGGATGAGAATTTCGCAAAGTATGAGGATAACTTTACAAGTTTAGCGAGGTATGCTGCAGATTATATATGTAACCCAAGAAGTAAGATTGATTTTTTCTTTGATGGTTTAAATCTGTTTCTCCGCCGAACATTAGTCTCACAAACCTTCTCATTGTACGAATATATTCTCTCATGCGCTATCAAGACAGAAAAATAATTCTCTACGTCTTACGACATTTAAGAAAAGCAAGAGAAGAAGAGATCTGTTGATCACTATGGAAATGGAAATAAGGGGAAGAAGGGAAATGTTGATTATCCATCCTGCAGTAAATGTGGGAAGAAACACCCTGGTACTAGCTTGAAAGAAATGAGAGTCTATTACAAGTTTGGTGAGAAAGGCCACCAAGCTTGTGATTTCAATAGAAGAAAGAAGCTACCGTTGTTCAATGCTACAACTATAGGGAGATGAGACATTATGAAAATGAATGTCCGATGGTTTAGGGGAACTTACCTCAAAAAATTACAATGGACCAAGGCCAGGATTATGCTATCACTACTGCTAAGGTTGAAGCTCCAAAAGACGTGGTGGCAGGTAATTTAATGGTTTCCTCATGTTTAACCAATGATTTATTTGATTCTGGATCATCGCATTGTTTCATATCTTCCCAGTTTGCTATGAAAATTAGATATTTCCAATTTAATTTAACAAGGGAGTTTTTAGTTAAAACTCCTAAGGGAAGTATCATTGCTACAATGTTCTATGGATTAGTCCCCATTAGAGAACATAAATGTTCTTTATCCACTGATCTCATCGTCATAACTATGATTGAATTTGATATAATCCTTAGTATGGATTAAATTTCAGACCATGATGCGAAAATTTATTGGATGAAGAATGAGGTTACGATTTTTGATGATGATGATAAAGAACACCTTATCTTTAGATCAGAATCGTCACCACCTGATTCTTACCTAGATCCCACCCTAGTAGCTCAACTAAATTAAATTATTGGGGAAGAATTGAATGAAATAACTATGGGTAAGGAAAGGGATGTTCAAATAGATGATGTACCAATTGTGAAAGAATATGTAGATGTGTTTCTGGAAGATTTACCCGGACATCCTCCAGAACGAGAAATTGAGTTTTCCATTGATTTAATTCCAGGTTCAAGGCCCATATCAAAGACCCCTTATAGAAAGACCATTGTGGAATTAGTTGAACTAAAGAAAAAACTAGAGGAATTTAGTAATAAGGGATTTATTCTCCCTAGTGTTTCTCCATGGGGATCCCCTGTCCTTTTTGATAAGAAGAAAGATGAATCTATGAGATTATGTATCGAATACATGGAAATCAATGCTGTAACAATAAAGAAAGTGTATCCCTTACCTCACATTGATGATTTATTTGACCAACTACATGGAGCGAAATAATTTTCAAAGATTGACCTTCGATCTCGATACCATCAGTTGTGTGTGAAGAAGGAAGACATTCTTAAGACAATATTTCAAACCAGGTACTGGCATTACGAGTTTACATTAATTCCTTTTGGGTTGACTAATGAACCCTATATTTTCATGGATCTAATGAACAGAGTATTCAATGAATATCTCAATTATTTTGTAGTGGTATTTATTGAATATATCTTGGTATATTCCAAAATCTATGAAGATCATGAAAATCCCTTGCGCATTATCTTTAAGACTCTAAGAAGACATGAATTATATGGAATGTTTTGCAAGTTTGAATTCTGGCTTCAAGCGATTTCTTTTCTTGGCCATATTGTCTCTAAGGATGGAATCTCTGTTGATCCTTCTAAGACCAAGGCAATCCAATAATGGCCAGCCCCGACGAGTATAATTGAGGTATGCAATTTTATTAGTTTACCAGGTTATTAACAAAATTTCTTCCATAATTTTTCCCGATTAGATAACCCATTAACGAAGCTCACACGTAAAGGTGTTAAATTTGTTTGGAAAAAATATTGTGAAGAATTTTTTAAAGAACTGAAGAGAAGATTAGTCAATTCTCCTATATTGAATCTACCATCAGATAATGATGGATTCGTTATTTTTAGTGATGCATCGAAGAGAGGAATTGGTTGGGAACTTATGCAAAATTATAGAGTTATTGCCTACGCATCACGACAGCTGAAAATTCATGAGCAAAACGATCCTACTCATGATCATGAGTTAGCTGCTGTAATCTTTTCTTTGAAGATATGTGGACATTATCTCTATGGTGAAAAATGTGAGATTTATACTGATCACAAGAGTTTGAAGTATATTTTCTCACAGAAAGAACTCAACATGAGGCAAAGAAGATGTCTTGAACTACTCATAGATTATTATTTCACAATACACTACAACCCGGGGAAGGAAAATAAGGTGGCAGATGCTTTGAGTAGAAAGGATCCTGGAGTTTTGAACAAGATGAGAGTTATAAGGGATCCTATTTTCATGGATTTAGTAATGATGGACATGGGAATCACAATGGAAGGTGAAACATCAATACTTTTTCAAATGGTTTCCAAACCATCTTTACTAGAAAGGATAATGAGTTCTCAGACCGATGATGAAGAGTTTAAAAGGAAGATTAAAGCTATGAATGATGGGAGATTGAGTGACTTTGTGTATGAAGAAGGAATTTTGAAATTTGGGAAGAGACTTTGGTTTCCCAATATACCTGATCTAAAAATACAATTGTTGTATAATTCTCATAGTTCTAATATCTCAATACACCCAGGGAGCTCCAAAATGTACAGATATTTGAAGGAACATTTTTGGTGGGACAACATGAAGAGGGAGATCGCTGATTTTTTATCAAGATGTATGGTTTGTCAACAAGTGATAGCTGGAAGGCAACAACCTCGAGGAGTCATGAAACCTCTTCCCATACTAGAGTGGAAATGATATAATATCATGATGGACTTTGTCATGGGACTACCAAATACTCTTAGAAGGAACGATGCAATATGGGTCGTTATTGATCGTCTTACCAAGTCAACACATTTTTGTGCTATAAGGGATGATTTACCACTTGAATGTCTAGAAAGACTATATATTAATGAAGTTTTGAGGCTTCATGGAGTACCCCTATCAATTGTTTCGGATCGTGATCCCCGTTTTACATCAAGATTCTGGAAGAGTTTTCAGAAGGCCTTGGATACTAAAATTCGTTTGATCACTGCTTACCACCCTCAAACAGATGGACAATCAGAACGAACTATTCAAACCTTAGAAGACATTTTGAGATCATTATCACTTTACTTTTAGGGTATGTGGGATCGATATTTACCTTTGGTAGAATTTTCCAAAAACAATATCTTCCATTCAAGTATCCAGATGGCACCATATGAAGCGTTATATGGAAAGAGATGTCACACACTGACCTGTTGGGATGATTTTGGTGAAATAAAACTTGTAGGCCTAGAACTGGTGGAGGAAATGCTGGAAAAGGTGAAGGTGAACCAAAACCACATCAATGTAGCTCAAAGTAGTCATAAGAGCTATGCTGACAACCGAAGGAAGGATTTGGAATTTCAGGTAGGAGATCATCTTTTCTTGAAGGTATCTCCATGGATGGGTGTTATAAGTTTCGGTAATAAGGTAAAATTAATTCCCAGGTACATCGGACCATTCGAAATTCTAGAATGAATTAGGGTTGTAGCTTACTGTTTGGCAATGCCGCCAAGTCTCTCCAAAGTTCATGATGTGTTCCACGTATCACTGTTGAGAAAATACATTCCTGACCCAACACATGTACTAACCTATGAGGAATTAAAACTATAACCGGATATGTCTTATTGCGAAGATCCTGTCAAGATTCTTGATACAAGAGAACAAGTGTTGAGAAATCAGATGACTCGTCTAGTAAAAGATCTATGGAGAAACCATAAGATGGAAGATGCAACGTGGGAACCCGAGGAGCTAATGATGAATACCACCCAAGTCATTTCACGTGGTATTATTCTACAAATTTTGAGGATGAAATTCTTTTAAGGATGGGAGAATGTAACACCCCAAGCTTCCAAGGTACGCTTCTCTTTGAATAATACAGTAGCGTGTGTTGTACGCAACTTTGAGTTCTAACACACACCACAACCAATCAGACTAACCGTTATGAATATTAATACCCAATTTTTGATATTTTATAAATTTTATCTTTCAAAATGGACTTCATTTTTGGATTCCAAATATCTAAATTAGCTTAGGGTGAATTTTTTGTACTTTTCGGATAACTTCCATATTTTGATGAATAGTGAAAATTATTAAATTTTAATTAAAAACATCTTTTTTAATCAAAATAATTAATAGTGATAAAATATGAAATTGAGTGATTTTAGAGTATAATTAGATTAAATTTTTACCATTTAATCTGATGTTGGTCATTGGACAGAATTTCACATTTAAACAGGACATAAGCAAGTGCTAATCTTTTGATAGTTATTATCTCTTAAAAACACGCTTTTTTATTTTAACAACAGAAATTAATTTTAAATTAATTTCTACCACTTATGTGTTTTGAATTTAGAAAAATGGATTCAATATTTATAATCATGAGGTCCAAATTGTGTATATAGTTAACTTTTATTTTTAGTCATTTTGAATAATTATTTCGGTAAATATTTTATTTACCATGGTTAAAGGGTAAATCCGGTAAATAAGGGTAACCAAAGTATATTATAATAATAATAAATTATCCTAAAACTTTTCCTAACCCTATTGGTTGATACATGTCTGATCATGGTCATATTTTGGTCTATTTTGGGACCCCATGGATCCACTTGTAAGTGATATTGACACTATATATTAATTAAGTTAAAGAAAATACAAAAATTACACAAGCATATATTTTTTAGAAAAAAAAATATATAGGGTTATATATGTTATATTTTAGACTATAAAAATTCATTATAAATATAAAAATATTTCCTATATAATGGTATTTTATTTATAATTTTTAGACATTGAATATTTAAATTTATTTATGACATAATAATGATACTGTATTTTATTATTAATGAAAGAATCAAATAATTAGTGTTATAAATGTTAAAATAAATATAATTTGAATGTTTTTATGACATCCAAAACTTTTATTGGTTAATATGACATTTTATTATTTCTAAAATGATTTTTTTTGAATTAATAAAGTTTTTAAGACTTTAACAAAAATCAATTATTAAATATTGTTAAAATTGACATAAATGAGTTTTTAAAAGAAATATTATATTATTAATTGATAGTCTATTCCTAAAAATCTAATGTTTGGACAAAGGACTTATATAATGATAGGTGTATTATTAATGGACTACTTGGGGGTTGGTTGGATGTTTATAGTAAGTTCATTGACTATATAATATAAAAATTCAAAAAGACAAGGTAAATGTCAAACTATTTAACAAAGAGTTAAATAAAAACGATAAAGATAATATAGTGACCCAAACCTGTCAAAAACCTATTGGATGAGTGGTTTTCGACATATCCCCACCTTAAACTTTAAATAATACACTTTTGAGCCATTATAAACCGAATATGAATTTATTATAAAATAATATTTCTAGCTTTTCCTAAGGTGCCCCTCACCCCTCTTATAAAAGGGCACTTCCCCTTCCCTCTAATTAAAAACATCAAAGAATTTTAGATCAGCTAAACCATACCCAAAGATTCTCTAAAATTTTCTCACTTAAACCTAGAAGAATTAAATTTATCATAAATCCAACCTATGGAGACCTTTTGATCAAATCATTAGGAAGAACCCAAAGAAGAGGTAATGTTTTCACCACCCTCTTTCAAGTTCCTTTCTTCTTCAACTTATTATTTATTTGTTATTTCCATTATAAAATAATAACTATAGTATCTTCTATATACTATGATTTTATTATAAATTTTGTACTACCATATTTAGTATTCTATCCATCCTTTGAATGAAATGTCACCATACATGTGTACGCACGACTTACCTTCTCCACGTCGTGGTGTAATTGTTATTCAAAACATTATTATTTGGATGGGTATGATAATGATGATTAATTAATGTGAATTATAAATATAACATGATAATTATTATGTATATATGATATAACATCCAATTATATGTTATTCTAATATCAAAAAAATGATATTGTCGCTCTTGTGTACGTACAGACTACCGTCTCCATGAACGCGATTAGATTCATTCCACATCGTATCCATGAAAGTATAATTCTCATTTGATGATTAAAAATAATTTTTAAGGACTTTATATCATTCTCTATATGAATAAGATACAACCTATCCATAACAAAAATGACTTATGTAATAAAACATATAAAAGAAAATGAGTAAGTTAGCACCCGAAACAATGATAATACAAAGATATTATTAACAAAGAAATGTTAAAAGATAATATATGATATCATATTAATGTATATGATTCTTTTATAATTTAATAAAAATTATTTCACAATTATACTGGAGTTTAACCTACCCTCAACCAAGTAAAATTAGAAGGTAAGGGTTTATTTCACAATCTCTTCATTATCCGAGATTGTTTATATGTAATTATTTACTAGGACCTCTTTATCGTCCACATCCATGTTTCTTAAAAATGTATTTCAAATAATTATTACTATTTTATAGATAATGGGTTAAATTAAATTATACCCTTTTTGACTTTTTATGATGTTTATAAAGGTATCTTTCCATCATTTTCCAAATAAATCACTTTTTAACCGTTTTGACATAATTAAGGTAAGAATGTAATTTATTTATCTTATACAGCGAGTGAGGCTATTTTACACCATTATAAAATCATTGAATCTTCCCTTAAAATATTATAAGAATATTTTCAAATTAAATATTTTATTTTATAATTATTTTATTTTTAAATGATTTAAAAAAAAGAGACATTTCACTCAAATAGTTTTGATTTCATCTTTGTCAACATCCTTTGATGGATTTTATGTTTATTTGAAGTTGATTTATTATGATACAAAACATCCATATAGTATTGAAGGTTTTGTGATATGTTTTACTGTGGATGTGTTATTTTTATACCATTCATTGTTTATGGATAAAGTATTTGAGATTTCGTATGCTAGTTTTAATACGAATGTTTATATTATGTTTAAACCAGTTCATACGAGGAATGCATTGGACTTAATAAGTGACGGGTGGAGCCCTCTATAGCTACTCGATGCCTCGGTAGGTCTCATGAGACAAACTAATGTCTTGTCTCAAGGCCTTGATAAAATCTTATTTTCGTTCTTGGCACAAGGCCATGACTATGTGGTATGATAGTCTGGCATTATTCATTCCATCATTATGAAAGTGGTTATTGATATTGCATGTGATTATTCCACTAGTATAATATCTCTGTGAATAAGTAAATGGAATTATTTCATTTTATCTTTTTCATATTATGCTGAATATCCAGCTTAAAAGGATTTTGTTTTCCTTATACACCGCCTTAAATGTTTATGCTTATTTATGAAAGTTTCTGCTATATTGTTATGTAACGCCCTGCCCATAGATACCCAGAGTCAATGCATTATTACATAACATTGTCATGATCACAAAGGATCAACTCTCGAAGGACCGATTAGTTTAGTAGTCTTGGAAACACTAGATATATTCATAACTCTTACATTACATCATAAGGTAAAAAAAACCACAACAACATCTTGTCTTCATATCCCCTCATACTATCCCTGCAGGTTATTCATAAATTAATTTTTCATAATCCTGGGAAAAATAAAACATTGAAAGGGGTGAGTTCAGATGCTCAGTAAGGATAACATTATAGCAGAAGCTTTCATAGATAAGCATAAACACTTAAGGTAGTTTATAACTAAAACGAAAGCCTTTTAAACTTGAACTTTAGCATAAAATGGAAAAGATAAAAGAAAATAATGCCATTTACTTAATCACATTGATATTATACTAGTCGAATGATCACATGAAATATCAATAACCACTTTCATAATGATGGAATTCATAATGCCGGACTATCATAACCACATAGCCAAGGCCTCGTGCCAAGACTACAAATAAGATTTTTCCAAGGGCTTGAGCCAAGACACTAATTTGTCTCATGAGACCTACCGATGCATCGAGGAGCTATAGCGGGCTCCACCCATCACTTACTAAGTCTAATGCATTCCTCATATGATCATGTTTAAACATAACATAAACATTCGTATTAAAACTAGAATAAGAAATGTCAATACTTTATCCACAAACCATGAATGGTATAAAAATAGCACATCCACAGTCAAACATAACACATTTGATACAATATGGAAGATTGTATTGTATCATATTAACCTCAATCGATAATAATGAAGGATATTTACATAGATGAAAATAATAATCAAAACTATTTGAGATAAATATCCCCCTTTTCTTGAAAACACTTAAAAGTCAAACTATTTGTCAAGAAGTCATTTAAAAATATATTTTTGAATCAAAGTGTCTCATACCACTTTGAAACTTTTAAACGGAGCTTTAATTTTAAAACTTTAATGTCCATATAAATAAATCATTAAAACCATTTTTTAAAACATGGACATTAATGAGAACGATTTAGAAGATCAAGTCTTTAAAACATTTAAGAATGGTATTTTAGTTAGAGTTTCTAACCAAAAGAGAGACACTTGAATACAAATCATTGAGGATATAAAAACATTTTAATATCATGATAATAAAGAAATTCATGATATACTATGTCAAAGTACATTATATACACCACATAAAAGTCATTTGGTGTATAACAACAAATAAGTCTCAATGGAATGTAAATTGAGATGAAATCTCTCATAAAAGCCATATCCTTAGGTTAAGGATAAATAAACGACATAGTTATTTGTGAAAAATATAACTACACTAAATATTATTGGATATTTAGTGTAAAACAATCAAAGGACATTCACACATAATCTTGTAAAAACAACACCAATGAATTGGATGTTTAACTCAACAAATGGAGAATGAGTTAAAATTACTCTTATCAAATTCATATCAATGACTTGAAAAATTATCAATGGAGTGATTATGTGTATAAAAAGTATATCCACCAGAAGGGGAGTGGAAATTATAAAATAATCAAATGAATAGTGATTCCACACATAATCTTGGAGTAATATAATCAATGAAATATGCGTAAAGCCAAATGAGTGGAAATTGAAATTTCAAATTCCCTTATCGATTAGGTAACTTACAAAAAATAGACGCATGAAAGAAGAATCATACCATGATGATGTAAACATAAATAAATTAATGTATATTACACAATGAATACAATCTTGGGCAGTACACACACTACATGCAATAAATAGGTGGTGATCAATGGAATTCTCACGGAATTAAAAGTGAGATAAGAAACCCCTTACCTTGTACTTTTCTTTGGTTGGGGGTAGGTTAACCTCCTGTTTAATGTTGAAATATTTGTTATTAAATTATTCCTGAATCATATACATTAATATGATATCATATATGATCTTTTAACATTGGTTTGTTAATAATATCTTAGAATTATCGTCGTTTCGGGTGTTAACTTACTCATTTTCTTTTATATGTTTTGTTACGTAAGCCATGTTTTTCATGGATAGGTTGTATATTATTCATATACATAATGATATAAAGTTCTTAAAAATTATTTTTAAATCATAAAATGATAATTATACTTGAATGGATATGATGGAGAATGAATCTCATCGTGTTCGTGGAGACGGTAGTCCGTACGTACGCACGAGCGACAATATCATTCTTTTGATATTAAAATAATATATAAATGGATGGTATATCATATATACAGAATCATTATCATATTATATTTATTATTTAAATGAGTTACACATCATTATTATACCCACCCAAATAATAATATATTGAATAACAATTACACCATGACGTGGAGACGGTAAGCCGTACGTACGCACGTATGGTGACATGTTATTAAAAGGGTGGATAGAATACTGAATATGGTTGTAACATATTTATAATAATATCACAGTATATATAAGATACTGGAGTTATTATTTTATAATGGTAATAACAAAGAAATAATAAGTGGAAGAAGAAAGGAACTTGAAAAGGGGTGGTGAAAACACTACCTCTTCTTCGGCTTCTTCCTTTTGATTTGATCAAAAGGGCTCCATAGGTTGGCTTTCTGATCAAACTAAGGCCTCTAGGTTGTAGTGAGGTAAGTTGATAGAGTATTTGGGCAGGGGTTGTCCGAACCAAAATGATTTGAAGGTGTGAAGAAATGAGAAGAAGGAGTTCCGTTTTATAAGAGGGGTGAGGGGCATCTTTGGAAAATCTAGAAATATTAATTTATAATAAATTCATATTCGGTTTCTAATGGCTCTAAAGTTTATTATTCAAAGGTTAAGGTGGGTATAGGTAGAAAACCATTCAACCAGTAGAATTTAGATAGTTTTGGGTTACTATATTAACCTTATCTTTTAGTTTTAACTCTTAGTTAATTAGTTTGACATTTACCATGTCACTTTGTATTTTTATATTATATAGTTAATAAACTTACTATATACATCCAAGCTACCCCCAAGTGGTCCATTAATTATATACCTATCATGATATAAGTCTCTTGGTCGAACCTTAGATTTTTAGTAATTTAGTATAAAATAATAATATAATATTTGTTTTAAAAACTCTTTTATGTCAATTTTGACACTATTCAATAGTTTATTTTTTTGAAACTCATAACAGAATGATTACTTCTAACAAAGTCAATTAAATAAATCCTGATATGTCATAGTATCCTATAAAATTAGTTTAATTCATTAAAAGTCTTAAATTATATTTATCTGGGTATTTATAATATCAATTATTTTAATTTTTCACTATTATGGTAATTACTGCATCATCATTTTATCATAAATATATTAAATTATTTAATGTCTAAAAATTATAAATAAAATATCATTTTGTAGCAAATCGTATTATCTTTCTAATGAATATTTACAAGCGAATTTATCTTATGTGTAACCCCATATTAAAAATGTTTTAGTAAATAAACTTTGATTTTAACTCTTTTAACTCTTCTTTGAATTAAATAATAATAAATGTCCTAATATAATCCAAGTGGACCTAAATGATAATATTTTATTCCTAAGGTTGTTTTTGGTCGTGATACACTTGTCCAATAGAATTAGAAATTGTGTTAAGGTAACATTAATATCATTTTTACCCTTATTTACCCTATTTTCTTTTAACCGTGGTAAATAAAAGTAAAAAGTTACTATTCACCAAAAATTATTTTCATCTCATTGAACCACATTTTACATCTTGATATTAACCATGTCTCTCGGATTTTGGAAATTCCATTCACAGAAGCGGTAAAATTAAGTTTTATGAAAAATTCGGTTTTTTTAACTACCACTTAGTAGTTTCACTATTCATCAAAAATTGAAGTTTTTCAGAACAATGCCAAAATTTCACCCTAAGATATAATTGATAATACGAATTCAAAAATGATGTCTATTTTAGAAAATTATAAACATATAAGTTGCATTAATTAATTTTATAATTAATTCCCTCTGTCACAACAAATAGCATGTTTTTATAAAATAATATATATCAAAATATTGACAATTGTTTAGGTAAAATTTCAAAGTGAAATTAATTCTAATGAACAACATTGGATAAAATGGTAAAAAAATATTCTAATTATACTTTAAAAATACTCAATAATATAATTTATCACTATAAATTAAAAAGTTGTTTTTAATTAAAATTTAGTAATTCTCACTATTCATCAAAATATATGTGTTATCCGAAAAGTTCCAAAATTTTCACCCTAGGATAAATTCGATATTCCGAATCCAAAAATGAAGTCCATTTTGAGAGAGAGAATTTATAATATTTCAAAAGGTAGGTATTACTATTCATAACGACTAGTTTGATTGGTTGTGGTGTGTTAGAATCTCAAAGTTGCGTACAATGCACACCATTGCATTATTCGAAAGGAAACGTACCGTGGAAGCTTGGGGTGTTACATTCTCCCCTCCTTCAATAAATTGCATCCTCGCAATTTTTAAAATTGTGCTTGGGAATATAATGGAAAGTCCCACATCGAAAAAAGAGTCAATAAAACTATCACTTTAAAAGAAAGAAAGAGAGGTTTAAAGGATAACCAAGATAACCCATACTCGGATTCCATGTTGGAAAACATGGATATGGATGATAAACTAAGTGTCAAGTTTGGATGGAGAGGGATAGAAATCATGATCAGGAGAAAGTTAACAATAAGAAAACCACAAACTTGTGTTGGAAAAAACGACCATTAGTCTCCTAGTAAGAAAGTAAACGGACAACATTTTTTTGTTTTAAGTTACATTACATAAGGATGAGGAATTTAGTTATGATATTGACTAAGAATATAAAGATATATACTTACATTTTAAGTAGAGTTTCATTCTTTAATAAATTTCCATCATTAACTCATTTTTTTTAAAAGATGAGTATTCAAGAAGACTTGGTCACATTGGAAGAGCTAGAATAAACTTCTATAGAATCACATGATCCATGAAGGATGAAATATATATTTACATTGTCTTTAGAGATTAATCAAAACCAAAATGGTTAGTACAAGATCTAATGATCCCCCAAAAGGATATTCCTTGAGAGAAATAAACATTAATCTTAATTTCCAAAATTAAACCAACAATACCCCAAAGTTAAATAAATACCATTCAATAATCAATTGTCCTTAAAATCCTTTAATATAATCAAGACTAATATTTAGAACCAATACTTATTAAGAATATAGTCTTCCACGTTAAATTGTATCTCCAAATGACATTAATTACTCTTAATGTCACATACATAAAAGTAATTAACCTAATCATTTCCATAAATAACACAAATCATTATAAATCCACAATAAAAACATAGATAAAAATCCACCATTAATCCTCAAATGATATACCATACTACTCTATTTTCTTTTGGCATATAGTGTTCTCAACAAAGCCAACAACTTCCAAAATAACATTTATCACTTAATCACCAAATCATTTTCCTATACTAAGGGTATTCATTTGATAAGGCATAAGATCCCAAATCAAATTATTATTGATCAATAAAATAATTTAACTAAAAATAATAGTCACACTAACCAGGGACTTCACGTAGTCCAGTGGTAGGCGATAAATCCCAATCGCACTTTGGTTGTGGGTTCGATTCCCACAGCATTGTCTGACGTGACGGGTTGTCACACGGTGTATGTGTTGTCCTTTTTCAAAAACTATATTTTATAACATTACCAAAATGAGATAAATTCCTCAAAATAACCATAACATAATTTAACCACAAATGTTATCTCATACATTTCATTTTCATCCCAAATTATAATAATTTGTAATTGCCTCAAACCCAATGATCATATAAAACCAAATGGTTATTTATAACTATATCCACAAGAGAAAATATAATTCTTCCATAAATATCATTCTCACATGGAAAAAGTTACGGTTACAAATACAAGAGAGAAAATTATTCCAAAGTAAACCCTTTAACAAGGATCACTAATAATTTTTAAACATTTATCCAACCATTTATTTCCACATAGCTTCTTCTCTGACCAAGAAAATATCCTATAGAATAGGACATTCACTCAGGTAATGGCCAGGTCCCCTACATTTATGGAAAATGACTGTAAATGGATTCTTGGGACCATTTTTATCTTCTTCCATAGTACTCTTCATTTTTCTTCAGCAATTCTTCACTTTATGTCCTTCCTTCCCACACGTAAAGCATTTCTTTGTCCCTTTGAGACACTTTCCTGGGTGTGTCCTTCCAGATTTCCTATATGATGGAAATTGAGGATTTCTTTCTCCATGGTCTCCACTACTGGAGCTCTTATCATTCATCACCTTTCTCTTCTTTTTTGAGTCCAGTAATTGGTTAATATATATATTGTTGATCATATTTTTGGAAAATTGATTTGGCATAAAGACGATATCTTTTATTCCTATCAATATTCCATTTTTTGCTCATTTTCACCACTGTTACCACCTTGTACATCATTCTCAAAGTCACTATGACTTCCTTGGAATCCAGACATTGACTAAAACCAGAAAGCATTGTGTGAGTAATAGTAGTCATACAATCATTTAGAGATTAACATGTCACCATATTCTCAATTTGAAACACATTAGGATTAACCAAGGTCATTTACTCTCATCTTATATATATAATACTTTAAATCAGTTTTTAAAGAAAATGTAAATTATCCTAAGCATATCCCCCGGGAGTGTCGTAACCAAGAGTGCAGTAAGGCCCGTTTTCGTGCACCAGTTCCCGTTCGAGTCTATCTCAAATCGGTGTTTTCGGATTTTACCCCTAGGTACATCTGTGCCAGAGTCGCCTCTACCTTCTTGTATCTAGACAGGGATGTATTGCTCGGAAAACTCATAAAATCTCTACAATACCAAAATTCAAGGAAGCTCTTCTATACTAATCCTCAAAGTTCATCTTAGGCCTACATGCTTCAATCAGAGTTTATCTAAATCTAGCTTACAAGGTTTGTACTAAACTTCCTCTGATACCAACTGTAACGCCCCGACCCTAGATACCCAAAGTCGGTGCATTATTACATAACATTGGCATTATCACAAAGGATCAAGTCTCGAAAGACCGATTAGTTTAGTAGTCTTGGAAACACTAGATATATTCATAAGTATTACATTACATCATAAGAAAAAAAACTACAACAACATCTTTTCTTCATATCCCATCATCCTATCCCTGTAGGTCATTCATAAATTACTTATTCATAATCCTGAAAAAAATAAAACATTGAAAGGGGTGAGCTCAGATGCTCAGTAAGGATAACATTATAGCAGAAGCTTTCATAGATAATCATAAACACTTAAGGCAGTTTATAACTAAAAGGAAAGCCTTTTAAACTTGAACTTCAGCATAAAATGGAAAAGATAAAATAAAATAATGCCATTTACTTACTCACATGGATATTCTACTAGTCGAATGATCACATTCAATATCAATAACCACTTTCATAATGATGGAATGCATAATGCCAGACTATCATAACCACAGTGCCAAGGCCTCGTGCAAAGACCACAAATAAGATTTTTCCAAGGCCTTGTGCTAAGACACTAGTTTGTCTAATGAGACCTACCGATGCATCGAGGAGCTATAGCAGGCTCCACCCGTCACTTACTAAGTCCAATGCATTCCTCATATGAACAGGTTTAAACATAACATAAACATTCGTATTAAAACTAGCATACGAAATGTCAATAATTTATCCACAAACCATGAATGGTATAAAAATAGCACATCCACAGTCAAACATAACTCATTTGATACAATATGGAAGATTGTATTGTATCATACCTCAATCGAGAACAATTAAGGATATTTACATAGATGAAAATAATCATCAAAACTATTTGAGAGAAATATCCCCCTTTTCTTGAAAACATTTAAAAGTCAAACTATTTGTCAAGAAGGCGTTTAAAAATAGATTTTTGAATCAAAGTGCCCCATACCACTTTGAATCTTTTAAAAGGAGTTTTAATTTTAAAACTTGAATTTCCATATAAATACATCCTTAAAACCATTTTTTAAAACATGGACATTAATGAGAAAGATTTAGAAGAATAAATCTTTAAAACATTTAAGAATGGTATTTTAGTTAGAGATTCTAACCAAAAGAGAGACACTTGAATAAAAATAATTGAGGAAATAAAAACATTTTAATATCATGAGAATAAAGTAATTCATGATATACTATGTCAAAGTACATTATATACACCACATAAAAGTGATTTGGTGTATAACAACAAAGAAGTCTCAATGGAATGTAAATTGAGATGAAATCTCTCATAAATGCCGTATCCTTAGGTTAAGGATAAATCAACGACATAGTTATGTGTGAAAAATATAAATACACTAAATATGATTGGATATTTAGTGTAAAATAATCAAAGGACATTCACACATAATCTTGTAAAAACAACACCAATGAATTGGATGTTTAACTCAACAAATGGAAATGAGTTAAAATTATTCTTTTCAAATTCATATCGATGACTTGAGAAATTATCAATGGAGTGATTATGTGTACCAAAAGTATATCCATAGTAAGGGGAGTGGAAATTATGACATAATCAAATGAATAGTAATTCCACACATAATCTTGGAGTAATATAATCAATGAAATATGCGTAAAGCCAAATGAGTGGAAATTAAAATATCAAATTCCCTTATCGATTAGGTAACTTAGGAAACATACACCCATGAAAGAAGAATCATACCATGATGATGTAAATATCCATAAATTAATGTATATTACACAATGAATTCAATCATGGGCAGTACACACACCACATGTAATAAATATGTGGTGAACAATGGAATTCTCACGGAATTAAAAGTGAGATAAGAAACCTCTTACCTTGTACTTTTCCTTGGTTGGGGGAAGTTTAACCTCATATATAATGTTGAAATAATTGTTATTAAGTTATTAATGAATAATATACAGTAATATGATATCATATATGATCATTTAACATTGCTTTGTTAATAATATCTTAGAATTATCGTCGTTTCGGGTGTTAACTTACTCATTTTCTTTTATAGGTTTTGTTACGTAAGCCATGTATGTCATGGATAGTTTGTATCTTATTCATATCCAGAATGATATAAAGTTATTAAACATTATTTTTATATCATAAAATGATAATTATACTTGAATGGATTTGATGGAGAATGAATCTCATCGCGTTCGTGGAGACGGTAGTCCGTACGTACACACGAGCGACAATATCATTTTTTTGATATTAAAATAATATATAAATGGATGTTATATCATATATAAAGAATCATTATCATGTTATATTTATTATTTAAATGAGTTACACATCATTATTATACCCACCCAAATAATAATATATTGAATAACAATTACACCACGACGTGGAGACGGTAAGCCGTACGTACGCACGTATGATGACATGTTATTTAAAGGGTGGATAGAATACTGAATATGGTTGTACCATATTTATAATAACATAACATTATATATAAGATACTGGAGTTATTATTTTAGAATGGTAATAACAAATAAAGAAGAAGTGGAAGAAGAAAGGAACTTGAAAATGGGTGGTGAAAACATTACCTCTTCTTCAGTTTCTTCCTTTTCATTTGATCAAAAGGGCTCCTTAGGATGGATTTCTAATCAAACTAAGGCCTATAGGTTGTAGTGAGGGAAGTTGAAAGTGTATTTGGGCAGGTTTTGGCCGATCCAAAAGGCTTTGAAGGTGTGAAGAAATGAGAAGGAGGAGTTCCCTTTTATAAGAAGGGTGAGGGGAACCTTTGGAAAAGCTAGAAATATTAATTTATAATAAATTCATATTCGGTTTCTAATGGATCCAAAGTTTATTATTCAAAGGTTAAGGTGGGTATAGGTCTAAAAACATTCAACAAATAGAATTTAGACAGGTTTGGGTTACTATATTAACCTTATCTTTTAGTTTTAACTCTTAGTTAATTAGTTTGACATTTACCATGTCACTTTGTATTTTTATATTATATAGTTAATAAACATACAATATACATCCAAGAGACCCCCCAAGTGGTGCATTAATGATATAACTATCATTATATAAGTCTCTTGGACGAACCTTAGATTTTTAGGAATTTAATATCAAATAATAATATAATATTTGTTTTAAAAACTGTTTTATGTCAATTTTGACACTATTCAATAGTTTATTTTTGTGGAACTCATAACAGAATGATTACTTCGAACAAAGTCAATTAAATAAATCCTAATATGTCATATTATTCTATAAAATTAGTTTAATTATTTAAAAGTATTAAATTATATTTATTTGGGTATTTATAATATCAATTATTTTAATTTTTCACTATTATGGTAATTACTGCATCATCATTGTGTTGTAAATATATTAAATTATTTAATGTCTAAAAATTATAAATAAAATATAATTACGTAGGAAATATTATTTTATTTCTAATTAATATTTACAATTGAATTTATCTTATGTATAACCCTATATTAAAAATGTTTTAGTAAATAAACTTTGATTTTAACTCTTTTAACTCTTATTTATATTAAATAATAATAAATGTCCTGATCTAATCCAAGTGGACCTAAATGATAATATATTAGTTCTAAGGCTGTTTTTGGTCGAGATACATTTTTCCAATAGAATTAGGACATGTTTTAGGGTAATATTAATATCATTTTTACCCTTAATTACCCTATTTTCTTTTAACCGCGGTAAATAAAAGCAAAAAGTTACTATTCACCAAAAAATATTTTAATCTCATTGAACCAAATTTTACTTCTTGATATTAACCGTGTCTCTCGGATTTTTAAAATTCCATTCACAGAAGCTGTAAAATTATGTTTTATGAAAAATTCGTTTTTTTAACTACCACTTAGTAGTTTCACTATTCATCAAAAAATGAAGTTTTTCAGAACAATGCCAAAATTTCACCCTAAGCTATAATTGATATTCCAAATTCAAAAATGATGTCTATTTTACAAAATTCTAAAAATATAATTTGTATTAATTAATTTTATAATTAATTCCCGCTGTCACAACAAATAGCTTGTTTTTAAGAAACAATATATATCAAAAGATTGACAATTGTTTAGGTCCAATTTCAATGTGAAATTAATTCTAATGAACATTATTGGATAAAATGGTAAAAATATATTCTAATTATACTTTAAAACCACTCAATAATATAATTTATCACTATAAATTAAAAAGTCGTTTTTAATTAAAATTTAGTAATTTTCACTATTCATCAAAATATAAGTGTTATCCGAAAAGTTACAAAATTTCACCCTAGTATAAATTCGATATTCCAAATCCAAAAATGAAGTCCATTTTGAGAGATAGAATTTATAAAATTTCAAAAAGTAGGTATTACTATTCATAACGGCTAGTTAGATTGGTTGTGGTGTGTTAGAATTTCGAAGTTGCGAACAATGCACGCCATTGCATTATTCGAAAGGAAACGTACCGTGGAAGCTTGGGGTGTTACATGTTATCCTTACTGATCATATGAGCTCACTCATTTCTATGTATTATTTTTCCCAGGATGTGAATAAGTATTTTATGAATGACCTGCAAGGATAGTATAAGGGGATATGAGTGTGGAGAAAAGATGTTGTTGTAGTTTTCACTTTATGAAGTAATGTAAACATTATGAATGTATCTAGTGTTTCAAAGGTTACTAAACTAATCAGTATTTCGAGATTTGACCTTTTGTGATCATGCCAATGTTATGTAATAATGCACTAACTCTGGGTAACTAGGTTCGGGGTGTCACAAACATCCTTTAAATAAAAACAGGGGATTGAAGATTATAATGCATTTTGAGGACTAGGTAAATAATTATAAAAAATGAAACCAAAATATAACACCATTTCCACAATGAGATATTAAATCCATTCAATCTCCAAAAACAAAATAGGATTACCTAAGGAAAACATAGGTAAAATGGATGAGCTAAAAATCATATTAAGGGAATAAAAATAGGAATAAAGTATAACACATAAGTTATAAGGAATAACAATATGATAGAAAAATTAAACAAACATGAATACACATATGTAAACATAACATATTGAATATGAGATCTTGTGATCATGGAATCATATGAATTTCAAAACTATATATAACATGGCGTGAACATGAGTTGAAGATAACTTCCAAGACTGTATCACATAGTGAAAAAAGTCCCATAATGGATTAGGTTTACACCTTATTCTCACACATGATGTCTAATGAGACTAAAAACTACTCAATGATTTGGAGTGCTATATGAGAACACCCATCATAGAATGTTAAGGAATATGTTTTTCACATAAATAATTAAACATAAGGGTTACCCATGTAAACAAATGGGTATCATAATCATGTTAACAGGCATAACTAAAAGGTATATCATAATAGAATAAATTAAATAGGGGATTAGAAATTTTCTGGAGAATCATAAAATAAAAAAAAATATATCATGAATAATAATATCTAATTAAATTTCATACATGAAAAAGAGTATTTAAGAAACTTTCTAAATGATCCACTTTAGTGTGGTTTAAGGGAAAATAAAAAATATTCTTAAAAAGGGAAAAATGAATAATCCTTTTTATAAAACCAGAAGTGAAAAAATAGTTTTCCATGAAAAAATGAGATATTTTAGATAATATTGGTGGATTAAAAATTGTATATAGAGTGTACTTGAAAATGGGTAAGTAATGGAGAAATCCCCTTTAATCAGGCTTGCTTATCAATAGGAATTGATAAGGGAACCTTTTAATACATGTAATTCACCATTAAAAAATATGAATTTAGATAAATAAATATGATTGGTACAGAAACAAATATTATAGAATTATATAATAATAATGAATATATATATTGGGTAAAATAGAGTGAAAGCGTAACCCAAAGGTAATTTGGTGGTTCAGAGACATCTATTACCTTATGTCTGAATGCATCATTAAATATAGTTAATATTTGGAATAATAAAATTAAATTTATTAATTACTTAATTAATAACCTCTTCTATATGTATTTTATTTTTTAACAATTTTATTTAGTTAATTTATATCCATTTTTATGAGATATAAAGTTCAATTTGGTTGTTTTGGATGTGTTCATTTCACAGGTTCATGATCTATTCACTTGTGTATAATTATAGAAGTTAGTATAAAATTGGAATAATTATCAAGATGTGAAATTATATGTTATTAATAAACTTAGAGACGTTTAAATTCTCCCATATATCTTTTTTTGGTATGATGATGTTTCATTTGATAAAACGTTATCGATAATTGTTTAGTTTATTTTGGAGGTTTTCTAATGATCAGCATAATCTAGTTTAGTTGTATTTAATATTATGTCTATATATTAGTCTGTGAACATGAAAAATGTTAAAATATATATATTAAAATATGTTTTAACAATAATTATGGTTTTATTATCGGTATTTAAGGTGGTAATGGGAAACAAAAACTCATCGTCCCAGAAGGTGGTTAACCGACATACCATGGATGATGTTTTCATTTTGAGAATAAATGGATAAAGGATGGGATTTGATGATGGATAATAAATTAACACAATAAAATTATAATATACATGTGATACTGGAGTTATTATGCCACTTTGGATTGGGTATGTGAGGAGAGGATAATAAAAGAAAAGGACTTAAAAGATGAGGATTGTGGATTTTACCTCTTGAATTTTGTCTCCTTGAGAACCTCCTTAAGAAACATGGGTTTGGTAATTTTTTTATAAAATAACCTCCAAGATGTGTGGAGGAGTCTTGGGAATTTAGTTCGGTAGAATATTGACAATCAGCAATTCATAGAAAGTGCGAGGAGAAGGGGTGCTGAGGGGTGGTTTTTATAGTAGAGAAGAGGGTTATTTTTTATTATTATATTCATTAGTTTATTATTTTTTGTCAAGACTATAAATAGTAATGATTATTCTCAATAAATATAGTAAATAGTTTATTTCAATTTAAATCAAAGGGTTCTTATAATCATCTATTCCTAAGAAATTCATGTATTTATCTTATAATGTTAAATACCATAAATTATCATATTTCCCTATTCACAAAATATTCAACTACTTTATAATGATAGAAAAAATTCATCCTAACCATTTTTTGATGTTTTTATTTTCAAAATAGATTTCATTTTATGAAAATAATTTTCTAAAATGAGAAATATAATTTGTATATAAAATAATCATTTATTAAAAAATTATCGATTTTGATGTTATAATTGATTTTATAAACCATTGAAAAATTAATTATGGTGTCATAAAATTTTATTATAAAAACAAAAAAACATTATATTAATTTATTAATCAATTTTATTAAAATATATTTTCATTTATATCATTATATTATTTATAAAATATTAAATAAAAATTTTCATTTACAATTATACCAACAGTTAATTTACCATTTTAAAAACATTTATTCACATATACCATGATATAAATATATAATATTTTCATTTATAAGATTACTAAATTTTATTTATACTTTCATAGGTGAGGAAACTATTCCAACTACCAGATTACTATTCCCAACATTTATATTACAATTCTAATAGTCAGGTTACTACTCAAATGGTATAAGTTCCTTAAATTATATAAATACCACCTATTTTATTTATTCTCTATTAAATTCCATTTTATCTCAACGGTATATATACAATCATATTTAAAATGAATATTATATTCATAACATTTTTTTTTATTTTTATATATTTTTTCATGAGTGTGTTCTTTCTAGTGGGTCGAGAAGATCCAAAATATTACCTTTTTTGTAATCATATTTTCTATTTATTATCCCATTATAATATTTGGCATTTTTATGGGGTTATTTTATATCTAATATATCATTATTCTTTTATGAGACTAAATTTTTTTGTATGTGTTTTATCATTATAATAAGGCAAATTCCATTGATAAATTTTTTTGTTTTTTTCAATGAGGTAAAAAATGTAATAAAAATAAGAATGGTAGAAAAATAGTGTTAAAAAATACATGAATTATTTTTAGGGTCACTTTTTTGGGGGCAGTGCATTTGGGTATATGTAAATATATTTATCATTTAAAATAAATTGTAATGTCTCAATGTAGACTAAAAGTGGTTTTACATAATAGTTCAAGGATTCATCAAATTTTCTATAAATGCAGAATTGATTTGATTACTTGTAAGATGAATTTGGTTCGTCATATTACAAAATGTTCTAGTACATGAATAAAAATTAGGTGTGAAGCCGAGAATAAAAGTGAAGAGCATATGTTTGCAACATAAATTTCTATTAAAACATAAAATCTAGCTTGTGTATGCATCATTAATAGTTTTTTCACTTCCCACATGACAAAAAATAAGGATATAGTGATAAATATAAAATAAAATTAGGAAGGTGTAACGTCTAAGATCCGTGTTCCATAGAACGGGTGCCCCGAACTTGGTTGGTCACATGACCTCAAATGCATTTCCCTAAACTCCAGAGGCTGCCGACTAATAGCGAGGGCCTAGGTCTGATAGTGGAGAACCTATGGCTTCATTTTTCAAAGTGTAGCGTAGTGGAAAAATATAAACATACCCAAACAAGGAAGTAGTAAACAATATAGATCTAAAATGGAAAATGGAACTGCAGTAAAAAATAATCAACAACCCTATATAAGATGATGCCACATGTCCCTAATTCTAAGAAATCATCCAAACTTGGATACACTAAAATCTAATACAATATAAGACCAGGTACAAAATACAATAATGAAAAACCAAAACAGTGCTATAGGAACTCAGTAGAATTGCAAGACTAAGCTCAGTCTAATGCTCTCCTACTATTATGCAACAATCATGTGCCTGTATAGGGACCCTTTCCCTTATCCACACCTGCAACAATATAATCTGTTTGGGCCCATGAAATGACCCAAAAAGGGTGTGAGAAATAAATCTGAGTGGGAAACCACCAAAGGCCCGTGCACAACTGTCAGTAAAAATGCGCAACAGCAGTATGAAATAATGAAATGCAGAAAGCAAGGAATTTCTTAAAAGAAGCTACTCCAACCAGTTCCATTAACATTTAATTTTTATTTAACAATTCAATATAATTGAATTATATGTTCCTGAGGCCCAGACTCAACCGACAATCTCCTATACAGTGCCACAAAAAAACCACAACAGGTTATCTAAAAAGTAGAAGGTAATAACAATACCATGCCTGTGCTTCAGCTTGGTAGGTACAACAAAAGAAATCACCACAGTGAATATTCCAGTAAACATTGTCCTCAATATACAAGTCCTTACCCTCATTCAATTTGAAACAAAACCCTCAGGTGACTTCCCTCAATCATAACGAATATTGCCCTCAGACATACAAGATATCACCCTCAGGCATAGTAGCTACTAGCCACAGGCATAAGAAATATTTCCCTCCAGCTAAACGAAACACTTCCCTCAGGATAAGAAAAATACTTCCCTCAGGATAAGCAAGTAACCGGGCCCAGACCAACACATAAGAAAGCAATGTATATATGTTTTCTCTCAAGAAAACTCAAACATGGTATAATCATAGCATACCCATGGGCCACCTGGCCAAATGGATAAACAAGTGAAACGCACCCACGAGGTGGACCTGGATCAAAGAAACGATCCCAAGTAACAATTTATAAATGTTCATCAGATTAACTATGCAATTATTGATATCTAAATAGTCAGGCCTCAGCCACATGACACCCTGAACATGGGTGCATGGCACAATGGTGCACAAAAACAACTTGACAGTTGGAAATAAACATAAGACCACCTACCTCGATATCCTCTGATCGATATACGTGAACGACACCTCCTGAAACAACTGAGAATGAAATTTATTTGGGATTAACATTTATCAGTTAAAACTCAAATAACTTCCCTTAGGGATAGAATTGTAAGTAAAGACTCAAGGAGAGGGAAGGTCTTACCCGTACGGTCCAAACGCGATCATCGGCGGAAGAATTGGATTCTCAGTGAGCATTTGAGAGCTCCTCTAAGCCTCGGCCTCCTCTCCCAGTGCTCCTACATTGTTCTATGCATCCTCTGTCAAATGAGGGAGAATACTGCCTGTTTTTTAAAAAAAACATAACTACACAACATGTACTCTCAAGTACATGGCATGCACTTTCTTTTTAACTGTTCACTAGAGGCAACTCCCCACGGCCTTACTGTTCATCTAATAACTAATTAAACGGTGTGTAATACTAAGTACATGACACGTAATATCCATTTTACTATTCATCTGGTGGCTACTCTCCACCTCCTTACTGTTCACTTGCCGACTTATTACACGGCGTGTATTACTAAGTACATAGCAAGTAGTTAGTTTTTACACCCCAAATCACCGACAAGCCTACACATCCTATATTCTCACCCCACACGGCCAAAGTACATGGTCTGTAGAAAAGTACGCGACATATACCCATAAATTTGGGATTTTCCCCCCATTTTCTTTATTTTCTCTAAATAATAAACGTAAACGAAAGGAAGAAACCCGTACCTCAAGAATAAGAACCGGGTTCTTACAAACATCCCCCCTTAAAGAAATTCATCCCTGAATTTCCCTTCCAAGGGTGGAGAAGGTAATGTTGATAATAACTCTGGCCACTTAGCACATACGTTGGTCTCCCTCTCCCATGTTTCGCCCTGAACTCGGCCATGCTGCCATATCACCCACACGATAGGAGCTGACCGACCTCGGAGAACCTTCATGCTCTAATAAACAATACTAATATGATTCTCTTCAAAGGATGCGTCACCCTAAAGTTCAACCTCCTCGGGTAGAAATACGTGAGATGGGTCTGAGTGATAATGGCGTAGCTAAGATATGTGGAAGATGTCATGCATGGCCTGATACTTACAACTGATAGGCATCCAGCCCGACTCTCTCTAGAATCTCTCGAGGCCCCACATACCTCGGTGAAAGTTTACCCTATATCCTGATCCGCCTATGTCCCAACCTCGGTGAAACACACAAGAAAACCTGATCCCCAACCACGAACTCCAAGGGTCATCTGCGGCGATCATCAGAAGATTTCTAAGGAGACTGTGCTATATCCATCCGATTCCGAATCAACTAGACCTGCACTGAAGTCTCCTACACGAGTTGTGGCCCCAGTAAGGATGGCTCACCTACCTCCAACAAGCACAATGGTGATCATCATGGCCTACCATATAAATCCTCGTAATGTTCCATCTCAATAGTTTTCTGAAAACTATTATTGTACAAAAACTAGACTAGGGATATGTGATTCTACCAAGATCCCCCAATGTCCAGGACGCATGCACGCAACATGTCCTCCAGCAGCACTATCATACGCCCTGACTGGCCATCAGTCTGAGGGTGGTAACCTGTGCTCAGAAGCTCCTGTGTACCTAGTGCCCACTAAAAACAATGCTACAAATCAGACGTGAAACATACATCCCTATCTGAAATGATAGAACGAGGGACCCCATGAAGATGTACCACCTCTCGAATAGAAAACTTCTCGAGGTCTTCAACACTGATAGTCTCCTTGATCGGTAAAAATTGATCTACCATTATAAGTCTGTCAACAACAATCCATAGGACATCATTGCCTCGAGTTGACCTCGGAAACCCAGTCACGAAGTCTATTGAGACATCATCCAATTTCCACTCGGTAATGGGTATCTTTTGTAACAGTCCAGTTGGCTTGTGATGCTGCGCCTTCACCTGCTGATAGGTGGAACATATCATAACAAAACCAGCTACATCTATTTTCAAAACTGGCCACCAATACTGACGTCTCATGTCACGGTATAGTTTGGTAACTCTAGGATGCACTGCCCAAGATGAAACATGAAATTCCTACATCAAATCGTCATGTATATCCCCTAGAACCCACACCCTTCCATGGAAACACAATACTTCTTCATCGCCTATCATCCAACCAGGAGGAGGGTCCTCAATTTACACAGACTCCCGTAGAACTAAGCCATCTGAATCTGATAGTTGTCTCAACCTCAATCTATCTAGGGTGGTAGAAGTCATAGCTAAGGATGAAAGATAGGGTTTCCCTTGATGATTGTGCACCTCCAAATATATCTCAGAGAAAAAATCCATAAGCTTCCACTCACCAATGGACTCCTACAATGCTTATTTCTAAGTCATCCTACTCAGTGTTTCCGCTATTGCATTACCTTTACCAGGTGTATAGGAAAGCTCAAAGTCGAAGGACTCAAGGTATTCAACCAACCTTCGCTATCTCAATTTCAAGTCACGCTGGGTAAAGATGTATTTAATACTTTTTTACTCCGTAAATACCACAAATTGTTCTACCAACAGATAATGTATAAAAAAGTGTAACGCATGAACAACTGCAGCCAACTCGAGATCTTGTGTCAGGTAATTCCTCTCGTGTGGCTCAACTACCAAGACCCTTACACAACTAGTCGATCGCCCTGCATCAACACTGCTCCCAGCCCAATACCTGATGCATCATAGTAAATTGTATATCTCTTCCCTTTCTATGGAAGTATCAGGACTGGTGCTGATGTCAGCATACCCTTCATCTCCTTAAAGGGTGTCTCGCATGTTTATGACCAAACGAACTTCATACCATTCTTAGTCAAACCCATCAACGGTGCTTCTAAGCGGAAGAAGTCTTGTATAAAGCACCTATAGTAACCTTTCAGTACCAAAAAACTCTGTATTTCAAACACGTTCTTAGGCTGCTCCCAGGAAACTACTACTCTTACCTTCTCTCGGTCTACTGCAACTCTTTCCTTTGAGATAATATGACCCAGGAAGTGAATCGAGTCCATCCAAAAGTGTCACTTTGAGATCTTAACATATAAATGATGCTCTCTCAGTGTACTCAATATGATATCATGATGGATGGAATGGTCGCGTCAAGTGTGAGAGTACACCATGATATCATCCACGAATACCACCACAAAATAATCCTGATATGGGTGGAACACATGATTAATCAGATCCATAAAGACTACTAGTGCATTTGTGAGTCCGAATGGCATGACCAAGTACTCGTATAGACTATACCTATTCAGAAAGGCTGTAAGCGGTATGTTCGATGGTCTAACATGCAACAGATGATACCCGGATATCAAGTCAATCTTCAAGAACAATTGTGATCCTCGAAGATGATCTGAAAGATCATCAATCCTTGGAAAGGGATAGCATTTCTTAACAGTGAACTGGTTCAGCTTCTGATAATCCATGCAGAGTCTGATGGTGTGGTCTTCCTTCTTCACAAACAAGAAAGGCGGACCCCAAGGAGAAGTACTGGCTCGGATGAAGCCCTTCACCTGATACTCCTCCAACTACCTCTTGAACTCTGGGAATTCTAGTGTGTCCATCTTATAAGGAGGAATAGACATAGGTGCCACTCCTGGAACAAGATCAATAGAGAAATCCACCTCTCTCTCAGGAGGTACACCTGAAAAGTCGTCCGAGAAGACATCCCTGAAATTATTTTCCACTGGAGGGAAATCCTTCTGAAAAGTTCACTAGTCATACAGATAGAAACTCAAAATCTGGGTTGTCACTCCACCTCGCCCACGATGCTCGTGTCCAGCTCAGCTCACTTGGACATCCCATTCACCCTTTTATAGAAACTCCCTACCCTCTAGTGACGTGAAACTCACCCTACGACGATAGCAATCTACAATGGGTTGAAAGTGTACCAACCAGTCCATCATGATAATGACATCATAGCTCATCATCTGTAAGACATAGAGGTCCCACAGAAAGTGAGAGCCACCAACCTCTAGGGGGCACTCCTTGCACTTATTAACATCTTCCATTCTAAATACCAATGGAGTATATAGCATCATGATATCAGAATAAGAAGAAACACTAACCCTATGGATATTCACAACGGGAGAAGATATAAATCTATGTGTAACACCGGTATCAGAAAGTATAGATGACAAAACAGAAGGAACTAGAATAGTACCTTTGACAGTGGAAGGTCCGAGATCCTTATCATGTTGGGTCTGTTGCAATGCATATGTCTACCCAATGCCACGACCCTGCGACATAGCCTAGCTACACTGAGCTGACCCGCCCTACTATCTCTGAGATCCTGGTGTCTGGCTACTATGGCCACGACCACCACCTCAGCATAAACATCCGTACGTATTCCAATTCCTTAACTGGTAAGAAGATGCTGTCCCTACTCTTACATGTGGAGTCTTCACATTACCCCTCTCACTAGTCATTGGTGGAAATTCCCTGCAAAAATGCTGAAGCTGACCCATCCTGCCGCATGCTTGGCACTCCACAGGGTCATGTGGACACTGGGGTCTCTTGTGCCCCTCCATACCACACTTGTATCACATTACCTAGCCTCCTGAAGAATTCTTCTGGATAGTACTACCACCATGAGAGAAATCCATCTGCCTCTTCCTCTTACTAGTAGAAATAGTACCAGAGACTGGTGCCGAACCACCCTGGTCTGCCCTACTAGCTTCCCACAGGTTCTGCTTTGTAATCAACGCCTTATTCAAAATAGAATGCACTATAGGCAACCTGAAAACATTAAACAGTGCTCGAATTCCACATAAATGACTGTACTCAAATTGTATAGCCCTCAATGTCTCATCACCCACTATAATAGGTGAAAAACGTTGTAGCCCGGTGAAGCGGGCATAATAGTCCATCACTGACATGGCGCCCTACTATAGATTCGTGAACTCTCGATCTCGATCTTCCCTTAGCATCTCCAGAATGAAAAATTCATAAAATATTACTTGAAAATATTCCCACGCCAAGTCACAGTGATGCTCAGTCTGGGTGGTAACATCCCACCATCTCTTGGCGGAATCACGCAACATGTAAGTAGCGAGTTTCACCCTCCACCCATGACGCATCTCCATATGCTCAGATATTGTCTGCATAGAATCCAACCATGTCTCTACAGCTTGTGGTCCTACATCCCCGGAAAATGTAGGCAGATGCTTCTACTGGAATATACATGTTAGCTCTGTCGTAGATGTGGAAACCGGCGGTGCCCCCTAAATGGTCGTCATGAACCGCATGAAGGCTTCACGGAAATGCAAATCTGCGCCTGTGTCTTGTATAACGACTAGCGCCACATCTGGCACTGCTGGAGGGTCCATTGGTAGTCCATGGCCTACCATCTCTGATGTATAATCACCACCACTCTCTTGGAGAAAAACTTGGGGTAATCTCGGCAGCATGAATCTACATGGTAAAACAAAAACTTTAGTTTAATTCACAGTCGAGGTTTCTTTTTTCCATTAAAAGTTCCAACAAAAAGGAAAAAAACCGTAAGAACCAGAAAAAAGAGACTGCATGGCGTGTATAAAGTTACACGATGTGTACCCTTACTCCCTTACATGGTCATGTTCTGATGCCGACCTGGGAATGTCTAAACCCTAGGTACACAATGTGTTACACCCGCACATGGAATGTACACCACCCCATCTCCCCAGCCACAAAGACAAGTCCACACGGTCTCTAACTAGTCAAGACTACACGGCGTGTCCCACAGGTACACAACATGTACTAGATGATTTTGACCGACCCGTGTTGTTCGAGACATGGCCGGATACCCGGCTCACACTACACGGTGTGTTCTAGATGGACACGGTGTGCACGACAAGAGCTAAAACTAACTTGTGTTGTTAGTTACATGGCCGGATCCCCAGATTAAACTACATGGCATGTTCATAATTGACATGGCGTGTTTAAGCTAATATTTCTTTTTCTGTGTTGTTAGTCACACAGTGGACATAGGGTCAACACGACACGACATGTATAACCGGTACACGACATGTTCCCTCAAGAGTTTCCCCATACCGTGTTTCTGACCACATGGCCTATGCCACAGTTAGAGACTACATGACATGTACATAAGGTACAAGGCGTTTACTTAAAAAATTTTCATTTCTTCTCGAACAGAAGAGTATATGGCGTTTGTTCATAGAAACACATGGCATGTATTTGGGGTTTTTCTGGATAGTACTCCTAAAAAACTACTCTGGAGCCCCTTTTTCTTTAATTTCAAGAATCGTTATGCCAAATTCCAATCCGTGGGGGCCCATACTCTCCGTGAACAAAATTTTAGCACCTGATCTTTCTCATTATAGTACAAAATGTAATAAAAATGCTGGATCATGATCCACTAAATTCTGGTCGAAGAGAGCCCATACTTCTCAGGATCCAACGTTTAGGGTCCATAAACCCAACCGTAACATGTACCAATACCCAATTAACAGTAAGTGTATATATCAAGGTACCTATCACAACAACATGCATTTTCTAGCACAACATCTATCAAAACAACATGCAATTTCTAATGCACCTACATGGCATGGAAACTATGCATGTCATGTGATTCTAACATGTACCTAAATGATGCATGAGATGGAATGCCTTCATCTTATTGGGTTGCAACTAAATAAACCCAAGTTATAAAAATATAAATGGCACACCACAAGTGCATCACCTAACGGTGAAAATCAAATCAACTGTAAAACTGGAAAACCAGTAAAATTCAAACATGAGGTAAATTTGCATTTCCCTATACACAGGTTAGCTAATCCCAAGAACATCTTATTACCAAGTACCTATTCCATCCTATCCCTGAGTATAGGCTCCAAAAATTATGTGAAAGAAAAGATTCTTATTTGATACCACTTTGAAACTTCCCAGATCCGGGGGCCACACAATGGGTGCCCTGAACCCGGTTGCTCACATGACCTCAAGAGCATTTCCCCAAACTCCAGAGGTTGCTGACTTGCAGCGAGGGCCTAAGTCTGATAGTGGGGAAACTATTCCCTCATTTGTCAAAGTGTAGCACAGCAGAAAAATATAAACATACCAAAAAGCGGAAGCAATAAACAATATAGAGCTAAAATGGGAAATGGAACTGTAGTAAAAGATAATCAACAGTCATATATAAGATGATGCCACATGTCCCTAATTATAAAAAAGCATCCAAAGATGGATACACTAAAATTTAATACAATATAAGATTAGGTACAAAATAAAGTAAAGAAAAACCACAGCAGTGCAACAGGAACTTAGCAGCATCGCAAGCCTAAGCTCGTTCCCATGCTCTCCTACTCCTCTACAACAATCATGTACCTGTATCGGGACCCTTGACCTTATCGACACCTGCAGCAATATAATCTGTTTGGGCCCAAGACATGACCCAAACAGGGTGTGAGAAATAAATCCCAGTAGGAAACCACCAAATGACTGTGCCCAACTATCAGTGAAAATGTTCAACAATAGTATGTAATAAAGAAATGCAGTAAACTAGGAAGTACTTGAAAGAATATACTCTTAACAATTCCATTACCATTTAATTTTTATTTAACAATTTAATATAATTGAATTATAAGTTTCTGAGACCCGGCCTCAACCAAAAATCTCTTATGCAGTGCCACAAGAAAACCATAACAGGTTATCTAACATGTAGAAGGTAATAACATTACCAAGCCTGGGCTTTAGCTTGGCTGGTATAACATAAGAAATCACCACAGTGAATATTCCAGTAAACATTGTTCTCAGAAATACAAGTCCTTACCATCAGTAAACCTGAAATGAAACCCTCAGGTGACTACCCTTAGTAATAACAAATATTTCCCTCAGGCATATGAGATATCGTCCTCAGGCACAAAATCTACTACCCACAGGCATAAGATATATTGCCCGTAGGATAAAAAAACACTGCCCTCTGGCTAAGCAAAACACTGCCCTCATGCTAAGAAAGTAAAAAGGGTGAGGCCAACACATAATAAAGCAATTGATATATGTTTCCTGTCAAGATAACTCAAACATGCAATAATCACAGCATATCGATGGGCAACTTGGCCAAACAGCTAAACAAGGGAAACACACCCATAGGGTGGCCCTGGATCAAAGAAATGATCCCAAAAAACAGTTTATACATGATCATAATATTACCTATGCAATTCTAGATATCTTAATAGTTAGGCCTTAGGCACATGACACCCCGAACATAGTTGCGTAGCATAACGGTGCAAAAAAACAACTTGGTAGTTGGAAATAAACACAAGAGCACCGACCTCAATCTCCTCTGATCGATATACATGGATGACGCCTCCCAAACCAATTGAGAAGGGTGTAGATCTGGGATAAACATTTATCTGTTCAAACTCAAATAACATCCCTTAGGGAAATAATTGTAAGGAATGACTAAAGGAGAGGGAAGGCCTTACCCGCGCGGTCCAAATGAGATTATCAGCGGAAGAACCGGATTCTCGGTGAGCGTTTGGAAACTCTTCTAAGCCTCAACCTCCTCTCTGGATGCTCCTTGTTTGTTCTATGCATCCACTACTGAATGAGGAGGCTACTACCTATTTTTAATAAAAAAACATAACTAAATGAAATGTACTCTCATGTACACGGCGTGTACATTATTTTTAACTCTTCACTGGCGGAAACACTCCCCTTCCTTACTCTTCATCTGCCGATTGATTACACGATGTGTAATACTAAGTACACGGAGTGTACTATCCATTTTACTATTCATCTGGAGGCTACTCTCCACCACCTTACTGTTCACCTGACGACTGATTACATGACATGTATGAATAAGTACACTACATGTTGTTAGTTTTTACACCCTGAATCACAGACAAGACTACATTCCCTATATTCTCATCCAACATGACCAAAGTACAAGGCATTTAGAAAATTACACAGAATGTACCCATAAATTTGGGATTTTCTCTCATTTTCATTATTTTCTCAAAACATTAAAGGAAAAGGAAAAGACTAAACTTGTACCTCAAGAATAAGAACTGGGTTCTTACAGAAGGTGTTTTTAGAATTTAAAATATTGAATAACTAAAACTTATAGGATTACGAAAATTCATTTTTTGGAGAAAATATATGAGACATATATTTATCTTGGTTGTTGAAGGTATCATTCACTAATTTCTATGTGCCAGTTAACTATGTTGTTCAAGGTATGTGATAAGATTTATAAGGATGTTTTTTTGTCATACATGTAATAATGGTACAATGGTGATGTTGGAGAAATAGATGAAAGGATATATCAACCATTTTATTGGAAAAGAATAAATTTTATTTCCATCCAAGGATGAAGAAAAAAGGTTGGGGAATAAAAAAAATTCCATTTTAGAGAACCATACATGGATGATCTGGTGAAATATTATGTATATTGAGATCTCCCCAAGCTATCACATGATCATATTCACACATTTGAATAATTCCATCATGGTTTGATAACTAGAAATACTATTTATATAATAGAGAATAAGTCAACAATAGTGCTTAAAATAGTTAATAGTTTTTTGTGTGGATGTCTCTCACCATGATCCATTAATGAGAAGGGATATTATATTTGATTAATTACTGAATATAGTTGGATGACATTGATTGTAGTCATCACTCCCAAATCAAAGGTGTTCAGTTTCATATAAAAATACCAGAGTTAAGTTGAAAATATTCTTGGGAATAAAATTCAAAAATTCCAAAAAGATAATGGCATGGAGTTTAACAACAACTTTGTGGATGACTATATCAAAAACCATGTGATAAGAAAACATGTTTCAGCAATGATAACATAGAAAAATGGTGTGGTTGAGAGTAGAAATTGAATTATAAACAACATGGAAAGAATAATACTCTTTGAGAGAGAGTTACTATAAAAGTTTTAGAAATAATTAGTCTTGAAATAAATCTATATTTATAACATAGTTTTTTTGTGTAAAACATGAGAGAATACCATATATTAGTTGTGACATGGAATGAAACCGAAACTGATGTACTTTAAAATATTCATAAGAAAATGTTTTATTCTTAAAAGGAGAAAAAAATAATGTTTTAATCTCATGGAGATTAAGGGATATTCCTTGGCTACTTAGGAAATAGAAAATCATAGAAATTATTCAATAATTATATTTTAATTGTAGTTGAATGTAATGATATAGTTTTTGTGGAAAATTATTTTAATATTCATCAAAATAGTGTGCATTTTTTGGATAAGAGTGATTTTGAGGTGATATAATTAGGAATATAACAATAAAAAAGAAGAATTTCAAAGATTATTTAGATGATAGATTAGATATATACAAAGTTAAACCTATAAAAAAGACAAATAGTTGAGATAAAACTAATATTCATAATATCACGAATAACTAAATAGTTCTTGTGAAGAAACAATGAATGATATCTCTACAAAACTTATTTCATATCAGAAGTAGATCCAGAATGTTTTAAAGAAGATACAAAATATATGAATTGGGTTCAGTAAATGAATTAAGATCTTGAAAAATTCAAAAGTAATTATATATGGAAGATAATTTCGAGACCAAAATGTAAGAATGTCATTAGGTCCAAATGAATTTAAAAATAATTAATACAGATGGAATTACTGTTCAAAAAAATATGACTAGTGTTAAAGTGATCTCCCAAATCAATGGAATCGATACAGATGAAAAATTTTAACACATGTAAAGGCTTGGGACATTAGAATATTCTTTATAATTGTAATGAAATTATAATTTGAGGTTTTCTATATGGATATCAAGTTATCATTTATAAATCGAGTTATAGAAGAAGACGTATACATAAAAAATCTATATTACTTTCTCATTCATGAATACTAGAAAAAGTTTTTTAATTTAACAAATCATCGAATGAATTGAAATAGGAACCTAGATCATGGTACTCAAAAATTTATTAGTATTATAATAATAATCTTTTTTTCCATAGTTGTGGAGTATATTACAATATCTATGTCATAAGTGAGAGTAATTAATGGATAACAGTGCTTCTGTACAACAATGACAAAATATCTAGTGCATTGAATAAATAACAATGTCAATTGTTTAAAGAATTCATGAAAGGTTAATTTGAAATGTTAATGATAGGTGAGTTTCAATTTTTCCTTGGTTTATTGGTAATTAAAGGAAGGAATTATTAAAAGGGACCAAAATTAATCATTACATAATCTTGAGTTTAAGTAAAATATTTTACTTTATTTCACATTAAGGGTCTTTTCTGGATTATATTTTTATAAAATTATGCCATAACGCATATAAAACCATAAATTACCAAGTGAACACTTCTGATCAGTATCCATTTTTTACTTAATATAAATTTTTTAAAATAATGTTTTATTTCTATTCATGGAAAATATCCACAAATTTGAACAATAATTCTTCCTTTATCTCACCTAGCCCTATGTCCTAATAAAATAAATTAAAACCATGGGATAGAAAAAATCATAGTAAAAGAAGAAAAAAATAAGGAAAACCAGTAGTTTATTGAATACATGAAAAATCATATAACGTTTACCTTTATCTTAAAATTTATTTGATCATATGATATAAAAAAAATTACATGAAAGAAAAACAATAATTTTTCTCAAATTAAACCATTAAAACCAATAAAAAGTAATTAAAACTCATTTACTTAGAGCATCATATTCATAAACCCATTCAAAACCCTTTTAATTTGAATATCCATACCACTGACTTCTGAAATTATCACTACATAATGTATTGGAGATATATAATGGGGATCACACTTCATTTGAATTATATTGGGATAACCCATGAGCTATAATAGGGGCCATCCTATAAAACTAAAATATTTTGTGAATTATTTTTTTGAATTAATATAATTTTTTTGATATTTTTCATTTCACGCAACACTAAATATAGTTTTTGATATATGAAAGAAAAAACCGTGTCTTGTATTATATGAAACACCAAGTCAATATTTCACTACAAAAAAAAACTTAGATTATCTTGTGGTACATGCAACACTATGCTGGTCTAGTGTTACACATAATACTGAGTCCCTTCAATAGCTTGTGTTAAACTCAAGGTCATGTTTTATTGAACTAGAAGATACTATAAATATTATTAATAAAGTATTATTATAGTTACCACCTAACCATTAGAAAAGATGTTACTAATGAGATTAAATAAAGTGTGGAAATATAATTTACACATGTTTATAAAATAAATCATTTAGTTATTAATTAGTAATAGTGAATTTAAAAACTATTTGAAAATAAAGAAATTACTTTTCTAAGAACCCTATTTTTCTATATACAAACAAAATTTTATTTCAATAAACAAAAAAAAACAACTTTTTATTAATTATTTAAATAAAATTTATATATTATATATTCAATCAATATTTTTTATTCACATCCAATTTATTTGATAGTTATAATATAAGAATAAATCAAATTTTATGAATAAAAAAATGTATTTTTCTAAAAGGAAATTGTAAATCCTTTTAATGGAGAACCCATTTTAAATATGATTTTAAAACTTTTATAATTATTAGTTGAAAAACTAAAAATAATTTTTTATAGGAATTTCAAAATTTACTTTGGGTTAAATTTTGGTATTTCTATGAAAAGATTCAATTTTCGATGAATAATGTAAATTGAATTTTAATAATTTATGATTTTATTATAATTTATTTAAATAGTACAATTAGATTTTAGTTTTGTTTTAAAGTTTAATTAGATCACTATTACATGAATTCATGTAATTTAGTTCATTAGAATCAATTTCATATTGAAATTGGATATACAAACATTTCAAACTTATGAAATTTTTTAATTTTAAACCCCGCTTTGGCGTCCCATTTATAGGATTAAATTTAAATTAATTTATGAAAATTAAGTGATTGTAATTTGTAAAAATTAATTCCATATTTGGAATCATAATAAATTAAAATTTATAATAATATCAACATGATTTTTTACCAAAATGATTAATGACTGTACTTAAAACTATTTACACTGATTAAGAGAAAAATTAGCTTAACAAGGGACTAATCCTTAATATTAAGGGCCCAAATGACCTAAAAAATTTCCAAAATCCATTTTATTTAAATATTAAGACCCTATAATACATATTATATAATGTTTACCATTATTAGAGCCACTTGAAATGGGAAAACATGGGTTAAATTCTGTTTTGAAAAATTTACAAGAATTCCACTCATCCTCCAATATACAAAGGAACCCAACCCTCCAACTTATTCACACCGCTCAAGCCATTTGGATTGGAAACAATCTACATAAATATCATCCCATCATAAATTCCATAATTATAAAATACTCTATTTTGGATAAAATCCATCATGGTAATCCCTCTGGTGAAAACAAAAATGAGTTACCTAAAGAAGGGGTAACATCCTTTCTCAAGATCCTTCGTTTTATTTCCATTTACACCCCAAAAATATTCTTGTTCCTTTATTATATAATACCATAAGTATCCTAAATATACTTATATTTTTAATTCAATTTTTTCTACCTATACTTACACACACTTCCATCAAATGGGAAACGAAATTACCATTCTTGTATACAGAGAACTACCACCGTAGGAAACAATGTTGTTAGTTTTTCCTTTACCACATATAATTGTTATTAATTATTATTTAAAATGTGTTTTTATATTATTAATATGATATTTATTTTCTATTTAATATTTTTAAAATATTACTGTAAACATACCTTCATGATTTTAATTTTTTGGTAAATATGATAATGCTACTTGTGGAAGTGTGCACTACCGCCACCTTAAAGAGATGTGATTTGTTCACACATTACATGAAAAGTATTTCAGATTGGTTTAATAATCATATATTATATATATATAATAATAATTATACTTTAATGGAAATATATATATATATTCTATTTACTTTATTTCAAAAATCCAATTAAATGGAAACAATGTTCCTGTGTATGTACGACTTACCATCTCCATGAATGTTGTTTTCAATTTAATATTTCTATATTTTATAGGTTATTAAAAATAAATATATAAAGAATATATATGATACATATATAATTTTTTACATATTAGGAAAAAGTAAATAATTATATAAGTAAGTGGATAAAAAATAACAAACAGACACATTTTTGAAAAACAAAACATATATTACATGAAACATAACATTAAAATGAAGTTGTTAATAAAAGGGTAATTAAAAGACATAAAATATAATCTAATGAATTATATATAATAATATGGATCTATGGTATATGTATAATAAACTTATATTTATTATACATGATATTTGACCATGTACGAAGAAAGTGATGACTTAAGGTAAGGGTTTTCTCATCTCACTTCTTATATCCATGAGATACATGCCTTATTGAAAACTAATTTATATTGTGTGGTGTATTTAATGAACATGAATGTATTCTTCGGGTAATATATTTTTATTTAGGGGTATTTACATCTCCATTTTTTATATTTCTTTCATGGGGTTTATGTTTCAAAAGTTACAAAATCGGTAAAGTAATTATATCTCAATTTACCTTTATAAAGACACATTCCATGTTATGAACCTATATTTTACTATGAGTTGCATATACTACCTTTTAATTATTATATCATAAATATAATTATTTTCAGGATATTATCAGATTCATTTAATTTTATTCTTTCCATTTTACTCTGATTCAATGTTACCAAAGTGGAAAAATTTTATTGTTATGGTCTCATCTTTCATCAATACTGTTTTTGATTATCGTTTCATTGATGAAATATTAAGATACATCTCTCAAGAATTTTCAGTATTTTTATTACCCTATTTATATTAATTTTATAACCAAGTAATGGTATAATTTTCCAGTCTTTGGTACTTAATATAATTTAGAAAATGTTTTTATAAAAATATAACTGTATTTATCATTTCCATCAAAAATCTCTAATCATTCAAAACTGCGTTTTCTAAAAAATATTCCAAAAAGGATTACTATTATATTATTATGTTTAATGGACACTTGTACCCACTTATAACTTTTTAAAAATAGTCTTAAAATGAATATTTTTTTGTTTTCCAATTAAGTAACTTTTCTAAACTTTTATGGTGCAGATGGAATGTTTGTCATGTACAAACATACCATCCATAATGAACATAATTAAATTGATTCTTACAGAGTAAGATCACAAGATTATTTTTAATGAAAATTTTTTTCCTAATATTATGGTAATTATTATATTTTTAAAATATTATCAAATAAAAAGGGTTTTAATTTTTTAAAATTATTTTCATAGCCCCCTTTATATGTTTTCAGCAGTCTTTTTTAAAAAACAATTTTAATGACATTAAAGATTATTTCTTATGATTTTAAATTATGTTCAAGGAAAATGATATTAATGTTTTTTGAATATTATTTTATAAGGTTTTAAGGGATAGGGTTTTCAAAATAAAATTCAATCTTTCTTTATAAGTTTCCAAGGAATTTTTTTTCAAAATTATTTTATGAATTTTTTTTAATTTTAAAAGGAAAAATGTTTTCATAATTTTGTCATTCTTATTTTATATTTTTTCAAGGGAAAGTCTTTTCAAAATATTTTCAAGATTCTTTTATTTTTTTCAAGGAAAAATGATTTCAATATTTTTTTAAGATTCATTATATGTTTTCAATGTTATTTCCAAGGAGAACTCTCTTCAAAATGTTTTATGTTTTAAAATACATCTTTTAAATAATAAAATAAATTTTACTGAAGATTTTTTTAAAAGATATTTTAAAATTATTTTCCATATAAGATGAAATCCACTACTGTTACTCATCACTTTCTGGGAAAATTATCCAATGGTTCCATTCATATTCTTTCTAAAATGGTTTATGTTTTTATGGAATTTTTTTAAACCCATTTCTCTTTCACGAGTTATATGTTTATTAAACTCACTTATTTTCATGGGAAATAATTTGATGAAATTATTATGAAACCTATCTCTTTTCCAAAGGTTGTGATATGATACATGTTTATGATTCCCATTTCATTTCATGTGTTGTGATATAATTGATCATGATATATTAGCATTCATATGTATGATTTCATTATGAGATTGGTGGGAACTATATCTCCCCCTAATGCATTGGGTAATGATTTATATATCATTAGAAAGACATGGCTAGAATGGGGAGTGAACTTGGTTTAGTAAAGAAATTTTTCTACTAAGTTGGTCTTGAGAGTGAAACTTGACCAAAAAAATGGTCATGAGAGTGAACAATGACTACTAAGATGGTGTGAGGAGTGACCAAATACTACCAATATGTCCTTGAATGTAATTCCTTGAATACTATGGAAATCATTTTATATACTTATGTGTCTACCAAAAATTTTATTTCGTATTCCTATATTATGGTCTTGTAAACTATGATCTTAATTTCCTTATGATTCATGTCTTAGGAACTACTGATATTTATCCCATGACTCATGTATTTGATATTATATATTCAGGGTATGATCTTCAAATGTCATTCTGATGTTATCACACCTTTATGATCAGGTTATGTTTATGTATCTTCTTTTTTTACCCTTACTGGGCATCTGAGATCACCCATTTCTATTGATTCCTTTCCATAGGTTATGAAAAATGTTTTTAAGTATAATTAATAAAGGGGAATATCTTTTTATGAAAAATTGAAGATCTTCCACCGATTTATAATATTTTGTTCTAAGTTTCTAAAGATAAAAAACTATTATGGTCCTCATTCATTTATTTTTTTTAATGTTTTTAGTATTCTTCTAAAATGATTTAATATCAATGTATGTTAAGCTTGATTCATTATATTTGGTATCAAAAGAAATGTTTAGTCAAACTTTGGAAACTATGATAATAAAACTATGGTGAGATCCCTAGGGATATTTATAAGTATATGAGTGGGAATATCTCTATGGATAATACTAAGTTGTCATATATTAATGTAGGTTTCCTGATTTTGACATACTATAAGTAATTTATTTCATTATTATGAGGTTTTATGATATGAAAAATGTTTCTCACACTATTTTTGTTATTTTTTGTTAATTAAATTAACCAAATAACCATGATAATATTGAATGTGAAGAACAATTTCCTGATGAGCCATCAAATGGGATGATCATGGGAGAAAAGGATGATGTGATAATGCCGAATAAGATTTCATGGAACATTATTAAAAACTAATAACAAAATACACTCTATGACTCGCTAAGGAATTTAAGGAAAGAATTTTTTTAGTATTATATTAATGTAGACATTGGAATAAGGAATATTCGGTTTCCAACATGTCAATAATGTTGGAAGAAACACATAAGTGAATGACTCAAAGGAACATAAAGATGTTTTGATTATGGAAAAGAAGGAAACAAAACTAGTAACTGAAAAGGAAAAACAAAGAGTTCAGTTAACATTATATATGGGAATATTTTTATCCCTTAGACATCATCAATGGTTAAATTCATTAAGTGTATAATGAATGGTCATTATGAAATTAAATTTTTCATGTGGAAATCTCATGAAGAGAATAAAAATGTTGGTATGAGTAATGGTTATAATGATGAAGAAGTTGAGAGTAAAGATTAAATTTGAAAGTAAATATGTATTATGTTATGGGATTAGGTAGACTTGATAAAGGATTAAGGGTGAAGTAGAATAATTGAAGTGTTTATGTATTTGGTTTCAAGAATTATGAATTCTGAAATATATAATGATTGTTCGGTTTAGGTTTTTCTCTATGTATTTACAAGAATATGTTGAAGGGTTTTGATGGATTAAAAATCTATTTTAATTAGAAGTTGATATTCATGGGAAATACAAGATTAAGTGAAATACAACCCTTAATATGTTTATAATTTGATATAATTATGTTGGTATAATGATGTGTTGGATATGAATAAGAAAATTTGATGGTAATGATTACCTCAGAACTAATAAGGTATTTGTTGAGAAAGTAGTGGTGTTATCATGGAAGGATTTTATAGCATATTTAGATTTATGTAATATATAAAATAAAATTTGGAATAAGGAGACATTCATGTTTTCATAAATGATTTATGATAATTTAGTTTATTACAATTTTTTAAGAGAATACATGATGAATATATTGACGTGTTTGGTATATGAAAAATAAGAGCTACTTTATGATATATGAGGGATCAATTTTAATCTTATTTTTAGAAATTTAGTGACCTTACTTATAATTTTTTGGATATTTATATTATATAATGGTTATAATGTTTACCATTGATTGAATGGTCTATTTTAAAAATTGGATGAGGTTTTAGTGGTTAAAGTATTATCACAGCATATATTTATTTATGAATATTAAATAACATGTGATGACATTTTTATTGTGATAAAGAAACATATAATAACCTATAACTCTATTTATTGATCTCGTGACCTATGAGTTCTTCATGAATGAAAATTTCACCTTCATTACCAAGAGTAAAAGATGAAGTGCGAATTGATCAAGGCATAACCAAAGTTTGATATTGTTCCCATAGAATGGAATGAAATATTGTAAGTATATATTCTGGTGAAATTTCTTACAATTTTGGATAAAGGTGTATTGAAATAAAATTTTGTCATGTTATAATTATTTTTGATGATATCAATGACAATTTTCAAAACTCTTTAGGTTATGGATTTTTTATTGTTAACTTTCTTATAATAACGTTCAATATCATTCTCCATCATAAAATTATATTTATATATCTTCTCAATGTCCATGTTTTCAATTTCCACCTATGTTCTCCAATGTGGGAAACTTGTTATGAGTTACTTTGGGTGACCATTATAGTTTCAACTTTTCCTTTTTAAAGTGAAGTTTTCATATTCATTTTTATGATACGGGTCTCTATGAAAGTAACTTTCAATAATTAAACCTTTGATGAAATAGATGAATTAAGATGGAAAAAATAAATTTTAATAGTGGTATAATATAACATTCTAGGATTTTGTGAGTTATTATTTTTTAAATTATTTTATTATTTTTGATATCATACATTTCATGAAACACTGAATATAGAATTTTTTATATGAATGAACTAAGTGTGTCTTGCATTGAATACAACACCAACTTAATCATTCACTATATGTGACACTTAGATTAGAATTTCGTACCAAGAACACTATGTTTTTATTGTATTACACAGAATATATAGTCCCTTTTATAGCTTGTGATACACATAAGGTTGAATTTTACCGAATTAAAAGATAATATTAATAATATTATTGAAATATTATTATAGGTATGACCTAGTTGTTGGAATGGATTTAATGAATACGTTTAAATATATTGTGAAAATATTATTTAAACATGTATATAAAATTATTCCTTTTGTTATCAATTATTTTATGTTAATTTAATATCTATCTGAAAATAAAAGAAATTTCTTTTCTAAGATAACTATTTTTCAATGTAAAAACACTATTTTACCTCAATAAATTAATCAAAAAACATTCAGTTAATATATTCAATAAAATTAATATATTATATATTAAATAAATATATTTTATACTCATCCAAAATATTTTATATGTATAGGATAATAATAAATCCAATTTTATGAATAAATAGATTGATTTTTCTAAAATGTGATTTTACCACCTATTAATATAAAAACCATTATAAATATGAAATTTTAAACATTTATAATTTCTTTTTGAAAATATATTATTCATTTATAGAATAAGGATAAAAAATTTTACTTTGGGTTATTTTTTGTTATTTTTATGAGAAGTTTTATTTTTTGGTGAATAGTAAAAAAATGAATTTTAATTCAAAATTGCATTTTCATCTATTTTATATGTATAATTAAATTATATTTTAGTTTTATTTTAAAGTTTAATTATATAAATTGTACATAAATTATTCCAATTAAGTCTATATTAAACAATTTCACATTGAAATGTGATTAAAAAATTTCAAATTTTTGAACAATTTTGCTTAAAAAATACGCCTTGTTTTCCCATCTAGGGGATTAAATTAAAATTAATTTCTTCCACTATTTTGATTATAATTTGGTAAAACTGATTCAATATTTACAGACAAAATAATTTATAATGTATAATAATTTCATTTTATTTTTTGAACAAAAATACTACTGAATGTGATTAAAATTAATTACAACAATTAAGAGAATAATTAGCTTAACGAAGGACTGAACCTTATTCTTAAGGGCCAAAATGACCTTAAAACTTATCAAAAATCCATTTTATGGAAAAAGTTCGACCCAATGCCTCCTTTTATATAATTTTTAACATTATCTGAGACACTTCACATGGGAAAAACATGGGTGGAATTCAATTTTAATAAAATTACAATAATGCCACTCCACCCCCACTATAAGAAGGCACTAACCCCTACCACTTATTCACCCCTATTAATAATTTTTCCTCAAAAATACTCTACTAAAATTTCCTCTCAATAAATGTAACTTTATATTAGCATTTTACCCTTTGAAATAAATCCATCCAAGGAATCCCTTTGGTGAAAACCAATAGGAGTTACCCAAAGAAGTGGTAACATTCTTCCTTAAGCTCCTTTTTTTTTCATTATTCACCATATCAGTAAATCTTATCACATGATTATATAATAATGTAAGTATCCTAAATATACTTATATATTTCTATTATATGGTTTATTGCTACACTTACACACACTTCTATCAAATGGGGAAAGAACTTTTCGTTCTTTTGATTGGTGAACTACCGCCTAACGAAACAATGAAATCTGTTTTTCATTTACCGCCTCTCATGGATGATATTATGATAGAAAAAATATTTTTAAATTATATATATATTTAAATATTATATTTATGATTTAATTATTCTTCTTTAATTATTATACAAAACATACCTTCATGATTTCCATTTTTGGTAAATATGATTACTTCGTCTTTAGGCTTGTGGACTACCACCTCCTCAAAGTGATGTGATCCATTAACACATTACAAGGAACATATTAAAGATGAGTTTAGTATATGTATATGATATATATGAAATAATATTTATAATTTAATTATGATATATATATATATATATATTTTCTTTACATACTTTCTTTCAAAAAGATAATTAAATGGAAACAACATTAATGTATACTTACAACCTACCATCTCCTTGAACGGTGTATTCAATTTAATATTTCTATATTTTATTGATTATTATAAATAAATATATACTAAATATATATGATAATTATATAATTATTTATGTTATAAAAATAATTAAATCAGGATCTAAGTAAAGTTACAAGAATAAAAACCCAAAACATATATAAAAACAATGATGATATTACTAGAAATGTTACATTAATATGGAGTTGATAATAAATGAGAAATATAATGTAATAAACAAATATATTTTATTATATATAATAATATGGTTATTTTTTATGTATAATAATCATAAATTTATTATAATTGGGTTTTGATCATGTATGATAAAAGTTAAGACTTGTGGTAATGGTTTTCTCATTTGACTTCTAATATCCGTGATAACATGCCATACTCACCACTAATTTCATTTCTGTATTGTATATACTTATCCTGTATGTATTATATTATTTTTATATTTAAATTTATGGCTATTTTTATATCTATTTTACGATCTTTATTTCACAGGTTTTGTGTTTAAAAATTTACCAAATAGGGAAAGTAATTCTGTCTCAATTTGCCTCTTTTAAGACACACGCCATTTTATACACCTATATTTTTCAACGAGGTGTATGCCTTTGAAATTTTATATCGTTAATATAATTATTTCATGATATTTTTATTTTCATTTAATGTTATAGTTTTCATTTTATTTGGATTCAATGTTACCACTGTGGAAACAGTTTATTGCTACAATTTCATTTTTTATCATGATTGTTGATGATTATGCTTCCATTGATTAAATATTATGATATGTATCTCAGGAAAATTAATTAATTTTATTGTCATATGTTTATTAATGTTATATAAATTTAATTTTACAATTTTAAACTATTTGGTACTTAAGATAATTAAAAAAATTGTTTTATAAAAACCTAATATTATTTCACCCTTTCGTCGGAAATCTGTGTTATTTCAAAACCCTATTCTCTAAAAATGTTTTAAGAAATGTTTTAATATTATACTATTATGTTTAGAGGAAATTTTTAACAATTAATTACCTTTTGGAAAAATGTTTTTAAAATTAGTATTCATATCTTTCTATGATCAAGCAACTTTTCTATGCCTTTATGGTGAAAAAGGAATGTTCGGAATGTATGGACTTACCCGCAGTCATGACCATTATTTCCTTGATTCTCCATTTTTATGTTTACATAGTTATTTTCATAAAAAAAATTATTCCTAATATTCTATAATTTTTATTTATTTAAATGTGGATATCAAAGAGAAATGGCTTCGAAAAATTATTTGAAATGATTATCAAATATCACTTTATATGTTTTCAAAAGGTCATTTTCAAGGAAAAAAGATATCAATTATCTCAAATCATATTTTATATATTTTAAAATTACTTTAATATAAAAAGGTTTTCTGAATTGTTTCATGAATATTTATTAACATTTCAAGGAAGAAAATTTTCAAAATGATTTCTGGGTTCTTTTATAAATTTCTAAGTAAAAAGATTTTAAAAATGTTTTCAAAATTCTATTATATGTTTTAAAGGAAAATGGTTCTTACATTTTTTTAGATATTTTATATAATTTTTCAAAGAAAAGGTATTTTAAAATGTTTCCAAGATTACTATATATTCTTTCAAGGAAAAGGGTTTTCAAAATGTTTTCATGCTTATTTATAAATTTTCTATGTTATTTTCAATGTAAATGGTCTTTAAAATGTTTTATGTTTTCAAAAAAAAAATTCAAACAGAAAGGATATTTTCCTTAAGAATTATTTTTAAAATATATTTCAAAATTATTTTCCACATAAATGACATCAAATGGTGTTACTCATGTATTTATAGGAAAATTATCCAAAGGGTACAATCATATTATATCTCTTAATGGTTTATATTTTGATTTAATTATGTTTATAAAACCCATTTCTCTTTTATGGGTTATATGTTTATGAAACCTCCTTCATTTCACGTGTTATTCTTTAATGAAATGGTTATGAAACCTATCTCTTTTATATAGTTTATGATGTGATTACATGTTTATGATACCCATTTCATTTCATGGGTTATTATATGAGTTCTCATGATATTATGGAACTCTTTTATATAATATCATTGTGAGATAAGTTGGACATATATCTCCCTCCAATTAATTGGGTAATGATTTAAATATCATGAGATAAACAATGAACGTGGAGTGAAATCGGTTCATTAAAAATCATTGTTCTCAAAATGGTATTGGGATTTAACCTTGAATAATAAGATAGACATGGGAGTCAACCATGAATACCCAGATGGTGTGAGGAGTAAACCCACACTACCATGATAGCCATGGCAGCAACACATTGACTAATGTGGAAATAATTTTTTAGGATTATGTGTCTGCCAAAACTTCCATGCCTTATTTCTATATTATGGTGTCATGGATTTTGATCTAGATTCCCATATAATTTATGTCTTATGAAGTGCCATATTTTTTTTCATGAATCATATATTTGATCATTGATATGTCGGGTACGATCTTCAAATGTCATTCTCAGGTTCTCATATCATTATTCTCATGTTATGATTAGGTATATAAATTTTTTTCACATACTAAGAATATGATCTCACTATTTTCTTATGTTTTATTCCACTAGGTCATGATGAAATTCTTTAAATAGAATTATTAAATGGGAAGATGTTTGTGGGAAATAGTAAAGATATTTCACTGAGATATAGTATTTTGTTCCTTATTTCAAAATACACTAAACTATTACGATCCATAGGCATGTATTTGTTGTAATGTGATGAATATTCATCGCAAATGATGTAATATCCATGTATGTTAATCCTCAGTCACTATAAAACCCTTTTCATAAGATATACCATGCTCAACCATTTCTCATGAGCTATAATGGGGCTCCACCCTTTATATAAGCTATATCAGGATCACTCATGAGCTATAATTGGGATCAAGCCTTTGTATAATCAATTTCTAGATCACCCATATGATATAATTATCATGTAACATATTATGAATAAAAAATAGTAATCATAAAACCCATTTAAAAACAATTTCTAAATCATATAAAAAACACTTTTGGATAAATATACCTTTTTCTTTGAAAACCCCATTTTTGAATACGGAAATACTATTTTCTTTGAAAACCCATTTTATACGGAAAAGTACACAATAAAAGGAAACCATTTTCTTAATTTAGTAAAATATTTAATCTTTCAAAGGAATAGAGTAATAAAATAATGTCCATGATGAAAAAAAGTCATTGCAACAGTGTGTGTTAATAATAGAACATTTGATTTTCATTTTACAAAACGTTTCGTATAATAAAAATAAAAATATTACATTACAAAACCATTGAAATAATGTAAAATGTCACAAAATTTACATTATAAATATTTTAAGTCTGTATATAATCATTTCAAATACATGGATATGGAATAAAAAGAGTATAAAAGAGAACTTTAAATGATGATTTTTTATTAAAAGAAAAGTCTCATATCACTGGGGAAACATATGAATCACAAAAATAATAATACTCTAACATTACACAAAACATTAAATATCATAATAATAGATAAATTCCTGAAATAAAATTTCAAATGGGCTGTATATACAATATATAAAAGAATAAAGTTTCATAACATCATGATATGTGTCAATGATTGGAGATTGTGATGAAATCCCACACCATGAGTCCGAATTTTTCATGTGTGTCTTTATATGACAGAGTAATAGAATTATGTTAATTATTTAATTAATTGATAAAACATTCCATTTTTATTAGTACTTTTATTTCAATTATTACCATGATTTTTTCAATAAATTAATCTATTATTTTTACATCAAATGTTTTCCCCATATTCTGATTTTGTTCAAAAAAAAATTGGTAGGTCATCCATGGTCAATGAGGTCATTATTTAAAAATATCCCAAATAATAATCATGAAATAATAATAATTTTTATAAACAAATTATTATTTTATAACATATCATGGATTATGGTTATGAAAAATAAACCAACGTTATAATCATGATTTTGGTACGCCATAAGCATGCATGAGTAATGTTCCCATTTTTCATTGAGGACCTGAAATGTAAATTTTTATTTTAAAAGAAATTTTATGGAAAGAGTGGGAAACCTAAAATTTTCATAATAGAGGGAAATTTAACATATAATGAAATGAAAAAATCATTAAATATAATGCTTATATTATTAAAACCATTCACTCTATATAATCCCCATCGTAATCCTGTTAACATGGTATCTTGGTATTCCTTGAAAATTTATTCAAAATGTAGCACCAATTTTTTCCAAGATTTGATATATTATTTTATGTTGATATTTTTTTCATTTAATCCTCATTCTCATTTGTGGTCTTTTTTGTTGATCCATACCCTTTGATAGTCATTTATTTCAATTTGGATCATTATCTCACAGATGTTGTTGTCCTTCTCTCTTATCGCATTTATATATGAAAATATTATTTAGGAATATATAATTTAGAGTTTCGTATGAGCTATAACTAATTATCATTTTCTACATACATTGATTTATACTTCCCTTGTGAGTTTTGATAGGTCCTACTTTTGGTGGAACAAAGGTATTTGAAACAGCTATCTACTCTTGGTCCGTAGAGACCTCATCCTAATCATGGTGGGTAACCTCCTGGAGATTGGTGTGATTCTAATGAGTCGGCCCCTTAATGTTAACTTCACATTTTTTTTGTCATTGTATTCCTATATTTTTTCACTGACTATGTCTCTATTGGTTTTGGAAGGTAGGAATAATCATCACACCCTTTGATTTGTTTCCTTTAATCACCACTTAACTTCCCGAGTCCCAGGTTACTTTATAAACCTTCTTCTTCCGATGGATATAAATACCTATGATATGTATCTATTCAACACTATCAATAGATAATTTATTTTAAGTATGATTAGTAAACATGTCAAGATCCTTCTCATCATCATAATACGATAAAGAGACAATTCCATGGGCTCCTTCCTCAAAGCCAAATCGATCTTTAGAACCATTACACATCCTTTTCCATTTATGTATAACCATATTACAAAATTTGTAAAGAGAAACACCAATCAACTAGGTTAGGTTAGGCCTAAAAGACACTCTATGGATTTTCAAAGATAGTGGGAACACACTGAGTAGAAGGGACCCATAATAGATCCACACTATCCTTATATGTTTTTCCTAAGAAAAGGGAATCACCCTCTTTTACAATCGTCGATAAGACTCCTTTCCCCATAGATTCATAGGGAGATGGTATTGGGCGAGAGATCTCATGTCATCCTCATCACACCATAGACACAATGTGTGGGTAATTAGGGTCATTTTTATGGGAATTTCACTAGGGTTTCCCCTCCAATAAGACATGTTGAAAATGATCAACCAAATATGACCTCAAACCAAAAGGATTATCAAACTCATTAAAAAGAGAAGGTGTTGAACAATCCTTCTAAAGGGAAACACTAAAACCAGTGCAATCCTAGTTACTCATTGATTAATTCCCATAGAGTAATAATCCATAATTAACTATATTATTGTTTTTTCAAAGTGAATAACAAAAATTATATTGAATATGGCCCATAAAATAACCCAAAACATAGAAATCATACCAGTTTTAAAAAGACACTATTTTATGGCATCTGATCTCATCATAAACCTCAATCTAGTCAAATTAAACAGGTGGTTTTGTGACCTAGACTTCCACAGAAATATGAGGTATAATATAATCTAACTTAGACCTCAAACTCCCATCGAAAGGGAAAAACCTACTGATAAGTTTTCCAAATATTTTAAGAATTGAGATTTTTTAAAAGGGAAATGAAAGATCTGGGAAGCTCACATAGATCGATGTGGTGGTGGATTACCTCTTCCAATGAAAGTAGTAGATCCAATGTATAAGAAAAAATTCTAACATTCCAAGGAATGATGACACTTGGACCAAACAACGGAGAAATCATCAGCATTGGAGAACTATAGACGGAAGCGTTGAGGATCAAAAATCCTAACAAGAACATGATATTGTAAGGACAAAGAACCATTGAAGAAATGGATGAAACTATCAAGAGATGGGATTCACTAAGTGAAACAAAATATCAATGATACAACATGGGGATAATAGGAATCTTAGAAATCTTGTAGGGATATAGGAGGCAAATGGAAACCTTAATGAAGGGCCATGAATTTTGGGTGAATATGAATGTGATCGATGTTAGGTGTGTCATGACCCGACCCTACCTGAGGTCGAGCTGCAACTACCCCAAGCCCTCCTCTATAGGCCAGGGGCTGGCAACAAGCGCCGAAGGCTATAAAATATAGGGAGGCCTTTTCCTGTGTACCAGTACACACACACACACATCCCACTCAATGCAGAAGTGCTGAGTAAAATGAAAAGTAAAGTACTAACTTCTATAAATAAACCGAAAAGTGCATCGACATCTAAATAGTACAAAACAAGTGCTGAAGGTAAACTGAAATGAAAAGGGGAAAAACACGCACCCAACCAGAACAGTTCCACAACCTGACAATAAGTAAAAAAAATTAAAACAGCTGGGAGAGGCCCACACCTAGAACCCGAATACGACCATCGCACGCGGTCCAAGCTGGTGAACTCCTAAGCTCCACTGAAGTCATGACCAAACCTGTCTGTCGTTTGCAAGGGAACACCAAGTGCGGGCAAACCCCCAGCAGGGTTGAGTATAAATATACTCAGCAGGATGCCCTGAAGGCTCGAGGGAGCAAAAAAAGAGGTAATGTAGAGAAGAGCTGTAGATCGAACAGGGAATAGTAAAGGAGTACAACTGAGAGTTAATCAAAGACTACAGTAGATTATAAGCTCAACCAAACAAGAGAAAGGAAGAAGAATCGTCCTATCAAAAGGAGCTAGAAAAAGTGAGAAGTTGAACTTCCCTTTGAGCCTTCACTACATATGGAAGGAGAGTAGACACGTACAACTACGAGAATCTAGACACGGAAAGCACATGACATAACCCGTGCGTCTTCGCCTCTCCTGGAAGGAGAGTATCCAAAACCCAAGGAGTGGGTATTGGAACAAGGTATACATATACATATGATCTGTCAAGAAACCTGAACAATATCATAAGTGGATCTCCATCCCGTAGCATTTCCCAATAAAGTGAGTATCCAAGAGTCCCAGAAGAAAACACCATCGATGCCCAGTATCCATATGCCTGCCCCAAACTGCAATTCAAGGGGCTCAAATCACCGCACCATGACACTATCCACTTTGGGCGTCACTGACTCACATGCACGATTTTAGGTCGCATCACAAGGACATGTCTCGGTGGGGAACGATCCCCTCGTACTTGAGAGTTCTGGGGGGGGGGGGTGAGCATCAAGACACACCTCTTCACTATCACACTGTCGAGAGGTCTTCTCAAAGTCGGTGGGTTCCTACTTCCCAACCTCGCAAAAGGGTAATACGCTGGAGGGAGACCCGAAACCACTCTGATCATCCCTACTGGATGGTACCCCACTGGCCATCCCTGCTGGATGGTACACCACTGGCCATCCCTGCTGGATGGTTCCTCACTGGCCATCTCGGCGGGATGGTACACCACTGGTAACCAGAACACGTCGTGGGAAACACGTCACGGTAGATCGCGGAAGGAAGATATGATCTCGATACATAGCTAGGGATTCTGTGCCCAGGGCTCACTGGGGGCACCTTACCATACTAGAAACAACCTCCTTGGTAGAGGATCGAGGCCCATGTAATGTGTTGGTCACCTCTATACCCAAAGAACTCTACCAGGGTACACTAAGGGACGGGAGGATCTCCCTGGGCCTCTAAGGGTGACTATGCTCTAATCCACTGAGTCACTGTCGAAGTGGACCGACACAACTCACTCCAAAATGTTGTAAAACACCCACACTGTATGAACGCACGTAGTCGTAAACGATGCCGCAGTCCAGTGAAAGGGACATAATACTGAAACCCATCATATCTGAAGAAATAAGGGAACCCAAACAACTCTGCCGGCCAAACCATCGAGAAAAGAACCAGGGGGAACCCACTAAACCCTGCTGGTCGAAACCAAAAAGAACCGAATGACCATCTACGTTGCGAGAGTTCAAAGGTATGTAAAGAAGTACACGGTGCACACATGGGGCCCACACGCCGTGTGGCCCAAACTCATCTCCAAACCTAGCGCACAACGTTCTCAGTTAAAAACTAAAACATATACCACCAAGCATTCCCATATACTCCTAGAGTATACCACATTAACAGCCCAAGGCTATCGTGCATACGACACCCAAAGTCAACACAAAAAGGCCTAAACATAACTTCTCCAACTTGCTTCCTCCACGGCCCTAGAACGTCCAACCACATCTCTTTAACCACTAACTTGACTCTCACATGAGTGAACGTGATCACACACCAAGGGTTCCCTACAAACCCCACAGTAAGAACCACCACCGGTACACCATTCATACTTCCACTTTTAAAAGAGATCCCGAAAGAAACTCTGTATATCTAAATGGATCATACCATTGTATTCATCATGAAAAAACATGTGAGATAGACTATTTAATCTCCTCCAATGGATATCCAACAAAAAAGTCACAAACACCGCTTTACGCCTGAACAACGTTCCGTGGTCCCGAGCCTCAGTCCCGAAAACAGTCGGGCGCATCGCACCATTGTGATCTCCATAGAAAGACACGTCAAATTGACTGGCCACTTGAGTGAAACGGATATCCAAATAAAAATATTTATTTCACCATACTGCACACGAGCGGTGCTTTATGGGACCCACATCTCGGTCCCGAAGTGCAACAAACATATCACACCATTGCAATCCTCTCGAAAAAGTACACAAGATTGACTAACCACTTTTCTGAATCGGACACCCAGTGAAGAAGATGGAAATCACTGTCAACTCCCAAAACAACCCTCGTGGGACCCGCACCATCATGCATAATTAAAGCGGGTAGATTGCGCCATTACAATGACCTTGGAAAAACCCTCCGAATCGACTGCTCGCATGCCCCGAACGGACGCCCGATGAAAAAGGCTATGAAACACTGCTCACAGCATAAAATATGGACCATGGGGACCATGCATCAACTCCAGTTTCAATGATAAAAAACCCCTTGGCAATCGTCTTCATGACGCCAGGGTCGCAACGCCACTGACTGCGTTCAAAATGGACATCAGATATGTCCGCACCGCTCAAAACAAGAACCCCTGGAAAAAAATTTCCAATCTACTTAAAGGCATATCATGCCACTGAGGACCTAGTCTTATGAATTAAATATTCCTAAGACCATATCAAAATTTCCGTCTCGATCCAAGGAACTTGTCGCTGTAGATGGCACACAAAGTTTATTTACAGTTTGTAAATTAGGAGTGTTTTAGTGTTGATGGACCAAAACGGGGTGGGCTGGGCCAGTTCGGCCGGCCCACACACTCCCTGGACCGGCCGGTGGTTAACCGCGCGGGCCGGCCTCTTCAACTCCCAGACCGGCTCGGCAGGTCCGGCTCCTCAAACATGGACCCACACATTGCGGGTCCTCTCCTCACCTCGGGGTCGCGCAACCCCAGTCTCCCGCGTCAACTGGCCGACCCAGCCAGCCGGTCTTCCAAAGTTGCCTGCCTGAGGAGCCCCGCGCCAGCGCCGTCTGGGAAGCCACCACATCCACCCGAGCCCACCCCACTGCTAAAGTCCACACCACTGCCGAAGCATGCGCCTCCACCACTGGAGATCCCCGCCGCCAGTGGAACCTCGCCGGAAAACATAAAAAACCCGCAGAACTTTGGCGGATGACTACGATCGCCTCAAAACTCAGATTTTTAATCCGAAATATGGGTTAGAAATCTCAGAACATATGGTACGCTATCATGGGCCTTGCTCAGAAATTAAACTGCAGTTTCAATGCCATAATTTAAGATCAGAGTGGGCGTGAAAACTTAATACGAAACCAAACGACGCCTACCTGTTGGGCGTAGCCCGAGGATTCAATCCTTCACCGCGCCACCACCGTGGTTGCTTCCGCTTAGCTCGAGGGAAGAGGAGAAGAGGTTGAAGTTGCGAGCTACTTTATTGAAATCTCCTTATACTAGAGGATGAAGTAAGGAGAAGAGAGAGGTGGGTTTATGCCTAAATAATGAAAAATTAATTAAAATTTTAATTAATTTAGAACTCCAAATTAACCCTCATCTGAAACTCTTGACAAGGTCGAGGTTAAGCCTCCCCTTGGGTAAACAACACCTCCTGAGCACAACGGCGGCCTGATAATTTCATTGCGATCTTCATTTGGAAAGTTTTAAAATTTAACGTCTGAAGCTGCTAAATTACGAAAATGCCCCTGGTCGCATTTTTCACAGAAGGGTCGTGCCCGTGAAAATTACACCCTTTCTAGGGTAAACAGAATGTTACGGACTCAAGGGTGCCCTCATTTTTCCCATATGGGCAACTATTTAAGAGATACTTGTGTTTATCCATTAAACGAATAAATTAATTATTTTATTTATCCATTTAACGTTCCAGTAACGGGCGAGGGGTCGCAACGTCACGCGCTGACATGCTTTATGTCGTTCCTGGGGTAAACACCCCATTTTGGACCCATCCGTACCCTCATATTTAGTACCCTAATTACCATTTAGGAGTTGTCCAATTTATTTGTTGTGCCTAGTGTGAACACACTGAAAATTTAATTCCGGCCACAACGGGGCTCGAAATCGAACACCGTCTGAAGGAGCTGCTCTAGAATAACATCAAGAATATTCCAAAGTTTTTTATAGAAAAACCAGGGTTCTTAAATCATTCCCTCTTTCAAGATTTTCATCCCCGAAAAGCAATACCAGGGAACAACTCGGGGTACTAAGCCCACACTTGGCTCTCCCGGTACCTAGAAGAACTCTTGCACAGTCCCGCGTCACCGCACAGAAACCAAAGGATTTGATCTATACACACGAGGTCTTCCCTTTCCTAGGATGTGCATAAGATCACACACACTTATTATTGGGTGAGTCACATAAAAGACGCTATGAACCCAAACCAGGCTTTGGGTTTAGGGCAATGCGGTAGGGAACCACACCATCCCTTCACACGGTCTCAAATGTCCTGAAGGCTCTCGGGGGTAGCTCACCTCCCCAACCGAACCCCTACATCGCACGCTGTGACTGGAATCACCATTTGGACCTGGGACAATTCCCGGTGATTCCCACCAGAATGTCCATTTGGTGAAACACCCAAGGATATCTGGTCATGCAAGATTTCACATTCGATGTCCCACAACCCAGACTCTCTTACATGCTTGGAGAGTGAAGGAGTTGACACCATTGAATAGAGAAAATGTTCCACATATTCTACTCTACTGACCCAAGGTTACACCAACACCCCGTGTCACCCTGGTAACACCTCAAGCAAAGAGCAGGGAGAAAAACATTTCACACACAGAGTCTAACAATTCTACTGCAAGAAGTAGAAGAGATGTAGAACGTACATCTTATCACGTCATGATATGTAGGATCATAGACATCCAAAGCTCGTGGCTGCCCGTGGTCCCAACTGTCAGCTCTCGGAGCCTGACGTGGACTGACTGGTGGTGATGGGAAGACCTTGTAAAGTCATCCCCCACTACCAGATCCTCCCGCTCCTCTGATAGCACCACCTCTCTGGGTATCACTCTGATCACGGCGCTGCCTCCGTCGTGGTGGTGCACATTATTCCTTCCCGATATTCTCAGCGCACCTGGTCGGGCAGTCTCACTCCAGGTGACCTTGACCATCGCTAGCATAACACCGACTATCTCTGAGCCGCAATGGTGCCCTCCGGATCCACTGTGGTGTATGACCAGGCCCCTGAGTCCGGTTATAGGAAAGCCATCTACATTGAGGTTCTGTCACCCGACGCCCGCTAGCTGTGGAAGACGTCTCGGCTCTGTCGAGCCTGCTTCCACCACCAACTCTAGATCATGACAGGAAGCTCTCTGTCACCAGAACCTACTCTAGAACCCCGACATATGTGGAAAAACTCAAGGGTATTATGACAGCACAAATCTATCTACGGAGACCCTGCTCGAACATCCATTCTTGGATATTTCCATCATGTATCAAGTCTGGATAAAAGCGTGCACGGTCTTTGAAAGTAGCCGCATACTCAGTCACCATTATCTCTCCCTGCTGAAACTGTAGGAGCTCCTGGATCCAAATGGAGAATAAGCAGGAGGGGTAAAACTCCTCATGAAACAATATCTGAACATTTCCCCAAAAAAGCGACGAATCTTTAAGAAACTGAGTCACCAGACTCCACCATCGCCCAGCTGCTCTGTGTAAAAGGCTGACAGCCAAATCCACCATAAGATTTGTCGGTGTCTGCACAATCCTGAAGAGGAAAAAAATTGTCTCAAGCCAAACCTCTGTAGTTTGAGGGTCCGGCTCACCACTGACCCTTAGCGGTCTCTGTTGCTGGAACTCACGGAGTGCGCTCAACCTGCGCTCAAGCTCAGTCTGCTCTGCTGAAGCTATCTGGTGCTCTCTAGGTGGGGGTGCTTCTACTGGCCCACCCGGAGAAAGGGACTCACATTATGGGTCATGCACTGAGGCCTCATAGCTCACAAGGTCATCATCACAAACCGAAGATGGTATCCTCGCTTGTTGTCTTTACAGAGACATCCTGAATGTTATCAAGGAGTGTTGCGATCAGATGTGCTTATATGTATATAATAGTAACAACAATGAGAAGTTGACCCAATAAGGAAAGTCAAGACTCAATCCTATGTGATCCACAAACCAATTTTTCCTGCAAAAAGTGTCTCAGCGTGTCGAGTCGACAAGAGGGTTATCAGGGTCCTAGTGAATGGATATGTCGGCCGCCGCACCATCAATGGATTCCCTGGCCTAAGAGCCGCTCTCGATACACATTGACACTGTTGCCATAGATCCCAACCAATTCTTTTTTAGGGATGTATGAACAACGTCCCAAGGAAAGAACCTACTCTGATACCACTGTTTCATGACCCGACCCAACCCGGGCTCGAGCCGTAACTACCCCAAGCCCGCATCCATAGGCCAGGGGCTGGCGACAATCGATGAAGGCTAAACAACTCGGGGAGGCCTTTTCCTGAGTACCTGTACACACACACACAACCCACTCAATGCAGAAGTTTAGAGTAAAAAGAAAAGTAATGTACTAACTGCTATAAATATACCACAAAGTGTATCAACCTCTAAACAGTACAAAGAAAGTGTTGAAGGTAAACTGAAAAGAAAAGGGAAAAAACACGCACCCAACAAGAAAAGTTCCCCAACCCAGCAATAGGTAAAAAAAGTAAAACAACTGGGAGAGTCCCACACCTGGAACCTGAATAGGACCACCACATTTGGTCCAATCTCTCGAACTCATAAGATCCACTAAAGTCACGACCAACCTGTCCATTTTCTGCAAGGGCAGACCAAGTGCGGGCAAAGACCAAGTAGGGGTGAGTATAAAAATACTCCGTAGGATGCCCAGAAGGCTCGAGGGACCAACAAAAGAGGTAATGAAGAGGTGAGTAGTATATAGAATAGGGAAAAGTAAAGGATTACAACCAAGAGTGCAGTGAAGTGTATAGTAGAGTATCAGTTCAACCCAAAAAGAGAAAGGAAGAAGACTCTTCCTATCATAAGGAGCTAGAAATGGTGAGAAGATGAACTTCCCATAGAATCTTTACTACCTTTGGAAGGAGAGTAGACTCATCCAACTGTGAGAAGCTAGACACAGAAAGAACATGGCATACCTCATGCATCATTGCCTCTCCTACAGGAGAGTATCCAAAACCCACGGAGTGGGTACTGCAACATGTTATACATATACAAATGCTCTGTCATGAAACCCGAACAAGATCGTAAGGGGATCTCCATCCCGTAGCTCATCCCAAGAAAGTGAGTAGCCAACAGTCCTATAAGAAAACACAATCGATGCCCAGTATCTATATGCCTGCCCCGAACTGCAAGTCAAGGGGCTCAAATCACCACACCTTGACATTATCCGCTTTGGGAGGAACTCACTCGCCCTCACAGTTTTAGGTCCAGTCACAATTACTCGTCTCGGTGGGGAAAGCGCCCCTCGTACTTGAGAGTTCTAAAGGGGAGCGTCAAGACACACCTCATCACTGTCCCACAGTCGAGAGGTCTTCTCAAAGTCGATGGGTTCCCGCTGCCTAGCCCCGCAAAAGGGTAATTCGCTAGAGGGAGACCCGTAACCACTCTGGCCATCCCTACTAGATGGTACCCCACTGGCTATCCCTGCTGGATGGTACACCACTGGCCATCCCTGCTGGATGGTACCTCACTGGCCATCCCTGCTGGATGGTACAACACCGGTAACCGGAACACGTAGTGGGAAACACGTCACGATAGATCACAGAAGGAAGATATGATCTCAATACACAGCTAGTGAGTCTGCACCTAGGGCTCACTGGGGGCTCCTTAACCTACTGGAAACAACCTCTTGGGTAGAGGATTGGGGCCCACATATGGTGTTGGTCACCCCTATACCCATGGAACTCTAACAAGTTACATGAAGGGATGTGAGGATCTCCCCAGGCCTCTCAGGGAAATCATGCTCCAATCCGCTGAGTCACTGTCGAAGCGGACCGAGAAAACTCACTCCAAAAAGTGGGAAAACATCCACACTGCAAGAACGCACATAGTAGTAAATGATGCCGCAGTCCGGTGAAAGGGACATGATACTGAAACCCCTCATAGATGAAGAAACAATGGAACCCAAACAATTATGCCGACCAAACCATCGAGAACAGAACCAGGGGGAACCCACTCAACCCTATTGGTCGAAACCATCTTGAACAGAAGGACCCTCTACGTCATGAAAGGTCCAAGGTACGTAAAGAAGTACATGATGTACACATGGGGCCCACACGACGTGTGGCCCAAACACATCTCCAAACCAAGAGAACAACGTTCTCAGGTTCAAAATACAACATGTACCACCAAGCATTATTGTATACTCCCAGAGTATACCACATTGCCATCCCAAGTCTATCGTGCACACGACACCCAAAGTCAACGCAAAAAGGCGTAAACATAACTTCGCCAACCTGCTTCCTCCGTGGACCTAGCACTTCCAACCACACCTCTTTAAACACTAACTTCACTCTCACATGAGTGAACGCGATCACACGCCAAGGGTTCCCTACATACCCCACATGAAGAACCACCACATGTACACCTTTCATGCTTCCACATTTAAAAGAGATCCCAAAAGAGACTCCACACATCCAAACGGATCGTACCATTGTAATCCTCGTGAAAAAACATACGAGATAGACTATTTTCTCCCCTCCACAGATATTCAACAGAAAAGTCGCAAACACCGCTTTAAACCCAAACAAAATTCCATGGTCCCGAGCGTCGGTCCCTAAAACAGTCAAGAGCATCGCACTATTGAGATATCCTTGGACATACACGTGAAATTGACTGCTCACTTGAGGGCAAAAGATATCCAGAGAAAAATAAGTATTTCACCATGCCACACACGATTGGTGCTTTGTGGGACCCACATCTCTTTCCCGAAGTGCAACGAACGGATCACACCATTATGATCCTCTTGAAAAATTACACAAGATTGACTAAAAACATTTCAGAATCGGACACCCGGTGAAGAAGATAGAAATCACTATCAACTACCAAAATGACCGTTGTGGGGCCCACAACATCGTGAAGTATTAATGCGGGCGGATTGCGCCATTGAAATTCCCTTGAAAAAACACTCAGAATCGACTGCTCGCACATCCCGAATAGATGTCCGGTGAAAAAGGTTGTGAGAAGCTCCTCGCAGCTTAAAAGATGGCCCGTGAGGCCCATGATTCAACTCCAGTTTCAACGCACGAAAACACCTTGGAAATATTCTTCTTGACGCTAGGGTCTCAACGCCGCTAATGGCGCTCAAAACGGACATCAGATGTGTCCGCACTACTCAAAATAAGAACCCCCGAAAAAACGCCAATACACGTAAAGGCATGTCACACCACCAAGGACCCCGTATCGGGAATTAAAATTTCCCAAGACCATCTCAAAACGTTTTTCATGATCCAATGAACTCGTCACCGTAGACGGCACGTGAATCTGATTTACAGTTTTCAAATTAGGAATGTTTTAGTGTTGATGGACCAAAACGGGGTGGGCTGGGCCAGTTCGGCCGGTCCACCAACTGCCTGGACCGGACCGCTGTTCAACGCAAGGGCCGACTGCTTCATCTCCCGAACTAGCTCAGCTATTCTGGCTCCTCCAACATAGACCCGCACATTTTGGGTATGCTCCTCGCCCCGGGGTTGCGCGACCCCGGTCTCTCGCGTCAACCGACCGACCCAGCCGGCCGGTCCTCCCGAGTCGCCCGCCTGAGGAGCCCCACGCTAGCGCCGTCTGGGAAGAAGCCAACTACACCTAAGCTCGCACCACCGTCGTAGCCCGCACCACTGCCGAAGCCCACACCACCGCCACTGGAGAGCCCCGCCGCCGGTGCAACCTCACCAGAGAACATCAAACACCCGCAGAACTTCGGCGGATAACTACGATCACCTTGGAACTCAGATTTTTAATCCGTAATATGAGTTAGAAATATTAGAACATATGCTACACAATCATGTGCCTCTCTTGGAAATTAAACAGCAATTTGAACGCCATAATTCAAGATTAAAGAGGGCATGAGAACTTAATATGAAACAAAATGACGCCTACCTGTTGGGCGTAGCCCGAGGCTTCAAACCTTCGTCGCGCCACCACCTTGGTTGCTTCTACTTGGCTCAGGGGTGGAGGAGAAGAGGATGATGTTGGGAGCTCCTTGATTGGAGGCTCCTTCCACCAGAGGGTGAAGAAAGTGAGAGATAGAGGTGGGTTTAGGCTTAAATAAGGAAAAATTAATTAAAAAATTAATTAATTTAAAACTACAAATAAACCCGCATCTGAAACTCTCGACATGGTCGAGGTTAGGCCTCTACTAGGGTAAACACCACCTCCCGAGCACAATGGAGGCCTCAAAATTTGATTCTGAGGATCCGTTTGAGAGTTATAAAATTTAATGTTTGAAGCCGCTAAATTATAAAAACACCCCTGGCGGCATTTTTCACAGAAAGGTCGTGCCCGCGAAAATTACACCCTTCCTAGGGTAAACGGCACGTTCCGGACTCAATGCTTCCCTCAGTTTTCCCATCCGAGCAACCGTTTAAGAGAAACTTGAGTTTAACCATTAAACGCATAAATTAATTATTTTATTTATCCGTTTAATGTTCCGGTAACGGGCGAGGGGTCCCAATGTCCCGCGCCGACATGGTTTATGTCGTTCCTGGGGTAAACACACCATTTCAGACCCATCCACACTCTCATATTTAGGATCCGAATTACCGTTTAGGATTTATCCCATTTATATGGTGTACCCAGTGTGAACGTACTAAAAATTTAATTCCGGTGACACCATGGCTCAGAATCGCACGCCGTCTGAAGGTGCTGCTCTGGTATAAAATCAAGAATATTCCAAATTCTTTTATAGAAACAACCGGGTTCTTACAGGGTAGGTGGGTAGGATCATAGAACATATAAAACATCAGAATAACTAGATTAAGCTGTTGGAGAGGGGGTGAGGGGGGGGGGAGTGTGGTGGAATTGGCCACCACAACCGCCTGAAGGGGGAGAGCCTCCAATTAGGGTTCCATGTGGGAGAACATGTAGAGACCTGGCTTGGTGGCATTCTCTCCTAATTTTTCAATGAACATTATATAAAGAAGGAAATTGAAAAGTTTCTTTATAAATGATAATTATTTCATAAATACCATATTATTCATTTATATATACTTATATATATCATTATTTTGATGTGGTAAAGAAAATATAAGATTCCCATCGCTTCGAGGAGGCGGTAGTCCACACATCCACAAATGGTATTATTAATCGTTTAGTGTGTTAAATGGTAAAAAGAAAATTATATATTATATTTATAGAAATATAATTATGCCATTAATATCAAATATAATTCATATATAGGTCAAATAATTTTATTAAACCCATCCTTAATACATTCCATGAAAAGTATGAATGAATCTAAATGCTAGGAAGATGTGGTAGTCCACACATCCACAAATGATAATATCATATTCCAAAAAACTAGAAATCATGATGGTATGTGTTCCATAATGCTCAGAAAAGCTTACCGAAGTCATAAATATAACATATATCGTATAAAAATAGTATTTCAATCATTATTCTTAATCTGGATAGGTAGTAATGGAAGAACGAACAATATCAGTTCGGGAGGTGGTAGTCTTCCATACACATGAACGATGATTGCATATCACATTTTGTGGAAGTGTATAATGTTTTAGGTTAGTCGACTTAACATAACCCAATATCAGTATATTTAATACTCTCTTTCTATTTTATAATCATGATATAATTATAATTTATGTGATGGAGAAAAAAATTAAAAATGTTCTCGTTAAAGAACATTACCTCTTCTTCAGGTAACTCCTTTTGGTTTTCATCAAAGGAATTCCTAGGTTTTATTTATGAAAAAATTGAAGCTTATAAAATGATAGGAGGTATTTTGGTAGTTTATTTTGGTAGTTTTTGTACAATTAAAAGTTATTTTGATGTGTGAAGATAGGGGGATAGTGAATTCTATATTATTGTGGGCGAGGAGTGAGATTCTTGTCAACAAAAAAGGTCAAAACTATTGGGGGGTATCCCTAACATTGAGTACCTCCCATAATGAATTTTTTTTGAGAATACAGTGTATATGGTTGAAATATTTCTATAAAATTAGTTGTTTACAAGTTTCTAGGTCATCTCCCTCTTAATATTAATGGTTAAACACTATGTAAAGTCATTTTTACCATTATGATTGTAGTTAATTACAATATATTTCATTATTATTTTTGGAAAAAAATAAGACGAACATATTATAAATTATAATATATTAAAATTACAAATATGAAATTCATTTTTAAAAAATCTTATAATATATGTGTCAAATTTTGTTTTACAATTAATCCCACATACGGGATGAAATAAAGAGTTTTAAAGTAAAAAAAACCAAAAAGGTTAATATGATTTTATATATAATTTCAAAATCAAATGGATTCCAATAAAAAAAATTGTGTTGATTTATTTAATATTTACTATTATTACATTAAAAAAAATTCAAAATATAATCACACACTATAAATTATTTATATGAAAAATCTGTTATAAATTAAAATTCAATATTTTTCACAATTCATCAAAAAATGAAACCTCTCAGAAAAATACCAAAACTTCACCCCAATATAAATATGATATTCTGATTTAATATAAGAACATAATTTTTCCATATAAAATTATTAATAGTGTAAAAATTACATTTTAAAACAACTGCACCATTAAAAGGGGGGGGAATATTTTTTAGAAAAATATGGGTTTTAAGTATAAAACTGGATTTATTCTAATATTATTCATATCAAATGTATTAAATGACTGATTTTTTTTATTTAACATATAATATATATATATATATATATACATTTCATTAATATCATTAAATAATATTAATTAATTTAATTTTTTATGATAAAATTCATTTGGGACAATAAAAATAGTTATTCACAAAAACATATATTTTATATCAAAATAGTTTTTATTTTCACTTATAATTATATGGTAACCAATGAACTCATTTTAAAAACACATGTAAACCATATTTTTATAATTTAGTTAATCAAATTCATTCCTTTCATTCCAATAGGTAGGTGGAAACTATCTTTTAAACAATAAGTTTAATAGTATATTGTTGTCCAGTAAAATAAAGACATGTGTGTAACACAAGCTAGGAAAGAATATCAATGTTTTGTGTAATGAGAACTAAAATTGGTGTTTCATTTAACACAATATAAAATATTTATTTCATGTAAAACATTATATTAAATAATTGAAATTAATTTTTAAAAAAATTATTTTATAAAATCATGGGATGTTACAACGATACATTTATTTTTCAATACAAATATAGTAAAGAGGTTTTTAGAGGATTTGGAATGTATAATTACAAGGATATGATAACTATAGCTATTACCTAGACCAAATAATAATGGGACAATGAATATAAAGAAGTCGATCATATATTTTTTTGAAAATCATTATGATCCTATTTTACTTAATTGTGATATGACCTGATATTTTTTTAACAGTCTTGGTGGAACAATATCAAATTATTCCCAAGGAAATAAATTTACATGTGGTAAAAATAATACTTTATTATATCAAGGAAAGAACAAATTTTAGTTTATTTCATAATGAAAAATATAAAAAAGTGTTATTGGGTTATATAGATGTAGATTTATCCAATTCAATAGATGACAGAATGTGAACATTTAGTTGTTCATTTATCTTGCTAGACAATTTAGTTATTGGTTAATAAAGAAAAAATATTTCATTTTTCTAGGAACTAAAAAAGAAGAACACATTATGAGAAATCAAGAGGATACATAGTTAATATATATTAAACAACTAAAATAGATGGGAGTTAATGTAAAGTATCCTATTAGAATCCATTTGTATAATTAATGTGATGTTACTATTACAAAAAAATATTATCCATAGCCCATTGATTATTTACATTGAAATAAATTACAATTTTATCAAGGTAAAAGTGGATTATGGGATTGTGAAGATGGATTATATGCTTATTGATTTATTGGTTGAATACATCGTTATGAATTTAATAAGTAAATAATATTTTTAATTGTATCAACTAGATCATATAGTCGAGTCGACTCCCCACAATTGAATAGTGGGGGTGCAGTACCCCCTCTCACTTTGGCATGGTGTTTTTTTAACTATGTGATTATTTCTATTTATTTCCTTATTACATACCACAAATGGGTATACTTTTGGTTTATTGACAATGGGGTAAAATTCTTGGTCATGAAAAGGGAGAGAAGATGATAGGGGGAGTAGTGAATTAAGGGGAGAGTTACAAATTTTATGACATTGAAGTAGTTATTTTAATGAAGATAAATCATGAAATTATTTTATAATGAAATAATTTTATGATTTTTTTTGAGGAAACTACAATTCTCTACTAACACATATTGTGTAACAATTGGATTTGTTTCCAACACGATTCAACAAATGGTATTGGTTTTAATGAAAATTCGATATCAAGAAAGGATTATCAAGGGGTATGAGGAATGAAGCTGTTCATTAGTGAAATTTTCTTGATTCTCTTCTTTTTTACACCATTCTAGGAACATGTGGGATTAAAGTAGATGTCAATTAAATCTTTGACATCTTTATGGTTTTGTAGAGCTTTAATGGTAGTTAAAAAATAAGATGTATTCATGTTTGTAAACTATATTTTCTAAACTATTTTTAAGTGTTGCAAACAAACCCCAAGTGGGATATTTTTTTGGAAAATACTTATTTGTGGGGTTTTAAGGTTTTTGGGTTGATTTTTATTAATGATAATGTTGTTTGAAAATGTTCTAGAAGGTTTTCTATCAAATTATGTATTTTTAAGGTGGTGGAATTTCCATGTGTTTAATAAATTTCAAATCATGAAATTAAGTGTTTATTTTGAAAAATACAGGATTACCACATAGAAAAATTTGAGGACCATATTATAGCTCTGAGAAATCTTAAAGGAGGTATGCGGACAATAGAAACCATATTGAATGTATATGGTAACCATAAAAGGATATTAGAAAACATATTTTCAGCTATAATTAATGGAAATTTGATAATGGAATTAAGCTATAATTAAATGTATACAAACCATAGTGTAATTTCATAGAAGTGGATCATAAATTTTAATAAAAATGATATGTTTTATAGTCATTCCCCAATGGAATTATAAAATGAAGTTCATCATTTTCAAAATACAGTGATTTAGAGGAAACCTTAAAAAGACGATTGTGTAATGAAAACCTCATAGGAAGGTCATCATTTTAATTATTTTTTAAAAATTTATATGTTAATAATTCATCATGTTTAACAATTATATCTATTAAAAAAACTTTTTAGGGCTCTTACACTTCTTCCACTCCAATAATTTAATTTGAGGACTACAAGAATATTATATTTTTTTATTAGATTATTCTATTTTAGTAAGATCTATGTATTTAAATGATCGTCAAGAAATTTATAATATTTTCTAAAGATTTACTTTATCATATATAAATATCAGGAAAGTATATAATTATAAATTGATAGCACAGATATATAAAATGAAATCACTTTGGGAAACAAATATCTTAGGTGATCTAAATGATATATGGTAGGGTCCTAGGAGGTGTCACATATTAAAATAAAAAAATTAGCAGTTTTATTTGACCAATTAGGATATATATTAACCCACACACATGAAGAGTTCCTTCCATACAATTAGGGGGTATTATATAGAAGCTCAACACACCCATTTGTGTGTGAAAAAGTGGGAGTTACCGTGTAAAAGTTTGTATGTAATAATTTTTTGTATATTCTATTCTATGATAGAGGTTGTGTGTGATGTCATTAATTATTCATAGAGAAACAATATGGGTTATTTAAAAAACGTATAACCTAGATCTTAATAAATTATTTTATCATTACATAGAGACTGTTATATATATATGAATATTATCACATTTGTTTTAATTATACAAGGGAAAAAATTCTATAGAATGTTTCATATAGGGGTGAACACATTTTTTAATTAAGAAACAATATCTGTGATATTTTTTTGCTTCGAGTATTGACCTATAACATTATTGGACAATAAACCATATCTCCTCCTTGACATAAGCATGAAGAGAATAGCATTCCATGTACTTATAAAATGTGATGACCATAGAGATTTATAATATAATATATGTAATTTTCATTGATCATCTTCCCTAATAGGGGTGATGGGATCATAACACATTTGGTATTTTTCAAAGGATTTACACCCATAGAGGATCCCTTTGTTATATTGTTTCTTATTCTAACTGGTGGGATCATTCCAATGAATTTAAAAATCCTAAGATCATATCTATGGGTTGATCTTTGTGCTAAAAAATAGTTAACAGACCAATACTACAAGAGTGGTGGTGGTGGGTGGGGGGGTTAGTACTCATCTTTTAAGTGACCATTATGTTGATGTATGTGATTTTCAAGAGCCCATGAAATAAGGGGTTTTAAGATCCCATTTTTTATAGTTGTTAATAATAAAAATATATTAAAAATAAAACTCATTTAAAAGAAATCATATGAAGAATATTTTTGAATATTTTAACATTAATTAGGTTTTGATACTAGATAGATCAATATATTATTTAATGTTGAACGTTTAGATAAATTATAAGAGTTTCCTAGATTTCTAATCAACGCAATTATTTTATGGAATATAGGGGTATATGATCATTTTAAATAAAAAAAATACTAATTAGTGAGACTCTATTTTATGACTAAACTCATATCCATTATACATATGACAATCCTATGATATTTTTTTCTTTAATACTATATATTTTTTTTGTAGATTTTAAATTTTTTTTTGTTTTTAATGTTTTTATTATTCTATAATTTTAGAATTCAATCCGGTTACACCATAATGGGTGTTTGGGTGATTTATAGTTATGTAAAGTAGTAGGTTGCATTTCGGCCTAGAGAGATCATCTCATGATAGACCCTCACAGACTGGCCATGATTTAGTTTTGCTTTGGGGTGGGTGCATTCCATTATAAGAGAGGGTTCCATGTTTTAAAGGACATCCTTCATGGTAGTCACAATGCATAGAGGGATGGTCACACAAATTAGTGACATTGAGAGTTCTCCCAATATTATGTGCCTCTTTTAGATAGGAATTGTTTTAATGGGATAGAAAGGCCATGTTGAGCTGTGTTTCCATGAGTTTTTAGTTTTGTGATTTTCTATTTCATCCCCTATTAAATTTTAAGGTGTTTTGGACATTATTTCAATCATTTTTCCCACAAATAGAGTAAATGATATCCCTTGAGGGCATCATCATTATTCCCTCTTGTTTCCAAGATCATGCACCTCAAATTTCAAGAATTTGTAATGAAAAATCTCTCATTTCTATCCTTCTCTTCATCGTACTTCAATTTAACTTTGATTTCCTTTCCTCCTATGAATTATAATGGTTGAAGATATTTAATATTGGGTTCGCTATAGGAATAATAATTGGGATTTGGCTGTTTTTGTTTTTTGAGTTTGTTCATTTGTGATCTTATTCTTCCTCCATCAAATGAAATTGGTATTTACTTGATTGGTGTAGGTTTTTTGAAATTACTTTATTTAACAATTTTATGAGATGCTTGAGTGTTTTAATCTCAACACTTATAAAATTATAGTTAGGTAAAATACCCTTAAAGACATTTCCAAATATTTTTTTGGGTATTACATAGTAGGAATAATGGATCTTTTGATATATTTTTAGTAATTAATATGAAACTAAATGGATTATATTTTATGTCATTGTGGAAATTCTTATGAGACACCTTTTAAAAAAATTTGATGATAAATATGCCGATTTTCACGAGCTTTTAATTTTATAGAATATGGAATTTTCTTAACTATTGATTTTAAATTACCGAAGAGTTTTGTTTTCAAGTGACTCATAAGGGAGGAAGACCTCATTTTTAAAAGTTTATATTCTTTTATTATGTTTTTTGTAACGAGTGGATTTATATAAAAAGTGCTTTGATCCTTTTAAATTAATGAGAAATATTTGGAGTTTATTGAATTTTATGAGGTGAAAAATGGTGTTCGTATTTTCTAAATAATTTACATAGGTAATTTTTTATTAATTTTCATATAAAGGATATAAATTTACTTGTATTCATAGTTTATTTTTAATTTATGTTTCTAACTTTATGAAAAAGTTTTTATTGATGTTGTGATACCATTAGCCTGGCCCCTTCTCATTTTGGTTATTCTATTGATAGTTTTCACCTATATGGGATTAGAAATTATTATTATTATTATTATTATTATTATTATTATTATTATTATTATTATTATTATTATTATGTGATTCTTAGATGATTGGGTAAAATGTTTTATTTCTTGACAATGATCTTGAGGAGATATTAGATTCACTATTTATGTTTTATCGTTGATTTATATAGTTGGATTATGCCTTGATTGTTTGCTCATATATTCTAATATAATTTTAAATATGATGGATCATTTTTTAGAATTCACCTTGATTTATTTGTTATGTGATTTACTTTTCAAATGTGTTTTTAGAAGGGTTTTCAAAATTGTTTTTGAATATAATAAAATGATTCGGTTTTGTTTCATAAACATGAGAGTATGATATTTTATTATTTTAATGTGTATTCCATTTTAAATGATGAATTTCATCCCTTGGTTGGTAAAAAGTTTTTTGGACAGAGGATTTAAAAGGAATGTTATTTTATTGTTTCAGTCATAAATATAACATTTTGATGTCCAGTTGTGTTAGTTTTCTAAAAGAGTTTGTGCTCTTAGTTTTTGAAAAAAGAATATTAATGATACAGGTTTTCATATATATTATATTTTAAAGCCCTATATTTCTAAATGATGTTCAATCAAGAATGTATATAATATTTTTATAAAATAAATTTAATAGAATTTATGGTGAAATCCTAATGGGATTGTTTAGCTCACACCCTATATAAACAGTTGTGCATGTGTATGTAGATATCATATTTTTGTATAGGTTAACAAGTTGTGATTTTAGCCTAAATATTAATCACACATTCAATTGATGGACATTTTAGATATAGTTAGAAACCATGACACTACTATAAAACCCGCCTTTAACAGTAATGTTAATTATTAGTTCTATAACAAAATGATGATAAATGGATTATTTTTTAGCCCAAAATAAAGCATGGATAAAGTTAATATTGTACCAACACATCATCTTTTATAATCGATAAAAGAGTTAATTTATTAGTGCTTTATTTTTAGCGCTAATAAAATTATTCTTTAACAATACGTTATTTTTATTGATGATAAAGGGTATATTTAATCTCCGCTTTATTTTTAGCACTGATATAGTTTATCCTTTATCAGCGCTTTAATTTTACCACTAATACAAGTTATCCTTTATCAGTGCTTTATTTTTAGTGCTGATTAATATTTAGTTAAATAAAATAAAATAATTAAAAAATAAAACATAAAATATGTGTTTATTAAAAAAATCAAATTTTATTAATTAAATAATTATTGATAAAAATTAATAGATTTATTATACATTATTAATTATTAAACATTTTATTAATTAGATAATTATGATAATTAATATTACAAAATTGTATATATTAAATATATTGAAATATATATGTTAATTTATATAAATATGATTTATATGTTACAAAACATATATACACTTTACATTAAATAGTCATATATTTATTGAATAATGGTTTATAATAAAAAATTAATATGAATTAAAAATATTTACTATAATTGCATAGTACTCAACATATAAATGAATATTGTTTGATTTTTCAATTTATCATCGTTCAAATATATGTTATACTGATTTTAAATATACATAATTAATGCAATTTTATATAGAACGCACAAACACCAATCTTATCCATTTTTCCAATATTATTGAGGTTTAATTATTCATAATTTATTCAATTTCACTCAATTTTAACATAGATTCATGCACTTAAAAGGATATATTCATTAATAATGTAAATATATATTTCTAAAAAATATTTAAAACTAAATATATTTATAAATGTACAATCACTATATTTATACAATTATATATTTATAAATATAAATAAATAAATATTTTTTGAAAGCATTTAAATAATTAAAAATAAATAATTATGTATATTTAAATAAATAATAATTTTATAATAAATATACTTAAAAACTTAATATATTTAATATATTTATATTTATATATAAATTAATTAAATATATATGTATAATTATATAAATATATATAATGATGTAAATAATAATTTTAAAAAATATTTCTACAATTTAAAATAAATAATTATAAAATTACAAAAAAAATATATTTTAAAAGGAATATATTTACTATTTTGATATATATATATATAATGTATTTTTTTAATGTTTAAAACTATTTTATTTGTATTTATAATTATAAATCATTTTATAGTGATTCATTAAAAAGTACTGATAAATGAATATTTATCAACGTGGAAAAAGTGCTGATAAAGATAAGGAATTATTAGTGCTAAATTAAGAAATGATAAAATGAATGTTTATCAGTGCTCTAATTATTTCATTGATAAATATTGGTTTTATCAACGCTAAAAAAGTGCTGATAAATAATCCTTTTATCAGTGATTATGTTATAAGACCTCATAAAAGGGTCATTTATCAGTACTTATTTATATGCACTGATAAAAGTGTCTTGATGTATTTTAAAAATCCAAACCATTTTACAACTCATCGCGATATCAGGATATTTCTTCGGAAGGCACTAGCTGCTAGCGCTCCTCCTCGGCGAATTGATGCTCGAATCACACTACTAGACTATTGTTGATGCTCCAGTTTCATGAATATCTTGGCTTCCATAAGGTTTTGGATTGCGGTTACGATGTGGGTGGGTTTTTTCATCACTTTTGGAAATTTTTCCTCCTGAGGTAGGTGGTTCCATGACCTAACAATTTTAGATCATTAAATTTTCATTCATGGTTAATTTTCACAATCTCTATAGTTTATTTTGGTTGTGCGAACATGTTTTGTAAATGCATTGATATGAATTTGTGTTGAAAACAAATTTTCTAAAGATAAATTGTTATGTTTCTATATAGGCCTTATTGTGAAAAATTAGTGGAAGGGTTCAATTAATTGTTTGAGTAGTGCAAAATGTGTTTTTGTGGGTTCTTAATGTGCACGTGTTTAGAAAAAGGATTTTTAATGGGAAATGGTTCATTTTAGGAATGTTAATCTTGTGGTGTGCTTTTGATTATGAATTCTGAAGTGTTTAAATAATGAATAATTTCTTTTAGAAAAGAAATTTGAGCTGTTGAAATTGTGTATTAAATGGAGTGAATGATGTGAAATGTTTTTTTGAATGTTTTGTCTTGATTTGTTTTGAGTTTGGGTTTTGAAACAGAAAATGGCTATATTGTGTGTGTGTGTGTGTGTGCGTGTTTTTTAGTGTAGTGTTTAGTGGAATGGTTTTATGGGTTATTTGAAATGTGAAAATAATTTTTTGAAAGGAACATAAATGTGGATAGGTTTTGAATTATGTTCTTAAAGGAAATTGGCAAAATTTTCCATGATGAAAATATTGTACCATTTTTTAATGTACATTATTATAAATAATGGATGAAAGGGTTTGAAAATGATTTTGGGTTGTGAACATATTTGTAAAAAAGGATATTATATGGAATTTATTACGAATTGGAGAAAACTCTATTTTTTTAATTGGGAGTGTTCTATAAAATTGTTAATAGATATATTAAATTATATAAGTGTTGCAAATTTTGTTTGATGCAGTTATGTGCTGCATTTGGTTTTAAAAGTAGCGTGTTCATGTGAGCTTGGGTGTGCTTTTGATGTAAAGAATTGCAGTTCCTCTGGGTGTTATTTTAGAAAACATTTTAAATGAATTATTAACATACAGAATAGGATTGAGGCATGTTTTTGAAATGATATGGTGTGAGTATGTTTTCAAATATGGTTGGGGTGTGCAAGTAGTGTCACACTGTATTTATTTTTTTGGCATGAATTGCATTTGTAAATGTGTTGTGTTAGCAACATGTGAATGTGTAACTTGATTGAGCACAAATAAAATGGAATCCTGGTAAACTGTGAAAATTTATTGTGTTGTGTTAGTGAATCTTGATGTTTTCACATTAAAATAATTTTCTATAGAATTAATGTTTTGTATCACATTTATGTTTAATTTCTCTATTTTTATTATTACTCACATAATAATTGTTTTTTATACAGGTTGATTTTTTTGTTCGGTATGGGTTTCTCTATCTAATATTCATGCTTCTTCTCCTGTAAAATCATTTCACCCATGTAGTGGTGAATTTATCACTTTCTTTCAAGTTTCCTCCACATCCTTTTCAGGAAGTGAAAAAAGCTACCTCTACTCAATCACAGAGGTAACATTGATTTTTTCATAGTAAAAGGATTGTCCATATTATTAATATATTGTTTCATATTTATTTTTAATCCATTTATTTTAGATATTACACACATAATAATTTTTTTCTTTTACAGATGGATTGTTATGCTGGACTTGGGGCACTCTGTCCAAATTTCATACTCCTTATCCCTAAAAATCTTTTCACCCATGCAGTGGTTCATTTATCACTTTCTTTCATGTAACCTCCACTACCTTTTCATGAAGAGAAACGATGCTGCCTATGATCAATCATAGAGGTAATCATGATTTTTACATTGTAAAATCATTGTCCATAGAATTAATGTATTTTTTCATATTGATTCTAATTCATTTCATTTTAGAATTAGTCATATAATAATTGTTTTCTTATACAAGTGGATTTTTTTAGTTGAGATAGGGTGATCTATCCAAATTTCATGCTTCATTCCCCATAAAATATTTTCTCCATTACAGTGGTGCATTTATCACCTTCTTTAAAGTTACCTACACTTCCTTTGCAGGAAGAGAAATGATGCTACCTCATCTCAATCAAAAAGGTAATATTGATGTTTACAAAGTAAAATTATTGTCTATATAATTAATTTATTGATTCATATTTATGCTTAATTCATTTCTCCTTAGTATTACTCGTATAATAATTTATTTCTTATAAATGTGGATTCTTTTCTTCAACTTGATGTGGTTTGTTCGATGCTTCTCATGCATTTTTGGTAGTTCGTCAATGAAAGTAAATCGATATCATGAAAACATTTAGAGTTAGAATTGTTTTATAATGAATATAATAATTTTTATTTATATAATTATATAAAACAGTGTTTGAAATTTCTACAATATAATGTTTTTCTAGTATTTTTGTTTTATATTTCATTTCATTTATATTTTGTATTGGGAATTGTTTTTTTAATATATCTAGTGTTTTTCTAGTGCATTTAGTGCTACTGTTTTCTGTTACAGAAGATTGCAGTAGGGATTTTTATTAGTTCTTTTGAAAGCCCTGATAAATAAATCATTTAGTGGTGCTTTATAAAGTGCTGAGAAAATTCATTGGATTGTAATATCGCTCACGTCATTAGCACTTTTCTACCACTGATAAAGGCCATTTCTAGAACTGATCAAGGCTTTTTTGTAGTAGTGTGGGTTTTATGGAGACATTCAAGAAATGGATTGAGTTGTTTAATTATTTTGCGAAACTTATGTAACAACAATTTTGGATAGGTTTATTTTTATTATAAAATATTGTTTTGGTGATCATGTTATATATATTTTATATCCCCTTTAGGTTTGGACCTTGTAAAGTATTATTATGGATATTTATCATTTAAAAAATTTAATTTGATCACATATGTTTATTATGACTACTTTTAATTTTAATTTTTTCTTATGCCATGTTTGGCTTGTTTGTTTATTTTTACTTTATTATTTTATGTGCATGGATGTCTAATTCATAAAAAGGAAATTCCTTATTCCCATTAATGTCCACTTATTTTTTATTATTATACTAGGTTTAAACCATTCTATAGTTTGTATTCTGGTTTCTTATACTTTAGTTTCTAGCCATTAGGGACTGGGAATACCCAATGGGAATTATGGATGATTGATCAGGGTGCCATGTAAAGTGAATCCAATTTTGTTATAATTTTTTTATTAAATCAATCTTATTATTTGGAATGTCTTTTAGAATAAATAAAGGACTATTAGAAATTAGGATGGTGGTCATGAGAAGGTGAATAATCACCACCTTTCAAGATGAAATTTGAGTTATGATAGGTAAATTGGATATTCATCTGTAATTTGAATTTTGGTATTGATTATTTTGATTTTTTTGATCTATATTTAATTATATAATATAATTTTGGGGTTCCTTTAAGAGTTAGGGTGAGTATGAAAAAGAATATGAGTATCATGGTCAGATGAAATGATCTGGAAAACTATTTAAAGGGAAAATATACATTACTAGAAAAACCATAGAGTTAGACCTATGATCAGAACAAGGTTGACCAAACCATGTAACCGGGTTATTCACAATAGTACATCCATCCTATAACTATTTCTAGACTTATTTTGATACATGATTTCTTATTAAGTGATTTCCATTTGTTAAAGATAAATATAATAGGGTTTTATGATGTATGAATATTTTTTAGATTTTTTATTAGAAGGTGTTTGTGATTTTCAGAAGGATTTTATGAAATTTTATGATTCTTAATCCAGTTTTGAGGGTTTGTTAAAATTTTCAATTCCATGTCTTTTTTGTTTTTTAAACCAAGTGATATGGTTTATTTTCAAAGAATTTTGATTCAAAGAAATGTTTTAATTTTTTTTAACATCTATATATAATTCATAAAATTTATTGAATTAAAAATTAACATCATTATTTTTTTTTGATTTTGTGATGTAATCGATATATTATTTTAGAAATAAATGAGAACACTATGATATTCTAATTGGTTATTAATTTCAATTATAGTTATGTTTTTTAAATCCTGTCTGAGTATTTAGAAAATCCATTATATGGATATTAGGATTTTAACACTTTAAAGAGTTGTGTAATGGTTCCTTTTGAGTTTTGAAAATAAATTTAAATGTTTTCAATGTGTATGTGATTTTATAAAATGTGTTTTTACACTATATTAAATCATTACCATTTAAAATAAATAAAATTTAATTTTTTTTTCCTAAGTAGTTTTTAATTTTTTTAATCCCTTACTTGCAAACAATATTTTTTATTTTATGTATGAATCATGAAGGAGTTGGATCTAGGGTTAATGCTATTTAGTGTTTTATTATTATAATGGTATTCACATAATATTTAAATTAAATTTCTAAATAAGATCCTTAGGTTGATTAATCTTATCATTTAGGTGGTATCCTTTCAGTTATTGAATTTATCCTCACTATAAATAGAGTGGAAGAACTAAAAACATCAACATTTATGGACTTATTGAGTAATTTTATATATACATTCATTGGTGATCAAGGTTTTCTCTGGGATATCGAGTCGTAAGATAGAATTGAGTGAAACTAAAAATCTATGAAAATCCTTGGTACTTCAATTTTGAGGGATATATAATTTAAGATCTTTCATCAGGGTGTTTAAATGGAGAAGTAATGTGTTGATAGTTTCTTGAATTTCACATTATTTCCTCCCAATATAATCACTAATGACCATTTGAGATATTATTTACTTGAGAGAGGTCCTTATCCCTAATTCAGAGGAGTTATGCTGAATTTTTACTCATATCATATTATTAATTTATTGATATTGATTCTTAGGCATTACTGAGACTTAGATGACTATTTGGTTTTAGGATTTATGATCAATGAGTTTAGAGTTTTTGAGACTTTAGTGTAAATTCTAGATTAGTGCATCTATTAATTATTTAATCCATAATTTTTTGTGTATGTGTTCCTTAATTTTGTTTATAATCATCCCTCATTTATATATTGTTCCAATTTAGGGTTTTTTTTGTGATATCAGCCACATGTTGCTTTTTTTTTCCGCGAGTTGTTCACGGGAAGCCTTGGGTACATGTTTGGGCATCTGGGAAGAGATCAATGCTAATATAGTTTTTATAAAGATGGTACATGGTTTGATATTGATCCCTATTTGGGTTTATATTAAGTACCCCATGATATGATGTTCATAGATCTTGTTACCCTTTAATATTGATTTTTATTTTAGAATGAGGGTTGAATCTAATGGTTTCTCATTATTGAGGCATGTTTTTGTTGAATGTATCTCTTATATTTTTATTTTTCAAGATATAAATTTATTTTTATACCTTTTATTATAGGTTTTATTAGGTACTATTATAGGTGGTATACCCTTATAGAATTGTGAACATGTTTTTGGACGATTATTTTTATTTGATATAGGATTAATGATTCCATTGAGGCATTTTAGGGAAACATGTTGGCTACAGTGATAACCTTGTGGTTTGAATGTTTATTCTTAGTGTCACAATTTTATATGAATTTTAAGTGGTTGGGAAACATATTAAAACTATCTATAATCTTTCATCTTGATTTTTTATGATAGTGATATGAATAATTTTTATATATGTTTGATGGTGTTGTGTATTAGTTCATTTTAATTTGGTATGTTGTGTAATTTTCGTATTCTATTTTCGTAAAATATGTCTATCATTTCCCCTTCCATCCCACCCCTTATGTATGGTAGTGAGGTTTTGTTTTCACATTACATATACTTTTCACTATGATTTTTTGGGGTATAAAGTGTCATGGTGGGTAGAATTGTGACACACCCTTATCACTGTGGTATATAATACTATATAATTTTTAGATGATGTGAAAATTTTTGGAGTTTAAATTTATTTGAGAAATAATGTTTTTCATGATAGAATTGTTTATACAAAAAGGGTAGGTAATGATTAAATGTATTTTTCGGTGAACAATAGTTCTAAACATCAATGAGTTTCCCCATGACCCATATATGTCATGCCACAACATCACCATGATAGAACATTCACAATTCTATATGTATTCAGGGAGGGTTCTTAATATTGTGAGATAGGGTTCCATTCTACGATGGCTTTCCCATAATGAAGAATTCCATTCATTAATGTGAATTGGTTGGTGATACCATGATTCTATGACTCTTTGAGGAAGTATTGTTTCAATGCAACATGTGAGGTCACACCATGATGTGTTGGGGCCATTTTTTAATGTTTGGATTTTCTAGTTCCACCGTTGTTTGATTTTAGGGGGGGGGGGTTTCCCTTTACCATCTACTCTAAATTAGATGATATATAGGATGGACTATATGTTTTTCATCCTCCTTCATACTTTTCCAATTTCAACCATTTCTTCATGGTAAACCAATCATCTCTTCTTTTCCTCTTTTTACAATCATTTGACCTAAGATTCATTTTCTATTATAAACCCTAAAGGATTGGTAGGTAATATTACTTCGTAGTTCCTTGAAATGTGTGTTCTATTTTTAAGAATCACTATTTCTAGGCGGTTTCCATTGGATTTTTTTGTGGAACTGGAAACATCCAACAGTTCTTTATCCAAAGGTTACCTACTTTCCAAAGGCAAGAATTTGGTAAGTTTGAACTTTACAATACTTAAGAACATGCCTTTTTAGGGAGGACGGGAGGTTGGACTCATCACACCCATTTGGGGGGAATTATTTTCTACTCTAGGACACTATTTGTAAATTTAAAATATTTCCATAAATCCATATTAATTCACCAAGCATAACATAAGTTTCCCTGGGAATTTACAATCACTTATTAACACGTGTAAAATTTAGAATCATCAAAATGCATTCAAGGTTCTTCATTAATGGAAATATCTATATGTATTAGAGGTTTTCAATCAATGATATCCTCTAATATACTAATTAGAGATTCTTTCAATCATCGTTGTGATGATACAGGTTTTTAAGCCACTTAGTGGGGCACTCTGGAATTTATTATCATCCAGGGAGACAAAGGTTTTGTTTGATTTTGGGATCATGCCCATAAAATAGGATACCTACGTATCCATGAAAAAGGAATCAAAACCACCGTATTTTGGTGCCACTGAATAGGACACATCATACCTTTTTTGGTCATGTGATAAAGACCTAGCCATATAGTTTAATGTCATGTGGTATGGACATCTATGTAGAAGGTGCTTAGTTAAAACATAGTGTGGGACTTATACTAAACCGGCTCAATGAACATTTGAAAGAATATGGGTTTCCAATTAGGATCAGACCCTGTTGGGAATATGGACCACGGAGAATAGGGTTGATTTAGGGTATTCGGTTTGATCTTCAAGGAGGTTTCCTACGTATCCCATATATATATGGGAATCAAAACCCACATAGTTTGATAAGCCTCAAAAGAGAGTATGGTCCTTTGAGAGATATGAGTTTGGACTTACTTATTGAAAAGGATGCCTTGATGATTTGGTGTTTAATTTGGGGATTATTCCTAAGGAGGATTCCCATATTAAGGGAATTAGGGTTGGATTCCAATGGAGGATATCCAGTGAGCTCGGGCCCTAAAAAGGCTTCCTACGTATCTTGGTTTGAACATGAATTTGAGTTCTCGTAGTTCATTCAATCGTTCAAAAGTTGTAACCCTGTAAAATCTCTAAGCTGACGTGATTCATGCTTAATGTGATAAACAAGAGAATTCCAATGATTCAACAAAGGAATTCACACTTTCAAATTTTCCCTCCTCTACTGGTGGATGAGGGCGCACATATGGAAGCGAGGGTGGATGAGGTCAAGGCGATCGTGGAAGATAGAGAGGCGATGAGCCTTCCCTCTATTCAATATACATTGGACAAGGGTCCAATGTTTGGAGGAAGGTATTATGGTTAGGGGCTTACTCCAAGATGTATGCCGACGGTGACAAAGCCCCACAAGAGAGGGAAAGGGAAATTTAAGTCTCTATGCGCATCTCGCCTATGGTCTTTGGGACCAAAGAAGACAGGAGGAGTAATGATGCTACCTCATGCAAGATAATCCATGGGCTTATGCCAAGATGGTTTCCCTAATATTTTTCCTAGTATGGGAGGGAGACTTATCCTACTCTTTCATGGTAAATAAAGGGTGAACTGTACCTTTCCTGCTAGAGACCTGAGGTTCTGTGTCATCTCTTCGAGAATGGGAGAGGCTAGGACCCAACCCTCCTCTAAACCGGGAACTTTCTAATATTTTTTCTGGGATAAAGGTCCATGTGATTATGGATATAAAAACCCACAGACACCCCATGAATCCTAACACCATTGTGAAACAGATGTGGGAAACCTCTGACTATGGAAATAAAAACCCAAATAGAAGACATGCTGATATGCCTTTCCGAAAGGTAAGATAATTTACGAGGTTTTGGTGGAGGTCCCAATAGATTCCCTTTAAAATAAGGGATCCATGGAAGAAGAAGAATTTCCATTAATGGTTATGATGACGGCTTGATGTCTTGTAAACTTAAGAGAATAAGTGAGTAAAAGAGGGGCGCCCAAGTAGGTAAAGGTGTAAAAGTATGGGCATGAAAGTACACTTGGGTGACCTGATTTTCACATAAGAGATGAACAAAATGTATGTTAACACTTGTGAAAGACCTTTCTTAAGCCTTCAAGATTATTCACAGGTGATCCCAGAAGTAGGGTGCTCACGTTCCAGTGGGACAAATGGGCGGTGTGCAAGTATTTCTGATTTGGGGAGGTTGGGTTCCCTAGGAGTGAAAGTGTTTATGGTTTTGAAACACTAAAAGGACATAAGTTCGATGATACTATGTTAAATCCTTCGATAAAGGTGTTGAAGAACTACCTTTAATGTTTTATAAGACTTGGTAGAATTACTAGGGTGAACATAGTAGTAATTGAAGTTTGGGAAAATTTTTCCATAGAAATGAGGTCCCCAAGGGTCCATTTATATGAAAAAATAGGACCTTGGGAAAAAGGAGTTTGGGCGCACAAGTAGGCTATGCGACATAATTGTGGTGCACAAGTGGTTTCACACCGGATGGGTGGCGCCCAAGTATACTTTCATGTCACCGATGATTTGGCTAGACTAGGGTGACATCTTTAGGACATAGCCAAAATTATACATTCAATCGACTCCTACATGGTGGTGCGCAGGTGTTTGTGCATAGGTAACTTCGGAGCCTCTTTAGGGTCTTATCCAAATAATTGATACATACCACATGGTTTATGCCCCTGCACCCCTACTTGGGCTTAGTGTTAGGCTGTGCTCCCAGCCGTTCATGCCATTACCTCCACTACCATCACTAACCCCCATGAAAAATACAGAGTTTCACCATGATATTTTCGAGCCTAGTTGAAATAATTTTGAGTCATGACACATGGAAATACATATTTAATTCTGTAGAAGTGCATGAAACACATTTCATGGTGTCTACAAAATCCCCCCTTATAATTTTATTCGTTTATAATGAATATAATCTCATACTAATGTAAGCATTGGGCACTTTGATGCATTTCAACATCATTTGGTCATATTTGGAGCTACATCAAGTTTGGAAGGATGCTAAAATTGTTTCCTAATCCATGAGGCCTAGAGAGAATAGTTATATTTTTTTTCTAGGGTTCTATAGGAGACCCCACAATATTTGTAACTTTTGACTGTTTATTGCTCAATATTACCTAAATCTTAAAAAAATGTACGTTTAGTGAGCTGAGACTCAACTTTTGTTCAGGGTTCCCTTTGTGGGTTTTCAATATGGTGAGTACCACATCTCTTTGCAGTTTAGATTCATGCATGTTGGACTATAAATGGGTAGGATTTAAAGTTGAATAGCTTTGACCATATACATTAAATTAGATCCCAAAAAAACTATGTGGCTAGGAATTCCTTTAATATTTTTTTAAATATTTCAAAGGGGAATCAGGAGCCATGATTTTAATGGTCACGAAATTTTAAACAAGTATCAACATAAGTGGTGTCTTTTCCAGGAACGAAGTTACCATTATTTGAAAAACCTGTTATAGGGGTCGTGTTATGCAAGGACAACTAGGGCATATGCTTCATAGCCAAATAGTGGCATCCTTTGACTGATATGCCTGTTATGTAGGCAAATTATGTAAGTCCCCCCAAGGGAACATGATACATAGTAAAAAAAATATCTTCGAAGTTTAACATTTTTCTATTGATAGATTGGGGAAAATAAGATTTGGGTGACTCAAGACCACAGTGAGTGTTTTTTCCATGGAATGGAATTTTTAGAATGAAAGGTCTATTTTATGTTGACATATTCCATTGATAGGAAAACAATTTCTATAAAAATTTAGTGTATGAGGAATGGTTAAGATTTATCTGAAAGGGGAGATTTTGATATCATATTGTGTGGTTTTAATTCATGCAGTGAAGACATTGTACTCTGTAGTTTTAAGTCATGTAGTGCGGACATTGTACTATGCAGTTTTAAGTCATGTAGTGAGGAATGTTTACTGTGAACTTTTAATTCATGCAGTGAGAAAATTATACTGTGCAGTTTTAAGTTATTTAGTGAGGAGATTGTGTGGCATTAATTGAAGGTCTTTAGCTCTGAAGAAACTTATGAAACTCTTCCAATTTCTTGATAATTTGTTTGAAAACATACTCTCATATTCAGGTATGGATGGGAAAATGGTAAACTATGATTTGAGATATTATAAATCTGAATAATGATATGGAAAAATTAGCTAAAGGAATTAGAGGGAGTTTTTTTTAATGAATGAAGTTACCATTATTTTACAAACCTATTTTGTGGGTTGTGTTATGTAAGGCCAACTGGATAATATGATGTATAGCCAAATAGTATCATCCTTTGAAGGATAGACCTGTTATGTAGGTAACTTATGCAAGGCCACCTACAGGAACATTCTTCATAGTGAGGAAAAAGAAGTCTCAGAAAATCTAACATTCTACTGATAAAAGCCGAAGAAAGTTTATGGAGATTCAGGTTTTACGAAGCAGAAAGTATGGGAAAGGTAAAAGTATTTCATATGTGGCCAAGTGGTAAGAGGTATGGTGTCTGTAGTTTTAGGTCATACGATTAAGACCAGAAAAGGTAAAAGTATTTCATATGTGGCCAAGTGGTTCCAAGGATATTTCATATTGTATTGAACACATTGTATGGTAAATGTGTAAACTATGGTCTTTAAGACTTTCAGATTGGGATAAAGATAATGGGACAAGTGTAATTGAATTTCTATTTTAAAATACATATTCTAGTATATTGTTATCAATGTTTGAAGGGGACAAAGATACTATAACCATGAACGATGTTACCATTTTTGGATAAATGTGTTATGGGGGTTGTGGTATGTAGGTCCAACTGGGGAATATGATTCAAATCCAAATAATGGAATATTTCGACTGACAGGCCTATTATGTATGAAACATACGCAAGGCCACCTAAGGGTACGTGCTACATAGTGAGGCAAAAGATTTCGCAAATATTAGCGACTCTCTCACCAGAACCGTAAGAATCATTATGAAGATCTCAAAAAATTCTAGATTATGAGTGTGAAATATGGAAGGGGTTTATTTCCAATTCATATTATAAATAATTGAACCAATATTGGCCATGAGTTTTACGTCCTTTACATAGATCTGACCTATACGTAAAATGGAGATTTTCGTTGTATCATCTGAATTAATATTTTGATGTGCATATTTAAGTCATCCAGGGAGGATATTATACTATGCAGTTTTATGTCATGCAATGAGGACATTGATAGCCCAATAAGAAATTGAAATAAATTATTTATATAAATAATCCATTTAACTAATTATTATGCCCACAAGAGCTATGCTTGGTGTGAGAAACAAGGAGCAGTAAAATATTCTTTTATAGTGTAAAGGTGACTCAAGTAAAGAATAGGGGTGCTATATTTCCATGCAGTTTAACATCATGAGGTATGGATGATAATGAATTGATGTAAAAGTAAAGACACATTGTTACTTGATTAAGGTGTAAACCCAAGTGTCACTATGTGTGTTGCTGGGGAAAGAATAATGTCATACATTGTTCATAAAACATTCCCTATGGAAATTTGATTCTTATACAAGAAATAAAGTTTTTTATCACTGCTGGGGCCAAGATTGAAGATATCAGCATCTCCACATATCTCAAATAGATGAGAATCAAGTAGTACGCAAATCTTTAAACCATTATTTCTCATGCCAATCGAGTTTGACATGAAGAATGGGGGATTTTGACACATTTTGAGGGAATGGTAAATATTAAGACATAAAATGGTATAGGTACCAAATTATATTTCTTAAGGAAACACTCTATATAGATCAGGTTCATATACAGGAGGAGAAAAGAAAAATAAAATGATTGTGTGACTATGGATGGGCACAAAATTGGAGATTTAGGTGACTCTACGTATCTCATTGAAAATGACAATCAAGACATACGTAGTTCTTGAAACTAGGTCTTTTTCCAGATCTGATTCATACATTGGAAATAGAGGGACTCATATGCTACTAAGGAGTAGCAATGATGTCAATGATGTTTGCTTTTGGAAGTTTCTAACGTCAAACAGAGAAAAATTTAGCCATACAGTTTAATGTCTTGAAACGAGGATAAATGATGTAAAGTAGGTTAACATCATGCGAAAAGGAAAAAGATAATATGCATTTTAATGTCATGTAGCATGGACGATTATGTTTGTTATGTAGTTTTATGTTTGGAAACTAAGACATTATACTCATCATTTTTATGTCTTACAGTAAGGACATTTGAACTGTGTAGTTTTAGGTCTTGCAGTGAGTACAAATGATACAACACAAAGTATTTCTTTATGAATCTTGCATTGGTTGGAGTGGTAATAAGCTCTCCATCCATTAAGATGAAGGTGTAAGTTCCATTTGAAAAGACCCTATGTATGGAATATGTTCCATATCACTTTGGCTCAAGTTTTGGAGGTTTCTTTCCTGATATCATTGGAGTCCTAAGGACCAATACCAATTCTCCTTGATGAAATGATCGGAGGGGAAAATTCTTGTTAAAAGCTCATGATATTCTATACTGATATACTTTTAGATAATGCAATGTATGAAATATTTTCTTGTCTAATAGTTCCAAATAATTGAGCCGTTTTTGAGACCTCTAATCTGTAGACAAATGATCAAAAATTGCAACTCTGAGTGAAGGCAATTTCATTTCAATTGGAAAATATGCTTCAGTTCCATATACTAATGAATAAAGAGGTTCTTGGGTAAGAGTATGGGTAGTTTTTTGATAATCCCATAATGAAATCAAAATTTCATCAAGCAGTGATTTCTTATCTTTATCCACCATCTTATAGATTATATTTGATAATGTGTTGTCGAAGGCCTCTATTTGTCAATTGGCCACTACAAGATAGTGTGATGAATGGATGAAATTGATATCATGTTCCTGATATAACTTTTTTACCTTAGCAGAAAAAAAATTGGTGCCCATGTCCATCAAAATGATATGAGGGACACCAAATCTGGTGGTGATATTATTTTTGACAAACTATCATTGATTTTGGCTCCGAAATCCTTGAGAGTTATTGCCTCATCCTATATAGAGAAGAAGTCAGTAGCAGTGAGAATATACTTGATCTACTTAGCTGTAGTTGGAGAAAAATGCCCAACTAAATCCAACCCCCTTATGGAAAATGGCAGGAGTATTTAGTTGTTTGTAGCAACTCCAGGGGTTGATGAATGATGTTGGAATTCATTTTGCAGGGATAATATTTTTTAGTGAAATTTGAACAATCCTGTGTCATTGGTGTCTAAAAGTATCCAAGCCTTCAGATCTAATAAGAGAGTTTGTGCCCAGATTGGTGGGCACCACAAACTCTTGAATGCACTTATTTTATGAAAACTGTAATATCTTCTTCATAAATACACTTGAAGAGTATTCCATCAAATCCTCTCTTGTAGAGGATCTTCTGGTGGTCTAGACTATCATTAAAAGTGAAATTGGAAGCTCTTCATCAGATCTGTTCTTTTTCATCCCTATCTGGTGGAAGTATCCCATTTTGAATATATTCCATGAGGGATGTTCTCTATCCCATGGTATGACCATATGGTTCAGAAATCGGGCTAATTTCATTAATTTCCACCATTCTGGTTTGAACAAAAGGTAAAACCACAGGACGATAGGCTATGTTGATGCCTGTCTCATCCTGATTTGGATCTTCCAAGCATGTAGTTGCATTAGCCAGTGGATCTACTTGAGATTTTTGTGATCTCGGGACATAAGACAATGTCAGATCTGAGATAAATTCATCCATTAACCCTGTGACGTAATCAACCAAAGGGATTAACTCTTCTTTTCTGATAGAATATTACCCATTAATTTGTTTGATTGCCAATTCGGAATCAACTATCACCTTGAAATGATCCATTTTCACCTGAAGGGACAATTCTAAACCTCTGATGAGATCTTGATATTTTGCCTAATTCTGGGTACCACCTTCTGACAATAAGAAGGAATACAGAAATACTGTCTTTTGGGGAAATAAGAACAATTATTAACCCATATTTATTGAGTTTAGGGTTTTCCAATTCTTTCCAAGGTTTGACTTCTGGAAGCACCATCAAATTACATTTTCCATGTTTGGGAAATATCTTGAATAGAGAAGACTACTTCAGCAGGAATTTCAGTATTAAATGACGTATCTTCCGCAGATGGATGCTCAACAAGGATATCAGAAAGAGCTAGGAATTTTATTGACTTTTGAGGCACAAACTAGATATCCAACTTTTTCAAAATAACCACCCACCATGCCGGACACCCATTAGGCATAGTACGACTGAGAATAAACTTGAGTAGATTATTTAGAGACACCAATTGGACATCATAATGTTTCAGGTAGTGCCTCAATTTCTGAACTACAAAAATATTAATGCCAGGAAACACTTTTCAATACATGAATATCGAGTTTCCACATCATGCAAAGTTCGACTAAGACAGTAAATGTAATTTTCATTCCCAACATCTTTCTTTTGGGTGAATAAGGAACCTAGTGATTGGTCGAAAGTTGTCACGTAGAGAATAAGTGGCCTTATTTCAACAGGTGACATTAATACCAGTGGAATCAAGAGATATTTATTGAAGGTATCAAATGATTATTGGTAGTCTTCATTCCATTTATAGGTGATTCCCTTCATCATTAATGTGGTGAAGGGTAAAGAAAAGCTTGTTAAATTGAAAATAAAGTGCTGAATATAGTCCAAGTGTTCTTGGAGTCCACTTAATTATTTCAAATTTCGAGGAGGTCACATACCAAGGATTGATTTTGTTTTCTCAGGATCAACTTCGATTGCATGATTGTGTACAAAGAAGCCAAGAAACATTCCTGAGGTTATCCTAAAATCACATTTCAAGGGTTTCATCTTCAAATTGAGTTGCCTATGTTTATTGAATATAGTCTCCCAATCATCCATGTGATTGGAACATTGTCTGGAATTGAAAACAAAATCATCCACATAACATTCAACAAAATTCCCGAAGAAGGGTTTGAAGATATGGTGCTTGGAACGTTGGTATGTTGCAATTTCATTATTTAAGAAAAAGGTCCTTACCTGATATAAAAACACACTTTGAGGGGCTCTGAAGGCTATAGATTCATCATACTATAGGTCCATATAAATTTTATTATACCCAAAGTAGCCATCCATGAAGGAAATAGATTCATAGCCATCTATTGCACTAATTAAAAGCTCTGTAATCGGAACTAGAAAATCAACATTAGGATAATGCCTTTTAAGATCTCTAAAATAAATTCAACTCTAATTTCTCTATTCTTATTTTTCACTAGGACATTGTTGGCCAGACATTTGGGATATTGAACTTCCCGGAAAAATTTATCCTTTTCAGCTAATCAACTTCAGCTTCAATTTTAGAGTCATGTGTTGGGTGCGTTCTTCTTGCTGCCTTTTGGAATCCATGATGTTCTTCTAGAAAAACCAAATGATAGGTGGATACATCAAGATTAAGACTTAGAATTTCTGTATAACTCCAAGAAAAAATATCTCGATGTTTCTATAGAAATTAAGTATCCACCATTTTCACTTCAGAGGTCATGGCCACAATAATTAGAGTGGAGTGTGTATCTTCTCCGCTACCCATATTTATTTCTTTGAGCTCATAAATGATGGTAGATACACCTTCATCAAATGATAGAGGAGCATCATTGACATATTCCTCTTCTTATTCATCACATCTTACCTCTTTGGTTTCAACTTTCACAGTATATGACGAGGAAAAACATCCAAAGCTAGGGGAGGAGTCAGTTTTTGAACATCCTGAAGAAGAGGCTACCATATCTGACCCTATTGATGATAAATGGTTTTCTTGTGGTAATAAAGGAGAAATAATGGATTGAGAATCATCATCTTTTTCTTCTTCTTGAATTGCTACAATTTCTTATACCGTGATTAACGAAGTAAAGGATTTTTGTAATTCAATAGATGAAATGAAGACATGTACATTTTAGATTCCATCACAACTTGGTGAATTAACAATTTCTCCCATGTGGTTAGGCTCAGTTGCTGTAATCGACATTAAGGAAGTTACAGGAAATGTTCTTGGATTTGGTTATACCCTTTAAATTTGATCGACGTGTAGCACATAATCTATATTAAAATGCATAAATCTATTTTTGGGGATCTTTTTCAGTCCATTTAGAGCATTAACTCTAGTTGTTTCCTTTCTCATGGACTTTGTTCCTTTTGTGTGTTAAAACTCTACCTCAATATATTGAGATTCACATGTTTGGAATGTAGCCTTGTCACCATACAATGTATCGATTTGACCATTGAAATAGTACTCCAAAAAATGGTTGTATGATAAAGGTATGGATTCATGTTGATGATACTAAGGCCTTCCAAGAAGAATATTGAAGACTGTGTCCTGAAGAACAACCATGAAATATGAATTAGAAAAATTATCTCCAAATAGAGTTCTGAGTGTAATCTCACCCAGAGGTTCTTTTTCATTCTTTTCATACCCTTGCAACATTAATGTGTAAGAAGATAAATCTGAATCAGTCGAGCCCCATCGACGAAGTGTACGAATGAGAATGGGTGTGACTCCAGAGCCATTATCAATGATGGATCATCAAATGTCTTTGTCATTGATCATTCCAGACAAATAAAATGGTCTTATATGTCCATTTATAACATCTTCTTCATCTTTATTTGTAAAATATATGATTGCATGACATTATGCACGATCATTCTCTATATGGTAATCCTCAGTAGCAACAAATTCGGTTTCAAACTCTTTAGGACTTGACGAAGCATCAATGAGTGCCTCTTGAAGATCTTTTGACAGATTAAAAAAATCTAGAATTGATAACATGTCTGGTATATGGGGCAATTGTTTCAATACATCATATATATGTTATATAGGTTTGGGTTTCCTAGCATGATGATGCGGTTTTGTAGGTGCATTGGAAATTGATGTCTCTGATGTAGCTATATTTTTTGTCGGAGTAGAAGTAGAAGTACTCCTAGATTTCGTAGATTAGTCCAACTTGGTCTATTCACTTTCTAAGAAGAAGATGATGTATCTTCTAATCAGTCTTCCAAAATAATTAATTTAGAACTGAACTTGTCTTTCCTGGAAGAAACTCCTTGTTCTTGTTGATCTAGCCGAAGGGATCTTCCACATGTTTCTGTAGCATATATGGCTCGATCAATGGTAGAGTCAAAATGGTGGATTCTAGAATTTCCATGTCTTCCCCTATATCCTCGACCATGTACTCTTCCAATAGTTCCCCAATTAGGTATAAAGAATTCTGGATCATTATAATCAGAATCACCATCAGTATAAGGATCCGTTAACTGGATTATGTTGATGGAAGCAAAGATCAATTCTTCATCTGATGAAGATTCTTCTTTATAGGTTAATTTTTATTATGTCATTTGGCCGGACAGTGCCCATGCTTTTGAAACAGATGTCATAAAATCTTCCAGGGTTAAGGAAAACTTTGGGCATGACACGACCTCATCTTCTTCTAACTGATATTTATCTTTATAATCACTTAATTTTATTGAGGAAATTCCTTTTGATGAAGGTGGTTTTACTATGGCAGGAGTGGAAGAAGACACAATCAGTTTTTTCAACTATTTTCATAAAATGGAATAAGACCGGTTGATAATTTTCTTGATCATCCAATCATTATATTTTTTCACATTTTTACATTTGACCTCATGACATTCAACTTATTCTTCTAGATCAGTAGCAGTAACACATGGTACTTGAGTTGAAGAAAATTTCAGTTTTACATTCCCAGAGTCTACCATCTTTTACAAGAGGTTCCTGAAAACAAAACATTCCTGGATAGGATTTCCTAAAATATGGGGAAAGGTACAATCATTCAGAATATCTTCATCTCCTTCATTATTTGGTTTCTTCGACCTTGGAAACAAAACAAATATTTTTCCAGAGATGAGATGATATAACTAGGAACCTATTAATTCCAAAAAGAATAAACATTATTCTTTAATTCCCCAACCTATTTCCTCCTTTGGTCTCCTTGATCATCTTGATGAGGCGTTCTTTGTTGTTGATGCTCAAGAGGTGGAGCCCTTCGGTTTGATGGAGTACTTTAAGTAGAAGCATCTATAGGTTCCCGCCTGAGTGTGACTGTATAAGCTTCTACATTTCCTATACTCATCCCTAGATCTGATGGAATTACATGATTTATAGCCTTAATTTCTGTAATATAGTCTTTTATCTATTGAGTGATTGAAGTTAGGTCATGTAACCCTCCTGTGTATTTCAAAGGGATAAATGTTGTGCATAACTCATCACATATATTTTCCACACAAATTGGAAGAAACTCTTCTTGAGGGAGTGTTATACTTAAGGAATATGTTAATCCTTTCCATCAAGCAATGAAATATGAAACTATTTCATTATACATTTGTTTACAATTGTTAAGATAAAAAACAATTTTTTTTGGTAGCACTGATCCTAATTGATGAATACATTTTTGAGAGAGATCATCCCATCCAATAATTGATCGATATTGTAAACTTGTATACAAGACAAAATATGGTCCTTGTAATGAATGCACAAAACATCTAATCTTAATTGCTTCTTATTGTTGAGAAGTTCCCATCATGGGATCACAATGAGAAAAAAAAATGTGTTAAGTGTTATTCTGGATCTCCCAAACCATTAAATATGGGGAATTTGGTATTCAAAAAATTTGTTGGGGGAGGAATTTCATCCACCCATTCAGGGTAAGATCTCTCTTCCTGTTGAACTGGTCCACGTCATTCCTCCATTGATTCCAATTGAGTCGTTAATGGATCAATTGTGTTCAAAAGCATTTGGGGAAAATCCGGATGAGCTGGATTCTGTGTAGGTATAGAAACTGGAGCTTCACCTCATGCAACGACTAAAAAAACCACAAATGGTGGTGCTGATATTTGCCTTGGATAACCCACGAGAAACATCCTATTAGGATATGTTTGATACTTCCTTGATTGTGAACCCAGTGGAGGTAATTCATTATTCTCATCTATAGTTACTCAAAATCCTCTTTTCTAAGGAGATCATACAAGATTTTAAAGTTGAGGACCTTCTTGGGGAGTACACCTACCAGAAATGATGTTTTAAAGCAACTCTATATTGTTTCTTTTCAACTCCTTCATTTCCTATTCTTTCTATGAAAATCACTCTTCAAGTGAAAGAGATTGACCTTCTCCAATGGAAAATTGATATGCGATCTGAATTTTTCCTTTCCCCTTGTTAGGAGCCTTTCATAGCGGGGGGAGTTGGTTATTTGAAGGCATACATAGATTCTGGGTAAGCCTCTAATTTCAGGTGTTCACACCTTCTTCAATTGCCCTGGGGTGTACCGTATTATACACAAGAACTTCATCTTCTATTTCCCCTGAACTAGACTCATTTTCTATAGCATCTTCTGTAGTGGTGTTAATGTCATTTACTGATGCATAATTCATTTATGGTATTCCATCAGTGTTTTTTCGTGATCATCTTTCTTTGTGTCTTCCATGAGACTTCATTCTCCTATAGGATGAATTCCCTGGAACCGTTTGGAAAATAGTAACCTGAAGGGAATCCCTGGATAGTTCAGTGGTACACTCTCCTTTAGGATTCTTTCCTAATCGAGAGAAAACTGAATTTGGTTGAGGAGGGGATTGCAGATGTGAAAAATCCCCCAGAAGTACAGGTTGATTCTCTTCCTGTTCTTCTTCTTCAAATATTTGAACTTTTTTGAATGAATTTGATGGTTGAATTAAATGATCCCCCAACCTTGCAAGATGGGGTTATACTAGAACTGCTATGGCTGAAATTTGTGCAACTACTCTTCTGATTTTGCAGATTTTGGTTCATACATTAGATGGGTGAATCATCTGAAAATCACCTAAATCAACTGTTTTAGAAGATCTTTATTCTATTTCATTCATTTTCATTCTCTGACGGCTGAAATCCTCTAAACGGGACACCTGCCCAAGATTCTCAGATGCTTGATGTAAAAGTAACTCAACAAATTCTTTTCTTTGGTCCTGAATCTGATGAGAACCAGTTAAGGCCTATTCTAGATCATACATTCCATTACATGCAAAATCTATTGATTATGGCTGATCATGGGTAATAACATTGCATCAGACCACTTTTGGCGGGCTTTGATAATTTTGGAGTGTAGTGAAATGCAATGCTCCATATTCAGCCCATCCTCTGATACAAACACCAGATGGAGAATCAGAAATTAACTAGAATAGACTCTTTAGAGAATTGATAAATGCATGATGAAGGGTTATCTACTGTTTTTCTAGCTTTTGATGTTGGTAGACTAAGATAAGTTCCAAGTAAATTTGGCATTGAAACCCTTCTATTACATTTACATGATTTTGATATTCATCATATGGTAATACTTTGGTTTTCAAATGACAAAGATTTTTCCATAAGTTGAGGTGGATGTCATGAATTAAATATTCTGTCATTAATTATGGAATGTTATACTGAGAATTTTTCAATGGCCAAAACATGACTGATATTTCTCCTTTGGCCAATTATTTTCTCATGTTTAACATATCTTCATCGTCTTTCAATAGAGGTTTCTCCACTTTCTCTAACCAAAGTGGATAGTCTTTATTAGAAGAATAATGACCCAAGGGAGGCTTAGAAAATGACCATTCCCTTATGATGTCTTCTGTTTGAGAAATTGTTTCACCTGTAAATGGCAAGGCATCAGACAAGATTGTATTTGTGATTAAATGTTCCTCGAGATATGATGGATTTTTCATCACAACATTTTCAATTATGAAATTGTCTTGACAATGCGAAATACTACTACAGTGAGGTCTTTCACAGAAAATTCCATAATGAAGAGGATCACCATGATGGATTACACCAAGGGATAAATCTTCTTTCTCCTTGGTCTTCTGGCCACATGGAGGGTTTCTATGGCTCTCGTTTGGAGATAAGCACTCTGGATTGACCGAACTTTCATGAATAAAGACTTGATGTTGAAGTGTCTGATGAAGAACTTTATAATTACAACTACCACTCAAAAAATTTGGTAATCAGAGGGTAGAATCTTTTGTTGCAATAGATAAATGTTTGAGGGCTCCAAGAACTCCAGCATTAAGTGGAGACAAATCGCAGCTGGACTCTTTTCTCTTCCAACAGTTTTTTGTGAGACTTTTTTTGGATGTTCTCTTATACTTATTTGGGCCACTTGCTGGGAAAAGTGGTTATCATGGGAAAGTGTATGTGCCTTCCTTGGAGTTGTTACCGAAATTGACCGATTACCTTTGATTGGAAAGGGTGTATGTTCCCGATCTTGTTGTTCTTATGACATGGGGGAGTATGCCCTATGACCCTACAGGACTGGAACATAGGTGTGTATCTGCTCTAGGATGGCATGCCGATGTGTCATCCCATGTGTGGGAACAGATTTATGTGTATGTTCCCCTGATACTGCTGATATAGTTGTTATAATATCCTTGCATGCTTCCAGAATATGGACCAAGATTTGCGTCTTCCCTTTCACCATTGATAAGATGTGTTTAGTGACTTCAGTGTCCAGAACGAGAATATATGTCCATTCTGTATCTATATTAGGTGTATGTTCCTGATCTAGTCCTCCTTTTATTTTCAAAGGATATTGGAAGTAATTATCCATGGGGGAAGAGAGTTGGGATTGCCCCAAATTTGTCGTCGGAGCTTTTTGATTGACTTCTCGAGGTTCTATTAAATGAGAATTTTGGCAGTCTTGATGAACATTGGTAGGTGTATGTGCATGCTGGATATTTCTCATCACGTATGGGTAACATATTTCCTTCAATACTAGAAAACTAGAATGATTAAAAAATTGGTTGTTGTAAATATGTGTGTGTTCCTGTTTACCCGTTGCCACCACATTAGATTGGGGATCTTATTTAAATGTATTCAGACGAGCCTGCTGACTGTTTGATAACTTCTATGCAGGTGTATGTGCCTGTTCATGGTACTCCACAAGATTTATCTTGTGGGATTTGTGGCTTGCTACCAAACAATCCTACATAGCGCAAAATTATGACGGACAGGTGTATGTGCCCACTCGTTTCTTTCCATCATGTTAAGTTGATGGACTTCTCCAGAGGAGGAAGATGTGAGAACCTACTCCCTGTTGAATGTACAATGTTTCTGGCAGTTCGTCTTGCATGCCCGGTTCTGAGAGACCTGGGCCGAACGTCCAGAGGAAACACCCTAGTCATGTTGGGGGTTTTCTACTGCACGGTTCTACTGGTGGAGATTTCTAGTGGGATTCCCCAAGAAATACTTCTTCATTATTTAATTAAGGCCTTGAGTGACTTCTTAATCCACCTCCCTATAGTACGAGTGGAATTGATTGTTTTGTTCTGGGGATAAGGACCTGAATGTGTTAAAGATAGTGGTCGGCGCCGTCTGCTTCATGATCATTGGTCGTTTTTGCCTAGATGATCGAGGATTGTTATTTACTAGGAGGGCTTTGATGGGTAGCCTCAGAAGTCAGTATTGTACTATTCTAGTGATATTACTTTACCATAACATTAGAGACCCGAAGTTGAAGAAACTGGGTTGGTGATGACATCCTTCCTGTGGATGGAGATCTAGCTTGAGCAGGGGTCAGGAAGTTCAGAGATGTTGTCTTAGAGGAAGCCATTTTTTGAATGAAGGGAATTCTGAGAAGAAAAACACGAAACAATAACAAAATCCATTAAAGCCACATCTTTTTAGATGGATACATGCATGATTGATTCCTTTGTCTGGAATTCCTTTATCAATTGATAGGGGTTTACCGGTTCTATAACATTATTAAATTGGTTAAATATTCAAGTCGGGTTCACCATTTCTATTTTGTAGTTCCTTGAACTATGTTTTCAAGATTTAGGAATCATTATTTCTAGGCGGTTTCCATTGAATTTATTTATGGAACCAGAAAAATCCAACATTTTTTTTCAAAAGGGGATCTTCTTTCCAATGGAAGGCATTCATTATGTTTGATCTTTATGATACTTAAGAACATGCGTTGGATGAGAGGATGGGAGGTCGGACCCATCACGCCCTTTTAGGGGGAACTATTGTCTACTATGGGACTCTCTTTGTAAATTTATGATATTTTCATGAATCCTTATTAATTCACCAAGCATAACATAATTTTACCTTGGAATTTACAATCACTTATTAACATGTGTAAAATTTAGAATCATCCGTATTCATTAAAGGTTATTCATTAATGGAAATATAAATATGTATTTGAGGTTTTAAATCAATGATATTCTCTAATATACTATGTAGAGATTCTTTTAATCATCGTTCTGATGATACTGGTTTTTAATCCACTCAGTGGGGCACTCTGGAATTTATTGTCACCCAGCTAGACGAAGGTTTGGTATGATTTTGGGATCGTGCCCATAAAATGGGCTACCCACGTATCATTGTAAAAGGAATCAGAACCCCCATTGTTCGGTTCCACTAAATGGGACATAATATAACTTTTAAAGTCATGTGATAAGGACTTAGCCATACAATTTAATGTCATGTGGTATGGACATCTAAGCGGAAGGTGCTTATTCAAAACCAAGTGTGAGACTTATATTGAAGCATCCCAATGAACTTTGGAAAGAATATGGGTATCCAAATAAAATTAGACCCTATTGGGAATATAGACCAAGGAGAACAGGGTTGATTTAGGGTATTGGGTTTGAACCTCAAGGAGGCTTCTTATGTATCCCATATAGATGGTATTGAAAGACCATGTAGTTCAATAAGACTCATAGGAGTGTATGGTCCTTCAATAGAGATTAGTTTGGGATTACTTCTTAAAAGGTTGCCTTGATGATTTGGGGTTTATATGGGGTATTATTTCTAAGGAGGATTCCCATATTATTGGAATTGTGGTTGGATTCCTAAGGAGGATATCCAGTGAGCTTAGACCTTGAAAAGGATTCCTATGTATCCTTGTGTGAACATGAATTAGAGTTCTCATAGTTTATTCGATTGTGAAAATCTTGTGACCATGAAAAATCTCTAAGCCCACGTGAGTCATTCTCAGTTTGAGAAACAAGAGGATATCAAAGATTCACCAAAGGTATTCACACATTCCAAATTTTCTTCCCCTGCTGGTGGAAGAGGGTGCACCTAGGGCGGCGAGGGTGGATGAGGTCGTGGAGACCGTGGAAGAGGGAGAGGCGACAAGACTTCCCTCTATTCTATTTACATTGGACAAGGGTCCAATGTTAGGAGGAAGGGATGATGGTTAGGGACTTACACCAAGATGGATTCCCATGGAGACAAAGACTATTGGGAGAGGGAAAAGGCAATGAAAGTCCGACTGCCCATCTCCCCTTTGGTCTTTTTCACGAAAGAAGAGAGGGGGAGCAATAATGCTACCTCCTCCAAGAAGATATAGGGGCTTACACACAAGATTGTTACCCTAAAATTGATCCTGTTAGGAGAGGGAGACTTCTCCTATGCTTGTATGGAAAAGAAAAGGTGAACGTAACCTTCCCTACCAAAGACCCGAGGTTCCAGGTCATCTCTTCGAGAAGGGAGAGGCCAGGACCGAACCCTCATCCAAACCAGTAACTTCCCAACACTGATTCTGGGAGAAAGGTCCATGTGACTATGGATATAAAAACCCACAGACACTCCATTATTCCTAACCCCATTTTGTATCATATGTGGGAAACCTCTGAATGTGGAAATACAAACCCAAATATTAGATACACTGATGTGCCTTTCCTAAAGGTTTGATAAGTCAAGAGTTTTTGGTGGAGGTATTAACAGAATATCTTTCCAATAAGGGAACCAAGGATGAATAATCCTTTCCATGAATAGATTTTATGAAGGCTTAATGCTTGTAAACTGATGAGAATATGTGAATCAAGGAGGGGCGCCCATGTAGGTAAAGGCGTGCATGTAAGGGCGCACAAGTACACTTGGGAAAACGGATGTTCACTTAAGCAATGAACAACCTGTATGTCAATTAATTGGTGAGACCTTGCTTAAGCCTTCAAGAGTATTCATAGGTGATCCCAGAAGTGCGGTGCTCATGTTCCTATTGGAGGAATGGGCTGTGCAATAGTATTTCTGATTTGCGGAGGTTGGGCAATTTTGGTGTGCAAGTCTTTATGGTTTTCAAACAGTAAAAGGACGTAAGTCCGATGATCCTCCCTTAAATCCTCTTTTCAAGGTGTTGAATAACAACCATGAATGTTTTAGAAGACTAGAGTGAAGTAATAGGGTGACTAGTGCAGTAATTGAGCATCGGGGAAATTCATTCATACAAATGAGGGCCCCAAGGGTCAATTTGGAGGAAAAAATAGGACATTGGGCGAAAGAAGTTTGGGAACATAAGTAGGATGCACGATAGAATTGTTGTGAAAAAGTGGTTGCACGCCGAATGGGTGGCACCCAAGTATACTTGCACACCACCGGTGATTTGGATAGACTAGGGAAACACCTTTAGACCTTAGCCAAAATTATAATTTCATTCGACTTAGGCATGGTGGCGCACAAGTGTTTGCACAGAGGTACCTTGGGAGCCGCATTAGAGACTTATCCAAAAAATTGTTCCATACCGTGGGGGATATGCCCCCGTACCCCTTCTTGGACTTAGTACCAGGCTATGGTTCCGACCCGTCATTAACCCCCATGAAAATTGTAGAGTCACACCAAGAAAGTTTCGAGCCCAGTTGAGATCATTTTGAGTAACGAAACATGGAAGTAAATCATCAATTGCAGAAAAGTGCATGAAACACATTTCATGGTGTATAAAAACATATAAATATTTTAATGATTCAATTCTTGTGGATTTATTTTTTAGGTAATTTGGTGGTCATTCTTTTCTGATATTCTACTTCCACTATCTATGGTTCACTATTTTCATAGGATTAAGGAAGGTTTTTGTTTTGTGAAATTCATTTATATAAAAATTTCATTAAGTTATTAAGTGTTCTATATTCATTTATTATTAAGTTATAACTATTTATGATACCCTTTATGGGTCTATACATAATTTTTAATATTTATATTCTTGTAATGGTGGATATTTCAACGGGTTTTTAGTAATTCATTATAAAATAAATATGTATTAGGGTAAGTGTTTTTTGAAAATTTTTATCAAACTCTTTTTAAATCAATTTGATTATAAATGAATTGATTTTTTATAGGCTTCAATTTCTCAATAATATGGACTATGTTTTCAGGGATGTTTATGAATTTAATTAGTGTTTGGTTTTCTATTTATTCATGAGTGATGAAATTCTCATTTTTAAATGTGATTATTAATGTTTTATATTTTCTGAATGGGTTATTTTAAAAATAGTAATGTGTTTGACCCTTGTTTAATTTTTGTGAATGTATTTTTAATTACAGAAAGTTTTTGAGATTTTAAAGGGAAGTTATGTTTTCTAAATTATTTGTAAATAATGTTTTTTAGAGTTGGATAATGGAGGATGTGGAATAACCTGCAATTCCATGTTGGTATTCAATGGTTTGTCAAGAACATTTTGATAAGGACTTTACTGATGTTGTGATAACCTTGAATTAATACCCTTTTAATTTTGGTTATGCATTTTATTATCTATTTATCATACCTAGGATGTGATATTATTTTTATTATGTGATGATCAAATAATTTTGAAAAAATTGGATACTTTTTGATAGGGTGTTTGAGATAAGATGAGGTTTATTATTAATGTTTTACAATTAATTTTTGTGGCAGGATTGTGGATTGTTTTTTTGGTCCCCTATATTAATTTATATCATAGGAATCCATGGTAATAATGTATATTATTAGTTTTTTTATGGTGGTGATGTTATTTAGTGACGGGTGTAGTGATAGCAACCACAACATTGACAGCATGGCATGGATATGCTGGGTATGGAAGGTGATATGACACGATCTTAGAATTTAGGGTTCTCATGGATTGGGGTTTCCATGAAGGCTATGAGTTTTTTAAATTTTGAATTTAATTTTAGCAGATTTGAATATGTATACCATGCACGATGTTTCGACTACTTTTAATCCACAAAGTGGATTATTTGAAAAAAAAATAGAATTTCAGTCAGTAGTGAACTAGATAGTGGTCATTACTAGTAAGACCCTGAAGGATATTGGGTTGGATTATTTTTTCAAATTTAAATAGGTGCCGATGATCCTTGAGCCAAGTATAATTTCATGTTATTCCAGAACTGAACAAATTTCCTGTGATCCATTTTCTCTATATAATATTTGATTTAATGTATTCAAATTCATAATTATTTTTCTCCACTTATACCCATTTGGGGTTTTTGAAACCATTTAGAATGTTGTGGCTATTTATATTATTCATCTTGGTATTATGGTTCTTTTTTGGTGATATTAATTATATTGTTTATTATTTTATTTACTTAAACAATATGTTTAGAAAAGGGATATTTGAAATTGTTTTTTAATGACGAAAAATTATTACATTTTATTTTATAAACATGAAATTACTTTTTATTATTGTTCTCAATTATTTTCTATTTGAATAAGTAGATTTTATCCTTTGGTAAATAAAATGATTATTTAAAATAGGATTTCCATGGAATGTGGTTTAATATTTATAAGCTTAAATAAAAAATTTTAAAGGATAGGTGTGCCTATTTTCCAAATATTATTTTACCCCTATTTATGAAAAAAGGATTATCTATGATACTTGATTTTTTCATACTTACATATGGAAAGCCATGTTCTCAAAATTATATTTAAAGTAGCAATTATGGAATTTTATTAGAAAAGGAATTTCATATACACTTTTATAAAATAATATTGGAATTATTTATCTAACACCTTATATACACACTTGTGAATGTACATATCGATCTCTACTTTTTATGAAAGTTCCCATGTTATCATCTAAATTGGAATATCATTCGTGTATCCTATTGATAGTGGTTTTAAATATGGTGAATGACCATAGGTCATGTGGATATTTTTAAAAAATAGATCAGGTTGTTTATTTTTTTATGATACATATATTTTGACATTTTTAGTTAGGTGTATTTTGTTTCTAGGTTTCATATTTTGGTGATCATGATATATTTATGTTATGACCCAGTATATGTTTAGGAATTTTTTAGACTAATTATGGATTTTTACTATTTATCAAATTAGTTAGATCAATTATATTGATTATGAGTCATTTGGATTATTATTGATTCTTATGAAATGTTTTGATTGTTTATTTATTTTTATATACTTTTTTTATGTTCAATGGAATGCAATGTATGAAAACACCATGAAATATTTATAGTAATTTTTATCGCTTTATTATTATTATTATAGGGTGAAACCCTTCCCAATTGTGTACTGTTGATGTCTAGGAACTAGTTTCTAGTTCATCAGTATCGAGGATAAAATTTGGTCCTTATGGAGGATTAGTTGGTGTAAGGTGTTAGGTCAAAATAGTACAGTTCATTATAATACAAATTCACATTCAATCAGATCAATTCTTGATTCACTCAAACGACTTGAAGTTATAGAGAAAGGATTATGTGAGTTCTAATATATATATTAAAATAATGGTGACTAATAACTTGTATTGATTTTATTGATGTATTATTTATATTTATTGATTTTATTATATATCTCTAAGTCATTTAGAAGAATAATGGTATGAATTTTATTCATTCTAGAGTTTGTTTTTAAAAATTAGAAAAATTTATAAAAGTCATGAGGTATAATATATTACAATGAACAGCTTAACTGAAAATGAATGATAAATCATATTAATGAAAAATTAATGACGTATAAGTTTACCATGAATGAGTTCATAAAACTATATAGTAAAGTGGTGTAAAAGGAGTTCAAGTGAGTGTAAAGAACACTAAATGTGATCTTGAAGGAGAAATTACATATATGATAATATAATTTCATTATATTAATAATAATAGTCTATTTTCAATATGTTTAATATTCAATATAATTTTCCAAAAAAGATTATGGGGTAATATAAAGGAAATGATTTGGAATTTATCTCGAGAGTTTTTTAACCGTATTTAATAAAACGAAATATTAATTTAATGATGATACCATATATCCAAATATTATTCAATGCAAGAATATTAGATTATCTTTTCATAATAATTTAATATAGATATTTTATAGTGTAGTTTTAGAAACTAATTTAATAAAAATAACAGTGTAACTTTTATATAGTTGAATTTATTGAGATTATATGTGTTTGAATTATATATATTTTTCTTGTTAATGAAAATTATTATTCTAGGAATTTTTCTTAATTTTTTTAGATCTTGTGGCTGTTATTTTAAATCTAATAGAATAAAACATAAGGTAATCATATTGACTATAAACATAATAAATTTATTACACTAGAGGATACTATAGTCGATAATTATTATTGATTTCAAGAGTAAATGTCATTACTAGTGTCTATAGGCCATATAAAGCAACGTAGCCACATCATTACTGATGATTAGAGGTCGTTTCCATATCAGTGAAGGAGAGTAAATCACGAATTGTTACAAAAATATAATACTGGAGGGAATCATTACTAGTATAGCCTAAAGGATATTCCATCTCCACCATTGGAGAAGAGTGTGTGTTAGGATGTTCCCTGAATGTGATCCATGTGGCTAAAACATCACTATTACTAGAGGCCCCTGAAAGAATCACTACCATAATTGGAGTAGATCAATGACCTTTTCACTATCACTGGTCGAACCTAAATTCCCACCACCATTCCTATAACAATAAGATAATTTCAATTTCCATTAATATCATTGGATTCACTATACGATCGAATGATTTTCACTACCAATGGTTGGGGTTTCCCTATGATTTATTGCGTCATTATTGCAAAATGGTGTCACTTAGAGCCTGGTAACTATTCCATCACCATTTATAGAGAAGTTAGAGGATCAAGAAAAAACATTTCAAATATAAAAAGGAAATTATAATAATTATATAAATCCTACAATATCTATATTTCATCATCAAACCTTACCAACTGTTGTAGTGGAATCCCTCATTCAGTGAATTTGAAAATCATAATAGAGTAAAATAATACATTTACGAGATATATGAGATTCAATTGAATGATATTTTTTAGATATTTTCATAGAAATAATTAATTTAATTCAAAGTATATAATTAATTAATGAGGATAACTTTATTATTCTATAATTGAGTTCATTTGTGAGAGAGACTTTCATAGTACAACTATATAAAATTTTAAAATAATTTTTATGATTAAGAAAAAATGTTAATGAACAATAATATTTCAAGGAAACAATTATTGTGATGATTAATGTCCATGGAAGATAAAATTATTTATTTTTTTGATATGATTTCTCTTGATACCAGCAAGATAATATTTATTATAGATGTATTGAAATTGGTTTTGATGATTTCACTGGGGAGCTAGCATAACTTGCACATGACTTCTATTACCCCGCACTCAAACTTTCTAAAGGTGGTAATATTTCATCACTTTAATTGGTGATGTTATCTCCGAGATCAAAATTGGATAATGAGATGTTATTTACTCCTTCCATTGATCCCTCCTTATATCTCGTCGTTTAGTCTGAGTGCCCCATATAGATGAAGGAATTTTTATGGAACACATTCTGAGTTCCATCTCAATGTACATGTTAGTTAATTACACAACTTTGGTCTCAATAGGGCTACAACCTTCATCCAGGAAAGTAGTCACATTGGGAACATTTGGGTTTTTCTATAAGTTGTATATATTGGGAACTTGTAAATATTATTCTTTAAATGGAATCTCATACGAGTAATTTTAGGTGAAGAACCCATGGAATCCTATGTAGATCATGAGGTAACTGTGGAAAGATATGTATATATTTCAATTATAATTACTTTAGGCATCCCATGTATATTTCATGTGGTAGGTATTATGGATTTGTTACAAGTTTATCAGCTTTAAGGTATTGGAAAAGGGATAATGTCATGTTGGAATAAGATGAGAATAATTTGAACATCAAGTGGGGATGATTAAAGTGTAGGTTTAACATCTTTTTATAACAATGTGGATGTATATTTAATGTCTTGGTGGGAAAATATGGGTGCATGTTTAATTTATTATGATGATGAGATATGTGCTGGTTTAACATCTTATATGGATGATATGTGAACATGTTTAATGACTTTTGGGGACACAATGGGTGTAGGTTTCACTTCTTGAGGGGAAATATGGGAATGTACTATTGAGGAAGATCAATGGAGTTTCCTCCTTAAGAGGGAGGATGTACCACATGGATAGTAGATAAGGATGTCCTATTTATGTATATCGAGAGAGTTGTGTCCCTAGTAAAGAAGATTTCACACCTAGATGGAAGATCCAGAAGCCCTATTGAGATAGATTAGTAGTGGTGTGTCCCTAGGATGGAATATTTCACACCTGGATGGTTGATCAAGATGGAATATCATGGATAATTAGTGATGATGTGTCTCCAAGAGGAAATATTTCACACTTGGATGGTATATCAGGACTCCTTATTTATTTTTATTAGTGTTGGTTTGTCCCTATGTGGGATGATATCACAGCTGGATGATAGACCAGGATTCCCTATTGTGGTGTATCTATGGAGGCGTGTCCCTAGGAGGGAATATATCACACCTGGGTGATGTATCAGGATTCCCTATTGAGGAAAATTATGGAGGTGTGTCCCTCGGAGGGATGATGTCACACCTCGATTATGGTTTTTGGGAATGAATCTCAAGGAGGCATCATATATATCCTTTTTATGATACAGAGATCAAAACCCATGTAGTACAATGCCACAATTTAATTTTGTGTGACAGGACTGATCCTTTCCATTTAACATTATGCATTAAGGACACTAATATCATGGAAGGAGTGCCGGTGAGGGATGGTGTGGGGATTATGCATGGAATATTTCTTATGTGGGTTTCTTATATCCAAGAGTAGGGAAGATTTTGTAATCCCAAGATGATCATACACAGTGAATCTAGTGTTTATCACATAGTGTAAGGCTACAGTTTTATGTCAGGTGATGTGGAAGGTTTTGTGAAGATTAATAGTGTATGAGTAGGACATGAAGCTACGCTTTAATACATCATGATCATTGGACATGAAGGGTGGGGTCACTTATTGAGGTAGACTATGTTAAAGTGAAAGGAATATTCATAAGTAATATCTATTGATATAGATGTTAATTTTCCCTTGACAATTCTACCTATAAGGCTTATGAGACCACTACTCGTGCACCTCTATGTGGGACGTAGAGTTGGTACTTCCATGGTGGTGTTTCCATCAGGAGGCTTGACGTTAAGGCCTTTATTCTTATAGGTAATAGGTGTTAGGGTCCCTAATATTAGAATAAACATATAAGATAAAGGACCTATCCATACTTGGAGTAAAGATAGAGGATAGATGAGGGGGTAGTACCAATCACAAATGCATATGAGGTGTGGCTAATCTAGTACTACATTGGTATGGGGGTTTTGGGCACTCATCCTTTGTGAAAGGGTGTCATAAGATCCAAGTAACCATGAACCGGCCCGAGGAATGTTATTTGTGAATATTGGGACCATGTTTCATGAATATTAGGGACCTCATAGATGTCATGGTTTTAGAAAGTGTGTATGATTCTAGAAATTGGGTGATATGTCCTTAGGGTAAAGTCATGGTTCCCATGGTGTTATCTTCATAAAGGGTAAGTGGGTAATGAAACACCAAGTTTCTCAGGCAGTATTCTTCTTACACAACGGGCATGGAACATCACAAAAGGAATTTCCAAATTGGGTGATGGTTCTAAAGAACCTGACGAAGGAATCTTCTCCAAATATTCATACCATAGGGGATCAATTTCTATTTCACTTGGGGAGATCTAGACTATCATGAACACAACATGTCACTTAGAAGTTAAAATATCTCACATCCCATAAAATTTTAGACATATGTGGGTATTTATAGGCTGTGTGTTTGATGATGGATTGATTCTTTCAAAAAGATTTATGATTTTCATGTTTGGATATTGATCAATGATCCTAAATGAAGTTGAGTAGAGGTCTTCATAAACCCTCTATGTGAAATGGGGATCCACTACTCATATTTTGACACTATGACGAGATTACCATCAGGTATCTACATGTTTAGGACCTTCCTAAGATTCATTCATTTTTGAAGGTGGTGAATTTCATGAATCCAATCCCTCAGATGGATTTTTACATCATTTTGGCTTGGATTTTCTCTGATCTAGAAATAATCTATTTGACCACTCCATTGACATGTGTATATAGACTTCAAAAAATAACCCCTTTATAATTGGAGCTTATGGGGAAAGGGGGGGTCGTACTATGATGGAAAACACACAAAAAATTGGTATTTTCCCCCCATTTTTGAAGAAAATCTATGGAGACCTATCGTGATGGTCACTCAAAAATCCCAATCATAAACCGTAGGTGTCCACATTCCTAAAAATATTTAAGGGGACACTTAGGGGACTAAATTTCTATTTTTGAAATGAGAATCCCATGACATCTATTTTTTTATCTTTTTACCTTTTTTAGTACTTTATGATTCTAATCCCTATTTCTTGTGAATCTAGAAACCACTGTCAACTTACATTCATGAATACTGTTTTATGAACTATGTTTCACGATCCCAAACTTCAAAAAATTACCACCGTGCACCAAAAGTTTATAAAGTAAACTCTATGAGAAAATAATTGCAAACCAGACATAGAAAAATATTCATTATCCTACTAAATGTCCACTGAAGGTGCCAACTATGCAACCAATCATTAGGAAGAGATGTCGAGTAACATGATGATCATGTAGAGAATTCAGAGTGCATCAGACCATTATACACTCATTATGCTGCTGATAGAGGCTCAACAAGATTATCACCTTGTCAAGAGGATATCCCTTTCTTATATAGGGTTTATGGTAGGTGTATTCATCACTAAGGAAAGTATAGGTGAGCCTTATTATTGGTTTGGGAGGATGCCTATATAGTACTAGTGGTGTATTGATGATGGGAGAAAGTCCTAGAGGATCATGCATCACTCACGGAACACTCTCTCTAAAACCATTTCGAAAACAAAAATGTGGTGATGTTGGAGGAAGAGACACACACCCCCTTGTAGTAAGATTTGATTCAATAGGTGAGGTTGCGGGATCTACTCAAGGGATGGATGATAAAATGGACCCATTCTAGGGATGAAACATCATAGATGAATGGTATGATGCTTATTGGGCATGGACATCTTTCCATGAGTTTGAGGCTAAGATAAATATGTTAAGGATCTATAAGGCAACATGCGTTTCAAAATTACCCTTCTACTACCACCTTGATATAACACAAAATCTACTAATATAGTGTTCATCAGGGACCAATATATTCAATTTGTATCATGGGGAGTTTGGAATCAGCTTAGGCGATCTTCATCAAATTAATGGGATCCCATTTCAAGGAGCCATGTATGATTAGTTCCTCCCCACTGATAATGCATCATAAAACTAGGATTAGATGTCATCCCTTATGTGGGAATTGTTATGTTAGGTGAAGGGGACCAGCGAACACAAGCAAGAAATGAAGGACATCCAATTCAAGTGGTTTTTTAGATATTTTATACCTAATGCAGTGGAAAAACAACTAGGTAGGATGTGTACATGCCGTATGGAATTCTAGTGGGTTTAAATAGAAATCTTACTATAGGACTCTAGAGGTGCGAAAATGATAGCTCTTGGGGAAATATTGTGAAGTGTAGATACCTTATGGTAAAATTGTAAAGTGTTATGATCACATTTATTTATAATTTTATTCTACCATTGAGGGATGTACACATGTAAAATTGGCCTCTGAGCGGAATCCCTCATGCATTGTGCCGCGCTAGGGTATTTTCTCAGTGGCTTTCCTGATGGGGGAGGCTCGTCCCGTCGAGTGGACGGTTCTTCGACATCACATCCCCATATCATTCTCTTTATTCTATTTCCATTTCAAGTTTGGAGGCTTTGTGTTTGTATTAAGTATTTGAGGTTGGAAGCTTTGTCGGTGTCATCATCGGTGTGACTAGTTCTTCTCCGCAGGCCCCTTCTGCTTCCCACATTCAGTCCGGTGTGGAATCCAGTGAGGGTTCGTCTATGTTTGGATCTATCTCGATCCAAGCATAGAGTGTAGTGCTATCTCAGATCTACTCAGTTTCTCTTAATAGAGACACTCCCTCAAGGTGCGGTCGGGTCTTCCAGTCCAGGGTGACTAAGATTCGACTTCATTCTCTCTGGTTTGTCTTCCTCCTCAGTTTTCTGCAATTTGGTGTCGAATGGTGTCTTGCAGATGCAGTGGGGTTTCTGTCTTCAGTTCCAATTACAGGTTATAGTCTTCAATAGAGGTCGAATGTTTGTTTCTAATATTGGTGGTTCGATGGGATTGTATTAGTCTAGGATGAGGAATTAGAGGGAGAATTATTCACTAACGGTTCTGATGTGGATTGTGTGAAGCTTTGGGTGTGTTCGACATTGTGTTCTTAGATCTGATCAAGGAATATGGGATGTTTCCATGTCAGAGGTTGATGAGATTATGGAGTTCGGTTATGACTAGAAGTGTCTGAAGAAACCTCTGTATTTCCATCCATGGGAATATGTGCTCTTCACCAAATGAGGTTTCAAATGCAGCCATTAGAATCTGCAGGTTCCAACTCATGAGGCTTCTTCAATTGATTTTCATGGGTTATATTGTTGTTTTTCTTGGTATTTGGTCTATTTTATTATGATGTGAATTTGACATTGGCCTAGGAGGTCCTCTTCTCAATGTATTTGGCACCCAATTTTCATTAAGGAGATGTTTCAGATGAGGTGTAGGGAAATTATTTTTCGATATTTCATGGCTATACGGAATCAGATTTTTGAGAGGGTATGGATTTTTCCATCAGTTTCATGCCTGTGTGCTTTTTCATGGGACAATTATTCATTCATATTTGAGATAGTGGATGTGGGGTTTAATTTTTTTGTCTTTGGGAGAATCTTTCCTCTTGTAGTGTGGGTGGTTTTCGGTCATGCGATTTTGGTCTGTTGAGGCTATTTGTTTTGTCAAATTCTTTGATGTCATGGGTTCCCCATCACCCATTAAAATGGGTCTATCTCAATAAAAAAATAATTTTTATTCAGGGATGTAGACATGGGTGTGTGAATGAGCACTTTCAATATGGAGACCATGATGGTGATGAGGTAGCGCATCAACCTGGATCTCCATGTATTGGGGAGGCTATATAAGATTATCCACCACATCAATCAAGGGCAGAAATATATTCATCTATGTGGGACCCTCTAATTATTTTGGGGGGATACAAATACCTGAACCCTACCTCCCCTCCTAGTACGAACTTCTGACCCTAAATTCTAAACATCATCAAGTATCTCCCACTATAATCAGGCCCTCTGGATGTGTTGGATGGGTCAGGGTAGTAGATCAATTAATATTTCATCCATTCCCCCTTCAAATAGTGATAGTGACTGATGATGGAATGCGGACCATCAAGGAATGGTCATACCTCTAGGCATTCTAATGTGGGAGAACTATTGGAGAGGGTTGAATAAAAAGTGTTATTTTAATACATAAGACATGTACCAGTTGACGAGGTAGTTCCAATTCTTACAATGGATAACCCTAAAGGTGTAAATGGTGGTGTGTCATGAGTTGCAACCATAAAACATAATGTAAATATAGAACCTGTTCATTCATGAGTATGGGAAAGGGAAGAACACGTTTCCACTCTCTACCACCTCATATGGACACATCTAGGAATATGTTCTTATTTGGGATAGAGTATATCACAGGGAGATGCTGAGGAACTGATGCACTTGGTCCAATTAAGGAGAGGCCTCAAAATTATGGGGTCAAGGGTGAGAGGTGGTTGAATCATGTCATGGAGGTAGGATTATCTCGATGGGAAAAGTTGTGGCAGGTGTAGAGTCAGGAATCTGTGGCCCTGCACAAGAAAAGGCAGCTGGTAGTGGAGTGGAAACAAGCTTATCTCTTCTTAGGAAGCAATCATGGGAAGAAGGTAAACCCTCTAGGGTGGTCCTAAATACATTTTACCAAGTTATAGGGAAGTGTATGCGTCATTTGAATATCCTTATTGATTTTTCTTCTAAAACACCTTAGAGAGCTAGGGGATCTTTGGAAAAATCAACACACTCCACTGGATGTGGAAAAATATCAATAGAGGTGGGATATCCCTCACTAGGTAGGATCATTCCATAGAAAACTTCCACATTCACTAGGATGAGGTAGTGTGATACATAAGAGAGATAGAGAATTTTTTCCACTCTTGGGGAACTGTGTTACCTATTACCAATAGGGAGAAGGTACTATTGTGGATGAAAACATTTTGGGATATATCATCTAGTGATTTGTCTAATCATTTAGGTTTATAAGGAGATTCATATTTTTAATGGGTTAGTTAATAATACATGGACTCTCCTGTGGAAGGAGGACTGTCAACTAGCCATGAAAATACTCCGATCCCATGTGTTTTTGAAGTTAAAAAAGTACTATATGTTTAGAATAACTATTCTTGTACATTGGTTTTTGAATCAGTTTGTATGGAATAGGGGGATGTTCATGATGAAAATTAGGTAGAGGGAAAGGGAGCCTCATCCCTTGATTGGGTGACTATAGGGACCCTCCATAAGTTTTTTTAATTAGATAGAAAACATAAAAAAAGTGGTGCCTATGACCAAGGCATGGGCTACTGGGGGAATTCCCTTTCTAGCAGGATTTCTTGTGAAGCTTCCCGAGTTGTAGGCTTGGATATACTAGTCATGCAATCCTATTCACCATTTCCGTTTTGTTTCACTACATTTTTTTATGTGTTTGTCTGACTCATATTTTAATGGAAGTTAAAACAAACATCGGATTTAGTAACACCAGAGGTCACAAAAGAGACAAAAGGTGGTATTATACTTGTAGAAATGGATTGGATACTCATGGAAGTTAGACCAACCATGTTGGTTCAACCATAATGTATTTCTAACAACTTTCTTTCAATTGAGGGGGAGGAGATGATTCTATGATGGGGCTATCTGAGGATACTACGATACCAGAGCCTATCATAGAGGCCCCACTAGAGGTGAAATCTAGAGGTGAAGCGTTAATGGAGGAGGTGGAAATTGTGGCAACAGATAGAGAGAATGGGGAGGCTGTGTTGGATACACCATCCATGTAATTGCTATTATGGACTGATACTGGAGTTGATCCCTTAAGAAAGATGGTTTGGAAGGTTGAAATTGTTCCAAAAACTAGGAAAATTGGGGTTTCTTGGATTGTTTCATCTACCTCAGATGTTCTATAGGTGACCGATGGGACTTCTACTCTAGGTTAGTGGGATGGTGAGGATCCATTCCCCATAAAGATGGATTTCAGTCTTCCACCCCTTAAGGAAATTCCTACAAAAATCCATCAACAGACATGTTAGTGATCTTCCCTCTATATAAGCCTATTACAACTAAGGATTTAAGGATTATGTCTTCGATGATATCAAGGAGAAATGTGTTGTTCATTATAAGGAATATAGTTGTGTGTGGAAATTAATCACCCACACCATGATGGATGACTGTCCAAACAAGGCAGGGTATCTCTACAACTGGCTAGCCAACCTACGGACAGATGGGGTGGACTGTTGTGTCCTTCATGAGTTGTGTAGAGAATTCCTTGTCGGGCAGGAATTTTTTGGATCGAAGGTTCATCAAATATTTTAGAGGAAGCACAAGGATGAGGGCTCCTAGGTGATCTAGGATGATGAAAGAGAGATTTCATGTTTATAAGGGTTATCATATGAGTATGTGGTTGTAGACACTTCTTAAGCTGAAATTATTGACTATATGAGGGACCAACTAAAGGTAGTCACATATATAGTGGAAGAGGTGACATATCTAATGGTAAAATTTTTGGACAAATTGAACCATATCTAGTTAAAGGTAAAATATGTCAATACTAAATAAGAGTAAGAAGTTACCGAACAGGAAGAGCAGTGGTGGATTTTGATGATACTCAGTAGATGTTGGATGAACTCCAACATTTGGTCACTAGGGTCGATATTTTGGGAATATTTTAAAGGAGAAGATTCTATATGTGAATTACCCTCTAGAATATTTATTTATTTTTATTAAATTCCCACACACTCAAACATGTTTCATTTATCACATATTATTATCACACTTCAATCAGAGTCATGAAACAACCAATGACTAGTCCCAAAGGACTGGTGAGTCATAAAGTTGTGAGAAATAGGGGATGGTCTTGTGATTTCTCATTTATATGATAGTTTAAGATAATATTCAAACACATGTGGTCTATATTTTTTTATTGACCACCAAGAGTGTTCAAGCAACCAACTTTCATTTCCAACATATGCTAGTGAACAAATGGGGTAACACCCGGGGTGTAGAATTCTACATGAACAAAGGGGAATGAAGATAGTGAATCATGATGTCTGATATCTAAAACAAAATTTGATTAGATTAATGATGGAGGATAACTAATGACCATATTTGAAAAACAACATCCATAATAATTGTTTTAGGGATGAGGACCAGTAAATGTGTTTCTTCCACTAACCTTGTTGGAAACCCATAACCTATCTCAAAATGTCAACTGTACTCTTCTTGAGAATGTTCTCAGGATGGTTGGTGACCCATTGTATCATGGGACCATTCTATCAAGGGGTACTATTCAGACATGGAGGAGGATGAGGATCCAAATTTTAACACCCCATGCTTCCATGGTACATTTCCTTTTGAATAATGTAGTAGCTTACATTGTACATAAGCTGGAGTTTACCACACCATGACCAATCGAACTAGCCATTATGATTAGTAATGCCCACTTTTTGAAATTTTATATATTTTTGTTTTTCAATATGGACTTCACTTTTGAATTTTAATTATCGAAATTATCTTAGGGTGATTTTTTGGAATTTTTCTGAAAACTTTCAATTTTTGATGAATAGTGAAAACACTACATTATTGTTTAAAACCAACCGTTTATTTAAGTAAATAGTTATTTTATTTTATTTTATTTTAGGTAAAAATATATACATAATACCTATATATGTTCAATGTAATTAATTAGAGTCATTTTATAATAAGTTTAGATATATAAAAGTTTATTGAACTTTTTATCGTCTTTTACCCACTATCTAGGAGCATTTACAAATTTGCCTAAAACATAATTTTACCGCTTCTCTGAGTTGAATTTCAAAAAACCTAAGAGACACAGTTTATAATAGTAAGAATAATATGGTTAAATAAGATGAAAATTATTTTTTAGGAATAGTATATTTTGACTTTTATTTACCACGGTAAAAAGTAAATAGTGAAATTAAGGGTAAAAATGATATTATAATTACCCAAACACAGGTCATAATTCTATTGGATAAGTGTAATTTGACAAAGGAAACCTTAGGAAAAAAATATGTTCCTTTCGGTTCTATTTTATTAGATTAGGAAATTTATTATTATTTTATTTAAAAAAGAGTTAATAGAGGTAAATTCAATTTTTAATAACTAAAACATTTTTAATACAGGGATAAAAACAATATAAATTAGACTATAAATATTAATTATAAAGATATAAATATTTCCTACATAATTTTATTTTATTTATAATTTTTAGACATTATATAAGTTAATTTAATTATGACACAATGATGATGCAATAATTACCTTAATAATGAAATATTAAAATAATATATAGTATAAATATACAAATTAAATTAAATTGAGACTTATGATTAATTACTAAAATTTTATAGGTTAATATGACATGTGATGGTTGATTAAATAAATTTTATTCTAAGTGATAAAGTTGTTATGGCTTTCAAAAAAATCAAATACTAAGTAGTTTTAAAATTGACATAATTGATTTTGAAAACAAATACTATATTATTAATTGATATAATATTCCAAAAAATATAAGGTTCGGAAAAAGGACATAGATAAGGTTATTTATATAAATAATTAATCACTTGGGATTGTTTTGGTATTTTATAGTGAGTTTATTAACCAAATAATATAAAAATACAAAGACATATGGTAAATGTCAAACTATTTAACTAAGAGTTAAATCTAAAATATAAGGTTAATATGGTGTCCGAAACCTATTTGAAACCTATCAGTTGAGAGGTATTTGACCCATAAACACCTTATAATATACATAAATCATTTTGGATCCATTAGTAACCGAAAATTATTTTATTATGAAATACTATTTCATGCTTTTCTTAAAGTTACACTCACCTCTATTATAAAAGGTAAACTCCCCTTATCTTAATTTCACACCTACAAACCATTTGGATCCACAAAAACCCAACCCAATATCTTGAAATCTCCCCTCAATTCATCCTATAGGCCTTAATGTGATTATAATTCCCACCTATGGAGCCTTTTGATCAACTCAAAAGGAAACACCCGAAGAAGAGGTAATATTTTCACCACCCTCTTTCAAGTTCTTTTCATTTTCCACTTCCTTTTTCTTTGTTGTTTCCAAACCAAAATAATAACTCCAGTACCTTGTACATATGTTTATGTTATTACAAATATGGTACAACCATATTACTTATTCTATCTATCATATAAATGACAAAGTCACTATATGTGCGTACGTACGGCTTACCATCTCCACGTCGTGGTGTAGTTTGTTATTCAAACACTTCATTATTTGGCTGGGTATAGTAATGAGTATAAATGATGTAAATAATAAATATAAAATGTTAATGATTCTATATATATGATATACCATCCTATTACAAATTATTTCATAATCAATATAATGATATCATCGCCTATGCATACGTACCGATTACCCTCTCCAGGAACGCAATGAGATTCATTCCCCATCATAATAATTAAAAAATAATTTTCATTTTATGATTAAAAATAATGTTTATGAACATAATATAATTCTTTATATGAAAAAAATACATCCTAGACATAATAAACATGGCATACATATCCAAGCATATAAAGAAAAACGAATCAGTTAACACCTGAAACAATGATACTACTGAAATGTTATTAACAATGGAATATTAGAGGATCATATATGATACCTAATTTAGGTATATAGTTACTATATAATTTAATAACAAGTTTTAACTATTATATAAAAGGTTAACATACCACCGACTAAGGAAAAGTAAAAGGTAAAGGTTAATTCCACAATCTCTTCATTATCTGAGGTTGTTTATACGTGAGTATCTACTGGGACCTCTTTATCACCCACATCCATATTTCTTAAAAATATATTTCAATTTTTTTTAATATTTACGAGAATATAGGTTAAATTCATTTATAATCTTGTTTTAATTTTTCTAAAATGTTTATAAAGGAATCTTTCTGTCCTTTTCCAATCAAGGACCTTTACGACCTTTTCGACAAAATAAAGGGAAGAATGTTATTTTTAACTTATACAGCGGTTGCTGCTATTTTCCACCGTTATAACACCATTGAAGCATACATTAGAATATTATAAGAATATAAATGATTTATTTTATAATTACATGACTTTTAAATGATTTCAAAATAGAAATATATCCCTCTCTCAATTTTTTTTGATTTCATCTATGTCAACAAGATTTGATGGATTTAAAAATTGTTTGAAGTTGATTAATTATGATAAAAATATTCCATATTGAATTGAAGGTTTTGAGAAATATTTTACCGTGGATGTGTTATTTTTATACCATTCATGTTTTATGGATAATGTGCTGACATTTCTTATGATAGTTTTAATACGAATGGTTATGTTGTGTTTCAACCTTTTCATATGAGGAATGCATTGTACTTAGTAAGTGACGGGTGGAACCCATTATAGCTCCTCGGTGCATCAGTATGTATCATGAGAAAATTAGACATGGAATTGGATGAGGCCTTTCCAAATTTGATATATAGTATTGGCCAAGGCCTTAATCATTTTTAGATATCTTGGTCGCGGCCTTGAAAAAATGTTTCAGAATGTCCCACATTCTACATTCCTTGATTATGAAAATATTATTTATGGTTAATGTGGTTATTTTACTAATATAATACCCATGAATATGTTTTATTATGGAATTATTTACACATCTCATAATCCTTCCATATAGTGTTCATGTTTATTATTTGTAAAATCATGTGTTTTCAATCATTCACCATGCCTAATGATTATGTTATCTTCCGATGTATTACTTACCCTTACTGATCGTTTGAGATCAACCCTTTATTATGTTTCATTTTCCCAGAATATGAAGAAGTTATTTATGAGTGTCTTTTAGGCATTATCTGGGAGGCTTGGATATTTCTAATGGAATAAATTAGTGGTGTATATCTTTTTATGTCATAATGAGGAACATATGTATGTATCTTGTTTCCAATAATACTAAAATGATCAGTCTTTTCGGACATGATTCCATGTATCTCACAAATAGTATGCAATAAAGCACAAAATCTGGGAAACTGGGGTTGGGGAATTATAGTGGGTATCATAGGATGTTTAGTTAAAATCATGGAAACTAGATTTATATAAACTCTTATTAGAGCACATTAACATAAGATAAACTTTGAGGATTATTATAGAAGAACATACTAGAATTGTGGTAATGTAGAGATTTTGTATTTTTTCCATGCAATACATCCCCATCTGGATACGAGCAGGTTGAGGAGGCTCTAGAATAGATGTACCTAGGAGTGGAATCTCCGAAAAGGAGTTTCGGGCTTGACCCCTGGTATCATGGTACACGACAACGGGCCTTTCTACACTCTTGGTTACGACACTCCCATGGGATATTCTAAGGATAATTCAAATTTTCTTTATACACCATTATGAAGGATTTATGAGTATATACCTCCTCAGTGAATATTTTTTTATAATTCTGGATTATATCCATAAAATGTTCAATTTATGTTAAGTGTTTTACAAGTTTGCAATTATGTATTGCGATTCATAAACTAATCTACTCAATGCCATTTTTATAAATGGTTCCTAGTGAAAGGAATGGAAATAATATCAACACACGTAATACATGTAGGGATTGTACTCTTACTCGAGATAATTATATTGGATCCAGTGATGCAACTGGTGTTGATCAGCTTATCACAATATTGGTATAACTCACTCAGTATATGAATAATAACCTTACCTATACAGAGCACCCTAATCCATAACATGGAGGATCAATGTTTGATCGATTCATGAGGTAAAACCACCAATATTCAATGGGTTCACAAGTCCATTGGTAGCTGAGGAATGGATAAGTATCATAGAGAAAATATTTCATGCTTTGGGGAGTAGCGAAAGGGAAAAAGTTGTCATGGCAGTTTATCGCCTCACTACAGATGCAGATCAATGGTGGTCATTGATCCAAAACACAAAGAAGGATGAAGTGGTATCAAGTATGGAATAGAGGGAGTTTAAAGAGATTTTCATATAAAAATACTTTCCTCATGACCATTGAGCAGATATGGAATGGAAATTTCTAAGTCTAAGAAAAAAGGTGGATGAGAATTTCACAATGTATAAGGATAACATTACAAGGTTACCAAGGAATGCAATAGATTATATACATAACCCAAAGAGTAATATTGATCAATTCATTGATGGGTTAAAACCATTTCTCTGTTGAGCATTAGTCTAACAATCCTTATCATCATATAAATGTATTGTTTCGTGTGCTATCAAGACAGAAAAGGAATTATCTATGTCTTATGACTTTAAAGAAATGAAAGAGAAGAAGAGATCTACTAAAAACTCTAAGAAAGGAAATAAGAAAATAGGGAAGAAGGGAAGAGTTGAATTTTGACCCTGTGGTAATTGTTGATCAAAGAACCCCGGTGCCTGCCTAAAAGGAATAGAAGTATGCTAAAAATGTGGACAGAAAGGCCATCTTACTGGTGATTTTAAGGGGAAGAATGAAGAAACCAATGTTCAATGCTACAATTGCAGCAAGATGAGACATTATGCACATGAATGTCCTAATCCCCAAGGAAACTTACCTCAGAAAAGGCAAACATGAGGAAGGACAATCTTATACGATCACTACTACTGAGGATGAATCTCCGAAAGACATGGGGAAGGTAATTTAATGGTTTCGTCAAGTTTATCCAATGATTAATTTGATTCTGGATCATCACATTATTTCATATCTTCCTAGTTTGATAAGAAAATTAGATAATTATAATTTGATTTCAAAAAAGATTTTCCAGTCAAATATCTTAAGGGTAGTATCATTGCAAAAACTTTTTGTGAATCAGTTCCTATTAGAGAATATAAATGTTCTTTATCCACTGATCTCATTGTCATACCAATGATTCAATTTAATATAATCCTAAGTATGGATTTTTTTATAGACCATGATGCAAATATTTATTCTAAGAAGATGGAGGTTACAATTTTTAATGATGATAAAGAGTACCTTATCTTTATAATAGAAACATCACCATCTAATTCTTATCTAGATCCACCCCAGTAGCTCTACTGAATTCAATTATTGGGGAGGAGGAGAATAAAATAACTATGGGTGAGGAAAGGAATGTTCAAATAGAGGATGTACATATTTTTCAATAATATGTTGATGTGTTTCCAGAGGATTTACCTGGACATCTTCCATAATGAGAAATTGCGTTTTCCATCGACTTAATTCTTAGTTCAAGGCCCATATTGAAGATCCCTTTTAGAATGGCCACTTTAGAATTAGTGGAAATAAAGAATGGACTAGAGGTATTGAGTAATAATGGATTTATTCTCCCTAGTGTTTCTCAATGGGGAGCCCCTATCATCTTTGTTAAGAAGAAAGACAGATCTATGAGGTTGTGCATTGACTATAGAGAGATCAATGATATAACAATAATGAACAAGAACCTACTACCTCGCATTGATGATTTTTTCGATCAACTTCATGGAGCTCAATATTTTTCAAAGATTTACCTTTGATCTGGATATCATCATTTGTGTGTGAAGAAGGAAGACATTCTGAAAACCGCATTTTGAACCATGTATGGGTATTACATGTTTACAGTAATTCCTTTTGGATAGACTAATGCACCGTCTGTTTTCATGGATCTAATGAATATAGTTTTCTAGGAATATATTGATGACTTCATAGTAGTATTTATTGATGATATCTTGGTTTACTCAAAAAGAAATGAAGATGAGGAAAATCACATGCGCACTATTCTAAAAACCCTCATAAGAAATAAATTATTTGGGAAGTTTAGCAAGTGTAAAATCTAGCTTAAAGAGACTTATTTTCTTGGCCACATTCTCTCTAAGGATGGAGTCTCTATTCATCCATCAAATACTAAGGTAATACAAGAATGGAAAACACCAATGAGTATAACTGAGGTACACAGTTTGATTGGTTACCAGGTTATTATCGACATTTTGTCCAGAATTGTGCCCGGTCGGCTAACCCATTAACCATGCTCACAAGTAAAGGGGTTAAATTTGTTTGGAAAAAAGAGTGTGAAGAATTTTTTGAAGTACTGAATAGAAGATTAGTCAATGATCTTATATTTACTCTACCATCAGGGAATGATGTGTTTGTTTTTTATAGTGATGTATCAATGAAAGGACGTGGTTGTGTCATTTTGAAGAATGATAGAGTTATTTCATAGGCATCATGACCGCAAAAAATTCATGAGCAAAACTATTCCACTCAGGATCTTGAGATAGCAGCTGTAATCATTGCTCTGAAAATATAGAGACACCATCTCTATGGTAAAAAATGTGAGATTTATACTGATCACAAGTGTTTGATGTAAAGATTCTCACAGAAAAAACTCAACATGAGGCAAATACGATGGATTGAACTACTCAAGGATTATGATTTCACTATACACTACCACTAAGGGAAGGAAAATAAGGTGGAAGATGCTTTGAGTAGAAAGGATCATGGAGTTTTGAATAAGATGAGAGTTGAAAGGGATCCTATTTTCATGCATCTAGTAAATATGGATATGGGAATAACCATATATGGTGAAACATCAATACTCTTTCAAATATTTTCCAAACCATCTATAATAGAGAGGATAAAATGTACTCAGACTGATGAAGAGGAGTTTCAAAAAATGATTAAATCTATGCATGATGGGAGATTAAGTAACTTCGTATATGAAGATGGAATTTTGAAATTTGGGAAAAGGCTTTGTGTTCCCGATATACCTGAACTAAAAAGGGAATTTTTGGATGATTCTCATAGCTCCAATTTCATTATACACCACGGGACCACCATGTTGTATAGATATTTGAATGAATAATTTTGGTGGGACAACATGAAGAGAGAGATTGATGACTATGTGTCAAGATGTATGGTTTTTCTACAAGTAAATGTTGGAAGACAAAATCCTAGAAGAGTCATGCAACCTCTTCCCACACCTGAGTGGAAATGGGATGATATTAAGATGGAATTTTCATGGGATTACCAAAGACTCCTAGAAGAAATGAGGCAATATGGTTCATTGTTGATCGTCTTACCAAGTAAGCATATTTTCATTCTATAAGAGAAGAATTACAACTACTACATATATAAAGACTATATATTAATGAAGTTGTAAGACTTCATGGAGTACCCATATAGATTGTTTCTGATCGTGATCCCCATTTTACATCATGATTCTGGAAATGTGTTCAGAAGGCCCTAGATACTAAACTTCGTTTGAGCACTGCCTACCACCCTCAAACCGATAGACAATCAGAATAGACTATTCAAACCTTAGAAGACATGTTGAGATCTTACTCACTTGACATTAAAGGTATGTGAGATCATTATTTTCCTCTGGTAGAATTTTCCTTTAACAATAGCTTCCATTCAATTATTCATATTACACCATATAAAGAATTATATGGAAAAGATGTCACACACCAACATTTTGGGATGATGTTGGTGAAAGAAAATTTGTAGACGAAAAACATGTTGAGGAAACAATGGAAAATTTGAAGATTATCCAAACTCATGTCAAAGCAGCCCAAATAGGGAAAAGAGATATGCTGATAACCGAAGGAAGGATTTGTAATTTCCAGTGGGAGACAATGTTTTCTTTAAAGTATCTCCATGGAAGGGGGTTATACGTTTCGGTAATAATGGTAAATTGAGTCCCAGGTACATCAGACCTTTCGAAATTCTAGAATGAATTCGAGTTGTATCTTATCATTTGGCAATGCCTCCAAGTCTCTCCGAAGATCATGATGTGTTCCACATATCACTGTTAGGAAAATACATTTCGGACCCCACGCATGTACTATCCTATGATGAATTATAACTGGAACCCAATCTATCTTATTGAGAAGAGAATATCATAATTATTGATACCAAAGAACAAGTGTTGAAAAATGGGACGACTCGCCTGGTTAAAGTACTTTGGAGAAATCATAAGATGGAAGAGGCAACTTGGGAACCCAAGGAACGTATGAGGAAGAACCACCAGAATGATTTTATGCAATAATATTCTAGAGATTTCAAGGATGAAATTATCATAAGGAGGGGAAAATGTAACACCCCAAGATTCCACGGTACATTTCCCTTTGAATAAAGCAGTAGCTTGCATTGTATGTAACTTGAAGTTTTAACACACCACGACTAACCGAACTAGCCATTTTGAATTTTATTGCCCACTTTTTGAAATTTTTGAAATTTTATTTTTCAATATGGACTTCATTTTTGAATTTGGAATATCGAAATTAGATTACGGTGACTTTTTGGTATTTTTCTGAAAACATTTAATTTTTGATGAATAGTGAAAAACACTGTGTTATTGTTTAAAAATGACATTTTATTTAAGTAATTATTTATTTTATTTTAATTTAAAATATGTAAAAATAGATACATAATACCTATATATGTTCAATTTAATTCATTGGAGTCATTTTATAATAATTTTAGATATATATAATTTTATTGAACTTTTTACCGTCTTTTTCACACTTTTTAAGAGCATTTAAAAATTTACATAAAACATAATTTTACCACTTCTATGAGTTGAATTATAAAAAACAAGAGACATGGTTGAAATCAGTAAGTAAAATTTGGTTCAATAAGATAAAAATAATTTTTTAGTGAATATTTACTTTTGACTTTTATTTACCACCTTTAAAAGTAAATATGGTAATTAAGGGTAAAACTGATATTATAATTACACTAAAACATGTCCCAATTCTATTTTATAAGTTTAATTCGACCAAAAACAACCTTATGAATAAAATATGATCCTTTTGGTCCACTTTTATTAGATTAGGACATTTATTATTATTTTATTTAAAGTAGAGTTAAAAGAGTTCAATTAAATGTTTAATAAGTAAAACATTTGTAATATTGGGTTACACACAATATAAATTAGAATATAATTATTAATTATAAAGATAAAGAGATTTACTACATAATAGTATTTTATTTATGATTTTTAGACATTAAATAATTTAATTTATTTTTGACACAATGATGATACAATGATTACCTGAATAATGAAATTTTAAAATAATTGATATTATAAATATCCAAATAAATGTAAATTGAGACTTACGATTAATTACACTAATTTTATAGGTTAATATGACAAGATAGTGTTTATTAAATGAATTTTATTCTGAGCGATAAAGTTTTTATGGCTTTCAAAAAAATCCAATAATAAATAGTGTCAAAACTAGCATAATTGAGTTTTTAAAACAAATACTATATTATTTATTCAAATAATATTCCTCAAAATCTAATGATTGTCCAAAAAAACTTAGATAAGATTATATATATATAAAATTAACCACTTTAGGTTCTCTTGGAAGTTTTTAGTAATTTTATTAACCATATAATATAAAAATACAAAGAGACATGGTAAATGTCAAACTATTTAACTAAGAGTTAAATCTAAAAGATAATGTTAATATGGTGACCTAAGCCTATCTAAAACCTATTAGTAGGGATATGTTCGACCCATACCCACCTTATCCTCTAAATAAATAATTTTTGAGCCAGTATAAATAGAATATGATTTTATTATAAAATTCTATTTTCAGCTTTTCCTAAAGTGACACTCACCTCTCTTATAAAAGGGTACTTCCCCTTCTCTAAATTTCACACATCAAAATCCATTTAGATCGGACAACCCCTACCCAAATATCTTCCCAACATCCTTAAATTAAACCTAGAGTCCTTAATTGTATCTTAAAGTCAAATTAAGGAGCCCTTTGGATCATATTAAAAGGAAACACCTGAAGAAGAGGTAATAATTTCACCACCATTTTTCAAGTTCTTTTCTTTTCCCACTCCCTCTTTATTTGTTGCATCCATACCAAAATAATATCACCAGTACCTTCTAAATACTTTAATGTTATTATAAATATGTTATAACCATATTATTTATTCTATATATCTTATAAAGGATGAAGTCACCATACATGTGTACGTACGGCTTACCATCTCCACGTCGTGGTGTAGTTTGTTATTCAAACACTTCATTATTTTTATGGGTATAATAATGAGTATAACTGATTTAAATAATAAATATAACATGTTAATGATTCTATATATATGATATACCATCAAATTAAATTTGATTTCACCATCAATATAATGATTTTGTCGCTCGTGTGTACGTACAGATTACCGTCTCCACAAACGCAATGAGATTTATTATCCATCATAATCATTCATGAATAATTTTAATATTATGATAAAAAATTAATATTATGAACATAATATCACTCTTTATATAAATAAAATACATCCTATCCATAAAAAACATGCCTTACATTACCAAACATCTAAAGGAAAATGAATCAGTTAACACCCGAAATGATGATACTACTGAAATATTATCAACAATGAAATATTAGAGGATCATAAATGATATCATATTTATTTATATATTTATTGTATAAATTAATAAAAATGTTTTAACTATTATTCAGGAGTTTAATATACCATCAACCAAGGAAAAGTACAAGGTAACTTTTAATTCCACAATCATTTCATTATCCGAGGTTGTTTATACGTGTGTATCTACTGGGACCTATTTATCACCCACATCTGTGTTTCATAAAAATATATTTCAAAAAAAATATAAAATTTCCAACACTATGGTTTAATGTCATTTATACCCTTTTTATATTTTTTATAAAATTTTTATAATGGAATATTTCTATCGTTTTCTAAACAAGGACATTTACGACCTTTTCGACCAAACTAAGGAAAGAATGATTCTTTAACTTATATGCTGGGTGGGATATTTTCCACCATTATAACACCTTCTAAGCTTATTTTAAAATATTATAATAATATAAATTCTTTATTTTCTAATTACATGACTTATAAATGATTTAAAAATATAAAGAGATATCTCTCTAAAAATGTTTTTATTTCATATATGTCAACATCGTTTGATGGATTTTACACAAGTATTAAGTTGATTTATTAAGATAAAAATATTCTATATTGTATTGAAGGTTTTGTGATATATTTGACTATGGATGTTTTATTTTTATACCAGTCATGGTTTATGGTTAATGTATTTACATTTCGTATTCTAGTTTTAATACTAATGTTTATGTTATGTTTCAACCTTCTCATATGAGGAATGTATTTCACTTAGTAAGTGACGGGTGGAGCCTTATATAGCTCCTCGGTGCATCGGTAGGTATCATGAGATAATTAGATATAGAATTGGATGAGGCCTTTCTCAATTTGATATATATTTTTTAAGGCCTTAATCATTTATAGAAATATTGGCGGAGGCCTTGAAAAAATGTTTCAGAATGTCCCGCATTATACTTTCCCTCATTGTGAAAATATTATTGATGGTTCATGTGCTTATTTGACTAGTATAATACCCCTGACTATGTTTTATTATGTCATTATTTACTCAGCTCATATTCTTACCATAAAGTGTACAATTTTTCATTTGTAAAGGCATGCGTTTTCAATTATTTAACATGCCTAATATTTATGTTATCTTCGGCTATATTTCTTACCCTTACTAAGCGTTCGAGCTCACCCCTTTCTTATGTTTCATTTTCCCAGGATATGAAGAAGTTAGTTATGAGTGACTTGTAGGAATAATCTAGGAGTCATGGATGTTTCTAATGGAATAAATTAGTGTTTTATTTCTTTTCATGTTGTAATGTTGAACTTAGGTATGTATGTTGTTTCCAATAATACTAAACTGATCGGTTGTTTGGGACGTGATTCCTTGTATCGTGAAAATGTTATATAAAAATGCACCGAACATTCCATCACTTTAATTCCATGCTTCATAGGTCCCCTTATTTGTCTAATGCCCTAATTGGGTGGGTGTATCATTTTGAAAAAAAGGGAAAACTTGTATTCTAGGGGGATCATCATCTTGGATGTCGAGAAATGGTCGAAGAACAAGTATTATGTGGTTGGTGACTGACACTAATTGAAAGGTCATCTTAAGAAAGTGCTAAAGAATCTTTGTATTTTAACATCAGAAAATGAGGAATATGGTTATGAAATTTAATTTCATATATTGAGGATTACAGAAACACAATTTAAGATCATATGGTGAGGAAAATCATCAAGATTTTTAAGGTTATATAGTTACGATGATAGATACACAATTTAACTTCATACGGTGAGGAAAATAGACAAGTATTTTAACATCATATGGTGAGGATGATCTATCATACATTTTAACTTCAAGTGACTGGGATGTTTAGTTATACAATTTAACATATTGTGACTAGGATATGTGAACCAACATGAATAATACCCACCATCCATGGTGGTGGGGGCATTGAAGGGTAGGATAATGGGGATACACTTAAGAAGGGTCTATAAAGAAAATAAAACTTTGAATACCATGTACTTAGAAAAAGATTATTGGGAATGTTTCACAAACATTAAGGTCATGATTCATGAACCAAATGGTGATAATCCTAATATGATATGTATAGAATGTCAGAGAAACAATATGATATGAAAGGAGGGATATTGGACCCAATAACACACAACACATTCGCAATAAGACAAGGAAAAACATTTAAAGTCATTCTGATCAGACTTGGGATCCTTTTAACAACCCAAGATTGTCATAAAAGGAAATTGAATTACTTTTTCAGAACACTTAATATATGACACAACAAGGTTCCCATGGACTGTATTAGTCTAGTGTCTTTGGAAACATGGAACATAATCTTTTAACTTGGTGAAAGATCTTAAAAATCTCCCATAAATATCTTACCCTTTAGTTTCCCTACATAAAACCTTCATTTATATCCTAGGGTAAAGAAAAATTAAAAATAATGAGCTAAAATTTTAAAAAATGTTAATCATGAATAAATTGAAACAAAACAAAAATATTACATTGTGAAAATAGGAACATAAACTTTGAATATCAAAATCGGGAGTCATGAAATAAATATTGGCAGTATGTAAGACATAGATCACAAAGGAACATTAGCCTAGATAAAATACCATTGGAATAAAATATGTAATTGTGGTACTTAATATGATTTCCCTAGTATCCAAGATATTACTTCCTAGACCATCATAGTGGACAATTTCCATTACTGAATTAGGATTACTTTCCACCAAAACCATTTAATACTGAACCAGAATTACTTGTCGTTCCATCCTTGTATTACTAAACCCGATTTAATTGTCATTAAATTTATGTATATCATGAGATATAAATCTTTACATAATGCATTAGCATGAGATATAGGTCTCACCCATCTTATAATTAAATCATTCTTACGTGTTCCACAAAAACCTAAATCATTCATCATAGCATATCCCTAGAAATAAAATGGGATTCTTAAACATCATTACATTATAATATAATCCATATAATATATCATTACATCATTAATAATATAAAATCATAGTAATAATTGGTATTGAAACATAACCCTATTTAAAGAGCGTCATCTTAGATAGAATATAATTTTGATAAAATACATGAACATAATTTTTAATGAAAACATCCTTTTTATTAAAAACATTTTATTTTCTAAAAATTCCATGAAATCTTAAATGAAAATAATTTATTAAAAAACCAGAAATATTATAAAGGATTATTCAGGGAAATAATGTGTTATGAAGAAGTAAAAACCCATTCATGTCGTATAAGTAAAAAAAATATCGTACTCTTATCGGAAAAGTAAAAAAGAACCCGTTATGGAAAAAAAGAATGATTCCTTCCAATCCATGTAGTAAAAGTCAAAAATGGGTAAAAACAAACTTATAAATAGAATAATAAGAAACAGTTTATGTAAAAAGTTTTAGAAAACAAGGACATGGATACAAAATATACCCACAGAAAATATTTATGAATAAACAATATCAAATAAAAATGAGATTGAAACCTTATCCCTTACCTTAGCTCTGATTTGCTTCCTATGTGTCCAAACATCCTGTATAATGATTTAGATAATCTTATTAACTTATTCCAGAATCATGGTCATAATATATGGTCATATATTCCTTTGTTTGTTTATAAAAATTCATTGTTACCCGTTTTTCGGGTTATAAATGATTTGGGATCATATCCCTGTTTTCCTGAAAAAGTTTTTGTTTCTATTATTAGGATGGAGGTATATAATTTATAGAATGATATTTGAATAATATAAATAATATTTATTCATTCAGTTCTTTTATATAATAATTCTTTAATAAAGATCATGTAGAACGTGTCACATTACATCATTGAGATGGTGGGCCATACGTATGCACGAGCGACGATATCATTCCCATAATTGTTGAACTGTATAGACAAGGATAATGTATAATATTTCAGACTAAATACAATTTTATAATAATCATATATACTTATTACTTTTATCATTATACCCATCCAGTTAATTTTGTGATGAAAACCATATTACATCACAACATGGAGACAGTAAGTTATACGTACGCATGCGTGGATATTTCGTTTTCCATAGGATGGATAGAAGATGGAATAAGGTTGTTTAGTATTTATAATAACATATCAATATATGGGTGATACTGATGTTATTACTTTATAATGAAAAATATAATGAAGAGGAAGTAAAAGAAGAAAGAAGTTTGAATGAATCAGTAGAAGATATTATGTAACAACCCAATGCTTTTCAATGGAAATTCCCTTATTATAAATATGTCATTAAATCACATAAAAACACAACATAATGAAATAATAAGTTTTAAGTGACCTTTAAACATAATTTTTTCACTTATGTGTTTGGAATTTCGAAAATTGGACATACCCGGTTGCCATCAGTAAGTTATTTGGAGTCCAATAAGAAAAAATTAATTTTTGGTGAATAGTAACCTACCTCTATGAATAGTATCATACCTTTATGAAAAGTGATATACCCTAATGAAAATTAACATTACCTATGATAATATATAAATAATATCCAAGTTGAATATATAATATACTTATTTTTTAGAATAAGTAAATGAATGTTTTAAAATATGTTTTTGATAATAAATTATTATTTTAATTAAATATTAAAATAATAATATTTAAAATATTATTTTTGAAAAATGGACTTCATTTTTGGATTCTAAACATTGAAACGTAATTAGGGTAAATTTTTCGGATTTTTTTGAAATAGTTGAATTTTTGGTGAATAGTAAAATACATTAATTTACAGTATAAATAAATTGTAATTTAAACCCAATATTCCTGAAATCACAAGTGTTGTAAGAACCAAAATCTTGAACTCACATGACCTCTTTACTATTATTGGTCATGGAAGACTCACTTTTCTTAGAGGAAATTAATAAACTAATAAATTAAATAGTAAGGAAAACCCTCTCTTCTCCCCTATAAATACCACCTTTCACACCCTAATTTCCTCACACATCTCAACTTCAGTCCTTGCCTAATCCTTACCCATGAATCTTCCATATCCCCTCCCTCATGTACAAGAGCTTCTGGTCTCATCAAAAGACCATGCCTAGGTCCCTTAAAGAGGATCTGAAGAGGAGGATTCAAGAGGTAATTTCTTTTCCTCTTTCCTTTAATTTTCTTTTAATTTCATATTATTTTATTATTCTCTCCACATATATATTCATCCACATTGTATGGTAACTCCAATGTCATACATATACTATAATTTAATGATACTAATGGGATATTATACCATCCACCCCCCTATCCTCTACCTTTTATTTTATAAAATAAAATGTTGTTCCTGAGGTGTTAATCTATCACCATCAAGAACGACATGTTTTCTTTTTTCCATTTCTACCTTCAGATCTGATAATGAAACCATTTTTATGGTTTATCCTGTATATTATATTTTTAATATTTATTATTTAATGTTTTGGAACTAACTTATGTGCGTATTTATAAATGATTATTCAAAACAAGTTCGTTGTGGTCAAAAAACCACCCAAATTAACTCAAACAATCATCATTTAATTCTTATCTAACGATTTATCCACGTGGTATATATTATAATTTATTATAATATCATTTAATATTATGTAATATCATTCATAATATGAAATATCAGTTCTGGATGTTTATCCTTATTCTACATGAACTTTCATTTACGAATATATGTGAACTGCTCAAGAAATCCATAAAAACGAACATTCCCAAACAATATTTTTAAACTATATAAATCATCCAAAGTCACATAAAAATACTTAATGAAAACATAATTAACCATATTAATGAAAAAAGGTACTTTAATTATCAATTAATTAATCTAATGCTGTTATACAAGATATTAATGTGAAGTAAGCGTTCAGATACAAGGTAACGGGAAAATCTCGAAGCCAACTTTCGTTCTTCGGGTTCTCCCTCTATAACTCCATTTTTATTATTGTAAATCCTTAAAAATCATTTTTTTCATAATTATCATACCTTTTCTAGGATACAAATGTTTTCTAATAATGATTATTTAAAACAAATGTTTTCCAAAAGAGCTCTTCTTTCAAAAAACACACCATTTACTTCTCATTCATGGTTGACAGTTCTTGTAACATGTATGCCATTCCCTATTTCTTTTGGGAACCCAAAGTTTATTAATGTTTTCTTATGAGATTTAACCCATTCCATTCCATGGTTCACTTATTATATATGTTCATCGTGGCATGCATGATCAATGATAAAGTTATGATGTGACGGGGGCACCCAGAATTATATAGCGCAATATGAATGTTTCATTGTGACGGGTGCACCCAGAATTATAAAACACTCCAATTCATTGGGTAAAGTGATAAATATCATGAGTTTAGTGAAACGATGTTTGAAAAAGATGCTAAACTTTTTCACATGTATGTGTGGTAGTTAACCACTAAGACATGATGTTTCATTTTTTTATGCACTGCCACATTTTTTATCTTTTATTAATGAGTCCTCTCATGTTCAAGATCCTTTGCATGTGTTATGGTTATGATAACCCATTGTTATATTTTTATTATATATCCTCTTACTAGGATTTTAGCTCACCCATTTTTATGTATATCCCTAGGTGACTACATGAACTAAAGAGAGGTCAAGTTCCAATAAGAAGCTAGAGAAGAAGGAATTAAATAAATGATTATGCTTAATGTCATAATTGTTATGTATAGTCCTCACTTTCCCAAGAAACTAAACCTATGGATACTCTATGTGTAATATTATTATGTTATTTATCTTTAAAATTATGTAATATTAATGTAAGAAATGTCTAGGTCGTTATAGATTACCCCTTCTTTGACATGCTTCCCCTAAATCTCTTCATAGAGCACTAGAGTTTGTCTTTGAAGATAACCAGAACCTCTAGAATGAAGATATAAAAGTTGATAAGTAAAAAGGGTATGGTATGGCTGAGATTGAATGCTCAAAATAAAGTGACTATTTTAGGGAGGAAGTTCCCTATTTATAATCGAGTCGAGGGTTACTTTTGGAAAACTCAAAAATATTAATTTATAATAATTGGAAACTCTATCCAAATACCTAAAAATGAGATATATTTTAAAATAAGATATTATAAGATTGAAATATTATCAACCAATAACATTTAGAAAATTTGTTTTTCCATTCAAACCTTATGATTTCAATTTAACACATAGTTATTTTATTTCATTTTAACTATGGTGACAAATTTTTAAATGTAAAAAGGGTACAATATTTACTTATTTTATGTTAATTAGATCATAAATATATACCTTTGAAATTTTTTACCATATCATAATTATTATATATTTTTAAAAATGTTTTATAATTTTAAGATAATTTAATAAAACTTTATTCTGTTAAACTATCAATAGTGTCAATTTTGACACTATTCAATTTATTTATTTTTAGAAATATAAAGATAACAAGTTAAATTTGAACCAAAAATTTTATTATATTACTATGACGTAAATTTTATCTAGAAAATTTATTGGAAATATTAATTATCCATAAATATCTTGATTTAAATATTTTTAATGACATTTATTTGTTATCTCTATTAATAAAATAATTACTACAATGATTTTTTGTAATTATTAAAATAATTATTTGTTTAGTAAAAATTAAAAATAAAATTATATTATAAATATAAATTTAATATATTTCATGATATTATATTTAGTTGAATTTATCTTCTATAAAATCAATCATTTAAAATTTTATACTTATTAAAGTATGAATGTGACATCATTAGAATTACTTTAAATAAAATAATATAAGGGTCATGATCTATTCTACAATGTTCTAAATGTTCACTAGATTGACCTTTGGAAGATTATGGTTGAGATATAATTAACCAAAAATAGTTTTTTCAGGTGTTTGGAAAGTTTTATTGTTATTAGGTTTTAATAGAAAAAATTTCACTAATTTCTTGTCAATTAATTAATTTTATACATCATCAATGAATAAGACTATAAGGTAATTATTTATTTCCAAAAAATTAAAAATAAATTACCATGATGTAGTTAATTATTTTATATTTCCAGGGGATATTTACTTTCGAAGAAAACACTTCCTTATACCTATATTAAAATTATTATACTTATAAGAAATGAGAGTTTGACATTTTGTCACATTCATTTGTTTTATTAATATCTATGTCATTTTCATGGTTAAATGGACATTAAATAGCTATTTTTTGAACCATAGATGTTAATGGTAGAATTTTATTCATATAATGGAATTTTGGTTGGTGTAAGGACAATTTTATTATCCTTATCATATTATTAGTTACCCTAATTTACCCGATTAACCATCAACTATGGTAAATAAAAATTACCAAAGTTAGTATTCATAAAATAAAAAATAAAAGTAACATATTGACATAATTTGGACCCACTAATTCCAGATAAAGATTCCATTATTTATAATTAAAAATATATACTTATATGAAATTAATTTAAAAATTATTCTCGTTGTCAAAACCAAAAAGTGGGTTTTTTAAGAAGTAAAAACATATCAAAAGATTGTCATGTGTTTATCTCTGATTTAAATGTGAAATAACATCCAATGACCATAATTGAATTACATGATAAAAAAATAATAAAATTAAACTTTAAAACCAATTATAAAGATAATATAACTATATAAATAAATTAGACAAAAAGGTAGTTTGGAATTAAAATGCCGTATTCTCACTATTAATCGAAATATAAATTTCATCTGAAAAATATAAAAATTTCAAAAAAGGTAAATTTTTATTTCCCACTTCCAAAGAAGATATATTTTAAAAATTAGAATATATAAAATTTTTAAAAACAAGATTTTAAATTGGTGCCCCATCAATAGGCGATAAAACATCATTTTTTTGAAAAATACATATTTTATCCGAAAAAATTATTTTGTTCTTATTAAATGTTCTAGAAAATATATATGATAAATTTTAATTTTATATAAAATAAATTTTTTTTAATAAAATTATTAACATCTAGTTTACATCAAATTAAATAATAATATTTTAATAATAAATCGTCATTTAGTGAAACTCTGTATTGCATACAACGTAAGCTATCGAGGAAGGTTGATCTTGCGTGTAACATAAGCCAAGTTAGTGTTGCGTGTATAAAAATATTCCTTTGGTGTTGCATACAACATAATATAAATGTAGTTCATTTACAAATTGATAAAAATATAAACTATGTTTTGTGTGAAATGAATTCTATAAATATAACATGAGATTATGTATAACTCAAGCCATGAATAATGTTGCGTATTACTGCAAGATAATACAGTGTTGCGTATAGAACAAGATATTCTTGGTGTAGCGTAAAACCAAATACATCAAAAAAATTAAAAAGAATTTATCTCATAAAATCTCAGGGTGTTATATTCAACCCCCCTTAAATTAATTTCTCCTGTGAAATTTTCCAGGGTTCTATATGGTTTACTATATTAATGTTTCTTTCATAGAAACCCACATCGTCAAAAGGAATAATAAAACATAATTTTAAAAAGTAATTCCAGAAACATAACTATTACGCAATGTAACTTATCACTGGGTTTCCAAGTAAGAGAACATAGGTGGTATGTGAAAACAAGGATTTGGATGATAAATCTAACCATAAAGTTCTGATGGATAGTGAGAGAGAATAAGTTTTGGAGAAAGTTAATAATCATAAAGCCACAAATCTGTGATGATTTAAGGGTCCATCCGATTCAGAAGATAATAAGGCACTAGGATAACATTTTTTGTTTCAAGATCCATTTCATAAAGTTGATGAACTTTTTCATGAGAAGAAATACTTACTTGATTTAGATACAGTCTCACCATTGGCCTTTCCCTGAACAACTTCTACTTCATCTCATATTTAATGAAATGAAGTTGACTTTTCCATTCATGAAGTGTTTTAAGATCATGTGATAGAATGATAGGTCATTCCATCTATCTCATCAAAAAGGTCAGAACAAGTAATCCAATATACTTAAGTCCACATATAGTGCAATAATACATTAATCTAACAAACTTGAACAGGAATATAACTTATACTATCCGTCAATGGATGACATTAAAATCCTTACAAAATTTAATATATAACTATAGAAAGATGTGAACTAAATGGAATTAAGAGTTCTCTCCCATATCCCATTTTTTAGTTCTTGGTTGTGACATTCCAAACATGTGAATACCTGTGATGACCCAGACCCCCCTTGGTCCCTTCCTTTGCCGAAAATCCGGTTTCCTTGCGGGGTACCGATCGGTGAGACCGATCGGTGAGACCGATCGGCGAGACCGATCGGTGAGACCGATCGGTGAGACCGATCGGTGAGACCGGCCCTGCCAAGTTGTTCCAGTAATGTTCCTTTTCGCAAATAGGGTTTTAAACCCTATTCTTCCTTGCTAAAAATATCTTGGAAATCCGAAACGCGCGCAAAGGTCTTAATTAAATGCTTCATTAATTCATGGGTCAGTTAAAACCACCCAGCGCCATTAATGATGAGTCAAGCCACGTGGTCAACCCACGACTCCCTCGTCTTCCGTGGTTTTGTGTTTCATCTCAACCGTCCCCAGCCCTTATAATTAAGGGTTAGGCCGTGGTTTTTCCCCTTCTTCGATCGTGGCTCTTCTGGTGCATCGGGACCGCCGCGTCGTTATCCGTAAAGTTCCGCGCCCCCGGCCTAAACGTCGATCATCTATCAACAAGTAGGGAATTTCTCTCGTCTCTCACTTTTGTGTATCATGCGGGGTGGGCGTTACTTTTGTTCCTATGGAATTGGTTGAACCAAACCCTAATGAAGATAATAAACGAAGTTCTAAATGAAGAAGGGGAAGGGGTTGTGATCGTTGTTATGCTTTATCTTGAATCATCCTTTTTGTTGTGCTGGTTCATGTTACCTGAAAATTGAGGCCGTTGGTGGTCGTGTGTGTGTGCACTTGAATCCCCTCATGATGTTTTAAATGGGTTGCTGAAATTGTGAACTCCTGCTGTGAAAATTGGTTAACCACGTATACCCGACTGAATAATTGAAAGCACCAGGATCGGCCCTTCTGTGATAACTCCCGGTTAGAACACACGGAATTTGAAACCATGGAGTGTGTTAAATCGTTTAAATCTGAAAATCCCTGACTTGTGTTGGTAGTGGTTAGTGTTTGTTTTCCCTTCGGGCCGTTTGCTGGAAATGTAGGAGGGGATGGGATTCCCTGTTCTTTTATACTCTCGGTGGCTGTGTGAATTTGGGGGATGGGATCTCCTGTTGGCATGGTTTCAGTGGTTGTGAGTTTTTATCACAAATTGGGGAGAGATCCTCTGTTGGCAGAACCGGGTGTGAGTGTTTTGGTTGATCTATGCTTTGACGTTTTCCTTGGTTATTCTCATGGTAGTTTCCCAGTAGTGCTTAAAATTAATTGAACATTTGACTAAACGTGAAACAAGAATGGGACAAATGGTTTTGTGGGCAAGGGTCGTGAAATATGACTCGGACGTTGTGGTATTGTGTTCTGTAGGTTGGCTAGGAAAACCTAAGTTTTGGGTGAGTGTTTGTTACCTATATCTATACTTGTAGCTTTGTGTTTCTTATTCGCGCCCCACCCAAGTTGACCACTTAGTGCCGAACACCCCCATTTATGGGGGAAGGGTGTTTTTCCCAACACTATACTTAGTGGCTGGTTATTAGCTCCTTTTCTGCTCCCTTTCCCGGATAGCCCAAGTACCTTCGGGCAGGCTGTGATGGCCTGAAGTCCATTATTAGCCCAAGAACCATCGGGCAGGGTGTTGTGGTGGTTGGCCAGGTGTGTGCGGCAGGTGGTTTCCCAAGTGTCTTCGGGATGAGGCCCAGGTGTTTTCGGGCGTGGCAGTGGATTCTTTAGCCCAGGTGTCTTCGGGCGTAGCGGTGGTTGTTCTGGCCTAGGTGTTTGCAGGCATGGTTACTTGTGACAGTTGAGGCCCAGGTGTGTGCGGGCGGGATTTGGCAGTGGGACTGCGTGTGGTTGTGGCCCAGGTGTGTGCGGGCGGGATTTGGCAGTGGGACTGCGTGTGGTGGTGGCCCAGGTGTGTGCGGGCGGGTGTGGCAGTGGGACTGCGGTGAGAATGGCGGGATTGGTCCGATGCGTAGGATGTCTCAATAACCAGTGGGAAAGTGGCGCGGGGTACCCAAACATCGATGTGCTCTTATTATATATATTACTTGACTTGCGTTATTTGGGGAGTGAGCCTTGGTGAGGCCTGGGATGGGTAGTTTGCCTTGTTAGCTGTTTGGTTCACTTTTTCCTCACGGGACTTTAGTACATTCCCCCACTTGTGCACGAGAGTCTTGGTTTTCCCTACTGAGTGTACTTGTATGCTCACCCTACGTTTACTTTCAGGTTTCCAGGAGGACTACCAGGGCTGCGCGGGACCCTATTAGTCGGACAGTTGGAGTTGTCGCTGTTGTCGTACCTTTGTTTTCTTTTGGTATTGTACTTGAGAGCTTTCTTTTCTTTTGCACTTTGTGGCTTTCACTTTTGAAACATGCATGTGGGAATGGTTTACTTTTGGCTTTACTTTCCTTCTATCTTGGTGTTGTTGGGTTTTCTCCTCCTTATCTTTCAATCCTATAAAATAAAAAAGGGTAATGCCTTCCATTTGCGAGAATTTCCTATACCCTTGGTGCTAGTCGCCACTCCGGGACCTATTGAAGGCGGGTTTCGGGGGTCATTATCTCTCCTTCAACTTAAAGAAGGAAGGGCCTGGCAATCTGCTGACCCTTCCCTCCTTTTGGTGAAGGCGGGTCGTGACAGAATGGTATCAGAGGCAGGTTGAGAGATAGGACGGAGTCTGGAGTTAGGCACAGTAAGGATTTCATGGGATGGTAAGGCAACAGCGTTGGGTGACCTTGGTGCGTGAAATAGGCCAGGGAGGACCGGCTAGGACACGGGATTTTAGGGCCCCCCGTGATCCGATGCAAGGACTCTGGACCTACCGAACGACCAAGTGAAGCCACACTGATTGCAGGGTAGAGACCCTAGGAAAGGTACATGCATCATAAATGACTTGTGTTCTCATGTTTCTGGGATGTCTTGGGAAATTAAGAATAAATTAAATCTTAATAAGTTTTGAGAACGGTTTTCTTTGCACTACTGGGCTTAGGCATTCCTTGTTTACCTTGCAGCTATGGCACCTGGAAGGCGACCACGTGTGGTACAGGCGATCGAGACTCCTAAGACTACGTTGGCCAATCAGCAGAGAGCTGATCGGGAGGAAGAGGACGACCGGTGGCAGAAGACTCTTCGAGCCTTTCAGCGACAGGCCCTCGAGAAATATGAGGGCAGCACCTCCGACATGAAGACGGAAGGCTGGCTGGAGGAGCTAGTCATAGCCTTCGGCCTGATTCGGGCCCCGACAGAGTACTGGGTTCCTCTGGCTGTTAGCCAGATGCGAGGAGCGTCACGTCAGTGGTGGATGCTTCACCTGGGGAGTAGGAAAGAGTCTGAGGTTGCTTGGGCGGAATTCGAGAAGGAGTTCCGGGCGGAGTTTCTCTCCTCGACAATGAAGGCAGAGAAGAGGCAGGAGCTACTCTCCCTCCAGCAGGGGAGCATGTCCGTGAGGGAACTCGGAATCAAGTTCAAGGACCTCCTGCGTTTTGCTCCAGACCTCTTTCCCGATGAGGAGTCTCGGGCAAGACGTTTGGAGGAGGCGCTCCGACCCTCCCTCCAGTATGCTGTTACTCCCTTTACCCTTCCGACATACTTAGAGGTTCAGAAGAAGGCCGAAGTGGTGGAAAGTATGCACACTCTAGGCGGACTGTCACGAGAAGGGATCCAGCTGGGACCATCGAAGGGGAAGGCCGTCAGCACCAGGCCCCCAGCATCGGGACCCTCCAGGTTCCGACCCGCAGGGAGCAGGCCGCAGCAGTTTCAGTTTCGATCCCCTGGCCCACGTTCTTTTCCTTCAGGCTCGGGACCACGGTGCTTCATCTGCGGGAGCCCTGGACATCTTCGGAGTCAGTGCCCCGATCGGGTGCAGTACAGCGGTGGCAGTCATCCCCAGCATCCGCCACAGCAGCAGTTCCCAGCCAGACCCTTCCAGCAGCAGCAGCAGGGACAGCGAGCTCCCGCTCCTCCGCAGACAGACATAGGAGGGGGAGGCCGACCTCAGGGCGCTCCTCAGGGACCTCGACCAGGGCGTGGTCGGGGAGGTGGCCGACAGCCGAGGGGTAGGGGAGCTGGGCGTGGACAGTTACACGCCGCAGAAGCAACAGTTCCAGCAGGGCCAGAGGTTGTTCGAGGTACGATCAGTGTGTTTAGCACTCTTGCTTATGCTTTGTTCGATACCGGAGCTTCGCACTCCTTTGTTGCACCCAGTCTAGCCCGCGCCTTGGGTCTAGATGCCGAGAGACTTCCAGTGCCCCTGGTGTTGAGCACACCAGTTGGAGGTCAGACCGACTTGCTGTTCGTTTGTCGGGGATGTAGACTGATGTTGGGGCCACATCAGTCGGTTAAGGATCTCCTTCTGCTACAGATTCGGCCGTACGATGTCATCCTAGGCATCGACTGGCTATTTTCTGTGTGCGCCGTCATCGACTGTTTCCAAAGGAGGGTGGTGTTCTCCGGTTTGGACGGCCAGCGTGTTACTTTCACCGGCGAGCGGAGCTGTCCGAAGGGAAACAGGAGGGAGGAACCTCTCTTCTCCTTGTTGACCGAACTGACGATAGAATCAACAGATGCGGAAATGGTGGAAGTACCAGAGATCGTTCGTGAATTTATGGACGTCTTTCCTAAGGAGGTGACGACCCTACCCCCTCGACGTGATATCGAGTTCTGGATAGACCTGCAGCCCGGCTCTCGACCAATCTCGATGGCTCCTTACCGGATGGCACCTTCGGAGCTACGGGAGTTGCGGATACAGATTGACGATCTGATGAAGAGGGGTTATGTTCGTCCAAGTGCATCACCGTGGGGTGCCCCAGTCTTGTTTGCGAAGAAGGCAGATGGTGGCCTCAGGTTATGCATTGATTACAGGAGGCTGAATCAGGTAACAATCAAGAACCGCTACCCTCTTCCGAGGATAGATGATCTTTTCGACCAGCTGAAGGGGGCAGGATGGTTCTCGAAGATCGACCTACGATCCGGGTACCACCAGCTAAGGGTGAAGGACAGCGACGTCCCGAAGACGGCGTTCAGGTGCAGGTATGGGCACTTCGAGTTCGTGGTCATGCCCTTTGGTGTTACGAACGCCCCGGCCGTGTTCATGGGGCTTATGAACTCCATCTTTCGGGAGTACCTGGATCGGTTTGTGGTGGTGTTCATCGACGATATCCTGATCTATTCAAAGTCAGAAGAGGACCATGCGGAGCACCTGAGGACAGTTTTGGAGGTCCTACGACAGCACCAGCTCTATGGGAAGTTGTCAAAGTGCAAGTTCTGGGCGCGAGAAGTGCACTTCCTTGGACATGTAGTGTCTGAGCAGGGAGTAGCAGTCGACCCATCAAAGGTTGAGGCAATTGTTTCTTGGGCAGCACCCAAGGATGTGGCGGAAGTTCGGAGTTTCCTCGGACTGGCAGGCTACTACCGGAGATTCGTACCCAACTTCTCCCGGGTAGCAGCCCCTTTGACGGCTTTGACCAAGAAGGACCAAGTTTTCGTGTGGAGCGAGCAATGTGAGTCGTCCTTCAGCTACCTAAAAGAAAAACTGGTTAGTGCCCCAGTGTTGAGATTGCCAGAAGGAGGGATGGCCTATGAGGTATTCTGTGATGCTTCGGGACAGGGCCTGGGGTGCGTATTGATGCAGCGACAAGGGGTGATCTCTTACGGGTCCAGGCAGCTACGCCCCCATGAGCGGAACTATGCCACCCATGACCTGGAGCTTGCAGCGGTGGTGTTCGCATTAAGGCTGTGGCGACATTACCTCTTTGGGGAGCGCTTTGTGGTCTTCACCGACCACAAAAGCTTGCGCTATATCTTCTCCCAGCGTGACTTGAACTTGCGACAGCGGAGGTGGGTCGAGTTTCTCCAGGACTACGACTTTGAGATCTCATACACTGAAGGTAAGGGAAACGTTGTGGCTGATGCCCTGAGCAGGAAGCCGCATCAGGAGGTGGTTCGGGAATCTGCTGATGCTTGGAAGGCAATGGGGGAGTTGGCTGCCTTGCACTTGGATGCAAGGGTGGAAGGTACTAGAGGTTGTTTGTTTCAGATGACGGTACAGTCCTCTTTGTTGCAGCAAGTGGAAGAGTCTCAGTGGGGAGATCCTGAGGTGGAAGTGTTGCGGGATCGTGTCGATCAGGGGAACGCCCCGGAAGGATGGTCGGAGGACAGCCGACATCGGATGCTCTTTCATCGGAGGTTGTTTGTTCCAGAGGTGATGCGTGATGAAGTCCTTCATGAGTTCCATAGCTCAGCCTTGGCGGTACATCCGGGTGTTTCGAAAATGTACCAAGGCCTGAGGGGACAGTTTTGGTGGCCCGGGGTGAAACGGGCAGTGGCAGAGTTCGTGGCTAAATGCCTGGTGTGTCAGCAGGTGAAGGCTGAACACCGTGTTCCTGGTGGTCTGTTGCACCCTATAGATGTTCCCGAGTGGAAGTGGGACGACGTCTCAATGGACTTCGTCACGGGACTACCCAGAGCTCAGGGCGGGCATGATGCTATCTGGGTAGTGGTGGATCGATTGACAAAATCTGCTCACTTCTTGGCTATCAAGGAGTCAGGACCCGTGAGTACCTTAGCACAGAGGTACGTGGATGAGGTGGTGCGTTTGCATGGAGTTCCGAAAACGATCGTCTCAGATCGGGACACTCGATTCACCTCACGAGTCTGGAAGGGGTTACAGCATGCTTTTGGCACCCAACTACGCTTTAGCACTGCTTTTCACCCTCAGACTGATGGACAGACAGAGCGGACTATCCAGACTTTGGAGGACATGCTGCGAGCATGTGTTCTGGATTTCGGAGGATCATGGGTACGACACTTGCCTTTAGTAGAGTTTGCCTACAACAACAGTTTTCACTCTACTATCGGCATGGCTCCTTTTGAGGCTTTGTATGGAAGACCATGTCGTTCACCCTTATGCTGGGCAGAGGTTGGTGAGACTGGTACTCTTGGACCAGAAGTAGTGCAGAGCACCACGGAGAAAGTCCAGCTAGTGCGGGAGAGGATGAAAGCAGCTCAGGATCGGCAGAAATCTTATGCTGATCGTCGGAGGAGGCCCCTGAAGTTCGAGGTGGGAGATCATGTGTTTTTGAAGGTTTCCCCTCGACGGGGGCAGCGGAGGTTCGGAAAGGGGAGTAAGCTCTCCCCTAGGTTCATCGGACCTTTCGAGGTGCTGAGGCGAGTTGGCGAGGTAGCATATCAGCTGGCCCTACCACCTCAGTTGGAGAGGGTCCATGACGTCTTCCATGTCTCCCAGCTTCGTCAGTACTTACATGATGACTCTCATGTCATCAACTGGGGAGAGCTAGACGTGGGAGGAGACGCGACCTTCAAGGAACGGCCAGTCAGAATTGAGGATCGCAAGGAGAAAGTGCTCCGTGGACGAACCGTCGGCCTAGTTCGTGTGTTGTGGAGGCATGGCGGCCTCGAAGAGAGTACGTGGGAGAGGGAAGCACAGATGCATGCCCAATACCCCGAGTTGTTCTGAGCTTTGAACCTTTGGTGCCTGTTGTGACAGAACGTTTGACCTTTTTGGCTATGAAATGTGCTAGGTTCCTTTCCTCTGTTATGTGTGGGAAGCCCCGGCTGAAGGGAAGGGGAAACCCGACCCCTAATCAGGACGCATTAAGGTGGATGCGATTAAACCCATGCGGGCGAGTCAGTGTCGCCCAAAGCGGATAATATCTTGACATGGGGGAGGGGAACTCCCCAAACCCACATGACCGGGCGGTTTGGCGTGGTATGATGCTTGGTTCTTGACAGGGAGTATTTTCAATTAGCGGGGGTCCACTCCTAAGAGGTATCTTCGAAGATGGTTGTTCGGATCCTCTCTTTCCTTCTAGTTTTTTTTGATTCTCGGGGACGAGAATCGTTTAAGAGGTATCTGATGTGATGACCCAGACCCCCCTTGGTCCCTTCCTTTGCCGAAAATCCGGTTTCCTTGCGGGGTACCGATCGGTGAGACCGATCGGTGACACCGATCGGTGTGACCGATCGGTGAGACCGGCCCTGCCAAGTTGTTCCAGTAATGTTCCTTTTCGCAAATAGGGTTTTAAACCCTATTCTTCCTTGCTAAAAATATCTTGGAAATCCGAAACGCGCGCAAAGGTCTTAATTAAATGCTTCATTAATTCATGGGTCAGTTAAAACCACCCAGCGCCATTAATGATGAGTCAAGCCACGTGGTCAACCCACGACTCCCTCGTCTTCCATGGTTTTGTGTTTCATCTCAACCGTCCCCAGCCCTTATAATTAAGGGTTAGGCCGTGGTTTTCCCCCTTCTTCGATCGTGGCTCTTCTGGTGCATCGGGACCGCCGCGTCGTTATCCGTAAAGTTCCGCGCCCCCGGCCTAAACGTCAATCATCTATCAACAAGTAGGGAATTTCTCTCGTCTCTCACTTTTGTGTATCATGCGGGGTGGGCGTTACTTTTGTTCCTATGGAATTGGTTGAACCAAACCCTAATGAAGATAATAAACGAAGTTCTAAAGGAAGAAGGGGAAGGGGTTGTGATCGTTGTTATGCTTTATCTTGAATCATCCTTTTTGTTGTGCTGGTTCATGTTACCTGAAAATTGAGGCCGTTGGTGGTCGTGTGTGTGTGCACTTGAATCCCCTCATGATGTTTTAAATGTGTTGCTGAAATTGTGAACTCCTGCTATGAAAATTGGTTAACCACGTATACCCGACTGAATAATTGAAAGCACCAGGATCGGCCCTTCTGTGATAACTCCCGGTTAGAACACACGGAATTTGAAACCATGGAGTGTGTTAAATCGTTTAAATCTGAAAATCCCTGACTTGTGTTGGTAGTGGTTAGTGTTTGTTTTCCCTTCGGGCCGTTTGCTGGAAATGTGGGAGGGGATGGGATTCCCTGTTCTTTTATACTCTCGGTGGCTGTGTGAATTTGGGGGATGGGATCTCCTGTTGGCATGGTTTCAGTGGTTGTGAGTTTTTATCACAAATTGGGGAGAGATCCTCTGTTGGCAGAACCGGGTGTGAGTGTTTTGGTTGATCTATGCTTTGACGTTTTCCTTGGTTATTCTCATGGTAGTTGCCCAGTAGTGCTTAAAATTAATTGAACATTTGACTAAATGTGAAACAAGAATGGGAAAAATGGTTTTGTGGGCAAGGGTCGTGAAATATGACTCGGACGTTGTGGTATTGTGTTCTGTAGGTTGGCTAGGAAAACCTAAGTTTTGGGTGAGTGTTTGTTACCTATATCTATACTTGTAGCTTTGTGTTTCTTATTCGCGCCCCACCCAAGTTGAGCACTTAGTGCCGAACACCCCCATTTATGGGGGAAGGGTGTTTTTCCCAACACTATACTTAGTGGCTGGTTATTAGCTCCTTTTCTGCTCCCTTTCCCGGATAGCCCAAGTACCTTCGGGCAGGCTGTGATGGCCTGAAGTCCATTATTAGCCCAAGAACCATCGGGCAGGGTGTTGTGGTGGTTGGCCAGGTGTGTGCGGCAGGTGGTTTCCCAAGTGTCTTCGGGATGAGGCCCAGGTGTTTTCGGGCGTGGAAGTGGATTCTTTAGCCCAGGTGTCTTCGGGCGTAGCGGTGGTTGTTCTGGCCTAGGTGTTTGCAGGCATGGTTACTTGTGACAGTTGAGGCCCAGGTGTGTGCGGGCGGGATTTGGCAGTGGGACTGCGTGTGGTTGTGGCCCAGGTGTGTGCGGGCGGGATTTGGTAGTGGGACTGCGTGTGGTGGTGGCCCAGGTGTGTGCGGGCGGGTGTGGCAGTGGGACTGCGGTGAGAATGGCGGGATTGGTCCGATGCGTAGGATGTCTCAATAACCAGTGGGAAAGTGGCACAGGGTACCCAAACATCGATGTGCTCTTATTATATATATTACTTGACTTGCGTTATTTGGGGAGTGAGCCTTGGTGAGGCCTGGGATGGGTAGTTTGCCTTGTTAGCTGTTTGGTTCACTTTTTCCTCACGGGACTTTAGTACGTTCCCCCACTTGTGCACGAGAGTCTTGGTTTTCCCTACTGAGTGTACTTGTATGCTCACCCTACGTTTACTTTCAGGTTTCCAGGAGGACTACCAGGGCTGCGCGGGACCCTATTAGTCGGACAGTTGGAGTTGTCGCTGTTGTCGTACCTTTGTTTTCTTTTGGTATTGTACTTGAGAGCTTTCTTTTCTTTTGCACTTTGTGGCTTTCACTTTTGAAACATGCATGTGGGAATGGTTTACTTTTGGCTTTACTTTCCTTCTATCTTGGTGTTGTTGGGTTTTCTCCTCCTTATCTTTCGATCCTATAAAATAAAAAGGGTAATGCCTTCCATTTGCGAGAATTTCCTATACCCTTGGTGCTAGTCGCCACTCCGGGACCTATTGAAGGCGGGTTTCAGGGGTCATTATCTCTCCTTCAACTTAAAGAAGGAAGGGCCTGGAAATCTGCTGACCCTTCCCTCCTTTTGGTGAAGGCGGGTCGTGACAATACCATAATCATGAATTCTCATGGAACATGATAATTACATGAATTACCATATAACCTTAGTGATAAAATGAATTTTGTCAAAATTAACTCTTTCCACACACCAAAAATAAAAAAAAATTCTATATACTCTAACCACAATATCACCTTATCTTTATATATGTCATTATCTTATTAATATTAACAACTATATCATTATGTCGTTATACCTTTATTTTTCACATATCAGGTTCCTTCCAAAAATGTTTCACTAACTTTTCTTGGTTACTATTACCATATAATTATTCAAAACCACAATGGACCAATACATAGATATTCTAATATTTCATAATTCCATAAAAGAGATTCTACAACACTATTTTAGAATCCCATTACATAAAAACATAATCATTCCACCACTTTCTTATCATAATCGACATCTCCAAAAGTGATCACATGTGATTTGAATTTGTCTTTGGATTTAAGAGGATTCCATCGATCATCATCATTAACCTATGGATTTGGAAATTGGTTAGTATAATGTCCCATTTCCATTCACTTTTAGCATTGAAGTGTGGGTAGTGAATTCTCTATATTATTTTCTCTATTAACGTCATTAAAAAAAATTTTCCCATTAATTCCACACTCAACTAATCGATGAACTTCTTTTCTACGCTTGAATCATAATCTATTCCTTTTAAGAAACTCTCCACCATACTTATTTCCACACATTTAGCATAAGGAATCAGTCATCTTCTTTTCACCATAGTTTTGAGATTTTCCCTTCAACTCCATCTTTCATAAATTTTCAAAACCATGAGATTGATATATAACACCAACTTATAGTTATTCCATGATAGTACAATGAAAAATATCTTCATAGATACTAAAGTCTCTTATAATTAATGCACATAGAAGACATGGTTTTAATCCCCTGAATAATTGATCAAATTTACATTCAGGTTGGATGATAAAGCCAAAAGCGTACCTTTAAAGTCTTATAAAATTCGCCATATAAGTACCAACAGATTGATCATACATTTTTTTGATCTCAAAGAAATAATTTTCAATCTTTTTTCATAGAATACGAGGGAAGTACTTATTGAAAAATAAGTTCTTGAACTTATCCCATTCCATGGATTCAATATCCTCTTTGCTGCCTTGTATTCTTAATTAGAGTCCACCACTAGTTTTATGCACCTTCTAAATGAAAAAAACCTAAAAGAATTTTTCATGGTTCGAACAGTGATGGATGTAAAATATATTTTCAATGGTACTGGTCCATAATTCCAAAACAAGTGGATTAGAAGACCAACTGAATGAAGGTGTATGTTTCCTCATAAAGGACTCAAAAGAAAGTTGTTCACTTCTCGGCCCATTTGGACGTCCAGAATGATTCATAGATTGTATAAGTATATCAGAAAGATTATTCATTCCCTATCCCATAACATTTGTTGTTCGAGGAGGAAAATCATTTCACTTCCCAGTGCATTGATCATTATCACAGTTCCTTCAAGTTCTACCCATCATCAAAAACCCAAAAAGGGTAGTGTGGGAGGCAAAAATAATACTTGGAAAACAAAATAATCAAGGGGGAGTACTTTCATTATCTAACATCTTTGGTTTAATCTGAGGTTATTCCTGAATATTAACTTAATTCTAGGACTATAACCTATAGTTATACTTAACCTTAGGGATATACCAAGACACACATTATAAATATTTCTATGGATCTCACTAATGTTTTCACATCCTGGTTTTCTAATGTTGACTAAATCATTGCACTGATACCAACTCTAATAACCCACGCTTGTCGAATAAGGAAATCACATTTAATTAGAATAATAATTTATACCTGACACAAAAATATGCCCAATGACCATATTAGTTTATTGTATTTAAAAACATGGAACATAATCTTCTTACTTGGTGAAATATATTCAACATCTCTCATAATGATCACCCCTTTAGTTTTCCTACCTATAACATTTATTTATATCTAGGGGAAAAGAAAGCATAAAAACGGCTAGCTCCAATGCTCAATATGGGTAAACATGACGAACATAAAAAAAACATAAACATATAATGTGAAAACATGTACATAAATTTTGAATATCAAAATTATGTGTCATGAAATAAATCATGGTAGTGTGTTAGGCATAGATAAAAAAGGAACATTAACCATGATATAATAGAATTGGAATAAAACATGGAACTGTGGCATATAATATGATTTCCATAGTTTCGAAGGAATTGCTGCCAAGTCCATCATAGTGGACAAAGTCTATTACTGAACCCCGTTTACTTTCCATTCTAGCCATGTATTACTGAACCAGAATTACTTTTCGCTCCAGCCCTATATTACTGAACTAGATTAACATGATATTCCCGTCATTTCTATCTCACGAGGTATAAATATTTACCCAATTAATCTGAGTGAGATACAATTCCCACCCATATTATAATGAAATCAATCTTACATGTTCCACAAAAACATAAATCATTCATCATAGCACAACCCAAGAAATAAAATGGTATTCTTAAACATCATTCCATCATAACATAATACATTTAAGATATAATTCCATAATTAATGCAATAAAATCATATTAATAATATGGATAGAGACATATCCCTATTTAAGGAGTCCTATCTTAGATGGAAAATAATTTTGAAAATATACATGAACTTAAATCTTGAGTAAAATATATTTCTTGTTAAATTTTTTCTTCTTTTCTCAAAATTGCATGCAATTTTAAAAGAAAATATTTCATTTGAAAATAATATTGAAATTTTTTAGAAGATTATTAATATAAATAAAGAGTTAAGAAGAATTAAAAATCCATTATTTCCTTATAAGTAAAAAAACATTTTTCTCATACTCTTGTCGGAAAAGTCAAAAAGTACCTCGTATGGGAAGAAAATTAATATTCCCTCAAAACCCTGATGTAAAAGTAAAATAAGGGTAAAAATGAATTTATACATAGAATACTAATAATCATTTTATGAATTTTTTTTAATAAAACATGGAAATGGATGATAAATATACCCCAATCAATACAACTGTATAAACAATCCCGAATAAAAATAAGATTGAAACATTATCCCTTACCTTAGGTCTGATATGCTTCTTATGTGTCCAAACCTCCTATATAATGATTTAGTTAATTTTATTAACTTATTCTTGAATCATGGTCATCATATATTGTTATATGATTCTTCGTTTGTTTGTAACAATTCCTTGTTACCCGTTATTCGGGTTTAAACTTATTTATGATTCTATGCATGTTTTGTCAAATAAGATATTGTTTCTCTTATTATGTCATAGTTATATCATTTATAGAATTATATTTGCATAATATATATCATATTTATTCATTCAGTTAATTTCTAATGCTTATTTAATGATGATCATGTTGAACGAATCACATCACATCGTAGAGAAAGTAGGTCGCACGTACGCACAAGCGACGATATCATTCCCATAATTGTTGAAAGATATTGATGTGGATGGTGTATAATATTTCCTAATTAATATAATTTTATAATGATAATATATAGTTATTACTTCCATTATTATACCCATTGAGGTATGTTGGTGATGAAAAACATGTTACACCATAGCATAGAGATGGTAAGCCGTACGTACACTCGCATGGTGATTTCATTTTTCAAAGGATGGATAGAAGATAAAATATGGTTCTTTTCTATTTATAGTAAAATATTAGTATATGAGTGAAACTTATGTTATTAATTTACTATTAAAAAAATAATGAACAGGATGTAGAGGAAGAAAGAAGTTTGAATGAATCGGTAGACGAGATTACATATTCCTTTACATGCTTCCCCTAAATCTCTTCGTATAACACTAGAGTCAGTCTTTGAAGATGACCAGAACATATAGAATAAAAACAGGGAAGATGATAGTGAAAAAATTTAGGGTATGAATGATATTCAAGGCACAAATTAAGTGAATATTTCAGGGATGAAATTCCCTTTTATAATTGAGGCGAGGGACACTTTTTGAAAGCACAAAAATATAAATTTATAATAATTTTAAAATCAATAAATATACAAAAAAATGAGATATATTAAAATATAAGATATTGTAAGATTAAAATATCATCATGAAATAAAATTCATACAAGTTTTTATGTGTCATGACTGGTCCTAGTTGGGACTGATCCACATCTCCTCAAGCCCACCTCCAATAGGCAAGGGGCTGGTGACTAGCACCTAGAAGGCATGCTACTAACATGGGAGGCATTTCCTATAAACATGTATACACGCAAACACGTATCCAAGCCCATAAATCTGAAAAGTAAAAAAACTACTAAAAGGAAAAGATACATTCATACACTAAAACCCAACCAATAGAGTACAATAGGAAAGTAAAGTACAAGAAAGTAAAATCCTGGTCCAAAAGTACAAGCCCACCAAAAGAGAGTTCGTAACAAAGTCGAAACAGTAAAGAAAGGTGCTGGGACTACAATATATAGTCGTAGGAACACACCTCGGCCTATTTGATCTCACTGAGTACCATCCGGTCCTGGTCCTCCTAGAATCCTATCAATGGCTCGCTCGTCTACACAAGACATGACACGTGCGAGCAAAGCCGGTGCAGGGGTGAGTATAACAATACCCAGTAGGACACCCTGAAACTATAAAGGAAACACAACAAAGGAAAATACCAAAAAGGAAAGATACAGTCAGCTCTACATAGTATATGTCCACCGAACATATAACAAGAATATCTAGATATACTCATACACGATTGACTACCGCGAACCCACTCATAAGATCCAGCTCGAAGATTCCACTAAACACGTTACAAGGAGAACACACTATTAGGTCTGAAGAGAGAGATATGAAGTACTCATTCCGGGAGAACACACTCCACAAGTACATTGTGAACATTATGCTTAGATGGGGACCACAACCAAGTCATGGGGTGATTCCGACAACTCAGTCTGAGCTAATCCTCTAAGCAGAGGATCAACGCCTGGGTAAAGTTGGTCACGTCGATACCAAGAACTCTACCTAGGGTTCATGGAATGAATAGAGGATCCGGATCTAAGTCTCTAAGAGGGGATTCCAACAACTATATTCAAGAAGTCATACTGAAGGGATCATACTCCTATATAAAGGAACTGATACCAGAACCTTCATGGAAAAGACCAAGGGCAGGGACCCTAAGAAAATTAGTCCAAGTCACAGAAGACAAGTGGCTCAAGCCTTGTAAGATTTGGTTACATGTCGTGAAGTATGGTTACACATCGTGTTCCTTGACCCTGGGTACTACACGTGTAACGGACCGTGTCATCTGTCTAGTCTGTGTAAAACTAGACCACACGACGTGTAGAAAGATCACACATCGTGTTCCTTGACTTCAGGTACTACCCGTGTAAACTGCTTGTGTCACTCGGCTTGTTAGATGGAAAGTAACTACACGACGTATAGGAGAAACACACGCCATGTCCGAGCACCTGGGGCTCGCTCCGTGTACACTGGCCATGTGCCCGTACACAGTCTCTGTCTGTGTCCGTGTCACCTGCCCGTGTACCAGCACACGGGGTATCTCGTGTATCTGGCCGGGGAGGGGTGTATACGCAGTGTCCTTGGCTGTGTACCCAACCCGTGTCCGTGTACTCCCGGAGTACACACCAGGTGGTCTGCCGATGAACACACGCCGTGTATCCCATACTACACGACGTGTAGTCGAGATTTTTCCAGAAATTTCGTCTTCTTCCTCACGCTTTGGCCGAACTTCCGGATCCGTGATCTCTTGTCCATTCATCCTGATACTCCAGGGGTTGGATCATTTTGTCATATGAACACCATAACGGGTGTTTTCGGTCTTTAAATCGGATCGTAATCCTCGAATGATCCATCCGAAGAAAAATGCCTGAAAATTCATATCTCTTTATCCGATCCGAATCATCCGCCGAAACCATCGTCGCACCTCTGTGACGTCGCTCCGGGTTTGGATCTACAATATCGGATGGTTGCGTCGCAGAACGGATGCGCAACAATCCGTTGTTCATCGCCCTAAGAAGAATGCGAAGAACTCGAATAAGAGAAAGGGGATAAAGCCAATGAATCAAATTTGAGGAATGAACATCCACCATTGTTCGTCACTGTGTTTATCCTATCCCATTAATAGGATTAAACGAATAAGAAAAATCAACAAAAAAAGATCAACATGGATTCAATCTCCGAAAATCCCTGCAAAAGCCCATCCCGCAAGAACGATCGATCCAAGGACTAATATGTTTGTGGATTAGCCCACGTTTATTGTAGAAATAAAGAATGGGGAAGAAATCACAAAACAAATATCCTACTTGGATTCCGTGGTGTTCGTTGGTGAAGATCTGGTTGTCACATCGTCGTCGCCGACGAAAATCGTCAGGAACGTCATCGCTGCGTGTGGAGGTTATCTCCAGAGCCTCCAGAGCTGCCAAGGGTTTCAAGGTTATGAGGTTTGTAACGCTGGACCCCTGCTCTAGCCTTTATTTAAAAAGGATAAAGATATCCACTACAACAGATTTAATACAATATTTTAAATTAAATATTTTATTACGGTTACATCCAAAAACCAGATTTCGCCACCAGCCTGCACCAGTCGATGTTAGGTCTCTTCTAGGGTAAACCCACTTCTCTGGACGCAAAAGTGCCATCAGATTTCTGATCCGAGCACCCATTCGGGAGTTATTCAACTTTTTCAGGAAAACCGCATGAGTGCATAATTTAATTATTTAATTAAATTCAAACATTTGTTTCGGGCTAACCGGGCCTCAGAACTGCACGCCGTCTCAGAGCCTGTTCTCGAAATAATTCCCCTTATTTTTAAGAATAATGTATGGAATATCCATGACATTAAATCATACCCACCTTAGGGATTTTACGTCCCCAAAAAGACAAAACAAAAGTTACTCAAAAATATGTGGGTACTACACATGAATGTGAGCCTCCTGCTCCCACGTGCTCTCCTGGAGATTCCCTTGCTGCCACCGGACACGCACCAAGGGAATAGATCACCCACAAAGGATATTCTCCTACCGATCCTCGATCTCCACTCGGTACTCAGCAAAGGTCGCTCCATCATCGATGTCCAGCTCACCCCAGTCGATGATGTGCGATGGATCATGCACGTACCTCCGTAGCTACGACACATGGAAGACGTTGTGTACTCGGTCCATCTGAGGAGGTAGAGCCAAGAGATATGCCAACTTGCCAACTCTACTCATAATCTTAAAAGGGCCAACGAACCTCGGAGATAGCTTGCCGCCTCGTCCAAATCTCTGCAATCCCCGTCGAGGTGAGACACGAAGGAACAGATGGTCTCCCTCCTCGAACTCCAAGGGCCTCCGCCTCCTGTCGGCATAAGAATTATTCTGAATCTGTGCAATCTTCATCCACTCCTGGATGAACTGCACCTTCTCTGTAGCAGCTCCCACCATCTCTGGGCCCATGAGTGCTGACTCTCCTGGGTCAGTCCAGCAAAGTGGTGACCTGCAAGGTCGCCCATACAAAGCCTCGAATAGTGCCATACCAATAGTGGAATGATAACTGTTTTTATAAGAAAATTCTACCAGTGGTAGGTGATCCTCCCAGCTACGACCAAAGTCAAGTATGTAGGCTCATAGAATATCCTCTAGGACCTAGATGGTCCACTCTGTCTGACCATAAGTCTGGGGATGGAATGATGTGCACAAGCATAACAGAGTCCCAAAAGCTTACTGCAATCGCTTTCACAACCGGGATGTGAAGAAAGCATCATGATCTGAGACAATCGTGGATGGAACTCCATGAAGTCGAAATATCTCCTACATGTAGAGGCGTCCCAAGAACTCTTCTGAACTCTGCTCCCATATTGCTAGGAAGTGGGCCGACTTGGTGAGCTGGTCAATGATCACCCAGATGGCATCGTGTCCCCTAGAAGTACGTGGTAAACCCATCACGAAGTCAATAGATATCTTGTCCCACTTCTACTCTGGAACCTAAAGGGGATTATTCAAGCTTGCTGGCACCTGGTGATCAGCCATTACTTCCTAACAAGTAAGGCACCGAGAAACAAACTCTACCACACGCTTCTTCATTCCTGGCCACTAGAACTGATGCCGGAGGTCCTTGTACATCTTTACAATGCCTGGATGCACCGCCAAAGGAGATGTATGGAAGTATTTCAGGTCCTCCTCTCACAACGTCACTAGTACTGTTTTACGTCCTCTGAAAAGAACAACGTGCTCCCCACCTTCTGAATATCCATCAGCAGCATCACCTTTGGATATCTAATCACGTAGAGTCTCACAGCTAGCATCCCCGCGCTATGCTTCCTTGACATGCTGTAAGAGTAGAGGGGTAACAACCATTGATTGAGGGTAAGCTCCCTCATCAACATCCATGAAGGATAACTGTAGAGACCCGAAGCTTGAATTACATGGACATTACATTACATTTGCAGAATACTTAGTACATAACAAAAAACACACACACAAGGATCGTAATAGTTTAGTGTCTTTGGAAACTCGGAACGTAATCTTCTAATCGTTGTGAAAGATCTTCAATATCTCCCATAAAGATCTTCCCTTTTTTTTTACCTAAAACGTTTATTTATATCCTGGGGAAAAGAAAACATAAAAGGGTGAGCTCAAATGCTCAGTAATGGTAAACAAAAAAAAATCAATCACATCATATTCATAAGAACATAACTTTCTGAAATCTTAACCTGCAAAAGAGAGCATAATTTCAAAACATGGGATAAATCCTACTAGTGAAATGAAATACCAATAATCATAAATTAAAATATTAAACTTTGTGGCATAAACACATAATCATAGAGAATCATTTCTTGTTAGTCAAGACTCATTGCCAAGACTATCTTAGTGGACAAAGTCCATTTCTGAACCGAGTCACCCTCGTTTCAGTCCGGTTTCACTGAACCGGTATAACCTACCATTCCAGCCATGTCTATCTCATGAGATATAAAATCTTTACCCAATGAATTGGAGGGAGATATAGGTCCCACCCATCTTATAATGAATCCTTTCTTATGTGTGCCACATAATCATAAATCATACATCATCGCATAACACATGTAACAAAAATGGGATTCTTGAAACATCATGACATCATAAAACAAATAATATAAGGTAAATGACTTCATAAAAATAATTCCCTCACAACATAATCAAGTCAATGTAATAATAGGGATAAAAATAGAACCCTTTATTATCTTAGATGGAAAATAATTTTGATAAAACATTTTAACTCCATTCTTGAGGAAAATATCCTTTCTTCTTCAAAAACATTTTTCCTTTCTTAACATGTCATACAACATTAAACAAAAAGAAGTTGATTAAAAATAAACTTGAAAACTTGTAAAGTAAGCTTCTTTGAAATAATTTTTTAAAAATCCATTCATTTTGTATAAGTTAAAAAAAACATTCTTCGTACTTTTGTCGGAAAAGTCAAAAAGTACCTCGTACGAAAAATGAAAAAAGATTCCATTCATATTATTTACTAAAAACTCACCGAAGGATAAAATAGGATTTAAACAATTGTAGGTGAATTGAAATAATATTACATATTGAGGAAACATGGATGTGGATGATAAAATACACCCCAGTAAATACTAAAGTATAAACAATCTCGGATAAAAATGAGATTGTGATATTTCCCTTACCTTAGGTCCGATTTGCTTCGTAAGTGTCCGAACCTCCTTTATAATGATTCAAATAATGCAATTTACTTATTACAGAATCATATTCATTGTTATGATATCATATATGGTTCACTTATGACTTTATATTACCCGTTCTTTTGTAAATTCCATGTTAAAGAGCGTTTTGGGTAAAATTGTTTCATTTGTCGTCCGTGTTTTGACTTGTAATTATTCATATGATTACTTAGATCATGATTAATTAATTCAAGAACATAAAACATGATTTATATATATATATATATATTCAGTATATACATATATATAATAAATCAGTAAATGGAAAGAAATACAACATTGATGGAGACGGTAGTCCGTACGTACGCATGAACGATGTTTTCGTTTCCTTATTGAATTTAATGGAATTAAGTAGATGACATACATATAAATATAAATAAATCCAGTATCATTATTATGTCATATATTTCATTATTACTTATTATATATACTTTATAATCATTCATGAATGGTTAATCATTGAGAATGAATCTCATCGCGTCGTGGAGACGGTAGTCCGTACGTACGCACGAGCGATGATATCGTTCCCATGGTCGTGGAATTGTGTTGAAGTGTATGTATACTATTTAAGTATCAATATAACTCTATAATAATCATATATAGTTACTAATTACACCATTATACCCATCCAATTAAGGTGGTGGCGGAAAATAGATTACACCACGGTGTGGAGACGGTATTCCGTACGTACGCACGCGCGGTGATTTCCTTTTTTCGTAGGATGGATAGAAGGTTAATTAGAGTTGTTTAATATTTATAATAACATATCAGTATATAATAAATACTAACGTTATTACTTTATCATGAAACAACTAAAGAATAAGAAGTTGGAGAATAAATAAATTGAAAAAGATCGGTAATGGATATTACCTCTTTTTGACGCGCCTTCACTTATCCTACACTTAAAGATCTAAGGATGGTCTTTGAAGAAGACCAGGACCTCTAGGATGACACTAGGGAAGTGGAGAAGAGATTTTGGTAGGGTTTGGCCGAGCTTGAATGCTCAAATTGGTGTGAGGAGGAGAGGGAGGAGGTGCCCTTTTATAAGGGAGGAGAGGGGCATCTTAGGAATATCTCAAAATATTATTTTATATTAAGGTCAAATTCGGTTTATAATGGTTCCAAATGGTCTTATTTCGAAGATAAAGTGGGTATGGGTCGCAATAATCTCATACAATAGTATTTAGACAAGTTTAGGTTATTATTTTAACCTTATCAATTAGATTTAACTCTAAGTAAAATAATTTAACTTTTACCGTGTCTTTTTGTTTTCTTACACTATATGGTTAATAAACATACTATATCAAGAAAAAAGAACCCCAAGTTGTTTATTATTAATATATATATCCTTATCTATGTCATTTGGTCGGACCTTAGATTTTTAGGAATTAAATAACAATTAATAATATAATATTTGTTTTAAAAACTAATTTATGTCAATTTTGACACTATTTGGTACATGATTTTTATGAAATTTCTAACAGAATGATAAGTTCGAAAAAAGTTACTTATATCAACCATAACATGACATATTAACCTATAAAATTAGTGTAAGTCATAAAAAGTCTCAAATTACATTTATTTGGGCATTTATAACATCAATTATGTCAATATTTCATTAATAAGACAATTACTTCATCATCTATGTGTCAAAATAAATGATAATTATTTAATCCTTAAAAATTATAAATAAATTCCTATGATGTAGATAATTGTATTAGATTTCTGGAGACTATTCAGTTTTGATGTTTCATGAAGTTTATCACTAGATAAAAATTATTATACTTATAAGATTTAAGAAAGTGGCATGTAGTCACATTCTTTGGTTTTAATAATAATTAAATTATTTTCATTGAACAGAATTTAATTAAATGAATCTAATCCGACCCTTAGGTGATATGGGTCGACCTTTAGTCATCCAATAAGATTTTTACATTTTTTAGGGTAATTTTAAAATATTATATTTACCCTTAATTACCCGATTTACCTTTAACTATGGTAAATAAAATTTACCGTAGTTACTATTCATAATTCCCAAAAATAAAAAGTAGCCTATTAACATAATTTGGACCCACTGATTCCAAATATGGAATCCATTTTATAAATTCAATACACAGAAGTTGCAGAAATTAAATTAAAATTAATCCCGTTGTCGAATAAAAACGGGTTTTTGTTTAAAACATTGCAAAAGATTGAATTGATTTAACCTACGAATTCAAGGTAAAATCAATGCTAATGACATACATTATATTAAATGGTAAAAATATATTCTATTTATTCTTTTAAACCATTCAATATTATAATTTAACCGCATAAGATATTACGATGAAAAAAGTTGTTTTTAATTAAAATATAGCGTGTTTTTACTATTCATTTAAATGTTAAAGTTACCAGAATAATATGAAAAATTTATCCAAAGTAAATTATTATTTCATGATTCCAAATAAGAATTTTATTTTGTCAAATTGAACTTATAAACATGTCAAAAACTAGATTTAAAGTGGGTGCGCCATCAAAAGGCGGCAAAACTGCATTTTTTTGAAAAATACTTATTTTACCCGAAAAATTTATTTTGTTCTTATACCATGTTCTAGAAATGTGTAAGATGAATATTAATGTTATAAAATTCAAATTTTAGTTAATACTATTCATAACGGCTAGTTCAAGACAATATTATAATAATATAACATTGTTTATTAAAACCCGGTATTGCGTACAACACACGCTATCGAGGAAGGTCGCGATTGTGTGTAATGCAAGCCAAGTCAGGGTTGCATGTTGTGAAAGAATCCTTCGTTGTTTCGTATAACAGAATCCGACCATATTTCATTTATACAATGAATATATATATATATATATACTCAATGTTGCGTAGAATAACTATTATCAAAATTGTGTGTAACACTATCCAAGAATAGTGTTGCGTATACTGCAAGCTAATACAGTGTTGCGTATAGCGCAAGGTAATCTTGGTGTAGAATAAAACACAAGACATTAATGAAATTAAAAGAATATTTTTCATAAAATCTAGGGGTGTTACATTCTACCCCCCATAAAATAAATTTCTCCCTCGAAATTCGTCGGGGTTTTAAATGGTTTACTATTCGAAAGTTTCTTTAATAGAAACCCACATCGTAAAATGGAATACCAAGACCAATCATTAAAAAAAAAAGTATGAAACGTAATGGTTACCCAAATAAACTAATCACTGCGTTTCCACATAGGTGAAAATATGGATATGGAAGAGAAATCTAACCATCATGTTCTGATAGGGAGTGGTAGAGAACATGGATATGAAAAAGCCAACAATCACAAAGCTATTGATTTGTGATGATATAAGGTACCATCTGATTAATCGGATATAAGGGAACTAGGACAACATTTTTGGTTTTCGAGATCATTTCCCTAAAGTTGATGAATTAAAAGAAATACTTGCATGATTTTGGTACAATCTCACTGTTGTTCGTGAATTGAACAATTTCCACTTCATCCCTTAAAGAAATGAAGTTGAATTTGTTATTCGTGATGTGTTAGTAGATCATGTGATAGAATGATGGGTCATTCCATCTCTTTCAAACAAAAGGTTAGCAAAAGTTATAAGTCCATCTTATGGTTAGATTAATCGTATATGGTTTCAAAAAAAACTTATACTTCATATATCATACTGCTTAATAAAATAAAACTAGTTTCTACTAAACAGGGACTTCCTGTAGGCCAGTGGTAGGCGATAAGGCCTGTCGCACTTCGGTTGTGGGTTCGATTCCCACTGCCTTGTCCGACACGATGGGCTGTCGCCCATCCTGCAGGTTGTCCTTTTTCTAAAGCTATATTACTATAACATCCCATCAATAATACCGAAAAATGTTTTATCCTAACTTATGTCCAACATAATCCATTCTAATCTTTAGGCTTATCTAAAATACTGCAGTCCACTCACATAACATAGTGAAAAGGATTACCAGAGATTTAATATCATCGTTGATCCCCATATATCATAAGATATGTTTTTTTGGTCGCATTCCAAACATTCAAAGTCCTTAATCATGTATTCTCTTGAATACCCATTGAACCTTAGTGAAAACACGAATGCAGTTAAAAGTTAACACCTTCCACATACCAAAATCCTTAAAATTCTATATACTCAAACCATGATATCACTTAGTCCTTATATCAATCATGATCTCATGAATACTATTAAACATTTCGTTTTCTCATTTTCCCTTCATTATGCACATATCATCTACATTGCAAAAATATCTGGATAACCTTTCATGGATACTGATAACATTAATCATACATTTTCAAAACTCAAGGAAAGACAACAGTGTAACAATCCTTAGATGTATCTTTATTCCATAGTACCATGAGATTACTTATACAACATTACACATGATAAACATGTAATCATTCCACTATATTCTTAAACCATTGACCGAGCTTCAACAATTCTTTCATCTCACATATCATTTGTAGTCTCTTCATTATCATCCACATAAATACTACCCATACGACCATACTGATTCTCTTCATGAGACTTTCCCTTAGGGCATTGGTTTGCATAATTCCCGTACATTCCACCTTTAAAACATTTAACCATTGTTGATGTCGTAGCAATACCATTATCATCATCCCTGGTGTTAACTGAACCTTTTCCTTTGCACTTACTGGCTTTGTGTCCTTCTCTTCCACACCCAATTCATCTTCCAGTTCCTTTGAAACATTCTCCTTGATGCCTCTTCCCACATGATTTACATAGGGGAAATTGAACTTTCTTTCCTCTATGATCATCATGAAACTCCATCTTTCTCTTATTAGCCGAGTCAGGAAACTTACCAAATTTTACTTTATTGATCATATTATGATATTGCTGATTCAGCATAATAATGATGTTTTGACCTCCAAATCCCATTTCATTTGGTTTCTCATGAAGAATATCATTCCATTGTCCATCATATCCTCCATTATCGTGAATCATCTTGTTTCCAGCCATTTTCTAAAACCCAAAAAGAACAGTGTGAGAGGCAAAAATCAGAATAAAGGGGGATTAACTTCAATATCTAACATCTTTGGTTAAATTATAATATCCTTAGAGCAATTCTAGGACTATAACCTATATGCATACTTATCCTTAGGGACATCCCTAGACATACCTTAGAAATATCTCTAGGGATATCACTGACGTTTTCGCATCCTAGTTTCCAAAGGTTGACTAAACCTTTCCTTTGATACCAACTGTAGAGACCCTAAGCTTGACTTACATGGACATTACATTACATTTAGGGAATACTTAGTACATAACAAAAAACACACACATAAGGATCATAATAGTTTAGTGTCTTTGGAAACTCGGAACGTAATCTTCTAATCGTGGTGAAAGATCTTCAATATCTCCCATAAAGATCTTCCCTTTTTTTTACCTAAAACATTTATTTATATCCTGGGGAAAAGAAAACATAAAAGGGTGAGCTCAAATGCGCAGTAAGGGTAAACAAAAGAAAAACCAATCACATCATATTCATAAGAACATAACTTTTGGAAATCTTAACCTGCAAAAGAGAGCATAATTTCATAACATGGGATAAATCATAGTAGTGAAATGAAATCCCAATAATCATAAATTAAAACATGAAACATTGTGGCATACACACATAATCATAGAGAATCATTTCTTTTTAGTCAAGACTCATTGCCAAGACTATCTTAGTGGACAAAGTCCATTTCTGAACCGAGTCACCCTCGTTTCAGTCCGGTTTCACTGAACCGGTATAACCTACCGTTCCAGCCATGTCTATCTCATGAGATATAAAATCTTTACCCAATGCATTGGAGGGAGATATATGTCCCACCCATCTTATAATGAATCCTTTCTTATGTGTGCCGCATAATCATAAATCATACATCATCGCATAACACATGTAACAAAAATGGGATTCTTGAAACATCATGACATCATAAAACAAATCATATAAGGTAAATGACTTCATAAAAATAATTCCCTCAAAACATAATAAATTCAATGTAATAATAGGGATAAAAACAGAACCCTTTATTATCTTAGATGGAAAATAATTTTGATAAAAAATTTGAACTCCATTCTTGAGGAAAATATCCTTTCTTCTTCAAAAACATTTCTCCTTTCTTAACATTTCATACAACTTTAAACTAAAAGAAGTTGATTAAAAATAAACATGAAAACTTGTAAAGTATGCTTCTTGGAAATAATGTTTTAAAAATCCATTCATGCCGTATAAGTTAAAAAAACATTCTTCATACTTTTGTCGGAAAAGTCAAAAAGTACCTCGTACGAAAAACGACAAAAGATTCCTTTCATATTATTTACTAAAAACTCACTGAAGGGTAAAATAGGATTTATGCAATTGTAGGTGAATGGAAATAATATTACATATTGAGGAAACATGGATGTGGATGATAAAATACACCCCAGTAAATACTAAAGTATAAACAATCTCGGATAAAAATGAGATTGTGATATTTCCCTTACCTTAGGTCCGATTTGCTTCGTAAGTGTCCGAACCTCCTTTATAATGATTTAAATAATTTCATTTACTTATTACAGAATCATATTGACTGTTATGATATCATATATGGTTCACTTATGACTTTATATTACCCGTTCTTTTGTAAATTCAATGTTAAAGAGCGTTTTGGGTAAAATTGTTTCATTTGTCGTCCATGTTTTGACTTGTAATTATTCATATGATTACTTAGATCATGATTACTTAATTCCAGAACATAAAACATGATTTATATATATATATATATTCAGGATATACATATATATAATAAATCAGTAAATGGAAAGAAATACACCGTTCATGGAGACGGTAGTCCGTACGTACGCATGAACGCTATTTTCGTTTCCTTATTGAATTTAATGGAATTAAGTAGATGACATACATATAAATATAAATAAATCCAGTATCATTATTATGTCATATATTTCATTAGTACTTATTATATATACTTTATAATCATTCATGAATGGTTAATCATTGAGAATGAATCTCATCACGTCGTGGAGACGGTAGTCCGTACGTACGCACGAGCGATGATATCGTTCCCATGGTCGTGGAATTGTGTTGAAGTGTATGTATACTATTTCAGTATCAATATAAATCTATAATAATAATTTATAGTTACTCATTACACCATTATACCCATCCAATTAAGGTGGTGGCGGAAAATAGGTTACACCACGGCGTGGAGATGGTATTCTGTACGTTCGCACGCGCGGTGATTTCCTTTTTTCGTAGGATGGATAGAAGGTTAATTAGAGTTGTTTCATATTTATAATAACATATAAGTATATAAAAAATATTTACGTTATTACTTTATCATGAAACAACTAAATAAGAAGAAGTTTAAGAAGAATGAAATTGAAAAAGATCGGTAATGGATATTACCTCTTTTTGACGCGCCTTCACTAATCCTCCACTTAAATAACTAAGGATGGTCTTTGAAGAATACCAGGACCTCTAGGATGATAATAGGGAAGTGGAGAAGAGATTTTTGTAGGGTTTGTCCGAGCTTGAATTCTCAAATTGGTGTGAGGAGGAGAGGGAGGAGGTGCCCTTTTATAAGGGAGGAGAGGGGCATCTTAGGAAAATCTCAAAATATTATTTTATATTAAGGTCAAATTCGGTTTATAATGGTTTCAAATGGTCTTATTTAGAAGATAAAGTGGGGATGGGTCTAAATCCTCTCATACTATAGTATTTAGACAAGTTTAGGTTATTATTTTAACCTTATCAATTAGATTTAACTCTAAGTTAAATAATTTAACTTTTTCCGTGTCTTTTTGTATTCTTACACTATATGGTTAATAAACTTACTATATCAAGAAAAACGAACCCCAAGTTGTTTATTATTAATATATATATCCTTATCTAAGTCATTTGGCCGAACCTTAGATTTTTAGGAATTAAATAACAATTAATAATATAATATTTGTTTTAAAAACTAATTTATGTCAATTTTGACACTATTTGGTACATGATTTTTATGAAATTTCTAACAGACTGATAAGTTCTCAACAAGTTACTTATATCCACAATAACATGAAATATTAACCCATAAAATTATTGTAAGTCATAAAAAGTCTCAAATTACATTTATTTGGGCATTTATAACATCAATTATGTCAATATTTCATTAATAGGACAATTACTGCATCATCTATGTGTCATAATAAATGATAATTATTTAGTCCCTAAAAATTATAAATAAATTCCTATGAAATATATAATTGTATCATCTTTCTATAGACTATTCAGGTTTGATGTTTCATGAAGTTTATCACTAGATTAAAATTATTATACTTATAAGATTTAAGAAAGTGACATGTAGTCACATTCTTTGGTTTTAATAATAATTAAATTATTTTCATTGACAAAATTTAATTAAATGAATATAATCCAACCCATAGGGGATATGGGTCTACTTTTAGTCATAAAATAGGATTTTGACATTTTTTAGGGTAATTTTAAAATATTATATTTACACTTAATTACCCGATTTACCTTTAACTATGGTAAATAAAATTTACCGTAGTTACTATTCATAATTCCCAAAAATAGAAAGTAGCCTATTAACATAATTTGGACCCACTGATTCCAAATATGGAATCCATTTTATAAATTCAATACACAGAATTTGCAGAAATTAAATTAAAATTAATCTCGTTGTCGAATAAAAACGGGTTTTTGTTTAAAACATTGCAAAAGATTGAATTGATTTAACCTACGAATTCAAGGTAAAATCAATGCTAACGACATAAATTATATTAAATGGTAAAAATATATTCTATTTATACTTTAAAACCATTCAATATTATAATTTAACCACATAAGATATTACGATGAAAAAAGTTGTTTTTAATTAAAATATAGCGTGTTTTTACTATTCATTAAAATGTGAAAGTTACCAGAATAATATGAAAAATTTATCCAAACCAAATTTTTATTTCATGATTCCAAATATGAATTTTATTTTGTCAAATTGAACTTATAAACATGTCAAAAACTAGATTTAATGTGGGTGTGCCATCAAAAGGCGACAAAACTGCATTTTTTGAAAAATACTTATTTTACCCGAAAAATTTATTTTGTTCTTATACCATGTTCTAGAAATGTGTAAGATGAATATTAATGTTATAAAATTCAAATTTTAGTTAATACTATTCATAACGACTAGTTCAAGACAATATTATAATAATATAACATTGTTTATTAAAACCCGGTATTGCGTACAACACACGCTATCGAGGAAGGTCGCGATTGTGTGTAATGCAAGCCAAGTCAGGGTTGCGTGTTGTGAAAGAATCCTTCGTTGTTTCGTATAACAGAATCCAACCATATTTCATTTATACAATGAATATATATATATATATATACTCAATGTTGCGTAGAATAACTATTATCAAAATTGTGTGTAACACTATCCAAGAATAGTGTTGCGTATACTGCAAGCTAATACGGTGTTGCGTATAGCGCAAGGTAATCTTGGTGTAGAATACAACACAAGACATTAATGAAATTAAAATAATATTTTCCATAAAATCTAGGGGTGTTACAATAACTGTAAGGATGCCAACTGCCTCATCACCTCATCCAGCAACTACAAACTGGATTTCCTGCTGAGAGCATCTGCCACAACCTTCCCCTTCCTAGGTGTGTAAACGATCTCAAAGTCATAATCCTGGAGGAACTCAAGCCATAGTCTTTGTACCAAATTCAAATCCTTCTAAGAAAAGATATAGCTGATACTCTTGTGATCAAAGTAGACGATAAATCGCTCGCCCATCAGGTAGTGCCGCCACATCTTCAACGCATAGACTATCACTGCTAACTCAAGATCGTGGGTCGCGTAGTTCTGCTAATGTGGCCTCAATTGACGTGAGACATAGGAAATCACCTCTTGCCTCTACATCAGGACACAACCAATCCATGTTCCTGATGGTTCGCAGAACACTACGTACTCGACACCCTCCTCCAGTAATCTCAAGATCGGGGTTCTCATCAGGCTCTATCTCTACTGATGGAAAGCCTGCTAGCATCTCTTGGTCCACACGAAAGGCTGCCCCTTTCGGGTTAAAGCTGTCATGGGTGCTGAAATCCTAGAGAAATCAAGAATGAATCTCCGATAGTAGGCTTCCAATCTAAGGACACTCCACACCTCCTTCACGCTCTGGGGTGGCTCCCATGCTAGAACTGCCTCCACCTTGGCTGGGTCCACTACTACACCATCTTCTGAGAAAACGTGTCCCAGAAAGTGGACCTACTATATCCAGAACTGACACTTTGAGAGTTTACCATACAACCATTGCTCTCAGAGTGTGTCTAGAACCATCCTTAGGTGTCTCGTGTGCTCCTCCTCGGACGCAGAGTACACAAGGATATCATCGATGAAGACTACTACGAACCTATCTAGATACGGCGGAAAGATCCAGTTCATGAGTCCCATGAACACTGCCAGGGAGTTTGTCATGCCGAAGGGAATCACCAAGTACTCATAGTGACCATAGCGACATCTAAAAGCCATCTTCAGTACATCCTCATCCCATACTCGAAACTGGTGATAGCCTGATCGTAGATCAACCTTCGTGAATCATCGTACCCCTCTCAACTGGTCGAAGAGGTCATCGATCCTCAGTAGTGGATACTGGTTCTTTAAGGTCACCTGATTCAGGCACCGGTAATCCACACATAGCCTCAAGCTTCTCTATGCCTTCTATGCAAACAGCACTGGGGCCACCAAGGGTGAAACAATGGGTCTCACAAATCCCTTCTCATGTAAGTCTTCCAGCTGCACCCTCATCTCACGATGCTCTACAGGAGCCATCTGATATGATGATGATGATATTAGTGTCGTCCTAGGATGCAACTCAATGTAGAAATCTATCTCCTGATGGCGAAGTAGTCCGGGGACATCTTCCGGAAAGGCGTCCTCATCCTCAGCCACTACTGCTGGAAACTGGAAACTTATAACATCTGCTGAGCCAAGGGATAGGACAGCCGACTGATAGGATATCTGTTGCATCTTCCTACATACGAGTCTATCCTGCGCTTCCTGTGTCTCTCTTTCACTGATAAAAGAGAACCTCATTACTTCACTGCGAACACACCACACCCTTCGCCTAAAACAGTCGATCTGGGCATGAACTGTGGATAGCCAATCCATACCAAGAATGACATTGTAACGCCTCGACGGTACCACCAACAGGTTCCAACCGAAACTCTCACCTCCAAGGGTCAGGTCAAACTGTGTACAGAGATGTGTGATCTCTAAATCTTATCAAGTCGGTGTTTCTTAGCTTAAGGGTTGATTCAACGACTCAACTGGAATATCAAGGTCTTGAACATGATAAGCAGCCAGAAAGGAATTACTAGAACCTATGTCTATCAGTACGACATCCAAAGTATAAAAGACAGAGATTGTACCTCTAATCATTCCAGGAGTACTTGGGTCATAAGCCTCTGCCGCCTGCAGATGTCCCTGCCTCTGTCCACCAGCTCTCTAAACCTGGGGTGGACCTCCTAGGGGTGGTGGTGGTAAAAGTTCAAAACGCCTACCACCTCTAGCTGATCTCCCAACTATCCTACCACGTCCGCCACCCCACAGATCTATCTGATCCACACATTTCCTCTACTTCGGTGGTCCATCCACTGCTCCTTTGTTAGTACTACGGTGGGTCAGACTATCTCGAAAGAGATGTCCCCTGCCATCACATGAGTAGCATCGCCTCTCTCGAGGCTAGACGGATGCACCCTTTGAACCCTATATGGTAGATCCCCTATCCTGGGATCTCCTCTTAAAACGTCTCCCGTGCATGGGTCCCTAGTGTCGGCTCCCTGCTACCTAGGTCTCTGCTCCAGCTCGCTCACTACTGACAACTACCTGCTATCTCTACTCTGCCAAGAATCTCTCAACCACCAAAGCCCGCTCAAGCACCCCAGCATAAGTAGGAATACTTATAGGGATGATGCTAGCTCGGATATCTCCGTTCAAGCCCCGCTCAAAAGTCCGAGCTCTGAAGTAATGATCTTTGGCCATATCCATCGAGTACCACGAGAGGTTGGTAAACCTTGATGAATAGTCATCCACCATCATGGTTCCCTGATGGAGCTGGAGAAGCTCCTGTATACGTACTTCTCTCAGGGTAACCGGTGAAAACTCATCTTGGAAGAGACACTCAAACTCCGACCATTCAAGATTCGTCTCGTCGTGAGTCTATATAACCAAACTCCACCATTGCCCTGCCGAGACCTGCAGAAGGCTAGCTATGAGGATCACCAATTGGTCTACTGGTGTCCTAACTAAACAGAAGACTCTGGTCACTGCCTCAAGCCAGTCCTCTACTGCCTGAGGGTCAGGCTCCCTTCGAAACCTGAGGGTTCTCTGTCTCTGAAACTCATGGAGTGCAATCAGCCTATGCTCCTCCTCCACTGGTACAACAGTTACTAAACACTGCTCCACAGGTGGCAGGATAACTGGCACACCACCCGATGGTAAAACTGGGGGATCCAGTCCCTGAATCAATGCTTCATCACTGTGGGGGTCATCCTCATGATCGAGCTGCTGGATCCTAGCGAGTGCACATCGCAGAGGAATCTTGTAATGAAACAAGATGTATCTCAGTTAGTGAGTATATCTAGAGAGCTGACTCAAGAAGGACAGAGAAACCACAACCCATTCCTATATAATGCATGTACCATTATTTCCCCCGGAACTAGTGTTCTCGTGTTATGAGTCGAAAAGTAAGTTATCAGAGTCCTGGTGTAGGGATATGTTGGCCGCCCACACCAACACTCGTGTCCCTGGCCTGAAAGCCAAACTCGAAACACTTAGCACTATTTCCCCTAACCAACTCACAGACTCTCGGTCCTAAGGTAGTACTGACCTCCTCTGATACCATTCGTTCACGACCTGTCCCAGTGGGGCCCGAGCCGTAACTCCCCAAGCCCGCCTCCAATTGGACAACGGCTGGTGACTAGCACCGAGTAGGCATGCTACTAACATGGGAGGAATTGCCTATAAACCTATATGCACACACACACACATCTCCAAGCCCGCAAAGCTGAAAAGTGAAAAAAAACTACTAAAAGGAAAAGATGCATGCATAGACTAAAACCCAACCAACAGATTATGACATGAAAGTAAAGTATAAGAAAGTAAAACCCTGGGCTAAAAGTACAAGCCCACCAAAATAGAGTTCGTAACAAAGTAAAACCTATAAAGAAAGGTGTTGGGACTGTAGTCTGCAACCATAGTAACACACCTCGGCCTGTCTGATCTCACTGAGTACCGACCGGTCCTGGTCTGCCTAAAATCCTGTCAAAGGCTCGCTCATCTGCACAAGACACGACACATGCGGGAAAAGCCCGTGCATGGGTGAGTATAACAATACCCATTAGGACACCCCGAAACCACAAAGGAAACACAACAAGGGAAAATAGCACAAATGAAAGATATAGTCATCTCTACATAGTATATATGTACCGAACATATAACAAGAATATCAAAATATACTCATACACAATTGACTACCGTGAACCCACTAATAAGATCCAGCTCGAAGATTCCACTAAGAACGTAACAAGGAGAACACACTCCTAGGTCTGAAGAGAGAGATACGAAGTACTCATTCCAGGAGAAGACACTCCATAATTACTTTGTGAAAATGATGCTCAGATGAGGATCATATCCAAGTCATGGGGTGATTTTGACAACTCAGTCTGAGCTAATCCGCTAAGCAGAGGATTGGCACCTGGGTAAAGTTGGTCACGTAGATACCAAGAACACTACCTAGGGTTCCAGGAATGAATAGAGGATCTGTATCTAAGTCTCATAGAGGGTATTACAATAACTCTATTCAGTAAGTCCTGTTGAAGGGATCATACTCCTCTATAAAAGAAATGATACCAGAACTTTCAGGGAAAATACCAAGGGTACGAAACCTAAGAATAATAGTCCAAGTCACAGAAGACAAGTGTCTAAAGACATGTAATATTTGGTTACACGGCATGCAGTATGGTTACACGCCGTGTTTCTTGACCCCTGGTACTGCCCATGTAATGGCCCATGTCATCTGTCCAGTCTGTGTAAAACTAGACTACATGGCGTGTAGAAGGATCACACGCCGTGTTCCTTGACTCCGGGTACTGCCCGTGTAGACGGCCCATGTCACTCGGCTTGTCGGATGGAAAGTAACTACACGACGTGTAAAAGCAACACACGCCGTGTCTGAGCACCTGGGGATCGGTTCGTGTATGCTGGCCATGTGCCCGTACACGGTCTCTATCCGTGTCTATGTGACCTACCCGTGTACCAGCACACGAGGTATCCCGTGTATCTGGCCAGGTCTGGCCGGGGAGGGGTGTACACGCCGTTTCCTTGGCCGTGTACCCAACCAGTGTCTGTGTACTCCTAGAGTACACACCGGGTGTTCCGCTGATGAACACACGCCATGTAGCCCATACTACATGGCGTGTTGTCGGGATTTCTCCAGAAATTCCGTCTACTTCCTCGCGCTTTGGCCGATCTTCCGGATCTGTGATATCTCATATGTCTGTCCCGATACTCCAGGGGTTGGTTCATTTCGTCATATGTACTCCGTAAAAGGTGTTTTTGGTCCTTAAATTGGATTGTAAACCTAGAATGATCCATCCAAAGAAAAAAACACAAAAGATAATATCTTTCAATCCGCTCCGAATCATCCATCGAAACCGTCGTCACACCTCCGTGATGTCGCTCCGGGTTTGGATCTACAATCTCGGATCATTGCGTCGCAGAACGGATGCACAACGATGCATTGTTCATCGCCCTGCGAATAACGCGAAGAAGAGAAAGGGGAGAAATCCAATGAATCGAATTTGAGGAACGAACCTCCGTCGGCGTTTGTCACAACGTTGATACGCTCCCATTAATAGGATTAAACAGAGCATAAAAATCAACAACAAAAGATCAACATGGATTCAATCTCCCAAAATCCCCCCAAAATCCCATCCCGCAAGAATGATCAATCTGTGGACTAATCTGTTCGTGGATTAGCCTGCATTCATCTTAGAATTCAAGAATGGGGAAGAAATCTCAAAACAAACATCCTACTTGGATTCTGCAATTTTCGTTGGTGAATATCCGGTTGTCGCGTCGTCATCACCGGCGAAAATCGTCAGGAACATCGTCGCCGCGTTGGGAGGTTTTCTCAAGAGCCTCCTGAGCCGCCAAGGGTTTTAAGGTTATGAGGTTTGTAACCCTGGACCTCTGCGCTAGCCTTTATTTAAAAATGATAAAGATATCCGCTGCAACAGATTTAATAAAATATTTTAAATAAAATATTTTATTACGGTTACATCCAAAACCCAGATTTCGTCACCGGCCTGCACCAGTCGATGTTAGGTCTCTTCTAAGGTAAAACCACTGCTCTAAACGCAATGGTGCCATCAGATTTCTGATCTGAGCACCCATTCGGGAGTTATTCCACTTTTTCAAGAAAACCGCACGCCTGTGTAATTTAATTATTAAATTAAATTCAAACATTTGTTCTAGGCTAACAGGGCCTCGAAACTGCATGACGTCTCAGAGTCTGGTCTTGAAATAATTCCCTTTATTTTTAAGAATAATGTATGGAAAATTCGAGGCATTAAATTATTTCCATTAAAAGCTTATCTTTTCAATTTAACACTTAGTTATTCTATTTCATTTTAACATGGTTATCAAATATTTCAATATTAATAAGGTAAAATATTTACTTATTTGATATAAATTAGATCATAAATAAATAATTTAGGAATTGTTTTGTCTATATCATAATTATTATATAATTTTAAAAATGTTATATGATTTTTAAATATTTAAATAAAACACTATTTTTAAAAATATCAATTGGGTGAATTTTAACACTATTCAATTTATTGATTTTTAAAAATAAAACAATAATAAGTTATCTTCGAAAAAACTATTTAATTATGTTCCTATGAAGTCAGGGTTATCAAGAAAATTTATTGTACATATTAATTATCCCAAAATATATTTTTTTAATATTTTTAATAACAACTATTTGATATCTATATTAATAAAATAATTACTACCATGATATTGTGTAATTATTTAATATAATAATTTGTTGAGTAAAAATTAAAAATAAAACCCTATAATGAAGATAAATTTAATATATTTCATGAGAATATATGTAGTATAATTTATCTACAATAAAATCAATCATTACAAATTTAATAATTATTAAAGTATGAACGTGAGAACATTAAAATTACTTTAAATAATATAATATAAAGTTCATAATATATTCTATAATGCTCTAAATAGTCAACAGTATGACCTTTGGATGATTATGGTTGATATATACTCGTCCAATAAGATTTGTTCATGTGTTTTGACATTTTTATGCTTATTATAATGTTAATAAAAATTGATTCATATATTTATCATTAATTAATTAATTTTATACCTCAACAAATAATAAGACTTTACGGTAATTAATTATTTCCTAAGAATTAAAAATAAATTACCATGATGTAGTTAATTATTTTATCTATTCATGTACTATTTATTTTTTTAATACATTACATATTTATACCTATATTAAAAGTTTTATAATTATAAGAAATGCGAGTTTCACATTTTGTCATATTCGTTGGTTTTATTAATATCTATGTAATTTTCACTGTCAAGTGGAAATTAAATGACTTTGTTTTGAACCAAAGATGTTAAGGGTATAATTTTATTCATTTAATGAGTTTTCACACATTGTAGGATAATTTTATTATCCTTATCATATTATTAGTTACCATAATTTACTTGATTTACCTTTAACTGTGGTAAGTAAAAATTACCATAGCTATTATTAATAATATCTAAAAAAATTAAACTATTACGATAATTTGGTCCCAATAATTCAAAATATTTAATCTATTTTTAATAATTAAAAGCACATAATTAGTAGAAATTATTTTAAAATTAATTTCTATTGTCAAAACCAAAAGGCGGGTTTTCTAGAAGTAAAAACTTATCAAAAGATTGCCATGTGTTTATCCCCAATATAAATGTGAAATTACTTCAAATTCCCAAAATAAGATTAAGTGATAAAAACATAATCTAATTACACTTTAAAACCAATTAAAAATACAATCTATCTCTATAAATAAATTAGATGAAAATCCAGTTTTGAATTAAAATGTTAATTTTCTTTACTATTCATCAAAATATGAATTTAATCAGAAAAATACCAATATTTCACCCAAGTAAATTTTTTTGTCCCAAAACCAAATATAAAATTTATTTTTTAAAATATAATATACATAAAGGGTTAAAAAATAGATTTAAATTTGGTGCTCCATCAAATGGTGTTAAAACTACATTTTTTGGAAAACACATATTTTATCCAAAAAATTGATTTTGTTCTCATATCATGTTCTAGAAAATATATAAGATCAAATTTAATGTAATATAAAATTAAAAATTTATTTAATACTATTCATAATATACAGTTTAGATCCCATTTAATTGTAATATTTTAATACTATATCATTATTTAGACAAACTTGGTATTGCGTACAACAAAATCAATCGATGAAGGTCTCTCTTGAATGTAATGAAAAAAACTTTAGTGTTGCGTGTATTGAAAGATTATATTTGTGTTTTGTATGAAATAATATAAAAATATTTTTTTATACATTGAAAAAAAATCTATACTCAGTGTTGGCTGAAATGAATTCTATCAAAAGAGCTTGAAACTATGTATTAAACAATCCAAGATTAGTGATGCATATATTGCAAGCCAATATGGTGTTTCATATAGCCAAGATAATCTCAGTGTATCATACAAAAAGGACATAATTTAAATTAAAAATAATATATATCATAAAATCATATGGTGTTACACTCCTAGTTTATGTTCATTTAGTTTGGACCATGAGATCTTTGTAGAGAACCTTGATTTTCATACATTAAAATTATAATACTTTTTCAGAATAATTAATGGATTACACAAAAAAATTCCCAAATAACTTATTATTTTAGTGCCTTTTGAAACATGGAAACACAAAAACTGGTAGAAAAGTGAGATACATTAACTCCCAGTAGGTTATTCTTGAGTAGAACCATTCTTAGACCCATCAAACATAATTTTTTTCATCATAACCCTGGGGGAAAGAAACCAAAATACATGTGATCTCATATGATCATGAAGGGAAAATAATGGAGATATGTAAACATAATCATGATCATAAGAGTATTATAATAGCATCATTAAAATAGAATATCATACTTGACATATGCAAGATCATAAATAGGAATCATCACATAAATATTGGTAGTTCAAAATACATGAATCATAAAGAAATAAAGAACATAATCCACAAAATAATTACATATAAATAAGACATATAATTCTAGGAGATACAAAACTATATTAAATGATTTCCACATCCTTGAAGGCATCAATGTCAAGGCCATATTAGTAGTATGAGTTTACTCCATAGAACATCTTGGTAGTCATGGTTTACTCTCATGACTATCTTAGTAGTGTGAGTTCACACCCCATACCATCTTGGTGGTCATGGTTCACTCCAATGGCCATATTATTAGTCAAGGTTCACCCCCAGGACCATCTTAGTCAATCTAATGATATATAAATTTTTACCCAATGTATTTTATTGAGATACAGGTCCCGTCCATCTCATAATGAAATCATAAATATCTGTTCCATAAGATCATAAATAGTCATAACATAACCCATGAAATTAGATGGGTATTATAAACCTATAATCATATCATAACCTCTGAAAAGGTCTCTTTCCTAGTCATTTAATCAATGCATAAACATTTAATAAGAGTGAGTTTATTAAACATATAACTTTTTAAAGAGAATATAGTTCCTTAAATATAACTCCATAAAAACATAAACATTTAATAGAAAGAATATGAATGAAAATGTTGGATCATTTCCCCAAAAAGGAAAGAGTACACCAATAGATGTCATATTATATTGTAAATAATTCAGAAAGACATTTTAAAAACATTTATTGAGGAAAATATCTTTTCTTCATTGAAAAAATGATTTTGAAAACATAACAACATTTGAAAAAACAATTCTTAAAAAATCACCTTAAATTATTATAAATGAATCATGGAAAATTTTAAAAACCTTTTTTCTAGAAAACTTATAATAGAATCTTGGAAATTTAATTAAAACCATTTTCCTGGAAAAAATGTAAAATAATAATGAATTTTTATGAAAACCATTTCCCTTGAAAATATATTTTAAAACATAAAAATGAATCTTGAAAAAATTTTCTTTTCAAATAGTTTTGAAAACTTATAAAAGAATATTTGATTTTTTTGACAACTTTATCCTTGAAAAAATATTTTAAAACATATAATGGATTATTGGAAACCATAAAAAACATTTAATGTAATTTTTAGTAGAAAATAATCTTAAAAGATAATTTTGAAACATTTTGGAAAACATTTCTCAAAACAATGTTTTCGAAATAAAATAGATTTATGATCGAAGAGATAAATAAGGATAGATTTTCTTAAAACTTTTTCCCGTATATCCTAAGTTCTAAAGAATGAAAAAAATGGTTATAAAACATGAATATATCATAAATAACTAGAAGATAATAAATTAAATATTTGTATTGAGATATAGATCATAATATTTCATAAATGGAAACATTACCATAAACAATCCTATCAAACGATGAGGCCATTTCAATAAACTCATACCATATGATAACATTGAATCATATCCCTATATAAGAAAATGAAATTAAATGAATATTAAAATATAAATATAAGAAGGATATTAATTATATACAATTTTAAATGGATGTATTTAAAACTCTTAAAATAATATAAGGGTATAACATGGTTTGTGCCTCAAAGAAGGAAAATTCAGAAAAAATTAACTTACCAATTTTGTAAGCATTGAACCATAAACCCCAAGAAAGAGAGTTAATATAATTTAGATTTAAATTTCAATAATTATATGTATAATAATCAAAAAATACATCCAAGGTAATTATGCACACTACATATAAGAAATAGGTGGTAAACCTGTCTTGTGCCTTAGAGAAAATAAAAGTGATATGAGAAAACCCTTACTATATGAGTAAGTTTTGAATTGTGATCCCCATTAATGAATAACATAATATAAAAAAATTTAACATAATTATATAAATTAAATTAATTATATAACATTTCATAGGTAATAATATAAACTACAAAAAATAAGAGGTTGGTGAATATGGCATGAATCTAACGAAAATAAAAAGTGGGTTGAAATTCCCTTACCTTAAGTCTCAAATTTATATGTACATTTTCAATTATCTAGTATAATAAATATATGTTTATTATAAATATAGTAAGAAAAATATTTTATTATCAAATACCCTATATTATTCACTTATCACTTTATATTACACATTTATTAATAATTCAATGTTGAATTAATGTTTCGGGTAATAGCCACTTTGTTTTTCACATGTGCCTTAATTTGTTATATCATTGGTCCTTATACTTATATTATTATTTATATAATTTAAACCATGATATAAATATAATTTATATTCAATATATTTTTATTATAATAATATATTTTATATTTAATTATTAAATGGATTATGACGTTCATGGAGACGGTAGGTCATAAGTACGCTTGAACACTATTTCTGTTTTATTGTCATTTAGAAAGAATGAAAGTAAATGAATTATATGTATATTTATATTTATATATACAATTATTAAATTATAATTAATATTTCATATATATCATATATGTTCACTAATTCTATCCTTAATGCATTCTATGTAGAGTTTCAATGAATTACATCGCTTTGAGGAAGTGGTAGTCGAAATGTCCAAAAATGATGTCATCATATTTACAAAAGATGGAATGTGTACCAGTTTGTATTAAAAAATAATTTAAAAAGCATAAATATTCAATAAATATAATAAATATAATATATAAATAGATTGTATTTTATAATTCCCAACTATTAAATGTTGTAATGGAAAAACGAACAACATCGTTTCATGAGGCGGTAGTTTTCCGTACACCAGAACTGTAAGTTATTTACGCAATAATAAGAATTGTGTGTAAGTGCATCAAACCATTTATATAAAAAAATTTAATTATATTTAGGAAAATTATTTTGATATTTAATAATTTTTTAATAATAATTTACATGTTGGAGAAAGAAAATAAAGGAAAGTAGCTTGAAGAAGGATGTGGCATCTTCTTTGGGTAAATCATTTTGGTTTATGCCAAAGGGATTACTTGGCTAGATTTATGCCCAAAAGGTGGATTAAATGAGTTATAGATTTATATAGGGAAGATTTTTGGTCAAATATTGTCCAAACCTATGTGTTTTGAGAGTTGCGAAGAATGGAGAGAGGTGGTAGCCTTTTCAAAGGGAGGGAAAGGACACACTTGGTTCTTTTTGAAAAGAATTGTGTGTTCCCCAAGTATTAATTATTCAAAAAGTGTCCATATAGATCATTAGAAAAACTTATAGGTGTATTGGAAGAAAATTTCCAATATTATATTGTTTTTTCAAGTGTTAAGTCATTTTATTCTTATGTTTAAGGTTTTTCCCTTGTTATGCTTAATTTTACCTTAATCTTTGTAACTAATCACTTTGAATAATCCTTTGGGTCAAAAAATATATTTGTATTATTAGAAAATTAATATTTTTCTAATTAAAAATGTATATTTATATTTTAAAAAATTTAATTCATTGAATAAAAAAATAAAGTTTAATGCTAATCCCAAACATGTGGCGAGAAAGCGTAGTTTTGATGTGAAAATGATAAAAAAGTTCATTAAGTGTTTATATATAAATTAAGTATAAAAAAAATTCAAATGAAATAATTTGGATTAATGTATGTACAATTGATCTATTATTACATTTAAATGAAACTAATGTATAATTTAAAAATATAAATAAATTTGATGAAAACACAGTTTTGAATTAAAATTCAGTATTTTTCACTATTCACGCAAAAATGAAGTTACTGAGATTAATAATGAAAATTAACCATAAGATAATTTTTAAATTATGAATAAAAAAATGAACTTTATCTTAAAAAATATAATTTATAATAGTTTCAAGAATTAATTTTATTATTGGTCACATAAAGACATAAACATAAGTTTATTTGAGAAAATAGTATTTTTAGACATTGAAGGAATTTACTAAAAGTTATATATTCATTATAAAGAAGTTTAATTTATATGAAAAAAATTATAAATACAATTATAAATATTATTTATTACTATTCATATTACTATGTTTAACTACTATATTATAACTATATTTTTTAAATAATTATAATAATAAAGTAATGTTTCATAGAAAATCAGTGTTTCATGTAATGAAAGGCAAGTTCATATTTCATGTAGCTCAAGATTAACATGGTATTGTGTGTAAAAAAATTAAACCAAGTGCATTAATATAATATAATATATATATATGGTGTTGGTTGAAAATAAAAATAAGAAAAATAAGAAAAATAAGAAAAATATTAAATTAATTAAAAAAAATATTTCACAAAATCTTGGTGTGTTACATTCTACCCCCCTTAAAATTAATTTTACTCTTGAAATTATTTTGGGTTATAAATGGTTTAATATTTTAAATTTCATTTCATAATAGACCACATCATAAAAATAAACAGAAAAAAATACTAAAAAATATATAAATATAAATGTTACCCAATGAAACGTATAACTAGGTTTACACATACGAGTACATAGGTGGGAAGTGAAAACATGAACATAGAAGAGAAATATAACCATTACATTATAATGGATATTAATAGAGAACATTTATCAGAAGAATGGATGATCAAAAATCCATAAATCATTGAAGATATAAGGGACTATCTAATTCTTCATAAATAAAGGTTCTAGGATAAATCTTTTTAAAAATCCTTTTCCTAGATTCTAGGAATTAATTTAATCTATATGAATAAAAGGAAATATACATACTTGATTTAATTCCTTTTTATATGTACAATCTCACCCTTTGGTTTTCCCTTGATAAATTCCCACTTTATCTCTTACTCAAGGGAATTACGGTAACTTTTTTATTCATGAAGAACTATTAGAATATTACATCCATTAATATAACAAGAAGTCATTCTATTTTCCTTTACTTATCATCACAAAAAAATGGTTAACACAGGTTATCCAACATGCATAAATCCTCATATGGTGAGATATTAATTTAACATCACAAACTTCATCTGATTTTTAACATACACCATTCCATAAATGTATAACCATGTAAATATTATATAAGATTAAATTACAATAAATTAGAAATACGGTCACAAAATTACCTTCACATTGATCACCCATATATCACAAAGTAGTTCTTGGTTGTCACATTCTAAAAATAAGAATACCCTCATCAGAAATTCTTTTTAAACATGGTAATAACCTGAATGACCATAAATCATTTTGTAACATATCCATGCCTCTATAGTAGAAACATTACTAGATAAATTCCTTAAATACAAGATGTTGTTATCTTCTTCCAAGATGACTTAGAAATTTTTTTAAAAAAATCTTTAATCAGGGTAACAAGTTATATCCAGTTTTCATTATCCAAATCAATCATCTCTTTACCCAATCTAACTTCTTTTCTCAAGATCTTCATCACATTAAGGATGAACTTACCTAATCAAAATATAACTTTTCTAATTCATCATCACCATTAAACATATTATTTTAAATCCTTGATGAAAAAATTATAATAAAAATACTTATATATTATATGATTCATATAACAGAATCTTTGAACTCCAAAACATATACACTTCAATATTCCAAATTTTATTATTAAACCATTTCATAGGGGTTTTAATCATATTCCTTAATACATATTTTATGGAATATGAAATATGAATCATCTGTTAATCTTCCTCAACCTCAATTTTATAATGATTATTAAATTTAATGTAAATAATATTGGATGAACATCCCCTTCCTTTCACATATCATTTATAGTCTCTTCACCATCAACAATAAAAAAATTACTCATAATAACTTTCTGATTCCTTGCATTAGTTTTCCCTATAGGAAATTGATTTTTATAATTCCCAAACTATCCACATCTGAAATGTTGAATGTTACATGAGTTCCTTCTAGTTCCCACTATTGGATGAAACTAGAAAGAATAGGGTGAGAAACACTTATGATAATGTAAAACCGTATAATCAAGAAAAATCGCTAAAGGATGTCTAAATTCAAACAAATAATTCATTAATCTATGAAAATTTAGGTTTCTTGTATGTAATTCATATAAAAAATATATTTAAATCATTCATGATGGTTCATGAAGTTTTTTTGAATTCCCATAGCTTATCCACTGAGAGTGTCAAACAATGTGTGTAGTAACGTTCATTATCATATACCTGGTCACACTCAAGTCAAGCCTGATGCACCTTGTCATATTTTTTACTAATAGGTAGATTTTTTCAAGAACCATTTCCACTTTTAGTTTCCAGAGAGGGATGTATTTCTAAGAAATCACTCCCTCAATCCTTTACAAAAAATCTAGGACATTTTTAGATAATTTCCCCCATCCTTAAACTTATCCTCATAGACATCACTAGAAATATCCTTAGTTATATTCCTAGGGATCTCACTAAAGTTTTCTCATCCTAGTTTCTAAATGTTGACTAAAACACATTCTGATACCAACTATAACAACCCTATATTTCCATACTTAATATTATGTTAATTTTTTAGAATACATTATATATCACACAAATAAACACCTAAAGACCGTATTAGTCTACTGCCTTTGGAAACATGGAAACAAAAAAATAGGTAAAATGTCGAGCTAAATTATCTCTAATGAGGTTCTTCTTGACTAACACGCATTTTAGGAACACCAAACATAATACAAATCTTCATAACCAGGGTGAAGGTTTACATAAAAAGGGGTGATCTTAGATTCTCAATAAGGGTAAGAAAGGTAGATATGTCAACATAATCATGAGTATAAGGGTAGGAGAATGGGATCTTGAAAATAGAATATTATACCATAAATATCAAATATAATAAACAAAAATCATGGAATAAATATTTGTTGTTCAAAAGGCATGAATCAAAAGGAAATAAAGAACATAATCCATGAAAGCATAACATAGAAAAAATACATTTTATTGTGGAAGGAATATAATTATATAAAATTATTTCCATAGTAGTCAAGGAATCAGTTCACAGTCCATCATAGTAGTATGGGTTCATTAACCATACAATCTTGGTAGTCCTGGTTCACTCCCATGTCCAAATTAGTAGAATCAGTTCACTTCACATACCATCTTTGTAGTCATGGTAGACTCTCATGGAAATCAAAGTAGTTAAGGATCACTCCCAAGATAATCTTAGTCTTTCTCATGAGATATCAATCAATACCCAATGCATTGTAGGGAGATATAGGTTAGACCCATCTCATAACAAATTTGTAAATATGTGTGTGAAAACATCATATATATAAATAACATTACTAATGAAATTAAATTGGTATCATAAACATGTAATCATGTCATGGAATGTGTAAATTGATATCTTTGATAATAATTTAATTAATGGAAAAACTATGAAAAGGAGTGGGATAAAAAAACCTATAACTTGATAAAGAGAAACAGGTTTCAGAAACACCATTCTATAAAAATTTAAACCATTCAGAAAAATAATATGAATGGAACCAATGGATAATTTCCCCAGAAAGTCATGACTAACACCAAAATATGTCATCTAATATCATAAATAATTTGGAAAGATATTTCAAAAACAATTCATGAGGAAAATACCATTTCTTCATTGTAAAAAATGTTTTGAATATTTAAAATCATTTGAGAAAATTATACTTTAAAACTAACCTTAAAATATGATATTGTAATCTTGGAAACATTTGAAAGCATTTTTCCTTGCAAAATAATAAAATAATTCTGGAATAATTTTGAAATTATTTTTCTAGGAAAACATAGAAAATAATATTCAGAACATGTTGAAAACCTTTTTCCTTGAATATATCTTTTAAAATATAAAAATTATGCTTGAAAACAATTTCATTGAAAATAGATTTGAAAATTTATAAATGAATATTCAGAAACATTTTGAAAACATTTTTCCTTGAAAATATATTTGAAAACATATAAAAATATTATTGAAAACCATAAAAATATTTAAATCGATTTTCCATGAAAATTAATATAAAATATATTTTTAAAACCTTTTTTAAAACTTTTTCAAAAACAAGGTTTTTGAAATAAAATAGACTTCAAATAGAAGAGAGAAATAATGTCATATTTTCTTAATTTTGTTTCTATATATCATATATATCAAAGACTGAAAAAGGAAATAAAACATGAATATATCATGAATTACTATAGCATAATACAATTCATGAAATTTCTTGAGATATGAATCATAATATTTCATCAATGGAAGCATAACCATAAATATTCCCAATAAATGATGACATTGTTTCAATAAACTATTTCCCAATGGTAACATTGAATCATACTCACCATGTAATAAAATGAAATTTAATTAATCTTTAAATATCATTATATTAAGTATATCCATGATATATCATGTCAAATGGTAATATATTCACCTCTTAAAATAATATTGGTGTATAATTTGGCATGTGTCTCCAAGTAGGAAAATTGAGTTAGAATTGCATTACCGACTTGGAAACCATTGAACTAAAAACCCCATAAAATATAGATAATAAAAGGGATAATTAAATTCCAATAATTCTATGTATAAGTATTATAAAATACATTCATGGGTGTTATACAAACCATATATAAGAAATAGGTGGTAAACATGGCTTGTGTCTCATGTAAAATAAAAGTGAGATGAGAAAACCATTACTATATGAGTGTCTTTTGAATCATGATCCCCTTGAAATATACATAACATAAAACGTTTTATATCATTATATAAAATAAATTAATGATATAAAATATCATAGGGAAGTATATATACAACAAAAAATTAAAAGGTGGTTAATATGTCAGTATTCATAGAGAACTAATTTTTTTTTCTGATATTTCATTACATTAAATCTTGTGATTCCTTGTTAATGATAAATCCTATAGTATAATAAATATAAGTTTATTATAAATATAAAAATGAACCATATTATTTTATAAAATACCGTATCTATATCAGTTAAGACTTTATATTACATGTTTATTAACAATTACACGTTGAAGTAAAGTTTCGGGTAATAAATACATATTTTTTCACATGTGTATTAACTTGTTATTTCTTTTTTCTTTATAATTATATCATGATTTAAAGAAATTAAAAAAATACATAAATATAATTTATTTTTAGTATATGTGTTTTATAATAATATATATAATATATAACTATGAAATAGCATACACCGTTCATGGATATGGTAGGTCGTACATACACATGAATGTAGTTTCTGTTTTATTGTCATATTGAAAGAAAGAATGTAAATGACATATATATAAATATATAAATTTATATATATATATATAATTTTTATAGTATCATTATTATATAATATATATAATATATGTTCACTAAAAACATCCTTAATACCTTCTATGTAGAGTGAAGGAATCCAATCACTTTGAGGGGGCAGTAGTCCACACGTCCCCAAACGATGTTATCATATTGAAAAAAGATGAAATTACAAATTTATGGGTTATAAAATAATTAATAAAGAATAAATACATAATAAATATCATATATAAATATATTTTACATTTTAATTTCCAACTATGAAAGGTAGTCAAGGTAAAATGAACAACATCATTTTGTGGGGTTGTAGTTCACCATACACAAGATTGGTATGTTCATTACCCATTAGAAGAATGTGTGTGTACGTATGGGTAAAACTAATTAAATAATAATTCATAGTATATTTAGGATATGGAGGTTATTATTTAATAGTGGGAGAATACTAATGGAGGTGGTGTATAATGAAAATAAACGATTATGTGGACGTTTGTTACATCTTCATTGGGTAAATTCTTTAGGTTTACACCATAGGGCTTCCTTGGTTTATTTTCCTCCCAAATAGAGGATTCATGGATGAAGGTAGGGATATTGGAAAGTGTATTGGGAAGTTATTGGATTAATATATGTGGGTTTATAGGTTTGAATAAGGGGTATATTTTGTGGCCTTTTATGAGGGATGGAAAGGAAACACTTGGTATTTATTAAAGGAATTGTCTGCTCCCTAGGTATTTATTATTCCAAATTTGAAAAAATTGATCATATTGGAACCGTAGAGGTTTATTGGATTAAATATGTCAATCAAATTGGTTTTTAAAAAGTTTATAGGTCATTTATCCCATTGATATTAATGTTTAGTTATATTTTATGCCTAATTTTACCTTAATCACTTTTGTAATGTGCCTCTATCTCAACGAAAATATACCCATGGTTTAGAGAAACTGTGTGTATAGAGTTTTTGGCCAAGACTATAGTAAGAGGTTTTCAAAAATGTTGGTATAGAGGTTTAGATATGGAGGCTCACTTAGGCTCCTCCTCATCTCCTCCTCGTTCTAACCCCAATCCATCTGATGCATCCACACATCCCCCTTCCCTCATGTAAATCTGGCCTCCTACCTCCCCTCTTCAATCGAATAAGGAATCCCCCTTTCACTATTCAGGTGATACTTCCCTCATATAATTTCTTAATTTTCATGTCTATGTGTCATTTTATAATTCTACATTGAGTGAACATGTTCCTTTCTAATTATTTTTCGATATTGTAAAAATTATTTTTTTTTCGGTATAGTTTTTTAATATTTTTTAACAGTTTTACATTATAGAGGAATGTTTTTCCATTACAGATGCATGATTTCACATTTTACATTATGTATTTTGTGGGAAAAAAGTTTCAAAATGGTTTATTTGTTAACTCAACTCTAGTTTTCAACCACTCGGGATTAGGTTAGTATTCATTTCCCTATATGAGAACATTGTTTCATTTTCAAGAATTGTATCACAAAACTCATTTATTATAGTCAAGACTATTATAGATTTTGAATTTACCTGATAATAGAGATTTTTAAATTTATATTTCAAATAGAGATCTTAAATTTAAGGTTACTATTTGGGATTTACATATTTAAATATTTTTTTTCTATGCCTTTATTTCATGTCATTTATGTTATATGTTTTGTTCTATTTTTGATGAAACCCCATTTTTTTGGATTATAATCATTGTGTTTAGAGTAGTTTTGGCTTGATTATGACTATCCATTTCATTAATTGGGTACCTCATTTGTTTCATAGACTAAGTGATTGTTCTTTTGGAAATTTTATGTGATTCATTTTATATGTATTACTATATGTAGTGTGTAATATCGACTATTATTTCCAGTTGGTTTATGTATGAAAAGAAACTACGGTGAAAACATGTGTCCATAAGGTTGTATTTTTGTTTCTAATATATCATGGAATCAACTAGGCCGTGTATTAAATTAGCATCAAAGTCGTATGATATTACAAGTATTTATATATAAACACGCTCATATACCTGATGTTACACTTAGGGTATATTTGATTAATTTATTAACATTATATGCCACCCATTGTTTAAAACATAATTGTAAAATGGTTTTTATTTTAAATTATTTATATATGTGTGACCCATGAATGTACTTGTTAATTTAATGGTTGTTTTATACCTTTTCATGGGATGATATTCATTTCAAATTGTTTTTGAAAATTATTAAATGGATTTTTATGAATATATTTTGTTTAAATATTTAGTGATGAGCACCATCTTGAGGCTTTGAAAAGTGTTCCTATTTTAAATGGATTTCAAACCAAGTGATTAGGTGTTTTGAATGTGTTTTAAGTATTTAACATGGGTTGTTTTATTTTATAAAGGAACTTTTTTTCACATTAACTATATATTTGAATTCATTTTTTTCAATATAGGTTTATTTCTAAATAAAAGTTTTTTGTTGTTTAAAATATTTAAAAAATAAAAGATGGGATGTTTTTCTAAAATGGGTGTCTAATCATATGTGGGTTATGTTTGGAAACATATTAGTGGATGAGAATGTTTTACAAGGTTAAGTAAAGTGAAATGTGGGTTCCCAATGAATTTCAAGAAGAGTTTTAATAAAACTAGTTTAATAAGTAAATTGAGATTTCTTTTTTTAAATGAAAATTTAACATAGAATTCTAATCTGGTTTCATAAAAGAGTGGTACTGTTTGGTATTTTATAAATAATTAATTTTAATAAAATGTTTAAGACCCTACTATAACCTTTAGAAAATATTATATATTCATTATTTATTTTGATATGAAGAGGGGTTATTAGTTATTGATACATTTATATATGATACTTTGGTTTTGAAATAAGTAGGGATTATTCTTTGTGAGGATATGGGAGGTGAGGCATGTTTAATATAAAATGGTTTATACTAATTCTTTGTAATTTATTGATTGTTCTCACATACTTTTTATTTTATTTGTAATCATGGAGTGATGGGGTAGTTGGCTTAGGTGGTTGTTTCCCTAACCTAGGAATATGTTTTCAAGGAACATTGACCAGGACCATGGTATCCCCTTGTTCTAAGATTATTTTTTTGAACCTATTTTCTAGTTGTTTTGACTTTTTGTGTCTTGAAGAAGTGGTTCCAAACTATGTTATCACTTATTATTTGGGTTTAGTTTACATCTATATGTTTTGAATTGGGATTTAAAAAATATTTAAAAGAAATAAAGAGAAATTTTAATCATATAGTTATTTTAAACTATATTGTAAATGAGTTTGAAAGGGTACATTTTTAAAGTGTAAAATGTGGTTTCCTAAATAGTTTTGTAATAACTTCCATAGGAATGTGTGGTTTGTTTGTTAATGAAAATATGGTTGTGTTTTGGTTTTGAAAATTGTGTTTTTGGGAAATGTACCATATTTAATGGGAAGGATAGTTTTGAAATATATATTTGGAAATTCTTTTGGACGGGGAAAAACATTTTTCAAGTGGTTTTTACTCTTTAATGTGAATATTATAAAAGTGTTTTAACACACTTTTGATGTGTTTTCATATCATTTCATAAAAATTATAAAAATGTTCATTTTTTCATTTCATATGGTTTGTTTCACCTCATGATCTTCCTAGGGAGAATTATGGATGGTAACCATGATAGTGAATTTTTAAATGTTGGGGATACCAGTCTTAGTTTGTTATTTGTAGTCATCGCTTATAGAATGTTTTATTTCTATTACTCCTTGTTTTTCTAGATACTAGTATGATATGATGACCTTAATATTAAAACTGGTTGTAATGAATTTTAAAATTATTATTTATATTATTTATTAGAACATAATTTTTTTACATTGTAATAGAATGAATAGAATCTGGATGTATCACACTGATCAGATTTCAACCGAGTTTCAAAACAATTTGGATTTGTTTTTGGATTTTTCATTTAACAATGCTTGAGATGGAGGTTTTATATAGTTTCCATAAAATAATTATGTTGGAAGACCATGTTTAAACTCAGAATAAGTTATCCACCATATAATTAAGGTTGTATTTCAATCAGAATATTATGTTTTGTATCACCACAGAGATATGGGACAATTTTCATCTATTCATGAACCAAAATAAAGAAGTGGTCTGGAGAAATTGAGATTTGATCAGTTTCCACAAGTTCATAATCATGAGAGAGATAACGTTATTGAATCAGAAGATAATTACACTGTTACACTTGAGGAAAATACTGAAGATGATGGTATTGGGAGAGTGAAAATTTTAATGGATGATTCCAGAACTCTAGTATATCAGGAATGAACTAAAATAACCAAGTTAGAATTATTAATGTGGTTATATCATGGGAAAACCATGTTTGGAATTTATAATAACATCCTTGATCATATTCTATCCTTTTCGAAGGTATTTTATCCTAATGTTGTAGATATTTTCACAAGTCATTATAAGGCATCGAAGTTAATTAAGAAGCTTGGAGTTTTTACAAATAATCATCATGATTTCAATAAATATTACAAATTATTTTTGGAGGAAACAACCAACCTTAATAAATGTAAATAATTTGGTACATATTGATGGAAGAAAAATTCATATGTACAACCATCATGTGTACCACATAAATCCATGTGGAACATTCCATTGATTTCCATGCTTAAAAATATCATCATGTATACATTATGTATATATGTGATGGCATGATTCTGGGAGAATTAAAGTTAACGTTGAGTACATTAGTCATGCATTTTTATTATCATGGAAGACATTTGATGAAAAAAATATTGATTTTGCAACTAAGTTACATAATTTCAGGTTTGTTATATCCTGTGATGGTTTTAATCTATTTGGTCTGATGCTTACTTTACATAGTACGTGTCTAGTTTTTATTTATTTTTATAATATTCATCCGTGGATGTGTAGAAAAAATCATTTCACTTTCTGATGTATATTAATATATGAAACTTTTGGTCCTTACAATGATATGTACATATACATGATACCATTTATAAGAGAGTTGAAGTATCTCGGGGATACAGGTGTGTAGAAATTCGATGCTTCATATATGAAAAAAATATTTATGATGTGTGATACCCTTATATGGACAATAAATTATTTCATTACATATTAAATGATGTATGTTTGGAGAATTAAGAGGAAACAATCATCTATTATTTTTATGAATAATACACAATCGAGAAGGCTTAAATACCATTATATCATAGTTTCATGGGGTATTCACGATTATTATGAAAGGGTCATCAACACCATAAGAATAGTAAAAGGTTTTATAATACTATTGACACTGAACAAACACCTCAACATATGTCATGAAATGATGTTATTAATAAATTGAAAGATTTCAGTTTTTCATTGGGTAAAGTTCAGATGAAATCTAAAAAGAGGAAGAATGTCGACACTGAATCCACTAATAATTTAAAAAAGAGAAGTATCATTTTTGAGTTTCAATATCTGTCTACAAATTTATTATATCATTATTTAGATATAATGAACATTGATAAAAATATATAATGAATTTTACTTATAATAATTCAAAATATCAAGGGGAATACCAAATATGACTTCTGATCTGGTCAGGACATTATAGATTAGGGTATTCAACAAAAAAATTTAATCCTGCCTGTATTAGTGAAAACAAATGGAATATTCTTTAGGCTTATTATGTTATTACACCATTAGAGAAAAATCAATTTGTTAAAGTGTTAGAGAATATCAATGTTCCTTATGGATATTACAGAAACATATCTAATCAAGTCAATAGAGGGGATTTGAAACTAAAATACCAAAAAAATCATGATTATCACATACTCTTTAATGCATTGATTCCAATAAAAAATTAAAATTTTTATCCAATAATATTGAGGGAAAATTATTCCATTGTAAAAATATTTAGATACATTTAGGATAGAAGGTTATCCAAGTGATTCTTGTTAAAAATTCAGCAAGAGGCATGATTAATTTTTTGTGAGTTGGAAAAAACATTCTTTCCTAATTTTTCACACACAGGCTACATTTAACAGTTCATCTCCCAATTGAAATAGTTTTTGGGAGACACATTTCATTTCAGTGGATGTATAATATTGAAATAAATATGTGAACAATGAAATCTATTATCAAAAAAAAAAAGAATTATCTTGAAGGTTCAATTGTTATAGGTTATATGGATCAAGAATGTATGGATTTTTTTCAATGTATTTTTATTAGGTGAGTACAATACATAACCGGTCAATGAGAAATGAAGATAGGAAGTATAGGGAAATTAATCCATAATTTCCATCTCTTCCCCAAATAGGAGGAATTCTTGGGTCATATACATTGGCTATATTGATCCTTGAAGACCAGGATATGGCACACCACACAATCTTTTTTATCTATGGTTTGTTTGATGACTATATTATGTACATAATTTAGATATTTAAATCTTTTCTCATTATATGTCATTTCACATATACCTTAGACTTTTATTACCATTTTATGTAGGGAACATAACACAAATTATATGTAGAGTTCATCTATCATTACATTTGATAAGGAGTGAGGCTCTTCCAAGCTAATAGATTCATGTTTGGATGAAATAAAAGGTATGAAAATTATATTAATTAAATTAATATATATATATATATATATTTAATTTTGTTATTCATATATGTTTTTGGTATTGAGTTTACCTATTGACACCATTTTGAAGAAATAAGGGTGTCATATTTTAGTCCCAATTATTTGGTTTATGAATGAAAATAATTAATAATCAATGAGTATATATTTTTTACAATTGACCGAGCGGTGAAAATTAGAACCCAATATAATGGCGTAATTATAACTACTACAATGGAATTTTATAACAGTGCATCAGATAGTTAGCACATATATGAAGATGTGTATTATTATGAAATTTTTTAGAAAATATTCTTATTGGATTACACACTCAAGGCCGAGTAACTATGATGAAATGTAAATAGTATGACTAAATCACCCGACATGGTAGATTTATTGATGATTGTGGATTAAGCGTTATTGACCTGAGTTGATTCCTAGCTAACAGTGAACCATAAATTCTGGCATCAATGTAAAAACAAGTTTTATATGTGAAATATCATATGATAAGAGATTACAATTTCATTAATGATTTAATTACATAAAATATTTTTCATGACGTTGGGGATGAAATTGAAAAAATTGAAACACTAATTAGTATTGAAAAAAATATATCATTTGATGACTAAAATTTTCCCTTTGTGAGAGATTATTTTGAACTTGAAGAAATTGTGTGTAATATATATAGAAGAAACCATATATGTTCAAAGTTCATTTAGTTTACCTTGACATGAGTTTCTCTGGTTGTTATTATTGTAATTACATTAATTTAGTTTCAGTTTGGAATGATATTTATGTTTCATTATTTTTTGGTTTCATTAAATTTAATTATATTTATTTCAATTCCAAAAAATGAGTTTAAAATATGTATTTAGAAATGTAGAACTTTACTTTTAATTACTGTTACTAAAACATGTTGTCATGTTGTTAATCACGTATTTGACTTCTAAGCTGCTTCTATGATTTTTAAAAACTGTTCCTAAAATTTTTATGTTTCCTTATTTTACAGATTTTGAATGAAGTTTGTAGGATGTGAATTTTGGATGCTGATCAACCGAGGCGTGGGCATGGTTTGGCTCCCCTGATTCCCTTCGTGATTATAAAAATTTAAATATTTTTCTTCTGAATTTATTATAATGAAATGTTCATATTAATTTTCAAATTTTTTAAGGAAATTTACTTTCACAAAATTTGAGTCATCCTCATCCTAGCAGCATGAGTTAGATCGAGTATACTCTTAGACCAATATGGAGAAACAATGTTACATGGTCCCACCCCGACTCACCAGCGAAAACCTCATCTACCAAGCCATTCCATCATCCTCTTGAGCCTCAATGGATGGTATGCTTCTTTCATACAACATCATCTCATTTAGCATATTTTTCTCATACCATTTCCACACAGCCTACAAATTTTGCCTATTCTTCCCAAAAACATTATACACTGCATATAGGAATGGTTCCACCTAAAAAATTTCCATATACATTGATCTATCCCCAACCTTACTACCCATATCCCATAATGTCTAATTTTCTTATCTTTCATTATATCTTTCAAGGCTAGGTAGATTCTATTCCTTCAGCTCCAACTAATGTGCTAGCAGATCATGAAAATCATGAATTTGAATAGACACATCATTCAGAGTCTACTGATCTAATAAATAACATGGATTCATCAGAGCCTATTGAGAAGCCTGCAAAATGTTTTTATTATTATAGGTGTGTGAAATTATATCACATCATTATTTTCCTAATTTGTAGTGACTTAATTATTATTTTTTACCAAATATCTTATTCAGTGGGATCGACTAGTAGGTGACGTTGGTGAACCCATATGTGGGAATCTTAGAATCATAAAACAAATATAATGGGTTATTTCAATCAATAAAAGAATATGGTGGGTAAAAATTTCAGGTAGTGTAGAATTTTCATGGACCAATTAGCTACGTAAAGAGATATCATTTTTATGGAACTAGTCTCACAGATAAATCTTGATAATGACACCAAGGAAAAATCCTAGGTTCATATATGAGTAAGAATATTGTATAAATTTTTATATATATTATTATTATATTATAATTAATTAACTTGTTTGTTTTTGATTCAATTAAACATTACTGACTTTGAAGATGTTAAGGAATCAATGTTGATGGATCTTGGGGAGTAATAGAGACCATACAATAGTGAGTAATATGTTTGTTAGAGGAGTAGAGTTGGTTCTAATTTAGAGGATGTACCCATATTCTATGACTTTCCAAAAAAGCAATATAAAAAAGATGATCGTATATTGGAAGACTGGTGATTTTGAGGTATTCACAATCCTTAATCGTGTTAATATAGAATTTAATTCTTCTTACTTGTACTGAATTTATATTTTTAGTATTCTTTAGGAAAAAAGAAAAAGAAAAATAGTTAATGACACATCTACACACAGTGGGGTGCACTAGAAGGCCCAAGCATGAAAGGTGCTAGACAATTCTTCTTCAAGGAACATTTCATTCGTCGTGTGTTTTAGAAATCCTATTTCCTGTTTTTCTATTGTGTAAATATTAAAATTATTTTTCAATTATTCTCTAGTATTAATTTTATTATTATTCAAATAAGGACATAAAAAGCAGTTTATTTGAAAAATAGAATTTTCCAATATAAAAAGACTTTACCAAAAATTATATATTTCATTATCAATATGTTTTATTTATATGAAACCATTATAATTAAAATTTTAAAAGTATTAATTACTTTTCATATTAATATATTTAATTTCTATATTATAGCTATCTCATTTAAATAATTATAATAATAAAAATTTGTATCCTAGAATCATTGTGTTGTGTGTTACACAAGCCATGTCAGTTTTGCCTATAGTGAAATCTCACCATGGTGTTATGTGAAATGAATGTACAACTTAGCGAATTCATATAATATAAGCTATATCTAGTGTTGGTTTAAATGTAAAATATCATAAAGATTTAATTAATATTAAGAAAATATTTCACAAAATATTAGGGTGTTACACTTTTAGTTTAAGTTTATATATTTTGGCCTCTGTGCAGCCTAGCATTCTTGGGATGGCATGAATTTGTAATAAATTGAGGTGAAGGGAATTGCAAGAGATTAATTACACCAAAAAAAATTAGGGGAAGTTTGATAATAGTTTAATGTTATGATGTTGGGACGAAGGATCTTAGTTTAAATACATAGAGCTCATACGATGGAAAATAGTTTAATTTCATAATGTTGGTACCAAGGTATTTTTGTCATGAAGGAATATGTGAAGCATTGAAAAGTTTACTCTATTTGAAATGAGGGGCCTAGGATTCCCCATAATGATTCAGAATACCTCTTCTTAGAAACTTGTGCACCATTTATGGTCATGATTCTTGGGCCTTCAGTATTACTTTAAGGTCGTATAATATGGACTATAGAGATGCGTACCTGGAAGGAACATGAAAAACATCGATGTAATTTAACTCGAAATGGAAGGAGGGGCCTAAAAACCTCCGCAATGCTTCACAAGACATCTTCGAGTCAAATTGATCATATTTTATATTCATGATTCTTGGACATTGGGGTGAGTATCTATAATGGAAATGTGTATTGTGGTGGAGTGAAAAACCTCATGTGAATTTAAGGACAAGGAGGCCCATGATACAAAACACATTCCTTGGATGAGTTTTAAAATGTTTAGATTCACGATTCTTAGAATCTGTCTTCTAGTTTAGGTTTATAGAGCTCATAACACTGGGATATCAAACATCTAAACATTTATTGTGGAGAATTTACTCCCAAACCATGACACCGCACAATCTATTCATGGAATGAGAAACAAATATCAGCATGGAGTTCCTATTTCATGCATGTAAGGACCTAATAAGGGGAAAGATTGATGGAGAAACCCCCATGAGGTTGATTATGACTTTCCAGATATGAAATGTGAAAGATGAATAACTGAATTATGGGTAACAATTATTGATCATGTTTGAAACATATGTTCTATACCCATTTTTATTTAATATTGGGAAAAATTTAGGAACAACTGTTGAAGTAGTTCGAATCATATGATCTACTATTTCTTTGAATATCCTTGGATGTGTTATCCTAGGAAGGTAGGTGAGCTAGTGTGGAATGATACCATTTTGTGGGGGAGACTTTTCAAATTGGATGTATAATGGTTATCCAAACTACAGAATATGAAAAACACACAAGTAGATGTAGTTAACATCCTATAGGATAAATTAAGTTCCTTAGGAGTTATCCCTAAATGTCATCAAAAGTAATGAGCATGCGGGTAGGTGAGAGTCAAGCCTAGACCACAAGGGGAAAGACCTCATGTTGAGTTAATTTCAGGTCTTGGAGTGAGAATAACTATTTGAGAATCACCACATATCCCTTGGTAATGGGAATCATTCCACACATAGTTCTGAGACACGGTGTGGTAGGATACTGTTACTAAAGGAGTGATTTCCTCTAAAGAGAATGTCAAATCATATCTTGTTAAGAGTAATACCTATTTTTATGGTCTAAAATTTCTTTTAATCCCATATTTATCATATGTGAAATCTTGAATGTATATGGGGTAGTTTTATTTCATCCCATATTTATCGTTTGAGGCATCCTGATTTTACAGTGGTAAAATCACAATTTAACCTCATGTGTTAAGGACATTGGTATTTTCATTTCAAATACCTTAAACATAGACTAGGGATCTTAATAAGTTAAATTCATAGATCTCAGACAATAAGGGATGTTTTTTGTCTTTGATCAAGTAGTTTTGACCATAGAAGAAGTCTAGGCCTAATATTAGGTTTTCAGGCATCATTGTGTATTCTATATGAATAGGAATTAATCCACATGATGTTTTGATATTTGATATGGTAGAATATAGACACTAGAAGGGGATACACTCTCAAATGATGATATTTAATCTTATCATATTGGGATATGAGTTATTCAAAATTTATATGGGGAAATTATTTAGTTTATTGTCCTGTTATGTGGATATGGTTTTGATGGTCATACCATAATTTTCATATGGGGAATCCCGTACTGATAAGGGGTATGTTATCTCACATTAAGAGGGAAATTTTTTATATGGGGTAGATATTCTAATTAAAATCATGTTCTAAGGATAGTGGCATGGTTTTTACATTGAGATACCCATTATTTTTCTTCCTCATATCGTGATATGGTAGAATCTTAACATGGTAGTGTGTCAAAGAAAATGAATTGTCCTTATACATAAAAGGGAGGACCATCAGGGTATTTTGGTGTGATATCACCATAGGTAACATATGGTTTATAGTGAGTTTTTGGATGTTCATAGAGACATATGGTCTAGGAATCACTAAATATATTATGAGGAGTGTAATCAAGGCCTATAATGTTCTAGAAAAATGTTAGAGGAATTGGTCTATAAAAAAATGAGGATGTAGAAAGCCATGTGAATGGTGGATGAATGTAAAAAATTTAGGGTCATATTCCTTAGAACCAGGGTGGGGGATTTGAGGATTATTTTGTGGTGAAAAATAGTTAAAACATTATGTGAAAGGAGCCAAGGATGCCTTACAAAACATAATGTAGCCTTGACACTAGTTTTTCATAGTTTACGTTTTCATGGCCTACAAAACAGAAAACATCTTAAATTCATGATGATTGGACTATTAGAGAACAGCTTAAAGTCATGAATATCAAACTAAGAAAATATTTTATTGAGGTAAGTTTCATGGAAAAATAGAAGTAAAACCCGATGTAAAAGGAGGTAATTCAAGGCCATGTACCTCACAAATACCTTGGAACAAATGGAAACTAGTTTTATAATTTAATGTGTGGATGGGGGTGAAGGTGAATAATAGTTTAACATTATAATGATTAAACTAAGTTGATGCTTTCCTCAAGATAATATTTATGGAAAGGAAAAGGTAAGGCCTGACATGAAAAGAGAGCGTGCAGGCCTAGATATCAAATAAATACCTTTAAATGAACTATAGATAGATTATAGTAATAAATATTGGACTAGAAATAGGGTCAATGGGACATAGAATTGATAAAATTATGGCTGGGCGTAAGGGTGGGAATTCTAGGAATCACTATGTATCGCATGGGGACAAGAATCAAGATACACATATTTCTAGAACATAGAATAGTAGGAGACCATCTCTAAAATTAGGGGTAATCCTCTATAATTAGGGAAATAAAACATCCCAAAGCTTTCATTGGGTATCGTGTTCTTATGATGCAGGTTAATTCTATAGTTTACTTATGTGTGCCATGTTTGTTGGTTTTGGTTCATTTAATATCAGATGAGGAATCCCAATTTCAGGTGGGGTATGGTTTCTAACCATCACATACATATCATATATGGTATCCCAGTTGTATATGGGGTAATATTTTTTATCATTCCATACTTAAGATATAAGGAGTCCTGGTTTTATATGGTGTAATATTAACATCATGGGATGAGGACACCCATCATTGTTGTTTAATGACATTGAACTCGTAATATAGGGGCTAAAAATAGTTTTATGTCATAATGCAAGGATCGATAACAAATATTTTAAGATCATACTACCTAGACCCTTAGGGGTTTTGTTAGTTTAAGGAGGTAAATATTAGACCCCTGAAAATGTTTTAAGGTATTGTTTCATGGACCATGTGGCTCCTCATGCATTGAAATACTTGAGAAACATTGTGTTGGTGGGAGGAGTGATATGCTATCTATCAATGGTGACCAAATAGTATTATCCATTAATCTCTAAAACCTCATCCAGAATTCAACACAAACTATTTCATAAATGGTTAACCGTATAACCCATTCAACATTAAAAATGCATAATGATGGTTTCAAAATTTTTAAAAATAAATTTGACATTAATCCCACAATTATGAAAAATTATCTCTTGATATTTACATCCTAAACATGACAATACCCTCTTCATGTATTCTCTTGAAACATGATAATAATATGAATTATTGTAAAACCATATTGAATACATACGTGAATCTTCATTACTCAATAAAATCTAGGGGAATATTTGGTTCATCCTTGTAATAATAAAATATATGATTTACTACTTCCATAATCCATGTAGATAATCATAGGAAATTTCGATAAATGATGAACAATAATATTTTCATAGGGCTTTCTCATACAAAATAAAACCAGAAATTACAATCTATATAGAATAGTATATGTATTCCCTTATTATTATGGTCTAGTTCATCCATTATAACATAATAATATTTCCAATTTTCCATTTTCCATGAAGGTTATTGTGGTTTATCATCCAAATTAGACTTCAGATTGGGGAACTTGTTAGCATAAAGCCCAAACTCATTTGAATTGAAACATAGAAGTGGGGGATGAGGATTTTCTAGAGACTTATCATTATTCGCATCATTAGTTAAATTATTCGCATAAAATTAGCATTAAAACCACTTTATAACCATACATTAAACAATTGTAATACCCTCTTTTCCATTATTATCCTTCACCTGAGTTCTTGTCCCCACATTTTAATCATAAAGATTCTTTGAATTTCTTTACACAATTTATGTTTTGATGAGATTATATATTTTTTTTCTTATAAAAATAAATTTTTTGGTGGTAATATAAATTTAAACATCTAACTTTAGTGAAAACCAAACAAATTTTTTCCTAGATACTAAAATCACTTATAGAAAATATGTTTCAAAGACTTGGATTTAGGGTATAAAAGAATCGATCGATTTTGATTTCAGGGATCATGATTAACCAAAATGTGTACCTTGAAATTATTGTAATATTATCTTCATAGGTACCAATATTATTATACTAATTTTTCGTAAAATCAAGGAATAAAATGTCCATATTTTTTATATAATAGGAGAGAAGTCATTAATGAAAAAAATCCTGTTAAACTCTTCCAATTCCATTAATTGAATTTCTTATTGTTACCTAATGTTTTTAGAAAGTGACCACCACTGATATGATTCACCTTCCAAACGATAAACAACCTAAATGATTTTTTTATTATTTGAACAATGAATAATTGAAAATATATTTTTAGTAATACTGATCCATTTCTTAGTAACTTATGGATCATTAAAACCACTAAATTAATAAGGATTTTTCCTCATGAAGGACTCAAAAAAACATTGTTTCCTTCTTTTCTCGTTTATATGTTCAACACAATTCATAGTTTAAAAATTACATTTGAGAATATCTACATAATATTTCATTACATGTCTGATATCATTTGGATTCTTAGTAGGAATTTTTTTTTTCATTTTCTACAACACTTAGCATTAACATGTTTCCTTTATGTTTCATCCATCGACTAAAACAAAAAACGCAGTGTGATAAACACTCATCATTTTTGGGAACCACATAATCATGAACAAAAACATATAGAATGTATAAATCATGACATATTCTTCTTTAAAATATTACACATGTGGTTTATCCAATTTTTTAAAGCCCTATTTTATTTAAACATTCATGATGGATTGTAAAGTGTTTGTAAATTTAAAAATCATATCCCCCAAGAGTGTAATACTATGTTTTTCTCAAGTCCCATTGTCATGCACCGATTTCCCATCGAGTTGATATCAATACATAATTTTCAAGGTTGTTACCCATATATATATTTGTTCTAGGTTCTCATCTACTTTTAGTATGTATAAAGGGATGTAATTTCTTGGAAACCAATCTATCAATCATTTATAAAAAATCTATGCCATTTTCCAAAACATAGACTCATCCTTAGACATATCTTTAGAGACATACCTAGAAATATCCTTATAAATATATCACGGGATCTCATTAATGTTTTCTCATTATATATTCTAAAGGTTAAAAAAATATTTTCTTTGATACCAACTATATAGACACACACTTAACATAAAAAGATATTAAATCTTTTTAGATGAATATTCATTACATGACACAAACACATGCTCAAAAACCTTGAAAGTTTAGTACCTTTGGAAACATGTAAAATTAATCTTCTAACTTGCTTAATGTTCTTAAACAATTCCCATAATGATCTTACCATTTATTACACTTTATAATAATATGTTACACAAATCTTTTCTTCATAAACTAGGGAAAGGAAACAAAATAAAGGGTTATTTAAATCTCAACAAGGGAAATGAGTGAAGATATATAACCATAACCTAACCTTATGGGTATGTGTTCATGAGAATAACATTTAAAAACCATACCCTTCATATCAAATATCATAAAAATGAAACATGGAATAATGATTGAAAATAAATAAGACATGGATCATAAGGAAAAACATTATTTATGAGGGCAAAGCATTTTCATAATACATAGACTTGTGGAATACACATTTTTTAGTAACATTGAGAATATGTATAACTTGAAACAGGTTTACTCAATACATTAAGGAAAAGAAATCAACCAATCACATAAGATTATGGACATAAAACCCCATCTATTAATAATATTTTTAACATGTAATAATGTAAATAAATAAAACTATTATCAAGTAATTTGGTTCACATATATCATTATGAACATGTAATTCGGTTCATTTATAACCTTGTGAGCATGTAACCAGGTTCAAAAATAACATTGTGACATATAATCAGCATCATGCATATCCATCTAGACCTCCTAGGCAGGACACACCACTATGCCTTCTGGCATCCCCATCTTAATTTACTAGGTTCACTCCCCATTCTATGAATGTCTATCTATTGAGATGTATAAATATTTACCCAATTTATTTGAGGGAGATATAGGTACCACTCATCACTTAATTAAATCATAAATATGTGTGACACAAGATCATAAACATTCATAATATTATATCCTAGTAAAATAAATGGTTATCATAAACCATTAATCATGTCTTGACATATGGAAATGAGTATGTTTCCATAATCATAACATAACTAGTGAAAATAAGCGGGTTTCATAAGAATATAACCTATGGAATTGAAACATGTTTCAAAAATAACAAGTCATATTAAACATAATCCATTCAAATAAATAATAATATATATTAAGTGAGATATTATCCCTAATAAGTCATAAAATATATGGAAGGATTTCATCTTAGGATGATATGGATTTTGAAAGATCACTTGGTTCGTTTGTTAAGGGAAATAACCAATCTATAAAAATTAATTATTAAAATATTAAACATTTTGAAAACATTTTCATTTTAAAATAACATTGAAATATTATAAAGAAACATTTATATATAATTTTAAACATTTCTTGAGGAAAATATTCCTTTCCATTTTGAAAAACAGTTTTTAAATCATAAATTATTTGAAAAACATTCTCCATTGAAAATAACCTTAAAAACATATAAAAATATTAAAAAACCATTTTTAAAATTTTTTTAAACAAAAAAAATAAAATAAATTTCATTGTAAATTATTTTAAAATATCATTTAAAAATTGATAACATTTTTAGAAAACATGTATTTAAATTAAACATTTTTACGAATGATTAGAGAAATAAGGCCAGATTCCCATAAAAATTATTTTTTTAATTATAATAAGTACTAAAGAGTTGAAAACATGGTGCCACTACTTAAATATATAATTTTTAATTATTTTATAATAAAATTAATGAGTATTCTTGAGATATGTATCATATGATTTTATTAATGGACGTATTATCATTAACAACCCTGATAAATAATGGGATTGCGAGAATAATATATTACTACATCGGTCATTGAATACTAATCCCTAGGAATAAAAAACATTACATGAAGCTTAATATATCATTAAAATAATATGATTCATGATATAAAAATTAAAATGGGCATTGTATACACTTCATAAAATGATATCAGTGTATAACATAACATGTGTCACAAAGCAGGATAATTGAAACAAAATTCCATTACTGATATGGTAACTATTCAACCATAAATACTATGAATGAGAGATACTAAAATGGTTTTTGAAAATTACAATAAATATTAGTAGAACAATTATAATTTTTTTTTTGAATTATATACTCCATAGAGAAGAAATATGTGGTGAATATAGCATGTGTCTCACAAAAGAATAAAGTGAGTCAGAAATCCCTTACTACTTGAGTAACTTTTTGAAATGTGAAATCCATTAATGAATAAAATCAATTGAAACGTTTAATATCATAAATTTAATTAAATTAATGATATTAAATTTCATATGTCATTATATACACCCCATACAATGAATGAGTGGTTAATATAATATAAGTCTCATAGAAATAAAAGTGAGACACAAAATCTCTTTACCTTAAGTATTAAATCTAATCATACTCATTCAAAACTATAATTTAAAAATATAATTTTATTAAAGAAATATCATACAACCATTTTCATATATATAATATTGTTTATTATTTACTTATAACTTTATATTACCCCTTATCAAAAATCTATGTTTAAGTTATGTTTCTCATAATAACCTCTTTGTTTTTCGTTAATGTTTTAACATGTTATTATTATTACTTATAAATAGATAATTATTTCATAATTTAAATAATTAAAAAATCAAATATCTATCATATATAATTATTATATATTTATTTTTAATAAATATATTATAATATTTTTTTTGAGATATACTCAATAATCATTGGATATTTAGATGAATAATGATTATTATAAAATATATGGTGTCACACCTGGATTTTTTAATGATCATTAAATAGATGAGTTTCTCTTTAAGAATAGGTAATTAATCATTGAGATAGATGACCTTAAAATCTAGTAAACCTTATAACAACAAAAATTTTGGGCTTGAGGAGATTAATGAAGGAGCGCACCTAAACAAATATCTATAATCACTTGTGAGGGAAGTGAAAGATTTATCAACCAGTTAATTTTTTTATCTTCATTATACATGTATCTTAGTACTATTTACATCTTTCCTTTCCTTGGTATTGTTTATAAGATGTAAATAAAGCAGACCATGGGATCCCAATCATTATACACACAATAAAGAGATTTTGAATCTTGTAAAAATATCTTATGAGGTCCATGTCATATCTCACTATATCTAGGATAATTTCTTGGTTTTATTCATGAATCATATATTTAACTGAATTATAATTATAATTTAATACAATTATTTGAATAATTTTTCCACCGTACATAAACCAAAAATCCTGAAACCTAAGTCGATTTCATGATTCCGAGAGGCTGGAATACATTACAAGGGTATCAACATGACCACTAATAATAATTTATCATTTATTCATCATAACAAAATAATCAGACCAAATATAAGATAAATAAATAAACCATTATCAATTCAAATAATAAATAAAAAAATAAAAATTTAATGGCCTGGTTTACTTTTTCCATGAAACTATAGTAAAACAAGATGAAACATACCAATATCCCCATATTTCATATGACCACTCTTAATTCCATCACCACCATAATATAAGAATTGATATTATGATACACTCCAAAAGAAAAATTACAATGTCTATTACCAAAAAGTTAAACATATAAAAGATGAGTATATATATAGGGTGTTAAATAATGTCAAGGGAAGATAAAACCTATATTCAATACACTCCCTTTCCTTTGTAAATTTATACATAATAACATAATATATAAAAAAATTACTTAAAATTTTGTTTATAAAAATAAGTAACAAGTAATAAAAATTATATATATTTCATTTATGGCTGAAATAGTCATCCATGTGAATCAAAAACATATATTCACATAAAACAAATTATAAAAAAATATTGTTATAACAATTATTCCATCAAAGAATCATGTTAGAGTACCAACATGACTACTGAATGGAAATATTGGGACCTTATAATAAATCCAATACATATACATATCTAACTACACGTAATCCTGTAATCAATGTGAAATCCTAAACTTGTAGGAAAAACCTCAATCTAAAGTGGAAAACTGAACTCATGGTGACACAAATGATGGATTTATGTAGATATGAATACATAATTAGTCTACACTATCCATATTATAATAAATAACTAGTATATAAAAGGCATAGGGATACCCAAATCATTACATAGTATAAGTAATTATCACTAGAATCCCAATTAAGTGCCTAATAAATACCCATAAAATTTTTCCATAACATAACTAGTTATGAAATTCTATAGAATTTACATGAATATACCATATCACACAAATCCATCATTAATAAAATTGCATACGAATACAATCTACATCCAAGAGTGGATATTATATAAAGAGTAACGTCATAAATTAAGAAAATATTTAATATTCCAAAAACACGTAAATCTATTTAAATTTTTAATAAAAACATATCATTAATTATTTATAAATCATAACCAAACATTCCTTGAAAACAATTTACATTATTCATTGAGAAAACATCACTAAATATTTTAAAAACATCTTGTACCCAGGGATTTTATCAAACAGAATTTTAGTTATAATATTCTAAAAAAATCCTTTGAAAATCCCAATATATTTTTTAACTATTCCATGAACTTTTCTTTTTTGAAATTTTCCATAAGGTAAAAAAATAAATGTAAATTACTTGATTATATACTAAACAATCATTTAACATTTATAAAACAAATTGCGTTTATAAAAAAAGTGTTCAGGTTCATATATATACATCAAAATAACACCTTTGTTATAATATAAAATTGATAAATAAATCATGGATATATTTTACCAAATAAATGAAAAATTATAGAATCACCTTCCTATAATAAAAAAAACCATGACGCAGTCATCAAATTAGGATGTATTGTTGTTAAAAAAAGAGGCTGAATCCTTTCAAAACACACACCACCTTAGAATTTGGGGAGTTTTCCTTAACATGTAAATCCACCAAATTATTAAATAGAGAAAAATGATACAGAGAGAAGATATAGATGAATATTATTAAGAGGACATATAAATTATCCATATATAAGGAATTGGGATTTGATATTTGAATCCTTTAAATTTTTTGATTTTAAAATTCTATTTTCAATGTTGTTTGTTTACTTTTTCCATTATTTTAATAATTTTTCAAAGTGATGATGTTTGTGGTGTGAGTGGTATGGTTCCCTTCAATTAATATTAAACATGAGGTGTGATATGTTCATAATTCTGAACTATAACTTATCTAAGAATATCTTTATCATGATAGAATGTGTATAACCGAGACCACTATCTATGATTTACAATTTAGGTATGATCTTTGTAATATTTTTTATTATAGTTTATGGATTTCCCTCTAAGAACTTATGTTTTCCCAAAATAGGGGTTGATTGATCTATCATTTTGTGAGTTGATTGATATTTCGATGATGTTTTGAAGGGATTTGGCCGTGTACAAGTTTTTAGATCTTATACTGATAGAGAGAATTATGGCATGATTATACCCATCATAATATTTTTTTATTTAGAAATTAGGTAATTGTTTTATAATCATGTATATTTCCCTAGTATAGAATCAAACCAAAATTTTACTAAAAGTTTTGTCTAAACCCTCTCTTTACCTCTCTTGAATTTTTCTTTTTATTCTTTAACCTAATATTTTTAGTTGTTTACTTATAGACCACCTTTAATCTTGGATGGTCCTTCAACTTATGATGAGTGTGTGATGGTCTATTGTCACTTCTAGTGTATGGATTCATATATAATTAATGAATGAAATCTAAGGTAGAAGTTTATTCTTATCTCTTGATATATTTTAGTATTATAAAATTTTGAATCTATCGACTATTGAATTTTTAATTTCCTTATGGAATCAATTTTATGAATCCTTATATGTGTTTGAGAATATTTCCTCTTTTTTTAATCAAACACGTGTTGATTAGTTTCCATTATTTGATAATATATTTCTTAATATTTCTAGGGAATTGTTCATTATTTCTCAGTATTTTATCATGATGAATCCATGGAACCATATGATGGAGAGTAATTTTTTTTCATATGACATTGATGTTATTCCATGAATATGATAGTAATAGACTAAAATAATTAAAATAATAAGGCCATTTAACATTGGGTCACACTTCACTGTGATGTGAAATTTCCCACCATAACACAAGGTCTCCAAAATCACCCTTAGCCTTTCTAGGAGGATTACACCACAACACAATATGTTACTGTTGACGCTCCTTTCTATCATATAGTCTAAACCAATGGAAAGGGAAATGCCATAGCATAAAGTGATTCATCCTTTGATGAAAACATCAAAAATCGACAAAGGCATGAACAGGGAGTCATTTACACATGGGTCACGCAAGTTCCACCAAGGTCACGCCAGAATACTTGTGCAACGCCTAGTGTTCGCATAGGTGACTTGCATGGACTCTTTGAAATTTCTCCTAGAGTCTATATAGCCTATAAATACCCCTGTGGGCGCCCCCATTTTGGGGATGAAAAAATTTCAGAACCTCATATTTGAGCTCCCGGCGCCCTAGTATCTTCTCAAAGATTCCGAACACTTGTAAGGTAATTTATTACCTAGAACAGAAGATATATAGAGGGAGAGGAAGGCCTAAGTGTTGAAACTCATCAACACTTGCACACCTAAGTGACCAGACCTTAAGGGAAATGTCCACACTTGCACGCTGCCTTACCCTTTCCACATAACTTGCACGCCTCTCTTCTGGATGTCTCTAGGGGTATTATTAAAGGCTTGAGCCAAGCCTCGCCCAAGTTATACCCTATGGATTGGCCAGTGCGCAAGTACCCATGTGTCGCGCAGGTACACCTGCGCAACTAGGACTTACGCGCCCATGCAGTACTTGCGCGCCCACACAGTACTTGTGCACCCACGCAGTACTTTCACACCCCTATATTTTTGGGTGCCCTTCCTGCCCATTTCACCCCTCTTACACCTATCCACCTATCCTCTTTAGGATTATGCCTTCATAACTCTCTCCAAAGCCATTTATGGCATGATTTTCTTGTTGGATTCCTTATCTGAAAGGAATTCTGTGGAACATCTCTCAAAACCTATTGATTTACACATCTTTACATACCTAAAGTTAGAGAGTTAATTCATTGAACCTCATCCTTTAAGATGAGAGAATCCTTAACCTGGGCCTCCTTTTCAAGAGTAATCCCCAGTCCAAATTCTCATTAATTTGGGCTTCCTTTTTAGGAATAAGCCCCAAGACCTTATTAATTTGGGCACTCTCCTTAGGAGTAGGCCCCATTTTCCTTTACATGGCCCTCTTTTTTAGGAATAAGCCTCAATCATAATTCCCTAATATGGGCATCCTCCTTATGAGTAAGCCCTAGTCTCCAAGTTCCCAAATATGGGATTCCTTTTCAGGAATAAGCCCCAGTCATATTTTTCTTAACTTGGGCTTCCTTTTCCAGAGTAAGCCCTATGTCCCTTAATATTTTCAAGTCCCTTAACATGGGTCTCCTTTTCAGGAGTAAGACACCGTCTTAATTTATCTTAACTAGTCCTAATTTTCTTTTGATCTAGGCTTCCTTCTCAGGAGTAAAACCCAATCATATGTCCCCTCCAAACTTGGGCATTTTCCTTATGACTAAGCCCCAAGATTAGATTATCCAAATCTCCATAAATTACATATACCTTTATGGACCATGTTCCTGGATTTCCTCCCTGAAGTAAATCTTAATTATTATCTATTTGGGCAGTCATATATACATAAGCCCCACATCATTTCTTATGATTGCATCTTTCATGGCACAATTGTTTGGTTTTACCAATACCTCTTGTTTCTCACACCGAGCATGACTCATGTGAGCTTAGAGTGTAAAAGTAATTATGACATCTTTCTTTGAGCCATCAATCGTAAATAAACATCATACTCTATTACTTGAATTACATGGGTTTTGATTCCTTTTATAAACAAAGGATACGTAGGTAGCCCATCTGCGGGTAAGATCCCAACTCTGAAATAATCCATGTCCTTCTGAATGAAAATACACTTCAAGTTCCCCACAGAGTGGATTTAAAACCAGTATGGTCATCATAATGACCAAGACACTTTTATTTATTGAAGGATACCATTGATTAAGAATCTCTAACAAATACAGATGATTCTCTATCGATGAAGAACGTCGAATACATATAAAATATTCTATAAATTTCCTACATATCAATAATTGATTGTCATATCTAAAGGAAAGATCATTTTATATTTGGTAATGTAATAAGGATTCACGAACATAACATAAATCTATAAAGAGATTCCCAGAGTAGAAAATCATTCCCCTGAAAAAGGTGTGATGAGTCCGACCTCCCATCCTCTCGACCAATTCAAATTCCTAAGCCCCATCAGTCCACAACTAATGAGCGCCTACCTTTGGAAAGTAGGTCCAAATGGATATAGAATCATTGGATGTTTCTGGTTCTACAAAAAAACATGTTAGAAATCGATTATAATGTTTGAACCTTCAATAAATGAGGTCATCCCAAATTCCTGAGGGAAAAAAATCGTGAAACTGACGTGAATCCTTAAACAAAGTTAAAATGATGTTTTACTTATTTGTTAGGCCCCCATTTAAAACTCAATGAGGGGGCCAAAAAAACAATCAATAACATATGTTCTTATCCAAAAGGTATAGTGGCTGGACTTATCTTGATTACGTCTATTATATCAAATAGGCACTCTTTTTCCAAGATCTTCTGCATTACGAGAATTGATTTTCTTAAGCTCGCGTTTGTGAATACCTCTACTGTGAAAACCTCTACTGTGAATGCATCTGTTGCTGCTCCTACTGGATCGTCGTCCGCTCTGAGGACGACATAACCTACTCAGCGTCTTCAACGCTGGGTATCAAATGCACCGGTTAAGTATTACAATCAACACGGTACCATTCCAACTCTAGAGGCTGCTCGACAAGCCCTCATAGTGAACAACTCACCCTGGTCGTCCGGACAGCGACGGCCAGTGATCATGAAACAGGCGGTGCTAACCACTATCTCCAACCATTTCAGGCCGTTATCTCTGGAATGAAATCACCATTCACTCCCATATTCTAAGGAGGTGAATGAACAGGACCCTCAAGTCCTTAATTCAAGGAGACATGAGTTCTTCCCGAGGGATCCCATCAACAATCACCGCCAGACTCTTGCGGCAGTGCGCCCTCAACATGATGAGGGTGTTGAATCTAGGCATTCGTCTCAGGTTTCTCGAACCCGAGCAGGCAAGACGAATCGCCAAAGGAGAAATTCGGTCAAAAGTAAGAAGGTTCTCATCTCTGCTATCTCCAGAGAAGTCCACCAACCTAAATTGGTGGAAAGCAACGAGCTGGCACACACACCCATCATTTTTAATCCCGCTGTCTAGCAGAGTCGTCTGGCAGCATCACATCAGTCTCGCCTGGCAATTCTGGTGGAGTACTATATAGAGGAACATAAAACTATTTATATATCATTATCTAGTCAGCTGGCTCGTCTGACTACATGTGATGGAGCCCGCCAACCCAATGTGTTGTAAACTGGTAAACAGGAACATACACCTGCTTACACTCATCAATCCAGCCAGCAGCCTCGTCTATCACTATTGAAGGAATATCTTCAACCACGTTCGGCGGAGTGAAATCAGTAGGCACATACACCTTCTAGTATTTATCAAGCCTACAAACAGTCTCGTTTGGTAGCATTCGGAGAAGCCAGTCGGAAAGCTCCGGTGACAAATAGGAGGCAGACTCAACTCTCTACCCCCACACTTGAGTACTGTCCGGATTCACTGACAGGAAAAGGAGGACAGGAGTAGGAAAACACACCTACTCCAAGCACGGAATGGACATATATCCCCGTTTTGACTGCAACAGTGACCTAGAACATTCTGTCAACGGTGAAAGAGCAGAAGAAAATCCCTGCTCATATTCTGGATTCCTACCAGGATATTATAACAGCTTCAGCAACATCTCAAGGAAAGACACATAAATCTATCCCTACTAGGGAAGTGACTCATCAACAGTTCACTTTGGAACAGACACAAACCTCTGTTCCAGTCCAATAGGGTTGTGGGGCGTACTCCCCCATATCATATGGACAACCAAGTCAGGCACATACACCTGATTTTAGCGGAGATAATCAGCTTAACATGATCATTTATCCTGAGTAGACACATACACCTGCTCATAATAACCACTTTCACCAACAAGTGGGTTCTAAAGCGAGTAAGAAGGCGTCTAAAAAGAATACCTGCCCAGTATAGTCAATAAATAAAGGGCCAATCTGTAACAAGGGCTTACTCGATGCTGGAGTTCTTGAAGCCCATAAACAATTATTTACTGGAATTCAGGATTATACTCTCTCTGTTCCCAATAGTTGGAATATTAATTCTGAAGTTCTGTATCAGATACTTCCTCATGAAGGCTTGCTTCATGACGATTCGGTCGATCTAGAAGTTTCATCTTTAGATGAGAGCCACAAGAACCCTCTGTGTGGTCATAAGACCAAGGAGAAAAATGTTTCATCTTTTTCTGTAACCCACCATGGTGGTCCACCCCATGATGATGAATTTAGCTGTGAAATTCCTCTCCGCAGTAGTAATTAACATTGTCTGGAAAATTATTCAGAAGACAATGTAGTGACGAGAAAGCCCTCTTATCTTGAGGCACTTGAAAATGTGAATCCGATCTTGTATGATACTTTACCACTAACAAGTGAAACACTTTTTGAGTCAGAAGATAGCCCGGGGTGTTGGTCATTCTCTGAACCACCCCTGGTTCGTTCATCTTCTAGTTTGATCAGTGAATTCTCTACTGGTCTTGTTGAACTTGATGAAGAAACAAGGAACCACCAGTTCTAGTCTAATCAGGTAGAAGAATCTTCATTGAATGATAATAAGGAAGTACTGAATATGAGAAAACAACTGGAAAAAGTTGATGTTTTAGTCATGTTTTGGCCTTCGTCCAACTCTTAGTATGATATTCCAGAGATGTTGACGGAAGATGGAATTCATGATATTCGTCTGAACATATGGAAAACTCTTTGTCAGTTGAAAAAGAAAATATTATCTTATGATGAATATGAAAATCATATCAAGATAATAAAGGGGTTACAACATGAAATTGACATGGCATCTCTATCAGTTTCTCGATATCCAAAGGCTGAAAAGCAACAGAGAGCCCTTCAGCATTCATGCCTTGGCGCACTAAGAAGATCACGCCAGTTAATTGCCAATTCCCCATCTGGTATTCATATCAGGGGATGGGGTGTTCATGGAGCACTACATTTTACTGTTCTCTCTAGTCAGGAAAGCCCGCTGAAAATGGTCTCATGCAATGTTATTTCCCATGTCTGGCCACAGTCAATGAGTTTTGTCTGTAATCAAAAGCTTGCCCAAGAACAGGCTTCAACTAGTTTCTCTCAAAATCAAGCATAAATAGAACAAGTTTTTGAATTACTCTTGCATTAAGGAAACGAGAATATTGAACAAGCCTATCGTTTGGAGAAAGCACATCATCAAGAGATAGAAGTTTCAGAAATCATCCAACGGTCTTTTTGAGCCGGGTGATAAAAGTGGATGCAGGTTGATGCATCCAGCTAATTTCCAGACTAAGGTCCACAAGATCATGAGAGATTTCAAGATGTTCTCAGATATATCATGTCAAGAACCACCCCAGATTTCTAGACTGGGGACTCTTTTAACCCAACCCTCAGAATCAACAAATAGGATTTGAGGAGTTGAGCAGGAACAACACCAGTCCACCGGACTGGGGACTTTTTCAAATCCTCAATCCCTCCCTTAGAGAAAGCTAGTCTCCTCTCAATTGGGGAAGAAGCCTCAAGAGGAACGAAGAACCAAATCATTAGGAGATTCCCTCCAAATTACGGTTCTTCAAGAAGTTCCTGAGGGATCGAATCAACAAAAGGAAAAGTCACATCAAGGACATGGAAAAAGAAAATATCGCAGAAATGCCGATAGAAGGGTTGTACTGCATTATGCATCAATTAATGTCATCAATGCCTTTTTTTCTAATCCACCAGATGAGGTTCACTCAGAGGGATCAAATGAAGAGGTTCCTGCTTAAGAATTTGTATGCACAGACACAAATGAAGAGGGTGTGTGTACACGAAATCAAAGGATTACTCAGAACCTTGGTAATCCTTCAAGTAACCCACTTCCCCCTCTTCGAAAGGGATCCAACAAGGGGAAAGGAAAGAATTAGGTTACATAACCTTCCTCTGGATAAGTCTAATCGCTCTCACTTGAGAAAAGATTTGCACAACAAGAGGAAGAAATGAAGGAATTGAGGAGGATGGATGTAGAACCACTTCAGTGTAGTCTTCCTCATAAGCATGTTGGAGTAAGTCAGTTAAAGGGATTTGTTGTGGCTAATAAGATGGAAACAAAATATCCTAATTTATCAGTGCACCATCACAAGTATAATCCTATGGTTCAAGTTCAATAACAATTGGCGGTGCAACTATCAGTTGCTGTATGAGCCACCAGATATGTACCAGCTCCAGTCATTGCACCTGTTCAGGTCCATGCTCAACCAGATATTTCTAAATAGTTAATAACTACTATTGAGTCATTAACAGCTCGGTTAGAAGCTATGGAGGAAAAGAGTTCTCAAATTCAACCAAAAAATAGAGCTTACCCTGAATGGGTTGATGCAATTCCTCCCCCATCAAATTTTGCAAGTACCACATTCCCAATCATTAATGGTTCAGGGGACACAGAGAAACACTTAACACATTTAGTTTCTTATTGTGAGCCTATGATGGGAACCCTTCAGCAACAAGAAGCAGTTAAGCTCAGGTGTTTTGTACAGTCATTACAAGGACCTGATTTTGTTTGGTACACAAGCTTGAAATCCCAGTCAATTACCAGAAGGGAGGATCTTCGCCAAAAAATTCTTTCTTCAGTTCAGCTCAACATTGCCAAAGACAACAGTTTTTTATCTTAAAAACTGTAAGCAAAGGGAGAATGAAAGGGTCTCATATTTCATTGCTCGCTAGAAGGGATTAACAAATTCCTTAAGCTTAGCACTCCCTCGGGAAGAATTGTTGCCAATCTGTGTGGAACATTTACGTGATGAGTTGCGAACACCGCTGATCCCTGTGAAATACATAGGAGGGTTTTGAGACCTTACATCAATCTCTCAACAGATTGAAGATTATCTTATAAAGACTAAGGATAAAGCTCTTTTAATTCCATCATCTCCAGGAAGGAGAATGGGTAAAGTAGAGACTACTATAGTTATGCTTAAACAAGCACATGTACCTGCTTCTACATCAAAACCTTCATCTTCTCGAAGGTCTCCACCTCCTGAGCATCAAAAATAGAGGTTGTTTCGTCAAGATGATCAAAGAGATAAAAGATGGAAACAATTTGAGGATCTAAAGAGAAAAGTTTACGCTTTCAGAAATGAACAAGTTCCTGGTTACTTCATTTCGGCTCTGGAAAATAATTTGGTTCAATTGCGAGGGACCAAAAGGCCGAACAAGGAAGGTGATGAAGACTGTTCCAAATATTGACCGTTTCATCAAATGTTGGGGCATCCCATTCTGGAGTGTTTTGTTTCCAAGGACCTCCTGCAAAAAATGGTCAACTTGGGACAAGTCAAACTGAAAGGTTTTTCAGCTCAGGTAGCATGTGTTACTACTACACATCTAGAATAGGAAGGCGAGTGGAAAGAAGTCAAGAACAAAAATGCACAAAAATAAGATGATTGGATGGTCAGAAAAATGATCAACCGAAGTCATGCTATTTTTCAAACACAGTTGAAGAAACCAATTATGCCTTCTGCCATGAATACCGCAGAAAAACCCTCTTCATTAGAGGGAAAATCTTCAAAGAAATGGCACAATTCAAAGAAAGAAGAAGAATCAGAAGAAGATGAGTATGTGTCAAAGCCTTAGTTTTCTTTGACTCTGGAATATTTCATTCCATCTACTTCGAAGCAATGGGCACCGCCCCATCAAACGGAACAGCCTAAATTGGCTAGTCAGGTAGAGTCTTCATCGGATGAAGAGTTGATCTTCGGTTCTGTTAATATGATTCAATTAACAGATCCATATGCCAGTTGCAGTTTCGATTTTGATGAGCCCGAGTTCCCTATATCAAAAAGAGGAATCAGAAGATGTTCCAGAGGCTCAGGATATAGGGGAAGATTTGGATATTTCAGAGGCCATAATTCCAATTCTACCCCTATTAGAACTGTGTATGCAGCAGAAACTCGTGGTAGATCCCTTCAATGAGCTCAACAAGAACAAGCAAGTTCGTCCACACAAGGCAGACTCAGTCCTTTCACAATTATACTGGAATATCGGTTGAAGGTTCCATATTCTTCCTCTCAGCAAGTAAATAGACCTAATAGGTCTAATCTTACAAAGCTAGGAATATTACCAACTCCTATCCCGGTACAAGATTCATCAACTTCCAAGGCACCTACTAAACCACATGTTCCTGTTGGGAAACATAGACCTTTGGATCAAAAGTACGATGTATTGAAACATCTGGCCCAAGTACCGGCCAAGTTATCAAATCTGGATGCCTTGAATTTATCAAAGGATCTTTGGGAGGCACTCAGTGAGGCTTTTTCTAGTCCTCAAGAGTTTGCAACTGAAATTGCTGCAGCTGGAGCCTACCATGTAGAAAATAATCTTGCAGAATGCCATGCAGTGATATCTTTCACATATGAAGATGATGATGATGTCGTACACGGGCGTATTAGACCTTTGTACTTATCTGGAAAGGTCAATGGTGTAGATAACCAAATATCTTTCATTGATAATGGTTCAAGAGTCAACCTCATGTCCATTCATACACTTCGTCGATTGGGCCTCATGAAATCTGATTTATCTCCTTCTACTATGATGTTACAAGGATATGATAAAAATGAACAAGAACCACTGGAAGAGATTACACTCAGAACTCATTTTGGAGATCTTTTATCCAATTCAGATTTCATGGTTGTTGATCAAGACTCACCCTTCAACATCTTTCTTGGAAGACCCTGGCTAAATCAACATGCGGTTATCCCTTCATCATACCATCAATGTCTCAAATATTGTTTCGATAGTCAAGTTGGGACATTGTATGGTGATAAGGCCTCGTTCAAGACATGTGAATCTCAATACATTGAGGATAAATTCTACCACATGAAAGGAAAGGATGAATCCACAACAAAGGAGATTACCAATGTTAATGCTCCATATGGTTTGGAAAAGATTCTAGTAAACCCATTAGCACATTTGAGTAAAGATTATGTGTTTCCTATCAGTCAAATTGACATGATAGACCCACATCAAAATACTCTTATGGAAACTTCCATAATGTCAATTACAGCAATCAAGACAGACAACATGAGGGAAAGTGGTGATCCAACATGTAATGATGAAAGCTCAAATGGAGATGTCTTCATTTCATCTGCTGAAATCCAACAAGTCTATACTTCACCAACAAGGCCAGAAGAAGTTATAGCAATGTCTGAAGTAAATGATAATGTTGATTCTCAATCCATCATCTCCTCTATATTTCCCAAGGAAGACCCTTTATCATCAATCAGGTCGAAAATGGAAGCTTCTTCTTCAAGATGTGCAAATATTAGCGTCTCTTCTGATAATGAAAATTCTGCTTCATCATCTACTATGAAAGTAGAAACAGAAGAAATAACACATGTTGAAGAAGAAGAGGAAGATCTCAGGGATGCTCCTCCAGCATTTGAAGAGGGTATCTATACCACCGTGGATGAACTCATAGAAATAAATCTGGGTACAAAAGAAGATCCACACCCCACTTTAATTAGTGCGACTATGACTCTTGAAGAGAAAGAGATGTATATTTACTTTCTAAAGTAAAATCGTGATATATTTGCTTGGACCTATATAGAGATTCTAGGGCTTGATATTGATGTTTCCACTCATCATTTGAGTTTTCCAGAAGAACATCGAGGATTCAAACAAGGTGTTAGAAGAACACACCCAACCTATCCTTCCAAAATTGAAGCTGAAGTGGATAAGCTCATCAAATCTAACTTCATCAGATAAGTTCAATATCCCAAGTGGTTGGCTAATATTTTCCCAGTGAAAAAGAAGAATGGGTAAATTAGAGTTTTCATTGATTTCATAGATCTTAATCAGCATTGTTATAAGGTTGATTTTCCAGTTCCGATTACAGATCTATTAATGGATGCAACATCTGGCTATGAAGAACTATCCTTCATGGATGGATATTCCAGTTATAATAAAATCCTAATGGCTCCAGAAGATGAGGAATATACAGCCTTCAAATCCCCTTAGGGTGTGTTTTTCTATCGGGTAATGACCTTTGGCCTAAAGAATGCAGGTGCAACATATCAGTGTTCCATGCATCGTATCTTGAAACCCTTTTTAGGGAAGTTCGTTGAATGTTACGTGGACGATTTGGTGGTCAAATCCAGGAAACTTCCTAGTCACTTGGCTGATTTGGAAATCATATTCCACAAAGTTCTACAACATAACTTGAATATGAACCCCTTAAAATGTTCATTTGGGGTAACCTCAGGAACATTTCTCGGCATTGTTGTATGCCATCGTGGTATCAAAGTCGATCTTGAGAAGAAAAAGTCAATACTTGGTATGTCACTCCTTGAAATTTGAAATAATTGAGAGTACTTCAAGGAATCTTAGCCTATATTCAGCGTCTCATCGCCAATTTGGAATGCATAAGTTTACCCTTCGCCAAATTGATGAAGAAGGGAGTCACTTACCGGTGGACTAAAGAATGTCAAGAAGTATTTGATATTCTGATGAAGTATCTCTTGATTACACCGGTGTTAATGCCACCTGTTTAAGGAAGACCACTTATCCTCTATTTGACATCTCTAGAGCGATCATTGGGTACCATTATTGATCAGAATAATGATGCTGGGAATGAAAACATCATCTACTATCTCAATCGGACTATGCTGAAAGAAGAAACCCGATACACAAGTATTGAGAAGTGCTGCCTAGCGTTAATATTTGCAGTTCAGAAGTTATGACACTACCTGCAACATCACGAGTTCCAATTGGTATCTCACAATAACCCACTCAAATCCACCCTTAGTCGTCCATTGATTACAGGAATCTGGTAAGGAGGGCAGTTATCTTGCAGCAATTTGATATTCAATATTTGTCTCAAAACGCAATAAAAGTCCAAGCTCTGGCCGATTTCCTGGATGAACACCCTTTAGTGGAAGACACATCTTTAGATATTGAACTCCCTGATGAGGAAGTCTACTCTATTCATGAAAGTCTTCAAACATGGAAAATGTACTTTGATGGTGCTTCTAGGAGTCCAACAGGGAGGAAAATGGAGAATCCTAAATTCAACAAAGTTAACTTAGGAATTGTGCTCATTTCTCCAGAAAAGGCAGTGTTACCTTATTCATTCTCATTTTTGGGAGGCGGTACAAATAATGAAGCAGAATACCAAGCTCTCATCTCAGGATTGGAGTTGGTGCTTCAAGCACAAGTGAATCACTTTAAGGTGAAAGTTGATTCAGACCTAATAATCAAACAAGTCAATGGGGATTAAGCCATAAGAAAAGAAGAACTAATCCCTTTGTATTGTTGCGTCATAGAGTTAATGGTGGAATTCCCTTCGGAACTGACATTTTCTTATGTCCCAAGATCACACAATTCCCAAGCTGATGCACTGGCTAATATAGCTACAGCTCTGGCAGATCCAAATTGGGATGAGACAACCATCAGTATTTCCCATCGTCGTACAATTTCACCTTATATTAAAATCAGAACAGAGTAAATCAATGAAATTAGTCCCCTTCCAGAAGCATATGGTCATACTATAGGATGGATGACACCTATCAGGGAATACCTTCAAAATGGAATACTTCCACCTGATAGAGCCGAGAATGAACAAATCCGACGATGTGTGATCAATTTTACTCTTTATGATATCACAGATCACCTAGAGAAAATTCTCTACAAGCGTGGTTTTGATGGAGTTCTCTTCAGATGCATTGATCGTGAAGAGGCAATAGCTGTCATGAAAGAAGTGCATGCGGGAGTTTGTTGTGCCCACCAGTCAGGACACAGAATGTCTGATCAAATCCGAAGGCTTGGATACTTTTGGCCTTCAATGATACAAGAATGTATTGATTTCACAAAGAATTGTTATTCATGACAAGTATATGCCAACTTCATTCATCAGCCCCCAGAGTTGCTTCATACAGCTAAATACTTGTGGCCATTTGCCACATGGGGAATGGATGTGGTGGGACCTTATCCTTCAGCTACAACCAAGAAGCTTACGTATTTTCTTACTACTACTGACTTCATTTCCAAATGGGCAGAGGCAATACCCCTCAAAGAAGGAAGTTCTAAAAGAATTGTTAGCTTCATAAAGTCTAACATCATTAACAGATTTGGTGTCCCTCATTCCATATTGATGGACAATGGCACCAACTTCTGTTCTTATGAGGTGAAGAAGTTTTATCAAGAATACAACATCAAATCCAACCATTCATCTCGGTATCATGCAGTGGCCAATGGCCAGATAGAATCCTTCAACAAGACTCTTTAAAACATACTACAAAAGATGGTGGATAAAGATATGAGGTCATGGATGGATAAACTCTTTCATGCTTTATGGGCTTATCGAACCACCACCCGCACTGCAACGTGGTCAACTCCATATTCACTGGTATATGGAACGGAAGTAGTCTTGCCAATTGAGGTTCAATTACCTTCGCTTAGAGTATCCATTTGTGATCAGTCATCTACAGATGAACAATCTCAAAATTTATTGAATGAATTGGAACGGTTAGATGAGAAAAGATTGTGCACCCTGCACCACTTGGAAGTCTACCAGAATCGAATAGCACGAGATTTCAACAAAATAGTTCATCTTCGTTCATTTGTTGTGGGGGAATTGGTATTAGTTCTCAGAACTCCAATGATACCAGGAAAGAAACCTCCCAATCTTGAGCCAAAATGGGAAGGACCTTATTCAATACATAAGTTCCACTACAATGGATCTTATTCTTTAATCTCAATGGATGGAGAACTCATCACTACTCCAACCAATGATAGATTTCTAAAGAAATATTTTGTAGGAACACCAAATACACCAATGGTCCATGAATATAAACTTAAACTATTCACACTTTGTCCAACATGATGCTAAACTATATAGTCCCTTACGTCCAGCAAGACGTTAAACTGCATAACCAAGGGTCCATGCATATGACTTTAAACTATTGGCACTTACGTCCAACATGACGTTAAACTGTGATGTCCAACATGACGTTAAACTGTGACATCCTAACTAAATGATGCTAAACTATACTGAAATCCCTTAATACGTCCCACATGATGTTAAAATGTATTTTTTCCCTGCTACATGACACTAAGTTGTGCAACACCAATAGTCCTAACTGCAAGACTTTAAAATGCATAGTCCCTTCATATGTCTTACATGACATTAAACTGTGCATTGTTAAGGTTGTTTCTACCTCTTGTTTCTCACACCGAGTATGACTCATGTGAGTTTAGAGAAAACTTCAAACCATAACACCCTATCTGGGCCGCTAACCACGCGTAAGTCCTAACACCCTTTTTTAGGTCGTTGTCCCCAAGAACAACTTGATCACTAATTCATTATTTAATTGAACTACATGGAATTTGATCCTGGCCTTTTAGGCTGGGTACGTAGGCAACCTCCCAAGGTTCAATCCCAAAACCAATCTCTTCACATCAGTTCACCCCCATCTCATACGATGTTGATTCGTGAAACCACCCCCAGAATCAATATCTTTACATTGGTTCACCTCCATCATTTCTATACGACATTGAACTGTACAAAACTTTTGTCCTGTACGAAAATAAGCTACAACATTCTTTGATACCCTCACCTAAAAGGGAATCTTTATCTACATTGATTTCCAATCATGTTATATTCCAAAGACTACATGCATACATGGCAATGCCTAAACATTTTATCTTGGGTCAAACAATCATTGCACTAAAATCCCCTTTCACCCTTCACATGTACGAACCAAATTTGTACAGAGGGTATTTCTAGAACTACGTGGGCTTGATTCCCATCCTCATGGGATACGTAGGAATGTTCGAGTGTCCCTCGAATCCAACCCCAAGTCTTTTGGGCCTAACCCCAAATTCCACTTTTAGTCCCCCTGGCTGAAAAGTCCCCGTGAAAACACACACTACGTATTTATTATAAGGGTTTGAGTTCTATGACCCTAAACTAAGATCTCTTATACTCTCATCCGACACAACGTTAAACTGTATTTCAAGAACTATGTATATCTTGATTCCCATTCTTATGGGAGACATAGTGAAGTCCAATATTTTAATTCTAGACCTAGACACAACATGATTATGGTTAGTATTGATCTGTTTATCTATGCATACATTGGGTAATATCCATCTTTGTGTGTCATAATCCGAACCATAAATATTTTCAGATCTTCATAACCCTTTTCTTGGCTTCTAGTCACAAAAATGTCAAATTTCTGAGAGTTCTTTTGCATGACTATGCAGCACATGCCCTTCGGTGCCCTTGCATAAAAAGTCTATATAACAGACTTATCAGCCAAAATATACTATTATTTGACTATCCAGCCAATGCCCTTAGGCGGCTCTGCATAATTCAACACCCTAACGGGTTTTTCAGATAATGGTAACTTCATTATTGGTAAGAAATCCTCTTTTTTCCTTATTGGTCTTATCAAAAATATGTAAGGATCCACAAAAAGTAGCCATCCTTAACATATTTATTTCATGTTCTTTTTCATGATTTGAAAGTATTCAAGTCTATGGTTTATATTTCCCTTTCCTACGTTAGGGTCAGACATTCGTAGGAGTGACATTCATCCAGTTCTTGGATAATCATTTTTGGAAATATCTTCTCCATATTCAGTCACTTATCTCCATACAGCACACCCAATGCTTTGGAAAATTTGAATCTCCATAAACATTTACTGGCTTTTTGGCACTAGAAAATTAAATTTTTGAGAGTTCTTATTCCTAACTATGCAGCACATTCCCATTGGAGGCCTTGCATAAACAGTCTACATAACAGACATGTCATCCAAAAGATACTATTATTTGACTATGCAGCCATTGCACTTAAGCGGCCCTGCATAATTCAACCCCCTAATGGGTTTTTTAAATAATGGTAACTTCATTCTTGGGAACTACTTCATCTAATGCCTTTTATCTCTTTTTCGTATCATTGCTCAGATTTAAAATTTATTAAGTCATATTTTACATGTTTTACTTCATACTTGAGTGTGGTAATATGATTTCAGATAAATTATCATGGAATTGATTCTATTTTAACCCATTTGGTCAAAGCTATTTCGTCCTGAAACATTAGCCTCTTTATTTCCGACGTGAATGACTTTAAACTGCCCACAAAATACAAGGGAAATCTGAATAAAAGTCAAGTTAGAGATCACTAAGCATACATTTTGTATGATTTAGGTAATATTGAGAAATTATAAGATTCAAAGATTGTAGGGTTATTTATAATAATACTAGTAAAAATAAAATTATGCTTACTAGGCCCATTGGCTTAAGTAAAAATCTAAAGTAGGTAGCAAAGGAAAATGTGTGCACAAATTATTGAAGATGAGAATGTTTTTCATTTTATGCACCAGAATTAGAAGGACGTCCATAGATTGGAGTCTATTCTCTTTTCCAAGAAATTAAAAAAGACTGTCAACATAAGTCTTCACTTGATGTATAGCATCCCGAGCTTCATCAGCAGCTACATGAAGCTCATGAAATCAACCAAATTCACTCTTATCAGCCTGATGGAGTGATTTCTTGGCATCTACGATGGATTTCATACCACTTGTTTGAGCTCCCTCTAATGAATTATTGAGTTGGTCAAGTTCTCCAATAACAACATCTACCTATTGCTGAAGGTGCATCTACTGGATGACTTTATGTTTGATATTATGCTTCAGCTCCTTCATCTTGGCAGCATAGTCAGCCTCAGCTCGAGATACTGTAGCCCCAAATTCACTAATATTGGCTGACAGCTTCACCCTGGTCAGATCTTCACGACACTTTTGCTCCTGCTCCCTCCTTAAGATAACATGTTTTACCGCGGAATAGATCTATTGATATCCAAAACCTCCAAGTCCCAGTATGCCAAATAGGGATGACAGTAGAGGGATATTCGATGAAATATCTTCTAAAGGCACTTCAGATATGATCTTCCATATGTTTTTCCATGCCTTGAGTCGTGCAAATTGGAATGCCTTCTGTATTTATGGATTTGACTCAGCATCACTGTCACATGGGGGAATGTAATCTAGGATTAATTCACTTAAAAAAGTTCCCTGTTCTGCTCCTTCCACCCTGACCTATGCTTCTTCACTTTCAATTCCCATTGGGGTGGAGGCTGAGGCCTCACCTCCAGATCTAGCCACTGAAATTGATGGCCCTGTATAATAAATTTAAAGCATTGGTAAGTTTCAAAGGATAAAAAAAGTTACTTGACTGTCTTGCAAATTAAGTACAGTTGAAAATATTGTTATCCTTTACCCAACGGTAGATCAACTGTTGAGTCAATAAGGGTTTCCTTATAACTTTTCCATTTCTTCTTGTTTTGAAAATCAAAAACACCTTATCTTTAAGGAAAATTTCTTTTCTAAGGAAAATTGCTTTTATATGGAAAATTGCTTTTATAAGGAAAATCGCTTTTATAAGGAAAATCACTTTTATAAGTAAAATTATCCTTATCATATTTTCATTATCTATATCCATATATTTCTTAAGAATGAGAATCAGATTCATTTCTATATTCTCAGAATCGTTTAAAACATTGATATGAAGCATTCTGTTTTAGGCTCCGAATTCTAGATGAGAACTTTAATGAAGTTCCACTCCGAATTCTGGATACGAACTCTAATAAAGTGCCACTCCTAATTCTGGATACGAACTCTCATGAAGTTTGACACCAAAATCTAATGACGAATCCTAATAATGAATTCTCATTAAGAATGTTGATGAAGAATTCTCATTCTGAATTATCATTCCGAATTCACCTATTAAACAGAATCTAATAATCTTTTCTTTATACACTCCGAATTTATTTTAGACTCTGAATTTTATTTTTGGTTAGACTCTGAACATTCATTTTGCTTACACTTTTATAATTTGTCTACTCTTTGAAAATTTTCTTACACTCCGAATCTTCACTCCAAACATTTTAAATCTTGAAACAATGTCATACTTTCTGTTACACTTGTTTTTTTATAAAACAATATCATCTATTCCATTATAAACTAACCATTGGTTAAGTGACATGTGTACAGGTCCCTCCGATTTATAAGGAAAATATGACCGTTGGAAAGGAGGCCGACCTTGCCTATAAATAGGAGCTCATTTGAAAGAGCTCGATACTGATCTTCGACTCATGTGATTACATGCTTGAAGTGATTTCTAGAGAGATAGGCTCTTATTAACTCTCAAATCTTCATGCGACTCCGAATGTTGGTGATTACATTCGAGGACTTCCGGGGATAGGAAGACAGAGGTGCCGACTACCTTAAAGTACGAGGGATTCCTTGCTGAGGAAGACATAGGTTTCAACTACCTTGAAGTTGAGGGCTTGCGGGGATAGCAAGACAGAGATTCTGATCTTCGTATCGAGGTCTTTCCCTGGTGTGGGTAAGATATAATTACTTGAAAGAATAAATCAAGGGACCTTTATCCAAGGTTGTTGGATACCCTTCTCTTTGGGTTAAAATACTTATATTTGGGTACTTGTAGTTTTACTACTTGTTTGTTTCCGCTGCATATTGTATTGTAAGGAAAGTATAACTTTCTTATACTTCCCTACTTGTAATCGGTTTTATTTAGATTCTATACACTTTAAGGTAGAATATCATATTGTAATCTTTAGTTAAGTTTCAATTTCCTGATCCATATTTCCGGAAACTACTTTCGGAATCTCTTTCTAGTTTTAAGAAAGTACATAGAACTTGAAGTTTATAACTTCATTCCTTATTCCAATTTTTTTCAATTGGTGTTAGAGGTTTTGTAAATTTGATTAGTTTAACTTTTTTAAACTTAGAACTTTCCTTATCTAAGGAAAACTTAGTTATTCGTAATCAACTTTAAAGGTTGCAAAGGAAATTTTTAAAGTGTATAATTCACCCCCCTCTTGTATATTGAGCATCTACAGAATTATTTCGATCCTACAATTGGTATCAGAGGAGGTCTATGAAATAATTATACTCACGTATATGTTTTTCTTGCTCATTTTCCTTTATTCTTTATACTTGCTTAGAATGTTCTTTGTCCTTCCGAACTTTGTCATTCCGAACATTGTCATTCCGAACATTATCATTCCGAACTTTGTGATTACTAACTTTTTCTACTAACAAGTTTGTGTGTCGAAGGTTATTTTAAGTATGGAAGGAGTCAATGTTGGTTACATTGAAAATCTAAATCCTACATGACCACCAATCTTTGATGGTAACGACTATGAGTACTGGAGAGATCGAATGAAGACTTTTGTTATCAATACTGGAGTAGACAATTTCGTTATGCTTACTGGTGATTATAAAATACCTGATAAGGAAGTTAGAACTTTCACTAACTAGGAAAACCAAGAGAATAAACTCAATTATAAGGTAATAAATACCTTACTTTGTTCAATGACTAGAAATATATATAGCAAAATTTCTTCTTGTGAAGCAGCTAATTGTATCTGGAAGAAGTTAGAGGTTACACGCTTTGGAACTTCTAAAGTGATTGAGACTAGGAGAGCTATGCTTAGAGCTGAATACCATGGCTCCAATTTTTCTTTATGGTGAACCAATTTTTAAAGTTCAATAGAGATTTATGAATATTGTCAATAGTTTACAGTCTATGGGAGAAAAAGGGTTAGATGATGAAGCACTTGTGGATAAGATAATTGATATTATGCCAAATGAGTGGGAATCGAAGAGAACTGCTATAGATGAGAACAGGATGGTAACTCAAATTTCTCTTGATGAGTTATTTGGAATTCTTCTTCAACATGAAACCATAATTAAGAGAGATGCTGACAATATCAAGAAGAAAAATGGAAATGTTACTGTTGCTTTTACAACAACATCAAATCAAATGAAAGCTAAGACTCTAGAGAGAGTAACCAGATCCAAGTCTAAGAAGATGGTTATCCAATCAGATTCTAGTGAGAGTGAAATCTCATAAAATGTGTTAGAAAATCTTGCTCGAAGGATGAAAAAGATAGCTGGACAAAGAAGTTTTCAATCCAAGTATAAGAAAAAGGAATGGAAAGATAGGAAAGATGGAGAAGTCACGTGTTATGAATGCAAGAGAGCTGGACATATTAGACCAGATTTCCCTTTACTAAAAAAGAAAGAATGGAAAGAAAGGTATTTAGACAGGAACAAAATGTATTATTATAAATCTAAAGCTAAGAATATTCTGAAAGCTAGTGATACCTAGAGTGCCAGTGGTGGTGACTCTTCAGATGAATCTTCTGATTATGAATCTTCAGGAAAGAAGAATCTTGGTCTTATAGCCAGAATACATATTGACAATCATTGCTTTATGGATAAGGTACAAAATGATGAATCATTGACCAATTTATCTTTAAAATCTAATGATAGTAAGTATTATAACTCCTCAGATGAATAATCCTCTTCTGATGAAGAAAATACTTCACCTACCTTTGATGAAGTTTTTAGGTTTTCTGAACTTCTTGAAATTGAGAATTCCAAACTCAATAAAAAACTTGATAAAGAAAACACTAGGAATAATATTCTTATGAAAGAAATGTCAGATCATTATAAGGATCTTGATAGGAAAAATGATGATTTTGAAAGTATTTCAAAAAATCTTGAGGAAGTAAGCTCTGAGAAGAACAAACTTTCTAAAGAATTAGAAAAAGTAATTTCTAAGAAAAATGTTTTCGAGCCTAGCACTAGTTCTAAATTTAATGATTTTGAGGATAAAAACATGGTTTTGAAACTCAAGTCTGAAATCTTTTCCTTAAATAAGTGTTTATCAAACTTTACCCATGCTAAGGAAACTTTTGATAAAATGTATTCCCAAATACGAACTTTAAGAAATAAATCCGGATTTGGTTATACCCATGCAAAACCAATTTTTAGTAACAATTATTTTGTTCCTCAAAGTGCCCCATTTTATACCAAGTGTCAATTTGGTGGTCACTGGGCAAAGAATTGTTCCTTAAAACAAAACCCAATCTCTAGCATTTCACAAAGCTTATTTCTCTAAGAAGATGTGGGTACCTAAAATTTTGCTCTCTAGAAATCTCAGATCCAAACAAGTTTGGATTCCGAAAGTCTAAATCTTTTCTTGATTTCAGGAAAATAAATAGAGTACCAACAGAATCACATGGTACATGGATAGTGGATGTTCCTGACACATTACTGGTAATAAAAGCTATTTTGAAAAGATTATCAAAATGAAAGGAGGAAAGGTAAATTTCAGAGATAATGCTAAGGGAGAAATTGTTGGTATAGGTAATATTGTTCTTCTTGGTAAAACCATGATTTCAAATGTTCTTTTTGTTAAGGGTCTTAAGCATAACCTCATTAGCATAAGTCAGTTATGTGATGAAGGGTACCTTGTGAATTTTAGGAATGATAAGTGCTTAGTACACAATTCCAAGGAAGAATTTATTATCTCAGCCAATAGGCAAGAGAATTTTTACACTTTGAACATAGAAGACCTAAGGAGCCCAGATTTACCTTGCCTAAGTGCAATGGAAGATCATTCCTGGTTATGACATAGAAGACTAGGTCATTGTAACCTTAGGAACTTATGCAAACTCTCTAAGAAGAAACTAGTTAAGGATCTACCAAAGCTTATATTTGATTCTTCTAAAGTTTGTGATCCTTGTCAATATGGAAAGAAACATAAATCTAGTTTTAAATAAATTGGTGAAGTCGCAATGACTGATGCATTACAATTAGTGCACATGGATCTTTTCAATCCAACACAAACTGGAAGTATTTTAGGCAAATACTATGTGTTTGTTCTAGTTGATGATTACACTAGATTTACTTGGGTCTATTTTCTAGCAAATAAGTCTGAATAATTTTCTTAGTTCAAAATTTTTAGAGCACAAGTTAAGAATGAAAAAAACCTTCCATTGAAAACTATTCACAGTGCTCATGGAGGAGAATTTCAAAATTCTGATTTTGAAAATTTTTGTAGTAAAAAAGGTATTACTCAGAATTTTTCACCACCTAGAACTCCTCAACAAAATGGTGTAGTTGAAAGAAGAAATATAATTCTTCAAGAGATAACTAGAACCATGTTGAGTGAATATTATACAGCTAGGAATTTCTGGGCTGAAGCTGTAAGTACTGCTTGTTATACTATAAATCGAGTTTTAATTAGACCTTTTCTTAATAAATCTCCTTATGAGTTATGGAATGGTAGAAAACCAAGACTTTCCTACTTCAAGGTTTTTGGTTGCAAAGTATTCATTTTCAATACTAAAGATAATCTATATAAATTCACACCAAAATTTGATGAAGGAATTTTCTTAGGTTATTCCACAACTTCTAAGGCATATAGAGATTTCAATAAAAATACATGTATTGTTGAAGAAACAGTACATGTAAAATTTGATGAGTCTGATCCTTTTGTTTTTAAATCATCCCAACCTACATCCTCGGATGTGTTTTCAAAAACTGATTGTCAACCTTTGATAGAAGATCCTGCTGATAAGGGAAATGTTCAAGAAGATACTTCTGAAATATTTACCCCAGAAGACTTTCTACCCTATGTTGATGAACAGGTTTTACAAAACCTGAATCAGGTGTTTCTTAAGAATCATCCCAGTGATAGTATCATTGGTGATGTAAATCAACCTGTAATAACTAGAAGTTCCTTAAGAAATGAAATATAACATCTAGAATTTCGTTCCCAATTAGAACCAAAAATCACTAATGAAGCTTTAGGTGATGATGATTGGATCAAAGCTATGCAAGATGAACTAAATGAATTTGAAAGGAACAATGTCTGGATCTTGGTTGAAAGACCTAAGGAAACTTCTGTTTTTGGAGTAAAGTGGGTCTTCAGGAATAAATGTGATGAAAATGGAGTCATAGTGAGAAATAAAGATAGACTTGTTGCTAAAGGATATAATCAGCAAGAGGGAATAGACTATGAAGAAACCTATGCTCCAGTAGCTAGACTTGAATCTACATGTATTCTACTTGCCTTTACTGCATTCTTTAATTTTAAAATTTTTCAAATGGATGTGAAATGTTCTTTTCTTAACGGTTATGCCCAAGAGGAAGTTTTTGTTGAACAACCTCCTGGCTTTGAATATACAAAACATCCTGATCATGTTTTTAGACTTACCAAAGCTCTGTATGGTCTTAAACAAGCCCCATGATCCTGGTATGATAGAATCACTGGATTTTTGCTTCGAAATAACTATATTAAGGGAAATGCAGATCCAACCCTTTTTATAAAGAAAAATAAGAACAATGTTTTGATTGTTCAAATTTATGTTGATGACATTATATTTGGTTCAACTCACCAATCATTAACTGACTCTTTTGCAAGTCTAATGAAATCTGAGTTTGAAATGAGTATGATGGGCGAGTTAACCTTTTTCCTTGGTTTTCAAATTTCCCAAAAACTAGAAGGAACCTACATATCTCATCATAAGTATATTAAAGATATTCTCAAAAAGTATGGTTATGACAATTCTAAAAGTATAAGTACTCCTATTAGTACATCAAACTCTCTAGATCTTGATGAAGCTGGGAAACCAGTAGATCAAAAATCTTTTAGAGTTATGATAGGAAGTTTACTTTAATTAATAGCTAGTCGACCGGACTTAATGTTCTCAGTATGCTTATATGCAAGATATCAATCCAATCCTAAGGAATCTCACTTAAAGTTAGTAAAAATAATTTTTCGCTACCTTAAGGGAACCATGGATCTAGGATTATTTTATACTTCTGGAAATGATTTTGTTCTAAAAAGATTTTCTGATGCTGACTTTGGTGGATGTAGAATGGATAGAAAAAGTACATCCAGAACTTTTCATTTCTTAGGAGATTCACTAGTTTCTTGGTCTTGCAAGAAGAAACATTCTAAACCACTTTCCACTGCTGAAGCCGAATATGTAGTAGGTGGAAGTTGTTGTGCTCAAGTGTTATGGATGCAACACACACTCACAGACTATGGCTTGAGTTTTACTAAAACTAAAATTTTGTGTGATAACACAAGTGCCATTGCCCTAAGTAAGAACCCTGCACATCACTCCCGTGCAAAACACATAGATATTAGGCATCACTTTTTTAGGGATCACACACTAAAAGTAGATATTATTCTTTATTTTATCGGAACGCAAGATCAACTTGCTGATAATTTCACAAAATCATTTCCTTATGATAGATTTGAATACATTAAACAGAAGTTAGGAATGATAACCGTAAGGTAATCTTTCTTAATTAACTTTTTGTTGAAAAAGTCTCCTTATAGTAATAAACTCCTTTTCATAGGGGGAGTACATATGTTTGTTATTTTCATTATTTTTTGTTTATACAAATTTTTCGTACTGAAATGTTCGGAATGAGACTTTCGTACTGAGACATTCATAGTAAGATTTCCATATTGAGACATTCGTAATGACATTCTTGTACTGAAATTATTGTAATGAAATTTTCATACTGAAATTCGTATAATGAATTTTCGTTTTTTTATTATTAATCTTTTCATATCGGGTTCTCCATAATGAGTTTTTCGTAGTGAGTTTTTCAAACATTGTCTTTTCATAGTAAAGGTTTTTTCATAGTTAATTTTTTTCCTAAAAAAAAGGATGTTACCCATTACGAATAATCCTCCTAAGCCAATCCAAAAGGTATGATTTCTTTACTCATGTTTTCGTAATCATACATTACTAGCTTTTATTTTCTTATATTTTGTTTTCGGATTATAGTTTTCTTAAATCGTTGTTTTAATAAAATTCTCAAAAGACCGGATTCAAGTTTTCTTGAGAATTGGTTTTCAACAATCAGATCATATCTCAGTTTTTACAACCGTTCGATCAACCGAGGAAGATGAACTGTTATATCGTTGCATATTTAAAGGGGACCCCAAATGGTCATCCCACATCGGGTTTTCAAGCTCCAGTGTCCCGAAGCTCTTCCTCTCCATTTTAAACCCATTCCGATCTTCAGCAATCTCTGTTCTGAACTTTCCAGAAGTCTTTAGATCCGAATGTATGTGGAAGTAGCTTCTCAAGACATGTCAACCTCTAAGCCGATTTGTCAGTTGTTAGTATATATAGAAAGGTTGGTTCATCCTGATTTCTTCAACAATTATGATTCTCTTATATCCATGAACATAAAGCTTAACGGATGGGAAGATGTTGTTGTGTCTAAGCCCGGGAATCAAGATGAGGTATATCCGGAGTTGCTTTTAGATTTCTATGAGGCAGTTTCCTTCTTTAAGGAAGATAGTAGGGAGAAATTGTCATTTAAGTCTTATGGAAAGACTTAAAAGCTTTCTTATGCCAAGGCAGCCAGCTTGGTAGGACTAACCAATGAAGGAGAAGCTGAGTTCATCACTCATGTTTTGCAGGAATCAAAGGGAAGTTTCAACAAGGAAAAGGATTTGATGACTCTCGAACTGTTAGATGACAAGGCTCCGAAGATTGCTAGTCTGTCTACGAATTTTTGGATTCTAGAATAATGGGTACAAGGCTTTATCGTACCGAGAAAGGGTGACAAAGACAGTTTGAAGAAGGGAGAGATCTTTATTCTAGATTTTCTGATAAATCTAAGGAAGTTTAGTCTAATGAGACACATTCTTATTACCATTGAGAATGTTATGAAAGGGAATCTGAGAGCTCAGATCGTAATGTATCCAGTAATAATCTCAAATTTAATAGTTCGATGCCTTGAGTCTTTCAAGTAGGCTTTCAAGTCTAATCCAAGAGTTTGCAAAATTATGTTGGTGAGTGATGATACCTTTAAAAGGATGAATGATGCTTTCGACAAGAAGACTGGTGAGTTCTTTGATTTTCCAGTTCAAGAAGAAGTAGTTCCGAATGTTTCTGAACCTGAATCTTCTAAGCCAGTATAGAAGAGAAAGTTGAAAGAAGATGAAGTTAAATCAGAGAATCTTAAATCTAATAAAGTTCATTCCACACCTCCAAAACCGAAAAAGAAGAAATATTACCCTAATGAGGTAGTTGCTATGTGGACTGAAGTCAAAGAGAAGAGAGTGCAAGGGGAGCCTCAGTTTGGCTTGGACCCTACGGAGGCTTAGGCCTTGAAGGAAAAGACAGCGGTTGAACTAGAAAAACACGTGAAACAATAGAAGCTTAAGAAGAAGATGTCTGAAGCTGATGTGGTTCAGACTTTATTGAAGTTTAATGAGATGGCCTCTGGAAACATTGCAGTCCCGACATCTTTCTATTTGGAATCTCTAACTGAGACTCCAGGAAGAAACTATGTTACTCCGGAGAAGGTAAAATCTAATCATGTTAAGGAAGTTGAGCGATTTGAGCAAGATGAAGAGGATGAACAAGTTGTTGAAGGTAGTGGTGAGACATGATATCTATTGAAGCAAGTAGATGATTATAAGGAGACACCTTCGGAACATTTGTCTCTCTGAACTTCATAAGCTGAGTCCTCTAAGTTAGTCTCTCCAGGGAAGGATGAGGAGAAAGGAGAACAAGAATTATCTTATCATGCAGAGGAAGAACATCTTCTACATGATATTGCTCAAATGGATAATGTAGAGGATGGTGCTCAAAAATATGTTGATGATGAAGAAAATGTTGTTAAAGTGTCTGATAGTGAACATAAAACTCCGGAACAACAATCCATTCCAAAAAAGGACAAGGGAAATCAACTTGTTGTCGATACCCCGAGCTCAGTGGTTGTAAAGAGAAGGGAAGTTGGTGACTCTTCTAAGAAAATGATGAGCATTTTGAAGAAGAAAATTCTCCAAGAAAAGTCTTGGATTTGGAGTCATCGTTTTTGGGACATTACATTGTTTTTTAGTCTTTAAAAAAGTTGGTAGGTTCCATTCCGACCGTCTCAAGTATTGATTCAAGATGCTAGATGCTCCAACATACTTTGAATCAGAAAACAGACTATGTATCCATGGTTATGGATAAATGTGTTGAGATGGAGGCTTAGTTCAAAACTTTGTTTTGTCGACTATGAAGCCCACAAAAGTTCTTGTAAGAACATGACTAGTTGGTCGAGGAAAACTATAGAAGAGATGAGGCTCTTGGATGATTTCCAAAATAATGTTAAATATGAATTTGAGACAGAAGATAGGAAGATAAATGATCTTACTTCTTCCTTTGAAGAAAAGTTGACAGTAGAAAAGAATTTCCAGATTCGAGAAGACATAGATCTGAATGGGAAGCTAAATTATGTTGCTCAAAACTGGAGGAATGAAAGGGATCGTCGGATTGAGATTGAAGAGAAGTTGTTAAAGAAAGAACAAGTTTTGAATGCTCAGGAAGAAAAGCTTGAAGTAAAGGAAGAAAAGCATGAAGCTCAAAGTGCAAGAATAGTTGTGTTGGAGAAGCAAGCCGAAGAAGACCATAAATACTTGAAGAAGATAAAGACTATTCTTAAGGGTCTTATGTCGAAGGAAAAATATCCAAAATAGACAAATCCGATCTTTTTGTTGTATCTTAGCTTCTTTGTTTTTGATCTTTCAAACTTAATAAAAATCCTGCTTGCTTGTCTCTTTTGTTTTTGTTACTAATTTTTTAGGTACTTTGTTATATTTTCCATTCCCTTGAATCATTTTTGAAAATCACAAAGGGGGAGAAGGAAAAAGAACCCTAACAAAGGGGAAAAGGAAAAATAACCTTAACAAACGGTGTGAAAGAAAAAGAACTCTAATAGAGTTTATCTAAGGGGGAGTTTTTCATTAAATAATAAATTCTTATTCTTAATGGAATACCTTTCCGAAAATCTAGAATACGATCCTTAGAGATTCAAAAACTAAGGGGGTGTTAGTCGTATTCATCAACATCCATAAGCAAAGGGAGATAAGCCTTAATGTTTTTTTCCTTAGTCTATCTTTTTCGTAAGGATGTTTGTGCTTTCCAAAAAGGGGGAGATTGTTGAGTCAATAAGGTTTTCCTTATGACTTTTCCATTCATTCTTGATTTGAAAATCACAAACACCTTATCTTTAAAGAAAATTGCTTTTATAAGGAAAATTGCTTTTATAAGGAAAATTGCTTTTATAAGGAAAATTGCTTTTATAAGGAAAATCGCTTTTATAAGGAAAATCGCTTTTATAAGGAAAATTATCTTTATCATATTTTCATTATCTATATCCATATATTTCTTAAGTATAAGAATCAGATTCATTTCTATATTCTTGGAATCGTTTAAAACATTGATATGAAGCATTCTGTTTTAGGATCCGAATTCTGGATGAGAACTGTAATGAAGTTCCACTACGAATTCTCGATACGAACTCTAATAAAGTACCACTCCGAATTCTGGATACGAACTCTCATGATGTTCGACACCAAAATCTAATGACAGATCCTGATTATGAATTCTCATTACGAATTCTGATGACGAATTCTTATTCTGAATTATCATTCTGAATTCACCTATTAAACAGAATCTGATCATCTTTCCTTTATACACTCCAAATTTATTTTAGACTCTGAATATTATTTTTGGTTAGACTCCGAACATTCATTTTTCTTACACTTTTATAATTTTTCTACTCTTTGACATTTTTCTTCCACACCAAATCTTCACTCCGAACTTTTTAAATTATGAAACGATGTCGTACTTTCTGTTACACTTGTTTTGTTATAAAACGATGTCGTCTATTCCGTGATAAACTAACCGTTGGTTAAGTGACACGTGTATAGGTCCCTCCGATTTTTAAGGAAAATATGACCGTTGGAAAGGAGGTCGACCTTGCCTATAAATTGGAGCTCATTTGAAAGATCTCGATACTGATCTCCAACTCATGTGATTACATGCTTGAAGTGATTTCTAGAGAGAGAGGCTCTTATTAACTCTCAAAGCTTCATAGGACTCCGAATGTTAGTGATTACATACTAGGACTTCCGGGGATAGGAAGACAGAGGTGCCGACTACCTTAAAGTTCGAGGGCTTCCTTGATGAGAAAGACAAAGGTTTCAATTACCTTGAAGTTGAGGGATTGCGTGGATAGCAAGACAGAGATTCCAATCTTCGTATCGAGGGCTTACCCTGGTGTGGGTAAGATAGACTTTCTTGAAAGTATAAATCAAGGGACCTTTATCCAAGGTTGTTGGATAACCTTCTCTTTGGGTTAAAAGACATATATCTTGTTACTGGTAGTTTTACAACTTGTTTTTTTCCGCTGCATAATGTATTTTAAGGAATGCATAACTTTCTTATACTTCTCTACTTGTACTCTGTTTCATTTAGATTCTATACGCTTTAATGTAGAATCTCATATTGTAATCTTTAGTTAAGTTTCAATTTCTGGATCCATATTTCTGGAACCTACTTTAGGAATCTCTTTCTAGTTTTAAGCAAGTACATAGAACTTGTTGTTTATAACTTCATTCCTTACTCCAATTTTTTTCAATTGGTGTTAGAGGTGTTATGAATTTTCTTAGTTTAACTTTGTTAAACTTAGAACATTCTTTATCTAAGGAAAACATAGTTATTCGTAATTAACATTAAAGGATCCAAAGGAAATTTTTAAAGTGTAAAATTCACCCCCCCTCATATATATTGATCATCTACATAATTATTTCGATCCTACACCAACAACCTGAGAAGGATCCTCCCCCTCATTACTAGCTTCGATAGGATTTTTAGGATGATTTTGAGGAAGCTCCACTGGGTTCAGCTCCACTTGTGCTAATGTCTCTGCAATAGTAGGGTTTTCTGTACCCCCTTCAGGCATGGGTAGTTCAACATCTTGCTCAGATAGATCTGCACATTTTGAACCGATCATCATTAGACATAAAATAAGAAGTTATTTTTAATTGGATGAAGGATAACACTCATGTCCATAAACTTCAAAATTACATGGTAATTTAACATGATTTATAAAATCATTGAAAGATGTGCCAAGTTCCATCATTTCATATAATGTCATATCATAATCCTCGTTAGTCTCACTAATGGGAGAATTTTATGTGTCTTATTGGCGACCTTTACCCCACGGTCCCTGACCCTGGATAACATCTTCAGATAAAATCGCGGAATTAGTTGCAATAGCCGCCAAAAGATCTAATGCAGGGGTTGAACCTGAAGTATCATAGAAAGGAAGTCAATCGGTGTTTCATTCAACATTTTATGAAGCATTTATAACATACCAGGAGAAGGTTCTTCTCTTCTTTCAATAGTAGCTGGAGGGATTCTGGGAACAGTTGCTGGCTCTTCTCCAAGAGTAGCCAAGTCAGCCTGAATTTGCGATTGTTCCACAGCACCCTCTGTGGTCCTCAAAGGAGGATCTGTCCTTTACCTCAGAGGAGAAATTGAATAATCCCCTACAATCCCAAGGAAAATGATCATTATTTCTCTTGGTTTAGGACTCATGATTACCCGAAAGACTGACCGCTACTAATGAAGCGTTTAGCTGTAGACTTCCTCCTTTGTTGCCTTTGCTTCTTTGGTTTTTTGGGAGTATCAGAAGTATCCATTACAGGAGATTTAATTGTAGAATGGAATGCCATTTCCAACTCTTCATTCATGGCCTTCTGGCCTAGAGATATCTCGCCCGATTCGTGAGCAGATTCGGCAGCAGCCCCAATGGAAGTACCACCAGGGATATATTGTGGCGAAGGAACCTCAGTAGTTCCTTTCTTTTCAAGATGCATGATGATGAAAATAATTTACTTGAGTAAAAAATATTTGACTTAAATCAAGTTGCAAGGCAAATAAGGAAAGAAAACATACATCTTCTGGGGCCTTGTAATCGTGCCACTCCTCATCAGTCCCCTCAGTGGTGCCATGATCTCTCATTTCCTTCACCCTCTTGGTGATAGAAATGGAATCGTCATTGAAATATATGAGCATTTCCAGCTCTCTGATATAATCCCGCACTTCATCAGGGTTATCCTCATAATGGATATCTTTAGAAGCCACAAGATTCCCTATTCCAGGGAGGTGTAGCCCCTTGCAAAAATCCATATAGGAAGTCTCAGTAACACAATATAGACTCTGTCTTGTCAGTATAGCCTTTGGTCATAGATATTCACTATGTGTACAAGAAGGCAACGAGGAAGGTCCTACAATCTGTGAATTCAGCTTCTTCCTTGCTCCTGCAACTACTGATAGAGAATAAAAAATAAGACTGGTTTCTCTATAAAGTAATGGGGATTAAATTTCCACAATGAAGTAACTCACCAGGAGTTGATGGAGTGGGTCTTTTGATTCTGACTGGAGGATTATATCGGGAACGAGGCCACTTTTCCGCTTGTTCTGCCTCATCATCCCCATCTTGGGAATCTGGTGAGCCAGTCCTAGATGAGGAATCCGGTGAATCATCTTCAGGTGGGGAAGCATCACCTTCATGAGGATTGTTTTCTTTCTCTATAGTCCTCTTCCTTTTCCCCACCTGATAAACTGGATGATTCGGAACACCTTTAGTGTATGATGTTATCCAGTTTTCGACATACCATATAGTCATGTTATATGCCACTTATTGAACTAGAAGATCAAACACTGCCCCATTCATCTCCCTAGATGCTAGCAACCATAGTTGTCGGGCAAGCATCATATGTTGCTCTAACCTGACATGTATAGGGGGAGATATAGAAGTCTGTTGCAAACACTTGAATTGGTGTGCAAATCTATATGGAGCATAGGCCTTGCATATAATCTCTCCGTCAATCCAGGCGACCAGCACACCATCTCTGCAGGCCTACATGTATGCCCTCCAATCTAGGCTGGCTGTTCCATCGTTGATGAACCACCTAATTGGTGGATTTCCATAAGGAAATAAGTTGAATTCCTTATTCATGATCAACCTCACCTTCATGTCATAAGCATTGAGAACTAATAGATAAATTCTAGATAATTCCTGTACTGATGGCCTGAAAGAACTTCAAGGAATCTATACTCCATTATGTACATTATACGTTCTGAAGTGAGTGGCGATCCATCCCCACAAAACTTGGAATGGTCCCACTATTATCAAAGGAGACTTACCCATAAAGACATGGAGTAAGCTCCAATGAATCTTTGATAAAATGGGGGGTATCCAACCCAACCATTTTCCCTCATCCAACTTGGCTGCAATAACGAAGGTCTCGGGCCTGACGCCTCCCTTCGAGTCCTTAACTGGAATGAGATAAACACTAGGACACAAGGCCAAGAAGCCTGCCAGACGAGTTTTATTTGGGATCCTCTAATTCACCTCATATCCCCAACTCTCAAATTCTCATGCTTCTAGAGTCGGCCATAATGTTCTAGGAGCACTCCTCTTTTCTGTTTTGGGGTAGGTGGTAGGATGAGTGGGCTTCTTCTTCTTCTTGGATCCATTCTCCTTCGATACCTTCTCTTTCGGCTCCTTCTCCTGCTTCTCGATAAGAAACATATTCATCAACTCATATGGATGAATATCCTTTCTAGAATGAGTTAAGTAGGTCTCTGAACTCTTGAGCTTATGCAATATTTTAAATAATTCCTGATCTAAGGCTGGAGTCTTCTCCGAATCATTCCAAGTCACCTTGGGAGGGATAAATTCATCATACATATCACCAAAATTTAGAGCCCCTAAGATTTTGTGGAAATCCCACAGACTGATTCCTACTTCTCTATGATTCAAATGGAAAGAATTGGTTTCTGGGATCCAATGGCTTAATATCTCCGGCACGAAGTTATCATGCCTATAAACATATGTTTGCCCAACCCAGATGGCTTCATATATCGCAACTCCTTTCAAATCCTCGACAAACTCTGCACAAGTTTGTCACACCCAGTATGCCCACATCCAGGTTGGCCTCACACCTCCTCCAGGATAGAAATCCCAACTTCTCTTCCAGCATTTGGATTGATCCATCTGAGAGTTTCGAAAAATTGAGGGATAACAATGTGGGTGCAGATTAGGCTTATGAGTTTTCAGATCTAGCATACAAGGGCTATGATGCATCATATAGGCCTTCTCCACTGTTCCATCACTTAGAAATAGTCGTCCACATGAGATATTTTCGGCAGCAAAGTTGGCGTAATTCTGAAAACAAGAAATTGGAAGATAGTTATTTGCCTCTGGATTGGTAACTTCTCTCAGATGACCATAGCCATACAAAGGCAGATAAATGCTCTGGGGGAAGTCACAATGATACTTCTTCAAATACTTAGCCAAATCCGAGAGAGTGCTGTCACAAACAGTATAGTAATCATGGCCAATGATTCTCATCATATCATCAAGTCGCTTGCTTTCTAGGTCATCAGTCATTCCAATTCTCTTGGGATCCATTGAATCTGCACAAATGTTGAATAAATTAACTCTTAAATGGGTTTATTTTTTATAAAATATGTGGAGAAATTCGAAAAAATGGCAAAGGCATTAAGGCACGCAAGTCTCATTTTGGCACGCAAGTATGGATGTGTCACGCAAGTTTCTGGCATGCTAGTCTCACCGCGCAAGTCCAAATACCTTGACAGTAGCGTGACACTGAAGAAAAAACGGAAAACAAGTAACTTGCGCGGCGCAGGTAACTTGCGCGGAGAGAGGTAAAAAATTTGAAATCCAGTATCTTTGTGTGAGAATGACCGCGTATTTATAGGCCAGGCCGCACCCTTGTGCGTCGATTCCTGCACGATTCAACACTTGTGCGCCGCCCTCTGCGCGCTCAACACTTGCGTGCTACCTTTCCTTTGGTTATCTTCTTTTCCTCAGAGTAACAACCTCATTTCTTTTGGATCCAAATCTGAGTGGGGACTTTTGTTGACGCACCTTTCCATCACAGAGTCTAAAAAAATGGAAACAGAAATGCCTTAGCATACAGTGATTCATCCTTTGAAGAAAACATCATAAATTGACAGAGGCATGAACAAGGAGTCATTTACACGTGGGTCGGGCAAGTTCCACCAAGGTCGTGCAAGTATACATGTGCGACGCCCAGTGGTCGCGCAGGTGACTTGCATGCCCTCTTTGAAATTTCACACAGGGTCTCTCTAGCCTATAAATACCCCTGTGCCCCCCCCCCCATTTCGGGGATGAAAAAAATTCCAGAACCTCAGATTTGATCTCCTGGTGCCATAGTTTATTCTCAAAGCTTCTGAACACTTATAAGGAAATTTCTTACCTAGAACGAAATGTCTTAAGAGGGGGAGGAAGGCCTAAGTGTTGAAACTCATCAACACTTGCATGCCTAGGTGACCAGCCCTTAAGGGAAATGGCCACACTTGCGCGCCGCCTTACCCTTTCCACATAACTTGCGCGCCTCTCTTCTGTAAGTCTCTAGGGGTAGTATTAAAGGCTTGAGACAAGCCTCGCCCAAGTTCTACCCTAAGGATTGGTCAGCGCGCAGGTACCAATTTGTCGCACAGGTACACCTGCGCGACCAGGACTTGCGCACCCACGCAGTACTTGCGCGCCCATCCAGTACTTGCGCACCCCTCTCTTTTTGGGTTCCCTTCCTACCCATTTCACCCCTCTTACACCTATCCTCCTCTCCACTTCATGATTAAGACTTCAGAACTCTCTTCAATGCCATTTATGGAATTATTTCCTTATTGGCTTCCGTATCGGAAAAGAATTCTGTGGAACATCTCTCAAAACCTAGAGATTTACACATCTTTACATCACTAATGTTAGATAATTCATTCATTCAACCTCATGCTTTAAGATGATAGAATCCTTAACCTGGGCCTCTTTTTCAAGAGTAAGCCCCATTCCAAATTCTCATTAATTTGTACTTTCTTCTTAGGAATAAGCCCCAAGTCCTTATTAATTTGGGAATCCTCTTTAGGAGTACGCCGCAAGTTCCTTAACCTGGGCCTCCTTTTCCAGAATAAGCCCCAATCATAATTCCTTAATATGGGCATCCTTCTTAGGAGTAATCACCGGTCTCCAAGTTCCCAAATATGGGCTTCCTTTTCAAGAATAAGCCCCATTAATACTTATCATAACTTGGGATTCCTTTTCAAAAGTAAGCCCTCAATCCCTTATTTTTTTCAAGTCCCTTAACCAGGGTCTCCTTCTCAGGAGTAAGCCCCAGTATTAATTTCTCTTAACCAGTCCTAATTTTCTTTTGATCTGGGCTTCCTTCTCAGGAGTAAAACCCAATCATAAGTTCCCTCCAAACATGGGAATTTTCCATAGGAGTAAGCCCCAAGATTAGAGTATCCAAATTTCTATAAAGTACATATACCTTTACGGACCCTCTTCCTATATTTCTTCCCTGAAGTAAATTTTAATCTTCATCTATTTGGGCAATCATACATACATAAGCCCCACATCATTTCTTATGATTACATCTTTCATGACACAATTTTCTGGTTTTACCAATACCTCTTCTTTCTCAAACCGAGCATGAATCACATAATCTTAGAGTGTAAAAGTAATTATGACATCTTTATTTGAGCCATCAATCATACAAAAACATCATAATCCATTAGTCGAACTACGTGGGTTCTGATTCCTTTTCTAAAAAAGGTTACGTAGGTAGCCCATCTGCGGGTACGATCCCAACTCTGAAATAATCCATGTCCTTCTGAATGAAAATAAACTTCAAGTGCCCCACTGAGTGGATTTAAAACTAGTATGGTCATCACAATGACCAAGAGACTTTTATGTATTTAAGGATACCATTGACTAAGAATATCTGACAAATACAAATGATTCTCTATCGATAAATAACCTCGAATACATATAAAAGATTATCTAAATTTACAACATATCAATCATTGAGTGTTAGATCTAAAGGAAATCTCATTTCATATTTTTTAATGTAATAAGGATTCACGAACATAACTTAAATCTATAAAGAGAGTCCCGGAGTAGACAATAATTCCCCTAAAAAAGGTGTGATGAGTCCGACCTCCCATCCTCTCGACCAATGCAAATTCCTAACCCACATAATTCCACAACTAATGAGCACCTACCTTTGGAAAGTATGTCCAAATGGATATGGAATCATTGGATGTTTTCGGTTCTATGAACAAACCCTTTAGAAACCAATTGGAATGTTTGAACATTCAATCAATGAGGTCATCCCCAATTCAAGAGGGAAACAATTATGTCCTGATCATCCAGATTCCTATGGTATATATGAGTATTAGGGTCACTAAAAAGGTATTTGAGTTAATTTTATGTAGAGGTTATAAGTATTGGGTTAATCCTACTCTTTGTATGTTTTGGAATGTTTGTTTTAGATCTTATGTGAATGGTATAGTTGTGGAATTGATGGATGGTTCTGACATGGAAAAGCTACACCTGAGTATCAGAAATCATATGAGGAGTTATATTGCAGCATAAAAACATTGGGTTAGGTGTTCTAGTGTTTTAGTATGGATCATGCCATGACTATGTTGATCCCTAATGATCCCTTTGTGGGAATATATGTATCTTCTCAACCAAAAGTCATGTTAAGATAATATTTTAGCCTATATTGAGAAATTTTCCATGGGGAGAACAATAGTGTGATAATTTAGATAAATAAACACCATTTACAACTTATTTTATATATTTTTTGGATTTAGATACACAGGGACAAGGGTGAAGTTCGATTGTAATGATCAAAGTGTACCCTAGGTTTCGATACTCCCCTATTTGAATATAAATTATATTAAATAAGTCCCCCACATGGTTTTAGAGTATAGTACACCCCCATGTTCATGGGGTGTGGTTTTTATACATTTACATCATAGGTTTAGTTACACTCTTACACTGAACAAGGAATGGACCTCATAGAGTTAATAATGTTAGCTACTCCACCCATCGATGTTCCATGAATAATTATGGTGTGATGCCTCTATATTTAGAGTTTGGTACTCCCCTATTCAATGATGTTTTTGATGATGGTCACGTTCTCTAGTATAATTTAAGCAACCCGTTTACCATCACTTTTAATTGAAATATTTGGGTCCCATACATCAGATATTGAGATGAAATGGGATTGGTTTAACTGGGTAACATATTTTTTGGGTTTCAAGAGGTTATGAATTTAATTGAGAATCTAGAATAATTATGATTGTGAATTTTTGTATTGAGTTATAAAAATTAGAAAATACTTGTTTTTATGTTATTTTTTCTTCTTACATTAGGTCTTATTCTTTACCACTTTGGTTTTGAGATAACTGGGGTCCTTATTAAGTCTATTATGGTTCTCCGGGCATTGCACTTGGAGTTCAAATACTCTCCCCTACAAGGGATTTTTTCTCCAACAGTACAAGTATTATTTAGAGGATGAAAAATTAAATTATGTCCTTGGTGGGATTAGCTTTGGTGGGTCATGTGCTTAGTAGTACATAAAGGAGATATTAGGAGAAGGAATTCATGTTTAATTATAGTTATTTTTTTATATCCCTTCACATAAGTTACTTTAGGTTGGTTTTACATTATGTTTTATTAGGTATATGTTTTATCCCTTAAATTTATGGTTTATGAGTTTTTTTACTTTTTGGATGCTAGTCTGAGCCTCGTGAATTTAGACTTGTTTTTATTGGAAGTTTTTTTGGATTTATTTATTTTTATCCTACATAGAGATTGGTGGTTGTGTACTAGTGAATTAATATAAGACCTCACATAATGTTATATATTTAAACTAATTACTATGAAAAAACCACTAGCCAAATGTAGGAGGGATTGGTGAAAAATAGTTGGATTAGTTCTTGTGAAGTCGGGTCCGTGGTGGGTCGGGCTGGGTTAGAATAGTACCAGAGTAGATCTGTGTGAGGGAGAGAGTTCAAAATTAGGAATTTTTGTTCCCAAATGGTTATTAAGTGAAAAATAATTTGATATGGGAATTGTGAAATAGGTTATATATTATTTTTATATTTTACAAAGAATTATTTAAACACTCAGTACCATAATGGATCATTTCCTCTTAATTATATGTTTTTTCGCTTTTTCACTACCTTTTTCATGTTGATATGATAATGAATTCAACTAACCAGTCCTTTACCACATATTAATTATGGTTTATTTACCCAATTTGCGCCCTTTATAAATATAAATAATAATGAACATAGGCACAAGGATTTTATTTGGTTTACCACTATCGGATAATCCATGTAGGATGCTGGGAAATGTTCCTATGAACTAGAAAAAATTGTTAGTTAAGGCTAGTTCTGTCCCATATATATTCACTACCCTTAAAATGGTTTAGGGTTAGTTCAATTATTCACAAGGGTCACTCCCTCGAACATCTCATATTTCAACCATGACTAATAGAAAGTAATAAAATTTTACTCACAAGCCAATAATAATATCACCTTATTGTTATTGATATAATAGTGGTAGATTCATTAGTATCGTTGATCACCACATTCTCCTTCATAGGACCATGATGAACATCACTATGTGAATCATATTACTTCTATGAGATTTCATGGAATCCCCTTAATTTCACCCAGAATATGTCTATAATAGTTAACAATATTTGAAATATTGAATTCCTTCTACTTATGTACTTTTATACGTTATAAAAATTATCTTCTTTGTCATAGGAAAATTTTCAATGGGTACTAATACTTTATCCTCTTATTTATAGCCCATCCTCTAAAATTACTCACTTTCAGATATTTTGACATGAAATGTTCTCATCTGAATATTCATTTTATTCCTCTTTATTCTATATATCATATGCTATCTCTTTTTTTAAAAATACAATAGAATGCCTTCAATTTCATTTGAATTATTTGAATTCAATATTAAAATTCAAATATAAAACAAAATCCAACTTATCCCACGTCAATATTAGAATTTGGATCTATCTTAAATAATATATAACCAATAAATTTTAATAGGTATTTATCAGATGTCAAAATAACCACCAAACACAACTAATAAAACTAATCCATAAATAATATTCAATCTTCCTATAGTGAATCCTTTATGGTGCGATTATGTGAACCCTATTGAGACATGAATGTTTTCACTAGTTAATATACAACCTCCTTAAGTATTCATGGTGAAAAAATCCATTTACAACATGAATACTATATCTCTATAATCAAGATATTCTATTTATATATCCTCGGAGTTTATATTTCCATTTGAAGTGGGAATTTCTTAACTCTATATTCTTTTTATTTCACTCACTATTCATAATAGTGTGGTGTAAAAGTTCACTACATTAAATATCATGCAAATATAGTTTAATAATTAAAAAAACTACATTGTGTTGTGAGAACTCGTTTCATTGCATAAGCCCCAATTTTATATATTCATCAAATTATTCTTGAAATACCTTCATGAAATGAGATGGATTTTATGAAGTGAATAGATTTTCTCCAAGACAATTGAAATCTATTTATGTATCCTTCACAACATAGAAAAACTTTAAATGATATAAAAATGAAATACCCACAACCAATAATGTTTTTTAAGACAATAATCATATTATAAAAAAAATATTCATAGAATATATCTTTTTATAAACCCTTATATTTAGTATCAATCACTTCCAACATTTTCCAGCCTTTGATAATTAACTCTATGTAAATTTAAATTTCAATCTTTAATATTTTAAAACAAATGTTTGGAAAAGAATAAAAGAAATCCCACAAAATTCCTTCAACAGAACACTTTATTCAAACCTTTATAATTTGTTTAATTCCAATAATATTTTCACACCAACCCTTATAGTATCCAAAAACATAAACCTTTAGTGATTAATCACAAAAATATCAAAAATACTCCTTCAACATCCATACTACACATAATATTTCACATAACATCCTTGATTCTCCAAGTAAATCACAATATACACCATTTCTACAAATATTTCATGAACCAGCAGCATCATTGTGTCTATAAATATTCAACAATAATTTCACACGACTCAAAAACTAAGGAATTCATAACGATCGTCCAATATTTCAATTAATACACTTTTTAATATTCCTAATTATCATTTATAATTCCAATAAATATATAACCGTTTATTCATTTATACATATTTCATTTTTTTCAACAAATCCAATAGCAACTCATAGTGTTCAAATAATCTCCATATTGTATTTTTTTGACAATATAATAACATCCTATTCCTCCTTAAGCAAATAAATCCAATGATTGGACACCATTATCAAATAACCTTAAATTATTTCTTCACCAATTATTGTGTATGATGAGCATAAATTTTCATATTGAACTGATTCCACACCGCTCCTTTGTCTTCAAAATATAATAGGATTTCATCATAATCATTGGCTTTCCATTTGGTAATAGCATTATTGAACCATATTTTTTCTTTCCATTTTATAATATGGAGGAACTCATTTGTATTTATCCCCTTGATGAGTAATTTTTTAATAAAAAAGTACCTCTATTAGCTATTTTTAAAGAATCGATCTGGTTAGGCTATCTAAATCTAGAACCACCTCTTCCAAGATTTTCATCTCAATTCCATTTTATAAGAATTGTATCAATCAAAATAGTGATTGAGACAACTAATCACAATTTATAATACCAACAAGTACTTTAAGACTACTATGCCTTGGATCAGTGCATGAAATAAGAGTTTAAGATAACGTCCATAAATTTTTTTTTTCACACATTGAAACCAATTAATCTATATAGCTTTCAACTACAACATCTTATATTAATACCTATGATCTCAACATCACTCACACGAAGCTATTATAAAATACATTGTATAACCAAAGAGTGTGAGGTATAACCCTTAAAGGATAAATTGATATTACTTTTCTTAATGACTCTTAATCTTTACAAACATCAAAAAAATTATCACCCTCATATTGGTATTAACTTTTTTAAAAACTAATCACAAACTCCCCTTGAATTCTCAAATTAAAACAGAAATGATTATTTCTCAAATTTTGAGATATCACTTATAGATAATAACTCCTCTTAAATAGAAGCATTTAATATAATGATATATATATTTATTACAGTTATAATTAGAAAACATAAATATACCAACATTGTAATACAGTATTATTTCTACTACTTCTCTCAGGACAATATATTGGGGGTCTGATAACAGTTGAAAAAATGATCCTGTGAAGCCAATATTTCCATAAAACCTTTATACCACTTATCATACCAAAAATTATTTCTCTAATACATCTTATTGTGAGAATATACATGAAATTATATATTTTAAATGATTTCAATTTTCAATACAATCCAATATTTAATTGGAAAATTATAGAACACCACAACTTTATATTAATCAATTTATACAACTTCCCCATGAATCATTTCTCCCCCAATATCTTTAAAATCATAATTAATAGTTACAACACCATTTAAATAAATCGTTTGAGGGGGTATTTCTCAAATTTTACTCCTTACTTATATGACTAATTCCTCTAAACACATAGTTTGACCCCATATAAAATTTATTTTGACACTAAATATTATATACCTGGTTTATGAAGACACCACTAGATTCCTTAGATATGAACTTGTAAACTTTTTCTCATAATCATGGGACTTTTTATACACTTTTTTAGAATAAAAAATCACTATAGAATGGAACTTTAGGCTTGATATCTACCAAGAAATGAAATATATGAAATACCACATGATGTAAGGATACTATTTCTCTTAGGCCCATATTTTCTTTTAGATAATATCATATATAAAAACATCTATCCCATGGATTATATGTGATGATCCACATTATTGTTTAACATCTTATTGATAATAAATGATATATTTTTTCCAAATTGTTGAAAAAATTTCATTTAGGAAAAACATTGGAGTATATAAGGAATTTAGAAAATTGATGACTATTGATGTTTTATCCCTTTAAATTAAATTTTAATATTTTGGACCCAAATATTTTTATATGAATTATTTTCACAATATATTTAAAGAAACTATTTAACACTATGGGTTGTAATGTTTATTTGGAACATCCTCACTAGATTTCATATTTGATGGGTGAGAATGATCTTTGAAGTCAAATATGAACTAGAATAATATTCATGGACACCTTTTAATCATTTGGTACATATCCTCTTAATTTGAGATTCCATTAGGATAAAATTTAAATATTATAGAGAGGATAAAATTCTAAAGGAAAAATATTTCTATAAGGACAACTGGTTTATTTGTTTGGGCAGTCAAAAAGTTAGTCTAACTTCAATTAAAATATTTTTCCAATTTTTCCTTACATACTTGTAAAATAATATAGACGTAGAATCTCCTCTTATATATAGAGGTGAAATTTTATCATTTTTAGGGGTTTTTACATGTATCATAGTAATAATATTATTAGAGAAGTGGTGAATTTCCATTTCTCAACACCATTGGAGGAAGGATGATCTCATACTAAGACCGCCTTTAGAATGATATTATCTTCCCATTAATTTTTATAATGATTATTTATCATAATATAATTATCTATTTCTATTCAATTTTATCTATTTTATTAAAGTAGTATTTATTAATTATCTTAGTTTAGTTAAAAATATGTAGTAGAATCGTTATTGGTTTATACCCTTTCTAAACATTAGAATATACAGGTTGTTTCTATGATGACTACAGAACCCATACAAGATTATTTTTTCTTCATAATCATCCTCATTATATACTTATTTATATATATATATCATGAATAAATGATCTTAGTGTAACTTATTTAATATGATCATTGACTTGTGTTTTAAATTTAAACGAAAAACTCAAATGATAATCATTTTACAAAATAGTTCATGATTGTGGAAATCATAAGAGAATAAAAATAATTGTTAAAATAAAACTAATATTGATTTGTCATATATTTAAATTTTAAAATCAATATCAATTAATAATAATTTTTAGAATCAGTATGATCCTTTAGTTACCACTAATAATAATTTATCCTTGGAATGACATCCACATTAGAGATCCATGAATTCGCATTCTAAAGTTATCCTACAGTTTAATTCATTTCATATTTGTGGTTAGTTAATTACACTTGAGTTTGAGGGTTAGAAAAATAAGGGATTACAATTAAGTGGATTTTAATTTGATTTATAAGGATAAAAAAGAAAGTCAATATGTAAATTCATATTGATTATTGCATCTAAAAATATTTTATAGGAATACATCTTGTTGTTGCATTTTACCAATTAACATAAAAAAGGAATTCTTCTAACATAATTATTCTTATAGTATAAACATAAAAAACCTTAATTTTTTAGTTTTTTTATATTTTATATTCATAAGAATATCTTTAGTTTTATTAGAGTACTTCCTCCTCAAGAGAATGAAATAGGTCATTAATTATGCTGCATTTAGATATAATACGCATCATTTGATAGATCCATAAACATATCTCTTCAAATTACAATTATTCATGGTCACAAAATTACTTTATTTAACTAATTATAAGTATTTATTTACTTTTATTTAATTATTTTCTTCCATTTTTATATGTCTATTTTTGCCTATTTCACATTTTTTATGTTTTTAATCCATTAATACAACCTTCTATCATTATATCATTCTCCAATTTTATTATCTTTTTTCTAATATATGACATTATTTAATCCCAATTACCTTTTTTATATATACTCCATGATTGAACATAACCATAGCGATCATGTAAGACAATCTATGTATATGTGAACTTTCAACATTCATGAAATTGGAAAATTTATCCATTTCAGTCAAATTAAAATTTGAATAAAATATTAATCCAATTTAAAACTAGGCTCAATTACTAAATTTAATAATGAAAATAATAAGGAAATATGATATTTTTCTACACCATACATAAATTAGAAACCAACTTGTATTGCATACCAAAATATTATATCGGTCTTAAATCTAAAATCTATATTAACTCACTATCTCTTGAAATTCCATGGACTCTCTAGTGATGTCCTAGGAAAAAATGATAATGAATTTGTTGTGATTTTCATAGTAATAAAATTAAGTAATGTTTCTAAATACCATCACAAAAAATAATATTAAAATTCTCACTTTTTGAATAAAATATTGGATGTATTTTTTACATCCTCATGATATAAGATGTTAAAATAATTTAAGATGTATATAATTATTGATATGTTCTCTATCAATGAGAACAAAATCTATTTGGAAGGAGATTAAGGAACAACCAAGCATAATGGGAGTCAATATATGAGTAGTATGAGTGATTCGTGATGTTTTAGACATGCCACTTACAACACTAAATTAGTGAGAAGCTCCTTATCTAGTACTTATTTGATGGCCTCACACCTATTAAGAGGATCATGGTGGATTCCGCAATAGGATGATAGTTGGTTAACAAAACTGGTAGGTTCATGTGCATTAATTGGAAATAATGAATATAAATATAATAAATTTAGAAATCAAGGTATATCATCTTTATGTAGTGTACATAAAGTATGTTCTTTAACTATGGAAAATCATTTAATTAACTATAAATCAGTCGAGTTGAATACTATGGTGAGACTAATTTCCTTTTTTCAAAATACATTAATAATTAATTTTATGGTGCCATTATTTATTTTCATAGAACAAGAGCATCCGATATATAATTTAACACAACTATAGTAGAATTAGGATTGTGTATCCATACTCATTGTATGATCTTACAAGTAGAAACTATAATATTCTCCCAAGAAAAGTATTGTCCCTTCACACTAACATACCACTTGGGAAGGAAATATCACATGATATTTGTGCATGAATCTAGAAAATTATAAATTACCCCTTCTCAAAAAACACTTAGCAGCCTTCAACTTACCAAAAAAGTTTTCAACAAACCCAGAGGATATTTGAATTCCCGTTATCTAGAAGTAAAAAAACAAGTCTCATCACACACAATTATAGATTTTAATTCTGATGAACATTTTCAAAAATTTATTCTAAATCAATAGAATGGGGTGATGTTTTATGTTATAGTGTTTAGTAAGGTAAAGATGTAAATATTCCCAATTGCACCTACCCTTCATAAACTTGTTATAAAGAACACAAAAAAATATTTCTTCCCAACAGACTCCAAATCCCCTAAATAATTTTAGTTCCACAACATTAAGAAGTGTAGGGAAGAAAATTGAGACATATAATCTTATCGGTCTCCTAAGATTCACCTCATATTATGATAACCCCCCATAAATACCAATTTATGAGTAGCTAGAGGCCAGAGGAAAATTTATGAATAATATTGATGATGTTTTTACAAAACCAATTATATTTATTAATAGGGTTATACAAACCGAAAATATGTCTGAAGTGGTGATTATAATAGATTTTTTAGTTACATTTTACTGTGTTAAGATAAATATCCCCATACTTGATTAATTCCTTAAAATTATTACATATGAGATGTTTTTTAAATAAGTTTTCCTAAATATTAGGGGTTTAACGAACTATAATTGGATTTTCATTGGGAGGAATGTCTCTATTCTCATCACATAATTTTTTTTGATTATTATAAAGTACAAGGACCCAGGTTTTAGGTCTTGAAGATTATTGATGGTAATAGGCGGGGGGGGGGGGGGGGTGGTGAATTTTCTTTTCATAAAAATTATTGGTGTTATTTAAAATTATTACATAATTTGGTGGTTTAAAAAGTTATTTTTTCTTAAATGACTAATAAAAGTTGATGTGTAACATCCTGTCCGATATCATTTTATGGAGAAGAGATAGCATTCCACTAGCCTTTGGTGATATCCCCATGACAAAAATGGCTAGAAATAAATTCAGGGCTCTTCAAAGAACATTGGGGGAAACGTTTCCCTTGTAATTATTAAACTTCTTGTAAAATATAAAAAATAAATATACAATCATACAATATGATCCTTGTGTAAAGGTAATACAACCCAAACTAAAAAACCCACAAAATAATGACATCTATGTGAAAATGGAAACAAACACTATAAATGGAAAGGAAATAATGTTTATATGAACCAAATACACTCATTTGATATCCTGATATGTAAATTCCAAATGAGATCCTATATCTAACTCCATATTCCCTACCATCAGTATCAAGGTGCACCAGAATAGAAGTATGACATCTTTCCCTTTCGTATTCCCCAATATATGAAATCTAAAAATGCATTAATGTCTCTAATAAAGGGGTTAATATAAACTCAATAGGATTTACCTAAATACTTCCCAAATTATTCCACTAGGATAAAAACCATTTATGAAATTATATAAAAAGCTATTTAGAAGTTGGAAAAAAATTATATCAAAACCAAAAAGCGATTTTCATGGAAAACAATATTCATAAACTTTAAATAATTTCTCATCATTTGTAATACCCATTAACGTGTTTCAAATATTCCCCCCCACATGCATGCTATGTGACATTTCCATACTCATGAGTAGTTGTCATCGATCCAACAGGTCATCACAGGGTGACCAATATCTTTGTTCCTTGATGACACACATACCACTTTCTATATCATGTCCAAGTACCCCAGTGGTACACACACCTTTTTCAGGGTCATGTCGAAATAAATAAACTTATGAAAAAAATGTATGCCAAGTTCCATACCATGTTGAGATTCAAATAAAACAAATTATTTCTTGAAAAAAATAGTTAAATAAAATTTGATCATAAAAACCATGATATAAATTTATATCCATCATTTTAGAATTATAAACAAAGGTGTTTCTTGAAATCCATCCAATTTCCTGAAGTTTTCGGAGACAATACCAAAAAGAATTTCCAACAGGAATCCCACTAGTCTTTCACAGTGATTTCTAGTAATATATTTAATAAAAAACATCAATGTATAGAATGGTGGAAATGAGAGTGGAGCCACCTACCTCTCAATAAATTTTGAAAACAAATAGTGATACTAAAAAACATCAAGATTCATCCGTGAATCTTTTTTTCATTCAATAGGTCCAACATGATATCATCAAGATCATGTGAAATGAGAATAAATCTATCCATTTAAGACTATATCTATGAACTTATGTGAGATAATATGATAGGATCTAAGGAGTTATATTTAAAACTATGACTTACTAGTGAATCCTGATCTCTAACTCACTTTGATTAGATAAAATTTATCCCTATATTGAAAATTATCACCTTGGGAGCCTAGAGATGTAGAGTAATCTGATACTCTTTGATATTAGGTGACCAATGAGGGTCTGAAAACATAATTCATATTAGAAAACAATTTTCAGGGAATTAACTACACATCACATGGTTAGGAAGCATGGGTTTTCAAAAATCATGAAACAAAACTCATGTACTACTGGAAAAGCCATGTGAAAACACAGATTCAGTTTCATAGTTTGGTAAACTATGAACTAATAATTTGGTGTTATTTTCCTAATACTACACCTTTCATAGATGTCTTACATAGTTAGAAAAACCATGTGTTAACTATGATTTTCCAACCATTTTCCTCTATAGTGTTTTCCTTGGGAACATTATTGGTTTGTTAAAACCATGTGCGTTACTAGTGACCTCAAACACACGTTTCATGATCTACTAGAGGTGGTTCAAAATTTATCATAAAGATACCCAAAATGTAGACCTCTAGAATCACCTCCAAAATATGAAAAAACATCCTTGAACATTTTAAAGCTTAACCTAAGAATTATATAGAATCAAAAATCATAAAAATGTCATGTATTGGAAACCAGGCATTTCATAGGATGTCTGAAGACTGAATGATGAAAAATAAAGAGATAAACATAATGAATTTTATATTGGTTCGACACAAAATAGTCATATTCCCCTTATCACTCCCCAATTAATAGTGTATAAAGCCCACTAAATATAGAGATTCATTTACAATGATGATAATATAGGACCTAGGTATTATACATATAAGTATCCCCAAACCTATCTAGCAATATTTAGGAGCAACCAAAACCCATTCTTTCCTCTAAGGGGATTCCCCATCCTAAGTGTTCTTAATTTTGATTAGGTAAGGATATCCAATAAATACATTTTATTGGTGCTATAAACTATTGATTGAAAAGATTATATGTAAAAAACTATAAATATCTTTGAAGAACTAATTAAAATAAATAATGAAATTATGGAGAGATGAAAAAAAATATGTTGGTAGAACATTTTTTCTTGGTACCTAAGATAGATTTGAATTATGTAGTTTGGGTGATCCAGAAATTTACTTTAGGAAGTAGTATATGAATGATAGATATTCTCTTAAGAATGTTTCTTGAAACACATTACATGAATGTATAGTTCATGCACAAAATGTTCTGCCGTTTTTAAATTATAACGACATAATTTCAAAATTGTGTTATGTGAACTGTTAAATAAATCTAAGTCCCTTTAGATTAGAACAACTCAATAGTAAAAAATAGCTTGAAATTTGATATAATAATTATACATAATAATATGAATCAATATTTTTCGAGTCTTGAGAGAGAATTATTTTATCATTTTAATTTTAAAAGAATTTAAACAATTAAAACTCATTTGAATAAATTTAAAATAATCACCCATAATAATAGGTCAATGAAGACACAAAAATCTTGAATAGTTAAAAATATAAAATTAAAAATTTGAAAAAAGGATTTCGAAAAATATATATGATAATATAAATCTTTAATTATATTTCTTTAAACACTATAAAACATGTTTTTATAACTTCATATAGATTAAAAATTAATTTATAAACGTTAAAATAAAATAAATAAACTTAGACTAATAAATTCAGATTTTTGAGTTTCATGATTTATACATTTGCATGAAAAAAATTTATTTTCATATAAATTTGTTAAAAAAACATATCTCATAGGTTCTATAACATTTATAATAATTTTTATAATTATTAAAATGTTTTAAATAGATGAAAGAAATATTTAGTAGTTTAAAATACCATGAAAATCATAAAAATAAAGGAAACTAGAAATTTCATGACTTCAAATCTATGTAAGGGTCATTATTCTTGATTTTATAAGGCTTGTTTCCTATGGAAGATTCATTCATCAGAAATGAACTAGTATGAATTTAATTAAATAAGTATATCATTTCTATCTGGTGAATGAGATTCCATAGTTATGTTCATTCACATTTGGTGCACCATTTTGTTTTCGATGAAAATCATTTGAGCTGGATCTGGTTGTCTGCAAGCGGTTGAATGTTGTGAAATCACTAAATTCAGTTAAAATGTTTTTAAATGTCCTCCAATGGGTTTTTTCATGGATCTAAAATCACCCAATGACTGTCACATCCACGTCTCATGGATATACTTTCCAAAGGTAAGTGTTCATTGGGTAGATTGAAAAAAGACAATAAATAACTCACATTGGTCTTGAAGATGGGAATTAGGGATTATCACACATTTTTGGAGAATATATTACCTATTATTGAAACCAATTATATATTTAAGATGTGTTCATTAATCATAGTATCATTCCCATGTATGCATTCAATGATTTCCATGAGGTAATGATCCATTATGACTACATGGGGTCTACGAATCATCTATATGTATACAAGGACCTCAATCAATGGGGGGATCTATATGTATCCAAGGTTCCCATCAGTGGTACCCTTTTATTGAAGAATCATAGATTCTTACTCAATTTATTAGGACAACTCTAGTTTCAATTCAAGTGTTGTGACACTATGTAGTTTACAATCATCCTAGGGGGATGAGAGTTGTTTTTTTGTTTGGATTGAACACATAATATATTTATTCAAATGTATACGCATGAGAAAAATCAGAACCCAAGTTTTTTAGTTCCACTTAATAGGGAACATAAACTTTTAAGGTCATGTGACAAGGACCAAACCATGCAGTTTAAAGTCATGATTCAAAGATGTCCAGGAGAAAGATTCCTGGTTAAGGATAGTAGGGGGCTTTGATGATGTAGCTCGAGGGACCTGTAAGAGATTTGGTCTACATAGATGATATGATCCTACTAAAAATAGGTCATATGGAATAGTGGCGTGGATTTGGTTGTTATGGTTGGGCATAGAAAATGATTCCTATATATCCCAATTAGTTTGTAATCAAATCCCACAATGTTCTGTAAATTTGGGGATGACGAATGAAATCTTCCCATTTAAGGAGGCATTAATGGGGTTTAGGCTTGGAAGCAACAAATAAGATATTTGAAGAGAGGGATTAGATCTATGGAGAAGTCTTGTGGATTTTCGTATGGTTGGGACTTATATCGAATATGAGGCCCATTTGAGTTTTGGGATCAATTGGAAGTCCTAATCATTGCTAACATCTATGACAATGTGAGTCATTATTACTGTTAGAAATAATAGGAATTAGTATATATGAATATCAAATGATTCATGTCTATACAATAGTGGAAAAGGATCTGAATTCTAATGGGGGAGGGAGTGGGCGTTGAGTGTTCCCATTTCTACTTTTATTTTGGTAATTATGATAGTCACATATTGGGATCTATATGGGTATAACACAGTGATGAGGGGAAGAGGAGTATAAGTTCCACCTTCAGAAAGAGAGGCTAGGGCCTTACTCTAGGAGGGATTCCCTAAAATTGGTTCCAAGGAGCAGGATGTCATTCCCCATTGAAGGGAAATGCAAGCATGATCCTTTACCTCACTTACATGAATGGGGATGTTCACTTGAGCCCTCTGAATTAAAAACCCTCTCTACCATGGGAATGTAATCCCAAATACATTCCAAGGGCCTTCCATATTATGTAGGTCTAACATGTGACTCTGCTTACCATGGGTTTGTTAACTAGAGAGGACATGTTGATGTTCTCGATGATCTTATCTTAGATGTAAAGTGGCTTTGGAAGGGGCATTTTTCCATTTTCTTTTAGGCAGGTTTATAGAGGGGACAACATAATGGACCAATGACATGACAGATGGTTGTGATGGGAGGTGGAGTGTGCATCACCGTAGGATGACCCATTCCACATATAATGCTCTTTGGTGGGATGGGGTTCCCTCTGCATAGCTTGTAGCTATGTGGGTGAGGGTTCCAATTTTGTAGAATTTTTCTATACATACACGGGTTCTTATAGAATAGCATGTTACTTTGTGGGACTGGGTTCTATCTTAGTAGTTTGTTTCTACGCGAGGTCGAGTTCCTCCTATGTAGTACATTGCTATGTGGGGAATAGTTCTGTCCGCATAGTTTTTTGAATGCGGAATGCTTATCTATAAAGGGGCCATCAGTGTATACCCTACAAAATGGTGTATGCAATGGGATATCGGATTTACAGATGACTGGAAGATTTACTACATCCTCAATATATCTATGAGTTGGAGTTTTAGCTATATGAAATCAATGGAGAGGCTCCATATTTTGCGTTTCCCCACCACTCATTTACTTTGTCTCTCTTCAGTTTAGTCTCCTCATTCAATCTACCTCAGGTTATATTTATAGAATAAAGGAAGTATCAGATACCAACATGGCCCATCATCTATGGTGGGCTACAAACCTTATTTTCATAGAGTCTAATGTGGATGACCGATTCCATGAATGACCTAGTCATCAGGGAGGGGATGTTTGTGGGGATAGAAATCATCATCCGACCCCATAAACAAATATGGTTATATCTATGGGGTCTGGTGGGATGACACATCCCACAAACTATTTTTGATTGTGGGGATGGTTGTTCATGGGGTTGTAAATCATCACTTTTCACCACAAAATACTTTATTTAATTTGTACGCACTAGTGGTTACATCTTATTCCTTATACTATTCTGTTCATGGGTGCTTCACAAAGAGGCAAAACCCTATCCGGTGTGGTGGTCCACGAAGCCATTTTTACATTGTGGAATCAACCAGTCCGTCATGGATCTCATCATCTAATAATTCATCATCAAAGTCATATTAGGATTGTTTTATTAATTTAAAAATTAATGGAATTATCCTATTTTTGTGTAAAGAATTTTTAGGACCCAACAAATGCACCCCATCAGAATGGGTTCCAATCTGGAAGAAGTGAAGCCTATTCCAATGTTGAAACTGGTCCATTTTAACTGGTTTTTGGTATGCATGTGGACCTAGAAGAGGATAACTTTACTATAAATAGGTGGTCTAAATAAGTTTTCCATTACAGTTTTTTTTGTTGAACCCAGTGCTCTCACAGAGTTCGGGTCACTTAATGCTTCTACAAACTGTCTCCTTTTCAAACAACCATTCTTTAAAAAAAATTCCACCATTCACGAATGGTATTTTTTACTTCTTCATGGAGAGTACATGATTTCTACATTAATTTACCATTTCGTGGACTATTACTTTGTTAGAAAATGGTTTTCGGGCCAACGTCTTATGCACATGCACTCTAGGGGCCATATCTCCATGGACTGATGGTTCATGGGCCTGTTCTGGGAGTGAATCATATTTTTTCATGTTTTTAAATGAGTTATTTTTCATTTTCTAATGTAAATATATCATATAATTCGTATCCGTTTTGGGGACATGATGGATCTAGATTCTACATCTATGATAGCAAGTAAGAGATAAGCCGCCATGGATAAGAATATTGTGGATGATCTTCAGTCTTACATCACCCCTCAAGAGAGTTTTCTAAAGAATAAAATTTACCCAATACTAATTAATTATCCACTATCAAACTGATTACCACTTTACAACTTCAAACTTCAAGATGATGGCACCCTTCCACTGGTTGACCAAAATCTCCCATCTTCTTGGTTTTCAATGTCCTGGGAGCATGTGCAAGTGAACATTTATTCCATAAGGAAAATCATTTCTGGTCGAGGTCAAGAGATAATCATTTTTAGTGGTTAAATGGGTACACAAAGAAACAAAAAAATCCCTGATATATTCTTGTAATCATCCTTTAAAGGCTATCCATCCATTTTCAACCTCTCATGAGGTAACCCCAATGGTGGATGGAGCACCAAATTAGACTTGAGGTCTGGGGGAGTTTCTAAAATGAATGGTATTGAGAATTATGGGTTCACTATAATTATAGGTAAGTACCTGAATAGTTTTAGGATGGCATCTTATACCCACAATGTGAGTCTCCTAATTTGTTGTTTACCCACAAAACAAGATATTTCCTAAACAATTCAGTCACTAGTGTTCAAGAACTAATACCATCAACTTAACACATAGTGAATTATGTATCATCTTATGGAATGTCAGAAATCTTGGATGAATCCCTAATCATGGAAGAATTTGTAATGATTTCCATCCTTCTTCCAATACATATGAAAAATATGAAAAAGTATCTCTATTGGAAATGGACCTTTAGACCAGAGTAGATGAATTTCTTGGTCTATGTCTCCACACATGCCCACTCATTCCATTACATGATTGGATAAAGTTGTTTTTTCAAGATAGTGGTCCAAGGATGAATGTTTTCCTTAGAATTTCTCACCCAAATAAATAGTTTTGAAGCATTTAGGGTTCATACCGGGCCACCTTGGAGGTAGGACAATATGCCACATGGGGTTACCGAATCCATCCAGACATATCTCTTAATAGTAGGCTAGTTGGTTTCTTTGCTATGTTCCTAAGTGGATGGTGATTCCCATACCATGATGTCTATAATAGTATCACAATCTCTAATTTAATTATGGAGAAAACATTAGTATAGGGAAAACCTATCAACATGGTCATTACCACTATTTCTTGAATTTATGAATGATTGGGTCAAAAATAGGAACACATATCCTTATATCACCTCAGTTGTCCATTTCAATTCTTGTATGCATGGGTGGCGGAGCACTATCAATTCTATAATTATAGTAATACTAGTATAATCCCTTACTCAAACTTCTTCCCTATTCTTATTAACATTTCTATCATGCGCCTCAAATACCTAGGAACAGATTGCATGCTAGAACTGTTGAATGATATTTCCCAATTCACTTTTTCACTTTACCCCACACCCTATGAACCAGAGTTGGATGAAAGAAGGTGTTATTTAGAAGAAAATTCATATATCATTTCATTGAGAGTGAATATGTTAATCACATTGGTAGATATGGTAACCATTTCCAAACCTTATACCCCTTATAACTACAAAAGACTATTTGGTTTCCTACTTAATGTTTCATCTTTACCCATTATCCAGATCAAAAAGGAATATCACATTGTTATTCATCATAAATTGTGTCTAACTATGAAGAAAGATGATTCGAGGATAAAAATAATTTTACCTCGTACAGGAGCTTCAACCAACTTGTTATGGGAGTATGCTCAGAAGTGGGTGGATTACTACCCTAATGGAGTTTTGGAGAGGTCAATCCAATGGGAACATAAATCATTGGTTTCTCTTAGTATTTAAACCATTAAACTATCTTTACCAACGTCTATAGGCGGAATATGTTCTTATTTTCATCATCATATTTTGAACGGAGTTTAATCCTCAAGTACTCTTTCTCTAGGGAGTGATACATACACCATTCATTTGACTGAAGCTATCAGAAATCCCACAAAGGCTACCCAATGCGGGGCATCATCAGAAGTTCTTGAGATTGAGGATTACCATATACATTTAGATTAAATGATTTAATAAGAAATAGAGATGGATGATTTTCCACACCTAGGTGATGTCATTTTGTGGGAGCCTATCTACCATAGCCGTAATCCAAGATTATAAACTTATGACAATGGAGGAACAAGACTGGGACCCCGATGCTGCCAATGTACATATTGCTATTTTAAAATGGACTTGAAAAATATATGCACCATAATCATAGAGTCCCCATTAGGAAATGTTTATGATTAGGTGGAAACCATCCATCAAATTTTTATTGTCTTGGGCTTAGGTGGATTTGATTACCAAAACCTTCGTATCCTTATCCATGAGATCGTCATAGCACAAGAAGACATAGAGGTTTGAGAATGCGACCTTACTTAGTTTAATTCTTCCCACTATAAAATGGATTCCCCATTGGATATTACCATTTTGCTACACCACTTACATACTGAAGTATGAAAATATTATTTTCAAGTTGTGTCGCAGACTACAGAGCTACAATAATGTGAAGCTCATGTAGCAAGTTTAAAGGTATATCTGTAATCAACAACTACAATTTTTTAATCCATCAGGAAGAATGATCGAGATATCAGGGACTTTATTATATAGATTCCCACCATCTGAAACCATATCCGAGAAATATACCACTATGGAACATACCCTTTATGGATTGTGTTCAGAAGTAGTTAATTAATCTAACTAAAGTTATATGAGCTTAATTATAACCATTTTGGATATCTTGTGAACTTATTTTATATAGTAGTGTCCGGGAGAGGCTCCAAGGAGTGGATGATCCTTTAATATCATTTAATAAATAAATGAAAACTCTTTTTCACTCTGATACAAATATTTCATCTATTCCAGCAATGTACTTCAAATACAATTTTGAATTTTTTTTAAATAAAATATCAGTAGATGAATTAAAAGGTTTCAATACTGGATTTTAGTTTAAATCAAAATCTAGAATAAAAATTTACAAAATCATGTAATGTTATAATTTTTTCCACAGTTGAGGGGATCATTGAGCATAGTTCGGACTATTTTTAGGGTTATATGGAAAACCCTAAAAACTATGATTATTTTCTATTATCACCCTAATTTTTTCCTAAGTTTACTATGATGAATACCTAGTGGTCATTACATGAATTTTTTTTATACCTCACTTTTGTTTTGACTTAATAATTGTTTTCCTTGTAATGATTTGATTGCTTAATTTTCTCTATAGAACATGCGAAGTGTAGTTCATGTGAGTTGGTAATCGACTTTTACCTAGGGTTACATTTGTCAATTTCCAACATAAAAAGATTTGTGTCTCATTTCAGGGGAAGTTCAGAGACCTCAAAACTAGACTAATATTGCTGATGTTTTATGTCAAAAAAATTCACCATGAATTACAGGGTGAGGTCCCCAATAGGGATTATTGGCTGTGAGTGTCCAAATATTTTTCATACAATTATAATGATTTTTTTATAATGATGGTTTTGTGATTTATGAATCTAATACATGATATGGTGAAAATATATGAGTTATAACTACAATAATGGGTTCTAATATGATGTTTTTGGGGAATATAGGGCTAGGAAAAGCCTCTCATGGTGATAAATTTTCCTTCGGTCGATAGGAATTTTTTTGAGAAATGTATGAAGAACCAATTGGGGTATATTTTGAATAGAAAACATGGTATCCTTAAGAAATTATACCTTATTTTTCTAATGTCTAGGTAATGTTATGAAAATTCCTAATTTCCGTGACCATGAGGGGTGGCATGTCAAGGGAATGATGTATGAAAATGAAAAGGGAATATTTATTAGTATTGCCCATGAATGAGAAATCACTACCACAATAATTTATCTAGTGTATAGAAGGGTTGGAGTATAGTGAAATTGAATGTCATGAAACTGGGAAAAAAACCTTTCAACTTTAAGTCTTATGGCTAGGATATTTGAGGTTTAAGATTCAAGGTCACTTTTCTTTGACAAAGGAATAAACGATTCACCCTTTTCATGGTGATATCTCAAATAATGTTCTATACTATTTATGTTAAATCTTGAAGGTTGTAAACAATAATCTAGTGGTTTTTAAATATGTGGAGTGATATGGGAAGAATACATCATAGGCGCGTATGATGATAGGAAAAAACTATCATGGGGATGAATTTTTATTTGGTTGATATGAGTTTTTTGTGGGAAAATTTTTGAGAGCCTATCTCAGGAAAATTGTGAATAGTCAAAAATATGTGTCCTCAAGATAGTATCCCTCCATTTCAAATGGTCATGGAGGTTTAGGTGGATTCATACGTTTTAGTTCATAGAGTTTGGTTTTTAATGTAGTGTTCCTGAATATTAAATTGGAATTACAAGTTAAAGTTTCCCTAGAATAGGAAGATACGTCCCCCTTACATAGGTTGATAAAAACATAAGAATTATTATTTATTTATTTTGGATATGGTTTGATCTGAGTCATGAGGTTCTATAACACACTGATATTTTATGAGATAGATTATATTTAATTTATTTAATGTCTTGGATTGTAGTCTACACCAAGATTAGATTTCACTATAAAAAACATCATATTATATTGTAGTATATGTAACGTTATTACAGGCTTGTGTTACACACAATTTCAAGTTATTTTGATAGAACTCATTTGACACAGTAATGAGTATATATTTGGTTCAATGTATAATATAAATATGTTTATATAATTTTATACTAAGCACCATAATAAGCTTTCACTACACACAACATTGTCTTGTCTTGAGTTACATGCATGAGTGACCTTCCTCGATAGCCTGCGTTGTACGCAATACCGAGTTTCACTAAACAATGATATGTTATTAAAATATTATTATTTAATGGGATGTAAACTAGATATTATAAATAATATTAACAACATTTTGAATTTAATATATCATTAAAATTAATCTTATATATTTTCTAGAACATGATATGAGAACAAAATATGTTTTTCGGATAAAACATATATTTGTCAAAAAATGCAATTTTACTGCCTTTTGATGGCACACCATTTTTAAATATATATTTTAACAATTTTATATATTCTATTTGAAAAAATAAACGTTTTATTTGGAATAGGGACATCAAAATTTAAATAGGTTGAAAATTCGGTATTTTCTAGATGAAATTCACATTTTTACGAATAGTGAAAATACTGCATTTTAATTGAAAACAGAAATTTCGTCTAATATAATTATATTGATAGATTATCCTTATAATTGGTTTTAAAGTGTAATTAGCTCATTTATTATCATTTAATCTAATTTTTTTCATTGGAATTAATTTCCCATTTAAATTGGAGATAAACAAATGACAATCTTTTGGTAAGATTTAACTTCTTAAAAACCCGGTTTTTGTTATGACAATGAGAATTAATTTTAAATTAATATCTACAAATTATATGTTTTGAATTATGAAAAATTGATTCTAAAATTGGAATCAGCGTTTCCAAATTATTTCTACAGTTTGCTTTTTATTTTGGATATTATGAATAGTAACTACGATAATTTTTATTTACCATAGTTAAAAGTAAATAAGGTAAAATAGGGTAACTAATAATATGACAAAGACAATAAAATCATCCTAAAGCCTTCCAAAATCACATGGGGTGAATAAAATTATATCCTTTTATTCTTTGGTTTGAAACATATTCATTTAATGTCGACTTGACAATTAAAATCACATAGATACTAATAAAACCAATGAATATAACAAAATGTAAAACTCACATTTCTTATAAGTATAATAATTTTAGTATAGGTATAACTAGGTGATATCCTTAAAAATAAATATTCCATGGGATGATAAAATAATTAACTAAATCATGGTATTTTTTTAATTTTTATGAAACAAATAATTACCTTGAATTCTTATTCTTTGTTGATGTATACAATTATTTAATTGATGAGAAATCAATGAAATAGTTTTTATTAAAATATTAATATCCATAAAAATATCCAAACACGTGACCAAATCATATTTTTATAGTATATCTCAACCATAATCATCCAATGGTCAACATAAAGACTAGTTTGATCCTTATAGAATAGATTATGATCTATTTATTTTATTTAATGTAATAAAAATGTTATCACATTCATACTTTAATAAGTATAAATTTTTTCATATTCTAATTTATAGCATATAAATTAAGATACATATATTATAAAGAGATATATTAAATTTATATTCATTATAATATTTTATTTTTAATTTTTACTCAACAAACAAGTATATTAAATAATTACACAAAATCAATGTAGTAATTATTTTATTAATAGAGATAAAAAATAAATATTCTTAACAATATAAGAAAAAATATATTTTTGGATAATTAATATGTCCAATGAATTTTATATATATACTTTACCTCATAATAATATAATATATTAGTTTTTTCGAAGTGAACATGTTAAATTTATATTTTTTAAAATCCATAAATTGAACAGTGTCAATATTGACACTGTTGATAGTTTATGAAAATAACTTTTTATAAAATTATTTAAAAATCATAAAACATTTTTAAAAATATATAATAATTATGATATGGTAAAAAATGTAATATTTTATTTATTTATTCTATTATTGATATAAAAAAAGTAAATATTTTACCATTTTAATATTGAAATATTTTTTACCCTAGTTAAAATGAAATAGAATAACTAAGTGTTAAATTGATAAGATAATGTTTGAATGGACATAAAACCATGTATAAGTTTTATTGGATGACGATATTTCAATATTATAATTTATTATTTTATAATATATCTCATTCCAGATTAATTTCGGTTGATTTTCAAATTATTATAAATTAATATTTTGGTGGTTTCCAAAAGTGCCCCTCACCTCAATTATAAAAGGGCACTTCCTCCATCGAATATTCACTTCTTTCTGATACTTCAAGCTTGCTCATCCCCTGAAATGTTTCCTCATCAACTTATCTATTTTCATTGTAGAGGTTCTGGTCATATTCAAAGACGAAAGCCAGTTCTCTATGAAGAGATTCATGGGAAGCACGTCAAGGAAGAGGCAATCTCTTCTACCGATTCATTCGGACTTATTTATTCTTATACATCATATTTATTAGTTGTTTCATTATAAATTAATAACATTAGTATCAATAATATAATGATATGTTATTATAAATATGAAACAACCATATTTCATATTCTATACATCCTATGAAAAACGAAATCACAACGTGTTCCTACGCACGACTAACCATCTCCACACTGTGGTGTAATATGTTTTCCATCACCAACTTACCCGGATGGGTATAATGATTGAATTAATAACTATATATTATTATTATATAATTATTTTTATTCTGAAATATTATACACCATCATTTTTAAAGCCATTCAATAATTAGGTGAACGATATCATTGCTCGTGCATACGTACGACCTACCATCTCCACGATGCGATGTGATTCATTCTACACAATTTTCATTAAATAATCGTTATATAAATGTATGGAATGAATAAATATGATACATATTAGTATAATATAATTCCTTAAATTATATAACTACAGACTAATAATAGAAACAATAACTTATTTGACAAAACATGCATACGATCATAAAGCAGTTAAAACCTGAATAATGAGTAACAATGGATTGTTACAAAAAAAATGAATGAGAATATAACCATATATAATGACCATGATTATGGAATAAGTTAATAACCATATATAAATCATTATACATGGGGTTCATACACATAGGAAGCATATCACACCTAAGGTAAGGGATAATGTTTCAATCTCATTTTAATTCGAGATTATTTATACATAAGTATTTACTGGGGGTATATTTATCATCCATGTCCACATTTTATAATTTTTTTTCATAAAATGTTTACTATTCTCCTAGGTATAAATTCATTTTTACCCTTTTTGACTTTTACTACATGGTTTGGAAGGAATGTTTTTTACATTTTCTATATGATCTATTTTTTGACTTTTCCGACAAGAGTATGAGAAAAATGTTTTTTTGACATATACAACTTGAATGGGTTTTCAATTCATCATAATGCATTATTTCCATGAAGTTTCTCTACCAAATTTAAATTTTATTTTCAAATTATTTATTTTCTTTTAAAACTTCATGGAATTTTGAGACAAGAAAAATTTTATAGGAAGAAAAGATATTTTCCTCAAGAATTATGTTCAAGTATTTTATCAAAATTATTTTCCATCAAATATGAAGCTATTTAAATAAGGTTATGTTTATATAAATATTATTACTATGATTTTATTTCATTAATTATGTAAGGATATTTTATATGGATTATTTTATGAAGGAATCATGGTTAAGAATCCCATTTTATTTCTTGGGTTATTCTATAATGAATGATTTATTTTTTTTAGAACATGAAAGAATGATTTTATTATGAGATTGGTGGGACATATATCTACCTCCAATTAATTGGGAAAAGATTTATATCTCATGTGATATATATTACATGAATTAAAATTAAATCTAGTTCAATAATATTGGTCTGTAACAACAAGTAATTCATGTTCAGTAATACATGGATTGAACGGAATGTAAACCCGTTTTTGTAATCAACTTTGTCCACTATGATGGTATTGGAAAAAATTAAATGGATATTATGGAAATAATATTATGGTATTATTTATTTTCCAAAATTCCAAGTTTTATTCCAATGCTATTTTATCATGGTTAATGTTTCATTTGGATCTATTCCTTATGTACTTATAAGATTTATTTCCTGACTGACGATTTTGATATTCAAAATTTATGCTCATATTTTAAAATTCTTTTAATTATGTTTTATTTCATGTTTCTCATGTTTAAAATTATTGAGAATTTTATCTCAACATTTTTATGTTTTCTTTTCCCCAGGATATAAAGAACGGTTTTAGGTAGGAAAACTTAATGGGATGATCATTATCGGAGATTTTGATGATATTTCTCCAAGTTATAAGATTATTTTCCATGTTTCAAAACAAACTAAACAACTGTGTTCATTATGCGTCTATTTGTGTCATGTATTAAGTATTTCTAATAAGTAATGTAATCTCCTTTTACATCATGATTGGAATGTTAGAGTTGGTATCTGAGTGATGGTTTAGTCGGACTTTTGAAACTATGATAAAAAACATTAGTGAGATCCATATAGATATTTATAATGTATGTCTAGGGATTTAATTAAGGTAAAGTATAAATATTGGTTAAAATACAAGAATTACAGTAACAATCATGAATAACCTAGGATTAAACCTAAGATGCTAGAGATTGAAAGTAATCTCCCTTGATTATGCTTTTTTCCTAGTATGATTTTTTCCTCTAAAACTATTTTTTGGGGGGGTTTTATAATGGATGACACTCGAAGGAACTGTGTTAATGATAAATGCATTGGGAAATGTAATTATTGTCCTCCTGAACAACCAAATTTCATGGGAGATGTAATGAAAAATAATATTTTTATACTTATAGAAGCTACAAATCATTCTGGACTTCCAAATGAGTAGATAAGGAAACACCATTCTACTGAGTCCTTCATGAGGAAACATCCACCTTCATTTAGTGGATCTTCTAATCCACTTGATGCTGAAAAATGGATCAATAACATTGAAAATATATTTACCGTCCTTCACAGTTCGAAACATGAAAAAGTCATTTTGGATGTTTATCATTTTGAAGGTGAAGTAGAAAAGTGGTGGACTGTAATTAAGAATACAAGGTAGCAAGATGAAATTGAATCCATAGAATGTGACGAGTTGAAGAACTTATTGTTCAATAATTAATTCCCTCATATTCTTCGAACAAAGATGGAAAATGAGTTCATGAGGATAATAAAAAGTATGATGAATCTATTGGAACAAACGAGGTGAATTTTACAAGACTTACAAGGTATGATTCTAGCTTTATCAACCAACCTAAAAGTAAAGCTGATCGATTCTTAAGTGGATCAATACCAAGTAATCGAAAGACATTAGTTATAAGAAACATTAGTATCAATGAAGAGATTTTGTGTTGCACCATCATTGTATAATTGGAATTTGGTGTCACATATCCATGTCATGGTTTTGACACGAAACAAAAGATAGAGTTCGAGGGAAAATCTGAAAACAATGGTGTAAAGAAGATGAGTGATTCATTATTTTCAATGTTTTGAAAGTTTCATATTTAATATGGTCTTAATGTTACTATAAAATGTTTCATTTGTGGAAAAAATGGTCATCAAGAAGTTGAGTGCTGAAGTAATGGGAACAAGGTTTCTAATTATGTGAATAAATAGATGACTATAGATAATGCCCCACACACACTTCAATGAAAAAAGTGAAAGGAAATGGAGAATTATTCTAAACAATGAACAAACCCAAGGTTTAATGATGACGATTGATAACAATATATTAAATACAAAGACAAATGGAAATCACATGTGATCACTATTAGCTATGTTGTGTAAGACAATGAAGTGGTGGAATGATTAAGTGTTTCTCTAATGGGATTCCAAAATAGTGTTGTGGAATCTCTTTTATAGTATTATGGAATATTGGAATATCTATGTATTGGTCTATTGTCATTTTACAAAAGTATATGGTATCGTAAACCTAGAAAGGTGATTAAAATATTTTTGGAAAAAACATGATTTGTGTATAATGATGGGATAAGGATATAATGATATTTTGGTTAGTATTAATGATCTCATGACTGATATAAGGATAAAGTGATATTGTGGTTTTAGTATATTTAATTTTTGGTATTTTTAGTGTGTGGAAAGAGTCAATTTTTACAGAATGCATGTTATCACTAAGTTTCTATGGTAATTCATGTTATTATCTTGTTTCAGGAGAATCGTGATTAAGGTATTCACATGTTTGGAATGTAACAACCATGAACTACCAAAAGAGATATAGGAGAAAACTGTAAAGTCTATTTAGTTAACCTCATTCTAAAGTTTTTTATTTTCAGTTTTTGGAAGGATTTTAATGTTATCCACTGATGGATAGTATAAGTTAAATTCTTGTTGAAGTATCTTAGATTAATTTGTTATCTTACTACAGGTGGACTTAAGAATATTTGATAACATGTTTGGACATTTTTTATGAGATAGATGGAATGACCTATCATTCTATCACATGATCTTCTAACACTTCATGAATGAAAAATTCAAATGAATTTATTTAAAGAAAAGATTAATAGGATGTTGTTCATGGAATGACCAATGGTGGGATTGTACATAAATCCAATAAGTATATCTTCTCATGAAATAATTCACCAACTTTAGGAAAAATATCTTGATACCAAAAATGTTATCCTGGTACCTTCTTATCCAATGATTCATATGGCCCCTTAAATCTTCACAGTTTTATGGATTTTTGGATGTTAACTTTCTCCAAACCTTATTATCTATCACTATCCATCATAGCGTGATTGTTACATTTCTCTACCAAATCCTTGTTTATAAATCCCACCTATGTTCTACTATGTAGAAACCTAATGATGAGTTACTTTGGGTAACCGTTATGTTTCAAACATTAATTTTTTAATATAATGGGTTTTTATTCCTTTTTACAACATGGATTTCCATGAAAGAATCTTTCAAGTCGCACCCTATTTTATAACTTCGTTGAATTTAGAGGGAAAATTAATTTTAAGCGAGAAGAATGTAACACATTGATATTTATATTATAGATTATTTTAATTTTTTTTGATGACTTGTGTTGTATGCTTCACCAATATTATATTGCACTATGCACAACACCATATTTGCTTGCAGTACACAGAACACTATAATTGTCTTATGTTACACACAATTTCAAGTTCTTTTGATAGAATTAATTTCACGCAAAACTGAGTATAGATTTTCATTAAATGTATAAAATACCTTTGATTAGATTATATTATAAAAAACACCAAAGTAATCTTTCACTGCATGCAAAACAGAATTGTCTTGTGTTACACGCAAGAGCGACCTTCCTCGATAGCTTGCACTGTACGCATTACCGAGTTTTACAAAACAATGATATATTATTAAGATAATATTATTAAATAGTATTTAAACTAGACATTATGGTTAGTAATAACCACATTTGTAATTTTATATAATATTACAATTAATATTATATATTTTCTATAACATGATATAATAATAAAATCAATTTTTCAGATAAATGATGCATTTTTTAAAAAGTAATGTTTTACAACCTTTTGATGGCGCCCGATTGTTAAGTATATTTTTAAAAACTCTTATGTATTATATTTGAAAAAATAAAACCTTTTTTTGGATGAGGGATATCAAAATTTAAAATGGTTTAGATTTTGGTATTTTTCTGATGAAATTCCTATTTTGATGAACAATGAAAAAAGGATATTTTATCTCAAAACCGCCTATTGATATAATTTATTTATATAGTTATTTTATCTTTTTAATTGGTTTTAAATAATATTAGAATTATGTTATTATCATTTAATAAAATTTTTGTAATTGGATGTAATTTCCCAATTAAATTGTAGATAAACACATGATAATCTTTTGATAAGTTTTTACTTCTTAAAACCCTGATTTTTAGTTTTGACAATGTGAATTAATTTTAAATTAATTTCTTCCAATTATTTGTTTTTAATTATGAAAAATGGGATTCAATATATTTAATTAGTGGGACCAAATTATTTTAATATGTAACTTTTACTTTGGAATATTTTTAATAGTAAAAACGGTATTTTTTTTACCATAGTTAAAGGTATATCAAGAAAATTAGGGTAACTAAAAATATGATAAGGAAAATAATATTATCCTAAACCCAGAAAAAATAAAATTATATGAATGAAAGTATACCATAAACATATTTTTTTCGAAACATAGTCATTTAATGTCCACTTGTAAATTAAAATGCCAGAGATATTAATAAAACCAATGAATGTGAAAAAATGACAAACTCACATTTCTAACAAGTATGATAATTTCAATATAGGTATAACCAGGTGTTATCTACAAAACTAAATAGTACATGGAAATAAAAATGAATTAAATACATCATGGTAATTTACTTTTAATTTTTAGGAAATAAATAATAACCATAAAAAGGTATTCTTTGATGATGTATGAAATTAATTAATTTATGATAAATCAATTAAATATTTTTTTATTATTAAAATACTAATAACCATAAAAATGTCCAAAAACTGTACCAAATCTTATTGATCGATTATATCTCGACCATAATCCACTGAAGTTCAACGTAGTGACCATTTGGATCCTTATTCAATAGATTATGATCATTATTTTATTTTATTTATAGTAATGTTAATGTTGTAACATTCATGCGTTAATAAGTAAATTTTTTTTAATGTTTGATTTTATAGAATAAAAATTTGACTAAATATATTCTCATGAAATATATTAAATTAGTCTTAATTATAGTATTTTATGATTAATTTTTTCTCAACAATTATGTATACTAAACAATTACACCAAATAATTGTAGTAATTATTTTATTAATAGAGATATCAAATAAATGATATTAATAATGTTAAACTAAAAACATTTTGCGATAATTAATATTTCTAGATAATTTTATAGTTAACCTTGGCCTCATAAGAATATAATAAAATAGTTGGTTTGATGTTAACTTATTATCTTTATGTTTTTAAAAATCAATAAATTGAATACTACCCAAATTGAAACTATTAATAGATTATCAAAATAGTGTTTTATTAAATTATATAAAAATAACAAACCACTTTTTAAATTATATAAAAATTATTATATGGTCCATTTTTTAAAATTATTTTTTTATGATCTAAATGACAACAAATATGAAAATAATTTATCCTCATAATATTGACATATTTTTTACCCAAGTTAAAATGAAATAGAATATCTAAGTGTTAAATTGAAAAGATAAGATTTTAATGGACATCAAAACTTGCCTAAATATTATTGTTTGATGATATTTAAATCTTATCATATCTTATTTTAGAATATATCACATTTTTTAGGAATTTGAATTGATTTTCAAATTATTATAAATTAATCTTTTTGAGGATTCCAAAAGTTACTATCACCACAATTATAAAAGGGCACATCCAATATCAAATATTTTCTTTTTTTTGAGACTTAATGTTTGTTCATCCCATGTACTTTTTTCTTATTAACTTCACTATTTTCATTATAGAGGTTTTGGTCATCCTAAAAGACCAACTCTAGTGCTCTACGGAGAGATTTATGGGGCAGCATGTCAAGGAAGAGGCAATATTTTCTAACGATTCCTTCTAACTTATTTCTTCATCTAATACCTCTTAATTAGTTGTTTTATTATAAATTATAAACAAAATTATCACTCATATATTGATATGTAATTATAAATATGAAACAACCATATGTAATCTACTCTCCATCCTATGAAACACAAAATCACCATGCGTGCGTACACATGACATACCGTCTCCACATTGTGGTGTAATATTATTTTCGTCATCAACCTACCTGGATGGGTATAATGATAGAAGTAATAACTATATATTATTATTAGAAAATTATATTTATTCGAAAATATTATACACCATCCATGTCAATACCATTCATCAATTATGGGAATGATATCATCGCTCGGGCGTACGTACAACCTACCACCTCCACGATGCATTGCGATTTGTTCTACAAGTTATTAATTAAAGAAAGATTTTATAAATGAATTTAATGAATAAATAAGATATATAATATGCTAATATAATTCATTAAATGATATAACTATGACCTTGGAAGATAAACAAGAGGTAATTCGACAAAACTTGCAAACATTCATTAAGATGTTAAAACCCGAATAATGAGTAACAATGAATTGTTACACACAAATGAAGGTGAATTTGACCATATATGATAACCATGATTCTGGGAAATATTTTTAACATTATATAAATCATTATAAAGGAGGTTAATACACATAGTAAGCATGATAGACCTAAAGAAAGGGATAATGTTACAATCTCATTTTTATCTGATATTGTTTATACGTATGTATTTAATAGGGGTATATTTATCATTCATGTTCATGTTTTATAAAAAAGTTTTCATAAAATATTTATTATTAATCTATTTATAGAGTCATTTTTATCCATTTTTTAACATTTACTAAATGGTATAGAAGGAATCCATCTTGTGTTTTCCATACGAGGTACTTTTTGACTTTTCCGACAAGAATATAAGAAGAATGTTTTTTTGACTTATACAGTATGAATTGGTTTTTACTTCTTCTTAAATAATTATTTCAATTATCAACCCCTACATGATTTCATGTTTATTTTCAAATAAATTTATTTATTTTAAAATTTCATGGAATTTTAAGAAATTAAAATGAATTTTATGAAGAAAGAATGTGTTCTTCATGAATTAAGTTTAATTATTTTATAAAAAATATTTTCCATATAAGATGAAACTATGTAAATAGGGTTATATTTAAATATCTATTATTAATATGATTTGATTTCATTAATCATGGAATAGTATTTTATATGGATTATTTTATGATGGAATTATTTTTAAGAATCATAGATTATTTCTTGGATTATGTTCTGATGAATGGTTTATGTTTTTGTGGAACATGTAAGAATGATTTCATTATAATATGGATGGGACATATATCCCCCTCTAATTAATTCAGTATATATTTATATCCCATGATATAGACATGAATGGAATGACAAGTAAATATATTTCAATAACTCAGGGCTGAAATAACATGTAATTCTGGATCAATAATACATGGCTGGAACGACAAGTAAACCCGGTTCTGTAATGGACTTTTTCCACTATGATGTTCTTTGAAGAAATTGCATGTATACTATGGAAATTTTATAATGTACTTATTTGTTTTCCACAATTCCATGTTTTATACCAATTATATTTTATCATGGTTAATGTTCCTTTATGATCAATGCCTTATATACTGCCATGATTTATTTCAAGACTCACGATTTTGATATTCAAAATTTATGTTCATGTTTTTACATTCTTATGTTTATTTTTTGTTTGATATCCTTCATGTTTACCATTATTTATCAATTTATCTCACCCTTTTTTATGATTTCATTTCCCTAGGATATAATGAATGGTTATAGGTATAAAAAGTAAAGGGGATTATCTTTATGAGAGATATTGAAGATCTTTCACCAAGTTGGAAGATTATATTCCATGTTTCAAAAGTCACTAAACTAATATGGTATTTGGGTGTAGTTTCATGTCATGTATTATGTATTCCGCAAAGGTAATGTAATTTTTTTTGTATATCAATATTGGGTTGTTAAAGGTACATGCATCACTATGTATCTTATTTAAATGAGAATGAAGTCATTAATAGTTCCAGTGTTGGAAACATCATATACTGGGTTAAATCATAAATGAGAAAAATGGGATTACATTATACCTAATGGTTGGATAAAATTTTTTGAGGATCTAGGTGTTACTACATATCCTACAGTGGAAAAAATCAAGCCATATGTAGTTCATGAATGGTTTTCGTCTGATGCATCGATCAAAATCTTACATGACAAAATGGTAATTTTTTGGATAAAATATCCTCAATAGGGAAAAACACATATTAGCGCCCCCTTTTCCCAAGGATACAGCACATACGTAGGAGAGATGGGGAAATATATTGTTGTGGGTGAACTGGTTTATATGATCCAGATGTCACTATTTATCCAATTAAAGGTAGAATCGGGACATATATAGTTATTAATATTATGAAATTTAGTGTCACGCAACTAGGACATTAGTCATGCAGTTTAACATCATGTGGTGTGTATGACATGGGGCTATGTAGTTTAAAGTCATATTTCTAGGGCCCTTTTTCATAGAAAAAACATGTAACTTGTGGATAATTGGGTCAGTATGTTCTGGACATTCTCAAGACCTGAGTGGATTGTATGTGTAAACCATGATTCTAGGGATTCTCTCACCAGGAGAGATGATAAGGGTAAAACTTTCACTGCTCTCAGGAGAATGAGATTTCCTTTGGTTGACATACCTTTTTGTGGAAAACATATATAGAGCCAACTAGGGAATTTTGTACATAGACAAAATATGTGTCCGTAGGACACTGATCCTCCATTTTTGATGGATGTAACAGGATTGTAAATATCCCAAATTTATTAGGACACAAAGTTTGATGAATGTATGGAATGTTTTAGGGCATATAAGAAACATTCATACTTCAATTGGAAATGGATTGTGAAATTAAATACATAGATCTAACTCATACATAGGAGGGGAATGGATTATTTATGATTCCATGATATATTCATAAATGAGGAATCTAAACTTGAGATCACCTAGATATATATGTATTTGAATAAATCATATGGGGAAATTATCTTTTTCTTTGCTCAGTGGTTGGGACTGGGTCACCCAAACTAAGAATCACTACTTATCTCATTTAAATGATATTCATGCCATAAATAGTCCCAGGAAACCTATTTAGTTTAACATTATTGGGTAAGGACACTAACTGTGAAGTTTAATGTCTTCTATAATGGACATCAGTCGACCTACATGAATGAATATTGATGTTGTGGATCTATGTAGTTTAATATCATATGACAATGAAAAATGATTTCAGTTTTGAGGCCTTTCTCCCAGGACCATGGAAACCCTGATGTGGATTGATCTTCCTTGTTCATGTGGAGAATCCACTTCCAATCCTCACTAGCCCCATGAGATATTATTAGTGTGAGAAAAAAGGAGAGAAGTTGGTTTATTCTCCACACAAAGGTGATAAATCGAAGGATACAAGCATCTTTAATTTATAGTGGCTGAACAAGGACATGGAACCCAACATCACTATGTTTCCTATGTTTATAGAATTAAAGTTGTACATAGATCCTGAAAATGGATCCCTCTGAAGATCAGACTTATTCATAGAGAGGAGGGCATTTTTTCCCTTTATTATAAATGGGCCTAAGATTGTAGATCTGGGTGTCACTACATATCCTGTGTGAATAGTAATAATTCCACACATAGTTCTAAATGGGAACTCCCTACATAATTAGAATATATAAAAAGGTGGAATTTGTATCATATTTTTTTGTTGGTCCTAGGACACAAGGTTCTGTCGTCACTACGTATCACATAGGATGGGAATCAACCCACATATAGTTCTTGATGCACTTCCCCACAAAGATCTGACTCAGCTACCCGAAGATGAGTTTTTATTGAAATTTTAACATAAATATAACCTTATATAGAGTCCCCTGCAATGATTTAGATTAAATGAAAGGGATGTAAAATTTCACATATTTTGTTGTTGGGTTTAGAACATAAGGTCTAGGTATCACTATGTATCTTGGTGAAATGTGAATCAAGACGTACATAGTTCTTAATTGAAAGATCCCTGCATAGGTCTAGCCCATATGCCGAAAGGGGGGATTTATTTTTGTTTTTACTGCACCATGATATAAAATATAGGAATCTCCATATATTCTATATGGAAAGTAATCAATCCAGACATCATTCTCAAATATGGAATTGTTGATGACTGATGATTAGGGTGATGTTCTCTTCAATGAGAAAATTATGTTTATGTGTAGTTTAACATCATATAATGAGGAAATTAGTTTCATGAAATTTATTAATTAGAAAAATGGAAAATGGAAAATGTATTTTAACACCATGTCATTTGGATGAAGTGATTTTAGTTTTGGGAAGGATGATATTGTAGACTGCAGATAAACATAGTCCCTATGTGAATTGAAACCCTAAGGCCAAAGGCTGCTAAGAAAATACTCTGATGGATGGGGGAAATTTCTAGTTGGGCCTAATGTGAGTTGTATAGGCATTACTATATATCATGTATCGAAAGTAATCAAGCTCCACATAGTTTTATAAAAATAAACCCCCTATGTGGATCTGACTCTCAAAAAATGGATTGGGGCATTTTGTATTTCTCCCCCACAGATCCATCTCATATGCGGTGAATTGCTGATTTTAATGACAAATCCCAAGTAGTTTAACATCATAGGTTTAGGAGATTAACTCCTAGTATAAGGTCATGTAATTTGGACTAAGGTAAAATCGACATAACTATCTATGTTATTAAGGATATACATAGGGATTATGTAATATATGAGTTTTTATAGAGGTATAAATATATTTCCTTATTCATTATAAATTATTATTTATTGAATAATGTGAGTCCTGATTGAGTTCATGGGTGTATCAGAGCTATTCTACACTTGTTCAGAGCTCAGAACCCAACTTTTTGAAAAAAATGTTGGTTGTGCAGTAAGTAGAAACTGTGTAAGACATTCCACATAGTTGCTATAATCATGTGAGTACATGATAGAGGGGTGGAGGAGGTAGAAAAGTTTGATTAAATGGTGAGACATTAGGCACACATCTATGAATGGTCCACTATAAATTTAGATAGAGCGCGAGACATGGTTTTTTGCATAGTTTACTAAATTGTGTGTACTAATAGTGTGAGGTCCACCCTTAAGTATTGATGGATGCATGGTTGGTTCCTAGTTTGGCCAACTGTGTGGCCTTTTATTTTTTTAGGAAATTAAAATTTAAACCGAAATGTGTTTTAATCTGAAAGACTTTTTATTTTCTCATATTTTGAACAATAGCTCACCATTTACAGCACCCTTAGAAGCTAATTGATAGGTATTGATCCAATTTCTCTATCCAAACATATATTAAAATGTTGTAGGTCTCATTGGATCTATGTGAGTGAGTGCACTATTAATCTCATGTCGTTATTCATTTTCCTAGGAATCGTGTATGATATTTTAGTGTAAGATAATATGCCCAATTTCTAGGTTCTCCATTAATTATTATTCCTTATTATGATCTAAATTGAAACATAAGTTGATACTAGAAAACTTATCTACTATGGACATAAAAATATATAGTCTATACATTTCCCATGGAGTTTGGCCTTTTATAAGAATGGTTGTTTTGTCACACCAAATTTTTCATGTCTTTGTTTTGATCTGGTTCATTGGAAATCCTAATCAATTTATAAGGTATTGGATGCGATTAATGTTGAGTTTCGATGTTTCATCTATATCCAATCGTCCATCGTTGGGTTCCTCAATTATGTTTTTGGAGTTTTTGTATAAAGGGTTGTTACTTCATGATTTGGGCCAAACCATGAGCCCATTTCCAGATTTAAAAACATATTTTGTTTCTTTTTTAACTCCTATATTTTTTAACATTGTTGACTCATTACACATTGTATTTTTACCCCCAGACATATTAAATCCTATATAACCTTTTGGTCTAATTAAGAATTAATTAGTATGGTGAATTTTGGTTATCAGTTCGGGCATTGGGCTAGTCCGTGGGCCCATTTCCAGTTTTTAAAACTTGATTTTTTTCTTTGATATATTTTTTAATTTTTTAGATTTTTCTTTGATTCTATTTCCCAAACAAGACCATGATACTGAGGCGCACCCCATTGTCAATTTTATCTCTTTGGAGCTCATTGAAGCCAAAGTTTAGGGCGAAACATATCAAGAATCCTGAAATCACCCAGATTTTCAATGGAAAGTTGTCTCTTTCATAAATCTGATAACTTTCACTATTCTTACCCCAAATCAAATTTCGTTGGTTCAGCCAGACCTAAGGAAAATCTCAATGAATTTCCAAGCCATTTCATTTCCCCTATGGGTGCAGATCTAATGGAAGATGAAAAGTCCTTTAGTTTCTAAGGTGAGATTCCCTCTCCTTTTCTCTCCCTCTTCCTTCTCCTCCCATTTTCATTTGATTTCCTCTTCTCTCCTGGTCATGATAGACCTAGTTTAATATTTTAGAATGATTTTTATGGGGGTTTTGTTCATCTAGGGTGGGTCTTAATAAGTATAGATTGTTGGGAACCACAATAGGTGATTTCGGGTGGGTGTTTCCTTTCCTCCACGGATTTGAGGTAGGATATCCCTTGCATAAGCGTGTATCAATTAAGTTTCATCATTACCATTCTGTTATAACATTATTTATATGATATGTGCTACTGTGAAACCTTGGTTTTAATTTTTGTGTGCGCAAATTATGTTTTATTCTTTTAAAAAAAGCATAGTTGTTCTGGTATAAATGTGCACTCCACTTCCTTGATAAATTATTCCACGAGATTCTACACTTGGTTTATGGTATATTGAATATGTTTCATAATCTTTAATATATTTATGTAATGTAAATGGTATTTTATCCTTTTTTAAGTGCATAAAATAAGTTGTTTTGTTAAAGAGTGCATGGCATGAGTTCAGTAAATTGTCATGTTGGATTTTATGTGTCTAGTGCAATATAAAATGATTTGTTTGGATTTTAAAATACATTGAAAGCATGGAAAAAATATTTTGTGATCCTTTATGTATTTCCAATTTTTATTTGTATTTATAAACAAATGGGGTTTGTTTTACAACATGTCTTGTCCCGAGTTGCTGGAAAATTGCTTGTTTCACATGTTTATGAAAATGGATGTGTTTTGAATGTGTAACAAGAGTGTTTTATGGGATTTATGAATTTTGTTTGCTACTGTAAATGGTGTGTACTCACCTGCTTAATAAAATCGAAATTCATATAATTGTCAAATGTTAGTTTTTAGATAAATTTTAAAGGACTGTTTGGCCTTTCCTAAAAATGAAGAATGAGTGTTTCACATGTATATACCATGTTGTGACAATTTGGATTGTTTTATGGTCCATGAAATGATTTTATTAATTTTTTAGTTCTTAAAAATATGGTTTTATATGGTTTTGTTTTGATTTCATACTTAAAAGAGTGTTTTGAATCAGTTTTATCTAAAAATCCTCAATACACACTTTGAAATAGTTTTACGAAAATTTATAGTGGTTTATTTATTCGAGAAAGGAATGTGAAGCAAGCTTGTGGGCTGTTTGTGTTTTTATGGTTTGGGAATTGAATTATTATGTGATATGTGTATTTTATAATATGTGTGACTTGATTGAGAACTAAAGGGAATCCCAGGTATCTAGGTGGGAGGGCGTGTACTAGTATGCTAGTGATCTCGTGGGGTTTGACCCCTATTTCATGTAGAAAGTTTAACACTGACAACACTAACTAAAATATGATGATTATGATGTTAGGGAACCACTGGGTTATGGGTATTCTCCATATTTGTGGCTCATGTTCATGAACAAATATATTTATTATGGTCACTTTCACCGAGATACGAGGTACCTTGGGCATACAACTAACTAGGGACTAGGAGTGTTCTCGTGACTTGTTCTCATAGACTATTTTTTACTCAACATCGAAATACGGTGTGTTTGGTTGGTAAATTTAGCAGTGTGTGTGATTTAATTAAAAGTGTAAATTCTTTAAATAATCCCTCTTGAAAAGTAGTTTCATTTTGTAGTCACACCTCTTTGAAAATTTTTACTAGCAATCTTGTTTGTAGAACATGAAAGTTTTTGTTGGGTAAATTTTTTTATAGAATGTGACCTCCTTTTGGAAACATTTCATTATATCTTGTATTTAAAACATGAATTTGATGTTTCTTTTATTTTAAAGTATGTGCATTGGGAATATAATATCGGTCCAACCTATTAAATTTTAATACTCATGCCTCTAGTCTTCATCAATTTTTAGACCTTGTACAACTTTCAGCTCGAGTTTGAAATCCTTGGTTGATTTGTGATCATTTTATTGGAGAGTGACCAGAGGGGTCACATGAAGTTAGTGGGTTATCAGGTTTGGTCAGTTGATTTGTTGGTATATTTGTAATTTCAATTTCTTATACAAATAATGTTCAATTCAATTTTTATGTAAATGTATTCTCAGCAGTCCATTTCTTTCCACTGTTTGTTTGATTGTTTGTATTTTGGTGAAATCATTCCCTTATGTACTCTACTAATTCCCAATGTTCTTTTTTCCATATCGGGGGTATCGGGAACACTTCTCAGGACTTTTCTTAGGCTTACTTTTGTGATCGGTTCGGGGTCAACTCGTGATGGTTCATGAAAAAATGGTTTCAGAGGGGGTTGGCTCTTAGCAAACCATTATTTTTAGAGCACCCTTGTTATTTGGGTAATGTAAAGGTATATGGAGTAGGATTTTTGAGACTTTAGAGGTATGTGTGGGAAGAGCGTTGTGAACTCTTGCTCATTCTAATCCTAATGTTTCAACAGGGTGTCAAGTTTTATTAGTGTCCTTTGTTCTAGTTGATTGTTTGGTGTTGGAAAATGACAAGGGGAGTCTATCTAATGGCCTCTATGATCTCACAGGGCCTGTAAATCCATGTGGAGCCAGGTCATGGTTCTGATAAGTCTCTCGGTGTTGGTGTTGTGTTTTACATAAGGCCGCAAACTATATGGTCAAGTCACCCACCGATGCTAGTTCCCTTTTGGGGGTTTCTTGGACCTTTCTTGAATTCATAATTCTTGTTTCAAAAATAATTATGTGAGAATTAATGGAATGGCTTTGAAAGGAAGGATATAATTTTGAAAATTGGAAAAAGGTTTTTCAAAAATAAAATATTAGAATGGTTTTGGAAGGTTGTGTTTTTTTAAACAAAATTTTGGGAGGAAGTGGAGATGATTTAATGAGATTTGATTTTCAGTAATCTAAACTTGTGTTTTGTTGAAATAAACTGTTTTGAAAGTGGGAATCATTTTATGGTGATTATGAATCTATGTTTTAAATGGGTAGTTTCTGGATGTTTAAATGTGTTTTAATCTGATGAATTGGTTTTGGTAATTGGTTTTGATCAGTTGGTGTTTTCCTTGAAAGGGTATTGGACTCAATATCCATAAGATTATAAAAGGATACCTTTCTGAATTTTAGAAAATGGGAAGGGGTTATTTGGATTAGATTGGTTGTTTTAAGTGTTTTTAATAATTAAAAAGTGTAGTATTTTAAGAAAATGATTCATGATGAAGTTTGGTTTATTTTGTGAAAACTAAAAAGGATTTTTGACTTGGTGGTTAGTGTTCCTTTGGAAGGTAAATGATATTTGGAATTATGTTGTTTTGTTTTATCCATTGGTGATTTCATGGCTGCTCACATGTATGGTTTTATTGATATCTAGAAGGGTTACCTATATGGAATGGCGGTTGGGTGCCTGAAGTGGCATTGAAATGTGCATGTGAGTGAGACTTGATGTAACACCATTGGCGAATGTGGAAATCCACCAAGTTAGTTTGTTTTTCAAATGTGTTTTGAGATGAAAAATTGTGGTGTTTTTTATGAACCAACGGTTATGTGGATGGTTTATCATATGTCTTAGAAGTGTTGAATATTCGGTATGCTTCCTTATGATCTAGAAGTCATACTCTTGTTGTGTCTTGAGATGGGATCTTGTTGGTGGTGCGATTTTGGGGTAATTTTCGGTGGGTTTGTAAAGATGTGTTGGATGTTGTTATGGGGACCCATAATGTTCTCCATTGGAAACCTTTCATGTTGATCAACCTAAGTATTTGTTTAAAATGTTAAATGCCCATCATAGAATGATACCGAAACCCATTTTTTGAAATAGAGATCTGTTTGGGAACGATTTAAAGTGCCTTCCCTTTAGATGATACTCTAGGTTTTAGTAGTTGTGATCGGTGATTTTTAGTGGGTGTTTTTGTGTGGCTTGTTCATTTTTCTCCTCGTTTGGAGTTAGAGAAAATAGTGTTGTATATCTTGATGTTCTTGTTCTAGTAAAAATGTTTTGTTGAGGAAGAGAGTTTCATGGTGTCTCTTGATCTATGGTTTCTTCCTAGGAGAGTTATGTGGTACTGTGTGGAACTAAAGGATGGATTACAAGATGAGGATTATAAAATTATGACTACGAGGAAAGATATGCTTCATCCATCGAAGCTCCAACTATAGGTTTCGGAGTGATGTTGGCGCATAGTCAGGAGTCCTAGGATTGGGGGTAGTATTTCTAGGCTCATAAATCTACCATTTATGTGAGGTATTTACTTTTTTGTCTTTTGTGGTTTCAATTGACCAATGATTGGGTCCCCTTCCCTCCCCTCCCTAATTGGAGGGGTTTAGGTTCTGTGCAGAGAGTGTTGGCCCAGTTCTTGCTGCCTCCATTCAAGAGTGGGTGGATTAAATGTTCATGTTGTGTTTCCCCAAAATTGGGTTGGAAGGTTATTGTAGGAGAGTTATGGTGGGAGTTTTTGAGAGAGGCCCGATTCTATCTCATGTTTAATTACCTTTTTTTAATTGCTAGTTGGTTTCTAATGGTGGGGAGACCGACTGTGGGTCTTATGGATTTTTACCATAAGAACTTGTCTAGTGCTAGTTGTTTCATAATGTTGTGGTGTCCATTCTAAACTCCCCTTGAATATTTGGTTTTCTTGAGTGCTATTTGGTTTGGGTGATAGTTTATTTTATTGGATGAAATCCCAACAATTTGGTTTTTAATTTGGTTGTGGAGGTTGTGACTCGATCCATCAGTTGATTCCAGGGATGTTGTTGTGAGTTTGTGTTTTTTTAGGAAAGAGGCTTATGATACATTAATTTTCAATGAAATTTCCTTGTATTGAGAGGTTAGATAATATTTTTAATTAATACTTAGGTGTTTTTCTTTAATTTGTAAAGTGAAATGTCATTTTTGGGGCAGAAAGTTTTAATGGTGGAGAGAATTGACACACCCCGTTTTTCATGCCTTTGTTTTGATCTGTTTCATTGGTAATCCTGATCCTTTTCCTGGGGATTGGGTGAGATTAATGTTGTATTTGGAAGTGTCATATATATCTAATCATCCATATTTGGGTGGCTCAATTAATTTTTGGGGCATTTTTGTAGAAAGGGTGGTTACTTCATTATTTAGGCCAAACTGTGAGCCCATTTCTAGATTTAAAAAACATATTTTGTTACTCTTGTAACTACTTTATTTTTTAACAATTTTGACTCATTACTCTTCCTTTATTTCCTCCCCTAACATATTCAATCCTATATATCCTTTTGGACCCATTATAAATTAATAAACATAGTGAATTTGGGTTACCTATTCTGGTATTGGGCCAGCCCATGGGCCGATTACTAGTTTGTAAAAATTAAATTGTTTCCTTTATATCTTTTTTAGTTTATGAAATTTTCAGCTATTCCACCTCCCTCCCAATCCCAAGATAAATAGGTGCACCCCCATTGTCTATTTGCACTCTTTGGAGCTCATATTATCTGAGTATTAGGGTGAAACCTCTCAAGAATCCAGAAATGCTCCAGATTTTCTAAGGTAAATTTTATCTTTCATATATACTATATCATTCACTATTTTTACCCCAAATTAAATTTACATGGTTTTTCCAGACCTATGGAGAATATCCAAGAAGTTCCATGCCATTACCGTTTCTATAATGGTGCATATCTAATGGAAGATTAAGAGTCCTTTAGTTTCCAAGGTGAGATTCCCTCTCCTTTCTACTCCCTCTTCCTTCTACTCCCATTTTATATTGGTTTAATCATCACCCCAGGTCATGATAGACCTAGGAGACTATTTCGGAATGATTTTTATGGGGTATTGGTTCTTTTAGGGAGGTTCTTCATAGGTCTATAGTGTTGGGAACCGCAGTGGGTGATTTCAGGTGTGTGTTTCCTCTCCTCCATAGATTTCAGTAAGGATATCCCTTGCACAAGCCTTTATCATTTATTTTTCATCATTATAATGATTTAATAACTTTATTTATGTGATATGTGCTGCTTTGAAGCCTTGGATTTTATTTTTGTGTGTTCAAATGATGTATTATTTCTTATATTGTTAAAAATATAGTTGTTTTGGTATAAATGGTCACTCTTATTTGATAAATTATTACCTGAGATTTAACACTTGGTTTATGGTATTTTGAATATGTTTAAGTTTCTCGAATAAATTTATGGAATGAAAATGGAATCTTATCCCTTTTTACGTGCATAAAATAAGTTGTTTTGTTAAAGAGTGCATGCCATGTGTTCGGTAAATTGCCCAGTTGGAATTTATGTGTCTAGTGCTATTTAAAATGATTTGTTTGGATTTTTAAATACATTGGAAGCATGAAAAAATATATTTTGGGATCCTTTAATGGATTTCCCATTTGTATTTTGTTTTACAAACAAATGGATTTTGGTTTACAACATGTTTTGGATGGAGTTACCTGAAAATTGCCGTTATCACATCCTTATGAAAATGGACTTGTTTTGAATATGTAACCTCATTTTTTTATGGGATTTAGGAATTTATTTTGTTATTTTCAATGGTGTTTATACACCTACTTAAAAAAATTTAAATTAATAACTTTTTCAAATGTTAGTTTTGAGAAAATGTTTAATGGGTTTTTTGGCCTTTCCAATAAATGAATAATGATTCTTTTACATGTATATACCATGTTGTGTCAATTGGGATTATTTTATGGTCCATGAAATGGTTTTATTAAATGTTTCGAGGGATAAAAAATATGGTTGGGTATGGTTTTGTTGTGTTTTTATACATGAAATAATATTTTTGAATGATTTTTATGTTCAAAGCCCCAATACACTCCTTGAAATTATTTTAATAAAATTTATAGTGGTTTTTTTATTTGTGAAAGAAATGTGAAGTATGTTTGTGGGATGTTTTTGTGTTTATTGTTTGGGAATGGAATTTTGATGTGAAATGTGTATTTGATAGTATGTGTAACATGATTGAGCACTAAATGGAATCCAGCGTTTCTAGGTGAGCTAACGTGTACTAGTATGATAGTGACCCCGCGGGGTTTGTCCCCTGTTCCACATAGCAAGTTTGACGATGAAAACACTAACTAAACTATGATGATGGTAATGTTGGGGGACCACTAGGTTATCATTATTCTCCTTAATAGTGGCTCATGTGGATGAGAATAGATATTTTTTGGTTACTTTCACTAAGATACGAGGTACCTGGGGCTCACAACTAACTAGTACCTAGGGGTGTTCCTGGGACTTGTGCTCCTTGTATATTTTGTACTCACCGTCGGCATACAGTGTGTTTGGTTAGTAAATTCAGAAATGTCTATGATTTATTTAAAATTGTACATTCTTTTAAGTATCCATCTTGAAAACTAGTTTCATTTTGAAGTCACACCTCTTTGAAAATTGTTTCTAGCATTCTTGTTTACAAAACATGCACATTTTTCATTTGTAATTTTATTTATAGAATGTGACCTCATTTAGAAAACATACCTTTATATCTAGTATTTAAAACATGAAATTTATGTTTCATTTTATGTTAAATGATGTTCATTGGGTATAGAATGTCTAGCTGACCTACTGAGTTTTAATACTCACGCCTCTAGTCTTAATTTATTTTTAGCCCATGTGCATGTTTCAGATTGAGTTCGAACGGATTGGGATATATTTGATCATTGTCTTGGAGAGTGACCAGAGGGATCACATGGAGTTAGTGGTTTATCAGGGTTGGTCAGCTGAGTTGTTGATTTAGTTTTATTTTCAGTTTCTGGTACAAATAATGCTCAGATCAATATTTATGTAAATGTATTTTTGGGTTTCCATTTATTTTGGTTTTTTGTTTGATTGTTTATATTTGGGTGAAATAGTTTCCTTGTTTACTCTAATGATGACCTCGGTGCTTGTCACATTCCTAGGAGGATCAAGAACTCATTTTAGGACTTGTCGCAGGCTGGCCTGGGTGACCGGTTTAGGGTCGACTCGGGCTGGTTCGTGACATGTTGTTATTATTCATGCCCTAAATCCTGACGGTTCCCATAAAATGAAATGAATTCCCTGATTATATGAATCTGAATATGTTTTGATTCCCATTAACTAACATGAGAATGTTAGAGTACATTACCCCAACCTAGGCCACCCATGGTGTGGACCTTTATTTTTAACCTTTTGTTATAAGTCGCATGGGATGTGTGAGAGATTTCTGGTAAAGATGAATCCATTTTAAACTAATTTATAATTGAATTACGTTGAATTATTAAGAGAGATTAGATTCCTCCTTTACTATGTGTTAAAACAATGTTATTTGTTTAAACTGTTTAATTGGAAAGAGCTATATGAGTCCGAAGAAACATTGGAATGTGATCAAATATGAAATGATGAATGATATGGATGAATATAGATTATGGTATGGGAATAATTGGTTTGTTTACCATGGAACCTCATTCCATATATCCCCATTAACATTTCATCAATGGGACTTGATTTCAGTAGTGGACGCCTTGGACTTGTTTCCTACTTGGTACTTGATTCTACAAGAGGATGTGGGCCTTACTACCTCATGGATGCTGCATTATTGGGTTCATAGTGGACATCATCTATTGAAATTCAAATTGGGCCCCACAAAAGTCATTACCTAGTTTCCATCATGGTTCTCTTGGGACTCAACATAGATGTCTTGGTCTTCAATATATTTGATCCGACCCTTTGTGGTCTAAAAATTTTGATTACTCAGCATGACCATTATGGATGACCTATTTATATGATATTTCCATGGTAAATGTTTTATACTAGATTATACAGTATGGTCATTATAGATGTTGTAAACTTGGATATATATTGTGTTTGTGGTAGATGTTTTATTTTGATTTACAAATAACCCTAATATAGATATCAGATATCAGTTGTTTGACTAGACAGGGTGACTTGTTTATCGCTATTCTTACCATTTCCCTTGTCTATTGAATACTATCTATTTTTTTTGTTGGGATCCCTATTTGTCTTGATAGTATCACTATATATATATATTTCTTTTTTTTTTGGAAATTTCACTTGTATTAATAATATACTTGTTTTATACATTTCACACTACCTTAGCTCATTCTACACAGCTTGGATTTGTTATAAAAACCAATGGTGCTGCACTAATAATTGTTATCTCACAACATATTCACCCTGCCGTGGGGTACCCAGATAGACATCTTTAATGAAGGTAGGGACTATGGAAATTCATCAACAATATGATGCTTGATTAGTTCCATGATTATGAGAAGAAGATCATGGTACTGTGATAGACTCATGACGCTATATGGGATCGTAATTTTTATCCTTTTGGATATTTTGATATATGTATTGTACATGATTATTATAAACATATTTTCCTACCTTATAGAGACATGAAATTACATATCATTTTTTATATGATATTTCCTTTGGCATTTTTTATTTATTATTGTGTTTTGGATTATTTATCTTCTTCCAATTATTTATCTTCTTTAAATATTGATCAGTATTATTTATAATTCTATTTTATACTCTTACATAAAGGTATAGTTTCCATAAAAGGAAATTATAGGCCATCACTACTAGTCGGATAGTTCATGCAAATGGGGAGGTGCACATCAGGCCATGTGATCCACCAACTCAGGGAATCGTTTAGTGGAATCCTTACCCAGACGTTACAAAGTGGTATTAGATAATTTATTTTATGATTTCTTACTATTTTTTTTAAAATAGAAAGTGATAAAGAAGGAAATTGAATTTTTTAATGATCTGTTCTTGGGTGTAGCTAACCAACATATAAGGAAAAGGAAAATTTCCCTTAACAGAACATATATTTATAGATATGTCATATTAGAGTTGATTTGATTCCACCATTTGGTGATAGAAATTAATTTTGATGTAGTTATTGATATGGTTGAGGATCAATTTTACCATATATTGATTAGATGGGGGTGTTCATATCAGTAATCGTTTTAATTAAATTTTATATGATTCACATCCCATGTATTATTCCATTCAATATATGATACATTTCTTGAATTCAAGACTTTTTGATATGTGCCTTGTGTGATATTATTACTATTTGATAAATTGTTTTTGATGTATATTGAGAAACATGGTTGGTACATTGAGTTCCCATCGTATCCTATTTTTTTCAAATTAGGCTACAATAGACACCCTATGTAGTCAACTGAATCACATTGATTCAAGGATCATTGGTTGCATAGACTAGAATGTGTTATTGTGTGGATTAATTGAGAACCATATTTAGATTCATGAGGTGTATGGGACCTTATGAATCGGAAGTGGTGAACCATTTGGTTCAATCACTTAAACATAAAAGTGAAGTGAATTAAAATTAAAATTGAAATTAAAATTATGAAATAGAGATTTTGACCTAGACCTAGTTTTTGAGTGGGAACATGGATGATTCTCTAGTGAATTTTTTGTCTATTTTGTTTTACCCAGTTCTAAATTTATTAGAAGGAAGTGGGTGTGATTTTTTTATAGAAATGTTTTGACCCATCTTACACTTTTTATCAATGATCTTTTTCTATCGATATTTTTGGAGGGGTGTGTTTGGAAATGTAAATAGTTAACACCCTGACGACCTCCAGTCCTACAACAGTAAATAAGAGACTAGAATTCTCTGGAGGTAGTGGGCTATGGGACACCTATTGATACACCTATAGTCCTAGATAAGGGACAAGAGGTTTTACCAGAAACAGGTTCTGAGGCATAGTTCAATGAGGGTTTAATATTCTATTTGAATAATTTTTAGGGAGCATCGTATATTGCCTCATCTCTAGCAGAGAAAACACATGTTTTCCAAAAGTAAAATATCCACACATTTTTAGGGGTTGGTGTTCTATAGTCTATTGAGTTGTAGCTTGATATTAGTTTTATATCATCAAGAATTTGGAGACACCACATGAGAGGAGTCTGAATATTGAAAGGTATATGATTTTAGGATCATCAAAACACTAGTGGGATGAGTTGAACAAGGAAGAAATTCCATGAGATATAGTTTAGGGTGATTTTCAAGGTATATTTTGGGAATAATGTTTCCCTGAGACTATGAGAGAAAAGTAGGATAGTGAGTTTATGCATCTGGAGCAGGGCACAATGAATGTTATAGGGTATTCAAAATGATTTATAGTGATGAATTTTTTAATGTTATATATTGATAATGATATATTGAGGGAGTGAAAATTCAAGGAAGGTATCAAACATTCATTTCTTTATTAGGTCAATGTTTTCAAGTTAAAGATTATTACATCAATAGTGAATCAGTAGCTGATTATTGAGATGAACCTGAGGGATGATGGGGGTGCAGAGCAGGTTAGTGCTACCACTCAACCTAGTGGTTTAGATTTCAGTTTCATAATGTGACATTTTGAGGCTTCCCATGAGGTGGGTACTTTACTGGATGCTAGTGATGGTAGTAATTTTTTCTATGACCAGTGTGAGATATGGGAAAATATGAGAAATCAATATGATCAAGACCTAGTAGAGTGCTAAGCTTATGGAAGGATGGGCCATGTACTACAGTTTTGTAGGAACTTCTCTCTAGAAATTATTGGAAGGGGTCAGCTCTAGCTCCATGTTTAAGATCCGGTTTTCTAGATCCAAGTTATGTTGGAAGATGGAGAGGTACCAGTCATTGAAGACAAAATAGTGGTTGTATATGAGGAATCAAAGTACCAGTTGTACCTAGATGGAAGATTGGACTTTATCTTGGTAGTGAGGTAGTTATACAGTGTTGTGGTTTATGATAGATATATTTTGTAAAACCTTAACTGTAGTATAAGAGCATCAAGTCATCTATGGTGAGAGATATGATCTTAGAAGCCTATACAATTGTATATACTCTTTCTTATATAGGTGTCTCTTATAATTAAACATATGTACCTTTGGGGGAAAGACATGGTCTTTTTGGATATCATTCTAAGGGAGTTTTTACACTCAATACTGTATTGGGAATCTGATCTGAGAGTGTATGCTAGTGTAGATAGTTCCCCCTTGAGATTGGTGGGTGTCACTTTATATGGAATAGTTTTTCCTTGAGATGATAGAGTTTTACATAATTCTTGTGATGGACTAACTAGTTGCTTATCGATTCTATGTCTATTTCAATTGAAGGAGGGTGACCTTCAAATCAATAGAGGGTGGAGTTTTTCATCCGAAGGGAAATGGGACTTCTAGGTGAGATGATCTAGGATAGAGCATCATGGGATAGGTAGGGTGACTAAAAAAGCTTGTAGTTTGTACATAGATGATCAGGGATCACATCATGATGATTTCCATCCAGTATTTGATCATTTTAGGGATGTTTTCCATGATGATTTTTGGCTTTACCTCCTCCAAGAGAAGTGCAATATCCATTTATCTATTTTCAGGAACTACAACAGTATTCATTAATCCTTACAGTATAGCTACTACGGAGTTACTGGAGATCAAGAGAAATCCAGAGGATTTAGAGAAAAAGTGGGTTTTATGACTAAATAATTCTCAATGAGGTTACTTGGATATTTGTTCGAGAAAAAAAGATGAAAACCATTTGTTATGTGTGGATTATTAGATATTGGACTAGTTGATGGTTAAGAACCTGTATCCCTTACCATAAAGAGTTGAAATTTTTTATTAGTTTTAAGGAGCTTGGGGTGTCATGAAAGATAAATTGATATCTAGGTATCATCATGTGTGTATTATACCCACAAACATATATACCTCATTCATATTTTCATAGTAGGTATGGTCTATATGAGTATCTGGTTATGAATTTTGATCTCATGAATGCACCAACAGTTTTCATGGTGTAGATGAAGTGAATTTTACATCTTTATCTAGATAATTTTTTGTGGTATTATTGAATGATATCTTGGTGTATTATCACAATCTTCAAGACCATGAAAAACATCTTGATATATTGTCGGATACATTAAGATAGAATAAGTTATATTCTAATCTCACAAAGTGCAACTTTTTGATTGACATGATTCACTTCTTGTATCATATTATCTCCTATATAAGAGTATCAGTTGACATAGATAAGGTGAGGGATGTAGTCTCATGGGATTATCCCAAGAATATCTATGATATATCGAGTTTCATAGGGCTATAAGGATATTAAAAGAATTTAATAATGTTATTTAAATATTATAATCACCTCTGATGGGATTTACTATGTTGGTTTTGATGTTTTTATGGAATGATACCTATGATACATACTTCATGGAGCTTAAAGGGATAATAACTTCATCACTAGACCTGATTCTTCTATATCTAGGAAGACTCTATAGTATGTATTGTGATGAATTATTTATTAGGATAGGAATAATTATGATGTATGGGGATAGATTCATGGCATAATGTTCTATATAGTTGGGGCCACACAAAAGGAATTATTAGACACATGATCTCGAGTTAGCGACAATTGTTCATGATGTGCACTGTTTGAGACATTACATACTAAGAGAGTGTTTTTGGGGTAAAAGGGCCACAAAATCCTCATGTATATATTTACATGGTGTGATCTGGAATTTATGGCAGTGAAGATGGGTTGAGAACCTAGATTATTTTGACTCTAATCTTGCCTATATGACTAGAATGGGAAATCAAGTTACCGATGCATTATATATGAGTAATCAAATATATGATGTCTAGTAGGCTAGTAGTGGATGGAAACTCATGGATTTGTTTTCAAATATGTACTTAGTGGTTTAAGAATGTTGTGGATAGAATTTTCTCTCATCCATCGATATGACCTCTACCCTTATGGATAGACTAAGGATGAGGCAACTGTCATATTGTGAGGGCCTAATCATATGGGAGAGAATGGAAGGTGAGGACCCTCCTACAAGTTATACTATGTGTGGGGATGAAATATAGTGTATACATGGTTGAATGTGGGTTCTAGAAGACATACACGAAGAGATGATGTGGGAGTTTCAAGCCTAAGTTTGGCCTATGCATCCCTGATGACGATGTTTCATGATTCACATCACCAGTATTCGTGGTCTTTGATGAAATATGAGATATATGGCTTCATTAAAAGGGGTTAAACCTATTAGCAGGTGAAGTTGGAACACATAAAACCAATGAATAATTTACAATAGTCACCCATTTCTGGGTGAAAACCGAATGATGTAATGATGAATTTTGGGACATGTTTTTTGAGGTTGCCTGGAGTTAATTATTTTGTTTTTCTTCTATTGATAGGATCTTGAAGGATTCAAATTTTTTGTCAAAAATGGAGACCTTATAAATTTATGAGCTTGAGAGGCAGTATATCCATGAGATATTTTGATTTCATGTGGTTCTTAAAATCATTGTATCTGATACGGATTCCTAGTTTAAATCTAGTTTCTAGAAGATTTTGTTGAGGTCTTTTGGTACGCAGGTATTTCTGAGCACAAAGTAACACCATCAGACTAATGGAAATTCAGAGTGCATGATTAAGGATATCAAAGAAATGATACAAGAAAGAATGTTGTATTTTTAAGTATCTGGGGAGAGGCATGTTTCCCTTGATGAGTTCACCTATAAAAATATTTATCATGATAATATACTTCTAGAACATTCTGATAAATTGTATAGTAGGCCATATTTGTCACCCGAATACTTGTGAGAGGTATGTGAGGAAACATTAATGGATCCTCGTTTCTTGTTGGAGACTTTTGAGAAGGTCTAGGTGAACAATAAAGTGGATATCTACTACAAAATATTGATATAAATCTTATGTTGATCGTCGTTGATGACCTCTAGAGTTCATAGATGGGGATTGGGTCTTTTTACCTCTTTCATCGAGGATAGGATATAGATGGATTATAAGATAGGGTAATATATCACCATACTAAGTTGGGCCATTCAAAATTCAGAAGTTTTTTTGGGTCGACACCCTATCAGTTTTAATTACCTCAATCGTACCGGGCCTTGCACGACATATATCATGTATCTAATCTGAGTTGTTATCACTCAGAAACATATCACACTTTACATTCATAGGACTTCTATCTACATTTTTATCTATAATTTTCAGATCATCATACACATGTTGTTGATAAGATGATAATGTTTATCCATGTCCTGACAGTTCCACTAGTATGGGTGCTAAAGAAGAACATCAATTTACCAAATGAGACTTGTGAGTAGAAGGACGATGTACATGCTAAGTGGCTCGAGTTATTGTCATTAAATTCCTGACCACCCATGAAAGGGAAATTCATGGGTGGATTTATTTATAAGGGGATGATTATAATATTAGGTTTTCTTAATGTAATAATATATTCTGTTTTTTAGTTTAAATTATTTTTTATGACCTAGTGTGAGTACCCATTGAGGTCATTCGTGTATCAGGGGTAGTTTGGAGAATGGGAAAAAAATTCTTGGAGAAACAATACATTCCACATGATTAGTAGAAATATTTTTGGAAATGTCACTTGGTTACTCTAACTGTTCGAGGCCTAGATTGGGGGGTGGAGGGGATCAGATATTTTGATAAACCCTGCATCCTTAGGCACACGCCCATGTAAGGGCCTCTAAAACTTTTGATAGACCCTTAGACACTATTTTAATACAGTTTTCTAAATCATGCTCAATAACCATACACAGTCCCCCCCTTAAGTAGTGAATGATGCACATTTGGTGCACAATTTGGCTAATCCTTCAGCTAAACCAAGTGGGTAAGTATTTCTAGGGGAAAGTACCATTATCACTTAATGAGTATATAATTTGAAACTGTTTTTCTTTTCTCCTCTTTTGTATATAAGATCACTATTTGGAGCTCCCATTATATACAATATATATGCTTTGATCTCATTTCCCCATCTAAACTCATATTTGAATGTCATGCATCTCATGGGATCCACCTTAGTGAGTACATTATTCCTCACATAACATTATTTTTTTCCTTGGTATTAGATATACTATTTATATGTGATATAATATGGAAGATTTATAGGTTATTCAAACATTAATTTTTTTTCTTCTAATCTTGATAAAATAAGAAGATGATACTGGATGAGTTCTCTTCTAAAAACCAATAGTTAGTGGTATATAACATTCCTTCATTGTTTGGTGTTTTATAAGAATTATTTCAATTTTTCCATGAATTATAATTTGTATTAGTGTACCGAAAATGAATTGAATTCCATGGTTAGATTAATTGGAACCTATTTAGGATTCCCTTGATCCACCTGAGAATATTGGAGGTTGTTTCCCCAACTATGTCCACCAATGGGTTGCATATTTTTTTACAATTTTTTTATAATACTAGTGGTGTGTATGGGAAATTTTCTAGTTATATGAATCCATTTTAATCTTATTTAAATATTTATTGAATTTAATGATTAGGAGAGTGTAGATTAATCATTTTCAATGTTTTTCTATGATGTGATTTTTATTAAATGTTTAAATTGAAATTTTTATATGTGTTGGAAGAACCCATGGAATGTGATTAAATTTGAAATGATGAATGATATAGATGATGATTGATTATGGTAAGGGATTTTGTGGTTGATATACCATGGATCATAATTCCATATGACGCAATGGATGTTTCTTTCATGGGTCTTGATTGTGACAATGTATGTCTGGGATTATGTCTTCATTGGGTAATGATTATATAGGTTTCCTTGGGGCTTTCTACCCCTAGGATCCAGGTTTATTGGGCTCATTGTAGACATGGACTATTGACATGCTCCTTGGACCCCACCTATGTTAATACAAAGTTTCCTTCAAGACACTCCGAGGACTCAACGTGGATTCATAGGCCTTTTATTCATTGGATCCGAACCATTGTGGTATGTTAGTTTTTATTTCATGGTGTGACCATTGTGGATGACCTATTTAAACAACATGGTTATGTTGACTGTTTTATACTAGATTATACAACATAGTCATGGTGGATATTGTAAAATTTTTTATCAGGTGTGGGTTTGGTGGATGTTTTTTGTGCATTAATGATATCCTTGGTAGGTATATCAAATATCTATTTTTATACTGCACAAGGTGGATTTTTTGTCTCTATTTTTACCAATTCCCTTTTCAATGGGAGCCTAACTAATGTTTTATATGAATCCTTTTTTATCTTGATAGTATCACATTTCAATTATTAATTTACCATGTTAATTTCACTTCTATTACTGATACAACATTGGAATACATTTACCATTGATTTGGAATGTTATACATATCTTAGATTTTTTATATACCCCATTGGTGGTGGGTTACTGAGTATTATCTCACACCCTATTTGGGAAGCCATTGGGTACCCAGAAAGACATCATGGATAATAGTAGGGACCATATAAAGAACCCATAGTATGATGAATGATTCTTTCTATTCATAGTATTATGGTAGCACAAGATTGATATAGGATCACAATGCTATCTCAGATAGTTTTTTTGGTATATTAGTTATTTGGATACATGTATTATTCTGGATACTTGTACAACTATATTACTTCTTTTTAGAGAATTTATAAGACATGTATTTTTTGTGTATGATATTTATTTTGTTAGTTTTTATTTATGACAGTATTCTGGATGATTTATCTTGTTCTAGTTATTTATCTAATTATTATATTGATCAATATTGTTACTAATACTATGTTATAATATAATATGTTGTAATAGTGTCCCCATAGACACACCCTAGTTCCTCACTGCTAGTTAGATGCCTCTAGTGTATGGGGATGCACACATCAGGCCATGAACCCCACCATCTTAGGGAACTATTTAGGGGAATCCAGGTTGGAATGTTACAAATTAAATGTGCATTTTTATCTATAGTTTAGTGTATTACATACCACTAGTAGATTTCATGTTAAAAAATAAATACCACTAAATTATCATCATGGAGATTTTTAAAACAATTTATGGGATACATTGCATAACACCCATGCATTTTATTGATATTGTAAAATATTCTCTGATAGGACTTGAGTTGCTATAATCTATAAAAAATATGGTACAAGTGATCCAAGAGTGGATGATGACAGCTTAGATCCACCTGAATACCTATATATACTGATTAGGAAGTCCTTTAAAATTCTAAGAGGGTGATCATGTGTTCTTAAAGGTATTTACATGATGTGATTGGTGGATATTTGGATGTGTGGGGGTGGGGGTAATCCTTCCATTATTTTTAGAGTACTCTTCCAGATTTTTCATAGGTGGAATATTTTTCATACTACTAAGTGCTACAATCATAGTTAAACAAGTGTCAAAATTCCTTTAATGTGTCATAACAAAGGAGTTACATGCATGATCCATTAAATATCATTGAATTCGTAGATATGGATGATAAGGATAATTATACCTTCTTGGAATATATATTTATGACTCTACATCTGTAGAAGAAGACCCTTCATGGTTGTGAGATACCATTATTGCATGTCTTGTGTTGGTATAGGGAATTTAATGAGAGATCATATGAATATGAGGGTAAGATGTGGTATTAATACTCTCACATTTCTTATAAGGTCAATATTTTTGGGATAAAAGTCCTTGATGGTAGTGTGGGTAATGATTTTTCATGGATTTGCATATTTGAATCAATTTTTTGAGTTGAAAAGTATATTTATAGTAGTAGTGTTTTAGTTTTATACATGTATTTTAATCATACATATTGGTGATTATGGATGAAATAGGAGATGTGTGGCACCTTCAAGGTATTATAACAATCGAGAAATAAGATGTGTTAAGTTATCAATTATCTTATACAAGAGGGAGTATGGAATTATGGTATGTGTTGTTTCACATCCATAATCTATGTTTGACTGAGGAAGCATGAGGTTTAAACCATGTTTTCCAAATGTTTAAGTATTTTTTATAACCACTTGTGTTGTTCCTCAATGGGTGTTGGCCCATGTGATGTTACAAGAGTTCACTTATTTATCCAAGGAGTAATGGAGGGAATTTGTTTTTCAATGGATTTCATATCTCTAGATGAATGAGGGATACATCAATATGATTATACCATGTAATTATAGGACTATATTAACTTATATTTAACATATCATTATAGCCTATATTACTCCCTGATAGGATTGATGTATAATTTCAATAACAAAATTACTTGAACCGAATTTATCTGGGACTTTTATTTCTTTTATCAACCTCTAATATTTTAGTGGATCATTTTTACCCCTTTTTTCTGGTATAATAAATAAAAAATTATGATCATGTAATAATCCCTTATAACATTCATAGTGTGTATTCATGTAACATCAATCAATGAGTTCTACTATAGGGAACTTATTTTATTTCGTTCTCTTTTACTTAAATGTTAAATTATGAATCTTTCCACTATTAATCATTTAATTATTATATCACAGTAGATAATCCCTATTAATATCATAGAGAATTTTTCCATTTTTTAATCATAACCTTGTTGGTTAGTTTCTATAATTTGATATTTTATTCCATAATCATTCTACTTGATACCCTATTTATTCTCATAATTTGACCAAGAAGAATCCATGGGTTGTTTATGACAGTGTATTAGAGAGTTGCATATTGAAATAGTGGAAATTAATTATTACAATAGTACTAATTATAAATGATGATGAATATTATTTCGTACTCAATATTGTCACATTTAACCATGAAATAGGATTTCATTATGTAACATAGGTTCTTGTGAATTTCCCCTAGAAACCATGAGAGAATCATTCCACAACACTATATATTGTGTCACGACCACCCTCTTTCTCATAATATATAAGATAAAGGGTTACTGTAATGAGGTTTGAGTGAATATTGTAATGATTTTGTTATCTTTTAGTTATTCAAATTAATGTCATGTTGTGGTGTAGAGTTTCTGGATATGATGTGAAGTTGATAGTTATAGGGTGGATATATAGTGACAACATGTTGAAGGTTCCTATGAACATCTAAAATAATTTTAAAATTTTATTGAAAAATGATACCACTTGGTGAGGAATCACAACATGGAAATATCTCTTACTCTATGATTTTTTGGGACTTAGAACGAAATGAATTAATATGATACCTTTGTAAACATATACATATCTTTTCTCCCATATTTTTTATTTGGGAATTGAGATTGCGTACCCTTGGAATTTCCTTTTTGAGCATGATGGTGCAGTGCTTTTGACCACCAAAGGAATTTTATATTTTTTTTGGATAGGTTTAGGATTTATAAATATTTGGTTAATAATGGTCATCATGTGGGACAAGAAGTGATCAAAACTCACATCAGTACTCTTCAAAATGCATGTTAGTGTTAGGGAATAGTTCCCTCATACTATTTTATAATTTAGTACACCCACAATTTCATATGGTGCTGGTATTCTATAGTTGAAGAGTAGAGTTTATACACCCCTTCAACCAACAAGGCAGGGGTCCTCCATAGGGTTAATGATTTTGGTACCCCTGATCGATGTTGCTTGAATTCATCGGGGATTGAGTCCTCTTTTTATTAAGTGATGAAATCAATCATTCAATGATTGTATTTCAATGGGATAAGGCCCTCTATATAAGATTTGGTACAACCTTGGACATCCATTACCATGATATGGAATATGCCTTTCACTATAGGTAGTGAGAATATATGAGATTGTTTAAGTTGGATAGTGTGATTTTTTGGGTCTCTTAGGGTGACTTATTTATTTCCGAAGCGATGATATTAATGAGTGGGACTTGGTATCTCATGTTCTCTAACATAAAATCATGTATTAGTTAATAATTTCATATTTTACTTCCCTATGTAGGTTATTCATTGGCTTTATGTTTTTTAGATGACTAGGATCTATATTTATTCATTTATGGTTCTTGGGGAATATTATTGGGCATGTATATACTCACCCCATCATTTTAATTTCACTTGAATGTGTCATTTCTTATGAATATGACATATAATATGGTAGAAAGCATTGTAGAATTAGTATTGGTGGAGTAAAATCATATTGGTACTAATTTTGATTGTAGTTCATGGAATGATTTAATTGATAGTTTATTACAGAGATCCCTTCACCTCAGAATTTAGTTTGGTTTACCCTTTGGTTCTTTAGGAATTTATTTTCTCCATTTATATAATTGTTAATGTACATGTTACTTTACTATGGATTCTAGAAAGATTTTATGGAATTTATACATGGTCCATTTTGTTAGTTATCTATTATTATATTATTTTTTTCTTGTGTAGAGAGTAGTGGTTATGTACAAGAATATTTGGCTAATTTCTTCCATCTTATGAGATATAACTACTATGTTATTGTCACCATCCACTAAACTATTAAAGGTAGGTGTAGTGTGTCACACGCAGATTACAATTAGTCTAGGTGAGGCCCCTGTGGGTTGGGCTATGTCACCTTACCTAATTCTTGATGGAACTACCACATATATTAAAGAGGAATGAGAGGGAGATTCTCTCTTATCATGGAGCCCTCCATGGGCACTAGAAAATAAATAGGGAGGTGGATGTTTCTCCCTCTTAAGTCAATTTTTCTTATAATGATATTTTAAATATTTAATAATAAATATAATAATATTGAAGTGAAATTTTATAAATATCTAAAAACCACTAATTCCATCTAAAAATAATTATATTTATTTATATAGAGTTTATTAAAGACCATAAATATACACACACCCACAAAACTGAGTTATTCAAGCCTCATCCCTCCCTAAATGTATTATAAAGCACCCACAATGACATATTTAATATTAGGTGGCCCAACTTCCATATAAATTGAATGATAATAATGATTATGACAATGATAATGATGATTATGATCATTATAATAATAATTCTACATTTTCATTTCCATAAAAATATCACTAAAATATATGTATATTATAATTATATCAATCAAAAATAAAAAATAACTTACACATTGATTTTATAACCATAATAAACAGTCCAAAACCACTTAATAATAATCCATAAATCAATCATAAATTGTATTAAGAAGTTATGACACAAGAACTAATGATTACTGTCAACCTATAATATTGCATAGTCTTACATGGTATTTTGAGACCCTGCATATAATGTGTCATTCTTATTGTGTCAAATAATCAACTCTACACATTCACCATATGTGGTTTCTGGGATAGATCATAAGATATTCATTACTATGAAATTATATAAATTATAAAATATATTACTGGTTTCATTACAAATATACCATTGTAAGTAAATTATCCATAAATATAAAAGTATCATATTGCAAATAAATTAGAGAGTTGGTGCATCGGTTAACACATATTTACCCTCGTGTCATTTCTTGTGCATCTCTTACATCAGGCCGGACATTTGGTATCATAACATATACTTTCGTGAAAATATTATTCATTTTTTATCAATTAATTTTCGAGAGAGAGTATTATTAGAATCATTAATTTAAATTATTCTCTAGGATCTAGGTTTTTTTCTTTATTTCTACCATTTTTTATTGATGATATATGTATAGAGTATAACTAACAGAGATACACAATTTTTTCCTATCATTTATGGATAAGGATTTTATCTATGGAAATAGAATATGGTTCCATGATATCTAACTATAGAAATTTATGTTTTTGATATCATCATGGATAGTCCACATATTCCAAAATTTGGAAATATAAACGCATTTCTTGATAATAATAATATTAAATCTAAGGTGATGGAATTCAATAGGATTATAAGGTCCTAGATTTCCATGATACCATTTTATGCTATTTGTTATGTGTTCAGGGAGTGTTTATAGTTCTTGATGGTGGTCTTTAGGATAATATAATGATATAGATAACAAATTTTAAATTTATTACTAGAATATTGAGTCTTGGTGTGGGCTTATGTGTCCCATATTGAAGGGATGAATAAATAATAGGGTAGTTCTAGAGTTCGGTATACTACACCACTGATGGTAGAGTCACAATGAAAATTTTTATATCATATAATGATTAAAATTTCATAAATTGGGAGTAAAATCTCTGAGGGTTGGGAATCATGATGTTCCAATGAATAAACCTTGTTGCAAAATGAAATATACGTTCCATGACATGGAGTCCTCAAGGATGATTTTTGTTATGTTAAAAAACATAAATTCTGAAGGAAAACCTTACATTAGGATTAAAAATACTATGTATTTTTTCATCCTTTTTTAATAGTAGTAATATGGTGTATTTTGACATGGTATGTAGTTTCTTGGGTGAGGTTTTTTATTTTCATAAAAGACCTATAGGACAAAATCATGATGTAATGCACCATAGGGACTAGGATTTCTATTTATGAGGTTATAGATCAAGGGTTTAATTGTGATATTATTTTTTGGTTATGAAGTGATAGTTCCTCGATCATATTGAACTAAAATATTGACTACGATTTAAATAGGGGTGATATATGAGGTCACCGTGTGGATTTCAATATTTTATTAGAGATTTACCCATCATGGTATAACCGTTACTTATCAATGCAGGGATCATTAAATTCTACCTCCTATATAAATTCTAATTCTCATTCAAGTATCTATTATCTCAAATGTTTGCTAATTAGTGGTTCTTCTTTGATGTAAATTGATGCATTTTTAGTGTATTTTTTATTCCTATATTTAATATATTCATCATTGGTGAGACACGGTGAGATTATACTACATTTTCTTTAGTTTTCATCATATCTTTATTCCTAGTGGAGTTTTGGTGTTCTTTTGTTATAAATTTAATTATCCTTATAACATTTTTGGGTAGATTATATCATTGTTTTATAGGTGAAATAATCATTCCTCATGTGACCTTGGATTTTTTATCATCTTTTATTTCCTTTCATGTCTAGTCATCGAGATTCTCCAATTTAGGTAAGGGATTTCTAATTATTCCTCTTATCTTTTGAAATTAATATTAATTACAATGTTTAGTAATATATCAAGCCTTATTTATCCTTATATATTTTATCCCCTTTAAATATATTTATATTTATGAATTTTGATTATAGAGTCATGATACAAATGAATGGAATTACCATCATTCAAATTTATTTTAACCCACCATTTAAATCATGTGATCCATGATTCATATATAGAATTATCCTTTGGTAATCTACCAACATAAAAAACGCCTCTTGATATGATATGATTATAACCTTTCATATCAATCGATAGTGATGGTTCAAACCATGATAGGGATTTTTTTTCTATATGTCTTTATATTATCTTACTATTCTATTGGGTCTGATGGAAATTTAGTCCTAAGGGATACGTTATATTATTCTTCTTATTTTAGAATACATAAATTTAGTATACAATATTATTTTATTTGGATTTATGAATTTCATATCTTTAATTTTCTATAATAGTATAATTACATTACATGTTGATATTTTGAACATTATGAGAGTTACTGATATTCATATCCATGAGAATTGGAGAAATATTTTCTGAATTAGATTGATAAATGGAATCTATATTGACACAAATGATTTATAATGATGATTTTTATTATTTGTAAGGATTTTTTTATTTCATATATGATGTTGTACGGAGTTGATATGATTAGACTGAATCATGTGTATATCATATTTCATTATATTGGTAATTCTATATCGAGATTATATGTGTAAATGGGGAGTGATATAAGGATTTTCATTTCATATAACATTTCAATTTAAACTAACTTTATATAAATTATATCATGAACGAATGTGAAATAGAAAGTCATTTTGAATTAAGAGTGAATTTTTTAAGAGATGTCTAATGTTTTGTACATTTTAATCATATATATTTGGGTTTATTGGTTGGTTTTAGTTACAATATTGTATTTTTAGGGATTTTATCTTAGGTATCATTCAAGATTTTGGTATGATTAATGTTCTATTTCCATTTATTTAAGGAAGGTTGGTCTAATTTGGATATGGTTATGATTTTTAGGTGATTCATGGGTATTGTTGTCATATTCTTAAGAGTAGTTTTTTACATTCTGATAACTCCCTTTCCTAGAGTGAATCACTTAGGTATTGGTTTAATTATTAGGGATAGGGGTCTTGGTATTAATTTTTTTGTAGGTTTTGGTTGAGGTTTTGGGAGGCTATATGTAATTTTTTAGAGTTGTTTTAGAATAATAATATTTGGGGATATGTATAGTTCATTCAATAGTGGTTGTATTTATGTGGTGAAATTTAATTAATAATGTTATTAATATGAAATTAGTAACTAAATAATTAATAGGAATGTAATGAATCTATAAATGGGTTTTTGATAAAACAGAAAAGAAATATTTGATATATTGATGATAAATACGTGCTTACAAAATAAAGTCGTTATTATATCTATTTTTTCTATATAAATCTTCTATTATTTAATTTTGATGTTTATTCTTTTATTATATATTATTTTTTATGGATAATTATTTTCATTTATGAGTGTTATTTTTTATTCTTGAGTATCTATGATCTTATGATACTATACATGAAAGATACAATGGATTTTAGTTATGTGTGTTCTCGTATTTTCTCTAATGGATTAAGGCATAATTCATGTATCCATGGGATGTAATGGATCAATGTTATTGCATGAATAGACCTTATTGGTTGTAATTGTTTACATTTTTTATATGGATTTATATCTGTACATGATACGAAATGGATTAATGTGAATTTTTCTGGTATATATATGTTGGTTTTATGGGATCAAATATTATTGAGTTTTCTTTTCAGTTGATGGTGATATTTTCTAGTCCTCCTACTCTCTTGTTTTATAAGACAAAAAGCAAAACATCCTAATCTATAATTATGTTGATATAGAACTACTAATATGATTTGATTACCTTAGGTGATGTAGTTTAAATGGTAGTTATGTGATTATCTGATATTATATATTGGTTCCATATTTTTTTAATATTCTTAGTCAATATCCTCTAAAATATCATACCATTGAATAGTTTTTATCACTAATTTATATAATTGTAAATCAATTCCTTAATTATTATGCATTAATTAGAAAAACAATCCTACTTGGTACTCTTAAGTGTTCACCCCTTTAAATTTTTAATGAGTTTTTTTGCATGAATATTAATTAGATATCCGGGATGTTGTTTTTCAAGCAGTTTTAGTGGATTTTTATGGTTTTACATTCATTCACATTGTATTTTTATATTCATAATCATGAAGAGATATTTTTGTGCAAGGTAATTATAACGTTTGGTTCATATATTGGGTTTACTTTGGGTTATATAAACGTTTACAGGGAATATAATAGTGTAATGCCTCCCATAAATGTAAAGAATACCCTCCATGCTTAACACCAACCTTTTAATATTGTAGGTGAGATTCATGGGTTACTCTTAAATTTACTACCAACTAGTGTGGGGTTCTATTGGGGGTGGGTCATGATAGTGATACCTGCATCCCTCTAAGATAAAGAGTTGACGTGTGTAATAGGAACTAAAAAATAAATTGAATTTATATAAATAGTATTTATATATTTGAAGGTAAAAAAGGATTTATGAATATGGACAAGTCATTCTCAATTTATAGGAATTAAATTTGGGTTGGACATGTTAGTGGATGAATTATTCATTTGGGTGAATAAAATTATTTCTATGATTCCAGTTAAAAGAGATGTTCTTTAGGATTTTATTATGATGAATAAATTGATTAGAATTATCTAGGAAAGGTTTGATGCAAAGATTTATTTAGTTGATGATACAGACTTGAATGAGTGGACCTGCTAATTTTCATCTTATATTTTATATTTATTATGAATATATTATATTTATTAATGGTTTAAATATAAATAACAATGTAATAATTATTTTTATAATTTATATAAATGTATTTATAATTTTAATTAATTTCTCTGAATTTTATTATTTATTTGTAAATTAATTTTGATATTTTGAATCTATAATTTAAGATAGATTTGAATACTATTTTTAATAATTATATCAGATTAATTTTAATATAATAAGTAAAACATTAATTTAAAAATATTTTATATTACAACCTTATTTGATTTTGGTAATTTTATGATTTTTTACCCTAATTGTTTAAACAATCCTTATATATTATGTAGAATATTAATTTTTTAAATAAACATATATAATTATTTTAAATTAATAATGTTTCCTATATATCTTAAAATTTATATTCAATAGATTTTTATAGATCTTAACATAAAATTATTTGATCCACTATAATTGTATTTTAAGGTTAATTTTTTCTAAATAAAAAATATTTTATATAATGGAAAAATGTAAATCCAATCCTGGAGGCCTAAAAAATTAAATACCAAAAGAATAAAAAAACAGAAAGAGTTTTAAATTTTGGTATAAGGAACCATAAATATCAATATTTAAAATACCTACATTACTCCTTCCATTAAATTCATGTGAATCTTCCATCTTATTACCCTCTCTCCGTGTATGAATGAATTGAGTGATAAATTTATGAAACACTAATACTTTATTAAGGTCCAAACCAATGAAAAATTATTGACACCCTTTTATTATAAAAAAATTAGCAAAATCCACTAAATCCATTTCAATATGTATAATATGAATACATTAGTATGTATATATATATAAAACATTTAAAATATCTTTTTTATATGAATAGAATTATATGAACACAAATTTCAGTAATATTCTTATATGATTAATCCTTGATGATATTTAGTGACACCCACACCCAACATGTCTCCGTTAAAGAATGTAAAATTAGTGTTTATCTTCAATCCAAGCCACATAGGATTCCACTTCATTAAAACTAAAAATGTTTTTATGTTGATAAAAGAAAAAATATGATAGATCATAAACCATAATTTATGAGTGAATGAAGAATGAAATTCAAATTTATATTATAATTTTATTTGAATAAAGTAGTTAGTGATTTATACATGAGAAAGTGAAGAGAAATATTTACAAAATTAAATAAAGCATAATAATATGGTGTCCAAATAACCCATCATACAAAAAAATATATACTCCCAGAAAACTTTTATATGAGTTGGATTCATTAATAAAATTACATAAAAATTATTATTAATCATATGTATATAGTGTAATTTTCGTTTATCACTACTCATTTGAATGATCTATGAAAAGTTTATTCATCTTGGGTTATTTTTCATCAGAGTTGTGTAAGGATAAATATAATTTGATATCAACAATATGATAAATTATACTGGCATAAGAATAAATTTGAAAGAATAGGCCTCATAAATGATTAAAATCTTCGATCATATATGAGCGAACATATGATGAACCACCATTTTAAGGTAAAAATATTTCATTATAGATCCACATAAGACTAAAAATTATACATGTGTAAAAATATATCAATGTGACTCATATAGAATAATATAATCAATATAATATTTAAAGTATGAAAAAAATGTTTAAGTGAAATTAGTATAATAAAATATAATAGTTAGAAAAATAATCTAAAAATTCATGCTCTTAAAACATGAATCGATATGATTGTATTGACTGATGTTTTTTATAGGTTGAAATTTTCAAGATGTTTGAATTTCTCATTTGTGAATGGAACAAATCTAGAATATTATTTCGTAATGTAATTATGGGAGTCAGAAAATATAAAAGTGTTATTTTTAGATGTACAATGTGGTCCCAAAGGATCTTAAATGGTTATGGGAGTGTCCCTAGGGTTTAGGATCTGAAATGGATGTTTTAGGGAAAAGAAGTCGAGGTGCCTAGTTGTAACATTGTTTGTACTAACCAGAAGGCTGGTTTTTTATGAGTTCATGGTTTGGTTAACAAGGAGAACTGGACAAGGAATCCATGAAACGTGGTGTTGAGGTTATAGGAGAGTCACACAGTTGGCACACTATTTGTCTAGTCGTGTGGTGAAATCGTGTGAGGTAAGAGTTCTTAGGGAGTAGTTACTCTTCATGGTTGGAAAACTCTATGAGGAAAACCATATATCATTGAGGTTCTTAGATAGTGGAATCATATGATTAGTTTATGGTTAGCCAAACAGTGTGGCCAAACAGTGCGTCTCATTAAATGGGATGGAAATGGCTATTTTCCTCTATCTCATTTATCTTTTATACTCCTCTCTTCTGCTCTATTTCAGCACACAATAACTTCTTGGGAGATCCTTCTTTATCCCATATTTTACTTGGGATATATTCTTCATCTAGTGTTGGAATCGAATTTTTTTGTTTACATTTGATCACCATTGGTTATTTTATCTCTCTTCCTATTTCTTATATCATCTTATTTTTCTATATTGGGTTTCATTTCCATTTGAGATTATATTCTTTATTATCAGAGAGTTTTATATGTCTTTATTTTAAATCATTCCATTTCAAATCAATGGCCAATAATAAATGAGAAAATCTTCCTAAGCATGAGGTAGATGGTCTACATGTTTTACCTTAATGTCCCTCATGTTTATAGTATGTTTTCATTGTGCTAAACATTGACCTTCCTACATGTTTCCCCTAAAATTAATAAAAAATTTAAATAAATGGTCATTATTTATATATATGTTATAAAACATTCTTATAAATAGTGGGGAGGATGTGACCTCAACTTGGATCAAACCATTAGTAAATCAGATTACATACCCTCATTAGGAATTATATTAATTGACTTAAACACCAACTATGTGTGTTTGAGTTGACCCCTATAATGAGAATTGAGAAAGTGATGATAAATGAATTGCATGGATTATATTTATTCTTGTATACATACATTTCCAATGTTAAATTATGAATTATTCCCTTGGTTTGAAAAATTAATTACATTGAATGGTGGATTTTTTTTAATTTAGTGTTTTCATCCTTACTTTAACAATGTGACCAAACCACCCCATTGGGGGCATTGGGATTGTCACTTACTAGTGGGATGGTGAGATTAGAATAATGAAGTCCCTATATTATGGGTATATCTCGCATGGTCTTAGTTGGTTATTAAATGACATGTGATTATATCAGTTATGCACCTCTAGCGATACTCAGGTTTCTTATATAGAAAAACATAGATGAGATAATAGGTAGAATGAAATAATATTACACCATAAGAGATACTTGGAATAATAATACTAAATTACATTGATGTTCTCATAGATTTATTGGCATTATGTATTCTTTGATTGATACCTGGATTCCTGATATAGAATTCATTGGATGAGATAAAAAGATGACTGAGATTATTTGCATCATGGGATATATATGGATCCATGAAAAGAAATTCATTTAATGGGATCATAGGTTAAATTAAATTGTATCAAGACATGCTTGGCACTAAGGTTCTGATTCTGAATGCAGGTCCAATTATATTATGTTATGTCTAATTTTTAATTTAATTACTCTCAACTACCAAAAATGATAAATTTAGTGAAACAATTATAACCTTTTATGATCATCATTGTATATATATATATAGATATTTTGGTTTCTCATTGGGTCCCACATGACTAGTGTTTCACATGGATTCCTGAGTTTAGAGTCTTGGGTTCTATTCCTATTCTTATTTACTATAATATTAGAGATATTATGGCTTATGATGAAGTAGGTTGTATAGCATCCCGCCTTTTTATAAAATAAACATTCATTACATTACACAAAACTGAGGATCTTTAAGGTCTAGTGTCTTGGAAACCAGGAACATAAAACATGAAAACAATATAAAACATTCTTCTTAAACACTTGAAAGGCTTCTCCTTAATTTCATCCTAGGTTCATTACTGCATCTCATAACCTGGGGACATACATCAAAAGAAAGGGTGAGCAGAAGGCCCAGTAAGGGAAACAAGAGGAACATTTTACATGTGAACTTGAGATACTTCAATAAGTACATGAAAAGAACTTTAAGGCATGAGAATGAAATCATGAGGCATTTCATAATAAAAATAACATTTCCCATAACTTGAAGATGTGGCTACATCATTTAACATAGACAATCATGAACATATCACCAAGGTCCATCCCCAAGGTGTCTTTTGAAAATTACCAAGGTTATTCACCAAGGTATCGTGAAAATTGTAATCTCTAGTGGTTACATCATTACCCAATGCATTGGAGCGCTATCAGGGCGAACCCTTAAATTTTCCTTTATTATCATGTGAGCCACATATATCATCATCAAAATTACTTAAATAACCCATATAGCATAAAATAAATGGGTTTTATTTCATAATCATAACGTTTTAAAAACTGCTTTAAAGACATGATCTTTACGTCACTTTAAACCCACGGAAAGGGAAAGCGGGTCTCATGTATGTAAATCCCAGAATTTAAAATAGAAAATTTTGATATATATGTGAATACCCTTGTAGAAATAAGAGCTTTGAGTATTCACTTTATAACATAAAATAATTTTGAGAAAAGAGAGAGGCATTTTGAGACGAAAATTCTGCAGCATAACGGCTATGTTTCGGGGTTTTAGAAAACATTGAAAAGAGAGGGGAAATGGGTCAACCACTCACAATTGATCCATAAAACAGAAGGGGGACAGAATAAGAAGGATATATGGACATGGTAATGAAGTTTTAAGGACATAACATTTGAAATTAAAAACATGGAAGTAAGACAAAAAATTAGATTTCTCTTATGAAAATTCGGCAGCCTAACGACGTCACTTAAACTTCAATAAAAATGAATTTAAAAGATTAAATAGGGTCTCTAATAATATGATCATAAGAGATCAGTATGATAGATATAGAGATCATACCCCAACATAATAAAAAGGAATTTGAAAGACTTGAAATGAAAATCGAACTTGAAAAATGAGAAGGGTGAAAGAATCCCTTAAAAATTCGGCAGCCTAACGGCGTCACTTAAACATTCATAAAACGAAATGATGAGAGTAAGAGGGGATCTCTCATCATATAAAAATGAAAAGGGAAGTAAGAGGAATATAAGAGAACATCCTCTCATATAAGAACATGGAGCATAAAAGGAATGACATAAAAGAGATTACATGAAAAGAAAGAGAGGGGTCGGATCCCTTACCTTAAAACGTGACTCTTGAAACTCAATGTTTTGGACCTTGAGGGCTTGGGGGCACCTTGGGAGGAATCCTTGGAAGGTAAGAAGACCAGAAATTCGTTGGGGGAGAGTTGGGAGTGAAAACTAAATGAGGAAAGGGTGGGTATTTATAGGGAAAGTGAGGGGACAAGGCATTAATGGCCAAGGGACACCTCACATGTGCTTTTCTCAAACCCATGTGCTCTCCCTTGGCATTTATCATGGAGTTAGGCCACATGGGGCCCCCAAAACAATAATTCATCACCCTTGGCCTGCCAACCCTTGAAATATCTCATGAAAGCATCCTGACACAGTTATGATGTCATTAAACGTACCGAAACCCTAAAACTGTATTTTTACTATTCACTGAAAATTCAACTTTCTCAGAATAATCCCAAAATTTCACCTTAACCAAATATCAATGCTCTGATTTCAAAAATGAAATCCATTTTATAAAAATAATTTTCTAAATATTTTTAATTTAATTTTTTTAAAAAAACACTATTCATCGAAAATTCATTTTTTTCAGAAAAATCCCCAAAAATTACCATAACATAATATCGATGCTATGAGTTCAAAAATAAAGTCATTTTTATAAAAAATAATTTTCAAATTATTTTTAATTAAATTTTTAATTAAAAAACACTATTCATCTGAAAAAACTAATACTTGACTAATAATTTATGAAACCGTTATTTACCCATTTTATTGAATCACATTACTTAATCTAGGTGTCTAAATTATATTAAAACTTTATTTGAGTGAAATTAATAATCCATTTTGTCACATTACTAATCCTAAGCGTAAAATCACTATTCATAATTTACTATTCATCAAAAATTAAGTTGATCTTATTAGACTCCAAATTCCTTACTGAACACTTTTGTAGAAGACCATTTTTTGAAAATCAATACACATCATTAGTTATTTAGGGTTTACATAAATATTTTAAAATATCCTTTTTTTGAAATTCATCAATAAAATACATTCTAAAATTATCCAGACATTTGAAATTTCACAAACATCACTAAAAGAAGAAATCTCAATTCATTCGTCCCAAAGGATTACACAAAGAAGCTAGGGTCTCGTCACATAGCCCCTTATAACACCGGCATATGACCTAAGTGTAAGGTGTGCTATGGTGAGAGAATCTGAGGGAGGCTCAGATAACATTACCCTAGTAGTAATCTCTACTAACTTGAACTTCTCCCGTAGGCGTTTCCGTTCAAGCTTGACATGCTGGAGTTCGGATTAGGCTTGGTCCAAAGCGAAGCCCACAGATGCTACCTCCTTCCCAAGCTCTGATAAGTTGGCTTCATAAGGTTCGAGTCTACTGGATGAAGCCATCGCCTCCTCTTTCTGCATTAACCAATAACATCTTATTAAATCATTAAGTGTAATTTAATATACTACTCAAAACGATTGGGTCATTACATTCTTCCACCCTTAAGAAATTTCATCCCCGAAATTTATACTTGAGGCCTAGTCGAAAAGGTGAGGGTACTTTTGCTTCATCGTTTCCTCAGGCTCCCAAGTCGCTTCTTTATACTTATGATTCCTCCACAACACTTTCACAAGGTGGGTAGTCTTGTTTCGTAGAACCTTGTCTCTATGGTCCAAGATCTCCACTGGCTGCTCCTCATAAGAGAGGTCATGTTCATGTTGTACCACCTCTGGGTTCAGTACATGCGAAGGGTCGGGTATGTACTTCCTCAAGAGAGATACATGGAAGACATCATGAACATGAGCTAGGTTCGGTGGAAGTGATAGACGATAGGCCACTGCTCCTATGCGATCAAGGATTTCATAGGGGCCAATGTACCTAGGGCTGAGCTTCCCTTTCTTCCCAAACCGCATGACTCTCTTCCATGGAGAAATTCGAAGGAAGACTTTGTCACCAACACCAAACTCCAAGTCCCTTCGACGATTGTCAGCATAGCTCTTCTGCCGACTCTGAGCAGCCTTTATGTGTTGTTGGATGGCATGAACTGGTTCTGTCATCTCTTGCACGAGATCAGGCCCAAGAAGCTTCCTCTCACCAGTTTCATCCCAACAAGTAGGAGTTCTACACCGCTTTCCATATAGAGCTTCATAGGGTGCCATCTGAATACTCGCATGGAAGCTGTTGTTATAGGAGAACTCCACTAATGGGAGGTGTTGATCCCATCCACCTTTAAATTCCATTGAGCATAATCTCAACATGTCTTCGAGTGTCTGAATAGTCCTTTCATATTGGCCATCAGTTTGAGGATGATAGGCCGTACTAAAATTCAATTCAGTATTCAGAGCATGATGGAGACTTCTCCAGAATTTTGATGTGAATCTTGGGTCACGATCGGATACGATGGATAGTGGTACCCCATTCAGCCTTACCACTTCCTTAACGTATATCTTGGAAAGCTGATGCAGAGAGAAATCTTCCCGAATAGAGATAAAATGGGCTGTCTTGGTGAGACGGTCCACAATAACCCATATCTTATTGTTTCCTTTGGATGTTTTCGGGAGACCAGTTATAAAGTCCATAGTGATATTATCCCACTTCCATACTGGTATGGGTAGCATTTGTAATACCCCCTTAGGAAGTTGTCGTTCTGCCTTTACTTTCTAACACACCAGGCACCTTGTAGTGTAATCAGCAATCTCCCTCTTCATGTTATCCCACCAATAATGATCACGAAGGTCTCTATACATCTTAGTGCTTCCCGGATGTATAGAGAAAGTAGAGCTATGAGCTTCATCCATCAGTTCTTTCTTTATCTCCGGAATAGATGGAACACATAGTCTTGTACGAAATTTCAATACACCTTCTTGATCAACATTGAAATCTGGGAACTTACCATCCTTTACAGCCTCGAACTTCTCCTGCAGCAAAGGATCTTCTTTTTGAGCCTTCTTGATCTTCTCTAGTAATGAAGGTTGAGAAATCATTTGGGATAGGGTTGATGATGTCCCTTTCCTTATAATTCCCATGTCCAGTTTTACAAGATCTTTAATCAAGGGATCCCCTAGGATCCTCATTGTTGCCAGAACAATAGGATCTTTCCTGCTTAACGCATCTGTGACTTTGTTTGCTCTTCCAGGTTGATAATGAATTGAACAATCATAGTCTTTAATAAGCTCCAACCATCTCCTTTGTCTCATGTTCAATTCTTTCTGTGTGAAAATATACTTGAGACTTTGGTGGTCAGTGTATATATCACATTTCTCCCCATAAAGATAGTGCCTCCATATCTTTAGAGCAAAAACAACTGCCGCCAGCTCTAGATCATGTGTATGATAATTCTGCTCATGAATCTTCAACTGTCGAGATGCATAAGCAATTACCTTGTCATTTTGCATGAGGACGCACCCAAGCCCTTTCAGAGATGCATCACTAAAAATAACGAATCCTTCTCCGATAGAGGGTAGTGTTAACACAGGTGCAGTAACCAATCTCTTCTTCAGCTCTTGGAAACTTTCCTCGCATTCCTTTGTCCAGATGAACTTAACCCCTTTTCGAGTCAACTTGGTTAGTGGATTAGAAAGCCGTGAAATGTTTTTCACAAACCTCCTATAATATCCTGCTAAACCAAGGAAACTAAGAATCTCGGTTACTGTTGTGGGTTGAGGCCACTCCTCCACAACCATTGTCTTTGCAGGGTCAACCGAGATTCCTTCATTGGTTACAATGTGCCCCAAGAAAGCCACTTGTTGTAACCAAAACTCACACTTGTTGAACTTCCCAAAGAGCCTCTCCTTCTGTAGAGTTTTCAAAATAACCCTCAGATGATCTTCATGCTCCTCATGACTTTTTGAATATATCAAAATATCATCAATAAAAACTACCACAAAGTTATCAAGGTAGTCTTTAAAGACTCTATTCATCAAATCCATGAAAATAGCAGGAGCATTAGTCAAGCCGAAAGGCATAACAGTAAACTCATAATGCCCATATCTTGATCGGAAGGCAGTCTTTGGAATATCTTCCTTCTTCACCCTCAGTTGATGATAACCATATCGAAGGTCAATCTTAGAGAAGAATTGAGCCCCGCGAAGTTGGTCAAATAAATCATCAATTCTTGGAAGAGGATATCTGTTCTTCACTGTGATCCCGTTCAGTTCTCTATAATCAATGCATAGCCACATTGATCCATCCTTCTTCTTCACAAAGAGAACTGGTGCTCCCCAAGGAGACACACTCGGTCGGATAAACCCCTTCTCCAACAAGTCTTGGAGTTGTTTCTTTAGCTCCTCTAGCTCCACATTTTCCATTCTATATGGTGTCTTTGATATCGGTTGAGACCCAGGTACGAGTTCAATGGAGAACTCTACCTCTCTTTCTGGGGGAGGTCCAGGTAACTCCTCAGGAAATACATCCATGTATTCCTGAACAATCAGAACATCTTCAATTTGTATGCTCCCTTTCCCTTCTTCCTCATCACCGATTAACTCCATAAAGAAATCTATAGGAGGTTCTTCTAGATAGGGATCAGTTCAGGATATCTCTCCTCGGAAGATAACTGTAGGTCTTTCATTCAAGACTACTGAGATTTCCTTACTTCTGCATTTGATATTAGCATTATACTTTGAGAGGCAGTCCATCCCTAGTATAATATCGAATTCCATCATGGGAATGACTACTAGATTTGCGATAAGATTGTGCTCACCAAAGTAAACACTAGATTCTCTAAATACTTTTGATGCAAGGATAATCCCACTTGGAGTCTTGACTGACAACTCTACCTCTAGCAGTTCGGGGATTGATTCTATATTCCTTGCAAACATGGAGGAAATAAAGGAATGCGTAGAACCAGAATCAAATAAAGCACTTGCTAGTTTTGAGAGGACAACAAGAGTACCTGCTACCACATCGTTCATAACTTCAACTTCATTTGTTGTGATAGCGAAAGCACGACCTTGCTCCCTTGGCCTCTACTGAGGTTGATGGTGATTCCCCTCCACCGCCCTCGGATTTGGACATTAATTAGCAAAGTGCCCAAACTGTCCACACTTGAAGCATGTGACTTCGGGTAGGGCCAGAACCATCTTTCCTCTGTCGTTAGTGTTAGGAAGTTGAGGCTTCACATCACTACGACAATTCCGAGAAATATGGCATTCTTTTCCACACCTATAGCACTTACCACTTCCGATCAAGCAGTTCCCCGGATGCTTCTTCCCACATTTATTGCATGTGGCATGTTGCATATTCTTTCCACCTCTTTCCTGATCAAAACTTCTTCCCAGGCTTGGTTCTAGAGTTCTCTTCTTTTCATTAGATTTGTGAGACCACTGTGTCTCCCCAAACTCTAGCTCAACTTTCATAGCACTTCGAACTATTTCTTCATAGCTATCGTAGTCCCTGTTGGCTAGATTCTTCCGCAGATGAGGTCGTAGTCCGCCAAAGAATCTATCTACCTTCCCATTAGGGTCCATGACAAAGCTTGAGGTGTAATGGGAAAGCCTTGTGAAGTTCATCTCATAGCTTCCGACAGATTCGTTCTCCTTCTGCTTCAGCTCGAGAAACTCTTTCTCCATTTTCGTTCTCATGGAACGAGGGAAATAATTATTAAAGAATATTCCCCGGAACTCTTCCCACTCCATAGCTTCCATCTCTCCTCGTGGATTTGTGTTTTTGATCAGTGACCACCACTGATCAGCTTCTCCCTCTAGGCGGTAAACAGCAAGGGTGACTTTTTCTTGTTCCGAACAATGAAGTACAGAAAAGATCTTTTCAATGGAGCTTATGCATTGTTCCGCAACCAATGGGTCAGTAGATCCACTGAATGTTGGTGGTCGTTGATGCATGAAGGACTCAACAGAAAGTTGTTCCCTTCGTGGTGAGGTCGTCCTCTCAGCTTGATTCAAGTTATTACTCATAACTTGAGTCAGTTGGTTCATCATTCGCATGAATGTTTCCATTCCGGCTTCCATCGGAGGGCCGTCAGCACATGGTGCATTGCGGTCACCATCGGCATGATTTCTCCTATTTCCCGCCATTTTCTAAAAGAATAAAACCTTAGTAAGAAACTTATTTCATTTATTGATCTTTTAACTAAGACTTCATTCTTAGACAATTACACTTTTCTATAATTCCTTCATAATGATTCATAAAATGCTTGTGATTAACCAAACATATCCCCCGGGAGTGTCGTAACTAAGAGTGCAGCACGGCCCGTTATCGTGCACCAGTTCCCGTTCGAGTCTAGCTCAAAGCGGTGTTTTCGGGTTTTACCCCTATGTACATCTGTGCCAGAGCCGCCTCTACCTGCTCGTATCCAGACAGGGATGTATTTATTTGATAAACCCCTTACTCAATACTTACCAAAATACCAGGAAGTTTTCCTATATTTAAACTTTTCTATAGGGTTCTTCCTAAAGTTTTTATGTCCTACTTTCCACAAATAACTAAACCATCCTTTGATACCAACTATAGCATCCCGCCTTTTTATAACATAAACTTTCATTACATTACACAAAACTGAGGATCTTTAAGGTCTAGTGTCTTGGAAACCAGGAACATAAAACATGAAAACAACATAAAACATTCTTCTTAAACACTTGAAAGGCTTCTCCTTAAGTTCATCCTAGGTTCATTACTGCATCTCATAACCTAGGGACATACATCAAAAGAAAGGGTGAGCAGAAGGCCCAGTAAGGGAAACAAGAGGAACATTTTACATGTGAACTTGAGATACTTCAATAAGGACATGAAAAGAACTTTAAGGCATGAGAAAGAAATCATGAGGCATTTCATAATAAAAATAACATTTCCCATAACATGAAGATGTGGCTACATCATTTAACATAGACAATCATGAACATATCACCAAGGTCCATCCCCAAGGTGTCATTTGAAAATTACCAAGGTTATTCACCAAGGTATCGTGAAAATTGTAATCTCTAGTGGTTACATCATTACCCAATGCATTGGAGCGCTATCAGGGAGCACCCTTAAATTTGCCTTTATTATCATGTGAGCCACATATACCATCCTCAACATTTCATAAATAACCCATATAGCATAAAATAAATGGGTTTCATTTCATAATCATAACGTTTTAAAAACTGCTTTAAAGACATGATCTTTACATCACATTAAACCCACGGAAAGGGAAAGCGGGTCTCATGTATGTAAATCCCAGAATTTAAAATAGAACATTTTGATATATATGTGAATACCCTTGTAGAAATAAGATCTTTGAGTATTCACTTTATAACATAAAATAATTTTGAGAAAAGAGAGAGAGGCATTTTGAGACGAAAATTCTGCAGCATAACGGCTATGTTTCGGGGTTTTAGAAAACATTGAAAAGAGAGGGGACATGGTTCACCCACTCCAAATTGATCCATAAAACAGTAGGGAGACAGAATAAGAAGGATATATGGACATGGTAATGAAGTTTTAAGGACATACCATTTGAAATGAAAAACATGGAAGTAAGACAAAAAATTAGATTTCTCTTATGAAAATTCGGCAGCCTAACGACGTCACTTAAACTTCAATAAAAATGAATTGACAAGATTAAATAGGGTCTCTCATCATATGATCATAAGAGATCAGTATGATAGATATAGATATCATACCCCAACATAATAAAAAGTAATTTTAAAGACTTGAAATAAAAATCGAACTTGAAAAATGAGAAGGGTGAAAGAATCCCTTAAAAATTCGGCAGCCTAACGGCGTCACTTAAACATTCATAAAACGAAATGATGAGAGTAAGAGGGGATATATCATCATATAAACATGAAAAGGACAGTAAGGGGAATATAAAATAACATACTCTCATATAAGAACATGGAGCATAAAAGGAATGACATAAAAGAGATTACATGAAAAGAAAGAGAGGGGTCGGATCCCTTACCTTAAAACGTGACTCTTGAAACTCAATGTTTTGGACCTTGAGGGCTTGGGGGCACCTTGGGAGGACTCCTTGGAAGGTAAGAAGACCAGAACTTCGTTGGGGGAGAGTTGGGAGTGAAAACTAAAGGGGGAAAGGGTGGGTATTTATAGGGAAAGTGAGGGGACAAGGCATTAATGGCCAAGGGACACCTCACATGTGCTTTTCTCAAACCCATGTGCTCTCCCTTGGCATTTATCATGGAGTTAGGCCACATGGGGCCCCCAAAATAATAATTCATCACCCTTGGCCGGACAACCCTTGAAATATCTCATGAAAGCATCATGACACAGATATGATGTCATTAAACATACCGAAACCCTAAAACTGTATTTTTACTATTCACTGAAAATTCAACTTTCTCAGAATAATCCCAAAATTTCACCTTAACCAAATATCAATGCTCTGATTTCAAAAATGAAATCCATTTTATAAAAATAATTTTCTAAATATTTTTAATTTAATTTTTAAATAAAAACACTATTCATCGAAAATTCATTTTTTTTCAGAAAAATCCCCAAAAATTACCATAACATAATATCGATGCTCTGAGTTCAAAAATAAAGTCATTTTTATAAAAATAATTTTCTAATTATTTTTAATTAAATTTTTAATTAAAAAACACTATTCATCTGAAAAAAACTAATACTTGACTAATAATTTATGAAACCGTTATTTACCCATTTTATTGAATCACATTACTTAATCTAGGTGTCTAAATTATATTAAAACTTTCTTTGAGTGAAATTACTAATCCATTTTGTCACATTACTAATCCTAAGTGTAAAATCACTATTCATAATTTACTATTCATCAAAAATTAAGTTGATCTTATTAGACTCCAAATTCCTTACTGAACACTTTTGTAGAAGACCATTTTTTGAAAATCAATACACATCATTAGTTATTTAGGGTTTACATAAATATTTTAAAATATCCTTTTTTTGAAATTCATCAACAAAATACATTCTAAAATTATCCAGACATTTGAAATTTCACAAACATCACTAAAGGAAGAAATCTCAATTCATTCGTCCCAAAGGATTACATAAAGAAGCTAGGGTCTCGTCACATAGCCCCTTATAACACCGGCATATGACCTAAGTGTAAGGTGTGCTATGGTGAGAGAATCTGAGGGAGGCTCAGATAACATTGCCCTAGTAGTAATCTCTACTAACTTGAACTTCTCCCACAGGCGTTTCCGTTCAAGCTTGACACGCTGGAGTTCGGCTTGGGCTTGGGCCAAAGCGAAGCCCACAGATGCTACCTCCTTCCCAAGCTCTGATAAGTTGGCTTCATAAGGTTCAAGTCTACTGGATGAAGCCATCTCCTCCTCTTTCTGCATTAACCAATAACATCTTTTTAAATCATTAAGAGTAAGTTAATATACTACTCAAAAAGATTGGGTCGTTACAGGTTGAGTCGACTGGGTGTCCTATGAAAAAACCGAGTCAATATGTTTATAATAGACTTCATTGCCATATTTTTTATACCTAAAAAATACATCATTTTATATCCACAAAGAAGATGTTAATTGGAAATAATTTTTCATGTCCTACTAAGTTTTACTCTATCCCTTTGGGCCTTCGATTGTCTCCCATATAGATCTCATGATTCCAGGGTAAGGATTAGATTCTGCTTCATTGAAGATTGTACCACCTAGGCTAGAAATTAGTAAAAATTTAGTGAATGGGAATATGATCACGCTTCCCTCTAAAGACAGAGTCTTTTATTCATTTATTTATTCCTTGTTAGTATTTCCCTATTGTGGGTACTATCTGTTGTATATTTTCATCTTATAGTATGACTTATTATGTTCATGTAGGGATATTTCATGGGAAATGAACATGTTAGGAAATTTTTATTATTTGTCTTCGATTCATTATTTTAAAATACTTACATTAATTTACTTATGATTATACTATATTTAGTACTAATATAGAGAATATAGTCTCCCCATTATACCACCTTTATACCCTCACTACTAGTCGACAGCCTCTGGCATACAGAGAGGTGAACTTGAGGAGATGAGGAAAATTATGTTTAGTTATATATGTGTGAACTGAGTCTATGAAATCACAGTGATTATTTTTAGTTACATATGTGTGAACTGAGTCTCTGATATTCAGACTATGAATTCTCTAAAATTCAGAATCTGAATTCATCAATATTCAATCTTTGAATTTTCAGAATTCAGACTCCGAATTCATAAGAATTGATATTCTTAATTCCTTAGAATTTAGATTCTGATGTCTATAGATTTTACGTTCCAGATTCTTTGGAAAAATCAATCCAAATATACATGACTTATAGTGTCCAAATTATTACTTGCTTAAACTCTAAACTTTTGTTTTTCCTTATACTCTAAAAAATAGATTTGGAGAAGAAATCTTATTTAGCTTACAGTTTTTATAGTTATGAAATGTGTCGTATATTCTATTTCTAACTAACAGTGGTTTGAGTGACACATGCACATGTACCTCGGAGATTCAAAGAAAAATATGACCATTGGAGGAGGGGGCCAACCATTGGAGAAATGCCTATAAATATGTTATCATTTGAACAAGATAATTACTGATCCATCACTCTAGAGATTTCATGCTGTTGAAGTGATTTCAAGAGAGAGAGACTCTCATGCCTTGTGTGTACTGAACATATTGTTCATCTTGTGTTGTGAGACTCCGATTGTTGCTGTATACAATTGAGGACTTCCGGGTATAGGAAGACAGAGGTGTCGACTACCTTAAATTTTGAGGACTTCCTTTATTAGAGAGACATATGTTCCGACTACCATGATGTTCGAGGTCTTGCAGGGATATCCAGACAAAATCCATTATTCTTATCGAGGGATTACACTTGTGTGGGTAAGACAAACTTTCTTGAAAGTATAAATCAAGGGACCTTTATCCAAGGTTGTTGGATACCCTACTCTTTGGGTTAAAATACTTCATACTTGTTACTTGTTTTGTTTCAAGTATATATTCCGCTATATTTTGATAAAGGAAGAACGTAAATATTTCTTATACTTTCTTGTTCCTTTATGCACTCTGATTATGTAAGATTATATACGCTTTAAGGTAGAATCTTTTCTTTGTAAACATTCCTTAACATTCATTTCCAGAACCACATTTCCGTAACCTAGAAAGTTTGTAGAACAAAAAAAAGGCCGTGTGAATATACATTTTTAACCTGTTTAAACATATTTTTTCATAAGGTTAAAAATGAAAGTTTTTAAACATACAATTTAACCCCCTCTTGTAATTGAGCATCTATATTCATATTCCAATCCTAATATTGGTATAAGAGGAGGTCTCTAAAATACCTATATTCACAAATAAGTCTTCATGCTCAAACTTCTCAATGTTTTATATGTATTCCTTGTTTATAATTTTATCATTATTTAAAAAGTTTTACTATTAAAAAGTTTATGTGGAAATATATTTTCTTGTGAAACTCCAAATTTCATTTGTATGAAATTGGAAGTTACTCATTTTTGTACATCCAAGGTTATAGAAACTAGAAGAGCTATTCTTAGAGTAGAATATCATGGGTTTATATTATATTATGGAGAACCAGTGTGCAAGGTAAACAAAGGATTATGACTATTAATAACAGTTTATAATAAATGGTTGAAAAAGGTTTAGATGTTGGGGCACTTTTGGACAAGATTATAGATATCATCCCCAATTAGTGGGAATCTAATAGAACAACTATTGATGAGAATATAAAGGTATCTAAAATTACTTTTGATGATATTTTTGGAACTATTCTTAAACATGAGACAAGAATGAAAATAGATGATGAAATGAATATAAAGAAGACAGGAAATGGAAGTGTATCCTTTACTACTACTAAAGCCAAGAATCCTAAAATGGTTACAAGATCCAAGTCAAATAATGTCACTATTTTATCTGAATCAAGTGAAAGTGATCATTTTGTGAATAATCTAGATAATCCTGCTCGAAGGATGGAAAAGATAATTGGAAAGAAATACTTTTAGTATAGGTTTATGATGTAAGAAATAAAGGACAAGAAGGACTCAGAATTCACATGTTATGAATGCAAAAGAGTAGGGAATAAAATTCCAGATTATACTATGCTTAAGAAAAAGGATAGAAAAAAACATTCTCAGAGGAATAGAAAGAAGTACTACAAAGATAAATCAAAATAAGTTTTGAATGCCAGTGACACTAGGAGTGCCAGTGGTGTTGAATCTTATGATGAACACTTAGAGTATGAATCTTCTGGTCATAATAATATTGATCTACTAGCCAAATTACTCATTGAAAATCATTGTTTAATGGAAAAGGTACACAATGTTGAATCAATAATAAATTTATCCTTGAATGAAAATTAAAGTAATGATAAATACTATAATTATTCAGAAAAAGAATCTTATTCTGATAAAGATAATACAATTCATACTTATGAAGAAGTGCCTAAGACTGCTAAACTTCTTGAGAATGAAAATTCTAGTGTCACGAAAAAGCTTTATAAGGAAAATTCTAGAATTTCTATTCTTACTAAATAAGTATTAGATATTTCCAAAGATCTTGATACCAAAATTTATGATTTTTAAAGTATTTCAAAAAACCATGAGGGAGTTAATTCTGAGAAGGATAAACTTTCTAAGGATCTCGAAAATGTAATTTCAAAGAAAAATGTTTTTGAGACTAACTGTAGTGATAAAACGAATGTTTTTGAGGATAAAAACATAGTTATTAGAATGATGTCAGAAATAGTTTCCTTAAATAAGTATTTCTCAGACTTTTCCTTAGGTAACGAAATCCTTGATAAAATATACTCTCTAATTCGACCTCTAAAGAATAATCTTGGATTTGGATATACTCATTCTAAAATAATCTTTATTAATAATTATTTTGTTCCCCAAAGTGCTCAATTTTTCACTAAATGTCAGTGTGGTGGACATTGGACAAAAAATTGTTCTTTAAACAAAAAACTGTCTTTAGGTTTTCATTATGATTATTTAGTTAAGAAAATGTGGATACCTAAAATTTTGCTTTATGATGTTTCTGGATCCATGAAATTTTCGGTTCGGAAAGTCTAACACTCTTATTTTCATGAAAATAAAGATAGTAACAATAACAATACATGGAACATGGGTAAGGGATGTTCTTGGTACATGACTGGTAACAAAAACATCTTTAAAAATATTATCAAGACAAATGGAGGAAAATACCTTTTGGAGATAATGATATGGGAGAAATTATTCATATAGGTAACATTTTTATTCTTGGAAAAACATTGATTTCAAATGTTTTGTTTGTTAAGGGTCTTAAGAACATCCCTATTAGCCTAATTCAATTATGTGATGAAGGATATCTTGTGAATTTTAGGAATTATATGTGCTTAGTACACAATTCCAAGGAAGGGTTTATTCATTCTTTCCATAATCAAGAGAATGTATACACACTAATCATAGATGTCCTTAGGATCTAAGACCTACCTTGACTTAGTGCAATGGAAGAAAAATCTTGGTTATGGCATAGAAGGTTTGGACACTGTAAGCTTATGAACATATATAAAATCTCTTAGAAAATACATGTTAAGGATCATCCAAAGATGAGATTTGATTCTTCTGAAGTTTATTATATTTATCAATATAGAAAGAAACATAAATCACATTTTAAATAAATTGGTGAAGTCTCCACTTCTAATGCATTATAGTTGGTGCATATGGATATTTTTGGTCATATACAAACTGGAAGCATTGGAGGGAAATACTATGTGTTTGTCCTAGTTTATGATTACACAAGATTTATACGGGTCTATTTTCTAGAAAAGGAATCTGAAGAGTTTTATTTTTTCAATATTTTAATATCCCAAGTCAAAAATGAGGAAAAACATCCACTGATAACTATTCATAGTGATCATAGAGGAGAATTTCAAAAGTCTGGTTATGAAAATTTTTATAGTAGAAAAAGAGTTACTCATAACTTCTCAGCACCAAGAACCCCTCAACAAAATTGTTTTTTTTAAATAAAAAACTGGATTCTTCATTAGATAATGAGAACCATGTTAAGTGAATATTCGGTAGGAAAATATTTTTGGGATGAAGCTGTAAGTAATACATGTTATACTATAAATCGAGTTTTAATAAGATGTTTTTTAATAAAAATCCATATGAGTTATGGAATGGTAGTAAACCTAGACTTTCCTACTTCAAGGTATTTGGATACAACATATTAATTATGAATAATAAAGATAATTTACAAAAATTCTCACCCAAATATGATGAATGAGTTTTCTTAGGCTACTTCACAACTTCTAAGGCTTATAGATTTTTTAATAAATATAATTGTACTGTTAAAGTAAAAGTAAATTTTAAATTTTATGAAACTAATCCTTTTGTTCTTAAACACCCTTAGCCTACATATAAAGATGTGTTTTGAAAAATTTATTACCAACCCCTGATAAGAGATCATTTTGATAAGGAAAATGTTCAAAAAAATGTTTTTGAATCATTTACCCTAGAATATTTCCTAAAATATGTTGATGAACAGGTTTTACAAAACCCAAATCAGTTGTTTTTTAAGAATCATCCCAGTGAAAATGTCATTGGTGATGTAAATAAACCTGTAAGGACTAGAAGTTCTTTACGAAATGAAGTATAGCATATAGCATCCCTTTCTCAATTAGAACCAAAAGGCACTTGAGAAGCTTTAGGTGATTATTATTGGATAAACTCCATGTAAGATGAGATAAATGAATTCGAAAGGAATAATGTCTGGACCTTGGTTGAAAGACCTAAGGAAACTACTATTATTGGAGTAAAATGGGTCTTCATAAATAAGTGTGATGAAAATGGAATAATAGTAATAAATTAAGTTAGATTAGTTGCTAAAGGATATAATCAACCATATGGAATAGACTATAAAGAAAACTATTCTCCAGTATCTAGACTTGAATATATTCATAATTTAGTTTCCTTTGCAGAATTCTATAATTTAAACCTTTTTCAAATGGATGTTAAATGTTATTTTTGTAATGGTTATGTTTAAGAGAAATTTTTTGTTGAACAACCTCATGGTTATGATGATACAAAACATCCTGAACATGTTTTCAAACTTATCGAATCATTATATAGACTAAAGAAATCCCTTAGATCCTAGTATGATAGAATTACATGATTTTTGTTACAAAATAATTACATTAATGGAAATGATGATCCAACCCTCTTTATAATGAATGATAAGAATTTTTTTTATTGTTCATATTTATTTTGATGAAATTATATTTGGTTCAACGCAACAGTCATTAACTGATTCTTTTGTGAATCTAATGAAATTTGAGTTCAAAATTTGTATGATGGGTGAATTAACATTTTTACTTGGATTTCAAATTACTCAAAAATCAGAAGGAATTTATATATCTCATCACATGTATATTAAAAATATTCTTAAAAAATTTGGATATGACAAAACTAAAAATATTAGTCCTCCCATTGGTTCCTCAAATTCACTTGATCTTGATGAAGCTGGGAAACCAGTAGATCAAACATCATTTAGAGGTATGATAGGAATTTTACTATACTTGATAGATAGTCATACTGACTTAATGTTTTCAGTGTGCTTATGTGAAAGGTGTCAATCGAATCCAAAGGAATCTCATTTAAAGGCAGTGAAAATAATTTCTCTCTACTTAAAGGGAACCATGGATTTCAGACTCTATTTTACTTATTGAAATGATTTTCTTTTAAAAAGATTTTTGGATGTAGAATTTGGTGGATGTAGAATGGATAGGAATAGTATATCCAGAATGTGTCAATTCTTAGGAGATTCATTAGTTACATGGTCAAACAAAAAGGAAAACTTAGTAGAACTTTCCAGAACTCAATCTAAATATGGTGTAGCTGGAAGTTGTTGTGCTCAAGTGTTGTGGATGCAACACACACTCACATACTATGGTATGAGTTTTTACCAAAACACAAATATTGTGCGACTGTACTAGTACAATTTCCTTAAGTAAAATCCCTACACATCACTCTCGTTCCAATCACATAGATATGAGGTATCAATTTCATAAGTATCACACACAAAAAGGGGATATCATTCTTCAATTTATCGGAATGCAATATCAACTTGCTGATATTTTCACAAAATATTTACCCTCTGAGAGATTTGAATATATTAAAAAGAAGTTAGGAATGATAATTATAAGATTATTTTCCATATTAAATTCTTATGGAAACCTATCTATTTATATTAAGAAACTTCTTTTCATAGGGGTAGTACATATGTTTTATAGTTAAAATGTCTCGTAGACATAATTTTTCGTAGTCAAATTTTTTCATAGCCAAAATTTTTCATAGTTAAAATTTTATGTAGTCAAAATTTTCGTAATCAAATTTTTTTCATGATCAAATTTTTTTCATTAAAATTTTCCAGAATCTAACATTCTTTAAAAATAATCTTCCTCATTATGAATAATCTTCCACGAAATCTGGAAGGTATGTTTCCATTCTTAAATTTTCATAATCATATTTTTACTTGATGGTATTTTTATCTTGTTTAAGAAACTTTTTTGGATTCACTTTTTTTAAATCCTAATGTTGACCATAAAAACCTCAAAATATCAGAACCTACAAAATCCCTTCTTCAGTTTTCATCTCAATTGTCAGATCTGATCAAGATTATTTCAACTATTGGATCACTCAAGAAAGTTGAACGATCACCTCAAACGCCTATATAAGGACCACCTGATGTTTGTCCCAGATCGATCTTCAAGGCCTTTTCTTGATTAATTTTTTCCTTACAAATTAAGGTCCTTCTGAATCTTCAGGTTTTCTATACTCCCAAATGTATACAGAAGCCTCTCCTCAGAATAAAATGACGACTGTAAAAGAAATTAGTGAATGAAAGATATAACAAGAAAGGTTGGCCTATCAAAAAATTTATGCTAAGTATGACTCTACCATTTCAATGAATGTTAAACAGAATGGCTGGGAGATCCTATTTATATCAAAACCAAAGGAACAAGATCCGGTCTATCCGAACTTGTTTATTGAATTTTATGATTCAGTGATTTTTTTCCATGAAAGAGGGAGATATAGTATTCCTTCATGATCAATGGGGTGACTTATTCAATTTCTTACAGAAAGGGTGAAAGTTTGATTGGAATTCCATATGAAGGAGAAGAGGAATTATGTAATCAAAAATTATTGAATGATTCTGGATCTTTTGATAAAGAGAAGGCTCTAGCTTGTCTTTGTTTAAAAGGAGTGAAGAATCTGAAGATATTTCATCTACCTATAAACCTTCATATTCTTGAGTTATGGGTCCATGGTTTTATCATTCCGAGAAAAAAGGATATAGAAACCCTAAAGAAAATTGATATTTATATTCTAGACATCTTGGTGAACCTCAATAAGTTAAACCTGGTCCAGTATATCTTGGTCACAATTGAGAATATCAAGAATGGAAATTTTATGTCTCAAATTTTCACGAGTCCTACTATACTCTCGAAAATTATTGTTCTTCACCTTGAGTCATTCAAAATTCCTTAAAGTTGTAAGCCATGGAATTTCAAAGTAATGTTTTTGAGTAATGATACTCTAATGAGGATGAAGGTTGTCTTTAATAGTGAATCCGAATATTTATATGACTTGTCAGAAGCCGAAATCAATGATCTTTCGAAGAAACCAAAAGTGGTTGAGACTTCCAAGTAGGGTGGTGGGAAGGGGAAGGCAAAGGAACCAGAAGAGAAAGGAGAAACTCATGTGGCTATGGATACCTAATCTACACTTCAAAAGTTAAAGAAGCAAAATACTTACCCCAATGGAGTAGTGGCTAAATGGAGAGGAGGAAAGAAAATCAAGAAAGAAGGGGAGCCTATATTTGTCTTGGATCCTACTGAGGTAAAAGCCTTGAAGTTTAAGGATTCCAAGAATCATGAGAAGAAATAAAAAGAAAACAAGAGAAGAAAGAAAATTTATAAAGTTGAGATATTACAATCTCTTCTCAATGATGCTGAAAAATCCTCTGAACAACTTTAGGTTCCAGAATCGTCTTGAAAGAATCACACCCCATGACTATGGTATAGAAGGAGGTGATTCTGGAACTGCATCAAGAAGAAGAAATAGTTATAGAAGAAGAAGTAGAATAAGAAGGAGAAGAAGAAGGAAGTGGTGATATAGAAGACTTGATAATGCGAGTGGTTGATTATCATGAGAAGGATAGTCGTTGTGAGAAACTTTCTATCTGAACATCTGAAGCAGATTCTTCCAAACATGATACTCTAGGAAAATATGACAAGGGTCATGAAGAAGTAAACAAACAATCTGATGAATAAAGCATTAATCATGATTTCGCGCATCCATAAGGTCAAGCGACTAATGCTGAGAAAAAGAAGTTGATGAAGATAATATTGTTTAGTTATCAGATAGCGAGAAAGAATCACCCCAAACACTGGTCATTTTTCAGAGAGATGATAGGGGAAAATATGTGGTAGTCGATACACCTTGTATATTAGTGGTGAAAAAGAAATAATTTGGTAACTCATCAATGAGGAAAGATGATGAGTTATAAAAATAATCATCACAAACTAAACACTCAGATTCAGAATCACCCTCTCCTGGACATGATTTTGTTGTTAAGTCTTTGACAAAGCTAATGGAACTATTCCCTTATTTTCAAAAATAGATTCAAGATTCAAGATTCTTCAACATTCGGTAAATCACAAATCAGATTCAGTTTCCATGGTTATGGATAAATGTGTTGGGCATAAGGTAGATTTCAAATCATTTCTCATTGGGTATGAGGCCCATAAACGATCTTGTAAAAAGATTAAAATCTCATCAAGAAAGATAGTCTAAGAGCTCAGAGTCTGATGAATTTCGTGAATATTTCAAGGATTTTTTTACACCTAGGATGGGAAGATCAACGACCATACTAATTGTTTTGAGGAAAAACTATGTGTCAAACATAATACTCGGAAGCAAGATGTTAAGGATAAAAATATGAACCTTAATTCGGTAGCGATGAATTAGAAGAGGGAAAGGGATCTCAGAATTGAATTTAAAGAAAATCTTGTGAAGAAAGAAGAAGTCTTGAAGGTTCATGAAGATATTAATAAGGCTTAGGAGGAAAAGATAAATGCCTTAGAGAGGAAAAGTAAAGATCAGGATAAGTTTCTCAAGCTTATGGAAGAAGATCACAATGAGATAATGAAGCGGAAAACCATTGTCAAGAAACTGATGCCAAAAGAGAAGAATGATAATGTTTTCCCAAATTCCGATCATTGGTTGAATTTTTTCCTTGTACAAATTCATTCAATCATAATTAAAATTTTGGTTGTTCTCTATATATTTGGTTTTTTAGTACTAATTCTTTTGGTACCAATTATTTTCCATTCCCTTAATTCCTTTTTGAAAATCAAAAATGGGGAGAAAGGAATAATTAAAATAATAATAAGAAAAAATAGTTTTTCCTATGTAAGGGGTTGTTTATCTAAGGGGATGTTCTTATCAAATAAATTTTTTGTATGCAAGATAATGTAAAATCTCATTCATGAAATCAGGAATATGATCCTTAGGGATTTCAAAACCTAAGGTGGAATTAGTCATATTCACTATGATTCATATGTAAAGGGAGATAAGTTTTCTATTATGTTAATAAAGAAAAGCTCTATGTCCTTATATTCTTTTTCGTAATAATTTTTGTGCTTTCCAAAAAGGGGGAGATTTTTGAGTAAATAATATTTCCTTATGACTTTTCCATTCCTCTATGTTTTGAAAATCAAGAAACACTCTATCTTAAGGAAAATCATATTTTCCCTGAGCATTATCCTTATAAGGAAAATTTTTCTTCCTCATGAAAATTTTACATTTACATATTTTTGCATGGTTCATTTTATAGTTTCTAAAAATACAAATATTTTATTTCTAAAGGGAAAATTTCGGTTTCATATAGAAAAACTCAGAATATTATAAATCCTTAGTTTTAGATAATTCTGTTTTCAGGATCTCATTTCAAATTCACACTCTGAATTCTCTAATATTCAGACTTCGAATTATCTGAAATTCAAACTACGAATTCTCTTAAATTTAGACTCTGAATTATCTGAAATTCAGACTTTGAAATCTCAAAAATCTGGCTCCAAATTCTCCGAAATTCAGTCTCCAAATTATCTAAACATCATACTCTGAATTATCTGATATTCAGACTCTGAATTCCCTGAAATTCAGACTCTGAATTCCCTAAAATTCAGACACCAAATTCTTTGAAATTCAGACTCTAAATTCATTAGAATTCAGACTCCGAATTCCTCAGAATTTAAAATCCCAATACCTTATAATTCAGACTCCGAATTCATAATAATTTAGATTCTAATGTCTATAGAATTCAGGGTCCGAATTCAGTAGAAAATAGAATCTGAATATCAATGATTTATAGTCTCCAAATTATTACGTGCTTAAAAACCGATCATTTATTTTTCCTTAGACTCTAAAAAATAGATTTTGTTAGGAAACCTAATTTTCTTGCACTTGTTTTAATTATGAAATGATGTCGTATATTCTATTTCAAACCAACCGATGTTTGATTGACACATGTACACACACCTCAGAGATATAAGGAAAAATATGACCGTTGGATGTGGGAGCTGACCATTGGAGAAATGAATATAAATAGGAGCTCATTTGAATGAGCTCAATACTGATCCATCACTCTAGATATTACATACTGCTGAAGTGATTTCTAGAGAGAGATTCTCTCTTACCTTATGCGTAATGAACATATTGTTCAGCTTTCTTCATGAAACTTCAATTGTTGCTATGTACAATAGAGGACTTCCGGGGAAAGGAAGCCAGAGGTTACGACTACCTAAGAGTTCGAGGACATCCTTGATTTGGAAGACAGAGGTGCTGACTACCATGATTTTTGAGGGCTTGTGGGGATTACAAGAAAGAATCCAATATTCTTACAGAGTGATTACCCTTGTGTGGGTAAGATAAGATTTCTTGAATGTATAAATCAAGAGACATTTATCCGAGGTTATTGGATACCATTATCTTTGGGTTAAAAGACTTCATACTTGTTACTTGTTTTGTTTCAAGTTTATATTCTACTATATTTTAATAAAAAAATAAATTATTACTTTATTATACTTTCTTGTTATTTTATGCACTCTGATTAAGTAAGATTTTATACTCTTAATGGTAGAATCTTTTCCTTGTAAACATTCCTTAAGTTTCATTTCAGGAACCACATTTCCAGAACCTATCATGTTTTAGAACTAAAAGAGGTCTTGTGAATTTACCATGTTTAACCTTGTTAAACATAGTTTTCTCCCTGATTATAAACAATTTTTTTAAACATACAATTCACCCCCTCTTGTAATTGAGCATATAAATTCATATTTCGATCCTAAAAAAATTATTTTAATTTTAGTAAATTAAGAGTTAAGGGAGTGAGAGGTATTTATAAGAATTATAAGCCCAATGTAAATCTCATAAAACCCATATGACTAATATTTACCTAGATGTTACAATAGAAACATAATTATTAAAATTGTAGAATGACTAGAAAATAAAACATACCATGAAAATAATATGGAAATATAAATATTATAATATCATGAAGTTATTTATCAAAATATATAACTCCATGTACATATAAGTTTAAATATAAACATTTTTAATTTATTTCAAGAAATAATTTAATTTTTATTTGACAAATTTAATATTATAATTACCTAATTTATGAAATTAGTTTTATTTTATAAACCTTATTTTTGGAACCATCATATTGAAATTACCTTAACAAATTTTCTTCATATATTTCAAAAAACGATATTTTTTATTGAATTGTAAATATAATATTTTTATATATAATATAGGTTTTATGATATTATAATGAGGCTAAAATGGCTACAAATTTTCAATTCTTTTTCAAAAATTAAAATGGATTTATTCCCTAAATTTTACTTTTAAAAAATAATAAGACGAATTTATAAACCTATTTTTTTAATTTTAATTCATAAAATATATTTTTTTATAATAAGATACTATTTTAATTACTTACATTACATATAATTTTTCTGATAATACAATTTATTTTTGAATGTGGTTAGTTGATATTGTTTTTAATTTTAAAATAAATAAATACTATAATTCATGAGAATCCTAAATTTTCATCATATTCTACAAAAATAATAAATTACCAAATATTTTATTCAAAAAACACACCTCTTATTCACATATAAATGCAACCCTCATACATCCATTGCTCTTCACATCCAAAATATACCTCAAGATGATGATATTTAAAAGTACCTCCATTAATAACCCTCTCCATATTTTAAATTTTCTATTTCAATGAAAAGAATACTTAAAGAATCATTAAGGATTTGTCCAATTAAGAATACCCCAAAAAGGTAAAATTTCCTTTCCACATTTTTATATTTTTAGTTACTTATTACACCTCCTAAACTACTTTGAAAATCACAAACAATAAGACACATAAATTAAAATTATAATATAATTATAAAACATTTATAAACTATTAATTACTTTTCATTTAATTATTTTTTTTAAAAACACCACTCACACCATGGTAGGTTTATACAACCCATGAGATCAATGATGTTTTTCATCACTACCTTTAATTTTTTTTAAATATGGTTTCCTAGATAAATGGTAAAATTAATAATCAAATTAAGACATCTTTATGGTTATATAATTATAAAATAACTATGATATTAATAATAATAAATATAAACCTTCACAGTTAGTCTAATTGCATAAAAAAATTTCACATAGAAACACATTACCGTTTTAATATTTTTTGAGAATAAAAAAACTATTTATACATTATATTATTTAGATGAAATATATATTTAATTTTACACTTTTTTATATGATTAATTCAAGGTACAAGAATTAATGACTGATATATCTATACAGATGAAAACATTGTAACCTGAAATAAGCATTTAGATGGTCAAAATTTTTATCATAATAACAAATAAAAAACTTCATTATGAATAATGAGGAATAAATATTTTAAAATAAATATTGTTTTTTTCCATAATAAATTAAATAATAATCATAAATTTTATTTTCAGTATGATAAAGGAAATATTCGAAGTATGTGATAGTCAAGGTAAGTTATTCATTCCAATAATTCATTCGTGTTCATGTTTTTTCTATTATTTACTTACTCTATAATTTTCTTCATATATAATTTATTTATTCTATATCTGATTATTTTAGAATCACTTATATAGGGATGTTTATTTTTATGACTTTCATTCTTTTATTTCTAAAAATATAATGTTTTATATGAAACACTTCACAATATTTTATTCTTATACTCTGTGATCAAATGTTTTTACTTATATATTTATCCTTATATCCATGATCTAAAATCCTTTAATCCATTTTGATTCTAATATTTAATGTACAATATGAAATTTTTTATCTTCTTTGAGTACCATTGTCCTTCAACGACCGATTATGCATTAAGACACAACTACAAAACCTATTTTATTTATACGGTTTATTTAATGTTTATTATTTGTAATTGAATAATGTTTACATTTGTAACACATAATCCATATGTGTTATAATGTGATTGGAATTCCTAAAATAGTATATCCCCATAATTAATTGAATAATTCTTTTATCTCATGAGTTACCATGTAGGGTGAATTGTTAGTTATACTAGAACATTATCTTATGATGTCTTTATAGAGAGCCTCAATATAATTTTTCAGTTTATTTATATTCATCTCTTTTTTGATTCTATTATTTTTTATATCAAACCTCATGTTTACATTGATTACCCCTTACTGAGTTTTCCCCACTCTTTATTTATGTGTATCCCCAAGATATCCCACGGAGTGATTGTATCAAATTGATATATAGGGTTAAATAATTAATCTATAAAGGGAATAATATATAGTTTATTTTAAAATATGTAATATAATCTCTTAAAGACACTAGATCTATAGATTTTTTGGTGTATTTTATAGAATCTATGATAAAAATGATGTATTATTATGTATGTGAGATGCATTAAAACACACTTTCTTAAATAAGCTAAATAGAAATCATGCAGGGATAATACATTATCTTAGGCATTCATCTGAAAAATTCATAGGCTGCATACTTGTGTTGAGGTCCTCATATAGTAATGGGGATACTATGATATCAATAATAAAACCTTTGTGTCATGCTTGACTCCACCGAAAAATTTGTATGAGAAGTCCATATAAAGAACATTCCAATAATTTATATAAAATAAAATAGGAGCCAAGATAGACCCCATAGTTCAAGTTATAATGTTGTAAATATTGTCTATGAAAAATCACAATATAAAAAACTATCATATGAAGATACATATATATTAAAATAATCATCATGAAAATAGTCCTGCTATCACATTTTTCAATACTTATAAAAAATTATAACAAATATTTAAACTACACAAGCCCTTAGTTAGAATAATATAATCTACTAATTGAATCCTCAAATTCCATAACATTTCATACACAACCAACAAATCAATACCCAAGAGATAACTATTCATTTTATGAAAACATGAGGTCTTCCCATGTACATCTAAACAATTCCAACTATGATGGTTTTGGGTGAGTCCAATGACCTAGTAATGATTCAAAATGCCTTATAAAAAAGATTTATATTATGATCAAATAGATGTTAATTCAATAAATATATGTTTTTAAGTAATTGTGACCCCATGGTAAATGTAACATAAATTCACAAAAAAGATTTTGTGTCAGGTAAATGTGTACTAATGAAGCTTTTTGGAGACCTGCCATTACATGATTCGGCCAATTGATAATAATAATACTGATTTAAAGACATAAATCCCAACATATAACTTTTAATTAATATTAGGGTATTAGTACATGTCTAAAATTACACCATATTACTCATGTTAGGGCCCATATGAATCTTATAGAGTGTCACATTACGCTATGACCTATACCTCTCAAACATAGGAGTCAGTTCTATAGACACATTCTGGACCAATATCCTCTCTCTCAAAGTGTTCCATGAAAAACCCATCACACATAATGTGGGGATAAACATCCAATGGAAAATAGTACATTTGGACTCAATGAAGGGATCTATTTTGCATCATAACCACCACCCTACTACTCAGGGTGAGGTCCTACATAACATCTCAACCAACACACTATCAATCATGATGAGGTATCACGTCTCATATTGACCACGAAATTATAAAATAGGATTAGGTACCAAATACAATATAAAATCCATATCATATCACTCATGAAGTGGTCAAAACTATTAGTATCAATAAATCACAAAGAATTAAGTGATAACAATTAATAAAGTGGTGTATAAAAACAAAAATATGTCCCATTGATCATACCAAGTATAAATGTACCAGATGGATATCCATTTTACATAACCATTATTAATATATAATATTTACTCACATACACCCAATTCATGGACCCAAAAAACCATAATTAAAGGGACTCATCACCCATACCAAAATACCATCAAACATGTCACTCAATCCTTAACCATGAATATACAGTACTTTCTAGGACTATTGTACCCAATAAGAAAACCCAAAAAAAGTCATTTTATTATGAAAAGTACCACTAAACACAATCAATTTTATCCATAAATAAACACTAAGGTGTTAATCTCATCAATAGAAACCCACACAACCACTTTTATACAAAAAAAAAACACTATATGTCCAACTCATGCATTAACTTTTGAACAGCCCATACACCCAGATAAAAATTCCAAATCATGTTAAGGATTTCTATAAAAATCATGAAATTAAATGAAACATTCAAACCATGATACTAAATCATAACCATTAAGCATAAAAATAATTCAATACTTATGAAATGATAGAAATGCTTAAAAAAGGATTACCTATGAAATAAAATATCCTCCCAACCCCTTCTAGTGTCACTAAAAATATTAATAAATTTATTTTTTATAAAAAAATTAAGCAAAATTCATCAAAATCCATTTGTACACATGTTAGACCCCTATCTAAAATCTTAATGGAAATATTCATAAAAAAACCCAATTTTGTTTTAAAATTATACCCCCCTATGCATTTTAACTATGATATCATCTAATTCAATAAATTAATACCATAATTAATTAAAATACATGATCCATTGTTCAAATAAAATACATGTTCTGATGATATAAAAACATCCAATTTTCAAATTAAAATCATCATCCACCACTCAAATAGATTTAATGATCTAGATTTCAAAAACGTGTATCAAAAGTGATATATAGTACAAGTAGAAGAATATAATAACTAAGACAAAATAAAATTATCCACTATTCATTTAGTCCCCCAATGCTTCTTTGTTCCATGATGTCATATTTCTCTAAAATCCAGTTATAGTAAAACATGCCACATTGTATTATGGATCGAAAACCCTCATTAATATTGAATATTTTGAATATATTGAAAACATAAATTAGGGGTAAATAATATAGAAATAAAAGTGGAATACAACTATGAAGACAACTAAGAAAGTAAATAACATAATGAAAATGAGAATAAACTTTTTTTCTGAATGTTTAACATTAATATCTTCCAGCACTGTCAAGAATTTGTTTACGTAAAAAATAAAGTAATTATAAATATAAAGTCAAAAAATTATTGTAAGTAGTAATGAAATATTACAATAAAAGTTCATGTAGGTCATGTCAGATTTATTCAACTATTATGTAAAAGTTATGGACTATGAAAAATTTCTATATAATAATGTTAAAAATTTAGAATTAATAGTAGTAAAAATGAAATATGATAATTGAAAATAGTATTGACACATTAAGAAATAAGAATAAATATATTTTCTACATGTTTTGTATAGAATTCAGGTGGTGTATTCGGTTATCCTCTATTTTTCTATATTGAAAACATCCATTGAAACTAGGGTTTAGACTAGTCATTAATTACTAGTTCAATAGTCCCTATAAGAATGTAGTTCTTGATACAGCTCTCTTGGTGGGGCTTATATAATGCTACAAAATATGAAGTATTTTTCTATCATTGCAAGTAAATACCCGGTGTGACTATCACAACCTCCTACTCTACTCACCCATATAGTATTTTTCTTTATAAAGGATAACAACCATGAATTCCTAAAACTAAATATATGTTTTAGGTTTCATATATAGGTAAATGGTAACATAACATATATTATATCATGATGATGATTTATGGGGATGAAACATGTTCCAATTTGGGTAATAAATCTCGTTTCACTAATAATGCTGGTGTTAATTCATTTCTAGATGATCATTCATGCATAGGTTCCAAAAGTATGTGCAAGAGAATGATCTAGAGTTCCTAAATATTATATAATCTATTGAAGGTGAAAGGTGGATCTTCATGTGTTCTCCTTAGTAATTGTTCCGAAAAAATGAAATTTGAGTGATCTTATTACTGAACACATGTCTTGTATTTAACCTTCCCCTTTCCAAACATCTATTATACTTGAATCATCCAGTGAAGGCATGGTTTAGAATTCATTGAGTTATTAAGTGAGAACAGAAATGTTCAATTTTATTGATAAATAATGACTTAATTTTCTAGTTTAGTGAGTGTGGTTCGCTATTTCTAACCATGTTAAATAGGTTTTCATATGGAATAAAAGTCTTAAAAATTATATATATCATATAAAACACATATATTTGAATATGAAAACATGAAATATTTTAGTGAGTATATAATAATTTCAATTGATAAACGATTCAACACATATGACTCCATAAAACATCCTATACATACCCAAAATGGAGTATATAGAACAGATGTGATGCAGATTCCATGGTAGAGTCTCAATCACAAAACATGGTAAACAAATTAAAATAACAATCATGTAAACTACATATAATATTAACCTTCTTGTGGTGAAAATTTATTCAGTAGAAAATATGAAAATAAATGAATGAATTAAATTTTAGTATTACCTTCTAATTGCATATGAAAAATTCATTCATTCTTTTCAGTTTTTTAACATTTACTTTGTTCAGGTGTCCAAATTTCTTTCATGAAGACCCATTATGTTCACCGCGATAGAATACATCTTGAAATCCATTGTGCAGTTCAAACCTCAAGTGTCTTTGGTCGAAGATAATAAAAGAATTTCTTTGAGATTATATCACTGTAAAAGCATCAAAAAAATTGCTAAAATAGACTTCCTGTACAGAGTATTGTTGAGGTATCTCTCAAATAGAACTACATGTGATAAGAGAATTGCTCTCACATTTTAACCTTTAAAAGTATTGTAATTGTACTCAATGATGTAGGATGATAAAATATGTTGTCACCATATCCATATTCACCGCCTGCGAAAATTAGGTGATATTTTAATGGAAGATAAAATTGGTGAATCTCATTAATGCATTGTAAATAATCACTTTTATTTGAATAGTTATATATATTGATTGGTTTATATATTCAATTTCACCAAAAATAAGAGTAGAAATTTCCAAAGTTGTCAGTAAGTTGAATGTCACGTCATCTATTTGTGTTATTTTAACAATTCATAGATCAAAATCTAGAATTTCGTGATGATCAAAAACATCCTTTGACCTTTTGAAACGTTGAGATAATGTATTGGTTTCCTGAATCATAGGTTTTAGGTTCTCAAAAATAATAATATCAATATATGTGTTCATATTTTTATCATAAAAAAGGCATGATAAATGAAGGTAAATATGAACTCAATATAGTTCGTTCATTGATTTGGTTTCTTTCAAATGTAAGTATTACCTGATGGTCTAAACCCTATTTTGAGAATCATTAGTAGTGTTGTACATCCATAGTTGTGAAAACCAGGTTGGTTCTCCCTCTATAGGACTCAAACTACCTATGTGATAGCATTTTTTTCTATCTTTTATGAATATATTTGGATCTCAATTGTTGTTGGCAGACCTTTCAACCTTACCACTCATTGATGTGAATGAAAAGATAGAATTATAAATATTCATGTGTTCTTGGAAGTATTTTTCCTAAGGGGAATTACTTTAGAATAATAAAGTTCTATGTTATTTAGGAAATACTTGGAGTTAGTCCAAATCCATTCTACCTAGTGAGAAGGATAGAGAAAATCACGGGTTATCTCTGTTGCTGTATTTCTTATTTCTCTCATCAATCGCAAAAAAGTGAACCACAATATTGACAGACATTATAAGGATCACCAAAACTCAAATATGATGTAGGAGATACATAATTCAAATAAATATGTTATTAAAAAGTATCAAAAGTATCATGAATGAATTGTGAATATTATTATAATATTGTGATAGATACAGTTACTAAACTAAAATATATTCTATACTTTCTGAAGTAGTTTAGTTATTCTGTAAATAACATTTTTACCGTAATTTATAATGATAATACATGAAATAGAGTTTTAATCCTTTAAAATCAGACATGTAAATATGAATACTTAAAAAATGTACAGCGGGATATCTTACATCATGTCTTTTCACAAATATTTCTGACAATATATGAGTCATTATAATTGACACATTTGGTTGTTTGGTTGAACTTGCATCGAAATTACTACTTAATATCCATAAAAGGATGACGTATATTAATGCTCAATATTTTATAAAATAAGGATATATGTATATATATATAATATCTGTAGTGTGAGTGCATTTTATAACACACGTGTGCATGAAAAAAAAATATAGTGTCCAGTAATTGTAGTAGAAATATAGAAGCTGATGTAAGGAAATTGCATAAGAAATTACATTGAATTAACATGGATAAAAAATGTGTAAATGTATGAGTAATGATTATTGTGATAAGGATGAAAGCAATGAGTCAGTAATAATATTATATTCATTCTTGAAAGAAATAAAAAGTAACGAGCAATATGATTTTCTTAAATAGAAGGAAAATATAACCAACATATCATTCATTAGAATAATTTTACATCATCCTTACAAAATGAAACAAAATGTTCTGCATTTTTTTTGGTTTTTGTTTCTTTTTCTTGATCTAGTAGATATTTTTTTCAATATTACACATTCATGAGGCATTTAAAATAAAAAATAAGATAAATTTAATTATTTAGTGGTAGTTCAAAGAAAATTATATAATCTAATTTATTGTACTGGTAAATTGATATTGAACTAAATGTTGATTTATAAAGGTGACAATTGTTATGTGTGATCCTATTTCAACGATGAATTTTTTTTGTAATGGTTCACATGTATCATTAGAAGACATGTGATTATAGTCTGTAGAAGAACTTCTTATAGGTTTATAAACCTTTATCGAAGTGATATAGTAAAAAAAATTATTGAAAGAATGATAAATATATGTGTAATTTAAAGAAAAGATAATACAAAAATAAGAACCATTTTTTGGTTACCTAAATTGTAGAATCCTATACAACCTTGCATCTCTAGATGTTAACAGAGATATCATTCTCTTATTGGATTTATTTTTATTGATTTATCAAGGTTTTATGAAAACCATCCCATATGTATGTGTTGGTACAATGAATAAATATATATTAGAAAGATAAAATTGTAACTGAATAACCATGTATGTAATTTTATTTAATTTCAATGACCATTAGATAAAGCATAGATGATAATAAAATGGAAATTTAGGTATTGTTTAGAAGAAATTTCTTGTACTGAATCATTACTATATAAGGTGGTTCAAGAGATAGATGAAAGTATTGGTTGAGATATCGTTAGCCTGATTGAAATAATTTTAGATGTTTCTACTAGATTAGGAAAGGGGATATGTCATACTAATCATAGGTAAATTCTTGGAAATTTTTTAAAATTAAAGAACACATATGTGTGAATTAAATAGTTAATATATGATGTGGTGAAAGAAAAAATGGAAACTGACTAACTATATAAGTAATCTTTTTTTAATTGCAATGACCAATAGATAAAAATTCATGATTGGGACAATGAAATTTTGGTATTGTTTTAAAATAAATTAGTATTTACAGTGAATCACTATATGATGTAGTGAAATACATTGGGATAATAATGGTATATGTGTAGTCTAATTGACCAATAAATTTTTTTATGTTTCTTCTAAATCAGAATAGAGGATATGTAGTACCAATTTTAGGAAAATTGTTTGAATTTATTTAAAACTGATTGATCATGGATGGATAAAAGAAAAAGTAACTACATTTTGATTTACCTATTCAATATTCCTAAATGAATATGAATATATAAAGGTGAATCAAGGTGAAGCAATCTCAGTTGAAAAATACATACTCAAAACTATAACAGGGAGAGAAATACATAGGTGTGAAGATGTTAGACCTAAAATAGAAACAAGGTAGATTCCATAGTAGCTCATGGGGGAAGAAATTTCATTATGGGTTGAAGGATGGGGGGTAGCAGTAGATAATATATAGTGTTTCAAGAGTTTTATTAAAAAGTAATCCTAGGGAAAATGTGATTATGTGGTGCGTCGAGGATACAATAGAGAAAATTTAGGGTTACCTTAGATATATGCGGCACAATTCATGAGCTGATGATGGGTCAAAGGAATCGATTAATATCTTGTGAAATTTTCTATTGCTGAAGATAATTGTTTAGAGGATACAGTCAGAGCTCAATGCAGACCTTCAAATATGAGAACCTCGTGATGATATCAGTTAAATAGAGAGGATATCATACTGAACTGGAGGACTCAAATGGCGAGGAAGATCGGGTGATGGTTTTTGGGAGGAGAAACACACAACTTGAATCCTAGTTAAGAAATATTAGGTGGCTGTATGTGGGAGGTGAATCACACTATGGGAAATCTTAGTGGGGATGATCAGGAGAAGATTTGTGGGTGGTGAAGCATACATCGAGAACCATAGATTCTGATGACACAGAGAAGCCGCATTGGTACATGAAAGGGATCATGTTTTCTGAGGGAGGAATTATTTTTTCGGTGCCATGAAATCATAGATGGGTGATACATAGGAAGAATTCAAACAACATTAGTATATATAGATTATTTAAATTTCAAAACCATAACTTAATAAAACTAATTTAATTGAAATTATATAATATTTTTATTAACATGAATAAATGTTTATTAAAAAACACTATATAAATCTCCATTTAAAATTTTAAAAATGTACAACTTTAAGATCTATATCACACCACTTAGTGATCCATATATAATTCCACTGAATGTCATTTGATGAAGGTACCATCAATGGACCAATTAGAAACCATGCAGTTGTTAGTGATCCATTGAGGAGGAAATTCTAAGGATTAGAAAGGCTAAACTCTTTAAAGACAAGACCCAATATATTTTCCAAAACATTGGGGTGCACCGAAATCATATCTCTCAGGGTCCTATGCATGCTCCCAAGTTATGATCTCTATTAATCCTATGTGAAATTATCTCCACAACCATGTTTCATGCCCTTATGTCTCCCCTTTTTAATATAAATAAAACCATTAGGGTCATACTCACTGATGAAGTTCCCACATTATGGAAGAGAGAGAGGGAATCCTAGTTATAGATTTTCATAGGCCCCTAGTGTCCACTTTAGAAAACTTCTAAGACTAAAAACGTAAGGGAATTAATGTAAAGGAATATTAATTGAGTCATCAAAAGGCGATAACCTTCAATAAAGATCTTGTTTACCCTATTTCTCTTATACTTGAGTAAAATAACCATCTATTCGACCATACAAGAGTATTATTCTCCCAAAGATGATACTATTTAGTGATACCTCCATGGCTTAATAACCTTAGCTATCCCTAACTCGGGTGGAACAAGTCATGGGGAAAATACTATGTCAAACTACCTTTTCTTGTCCTCATTTGGAAAAAACCCCAATGTCATGCACTAGAGAAACATCATCAATACACCATATTCATCCTCATGGGGGAATATATCCCATGAATCTATATATGTCATTAATTGTCAGGATATATTTTTTGTATGCTCAAACATCCTTCTACCAGTTCCATATACCCCCAAAACCATCCTCATTGGGCCATATTTGTGATATGACCATATCTTACCCACTAGACGACATCCCCAATAGAAAAACCAACCACATAACACATTGTTCTATATTACCTTTGTGACCAACCCAAAAGGAGCACTCCTACCAAGGTTACCGGCTAACCATTTCAAGGACCCATTGTAATAATAGAAAACCAATCATGGTTATAAAACATTAAAAATAACTACATTTGTCTTTTTTAGTTTCCCTTAAAAGGTATGAGGTGTTCCGTTAAGTGGCATTTAACTACATATGTTATGATTCCATTTGAATGGATACACAGGTAGAACCTATCAATATCTAAATCCCAACAACAAAAACACTTACTATCTACTTTGATGACGATAAAATCATGAGCTCTGAACAGTGGATTTAAGTTGGAGTGGATTTTAATTGGAGTATAATTAAACCAATAATAAAAAGATATCTAAGCATTGATACCAAGGGATACTAAAATTACTGGGGGAATATATGATATATGTAGATGTTCAAATTATTATAATACCCATATTATGATATAGATATTACATCAGTGCATGTGAATGATCAAGCACTAGCATGGGGTAACCACACTCACATTGGGATTTCGATAAAGATTCATGAATATGACTTAAGTCTATAAGATATTCCAAGAGTAGGAAATGGTTCACCCTATAATTTGAAAATGAGCCTGATTCCCTTCATTTCAAATAACAAAAATGTTAATGTATCACCAAAAAAAACTAGTGGCCACTAGTAATTGAAAATAAGGTAAAAAATAGTTCAAAATTCAATGGTAGAGTTTCATCATATGTTTTCATCAAAAATTCAGGAAAAAATGGTGCACCCAATATGAATATTTTTACTATGAAAACAACTAGTAGAAAATTCAATTGCATATCATATGATACTTATGTGGATTCTTGTTTGGGGTGTTCATCTTTAAGTAACCAAGGAATGATGAAGTAACACTAATAGGGGGAAAACAGTGGTACACATTTTCTAAATATTTGTTAATTCATCAACTATGACTGATTAATGTCTTGATCCATTTTATTTAATTATTAGGATCACCTCATAATAAATAGTAATAATGAGTGCATAATATAGAAGGATTTTACATAGTTTGTTAAAAAACCAAGTCCTTGTTGTAACCACTTATTCCACTCGGTTATAGATTCATTACAAATATGAAATTGGATTCAAATAATGAAAAATACTATTCCCATCAATATTGAATCATACAATGTCCCCACATCATAATAACATTGATTTTTACATGTTTCCAATGAAAAAGTGATCTACATAAAATCCCTCTATGTTCTAACTGTATATTCCTACTAGAGAATTCAAATTCTCTTCATGTATGATCCATAACTAGAAATATATTTGTTATATTTTGGTTTCTATTATACCACCTTGAGATATAATATTTTTGGAAGAAAAAATTTGATCATATGATCTAGCCATGTACACTGCTACATGAACGTCAAAAACTGATGGTCAATTCTTCCTGATCTATCTCACTATAAAATATTTACAGTATATGACTCTTCTTAGATGACAATAATCTTTGGAATACATGCCTTATACTTTCAATATACATCATAATTTCAGTCTCAATCTCAATTATGATTCACTAAAAAATCTTGTTAAATATACTAGGAATGTACAAGAAACCTTGTGCCTCAATGTATAATCGTGTACTTCTCATTGTCTTCATACTGCTTCATCATGTGGCTAATAGTACATTAAATCTATTATCCACTTATTCACATAACATTTCAGTGATCCCTAGATTTGTATTCATCCAGGGACACATGTATTCTTATTATTATAATATAGTAACATCAGAATGTTATTTCATTTACAATTCACAATATTTTCCCAGGATTATTAAATAAAATTATTATTCAAACATAAATACAATGTTTGTTGTGTTTTCTATCTACAAAACAATTTCATACATATAATAATGTATTTGGCTCACACTTTCAAAAAATCTAACTTAATGTTCCCAATATTTTTATTCAATTCCATGAAAACCAACAAAATATTATACTTCATTTTTACTACATAGAACTCCCTTTTTCATGCATAACACTCCATTATTTTTTTCACATGTTCTTCAACAAAAATAGGTATGTAGATAATCAGGAATTTATTCTAAAAAAATTATACATGTTTTAATAAATTGTCATATAAAAATAGTACTCCTTTGATTTTAAAATAACCCAGGATTGTGATTTGAATAAAAATGAGTTTGCAAAACATCATATTCATTATGAAATTTAATAGATTTGAAAAGCGCATAACAAACTCACATGGAATCCTCACCCCAAATCAGAGCACTCTAAAGTATATGTTCTTATATCTCTAGGTTGTCTTATATATTTAAATTCATATTATTCTTTAAAATATAGGGAGTCTAGGTATTTATAGATGACTTCTATAATACATCATAATGTAAAAAACCATAATTACATGATTTATAATAAGAGTTTAGATTTATTTAATTTTAAATAGGTTTTATTTATATTTTTTATAAAATTTTGAGAAACATGACATTACATATGGAGTACTGAATTACAGTGACAATTTTTTCCACAAAATTGGATTCTTAAATTTAAACACCTATTGCATTTAAAATGCATATTTATCTATTAATACGAGTCACCAAAAAATAATTAACTTTTATATAGTTCTAAAACATCATTAGATCCTATAAAAACACATAAAAACCATTTATCATAAAAAAATATCATCAATGAATACAAAATGAAAGAAAACTAGTATTTAATTTTGGAATTCACAAAATTCTATATAAAATTTTCCATTTTTGATAAAGTAATTTGAGCTCAGAATAATCACCAATTACTGCTGAAATTAATTTTTAAGCCTAACGTTTTTAAAAAAATAGTTATTAAGATATAATAATATTAAAAACAAAATATAGTTGGTTTTTTATAAAATAAGAGCAGTGATGAATACATTTTCTTCAAAAATAATCTTTTCATCCTATGAAAAGTGCATGCAATTTCCTCTAAACATAATCTCAATATCTTGCATTGTGAACTAAACATTATTCCATGAAAAATAATTTTAAAGTATATAAAATACATGTAGGTCACTTTGAGAATTATATTTATATTACATTTATAATTACACTTACAATCTCTCTTAAAAATTGAATAACTTACTCGATTAATTCTAATATATATTCCCTAATGAAACAAATAATTACCCAATGCATTGGAGATATATATCTATCTCACCCATCAACCTGAATATTTATAAAGAGTATATATTACATAAAAATATAATATTTAATTTACATCATAAAATATGAACAATGATTCCATTTAAAACATATGTATTACCAGTGTTGTGCTTCATGAAAAAATATGAATAAAAATTATTTTTCTTTGAAAGAAGTTTAAAACAATTCCACGAAGAATGGATAAAAAGATGTTATTTTTAAAAAATCATAATAATAATAATAATAAAAGAAACTTCTTAAATAATAAATTTAATGATGTATGGGAAAATATTATGTTTTATATGTGAAAAAATATATTCTTATCATACTTTTGAAAAAATATAAAAAATAACCCATTTGGAAAACTTATAAAAGTATTATTATAAAATATTATTAATGAAATTAAAACATGTATTAAAATGAATTTAATAATACATTTTATTTTATTAATAACATACCTGAAATATTTTAATGAACCTAGATATGGAGAAAAAACATAAGAAAAATCTTTTAAACTGTATAAAATACAGGTTTAAAGAAAAATATCAAACCTCAAGTTTGACTCACCACATACATACATTAAATTAAATATAATAAAATTGTATTAATTATATATTTTTTAAAGTTAATATTTCAGGTAAATTACCTTATTATTATTCCTTTTATTTCATATATTACCCAGTATTATATAATAACAAAATTATCTAATTTCACATTATATTTTTGGAGGATGTTTAGTTCGTAATCATAAAATCTACATCGGTACGTTGACCATGGTCAGTGGAAAACTTTTACCATCCTATAAAACATTTTAATAATAAAATAATTGTATCTTTTAAACATTAAATACAATTTTTTTTATCATCCATGAAATGTGAACATGAAAAATTAATCACATCTCACTATGGAGGTGGTAAGCAACACATACATACGACTTACATTATCATTTTTAAAAAGATGGAAAGGTCATAAGATAAGTAATATATTATCTTTATAAAATCAAAATTAAGTAATTAATATTATATATATTCCTATTGTAACTTAAAATATCAATCCTTTTGACATGGTAATGAAACAATCACATCAGTTAATGGGGGTGGTAGTCCACATGTATACACAAGTTATGTTTTAATTTCTCATAATATTGAGAAGGATATGGAGAATGATATTACCATAAGAATAATGAAAATAGAGTTTAATTAAGATACTTATTCTATAATTTTATCATTGTTTAATACTTATTACATAATTTAAAATAATAATTTTACTTGAATATATCAGTTAAGAATTATACCACATCTTTGGAAAATAACCCTTGGATAACACCTTATGACTTCATAGTTTGGAATCTTTTGTGAGAAAATAACATCTAGGATATGGGGATTAAGGTTTAACATGTATTTTTATAGGTATTGGTCAATAAAATTGGTTTAACATTTGTCAATGAGAATAGAGATTAGGTTCAATTTTATAAGTGAGGTGGGTATAAAAATTTTCATTACTTGAGATATTAATATTTAAAATGTTTATAACTCTTTTAATATTGATTTAAAATAAATTATATTTGATTATGACTATTATAATTTTGAAATAAAAATAAATAAATTTTATACATGTTTAGGTGTCATTTTAAACCATATCATCTGGTTTGACACCTCATTAACCCTGTTTAACATTAACCATTGTATCAAATTATTCACTCCATTAGAGTCACAAAATTAAGTTTAAATATTCAAAGTGTAACATAAACAAAAACAAGATAAGATATATAGTTTCCCATCCACATGAGTTATTATGATATTTTGATAAATTTATACTGATTAAAAAATTTAGAATAAAAATTACAATTTAATGTCATTTTCAGGATTATTGAAATATATTGAATTTAAAGGCATAAAGATAATAATTTAAGTCAAATATAAACTATTTTAGTATAATGTATAAATTATAATTATCAAATAAAACTATAATTAATCCAAAATATATTAATTTAATATTTTTTCATTCATTTATTTTATTTTCCTATTATTTGTACAAGTGTTGGGTTGGTATTGAGTAAGCATACAAGAAAACTATACTATCACTAAAAATAAAAAATAAAACACTTTCATAAAAATAATTTTTTAAAATTTAAAATAAAAATTTATAATAATTCAAATGTTATTTTTAACACCATAAAAATTTCTTTTAGATATTGAGAGCAAGATACTGACATTTTGTAATTTTTCTTATATGAAATTAATACAATGGTCATAATAAAATTCAAGTGGAATAGAAAGAATAAAATTTATAATATAAGATTATATTGGTCTAAATTAATCATCCAATAATATTTAATAGTATTTTTTTCTTATCAAAATGTATTTTCCTTAAATAACTCGATTTATCCTTTACCATGGTGATACATTTTTATCATATTTATTATTTAAAGTGACCAAAAATGTAATTAAACTCATTAAAAAAGTTTTAAATTGTGATTAAAAATAAATAATCAATTATCATGATTCAATTTTTTGAGGTTTTATAAATTAAATTTAGCATATGTTCAGAAAACGCAAGGAAAAATAGTTTTTAGAAAATTATGTTTCTAAGCATAAAAATAACCTTATACCAAAGTGAAATATAATATGGATTCATATGGAAATATTTATATTATTTTTAATCTAATGTATCATATTTTACTTTAAAATAAAATCCATAAATTAATCATACATTTAAATAACTTTATTTAAATAAAATAAATCAGAGTTTTGAAAAAATATGCATTTTTACTATTCACTCATGACTCAATATTTTTTTAGAAAATATTATAAAATATTCCAAAAAATATTAGGACATTATGATTTAAAAAATTATGTAGTTTTTTAAATAAAAATTCTAAAATTATCAAAAATTAATTATAATATTCAAATTCAAAATGAAAAAAAAAATTGTTTTGAAGAATTTTTTTAATGAGTAAAATGACTTTATTCTAATTATTTTCCCAATTACCATAATTGAATAAATTTTATTTCCATAAATTTTATATTGAATATAATTCCCTAATTATAATAATTTATTAATAGTGATTAATTTATTTTATTAAGATAAAAATATGTTTAATAAAAAAATTGTTTCATGGAAAATGTCTGTTTTTACCTTCTAAAGATTTCATCATAATTTCTATTCAATTGATATCCAATTCATGAATAATTATTATTTATTTAATGAAAAGTATTCTATATATATTTTATAATATGGGTATTACTATTCATACCTTCCATAAAAAAACGACTATATGATAATAGTGTTATTTGAAAAATAAAATTTCTATAGTGTATCATGGTTCATTTATGCACAACATTGTGTATAAAAAATATAAAACACAATATTATAAGAAAAATATACATTATAAAATCTATGGGTTTTACATATTACCCCCTTGATGAAATTGGTACCTCATAATTTTTTCTCTTATCTGATATAATGGGATTAGAAAAATTAGATTCAATTACAAGGAGTTGAATAAAATACACATAAGTAGAAAGAATTATCTTTTAATCCAAAAATCGAAAATTTCTGTTTGAAGGTAATTTTAATTTCTATATTACGATTAGGAGACTTATTATTTCAATAATATTTACAAAACAATGTATTTACCATTAGGAAACTTTTACTTATAAAAGAGTTTCTAGAAGTCAACCATAATAGTTATGCAATGAAACTCGATTGAATTATATTCCTATTTCTTGACTTGAGAAATTATTTTACCATCAGGAAAATGGATATTCAAAAATATACATATTATATTTCTTTTCATTCCATAAGAAAAGTTTATTTATTTGGTTTTTATTAAAACATTCCATTTCTATCTCTTCTATCAATCAATGTAATGAATAATCATGTTGGATTTATCAGGACTAAAGCTCTAAAATTAACATTCAAGGGACTAAAAGATAAACAAAAGAATGAAAATTTATTTCACTTATTTATATCCCTTAAATAAATATAAAAATGGTTATAATAAGTTATGATATTAAATATTATGATGAAATTATACTTTAATCTCTGAATCGAAAATAATTATACCCAAAGTTAAAATTTAATTTATTCCATAAATAAGAGACAGTTAATCCTTTCAAAATATTCCAAACTGAGTTTCAAACCTAATAAATAGAATTATTTGATAAAATTTTTGGTTATATTAACCAAATATGTATCTTCAGATAACATTAACCACCAAAAAAGTCAAATACTAATAATATATATACCATAATAATAAAAACATAAAAATATTATAATATTTTTCATAAATAACCCAAATCCGAAAAAATCCATAATAAAATCATATATTCTTCCAAAATATAATTTAACATTTATTTTTCAGATAATATCCCAAACTATCCAATAGTAATTCCATTTACCTTAATTATATAATGTTATAAATATATTGAAATACTTCCAAAATAAATATTATTACATAGTCTCCAAATAAAATTTCAATTCAAGGGATACATATACTATAAAACATATGTTCCCGAATTGGAATAACCCTTTTATAATAATTAATCACAATTAACTCAACATTAAAGATCGTATTAACCCAAATTTTTGTTAATATCTATCATATTATGTACAAAAAATATAAAATTGTTTCTACCCAAATATCAGTTTCAGATAAACCCAAACTAAACATAAGGGTTTTTTCCCAATAAATTTTTCCCCAAATATAATTAATCATATTAAACTCCAATCACAAGAATCTTTTAAAGGATATCTATGAATTTAAACTTACAATAAACCTTCGACTTATTAATCCATGATTTTATCTAATGATATTAAATTATCCTTATCTGAAACATTCTAACATCTAACATTGTATAAACCTTTAATCTGATACAAACTAAAATTCCATTCAACAAAAACAAACCAAAATTAAATTATATATATTAAAACTTCCACATTATAATAATTTTTGGATATTTTAGATTTAGAGTGTTAATAAATTATAAAAAATTACATTACATTGTGTACATTAAAACACAATGACTATATTTACCATAAAATAGGAACCTTAAATTTAAACTCTTATTTCATTCAAAACATATGTTAATCATTTATGATGAGTCACCATAGTGGAAATATTGAACTTACTGTAGATCCAACACACCATTAAATCAAATTAAAGACATTTGATAATTTAATATCTGAAAAAAAGACAAACATGGGATAAAAAATAAAATGAAACATGTTAGACCATTTTAAAATTCTATAAACCTCCCAAAAACGTTTTATTTTTTAAATATTAAAATTTGAGATCAAAATAATATTTTCTTACTCATGAATTCATCATAAAATCAAAATATATTTCATAAAATATATTATAATAAAGTATTATGTGAAATATATAATCTTAAGGGATTCTTGTAAGAGATGAGAACTCATGAAAACATTTTCTTTAAAAGCACATTTGTCACCCTTAAAAGGGGGATAAATTTTTCTTTAAGAATAAACACATTGGAATACCTCATGAAGTAAAAATAATTCCATAAATAATAATTTTCATGAATATAAAATTCATGTAATTATTTTGGGACCTCATCAAAAAATCACTTTTATAATCACTCTTACATGCACTCATAAAAATAGAATAACCATCTCTGTTAAATCCAATATTTATTCTCAAACAACAAAATAATCATACAATACGTTGGAGAGCTATATCAGGATCACCCAAACCCATGAATAATGTTCATGGGAAATAACATACATAAAAACACATAATAGTTTATCTCGATCAAAGAATATAATTAATTATTTTGTTTATCACATATGATGATGAATTTTTGAGCTATGTCTAAAAAAGGGATAAAAATAGTTATTGTTTGAAAAATATTTAAAAAATTTAATTTATTAATTTTTAATAAGATATTATTATTATAAACATTGGATAAATAATATATTATTCTTTATAATAATAATATTCACGAAAACCTGAAATTTATCTTATAACATATATATTAAAAAGGATTCCTTTCACACTTTTATAAAAATGTCAAAAAAACCAAATTTGAAAAACTAGTAATGTATTATTATAAAGGCTTTGTAATGAAATAAAATCATTTCATAAAATAAAATTAAAAAAATATTTAATTATTATAAGAAGATACATTAAATATTTTAAAGAACATGGATATGTTAATTGTGAATAAAAACCTTAAAATTATGAAAAAATTGGTTTTATTGTGGAATCCCTTGCCTCAAGTTTGAGTCTACACATACATACTTTCAATCCTAACTAAAAAATAATATTAATTTTATGATTATTTAAGAACTATTTTTAGGTTTTTAATTTGTTACTATCAATTTTATTTTATTAATTACCATGTATTATATAATTACTGAATCTGTTATGTTCATGTCATACATGTGGAGGATGTTTAGTTCATAACAGTAAAACACCATCTATAGGTTGACCATGGGAAAAGGTTTCAATGTAATATCATCTCCAAAATATTATTCATGAAATAATTATCATGTTTATACATTAAGTATAATTTTATAATCATCCATGAATAGAGTCAATGAGAAATGAATCACATCGCTTCATAGAGGTAACAGTGAATCAAACACATGGAAGACATTTTCATTTTCTAAAGGATGAAATGATAGGAAGGCAGGTAATATATTATATTTAACTAACCATAATTATGTGATTAATATCATATATATTTATTAAATCAATCATAATAAATGCCCTTATGATTTGGTAAAGAAAAATGAAACACATCACTTCGTGGTGGTGGTAGTGAAAAGGTATGTACAATCAATGTATTCATTCCCCATTGGATGCAGAAGGGGGAAAAAGTTATATAAGAAAATATAATAATTTTTTATTACATGAAGGATTTGGTTTTTATTATTTTATATGTATTAAATAGTATTTAAAGGAGGTAGATGAGAAAATAAATATGAAATACTCAATTATGAATTATTCTCATTCTTAGGGAAACCTCCCTTGGCATACACTTTAGGCCTTATTGGGATAGTATTTTGGAGATAAAATAACCCCTTAGAAACATTTAAGACGTTCTGAAAGGTATTTTGGTAGACCCAGGTCAAGATTAAAGGATAAATAAATTCTAATAAGAGTAGATAAGATTCACCCTTTTCTATGTGAGGCGGTCAAAAAATTGTAAATACTTGAAATATTAATATATAACATCTTTATAACTCATGAAAAATGGATCAAAATTAAATTATGATAGAGGATAATGGGGATATGTTAAAAATATCATCATAAAATAAATTTTAGAGAAGTATATTTGTAAATTTTAACCTCATCATTTGGTTCAACCTCGTCGTAATGTCTATTAATCCTTAACTGTTATAAAATAATTTCCACTATTTAAGTGTAATGAAAGTATTTATAAAAATTACAAGTGTAAATTAAATAAACCAAGAATGATAGGTTCTAAAATTTCCCATACTATTGAGAAAATATATAATTTTTATCATTTTATAATGAAATAAAAATATTTTATAACATTAAATACATTTCAATGTCATTTATTGAAATAATTACAAATTATTATAATAATTCAATAAAGATAAAACATTAATTTAAATATAAAATCATTAAACATAAATTATAAATTAGTATTATACTATAAATTAATGTGTAACCATAATTGATATGAAATACTTTTCTTTTATTTTATTAAAATCATTTTTTAAATTTTAAGCTACTTGTATAAAAAATACGCCGACTTTACGTAAGCATTCAAGGAAATTATAAAATAATTAATTTTTTAAAAAAAAATATTAAGATAAAAATAAATTATTTTTAGTTGAAATAAAAATTTATAATCACTAATATCTTCTTCTTATACCTATAAAAATGTATTATTGATATTAAAATAAAGCGAGTGTCATTTTTTTAGTTTTTATTAACTAAAAATAATTTAAAAGTCATAATCTAAGTCAAGTGGAAGAAAATCCTTAAAATTGAGAATATATAGTTATAATGGTCTAATTATACCATGTAAAAAGGTTTAAAATGATATTTTGTGGCCTCATCACAATGTTTTTACCTAATTAACCTGATTAACCATTTACATTGGTGGCACATTTTTCCATTATTACCATTTATAGTGACCAAAAATAAAATATAACCCATTTAGAAATATGAAATTCATAATTTCAAATATTAAACCAATTTTTCAATAAATTATTTTTATATGTTTTTGAAATTACTTTTAATGTTTGTTTCTAAAAATTAATGAAAAAGAGTTTTTTGAAAAAATTGATTTATAAAATAAAAATGAACGTATATAAAAATCAAATTTAATATGGATTTCTATAGAATTATTTTATTATGATAATTTTTTTTATTTTAATTAAATTTAAATCTATGTCCAAAATAATTTATTTCTTTTAAATTATGCAATTAAAAATATGAAATAACAGTTTAGAAAAAATATCCATCTTTCACTATTCATGAAAAAACATTCTTTGTTGAAAAATACTAAAACAATAAATGTAATAATATAATTACATGATTATTTTGAAACATTTTTCCATTTTTCAAATAAAATTTCATAATGTGGAAGAAAATAATTATAATATCTATTATAAAAATTAAATAAAAAACATTTTTGAAGAAAATGTATTTTTGAGGCATAAAATGGAATAATTATCATTATTTTAAAATTAAAAAAATAATTGAATGTTAATTCATTCAGTAACATATATAATATAAATATTTTATTATAATCAATTATAAATAGTGATAAATTTAATCTACAAAGACATAAATAAAATATATATATAAATAGTTTTATGAAAAACATCCTTTTTACCGTCAAAATATTTTTTATATATTTACAAATTGATAATGATATATTCATTATTGATTATATTTTTTACTATGTAAAAAAGTTATATATATATTTCAAAATATCATTATTCTGATTTATACCCTCTAAACCAATTTCAAGGTTAATATGATCTTATTTTAATAATAATATATCTATAGTATATCATCATTCTTTTAAGCTTAGTATAACATATACGAGAAACTATCAAATGAAATATTATACGAATAAAATAAATTAAAAAATATTAGATTGTTAATAGTTCCACCAATGTTCTCCAACACCTTATATTTTATATTCATCGACATAATCTTCCCATGTGAACCAACTCAACCCATGAAATAAATCATCAAAAAATCACCACCCAAAAAAAATATATCTACCTTCATAAACACTCAAACGCTTCTGATTTAAAATTCAATTAGATTCATCAAATAGTTTCACCCTTTATTTCCCTTTTACTTCAAAACATAAACTTAGGATATTTTCTATATACATCGCTCTATATGAGGAACTTTCATGAAGAACTTTTTATGCATTCGATGTTTAAGATGACACATGATCATGAACGATCAACATAGATCAGTCAAGTCAGATAATCATTGATATATGTATAACATTTAACTATAGATAAAATTCTTGTGTCCTTTCTTATCTCACATCAAAAAATCACTCAACCTCACAATCAATTTTTAGAAAATGTGACCCATTGAATGACTATAAGTGAGTAATATGGTCTACTACAAGCCTGCACTAGCACCGCCTTAAGCGAAAATCATTTATTGTACTGTAGACCCTCGATGTGACCTCTCTATGTGTCCAATGTCGGTGAAATTCCATGGTATAGACTATTTAGTTTCCATATATTTTTGGTATATCAAGCTTTACTTCTCAAGATGATCAAAACATTCTTAGTATAATCTCAAAATAACACTTAGAAATTGTAAATGTAAAATTCCATCCCAATAAATTTTTCTAAGAACATAAACATGAATTCTTCAAATTTCACTATTTCCACTACTAGTAAAATATTATCCTCAAATTTTAAAAACATATAATTCAATCATAAATTAAAAAACTCTTCAATATTCAAATCATATTTACTTATTTATTAATGGTATACCATGTAAATTCTATTAATTTAATTTTATCTTGTCCCAAGAATTAAGAAAAACTCTTTAATAATCACAATAATATTAAGGATGTTTTAATAAAATTCCTCCAAGAATCACCACACACCAAAAAAAAATATTTAAATATTCTAAAAATAAATAAAATCACCCATTTTTATAATAAAAAAATCACGCAAATGGAAACAGACATGTGTGTTAAGTACCCTTCTCTAGAGCCTCCTCTAATAAAAAAAATTACATCATCATAAATAAAATTTTCCATACACATATGTTATTATAAAAAACAAAACCTCAAAAAATGAGATATTAAATAAAAAACCCTACACTTTTAGCATCAAGTACAAAATTCATTGGTGATGGAGTACTACGAACACGATACAGTTATGACCTAGAAAACTACATGTGAGGACCTCCAAACACAAAACCCGAAAAAAAATATAAAAAAATAATTACATTAAAAACCAATAAAAATGGTTTTTTATAGAAATAATTTCATATTATCACATAATCATTATATTTTAGGTTCATATTATTAGAAAATATGAAAAAGATTACTAAATGGTGGAGAAACTCTCACATAGGGTTCATTTTTTCCATAATAACATTGATTAAAATTGACACCCCTACTTCATTAAAGAAATATTTGTTTATTTAAATACAGATAAATAAAAAATTATTGACCATTCAATAATTCATTATCATCCTTATATCCTACGAAAAACTTTTTAGATGTTGTGTTTAGATATTTTAATAAAGGATATAAAAATAATATGTACCCATTAGTCTGGTGGAAAACATAAAAACTGATGCAAAAATTTACCCTTTCCATAATAAAACATTGAACACATAAATAAAACATATACATCTACAAAAAAAAACATTGATTAAATAAAAAAATTGAAATCCTTTTTCAATAATAGGGAAACCAGGAGGGAATCTTGAGGAACATGATAAATCATGAAATAATTCAATGGAAAAAAACCTCTCACCACTATAATTTCATAAAAATTTATTTCCTCTTCAAATTGATATATATATATCATTAAAAATAGTAAATATGTATCTTCAATCATCATATTCATTACCTGTATTCATTTGTGTTTAACCTGTGTTAGAATAACCGGTTTCATGTTAATTCTATATGAGTCACCTACCAACTCATATCCATATTATTTCACCATCAGAGACTAAATCATTACCCAAAGAATTGGAGATTTATATCAAGATAACCCATTATTGTGGGTTATATTAGGCTTACCCATAATAAATAATGTCCAAGTATAATATAAGAAGAAAACACATATAATCTTTCAATTTTCACCATAAAACCCATGAAAAACCAATTTTAAGCTATAATCCATGCACTTTATATATTCATATAAAAAAAAGTAAAAACATTCATTTCCTTTGGAAAATATTAAAAATGAAAAATTACTTAATTTGAAGGAATTTTTTATTATTTTTAACAAATATGAAAACTTATAGATTAATGTTAATTAAAAAAAACATCTACGATGATGGGGAACGGTGGCTATGGAGTAAATATTAAAAACCCATTTTTTATATATTCTATGAATAGTCAAAATTATATTTTATGGAAAAATAAAGAATATTACTTTTAATTTTTTCAATAAATTCAAAAGTATTTAAAATATTTCATTATCCTTATTTAAACTATTGAAATAGTATTCATTTATCATTTTGAAGAACATAGATATGGTGGAAAAATATTTTAAAGTAATATTTTAAATCCCATTTTTAAACTATATATATGTTACCAAAATTCAATTATTGCTTCATAAGTTCCCTAAATTATGAATAATAAAATTTTATTAGTAGTTTAATTGATTAATAACACTTTTAAAGTTTATTACATTATCATTGTTTCTTTTATTTAAATTATTTCCATGTTTTCAAAAGCAACGAAATTAATAAGGTTTACATCAAATATTTTGAGGTAATTTGGTCATTAAAATTTTAAACAACCTTTAACGGATGAGCATAGTCAAGGTGTAATGGTTTTTGAATATTATTATTTTCATATTTTTTATACTTAAATAGTAAATAGACATTAAAAACCAACCATGTTAGGTGGTAGTGAAAAATGAATCATGTCATTTCTTGGAGGTAGTAGCCCACACATACATATATCTGGCATTTTCATTTTTTATAAGTGATGAAAAAATAGATAAATTTTAACGTTTTTTCAAACTATAATTATGTTATAAGTATCATTTTAATTCATTAAACCCGCTATAATAACCAGTATATAAATTAAAAATTTATAAGATCACATCTTAAAACTAGTAGTCCACACCTATAAATGAGCAACAAAGTCATTTTCCATTGCATTAGAGGGTAAGAAGGTATGTAATATATTATATTCATATAATTATAATAATTTAATAAATATCATATATCTTTAATAATTATATATATAAAACCTTCCATGAGTTACTTAAATGAAAAATAAAATGCATCACTTCATGGAGACAGATGTCCGTACATACACTTGAGAGATACTTTCATTTACTATATGATTAAAAATGGGTATAAAATATTAGTTTCATAACAATAATAACATTTAAGTAAATATAATAATATAATTTCATTATTTTATAATTTTGATAATACATTATAAGGACTTCTAATAATAAATAAACATGAAAGAGTTTGATTATGGCTTATACATCCACAGGATTACAATATAAGCCTTTTAGGTTGGGTCTTTTGAGAATTTCAGGATCTATTGAATGTGGGGAGTAGATTTGGGAAGTGATTTGTGTCGATATTTGTTTATTTAGAGTTCTCAATGTGGGTGAATATTTTAGGATATATGTTACTGTTTTAAATGAGATGGGATTGATACCCATTGAATTATTCAAATATTTAAGATATTATAATATTTATTTCTTGGAAAAGTGGTATAAAGGCTATGAAGTTTCTAAGAAAACATGATTTCTGGTAAAAAATAACTCAACCAACAACATTTAAACATGTTTGAGATATATTTTAATCATTATTTATTATTTTATCCCTTTTTAAAAAATTTATCATTTATCGATATAACTTAACTTTTTACCTAGGTAAATTATTTGTTAGAGAAAAAAATAAAATAAACTTTATAACCAAATTTGGAAGAAATTATTTGAAATATGTAACCCCTTATAAGTTATTAGATTTATAAGGTTTTTATATATTACTTTTGATATAAGTACACAAGATAGATAAATTTTCTTTTTCAGAAAATACCCATTTTAATAATTTAAATTATTTTATGATAAAATTATACATATTATTATTTATCAGGTATTTAACTGTATTAGGATAAAAAAGTAAATTTATATGATATTTTTATCATAAAAAAATCATATTTGACGTTTTATTAACACTATAAAATGAAAACGTACCCAATTGTTTTAAATTAAAATTAAATATAACTTATGTTTAAAAAAGTCATGTATGAGTTTCCAAAAACAAAAAAAAATGTTTTTAAAGGAATTATTTTACCCTTTTAAGAAATATTCATTCAAAAAAAAATCAACTAATTTAGAAAAATCTCAAAAATTCACCATAATCTAAATTCAATATGCATAATCTAGAATTGAATTAATTTGTATCAAATTAAATTTCGAAATTTATAAATTCAACTTATAAACGATACTATTTAATGAATGGAAAATAGTTTAGTTAAAATAATAACCATCTTCACTGAAAATTTTAATTAAATTTTATTTTAAAATTATGATGAATATGAGTCTATAAAATGATTCCTATAAAATCATAAGATTCATGAATTACAAGGATTACCCAGGCTTTCAAATGATACCTGCTTTAGGAAATTATACACTTGAAATTTTATTCATTATTTAAAAAAGTGAGGGAATTTTCATTCGTAGTTTATTCTAATTACTGTATTTATTCCTTAATACGGTGACTCATCAATAAAAAATTAACCCAAATAATCACCTTATATCTGAATACATACTCTATATCAACCAAAATCTAAACATAATTGTCTACATTAGATTGATTCTATTCTAACTATACAACATAAGATCTCAAAAAAAAGATGCATTACGTACATATTTCCTTATAAAAACAAAACACACACCACATACCTGAGATAAACATAATGTTGAGGCTGCATGGTGGGAAACTAATCATACTTTTATAAGAATTTCCTATGATTGAGTAAAATGGGTGCTTAAATTCCATGTTTTTCCAATGTGAATAAGATTATATCATTGATAAATGTTAAGAGTGACATGATCATATACCTAAAATGAAAGGGCATTCCTCATGTTATCTACACAACTTTTCATACTTTACTAATATTCCCACACATGATCTTTAATCATCTTTACTTTATTAATGTTTTATTCGACCAGTTTCAGTACAAACAACTTCATTTGATCAAATTCATCCAAACATGTTGGAGTTTGATACCACTTACAATATAATAACTCAAAAAGATTCAATTTTGATTATTGAAATTAAAAATGTTTTTTTTATGAAAATTAAACTAATGAATGATAGTAATCCCATATTCTATGAAAATCTAATGAGAAATATTCAATCAAATCTTCCAAATTCATAATCATTCACTCTGACTGTCGATCATATTATAGAAAAACAATTATATTATAATTTCATTTAGCATTCAATTAATTCTGAATCCCATTAATAATTGATGTTAAATATGTCATCATTATCAAATATAATAGAGATCGAGACTCCATGTCATCTAACAATCTCTTTAAGATAAACAATATAAAAGAGTTCCAAAGACGTTTTGTCTCTACCAAGAAAAAAATCAATAATTTTTTAAATCAATAAAATATTCCAAAATCACATTATTAACTAAAGATGTACTTGGTAATTCTACCATTAAATTCATAGATAGATTCTCCCATTACCATTCTGAAACAGGAAAATAATTAAAAAACTATTTTGGTAGCTTTTACCTCATATTTAACTTGATGAAAAGTCAAAACTTTCATGGAAAAAATATTATATTTCTTCATTACATCCCACCAATAATATATTCAGCAGTTTCTATACATATTATTTCTTTTAGGATGAATAGAAAATAAATAGCTAAGATCTTCAGTAAACAATTCCTTCTTCAACCGAACATAAATTGACACACGTACCCTCTCTCCAATTTTTATAACACCTACTTTATCAAAGTTAAATTCATTTAACCTAACCTTTATAAAAAACTATGATCATTATTTAAAACCATGATATTTTTTATAAGTATGCATTGTTCAATATAAAGAAGATAAACACACGGAAACCTAAACCAAAATAGATGGAGTTTCCACATGGAAAAAAGAAAAGTCCCAGAAAATCCATATAAATGTTTTAATTTATTTGGGATTATTATAGTCTACAAAAATTAACGGCACTTCATTCAGACGCCCGGTATGCCTGGAATGGATTTTGGAACATTTTTATGGTAAATTCAGTAAATGCACAGGTGACATTTCTTATCTTTTAAACCGATTATCGGATTAAAAATATGAGGGAATAGTAGAATCTTTTTTTCCAGGATTCACTTAAGGGAGGATATACTTCGACTGATGTAGGTTGGGTGAAAAAGTTTGTTTTTAAAAATATTAAAGAAATAATAAAATAACATAAAAGTTGTTATTTTATTTTCCTACCTCCTATTTAGTGGTGGTGGTGGGACCAATGGGATGTCAATCAATTTAATATCTTGACTCTTCGATTGGTAACCATGATGATGAGAGAATAAGATGTTCATTCATTAATGAACCTCATTAATCACTCGTTACGTTACTCACCCATATCCTCTAGTTAAATGAGGCACATGCTTGGGCTTTTGAGATAGTTGTGAGGATCCTCTGGTAATGTATCGTGACATCCTCCAACAATGGAGAATGAAAGCTTGGACAAAAACAATGTGGGATCGACGAACGCTAGAGGCTTTATCAAGAGAGGACTCTTCTCCCTCCAAGGCTGCGGCATCACCCAATGGATCTCGAGGTAGGGGTTGTTTATATTTAAATTTATGATAATTGTTCCTTAACATATTCTTGAAAAAAAATGTTGAAACGCAAAAGTAATATAGTATATTTAGGTTGAATCAATAACTCTTTCTTGTTATAATGCTAACACGGAGGGCTTGGGCCAAATAAACAAGTCCTAAACCCTCAGCCACATCGATATTTGTCGCATTCTTCTAGAGAGGATTTTCAACTCAATGGAAATTCAAATCCAGATGTCCCATAGTTATGGAAGAAATTAAAGAGGCCTGTAGGCGCGTTCAAAAAGGAAAACGGACCACCAAAGCTCACCCGGTGGCCCGTGTAAGGTTTATCGGTGTAGTACTGGCACAACGAAACTGGTGGGTGATGGCGGCGACCGTCATCGGCCAATCGCTACATCAAACCATGGAGGCTGCAGGATGGTAGTTGGCCCTCTGCTAGATGCATTGACAGAAGGCGGGGCGCCATTGCGCGCTGCAGTGAAGAGGCCACGACATCGAAGCCATGGCAGAATGAGAAGCGACCCACACCCTGCAGGCCCCACTAATAGCAAAGGTTGTGCTGTGGGGAACCGCCAGTTTCATAACTAATGCACCCAATTTGTGTATGCATTTTCATAAACTTTATTAACAATAAAAACAGGTTTTCACCAAATACCTACTTCTTAGAGGAAAAATACATTGATTTTGGTGACCTTGTCTATTTTCAGGAGTATTATATCCAAATAAACAAATCATGGGACGTTTGGGAAAATTTTGCGACTACACAGAATGTACTTTTATACACCCCATGTACATTCAGATAGGGACACAGATCAACAGGGGGAGTACACTCCCAAGTCTCCATCCGGACACTACACGCAGTGTGGGGCAGCTTTACACGACGTGTACTAAATTCTAGAAGCGGTTGGTGGTATAGAAGAGTCTACACGACCATGTGGCCGCTGAAGGATACACGCCGTGTTACATTTCTACACGTCGTGTCTGCTATTCTAGAAGGGGTTGCTGGCCAAATTTTGATACTACACACCATGTGTGGCAGCACTACACACCGTGTACACTCACCTACCAGGAGACACCATGTTCAATGTCAAAGACGGTCTGTTAGGAAGCCTACCTGTGGAGAAACGGAATAAAAAGGCGCATCGATGAAATTACACGGCGTGTAATTTCTATACACGGCGTGTACATATTTTTCCTATGAAAAGAGGTCTTGGCCTCCGGACCAAGGGGTTGAGAAGTGGAGATTGAGGTGTGGTGTGGAGAACAAGGGAAGAAGCTCCGAAGGAGAGACACTCTACCATTGTAATACCATTGTTCTTCTATCGAATAATCATTACTACCTCAAATATCGAAGCATGATTTCATCAGGTGTTAATAATTTTATGTTTTTCATTTTCAATATGTGTAACTAAATACCCAGTGTTTTGTGGTTGTGGAGACTGATGAGTAGTAATTTGAATTAAGTTGATGTGATTGTGTTTGTTTTAATAATATCTTCGTGTTCTTCTTAAATCACTTCATATTATCACTGAAAATTCTGTACTAGACCAAGGGGAGAATCTTCAGGGATTCAAAAGAAGAATAATGACAAATAATTTCATGACCATTGAAAGGATTCGTCGGCTCGACATATACTAATCCAAAAAAGATCTACTAAAATATAAATACTGGACAAAGGAGTTGGTTACCTCAGCTCTTAATATTAAGTGATTCAGACTAAGGAAACTTAATAACAAATTGTAATCCAGAGTGTTGGATTATCATGAACAACACAACCTCATAAGAGATTTAATTTAATAATAAACATATCACAAATCCATAACCCCGACACATTCATATTCTTATTTTCATCAAAACCAATTTTCTCGTCTTTTCTTTCATTCTAGAAATTAATTTGTAAAAAAAAAGTTAAAAACCAATTGTTCTTTTTGTATTTAAAAACAACCAAAAAAATCGACTCTAAATTCAGCTGAACTCACTAAAAGAAATATACAAACAATGTCGAAACAAGATAAGAGTAACCTCTTAATGTTCCCTATGGATCGACCCCTACTGGTGCTATACTTGTTAGGGTAATTATAATTTGAGACACCGAAAACATAACTTCAGTGGAACGACTCGTCAAATTTTTGTGCCATTACCAGGGAACTCTAAAGTTATTTTATTCTTGTTTTAATTCAATTTGTATTAAATTTTAGTGAAAATAAAAATCATAAATTGACAAAAATCTCTTTTCTAATCATATTTCTCTTTATCATTATTTTTCCTCGTTTATGCTTGGTAGTTTGTCTTGTTTTGTGCAGGTCCGTAAGGGTATGAGCGGCTACCTCATGCATTATAAGAACACTAAGTCATCAAGGTTGTTCCCAACTGACCCAGAGATCGAACGAACGTTCTTGAGGCACCAACAAACACTCACGGATGAACAAAATCAAAACAACCCCACGACACAAAACGAGGAAGGAAATCCAGCTACTGTCCAAGGACCTAGACAACAGTTACGTCCGGATGACAACCAGAACTTGAAATCTTCTCTTGAACCACCATATGGCCCACCGAAGCTCCAAGAATTCCAACCAGAGCGGATGCCATATTTCAACCAAGTTTAGGGGCCATACTACGCCCCTCAGGACCAACAATACCTGCCGATGCTCCCTCCTCAGCAACCACCTCCACGTCAAACTCTCATGGAGTACGGCCTTCCATCGATCCATGGAGTTGATACGGGGATCATTTTTCCATCAGTACAGGCCCAACACTTTGAGATCAATCATGCTGTCATACAACTAATCCAGAACACGGTACAATTCGGTGGCCTGCACAGTGAAGACCTGAATGCCCATCTCTCCAATTTTTTGGAGATCTGCGATACATTCAGGTACAATGGAATGTCTGAGGATGCCATCTATCTTCGCATGTTCCCTTTCTCTCTATGGGAAAAGGTGAAAGACTAGATCAAAGGGTTACCGCAACGATCCATCCTCACTAGGGAGGAGTTGGCTCAGGCATTCCTGTCCAAATACTTCCCACCTTCGAAGACAGTAACCTTGCGGAATGAGATCCACAAATTCCAGTAGCATGACTCCGAGTAGTTGTAAAAATCATGGGAACGTTTCAAAGAGATGTTATGTAAATTCCCACACCACAGACTTGCACTCTAGATGCAAGTAAAAACCTTCTACGGTGGACTAACAACAAATACAAATTCCGTGGTGGATGCAGCTGGTGGAGGAACGGTGATGCGAAAATCCCCCGAAGAACTTTTCGAACTACTGGAAGATATGTCTACCAACAGCTTCCAGTGGAATTCTATGATGGGGACCCAAAAATGAGGTATGCATAGTATTGATGCTACTACCATGCTTCCTGCCAAGTTGGATGCAGTATCCAAAAATATCTACGCATTAAATCTCAAGGGTGCATCTTAAGTTCATGCGGAAAACCATCCAACATGCGGATACTGTGGTAACAACCACATCCTAGGAGAATGCCCGAGACCTTCAATTGACCCTTAGACTAGCGAAGTGAGTTATGTTGCTCAAAACAGAGGGTCTAACCTGTATCAACAATAACAGAACCCGGCATGGAGAGATAATCAGAATACAGGTTGGGTGTAACACCCTGAGATTTTATGAGATATATTATTTTTAATTTCTTTGATTTCTTCTATTATACACTACACCAAGATTAGATTATACTATACCCAACACCGTATTATCTTCCAGTTTACGCAACACTATTCTTTGCTCGTGTTACACACAAATTCATGTTTTTTTTGTGGAAATTATTCTTTGCAACATTAAGTATAGATTTTGTTTAATGTATAAATGAAATAAGTTTGTATTATGTTATACATAACACCAAACAGAGCTTTCACTACACTCAGCCCTAACTAGGCTTGCATTACACACAATCAATACCTTCTTCGATAGCGTGTGTAGTACGCAATACCATGTTTCACTAAACGATATATTATTATAAAATTTTTATGAACTAGCTGTTATGAATATTAATACCCACTTTTTGAAATTTTATAAATTTTATCTTTCAAAATGGACTTCATTTTTTGATTCGGATTATCGAAATTAGCCTAAGGTGAATTTTTGGTATTTTTCTAAAAACATTCAATTTTTTATTAATAGTGAAAACACTTTGTTAATATTTAAAAACTGACTTTTTATTTAAATAATTATTTATTTTATTTAAATTTATTTTAGGTAAAAATTGATATATAAAACCTATATAAGTTCAATTTAATTCATTTGATTCATTTCTTAATAATTTTAGATATATGAAAATTTTATTGAACTTTTCACCGTCTTTTACCCACCTCCTATGAGAATTTGAAAATTTACATAAAAGTTAATTTTACCGCTTCTGTGAGTGGAATTTCAAAATTCCAAGATACACAATTAATATCAAGGAGTAAAATGTGGTTCAATAAGATAAAAGCAATTTTTGGTGAATAGTAACCTTTTACATATATTTACCACGGTTACAAGTAAATAGGGTAATTAAGTGTAAAAATGATATTATTATTACCCAAACACATGTCCTAATTCTATTGGATAAGTTTAATTCGACCAAAAAAAACCTTAGAAATAAAATATTACCCTTTAGGTACACTTGGATTAGATTAGGACACTTATTATTACTTTATTTAAAGAAGAGTTAAAATAGTTAATATCATAGTTTAATAACGAATACATTTTTAATATAGTGTTATACATAAGATATGTTCGACTATAAATATTCATTAGAAATATAAAAATATTTCATACTTAATTTTATTTTATTTATAATTTTTATACATTAAACACATTAATTTATTTTTGACACAATGGTGATGAAACAATTACCTTATTAATGAAATATTTACATAATTGATGTTATAATTACCCAAATAGATGTAATTTGATACTTTTTTTGAGTTAAAATAAATTTCTAGGTTAATATGACATGTTAGTATTGATTTAATTAAATTTTTTGAACTAATAATTCTGTTTTGATTTTCTGAATAATCAATTACCAAATAGTGTCAAAATTGACATAAAATAGTTTTTTTTAAAATATTATATTTTTAATTGTTATTATAATCCAAAAAATTTATGGTTTGTCGAAATGAATTAGATAAGGTTATATATATTAATAATGAACAAATTGGGGTTCTTTTGTTTTTTTATAGTAAATGTATTAACCTTATAGTGTAAGAAAACAAGAAGACACGGTAAAAGTTAAATTATTTAACTTAGAGGTAAATTTAAATGATAAGGTTAAAATAGTAACCTAAACTTGAATAAAACGTATTGGTTGAGAGGATTTCGACCCATACACACTATAGCTTTGAAATAAATCAATTTCGAGCGATTATAAATGGAATATTACTTTATTATAAAATAATATTTTAAGTTTTTCCAAAGGTGCCCCTCTCCTCCCTTATAAAAATGGAACCCCTTCCCACTTCTATTCACACCATTTTGAGACTTGAAGCTCGAAAAACCCATGACAATTACTCTTATCAATCTCACTAGTTATATCATAGAGGTTCTGGTCTTCTCAAAAGACCCACTCTAGTTCCCTAAGAATAATTTTAAAGGAGGTGCATCGAGGACGATGTAATCTCTTCTACCGACTCATTCAAGTTTCATTCTTCTTATACTTCCTTTGATTTAGTTGTTTCATTAAAAAGTAATAACATCAGTATTACTTATATAATTATATTTTATTATAAATATGATATAACCCTATTTCACCTTCTATCCATCCTATAGAAAATGAAATCACCGCGTGTGTGTATGTGTGGAATACCATCTCCACGACGTGGTGTAATCAGTTTTTCCACAACCACCTTACTTGGATGGGTATAATGGTGTAAATAATAACTATACATGATTATTATAACATCATACTGATTCTAAGATATTATATCATCCACTCTAATTCCATTCAATAAATATGGGAATGATATCATCACTCGTGCGTTTGTACGGATTACCGTCTCCACGACGCGATGAGATTCATTTTCGATGTTAACAATTCAAGAATGATTATAAAGTATATATAATAAGTAATCATGAAATATATGAAATAATAATTATACTGGACTTATTTATATATATATTAATGTCATCTACTTAATTCTATTCAATTCAATAAGGAAACGAAAAATAGCGTTCATGCGTACGTACGGCCTACCGTCTCCATGAACGGTGTATTTTTTTCCATTTATCGATCTATTATATATATGTATATTCTGAATATATATTATATATAAATAATTTTTTATATTATTTAATTAATTAATCATGATCTATGTAATCATATTAATAATTAAAAGTCAAAACACGGATGATAAATGAAACGATTTTACCCAAAACACTACTTTAACATGGAATTGACAAATGAATGGATAATATAAAGTCGTAAGTGAATCATATACGATATCATAAATATTATTATGGTTCTGTTACAAGTTAATAATATGTTTAAAACCACTATATAAGAGTCTCAGACACATACGGAAGAAATTGGACCTATGTTAAGGGATAATTATTCCAATCTCATTCTTATCCGATATTGTTTATTCGAAAGTATTTACTGGGGTTATGTTTATTATACATGTCCATATGTTTTCTAAATGATTTCATAAAATATTTACTTTTCTTCCATGTATGTTTAAATTCATTTTTACCCTTTTTACTTTTACCACATTGTATGGAAGGAATCTTTCTTTTTTTAACATACGAGGTACTTTTTTGACATTTCTGGCAAAAGTAAGAGAAGAATGTTTTTTAACTTATAAGGAATGAACAGAATGTTATGGTTTCATAATGCCTTATTTTCATGAAGCTTACTCTACAATATTTAATGACTATTTTCAACAATATCCTTTTCTTTTAAAATTTCAAGGCATTTTGTGAAAAGAAAATGATTTTGAAGAAGAAAGGATATTTTCCTCAAGAATTCATTTCATGTGTTTTATCAAAACCATTTTCCATATTAGATGGAATTATTTCATATGTGTATGTTTCAAGTATAATTTCTCTATGATTTTACAAGGTTTCAATTTTCTTATGATGAAATGATATCCATTTTTTTGTATGGATTATGTTATGATGGGATGATGAATATGAAACCCATTTTTTTACTTTGGGTAATGATGAATGATTTATGTTCATGTTGTGGAACAAGTAATAATGATTCAATTATGAGTTGTGTGGGACTTATATCTCTCTTAAATTCATTGGGTAAATATTTATATCTCATAAGATACACATGGATGGAATGGTAAGTTAATCTGGTTCAGTGTTACAGGACTGAAATGAGGAGTGAGCTCGATTCAGAAAGGGACTTTGTCCACTAAGATGGTCTTGGAAGCAATGCCTTGGCTACTATGGAAATCATATCATGTGCTTAATGGTTTTCCTCAATTAAATGTTTTATTCCCATGCTATTTTATCATGATTAATGTTCCTTTATGACCTATTCCTTATGTACTGCCAAGATTTATTTCACAACTCAATATTTTGATGTGTAAACTTTATGTTCATGTTGTGAAGTTCAAATCTATATGGTTTGTTTTATTTTCCCCATGCTTAACCTTACTGGGAAATTGAGCTCACCCTTTATATGTTTTCTTTTCCCCAGGATATAAAGAATTTTTTTTAGGTAAGAAAACAAAAGGGGAGGATCTTTACAGGAGATGTTGAAGAACTTTCTCCACAATTAGATAATTATGTTCCGAGTTTCCAAAGACACTAAACTATTACGATCTTTGTGTGTTTTTTTTGATACGTATTAAGTATTACGCAAAAGTAATTTAATGTCCATGTACTTCAAGATTTGGGTCTCTACAGTTTGTATTAGAGGAAAGATTTAGTTAAACTTTGGAAACTAGGATGCGAAAACATTAGTGAGGTCCCTAGAGATATTTCTAAGGTATGTATATGGATATCCCTAAGGTTAAGTATAAGTATAGGTTATAGTCCTAGAATTATGGTAATAATATTAGAATTAAACCTAAGATGTTATATATTGAAGTTACTCACCCTTTATTATGTTGTTTTCACTAACATGATTTTTGCCTCTCACACTATTCTTTTTGGGTTTTAGATAATGGCTGGAACCCGAAGGAACTATGTTGATCAATGTAATGGAAAATGAAATGATTGTACTCATGAAAAACCCAATATTATGGGAGATGGAGTGAAAAAGCTTATTTCTATACTTAAAAAATCTATATATCATTCAGGACATCCAAATGAGTAGAGAAGGGAACAATATTCTATGGAGTACTTCATGAGGCAACGCCCACCTTCTTTCAGTGGGTCTTCTAATCCACTTGTTGATGAACAATGGATTAGTACCATTGAAATGATATTTTCCATACTTTGCTGTTCAGAAAATGAAAAAGTCATTCTGGTTATTTACAGTTTAGAAGGTGAATCAATTCAACAGTGGACTCTAATTAAGAATACGAGGCCCCGAGATCAAATTGAATCCATGGAATGGGATAAGTTCAAGAACTTATTTTTCAATAAGTACTTCCCTCGTATTCTTTGAACAAAGATGGAAAAGTATTTCCTTGATCTTAAGAAAAAGGATGATGAATCTGTTGGTATATACGAAGAGAATTTTACAAGGCTTGGGAGGTATGCATCTGGATTTATCATGCAACCTGAATGTAAAGTTGATCGATTCTTCAGTGGCTTAAAAACGGGTATTCGAAGTGAATTAGCTATAAGAGACTTCAGTAGCTATGAAGAAATTGTGTGTTGTGCTATCAAGGTAGAAATGGAAGTTGGTTTTACATATCCATCTCATGGTTTAGACAAGAAATGAAAGATGGATTTCGAGGAGAAATCTCAGAATAATGGGGAAAAGAAGATGAATGTTTCTTTATGCTCAAAGTGTGGAAAGAAGCATGGTGGAGATTGTCTTAATGGGACAAGAAAATGTTTTAAGTGTGGAAAAGAAGTTAATCGAGCAGCTGAGTGTCAAAGTAATGGAAAAAGGGTTTCTAATGATTTGAGTGAAAAAAGACTACAGAGAAAGAACCACTAACACTTCAATGCTTCAAGTGCAAGGAAATGGGGCATTATGAAAATCAATGCCCTAATCCAAGGGATAATGATGATCGACGTGAGCAACCTCTTAAGGAAAAGGACAAGGGAATTCACATGTGATCACTATTTGTGATGTTGAGTATGACAATGATGTCTTGGAATTATTAAGTGTTTATGTAATGGGATTTCAAAATAGTATCATGGAATCTCATTTATAGTATTGTGGAATTTTGGAATATCTATGTATTGGTTTTCAATAATTATATGGTACCGGTAACCATGAAAAGTGATTGAAATATTTTTGGAAAGCGGATGATATGGGCATAATGATGGGATAGGGATAAAATGAAATGATTGATAGTATTCATGAGCTTATGAATGATATAAGGACAAAGAGATATCATGGTTTGAGTATATATAAATTTTGGGATTTTGGTATGTGGAAAGAGTTAATTTTTGACACCACTCATGTTTTCCCTATGATACTATGGTAATACATGATAAAGATATTGACATGTTTGGAATGTGACCAATAAGATATATCTTATGATATATGGGGGATAAATGATGGTATTCACATGCTTGTTATGTGACCTTTCCAGTAATCGTTTTCATTATACTATGAGATTGGACATGTGTATATTGGATAAGTCTAAAGATTGGAATGAATTATGTTGGAAATCAGATATTATTGCTTAAGTCTAGAACATTTTTTGATATTATTTAAGGAATGTTATAATAATGTAGTTTTAGAAAAATGACAACATGTAGGACGGGTGACAACCCATCGCGTCGGACAAGGCTATGGGAATCGATCCCACAACCGAAGTGTGACATGCCTTTATCGCCTACCACTGGCCTACATGAAGTCCCTGGTTAGTAGAAGATAGTTTTATTATATTAAGCAGTATGATATATATGTATAAGTCCATTTTAGGAACCATATATGATTAATCTCACTATATATGGACTTCTGTATTTTTTATAACTTTTTCTAGCCTTTTGTTTGAGACAGATGGAATGACCCATCATTCTATCACATGATCAGCTAACACTTCACGAATGACAAATTCAACCTTATTTCTTTAAGAGTTGAAGTGGAAATTGTCCAAGGAACAACCAATGATGATATTTTACCAAAATCAAGAAAGTATTTCTTCTAATTCCAATTTCTTAAACATTAGGTAAATGATCTTGAAAACCAAAAATTTTGTCCTAGTGCCCTTATATTTGATGAATTAGATGGTACCTTAGATCATCAAAAATTTATGGCTTTGTGATTGTCGGCTTTTTCATAGCCAAGTCCTCTACCACTCTTCATCAGAATTTGATGGTTATATATCTCTTTCATAAACCTATTTTCACCTATGTTGTCCTATGTGGAAACCCAGTGATGAGTTACTTTGGGTGACTGTTATCATTCTAACTTCCCTTTTTATAATGAAGTTTTAGTATTCCTTTTTACGATGTGGGTTTCTATGAAAGAAACTTTCAAGTAGTAAACCATTTTTAACCCTGACAAATTTTGAGGGCGAAATTCATTTTAAGGGGGGTAGAATGTAACACCCTGAGATTTTATGAGATATATTCTTTTTAATTTCTTTGTTTTCTTCTATTATACACTACACCAAGAATAGATTGTACTATACACAACACCATATTATCCTGCAGTATACGCAATAATATTCTTGGCTCGTGTTACACACAAATTCAAGTTTGTTTTGTAGAAGTTATTCTACGCAACATTAAATATAGATTTTGTTTAATGTATAAATGAAATTAGTATTGATTATGTTATAAACAACACCAAATGGAGCTTTCACTACACGCAGCCCTGACTAGGATTGTATTACACGCAATCAAGACCTTCTTCGATAGCGTGTGCAGTACGCAATACCAAGTTTCCCTAAATGAGATATTATTATAATATTATTATGAACTAACCGTTAGGAATAGTAATACACACTTTTTGAAATTTTATAAATTTTATCTTTCAAAATGGACTTCATTTTTGGATTCTGAATATCAAAATTATCCTAGGGTGAATTTTTGGTATTTTTTTGAAAACTTTCAATTTTTTATGAATAGTGAAAACACTAGGTTACTATTTAAAAACCGAATTTTTATTTAAATAATTATTTATTTTATTTTAATTTATTTTAGGTCAAAATTGATACATAATACCTATATAAGTTCAATGTAATTCATTTGAGTCATTTCTTAATAATTTTAGATATATAAAAATTTTATTGAACTTTTCACCGTCTTTTATCCACCTCCTAGGAGAATTTGAAAATTTACATAAAACTTAATTTTACCTCTTCTGTGACTGTAATTTTGAAAATGTGAGAGACAAGGTTAATATCAAGGAGTATAATGTGGATCAATAAGATAAAAATAATTTTTGGTGAATAGTAACTTTTTACTTTTATTTACCATGGTTAAAAGTAAATACGGTAATTAAGGGTAAAAATGATATTATTATTACTCCAACACATGTCCTAATTCTATTGGATAAGTGTAATTCGACCAAAAACAACCTTAAGAATAAAATATTACCCTTTAGGTCCACTTGGATTAGATTAGGACAGTTTTTATAACTTTATTTAAATAAGAGTTAAAATAGTTAAAATCAAAGTTTAATAACTAAAACATTTTTAATATAGTGTTATAAATAAGATAAATTCGACAATAAATATTACGTAGAAACAAAAAAATATTTCCTACATAATGGTATTTTATTTATAATTTTTAGACATTAAATTCTTTAATATATTTATGACACCGTGATAATGAAACAATTACATTACTAATGAAATATTAACATAATTGATGTGATAAATACCCAAATAAATGTAATTTGAGACATTTTATGAATTCCAATAATTTTATAGGTTAATATGACTTGATAGTATTGATTTATTTAATTTTCTCAAAATATTAACGCTGTTATTATTTTCAAAAAAATCAATTACCAAATAGTGTCAAAATTGACAAAAAATAGTTTCTAAAACAAATATTATATTATTAATTGTTATTATATTCTTAAAAATCTAAGGTTCTGCAAAATGAATTAGATAACGTTATATATATCAATAATGAACCACTTGGGGTTCTTTTTCCTTGTTATAGAATGTTTATTAACCATATAGTGTAAGAAAACAAGAAGACACGGTAAAAGATAAATTATTTAAGTTAGAGTTAAATATAAATTATAAGGTTAAAATAGTAACCTAAACTTGTCTAAAACCTATTGGTTGAGAGGATTTAAACCCATACCCACTTCAGCTTCTAAATAAATCAATTTGGAGCTATTATAAACCGAATATAACTTTATTATAAAATAATATTTTAATTTTTTCCAAAGGTGCCCCTCTCCTCCCTTATAAAAAGGGAACCCCTTCCCTCTTCTCTTCAACCCCTTTTGAGCCTTGAAGCTCGTCTAAACCCTGCTAATTCATATTCTCAAACTCTCTAGTTATATCATAGAGGTTCTGGTTTTCTCAAAAGACCAAATCTAGTGCCCTTAGAAGAAGTTTAAAGGAGGTGCGTCGAGGAAGAGGTAATCTCTTCTACCAACTCTTTCAAGTTTCATTTTTCTTCTACTTCCTATTATTTAGTTGTTTCATTATAAAGTAATAAACTCAGTATTACATATATAATAATATGTTATTATAAATATTAAATATCCCTATTTCACCTTCTATCCATCCTATGGAAAACGAAATCACCGCTCGTGCGTATGTACGGAATACCGTCTCCACGCCGTGGTGTAATCGGTTTTTCCACCACCACCTTACTTGGATGGATATAATGGTGTAAATAAAAACAATATATGATTATTATAAAATCATACCTATTCTATGATATTATATCATCCACTCCAATTCCATTCAATAAATATGTTAACGATATCATCGCTCGTGCGTACGTACGAATTACTGTCTCCACAACGCGATGAGATCCATTTTCCATTTTACCAATTGAAGAATGATTATAAAGTATATATAATAAGTAATCATGAAATATATGATATAATAATTCTACTGGATTTATGTATATATATATGTATGTCGTCTACTTAATTCCATTCAATTCAAAAAGGAAACGAAAAACAGCGTTCATGCATACGTAGGGCCTACCGTCTCCATGAACAGTGTATTTATTTCCATTTAACAATCTATTATATATATGTATATTATGAATATATATTATATATAAATAATGTTTTATATTATGTAATTAAGTAATCATGATCTATGTAATAATATTAATAATTACAAGTCAAAACACGGGTGATAAATGAAACGATTTTACCCAAAATGCTGCTTTAACATGGAATTGACAAATGAACGGATAATATAAAGTCATAAGTGAATCATATATGATATCATAAATATTATTATTGTTATGTTACAAGTTAATAATATGTTTAAACCCACTATATTGGAGTCTCTAACACATACAGAAGAAATTGGACATAATGTAAGGGATAATTACTCCGATCTCATTCTTATCCGAGATTGTTTATTCATAAGTATTTTCTGGGGTTATGTTTATTATCCATGTCCATATGTTCTCAAAATGTTTTCATAAAATGTTTAATTTTCATCCACATATGTTTAAAGTCATTTTTACCCTTTTGTATTTTTACCACATCGTATGGAAGGAATCTTTCTTTTGTTTTCCATATGAGGTAATTTTTCAATTTTCCGGAAAAAGTACGAGAAAAATGTATTTTTTAACTTATACGGCATGAAAAGATTTTTACGGTTTCATAACGCCTTATTTTGATGAAGCTTAATCTATAAGATATAATTTATATTTTCAAAAAAATCCTTTTCATTTAAAATTTCATTGCATTTTGGGAAGAGAAAATGATTTTGAAGAAGAAAGGATATTTTCCTCAAGAAGTGTTTTATCAAAACCATTTTCCATATAAGATGACATTATTTAATATGTTTATGTTTCAAGTATAATTTTCTATGATTTAAATGGTTTCACTTTTCTTATGATGAAATTATATCCATTTTTTTTATGGATTATGTTATGATGGGATGATGTTTATGAAACCCATTTTTTTAATTTGGGTAATGATGAATGATTTATGTTCATGTTGTGGCACAACTAAGAATGATTTCATTATGAGATGGTTGGGACCTATATCTCCCTCCAATTCATTTGGTAATGATTTATATATCATGAGATACACATGGCTGGAACAGTAAGTTAATCTGGTTCAGTGTTACAGGACTGATACGAGGAGTGAACTCGATTCAGAAAGGGACTTTGTCTACTAAGATGGTCTTGGCATCAATGCCTTTGCTGCTATGGAAATCATATCATGTTCTTAATGGTTTTCCACAATTAAATGTTTTATTCCCATGCTATTTTATCATGATTAATGTTCTTTTATGACCTATTCCTGACGTACTGCCAAGATTAATTTCACAGCTAAAGATTTTGATGTGTAAACATTATGTTCATGTTTTAAAGTTCAAATTTATATGATTTGTTTTATTTTCTCCATGCTTACCCTTACTGAGAAATTTTGCTCACCCTTTATATGTTTTGTTTTCCCAAGGATATACATAAAGGTTTTAGGTTAGAAAACAAAAGGGGATAATCATTATACGAGATGTTGATGATCTTTCACCATGATTAGATGATTTTGTTCCAAGTTTCCAAAGACACTAATCTATTATGGTCCTTGAGTGTTTGTTTTTGTTATGTATTAAGTATTCTGAAAAAGTAATGTAATTTCCATGTACGTCAATCTTTGGGTCACTACACTAGGGCCAACAGCAGCATAACCCTCCGCCCTTACGAAGGCCTGGCTACAATCAACCACAATATTAGAATCAGTACCAGCGTGAGAAACATCCCAAACAGGGGCCTTACCAGCAGAAAGGGTACCAAAATTCTCACCCGCAGCAGCCAAGGAAGCAACCATCACCACCAGCTGCACAACCAGCTCAGCATGAGAATACCCCCAGATTAGAGGATCTTCTGATGAAATTAATCTCTATCATTGAGACCCGATGTTAGAAACAGGAGGCATCTATTTGAGGCCTCGAGAACCAAATCATCCAATTAGAAAATTAGCTCTCATGGAGGCAGCTTGGTACACTACCAGGAAACACCGAGAAGAACCCGAAGGAGGAGGCCCATGCCATAACACTACGAAGTGGAAAGAATATACAACAAAAGGAACCAGAATAGTCAACTTCACCTATACTCCCAGATGAAAACAATGGTATAGTTTTAGACCCCTCTTCGTCCGAAAATCCATCACTGAAGTCTCAACCCGGAAAATGAAATAAGGTCATCATACCATTCGAGCCTGCATTACCTTTTCCAGAGAGGATGAATCAAAGGAAATTGGATAACCAATTTGGAAAATTCATGTATGTATTCAGAAAGTTACACATCAACATACCATTTGCAGAGGCTTTGACTCAAATTCCCACATATGCAAAATTCATGAAGGAAATCCTCTCGAATAAGAGGAAGATGGAGGATTTGGGCACTATAGCATTGACAAAGGAGTGCTCCGCAGTCATAAAACATCTCATTAATCTGAATCATCAGGATCCATGTAGCATTAATATCCCTTGTACAATTGGACCATGTGAATTTGGAAAATCTCTATGCGATTTAGGAGCTAGTGTCAACCTCATGCCATTCGGAGTTTTCCAAAAACTCGGACTCCACGATCTGAAGCCTACCTGATTCGTCCTTCAACATGCTGACAGATCCATTAAATATCCAAAAGGGATACTAAAGGATGTGCTCGTGAAGGTGGGATGATTGATCCTCCCATCAGATTTTATTATCCAAGACATGGAGGAGGATTAGGAGGCACCTATTATACTGGGGATACCTTTCTTTCCCACAAGGAATGTCTTGCTTGACGTGCAGCAGGGGGAATTGATTTTTCGGGTGGGGGACGAAAGAGACTCCTAAAGTGCTCTAAAGGCCTTCAAACAAGCATTATGACCAGAACATGAAAGATACTATGCAGTGATTACCATGGATGAACAAATGAGTAGAGAAGAAGATGATCTGGTATGTTATTCCATTTAAGATGATATGATTTTTCCAGAAATACCTACTGATGAAGTGCCAGAGGACATGAAATTCATCGAAGGCTAGGGTGGCCACTACTGGCAATGAGCTATCATTCCTGACATCCTAGAGAGGGAAGAAGTACATCCACTTGTACCTTCATTTCTCAAGGCACCTTAGCTAGAGCTAAAGCCTCTCTCACCTTCCTTGAAGTACGAGTATTTGGGGGATCATCAAAATTTTCCCATTATACTCAGTGCAGCACTATCACAGGAACATGGGGATGCACTTCTTCAAGTTTTGAAGAGAAGAAAGTAGGCAATTGGATGGACTATTGTAGATTTGAAGGGTATCATCCCTACCATTTTCACCCACAAGGTGCTACTCGAAGAAGGATAATATCCATCTAGACAACCCTAGCGGCGTCTGAACCCTCTTATGAAGGAAGTTGCAAAGAATGAGGTAATCAAGCTTTTAGATGTAGTAATTATATACCCTATATCAGATAGCCAGAGGGTAGGTCCCCTGCAAGTGTTCCCTAAAAAGGGAGGCATCAATGTGGTATCAAACGACAAGAACGAGCTCATCCCCACTCGCACAACCACGGGCTAGAGAGTCTGTGTAGATTACAGGAAGCTGAACGACGCCACAAGGAAAGATCATTTTCTCCTGCCATTCATGGATCAGATGCTAGAAATGCTAGCTGGGAATGAATATTACTACTTCCATGATGGCTACTCTGGCTATAATCAGATCTCCATTTCCCCATAAGATCAAAGGAAGAGCACTTTCACTTGCCCATATGGAACATTTTCCAACTACAAGATGTCTTTTGTTATGTGCAATGCCCCCGCCACATTCCAGCGATGCATGCTTGCCATTTTTCACGACATGGTGGAACAAATCCTGGAGGTCTTCATTGATGATTTTTCCGTTTACGGGAAATCATTCACCCCATGTTTGTAGCGCCTAGAACTTCTATTGGAGCGATGCGAAAACACTAACCTAGTTTTGAACTAGGAAAAGTGTCATTTTATGGTGCACAGTGGCATAGTTCTGGGCCACAAAATTTCAGCAAAGGGGATAGAGGTGGATCCGGAAAAAATAGAAGTCATTTCATGACTTCCCATTCCCACTTCTGTTCGATCCATCCACAGTGTCATGGTCCATACAGGTTTTTACAGGCGGTTTGTCTGCGATTTCTCAAAGATAGCCCAGCCCCTCACCAATCTCCTGAAAAAGGATTCTATTGTCTAATTCACTAAGGCATTCATCTAAGCTTTTGATCATCTAAAGTAATGCGTAGTAGAAGCTCCAGTGATGATTTCCCCCAACTGGGAGGCACAATTTTAAGTGATGTGTGATGCCAGCGAATATGTGGTGGGAGATGTCCTGGGTCAGCGGCTGAACCGAATTTTACGACCATCTACTATTCCAGAAGGACACTCAATGAGGCCCAACTGAACTACACCACTATAGAGAAGGAGATTCAGGAAGTATTATTCTCATTCGACAGGTTTCATTCATACCTTGTGCTATCTGATGTTATTGTTTATACTGACCATGCAACACTTAAGTACCTATTAAAAAAGAAGGATGAAGAGAGTAGATTAATCTGATGGGTCCTCCTCTTATAAGAATTATATTTAGAGATCCGAGATAAGATGGGGAGTGAGAACATGGTTTCTATTCATCTATCCCGTCATGAGCTACCGCACTTGGAGAAATAGGAGGATCGAGAGATAAGGGAGGATTTTCCTGATGAGCATCTCTTTTCTATTATTGAGTCCCCTAGGCCCTGGTTTGCTGATATTTCTAACTATTTAGTTACAAGTGCCATCCATCTCGACCTCTCCTTCCATTAGAAGAAAAGGTTCCTCTCTGAGGTTAAGTGAAACTTCTGGGAAGACCCACTCCTATTCTGATCTAGTGGAGATGGGGTGATCCGATGGTGCATCCCAGAGATGGAGGTCCAAGGGGTCCAGGAATTTTGTCATGCCTCACCTGTTGGAGGACATCATGGACCGGATCGTACCATAGAGAATATTCTGTAATATGGGTTTTTCTGGCCCACAATGCATAATGATTCACGATCCTTCATTTCCCATTGTGATCCATGCCAACGTATATGTAATATGGGACGAAGAGCTGAGATGACTCAACACCCCATCCTGGAGGTCGATATTTTTGATGCATGGGGCATCGACTTCATGGGACCATTTCCCCCTTCTTTTGGGCATACCTACATCCTCGTCTGCGTTGATTATGTATCTAAATGGTTACAAGACACTACAACGGCCCATAATACAGCTAAGGTAGTCGCGACCTTTCTAAAAAAGCACATTTTCAGCAGGTTCAACATTCCTCATGTGCTGATCAGAAATAGAGGGAATCACTTTGACAACGTGTCAATGAAAAGAGTGTTGTCGAAATATGGGGTGAAGCATCACATGGGTACACCATACCTTCCCTAATCAAGTGGACAGGTGGAGCTCTCCAACCGTGAGCTCAAAATATTTTTGGAGAAAACATTGAATACCTCACGGAAGGACTTGTCCAAAAATCTTGATGACGCTTTGTGGGCCTATTGCACCACTTTTAAGACACCACTAGGGATGTCACCATTTCTTCCCGTCTATGGAAAACCATGCCATCTTCCTGTGGAGCTAGAACACAAAGCATATTGGGCCATCAAAGCCCTAAATTTTGATCTGAAGGCAGCTGTAGAGAGATGTAAGTTCCAACTATCAGAACTCAATGAAATCAGAAGGGAGGCGTATGAGAATTCTAAATTGTAATAAGAGAGGAAAAAAACCATTTACGGTGGGATGATTTCTCGAAAAAAATTCTACCTGATGATCAGGTACTCCTCTTCAACTCTCGTCTTCATCTATTCCCAAGATAGCTCAAATCAAGGTGGTCGGGACCATTCTATAACATACAAGTATTCCCATCACAGAGTGGTGGAAATTGCTAAGGAGGATGGTCAACCGTTTAAGGTGAATGGCCAATGCCTAAAAATTTTCAATCCCATTGAAGATATAGTGGAATCGATATCCACCTCACCTCTCAGGTAAGTCAAGGTAAGAAGGTCAAGCCAACTACCTAAAACAAAGGCGCTTCCTGGGAGGCAACCTAGAGGTTACACACCATGTCCCACTTATATACACGGTGTGTACTTATCTTTTTAAATTATAATCTTAATTGTATAAATTTATAGATTAACTAATTAATAAACATGGATGTAGCTGGTGCTGATGGTAAGGTCACCGGAGTTTATCTGAGCCGTCTCCAGTTCGAATCCTCCTGACCTACCTACGGCATGGGGTTCCTCCCTTTTGTATTTTCTTACACGGCATGTGTAGAAAAATTTATATATATATGTATTTTCTTATAAGAAAATACCTGATGGGGATGAACCGGTTGGTTAGGATCAAAAAAAGGATCCAAAAGACACGGGTTTGAATCCTGACAACTGTACCATTGCCATCATTTACCCTTTTAATAAAAACCACACTACATGTATTTCGATATATGTCGTGTGTCCCATATTTTTTCCTTATTAATTTTATGAAAAAATTATTATAAAATAAATTCATGCCGATGAAGTTGTCAGATTGGAAAAGTCTCAGGCCTAGATCCAAAAGACCCGGGTTCGAACTCGACTAATCTCCCTGCATGATCCCATTCTTTTATAATTAAAAACCACTCACCGTGCATTTCTTTCTTCCCATGTGTATAGGCTGTATAAAATAAATAAATAAATAAATAAATATATATAAATATGGGTAGCATTACATCCTTCACTTCAGTGGTTGAGGGCTTCCATTCCGAACGGCCGATCACCGGTTCGAACCTCGCCCCGAGCACCAGACCAAAGGTTGAACTTCTCTTTTTCAAATTTTTAAACACACGACGTGTGTTTTCCCTCTACAATATGTGTATAGTTTTATTTTCTTCTGTATATACATATATATACCTATTTTAATTTTATTTTAATTATTTAATATTAATTATTATATAGTATATTGTTTTAATAAAAACATTTGGGTATACACAGCGTGTAGTCCAAACGTACACGCCGTGTACCGCTACTATATAAGCTGCTGGCGACCCGGCTTGAGCCTGTGTCACGCGGCTCCCCATTTCTTTCCCTCTCTTAAAGTTTCTTCTCCTAAACGAAACCCTAACCCCCATTTTCCAGATCCATCAATCTGGTTCGTTTCACGCTCTGATTTCTCTTTCATTGTGATCCTCAGTCAAGGTACACCCTTCTACACCATCTATTTCAAATTGTTAGACTCGTTTAGGGTGATTTTCGGATATGCTGACCGTTCGACTTCCACAATAAACAGCCACAAAATGAAGAACACACACCATGTACTTTTGTACACGACCACACATAAAATTCTTCGAAATTTGAATATACACGGTGTGTATGTTTGGTTCACACCGTGTCCTTTTCCCCATCGTGCCCGAGTACCCCTTTGCACATGGCCTCACACACCATGTTCATATACACGGCGTGTGTGTTTGGTACACGCCGTGTATATCATTTCCTTTGGCCCCTCCATGTGTAGCTCATAACACAACATCTCAAACCATTTTCCAGCACACGGTATGTATGTTCGGTACATGACGTGTAGTTTATTTATTTCGGCCGTCCCATGTCTCGCCCCCACACGACATTGTTCCTCATGTAAAGAACACGATGTGTTTTGCTGATACATGATGTGTCCTTTATTTTTCGAACTCATAAAAACATGGCCGTGTCATTTGTAATACACAACCACATGCAATTTGTATACAAAAGACTTCTATGTTCGGTACACGCCATGTATCTTTACATGGTCTATCTTCTTCTCCCTCGTCGTGTTTATCTAGAGAACACGGGCTGCTTCTCCACTTACATTACACATCGTGTACTCTGTACGTACATGTCGTGTATTTTTATTTTTCATATTTATCACTATTTATTTGTTTTGATTTGTTTTTTTCTATTTTTTTTCTTTTTCTTTCTTTTTCAGGTTATGGCAGATCATGATCCTTCTCAGGGGAAGCGGCCAGCCTACGCCACTGGGGGCGAGAGGCCCATTTTTCGGTGAATTCGACTCTGACCTCTGACAATGCCAGACCCAGACGCACTGGTCTACGAGCTCCCTCCATTGGCAATTATTCCACCATCGACTGCCTCAGCAGAGGTCGGGCCTAGCATGGCTATACCTCCGCCTACCAGCATAGAGCTTCCGAGCACCTCCATTTTTGCTCCACCAGTTGCCACTCAACCTGTGCCATCTTCATCAGTAGATGGTCCCATGTATACCACTTCATCTACCGAGCCTTCACCTCCTGTAGAGGATCCACCCACCGAGCCAGCTTCTGCTGCTGCACCTGCACCTGGACCGGGACCTGCAGATGTTCCTTAACTATGCATGGTATTCCCGGTACATGACAGGGTCCAACGGTTCTGTCACCAGCTGATACCATTGAGTGGTCGATACCTCAACAACAACATACCACATCAGCTCAGTATTTGGGGGGACTTGTAGGAGCTCATTGGACACACTCCATTGCTCGTTGTTTTCCAAGTTACCACTCCTATTTTCTGCGATTTATTTTTGGAGTTCACGACCTCTTTCGAGTTTGACGGAGCTGAGTACCGGGTGAGACCTGGTGATGCGGTGCCCGTGGTTCGATTCCAGCTAGGTGGCCGACAATTCTCCCTCACCATGACCGAGTTTGGCCGAGGGTATGGCTGTTACCCCCATCTTATCACCCCACCCCCCGTTTCTACCTTTACCCGACTCGAGCGCTCTGAGCTCGTTTCCATGCAGCGAGAGATCGCGGGGCCTGTCCACCGGTATTCCCCCACTTCTCAGATGAGCACCCTTATCACCGAACACATCCTTCGCTTCTCCCACCGGTGCTTTAGTGCCATCCTTTTCCCCCGCCATTATGATATAAGGGTCATGACCGGTCGTGACATAGAGTTCCTTACCTGTGTCATCCGGCACGACTACCCAGACCTCCCAAATCTAGTCGCCTCCTATTTCCAGCCTATGTTTTCCGACCATCAGGGAAACCTGAACGACAAATTTTATGCCACTTGCCTCTCCCTCCACCTTGGGGTTTTCGACCCTTCTTTAACCCATGACTTGTTGGGTTCTTCCAAGTGGATGGACTATCTAATGCTTATTCGCATGGGATTGGTCTGGATGAAGGGGGTGCCTACATCCTTGCCCAGGCTCATCCCCAGCCACCTGCTGACCCTCCTGCCCCAGCTAATACCCCTGCTCCTCCTTCCCCTCCTCCTTGAGCTTCTACACCTCACCCACATTCTACTGACCCCACTTCTTCTGGCCTTCATTATTCTGTCCCACCACCAGCCCCACATACCCCCACACCCTCGGCTGATCTTACATTTTCTGTTTGCCTAGCCATGATGGAGCAGCAGTTGGTTCATCTCTATGGCTGCCAGGATAGTATTGGGGAGCATTTGGTTCGTATAGACAGCCGCCAGGACTGCATGGAGCAGTTGTTAGGCCTTCTTGTTGAGCATTTGGGTATTGCTTTTCCCCCGCCGCCTGCCTCGATTCCTAGCCATTCTGCTGCTCCTCCAACGCCATTCACAGCACTGGCCACAGATTCTGTTCTGCTATCTTTTGTGGGCCATGCTGCTGCTTCTCCTACCACCACCACTACTGCCAGTCTAGGGTGGGATGTTGAGCTTCCCTTACCGAGTACGGTGCCTTCCGCTCCTGCATCTCCCGCTTCCCATCCTGCCGCCGAGTCTGAGCCTCCAGCTTCCATGGCTCCTGCGCTATCTCTTCCAGCCGATTCTGTACAGGATGATGCCTCTTCTGAGGAGACCCCATGACTGGTTTTGGGACATCTTCTTTTCTTTTTATATATATTTTTGTGCTCTCTCACCCTTCTGTATGCTTTGTATGCTTGCCTTGTTTTATTTCTCCCACCATCACAGGTACCCTGACACGTTTTGGGATGCTCTTTTCCACCACCTACTGTTCCTCTTCACCTCGACCGAGGGGAGTATTCTTTTTTCCATTGTTTTCTTTTCATTCTAAATATTACTACTTTAATTGCTTACCCTCGGTCTGGTCCACTATTGTGTCCCCACCTTCCCGTGTTCCTCTTTTTGGGCATTTGGTGGACCATGTGCACTCATAAGTATTGGGGGGGGGGGGAATCTCTCGACCACTTTAGTCTTCTCCAGTATCATCAATCTAGGAGACATCATTGTCAGAATCTATATTCTTAAAATGTGAAGTTATTGTGGTTAATTATATTTTTAAATAATAAAACTGAAAGTGAAGAAATTTCAAAAATTTGCATGCTTATTTCGATTCTTAAGTGTTTTAAAATGATTGATGATATAATTTAAATTACAACATGTAATATGTGGATAATTACATCAATTAGACTAATCAATTATTTTCAAGTCATGAACTGATTGTCTCTTATTTATTCCCACTCTTGAGAGGTATTCTAAACACTTTTGTCATATTATTTCTTATACCCTCTTTCTTGAGAGATTCATAGAATATACATAACTATCAGAATTTGAACGTTTTCTTTCCAAAACATGAATAATTTTTTAATTAAATTAAAATTATTGAGGCATAAGATTGTTAACCCCTTTATCTTGATCCTACCATGCATCTGATATTCGTAAAGCCCATAGAATCCATGAATAGCCTTAATAGGAATACATATTACAAGATTATTTCCATTCCTACCCTAATTCTATTAAGATTATTCATGATTATTAATTTGAGCTTAATAGAAGGGATTGGAAACACATGGAATAAATTTGTGAATTATCATGAAATTAAGCATGTGGGAGTGCCACTTGATCATTTGGGGAGAAAAGAAAAGAGTTCCAAACCACTATTTTGGAAATTTATAAGGGCTCCCTTTGTGAAAAAAATGGTACAAAGGGACCTTATACACACTTGTTGGTTTGTGACTCCTACTCACCTAAAGGAGATGGTGGTGATGAGATCGTTTGATTATGCTTATTGAGGAAATTTTTACATTGAGTTTAATTTTGAATATCCTACATTGTTATTGAAAAATTTAACTTCCCTTTTCAAGCCTCACAATTATTTTTCACATCATTACCTACCATCCTTTAGCCACAAAAACATCTGATCCTATTCAGAAATACCTCATTATTTTGGTATGTTAAATTTTCTAAAATGGAGAAAAAAATAATTCTTGCTAACCTATGAATACAGTGTATATTTCATTGATTGAGCAAAATCTTTTATATAAAAATTATCAGGTGTTGAGTTCTTTATTGGTGAGGTAGATAATAAAGATGGTTTCTTGTTTTTGAAAGGTTGAAACACGTGTTAGAAGAGGATGAAAATATTTAATTGAATTATATATGAGTAATTATTATAATATCTTCAGAATTAAAACTGTTGTGTGTTATTTTTTGGAATTTTCTCTTATAACTTATTATTTACAATTCTGATTAACTGATGTCCTTCCTTTTAAAGTATAGACTCTGATAATTAGATGTTGAGATTTGATTGAGGGAAAGAAAAGAACTATGTATGGGGGAGTTTGATGTACCAAATTTGTGTATGCATTTTCATACACATTATTCACAATTAAAACAATTATTCACCAAATAACTACTTCTTAGAGGAAAAATACGTTGATTTTGGTGAACTTTTCTATTTTTAGGAGTTTTATATCCAAATACACAAATCAAGGGAATTCCGTGAAAATTTTTCAACTACACAGCGTGTAATTTTATACACGCCGTGTACATTCAGACTGGGACACAGATCAAAGGGGGGAGTACATGACCAAGTCACCAGACGGATACTACACTCCGTGTGGGGCGGCGTTACGTGATGTGTACTACATTCTAAAAGCGGTTGGTGGTAGAGAAGAGTCTACACACCCATGTGGCTGCTGAAAGAGACACGCCACATTCCATTTCTACACGTCGTGTCTGCTATTCTAGAATGGGTTAGTGGACAAATTTTGATACTACATGCCATGTATGGCGGCACTACATGCTGTGTACACTAACCTACCAGGAGTCTCCATGTTAAAAGTCAAAGATGAAATGTTAGGACACTTACCAGTGGAGAAAAGGAAGCCAATGGCGCGTGGACGAAAGTACACGGTGTGTACTTTCTATACATGCCGTGTACTTATTTTTCCTATAAAAAGAGGTATGGGCCTCCGAACCAAGGGGTTGAGCAGTGGAGATTGAGGTGTGGTGTGGAGAACAAGGGATTAATTTCCAAATGAGAGACTCTCTACCGTCATAATATAGCCATTCTTATTCCGAAGAATCATTACTACCTCAAAATTCCAAGCATGATTTCATCAGGTATTACTAATTTTGTGTTTGTCATTTTCAATATGTGTAACTAAACACCCAGTGTTTTGGGGTTGTGGAGACTGATGAGTTGTAATTTGAATTAAGTTGTTGTGAATGTATTTGTTTTAAAAATATCTTCTTTTTCTTCTTAAATCACTTCATATTATCACTGAAAATTTTGTACCAGACCAAGGAAGAATCCTCTGGGATTCAAAAGAAGAATAACGACGAAAAATTTCAGGACCATTGAAAGGATTCGTCGGCTCAAAATGGACTAATCTAAATAAAGATATGATAAAAACTAACAACCAGACCAAGGAGTTGGTTACATCAGCTATTAATATTAAGTGATTCGGACCACGAAAACTTAATTACAAATTGAAATCCATAGTGTTGGATTATAATGAACAACACAACCTCATAATCAATTTAATTTAATAATCAACTTATCACAAATCCATAACCCCAACGCATTCATATTCTTATTTGCATGAAAACCAATTTTCCCATCATTTCGTTCATTATAGAAATTACTTTGTTAAAAGGATCTTAAAAACCAATTGTTCTTTTTATATCTAAAAACAACCAACCAAAAATCGACTCTAAATTCAGTAGCCTTCACTAAAATAAATATACAAACAATGTCGAAACAATATAAGAGTAACCTCTTAATGTTCCATGTGGATCGAACCCTTCTGGTTCTATACATGTTACGGTAATTTTAATTTGAGAAATCGATAACATAACTTTGGTGGAAAGACTCATCAATAACCTAAATGGAAAAGTCATTCGGGAAGATTGAGAGACCCATGCGTGGCCGCCCGGCGGGCTACGCCCAGTCGAGGCGGGCCAGGCCTATCGAATACCTAGTGGGCTGAGCCAACTGTGGCCCAGCACAATCAGTTCGGGCGGGTCCGGGCCGCGACCCAACCGGTCCAGGCCAGGCCTGTCCGTATACCAATCGGTTCAAGCCAGGCCGGGTCGGACCCAGGTCGAACTAGGACCTAGGCGGGTCGACACAAACTGGGCCGAGTTGGCTCAAGACAGGCGGGTCGGACTAGACGTGGACCAATTTCATCCCAGATATGCTAAAAAGGACATATCTTACGGACCAAATTTCTATTTGATAAACCATCATTGGAGTTGTAATCTTTGGGATGAGATGTTCCTTTTGTGATACTCTAACTGAGATTTGGAGAATTTTGGAGTACGGTTAGGTTGGATCATACCTGAATCCACCTAAACCATCTCCAATAAAATGACTATAACTCTCAGACCAGGCCTCCAATTGAAACTCCGTATATTTTATTGCAACCATTATGGAAAGGAAGATAATTAGGTGACTTCCTCGTGGTACTTAGTACCGTTTGATGTAAAACTTATGGCTTGAGAAGTAGATCCTCCTATAATCAATAGTACTATTTACGGGAATTTAGTGGATGGATGAGACGTGATGAATGAATAGACATCCAATGTAGAATAGAACCTAGAGACCCTGTGTAGATCACCACCTAGCGATTCTCTGTGGATCAACACATAGAGATCTGGTGTGGATCAGTAGCTAGATATTTGTGTGGATCAGCAGCTAGCGATCCTGTGTGGATCAGCACCTAGCGATCCAGTGTGGATCACCACCTAGAGATCCTCTATGGATCATCATGTAGAGATCATGTGTGGACCAGAACTTAGCGATACTATGTGGATCAAAAGAAGAACCTTTGACAGAATAAGATGATCTATCTTTACGACTAATCATAAGTACTTCTGTACTTATGTTACACCTAGTTTGAGCAGACACTTTTTCATTGTGCTTTGTGATTGAGATCATGAATTTTGGTTTTCCTTAGTGTTATTCTGAGAGACCTTAGGGGGTGTCATGGTCCCTACTAGGTTTATTTATACTCCCCATGCACGGGCTTCACCCGAACCTTGTTGTGTCTTGTGTAGAAAATGAGTATCTCAACTGACTCTATATGAGCCAGGACCAGGTGGTACCCAGAGGAGACTGGATGGCATGAAGAGCTGTGGAGATGATCAGTATCTACCCTTCATGTAGGATCCTTGGTGGATGATCTCCAAAGTGGTTTAATTTTTTCTATTGTAATTTTATCTCTCAGTTGGGCTTGTATATTGGCCCCTTTACATTCAGTACAAAATTTTACTATTGTAGTTTTACTCTGTGATTGCATCTTGTTGTGATCATGGAGTTTGTGTTGTACAAGTTTAAAGGGAATGCCTTCCCGTTTTAGGGATACGTATTTCTAGTACTATTCCCAAACCCTGGACTATGGAAGGTGAGATTGGGGTAGTCACAGCACAGGCCCCGGGGGATGGGTCGTGACAGAAAATTTATTAGAGAACGTTTAATAAATCATTAAAAAATGATTATGCTCTAAATATACAAAATCTAATTATGCATTACCATTTTGAATCCAGGCATAAACTATCATATTTTATTTACCTAGATGATAGTGAGTAATGTATTCATATCCTTTTATTTTTTACAACCATATTATTTTCATCATATAAAATTATCTTAGTGAATATACACTTAAAAAATTACAGTTAGGATATATTTTACACGTCTCACCATATAAATGATGTATCCAAAATTTTAAAATAAAAACTAATGATTCTAATTAATGTTTATTCATATGATAACTCAACTCGTAGTAGAATAGTTGATATAATTAATAAAAAACCACTCAATCATCCTTCATAAAAATAAAACAGTGTCCCTTCAACCAATAATCCCTATAAATTAAAAATCCACAATTTCTTGTTCTAAAGGACAACACTAGAGAATCTATAAATCTTATTTCAAATTTTTGGAAGAATTCATCATCTTCCATTGAATAGATGAATTTAAAAACTTTTTTATTTAACTTGTTTAGTGGGACAAATAAATTTGAAAAGTTTTCAGAAAACCGTTTGTAATAACCTAGTAATACATGAAAACCCTGAAGTTTTATGATATTTTTAGGTATTGTAAACTCTTCCACTAATTTAGTTTTAGTAGTATCATTGGTTATACCATCTTTTGAAATAATATTCCCATGTAATGAGATGTTATATATCTAAAATTCACATTTCGTAGATTTTCTATACATATTATTTTATTATATAGTCCATAAAACAATATTTAGATGTATTTCATGATGTACATAACTTTCAGAATATATAATAACGTCATCAACAAAAATAGCCAAAATTTTATCCAAACACTCCTGGAATAATCTATTAATAAGAACCATAAATAAAGTGTGTGGATTCTTCAAATCAAATAGAAAAACGTCAAACTCATAATGTACATACCTAGAATTATATGTTTTCCTTATAATGTCTTCATACATCACTTTGAACTTGGGAGACCTAGACCCTAGATCAATCATCAAAAATAATTAAGCACTATGAAGATGATCAAACAACTCATAGACAATAAGGATATCCTATCCAACCCCTATCAACCCCTATTCTACATATGTATTTATGATATTCCCCTTGAAATTCATTCTTTCATTGGTTTGTGAATTCTATTTTCGTGACTTCAACCATTAACCATGACTGCTCTGCTGACTAGTTCTTCCATGATGGACAATATTTTCTATCTTGTTCATCATTATTCAGGGTTTTTGGGATGTTATTGTATTTTCAATCAATGTATTATATATTGGTCTAGGGGAGGTGCATGTTTTGGATCATAGGTACTCTCCATAGTCAGGGATCACTACTGATGCCCCTTTCTAGTTCAACATCTACTCTTTATTCTAAATATATTACGTTATGATCCATTTATACCTAATATAGTGGATTTCATGGGGGTTTGGGATGTGTTGGTTTATTTTTCATTGGTGTTCCTAGAGTCACAACCCTCATTGGTTCTTCTTATTCCTTAGGGTTTTAGTTTTCTTCATAGTTGTGTTTTTGGAATTTTCTATTTTCTTGTCATCTTCAATCACGGTGGTGATGTTCTGAATTGAATAGATTTTTCCCAAGTAGTATTGGTCTTGTTGGTGGTCGAAATTACAAATGAATGGTTTTTATTGTACATAGTTCTTGATGATTGTTTCTAGGTTTATTATTTTCATTATTGATTATGATGATGTTAGTTGGTGATGATATTTTAGATCATTGAAAATTTTGTTTTGGTTTTTTTGGATTCATTCATGATGGTTAGAATTGTTTTTTGATTTGTAGAAGTATTCAGTTAATGTTTATATGGAGAAATGGATGATCATTTTTATAGTTATTCATTGATTTATTAGTTTTATTATTTTGTTTTTTGGTTGGTTATAGTTATGTGATGGTTCTTCGGATTTCATACTCTGGGCGTATTTGTAATTTCAAGTGTAGTTGGGGTTACCACTAAATATGTTGGTTTGTTTTGTGATGAATAAAAATAATATCACATATGAGATGAAAATCTTGACCCATATATAGGTTCTATATTTCATTGGTAGGTTGTGGAATTTTTTATTTTTGGATTTGAAAATAATTGATTTCGGATCTATTTGGTTCTTGGTCGACCCTAAAATTGGATTATTATAAAATTAAAAAAAGATATACTTTGGAGTATGATATTGAGTATTCTATAATAAATAAAACTCCTCAATAACGAATATTTATTTTTTACATAAAAATAGAAGAACCCCAATGATAGGTGATACGATTAATGAAACACTTACAAAGACACTCTTTTAACTACTTTTTCAATCTCAAAAGGTCAACTATGTTCATTTAGTAATGAGGGTTTTAAATTTGATTATCATTAGGAACCAGGTCAATAATAAATTCAACCTACCAATCAAGAATTAATTTTTTAAAATCATCAATAAATATATAAATATATTTATTTAATACTATTAAATAATAACTTTTAAAAGTTACATTCTTATTAACAATACATTAAAGAAATTTTCACTCTAATCTTGAATCAGTTTCTTAGATTCATGCTTTATTATCAGTGTCATGAATTCATTCTTATATATAACATGAAAATATATCTAAAAAATAACACCATTAACTATGAAACCTATCTTAACATGACAAAATAAATGTTAATCCATACCTAGAATAACATCTAACTATAGAATGTGAAATAAAATAATGTTTATTGGAATTACCATTCAATAAATGATAATAGAATGATTCCCTTAAATTTTTAATTCCTTTATAATACCCCAATTATTTTTTTACCAAAAGTTATGACTTCATTTATTTAGATGATTTTTTTATTTTACTTTCAAATTTCATCTAAATATAAAATATAAAATATCTAAACTAAAAAACATTGGTATAATTTGAATAAATATATAATGTACCTATCAACACTTTATTTGAGTGTCTTACATCTACTTTAGTTTTAAAAAATTCTTTTCCACAACATTATGCCACAGATATTGGTTATTACGACATGGAGTAACTATACATGTACAAGAATTAGCATAATGAATTAATTCATTACAATTAAATCATCAACCAACTAGATTAATATCCATTTTTCATTAGTCTTCAGATCAGAACACTTTTCCTTATGGACCAAAGCTAAATGATCGAGCTTACCACATTAGTAATAGTTTCATAATCCTATTAAACAGTTTAAAAATATATTTTATCACATTTGTAACATGTAGGGAGAGAACATCTATATTTCTTAGTTGAAAACGTCTCTATTTTTTACTATCATCATTGATTCTTCCTCTTGTCGTCAAGGGGTGAGTATGTGTTTCAGAAATTTATATTAACTTTGTTATCACATCAAAAAATATCCACAAAAAGTTAAAGTCTAGTAGAGAGCAATTTTCCTAAAAAATGGTTTCAGCCCTTTGTGAATGATAACAATTTTATTTTAAGTGCCTATAATGAAATTGGGTGCATACATGAGTAATATCGTAAACTATTATTTATAAGAGTCCATTAAATCTACATAAATTTTCTTGAACGCAAAAAAATTCATTTCCATTATATTTCACAGAATATTAGGAAAATACTTTTCATAAAAATGATCTTTAATGATCTCCCACTTCATTGAATCAATTTCATTTTTTTCTATAGAATTATAAATTAGACACCACCATGGATTGACTATACCTTTAAAAATACAAATATAAATAATTTCATTTTTATTCTTCATACATCTGAAAACATAAAAAATCTTCCCCAATGCATTTATCCATCCTTTAAATTTAACTAAGTCTAAAGATCCATTGAATTTGGAAGGGTGTTGTTTCCTAAAATTCCCAACTATATACTTTTTCCTATATTGGGTATTAGATAATTTCTATTTAATGGGTGAAACCATTAATAAACCACATAAATTTAGTTATCACTTCAATAAAATGATCCATTTTAATCATTCCAGTTTGAATATTTGGATGGTTATTATCGCCTTGATGGATTTAAGTTTCAGTTGTCCTATTTCCTCTTTTGAAAACTGGATTGAATTGATATGGATTAGATGAAGCAACATGTAAATTCAAAATATATATCTCATGATAATATAACCATAAATTTTATTATATTAAGTGTTTTTTTAATATTTTCAAACCCTTTACTATTATATATACATTTCTCTTATACCGACAATAATATTATGGTCCCATACATAGTGGGAAATAACTGATAAATTTTAGATAAATCTATGGGGAGATACAACTCTTTTGTTGGACTCATAAAACTATCCCTAGTGGTATGCCAATCGATATTAATTCCATGGTTAGAGGTTCAAACACACCCCAACATTCACATATGAGAGTTCTTAAGGACCAGATTCACATTTTTTTTCTGATACCAACAATATAAACCATTACATTAATAACCCATAAATACAAGTAAAATAGAATGTATTCAATATTATTAAAATTTCATGATCTTATAGCTTTATAGTTGTATTTAACTAGGAATGAAATTACGTAAAAATTCGTCACTCTCTCACAATGTTCATTTTCCCACAAAAAGCTTGCTTTAGATTTACACCCTCATTTTATTGAAGACTCATTTGCGGCTTTTTGGATGATTCTAATATATAGTGTTCAACACTTATATAGTTCATACTCATCCCTAGGTCCCATGAAAAACTTTTAAAAATGTGTTATGAGAAAAATTATCTTATTTAAGGGATATAAAAATGAAGGAACCCCATATCCCAATGAAAAATAAAAAGAAGCAATAAAAATATTCCCCTTCACTCAATAAATCATGGATCACATAAATAAATATTTTTGACACATGGAAATCAATATTATATTTAATAAAACCATCGAAACACATTGGAAATCATATAATACCATGAATTTATTTTTAGGTACATGATAATTCAAAACATTTTCTTAAAAAACAAACATTTTATCTTTGATAGTTTATAAATTTTTGTTTCCTCACAAGTTGAAAATATTTCTATTCAATCACTAGAAAGAATTTAATATATAACATGTATCATTATATAAATAACCCAAATTCACATGTGTTTTACCCAAGTATGAAAATATGATGAAATATAATTCTATATAAGTAACCTTCTTGGTTATATGAATCATTTTTTCCATTGAAGATAAATCATTACCCAATGCATTAGAGATTTTTTTAGGCTTAAACATCAACTAGAATTATATAGTACCATACTATGAAGGGATAATTTATAGTCATTCAATTTTTTTTATAAAATACTTGAAAGACTCATTCAAACACAGAAGAGAAACACATTGATATTTATATAAGAATAACGAAAACAAATTTATGTTACATTGAGAAAAATTAAACATGAAAAATTCCCATAAGAGAAGGTATAAAATGTTACATGAAAAATCACGAAAAACTGTAAAGGTATATTGATAATTAATAAATTATTTGTGGTCCGGATTGGGTGGTCTTGAATTAATCATTAAAAACATTCTTTTTTCACTTTGAAAGTAATGTCAAAAGTCTGTCGTATTGAAAATGTAACGATAAGTAATTTTAAAATGCTTTAAATGAGGTATAAAGGAGTTAAAAAATAACACTAAACATATTTAATGTATTAATATAATACCCATGAAACATTTTTAAGAACATTTATATGGATGAAAAATATAAGAAACCATTACATTAAAACATTGTCTTAATGAAAAAATCCTAGAACTTAAGTCCCATATCAGATCATAAATTGTTTAACTAATGATAAATTAAATAATATTTTTTGTTTAAATGTAGTAAAATATTTTTTATATTCATTATATTATCGTTTTCCCTTATATTTCATTAATTTACATGTTATATTTTCTTACTAAATCATTCAAATTTATGTTAGATGTATTGAGGTTGTTTGGTATTTAATTCTTAAAACGATTATTATTGGATGACCTTTGTCAGGGGGACATGGTTTTAAAATCTTATGAATTTAGTAATTATTATATTTATATATAAAATAAAATATTAAAACCAACCATGGAATTTATTCATGAAAAATGGTTCACATCATTTCATGGAAGAGATAATCTACAAATACACAAGGGAGACGTATTCATTTTTCTAATACAAGGAATAGAAATAAAATACAAAAAAATTTACCTATACAAAATCATATTTATTTTATAGTTATAAAATTAATTCATTAAATACATCATAATTTCCTATGTTGTGTGGTGGAAAAGAAAAATTAATCACATTGTTTTTGGAGGTGGTAGTCCACACATATGCGCAAGCGATGTAATCAATTTTCAATAGACTGGAGGGTAGGAAGTTAGGTAATATATTATATTTAAATAAATATATCAATGTCAAAATTGTCATATTTACTCCTTAACTATATCATTATAAACATCTATGAGAGGTATTGACATAGAAAATACATTACTTCATAGAGTAGGTAGTCCATACGTACCCATGAGGGATGATTTGATTTCTCATTGGATTGAAAAAGGCTAGAAAATAGTTGTTAAATAATCATATTGATATTTTAGTCTAGACAATATAATTATGTAGTTATTTTATATTAGGTATAAGAGATTATAATGAGTAATGTGAATAGGTAAACATGAAAGAGTTCACTTAGGGATTATAATTCTCCATGGATAACCTCTTTTGGCTTACACCTTAAGCTTTGTAGGATGATCATTTTGAGAAGAAAAATGAATTTAGGAAATAGTTTTGTGATTTTGGATGTTATTTTGGTATATCGTGAACTATATATATATTTCTCAATGTGTGTGATGAAGTGAGTAGAGTTGGTTCCCTTTTGTGATTCAGGGGACTGTAACTCATGTAATTATTCAAACATAAAATAATATTAGAAATTATCTATCATAGTAAAGTGGAACGAAGGAAACCTGAATTTAATCAATATTTAGGGCATATATAAACTCATAAAATCATACTTAATCATGATATATATATATATATATATTAATACTTAACTCTTATTTTAATCCTTTTAACTGATTGAATCCTTTATCGGGATAACTTAACTTTATACCTAGGAAATTTATTTATTTGAAAAAAACTAAAAGGGGCCATATATTGTTTTTTTGTAATTCTTGATTAAAAATATGTACTCAATTTTATCATATAAAATTCCTAATGTTGGATCAAATTACTTTAATATAATTATTCAAAACTCAAAGAAAATAGATTTTAGAAAAATAATAATCTTTTTATGCATAAAAATTATTATACGCTAAAATTATGAATAATAATAGTTAAAATGAAATTAAATGTATTATAATTATAAAATTAAAATGTTATGATTTTTGGATCATTATAATTTTGAATTGAACCTTCCAATAACAATATTACATGAAAAGATCTAAAATTAGTTTTAATTATAATAAAATATCACTGAAGTTCCAAAAAGTAAATCATGGGTTTCAAATTTAAAAATAATTTATTAAAATGACTTATTTAACTCCTTAATAATATATTTGGTCAATAAAATGTTTTATAAATTTTCTCTTCAAGCTAATATCATAATGATGTCATACAAGATATGATATTTTATAAAAACGGTATATTTTACTATTCAACAAAAATCTTCTACTTCATAAAAATACCCAAAATTCAAAGGAAGATAATTTATTTATGATGAATCTAAAAGTGAGATACTTTATATCAAATTAATAATCTAAAATTTTATTTTTAAATTTTTTTTTAAAAAAAAAATTTAATCATGGAAAAAATTTATTTAAAATAATAAAAATTTTGTATTCAATTAAAATTATTTATTCAATTTTTTATAAATATATAATTAATATTAACCCCTAAAATTCTAAATATTAAATCCTAATATTGATTCGTTAATATAATTACCTAGTTTTTTCACATGATCGTGCTAGAGGGAAGTTACGATAAAGGTAGTAGTGTTTATCACCACCTCCAAATTCTTTAGAAGCATCTCCCCTAAGATTGATGATCAAAACATACCTTATATTAGGAAGGTAGATTAATATGTTGATTATGTCATTAATTTTCCATTGGAGTTAGTTAATAGGACTCATGAAACTCACCACCACCTTCAATAGTGTCATGTTGTCCCAAGTCATCTGTACTACACTAATAAGGGTGCTAGTGAGACCTCAAACATGAAAATTAGACATGGGATCCTCATATGAGGTATCGATATGTAAAATAGACCTGAGGATTCTAGGTGAAAACCAATATTTTTATTCCTTATAACATGATTCATCCAAATGTACTTTAATAATAGAGATCTTATATCCTTGTTTATACCAGTTAATCTTGTTAGTGTATTATACTACATTAGAAGCATATTGACATATCGTGGTAGTGACCAGGGTACACCCATATTATGAACCCTAAATATAATGTATTCCATTATATCCTAATGCTTACCAGAATATATGATTGTGAAACCATCCCCACTCTAACTGAATTATGGGATTATATTCCTGTTCATGGTACAAAAACCTATCATCTTATTTTTGAAAGATTATACAGGAGGACCTATATATTTACATTTTCATTGAAAGTCATAAAAATATCCTAAAATTGCTATAGAAAAATATAGTTAGTATATCATAATGATCTCCTTGGATATGTCCAATATCCCACCTCTCATAATTGTTGAGAATGTTCTTCACTGTATCTCGATGGCTACTCGAGTGTGGGGTCATATTCCCACTCCCCTTCGAAAGGTCCACTAGTATATTCTGATATATACACGCGAGTGGGTTCATATTACCACGTCCATCTGGGAGGTATAACAATATATTTTGGAAGAGGCCTGGAATATGGAACACATCCCTACTATCCGTCAGTTTGAGGAAGACCATAAAAATATCTTCCTGGATACTGAAATTTGGGATCATATTCCAACCCAATCTAATGAAATCCCAAAGAATATTCTAATTAAAAACAAGTTTCATGGTTATATTCCCATTTGGAATTAAATATATTAATAACCAGTCATATTGATGACACATGAGTCACCCATGAAAATGTTTATCCAGGATGTTTCCCAACCATCGCCAAGGAGATCACCAAAAAAGAGATCTCACCAAAGGACAACAATGATCAAATATTAAGACCATATCACCACATAAATCAACACTAATGTGGTTAAGGCCTTATAGAATATGTATCAACTATCCAAGGATTACGAAGATTTATCATATAAAATTTAGATTAGGTCCATTTGAATAGATTCTCTATGTGATATTATAATCAGTAGTTACACAGGTCCTCTCTAAAACACATTCTATTATGGTCTTTTATGTGGTAACCTAAAGATAAATCATGGGAACTCTTCAAATCATTCTAACTATAAAATTACTCATCACTGTTATAATATCAATAGTCTCAGTGGTATTTCTATTTTCATCTTATTGACTGGTAACCATGAAGTCCCCCATCATGTAATCCATGTATATTTACTTTATATTCCTTCCGATGGTGAATGTTCATCGTGGTAATAATGTCCTTCCTTTATTATGAAAACTTCAGTAAATCCATTATAGCATGTGGGGCTTGAAAGATAATGGTCGTTTTCACTAATGTCAATAAATCCCATATGTGATATTTCATCTTAATAATAGATGGTTTGGGGTGCTGGTTATGGTTCTAACCTCTATCACCCCATGCGTAACCCATCTTAATAGAATGGACTTTGGGGTAAACCACCCTTTCTGATAATGAAATTGAAAAAAACATACCTATTAGATCAGGTGGATATTTTTTCCATTTTATATGATGAAAATGGTGTGGATATGTTGAAAAATATGACATGAATAACCAATCAATCATAATTTGTTCAATTAACAGTTTTGTTATAAAATATCATAGGTGTTGATGGTGGTGTGCATCCTTATATTAGGAAGAACCTTATGAGTGACTCTTCAGTTGCTAAAATCTAGTAATACTACTTATCATTAGTTAAAAACAATTTATACACTATACGTAATATCTAACTTCAGATTGAAGTAACTACAATATTGGTTGTTCAGAACACATGATCATAGAAATATTTTATGAAATCGTGAAATCATTGTCTCTACAACATGATTATACTTCGACATATAATCACTCATTCCGCATGCAATTTAAAAATATGAGGTTTGGGGAATATGATAATAGAAATTTACCCTTTACCTAGGTCAATAGAGTCCCACAAAGATGGAATCGTACAACTTTATTTATATAGGAGATGATTTAACCCCATATACAACATATTATAGTAGGTTAATCCAACAAAAACCTATTTACTTTAAGACATACAAGTGGATTAATAAAATGGAGTGGTCAATTGATTGGATCCAATGTTAAGCCTCTAAATAGTTCATAAAAGCATATCAAATTAGAAAAGTGACGTGGAAAACCAATGGAAAACCCTTGGTGAAAATAATTTTACATTTAAAATATGTGTTACACATGGTTCATGCCAATGTGAAATCCATACATATTAAGTAGACTTATTTGGTATCCACTATGGTAGCTATCCATAAATTGTATCATACCATTGGTTTGTGTGTAATTATTTAACATTCACCACCCCATAGGTCATTGAATCCCTAAAAATATACAGAATTGGTGGTGTTGGGATCATGAAATCTATTATCTTTATGGTCGGGGACATTTTCACATACTCTTACTAAGTATTTCAATTTTTTCTAAGATATTTGGTCCCCTTTGACAGCTATTATCCACACTATTCATATCATTATGTGGAAAATATCTATCACTCAGGCATGATCATTATGGATAAATGGGAACTCCCTCTGGATCACTATCTAAAAATTTATTCTTGGGGAAAACCCTATTGAAAATGTTAAACCTCATAACGTTCATAAAATGAAGAAGCGCAATAAGATATGAGATATAAAAGGGGATGTTGATGTGACTTTAAATGTGATTATAGGGAATAAAGAATCAATCATTTATTTAGATGATGATTAAGTTACTCCTTCTACTAGATATGATTTATTAAAGGTAATATTTTATAATATGGTAGAGGACAAATTCCAAGTGATGGGAAGTAATGCACGTAATGAAGAAACATTTTCCTCAAATATGGTTCACAAGGAGACCCATGAAGAAGGCATGTGGAGCTAACAAAAGTGGAAGACATGGAACTGGGATGTAGTGAATATATAGTTTCTAACCACTAAATATTATTCAAATAAAGATAAATGGAATGTCGGGGATAAATTATTCTCACAAAATGAAGTGGTTGAAGTCTGATTCGATAAAGATTACATGGCAGAATATGAGTCTGAGATAAAAAATCTAAAATAATTCAATTCATAATTACTTAGGATAAATGTTCCTACTATGTGAAACCATAAAAAAGTGAATTTTTCCCTCCCACTCAACAATAAGGTGTCCGTAATCCAAAATTTGCTGAGTCTAACCATAAGGATTCCTCTAGGTAAAAAAACCAATTACGTTATCATAGTAATTGATGTTGACTAGGAATTTCCACAACTACCCAAATAGATAACCTCATTTATGGAAATTTACCTAGTTTTAGATTAAATAGGTAATCAATTACCAATATATGTTGGGAAATCACATCGAGATTCACTTACTACCCATGTTCAAAGTTCGACTAAGATAATGTTGTCTCCGAAGCTCTTCAACTCCATTGAGTCTCTCAGGTCATTAATGGAATCCATAAAAGGATGGAAGTCCCCAATACATTAAAATAATGATACCCTAATGGGGTTTATGCCACTCTGCCTATGCCTAGAATTATGAATCCTACCTTCCAAAATTCAATTAGAATATGAGATCCATAGAATTAGTGGATGTATTTTATTCCATTGCATGGAATTATGGTGGGAATAAATGATCAGTGATAAGTGGGAAAACATATACCAAGAAGATCAGGAGTTAGGCTAGCCTACTCCCAATAAAAGAAAATAAAAATTAAAGAGTACAAATTGAAGATCAAAGAGACGTTCTATAAATGAGGGTATATCACTCACCACGATAATCATCCTAAACAAGGATAATACAAAATTCAGGTGATATGAAAGACCTAATCAAGCTCAACTCTAAAAATTTCACTCTTATAGAGAGCATCCGCAACATGATTGGACTCATGGAAGACATGTATAACTACAAGTGAAAGAGACTATGCAAGTCGGAGGCATTTAACCCAAGCCGGAAACATTTTCCAGGGAACATTCCTTGATCGATCTCTAAGGATCTGAACTTCAACAGAAGAGTTTGACTCAAGCCACAAGTCATGAAAGACATTATGAACAACAAATCTAATTACCTTTTTCATATCCTAGAGCACCGCTTCAATTGAAAACCCATTACCAATGAAGTGGAAGAAACATCCTTTGACAAAACCTCTGTGATTTTGGAAGACTCCGCCACATTCGGAGGGTCTGGGGGTGCCAGCAGCCGCTCTGTCAACATTGACCTTCAACCATCAAGAAATAGGTGGAATCGTTCAAACATGTTTCATCATCAACAGTTTCCTTTCCATGCCGATAACCCCAGGAGATCTCAACAGTACAAGATTTGATACATCATTACTCATCGTTTCAGTGTGAATCCTTGAAGCACTATGGACCGCACGATGAATGGCCAGAAAACCAGCATGAACTGAGGGTACCACATTGTAGAATATCAAGTCATTTCTTTCCTTCCATAAGAAGGAGATCAAGCTGGCCACGACTGCTGAAATAAGCCCATGAACCTATTCGCTGCACTTGGCCTAGAAGATGGATTGCAGCTGCTCCCCAAACGAAAACATATATTCCATATGAAAACTATGGAGGGAAAAAATTCTACTATTATAAAATTCTTCTATTTAGGTGAATCATATTTTGGGAAGACCTTAATTATTAATTGTGTAACGCCCCGACCCCAGTTACCAAGAGTCAGTACGTTATTACATAACATTTCCATGATAACAAAAGGTCAAGTGTCGAATGTATGATTATTTTAGTAGCCTTGGATGTACTATATACATTCATAAGGTTTACATTATATCATAAATGGAAAACTAAAACAACATTGTTTCCATATAAAATATTGAGATCCCATAAACTATCCCTGCAGGTTAGTCATAATAAACTTTTTCACATCATGGGTAAAATAAAAAATATAAAGGGGTGAGCTGAGATGCCTAGTAATGATAACACTATAGTAGAAACATTCATAAATGAGAATAAACATTTAATGAAATGTATAAAACTAAAAAAAAGCCTTTTAAACTTAAACTTCAGCATAATATGGAAACGATAAAATCAAAATAATGCAATTTACTTACTCACATGGATGTTCTACTAGTTGAATAATCACAAGCAATATCAAAAGCCACTTTTATAATGATTGAATGCATAATGCCAGTCTTTCATAACCACATAGTCAAAGCCTTGTTCCAAGACTACAAATAATATTTTGTGAAGGACTTGTTCAAAGAAACTAGTTTGTCTCATGTGACCTACCAATGCATCCAGGAGATATTGTGGGCTCCATACATCACATACTAAGTCTAATGAATTCCTCAAATGAAAAGGATTAAACATAACATAAAAATTCATATTAAAAATGGCATACGAAATGTCAACAATTTATCCATAAACCATTAATGGTATGAAATAACACATCCACAGTCAAACATATTACAAAACCTTCAATACAATATGGAAGTTTCGTATCATAATAAATCAACTTCAAACAAACTTAAAATCCATCAAAGGATGTTGACATAGATGAAATCATAACCTTTTGAGAGAAACACCTCTTTTTATTTTGAAATCATTTAAAAGTCACGTAATTATAAAAGAAAACATTTTTATTTGAAAATATTATTACATGATTTTAAGGGAAGTTTCGACGATGTTATAACAGTAGAAAATAGACGCACCCTCCATTTAAGTTAAAAAAATACATTCTTACCTTAATTTTGTCAAAAAGGTTATAAAGGACATTGTTTGGAAAATGACAGAAAGATTCCTTTATAAACATCTTATAAAATTCTAACAAGGGAATAAATGAATTTAATACATAGTCTATAAAATAGTAAGAATTTTTTGAAACACATTTTTGAGAAACATGGATGTGGATGATAAAGAGGTCCCAGTAGATAATTACATATAAACAACCACTGATAATGAAGAGATTGTGAAATTAACCCTTACCTTGAACTTTTCCTTGGTCGAGGGTAGGTTAAAATCTTGTATAATTGTGAAATAATTGTTATTATATTATTCAAGATTCATATATATTAATATGATATCACATATGATCTTTTAACAATGCTTTGTTAATAATATCTTAATATTATCGTCATTTCGGGTGTTGAAAGATTCACTTCCCTTTATATTCACTGTTATGTGAGTAATATTTGTTATGGATGGGATGTATCTTATTCATATCCATAATAATATCAAGCCATTAAACAATATTTTTAATCATCAAATGAAAATTAGTCTTGAATGGATACGATGGGGAAAAAATCTCATCGCGTTAGTGGAGACGGTAATCCTTACGTACGCACGAGCGACAATATAATTCATAAAACAATATATAATTGGTTATTATATAATATATAAAGAATAATTATCATGTTAAATTTATTATTTACATCAATTTTACATCATTATTATACCCATCCATATAATAATGTATTGAATAACAATTACACCACGACGTGGAGACAGTAAACGTACGTATGCACGTATGGTGACATGTCATTCAAAGGATGGATAGAATAATGAATATGGTTGTACAATATTTATCATAACATCACAATATGTAGAAGTTATTGGACTTATTATTTTATATTGGAAACAAATAAGAAAGTGGAAGTGGAAGAGGAAAGAAACTTGAAAGAGGTGATAAAATATTTACCTTTTATTCAAATTTTCCTTTTGATTTGATCAAAAGGGCCACATAGGTGGGCTTTCAGAATAAAGTATGGCCTCTAGGATAAAGGGAGGATAGTTGAGATGGTATTTGGGCATGGTATGTCTGTTCAAAATGGCTTTGAAGGTGTGAATTAGAGAGAACGGGGAGTCCCATTTATAGGAGGGGTGAGGGGAACCTTAGAAAAATCTAGAAATATTATTTTATATTAAAATATTTTTCGGTTTCTAATGGATCCAAAATAGATTATTTAAAGGATAAGGTGGATATGGGTCGAAACCCACTCAACCAATAGGCTTTATACAAGTTTGGGTCACTATATTATATTTATCTTTTAGATTTAACTTTTAGTTAAATAGTTTGACATTTACCATGTCTCTTTGTATTTTAATATTATATGGTTAATAAAAATACTATATACATCCAAGAGAACCCCAATTGGTTCATTAATTATTCAAAAATAATTATATATTTCTTTGGTCCGAAACTTATATTTTTAGGAATATAATATTAATTAATAATATAATATTTTCTTTAAAACACTTTTTTATGTCAATTTTGACACTATTTGGTATTTCTTTTTCTAAATTCATAACAGAAATATTACATAATCAAAATTCATCTAACCACCCCAAAAAATTAATATTAACCAAGAAAATTAGTGGAATTCATATAAATTCTCAAATTACATTTATTTAGATATTTATAATATCAATTATTTTTATATTTCCTTAATTAGGTAATCACTGCATCATCATTGTGTCATAAGTAAAATAAATTATTTAATGTATAAAAAATATAAATAAAATACCATTATGTATAAAATCGTTTTATCTTTCTAATGAACCTTTATATTCGAATTTATCTTATGTATAAACCTATATTAAAAATATTTTAGTTATTAATCATTGAATTTAACACTTTTAACTCTTCTTTGAATTAAATACTAATAAATGTCATAATCTATTCCATGTGGACCTAAAGGATCATATTTTATTCATAAGGTTGTTTTTGGTCGAATTACACTTATCCAATAGAATTAGGACATGTTTTAGGGTAAGAATAATATCATTTCTACCATCAATTACCCTATTTACTTTTAAACGTGGTAAATAAATGTAAAAATTTACTATTCACCAAAAATTATTTTCATCTTGTTGAACCACATTTTACATACTAATATAAACTATGTGTCTCAGAGTTTTTAAATTCAACTCACATAAATGGTAGAATTATGTTTTATGTGAATTCTCAAATTCTCTTAGGAGGTGGGTAAAAGACGGTGAAAAGTTCTAGAAAACATTCATATATCTAAAATTCTTAGAAATTGACTCCAATGAATTACATTAAACATATATAGGTATTTTTTTATCTATTTTGACCTAAAATACATTTAAATAAAATAAATAATTATTTAAATAAAAATTCAGTTTGAAACTATATCTCAGTATTTTGCACTATTCATAAAAAATTGAATGTTTTCAGAAAAATTTGAATAATTCACCCTAGGCTAATTTCGATTTTCTGAAGCCAAAAATGAAGAACATTTTGAAAGTTAAAATTTATAAAATTTCAAAAAGTGGGTATTACTATTCATAACGGCTATTTTTATTGGTTGTGGTGTGTTATAACATGAAGTTGCATACAACACATGCTATTATATTATTCAAAGGGAAGCATACTGTGGAAGCTTGGGCTGTTAAATTTTCTCCTCCTTCAAATAATTTCGTTCTCGAAATTTCTAGAGTATTACTATATTAAAAGAATCAGGTGGTTCTTCATCAAAATTTCCTTGGGTACCCACATTGCCTCTTCCATCATCTGGTTTCTCCATAGAACTTTTACTAGACGAGTTTGTAACGTCCCGGTTCTAGAAGCCACCTAGAGGCGCCCAGTACCCGGTTGGTCATATGGCCTCAAGCGCATTTCCCCAAATTCCAGAGGCTTCCGATTAGCAGTGAGGGCCTTGGGTGTGATAGTGGGGAAACTATGCCCTCATTGGAAATATACACAGTGGAAGTAAACAAAGCATACAATAGCAGAGGCAGTAAATATCCTAAAAAAATAAACAGTGGAAGACTAAAATGATATACAACTAGAGAACACATGTATATATATGAAATGATGCACTATACATTTATCTAGGAAGCAGCAAAACAAGTAACAATGATGATTACAATACTAAACCAAAATACAAAAGTAAGACAAAAGTTAACTCTTCAGCATCGCCAGCCTCGGCTTGGTCCCATGCTCTCCTGCTCCAAGGAAATCAAGTACTATAAGTTGAAGGGCGCTTTCCCTTGTCTACACCTATAACAACATAGTCTGCTTGGGCCCAAAAGCATGGCCCAAACAGGGTTTGAGAATAAAATCCCAGTAGGCAACCACCCGAATATCTGTGCCTAACATTCAGTGAGTGTATGACAAGTAATAGTGCAGTAATCAGTAAACAGTAATAGTAATTAATAGGCAGAAAACAGTAAGTTGTATACATGATGATACACATTAGTAATCATATCCATAGAACAACAAGTATCAGAGAAGCAAACAACAAACCATAATAGGAACCCCTTTGGGAAGTACTCATAGCCAACACCTATGGTCCTATCTAAGAAGTACCAACAACCCTCTGGGTAGTGCACTCAGCCTATCCCCTCTGGTTTGGTCCTATGAAATTACAAGACTCTCTGGGGAAGCTTTCTCGGCCAATTCCCCTTATAGTCTACGGTAGTCAGGGGCTCTCTGAGGAAGATTACGCGGTCTAACCCTCTTATAGACCCAAGGTCTAGAAACTCTCAGAGAAAGCTCGCTCGGTCAATTCCTCCTATAGTCTTAGTTCTATCACAGAATCTCTAAGGTATCTCGCTCAGTCAATTCCTTCTCTAGCCTGGGATGGTTTTAAAGAAAATCAAACAATGTAAAGACTCTTTGTAGAAGCTCACTCGGTCTACCATACTGTAATCTATAAAATCCAAGACTCTCTAGGAAGCTCACTCAGTCTATCCTCTGTAGTCTATAATTTCTAAGACTCTCTGAGGAAGCACACTTGGTCTATCCCTTATAGTCTATAGCACCGGTTCTCACGGTCTCGTGCCAGTCAGTTCATAATAATGCTATAAGCCCAATGCATACCTATAGAGCTACTTGGGTAACCAGTCTATAGCATAACAAGCATGTCGATAAAAACATTCCATCCTACGGTCACAAGGCATAGAAAATAGGTATAACGTCCAAAGGCTAAGAAGACCCAAATGTCGTAACTAGAAAAAGGCATTGGAAAAACATCAAAGCATAGTAATTATCCACATACATGATCAAATTACCTCTACACAAGCATACAAGCAATGCAGGAAAACAACAGGGTCAAAAAGGTAAATATGCAATACCCTGTTCATGGGTATTGGTGGAATTTGCACAAAAAACTAAAAGACTTCAAAATTAAAGGCACAAACCACCTACCTTGATGCTAGAAGATCAAAATACTAGAACCACGAGGCTTGATTCTCCTTAGAACATCATAGATCTATGAAAATGCACAAAACATTCAACCCATGATAAAATGAGAAAGAGGGAAAATCATGGAATGAAACTCATGAAGAAGGAAGAGCTCATTGCTGCTGTTCCAATTCAATAGACAATGGTCGATTCGGCAAAAAAACAGAGGCCTGGGGGCTCGGAGGATGTTCACGGCTATATGGGTCGCTCTCAGTCGAGGAACCTGGAGAAGAAAGTGTTTTCGTCGATTAGGCGCAACCCTGGTTTGTTTAATGAAAAAAAAGAAACTACGCGGTGTGTACTTCTAGGGTACACAGAGTGTACATGGCCTTTACATAATCTACTTTAAGCAGCCTCCACATCTCTCCTACACACTATGTGTGTGGCCCGAAGACGGCCAGCTAATTGCCTGGGGCTGCATCAAAGTACACGGCATGTACTCATAAAGTACAAGGCGTGTACTTTGAAAATTTCCAGTTTTTCCTCTTTTTCTCAAAAACGACAAGAAAAGGAAAAACATATCTGAAATGAAGATCTGGGTTCTTATAAACTTCTACACTTAAATAAATTCATCCCCGAATTTCCCTAGCTAGTCGTAGAAGAAGAAACCCCGAACATCTCTGGCCACTACGATCGTACATCGGCCTCCCTCTCCCATGTCTCATCCTATACTCGCCCGTGCTTCCATAGCACCCATACAAGAGGAACATAACATCCACAGAAAACCTTCATACTGTGATCGAAAATCCGGATAAGATACTCCTCAAATGATGCATTTTCTTCAAGCTCAAGCACCTCAGGTAGAAAGACATGAGATAGGTTTGAAAAGTATTGTCGGAGCTGAGAGACGTGGAAGACGTCGTGCATTACTCGGTACCTCTGTGGTAACTGAAACCGATAGGCAACCGGCCCAACTCTATCCAACAACTCAAATGGCCCGGAGTACCGTGGTGAAATCTTACCCTCTCTCTAAATCCCCTTGTGTCCTGACCTCGGTGCGACATAGAGGAAAACCTGATCTCTGACCTCGTACTCTAGAGGTAGTCTCCACTGATCTGCATAAGACTTTTGTTGAGACTGTGTTGTAGCCATCCTATTCTGAATCAACTATATCTTCTCTGAGATCTCCTGAACAAGACGAGGTCCCAACAAAACTGCACCTCTTGCCTCCAGACAGCACAAAGGTGATCGACATGCCCTACCGTACAAAGCCTCGTATGGTTCCATCTGAATTGTCTTCTAAAAACAGTTGTTACTGGAAAACTCCACAAGAGGAATATGATTCTCCCAAGAACCTCAAAATTCTAGAATTCAAGCTCGGCGCATATCCTCAAGCACTTGGATCACACACTCGGACTGGCCATCTATCTGGGGATGGTATGCTGTACACAAAATTACCAGTGTACCCAAATCCTTCTGAAGCCCCTGCCTGAACCGAGAAGTAAAATATGCATCCCTATCTGAAATAATGGAGTGTGGAACTCTATGAAGACTAATAATCTCTCGGATGTACAACCACCACAGGTCATCAACACTGAAGGACTCCTTGATCGGAAAGAAGTGAGCAACCTTCATAAGCCTGTCGATAACAACCCAAACAGCATCACTCCCTCATGGTGACCTCAGTAACCCAGTAACGAAGTCCATCGCAACATTGTTCCACTTCCACTCAGGAATGGGTAACTGCTGTAAAAGCCCTACAGGTCACTGATGCTCTGCATTCTCCTGCTAACAAGTAGAACATCTCATGAAAAACCCTGTAACATCTTTCTTCATACCTGGACACTAGTACTGGCAGTGTAGAATACGATACATCTTGGTGATGCCAGGATGAACTGCCCAAACTGAAGAATGAAAATCCTGCATCAGTTCCTCGCGTATTCCTAGTAGATCCCAAACACATCCCTAGAAATGCAAGACCTCATCCTCGCTCACTGTACACCCAGGAAGAGGGTCCTCTCATGACACACCCTCCTACAAGACTAGGCCTTCTGAGTCTGATAGCAGCCTCATCCACACCTGATCAAGAAGGGTATAGGTAACAGCTACTGAAGATAGGAAATTCTTCCCATGTTTGTCGTGCACCTCCAAATTCATCTTAGAGAATAAATCCATAATTTTCCACTCACTACTAGCCTCCTAAACTTTCTGAATCTGAGTTCCTATACTCAAAACATCAGCCACTTCATCTCCCTTTCCTGGCGTATAGGCAAGATCATAGTAGAAGGACTAAAGATACTCGACCCACCTACACAGTCTCAGATTCAGATAACTTTGAGTGAAGATGTATTTGAGACTCTTGTGGTCAGTGAAAACCAAATATTTCTCTCCCAGAAGGTAATGTATCCAATAGTATAAGGCATGAACAATGTATGCTAACTCCAGAACATGCATTAGGTAGTTCCTCTCGTGCGGTCTCAACTACCGAGACCCGTACGCAATGACTCCTTCTCCCTACAAAAGCATAACTCCCAATCCGATACCTGAAGCATCACAGTAGACTGTATAGCTCTTGCCTAGATCTGGAAAGACTAGTATCAGTGCTTATTTAAATCTCCCTTTCAGCTCTTGAAAGGATGACTCACAGGAATCTGACCATATGAACTCCGCACCATTCTTGGTCAGACCTGTCAGCAGTGCTGCAAGGTGTAAAAAGTCTTATATGAAACGCATGTAGTATCCATACAGCCCTAGAAAACTCCTCACCTCATAGACATTCTTCGGCTTCTCCCAGGAAAGTACTGCTCTCACTTTTTCTGGGTCTACTGATACTCTTGTCTCTGAGATAACGTGACCCATGAATTGAATCTTATCCATCCAAAAGTGGAATTTTGAGATATTAGCATATAACTGATGCTCTCTCAATGTACATAGAACAATCTCATGATGGGTAGCGTGGTCATGTCGAGTGTGAGAGTACACCAAGATGTTTTCCACGAAAACCACCATGAAAGAATCCATGTATGGATAGAACACTTGGTTCATCAGTTCCATAAAAATCACTAGCGCATTCGTGAGACTGAATGGCATGACCGTATACTCGTATATACCATACTTACTCCTGGGTATATCCGATGGTCTAACGTGCAACTAATGATTACTAGACCTCAAATAGATCTTCGAGAACACCCGGGCTCCTCGAAGCTGATCAAAAAGGTCATCGACCCTCAACAATGGATATCGATTCTTGACTATCAACTGCTTCAACTTCTCATAATCCAGGCAATGCCTAAGGGTGCTGTCTACTTTTCTCAAACAGGACAGGTGAACCCCAAGGAGAAGTACTCGGTCATATGAAACCTTTTGCTTGCAACTCCTCCAACTGCTTCTTGAGCTCCTGCAACTCATGTGTAGCCATCCTATATGGATTAATGGACACCGGTGCCGCTCCTGACACGAGGTCAATCGAGAAGTCTACCTCACGCTCTGGAGGAAAACCTGAAAATTATTTTGGGAAGACATCCCTGGAAGAATCCACCAGTGGAGGAAAGTCTAACTGCAAAGTCCCCTGGTCATCCAGAGAGAGACTGGATATCTGGGCGGTAAATCCCCCTAGCCCATGATGCTCTGGTCTAGCTCTACCCACCTAGACATCCCACTCGCCTCTATGAAGAAACGATACACCCTCTGGTGATATTAAACTCACCTTGCGGTGATAGAAATCTACGACTGCCTAGAAGGGAACTAACCAGTCCATACCGAGAATGACATCATAGCCTGTCATCTCTAGAACATAGAAGTCCCATAAGAAGTGACACCCTGCAACCTCAAGAGGGAACTCTCTGTACTGACGTACACTATATGTCATCATTCCCAACAGTGTATAAAGAGTCAACATGCCTGCAGACGAAAAGTTACAGAGCTCAAGGCTCACCACAATAGCAACAGAGATAAACCTATATGAGGCACCAATATAGAAAAGAGCAGAAGATAAAACTGAGGATACTAAGATCGTACCTCGAACTATAGAAGGGCTAGGATCCTGATCTTGATAGGTCTGCTCCTTGGAAAATGTCTGGCCTGTACTGTAGACCTATGCCCCTGGCTGTCCACTCTTAGCTAATCCACTCTGTTGTCGCTGATAGCCTGGTGATTGACCACCACGACCGCGACCTCCAACTCGTCCCGAATGGCAGGAAAAACTCTAGTTCCCAGACTGGTGAGAAACTAGTGATACATCTCCTGTACACGGGGTCATATAAGAACCCCTACCACCAGCTGTAGGAAAGAATATCTGAAAAAAACAATGAAGATGTCCATTCTTTCGGCAATATTGGCACTCCATCAGGTCTCTATGACACTGAGGCCTAGTTTTCCCACTCCTTCTGCATAGGTATCATACTACCCGGCTGCCTGAAGATACATTCCACCTACCCTGATCTCCTCGAGCAGAATCCATGTGACGCTTCCTGCTATCAGTAGGAGGAACACTGACTCTGGATGTCAAATCGCCCTGGCTCACAACTCCAGAATCTATCAGATTATGCTCAGTGATCAGTGCCTGGTTGATGATAGATGATATCAAAGTAAACCTAAAGATATTCACCTAGGAATAGATCTCATGCCTGATACCATCCTCAAACTTCCTAGAAAGGAAGAACTCATCACCTACTGGAATCAGCATGAAGCGCTGTAGCTCGGTAAAACAAGACGAGTACTCCCTAACAGAATGAGTACCTTGCTCGAGACTCATAAAATCCTAGGCTCGGTCGGCCCTCAAGGTCTCCAGATAAATGTAATCATAGAAGATGCACCAAAACTTATCCCAAGTCATACTCTGCTGGTTCCCTGACTATGAGATCACCTCCCACCACCTCATGGTGGTGTCTTTGAGCATATAATTAACAAGCTTTACCCTTTTCACTAGAGGTATCTCCAGGTGTTCGAAGATCGTCAGCGTGACCACTATCCACGACTCTGGAGCCTAGGGTCATCATCCCCTGAGAATGTAGGAGGATTCTGATGTTGAGATACCCTTGTCAACTCAGCCATCGACGGGGCAGGAGGTGGTGCTCCCTTAAAGGTATGCATTATCCTCAAGAATTCCTCCCTGAACTGCGCATCGGTGCCTGCAACAGGTATACCTGCTGGTGCCAATGCTGGAAGAGCAGGTGGATCTGCAGGAGGATCTACAGGAGATCCCTGATTGGCCATATCTAGTGTCTGATCACCATCTGGAATCTGACGTACAACCGGAGGACGTCTCAGAGGCATAGCTCTGAAAGATCAAAAGCACACCTTAGATCAGGATTATCAAAGACAGAGAACAGAAGAGAAAAAAATGGGAATAGGGGAAAAGAAGAAACAAGTTATACAAAACACAAATACACGGTGTGTATAAAACTACACAATGTGTCCTCTTAAGCCAGACACATGGGCATGTAACTCTGCCACCTCTGGTCATGTAACACCCCCGACTACATGGAATGTTATCCCCACACACGGTGTGTACTTGAACTCTACTCCCCTTCCTGAGTCTCTTTACACGACTAACCCACACAGTCCTCTTAACCCTAGACTACATGGTGTGTTCACTAATGACACAGCGTGTACCAAAAAAGGTTTCAGTAGCCCGAGTTGTTAGTTACACAGCCGGCTACACGGATGAATCTTACACGGTGTGTTCCAAACAAACATGGCGTGTATAAGAGAGATAACATCGTCCCGTATTTTTTGTGACACGACCAGGTACCTAGATCAAGGCTACACAACGTGTTCATACCAAACACAACATGTACTGCATGAGCTTCCCCGACCCGTGTTGTTAGTCACATGGTCGGTCACAAGGCTCACTACTACACGGCGTGTAACTACCGTACACGGCATGTTCCTAAAAACGTTTTCACCACCCCGTGTTTCTACTCACACAGTCAGTGACACGGTTTAAGACTACATGACGTGTAGTCAAGTACATGTCGTATATTCTGGAGTTTTCTAGGATGTTGCTCAGAAACTCCACCGATGCCGAGAAAACATTGAAAAACAAACATAGAGGTGACAAATTCTGATCCGTGGGGGCCCATACTCCCTGGGAATCATATTTTTCCATCTCCTACATATCAAATACATGGGAAACAAGTCAATGATCTACCAAAATCCAATTCATGAGGGCCCATAACACCTCAAGAATAAAAATTTGGCCTTTATTTAAGTAAAGGAACAATAAGAACAATTTCCCTATCAAACTACAGGGATTCTATCAAAGTATCTATCACAACAACATACATAATCGACACAACATCTATCCCAACAACATGGAATTACTAATGCACCCTAGATGGCATGGAACGAATGCATGGCATGTGATTTCTAACAAGTGACTATATGAGGCATGAGATAGCATACCCTCATCTCATCTGGTTGCGATAGAAATAGAACCACAATAGCACACCAATAACAACAAAAGGCATGTGAATCACTCTAGGTGAAATCATATCAACCGTAAAATCTCAAAACCAGAAAACTACAATAAATGAGGTAGATTGGATTTTCCCTTTGCACGGGTTAGCTACTCCCGGACACAACTTATTACTAAATACCGAATCTATCCTATCCCTAGCTAAAGGCTCCAAACAGTAAATAAAGAGAAATGAATCCCATTAATACAACTTTGTAACATCTCGGTTCCGGAATCCACCCAGAGGCGCCCCATACCCGGTTTGTCACATGGCCTCAAGCGCATTTCCCCAAATGCCAGTGTCTTCCGACTAGCAGCGTGGGCATTGGGTGTGATAGTGGGGAAACTATGACCTCATTGGAAAAGTACACAACGGATGTAAACAAAGTATAAAATAGCGGAAGCAGTAAATATCCAACAACAATAAACAGTGACAGACTAAAACAATAAACAACTGGAGCACACATGAATATATATGAAACGATTCATGATACATATATCTAGGAAGTATCCAAACAAGTCACAATGCTGAATACAATACTAAACCAAAATATAAAATAATGACAAAACATAACTCCTCCGCATCGCAAGCCTCGGCTTGATCCCATGCTCTCCTGATCCAAGGAAATCAAGTACCAGAAGTCGAAGGGCGCATGCCCTTATCTATACCTACAACAACATATTTTTCATGGGCCATAAAGCATGGCCCAAATAGGTTGTGAGACTAAAATCTTAGTAGGCAACCACCAGAATATATGTGCCTAACAGTGAGTGAGTATGTGACAGGTAATAGTACAGTAAGCACTAAACAGTAACAGTAAATAGATGGCAGCAAACAGTAAGTAGTATACAAGATGATATATAATAGTAATCAAATCTAAAGAACAACAAGAAGTAGAGAAGCAAATAGCTAACAACAACAAGAACCCCTCTGGGAAGTACTTGCAGCCAACCCCTCTAGTCCTATCCAAGAAGTACCAACAACCCTCTGGGTAGTGCACTCAGTTAATCCCCTCTAGTTTGGTCATTCGAAATTACAATACTCTCTGGGGAAGCTCGCACGGTCAATTCCCCTTAATGTCTAGGGTAGTTAGGGAATATCTAAGGAAGATCACACAGTCTAACCCTCTTATAGCCCCAAGGTCTAGAATCTCTCTGAGGAAGCTCTCTCGGTCAATTCCTCGTATAGTATCAGGTCTATTCTAGACTCTCTAAGGAAGCTCACTCAGTGTAACGCCCCGACCCCAGTTACCTAGAGTCGGTGCATTATTGCGTAACATTGTCATGATCAAAAAAGATCATGTCTCGAACGACCGATTAGTTTAGTATCCTTGGAAAAACTAGATACATTTATAAGTCTTACATTACATAATAATGTAAAACAAAACTAAAAAAACATCTTCTCTTCTTATCCCCTCATATATCCTTTCAAGTCATTCATAATATACTTCTTCACATCCTGGAAAAATTAAAACATTGGAAAGGGTGAGCTCAGATGCTCAGTAAGGATAACAATATAGCGGAAGCTTTCATAAATAAACAAAAACATTTAAGGCAAAGTATGACTAAAACAAAATCCTTTTAAACTTAAACTTCAATATAATATGGAAAAATTAAAATGAGATAATGCTTTTCACATATTCTAATGGATATTCTAATGGTCGAATAATCACATGCAATATCAATAACCACTTTCATAATGATGAAATGCATAATTCCAGACTATCATAACCACGTATCCAAGGCCTCGTGCCAAGACTACAAATAATATTTTTCCAAGGCCTCGTGCCATGCCACTAGTTTGTCTCATGAGACCCGCCGATGCATCGAGGATCTATATCAGGCACCACCCGTCACTTGCTAAGTCCAATGCATTCCTCATATGAATCGGTTTAAACATATCATAAACCATAACATAATAGTATCACATAATACATGCATAAAGGAAACATATCATTTCCACATTTCAATCACAAGATATCAATACAACACATTGATATAATAAAAACATTGTCAAAACCATTTTCAATACCAAAATGAAAGAAAATTAAAACTTGGTATTTATTTTTCATTTAAATAAATGTTATGGCCTCTAGAGGAAGCCGAAACTCAAATAAAGGTCACGGCGGCGGAGAAGTCATTGTCACCGCATACGTACGACAAGAAAAACAATCCTTTTTGTCGTTTAGTAAAACGATTCGTATAAAAATATTACTTTTGAATAAACGTTAATGTCAAAGGGTTTTATACACCGCATAAAAGAAATTTGTGTATAAAACAAAATATGCCTCAATGAATGGAGATTGAGACGATGCCCCATACAAATATATTTTTTTAAATAAAATAGGTCTATTATGTGTATTCACTATATGTACACATAAAGAAAGTATAAATACAATATAGGACATTATAATATCATGACATAATTTTAATGTAGGTTATTAACCCAAAGAATGGAAATTGGGTTAAGAAGTTCCCTTAACCCATGTCCGACTTGACTCGATCGTTCTTTAATATCCTGAATAATAAACTAGAGTTAATTTCTATTTTCTTAAGAACCTTTTTCATGTTCATTATTACTTTTTTATCACTTATTATCATGTTATGAACATTATGTAATTATTTAAGTTAATATAGTTCATTTTGTCGATCATTGGTACTTGAGTCAAAAATAAACTTCTTATAATTACAAGTTGTTCATGTGGTAAAATATCCATTACATACAGAATTATATTCATGATGTAGATATCATATATATCATATATATCCAGTATATACTTCCTTTATAATATTACATAACATTTAGTGGTAATAAATGAAATGCACCATTCATGGAGACAGTAAGCCGTACGTACACATGAACGCTACTTTCATTTCTATTTCTTGTTTTAATGGAATTAAACATAATTATATAAACTTATATTATAATTATAGTATAATATCATATATAATATCACTTACTCCATCCTTTATACATCCCACATATGACATTAATGATTCAAATCATATTGAGGGGGCGGTAGTCCGCACTTCCTAAAATGAAATTATTGTGTTTACCCATAATGGAAATCATAAAGGTATGCCATAAATGTCAAATACTGAAGAATTAGGAAAACATAAAAATTATATATATAACATATATGAAAATATTGTCATCATAATGGCCACAATGAGAGGTGTTAAAAGAAGATTGAACAATCATCGTTTCGTGAGGCAGTAATTCACCACCCACAGAAACAATATGTTCTTTAACCATTAGACGATTGTGTGTGTAAGTGTAAATAAAATAAATCGCATAAAAACATCCTAGTATATTGAAGATAATTTTTTTGTAATAAAAGAAAATAATAAAAAGAGTTTAGGGGGTTTGAGAAGCTAAATAAAACAAAACAACATTAGAGAAGACATTACCTTTAAATCGGGTATCTCCCCTCGATTGGAACCAAAATGGTATCTTGACGGGCTTTCTACCTAAGTTAAGGCTTCTAGGATTAAGGGAGGAATTTTGAGAGAGTATTTGGGCAGAGGTTGGCCGAGACAAAAGGATTTGAAGGTGTGAAGAAGGTGGTAGAGGTGGGGGCCTTTTATAAGAGGAGAGGAGGGGCACTCTTGGAAGGTCATGAAATGTTACATTATTATGATGTTCTTTTCGGATTTAAAAGGTCCCAAAATGATATCGTTCGAATCTAAGGTGATAAGGGTTCTAAATATTTTCATCCAATAGGTTTTTGACAAGTTTAAGTATTGTATTTTACATTATCCTTCTATTTTATTAAAATCGTTAATTAATGAGGTAATCGCTGCATCATCATGGTGTCATCAAAACATTAATATATTTAATGTCTAAAAATTATAAAGAAAATATCAGGATTTATGAAATCCATTTATATTTCCAATGAATATTTATAGTTGGAAATGTACCTTATATAACCCCATTTAATAATTGTTTTAGTAAAACAATACATGTTTGTGACAATTTTATTTATACTTTAAATAAAAAGTTATTAATGTCATTTTCTTACCCAAGTTTCTCCATGGGGTCCCCAAGTTGACTAATGTATTTTATTTCTGGGCCATGACTCTTACAATATGGGTAGGACAAGGGTATGGGTATTTTCATATTTTTATAATACCATTTTTACCTTAAATTTCACTAATTACCTTTAATCGTGATTAATTAAACTTAAAAGTTACCATTCACCAAACAATTATTTTAATCCCATTGAACCACATTTTACTTACTAATGACAACCATGTATGTCAGATTTTTGAAAATCAAGTCACAGAAGTGGTAATGCTTCATTTAAATGAAAAATCAGTTTTTTAACTACCACTTAGTGGTTTCACTATTGATCAAAAATTGAATTTTTTTAGAACAATGCCAAAATTTCACCCTAAGTTATAATTGATATTCCGGATTCAAAAATGGTGTCTATTTTATGACATTACAATCATATAAGTTGTATTAATTAATTTTATAATTAATTCTCATTGTCACAACAAATAGCGTGCTTTTATGAAACAATATATATCAAAAGATTGACAATTGTTTATGTCCAATTTCAAAGTGAAATTAATTCTAATAACCACCATTAGATAAAATGGTAAAAATATATTCTAATTATACTTTAAAACCACTAAATAGTATAATTTATCACTATAAATTATTTTGATTTAAAAAGTTTTTTCTAAGTATTTTTCACTATTCATAAAAAATTGAAAGTTCTCAGAAAAATACCAAAAATTCAACATAGGCTAATTTTGATATTCCGAATTCAAAAATGAAGTCCATTTTGAAATATAAAATATATATAATTTCAGAAAGTGGGTATTACTATTCATAATGGCTATTTTGATTGGTCGCGGTGTGTTAGAAGCTCGAACTTACGTATAATGCAAGCTATTGCATTTTTGAAAGAGAAGCGAATCATGGAAGACCGGGGTGTTACATTCTCCTCTACTTCAATAAATTGAACCATCGCAATTTGAAATTTTTCTTTGAAAATAAAAGGTTGAAAATAGAAAATACCTTTGTGGAAAACCCACATCGGAAATAAGGTTAATAAAATTTAACCTTAATAAGAGGGAAAGGGAAATAAAAATGTCACCACCAAATTATGATTTTGATTTTGAGAAAATTGGTGGCAATTAGAGACATATAATTGGATGAAAAACGTAAATATTTGTAGGGAGTGATTGAGTTCATCAATCACAAAAATGTGTAAAATTGAGGGCCTCAAAGCCTACAATCTATGTTGATCTAAAATATCATTAGTTCAACAAGACATAAGGTATTAGGATAACACATTTTTTGTTTTAATATCCCTTTAATAAAGATTAAGAATTAATTTATTCATAGAGTAAGAGATAGGTATATATATATATACTTGACAAGTAGAGTTTCAACCTTCAACTAATTTGTACCACAAACTCATCCTTTACTCAAAAAGATAATAGAACTCAAAAATATTATATTTATCCTAATCGTAAAAGGTTCCAAACATTAACACATATAATTTATATTAGGAAAACTATTTTTTAATAACTAGGGACTTCGTGTAGGCTAGTGGTAGGTAATAAAGGCCTGTCGCACTATGGTTGTGGGTTTGATTCCTACAGCTTTGTCTGACGCGACGATTTATCCACTGACCTATATCTTTTCCTTTTCCTAAAACTATAGTATTATAATATTCCAAAAATAATCTTCATAAATGTTTTAACCTTAAAAAATACTACCCAAAGTTCAACTTAATCCATTCCAACCTTTATAGTTATCCAAAATACCTCTGTCCAGACTTTTTCTAAAAGGTATCTAAATTCCAAAATCAATTATATCATCAGATTTCTCAAAAAAAGTAATGTTTCTCTTATTGTCACATAAAAAAATATGATTACCTTCATCATATTAAAAACTGAATGAAAACAACAATTACTGCAATACAATCCTTATATATATCACATTATTCTTATAACCAGAATATAATCCTTGAGTCCAAAAGAACCAATACATTAATAATTCCACATCAACTGTAGTAACATCATAAAATTGTCCTTGATCCCTTGGCCTTTTCTGAGGTAAATTTCCTTTACGCTTAGGACATTCATTTTCATAATTCCCCATTTCCCTACAATTGTAGCATTCAACATTGATAGCCTCTTTATTTCCCTTGCAATCACGAGCTTGGTGACCTTTTTCTCCACATTTATAACAAACTCCCATTTTTTTGGGCAAGTACCGGGGTGATTATTCCCACAATTATCACATAATGGAAAATCCTTCTTTCCATTTTTCCCTTTATCTTTCTCTTGTTCCACTGTTCTCTTCTTCTCTTGCTTTACTTTATTTTCATAAGATTTAGAGAATTCCTTTTCTGTCTTGATAGCACACGAGACTATATCTTCATATGACGAGTAGGTTTGTGAGACTAATGCTCGACGGAGAAATGGTTTTAACCCATCAATGAAATGGCCAATATTACTTCTTGGCTTATGTATATAATCAGCAGCATACCTCACAATCCTTGTAAATTTGGCCTCATACTTTGCGACATTCTCATCCTCCTTCTCCCTTAGACTCAGAAATTGCCTTTCCATATCTGCTCGATGGTCATGTGGAAAGTATTTTTCTAAGAAAATTTCCATAAACTACCTCCATTCCATACTTGATACTTCTTTATCTTCCTTTGTGTTTTGAATCAGCGACCACCATTGATCGGCATCTCCAGTGAGGCGGTAAACTGCCATGACAACCTTCTCCCTTTGACTACTCCCCAAGGTGTGGAATATTTTCTCTAAGGATTTTATCCATTGCTCAGCTACTAATGGATTTTTACCCCCATTAAATGTTAGTGGTTTTTTCCTCATGAAGCGGTCAAACATTGATCCTCCACGTTGCGGGTCAGGGTGCTCCATACGAGTAAGGTTATTATTCATAACCTGAGTGAGGTGTCCCAGTATGGTGATAAGCTGATCAGCACCAGTTGTATCACCAACACTATTATAATTATCTTCAGTAGGAGGGGAATCCATACATGGAGGGCGTGCATTGATACAGTTTCCATTACTTCAACTAGGTTCCATTTCTAAAAAATGTCATAAACTAGATTTGTTTATGAATCGAAATACATAATAACAAACTTGAAAAACACTTAACATAAATTGAACTATTTATGGATATAATCCATAATCATAAAAAATGTTTTCTTTGAGGAAGTATTTACTCATAAACCCTTCATAATGTTTTGTAAAGAAAATGAAAATTATCCTATGCATATCCCCCAGGAGTGTTATAAACAAGAGTGCAGTAAGACCCGTTGTTGTGAACCAGTTCCCATTTGAGTCTAGCTCAAAGCGGTGTTTTCGGGTTTCACCCCTAGGTACATCTGTTCCAGATCCGCCTCTACCTACTCGTATCCAGACATGGATGTATTTCTTAGAAACTAACAAAATAACTATAATACCAAAATTCTAGGAAGTTATTCTATACAAATCCTCAAAATCTATCTTAGGGCTATGTGCTCTAATCAGAGTTTATATAAATCTAACTTCCAAGGTTAGTACAAAACTGCCTCTGATACCAACTATAATGCCCCGACCCCAGTTACCCAAAGTCGTTGTGTTATTGCATAACATTGGCATGATCACAAAAGATCATGTCTCGAAAGGCCGATTAGTTTAGTAGCCTTGGAAACACTAGATACATTCATAAGTCTTACATTACATCATAAAGTAAAACAAAACTACAAAAACATCGTGTCTTCATATCCCCTCATACTATCCCTGCAGTTGATTCATAATATACTTCATCACATCCTGGAAAAATTAAAACATTGGATGGGGTGAGCTCAGATGCTCAGTAAGGATAACAATATAGCGAAAGATTTCATAAATAAACAAAAACATTTATGGAACTGTATAACTAAAACAAAATCCTTTTAAACTTAATATTCAATATAATATGGCAATATTAAAATGCGATAATGCCATTTACTTATTCACATGGATATTCTACTAGTCGAATAATCACATGAAATATCAATAACCACTTTCATAATGATGGAATGAATAATGCCAGACTATCATAACCACGTAGCCAAGGCCTCGTGCCAAGACTACAAATAAGATTTTGTCAAGGCCTCGTGCCAAGACACAAGTTTGTCTCATGAGACCTGCTGATGCATCGAGGAGCTATAGCGGGCTCCACCCATCACTTGTTAAGTCCAATGCATTCCTCATATGAACAGGTTTAAACAAATCATAAACCATAACATAATCATATCACATAAAACATGCATAAAGGAATCATGAAATTTCCATATTTCAATCACAAGATATCAATACAACACATTGATATAATAAAAGCATTATCAAAACCATTTTCAATATCAAAATAAAAAAAAATTAAAACTTGGTGTTTATTTTTCATTTAAAAAAATGTTATGGCTTGTAGAGGAAGCCGAAACTCAAATAATGGTCACGACGGTGGAGAACTCGTTGTCACCGCATATGTATGACAATAAAAACATTCCTTTTAGTTTTTTAGTAAAATGCTTCGTATAAAAAGATTCCTTTTGAATAAACATAAATGTTAAAGGGGTTTATATACCGTATAAACGAAATTTGTGTATAAAACAAAATATGCCTCAATGAATGGAGATTTAGACGAAGTCCCCTATAAATATCATTTTTTAAATAAATTAGATCTATTATGTGTATTCACTATATGTAAATATAATTAAAGTATACATACAAGATAGGAAATAATAATATAATGACATAATTTTAAAGTTGGATATTAACCCAAAGAATGGAAATTGGGTTATGAAGTTCCCTTACCTCATGTCCGACTTGACTCGATCATTCTTTAATATCCTGAATAATAAACTAGAGTTAATTTATATTTTCTTAATAACATTTTTCATGTTCATTATTACTTTTATATCACTTATTACCATGTTATGAACATTATTTAGTTATTTTAGTTAATAAGGGTCATTTTGTTGATCTTTGGTACTTGAGTCAAAAATAAACTTCTTATAATTACAAGTTGTTTATGTGATAAAATATCCATTACATCCAGAATTATATTCATGATGTAGATATCATATATATCATATATATCCAGTATATACTTGCCTTTATAATATTACATAACATTTAGAGGTAAGAAATGGAATGCACCGTTCATGGAGACGGTAAGTCGTACGTACGCATGAACGCTACTTTCATTTATATTTCCTATTTTAATGGAATGAAACCTAATGATATAAAGCTATATTATAATTCCAGTATAAAATCATATATAACATCACTTACTCCATCCTTTATACATCCCACATATGGCATTAACGATTCAAATCACATTGAGGGGCGGTAGTCCGCACTTCTTAAAATGAAATTATCGCGTTTACCCATAATGGAAATCATAAAGGTATTCCATAAATGACAAATAAAAAATCATAAGGAAAAAATAAACATTATACATATATCATATATGAAAATAGTTTCATCATAATGGCCACCATGAGAGGTGTTAAGAAAATATTGAACAATCATCATTTCGTGAGGCAGTAATTCGCCACCCACAGAAACAGTATGTTATTTAACCATTAGACGAAGGTGTGTGTAAGTGTAAATAAAATCCTTCTAATAAAACATACTAGTATATTAAAGATACTGGTGTTGTTACAAAAGAAACGAATAAAAAAATTTAGGGGGTTGGAGAAGAAAAATAAAACAAAACAACATTAGAGAAGACATTACCTTTAAATCGGGTAACTCCCCTCGGTTTGAACCAAAATGGTTTCTTGAAGAGCATTAAACCTTAAGTAAGGCTTCTAGGATGAAGGGGGGAATGTTGAGAGAGTATTTGGGCATATTTTGGCCGAGTCAAAATGCATTGAAGTTGTGAATAAGGTGGTAGAGGTGGGGGCCTTTTATAAGAGGAGAGGAGGGGCACTCTTGGAAGGTCATGAAATGTTACATTATTATGAAGTTATTTTCGGATTTCAATGGTCCCAAAATGATATATTTTGAGGATAAGGTGATAAGGGTTCTAAATTTACTCATCCAATAGGTTTTAGACAAGTGTATGTATTGGAATTTACATTATCCTTCCATTTTATTAAAATCATTAATTAATGAGGTAATCGCTGCATCATCATGGTGTCATAAAAACTTTAATTTATTTAATGTATAAAAATTATAAAAAAATATCATGACTTAGGAAATCGTTTTAACTTTTCCAATGAATATTTATAGTCGAAACTTTACCTTATATAACCCCATGTAATAATTTTTTTAGTAAAACAACACATGTTTGTGACAATTTTATTTTTACTTTAAATAAACAGTTATTAATGTCATTTTCTTACCCAAGTGGCTCCATGGGGTCCCCAAGTTGACCCATGGATTTTCTTGGTCGGCCATGACTCATACAATAAGGGTAGGAAAAGTTTGATGGTATTTTCATATTTTTATAATATCATTTTTACCTTAAATTTCACTAATTACCTTTAATCGCGATTAATTAAACTTAAAAGTTACTATTCACCATAAAATTATTTTAATCCCATTGAACCACATTTTACTTCCTAATGAAAACCATGTTTGTCAGATTTTTGAAAATCAAATCACAGAAGTGTTAATGTTTCATTTAAATGAAAATCGGTTTTTTAACTACCACTTAGTGGTTTCACTATTCATCAAAAATTGAAGTTTTTCAGAACAATGCCAAAATTCACCATAATTTATAATTGATATTTCAAATTCAAAAATGATATCTATTTTAAAAAATTACAAACATATATTTTTCATTAATTAATTTTATAATTAATTCCCACTGTCACAACAAATAGCGTGTTTTTAAGAAATAATATATATCAAAAGATTGATAATTGATTATGTCCAATTTCAAAGTGAAATTAATTCTAATGACCACCATTGGATAAAATGTTAAAAATATATTCTAATTATAATTTAAAACCACTAAATAGTATAATTTATCACTATAAATTATTTTGATTAAAAAAGTTGTTTTTAAGCATTTTTCACTATTCATAAAAAATTGGATTATCTCAGAAAAATACCAAAAATTCAACAGTGGCTAATTTCAATATTCTGAATCAAAAAATGAAGTAAATTTTGAAATATAATATATATATAATTTCAAAAAGTGGTAATTACTATTAATAATGGCTATTTTGATTGGTCACGGTGTGTTAGAATCTCGAACTTGCGTACAATGCAAGCTATTGCATTATTGAAAGAGAAGCGTATCATGGATGCTCGGGGTGTTACATTGAGTCAATTCCTTCTCTATCCTAGAATGGTTTTAATGAAAATCCAAAAAAGTAAAGACTCTCTAAGGAAGCTCACTCGGTCGACCCTCCTCTTGTCTATAAAATCCAATACTCTATGGGAAGCTCACTCAGTATATCCCATGTAGTCTATATTGTATAAGACTCTCTAAGGAAGCGCACTCAGTCTATCCCTTATAGTATATAGCACCAGGTTCTCACGGTCTCATTCTAGTCCGTGCATAATAATCCTATAAGGCCAATGTACACATACAGAGCTACTTGGCTAACCAGTCTACAACATAACAAGCATCTCCAAAATATCATTCCATCCTACGGTCACAAGGCATGGAAAGCAGGTATTACGACTAAAGGCTAACAATACCCAAAGGTCGTAATAAGAAAAAGGCCTTGGAAATACATCCAATCATAGAAATTATCCACAATCATGATCAAATTACATCTACACAATCATACAAGCAAGGTAGGAAAACAGCAGGGTCAAAAAGGTAAATACGCAATACCCCATTCATGGGTATTGGTGGAATTTTCACATAAAACTCAAAATAAATTGAAAGGTATGACACAAAACACCTACCTTGATGCTAGGATATATAAATTATAGAACCACGAGGATTTATTCCCCTTAGAATGTCGTATATCTATGAAAATGCACAAAACGTTTAACCCACGATAACTTAAGAAAGAGGGAAAATCTTGGAATGAAACTCAAGAAGAAGGAAGAGCTCACCGCTGCAGTTCCAACACAATAAACGATGATTGATTCGGCAAACAGACGGAGTCTGAGGTGCTCAGAGGATGTTTGTGGCCGTATGGGTCACTCTCGGTCGAAGAACCTGGAGAAGAAAGTGTTTTCATCGATTAGGCGCGACCCCGGTTTGTTTAATGAAAAAAAGAAACTACATGGCATGTACATATTGGGTACATAGCGTGTACATGACCATTCCGTACCCCACCTTAAGTGACCTCCACATCACCCCTACACATAGTGTGTGTGGCCCGGACACGGCCAGCACACGGCCTGGTGCTGCATCAAAGTACACAGTGTGTACTCATAAAGTACACGGTGTGTACTCATAAAGTACACAGTGTGTACTTTGAAAATTTCCATGTTTTCCTCTTTTTCTAAAAAATGACTAGAAAAGGAAAAACATACATGAAATGAAGATCTGAGTTCTTACAGAGTTTTATGGTTTCTCAACACTTGTTCTCTTGTATCATGAATCTTGATATGATCATCGCAATAAGATAGATCAGGTTCCAGTTCTAATTCCTCATAGGTGAGTATATGCATTGTGTCAGGCTTGTATTTTCTCAATAGTGATACGTGGAACACATCGTGATCTTTGGAGAGACTTGGCGGAATTTCCAAATGGTAAGCTAAAACCTCAATTCGTTCTAGAATTTTGAAATGTCCGATGTACCTGTGACTCAATTTTCCCTTCTTACTAAAACGTATAACACCCTTCCATGGAGATACCATCAAGAAATCATAATATCCTACCTGAAATTTTAAATCCTTCCTTTGGTTGTCAGCATATCTCTTATACCTTCTTTGAGCAGCTTTGATGTGGTTTTGGATTACCTTCACTACTTCCATCGTTTCATCCACAAGTTCTGGGCCAACGAGTTTTCTTTTGCCAACATCATCCCAACAGGTTGGTGTGCGAAATCTATTTCCGTATAACGCTTCATATGGTGCCATCTGAATACTTGAATAGAAGCTACTGTTATAGGAAAATTCTACCAGAGGTGTATATTTATCCCACATACCTAGACTGTCAAGTGAGCCTGATCTCAACATGTCTTCTAAGGTTTGAATAGTCTGTTCTGATTGCCAATCAGTTTGGGGGTTGTAGGTAGTGATCCAATGAAGTTCAATATCTAAGGATTTCTGAATAAATCTCTAGAATCTTCATGTAAAATGGGGATCATGATCAGAAAAAATCGATAATGGTACTCCATGAGGTCTTACAAATTCATTAATATGAAGTTTTTCTAAACATTCATGTGGTAAATATTCTCTTATAGAATGAAAATGTGCTGACTTGGTAATATAATCAACAATGACCCATATTGCATCATTTTTTCTTGGATTATTTTTTATTCCCATGAAAAATTCCATCGTAACATTATCCCATTTCCACTTGGGTATGGGAAGTGGTTGCATGACTCCTCCAGGTTGGTGCCTTCCAGCTTTCACTTGTTGACAAACCATATATCTTGACACAAAATCTGCAATATCCCTCTTCATGTTGTCCCACCAAAAATGTTCCTTCAAATATCTATACATCTTATTGCTACCAAGGTGTATAGAGAAATTGGAACTATGAACATCATCCAACAATTCCCTTTTTATATCAGGTATATCGGGAACACAAAGTCGCTTCCCAAATTCCAAATTTCCATCTTCATACACAACGTCACTCAATCTCCTATCATTCACACCATTAATCTTCTTTTTAAACTCTTCATCGTCGGTTTGAGAACTCTTTATCCATTCTAGTAATGATGTTTTGGAAACCATTTGAGAAATTATTGATGTTTCCCCTTCCATGGTTATTCCCATATCCATCTTTACTCAATCCATGAAAATAGGATCCCTTTAAACTCTTATATTGTTCAAAACTACATGATCCTTTCTACTAAAAGATTCTTCCACCTTATTTTCCTTCTCTGGGTGGTAGTGTATTATGCAATCATACTGCTTGAGTAGTTCTAGCCATCGCCTTTGCCTGATGTTGAGTTTTTTTTGTGAGAAAATATACTTCAAACTCTTGTGATCGGTATATATCTCACATTTTTCACCATAGAGATAGTGCCTCCAAATCTTCAAAGAAAATATTATATCTGGTAACTCAAGATCATGAGTAGGATAGTCTTTATCATGAATTTTTATCTATCGTGATGCATATGCAATAACCCTATCATTCTACATGAGGACACAACCAAGTCCTTTATTTGAAGCATCACTATAAATAACAACCCCATAATTCCCCGATGGTAGAGTCAATATATGATCATTGACTAATCTTATCTTCAGTTCGTAAAACAATTCTTCACACTCTTTTCTCCAAACAATTTTAACCCATTTTCGTGTGGCCCTTGTTAATGGGTTAGCCAACCGGGCAAAATTCTGGACGAAACATCGATAATAACCTACTAAACCAATAAAACTGTGTACCTTAGTTATACTCATCGGTGCTGGCCTTTCTTGGATTTCTCTTGTCTTAGAAGGATTAATGGATATTCCATCCTTAGGGACAATATGGCCCAGAATAGAAATCTCTTGAAGGTAGAATTCACAGTTTCTAAACATCCCATATAATTCATGTCTTCTAAGAGTCTTTAGGATAATGCACAAGTGATTTTAATGATATTCATAGCTTTTGGAGTATACAAAGATATCATCAATAAATACAACTACAAATTCATCAAGATATTCTTTGAAAACCCTACTCATTAGATCCATGATGACGGAGGGTGCATTAGTCAATCCAAAAGGCATTAAAGTAAACTCATAATGCCCGTATCTTGTTCGAAATGCTGTTTTCGGAATGTCTTCCTTCTTCACACACAACTGATGATATCCAGATCGGAGGTTAATCTTTGAGAACTATTGAGCTCCAAGATGTTGGTAGAATAAATCATAAAAGTGAGGTAGGGGATACTTGTTCTTTATTGTTATATCCTTGATCTCCCTATAGTCAATGCACAACCTCATAAATCCATCTTTATTCTTAAAAAAAGAACTGCGACTCCACATGGAGAAACACTAGGGAGAATATATCCCTTATTACTAAATTCCTATAGTTGTTACATTAGTTCTACTAATTCCATAGTGGCCATTCTATAACGGCCTTTGATATGGGCCTTGAACCAGTAATTAAATCAATAGAAAATTCAATTTCTAATTTTGGAGGATGTCCAGGTAAATCTTCTAGAAAGACATCAACATATTATTTCACAATAGGTACATCATCTATTTGAACATTCCATTCCTCACCCATAGTCACTTCATTATATTCCTCCCCAATAATTGAATTTAGTTCAGTTATTAGGGGTGGATCTTGATAAGAACTAAGTGGTGAAGTTTCTACTCTAATTATAAGGTACTCCTTATCATCATAAAAAATTGTAACCTCCTTCTTATTACAATGAATTTTTGCATCATAGTCCAAAAGCCAATCCATACCGAGGATTATATCAAATTAAATCATGGGTATTATGATGAGATATGTAGATAAAGAACATTTATATTCCCTAATGGGGACTGATTAAAAAAACTTTGTTGAAATGATAGTTCCATTATGAGTTTTGACTAACAACTCCATTGTTAAATAAAATTGGAAATATCTAATTTTCTTAGAAAACTGGGATGATATGAAACAATACGATGATCTGGAATCAAATACATCATTTTCTAAACTTGAGAAAACTATTATATTACCTAGCACAATATCTTTCAGAGCTTTAACCTCACTAGTAGTGATAAAATAATACTGGCCTTGATCCTTTGGAAGTTTCTAAGGTAAGTTCCCCTGACTCTTAGGACATTCATTTTCATAATGCCCCTTTCTCTATAATTGTACCATTCAACATCGATAGCCTCTTTCTTCCCCTTATAGTCACGAGTTTGGTGGCCTTTTTCACCACACATGTAACAGACTCCTATTCCGTTCAGGAAAGTACCAGGGTGTTTCTTCCCACATTTACTTTAGGACGGATATTCAAATTTTCCTTTCTTCCCTTTATTTTCATTTCTAGAGTGTTCAGTATATCTTTTCTTCTCTTGCTTTTCTTTAAAGTTTTAAGAATTAGATAATTCTTTTTATCTTTTGATAGCACATGAGATAATATCTTCGTACAACAAGATGGATTGTGAGACTAATTCCTGATGGAGAAATGGTTTTAACCCATTAAAGAAATGATAAATCTTACTTCTTGGGTTACATATATAATCTTAAGCATGCCTCTCTAATCTTGTAAATTTACCTTCATACTTTGCAACATTCTTATCCTCCTTTTGCCTCAGTCTCAGAAATTGTCTTTCCATATCCGCTCGATGGTCATGAGGAAAGTATTTTTCTAATAAAATCTATTTAAACTCCCTCCATTCCATATTTTATATTTCCTCATCTTCCTTTGTGATTTGAATCAATGACCACTGTTGATCAACATCTCCAGTGAGGCGGTAACCTGCAATGACAACTTTTTCCCTTTCGCTACTCCCCATGGCATGGAATATTTTCTCTAAGGAATTTATCCATTTCTCAGCTAGTCATGGATTTTTACCCCCAATGAATGTTGGTGGTTGTTGCCTCATGAATTGATCTGAAGTTTATCTTCCACGCTGTGGATCTGGGTGGTCCATATAGGTGAGGTTATTATTCATAACCTGAGTGAGTTGTCCCAGTATGGGGATTAGTTGATCAGCACCGGTTGCATCACCATCTCCAGTATAATTATCTTGAGTGGGAGGGAAATCCCTACATGAAGTTCATGAATTTATACGATTTCCATTTTTCTTCCACTAATCACGATTTCTAAACAATGGTATAAACTCAATTAGTTTTTGAATCACAATACAAAATTCCAAACATGTAAAACACTTAACATAAATTGAACAGTTTATTGATATAACCCATAATTATAAAAATGTTTTATTTGAGGATGTATATACTCATAAACCCTTCATAATGTTTTCTAAAGAAAATTAGAATCATCCTAAGCATATCCCCTGGGAGTGTCATAAACAAAAGTGCAGCATGACCCGTTATCGTGCACCAGTTCCCATTCGATTCTAGCTCAAAGCGGTGTTTCCAGGTTTTACCCCTAGTTACATTTGTTCCAGAGCCTCCTCTACCTGCATGTATCCAGACATGGATTTATTTATTGGAAAACTCACAAAATCTCTAAAATACCAAAATTATAGGAAGTTCATCTATACTAATCCTCAATGTCAATCTGAGGGCTATGTGCTCTAATCAGAGTTTATATAAATCTATTTTCCAAGGTTTGTACTAAACATCCTCTGATACCAACTGCAATGCCCCGACCCCAAAATCCCAGAGTTGGTGCATTATTACGTAACATTGGCATGATCACAAAAGATCAAGTCTCGTAAGAATGATTTGTTTAGTATCATTGTAAGTACTAGATACATTCATAAGGATTACATTACATCATAAATAGATAACTTAAAAAATAATGTTTCCATAGAAAACACTGATATCCCATAGACTATCTCTGCTGGTCAGTCATAATATACTTCTTAGCATCCTGGAAAAAATAAAACATACAAAGGGGTGACCTCAGATGCTCAGTAAGGATAACAATATAGCAGAAACTATCATAAATAAGCATAAACATTTAAGGCAATGTATAAAATTAAAACAAAAGCCTTTTAAACTTGAACATTAGCATAATATGGAAAAGTTAAAATAAAAATAATTCCCTTGACTGACTCACAAGGATATTCTACTAGTAGAATAATCACATTCAATATCAATAGCCACTTTCATAATGATAGAATGCATAATGCCAGACATTCATAACCACATAGTCAAAGCCTTGTGCCACGACTACAAATAAGATTTTTTCTAGGCCTTGTGAGAAGAGACAAGTTTATCTCACGAGGCCTACCAATTCATCGAGGAGTTATAGCGGGATCCACCCATCACATACTAAGTCCAATGCATTCATCATATGAAAAGGTTTAATCATAACATAAATATTCATATTGAAACTGGCATACGAAATGTCAATACTTTATCCATAAACCATGAATGTTATGAAATAACACATCCACAACAAAACATATCAAAAACTTTCAACACAATATGGATGTTTTGTATCATAATGAATCAACTTCAAACAAACATAAAATTCATCAATGGATGTTGACATAGATGAAATAAAAACCTTTTTAGAGAAATATATCATTCTCTTTTGAATCATTCAAAAGTCACGAAATTATAAAAGAAAACATTTATATTTGAAAATATTCATACAAGCCTGTATGGGAAGCTTCTACAATGTTATAATGGTGGAAAATATCCGCACCCGCCATATAATCTAAAAAAAGACATTCATACCTAAATTTTGTCAAAAAGGTTATAAAAGACCTTGTTTGGAAAATGACAGAAAGATTCCTTTATAAACATATTTTTAAAGTCAAAAAAGCGTATAAATAACTTTAAACCCTAATCTATAAAATAGTAAGAATGTTTTGAAATACATTTTTAAGAAACATGGATGTGGATGATAAAGAGGTCCTAGTATATAATTACATATAAACAACCTCAGATAATGAAGTGATTGTGAAATTAAACCTTACCTTGTAATTTTCCGTAGTAGAGGGAAGGTTAACCTCCTGTATAATGGTGAAATAATTTTTATTAAATTATACAATAATCATATACATTAGTATGATCTCATATATGATCTTTTAACATTGCTTTGGTAATAATATCTTAGTATTATCGTCATTTTGGGTGTTAAAAGAATCTTTTTCATTTATATTCATTGTTATGTGAGTAATATTTATTATGGATGGGATGTATCTTATTCATATCCAGAATGATATCAAGTCTTTAAACATTATTTTTAATCATCAAATGAAAATTAGTCTTTAATGGATACGATGTGGAACGAATCTAATTGTGTTCGTGGAAATAGTAATCTGTACGTATGCACGAGAAAAAATACTATTATTAAAATAATATATAATTAGATGGTATATCATATATGAAGAATAATTATCATGTTATATTTATTATTTACATCAATTAAACATCATTATTATACCCATCCAAATAATAATTTATTGAATAACAATTACACCACGACGTGGAGATGGTAAGCCGTACGCACACACTTATGGTGACATGTCATTCAAAAGATGGATATAATAATTAATATGGTTGTAACATATTTATAATAAAATCACAGTATATATATTATACAAGAGTTATTATATTATAATGGAAGTAACAAATAAAGAGGAATTGGTAGAAGAATGGAACGTGAAAGAGTTGATGAAATATTTACATTTTCTTCAGGTTCTATCTTTTGATTTGATCAAAAGTGATCCATAGGTTGGATTTATGACTAAAGGAAGGCCTCTAAGATGATGTTAGGACTGTTGAGAGGGTATTTGTGCATGGGTTTGTCGAGCCAAATACCTTTCAAGGTGTAAATTAAAGAGAAGTGGGAGTTCCCTTTTAAAAGATGTGTGAGGGGAACCTTAGGAAAAGCTAGAAATATTATTTTATAATAAAATCATTTTCGGTTAATAATGGCTCCAAAATGGATTATTTAAAGGATAAGGTGGGGATGTGTCTAAAAACATTCATCCAACAGGTTTTATACATGTTTGGGTCACTATATTAACATTATCTTTTAGATTAAACTCTTAGTTAAATAGTTTGACATATACCATGTCTCTTTGTATTTTTGTATTATATGGTTAATAAACTCACTATATACATCCAGGAGAACCCCAAGTGGTTCATTAATGATACACCTATAATTATATAAGTCTTTTTGCCGAACATTAGATATTTTGGAAATAAATATAAATTACTAATATAATATTTGTTTTAAAAACTCTTTTATGTTAATTTTGACACTATTTGGTATTTTGTTTTTTCTAAATTCATAACAGAATTATTACTCTGAAAAAAATTCATCTAACCAAACCTAACATGTCATATTAACCTATTAAATTATTTTAATTCATAAATACTGTCAAATTACATTTATTAGATTATTTATAATATCAATTATTTTAGTATTTCATTAATATGATAATTATTGCATCATCATTGTGTCATAAATAAATAAAATTATTTATTTAAAAAAAATATAAATAAAGTACCAATATTTATGAAATATATTTTTCTTTATAATGAATATTTATAGTGTAATTTATCATATGTGTAACTCTATATTAAAAATGGTTTTGTTATTAAACCTTGAATTTAACTCTTTTAACTCTTTTTTGAATTAAATAATAATAAAGGACATATTCTAATCCACGTGGACCTAAAGGATCATGTTTTATTACTGATGTTGTTTTTGGTCTAATTACACTTATCAAATATAATTAGGACATGTGTTAGGGTAAAAATATTATCATTTTACCCTTAATTACCTTATCTACTTTTAACTGTGGTAAATATAAGTAAAAAGTTACTATTAACCAAAAATTATTTTCATCTTATTGAACCAAATTTTACTTACGGATATCAACCGTGTCTCTAGGTTTTTCTGAAATTCAACTCACAGAAGCGGTAAAATGATGTTTTATGTGAATTCGTAAATTCTCCAAGGGGGTGTGTAAAAGACGCTGAGAAGTTATATAAAATTTTTATATATGTAAAATTACTATAAATTTAATCCAATGAATTAAATTGAACTTATATAGGTATTATTTATATATTTTGACATAAAATAAATTTTTTAAAAATATATAATTATTGAAATAAAAATTTGGTTTTAAACTATATCTCAGTGTTTTTCTCTATTCATCAAAAAATGAATGTTTTCATAAAAATACCAAAAATTCACCCTAGGCTAATTTTGATATTCCGAATCCAAAAATGAAGACCATTTTGAAAGATAAAATTTATACAATTTCAAAAAACAGGTATTACTATTCATAATGGCTAGTTTGATTGGTTGTGGTGTGTTAGAACTCGAAATTGCGTACAAAACATGCTATTGTATTATTTAAAGAGAAGCATACCGTGGAATCTTGGGGTATTAAAAATTGTCCCATAAATTAAGATATACGTTAAATGTAACACCCCAAGGTTTTGGAAATAAATATAGAATTCAATTTTATAATCTAGGCATTAAAGAAAACTTTTCCTCTTCTATGTTTTGATTTTCAAAAAATGGTCATCTAGAGTTGTGTTCAGTAAGTCATTTGGAGTCTGATAGAACAAAATTGAATTTTGTTGAATAGTAACATACCCATGTGAATAGTAATATGAATAGTAAATAGAATAGTAATATGACCATTATGAATAGTAAAAAAATATTATTTTATTTTCTTAAGGAAATAAGATAATGACATATTAATAAGTTGTTCAATGAAAAATAAAACTAATTGCACTTTAAGATTGTTATTTTTCAAATTAACTATGACTTTATTTAAAAATTAAATTAATAATATATAGAAAATTATTTTTGAAAAAAGGATATCACTTTTTAATTCTACAGGTCAAAAAATGGTAGGGGTGAATTTTTGTGATTTTTCTAAAATACATGAATTCTTCATGAATAGTAAAAATATAGTTTTGAGTTTTTGGTAGTTTAATGACATCATAATGATTTAATAAAGAAATATAAAAGTATGGTGGACTTGGGTATAGTAACTTATGACATGAGGTGTCCCAAGTGGCTTAAACCATGGGAAAATACCATGGGCAAGCCCATGGTTTGGCAAAAACCACAAATGAGTTGTCCCTTTGAAATTATTAAAAAATTACCTCTCTTTTTCTATAAGTACCCACTCATCAATTTGTTATATTTCATACCAAATCCCTAATCCTCGAATATCTGGTGGTTTTTCATCTCTATGAGTCCTCCCAAGGTGTCCCTAATCCCCCAAGGACCCATCCTTCATGATCTATGAGTTATTCTACAAGCTAAGGAATCCTTCATTCTCTTCATTAAGTCGACAATTATTTTATGTTAGCTATTTGAAATTCCTTTCAAATATGTTGGGGTTTGATTTTTATTTACTCTTCTTACTGTCCTTTTAATTTCAATATGATGAGATACCCTTTTGTTCTCATCATTTGATTTTATGAAATTTTAAGTGACGCCGTTAGGATGCCGAATTTTCATAAGGGATCTCTTAACTTTTATTTTATTTTCAAGTTCATCTCTTTTGTTTTTCTCTCCTCACCTCCTTTGTCCAAATGATCATGGTAACTCTAGTAATATCTATATACTGGATTTATATCATGTTAATGGAATAACCATCATAAATATTCTTACTCCCTACCTTTTATTTTATAAACAAAATCGACGTCCATAAGGTTCTGATTTATAACCTTCATGGACGACGAAGTTTCATTCTTCAATATATTATTCATTAATGGTCATGAAACCATATTCATGGTTGAAAGAGACTATAATATATATTTTATAACATAATTAATTTTCAAGAACCAGAATATGTACATATAATTATGTTATACGACAAAACTAGTTCATAATAATCCAAATACCGCTGAATAATAAAAGTGGTTGTCATATAATGATTTTTCCTCATTCCATGTATCCAAATGATTTAAATGACCATTAATAATTCTTTATGTTTATAAATAATATATAATTCCAATCCTAGATATTTATAAATTGTTTACATGAATTCCACTACTTAAAAACAAGTGAACCGATTATATAAATAATGAAAAAGAACACCCTGAAACAATGAAATTCAATATAATAACATAGAAATAAGGGTATAAATGAACTAAACAGAATTATAATAAACTAAATACATGTCTAAGATGTTATTAAATAATTTATTAATATTTATACATTAATATTCTAGGAGCTTAAGTTCAATATAGGAACACGTTCAGAGTTAAGGTACAGGTTTTTCCACCCGAACATCGATTTTCATTCGGGATACTTTCATTGTATATATACCTAAACAAAATTCTAATGTATTGTCATGTAATACACATATATATCCTATGTGAGTATCATATATATGTTTACCAACCAGAATCCTTCCTTATTTTTTGGATAGTTACACGTTTTAAAAGGAACATTCCAAATTGTTTCAAAAATAAAAGCCCAATTCTAGGGAATTTCTCAAATTCTTACCTATTTACAAGGGCACTCTATAATATGTTTTTGGAAACCATTTTCTTTATAAAATCAGTCATTTTGTTATGAAAATAATATCTTACTTCACTTCTGGTTTTATACAAATACTTTCCAAACGAACTCTTCTATTCAAAATAAATGTGTATTTATCTCCAGAACTGCTTAATGATTTTATAAGAGTGTTTTCATCTAATTCAACAGTCATGTTGATTCCATGGTATTATTGGGTATAATAATTAATGAATTCATATAATATATTTGATTTAATGGTTTATGACTAACTCTATTTTGGGTAATCTATCTTAAAACCATTCACCATATTATTCTGAATGGTTAGTGTTTTATGTTTAATGATTGCGGAAAGATAGTTACATTTCATATGATAGTTTCAATATGAATTTATATGATGTTTATGTTTGTCCCCGCTCATATGAGGAATGCATTGGACTTATTATGTGATGGGTGGGGACCGCTATAGCCCCTCGATGCATCGGTAAGTCTCATGAGACAAATAGACGTGGAATTGGACGAGGCCTTTCCCAATATGATATAGACGTTGGATGAAGCCTTAATAAATAGATGTCATGGATGAGGCCATGAAAAAATAATTCAAGATGTCTGGCATATGCACTTCCCTCCTTATGAAGCAAGTTATTTATAGTTCATGTGATTATTTGACTATTAGAATACCCATGATTATGTTTTATTATGGCATTATTTACTCAGCTCATTTTCCTTCCATAATGTGTTCATATTTATTATTAAAGGCATGTGTTTTCAAATATTCACCATGTCTAAGGTTTATATTATCTTCCGCTATATTTCTTACTCTTACTGAGTGTTTGAGCTCACCATTTCTTAGGTTTCATTTTTCATAGGATATGGAGAAGTAAATTATGAATGACACAAAAGCATAATATAAGAGACGTGATGTTGATAGTGGAATAATTCAGTGTTGGATTTTCTTTCCATATGTAAATTTGAACTTATGTATGTAACTTGTTTCCAATAATACTAAACTACTCGGTCCTTCGGGATTTTTGTTCCTTGTATGTATGCCAATGTAATAAAATAAGGCACCGACTCTCGGCAACTAGGGTTGGGTCCTTACAGTTGGTATCAGAGGAAGTTTAGTAGATTACTTGGAAACTAGATTTAGAAAACATAGAATTAAGGAAGACTCCCTAAGTTAGTCTTTAAGGATATACATATAATAACATCTTGGTATTTTGGTAAGGAATAGATTATGTGGATCTTTCAAGCAATACATCATTGTCCGGATACAAGAAGGTAGAGGCGGCTCTGGCACAGATGTATCTAGGGGTAAAACCCAAAAACACCACATTGAGCTAGACTCGAACGGGAATTGGTGCAGGAAAACGGGCCTTGATGCACTCTTGGTTATGACCCTCTTGGGGGATTTGCTTAGGATAATTCAAACTTTCTTTATAAGCCATTATGAAGGAGTTTAACGTAAATATTCCTCAAAGAAACCATTTTTGTGAATATGGGTTTAGCCATGCGTATGATCTCAATTTTTATGATTATTTTTAAGTTAATAATGAACATTATGATTCATATTCTAATATAGTGTATTCCATTATATAGATATGGCACATAGTGGAAGGAATGAAAATCACATGAATGCACGTGCCCCCTGTAAGGATATTCCTCTAATGCAAGACAATGATGTTGGCTCTGTTGCTTTGACTAGTGCTGAGGAACTCATAACTATACTGGGACAACTTACTCTGGTTAAAAATAATAACCTTACCTGTATGGAGCATCCCGATCCACCACGTAGAGGAGCCATGCTAGATAGCTTTATGCGACGACAGCCTCCATCATTCAACGAGACTACAAACCCGTTTGTAGTAGAGCTGTGGACATGTTCCCTTGAGAAGATATTTCTCGCTTTGGGATGTAATGGAAGAGAGAAGGTTGTCTTGGAAGTATATCATCTATCAGGAGATGTAGATCAGTGGTGGTCATTAATAAAAAACACAAAGGATGAGGAAGATATAGAAGAGATAGAACAGAGGGATTTTAAAGAAATATTCTTATAAAAATATTTCCCTCGTGAGCAGTGAGCAGATATAGAGAGACAATTCTTGAATCTGAGGCAGAAGGAAGATACTAATGTTGCAAGGTATGAAGCTAACTTCACAGGATTAGCAAGAAATGATCTAGACTACATACGAATTCCAAAGAGAAAAATTAATCGATTCTTTGATGTCCTAAATCCATTCCTCTGGTGGGCACTGGTCTCTAAAGTTTTTACATCATATGAGGATATTGTTTCATGTGCCATCAAGACAGAAAAAGAATTCTCGAAGTATTTTGACTTTAAGGGAATGAAATAAAAGAATAGGGCTACTAAAAACCATAGGAATGGAAATAAGGAAACAGGGAAGAAGGGAAGAGATGAATTTCCACCATGTTACAATTGTGGAAGGAAACACCCTGGTACATGCTTAATAGGAAAAGGAGTATGCTACAAATGTGGTCAGAAAGGCCATCTTGCGGGTGATTGCAATGGGAAGATGGAAGTCAATGATGTTCAATGCTATAATGGTCGGGAGATGGGACACTATGAAAATGAGTGTCCAAAATTTCAAGGAAATATGAACCAGAAAATGCCATGGGATCAGGGACAAGCTTATGCAATCACAACTATAAAGGTTGAAGTTCCTAATGATGTGGTGGCAGGTAATTTAATTGTTTCCTCAAGTTTATCCAATGCTTTATTTGATTCTAGATCATCTCATTGTTTCATATCTTCCCAGTTTTCTATGAAAATTAGATATTTACAATTTGATTTAACAAGGGAGTTTTCAGTCAAAACACCTAAGGGAAGTATCATTGCTACAATGTTCTGTCAATCAGTTACCATTAGTTCATATAAATTTTCTTTATCTGCTGATATCATCATCATACCCATGATTTAATTTGATATAATCCTTGGTAAGGATTGGATTTCAGAACATTATGAAAGAATTTATTGTAAGAAGAAGGAGGTTACGATTTTTGATGATGATGATAAAGAACACCTTATCTTTAGAGAAAAATCGTCACCACCTGATTCTTATCAAGATCCACCCCCAGTAGGTCAACTAAATTCAATTATTGGGGAGGAATAGAATGAAACAAATGTGGGCGAGGAAAGGAATGTTCAAATAGAGGATTTACCTAATGTGAGAGAATAAGTTGATGTGTTTCCAGAAGATTTTCCTGGTCATCCTCCAGAATGGGAAATTGAGTTTCCCATTGATTTAATTCCTAGTTCAAGGCCCATATCAAAGACCCCATATAGAATGGCCACTGTGGAACTAGTGGAACTAAATAAATAACTAGAGGAATTGAGTAATAAGGGATTTATCCTCCCCAGTGGTTATCAATGGGGATCCCCTGTCATTTTTGTGATGAAGAAAGATGGATCTATGAGGTTATGTATCGACTATAAGGAGATCAATGGTATGACAATAAAAAAGGAGTATCCCCTACCTCACATTGATGATTTATTTGAACAACTACATGGATCTCAATACTTTTCAAAGATTGACCTTCGATCTGCATATTTGAGGAAATAATCCCTCAAGGTATCATTGAAGCAATTTTTAGGTAATTGTGTTTGTTGACAAAGTGGACATCTGAGTGGTGATTGTTGACAAAGCATAAAAATGACATAAAAACATGTTGAAAAAGAGGATTTCATGGTGGAATGTCGAGTTCAAGAGCTGTGGTTAACTATCCATGTTTGATTCAAGAACATCGACAATGGAATGGATGATATGGATGCGACACAAAAAGAACAGATACAAGGTGGCACTGTTTTCCAGTGATTGCCAAATTTCTGAGCCTGAAAATCGAAAAATGAAGAAACGTGTTTTTGGAAAAGGGACTTGTGTACCGTGTACTTGAAGACGTGGAAACTTTCGTGCCATATGTTTTTCAAGATCAGATCATCAAAATACGGCAAAGGGACAAGGGTCGCGCAAGTATTGAGTCAGTCACACAAGTGACTTGCGCGCCGTGAAAGAGACTTGCGCGCTGATGCCTTGGAAGCTTGAGAACATGCGCGACATTGGTTTTTCAAGATCAGAAGATCAAAATATGGCAAAGGAAACAGGTTCTCATAAGTTTGGAATTGGACCGCGCAAGTGATTTGCAGAGGAAGTGACATGCGTGCCGAGACTTGCGCACCGAAGGTTGACTTGCACGTCATCGCGCATGGTGGTCAATTTTCCTATAAATACTAGACCACACCTCCTCATTTCCCACTAGAGTTCAAAACTTTGAAGATTCAGATCTCCCATCACACAGGTGTAGTGTTCGCGCAAGTGTTGGTGTGTCGCACATGTGGGACTTGCGCGCCAGTGTTGGAAGTAGCGCGCCAAGTGTTAGTTGCGCGCCTGATGTGGTTTAGGCGAGGAAGGAAGTGATTCACGCAGGTTTGGAGTTGCAGAAGCTTGAGTCGCGCAAGTGGTTGAGGAAGACTTGAACGCCAGTTGTGACTTGCGTGCTGATACATGCGCACCGATATAGACTTGCGCTCCATACCCTGATTCACCCCCCACTCTCAGGGTATATAGGCCCCTATTTTTTCCAACAGGATATCATCAGTTGAGTGTTAAGAAGGAAGAAATTCCGAAAACCGCGTTTTGAACCAGGTACTGGCATTACGAGTTTACTGTAATGCCTTTTGGATTGAATAATTCACCCACTGTCTTTATGGATCTAATGAACATAGTTTTCAAGGAATATCTCGATGATTTTGTAGTGGTATTTATTGATGATATCTTTTTATTCTCCAAAAGCTACGAAGATCCTGAAAATCAATTGTGCATTATCCTGAAGACTCTCAGAAGGCTTGAATTATATGGGAAGTTTAGCATGTGTGAAATCTGGCTTCAGGAGATTTCTTCTCTTGGCCATATTGTCTCTAAGGATGAAATCCTAGTTGATCCTATAATGACAAAGGAAATCCATGATTGGTCCGCACCAACAAACATAATTCAGGTACACGGTTTTATTGGCTTAGTAGGTTATTATCGACATTTCGTGCAGAATTTTGCCCGACTGGCTAACCCGCTAACGAAGCTCACACATAATGGGGTAAAATTTGTTTGGACAAAATATTTTGAAGAATGTTCTGAAGAAATGAATAGAAGATTAGTCAATGCTCCTATATTGACTATACCATCGGGGAATGAAGGGTTTTTTATTTATAGTGATGCTTCAAAGAAATGCCTTAGTTGTGTCCTTATGCAAAATGATAGGGTTATTTCTTATGCATCATGACAACTAAAAATTAATGATCAAAACTATCTTACTCATGATTTTGAGTTATCTGATGTAATATTTTCTTTGAAGATATGGAGACGTTATCACTATGGTGAAAACTGTGAGATTTATACTGATCACAAGAGTTTGAAGTATATTTTCTCACAGAAAGAACTCAACATGAGGAAAAGAAGATGGGTTGAACTACTCAAGGATTATGATTGAACGATACAATACCACCCGGGGAAGGAAAATACAGTGGAAGATGCTATGATCAGAAAGGATCATGGAGTTTTGAAGAAGATGAGACTTAAAGGGGTCATATTTTCATGGATCTAGTAAAGATTGATATGAGAATAACCATGGAAGGTGAAACATCAATTCTTCTTCAAATGATTTCCAAACCATATTTAGTAGAAAGGATTATAAGTTCTTAGGCTGATAATGAAGAGTTTCAAAAGAAGATTAAAGATGTGAATTATGGGAGATTGAGTGACTTCCTATATGAAGATGGAATTTTGAAATTTGGGAAGAGGCTTTGTATTCCCGATATACCTGATCTAAAAAGGGAATTGTTAAGTGATGCTCATATTTCCAATTTATCTATTCACCCTGGTAGCACTAAGATGTATAGATATTTGAAGTAACATTTCTGGTGGGACAACATGAAGAGGGAGATTACAGATTTTGTGCCAAGATGTATGGTTTTTCAACAAGTGAATTCTAGAAGGCAACATCCTGGAGTAGTATTGCAACCTATTCCCATACCTGAGTGGAAATGGGATAATATCACGATGGACTTTGTCATGGGACTACCAAAGGATCCTAGAAAGAATGATGAAACATGGGTCATTGTTGATCATCTTTCCAAGTCCGCACATTTTCTTGCTATAAGAGAATATCTACCACTTGAACATCTAGCAAGACTATATATTAATGAAGTTGTGAGACTTCATGGAGTACCCCTATCGATTGTTTCTGATCCTGACCCACATTTTACATCAATATTCTGAAAAATTATCCAGAAGGCCCAAGATACTGATCTCTGTTTGAGCACTGCCTACCACCCAAAAAATGATGGAAAATCAGAATGGACTATTCAATCATTGGAAGACATGTTGAGGACTTGTTCACTTCATTTTCAAGGCATGTAGGATCAGTATTTACCTCCTGTAGAATTTTCCTACAACAATATCTTCCATTCAAGTATACATATGACACCCTATGAAGCATTATATGGGAGGAGATGTCGTACACCAACTTTCTGGGTTGATGTTGGTAAAAGAAAGCTCGTGGGCCCAGAACATGTTGAATAATCAATGGAAAAGGATAAGATTATCTAGAACCATATCAAAATAGCTCAATGTAGGCAAAAGAGCTATACAGAAAACCGAAGGAAGGATTTGGAGTTTCAAGAAGGTGATAATGTTTTCATAAAGGTATCTCCATGGAAGGGTATTATACGATTCGGTAAGAAGGTAAAATTAAGTCCCAGGTACATAGGACCTTTTGAAATTATGGACTGAATTGGAGCCGTAGCTTACCGTTTGACAATGCCGCCAAGTCTCTCCAAGGTTCACAATATGTTCAATGTGTCAATGTTAAAAAATTACATGCCAGACCCAACACATGTACTCACTTATGATGAAGTGGAACTTGAGACCGATGTATCCTACTGTGAAGAGCCTACAAAGATTCTTGATACTAGAGAACAAGTAATGAGAAATCGGATGACTAGTCTGGTGAAGGTTCTATGGAGGTACCATAAGTTGGAGGAAGCAACATGGGAGCCTGAGTAGCTTATGTTAAAGACATACATGAATCTTTTTACATAATATTATATGAATTTCGAGGATGAAATTTTGGTAAAGAGCGGAGAATGTAACACCCTATAGTTTTGGAAATAAATATAGTATTCAATTTTATAACTTATCCATTAAACACAACATTTCTTCTTCTATGTTTTGAATTTCGAAAAATGGTCATCTAGAGTTGTGTTCAGTAAGTCATTTGGAGTCTGATAGAACGAACTTGGTTGTTGGTGAATAGTAACATACCCATGGGAATAGTAATATGAATAGTAACATGAATAGTAACATGAATAGTAATATGACCCTTATGAATAGTAAAAAATAATATTATTATATTTTCTTAAGGCAATAAGATAATGACATCTTAATTAGTTTTTCAATGAGAAATAAAACTAATTGCACTTTAAGATTGTTATTTTTCGAATTAACTATGAATTTATTTAAAAATTAAAATAATAATATTTATAAAATTATTTTTTAAAAGATTATTTCCCTTTTTAATTCTACACTTCTAAAAATTGGAGGGGTGAATATTTGGGAATTTTCTAAAATACATGAATTTTTCATGAATAGTAAAAATTTAGTTTTGAGTTTTTGGTAGTTTAATGACATCATAATGATGTAATAAAAAAATATAAAAGTATGGTTGACTATGTTATAGTAACTTATGATATAAGGTGTCCCAAGTGGATTAAACCATGGGAAAATACCATGGGAATGCCATTGGTTTGGAAAAAACCACTAATGAGGTGTCCCTTTGAAATTATTTAAAAATTACCTCTATTTTTCTATAATTACACACTCATTCATTCGTTTTCTTTCATTCAAAATCCATATTCCTTGAAGATATGGTGGTTTTAACTCTCTAGGAGTCCTCCCAAGGTGTTACTAAGACCCCATGGTCCTATCTTTCAATATCTAGGAGTTATTCTACAAGGTAAGTGAATCCATCATTCTATTCTTTAAGTCGACAATTCTTTTATGTTATCTATTTGAAATTACTTTCTAATATGTTGGGTTTTGATTTTATTTATTCTTCTTACTGTACTATTAATTTCAATATGATGAGATACCATTTTTTTCTCATCATTTGATTTTATGAAATTTTATGTGACGCTGTTAGGTTGCCGAATTTTCATAAGGGACCTCTTAACTTTTCTTTTATTTTCATGTTCATCTATTTTATTTTTCTATCCTGACCTCCTCTGTAAAAATGATCATGGTAACTCCAATAACATCTATAAACTGGATTTATATAATGTGAATGGAAGAACCATCATAAATATTCTTTCTCCCTCCCTTTTATTTTATAAACAAAATCGACGTCCATAAGGTTCCGATTTATAACCTTCATTGACAACGAAGTTTCATTCTTCAATTTATTCTTCATTACTGGTCATGAAATCAGGTTCATGGTTGAACCATACTATAATATATTTTTTATAAAATAATTAATATTCAGGAACCCGAATATGTACATATAATCAAGTTATATGATAAAACTAGTTCATAATAATCCAAATACCGCCGAATAATCAAAGTGGTTGTCATCTAATGATTCTTCCTCATTCCATGTAACCAAATGATTTAAAGTACCATTAATAATTCTTTATGTTAATAAATAATATATAATTCAATCCTAGAGATTTATAAATGTTTTATATGAACTCCACTTCTTAAAAACAAGTGAACCGATTATAAAAATATTGAAAACGAACACCCCAGAATAATGAAATTCAATATAATAACTTAGAAATAAGGGTATAAATGAACTTAATAGAATTATGATAAAATAAATACATTTATAATAGGTTCTTAAATAATTTACTAATAATTATACTTTCATATTCCAGGAGCATAAGTTCAAGAGTGGAACACGTTCGGAGTTAAGGTAAGGGGTTTTCCACCCGAACATCAATTTTCATTCGGGATAATTTGATTGTATAAATACCTCAATGTAATTCTAATGTATTGTTATTTACTCCACATATATCCTATGTGAGTATCATATATACGTTTACAAACCTGAATCCTTCATTATTTTTTGGATAGTTACACATTTTAAAAGGAACATTCAAAATTGTTTCAAAAATACAAGCCCAATTCAATGGAATTTCTCAAATTCTTACCTCTTTACAAGGGCACTCTATAATTTGTTTTTGGAAACCATTTTCATTATAAAATCACTCATTTTACTAAGAAAATACTGTCCTAATTCACTTATGGTTTTATACATATATTTTCCTAAAGAAGTATTCTTTTCAAAATAAAAGAGTATTTATCTCCAGAATTACTTAATGATTTTATAAGAATGTTTTCATCTAATTCAACACTGTTATTGATTCCATGGTATTATTGGGTATAATAATTTATGAAGTTATATACCATATTTTATTTAATGGCTTATGACTAACTCTATTTTGGATAATCTATCCTGAAACCATTAAACATATTATTCTGAATTGTCAGTGTTTTATGTTTAATGATTGGGGAAAGATAGGTACATTTCATATGATAGTTTCAATATGAATGTATATGTTGTTTATGTTTATCCCCACTAATATGAGTAATGCATTGGTCTTATTATGTGATGGGTTGGGCCCACTATATCCCCTCGATGCATCCGTAGGTCTCATGAGATAACTAGACGTGGAATTGGCCGAGGCCTTTCCCAATGTGATATGGATTTTGGCAGAATCCTTAATCACTAGATGTCATAGCTGAGGCCATGAAAAAATGATTCAGAATGTCTGTAATATGCACATCCCTCCTTATGAAGCTAGTGATTGAAATTTCATGTGGTTATTCGACTAGTAGAATACCAATGATTATGTTTTATTATGGCATTATTTACTCTGCTCATTTTCCTTCCATAATGTGTTCATATTTATTATTAAAGGCATATTTTTTCAATTATTCACCATGTATAATGTTTATATTATCTTATGTTGTATTTCTTACTCTTACTGGGCATTTGAGCCCACCCTTTCTTATGTTTCATTTTTCTCAAGATATGAAGAAGTAAATTATGAATGACATGCAAGAATAATCTAGGAGACATGATGTTACTAGTGGAATAATTTAGAGTTGTTTTTCTTTTCCATATGTAAATTTGAACTTATGTATGTAACTTGTTTCCAATAATACTAAACTACATGGTCCTTTGGGATTTGAGTTCCCTGTATGTATTCCAACATAATCAAATAAGGCACCGAGTTTAGGCAACTGGGGTCAGGTCCTTACATTAAAGAAGATGACAATCATTGATCTCTAAAATGGAAGGAACAATGAAATTAAAGGTTATTTGAATTCATTGATAGATGTAAATGTTTTTACGTAATCAATGTATATATAGATCCCATGAGAGAAAATAAATGAGACTTGCGTAGATAATCTGGTATATTATGTACACACTACTAATCTAATTGATGTACCTAGAATGATTCTTGTAGTTTTTATTGATTGGAGGACATGTAGAGGAATCCATTTCGTGACCCAAATCTAAATATCTTCTTATGACTATTTTTTGTAGAAAAATTTGTGGAAAATTTATAATAACCACATTCATCTTAAACGAGCACTAAAAAAAATTTTGGTTCCCAGAAAATCACTATATCACATGGAGCCTCCCATAGAGTATGAAAAAACAGTAAAATACCATCATCCAAAATTGTGGAAGGAATGATCCCAACCATGAAATAAATACTGATGAAGCATAACCTACAATTTTTGAAAAGAGAATGTTTCAGGTTAATAAATAAAATCCATGGAAAATAATCACTTATTGTTACCTAATGATTTGATACATAATTAAGTAGGCCTTAGTGACCATCCAAAATTTCCTATTTCCACCAAATCTTGTGATACAATATTCCCGAATGCTTTGTTTTTATGGTAATCCCACAGAAAATGGACGATTATAGAATTGTGACATTGGGAGAACCTATAGAATAGGTATCATATGTTTCCACTATCTAACAATAAGGAGAATAAAATTAGAATAATTTCCCAACCTGGTGTGAATGAATGTTGGTTTAATTTATGACTCTAAAGAAAATTGATCAAGTTCATTCCATCCTTAGGGAATAATAAATCCAACTAGTTGTGGCCCCAATTCCCATTACACCTTCCAAATCATTTTCTTCAAATACATCATCTAGATTTAGGAATAATTAGTGGATGTGAAGTAGAGTATAAAAATAGAATCATTGACCAACTAAAAAACCACAATAAACTCTCATAGATTCCCAAACCACATTAATTATAGATGGAAACTGCCCCCTCGAATGGTCCCTTAATGGATGAATAATTACTTTTCATCTATTATAATTTCATCGTCTGAATAAACCCCTTATCTTATGAATAATATGTATATGTACATGATTGACTCACCCATAACCATGGATTCATAGGAATACATTGTTAGGGTTGAGGGATCTTGGTAATACATGACATTAATAGTTCTCAGAATTACCACCACATCTATCATGGGCCAAAACTAAATAGAGAACCCTTTAATGAGCCGAAAATGAACGTGGAGGTAGTTTTTGAATACATTAGTGGTTGTTCAAATAAAATCTCATTGGATGATCTATCAGATGTTTTACAATATAATGTCAAACATTGGAATGTTTCTAAGAAAACTAAGCATATCACACATATTCAATTGATTTTTCACTTGGAACAAGGGCAATAAATAAGAAATTCCATGATATCAAATCCCCAAGCTAATAGAAAATCCCACCACCGGAAATACTGAACCCTAATGAAAAAGTATAATATCATGATGTAGTTGGATATCATCTCTATTAATATTTTAATCATAGATATAATACACTTTTCAAAATAACTAAAGAAAGTGTGTTTCAAGGCCCTTCAGCGCCCCCTATAATTAAAGACAAATGTTTTTATGGATAAGGTTTATCAAACAGAGGCTTCCCCAGTAGAATTCAGCACATTTATCTCATTAATAGTCTGTGATCAAAAGGATACCATATATGGGTACATCATACCCCTGTATGTTATTGGCATGACTCAAAATGTCAATGTTCATCGATCTCTGATTGAAAATACCTATGGGATAAAATTTTCCCCATACCAAACAATCAGATTCTAGGTATGTGGGGGGAATGATCTTCCTACTTCAAAAATTACTATTCAAGGTCATAGAATAGAATCAAAATCCCAATAGAAGGATTAAATATATATCCTAATTTAAATACCTCATATTTGACACAAAATTGAAGGTAATATAACATGACACAGTATTTAATATCCTTTTTTATAGATTGTGTATCTCAAAGAATGAAAGAGTGTTGTAATAAAACCATTTATTTCTAAAGGTCCCTATTAATGAAGACTCCAAAGCACTATGCTGTGACACTTTTAGAAACCTGTGATTTTATAATATATTCCTTTTAAATTAATTCTGTGTGTTTGACAAATTTTTTCACACAAAACACAAAACACAAAACCAATACAAATAATGGTACAAACATTATAATATATAAATTTTATTGGTGGGTATTATTAAATGTAACCAAATAATGAATTTTTTTAAAAAATAAAACTAAAATCAATTATTCTGTAATAATGGAATGGAAAAATTCAATTAGTGTAGGAAACTAAATAATAAGAATATTATCTATATAAAATCTTTTTTTTATAAAATTTGATTTTTTTATAATCTATGTATATTTATTTAAAGAATAAAAATATATAATTATTAAATTAGGGTAAGTTATATTATTTATAAGAATAATATATTTAAAATAATTTTATTAGTAATTGGTAGAAAAAAATAAAAATGTATTAATTTATAAAATCCATTTTTTCTATAAAATAATGCTTCCTAGCGATCTTATGATTTAATATAATGGTATATTTTATCATATTTATAAATTGAATTAGATGAAATGGATTCCTATTTTATTATCAGCATATCCAAATTTGGTGTGAAGGATTATCTTATATTTTTAGTAATAAAATAATTATTATGGTTACTTAATAATCAAGGTCAATAAGGGTCAAAATTTACTCACATACCACGAACGTTATACCATAAAAAATTATTTTTTTTAGGTTTTGAGGTCATAGAAACATGTGTCCCCATCCTATCCCACCTAATAATCAATCTCCCTTGGAATTTGATTCTTCCCAGTTACATAACATTCAATTACAAGAAATATTAAAAAAATTATTTTTAAAAGAGTCCACTTCTACACACTTCAAGGAATACTAGTATTATGAAATTACATTCAAAATTTACTACTTTTACCACTATAAGAGACCTTTTACATTTTCATAATCCTTTGATCTCAATAATTTTTCCTATGTTTTGTAAATCTATGAAATCATTTAAGAGAACAATCAAGTCTTCAACATGAGTAAAACCATCTCCAGAGATTTTTCTACATTATCATCCATTTATAAAAATATTTTTACCAAATTAATATGATAAAATAGGTATAAATACTATAAAAAATAATATAATATTATTCTTACTATGATTTTCTAGCCCCATCACAACCATTGGAAAAAATAAAATGCCACTCATGTTAGGTATAAAATATCAAAACAATGAGCATCATATTCTATTTTTCATAACTTCCATTCATGGATGGTTCAAATGTAGTATTTAATGAAAAATTAATATTTTATAACATTATTGATATTATGAAAATATTAATCAATATTTACATTAATTTTTTTCTAAAAATTTTAAATCATCATCTCTACGTATGCGTGGAGAACCATCCCTATGAATGAAGTGCTTTATTTTTTATCACTAAATTAAATAGATGTTTATAAAATATATTGTATGAATATATATGATATTAATTATTAATATATTATCTGAATATTATTCTTAAAATATTAAAAAAAATTCATTAGTCATTTGAATGTATTCTGTAATATCATTAAATTACTCAAAAAAATTTCATCATATATCCAGTTCCCACAAATCATGATGATTGTTACCAAAAAGGGAACGCGGGGATAGGTAAATAGTTGAAAAAATTATTTCAATACATTTAGTAATATTATAATTATTAAAATGATGTCATATAATGGTATTCATTTTTGATTTTATAAAATAAGCATGAAACAATCAAAATTAATAACATTCATTGATGAAAATAAACATTAAATAACAACTACATGTGTATTGAATGATTATTAAAAAATAGATAATATACAAAATATGAATACCATATTTAAATAATTTAGTTTGATAGTTTTATTTATCATAAATTAATTTAATTTTTTTTTTAAATTAATGGAGAAAAATGTATGGGTTTCTTCATCTCAATTTCACTTCATTGAGATATTCTTCATATACAAAAATTAATTTCCTTTATAGTGTATATGCAACACATTGATGTATTTTTAATAAATATTAATTATACACATGGTACTTAGAAATTTATCCTATGTGATACCATTCATTATTTTTAATTTTTAAAGGCAACAATGTTGTAATAGTTTCTTTTTAATCTAAATTTGAAATCATGATTTTCATGAATAAATTTCAATATGGGAAAAATTTTTGTGAACTTCACCTATAAAATAGAAACCATTTTACTATCCTATGGTTTTTATTGGGGTTTTATAAGTACTATATAATTTCCAATTCCCAGGTTTAATATATACCATACTTGATACTTTAATTTCAAACTGACCCCGCAACATATTTTGGGCCAAAAATCTTCATCTTATATGTCCATATTCATTTTATGGATGTACATTTCCATGATTGGATAATTGGTCAGAAAATATTCTATAATTATAAATTTATTACAACAAATGTTTAATTATTTTTAAATTTCAACATATGCCGTTTTAACAAAGGTATACATTATTAAACATTTTTCATATAAACAAATTTTGTTACCATTGGGTGAATTCTTCTTTATGAATATTCATTCATATGTTTAAATTGTATTACAAATTATTTTCAATTATAATGATATAAAAATGAAAATGGGATATTTAATATTATTTACTAAATGGATTTATCTGATAATCTAAATTTTTTTTACATCTATATCAAAATCCTTTGATATTACATACATTACACTTAGGATATAATCATATATCACCATCCAAATTCATTCTCTGGATAATTTATGAAAATTTATATGGAATTTTTAATGATTTTGTTTCATAGAATAATTAAATTATGTTTAAATGTAAATGTTATAACACCCTGACCTGAATCACTAGGCATGATCTGAAGTGTGACATGACCACATGTGCTCGTCCCATTATGCAAGAGGATATAAACAAACTGCAAGGATCTAAAGGTTCCATAGAGAGAATATACCCCCAAAAATCATATTCATTCACCAAAACATAACAACATATATATAATTTCAAATACATATAGATAGAAGATAAGATGATCATAAAATAATAAGATATTTCATGTCTTATTTGATAATAATAAACAAACTAAATCCCTAATGTGGCATATCAACAATTATAAGCAGTAAAATTGGAGATAAATAAATAAAATATGTTGTTCTAGCTCTCTAAAGTATACCATGGTACTTTTTTTATATCCTAACTCTAATGTCCTTGGAAACATGAATCTGGGCCCTTTCCATTCTCTAGATCCGTAATCATGAAGTCATCACACACATCTTGATTCCCTTTCATGGTATGAGTATAAAACCTATTAAACACCACCAACACATCCTTAAAAAATGTTAACTTGTGTTAAAATGTGTATATAATGGTTGAAAGTTAAATGAGAACATAATGATACAACCAATAAAATGCCAAGGGAATATATTCTAACCATGCTGACACACATTTTGGTTGTACCACATCGGTACCATGCAAGCATATTTTCATATGAAGAAACTACATGACTTAGATCATGGTATGTGTATCTATCCCACATTTATGGAAAATACAAGGCCCAAGTTTAAGGAATAATGTTAAACCTAAATTTAAGGTTAATTCACACTGATGACCCATGAATATCTATTCTCCACTAATTTCAAACACACATGGTAGGCCAAAATAATTGAAACTCTACAAAATCACAACTATATGCCCCATCAATACATCATACATGAAAATGAACGCTCTTCCCAAAGTGAATAAAATTATCCCCTTATGGAAAAATAGATTCCATGATACGGGGATATCCATCCTATATCTATAGTCACAATATAGTATTCATGTCATCCAAGCTCCCCCTATAAGGGGTTGACTAATAATATTTGGGTTAATTGTCAACCTGGAGTCTCTAATCGAGGTTCCACTCTCTATGTAAAAATATAAAGTCGAAATATATCCAAATAATTGTTCCATATGATATAAAATAAAATAAATAAGCCATAACATATCATGTAACACACATGGCATATCAAATATTACACATGTTATGAAACAACCACATATAAGGTGAGACATAGAAAGGAACACACAATCCATACTAAGAAAAGGTATAATGGTCCACCCAAACATAAAAAAATATATGTTATCATTCAAGGGTATCTACACTTGGAATATACACACAATCTATGCATTCCAAAAAACACTATAAAATGGTTAAAGATGTAAATGACTTTCGAAATTTATGGCATTAATTCCAATTTCAATGATCCATCAAAGGATGCTACCGAGATCATACCAACATACGAACATTCACTAGATCAAGACCCGATACACCATAATAGAATATTTGGAATTTTTATTTAAAATATAGACCATGAAATGGTCTATAATTTTATTATACTCATCCAACAACATCCACCTTCAATGTTAAATCCAGATCCATTCAAGGGACCGAAAACAATTATAAATATATTACAGCTTCAATCCTTCAAAAATTCATGAATTATCCATTAATAATATATGAATTAATATATATTGATACAGTGTCCAATATATATTATTTATCCCATGACAAAGAAGATATATCTTGAAAGATCAAGTTGAATGGAGTACAATGATCACATACCTAAGATTCTCCATCCCAAGGTCAATAGATTAATATTATTTTTTGTTTAAAGGAACAATATTAAACAAAAAACCCCCACCAGAGTCCCTAGGTGAAAGATACCTTGGTAAGAAAGGATTAGTATGGATTTATAGAATGGTTTTATGTTTAATGTTCATTTCTTGGATTTACTAAAACCATGTGCACAGTTTGGTTTCCTGGTTAACCAAACCATGCACCAACCATGTAAGGCTTACTTTCACTTCTAGAAACCCATGTTTTTTTTGATAAATGGCTCAAAAAACCACACAATAATAGTGATTTCTACCTCTATCCTAAATCAAAATCTTTTTCTAGGGAATTTATCATTTTTATTCCTAACTTTATAGTAAACTTACTCCACCCAATAGCTATCTACAATAATCCATGTAATTTCCTAGGGAGAACCACACAGTTTCTTCTAATAGCCTATGAAGCCTTGAAAACCAACTATAAAATACCTCATACTTAAACTAAGAAAAAAAACTCGAAATTATATAATAAAGGGATAAAAGTAAGGTGTGGGGTACACAAATATTTTATGGAACATACAAATTTCTTCTTGTTCTCATGGAACACATATTTATTATTTTTGTTATATGACAAGGGGGACCATAATTATTCAGCCCTTTAATTCATCAGGTATGTTTTGATATCTCATGTGATAATATGAAATGAAATGGGAAGTGAACTAAATCTACTATAGAACTCAATCCACTATGTTTATGGGAATTAATAATGAACTCATTCCATTGAGGGACATTTTCTAGTATACTATGATGGTCATATATGTTATCATTGAATAAATAAATTATTTTATATTAGTTTCTGTATTTTGAAATATTATGTAATATTCTTATTATATACTAACATATCTTATGATTTGTGATTTGTGATTCTAGACTCATACGAATGTTAAATTTTTTTAGGAAAAATACTTATTCTGTGAATCTTGGTTTATGTTCTATGAGTTTTTGTGTATTTTTTCTACATTTTTACTATGTTCTCATGCCATTATGATTTTACTATGTTCAATTATTATCATTTATTTATATATATAGTGTTTAAACATAATGAGCATATGAGATCACCCTTTTATAACTTTTTATTACTCTGGTTATGGACAAATTTATTATATATGATATGTATCTGAAGGGTATTATGTCTGAAGAACATGTTGAGGATTTTGAATATTATTCTTAAATATTTTTTATCTATTATCTATATACACTAGGGATTTATACGTTTTTGGATTTTTATTGTTTTCATATGTAATGAATAATAATCTAAAATTAATGTATATTCATGTATGTTATGATTGGGTTACCTTAGGTGGTATACAAATGGGATTTAATTATCTTTGAAGATTAGGTTAATTATTATTTTTGAATATTATGATTATAAAACCATAGTGATAACTCAATGGATAATTCTATGTAAACAATACATTCGAAAAAGTTGGTGAAGTATAGATTTTACAATTTCATAGAAATGAAATCCATGTATGGATACTAACAATTGGATGCATGATCAAGAATAGATATACACTTGGATAATAACATTGAAAATGAATGTTGGGTATTTACTTGATATTAACATCTTTCATGAAAAATAGGCCTGACTACACATCATTTTGGACACTCATGGGGGATATTCCCATGTGATTAATTTGATCATTATAAACCATTATGATGGATTCAAACACATTTTAGGATATTAATTGAGAACATACAAAGAAATATACAATAAAAAACTATAATTGAAAAAAAGATGTTAAAATATTATGGTATAAACATTAATTATTATATGTTTCTTTTAATTTTTTTTCCTTTTAGATGTATTCTATTTCATAAAATTCCTTCATTTTTGTATGTTGATAAAATCTTAAGGAACTATGTAAAAATGCGTGAAGAGGAAAATTTGGTGATTGTCCCATTTAAAAACCAAACGAGATTGGTTCTTGGTCGAAATAACTCATTGAAATATTCTTCCAAAATTATCATGCTATAAATAATACTGTAAATCATGTTGATCCCATGAAATGAATTAATGGAAAACAAAATTGATATAGATTCCATTATGTGAAAATATGTACCGTCCTTAAAAGGTTCCCTTAATCCAAATATTTTTTAGAAATAGTTCAGTGAAACAGATACTATATATTAATTTCTCCAATCATCATTATATGATAAGGTTGTTGTGGATGTGTATTATTTAGATGGTAAAGATGATCAATGGTGGAATCTTATTAGGAATACGGGAAAATAGTAGGAATTTGTCTTTATGGACAAGGAAGTGTTTATGAATTTATTTTTAAATATGGATTTCTCTTATAATATTTTCACTAAAATGGAGAGATAAATCATGGAATTTAAGAATAAGGATAAGGAACCCATTAATACCTATGAATAAAATTGCCCTAGAATTTTAAGGAATGATTATGGTTTTTTAATCAACAATTCAATAAAAATTGGTCGATTAATTATAAGATTAAAACCATTAATTTCAAATGCATTAGATATAAAGGACTTCTGTATATATTAATAAACTGTTAGATTTTATCTAAATGTAGAAATTGGTAATTAAACTCTCATTAATCTTATTGTTTTGTGAAAGCTAATGAAATATGGATTTTTAAGGAAGTGCAAATGTTAAGAACCTAGTATGGAAGAATATTTATCTCCCTTCTGCTAAAATTTATTATAAAATAATGGGAATAATAATTAAGGGAATAAAAAACAATTCGTGTGAGTAAAATAAATCCATAAATAAAATTAATTCCAAAGTGATATGAAGTTGTTGATCAATGATGTTAAGAGTGATAAACCAATTAAACCACCCATAGTATATTACTAAAATTTCAAGGAGAATGAATATTATGCCACTCAGTGCATGAATCTAAGGGTTAATAAAAAATAGACCTAAATACCCTAATAATAAAAAGGTTAAAGGGAATTATTATTCAATCACACCAAATAATGTAGGATAAGAGTGTAATGTGGTGAAATGTATGATTATCATATACATTATAAATATAAACTTATTAGATTCCAATTATACCCACTCTTTTTTATTTGGAAAATTTTACAATGGTATCACACCACCACCTTATTGATTAGATATTTAAGTCTTAATTTAATTAACATATGGTACGATTATGTCATCTCAAGTCTATATTTCTTCTCTAATTTAAGATTTTTGGAATTTACTTCCTATAAATCACATTATTCTTCATCTATTAAGAATGAATGTAATTTTTAGCATGAATTGACGATATCTATATATATCATATATCAATTATCATGGATGGGAAGTCAAATTTAATATCCAAAATTAACCTATGACCATATATTAGTGTCAAGATTAATATGAGTGTGGACCAAAAATGCAATTTCTTAAATAATTACCTAACACATGGAACATTGAACCAAAAAATAATCATATAACCTTTATAGTATTTATATGGATTCTGGTGGGTATAAACAAGGGTAAAAATACTATTAAATTTTTTTATGAATAAAAATAACATTCATTTTTAATAATTATTAAATGATAAAATCCAATTAGTATAGTTAAATTACTAATATGATAATTTTATGTTTAAAAATATATTTTCATTAAAATTGCATTCTTATACACTATGTATTTTCTGTTTAATAAACTAAATATATAATTATTAAATGAGGACAATTTTTTTATTATAATAATAATATAGTAACAAAAATTTATTTAGTAGTTTGCAGGAAATATGAAAAATAATAATTAGTGTATACAATTTTTCTACAAATTTTTTCTATATATGTTATATTCTAATTTAAGAGTTTATTTTATACTATTAATAAACTGAATTGGGGTATATTGATTAAAAATTAAAACTAAATATGAATATTTGTAAATAATGTTCAAATTATATTTCTAATTAAAAATATTTTGCATGATTAATTTTCAATCACGTTTTATACAAAAAAAATGTGTAATTTCAATAGGATTTCATTTTACTCACATAACAAGACAGTTCAACATTCTGAAAGTAATTTTTTTGGTTGGAGATTTATGACCACATTTCTTCCAAACCTTTTCCACCTATGTCATCTAAATCTCATGAAATTATAACCTTACTCCTTATATAACATTAAATTCTAAGGAAATTTCCCTCTTTTTTCACTAATTAAAAGAGGCCAATTCAACATAATTCATACCACACTCTTAGTTTGAAATTAAGTTGATTCTATTAAAATTTTACCTATATTATAGCTTTATTACATGTAAATTTTATTCTATTTATAATAAGTTAATATATGTAACCCATTTCTAAGAAATCATTTAAAGGGAATAATCTATCCCTCGATGTGAATAATTTAATATCCCAAGTATCTTTTATTTGTCTTACTGCTCCAAACCTAATATTACCCTTTTAATACAATTAAATTAGTATAACTAATATACTGAAATTTTATTTTATTAATGTTACAACCATTATCTATCACCTTCCCATAAATTCAAAAAATGAAATCATCACTCATGTTATGTGCAAACTAGAACCTCCACGATGAACATGTATGTTTTCAATAACCACCTTACATGGATAGTTAAAATGAGGAAATTCATGAAACAATATGTATTTTATAATGTTATTATGATTATAAAATTTTTCATCAATTTATACATTCATTAAATATATTTAAGAAATGAAAATGTCTTCCAAACATATGTGAAAAATACCACTTCCTTGTAAAAAGTGTTTTATTTTCATTATTTCTTTAATTAGTTGGTTATAAAATATGATTTATAAATATATACTATATTTAAGAGTAATATATTTTAAATTTATGGTATTAATATTATTAAACAAAAATTAATGAATATTATCAAGTATCTTTTAATATGTGTACATTATCCAAAATAATTATAGTATATATCCCATTCCCACAAAACATGACCAATATTTCCATCCGGTGACCATGGTGTAGATACATCAATGAAAGAAATCATTTAAATGTACTTTATAATCTATTAATTATAATCAAGGTCTAAACGAAAGGTGTTTGACATTACTTTAATACAAAATTCATGAAACAATCATAATTACTAACACTTGATGAGTTAAATAATGATCAAGTAATGAGTACATGTTTAGTGAATTACTATAATTGAAGAATATATCAAGTATTTTATAAAAATAAGGTTTTTAAATAAGTGATTTATAATGTAATTTTTAATATATTTTAGATTAATTTTTATTTATTAAATTCAATAGAAAAAGGGATGGGTTTCCCTATCTAAATTTCTATTAAGTGAGATATTCTTTTTATAAACCACACAATTTATTTTTTGGTGAATATAAAACCCATGGATTTTTTATTAATATAATTATCATGAAATATAATGGATTTATGAATCCATATAATTTTATTCCTTTTATGGGGTTTTGATTGAATAGTAACAAACCCATGAATATCAACTTCAAATCTTGATTTCCATGAATAAATCTATATATGGTGGATAATTTTTATAATTTTATCATTAAAACCTAAATCATTTTCCTCTCCACTTGTAATTATTGTGTTTTCACATGTCCCCTATAAATTCTGTTTCCCATAGTGAATAATTTACATGATATAATGATTGAAATTGAATCCAAACTCACCTCTTCTTTTCATCCAAGAATCATCCTCCACTATATCCATATCATTTTATGGATTTACTTTTTCATGGTTCAATAATTGATTAATGTAAATTTTTACTATTTTTAATTTCTTCTAAGAAAATAAAATTTTCTTTAATGTTTTACAGACATTTCATTTTAAAAAATGTATCTATTTTTAAATGTTTTCCTTATAAGTATATTTTCCACCTTTATGAGAATCCTTATTTAAAAATATTCCTTTATATTTTTCTAAATTATTTTACAAATGATTTTATTTATTATTTATTTTGAAAATAAAAATGGGTATTTCATCTTTTTATCTAATTCAGTTAACCAATAATCATAATAGGCATTTTTTATATGTCAATATCCTTTTATGATACATATATTACACTTGTGAAATGTTTTTATACTACCATCCAACTTCTTTCTATGGGTGTATAATTAAATAAAATATTGAATATTTCATATAACTTGATACTTTTCGATGATATAGTTACATGATGTTGAAATATGATCATTTTCTTATTATTTTGAGACATGGATTTATAGTTTTCATTATTATAGGTCAGACATCAAAATTATTGAGCCCTATAAAACATTGTGTAATGTTTGAGATATCATGAGATAATATTCATGGGAATGGGGATTAACCCTAATACACCCTGGGACAATTTCCATTATTTTCTAGACACAGGGAATGATCCCAATCTCCTATGGAATGTTTTTAACTATTTTATTAGGGTCTTTGAAATTATATTTGACTGAGGAAATTATTTTCTATGATTATGTGTATTCAATAATAAAATGTTTTGTGTTTATGATATTATCTCTGAGATAATGATTGATTATTTATTCATTTGTACTCTTATGAACCTTGAATATATTCAATGAATCACAAGTTATGGTCTATGACTTATTGTTTATGTTTTCAAAAGTAAGGATCTGGTTTTTATACCCATATTAATATATTATGATCCCTTATGACCATCAATTTATTTATACCATGTTTTCCCTTCATGACCATCCAAGATCATCCCTTTTTATATTTACATTTCCCTTTATCATGTCGAAAGGCATTTAGTAGGATATATCTAATAATGGAATTGAATGAGAAGAACTTATGGGATATATTTAATATTTTTCTTAAATAATTTGATTATATATCTGGTCTCTAAAGAAACTAAACATATATATTCTTGGTGGGTGAAAATTTATATGTGTAATAAATAATCATTTAATGTTATTGAATATTCATATATGTTATTATTGGGCTCCCTTTGAGCTTTGTGATTCCTAGTATATTAAGGACAGATTTTATTTGTGAGAAATAGAACAACTTATCATAGGAGGTGACACTTTTATCATTTCTAAAAATATTTTTGGAACTAGACTAATAAACAAATATAGCTTACTTAGTAGGGATTATATATTTCTTATTAATATAATTGAGGTGAGTACGATAGCTCTAGAGGGATGCTGATGTTTAATGGAATAAATTTCCATAATTTATATAAGGCCCAGCCTTAAACCTTACTTAATCTTGAGTTATTACAAGATTACACATTGAGGATCTTTTCAAGTTTAGTGTTTTAGAGAATTAGATCATAAAACATGCATTACATTCCACATTTAAACAAAGTGGTTACATAAAGATAGTATTCATTTTTTTCCATCAATGGAAACATATTTAAAATAAAACATGTATTCTTTCATGACACTTCCTTGACACTATCATCATATCGTGTACCTTTCCCTTAACCTTTGAAAAACATTTCAAAAAACATGGGATGAGCATAAAAATATCATTAAGGGTTATAAAAAAATGGAAAGGAAACATGAGTTCATATATACATAAGAATGAAATCATACTTTATCCATAAAACATAGGCACTTTAACATACCTCATCAAATCATGAATAAATCATAGAAATCATAAGACATAAAAGGTAACTTGAGGCATTCATAAAATTATTACATAGGGAGTAACCCTCTTGGTTACGTTTGGAATACCCACCACAGTATATTCCCTAAATCTCTTCGGATAAACCTTAATGTTTCACTCCTTCGCGTTACCCAATGCATTGGAGAGCTATATCGGGTTCACCCGCCCTTAGTTTATCACGGAACCACCCGTCTTCATAATAATGCACAAGAACCATAACATAATCATATAACATAACTTAAGTATAAAGGAAAGATAACATTCCCACATTGCAATAACAATATAACATTTGAAGATATTGAAATAATGAATCCATTCTAAAAACCATTTTCAAAACAATTTAAAATATTTAATAAAGAGATCTTTGAATCAAAGTATCCCATACCACTTTTAAGGTTTTAACATTTTAATCCATTAATATACATATAAGTAAATCCTTAAAACCATTTTGAAAACATGGATATTAACGATAAATATTTATAAGAATATATCATTAAAACATTTAAAACCATATTTTAGTTAAAGGGTTTTTAACAAAATGAGAGACACTTGAATACAATAATTGAGGAATAACAATTAATCAGAACATTATAATATCATTATAATAATGGAATTCATGATATAATATTCCAAAGGATAGTATATACACCATATAAGAGTGAATTGGTGCATAACAACAATGAAGTCTCAATAGAAATGTAAAATGGGATGAAATCCCCTGTAAGGAAGGTATCCTTAAATTAATGATAAATCAATCTCATAATTATGTGTGAAAAATATAAATACACCCAATATAAGTGGATATTAAGTGTAAAAAAATCAAAGGTAATTCACACATATTCAAAGGATGACATATTCAAGGTGTACAAGTTTATCCCAAAGAATCAAAATTGGGTTAAGAAGTTCCCTTGCAAAATATTTGACAGCCTAACGGCGTCACTTCCAAATTCAGAAAAAGAGTTTATGAGAGATAAAAAGGGTATCTCATCACTTATTCATAAAATTTACATCAATAAGGATATATAAGAACATATCCAAACATAATAGTATGTGAATTAAAATACATAACAAAATAAGTCTTTTAAAAAGAGGAGGCTGAAAGGTTCCCTTACCGACTTGGGTAACGTTCGAAACATACACCCCGTGAAATAAGGACAATACAACATTGATGTAAATAGTCATAAATGAAAGTATATTACACAATGAGTAAAATAATGGGATGTACATACACCAATCAAAGGAAATTGTGGCAAATGTAACATAAATCTCACGGGAATAAAAGTGAGATGAAAAATCTCTTACGAAAACTCAGCATCCTAATAGCGCCACTTAAAACATCCAAAATGGATTGATGAGAGAGAATAGGGTCCCTCATAATATTAAAATAAAAATTACAGTAATAGTAATATAAAAATAATATCCCAATAACAAGAAAGATGAGCTTTAAAATGAATGACATAAAGAGTGTACTTTAAAAGAAAGAGAGGAGTCCGATCCTTTACGAAAATTTGGCAGCCTAACGGCGCCACTCAAAACTTCCAAAATGGATTGATGAGAGAAAATAGGGTCTCTCTTCATATGAACATAAAAATTAAAGTAGGAGTAATATAAAATAACATCCCAATCATAAGAAATATGAGCTTAAAAGGAATGACATAAAATAGTGTACTTAAAAAAAGGTGAGAGGTTGGATCCCTTACCTCAAGTCCAACTTGTCTTGTTCGTTTCTTTATATTCCTGAATAATAAACATTGGTCAATTTATAATTGCTTAAGGACCTCCTATAAAGATTATTATTCAGTAAATATCTCATATTTTAATGTTATAATAATTGGTTAATAATATGAGTTCATATCAGATGTTTTTGTCGATGTTTGGTACATGAGTCAAAAATTGAACTTGTTGGAAAATAATTTTCCATGTAGTTATAGGTACATCATATCCAGAATAGTATTTATGTTTTAAATATCATATATATCCATTATATATTCATTTTATACTATTCCATATCATTTTGAGATAAAAATTAAAAGCACTATTCATGGAGACGGTAGGCCGTACGTACCCATGAACGCTACTTTCATTTTTTGTCATATTAATGGAATTAAAACAAAATGAGATATATATATATATATGTTATAATTATATAATTATATCCATATTTTATATTTAATATATTTCATATAAATCCATTATATATATGTACTTATAATAGTACATAACATTTTGAGATAAGAAATGAAATGTACCGTTCATGGAGACGGTAAGTCGTACGTACGCATGAACGTTACTTCCATTTTTTTCATATTTAATGGAAATAAAACATAATGATACATAATAGTATTTTAATTCCAGTATGGTATCATATATAATATCATTAAATATATCCTTTATATGTACCACATATGGTATTAACGAATCAAATCACTTTGAGGGGGCGGTAGTCCGCACTTCCTTAAATGAAGATATCGCGTTAACCATAATGGAAACCATAAAGGTATGCCATAATTGAAAAATACAGAAGCTTAAGTAAAATATAAAAATATTATATATCATATATAAATATAGTGTCATCTTAATGGCCACTTTTGAAGGTGTTAGAAGAATGTTGAACAATCATCGTTTCGTGAGGCAGAAATTCGCCATCCACAGAAACAATATGTTCTTTAACCATTAGATGTAGGTGTGTGTAAGTTTAGCTCGAATATTTATTATAAAAACATCCTATTATATTGTAAACACTGGATTTGTTACAAAATAAATGAATAAAAAGAGTTTAGGGGGTTGGAGAAGAAAAATAAAACAAAAGGACACAAGTGAAGACATTACCTTAAAATCGGGTAACTCGTTTTGGTTTGAGCTCAAAGGCTTCCTTGGGAAGGCTTCTTCCCAAAGTGAGGCTTCAAGGAGTTAGAGAGGGATTTTTAGAGACAAAAGGGTAAGAGTTTGGCTAATACAGAGGCTTTGGAAGTGTGGGTAAGGAGGTAGAGATGGGGGCCTTTTATAAGAGGAGAGGAGGGGCACTCTTGGAAAGTAAGGAAATGTTACATTATTTTAGAATGAGTTTCGGATATTAATGGTCCCACATTGATTTGTTTCGAGGATAAGGTGATTTTAGTATGAAATAAACCCATCCAATAGGTTTTGTACATGTTTAGGTCTTAGATTGTACATTATCTTTCCATTTTATTTAAATAGTTAAATAATGAGGTCATTGCTGCATAATCATGATGTCATAAATAATTTAATTTATTTAATGTCTAAAAATTATATAAAAAATACTACGATTTAGGAAATCTTCTTATATTTCCAATTACTATTTATAGTAAAAAATATGACTTGTATAACCCCATGTAAAAATTGTTTTAGTAAAACAACTCATGTTTGTGTCATTTTTACTTTAACATTAAATAAAAAGATATTTATGTCATTTTCCAAACAAAGTTGCTCCATGGGGTCCCCAAGTTGACCCATGGATTTTATTGGTCGTCCTTGAATCATCAAATGTGGGTAGGACATGTGTCTAGGTAATTTCATTTTATTAAAACATTATTCTTACCTTAAACTACACTAATTACCTCTAATCGCGATTAAAAACTTAATAAGTTTCTATTCACCAAAAAATTATTTTAATCACATTGAACCACATTTTACTTCTTAATGAAAACCATGTATGTCGGATTTTTGAAATTCAAAACACAAAGATGACAAAATTTCATTTAAACGGAAAATCAGTTTTTATAAGTACCACTTAGTGGTTTCACTATTCATCAAAAATTGAAGTTTTTCAGAAAATTGCCAAAAATTCACCCTAAGCTATATTTGATATTCCGAATTCAAAAATGATGTCTATTTTAAAAAATTAAAAACATATAAGTTTCATTAATTAATTTAATAATTAATTCCTACTGTCAAAACAGATAGCGTGTTTTTATGAAACAAAATGTATCAAGATATTGACACTAGTTTTAGTCCGATTTCAAAGTGAAATTAAATCCAAGGACCACTATTGGATTAAATGGTAAAAATATATTCTAATTTCAATTTAAAACCAATTCAAAAGATAATCTAATAATATAAATAAATTAGATTAAAAAGAGGTTTTGAATTAATATAAAACATTTTCCACTATTCATTAAAAATTGAAATTTTTCGGAAAAATACCAAAAATTTACACAAAGTAAATTTTTATGTCCCGATTCTAAAGAAGAATTTTATTTTGTCAAATATAAGACATAAAATTTTCAACATGTGGATTTAAAATAGGTTTTCCATCAAAAGGAGGTTAATTGACCTTTTAAAGAATATTGGAATGTTTACGCTTAAAATTGGATTCATTGGCATTTTTAATCCTATAACATTTATTGTAAAGAGTAAAAATATTTTACAAACATATATAATTATTTTTTAGTTAGTTCTGTTCATTCCCACTATTACAACGGCTAGGAGTTAACTATCATTATATTATTTTATTATTAGAGTGCGACGCAAGATTCTGAAGAAACTCATTGTTGCGTATTGGGTATGCCATCGTGCATAGCGTCCCCTTTAAGGTAATATTAATATTTTATTCACAAATATGGATAAATATGAAAATGTCATATTCTTTATTTACCTGGGGTGTTACATCCTTCCCCCCTTTTGGGAATTGCGTCCACGCAATTTTTTAAAATTGGGCTTGGAAACTTCATTGAAAATCCCACATCGGAACAAGAGTCAGTAAAACAATCACTTTAAAATAAAGAAAGATAAGTAAAAAGGTCACCCGAGTTAACCCATACTAGGATTCCAAGTATGAAAATATGGACATGGAGGAAAAAAAAGGGTCATGTTATGATGGAGAGTGATAGAAAACATGTTTAGGAGAAAGTTAACAATAAGAAAATCACAAACTTGTGATGGGTTAAACGGTATTCGATTCCCCGGTAGGAAAAGTTAACAGACAACATTTTTGTTTTATGTTACTCTTCATTGAGGAATTTATTTTTGATCTTAAGGAAACATACTTACTTGTCATGTTTACTTTCAACTTTTACTAGATTTCTTACACAAACTCATATTTTCTCCAAAAGACGAGTATTTAGGAAGACTTGTTCACATTAAGAGTACTATAATAAACTTCGAGAGGATCACCTAATCCAAAAAAGAGAACTATATACTTCCCATATCTTTAGACCTTAACCAAAACCAAAACCAAAAAGGTTAGTACAAGATCAGATAATACCCAAAAAGGATAATCCTTTTTTTTAAAAACAAATCTATTCTTAATCTCCAAAATTTATCAAACAAAACCCAAAGTTCAACAAAGACCATTCAATAAACAAATTGTCCATAAAATACTTCAAAGTAAACCAAACTAAGATTGAAACCCAAATATTTGAAGGATTTAGTCTCATAGTATTCGAAGTTAAATCGTAACATTTATCTCCAAACAACATCAGTTGCTCCTAAAGTCTCATATTGAAAAATAATTAACCTAATCACATGTCCTCCATGGTGGGTTATTAAATTTCCATAGATAACCCAAAATCAACTTACTCTTAATTCATAAAATCATCTAACTAAAAATAATCAATTTAACTAACCAGGGACTTCACGTAGTCCAGTGGTAGGCGATAAATACCAGTCGCACTTTGGTTGTGGGTTCGATTCCCACAGCTTTTACCGACGCGACGGGTTGTCACACGATCTGCGTGTTGTCCTTTTTCCAAAACTACATAATTCTTAAAACATTCCCCAAAACGAGATAAAATATTCAAAAATAATCATATCATATTTTAACCTCATGTTTATCTCATTCCTTTAATTTTCCATCATATCATAGAGTAACCCATAATTACCTAAACATTAAGGATCATATAAACCCTAATGGTTACCTTAATAATTATTACCTGAACTTCCACATCGAGTTGGCCATCTCGTACATCATGCATTACTGAACATACCAAGGTACACGTGGTTGATCATGACTCCTTGATAGTTGGTTTAGAACAACCACGAGTTTCCTCATTGAAAACCCCATTTCATCCAGTCTCTTAATCAGAAAAGCACCACAGTTTCCTTCAAACCTATTGTCACTTTGGTGCCTGCTAGATCCATCCATGCACTAAAAACAGAAATGTCAGTGTGAGTATATCAACAAAACCATCATGTACTAATGAGGAAGATAACCACTAAGATATACTTACTCATTCACTTTATCTAAAACTAGGACTCTTTCTAAAATCCTAACCATTATGGTAATGTCACTTATGCTTAGAGGATACCCTAACCTCTAATGTTATCTAAACTGACCTTTGATACCAACTATAAGGCCCCAACCTTAAACCTTACATAATCTTGAGTTATTACAAGATTACACATTGAGGATCTTTTCAGTTTTAGAGTTTTAGAGAATTAGATCATAAAACTTGCATTACATTCCACATTTAAACAAAGTGGTTACATAAAGATAGTATTCATTTTTTTCCATCAACAGAAACATATTTAAAATAAAACATGTATTCTTTCTTGACACTTCCTTGACACTATCATCATATCATGTACCTTTCCCTTAACCTGTGAAAAACATTTCAAAAAACATGGGATGAGCATAAAAAGCTCAGCAAGGGTTATAAAAAAATGGAAAGGAAACATGAGTTCATATATATATAAGAATGAAATCATACATTACCCATAAAACATAGGCACTTTAACATACCTCATCAAATTATGAATAAATCATAGAAATTATAAGACATAAAAGGTAACTTGAGGCATTCATAACATTCTTACGTAGGGAGTAACCCTCTTGGTTACGTTTGGAATACCCACCATAGTATATTCCATAAATCTCTTCAGAGAAACCATAATGTTTCACTCCATCGCGTTACCTAATGCATTGGAGAGCTATATCGGGCTCACCCGCCCTTAGTTTATCACGGAACCACCCGTCCTCATAATATTGCCCAAGAACCATAAAATAATCATAGCACATAACTTAAGTATAAAGGAAAGATAACATTTCCACATTGCAATAACAATATAACATTTGAAGATATTGAAATAATGAATCAATTCTAAAAACCATTTTCAAAACCATTTAAAACATTTAATAAAGAGATATTTGAATCAAAGTGTCCCATACCACTTTGAAAGTTTTAACATTTTAAACCATTAATATCCATATAAGTAAATCCTTAAAACCATTTTGAAAACATGGATATTAACGAGAAATATTGATAAGAATAAATCATTAAAACATTTAAAACCATATTTTAGTTAAAGGGTTTTTAACAAAATGAGAGACACTTGAATACAATAATTGAGGAATAACATTTAATCAGAACATTATAATATCATGAGAATAATGGAATTCATGATATAATATTCCAAAGGACAGTATATACACCATATAAGAGTGAATTGGTGCATAACAACAATGAAGTGTCAATAGAAATGTAAAATGGGATGAAATCCCATGTAAGGAAGGTATCCTTAAATTAAGGATAAATCAATCTCATAATTATGTGTGAAAAATATAAATACACCCAATATAAGCGGATATTAAGTGTAAAACAATCAAAGTTCATTCACACATATTCAAAGGATGAAATATTCAAGGAGAACATGTTTATCCCAAAGAATCAAAATTGGGTTAAGAAGTTCCCTTGCAAAAATTCGACAGCCTAACGGCGTCACTTCAAAATTCAGAAAAAGAGTTGATGAGAGATAAAAAGGGTATCTCATCACTTGGTCATAAAATTTACAAAAATAAGGATATATAAGAACATATCCCAACATAATAGTTTTTTAATTAAAATACATAACAAAATATGTCTTTTAAAAAGAGGAGGGTGAAAGGTTCCCTTACCGACTTGGGTAACATTCGAAACATACACCCCGTGAAAGAAGGACGATACAAAATTGATGTAAATACTCATAAATGAAATTATATTACACAATGAGTGATATAATTGGCAGTACATACACCACTCAAAGGAAATTGTGGCAAATGTAGCATAAATCTCACCAAAATAAAAGTGAGATGAAAAATCTCTTACCAAAACTTGGCAGCCTAACGGCGCCACTTAAAACTTCCAAAATGGATTGATGAGAGAGAATAGGGTCTCTCATAATATGAACAAATAAATTACAGTAAGATTAATATAAAATAATATCCCAATAACAATAAAGATTGGCTTTAAAAGAATGACATAAAGAGTGTACTTTAAAAGAAAGAGAGGAGTCGAATCCCTTATGAAAATTCGACAGCCTAACAGCGCCACTCAAAACTTTCAAAATGGATTTATGAGAGAAAATAGGGTCTCTCATAATATTAACATAAAATGTACATTATGAGTAATATAAAAGAACTTCCCAATCATAATAATAATGATCTTAAAAGGAATGACATAAAATACTGTACTTAAAAAAAGGAGAGAGGTTGGATCCCTTACCTCATGTCCAACTTGTCTTGTTCGTTTCTTTATATTCCTAAATAATAAACATTGTTCTAATTATAATTGCTTAAGGAACTCCTATAAAGATTATTATTCATTTCATATCACATATTTTAATGTTATAATAATTGGTTAATAATATGAGTTCATATCAGACGTTTTTGTCGATACTTGGTACATGAGTCAAAAATTGAACTTGTTGGAAAATAATTTTCAATGTAGTTATAGGTACATCATATAAAGAATAGTATTTATGTTTTAAATATCATATATATCCAGTATATATTCATTTTAAACTATTCCATATCATTTGGAGATAAAAATTAAAAGCACCGTTCATGGAGACCGTAGGCCGTACGTACGCATGAACGCTACTTTCATTTTTTGTCATATTAATGGAATTAAAACAAAATGAGAGATATATATATATATATGTTATAATTCCAGAATTATATCCATAATTTAGATGTAATATATTTCATATATATCCATTATATATATGTACTTATAATAGTACATAACATTTTGAGATAAGAAATGAAATGTACCGTTCATGGAGACGGTAAGCCGTACGTACGCATGAACGCTACTTCCATTTCTATTTCATATTTAATGGAAATAAAACATAATGACACATAATATTATTTTAATTCCATTATGGTATAATATATAATATCATTAAATATATCCTTTATACGTACCACATATGGTATTAACGAATCAAATCACTTTGAGGGGGCGGTAGTCCGCACTTCCTTAAATGAAGATATCGTGTTTCCCCATAATGGAAACCATAAAGGTATGCCATAAATGAAAAATAAAGAAGCTTAAGTAAAACCTAAACATATTATATATCATATATAAATATAGTTTCATCTTAATGGACACCTTTTAAGGTGTTAGAAGAATGTTGAACAATCATCGTTTCGTGGGGCAGAAATTCACCATCCACAGAAACAGTATGTTCTTTAACCATTAGATGTAGGTGTGTGTAAGTTTAGCTCGAATACTTCTTATAAAAACATCCTAGTATATTGGATATAGTGTATTGTTTACAAAATAAATGAATAAAAAGAGTTTAGGGGGTTGGAGAAGCAAAATGAAACAAAAGGACACAAGTGAAGACATTACCTTAAAATCAAGTAACTCCCTTTGGTTTGAGCTCAAAGGCTTCCTTGGGAAGACTTCTTCCCAAATTGAGGCTTCAAGGAGTTAGAGAGGGATGTGGAGAGACAAAATGGGCAGGTGTTTGCTGAGACAAAGTCTTTGGAAGTGTGGGTAAGGAGGTAGAGGTGGGGGCCTTTTATAAGAGGAGAGGAGGGGCACTCTTGGAAAGTAAGGAAATGTTACATTATTTTAGAATGCGTTTCGGATATTAAGGGTCCCAAATTGATTTTTCTCAAGTATAAGGTGATAAGAGTTCGAAATAAACCCATAAAATAGGTTTTTTACATGTGCAGGTCTTAGATTTTACATTATCTTTCCATTTTATTTAAATCGTTAAATAATGAGGTCATCGCTGCATCATCATGATGTCATAAATAATTTAATTTATTTAATTTCTAAAAATTATAAAAAAATAATATAATGTATTAAATCTTTTTATATTTCCAATGACTATTTATAGTCAAAATTGTGACTTGTATAACCCCATGTAAAAATTGTTTTGGTAAAACAACTCATGTTGTGTAATTTTTACTTTAACATTAAATAAAAAGGTATTTATGTCATTTTCCAACCAAAGTGGCTCCATGGGGTCCCCAAGTTGACCCATGTATTTTTTTGGTCGCCCATGACTCATCCAATGAGGGTAGGACATGTGTCTAGGTCATTTCATTTTATTAAAACATTATTCTTACCTTAAACTACACTAATTACCTCTAATCGCGAATAAAAACTTAATAAGTTACTATTCACCAAAAAAATATTTTAATCCCGTTGAACCACATTTTACTTCTTAATGACAACCATGTATCTCGGATTTTTTAAATTCAAAACACAAAGATGAAAAAATTTCATTTAAACGGAAAATCAGTTTTTATAAGTACCACTTAGTGGTTCACTATTCATCAAAAATTGAAGTTTTTCAGAAAATTTCCAAAAATGCACCCTAAGATATATTTGATATTCCAAATTAAAAAATGATTTCTATTTTACAAAATTAAAAACATATAATTTGCATTAATTAATTTAATAATTAATTCCTGCTGTCAAAACAAATAGCGTGTTTTTATGAAACAAAATGTATCAAAAGATTGACACTAGTTTTAGTCCGATTTCAAAGTGAAATTAAATCCAAAGACCACTATTGGATTAAATGGTAAAAATATATTCTAATTTCACTTTAAAACCAATTCAAAAGATAATCTAATCATATAAATAAATTAGATTAAAAAGAGGTTTTGAATTAAAATACAACATTTTCCACTATTCATTAAAAATTGAACTTTTTCGGAAAAATACCAAACATTTACACAAAGTAAATTTTTATGTCCTGATTCTAAAGAATAACTTTATTTTGTCAAATATAACACATAAAATTGTCAAAAGTGGATTTAAAAGAGGATCGCCATCAAAAGGCGGTTAATCGACCTTTTAAAGAATATTGGAATATTTACGCTTAAAATTGGATTCATTCGCATTTTTAATCCTATAACATTTATTGTAAAGAGTATAAATATTTGAAGAACATATATAATTATTTTTTAGTTAGTTATGTTCATTCCCGCCATTACAGCGGCTAGGCGTTAACTATGGTAATATTATTTTATTATTAGAGTGCAACGCAAGATTCCCAAGAAACTCATTGTTGTGTATTGGGTACGCCATCGTGCATAGCATCCCCACTAAAGTAATATTAATATTTTATTCACAAATATGGATAAATATGAAAATGTCATATTCTTTATTTACCTGGGGTGTTACAATTTATATATAGACAAATATTTCAGCTAAATCAATCCCGTTGAAAGGTATCGAGGGTTTATCAAGGGATACTCTCACCCTAGATAGAAATAAACTAGTTGAAAATACTCCCTTATTCACTTCAGGGCTATATGAGGTACGCTCATCGTCCTTAATGTTTGAAGATACCTCCCCATAACTACATAAAAATGAAACATCCTTCATAAAATATAATAAATATTAGGATACCTACACATTATATGCCATAACCAACATTGGGAAGAAAGTGAATATATCTGTGAGGCCACCAATAGTGATTCCTCTACATCATGAGCCTTAAAATCCACAAATACCTTCTCATCAGTCATATAAGAATGATACAACCACACATTTCATTCTAGTTTTTAATGTACCCTTCATATTCTAGTGTCAATTGAATTATAGTTGGGGAAGAAAAGTATTATTTACTTATGGACTCACAACTAATATTATAGGAATGAATTTATAATTCCATCAATAACCTTAAATAGGTTAATCTTTCTACAAAATAGGATTCACTACCAACACTCATTAGTGAATCCTTAGACCTGGAAGAGTTATATGAGTACATTTATGTGAAATTAGATATTATTAGGATGTGTTCACTATGAATTACATTGAATTTTTAGGATTAAATCTAATGTTAAACACCCATCACATTATCTTAACAAATAGCCATTATAGATTCAAAAAACTTTTAATATGTATTCACCCATTTATTTCATCAAATGATATGTTTAGTTTGAAAAAATCATTAAAAAAAATTCATCTATGAATATCAGTATCTGAAGTGGTTAACAAACCTCATCAAGATTATATATAATAATGTTTCTATTCAAGCCCACATCGACTTTAGGTACCTCACCATGAACTTATCAAAAGATGAATTCCCATTCCAAATGATTGAATTATCGATCAATGAAATAGATTTAATTGAATCTATCACCTTTCTAGATGGGTAATCCCATTAAATTTTGATTTTAATGGCCCTATATGTTGATTAATCCACAAATTTTATGGTTCCATAAAGAAATATAATTCTATCAACTAATTATAATTACCTTAAATAACACTGAAAAAACATATCCACAAGCCATGTATCATATATTCAAATCCATTATAGGGGTAACCATGGAGTGTTTCATGGATAACATTGAACTAAAATATCAATAATGTTATGATCTTGTTGCAAGCCATAAAGATATTTTAAGAAAGGGTTAGTATAAAAACCATAAAATGATTCACTAAAGTGATATTTCGGGTTGAAATTGGGAAAATTAATGGGATTATTAGTATTCAATCAAAAAATGAAGTCGAACATGAGAAGGCTAAGTAAATTCTTCATATTCCTTAACCACAGAAACTCTTGTAAATAAAAGGACTCAAAATTTATATTTCATACACCAGTAAATACATTCACAATCTCCCATGTAAATTCATAACCTTCACAATATTAATGTTTAAAGGGGTTACCTACCGTTGGGATTAGGAATTAATGAGAAAATTTTTTAACCATGAGAAGTGGCTCCTCCATAAATCATTTCAGATTCCACTAGTCAATGTAAATTACACTTTATTTTATGTGGAAAATATAGTGCATTATCTCAGTTCATTAATGGCTTAGAAAAATGATGAAAGAAAAGAAACAAATCATTTTTATCTTAGACAAACCATGATGGAATCTCAGACTCGGTATTCTAATATTGAGACCTTTATGACATTGATATTTTTAGTGAATGATCTATGAAACTATCTCCAAAATCATTAGATTTTTTCATCCAATTTTTCTAACCCACTCAAGTATATCCTCATCCCATAATGTTGAACAATCAACTAGTATGAGGGAAATTTATACTAATCCTTTTTGAAATAGATTTTATCCCTTAAAAGTAGGTACAATAGAATGAATTGACATACTTTCTTATGGTAAACCCAAGAATTTGGTAACTTCTATTAAGTAATGATCTACAAGATGAGGGGTTCTTATCCATAAAAAACACCACAAGTGTGGTAGATATAAATTGATAGTTCTTTTTAAATACGGACACATATGTGAATGGAAACCAAGAGATAATTGGGATAACTTAGGGATTTTATTTTTTTAACAATCCATGGTGAATCTAAACTATTATATTTAGATTTAAAAATGATTCAATAATAATAAGGTGTAATATCAATCCCTCTTCCATGGTTTCAACATATCGTTGAAGATAATAATGGTTATTTTTAATATCAAAGGTGAGTCAAAACTGGTGATCAATCAAATTAATGGTAAATATGACATCGAGATGGATAAGATAATCCCTCTACGTGATTATTTTTAGGAATTATTGATATAATTCCCAATTGAAAAAATGATAACTCTTCTACATCATTCATAAAATTATCATGTTGTAACACCCCAAACATCCACGGTATGCTTCTCTTTAAATTATACAATAGCTTGCATTGTACGTAACTTAAGGTTCTAGCACACCACGACCAATCAAACTAGCCATTTAAAATAGTTAGCAATAGTAATAACCACTTTTCTAAATTTTATGAATTTTATTTTTCAAAATGGGATTCATTTTTGAATTTGGAATATCAAAATTATCTTAGGGTATATTTTTGATATTTTTCTGAAAACTTTTAATTTTTTATGAATAGTGAAAAACACTGCATTATTGCTCAAAATAATATTTTTATTTAAATAATAATTTTTAATTTAAATTTATTTGAAATTAAATAAAGATATATAATACCTCTATTATTTCATTGTAATTAATTTCATTCATTTTATCATATGATTAGATATATATAATTTTATTAAACTTTTTAACGTCTTTTACCCACCTTGTTGGCACATTTTCAAATGTAAATAAAACATAATTTTACAGCTTCTATGAATATAAATTCAAAAATTTGAAATATATGGTTGTTATCAGTAAGTAAAATTTTGTTCAGTAGGATGAAAATAATTTTTGGTGAATAGTTACTTTTCAATTTTATATACCATGGTTAAATCTAAATAAGGTAATTAAAGGTAAAAATATTATAATAAAATAAAATTGCCTCAAAACGTGTCCAAATTATTTTGGATAAGATTTTTTTTCAACAAAAGAAACCTTAGGATAAAAATATGATACTTTTTGATCCATTTGGTTTTGATTAGGACATTTATTATATTTTATTTAAAGATGAGTTAGAAATGTTAAATTTGAATTTTAATAACTAAACTTTTTTAATATAGGGATATACATAAGATAAATTATATTATAAATAGTCATTAGAAATATAAAAATATTTCATATATCATAGTATTTTATTTATAATTTTTAGACATTATATAATTAAATTAATTTATAACACAACGGTGATGCATTAATTACCTATTAATGAAATATTAAAATATTTGATATTTTAAATATTAAAATAAATATAAATTGATTATTTTGATGACATACACTAATTTTCTATGTGAATATGACATGTTAGGGTTGATTAAATGTATTTTTTTAATTTATCAAGTTTTTATGACTTTCAAAAAAACAAATACTAACTGGTATCAAAGTTGAAATAAATGAGTTAAAAAAAACAATATTTTATTAAATGATATAATTTTCCATAAAAATATTTTATTCGACCAAAAAACATATATAATGGTTTTTATGTTATTAATGAACCATTTTATGTTCTCTTGGAATTTTATAGTAACTATATTAACCATATTGTAGTAGAATACAAGAAGACATGGTAAAAGTTAAACTATTTAACTAAGAGTAAAATCTAAAAGAGATAGATAATATGGTAACCTAAACTTTTCTAAAACCTTTTGGTTGAGTTAATTTCAATCTATATGCACCTTATCCTATAAATAAATTAAATTGGAGATATTTTAAACTGATATTAATTTTATAACAAATTAATATTTCAAGCTTTCCCAAAACTACCCATCACCTCTCTTATAAAAGGTACTTCTCCTTATCTTAAATTCGCACATCTAAAGCCATTTTTCTCCGACAAAACTTGAAAAAATCTCCTCAAAGCTACTATAAATTCATCATATAGTCCTTAATTTGATCATAAATCCATCGTATGGATCCCTTTTGAATAAATAAAAAATAATCACCCAAAGAAGTGGTAATTATTTCATCACCTCTTTCAAAGATCTTTTCTTTTTATACTTGCTCTTTCTTTATTTTTTCCATACTAAAATAACAACATAAATTACCCTATATATAATTGGATGTTATTATAAATATTTTACAACCATATTAATTATTTTATCCATCCTATTAATGACAATGTCCCCATACGTGCGTAAATACGACTTACCACCTCCACGTTGTGGTGTAGTTTGTTATTCGATGCTTCATTATTCAGATGGGTATAATAATGAGTATAACTGATATAAATAATGAATATAACATTTTAATTATTATTTATATATAATATACCACCCAATTCCATAGTATTTCACCATCAATATAATGATATTGTTGATCGTGCATATATACAACTTACCATCTCCATGACGCGATGAGATTTAAATCTCAATCATAACTATTCAAGAATAAATTTCATTTGATGATTAAAAACAATGTATAAGAATTTAATATAATTCTTTATATGAATCAAATACTTTTTATCAATATCAAACATGACTTACATAGCAAAAAATATAAAGGAAAATGATTCAGTTAACACCTGAAACAATGATACTACCAAAATATAATTAACAAAGCAATATTAGAGGATCATATATGGTGTAATATTTATGTATGTTGTTCTTATATAATTTAATAATAATGATTTAACAATTATATAGTTTTTTATTATTCCCTCATAAAATGAAATGTACAAGGTAAGGGTTAATTTTACAAACTCTTTATTATATGATGTTGTTTATACATAAGTATCTACTGGGGAATCTTTATCATCCACATCCGTGTTTCATAAAAATGTATTTCCAATTTTTTTACTATTTCCATGAATATTGGTTAAATTCATTTATCCCTTGTTTGATTTTTTTTAAAATGTTTTGAAAGTGACCTTTCAATCATTTTCCAAACAAAGTACTTTATATCCTTTTCAAAAAATTAAGGAAAGAATGTTTTTTAACTTATATAGTGAGTGCGGTTATTTTCTGCCGTTATAAAACATTCGAAGCTTCTATTACCATATTATATAAATATTTTAAAAATAAATTTTTTATTTTATAATTAGTTTACTTTTAAATGATTTAAATGTAGAATGAGATATTTATCTCAAATTGTTTTTGGATTGATTTTATCTATGTCAATATCTATTGTTGGATTTTTTGTATAATTTTAGTTGATTAATTATGGTTCAATATTCTATATTGTATTCATAGTTTAATGATATGTTTGATTGTGGATGTGCTATTTTTATATCATTCATGGTTTATTGTTAAAGTATTAATATTTAATATTTTAGTTTAATATGAATGTTTATGTTAAGTTTCACCTTTTTTATATGAGTAATGCATTCGATGTAGTAAGTGATGGGAAGGGACCACTATTGCCCCTCGATGCATCGATAAGTCTCATTAGTCAATCTTGTGTCTTGTAACAAGGCCTTGAAAATATTTTTATTTATAGTCTTGGAACGAGGCCTTGAATATGTGGTTATGATTCTCATTATTATGCATTCCATCATAATGAGATTATCAATTGATATTACATATAATTATTCGACTAGTGGAATATCCATGTGAATAAGTAAATGTAATTATTTGATATATCTTTTATATATTATATTGATGTTTATTTTTAAATGGATTGTGTTTTAGTATTATACATTGGATTAAGTGTTTATGATTATTTATGAGCATTTTTGAAATATTGTTATCCTTACTGAGCATCTGATCTCACCCCTTCTTTATGTTTACTTTTTCCCATAATGTGAGAAAGTATATTATGATGGACCTGTATTGATAAGATTATGGATATGAGTGTGTTAAAAGGAGTGAAAATGTTTCTTTTTCATTTCCTAATGAAATGTAGAAATTATGTAGGTATCTAGTACTTCCTAGGATCTAACCCGATCGGTCTTTCAAGACATTATCTATTGTGATCATGCCAATGTTATGTAATAATTCACTGACTATAGGTAACTGGTGTTGGTGAATTACTATTGGTATTATAAGAAGTTTAGTACAATCCATGGAAAATAGATTTAGAAAAACACTAATTAGATAAAATTACCCTAAGATAGACTTTGAGGATTAGTATAAGAGAACATCCAACAAAATTTGTTAATATTGATATTATGTGGGTTTTCAAATAAATAAATCCCTATCTGGATACTACATGTTGATGTGGTTCTGGAACAAATGTACCTAGGAGTGAAAACTCTGATGAGGAGTTTCGAGCTTGACCCGGGTTATCCTGGTACAAAACAACATGTCTTATTGTGCACCTGGTTTGACACTCTTTGGGGACATGATTAGGATAATTCACATTTTATTTACAATCTATTATGAAGGATTTATGAGTAAATATGACCCCTTTCGAATTTTTTTTATGATTATGAATTTTATGCATAAATTGATCAATTTATGTTAAATATTTTACACGTTTAGAATTATACATTGTCATTCGTAAACCAGTATAGTGTATTCTATTGTATAGAAATAGCATCTAGTGGAAGGAATGGAAAATTTATAAATGAATGTAATCCAAGTCTGGAGTTCCCCCTATTCAAGATAATTATTGTGGTGTCATTGATTCAACTGTTTTTAAAAAACTTATAACAATACTAGGAATACTGACTCTGGTTATGAATAATAAACTTACCCGTATGGAGCACCCTGATCCACAATGTAGAGGATTAATGTTAGACCGCTTCATGAGGCAGAAAAATACATCATTCAATGAGACTAAAAATCCATTTTTAGTTGAACAGTGGATAAGTTCAATAGATAAAACATTTCATTCTTTAAGGGGTAGAGAAATGGAAAAAGTTTTTAGGGTAATTTATCACCTCCCAGGAGATGCAGATCAATGGTGATCATTAATTAAAAATACCAAGGAGGATGAAGAATTATTACATATGGAATGGAGGGAGTTTACATATATTTTATTAGAAAAATAAATTCCTCATGAACATAGAGTGGATATGGAAAAGAAATTTATGAGTCAGAGGAAAAAGGAAGAAGAAAATGTTGCAAAGTATGATTTCAACATTAAATGGATAGAATGAAATGTTATATATTATATATGTAACCCAAGAAGTAGGATTGAACAATTCATTGAAAGGTTAAAACCATTTGCCCATCAAGCATTAGTTTCACAATCTTTCTCATCATATGAAGATATAGTCTAATGTGATATCAAGAGAGAAAAAGAATTCTATAAGTATATTGACTTTAAAGTGAATAAAGAGAATAAGAGATCTATTGAACACTCTATAAAAGTAGATAAGGGGATTAAGGGAAAAGTTGAATATCCATCCTGTAGTAATTGTGAGAAGAAACACCCTAGTACATGCCTAAATGTCTTGGGGGTTTGATACAATTATAGAGAAAATGACACTATGATAGTGATTTCAAGGGTAATAAAGAGGCTTTCATTGCTCAATGCTACAATTTTAAAGAAACGTGGAATTATGAAACATAATGTCTTAAGCTTCAGGGATACTAACCTCAAAAAAGTCCATGGGATCCAGCCAAGCTTATGAGATCACTACTACTGAGGTTGAAGTTCATAATGATGTGGTGGAAGGTATATTAAGAGTTTCCTCAAAATTAGCCAATGCTTTATTTCATTCTGGATCATTTCATTCTTTAATATCTTCCCAGTTATCCTAGAAAATTAGATATTTTCAATTTGACATAACAAGGGAGTTTTCAGTCAAAACTCCGTTGGGAAGTATCACAAAAATAATGTTTTTTCAACCAATTACCATTATGGAATTTATATGTTCTTTATCATCTAATATTATTTTCATAACCATGATTCAATTTGATATAATCCTTGGTATGGATTGGATTTCAGGGCATGATTAAAAAATTTATTTTAAGAAGTAGTTTAATTTTTTTGACGATGATAATGAATGACTTATCTTTAGAGAAGAAACCTCACCATCTCATTCTCATCTAGATCCAACCCTAGTAGCTCTACTAAATTCAATTATTAGAGAAGAGGGGAGTGAAATAACTATATGTGAGGAATGTAATGTACAATTAATGGAAGTAAATATTGTTCAAGAATATTTTTATATGTTTCCAGATGATTTATCTGGATATCCTCCAAAATGGGAAATTGAGTTTTCTATTGACTTAATTCCTAGTTCAAGACCCATATCGAATACCCCATATAGAATATCCAATGTTGAATTAGTGTAACTGAAGAAATAACTTATGGAATTGTGTAATAATGTATTTATTCCCTCAACTATTTTTCTATGGGGATCCCCTGTTCTTTTTGTTAAGAAGAAAGATGGATCTATGAGGTTGTGCATTGACTACAGGGAGATCAATGCAATAACAATAGAGAAAAAGTATCCTCTACCTCTCATTGATGATTTATTTGATCAAATTTCGAGCTCAATATTTTTCAAAGGTTTTACTTCAATCTGGACACCATCAGTTGTGCATGAATAAGAAAGATATTCCAAAGGAAGCATTTCGAACCAGGTATGGGGATTATATGTTTACAGAAATTCCTTTTTCACTGACTAATGAACCCTCTGTTTTCATGGATATAATGAATAGAGTTTTTAAGGAATATCCTTATTACATGGTTGTGGTATTAATTGATTCTATCTTGGTATACTCCAAAAGATATGAAAATCATGAAAATCACTAGAGCACTATTCTAAGGACTCTTAGAATAAATGAATAGTATGAAAAGTTCTGTAAGTGTGAATTTTGAATTCAAAAGATTTTTTTCTTGTCTATATTGTCTCTAAGGATATAATATTTGTTTATCTTTAAAAGATTAGGGAAATCCAAGAATTACTAGCATAGATGAATATAACTGAGGTACCCAGTTTTATTGGTTTAGCAGGTTACTATCGGTGTTTCGTCAAGAATTTGTCCTCATTGGCTAACCCATTAACCAAAATCACATGAAAAGGGGTTAAATTTGTTGGGATAAAAGCGAGTGAAGATTGTTTTGAAAGTTTTTAGTGAAGATTAGTCAATGCTGCTATCTTGAATCAATCATCAGTGAATGATAGTATATTTATTTATAGTGATGATTCAATGAAAGGACCTGGTTGTGTCTTTATATATAATGATAGAATTTTTTAATATGAATCATAGTAACTAAAAATTCATGAAAAAAACTACCCTACTTATGATATTGAGTTAACAGCTTTAATCCATGCACTGAAGATATAGAGACACTATCTCTATGGTGGAAAATGTGATAAATATCCTGATCATAAGGGTTTGATGTATATTTTCTCATAGAAAAAACTCAACCTGAGGCAAAGGAGATGAATTGAACTACTTAAGGATTATGATTTCCTAATACACTACCACCTGAGTATGGAAAATAAAGTGTTTAATGATTTGAAAAACAATCATCGAGCTCTGAACAAGATGAGATTTGAAAGGGATCCTATGTTCATTGATCTATTAATGATGGATATGGGAATAATCATGGAAGGTGAAACATCAATATCTTTTCAAATGGTTTATGAACCTTCTTTACTAGAAAGGATAAAAAGTTATGAGATCGATGATAAGGAGTTACAAAAGAAAAATAATGCTGTGAATGATGTGAGATTGGTTGAGTTCATATATTAAGATAGAGTTTTGAAATTTGGGAAGAGGCATTATGTTCCCGAAATACTTGACTAAAAAGGGAATTGTTGGATGATTCTCATTGCTCCACTTTCTATATCCACCATTACACAACTAATATGTATGGGGATTTGAAGGAATAGTTTTGGCGGGAAAACATGATGAGGGAGATTACTTATTATGTGTCATGTAGTATGGTTTTTCAATAGGTGAAGGCTGGAAGACAACATCCTAGAGGAGTAATCAATCATCTTACCATACATGAGTGGATATGGAAAGATATTATGAGGGAATTTTTCGTGGGGCTACCAAAGACCCCTAGAAAGAATAATTCAATAAGGGTCATTGTTGATCATCTTAACAAGTAAGCACATTTTCTTTTTTAAAGCGAATATTTACCACTTGAACGTTTAGCATAAATATATATTAATGATGTTTTAATAATTTATGGTGTATGTCGGTCGACTGTTTCTGATTATGATCCATATTCTACATCATGATTCTGGAAAATTTATCATAAATCCCTAGATACTGAACTTCATTTGAGAACTGCCTACAACCCTCAAACTGATGGAAAATAAGAACAGACTATTCAAACCTTAGAATACATGTTGAGATCTTTCTCACTTGACATTCAAGGTATATGATATCAGTATTTACCTCTAGTAGATTTTTCATATAACAATAGCTTCCATTCAAGTATTCTGATGGAAACATATGAAGCATTACCTGGAATGATATGTCATACATCAACTTGTTGGGATGATGTTGCTGAAAGAAAACATGTAGTCCCAAAACATGTCGAGGAAACAATGAAAGAGTTTATTATTATCCAATACCACATCAAAGCATCCCAATATAAGAAAATGAGCTATGCCGAAAACTGATGGAAGGTTTTGGAATTTCATGTAGGATGTTATGTTTTCATGAAGGTATCTCTATGGAAAGGTGTTATACGATTCAGTAAGGAGGGTAAATTATGTCTGAGGTAAATTGAATCATTCAAAATTATATAATGAATTGGTGTTGTATCTTACCATTTAATAATTGCGCCAAGTCTCTACCAATTTCATGATGTGTTGTACGTATCACTATTGGGAAAATACATCCCTAACCCAACACATGTACTCACCTATGAAGAAATTAAATTGGAACTAGATCTGTCTTATTATGAAGATCCAATAAGGATTATTAATTCCTGAGAAAAATTGTTGAGATACCAGACAACTCGTCTGCTAAACGTTCTTTGAGAAACCATAAAATTGAAGAAGAAACGTGGGATCCTGAGGAACATTTGATGAAGAACCATCCAAATCATTTTATGCAATAATATTATTGAAATTTCGAGGACAGAATTTTTTGATAGAGGTAAGAATGTAACCTACCAAGATTCCACTATATTCCTCTCTTAGAATATTATAATAGCTTGCGTTATATTCTACTTCAATTTCTAGCACACCAAAATCAATCATATTAGTCATTTGAAAAAATAGTTATGACCAGTAATACACCCTTTTTGAATTTTTATTTATTTTATTTGTCAAAATGAACATTATTATTTGATTCAGAATATCAAAACTATCTTAGGGTGATTTTTTGGTATTTTTTAGAAAACATTCAAATTTTGATGAATAGGGAAAACAATATATTGTTGTTTAAAATCATCTTTTTATTTAAATTATTATTTTTAATTTATTTTTATTTTAAATTGAAAATTGTTAAATAATACCAATATTAGTCCAATGTAATTCATTAGAGTCATTTTATAACAAGAATAGATATATAAAATTTTACTGAACTTTTTAACATCTTTTGACCACCTTCTAGGAACATTTTCAAACTTTCATAAAATATAATTTTACTTCTTCTGTGAATTGAATTTAAAATATCTGAAACACATCACTATGGGAAAAAATACTTATTGCGACGGGGTATTTGGGACGGGCTTTATTTTCATCTCAAAAACTCCGATGAAAACCGTATTTGCGATGGGAATATATTCTCATCGCAAATGGTCAGTTATTTGTGACGGAAATACAGGACCCGTCTCAATTGCAATGGCGTGGTTTACGCGCCAAAACGCGGGAAGCCTATTTGCAATGGGTAGAAGGCTACCCGTCGCAAGTACCCGACGATGGTAAATAGTATTTGCGATGGGACAATTTCCCCATCGCAAAAAATTATTCACCATGTGTTATCTGTGACGGGACCCGTTGCCAATACCGGCCGCTGTAAAGCCTATTTGCGACGGTCGCCTTCGACCCGTCGCAACTACCCGACGGTGGAAAATACCATTTTAGACGGTTAAATTGTCCCGTCGCAAAAAAGTATTCCCCAGGTGGTACTTGTGATGGGTCCCATCACAAATACAGGCGACGGTAAATAGAAATTTGCGACGGGGATATCCGCTCGTCGCTAATGGTGTGTCATTTGCGATGGGCCCGTCGCAAAAACCATTTTACCCGCCGCCTGTAATTAATACGGGCGAAGGTATTTGTGATGGGCCCCGTCGCCAATACCAGAGGCGGTAAATAAGAATTTGCGATGAGGATATCCGCCCATCGCTAAAGGTGGCTATTTGCAATGGGAACGTCGCAAAAACCCTTTTACCCGCCGCCCATATTTATCGAAGGATGTACACTGACCCGACTACTGGAGAGATTAGAGATGACCGCCCGCATCAGATTGTGGTCAATATTATTTTCTTTTCAGTTTTCAAATTAAATGCATACAATATTTTCATTATTTTAATTTCTAATAGAAACATAAGGAGTATTATGAGGTTGCGACCTCTCAGACACAGGCTGAGAGTCAAGACGAGACTGGTGATCAGACTAGTGCCCACAATTTTGATGAGATGGCATGGATGCAGGTGACCCATTATGGCTTTGAAACGGGCCGAGTAGTTGGTATCGACTCTTATATGACTCCTACAACTTATTATGGTACTCCTCCGATGTCGGCGTCCAGCTCGAGAGGAGCTCGTGGGGAGACATCATCTTATGCCTCACAGTATCAGGAGCAGCTGCATGCTCAGAGTCAGCTTATAGAGGATTTGAGTTAGGGGCAGGAGCAGATGCGTCGACAGCACAACAAGGAGATGCGTCGATGGCAGGAGCAGATGCGTCAGCAGCAGGATGAGGAGAGATGTTGATATAAGGAGCAACATCAGGAGTATATGGAGTATATGCGTTGTCTGACTCATAGTTTAGGGATGGAGTTTCTTCCACCACCTCCTCCAGGTCCTCCGGGTCCTCCAGATTATCCACCCCCAGTGATTTTTTTAGATGTAATAAAAATTTGAGTTCGTAGTTTATTGTCATATTAACTATTTAAAATTCGTCTTTCATATTGGTACGAATATTACGTGATTTAATTTGTTTTTATTTTTTTAATATTTTGTTACTTATTAGTATTATTTTTAATGTCTACTTATTTTAGTAATATTACTTTTAATATTATATATTTATTGTTAATATTGAGAAGTTTATAATTTTATAATTTTATTAATATTAATAATATTAATATTATTTGTTCATAAATATGTATGTTTATTTTAAAAATAATATTATTATATTAATTTTTTATATTAATAATATTAGTACTATTATTATTATTTTTTGATATTAATATTTCATAATATATAAGATTATATTATTTATATTCATATTTTTTTTTGATATTAATATTTCATAATTATAGTATATATATTTTTTATTATTAATATTATAATAATATAATTTATTTATATTATTAATATTAATATTATTGTTATATACATAGTATAATAAGAATAATATTATATTAATTTTTTATATTATTAATATTAGTATTATTATATTATATTATATTATATTATTTATATTCCCATTATTATTATTTTATATTAATATTTCATAATTATATTTTATATAATTTTTTATTTATATTATAATAATATAATTTTTTTATATTATTAATAATATTATTATTTTATATAATATTATACGATTTGTATTTATTTTTTTATTTTTTTTATTTTTTTAATATTTGCGACGGGAACATTTGCGACGGGACTTCCCGTCGTAAATAATTTTTTACTGTAACATTGGCGACGGGACGAATACCCGTCGGGAAAACATTTCTGCGACGGTCCGTCGTAAATACCTTCGTCACAAGTATTTTTTAAATTTCACATTTGCGATGGGTTTCTGACCTGTCCTAACTAATATATTTGCGACGACCCGTCACAAAAAAAAATTTATATAAAAACGAAAACGCAATTGTTACGCCGTTTTCGGCAACGGGCGATTTGCGACGGAGCCCCGTCGCAAATCGCCGTTCGCAAATATTCAGTTTTCCTATAGTGCATGTTTTCCATCATTATTTAAAATGTGGTTCAATATGATGAATATAATTTTTGGTGAATAGTAACTTTGGAATTTCATTTACCACAGTTAATAGTAAATAGGGTAATTAATGGTAGAAATAATATTATAATAATATAAAATTACCCCAGCACAAGTCCTAATAATATTCGACATGCGTTTTTGGACCAAAAAAATCCTTAGGAAAAAAATAATATTCTTTATGATCAATTTGGGTTAGATTTGGACATTTATTATATTTTTTTCAAAGAAGAGTTAAAACAGTTAAATTCAAATAATCATAATTACAAAAAATTTAAAATAGGTTTATACATAAGATAAATTTGAGTACAAATATTCTTGAGAAAGATAAATATATTTCCTAAATCATAGTATTTTGTTTATAATTTTAAGGCATTAAAAATTTAAATTAATTAATGAAAAAATATGATGTGGTAATTACTTTATTAATGAATGATTAAAATAATTGATATTATAAATATTAAAATAAATGTATATAGAAACTTTTAATGACATCCACGAATTTTCTAGGTGAATATGACATGTTATGGTTCATGAAATTTATTTTTTTTCTAATTAATAATATTTCTATTACATTCACAAAAAAACAAATACTAAATAGTGTCAAAATTGACATAAATGAGTTTTAAAAAAATACTATTTTATTAAATGATATATTATTCCTAAAAATATAAAATTCTATAAAATTACATAAATAATGTAATATATGTCATTAATTAACCAAATGAGGTTCTCTTGTCATTATGTAGTAACTATATAAACCATATGGTACAAAAATACAAGAATACAAGGTAAATGTAAAACTATTCAACAGAGTTAAATATAAAAGATATGGTTAACATGGTGACCTAAACTTGTCTAAAACCTATTGTTTTAGAGTATTTAGATCAATTCCCACCGTATCCTGGAAATAAACCAATTTTTAGCAATTTTAAAATGAAAATAATTTTATAATAAATTAATATATCAACCTTTTTCTGAAGTTCCCCTCATATCTCTTATAAAATGGTAGTTCCCCTTATCTTAGGTTCACACCTCCAAATAAATTTGGCTCATCCAAAACCTACTTGATTCTCCTCCCAACTACACAAAATTAATCCTAGAGTCCTTACTTTTATCATAAAGCCATCCTAAGGAGCGATTTTGTTCAAATCAAAATAAAGCACCCGAAGAAGATGTAGTTATATCATCACCTCTTTCAATGTTTTTTTCTTCTTATACTTCCTCATTATTTGTTGTTTCCAAACTAAAATTATAACTAAAATACCCTCTACATTCTGAGATGTTATTATAAATAAGGTAAAACCATTTTTATTATTCTATCCAGCCAATGAATGACAAAGTCACCACACGTATGTACGTACGACTTACCGTCACCACGTAGTGGTGTAGTTTGTTAATCAACACTTAATTTTTAGCATGAGTCTAATAGTGATATGTTTGATGTAAATAATAAATATAACATACTATTTATTCTGTATATATAATATTTCTTCCAATTACCTATGATTTCACCATCAATAGAATGATATTGTTCCTCGTTCGTACGCACAGCTTACCGTCTCCATGACGCGATGAGATTTCATTCCCCATCGTAACCATTAAAGAATAATTTTTATTTGGTGATTAAAAAAATTAAGAGCCTAATATAATTATGTGTATGAATCAAATACATCCTATCCATAACAAACATGTATTGCGTAAAAAACAAATAAAGGAAAACAAACCAGTTAACACCCAAAACAATGATAATACTAAAATATTTTTAACAGAGCAATTTTAGAGGATCATATATGATATCATATTTATATATATAGTTCTTTTATAATTTAATAACAATGATTGAACTATTATACATGATGTTAACATACCCTCGACTAAGGAAAAGTACAAGGTACGGGTTAATTTTACAATCTCTTTATTATCCGAGGTTTTTATAGGTATTAATCTACTAGGTCATTTTTACCATCCACATCTGAGATTCAGAAAATTGTTTTTCAGAACATTTTATTTGTTTTCTAGACTACGAGTAAAATTCATTTATCCATTGTTTGACTTTTTATACAATTTTTTTAAAGGAATCTTTCTATCATTTTCCACAAAAGGTACTCTATGAACATTTCCTCAAATTAAGGAATGAAGGATTTTTAACTTATAGGGATGGTTTGGCTATTTTTCTCCATTGTAACACTTTCGAAGCATCCATTTCATGCTTATATGAATATTTTCAAAATTAATGTTTTCTTTTATAATTATACTAATTTTGAATGATTTCAAAGTATAATGATATATTCCTATCAAATACTTTTGGATTGGTTACATCTACGTCAACATCTATTGTTGGATTTTATGTTTAATTGAAATTGGCTTATTGTGATACAATATTCCATATTGAATTGATATTTTTATGATATGTTTGAATGTGGATGTGATATTTTTATCTCATTCAAGGTTTATGGTTAAATTATTAACATTTATTATGTTAGTTTATTATGAATTTTTATGTTATGTCTCACCCTTTTTATATGAGGAATTCATTTAGCATAGTATGTGAGGGGTAGGACCCACTATAGCCGCTCGATTCATCGGTATGCCTCATGGGACAATCTGGTGACTTAGAAAAAGGACTTGAAATTTTTTTCTTTATAGTCTTGTAATGAGGCCTTGACTATGTGGTTATGATGCTTAGAATTATGTATTCCATCATTATGTGATTATCTATTGATATTACATGTGATTATTCGACTAATATAATATCCATGTGAATTAGAAAATGGAATTATTTGATATATCTTTTCCATGTTATGTTGATGTTTTTGTTTAAAAGGCTTGTGTTTTAGTCGTATACATTGTCTTAAATGTTTATGCTTATTTATGATAGTTTCCGTTATATGTTATTTTTTCTGAGCATCTGAGCTCACCCTTTTCTTAGGTTTATTTTTTCCCAAGATGCAAATAAGTAAATTATGACCGACCTTTAGAGATAGGCTAAGGGATATTTTTGAGTTAAAATAATACACAATGTTTCCTTTTCATTTAATAATGTACTATAAAAATTATGAATGTATCTAGTACATCCAAGGGTACAAAACCGGTTGGTCTTTTGGGACATGATCTCTTGTGATCATTCCAATGTTATGTAATAATGCATCAACTCTAGGTAAATGGGGTCAGGGTATTACACATGATGATTCTCTTGTTAATGCGGCACTACTACAACAGTCCCAGAATAATATGATTCATTAATTAGTATAGAAAATTATAAGATAGTGTCATAATACTATAAAGATAATATGGAAGAGATCATTGAATTAAAAATTACACCTAATATAGTTGAAAATATATACTCATTAATTTATTCCACCAATATTTGGATTCCCTTAATGTTAAACTATATCCAATACAATATCCTTCAATCATTGTGATAAAAAAAGAGAATATCTATCATCGATAAGTGTAATTACCATTCTGTAGAGATCTAGATTCCCATAATGTACTATATAAAAATGGTGTTAAAATAATAATACATAGATATATCGAGGATATAGATGTCCTAATTTCAATTCATGAAGTCCATTCTAGTAGTTTCACTGGTCTCTAGTCGGAGACCAAACTCTATCATTCGATTAGTTGAAAGGGTTAGTTATGCCTATAAATGACCGAATAATTATGGGCATTCACCAATAGTCTCCATGGTATCTGGGTTATTTCCAAATACATATATAATCCCCAATGTTATTATACACCATAGAATACTCCTGGACATTTAATGTGTTTGGAATTTATTATATGAGGATATTTCCCCCAACTACTTCTAGTAGTTCAAGTAAATCCATACTACCATCAAATTTTTCTCTATATGGGAAGATGATATTGATAGAATAAATATTTTAAATTAGTATACTTGGAATTATATTGTTTTTAATCCCACAAACAGGTTATTTCAAGGCCAATTGTTACATTTTATGTTTTTTGAACATTTTTTACCTTAATTGAAAAATGGAATATTTTGGTATTGTAATAGTTTTAATTTATTTCAATATCTCATCCATGATGTTTTCTTCACTAAATCAAATTGAAAAATTATTCATTTATAGGTTCCTATTTTTGTGGGGATTCATTTTATCATTCTATATCCAAAGCTAAATCCATCATTTTCAAACCCAAAATCAACTCACAAGGCGGACCTCAAATCTGTTCATAGATCAGGATAATATTATTGATTACAATATATGTCATAAATTACCAAAACTAATGAGTTGAAATTAAACATGACTAAAGATGAAATATGGAGGAATAATGTTTAGTAAGGTGTACGTGCCTGATTATTTAATTTTAAAGGCAATTAATGCATGGTAACTTGATTCCTTTGAATACAAATTATCTCCCCAGACAGATTAATTATCCAGAGTAAATCAACCATAACTCCATTACTTGGATAGTAAATATGAAAATTGATGATTCTATTTATTATTGACAGAGGAACAAAATTCTAGAAGGAAACATTCCCAAATTATTACATTAAAGATGTATAACACACACTTACTTTTGAAGGATATTTTTGGAGCCAAATTTTCACCCCTCTCCATATAAAAGAATACGATTTCTTTTTCTCAATGTGTTGGAAAATTAGGGGTATCCTTAGATTGAAATTTTCTATAGTTTATTCTTGTATTTTATTGTATTTTATTTTCATTCTGTAATTTCATTTCATGTTTTAATTTAACGTTTCTTCCTTCTTTGCATTTCATAATCTCTTTTTTTATTCCTTCATTTTCTTTTTCACTTTGAATTCTTATGCTCATAATAATGAGTAGATAACCCGAGGAAGTTCCTGAGGGTGTAATCCAGTGATGAAACCAAGTATTTAGGAAATAATTTGAAATGGTTATTATTTTCTTATAGTTATACTAGGGGGATATAAGTGAGAATGGGGCCTTTATGTCTCAAATTTCCACATAAGGCTTATCTTTTACTTATGCAATATTTTCCATTTATCGAGGGTGCGGATGTGCAATATCCCAGTGATTGTTGAGATCACTATATATTCACAACCATATATAGAGGAGTATTTTCACACATATGATGGAGTGTGTTCATTACGTAAATTATAAATCAATTAAGAGGTTATGATGGTTCACTCGGGGTGATTCGCTCGGCAATGTCTCCTTTCTTCCTAGATAATTTTGTTTGCATTCATTCTGGTTGCATTTCATTTTCATGTTTTAATTTTGTTTTTCATTTTCAAATCTCAATCTCCATTTTTAGTCATTTTTTCTTAAATGTATATATTATAAAAAACGTTGAATTAGAAGTAGTGAGTGATTAACCTCAGAAAATCCTAAAGATAACTTTCTAGGTCCGCCACTATACTGCACTTACATAGAAATATTCTTTAGAGTGCACAAAACAATGGAACTAATTCGATTTTGAATTCTCTCAAAAAATATCTATAATTAAGTGTAGCACAGGGCTGGCCTCAGTCGATCTCTTGATGAGTAGTTGTGGTCAATCATTCACTACTTATAATTCACAATATATATATATATGAAACAAAATGAACATAAATAGATATTTTAGAAATGATAATGAAATACTAAAATTAATTTTGAAAATTCAATGAAAACAGAATGAATATAGACAAAATTAAGTTAGGAAGAAAAGATCCATTCCCATGATAATCAACCTAATTGAGCCTCCATTGTCTCTTAATTAACATAGAATTTACTTACTGAACACACTCCATTATATGTGTGAATATCCTCCCCTGCATATGATTTTTAATATACAGTTCTATCAATGATCGTCAAGAGACAACACATCCACCTCCTCGATCAAGAGAAAATATTGTAGAAGTTAAAGCTAAACCTCAGGCGGAAAGTGGAGAAATAATTCCACCTTTCACACTAAGATAACCCTCATTATAACTCTAAGAAAATAAGAAACATTAAAAATGATAGAAAAAAAATTGGATCATCACTGGATTACACCCTGTGTATCTTCCTTGGGTTAGCTACTCTAGATCTAGAGCATAAGTGTTCATAGTGGAATGAGAATGGGGGAAGAAAAGAAAAGAGAGAATTAAATAGAGTGAAAAGGAGAAAACATAAATTAAACCCTGAAATAAAATTACAGAATGAAATTAAAATAAAATAAAATACTAAACTATAGAAAATGGAAATCTAAGGATACCCCTAAGTTTCTAACACGTTGAGAAGAAGAAATCAGTTTCTTTTATAGGGAGGGGGTGAACATTTGGAACCAAGAATATACTTCGAAAGTATATGCATGTTATTCATATGTAATAGAATAATTTGGGAGTACTTCCTTCTTAAAAGATGTTCAAATATCTATAGTCAGTTGACTCAGGATATTTATGCTTTATTCACAAAATCATGACGGATTTATGGCTGATTTATTCAGGATAAATAATCTATATATGCAGACTATTCATATTCCAAATTATCCCATTCCCATGCATTAATGGTCTTGAAAATGAAATAATCAGCCACCTCCACCTTAATTAATGTTCTTTCTCTCAATTCATTATTTCTCTATATTGAATTTAATCCAATTTGGTTTCATTATTTATGATATATGGTCCCATCAATAAAATTCTCTCGATCTGTTCAGAGATTTAGAGTCCCTCCTTGTGATATGGAATTAGGTCCTCAAATTATTGATTCTACTTTTAGTCCAAAAGTATAAAGTTAATACCATGGAATATAGGAAGCTTTAAATGAAAAATTGTTCAATTTGGATCAACGATGAATATGTTATAGCTGATATATTGAAATAAATTGAAACTGATAAAATTCTTACATGTGAAGCTCAAAAATGCTACCAAAAAATAAATTGTGACAATGATCCTAGAAATAACACATTGGTGGGATTATAAAAATTAAATTAAGAATAAAATATTTTAAAATATTTTTTATATAATATCCTCCTCACATAAACATTGCACTCCAAGGAAATCATCCTATACCAAATTAAGAACAACAATTTCAAAGCATAAATGACAACACAACTCAATTATCATATCAATGAAAATATCATGCCTCCTACATATATAAAACATTTTTAAATACTCAAAAATTATTATATTCTATTAAATCACTGTTAATATTCAAATGCATGTCTTACCTACCTCTCCCGAAAAATATTTATCTCTTTACCCAAGGATTTATAATATAGAGTTTGTCTAATTATCAAGAATAAGTGTAATGTATGAATATGTAAAACAGGTTTAGAAACCTCTCAGGTTGGGAAGAATTTTGAATTTGGATAGTACTAGTGCACATGAGTTTTGCAATCAATCAAACTTCCTCGAATGGAAGGATTAGAAATTTGGAAACAAAATATATTATGAAATAATTTATATGCTCAAATATTCAAATCCTGAAACATTAATTAAATTAGTCCAAATTATTTTATTTAGCTCAAGAATTCTAAAAAACACACAAAAAGATAAAAATGGAATATAATAAAATTAAAAAAACAACATGAAAAATAAAATGAAAAAACACACAAAATACCTAAAGGATTTCTAATATTTTTATCTTCAAATGCATGTCTTACCTACCTCCCCAGAAAAATAATTCTCTCTTCACTCAAGGATTTCTAATATAGAGTTTTTCTGATTCTCAATAATAAGTGAAATGTAAGAAGATGTAAAACAAGTTTAAAAACCTATTGGGTTGGGAAAGATTTTCAATTTGGATAGTACTAGTGTATAGGAGTTTCACAGTCAATCAAACTTCTTCAAATTAAAAGATTAGAAATAAGGAAAAAATTTATTAAGCAATCATTTATATTCTCAAATATTCAAATCATGAAACATTCAAAAATTACAAATATTTTTTGAATAGTCCATAGTATTTTAGTTAGTTTAAGAATTATAAAAAACACACTAAAATATAAAAAAGTAAAAGAATAAAATTAAAAAAACAAAATGAACAATAAAATAAAAGAAAACACAAAATACCTAAAAACAAGTTGAAATCTATCCCCTAAACTTCTTCCATTTACTATGCACTTTTGATATCAGATCAAATTAAGATAAATTTTCATGATGAATTTATATTGGTAAGAAAATAAAATAAAGAAAAGTAATGGAAAACCCATATTTATTTTCCAGTGGCAGCATATAGTTATGTTCATAGTAGTTACCACATTTAAAGCTACTAGAAAGAAATTAAAATTCATATGAAAAATAAATAAAAATAAAGATAATGGGGATAGAAAATCGATAATTATTTATTTTAACACCAAGAGGATGCTAGTTTTTTAGCCCTTAATAAGGCACTTGCAGTGGACTATCCCCTATCCAATGGTGGGTGTGGGTTCCTTGAGATAAACAACAACATGTAACTTTTTACTATATCCATTAGTGAAAACAAGGATCAGAGAACCCCAAATAAGATAATAATGTTATCAAACACCATGAAAGAATAATTCGAGGATTTGATTTCCAGAGTAGGAGGGAAAACAAAAGAGGGGTGCTCCCTATTAACTTCAGTGGTGTCCTCCTCCAAAGTGTATGAAAGTTGTTCTAGATGAGGCAGTCACACCACATGATTCTCTACATCTTCTACTTCGATATCCACCAATTGTGTGATATCTTATATAAAATCCAAGGTGTTAATCATTAGGTATATATCAGAAAATTCAGAAAAGAAGATTTCAGAAGACAATTCATCTTGAATAAGATTAAAACATTATGAATCAATAAGGAAATATTTTCTTTTAAAATAAGTCATCTTGGAAATCGATATCCTCTAGAAGGAACAGTTGAAACAATAAATCATCAGGTTCATATTATTCATCATCTTCCAAATAAATATGGAGGTAGAGTGGTGATGATTTTTCATTAACAATGATTGAAAGATCTTGTTTTATGTTATCTTCAACAAAGTTATTCCAAGATTATTCCAAAAGTTATTGATCTCCCATAAGGGCATCCTCTAGAATGTGTACTTCAGGGACCTCTTCAAGCAATGTTGGAGAATTATATGATGTTGATAATTTTATATGAATCTCTTTCTCACCCTAATCATGTTCTTTATCGGAAAAATGATCAGTGAAATATCTTCCCCCACTTGATCCGGTTGTTTTTCTGGTTTAGGTTCAGGCTCAAGTTTCTCTTGACATACTTGTACATATTCAGCTATCAATATTATTTGTCTCCATATTGTTTCCACTAAATTACTAATACATTGATACATAACATCAATATCATTATAACATTCTTTTTTCACTTGAGATTGTTCCATCTATCCATAATATATTTAATTGAAAATCACCATGAACAAAAAAAATGCTTTTTGAATTTTTTGAATTTTTTATGTTTTTTAATTAAAGTAAAGTTATTTAAAAAATGTTCAAAAATAGTGAGTTGATACCACATGGATCCTTGGTAAATGCACTAATTTTATGAAGTGTTTTTGTGCGCACTCTCCAAAATATTTACAACTAATTGTACCATAGTGGTTGACATAGATTGATCTATTGAGGAGATATTGCAGTAAATCACACACTACATATAATTCAGACAATTTTATATTATTTATATCTATAAAACCAAATGAACGGAAATGGAAATTAAGAATTAAAAATGAAAAACAAAAATAAAACATGAAAATTAAATGAAAACGATAAGAATTTAGACAAAATGACATTAGGAATAAAGGAGAAATTCCTGAGATAATCACCCCAAGTGAACATTTATCATCACTTAATTAGTCTCAAATTTACATAATGAACATACTACATAATATGTTTGAATATAAAAATCTACATATGGTTGTGAATATGTGGTGTTATCAATGATCACTGAGAGAGTACACATCCACCTACTCGATCGATAGATAATATTGCAGAAGTGAAAGCTAAATCTCATGTGAAAAGTGGAGACTCAAAGGCACCATGCCCACTAAGATCCACCTTAGTATAACTATAAAAATTGAAAAAATAAAATTATAGCTCAAAGACTTGGTTTAATCACCCGATTACTCACCTTGGAGCTTCCTCGGTTTGGCCACTTATGATCATGAGTATAAGACTTCACTACAGAAAGAAAACGAGGGAAGAAAAAAAATGAGGGAATGAAATGTAGAGAAAGGAGAACACTTAAAATAAAAGATGAAATTTTATTACAGAATGAAAATAAAATAAAATACAATACTAAATAACAAAACTGGCCCACTAAGGATACCCAGAAGTTTCCAACACTTTGTGAAGAAGAATGCACACTCTTATATAGAGATAAGGGGTAAAAAATTTCTCCAAATATACCCTTCAAATGAATTTTCCTGGAATAAACCTTTAATAGATCAATTTGGGAATATTTTCTTCTTTAACCTTATTCCCCTCTCTCTCTTCTATCACCTCATGAAATTTACGCTTTATTTCTCACGAAATTAAGGAGTTATGGGCAATATATTCTGGATAATTAATCTTCCTAGGAAGTCTATTCATATATCAAAGTACCATATACCCATGCATTAATGGCCTTGAGAATGAAATAATAGGGCATATACACCTTAATAAATTTTCTTTATACGGATATTTTTTTTTCATTTTTAATTGGAGTTCATTTGGTTTGGTCATTTTGGAGATAAGGTCCCATCAATAAAATTCTTCAAATATATGCAAAGATTTCAGGGCCAACCTTGTGAGCTAGATTTGGGCCCAAAATGATGGATTTATCTTTAGATCCAGAAGGATAAAATGAATCAAATCAAACATAGGAACCTATTAATGTAAATATTTTCATATTGGATAAGTTTAGAAATAGTTAAGGACATGACAGTGAAATAAATTAAAACTGCTAAAATTCCAAAATATGCCTTTTTCAAATTAAGATAAAAAGGGATTCAAAATATAAAATGTGAAAATTTCCATGGAAATAAAACTTTTGTGGGATTAAAAAAATAAATTAATAATAAAATAATTTCAAATATTTGTTCTTATCAGATATACCCTCATATAAGCTGGTTCAATGGGTTTTATCAACATCGTAAATACAAAACATCATCACCAGAGTTGGTGTCTCTTGCATAATACCAATAGAAAATATCACTAATATGTATTATTTATAGTATAAATACAATACAATGAGTAAAATATTTAATCTAAACATTAATCTTGTTATCATATAGTAACAAAAAATATCTAAAATCCATCAGTTATAACTTTTCAAACATTATTTCAAAGAGAGTGGATAGGAATAAATATTTATGTCCAAAAAATGGGTTTATGATTTGGGGATTTATTATACCCCAACCCAAACAATTATATAATAGACCCCAAACTTAGTTGTGTGTGAGAATTATTTAGTATTACCATTGATGTCTATTTTCAATCCCTTTGAGAGTTTTAATCTATAATCATCTCACTGAAGTAGAAAATTAACCTAAAAATATCAATGAACATATATATATCAATGAGAAAAGGATTCACATGATTTAGAGGGTTGAAATAAATGTAAATTGGATAGTATATTACTTAAATGGTAATTTATAACTCTATTAATTTTTTCAAGGAGAATTGGTTCCATTATTTAAAACAGCAGTGATAATAAAGAGTAATACTAAAAATCTAGAACCAAAATTGGATGGACCTTACATTATATAGAAGGTTTACTCTAATGGAGTGTATTTCATGATCAGAATGGATGTAGATCATACCACACCATCCAAAAATGAAATATTTCTCACGAAATAATTCACTTAATTCCACATTGGGATTACATTGACCTTACAGATCACTGTTAAATTGAATAGAAAACAATTTCTAGTCAAGTGACACTAAACTATATGGAATCAAACCCTTTTGGAAAGAAGTTACACAACATAGCTTTGGTCCTTTTCTCAAGGCCATAAATTTCATTACACATTGGTCTAACCATGATGACTTTAAAATAAATTCCCCCAATAGTACATGCTATAACACATTAAGAAGAACAACATTAGTCAATTAAAAACTAATGTAGTTCTCTAAGAATTCATTATTATTTCATTAAATTTAAAATGTATAAAATTGATTCAATCATGAATTGTATCAAACTATAAATGGTGGACCCCTATCAATGGCCTCATTATAATATTTTAATTTTTGTTCCGAATTGGAATTCTTTGTGTATTATTTTTTTCCATTCATCAGTCTACACCAAAACTAATTCTACCCTATATGTGACATCTTAATCCAGATTAATACATTACTATAAATACATGTTGATAAATTCTAGTCATTCCAGGATAAGTAGTGTCACCAAGATATCATATTTTATACATATATATGATTATTAAACAATTTAAAACCCCTTGATCTAGCATATGAAATATAACCTTGTTGGAAATGATATACCAAACTTTATCTGCATCCCTAGTTTATCACAAAATAAAAAATTTCCACACATCATTTTCATCCAAAAATCAACACATTAAACTCTATTGATTGAGTCTTTATCACATGGATAAACTATATGACACCTGATCCCTTGACTCATTTTTTAAAAACTAAATAAAATGTGGCCTAATAATACAAGGTCTTACCCTACCTAGAGGTACATACCTTATATTTCTTTTTTCCCTTACACAAGATCAAGATCCATGTAAGGATTATCACTATATGCTTCCCAATTTATTCTAGTCTACCAAGAGGTAATTAAAAATTCCCCTATATTCCGAGAACAAGTTGTGGCTTTATTAATATTATTAGATAATAAATTATTATGTCTGTATCCTCTATCCCATGACAAAACATTAATTTTCATCAGTAATAATCATGTTTCATACAATTGATCCCAATCAATATAGAGATTCATATTTGTAGAAGATGAAAATTATCCCAATGTTCTCTTTGTTAAAAATTCTCTTTTTATTAAGAATATCACATAGTTATATCTTATTTCTCACACTGATCATGACTCAAATGATCTTAGAGGTCGCAGTGAATCACTCTAATTAGCATTATTGGAATGAAACACTTTAAAAGATTGGTAATATTTGGTTATTTGTTTGATGTTAAATAGCATGGTATAAGATCTATTATACATGAATCATCAAACCAATTGAGGTGGAATATGGGTGACATAATTTCCCATATATGATAGATATATTTGTGGTTTATTTGTTCAGTGTGTTAATCCACCTTCATATAAAATGATCCCTTGTATGAATCATATATCGATTGATTCTTATGATTAAATTATATGTAGGGAAGTATGAAACCTTTATTCTAGGAATAATTTACTATTATATCAACAACAATTCCCTCTCTTATATGTGTGATATAGAGATATATAAGATCCATCAGTATATAATCAATCATATCTCTGTTTATACTTAAGATGCTACTATTTGAGAACTATGTGTGTCTTTATTCCTATATTATTAGATATGATGTGATTTCATGATTAGTTGTATTAGGTTCATCTAGAAATCCCACATGTATCATTATTATTAATCAGGTTCCTCCTCTTTCATGATTGATTTCTTATAATTTATAGATAATAGAACAACATCATCAAATTAGTTTCCTTTTAACATGTAATAGATCTATGAAAAGGAATCATAAGAACTAAATAATGATTGATTTTATTCACACAGTATGTGTAATGATTTATATATACTCTATAATAAACCCAGTAACAATTTTCCCTCAACTGTTTACCCATTTCAATGTTTTCTTCATAAGTTTCATTCCACACCCAGTTTCCATGAATATTTTATGATTTTTTATATAATCTAGATAAATAAAAGGCTTCTAACAAATTTTTATGTATCTGTAAACATATAAAAAAATTATCCATTATTTTTTATAGTTTCATCAGATTCCGTATAAAATAATTTTAAATATCAAGATATATTTTCCAATATAGTATGAACTGAAACTATAGAATATATGAGTCTTATCATATAATGTTAAACTACATGAAACACATTCCATATTGTATGAACATTAAATAATTATATTAATATATGCTTTTCAACCTATCCATTACATGTAAGATCCATACCCATATTGGATAACATGAAGTATAAGATCCCTCTATTAGATTTAATGACCCTTTATCCTTTGAGTTCCTTGTGGTTTGTGTCTTCTATATTCAAAATTTATTATGTCACTATAGGTTTTAATAAAATGAATCAACACAATTACACACACCACTGGAATAGTAATTAAAAGCCTCACTCCCCTCTATGTGTTCCCCATATTCATAATTAATCATAACATGGTATGTTTCCTCAAGTGAAACTATTGGGTTTATTGGGTATATAATGAAATAAAAAAATTTTAATGTCCCCTCCCCTCCATTTTCTCCTGATCACTGAAGGGTCATTGTATTATATGAGATGTACATATTGCTTGATTCACATTATTTAAGGATTCTCTATGATGTCCAAACTATATATTATAGACCCAATATTGAGTCATTATTCAATATATCTCATCAAACCCATCATAGAAATCCTAGGATCCGGGCACCTTCAACACCTCTACCAAGCATCCTCCTTCTATAAAATAAACATTACGCCAAATGATTTTTTTATTTCCATAATCTTATGTTTATACTAGTAATGAGTGAGTGAAACTATAATGGAATGTTCTAGTTAGCTATGTCAACATTCCCCCAATGTTGATCAATATATGTGCCCCCAATATGGATTACCCAATAGATGGAATTTTTTACTCTATAGGGATGGTCCTTTAATATCTGTACAACCTAATTTTTTTTGGAGAACCCGCCATTAAAATTTGGTCATCAATAATCATTTTAACACCTATACCATTTCATTAATACTGATTGAAAAAAATCTATAATGATTTATAGTTTCATTAATCCCCATCTAAAAGGTGTTGTGTACTCTTTTTCTTTGATCTCCGTATGATTTTTAATGTCTAACATAATCAGTTAGTGGACCATGACCTTAAACTATGTAAACACTTGTATGAGATAATTTATATTATCATTAGGATATTTATTTATATAGAGGGTCTCATTTCAATTATAGAACACATTATCTCACCCTTATTTTGGTCCATGAATCATTAAGTCATAATATGTGAACCTGAGTCAATGATGTAAATAATTAAACCCTACCCACAATGGTTTAATAAAAAAACCATACAATATTAGAATAAGTTACATAACAAATTTCTTCCAAATCATCGTTAAATGGATATTTAAAACTTCAAATTATTAATCTTTTTAGTTTTTAGTGTTATAAAAATATTAGAATGTGAATAATTATGGAATAAAGTTCAAGGGGTACACCATATAGCCATATTAAAATTCATTTTCTGTCTTTTGGGACCAATATTATAGGAAAAAATGAAGTAAAATTTATATGATGTATCATATCATCCTAATAATGTGTTAAATTCATTATAACATAACTTTTAGGGTATAATAACCTTAATTAAGAGCCCTATTTTTATAGAAGCCACTTCATTTCCCAAATACAATAAACCCCATAAAACATCCATTACTATTGGTAATCAATGAAATTTACTCCAAAGGACACTTTTATTTGGCTATGCATACACACCCTCAATAGAGATTTTTATGTGAAACCCCAATTTATCCAACCAATCAGAATCATAATATCATCCCATAAAGAAGGTCCTCTAACATACATATGAATTTATTCTAATGTAGTAGAACCCACCTTTCATATATTATCAACACAAATCCTTGACATATGTGTCCCATATTGTCATTACTGATTAAATCTCCTCGATTTATGATTTTCACAACACATAATACCGCTATTCCAAAATATTATATATCCTATATGTTGCAAATCCATGTATTGTTATCGTATTTTAATTAAGGATGAAATATCTCATCCTTTAAATTTTGAATTTGTCCCTATTGTATGAACCAAAACCACACGATGTGATAGTATAATATCAACGACTATAAAATAAATTCTCCACTAAATAGGGTAGTCTATACCAACAACATTTTCATTATTCTCTTAAAATTTATCTAATCCCATTCCAAATAATCTATATTCTAAACATTTTTTACAAAATATACTATGAGAAATTGTAGTAATATTTGGTAAAAAATATTATGCCCAAACCATTGACAATTTTTGGTTGGAGAACTATTAATATAACCTATGTATAATACTCATTTAGTTCATATACATTCATGAAAATGAGTTCTCTTTTCATCATATGTTAGCTTCTCTTGTGTTACTATTATGATAACCTAAACTTTTGGTTAATTCTATTTGATCATGAACACATGCGAAATTGATCTGAATTACACAAACTCATACCCCCTATGGAAATAGAAAAGAAACTCACCCAGTTTGAAAACCATAAATGTATTATTAGGCAAATGTCAAGCCTCTTCTCACTGGGAATGAATCTTATATGTCCTATATAAAATTAGTAATTTGAAGAGTAAAATACATAATTTTTTTGAGTTCAAGAACCCATGATGGGTGACTTGGGTATAAGATGAGATCAGTCCCACTGAGATTGCACATATGAATTTTACGATGAATATATGGTGATAATAAAATTAAAGTCACAAATATTGTGGGGTACACTATATGATCCAAAAAAAAGACAAGCTAAAATTGTTAGTCCAATTGTCCTAATAAAAAGATAATGCATCCCATCATCCCTAGAATATCAGTTTAGTGGAAGTATGCCAAACCTTTTAGAATGTAACATCATGTTACTTAAACCATCATAAACATTATAATCCTTCTTTTAAACTCCCCTTTTTGGGATCGTTATCATGTAAATTAATCTCATCCAAATAAACTAAGTATAGTTTATGGTGATAAGATACTTTCCTATACCAACCCATGATCTACGACCAGAAAGAGATCATTCATACATAAATGAAACAATTATATTTTATATAGATATAAGTAATGTCTATACCCATCTATGAGCCATGACCATGACAAAATCATTAAGACTCAGGTGGTTTAGAATATTAATTGACCTTATACATTTCCCATTAATTTTTTAAATAGTTTAAACTTATATTTATTTTTATTTACCAAATTGCATAGATGATTATATTGTGATAATTGATGTAAAACTAAATGGAATCAAAATATCATCAGAAAAATGAAAAAAATAATGTTTTTATTAACTTTAAAAATCAAAAGGATGAAGATTATCCAAAAATCGGAGTATCTCTTTATCAATACACACCTATTATGGAATATCCTCTAAAATATCATGAAGTGTTCCATTGGATCATTTGGGTTCCTCAATGATATTATAAAACTCATCTCACCTAACTATATTGCTATCTTTAGTATTAGGTAGACCCTCTTCCTCGATAACCACAATCAACTTATCAACATGGGATTCCTCTAATTGAATTCAGTGTCCCACTAGTCTTTCTATAGCAGTATATAGATCCCCTAAGAAGTGTATTATTAGAATGGAATATTATTCCCCAATAATTGTTTTATAGCTTCACTTCTTTATAATAATATTAATTTATAAAAATAGATATAATCATATAAGAGTGTGGATTTAATTCTACCTCACAAAGGCATCATGAGATTTAACTCCTTAGACATAAGTATTAATGATCTCTTTCATAGAATCATGGATAACCTAATAGTGGAAGCATTCACTTCATGGAAGATTGTAATAATGATGCATGAGTTTCATCTGTTCCCTTAGATCATCCATTTGTTTATCATAAACTATCGACTATATTATTTGACAAGCATATTGATGAATACATTGGTTGAAGTTGTGAGTTTCCAGAATCTTTAGAGTCTGTCCCAGATAATGTGATATATTTTGGTTCATAGTCTCAAAGGAAAATGGGTAATATTATAACATACATTTATTAAACTACCTCTGATGGTTATAATAATAAGAGGCATATAAGAAATTAATGTTATTTGGTGAATGTTAATTTCAAATGGGAGAAATATGGCTACCCACCCTTTTTGATGTGCAAGTCTCATTGAGAAGTGTGACCTATCTTGTTGGAACCACATGAATAAATCCTGTAAAATTCATCACCTTATTATAAATAGTGTGAGAATCAATCATTGATGTTTCCCAATATACAGTTTCTACAATGGTGTTCTCATTCCCTTTCATAACTAGATTACTCACCGATCCTTGAGCATCCTCTGTGATTTAAGATTCTTTATTATAGTGGGTGGCGACCTCTAATTGGGATGAACGACTGGGGGGTGACTCCTGGATTAGTAAGGTAGGGAATATTAATTATTAATTCCTCCAAAATAGGATGGATAAGAGATTATATCTATGATAACTATGATATTGTTAATTATGTGGGTGGAATTAAGGAGCACAATAGGTCACGTTTAAAGAAAAGTGGTTAGTGGACATTACCTAACATCATGTCCACATTTAATCACCATGCCCAAACCATATCCACCATTATCGGTAGGGGTGGATGAAATTAATACTAATGGAACTACCTTCATTATATACACCACTATCTTGGTAGAAGGCGTTTGATCCTAACTTGAGATCTGCCTTTTTAGCATCCATTGGAAGTATCTAAAACCTCTAATAGATTTGGGACCCATTATTTGGTACGATATAGTGCTAAAAATAATGGGTTGATGTATGGATATATAAAATAATAATAATGGGATTTGGAGACTAACCAATATCCTTAGAAAGAATCCACATGGATAGTGATTAAGCCCTTAATTACTACCTTATTTAGAAAGTTGAATGGTTAGGCTGCATCACATGATTGGTCAAAATTAAAGGAGATGTTTTTGAATAAATTCATTAACCTTATTCCCATTACATCATTTAATGCTATGGTAAAATCTACCATTCTTCCTCAATAAAGGCACCCTTATTTAATTCTTCCACAAAGATCCCATAATAATATACTCATGGGACATAATATTCTCTACAACTACTACCCTTTCATATAAGTAAATATTATAATAATGTATCAATTTTTTTTGGATATGAATATTTAAAACATAGTGGATTCAATATACATATTTAGGGCTAGTTAATGAATATCGGTCTTCATCTATAAGTCAGTTATTCACCCCCATAAGGGTTCCCCAATCTCTCAAATCTTCTACACATTGAGTTATATGAACCATTAGCTCTATGTCTAGGATTATCATATTTTGTTCTTATGAAAGCTTCCCCACCTCCATAGGGTGGGTCTGAATGCTTAAATCTTGAGGAGCCTTCATGTTTCTAATCATAGAAACATAAATTCCACCCAGGAGGATGGACCGCAAGTCACAGATACTATCTATGGTGAGTGTATCTCACAAATATCAGACACACTTGTGGTAAGAATTTTTTAAGGAACCATCAACCATTTCATTTTTTCCCGGAAGAATATTAATGCTTAATGAACATAATCCAATTATTGTGTCTTTCAATTTCAACTAGCTCCTCTAATTATTGCTACCAAATGGACTATTTCAGTAGATCCTCATGAGAGGATGAAAAGAACATTAGTTATTGGTAAATATGGGGTTCATAAAGGATTGAGTTTTTTGGAACCTCATATATCATTTCCTTTTGCAGGGTTTCGATGTTTATGGCCTCCCTATGTACTAAGAAGACTTTATAGTGAACCTAAAAACATTGAAAAATTGAATTACTCAGTGCTATGATGATATCTAAGAGTGGATATTATTATAAAATACCATGATGAATGATCCTCAGGATGTTGATTAATCACAAAATGTTTACCTTTTTAGCCATAATCACCTAGAGCTATCATGCCACTTTGGAATTATTCTCTTTCCACAAATCCACTAGAGGCACTCCCATTTGGTACTAGATAAATTATAATTGATGTGAGAATCAATATGCCACATAATACTTATAGATGATTCACAGTCCACAAAAGACACCTATACACTATCAATAAAATCTATAATCAATAATCACTACTTGTATTTTTCACTTCCATCATCCATGATCAATCCAATCAAAGGAGACCTGTAAAAAAGTGTTTGTACTCAAAATTAATAATATCTTTTTTGAGAGTGAATTTTCTATTTAGAAACAATGTGTTGATTCCAAATATAAACTAAATGAAGGTTTATAATCTATATATTATAACATTAAATACTCTATGTATGTCATATGCATTGATGTGTGTCACCATCCAACCATATAGTAATTAGAATGTCCAAAAGAGATTAAAGGGGACTTTATATTGTAGGCATGCAACATGAATTGGTTAATTTTCACTAATACCATAAAGGTTGGGCCCACGGGCTCCCCATTATCCAATAATGAAACCATTTAAAATGCTCTAAACCTATTATTATTATGGTATTGCTATACTGAAAGGAGTTACCCACATAACCACACAGTGATGAAGATGAATATTTGAGTTTTAACAAGAATTACATAGTCGGTGGCATACCCCCATTTCTCATATTTTCATCTGAAATGATAAGGGAAGTACATATCTAGAACCCATATTTTTCTATATAGTGTAACATCATGTTAGCTGTTTGAACATGGTAAATATACATGAGAAACTATGAAAATCATTATCTGAGTGTGCAATTTGATATCAGTTCGAGGACTATGTTTTCTCTCTCTGGCGTCCTTGACCACTATTATCAACTCCTATGTTTTGTGTGTCATATGATGAAGTTTACCCCCTTATATAATATGGAGGGACACAAAATTTATACCTTACTCTATGTTTTGGAATCCTAGAGTCCTTGTAATTATCCCATAGGCTAATACCCACATTACCATGGGTGTGGTGAAAAGTTTTGATATAAGGACTCTAGTTACTCAACAACATTAAAATTACATCATTGTTTCCAGACCTAATAATCACAAAATCTAACAGACCTTTATTATTCCTCTAGGATATAGGTTCCAATCTGTTTTATAACCCTACGCTTGATTCCTAATAGAATGAAAAAAAAACAAAGCAGAAACACTAAAAATTGGACTCTTATTTGTGATCAATGTTGTCTGAAGTAGTTTTAGTATGGTTTAGAAGGTATCATAGATTACTAGTCCCATTAGGACTATATATTACCTTTGAAAAGATGTATATGTTACCCAGATTGATGTACCACATTATTCATGTTCCCATGTGGAAAGCATATGGGTGAGAAATGATGACATCATTAAACAGTCTACTATTATATTATCACAATCCGAATCTGGCCGCCGCCAAAACTGGCACCAAACCTAGCCCGTGACATGACCCGAAGGGCGTTCCCTATCCCCACGGGCTAGCACAAGTACCCGGGTATCATTTATTTTTGATTGGGAACGATTTACCCGAATATGAAGGCATAAAACATTAAAAAAAATCAATAAATTGAATCTGAAAAATGTAAACCAAACTATGTTTAAAAAATACTAGAACTGAATACATATTTTTAAATACAGTACATGTGGTCTAAAAATAATAATGACAACATAAAGACATCCCCATGGACTCCACGTGACAAAGGGGTCATCACCCGCACGCCTTCTCCGCAACTCCGCCCCAACGATGGGGACTAACACCCTGAACCGCCATCACCCTTAGACTTCCCTTAACCCGAGTCAAGCATAAGAAGGTCTACTTACACCCAAGGGGTGTAAGTAGGGTGTGAGCCTAAGACCAATAGGATACCACCATATGATTCCAAAGAGCATGCAATACAATGTGAACAAAACAAGCAATTTTAATACACAAGGTGAAATAGTGTTAAAATTCAAAGAAATGCAACTTTCAAATGAAAATAGTTTTAAATCCAAGAATTCCAGTATGTTAACACATTAAATAGATATGTGAGATACTGTAATGTACTGTGAAAACACCCCACAATAAGGGTAAATACTAAAAATCCAATGAGCATCAAAATCGGGAACACCCCTAAGCACTAGGTTGTCTCGGACCCTATGTACCTCGTACCTCAGTGTAGAGTAACCATAGAAAAATCCGTTCTCGTGCACAAGCCACTAGTAGGGAACATATCCATAACCTATTGGTCCCTAATCATCATCCAAATATTTTAGTTAGAGTTGTCGTTATCCAAATGCTATGTGGAACAGGGACAAAACCCATCCGATCCACTAGACGTACTTGTACAAATCCACCCCACCAAGGTACCTGGGCTTCCACTTTTGTGCTCAAAACATTTCAGAAAACAAAACACATCCTTTTGTATATAAAATGCCACTACTGGTCACAAACAAAAAGTACAGTAGCTACACAAATTTTACACCATTTAAAACACACAATAAAATAATTTTATTTTCAATAAAACAACCTCTCAAAACATCACATTGTTTTGCACCCAAAGCTCTTTAAGGTATCCACTTTGCACACTATGTGAACACATTTAAGTCATGAAAAAAAAAATTCAATTCAATACCCTTTAATGAAACCAACAATTCAGTTATGGGGAAGCCCAATGTGAACCAAGAAGTTATATCTTTTAAAAACCACCATTTTCACACAAACATGGCACGTAAAGCCCATTTTCTTCCCAAACACCATTTAAGAAAACTTTCACAGCAACAAAAAAAAAGAATTAACATTAAAAACATGATTTTCAGTAATAATATAGTTCAATAAAATCAACTAAATAATTATAGGACAGCCCAAAATGAACCAATGAAAGATTTGAATGAAAAACCCCCAATTTCACCAAAAATTGGAAATTAAAATTCATTTTCATTATAAATGCAACTAAAACCAATTTTTACAGAAACATTAAAGGGAAATAAACATTAAGGTACCATTAACACAGCAAGATAATTCACAAAAATTTCACACAAAATGGAATCACCTACCAAAACCAAGGAAACCCTTGAACCCTTTGTGTGAAAACTCAAACGCACCACCGCCACACCTCAAGGAAGGTAAACCAGACCTAAAACCATAATTTCAGACCATTAAACACATGATAAAACCCTAATTTTTAAACCCTAATCCGTGGAAATTAGAAACCTCAATGATAAGGGAATAAACCATAAGTAAATTGGATGTAACCCTAAACAAATTGAAAGAAGAAAGAAGGAGAACAACCTACTTAAAATATCTTGTAGAAATATCCTCCAAAAATACCAGTATCTGATTTTAAAAATACTCAAACCTTTATGGAAGGTTTGAAAAAGGATATGAAGATCATTTAGGAATTTTAATGGGGTAAAAGAGTAAAAATTAAGAGAGATATGAAGGAATAAACTTACCTCTTCAAATCTGGACGATTTGAGTAAGCCTATGATGTTCGGCACCAAATAGAGATTAACTAGAGCTCCAAAGAGGGGGGAGAGAGAAGGGTCGCTCGACTGGGTTCAGTGGTCTTGGGAGCCACTTTGAATCACCAAAAAATCCCAAAACATGAATAAGATATAACATAATGAAAATATATTTTTAAAACAGGAATTGGGCTTTCGGGCAGACCCAACCCCTTAGATAAAAACCCAAATAAACCCTGGTTATGGATTTCTAAAAGCTCCAAATTACCTTGGTGGTGTTAATAGGTTAGGGGAGGTCATGTAGGAATTTGAATAGATGAAAAATGTTGAAAAATGAAAAATTTATAGAAGATACAACATTTATTTTTTAATCTGAAATTGGGCTCACAGTTTGGCCCAATTCATAAATACTCATCTATTCCTCCCTAAAGCCTCGGTAAACCCCCAAAACAAAGAAAGGATGTAAATTAAATTAAAACAAATACCTTTAAAATATGTCATATATGTGACAATTCTCCCCACCATAAAGAATTCTGCCCCCGGAATGCCACAACAACACCAGATGTAAAAGCAAAGCCCAGACGATAGACCAAGACAGACTTCCTTGCCACGTTTTCACCCGCTTCAAAAAGGAGGAACATCTCTAGTTGATCAAAATAAGGAAGATAATACTCTCACCAACCAAAAATTACCCCACATACATAAAATTATGAAAAACATTAAAAACACATCCCAAAACAAAACACCTCAAACACTACAAGACGACGCTCAAGCAATCCACTTGAAACGAACAATGAACTCGAATAACGCTACCACAACATTACGTAAACAAAACCATTGGGTGTTCTCCAACCCCAAAATTACCCATGTAACAAATTTGTGGATAGATATACTTGAACGATACTACCTCCTACCTAGAATACACCAACGAGAAAACTAAGTCACTAGTACGGGGTAACCCAATCTGGACATCCCACCACCAGGGACAACTAATTTTCTTAGATAGAATAAGGATAACAATTGGGGAAGGAACGAACGGTCTCCCTATCATAAGCGTTAAACTAAAATTATTCCTTTTCCAAGAGAACATACATGATTCCCATGATGGGTCTCCCCACCATAATAATGAACACAACTTTCTTTAAGAAAAAATCAAGACACTAACAGGGGGCCTCGAACAGAATTCCCAGCATTAGGGGTTGATTAATATCATAATTCTTCCAATGAAAATTAATTGAGTACCATTGTGGGTATACCCCAAACAAAACCCAACCATCATAACTAAATATTATGGGATAAAAACAAAAAAACAACAGAATTTTAAGGAGCTGGCATGGCCGCACAGTTGGTTCACATGGTTTGGGAAACCCCGAGTTAACTGTGCGGATCATTCTGTCCAACGAGGAAACTTCACACAGTTTCCTTTTCCAAGGATCATGGACGTGCAGATACCATGCGGTAGCTACTGTCTCTTATCACATGGTCCCCTAGGTTGGCACACGGTTACTGCTAACCACGCACAAACTATGCACTTCAACCTGCCTAACCCAAATTTTAACCTTTTCTCAAAAAACACAAGGGAACCCAAAGGGGAAAAAATCAACTCAGGGTATGACATGGGAACAAGGTACTCACACCTCTTTCCACCAAATGTGAGTAATTGGAACAAGACGATGACACTAGAGGTTTAAACTATTCCTATCATTCATATTGATAATATGACCTTGACTAAAGGTTTGAACGACTCTAGGATTTCCCCTAACTACGTGCCAACTTCTCTCCGGGGCCTATGGCTGGAGCTCAATGGATTGAAGCATCTTCGGCCTCGCAGTTAGGATTTGGAAACCCCTAAACTGAACAACTTCTTCCAATGCCAAAAACAATTATAATGTAATCTCATATGGTCTCATTGAGACATGACACACTTCAAACTCGCTTTTCCACAACCCATCATTTTACCAAAACAAGAACTCAGAGGATGCACACACATCGCCCCTTTTTTTCTTCGGATGCTAAACATCGGAATGAAAGGACATATAGAAACACATTCCTCAAGAACATAGGATTTAGAATTCCCTATAGGGAGACACCCATCCAACAAAATAGAGACTCTCATAAGATTGCAAAATCTTCACCCTTGTAGTCAAATGAACACATGACATTGCAAGGCATCACCGAACATGACCATTGTGGATAAAATAAAACACAAGGAGAGGGACCTTGTACTGAGTCCCAAACAGCACATGATTCCAGCAAGTGTCCATAATATCCACTCTTGGCTAGATCTTGCACACTGGTGTCTTAACATGAACTCTTGCTTCAATGATACTGACGAAAGACCCAGAGGCCCTTTAAGACATCATTCTACAATGACAACCCTGAACTTCATTGACCTTCAACAACTTAGGAAACATAAGAAACTAAGGTCTATTTAAACCTCCCACAAACACTCTCCCACTAGAGGGGGATCCACATAATTGAAAAAGAAGAGGGGTAAACTCAATCTCCAAACCTCAAGAAAAAAGTCCTTATGTTGATCGACTGGAGGATCATCCAACGGTGAATCACCATAGGACAAAAATGAATCATACATTAAAACATTATGGGGGAATACCCTAGCCTACAAGAAAACCCAAGGACCCAACCAATATTGTCATTTGGTCACAAAAGACCAGAAACCTGAACCGAACACATGATGGGAGCCACCACATTGGCCTCCCAAACTTTTCCTCAAAAGAGACCACTGACCAACACTTCATTCCAACTTATCAATGAAACACCAAACCAAAAAATAGTTCAAACAAGAGGGGTTATTTAACTCAAAACATCCCACGATAATAATCTCGAAAACACATAATCCATACCTCTCAACCATACATTATCAAAACACAACACTTTCCTTCAAGATAAATTATTTTAAAAAAACAGTGTTGGTGGGTTGCACATTTACCAATAGTATCTCATGAGCCTCACACATGCATTTTTACATGCCACACTGGGAAACCACCTCATATCCATTGATATTCCCAGATAAACCTATGCATGTGGTCACCCTTGAGAGCACCAATTATCAAAAATCAAACCTTTCCTCTTTTTAAAATCAAAACTTTTAACCACACTTTACCTTTCTCAAAAACACTAACCATAATATCAAAACCCAATTTTTCATCTCACAAACCAATTTAGAAAAGAATATATAATTCAATAAAAGAACATATTCATGCCTTCCACAATTGTTTCAAAACATTTCAACCCATTTCAAAATAAATCTAATTTCATGAAAAGATCCATTTCATAAAATTCCATTTAATTAAGAACTAAACTCTTCTCATTTCAAGAGAAGGTTCTAAAAGTTCATAAGATTTTTTGTCCAGTAGTCACCATAAACAAAATCCATCTTCATCCCCCACACAAAAATTCTAGAACACTTAATTCAATCCAAAACACTTTTCCATGGTTTAAAAAAAATCCATTAGAAACAAACTTTCAAAACCCCAATTAACATAGTTCATACTTTCAAAAGAGGTGTAAACACATAATTTACCCTTTTGAAATAATTCTGAAATTTCATTTACAAGCATTTAAAAAACATAAAACCATTTTCAATTTACTATAAAATAAATTTACAAAAATTCACACTCCTTAAAGTGAAGTCATTTTTTTTGCTTAAAAAAACCAAGTTTCCAAGATTCCAAAACAAAGAGACACAAGACAATGAGAGATGAAACTAGTTTAGGTGGGTGACTTGGACATATGGTTGGAATCCATATTCCAATCACTTAACCATCATAGAGAGTATTCTAGGGAAATATCCACGGCTCCACATGGCTTGCCAGGCCCTGTGAGCTCACTGAGATTATTCGCCCAACTCTCTTTTCATTTCCCATAGTCATCATTAAAACAAGAAAACCAAAGGACTCAGATAAATCCATACTACCCATGGTGACTAGAATCACGTTATGAGGTGTGATGGCCAGGCACACTACCAATGACTGAAATTTCAAGTCCCAAAAATCCTAGCTCCAGACTATGATGGCTCTTCCCCAAATAACATGACCCAAGGAGCAAACCTGCTCTGATAACATTTTGTCACGAACCGAATCTGGTCACCGCCAAAACCGGCACCAAACCTAGCCTGTGACATGACTTGAAGGGCGTTCTCTATCCCCAAGGGCTGGCACAAGTGCCTGGGTATCATTTATTTTTGTTTGGGAATGATTTACCTGAATATGAAGGCATAAAACATTAAAATCAATCAATAAATTGAATCTGAAAAATGTAAACCAAACTATGCTTACAAAAAACCAGAACTGAATAAATATTTTTAAAGACACTAAAAGTTGTCTAAAAACAAATAATGACAACATAAAGACATCCCCATGGACTCTACACGACAAGGGGGTCATCACCCGTAAGCCTTCTCCACAACTCCGCCCCAACGATGGGGACTAACACCCTGAACTGCCATCACCCTTAGCCTTCCCTTAACCTGAGTCAAGCATAAGCAGGTCTACTTACACCCAAGGTGTGTATGTAGGGTGTGATAATAAGCCTAATAGGATACCTCCAGATGATTCTAAAGAGCATGCAATACAATGTTAACAAAACAAGCAATTTTAATACACAAGGTGAAATAGTGTTAAAATTCAAAGAAATGCAACTTTCAAATGAAAAAAGTTTTCAATCCAAGAATTCCAGTATGTTAACACATTAAATAGACATGTGAGATACTGTAAAGTACTTCCAAAACACCCCAAAACAATGCTAAATACCACAAATCCAATGAGTATCAAAATCGGGAACACCCCTAAGCACTATGTTGTCTCGGGCCCTATGTACCTCGTACCTCAGTGTAGAGTAACCATAGAAAAATCCGTTCTCGTGCACGAGCAACTAGTAGGGAACATACCCATAACCTAGTGGTCGACAATAATCATCCACATATTTTAGTTAGAGTTTTCGTTATCCAAATGCTAAGTGGAATAGGGACAAAACCCATCTAATCCACTAGCCGTACTAGTACAAATCTTCCCCACCTAGGTACCCGGGCAACCCCTTTTGTGCTCAAAACATTTCAGAAAACAACACACATCCTTTTTCATATAAAATTTCACTACTGGTAACAAACAAATAGTACAGTAGATAAAAACATTTTATACCATTTAAAACACACAATAAAATAATTTTATTTTCAATAAAACAACCTCTCAAAACATCACATTGTTTTGCACCCAAAGCTCTTTAAGGTATCCACTTTGCACACTATCTGAACACTTGTAAGTCATTGAAACAAAATTTTAGTTCAATACCCTTTAATGAAACCAACAATTCATTTATGGGGCAGCCCAATGTGAACCAGGAAGTTATATCTTTTAAAAACCACCATTTTCACACAAACATGACACGTAAAGCCCATTTGCTTCCCAAACACCATTTAAGAAAACATTCACAGCAACAAAAAAATGAATAAACATTAAAAACATGATTTGAAGTCATAATACAGTTCCATAAAATAAACTATGTAATTATAGGTCAGCCCAAAATGAACCAATGAATGATTTGAATGAAAAACCCCCAATTTCACCAAAAATTGGAACTTAAAATTCATTTTCATTATAAATGAAACTAAAACCAATTTTTACAGAAACATCAAAGGGAAATAAATATTAAGGTACCATGAACACATAAATCTAATTCACAAAAATTTCACACAAAATGGAATCACCTACCAAAACCAAGGAAACCCATGAACCCTTTGTGCGAAAACTCAAACGCACCACCGCCGCACCTCATGGAAGGTAAAACAGACCTAAAACCAGAATTTCAGACCATGAAACACAAGATAAAAACATAATTTTTAAACACTTATCGCTAGACATTATAAACCTCAATGATAAGGGAATAAACCCAAAGTAAATTGGATGTAACCCTAAACAAATTGAAAGTAGAAAGAAGGAGGACAACTTACTTAAAATAACTTGTTGAAATCTCCCCCAAAAATACCAGTATCTGATTTTACAAATACTAAAACCATTAAGGGAGGTTCTAAAAAGGATATGAAGATCATTTAGGAATTTTAATGGGGGAAAAAGAGTAAAAATTGAGAGATATATGAAGGAATGAACTTACCTCTTCAAATCTGAACGATTTGAGGAAGCCTATGAAGTTCGACACCAAATCGCGATTAACCAGAGTTCCAAAGAGGGGATATAGAGAAGGGTCGTGCGGCTAGGTTAAGTGGGCTTGGGCTCCACTTGGAATCACCGAAAAATCCCAAAACATTAATAATATATAACATAATCAAAATTTATTTTTAAAACAGGAATTGGGATTTCGGGCAGGCCCAACCCCTTAGATAAAAACCGAAATAAACCCTGGTTATGGATTTCTAAAATCTCTAAATTACCTTGTTGGTGTTAATAGGTTAAGGGAGGTCAAGTAAGAATTTGAATGGATGAAAAATGTTGAAAAATGAAACTGTTATAGAAGATACAATATTTATTTTTTTAATCTAAAATTGGGCACACGGTTTGACCCAATTCATGAATACTCATCCATTCCTCCGTAAAACCTAGGTAAACCCCCAAAACAATGAAAGGATGTAAATTAAATGAAAAAAGTACCTTTAAAATATGTCATAGATGTGACATATATAATGTCATGAAATCTATAATTGAGTATTTTTATGGATTTTTCTTCAAGAAATTGTAACAATATGATAGTAATTTCATCTACTTTCGTAAATACTTATTCTTAACGTCTGGAACCATATATTATATTTGATAAATTCCGTCATTTTTAGAACGTTTTTGAATATCCTTCCATTGTAAATTTAGAAATGTATTTAGAAATATGAATCCATATGATAAAATATAGTATGAAAAATAATCAATGGTAGGCAAAGGCCTGAATTAAATATATTCAAAATTTTATTAATTCTATTTTTTCACCCAGAACGTTTCACCCTAATTGATTCACTAAGGTGTCCTTATTCAGAAACCTTCTCCAAGGTGTCCTTATCTGATTCCATTAACTATGACCACTTCAACCTACCTAGAGGGAACACTAGGTCATAAAATTGTTCCTACAGTTAACTCAATGAAGCACAATACATGATAGTTGAAGGATAGCATGAATCTCTTGATCTCATTTTGTTTGTTTTCGGTGAGACCATGTGGGGGGGTCTATATATAGAAGCATGTATCCCTTAACCTGTATCCTGATTTTCATATATTCTAGAATATGTAACACAAGATTCTCCATGGAAACCTACATCAACAGAACACATATAACATTGTTCATTCACATGTTAGGTAGTGCACTTACCCCAAAAAGAGATCCTATTTATTTCGATCTAATCCCACCCTAAGGGGGGAATGTTTTGGCACTAATTTGATGGGAATAAGTACAAGGATTGAAAAAGAAAAATTCCCCATGGAGAATACCAAATAGTTATCATATGGCCTTGGTGGTGTGCTCAAGTAATATTACCTGAGGTTCTACACCACTACCCACACCACGCTATTTATTAAACTTATGTGAGGCGAGCACTACACCTAAGTGTATTCCACCCAAAAATCCTTTTTTTGATTATAAATAGACTCATTAGACTCCAAGATGAATATTATATTTCTATATTTTAGAATATAAACATAAATTCATAGATACCTTCATCTAGGTCTCTAGAAACACATTCATCTTGCGTATAGTATGTAAAACTGAAGGGAATTAACATTAGGCATTGGTAAATAAGTCATCTAAATAAGAAAACCCCTAAAAGATGACTTATCCCTTAGTTATCTTTCATGAGGGTGACGTACCCACATCATCCACCATACAAGAGTTTCATTCATCCAAGGGAGAACCGTATTTGGTATTCCCACACTAGGTAGAACTACCTTCCCTAGCCCTAATCGAGGGAGAAAACTATTGGTCTCTACACTTGGGTGAACAACAATTTCTCTCCCTCACTAGTGAAAAGAAATCCCTATACCTTCACTAGGGTGATACTCTTTCACTTGTCCCCACTAGAGTGAATCAACCCCTTATACCTACACTAGGGAGAACTACCATTTATATCCCCCACTAGGATGAATATTACTTTCCTTAAAATATAAAAGGGTATCTTGAACTCTCTAACACTGATCAATCACCCATAATATCAAGTATCCTAACTTGTCACTTAATTATCAAGGTGTCCCCTAAAAATACTAGATCCACATGGACAAGGAAACAACATCAGTTATCACCCATTAGATCATGTATTTTTTTGATTATCAAGGACTTGATGTTATCCTCCTAGATTCGTAGAACCCTTTAGGGGATCAAAATCATAGAATCCATTGATAAATAAGATATATATTAGTATGAAACTACAGAGGTCACACATGGATCAACATTATTATCCAAAATCCTAAATATAATTAACGATCCATGTTCCAATTGTCTCTCTCCTAGGTTTAAACCATATTAATGTTTCTATTGATGAATCCATAACATTAAATCATCAACTGACATGATTATATATAATTGGATTTGGGGAAATTACATTCCATTAGAGGAATTTTCATGTTAACATGAATCCATGTGTATTCCCCACTAAAGTTCACCAAATTAATAAGAAGCATTTTGGGCCCCCAATTGTCTTTCAACCTCAACTATGGTATCCTCAATGGAATCCACCCTAGCCTATCCAATGTTCCATGCCCCCACATGTATTCCATAATGAATTAAGTGAACACAATCATCTATTGATTCCTCTTCACTGAAAAATATTACAACCCTGCTTTTATTACACATTTAAACATGATTTACTACATAAACATGACTAGATACAACATAGAATATTGAGAGGTATAGTGTCATTGGGGCTTAGGATCATTAAAAAATAACATAAAACATGAAACACAACATCTTAATTGAAAACTTCCTTCACATGACCACAACATTCCCTCGTACTTAGCATTGAATGGGTTAACCTGAGGACATGCAAAAGAAAAGGGTGAGCTATAAAGCCCAGTAAGGGAATAAACATGGAATAAAATGAGGAATACAATACATGTTGGACAATAGGAATATTAATAGAGAACAAGAGAAACATGAACAAAAAGTCATGATAAATTAGGATAATCATAACATGGAAATGATAAAACAACACTTAACATGGAATTAGCATGAGCCATGGCTCATTGCACATGGAGCATGAGTAAACCCTCATTGCACATGAAGCACGTTTAAACCCTCGTTTCACATCAACGACGAGTAAACCCTTGTAGCACATGATTTGGAATAAGTCAACACTCACTGCACATGATGTATCATGATACCATACTTTACCCAATGCATTAGAGCACTATCCGGCTGCACACTTCTTAAACATTTCATTTCATGCATAAGTGTGCCATATGGATCATATAAAATAGAATCAATCAACATCATAAGTTATTCCATGATTTAGTAAGGTGGAAATAATACATGATAGTTCCATTAGATATTTATATGTTCATAAAGGTGAATACCCTTGATAGAGACATGGGTATGGTATTCACTACACAATGACCATGGCTTCAAAAAACACGGTGCAATTTCAGCAGCATAACAACGTCACATAAGGATTCATAAAAATTCTTGATGAGAGAGAAAATGGTGTCACATCATATGAACATGAAATGGAATATAAGGGGTTCATATAGATACATTTCCAAAAAAATGTAATGGAATATATATACATAATACAAAATAATTACTTGTATGTAAAAGAGGGGAGACAAATCCATCACAGAATTTCAGCATGGTAACAAGTGTACATGAGACGAATTAATGAAAGGAAAAGGGGTATCCCATTATTAAACCAGAGGAATATGTTGATCCCAACCTCTTCTAAATTCTATTGAAGATGATTGTAACATATCTTCTATTTTCTAAATAGTTCACTCAGATTGGCCGTCTATTTGAGGATGGTAGGTCGTACTGATGTTTAGTTCAGTATCCAGAGCATGTTGAATACTCTTCAAAAACATAGTGTTGAATCTTGGATCTCGATCAGATACAATAGATAGTGGTACTCCATGTAGCCTTACCACTTCCTTGATATATATCTGTGCCAGTGGATCCAGTGAGAAATCCTCCCGAATTTCAATAAAGTGTGTAGACTTTATAAGATGATCAACAACATCCCAGATTGCATTGTTTCCTTTGGATGTCTTTGGATGTCTGGTGACAAATTCCAGGGTGATGGTCTCCCATTTCTATGTTGGTATGGATAGTGTTTGCATCATCCCCTTAGACTTACACCTCTCTTCCTTCACTTTCTGACAGACCTAGCACTTTGATGTATACTCAACGATCTCCTTCTTCATATTATCCCACCACTAATGATCTCGGAGATATCGATAAATATTTGTGTTTCCTAGTTGAATAGAGAAAATTGAACAACACACATCATCCAAAAGTTCCTTCTTCAGCTCCAGATTTGATGGAACCCATAGTCTTTTTCCAAATCCCATAATTACATCTTAATTAACATTAAACTCAATGGATTTACCTTTTCTGATAGCTTCTACTCTCTTCAGAATTCCCACATCATCCTTTTGAGAATCCTTTACCTTTCCAAGAGAGACGGTTGAGCAATCATTTATGAAAGGATTGATGATTTTCCCTTCATTATGATTCCCATGTCCATCTTCATCAAATCTAAGAAGAATGGATCCTTCTCAATTCTCATCAATGATATAATTGTTGGGACCTTTCTACTTGGAGAATCTTCCACCTTGTTTGCTTTCCCTGGGTGGTAATGGAATGAGCAGTCATAGTATTTGATCATCTCTAACCATCTTCATTGGTTCATGTTCAACTCTTTCTGTGTGAATTTATAATTGAGGATTTTGTGATCCATATATATTTCACAGTTCTCCCCAAAGAGATAATGACACAACATTTTTTAAGAAAATATCACCACAATGAACTCCAAATCATGTGTTGGATAATTCTTCTCATGAACGTTCAATTCCCTTGAATCATAGGCAATGACTTTGTCAGTTTGAATCAACACATTTCCCTGGCCCTTCTTCGAAGCATCTCTTAATACCACAAAAAGTTCTCCACATGTGGGTAAATTGAGCACAAGCGCACTGATAAGCCTCCTTTTTAAATCCTTAAAGATTTCTTCACATTCATCATGTAACATCCCTATAAATTAAAGAATATGAAATTTTTATATTCATTAATATTTTTGAATTAAATATTAATTTTATTTTAAAGGGGAATCTATATTCATTGGAATACCTGACATGCAACAATCGTTTTTTTGAGATCTTACATTGAACACTAATAATATAATATTATTATAGTAAATGGTATTTATCACCTAGATGTTGTATTGTCAAGAATTAATATAACTAACATAAATATGATAATAAATGTCTGATAAAGTATTTTACATCCATCTAATAAAAGTCAGAGGCTTAAAATGTAAATGAATCTAATTTTAACATAATTTAATTTAAAAGGGCAATTTACCACCTTTTGATGGTGAACCCTTTTTAAATCTAGTTGTGCCACTTTTACATATTATATTTTAAAAAATTATTTCATCTTTAGAATTGGGAAATCAAAATTTACTTTGGATGAAATTTTTATATTTTTCTGATGATGTTCATTTTTAATGAATAGTGTAAAAATGTTGTATTTTAATTCAAAACCACCATTTAATCTAATTTGTTTATTGGGATAGATTATTTTTTAATAGTTTTTCAAAGTTTAAATAGAATATATTTTTACCATTTAACCCAATGTTGGCAATTGGATGTAATTTCAATTTGAAATTGAACATTAACAACTATCAATCTTTTGATGGTTATTAATTTTTTAAAACACGCTTTTCATTTGGACGATGGGAATTAGTTATAAAATTAGTTAATGAAACTTAATATTTTTTGAATATGGTAAATAGAAATCATTTTTGAATTATGAATATCAAAATAAGCTTAGAGTGAATATTTGAATTTTTTCTGAAAACCGTCAATTTTTTATGAATAGTGAAACCACTAAGTAGTAGTTAAAAAACAGACTTTTTCATTTAAATGAAATTTTACCTCCTCTATAAATTGAATTTCAAAAATACAACATACATTTTTGTCATTATTATGTAAAATTTGGTTTAATGGGATGAAAATAATATTTTGTGAATTGTAACTTTTGACTTTTATTAACCACAATTAATGGTAATTAGGGTAATTTAAGGTAAAAATAATGTAATAATAATAAAATATTACCTTGAAACTTCTCCTAAACTTATTGGATGAGTAATGGCCAACCCAGAAAATCCATGGGACAATTTTGGGGCCCCATGGAGCCACTTGGGTAAGATAATGACATTTGTAACTATCTATTTAATGTAAAAATAAAAATGTCATAACCACATATTGTTTTTGTAATCAATTTTTAAATGGGGTTATATAAGTTATATTTTAGACTATAAATATTCATTGGAAATATAAAAAGTTTTCCTACATGAAGGTTTTTTTTATATAATTTTTAGACATTAAATAAATAAAATTATTTATGACATAATGATGATGCAATGTTTACGTCATTAATGGATGATTTAAATAAATAAGAAGATAAAAATTAAAACAATATCCAAAACTTTTCCAATTATTAGTGGGTGATTTTATTTCAAACATGAGCCACCTTATCTTCGACTTTAATTATTTTTGGACCTTTAGAACCCGAAAATCATTATATGATAAAATAATATTTTCAAACATTCTAAAAGAGCCCCTCCTCTCCCTTATAAAAATATCTCACTTGCTACCCATTTATGACACTTCTCAAGCCCTTGGATCGTCTAAAATCTACTCGAATAAGCACCGGATATCCCTATCTTTATCCTAGAAGCCTTAACATAGGCATAAATCAATTCAATAAACCCTTTGGGGTTAAACCAAATGGAGTTACCTGATTTATAGGTAACGTCTTCTCTTAAGTTCTTTTGTTTTATTTTACTTATCCAACCCCCTAAACTATTTTTATTACTTAATTTTATAACAAAAAAAGTATCCTAAATATACAAGGATTTTTTTATGAGATGTATGTGAGCTACATGTACACAAACCTAAATCTAATGGGTAAAGAACATACTGTTTCAGTGGACGACAGACTACGGCCTCATTAAACGATGATTGTTCAATTATCTCCTACTGCCTCTCATGGAGGCCATTTTGATAGAACTATATCTAAATATGATATATATAATATTTATTATTTCTTTATTCTTATATATTTTCATTTTTATACCATACATTTATGGTTTCCATAATGGGTAAACACGATAATTTCATTAGAGGAAGTGCGGACTATCGCCCCCTCAAAGTGATATGACTCGTTCATGCGATACATGGAACGTATAAAAGATAGAATTTATAAACCTATGTAACATATATTAAATATATATTATAATGAAATTATAATATACCTATGAATCACTATTGTTTCATTTCATTAAATCATTAAATAGAAATGAAAGTAGCATTCTTGCGTATGTACGACTTACCATCTCCATGAACGGTGCATTTCATTTCTTATCTCCAAATGTTATGCACTGTTATAAATAAATATATAAATACTTGATATATATGATTTATATTACATCTAAATTAGAATATAAATCTGGAGATAATGTACTTTTGACCACATTGAAATTTTATAATTATAACAACTTCAATTTTGACTCATGCACTAGTGGAAATACGGGCTTTAACGTCGTCGTAATAACGTCGGTTTTTTAAAAACCGATGCGAATAGTATGTGCGGGGAATTTTTGGCGTCGGTTTTACAAAAAACCGACGCCAAAAATAATTATGCGTTGATATTTCACATCGGTTTTGAAGAAAACCGACGCGGAAAATATTAGTATACATATTATCCGCGTCGGTTTTCCTAAGAACCGACGCGAATAATATTATGCGTTGATTTTTTGCGTCGGTTTTGAAGAAAACCGACGCGGAAAATATTAGTATACCTATTATCCGCGTCGGTTTTCCTAAGAACCGACGCGAATAATATTAGTATACATATTTTCCGCGTCGGTTTTCCTGAGAATCGACGCGGAAAATAAATTTTTAAAATTTTTCGGCGTCGGTTTTCATGAAAACCGACGCCGAAACTCATAATTTCGCGTCGGTTATTTTAAAAACCGATGCAGAAAATAATTAAAAAAAGTTTTCGGCGTCGGTTTTCATGAAAACCGACGCCGAAAATTTTAAAACAGCATTTTGGCGTTGGTTTTTCTTAAAACCGACGCGAAAAGTCTTTTAAAAATATTCACGGTCAGAAACCCTCATTTTGTTCGTTCGTCGAAATCGAGTTCCGCTGTGGCGCTTCGGACTCCCGACAACCTTCGAACTTGATTTGCAATCTTGGACGGCCATTGTTGAAGGTTTTTTGTCGTCTGCACGATTTTGGGTATGTGTTCTTCCTATTTATCTCTTGTTTCATATCCCATTGTTTATTTCTTTATCAATAACCCTATTTTGCGTGATTTTGATTATTGGTTAGATTTTAGTTGTAATTTATCATTATTTTTTGTTTGTATTATCATTGTTGGTGTAGATTTGATATTGTTTGTTTTTGGAAGTAATTATACCGGTCGCAGTTTGGATTTAACATCTCCATTCGGGTTGAACATCAAATTTCTTTTTGTATTATCATTATTCCTGTTTAAAATGATCTTTCATTACATTATGAAGTACTATATTTTTAATTCCATTTCCATTTTAATAAATTCTTCTTCAAAAAAATAATTTTATTGTGTTAAATGAATTCACTCACATTTTTGCATGTAGTTTGTTGTTATTTCATTCCTTCTTGAGATTTACCATGCCAAATTCCTCAATTCTTTTTGGTTCTCATCATTTAAATAAGACATGAATAATTACCACTATCTATTATGTTAAAAAAAATTGAATAATTATTTTCATGCCATTATATAATAAATAATTTTTCTTGCAATGTCCATAATACGACTAGAATCATAATGTATTGTAATTATTTCTTCATAGATAATAATATAATCATTATCCCTCTACTAATGTTCAAAAATAACTTTCCAATTTCATATGTGGGGTTAGATTCATGCATTTTTAATAAATGTCCTCTTAAACTAATCTCATTCCATTGATTATATTTATTCATCTTTCTCTCCCTCTAAATAATAGTCATGAAATGATTTACTTCCCCCTCTATGTCATAGGCTGCAAATAAAACATTCTCATGATCTAATATTTCATGGATGGATAATATATTTCTCTTCATGTTGATCCATTCCTTGACATGTTTTGCTGCAATAGACCCATGGATGGGGGTGTAAGTTGTCACCTACAATATGTAATGGAATTTTTATCCCTCCATAATGAAATTATATGTTCATAATTCCCTATTATAAAACTCATGGATTGAGGGAGTTGAGTTATCATAGTCACTAAAAATTGTATCATGTCTATTATTACACATTGTCTTAAATAAGGATAGTTATTGCACTATTTTTCACATTAATTTTTCCATGATTCATTCATGTTACATCAAATGAATAAAAAAATAAATATAGTGTGATCAATAGTAGTCATAGTGAGAAATAATATTATCTTGTATGTCATTCATATAATATTTATATCATGAAACTTTATTTTCAAAAAATGAAACCTTTGATTTAACCATTTTGTCCTTGTATTTCAATATAACACACATGTATATAATATTAAAATAAACTGTTTACTGTATTTGTAAACGTGTTTCATATCTGATGTCTTTTATCTGATTATCAATAGTTTTTATGGAATATGTTTTTGTTTACAATTTATCTTATAGATATTTAAATGTTTTTATGTTTTAATATATTCATCAATTATATTGTGATATCAGGTATTAATGGATCATAATTGTATTTATGTACGAAGAACTACTAGTGAATATGAAAGAGGAGTTGACAATTTTTTGGAATTTGCTAAATGGCATAATCAAAATATTGATTTGATTTTCTGTCCATGTGTGAAGTGTGTAAATATGAGAAAGTTAAACTTCAAAGAAATCAAAGATCATCTCATTTGTTATGGTTTTAGCCTTAATTATACACGTTGGATCTTGCATGGTGAAAGAACTGAAAATTCAACATCCAATGATGATGACGATATTCATAATGAGGCAGAGGATCGTATTGAAGAATTAATTCATGATTTAGGTGTTGAAACCATCGAAAAAACACCAACTGTTGAACGATTGTATGGAGATTCTGAGAAACCATTATTCCCAGGTTGCAGTAAATATACAGTGTTATCAGCAGTTTTGAGATTAGTTAACTTAAAAGCAAAAAATGGGTGGAGTGATAAAAGTTTCTCCAGTTTACTTGAGCTTTTAAAAGAGCTTCTTCCAGAAGGCAATGGGCTTCCAGATTCCAATTATGAGGCGAAGAAAATATTATGCCCAATGGGATTGGGGTATAAAAAGATACATGCTTTCCCCAATGATTGTGTACTGTATAGGAAAGAAAATGAACATTTATCAAGTTGTCCTACATGTGGAACATCGCGCTATAAGATGGATGAGAAAGTCAACTCAGATTCATTTTCAGGTGATGTCATGTAACGTTATGAAAAATCAATTTTTTTACTTTCCAATGATATCATCCAATATTTTTTTCAAACAATTCTGATAATTCAATTCTGATTTATTTTTAGGTACCAAAATCAAAACTCCATCTAAAGCATTTTGGTACCTTCCAATTATTCCTCGTTTGAAGCGTATATTTGCAAATTAAAATGATGCAAAAAGGTTAAGATGGCATTCAGATGAGTGCATTTCTGATGGTAACTTACGTCACCCAGCCGATTCACCACAGTGGAAGAGTTTTGATAAAAAATTTCATGATTTTGGAAGTGAAGTTAGAAATCTCAGAATGGGATTGTGTACTGATGGAATGAATCCATATCGGAGCCTCAGTAGCCAACATAGTTCATGGCCTGTTTTGCTGGTACTTTACAACTTGTCCCCACATCTATGTATGAAGAAAAAATATGTTATGATGAGCTTGATGATTTCTGGACCAAAACAACCGGGAAATGATATTGATGTGTATCTTACACCATTGATTGAGGATTTAAAACTGCTATGGGAGAAAGGTGTTACAGTTTTCGATGCATAAAAGAAAGAGTATTTTCTTTTGCGTGCTATGATAATGTTCACTATAAATGACTTTCCTGCGTATGGAAACTTATATGGATATAGTGTTAAGGGACATAAAGCATGTCCAATTTGTGAAGAACAAACTTCATATTATCAATTGCAGAATGGAAGAAAGACAGTGTACATGGGACATCGAAGATTTTTGCGAATTGATCATCCTTATCGTAGATTGAGAAAAGCATTTAACGGTTTACAAGAATATAACCTCCCCCCTCAACCATTGTCAGCTGAAGAATATTATGACAGAGTGAAAGATATTGATTCAACATTTGGAAAGAGAAAAAGTTATGGTTTACAAAAACATATCTGGAAGAAGCAGTCTATTTTTTTCGAACTACATTATTGGAAATTATTAGAGATAAAACATAACATTGATGTTATGCATGTTGAGAAAAACATATGTGATAGTTTGATTGGAACATTGTTAGACATAAAAGGAAAGACAAAAGATGGATTACATGCTAGATTGGACTTGATATTAATGCGAATACGTTTGGAGTTAGCTCCCGCTGTGAAAGGAAAAAGAACATATTTACCTCCGGCTTGTCACACATTAAGCAAGATTGAAAAGATGAATTTTTGTCAGTATCTTCATGGTATTAAAGTACCCAGCGGTTTTTCTTCAAATGTGAATAATTTTGTGTCATTGAAGGATTGTAAATTAATAGGTATGAAATCACATGATTGCCATGTGTTAATGCAACAAATTCTACCAGTAGCAGTGCGTGGTATATTACCGAAAGCTATCAGGAAGACAATCATCAGGTTATGTAATTTCTTTAAATCCATTTGTAGCAAAGTCGTTGATCCAAATTTGTTAGATTTGTTGGAGAATGAAGCAACTCTTATTCTTTGTCAACTAGAAATGTATTTCCCACCCACATTTTTTGATATAATGGTTCATCTATTGGTTCATTTGGTGAGTGAGATAAGAATGTGTGGGCCTGTTTATTTAAGATGGATGTATCCTTTTGAAAGATATATGAAAATTTTGAAAGGATATGTTAAAAATCCTTATCGACCAGAGGCCTCTATTGTTCAAAAATATGTATCAGAAGAGGTGATTGAGTTATGTACTGATTATTTGAATGAGGTGGAGCATATTGGCCTCCCTCTATCTCGACATATGACAGTTGACAGAGAAGGTAGAGGGGTTCGAGGCTTAAAGGTAAAGTTCATTCCACGTGATGAAGTGATGCAAGCAAATTTATACATTTTGAACAACACAGATGAGGTTCAACCATATATATCCTCACATATTGCTGAATGAAAGTTACGATATCAGAAAAGAAATGAAAAGTGGTTGATGATTGAGCATAAGAAGACATTTGTTTCATGGTTTAAAGAGAAAGTCACCTCAGATATATCTGTATCAGAAACATTGAAGTGGTTATCAGGGGGACCATCTTTTAATGTGATCACTTGGTCTGGTTTTGATATCAATGGCTACACATTTTACACAAAAAACCTGGATGACAAGAGTACCGTTCAGAATAGTGGTGTGATGGTATTTGCTGAAGCAGTGCATTTTTCGAGTGCCAAAGATAAAAACCCAATTTCTGCATCAACATCATATTTTGGAGTTATTGAAGACATATGGGAAATTGATTATATTAAATTTCGAGTCACTGTTTTTAAGTGCAATTGGGTTGATAGTAATAGTGGCGTGAAACATGATGAATATGGGTTTAAACTGGTTGATTTGAAAAGATTTAATCACAATGAGGAACCATTTATCTTGGAGACACATGCAAAACAAGTATTTTATGTCATTGAACCATCGAATGATCAGTGGTCAGTTGTTTTGCAAGGGAAAAGATATCTTTTGGGTGATGATGATGATTCTGATGATGCTAGTGATTTACATGAGCCTTATTCATCTATTATGCAATTTTCAGATGATTACAATGAATATAAGACAGACATAGTGCATGCAGTACGTACCGATCATGATGAAGGGACGTGGGAAAACACTAAATTAGTCTCCTATTTTTTCTGGTAAATATTTATATTTTGTGTCTATTTTTAAAACATACAAATGCATGCCTCTATTTTTACATATTTATTTTTCATTTCCTTGTTTCTAATTATTCAGTTTTCTAATGATATGCAGGTACCCAAAATTTCATTACACCTTCTAGTAGCAATGTCAAATACAGATAGAGAGGAGCAGTTACCGAGGTATATCTATTTTGACATATTATTAAATATTCAGTAATATACATATTTAATGAAATAAAACTGTTAATTTATTAAAAAAAATTGCAGGACTACTGATGCGTCCTCGGCGGAGGAGACTTCTCCAGTTACTACTGAAAAATCAAGTTCTCTAGTTGGTAAACGTGGTATTACACGTTTACCAAAACTATCACTCGCTCGTGATGATAAAAAATTACACATCCGTTTTGATGATAATAATAATGCAGTTGGCCCAAATGCAGTTCAGTTTGTCAGTTATATATCGATGCAGAGCCGTTGCAGGATTAGTATTTTATATCCTGATTGGAAGTCAGTGGACAGGACGGCGAAGCAACAGCTTTGGGAGGCCGTGACGGTAAAATATCTTTATTTATTTATTTTATCTCATTTTTTTAATATTATATAGTTTAAATGACATATTTAATTTTTTCAATTATAGATGACATTCAATTTTGAGGAAACCAAAGAAATTAGGAAAAGACATCTCTCTTTAGCGGCGGTTCGATGGAGAGATTTTAAAAACAAACTGACGAAAGATTATGTTTTTGGAAAGAGAAGGTTTGAAAGCCCATGTCTTAAGTATCCATATATAGATGAAGAAACATGGAAGCGATTTGTTGACACTCATCAGGAAGAGAAATTTCAGGTATTGTAATTGTTTTATATTTTAAAATTTAAGATATATTTTCCTTATTACTTATGTGTTTATTTTTATGTAACAGGCCTCCAGAAGATCTCATCAGGAGATCCAGTTGAAAAACGTATACCCTCATACTTTATCACGTGGAGGATACTCGTATTTGGAGCAGAAAATTATTGAAGAAAAATTTGAAGCATTAAGAGCTCGATCAAGTAGTGGTTCAGAAGAGGTCCAGTATGGTCCTCCATCTCCTCCCACTCGCCATGAGAAATGGAAACGAGCAAGAAGAAGAAAAAATGAAAAATATCTTACAGACGAAGCTCATTAAGTGGCTGATAGAATTGTAAGTAAATATTAATTCTTTGTTAACAATTTTCCTTTTTTATAATTTATAAACACTAATATTAATTTTTTATTTTTCATTTCAGGATGAACTTCAGGAGAAAGAGACACAGTGCTCTTTTATCCCCGAGGGTAGGATGGATATCCTAGAGACTGCTTTGGGAATGACTGAACACCCCGGCCGTGTTAGAGGATATCAGGCGGGTGTTAGTATTCGGAAGGTTTTTGGTAAGAGTAAGCAACCAAGAGACCCGGAAATCGAATCCTTAAAAGAAGAGTTGCAGGATATGAAACGGTCTATGGGTGATAAAATTCAAGCAGTAGTACAGAAGGCTTTATTAGAACACTTGGCAAGACAGTCACAGTCTGCTCATCCTTCCGAGGTATATTATTTACTGTTAACAATTTTTCTTTTCTATAAATTATAAACACTGATATAACTTTTTCATTTTTCAACATTCTCAGCCTACTCACTCAGACTATCATGCCTCATATGCTTACCCAACACCGTCTGGGCAGCCTTCCGAGGTATATTATTTAATGTCATCAATTTTTCTATTTTATAAATTATAAACACTGATATAACTTTTTCATTTTTCAACATTCTCAGCCAACTCACCCGGACTACCCTGCCTCATCTGCTTACCCTGCCCCGTCTGCGCAACCATTTGAGGTATATTATTTTATTTAATTTTTAATCAATTTTTCTATGTTATAAATTTTAAACACTAATATACCCTTTTCATTTTTCTGACTTCTCAGCCTGCTCACCCTGACTACCCTGCCTCACCTTCTAACTTTGAGCCTCCACCTCCTCCATCGGATCGAACCTTATATTGTGAGTTGTTTGCGGGAGATCCTCATGTATATATTGTTGCGTTAGGACAAGTGTATTTTTTGGGGGACTCTGTACATCATCAGCCTATGCAGATGGGTCAGGTTAGAGTATCAGTACTTGTTATTATAGATCCTACTGCTCTACTACCATTTCCTACTGCGGAGATCACCAGTGTTGGGGAATGTATGGGCCAATTTTTACTTTGGCCAACTGCACTTCTTCGTTATATTTCACATGAGGTATGAGTTTTTTTAACTAGTAATTAGAAATGATTCCAAATTACTTATAATGTTTTCTGACATTTAACTTATATAGGAATATCTGAAAGCAAAAGAAACTGTACAAATGCAGCAAAATGTTCAGAAACAGTCGGCTGTAGATACTTCTGATATTTCTTCTGGGTTGAAAAGATTATCTCAGTGCTCTTCTTCATTGAATTTTATCTATGAGTTTCGGATGACGTCCGATATATGTGGAAGAAATTATAAATTGGGAATATTGAAAGAAGATATCATGAATTTAGTTAATTTTGATGAGATCGGGCTGAATGTGGTGCAGTTGTTTTCCATGTAAGTAAATTGACGTTTGAATTGCTATTTCTTTAATAAAATATTGTTATGTCATTGACTAACTATATTTTCTTTTTAAATTAGGTATCTATACAGGATTCTTTTACAAAATGAAACTAAAAGCATTTATAGCTTTATAAATCCAGAGTACATTTCCTTGGAAGTCAAACATGTGAAAAATGATGAAAGAGTTCAATATATATCCGAGAGATTATCACAAACAGAGATTCAGTGCTGGTTTTTGCCATTTCTTGATAAGTAAGAATATCAACATAATTTTGAACTCATGATCATTATAATGTCATTAATTATGAACTTTTTGTATTATAGGGGGCATTGGATGTTAGGTGTATTTTTCCCAAATGAATGCACCTTATATTGGTTTTTCTCTTTATTAGGAAAAGTGCGTAAACCGTTTTCCAACATATTAAACAGGTAAGTTGTTTTTTTATTTTTAGAAGTTTTTTATGTTTAATTTTAATTGTTTACACAAGTTTTATTAGTTCTTATATAAAAAAATGCAGTTCATGGAAACATTTTACAAATGAAAAGAAACCAATGAAAATCAAATATGTGGAAGTTCAGGTAATTAGTTTTTATATTTTTGTTATATATTGGGTTTCATTATTAGTTAAATGTTTTATAACTGCTGTGTCATCGTCAAAATGGAAATGTTGAATGTGGTTATTATATTCTACGATTTATGTACGAGATAATCACAACTGGGGAAACTACTGATTTTCATAAGGTTAGTTGTATTAACTTTTTTATATATTTTCATCCACATTCTTCTATTTATTAATATCATATCATTCAATATTATTGTAGGTATTCAATGATTCACAGTCATATTCTCAATCTGATATGATTCATATTCAATCTACTTTTGCGGACTATTTGTTAAGTCTGATTAAGATTTGAGGTATGTATACTAATATTTATAAATAATAATATATATGGGTTTAAAAAACTAACTCTTATGATATATTAGGTGTTTGAACCTACTAATAATCAAATGAATGCTTCAACAATAACAAACAATGAGCATGTCATATATTTCAGGTACATGTATTTTAATTCTTCTTTACTGAGTTTTCTCAAGTGCCTCTGCAAAAACTGTTTTATTGAATCTACTAATAATCAAATGAATCCTTCAACAATAACCAACAATAAGCATGTCGTATATTTCAGGTACGTGTATTTTAATTTAGAATTAGTTATTATATTTCTTTTCATTGTTATTTCTTAAAATCATTTGTCTGTACAGTGACAGATCTGTAGGGTGGTACTTGGATCATGAACATAGAGATTCGTATAGCGAAATAACATTCACAAACACTAAAAATTGTCTCCCTTGAATGCACAGCAATATCTTCTAGGCCTTTTTATTTTTTATGCAAATAAATATTGAAAAATGATTTCCGAGAAGTATATCACATAATACCTGAAACCGCGCTTAGTGGGTTTGCACAAAGATAAAATAGAAGGCGTCAATTTTTAAGGTATGTTTCATTATGTCTCTTCAATCTGCATTTGATTTCAATTTTCTAACCTATTTTTTGCACTCAAACTTATTTCTCTGTTATTCCATAACTTAAACAAATAACAATAGTGAATGGGTAATGCACGTCTATACAGAGCAAATATAAAAACCTGAGGTTGGGGGTGGTGGGGATCCTATGGTGAAAAGACACCCCCAACATCTTCAGTGGGGGAGGTGAGGAAGAGGTTGCATCGGCTGAGTGTTCATGGAATTTTGATCAGGAGTCGTAACATTTCATTTTGGTAATTTACTTTGTGAAAAAATGAATGATTCAAATAAATTACACATTTTCATTTAATGTTTATTCATTGCACTAATATCTTGGATTGATTTTTTCACGCACATCTCCTTAGTTTCATTACTGTTTTGACAGGATTGGTGTTATCTATGGGAGGAAACTTACAATGATTGATACTGAGTATGGTTAGATTATGAAAATGCACCATGTAGGTACGTGTATTTTAATTCTTCTTTACTTTGAGTTTTCTCAAGTACTTCTGTTAAAGCTGTTTAATTGTTTTTGTATACATCGTTATTTTTTTTCAGGGTTCTGATTTGTTTGGAGGAGAAAATATATGTATTTTATTTAAAAAATAATAATTTACGGCGTCGGTTATTTTAAAAACCGACGCCGAAAGTTTGTTATTGCGTCGGTTTTTCAAAAAACCGACGCCGAAAATCCTGTTTAAATTGGTTTTCCGCGTCGGTTTTTAGAAAAACCGACGCAGAAAACCGATATTTCGGCGTCGGTTTTATATAAAACTGACGCCGAAAACCTAGTCGACTATATTTTCCGCGTCGGTTTTTTAATGAACCGACGCGGAAAGTTTAATATTGCGTCGGTTTTTCAAAAACCCGACGCCGAAAATCCTTTTTAAATTGGTTTTCCGCGTCGGTTTTTATAAAAACCGACGCCAAAAACCTAGTCGACTATATTTTCCGCGTCGGTTTTTTAATGAACCGACGCGGAAAATAATGTCTAAATGTAGCTTCGGCGTCGGTTTTATAAAAAACCGACGCCGAAGCTCATAAGAGAATTATTTTTCACGTCGGTTTCTATGAACCGACGCGAAAACTGTATTTTTAACGTCGCCTATAAAGACGTCGGTTTATAACCGACGTTAAAAATTAAAAAAAACCGACACGAAAAAGTGTTTTTGCACTAGTGATGTTCTGAAGATTGAAAAAATGTCCGATATGAGCTCAAATAAATAACTAATTGTTATTGAAAGGTAATAAGTAATATAAAAGGAATAATATACTTGAAAAATATTCTTAATAAATTATAAAGTATCTAAAGTTTATTATTCAGGAAAAACAAGGAACATACGAGCGATTCAAGTCGGACAACGAGGTAAGGGATTATAATCTCACTTTTAATTCGGGGAGATTCCCATTGTTCACCACTTATTTATAGCATGTGGTGTATTGTGCACTGACACTGGATATATATTATCATGATTCAATTTATATTCATGGTATTCCATGATTCATTTGGTCGGTAGTAATTTTTCATCATACGATTCGATTGAATACAACAAGGTAAGGGATTCTTATCTCACATTTAATTGTGCAAGAATTGCATTGATCACCACTTATTTATATCATATGGTGTATTATGTACTGAAAATGGATATATATTATCAATATTCTATTTATATTCATGGTATTCTGTGATTATTTTTGTGGTTAGTAATTTTGGGTCTCATGAGTCGATTGAATACAACGTGGTAAGAGATTTACATCCCACTTCCTATTCCTGTGAGATTCATGGTATATTTGACACTATTTCATTTTGAGTGGTGTATGTACATACCATGATTGTACTATTTGTGAAATATAATTTAATTTATAGGAATTTACATATTAATTATATGATCTTTCTTTTAGGGGGTGTTCATTTTGAATGTTACCAAATCGGTAAGGGAACCTTTCACCCTCCTCTTTTAAGTAATGACTTCCTTTATGATATGACTTATAGTTCCATTTTATTATGTGGGGGATTTTTATTATATATCTTTACTAATTTCCATTTAATTTTTTAATGATTAAAGACACTTTTTTCTCTCACTAATTTATTTTTTGAATTTTTATGTGATGCCGTTAGGCTGCCGAATTTTTGTAAAAGAAATCGCACTTTCTCTTTATTTTCACGTTTTCTTTCCATGTAGTGTTTCATTCAAATATCCACACCACCATAATATTTATTTTTATTATGTAACTAATATTAAAATGACTCATTTATTGATGGGATATCCTTGTCCCCTCTATTTTCAATGTTTTCTAAAACCATTTTATATAGCTGTTATGATGCAGACATTTCTTCTCAAAATTTCTCTCTCTTTATCTCATTAAATTCTCTTGTTTTTTATGTGAATACCCAGACCTATTTAGATTGTATGGGGGTTCAAAAATACAAATAAATAAAATATTTTATTCTATAATTTATATACATATAACTCTCACTCTCTTTACATGGGTTACAATTGACATAATGATATTGTTTTTATAAACTTTTAAAACGTCACGATCTTGAAATGAAACCTATTTATTTTATTCTACATGGGTTATTTATGAAATTTTTGATTATGATATCTGTGGATAACAGGAAATTAACAACATATTAAAGGTGAAACATGATAGAGATCCAATTAATTGGGTAAAGAATTTATCTCTAGAGATGAGAAGTTTCACAATACCTTGGTGAATAACTTTGGTAATTTTTATGACCCCTTGGGGATATACCTTGGTAATATGTTCATCAAATGTCTAAATAAAATGATGTAGCCACATATTCTAGTTATAAATCATGTTATTTTTATTATTATATTTATATTCTTCCATTTCTCAAGCATTTATTATTTATATCATGTTTTTATTAATATTTCTTAAGATGACATATCAATTGTTTCACTTGTTTTCCTTACTGAGCCTTTTCCTCACCCTTTCCATTGATGTATGTCTCCAGGTTATAAGATGCATTAATTTTACATAATATGAACCTATGATGAATCCTTACAAATGTATTGTAAGGATGTTTTATGTTTTTTTCATGTATTATGTTCGATATTTCCAAGACACAATACATAAAAGATCCTCTATTTGTAAAATGTAATAAAAGGTTATGTTATAAAGTGGAGGGATTCCATAGTTGTTATCAATGGATAGATTAGTTATTTATATAAATTAGTCTATGAAAACTTTATGAATAACCCTATAGAAAAGATTAAATATAGGAAAAACTTCCTGGAATTTTGGTGAGTATGGAGTAAGTGTTTTATCAAGCAAATAAATCCCTGTCTGGATATGAGCATAACTATGTTAATGTGTTGGGATGAAAATGAAATGTATAAGAAAAACTTTAAGGTTAAAACATGTTAGGGTTATTTTTGAGTTTTATATAAAGGACAACACGCATACCATGTGACAACCCATCGTGTCGGAAAAAGATGTAGGAATGAATCCCATAACCAAAGTGCTATTGGGTTTTATCGTCTACCACTGGACTACAAGAAGTCCTTGGTTAGTATGACTTATTATTTTTAGTTAAATGATTTTATGGATCAAGAATAAAATGATTTTGGGAACTTATGTTTTATCAAATTGATGTCCTTAATATAGGAAAATGATTTGGTGATTAAATGATAAAGGTTATTTTCTCTTTTGGAATACAATATGCCTATGGAAAATAAAATACTACAAGATTTCATTTGTGGAGTAATAGTTGAATTTTTTATTTTGTAAGAATATATATATTTATTGTGGAAATATAGTGATTTGGGTTATTTCTGGAAAATGATTAACCTAGTATAGAGAATATGGTATTAGGTTAATTACTCATTAGTATGAGAGTTTAAGAGTAGTAAATGTTATTTGGAGATAAATGTTAAGATTTATTATGGAAGACTATTTGACTAAATCCTTCCGAGTTTTGGGTTTCAATCACAGTTTGGATTATATTGAACAATTTTAAGTACAATTGTGTATTGAATGGTCTTTCTTGAACTTTGGGTACTTTTTGATGAATTTTGGAGATTAATCGTGGTATTTATTTTTACAAAGGATTATACTTTTAGGGATTATATGATCTCGTAATAACCATTTTGGTTTTAGATGTTGTCTAAAGACAATGGAAATATATAGTTTTTTCTTTTATGGATTATGTGATTCTCTAGAAGATTATTATTTTGCTTTTTATGGGACAACATATTTTTGAATGCTCATTGTCTGGAGAAAAGATTAGTTTTGGTAGAAACTTATTAAAGGATGAAACTCTACTTGAAGGTAAGTATATTTACTTGTGTTTTTATTCCATGTAGTAAATTAATTCCTCAAAATTGTGAAAAGTAATGTAAAACAAAAACATTGTTGGTTTATGTTTCCTACTCAGTAATCAAAGACCGTTTAACACATCATAATTTTGTAATTTTATAGTGGTTAACTTTCTCTTAATCATGTTTTCGATCACACTCCATCAGAACTTGACCATTTATTTTCTCTTCCATATGCATGTTTTCCTACATGGAATCCTAGTATGGGTTTAATTAGTTGACTTTTTTACTTCTCATTCTTTCTATTAATGTGATATTTTTACTGACTCTTTTTGTGATGTGAGACTTTCAGTGATGTTTCCAAGATAAATTTTAAAATTGCAAGGATGCAATTTCCAAAAATGTGGGAAGAATTTAACATCCTAGGAAAATAAAGAAAATGAAATTTACATATTTATTAATATTTATTAATAAAATATCAGTATTATTTTAATGGTTATTCTATATTCAATGGCGTACCTGACATGCAACAACAGGTTTTTTGAGATCTTACGTTGCACACTAGTAACAAAATAATATTCTTTTAAATGGTAGTTAACACCTACCCATTGTATTGGAGGGAATTAATAGAATTAACATAAATATGATATTATATGTTTGTTAATTTTTTTACATTCATCCAATAAATGTTAGAGGCTTAAAATGAAAATGAATCTAATTTTAAGCATAATTTACTTTAAAAGGAAGATTTATCACCTTTTGATGGTGAACTCTTTTTAAATATTGTTTTTTTCAATTTTACATATTATATTTGAAAAAATAATTTTCATCTTTATAATTGGGAGATAAAAATTTAATTTGGATGAAATTTTGATATTTTTCTGATAATGTTAATTTTTAATGAATAGTAAAATATGCTGTATTTTAATTCAAAACCACCTTTTAATATAATTTATTTTTATAGTTAGATTATATTTTTAATTGTTTTTAAAGTTTAAATAGATTATATTTTTACCATTAAACCCAATTTTGTCCATTGGATGTAATTTCAATTTGAAATTTAACCTTAACAAGTATCAATCTTTTGAGGATTATTATTTCTTAAAAACACGTTTTTTGTTTTGACGATGGGAATTAATTATAAAATTAATTAATTCAACTTATATGTTTTGAATTTGGTAAAATAGACATCATTTTTGAATTTAGAATATCAAATTTATCTTAGAGTGATTTTTTGGAATTTTTATTGAAAACCTTCAATTTTTTATGAATAGTGAAACCACTATGTAGTAGTTAGAAAATGAATTTTCATTTAAATGAAATTTTACTGCTTCTGTGAATCGAATTTCAAAAAATAAGACATACATGGTTTACGTTAGTAAGTATAATGTGGTTCAATGGGATCAAAATAATATTTGATAAGTCGTAACTTTTGACTTTTATTAACCACAATTAAAGGTAATTAGGTAATTTAAGGTAAAAATAATGGTATAATAATAATAAATTACGTTTACACTTGTCTTATCCTATTCGATGAGTACTGGAAGACCAAGAAAATCCATGGGTCAATTTTGGGGCCCCATGGAGCCTCTTGGGTAAGATAATGACGTTTATAACTTTTTATTTAAAGTAAAAATAAAAATTTCATAAACATATATTGTTTTACTAAAACAATTTTTAAATGGGGTTATATAAGTTATAATTTTAACTATAAATATTCATTGAAAATATAAAATTATTTCCTACATAATGGTATTTTTTATATAATTTTTAGACACAAAATAAATAAAATTATTTACGACACAATGATGATGTCGTGATTACGTCATTAATAGATGATTTAAATAAATAATTAGATAACAAATTAAACAATATCCAAAACATGTCCAATTTTTATTGGATGATTTTATTTATACCATGGGACACCTTATCTTATAATTTACTGATTTTTGGACCTTTAGAAACCGAACATCATTATATAATAAAGTAATATTTTCAAACATTCCAAAAGAGCCACTCCTCTCCCTTATTAAAATCCCTCACTTCATACCCATTTCTCACACTTATCAAGCCCTTGGATCATCCATCCTATACTCCAATAAGCTCACATGATCCCTCTCTTCATCTTAGAAGCTATACCTTATGCAGAAAAGGATTTTCATCTCACTTCTTATTCTTGTGAGATTCATTGTATATTTGCCACTATTTCCATTTGTTTAGTGTATTTACTACCAATTATTGTACTCTTTTTGTAATATTATTTAATTTATAGGTATTTTCATTTCATTATATGATCCTTATTTTATGGTGTGTGTGTTTTTAATGTTACCAAATCGGTAAATCAACCTTTCACCCTCCTCTTTTAAGTCACGAATTCCATTATGTAATACATTATAGTTCCATTTTATTATATGGGTATTGTTCTTATATATATTTACTATTGTACATTTCATTTACAAATTATGAGAGACCCTTTCTGCTCTCAACAATTGATTTTATGAATTTTTAAGTAACGCCATTAAGCTCTCGAATTTTCGTAAAAGAAATCACGCTTTCTCTTTCATTTCAAGTTTCCCTTTCATGTGGTGTGTCATTCAAATATCCATGCCACGATCTTCTTTCTTTTTATTCCTTACCTCTTATGAAAATGATTCATTTTTATGGGAAACCCTTGTACCCTCTCCTTTCAATGTTTTCTAATACCATGTTATATAGCCGTTAAGTTGCAAATATTTCATCTCAAAATTTCTCTCCCTTTCTCTCATGAAATTCTCCTGTTTTGTTTATGTGAATACACATACCTATTTCAATTATATGTGTTTTCATAAATACACATAAATGATATATTTTATTCTCTAAATGACATATATATAACCCTCTATCCCTTTACATGGGTTAGAGTTAACCTAATGATCTTGTTTTTAAGAAATTTTAAAACGTCACGATCTTGAAATGAAACCCATTTATTTTATTCTCCGTGGGTTATTTATGAAATTATTGATTATGATCTATGTGTCTCACATGAAATTAAAGACATAATAAGGGTGATCCATGATAGCGCTACAATGCATTGGGAAAATAATTAATCTCTAGAGATGACAAGTTTCATGATACCATGGTGAATAACCTTGGTAATTTTTATGACACCTCGGGGATATATATTGGGGATATCATCATGAATGTCTAAATGAAATGTTGTAGCCACATATTAATGTTATGATTCATGTTTTTTTATTATTATATTCCTATTCTTCCATTTCTCATGCCTTTATGATTTATATCATGTTCTTATTAATATTTCTCAGGATCACATGTCAACTATTTCACTTGTTTTTCTTACTGAGCCTTCTGCTCACCCTTTCCTTTGATGTATGTCTCCAGGTAATGAGATGTAGTAATTGTACAGAGTATGAACCTATGATGAGGAATTAAAAGTTTATTATAAGGATGTTTTATATTGTTTTCATGTATTATGTTCCTAATTTCCAAGACACTAGACCTTAAAGATCATATTTTTGTAAAATGTAATGAAAAGTTATGTTATAAAATGGTAGGATTCCGTACATCAATCCAAGAAAACTTTACTCCCTTCTGAGTTAGCTTTGTAGGAGGGTTGGAAAATCTTGAGAAATTTCTCACAAATCGTCGATAATATCCAGCTAACCCCAAGAATCTAATGATATTCGTTACCGATGTTGGCCTCGACCATCCCTCAATTGCATCTATTTAGGATGGATCCATAGATATCCCATTTCATGGGATGATATGGCCCAAGAATGAGACCATCTTTAACCATAACTCACAGTTTTTGTACTTTTCATATAGATTATCATTCCACAAGGTCTCTAGTATAGTTCATAGGTGCTCCTCATGATCCTCCATGGTTTTGGAATATATCCGAATATCATCTATAAAGACTACCATAAATTTGTTGAGGTAATCTATAAAGACTCTATTTATCAATTTCATGAAGATTACTACAGAAATAGCGAGTTCGAAAAAAATTACTATGAATTCATAGTCCTCGTATCCTGTACGAAAAGAATTATTCAGGATATATTCCTTCTTTAACCTTACTTGATAATATACCTACCACAAATCCACCTTGGAGAAGTATTTTTCTCCATGCAGCTGATCGAATAAGTCATCAATTTGTTAGAGAGGATAATTGTTCTTTATCGTGATTTTTGTTAAGCTCATGATAATCAATGCAAAGGCAAATTGACCCATCCTTCTTCTTGACGAAGAGGACTGTTGCACCCCATGGTGAAGAACTTGGGCATATAAACCCTTTATCTAGATTCTCATATAGTTGATTCTTCAGCTCCTGAAGCTCCACAACAACCATTCTATATGGAGTCTTGGATATTGGCAACTCCACAGGTATAAGAACAATTGAGAATTCAACATCTATTCTAGGAGGAAGACCAGACAATTCCTCGGGAAACACTTCAGCAAATTCACTCACAATAGGCATGAATTGAAGGATGTTTTCCTCCTTAGACTCAATCATCTGATCCGGATACACATTCTCATAGGGTAGTAATATCCATGCTTGAGATTATGAACCTAATTAAGACTCATCTTCCTCCTTTCACATGTATATAATTGCGGACCGATTCTCCACATGGAGTCTGATTTCCCTCTCATGGAAATTTATTTGGGCTCTATATAAGGAAATACAATCAATGCCAAGAATTTCATCAAATTCCACCAGAGGGAGTATGACGAGGATCACTTGGAAGATCAATATAATGATTATGACAGGGGAGGAGTTATATTCAGGGGATGCAATGATTGACCCATTTTTTGTACTCCCCAAAATCATTACTTCCATGATTTTTGGTGGTCTTGGGATTGTTCTACTATACATTCAGGATATAAAATAATGTATAGAACCGGAATCAAAAAGTACACACTCTATTCATGAATCAATAACTAGTGTACCTATCACCACTTCGTTGTTGGGGTTCACTTATGCAATAGTGATGGAAAAATCTCTACCTTGCTTCTTTGGAGGTTTTTGGTTTCCTTCGAAAACCCTTGGCTTAGGGAACTTATTTTCAATATGCCCTAGATCTTTGTAGTTTTAGCAATGAACAACGCATTGTGGTTCAAAAGGAGCATTTCTATCCTCTATTGTAGCCACTGGTTTTTCTTTTCGGTAGTTAGTAGCTACGTGCCCTTATCTTCCACACATAAAGAATATCCTTGTCCCCTTTATGAAATTTCAGGGGTGCTTATTTCTGCACCTTTGGAAAGTGGGGTGATGGATCTTCTTAGCACCTTTGGGTTTATCCATAAGACTACTATAAATGAAGTCCACCTTACTTTTCTTATCGCCATGATACCCCAGAGATTCTCTGATCTCCATTTCAACATTGAGGGCACATCAGGAAATTTCCTCATAGCTGTCAATGTCAAGGATCACCATCACTTTCCGTAGGATAGGATTCAGCCAACCAAAAAAGCAGCCAACCTTGCAATCAGGGGAAACGACAAAGCCAAAGGCATATTGTGCAAGCCTTGTGATGTTTCCCTCATACGCTCTAACACATTTGTCATTTTTTTCATGAGGTCAAGGAATTCCCTTTCCATCTTAAGTCGTAGGGTGCGTAGAAAATATTAATCAAACAACATCTTCCAGAAATCCTACCATTCCAATGCATCGATCTCATCCTTAGGCTTCATATTTTTGATCAACGCCCCCCATTGATCCACTTCACCCTCCATATGATAAGAATACAAGAGAACCTTATCTTGTTCAAAACATGGAGGGATGTAGAAGATCTTTTCAATGGAGTTTATCCATTGTTCAGAGATTGAGGGATCAGACGATCAATTAAAAGTTGGAGGCCTTTGTCTCATGAAGCTCTCGATAGTGACTTTTTCTTTCTTAAGGGGGGTTGAACGTTCCACTTGAACCATGTTTCTATTCAATGCTTGAGTTAACTGAGAGAGAAGTGTGGCAATGATTGAAATTACCACTCCCATCGGATTGGGAATCTCAATAGAAGAGTCATCAAATTGATCTTCACATCGGTTGTTATCCTGAGTCCTCCTATTACATGCCATTGGCTGGAATAAAGGAATAGTTAGGGGTAAAAAATAATGGGTAATCCATGGAAAATATTGATTACTTATAAATAACTTTTATTTCCTTATCTTATGAATCCATAAGCTTCAATCTATTATATCCATGATCTACTTTCTAACATATATTCTCAGGGGAATTTTTTTAATTCCCTTAATAAGGATTCATACTAAGCTTGTGAATTTACTAAAGAATATCTTCCGAGAGTGTCGTAACAAAGACTGCATAAAGTCTCGTTTTTGTGCACTAGTTCGCACTCGAGTCTATGTCAAAGCGGTGTTTTTAGGTTTTACCCTTAGGATATATCTATGCCAGAGCCACCTCTACCTGCTCGTATCTAGATAGTGATGTATTTTCTTGATAAACAACTTACTCAATACTCACCAATACTTAGGGAGATTTTTATTCTACTTTTTCTTGTCTCTATGTCTTCACTGGGGTTTTCTATTCCTAATCTCAAAAATAACTAATCCTATCCTATGATACCAACTATAACAACATTTATTTTATTACACACTTAAACATGATTTATTACATAAACATCACATGATACAACATAGAAGATGAAGAGGTATAGTGTATATGGGGCTTAGGATCATTACATAATAACATAAAATAGGAAATACAACATATTTATTGAAAACCTCCTTTACATGACCACAACATTCCCTCATACTTAGCATTGAATGGGATAACCTGAGGACATGCATAAGAAAAGGGTGAGATATAAACCCCAATAACGGAATAAACATGGAATAAGATGAGGAATACAATACATGTGAGACAATAGGAATATCAATGGAGAAAAAGAGAATCATGAACATAATGTAATGATAACCCATGACAAACATAATGTGGAAATGTTGAAACAACACTTATAATGAAAGTATCATGAGCCAAGGCTCATTGCACATGGAGCCTGAGTAAACCCTCATTGCACTTGAAGCTCGAGTAAACCCTCATTGCACATGAATCACGAGTGAACCCTCATTTCACATGAGTTAGCATGATTCAACACTCAGTTCACATGATGTATCATGATACTATGCATTACCCAATGCATTGGAGTGCTATCAGGGAGCACCTTTCTTAAAAATTGCATTTCATGCATAAGTGTGCCACATGGATCATATAACATGGAATCAATCAACATCATAAGTTATTATAGGATTAAGTAATTGATAATAAATAAAAAAATTACCATTCAATATGTATATGTTCATAAAGGTTAATACCCTTTATAGATACATTGGTATTGTATTCACTACACAATGATCATGGCTTGGAAAAACGCGGTGCAATTTCTACAGAATAACGGCATGACATAAGGAATCATGAAAATGGTTGATGAGAGAGAAAAGGGTGAATCATGAAATTTATATGAAATGGAATGTAAGGGGATCATATAGATACATTTACCAAAAGAATTAATGGAATATAGATTCATAATACAAAATAATTACTTGGTTGTAAAAGAGGAGAGAGAAATACCTCACAGAATTTCCGGATGGTAACAGGTGTACATGGGAAGGATTATTGAGAGGGAAAGGGGTATAATATTATACAAACATAATTGGGGCAGTATGGGGGAGGTGAAAAATCATACCACCAACATTTTTAATTGAAAAAAGGGCATACAAACTTAAAGAAAATTGGACAAAAATGAGAAAGGATGAAATCCATTACTTGGAAGTGTGATCCCAAAGGATTGGGAGAGGCTTGAAAGAGGATTCATGGGAACTTGGGTCACCTTGGGAGGATTCTAGAGAAAGGAGGGTAGGGGTTTTTTCAACTCCAAAAGTGTTGAGTGAAGAGGAAGTGGGATCTTGGGTGGGTTTATATAGGAAAGGTGAGGGAATTCTTTATTATTTAGGTTTGGGACACCTCAGATTAAATTAATCTAAACCGAAAACCAAAACATGGTTTTTTCCCATGGATTATTCCAAGGGGAAGTGAAAAAAAAATACATTATAATGACAATTCACTAACTTCTTAAAATAATATGGTTGCTTATGTGGAGGTGAGTCACACTTTCAAGGAAAATAATTTAAAAAGACAAAATGTTTTATATGTCTTGGAGGGTCCACTTATGCTTTGTAAAATAAATCAAAGAAATCTAAAATCACATTATTTTAATGCTAAAATATATATTTTCCTAAAATAATGTTTATTGTAAATTATTACATCACTATTGGGTCATTATGATTTCATAAAACACATTATTTATTTAAACGGTATTTAATTTTTACCAAAAAATTCAGTTGTCTTAGAAAATTATGAAAACATTACCGTTTAATAATTTCAATGTACTGATTCCAAAAATAATATTCATTTTATCAAAATAATTTTATAAATATGTGAATTTTTACTTTTAAAATAAAAACTGACATTTACAAAAAATTCACGTGTTTTGACAAAAACAGTTTTCAAACCTTAATAAAAATTACAAATGCATTCATAAAATTATATGATAATTTATATTTAACAAAATGTAATTTAATAATAATATTTTATTAAACTATTATTTAATTCAAAAATACATTAATTCATCAAAATAGATTTCTTAGTTGAATATTAATTAAAAATACTATTTGTTCTTTAAAAACAATTTACAAAGTAACAACAATAAAATTAATGCACAATATTTATAAAAAAATGCACACAGTCAAAGTGCTTGGGTCATGTAACATAACTCTTTATAACTCCTGCATAAGACCGAAGGGTAAGGTGTGAGATGGTGACATACTCTTGGGGTTTCTTAGATAACATCTCTTAGGTAGTAATCACTATTAACTTCTACTTCTCCCGTTGTCAATTCCGCTCGAGCTTAACCTATTCAAGCTCGGATTGGGCTTGGTGAAGAGCGAAGACAAATGAAGCCACCTTCTTTCCAAGCTCTAAAAAATGGGTTTCATATAGGGAAAGTCTACCAGATGGGGCCATCACTTCCTTTTTCTGAGTAAATTGTATTTTTTAAATCCCTTTATTTATACTAATTATGCGATCACTGCTCAACAGCTATACTATCAATGGTCACAATTCATAATGGTATTTTAAAATCCAGAAACATAAAACCAATGATGTCCACATTTTATATAACCATAATAAGATACTTAATTAGATCAATAGGAATTTTCATTAATGAATGTCGGGGTTGTTACAAAACAATATTGTAGTTTAAAGGAATTAAAAAACTAAATGATAATTTCCTTACCGCATGAAAATAGTTACATGGAAAAGTCCTTTCATAAATCCCAAAAAGATACAATTAAAACTATATGGAATTTTATTCATATTATGAATGAAACATATGTACCCTATTCTAGTTCCAACACCGAAATAATCAATCCTTGACATCCATCTTCATGGGGGAATATTCCTTATGAATCCACATACATAATTCAACTAGGTACATATTTTTTACACCATATGTGTCACTAGTATATCTAATTTTGAGTTTAATTTATATATGGAAGCATTAATGGTGTTCCTGAGTACCATTGGTTGAAAGGGGGACATCTTGGGAGAAAGACTAGGATTTATAGTTAGCTCATAGTTTTTCAAAACATTGTGGTAACCATGTGGTAACCATGTAGAGCATGCTATAATTTTCATATTATGTTTTCAAATTATTTGGGAATAGTTCGGGAAATGTTTTTAAAACTATATGACACCCTTTGAGAAATCATATGAACTATTTTGGGTGGTTAGTGGAAAACGTACAACTGGGACATAGTTTTACAAAACATGGAGCTTTGTACAGCTATAGATAATGAATAACGAAGATCTCACCCTCATTACTCTATGGTTTAAACTTTTATTTAAGGTGTTTTGGCTTCAGATAAGTTTTATTCTCCCAAATATCTTCTTCTTTTAAACTCCTCAAGCCTTATTCCTTTCTTTTTGGGGATATGTATAATCCTAAGAGAAATTTTGGCCAAATATAGGGTATAAAATGGGGGTTTTAGTTTTATGTTATGCGACATAGGTTTTTGGGGAATGGTTATACCTCTAAATGTGGTCTTTATCAGGGGAGACAATCTTTAGAAAAAATATGGGGTTTGTGTCTATATTTAAGGGCATCATCAATGGCATGCCATTTAATTTTTAATCAATTTTTTTTATTTTGTTTAAATTTCCATTTTAATGATTTATTCTTGGTGGTAATTCTATGTTTTTTAATGTATTTAATTAAAAATTTGGATGTTTAATATGGGGATTTTAAATGAGTGTAGACTGTTTTTTCATTAGGTGTATGTTAAAATTGATGAAAGTGTTTTTATTAGTTTCAAAGGATATATAAATTGGTTTTTGAAATGGTTTACCTCTATTAAAGGTTTTTTTGGTAAATTGGTCTTGCTTTGTTGTGAAATGAATTATTTTATAGAAATATTTATAAGGTCACTTTCTAATAGATGTGCTGGCATGGAGTAGAACATGCGTTAATCATATTGCAAGTGAGAGGTTTCTTCATGGGATAATGTGAGACTTTAGAGGGGGGACTATAGGAGCCTACTTTTCATTCCAAGGGACCAAGTGATCTATTGGGCAGGAAGACCATGTGAGATTCCATGTTAATTTTTGAGAGACTAAGTGAGGTATTGAGTTTGGATTAGGGAAGACAATGAGAGATTGAATTTCCTAGCTTGGAAGAATAAATATTTACTAACTAATGACGTGAATAATGGTTATAGAGCATGGTGAAAATTACTCATGATGTATTTTTTATATGATTTAATAGATTTATTGGTTCCAAGTTGATTTTATGTGATTTATTATTCCAATTTGTTCACTTTATATTAATATGGTTGTATGATGTTGATGTTATTTATCACCTTTATTATTACTTCTTGGCTCTATTCAGAACACAATTCCTTGTGAACTTTTGTATTTATTTGAGCCATGTTTTTAAATTGTTCTGGGAAACCATGTTTTTAGAAGGAAAACCAAAAGGAATTTATAGGTGTATTTAAAAATGATAGGTTTTCAACGTGGTTCAATTTTGAAATAGTTTCAAAATAAATTATTGTTTTTCAGGGGTAATGGCCTAAATATATTCACGGTGGTATCTTACAAGGATTCTTAACTCACACCTTTGTTGGAATCTTTTTTTTTGTGTTTGTAGTTTTCGTTCTTAAATTACATAGTTAAAGGCAAGGGAACCATGTTCCTCGTTGGGTCTTCTTAACTACTATCATCTTTTTTTTTGTGGGGGAGATGTGCTCTCATAGAGAATGGCTCATATAGATTAATTTGTGGTATTTTATTCCCATAGGGATGGATGCTTGTGAGTTTTTCAGATTTTTACACTCTCTTCATGTTTTCATTTATTTTTATTTTTTGAGATACTAGGTATATATATATGGAATGCTATGGATTTTTTTCGTTCTATGGTATGTTTTGGGTTTATTGTGTTATATTATATTATACAATTGAATATAATTATAACATTGTGTTCCTCACATTTTATGGATGGATCATATCAGTTTACTTGTAGTAAATGTTATCACAAATGATAGTTTGTTATGCATACTACTTTTTTCCAGCCCTGGGAGATAAAGAATGTGCTTTAGGCCATATAGTAGGATATATTGGGTGAAAAATTGAGAAAAATATTCTAGTTAGTTAAAAAATAGTATCATAGGGTGGTATCTATGATTATGTGGAAGATGGGATCTAGGAATATTGAAAATTGAGAGGTACGGACATGGGAATTCCTAACATAAACTTCTCTGTGTTGAATCTTGGGTTTACATGGATGGTATGGGAATCATGGTTATGTTTTGTGATTGTTAATAGGTTTTTTTAATTATGATTTTACTCCTTTTCATTTTAGGTTTCTTTTGATTTCAATGTTGATGGTTTCATTGTAATTTATGTGCATTGAGATTGAATTAATCTTGTTGAAGATTATGTTTGGTGTCTTGTATAAAATTCCATCCAAAAGAACCTCATTCAGGTATATAGAGGGTTATATAATAAATGAACTATTGGAAAAACCTCATATTATACTGGATTTGTTGGAGTCAGTTATTCATATGATACAAACCTTGGGTCATGTGGGTGGTCATTAATAGTTATGTACTATGGAACACACTCAAGAGTTTTTGAGGTAGAATCCAAAAGTGTTCCATAGTATCAAGTGTACCAATTATCCTAAAGAGTAGATGGATATTATTTTTTTATCTTCATGTTCCTGAATACGAATAATTCCATTAATGTTGTATTCCATATTTATGTATCGGATGGACTGGGTAGGAAGTTATGGGAGTCTATTTTTATTTTGGGGAAACATTAGGATATCATGTGGACAACAGTAAAGGTGTTTTTTAATTGGAAATTATATTAGGAGACCATGAGAGTGATGAAGTCCTATGAGTTTATGAATATGGAGAATGAAGATAATTTATTGATGGATTATGTAGCAAGATACTCTGAGATGTTTTATGTTTCTCCAGCTCTCCTAATAAATTATTACATTAATTATCAGAGTATGGAGTTGATTTTGAGGTAAGAGATTAGATCTATTCTTATTATTATATATATTCAAACTGATTTAGATGATGTTGGAAAGACCAAAAGGTAGTAGAATATTTGACTGGTAAAATAGGTCTTAGTTGGGTCCCTTTAATGGAAGGTATCTATATTTATTGATTTGGATCGAAGAAGAATTGGAATGAGTGTCACTGAAGTAGTGGCAATAGTTCTATACATTCTGTAGGTTTAAAATAAGTGGATCCTATGGGGTATAAACCAGTCATTTATTATCAGTGTTGGAAGGCCGGATAAACCTGGCTGAAGTTCCAAGAGACTCTAAGAGTGTTCCATCAGTGAGTGTGGTAGGGGAATATCTAAAACTTTTATAAATTGGATTCATAGGGAATTAAGGTAGTATATTCTTTTTTAAATGGTCTCTCAAGTTTAGTAAGAGGCTTCTAAGGATACAAGATCTCATCATCATGAAAATTGGGATTCCCACAAGGGGAAGAGGTATGACAACCCATATCATTGTTACATATTAATTCATGAATTATTAAATAACATTTTACATAATAAAACCTTAAATATCAAGAGGCCTAGTATCTTTGGGAGATTAGGTATATAAGATAACATAATAAAATTGGGATACAATGTATTTATTATAAAATTTCATAACCTGATGTTAAATTTTATACACTCTTCTAAAACATCACGAGATAACTTGAGGACATACATATGAATAGGGGGAGATTTAAATCTGAATAATAGAATAATAATAATAATAATATGATTATTGTACTACATGTCAATCAATAATAATTTCAATGGGACATATAAGGGGTGAGAATTATAATCTTGAACAATAAGGCATGATACACCATGATAACATAATTAAAACATCGGAGTGTGGAAAAACATTAAACATGAAATCATAAGATGAATTCAAGGTTAAACCCCAAAAAATGATAACATAATATTCTTTAGAAAACCACACATGTACCATACATGGAATATAATGAGACTAAAACATTCCCCAATGTATTAAAGTGCTATCTGGGTGCACCCATCAAAATCAAATCTTATACATGAATATATGTTCCACAGTGATCATAAATATATGATCATATTTCCCCACACATAATTCCAGGATTTATGAGTGGGGAAAAGAAACAGGGATGTTAACAATAAAAATGTATAGTTATTTCTAATTCAAGACCATTGAGTGGAAATGAATATTTTTTTTGAAAATATAATGGGTTTTAATGGATAATCCCTACGATAATTTTTGCACCATAACAAGTGTACAAAATGAATAATGGGAGGTATTAAAGAGAAATAAATGGAGAAAAAATAAACTATAAATAATAAGGAAACAAATATGGATATGTAATAATTAGATCCAACCAAAAAATTAGGAATTAAAATGAATAAGAAAAAAATGGTTCTTGAATATATTTTTGGCATGAAAAAATCGTAGGATAATTTCGACAACATTATAGGCATAAATAATGAATCATTGAAGTGATTAATGAGTGTGAAAGGGGTATATAATCACTATTAAATCATAATGGATTTAATATGAATATCTTATAACATACCTAAAAATGAAAAATGAAGAAAAGGTAAAAAGAATGGAGGTTTATGAATAAAATGGGGGAGGGGATCCCTTACCTTGATATGGTGTTTCCAAAATCAAGGAAAAGGCTCATTTAAGGTTTTGGGGGAATTTTGGAGGGATCCGGATATATATTTCCTATATAATGATGTCATCCATGGGTTTCTATTAAAGATAAATGGGAGCATGGGAGTGTTTATATAGGAAAAGATAGGGGAGTTATTTATTATTTTCAAAACATGGGTCTTCGACTCTAAAAAATAATGTAACCAAAACCGCTACCCTACCAATGGTATTTACCGTGGTTTTCAGAAAAGAGGAATGGTTCTACTTTTTTTTATATGGTGATGAACTGAACCCATTAAAATATTACCCTTGGTGATGTCGAAGTGAGTCATGTTCATATATAATTATTTTAAAACCTTAATAGAGAGTATATGTTCTTATAGATTCATAATGGATTTATAAAATTTATTAAATAACCTAAATTTTTTTTGAATGGGGAAATATATTTTATTATGGATACATTTTATGGAACATTTTAAATAACTTTTGGGTTATTTATATATCATATTATGCACTATATATTTACTTAGTATTTCATTTTTACCCAAAACTATAATTATATATCTTAATATTAGGAAAAATTCACCCTTGGATAATCTATACAAGGTTGTTAATAAAATTATTTTATCAAAATAATTCATCAAAAATTCTAATTTACACTTTCAAATTAAAATCTCTATTTACTAAAAAAATACATGTATTTTTATTATAATTGTTTTCTTACGCTTATAAAAATTATTTTTGACATTATAAAATTATATTATCAAATATACTTAATAAATATTATTTCATAATAATATTATATTAAAATATAATTAGTTTTTAAAATTCATAAAATCTTCAAAATATTTTCAAAATAGAAATTTTTTATTACCCAAAAATAGAATTGCTGTTTTTCATATTGAAATATAAATTTAATAAAAATCATTATTTAATCATATAAAATTTAAAATAAATATGGAATAAATATAATAATTATTTTATATAAAATATTATATAAATATTTCTTCTATTAGGGTCGATATGTATCCCTTTATTAGACTATAGAACACTATAAGAATAAGGTGTGCGACAATGATATTTTCTTCCGGTGGTTCTATGAACATGGTTTTGGCCATGATATTAAGGAGATTGAACATCTACCAAAAATAGATTCTATCGTTTTTTTAGTTATAAAATATCATCTTGGATTGGTCTAGGAAAAATATCATATATTTAATGTCAACTAGAAGGTTTGATTAATTGGCTTCATTGGGTACAATCATACAAGATGAGACCATCACTTATTTTATCTCTACCAATAGAAATTATCATAACTATTATTTTATACTAATCATATGATAACTATTAAATTCATATATTTTCAAAAGATTTTATTCATAATTGTATTCCCAATATTAATGACTATAAATAAAGAATCACACTTGTTTTCGATAACCATAATACATAATAGAGAATTTATTCATATAAAAATGTAATTTAATTTATAAAATTTCAGGACATTTTATTATTCCCCTATTCAAAAATATCACCCCTGAAATATTATTTTCATATATTAAAATATATGAGGGTACATTTGATTCATTTCTTCTTATAGTTCCCAAGTCGTTTCCCAAAACATGTGGTTCCGCTACAATACTTTGACCCAGTGAGTTGTCCTTTTTTATAGAACATTCTCTATGTAATCCACGATCTTCACCCACTACTTCTCATATGATATATCATTCTAAAATTGAACCGCATATTTATTTAGTTCATCTGAGTGTTGTAGTTTGTACTTTCTCTATAGTGATACACAAAACAAATGATTTACTTGATATAGGTTTTGTGGGATTGCTATTTGATAGTCCACCACTGTATTTCGATCAAGTATCTGAAAGCGGATGATGAATCTTTTACTAAGAATTCCCTTATTCAAAAAACTCATGAATTTCTTCAGTGGATATATAAAAATGAGAAAATTACCTCGAACCTCAAACTCCAGGTCTCATAAATTATTTTCATCACAACTCTTTTTCAAATCAGAGAAGACTTGTTGTGCTAATAAATGATCTTGACATTTTCTACAATTTAATATTATAGTTTAGGACCCATCTATTTGTGTTCACTAAATTCCTCCTAATATGTAGGTTTTCTCCATCTATCCCCTTGTAGGGATTCTGAGCGAACAGTTTTTATGATTGAGAGGATGGTATTATTATATGTGAAATCGACCAGAGGAATATATTAATCTCATCCTCCTTTAATGTTCATCGATAATTATCTAAATATATATTATAGTGTATGAATATTACACTCTTATTATCCATTAAATTGGGTGTGACATGCTATAATAATGTTCAACTCATTATTTAGAGCATATTTGAGCCACCTTTAGAACATTGGGGTAAATATTAGATCTCGATGAGATACAATTGATAATAGTGTTCCATGTAGCCTCCCCACTTCTCTAATGTATATCCTTATCAGTTGATAAAGCGAGAAGTTCGATTGAATTAAGTTGAATTGAGGATGAATTGTTTGAATATCCACCACAACCTAAATAGAATTACATCGTCTTGATATATTCTGAAGATGAGTGACAATTTCAATGGTTCTATTTTCAAATTCGATATATGTATGGGTAACATTTGCATCACTCCCTAGCAATTTTTCCTTTCAACCCCAACTTGTTGACATAACAGACACCTTTATGTCTATTCGATGATCTCTTTCTTCACATTATACCACTAATATTACTCCTTGTTATCTTGGTACATCATTATTCACCATAGATAGATGGAGAAGGTTGATCTATGTTAATAATCCAACATGTCCTTCTTTAGCTTAGTATTTTATGGTACACATAGTCATGAACCAAATCTTACAACACCTTATTCATTAATTTGTATCTCTAAGGATTCCTCTTTTCTTATATCATTTAACACACATTGAATTTCCATATAATCTATTTCAGAATCCATTATCTTATCTATAAGGGAAGGTTGATCAATAATTTATGAAAGGATTGATGATTTCCCTTATTTTATGATTCACATGTACATCCTATTCATGCTTATAAATGTAGGATCTTTATAAATTATAATTAGTGTTAAGGTTACAAGATCCTTTCTACTTAGGTTATCTACCACATTATTTTATTTTCTATAATGTTAGTGGATTGATATATCCGAGTCCTTAATCTTGTAACCATATTATATGGGTCATACTAAACTCATTATATGTTAATAATACTATGTAATCATATGGTCTATAAATATTTTAGACATATCCTCATAGATATAATTCTTCTAAATTTTCAATGTGAAGTTCACTGCATCCAATCCAGTTCATGAGACTAGTGGTTAATATGAGCATAAGTGTTGGGATTATCCTCCTATTGAGCTATCTAAAACATTCCTCAAATTTATCTTTCTAGAAAAAAATGACTCATTTCCAAGTTAACTTAATTAGGAGGATTTAAAATCATTATATGTTTCACATAAACTGATGATAGTACCCAGCTAATCCATGGAAAAACTAATTTCCATCAAAGAGGTTGATATTTGAAACCCATTAATTTTTTATTTTTGGGAATTATCCATAGATATACCTTTTCAGTGACGACATTCCCTAGAAAGGTTACTTACCCCCCAAAAAATAACATTTTCTATACTTTTCATACATTTTTTCTTTCTAAATGGTCCTCAATACAACATTTTAATACTCCCCTTGTTTCTCTTTAATTGTTGGAGTATATACTAATATCATTAATAATGACTTATAATTTCTTATGTAATACATAAAGAGTCTAGTCGTTAAATCCAAGAGAATTTATAGAGAATTAGTGAGTCCAAATGGAATTACAATGAAATCTTGGTGTTTGTAACTTTCTTGAAAAGAATTAATGGGGATATCCACCTTATTCACCATTACATAATAGTATCCTGATCGAAGATGTATCTTATTGAAATAATAGGATCGATTTAGCTGATTGAACATGTGATCAGTTCATATTATAGGACACTTTTTCTATCGTGATCTTTTTGAGCTCACAATAATTGGTGAAAAATAAAATCAACCCTTCCTTATTCTTGATTAATAGTACGGGTTCTCCCCCTAGTGAAACATTTGGGTATATAAACACATTTTTTATATTATCCTATTGTTTTTTATATAGAACAAAATTTTCAAAAAAAAATTCTATATTGAGTCTTGGATATTGAAAAATCTCCATGTATAAGATCTATTTAAATTTTTACCACTTACCTTAGAGGAATACTAGAAAAGTATTTAGGAAACACATAATTGTAATCCTTAACAATGGTAGTGTATTCATGTATGATATTTTCTTTGTTCTAATTTTTTTATAAAGATACTATTTATCATAGGAAAATAATATCTACAATTTAAATTTTGGTACAAAATAAGCTTTAACTGCCCCCATTTACTTTTATAGAATCAGAGGGTTATTGCTGACACAAAGGGTGGTTTCCTTCTCCCAAAAATATATTTTTGGATAAATATAAGGAAATCAAATGCAAACACAAAATTGATTAAAGTTCCAATAAAGGGAGTATCAATTTTTTTAATGGGATGATCATCCAAAAAATTTGGATAGTGGAGCTATATACGTGACATTCAATATTTTTCCAATTGGCAATTTTAAATGATATGTCAACTTCCATGATATGTTTGGTTTTTTTAATAATTCCACTAAACATCTATGATACAAATACATTTATAGAAATTGAATTAAATACTAAATTAATTATTCTGTAATGAATATCTATAGAACCTATGACTAATTCATTGTCTGGATCCACCACATCGGTTGTGATGGAACATCCTCTACCTTTCAACCATGGAGGTTATTGGCATTGATTATCTCCAATAATCATTGTCTTAGGTTTGTGTTTCCCATAGTTTACATTATCCATATAGTTTAAGAATTAGATAATACGATGAGCATTCATTAGAGTATTCATCTCTTCGATTCCATTGGTGGGTTTCACCCAAAGAAAATCACTAGTTGGGTTCTCTTCCTTTATAAACCTAAATCATTTTCTCTCCCCCTTAGTAAAATTTTAGGAAGCATTATTCCACACAATTTAAAAGTGATATTCTTTAATTGATTTCTCTCATTAAATTTATCCATTATACCACCAAAATTAAAATATTCTATTTTCTTCTTGTCCCCATGGAATACATGAGATTTATCGATTTCCATTTTATCTTTGAGGAAAAATCAATTTTTTTTCATAGTTATCAATGTCTTGATTTTACAAGTATTTTCATAGACTGAGCATTATCTCACCAAATAATTTTACCACATTGAATTCAAGGTTAAGGACAAAGCTGGATGTTTATCATAAAATTCATGGGGAATTTTTCACCACACTTCATGATGTATTCATCATCTTTTTTTGATCAAGGGAAAGAAAATACCTCTCCATTTTATTTTGGATAGTGTGAGGGAAATATTTATTGAAAAATATTTTAATGAATTCCTTTTATCCCAATCCAACTACCTCTTCCTCATTCTTCATATTCTTGATCAATGCCCAGTAATTATAAATTTATCATTCCATATGATAAAAACCACCCAAAACATATCTTTATCAAATTATTAAATGATGTATAATATTTTCCCAAAAGAGTTGATCAAATTTTCACTAATTAAGGGATCAAATGATCCACTTAGTTTATGAGAAAATTGTAGAGTAAAGCTTTCAATTTTATCTTGTTATTTCTTAGGGAGATTTGGGATATCCAATTGATTCGAGTTTCTATTTAGATCATGATTGAATTTGGAATGTATAATCCTGATGTTTGTGATTCCAAATCTTATTGGGTAGGGAGTCCCATTTTGTTATTCATCAAAATTCCCCTCACATTTCATTTTCTTTAAGTTTATCTTAATTTCATCCATTGAATAAAATAATAGAAAAATTAGGTTTGAGTACTAGTATAATTTTGAAAAAATAATCTATGAACTATTAACAATAAAGGAATAACTCATAAATGATATATATTAAATAACTTGTGAATTTCTAGGGTACAATATAAGTTTTCTACGATCAATTTTGCAACATTTAATATTATGGGAACTTTGTTTTCCTGTAATAATATTTTTTAGTGAGGTGGCGAATTTCCCAAATTATATTCCAAGAAGTTTCAATATATTTGTATAGTAAGGTCCATTTTCATGAACTAGATACCAATCGATTCAAGTTCAATATGGTGATTTTGGGGGTATTAACACTTCGTAATCATGTTATAGATCCGCATCAACATATAGTATATAGAAATGGATGTATTTTATTTAAAAACAATTACTCTATAATTTACCAAAACATAGTGATATTTTTATTTTTTTAGTATTATCCCAATTACCTTCTACAAAGTCTTCATATCCTAATCACAATGAGAACAATACTTTTCTTTGATACCAACTATGAAAAATCTTGTATTTATTACTTATTAATTAATGATTTATTATATAATGTTTCACTTAATTCAACCAAGAATATTGATATTCCTTGTGTGTTTGTGAGATTATGGTTATAACATAACATCATAAAACTGGTATATAATGACATTATTGTAAACATACTTAACATTATCTTAAATGTTCATAATAATTATTAAACTACACAAGATAGCCTTCGGACATAAATACGAATGAGATTATCTCTAAATCCCAAAAAGGGAATAAAAAATCATTACATGATAAATGAACTACTTGTTATTTAATTGGATTTTTAATTGGATATAAAAGGAATGTGATTATTTATATTGAATAATGATGAATTACACAACATTATATAATAAAAGAGACATAGGAATGTGGAAAACCAATTAAAAATTATATAATAAGAATAATTTTATTTTAAAAATTAAAAATCATAACCTAATTTGCTTATGATAAACTCATGTGCAGTATACATGGCATATTATGATAGTAAATCATTACCCAAAGAATCAAAGTTTTATATGGTCACATCCATCATAATCATATCATGTACATACATAAGTGGGGTGCAAGGTTCATTCCACATTGGATCTTAATTCATAAAATTTAATTATATGATTAAGATTGTGGAATACGTACATGGAATTACAAAATAAAATAATTATTGGTATTTCAAGGTGAATTCCCTTGACTAGAAATAGAAATGGTATTCACACTATAAAGGTTTGACCTGGAAAAGTCATAGGTTAATTTTATCCACATGACATGGGTACATAATGAAACTTGGGATTCATTAATGATATTGAATGGGGTAAAAAATCATTTTAAATTACTAAGTATGGTAAAAGGGATATGTAAGAACATAATACCACCTAAAATTTTTTGAATAAAAATGCATATGAAAAAAATATTGCATTACTAACTGTTTGGCATGGAAAAGTCACTGGATAATTTTGAAAACATAACTGGGGAAAATAATGAATAATATGATTTATTAATGAGATTTAAATGGGTCCATAATCACATTTAAAAAATAATCTTATTAATGGTGATTTTTGATAATACACCCCATCATTACCTAATTGAATAAAATTTCATAACACAAAAGTGGTGGTTGAATAAATAGGTGGAGATAATACCTTACATTGGGAGTTCACTCCCAAAATTTTGAGAGGAGATTCTTGAGAGCTTGAAGGTGACTTGGGAGGGCTCTATAGATGGAAGTGTATTTCAATGATGAGATAAAAAGGTTTTAGGTGAAGATATATGGGATATTTTGTGGGTTTATTTATGAGAAGAGAGGGGAGTTCATTATTATTTCCTAAACATAGGTTTTGGACTCTATACAATAATTTAATCAATGAAATAATCCATCACATGGGGTTTTCTCATGTTTCCTTTCAAATATGTCTGGTTTTAATTATTTTAAAAGTCTAATAATCTACCTAATTAATATATTTCCCTTGGTGATGTGGTTGCAAGTCATGATAAAAAATAATTGATTTTAAAACAATAGTATATATAATTGGAATTAAGGTATTCATAAAGGATTTATGAGATTAATAAAATTACCTAAAATAAACATTATTTCAAATGGGGAACATATATTTGGCCATATATTCATTTCATTTCTCTTGTTACATCTCTTTTGGGTGATTATTATGTTATACAACAAGCCATATATTTTTATCGTATTTAATTTTTACCTGAATATTTGACTCTGTTAAAAAATTATAAAACATCATATATTAGAAACTTTTTACCTAGTGATTCTAAAAATAATATTTATTTTATGAAAATAATTTTTCAAAAAATGGAATTTACAGTTTTAAAATAAAATACATGTTTATATAAAAAAAATTATTTTGTGCCAATAATAGTTTTTTGACACTTACAAAGATTATTTTTTTACTTTGAAATGTTATATTATCAACTATAGATAATAATTTATATTTAAAATAAAATTTTAATCAATAATAATTTTATTTGAAAATTATTATATTCTTAAAAATAAATAAACAATTGAAAATGTTTATTACCCAAAAAAATGATTTGAGTCTTGTTTTATTTGAATCTAATTTTTATCAAACTCATTATTTAATCCTCTATAAATTAAAATTAATAATGAATAAATGTAATACTTATCACATAGAAAATAAAGTATTAATAATCGTGATGTTATGATCAAAAAATAAAGACAGTTATTACCCAAAAACACCCTAAGGGTATGGTGTACGATAGTGAGGTTTTATTAGGGATGTTCATTAAACATCATTTCGATCGTGATCTCGATGAGAATGAAATTATCCCATAAATGGGCTCAATAATTCTTTAGGTGTAGAATATCAGATTGGGATTGGTTATGGAGAAATTCCAATTATATTATCTCCAAATGAAGCTCTGATAAATGGATCTCATAAGGTTTGATCCTACTGGTCAAGGTGATCACTTCATTCATCTGTATCAATGGATTTTATTAAAAAACATAATATATAATAATAATATGATCTCTATTTAAATGATCTATTATTAATAGTCATAGTTATTAATGTAATTTTTAGTCTAAAAGGATATAATAAAGGGAGTACATGTGTCTTCTATAACCATATTACAATATAGGGAATTTATTCATTCAAAAAATTAATTCCATTTATAATATGTTGGGTTGTTACAATAAGACTCATGGAAGGTCAAATATGGGGGGTCCCTATATAGTGTAGGTAATACTAGAGGAAATATATGCTATTTCATCCACTGTTTTAGGTGTAGTGTTTATTATGTGTTTCTATTTAATCAGTTTTATTTGTTACTGGTGCATGACATTCTTATATTTCACTTATATTGATTGATTCATTTGGTATGTATGCAAAGTATATGCCTTCTTTGATTGATTTTCTAACCCCATTGGGTAAGAAAACGTAGTAGGGTTTTATGTTCTGTGACAGTTATGATGTGGTAGCTGGTGTGGATGTTTCTTGGAACTTATGTGGTATGGACAAGGAAATATTTTAAACCATTATTGATATAGATTGGTTGATCAAATTCAAGGTGATATTCTACTATTATCACTACAAGTTCTAGTTACATACTCATAAAGGTGGAATTCACATCTGTTAGGCTGAGTGTGAACCATGTTTATTAAGGTAAGGATCAATTTCTTTTGGGATAGGATCAATATAGTGCCTATTTTCCCGGTTGTTTCTCAAGGATATTGAGTAGGTCTCAGTGAGGGAACATCTAGTGGTCATGGAAAGGTACCCTGATGTTTATCTATGTAATATTTTAGGACTTCTACCCCAGTGAAAGAATGATTTTACCATCCAAATACTCTAAGATATGATTTTTATTTCAATGTTATATTATCAGATGTTTCCATATGAGATGAAATAGTCGAATGTTCTGCTAGAGGATCTTGAGGGAAAGGGTTTCATCCATCCTAGAATGTCACCATAGTCTTCACCTATGCTATTTTCAAAAAAGGTGGATGGTAGAATCCTATTTTTCATAGACTAATATAAACTTAACCATGTCACAATAAAAAATAAATGCATGTTTCGAAGCATTAATGATATGTTTTACTATCTCAGAGGGAACTATTGGTTTTAGAGGATCGACCATTGATTAAGGTTCCACTAGTTGAGGGACCAAGAAGGAGATGTTCTAATAAAATAATTTCAATGATGGTATAAAAAATTTCTGTATTTTTTTTCATTTGGTATTAACAATTATCTATCCATTCTCATGTAACTAATGACTTTGATTTTCCTCTACTTTTTGGACTCCTTCATGGTCATGATTCTATAAAAAATATTTCTATATTACATGATTTAGGAGGACCATTCAAACCATATTGAGGTTGTTTTTGGTGCTTTGAGAGAAAAATTTATATATTCTAATTAGTCCAAGTGAAATTTGGGTCTTTTGTAAGTAATATTTTTGGGCCAAATGATTCCCGTGGTAGGATTTTCAATCGAGCTGAAGGTGGTTTGAGTAGTCATGTCATGGGATCATCCAAATAACTTGTTTTAGATATATAGTTTTATAATTTTTGAAGGTTATTATAGAATTATTTTTATACATCTTATGATAGATTCTCCCCTTATGAATTAAATTAGAAAAAGGGTTATGTTTCAGTGGTATGAGAGGTAGAAGAGTGATTTTGGCTAGTTACAAACCTTATTGATATATGTATACCTATTTTGATTATTTTAGATCTTGAGAGTGATTATGAAGTACATTTTAATTCTTCTAGTGTGTGTTTGGGATGTGTGTTGATGAATGATGAAACTTTTGGTGGAATATTTCTCAAGGATCCTACTCCCACAGGAATAGAAATATCCCACACATGAAAAATAATTGGAATATGTTATGCATGTGATTAAGACGTTGCAACACTCCCTATTCGATGAATGATTTTGATTGAATTAAAATCGAATGATTTTGAACTACATTATCACTCATAGGGACTTAAACCTTAGACATAGAAGCTCGGTGGAGTACATTAAATCATTTGAATTTGAGATTAAGTATATTCCAAAAAGGGTAATGCATTCACCTACACATTGAGAAGGATACATCTAATACATACAATTAAATAATTAGAGGATAATTAGGGTATGAAGAGTTTTTATGATGATTTGAGTCTAGTCATGAAAGAGTATAAAGGGTAGTTATTCTTGGATACACTGTAGGATATTCCCTCTATCATCGATCAGGTAAGGATTGAGAAAGAATATAACATGAGGTTATAGTAGATTAGGTTAGAATTATAATATAGGGATATCTCTCATGATTGTCCTCAGTCTCCTGATGGTTTTATTATCTTTAGAATGTGGATATTTTTCCTTTGATTATTAGGAGGGAAGTGATGTAGGAGGACCAAAAATCTATTTGGGTCGTCAATCCCGGAGTGACCAAGAATTTATATAACTTGAGAGTCTAGAATTGGTGTCCCAGGATGAGATATATTGTGGAAGACATCATTTCCAAATTCTTGACCTACCATAGGATTAAATATAATAATAAGACACTATCTAGGTTATTGTAAAAACATTATGTACCATTTTATATGTGGGATGATATGTATATGGATATTTTCATTAGGATACCGCATACTATGAGGGGGAATGTTTATATATTGGTGATTGTTGATCATCTAATGAAATCATCATATTTATAACAATTAGGGAGTTGATGAAAGTAAAGGACCTCAGATTTATATGTGTTTGATAGGCTGTTCATATTCATGGAGTTCCCTTGGTGATAGTTCGAGACAAGATTCTCATTTTACATATTGAATCTAAGAGGATTTTGGAACCCGGTTGAGGTTGAGGATGACATATCATCTGCAGATGAATGTCTATTTTTATTGGACTATACAAAATCTCGAGGATACATTATGGTCAGGTGTTTTTGATTTCTATAGTTTTTGAAAAAGTATCTTACCATTGGTCGAGTTCTCATATAATAATAGATATTGGTTCTTGACCTAGATGGACTTATTTAAGGTATTATTTGGGAGACCATATCAATCCCCAATGTGTTGGGTTGAGGTGCGAGAGCATTTATTCATTAGATCAAGCCTTGACCAGGATACTACCAACATAGTTTGGATTTTTTTAGAAATGGATTGATATAGTTTGTAATCACCATAATTCATATGTCAATCATCATCATCATATTTTATAGTTTCTGGTTTGTGATGAGGTGTTTATTTGGTTATCATTTCAGCTGCGTTGTTGTTAGTTGGGAAAGTATAGGAAATTGGCACTGGATTATGTGGGGTAGTTTCATGTTATAGTGAATATTTTGAAGTTAGCATATTATTTAGAGAAACAAAAAACAAAAAACCATGATCTATGAAATATATGTTGATTCCCAACTAATGTGATACCATCTCAACCCCAGTCATGTTTTAGAGTGGGAATAATCTGTGTTAGATCATGATTCCACCATTTGGGAGAAACTTGTATGCATCATGGATGATAATAACAAGGTGCACATAGAAAACTAATATCATTGGTATGTGTTATATGGTAGTGTAGTGGTGATAATGACAAGATATAGGAGCAGGATGGTTCATTGGGGGAGTAGTGACCAAACATTTTTTCTTCTAGATAATCTTGAGGATATTATTTATAAATAAAGTGGAATCGTGGGGAGGTTTTGACACAATCCATGTCATTGATATATATAATTTTTATTTTTATTTATCTTTGAGTTCATTAAGGGAGTTCATGGGTGAGGGGGTTGAAACCATGAGTTCTAGGGGTGACATACTAGGGAACACCATCAGGGAACCATTTATCCTACCTTTGTTGTCACCATGAAAGGGGTGATATAGTTTTGATAGTGTGGTTCCACATGGTCTAGGAACAGTTTTACAAAGAACATGACATCCCATTGGAAATTGTTTCAATTATTTTGGGTGGAAAATGTCCCACACATGGTTGGAACACAATTTTCTTAATCATGTACATAATCCATATGTCATTTCCAAATCATTAAAAAATTTCTTTTCACCATTCTCCCCTTTTGTGTTTTAAGTTTTTTGACACATATCTCTCCTCCACCATCAGGAAAATCCCACACTCCTTGATGGAGGTTCTCTCCCACTAATTGTTTAGTTTTCTCGTGGATTCAATGTTTTTTTCTTTTTAGAAAGTTGATTTCATCATGATACCTTCCTCATTTCACAAATTTAATCATTATTCATCCATTATTTCGAAGTGTGGAACTATAATGTGTTTAAATAATTTAGGGTATACAATGGGGTTTTGGTCTTATTTATTATGAATTAGGAGTGTGAGGAATGGTTTTACCTCTTTTGGGAGGTCTTTATCAATTGAGATGATCTTTGAACCAAATATGAGGTAAGTGTCCCTATATAAGAGAATTTTATATGTAATATCATTAAATTTCCAATAAACTTTTTTTTTTGAAATTGAATTTTAAATGATTTATTCTTTACGAGATTTATATGTTTTTTGTGTTTCATGTATTTATTCGGTAATTTTCATGTTTAATGTGGGGTTTCCAAACAAGTGGGGATTGTTTTCGCACATGGTGTTTATTAATCTGTATAATAGGGGTTTTTTGGGTTTTAAGGGATTTACAATGTGGTTTTAGACTATTTTTACATTGGAAAATATGTTATTATAAATAGGCATTGTTTGGTTATGAAATGGATTAAGTTATTACATTATTTATATGGTAAATTTATTGTGTATGTGTTGGCATTGTGCATCACATGGGTTAATCGGGGTGTGAGAGAGAGGTTTGTTTGAAGGACCACATAAGCCATCAGAGGGAGGATACTGTGTGACTAAATTTGTTTCCATGGTGCTTAGAGATTTTTTAGGTAGGATTACTATATTATCATGCATTTTTATTTTGTAGATACCATGTGAGGTATTGAAGTTGCGAATTTGGATGATCGTGAGAGATTTCATTACTTAGATAACTAATATAAATGTTTACTCACTCATGATATGACTAATGGTTAGAGCCCTAGGATCGAATTACTCATTCAAAATTTGTATATATTATTTAGATATTTTATTGGTGTCACATTTATGTGTTGTGATTTATTATTCCCAATTTTTAATTATACATTTATATGGTTATATGATGTTGATTTTTTGGCACTTCTTTATTATTCCTTCCGGGTTTTGTGGAGTATGTAGTGCCTTGTGAAATTATTTATTTATTTGATCCTTGATTGGATTTTTTTGAAAACCATGATTGTTTTGATAATTAATTGAAAATTAATTATTTATGTTTATTTTAAAATCTATTGTTTTCAAAATGGTCTCGTTTTGAATTTATTTCAAACTAAATTATTTGTTTTCATGTATAAATGCCATAAATATATTCATGGTGTTATATTACTAGGATTTATAGCCCACATCATTCATGGGGCCTTTTTGAATATTTTTAGATTTCATTTATGAGTACATAGGTAATGTTAAAGGAACCATGATATTGGGAGTCCATTATTAATTACAATATAGTATTTCTTTTGTGTGGAGGAGTCATGGTCTCACAGTGATAGGATAACAATGAGTTATTTTTTGTATTGTGTACATATGTATTTTAATTCTATGGAAATTTTTGGCATTGTACACAATCATTGATTTTGGGTTTGATTTTTGAGATACCAGGTATATCTACATGACCTTTTATGGAATGTTTTTGATGTCATGTATGTTTTTAGATTTTTTTAATCAAAATATATTTTTTTGTTATATATGAGGATATTGGTGTTGTTGGTGGGTTTTATGGAATGTTCATGCCTATTTACTAATGGATAAATAATTTCCATGTGATATTTTCTCATTTCTAGTGCTTTTCCCTAGACCATGGTGATTTGGAACATGATTCAGGACACGTAGGGGGCCAAATCAGATGATCAGTTGGGTTAAATTTTCTTTTTTGTCACAATATTACCTGTAAAACTTTCACATTAGGGCATACTTATGATTAAACCATATCCCACTCATTGGGTTTTATCTCTACTATCAAAACCATCCACATACCATATAAGGAAATATTTCTGATAAAATAAATTCATTCTCACTAAGACATATTTCCTTAGAAACTAATCAGAATGAATTTCTCATTCTTATGTCCCACACGAAGACTTTATCTAATCCAGTCTCTTATAAGTCTACCAATCATGGATACAAGACCTTAAGAGTCCTAATATTGGTCCCTTTTACATAATTGTAAAATTTATGATGTGACTTATTAAGTGGAACGAGGCTATGTGGGTTTTGATTTCTATTATAGGAATATGTAGAGAGACCATCTCATGTGATTCATTCCAATTCCTAAAACTCTTTCAATCTCACTGGATAATGATAAACACTAGAGTGATCGAATGTGGCATTAAAACATATGATAAGTAAACCAACAAAAAATAAATATAGAACCTTTGATGCATTTAGATAATCCCATTAATACATAACTTATGATATATTAAAATTTTCACATTAATGGAAGACCAATGATGTGTAATATAAATTCACATCAATTCATGTTGATTATTAATCATCATCATGGGGGTAACCAATATCGCCCAACGATTCGGTGAAGGATTCAATAATATAACTTAAATCTATAAGATATTCTTAGAGTAGGAAATAATTCACCCTAAAAGGTGTAAATAATCTTGAAATCCAATTTCTTATACAATATAAATTACAAGGTGTCTCTAGAAAGTCCCAATAGTCTCCTATATTTGCAAAATATGTCCACAAAAACAAAAAATTATATGTGAGAGTTACGTCGGACGTTTCAGTCCTAAATGAAGGAAATAATGATCCTTATGGACAATTTGGATGTGATGAGACCATGCTAATTTATAGATAAACATCACAAAAATTATGTAACATGAAAACAATTTCCATAGTGATAACATAAAAATATAAAGAAAAAAATAATCCAGACACTCGAGAATTTTAAGGCCACATAACCCATTAAATTTTTAAAAAACATTACTAACTGAGAAAACCTATCCAATTAGGCTATATTAATTGGACTTTTATAATATTAAAAAATATATAAACTAGGGTAAACATAATAGGATTATAGAAAATAGAGCCAGAAACCAAGAATACACACCTAAGGGTTCTAATCCTCAACTACACTAACTATTTTCAATAGGAAACACGACGATTTGAAATCAATGAACGATAATCTCCCAGAGAGAAAAATAGTGGACTAAGTTTCTGTTCTATGGGAGATATATTATATTTTTGAAAACATTCCTAAACTCCCTCTTGTTTCCATTTATTTATTTTAATCATATTATAGTATAATCTACAAAAAAACGTACAAAACTCAATTTTTTGAAAATAAAGGGACCCTTAAATATGGACATGACATATGAGATAAAGATTGTGTATCACATAAGGGAACCTTTATATATCACCAACCCTTACACATTTAGTAAATGATTCTTATATATTATCCTATTATTATTTCCAAGTTAGTTTCCCTTACTAAAAACTTATGTCACCATTATGTTCTGAATTATACATTCAAAAACCATCCCTTCGAAACTCCCCTTTAATATATTGTTTTAAAAATCATATTGCAGAAGAAATATTATATATTTTGAATTAAATCTTATTTATGTTCTAAGAAATGACATTTAATTTTATGTACCAATGAGGCCACCTATACATATCATAGAGTGAATCCCGTACATATCAAAAAATTTAACCATTCAAAAGAAGTAAAAATACTTATATGATAAAGTAGTCCTTACATATCAAATAAAAATCCTTACATATAACCATGTGTATTGTTTCACTTCATGATTAAGGATTTTACCTAAGGAAAAAATTTAATAAATAACTTTTTCTTCTAAAAAATTACTTTTTTCCCATGGAAAAGTTTTTTCCCATAAATAAATAAAATATGTATGGTTTTTCCATTAGAAAGGATAAAAATATATTTATGTGTTTTCCAATGAAAGAAAAAAAATTGTCCACTGAGCTAGAAAAAAGCTATATTGTAATGTTAAAAACATGAATTCACACCCTCCAATATCGATACATAATAATTTTTTGACCTTTCACAGGATGAATCGATATATGATTTTTATTCTTCATGTAGATCTACTTATGGTAGTTCCACATCTGGATGATTTAAATATAGTAGATCTACATTCAGAACTTAACTAGGCTGAAATACCATCATCCATTAGAATTGGATATGAATATTTCAAAAATTTCACCTTCTTCTAATTATAATACAATATTGGAAAATTGTTTTCACATAACTATTTAGATATAATATCCTAACTATAAAACTAATTTCAACTACAATATCAATCATTATCTTCAATATATACAATTTTTATCCTGTTTTTATGAACTAAAATTTCTCTAATTTCAAATATTCATCCCATTCATCACTAAATGCTTAAATAATTAAGTTATGTAATATTTTAAAAAACTAACTCAACATTATTATATCTATATAATTTCATCCTCGGGAACCCGTGACACATCCTAATACAAAAAAATACAAAAATATCTCTAGATGATGTTTTAATTCTTCAAATCTCAATCTAAACCCTAATATACTAAGTGTCACCTACACTAGAACCTGAAATTCAAATTTACAATGATAAAAATGATCATGAAATTGTAGGTCATTAAAATCTCCAAACCATAAGGATTCTCATATCTCATAATGATATTGTAACATTACACAACAAACTATCTATTGATTGGAATATGATACCATACTTCATTCTTGATTTGGAGTTAGGATGGATGAAGCTGGCAACCCAAAAAATGAACCTGGATACAAAAATCCATTGTAGAAAATACATGACTGATCCCCAAGACAAATAAAATTCTTCTTGAATAATTATCTCAATATATAATACAAATAATTACATCCAATTTTACACAACAACACCAGTTGGTCATTCTCTAGAAGTCTTAGCAGAAAACATTCTTCCTTAATTAAATATGTCCACGTATTCCAATAATGATAGTCAAATACCTTGAGGAGTATTAGAATCATCCAAACACCCATAAATAATTATGGACATATATATTAGTGTAATTCCATAGTTTTATCCCGAAGAAACCTCATCTACTGTGTTACCACCCATGGGTACTAATGTATTTCCAATCAGAATCATTATCCAATTATAAGAAATACCATCCATAGTTTGATCATAAAAAACAAATTCCATTTGAAACTTTGTAGGAATTGAAAATGTAGTATTTATGAATTAATTAGATAAATTAGATTGGTATACTTACTAAAACCCATTTCGACCATGACCATCAAACAAGTGATTTCACCACTCCAAGGAAGCTTTTATCTTGTTGGTAAAGAATCCATGAGTAATTCCATGATACCTATCATAGGAGTATCGATATTACCAACTCTTTAAACCCATAAATATGATCTTTATTGATCATGTCCTTTCCATTAACAAATTTAATGGTTGTATGTGACTATCTAACTCCTAAATGAAAATAAAACACTGAGGTAGTGCACAAAAACACCTTTCAATAAAAAAACACAAAAGTGATGAAAATTGATTCATATTAATATTTTTTTGTTGCCTATCCTTAGAATATACTCTTACATACTAATTCTAGGAAATACTACTCCCCACTCTAAGTGTTCCAAATAGAATACAAAATCACTCGGTTTACACTAGAAACACATCAAAACAAATATCTTGCTACTCGAGCCCAATCTCAAGCATCCATCCCATGCGACTTAATACATGGATATCTCACAATAACATCCACTTACACAATAATATTAAAATCAATACTTGTTTCATTCCAATTAAATCACTAAGAATCAAAAAAAAATTTATATAGGAACCAATTACTTCTTCCCACACCACACAAAATAAATTATCAACCACGAAACACCATTATCTCTTTTCAAAAGTCATGAAACCCTTGTAACGAATTTATATTTAGAAACCAAGATACTCTCATCCAAAACATTAAAATCAAAGTATCCTTATTTACAAATTTATTAGTTTATTATTCTATTAAATTCAATAAAATTTAATAACAACAATATAACATGAATTTTTCAGAACACCAATTGGAATTTAAGGGTTTCCCATTAAATTAAATCCTCCCATAGACTATCTTGTTCTTTCTTTCCAAAATATTTATTTTTTTTCAAAATATATTATTGTATAGTTTCAAATAATTTTACCTATTTTCTATTAAAAACCTAAAAAATATAAACTATTTCAAAATAACTATCTCTCTGATCCATTTTTAGAAAAAAAATACATAAAACCAATTTTATAAACATGTTGTTACCCACACAATATTTCGTATCAAAATATTTGGGTTCTCCAGAACATATCATTTATAAAATAATTTCCCTATTTTGAAAAAATGATAAAACTAAGCAATTAATCATGAAAAAACCATCTAATATATATTAATATGACAACCGCATGTTATGTATTCACCAAAACAGATAATATATAATATTATTATGTAATTAATTATGGATTCATTTGTGTAAAGTTGTCAACCAGGACCACTCCCAGTTGCATGCATCATGTCTAAAACATTCCATTATCATGATGTATGAACATAGTCACTACCTCGAATATGAGTGCAACGAATAATCTTGAGTCTCATCTAAACCTCATTATGATTCTTGGTTGAATCCAATAACTCAATAATGCTAGAGTCCCTTTTATCATCATTATACATCCCCTAAAAACGTGAGTTTCAATTTTAGTCTTACAGATTATGGATGCTTTTGACTTACCATACATGTCTGAAAAATATATATCAACATATAACTAGTAATTTCCATACTAAGCTAACACTTTTATATTAATTTTCAACACCCTATCCCAGATTGATCATATGAAACCTCATAGGGGTATAATACATGATATTAGGCATTCGTTACCATACACAAAAGGCTGATGATTAATGTAGAGGTCCGAAACGACTTATGAGAAGACGATGTAATAAGTAATATTATTTATGGTCACACCAATTTCTAGTAAAAAATTATCATGACCTGTCTATATAACAGACTTCCAAAAAACTAAAAGATAATAAATGAGTATCCAAGAATACTCCCACCATCTAGAATAGAAAGTAACAAAGAGTTTATTTGACACTTCATAACATCACAGATCCAAATGATATGGTTGAAATAAAAAATAAGCAACATTATTAAATAGAAATTCCAAAATACTAGATATTATAAATGTATAATAATGAAGAAAAACTAAAAAGAACTTTCCTACCACTTGACTCATATAATACCCTTGCTTAATCCATTGAATCAAAAAACTTCAAGAGATTAAAAAATGACCATATGAAAGTAATATATACTATCTGAAATAAAACATGAGTGAACACCCATGTACATTAAAACATATGATGGGTATGTGGGAAGGGGTGAGTCCAAAAACAATGTAAGAATCCTAAATTCATCAACATACTGAAATCTATTATGATAAAATAAATGCAAGTGAAATATAAGTAAGGTTCTAATTAATTATTTTGCAACACAACCACCCAAAAACATAACCCATGTACAAATAAAAGAATATAAAAAGGTCATCATGTACAAAAAATATCACCAAAACACCTAATTTCACCTTCTTTAGCTAATACTAGCTTGAATTGTAATGTCAAGCCACAAATCCTTACCAAAACTATGTTTCTATGGGTTATTGTTTTACATGTTATTGGACACTAACCTCTTACAAAGGGCATATACAATAACTATATTATCCCATTTCCCTATAACGTTTAACCTAAACACCTCTAAATTATGGTAGGGTTCCACATCCATACCATGGACTAGCAGCATCTCACTCAAGGAGGTGCTTGAAAACACCTTCTCAGTTAATGTGAGTCTAAGTATCTTATCTTTACCATTATATTATCACTCAGTTAAGGGTGTTATATAATATCATTACCACTACAATATCACTTAGGGTGAGTTCCTACATCACAAACTCACAACCATAATATCACTAATGGTGAGGTCTCACATCTCATCATGACCACTTAATGTATTTCTCTAGAAGAAGACCCACATCAAATCTATAATTCACTATACTCTCAATAAATATGATTTCACAACCCTAACTCTCAAAAAATAACATAGAGAACAACAAAAAAACAATCAATAATGCAATTTAATCAAACTAACACCATCCCTGCAACCCATTCGAGGAATAAAATTACCACATGGGTAGCCCTTTGAGCACTCCTTTATCAACCTATCAATGATAATCACATAATCTATATACATATAGTTAACACTTTTGTAATTTAAGGTACATGTATATAATATCTAAATACCCCTATATCAGGTCATCCTAGCGTTAACCATGCCTAAAAAGATCACTCTACGCCCAATCTACCCAAAACAATATAGCCCTACCTCACTAGATTTCATTGGTAATGTCTCCATAAAATCGTTGATGCATTACGTATCTCTTCTAACTAATGGGTTAATCAAAAAAATATAGATACAGTTGACCAGTTTGATTCCAAAATAAATACACTATCTGTAAAAATCATTCACCCACATTTGAAATAGTACATAAAACCACATAAAAAGTCCATAACCTGGTAAGGGTTATTAATCATTCATGAATCAACATGAAAAAACCATACATTATAGTAAATTGTATCCATGAATCACAATATCCATACAAGCCATAGGAAATAGGGTCTATATAAAAACATGTTGAAACAAAATAAAGAAAATATCCACCCCATACCTTCTGTATTTCACCGAAATTCCATTTCAAATCTTATTCAAAAATCATTGTGTTAAAATTAATCAAATGTAACTTTTATAAACAATAGTACGTTGTCCAAAATTCATGTGGAAATATTCTTAAAAAACCCATATTTTATTTTTAATTAAAATTTCAAAACCATTACATTAAAGCATACATTTAAATTGATATCCCATCTAACCATTTCAAAAAGATATCCAATTTTCCATGAAAAACCATTTTAAAAATAATTTATTAAAAATTGAAGTAAATTTACCATGAAAATACAACTCACTTTACAAAAAAAACATAAAACTGAGATATTGATACTTGCTAGACCGGTATACCTACAACAAGCCATTTATTATGTTATATGGCTCTTCTTAACCATTTGGATAACACATGACCATCCGAATTAATGGTGAATCATTAAAAAATAAAGAATCAAGATAATAATTACCATTTAGATAACACATAGGCATAAAATCACCAAATGATATAGAGACTCAATAATTTCTTTGACACATACTATATTTGGTGTTAACAAATATCTTCTCTCTGATAAACCCTATCAAATCCATCTACATATGAGGAAATAATTCAATATACCATAAATCTATAATTATCGAACAGCGTACCTTTGAATACAAAATGGGGACAGAATACATGAATAAACACCCAAATTTAGTTATACTTACCCGGTTCTAATCCCTATAATAAATGAAATGATGATATTATGTTAATTAACAACAGACTCCCGTGAGAATGATGAGAGGAATGTGAGGGTGGTCTGTGAGTGATCCACTATATTCTGGAATTAAATAGCCTAAATCCCAACTAATTTTCATTTAATCGTTTTTGCATTATTATAGAAAAAATTGTAAAAAAATATTCAAACTTAATGATTTGAAAAAAAATTGGAATCTATGTATAAACTTTATGTATGGGATGACCCATAAAAATTTCCCAAGGGAAACATTAATCATGAAAAATTATTATGATTTAGGTAAATGGACATTAGGTATTACCCTAAAAATTTGATAATTCTGGCACCCTGACATATCAATGGGTTTACCTTTACTATTTAAAATTTCATTTTGTGAACTATTCTTACAAAAATACATTTTAATCCCTAAATTCTAAAATCAACTTATTGGATAACTGGTCTATCTTTTAAAATTACTCTTACATATATTATATATAATACTAGATGAAATTCACATATATACTATGTTTATCTTAATAATAATAGGTTGTTTTCCATATTTAGACAAACTTACAACCTTTACACATAATGTAATATAATTACACAAAAAATTATCTGTATATAAGATAAAGGAAATCATCATATATCAAAATATATTTGTTAGGAAAAAATCACTCAAGGTGTCCCCTCGGAATGTTTTGGGTGTTATTGTGTATGTTGACAATACTAGATGATCACGAATGAGAATGGTTGGTGTTTGTCGAAGCCATGTTTTTAAGATGGCTCTATTTTCTAGTGTTTTTAATATTTTGGGGCCTCTAAATCATGATTATGATTTTGAAAAAGAAGCATTTCTTCCTAGTATAGAATGGTATGAATAATGTTGAAGAAAAATTGAAAAGGGTGAGAACCAAGTACCATAATTCATGGGCCATGTACCATGTTCCGGGAGTAGTATGCAATGAGACAGGAATGGTATGCAGAGTGGTAGGAACGGTATGCCGAAGAGGATCAACAAACTAAAAACTATTCGTGGAGGAAGATAGTGTGGTAAATTGATGAATTGATGTCGGAAAACAAGATCGACTACATAAGAAAAAAAATAGTATGAAAATCAGAGAAGAAAAATGGTATGCAGGTGGCTTGCGGTTCACGACGGCAGAAGGATCAGTAAGTGGTGAAGGGTGGATTGAAGATTTGGTAAATCATGGGATATCAAATTTTTCAGATATATTTTCCTATAAAAGAATCACTAATCCGAACTATTATTAGAGATATTGAAAATCATTAGAGAATATATTTTTCTTTAGGATTTCAGCAATGTCTAAATGCATTTCATGAGGAAGAATTCCACAAAAGTCGGTGGTGGTTCACATGGAAGAAAAGTTGTCGATGGTGTTTGTAGGTACTCTTAACGTGCAACGGATGATGCAGTACACGATAAGAGTTGACTCAGTACGTGGAAAATAAATCTATGGTACAAAAAAGAGATAATTCCATAAGCGGTATGCATAGGCTGAGCACCAGTACACGAAAACGAAGAAAATCCATGAACAGAGAACAATTCGCGAATAAGAGGGTTTTCGCAGAGGAGTTTCGTAGAATTGGTATGTGGTATCTATACATGAGCATGAAGGTGGAGGTAGTCCACAGACTAAGGGTGGTTCACAGTAGTAGAAACCATACACATAGGAGGTGACGACATACCAAACCTAGTACTCAGTACATTGGAGAGGAAGGTGGTTTTCAATTGGTACAAGAAGGCATGAAAAAGCATTAAATATGTTTGCGAAAGTAATTTCTAGTACCCAAAAGTACACGGGAAGGTGAAATTATTTAGTTGGTGAAAAGGTAACTTCAACAGAGAATGTACCTAGAGTTGAGGATGTATGAATTCATGCAAATAAGGGGACCAACATGTCCATAAACTATGTTTGACCTAATAGTCTATAAATTGTGATTAGATTCAACTCCAAGAGAAGTGGGCGAAGGAAGAGGAAGATGGGGACCCTTTCCACTGGTAGTGAGCCTAAGAAAGAGGCATAGGTAGTGACCCATGGGAATGTACTAAGAAAACACCAAACCATGTAATGTAGGTGAGCCTGGGCATAAAATATCCATCCTGGACAAGTTACTCATTATTGGCTTTGAGCCTTAGTGAATTTGGTACATCAACACATCGTCGTTGTATACTCCTTGGAGGTAGCCCAATGAGGTTGAACAATGTAACAGTTGTTGTGTTTTGTGCATGATTTTATATAGGTTTGTATATTCCTATGGGTGGAATAGAAAATTGAGTTTTGACTAAAAACAAAACAAGATCCGAATGAGAGAATGTTTTAATCTATCTTACCATGATTTACCCCCCCCCCCAGGGTATTCAACCAAGTGGACCTAATAATATAAAATTTTCTTTTACCTGTATAATTTTTACCTTATAAATAATATTCAGTATGTAAAATTTTCATCCAAGGGATAATTCTTTTTCACATGTAAAACATTTATCCATAAGTGTTATTGTAAAATCAAAATAATTTTCCCTAGATAGAATAACATACATGTAAATTCTTTGTACCAAAGAAAACTAAAACCCAATGCTTTTGATTCGGGAAAAATATTCATTAAAATAAATGAAACATACTCAAACACTTCATGTCCATACTTCACCATTTTTTCTAACCATTAATAGTATTTATTTCCTTCAAATTGATCGTCATCTTGTAGATCTACTTCGTATTTACCACCTACTGATATATCTAATTCCTATATATGTGTATTCATACATTGGTTGGTAATATCTGCTATCATTATTTGGAATTGGAAATTAATATTTTGTATTCTCTCATTATAACATTTCCAAAACATCATTGGGATAATGTTTTTACACAATTTGCCAACTTTTAAATCAAAACATTGGGATAGAAAAACATATTGTATAACTCCTAGAAAATTATAGCCTATGATATACCATATTAATATTTTATGACTATGTAGAAAAATTTATAACATTTTCATTACTCATCCTATAATTATTCAAATTTTCTAAAACAAAAATTTAATAAAAAAATAGACTAAAAATACCACCATCCTTTTGAAGACTATAAAATTTTTTCCATTATCACCCAAGACACCTCTTAAAACTCTATGCACACCGAAATAAGTTTTCTAAATATGTTCCAAAATAAAAAAACATGATATGAACCCCAATTAAAAAAATATAAAATATAATGGGACTAGATAAAATAACATTTCTCCTCAAACAAATAATATATTAAATTTTAGCCTATATCAAGAAGAATTTTATATCATTATATAGTGATTGATGACCAACTAATGAATACATAATGGGTAATTCATATTAGTAGATGTGTAAGAAAAACTAAATGAATGAAACCTGATTGATGAAATGACCTATGATTCAACACTATATGTGTTTAATGGAGAAATTGAGTAGAGTTGATATTGGTAGATACTTCTAGAAGAATCTATAAAATTTTAGTTGGTGCATAGAAATATAAGAATATAAATGGTTGGATGCTGAGTGTGTGAATACTAGGGAACCTAGAAACATAAATGTTTTTTAATTGAGTTGAAAATTATTATTGGATAAATATATTGGAGTAGGGAGATAGTTAAGTATGTATGATAATAATTAATGTCTAGTTGAATCCATGAGAAAGTAGGTGAGTAGGGAAGATACTTATTATGGAAGAATGATAGTAGAATCCATTTTCTATTCATGTGGTCGATTGAGAGATAGTGGATTTGGTTCCATATTTAACAATATAAAGAATATGTGAAAAGTGCAATCCTTTGACTTAGTTAGTTAATACGGGATATTTAAACAACACTATATTGAGTTAGAGGAGAGAATATATATACAAGGACAACCCTATGGAAATAAAAGTATATTTGATAATCACAATTACATATTTGATAGCAAGAAATAAAGTATAAAAGTAAAGAAGAGTATTTCTTCATATTCATTTCCCCCATAATTAGAATACTATAATAGTTTATATAGTAGCAGCAAGTCTTCATTTTTTTCTTCATTGTTCCAATAGATATAAACATGTAGTTGTAAATATAGTTACTTATTCAAGTTAATGTATCTTCATTGATATTTTAATTTATGTTAATATTTTTATTTCATATTTGGAATTATTTTTTCATTTAATATAGAATATGAAAAATATTTAATATTTATTCATTTAAAAATTATAAATTCAATATCATAATTTATAAATCCTTAATGATCTCATTAAAAAACAGTTAACTGTTTGTTTCTTGTACGATTTTGATTTCTTAACCACTCTCTATTCATTAGAGCACTATATATATATATTTTGAATTATTGAATTTACAACCCAATTACTAGGGTTATAAAATTAAAATTAATTATTCTTTTAAAATTATAATTGAATAATGAGAGAACGAATAATGATTAAATATATCACTTTAGGATAAATTTTCTAATTTTATTCAAGTTTCAAAATTTCCCTTTCAAGAGTAATTATATTATTTCTTTTATTAAATAATTACCCCATTTTTATAGGTAAAACATTTTTATAACCATCCATCAATATAAAATTTGTCAATAATGTAAATAAATACTTTCTTCAATAAGAGTATGACCTGAGGTTGGCATTTTTATTTTCTTAGTATCGACGAGGTATAATATTCTTATTTAAATCCCATGAATAATATAATGTAGACATAAAAATTTAGTATCATTTGTGGAAAAGGGATAATTTTCCTAATCTAAAAAATTTTGAAAAAATAAATATTTTTTACACAATTTTTTTTTTCAAATTCAAAAATATGAAAACATAAAAAATGATTAAATAAGTGATGAATTTCATATCTATGATTATGTAAAATTTTATATTTACTACTATATTTGATCTATTTTTAGATTATATCTATAGATGAGGGGCACTTTTACCAATTAATGGAAATTTTCCCATTCTGAAATTTTGTTCATCCAAACAACCAAAAAATATAATAGTTCAAATGTCGTTCAACCATGACCCATGATTTGAAAGAACAGAATTGGGTAGACCTTACACCCTAGACAGTGAATTGAATCATCCTCAACATGTAATCCATTTGTATCAGAAACATTAGTACCATTAATTTAGTAACTGAAATATAAATTAAGAACATAATGAACACATTAAAAATAAAAAAAAATAAAAAAGGTACAAAGGGATAATGTGCTTCAAACTATCATCCTACATGTAGGGGATAACAACACCATCTCATTTTCATTCCATTAGAAATTGAATAAATACATTTCATGGGAAAATTACATTAAAAAATACCAATGAATATAATTAAAATATTTCTCAAAAACTCTATCAACCAGTAATTGAATCATCCATTTGATCATTATGGATCATTAAAAACAATCTCCAAAATTTTAGACTTCTAGAATCTATATGTAACAAGTTGTGCACCTATTTAAGAGGAACAACCTTCTAGACGAAAGGCCCTGTGAGCATGGTTCTTTATTTTTAAATTTTTTGGATTTCTTATAATTTTGGATTTGAGGTATAACCCACACTTTATAGAAATCCATATCATATTACATTATCCATACTGTCCCATTTATTTATAATCATCCTTCCATTTACATGAGTTAATATAGATAATAAGTAGCATCTTTATTCTGGTTCTCAACCACTAGTGGGACAATCACAACATCCTCCACTCCAATATGACGATACTTACACAAAATTTTATTTTACCATAGACATATGAATAATTATTTAATGAAACTTAATTAGGGACATAATGAGTGACTTCTAAACAACATTTACCTTCATCATATTTTAATTTCACTATTAGATGTTTCCCCTTATATTCACCCAACTTCACCATTTATAATTATGACCAATTCCTATAGTACATTCATTATATGATCATCCTCAAAATTCTTGTACTCTGACTCCATTATACCCTATACGTTAGGCTGATTCTTCACACCTATATCTTCCATATTTAACTCTCCCAACACCATCCACTATGATCACTTGTTTATTATCACATTGTCCAACATAATTCCTACGATATGATATTATGAAGCACCATCTGAACATATGTTTAACTCACACTTTCTACATCCAGGGAACTGACTGATCCACTTGCTGAAATTTTTGATGATATCATCTCTTCTACCAGAACCTATCCATTCATGGAAATGGTAAGGTTTTCCTAATTTCAGGTATCTTATGTGAAAATTGAAATGAAAGAAAATTATGAATCTAACAATTATAAATTGAGAAATTATTTCTCATATAGTACCCTAAAAATATCAAAGATTAAATCTTTTATTATGTTGTGACCAAGTGTATCCCACTCAATGATTGTTCTCAGGCTCATACCGAAGTCCCACTAGTGATATTTTATTCACCTTCCACATATAGAATCCAAATTATTATCCATGATATTTTCCCTTCTTCTAATTGTCTAATCTCACACTAAAACAATTCCCCCTCAGATACATAGAATCCATGATCTTTCATTTTTCTACCTCCACAAAACTCATTTGAATTCTTCCTTGGAAATACTACAATTTAAATAATAACAAAGTTTCTATATTATAAAATTGTTTAAATTCTATCAACACGATACATTATTCACATCATCTATAGCCCCTCTCTATAATATTATAAACTTTTCAAGAATCTATGACTAAGATTCCTAAAAACCAGCAGTTTTTTTGTTTGTGGAAGTCCAAGGAAGTTTTTATACCTGACCTCCATCCAGAACATTAAATTTTATTAATTTTAATGTCATTAATTTGATTAATTACCACTAAAAACTCATTTTATCAACTAAATAAATAATATTCCTCTTCCCCCACTTATTATACTTGGCCTTTTTCATTCCAGGGGCCCCACCTCTATCCTTAGGTCGTTATATTTCACTAATATTTCTTCTAAGGATTATATACATAGAGATGGAATTATCATAAAGAAACAAAATTAGGAAATAGAATAATCCATTCTACGACATCAGTATGACCAAAGACTACAACATATATAGACTAGAAGATGAGGGAAATAGTTGTAAAACTTTTATAATTCTGGAGTATCCTTTAGAATTAAACCCTCAAAACTCGATTATTTATTTATAGTATCAATTTTGGGACACTTAATTATGGCTAATCTTTAATTTATAATGAAGTTACATTAAATTATAATGGATTCCCTGAGAGAATTCATTTGAACATGAACTCAAAACATGACCACTAAATATTTTACCCTCTTCCACCAAGATTTAATAAACATCACATGATTTAGAAATAAGCATCCTTATTCTCCATCAATATCATGAACTCGTGATGGTTATGCCTCATATTCCTTATTATGATCATTTGATCCCCTTTTATGTCACTCCCACCCTATAATATAGTAATCTGTCAACATATTCAATCATTATTAATCACCTAGTGTGAAACAATCACAACCTTATACAGGCTCTTACTTCGAACTAACAATAATTAGTTGACTTATTATATAAAAATTCCAATACTTTATCCATATTTAACAATCATATCCAGGGGATTCTCTAGGAAATGACACCTACTCCAACTCAATGGACGTTGTTTAATGAAACCCTAATAGTCAATGTCTGGACTAAAAATTCAATCCAAATGAATACTTAGAAATAATTTAAATCAATCATTTATCCATAGGATTGTGAGAATCTATATAATATTGATCTTCAGGGATTAGAAATTATGATCCCTAATTGAAACATCCTCAAATTTGGATAACACGTCCTTAAAATATCATACATCATTACAGTAATCACAACCTCTAGAACAATCCATGTGCCAACTGTTGTTACTTTCCATTTTTTTATCCTATTCTTTCGATTGAGTACTCCACCCAAAAGAACAACTAGAACCTAAATATAAGAGTAACCAACATTCTCTTTAGTCATCATCCTCCACCATTGGATCTTCAATATATACCTTTCTCATCTAACACATTCCAGTGAATGTGATCACCCACTAAATCTGGACAATATAAGGTATTATTAGATTTCCATAAATAATTTGGTGATATTTCACCAATATCAAGAACTATATAAATAAAATGAAAATAAAAAATGAATCTTATGGCCAGTTACACTTTTTATTTCCCCAAAATTATTTTGGTTAAACCGCAAACTCCTAGTGATCGTCTTATGGTAAACTGATAGACCATATGATCAAGAGGAAACAGAAAAGTAATCTAGAAAAAAATACTTCTTGGTCCATAAATATTTTCACCAATAAAAATCTCATTAAATTTTTTTATATATTCAAATACTTGATGTTTTTATACATAAAAACAAAAACCCCATATGATATAGCTTTAATGTGTTTATGGGAACTTATTATTTTAAACTGATACACTCCCTTCTAGTAATAGAACATAGTGGAAGTTAAAACACTAGTTGAAGAGTATGTACCCAAAAAATATCTACTTCATTTAGAATATCATAGATTAGAAGTCCAATCATCCTAGGCATTGAATTTTTGACCCACTCATTGTCTTCCCCTAGTACAAGTAACCTCATGATCCACATATTTATCTTTTAACTATTGAACAAGAACTCATTGAACTCATGAAAAATGAAATAATAAAATCATGAAACAATCTAAGATAACATGATTTTGAATTCAATCCTACATACATGGGAGAAGAATAAAATCAATCTTTCATTCCACCAAAAAAGTCTACATGTTTTACGAGGGAAATTATTTTCTAAAAATTCTACCTAGTTCTCCGAATAATGTAACACCAATTCCATAATACTATCATTGTATCCTTCTTATACTATTTCACATTATTTTTACACAACCACATAAATTTAAACATTCCAACATATAATGAAACCATGTTGTATCCCTTATGTAGAAGCCACCACCATTTATTCTAAATTCCCATTAACTTGTATCTTCATTTTTTAAATCCTTGGATTTCTCATATTTGTCCTGAAGTGGTCAAAACCACTCTTTATTGTCTTCTTTAGCATGTTATACAGTCTAAAATACCCCTTTAATTTTTGTGAATTCATTTTATTAACATGAGATAATACTAATCCTTAGTTGTATATTCTTTTTTATTACCAATCATCAGTGAGAATTAAACATCATCTATAAATCCAATCTGATAATCCTTCATCCGTATTTCCTTTTCCACAAAACAATAATGAATTATTTAGTGTATCATCATAAGATAATTTATTCATTACTTCCTCCCAAATTTCACCATCCCCATACATTCTTTTGGTTAAAGAGATATTCATATTCCATTCATATTACTTTTTTCCTATAAAATCATGACCATTTCCTAATGTATATATATAAAAATATCATATTAATCTTTTAAATTCTCTAACTCCATGTTACAAGATCTGTTAAACTCTACCTAGCTATATCTGATAGATTTAACCCACTCATATATTTTCACCTTTCTCACCTTTCATTGATTACACAGTCCCACGGAAAATCACTAATTTAGCATCCGGATGCTCCAAATGAAATTCTATTTGACTCAATCTTTATTATTTTAGGGACTTAACTCACCCACCTACTAAAATTCCACTTTTTAATTTTTGATCCTGCACATTAAGAGTGATGATGTGGCTTTCTTCGTTAAGGGGCTCCCATGTGAAAATTCCGATAAAAGAATTTTTAATGCTTCCAAATTGTGTGTCAAAGAGACTTTCTCAAAACAACCTCTAAATACTAGATATTAACTCCTACTATTATACATCAAGGAAAATAGATTTTATTTAATTTACGAATTTTTTTTCATTTATTTTTAGTATTTTCATCATTTTTAATTTGAAATTAATTCTATAATGTCTTTTTTGGGTTACATTGATATCTTTATTGACATGAAAAATTAATTTTATTGACCAACTAAATTTAAATCATTATTTTTTCCATACATAATATTATTTTAATGAAAATAAAATTGAATATATCATTTAAAAAAATTTCATTGCCTAAAATAATTTGAAAATATTTATTTAAAAAATAAAAATGTCATTTAAAATCAATAATTTTTAGATGAGTTATTTTAAAATTACAATGTACCACTTTAACACTTTGTAAACAAATTAGTTTACTCAATCATGGGAAAATTATTCTAAATAAATACAATAATTGAAGGCATAACATAAAAAAATTAATTTTTTTGGGTAGATAATCAATCTAACAATTTTAATCATCCATGATAATTTTAAAAAATAAATAACTATAGTGGAGATAGTTAAAATGAAAATTTTAACTGAATTATAATATATTTTTAATTTCAAAATCAATTTGGTGGAGGTTTAAATGAATAATATATATATATATATATATCCTTGTGATTAATAAAATAATGACCTATTTAAGTTAATTTGGTAACTTAATTATGATGAAAACATTCAAATTAAATAAAACAAAAAATATATTTTTTTTATTCAGATTTTTATAGATAATTATACATTGGAATGAACGAGGACCCTAAAAATAAGTTTTTTAAAACCTACGTATAAATATTTTAATTATAATTGGGAAAATCAATGATAAAATCAATTTGGCTCATATTTTAAAATGAAAATTTAATAAGGTGGTTAATTAAATTAATTTATAAATAATGGTAATGAAGATAATGCACCATTTTACTATGATAAATGTTAGTATTATATTAATCACTATTTGTCTAATATTTTTTGTAGAATGAAACAAAAGATGAAGAATAATTAAAATAAAAAAAATATTAAATATTAAATTTGAAAATTGAAGAAACTGATGATGGATTTATTTTTCCATTATAATACTAATGAACATATAAATTAATTTGTAATTACATATTTCATTTTTTAATAAATTTTTTATGGAGATAAAATTTATTTTAATTATAGTACAATTCTTTTTGATAAAAAATTTCAATGATAATATTTTTTTATAAAAATAATATCTCAGAATAACTGAATAACTAATTCTATAAATTATTACTCACATTAGGATGGAATTATATTTTTCAAACTTAATTATTTAAATGATGTTGACTATAAAATTTTGAAGGGATGTGGAAAAAATCAATTTCAGAACATATTTTGGATAATTCTTATATAGTAATTAAAAAGGGAAATGATGAAAATTTTATTGAGTAAGATATTTTGGTTGGATTATCTAAATTATATTCTCCAATTGAAGATAAACTATAGTTTTTTAAAAAAACACTTATAATATATTCGCTACTAAAAATAATTTTTTCCTTGTAGAAAATTATTTACAAGTTACTAGATATGATTCATTTGTTGAAAATTATTATGTTTTATATAATTTTTCTGTTAACATAAATTATTCTAACTATTTATAATTATTTACTACTCAAATTAATGATGATTAATTTTATTAGTAATGTGGAACTGAATTTTTTGAAATTGGTTCATGAAATATCGAATTATATGTTGAATTTAATGTTATCTTTCTCCAAAGAAATGATAATTATTTGAAATTGAATATTTTAGTTGGTTTCAATAAATTGAGTTTGGGGATTTGAAAATTTTGGATAATGATAATTATTTTGTTGTTAATACTTCAATCTTTGATTTTGAAAAACCCTTTTCCACTATCACAACACTTCAAACTATCGATGGTGATGATGTGTCATATATAAATGATGAAATGAGTGATGATTTAAATTTTTTTCTAAATGAGTAACACAAGAATTTTATTATTGGAATTAATAAAATAAGGTTTTGAAAAACCAATAGAGAATCTTTAGAACAAAAACGGTTTCTGAATATAAAATAGTAACATGACACCTATTTTTAAAGATAACATCCAAGAAATTGTTTTTGAAACTAATAACGGACTTATATTATAGTTATATAATGAGATAGGAAATTTTGTGCATTGTTCATTCCTATATAGTCGAGAAAATATCTTGTTATGTTCTTTAGGGAGGTGATTTATAGTTATTCAACAGGTTGCTGATGTGTCAAAGGATAGGATTTAAATTTGGATTCTAGTGCCCACAAGGGAGGATTTGTGTATATAACACGACTAGAAAGCGAGTTTTCTAAACCATATATACTATAAATTTGAATTTTGATTTTATAAATATTAAAAAATTAAATAAATATAAGAAGATTAAAACATAATAAAAACCTAAAAATCATAAAAAGAAAAAATAAACCAAAATAATTTGAAAAAAATATAAAATTAGATAAAAAATGTATTAAAACACTTTAATGTGAATAAATTACTTTTTAAATTATTTATCGATAAAATATTTTTTTTTCCAAATCCTTGAGAACAATTGATGCTTTTCCAATAAGTTATCAAGTTATTATGTGTTATTAAACAATATTTAACTTTGTAAAAATTATTTTAACATTTTAACATTTTTGTGTATCTTTTTTAACTAACTATTATATGAAAAGCATTTTATGAGTAAATTTTATAATCCAACTGATAAAATTCACCATGATATTAATATTTAATATAATTTTCGTTGAGTGAATATATGAAAAACAATATCTTTTATGAAGTCTAATCATACATATTTTTCAATAGATGAGTGATTTGTATTATTTGTATTCATGTATCGTGATTTCATTATAATTGAATATTTTTGCCTCCAATATTATATATAATATATTAATTATATGTATTCATTGTGATTATTAATTTAATGTTTTGTTTCAATATTTATTTGATGTATATTTTTATAGTTTTTTATCATTTACTTTAGGATTCAATGATGATTATAATTTGGAGTTTTAAGTGTTAGGGAAAGTCTGTTATTTGTGCTAAACTGTAATTGCCATAATTACATGTCAATTTTCCTGATTTTTTATGAAAATTGATTTTTCTAAAGAAATCTGTCACGACCCGCCCTCGGGGTCCGTGCCGTGACTACCCCAAGCCCGCCTTCCATAGGCCAGGGGCTGGCGACTAGCACCAAGGCGTAATTCCCGGAAAAAGGGAAGGCATTGCCTTTGAAAAGTAAACACACACCACAGAGTAAACAAGCGGAAAGTAAACACTAAGAAAACAGAGTACGACTGAAAGTGCGGAAAAGTAAATGGGCCAGAATACAAACCCAAACTGAAAGTAAAGTACAACTCGAAAAGGGAAAAACAACAACTGAAAAGTAAAGCCGCTACTCCGAGCTGTCCACTGGAAATCCCACCTGAAGGGTGAGTACAGATAGCTCCTCTGCTCCACGGGTCCCGCCGTCCGCTCCGAGCACGTCCCGCCCAGTGGTCCACCTCCGGGTACCGTCCCGCTCTGCAAGCCTCAGCTAAGGTCAACGCTGTCCGTCGTCTGCAACCAACACAACGAAGTGCGGGCAAAGCCCGTGCAGGGGTGAGTATAAGCTACTCAGTAGGGACCCCGAGACCCCTGAAGGTCTCTCAAATCCACAAAGGATAAACCACGAAGAAAAGTACAATCACGAAGTAACAACCGACACAGCTTAGGTATATGCCCATACATATACCTAAGTCATCAATTAAAATACACTCCAACCTCCGAGCCCAAGTACAACTCAGTCCACGCAGGAAAGTATACGTATTCCACATAGGAAAGCAAAATATAATCCACACAGGATTGCACAACACAATCCACACAGGAAAACAACAGGATTCAGCTCACACAGGTATACTTCTTCAAGGACGATAAAGATGATCACTGATCCATCTAAGTCGTCGGACCCATGAAGGATCGATAGGTAACTAACCCCCGCAAAGACCCACACAGGATCGGGCTCACACAGAACCTGTAGGCGCTGGCTCACACAGAACCGCTGAGCGCAAGGACCCACACAGGATCGGGCTCACACAGAACCTGTAGCACTGATCCACGTAGGATCGCTGAGTGCTGTAGTCGTCGTCGTCGAATCCACACAGGATCTCTGTACTGTCGTCGTCGAATCCATACAGGATCTTTGTACTGTCGTCGTCGCAGTCACAGTAGCAGTCGTAGCAGTAGAACAGTCGCAGCCAGCACTAGGGTTCCCGCACACAGCAAGCTCGTACGGAGGGTCCGCTCCACGAGCCGAGAGGCTGATACATCAACTGTCACGAAGACCAAAGTTGATGTATCCAAAAGTTCCGTATCGTCAAAAGGAACTCAACGCAACAGACGGCGCGTCGATCGGACGCCCGGTCTGAGAGTTATTGGCATTTTCGTCTCCGGGGCCCGGTTGGTTTTTAAGGAAAAACCAACCCGACCGTACTCCACCTGCGTCCAAACCTCGGGCGGAGTATGCCAAAAGATCCGTCTCACTAAGAGGAACACTACGCGACTGACGGCACGTCAATCGGACGTCCGTAGCTCAAGATATGAGCGTTTCCGCTCCGAAGGCCCGGTTGGTTTCGTGAACGAACCAACCCGGCCGAACTCAAAGTAAACCGAATCCTTGAGTGCGATATACCGAAACGACCGTCCCGATCCAAGGATCGCGTTGCCGCAGACGGTTCGTCATTCGGAGGTCCGAGGCTCAAGTTATGAGCCAAAAACCGAATCTGGTCCGAAACGGGGGGTCCGGGTCCGGGCCGACCCGGGCCGACCCCCCCCCCCCCCCCTGTGCGGCGCGGCGGCCGGCGGCGGCGGACGGCGGCGGCGGGCGGCGGCGGCGGGCCGCGGTGGCGGCGGCGGCGGGCCGCGGTGGTGGCGGCGGCGGCGCGCCGCGGCGGCGGCGCTGGGCGCCGCACGTGGTTGGCACGCGGGGCTATGCCCCGCGTTTTTCTTCAAGGCGGCACGGCCTTGAGCCGTGCCTTTGCCAAAAAAAACGGCCCCCGCAAGTGGGGGCCGGCTTGATAAAACCGGGGGGCTGTTGCCCCCCCTCCTTAATTGAACCGCCCCCCCTCATTAAGAGGGGGGGTTTGTTGAACCGGCCGGGGGATTTATTCCCCCGGTTTTTATGATATCCGGCCGGCCAGCTGGCCGGCCGGTTTTTACCAACGGGACCGGAATTTCCGGTCCCGCCCTCGACTTCCGACGCCGGCGGCCCGGCCGCCGGTCTCCTCTTCCGCCGCGGCCCGGAACCGGCCGCGGTCTTCTCGTCCCACCGCGGCCCGGAACCAGCCGCGGTGTTCGTCGTCCGGCGCGGTGCGACGACACCGCGCCCCTTTCGCCGTGCCATGAATCCTTCCAACGCGGCGCGACGGCGTCGCGTTCTTGAAGACTCTCCTCGGCGTAGCGCGGCGGCGTTGCGGAAAAAAAAATAAGCATGTTCATCCGCGTGGTGCGACGGCACCACGCCACTTGCTTCCACCCGCATGAATAAAACGAGAACTAAGGAGGGGGGTTCGGTCGTGTTCATGCGGTCCGACCCCCCTCACGTTAAATAATAACATAACTAAAGAAAATCCAAAAGCCTCACGTTTAGTCATGCTAAAATCCAGGATTCAAGAATGGAATAAAATAATCAATAAAAAAAACATCCCCTACCTCTGGTTTGAGATTCAAAGAATCTTCTACGTTCCGCGGAAGACGGCGTCGCGGAAGTCGGGCGTCGCGGTCGTCGTTCGTCAAATCCGTTGACGAAGAGTTACGTCCGATGCGACACGTTGTTGGCGGATCTTCGTTTGCCGACGAAGAAGGCCCGAGGAGGATGCGGCGTTCCCTCTTGTTGACACCGAGGACGAAGAAGAGAGGCGTCGTTCTTCGTCGGAGTTTGAGCGTTCTTCGTCAAGATGAACGTTCTTCGTCAAGATGAAGAAGATGGAGGAGGAGCTCTCAAATGAAATCCACACAAGTTGGCTAACAAAATAAAATAAGGTCTCTCCTTATTTTATTTACCAAGCTTAGGAATTCAAAACTTCAAAATTCAAACATAACACTTAATTAATTAACATGTCATGTGTAATTAATTTGATGTTAAGTTTACAAACAATTAAGAGGGAGAGAGGGGAGTTTAAGGGGGAAGTTGAGAGGTTTAGGTTCGTGTGGGTCCCACCACACTTAATCCTCTCAAAGTAGGTTAAGTGGGTGTGGGTCCCACCCCCAACTCCTTTTGTGAGGAGTTAACCTACAAAAGTGAAATAAAAAGAATCCACATTTTTTTATTCAACATTTTATAATTCTCCCAAAAACTAACTTTCGTCCCGCAACAAACGCAACTCCCGAAAGGGTCTCTTTAAGCGAATATCGGCGCTGCGAGTTCATCGGTGCCCTCAGATTTCAATTCCGAGCACCGGATCAAAAGTTATGAATTCCCGCTCGTTCGTTCACTGAACGTACCCGAGCCAAACTTCGGAAATTAATTCCGGGCACTCCGGGCCTCGGAATCAGGTGCCGTCTGAAACCGCGCTCTTGTAAAATTCTAAAGAAAATTAAGAAAAAAAATTTCCCTTGAATTTTACGGGTCTTTACATTAATCCCACCTCAGGGCTTTACGTCCCCGTAAAGATACAACAAAAACTAGGGAAACAAAAGAGGGTACTGAGCACGCATCTGAGCCTCCCGCTCCCATGTGCTCTCCTGGAGATTCCTGTGCCGCCATCTGTTGCGCACAAGAGGAATCGATCACCCAAGTAGGACCCGCTCCTGACGGTCCTCTATCTCCACTGGGACCTCCGTAAAAGTCACCCCATCGTCAACGTCAAGCTCCCCATGGTCAAAGATGTGCGTCGGGTCGTGCACGTATCTCCTCAGCTGAGATACGTGGAAGACGTCGTGCACCCGGTGCAACTGAGGTGGTAGAGCCAGGCGATAAGCCACCTCGCCAACCTTGCTGAGGACCTGGAAGGGTCTGATGAAGCGCGGAGATATCTTGCCGCCTCGGCCAAATCTCCGAATACCACGTCGAGGTGAGACCCGCAAGAAGTCGTGGTCGCCATCCTCGAACTCCAGTGGCATCCGCCTCCTGTCAGCATATGACTTCTGCCGGCTCTGAGCTGTCCTCATCCGCTCCTGGATGACCTGGACCTTCTCTGGTTCCACAAGAGCTGCAAGATTTCTTCTTTGCCGATAAGAGAAACCTGGTCTCATCCCATGGATGAACCACATTCTTTGCCTAAAACAGTCAATCCTAACATGGATGATACTAATCCATACCAAGGATGACGTCGTAAGGCCTCGACGCTACTACTAAGAGATCCAACCGTTACTCTCGCCTCCAAGGGTTGAGTCACACTGTCGGCATCAGTGTGTGGTAACTGGTCTCCTCCAGTAGATGTCTCACAAGTGAGGGTCAAGTCAACAGTCAACTGAAACCTCTTAGTAACATCAGAAAAGAGGACAGGAATGAAAACATCACAAAGGATGCGTCTTTTATTATTGCAGCTCATAATACAAGACGCTACACAAAAGCAACATCAACATGAAACTAGAAGTACAAAAGACGTATTCACTAGTTCCGCTCCTGTCCACCTATTCCCAGAGATCCATGATCGTAAGCTTCAGCTGCCTGAAGCTGTTCTCTCGCATGTTCACATACTCCCTGTGGTCGGGGTGGACCTCCTGGTGGTGGTGGTGGCAGAGCCTCAAAGCGTCGTCCACCACCTGCTGCTCGGCCAGCTCCTCTGCCTCGTCCGCCTCCTCCCTGCGGACCGCCACGGTCGAACCTCTGCCTCTGCCTAGGTGGTTCCTCAACCGTCTGCTGCTCCTCCGCATGGCGGGTCGGGCAGTCTCGAGCCATGTGGCCTCGCCCGCCGCATGCATAGCACTGTCTTCCACTCGAAAGACTGGCCCCGCGTTGTGTGCCCTGCACTGCTGAGCCAGTGCCCTGAGGTCTGGTCTGTCTGGACCCCTGAGTCATTCGCCGACTGCCAGCTGCAGATGACTCTGCCACGTGTCGTCCTGCGGTGGGTCTCTGTGCTGGTGTAGACTCAGCAAGGAAGCTCTCGATCAGAAGGGCCCGCTCCAGTACTCCTGTCTGAGTCGGTATGCTGAGGGAGATCAGCGATGCCCTGATCTCGTGTCTCAAACCCTGCTCGAAGGTCCGGGCCCGGAAGAATGGGTCCCGTACCATGTCGGTCGAGTAGCGCGAGAGATTGGTAAATCTCGCCGAGTACTGAGCGACCGTCATGCTGCCCTGCCGCAGCTGTAGAAGCTCCTGGATACGCACCGCACGAAGGGTGGCTGGGACGAACTCCGAGCGGAAGATGCTCTCAAAGTCCGTCCAAAGAAGAGATGCCTCATCGTGCACCTGGAGCATCAAGCTCCACCATCGTCCTGCTGCTGCGTGTAGTAGGCTCGCAGCGAGGATCACCATGAGGTCTGCTGGTGTCCTCACTAGCCTAAACACTCGAACCACTGCCTCCAGCCAGTCCTCTGCTGCCTGGGGATCCGTCTCCCCGCGAAACCTGGGCGGTCGCTGGCGCTGAAACTCATGCAGTGCGCTGAGCCGACGTGCATCGTCAGCGGCTGCTGCTGGAAGCATCGGGGGATCGGCGGGTAAAGCTACTGCCGGTGCCACTGCTGACAAAGGGCCCTGCACCGAAGCCTCGTCGCTCGGTGGGCTGTCGTCTCGCTCGACTCTCGGAACCCTAGCTGGCTGCCGTCGTGGGGCCATCCTGAAAAGGAAACAGGTGCGCCACGGTTAGAACAGTATACCTGGTGAGCTGGCACAAGTAATCACAAGGAAAACTTGAGACTTTCATAAAGCAGATCAGTATACCCGGTGAGCTGACACAAGTAATCACAAAGAAAACTTGAAACACACACGCAATCAATGTTTTCGTGCATTAAGTCGGAAATCAGAAGTCAGGGTCCTGGTGTAAGGATACGTCGGCCGCCGCACCAACACTGGACTCCCTGGACTGATAACCACACTCAATACGCTAAACATTATTGCTTCACATAGAAAAGATCAGTGTTCGCGGTAGAACCGAACTCCTCTGATACCAATTTGTCACGACCCGCCCTCGGGGTCCGTGTCGTGACTACCCCAAGCCCGCCTTCCATAGGCCAGGGGCTGGCGACTAGCACCAAGGCGTAATTCCCGGAAAAAGGGAAGGCATTGCCTTTGAAAAGTAAACACACACCACAGAGTAAACAAGCGGAAAGTAAACACTAAGCAAACAGAGTACGAATGAAAGTGCGGAAAAGTAAATGGGCCAGAATACAAACCCAAACTGAAAGTAAAGTACAACTCGAAAAGGGAAAAACAGCAACTGAAAAGTAAAGCCGCTACTCCGAGCTGTCCACTGGAAATCCCACCTGAAGGGTGGGTACAGATAGCTCCTCTGCTCCATGGGTCCCGTCGTCCGCTCCGAGCACGTCCCGCCCAGTGGTCCACCTCCAGGTACCGTCCCGCTCTGCAAGCCTCAGCTAAGGTCAACGCTGTCCGTCGTCTGCAACCAACACAACGAAGTGCGGGCAAAGCCTGTGCAGGGGTGAGTATAAGCTACTCAGTAGGGACCCCGAGACCCCTGAAGGTCTCTCAAATCCACAAAGGATAAACCACGAAGAAAAGTACAATCATGAAGTAACAACCGACACAGCTTAGGTATATGCCCATACATATACCTAAGTCATCAATTAAAATACACTCCAACCTCCGAGCCCAAGTACAACTCAGTCCACGCAGGAAAGTATACGTATTCCACATAGGAAAGCAAAATATAATCCACACAGGATTGCACAACACAATCCACACAGGAAAACAACAGGATTCAGCTCACACAGGTATACTTCTTCAAGGACGATAAAGATGATCACTGATCCATCTAAGTCGTCAGACCCACGAAGGATCGATAGGTAACTAACCCCCGCAAAGACCCACACAGGATCGGGCTCACACAGAACCTGTAGGCGCTGGCTCACACAGAACCGCTGAGCGCAAGGACCCACACAGGATCGGGCTCACACAGAACCTGTAGCACTGATCCACGTAGGATCGCTGAGTGCTGTAGTCGTCGTCGTCGAATCCACACAGGATCTCTGTACTGTCGTCGTCGAATCCACACAGGATCTCTGTACTGTCGTCGTCGCAGTCACAGTAGCAGTCGTAGCAGTAGAACAGTCGCAGCCAGCACTAGGGTTCCCGCACACAGCAAGCTCGTACGGAGGGTCCGCTCCACGAGCCGAGAGGCTGATACATCAACTGTCACGAAGACCAAAGTTGATGTATCCAAAAGTTCCGTATCGTCAAAAGGAACTCAACGCAACAGACGGCGCGTCGATCGGACGCCCGGTCTGAGAGTTATTGGCATTTTCGTCTCCGGGGCCCGGTTGGTTTTGAAGGCAAAACCAACCCGACCGTACTCCACCTGCGTCCAAACCTCGGGCGGAGTATGCCAAAAGATCCGTCTCACTAAGAGGAACACTACGCGACTGACGGCACGTCAATCGGACGTCCGTAGCTCAAGATATGAGCGTTTCCGCTCCGAAGGCCCGGTTGGTTTCGTGAACGAACCAACCCGGCCGAACTCAAAGTAAACCGAATCCTTGAGTGCGATATACCGAAACGACCGTCTCGATCCAAGGATCGCGTTGCCGCAGACAGTTCGTCATTCGGAGGTCCGAGGCTCAAGTTATGAGCCAAAAACCGAATCTGGTCCGAAACGGGGGGTCCGGGTCCGGGCCGACCCGGCCCGACCCCCCCCCCCCCCCCTGGGCGGCGCGGTGGCCGGCGGCGGTGGACGGCGGCGGCGGGCGGCGGCACGGCGGCGCGGCGGCGGGCCGCGGTGGCGGCGGCGGCGGGCCGCGGTGGCGGCGGCGGCGGGCCGCGGTGGCGGCGGCGGCGGCGGGCCGCGGCGGCGGCGCTGGGCGCTGCACGCGGTTGGCACGCGGGGCTATGCCCCGCGTTTTTCTTCAAGGCGGCACGGCCTTGAGCCGTGCCTTTGCCAAAAAAAAACGGCCCCCGCAAGTGGGGGCCGGCTTGATAAAACCGGGGGGCTGTTGCCCCCCCCTCCTTAATTGAACCGCCCCCCCTCATTAAGAGGGGGGTTTGTTGAACCGGCCGGGGGATTTATTCCCCCGGTTTTTATGATATCCGGCCGGCCAGCTGGCCGGCCGGTTTTTACCAACGGGACCGGAATTTCCGGTCCCGCCCTCGACTTCCGACGCCGGCGGCCCGGCCGCCGGTCTCCTCTTCCGCCGCGGCCCGGAACCGGCCGCGGTCTTCTCGTCCCACCGCGGCCCGGAACTGGCCGCGGTGTTCGTCGTCCGGCGCGGTGCGACGGCACCGCGCCCCTTTCGCCGTGCCATGAATCCTTCCAACGCGGCGCGACGGCGTCGCGTTCTTGAAGACTCTCCTCGGCGTAGCGCGGCGGCGTTGCGGAAAAAAAAATAAGCATGTTCATCCGCGTGGTGCGACGGCACCACGCCACTTGCTTCCACCCGCATGAATAAAACGAGAACTAAGGAGGGGGGGTTCGGCCGTGTTCATGCGGTCCGACCCCCCTCACGTTAAATAATAACATAACTAAAGAAAATCCAAAAGCCTCACGTTTAGTCTTGCTAAAATCCATGATTCAAGAATGGAATAAAATAATCAATAAAAAAACATCCCCTACCTCTGGTTTGAGATTCAAAGAATCTTCTACGTTCCGCGGAAGACGGCGTCGCGGAAGTCGGGCGTCGCGGTCGTCGTTCGTCAAATCCGTTGACGAAGAGTTACGTCCGATGCGACACGTTGTTGGAGGATCTTCGTTTGCCGACGAAGAAGGCCCGAGGAGGATGCGGCGTTCCCTCTTGTTGACACCGAGGACGAAGAAGAGAGGCGTCGTTCTTCGTCGGAGTTTGAGCGTTCTTCGTCAAGATGAACGTTCTTCGTCAAGATGAAGAAGATGGAGGAGGAGCTCTCAAATGAAATCCACACAAGTTGGCTAACAAAATAAAATAAGGTCTCTCCTTATTTTATTTACCAAGCCTAGGAATTCAAAACTTCAAAATTCAAACATAACACTTAATTAATTAACATGTCATGTGTAATTAATTTGATGTTAAGTTTACAAACAATTAAGAGGGAGAGAGGGGAGTTTAAGGGGGAAGTTGAGAGGTTTAGGTTCGTGTGGGTCCCACCACACTTAATCCTCTCAAAGTAGGTTAAGTGGGTGTGGGTCCCACCCCCAACTCCTTTTGTGAGGAGTTAACCTACAAAAGTGAAATAAAAAGAATCCACATTTTTTTATTCAACATTTTATAATTCTCCCAAAAACTAACTTTCGTCCCGCAACAAACGCAACTCCCGAAAGGGTCTCTTTAAGCGAATATCGGCGCTGCGAGTTCATCGGTGCCCTCGGATTTCAATTCCGAGCACCGGATCAAAAGTTAGGAATTCCCGCTCGTTCGTTCACTGAACGTACCCGAGCCAAACTTCGGAAATTAATTCCGGGCACTCCGGGCCTCGGAATCAGGTGCCGTCTGAAACCGCGCTCTTGTAAAATTCTAAAGAAAATTAAGAAAAAAAATTTCCCTTGAATTTTACGGGTCTTTACAAAATCATTTTCTTTCTGAATGGATAGGGAATTTTACGCAACATTAACGATATTTTATAATAGATTAAGTGAATAAAAAATTAATTTTATCTCATCAATGAATTAGGTAACATATGAAATATTCCACTTATTGAAATACATTCATATTTGAAATTTGGAAGCATGTTTTACATACTCAAATGAATTTTAAATTAATGATTACATTTAACTTTTAAATTATAGTTTTGAGTAGTATGGAAAAATAACTCATCATCCATCGTTGATATATATTGTGATTGCTGTTTATGAATGAATATATTTTAATTATATATAACCACTATTTGTTGATTGAAATTACTTATCCATCAATATTTTGTTGGTTTTAATTGATTAATAAATTTTTTATTTATTATTGGAAATTATTTAGTTTTGTTTGTCTGAACAAAGAAAAAAATAATTTGAAGGAACAATAGAATATATGAATTATGTTTATTTAATTATTTTCAATATCCCAAATTTTATCAGCTTTTAAAAGTAGAACATTTTTACCTAATTTTATATTTCAAATGAGTGATAACTTTGTTTTAGTCTTACTTTATGGAGAGATTATATTTTTATTCTATGTCATTTATTTCATTATAATCATTAATTAATTAATTAAATTTTCATTATACTGAGTGTGTGGTACAACTTATATAAGGTCATGATTAATCTTCAATTTGGGGGAGTAGAAAAATATAACTTAGAAGTTATTTTTATTATTTATTGATTAATATTTTTTAAAATTTATTAAATATAGTTATTCACATAATAAGTATTTCATTTATTTTATTAATGTTTTTTTTCAATTGCGTTAATTTATAAGAATTTTTTTATTTAATTTTTAACTACTTTTAATTTATTGAATTTATTATTAATGATTTAATTAAATATAATTTGGAATAATTATACAATGCTAACTTCAAATATTAATCAAATTTTAAATTTTAATTATATTAACAATTATATATATTTTTTAATTTACATTTAATTTTTCACAGGTTATTTAATATTTATTTTATTATTATATAAAATGATTATTTTTTATAAAAAATAATTAATTAATTTAAACTAGTAATAATTCTTTTCTTATTTCACTCGTTATTTAATATTTATTTTTAATATTTTTTATTTTATATAGATTGTTTATTTTACAATTATATAGAATGTTTTTAATAATATATTATTTGAACTATTATAGTTAAAGTAAAATTTATTGATGTTAATTGAATTATATATTAATGTTATGAAATAATTAATTATAACAATATATTTGAAGAATGCATTTTTTAATACTAAATTCCTGGATGATATGATATAATTTCAATCATCATAGGTTTCATTGAATTAGATTCATTTAAGAATAAATATTTTTCGATATTAATGGCAGATTAAATTCCAATTGTGTGAAATTAAAACAAAAGAATTAATAATTGTGAAAGATTAAATTTTAATTATATAAGACAAAATCAGGAAGCAAGCTAAATGTTTAAGACTAAACCATTTTAGTATAGATTTAGAGATGATTATAAAACCGACCTAATTTATAAAAGAATAATTTTTCTTTTGAAATAATATAATAATCAGTGCTATTTTACATGGATAAAAAATTTATAAAATAAAATTAAACTACAAAAATATAATAGGTAAAATAATAATAAGAAGATTTAACGCTAAATAACAATATTGATCATGAATCATTGAATCAAAATTTTATATAATGTGTTTTTGTAAGACATGTCCCATCCAATGAAACAAGTGTAACACCCAAATATTATAAACTATACATTGTTTTAAAAAATAAAAAGTTTGATATTGTATGATACACACTTCACCAAACCATAATGAACTGAAAACATTTATATAACTACTGAAATATATTAGACATTAGTGGTAAAAATAGATGTAACCACATTATGAAATATATATAAAAATAAAAATAAGGTCATTTTTAATACTAATACATTAATAAAAATAAATTAATAATTCAAACTAACTAATAGGATCATTATATGAAAAAATATATTTTTTTAAATTTTTTATACTTCTATTATAATAATATAAAGATATTACAGATAAAATAAATTATTTATATAAATAATATATCAAAAATAATTTGATTAGTAATTGATATGAAATAAGAATAATAATTTATAATATTTTAAAAAAATTATTATCATGAAAAAATAGATTTAATTATATATTTATTCATTAATTTATGAGTTAAATTATTTTAATTTATAATTTTAATTTTTAAAAATCAACTTATTTGTTTAAATGTATAATAATAGCTGAAGATTAAATTTTGAGACCTTTTTGAAAAAGTTTATCTTTAGATGAATAAAGAAAAATACAGATTTTAGAAAATGTGAAAATATTATGATGCTATTATTATTTAAGAATGAAATATAAGTTTTTATAACTTTTATTCAAACCAAAATGTATAAATGAGGTTAAATTATATATTCTAAATAGAAAATTTTAAAGACTCGGTTTTAATTTTTTTTGAATCTTATTTAATATTGTACATTAAAATTTATTTTTATCCATTAATATTAAAAATTAGTTTTCCTTACTTGTAGAAATTATATATAAATAATGTATTTAACATTTTAGATCAAAAAATTCATATTATGTAATATGTTTAATTTAATCTTTTGGCATAATTGTATAATTACTAAGGCTGATGTTAATAACCACAATAATGGTGGGAAAAGTATTTTCAATGAATTGTTTTATTAATGTTGTGTAATTTTTATATCTCAAATTATATTAATAAATCATATATAATAAATGATATATGATGTTTACATATATATAAAAATATATTATAACTTATTGAATTCATAATTAATGAAATATAATATTAAGAATTCTTAATGGTAAAAACAACATTTTGTTGGAAACTAATTTTTCTATTATTAAATGTTTTCATTAAAAAGTTAATTCTGTCTTGTATATTAATTGATCTAAATTATACATATATTAAAACTAAGTCCATAAAATCAATATTTGGAAAGTGGCTCTCCTGTATAATTGATATTAAATATAATTTACTTGGTTAAAAATAAGTTAACAATGTAAAAATGAAAAATGGTAAAATATAAAAATATATGGTCAATGTATGAATATTTGTTTAAATCATGAGAATAAATGAATAGTATGGTAATTATGACTTAAAAAAACCAAAAAATCCCTATTTATCCCTTTTAGGTCCAATATCTATTGAGTAGTGTCATGGAATCATTGAAAAGGTAATCAGTAAATACAAAAATTCCACTTTCATTATTTATAAAATTCGATCACATACATCAGACATATCCGCCCAATAAAAAAAATATATCCAAAATAAATATTACATAATTCCTCTTTAACTCTCTCCCAATTTTCTAGAATCGTTTTTATTTCAAAAATACCAATCTAAGGATCCTAAAGGTGTTACCCAAAGGAGAATATCCAAATGATTAAGTAATCTTATCAATAGTGCTCTCCCATTTCTCTTCTTATTCTTCACCCTCAAACATATTATATCAATTTAATAAAAATAACATAAATATAAATAATTATATAAAATGATATTATACAAATTGAATATAAAATTTTCATCTTCCTCAAATACCATTCAATAAATGACGACACCGCATTTCATGAACAGTTTAGAAGCGGTGTTTAATGGAATAATATGGTGGTGATAAAATTATAAATATTAAGAAATTATAAACCAGTCACTATATTCCCACCATTAAATGGAAAATAAATAGGAAGTTCGTGTGTACGTGTGAATTTCCATCTCTATAGAAGTAAAAATTTTCATTTGTCATTTACATTATTATTTTTTATAATAATTTACAAAAAAATTCTAACCACTTTAAAAACATTTAAATAATATTATTCTTTTTTTTTCGTAATTATATTATCATAAAATAACCAATTTCATAACAATAATCACCAATATATTATATCTTGTTATTGTTTTGTCAGGTTTAACCACCTATATAAACAATAATTTAAATTTCTACAATAGATGACTATGGAAACAAAAATACGGATGTTTCTTGACATTAATGAGAAAATAATTTGGGATTTATGATTTTAGGAAGTTTATATTAATATTGGACAATGTTTATTATTGTATAATTTCTAATTATTCTTATATTATTCTCTATTGGGGGATTAAGCTCATGGAAATATTGTACTGTTTATTCATAACTAATCATCCAATATGTATAGGCATGATTTTTATTTCAATTCCATTAGTCTATGAATACGAAATTTTTTATTTCATTCTTTACGTGAATTCATCTAGATATTTATTAATTTAACATTTTTTGGAAATTAATCACTTGATTATATATCATTAACCTAAAAAATGTTAGTTTTAGGGAATCATACCCAGAACTATATTTTATTTATTTATTGAGGAAATAATTAAAATTTGCATAATTTTCATTTCCATATGGGTATTTTTTATTAACAAGGAATTGATATTACTCATTTTATTTTCCTACACTTATTTCATATAATGAATTAATATTAAGCAATTAGTAATGGATTTTTCCCATAATTTCCCCTTAACAAATCACGAGGATTCATGAGACAAAATAGACTAGGTATTGGGTGTATACCTCCCATTTATTTTGTTGTCTTGGATAATGTATTCATAGTAAAATATTTATAGGAAAAAGTTCTTGATGGTTTATACTATCTTTTCATAAGGCCTAGGCAGGTTATATGATATATATTCCATCACCATGCATCTAGTTATTAGTATCCTTTTGATTATTTATATTTTCATGTCATCCATGAATTTATCTCAACCCCATGTGATTAGATATATGAAATAATTTATACAAAAATTAAATCCTACCATATTATTCATGTTTTCTTTATTCTATGATAGCTTCTTGTATACGCTCTCTCTTACCAGTATTTTAAGCTCACCTTTTTTATGTTTCTATTTACCCAGGTTTGGAAGAATGTTTATACACATGATATTTCAAGAACAATAACTTCTTTGGGGAATTTATTAGATATGTAATAGACATACTACAGATTAGGTAATTCTAAATATAGTTGAAATATGTCCCTTTAATGAGAAATAAATGGTTTATTTTAGTTAATTATTTCTCCCAATTCTATAAATCTATAAACCTAAAAGGTTATGGAAATGTATATTGTGAAATATTTTCAATAAATCATATAATCCTAGAAAAATTAAATATAAGGTGCCAATTTCATGACCTTACCAACAAAGGCCTCACATGGGCCAGCAGTGAGCCATGTGTCGTAGTCTATGACCACATAATTTTGACCAGGGGCATTCGATAAGCGTCGAGTGTGAAAAACACTAAAATGGTAGTCCATTTCCAAATGAACCCATACTCATGTAGAAACAAATCTCCACAAAATTGTGTTGAGGTATAAAAGAAATGAAACATCTGGAGAGTAACAAACACATTAAATAACCTTGAAGAAAATACAACAAAGTGAAATAAGGTGAAACCAAGAAATAAAATAGAGAACAATGTGGGACCAACTAAAAAAGAGTTACCAACCTGATAATAATTGTGTAAGGTGAGAATGAAAGATATTTTTCCTTGAAATATCTAAGACTGGCCACCGAAATTGGTCAGTACCTCAAATTATTTCTATAATCCTCTAATATCAGGTCCATCGATGTCCCTGATAATATGTTTTCCATATTCATAAGACACAACATGCATGGGAATATCCCATGAAAGGGTTAAAGTATACATACCTAGTATGATGCCCTTAAAACCAAGAGGGAAGAAATAGAAATAAATATTCTTCTCAACCCATAATGAAAGAGGGTAAAGAAACCCTACAACATATATACTCAAATGAAACCTAACTAAAGTGGGAAAGGGGACCTCCTTCTTTACATCCATCTAAAAATGTTGAGTCATAATGTAACTCCAAAGGAAAAATATTTAATCCATGAATTACTTGTACCCTCTCAAGAATGAGTATGGATGACCCAGAAAATTCTACTATGTGGATCAACAGTGGGTGAACTATAGAGACCCTACATATTCTTACATTACAATAACATGACTTTAAAGATAAACAACATAATATTTATACATTCAAGGATCAAATGGTTCTGTATCTTAAGAAATTGAGTATATTACATACCTTATAAAAAATTACACATAAAAAATATTAAAATAATTATTATTTTTCCAGTAAAATCTATTAAATTTTCTTTAGTATAAGTAGTATCCTAAAGATATAAAAAAATAAATGCTTGAACTAAAATATAAAAAAGGGAAAAATAACATATTACACATAATAGACCAGAATCAATAGTAGATGTGTGATCATAATAATAATAATGTCCTAATAATGGGATCATTATCATAATCCCGAGGAATACATTTGAAAAATGCATAGAATGTGGCGATGAAGAATAATGAAATATAATTTAATAGTGGTCTAAAACCACACATATTTGAGTACAAATTAGGCATCATGTCCACACATATCATTTGTTAATAAATCATAACATAATAATACTAAAATAATCTAACATATTGTTCATGCATATTGAACATAATCACATGATAATCATCATATTTAAAAATGAATTGGGGGTTATATATTTTGAATACCACCCATCACATCATAAATTCTCAAAATGATTCATTCCACATAGAATATATAACAATCATAGTAATAAAATAACCCATGAGAAGGAATGGTCTTCATAAGTTTATCTGAAAACATACATTAATGGATAAAAGATTGGGATTAAAAATAAGTAATAGATAAAATATTTGGGATAACTATCATCATTCTTGAGTGAAGAAGAAACAGCTCAAGAGGAGTCAATGATTTATTTTGGGAAGAATTTTTTTTGGAAATTATTTTTATTTGACTTATCAATCATGGTAGATAATTGTATATCCTCAAAAAGTAAATGGATTAATTGTGGAAGGAAATTTATGGAACATTAGTTGAATATACGTGAAAAAACTTTTGTGAAATAGGGATAACCCAATGAATGAAAATGGGGTTGAGAATCCATTTTTCTTTAGATCGCTATTTATTTCATTACATTTCTACCTCTGAACAAATTAATGTTGGCTTATTAAAAAACTGGTCCACAAGAAAATTATTATCATTTTCAAGACTATTTTTTAAATAAAATAGTTTTATGGTATTTCCTTAAATCATTTGTTAAATGGAATAAATTTTCATATCTTGTCTTCTATAAAAAGTTTCCATTTATATTCGATTTCACTATTTTATTCAATGTAATTTATACAATAGTATAATTAATTATGGATGATTTAAATGGAAAAATATATAAATTTATTTATTATAAATAATAATTTATAACCATTCATAAATTTGGTGATATGAAATATTTTCTAAATGTCCCCATTGGTGGTTAACTGACCGATTACAAGACATTATCCAAAGTAGAGGTGCGAGATGTGTAATATTTGTTTATATAAAAATAACATTTTTATATTATCTTGACTACATAGATATCATGTCATCATAATATATAATTTGTTTAAGAAGTTTTTAGTAATAAATTATAAATAGTATATGAAATTAATAAAGGAAAAATAAATAAAAGGACTAAAGGAAATTACCTCTATCTTAAAGTGGTTTTATTTCTATATCCCTTATCGTCATGAAATACTGGAGTTTTATTACTCCATAACATCACTAACAGTGATAAAGGAATATAGAAAGTGTATTTTATAGGGTTTTCTCTTTTTTATGTTTGGGAGGAGTGTTATTATAAGCGATTGGAGTGGGGTTATTTATACTTGAGGAGATGGGTATTTTTGAGTTAAAAGATCGAATAAAATTCTATATCCTAGGGAAGCCATGTAATTGTGATTTTTTTGACATTATAATCTATATTTGAATTAAATAACAGGATTTTAACAATTCTAATCACATTAAAATTAATATTCATTAATTTAATCAAATGAAATTTGGATAAATGGGAAAAAATAATTTTAATGAAATAATTTAGACTTTAGAATTTGGAATGTACATTTTTGGATTGTAAATCTTTTTTAATGTATTTAAAAGAAAAATTTATCAAATTTTAGATGTTTTTTCTCGATACTAAAGATATAGAAATGGAATTTTCATTATTACATCCTGAATGATGAAATTCAAGAGACATCGATTATGGGAAAAACTGTATTTTTTACTATTCACGAGAAAATTGAAGTATTGAAGAAAATTTCCTTAAAACCACCCTTAGAAAAATTATATTTTAAAATTTTAAAATTTTAATCCCCTAAATAATTTTTATTTCTAACATAAGAAATATTAATTATTAATATAAATATTATTATTTTTATAAAATACATTTGAATATATATTATAAATTTGTGATTATTTTTCTTTAAGTTTAAAATCATTAAATTTATTTTAAGGATTTATAAAATTTATACTTACTTATTTTAATCATGATAAATATTATTTAAATCATACATTATTATTTTTGTGTTAAATTACTATTCTAATGGCTAGGTTTCTATCCCCAACAGTCATGTTACTATTCAAAACAGTCTGGTTACTATTCCAATGGTTACATTACTACTCAAATGGTTCTATTACATCCTATAAATATTTCCCCATTACTTCATTAATTATTCACCTAAATTCCTATCAGGATTATTATTTTCCATTTTTTTATAATTTCTACTGGTTTACTAATATCTTGTTTCATTTATATAGTGCTTTCCCTATGAGGGAATGATTCTAACTGACTAGTGTGATTCAAATATTCCTATTGTTGTTCTTCTATTTTATATTTTCCTATTTTAATATTTGGAATTTTTATTGTTTTATCCATTTAATAATTTAATGACTTTCATTAACTAATTAATGTGTTTTTTATTTCTCACTCAGGTATTTATGTGTAATAATATAATATAAAACACATTTATTTTGGAAACAATTATCATTCAAAATGTCCAGGTCATTACATTCTATTGTACTTTAGAAATTTCACCCCTAAAATTGTAACTAATATTCTCAATTGAGATTAGATGAGGTTACATATATTTTATTATATCCTCATTTCCCACATCGTCTCTTTATAGTATTTGGATCTTCCAAAACACTTTGAAAAGTTGAGTTGTCTTGTTTCATAGAACCTTATTTCTTTTGTATATGATATTCATAAAAAACTTATTATAAGAGAGGTAATTAAACTATTGTACCACCAATGTATTTAATAAACATGAGAGGATAATTATATTCTTCTACTGGAGATATGCATGGAACACATAATGAATATGAGCCTTATTTAGTGGAAATTAAAACTAACAGGGAACCACTCCAATGCTCTTGGATCTCTAGTTTTCATGAGGCTTAGGCTATTACGTTATCATTTTACATTATAAAAAACACATTCCATTCTTTGAAGAATCACTATTTGTCATAAAACATTCTCTACTTGTTGGTAGTGTAAGTATACACACATTTTTTGGACTCCTATGGAGATATTTAAATCATTCCCCACATTATTCTATCAATAAATTCATTACCCTATTCCATGTTAGCTTATTTAGTGGGTATAAAATCATGATAAATATATCTCTAAACATCGGTAGTACACTTATAAGCTAATTAATCTACTTTTTATGTGACACTAGTGGGATTGATTCATCCCTCAATTGCATTCATCTATAAAGGGTCCACAAAAATAATACCCCTTATTAATCTTTCCCCAAGAATATGACTTACTACATAAAAAAGTCATACTTAGGAAACATATAATACATTTTATCCTTCTTTATTGTTTCCCACTCAACACTAAGATTCTTTTCATGATCTTCTATTCTCTTGTATTAAAAGAGAATATCATGCATAAATACTAATTTTTTTTATTTTGTCTCTAAAGTCTTTATTTATTAAATCCATGAATATTTATGGAGAATTAGGGAGTTTGAAGTTTATCACTATGAACTCCAAGTTTCCATAACTTGTATGGATTTTTAGACTTATGAATATTTTACCACTTCACCTTTAGCTGATTATATGGAGAACAATGATATGCCTTTGAGAAGTACTGATCTCAACATAGTTCATTGAATGAGTTATAAATCCTTATAAGCGGAAAATTTTTATTTATGGTCATATTGTTGATCTCTCGATAATCAATACATAGTTGTATTGATGAATTTTAATTAAAATTAAGATAGGCACACCCCAATTAAATGTACTAGTGCATATGAACCCATTTTCAGAATGATTTTGTATATTATCATTTAAATCCTACAGTCTGACTTGGGATATCAAATTGGTGAATTTTGAGATAGTATTTAATTAAGGTATAATATTTATTGAGAAATCTACAACATGGTCGAGGGAATATTTGTGAATATATTTAAGAAATATGTCAGTGTATTCCCTCACAATGGGAATTTCCTCAAGGTTGATACTTCCCTTCGACTCTACTATTTGGGAAAAAAATTATTCTTTATTGGGTTTCAACACTAACACCATCAAATGATTTTCTAAAGTAGATTCATGATTTTCATTACATTTTTTCTAGAGCATGAGAAGGTTCGGGATAGAAAAGGAGATTTCCAATTTTTTAAATTCATTTTTTCTCTATATAATGTGATCCAATACATGCCTAGTATAGAATTGAATTTAGCCAATATAAGGATTATGAGTCTCACTAGAATAATATTCCCACATATGCTAACAGGAGAGGAGTCGAACACTTGGGATTAAATGATCAAACCAATGATGCTTTTACATATGTCTCTACTTGAAGGTATCAATGCTTCGATTAAACCATTATAGAAAACTTGCATGACATAAAGTTATGCTTTGAAGTTGAATAAAATAAAAACATTTAGATTTTTGAGTGAATAATAAGTGTAACTTATAAGACATAATTTTCATGCTCCACAATAATTGTAATGATAGAATAATATTTCACCTCCTCCATTTTATTTGGTGGTTGTTAACACAGATTACACTAAAGGTCATATGGTTCACTACATAAGCTAGCACAATTCTCTTGCTCCCTAATGTTTAAGAATTGTACCATGGGAGATGCATTAGGAAGTACCTTCCTTTCCTCCACCATGTTAGACTCCTTATTTATGTCTCATTGACATTCATGATCTTGGCAGACTTCTCTCCCACACATGAATCATTTTAATGTCCCTTTTAGGAAATTCCCATTAAGCTTATTCCCGCAATTTGTACATGTGGCTAGTTGGATTCTCTTTCCTCTATTGTTATTTGACCCACCATCTTGAGACTCCATTATTCTCTTATTATCCCCATGTCCAAAGGACCAATCTACGAAATCCATATCTACATTAAGTTTTCATTGAACCACTACATCATAAATCAAAAATCCATAAATGGATTGATTCTTTTGAATGTGTGGATTTAAGAAACTAAAAAATATATCTATATTTCTATAATTATTGATAAAAAATCATAGAACATATTAGGAAATCATTTTGATATTTTATGTTTAAGAAATGATAGATTCACATTCCTTTTACAAAAAAATTATGAATTCTCTCCCCATCACTATTCATGGAATTAAATTGTAATACCTGTTAATAAATATTTAATGAATGTATTCTCGCTGGATCTCTTTCATTTAATCATTCATTTAGGTGTTATTTGTTAAATTCAACTATTGATCTACCTCTCCAACTATATGATAGATGGATATAGTCACCATATCCTTATCAGAATAGTGGATCATATAAACGATAATTCCAATTGATTCAACTCACAATTCCATGAAAAGTAGATTTGGGGATTCACTAAATTTTTGTGGTAATTGAAACACAAATGACTAAATGGCTAGTTTATCATTACTGAGTGAGTTGTTCATTATTTATGTATATAATGTCTTATAATTTTGGTTTTCACTAATGTTTTAAAATTATAATTTCAAAATTAACAAAACCATCCCTCTGATATAAATTTTAGTTAATCTAATATTTTTACAAGACTAATACATAATTTTAAAGATAAAAGAAATAATATTTATAAATTAAAGGATCAAAAGTTTTAGTTTCGTGGGAAAATTAAGACAATAAAAAAACATAGGCACAAAAAAATAAACACTATTAAATTCATTCTTCTTTATCCAATAAAATGCTTTTACATTTTCCTTTTTATAAATAGTAACATTAGGATATACATCAAATAATGGTATGAGAGAAAATCATAGTAAGGGGTTGGACAATATAGAATAAATAAGATACATGAATTAATAGTACATAGGGGAACATAATTGTCAAACTCGTGTCAAAATCATGGGATATTTATCAAAATAATGAGGAAGAAATTTGAAAAATTCATGGAATATGGTGACGAATAACAGTGAAACATTATGTTATATTGGTAAAAAACCACATATAGTTGTAATCAATGCTAGGATCATGGCTATGTATAACATATATGCATTAATAAGAACATATTCATTATTAATAAAGATATACCAATTTTCATGAATAATTCACATAATCTCTTGAGATACATCACATTTTCAAATTTATTAGAGGGATTTATAAATCTACAATCACTTTCCACATCATAAATATTTATAATCATACATGATGAATAGAACATATGACAACAGCAGTCATCAAATAACCAATGAGAAGGAATGGATTTCATCGTGAATAAATAAAACCAACGTTAATGAATAAATTTTTGGTTTACCAAATGATTATTTTTAAATATATTTTGTATAAAAGTAATCACCATTATGTAAATAAGAAATAGCTTAAGATGAGTCCATGATGTGTTTGGAATGACCATTTTTTGGAAAATATTTTCATTTTGAGTATAAATCAAGGTGGAAACATATATATCCAAGAAAAGAAAAAGGATTAATAGTGAAAGGATATGTAATAAAAATTATATTAACATCCATACCCAAAATAAATTGAAATAGGTAATAAAAAAGAATGGATTTAGGTTCTAGAATACCCTTTATCTTTAATCCAACGTTATTTCATAGCTTTTACACCTCCTGAATAATTAACTCAGTTTCTTAAACACATTAATAAAAATGTTTATAATTCGGATTTTACAAATATTTATCAATGATAATAAATTTATTATATTTCTTTATTTCAATGGTCAGTGGGAAAACATTCTAATATCAGGTTTTCCTAAAAAATTTCGCAATTTTCATTGATTTAGTTATTTTGGTCACTATAGTTTATCAATTGATAAAATAAATTCCAAAAGCAAGATATACATATATTTATGTATTAATATATCATAAATTAATTAATATTTCCATATATAAGGGTGGTAATATTAAATAAGTTGGAAACATCATCATTAATGGTTAACCAACCATTAACGGTAAATTTTCTGAATTGGAGGTTTGAGATGTATGACATATGTTTATATTATAAAAACATTTTGATAGTATATTAGAAATATATGTACTAGGTTAACATGATGTATAATTTTGTTATTAAGGTTGTAATTAGAAAATATATGGAGGATATAAAATTAGAATAGGGAAACCAAATAAAATGATGAATGGATATTATCACTTTCGTGAAGTGGTTACTTTTCTACAACCCTTAATTTCGTTAAATATTAGATTGTTCTTAATCTAGAACTTTTTAATTATTATAATGGTATTTAAGAAGAGGATTGGAAATCTGGTTTTCTTTGGTATGTGTGGGAGGAGATTTTTTCCATGGGGGGAGAGCTATTTATACTTGAAGAGGGGGGAATTTTTGTGTTAAAATATTGAATAAAATACAATATTCCTCACAAACCTTGTAATTGTGATATTTTTTTGACATTATAAACCGCATTTGATTAATAAAAATGATTTTGAGACTCTTAATAACATTATAATTCTAATTAATTATTTTAATTGAATGGAAGGTGGAAAAATGAGAAAATATTATTTAAATGTGATACTTTAGATTTTAGACTTTAGAAAGTAATTTTTACATTTGGAAATCATGATTATCATTTTTTAATTACTTACTTATAAAATTAAATATTTTTTAGTTGAGAATAATTTTACAATAATGGTTATTTCCTTATTACATCATGAATTAGGTAATTCAATATACACATGGTATTGAAAAAAATATGTTTTTACTATCCCCCTTAAACTTGATGTATTTTAGAAAATTACCAAAAAAATATTTAATATTCAATTTCGATGTGCTGACTTTAAAATATGTATTAATTTTATAAAAATAATTTTATTACCTAGGTAATTTTAATTTTTCTTATAAGAATTATTTTTTATTAAATAATTCAAATTACATTTTTTTTAAAAATGTGCTTATATTTTCATTGAGTTTTTCGATCATGATATATAATTTATGGCATTAAAAAATTTATATTTACTTACATTACTCATAATAAATATTATTTATATATCGTATTATTTTTTTAGGGTAAATTACTTTTCAAATAGAAAGGTTAATATTCTTAATAGTTAAGTTACTATTCCCAACGACCATATTACTCTTCCAAAAATCACTTTTCCTCTTATTAATATATGCTCATTCATTAATTATGGAGATAAATATGTTATCAATATGAAACATGGCTACTTCAAGCTAATTTGTCACCTTACCATTATTCCACATCACCCTAATTTTTCTATTACTCTCTCCAAACCCTAAAAACTCACCCGTTATTGATCCCCCAATCAAGAATTTACTCCGTTTCGCACTCCCCTCCCCCAAAGCCCTCCCCAAATACCCTCTCCCCACTCTTTAATTCCCGCTCCCCTACCCAAATCCCCTAGGATCCCGCTCCCCTCCCTGATTCCCCTCTCCTCCTCCCCTTACTGATTATCCCCTCCAGCTCACACTGCTCCCGATCATGATTTTCATCGCCTTCTACAACGCTTCTAGGCAGAATTAATCTCCTCAACGGTATTCTAAGTGAAACACCTATGGTTCTTTATATAATGTTAACTATTCATAGTATTGGTTTTCGAAGCCCAACTCGACTCTACAATATAATTCATACATTCTTCATTGCTCGGATCCCTTGCCCATTAAAACCCTATATATTGGTTTCAGCTTCAGTAAAAAACACAGTTCATAGAAAACTCACAATTTCATGCGTGGTTATGCAGATCTGGAAGGGACACAAGATTTCATCAATGACTCAGCATTTCAACAGCATCTCAAGAGAGAACCTAGATAAATCGAATTGTAGATCTACTTCGAAGCTCTAAACCGGCTCAACTCGAACAACCTACATTAATTTCCCTCGCATGGTTTGGATTTGTTTGAAATGTCTCATAGAACCTTGTCCTCCTGATCCAATGTTTTTTCTAAAAAACTAATCTACAGTCATTGTATTATTTTGACGTTGCTTCAATAATTTTTCTGGATTTCAGATAATCATTTTCCTGTAGAACATTTGATTTGTTATTTATTTATCTTTGATTTTCATTTTTAAGGTTTTGGCCTCCACCACATCAACTCTCAACTATTGATGTATTGTTAGTTTTTTAATTTTCTGACTAAATAAAAATAATGATTATTATTCTAGACAACTCTTTATTCTATTATGTTGTATCATCATACCTTTCTCAGCACTTGTCTTATAGTAATAAAAAATCCCATACATTTCTTATTTTATAATATTTTCTTATCCCCAAATAGACCTTCTTTCATCATAAATGTGATGGTAATAATTAAGTAAGTTATCTTCATTTCCTACAGTTTAATTTCTCTTAATTTAACTATATTTAATATGAATTTTTTAGTGCTAAAAATATTAGATATTTCAAACACTTACAAAATTAATTATACTCATAATGGTTCTTCCAATATCTTTTTTGTTTCATATAACTCAATTGTATATTATTCGCTAATTTTTTTACAGGTGGAAAAAATTTATATTCTAATGAATACATTTTTCATTTTGGATTTTCTACTTTCTATTACCTTCCCACTTAGATTAAAACAATTAATTACTTATCACTATAGATGTTTCATATGTTGTCTGTGGTCTGTGTATTTTTTCTCCAATTCCATTATGCTCTATCTTGATGTGGTTTGGAAATTTTAGGAAAAATCCAAATACGAAAGGTAAAACTAGTTTAGTGGAATCATGATTCATGTTAAACAGCATTTTTTTAATTAGAGTATGTGGCAGCAGATTTGTGAATGTTTGGGATACATTGTATATAACATTTTTGATTAAATTTATATATTGTACTTAAATTTACTAACTGTAGTGTATTTATATCATTATTTTTTATAATGTAAAATTGTTCCCTATCAATATTCCTGATCAAATATTTATGAGATGTTTATTGTGATTTTTCCAAAATTAACTTATTTTTATTGGTCCGTGTTTCTATTTACAATTGGTTAGGGGAACGAGGCTGAAGAAATACTACTTTGGTACCACAACATGTCATGAAATTAAAATCATTGGAACACTTTTTATGATAAATGTTTTTTATATCATCGAAACATATGATATTTTATTTTCTATTGGAAATATTCTAAATGATTCATATTCAATTTGTACATTAATGTTTTAATAATGACAGAAATATGGTAATTGGAAGAAGTTTTTTTTTCATTCAACGTTAATCATTAAATAATCAAGGCAATGTTTCCTCCCATTGAAGAACCATACTTGACTAGACTTTTCATTGTGTCATACCCTTTCATGGCCTCGACAATAGAGGTTTCCTATCAAAGACAAGCTGTGATGATTGTATAGATATAGTAATGAATTGTTTTTAATTTTTAAATATGTATTCCCTTATGTGTCTTTGAATATTCTACATGCACTTATTATTTACAGAGCATAGAAGTTGAATAGAGCGGGGAAATTAATTCTCATGCTATACCAAGATTCAATATTTCCTCGTATATATATTTTTAATTCAATATAATTTTGTCATGCCTTCTAAACTGGTTGAGAGATCCAATTCAAATCTTCTTGGCATGGGTGAATGTCTCAAATCAGTGGAAACAGTCTGGAATCCCCTCCGTTTATCCATTACATGTCACTATTCAGGTGAGCATTAAAACCAACACTACATCACTTTTGAAATTGAGTTAAGAAACATCAACATTCAATCAATATTTATATTTTTTTCACTTTCATGTTGTCAGGTTTTTTAATGTGGTGGAGGGATCTCTGTTGATTCTACATAGCATGGGTGAATGTCTCCATTCATGGAAATGATATCTTTCTACCCCTCAACTTTCCCAGGATTGGTCTGTGCTCATGTATGTTGTAAAAAGAGTAACCTATGTAGCTGTTTTTTTCACTGCCTTCAATTTTGATTTCATCTTTAGATTAGACAATACTATTTTTTGTAGTATCATTTTTATTATATTATTTAAACACAATTTAGTTTTTTGTCTCATTTTACAATTTGTAAACATCAAATTACTGATTAACTAATTAAAGTGGTAAGTATTTTTTGTAACATATTGATTTAAGTCCTCTTTTAATGTACTGAAATCTGTTGATTGAGTTTTAAGATGACGATGTAGGGCAATAGACAGTTACAATGACTCCTGACGATGCAACATCCATAAGCCATGCCAAAGAACTGCATCCCCGTTCACAGTAAAACATAGAATAGAAGAATTCCAAAGCTAAATGAAATTATGTGGCACATATGAAAGGTATCATAAGAACATCATTGAACCTATTTTTTTCAAATTATCTTATATATTTTTATATCAAATTTTAACTCTACTTTTATTATAGGATACAGGAGTGTTGTTATAAAACCTATAACACACATGGTTATCGTATCTCATCACTATATGTTGTATATTGTACATTTTTACCTATTTATTTTTATTAGTTATATTAAACTACTGCATCAACCACCATCTAGAAGTGGTCGTCCAATCCACCATAGATGCACACTTTTGGAAGGCTTGAAGTAAGAGGGAGGAACCTACATACGATAGTCTGACCTATACACTAGATATTGTTAATAACTGATGTTGTTGAAATTTTTTTATAGTTACCTAATCTAAAAATTATTTATGTATATAATTTATGTTATATTTCTTTTATTTAAAAAACATTTCTATTATGCTTGTGTCAAAATTTCAATTATCTTGTTTCAATGTTTATTTCTACTATTTATTATTTGAAATGTATGATACTTTATTTTTTATTTTATTTTTTATTCCTTTTCATATAAAATCATGAAAATTATTTTGTGATTATGTATGTTAAAAATCCATAACTATTACAATGATTTAATTTATTGGATCTAATGCTTGTATTATTGCTTGTACTGTTGGATCAAATCATTGTAATTGGCTACAAATTCTCATTATTTTGAGAAATTGGAGAAACATTCTAAGGAATATTTTTTCCTAATATCTCATCATCATGTAATTGATAACATTCAACTCTAACATTTAGAGGTTGAAAAATCTTCATACTTATAACATATTGAACGCCTTATCATATTTATCAGTTAAATCTTGAGTTTTAGGTCTAATATCATTGAAAATAAAATACCTGTCTATTACTCTATTATCAATGGATAAGTAATCTAGAGGATATTATAATACTACTGTGGCTGTCACTTATTCTATTAATTATGAAAAATTCAGGATCCGTTTAAAATAGATAAAGATTTGTTTCAACATTCACATTATATTTTACAAGAAAAAATTTCTTTACAAAAAAATTCCACAAGAATAAATTATTCTTTATTACTTTCACTCCAAATTTTTTCAAAACCTTGAAATTTATAGGATATTGAAAACCATAAATGAAAATTCAAAAATATAAGTGTCAACATACATCCAAATGGATATAAGTGCACAAATTCTTCTAGATATGACACATTTAAGGATATCTCAAAAAATAGAATCACTTCTCTACCACGAAAAGATACAAAGAAAATCATAAATTAGTATCTTTTCTACTTCATTAGATATGATTAATTTCATATTGGATATACATAATGATAACTTTTAGTAATTGATTTAGGTCCTTGAAAACATTTTTCTCATTACCTAGCACACAAAAAATATCATTCATGATTTTAGAAGGTATAAATTCATAGATAAAAGAGATACAGGTATCAAAGTCATATATGGGACACCAAAATTTTATTTCATCATCATTTAAACATGAACATATCTTTTATTCATTGTTATTATATGTCTTCATGTGGGATTGAAATGTGTGTAACTCTTATTTGATACTATATCTTTTAAAAACTAACAAAATCCAAATGAAGTTTCTGGTTTAGGAAATTGGATATTATGAATTTGTTAACATTGTTATTCATAAAAATATTACTTTATTTTTTGGATTCAATTTGGAATGGTTGTAAAAAACCTAAAGTATAGTGATTAAATATTCTTATCATGGAATGAAATTTGAAATTGATATCATTCAACCTCACAAATTATTGCCAAAACACTTTTTGATGGCCTGACTATACAACTTCATCTTTTTAATTGATATGATTATAATATATTCATCTTTGATAATGTTATTTTATTTGTAAAATGAAGATATTTGAATATTTTGAAGCTCCCGACTTATTATAATATCATTTTTCGATTGGTTGACTGTACAATTATTAATTGAAAAAATTCAACGTATTTAAACATCACAAATTCTACTGCAACTACTAAATGAGTTTCTCTCATTTTTATTAAAATTAATCATAATGTCTCATATTTATTACTACAAATTTTATTCTTTATGTAATTTCTCTTCACTATGTATTTCATTGTACAAAATAATGTTATTGTAAATACAGTTGAAATTGACTTGAAATCTCCATCCTCAAAAAATAGAAATTTGATTACTCTAAATTTCTCCTATCATTTTTGAACTATTTTAATGTTCTCTCGATATATTATTCAATTATATTCCTATATTATGCACCACTACATTTGTGATTATTATTGATTGATCATTACTATTTTTTCTCTTGTTTTACAAATAATATTCTCTTATTTAAAAATAACCATTGAACCATAATACCAAGCGTACACACGAGTGAGTACTAGTTCTAATAAAATATATCAATTTAGATTTTCTATAATGTCTTCTGGTTTTATAATATTTTTTCTTTTCTATAATTTTTTTCATGTGAGGGATGATTATAGGTGATCAGGGTGATCCCTTTTTTCCCATTATAGTTTTTTCTATTTTCATTTTTATTCCGTTAAACTGTTTGAAATTTAAAATGGTTCAATCTATGTAATGATTTTTATTAATGAATTAACATTTTTTTTATATATGTTTATTTTTTTCAATAATAAAATATAAAACTCATTTTTTAGGAATCAATAATCATTTAAAAGTTTTGGGTCGTTATAAGCACCATGTCAAATAGAGGTCCCACTCACCGCTAATGATAAATGATGTGGAGTAACACTCTACATATTATGGACCCACACCCTCTATAACGTCGAGGTTTCCTATCCCATGAAATATAAAATGATATAGGGTACCCACCGAATAGAGTGACAAGGAGAACTAGTACATTATAGATGTTTAACAACACAAAAATGGCCTTTATCAGTTCTAGATAAGTGGGGACGACCAGAGCAAGATTAAAATCCCTAGGAATTTTTTAGTGCTGAAAAACGCCGTTAAAGGGGTAATATATCAATAAAAAACAAGGATAATTAATTACATTAGAAGATATTTTATAATAATTGATAAAGGAAAACATTTATGAGTTCTTTTGTGGTGATAAAGGGGCACACTATAGTATGCTGTAATAGCACACTGCATCACCAGTGTTGTGCAATATAACAGCCGAATGAAACACTAAAAACAACACCAAATATCAAGAAAATCATGTAAAAATAAAAAATTTAAGTGAAATAAAATTAAAAACACAAATATATAGAAACAAGTATATTACATTCATTTCAAGAAATGGTTTATATAATTAAATAAGAAAAAATTATTTCACACATCTGAATCCATCAATGTTTTTTTTTCATTTGTTCCTGACCACAATACATGCTATTTCTGAAAAAACAATCCCTGATTGAGAACAATAATTTACCTATATAAGAAAACAATTATTATTTTAGTAATAATATTAAGAAATAAATTAACACAAAGAATTATTTTTAAAATAATCACTAAGTCATAGTAGGAACACTGTGTATAAGATTGAGATGTGGATGATTCTCGCACATTACAATATTTCTTATTCGTATTCAAGTAATATAACTTTGAAGAAAAATTATGTACAAGAAGAAAATGATATGGAAATTAATTATGTAATAAAAAATAAAATAATGAGAAAGAAATCGAGGACCCTTTACTCACTTTTTGTGATGCGATGCATGTTTTAAACTTAATTGACACTTATATATTAGAAAGATACAGCTGGAGTTATACTAGTTTAACTGTTTATCATATTGATGTGCGGATGATTCCTAAACACCCAATATTACTTATGGATCATTTTCCTAAATTATAAATGCAATCATATTTCATTTACATTGATTTGATAATGTTACTTGTCTTTTTTACAAAAATACCAATTTAAACTGAAAACATGTACATTGAATCATTCCAGTCACATAATGTGTAAGTATGGTGCGATAAGGATTCCAACATGTCATAAATTTTTTTTGAATACTTTTACTAAAATATTAAGATAATATTAGTAAATTTTCTTAGTTTTAAGTGAGTGACACTTTTTTAAACTAAAATGAAAATTTTAAACTCACAATGGTCACTAGGAGTCATACTAGGAACATCGTATATCAGATAATGGTGTGGATTATTCTTATATGTTACAAATTACAAATTTATTTATTTTTACTAAATTAGAAAATAAATATGAATACATTCTCTCTTTTTTGTGTATGTTTGTTGTCATTTTTACTAAAATTAGTGCCAATAATAAACCAAAAGACACGATTGGAGTCATACGGTTTATATAATAAATTATATTTTGGTGATACTGATTTCTACAAATCCCAAATGACTTATGGATCAATTTAGTAAATTTTTTTAAAACTATTAATACATTTTCTTAAATTTGAGTATGTAACATGTCTTTTTTAGTGAGATGTCATTTTAATGTGAAAACACACATTTTGAGTCATACCTATCACACCATGTGTCAGTTTAAGGTGAGACTAATTCCTATAAATCACCAATGATTTATAAATAACATTAAAAAATTATCAATACCAACCAATTAAATTTTATCATTTTTTAGTGAGAAACACATTTTGAACTATAATGTCAATTTTAAACTAATAAAGGGAACTTCGAGTAATACTAGGAACAACATGTTTCATATTGTGGTGAGGCTAACTTATATACATCGAGAAATTATTTACGGATTTTTTAAATAAAGTATCAAAACATTGCAAATGTATTTTATTATATTCAAGTATTTTATTTGTCTTTTTTAGAAAAATTAATGTAACTTTTAAATAAAAAGATATACTAGGAGTCATACTAGTCACACCATGTGTCAGATTGAGGTGAATACGATTCACAGATATACCAAATGACTTATGGATAATTTTAATAAGGTATAAAATCAATAAAAATTCATTATATTGGTTTAGTGTATATCACTTTTCTTTTTTTACAAAAATACCATTATAATCAAAAAACACACAGTTTGAGTCATGCTGGTCACATCATCGTTGATTTTGAGGTGAAAATGATTCCAAATGTCAAAAATTACTTATGATTCATTTTTATAACTTATCAATAAAATCTGAGAATTTTTTATGAGTTTTTTGAGTGATTCTTATTGAACTGAAATTGCTATTTTAAATTGATAACAGGCACATTGAGACATACCATGAACATCATGTATATAATTGTGGTAAAATGATTCCAACATGTAAAAAATTAATTATGGATAATTTTAATAACGTATAAAAACATTATTAATTCATTTTATTTGTTTTGACTTATTCATTTTTCTTTTTTTACTAAAATTAATGTCAATTTTAAATGAAAAGTCCCACTTGAAGTAATACTGACCACACTATGCATCAGATTTCAGTGAGAACGATTCCTACATGTCTAAAATTACTTATTTATTTCTTTGATAACGTGGGAAAACAATAAAAATTCATTTTTATGTTTTTGAGTATATCACTTGATGTTTTTACTAAAATATCATTTTAAACTACTGACATGCACTATGAGTCTTACTGGTCACATCATGTGTCCGTTTTAAATGATAATGATACATATATGTCAGGGATGACTTATGCGTTTTCACCTAAATTAAAATGAAAATAAAAGCAGATTTTCCATGTTTTTAGTGAATGGCACTTTTTGAACTAGAATGTCAATTTTGAATAGAGAATGGACACTTTGAGTCATACAAGGTAGATCATGTATCATATTGAGTTGAGGAATAATCTTACATGTCCAAAATGACATATGGATCCTTTTCATAAATTACTAAAACAATATGATTGTGTTTTCTTTGTTTCATGTATTTTAAATTTTTTACTAAAATTAATATTAATTTTAAATAAAAAGATACAGTTGGAGTGATACCAGTGACACCATCTATTAGTTTGACGTGAGAATAATTCCTAACTAACATAAATGAATCAATATTTTACCTAAATTATCATGATAATTCAAGTAATTTTTTTTAGTTTTCTTTGAGTGACATTTTTTTGAGTTAAAATGTCAATTTTATAATGATAACAGATATTTTTAGTCATATCGGGCATATCATGTGTCTGAGGGAGGTGAAAATGATTATTAAAAATTACTAATGAATTATGGATTGTTTTACTAAAGTATAAATTTAATATAAATGTTATTTATTAGTTATTATTTTATTATTTTTCTTTTTTACTAAAATTAATATCAATTTAAAATAAAAAGAATCATTTGGAGTCATACCAATAATAACATGTGTCATATTGAGGTGCAAATAATTCTGACACATCGTAAGGTCTCAAATAAATCCCAAATTCAAATGATACAATCCTTTCCATTGGATTTCATTTTTGAAAGGGCAACACTACATATAGAGTTGATATTCTTAGACATATAATGTTTTTAATCTTGGGCATCGACTCAATATTCAATGTTAGTGGATCGATAATGAAATCCAACTGAATCCATGGTAACATTTTTTTAAAGGATCATGTTATCTCTTTTGTAGATAGTTGAATGAAATCATATTAATTCACAAAGGATTATGAAAAAAATAATCATTAAATAAAAATAACAATGAAATTAACATACAAATATTAGATTGAATGAGGACAAGATTAATTAAATAACTAGTAGGAATTAAAATTTACATGATAGTCATAGACATGGTGTCCCATTTCCTTATATTAATTATCTTAGTTTTATAATTGAAGTCCAGTCTCCCATGAGCATGAGAAACATCGAAAAAACCACAACAAGTCAATAAAATAAACTTATATAAAATGAATTGCTATGTGGGGAATTTTAAAAACAAATTAATTAAACAAAAATATAAAATAATAAATTAATACTATGGAAAATGATTTTACTCTTAAAACATCAATATTTATTTACTGATTGAGAAGAGACATCATAATTTATCATCACTAAAATGCATAAGAGAAAACTTGAAGGAATATTTTAAATTTGAAACGTTTAGGGGTGAAAATATTTTGAGAAAGGACAATTTTGTGGATAGTTTTTTTGTAGAAATACATGAAATACAGAAAAAAATATTCTAAAATGAAAAACAGTTAAAATATAACTTCCCGAAAGATCTGAAAAAAATTAGATAAGTAATATATAAATATCAAAAATACAATAAAATTATTAATAGTTGATAAAATAACAAAAAAATAAATTATAAGTAGTTGGAGTTCACCGTTTCATGTTGGTTCTATACATTCATGAACCATTTCCTTATTTCATTATCTTAGTTGCAAAATCAAATTATAATCTCTCACGAGGATTAGAAAATTAGAACAACCCACCCCAATTGAAATAAATGAATCCACCCTAATAAGAAAATAGTTATTATGAGTGAAATACTAAAAAAATCAAATTAAACATAAATATGAAATAATAAATTAATTCTACGGATAATTATTTTACTATTTAAACACAAAGATTACCTCTATTATTGAGAAGACAGAGTATCATTGCTCTTCCTTAAAAGGTAGTGGAGGGAACTTGAAGGAACATGTTAAATGCGAACACTACATGAGTGAAATGGATTTGAAGGGGATGAAGTGTTTGGATGTTTTGGTATAAAAATTAATAAATGATGGATATAAATCATAGAACTAAATTTACTCTTCTAGGAATAAGGAAATTAAATAAAAACATCATTATATAATTTTTCTATAATATAGAGAAATTATATCGTAAAATAACATTTATATCAACCTAAATTGATTCCATCATTATATTGTGTTCTTCAAAGGGATTGGTATAATCTTCATGTTGAGAAGACATTGTCTTAATGTGTATTTAGAAATTTTATTTATATTATGATAATATAGTAGAAAATCGATAATATTATAAGACAAAATATAGTATATAAAAATATTTTACCCAATTATAGAACTCCCTATATTTTATTTAATATTTTTTGGTATTTGCCTCCTCACTCAAGAATTCAAATACCTTTTTTTAGCCCCCTATAATGTATAAGAAATTTTCTACATTTGGGTTATCTTTAACTGTTTTTGATCCTCTAATGAAAGGGTTATCCTTGATGTAATTTTCTTCCAATTTGATATTTTTTAGTATCCAGTAAGACAATCAACTAAATATTGTTTCATGGATCTGATACATTATATTATTTCACTTATTGTGATTCCATTATGAAAGGAATATTATTTTCCCCTTCCACACTAAAATTAAACATTATAAAGCCCAGTTCATCAACATTAAATGAATTCCTATCGTCAAATCATTTGCATTTGAAAATTGGAACATGAAATTTTTTATAATCAAACTCATATATAAATTTGATAACACAAAAATATGACCTATTTTCATAAATTGGAATTCTATCCTTGGAATGATATATGTGCATCACTTACGCTACAAGAGTAACACCACTATTTCTCATCTCCATACATAAATCAAGTTCTTTTATATTGAATTTATAACCAATTATTAAGAACTATCATAAGATATAACATTTTCATTCACTTCCCTTGCTAGCCATTGAAGATGTTTCATAATTGAATTCATATTTTCAGATAACTTGATATAAATTTGATCTAAGAACAATAATATTAACTATTAATTATGTTTATTTTGTGTCCATAGTTCTTCACTTAATTGATTCAAATCTATTAGAATTTATTTATGGGATTCAACATATGGATTGAAATCTTCACTATTATGTAAAATGTAGTTGTTTTCTTTCTCCCACTCTATCAAAGTAATTATATCATCACAACTTAGGAAAATCAATTACCACAATTCATCCTATGTAAATATAATTAGGGATACTAATAATACCATCATTTTATAAGTAATCGGTAATGAATTAAAAAACATATTAAAAATATATCAATTTTTAATACAGTCTTATAAATTTCATCGATTCATTACATACCCTTTCAAAATCATTATATACCATTTAATGGGGTACATCCATCTATAATAAACTAGGCCACATAGTTGAACCTCCCTTACCAAGTGAACCATTGGTAGACCATTATATCATGTAATTATCATGGTAAAAACATCTCTATTTCTCATAATATGAATGAAACCTCCTTATTCAAGATATAAAACATCATTAGATATATATATTTACTAAAAATGGATATGAAAAATATGCAGATCCTAGTTAATGTTATTTTTACATTTTAGGGAAAATGAAATTTAAAGAAATGCACATCAAATCATTCCTCAAAACATGACAATAGTGTGATTTTAGTCCATGTAACAAAAAAATAGTCATTAACATACACTTTTTATATTTTACGAATACCAATATTAATCTTTTACACTATTAAGGAAAAGAAATTTTTTAAATTTTTCTAGTTTAGAAAGTGTGTAATATACTAGAGGATGAAAAGTTTACCCTTTACACTTCACTAGTGCCTACTCCTACCTTATACCCATGCCAATCCTATCCTACCTAGACAGGAGGCCAAATTTCATTTTTATAGGATAATTTATTAAAATTATAATAATAATATAAAATAATTTGTGTATACAAGAATGAAATACATAAAATGTAGGTCATGGAAACAATTATAATATGGCAATTTAAAGAAAATTTATCTTATTCTTCCAACTATATTTCGTATGGTTTTTCAAAATTCTTTACAAAATAAAGTTTCAATATCTTTTACATATCGAAAAGTTGATAACCCTTTAAAGGATTTGGTGTCTACATTGTTAGATATTCCCTTTGAATGCTCAATATTTGAAAATGTCCTTATACATAGGGCTTTCCCAAAACCATGTGCATTGGGATTTGTTCATAACCTATACACACAGTTTTGGTAAACTGTGGGTATAGGGTTCAGTTCAAGACCATCTCCCACAGTTCTAAAAATAATAATGGGAATACATAAAACCTATCCCCATGGTGATCACATAGGATTGGCCTATATATCTTCAAATTTCATAAGGTAAATTCCCTTGAATATTATGGAATTAATTTCATTAAGTCCTCGTATCATTGTTTTTATAACATTAAAAATTTGTTGCTTCTTTATTTCCCTTAAAATCAGGAACTCATGGACTTTCTCTATAAAAATAATGAAAACTGTAATTCCATTCAATAATGTTTAACAATGTATCATTCAACAACTATTAAATGTTAAAAATTAAATCATAACCTACTTCATTCTTTTCATATTTCATTTAATAGTGTTCTTAACTGGAAACATCATTTCTTGATTTCCATGTAAAACATAAGACACAAATAATTCATTTTCTATCTTGATGGAACATGATACATTAACCTCATATATTAACATTGTTTGATAGACTAATTAAATTTTATGTCTTGATTTTATACCATCATGGAACTAATCATTCTTACAACTTAAACTATATACATAATAGAATTCTTGTGTTTCTAAACTTGTAAATTTGAAATCGTATTTAGAAAAAAGTTCATCTACTCTTTCAATAGATTTAAGAATTTTTTCCCTTATCATATTATTAATCATGAATAAATTATTTTTTTCATGAAAATGACTTAAATTATTCCATTACAAACTCTATATCTCTTTTGACTACTCAGTATTTTCGATCAGTGACCACTGTTGGTTAGAATCTCCCTTTAGATGATAATTTCTTTGATAACATTCTCCCTTTCACTTCTTCCCCAGAAGAAAAATATCTTCTTCAGGAACATGGTCTATTGCTGAACTAATAATTTATTAAGAGTACAATTGATTATTGGAGGTGGTTATATAATTAATTGGTCTAAAATTATTATTTTATGCGGGGGATTAGTAAGTTATTCCATATAAGTTGGATTATTATCCGTAGATTGAGTCAAGTGAAGAAATATATTAATATTCCTCTCATCTAGAGAACCATAATCATTAAAATCACTGAATTGATCATGAGATAAATTCATAAATTCGATATGGGTGCTGGTAATGATCATATTCTTTTTACTAGAAACCATTTTTGAACAATGAAACTAAGTATATTAACACATAACATCATGATTATTGAACCATGGAATATGATGTCTACATAAATTAAATATTATTTATGTTTTTCCTAAATATCTAAAAGGATTATAATAATGTTTCAATTATATTTTAATATGCTATTCTACATCTAGTTTCCACAGTTCCTCCAAAACTTCCATTGATTTAAAATATAATACCCAAACTCCCACAATCTATAGTTGGTTCTTTAATTAATAACTTGGTATAAAATATAAGAGATGTAATCTTACATAATTTAATTGTTTATTAGTCATTAGAGACATGATACATACATTTTTATCACATTAAATTGAAAAATGGAATAAAACATAAAACATAAATGATAAAATTATTATTTATTCTAGTATATCCCTATAATCAATAAAATGTCACATTGTGGTACACTTTAAAAGGGAAAGCATAATAAAATTTATCATCAAATGATTAGTATGGGAATGAATTTGACATAATCATTCATATAGTGTATTAAGAAAAGAATATTACGGCATATACATGTAAAAATGAAATATTTCATATAAAAATATAATAGAAGTCAAAATTATTATTGGATGGAATATCATAATATATAATCACATGGATAATAATAACCATTTTATAATGAAAAAATTTATAAGATAAAGCATCTTAATCCTAACGTCATGGCTTCATGCCTAGACAGTATACATAAATAGGCAATTCAATTGAAAAATACCCAATATATTTTATTTCATGATACCTATCAATTCATTTATGGTTCCTCCAATATCAAACCTGACCCATCACTTATTAAGTGGTTGTATAGAGATTCACAATTCATTTCAACCTTTTTACAATTATGCGAAACTAATTTTGTATTGTAAATTAAACACATAATAAAAAAATAAAATTTATGTTTGTTTGAATTAAATAATTTTGTTCACTAGAAAAATGTATATTTTATGATTATTTGTGGATATATTTTAGGTGGATTTGATTTAGAGATCCCATGATAGAATTTATGCAAATCATTCCAAACAGTGTAAGAGACCAATTATAAATGCAGACTAAAATAAACACTTCATATAGTAAATGTATCCAATTTGGATGAAAGTCGGTGGGTTGATGAAAGTTTTTCAACACAACATTTCTCCATAAGACCATGAAGTATAATTCATGAATTCAGAGGCCCAATATGATCCATTATTGTTGTGAATCTTAAATGTTTGTAGTATCAAGGTAACTTATGCAATTCATCCATATTACTAGATGTAGGCCTCCAAAAGGTCCCAAATTTTCATTTAAGATATTAAATAAGTAGATAAAAAACATTATACATTTCTATAATGTGATATAATGTTCTATTCTAAGCCAAAACTTTGTGACCGGTGGTTTCTCAAAATCAAGGTTCCTAAAAAAACCTTATACATTTCCAATAATATAGAACCTTGGAAACCCCATTTACAAGTTTGAATAGAGGGAAATTATGTACCATTTCAAATACACAATGGATTCCTCTACTCATCCAAGATGTTATGGAGGACCCTATCCTCCTAGGGGGAGATTATATGATTTTGGAGTTCCACGAAAGCTTCCTCTACTCGATGGCAGGATAAACATTGGGTGTAAATTAGGAGAGAGAAACACTTATTGTAAATTATTCAAGAAAATTATTTTATACTATATTGATTTATTTTGGGTTTGAAAATAGTTCATTTATAAGTAACTTACATTGATTCATATTTTCATTATTTTTTTATTCAATTGAATTGAATTGGCTTCAAATTTTACTGATTAATGTAATGTTATGAGTGTGTGGCATGTATTGTTATAATTTGACAACAAAAATATCATTTCATTCAACACTTATCTATGATTTAAATTTCATTTTCATGATATTATACATTTCAATAGAGCTAGGCCTTAAATATATGATTTTTCTTAACAAATTTTTAATCAATATGAATTAGTATAAAATTAAGGAATGTAATTTGGCTTCCATTTATTTTTAATCGAATAATTTCTCCAAATCAAAATTATTACCTAAGGAAAGTGAAATTGAAATGTTTATAGTGAAATAAAAATAACCCATTTACTCTCATATTTGTTAAAATACACCTTTTTCAAGTATTATTTGGTTTATATTAAATTATATTATTATATGTGTTTTCAATTACACCTGCACATTTTAGTTATTTTCATTAATAATACACACTATAAACTACCAATACTAATGGAAATATCACCTAGGGTATCCCATATTCTATAAAATCATAATAAATTTAACATGTCATGAAAAAATCATCAAATTTTTGTTTCATTTCCGGGATTGTTTTAGTAGGTGAAATCCGAAGTCAAGGGTCCTGACAACTACCATCCCAACGTATTTCCAATATAAATGAAAAAAGGTAATTTATGTAGTATCACACTTCAAAGAGGTGAAATATTTATCCTTAGAGTTATTTTACACATTATTTATATATTGCTGCTTATAATTTTTTTATAACCTCAAAATATTCATGTAAACAAATATAAAGAAAAGAGGGAAAAATTCATTAACGATCCACCTAAAAAATTAATTCCCATCTTCATTACCTAAATATTATATGAATCCTAGAGAACATTTTATAGTGAAATCAATAAAGATATTATGGATAAATTTAAAATTTTCTAGTTAACATTCCTATCTGCGACAAAGATAAATAAATTTCTCACTTAGAGAAATTTCTTAACAGAATTATTACCCACAAACAAAAAATGAAGTTGAATGATAGATTAATCCTTAGTAGGAAGTTATCGACCTTGATAAAACAATAGAATACAACCAAATGAAATGATATAAAAACTTTTATATTATATTACGCTATTAGGTAGAATATTTTTTATGAAACAATACCTGATTTATTTGCTTCAATTAATATGATGCCACACTCTGTGAATAATTATCTTTTAGTTGGAGAGATTCAACTAACAAGAATCATCGTACAACATTCCAACCAAATAAACAAACACCCAATAAGAGTGAATGTGGAATTGATCTTGCATGCAATGAATCCAATCATTCCACTAGACTATTAAATTTATTAGACGGATGAAAATGGGACCTATGTATATGATCCTATCATATATGTAATTCCTTTATATAAAAATATAAAATAATCAACATTCACAATGGTATACTATCAATGTTGTTTGGGGGAGGTAACTATTAATATTCTAGATCTTATGAAATATACTACTAATGAGAACTCCAGTATTCATATCTATTTGATGGAAGTGATCTTCGACCACACACAGAACCAATATTCTATAACCAAAATATAATATTATTTTTTAATATACTTCTCTCTATGATTATTTGGTTTCTGATTAATCATTAAAATGTTGTGTGGGTTTGGAAATATTTAAATATTGTATTTTAATTGATGATTTCCGGAGAATTGAGGATCCAATGACCATTGATGATACTAATTATCTTGTAAAGTCTTATTACTCACTTAAGGATGTTACTATTGAATATCTAGATAATATAATTGAACTATAACTTTCAAATTCACTCCTTTAAATGAAAAACACCTAATATAGATCTTAAACCACTATCTCAAAACATGAAATATTCATATATTTAGAATAGAAACTAAGTTAATCTCATTATTTATATGGAACTCCCTCCATAACATGAATTATTATTGTTAACCTTCCAAGATTGTATAAAAAATCATTATGGTGAACTCTATCCAAAATTCCTTCTTTAGAATATCAATTTTAATTGATCATATATTATTAAATGACGAGACTAAACTCGTGATGTATGCATAGTGATGAATGAATCTAATCCTATTTAATGTAGTTAATAAGGAGGTAAAAAATTATTAACAAATGGAATAATTTACCCCATCATTGACAACTAATGGTCCAGTCTAGATCATCTAATTCATAAGAAATCCAATCTTATTATATTCAAAAATGAAAAAAAATTGGTTCTAACCTATGTGAAGAATATTTTCAATGTATGTACATACTAATTTAGAATAAATTAGCACAATATTAATGAACATTTCCCATTTCCATTCATTTAGAATATTTTAGAGAGGGTATTAGGCTAGTTGAACAACTAATTTCTTGATGAGTAGTTGGGGTACATTTAGATCAATATTGCAAATGAGTGTTAAGGAAAAAACCGTTACATTCCCCTTTGTTATATATTCATATAAGAGGACTCCATAATGCTAATGAAATAGTCTATTTAATTTTCAATGTTTCATTGTTAATATTTTTTACGGTACCAATGGAATTTCCTGAATTTTTTAATCAATGGTTTCACTATTTATGCATCATATTTTGATGAAAGTTAGATTAGTCTTGGTTCAATCATAAGTTTCAATTTTGAAAATAATCATTCATTAAATTATGATAAATTTATTTTCATGTTGTACCAACATTACATGAACCTTTAATTATTGGGGATGGTATCCAATTAGATAGATCAAATCCAGAAATCATTTATTTCTTACTATTCCTAAAAAATATGTTGGATGTCTTGTATTAATTTGGATATGTTGGATTTTATCATCATTTCATTGATGACTTTTGTATTATTACACTCCCTCTCACTTACATACTCCAAATGTTAAATAATATATTTTCTTATAATGAATTTGAGAATTATTTAAAAAAATTAAAATGGAGTCTTACATCACCACTAGTTATCCAACCACATATATTTGATTTACTATTTGAGATCATGTGTGACAACTTTAACTATATAGTTTGAGTTGTCTTTCCACAACTAGTTGACCGAGATCCAAATTTCACATCTATTGCCTATGCACACTATACCATTGACAAGAAAAATAAACCAAAATTATAAAATAATTATATACTATTGTTTTTTCCTTGGAAATATTTTTGTGATACCTTTTGGCTCCAATGTAATTTTGTTCTCAGACAATGAATCCCAATAATAAGTCTCCCAGAAACATGAATCTAAATATCATTCTTTCAAATAATGATCCCAAATTACTATTTTAATATATAATTTCGGTAGATAAAAGGATAATATAATGTGGTAGTTGAAAAAATTAGTATTATTGGGAAACCTCTTGACCACCATTTTGTTTTATCCCTCCCTATTGATGAATTATTCCCATATGGGTACCTTTGTGATGTAGTTTACCTTACAACTTAATATTCAATTGTTTTGAATTTTTTAATCGAATTTATTGTAACCATAAAATATTAGACTTCACAAATTCAAATACCTATGTATGATTCATTATGGTACATTTGGGATGAACCATACTTGTGGAGAATTTATAGTGGCCAGGTTGTTCTTCTTTGTGTCCCCTATAATGAGTTCACCTCTAGTTCGAGATTCTTCCACAGTTTAGATAATGGGGACCACTTTGGATCTAAAAATAATTCTCTAATGGCTCTTGAACATGGACTTTATTTTACAACATTGTATAAAAAATCCCATCATTTGTGTAATTCATGAAAATGATGTCAATTCACAAAGAATATATCCAACAGGAATGGAGTACCCAAATAATCATTGTCATATTGAAATTTTTTTGATGTATTGGAAATATAATTCATTAGACTTTTCTAAATTCATTTTGCATTGTCATCATATTAATTAGTGTTGAATATGTATCCAAATCCGTGCATGAAAAGTATACATGGTTTGATTACTCTCATATGGTTTTTGATCTTCTGATATATCATATATTCAACAAGGTTGTTTTACTAGGATTCATCATTAGTGTCTATGGTTCATATTTGTTTAGTCAAAAGATTAAAATTTTATCTTTCAGTATAGTGTTATTTTTAAATTCACTACATCATATAATCCAAAACTAATGGGAATTAATAAATTTCATAATTGAGAAGGTGTGGAAATATTTTTAAAAATAGAACAATGCAATTGGATTGATTAGAATTTATTTTTGGATGATTTAAATTGGGTATGCCATAAATTATTTAAAACCCCAATCATAATTTCATTATATAAGATTGTGTTTGGAATGTATGTTCACCTCCTTTAGTGGGGAGAATGGTTCGTAATGGGATCTTAAATAATGTAATACAAAACTCTCATACAATGGTTAGAATAACAATATATAGATCTTAGAGATATGTGAAATTGGAAAAGACTCCCATGAGAACTCCCATATCTAAACAGAGATAACCATGGTATCCCATATATTCCTCAACCATCATCATTAATTCTACATTGGTCATAAGTACCTCCACTATAATTCACGAATGAAGATATACCGAGGAAATATTCGTTCCCAATAGTTTATACCATAAACTATTAGTAATGTATATCAATTTGGTGTTACATAGTTTATAAAATAAGAAACCAATTATTAATTAACTGTTAAATGATATAGGTTGAGGCACATTCATGAGAACATTCTAAAGTTACCTACAGAGGATCTTTTCCTTCAAGAAGGAAACTACCAATGAAACCCACAAGTTTATATACTACCTTCCTATATTATTTTGTATTAATGTGAGAACACTTTGAACACTAACAGTGTGGAGGGATAAATATTTCATTTCAGTATGATTTTTATCATATTTGTTCTTTTTTCTCTTTGTTTGTAGCTACATAGTATTTTTGCCTTCCCCCACCAATTTAATGCTGGAATAATCATTTTTTATTCCCATATAATCATGTAAATTATTGAATATTCATGATGAATGTCCCTATATCAAGATGTCTTAACATTTAAATAAATCTTTATCCATTGATGGCATGTGAGTTAAAAAAATTATCATTGAGGTGTTATTTTCATGTTATTATTTATTTTTTGATGACATAAATGGCCATATATCTAATATTGATTTGAGATTTTGGATAGCCTATATATGAATAGATTATGGGTTAATAATAAAAACTAACATCTCCACACATATTCACACCAAACCATGAAGTGTGAATTTTTCTTACCCAAAAAAACTAAAGAAACGTTTTATTATTATTAAATATCATTAATAATTGTGTTATATTGTATGTTCATCCATTATATGATTTGTTTGATTAATGTATTATTTTTACATATGTGTGTGTACCAATTATCTGACTGTTTTAATCCTTATAAAATAAATAAAAAATAAAAAATAACTGATGGGAGTTTTAAAATATAAAAATAATGGGGATATATAGTCTAGGAGACTAATTTTTGTCTTTTTGTAATGATTATGTTAGCGGGGTTTAACATTTTATTGAAAAGGATGAAGGGAAGGATCAATGGAAAGAATTAATAAAAAATTATTTTTAAAAAATAACCTATATTTAGTGGTTAGAAATTATAAGGAATAAAATAAAATTTTTGTAACACACATACACATGTGGAGGGTTAGAGTCATGGATTTATTGATATTTTATTTATAATATGAGTATTATAAATCTACTTGAATTTTTTTGGATATAATTTATGAGACATCTTTTCCCAAGATCACTGAGAATAACTCCTTGGTGTGGTTTTTTTATCACATTGCTACCATGAATTAATGAATAATTGAATGTTAAATCTTCATAATGTTGGAAATATACCCATGAAATTTTTTTGAAACCTGAATTTTACAAGGAGAGAAATTTATTTATGGGTGGGGGTGTAATCATATAGTGATTAAATCTCCATTTCCTTCATATACCACAATGGTAAACTGATATTTTGTTTAAAATTAAATATATAATTGAAAATTAAAAAAAATTTCTGATACAATTACTGAATTTTTATCACTATAATAATTTTTATTTTTATTTTTTAAAATACTATTTTGTATTTGGAGTTTATTTTTAGATCCCATGAGGGAATTCAAGAAAAGCGGTCCAAATTGCGCAAGGGACCAAGCACAAATGTGGAATAAAATGAACACTTAAGATTATTATGGAATTTAATTGGGATTATATTCTTTGGGATTATGAAATGATATGATGGATTCATTTCTCCAGAAAAACATAGATCCCAATTCATCCATTTGGAGGCCATAAATGTGCCATTAGTGAAGATAATCTTCACTGTTCATAGCCACATGTACACTTCATTAATTCAAAAATATCTCAACAATAAGACATAAAAATGGTGCCAAAATATTAATGTATATAGTAAATAAGTGTGGGAAAAAAATTCTAATTTACTCCAAAGAATGATAATTATATAGGCTAGACCCAAATTGGGGGAAAACATGTATATTGAAATATTAGTTCCCCAAACCACATATCACATTGCCTATAAAATATAAACATAGGTAAAACTTTTATAAATTATACTATGGAGATGTTATATTCTATTTGGGAGACCCAAAGAATTATTCTAATCATCATATATGTTTCCGAGAACCCTATCTTTATAGGGATATCTGATATGGAGTTGGGGTTCCAAACATTTTTTCTTCTCTAGATGGATGACTAAATGGTTCAAATTCATTTTGATGGAGCTACAAATCTTGAAATATTTTTTTCTAACACCTATTATGATACTGGTTTAAAATTATTCGGTATTTTATAAAATAAAAGTATATTTATATTACTTTGATTTATATTATAATTTTTTGTTTTGTCAATTGAATGGTAATATCTTCACTTTTAAATTATCAGTGTGATGGTTTGATTGTGTAATTTATATTATTTAAATTGTAAGACACATGAGGTATTTTATTCCAAACATATTTTATATTAAAATTTTCCATGGTAGTTGTTAAACCATAAATAAAATCTGTAACATTGATATTTGTTTGTTATGTTAAGGATTGGTTTTATATGAATTGATATAAAATGATGCAGAATAATCAGGATTCAATTTATTATCAACTAATTACATACTCAAAATGTAAATTAATATCGAATAAAAATGAATTTGAAATGTGTGTAGTAAACTCAAAATGACCCTTTTTCTCATATTTCTTACAATACTCATTTTCTAAATATTTAACTATTAAAATTTCATTATTTTGAATGAATTATTTTCAAAACCACTCTTAATTCTTAATTGTATTTATAGAAAATACCAATTAGAAACCACCAACACTCATTGAGAGACGTTCTAGGTTCTTCCATATACTATAAAATTACTCATAAATAAATACATATTTGAAATTTCATTACAACATTGCGACTAATTACAATTTATTCATCATCTTAAAAAATAAATAAAAATACAATATATATATTTTTATTAAAAACGGGTACAAAATGTCAACTTTTTTCCTAGTTAGTAAATTGAACAACATGAAATAAATATATATAAATGACTAATGTGGATAGTATAATTATTATCTATCCATAGTGGTGCATAAGAATATTTAACGATACCAATGCATTTGAAAATACCTTTATAAAAACATTTTAGTACACCTTTATATATAAGAATAAATTCCATTTTCAATTAAAAATATTTGACAAAAAAAGTCCTAGAATAACATTAATAATATTTTCATTGAAAAATCAATTGAAACATTTTTAATAATACTAATAATTAATAATTCATTTCATATCAATAAAATTTTGTTGTATAAAAATCATTAATAAACATAATATTCCATCATTTATAAAAAAGAAAAAATGAATTATATATAACATGTCAAAAAGATAATATATGAAAACCATAAATCAAAAATAAAATATTAATAAAATTTAAATTAATAAATCATTAAATTATTTAAAATAAATTAATTTACAAAAAAAAAATTAAATATAGAAGAGAATGTTTTTTTACCAAAATAGAGGAATAAAGAAATATTTTTTATAAAATATTTTCCAATGATTTTGATTATGAAGAATAAATATAATGGGATGTATAATTGAAAACATGAAACATAAATGTAGGAAAATAAAATATTTGGGTTTTAAGAGAGAGTTAACATATAATTCACCCTATGTAAAATTGAACATGAACACTCACGAATAACAATGAAATTGTAAAATAAAACCTTCCCTCAAACTTTTCCTTAGTCCAACACAGTATATTACAGAGTATAATAAATTTATAATATATATATATATATTATAACTGTATTAATATTTACCTTTCTATATATTATTAATTATTTATTTATTCACATTCACTAATGAATAGCTTTCTTAATATAAATATTTGACCATCAACCATTCTTTTTCAATACTTGTTTCGATTTTATAGTTTTGGTCCTTAAACAATGGTATTTTTTTCATTATAAAAATAATAATAAATTTTTTTTAATTATACTAATTATATTTTAAATTTAATGTTTATACCAAATTTGAAAAAAATAATGGACAATTAAATACATAGTTTCATAGAGGATGTAGTCTGTATATACACATGAGAGATGATTTCATTCTTCTATTGGGTAGAAAATTAATAAAGTATATAATATTTTAATTTAAAATAATTATAAATATGTTATATTTATAATATTTAAAAATTACATCAATCCTTATGACCATCCATTTGAGGTGGTAATGAAAATCATATCACTTCGCATTATGGAGGTAGTATTCAACATATTCCCATGAGAAAAATATCAATTTTCAATTGATGAAAGGTTTAGAAGGTATATTTAATCATACATTAATATAATCATGATAATTTCATAAAAGTACATAATATTCATTATTTTAATAATTTTAATGATCCATGTGAGCTGGTGATGAAAACTGAGATACATTGCTTCATGGAGGTCATTGTCCACACGTATGCATGAGCAATGTTTCCATTTACAAAGGGATGGAAAAAGGGATAACAAAAGGATGTACTATAAACATAATAAAATTTATATATATTTTATATATTTATATTTTTATATTAGATTGTTTATGCTTGGTTTTAAGGACTAATTGGAGCAAATAAACATAAATAAACACAGTTAAGAATTATAACACGTGTTTGGAAAAAATCATATGAATTACAACTTAATCTAAGATAGTTTGGACTTTTTGTGAGAATTGAACCTCCAAAACATGGGGAAGAAATTCATAGATTTTTTTGGTATTGGATGATAAATAGTTCTCAATGATTTTGAATAAGTGAATAGTGTAGGGCCTATTTTATCAGTGCGGTGAGTAACAAAATTGTGATAATTTTTAAAATTTAAATATTATAAGTGTATAACTAAGTGTGAAGTAGAATGAATATTTAATTTTAATATTATATGATATGGGTTAAAATAAAATCACCTATATATAACTAATATGGATTTTTTAACATTATCAACATGTTTTGTTATCTTAATTAACCTATTTTATCACATTATAGTGGTGATAATATTCATAAAGATGATTGTATTTGATGTGGGAGAAATAAAATTTAAATCATTACTAAATTAGAATATGATTATTAAAAACCATATATACAATTTCATGATTCAATTTCTAGAACAAGTAGACATTAATTTTAATATATGTTAAAAAAAATTAAATGATTTTGTTTTAAAAATGTTTATTCGACCATAAAAATAATATTATACCAAAATAAAATATAATAATGATTCATTTTGAATCAACCAAATTATGTTTAACAATATGGATAAAATGTTAATTTAAAAATATATCTAAAATAAAACAGAACATTGAAATTATATTATAAAATAATAAAATGATTGTTTTAAAAAATCATCATTTTCCCTATTCACCTAAAAATAAACTATGTCTGAATGCTGCAAAAAATTCACCCAATGAAACATTTGATCTTATTAGTAAAAAAATTATATACATTTTATGTAATTCAATTTAAAAAATATAGAAATTTAAATTCTAAATAAATCCACGGTCTATTTCTTTTATAATGATAAAATAATCAGTTGTGCATTGGGAAATAGACATGTGATATAGTGTTGAGCAGTTATAGGATGATATTGAGTATTTCACATGATTTTAACCAATTTCGATTCTATAAATATTTTTAATTAAATCATTAATAGTCATGTTATAAACCAATTAAAATCTTGCTTATCATATTAATTTATCATTTTTTCCTTTAATGTATTTTGATACATTAATAATATGGAAAATATTCTAAGTTATATAAAGAACACTGAAAATAAGTGTGAGAAGATAGATAATAATCCAATATTACTAAAATCTAAATCCTTTGAATAGATCATGAAAACACCACTTTTATTTTTACAATTCATAATTTATAATTTAATTCATCAATTAAAAGTTAAATTAGTAATTAAAAAACTATAGATCCTCATGAATATTAGGAATATCAACTTTTAAACCTATATAATAAATTATCCATTACATTAAGCAATTAAAAAAGTGAAATTCCAAAATAAATATTTATTAACCTGTAGGGATGAATTAATGTTACATAATAATATTTATTAAAAGTATTACAAATCCATTCATATCATATTATTGTTGAATGAATGAATGATAACATGATAAATAGGTATGGATAAAAAATAATAAATCTACAAATTTTAATAGTTTTTAATAATGTATGTTAATTTTTTTAGTAAATTGATACAAAAATGGTGTCTGTTTGTAATTTTTTTTTACTTTTATTTATTTTATTTATTATCAATAGATAAATAAGGATATGGTCCTAAATTCAAGTAGAAGAAAAATGAAAAAATGTGTGTTTAAAACACTGATCAATTTTTAATAATCGTCATAAAGTTACTCCACGTACATACCAAGTAAAAATATTCATTCATAAAAGAAAACATGTATAATTTACCAAATAAATTATACATGACATGTTTTTTATTTTATATGAATGATGTACCAATTCTCTAAGAAACACATTAAAACTTATAAAGGACTTCAAAAATCATTCTGAAATTATTTACATTGTGGTATAAATATTTTTTAAAAATAGATCCAAAAAATATTATATGTAAACTAATATTAAAAAAATATGATTTCACATACTAGTTACATAAAATCTATAATCATATCTCACTAATTATGGTGTGATGATATATACCATGATACAATGTTTTTAGTTATATATATCATTCACAATAACTATAATTGTTTACTGAATGAAAAATAAATCCACAATGTGAAACAACTATTAATATATTAAACTAGAAAATAAAAATTCCATGACATGATGATTTTTTCAGAATATTATCCTCTTTGTAATATTGATAAAAACAATATAAAATTTCCATCCTATAATATATATCAATAATCCCATCCTTAATCACTAAAATCTATGAAACCCATGGAACTATATTGTGGAAATGGAAATTCATATGGAAAAAATTATTCTTCCTTTAGACCATTTTGGAAAATGGATAACCCATCATAGGTTGATTATCTATACCTCAAAAAAATTATTCTATTTCTTTTAGAACTATATAAGTCATTAATTATCCTATACATGATTATTTGGATATTAAATATATTATTAAAAAATGATCAAGGCCCAGGGATAATCCAACATGTGATATTAGTCATATAAAGCTCCTAACATAAGAGTTTTCTTAAAAACAAATTTCTAAATAGAGAATCATTTGTATGAAAACTCCAACTATAAATGTTTAGATAAATACAATATTGACCAAGGCACAATTATAGTCTTTATGCCTATATATAAATTATGTTATTTTTAGATATTCAAAATATAAGGTCTCTCAACCTCACACTATCAACATATCATTAATAACATTTTATTTTATTGGTGTTCTATGGATTTTTTAAAGATAATTGTTAAATCCACATGAGTATTGGAATTTTTAGTAGGCATTTAGAATCTATACTATTTACAGTTTAACATTCATCTGTTCTCATAATAGTATTTCCTATATTCTAGTTTATTCATGTCATACGTGCGATACAATCATCATGTTCAACACTTTCAATGGTTTTTGTATTTTAACATAGTTTATAAAATAGATGAACAAATTTTTGGATCTATATTCCTAGAATATATCTCCACTTCTATAATATTTCCATCCTAAAAGGTATTAAGAAAAACCTTGAGAAATGTTTATTGATCATACAATATTCACTTCACATGAAGTAACCCTTTTAAGTTCACATCTATGTCGAGATGGATCCTTCATCACCTTTCCCAAAGATGGTAGGAAACATTGATAGAATTTTAAAATATATGTAGTATGAATAATAAAGAAATTTTTTTAGGTTTCCTTTTATAAATTCTATTTGAATAAATCGTTACACTAATTATTAAAGAGTAACTCACTGAGAAACAATCGGTTAGAGGTTCACTTAATATAAATCATTAATACTCACATAAGAAACCCCAAACTGAGATTTCATTCCAATTGAGATGATTTGGTAAGAATCAAATTATCCCTTTTCAATGTTCATTATCCTCTATGAATGATCAAACTATTCATCGTGGGATTTCAGTTTAGACTCTCAAATATATATTATTTTATTTCATTTATCCAAAAAAAAATTAATTCTTTTCCATGTTGTACTGGTATAAATCAAATTCTATGGTCATAGAATGTATTTGGAGCCATGAATTAATTTTTTATATTAGATTTTACGTTTATGATTCAGGTGTCGAATGTTGTGAAATGTTTCTATTTAAAAGATAATAAATACCCTCAATTTATTTATCATCCTAAGACATTTTTATCCATAGTCCATGGATAATAGTAAATTAATGTAGAGGGGTGTAGTGATATTTGAAAATATGTGAAGTATAATGACGATTTCAACCACCAAATATAGTAACAAAATTCAATTTATAATCTTTATAGATCCAATAGACTTTTTCAAATAGAACATTTTACTAGTCATAAATTCCAAAAACTAATTCTCAAGAAAAAAATAATTCAAGGGAAGAATCAAACATAGTAATCACTCTATACCTCTTTATAAAGATGGATTTTATAGATTTTCTTTGAATAGTTCATACTTAATATATATGTAATCTGTTAAATGATTTATAAAATGAATCATAAATATTTTATAAGGTATATTTCACTATCTAGTATTTTTTTAATAAAGTGAAATATTTTTATCAATAGTCCTTTGTTGTTTCATTTTCAATGTTAGTTTAATATTTTGGATGAGTTTTTAATTAATAATTCATCCTTTTTTCCATAAAAAATTATATTTTAATAACTAATAATACTTCTTATGGGTTTTCTATGAATAAAATAATAAGGGTAATGATTTTTGAAAATCTTAAGATACAATAGTTTTTAGGTTTTTTATATTTTATAAAATACAAAAACTATTAGTTCATAATTTTAGTTTTTAAAACATATTTTATAATCGCTGTTAGTTTTAAAAATCAGAAAAATAATAAATTTTTAATTTAACCCTTTGTATAAATTAATTCATCAATGGAAAACTTTTATTGATTTGGAAGGTATTAATTATATGGGAATAAATTTTAAATTTTGATAGAAATGATATATATTTTTTATGTCTTAGTTTTTAGATAATGGGTTTGATTGATCCATTGCACTATAAATACATTTTTATTAGTGATTATGAAGCAATTAGAAAAAAATCAAGAGTTGTACTCAAAAAAAATTATAGGTTAAGGTATTTAAACCTTACAGTTGTGATAATCATAATGTGGGGTGATTCATGATTGAAAACTATGATAATTGTTTTCTCATGAACGATAGATATTATAATATAATTAATTTCTATATTGATTCTATTATTATGAAGAATTTAGAAGGTTATGTTAGGATAGTGATGCAATATATTGAGATAATAATGTAATGATAATGGTTTTGGATTAGGAAAACGAATGAATATTGCTTTGGTTTAGTGGGAAAAATTAAATTTTGGTTTTTGAGGATAAATTAATTTTTTGTTGGAAGATTAAAAAACCTTGGGTTTTTTGAATTAACTTAAACAAAGTTTTTCAAAAAATTATATTGGTGATTCTGAAAAGTGGTTTTTTTACAAATAAAATAAATGATTCTACTGAACATTTTAATGGGTTTATATCATTATATGTGAATAAATTTATCCTTATGATATGTTGTTTTTCATTTAGAGGCATAGAGTGAGTTTTTGTGGAGGATATATGGGAAATATCAGATATTTTTCTAATCCTTATTAGAAAACAATTTCACGAATAACACATCAATGTTAATAACATATAGTGAGAGGAAAATGGTTACACATATGGTTTTGAAATTATGAAAACTACCCATGTGGCTCATAATATGTGCTTTAGAAAGATTCTCCCACCCATATTCCTTAAATTTTCCGCTCTTTCATTATATATAAACTCTATACCAATATTATTTTTATATTTATTAATTTATGAGTATCTAAAGTTTTACTTGCTTGTTTATATTCACAAAATATTTCTTAGTATGCCTCATTTATCTTCTTCTATTATTTATACAACCATTTTTCATTTTTTTCCTTAGTGAAATTTGGGTATTTAATATGGGGGTTTAAATTGGTCATGTAAAAACCCATCCAAGATAAATGTATTTTTATCTAGGATTACATAGGAGGTATTTATTATGAAATTACACCTTGTTACCAATTTACTAATTTCATTACATTAACTGATTATTTATTCCCCTATTATATATATTTTTATTTATTTCCTTACTAATTATCGTGGGGTACATTGGATCATTTGGTGTCATTGGTTTCATATTATCATTATAAGGTCATTAATGTGATTAATTAATTTATAAATGTTTTACGTAATGTTCATACTCTCTTCTTATTTTTGGGATTAAGAAATTATATATAAATGAGGTTTCCTAGTGGTTTAGATTTATATATTAAATGTTATTATTCTTTTAAAGACTCTCAATGTTTTGTATTTGAGTTATTAACTACATTTGTGACAATATAGAATTGTATATGAAATTAATTATTTCAAAATTCACTAATAGATGATATATCTTTGTAAAAATTGATTGTTTTTCTCTACATAAGTGATCAACTATTATTTTCCAATTTATAGGTTAGTAAGAAAACTACATAAATTTGATCATTTATATAGAAATAACGGTTTCAAAATTTTTCATATTTTTAATGGAGAGTTATGGTAGGGTAGCGAATTCAAATTAATTTAGTTTAATAGATAATTTCTCAAAAATTATGGTCTTTTATGAAAAAATCATGTTTTATTAAAAAGGATGAATTAATTTTTTTATATAATTATTTTTTAAGTGAAGAGTGGAACATATATAATTTTTTTTCATATTATTTTTCTATTTGTATGATATATATTATAAAATTGTATGTAAATTGAAATGAATAAATATTGGTAATATTAGAGAGTTTTTTTAACGAAATTTAAATATTAAAATAGTTTTTATTGGAAAATTTATGTCTTTGGGATTAGTTCTAGTTTTAAAAATGCTTAAAAATCCTTAGTCAAATATATTATTATTAAATTTTTTATATATTAATATAGAAAAAATATTTATTTAAAAAATATGGTATCTCAATTTAGATTTCCCTTTTCTAAAAATAGGATTTTTAAAAAGATATAATTCACTTCTCGTATTCTTAATAAATGGATATGGAAATTCCGTTTTTGAATTTGTTTTATTGGGATTTCTTATAGTTTTTAAATAATGGGATTTTATAAGAGGGTTACATGCACTATTTTTATTTTTCATATGTTTTGTGAGTTGTTTGACATTGTGAGGTTTGATTATTTGATTTTTACTAAGGGTATTGAAGGTGTAATGTGTTTGAATATATAATTTTAGGGTATGATATATGAGTTTTCTGAAATTCCAATTGATTGAATTAGTGAGTGTTCACTTGATTTAAAAAAAGTTAGGCTTCTCATGGTAATTTTTTTTAGAAGGGTAAATTTTATTTATTTATAATGAAACATGTTTTATTATTACTTTTTTCATATATAATGGTATTATAAGGTTGTTTTGTGATTTTCAAAGTCAAATGAGGAAGAAAGATATTGGTAAATGTTTTTAGTTGGTTGATAGTGACTAATAATTTTTAAACCATATGAACTAATCAATATCTTTGGAAAATTTACACTAGTAGGTTTTATATAGTCAAAATCATTGTTAGTATACCATAGAGAAACATTTACAACCTTTTTTACAGATTCATATCATTTTTTCAAAAATATAGTAAGTTACACATTGGAACTTCTTTGGTCCATATTCAATATATATTGAATGTTTTTTGTCCTTGGAAAAGGATTTAATATTTTTAATGGGTTATATAATTTTGGGTGTTCATGGAAACCACTGGAATTGTATTTTTGCCATTTTTTGGTAATTTTTCTTTAATTTTATTGGTTTCTTATACCCTTTTTACAAAAATGCATTTTGAATGTGTGGTGAAAACTGATTTTGGATTTTCATTGAGTATTTTTTGCCAAATATTGAGAGAATTTCAATCATGAAGATCCTAACAGTGTGTGTTAGATTTATATATATTACTGTCATATGGACAAGGATGTATTTTGTATTGTCAGTTTTTTCTAACACATATAAAATGACTCAAATATATCAATTAGTATAATAATTAAGATATAAAATCTACATTGTTAAAAGGGTAATTAATGACTCATGATTTTTTTGGTGTCACACTGATCATATATGTTTTTTTAATTCTTCTAAGAGGACGATAAAATGAAATATACATAATACACATCATTTAATGTATATTAGGGGAACTCACTATATGTATACTGGGAACCAACGTCATGTGGTTTCTTTGATAACATGTTCGGTTTCAATCATGTGTAAAAAATTATTTTATGTCGGTAATTATATCATAGTTTTGAAATGAATGTGATAATTGGTTGATTTTATCCCATGTTAAACACTTTTTGTGATATTTAGATCCCTATATTTCATGACTTAGTTTTTTTTTCAAACTGTAGTGTGTGTCTTTTTATTGATCAACATGTTAGGACTATTTTGTAAGTATATGAGTTGGCTATTTATGTTAGGAAATTTTATAGAGTTGTTTTCATTTTTTAAGTGCATATGTGATCTCATTAAGATGCGTCAATTATTTTTTAATCTTATATATGTCTTGTTATATATGTTTATTTTTTTATTTTTTTATTTTCTTAATATTTAGATAGAAGTTCGGTGAGTATTAACAATAGCAATTGAACATCTATACAAATTGTTTTCTTCAAATTATGGGAATGGAGGAAAATATAAAAATATTTCTAGTTTAGTGGACTCACCAATTACTTATATAGAAACAGTGGTTTCTAATATATATTATTAAACTATATATATTTACATTTAGGATCATGTTACAACACTCAATAAGTTATGGATAATGTATTATAGCATCTAAGAGGTTAATGAATCATCATGGGTCATATTATTTTTGATGAAGGATATTTTTTTCTTTTATATTTTGAGTTCATTATTATATAAAAAAATTTATGCACATGATTTAATTTAATTTATAGGTAATTTATGATGTCCCAATAAATGTATAGATTAGACGAGTTATTTTTATTTAATTTCATATTAATTTTGTAGATAAGGGAAATGTATTCCCAAGTGGATAGTTTAATCCTAAACACTTTTATAAAACCATTTTCTATATGGAAGGGCACATGAAATTATATATTTTTTCCTAATAGACATTAGGCTAGGTATCCAAGTCAATTCAATAAATGAAATGTTGAAAAATGAAACATTCCTAAGACCACCAGAGTTATTGTGGCACGTCATCGTCATTTCAATGGAAAAGTTAATAAATGATATATGTTAGTATATGACCAATGATTAATTGACAAAGATAATAAATGAATGTGTCACTGTTTTTCACTAAAAGAATATTGGGGAAAGCTCGTAGAAATCTCACTTGAAATTAACAATATAATAGATATTTATTGTTTTTAAATATCATTCATGATCCCATAACCCCAAAGTTTACCCCTTTGGGGCTTGAAATGAGATAAGGGTGATGGTGACTGCCCGAGTCCAACCTATAGAAGGCCCTGAGTTGGGGACTAGCACTGAGGTTATAAAAAACATGTATATGGGAGGAATTTCCCTCTAATACAACATGCATTAGGAAGAGATAATAAAAATAGACCAATTAACACCAGATTTGACATATGTATATGTATATAAACAAATCCCAACAGAAAACATGCAATGTCAAAAAATAAAATATAAAATGAAATGAGCATTTCATGTTATAAAAGGTAATAATTAAGGAGACAAGAATGACCAATCATCTGCTGAAAAACAATGAGGTAGTAATATCCAAATAGATCTCCAACCTACTCCAGCTGACCAAAATAATAGTTTATATATATGCTAGTTGAGAATAAAAGTATATATAATAGGATCTTCCCAGAATTTTATCATGCAAAAGATAGAGAAATAATGACAAATCATAGTGAAAAACAATAAAACAAACACATCATATAAAAATGTATACTAATTTCTCCAATTTCATAATTGGTAACTATCACCATTTATCCCATATAAGAATGAATATAATATAGTAATGAAATATCAAGGGAACCCTAATACTACTTTCCCTCCGGTTTATCAGTCTTCCACCATTTTTCATGTCATGAGGCATATATCTCCAAAATAAGCTATCCTAAAAACACAAGGAAAAGGTATCACAACATTCACCTCATGTATCACGTCATCACTTTATCACATAAAAAAATCATTCTATTTTACATCACCACATATATTAACCAATATGTTTTTTGGATTAACCACAACCTATATGATGTGTATAATACATAAGGTATTATACCTATAGATATCATAGGCCATACACCATATAATTAATTAGAACAATCACAACATATACAGATGATTACTATAAAAAATATAGTTATTATAAAATGGGATACAAGTGTATGAATAACCAAAATCCATAAAATCCTTCAACACACATATATGGGGAAACTATCCAATATTCATATCAGTTTATGAAACTACCATGAGAAGAGAGACGAGCTAGATGGGTTACTCAACATTCTATCCTCCCACTGAGATGTTGGGGTAAATACCCTCCAGAGTCCACCAGTTTTCATTTTCCATAATCAAAAATGGTTTGGAGCATATTAAATCATAGAATATATAAGATAAAATATACCACACAACCACACTATTATCAAAACCTAGTCTTAAAAACAAATGTAGCTAACCACAACCAGACTCCTAATTTCCAAAACTAAGACCATATATATTATAGGCATACTAGAATTTAAAATAGATACATTAATTAATTCATTCCTTTTTTACTATTGAATTAGATTAATTAATTCATTATCAATTAAATTAAACATTAAAATTTTTCCACATTAAATTACAATAATTATTAGAGTAAGTTATATTCCCTATAGAAATAATAAAAATCAATTCTATAGTTTCATTGGTTTAAAATATTTTTTGGGTTATCATTCCATCAACACCAACCCCATAGGTTAAGAATTTTTTTCATTATTATCATCATTACATAATATAGTTATTCTAATAAAACCATCCTAATCTAACAATAAGAGTAAACATGAAACCAAGCACACTTATTTACCTTAAGTTGATGATAAACTGATGTATGTAAAAAAATAAAGATCACCATTTTCAATAATATAGATTCATTAGAAGAAATAATTAAGAATTATAAAATAAATGGTAAAGCCCAAATTTAACCCATTCCACCATCTGTAGCGACACCCCTAGAACCAACATTCATATCTTGATGCATATCACTATCACATGAGTCAAATACTACAACATCATTTTGTTCTCCTGACCCATATCTCATAACCCATCACAAACTCATATCACATCCCAACCTCCCACTTAATAACATATCTCATATTGAAGATAAAATATAGATAATATCATAAAAGTTATAAAAAAACAAGACCATAAAATTGAGATATGTAATATCTAAACCAAGGAATCCATTCTTCACAGAAAAAATGAGCTCCCAAAACATGAAACATAAAAAACTTGGCCTCCCCAAGAAGATGGGAAAAATATTCCCTAGAAATTATATTTATCAAAAAACTGGTTTTTTATTCCATATTGAATTAACCAATTTAGTATTCATAGGTTCCATATATGAAAAACCTAATGCATCGAACTATAACAATATATCAGAGGATAAACATACTAATATAATTACAACCATTTTTAAAAAAACATATAGAAGTAACATTATAATTAATAATCCATTTATTTATTTTCATCAATAATAAAAAAGAATCAAATTATTTATCAATTATATTAACATGGAAGAAGATATTTAATTAATCAGTCACATTGCATCAATTTTATTATAATTAAATTATAGGAATCATAAGATTCAAAAATAACATTTCATTATTTCTTAGTCCAATTAATCAATTAGTTATATCTTTATGTTTTTTACCAATTTACATCATGAAAAACAAGAAAATTTATAACATCACAAGACATGATAACAAGAATAACAAAGATAGAGCGCTATATATAAAATGAGAAGGAAAAGCATTATATTGGAAGAAAGAAACAACATGTGATCACTACTATAAATTAATTATTGATCTAGATCAATAATTATTAGGTTAATTAAATTTCCATATTATTTGTTATCCTATTAAAATATTTTGATTCCACATAAATAATTTGGATAATAAAATAATACCCTATCTCAATGGTATCATCACTCATTGCATGAGAATAAAACATTTCTGTATATCCCAATCTCACCTCCCGTAAGAGATGCACCCCTAAAAGGATTCCACATGACAAACTCACTAAAAAAACTAAAAACACCATTAAAATGATGGATTGAAACCACCAAAAAATTTTAATAAGATTGAGAGGTTATAGATCAATGTACCATGAGAGAAGATCTTAAATGTAACTCTGATCTCTATGGATTGAATGTGGTAACACAAGAATCTATCTCAATTAATAATAATCCAATTCTCCAAAAGAGATCACCATAGATTATTAGAAAATAAATAAAATTTTAGAGGTTTTGATAAAAATTGAATCAATGATTCTTATTATGGCATATTTCCCTATGTATTTTCATGGCGTGAAACTATTTCACATCATGATAGTATCATTTTTTTATGTTCCTCTGAAAACCAAATGCCTCAAACCATTTAATACTAATTTATTTCATATCTTTAAAAAATATTTGAAGTAGACTAACACATGTTTTGAACTAAAGATTGAAGATGTGAATGCCTTACATTATTTTAATTCTCCTTACTTATATATTTTAATATCTAACCAAATAAGGACATTTCCTAGGCCTCCTTGGAGAACCATGTAGTTTAGAAATACACAATGGTATATACTAGATTAATATAATTTTTGAATAACTCTAAACGAAATAGACTAGGATTTTCCACATTTAGTTACTTGCAGCTAGCTCCCAATATCCATGTGGCTCATATAAAATGGATATAGGACAAATAAGAAAATAAAATTATTATATTCTGATATTTATCTGGGTTTTTCAATGTTTATTGATTTAGTTTTTAGGAAAAAATTATAATGTTTTATGTATTTTTGAATTGTATTTCAGTAATATTTATTTAATTATATGAATAAAAAATAAAGGTAGGTTCTTAGAGTGGAATTTAAAAATTCAAGGGTAATTAATTAATTAGAAGAAAAAGTTAAAATAAAAAGAAGTTCATAATTTATCTATTAAACACTTATTTTGATTAATATAAATTTTGAAACATAGAATATTGATTGATATTGATATATATATATATATATATATATATATTTGTATCTATATATTGATTTATTACGATCCCCCATTATTCACATGAATTAAACATTTGTTACATTGTTTTAGTATTTTGTTTTATCTAGAACAAATTTAAAATTTAGAAAAATCATTGAGTGTAATGGATTTTATTGAATATTAATTAATAATTTTAGATCATTAATTTTAACATATTTTAATTCTTTAGGTAATATTGTATGTGAAAGGAAACAATAAGGAACATAAACTCCATCATAAATAATGTAATTCAATGAAAATAGACCATGAATGTCAATATTCATCTGCTTGATCAAAAATTAAAAGACTTATAACGACCATAAAAACCTTGAGTTGACTATTTTGTATAAAAAATAATCTATAAAATGTAAAATGAACATTATTTTGGGGGATACACACTAATTTATCAATAATCAACCAATTTTAATCATGAATTACATTCTAAGGAACATAATCAACTATGAAGAACATATTACAAGATAATGACACTTTAAATATTTTAAAAGACCACACAAAATGGTTATAAAAAATCATATTTCAAAATTATAGCAACCCACATGGTATGATTGTTATTTCAAATCAATGATACATGAATATTAAAGTAGGGATTCCAATGATATTTGTATGATGCACATCAAACATCGAACACAAAATTATAATTTAGATAATAATGTCTACGAAAATAGTTTAATTAATAAAGATATTGAATTGATGATACTAATAAAATATAACATGACAGAATATTATATTATGGTGTGATATATTAATATATGTAATTGGTGATTGTGAAATGTCATGAAAAACAATTAGAAGAAAATTATCCTTTTAATTTTCGTATATATAAATTAAAGTGACCTAATTTAATTCTGAATGAATTGTTGTATGTCATGGAGAAAGATAAATTACATAGATGTTTTATTAAGTTTTTTATCAACAAGGGTTGATGAACTAAGAGTCCCATTATGAAAATATATAGACTTAGAATACAATGCGATAATGATGAAATTTAATAGAAGTGGTAACATTAGAGGATATGAATTTGTGATGCCCAATTTTAATATAGACAGTCATTGAAATTTCCCGAGGATGTGTCAAGTGGATATGAAACATTATTTCAATAAGAATACATTTCAACATATATTTTTTTGTAATATTATATTTTTTTTGTTTATAAATATTGTTAATTCAAATTTTAGGGTTTTTATAGAGATCTTTCTCTACATCAATTAATTAAATTGTTTATTATAGTTGATTATATTTATTTAGATATAATATTAACTTGATGGAATATTTTTTATATTACCTTAGTATATGTTTTATGTAGTCATTGTGGAATACAATATCATGCACTGTTTTATAGTAACATAATGATATAATTAATAATAGTTAATAGGAAGTTATTAAAACCCATAAATCACTAACCTAAACATTTTCTCTCAATAAACATTAATTTAACACAACCATATATAGTCAAAATTTATGATTATTAAATTATTTTAATCTTTTCAGAGTTTCTATGAATATTATAGTTAATTTTCAACATTTTACACTCCATTGATTAACCATATTAAGTTTTATGTTTATTTCATGATTGATTATAATAAAAAATCACTATTGTGGATAGATCTAACTGTTATAGTTGAATGAAATGATTAATAAATTAAATAATTCATTACCTCCTATATTTGTAGTGAGACTGAAAAATTTATAAAAAATATTTCAATTCATCCCATTCTATTAAATTTCAAGTAAAATGAATTCATATATATCATATCTTATTATTTATTTGACCTAGTATTCTATCATTTATTTGTGCTATAATTAACCCCATTCACATTGATGTTCCCAATGGATTTGGATTATTATACTAGATATCAATAAATAATATTTTTTCAAATAAATTTTATGTTGTGGTGAATAACCTAGTAATGATGTTGATTCCTATAAGATGTTTTGTCTGTAATGGTGATATATTAATGAAATGGAAAAGAAGGTGAAGATTGCAAATGTTCAACTACCTGGAGATTAAAATATATAAACATATGTTATTATAATGTTATAAAGATTTATTATATATCTAGGATATGTTTTCCTATCTTATAATGATTGATGGTTATTTAAAACTGTAAAGACCCGGAAATTTGAAGGAAATTTTTTTTATAATTTTCTTTGGAATTTTACATGGACACAGTTTCTGATGGCATTTGATTCTGAGGCCTAGAGTGCCCGGAATCAATTTCTGAAGTTTGGTTCAGGTATGTTTAGTGAACTAACGAGCGGGTTTTCTTATCTTTTGAACCGGTGCTTGAAATTGAAATCTGATGGCACCGATGAACTCGCAACGCCGGTAATCGCTTAAGGGAACCTTTACCATAGTTGCGTTTTTGCAAGAGAAGAATTTAATTTTTGGGGATTAATTAAAAAAAGTGAATAAAATTGTTAATCAATTTTATTTCTTTTTCAAGGTGGTTAATTTCTCCCATGGGAAGTTGGTGGTGGGGCCCACATCCACCCAACTTCCCATGTGTGGATAATTAAAATGGTGGGGACCACACGAACCCCCCCACCTTTTCAATTTTTTTCCCTAACTCCCTAACCCCTGATAACCCCTCACATTTCTAACTCCCCATTAACTCACCTTCATTAAAATTTGACAACTTGTTGTAATTAATTTGGTGAGTTACATGTAAGTTTTTCAAATCCAAACAATTGAATTTCAAATTCTTTGTTGTGTTAATAAAATAAGTTTAGATCTTATTTTATTGATGGTTGGTGTTGGGTTGTTGGAGAGAATTTTGGAGAAAAAGCTAAGGAACACCTTCTTCCTCGACGAAGAACACAAAGAACACTATTCTTCACCGAAGGACTTCTCCGCCGAAGAACACGGTTCTTCCGCGACTCCGTATCCGCGACGCGACGTTATTCTTCCACGTCGTCTTTTCTGCGACGATTTTCCCTGACGAAATCGCCATCAATGACTTTGAATCATCGCTTCGCGACGTCGACGTTCTTTCCCTGCAACGCCCGACCTCCGCGACACTCGTCTCCCGCGGGTCGTTGACAAACACCATTCCTGAACCGAGGTAGGGGATTATTGTTATTTTATTAAATTTGTTGGTCGGAGTGGATACTCAAGAGGGGGGTGAATTGAGTTCCAATTTAAATTTTCTGTTAAAAACAATGTTGATTAAAATCCCCCTATTTCAAAAACAGATTAAACTGTAGTGAATTTATACAGATTATAAAGGTTCAATTAGTTTCTCAAAGATTGATTAGTTCTCAGTTAAATTAATCTTATGATTAAATTAACTTTTGAAACTAACTTACTGGTTTATAATAAATATAAACACATGCGAGTTTAACTATCAAAGTAGATTTGAAAATAAATTATATTTCAAAGTAATAGCAGCAGAATATGAAATAAATATGTAGAATGGATATAGTATGTAGCTACAAACATAGAGAATTAACCAAGAGGTTCAGTCTCAAGCCGAGACTTAGTACTCTCAAAAGTTTATATAAAAATGATCCACACCCTGGATCGGGGTAAACAACAGTGAACACACTGTCCAGGTCACAAGACCTCTACCAAAGTTCTGTGTGGGAAAACAAACAACAGCTTAGAGCTGTCCAGGTCTCATATGACCTCTACCACTATCCACTATGGGAAATGAAGTGAAGAAAGGTTTGATGAGGATTTACAGATCCTCCAGTGAAAGTACAGGAGTCAGTGTGTGTGTTTAATACATCAGATAACACACACTGCTCAAAAAGTAAAACAAATGTATCACAGAGCAGAGATGTAGAGTTTAGAAATGGCTCTAGTGATTTCAGTGTAGCTCTGGACTCTTTTGTATTTGGTCAGAATTTATTCTGAGTCCTCTTCTCATTTCTGTTTGAGAAGAAGAGTGTCGTATGCTTCAGGCTCAAAGGCAGTGAGATGTAGTCGATGAGGTTCTTCAATGTTCTTTTGTATGCACAGAACTCTTCTTGAGTAGGCTTGATTGTGTATGAGGTTCTGTTCTGATTGGTTCTTCCTCCTCTTTCTTTTCCTCTGTATTCCTCTTGTGTTCTCCTGTCAACTCTTTTATCTTCAGAAGAGTCTTCTTGTATTTATGTCACGTGCATCGGAAGACAGAAAAAGTTTCCTTTCCGCAAGTACGAGGTACGGTTTCCTGACATCCGAAAACCTTTATTAATAATTTGACAGAGCATTAAAATATACCTAATATGACCGTTGGTTAGATTAAATAAAGATAAAGATAAAGAAATTCAAACAGTTTTTTATGATTATTGAAGAATCAAGTGATCGGTAGGTCATCAGCATTAGTGAGTAATGATCGGTGACTCAGATAGATCAGCATCGGTGAATCAGACTAATCAGTATCAGTCTGTCATCTGATCGGTGAGTCAGTTTGATCGGTGAGTCATTTGATCGGTGGCTCATTTGCATCGGTGAGTCATTTGATCAGTGGCTCATTTGCATCGGTGAGTCATTTGATCAGCATCGGTCTGTCATCTGATCGGTGAGTCAGTTTGATCAGCATCGGTCTGTCATCTGATCGGTGAGTCAGTTTGATCAGCATCGGTCTGTCATCTGATCGGTGAGTCAGTTTGCATCGGTGAGTCATTTTCATTGGTGAGTCATTTTGCATCGGTGATTCATTTGCATCGGTGAGTCATTTGCATCGGTGAGTCATTTGATCGGTGGCTCATTTGCATCGGTGAGTCATTTGCATCGGTGAGTCATTTGATCAGCATCGGTCTGTCATCTGATCGGTGAGTCATTTGCATCGGTGACTCATTTTGCATCGGATCGGTGCGACCGTTGTCCTTTGATATGCAATCATTGCATCTGATGTCTGTTGATATTGAATCGGTGCTTCCAAAATACTTTGTACGTCAATAAGCATAGACAAAAATGTGATAACAGATTCATTAACAGATTGTAATTAAGTTTATGAGAAATCAAACCAGATTAAGCATTAATGGTATGTGATGATTTGTGATTATTAAAACATCAATCATAGACATGAAATCAACAATCTTCCAGAGGGATCAACAATCTCCCCCTTTTTGATAATCACAAATCTTTATCATTAAATATAAATAATATGATATATCATTAATAAAAACATAATGAGAATTAAACCATAAGAAGAATAAATATAAAGAGATATATAAATCTCCCCCTTAATTTAGATTACCCATATATATTATATAGATTTATCCCCCATATATCTCTGCCATACATCTTTCTTCTCCCATAAAGCATTCTTTTTCTTCTCCCGTAAAGTATTCTTGTTCTTCTCCCCCTTTGGGTTGATCAAAAGGAGGGAAAAAACAGATAAGAGAAATTTAAAGGAAAAGCAGTCAGCAGGGAGTATAGATAGAAACATATTTGATAAAGTACAGACTATTACAAGTAGCACATTGTTCACCCTATCAAAAACAATACAAAACAATTTGTTGGGATACAAAGGGGCTTTGCCTTTGTCTTTGGGATCAATAGTGGGTAAGTTTGAAGGCTTGGAGGCAGGCTGGTCTTGGCGAATCTGAAGTGGTGGTAGGACAACTCGGGCAGGTGTAGAAGCAGGTGCCACAGAGGGTTGTTGTTGAGAAACAGGAACTGATTGAGAAGCTTGGTGAGGGACTGGTCTTAACTGAGATAGAGCTTGAGCAACAGATAGCTGATTTGGAGCTACATCAGAGTCACTGAGAGGTTCAGAAGTAGGAAGTACTATTGCAGTGGCCTGTGCATGTAAATAGGGCTTCAAAAGATGAATAAAGTCCTGAATGACTTCTTCTCCATACTTCATATATTTTTCAAAATCATCTTTATTCTCCATGAACTGTGCCAAGGAAGGGATAAAATCTTGCAACTGATGAACTTGAGTTTTGAAGGCCTGAGTGGCTGGAGGTAATTTCAGATTCTCTACCAACACCTTGAAGCTTGCAGTCATCTCATGTTTGGTATAAATCTTGGAAAAGTAATTATCAACTTTCTCTTTGATCTCTTGCAGAGCATTCTTAGCATCTGCTGAATACACCAATGCCATCTTATGACTGTTATCACAGAGCTCTTTCATCTTCCCCAAATATTCTAAATCAAGAATTTGTCTAACAGCAGCTAACTCATCATGAACAACTTCTCTTAGAGCTTCTAGCTCATGGGTAGTGATCTTGGTTACCTTGCCTGTACTGGCTTGGCTAACTATGTGAGTTAACTCAGCTTTCAACTTCCTCAGGTCAGACTTGTTGAGATGTTCAATCAAATTTGTCAAAACTTCCATCATACCAGAGATGGTTGATCGGAATTCGCTTGATAGAGATACCAGGCCGGTGTGAAGATCCTTTATAGTCTGATTCAAAAAGGCTATTTTCCTGCCAATAAGTTCACCAGTATTGGCTAGGTCTGGCTTCACAGCATTAGATACTCTTTGTGAGAAGGATTCCAATGAATGTTCAGAAACTTGGAGAGACACTTGAGTAAGAGAATTAGAAATTTCTTCTCTAACTGTGGCTCTCACAGCGGTTAGCAATTCAATCTTAAATTTATCAAGATCAGCTTGAGAGATTCCAGAACCAGGTAAATTATCATTTGTAGGATCAACAGCAGGAACAGACCTTGCTTCTCGTGGGAGGTTCCTCTTCACAGCTGCAGCAGATTCTGGCATTGCTTCTTCATCTTCAGAATATTCTAAACCCAACACAGCATAACCAGGTTAGTCATCCCAAACAGCCGCACACAGGGTGTATTTTGGTTTCTCATAGCTTGATGTTCCACTGATTTTTGGTGAATCATCCTTGCCACTGATATGTATTTCTTGTACTGACTGAGGTGATTCTATTTGATCTTCAGAAAGACCATCCACTGGTCTGTTATCACCATCAACAACAGCTTCAACATCATCAGCACGTCCATCATCACTCTTCTCAGAAGCTTCACTGTGATATTCTTCAGTGTCAGAATCTTCTTTATCACCAAGAATAGGTTCTGATTCTGCTTGGGCTAAGGGTGGACTAGCAGGTCCAAATTCTATTCTTCTTTTGGGACTGGCAGTGTCAGGATCACTCCAATCATCAGGAGATTACATACTTCCTTCCTCAGTCGCAGCTTCTTCTTGCTCTTGGGTTTTGGTGGCCTCATCCTTTCCTTCTTCTTGCTCATCATCATCAGAATAAACTGGTTCCTCATTTGGTTTCAAGCCAGGGTCTCTCAAATCCTTTGGCCTCTTGCCATGATCTATGGGATTGTACGCTTCATACAATTTATCTTCATCTGCAACCCAGCACTTCTTCCATGGATTCCAATTGATTTTCATCCTCTTGTAGATCTCTTTGTTGAGACAGAAGGTATGATCTGTTTCATTAACTTCATCATCTTCATCAATACATTCTAGATTCTTGAGCATGGTAGATATCATCTTTGAATAAAACAAGGCAGTGGCTTTCTTGGACGGTTTTAGCATTCCAGCTATGTGTACCATCACATATCTACACAAATTTATTTTCTCATGTGTTTTCAGAAGAAACAACATGAAAACATCCTGGTACTTTACAGCAGCAAAATCTATTCTCCTAGGGCAAAGATGGTGCTGAATAAACTTGAAAAGAAGTCTGCATTCACCATCTAATTCTGAAGCTGTGATTCTCCGTGACTCTCTGTTTCCTTTCAGAAGCTCCAGAGCTAGTTCATATGAGAAGTAATTAGATGTTGGAGGAATATTCCCAGCATAATCCTCATAACGACCTTTATGAGGTACGTTCAAGCACTCAGCCCACTGCTTAGATGAGAAGGATATTTTCTTTCCTTTTACCACAGACGACATCCTGGCAGCCTACACACCATCTAAAGTGATTTCTAGATTCATATAGAACTCGTGTACCAGCTTCGGATAGTCTATTCGAGAGTTGTCAGAAAACCAGTCTATTCATCCTTGCGATTCAAGAACTTGCAGCAACAGCGACTTACTTGACAAAAGCCACGCAGAGATTACTTCTTTTTCTACAGCAACAATCTGAGTTTCCAGGTTCGGATTTACTGATCGTTGAGAGGTACTACTCGACTCGCCTCGAGCACGCTTTGAAGGTACAGGGCTATCCGGTCCTTTGCTCAGTCTCTTTTGCTTAGCCATTCGAGGATTTTGGGAAGGCAGGAGTTCGAAGGTTCGAAGTAGAGGGGAAGAGAGGTTGAAAGGTTCGGCGGGAAATTAATGGTCAAAGGTTTAGGGAGGATAAATAGCCGCGTATCATTTATTTTATCATTTAGGGTTCCCATAAAAAGTATAAAAGAAATTTACTAATTAATTACAATATAATAAAAAAAGAATATCGATATGACAGATTGGTTGCACAAATCAGTTTCACAAATCGGTTTCACAGATCGGTTGCACAGATCGGTTTAACAGATGGGTTTTACAGATCAGTTTCACAGATCAGTTTCACAGATCAGTTTCACAGATCGGTTTCACAGATCGGTTGCACAGATCGGTTTCACAGATCGGTTTCACAGATCAGTTTCAAAGATCGGTTTCACAGATCGGTTTCACAGATCAGTTCCACAGATCAGTTTCACATATCGGTTTCACAGATCAGTTTCACAGATCAGTTTCACATATGGGTTTCACAGATCAGTTTCACAGATCAGTTTCACAGATCGGTTTCACAGATCGGTTTCACAGATCAGTTTCACAGATCAGTTTCACAGATCAGTTTCACAGACCAGTTTCACAGATCAATCATACACAACTCTTGTTTAATAAATTTCATTCTTTCATAGCATAAAGTCTTTGGGAATATATCAGCTAATTGATTTTTAGAACTAATAAATATCAAAGAAATATCAACTTTTTGATAATGATCTCTTAGAAAGTGATGTCTGACATCAATGTGCTTAGTTATAGAGTGAGACACAGGGTTCTTAGATATATTTATAGCACTAGTATTGTCACAGTTAATTGAAACAAGTTTAAGATCAAATCCATAATCCAATAGAGTGTGTTTCATCCACAGAATTTGTGCACAGCAACTACCAGCAGCTATGTATTCTGCTTCGGCAGTAGACAATGCAACTGAGTTCTGTTTCTTACTACACCATGATACTAGGGATTTTCCAAGAAAATGACATGTTCCAGATGTGCTCTTCCTATCTAACTTACATCCATCAAAGTCAGCATCTGAATAGCTAGTTAGGTTAAATGATTGTCCTTTTGGATAAAACAAACCTAAATTTATAGTATACTTAAGATACTTAAAAATCCTTTTAACAGCCAGTAAGTGTGAATCTTTAAGATTAGCTTGAAATCTATCATACATACATACACTGAACATAATGTCTGGTCGACTAGCAGTAAGATAAAGTAAGCTCCCAATAATACCTCTGTAATTGGTTTGATCCACTGGTTTCCCAGCTTCATCTGTATCCAATTTACAGGTAGTACTCATAGGTGTATCACTTTCCTTAATACTATCCAATCCAAAACGTTTTAAAAGATATTTTGTATATTTACTTTGATTTAAAATAATTCCATCTTTAGTTTGAGGAATTTGAAAACCAATAAAATACTTAAGCTCTCCCATTAAGCTCATTTCAAATTCATTTTTCATAACCTTTGAAAAATCAGTACATAAGGAATTTTTAGAAGATCCAAAAATAATATCATCAACATAGATTTGTACTATTAATACATCATTTGAAATCCTTTTTATAAAAAGAGTGGGATCAGCTACTCCTTTTGTAAATCCTTTTGAGATAAGAAAGTTTGAAAGCCTTTCATACCAAGCTCTTGGAGCTTGTTTTAAACCATATAAAGCTTTAGAATGTTTAAAAACATGATTTGGAAAATGGGGATTTAAAAAACCAGGTGGTTGTTCTACAAAAACATCTTCAACAATAAAACCCTTTAGAAAAGCACTTCTGTCATCCATTTGATATATCTTGAAATTCAGATGTGATGCATAGGCAAGTAAGATCCTAATAGCCTCTAATCTAGCTACAGGTGCAATGGTTTCCTCATAGTCAATTCCTTCTTCTTGATTGTAACGTTGTGCAACTAGCCTAGCTTTATTTCTAATGATGTTTCCAGATTCATCAACTTTGTTTCTAAATACCCATTTTGTGCCTATGTTCAAAATGTCCTTAGATCTTTCTAATAATTTCCAGACTTTGTTTCTTTCAAATTGATTTAGTTCTTCTTGCATAGCCATTACCCAAAATTCATCATTGATAGCATCATTGATATTTTTAGGTTCTGACTGTGAAAGAAAAGCTTGATGTTCAACCTAATTTCTTAGAGAAGCTCTAGTCTGTGTTCCTCTATCTAGATTCCCTACAACAGCATCTAAAGAATGGTTCTTTAGTGTCCTAGATGGTCTTGAAATGATAGGGCTAGAGATTTCAGATTCATCTACAGATTGAGGTTCAACAGAAGCAGGTTCTGGAGAATTTCTAGAGTTAGATGTTTTAACTATAGGTCCATTGTATTTATCATTGAGATTCAAACTAGAGAGATCATCTTCAAGAGAGATTTTAGGTTCATGTGGATTAGTTTCATCAATTTTGATGTGAACAGATTCTTCCACACATTTGGTTCTTTTATTGAAATCTCTATAGGCTTTACTAGAGATTGAGTAACCTAGGAAAATTCCTTCATCACTCTTGGATGAAAATTTGTCAAGATTGTCTCTAGTATTGAGAATGAAGAGTTTGCAGCCAAAAAAATTGAAGTAGTTAACCTTAGGTTTCCTATGGTTCCACAACTCATAAGGGGTCCTCTTAAGAACTGGTCTGATCAAGACTCTATTAATGAGATAACAAGCTGTATTTACAGCTTCAGCCCAAAAGTAAATAGGCAGTTCATATTCATTGAGCATGGTTCTAGCTATTTCTTGTAGGGTTCTATTCCTTCTCTCTACTACACCATTTTGTTGGGGTGTCCTAGGGGCAGAGAAATTGTGACTATAGACATTGTGTGAGCAGTAAGAACCAAACTCATGATTTTCAAACTCACGACCATGATCACTTCTCAGGGTCTTAATCTTGAGTCCACTAAGATTTTCTACAGACATGGAGTATTTAACAAAGTAAGAACAATCTGCACTTTTGTGAGCTAGAAAATATACCCAAGTATATCTAGAAAAGTCATCTACAAGATCATAGACATAGTGTTCCCCATTTAGACTAGAAACTCTAGAAGGTCCAAATAAATCCATGTGAACCAACTCGAGAGGTTGAGAAGTTGACACTTCTTTCTTTAATTTAAAAGAAACTTTATGTTGCTTTCCTTTTTGACAGGGATTACGAAGTTTGTCTGCTAGAAATTCAAGTTTGGGTAAGTCTCTAACTAAGTTCTTCCTAGAAAGTTTTCTAAGTGAGTGTACATTGCAGTGTCCTAATCTTCTGTGCCAAAGCCAAGACTCTTTATGAAAAGCATTTAAGCAAGGAATATTCTACTTAGCTAAGGAATCTAAATCAACATCATAAACATTTTCATTTCTTAAAGCAGAAAATACTAAAACATTTTTAGAGTTAAAAACATTGCAAGAATCATTTTTAAATTTCACATAAAAACCATCATCACACAATTGAGAAATGCTTAACAAGTTATATTTAATTCCATCGACAAATAAAACTTCAGAAACCAAGATTGAATCAGTGTTACCAATCTGGCCTAAGCCGATGATTTTTCCTTTTGAATTATCACAAAAAGTGATAAAGCCTCCATCAACTTTTACTAAGCTCTTGAAACATGAAAAGTCTCCTGACATATGTCTTGAACATCCACTATCTAAGTACCATATCTTCTTGTGACAGCTCTTCAAGCAGGTCTCCTACAAAACAGATTTAGATGGAAGATGATTTCGGTACCCAGATCTTCTTGGGTCCAGACATGTTAGCCAATGATACTTTTGGTACCCATATTTGTCTAATGGGTCTCATATAATTTGTAGAATTAACATTCTTTGAAAGATAAAACTTATTATATCCATAACTATGAATATAACTGGTTGAGGCATATGAAGTTCCAGAATTAACTATCTTCTGTCCAGATTTAGGAATGAATCTAGTTTTTGAAACTTTTCTTTGTCCAGGTTGGTATCCTATACCAGTAGTATATCTAGGTGAAACTTTCTTTCCTAGCATTTGTGTTAGAGTATTCTTGCCATTTGTGAACTTCTCTAAGTCTTTTCTGAGTTGTTCATTAGACAATTTTAGTTCAGTATTCTCTTTAAGCAACTGAGCATTCTTTTCTACTTCTATATCCAGATCAGATTTATGCTTAACACTTAAAGCATACTGTTTCTTTAAACCTTTATATTTATCTTTAATCTCATTACAGTTTTCATCAAGCATATCACAATATTCAAACAGTTCAGATTTAGACATGTTATCACCTTCAGAATCATCTCCAGAATAATATGAATTTGAAGCAGGAGTTTCTGATGTTACCTAAGAAGTGTTTGTCATGAAACACATGTTGGCTCGATTCCTTTTAGAGTCTGAAGATGCAACATAACTTGTGGTGTCTTTTGAAGCACTCCAAGTAGCCTTCATGGCTTTCTGGTACTTGTTATCCTTGTATTCATACTTCTTTCTATATTTCAGCTTTGGATAGTCTGTTTTTATGTGTCCTTTTCTTTTGCATTCATAACAGACAACTTCATCTGATTTATCAGACTTCTTCCAATCCTTTTTCCAGTGTCCTTTTTTATCATACTTGCCTTTGTAGTTTGAATTTCTGAAAAACTTCTTATTCCTATAGAATTTCTTAAATCTTCTAGTAATGTGTGCCATCTCAGCATCACTGTCAGAATCATTCTCACTTTCCTCACTACATAAACTTTCATTGATAGCTTGAGGCTTTTCTTTATCCTTATTCTTTGAGGTTGTAGTCTTGAAGGCAATAGACTTCCTTTTAGGTTCATCATCTTCTTATTTATTTACTTTAAGCTCTTCTTCATACATCATCAGCTTACCAATTAATTCCTTGACAGGCAGTGTTCCAATTTCACAGGATTCTCTAATAGAGACAGAGTTTCCTCTCCATCTTTCAGGTAGACATCTCAAAATTCTCATGATTTGCTCCTTTGCTGGAACATCCTTTCCCAGAGAAGTCATTGTGTTGAAAATTTCATTGAACCTGAGACACATATCAGAAATGGGTTCATCAGGCTTCATATTAAAATTATCATACTTAATATTATAGGTATTCAATCTCATCTCCTTAACATTAGTTGTTCCTTCATGAGAAACAGCTAAGGTATCCCAAATTTCATATGCAGTTTTACATGCAGAAATTCTATTAAATTATTCATCTCCTAGAGCATAGTACAGTGAATTCATAGCTTTACAATTATTATTGTAAGCAGTCTTTGTAGGTTCAACCCAAGTAGATCTATCAGTACTGGGAATTTTATATTCAGCTTCAATGACAGTCCAAATATCAAAGACCATACTTTCTAAGTGAATTTTCATTTTTAGCTTCCACTGAGCATAGTTGTTTCCATTAAAGAAAGGTGGCCGGTTAGTAGCAGCACCCTCAAGTCTGTTATCCATGATATTACAAAAAGAATTTTAAAGAGATAAAAATTTAGAAATAACAAAAATTTTAAGAACTTTAAAATACAACTAAAATCACAGTTGAAAAACAGAGTACTTTTAGAAAATATTAACACCCTCTGATACCAAGTGTTGGTCAGAGTGGATACTCAAGAGGGGGGTGAATTGAGTTCCAATTAAAATTTCTTGTTAAAAAAATGTTGATTTAAATCCCCCTATTTCAAAAACAGATTAAACTGTAGTCAATTTATTCAGATTATAAAGTTTCAATTAGTTTCTCAAAGATTGATTAGTTCTCAATTAACTTAATCTTATGATTAAATTAACTTTTGAAACTAACTGACTGGTCTATAAAAAATATAAACACTTGCGAGTTTAACTATCAAAGTAGCTTTAAAAATAAATTATATTTCAAAGTAATAGCAGCGGAATATGAAATAAATATGTAGTATTGATATAGTATGTAGCTACAAACACAGAGAATTAACCAAGAGGTTCAGTCTCAAGCCGAGACTTAGTCCTCTCGAAAGTTTATATAAAAATGATCCACACCCTGGATCGGGGTAAACAACAGTGAACACACTGTCCAGGTCACAAGACCTCTACCAAAGTTCTGTGTGGGAAAACAAACAACAGCTTAGAGCTGTCTAGGTCTCATACGACCTCTACCACTATCCACATTGGGAAATGAAGTGAAGAAAGGTTTTATGAGGATTTATAGATCCTCCAGTGAAAGTACAGGAGTCAGTTTTTGTGTTTAATACAGCAGATAACACACACTGCTCAAAAAGTAAAACAAATGTATCACAGAGCAGAGATGTAGAGTTTAGAAATGGCTCTGGTGATTTCAGTGTAGCTCTGGACTCTTTTGTATTTGGTCAGAATTTATTCTGAGTCCTCTTCTCGTTTTTGTTTGAGAAGAAGAGTGTCGTATGCTTCAGGCTCAAAGGCAGTGAGATGTAGTCGATGAAGTTCTTCAATGTTCTTTTGTATGCACAGAACTCTTCTTGAGTAGGCTTGATTGTGTATGAGGTTCTGTTCTGATTGGTTCTTCCTCCTCTTTCTTTTCCTCTATATTCCTCTTGTGTTCTCCTGTCAACTCTTTTATCTTCAACGGAGTCTTCTTGTATTTATGTCGCGTGCTTCATAAGACAGAAAAAGTTTCCTTTCCGCAGGTACGAGGTACGGTTTCCTGACATCCGACAACCTTTATTAATAATTTGATAGAGCATTACAATATACCAAATATTACCATTGGTTAGATTAAATAAAGATAAAGATAAAGAAATTCAAAAAATTGTTTATGATTATTGAAGAATCAAGTGATCGGTATGTCATCATCATTAGTGAGTAATGATCGGTGACTCAAATAGATCAGCATCGGTGAATCAGACTGATCAGCATCGGTCTGTCATCTGATCGGTGAGTCAGTTTGATCGGTGAGTCATTTGATCGGTGGCTCATTTGCATCGGTGAGTCATTTTCATCGGTGAGTCATTTGATCGGTGGCTCATTTGCATCGCTGAGTCATTTGATCAGCATCGGTCTGTCATCTGATCGGTGAGTCAGTTTGATCAGCATCGATCTGTCATCTGATCGGTGAGTCAGTTTGATCAGCATCGGTCTGTCATCTAATCGGTGAGTCAGTTTGCATCGGTGAGTCATTTTCATCGGTGAGTCATTTTGCATCGGTGAGTCATTTGCATCGGTGAGTCATTTTCATCGGTGAGTCATTTGATCGGTGTCTTATTTGCATCGGTGAGTCATTTGCATCGGTGAGTCATTTGATCAGCATCGGTCTGTCATCTGATCGGTGAGTCAGTTGGATCAGCATCGGTTTGTCATCTGATCGGTGAGTCATTTGCATCGGTGACTCATTTTGCATCGGATCGGTGCGACCGTTGTCCTTTGATATGCGATCAATGCTTCCGAAGTCTGTTGATATTGAATCGGTGCTTCCAAAATACTTTGTACATCAATAAGCATAGACAAAAATGTGATAACAGATTCATTAACACATTGTAATTATGTTTATGAGAAATCAAACTAGATTAAGCATTAATGGTGTGTGATGATTTGTGATTATTAAAACATCAATCATAGACATGAAATCAACAATCTTCCAGAGGGCTCAACAAAATTATTTTCCGTTCGTGATTCTAGCCTGTCGAATTTTCATGGTTTATCGACTATAATGTTATCGTTTAACGAGAGGGGGCCGGACCGCACAAACACGGCCTAACCCCCTCCAGTGTTTATGATTGTTTCTTTGTAAATGGAACGGGATGGTGTGGTGCAGTCACACCACGCGAGAATCGCTCGACAATGTATTACGCGACGCCGTCGCGCCACGCCGAGAAGTCAAACAAGAACGCGACGTCGTCGCGCCGCGTAGAAGGAAGTCGACGGTGCCACGGCAGGAGCGGAGCCACGGTGAAGGGGCGCGGCGCCAGCACGCTGCGCCGGAGAACCACGAAGTCGGCGTGTTTCGTTTTGACATGCGGATTGACGGGCGACGACGAAGCATGCCATTTGGGCATTTGAATCCCTTCGTAGTGAAGGTGGGGTCCCGGGGGGCCCATAGGCGATGACGGCAGAAGGAACGGACCACCGGAGCACGTCCGGTGGTCCGCGGAAGTCGGTGGCGGTGCCGGTGACCGGCGGCGGCGGCGCGCCGCCAGAAAGGGATGCGGCCGGCGAACCGCTGGCCTCATTTAGCGGCGAAGGGCGGGGGAGCCGCACACCCCGCCCACGATTCGGCTCGGCCACGCTGGCCGAGCCGCGGCCGGCCGGTCGGGACGGACCGAGCCGGACCGAGCCGGACCGATCCGTGCCGGGCCGGGCCGGGCCCTGCCGGGTCGGACCCGGGTCGAGTCGACCCTGTTCGGGTCGACCCGGTACGGCCGCCCCAGGGGGGGTCGGGCCGGGTCGCCCCAGGCCCAGACCCCCGTTTTCGGACCACTTTCGGTCAAATGCCCGTAACTTGAGCTACAAGCCTCCAAACGACTCGCCGTCAGCGACAATGCGATCCTTGGATCGAGAGGGTTGTTTCGGGGTATCGCACTCAAGGTTTCAGAGAACTTTGGGTTCGGCCGGGTTGGTTCGTACAAGAAACCAACCGGGCCCTCGGAGCGGAAACACTCGTAACTTGAGTTTCGGACATCTGAATGACGTGCCGCTGACTTTGTCGATTTCCTCTAAGTGAGACGGATCTTTTGGCTTACTCCGCTCGAGGTTTGGATGCCGTCGGAGTGAGGTCGGGTTGGTTCGCTCACGAAACCAACCGGGCCCCTGGAACGAAAAAGCCAATAACTCACAGACCGGGCGTCCGATTGACGCACCGTCTGTCTCGTTGTTTTCCACTAAGTGAGACAGATCTTTTGGATTACTCCGCTCAAGGTTTGGATGTCGTCGGAGTGCGGTCGGGTTGGTTCGCTCACGAAACCAACCGGGCCCCTGGAACGAAAAAGCTAATAACTCGAAGACCGGGTGTCCGATTGATGCACTGTCTGTCTCGTTGTTTTCCTTTTGTTGAGATGGAACATTTGGCATACTTCGACCGAGTTTTGGATGCATTTGAGATACGGTCGGGTTGGATTGTACCCGAAATCCAACCAGGCCCCTGGAACAGAAAAGCTGATATCTTTCTGACCGAACGTCCATTTGACGAACCGTCAGCGGCGTTGTTGATCACGTTGAGAAACGGTTCCTATGAATATACCATATGAGTGTTCGGGGTATAATTGAGTTACAGCTGGACTGGTTCGCACACGAAACCAACCGGGCCCCGGGGACGAAAAGGCTAATAACTCGCAGACCGGGCGTCCGATTGACACGCCGACTGTTGCGTTGAGACCCCTATGACGAGGCGGTCCTTTAAGTTACTTCTTCGTGGGACTTTGAGATACTTGGAGTATCGACTTGTAGCTCATGGAGCGGACCCTCCCAGAGACGAGCGTACGGAGTACGGAGACCGTGTAGCCGGCAGAGACCTGAAGACTGCTTGTCCGATTTGATTCGGAGTGACTTACGTAGCCTAGTGGGGAGTACTACATTGTGATGTGGCAGACCCACAGCGGAGGAGAACTACTATGTGAGGTGGCATACCCGCGGTACTCGATAGGAGGATTACCTCTGTAGGCTATGAGGGGGGAGCACTACTGTGTTTGGGTGGCAGACCCCGGCGGGAAGCACTACTGTGTGAGGTGGCAGGCCTGCGGTACTCGACAGGAGGAGTACCTCAGCAGTCTTAGGTTAGTGAGCAGTACCTCGGAATCGTGACAGGACCATTGTACACTCCAGAGATGGAGCTCTTCAGTAGTTACGGTTTCGATAATGAAAATCATGGTTGAGCTGAGACTTTTGACCTTTGTGTTTACCTCATGATTGAGATGGGTCACTTGATAACTTAGGTATATGTATGGGCATATACCTGGGTATTGGTTATCTGTTGATTTCACAATACTTGTTTTTCCTCATGATTGAGATGGGTTACTTGACAACGTAGGTATATGTATGGGCATATATCTAAGTAGAGGTTATCTGTTGAGATCTTCTTGTGGTTATCCTTGTTGGTTTAGTGAGACCTTGAGGGTCTCGGGGTCCCTACTGAGTATCGTTATACTCACCCCTACACGGCCTATGCCCGCACTTCTTTGTGTTGGTTGCTGACGATGGGCACTGCTGATGGAGGCCGAGTGTTCGAGGACTGGTTGGTACCCGGAGGTGGACTACACGACGTGACGACTCACAGAGGAGGTTGATGGATGAGAGCGTGGAGGAGGCTATATGTACCTACCCTTCTGGTAGGATCCGTGGTGGATGACCTGGAGATGCGCTATCTGTACCTACCCTTCAGGTAGGATCCGAGGAGGACGGCCCAGGAGCTACTTCCTTCTTCCAGCTGTTTGCCTTTTTGCTATTGTACCTTGTTCAGTTGTAGTCGTACTTTCTTTTGGGTTTGTATTCTGGCCCATTTACTTTTCAGAATTTCTTTTGTGCTTAGTATTTTGCTTCCTCTTGTACTCTGTGGTGCTTGTTTTCATTTATAAAGGCAATTCCTTCCCAGTTATCAGGATTTTACGCCTTTGGTGCTAGTCGCCAGCCCCTGGCCTATGGAAGGCGGGCTTGGGGTAGTCACGGAACAGGCCCCGAGGACGGGTCGTGAAAAAAACCATATATAAAACATGGTTTCTAATGGAATGAAATTTGGGTAATGATTAAAGAATAATAATGAATATAACATGTTATTAGTTTGATATATTTATCCTTATGATTTCTACAAAAATGGTTGTTTCTAAATATAGAGAAATCACATGTTGATGATTAAAATAAACTGATCTATGTAAGATGTTCCATTTATTATTAATTAATTATGAAATATTATCAATAGTGAGAAATAGATATTTGGATGAAAAATGTTGTAATTGACCAAAAAACTGAGGCAAATATTCTTTTTATCAATTATCTTGATGGATGTTTTTCTACTAAAAGGCCTTATATCATTGGAAACCATTTATTGAAATCATATAAATATATATCTAAAATATGATAAAATCGGAACCCTTGTTCCTGAATTTTCGTATATTATTTTTGTCTATAAAAATTATTGTATTTTATTAAAAATATTTACAAATATTGGGGGAGGGTGGGTTGAGAAATTTTCAAGAAAAAAACAGAATCACTAGAAGATGAAAGCCTAAAAATAATATCAATTCCCAAAATATTCTCAAAATATAGGCATGAATCGAAAAAACAACAAGCTATTAAAGTAGGAAAAATTAAAATAATAGGAAAACAATAAGTATGATGGATCTATGCTGGTTTTTATGATGATTTGGAGATAATAAAATTGATTGAGGACATAATATAAAAGTCATTAGAAGAAAATTAATGCCTTTATTCATCAATTTCATACCATAAGATAGGGGTGATCATAGTAATTTGAATAACAGTTAACGTAACAAGGTAAATGTTAAAAAAAGATATTTAGATAATTAATAAATTTACATGTTATTTAAAATATATATTTTCATTCTGTTCTAGTGTTCTGGTTCATACTAAACAATCATAATTCATATGTTATCAATGATATTACACCAAAAAATCTAAAATTGAATAAACAATGATGTTGTTGTTCTATTCATGTGTAAAAAATAAAAGAATGATAAACAAAAAAACTCGTGAAGAATGTTGCGAGAGATGATTCACAAAAGAGAGAATTATTCCACCATTGAGGGATATGTAACATAATGGATTATTTTAAGAAATTCATAAATATAAATTTTATAATAACCATGAAATAAAAATAGAGATAATAAATTTAATTTTACTTCATATATGATTTCCAAAATATCATTATACATGAATATATTGTTAAAAAAATGAAGGAAAACTAGGCTTCTCATGGATTTTAATTTTTATAAAATCAATATATTATAATTTTTAGATAATTCTATAGATTATTTAGTATAATTTAAATGATTTTTAGGTTAAGAAACACCACTAAACCATGTTTCTACCATTAAAATGAAAAGGATAATACATTTTATTCAAATGTTTTTATTCCTATCTACATGGAATTGATATTTATTCATGTAGGGGAGAACATGGTGAATGTTGTGAATGTGGTACCATAGTAAGAGACATTCATCATTGTGTTAAATAAAGAAAAAAATTATGTCCTCCCTGAAACAAATTTATTTGTATCTTCTATTACGAATTAGATTGAAGGTTCTCATCCATTAAGAGGGAGATAAATTGAGAAGATGTTATAATCCTCATTTAATTTGAATTTGGATAATCAATTATGTTTTAAAATATATCATTTATTATGTATTTTGACTGTATTATTGTATGATTTTGGAAAACATATATTTTAAAATTTACAGTGAGAGTTTTATGTTCAATGAAGAAAATAGTAAGAAGATATTTTGGAAACCCAAGGGATAAAAAATGATAAAATTACTTTAATTTAATGTAATTAATCTATTAATTAATATGAGTTAGGAATAAAATGTTAAAATATTATTATAAATTCGTTGGAATTATTTTTTCTATTGGTATAAAAAATCAATTATTTATAAAGATCATTAATGTTAGTGTTAATCTCCCTCATTTTCTTCATGGAGGTAGATCATATAGACATAGAGTTGATTAGTGTATGGGACTTTTGTTAAAATAACAGTGAAAACACCCTTATTAAATAAACCATTGTATATATTTTCAATATGTGGGAGATAAAATGATAAATTTTATGAAAATATTAATAGTTATTTTTTTAGGGGAACTAAAAACAAATCAAAATGGGGAGTTTAAGGATCCCAATGGATTATTATGATTTTATTTTTATTTGAATAGTTTATCTGTAAATCTATATAAGTTTATTTTTTATTAATAATCCACTAAAGATTTTTGGTTAAATACGATATATCCATTGTAATATAAATCCATTAATTTATTGGATATGAAGGTAAATATTAATAATATTTCACTACTCAGACTTTTTAAATATTTATATTTAAGGAAGTAACTTTATATAAGTGATGATTATTGAAAATAACATAGATTTAATTGATTAAATGTTTTTATTATTTTTGAAAGAATGTTACACTATATAATATTTTCAAGAATGAGTTACTAGTTATTATTAAATAAAAATAACACTGATTGAAGAGGACCCTAGCTGGAAATATGTTTGAAAAATTATTTTTTATAGATAATATACAAGGAAGATGTTTTATATTTTAGAGAATCCAATTAGATTTTTATTAAAACAATGTTTTATTGAACCAATAAAACATCATCATATATTATTAATTAATTTATAATTATCATTGAGAGTGTTTAATGAAGTGATGAAAACACATTGAAGCTTATTTTAGGAGGAAAGATGTTCACACATACACAATTAATTTGGAAATTATCAAACTTTATTTTTTAATGGTTTGGTAATTCTAATAATTTAGTGGATGTATTTTGAATTAATTTTAAGGCTTTAAAATTAATATATGATGAGTTAATAATGTAATAGAATAATTCATGAAATTTTAGAGTTGTCGATTAGAATACAATTTGAAAGGATAGTTATACATCAAATTAAACATTGTTACTTTTGTGGAGTAATTAACGGAATTTTAAATATGTTTCTTAAGGATTTTTCTATAATATTTATTTGATAAAATATTTGTGATATTTCTGGGGTTTTCTAGTTTTATAATTTGAAAATCATAAATATATATTAAAACCAGGATATTTCATGATGATATTGTTGGGACAATTTTAATGAAAAGGATCACATTGATAAATATGAAAAATATAAATTTTTAAACTATAGAAATTATGCATGAGATATTATTTTGAAATTATAAAAATAAGTGGATGAATAATTAGATAATTTGTTGAGTGAGAGAAGCATACTTACACTATCCCTAAATATGATATTATCATTAATGAAATTAATAGTGAGAAAATATCATGATATTCTTCTAATTAATAACATTATCATTGATTAAAGATGATGATGAAGAAGAAATTTTAGGAACAAAGACAATACTAATGATGCGACATATCTCATGATCCAAGGATCTAATTGAAGTAAAGGTTGATTTATTGATGACCTATATGGTATTGTTGTTTGTATATCTTCTGGGAAATGATAACTTCGATTGTTTAGGATAAAGACAATATATTTTTTCAGGTTCTATTTTATACATTGATCATTTTGACATTAATAGGTGGATGCTAAATTTATTTAACTAGTATTTAATATCAATTCTCCATCATAGATATTAGATTGGGGATAAAGGTCTACCATATTGATTTTATGATATCCCTAAATAAAGAGAAGATATTTTTCATTAGTAATGATTAGAAATCCATTTTTAAACTAGTGGAAGTCAATATAATGAACATGTTAGTATATAATAAAATCCATTTTAGTTGATCGAAACATGGAGTAAAAAATGATATAGCTCCCAGGTTTTTTGCTTCACCATATTAGTGAAGAACCTATTTCACATAGTAGACTCATTTACAACAAGGACATAGCCACCCACATCATAGGAGAACCATATATGAATAAAATGTTCTATGATATCATTACTTTTTGGATTTCATGAACTATATTTTTGTTCCATTATTTTTATGTTATTCATTCATACTAATAGGTATATTGGTTCTAAAAATTAATTTAAAAAATTTAGTAAAATGTGGTTAACAATAATTAACCATGAATCTTTGTTATTTCACTATCCTGCTAAATATCTCACACTTTCATTTTATATTACAAATAAAGACTATGTTTCTTTCCTTTTAAAGGATGGAGTATCCACGGTTTCATGAGTTTTTAGTGAAAAAAACTGAAATCATGAAATATAAATTGACAACATTAATGAATTTTTTTTCATTGATATTCAATATAGTATTACCTTCATCACGATTAAAAGGCTATTTTTTGGAAAAAATAATTTAATAAATTAATAAAATCATTAAATTTAAAATAAAACATACAAATATACATCAAATTTTCATTTTAGTCCCCTCTTAATAAAAGATGCATATAAGGGGGAAATATAGAAAAGTTAAATAATTTTAAAAATATATAATGAAAATTCATTATTTATTCATTATTTTGTCATTTTTTTCATTTATAATACTCAAATTTATGGTAGTGTACATTAATAATGTTTTTATTTTTTTACTAATCCATATATATTACAATAATTTATTCAGTAGACCTAAAAAATAAAATACAAATGGTGAAACATCAAATACAATGAACAAATGGTACTCTAGTGGATGAAATATTCTTATGGATTGAGAAATTCTATAATCAAGTGTAGATAATATAAATTTAAAATATTAAATTTATAAATATTATTATAAAATACATGAATCTGGGTTTAACTACATGGATAACACATTTTATTATACTAAACAATAATATAGTTCATCATTTTGGTTTATTGATATCATTCCTCAAATATCTTGAATAATGATCCAGCATTGGAAAACATAGGCCGGTTCAATTACTAAAAAAAGGAAAAAATTGAAGAGGAGTTTAGTATCTATATAAAAGAATAAGAACACTAATTACTTATTTTAATCAAACTATATATCTTATATTTACATTTATAATATGTGATAATAGAGTTTCAATTGAATGTATTTGGTGATATCTTAATTGTCATCAATCCACATAAAATGGGTTAATCCATAATGGATTTAGCATATAGGGAAAATATTTATAACATGGTGGTAGAGTGAAACATATTTTCCCCACTCCAATGGATCTCATCTATATTTTTCAACTAAATATTGTGGTGGAAAAATAATATAATTTCACCTATATTTGGGACCTCCAAAGTGTTATAATAACATTTTTACTCAAAATGTGTTTTTATCAATATATTTTTTTAAAAACCATTGTAAATAAATTTATTTACATTAAAGACTTGAAACAAAATGGTGTGATGGTGGTAAACTAATTTTATGCATAATTATTCATCATGAATTTTAATGAATAATTAGATTAATAGTACGTGTTTTGATATTTTTTATGTTTTATAAAAAAGGGATATAAAAGGTGAATTTAAGAAAATTTAGAATCTTCTTTACTATTTAATAAAAATAATGAAATAATGTGGATATTAATTCAACGAAAATTATTATTATTTATGAATTTAATTTCCTGAAAAAAAAATATAATCTAAGGAATATATTTCATTCCATATCTATTATGTAAAATTTCCCTTAAATATACAACGAAGTAGTTTACACTGTAATAGATACTGATGAAAATTAAATAATGAATAGATATGTAATTGAAATAATATGATGAAGAAATGGTAATGATGCTGAAATTTTATCATTATGGGGTAATAAATTTTAATAATAATAAATATTAAATGACATATCTTTTTGAAAAAAAGAAAAAATATCTAATTAATTATAATGTATAAATTTATATATTTTTCTAAATATTGAAGTGTAACTATATGAATTATTGTATAATGGTGTGAATATTTAGAATTTTCAATAGGATAGATATATGAGATCGAAGAAGGAATGATAGTTTTGTTTAAAGAGATTCAAACATTACAGTGTTATAATATTCATAAAAGTTATATTAACTAAAGAATGTTTATTTTTTTCATTCTCCTATTTTAAGTTTCTTTTAATACTCATTACATTTTAGAAGGATCAGAAGTATTTTTTAAATGAGTGGAAAATTTATTGATTTTTATTTTTTGAAATGTCAAGTCCCTTGATTTACATTAGTACATATTAAAACCCACACTTCTTATCTATTCCATATAATTACGTTAAGATAATATATGTAATGATTTTTGATTCTTCATCGATATTTAGTGAGTATTCATATTAGGGGATTTCGAATTAAGAGTAAATGTATGTGTACATAATTGAAGAATGAATTTACTTGTGAATAATTAATTTTACTATGGTGATATGTTGAAATAATATAATATAATTAATTTCCTTTTGAGTTTTAGAGAATTGTGTTAATAAATAATGAATACCAAAATAGAGAGAATTATTTAAATATTAATGTAATCATGAAACATATTATTTATATGAGATTATAAATTAATGAATCTAAGTAAAATTATTTCTCTGTTATTAATTAATTGTAATAAATGAAATAATGTTGGAAAAAATTGATATAAGATCTACCAATGACATGATTATGATAAAAAATAAGACATTTTTATTTAGGAGTGAATGAAGCAATATTTTTAGTAAATATATCTATTGAAATTAATTTAGTAAACCCTTTTTAGCATAAGAAGTATACTGTTATTAGTCCTTATATTTTGTGCAATTTTAATTTAGAAATCGAGAGTCAGAAAATTTTCTGCTACTAAAATATATCCTATATGGTTTTTTAATTTCCAATAGAAATGATCATAAAAATAAAAAATAATATAACGTTATAGTTTTTGTTCTATGTTAGGGTAATATTAAATCTAATCTTTGTCTACCAAGAAATTTATCAAAAACTTGTCACTTGGTCATGTTTTTTTCTTTCATTCCATGTTTAGTAAAACAAACTAAAAACAAATTAGTACAATAATTAAATTTTTTATTATGTCAACACATTTATTTTCCATTGATATTTTATTCTTATATTATATGGGGTTTTTTATTTCAAAACATACCATTTCATGGGTGAATATTTATTACTCATTAAAAATGCGTTCATTAAACTGAACCCTTACACAACTACCCTAAGATCGATTAATATCTTATGATCCACCAATTATCATTTTCGGTATAGAGATATAAAAACTAGTATTAATGTAAATGGGGAAACGTATCTCACTAGGGATGAAATTCCCTGATTCAAAAGTTACCAAATTTGTGCATTGAGCCAGTTCAACAAATTAACTCAGGTGTGGCTACCTATATACGATAGGATGCTAATGAGTAGTGAAGATTTATAGTGCTATAGTTTAAAAACTATAACTTTATATCATATTAAATTGTGGGATGAATTAATTTCAATAATTTTCACTAATATTATAATGAAATAAGTGAATGTAAAGCCCTTAAATAAAGGGATAATAATAAAAAAACATAACCAAACACCAATAAGTGAACTATAATACAAACATGATGGGAAGCCATAGAACAAAAATAGACCCAAGTTACCCCATACCACAATGAAAATGATAAACATAAATATTAGAAACCCTTAAATGGTCATGATTCCTAGCCTAGTCAGAATCTACCATGCATTATCTTGGTACTCTAATATAACAACAAGCATTGGGATACATCCCATGTAGATACTTTCAAATAGGTTGCATCTTCAAGGGAACCCAAATTCCTTTATGGCTCAAAAAGGGTGTGAGTACAACTCGGTAAGACCCCCAAAATAGTGCCCCTTAATATTTCGTTTTATAATATAGTTTAGGCAAGGAATAGTAAATATAGTAGGTGGTACAAAAAAATAAATAAAAAAATACTCATGATTTTCAAGGATCCACAGATATTCCAAGAGATAGTTACATATAATCCAAAGAATTAGATGTTGTTTATTAGAATTTCATGATGTCCCAACCTCTATAAGTGAAAACATGGTATCCATTTACCCATATAATAAATCTATGATATCATAAAAAATCACACAGAATCTAAGATCTCATTCTACCATTATTGTGGAATATAAAAAAATCATATATACATTCCCAAATATCATGTACCCTACAAAATTCATGTCCTCATCCAGACATTCCAAAGCTTCTAATATTACATTGAATGCATGGTTAACATCATGTTATACATAAACATGTGTCATATAGAATCCACACACCCATCCTGACATTCCAACTTATTTTACATAGTATATCAAGTAGAATCCAATGAGCTCATCCTGGAATTCCAAATCATTAAGAATCATATATGATCTAGGTGCTCATCCTGAGAATCACTATTTTATGTTCTATGATTACTCTAAATAATTTACCCTTCACTTGAGAATCCTTTTAAAATGCTCAAGTTCATCTTATCAATTCAATATTAATTTATCATTTCACAATATACTAATCATTAAATTTCAACTATTTTTCCATTTACATTTGTTAATCACTATTACATTACTAAATTTTTTTATTCCATTTGAACCGCCCATTGTATTGGTTGACTAACACATACGTTAAATTAACACCATATCACTTTAATTTTTTTGAAATTCATTTTGTAATAAAGTTCCATGTCCACAATATCTCATACAATTTCTAAATCTGTTAATGTAATTATATTCAAATTGGTTTTTAGCTTTTAAATATCAATTTTATAGGGTCTATGTCTCAAATAAGGCATCCTATGGGGATTTCCATCATGGAATCCAACTAGAATTTTGTTTAACTAAATTCAATAAGTCATGTTCATATTTAATGTTCTAATTTACATTATATGGTCAATGCATAATACATCAGTGTGAAATAATACCCATAAAATTTCAAAATTAGGAAATAATTTGAGAATGACATAAAGAACAACTAAATTTGAGTTTGAATGGTCTATAAATATATTTCCAAGATTTTAATAATCCTTAAATGGAATAAAATTAATAATCATACAAAATACCTGATGATCTGTAATATTAGATATAAATTTTGATATATTTATCAATAGAGAAAGAAATGAAAAAGAAGATGAAACTGAGTCACATCCTTAACAATTAATCACCAATAGCACATATGGATGTTTATTCATCCATCAGGTGAATAAAATACACCACAATAGAATGGTAAGGATTAATGAAATGTGTACGGTCGTTTGGGTAATGTTTGAGGAGTAAATAAGAGGCATGGGGGTCAAATATCATAATGGATTTAAGGTAAAAACAACCCCACTTCAGAGGGGTTAAATGTTTAGAAACATATTTTTTCAAAACCGTCTGTAATCTTTATGGTTAAAAATGTTCTCAAATCCCCACCTCAAATGTCTGTACATAATCAGTTTCAAACTATGCACCAAAAGTTAAATTCATTATTAGAACTTGATGTTGCGTGCCACATTTTTTTAAGAACCATGTGCAGACCATGTACCATTTACCAGGCCCCCTCCACCTCTCACACATAATCCTAAATGTCACATAATTTACCATAAATATTTTTATAACCATGAAAATAGACTCTGTACTATACAAATTGATGTATAATAAACCCTAATATTAGAGAGTTTCATGGTTTTTCCGAGAATATACACAATAAACATTTCACATATGATTGAAAACTCCAAATCCTTGTAGACTACACTGAATAATATTGATATTTATTACAGATCACAAGAAAAATATCATTCCATGAAACATAAAAAACATAACTTAAATATGTGTAAAAATTTGAAACTCCATTATGAACCCCAATTAAAAAATACAACTCACCCACCAAATGATAATAAAAAAGTCCTATAAATTCTAAATTCATGTATGGAACAGATGATCTTAAAATCATCCCAAATAATAATAGATCATCCCCAAGATGATCCTCCATGTTTCACTAGTACGAATTGGAAATTCTCAGAGGTCTCCTATAAAAGATGTGATCCTAAGAAAACTGACATTCTAGCCTCCTTCTTTTTATTTTTCTGATGAACTACCCAAAACCAAAAACATCATTGTACATCTTACTGGTTCATTACATGAATAATCATAACCTAATAATTTTCCTATGCCCTTACAGGGTTTCATTTATTCTTTGGATATGAAACTAAAGGAATATCCCAAGTCATAATGACTAGGAACCTAACATTTCCTACTATAAAAAACATTATGTATTTCTAGAGTACTAGAACTTTGGGTGCCTTTCATTTAAAAATGTATAGTAATTTACACTTTTTTCATACTCATTCCATTTAGATGGTGTTCTCATTCATAGGTGCCTAATTTATGAGCCACCTAATTTTACTAGATGTACACCATTTTTACTATAATTACACGATATACTTTTTTTGAGTAATCCCTCTCTTCCAAAACTAAACAAAAAAGAAAAAAAACCACACCAGAGTTCTCCACCCCCAAATAATAATGACTTCTTACACACCCACAACACACATGAGGAGATTGCTATCATGTAATGATATTACACTCTAAGACAACCCTCAATACTCAAAAACCCCAATGCATTTTGAGACTAGGATGAACCCCTTATCATGTTTCCCTCAAACTCTACAAGACACAAACTCCCTAACCAAGATTCATGCCCCACGAAGGCCACTACGATATATCACCTAACATGTACATCAATCCTTATAATAATTAAAACTCTTGAGATAATACTCACCCTATTTCTAGGTCTCATGTTAAAATCCATGAGAAACACCAAGCACCTAGTCTCACGCACATGTTTATATCTAACCCAATCCCTTGTTATGAAAAATATACTAGGGTAAAAAAAATCATAACCATTAGTTCAAATTAACAAAATACATAATAGCTCACATATATCTCATTAATCAGTATGTATCGTGAACCCATCCACCCATACATAATTTTAATCACCAAAATCTAACTTTCCCCACATCATTTACATACGTAATTACAGATTTCAAAAATTTATAACATTCTATTTTCCAAAACTAGAATTTCAATAACAAATTCTCAATTAAATTAAATATAATGTAAAAGTTATGGTGTAAGATGTTTCAAAATATTCTCTTGTAATTTTATTTTACTAACACCATATAATAACCAAAACAAGATATCATAATATTTTTTAACCATTTACATTAAACCTAAGTTTTTATAGATGAATATTAGGTAAATAAGATTTTAGTTACAAGTTATAGTGGATAATACCTTTAATTTTTTATTTTTTATTTTATTTTGTGAATTCCATATAATTATCAAATTAAAATAACCACACAACAAGTATATATCATCCAGAGGGCCATATTAGTAAAATTACCATAAAATATTTTAGAGAAACATTGTATCAATGGTTGCCGACATGTAAAATAACTAACATAGGTCATGGTCCAAGTATTAATGATCCTACCATAATAAATCTCATATATAAATCTTACGAACCTGAAACAATTTCATGTGCACTCCTTCTATTGGAATTCTAGACCAAGAGATGAAATAAAATCAATGAATAACGATATTAATTATGCGAATTAGTCGAGGTGAAATCAGATCCACTATAATAATGAACATCTTGAAAAATAGTCCCTTCCAAAGAAACAATGACCTTCTTCATATATGGGGTTACTAGAAAAAAAAGCTATATACCTTGTCCCAACATATTCACATTCACTTATATACCTTCTTTCATGTATTAAAATAGTTGAATGAACCATTTGACATAATTTTTTAATTCCTTGACCTGGAAGTCACAAAATAGGTGCTCTATGCCAATGCACGACGTGACCTCTGGTGTACCTCACCATATATCAGAGGCTATCTACAAGTATCATATTTCTATGGTGGTAAAATAGGGAGACTATAATGACGCATTATAGTTAAAAACAATGGAAAAAATTAAATCACATACAATGATAAGAAAAATACAGCATTTAATGAAACAACATCCAAGTAAGAACTAAAAGTAAACAACACAACCATACCATAATGAACGAACTATAAATTATACATGATCGGTAATAAAACAATGAGATAAGACACAAATCAAACCAATAGAGAATGAATCTAAAATGCAGGACTAGAAGAAACCCACAAATAGTATTTATTTCTACACCAGCCCCTAATTACCATGTTCCATCTTAGAATTCCAATCAAATAGCAAGAATTTGGACCCTTCCCAAGGATATACATTCAAACTCAGGGAATATGCTCCGGTTTGAATATTCTAATGTTTCACAAGCAAGGTGTGAGTAAAACATCATAAGACACAAATTCCAATAAAAAAATTTCAATTATAATAATCAGTTGTATGTGAGTAATAGAAAAACAATATTATTGTGTAATATAAATATATAAAAAAATTAACAAGAAACATGAAATTTCCTTGGCTCTAAAATGACACCTGATATCTTCATACTTGATTCTACCAATGTTTTGGTGTATCTGACCACATGAAAGTGACCATGCCACCATAAATAACCACATGGAATCGATTGATATCTTGTGAAATTTTCAGTTGCTGAAGATAATTGTTTAGAGGATATAGTCAGAGCTCAATGCAGACCTTCAAATATGAGAACCTCGTGATGATATCAGTTAAATAGATAGGATATCATACTGAACCGGAGGACTCAAATGGTGAGGAAGATCAGGTGATGGTTTTTGGGAGGTGAAACACACAACTGGAATCCTAGATAAGAAATATTAGGTGGCTGTATGTGGGAGGTGAATCACACTATGGGAAATCTTGGTGGGGATGATCAGGAGATGATTTGTGGGTGGTAAAGCATACATCGAGAACTATAGATTCTGATGATACGGAGAGGCCGCATTGGTACATGAGAGGGATCATGTTTTCTGAGGGAGTAATTATTTCTTCGGTGCCATGAATGCATAGATGGGTGATACATATGAAGAATTCAAACAAAATTAGTATATATAGATTATTTAAATTTCAAAACCATAACTTAAGAAAACCAATTTAATTGAAATTATATAATATTTTTATTAACATGAATAAATTTTTATTAAAAAACACTATATAAATCCCCATTTAATAATTTAAAAATGATCAACTTTAAAATCCATATCACACCACTATGTGATCCATATATAAATCCACTGAATGTCATTTGATGAAGGTACCATCAATGGACCAATTAGAAACCATGAAGTTGTTAGTGATCCATTGAGGAGGAAATTCCAAGGATTACAAAGGCCAAAATCTTAAAGATAAGACCAAATATATTTTCCAATACATTGGGGTGCACCGAAATCATATCTATCAGGGTCTTATGCATGCTCCCAAGTTATGATATCTATTAATCCTATGTGAAATGATCTCCACAACCATGTTTCATGCCCCCATGTCTCCCATTTTTAATATAAATAAACCCATTAGGGTCATAGTCACTGATGAAGTTCCCACATTATGGAAGAGAGAGAGGGAAACCTAGTTATAAATTTTCATAGGTCCCTAGTGTCCACTTTAGAAAACTTCTAAGACTAAAAACGTAAGGGAATTAATGTAAAGGAATATTAATTGAGTCATCAAAAGGAGATAACCTTCAATAAAGATCTTGTTTACCCTATTTCTCTTATAGTTGAGTAAAATAACCATATAATAGACCATACAAGAGTATTATTCTCCCAATGATGATACTATTTAGTGATACCTCCCTGGCTTAATAACCTTAGGTATCCCTCACTCGGGTGGAACAAGTCATGGGTAAAATACTATGTCGAACTACCTTTTCCTGACCTCATTTGGAAAAAACCCCAATGTCATGCACTAGAGAAACATCATCAATACACCATATTCATCCTCATGGGGGAATATATCCCATGGAACTATATATGTCATTAATTGTCAGGATATATTTTTTGTATGCTCAAAAATCCTTCTACTAGTTCCATATACCCCAAAAACCATTCTCATTGGGCCATATTCTTGGTATGACCATATCTTACCCACTAGACCACATCCCCAATAGAAAAACCAACCACATAACACATGGTTCCATACTCCCTTTGTGACCAACCCGAAAGGACCACTCCTACCAAGGTTACCAGCTAACCGTTTCAAGGAACCATTGTAATAATAGAAAACCAATCGTGGTTATAAAATATTAAAAATAACTACATTTGTCTTTTTTAGTTTCCCTTAAAAGTTATGAGGTGTTCCGTTAAGTGGCACTTAACTACATGGGTTATGATTCCCTTTGAATGGATACATAGGGAGAACCTATCAATATATAAATCCCAATAACAAAAACACTTACTATCTACTTTGATGATGATAAAATCAAGAGTTCCGAACTGTGGATTTAAGTTGGAGTGGATTTTAATTGGAGTATAATTAAACCAATAATAAACATATATATATGCATTGATACCAAGAGATAGTACAATTAATGGGGAAATATATGATATATGTAGATGTTCAAATTATTATAATACCCATAATATGATATAGATATTAATCAGTGCATGTGAATGATCAAGCACTAGCATGGGGTAACCACTCTCACATTGGGATTTCGATAAAGATTCATGAATATGAATTAAGTCTATAAGATATTCCAAGAGTAGGAAATGGTTTACCCTATAATTTGAAAATGATCCTGATTCCCTTCATTTCATCTAAAAAAATGTTAATGTATCACCAAAAAAGAACTAGTGCCACTAGTAATTGAAAATAAGGTAAAAACTAGTTCAAAATTCAATGGTAGAGTTGCATCATATGTTTTCATCAAAAATTCAGGAAAAAATGGTGGACCCAATATGAATATTTTTACTATGAAAACAACTAGTAGAAAATTCAATTGCATTTGATATGATACTTATGTGGATTCTTGTTTGGGGTGTTCATCTTTAAGTAACCAAGGAATGATGAAGTAACACTAATTGGGGGAAAAACAGTGGTACACATTTTCTAAATATTTTTTAATTCCTCAACTATGACTGATTAATGTCTTGATCCATTTTATTTAATTATTAGGATCACCTCATAATAAATAGTAATAATGAGTTCATAATATAGAAGGATTTTAAAAAGTTTGTTAAAAAACCAAGTCCTTGTTGTAACCTCTTATTCCACTCGGTTATAGATTCATTACAAATATGAAATTGGATTCAAATATGGAAAATAATATTCCCATAAATATTGAATCATACAATGTCCCCACATCATAATAACATTGATTTTTACATGTTTCCAATGAAAAAGTGATCTACATAAAATCTCTCTATGTTCTCACTGTATATTCCTACTAGAGAATTCAAATTCTCTTCAAGTATGATCCATAACTAGAATATATTTGTTATATTTTGGTTTCTATTATACCACCTTGAGATATAATATTTTTGGAAGAAAAAATTTGATCATCTGATCTAGCCATGTACACTGCTACATGAACGTCAAAAACTGATGGTCAATTCTTCCTGATCTAGCTCACTATAAAATATTTACAGTATATGACTCTTCTCAGATGACAAAAATATTTGGAATACATGCCTTATACTTTCAATATACATCATAATTTCAGTCTCAATATCAATTATGATTCACTAAAAAATTTTGTTAAATATACTAGGAATGTACAAGAAACCTTGTGCCTAAAAGTATAATCGTGTACTTCTCATTGTCTTCATACTGCATCATCATGTGGCTAATAGTACATTAAATCTATTATCCACTTATTCACTTAAAATTTCAGTGATCCCTAGATTTTTATTCATCCAGGGACACATGTATTCTTATTATTATAATATAGTAACAAGAGAATGTTATTTCATTTAGAATTCACAATATTTTCCCGGGATTATCAAATAAAATTATTATACAAACATAAAAACAATGTTTGTTGTGTTTTCTATCTACAAAACTATTTCATACAGATAATAATGTATTTGGATCACACTTTCAAAAAATCTAACATAATGTTCCCAATATTTTTATTCAATTCCATAAAACCCAACAAAATATTATACTTCATTTTTACTACATAGAACTCCCTTTTTCATGCATAACACTCCATTAATTTTTTCACATGTTCTTCAACAAAAATTGGTATGTAGATAATCAGGAATTTATTCTAAAAACATTATACATGTTTTAATAAATTGTCATATAAAAATAGTACTCCTTTGATTTTAATATAACCCAGGATTGTGATTTGAACAAAAATGAGTTTGCAAAACATCATATTCATTATGAAATTTAATAGATTTGAAAAGCGCATAAAAAACTCACATGGAATCCTCACCCCAAATCATAGCACCCTAAAGTATATGTTCATATATCTCTAGGTTGTCTTATATATTTAAATTCATATTATTCTTTAAAATATAGGGAGTCTGGGTATTTATAGATGACTTCTATAATACATCATAATGTAAAAACCATAATTATATGATTTATAATAAGAGTTTAGATTTATTTAATTTTAAATAGGTTTTATTTATATTTTTTTATAAAATTTAGAGAAACATGACATTACATATGGAGTACTGAATTACAGTGACAATTTTTTCCACAAAATTGGATTCTTAAATTTAAACACATATTTCATTTAAAATGCTTATTTATCTATTAATACGAGTCACCAAAAAATAATTAACTTTTATATAGTTATAAAACATCATTAGATCCTATAAAAACACATAAAAAACATTTATCATAAAAAATATCTTCAATGAATACAAAATGAAAGAAAACCAGTATTCCATTTTGGAATTCACAAAATTCTATAGAAAATTTTCCATTTTCCATAAAGTAATTTGAGCTCAAAATAATCACCAATTACTGATGAAATTAATTTTTAAGCCTAACGTTTTTTAAAAAATAGTTATTAAGATATAATAATATTAAAAACACAATATTGTTGGTTTTTTATAAAACAAGAGAAGTGATGAATACATTTTCTTCAAAAATAATCTTTTCATCCTATGAACAGTGCATGCAATTTCCTCTAAACATAATCTCAATATCTTGCATTGTGAACTAAACATTATTCCATGAAAACTCATTTTAATGTATATAAAATACATGTAGGTTACTTTGAGAATTATATTTATATTACATTTATAATTACACTTACAATCTCTCTTAAAAATTGATTAACTTACTCGATTAATTCTAATATATATTCCCTAATGAAACAAATCATTACCCAATGCATTGGAGATATATATCTATCTCACCCATCAACCTGAATATTTATAAAGAGTATACGTTACATAAAAATATAATATTTAATTTACATCATAAAATATGAACAATTATTCCATTTAAAACATATGTATTACCAGTGTTGTGCTTCATGAAAAAACATGAATAAAAATTATTTTTCTTTGAAAGAAGTTTAAAACAATTCCACGAAGAATGGATAAAAAGTTGTTATTTTTAAAAAATCATAATAATAATAATAAAAGATACTTCTTAAATAATAAATTTAATGATGGATGGGAAAACATTATGCTTTATATGTGAAAAAATATATTCTTATCATACTTTTGAAAAAATATAAAAAATAACCCATTTGGAAAACTTATAAAAGTATTATTATAAAATATTCTTAATGAAATTAAAAGATGTATTAAAATGAATTTAATAATACATTTTATTTTATTAATAACATACCTGAAATATTTTAATGAACCTAGATATGGAGAAAAAACATAAGAAAAATCTTTTAAACTGTATAAAATACAGGTTTAAAGAAAAATATCAAACCTCATGTTTGACTCACCACATACATACATTAACTTAAATATAATAAAATTGTATTAATTATATATTTTTTAAAGTTAATATTTCAGGTAAATTACCTTATTATTATTCCTTTTATTTCATATATTACCCAGTATTATATAATAACAAAATTTTATAATTTCACATTATATTTTCGGAGGATGTTTAGTTCGTAATCATAAAATCTACATCGGTACATTGACCATGGTCAATGGAAAACTTTTACCATCATATAAAACATTTTAATAATAAAATAATTGTATCTTTTAAACATTAAATACAATTTTTTTTTATCATCCATGAAATATGAACATGAAAAATTAATCACATCTCACTATGGAGGTGGTAGGCAACACATCCATACGACTTACATTATCATTTTTAAAAAGATGGAAACGTCATAAGATAAGTAATATATTATCTTTATAAAATCATAATTAAGTAATTAATATTATATATATTCCTATTGTAACTTAAAATATCAATCCTTTTGACATGGTAATGAAAAAATCACATCACTTAATGTGGGTGGTAGTCCACATGTATACACAAGTTATGTTTTAATTTCTCATAATATTGAGAAGGATATGGAGAATGATATTACCATAAGAATAATGAAAATAGAGTTTAATTAAGATACATATTCTATAATTTTATCGTTGTTTAATACTTATTACATAATTTAGAATAATAATTTTACTTGAATATATCAGTTAAGAATTATACCACATCTTTGGAAAATAACCCTTGGATAACACCTTATGACTTCATAGTTTGGAATCTTTTGTGAGAAAATAACATCTAGGATATGGGGATTAAGGTTTAACATGTATTTTTATAGGTATTAGTCAATAAAATTAGTTTAATGTTTGTCAATGAGAATAGAGATTAGGTTCCATTTTATAAGTGAGGTGGGTATAAAAATTTTCATTACTTGAGATATTAATATTTAAAATGTTTATAACTATTTTAATATTGATTTAAAATAAATTATATTTTATTATGACTATTATAATTTTGAAATAAAAAAACTAAATTTTATACATGTTTAGGTGTCATTTTAAACCATATCATCTGGTTTGACACCTCATTAACCCTGTTTAACCTTAACCATTGTATCAAATTATTCACTCTATTAGAGTCACAAAATTAATTTTAAATATTCAAAGTGGAACATAAACAAAAACAAGATAAGATATATAGTTTCCCATCCACATGAGTTATTATGATATTTTGATAAATTTATATTGATTAAAAAATTTAGAACCTAAAATACAATTTAATGTCATTTTCAGGATTATTGAAATATATTGAATTTAAAGGCATAAAGATAATAATTTAAGTCAAATATAAACTCTTTTAGTATAATGTATAAATTATAATTATCAAATAAAACAATAATTAATCCAAAATATATTAATTTAATGTTTTTTCATTCATTTATTTCATTTTCCTATTATTTGTACAAGTGTTGGGTTGACATTGAGTAAGCATACAAGAAAACTATACTATCTCTAAAAATAAAAAATAAAACACTTTCATAAAAATAATTTTTTAAAATTAAAAATAAAAATTTATAATAATTCAAATGTTATTTTTATCACCATAAAAATATATTATAGATATTGAGAGCAAGATACTGACATTTTGTAATTTTTCTTATATGAAAATAATACAATGGTCATAATAAAATTCAAGTGGAATAGAAAGAATAAAATTTATAATATAATATTATATTGGTCTAAATTAATCATCCAATAATATTTGATAGTATTTTTTTCTTATCATAATGTATTTTCGTTAAATAACCCGATTTATCCTTTACCATGGTGATACATTTTTATCATATTTATTATTTAAAGTGACCAAAAATGTAATTAAACTCATTAAAAAAGTTTTAAATTCTGATTAAAAATAAATAATCAGTTATCATGATTCAATTTTTTGAGGTTTTATAAATTAAATTTAGCATATGTTCAGAAAACGCAAGGAAAAATAGTTTTTAGAAAATTATGTTTCTAAGCATAAAAATAACCTTATACCAATGTGAAATATAATGAGGATTCATATGGAAATATTTAAATTATTTTTAATATAATGGATCATATTTTACTTTAAAATAAAATCAATAAATTAATCATACATTTAAATAACATTATTAAAATAAAATAAATCAGAGTTTTGAAAAAATATGCATTTTTACTATTCACTCAGAACTCAATATTTTTTTAGAAAATATTTTAAAATATTCCAACGAATATTAGTAAATTATATTTTAAAAAATTATGTAGTTTTTTAAATAAAAATTCAAAAATTATCAGAAAGTAATTATAATATTCAAATTCAAAATGAAAAAAAATTGTTTTGAAGAATTTTTTTAATGAGTAAAATGACTTTATTCTAATTATTTTCCCAATAACCATAATTGAATAAATTTTATTTCCATAAATTTTATATTGAATATAATTCTCTAATTATAATAATTTATTAATAGTGATTAATTTATTTTATTAAGATAAAAATATGTTTCATAAAAAAACTGTTTCATGGAAAATGTCTGTTTTTACCGTCTAAAGATTTCATCATAATTTCTATTCAACTGATATCCAATTCATGATTAATTATTATTTTTTTAATGAAAAGTATTCTATATATATTTTATATTATGGGTATTACTATTCATACCTTCCACAATCAATGACTATATGATAATAGTGTTATTTGAATAATAAAATTTCTATAGTGTATCATAGTTCATTTATGCACAACATTGTGTATAAAAAATATAAAACACAATATTATAAGAAAAATATACATTATAAAATCTATGGGTTTTACATATTACCCCTTGATGAAATTGGTACCTCATAATTTTTTCTCTTGTCTGATATAATGGGATTAAAAAAATTATATTCAATTATAAGGAGTTGAATAAAATACACATAAGTAGAAAGAATTATCTTTTAATCCAAAAATCGAAAATTTCTGTTTGAAGGTACTTTTAATTTCTATATTATGATTAGGAGACTTATTATTTCAATAATATTTACAAAACAATGTATTTACTATTATGAAACTTTTACTTATAAAAGATTTTTTAGAAGTCAACCATAATAGTTATGCAATGAAACTCGATTGAATTATATTCATATTTCTTGACTTGAGAAATTATTTTACCATCAAGAAAATGGATATGCAGAAATATACATATTATATTTCTTTTCATTCCAGAATAAAAGTTAATTTATTTGGTTTTTATAAAAACATTCCATTTCAATCTCTTCTATCAATCAATGTAATGAATAATCATGTTGGATTTATCAGGACTAAAGCTATAAAATTAACATTTAAAGGACCAAAAGATCAACAAAAGAATGAAAATTTATTTCACTTATTTATATCCCTTAAATAAATATAAAAATGGTTATAATAAGTTATGATATTAAATATTATGATGAAATTATAATTTACTCTCCGAATCGAAATTAATTATACCCAAAGTAAAAAATTTAATTTATTCCATAAATAAGAGACATTTAATCCTTTCAAAATATACCAAAATAAGTTTCAAACCTAATAAATAGAATTATTTGATAGAATTTTTGGTTATATTAACCAAATATGTATTTTCAGATAACATTAACCACCAAAAAATTCAAATACTAATAATATATATACCATAATAATAAAAACATCAAAATATTATAATATTTATCATAAATAACCCAAATCTGAAAAAAGCCATAATAAAATCATATATTCTTCCAGAATATAATTTAACATTTATTTTTCAGATAATATCCCAAACTATCCAATAGTTATTCCATTTACCTTAATTATATAATGTTTTAAATATACTGAAATACTTCCAATATAAATATTATTACATAGTCTCCAAATCAAATATCAATTCAAGGGATATATATACTATAAAAAATATGTTCCCAAATTGGAATAACCCTTTTATACTAATTAATAACAATTACCTCAACATTAAAGAGCGTATTATCCCTAATTTTTGTTAATATCTATCATATTATGTACAAAAAATATAAAATCATTTCTACCCAAATATCAGTTTTAGAAAAACACATACTAAACATAAGGGTTTTTTCCCAATAAATTTTTCCCCAAATATAATTAATCATATTAAACTCCAATCACAAGAATCTTTTAAAGGATATCTATGAATTTAATATTACAATAAACCTGAGACTTATTAATCCATGATTTTATCTAATGATATTAAAATATACTTATCTGAAACATTCTAACATATAACATTGTATAAACCTTTAACTTGATAAAAACTAAAATTCCATTAAACAAAAACAAACCAAAATTAAATTATATATATTAAAAGTTCCACATTATAATAATTTTTTGATATTTTAGATTTAGAGTGTTAATGAATTATAAAAAATTATATTACATTGTGTACATTAAAACACAATGACTATATTTTCCATAAAAGAGGAACCTTAAATTTAAACTCCTGTTTCATTCAAAACATATGTTAATCATTTACGATGAGTCACCACAGTGGAAATATTGAACTTACTGTAGATCCAACACACCATTAAATCAAATTAAAGACATTTTATAATTTAATATCTGAAAAAAAGACAAATATGGGATAAAAAATAAAATTAAATGTGTTAGACCATTTTAAAATTCTATGAACCTCCCAAAAACTTTTTATTTTTTAAATAGTAATATTTGAGCTCAAAATAATATTTTCTTACTCATGAATTCAACATAAAATCAAAATATATTTCATAAAATATATTATAATAAAGCATTATGTGAAATATATAATCTTAAGGGTTTTTTGTAAGATATGAGAACTCATGAAAACATTTTCTTGAAAAGCACATTTGTCACCCTTAAAAGGCGGATAAATTTTCCTTTAAGAATAAACACATTGACATACCTTATGAAGTAAAAATAATTCCATAAATAATAATTTTCATGAATATAAAATTCATGTAATTATATTGGGACCTCATCAAAAAATCACTTTTACAATCACTCTTACATGCACTCATAAAAATAGAATAACCATCTCGGTTAAATCCAATATTTATTCTCAAACAACAAAATAATCATACAATGCATTGGAGAGCTATATCAGGATCACCCAAACCCATGAATAATGTCCATGGGAAATAACATACTTAAAAAACATATACTATTTGATCTCGATCAAAGAATATAATTAATTATTTTGTTTATCACATATGATGATGAATTTTTGAGCTATGTCTAAAAAAGGGATAAAAATAGTTATTGTTTGAAAAATATTTAAAAAAATTAATTTAATAATTTTTAATAAGATATTATTATTATAAAAATTGGAAAAATAATATATTATTCTTTATAATAATAATATTCACGAAAACATGAAATTTATCTTATAATATATATATTAAAAAGGATTCCTTTCACACTTTTATAAAAATGTCAAAAAACCCAATTTGGAAAACTAGTAATGTTTTATTATAAAGGCATTGTAATGAAATAAAATAATTTCCTAAACAAAAATTAAAAATATATTTAATTATTATAAGAAGATACATTAAATATTTTAAAGAACATGGATATGTTAATGGTGAATAAAAACCTTAAAATTATGAAACAATTGGTTTTAATGTGGAATCCCTTGCCTCAAGTTTGAGTCTACACATACGTACTTTCAATCCTAACTAAAAAATAATATTGATTTTATAATTATTTAAGAACTATTTTTAGGTTTTTAATTTGTTACTATCAATTTTATTTTATTAATTACCATGTATTATATAATTACTGAATCTGTTATGTCCATGTCATACATGTGGGGGATGTTTAGTTCATAACATTAAAACACCATCTGTAGGTTGACCATGGGAAAAGGATTCAATGTAATATCATCTCCAAAATATTATTCAAGAAATAATTATCATGTTTATACATTAAGTATAATTTTATAATCATCCATTAATGGAGTCAATGAAAAATGAATCACATCGCTTCATAGAGGTAACAGTGCATCAAACACATGGAAGACATTTTCATTTTCTAATGGATGAAATGATAGGAAGGTAGGTAATATATTATCTTTAACTAACCATAATTATGTGATTAATATCATATATATTTATTAAATCAATCATAATAAATTCCCTTATGATTTGGTAAAGAAAAATGAAACACATCACTTTGTGGTGGTGGTAATGAAAAGGTATGTACAATCAATGTATTCATTCCCCATTGGATGTAGAAGGGGGAAAAAGTTATATAAGAAAATATAATAATTTTTTATTACATGAAGGATTTGGTATTTATTATTTTATATGTATTAAATAGTATTTAAAGGAGGTAGATGAAAAAATAAATATGAAACACTCAGCTATGAATTATTCTCATTCTTAGGGAAACCTCACTTGGCATACACATTAGGCCTTATTGGGATAGTATTTTGGAGATAAAATAACCCCTTAGAAACATTTAAGATGTTCCGAAAGGTATTTTGGTAGACCCAGGTCAAGATTAAAGGATCAATAAATTCTAATAAGAGTAGATAAGATGCACCCTTTTTTATGTGAGGCGGTCAAAAAATTATAAATACTTGAAATATTAATATATAACATCTTTATAACTCATGAAAATGGATCAAAATTAAATTATGATTGAGGATAATGGGGATATGTTAAAAATATCATCATAAAATAAATTTTAGAGAATTATATTTGTCATTTTTAACCTCATCATTTGGTTCAACCTCCTCATAAGGTCTATTAAACCTTAACTGTTATAAAATAATTTCCACTATTTAAGTGTAATGAAAGTATTTATAAAAATTACAAGTGTAAATTAAATAAACCAAGAATGATAGGTTCTAAAATTTCCCATACTATTGAGAAAATATATAATTTTTATCATTTTATAATGAAATAAAAATATTTTATAACATTAAAAACATTTCAATGTCATTTATTGAAATATTTACAAATTATTATAATAAAGCAATAAAGATAAACCATTAATTTAAATATAAAATCCTTAATAATAAATTATAAATTAGTATTATGCTATAAATTAATGTGTAACCATAATTGATATTAAATACATATCATTTATTTTATTAAAATCGTTTTTTAAATTTTATGCTACTTGTATAAAAAATACGTCGACTTTACGTAAGAATTCAAGGAAATTATAAAATAATTAATTTTTTTTAAAAAAATAATAAGATAAAAATAAATTATTTTTAGTTGAAATAAAAATTTATAATCACTAATATCTTCTTTTTATACCTATAAAAATGTATTATTGATATTAAAATAAAGCGAGTGTCATTTGTTTTAGTTTTTATTAACTAAAAATAATTTAAAAGTCATAATCTAAGTCAAGTGGAAGAAAATCCTTAAAATTTAGAATATAGTTATAATGGTCTAATTATACGATTTAAAAAGGTTTAAAATGATGTTTTGTGGCCTCATCACAATGTTTTTACCTAATTAACCTGATTTACCATTTACATTGGTGGCACATTTTTCCATTATTAGAATTTATAGTGACCAAAAATAAAATATAACCCACTTAGAAATATGAAAATCATAATTCCAAATATTAAACCAATTTTTCAATAAATTATTTTTATATGTTTTTGAAATTACTTTTAATGTTTGTTTCTAAAAATTAATGAAAAAGAGTTTTTCAAAAAAAATTATTTTAAAAATAATAATGAACGTATGTCAAAATCAAATATAATATGGATTTCTATAGAATTATTTTATTATGATTAATTTTTTTTATTTTAATTAAATTTAAATCCATGTCCAAAATAATTTATTTCTTTTAAATTATGCAATTCAAAAAATGAAATAACAGTTTAGAAAAAATATCCATCTTTCACTATTCATAAAAAAACATTCTTTATTAAAAAATACTAAAACAATAAATGTAATAATATAATTACATGATTATTTTAAATCATTTTTCCATTTTTCAAATAAAATTTCATAATGGGGAAGAAAATAATTATAATATCTATTATAAATATGAAATAAAATTTTTTTTTGCAAAAATTTATTTTTGAGGCATAAAATGGAATAATTCTCATTATTTTAAAATTAAAAAAATATTTGAATGTTAATTCATTCAGTAACATATATAATATAAATATTTTATTATAATCAATTATAAATAGTTATAAATTTAATCTAAAAAGACATAAATAAAAAATATATATATATAAATAGTTTTATGATAAACATCCATTTTACCGTCAAAATATTTTTTATATATTTACAAATTGATAACGATATTGTCATTATTGATTATATTTTTTATTAAGTAAAAAAGATATATATATATTTCAAAATATGATTATTCTGATTTATACCCTCCGAACCAATTTCAAGATCAATATGATCTTATTTTAATAATAATATATCTATAGTATATCATCATTCATTTAAGCTTAGTGTAACATATACTAGAAACTATCAAATGAAATATTATACGAATAAAATAAATTAAAAAATATTAGATTGTTAATAGTTCCACCAATGTTCTCAAACACCTTATATTTTATATTCATCAACATAATCTTCCCATGTGAACCAACTCAACCTATGAAATAAATCTTTAAAAAATCACCACCCCAAAAAAATATATCTACCTTCATAAAAACTCAAATGCTTCTGATTTAAAATTCAATTAGATTCATCAAATAGTTTCACCCTTTATTTCCCTTTTACTTCAAAACATAAACTTAGGATATTTTCCATATACATCAATCTATATGAGGAACTCTCATGAAGAACTCTTTATGCATTCGATGTTTAAGACGACACATGATCATGATCAAACAACATAGATCAGTCAAGTCAGATAATCATTGATATATGTATAACATTTAACTATAGATAAAATTCTTGTGTCTTTTCATATCTCACATCAAAAAATCACTCAACCTCACAATCAATTTTTAGAAAATGTGACCCATTTAATGACTATAAGTGAGTAATAGGGTCTACTACAAGCCTGCACTATAACCGCCTTAAGCGAAAATAATCTATTGTACTATAGACCCTCGATGTGACCTCTCTATGTGTCCAATGTCTGTGAACTTCCATGATATATACTATTTAGTTCCCATATATATTTTTGGTATATAATGCTTTACTTCTCAAGATGATCGAAACATTCTTAGTATAATCTCAAAATAACACTTAGAAATTGTAAATGTAAAATTCCATCCCAATAAATATTTCTAAGAACATAAACATGAAATCTTCAAATTTCACTATTTCCACTACTAGTAAAATATTATCCTCAAATTTTAAAAACATATAATTCAATCATAAATTAAAAAACTCTTCAATATTCAAATCATATTTACTTATTTATTAATGGTATACCATGTAAATTCTCTTAATTTAATTTTATCTTGTCCCAAGAATTAAGAAAAACTCTTTAATAATCACAATAATATTAAGGATTTTTTAATAAAAATCCTCCAAGAATCATCACACACCAAAAAACATATTTAAATATTCTAAAAATAAATAAAATCACCCATTTTTATAATAAAAAAATCACACAAATGGAAAGTGACATGCGTGTTAAGTACCCTTCTCTAGAGCCTCCTCTAATAAAGAATAATTACATCATCATAAATAAATTTTTCCATACACCTATGTTATTATAAAAAACAAAACCTCAAAAATGAGATATAAAATAAAAAACCCTACACTTTTAGCACCATGTACAAAATTCATTGGTGAGGGAGTACTACGAACACGATACAGTTATGACCCAGAAAACAACTTGTGAGGACCTCCAAACACAAAACCCGAATAATAAATATAAAACAAATAATTACATTGAAAACCAATAAAAATGATTTTTATAGAAATAATTTCATATTATCACATAATCATTACATTTTAGGTTCATATTATTAGAAAATATGAAAAATATTACTAAATGGTGGAGAAACTCTCACATAGGGTTCATTTTTTACATAATAGCATTGATTAAAATTGACACCCCTACTTCATTAAAGAAAATTTTGTTTATTTAATTACAGATAAATAAAAAATTATTGACCATTCAATAATTCATTATCATCCTTATATCCTAAGAAAAACTTTTTTAGATGTTGTGTTTAGATATTTTAATAAATGATATAAAAATAATCTGTACCCATTAGTCTGGTGGAAAACATAAAAATTGATGCAAAAAGTTTCCCTTTCCATAATAAAACATTGAACACATAAATAAAATATATACATTTATAAAAACAAACATTAATTCAATAAAAAAATTGAAATACATTTTCAATAATAGGGAAACCATGAGGGAATCTTGAGGAACATGATATATCATGAAATAATTCAATGGAAAAAAACCTATCACCGCTATAATTTTATAAAAATTTATTTCTTCTTCAAATTAATATATATATATATCATTAAAAATAGTAAATATGTATCTTCAATCATCATATCCATTACCTGTATTCATTTGTATTTAACTTGTGTTAGAATAACTGATTTCATGTTAGTTCTATATGAGTAACCTACCAACTCATATCCATATTATTTCACCATCAGAGACTAAATCATTACCCAAAGAATTGGAAATTTATATCAAGATAACCCATTATTTTGGGTTATATTAGGCTTACCCATAATAAATAATGTCCAAGTATAGTATAAGAAGAAAACACATATAATCTTTCAATTTTCACCATAAAACCCATGAAAAACCAATTTTAATCTATAATCCATGCACTTGATATATTCATATAAAAAAAGTAAAAACATTCTTTTCCATTGGAAAATATAAAAAATGAAAAATTACTTAATTTGAAGGAATTTTTTATTATTTTTAACAAATATGAAAACATATAGTTGAATGTTAATTAAAAAATAACATCTATGATGATGGGGAAGGGTGGCCATGGAGTAAATATTAAAAACCCATTTTTTTATATATTCTATGAAAATTCAAAATTATATTTTATGGAAAAATAAAGAATATTAGTTTTAATTTTTTTAATAAATTCAAAAGGATTTAAAAAATTTCTTTATCCTTATTTAAACTATTGAAACAATATTCATTTATCATTTTGAAGAACATAAATATGGTGGAAAAATATTTTAAAGTAATATTTTAAATCCCATTTTTAAATTATATATATGTTACCATAACTCAATTATTGCTTCATAAGATCCCTAAATTATGAATAATAATATTTTATTAGTAGTTTAATTGATTAATAACACTTTTCATGTTTATTACATTATCATTGTTTCTTTTATTTAAATTATTTCCATGTTTTCAAAAGCAACGAAATTAATAAGGTTTACATCAAATATTTTGAGGTAAATTGGTCATTAAAATTTTAAACAACCTTTATAGGATGAGCATAGTCAAGGTGTAATGGTTTTTGAATATTATTATTTTCATATTTTTTGTACTTAAACAGTAAATAGACATTAAAAACCAACCATGTTAGGTGGTAGTGAAAAATGAATCATGTCATTTCGTGGAGGTAGTGGCCCACACATACAAATATCTGGCATTTTCATTTTTTATAAGTGATGAAAAAATAGATAAATTTTAATGTTTTTTCAAACTATAATTATGTTATAAGTATCATTTTAATTCATTAAACCCACTACAATAACAATTATATAAATGAAACATTTATAAGATCACATCTTAAAACTAGTAGTCCACACCTATAAAAGAGCAACAAAGTCATTTTCCACTAGATTATAGGGTAAGAAGGTATGTAATATATTATATTCATATAATTATAATAATTTAATAAATATCATATATATTTAATAATTACATATATAAAATAAATACAGCGCTTCATGGAGACAGAAGTCCGTACATACACTTGAGAGATACATTCATTTACCATATGTTTAAAAATGGGTATAAAATATTAGTTTCATAAAACTAATAACATATTAGTAAATATAATAATTTAATTTCATTATTTTATAATTTTTATAATATATTATAAGGACTTCTAAGAATAAATAAACATGAAAGAGTTCGATTATGGCTTATACATCCACAGGCTTACAATATAAGCCTTTTAGGTTGGGTGTTTTGAGAATTTCCGGATCTATTGAATGTGGGGAGTAGATTTGGGATGTGATTTGTGTTGATATTTGTTTATTTAGAGTTCTCAATGTGGGTGAATATTTTAGGATATATGTTACTGTTTTAAATGAGATGGGATTGATACCCATTGAATTTTTCAAATATTTAAGATATTATAATGTCTATTTCTTGGGAAAGTGGTATAAAGGCTATCACGTTTCTAAGAAAACATGATTTCTGGTAAAAAATAACTCAACCAATAAAATTTAAACATGTTTGAGATATATTTTAATCATTATCTATTATTTAATCCCTTTTTAACAAATTTTATCATTTATCGATATAACATAACTTTTTACCTAGGTAAATTATTTGTTAGAGAAAAAAATAAAATAAACCTTATAACCATATTTGGATGAAATTTTTTGAAATATGTATCCCATTAAAAGTTATTAGATTTATAAGGTTTTTATATATTAATTTTGATATAAGTACACAGGATAGATAAATTGTTTTTTTCAGAAAATACCCATTTTAATCATTTAAATTATTTTATGATAAAATTATACATATTTTTATTTATCAGTTATTTAATTGTATTATGATAAAAAAGTAAATTTATATGATATTTTTATCATAATAAAATCATATGTGACGTATTATTAACACTATAAAATGAAAACGTACCCAATTGTTTTAAATTAAAATTAAATATAACTTATGTTTAAAAAAGTCATGTATGAGTTTCCAAATACAAAAAAAATGTTTTTAAAGGAATTATTTTAACCTTTTAAGAAATATTCATTCAAAAAAATCAACTAACTTAGAAAAATCTCAAAAATTCACCATAATCTAAATTTAATATGCATAATCTAGAATTGAATTAATTTGTATCAAATTAAATTTAGAAATTTATATATTTAACTTATAAATGATACAATTTAATGAATGGAAAACAGTTTAGTTAAAATAATAACCATCTTCACTGAAAATTTTAATTAAATTTTATTTTAAAATTATGATGAATATGAGTCTATAAACTGATTCCTATAAAATCATAAGATTCAATAATTACAAGGATTGCCCAGGCTTTCAAATGATACCCGCTTTAGGAAATTATACACTTGAAATTTTATTCATTATTTTAAAAAGTGAGGGAATTTTCATTTGTAGTTTTTTCTAATTACTGTATTTATTCCTTAATAAGGTGATTCATCAATAAAAAATTAACCCCAATAATCACCTTATATCTGAATACATACTCTATATCAACCAAAATCTAAACATAATTGTCTACATTAGATTGATTCTATTCTAACTATACAACCTATGATCTCAAAAAAAAGATGCATTATGTATATATTTCCTTTTAAAAACAAAACACACACCACATACCTGAGATAAACATAATTTTGAGGCTACATGGTGGGAAATAATCATACTTTTATAAGAATTTATTATGATTGAATAAAATGGTTGCTTAAATTCCATGTTTTTCCAATGTGAATACGATTATATCATTGATAAATGTTATGAGTGACATGATCATATACCTAAAATGAAAGGACATTACTCATGTTATCTACATAACTTTTTATACTTTACTAGTATTCCCACACATGATCTTTAATCATCTTTACTTTATTAATGTTTTATTCGAGCAGTTTCAGTACAAACAACTTCATTTGATCAAATTAATCCCAACATGTTGGAGTTTGATACCACTTACAATATAATAACTCAAAAATATTTAATTTTGATTATTGAAATTAAAAATGTTTTTATATGAAAATTAAACTAATTAATGATAGTAATCCCATATTCCATGAAAATCTAATGAGAAATATTCAATCAGATCTTCCAAATTCATAATCATTCACTCCGACTGTCGATCATATTATAGAAAAACAATTATATTAGAATTTCATTTAGCACTCAATAAATTCTAAATCCCATTAATAATTGAAGTTAAATATGTCTTCATTATCAAATATAATAGACAGCGGGGCTCCATGTCATCTAACTATCTCTTTAAGATAAACAATATAAAAGTGTTCCAAAGACATTTTGTCTCTACCAAGAAAAAATCAATAATTTTTTAAATCAATAAAAAATTCCAAAATCACATTATTAACTAAAGATGTACTTGGTAATTCTACCATTAAATGCATATATAGATTCTCCCATTACCATTCTGGAATAGAAAAATAATTAAAAAATTATCTTGGTAGCTTTTACCTCATATTTAACTTGATGAAAAGTCAAAAATTTCATAGAAAAAATATTATATTTCTTCATTACATCCCACCAATAATATATTCAGAAGTTTCTATACATATTATTTTTTTAGGATGAATAGAAAATAAATAGCTAAGATCTTCAGTAAAAAATTCCTTCTTCAACCGAACATAAATTGACACACGTAACCTCTCTCCAATTTTTATAACACTTACTTTATCAAAGTTAAATTCATTTAACCTAACCTTTATAAAAAACTATGATCATTATTTAAAACCATGATATTTTTTATAATTATGCATTGTTCAATATAAAGAAGACAAACAAATGGAAACCTAAACCAAAATAGATGGAGTTTCCACATGGAAAAAAGAAAAGTCCCGGAAAATCCATATAAATGTTTTAATTTATTTGGGATTATTGTAGTCTACAAAAATTAACGGCACTTCATTCCGACGCCCGGTATGCCTGGAATGGATTTTGGAAAATTTTTTATGATAAATTCAGTAAATGCACAGGTGACATTTCTTATCTTTTAAACTGATTATCAGATTAAAAATATGAGGGCATAGTAGAATATGTTTTTCCAGGATTCACTTAAGGGAGGATATACTTCGACCAATGTAGGTTGGGTGAAAATGTTAGTTTTTAAAAATATTAAAGAAATAATAAAATAACATAAAAGTTGTTATTTTATTTTCCAACCTCCTATTGAGTGGTGGTGGTGGGACTAATGGGATGTCAATCAATTTAATATCTTGACTCTTCGATTGGTAACCATGCTGATGAGAGAATAAGGTGTTCATTCATTAATAAAACTCATTAATCACTCGTTGTGTTACTCACCCATATCCTCTAGTTAAATGAGGCACATGCTTTGGTTTTTGAGATAGTTGTCAGGATCCTCTGGTAAAGTACCGTGACATCCTCCAACAATGGAGAATGAAATCTTGGACAACAACAATGTGGGATTGACGAAAACTAGAGGCTTTATCAAGAGAAGACTCTTCTCCCTCCAGGGCCGCGACATCACCCAATGGATCTCGAAGTAGGGGTTGTTTATATTTAAATTCATGATAATTGTTCCTTCGCACACTCATGAAAAAAAATGTTGAAACTCAGAATTAATATAGTATATTTAGGTTGAATCAATAACTCTTGCTTGTTATAATGCTAACGCAGAGGGCTCGGGCCAAACAAACAAGTCCTGAACCCTCAACCACATCGATATTTGTTGCATTCTTCTAGAGAGGATTTTCAACCCAATGGAAATTCAAATCCAGATGTCCCACAGTTATGGTAGCAATTCAAGAGGCCCATAGGCACGTTCAAAAAGGAAAATGAACCACCAAAGCTCACCCGGTGGCCCGTGGAAGGTTCATCAGTGTAGTACTGGCGCAACGACTCTGGTGGGTGATGGCGGCGACCAACATCGGCTGAGCGCAACATCAAACCATGGAGTCTGCAGGATGGTAGTTGGCCCTATGCTGGATGCATTGACAGAAGGCGGGGCGCCATCGCGCACCGCAGTGAAGAGACCATGACATCGAAGCCACGGCGGAATGAGAAGGGACCCACACCCTGCAGGCCCCACTAATAGCAGAGGCTGTGCTGTGGGGAACCGCCAGTTTCATAACTGATGCACCCAATTTGTGTATGCATTTTCATACACTTTATTAACAATAAAAAAAATTCACCAAATACCTACTTCTTTGAGGAAAAATACATTGATTTTTGTGACCTTGTCCATTTTCAGGAGTTTTATATCCAAATACACAAATCAAGGGAAGTCTGTGAAAATTGTTCGACTACACAGAATGTACTTTTATACACGCCATGTACATTCAGACAGGGACACGGATCAACAGGGGTAGTACACTCCCATGTCTCTAGCCGGACATTACACACCGTGTGGGGAAGATTTACACGATTTGTACTAAATTCTAGAAGCGGTTGGTGGTATAGAAGAGTCTGCACGCCCATGTGGCCGCTGAAGGAGACACGTCGTGTTACATTTATACAAGTCGTGTCTGCTATTCTAGAAGGGGTTGGTGGCCAAAATTTGAGACTACACACCATGTGTGGAAGCACTACACACCGTGTACACTCACCTACCAGGAGACACCATGTTCAAAGTCAAAGACGGTGTGTTAGGAAGCCTACCAGCGGAGAAAATGAAGCAAAAGGCACGTCGATGAAATTACACGGCGTGTAATTTCTATACACGTCATGTACATATTTTTCCTATGAAAAGCGGTCTTGGCCTCCGGACCAAGGGGTTGAGAAGTGGAGATTGAGGTGTGGTGTGGAGAACAAGGGACAAAGCTTCGAAGGAGAGACACTCTACCGTCGTAATACCATTGTTCTTCTATCAAATAATCATTACTACCTCAAATATCAAAGCATGATTTCATCAGGTATTAATAATTTTATGTTTTTTATTTTCAATATGTGTAACTAAACACCCAGTGTTTTGGGGTTGTGGAGACTGATGAGTTGTAATTTGAATTAAGTTGATGTGATTGTGTTTGTTCTAATAATCTCTTCGTGTTCTTCTTAAATCACATCATATTATCACTGAAAATTATGTACTCGACCAAGGTAAGAATCTTCAGGGATTCAAAAGAAGAATAACGACAAATAATTTCATGACCATTGAAAGGATTCGTCAGCTCAAAATAGACTAATAAAAATAAAGATCTACTAAAATATAACTATCGGACAAAGTAGTCGGTTACCTCAGCTCTTAATATTAAGTGATTCAGACTAGGGAAACTTAATTACAAATAGTAATCCAGAGTGTTGGATTATCATGAACAACACAACCTCATAAGAGATTTAATTTAATAATAAAATTATCACAAATCCATAACCTCGACACATTCATATTCTTATTTGCCTCAAAACCAATTCTCCTGTCTTTTCATTAATTCTAGCAATTACTTTGTAAAAAGGAAGCTAAAAACCAATTGTTCTTTTTGTATTTAAAAACAACCAAACAAAAATCGACTCTAAATTCAGCTGCATTCACTAAAAGAAATATACAAACAAAGTCGAAACAAGATAAGAGTAACCTCTTAATGTTCCCTGTGGATTGACCCCTACTGGTGCTATACTTGTTAGGGTAATTATAATTTGAGACACCGAAAACATAACTTCAGTGGAACGACTCGTAAAATTTTTGTTCCATTACCAGGGAACTCTAATGTTATTTTATTCTTGTTTCAATTCAATTTGTATTAAATTTTAGTGAAAATAAAAATCATAAATTGACAAAAATCTCTTTTCTAATCATATTTCTCTTTATCATTATTTTTCCTTGTTTACGCTTACTAGTTTGTCTTGTTTTGTGCAGCTTAGTAACGTTATGAGCGGCTACCTCATGCGTTATAAGAACACTAAGTCATCAGGATTGTTCCCAACTGACCCAGGGATCGAACGAACGTTCTTGAGGCACTAACAAACAGTCATGGATGAACAAAATCAAAACAACCCCACGACACAAAACGAGGATGGAAATCCAGCTACTGTCCAAGGACCTAGACAACAGTTAGGTCTTAATGAAAACCAGAACTTGAAATCTTCTCTTGCACCACCATATGGCCCACCGCAACTCTAAAAATTCCAACCAAAGAGGATTCCATATTTCAAAGAAGGTTAGGGGCCATACTATGCCTCTCAGGACCAACAATACCTGCCGATTCTCCCTCCTCAGCAACCACCCCCACGTCATACTCTCATGGAGTATGGCCTTCCATCGATCCATGGAGTTGATACGGGCATCATTTTTCCATCAGTACAGGCCCAACATTTATGATCAAGCCTGCTGTCATACAGCTAATCTAGAACACGGTACAATTCGGCGGCCTGTATAGTAAAGACCTGAATGCCCATCTCTCCAATTTTTTGGAGATCTGCGATACATTCAGGTACAATGGCATGTCTGAGGATGCCATCTATCTTCGCCTGTTCCCTTTCTCTCTATGGGAGAAGATGAATGACTGGATGAAAGGGTTACCGCAACGATCCATCCTCACCAGGGAGGCGTTGGCTCAGGCATTCCTGTCCAAATACTTCCCACCTTCGAAGACAGTAACCTTGCGGAATGAGATCCTTAAATTCCAGCAGCATGACTCCGAGTAGTTGTATGAATCCTGGGAACGTTTCAAAGATATTTAATGTAAATTCCCACACCATGAACATCCAATCTAGATGCAAGAAAAAACCTTCTACGGTGGACTAACAACAAATACAAATTCCATGGTGGATGCAGCTGCTGGAGGAATGGTGATGTGAAAATCCCCCGAAGAACTTTTCGAACTACTGGAAGATATGTCTGCCAACATCTTCTAGTGGCATTCTAAGAAGGGGACCCAAAAATGAGGTATGCATAGTATTGATGCTACTACCATGCTTTCTACCCAGTTGGATGCAGTATCCAAAGAGATCGACACATTAAATCTCAAGGGTGCATCTTAAGTTCATGCGGAAAACCATCCAACTTGCGGCTACTGTGGTTACAACCACATCCTGGGAGAATTCCCGGGACCTTCAATCGACCCTTAGACAAGCGAAGTGAGCGATGTTGATCAAAACAGAGGGTCTAACCTGTATCAACAATACCAGAACCCGGCATGGCGAGATAATCAGAATACAGGTTGGGTGTAACACCCCGAGATTTTATGAGATATATTATTTTTAATTTCTTTGATGTCTTCTATTATAAACTACACCAAGCTTAGCTTATACTATACCCAACACCGTATTATCTTGCAGTATATGCAACACTATTCTTTTCTCATGTTACACACAAATTCAAGTTTGTTTTGTGTAAATTATTCTTCGAAACATTAAGTATAGATTTTGTTTAATGTATAAATGAAATAAGTTTTTATTATGTTATACGCAACACCAAACAGAGCTTTCACTACACTCTGCCTTGACTGGGCTTGAATTACACACAATCAATACCTTCTTCGATAGCGTCTGTAGTACGCAATACCAAGTTTCACTAAACGATATATTATTATAAAATTTTTATGAACTAGCTCTTATGAATAGTAATACCCATTTTTTTAAATTTTATAAATTTTATCTTTGAAAATGGACTTCATTTTTGGATTCAGAATATCGAAATTAGCCTAAGGTGAATTTTTGGTATTTTTCTGAAAACATTCAATTTTTGATGAATAGTGAAAACACTGGGTTAATATTTAAAAACTGACTTTTTATTTAAATTTATTTTAGGTAAAAATTGATACATAATACCTATATAAGTTCAATGTAATTCATTTGAGTCATTTCTTAATAATTTTTGATATATGAAAATTTTATTGAACTTTTCACCGTCTTTTACCCACCTTATATGTGAATTTGAAAATTTACATAAAAGTTAATTTTACCGCTTCTGTGAGTGGAATTTCAAAATTCCAAGAGACACAGTTAATATCGAGGAATAAAATGTGGTTCAAAAAGATAAAAACAATTTTTGGTGAATAGTAACCTTTTACTTATATTTACCACGGTTAAAGGTAAACAGGGTAATTAAGGGTAAAAATGATATTATTATTACCCTAACACATGTCCTAATTCTATTGGATAAGTTTAATTCGACCAAAAACAACCTTAGAAATAAAATATTACCCTTTATGTCCACTTGGATTAGATTAGAACACTTATTATTACTTTATTTAATGAAGAGTTAAAATAGTTAAAATCAAAGTTTAATAACTAATACATTTTTAATATAGTGTTATACATAAGATATGTTCGACTATAAATATTCATTAGAAATATAAAACTATTTCCTACATAATTTAATTTTATTTTTAATTTTTATACATTAAATACTTTAATTTATTTTTGACACAATGATGATGCAATAATTACCTTATTAATGAAATATTTACATAATTGATGTTATAAATACCCAAATAGATGTAATTTGAAACTTTTTTTTGAGTTAAAATAATTTTATAGGTTAATATGACATGTTAGTATTGATTTAATTAATTTTTTTGAACTAATAATGCTGTTTTTATTTTATGAAAAATCAATTACCAAATAGTGACAAAATTGACATAAAATAGTTTTTTTTAAATATTATATTTTTAATTGTTATTATAATCCTAAAAATTTAATGTTTTTCTAAATGACTTAGATAAGGTTATATATATTAATAATGAACCAATTGGGGTTCGTTTTTCTTGTTATAGTAAATGTATTAACCTTATAGTGTAAGACAACAAGAAGACACGGTAAAAGTTAAATTATTTAACTTAGAGGTAAATTTAAATGATAAGGTTAAAATAGTAACCTAAACTTGAATAAAACCTATTGGTTGAGAGGATTGTGACCCATCCACACTATAGCTTTGAAAAAAATCAATTTGGAGCGATTATTAATGGAATATTACTTTATTATAAAATAATATTTAAAGTTTTTCCAAAGGTTCCCCTCTCCTCCCTTATAAAAAGGGCACCCCTTCCCTCTTCTCTTCACACCATTTTGAGTCTTGAAGCTCGACAAACCCATGCCAATTACTATTATCAATCTCACTAGTTATATCATAGAGGTTCTGGTCTTCTCAAAAGACCAACTCTAGTGCCCTAAGAATAATTTTAAAGGAGGTGCGTCGAGGACGATGTAATCTCTTCTACCGACTCATTCAAGTTTCATTCTTCTTATAATTCCTCTGATTTAGTTGTTTCATTATAAAGTAATAACACCAATATTAATTATATACTGATATTTTATTATAAATATGAAATAACCCTATTTCAACTTCTATCCATCCTATAGAAAATGAAATCACCGCGCGTATGTATGTGTGGAATACCATCTCCACGACGTGGTGTAATCAGTTTTTCCACCACCACCTTACTTGGATGGGTATAATTGTGTAAATAATAACTATACATGATTATTATAACATCATACTAATTCTATGATATTATATCATCCACTCTAATTCCATTCAATAAATATACGGACGATATCATCACTCGTGCATTTGTACGGATTACCGTCTCCACGACGCGATGAGATTCATTTTCGATGTTAACAATTCAAAAATGATTATAAAGTATATATAATAAGTAATCATGAAATATATGACATAATAATTATATTGGACTTATGTATATATATATGTATGTCATCTACTTAATTCCATTCAATTCAACAAGGAAACGAAAAATAGCATTCATGCATACGTACGACCTACCGTCTCCATGAACGGTGTATTTTTTTCCATTTATCGATCTATTATATATATGTGTATTCTGAATATATATTATATTTAAATAATGTTTTATATTATTTAATTAATTAATCATGATCTATGTAATCATATTAATAATTAAAAGTCAAAACACGGATGATAAATGAAACGATTTTACCAAAAAACACTGCTTTAACATGGAATTGACAAATGAACGGATAATATAAATTCATAAGTGAATCATATATGATATCATAAATATTATTATGGTTCTGTCACAATTTAATAATATGTTTAATACCACTATATAGGAGTCTCAGACACATACCGAAGAAATTGGACCTATGGTAAGGGATAATTATTCCAATCTCATTCGTATCTGAGATTGTTTATTCGATAGTATTTACTGGGGTTATGTTTATTATCCATGTCCATATGTTTTCAAAATGATTTCATAAAATATTTACATTTCATCCATGTATGTTTAAATTCATTTTTACCCTTTTTACTTTTACCACATTGTATGGAAGAAATCTTTCTTTTTTTATCATATGAGGTACTTTTTTTGACATTTATTGCAAAAGTAAGAGAAGAATGTTTTTTTAACTTATACGACATGAACAGAATTTTACAGTTTCATAACGCCTTATTTTCATGAAGCTTACTCTACAATATTTAATGACTATTTTCAAAAAAATCCTTTTCATTTAAAATTTCAAGGCATTTTGTGAAAAGAAAATGATTTTGAAGAAGAAAGGATATTTTCCTCAAGAATTCATTTCATGTGTTTTATCAAAACCATTTTCCATATAAGATTGCATTATTTTATATGTGTATGTTTCAAGTATAATTTCTCTATCATTTTACAAGGTTTCAAATTTTCTTATGATGAAATGATATCCAGTTTTTTGTATGGATTATGTTATGATGGGATGATGATTATGAAACCCATTTTTTTTTACTTTGGGTAATGATGAATGAATTATGTTAATGTTGTGGAACAAGTAATAATGATTCCATTATGAGATGGGTGGGACTTATATCTCCCTTAAATTCATTGGGTAAATATTTATATCTCATAAGATACACATGGATGGAATGGTAAGTTAATCTGGTTCAGTGTTACAGGACTGAAACCAGGAGTGAACTCAATTCAGAAAGGGACTTTGTCCACTAAGATGGTCTTGGCAGCATTGCCTTGGCTACTATGGAAATCATATCATGTGATTAATGGTTTGCCACAATTAAATGTTTTATTCCCATGCTATTTTATCATGATTAATGTTCCTTTATGACCTATTCCTTATGTACTACCAAGATTTATTTCACAACTCAATATTTTGATGTGTAATCTTTATGTTCATGTTTTGAAGTTCAAATCTATATGGTTTGTTTTATTTTCCCCATGCTTAACCTTACTGAGCAATTGAGCTCACCCTTTATATGTTTTCTTTTCCCCAGGATATAATGAACGTTTTTAGGTAAGAAAACAAAAGGGGAGGATCTTTACAGGAGATGTTGAAGAACTTTCACCATAATTAGATAATTATGTTCCGAGTTTCCAAAGACACTAAACTATTACAATCTTTGTGTGTTTGTTTTTGATACGTATTAAGTATTACACAAAAGTAATTTAATGTCCATATACTTCTATATTTGGGTCTCTACAGTTGGTATCAGAGGAATTATTTAGTTAACCTTTGGAAACTAGGATGCGAAAACTTTAGTGAGGTCCCTAGAGATATTTCTAAGGTATGTCTATGGATTTCCATAAGGATAAGTATATGTATAGGTTATAGTCCTAGAATTATGGTAATAATCTTAGAATTAAACCTATGATGTTATATATTGAAGGTACTCCCCCTTTATTATGTTGTTTTCCCTAACATGATTTTTGCCTCTCACACTATTCTTTTTGGGTTTTAGATGATGGTTGGAACCCGAAGGAACCTTGTTGATCAATGTAATGGAAAATGCAATGATTGTCCTCATGAAAAACCAATGTTATGTGAGATGGAGTGCAAAATCTTATTTCTATACTTACAAAATCTATATATCATTCAGGACATCCAAATGAATAGAGAAGGGAACAATATTCTATGGAGTACTTCATGAGGCAACGTCCACCTTATTTCAGTGGGTCTTCTGATCCACTTGTTGCTGAACAATGGATTAGTCCCATTGAAAATATATTTTCCATACTTTGCTGTTCAGAAAATGAAAAAGTCATTTTGGTTATTTATAGTTTAGAAGGTGAATCAATTCAACAGTGGACCCTAATTAAGAATACGAGGCCCCGAGATGAAATTGAATCCATGGAATGGGATGAGTTCAGGAACTTATTTTTCAATAAGTACTTCCATCGTATTCTTAGAACAAAGATGGAAAAGGATTTCCTTGAGCTTAGGAGAAAGGATGATGAATTTGTTGGTATTTACAAAGCGAATTTTACAAGGCTTGGGAGGTATGCATCTGGATTTATCATGAAACTTAAATGTTAAGTTGATCGATTCTTCAGTGGCTTAAAACCAAGTCTTCGAAGTGAATAAGCTATAAGAGACTTCAGTATCTATGAAGAAATTGTGTGTTGTGATATCAAAGTAGAAATGGAAGTTGGTGTTACATATCCATCTCATGGTTTAGACAAGAAATGAAAGATGTATTTCAAGGAGAAATCTCAGGATAATGGGGAAAAGAAGATGAATGTTTCTTTATGCTCAAAGTTTGGAAAGAATCATGGTGGAGATTGTCTTAAAGGGACACGAAAATGTTTTAAGTGTGTAAAAGAAGTTCATCGAGCAGTTGAGTGTCAAAGTAATGGAAAAAGGGTTTATAATGATGTGAATTAAAAAAAGACTACAGAGAAAGAACCACTAACACTTCAATGCTTCAAGTGTAATGAAATGGGGCATTATGCTAATCAATTCCCTAATCCAAGGGTTAATGATGATCGACGTGAGCAACCTCTTAAGGCAAAGGACAAAGGGAAGTCACATGTGATCACTATTTGTGATGTTGAGTATGACAATGATGTCTTGGAATGATTAAGTGTTTATGTAATGGGATTTCAAAATAGTATCATGGAATCTCATTTATAGTATTGTGGAATTTTGGAATATCTATGTATTGGTTTTCAATAATTATATAGTACCAGTAACCATGAAAAGTGATTGAAATATTTTTGGAAAGCGGATGATATGGGCATAATGATGGGATAGGGAGAAAATGAAATTTTTTATAGTACTCATGAGCTTATGATTGATATAAGGACAAAGAGATATCATGGTCGGAGTATATAAAAATTTTGGGATTTTGGTATGTGGAAAGAGTTAACTTTTGACACCACTCATGTTTTCACTATGATACTATGGTAATACATGATAAAGGTATTGACATGTTTGGAATGTGACCAACAAGATATATCTTATGATATATGGGGGATAAATGATAGTATTCACGTTCTTGTTATGTGACCTTTCCAGTAATCGTTTTCATTATACTATGAGATTGGACATTTGTATATTGGATATGTCTAAAGACTAGAATGGATTATGTTGGAAATAAGATAGTATTTCTTAAGGCTAGAACGTTTTTTGATATTATTTAAGGAATGTTATAATAATGTAGTTTTTGAAAAAGGACAACCTGTAGGATGGGCGACAACCCATCGCGTTGGACAAGGCTGTGGGAATCGAACCCACAACCGAAGTGAGACAGGCCTTTATCGCCTACCACTAGCCTACATGAAGTACCTGGTTAGTAGAAGCTAGTTTTATTATATTAAGCAGTATGATATATAATGTATAAGTCCATTTTAGGAACTATATATGATTAATCTCACTATATATGGACTTGTGTATTTTTGATAACTTTTTCTGACTTTTTTTTTGAGACAGATGGAATGACCCATCATTCTATCACATGATCAGCTAACACTTCATGAATGACAAATTCAACTTTATTTCATTAAGAGATGAAGTGGAAATTGACCAAGGAACAACCAATGATGATATTGTACCAAAATCAAGAAAGTATTTCTTCTAATTCCTATTTCTTAAACTTTAGGTAAATGATCTTGAAAACCAAAAAATTTGTCCTAGTGCCCTTATATTTGATGAATTAGATGGTTCCTTAGATCATCACAAATTTATGGCTTTGTGATTTTCGTCTTTTTCATAGCCATGTCCTCTACCACTCTTCATCAGAAGTTGATGGTTTTATTTCTCTTCCATAAACATATTTTCACCTATGTTGTCCGATGTGGAAACCCAATGGTGAGTTACTTTGGGTGACTGTTATCATTATAACTTCCCTTTTTATAATGAAGTTTTAGTATTCCTTTTTACGATGTGGGTTTCTATGAAAGAAACTTTCAAGTAGTAAACCATTTTTAACCATGACAAATTTCGAGGGCGAAATTCATTTTAAGGGGGGTAGAATGTAACACCCCGAGATTTTATGAGATATATTATTTTTAATATCTTTGTTTTCTTATATTATACACTACACCATGATTATCTTGTATTATACACAACACCGTATTATCTTGCATTATACACAACAATATTCTTGGCTCGTGTTACACACAAATTCATGTTTTTTTTGTAGAAATCATTCTACGCAACATTAAATATAGATTTTGTTTAATGTATAAATGAAATTAGTATTGATTATGTTATATGAAACACCAAACAGAGCATTCAATACATGCAGCCCTAATTAGGATTGCATTACACGCAATCAAGACCTTCTTCGATAGCGTGTGTAGTACGCAATACCAAGTTTCACTAAACGAGATATTATTATAATATTATTATGAACTAGCCATTAGGAATAGTAATACACACTTTTTGAAATTTTATAAATTTTATCTTTCAAAATGGACTTCATTTTTGGATTCTGAATATCAAAATTATCCTAGGGTGAATTTTTGGTATTTTTTTTGAAAACATTCAATTTTTTATGAATAGTGAAAACACTGGGTTACTATTTAAAAACCGAATTTTTATTTAAATAATTATTTATTTTATTTAAATTTATTTTAGGTCAAAATTGATACATAATACCTATATAAGTTCAATGTAATTCATTTGAGTCATTTCTTAATAATTTTAGATATATAAAAATTTTATTGAACTTTTCACCGTCTTTTATCCACCTCCTAGGAGAATTTGATAATTTACATAAAACTTAATTTTACCGCTTCTGTGACTGGAATTTCGAAAATCTGAGAGACACGGTTAATATCAAGGAGTATAATGTGGTTCAATAAGATAAAAATAATTTTTGGTGAATAGTAACTTTTTAGTTTAATTTACCATGGTTAAAAGTAAATAGGGTAATTAAGGGTAAAAATGATATTATTATTACTCTAACACATGTCCTAATTCTACTGGATAAATGTAATTAGACCAAAAAAAACCTTAAGATTAAATTTTACCCTTTAGGTCGACTTGGATTAGATTAGGAAACTTTTTATAAGTTTATTTAAATAAGAGTTAAAATAGTTATAATCAAAGTTTAATAACTAAAACATTTTTAATATAGTGTTATACATAAGATAAATTTGACGATAAATATTAATTAGAAACATAAAAATATTTTCCTATATAATGGTATTTTATTTATAATTTTTATACATTAAATACATTAATATATTTATGACACCGTGATAATGAAACAATTACCTTATTAATGAAATATTAACATAATTGATGTTATAAATACCGAAATAAAATTAATTTGAGACATTTTATGAATTCCAATAGTTTTATAGGTTAATATGACCTGATAGTATTGATTTAATTAATTTTCTTGAACTACTAACGCTGTTATGATTTTCAAAAAAATCAATTACCAAATAGTGTCAAAATTGACAAAAAATAGTTTTTAAAACAAATATTATATTATTAATTGTTATTATATTCCTAAAAATATAAGGTTCTGCAAAATGACTTAGATAAAGTTATATATATTAATAATGAACCCCTTGGGGTTCTTTTTCCTTGTTATAGAAAGTTTATTAACCATATAGTGTAAGAAAACAAGAAGACACAGTAAAAGATAAATTATTTAAGTTAGAGTTAAATATAAATGATAAGGTTAAAATAGTAACCTAAACTTGTCTAAACCCTATTTGTTGAGAGGCTTTAAACCCATCCCCACTTCAGCTTCGAAATAAATCAATTTGGAGCTATTATAAACCGAATATAACTTTATTATAAAATAATATTTTAAGTTTTTCCAAAGGTGCCCCTCTCCTCCCTTATAAAAAGGGAACCCCTTCCCTCTTCTCTTAAAATCCTTTTGAGCTTTGAAGCTTGTCTAAACCATGCCAATTAATATTCTCAAACTCTCTAGTTATATCATAGAGGTTCTGTTTTTCTCAAAAGACCAAATCTAGTGCCCTAAGAAGAAGTTTAAAGGAGGTGCGTCGAGGAAGAGGTAATCTCTTCTACCGACTCTTTCATGTTTCTTTCTTCTTCTACTTCCTATTATTTAGTTGTTTCATTATAAAGTAATAAACTCAGTATTAATTATATAATAATATGTTATTATAAATATTAAATATCCATATTTCACCTTCTATCCATCCTATGGAAAATGAAATCACCGCTCGTGCGTACGTACAGAATATCGTCTCCACGCCGTGGTGTAATCAGTTTTTCCACCACCACCTTACTTTGATGGGTATAATGGTGTAAATAAAAACTATATATAATTATTATAAAATAATACTGATTCTATTATATTATATCATCCACTCCAATTCCATTCAATAAATATTTTAACGATATCATCGCTCGTGCGTACGTACGGATTACTGTCTCCATGACGCGATGAGATTCATTTTCCATTTTACCAATTTAAGAATGATTATAAAGTATATATAATAAGCATTCATGAAATATATGAAATAATAATTCTACTGGATTTATGAATATATATATGTATTTCGTCTACTTAATTACATTCAATTCGAAAAGGAAACGAAAAACAGCGTTCATTCATACGTAGGGCCTACCGTCTCCATGAACAGTGTATTTCTTTCCATTTATCGATCTATTATATATATGTATATTCTGAATATATATTATATATAAATAGTGTTTTATATTATTTAATTAAGTAATCATGATCTAAGTAATCATATTAATAACTACAAGTCAAAACACGGGTGATAAATGAAACGATTTTACCCAAAATGCTGGTTTAACATGGAATTGACAAATGAACGGATAATATAAATTCATAAGTGAATAATATATGATATTAGAAATATTATTATGGTTCTGTTACAAGTTAATAATATGTTTGAACCCACTATATTGGAGTCTCTAACACATACAGAAGAAATTGGACATAAGGTAAGGGATAATTATTCCAATCTCATTCTTATCCGAGATTGTTTATTCATAAGTATTTTCTGGGGTTATGTTTATTATCAATGTCCATATGTTCTCAAAATGTTTTCATAAAATGTTTAATTTTCTTCCACGTATGATTAAAGTCATTTTTACCCTTTTTTATTTTTACCACATTGTACGGAAGGAATCATTCTTTTGTTTTCCATACGAGGTACTTTTTCAATTTTCCGGAAAAAGCATGAGAAGAATGTATTTTTTAACTTATAAGGCATGAAAAGATTTTTACGGTTTCATAACACCTTATTTTCATGAATCTTACTGTATAAGATATAATTTCTATTTTCAAAAAATCCTTTTCTTTTAAAATTTCATTGCATTTTGTGAAGAGAAAATGATTTTGAAGAAAAAAGGATATTTTCCTCAAGAATTCATTTCAAGTGTTTTATCAAAACCATTTTCCATATAAGATGTCATTATTTCATATGTTTATGTTTCAACTATAATTTCTCTATGATTTACATGGTTTCACTTTTCTTATGATGAAATGATATCCATTTTTTGTATGGATTATGTTATGATGGGATGATGTTTATGAAACCCATTTTTTACTTTGGGTAATGATGAATGATTTATGTTCATGTTGTGGCACAACTAAGAATGATTTAATTATGAGATGGGTGGGACCTATATATCCCTCCAATTCATTTGGTAATGATTTATATCTCATGAGATACAGATGGCTGGAATGGTAAGTTAATACGGTTCAGTGTTACAGGACTAATACGAGGAGTGAACTCGATTCAGAAAGGGACTTTGTCTACTAAGATGGTCTTGGAAGCAACGCCTTGGCTACTATGGAAATCATATCATGTTCTTAATGTTTTTCCACAATTAAATGTTTTATTCCCATGCTATTTTATGATGATTAATGTTCTTTTATGACCTATTCCTGACGTACTCCCAAGATTAATTTCCCAGCTCAAGATTTTGATGTGTAAAATTTATGTTCATGTTTTGAAGTTCAAATGTATATGGTTTGTTTTATTTTCTCCATGCTTACCCTTACTGGGAAATTGTGCTCACCCTTTATATGTTTTCTTTTCCCAAGGATATAAATAAAGGTTTTCGGTTAGAAAACAAAAGGGGATGATCTTTATACGAGATGTTGAAGATCTTTCACCATGATTAGATGATTATGTTCCGAGTTTCCAAAGACACTAATCTATTATGGTCCTTGTGTGTTGGTTTTTGTTATATACTAAGTATTCTGCAAAAGTAATGTAATTTCCATGTACGTCAATCTTTGGGTCACTACACTAGGGCCAACAGCAGCAGAACCCTCCGCCCTTGCGACCGCCTGGCTACAATCAACCACAATACCAGAATCAGTACCAGCGTCAGCAACATCCCAAACAGGGACCTTAGCAGCCGCAAGGGTACCAAAATTCTCACCCGCAGTAGCCAAGGCAGCAACCACCTCCACCAGCTGCACAGCCAGTTCAGCAAGAGAATACACCCAGATTAGAGGATCTTCTGACCAAATTCATCTCTATTGTTGAGACCCGATGTTAGAACCAGGAGGCATCTATTTGAGGCCTCGAGAACCAAATCAGCCAATTAGAATATTAGCTCTCATGGAGGCAGCTTGGTAGACTACCAGGAAACACCGAGAAGAACCCGAAGGAGGAGGCCCATGCCATAACACTACGAAGTGGAAAGAATCTACACCAAAAGTAACCAGAATAGTCAACTACACCTATACTCCCTGCAGACAACAATGGTACAGTTTTAGACCCCTCTTCGTCCGAAAATCCATCACTGAAGTCTCAACCCGGAAAATGAAAGGAGGTCATCAAACCATTCGAGCCTGCATTACCTTTTCCAGAGAGGATGAATCAAAGGAAGATGGATCACCAATTTGGAAAATTCATGGAAGTATTCAGAACGTTACACATAAACATACCATTTGCAGAGGTTCTGACTGAAATGCCCACATATGGAAAATTCATGAAGGAAATCCTCTCGAATAAGAGGAAGATGGAGGATTTGGGCACAATAGCATTGAAAAAGGAGTGCTCCGCAGTCGTACAACATCTCATTCTTCTAAAACTTCAGGATCCATGTAGCATTAATATCCCTTGTACAATTAGACCATGTGAATTTGGAAAATCTCTATGCAATTTAGGAGCTAGTGTCGACCTCATGCCCTTCGGAGTTTTCCAAAAACTCGGACTCCACGATCTAAAGCATACCTGATTCGTCCTTCAACTTGCTGACAGATCCATTAAATATCCAAAAGGGCTACTAAAGGATGTGCTCGTGAAGGTGGGACGATTGATCCTCCTAGAAGATTTTATTATCCTAGACATGGAGGAGGATTATGAGGCACCTATTATACTGGGGATACCTTTCCTATCCACAGGGAAATTCTTGATTGACGTGCAGCAGGGGGAATTGATTTTTCAGGTGGGGGACAAAAGAGTCTCCCAAAGTGCTCTAAAGGCCTTCAAACAAGAATTATGACCAGAACATGAAAGATACTACGTAGTGATTACCATGGATGAACAAATGAGTAGAGAAGAAGATGATCAGGTATGTTATTCAATTTAAGATGATATGATTTTTCCAGACATACCTACTGATGAAGCGCCAGAGGACATGAAATTCATCGAAGGCCTGGGTGGCCACTACTTGAAACGATCTATCATTCTTGACATCCTAGAGAGGGAAGAAGTACATCCACTTGTACCTTTAGTTCTCAAGGCACCTTAGCTAGAGATAAAGCCTCTCTCACCTTCCTTTCAGTACGCATATTTGGGGGATCATCATAATTTTCCCATTATACTCAGTGCAGCACTATCACAGGAACAGGGGGATGCAGTTCTTCATGTTTTGAAGAGAAGAAAGCAGGAAATTTGATGGACTGTTGTAGATTTGAAGGGTATCATCCCTACCATTTTCACCCACAAGGTGCTACTCGAAGAAGGAGAAAATCCATCTAGACAACCCTAGCGGCGTATGAACCCACTTATGAAGGAATTTGTAAAGAAGGAGGTAATCAAGCTTTTAGATGTAGTAATTATTTACCCTATATCAGATAGCTCATGGGTAGTTACCTTTCAAGTGTTCCCTAAAAAGGGAGGCATCAATGTGGTATCAAATGACAATAACGATCTCATCCCCACTCGCACAGCCACGGGCTGGAGAGTCTGTGTAGATTACAGGAAGCTGAACGACGCCACAAGGAAAGATCATTTTCCCCTGCCATTCATGGATCAGATGCTAGAAATGCTAGCTGGGAATGAATATTACTGCTTCCATGATGGCTAATCTGGCTATAATCAGATCTCCATTTCCCCATAAGATCAGGAGAAGAGCACTTTCACTTTCCCATACAGAACATTTTCCGACTACAGGATGTCTTTTGTTATGTGAATGCCCCCACCACATTCCAGCGATACATGCTTGCCATTTTTCACGACATGGTGGAACAAATCCTGGAGGTCTTCATTGATGATGTTTCCGTTTACGGGAAATCATTCACCACCATTTTGTGGCACCTAGAACTTGTATTGGAGCGATGCGAAAACACTAACCTAGTTTTGAACTAGGAAAAGTGTCATTTTATGGTGCATAGTGGCATTGTTCTGGGCCACAAAACTTCAGCAAAGGGGATAGAGGTGGATCCGGAAGAAATAGAAGTCCTTTCATGACTTCCCATTCCCACTTCTGTTCGATCCATCCACAGTGTCATGGGCTATGCAGGTTTTTACAGGCGGTTTGTCTGCAATTTCTCAAAGATAGCCCAGCCCCTCACCAATCTCCTGAAAAAGGATACAATTCTTGAATTCACTAAGGCATGCACCTCAGCTTTTGATCATCTAAAGAAATTCCTGGTCGAAGCTCCAGTGATGATTTCCCCCAACTGGGAGGCACAATTTGAAGTGATGTGTGATGCCAGCGAATATGTGGTGGGAGATGTCCTGGGTCAGCGGCTGAACTGAATTTTCCGACCATCTACTATTCCATAAGGCCACTCAATGAGGCCCAACTAAACTACACCACTATAGAGAAGGAGATTATGGAAGTAGTGTTATCCTTCGACAGGTTTCGTTCATACCTTGTGTTATCTGATGTTATTGTTTATACTGACCATGAAACACTTAAGTACCTATTAAAAAATAATGATGAAAATCCCAGATTGGTTTGATGGGTCCTCCTCTTACAAGAATTAGATTTAGAGATCCGAGATAAGAAGGGGAGTGAGAACATGGTTTCTAATCATTTATCCCGTCAGGAGCTACTGCACTTGGAGAAATAGGAGGATCGAGAGATAAGGGAGGATTTTCCTGATGAGCATCTCTTTTCTATTATTGAGTCCCCTAGGCCCTAGTTTGCTGATATTTCTAACTATTTAGTTACAAGTTCCATCCATCTCGACCTCTCCTTCCATCAGAAGAAAAGGTTCCTCTCTGAGGTTAAGTGAAACTTCTGGGAAGACCCACTCCAATTCTGATCTAGTGGAGATGGGGTGATCCAATGGTGCATCCCAGAGATAGAGGTCCAAGGGGTCCTGGAATTCTGTCATGCCTCACCCGTTGGAGGACATCATGGAACGGATCGTACCATAGCAAATATTCTGTAATATGGGGTTTTCTGGCCCATAATGTATAATGATTCTCGATCCTTCATTTCGCATTGTGATCCATGCCAACGTATAGGTAATATGGGATGAAGAGTCGAGCTGACTCAGCACCCCATCCTGGAGGTCGAGATTTTTGATGTGTGGGGCATCAACTTCATGGGACCATTTCCCCCATTCATTCGGGCATACCTACATCCTCTTCTGCGTTGATTATGTATCTAAATGGTTATAAGCCACTGCAACGGCCCACAATACAGCTAAGGTAGTCGCGACCTTTCTAAAAAAGCACATTTTCAGCAGGTTCAACATTCCTCATGTGTTGATCAGAAATAGAGGGAATCACTTTGAAAACGTGTCAATGAAAAGAGTGTTGTCGAAATATTTGGTGAAGAATCACATGGGTACACCATACCATCCCTAATCAAGTGGACAGGTGGAGCTCTCCAACCGTGAGCTCAAAATGTTTTTGGAGAAAACATTGAATACCTCACGGAAGGACTTGTCCAAAAATCTTGGTGACACTTTGTAGGCCTATAACTCACTTTTAAGACACCACTAGGGATGTCACCATTTCTTCCCGTCTATGGAAAACCATTCCATCTTCCTGTGGAGCTGGAACACAAAGCATATTGGGCCATCAATGCTCTAAATTTTGATCTGAAGGCAGCTGTAGAGTGATTTAAGTTCCAACTATCAGAACTCGATGAAATCAGAAGGTAGGCATATGAGAATGCTAAATTTTAATAAGAGAGGAAAAAACAATTTATGGCCGGATGATTTCTCAAAAAAAAATTTCTACCCGATGATCAGGTACTCCTCTTCAACTCTCGTCTTCGTCTATTCCCAAGATAGCTCAAATCAAGGTGGTCAGGACCATTCTATATCATACGAGTATTCCCATCACGGAGCGGTGTAAATTGCTAAGGAGGATGGTCAACCGTTCAAGTTGAATGGCCAATGCCTAAAAATTTTCCATCCCATGGAAGATATAGTGGAATCGATCTCCACCACACCTCTCAGGTAAGTCAAGGTAAGAAGGTCAAGCCAACTACCTAAAAAAAAGGCGCTTCTTGGGAGGCAACCCAGAGGTTACACACCGTGTCCCACTTATATACACGGTGTTTACTTATCTTTTTTAAATTATAATCTTAATTGTATAAATTTATAGATTAACTAATTAATAAACATGGATGTAGCCGGTGCGGATGGAAAGGTAACTGGAGTTTATCTGAGCCGCCTCCGGTTCGAATCCTCCTTACCTACCTACGGCATGGGGTTCCTCCCTTTTGTATTTTCTTACACAGCATGTGTAGAAAATTTTTTATATATATGTATTTTCTTATAATAAAATCCATGATGGCGATGGACCAGTTGGTTAGGATCGAAAACCGGATCCAAAAGACACGGGTTCGAATCCTGACAACTGTACCATTTCCATCATTTACCCTTTTAATAAAAACCACACTACGTGTATTTCGATATATGTCGCGTGTCCCATATTATTTCCTTAATAATTTTAAGAAAAAATTATTAGAAAATAAATTCATGCCGATGAATTTGTCAGATTGGAAAAGTCTCAGGCCTGGATCCAAAAGACCCGGGTTCGAACTCGACTAATCTCCCTACTTCATCCCCTTCTTTTATAATTAAAAACCACTCACCGTGCATTTCTTTCTTCCCATGTGTATAGGCTGTATAAAATAAATAAATAAATATATATATATATAATAAATATGGGTAGTCGTACATCCTTCGCTTCCGTGGTTGAGGGCTTCCATTCCGAACGGCTGATCGCCGGTTCGAACCTCGCCCCGAGCACCAGACCAAAGGTTGAACTTCTCTTTTTCAAATTTTTAAACACACGACGTGTGTTTTCCCACTACATTATGTGTATAGTTTTATTTTCTTCTGTATATACATATATATATACATATTTTACATTTATTTTAATTATTTAATATTAATTATTATATATTATATTGTTTTAATAAAAACATTTGGGTATACACAGCGTGTAGTCCAAACGTACACGCCGTGTACCACTGCTATATAAGCCGCTGGCCACCCGGCTTGAGCCTGTGTCACGTGGCTCCCCATTTCTTCCCCTCTCTTCAAGTTTCTTCTCCTAAACGAAACCATAATCCCCATTTTCCAGATCCATCAATCTGGTTCGTTTCAAGCTCTGATTTCCCTTTCATTGTGATCCTCAGTCAAGGTACACCCTTCTACACCATCTATTTCAAATTTTTAGACTCGTTTAGGGTGATTTTCGGATATGCTGACCGTTCGACTTCCGCAATAAATAGCCACAAAATGAAGAACACACACCATGTACTTTTGTACACGACCACACATAAAATGCTTCGAAATTTGAATATACACGGTGTGTATGTTTGGTACACACCGTGTCCTTTTCCCCATCGTGCCCGAGTACCCCTTTGCACATGGCCTCACACACCATTTTCATATACACGGCGTGTGTGTTTGGTACACGCCGTGTATATCATTTCCTTTGGCACCTCCATGTGTAGCTCATAACACGGAATCTCACCCATGTTCCAGTACACGGTATGTATGTTCTGTACACGCCGTGTATCTTATTTATTTCGGTCGTCCCATGTCTCAACCCCAAACGGCCATGTTCCTCATGTAAAGAACACGATGTGTTTTGACGATACTTGGAATGTTCTTTATTCTTCGAACTCATAAAAACATGGTCGTGTCATTTATAATACACAACCACATGCAATTTGTATACACAAGACGTGTATGTTCGGTACACGCCATGTATCTTTACATGGTCTATCTTCTTCTCCCGCGTCATGTTTATCTAGAGAACACGGGATGCTTCTCCACTTACACTACATGCCGTGTACTCTGTACGTACATGCCGTGTATTTTTATTTTTCTTATTTATCACTATTTATTTGTTTTGATTTGTTTTGTTTTCTCTTTTTTTTTTCTTTTTCTTTCTTTTTCAGGTTATGGCAGATCGCGATCCTTCTCAGGGGAAGCGGCCAGCCTACGCCACTGGGGGCGAGAGGCCCATTTTTCGGCGGATTCGACTCCGACCTCCGACAATGCTAGACCCAGACGCACTGGTATACAAGCTCCCTCCATTGTCCATTATTCCACCACCGACTGCCTCAGTAGAGGCAGGGCCTAGTACAGATGTACCTCCGCCTACCAGCATAGAGCTTCCGAGCACCTCCATTTCTGCTCCACCAGTTGCCACTCAACCTGCGCCATCTTCATCAGCAGATGGTCCCACGTCTACCACTTCATCTACCGAGCCTTCACCTCCTGTAGAGGATCCACCCACCGAGCCAGCTTCTGCTGCTGCACCTGCACCTGGACCGGGACCTGTAGGTGTTCCTTAACCATGCATGGTCTTCCCTGTACATGACAGTGTCCAACGGTTCTGTCACCAACCGATACCATTGAGTGGTCGATACCTCGACAGTAACATACCACATCAGCTCGGTATTTGGGAGGACTTGGAGGATCTCATTGGACACACTCCACTGCTCGTTGTTTTCCAGGTTACCACTCCAATTTTCTGCGATTTATTTTTGGAGTTCACGACCTCTTTCGAGTTTGACGGAGCTGAGTACCGGGTCACACCAGGTGATGCGGTTCCCGTGGTTCGATTCCGGCTGGGAGGCCGACAATTCTCCCTCACCATGACCGAGTTTGGCTGAGGGTACGGCTTCTACCCCCATCTTATCACCCCACCCCCCGTTTCTACCTTTACCCGACTCGAGCGCTCTGAGCTCGTTTCCATGCAGGGAGAGATCTCTGGGCCTATCCACCAGTATTCCCCCACTTATCAAAAGATCACCCTTATCACCGACCACATCCTTCGCCTCCCCCACCGGTGCTTCAGTGCCATACTTTTCCCTTTCCATGATGATATGGGGGTCATGACCGGTCGTGAAATAGAGTTCCTTACCTGTGTCATCCGGCACGACTACCCAGACCTCCCAAATCTAGTCGCCTCCTATTTCCAGCCTATGTTTTCTGACCATCAGGGCAACCTGAATGAAAAATTTTATGCCACTTGCCTCTCCCTCCACCTTGGTGTTTTCGACCATTCTTTAACCCATGACTTGTTAGGTTCTTCCCAGTGGATGGACTATCTCATGCTTATTCGCATGGGATTGGTCTGGATGAAGGGGGTGCCTACATCCTTGCCCAGGCTCGTCCCCATCCACCCACTGACCCTCCTGCCCCAGCTGATACCCCTTATCCTCCTTCCCCTCCCCTGAGAGCTTCTACACCTCACCCACCTCCTACTGACCCCACTTCTTCTGGCCTTCATTATTCTATCCCACCACCAGCCCCACCTACCCCCACACCCTCGGCTGATCTCGCCTTTTCTGTCCGCCTAGCCACGATGGAGCAGCAGTTGGTTCATCTCTCTGGCAGCCAAGATAGTTTTGTGGAGCATTTGGTTCGTATATATAGCCGCCAGGACTGCATGGAGCAGTTGTTAGGCCTTCTTGTTGAGAATTTGGGTATTTCTTTTTCCCCCGCCGCCTGCCTCGATTCCTGGCCATTCTACTGCTCCTCCAACGCCATACACAGCACTGGCCACAGATTTTGTTCTGCTATATTTTGTGGGCCATGCTGCGGCTTCTCCTACCGCCAACACTGCTGCCAGTCTAGGGTGGGATGTTGAGCTTCCCTTACCGAGTACAATGCCTTCCGCTCCTGCATCTCCCGCTTCCCATCCTGCCGCCGAGTCTGAGCCTCCAGCTTCCATGGCTCTTGCGCTATCTCTTCCAGCCGATTCTGTACAGGATGATGCCTCTTTTGAGGAGACCCCATGACTAGTTTTTGGACATCTTCTTTTCTTTTTATATATATTTTTGTGCTCTCTCACCCTTCTATATGCTTTTTATGCTTTCCTTGTTTTATTTCTCCCACCATCACAGGTACCCTGACACGTTTTGGGATGCTCTTTTCCACCACCTATTGTTCCTCTTCACCTCGACCGAGGGGAGTATTATTTTTTCCATTGTTTTCTTTTCATTCTAAATATTACTACTTTCATTACTTACCCTCGGTCCGGTCCACTATTGTCTCCCCACCTTCTCGTGTTCCTCTTTTTGGGCATTTGGTGGACCATGTGAACTCATAATTATTGGGGACGGGGGAATCTCTCGACCGCTTTTGTCTTCTCTATTATCATAAATCTAGGAGACATCATTGTTAGAATCTATATTTTTAAAATGTGACATTATTTTGGTTAATTATATTTTTAAATAATAAAACTGAAAGTGGAGAAATTTCAAAAATTTTCATTCTTATTTCGATTATTAAGTGTTTTAAAATGATAGATGATCTAATTTAAATTACGACTTGTAATCTGTGGATAATTACATCGATTAGACTAATCAATTATTTTCAAGTCATGAACTGATTGTCTCTTATTTATTCCCACTCTTGAGAGGTATTATAAACCCTTTTGTCATATTATTTCTTATACCCTCTTTCTTGAGAGATTCATAGAATATACATAACTGCTATAATTTGAACTTTTTCTTTCCAAAACATGAAGAATTTTTTAATTACATTAAAATTTTTGAGGCATAAGATTGTTAACCCCTTTATCTTGAGCCTACCATACATCTGATATTCGTAAAGCCCATAGAATCCATGAATAGACTTAATAAGAATACATATTACAAGCTTATTTCCATTCCTACCCTAATTCTTTTATGATTATTCATGATTATTCATTTGAGCTTAATAGAAGGGATTGGAAACACATGGCATAAATTTGTGAATTATCATGAAATTAAGCATGGGGGAGTGCCACTTGATCATTTGGGGAGAAATGAAAAGAGTTCCAAACCACTATTTTGGAAATTTATAAGGGTTCCCTTTGTGAAAAAAATGGTACAAACAAAGGGACCTTATACACACTTGTTGGTTTGTGACTCCTACTCAGCTAAAGGAGATGGTGGTAATGAGATCGTTTGATTATGCTTATTGAGGACATTTTTACATTGAGTTTAATTTTGAATATCATGAATTGTTATTGAAGAATTTACCTTCCCTTTTCAAGACTCACAATTATTTTTCACATCATTACCTACCGTCCTTTAGCCACAGAAACATCTGATCCTATTCAGAAATCCCTCATGATTTTGGTAAGTTAAATTTTTTAAAATGGAGAAAAAAATAATTCTTGCAAACCTATGAATACAGTGTATATTTCTTTGATTGAGCAAAAACTTTTATTTAAAAATTCTCAAGTGTTGAGTTCTTTATTGGTGAGGTAGATAATAAAGTTGGTTTCTTGTTTTTGAACGGTTGAAACACGTGTTAGAAGAGGATGAAAATAGTTAATTGAATTATATATGAGTAATGATTATAATATCTTCATAATTAAAACTATTGTGTGTTCTTTTTGGAATTTTCTCTTATAACTTATTATTTACAATTATGATTAACTGAAGTCCTTCCTTTTAAAGTATAGACTCTGATAATTAGATGTTGAGATTTGATTGAGGGAAAGAAAAGGACTAAGTATGGGGGAGTTTGATGTACCCAATTTGTGTATGCATTTTCATACACATTATTGACAATTAAAACATGTATTCACCAAATAACTAATTCTTAGAGGAAAAATACGTTGATTTTGGTGACCTTTTCTATTTTTAGGAGTTTTATATCCAAATACACAAATCAATGGAATTCAGTGAAAATTTTTCAACTACACAGCGTGTAATTTTATACACGCCGTGTACATTCAGACTGGGACACAGATCAAAGGGGTGAGTACACCAACAAGCCACTAGACGGATACTACACTCCATGTGGGGCGGCGTTACGTGCTGTGTACTACATTCTAAAAGTGGTTGGTGGCAGAGAAGAGTCTACACACCCATGTGGCCGCTGAAAGAGACACGCCGGGTTCCATTTCTACACTCCGTGTCTGCTATTCTAGAATGGGTTAGTGGCCAAATTTTGATACTACATGCCATGTATGGCGGCGCTACATGCCGTGTACATTAACCTACCAGGAGGCGCCATGTTAAAAGTCAAAGACGGCATGTTAGACCGCCTACCAGTGGAGAAAAGGAAGCCAATGGCGCGTGGACGAAAGTACACGGTGTGTACTTTCTATACACGCTGTGTACTTATTTTTCCTATAAAAAGAGGCCTGGGACTCTGATCCAAGGGGTTGAGAAGTGGATATTGAGGTGTGGTGTGGAGAACAAGGGACGAATTTCCAAAGGAGAGACTCTCTACCATCGTAATATAGCCATTCTTCTTCTGAAGATTCCTTACTACCTCCAAATTCCAAGCATGATTTCATCAGTTATTACTAATTTTGTGTTTGTCATTTTCAATATGTGTAACTAAACACCCAGTGTTTTGGGGTTGTGGAGACTGATGAGTTGTAATTTGAATTAAGTTGTTGTGAATGTGTTTGTTTTAAAAATATATTCTTTTTCTTATTAAATCACTTCATATTATCACTGAAAATTTTGTACCAGACCAAGGGCATAATCCTCAGGGATTCAAAAGAAGAATAACGATGAAAAATTTCAGGACCATTGAAAGGATTCGTCGGCTCAAAATGGACTAATCTAAATAAATATATGATAAAAGCTAACAACCAGACCAAGGAGTTGGTTACTTCAGCTATTAATATTAAGTGATTCGGACCACGAAAACTTAATTACAAATTGTAATCCATAGTGTTGGATTATAATGAACAACACAAACATATAATCAATTTAATTTAATAATCAACTTATCACAAATCCATAACCCCAACGCATTCATATTCTTATTTGCATCAAAACCAATTTTCCCATCATTTCTTTCATTATAGAAATTACATTGTTAAAAGGATCTTAAAAACCAATTTTTCTTTTTATATCTAAAAACAACCAACTAAAAATCGACTCTAAATTCAGTAGCCTTCACTAAAAGAAATATACAAACAATGTCGAAACAATATAAGAGTAACCTCTTAAATTTCCATGTGGATCGACCCCTACTGGTGCTATACATGTTACGATAATTTTAATTTGAGAAATCGATAACATAAATTCGGTGGAAAGACTCATCAATAACCTAAAGGGAAAAGTCATTCGGGAAGATAGAGAGACCCCTGCGTGGCCGCCAGGCGGGCTACGCCCAGTCGAGGCGGGCCAGGCCTATCGACTACCTAGTGGGCTAAGCCAACCGAGGCCCAGCACAATCAGTTCGGGCGGGTCCAAGCCGCGACCCAACCGGTCCAGGCCGGGCTTTTCCGTATACCAGTCGGTTCAGGCCAGGCCGGGTCAGACCCAGGTCGATCTAGGACCTAGGCAGGTCGACACAAACTGGGCCGGGTTGGCTCAAGACAGGCGGGTCGGACCGGACGTGGACCAATTTCATCCCAGATATGCTAAAAAGTCCATATCTTACGGACCAAATTTCTATTTGATAAACCATCTTTGGAGTTGTAATCTTTGGGATGAGACGTTCCTTTTGTGATACTCTACCTGAGATTTGGAGAATTTTGGAGTACGGTCAGGTTGGATCATACCTGAATCCACCCAAACCATCTCCACTAAAATGACTATAACTCTCAGACCAGGCCTCCAATTGAAACGCCATCTATTTTATTGCAACCATTATGGAAAGGACGATAATTAGGTTACTTCCTCGTTGGACTTAGTACAATTTGATGTAAAACTTATGGCTTGAGAAGTAGATCCTCCTATAATCAATAGTACTATTTACGGGAATTTAGTAGATGGATGAGACGTGAAGAATGAATATAGATCCTATGTAGATTAGAACCTAGAGACCCTGTGTAGATCACCACCTAGCGATCCTCTGTGGATCAACACATAGAGATCCGGTGTGGATCAGTAGCTAGCGATTTGTGTGGCTCAGCAGCTAGAGATCCTGTGTGGATCAGCACCTAGCGATCCAGTGTGGATCAGCACCTAGAGATCCTCTGTGGATCAGCATGTAGAGATCTTGTGTGGACCAACACTGAGCGATCCTATGTGGATCAAAAGAAGAACCTTTGATAGAATAAGATGATCTATCTTTACGACTAATCATAAGTACTTCTGTACTAATGTTATACCTAGTTTGAGCAGACACTTTTTCATTGTGCTTTGTGATTGAGATCATGCATTGTGGTTTTCCTTAGTGTTATTCTGAGAGACCTTAAGGGGTGTCAAGGTCCCTACTATGTTTATTTATACTCCCACATGCACGGGATTCACCCGAACCTTGTTGTGTCTTGTGTAGAAAATTAGTATCTCAAATGACTCTATATGAGTCAGGACCAGGTGGTACCCGGAGGAGACTGGCTGGCATGAAGAGCAGTGGAGATGATCATTATCTACTATTCATGTACGATCCTTGGTGGATGATCTCAGGAGTGGTTTAATTTTTTCTATTGTAGTTTTATCTCTTAGTTGGGCTTGTATATTGGCCCCTTTACTTTCAGTACAAAATTTTACTACTGTAGTTTTACTTTGTGATTGCATCTTGTTGTGATCATGGAGTGTGTGTTGTACAAGTTTAAAGGCAATGCCTTCCCGTTTTAGGGATATGCATTTCTGGTACTATTCACCAACACCTAGACTATGGAAGGAGAGATTGGGGTAGTCACAGCACAGGCCCCGGGGGATGGGTCGTGACAGAAAATTTATTAGAGAACGTTTAATAAATCATTTAAAAATGATTATGCTCTAAATATAAAATATCTAATTATGCATTACCATTTTGAATCCAGGCATAAACTATTATATTTTATTTACCTAGATGATAGTGAGTAATGTATTCATATCCTTTTTTTTGTTACAACCATATTATTTTCATCATATAAAATTATCTTAGTGAATATACACTTAAAACATTACAGTTAGGATATATTTTACATGTCTCCCCATATAAATGATATATCCAAAATTTTAAAATAAAAACTAATGATTCTAATTAATGTTTATTCATATGATAATTCAACTCATAGTAGAATAGTTGATATAATTAATAAAAAACCACTCAATCATCCTTCATAAAAATACAACAGAGTCCCTTCAACCAATAATCCCTATAAATTAAAAATAAACAATTTGTTGTTCTAAAGGACAACACTAGAGAATGCACAAATCTTATTTCTAATTTTTGGAAGAATTCATCATCTTCCATTGTATATATGAATTTAAATACTTTTTTATTTAAATTGTTTAGTGGGACAAATAACTTTGAAATGTTTTCAGAAAACCGTTTGTAATAACCTAGTAATACATGAAAACCTTGAAGTTTTATGATATTTTTAGTTATTGTAAACTCTTCCACTAATTTAGTTTTAGTATTATCGTTGGTTATACCATCTTTTGAAATAATATTCCCATGTAATGAGATTTTATATATCTAAAATTCACATTTCGTAGATTTTCTATACATATTATTTTATTATATAGTCCATAAAACAATATTTAGATGTATTTTATGTTGTACATAACTTTCAGAATATATAATAACGTCATCAACAAAAATAGCGAAAATTTTATCCAAACACTCCTGGAAGAATCTATTAATAAGAACTATAAATCAATTGTGTGGATTCTTCAAATCAAGTAGAAAAACTACAAACTCATAATGTGGATACCTATAATTATATGTTTTCCTTATAATGTCTTCCTACATCACTTTGAACTTGGGAGACCTAGACCCTAGATCAATCATCAAAAATAATTAAGCACTATGAAGATGATCAAACAACTCATAGACAATAAGGATATCCTATCCAACCCATATCAACCCCTATTCTAAATATCTCTTTATGGGATTCCCCTTGAAATTCATTCTTTCATTAGTTTATGAATTCTATTTTCGTGACCTCAACCATTAACCATGACTGCTCTGCTGACTAGTTCATCCATGATGGACAATATTTTCTATCTTGTTCTTCATTATTCAGGTTTTTTGGGATGTTATTGTATTTTCAATCAATATATTATTTATTGGTCTAGGGGAGGTGCATGTTTTGGATCATAGGTACTCTCCATAGTCAGGGATCACGACTGATTCCCCTTTCTAGTTCAACATCTACTCTTTATTCTAAATATATTACGTTATGATCCATTTATACCTAATATAGTGGATTTAATGGGGTTTTGGGATGTGTTGGTTTATTTTTCGTTGGTGTTCCTAGAGTCACAACCCTCATTGGTTCTGCTTATTCCTTAGGTTTTTAGTTTTCTTCGTAGTTGTGTTTTTGGAATTTTCTATTTTCTTGTCATATTCAATCATGGTGGTGATGTTCTTAATTGAATAGATTTTCCCAAGTAGTATTGGTCTTGTTGGTGGTCAAAATTACAATTGAATGGTTCTTATTGTACCTGGTTCTTGATGATTTTTTTGAGGTTTCTTATTTTCATTATTGATGATGATGATGTTAGTCGGTGATGATATTTTAGATCATTGAAAATTGTGTTTTGGTTTTATTGTATTCATTCATGATGGTTAGAATGGTTTTTTGATTTGTAGAAGTATTTAGTTAATGTTTATATGGAGAAATGGACGATCATTTTTATAGTTCTTCATTGATTTCTTAGTTTTATTATTTAGTTTTTTGGTTTGTTATAGTTATGTGATGGTTCTTCGGATTTCATACTCTGGGCGTATTTGTAATTTCAAGTGCAGTTGGGTTTACCACTAAATATGTTGGTTTTTTTTGTGATGAAAAAAATAATATCACATAAGACATGAAAATCTTGACCCATATCTAGGATCTATATTTCATTGGTAGGTTGTGGAATTTTTTATTTTTGGATTTGAAAATAATTGATTTCGGATCTGTTTAGTTCTTGGTCAACCCTAAAATTGGTTTATTATAAAATTAAAAAAAGATATACATTGGAGTACGATATTGAGTATTCTATAATAAATGAAAATCCTCAATAAAGAATATTTATTTGTTACAAAAAAATTAGAAGAACCCCAATGATAGGTGATACGATTAATGAAACACTTACAAAGACACTCTTGTAACTACTTTTTCAATCTCAAAAGTTCAACTATGGCCATTTAGTAATGAGGGTTTTAAATTGGATTACCATTAGGAACCAAGTCAATAATAAATTCAACCTACCAATCAAGATTAAATTTTTTAAAATCATCAATAAATATATAAATATATTTATTTAATACTATTAAATAATAACTTTTAAAAGTTACATTCTTATTAACAATATATTAAAGAAATTTTCACTCCAATCTTGAATCAGTTTCCTAGCATCATGATTTATTATCAGTGGCATGAATTCATTCTTATATATAATTTGAAAATATATCTAAAAAATAACAACATTAACTATGAAACCTATCTTAACATGATAAACAAAATGCTAATCCATACCTAGAATAACATCTAACTATACAATGGGAAATACAATAATGTTTATTGGAATTACCATTCAATAAATGATAATAGAATGATTCCCTTAATTTTTTTATTCCTTTATAATACCCCCATGATTTTTTACCAAAAGTTCTGACTTCATTTATTTAGATGATTTTTTTATTTTACTTCCAAATTTCATCTAAATATAAAATATAAAATATCTAAAATAAAAAACATTGGTATAATTTGAATAAATATATAATGTACCTATCAACACTTTATTTGAGGGTCTTACATCTACATTTGTTTTAAAAAATTCTTTTCCACACCATTATGCCACATATATTGGTTATTACGTCATGGAGTAACTATACATGTACAAGAATTAGCATAATGACTTAATTCATTACAATTAAATCATCAACCAACTAGATTAATATCCATTTTTCATTAGTTGTCAGATCAGAACACTTTTCCTTATGGACCTAAGCCAAATGATCGATCTTACCACATTAGTAATAGTTTCATAATCCTATTAAACCGTTTAAAAATATATTTTATCACATTTGTAACATGTAGGTAGATATAATCTATATTTCTTAGTTTAAAACTTCTCTGTTTTCTACTATCATCATTTCTTCTTACTCTTATCGTCAAGGGGTGAGTATGTGTTTTAAAAATTTATCTTAACTTTGTTATCACATCGAAAAATATCCACAAAAAGTTAAAGTTCAGTAGAGAGCAATTTTCCTAAAAAATGGTTTCAGTCCTTTATGAATGATAACAATTTTATTTTAAGTTCCTATAATGAAATTTGGTGCATACATGAGTAATATCGTAAAATCTTATTTATAAGAGTCCATTAAATCTACATAAATTTTATTGAACACAAAAAAATTCATTTCCATTATATTTCATAGAATATTAAGAAAATAATTTTCCTAAAAATGATCTTTAACGATCTCCCACTTCATTGAATCAATTTCATTTTTTTTCTATAGAATTATAAATTAGAGACCACCATGGATTGACTATACCTTTAAAAATACAAATATAAATAATTTCATTTTTATTCTTCATACATCCAAAAACATAAAAAATCTTCCCCAATGTATTTATCCATCCTTTAAATTTAACTAAGTCTAAAGATCCATTGAATTTGGAAGGGTGTTGTTTCCTGAAATTCCCAACTATATACTTGTTCCTCTATTGGGTATTAGATAATTTCTATTTCATGGGTGAAACCATTAATAACCCACATAAATTTAGTTAGTACTTCAATAAAATGATCCATTTTAATCATTCCAGTTTGAATATTTGGATGGTTATTATCACCTTGATGGATTTAAGTTTCAGTTGTACTATTTCCTCTTTTGAAAATTGGATTGAATTGATATGGATTAGATTAAGCAACATGTAAATTCAAAATATATATCTCATGATAATATAACCATAAATTTTATTATATTAAGTGTGTTTTTTTAATATCCTAAAATCCTTTACTATTATATATATATTTCTCGTATACCAACAATAATATTATGGTCCCATATATAGTGGGAAATAACTGATACATTTTAGATAAATCTATGGGGAGATACAACACTTTTGTTGGACTCATACAACTATCCCTAGTGGTATGCCAATAAATATTAATTCCTTGGTTAGAGGTTCAAACACACCCCAACATTCACATATGAGAGTTCTTAAGGACCAGATTCACATTTTTTTTTTCTGATACCAACAATATACACGATTACATTAATAACCCAAAAATACAAGTAAAATAGAATGTATTACATATTATTAAAATTTTCATGATATTATAGCTTTATAGTTGTATTTAACTAGGAATGAAATTACGTAAAAAATCGTCACTCTCTCACAATGTTCATTTTCCCACAAAAAGATTGCTTTAGATTTACACCCTCATTTTATTGAAGACCCATTTGCAGCTTTTTGGATGATTCTAATATATAGTGTTCAAAACTTATATAGTTCATACCCATCCCGAGGTCCCATGAAAAGCTTTTAAAAATGTTTTATGAGCACAAATATCTTATTTAAGGGATATAAAAATGAAGGAACCCCATATCCCCATGAAAAATAAAAAGAAGCAATAAAAATATTCCCCTTTACTCAATAAATCAGGGATCACCTAAATAAATCTTTTTGACACATGGAAATCAATATAATATTTAATAAAACCATTGAAACACATTTGAAATCATAGAATACCATGAATTGATTTTTAGGTACATGATAATTCAAAACATTCTCTTAAAAAAACATTTTATCTTTGATAGTTTATAAATTTTTGTTTCCTCACAAGTTGAAAATATTTCTATTCAATCCCTAGAAAGAATGTAATAGATAACATGTATCATCATTTAAATAACCCAAATTCACATGTGTTTTACCCAAGTATGAAAATATGATGAAATATAATTCTATATAAGTAATATTCTTGGTTTTATGAATCATTTTCTCCATTGAAGATAAATCATTACCCAATGCATTAGAGATTTTTGTTAGGCTTAAACATCAACTTGAATTATATAGTACCATACTATGAAGGGATAATTTATATTCATTCAATTTTTTTATAAATTACTTGAAGCACTCATTTAAACACAGAAGAGAAACACATTGATATTTATATAAGAATAACAAAAAAATTTATGTTACATTGAGAAAAATTAAACATGAAAAATTCCCATAAGAGAAGGTATAAAATGTTATATGAAAAATCACGAAAAACTGTAGAGGTATATTGATAATTAATAAATTATTTGTGGTCCAGATTGGGTGGTCTTGTAGTAATCATGAGAAACATTCTTTTTTCACTTTGAAAGTAATGTCAAAAGTCTGTCGTATGGAAAATGTAAAGATAAGTAATTTTAAAATGATTTAAATGAGGTATAAAGGAGTTAAAAATTAACACTGGACATATATAATGTATTAAAATAATACCCATGAAACATTTTTAAGAACATTTATATGGAAGAAAAATATAATAATCCATTACATTAAAACATTGTCTTAAAGACAAAATCCTAGAACATAAGTCCCATATCAGATCATAAATTGTTTAACTAATGATAAATTAAATAATATTTTTTGTTTAAATGTAGTAAAATATTTTTTATATTCATTATATTATCGTTTTCCCTTATATTTCATTAATTTACATGTTTTATTTTCTTACTAAATAATTTAAATTTATGTTAGATGTTTTGAGTTTGTTTGGTATTTAATTCTTAAAACAATTATTATTGGATGACCTTTGTCAGGGGGACATGGATTTAAAATATTATGAATTTAGTAATTATTATATTTATATATATAATACAATATTAAAACCAACCATGGAATTTATTCATGAAAAATGGTTCACATCATTTCATGGAAGAGATAATCTACATATACACAAGAGAGACGTCTTAAATTTTCTAATACAATGAATAGAAATAAAATACAAAAAAATTTACCTATAAAAAATCATATTTATTTTATAGTTATAAAATTAATTCATTAAATACATCATAATTTCCTATGTTGTGGGGGGGAAAAGAAAAATGAATCACATTGTTTTTGGAGGTGGTAGTCCACCCATATGCACAAGCGATGTAATCAATTTTCAATAGATGGGTGGGTAGGAAGTTAGGTAATATATTATATTTAATTAAATATATCAATGTCAAAATTATCATATTTACTCCTTAACTATATCATTATAACCATACATGAGAGGTATTGACATAGAAAATAAATTACTTTATAGAGTAGGTAGTCCATACGTACCCATGAGTGATGATTTGATTTCTCATTGGATGGAAAAGGCTAGAAAATAGTTGTTAAATCATCATATTGATATTTTAGTCTAGATAATATAATAATGTAGTTATTTTATATTAGTTATAAGAGATTATAATGAGTAATGTGAATAGATAACCATGAACGAGTTCAGTTAGGGATTATAATTCTCCATGGATAACCTCTTTTGGCTTACACTTTAAGCTTTGTAGGATGATCGTTTTTAGAATAAAAATGAATTTAGGAAATAGTTTTGTGATTTTGGATGTTATTTTGGTAGATTGTGAACTATATATATATTTCGCAATGTGTGTAATGAAGTGAGTAGAGTTGGTTCCCTTTTGTGATTCAGGGGACTGTAACTCATGTAATTATTCAATGTTTAAAAATAATAGAAATTATCTATCATAGTAATGTGGAACAAAGGAAACCTGAATTTAATCAATATTTAGGGCATATATAAACTCATAAAATCATATTTAATCATGATATTTATATATATATATTAATAATGACCTCTTATTTTAACCCTTTTAACCGATTGAATCCTTTATCGAGATAACTTAACTTTATACCTAGGAAATTTATTTATTTGAAAAAAAACTAAAAGGGGCCATATATTGTTTTTTTTATAATTCTTGATTAAAAATATGTACTCAATTTTATTATATAAAATTCATAATGGTGGATCAAATTACTTTAATATAATTATTCAGAACTCAAAGAAAATAGATTTTAGAAATAAAATAATCTTTTTATGCATAAAAATTATTATACGCTAAAATTATGAATAATAATAGTTAAAATGAAATTAAATGTATTATAATTATAAAATTAAAATGTTATGATTTTTGGATCATTATAATTTTGAATTGAACCTTCCAATAACAATATTACACGAAAAGATCTAAAATTAGTTTTAATTATAATAAAATGTCACTGAAGTTCTAAAAAGTAAATCATGGGTTTCAAATTTAAAAATAATTTATTAAAATGACTTATTTAACTCCTTAATAATATATTTGGTCAATAAAATGTTTTATAAATTTTCAATTCAAGCTTATATCATAATGATGTCATACAAGATATGATATTTTATAAAAACGGTATATTTTACTATTCAACAAAAATCTTCTACTACAAAAAATTACCCAAAATTAAAAGGAATATAATTTATTTATGATGAATCTAAAAGTGAGATAATTTATATCAAATTAATAATCTAAAATTTTATTTTTAAAAAAAAAAATTATTCATGGAGAAAATTTATTTAAAATAATAAAAATTTTGTATTCAATTAAAACTATTTATTCAATTATTTATAATGATATGATTAATATTAACCCCTATAATTCCAAATATTAAATCCTAATATTGATTCCTTAATATAATTACCCAGTTTTTTCACATGATCGTTCTAGAGGGAAGTTACGATAAAGGTAGTAGTGTTTATCACCACCTCCAAATTCTTTAGAAGCATCTCCCCTAAGATTGATGATCAAAACATACCTTATATTAGGAAGGTAGATTAAGATGTTGATTATGTCATTAATTTTCCATTGGAGTTAGTTAATAGGACTCATGAAACTCACCACCACCTTCAATAGTGTCATGTTGTCCCAAGTCATCAGTACTGCACTAAGGGGGATGCTAGTGAGACCTCAACCATGAAAATTAGACATGGGATCCTCATATGAGGTATCGATATGTAAAATAGACCTGAGGATTCTAGGTAAAAACCAATATTTTTACTCCTTATAACATGATTCATCCAAATGTACTTTAATAATAGAGATCTTGTATCCTTGTTTATACCAGTTAATCTTGTTAGTGTACTATACTACATTAGAAGCATATTGACATATCTTGGTAGTGACCAGGGTACACCCATATTATGAACCCTAAATATATTGTATTCCATCATATCGTAATGTTTACCAGAATATATGATTGTGAAACCATCCCCACTCTAACTAAATTATGCGATTATATTCCTTTTCATGGTACAAAAACCTATCATCTTATTTTTGAAAGATTATATGGGAGGACCTATATATTTACATTTTCATTCAAAGTCATAAAAGTATCCTAAAATGGCTATAGAAGGATATAGTTAGTATATCCTAATGATCTCCTTGGATATGTCCAATATCCCACCTCTCATAATTGTTGAGAATGTTCTTCACTGTATCTCGATGGCTACTTGAGTGTGGGGTCATATTCCCACTCCCCTTCGGAAGGGCCATTAGTATATTCTGATATATACAAGAGAGTGGGTTCATATTACCACATCCATCTGGGAGGTATAACAATATATTTTGGAAGAGGCCTAGAATTTGGAACACATACCTACTATCCATCAGTTTGAGGAAGACCATAAAAATATCTTCCTGGCTACCGAAATGTGGGATCATATTCCAACCCAATCTAATGAAATCCCAAATAATATTCTAATAAAAAACAAGTTTCATGGTTATATTCCCATTTGGAATTAAATATATTAATAACCTATCATATTGATGACACATGAGTCACCCATGAAAATGTTTATCTAGGATGTTTCCCAACCATCGCCAAGGAGATCACCAAAAAATACATCTCACCAATGTAAAACAACGATAAAATATTAAGACCATATCACCACATCAATCAACACTAATGTGGTTAAGGCCTTATAGAATATGTATCAACTATCCAAGGATTACGAAGATTTATCATATAAAATTTAGAGTAGGTCCATTTGAATAGATTCTCTCTGTGATATTATAATTAGTAGTTAAACAGGTCCTCTCTAAAACACATTCTATTATGGTCTTTTATGTGGTAACCTAAAGACGAATCATGGGAAATCTTCAGATAATTCTAACTATAAAATTACTCGTCACTGTTATAATATAAATAGTCTAGGTGGTATTTCTATTTTCATCTTATTGACTGGTATCCATGAAGACTCCCATCATGTAATCCATGTATATTTCATTTATATTCCTTCCGATGGTGAATGTTCATCGTGGTAATAATGTCCTTCCTTTATTATGAAAACTTCAGTAAATCCCTTATAGAATGTGGGGCTTGAAAGATGGAGGTAATTTTCACTGATGTCAATAAATCCCACATGTGATATTTCATCTTAATAATAGATGGTTTGGGTGATGGTTATGGTTCTAACCTCTATCACCCCATGCGTAACCCATCTTAATAGAATGGACTTTGGGTTAAACCACCCTTTCTGATAATGAAATTGAAAAAAAACATACCTATTAGATCAGATGGATATTTTTTCCATTTTATATGATGAAAATGGTGTGGATATGTTGAAAAATATGACATCAATAACCAATCAATCCTAATTTGTTCAATTAACAGTCTTTGTTATAAAATATCATAGGTGTTGATGGTGGTGTGCATCCTTATATTAGGAAGAACCTTATGAGTGACTCTTCAGTTGCTAAAATCTAGTAATACTACTTATCATTATTTAAAAACAATCTATACACTATACGTAATATCTAACTTCAGATTGAAGTAACTACATTATTGGTTGTTCAGAACACATGATCATAGAAATATTTTATGAAATCGTGAAATCATTATCTCTACAACATGATTATACTTAGTCATATAATCACTCATTCCGCATACAATTTAAAAATATGAGGTTTGGGGAATATGATAACAGAAATTTACCCTTTACCTAGGTCAATAGAGTCCCACAAAGATGGAATCATACAACTTTATTTATATAGGAGATGATTTATCCCCACATACAACATATTCTAGTAGGTTAATCCAACAAAAACCTATTTACTTTAAGACATACAAGTGGATTAATAAAATGGAGTGGTCAATTGATTGGATCCAATGTTAAGCCTCTAAATAGTTCATAAAATCATATCAAATTAGAAAAGTGACGTGGAAAACCAATGGAAAACCCTTGGTGAAAATAATTTTACATTTAAAATATGTGTTACAAATGGTTCATTCCAATGTGAAATCCATACATTTTAAGTTGACTTATTTGGTATCCACTATGGTAGCTATCCATAAATTGTATCATACCATTGGTTTGTGTGTAATTATATAACTTTCACCACCCCATAGGTCATTGAATCCCTAAAAATATAAAGAAGTGGTGGTGCTGGGATCATGAAATCTATTATCTTTATGGTTGGGGACATTTTTACATCCTCTTACTAAGTATTTCAATTTTTTCTAAAATATTTGGTCCCCTTTGACAGCTATTACCCACACTATTCATATCATTAGGTGGAAAATATCTATCACTCAGGCATGATCATTATGGATAAATGGGAACTCCTTCTGGATCACTATCTAAAAATTTATTCTTGGGGAAAACCCTATTGAAAATTTTAAACCCCATAACGTTCATAAAATGAAGAAGCGCAATAAGATATGATATATAAAAGGGGATGTTGATGTGACTTTAAATATGATTATAGGGAATAAAGAATCAATCATTTATTTAGATGATGATTAAGTTACTCCTACTAGATATGATTTATTAAAGGTTATATTTTATAATATGGTAGAGGATACATGCTAAGTGATGGGAAGTAATGCATGTAATGAAGAAACATTTTCCTCAGATATGGTTCACAAGGAGACCCATGAAAAAGGCATGTGGAGCTAACAAAAGTGGAAGACATAGAACATGGATGTAGTGAATATATAGTTTCTAACCACAAAATATTATTCAAATAAAGATAAATGGAATGTCGGGGATAAATTATTCTCACAACATGAAGTGGTTGAAGTCTGATTCGATAAAGATTACATGGCACAATATGAGTATGAGATAAAAAATCTAAAATAATTCAATTCATAATTACATAGGTTAAATCTTCCTACTATGTGAAACCATAAAAAAGTGAATTTTTCTCCTCCCACTCAACAATAAGGTGTCAGTAATCCAAAATTTACTGAGTCTAACCATAAGGATTTCTCTAGGTAGAAAAACCCAATTACGTTATCATAGTAATTGATGTTGACTAAGAATTTCCACAACTACCCAAATAGATAACCTCATTTATGGAAATTTAATTAGTTTTAGATTAAATAGGTAATAAATTACCAATATATGTTGGGAAATCACATCCAGATTCACCTACTACCCATGTTCAGGGTTCGACTAAGATAATGTTGTCTCCGGAGCTCTTCAACTCCATTGAGTCTCTCAGATCATTAATGGAATCCATAAAAGGATGGAAGACCCCAATACATTAAAAAAATGATACCCTAATGGGGTTTATGCCACTCTGCCTAGGCCTAGCATTATGAATCCTGCCTTCCAAAATTCAATTAGAGTATGAGATCCATAGAATTAGTGGATGTATTTTATTCCATTGCATAGAATTATGGTGGGAATAAGTTATCAATGATTGGTGGGAAAACATATGCCAAGAAGACCAGGAGTTAGGCAAGCCTACTCCCAATAAAATAAATTAAAAATTAAAGAGTAAAAGTTGAAGATCAAAGAGATGTTCTATAAAGGAGGGTATAGCACTCACCACGATAATCATCCTAAACTAGGATACTACAAAACTCAGGTGATATGAAAGACCTAATCAAGCTCAACTCTATAAATTTCACTCTTATAGAGAGAATCCACAACATGATTTGACTCATGGAAGACATGTATAACTATAAGTGAAAGTGACAATGCAAGTTGGAGGCATTTAAACCAAGTCAAAAACATCTTCCAGGGAACATTCCTTGATCGATCTCTAAGGATCTGAACTTCAACAGAAGAGTTTGACTCAAGCCACAAGTCATGCCAGCTATACTGAACAACAAATCTAATTACCTTTATCATAGCCTAGAGCACCGCTTCAATTGCAAACCCATTACCAATGAAGTGTAAGAAACATCCTTTGACACAACCTCTGTGATTACGGAAGACTCCACCGCATCCGGAGGGTCCGGGGGTGCCAGCAGCCTCCTTGTCAACATTGACCTTCAACCATCAAGAAATAGGTGGAATCCATCAAACATGTTTCATCATCAACAGTTTCCTTTCCCTTCCAGTAACCCCAGGAGATCTCAACAGTACAATATTTGATACATCATTACTCATCGTTCTAGTGTGAATACTGGAAGAACTATGGACCGCACGATGAATGGACATAAAACCAGCATGAACCAAGGGTACCAAATTGTAGAATATCAAGTCATTTCTTGCCTTCCATAAGAAGGAGATAAAGCTGGCCACGACTGCTGAAATAATCCCATGAACCTATTCGCTTCACTTGGCCTAGAAGATGGATTGTAGCTGCTCCCCAAACGAAAGCATATATTCCATATGAAAACTATGGAGGGACAAAAATTCTACTATTATAAAATTCTTCTACTTAGGTGAATCATATTTTGGGAAGACCTTAATTATTAATTGTGTAACGCCCCGACCCCAGTTACCAAGAGTCAGTGCGTTATTACATAACATTTCCAGGATAACAAAAGATCAAGTCTCGAATGTATGATTATTTTAGTAGCCTTGGATGTACTAGATACATTCATAAGGTTTACATTACATCATAAATGGAAAACTAAAACAAAATTGTTTCCATATAAAATACTGAGATCCCATAAACTATCCCTACAGGTCAGTCATAATAAACGTTTTCACATCCTGGGTAAAATAAAACATATAAAGGGGTGAGCTGAGATGCCTAGTAATGATAACACTATAGCAGAAACATTCATAAATGAGCATAAACATTTAATGAAATGTATAAAACTAAAACAAAATCCTTTTAAACTTAAACTTCAACATAATATGGAAGTTACAAAATCAAAATAATGCAATTTACATACTCACATTGATGTTCTACTAGTTGAATAATCACATGCAATATCAACAGCCACTTTTATAGTGATTGAATGCATAATGACAGACTTTCATAACCACATAGTCAAAGCCTTGTGCTAAGACTACAAATAAGATTTTGTTAAGGACTTGTTACAAGAAACTAGTTTGTCTCATGTGACCTACCAATGCATCGAGGAGATATTGTGGGCTCCATCCATCACATAATAAGTCCAATGCATTCCTCAAATGAAAAGGTTTAAACATAACATAAACATTCATATTAAAAATGGCATACGAAATGTCAACACTTTATCCATAAACCATGAATGGTACGAAATAACACATCCACAGTTAAACATATTACAAAACTTTCAATACAATATGGATGTTTCGTAACATAATAAATCAACTTCAAACAAACTTAAAATCCATCAAAGGATGTTGACATAGATGAAATCATAACCTTTTTAGAGAAACACCTCTTTTTATATTGAAATCAATTGAAAGTCACGTAATTAAAAAAGAAATCATTTATATTTGAAAATATTATTACATGATTTTAAGGGATGTTTCGACGATGTTATAACAGTAGAAAATAGATGCACTCTCCATATAAGTTAAACAAATACATTCTTACATTAATTTTGTCAAAAAGGTTATAAAGGACATTTTTTGGAAAATGACAGAATGATTCCTTTATAAACATCTTATAAAAGTCTAACAAGGGTATAAATGACTTTAACCCATAGTCTATAAAATAGTAAGAATGTTTTGAAACACATTTTTGAGAAACATGGATGTGGATGATAAAGAGGTCCTAGTAGATAATTACATATAAACAACCACGGATAATGAAGAGTTTGTGAAATTAACCCTTACCTTGTACTTTTCCTTGGTCGAGGGTAGGTTAAACTCTTGTATAATTATGAAATAATTGTTATTATATTATTCAAGAATCATATATATTAATATGATATCACATATGATCTTTTAACAATGATTTGTTAATAATATCCTATTATTATCGTCATTTCGTGTGTTGATAGATTCGCTTCCCTTTATATTCATTGTTATGTGAGTAATATTTGTTATGGATGAGATGCATCTTATTCATATCCAGAATGATATCAAGTCATTAAACAGTATTTTAAATCATCAAATGAAAATTAGTCTTGAATGGATATGATGGGGAACAAATCTCATCGCGTTCGTGGAGACGGTAATCCATACGTATGCACGAGCGACAATATAATTCATAAAACAATATATAATTGGTTATAATATCATATATAAAGAATCATTATCATGTTAAATTTATTATTTACATCAATTTCACATCATTATTATACCCATACATATAATAATGTATTGAATAACAATTACACCACGACGTGGAGACGGTAAACGTACGTATGCACGTATGGTTACATGTCATTCAAAGGATGGATAGAATAATGAATATGGTTGTAAAATATTTATAATAACATCAAAATATGTAGAAGATATTGGACTTATTATTTTATATTGGAAACAAAAAAGAAAGTGGAAGTGGAAGAGGAAAGAAACTTGAAAGAGGTGATAAAATATTTACCTTTTCTTCAAATTTTCCTTTTGATTTGATCAAAAGGGCTACATAAGTTGGATTTCGGAATAAAGTACGGCCTCTAGGATAAAGGTAGGATAGTTGATATGGTATTTGGGCAGGGTATTTCTGATCAAAATGGCTTTGAAGGTGTGAATTGGAGAGAACGGGGAGTCCCTTTTATAGGAGGGGTGAGGGGAACCTTAGAAACATCTAGAAATATTATTTTATATTAAAATATTTTTCGGTTTATAATGGCTCCAAAATAGATTATATAAAAGATAATGTGGATATGGGTCGAAACCCACTCAACCAATAGGTTTTATACAAGTTTGGGTCACTATATTATATTTATCTTTTAGATTTAACTTTTAGTTAAATAGTTTGACATTTACCATGTCTCTTTGTATTTTTATATTATATTGTTAATAAAAATACTATATACATCCAAGAGAATCCCAAGTTGTTCATTAATTATACAACAATCATTATATATTTCTTTGGTCTAAAACTTATATTTTTAGGAATATAATATTTATTAATAATATAATTTTTTTTAAAAACTCTTTTATGTCAATTTTGACACTATTTGGTATTTCTTTTTCTAAAACCATAATAGAAATATTACATAATCAAAATTCATCTAACCACCCCAAAAATTTCATATTATCGAAGATAATTAGTGGAATTCATATAAATTCTCAAATTACATTTATTTAGATATTTCTAATATCAATTATTTTTATATTTCCTTAATTAGGTAATTACTGCATCATCATTGTGTCATAAGTAAAATATATTATTTAATGTCTAAAAAATATAAATAAAATTCCATTATGTATAAAATCGTTTTGTCTTTCTAATGAACCTTTATAGTCGAATTTATCTTATGTATAACCCTATATTAAAAGTATTTTAGTTATTAAACATTGAATTTAACACTTTTAACTCTTCTTTGAATTAAATACTAATAAATGTCATAATCTAATCCAAGTGGACCTAAAGGATCATATTTTATTCATAAGGTTTTTTTTGGTCTAATTACACTTATCAAATAGAATTAGGACATGTGTTAGGGTAAGAATAATATCATTTCTACCATTAATTACCCAATTTACTTGTAAACGTGGTAAATAAAAGTAAAAAAGTTACTATTCACAAAAAATTATTTTCATCTTGTTGAACCACTTTTTACATAATAATATCAACAGTGTGTCTCGGATTTTTTAAATTCAACTCACAAAAACGGTAAAATTGTGTTTTATGTGAATTCGCAAATTCTCTTAGGAGGTGGGTAAAAGATCGTGAAAAGTTCCAGAAAACTTTCATATATCTAAAATTCTTATAAATTGACTCCAATGAATTACATTAAAAAAATATAGGTATTTTTTATTTATTTTGACCTAAAATACATTTAAATAAAATAAATAATTATTTAAATAAAAATTCAGTTTTAAACTATATCTCAGTGTTTTGCACTATTCATCAAAAATTGAATGTTTTCATAAAAATTCGAATAATTCACCCTAGGCTAATTTCGATTTTCTGAATCCAAAAATGAAAAACATTCTGAAAGTTAACATTTATAAAATTTCAAAAAGTGGGTATTACTATTCATAACGGCTATTTTGATTTGTTTTAGTGTGTTATAACTCAAAGATGCATACAACACATGCTATTATATTATTCAAAGAGAAGCGTACTGTGGAAGCTTGGGCTATTAAATTTTCCCCTCCTTCAAATAATTTCATTCTCGAAATTTCTGGAGTATTACTACATAAAAAGAATCGGTTGGTTCTTCATCATAATTTCCTTGGGTTCCCACGTTGCCTCTTCCATCATCTGGTTTCTCCATTGAACTTTTACTAGACGAGTTTGTAACGTACCGGTTCTGGAAGCCACCTAGAGGCGCCCCGTACCCGGTTGGTCATATGGCCTCAAGCGCATTTCCCCAAATTCCAGAGTCTTCTGATTATAAGTGAGGGCCTTGGGTGTGATAGTGGGGAAACTATGCCCTCATTGGAAATTTACACAGTGGAAGTAAACACAGAATACAATAGCGGAGGCAGTAAATATCCTACAAAATTAAACAGTGGAAGACTAAAACGATATACAACTAGAGAACACATGTATATATATGAAATGATGCACTATACATTTGTGTAGGAAGCAGCAAAACAAGTCACAATGTTGAATACAATACTAAACCAAAATACAAAAGAAAGACAAAAGTTAACTCCTCAGCATCGCCAGCCTCGGCTTGGTCCCATGCTCTCCTGCTCCATGGAAATCAAGTACTATAAGTTGAAGGGCGCTTGCCCTTGTCTACACCCATAACAACATAGTCTGCTTGGGCCCAAAAGCATGGCCCAAACAGGGTTTGAGACTAAAATCCCAGTAGGCAACCACCTGAAGATTTGTGCCTAACAGTCAGTGAGTATATGACAAGTAATAGTGTAGTATGCAGTAAACAGTAATAGTAAACAACATGCAGAAATCAGTAAGTTGTATAAATGATGATACACATCAGTAATTAGATCCATAGAACAACAAGTAGCAGAGAAGCAAACAGAATACCATAATAGGAACCCCTTTGGGAAGTACTCATAGCCAACACCTCTGGTCCTATCCAAGAAGTACCAACAACCCTCTGGGAAGTGCACTCAGCCTATCCCCTCTGGTTTGGTCCTATGAAATTAAAAGACTCTCTGGGTAATCTTGCTCGACCAATTCCCCTTATAGTCTAGGGTAGTCAGGGACTCTCCGAGGAAGATCACGCGGTCTAACCCTCTTATAGCCCCAAGGTCTAGAAACTCTTAGAGAAAGCTCGCTCGGTCAATTCCTCATATAGTCTCAGTTCTATCACATACTCTCTAAGGTAGCTCGCTTAGTCAATTCCTTCTCTAGCCTGGAATGGTTTTAAATAAAATCAAACCAAGTAAAGACTCTTTTAGAAGCTCACTCGGTCTACCATCTTGTAATCTATAAAATCCAAGACTCTCTAGGAAGCTCACTCGGTCTATCCTCTGTAGTCTATAATTTATAAGACTCTCTGAGGAAGCACACTCGGTATATCCCTTATAGTCTATAGCACAGGTTCTCACGGTCCCGTGCCAGTCAGTTCATAATAATGTTATAAGTCCAATGCATACCTATAGAGTGACTTGGGTAACCAGTCTATAGAATAACAAGAATGTACAGAAACAAATTCCATCCTACGGTCACAAGGCATAGAAAATAGGAATAACGGCCAAAGTCTAAGAAGACCCAGATGTTTTAACAAGAAAAAGGCATGGGAAAAACATCCAGGCATAGTAATTATCCACATAAATGATCAAATTACCTCTACACAAGCATACAAGAAATGCAGGAAAACAACAGGGTCAAAAAGGTAAATATGCAATACCCTATTCATGGGTATTGGTGGAATTTGCACAAAAAAACTAAAAGACTTCAAAATTTAAGGCACAAACCACCTACCGTGATTCTAGAAGATCAAAATACTAGAACCACGAGGCATGATTCTCCTTATAACATCATAGATCTATGAAAATGCACAAAAAATTCAACCCATGATAACTTGAGAAAGAGGGAAAATCATGGAATGAAACTCAAGAAGAAGGAAGAGATCCCTGCTGCTGTTCCAATACAATAGACAGTGGTCAATTCGGAAAAAAATAGAGGCTTGGGGGCTCGGAGGATGTTCACGGCCATATGGGTCGCTCTCAGTCGAGGAACCTGGAGAAGAAAGTGTTTTTGTGGATTAGGCGCAACCCCGGTTCGTTTAATGAATAAAAAGAAACTACACGGTGTGTACTTCTAGGGTACATGGAGTGTACATGGCCTTTCCATAATTTACTTTAAGCAGCCTCCACATCACCCCTACACACTATGTGTGTGGCCCGGAGACGGCCAACAAATGGCCTGGCGCTACATCAAAGTACACGGCGTGTACTCATAAAGTACACGGCGTGTACTTTGAAAATTTCCAGTATTTCCTCTTTTTCTCGAAAACGACCAGAAAAGGAAAAAAATACCTGAAATGAAGGTCCGGGTTCTTATAAACTTCCACCCTTAACTAAATTCATACCCTTATTTCCCTAGTGAGGCGTAGAAGAAGAAACCCCGAATAGCTCTGGCCACTACGATCGTACATCGGCCTCCCTCTCCCAAGTCTCATCCTGTACTCGCTTGTGCTTCCATAGCACCCATACAAGAGGAACATACCAGCCACAGAAAACCTTCATACTGTGATCTAAAATCTAGATAAGATACTCCTCAAATGATGCAATTTCTTCAAGCTCAACTACCTCGGGTAGAAAGACATGAGACAGGTCTGAAAAGTATTGTCGGAGTTGAGAGACGTGGAAGACGTCGTGCATTACTCAGTACCTCTAAGGTAACTGAAACCGATAAGAAACCGGCCCAACTCTATCCAACAACTCAAATGGCCCGGAGTACCATGGTGAAATCTTACCCTCTCTCTGAATCCTCTCGTGTCCCGACCTCGGTGCGACATAGAGGTAAACATGATCTCCGACCTCGTACTCCAGAGGTAGTCTCCACTGATCTGCATAAGACTTCTGTTGAGACTGTGCTGTAGCCATCCTCTTCTGAATCAACTATATCTTCTCTGAGGTCTCCTGAACAAGACGAGGTACCAACAAAACTGCGTCTCCTGCCTCCAGATAGCACAAAGGTGATCAACATGTCCTACCGTACAAAGCCTCGTATGGTGCCATCTGAATTGTCTCTTGAAAACAGTTGTTATAGGAAAACACCACAAGAGGAATATGATTCTCCAAGAACCTCAAAATTCTAGAATTCAAGCTCGGCGCATATCCTCAAGAACTTGGATCACACACTCGGACTGGCCATCTGTCTAGGGATGGTATGCTGTACTCAAAATTACCTGTGTACCCAAATCCTTCTGAAGCCCTGCCTGAACTAAGAAGTAAAACATGCATCCCTATCTGAAATAATGGAGTGTGGAACTCCATGAAGAATAATAATCTCTCGGATGTACAACCACCCCAGCTCATCAACACTGAAGGACTCCTTCATCAAAAAGAAGTGAGAAACCTTCATAAGCCTGTCGATAACAACCCAAACAACATCACTCCCTCAAGGATACCTTAGTAACCCAGTAATTAAGTCCATCGCAACATTGTTCCACTTCCACTCAGGAATGGGTAACTGCTGTAAAATCCCTACTGGTCACTGATGCTCCGCTTTCTCCGGATAACATGTAGAACATCTCATGAAAAACCCAGTAACATATTTCTTCATACCTGGACACTAGTACTGGCAGTGTAGATTATGATACATCTTGGTGATGCCAAGATGAACTGCCCAAACTGAAGAATGAAAATCCTGCATCAGTTCCTCACGTATGCCTACTGGAACCCATACACATCCCTGGAAATGCAAGACCTCATCCTCGCACACTGTCCACCCAGGAAGAGGGTCCTCTCTTGACACACCCTCCTGCAAGAGTAGGCCTTCTGAGTCTGATAGCAGCCTCATCCACACCTGATCAAGAAGGGTAGAGGTAATAGCTACAGAAGATAGGCAAGTCTACCCATGTTTGTCGTGCACCTCCAAATTCATCTCAGAGAATAAATACATAAGCTTCCACTCACTACTGGCCTCCTAAACTTTCTGAATCTGAGTTCTCCTACTCAACACATCAGCCACTGCGTCTCCCTTTCCTGGCGTATAGGCAAGATCAAAGTCGAAGGACTAAAGATACTCGACCCACCTACACTGTCGTAGATTCAGATAACTCTAAGTGAAGATGTATTTGAGACTCTTGTGGGCGGTGAAAACCAAAAATTTCTCTCCCAAAAGGTAATTTTCTCCAATAGTATAAGGCAAGAACAACATATGCTAACTCCATATCATGTGTTAGGTAGTTCCTCTCATGCGGTCTCAACTGTCGAGACCCGTACACAGTGACTCCTTGTCCCTACATAAGCATAACTCCCAATCCGATACCTGAAGAATCATAGTAGACTGTATAGCTCTTGCCTGGATCAGGAAAGACTAGAATCAGTGCTTATTTCAATCTCCCTTTCAGCTCTTGAAAGGCTGACTCACAGGAATATGACCATATGAACTTCGCACCATTCTTGGTCAGACCTGTCAGCAGTGCTGCAAGGTGTGAAAAGTACTATATGAAATGCATGTAGTATCCATACAGCCCTAGAAAAATCCTCACCTCAAAGAAATTATTCGGATTCTCCCAGGAAACTACCGCTCTCACTTTTTCTGAGTCTACTGATACTCTTGTCTCTAAGATAACGTGACCCATGAAGTGAATCTTATCCATCCAAAAGTGGAATTTCGAGAGATTAGCATATAACTAATGCTCTATCAATGTACTTAGAACAATCTCAAGATGGGTAGTGTGGTCGTGTCGAGTGTGAGAGTACACCAAGATGTCGTCCATGAAAACCACCATGAAAGAATCCATGTATGGATAGAACACTCGGTTCATCAGTGCCATAAAAACCATTGGTTCATTTGGGAGACTGAATGGCATGACCGTATACTCGTATAGACCATACCTTCTCCTGAAGGCTGTAAGAGGTATATCCGATGTTCTAACGTGCAACTAATGATTACCAGACCTCAAATAGATATTTGAGAACACTCGGGCTCCTCGAAGCTGATCAAAATGGTCATCGATCCTCAAAAATGGATATCGATTCTTGACTGTCAACTGGTTCAACTTCTGATAATCCAGGCAATGCCTGAGGGTGTCGTCTGCTTTTCTCAAATAGGACAGGTGAACCCCAAGGAGATTTATTGGGTCAGATGAAACCTTTTTCTTGCAACTCCTCCAACTTCTTCTTGATCTCCTGAAACTCATGTGTAGCCATCCTATATGGATTAATGGACACCTGTGCCGCTTCTGACACGAGGTCAATCGAGAAGTCTACCTCACGCTCCCGAGGCAAACCTGAAAATTATTTTGGGAAGACATCCCTGGAAGGATCCACCACTGGAGGAATGTCTAACTGCAAAGTCCCCTGGTCATCCAGAGAGAGACTGGTTATCTGGGCGGTAAATCCCCCTAGCCCATGATGCTCTAGTCCAGCTCTACCCACCTAGACATCCCACTTGCATTTATAAAGAAAAGATCCACCCTATGGTGATATGAAACTCACCTTGTGGCGATAGCATTCTACGACTGCCTAGAAGGGAACTAACCAGTCCATACCGAGAATGACATCATAGCCTGTCATCTCTAGAACATAGAAGTCCCACAATAAGTGACTCCCTGCAACCTCAAGAGGGCACTCTCTACACTAACGTACACTATATGTCATCATTCCCTACAGTGTATCAAGAGTCAACATGCCAGCAGACGAAAAGTTACAGAGCTCAAGGCTCAACACAATAGCAACAGAGATAAACCTATATGAGGCACCAGTATAGAAAAGAGTTGAAGATAAAACTGAGGATACTATGATCGTACCTCGAACTGTAGTGGCGCTAGGATCCTACTACTGATAGGTCTGCTCCTTGGCAAATGTCTGAAATGTACTGCAGCCATGTGCCCCTAGCTGTCCACTCTTAGCTGATCCACTCTGTTGTCGCTGATAGCCTGGTGACTGACCACCACGACCGCGACCTCAAACTCGGCCCAAATGGCCGGAAAAACTATAGTTCCCAGACTGGTGAGAAACTGGTGACACATCTCCTATACACAGGGTCATAGAAGAACCCCTACCACCAGCTGTAGGCAATAATATCTGACAAAAATAATGAAGATGTCCATTCTTTCCGCAATATTGGCACTCCATCGGGTCTTTATGACACTGAGGCCTAGTTTTCCCACTCCTTCCGCACAGGTATCATACTACCCGGCTGCCCAAAGATACATTCCACCTACCCTGATCTCCTTGAGCAGAATCCATGTGACGCTTCCTTCTATCAGTAGGAGGAACACTGACTCTGGATGTCAAACCGCCCTGGCTCACTGCTCCAGAATCTATCAGATTGTGCTCAGTGATCAGTGCCTGGTTGATGATAGATGATATCAAAGTCAACCTAAAGATATTCACCTGGGAACAGATCTCTTGCCTGATACCATCCTCAAACTTCCTAGAAAGGAACAACTCATCACCTACTGGAATCGGCGTGAAGCACTGTAGCTTGGTAAAACAAGACGAGTACTCCCTAACAGAAAGAGTACCTTGATCGAGACTCATAAACTCCTAGGCTCGGTCAGCCCTCAAGGTCTCCGGATAAATGTAATCATAGAAGATGCACCAAAACTCATCCCAAGTCATACTCTGCTGGTTCCCTGACTATGAGATCACCTCCCACCACCTCATGGTGGTGTCTTGGAGAATATAATTAACAAGATTTACCCTTTTCACTAGAGGTATCTCCAGGTGTTCGAAGATCGTCATCATGACCTCTAGCCACGACTCTAGAGCCTAGGGTCCTCCACCCCCTGAGAATGTAGGAGGATGCTGATGCTGAGAAACCCATGTCAACTCAGCCATCGACGGGGCAGGAGGTGGTGCTCCCTGAAAGGTATGAATTAACCTCAGGAAGTCCTCCCTGAACTGCGCATAGGTTCCTGCAACAGGTATAACTGCTGGTGCCAATGCTGGAAGAGCAGGTGGATCTTCAGGAGGATCTACAGGAGATCCCTGATTGGCCATATCTAGTGTTTGATCACCATCTGGCATCTGACGTACAACCGGAGGACGTCTCAGAGGCATAGATCTAAAAGATCAAAAGCACACCTTAGATCAGGATTACCAAAGACAGAGAACAGAAGAGCAAAAAATGGGAATAGGGGAAAATAAGAAACAAGTTATACAAAACACAACTACACGGTGTGTATAAAACTACACAATGTGTCCTCTTAAGCCAGACACATGGGCATGTACCTCTACCACCTCTGGTCGCGTAACACCCCCGACTACATGGAATGTTATCCCCACACATGGTGTGTACTTGAACTCCACTCCCCTTCATGAGTCTCTTTACATGACTAACCCACACAGTCCTCTTAACCCTAGACTACACGGTTTGTTCACTAATGACACATCATGTACCCGAAAAGGTTTCGGTAGCCTGAGTTGTTAGTTACACGGCCGGCTACACGGCTGAGTCTTACACGGTGTGTTCCGAACAAACACGGCGTGTATAAGAGAGATAACATCGTCCCATATTGTTTGTGACACGGCTAGGTACCTAGATCAAGGCTACACGGCGTGTTCATACCAAACACAGCGTGTACTACATGAGCTTCCCCGACCCGTTTTATTAGTGACATGTCCGAGCACATGGATCACTACTACACGGCTTGTAACTATCGTACACGACATGTTCCTAAAAACATTTTCACCACCCCGTGTTTCTACTCACACAGTCAGTGACACGATTTAACACTAAATGACGTGTAGTAAAGTACACGTCGTATATTCTGGGGTTTTCTAGGAAGTAGCTCAGAAACTCCACCGATGCCCAGAAAACATTGAAAAACAAACATGGAGGTGACAAATTCCGATCCGTGGGGGGCCATACTCCCCAGGAATCATAGTTTGGAATCTCCTACATATCAAATACAAGGGAAACAAGTCAATGATCTACCAAAATCCAATTCATGAGGGACCATAACACCTCAAGAATCAAAATTTGGCCTTTATTTAAGTAAAGGTACAATAAGAACAATTTCTCTATCAAACTACAAGGATTCTATCAAAGCATCTATCACAACAACATGCATAATCGACACAACATCTATCCCAACAACATGCAATTGCTAATGCACCCCAGATGGCATGGAACAAATGCATGTCATGTGATTTATAATAAGTGCCTATATGAGTCATGAGATAGCATACCCTCATCTCATAAGGTTGCGACAGAAATAGAACCGCAATAGCACACCAATAACAACAAAAGGCATGTGAATCACTCTAGGTGAAATCATATCAACCGTAAAATCTCAAAACCAGAAAACTACAATAAACTAAGTAGATTGGATTTTCCCTTTGCACGGGTTAGCTACTCCCGGGCACAACTTATTACCAAATACCGAATCTATCCTATCCATAGCTAAAGGATCCAAACAGTAAATCAAGAGAAATGAATCCCTTTGATACAACTTTGTAACATCTTGGTTCCGGAATCCACCCAGAGGCACCCCATACCCGGTTGGTCACATGGCCTCAAGATCATTTCCCCAAATGCCAGTGTCTGCCGACTAGCAGCGAGGGCATTGGGTGTGATAGTGGGGAAACTATGACCTCATTGGAAAAGTACACAACGGAAGTAAACAAAGTATACAATAGCGGAATCAGTAAATATCCAACAACAATAAACAGTGACAGACTAAAACAATAAAAAACTGGAGCACACATGAATATATATGAAATGATTCATGATACATATATCTAGGAAGTATCCAAACAAGTCACAATGCTGAATACAATACTAAACCAAAATACAAAAGAATGACAAAATGTAACTCCTCAGCATCGCATGCCTCGGCTTGGTCCCATGCTCTCCAGATCCAATGAAATCAAGTACCAGAAGTCGAAGGGCGCATTCCCTTATCTATACCTACAACAACATAGTTTTCATGGGCCATAAATCATGGCCCAAACAGGTTGTGAGACTAAAATCTTAGTAGGAAACTACCATAAGATATGTTCCTAATAGTGAGTGAGTATATGACAGGTAATAGTACAATAAGAACTAAATAGTAATAGTAAATAGCAGGCAGCAAACAGTAAGTAGTATAAAGGATGATATATAATAGTAATCAAATCCATAGAACAACAAGCAGTAGAGAAGCAAACAGCTAACAACAACAAGAACCCCTCTGGGAAGTACTTGCATCCAACCCCTCTGGTCCTATCCAAGAAGTACCAACAACCCTCTGGGCAGTGCACTCAGTTAATCCCCTCTGGTTTGGTGATTCAAAATTACAATACTCTCTGGGGAAGCTCGCTCGGTCAATTCCCCTTAATGTCTAGGGTAGTCAGGGACTCTCTAAGGAAGATCACGCAGTCTAACCCTCTTAGAGCCCCAAGGTCTAGAAACTCTCTGAAAAAGATCTCTCGGTCAATTCCTCGTATAGTATCTGGTCTATCCTAGACTCTCTAAGGAATCTCACTCAGTGTAATGCCCCGACCCTAGTTACCTAGAGTCGGTGCATTATTGTGTAACATTGGAATGATCACAAAAGACCATGTCTCGAACGACTGATTAGTTTAGTATCCTTGGAAACACTAGATACATTTATAAGTCTCACATTACATCATAAAGTAAAACAAAACTACAACAACATCTTCTCTTCATATCCCATCACACTATCCTTGCAGGTCATTGATAATATACTTCTTCACATCCTGGAAAAATTAACACATTGGAAAGGGTGAGCTCAGATGCTCAGTAAGGATAACAATATATCGGAAGCTTTCATAAATAAACAAAAACATTTAAGGAAAAGTATAACTAAAACAAAATACTTTTAATCTTAAACTTCAACATAATATGGAAATATTAAAATGAGATAATTCCATTTACATATTCACATTGATATTATACTGGTCGAATAATCACATTCAATATCAATAACCACTTTCATAATGATGGAATGCATAATGCCAGACTATCAAAAACACGTATCCAAGGCCTCATGCCAAGACTACAAATAAGATTTTTCCAAGGCCTTGTGCCAAGACACTAGTTTGTCTCATGAGACCTGCCGATGCATCGAGGATCTATATCAGGCACCATCCATCACTTGCTAAGTCCAATGCATTCCTCATATGAATAGGTTTAAACATATCATAAACTATAACATAATCGTATCACATAATACATGAATAAAGAAAACATATCATTTCCAAATTTTTTATCACAAGATATCAATACAACACATTGATATAATAAAAAAAATTTGAAAACCATTTTCAATACCAAAATGAAAGAAAATTAACACTTGGTATTTATTTTTCATTTAAAAAAATGTTATTGCCTGCAGAGGAAGCCAAAACTCAAATAATGGTCACGGCGACGGAAAAGTCATTTTCACCGCATATGTACGATAAGAAAAACATTATTTTTTGTCGTTTAGTAAAATGATTCATATAAAAAGATTACTTTTTAATAAACATAAAAGTCAAAGGGGTTTATACACCGTATAAAAGAAATTTGTGTATAAAACAAAATATGCCTCAATGAATGGAGATTGAGACGATGTCCCACACAAATGAATTTTTTTAAATAAAATAGATCTATTATGTGTATTCACTATAAGTACACATAAAGAAAGTATAAATACAAGATAGGACATTTTAATATCATGACATAATTTTAAAGTTGGTTATTAACCCAAAGAATGGAAATTGGGTTAAGAAGTTCTCTTACCTCGTGTCCGACTTGACTCTATCGTTCTTTAATATCCTGCATAATAAACTAGAGTTAATTTATATTTTCTTAAGAACCTTTTTCATGTTCATTATTCCTTTTATATAACTTATTACCAGGTTATGAACATTACGTAATTATTTAAGTTAATATATGTAATTTTGTCGATCTTTGGTACTTGAGTCAAAAATAAACTTCTTATAATTACAAGCTGTTCATGTGGTAAAATATCCATTACATACAGAATTATATTCATGATGTAGATATCATATATATCATGTATATCCAGTATATACTTGAGTTTATAATATTACATAACATTTAGTGGTAAGAAATGAAATGCACCATTCATGGAGACGGTAAACCGTACGTACACATGAACGCTACTTTCATTTCTATTTCTTATTTTAATGGAATGAAACATAATTATATAAAGTTATATTATAATTCCAGTATATTATCATATATAATATCACTTAATCCATCCTTTATACATCCCACATATGGAATTAATGATTCAAATCACTTTGAGGGGGCGGTAGTCCGCACTTCCTAAAATGAAATTATCGCGTTTACCCATAATGGAAATCATAAAGGTATTCCATAAATGACAAATAAAGAAGCATTAGGAAAACATAAAAATTATATATATATCATATATGAAAATAGTGTCATCATAATGTCCACAATGAGAGGTGTTAAAAGAATATTGAACAATCATCGTTTCGTGAGGAAGTAATTCACCACCCACAGAAACAGTATGTTCTTTAACCATTAGACGATTGTGTGTGTAAGTGTAAATAAAATACATCTCATAACAACATACTAGTATATTTAAGATAATGGTGTTGTTACAATAGAAAAGAATAAAAAGAGTTTAGGGGATTGGAGAATCTAAATAAAACAAAACAACATTAGAGAAGACATTACCTTTAAATCGGGTAACTCCCCTCGGTTTGAACCAAAATGGTTTCTTGAAGAGCTTTATGCCTAAGGTAAGTCTTATAGGATGAAGGGAGGAATTTTGAGAGAGTATTTGGGCAGATTTTGGCCGAGACAAAAGGCTTCGAAGGTGTGAATAAGGTGGTAGAGTTGGGGGCCTTTTATAAGAGGAGAGGAGGGGCACTCTTGGAAGGTCATGAAATGTTACATTATTATGATGTTCTTTTCGGATTTCAAAGGTCCAAAAATGATATCGTTCGAAGATAAGGTTATAAGGATTAAAAATATTTTCATCCAATAGGTTTTTGACAAGTTTAAGTATTGTATTTTACATTATCATTCCATTTTATTAAAATCGTTAAGTAATGAGGTAATCGCTGCATCATCATGGTGTCATCAAAACATTAATTTATATAATTTATAAAAATTATAAAGAAAATATCATGATTTATGAAATCCATTTATATTTCCAATGAATATTTATAGTCGGAAATTTACCTTATATAACTCAATTTAATAATTGTTTTAATAAAACAACACATGTTTGTGACAATTTTATTTTTACTTTAAATAAAAAGTTATTAATGTCATTTTCTTACCCAAGTTGCTCCATGGGGTCCCCAAGTTGACTAATGTATTTTATGTTTCGGACATGACACATCCAATAAGGTTAGGACAAGTGTATGGGTATTTTCATATTTTTATAATATCATTTTTACCTTAAATTTCACTAATTACCTTTAATCGTGATTAATTAAACTTAAAAGTTACCATTCACCAAATAATTATTTTAATCCCATAGAACCAAATTTTACTTCTTAATGACAACCATGTATGTCGGATTTTTGAAAATCAAATCACAGAAGTGGTAATGTTTCATTTAAATGAAAAATCAGTTTTTTAACTACCACTTTGTGGTTTCACTATTGATCAAAAATTGAAGTTTTTTAGAATAATGCCAAAATTTCACCCTAAGTTATAATTGATATTCCGAATTCAAAAATGAAGTATATTTTAAAAAATTACAAGCATATAAGTTGCATTAATTAATTTTATAATTAATTCTCGCTGTCACAACAAATAGCGTGCTTTTATGAAACAATATATATCAAAAGATTGACAATTGTTTATGTCCAATTTCAAAGTGAAATTAATTCTAATAACCACCATTGGATAAAATGGTAATAATATATTCTAATTATACATTAAAACCACTAAATAGTATAATTTATCACTATAAATTATTTTGATTTAAAAATTTGTTTTTAAGTATTTTTCACTATTCATAAAAAATTGGAAGTTCTAAGAAAAATACAAAAAATTCAACATAGGCTAAATTCGATATTCCGAATCCAAAAATGAAGTCCATTTTGAAATATAAAATATATATAATTTCAGAAACTGGGTATTACTATTCATAATGGCAATTTTTATTGGTCACGGTGTGTTAGAATCTCGAACTTGCGTACAATGCAAGCTATTGCATTTTTGAAAGAGAAGCGTATCATGGAAGCTCGGGGTGTTACATTCTACCCTACTTCAATAAATTTCATCATCTCAATTTGAAATTTTTCATTGAAAATAAAAGGTTGAAAATAGAAAATACCTTTGTGGAAAACCCACATCAGAAATAAGGTTAATAAAATTTAACCTTAATAAGAGGGAAAGGGAAATAAAAATGTCACCACCAAATTAGGATATCGATTTTGAGAAAATTGGTGGCAATTAGAGACATATAATTGGAGGAAAAACGTAAATATTTGTAGGGAGTGATTGAGGTCATCAATCACAAACAAGTGTAAAATTGAGGGCCTCAAAGCCTACAATCTATGTTGATTTAAAATATCATCAGTTCAACAAAACATAAGTTATTAGGATAACACATTTTTTGTTTTAATATCTCTTTACTAAAGATTAAGAATTAATTTATTCATAGAGTAAGAGATAGGTATATATATATATACTTGACAAGTAGAGTTTCAACCTTCAACTAATTTGTACCACAAACTCATCATTTACTCAAAAAGATAATAGAACTCAAAAATATTATATTTATCCTAATCGTACAAAGTTCCAAACATTAACACATATAATTTAGATTAGAAAAACTATTTTTTAATAACCAGGGACTTACTGTAGGCTAGTGGTAGGTAATAAAGGCCTATCACACTATGGTTGTGGGTTCGATTCCGGCAGCTTTGTCTGAAGCGACGATTTATCCACCAACCTATAGGTTTTCCTTTTCCTAAAACTATAGTATTATAATATTCCATAAATAATCTTCATAAATGTTTTAACCTTAAACAATACTACCCAATGTTCAACTTAATCCATTCCAACCTTTATAGTAATCCAAAATACCTCTGTCCAGACTTTTTCTAAAAGGTATCTAAATTCCAAAATTAGTTGTATCATCAGATTCCTCAAACAAAGTAATGTTTCTCTTATTGCCACATAAAAAAATATGATTACCTTCATCATATTAAAAAATGAATTAAAACAACAAGTACTACAATACAATCCTTATATATATCACATTATTCTTATAACCAGAATATAATCCTTGAGTCCAAAAGAACCAATACATTAATTATTCCACATCAACTGTAGTAATAGCTTAATATTGTCCTTGATCCCTTGGCCTTTTCTGAGGTAAATTTCCTTTACACTTAGGACATTCATTTGGATAATTCCTCATTTGCATACAATTGTAGCATTCAACATTGATAGCCTCTTTATTTCCCTTGCAATCACGAGCCTGGTGACCTTTTTCTCAACATTTATAACAAACTCCCATTTTTTTTAGTAAAGTACCGGGGTGATTCTTCCCACAATTATCACATAATGGAAAATCATTCTTTCCGTTTTTCCCTTTATCTGTCTCTTGTTCCAATGTTCTCTTCTTCTCTTGCCATACTTTACTGTCATAAGATTTAGAGAATTCATTTTTTATCTTGATAGCACACGAGACTATATCTTCATATGACGAGTAGGTTTTTGAGACTAATTCTTGACAGAGAAATGGTTTTAACCCATCAATGAAACAGCCAATCTTACTTCTTGGGTTACGTATATAATCATCAGCATACCTCGCTAACCTTGTAAAGTTGGCCTCATACTTTGCGACATTCTCATCCTCCTTCTCCCTTAGACTGAGAAATTGCCTTTCCATATCTTCTCGATGGTCATGTGGAAAGTATTTTTCTAAGAAAATTTCCCTAAACTACCTCCATTCTATACTTGATTCTTCTTTATCTTCCTTTGTGTTTTGAATCAGCGACCACCATTGATCGACATCTCCAGTGAGGTGGTAAACTGCCATGACAACCTTCTCCCTTTCACTACTCCCCAAGGCATGGAATATTTTCTCTATGGATTTTATCCATTGCTCAGCTACTAATGGATTTTTACCCCCATTAAATGTTAGTGGTTGTTGCCTCATGAAGCGGTCTAACATTGATCCTCCACATTGCGGGTCAGGGTGCTCCATACGAGTAAGGTTATTATTCATAACCAGAGTGAGTTGTCCCAGTATGGTGATAAGATGATCAGCACCAGTTGTATCACCAACTCTATTATAATTATCTTGAGCAGTAGGGAAATCCATACATGGAGGGCATGCATTGATACAGTTTCCATTACTTAAACTAGGTTCCATTTCTAAAAAATGTCATAAACTAGATTAGTTTATGAATCAAAATACATAATAACAAACTTGAAAATAACTTAACATAAATTGAACTATTTATGGATATAATCCATAATCATAAAAAAAATCTTTGAGGAAGTATTAACTCATAAACCCTTCACAATGGTTTGTAAAGAAAATGAGAATTATCCTATGCATATCCCCCGAGAGTGTTGTAAACAAGAGTGTAGTAAGGCCCGTTGTCATGCACCAGTTCCGATTTGATTCTACCTCAAAGCGGTGTTTTTGGGTTTTACCCCTAGATACATCTGTGCCAGATCCTCCTCTACCTGCTCGTATCCAGACAAGGATGTATTTCTCAGAAACTCGCAAAATAACTATAATACCAAAATTCTAGGAAGTTATTCTATACAAATCCTCAAAGTCTATCTTAGGGATATGTTCTCTAATCAGAGTTTATCTAAATCTAACTTCCAAGGTTAGTAATAAACTGCCTCTGATACCAACTATAACGCCCCGACCCCAGTTCCCCAGAGTCGTTGCGTTATTTCATAACATTGGCATGATCACAAAAGATCATGTCTCGAAAGACTAATTAGTTTAGTAGACTTGGAAACACTAGATACATTCATAAGTCTTACATTACATCATAATGTAAAACAAAACTAGAAAAAACATCTTGTCTTCATATCCCCTCATACTATCCCTGCAGGTCATTCATAATATACTTCTTCACATCCTGGAAAAATTAAAACATTGGAAGGGGTGAGCTCAGATGATCATTAAGGATAACAATATAGCGGAAGCTTTCATAAATAAACAAAAACATTTATGGAAATGTATAACTAAAACAAAAGCCTTTTAAACATAATCATCAATATAATATGGAAAAATTAAAATGAGATAATTCCATTTACTTATTCACATGGATATTCTACTGGTCGAATAATCACATGAAATATCAATAACAACTTTCATAATGATGGAATGAATAATGCCAGACTATCATAACCACATATCCAAGGCCTCGTGCCAAGACTACAAATAAGATTTTGTCAAGGCCTCCTGCCAAGACACTAGTTTGTCTCATGAGACCTGATGATGCATCAAGGAGCTATAGCGGGCTCCACCCATCACTTGTTAAGTCCAATGCATTCCTCATATGAACAGGTTTAAACATATCATAAACCATAACATAATCGTATCACATAAAACATGCATAAAGGAAACATAAAATTTCCACATTTCAATCACAAGATATCAATACAACACATTGATATAATAAAAGCATTATCAAAACCATTTTCAATACGAAAATAAAAAAAATTAAAACTTGGTATTTATTTTTCATTTTAAAAAAAGTTATGGCTTGTAGAGGAAGCCGAAACTCAAATAATGTTCACGACGGTGGAGAAGTCATTGTCACCGCTTATGTATGACAAGAAAAACATTCCTTTTTGTCGTTTAGTAAAATCTTTCATATAAAAAGATTCCTTCTTAATAACTGTAAAAGTCAAAGGGGTTTATATACCGTATAAAAGAAATTTGTGTATAAAACAAAATATGCCTCAATGAATGGAGATTTAGACGAAGTCCCCTAAAAATATCATTTTTTAAATAAAATAGATCTATTATGTGTATTCACTATATGTAAACATGATGAAAGTATAAATACAAGATAGGACATAATAATATAATGACATAATTTTAATGTTGGAGATTAACCCAAAGAATGGAAATTGGGTTATGAAGTTCCCTTACCTCGTGTCCGACATGACTCGATCATTCATTAATATCCTGAATAATAAACTAGAGTTAATTTCTATTTTCTTAAGAAAATTTTTAATGTTCATTATTCCTTTTATATCACTTATTACCATGTTATGAACATTATGTAATTATTTTAGTTAATAATGGTCATTTTGTCGATCTTTGGTACTTGAGTCAAAAATAAACTTCTTATAATTACGAGTTGTTCATGTGGTAAAATATCCATTACATCCATAATTATATTCATGATGTAGATATCATATATATCATATATATACATTATATACTTTCCTTTATAATATTACATAACATTTAGAGGTAAGAAATGGAATGCACCGTTCATGGAGACGGTAAGTCGTACGTACGCATGAACGCTACTTTCATTTATATTTCCTATTTTAATGGAATCAAACATTATGATATAAAGTTATATTATAATTCCAGTATAATATCATATATAATATCACTTACCTCATCCTTTATACATCCCACATATGGCATTAACGATTCAATTCACATTGAGGGGCGGTAGTCTGCACTTCCTAAAATGAAATTATCGCATTTACCCATAATGGAAATCATAAAGGTATGCCATAAATGAAAAATAAAGAAGAATAAGGAAAACATAAAAATTATACATATATCATATATGAAAATAGTTTCATCATAATGGCCACCATGAGAGGTGTTAAAAAAATATTGAACAATCATCGTTTCGTGAGGCATTAATTCGCCACCCACAGAAACAGTATGTTTTTAACCATTAGACGAAGGTGTGTGTAAGTGTAAATAAAATACTTCTAATAAAAACATACTAGTATATTGAATATACTAGTGTTATTACAAAATAAAAGAATAAAAATTGTTTAGGGGGTTGGAGAAGAAAAATAAAACAAAACAACATTAGAGAAGACATTACCTTTAAATCGGGGAACTCCTCTCGGTTTGAACCAAAATGGTTTCTTGAAGAGATTTCTGCCTTAGGTAAGGCTTCTAGGATAAATGGGGGAATGTTGATAGAGTATTAGGGCAGATTTTGGCCGATCCAAAATGCTTTGAAGTTGTGAATAAGGTGGTAGAGGTGGGGGCCTTTTATAAGAGGAGAGGAGGGGCACTCTTGGAAGGTCATGAAATGTTACATTATTATGAATTTATTTTCGGATTTCAAAGGTCCCAAAATGATATATTTAGAGGATAAGGTAATAAGGGTTCTAAATATACTCATCCAATAGGTTTTAGAAAAGTGTATGTATTGGTTTTTACATTATCCTTCCATTTTATTAAAATCGTTAATTAATGAGGTAATCGCTGCATCATCATGGTGTCATAAAAACATTAATTTATTTAATGTCTAAAAATTATAAAAAAATATCATGATTTAGGAAATAGTTTTAACTTTTCCAATGAATATTTATAGTCTAAACTTTACCTTATATAACCCCATGTAATAATCGTTTTAGTAAAACAACACATGTTTGTGACAATTTTATTTTTGCTTTAAATAAACAGTTATTAATGTCATTTTCATACCCAAGTGGCTACATGGGGTCCCCAAGTTGACCCATTGATTGTCTTGGTCTGCCATGTCTCATAAAATAAGGTTAGGACAATTTTGAGGGTATTTTCATATTTTTATAATATCATTTTTACCTTAAATTTCACTAATTACCTTTAATCGCGATTAATTAAACTTAAAAGTTACTATTCACCATAAAATTATTTTAATCCCATTGAACCAAATTTTACTTCCTAATGAAAAACATGTATGTTGGATTATTGAAAATCAAGTCACATAAGTGGTAATGTTTCAATTAAACGAAAATCGGTTTTTTAACTACCACTTAGTGGTTTCACTATTCATCAAAAATTGATGTTTTTCAGAACAATGCCAAAATTTCACCCTAAGTTATAATTGATATTTAGAATTAAAAAATGATGTCTATTTTAAAAAATTCCAAACATATAAGTTTAATTAATTAATTTTATAATTAATTCCTGCTGTCACAACAAATAGCGTGTTTTTAAGAAATAATATATATCAAAAGATTGACAATTGATTATGTCCAATTTCAAAGTGAAATTAATTCTAATGACCACCATTGGATAAAATGTTAATAATATATTCTAATTATAATGTAAAACCACTCAATAGTATAATTTATCACTATAAATTTTTTTGATTAAAAAAGTTGTTTTTAAGTATTTTTCACTATTCATAAAAAATTGGATGTTCTCAGAAAAATACCAAAAATTCAACAGTGGAAAATATCGATATTCTGAATCCAAAAATGAAGTCCATTTTGAAATATAATATATATATAATTTCAAAAAGTGGGTATTACTATTCATAATGGCTATTTTGATTGGTCGCGGTGTGTTAGAATCTCGAACTTGCATACAATGCAAGCTAGTGCATTATTGGAAGAGAAGCGTATCATGGAAGCTCGGGGTGTTACACTGAGTCAATTCCTTATCTATCCTAGAATGGTTTTAATGAAAATCAAACAAAGTAAAGACTCTCTAAGGAAGTTCACTCGGTCGACCCTCCTCTAGTCTATAAAATCCAAGACTCAATGGGAAGCTCACTCAGTCTATCCCATGTAGTCTATTTTGTATAAAACTCTCTAAGGAAGCTCACTCAGTCTATCCCTTATAGTCTATAGCACCAGGTTCTCACGGTCCCATTCTAGTCCATGCATAATAATCCTATAAGGCCAAAGTACACATACAGAGCTACTTGGCTAACCATGCTACAGCATAACAAGCATCACCAGAATATCATTCCATCCTATGGTCACAAGGCATGGAAAACAGGTATTAAGACCAAAGGCTAACAATACCCAAAGGTCGTAACAAGAAAAAGGCCTTTGAAATACATCCAATCATATAAATTATCCACAATCATGATCAAATTACATCTACACAATCATACAAGCAAGGTAGGAAAAAACAACAGGGTCAAAAAGGTAAATACACAATACCCCTTTCATGGGTATTGGTGGAATTTGCACATAAAACTCAAAATACATTGAAAGGTATGACACAAACAACCTAACTTGATGCTAGGATATAAAAATTCAAGAACCACGAGGCATGATTCCCCTTAGAACTTCGTATATCTATGAAAATGCACAAAACGTTCAACTCACGATAACTTGAGAAAGAGGGAAAATCATGGAATGAAACTCAAGAAGAAGGAAGAGCTCACCACTGCGGTTCCAACACAATCGACGATGATTGATTCAGAAAACAAACGGAGGCTCAGGGGCTCATAGGATGTTTGTGGCCATATGGGTCGCTCTCGGTCGAAGAACCTAGAGAAGAAAGTGTTTTCATCGATTAGGCACGACCCCAGTTTGTTTAATGAAAAAAAGAAACGACATGGAATGTACTTATTGGGTACACAGCCTGTACATGACCTTTCTGTACCCCGCCTTAAGCGACCTCCACATCGCCCCTACACACCGTGTGTGTGGCCCGGACACAGATAGCACACGGCCTGGTGCTGCATCGAAGTACACCGTGTGTACTCATAAAGTACACGGTGTGTACTCATAAAGTTCACAGCGTGTACTATGAAAATTTCCATGTTTTCCTCTTTTTCTAAAAAACGACTAGAAAAGGAAAAACATACATGAAATGAAGATCCGGGTTCTTACAGAGTTTTATGGTTTCTCAACACTTGTTCTCTTGTATCAAGAATATTTATAGGATCATCGCAATAAGATAGATCGGGTTCCAGTTCTAATTCCTCATAGGTGAGTATATGCATTGTGTCAGGCTTGTATTTTCTCAATAGTGATACGTGGAACACATCACGATCTTTGGAGAGACTTGGAGGCATTTCCAAATGGTAAGCTAAAACCTCAATTCGTTCTAGAATTTTGAAACGTCTGATGTACCTGTGACTCAATTTTACCTTCTTACTAAAATGTATAACACCCTTCCATGGAGATACCATCAAGAAATCATAATCTCCTACCTGAAATTTTACATCCTTCATTTGATTGTCAGCATATCTCTTAAACCTTCTTTGAGCTGCTTTGATGTGGTTTTGGATTACCTTCACTACTTCCATCGTTTCATCCACAAGTTCTGGGCCAACGAGTTTTCTTTTGCCAACATCATCCCAATAGGTTGGTGTGCGAAATCTATTTCCGTATAATGCTTCATATGGTTCCATCTGAATACTTGAATGGAAGCTACTGTTATAGGAAAATTCTACCAGAGGTGTATATTTATCCCACATACCTAGAATGACAAGTGAGAATGATATCAACATGTCTTCTAAGGTTTGAATAGTCTGTTCTAATTGCCAATCAGTTTGGGGGTTGTGGGTAGTGCTCAAATGAAGTTCAATATCTAAGGATTTCTGAATAATTTTCAAGAATCTTCATGTAAAATGGGGATCATGATCAGAAAAAATCGATAACGGTACTCCATGAGGTCTTACAAATTCATTAATATGAAGTTGTGCTAAACATTCATGTGGTAAATCTTCTCTTATAGAATGAAAATGTGCTGACTTGGTAAGATAATCAACAATGACCCATATTGAATCATTTTTTCTTGGATTATTTTGTAGTCCCATGAAACATTCCATCGTAATATTATCCCATTTCCACTTGGGTATGGGAAGTGGTTTCATGACTCCTCCAGGTTGGTGCCTTCCAGCTTTCACTTGTTGAAAAACCATATATCTTGACACAAAATCTGAAATCTCCCTCTTCATGTTGTCCCACCAAAAATGTTCCTTCAAATATCTATACATCTTATTGCTACCAAGGTGTATAGGGAAATTGGAACTATGAACATCATCCAACAATTCCCTTTTTATATCAGGTATATCGGGAACACAAAGTCGCTTCCCAAATTCCAAATTCCCATCTTCATACACAACGTCACTCAATCTCCTATCATTCAAACCATTAATCTTCTTTTGAAACTCTTCATCATCGGTCTGAGAACTCTTTATCCATTCTAGTAAAGATGGTTTGGAAACCATTTGAGAAATTATTGATGTTTCCCCTTCCATGGTTATTCCCATATCCATCTTTACTCAATCCATGAAAATAGGATCCCTTTAAACTCTTATATTGTTCAAAACTCCATGATAATTTCTACTAAAAGATTCTGCCACCTTATTTTCCTTCTCCGGGTGGTATTGTATCATGAAATCATACTGCTTGAGTCATTCTAGCCATCGCCTTTGCCTGATGTTGAGATTTTTTTGTGAGAAAATATACTTCAAACTCTTGTGATCGGTATATATCTCACATTTTTCACCATAGAGATAGTGTCTCCAAATATTCAATGAAAATATTATATCTAGTAACTCAAGATCATGAGTAGGATATTCTTTATCATGATTTTTTATCTGTCGTGATGCATAGGCAATAACCATATCATTCTACATGAGGACAAAACCAAGTCCTTTCTTTGAAGCATCACTATAAATAACAACCCCATAATTCCTCGATGGTAGAGTCAATATATGAGCATTGACTAATCTTCTCTTCATTTCATAAAAACATTCTTCACACTCTTTTTTCCAAACAATTTTAACCCATTTTCGTGTGGGCCTTGTTAATGGGTTAGCCAACGGGGAAACATTCTGGATGAAACTTCGATAATAACTTGCTAAACCAATAAAACTGTGTACCTTAGTTATACTCATCGGTGTTGGCCATTCTTGGATTTCTCTTGTATTAGAAGGATCAATGGAGATTCCATCCTTAGGGACAATATGGCCTAGAATAGAAATCTCTTGAAGGTATAATTCACATTTTCTAAACTTCTCATATAATTCATGTCTTCTAAGAGTCCTTAGGATAATGCACAAGTGATTTTCATGATATTCATACCTTTTGGAGTATACAACGATATCATCAATAAATACAACTACAAATTCATCAAGATATTCCTTGAAAACCCTACTCATTAGATCCATGATGACGGAGGGTGCATTAGTCAATCTAAAAGGCATTACAGTAAACTCGAAATTCTCGTATCTTGTTTGAAATGCTGTTTTCGGAATGTCTTCCTTCTTCACACACAACTGATGATATCCAGATCGGAGGTTAATCTTTGAGAACTATTGAGCTCCAAGATGTCGGTAGAATAAATCATAAATGTGAGGTAGGGGATACTTGTTCTTTATTGTTATATCCTTGATCTCCCTATAGTCAATGCACAACCTCATAAATCCATCTTTATTCTTAAAAAAAGAACTAGGGATCCCCATGGAGAAACACTAGGGATAGATCCCTTATTACTAAATTCCTATAGTTTTTACTTTAGTTCTACTAATTCCATAGTGGCCATTCTATAACGGTCTTTGATATGGGCCTTGAACCAGTAATTAAATCAATAGAAAATTCAATTTCTAATTTTGGAGGATGTCCAGGTAAATCTTCTAGAAAGACATCAACATATTATTTCACAATAGGTACATCATCGATTTGAACATTCCTTTCCTCACCCATAGTCATTTCATTATCTTCCTCCCCAATAATTGAATTTAGTTGAGTTACTAGGGGTGGATCTTGATAAGAACTAGGTAGTGACGTTTCTACTCTAATTATAATGTACTCCTTATCATCATCAAAAATTGTAACCTCTTTTTTATTACAATGAATTTTTGCATCATAGTCCAAAAGCCAATCCATACCGAGGATTATATCAAATTCAATCATGGGTATGACGATGAGATATGTAGATAAAGAAAATTTATATGCCCTAATGGGGACTGAATAAAAAAACTTTGTTGCAATGATAGTTCCATTATGAGTTTTGACTAACAACTTCCTTGTTAAATAAAATTGGAAATATCTAATTTTCTTAGAAAACTGGGATGATATGAAATAATGCGATGATCTGGAATAAAATACCTCATTTTCTAAACTTGAGAAAACTATTATATTACCTAGCACCATATCCTTCGGAGCTTTAACCTCACTAGTAGTGATAAAATAATACTGACCTTGATCCCTTGGAATTTTATAAGGTAAGTTCCCCTGACTCATAGGAAATTCATTTTCATAATGCCCCTTTCTCTATAATTTTATCATTCAACATCGATGGCCTCTTTCTTCCCCGTGCAGTCACGAGTTTGGTGGCCTTTTTCACCACACATGTAACAGACTCCTATTCCGTTCAGGAACGTACTAGGGCGTTTCTTCCCACATTTACTTTAGGATGGATATTCAAATTTTCCTTTGTTCCCATTATTTTCATTTCTAGAGTGTTCAGTATATCTTTTCTTCTCTTGCTTTGCTTTAATGTTTTAAGAATTAGATAATTCTTTTTATCTTTTGATAGCACATGATATAATATCTTCATACAACAAGATGGATTGTGAGACTAATTCTCGATGGAGACATGGTTTTAACCCATTAAAGAAATGATCAATCTTACTTCTTGAGTTACATATATAATCTGCAGCATGCCTCTCTAACCTTGTAAATTTACCTTAATACTTTGCGACATTCTCATCCTCCTTTTTCCTCAGACTCAAAAATTGTCTTTCCATATCCGCTCGATGGTCATGAGGAAAGTATTTTTCTAATAAAATCTATTTAAACTCCCTCCATTCCGTATTTTATACTTCCTCATCTTCCTTTGTGCTTTGATTCAATGACCACTGTTGATCAACATCTCCAGTGAGGCGGTAACCTGCAATGACAACTTTTTTCCCTTTCTCTACTCCCCATGGCGTGGAATATTTTCTCTAAGGAATTTATCCATTGCTCAGCTAGTCATGGATTTTTACCCCCAATGAATGTTGGTGGTTGTTGCCTCATGAAGCGATCTGACATTTATCCTCCACGCTGTGGATTAGGGTGGTCCATACAGGTGAGGTTATTATTCATAACCTGAGTGAGTTGTCCTAGTATGGGGATTAGTTGATCAGCACCAGTTGCATCACCTTCTCCAGTATAATTATCTTGAGTGGGAGGGAAATCCCTACATGAAGTTCATTCATTGATACGATTTCCATTTCGTCCACTAAGAACCATTTCTAAACAATGGTATAAACTAGATTAGTTTATGAATCACAATAAATAATTCCAAACTTGTAAAACACTTAACATAAATTGAACAGTTTATTGATATAACCCATAATCATAAAAATGTTTTATTTGAGGATGTATATACTCATAAACCCTTCATAATGTTTTCTAAAGAAAATGAGAATCATCCTAAGCATATCCCATGGGAGTGTCGTAAACAAATGTGTAGCAAGACCCATTATCGTGCACCAGTTCCCATTCGAGTCTACCTCAAAGCGGTGTTTCTAGGTTTTACCCCTAGGTACATCTGTGCCAGAGCCTCCTCTACCTACACGTATACAGACATGGATGTATTTATTGGAAAACTCACAAAATCTCTAAAATACCAAAATTCTAGGAAGTTCATCTATACTAATCCTCAATGTCTATCTGAGGGCTATGTGTTCTAATCAGAGTTTATAAAAATCTATTTTCCAATGTTTGTACTAAACAACCTCTGATACCAACTGCAATGCCCCGACCCCAAAAGCCCAGAGTTGGTGCATTATTACGTAACATTGGCATGATCACAAAAGATCATGTCTCGTAAGACTGATTAGTTTAGTAGCATTGTAAGTACTATATACATTCATAAGGATTACATTACATCATGAATAGAAAACTAAAACAATAATGTTTCCATAGTCAACACTGATATCCCATAGACTATCCCTGCTGGCCAGTCATAATATACTTCTTCGCATCCTGGAAAAAATAAAACATACAAAGGGGTGACCTCAGATTCTCAGTAAGGATAACAATATATCAGAAACTATCATAAATAAGCATAAAAATTTAAGGCAATGTATAAAACTAAAACAAAATCCTTTTAAACTTGAACTTTAGCATAATATGGAAAAGTTAAAATAAAAATAATTCCCTTGACTTACTCACAAGGATATTCTACTAGTAGAATAATCACATTCAATATCAATAGCCACTTTCATAATGATAGAATGCATAATTCCATACATTCATAACCACATAGTCAAAACCTTGTGCCACAACTACAAATAAGATTTTTTCCAGGCCTTGAGCGAAGAGAATAGTTTATCTCACGAGACCTACCAATTCATCGAGGAGTTATAGCGGGATCCACCCATCACATACTAAGTCCAATGAATTCATCATATGAAAAGGATTAAACATAACATAAATATTCGTATTGAAACTGGAATATGAAATTTCAATACTTTATCCATAAACCATGAATGTTATGAAATAACACATCCACAATAAAACATATCACAAAACCTTCAACACAATATGGAAGTTTTGTATCATAATAAATCAACTTCAAACAAACTTAAAATTCATCAATGGATGTTGACATAGATGAAATCAAAACCTTTTTAGAGAAATATATCATTCTATTTTGAATCATTCAAAAGTCACGTAATTATAAAAGAAAACATTTATATTTGAAAATATTCTTACAAGACTGTATGGGAAGCTTCTACAATGTTATAATGGTGGAAAATATCCACACCCGCCGTATAAGTTAAAAAAAGACATTCATACCTAAATTTTGTCGAAAAGGTTATAAAAGACCTTGTTTGGAAAATGACAGAAAGATTCCTTTATAAACATATTTTAAAAGTAAAAAAAGGGTATAAATAACTTTAAACCACAGTCTATAAAATAGTAAGAATGTTTTGAAATACATTTTTAAGAAACATGGATGTGGATGATAAAGAGGTCCTAGTAGATAATTACATATAAACAACCTCAGATAATGAAGAGATTGTGAAATTAAACCTTACCTTGTACTTTTCCTTGGTCGAGGGTAGGTTAACCTCATGTATAATGGTGAAATAATTTTTATTAAATTATACAATAATCATATACATTAATATGATCTCATATATGATCTTTTAACATTGCTTTGGTAATAATATCTTAGTATTATCGTCATTTTGGGTGTTAAAAGGTTCTTTTTCATTTATATTCTTTGTTATGTGAGTAATATTTGTTAAGGATGGGATGTATCTTATTCATATCCAGAATGATATCAAGTCTTTGAACATTATTTTTAATCATCAAATGAAAATTAGTCTTTAATGGATACGATGGGGAATGAATCTAATTGTGTTCGTGGAAACAGTAATCCGTACGTATGCACGAGCAACAATATTATTCTTAAAATAATATATAATTAGATGGTATATAATATATGCAGAATAATTATCATGTTATATTTATTATTTACATCAATTAAACATCATTATTATACCCATCCAAATAATAATTTAATGAATAACAATTACACCACGACGTGGAGACGGTAAGCCGTACGCACACACTTATGGTGACATGTCATTCAAAGGATGGATATAATAATTAATATGGTTGTAACATATTTATAATAACATAACAGTATATATATTATACTAGAGTTATTATATTATAATGGAACTAACAAATAAAGAGGAATTGGTAGAAGAATGGAACTTGAAAGAGTTGATGAAATATTTACATTTTCTTCAGGTTCTATCTTTTGATTTGATCAAAAGGGATCCATAGGTTGGATTTATGACTAAAGGAAGGACACTAGGATGATGTTAGGATAGTTAAGAGGGTATTTATTCATGGGTTGGTCGATCCAAATACCTTTGAAGGTGTAATCTAAATAGAAGTGGGAGTTCCCTTTTAAAAGAGGTGTGAGGGGAACCTTAGGAAATGCTAGAAATATTATTTTATAATAAAATCATTTTCGGTTAATAATGGCTCCAAAATGGATTATTTAAAGGATAAGGTGGGGAGGGGTCTAAAAACACTCATCCAACCGGTTTTAGACATGTTTGGGTCACTATATTAACTTTATCTTTTAGAGTATACTTTTTGTTAAATAGTTTTACATTTACCGTGCCTCTTTGTATTTTTGTATTATATGGTTAATAAACTCACTATATACATCCAGGAGAACCCCAAGCGGTTAATTAATGATACACCTATAATTATATAAGTCTTTTTTCCAAACATTAGATATTTTGGAAATAAATATAAATTACTAATATAATATTTGTTTTAAAAACTCTTTTATGTTAATTTTGACACTATTTGGTATTCTGTTTTTGCTAAATTCATAACAGAATTATTAATTTGAAAAAAATTCATCTAACCAAACCTAACATGTCATATTAACCTATTAAATTATTTTAATTCATAAAAACTCTCAAATTACATTTATTTGATTATTTACAATATCAATTATTTTAGTATTTCATTAATTTGGTAATTACTGTATCATCATTGTGTCATAAATAAATAAAATTATTTATTTTTTTAAAAAATATAAATAAACTACCAATATGCATGAAATATGTTTAAATTTATAATGAATATTTATAGTGTAATTTATTATATGTGTAACCCTATATTAAAAATGTTTTAATTATTAAACCTTGAATTTAACTCTTTTAACTCTTCTATGAATTAAATAATAATAAAGGACATAATCTAATCGACGTGGACCTAAAGGATCATGTTTTATTACTGATGTTTTTTTTGTCTAATTACACTTATCAAATATAATTAGTACATGTGTTAGGTTAAGAATAATATCATTTTACCCTTAATTACCCTATTTACTTTTAACTGTGGTAAATATAGGTAAAAAGTTACTATTAACCAAATATTATTTTCATCTTATTGAACCAAATTTTTCTTATGGATATCAACCGTGTCTCTAGGTTTTATGAAATTCAACTCACAGAAGTGGTAAAATTATGTTTTATGTGAATTCATAAATTCTCCAAGGGGGTGGGTAAAAGACGCTGAGAAGTTATATAAAATTTTTATATATGTAAAATTTCTATAAATTGAATCCAGTGAATTAAATTGAACTTATATAGGTATTATGTATCTATTTTGACATAAAATAAATTTTTAAAAAATATATAATTATTTAAATAAAAATTTGGTTTTAAACTATATCTCAGTGTTTTTCTCTATTCATCAAAAAATGAATATTTTCATAAAAATACCAAAACATTTACCCTAGGCTAATTTTGATATTCTGAATCAAGAAATGAAGACCATTTTGGAAGATAAAATTTATAAAATTTCAAAAACCAGGTATTACTATTCATAACAGCTAATTTGATTGGTTGTGGTGTGTTAGAACTCGAAATTGCGTACAACACACACTATTGTATTATTCAAAGAGAAGCGTACCGTGGAATATTGGGGTATTAAAAATTGTCCCATAAATTAAGATATACGTTAAATGTAACACCCCATGGATTTGGAAATAAATATAGAATTCAATTTTATAATCTAGGCATTAAACACAACTTTACCTCTTCTATGTTTTGAATTTCAAAAAATGGTCATCTAGAGTTGTGTTCAGTAAGTCATTTTGAGTCTGATAGAAAAAAATTGATTTTTGTTGAATAGTAACATACCCTTGTGAATAGTAATATGAATAGTAAAAAGAATAGTAATATGACCATTATGAATAGTAAAAAAATATTATTTTATTTTCTTAAGGAAATAAGATAATGACATATTAATAAGTTTTTCAATGAAAAATAAAACTAATTGCACTTTAAGATTGTTATTTTTCAAATTAACTATGACTTTATTTAAAAATTAAATTAAAAATATATAGATAATTATTTTTGAAAAAATGATTTCACTTTTTAGTTCTACAGGTCGAAAAATGGTAGGGGTGAATTTTTGTGATTTTTCTAAAATACATGAATTTTTCATGAATAGTAAAAATACAGTTTTGAGTTTTTAGCAGTTTAATGACATCATAATGATTTAATAAAGAAATATAAAAGTATGGTGGACTTGGGTATAGTATATTAGGACATGAGGTGTCCCAAGTGGCTTATACCATGGGAAAATACCATGGGAAAGCCCATGGTTTGGAAAAACCCACAAATGAGGTGTCCCTTTGAAATTATTAAAAAATTACCTCTCTTTTTCTATAAGTACCCACTCATCCATTTGTTATATTTCATACCAAATCCCTAATCCTCGAAGCTCTGGAGGTTTTACCTCTCTAGGATTCCTCCCAAGGTGTCCCTAATCCCCCAAGGACCCATCCTTCAAGATCTAGGAGTTATTCTACAAGCTAAGGGAATCCTTCATTATCTTCTTTAAGTTGACACTTCTTTTATGTTAGCTATTTTAAATTCCTTTAAAATATGTTGGGGTTTGATTTTTATTTACTCTTATTACTATCCTTTTAATTTCAATATGATTAGATACCCTTTTGTTCTCATTATTTTATTTTATGAAATTTTAAGTGACGCCGTTAGGATGCCGAATTTTCATAAGGGATCTCTTAACTTTTATTTTATTTTCAAGTTCATCTCTTTTGTTTTTATCTCCTCACCTCCTCTATCCAAATGATCATGGTAACTCCAGTAATATCTATATACTAGATTTATATCATGTTAATGGAATAACCATCATAAATATTCTTACTCCCTAGATTTTATTTTATAAACAAAATCGACGTCCATAAGGTTCTGATTTATAACCTTTGTGGACGACGAAGTTTCATTCTTCAATATATTCTTCATTAATGGTTATGAAACCATATTAATGGATTAAAGAGACTATAATATATGTTTTATAACATAATTAATTTTCAGGAACCATAATATGTACATATAATTAAGTTATACGACAATACTAGTTCATAATAATCCAAATACCGCTGAATAATAAAAGTGGTTATCATATAATGATTTTTCCTCATTACATGTAACAAAATGATTTAAATGACCATTAATAATTATTTATGTTTATAAATAATATATAATTCCAATCCTATAGATTTATAAATTTTTTACATGAATTCCACTACTTAAAAACAAGTGAACCGATTATAAAAATAAATTAAAAAGAACACCCCGAAACAATGAAATTCAATATAATAAAATAGAAATAAGGGTATAAATGAACTGAACAGAATTATAATAAACTAAATACATGTCTAGTAGGTTCTTATATAATTTATTAATATTTATACAATAATATTCCAGGATCTTAAGTTCAATATAGGAACACGTTCAGAGTTAAGGTACGGGTTTTTCCTCCCGAACATCGATTTTCATTCGGGATAATTTCATTGTATAAATACCTCAACAAAATTCTAATGTATTGTCATGTACTACACATATATCCTATTTGAGTATCATATATATGTTTACAAACCAGAATCCTTCCGTGTTTTTTGGATAGTTACACGTTTTAAAAGGAACATTTAAAATTGTTTCAAAAATACAAGACCAATTCTAGGGAATTTCTCAAATTCATACATATTTACAAGGGCACCCTATAATCTGTTTTTGAAAACCATTTTCTTTATAAAATCATTCATTTTGTTATGAAAATAATATCTTACTTCACTTCTGGTTTTATAAAAATATTTTCCAAATGAACTCTTCTTTTCAAAATAAAAGAGTTTTTATCTCCAGAGCTGCTTAATGATTTTATAAGAGTGTTTTCATCTAATTCAACAGTCATGTTGATTCCATGGTATTGTTGGGTATAATAATTAATGAAGTCATATAAGATATTTTATTTAATGGTTTATGACTAACTCTATTGTGGATAATCTATCCTAAAACCATTCACCATATTATTCTGAATGGTTAGTGTTTTATGTTTAATGATTGGGGAAAGATAGTTACATTTCATATGATAGTTTCAATATGAATTTATATGTTGTTTATGTTTGTCCCTGCTCATATGAGGAATTCATTGGACTTATTATGTGATGGGTGGGGACTGCTATAGCCCCTCGATGCATCAGTAGGTCTCATGAGACAAATAGACGTGGAATTGGCCGAGGCCTTTCCAAATGTGATATAGACGTTGGATGAAGCCTTAATAACTATATGTCTTGGATGAGGCCATGAAAAAATTATTCAAGATGTATGTCATATGCACTTCCCTCCTTATGAAGCTAGTTATTGATAGTTCTTGTGATTATTTGACTATTAGAATACCCATGATTATGTTTTATCATGGAATTATTTACTCAGCTCATTTTCCTTCCATAATGTGTTCATATTTATTATTAAAGGAATGTGTTTTCAAATATTCACCATGTCTAAGGTTTATATTATCTTCCGTTATATTTATTACTCTTAATGAGAATTTGATCTCACCATTTCTTATGTTTCATTTTTCATAGGATATGAAGAATTAAATTATGAATGACATGCAAGCATAATATAAGAGACATGATGTTGATAGTGGAATAATTTAGTGTTGGATTTCCTTTCCAGATGTAAATTTGAACTTATGTAAGTAACTTGTTTCAAATAATACTAAACTACTCAGTCCTTCAGGATTTTTGGTCCTTGTATGTATGCCAATGTAATAAAATAAGGCACCAACTCTCAGCAACTGGGGTCGGGTCCTTACAGTTGGTATTATAGGAAGTTTAGTAGATTACTTGGAAACTAGATTTAGAAAATGTAGAATTAGGGAAGAGTCCCTATGTTAGTCTTTGAGGATATACATACAATAACATCCGGGTATTTTGGTAAGGAATAGATTATGTGGATCTTTCAAGCAATACATCATTGTACGGATACGAGAAGGTAGAGGCGGCTCCGGCACATATGTATCTAGGGGTAAAACCCAAAAACACCACATTGAGCTAGACTCGAACGGGAATTAGTGCATGACAACGGGACTTGATGCACTCTTGGTTATGACCCTCCTGGGGGATATGCTTAGGATAATTCAAACTTTCTTTACAAGCCTTTATGAAGGAGTTTAACGAAAATATTCCTCAAAGAAACCATTTTTGTGAATATGGGTTTAGCCATGCGTATGATCTCAATTTTTATGATTATTTTTAAGTTAAGATTGAACATTATTATTCATATCCTAATATAGTGTATTCCATTATATAGATATGGCACCTAGTGGAAGGAATGAAAATCACATGAATGCACGTGTCCCCTGTAGGGATATTCCTCTAATGCAAGACAATAATGTTGGCTCTTGTGCTTTGACTAGTGCTGAGGAACTCATAACTATATTGGGACAACTTACTCAGGTTAAGAATAAGAACCTTACCTGTATGGAGCATCCCGATCCACCATGTAGAGGATCCATGCTAGATCGCTTTATGTGACGACCACCTCCATCATTCAACGATACTACAAACCTGTTTGTAGTAGAGAAGTGGACATGTTCCCTTGAGAAGATATTTCTCGCTTTGGGATGTAATGAAAGAGAGAAGGTTGTCTTGGAATTATATCATCTATCAGGAGATGCAGATCAGTGGTGGTCATTAATCCAAAACACAAAGGAGGAGGAAGAGATAGAAGAGATGGAACAGAGGGATTTTAAAGAAATCTTCTTATAAAAATATTTCCCTCGTGAGCAGTGAGCAGATATAGAGAGACAATTCTTGAATCTAAGGCAGAAGGAAGATACTAATGTTGCAAGGTATGAAGCTAACTTCACAAGATTAACAAGAAATGATGTAGACTACATATGAATTCCAAAGGGAAAAATTGATCGATTCTTTGATGTCCTAAATCCATTCCTCCGGTGGGCACTGGTCTCCAAAAGTTTTTCATCATATGAGGATATCATTTCATGTGCCATCAAGACAGAAAAATAATTCTCGAAGTCTTATGACTTTAAGGGAATAAAATAAAAGAATAGGGATACTAAAAACCATAAGAAAGGAAATAAGGAAACAGGGAAGAAGGGAAGAGATAAATTTCCACCATGTAACAATTGTGGAAGGAAACACCCTGGTACATGCTTAACAGGAAAAGGAGTATGCTACAAATGTGTTTAGAAAGGCCATCTTGCGGGTGATTGCAATGGGAAGATGGAAGTCAATGATGTTCAATGCTATAATGGTGGGTAGATGGGACACTATGAAAATGAGTGTCCAAAATTTCAAGGAAATATGAACCAGAAAATGCCACAGGATTAGGGACAAGCTTATGCAATCACAACTGCAGAGGTTGAAGTTCCTAATTATGTGGTGGTAGGTACTTTAATTGTTTCCTCAAGTTTAGCCAATGATTTATTTGATTCTATATCATCTCATTGTTTCATATCTTCCCAGTTTTCTATGAAAATTAGATATTTCCAATTTGATTTAACAAGGGAGTTTCCAGTCAAAACACCTAAGGGAAGTATCATTGCTACAATGTTTTGTCAATCAGTTACCATTAGTTCATATAAATGTTCTTTATCTGCTGATATCATCATCATACCCATGATTTAATTTGATATAATCCTTGGTAAGGATTGGATTTCGGAACATTATGAAAGAATTTATTGTAAGAAGAAGGAGGATACGATTTTTGATGATGATGATAAAGAACACCTTATCTTTAGAGAAAAATCGTCACCACCTAATTCTTATCTAGATCCACCCCCAGTAGATCAACTAAATTCAATTATTGGGGAGGAAGAGAATGAAACAAATGTGGGTGAGGAAATGAATGTTCAAATAAGGGATTTACCTATTGTGAGTGAATAGGTTGATGTGTTTCCAGAAGATTTTCCTGGACATCCTCCAGAATGGGAAATTGAGTTTCCCATTGATTTAATTCCTAGTTCAATGCCCATATCAAAGACCCCATATAGAATGGCCACTGTGGAACTAGTGGAACTAAATAAATAACTTGAGGAATTGAGTAATAAGGGATTTATCCGCCCCAGTGTTTATCAAAGGGGAGCCCCTGTCCTTTTTGTTAAGAAGAAAGATGGATCTATGAGGTTATGTATCGACTATAGGGAGATCAATGGTATAACAATAAAAAATGAGTGTCCCCTACCTCGCATTGATGATTTATTTGAACAAATACATGGATCTCAATACTTTTCAAATATTGACCTTTGATCTGCATATCTGGGGAAAAAATCCCTCAAGGTATCATTGAAGCAATTTTTAGGTAATTGTGTTTGTTGAAAAAGTGGACATCTGAGTGGTGATTGTTGACAAAGCATAACAATGACATAAAAACTTGTTGAAAAAGAGGATCTCAGGGTGGAATGTCGAGTTCATGAGCTGTGGTCAACGATCCATGTTTGATTCAAGAACGTCGACAATGGAATTGATGATATGGAGGCGGCAGAAAAAGAACAGATACAAGGTGGCACCATTTTCCAGTGATTGCCAAATTTTTGGGCCAAAAAATCGACAAATGAAGAAAAGTTTTTTTGGAAAAGGGACTTGTGTACCATGTACTTGAAGACGTGGAAACTTTCGCGCCATATGTTTTTCAAGATCAGATCATCAAAATATGGCAAAGGGACAAGGGTCGTGCAAGTATTGAGTTGGTCACACAAGTGACTTGCGCGCCGTGAAAGAGACTTGCGCGCCGATGCCTTGTAAGCTTGAGAACATGTGCGAAATTGGTTTTTCAAGATCAGAAGATCAAAATATTGCAAAGGAATGAGGTTCTCACAAGTTTGGAATTGGGTCGCGCAAGTGATTTGCAGAGGAACTGACATGCGCGCCGAGACTTGTGCACCGAAGGTTGACTTGCACGTCGTTACGTAGGGTGGTCAATTTACCTATAAATACTAGACCACCCCTCCTCATTTCCCACTAGAGTTCAACACATTGAATATTCAGAGCTCCCATCATGCAGGTGTAGTGTTCGCGCAGGTGGTGGTGTGTCGCACAAGTGGGACTTGCGCGCCAGTTTTGGAAGTTGTGTTCCAAGTGTTAGTTGCGCGCCTGAGGTGGTTTAGGCGAGGAAGGAAGTGAGTCGCGTAGGTTTGGAGTTGCAGAAGCTTGAGTCATGCAAGTGGTTGAGGAAGACTTGAATGCCAGTTGTGACTTGCATGCCGATACTTGCGCACCGATATAGACATGCGCGCCAAGTAAGGTTGAGTCCCCGACCATATTTTCGGGCCACGTGGAAGCTGGAAGATTGCCCGATACCTTCGGTGCAATGTGAGATTCATCTACGGGTGAAAGATGGAATTCAACAGGGCATCTACATAAAGAGAAATATGTATTTCTTCATGAAAATGAAGATACCTACAAGTCTATAAAATGTGAGTGGATCCTTTCTGCAGCAGTAAGAAAAGGAAGAGGAAGAAGGTGATCCTCTCCACTGGCAGTGATCTAGAGGGAGAGAAACAGGGAGTGACCATTGGGAAAGAAATGAGATGACCCTAAACCATGTAAAGGCAGTGATCTAGAGAGAGAGAATCAGGGAGTGACCCTTGGGAAAGTAGTGAGTTGAACCTAAACCTTGTAAAGGCAGTGCGCCTGGGACAGAGTGACTGTTCCTAAAAAATTGTATCCACATCTAGTGAAGAATAGTGGAATTTGGTACGACCAACAACTTGTCGGCGTATGCTCCTTGAACGTAGCCTAGTGAGGGTGAACCAAGTAAAAATATTTGTGTATGCCTGTTTTCTTCTCATCATTTCATTCAAATCATCATCATCAGTTAAAGAGGAAAAGAATTGATCAACATTAACACACAAGAGAAAACAAAGTGACCCTAATAATCAAGAGGTCAAGATCCAGTGGGGTAGGAAGAATTTACTAAAAAGAATATCCATACCCTGATTCACCCCCCCCCCCCCACTCTCAGGGTATATAGGCCCCTATTTTTCCCAACAGGATATCATCAGTTCAGTGTTAAGAAGGAAGACATTCCGAATACCGCGTTTTGAACCAGGTACTGGCATTACGAGTTTACTGTAATGCCTTTTGGATTGAATAATTCACCCCATGTCTTCATGGATCTAATGAACATAGTTTTCAAGGAATATCTCGATGATTTTGTAGTGGTATTTATTGATTATATCTTTTTATACTCCAGAAGCTACGAAGATCCTGAAAATCAATTGCGCATTATCCTGAAGACTCTCAGAAGGCTTGAATTATATGGGAAGTTTAGCAAGTTTGAAATCTGGCATTAGGAGATTTCTTCTCTTGGCCATATTGTCTCTAAGGATGAAATCCTCATTGATCCTATAATGACAAAGGAAATACATGATTGGTCCGCACCAATAAACATAATTCAGGTACACAATTTTATTGGCTTAGTAGGTTATTATCTACATTTCGTGCATAATTTTCCCCGACTGGATAACCCGCTAACGAAGCTCACACATAATGGGGTTAAATGTGTTTGGACAAAAGATTGTGAAGAATGTTCTGAAGAAATGAATAGAAGATTAGTCAATTCTCCTATATTTACTATACCATCGGGGAATGAAGGGTTTGTTATTTATAGTGATGCTTCAATGAAATGCCTTAGTTGTGTCCTTTTGTAAAATGATAGGGTTATTGCTTATGCATCATGAAAACAAAAAATTAATGATCAAAACTATCCTACTCATGATCTTGAGTTAGCTGATGTAATATTTTCTTTGAAGATATGGAGATGTTATCACTATGGTGAAAAATGTGTGATTTATACTGATCACAAGAGTTTGAAGTATATTTTCTCACAGAAAGAACTCAACATGAGGAAAAGAGGATGGCTTGAACTACTCAAGGATTATGATTGAACGATACACTACCACCAGGGGAAGGAAAATACAGTGGAAGATGCTTTGATCAGAAAGTATCATGGAGTTTTGAAAAAGATGTGAGTTAAAACGGGTCATATTTTCATGGATCTAGTAAAGATTGATAGGGGAATGACCATGGAAGGTGAAACATCAATGCTTCTTTGAATGATTTCCAAACCATCTTTAGTAGAAAGGATTATAAGTTCTTAGGATGATAATGAAGAGTTTCAAAAGAAGATTAAAGATGTGAATTATGGGATATTGAGTGACTTCGTATATGAAGATGGAATTTTGAAATTTGGGAAGAGGCTTTGTGTTCCCGATATACCTGATCTAAAAAGGGAATTGTTAAGTGATGCTCATATTTAAAATTTCCCTATACACCCTGGTAGCACTAAGATGTATAGATATTTGAAGAAACGTTTCTGGGGGGACAACATGAAGAGGGAGATTGCAGATTTTGTGTCAAGATGTATGGTTTTTCAACAAGTGAAATCTAGAAGGCAACATCCTGGTGGAGTATTGCAACCTCTTCCCATACCTGAGTGGAAATGGGATAATATCATGATGGACTTTGTCATGGGACTACCAAATGCTCCTAGAAAAGAATGATGAAACATGGGTCATTGTTGATTGTCTTACCAAGTCAACACATTTTCTTGCTATAAGAGAAGATCTAATACTTGAAAATCTAGAAAGACTATATATTAATGAAGTTGTGAGACTTCATGGATTACCCCTATCGATTGTTTCTGATCCTGACCCACATTTTACATCAATATTCGGAAAAATTATCCAGAAGGCCCAAGATACAGATCTCTGTTTGAGAACTGCCTACCACCCAAAAAATGATGGAAAATCAGAATGGACTATTAAAACATTAGAAGACATTTTGAGGACTTGTTCACTTCATTTTCAAGGCATGTGGGATCCGTATTTACCTCCTGTATAATTATCCTACAACAATATCTTCCATTCAAGTATACAGATGGAACCCTATGAAGCATTATATGGGAGGAGATGTCGTACACCATCTTTCTGGGTTGATGCTGGTGAAAGAAAGCCCATGGGCCCAGAACATGTTGAAGAAACAATGTAAAAGGTGATGATTATCTAGAACCATATCAAAATAGCTCAAAGTAGGAAAAAGAAATATGCAGACAACCGAAGGAAGGATTTGGAGTTTCAAGAAGGTGATCATGTTTTCATAAAGGTATATCCATGGAAGGGTATTATACGATTCGGTAATAAGGTAAAATTAAGTCCCAGGTACATAGGACATTCTGAAATTCTGGACTAAATTGGAGCCATAGCTTACCGTTTGGCAATGCTGCCAAGTCTCCCCAAGGTTCACAATATGTTCAATGTGTCAATGTTAAAAAATTACATGCCAGACCCAACACATGTACTCACTTATGATGAAGTGGAACTTGAGACCGATGTATCCTACTGTGAAGAGCCTATCAAGATTCTTGATACTAGAGAAAAAGTAATGAGAAATCGGATGAATTGTCTGGTGAAGGTTCTATGGAGGTACCATAAGTTAGAGGAAGCAATATGGGATCCTGAGTAGCTTATGTTAATGACATACCTGAATCTTTTTACGTAATATTATATGAATTTCGAGGATGAAATTTTGGTAAAGAGCAGAAATTGTAACACCCCATGGTTTTGGAAATAAATATAGAATTCAATTTTATAATCTATCCATTAAACACAACATTTCCTCTTCTATGTTTTGAATTTCAAAAAATGGTCATCTAGAGTTCTGTTTAGTAAGTCATTTGGAGTCTGATAGAATAAACTTGATTGTTGGTGAATAGTAACATACCCCTGGGAATAGTAATATGAATAGTAACATGAACAGTAATATGACCCTTATGAATAGTAAAAAAAAAGATTATTATTATATTTTCTTAAGGCAATAAGATAATGACATCTTAATTAGTTTTTCAATGAGAAATAAAACTAATTGCAGTTTAAGATAGTTATTTTTTGAATTTACTATGAAATTATTTAAAAATTAAAATAATAATATTTATAAAATTATTTTTTAAAAGAGTATTTCACTTTTTAATTCTACACGTCGATAAATTGTAGGGGTGAATTTTTGGGATTTTTCTAAAATACATGAATTTTTTATGAATAGTAAAAATTTAGTTTTGAGTTTTTGGTAGTTTAATGACATCATAATGATGTAATAAAAATATATAAAAGTATGGTTGACTATGTTATAGTAACTTATGATATGAGGTGTCCCAAGTTGATTAAACCATGTGAAAATACCATGGGAATGCCGTTGGTTTGGCAAAAACCACTAATGAGGTGTCCCTTTGAAATTATTTAAAAATTCCCTCTATTTTTCTATAATTACACACTCATCCATTCGTTTTCATTCATTCCAAATTCATCATCCTCTAAGATATGGTGGTTTTAACTCTCTAGGAGTCCTCCCATGGTGTTACTAAGCCCCCAAGGTCATATCCTTCAAGATCTAGGAGTTATTCTACAAGGTATGTGGATCCATCATTCTCTTCTTTAAGTCGACAATACTTTTATGTTAGCTATTTGAAATTACTTTCTAATATGTTGGGTTTTGATTTTATTTATTCTTCTTACTGTACTTTTAATTTCAATATGATGAGATACCATTTTTTTCTCATCATTTGATTTTATGAAATTTTAAGTGACGTTGTTAGGTTGCCGAATTTTCATAAGGGACCTCTTAACTTTTCTTTTATTTTCATGTTCATCTCTTTTATTTTTATATCCTGACCTCCTGTGTACAAATGATCATGGTAACTCCAATAACATCTATATAATGGATTTATATAATTTGAATGGAATAACCATCATAAATATTCTTTCTCCCTCCCTTTTATTTTATAAACAAAATCGACGTCCATAAGGTTCTGATTTATAACCTTCGTTGACAACGAAGTTTCATTCTTCAATTTATTCTTCCATACTGGTCATGAAATCATATTCATGGTTGGACCATACTATAATATATGTTTTATAAAATAATTAATATTCAGGAACCAGAATATGTACATATAATCAAGTTATATGACGAAACTAGTTCATAATAATCCAAATACCGCCGAATAATCAAAGTGGTTGTCATCTAATGATTCTTCCTCATTCCATGTAACCAAATGATTTAAAGTACCATTAATAATTATTTATGTTCATAAATAATATATAATTCAATCCTAGAGATTTATAAATTTTTTATATGAACTCCACTTCTTAAAAACAAGTGAACCGATTATAAAAATATTGAAAACGAACACCCTAGAACAATGAAATTCAATATAAAACTTAGAAATAAGGGTATAAATGAACTGAATAGAATTATGATAAACTAAATACATGTATAATAGGTTCTTAAATAATTTATTAATAAGTATACTTTCATATTCTATGAGCATCAGTTCAAGAGAGGAACACGTTCGGAGTTAAGGTAAGGGGTTTTCCACCCGAACATCAATTTTCATTCGGGATAATTTCATTGTATAAATACCTCAATTAAATTCTAATGTATTGTTATTGACTCCTCATATATCCTATGTGAGTATCATTTATATGTTTACAAACCCGAATCCTTCCTTATTTTTTGTATAGTTACACGTTTTAAAAGGAACATTCAAAATTGTTTAAAAAATACAAGCCCAATTCAATGGAATTTCTCGAATTCTTACCTCTTTACAAGGGCACTCTATAATTTGTTTTTGGAAAACATTTTCATTATAAAATAACTCATTTTATTATGAAAATACTGTCTTACTTCACTTATGGTTTTATACAAATATTTTCCTAACGAAGTATTCTTTTCAAAATAAAAGAGTATTTATCTCGAGAATTACTTAATGATTTTATAAGAGTGTTTTCATCTAATTCAACACTGTTATTGATTCCATGGTATTATTGGGTATAATAATTTATGAAGTCATATACCATATTTTATTTAATGGTTTATAACTAACTCTATTGTGGATAATCTATCCTAAAACCATTCAACATATTATTATGAATGGTCAGTGTTTTATGTTTAATGATTGGGGAAAGATGGGTACATTTCATATGATAGTTTCAATATGAATGTATATGTTTTTTTATGTTTATCCCCACTAATATGAGTAATGAATTGGTCTTATTATGTGATGGGTGGGACCCACTATATCCCCTCGATGCATCCATAGGTCTCATGAGATAACTAGATGTGGAATTGGACGAGGCCTTTCCCAATGTGATATGGATTTTGGCCGAAGCCTTAATCAATATATGTGTTAGCTGAGGCCATGACAAAATGATTCAGAATGTCCGTAATATGCACATCCCTCCTTATGAACCTAGTGATTGAAAGTTCTTGGGGTTATTCGACTAGTAGAATACCAATGATTATGTTTTATTATGGCATTATTTACTCTGCTCATTTTCCTTCCATAATGTGTTCATATTTATTATTAAAGGCATATTTTTTCAATTATTAACCATGTATAATGTTTATATTATCTTATATTGTATTCCTTACTCTTACTGAGCATTTGAGCTCACCCTTTCTTATGTTTCATTTTTATCAGGATATGAAGAAGTAAATTATGAATGACATGCAAGCATAATTTAGGAGACATGATGTTACTAGTGGAATAATTTAGAGTTGTTTTTCTTTTCCATATGTAAATTTGAACTTATGTATGTAACTTGTTTCAAATAATAATAAACTACTAGGTCCTTTGGGATTTGAGTTCCCTGTATGTATTCCAACATAATCAAATAAGGCACCGACTTTGGGAAACTGGGGTCAGGTCCTTACATTAAAGAAGATGACAATCATTGATCTCTAAAATGGAAGGAAGAATGAAATTAGAGGTTATTTGAATTCATTGATAGATGTAAATGTTTTTACGTAATCAATGTATATATAGATCCCATGAGAGAAAATAAATGAGACTTGTGTAGATAATCTGGTATGTTATGTACCCACTGCTAATCTAATTGATGTACTTAGAAAGATTCTTGTTGTTTTTATTGATTGGAGGACATGTAGAGGAATCCATTTGGTGACCCAAATCTAAATATCTTCTTATGACTATTTTTTCTAGAAAAATTTGTGGAAAATTTATGATGACCACATTCATCTTAAACGATCACTAAAAAATTTTGTGGTTCCCAGAAAATCACTATATCACATGGAACCTCCCATAGAGTGTGAAAAAACAGTAAAATACCATCATCCAAAATTGAGGAAGGAATGATCCCAACCATGAAATAAATACTGATGAAACATAACCTACAATTTTTGAAAAGATAATGTTTCAGGTTAATAAATAAAATCCATGGAAAATAATCACTTATTGTTACCTAATGATTTGATACATAATTAATTAAGCCTTAGTGACCATCCAAAATTTCCTATTTCCACCAAATCTTGTGATAGAATATTCCTAAATTCTTTGTTTTTATGGTAATCCCACCGAAAATGGACGATTATAGAATTGTGACATTGGGAGAACCTATAGAATAGGTATCATATGTTTCCACTATCTAACAATAAGGAGAATACAATTAGAATAATTTCCCAACCTGGTGTGAATGAATGTTGGTTTCCTTTTTGACTCTAAAGAAAATTGATCAAGTTCATTCCATCCTTAGGGAATAATAAAGCCAACTAGTTGTGGCCCCAATTCCCATTACACCTTCCAAATCATTTTCTTCAAATCCATCATCTGGATTTAGGAACAATTAGTGGATGTGAACTAGAGTATAAAAATAGAATCTTTGACTAACTAAAAAACCACAATAAACTGTCATAGATTCCCAAAACCACATTAATTATAGATGGCAACCGCCCCCTCAAATGGTCTCTTAATGGATGAATAATTACTTTTCATCTATTTTAATTTCATCTTCTGAATAAATCCCTTATCTTATGAATAATATGTATATGTACATGATTGACTCACCCATAACCATGGATTCATAGGAATACATTGTTAGGGTTGAGGGATCTTGGGAATACATGACATTAATAGTTCTCAGCATTACCACCACATCTATCAAGGGCCAAAACTAAATAGAGAACCCTTTAATGATCCGAAAATGAACGTGGAGGAAGTTTTTGAATACATTAGTGGTTGTTCAAATCAAATTTCATTGGATGATCTATCAGATGTTTTACAATATAATGCCAAACATTGGAATGTTTCTATGAAAACTAAGCATATCACACATATTCAACTGATTTTTCACTTAGAACAAGGCCCAACAACAATAAATTACATGATATCAAATCCCCAAGCTAATAGAAAATCCCACCACCGGAAATAATGAACCCTGGTGAAAAATTATAATATCATGATGTAGTTGGATATCATCTCTATTAATGTTTTAATCATAGATATAATACACTTTTCAAAATAACTAAAGAAAGTGTGTTTCAAGGCCCTTCAGCGCCCCCTATAATTAAAGACAAATGTTTTTATGGATAAGGTTTATCAAACAGAGGCTTCCCCAGTAGAATTCTGCACATTTTTCTCATTCACAGTCTGTGATCAAAAGGATACCATATATGGGTACATCATACCCCTGTATGTTATTGGCCTGACTCGAAATGTCAACGTTCATCGATCTCTGATTGAAAATACCTAAGGGATAAAATTTTTCCCATACCAAACAATCAGATGCTAGGTATGTGGGGGGAATGATCTTCCTACTTCAAAAATTACTATTCAAGGTCATATAATAGAATCAAAATCCCAATATAAGGATTAAATATATATCCTAATTTAAATACCTCATATTTGACACAAAATTGAAGGTAATATAACAGGACACAGTATTTTATATCCTTTTTATAGTTATGTATCTCCAAGAATGAAAGAGTGCTGTAATAAAACCATTTATTTCTAAAGGTCCCTATTAATGAAGACTCCAAAGCACTATGCAGTGACACTTTTAGAAACCTGTGATTTTATAATATATTCCTTTTAAATTAATTCCGTGTGTTTGACAACTTTTTTCACACAAAACACAAAACCAAAACAAATAATGGTACAGCCATTATAATATATAACTTTTATTTGTGGGTATTATTAAATGTAACCAAATAATGAAATTTTAACAAAAATAAATCTAAAATCAATTATTTTGTAATAATGGAATGAAAACATTCAATTAGTGTAGGGAACTAAATAATAATAATATTATCGATATAAAAACTTTTTTTTATAAAATTTGATATTTGTATAATCTATGTATATTTATTTAAAGAATCAAAATATATAATTATTAAATTTGGATAAGTTATATTATTTATAATAATAATATATTGAAAATAATTTTATTAGTAATTGGTAGAAAAAAATAAAAATGGATTAATTTATAAAATCCATTTTTTCTATAAAATAATGCTTCCTACCGATATTATGTTTTAATATAATGGTATATTTTATCATATTTATAAATTGAATTAGATGAAATGGATTCCTATTTTATTATCATCATATCCAATTTTGGTGTGAATGATTATCTTATATTTTTAGTAAAAAATTAATTATTATCGTTACTTAATAATCATGGTCAATAAGGGTCAAAATTTACTCACATACCACGAACATTATACCATAAAAAATTATTTTTTTAGGATTTGTGGTCATAGAAACATGTTTCCCCATCCTATCCCACCTAATAATCAATCTCCCTTGGAATTCGATTCTTCCTAGTTACTTAACATTCAGTTACAAGAAATATTAAAAAAATTATTTTTAAAAGAGTCCACTTCTACACACTTCAAGGAATACTAGTATTATGAAATTACATTCAAAATTTACTACTTTTACCACTCTAATAGACCTTTTACATTTTCATAATCCTTTGATCTCAATAATTTTTCCTATGTTGTCTAAATCTATGAAATCATTTAAGAGAACAATCAAGTCTTCAACATGAGTAAAACCATCTTCAGAGATTTTTCTACATTATCATCCATTTATAAAAATATTTTTACCAAATTAATATGATAAAATAGGTTTAAATACTATAAAAAGTAATATAATATTATTCTTACTACGATTTTCTATCCCCATCACAACCATTGGAAAAGGAAAATGCCACTCATGTTAGGTATAAAATATCAAAACAATGAGAATCATATTCTATTTTTCATAACTTCCATTTATGGATGGTTCAGATGTAGTATTTAATGAAAAATTATGATTTTATAACATTATTGATATTATGAAAATATTAATGAATATTTACATTAATTTTTTTCTAAAAATCTTATATCATCATCTCTACGTATGTGTGGAGAACCATCCCTATGAAAGAAGTGCTTTATTTTTTTATCACTAAATTAAATAGTCGTTTATAAAATATATTGTATGAATATATCTGATATTAATTATTAATATATTATCTGAATATTATTCTTAAAATATTAAACAAAATTCATTATTCATTTGAATGTATTCTGTAATATCATTAAATTACTCGAAAAAATTTCATCATATATCCAGTTCCCACAAATCATGATGATTGTTACCAAAAAGGGAACTTGGGGATAGGTAAATAGTTGAAAAATTTATTTCAATACATTTAGTAATATGATAATTATTAAAATGATGTCATATAATGGTATTCATTTTTCATTTTATAAAATAAGCATGAAACAATCAAAATTAATAACATTCTTTGATGAAAATAAACATTAAATAACAAATACATGTGTATTGAATGATTATTAAAAAATAGATAATATACGAAATATGAATACCATATTTAAATAAGTTAGTTTGATAGTTTTATTTATCATAAATTAATTTAAAATTCTTTTTTAAATTAATGGAGAAAAATGTATGGGTTTCTTCATCTCAATTTCACTTCATTGAGATATTCTTTATATACAAAAATTAATTTCCTTTATGGTGTATATGCAACACATTGATGTATTTTTAATATAATTTTAATTATACACATGGTATTTTGAAATTTATCCTATTTGATACCATTCATTAGTTTTAATTTTTAAAGGAAACAATGTAGTAATAGTTTCTTTTTAATCTAAATTGTAAATCATGATTTTCATGAATAAATTTCAATATGGGAAAAAATTTTGTGAACTTCACCTATAAAATAGAAACCATTTTATTATAATATGGTTATTATTGGGTTTTTATAAGTACTATCTAATTTCCAATTCCCAGGGTTAATATATACCATACTTGATACTTTAAATTCAAACTGACCCCGCAACATATTTTGGGCAAACAATCTTCATCCTATATGTCCATATTCATTTTATGGATGTACATTTCCATGATTGGATAACTGGTCAGAAAATATTCTATAATTATAAATTTATTACAACAATTGTTTAATTATTTTTAAATTTCAACATATGTAATTTTAACAAAGGTATCCATTATTAAACATTTTTCATATCAACAAATTTTGTTACCATTGGGAGAATTCTTCTTTATGAATATTCATTCATATGTTTAAATTGTATTACAAATTATTTTCAATTATAATGATATAAAAAAGAAAATGGGATATTTAATATTATTTACTAAATGGATTTATCTGATAATCTAAATTTTTTTTACATCTATATCAAAATCCTTTGATATTACATACATTGCACTTAGGATATAATCATATATCACCATCCAACTTCATTCTCGGGATAATTTATGAAAATTTATATGGAATTTTTTATGATTTTGTTTCATAGAATAATTAAATGATGTTTAAATGTAAATGTTATAACACCCTGACCTGAATCACTAGGCATGATCTGAAGTGCGACATGACCACATGTGCTCGTCCCCTTATGCAAGAGGATATAAACAAACTACGAGGATCTAAAGGTTCCATAGAGAGAATATCCCCCCAAAAATAATATTCATTCACCAAAACATAACAACATATATATAATTTCAAATACATATAGATAGAAGATAATATGGTCATAAAATAATAAGAGATTTCATGTCATGTTTGATAATAATAAAACAACTGAATCCCTAATGTGGCATATCAACAATTATAAGCTAGAAAATTGGAGATAAATAAATAAAATATGTTGTGCTAGCTCTCTAAAGTATACCATGGTACTTTTTTTATATCCTAACTCTAATGTACTTGGAAACATGAATCTGGGCCCTTTCCATTCTATAGATCCCTAATCATGAAGTCATCACACACATCTAGATTCCCTTTCATGGTATGAGTATAAAACCTATTAAACACCACCAACGCATCCTTAAAAAATGTTAACTTGTATTAAAATGTGTATATCATGGTGTAAAGTTAAATGAGAACATAATGATACAACCAATAAAATGCCAAGGGAATATGTGCTAACCATGCTGACACACATTTTGGTTGTACCACATCAGTACCATGCAAGCATATTTTCATATGAAGAAACTACATGACTTAGATCATGGTATGTGTATCTATCCCACATTTATGGAAAATACAAGGACCAAGTTTAAGGAATAAAGTTAAACCTAAATTTAATGTTAATTCACACTGATGACCCATGAATATCTATTCTACACTAATTTCAAACACACATGGTAGGCCAAAATAATTGAAACTCTACAAAATCACAACTATATGCCCCACCAATACATCATACATGAAAATGAACGCTCTTCCCAAACTGAATAAAATTATCCCCTTATGGAAAAATAGATTCCATGATATGGGGCTATCCATCCTATATCTATAGTCACAATATAGGATTTATGCCATCCAATCTCCCCCTATAAGGGGTTGACTAATAATATTCGGGTTAATTGTCAACCTGGAGTCTCTAATCGAGGATACACTCTCTATGTAAAAATATACATTTAAGAAATAAAATATAAAGTCTAAATATATCAAAATAATTGTTCCATATGATATAAAATAAAATAAATAAGCCATAACATATCATGTAACACACATGGCATATCAAATATTACACATGTTATGAAACAACCACATATAAGGTGAGACATAGAGAGGAACACACAATCCATCCTAAGAAAAGGTATAATGGTCCACCCAAACATAAAAAAATATATGTTATCATTCAAGGGTATCTAAATGTGGAATATACACACAATCTATGCATTCCAAAAAACACTATAAAATGGTTAAATATGTAAATGACTTTCGAAATTTATCGCATTAATTCCAATTTCAATGATATATCAAAGGATGCTACCGAGATCATACCAACATACGAACATTCACTAGATCAAGACCCGATACACCATAATAGAATTTTTGGAATTTTTATTTAAAATATAGACCATGAAATGGTCTATAATTTTATTATACTCATCCAACAACATCCAACTTCAATGTTAAATCCAGATCCATTCAAGGGACCGAAAACAATTATAAATATATTACAGCTTCAATCCTTCAAAAATTCATGAATAATCCATTAATAATATATGAATTAATATATATTGATATAGTATCCAATATATATTATTTATCCCATGAAAAAGAAGAAATATCTTGAAAGATCAAGTTGAATGGATTACAATGATCATATACCTATGATTCTCCATCCCAAGGTCAATAGATTAATATTATTTTTTGTTTAAAGGAACAATATTAAACAAAAAACCCCCACCAGAGTACCTAGGTGCAATATACCCTGGTAAGAAAGGATTAGTACTGATGTATAGAAAGGTTTCATGTTTAATGTTCATTTTTTGGATTTACTAAAACCATGTGCATAGTTTGGTTTCTTAGTTAACCAAACCATGCACCAACCATGTAAGGATTACTTTCACTTCTAGAAACCCTTGTTTTCTTGATAAATGGCTCAAAAAACCACACACCAATAGTGATTTTTACCTCTATCCTAAATTATACTATTTTTCTAGGGAATATATCCTTTTTATTCCTATCTTTATAGTAAACTTACTCCACCCAATATCTATCTACAATAAGCCATGTAATTTCCTAGGGAGAACCACACAGTTTCTTCTAATAGCCTATGAAGCCTTGAAAACCCACTATAAAATACCTCATACTTAAACTAAGAAAAACAAAAGTCAAAATTACATAATAAAGGGATAAATGTAAGGTGTGGGGTACATAAATATTTTATGGAACATACAAATTTCTTCTTGTTCTCATGGAACACATATTTATTATTTTCGTTATATGACAAGGGGGACCATAATTATATAGCCCTTTAATTCATCAGGTATGTTTTGATATCTCATGTGATAATATGAAATGAAATGGGAAGTGAACTAAATCTACTATAGAACTCAATCCACTATGTTTATGGGAATAAATAATGAACTCATTCCATTGAGGGACATTTTCTAGTATACTATGATGGTCATATATGTTATCATTGAATAAACAAATTATTTTATATTAGTTTCTGTATTTTGAAAGATTATGTAATATTCTTATTATATACTAACATATCTTATGATTTATGATTTGTGATTCTGGACTCATAAGAATGTTATATTTTTTTATGAAAAATACTTATTCTATGAATCTTGGTTTATGTTATATGGATTTTTGGGTATGTTTTCTAAATATTTAATATGTTATCATGCCATTATGATTATATTATGTTCAATTGTTATCATTTATTTATATCTATAGTGTTTAAACATAATGAGCATATGAGATCACCCTTTTATAACTTTTTATTACTCTGCTTATGGAAAAATTCATTATGTATGATATGTATCTGAAGGGTATTATGTATAAAGAACATGTTGAGGATTTTTAATATTATTATTAAATATTTTGTATCTAGTAACTATATACACTAGGGATTTATAGTTTTTGGATTTTTAATGTTTTCATATGTAATGAATAATTATCTAAAATTAAAGTATATTCATGTATGTTATGATTGGGTTACCTTAGGTGGTATCAAAATGGGATTTATTTATCTTTGAAGATTAGGTTAATAATTATTTTTGAATATAATGATTATAAAACATTAGTGATAACTCAATGGATAATTATATGTAAATAATACATCCGAAAAAGTTGGTGTAGTATAGATTCTACAGTTTCATAGAAATGAAATTCATGTATGGATAATAACATGTGGACGCATGATCAAGGATAGATACACACTTGGATAATAACATTGAAAAGGAAAGTTTGGTATTTACTTGATATTAACATCTTTCATGAAAAATAGGCCTGACTACACATCATTTTGGACACTCATGGGGGATATTCCCATGTGATTGATTTGATCATTATAAACCATTATTATGGATTCACGCACATTTTAGGATATTAATTGAGAACATACAAAGAAATATACAATAAAAAACTATAATTGAAAAAAAGATGTTAAAATATTATGGTATAAACATTAATTATGATATGTTTCTTATAATTTTATTATTTTACTTTTAGATGTATTATATTTCATAAAATTCTTTTATTTTTGTAAGTTGATAAAATCTTAAGGAACTATGTAAAAATGCGTGAAGAGGAAAATTTGGTGATTGTCCCATTTAAAAACCAAACGAGATTGGTTCTTGGTCGAAATAACTCATTGAAATATTCTTCCAAAATTATCATTCTATAAATAATACTGTAAATCATGTTGATCCCATGAAATGAATTAATGGAAAACAAAATTGATATCGATTCATTTATGTGAAAATATATACCGTCCTTAAAAGGTTCCCTTAATCCAAATATTTTTTTAGAAATAGTTCAGTGAAACAAATATTATTATTAATTTCTGCAATCATCATTATATGATAAGGTTGTTGTGGATGTGTATTATTTAGATGGTAAAGATGATCAATGGTGGAATCTTATTAGGAATACAAGAAAACAGTAGGAATTTGTCTTTATGGACAAGGAAGTGTTTATTAATTTTTTTTTAAATACAGATTTCTCTTATAATATTTTCACTAAAATGGAGATATAATTCATGGAATTTAAGAATAAGGGTAATGAACCCATTAATACCTATGAATAAAATTGCACTAGAATTTTAAGGAATGATCATGGTTTTGTAATCAACAATTCAATAAAAATTGGTTGATTCATTATAACATTAAAACCATTAATTTAAAATGCATTGGATATAAGGGACTTCTATAGATATTAATAAACGGTTAGATTTTATCTAAATGTAGAAATAGGTAATTAAACTCTCATTAATATTATTGTTTTGTGAAAGGGAATGAAATATGGATATTTATGGAAGTTCAAATGTTAAGAACCTAGTAGGGAAGAATATTAATATCCCTTCTGCTAAAATTTATTATAAAACAATGGGAATAATAATTAAGGGAATAAGAAAATAATTCGTGTGAGTAAAATAAATCCATAAAAAAATTAATTCCAAAGTGATATGAAGTTGTTGGTCAATGATGTTAAGAGAGATAAACCAATTACACGACCCATAGTATATTACTACAATTTCAAAGAGAATGAATATTATGCCACTCAGTGCATGAATCCCAGGGTTAATAAAAAAATAGACCTAAATACCCTAATAATAAAAAGGTTAAAGGGAATCATTATTCAATCACAATAACTAATGTAGGATAAGAGTGTAATGTGGTGAAATGTATGATTATCATATACATTATAAATATAAACTTATTAGATTCTAATTATACCCACTCTTTTGTATTTGGAAAATTTTATAAGGGTATCACACCACCACCTTATTGATTAGATATTTAAGTCTCAATTTAATTAACATATGGTATGATTATGTCATATCAAGTCTATATTTCCTCTCTAATTGAAGATTTTTGGAATTTACTTCCTGTAAATCACATTATTCTTCATCTAGTAAGAATCGATGTAATTTTTGGCATTAATTGACTATATCTATATATATCATATATCAATTATCATGGATGGGAAGTCAAATTTAATATCCAAAATTAACCTATGACCATATATTAGTGTCAAGATGAATATGAGGGTGGCCCAGAAATGAAATTTCCTAAATAATTACCTAACACATGGAACATTGAACCAAAAAAATAATCGTATAACCTTTATAGTATTTATATGGATTTCGGTGGGTATAAACAAGGGTAAAAATATTATTAAATTTTTTTATGAATAAAAATAACATTCATTTTTAATAATTATTAAATGATAAAATCCAATTAGTATAGTTAAATTACTAATAAGATAATTTTATGTTTAAAAATATATTTTCATTGAAATTGCATTCTTATACACTATGTATTTTCTGTTTAATAAACTAAATATATAATTATTAAATGAGGATAATTTATTTATTATAATAATAATATAGTAACAAAAATTTAATTAGTAGTTTGCAGGAAATATGAAAAATAATAATTAATGTATACAGTTTTTCTACAAATTTTTTCTATATATCATATATTCTAATTTAAGAGTTTATTTTATATTGTTAATAAACTGAATTGGTGTATATTGATTAAAAATTAAAAATAAATATGAATATTTTTAAATAAGGTTCAACTTATATTTCTAGTTAAAAATATTTTGCATGATTAATTTTTAATCACGTTTTATACAAAAAAAATGTGTAATTTGAAGAGGATTGCATTTTACTCACATAACAAGTCAGTTCAACATTCTGAAAGTAATTTTTTTGGTTTGAGATTTATGACCACATTTCTTCCCAACCTTTCCCACCTATGTCATCTAAATCTCATGAAATTATAATCTTACTCCTTATGTAACATTAATTTCTAAGGAAATTTCCCTCCTTTTTCACTAATTGAAAGAGGCCAATTCAACATACTTCATACCACACTCTTAGTTTGAAATTAAGTTGATTCTATTAAAATTTTACCTATATTATAGCTTTATTACATGTAAATTTTATTCTATTTATAATAATTTATTCTATGTAACACATTTCTAAGAAATCATTTAAAGGGAATAATCTATCCCTCGATGTGAATAATTCCATATCCCAAGTATCTTTTATATATCTTACTGCTCAAAACCTAATATTACCATTTTAATATAATTAAATTAGTATAACTAATATAATGAAATTTTATTTTATTAATGTTACAACCATTATCTATCACCTTCCCGTACATTCAAAAAAGGAAATCATCACTCATGTTATGTGCATACTAGCACCTCCACGATCAACATGTATGTTTTCAATAACCACCTTACATGGATAGTTAAAATGGGGAAATTCATGAAACAATATGTATTTTATAATATTATTATGATTATAAAAATTTTCATCAATTTATACATTCATTAAATATATTTAAGAAATGAAAATGTCTTCCAAACATATGTGAAAAATACCACTTCCTTGTACAAAGTGTTTTATTTTCATTATTTCTTTAATTAGTTGGTTATAAAATATGTTTTATAAATATATACTATATTGAAGAGTAATATATTTTAAATTTATGGTATTAATATTATTAAACAAAAAATAATGAATATTATCAAGCATCTTTTAATATGGATAAATTATCCAAAATAATTATATTATATATCCCATTCCCACAAAACATGACCAATATATCCATCCGGTGAACATGGTGTAGATACATCATTGAAAGAAATCATTTAAATGTACTTTATAATCTTTTAATTATAAACAAGGTCTCAAGGAAAGGTGTTTGACATTACTTTAATACAACATGCATGAAACAATCAGAATTACTAACACTTGATGAGTTAAATAACGATTAAGTTATTAGTACATGTTTAGTGAATGACTATAATTGAAGAATATAACAAGTATTTTATAAAAATAAGGTTTTTAAATAAGTGATTTATAATGTAATTTTTAATATATTTTCGGTTAATTTTTATTTATTAAATTCAATAGAAAAAGGGATGGGTTTCCCTATATAAATTTCTATTGAGTGAGATATTCTTTTTATAAACCACACAATTTATTTTGTGGTGAATTTAAAACCGATGGATTTTTTATTAATATAATTATCATGAAATATAATGGATTTATGAATCCATATAATTTTATTCCTTTTATGGGGTTTTGATTGAATAGTAACAAACCCATGAATATCAACTTCAAATCATGATTTCCAAGAATAAATCTATATATAGTGGATAATATTTATAATTTTATCATTAAAACCTAAATCATTTTCCTCTCCACTTGTAATTATTGTGTTTTCACATGTCTCCTATAAATTCTGTTTCCCATAGTAAATAATTTACATGATATAATGATTGAAATTGAATCCAAACTCACCTCTTCTTTTCATCCAAGAATCATCCTCCACTATATCCATATCATTTTATGGATTTAATTTTTCATGGTTCAATAATTGATTAATGTAAATTTGTACTATTTTTAATTTCTTCTAAGAAAATAAAATTTTCTTTAATGTTTTACAGACATTTAATTTTAAAAAATTTATCTATTTTTAAATTTTGTCCTTATAAGTATATTTTTCACCTTTATGAGAATCCTTATTTAAAAATATTCCTTTATATTTTTCTAAATTATTTTACAAATGATTTTATTTATTATTTATTTTGAAAATAAAAATGGATATTTCATCTTTTTATCTAATTCAGTTAACCAATAATCATAATAGGTGTTTTTATATATGTCAATATCCTTTGATGATACATATATTACACTTGTGATATGTTTTTATACTACCATCCAACTTCTTTCTCTGGGTGGATTATTAAATTAAATATGAAATATTTCATATAACTTGATACTTTTCGATGATATAGTTACATGATGTTGAAATATGATCATTTTATTATTATTTTGAGACACAGATGTATAGTTTTCATTATTTTACGTCAGACATCAAAATTATTGAGCCCTCTAATACATTGTGTAATGTTTGAGATATCATGAGATAGTATTCATGGGAATGGGGATTAAGCCTAATTCACCCTGGGACAATTTCCATTATTTTCTAGACAGCGTGAATGATCCCAATCTCCTATGGAATGTTTTTAACTATTTTATTGGGGTATTTGAAGTTATATTTGACTGAGGAAATTATTTTCTATGATTATGTGTATTCTATAATAAAATGTTTTGTGTTTATGATATTATCTCTGAGATAATGATTGATTATTTATTCATTTGTACTTTTATGAACCATTAATATATTCAATGAATCACAAGTTATGGTCTATGACTTATTGTTTATGTTTTCAAAAGTAATGATCATGTTTTTATACCCATATTAATATATTATGATCCCTTATGACCATAAATTTATTTCTACCATGTTTTCCATTCATGACCATCCAAGATCATCATTTTTTATATTTACATTTCCCTTTATCATGTCGAAAGGCATTAAGTAGGATATATCTAATAATTGAATTGAAGGAGAAGAACTTATGGGATATATTTAATATTTTTCTTAAATAATTTGATTATATATCTGGTCTCTAAAGAAACTAAACATATATATTCTTGGTGGGTGAAAATTTATATGTGTAATAAATAATCATTTAATGTTATTGAATATTCATATATGTTATTATTGGGCTCCCTTTGAGCTCTGTGATTCCTAGTATATTAAGGACATATTTTATATGTGAGAAATAGAACAACCTATCATAGGAGGTGACACTTTTATCATTTCTAAAAATATTTTTGGAACTAAACTAATAAACAAATAGAGCTTACTTAATAGGGATTATATATTTCTTATTAATATAATTGAGGTGAATACGATAGCTCTAGAGGGATGCTGATGTTTAATGGAATAACTTTCCATAATTTATATAAGGCCCCAGCCATAAACCTTACTTAATCTTGAGTTACTACAAGATTACACATTGAGGATCTTTTCAGGTTTAGAGTTTTATAGAATTAGATCATAAAAGCTACAATACATTCCACATTTAAACAAAGTGGTTACATAAAGATAGTATTCATTTTTTTCCATCAATGGAAACATATTTAAAATAAAACTTGTATTCTTTCTTGACACTTCCTTGACACTATCATCATATAATGTACCTTTCCCTTAACCTGTGAAAAACATTTCAAAAAAATTGGGATGAGCATAAAAAGCTCAGTAAGGGTTATAAAAAATGGAAAGGAAACATGAGTTCATATATACATAATAATGAAATCATACTTTACCCATAAAACATAGGAACATTAACATACATCATCAAATCATGAATAAATCATAGAAATCATAAGACATAAAAGGTAACTTGAGGCATTCATAACATTCTTACGTAGGGAGTAACCCTCTTGGTTAATTTTGGAATACCCACCACAGTATATTCCCTAAATCTCTTCTGAGAAACCTTAATGTTTCACTCCTTCGCGTTACCCAATGCATTAGAGAGCTATATCGGGCTCACCCACCCTTAGTTTATCACAGAACCACCCGTCTTCATAATAATGCCCAAGAACCATAACATAATCGTAGCACATAACTTAAGTATAAAGGAAAGATAACATTCCCACATTGCAATAACAATATAACATTTGAAGATATTGAAATAATGAATCCATTCTAAAAACCATTTTCAAAACCATTTAAAACATTTAATAAAGAGATCTTTGAATCAAAGTGTCCCATACCACTTTGAAGGTTTTAACATTTTAAACCATTAATATCCATATATTTAAATCCTTAAAACCATTTTGAAAACATTCATAGTAACGAGAAATATTTATAAGAATAAATCATTAAAACATTTAAAACGATATTTTAATTAAAGGGTTTTTAACAAAATGAGAGACACTTGAATACAATAATTGAGGAATAACATTTAATCAGAACATTATAATATCATCAGAATAATGGAATTCATGATATAATATTCCAAAGGACAGTATATACACCATATAATAGTGAATTGGTGCATAACGACAATGAAGTCTCAATAGAAATGTAAAATGGGATGAAATCCCCTGTAAGGAAGTTATCCTTAAATTAAGGATAAATCAATCTCATAATTAAGTGTGAAAAATATAAATACACCCAATATAAGCAGATATTAAGTGTAAAACAATCAAAGGTAATTCACACATATTCAAAGGATTATATATTCAAGGAGTAAAAGTTTTTCCCAAAGAATCAAAATTGGGTTAAGAAGTTCCCTTGCAAAAATTTTGACAGCCTAACAGCGTCACTTCCAAATTCAGAAAAAGAGTTTATGAGATATAAAAATGGTATCTCATCACTTGGTAATAAAATTTACATCAAGAAGGATATATACGAACATATCCAAACATAATATTATGTGAATTAAAAGACATAAAAAATAAGTCTTTTAAAAAGAAGATGGTGAAAGGTTCCCTTACCAACTTGGGTAACTTTCGAAACATACAACCCGTGAAAGAAGGAAAATACAACATTGATGTAAATACTCATAAATGAAATTATATTACACAATGAGTAAAATAATGGGCAGTACATACATCACTCAAAGGAAATTGTTGCAAATGTAGCATAAATCTCACGGGAAAAAAAGTGAGATGAAAAATCTCTTACGAAAACTCAGCAGCCTAACGACGCCACTTAAAACCTCCAAAATGGAATAATGAGAGAGAATATGGTCTCTTATAATATTAAAAAAAATACAGTAAGAGTAATATAAAATAATATCCCAATAACAATAATGATGAGCTTTAAAAGGAATGACATAAAGAGTGTACTTTAAAAGAAAGAGAGGAGTCTGATCCCTTACGAAATTTCGGTAGCCTAACAGCGCCACTCAAAACATCCAAAATGGATTGATGAGAGAAAATAGGGTCTCTCATCATATGAACATAAAAATTACAGTATGAGTAATATAAAATAACATCCCAATCATAAGAAATATGAGCTTAAAAGGAATGACATAAAATAGTGTACATAAAAAAAGGAGAGAGGTTGGATCCCTTACATCAAGTCCAACTTGTCTTGTTCGTTTCTTTATATTCCTGAATAATAAACTTTGGTCAATTTATAATTGCATAATGACCTCCTATAAATATTATTATTCAGTTCATATCACATATTTTAATGTTATAAGAATTGGTTAATAATATGAGTTCATATCAGACGTTTTTGTCGATGTTTGGTACATGAGTCAAAAATTGAACTTGTTGGAAAATAATTTTCCATGTAATTATAGGTACATAATATCCAGAATAGTATATATGTTTTTAATATCATATATATCCTGTATATATTCATTTTATACTATTCCATATCATTTGGAGATAAAAATTAAAAGCACCGTTCATGGAGACGGTAGGTCGTACGTACGCGTGAACACTACTTTCATTTTTTGTCATATTAATGGAATTAAAAAAAATGAGAGATATATATATATGTTATGATTATAGAATTATATCCATAATTTAGATGTAATATATTGCATATATATCCATTATATATATGTACTTAAAATATTACATAACATTTTGAGATAAGAAATGAAATGTACCGTTCATGGAGACGGTAAGTCGTACGTACGCATGAACGCTACTTCCATTTCTATTTCATATTTAATGGAAATAAAACATAATGATACATAATAGTATTTTAATTAAAGTATGTTATCATATATAATTTCATTAAATATATCCTTTATACATACCACATATGGTATTAACGAATCAAATCACTTTGAGTGGGCGGTAGTCCGCACTTCCTTAAATGAAGATATCGCGTTTAACCATAATGGAAACCATAAAGGTATGCCATAAATGAAAAATACAGAAGCTTAAGTAAAACATAAACATATTATATATCATATATAAATATAGTGTCATCTTAATGGCCACCTTTGAAGGTGTTATAAGAATGTTGAACAATCATCGTTTCGTGAGGCAGAAATTCGCCATCCACAGAAACAATATGTTCTTTAACCATTAGATGTAGGTGTGTGTAAGTTTAACTCAAATACTTCTTATAAAGACATCATAGTATATTTTAGATACTTTATTTGTTACAAAATAAATTAATAAAAAGAGTTTAGGGGGTTGGAGAAGAAAAATAAAACAAAAGGACACAAGTGAAGACATTACCTTAAAATCGGGTAACTCCCATTGGTTTGAGATCAAAGGCTTCCGTGGGAAGACTTCTGCCCAAAGTGAGGCTTCAAGGTGTTAGATAGGGATGTTTAGAGACAAAATGGGCTGGGTTTGGCCGATTCAAAGGCTTTGGAAGTGTGGGTATGGAGGTAGAGGTTGGGGCCTTTTATAAGAGGAGAGGAGGGGCACTCTTGGAAAGTAAGGAAATGTTACATTATTTTAGAATGAGTTTCAGATATTAATGATCCCACATTGATGAGATTCGAGGATAAGGTGATAAGAGTACGAAATAAACCCATCCAATCGGTTTTGTACATGTGTATGTCTTAGAGTTTACATTATCTTTCCATTTTATTTAAATCGTTAAATAATGAGGTCATCGCTGCATCATCATGATGTCATAAATAATTTAATTTATTTAATGTCTAAAAATTATAATACAAATACTATGATGTATGAAATCTTTTCAGCTTTCCAATGACTATTTATAGTCAAAACTATGACTTGTATAACCCCATGTAAAAATTGTTTTTGTAAAAACACTCATGTTTGTGTCATTTTTACTTTAACATTAAATAAAAAGGTATTTATGTCATTTTCCAACCAAAGTGGCTCCATGGGGTCCCCAAGTTGACCCATGGATTTTCTTGGTCGTCAATGACTCATCCAATGAGGGTAGGACATGCGTCTAGGTCATTTCATTTTATTAAATCATTATTCTTACCTTAAACTAAACTAATTACCTCTAATCGCGATTAAAAACTTAATAAGTTACTATTCAAAAAAAAATTATTTTAATCCCATTGAACCACATTTTTCTTCTTAATTACAACCATGTATGTCAGATTTTTGAAATTCAAAACACAAATATGACAAAATTTCATTTAAACAGAAAATCAGTTTTTATAAGTACCACTTAGTGGTTTCACTATTCATCAAAAAATTGATGTTTTCCAGAAAATTTCCAAAAATTCACCCTAAGATATATTAGATATTCTGAATTCAAAAATTATTTTGATTTTACAAAATTAAAAACATTTAAGTTTCATTAATTAATTTAATAATTAATTCCCACTGTCAAAACAAATAGCGTGTTTTTATGAAACAAAATATATCAAGAGATTGACACTAGTTTTAGTCCGATTTCAAAGTGAAATTAAATTCAACGAACACTATTGGATTAAATGGTAAAAATATATTCTAATTTCACTTTAAAACCAATTCAAAAGATAATCTAATCATATAAATAAATTAGATTAAAAATAGGTTTTGAATTAAAATAAAACATTTTCCACTATTCATTAAAAATTGAACTTTTTCGGAAAAATACCAAAAAATTACACAAAGTAAATTTTGATGTCCCGATTCTAAAGAAGAATTTTATTTTGTCAAATATAACACATAAAATTTCAAAAACTGTATTTAAAAGTGGTTTTCCATCAAAAGGTGGTTAATCGACCTTTTAAAGAATATTGGAATGTTTACGCTTAAAATTGGATTCATTCGCATTTTTAATCCTATAACATTTATTGTAAAGAGTAAAAATATTTTAGAAACATATATAATTATTTTTTAGTTAGTTCTGTTCATTCCCGCCATTACAACGGCTAGGCGTTAACTATCATAATATTATTTTATTATTAGAGTGCAATGAAAGATTCCCAAGAAACTCATTATTGCGTATTGGGTACACCATCGTGCATAGCGTCCCCTTTAAAGTAATATTAATATTTTATTCACAAATATGGATAAATATGGAATTTTCATATTCTTTATTTACCTGGGGTGTTACATCCTTCCCCCCTTTTGGGAATTGTGTCCTCGCAATTTTTTAAAATTGGGCTTGGAAACTTCATTAAAAATCCCACATCGGAACAAGAGTCAGTAAAACAATCACTTTAAAATAAAGAAAGATAAGTACAAAGGTCACCCGAGTTAACCCATAATAGGATTACATGAATGAAAATATGGAAATGGAGGAAAAAAAGGTTCATGTTCTGATGGAGAATGATAGAAAACATGTTTAGGAGAATGTTAACCACAAGAAAATCACAAACTTGTGATGGGTTAAACGGTATTCGATTCCCCAGTAGGAAAAGTTAACAGACAACATTTTTGTTTTATGTTACTCTTCATTGAGGAATTTATTTTTTATCTTAAGGAAACATACCTACTTGTCATGTTGACTTTCAACTTTTACTATATTTCTTACACAAACTCATATTTTCTCAAAAAGATGAGTATTTAGGAAGACTTGTTCACATTAAGTGTACTATAATCAAATTATGGAGGATCACCTAATCCACAGAAGAGAACAATATACTTCCCATATCTTTATAACTTAACCAAAACCAAAACCAAAAAGGTTAGTACAAGATCAGATAATACCCAAAAAGGAAAATCCCTTTTTAAAAAAACAAATCTATTCTTAATCTCCAAAATTTACCAAACAAAACCCAATGTTCAACAAAGACCATTCAATAAACAAATTTTCCATAAAATATTTCAAAGTAAACCAAACTAAGATTGAAACCCAAATATTTGAATGATTTAGTCACATAGTCTTCCAAGTTAAATCGTAACATTTATCTCCAAACAACATCAGTTGCTCCTAAAGTCTCGTATTGAAAAGTAATTAACCTAATCACATGTCCTCCATGATGGGTTAATAAATTTCCATAGATAACCCAAAATCAACTTACTCTTAATTCATAAAATCATCTAACTAAAAATAATCAATTTAACTAACCAGGGACTTCATGTAGTCCAGTGGTATGTGATAAATACCAGTCGCACTTTTGTTGTGGGTTCGATTCCCACAGCTTTTTCCGATGCGACGGGTTGTCACACGATCTGCGTGTTTTCCTTTTTCAAAAACTACATAATTCTTAAAACATTCCCCAAAACGAGATAAAATCTTCAAAAATAATCATAACATATTTTAACCTCAAGTTTATCTCATTCATTTCATTTTACATCATATCATAGAGTAACCCATAATTACCTAAAAAGTAAGGATCATATAAACCCTAATGGTTACCTTAATAATTATTACCTGAACTTCCACATCGAGTTGGCCATCTCGTACAAGATGCATTACAGAACATACCAAGGTACAAGTGGTTGATCACTACTCCTTGATAGTTGTTTTAGTACAACCTAAGTTTCCTTATTGAAAACCCCATTTCATCCATTCTCTTAATCAGAAAACCACCACAGTTTCCTTCAAACCTATTGTCACTTTGGTGCCTGCTAGATCCATCCATGCACTAAAAACAGAAATGTCAGTGTGAGTATATCAACAAAAATATCATGTACTAATGAGGAAGATAACCACTAAGATATACTTACTCATTCACATTATCTAAAACTAGGAATATTTCAGAAATCCTATCCATTATGGTAATGTCACTTATGCTTAGAGGATACCCTACCCTCTAATGTTATCTAAACAGACCTTTGATACCAACTATAAGGCCCCAGCCTTAAACCTTACTTAATCTTGAGTTATTACAAGATTACACATTGAGGATCTTTTCAGGTTTAGAGTAATAGAGAATTAGATCATAAAACATGCATTACATTCGACATTTAAACAATGTTGTTACATAAAGATAGTATTCATTTTTTTCCATCAACGGAAACATATTTAAAATAAAACATGTATTATTTCTTGACACATCCTTGACACTATCATCATATCATGTACCTTTCCCTTAACCTGTGAAAAACATTTCAAAAAACTTGGGATGAGCATAAAAAGCTCAGTAAGGGTTATAAAAAAAATTGAAAGGAAACATGAGTTCATATATACATAAGAATGAAATCATACTTTACCCATAAAACATAGGAACTTTAACATACCTCATCAAATCATGAATAAATCATAGAAATCATAAGACATAAAAGGTAACTTGAGGCATTCATAAAAGTCTTACGTAGGGAGTAACCCTCTTGGTTATGTTTGGAATACCCACCACAGTATATTCCCTAAATCTCTTCGGAGAAACCTTAATGTTTCACTCCTTTGCGTTACCCAATGCATTGGAGAGCTATAACGGGCTCACCCGCCCTTAGTTTATCACGGAACCACCCGTCTTCATAATAATTCCCAAGAACCATAACATAATCATTACACATAACTTAATTATAAAGGAAAGATAACATTCCCACATTTCAATAACAATATAACATTTGAAGATATTGAAATAATGAATCCATTCTAAAAACCATTTTCAAAACCATTTAAAAAATTTAATAAAGATATCTTTGAATAAAAGTGTCCCATACCAATTTGAAGGTTTTAAAATTTTAAACCATTAATATCCATATAAGTAAATCCTTCAAACCATTTTGAAAACATGTATATTAACGGGAAATATTTATAAGAATAAATCATTAAAACACTTAAAACCATATTTTAGTTAAAGGGTTTTTAACAAAATGAGAGACACTTGAATACAATAATTGAGGAATAACATTTAATCAGAACATTATAAATATCATGAGAATAATGGAATTCATGATATAATATTCCAATGGACAGTATATACACTATATAAGAGTGAATTGGTGCATAACAACAATGAAGTCTCAATAGAAATGTAAAATGGTATGAAATCCCCTATAAGGAAGGTATCCTTAAATTAAGGGTAAATCAATCTCATAATTATGTGTGACAAATATAAATACACCCAATATAAGCGGATATTAAGTGGAAAACAATCAAAGTTCATTCACACATATTCAAAGGATGAAATATTCAAGGAGTACAAGTTTATCCCAAAGAATCAAAATTGGGTTAAGAAGTTCCCTTGCAAAAATTCGACAGCCTAACGGCGTCACATCAAAATTCAGAAAAAGAGTTGATGAGAGACAAAAATGGTATCTCATCACATGGTCATAAAATTTAAATCAATAAGGATATATAAGAACACATCCCAACATAATAGTATTTGAATTAAAAGACATAACAAAATAAGTCTTTTAAAAAGAGGAGGGTGAAAGGTTCCCTTACCGACTTGGGTAACTTTCGAAACATACACCCCGTGAAATAAGGACAATACAAAATTGATGTAAATACTCATAAATGAAATTATATTACACAATGAGTAAAATAATGGGCAGTACATACAACAATCAAAGGGAATTGTGGCAAATGTAGCATAAATCTCACGAAAATAAAAGTGAGATGGAAAATCTCTTACCAAAACTCGGAAGCCTAACGGCGCCACATAAAACATCCAAAATGGATTGATGAGAGAGAATAGGGTCTCTCATAATATGAACATAAAAATTACAGTAAGAGTAATATAAAAGAATATCCCAATAACAAGAAAGATTAGCTTTAAAAGGAATGACATAAAGAGTGTACTTTAAAAAAAAGAGAGGAGTCGAATCCCTTACGAAAATTCGGCAGCCTAACGGCGCCACTCAAAACTTACAAAATGGATTGATGAGAGAAAATAGGGTCTCTCATCATATGAACATAAAATTTAAAGTAGTAGTAATATAAAATAACATCCCAATCACAAGAAATATGAGCTTAAAAGGAATGACATAAAATAGTGTACTTAAAAAAAGGAGAGAGGTTGGATCCCTTACCTCCAGTCCAACTTGTCTTGTTCGTTTATTTATATTCCTGAATAATAAACTTTTTTCAATTAATAATTGCTTAAGGACCTCCTATAAAGATTATTATTCAGTTCATATCACATATTTTAAGGTTTTAATAATTGGTTAATAATATGACTTCATATCAGACGTTTTTGTTGATGTTTGGTACATGAGTCAAAAATTGAACTTGTTGGAAAATAATTTTCCATGTAGTTATAGGTACATCATATCCAGAATAGTATTGATGTATTAAATATCATATATATCCAGTATATATTCATTTTATACTATTCCATATCATTTGGAGATAAAAATTAAAAGCACCGTTCATGGAGACGGTAGGTCGTACGTATGCATGAATGCTACTTTCATTTTTTGTCATATTAATGGAATTAAAACAAAATGAGAGAGATATATATATATGTTATAATTACAGAATTATATCCATAATTTAGATGTAATATATTTCATATATATCCATTATATATATGTACTTATAATAGTACATTACATTTTGAGATAATAAATGAAATGTACCGTTCTTGGAGACGGTAAGCCGTACGTACGCATGAACGCTACTTCCATTTCTATTTCATTTTTAATGGAAATAAAACATAATGATACATAATATTATATTAAATCCATTGTGGTATCATATATAATATCATTAAATATATCCTTTATACGTACCACATATGGTATTAACAAATCAAATCACTTTGAGGGGGCGGTAGTCCGCACTTCCTTAAATGAAGATATCGCGTTTTCCCTTAATGGAAACCATAAAGGTATGCCATAAATGAAAAATAAAGAAGCTTAAGTAAAACATAAACATATTATATATCATATATAAATATATTTTCATCTTAATTTTCACCTTTGAAGGTGTTATAAGAATGTTGAACAATCATCGTTTTGTGGGGCAGAAATTCGCCATCCACAGAAACAGTATGTTCTTTAACCATTAGATGTAGGTGTGTGTAAGTTTATCTCTAATACATATTATAAAAACAGCCTAGTATATTGTATATACTTTATTGTTTACAAAATAAATGAATAAAAAGAGTTTAGGGGGTTTGAGAAGCAAAATAAAACAAAAGGACACAAGTGAAGACATTACCTTAAAATCAAGTAACTCCCTTTGGTTTGATCTCAAAGGCTTCCTTGGTAAGACTTCTGCCCAAAGTGAGGCTTCAAGGAGTTATAGAGGGATGTGGAGAGACAAAATGGGTAGGTTTTGGCCGAAACAAAGGCTTTGGATGTGTGGGTAAGGAGGTAGAGGTGGGGGCCTTTTATAAGTGGAGAGGAGGGGCACTCTTGGAAAGTAAGGAAATGTTACATTATTTTAGAATGAGTTTCGGATATTAATGGTCCCACATTGATTTTTTTCGAGGATAAGGTGATAAGAGTTCGAAATACACCCATCCAATAGGTTTTGTACATGTTTAGGTCTTATATTTTACATTATCTGTCCATTTTATTTAAATCGTTAAATAATGAGGTCATCGCTGCATCATCATGATGTCATAAATAATTTAATTTATTTAATGTATAAAAATTATAAATAAAATACTATGATGTAGGAAATCTTTTTATCTTTCCAATGACTATCTATAGTCAAATTTATGACTTGTATAACCCCAATAAAAAATTGTTTCAGTAAAACAACTCATGATTGTGTCATTTTTACTTTAACATTAAATAAAAAGGTATTTATGTCATTTTTCAAACAAAGTGGCTCCATGGTGTCCCCAAGTTGACCCATGGATTGTATTGGTCGGCCATGACTCATCAAATGAGTGTAGGACATGTGTCTTGGTCATTTAATTTTATTAAAACATTATTCTTACCTTAAACTACACTAATTACCTCTAGTCGCGATTAAAAACTTAATAAGTTACTATTCACCAAAAAATGATTTTAATCCCATTGAACCACATTTTACTTCTTAATGACAACCATGTATGTCGGATTTTTGAAATTCAAAACACATAGATGGCAAAATTTCATTTAAACAGAAAATCAGTTTTTATAAGTACCACTTAGTGGTTTCACTATTCATCAAAAATTGAAGTTTTTCAGAAAATTTCCAAAAATTCACCCTAAGCTATATTTGATATTCCGAATTCAAAAATGATTTCTATTTTAAAAAATTCAAAACATATAATTTTCATTAATTAATTTAATAATTAATTCCCACATTCAAAATAAATAGCATGTTTTTATGAAACAAAATGTATCAAAAGATTGACACAAGTTTTTGTCCGATTTCAAAGTGAAATTAAATCCAACGACCACTATTGGAATAAATGGTAAAAATATATTCTAATTTAACTTTAAAACCAATTCAAAAGATAATATAATCATATAAATAAATTAGATTAAAAAGAGGTTTTGAATTAAAATACAACATTTTCCACTATTCATTAAAAATTGATCTTTTTCGGAAAAATACCAAAAATTTACACAAAGTAAATTTTGATGTCCCGATTCTAAAGAAGAATTTTATTTTGTCAAATATAACACATAAAATTTTCAAAAAGTGGATTTAAAAGAGGATCGTCATCAAAAGGTGGTTAATCGACCTTTTAAAGTATATTGGAATGTTTACGCTTAAAATTGGATTCATTCGCATTTTTAATCCTATAACATTTATTGTAAAGAGTAAAAATATTTGAAAAAGATATATAATTATTTTTTAGTTAGTTCTGTTCATTCCTGCCATTACAACGGATAGGCGTTAACTATTATAACATTACTTTATTATTAGATTGTAACGCAAGATTCCCAAGAAATTCATTGTTGCGTATTGGGTACGCCATCGTGCATAGCGTCCCCATTAAAGTAATATTAATATTTTATTCACAAATATGGATAAATATGAAAATGTCATATTCTTTATTTACCTGGGGTGTTACAATTTATATATAGCCAAATTTGTCAGCTAAATCAATTCCGTTGAAAGGTATCGAGGGTTTATCAAGGGGTAGTGTCACCATAGATAGAAATAAACTAGTTGAAAATACTCCCTTATTCACATCAGGGATAGATGAGGTATGCTCATCGTCCTTAATGTTTGACGATACCTCCCCATAACTACATAAAAATGAAACTTTCATCATAAAATATAATAAATATTAGGATACCTACACATTATATGTCATAACCAACATTGGGAAGAAAGTGAATATATCTGTGAGGCCACCAACAGTGATTCCTCTACATCACGAGCCTTAAAATCCACACATACCTTCTCATAAGTCATATAAGAATGATACAACCACACATTTAATTCTAGTTTTTAATGTACCCTTCATATTCTAGTGTCAATTGAATTATAGTTGGGGAAGAAAAGTATTATTTCCTTATGGACTCACAACTAATATTATAGGAATGAATTTATAATTCCATCAATAACCTCAAATAGGTTAATCTTTCTACAAAATAGGATTCACTACCAACACTCGTTAGTGAATCCTTAGACCTGGAAGAGTTATATGAGTATATTTATGTGAAATTATATATTATCAGGATGTGTTCACTATGAATTACATTGAATTTTCAGTATTAAATCTAATGTTAAACACCCATCACAATATCTTAACAAATAGCCATTATAGATTAAAAAAACTTTTAATATGTATTACCCATTTATTTCATCAATTGATATGTTTAGTTTGAAAAAATCATCAAAAAAATTCATCTATGAATATCAGTATTTGAAGAGGATAACAAACCTCATCAATATTATAGATAATAATGTTTCTATTCAAGCCCAAATAGACTTTAGGTACCTCACCATGAACTTATCAAAAGATGAATTCCCATTCCAAATGATTTAATTATTGATCAATGAAATAGTTTTAATTGAATCTATCACCATCCTAGATGGGTAATCCCATTAAATTTTGATTTTAATGGCCCTATATGTTGATTAATCCACAAATTTTATGCTTCCATAAAGAAATATATTTTATCAAGTAATTATAATTCCCTTAAATAACACTGACAAAACATATCCACAAGCCATGTATCATATATTCAAATCCATTATAGGGGTAACCATGGAGTGTTTCATGGATAACATTGAACTAAAATATCAATAATGTTATGATCATGTTGCAAGCCATAAAGCTATTTTAAGAAAGAGTTAGTATAAAAATCATAAAATGATTCATTAAAGTGATATTTCGGGTTGAAATTGGGAAAATTAATGGGATTATTAGTATTCTATCAAAAAATGAAGTCGAACATGAGAAGCCCAAGTAAATTCTTCATATTCCTTAACCACAGAAACTCTTGTAAAAAAAGGAATCAAAATTTATATTTCACACACCAGTAAATACATTTACAATCTCCCATGTAAATTCATAACCAACACTATATTAATGTTTAAAGGGGTTACCTACCATTGGGATTAGGAATTAATGAGAAAATATTTTAACCATGAGAAGTGGCTCCTCCACAAATCATTTCAGATTCCACTAGTTAATGTAAATTACACTTTATTTTATGTGGAAAATATGGTACATTATCTCAGTTCATTAATGGCTTAGAAAATTGATGAATGAAAAGAAACAAATCATTGTTATCTTAGATAAACCATGATAGAATCTCAGAATCGGTATTCTAATATTGAGAACTTTATGACATTGCTATTTTTAGTGAATGATCTACGAAACTATCTCCAAAATCATTAGATTTGTTCATCCCACTTTTCTAACCCATTCAAGTATATCCTCATCCCATAATGTTGAACAATAAACTAGTATGAGGGAAATTTATACTAAACCTTTTTGAAATAGATTTTATCCCTTAAAAGTAGGTACAATAGAACGAATTGACATACTTTCTTATGGTAAACCCGAGAATTTTGTAAATTCTATTAAGTAATGATCTACAAGATGTGGGGTTCTAATCCATAAAAATAACCACAAGTGTGGTAGATATAAATTGATATTTCTTCTTAAATACGGACACATATGTGAATGGAAACCAAGAGATAATTGGGATGACTTAGGGATTTTATTTTTTTAACAATCCATGGTGATTCTAAACTATTATATTTCGATATAAAAATGATTCAATAATAACAAGGTGTAATAGAAATACCTCTTCCATGGTTTCAACATATCCTTGGAGATACTAATGGTGATTTTTAATATCAAAGGCGAGTCAAAACTGGTGATCAATCAAATTAATGGTAAATATGATATCGAGATGGAGAAGATAATCCCTCTACGTGATTATTTTTAGGAATTATTGATATAATTCCCAATTGAAAAAATGATAACTCATCTACAACATTCATAAAATTAGAATGTTGTTACACCCCAAACATATATGGTATGCTTCTCTTTAAATTATACAATAGCTTGCGTTGTACGTAACTTCGAGTTCTAGCACACCACGACCAATCAAACTAGCCATTTAAAATAGTTATCAATAGTAACACCCACTTTTTTAAATTTTATGAACTTTATTTTTTAAAATGGGATTCATTTTTGAATTTGGAATATCAAAATTATCTTAGGGTATATTTTTGGTATTTTTCTGAAAACATTCAATTTTTTATTAATAGTGAAAAACAATGCATTATTGTTCAAAACAATATTTTTATTTAAATAATTATTTTTAATTTAAATTTATTTTAAAATAAAAAAAGATATATAATACCTCTATTATTTCATTTTAATTAATTGGATTCATTTTATCATATGATTAGATATATATAATTTTATTAAACTTTTTAACGTCTTTTACCCACCTTGTTGGTACATTTTCAAATGTAAATAAAACATAATTTTACAGCTTCTATGAATATAAATTCAAAAATTTGAAATATATGGTTGTTATCCGTAAGTAAAATTTTGTTCAGTAGGATGAAAACAATTTTTGGTGAAGAGTTACTTTTCAATTTTATATACCATGGTTAAATGTAAATAAGGTTATTAAAGGTAAAAATATTATAATAAAATAAAATTTCCCCAAAACGTGTCCAAATTCTTTTGGAAAAGTTTTTTTTAAACAAAAGAAACCTTAGGATAAAAATAGGATACTTTTTGATCCATTTGGTTTAGATTAGGACATTTATTATATTTTATTTAAAGATTAGTAAGAAATGTTAAATTTGAATTTTAATAACTAAACTTTTTTAATATAGGGATATACGTAAGATAAAATCTATTATAAATAGTCATTAGAAATATAAAAATATCTTATATATCATAGTATTTTATTTATAATTTTTAGACATTATATAATTAAATTAATTTATCACACAATGGTGATGCATTGATTACCTATTAATGAAATATTAAAATAATTGATATTATAAATATTAAAATAAATGTAAATTGATTCTTTTGATGACATACACTAATTTTCTATGTGAATATGACATGTTAGGGTTGATTAAATGTATTTTTGTAATTTATCAAGTTTTTATGACTTTCAAAAAAACAAATACTAACTGGTATCAAAGTTGAAATAAATGAGTTTTTTTAAAAAACAATATTTTATTAAATGATATAATTTTCCATAGAAATATTTTATTCGAACAAAAAACATATATAATGGTTTTTATGTTATTAATGAACCATTTTAAGTTCTCTTGGAATTTTATAGTAACTATATTAACCATATTGTAGTAGAATACATGAAGACATGGTAAAAGTTAAACTATTTAACTAAGAGTAAAATCTAAAAGATATAGATAATATGGTAACCTAAACTTTTCTAAACCCTATTGATTGAGTTAATTTCAATCTATATACACCTTATCCTATAAATAAATTAAATTGGAGATATTTTAAACTGATATTAATTTTATAAAAAATTAATATTTCATGCTTTCCCAAAACTACCCATCACCTCTCTTATAAAAGGTACTTCTCCTTATCTTAAATTCTCACATCTAAAGCCATTTTTCTCTGACAAAACCTGAAAACATCTCCTCAAAACTACTATAAATTCATCATATAGTCATTAATTTGATCATAAATCCATCCTAAGGAGCCCTTTTGAATAAATAAATAATAATCACCCAAAGAATTGGTAATTATTTCATCACCTCTTTCAAAGATCTTTTCTTTTTATACTTGCACTTTCTTTGTTTTTTCTATACTAAAATAACAACATAAATTACACTATATATAATTGGATGTTATTATAAATATTTTACAGCCATATTAATTATTTTATCCATCCTATTAATGACAATGTCCCCATACGTGCGTAAATACGACTTACCACCTCCACGTTGTGGTGTAGTTTGTTATTCGGCACTTCATTATTCAGATGGATATAATAATGATTATAACTGATGTAAATAATTACTATAAAATTTTAATTATTATGTATATATAATATACCACCCAATTAGATATTATTTCACCATCAATATAATGATATTGTAGCTCGTGCATATATACAACTTACCGTCTCCACGACGCGATGAGATTTAAATCTCAATCATAACCATTCAAGAATAAATTTCATTTGATGATTAAAAACAATGTCTAATAATTTAATATAATTCTTTATATGAATATAATACTTCCTATCAATATCAAACATGACATACATAGAAAAAAATATAAAGGAAAATGATTCAGTTAACACCCGAAACAATGATACTACTAAAATATAATTAACAAAGCAATATTAGAGGATCATATATGGTGTAATATTTATGTATGTTGTTCTTATATAATTTAATACAAATGATTTAACAATTATATAGGATTTTATTATGCCCTCATAAAATGAAATGTACAAGGTAAGGGTTAATTTTACAGTCTCTTTATTATATGATGTTGTTTATACGTAAGTATCTACTGGGGAATCTTTATCATCCACATCCGTGTTTCATAAAAATGTATTTCCAATTTTTTTACTATTTCCATGAATATTGGTTAAATTCATTTATCCCTTATTTGATTTTTTATAATTTTTTTTGAAAGTGACATTTCAATCGTTTTCCAAATAAAGTACTTTATAACCTTTTCAAAAAATTAAGGAAAGAATGTTTTTTAACTTATATAGTGAGTGCGGTTATATTCTGCCGTTATAAATCATTCGAAGCTTCTATTACCATAATATATGAATATTTTAAAAATAAATTTTTTATTTTATAATTATTTTACTTTTAAATGATTTAAATGTAGAATGAGATATTTATCTCAAATTGTTTTTGGATTGATTTCATCTATGTCAATATCTATTGTTGGATTTTTTGTATAATTTAAGTTGATTAATTATGGTTTAATATTCTATATTGTATTGATAGTTTTATGATATGTTTGATTTTGGATGTGATATTTTTATATCATTCATGGTTTATTGTTAAAGTATTAATATTTAATATTTTAGTTTAATATGAATGTTTATGTTAAGTTTCACCTTTTTTATATGAGTAATGCATTCGATGTAGTAAGTGATGGGCAGGGACCACTATTGCCCCTCGATGCATCGATAAGTCTCATTAGTCAATCTTGTGTCTTGTAACAAGGCCTTGACAATATTTTTATTTATAGTATTGGAACGAAGCCTTGAATATGTGGTTATGATGCTCATTATTATGCATTCCATCATAATAAGATTATCAATTGATATTACATATAATTATTCGACTAGTGGAATATCCATGTGAATAAGTAAATGTAATTATTTGATATATCTTTTCTATATTATGTTGTTGTTTATTTTTAAATGGATTGTGTTTTAGTATTATACATTGGATTAAATGTTTATGATTATTTATGAGCATTTCTGAAGTATTGTTATCCTTACTGAGCATCTGATCTCACCCCTTCATTATGTTTAGTTTTTCCCACGATGTGAGAAAGTATATTATGATGGACCTGTATTGATAAGATTATGGATATGAGTGTGTTAAAATGAGAGAAAATGTTTCTTTTTCATTTTCTAATGAAATGTAGAACTTATGTAGGTATCTAATACTTCCTAGGATCTAACCCGATCGGTCTTTCAAGACATTATCTATTGTGATCATGCCAATGTTATGTAATAATTCACTGACTATAGGTAACCGGTGTTGGTGAATTACTATTGGTATTATAAGAAGTTTAGTACAATCAATGGGAAATAGATTTAGAAAAATTCTAATTAGAGAACATTACCCTAAGATAGACTTTGAGGATTAGTATAAGAGAACATCCAACAAATTTTTTTAATATTAATATTATGTGGGTTTTCTAAGAAATATATCCCTATCTGGATACTACATGTTTATGTGGTTCTAGAACAAATGTACCTAGGAGTGAAAACTCTGATGAGGAGTTTCGAGCATGACCCAGGTTATCCTGGTACGCGACAACATTCCTTATTGTGCACCTGGTTTGACACTCTTCGGGGACATGATTAGGATAATTGACATTTTATTTACAAACTATTATGAAGGATTTATGAGTAAATATGACCCCTTTCGATTTTTTTTATGATTATGAATTATATGCATAAATTGATCAATTTATGTTCAATATTTTACAAGTTTAGAATTATAAATTGTGATTCGTAAACCAGTACAGTGTATTCTATTGTATAGAAATAGCATCTAGTGGCAGTAATGGAATCTTTATAAATGCACGTAATCCATGTATGGATTTCCCCTTATTCAGGATAATTATAGTGGTGTCATTGATTCAACTTTTTCTAAACAACATATAACAATACTAGGAATACTGACTCAGGTTATGAATAATAAACATACCTGTATGGAGCTCTCTGATCCACAATGCAGAGGGTCAATGTTAGACCGCTTCATGAGGCAGAAAAATACAACATTCAATGAGACTAAAAATCCATTTTTAGTTGAACAGTGGATAAGTTCCATAGATAAAACATTTCATTATTTAAGGGGTAGAGAAATGGAAAAAGTTATTAGAGTAATTTATCACCTCCCAGGAGATACAGATCAATGGTGATCATTAATTAAAAATACCAAGGATGATGACGAAGTATTACATATGGAATGGAGGGAGTTTATATAGATTTTATTAGAAAAATAGATTCCTCATGAACATAGAGTGGATATGGAAAGGAAATTTATGAGTCAGAGGAAAAAGGAAGAAGAAAATGTTGCAATGTATGAGTTCAACATTAAATGGATAGAAAGAAATGTTATAGATTATATATGTAACCCAAGAAGTAGGATTGAACGATTCATTGAGGGGTTAAAACCATTTTCCCATCAAGCATTAGTTTCACAATCTTTCTCATCATACGAAGATATAGTGTAATGTGATATCAAGAGAGAAAAATAATTCTCTAAGTATTTTGACTTTAAAGTGAATAAAGAGAATAATAGATCTATTGAACACTCCAGAAAAGTAAATAAGGGGAATAAGGGAAAAGTTGAATTTACATCCTGTAGTAATTGTGAGAAGAAACACCCTGGTACCTGCCTAAATGTCGTGGGGGTTTGATATAATTATAGAGAAAAATGACACTATGATAGTGATTGAAAGGGTAATAAAGAGGTTTTCATTGCTCAATGCTACAATTTTAAAGAAACGTGGCATTATGAAACTTAATGACTTATGTTTCAGGGATACTAACCTCAAAAAAGGAAATTGGATCTAGCCAAGCTTATGAGATCACTACTATGAGGTTGAAGTTCCTAATGATGTGGTGAAAGGTACATTAATCATTTCCTCAAAATTAGCCAATGCTTTATTTCATTCTAGATCATTTCATTCTTTAATATCTTCCCAGTTATCCTAGAAAAATAGATATTTTCAATTTGACATAACAAGGGAGTTTTCAGTCAAAACTCCTTTGGGAAGTATCACAAAAATAAGGTTTTTTCAACCAATTTCCATTATGGAATTTATATGTTCTTTATCATCTAATATTATTTTCATACCCATGATTCAATTTGATATAATCCTTGGTATGGATTGGATTTCAAGGCATGATTAAAAAACTTATTGTAAGAAGGAGTTTAATTTTTTTGATGATGATAATGAATGACTTATCTTTAGAGAAGAAACGTCACCATCTCATTCTCATCTATATCCAACCCCAGTAGCTCTAATAAATTCAATTATTAGAGAAGAGGGGAGTGAAATAACTATATGTGGGGAATGTAATGTACAATTAATGGAAGTAAATATTGTTCAAGAATATGTTTATATGTTTCCAGATGATTTATCTGGATATCCTCCAAAAGGGAAAATTGAGTTTTCTATTGACTTAATTCCTAGTTCAAGACCCATATCGAATACCCCTTATAGAATATCCAATGTTGAATTTGTGTAACTGAAGAAATAAATTATGGAATTGTGTAATAAAGTATTTATTCCCTCTACTATTTTTCTATGGGTATCCCCTATTCTTTTTGTTAAAAAGAAAGATGGATCTATGAGGTTTTGCATTTACTACAGGGAGATCAATGCAATAATAAGAGAGAAAAAGTATCCTCTACCTCTCATTGATGATTTATTTGATCAAATTTCGAGTTCAATATTTTTCATTGATTTTACTTCGATCTGGACACCATCAGTTGTGCGTGAATAAGAAAGACATTCCAAAGGAAGCATTTCGAACCAGGTATGGGGATTATATGTTTACAGAAATTCCTTTTGCAATGACTAATTAACCCTCTGTTTTCATGGATATAATGAATAGATTTTTTAAGGAATATCCTTATAACATGGTTTTGGTATTAATTGATTCTATCTTGGTATACTCCAAATGATATGAAATTCATGAAAATCACTAGAGCACTATTCTAAAGACTCTTAGAATAAATGAATATTATGAAATGATCTGTAAGTGTGAATTTTTAATTTAGGAGATTTTTTTCTTGCCTATATTGCCTCTAAGGATATAATATTTGTTGATCTTTAAAAGATTAGGGAAATACAAGAATTAATAGCATCGATGAATATAACAGAGGTACCCAGTTTTATTGGTTTAGCAGGTTACTATCGGTGTTTCTTCAATAATTTGTCCTGATTGGCTAACCCATTAACCAAACTCACATGTAAAGGGGTTAAATTTGTTAGGATAAAAGAGCGTGAAGATTGTTTTAAAAGATTTTAGAGAAGATTAGTCAATGCTCCTATATTGAATCAACCATCAGGGAATGATAGTATATTTATTTATAGTGATGATTCAAAGAAAGGACTTGGTTGTGTCTTTTTGTAGAATGATAGAATTATTTAATATGAATCACAGTAACTAAAAATTCATGAGAAAAACTACCCTACTTATGATATTGAGTTAACAGCTTTAATCCTTGCACTGAAGATATAGAGACACTATCTCTATGGTGGAAAATGTGAGAAATATATTGATCATAAGGGTTTGATGTATATTTTCTCATAGAAAAAACTCAACCTGAGGCAAAGGAGATGAATTGAACTACTTATGGATTATGATTTCCCAATACACTACCACCTGAGGATGGAAAATAAAGTGTTTAATGATTTGAAAAACAATCATCGAGCTCTGAACAAGATGAGAGTTGAAAGGGATCCTATGTTCATGGATCTATTAAAGATGGATATGTGAATAATCATGGAAGGTGAAACATCAATAACTTTTCAAATGGTTTCTGAACCTTCATTACTAGAAAGGATAAAAAGTTCTGAGATCGATGATAAGGAGTTACAAAAGAAAAATAATGATGTGAATGATGTGAGATTGGTTGACTTCATATATTAAGATAGAGTTTTTAAATTTAGGAAGAGGCATTGTGTTCCCAAAATACATGACTAAAAAGGGAATTTTTGGATGATTATCATTGCTCCACTTTCTATATCCACCATTACAACACTAATATGTATGGGGATTTGAAGGAATAGTTTTGGAGGGAAAACATGAAGAGGGAGATTACTTATTATGTGTCATGTAGTATGGTTTTTCAACAGGTGAAGGCTGGAAGACAACATCCTAGAGGAGTAATCCATCATCTTACCATACATGAGTGGATATGGAAAGATATTATGGGGGAATTTTTCATGGGGCTACCAAAGACCCCTAGAAAGAATAATTCAATAAGGGTCATTGTTGATCGTCTTACCAAGTAAGCACATTTTCTTTTTATAAGCGAATATTTACCACTTGAACGTTTAGCATGAATATATATTAATGAAGTTTTAATAATTTATGGTGTATGTCTGTCAATTGTTTCTGATTGTGATCCCTATTCTACATCATGATTCTGGAAAATTCATTAGAAATCCCTAGATACTGAACTTCATTTGAGAACTGCCTACAACCCTCAAACTGATGGAAAATAAGAACAGACTATTCAAACCTTAGAATACATGTTGAGATCTTTCTCACTTGACATTCAAGGTATATGATATCATTATTTACCTCTAGTATATTTTTCCTATAACAATAGCTTCCATTCAAGTATTCTGATGGAAACATATGAAGCATTACCTGGAATGATATGTCATACATCAACTTGTTGGGATGATGTTGCTGAAAGAAAACATGTAGTCCCAAAACATGTTGAGGAAACAATGAAATAGGTTATTATTATCCAATCCCACATCAAAGAATCCCAATATAAGAAAATGAGCTATGCCGAAAACTGATGGAAGGTTTTGGAATTTCTTTCAGGATGTTATGTTTTCATGAAGGTATCTCTATGGAAGGGTGTTATACGATTCAGTAAGAAGGGTAAATTGTGCCTGAGGTAAATCGAATCATTAAAAATTATAGAATGAATTAGTGTTGTATATTACCTTTTAATAATTGCGCCAAGTCTCTACCATGTTCATGATGTTTTGTACGTATCACTATTGAGAAAATACATCCCTAACCCAACACATGTACTCACCTATGAAGAAATAAAATTGGAACTAGATCTGTCTTATTATGAAGATCCAATCAGGATTATTGATTCCAGAGAAAAATTGTTGAGATACCAGAAAACTCGTTTGCTAAACGTTCTTTGAGAAACCATAAAATTGAACAAGCAACGTGGGAACCTGAGGAACATATGATGAAGAGCCATCCAAATCGTTTTATGCAATAATATTATTGAAATTTCAAGGACAGAATTTTTTGATGGAGGTAAGAATGTAACCTACCAAGATTCCACTATATTCCTCTCTTGGAATATTACAATATCTTGCGTTGTATTCTACTTCGAGTTCTAGCACACCAAAATCAATCATATTAGACATTTTAAAAAATAGTTATGACCAGTAATACACCCGTTTTGAAATTTTATTTTTTTTATTTGTCAAAATGAACATTATTTTTTGATTAAGAATATCAAAACTATCTTAGGGTGATTTTTTGGTATTTTTTAGAAAACATTCAAATTTTGATGAATAGGGAAAACAATATATTATTGTTTAAAATCAACTTTTTATTTAAATTATTATTTTTAATTTAAATTTATTTTAAAGTGAAAATTGTTAAATAATACCAATATTAGTCCAATGTAATTCATTAGAGTCATTTTATAATAAGACTAGATATATAAAATTTTACTGAACTTTTTAACGTCTTTTGACCACCTTCTAGGAAAATTTTCAAACATGCATAATACTTAATTTTACTGCTTCTATGAATTGAATTTAAAAAATCTAAAAGACATCACTATGGGAAAAAATGCTTATTGCGACGGGGTATTTGGGACGGGCTTTATTCTCGCCACAAAAACTCCGATGAAAAGCGTATTTGCAATGGGAATATATTACCTTCACAAATGGTCGGTTATTTGCGACGAAAATACAGGACCCGTCTCAATTTTAATGGCGCGGTTTGCACGCCAAAATGCGGGAAGCCTATTTGCAACGGGTAGAAGGTTACCCGTTGCAAGTACCCGACGGTGGTAAATAGTATTTGCGATGGGACAATTGCCCCGTCGCAAAAAATTATTCACCCGGTGTTATTTGTGATGGGAGCCATTGCCAATACCGGCCGCTGTAAAGCCTCTTTGCGACGGTCTCCTTCGACCCGTCGCAACTACCCGACGGTGGTAAATACCATTTTAGACGGGTAAATTGTCCCGTCGCAAAAAAGTATTCATCGGGTGGTATTTGCGACGGGTCCCGTCGCAAATACAGGCAGGGGTAAATAGGAATTTGTGACGGGGATATCCGCTCGTTGCTAATGGAGTGTCATTTGCGATGGGCCCATCGCAAAAACCCTTTTACCAGCCGCCTGTAATTAATGCGGGCGAAGGTATTCGCGACGAGCCTCGTCGCCAATACCGGCTGCGGTAAATAGGAATTTGCGACGGGGATATCCGCCCGTCGCTAAAGGTGGCTATTTGCAATGGGCCCGTCACAAAAACCCTTTTACCCCCCACCCTTATTTATCGGAGGATGTACACTGACCCGGCTACTGGAGAAATTAGAGGTGACCGCCCGCGTCAGATTGTGGCCAGTATTATTTTCTTTTCAGTTTGCAAATTAAATGCATACAATCTTTTCATTATTTTAATTTCTAATTGAAACATAAGGAGTAATATGAGGTCGCGACCTCTCAGACACAGGCTGAGAGTCAAGACGAGACTGGTGATCAGACTAGTGCCCACAATTTTGATGAGACGACATGGATGCAGGCGACCCATTATGGATTCGAAAAGGGCCGAGTAGTTGGTATCGACTCTCATATGACTCCTACAACTTATTATGGTACTCCTGCGATGTCAGCGTCCAACTCGAGAGGAGCTCGTGGGGAGACATCATCTTCTGACTCACAGTATCAGGAGCAGCTACGTGCTCAGAGTCAGCTTATAGAGGATTTGCGTCAGGGGCAGGAGCAGATGCGTCGGCAGCACGATGAGGATATGCGTCGATGACAGGAGTAGATGCGTCAGCTGCAGGATGAGGAGAGACGTCGATATGAGGAGCAACATCAGGAGTATATGGAGTATATGCGTCATCTGACTCATAGTTTAGGGATGGAGTTTCTTCCACCACCTCCTCCAGGTCCTCCAGGTCCTCCAGATTATCCACCCCCAGTGATTTTTTTAGATGTAATAAAAATTTGAGTTCATAGTTTATTGTCATATTAACTATTTAAAATTCCTCTTTCATATTGGTACGAATATTACGTGATTTAATTTGTTTTTATTTTTTTAATATTTTGTTACTTATTAGTATTATTTTTAATGTCTGCTTATTTCAGTAATATTACTTTTAATATTTTATATTTATTGTTAATATTGAGATGTTTATAATTTTATAATTTTATTAATATTAATATTATTAATATTATTTTTTCATAAATATGTATGTTTATTTTAAAAAAAAATATTATTATATTAATTTTTTATATTAATAATATTAGTACTATTATTATTATTTTTTGATATTAATATTTCATAATATATAATATTATATTATTTATATTCATATTTTTTTTGATATTAATATTTCACAATTATAGTATATATATTTTGTATTATTAATATTATAATAATATAATTTATTTATATTATTAATATTAATATTATTGTTATATACATAGTATAATAAGAATAATATTATATTAATTTTTTATATTATTAATATTAGTATTATTATATTATATTATATTATATTATTTATATTCATATTATTATTATTTTATATTAATATTTCATAATTATATTTTATATAATTTTTTATTTATATTATAATAATATAATTTTTTTATATTAATAATAATATTATTATTTTATATAATATTATACGATTTGTATTTATTTTTTTATTTTTTTATTTTTTTTAATATTTGCGACAGGAACATTTGCGACGGGATTTTCCGTCGTAAATAATTTTTTACTATCCCATTTGCGACGAGACGAATACCCGTCGGGAAAACATTTCTGCGACGGTCCGTCGTAAATACCTTCGTCGCAAGTATTTTTTAAATTTCACATTTGCGACGGGTTTCTGACCTGTCATAACTAATATATCTGCGACAGCCCGTCGCAAAGAACTTTTTTATATAAAATTGAAAACTCATTTTCTACGTCGTTTTTGGAAACGGGCAATTTGCAACGGAGCCCCGTCGCAAATCGTCGTTCGCTAATATTCCGTTTTCCTGTAGTGCATGTTTTCCATCATTATTTAATATGTGGTTCAATATGATGAATATAATTTTTGGTGAATAGTAACTTTGGAATTTTATTTACCACAGTTAATAGTAAATAGGGCAATTAAAGGTAAAAAAATATTATAATAATATAAAATTACCCCAACACAAGTCCTAATAATATTTGACATGCATTTTTGGACCAAAATAATCCTTAGGAAAAAAATAATATTCTTTATGATCAATTTGGGCTAGATTTGGACATTTATTATATTTTATTCAAAGAAGAGTTAAAACTGTTAAATTCAAATAATCATAAGTACAAAAAATTTAAAATAGGTTTATACATAAGATAAATTTGAGTACAAATATTCTTGAGAAAGATAAATATATTTCCTAAATTATAGTATTTTATTTATAATTTTAAGACATTAAAAATTTAAATTTATTAACAAAAAAATATGATGTGGTAATTACTTTATTAATGAATGATTAAAATAATTGATATTATAAATATTAAAATAAATGTATATAGAAAATTTTAATGACATCCACGAATTTTCTAGGTGAATATGACATGTTCTGGTTCATGAAATGTATTTTTTTCGAAGTAATAATGTTTCTATTACTTTCACAAAAAAACAAATAATAAATAGTGTCAAAATTGACATAAATGAGTTTTAAAAGAAATACTATTTTATTAAGTGATATATTATTCCTAAAAATATAAAATTCTGTAAATTACATAAATAATGTAATATATGTCATTAATTAACCAAATGAGGTTCTCTTGTCATTATGTAGTAACTATATAAACCATATAGTATAAAAATACAAGAACACAAGGTAAATGTAAAACTATTCAACAGAGTTAAATATAAAAGATATGGTTAACATGGTGACCTAAACTTGTCTAAAACCTATTGTTTGAGAGTATTTAGATCAATTACCACCGTATCCTAGAAATAAACCAATTTTTAACTTTTTTAAAATGAAAATAATTTTATAATAAATTAATATATCAACCTTTTTCTGAAGTGCCCCTCGTCTCTCTTATAAAATGGTACTTCCCCTTATCTTAGGTTCACACCTCCAAATCAATTTGGCTCATCCAAACCCTACTCGATTCTCCTCCCAACTACACTAAATTAATCCTAGTGTCCTTAATTTTATCATAAAGCCATCCTAAGGAGCGATTTTGTTCAAATCAAAATAAAGCACCCGAAGAAGATGTAGTTATATCATCACCTCTTTCAATGTTTTTTTCTTCTTATACTTCCTCATTATTTGTTGTTTCCAAACTAAAATTATAACTACAATACCCTCTAAATTCTTATATGTTATTATAAATAAGGTAAAACCATTTTTATTATTCTATTCAGCCAAAGAATGACAAAGTCACCACACCTATGTACGTACGACTTACCGTCTCCACGTAGTGGTGTAGTTTGTCAATCAACACGTAATTTTTCGCATGAGTATAATAGTGAGTATGTTTGATGTAAATAATAAATATAAAATAGTATTTATTCTGTATATATAATATTTCTTCCAATTACCTATGATTTCACCATCAATAGAATGATATTGTTCCTCGTTCGTACGCACGGCTTACCGTCTCTATGACGCGATGAGATTTCATTCCCCATCGTAACCATTAAAGAATAATCTTTATTTGGTGATTAAAAAAAATTAAGAGCCTAATATAATTATTTGTATAAAACAAATACATCCTATCCATAACAAACATGTATTGCGTAAAAAAACAAATAAAGGAAAACAAACCAGTTAACACCCAAAACAATGATAATACTAAAATATTATTAACAGATCAATTTTAGAGGATCATATATGATATCATATTTATATATATAGTTATTTTATAATTTAATAACAATGATTGAACTATTATACAGGATGTTAACATACCCTCGACTAAGGAAAAGTACAAGGTAAGGGTTAATTTTACAATCTCTTTATTATCCAAGGTTTTTTATAGGTATGCATCTACTAGAACTTTTTTACCATCCACATCCGAGATTCTTAAAATTGTTTTTCAAAACATTTTTTGTATTTTCTAGACTACGGGTAAAAGTCATTTATCCATTGTTTGACTTTTTATATAATTTTTTTAAAGGAATATTTCTATTATTTTCCACAAAAGGTACTCTATGAACATTTCAACAAATTAAGGAATGAAGGTTTTTTAACTTATAGGGATGTTTTGGCTATTTTTCTCCATTGTAACACTTTCGAAGCATCCATTTCAAGCTTATATGAATATTTTCAAAATTAATGTTTTCTTTTATAATTATACTAATTTTGAATGATTTCAAAGTATAATGATATATTCCTCTCAAATAGATTTGGATTGGTTTTATCTACATCAACAGTTATTGTTGGATTTTATGTTTAATTGAAATTGACCTATTGTGATACAATATTCCATATTGAATTGATATTTTTATGATATGTTTGAATATGGATGTGGTATTTTTATTTCATTAAAGGTTTATGGTTAAATTATTAACATTTATTATGTTAGTTTAATATGAATGTTTATGTTATGTTTCACCCTTTTCATATGAGGAATTCATTTGGCATAGTATGTGATGGGTAGGGCCCACTATAGCCGCTAGATTCATCGGTATGCCTCATGGGACAATCTGGTGACTTAGAAAAAGGACTTGAAGTTTTTTTCTTTATAGTCTTGGAATGAGGCCTTCACTATGTGGTTATGATGCTTAGAAATATGTATTCCATCATTATGTGATTATCTATTGATATTACATGTGATTATTCGACTAATATAATATCCATGTGAATTAGAAAATGGAATTATTTGATTTATCTTTTCCATATTATGTTTATGTTTTTGTTTAAAAGGCTTGTGTTTTAGTCGTATACATTGTCTTAAATGTTTATGCTTATTTATGATAGTTTCCGCAATATGTTATTTTTACTGAGCATCTGAGCTCACCCTTTTCTTATGTTTATTTTTTCCCAAGATGCGAATAAGTAAATTATGACCGACCTTCAGAGATAGGCTAAGGGATATTTCTGAGTTAAAATAATACACAATGTTTCCTTTTCATTTAATAATGTACTATAAAAATTATGAATGTATCTAGTACATCCAAGGCTACAAAACTGGTCGGTCTTTTGGGACATGATCTCTTGTGATCATTCCAATGTTATGTAATAACGCATCAACTCTAGGTAAATGGGGTTAGGGTATTACACATGATTATTCTCTTTTTAATGCGGCACTACTGCAGTAGTCCCAGAATAATATGATTCATTAATTAGTATAACAAATTATAAGATAGTCTTATAATACTATAAAGATAATATGGAAGAGATCATTGAATTAAAAATTACACCTAATATAGTTGATAATATATACTCATCAATTTATTCCACCAATATTTGGAATCCCATAATGTTAAACAATATCCAATACAATATCCTTCAATCATTGTGATAAAAAAAGAGAATATCTATCATCGATAAGTGTAATTACCATTCTGTAGAGATATTGATTCCCATAATGTACTATATAAAAAAGGTGTTAAAATAATAATATATAGATATATCGAGGATAAAGATGTCCTAATTTCAATTCAAGAAGTCCATTCTAGTAGTTTCATTGGTCTATAGTCGGAGACCAAACTCTATCATTCGATTAGTTGAAAGGGTTAGTTATGCCTATAAATGACCGAATAATTATGAAAATTCACCAATAGTCTCCATGGTATCTGGGTTATTTCCAAATACATATATAATCCTCAATGTTATTATACACCATAAAATACTCCTGGACATTTAATGTGTTTGGAATTTATTATATGAGGATATTTCCCCCAACTACTTCTAGTTAGTTCAAGTAAATCCATACTAAAATCAATTTTTTCTCTATATGGGAAGATGATATTGATAGAATAAATATTTTAAATTATTTTATTCGTAATTATATTGTTTTTAATCCCACAAACATATTATTTTAAGGCCAATTATTACATTTTATGTTTTTGAAACATTTTTTACCTTAATTGAAAAATGGAATACTTTGAAATTGTAATAGTTTTAATTTATTTCAATATCTCATCCATGATGTTTTTATTCACTAAATCAAATTGAAAAATTATTCCTTTATAGGTTCCTATTTTTGTGGGGATTCATTTTATCATTCTAGATCCAAGGCTAAATCCATCATTTTCAAACCCAAAACCTACTCACAAGGCGGACCTCAAATCTGTTCATAGATCAGGATAATTTTATTGATAAGAATATATGTCATAAATTACCAAAACTAATGAGTTGAAATTAAACATGAGTAAAGATGAAATCTGGAGGAATAATGTTTAGTAAGGTGTACGTGCCTGATTATTTAATTTTAAAGGCAATTAATGAATGGTAACTTGATGCCTTTGAATACGAATTGTCTCCCCAGACAGATTAATTATCCAGAGTAAATCAACCATAACTCCATTACTTGGATAGTAAATATGAAAATTAATGAATCTATTTATTATTGACAGAGGAACATAATTCTAGAAGGAAACATTCCCAAATTCTTACATTAAAGATGTATAACACACACTTACTTTTGAAGGATATTTTTGGAGCCAAATTTTCACCCCTCTCCATATAAAAGAATACACTTTCTTTTTCTCAATGTGTTAGAAAATTATGGGTATCCTTAGATTGATATTTTCTATAGTTTATTCTAGTATTTTATTGTATTTTATTTTCATTCTTTAATTTCATTTCATATTTTAATTTAACTTTTCTTCCTTCTTTTCATTTAATTATCTATTTTTTAATTCCTTCATTTTCTTTTTCACTTTTAATTCTTATGCTCATAATAATGAGTAGATAACCCGAGGAAGTTCCCGGGGGTGTAATCCAGTGATGAAACCAAGTATTTAGGAAGTAATTTGAAATGGTTATTATTTTCTTATAGTTATACTAGGGGGATATAAGTGATAATGGGGCCTTTGTGTCTCAAATTTCCACCTAAGGATTATCTTTTACTTCTGCAATATTTTCCCTTTATCGAGGGTGTGGATGTGCAATCTCCCAGTGATTGTTGAGATCACTATATATTCACAACCATATATAGAGGATGATTTTCACACATATGATGGAGTGTGTTCATTACGTAAATTAGAAATCAATTAAGAGGTGATGATGGTTCACTCGGGGTGATTCGCTCGGTAATGTCTCGTTTCTTCCTAGATAATTTTTTTTGTGTTCATTCTGGTTTCATTTCATTTTCATGTTTTAATTTTGTTTTTCATTTTCAAATCTCAATCTCCATTTGTAGTCATTTTTTCTAAAATATAAATATTATAAAAAACGTTGAATTAGAAGTAGTGAGTGATTAACCTCAGCAAATCCTAAAGAGAACGTTCTAGGTCAGCCACTATACTGCACTTACATAGAAATATTCTTTAGAGTGCACAAAAAAATGGAACTAATTCGATTTTGAATTCTCTCAAAAAATATCTATAATTAAGTGCAGCACAGGGCTGACCTCAGTCGATCTCTTGAGGAGCATTTGTGGTCAAACATTCAGTACTTATAATTCACAATATATATATATATATATGAAACAAAATGAACATAAATGGATATTTTAGAAATGAGAATTAAATACTAAAATTAATTATGAAAATTCAATGAAAACAAAATGAATATAGACAAAATTAAGTTATGAAGAAAGGATCCATTCCCATGATAATCAACCTGATTGAACCTCTGTTGTCTCTTAATTAACATAGAATTTACTTACTGAACACACTCCATTATATGTGTGAATATCCTCCCATGCATATGGTTTTTAATATACAGTTCTATCAATGATCGTCAAGAGACAACACATCCACCTCCTCGATCAAGAGAAAATATTGTAGAAGTGAAAGCTAAACCTCAGGAAGAATGTGGAGAAATAAATCCACCTTTCACACTAAGATGACCTTCATTATAACTCTAAGAAAATAAGAAACATTAAAAATGATAGAAAAAAAAATTTGGTTCATCACTGGATTACACCCTATGTATCTTCCTTGGGTTATCTACTCTAGATCACGAGCATAAGTGTTCATTGTGGAATGAGAATGGGGGAAGAAAATAAAAGATAGAATTAAATAGAGTGAAAGGAGAAAACATAAATTAAACCCTGAAATACAATTACAGAATGAAATTAAAATAAAATAAAATACTAAACTATAGAAAATGGAAACTTAAGGATACCCCTAAGTTTCTAACACGTTGAGAAGAAGAAGTCACTTTCTTTTATAGGGAGGGGGTGAACATTTGGAACCAAGAATATCCTTCGAAAGTATATGCATGTTATTCATATGTAATAGAATAATTTGGGATTACTTCCTTCTTAAAAGATGTTCCTATATCTATAGTCAATTGACTCAGGATATTTATGCTTTATTCACAAAATCATGACGGATTTATGGCTGGTTTATTCAGGATAAATAATCTATATATGAATACTATTCATATTCCAAATTATCTCGTTCCCATGCATTAATGGTCTTGAAAATGAAATAATCAGGCACCTCCACCTTAATTAATGTATTTACTATCAATTAATTATTTCTAGATATTGAATTTAATCCCATTTGGTTTCATTATTAATGATATATGGTACCATCAATAAAATTCTCTCGATCTGTTCAGAGATTTAGAGTCCCTCCTTGTGATCTGGAATTAGGTCCTCAAATTATTGATTCTACTTTTAGTCCAAAAGTATAAAGTTAATACCATGGAATATAGGAAGCTTTAAATGAAAAATTGTTCAATTTGGATCAATGATGAATATGTTATAGCTGATATATTGAAATAAATTGAAACTTATAAAATTATTACATATGAAGCTCAAAAATGGTACCAAAAAATAAAATATGACAATAATCTTGGAAATAACACATTGGTGGGATTATAAAAATTAAATTAAGAATAAAATATTTTAAAATATTTGTTATATAATATCCTCTTCACTTAAACATTGCACTCCTAGGAAATCATCCTATACCAAATTAAGAACAACAATTTCAAAGAATAAATGACAACACAACTCAATTATCATATTAATGAAAATATCATGCCTCCTACATATATAAAACATTATTAAATACTCAAAAATTATTATATTCCATTAAATCACTGTTAATATTCAAATGCATGTCTTACATACCTCCCCCGAAAAATATTTCTCTCTTTACCCAAGGATTTATAATATAGAGTTTGTCTAATTCTCAAGAATAAGTGTAATGTATGAATATGTAAAACAGGTTTAGAAACATCTTAGGTTGGGAAGAATTTTGAATTTAGATAGTACTAGTGCACAGGAGTTTTGCAATCAATCAAACTTCCTCAAATGGAAGGATTAGAAATTTGGAAACAAAATCCATTATGCAGTAATTTATATGCTCAAATATTCAAATCATGAAACTTTAATTAAATTAAAAATATTGTATTAATAGTCCAAAGTATTTTATTTAGCTCATGAATTCTAAAAAACAAACAAAAAGATAAAAATGGAATATAATAAAATTAAAAAAACAACATGAAAAATAAAATGAAAAAACACACAAAATACCTAAAGCATTTCTAATATGTTTATCTTCAAATTCATGTCTTACCTACCTCCCCAGAAAAATAATTCTCTCTTCACTCAAGGATTTCTAATATAGAGTTTTTCTGATTCTCAATATTAAGTGAAATGTAAGAACATGTAAAACAAGTTTAAAAACCTATCGGGTTAGGAACAATTTTCAATTTGGATAGTACTAGTGTATAGGAGTTTCATAGTCAATCGAACTTCCTCAAATTAAAAGATTAGAAATAAGGAAAAAATTTATTAAGCAGTAATTTATATTCTCAAATATTCAAATCATGAAACATTCAAAAATTACAAATATTTTTTGAATAGTCCATAGTATTTTATTTAGCTTAAGAATTATAAAAAACACACAAAAATATAACAAAGGAAAAGAATAAAATTAAAAAATCAAAATGAACAATATAATACAAGAAAACACAAAATACCTAAAAACAATTTGAAATCTATCCCCTAAACTTCTTCCATTTACTACCCACTTTTGAGATCAGATCAAATTAAGATAAATTTTCATGATGAATTTATATTGGTAAGAAAATAAAATAAAGAAAAGTAATAGAAAACCCATATTTATTTTCCAGTGGCAGCATAGAGTTATGTTCATAGTAGTTACCACTTTAAAAGCTACTAGAAAGAAATTAAAAGTCATATGAAAAATAAATAAAAATAAAGATAATGGGGATAGAAAAGGGATAATGATTTATTTTAACACCAAGAGGATGGTAGTTTTTTAGCCCTTAATAAGGCACTTGCAGTGGACTATCCCCTATCCAATGGTGGGTGTGGGTTCCTTGAGATAAACAACAACATGTAACTTTTTACTGTATCCATTAGTAAAAAAAAGGATCAGGGAACCCCAAATAAGATAATAATGTTATCAAACACCATGAAAGAATAATTATAGGATTTGATTTCCAGAGTAGGAGGGAAAACAAAAGAGGGGTGATCCCTATTAACTTCATTGGTGTCCTCCTCCAAAGTGTACGAAAGTTGTTCTAGATGAGGCAGTCAGACCACATGATTCTATAGCTCTTCTACTTCGATATCCACCAATTGTGTGATCTCTTCCATAAAATCCAAGGTGTTCATCATTAGGTTTATATCAGAAAATTCAGAAAAGAATAGTTCAGAAGACAATTCATATTGAATAAGATTAAAACATTATGAATCAATAAGGAAATATTTCCTTTAAAATAAGTCATCCTGGAAATCGATATCCTCTAGAAGGAATAGTTGAAACTAGAAATCATCAGGTTCATATTATTCATCATCTTCCAAATAAATATGGAGGTAGAGTGGTGATGATTGTTCATTAACAATGATGGAAATATCTTGTTTTATGTTATCTTCAACAAAGATATTCCAAGATTATTCCAAAAATTATTGATCTCCCATAAGTGCATCCTCTATAATGTGTACTTCAGGGACCTCTTCAAGTAATGTTGGAGAATTATATGATGTTGATAATTTTATAAGAATCTCTTTCTAACCCTCCTCATGTTCGTTATCATAAAAATGATCAGTGAAATATCTTCCCCCACTTGATTCGTATCTTTTTCTAGTTTAGGTTCAGGCTTAAGTTTCTCTTGACATACTTGTACATATTCAGCTATCAATATTATTTGTCTCCCTATTGTTTCCACTGAATTACTAATCCTTTGATACATAACATCAATATCATTATAACATTCTTTTGTCACTTGAGATTGTTCCATCCATCCATAATATATTTAATTGAAAATCACCATGAACAAAAAAAATTGTTTTTGAATTTTTTGAATTTTTTATGTTTTTTAATTAAAGGAAACATATTTAAAAAATGTTCAAAAATAGTGAGTTGATACCACATTGATCCCTGGTAAATGCACCAATTTTATGAAGTGTTTTTGTGTGCACTCTCCAAAATATTTACAACTAAGTGTACCATAGTGGTTGACATAGATTGATCTATTGAGGAGCTATTGTAGTAAATCACACACTACATATAATTCAGACAATTTTATATTATTTATATCTATAAAACAAAATGAACGGAAATGGAAATTAAGAATTAAAAATGAAAAACAAAAATAAAACATGAAAATTAAATGAAAACGAAATGAATTTAGACAAAATGACATTAGGAATAAAGGAGACATTCTCGAGAGAATCACCTCAAGTGAACTTTTATCATCTCTTAATTAGTCTCAAATTTACCTAATGAACATACTACATGATATGTTTGAATATAAAAATCTACATATGGTTGTGAATATATGGTGCTATCAATGATCACTGAGAGAGCACACATCCACCTCCTCGATCGATCGATAATATTGCAGAAGTGAAAGCTAAATATAATGTGGCATGTGGAGACTCAAAGGCACCATGCCCACTATGATCCACCTTAGTATAACTATAAAAATTGAAAAAAATAAAATTATAGCTCAAATACTTGGTTTCATCACCCGATTACTCACCTTGGAGCTTCCTCGGGTTGTCCACTTATGATTATGAGTATAAGACTTCACTGTGGAAAGAAAACAAGGGAAGAAAACAAATGAGGGAATGAAATGGAGAGAAAGGAGAACACTTAAAATAAAATATGAAATTTTATTACAGAATGAAAAGAAAATAAAATACAATACTAAATAAAAAAACTGGCCCACTAAGGATACCCAGATGTTTCCAACACTTTGTGAAGAAGAATGCACACTCTTATATAGAGAGAAGGGGTAAAAAAATTTCTCCAAATATACCCTTCAAATTAATTTTCCTGGAATAAACCATTAATAGATGAATTTGGGAATATTTTCTTCTTTAACCTTGTTCCCCTATGTCTTTTCTATCACCTCACAAAATTTACGCTTTATTTCCCATGAAATTAAGGAGTTATGGGCAATATATTCTGGATAATTAATCTTCCTAGGAGGTCTATTCATATATCAAAGTACCATATACCCATGCATTAATGGCCTTGAGAATGAAAAAATAGGGCATATACACCTTAATAAATTTTCTTTATACGGATATTTTTTTTCATTTTTAATTGGAGTTCATTTGGTTTGGTCATTTTGGAGATAAGGTCTCATCAATAAAATTCTTCAAATATATGCAAAGATTTCAGGGCCAACCTTGTGAGCTAGATTTGGGCCCAAAATGATGGATTTATCTTTAGATATAGAAGGATAAAATGAATCAAATCAAACATAGGAACCTATTAATGTAAATATGGTCATATTGGATAAGTTTAGAAATAGTTAAGGACATGACAGCGAAATAAATTAAAACTGCTAAAATTCCAAAATATGCCTTTTTCAAATTAAGATAAAAAATGATTCAAAATATAAAATGTGAAAATTTCCATGGAAATAAAACATTGGTGGGATTAAAAAAATAAATTAATAATAAAATAATTTGAAATATTTGTTATATCAAATATACCCTCATATAAGCTGGTTAAATGGGTTTTATCAACATCGTAAATCCAAACATCATCACCAGAGTTGGTGTATCTCAGATAATACCGATAGACAATATCACTAATATATATTATTTATATTATAAATAAAATACCATGAGTAAAATATTTAATCTAAACATTAATCTTGTTATCATATAGTACCAAAAAATATCTAAAATCCATCAATTATAACTTTTCCAACATTCTTTCGAAGAGAGTGGATAGGAATAAATATTTATGTCCAAAAAATGGGTTTATGATTTGGGGATTTATTATACCCCAACCCAAACCATTATATAATAGGCCCCAAACTTAGTTGTGTGTGAGAATTATTTAGTATTACCATTGATGACTATTTTCAATCCCTTTGAGAGTTTTAATCTATAATCATCTCACTGAAGTAGAAAATTAACCTAAACATATCAATGAACATATATATATCAATGGGAAAAGGATTCAGATGATTTGGAGGGTTGAAATAAATGTAAATTGGATAGTATATTACTTAAATGGGATTGTATAACTCTATTAATTTGTTCAAATAGAATTGGTTCGAGTATTTAAAATAGCAATGATAATAAAGAGTAATACTAAAATTCTAGAACCAAAATTGGATGGACCTTACATTATATAGAAGGTTTACTCTAATGGAGTGTATTCCATGATCATAATGGATGTAGATCATACCACACCATCCAAAAATGAAATATTTCTCACTAAATAATTCACTTAATTCCACATTGGGATTACATTAACCTTATAGATCACTGTTAAATTGAATAGAAAATAATTTCTAGTCAAGTGACACTAAACTATATGGAATCAAACCCTTTTGGAAAGAAGTTACACAACATAGTTTTGGTCCTTTTCTCAAGGCCCTAAATTTCATTACACATTGGTCTAACCATGATGACATTAAAATAAATTCCCCCAATAGTACATGCTATAACACATTAAGAAGAACAACATTAGTCAATTAAAAATTAATGTAGTTCTCTAAGAATTCATTATTATTTCATGAAATTTAAAATGTATAAAATTGATTCAATCATGAATTGTATCAAATTATAAATGGTGGACCACTTTCAATGGCCTCATTATACTATTTTAATGTTTGTTCCGAATTGGAATTCATGGTGTATTATTTTTTTCCATTCATCAGTCTACACCAAAACTAATTCTATCATATATGTGACAACTTAATCCAGGTTAATACATTACTATAAATACATGTTGATAAATTCTAGTCATTCCAAGATAAGTAGTGTCACCAAGATATACTATTTTATACATATATATGATTATTAAACAATTAAAACCGCTTGATCTAGCATATGAAATATAACCTTGTAGGAAATGATATACCAAACTTTATCTGCATCCCTAGTTTATCACAAAATAAAAAATTTCCACACATCATTTTCATCCAAAAATCAAGACATTAAACTATATTGATTGAGTCTTTATCACATGGATAAACTATATGACACCTGATCCCTTACCTCATTTTTTTAAAAACTAAATAAAATGTGTCCTAATACTACAAAGTCTTACCCTACCTAGAGGTACATACCTTATATTTCTTTTTTCCTTTACACAAGATCAAGATCCATGTAAGGATTATCACTATATGCAGCCCAATTTATTCTAGTCTACCAAGAGGTAATTAAAAATTCCCCTATATTCCTAGAACTAAGTGTGGATTTATTAATATTATTAGATAATAACTTATTATGTCTGTATCCTCTATCCCACGAACAAACATTAATTTTCATCACTAATAGTCATGTTCCCTACAATTGATCCCAATCAATATAGAGATTCATATTTGTAGAAGATGAAAATTATCCCAATGTTCTCTTTGTTAAAAATTCTCTTGTTATTAAGAATATCACATAGTTATATCTTATTTATCACACTAATCATGACTCAAATGATCTTAGAGGTCACAATGAATTACTCTAATTAGCATTATTGGAATGAAACACTTTATAAGATTGGTAATATGTGGTTATTTGTTTGATGTTAAATAGCATGGTATAAGATATATTATACATGAATCATCAAACCAATTGTGGTGGAATATGGGTGACATAATTTCCCATATATGATAGATATATTTGTGGTTGATTTGTTCAGTGTGTAAATCTACCTTCATATAAAATGATCCCTTATACGAATCGTATATCGATTGATTCTTATGATTAAATGATATGTAGGGAAGTATGAAACCTTTATTCTAGGAATAATTTACTGTTATATCAACAAAAATTCCTGCTCTTATATGTGTGATATAGAGATACAAAAGATCCATTAGTAAATAATCAATCATATCTCTTTTTATACTTAAGATGTTACTATTTGAGAACTATGTGTGTCTTTATTCCTATATTATTAGATATGATGTGATTTCAAGATTAGTTGTATTAGGTTCATCTAGAAACCCCACATGTATCATTATTATTAATCAGGTTCCTCCTCTTTCATGATTGATTTCTTATAATTTATAGATAATAGAACAACATCATCAAATTAGTTTCATTTTTAACATGTAATAGATCTATGAAAAGGAATCATAAGAACTAAATAATGATTGATTTTATTCTCACAGTATGTGTAATGATTTATATAAACTCTACAATAAACCCAGTAACAATTTTCCCTCAACTGTTTACCCATTTCAATGTTTTCTTCATAAGTTTCATTCCTCACCCAGTTTCCATGAATATTTCATGGTTTTTTATATAATCTAGATAAATAAAAGACTTCTAACATATTTTTAAGTATCTGTAAACATATAAAAAAATTATCCATTATTTTTTATAGTTTCATCAGATTCCGTATACAATAATTTTAAATATCAAGATATATTTTCCAATATAGTATGAACTGAAACTATAGAACATACGAGTCTTATCATATAATGATAAACTACATGAAACACATTCCATATTGTATGGCCATTAAATAATTAGATTAATATATGCTTTTCAACCTATCCATTACATATTAGATCCATACCCATAATGGATAACATGAAGTATAAGATCCCTCTATTAGATTTAATGACCCTTTATCCTTTGAGTTCCTTGTGGTTTGGGTCTACTATATTCAAAATTTATTATGTCACTATAGGTTTTAATAAAAGGAATCAACACAATTACACACACCACCAGAATAGTAATTAAAAGCCTCACTCCCCTATATGAGTTCCCCATATTTATAATTAATCATAACATGGTATGTTTCCTCAAGTGAAACTGTTGGGTTTATTGGGTATATAATGAAATACAAAAATGTTAATGTCCCCTCCCCTCCATTTTCTCCTGATCACTGAAGGGTCATTGTATTATATGAGAAGTACATATTTTTTGATTCACATTATTTCAAGATGCTTTATGATGTCCAAACTATATATTATAGACCCAATATAGAGTCATTATTCAATGGATCTCATCAAACCCATCATAGAAATCCTAGGATCCGGGAACCTTCAACACCTCTACCAGGCATCCTCCTTCTATAAAATAAACATTACGCCAAATGTTTTTTTGATTTCCATAATCTTATGTTTCTACCAGTAATGAGTGAGTGAAACTATAATGGAATGTTCCAGTTAGAAATGTCAACATTCCCCCAATGTTGACCAATATATGTGCCCCCAATATGGATTACCCAATAGATGGAATTTTTTACTCTATAGGGATGGTCCTTTAATATCTGTATATCCTAATTTTTTTTGGAGAACACTCCATCAAAATTTGTTCATCAATAATCATATTAACACCTATACTATTTCATTAATATTGATTGAAAAAAATCAATAATGATTTATAGTTTCATTAATCCCCATATGAAAGGTGTTGTGTACTCTTTTTCTTTGATCTCCATATGATTTTTAATGTCTAACATAATCAGTTAGTGGACCATGACCGTAAACTATGTACACACTTGTATGAGATAATTTATATTATCATTAGGATATTTAATTATATAGAGGGTCTCATTTCAATTATTGAACACATTATCTCACCCTTATTTTGGTCCATGAATCATTATGTCATAATATGTGAACCTTAGTCAATGATGTAAATAATTAAACCCTACCCACAATGGTTTAATAAAAAAACCATACAATATTAGAATAAGTTACATACAAAATTTCATCCAAATCATCATTAAATGGATATTTCAAACATCAAATTATGAATCTTTTCAGTTTCTAGTGTTATAAAAATATTAGAATGTGAATAATTATGGAATAATGTTCAAGGGGTACACCATATAGACATATTAAAATCCATTTTCTGTCTTTTGGGAGCAATATTATTGGAAAAAATGAAGTAAATTTTATATGATGTATCATATCATCCTAATAATGTGTTAAATTCATTATAACATAACTTTTAGGGTATTATAACCCTAATTAAGAACCCTCTTTTGATAGAAGCCACTTCATTTCCCAAATACAATAAACCCCATAAAACATCCATTACTATTGGTAATCAGTGAAATTTACTCCAAAGGACACTTTTATTTGGCTATGCATACACACCCTCAATAGAGATTTTTATGTGAAACCCCAATTTATCCAACCAATCAGAATAATAATTTCATCCAATGAATAAGGTCCTCTAACATACATATGAATTTATTCCAATGTAGTGGAACCCACCTTTCATATATTATCAACACAAATCCTTGACATATGTGTCCCATATTGTCATTACTGATTAAATCTCCTCAATTTATGATTTTCACAACACATAATACCGCAATTCCAAAAGAATATATATCCTCTATGTTGCAAATCCATGTATTGTTATCGTATTTTAATTAAGGATGAAATATCTCATCCTTTATATTTTGAATTTGTCCCTATTGTATGACCCAAAACCACATGATGTGATAGTATAATATTAACGACTATAAAATAAATTCTCTACTACATAGGGTAGTCTATACCAACAACATTTTCTTTATTCTCTTCAAATTTATCTAATCCCATTCCAAATAATCTATATTCTAAGCATTTTTTTCAAAATATACTATGAGAAATTATAGTAATATTTGGTAAAAAATATTATGCCCAAACCATTGACAATTTTTGGTTGGATAACTATGAATATAACCTATGTATAATACTCATTTAGTTCATATACATTCATGAAAATGAGTTCTCTATTCATCATATGTTAGCTTCTCTTGTGTTACTATTATGATAACCTAAAATTTTGGTTAATTCTATTTGATCATGAACATATGCGAAATTGGTCTGAATTACACAAACTCATACCCCCTATGGAAATAGAAAAGAAACTCACCCAGTTTGAAAACCATAAATGGATTATTAGGCAAATGTCAAGCCTCTTCTCACTGGAAATGAATCTTATATGTCCTAGATAAAATTAGTAATTTTAAGAGGAAAATACATAATTTTTTTTAGTTCAAGAACCCATGATGGGTGACTTGGGTATAAGCTGAGACCAGTCCCACTGAGATTGCACATATGAATTTTATGATGAATCTATGGTGATAATAAAATTAAAGTCACAAATATTGTGGGGTCCACTATATGATCCAAACAAAAGACAAGATAAAATTGTTAGTCCAATTGTCCTAATGAAAAGATAATGCATCCCATCATCCCTAGAATATCAGTTTAGTGGAAGTATGCCAAACCTTTTAGAATGTAACATCATGTTACTTAAACCATCATGAACATTAGAATCCTTATTTTAAACTCACCTTTTTGGGATTGTTATCATGTAAATTCATCTCATCCAAATAAAATAACTATAGTTTATAGTGATAACATACTTTCCTATACCAACCCATGATCTACAACCAAAAAGAGGTCATTCATACATAAATGAAACAATTATATTTTATATAGATATAAGTAATGTCTATACCCATCTATGAGCCATGACCATGACAAAATCATTAAGACTAAGGTGGTTTAGAATATTAATTGACCTTATACATTTCCCATTAAATTTTTAAATAGTTTAAACTTATATTTATTTTTATTTACCAAATTGCATAGATGATGATATGGTGATAATTGAAGTGAAACTAAATGGAATCAAAATATCATCAGAAAAATGAAAAAATAATGTTTTTATTAACTTTATAAATCAAAAGGATGAAGATTATCCAAAAATTAGAGTATCTCTTTATCAATACATACATATTATGGAATATCCTCTAAAATATCATAAAGTGTTCCATTGGATCATTTGGGTTCCTCAATGATATTATAAAACTCATCTCACCTACCTAGATTGTTATCTTTAGTATGAGGTAGACCCTATTCCTCTACAACCACAATCAACTTCTCAACATGGGATTCCTCTAATTGAATTCAGTGTCCTACTAGTCTTTCTATAGCAGTATATAGATCCCCTGAGAGGTGTATTATTAGAATGGAATATTATTCCCAAATAATTGTTTTATAGCTTCACTTCTTTATAATAAGATTAATTTAAAAAAATAGATATAATCATATAAGAGTGTGGATTTAATTCTACCTCACAAAGGCATCATGATATTTAACTCCTTAGACATAAGTATTAATGATCTCTTTCATAGAATCATGGATAACCTAATAGTGGAAGCATTCACTTCATGGAAGATTGTAATAATGATGCATGAGTTTCATCTATTCCCTTAGATCATCCATTTGTTTATCATAAACTATCAACTCTATTATTTGACAAGCATATTGATGAATACTTTCGTTGAAGTTGTGAGTTTCCAGAATTTTTAGAGTCTATCCCAGATAATGTGATATATTTTGGTTCATAGTCTCATAGGAAAATGGGTAATATTATAACATACATTTATGCCACTCCCTCTTATGGTTGTAATAATAAGAGGCATATAATAAATTAATGTTATTTGGTGAATGTTAATTTCAAAAGGGAGAAATATGGCTACCCACCCTTTTTGATGTGCAAGTCTCCTTGAGAAGTGTGACCTATCTTGTTGGAACCACATGAATAACTCCTGAAAAACTCATCACCTTATTATAAATAGTGTCAGAATCAATCATTGATGTTTACCAATATACAGTTTCTACAATGGTGTTCTCATTCCCTTTCATAACTAGATTACTCACCGATCATTGAGCATCCTTTGTGATTTAAGATTCTTTATTATAGTGGGTGGTGACCTCTAATTGGGATGAACGACTAGGGGGTGACTCTTGGATTAGTAAGGTAGGGAATAATCATTATTAATTCCTCCAAAATAGGATGGATAAGAGATTATATCTATGATAACTATGTTATTTGTAACGCCCCGACCCCAGCTACCCAGAGTCGGTGCATTACTTCGTAACATTGGCATGATCACAAAAGATCAAGTCTCGAAAGACCGATTAGTTTAGTAGCCTTGGAAACACTAGATACATTCATAAATGTTACATTACATCATAAAGTGAAAAACTAATAACAAAGTCTTCATAGTCCACACTCATATCCTCTTCTGACAATCCCTGCAGGTCATTCATAAAATACCTCTTCACATCCTGGAAAATATTAAATCATTGAAAGGGGTGAGCTCAGATGCTCAGTAAGGATAACAATATTGCGGAAGCTTTCATAAATAAACATTAACATTTAAGGAAATGTATAACTAAAACAAAATCCTTTTTAAACTTGAACTTCAGCATCATATGGAAAAAATAAAATTAAATAATGCCATTTACTTAATCACATGGATATTTTACTAGTTGAATAATGACATGCAATATCAATAACCACTTTCATAATGAGGGAATGTATAATGTCAGACATTCTGAAACATTTTGTCAAGGCCTCAGCCAAGACGTCTAAAATGATTAAGGCCTCGTCTAGAACCATAAATCAAATTGGGAAAGGGCCTCGGCCAATTCCATGTCTAGTTGTCTAATGAGACCTACCGATGCATCGATGAGCTATAGTGGGCTCCACCCGTCACTTATTAAGTCCAATACATTCCTCATATGAATAGGTTTAAACATATCATAAACCATAACATAATAGTATCACATAAAACATGCATAAAGGAAACATAACATTTCTCCATTTCAATCACAACATAACAATACAACACATTGATATAATAAAAACGCTTTCAAAACCATTTTCAATACCAAAATAAAAGAAAGTTAAAACTTTGTATTTATTTTTCATTAAAAACAAGTGATGGCTTGTAGAGGAAGCTGAAACTCAAATAATGGTCATGGAGGCGGAGAATTCATTGTCGCCGCAAATGTACGGAAAGAAAAACATTCCCTTTTTTCGTTTAGTAAACGCTTCGTAAAAAATATTCCTTTTGAATAACCATAAAAGTCAAAGTGGTTTATACACCGTATAAAAGAAATTTGTGTATAAAACCAAATATGCCTCAATGAAAGGAGATTGAGACGAAGTCCTTAAAAAGATAATTTTTAAAATAAAATAGATCTATTATGTGTATTCACTATAATTACATGTAAATAATGTAAAAATACAATATAGGACATAATAATATCATGACATAATTTGGAAGTAGGAGATTAACCCAAAGAATAGAAATTGGGTTAAGAAGTTCCCTTACCTCGTGTCTGACTTGACTCAACCGTTCTTTAACCTCCTGAATAATAAACTGGAGTTAATATATACCTTATTAAGAACCATTTTCAATTTCATTATCCTTTTTATATCACTTATTACAATGATATGAACATTATGTAATTATTTAAGTTAATAACAGTCGTTTTGTCGATCTTTGGTACTTGAGTCAACAATAAACTTCTTATAATTACAAGTTGTTTTTGTGGTAGAATATCCATTATCTCCAGAATTATATTCATGATTTAGATGTAATATATATCTTATATATAAATTATATACATTCATTTATAATATTACGTAACATTTAGAGGTAAGAAATGAAATGCACCGTTCATGGAGACGGTAAGCCGTACGTACGCATGAACGCTACTTTCATTTCAATTTCATATTTAATGGAACTAAATCATAATGATATAAATGTATAATATAATTCCAGTATAATATAGTGTCTAATACCATTTACTCCATCCTTTATACATCCCACATATGGCATTAACGATTCAAATCACTTTGAGGGGGCGGTAGTCCGCACTTCCTAAAATGAAATTATCGCGTTTTACCCATAATGGAAATCATAAAGTATGCCATAAATGAGAAATACAGAAGCATAAGTAAAACATAAACACATTATATATCATATATAAATATAGTGACATCTTAATGTCCTCCTTTGAATGTGTTATATGAGTGTTGAACAATCATCGTTTCGTGAGGTAGAAATTCTCCATCCACAAAAACCGTATGTTCTTTAACCATTAGATGTAGGTTTGTGTAAGTGTAGCTCGAATAATTCTTATAAAAACATCCCAGTATATTTAGGATACTGTTTTTGTTACAAAATAAATGAATAAAAAGAGTTTAGGGGGTTGGAGAAGAAAAATAAAACAAAACAACATTAGAGAAGACATTACCTCAAAATCGGGTAACTATTTTTGATTTGAGCCAAAGGCTTCCTTGGGAAGAGTTCTGCCCAAAGTGAGGCTTCTAGGAGTAAGAGGGGGAAGTTGGGAGAGTATTTGGGTAGATCTTGGCCGAGCCAAATGGCTTAAAAGTGTAAATGAGGTGGGAGAGGTGGGGGCCTTTTATAAGTGGATAGGAGGGGCTCTTTTGGAATGATTGAAATGTTACATTATTACACAATGCATTTCGGATTATAAAGGTCCCAAACTTATATAATTAGTGGCTAAGGTGATAAGGGTTCGAAATCTCCTCATCCAATAGGCTTTGGACAAGTGTAAGACTTGGATTTTTTATTATCTTCTCATTTTATTTAAATCGTTAAATAATGAGGTTATTGCTGCATCATAATTATGTCATAAATAATTAAATTTATATAATGTCTAAAAATTATAAAAAATTACTATGATTTAGGAAATCGTTTTATCTTTCTAATGAATATTTAGAGTCAAAATTTGGACTTGTGTAACCCCACTTAAAAACTGTTTTAATAAAACAACTCATGTTTGTGTCAATTTAATTTTAACATTAAATAAATATTTATTAATGTCATTTTCCAACCAAAGTGGCTCCATGGGGTCCCCAAGTTGACCCATGGGTTGTATTGGTCGGCCATGACTCATCCAATAGGAGTAGGACAAGTTTCAAGCTCATCTCATATTATTAAAACATTATTTTTACCTTAAACTACACTAATTACCTCTAATCGCGATTAAGAACTTAAATGTTACTATTCACCAAAATTTTTTTTAATCACATTGAACCACATTTTCCTTCTTAATTACAACCATGTATGTAGGATTTTTGAAAATCAAATCACAGAAGTGGTAATATTTCATTTTAACGAAAAAATCAGTTTTTAACAACCACTTAGTGGTTTCACTATTCATCAAAAATTGAAGTTTTTCAGAATAAGGCCAAAATTTCACCCTAAGCTATAATTGATATTCCGAATTAAAAAATGATGTCTATTTTAATAAATTCCAATAATATAAGTTGCATTAATTAATTTTATAATTAATTCCCGCTGTTACAACAAATAGCGTGTTTTTAAGAAACAATTTATATCAAAAGATTGGCAATTGTTTATGTCTAATTTCAATGTTAAATTAATTCTAATGACCACCATTGGATAAAATGGTAAAAATATATTCTAATTATACTTTAAAACCACTAAATAGTATAATTTATCACTATAAATTATTTTTATTAAAAAAGTTGTTTTTAAGTATTTTTCACTATTCATAAAAAATAGAAGTTCTCAGAAAAATAACAAAAATTCAACATAGGCTAATTTCGATATTCTGAATCCAAAAATGAAGTCCATTTTGATAAATAAAATTTATAAAATTTAAAAAAGTAGGTATTAAAATTCACAATGGCTAGTTTAATTCATTGTGGTGTGTGTTAGAGCTCGAGGTTGCGTACAACACACGCTATTGCATTATTCGAAGTGAAACGTACCGTGGAAGCTTGGGGTGTTACATTCTCCCATCCTTTAATAAATTGCGTCCTCGCAATTTGAAATTTTTCTTTGAAAATAAAAGGTTGAAAAGAGAAAATACCTTTGAGTAAAACCCACATCGGAAATAAGGTTAATAAATATATAACATTAAAAGAAAGCAAGATAAGTACAAAGGTCACCCGATATAGCCCATTCTAGGATTCTATGAAAATATGGATATGGAGGAGAAACAAACCATCTAGGTTTGATGGAGAGTTATAGAAAACAGGATTAGGAGAATGTTTAACTACAATAAAATCACAAACTTGTGACTAGTTAAACGGTCATTGAATCCCCAGTTGGAAAAGTTAACCGACAACATTTTTGTTTTATGTTACCTTTTATAATGTTAAGGAATTTATTTAGGAGATTTACTAAGAATGTAAGGGAATATACATACTTGTTATTTATACTTTCATTCGTTAATAAAATTTTACCACAAACCCATCTTTTACTCCAAATGGTAACGAAACTCAAAAATATTCTTTTTATCCTAATTGTATAAGGTTCCAAATATTAACACATGCCATTTAGATTAGTAAAACTATTTTATAATAACCAGGGACTTCCTGTAGGCTAGTGGTAGGAAATAAAGGCTTGTCGCACTATGGTTGTGGGTTCGATTCCTGCAGCTTTTTCCGACGCGACGGGTTATTCCCCACCCTGCAGGTTGACCTTTTCCTAAAACTATAGTATTATAATATTCCAAAAATAATCTTCAGAAATGCTTTAACCTTAAAAAATACTATCCAAAGATCAACTTAATCCACTCCAACCTTTATAGTTATCCAAAATACCTCTGTCCAGACTTTCTCTAAAAGGTCTCTAAATTCCAAAATCAATTTATCAGATTCCCCAAACAAAGAAAAGTTTCTCTTATTGTCACATTCTAAAAATATTAAAACCTTACTGAAATCAACAAGTACTGCAGTACAATCCTTATATATATATCTCATTATTCTAATAACCAGAATATAATCCATGAGTCCAAAAGCACCATTACATTAGTTATTCTGCTTCAACTGTAGTAACAGCATATGATTGTCCTTGATCCCTTGGCCTTTTCTGAGGTAAGTTTCCCTAACGCTTAGGACCTTCATTTGCATAATGACCCATTTCTCTACAATTGTAGCATTCAACTTCGATAGCCTCTTTCTTTCCCTTGCAATCACGAGCCTGGTGACCTTTTTCCCCACATTTATAACAAACTCCCATTCCTTTTAGGCAAGTACCAGGGTGATTCTTCCCACAATTATCACATAATGGAGAATCCTTCTTTCCCTTTTTCCCTTTATCTGTCTCTTGTTCCACCGTTCTCTTCTTCTCTTGCTTTACATTGTTGTTATAAGACTTGGAGAATTCCTTTTCTGTCTTGATAGCACACGAGACAATATCTTCGTATGATGAGAAGGATTGTGATACTAAAGCTCGACGGAGAAATGGTTTTAACCCATCAAAGAAACGATCAATTTTACTCCTTGGGTTATGTATATAATCGGCAGCATGCCTCGCTAACCTTGTATAGTTAGCCTCATACTTTGCGACATTCTCATCCTCCTTCTGCCTTAGACTCAGAAATTGCCTTTCCATATCAGCTCGATGGTCATGAGGAAAGTATTTTTCTATGAAAAGCTCTTTGAACTCCCTCCATTCCATATTCGATACGTCATCATCTTCCTTTGTGTTTTTAATCAAAGACCACCATTGATCAGCATCTCCAGTGAGGCGGTAAACTGCCATGACAACCTTCTCCCTTTCGCTACTCCCCAAGGCATGAAATATTTTCTCTAAGGAGTTTATCCATTGCTTAGCTACTAACGGATTTGTACCCCCATTAAATGTTGGTGGTTGTTTCCTCATGAAGCGGTCTAACATTGATCCTCCACATTGTGGATCAGGGTGCTCCATACGAGTAAGGTTATTATTCATAACCTGAGTGAGTTTTCCCAGTATGGTAATAAGTTGATCAGCACCAATTGTATCTCCAGATCCACAATAATTATCTTGAGCAGGAGGGAAATCCCTACACGGAGTGCGTGCATTGATACGGTTTCCATTCCTTCCACTAGGCGCCATTTCTAAACAATGACATAAACTAGATTATTTTATGAATCAAAATACATAATTCCATACTTATAAAATACATAACATAAATTGAACTATTTATGGATATAATCCATAATCAAAAAAAGGTTTTAATTGAGGAAGTATATACTCATAACCCTTCATAGTGGTTTTTAAAGAAAATGGGAATTATCCAAAACATATCCCCCGGGAGTGTCGTAACCAAGAGTGCAGCAAGGCCCGTTGTCGTGCACTAGTTCCCGTTCGAGTCTAGCTCAAAGCGGTGTTTTCGGGTTTTACCCCTAGGTACATCTGTGCCAGAGCCGCCTCTACCTACTCGTATCCAGACAGGGATATATTGCTCGGAAACTCATAACATTCTATAACACCAAAATTCTAGGAAGTTCTTCTATACTAATCCTCAAAGTCTATATTTGGGATATGTGCTCTAATCAGAGTTTATCTAAATCTAGCTTCCAAGGTTAGTACTAAACTGCCTCTGATACCAACTGTAATGCCCCGACCCCTGCTACCCAGAGTCGGTGAATTACTTCGTAACATTGGCATGATCACAAAAGATCCAGTCTCAGAAGACCGATTTGTTTAGTAGCCTTGGAAACACTAGATACATTCATAAATGTTACATTACATCATAAAGTGAAAAACTAATAAAAAATTCTTCATAGTCCACACTCATATCCTCTTCTGACTATCCCTACAGGTCATTCATAAAATACCTCTTCACATCCTAGAAAATATTAAAACATTGAAAGGGGTGAGCTCAGATGCTCAGTAAGGAAAAAAATATTGCGGAAGCTTTCATAAATAAACATTAATATTTAAGGAAATTTATAACTAAAACAAAATCCTGTTTAAACTTGAACTTCAGCATAATATGGAAAAAATAAAATTAAATAATGCCATTTAATTAATCACATGGATATTTTACTAGTCGAATAATCACATGCAATATCAATAAACACTTTCATAATTAGGGAATGTATAATGTCATACATTCTGAAACATTTTGTCAAGGCCTCGGCCAAGACGTCTAAAATGATTAAGGCCTCGGCCAGAACCATAAATCAAATTGGGAAAGGGCCTTGGCCAATTCCACGTCTATTTGTCTCATGAGACCTACCGATGCATCGAGGAGCTATAGCGGGCTCTACCCGTCACTTATTAAGTCCAATGCATTCCTCATATGAATAGGTTTAAACATATCATAAACCAATGCATTCTCTGCCCTCATAAACCATAACATAATCGTATCACATAAAACATGCATAAAGGAAACATAACATTTCCACATTTCAATCACAAGATATCAATACAAAACATTGATATAATAAAAACGCTTTCAAAACCATTTTCAATACCAAAATAAAAGAAAGTTAAAACTTTGTATTTATTTTTCATTAAAAAAAAGTGATGGATTTTAGAGGAAGCTAAAACTCAAATAATGGTCATGGAGGCGGAGAAGTCATTGTCGCCGCATATGTACGGTAATAAAAACATTCCGTTTTTGTCGTTTAGTAAACGCTTCATAAAAAATATTCCTTTTGAATAACCGTAAAAGTCAAAGTGGTTTATACACCGTATAAAAGAAATTTGTGTATAAAACCAAATATGCCTCAATGAAAGGAGATTGAGACGAAGTCCTTAAAAAGATCATTTTTAAAATAGAATAGATCTATTATGTGTATTCACTATAAGTACACATAAATAATGTAAAAATACAAGATATGACATAATAATATCATGACATAATTTGAAAGTAGGAGATTAACCCAAAGAATAGAAATTGGGTTAAGAAGTTCCCTTACCTCGTGTCTGACTTGACTCAACCATTCTTTAACCTCCTGAATAATAAACTAGAGTTAATATATACCTTATTAAGAACCATTTTAAATTTCATTATCCTTTTTATATCACTTATTACAATGATATGAACATTATGTAATTATTTGAGTTAATAACAGTCATTTTGTCGATCTTTGGTACTTGAGTCAACAATAAACTTCTTATAATTACAAGTTGTTTATGTGGTAGAATATCCATTATCTCCAGAATTATATTCATTATTTAGATGTCATATATATCTTATATATCCAGTATATACATTCATTTATAATATTACGTAACATTTAGAGGTAAGAAATGAAATGCACCGTTCATGGAGACGGTAAGCCGTACGTACGCATGAATGCTACTTTCATTTCAATTTCATATTTAATGGAACGAAATCATAATGATATAAATGTATAATATAATTCATGTATAATATAGTGTATAATACCATTTACTCCATCCTTTATACATCCCACATATGGCATTAACGATTCAAATCACTTTGAGGGGGCGGTAGTCCGCACTTCCTAAAATGAAATTATCGCGTTTTACCCATAATGGAAATCATAAAGTATGCCATAAATGAGAAATACAGAAGCATAAGTAAAACATAAACACATTATATATCATATATAAATATAGTGACATCTTAATGGCCAGCTTTGAAGGTGTTATATGAGTGTTGAACAATCATCGTTTCGTGAGGCAGAAATTTTCCATCCACAGAAACCATATATTCTTTAACCATTAGATGTAGGTGTGTGTAAGTGTAGCTCGAATCCTTGTTATAACAACATCCTAGTATATTGAGGATACTGGTGTTGTTACAAAAGAAATGAATAAAAAGAGTTTAGGGGGTTGGAGAAGAAAAATAAAACAAAACAACATTAGAGAAGACATTACCTCAAAATCGGGTAACTCTTTTTGATTTGAGCCAAAGGCTTCCTTGGGAAGAGTTCTGCCCAAATTGAGGCTTCTAGGAGTAAGAGGGGGAAGTTGGGAGAGTATTTGGGTAGAGTTTGGCCTAGCCAAATGGCTTGAAAGTGTAAATGAGGTGGGAGAGGTGGGGGCCTTTTATAAGTGGGGAGGAGGGGCTCTTTTGGAAAGATTGAAATGTTACATTATTACACAATGATTTTCGGATTCTAAAGGTCCCAAACTTATATAATTAGTGGCTAAGGTGATAATGGTTCGAAATCGCCTCATCCAATAGGCTTTGGACAAGTGTATGCCCTGTAATTTTCATTATCTTCTCATTTTATTTAAATCGTTAAATAATGAGGTCATCGCTGCATCATAATTATGTCATAAATAATTTAATTTATATAATGTCTAAAAATTATAAAACCAAATACTATGATGTAGTAAATCTTTTTAACTTTCTAATGAATATTTATAGTCAAAATTTGGACTTGTTTAACCCCACTTAAAAACTGTTTTAATAAAACAACTCATGTTTGTGTCAATTTAATTTTAACATTAAATAAATATTTATTAATGTCATTTTCCAACCAAAGTGGCTCCATGGGGTCCCCAAGTTGACCCATGGGTTGTATTGGTCGGCCATGACTCATCCAATAGGATTAGGACAAGTTTCAAGCTCATCTCATATTATTAAAACATTATTTTTACCTTAAACTACACTAATTACCTCTAATCGTGATTAAGAACTTAAACGTTACTATTCACCAAAAATTATTTTAATCTCATTGAACCACATTTTACTTCTTAATGACAGCCATGTATGTCTTATTTTTGAAAATCAAATCACAGAAGTGGTAATATTTCATTTTAACGAAAAAATCAGTTTTTAACAACCACTTAGTGGTTTCACTATTAATCAAAAATTGATGTTTTTCAGAATAAGGCCAAAATTTCACCCTAAGCTATAATTGATATTCCGAATTCAAAAATGATGTATATTTTACAAAATTCCAAAAATATAAGTTTCATTAATTAATTTTATAATTAATTTCCGCTGTTACAACAAATAGCGTGTTTTTAAGAAACAATTTATATCAAAAGATTGGCAATTATTTATGTCTAATTTCAATGTTAAATTAATTATAATGACCACCATTGGATAAAATGGTAAAAATATATTCTAATTAAACTTTAAAACCACTAAATAGTATAATTTATCACTAGAAATTATTTTGATTAAAAAAGTTGTTTTTAAGTATTTTTCACTATTCAAAAAAAATAGAAGTTCTCAGAAAAATACCAAAAATTCAACATAGGCTAATTTCGATATTCCGAATCCAAAAATGAAGTCCATTTTGATAAATAAAATTTATAAAATTTCAAAAAGTAGGTATTACTATTCACAACAGCTAGTTTAATTCGTTGTGGTGTGTGTTAGAGCTCGAGGTTGCGTACAACACACGTTATTGCATTATTCGAAGTGAAACGTACCGTGGAAGCTTGGGGTGTTAAAATATTGTTAATTATGTGAGTGGAATTAAGGATCCCAACAGGTCAATTTTAAAGAAAAGTGGTTAGTGGACATTACCTAACATCATGTCCACATTTAATCACCATACCCAAACCATATCCACCATTATCGGTAGGGGTGGATGAAATTACTACTAATGGAACTGCCTTCATTATACACACCACTATCTTTGTAGAAGGCGTTTGATCCTCACATGAGATCTGCCTTTTTAGCATCCATAGGAAGTATCTAAAAACTCTAATAGATGTGGGACCCATTATTTTGTATGATATAGTGCTAAAAATATTGGGTTGATGTATGGATATATAAAATAATAATAATGGGATTTGGAGACTAACCAATATCCTTAGAAAGAATCCACATGGATAGTGATTAAGCCCTTAATTATTACCTTATTTAGGAAGTTGAATGGTTAGGATGCATCACATGATTGGTCAAAATTAAAGGTGATGTTTTTGAATAAATTCATTAACCTTATTCCCATTACATCATTTAATGCTATGGTAAAATCTACCATTATTCCTCAATAAAGGAACCCTTATTTGATTCTTCCACAATGATCCCATAATAATATACTCATGGGACATAATATTCTCTACAACTACTACCCTTTCATATAAGTAAATAGTATAATAATGTATCAAAAAATTATGGATATGAATATTTAAAACATAGTGGATTCAATATACATATTTTGGGCTAGTTAATGAATACCGGTCTTCATCTATAAGTCAGTTATTCACCCCCATAAGGGTTCCCCAATCTCTCAAATCTTCTACACATTGAGTTATATGAACCATTAGCTCTATGTAAAGGATTATCATATTTTGTTCTTAGGAAATCTTCCCCACCTCCATAGGGTGGGTCTGAATTCTTAAATCTTGATGTGCCTTCATGTTTCTAATCAGAGAAACATAAATTCCACCCAGGAGGATGGACCGCAAGTCACAGATACTATCTATGGTGAGTGTATCTCACAAATAGCAGACACACTTGTGGTAAGAATTTTTTAAGGAACCATCAACCATTTCATTTTTTCCTGGAAGATTATTAATGGTTAATTAACATAATCCAATTATTGTGTCTTTCAATTTCAACTAGCTCCTCTAATTATTGGTACCAAATGTACTATTTCTATAGATCCTCATGACAGAATGACAAGAACATTAGTTATTGGTAAATATGGGGTTCATAAAGGATTGAGTTTTTTGGAACCACATATATCATTTTCTTTTGCAGGGTTTCGATGTTTATGGCCTCCCTATGTACTAAGAAAACTTTATAGTGAACCTAGAAACATTGAAAAATTGAATTACTCAGTGCTATGATGATATCTAAGAGTGGATATTATTATAAAATACCATGATGAATGATCCTCAGGATGTTGATTAATCACAAAATGTTTACCTTTTTAGCCATAATCACCTAGAGCTATCATGCCACTTTGGAATTATTCTCTTTCCACAAATCCACTAGAGGCACTCCCATTTGGTACGAGATAAATTATAATTGATGTGAGAATCAATATGCCACATAATACTTATAGATGATTCACAGTCCACAAAATACACCTATACACTAACAATAAAATCCATAATCAATAATCACTACTTGTATTTTTCACTGCCATCATCCATGATCAATCCAATCAAAGGAGACCTGTAAAAAAGTGTTTGTACTCAAAATTAATAATATCTTTTTTAAGAGTGAATTTTCTATTTAGAAACAATGTGTTGATTCCAAATATAAACTAAATGAAGGCTTATAATCTATATCTTATAACATTAAATACTCTATGTCTGTCATATGCATTGATGTGTGTCACCATCCAACCATATAGTAATTAGAATGTCCAAAAGAGATTAAAGGGGACTTTATATTGTAGACATGCAACATGAATTGGTTAATTTTCACTAATACCATAATGGTTGGGCCCACGAGCTCCCCATTATCCAATAGTGAAACCATTTAAAATGTTCTAAACCTATTATTATTGTGGTATTTCTATACTGAATAGAGTTACCCACATAACGACACAATGATGAAGCTGAATATTTGAGTTTTGACAAGAATTACATGGTCGGTGGAATACCCTCATTTCTCATATTTTCTTATGAATTGATAATGGAATTATATATCTAGAACCCATATTTTCTATATAGTGTAACATCATGTTAGCTATTTGAACATGGTAAATATACATGAGAAACTATGAAAATCATTATTTGAGTGTGCAATTTGATATCAGTTCGAGGACTATGTTTTCACCCTCTGGCGTCCTTGACCACTATTATCAACTCCTGTGTTTGGTGTGTCATATGATGAAGTTCCCCCCCTTATATAATATGGAGGTACACAAAAATTATACCTTACTCTATGTTTTGGAAGCCTAGAGTCCTTGTAATTATCCCATAGGCTAATACCCACATTACCATGGGTGTGGTGAAAAGTTTTGATATAAGGACTCTAGTGACTCAACACCATTAAAATTACATCATTGTTTGCAGACCTAATAATCAAAAAATCAAACAGATCTTTATTATTCCTCTAGTATATATGTTCCAATCCGTTTTATAACCTTATGCTTGATTCCTAATAGAATGAAAAAAACAAAGCAGAAACACTAAAAATTGGACTCTTATTTGTGATCAATGTTGTCTGAAGTAGTTTTAGTATGGTTTAGAAGGTATCATATATTACTAGTCCCATTGGGACTATGTATTCCCTTTATAAATATGTATATGTTACCCAGATTGATGTATCACATTATTCATGTTCCCATGTGGAAAGTATATGGGTGAGAAATGATGACATCATTAAACAGTCTACTCCTATATTGTCATGAACCGAATCTGGTCACCGCCAAAACTTGCAGCAAACCTAGCCTGTGACATGACCCGAAGGGCGTTCCCTATCCCCACGGGCTCGCACAAGTGCCCAGGTATCATTTATTTTTGTTTTGGAACGATTTACCCGAATATGAAGGCATAAAACATTAAAAACAATCAATAAATTGAATCTGAAAAATGTAAACCAAACTATGTTTAAAAAAACCAGAACAGAATACATATTTTTAAAGACACTACATGTGGTCTAAAAACAAATAATGACAACATAAAGACATCCCCATGGACTCCGCCTTCTCCGCAACTCCGCCCCAACGATGGGGACTAACACCCTGAACCACCATCACCCTTAGCCTTCCCTTAACCTGAGTCAAGCATAAGCAGATCTACTTACTCCCAAGGGGTGTAAGTAGGGTGTGAGACTAAGCCCAATAGAATACCACCAGATGATTCCAAAGATCATGCAATACAATGTGAACAAAACAAGCAATTTTAATACACAATGTGAAATAGTGTTAACATTCAAAGAAATGCAACTTTCAAATGAAAACAGTCTTCAATCCAAAAATTCTAGTATGTTAACACATAAAATAGACATTTGAGATACTGTAATGTACTGCCAAAACACCCCACAACAAGGGTAAATACCACAAATCCAATGAGCATCAAAATTGGGAACACCCCTAAGCACTAGGTTGTCTCGGGCCCTATGTACCTCGTACCTCAGTGTAGAGTAACCATAGAAAAATCCGTTCTCCTGCACGAGCCACTAGTAGGGAACATACCCATGACCTATTGGTCCCCAATCATCATCCAAATATTTTATTTAGAGTTGTCGTTATCCAAATGCTAAGTGGAACAGGGACAAAACCCATCCGATCCACTAGCCGTACTAGTACAAATCCGCCCCTCCAAGGTACCCGGGCTTCCCCTTTTGTGCTAAAAACATTTCAGCAAACAACACACATCCTTTTTCATATAAAATTTCACTACTGGTCACAAAAAAATAGTACAGTAGCTACACACATTTTATACCATTTAAAACACATAATAAAATAATTTTATTTTCAATAAAACAACCTCTCAAAACATCACATTGTTTTGCACCCAAAGCTCTTTATGGTATCCACTTTGCACACTATGTGAACACTTTTAAGTCATTAAAACAAAATTTCAGTTCAATACCCTTTAATGAAACCAGAAATTCAGTTATGGGTCATCCCAATGTGAACCAAGAAGTTATATCTTTTAAAAACCACCATTTTCACACAAACATGGCACGTAAAGCCCATTTGCTTCCCAAACACCATTTAAGAAAACATTCACAGCAACCAAAAAAAAGAATAAAAATTAAAAACATGATTTTAAGTCATAATAGAGTTCAATAAAATCAACTAAATAATTATAGGTCAGCCCAATGTGAACCAATGAACGATTTGAATGATAACCCCCCAATTTCACCAAAAATTGGAAATTAAAATTCATTTTCATTATAAATGCAACTAAAACCAATTTTTACAGAAACATTAAAGAGAAATAAACATTAAGGTACCATTATAACAGCAAGACAATTCACAAAAATTTCACACAAAATGGAATCACCTATCAAAACCAAGGAAACCCTTGAACCCTTTGTGCGAAAACTCAAACGCACCCCCGCCGCACCTCAAGGAAGGTAAACCAGACCTAAAACCATAATTTCAGACCATGAAACACATTATAAAACCCAAATTATTAAACCCTAGTCCCTGGACATTAGAAAACTCAATGATAAGGGAATAAACTCTAAGTAAATTGGATGTAACCCTAAAAAAATTGAAAGAAGAAAGAAGGAGAACAACATACTTAAAATATCTTGTAGAAATCTCCCTCACAAATACCAGTATCTGATTTTAAAAATACTCAAACCTTTAAGGAAGGTTCGGAAAAGGATATGAAGATCATTTAGGAATTTTAATGGGGGAAAAAGAGTAAAAATTGAGAGAGATATGAAGGAATGAACTTACCTCTTCAAATCTGAACGATTTGAGGAAGCCTATGAAGTTCGGCACCAAATCGAGATTAACCAGAGTTCCAAAGAGGGGGGAGAGAGAAGGGTCTCTCGTCTGAGTTCCGCGGGATTGGGCTCCACTTTGATTCATCGACAAATCCCAAAAAATGAATAAGATATAACATAATGAAAATTTATTTTTAAAACAGGAATTGGGCTTTCGGGCTGGCCCAACCCCTTAGATAAAAACCCAAATAAACCCTGGTAATGGATTTCTAAAAGCTCCAAATTACCTTTGTGGAGTTAATAGGTTAGGGGAGGTCAATTATGAATTTTAATAGATGAAAATTGTTGAAAAATGAAAATTTTATAGAAGATACAAAATTTATTTTTTAATCTGAAATTGGGCTCATGGTTTGGCCCAATTTATGAATACTCATCTATTCCTCCCAAAAACCTAGGTAAACCCCCAAAACAAAGAAAGGATGTAATTAAATTAAAACAAATACCTTTAAAATATGTCATAGATGTGAAAATTCTCCCCACCATAAAGCATTCCACCCCCGGAATGCCACAAAAACACCAGATGCAAAAGCAAAGCCCAAACGATAGACCAAGACAGACTTCCTTGCCACGTTTTCACCAGCTTCAAAAAGGAGGAACATCTCCCATTGATCAAAAGAAGGAAGATAATAATCTCACCAACCAAAAAGTACCCCACTTACATAAAATTATGAAAAAAATTAAAAACACATCCCAAAAGAAAACACCTCAAACACTACAAGACGACGCTCAAGAGATCCACTTGGAATGAATAATGAACTCAAATAACGCTACAACAACATTACGTAAACAAAACCATTGGGTGTTCTCCAACCCCAAAATTACCCAAGTAACAAATTTGTGGATATATAGACTCGAACGATACTACCTCCTACCTAGAATACACCAAGGAGAAAACTGAGTCACTAGTACGGGGTGACCCAATCCGAACATCCCACCACCATGGACAACTCAATTTTCTTATAAAGAATAAGGATAACAATTGGGGAAGGAAAGAACGGTCTCCCCATCATAAGGGTTAAACTAAAATTATTCCTTTTCCAAGAGAACATACATGATACCCATGATGTTTCTCCCCACCATAATAATGAACACAACTTTCCTTAAGATAAAATCAAGTCACTAACAGGGGGCCTCGAACGGAATTCCCAGCATTAGGGGTAGATTAATATCAGAATTCATCCAATGAGACTTAAATGAGTCACATTGTGGGTATACCCCAAACAAAACCCAACCATCTTAACTAAATAGTATGGGAAAACAACAAAAAAACAACAGAATTTTAAAGAGCTGGCATGGCCGCACAGTTGGTTCACACGGTTTGGGAAACCGCGAGTTAACCGTGCGGATCGTTCTATCCAAAGAGGAAACTTCACATAGTTTCCTTTTCCAAGGATCATGGACGTGCAGAGATCATGAGGTAGCTACTGTCTCTTATCACATTGTCCCCTAGGTTGGCACACAGTTACTGCTAACCACACACAAACTATGCACTTCAACCTACCTAACCCAAATTTTAACATTTTCTCAAAAAAGACAAGGGAACCCAAAGGGGAAAAATCAACTCAGGGTATGATATGGGAACAAGGTACTCACACCTCTTTCCACCAAATGTTAGAAATTGGAACAAGATGACGACACCAGAGGTTTAAACTATTCCTATCTTTCATATTGAGGGTATGACCTTGACCAAAAGTTTTAACGACTTTTGGATTTCCCCTAACTACGTGCCAGCTTCTCTCCGGGGCCTATGGATAGAGCTCAATGGATTGAAGCATCTTCGGCCTCGAAGTTAGGATTTGGAAACCCCTAAACTAAACATCTTCTTCCAATGCCAAAACCAATTATACTGTAATCTCATATGGTCTCATTGAGACATGACACACTTCAAACTCGCTTTTCCACAACCCGTCATTTTACCAAAACAAGAACTCAGAGGATTCACACACATCACCCCTTTTTTTCTTCGGATGCTAAACATTGGAATGAGATGACATATAGAAACACATTCCTCTAGAACATAGGATTTATAATTCCCTATAGGGAGACACCCATCCAAAAAAATAGAGACTCTCATAAGATTGAAAAATCTTCACCCTTGTAGTCAAATGAACACATGACATCGCAAGGCATCACCAAACATGACCATTGTGGATAAAATAAAACACAAGAGGATGGACCTTGTACTGAGTCCCAAACAGCACATGATTCCAGCAAGTGTCCATAATAGCCACTCCTGGCCAGATCGTGCACACTGGTGGCTTAACATGAACTCTTGCTTCAATGATACTGACAAAAGACCCAGAGGCCCTTTAAGACATCATTCTACAATGAAAACCCTGAACTTCATTGACCTTCAACAACTTAGGAAACATAAGAAACTAAGTTCTATTTCAACCTCCCACAAACACTCTCCCACTATAGGGGGATCCACATAGTTGAAAATGAATAGGGGTAAACTCAATCTCCAATCCTCAAGAAAAAAGTCCTTATGTTGATTAACTGGAGGATCATCCAACGGTGAATCACCATAGGCCAAACATGAATCATACATTAAAACATTATGGGGGCGTACCCTAGCCGACATGAAAACCCAAGGACCCAACCGATCTGGTCATTTGGTCACAAAAGTCCACAAACCTGAACCGAACACATGATGGGAACCACCACATTGGCCTCCCAAACTTTTCCTCAAAAGAGACCACTGACCAACACTTCATTCCAACTTATCAATGAAACACCAAACCAAAAAATAGTTCAAACAAGATGGGTTATTGAACTCAAAACATCCCACAATAATAATCTCGAAAACACATAATCCATACCTCCCAACCATACATTATCAAAACACAACACTTTCCTTAAAAAAAATTATTTAAAAAAACAGTGTTGGTGGGTTGCGCATTTACCAATGGTATCTCATCAGCCTCACACATGCATTTTTACATGCCACACTGTAAACCCACCTCATATCCATCGATATTCCCAAATAATCCTATGCATGTGGTCACCCTTGAGAGCACTGATTATCAAAAATCAAACCATTCCTCTTTTTAAAATCAAAACTTTTAACCACACTTTCCCTTTCTCTAAAACAATAACCATAATATCAAAAACCAATTTTTCATCTCACAATCCAATTTAGAAAAGAATATATAATTCAATAAAAGCACATATTCATGCCTTTCACAATTGTTTCAAAACATTTCAACCCATTTCAAAACAAATCTAATTTCATGAAAAACTCCATTTCATAAATCTCTATTTAATTAAGAACTAAACTCTTCTCATTCCAAGAAAAGGTTATAAATGTTCATAAGATTTTTTTGTTCAGTAGTCACAAAACCAAAATCCATCTTCATCCCCCACACAAAAATTATAGAACACTTAATTCAATCCAAAACACTTTTCCACGGTTTAAAAAAAATTCCATTAGAAACATATTTTCAAAACCCCAATTAAAATAGTTCATACTTTCAAAAGAGGTGTAAACACATAATTTACCCTTTTGAAATAATTATTAAATTTCATTTATAGGCATTAAAAAAAACATAAAACCATTTTCAATTTACTAGAAAATAACTTCACAAAAATTCACACTCCTTAAAGTGAAGTCTTTTTTTTTTGCTTAAAAAAACTGAGTTTCCATGATTCCAAAACAAAGAGACACAAGAAAATGTGAGATGAAACTAGTTTCAGTGGGTGACTTGGATATATGGTTGGTAGCCATATTCCAATCACTTCACCATCACAGAGAGTATTCTAGAGAAATATCCATGGCTCCACATGGATTGCTAGGCCCTGCGAGCTCACTGAGATTATTCGCCCAACTCTCTTTTATGTTCCCATAGTCATCATTAAACCAAGAAAACCAAAGGACTCAGATAAATCCATACTACCCATGGTGACTTGAATCCCGTTATGAGGTGTGCTGGCCAGGCACACTACCCATGACTGAAATTTCAAGTCCCAAAAATCCTAGCTCCAGACTATGCTGGCTCTTCCCCAAATAACATGGCCCAAGGAGCGAACCTTCTCTGATAACAATTTGTCACGAACCGAATCAGGTCGCCGCCTAAAACGGCACCAAACCTAGCCCGTGACATGACCCGAGGGCGTTCCCAATCACCACGGGCTGACACAAGTTCCTGGGTATCATTTATTTTTGTTTGGGAACGATTTACCTGAATATGAAGGCATAAAACATTAAAAACAATCAATAAATTGAATCTGAAAAATGTAAACCAAACTATGTTTTAAAAAAACCATAACCGAATACATATTTTTATAGACACTAAAAGTGGTCTAAAAACAAATAATGACAACATAAATACATCCCCATGGACTCCACACGACAAGGGGGTCATCACCCGCAAGCCTTCTCCGCAACTCCGCCCCAACGATGGGGACTAACACCCTGAACCGCCATCACCCTTAGCCTTCCCTTAACCTGAGTCAAGCATAAGCAGGTCTACTTACACCCAAGGGGTGTAAGTAGGGTGTGAGAATAAGCCCAATATGATACCACCAGATTATTCTAAAGAGAATGCAATACAATGTGAACAAAACAAGCAATTTTAATACACAAGGTGAAATAGTGTTAAAATTCAAAGAAATGCAACTTTCAAATGAAAATAGTATTCAATCCAGGAATTCCAGTATATTAACACATTAAATTGACATGTGAGCTACTGTAAAGTACTTCCAAACACCCCACAACAAGGGTAAATACCACAAATCCAATGAGCATCAAAATCAGGAACACCCCTAAGCACTAGGTTGTCTCGGGCCCTACGTACCTCGTACCTCAGTGTAGAGTAACCATAGAAAAATCTGTTCTCGTGAACGAGCCAATAGTAGGGAACATACCCATAACATAGTGGTCCCCAAAAATCGTCCACATATTTTAGTTAGAGTTGTCGTTATCCAAATGCTAAGTGGAATGGCGACAAAACCCATCCGATCCACTAGCCGTACTAGTACAAATCCGCCCCAACTAGGTACTCGGGCTTCCCCTTTTGTGCTCAAAACACTTTAGCAAACAACACACATCCTTCTGCATATAAAATTTCACTACTAGTAACAAACAAATAGTACATTAGCTACACATATTTTATACCATTTAAAACACACAATAAAATAATTTTATTTTCAAAAAAACAACCTCTCAAAACATCACATTGTTTTGCACCCAATGCTCTTTAAGGTATCCACTTTGCAAACTATGTGAACACTTGTAAGTCATTAAAAAAAAATTTCAGTTCAATACCCTTTATTGAAACTAAAAATTCAGTTATGGGGTAGCCCAATGTGAACCAAGAAGTTATATCTTTTAAAACCAACCATTTTCACACAAACATGGCACGTAAATCCCATTTGCTTCCCAAACAACATTTAAGAAAACATTCACAGCAAAAAAAAAGAATAAACATTAAAAACATGATTTTCAGTCATAATACAGTTCAATAAAATCAACTATGTAATTATAGGTCCGCCCAAAATGAACCAATGAAAGATTTGAATGAAAAACCTCCAATTTCACCAAAAATTGGAACTTAAAATTCATTTTCATTATAAATGCAAATAAAAGAAATTTTTACAGAAACATTAAAGGGAAATAAACATTAAGGTAACATGAACACATAATTCTAATTCACAAAAATTACACACAAAATGGAATCACCTACCAAAACCAAGGAAACCCTTGAACCCTTTATGCGAAAACTCAAACGCACCACCGCCGCACCTCATGGAAGGTAAACCAGACCTAAAACCAGAATTTCAGACCATGAAACACAAGATAAAACACTAATTTTTAAACCCTTATACCTAGACATTAGAAACCTCAATGATAAGGGAATAAACCCTATGTAAATTGGATGTAACCCTAAACAAATTGAAAGAAGAAAGAAGGAGAACAACTTATTTAAAATATCTTGGAGAAATCTCCCCCAAAAATACTAGTATCTGATTTTAAAAATACTAAAACCTTTAAGGTAGGTTCGAAAAAGGATATTAAGATAATTTAGGAATTTTAATGGGGGGAAAAAGCGTAAATATTGAGAGAGATATGAAGGAATGAACATACCTCTTTAAATCTGGACGATTTGAGGAAGCCTATGAAGTTCGGCACCAAATCGCGATTAACCAAGGCTCCAAAGAGGGGGTAGAGAGAAGGGTCGCTCGGCTAGGTTCAGTGGGCTTGGGATCCAATTGTAATTATCGAAAAATCCCAAAAAATTAATAATATATAACATAATAAAAATTTATTTTTAAAACCGAAATTGGGCTTTCGGGAAGGCCCAACCCCTTAGATAAAAACCCAAATAAACCCTGGTTATGGATTTCTAAAATCTCCAAATTACCTTTTTGGTGTTAATAGGTTAGGGGAGGTCAAGTAGGAATTTGAATGGATGAAAAATGTTGAAAAATGAAAAAGTTATAGAAGATACAAAGTTTATTTTTTTAATCAAAAATTGGGCTCACAGTTTGGCCCAATTCATGAATACTCATCTATTCCTCCGTAAAACCTAGGTAAACCCCCAAAATAAAGAAAGTATGTAAATTAAATGAAAAATATACCTTTAAAATTTGTCATAGATGTGACATATATAATGTCATGAAATATAGAATTGGGTATTTTTATGGATTTTTATTCATGAAATTGTAACAATATGATAGTAATTTCATCTACTTTCGTAAATACATATTCTTAACCTCTGAAACCATATATTGTATTTGATAAATGATGTCATTTTTTAGAATTTTTTTGAATATATTTCCATTTTAAATTTAAAAAATTATTTAGCAATATGAATCCATGTGATAAAATATAGTATGAAAAATAATCAATGGTAGGCGAAGGCTTGAATTAAATATATTCAAAATTTTATAAATTCTATTTTTTCACCCAGAACGTTTCACCCTAATTGATTCGCTAAGGTGTCCTTATTCAGAACCCTTCTCCAAGGTGTCCTTAACTCATGACATTAACTATGAACACATCACCCTACCTAGAGGGAACACTAGGTCATAAAATTGTTCCTACAGTTACCTCAATGAAGCACAATACATGATAGTTGAAGGATAGCATGAATCTCTTGATCTCATTTTGTTTGTTTTCGGTGAGACCATGTGGGGGTGGGTCTATATATAGAAGAATGTATCCCTTAACATGTATCCTTATTTTCATATATTTTAGAATATGTAACACAAGATTCTCCATGGAAACCTACATTAACAGAACACATATAACATTGTTCATTCTCATGTTAGGTAGTGCACTTACCCCAAAAAGAGATCCTATTTATTTCGATCTAATCCCACCCTAAGGGGGGACTGTTTTGGCACTAATTTTATGGTAATAAGAACAAGGATTAAGAAAGAAAAAGTCCCCATGGAGAATACCAACTAGTTATCATATGGCCTTGGTGGTGTGCTCAAGTAATTTTACCTGAGGTTCTACTCCACTACCCACACAACACTATTTATTTAACTTATGTGAGGCGAGCACTACACCTAAGTGTATTCCACCCAAAAATCCCTTTTTTTATAAATAGACTCATTAGACTCCAAGATTAATATTATATTTCTATATTTTAGAATATAAACATATATTCATAGATATCTTCATCTAGGTCTCTTGAAACACATTCATCTTGCGTATAGTATGTAAAACTGAAAGGAATTAACATTAGGAAATGGTAAATAAGTCATCTAAATAAGAAAACCCCTAAACTATGACTTATCCCTTAGTTATCTTTCATGAGGGTGATGTACCCACATCATCCACCATACAAGAGTTTCATTCATCCAAGGGAGAGCCGTATTTGGTATTCCCGCACTATGTAGAACTACCTTCCCTAGCCCTCATTGGGGGAGAAAACTATTGTGCTCTACACTTGGGTGAACAACCATTTCTCTACCTCACTAGTGAAAAGAAATCCCTAGACCTTCACTACGGTGAAACTCTTTCACTAGTACTCACTAGAGTGAATCAACCCCTTATACCTACACTAGGGAGAACTACCATTTATATCCCCCACTAGGATGAATAATACTTTCCAAAAAATATAAAAGGGTATCTTGAACTCTCTAACACTGATCAATCACCCATAATATCAATTATCCTAACTTGTCACTTAATTATCAAGGTGTCCTCTAAAATACTAGATCCACATGGACAGGGAAAGAACATCAGTTATCACCCATTAGATCATGTATTTTTTTGATTATGAAGGACTTGATGTTATCCTCCTAGATTCGTAGAACCCTTGAGGGGATCAAAATCACAGAATCCATTGATAAATAGGATATATATTAGTATGAAACTAGAGAGGTCTCACATGGATCAACATTATTATCCGAAATCCTAAATATAATTAACAATCCATGTTCCAATTGTCTTCTTTCCTAGGTTTAAACCGTATTAATGTTTCTATTGATGAATCCATAACTTTAAATCATCAACTGACATGATTATATATAATTGGATTTGGGGAAATTACATTCCATTAGAGGAATTTTCATGTTAACATGAATCCATGTGTATTCCCCACTAAAGTTCACAAAATTAATAAGAAGCATTTTGGGCCCCCAATTGTCTTTCAACCTCAACTATGGTATCCTCAAGGGAATCCACCCTAGCCTATCCAATGTTCCATGAACCCACATGGATTCCATAATGAAAAAGGTTAACACAATCATCTATTTAGTCCTCTTCACTGAAAAATATTACAACCCTGCTTTTATTACACATTTAAACATGATTTACTACAGAAACATGACTAGATACAACATAGAATATTGAGAGGTATAGTGTCATTGGGGCTTAGGATCATTAAAAAATAACATAAAACATGAAACACAACATCTTAATTGAAAACTTCCTTCACATTACCACCACATTCCCTTGTACATAGCATTGAATGGGTTAACCTGAGGACATGCAAAAGAAAAGGGTGAGCTATAAAGCCCAGTAAGGGAATAAACATGGAATAACATGAGGAATACAATACATGTTGGACAATAGGAATATTAATGGAGAACAAGAGAAACATGAACAATAAGTCATGATAAATTAGGACAATCATATCATGGAAATGAGAAAACAACACTTAACAGGGAATTAGCATGAGCCATGGCTCATTGCACATGGAACATGAGTAAACCCTCATTGCACATGAAGCACGTGTAAACCCTCGTTTCACTTCAAGGACGAGTAAACCCTTGTTGCACATGATTTGGAATAATTAAAAACTCACTTCACATGACGTATCATGATACTATACATTACCCAATGCATTAGAGCACTATCCGGCTTCACCCTTCTTAAACATTTCATTTCATGCATAAGTGTGCCACATGGATCATATAAAATAGAATCAATCAACATCATAAGTTATTCCATGATTTAGTAAGGTGGAAAAAATACATGAAAGTTCCATTCGATATTTATATTTTCATAAAGGTGAATACCCTTGATAGAGAAATGGGTATGGTATTCAGTACACAATGACCATGGCTTTGAAAAACACGGTGCAATTTCTGCAGCACAACAACGTCACATAAGGATTCATAAAAATGGTTGATGAGAGAGAAAATGGTGTCACATCATATGAACATGAAATGGAATATAAGGGGTTCATATAGATACATTTCCCAAAAAAATGTAATGGAATATAGATACATAATACAAAATAATTACTTGTATGTAAAATATGGGAGAGAAATTCATCACAGAATTTCATCATGGTAACAAGTGTACATGAGAGGAATTAATGAGAGGAAAAGGGGTATCCCATTATTAAACCAGAGGAAGATGTTGATCCCAATCTCTTCTAAATTCCATTGAACATGACTGTAACATATCTTCAATTGTCTAAATAGTTCACTCATATTGGCCGTCTGTTTGAGGATGATAGTCCGTACTGAAGTTTAGTTCAGAATCCAGAGCATGTTGAATACTCATCAACAACATAGTGTTGAATCTTGGATCTCGATCGGATACAATAGATAGTGGTACTCCATGTAGCCGTACCACTTCCTTGATATATATCTGTGCCAGTGGATCCAGTGAGAAATCCTCCCAAATTTCAATAAAGTGTGCAGACTTTATAAGATGATCAACAACATCCCAGATTGCATTGTTGCCTTTGGATGTCTTCGGAAGTCCAGTGACAAAGTCCAGGGTGATGTTCTACCATTTCCATGTTGGTATAGATAGTGGTTGCATTATCCCCTTAGACTTACGCCTCCCTTCCTTCACTTTCTGACACACCTGGCACTTTTATGTATACTCAGCAATCTCCTTCTTCATATTATCCCACCACTAATGATCTCGGAGATATCGATAAATATTTGTGTTTCCTAGTTGAATAGAGAAAATTGAACAATGAAAATCATCCAAAAGTTCCTTCTTTAGCTCCAGATTTGATGGAACCCATAGTCTTTTTCCAAATCTCATAATTACATCTTAATTAACATTAAACTCAAAGGATTTACCTTTTCTGATAGCTTCCACTCTCTTGAGAATTCCGACATCATCCTTTTGAGAATCCTTTAACCTTTCCAAGAGAGACGGTTGAGAAATCATTTATGAAAGGATTGATGATGTTTCCTTTATTATGATTCCCATGTCCATCTTCATCAAATCTAAGTAGAATGGATCCTTCTCAATTCTCATCAATGATATAATTGTTGGGTATTTTCTACTTAGATCATCTTCCACCTTGTTTTCTTTCCCTGGGTGGTAATGGAATGAGCAGTCATAGTCTTTGATCAGCTCTAACCATCTTCATTGGTGTATGTTCAACTCTTTTTGTGTGAATTTTTAATTGAGGCTTTTATGAACCATATATATTTCACAGTTCTCCCCAAAGAGATAATGACACAACATTTTTAAAGAAAATATCACCACAATGAACTCCAAATCATGTGTTGGATAATTCTTCTCATGAACGTTCAATTGCCTTGAAGCATAGGCAATGACTTTGTCATTTTGAATCAACACATTTCCATGTCCCTTCTTCGAAGCATCTCTTAATACCACAAAAAGTTCTCCACATGTGGGTAAATTGAGCACAAGCGCACTGATAAGCCTCCTTTTAACTCCTTAAATCATTCTTCACATTCATCATGTAACATCCCTATAAAATAAAGAATATGAAATTTTTATATTCATTAATTTTTTTGAAATAAATATTAATTTTATTTTAACGGGGAATCTATATTCATTGGCATACCTGACATGCAAAAATGGGTTTTTTGAGATCTTACATTGAACACTAATAATATAATATTATTATTTTAAATGGTATTTATCACGTAGATTTTTTATTGGCGAGAATTAATAGAACTAATATAAATATGATAATATATGTCTGATAAATTATTTTACATCCATCCAATAAAAGTCAGAGGCTTAAAATGTAAATGAATCTAATTTTAACATAATTTAATTTAAAAGGGCGATTTACCACTTTTTGATGGCGGACCCTTTTTAAATCTAGTTGTGTCACATTTACATATTATATTTGAAAAAATTATTTCATCTTTAGAATTGGGAAATCAAAATTTACTTTGGATGAAATTTTGATATTTTTCTGATAATGTTCATTTTTAATGAATAGTGTAAAAATGTTGTATTTTAATTCAAACCCACCATTTAATATAATTTGTTTATTTGGATAGATTATTTTTAATAGTTTGTCAATGTGTAAATAGAATATATTTTTACCATTTATCCCAATGTTGGAAATTGGATGTAATTTCAATTTGAAATTGAACACTAACAACTATCAATCATTTGATGGTTATTATTTGTTTAAAACACGCTTTTCATTTGGACGATGGGAATTATTTATAAAATTAGTTAATGAAACATCATATGTTTTGAATATGGTAAATAGAAATAATTTTTGAATTATGTATATCAAATTTAACTTAGGGTGAATATTTGTATTTTTTCGGAAAACCGTCAATTTTTTATGAATAGTGAAACCACTAAGTAGTTGTTAAAAAATAGAACTTTTCATTTAAATGAAATTTTACCTCTTCTAGAAATTGAATTTCAAAAATACAACATACATTGTTGTCATTAGTATGTAAAATTTGGTTTAATGGGATGAAAATTATATTTTGTGAATAGTAACTTTTGACTTTTATTAACCATAATTAATGGTAATTAGGGTAATTTAAGGTAAAAATAATGTAATAATAATAAAATATTACCTTGACACTTCTCCTAACCTTATTGGATGTGTAATGGCTGACCCAGACAATCCATGGGTCAATTTTGGGGCCCCATGGAGCCACTTGGGTAAGATAATGACATTTATAACTATCTATTTAATGTAAAAATAAAAATGTCATAACCATGTATTGTTTTAGTATACAATTTTTAAATAGGGTTATATAAGTTATATTTTCTACTATAAATATTAATTGGAAATATAAAAAGTTTTCCTACATAAAGGTTTTTTTATATAACTTTTAGACATTAAATAAATAAAATTATTTATGAAAGAATGATGATGCAATGTTTACATCATTAATGGATGATTTAAATAAATAATAAGATAAAATTTAAAACAATATCCAAAACTGTTCCAATTATTATTGGGTGATTTTATTTCGAACATGAGACACCTTATATTCGAATTTAATTAGTTTTGGACCTTTAAAACCCGAAAATCATTATATGATAAAATAATATTTTCAAACATTCCAAAAGAGCCCCTCCTCTCCCTTATAAAAATATCTCACTTCCTACCCATTTCTGACACTTCTCAAGACCTTGGATCGTCTAAAATCTACTCCAATAAGCACCGGATATCCCTATATTCATCCTAGAAGCCTTAACATAGGCATAAATCACTTCAATAAACCCTTTGGGGTTAAACCAAATGGAGTTACCTTATTTATAGGTAACGTCTTCTCTTAAGTTCTTTTGTTTTATTTTACTTATCCAACCCCCTAAAATATTTTTATTTCTTAATTTTATAACAAAACAAGTATCCTAAATATACAAGGATTTTTTATGAGATTTATTTGAGCTACATGTACAGAAACCTAAATCTAATGGTTAATGAACATACTGTTTCAGTGGACGGCAGACTACTGCCTCATGAAACGATGATTGTTCAATTATCTCCTACTGCCTCTAATAGAGGCCACTTTGATGGAACTATATCTAAATATGATATATATAATATTTATTATTTATTTATTCTTATATATTTTCATTTTTTACCATACATTTATGGTTTCCATAATGGGTAAACACGATAATTTCATTAGAGGAAGTAAGGACTACCGCCCCCTCAAAGTGATATGACTCATTCATGCGATACGTGGAACGTATAAAGGATAGAATTTATGAACTTATGTAACATATATTAAATATATATTATACTGAAATTATAATATACCTATGAATCACTATTTTTTCATTTCATTATATCATTAAATATAAATGAAAGAAGCATTCTTGCGTATGTACGACTTACCATCTCCATGAACGGTGCATTTCATTTCTTATATCCAAATGTTATGTAATGTTATAAATACATATATATAAACTGTATATATATGATTTATATTATATCTAAATTAGAATATAAATATGGAGATAATGGACTTTTGACCACACAGAAATTTTATAATTATAACAACATCAATTTTGACTCATGTTCTGAAGATTGACAAAATATCCGATATCAGCTCAAATAAATAACTAATTGTTATTTAAAGGTAATAAGTAATATAAAAAGAATAATAAACGTGAAAAATATTATTAATAAATTATAAAGTATCTTAAGTTTATTATTCAGGAAGAACAAGGAACATATGAGCGAGTCAAGTCGGACAACGAGGTAAGGGATTCTAATCTCACTTTTAATTCGGGGAGATTCCCATTGTTCGCCACTTATTTATAGCATGTGGTGTATTTTTCACTTCCATTGGATATATATTATCATGATTCTATTTATATTCATGGTATTCCATGATTCATTTGGTCGGTAGTAATTTTTGGTCATATGATTCGATTAAATACAACGAGGTAAAGGATTCTTATCTCACATTTAATTGTGCAAGATTTCCATTGATCGCCACTTATTTATATCATGTGGTGTATTGTGTACTGAAAATGGATATATATTATCAATATTCTATTTATATTCATGGTATTCTGTGATTATTTTTGTGGTTAGTAATTTTTGGTCACACGATTCGATTGAATACAATGTGGTAAGAGATTTCCATCCCACTTCTTATTCTTGTGAGAATCATGGTATATTTGACACTATTTCAATTTGTGTGGTGTATGTACTTACCATGATTTTACTATTTGTGCATTATAATTTAATTTATAGGAATTTAAATATTAATTATATGATTTTTCTTTTAGGTGGTGTTCATTTTGAATGTTACCAAATCGGTAAGGGAACCTTTCACCCTCCTCTTTTAAGTAATGGCTTCTATTATGATATGCCTTATAGTTCCATTTTATTATGTGGGTGATTTTTCTCATATATCTTTACTAATGTCCATTTAATTTTTTAATGATTATAGACACTTTTTTCTCTCAGTAATTTATTTTATGAATTTTTATGTGATGCCGTTAGGCTGTCGAATTTTTGTAAAAGAAATCGCGCTTTCTCATTCTTTTCACGTTTTCTTTCCATGTAGTGTGTCATTCAATTATCCACACTGCCATAATATTTATTGTTATTATGTAACTAATATGAAAATTACTCATTTATTTATGGGATATCCTTATCCCCTCTATTTTCAATGTTTTCTAAAACCATTTTATATAGCCGTTATGATGCAGGCATTTCGTCTCAATATTTATCTCTCTTTCTCTCATGAAATTATCTTGTTTTTTTATGTGAATACCCAGACCTATTTAGATTGTATGGGTGTTCATAAATAAAAATAAATAAGATATTTTATTCTATAATTTACATACATATAACTCTAACTCCCTTTACATGGGTTACAGTTGACATAATGATATTGTTTTTATGAACTATTAAAACGTCATGATCTTGAAATTAAACCCATTTATTTTATTCTCCATGGGTTATTTATGAAATTTTTGACTATGATATATGTGGATAATAGGAAATTAACAACATATTAAAGGTGAAACCTAATAGAGCTCTAATGAATTGGGTAAAGAATTTATCTCTAGAGATGAGAAGTTTCATAATACCTTGGTGAATAACTTTGGTAATTTTTATGACCCCTCGGGGATATACCTAGGTAATATATTCATCAAATTTATAAATAAAATTATGTAACCACATATTCTAGTTATAATTCATGTTATTTTTATTATTATATTTATATTCTTCCATTTCTCAAGCATTTATGATTTATATCATGTTTTTATTAATATTGCTTAAGATGACATGTCAATTGTTTCACTTGTTTTCCTTACGGAGCCTTTTCCTCACCCTTTCCATTGATGTATGTCTACAGGATATGAGATGCAGTAATTTTACATAGTATGTACATATGATGAATCCTTACAAGTGTATTGGAAGGAAGTTTTATGTTTTTTTCATGTATTATGTTCCATATTTCCATGACACAATACATAAAAGATCCTCTGTTTGTAAAATGTAATGAAAAGCTATGTTATAAAGTGGAGGGATTCCATATTTTTTATCAAAGTATAGATTAGTTATTTATATAAGTTATGCTATTAAAACTTTAGGAATAACCCTATAAAAAAGATTACATATAGGAAAACATCCTGGAATTTTGCTGAGTATGGAGTAAGTGGTTTATCAAGAAAATAAATCCCTGTCTGGATATGAGCATAACTATCTTAATGTGTTGGGATGAAAATGAAATGTATAAGAAAAACTTTAAGGTTAAAACATGTTAGGTTTATTTTTGAGTTTTATATAAAGGAAAACACGCAGACCATGTGACAACCCATCGCGTCGGAAAAAGATGTAGTAATGAATCCCACAACCAAAGTGCTATTGGGTTTTATCGTCTACCACTGGCCTACAAGAAGTATTTGGTTAGTATGACTTATTATTTTTAGTTAAATGATTTTATGGATCAAGAATAAAATTATTTTTGGAACCTATGTTTTATCAAATTGATATCCTTAATATAGAAAAATGATTTGGTGATTAAATGATAAAGGTTATTTTCTCTTTTGGAATACAATATGCCTATGGAAAATAAAATACTACAAGATTTCATTTGTGGAGGAATAGTTGAATTTTTTATTTTGTAAGAATATATATATTTATTGTGGACATATAGTGATTTGGGTTATTTCTGGAAAATGATTAACCTAGCATAGAGAATATGGTATTAGGTTAATTACTCTTTAGTATGAGACTTTAAGAGCAGTCAATGTTATTTGGAGATATATGTTAAGATTTATTATGGAAGACTATGTGACTAAATCCTTATATGTTTTGGGTTTCAATCACAGTTTGGATTATTTTGAACAATTTTAATTACAATTGTGTATTGAATGGTCTTTCTTGAACTTTGGGTACTTTTTGTTGAATTTTGGAGATTAATCGTAGTATTTATTTTTATAAAGGATTATACTTTTGGGGATTATATGATCTCGTAATAACCATTTTGGTTTTAGATGATGTCTAAAGACAAGGGAAATATATAGTTTTTTCTTTTATGGATTATGTGATTCTCTAGAAGATGATTCTTTATCTTTTGATGGGACCACGTCTTTTTGAATTCTCATTGTCTGGAGATAAGATTAGTTTTGGTAGAAACTTATTAAAGGATGAAACTCTACTTGAAGGTAAGTATATTTCCTTATGTTTTTATTCCATGTAGTAAATTAATTCCTCAAAATTATGAAAAGTAATTTAAAACAAAAACATTGTTGGTTTATGTTTCATACTCGGTAATCAAAGACCGTTTAACAGATCATAAGTTTGTGATTTTATCATGGTTAACATTCTCTTAATCATGTTTTCGATCACACTCCATCACAACTTGACCATTTATTTTCTCTTCCATATCCATGTTTTACTACATGGAATCCTAGTATGGGATTAATCAGGTGACTTTTCTACTTCTCATTCTTTCTATTAAAGTGATATTTTTACTAACTCTTTTTCCGATGTGATACTTTCAGTGATGTTTCCAAGATAAATTTTAAAATTGCGGGGATGCAATTTCCAAAAATGGGGGAAGAATTTAACATCCTAGGAAAATAAAGAATATGAAATTTACATATTTATTAATATTTATTAATAAAATATCAATATTATTTTAATGGGTATTCTATATTCAATGGCGTACCTGACATGCAACAACAGGTTTTTTGAGATCATACATTGCACACTGATAATAAAATAATATTATTTTAAATGGTAATTAACACCTACCCACTGTATTGGAGGGAATTAATAGAATTAACATAAATATGATATTATATGTTTGTTAATTTTTTTACATTCATCAAATAAATGTTAGAGGCTTAAATTGAAAATGAATCTAATTTTAAGCATAATTTACTTTAAAAGGAGGATTTGTCACCTTTTGATGGTGAACTCTTTTTAAATATTGTTTTTTTTCAATTTTACATATTATATTTGAAAAAATAATTTTCATCTTTATAATTGGGTGATCAAAATTTAATTTGGATGAAATTTTGATATTTTTATGATAATGTTCATTTTTAATGAATAGTAAAATATGTTGTATTTTAATTCAAAACCACCTTTTAATATAATTTATTTTTATAGTTAGATTATATTTAAAATTGTTTTTAAAGTGTAAATAGATTATATTTTTACCATTAAACCCAATTTTGTCTATTGGATGTAATTTCAATTTGAAATTTAACATTAACAAGTATCAATCTTTTGAGGATCATTATTTCTTAAAAACACGTTTTTTGTTTTGACAATTGGAATTAATTATAAAATTAATTAATTCAACTTATATGTTTTGAATTTGGTAAAATAGACATCATTTTTGAATTTAGAATATCAAATTTAGCTAAGAGTGATTTTTTGGAATTTTTTTTGAAAACCTTCAATTTTTGATGAATAGTGAAACCACTAAGTAGTAATTAAAAATGACTTTTCATTTAAATGAAATTTCACTGCTTCTATGAATCAAATTTCAAAAAATAAGACATACATGGTTTACATTATTAAGTATAATTTGGTTCAATGGGATCAAAATAATATTTGATAAGTAGTAACTTTTGACTTTTATTAACCACAATTAAAGGTAATTAGGTAATTTAAGGTAAAAATAATGTATGAATATTAATAAATTACATTGACACTTGTCTTATCCTTATTGGATGAGTACTGGAAGACCAATAAAATCCATGGGTCAATTTTGGGGCCCCATGGAGCCTCTTGGGTAAGATAATGACGTTTATAACTTTTTATTTAAAGTAAAAATAAAAATTTCATAAACATATATTGTTTTACTAAAACAATTTTTAAATGGGGTTATATAATTTATACTTTTGACTGTAAATATTCATCGAAAATATAAAATTATTTCCTACATAATTGTATTTTTTATATATTTTTTTGACAGAAAATAAATAAAATTATTTACGACACAATGATGATGTCGTGTTTACGTCATTAATAGATGATTTAAATAAATAATTAGATAACAAATTAACCAATATCCAAAACATGTCCAATTTTTATTGGATGATTTTATTTGTACCATGGGCCACCTTATCTTATAATTTAATTATTTTTGGACCTTTAGAAACTGAACATCATTATATAATAAAGTAATATTTTCGAACATTCCAAAAGAGCCACTCCTCTCCCTTATTAAAATCCCTCACTTCATACCCATTTCTCACACTTCTCAAGCCCTTGGAGCGTCCATCCTATACTCCAATAAGCTCACATGATCCCTCTCTTCATCTTAGAAGCTTTACCTTACGCAGAAAAGGATTTTCATCTCACTTCTTATTCTTGTGAGATTCATGGTATATTTGCCACTATTTCCTTTTTTTGGTGTATTTACTGCCCATGATTGTACTCTTTTTGTAATATTCTTTAATTTATGGGTATTTAAATTTCATTATATAATCCTTATTTCATGGGTTGTGCGTTTTTAAAGTTACCAAATCGGTAAAGCAACCTTTCACCCTCCTCTTTTAAGTCACGACTTCCATTATGTAATGCATTATAGTTCCATTTTATTATATGGGTATTGTTCTTATATATCTTTACTATTGTACATTTCATTTACAAATTATGAGAGACCCTTTCTGCTCTCAACAATTGATTTTTTGAATTTTTATGTAACGCCGTTAAGCTGTCGAATTTTCGTAAAATAAATCACGCTTTCTCTTTCATTTCAAGTTTCGCTTTCATGTGGTGTGTCATTCAAATATCCACACCACAATCTTATTTCTTTTTATTCCTTACCTCTTATGAAAATGATTCATTTTTTATGGGAAACCCTTGTACCCTCTCCTTTCAATGTTTTCTAATACCATGTTATATAGCCATTAAGTTGCAAATATTTCATCTCAAAATTTCTCTCCCTTTCTCTCATGAAATTCTCTTGTTTTGTTTATGTGAATAACCATACCTATTTCAATTATATGGGTGTTCATAAATACACATAAATGATATATTTTATTCTATAATTGACATATATATAACCCTCTCTCCCTTTACATGGGTTATAGTTAACCTAATGATCTTGTTTTTAAGAAATTTTAAAACGTCAAGATCTTGAAATGAAACCCATTTATTTTATTCTCCATGGGTTATTTATGAAATTCTTGATTATGATCTATGTGTCTCACATGAAATTAAATACATAATAAGGGTGCTCCCTGATAGCGCTGCAATGCATTGGGAAAATAATTAATCTCTAGAGATGACAAGTTTCATGATACCATGGTGAATAACCTTGGTAATTTTTATGACACCTCGGGGATATAAATTGGTGATATCATCATGAATGTCTAAATGAAATGTTGTAGCCGCATATTCATGTTATGATTCATGTTCTTTTTATTAATATATTCCTATTCTTCCATTTCTCATGCCTTTATGATTTATATCATGTTCTTATTAATATTGCTCAGGATCACATGTCAACTGTTTCACTTTTTTTTCTTACTGAGCCTTCTACTCACCCTTTCCTTTGATGTATGTCTCCAAGTTATGAGATGTAGTAATTGTACAGAGGATAAACCTATTATGAGGACGTACAAGTTTATTAGAAGGATGTTTTATATTGTTTTCATGTATTATGTTCCTGATTTCCAAGACACTAGACCTAAAAGATCCTATGTTTGTAAAATGTTTATAAAAGTGATGTTATAAAATGGTAGGATTCCATACATCAATCCAAGAAAACATTACTCCCTTATGAGTTATCGTTGTAGGAGGGTTGGAAAATCTTGAGAAATTTCTCACAAATCGTCTATAATATCCAGCTAACCCCAATAATCTAGTGATATCCGTTACCGATGTTGGCCTCGACCATCCCTCAATTTCATCAATTAGGGAGGGATCCATAGATATCCCATTTCATGGGATGATATGGCCCATGAATGAGACCATCTTTAACCATAACTCACAGTTTGTTTACTTTTCATATAGATTATCTTTCCACAAGGTCTCTAGTACAGTTCTTAGGTGCTCCTCATGATCCTCCATGGTTTTGGAATATATCCAAATATCATCTATAAAGACTATCATAAATTTGTTGAGGTAATATATAAAGACTCTATTTATCAATTTCATGAATATTTCTAGAGAAATAGTGAGTTCGAAAAAAATTACTGTGAATTCATAGTGCTTGAATCCTGCACGAAAATAATTATTCGGTATATATTCCTTCTTTAACCTTACTTGATAATATCCCTACCAAAAATCCACCTTGGAGAAGTATTTTTCTCCATGCAGTTGATCGAATAAGTCATCAATTTGTCAGAGAGGATAATTGTTCTTTATCGTGATTTTTTTAAGCTCATGATAATCAATGCAAAGGCATATTGACCTATCCTTCTTCTTGACGAAGAGGACTGTTGCACACCATGGTGAAGAACTTGGGCGTATATACCCTTTATCTAGTTCTCATATAGTTGTTTCTTCAGCTCCTCAAGCTCCACAATAGCCATTCTATATTGAGTCTTGGATATTGGCAACTCCACAGGTATATGAACAATTGAGAATTGAACATCTATTCTAGGAGGAAGACCAGACAATTCCTCGGGAAACACTTCAGCAAATTCTCTCACAATAGGCATGACTTGAAAGATGTTTGCCTCCTTAGACTCAATCATCTGATCCAGATACTCTTTCTCGTAGGGTAGTAATATCCATGCTTGAGATTATGAAGCTAATGAAGACTGATAGAGCGCTGTCGTGGGCTCCCTCAAATGATTAGTATGATTTTGGGGTACTAAGGTGCAGCAGAGTGGCTGACCAAGGCCATATCTCAAAGGAGGAAGTGAATTAAAACAACTTTTCAGAGGTATTCTAGAAACAAAATAAAATGGAATAAAAACACTACTTGAAAGTATGGGGGTGGTTGTTTATAGTTTATAAATATTGAAAAAGTTTGCTGGAAGAAGATTGCAATTTTTTTGTTTTTAATTTTGAAATGAATTTTGATTAAAAAGAAACAACAAGAAGATGTTTTTTTAGAAAATATTTCAAAAGGCATAATCGATCTAACTCTACCTATTAATTCACTTATTAATCATTATCATTTAAATCAATATCCACTTAATTATGGTCCCTTAATTTGTTAAATCCCGAACCCTACGAGAGTTAACTTTACCACGAAGATTGAAGTGAATTTAACCTTAGGCTAACTTTGGAACATGCAATCGCAACACCCTGCTTTGATTGATGTTCTAAAATTAGATTATGGTCAGTGGTAAATTAAGGCACATAACCACTCTGGAAATGAGGATTAATTGAGTTTAGGGATTATATTTTAACTCTACAAATTGATCCCGTGTGGTTTTGAATTACCGGTTAAGGTTGCGCTCTCACAGTTCACACAATTCCCGACCTCGCGTGTTTTGTGTTAACTATTCAATTGCTTTCTTAGTTTCATTTAAATTAAAAACTCAATTAATATATCATTATATGTGAATTAAAGTAGCTCATTGATTAAAAATAAATTAATGAATAAGTATAGAAGATAGATCGATTACTAAAAGACTACTCTTCCATGGGTGCCGTAATCATCGTAGAAGCGTTTTGCATTTGCAAAAGTTTATAATGGGTATAACCCAATAACTCTTCTACTCAAGAATTCCAGACCAAATTGGATGATTAAGAGAAGAATAAATTTAAACAAAACAGAAGAAAAGAGAATAAATAAAAAGAATAACAATGAAGTTTATTACACAAATGAAAACATTACAAAATGAAGAAGAGAAGGAGGCTTCGATGAGGGGATCCTTGCTTCAAGAGCTACCCCTCTTACAATGGTTGGTGAATTTGGGTGAAACAAATTCTCCTCTGCCTCCAATCTCCTAATGCACGTCCCAACCCCTCCAAATGAGAAAAAACTGAAATTTATAGAGGGTAGGGGAGGAGAGGTTACAAGTGGTTCCAAGTGTGAATGTGGAAATTCGGCCAAATATTTTAATGATAATTTAACTGCCCTTTTGACCACCAAAACTCGTGAATTGGCCGGCCTTTAAGACGGATCAAATTTGAGTATATGGGTCCTCTATCGCTTCTCAAAAGTTGGGCTCAATACAATCCCATATGTAGGAGTTATGGCCGCCATACAGAAGCTTATCCATTTTGGCGAGTCCATCCCAACTTTTATTTAATGGCCCATTTTCAACAATCTAATGCACTCTTTAGCTTTAGTTTCCTGAATAAACGTTGTATATAATTATGTTAGGAACACTGTTACAAAATTTAAAATTGAAATAATAAATATAAAAATATTTATCTTCCAAATACGTCAGTGAACTATAAAGGGTAAAACTGGAATTTTCATCAAATATTCAAATGAATGATCTAATTCCAAATACATTCAAATTAAACATATTTAACACAATGTGAGGAAATTATATCATTTATTATCAATAAAATATTTAATAAAATAGTGTTTTATCAACTCCCCCACACTTACCCTTTTGCACTCCTGGGCAAAATCTCATCTCAAGTAAACATCAATATCAAATCAAAATCAATTTTAAAACACATATCCTTGAGATCAATCAATTTCCCACCAAGAATCAAAAGATATCATGCCTCATTAAAAACATTATTTCAAGTTCTACATTTATATCATTCAATATATTTCCACTTCATTTATCCTCCCATGCACAAAACACTTACCTCGCTTGAATTTTCTCTCATCACTCAAATATCAATTTTGCAATGTCTTTCTCATCCAAACTCATACAAGGGTCACCATAGGCTTGATAGATTCCTACATCTCTAACCGATGTGAGTCAAGTACATATGTTTATCATGAGGACTTTTCAGGATTGTTCTGTGGCTTTTGGTTGGTACGATTAAGATGTGAAAAACTCTGAGGCTGAATGAGGAGGGCTTGACTCTTTTGAAGCAAAATTGCATTAATCTAATTTTCACTTAAATATGGTCTTCTCTTCAATCCCCATAGTATCAATTCAGCTCAATCATCATGAGAAGTCATGAAAGGTTTACACCATTCATCATTTCAGCATAAATAATTTCAATCTTCTCAAACATGATTTTCTTGAAAGCTCCAGATGGGCACATCTTTCCACCTCAATTTGAAGCTCCAGAAAAGGCACAACTTTCAATATAATGACTTTATTTAGCAGCAAACACAGCTCTTCATATTTTAATTTTCCACCCAAATTATCACATAATGTGGTGGCACAACACAAGACAACTTCCCCCACACTTAAGCTCAACTAGATTATGCAATTTCAATTCAAGAGTTGGTTAGATAGGGAAAATTGGATTGTAATGTGGCTTAACCTAACAGGATGTGCATGGCTTCTAAGGGCCACAAGGATTAAATATTCAAGGTAGGCCATTATAAAAACGGATTCTTTGAAATAGGGGATTTAATACCCAACAAATGCCTCAATCATTTAAACATAATTATCTCAGACCCTCAAGTTTTGACAGGAATAGATCAAATTCTGGTTAAATCAAGTATTGTTTGGTTCTCTCAAGAAGTGAGGTGAATGTAAAGAATATGAAAATAATGGTTTAGAAGCCTCACAGGAAAATGATTTCAAATATAAAGACAGTGAGATTGGCATGGGATTCAAAATTCAGCGTACTTTTCATGAAATTACTAAATATTTGAACTTGACACAAAGTCATTTCAGCATTCATTTATGCTTAGTTACAAGGGATAAATTGTTTCACACATTGATATACATTTCAAAATGGTAATGAGAATCATTTTAGCTCAAAAATTTCAAAAACACAAAGAAAATTGAAAAATAAACACACAAAATTTGAAAAACACACAATTTTTTTGTTTTGTTTTTTTTAAAACAGGAAAACAATTGAAATTACTAAACTAAAAGGTTCCCTCCCCCACAGTTAAAATATTGCATTGTCCACAATGTGAACCCATGAGATGATATATGCACATGAAATATAGAATTTTTAAATAGGGCAAATAATGTAAAAGTGAAAGGGTTAGGAACATCCTGATGTGCTCAAGTGATGATGGGGTCATGCAGTGTGATAAAATCCACTACATCAGTAGGATGTCCCTCATTGTATCTCTTTAAATGTTTCCCATTGACTGTAAAGCTCCTTCCAGTGTCCTCTTGTGTGATCTCCACTGCACCATAAGGAAAAACATTAGATACAATATAAGGACCTAACCATCTGGAACGCAACTTACCAGGCATCAACTTCAGTCGTGAACTTTAGAGAAGGACTTTCTCTCCAACATGAAACTCCCTTTATTGGATAATTTTGTCATGAGCTGCTTTTGATCTTTCCTTGTAGAGCCTTGAGTTCTCATATGATGATAATCTAATCTCCTCAAGCTCTTGAATTTGCAGCTTCCTTTGGATTCCAGCTTGGGCCAAATCCATGTTGCATTTCTTTATAGCCCAGTAATCCCGATGCTCAACTTCCACGGGGAGATGACACACATTCCCAAAAACAATCCGAAATGGGGAAATACCAGTGGGGGTCTTGTATGCTGTTCTATAAGACCACAATGCATCATCAAAGCGCTTTCTCCAATCCTTCCTATTTGGCTGCACGGTTTTCTCCAAGATTTGTTTCAACTCACGATTTGAAACCTCAGCCTGGCCATTTGTTTGGGGGTGGTATGGTGTTGATGTTTTGTGTGTCACCCCATAATTTCGAAGGAAGGAAGAAAAATTCCTATAGCAAAAGTGTGTCCCTTGGTCACTGATGATGGCCTTTGGTACTCCAAACCTGCAGAAAATTTGAGCCTCGACAAAATCCACTACAACATGAGAATCGTCAGTCCTGGTGGCCTTGGCCTCCACCCATTTACTCACATAATAAACAGCAATCAAAATATACAAAAATCCAAATGAACTAGGAAAAGGACCCATAAAATCAATTCCCCATACATCAAAAATCTCACAGAATAGTATGGGTTGTTGGGGCATCTCATGTCTCTTTGAAATGTTCCCAGTGTGTTGGCAATGAGAGCATGACTTACAAAACACATGGGCATAATGGAATAATCTAGGCCAATATAATCCAGAGTCCAAAACCTTCCTAGCTGTCCGTTGGGGTCCAAAGTGTCCACCACTTGCAACTGTATGACGGAATTGCAAAACAAACTCAAACTCATGATCAGGAATACACGTCCTAATAACTTGGTCACTACACATGCGCCAGAGGTAAGGATCATCCCACACATAAAACCTAGACTCGATTTTTAATTTTTAAACATGATGCTTCTTCAAATTTGATGGGATTTCAGAGGAAACAATGTAATTAACTAAATCGGCATACCAAGGATGCGTACCTGAGATGGAATAGAGATGTTCATCGGGGAAAGTGTCCTAAAGTGGTACCTGGTCCAAGGTGTCATCCTCTAGTGTGTGAGTAAGCCTACTCATGTTGTCCGCCACCAAATTCTCTGATCCCTTCTTGTCCTTTATCTCAATATAAAATTCTTGAAGAAGGAGCATCCAACGGATAAGTCGTGGCTTTGCATCTGGCTTCTTTAGGAGGTACCTCAAAGCTGCATGGTCAGAAAAAACAACTATATTAGAGCCCAATAAATATGAACGGAATTTATCTAAAGCAAATATGACAGCAAGAAACTCCTTTTTCGTGGTTGTGTAGTTTGAATGGGCTGAATCCAATGTCCTTGATGCATAGGCAATCACATGTGAACGTCCTTCCACCCTCTGAGATAAGACAGCTCCAACTGCGAAGTTGGAGGCGTCACACATAAGCTCAAATGGAAGGTCCCACCGTGGGGGCTGTATGATAGGTGGAGTGGTCAGACACTTCTTCAGCTCATCAAAGGAAGTCCTACAAGAATCACCAAACACAAAATCGGAATCTTTTTGAAGTAATCGTGACATAGGAAGAGCAATCTTACTAAAATATTTGATGAAGCGCCGATAAAATCCTGCATGCCCTAGGAAATATCTAACATCACGCACACATGAAGGATAGGGTACGGATGAAATAATGTCTACCTTAGATCTATCAACCACTATACCATGTTTTGACACCACATGCCCTAAGACAATGCCATGCTCTACCATAAAATGACACTTTTCAAAGTTCAGGACCATATTCTTCTCAATACAAAGATTCAACACCTTTCCCAAACTACTTAGACATTCATCAAATGAAGACCCATACACTGTAAAATCATCCATAAATACCTCCATACAGGTCACAATAAAATCAGAAAAAATACTCACCATACATCTCTGGAAGGTACCTGGGGCGTTGCAAAGTCCAAATGGCATCCTCTGGTAGGAAAATGTGCCAAAGGGACAGGTGAATGTAGTCTTCTCCTGATCCTCTGAAGCTATAGGAACCTGAAAATATCTAGAAAATACATCCAAGAAACAATAGTGTGTCTTCCCAGCTAGTCTCTCGAGCATTTGATCAATAAATAGGAGGAGGAAATGGTCCTTGCAAGTGGTCTGATTTAGTTTCCTATAATCAATACACACACGCCAACTGTTTTGCACCCTAATTGGAACTAAATCACCTTTCTCATTTTTAACAACAGTAAAACTAGTTTTCTTAGGCACAACATGAAATGGGCTTACCCATTGAGAATCTGAAATGGGAAAGATTATACCTTCCTCGAGAAATTTCTCAACATCCTTTATAACAACTTCCAGGAGGGTGGGATTGAGTCTCCTTTGTGCCTATCTCACCGGTTTAGCCCCATCCTCCAAGAGAATCCTATGAATGCAAATGGAGGGGATAATACCTAATATGTCAGCCAAGGTCCACCCAATCGCCCTAATGTTCTCTCTAAAAATATTCAAAAGATTTTCTTCATGTTCAAAAGGGAGATTGTTAGTAATGATAACAGGTAATCTCTCACCATTCAACAAGTATGAGTATTTCAGATTTGGTGGCCATGGCTTGAGTTCTAATGAAGGAGGGTGTAGTATGGATGGAGAAATTGATGCAACAAACATATATGCACAATGAACATCAGTATCAGAATAAAAATCATCATAATCAGAGAATAAAGCACCAAATCCATCAGCATACTCAATAGCCATGTCATAATCAGAGTTCACATGATCAAAATCTGAATATGATGCTATTTCAAAATCAAATCTTAGAGAGTCTTGTTCCTTAAAAATGGGTGTAGAAGTACACTTAGACATCAAACTAGAACCAATACTCATAATCTCCCTAAGCATAGGAGAATCCAATTCAATGATGTTTTTACTTGGTGGTTCAAAATGGGAGATAACAAAAGTAGAATGGTCCTCTGAGGGGTACTTCATGGAATCCATAACATTAAATATCACAACTTCATCTCCAAACTCCATGGAAAGTGTACCCTCATTGACATTTATGATAGTTTTTGTAGTTTTGAGGAAGGGTCTACCTAAGATAATGGGGGCATGAGAACTTACCTGATCATCCTCCATGTTAAGCACATAGAAGTCTGCTGGAAAGATCATGTCTCTTACCCGAACAAGTACATCCTCAAGAACTCCCGCTGGATATGTCGTATCTCTATTTTCTAATTGCACCACTACTCTTGTTGGCTTCAACTCACCAACCTGCAAGGAAGAGAATACAGAGTGAGGCATCACATTTATTGAAGATCCTAAATCACATAGATAATCAGAGAAGTGCAACTCCCCTATGGTACATGGGATGGTGAATGTCTCGGGATCCTTTCACTTTGCTGGCATTGCTAGAGTTGGTGTAATGAGTGCCGAGACATTCCTTCCAAGGTTGATCCTCTCATTTCCCTTGTTCCCTCTTCGATTGGTACAAAGTTCTTTTAAGAATTTCACATACCTTGGAATTTGCTTAATGGCTTCAAGTAGAGGAATGTTGATCTCCACACGCTTGAATGTGTCCAAAACCTCCTTTTTAATTTCTTATTCAGCCATCTTCTTGGTTTGAACAACCCTATTTGGAAAAGTAAGGGGTTTAGGAGGAACATCATCAATCTTTTTCTTACCTTTTTCTTTCTCCTTGGACTGATCATCAGTTGGTATGGAATGCAGCTTCTCTGGAGTTGAGGTGAATCCCGGTGGAATGGTAGGTACAGATGTATCGTTCATTTGCTTCCCACTTCTCAATGTGATGGTACTAACATTCCCATTTGGACATGGAGTGGGTTGGGAAGGTAGATTTCCAGAATTCTTACTCACAAGTTCATGGAGGGTGGTGGCAATCTGACTCATTTGAGTCTTCAACTCTCTCAGCTCCGAACCTTGACTCTTCAGCTCATTCTGTTGATTAAGAACAATTTGTTTCAAAAGATCATCATTGTTAGAGTCTACCTTGTTTTGGATATTCCCTTGTTGCTGACTCGTTGATGTTTGAGCTTCAAATCTTTTTTGGGGTTGTTGGAAACCCTAAGGGTAAGGTGGAGGCTGATGGAAGTTTGGTTGAAAAGGGGGCCTTTGTTGTTGTCCAGAGCCATACCTCATGTCTGACTGATCTTTCCACCATTGGTTGTATACTGTATCAAACTTATTTTGTGGATATGGTTGTTGTTGTTGCTGCTGAAATGGTCTCCCAGGTAACACTGCTGCACAATCTACTGTCTCTTGTAGTTGTGGGCAACAGTCAGTTGGGTGGGTTGTCTCAGTGCAAATGCCACATGGCCTTGAAGGAGGGGGTTGGGATGTCTTTTGAGCCAATGCAATCTGCCTCACCATCGTTTTCAATTCTTCTAACTTAGTATCAATCAAATGACTTTCAAGAGAAGAAGGGCTTACTTGATGTACTCCTCGAACATGTGGTGTACCTCTATCACCAAATTGTTGGGAGTTTTGAGCCATCTTGTCGATCAATGCACGTGTGGCTGCTGGTGTCTTGTCCACCAACGCTCCTCCAGCTGCGGCATCCACCATGCTCCTCTCCATAGGTGTGAGTCCTTCATAGAAGTACTGAATGAGGAGTTGCTCACTGATTTGGTGATGTGTACATCTTGCACACAGCTTCTTGAATCGCTCCCAGTACTCATAAATTGACTCCCCTTGTGCTTGATTGATCCCCGATATATCCTTTCAAATGGATGTGGTCCTTGATGCTGGAAAAAATATCCGCAAGGAAAGACGTTTCAAATCTTTCCAACAAGTTACATCTTCGGGTTGTAAATAATACATCCAGTCTTTTGCAGCTCAATCAAGTGAAAATGGCAATGCTCTTAACATGATTTGATCTTCAGAAACATTTCTTGGTTTAAGGGTTGATCAAAACACATTAAATTATTTCAAATGCTTATTAGGATCCTCACCAAAGAGGCCATGAAACTTTGGAAGTAAGTGAATTAACCCAGATTTTAGTTCAAAGTCTGATTCGAGATTTGGGTATGCAATACAATTTGGTTGATAGTTAATATCAGGTGAAGCCAATTCTCGAATGGTTATATTAAGTTAATTTCAATTATTTCCAGCCATTGGATCCTCTTTTATGTTTGAATTTGAATTGATTCCAATTTCAATGTTTCGAGAAGAGAGGAATTCACCAACTGGTTGAATATTGAAACTTCCCGTAGACTGAGAATTTATGATTCGATCCATAAGGCTACGTTCAATCTCAGGGTCAAGATCTAAGAGATCTTCGAGATTATTTCGTGTCATAGATCAAATAATAATTAAAAGAAAGAAAGTGAACCATAGTAAAATAAAAATGTGAAGTTTGAGTTGATGGTCGAAAAAGAAGTAGAAGAAAATAAAATAAGAAGAAGAAAAATCAGATTGGGTAAAGAAGGAAGAAAGAAGAGAGGAAGAGAATAAAATGTAAAATAAAATAAATATCTCTAATTGTTTGAAATAATTACTTGCCTCCCCGTAAATGGAGCCAATTTTATAGAGCGCTTTCGTGGGCGCCCTCAAATGATTAGTGTGATTTTGGGGTACTTAGGTGCAGTAGAGTGGCTGACCAAGGTCGTTTCTCAAAGGAGGAAGTGAATTAAAACAACTTTTCAAGGGTATTATAGAAACAAAATAAAAGGGAATAAAAACACTACTTGAAAGTATGGGGGTGGTTGTTTATATTTTATAAATCTAGAAGAAGTTTGCTGGAAGAAGATTTCATTTTGTTTGTTTTTAATTTTGAAATGAATTTTGATTAAAAAGAAACAACAATAAGATGTTTTTTAGAAAATATTTTAAAAAACGTAATCGATCTAACTGTACCTATTAATTCACTTATTAATCATTATCCTTTAAATCAATATCCACTTAATTATGATCCCTTAATTTTTTAAATCCCGAACCCTACGAGAATTAACTTTACCAGGAAGATTGAAGTGAATTTAACCTTAGGCTAACTTCCGAACATGCAATCGCAACACCCTACTTTGATTGATGATCTAAAATTATCTTATGGTCAGTGGTAAATTAAGGCACATAACCACTCTGGAAATGAGGATTAGTTGAGTTTAGGGATTATATTTGAACTCTACAAATTTATCCCGTGTGGTTTTGAATTACCGGTTAAGGTTGCGCTCTCACAGTTCACACAATTCCCTATCTCGTGTGTTTTGTGTTAACTATTCAATTTGTTGCTTAGTTTCATTTAAATAAAAAAATCAATTAATAGATCATAATATGTGAATTACAGTATCTCATTGATTCAAAATAAATGAATGAAGAAGGATAGAAGATAGATCGATTACTAAAAGACTACTCTTCCATGGGTGGCGTAATCATCGTAGAAGCGTTTTGCATGTGCAAAGGTTTATAATGGGTATAACCCAATAACGATTCTACTCAAGAATTCCAGACCAAATAGGAAGATTAAGAGAAGAATAAATTTAAACAAAACAGAAGAAAAGAGAAGAAATAAAAGAATAACAATGAATTTTATTACACAAATGAAAACATAACAAAATGAAGAAGAGAAGGAGGCTTCGATGAGGGGATCCTTGCTTCAAGAGCTACCCCTCTTACAATGGTTGGAGAATTTGTGTGAAAAAAATTCTCCTCTGCCTCAAATATCCTAATGCACGTCCCAACCCCTCAAAATGAGAAAAACTCCAATTTATAGAGGGGAGGGGAGGAGAGGTTACATGTGGTTTCAAGTGTGAATGTGAAAAATCGGCCAAATATTTTAATGAAAATTGAACCGCCCATTTGACCACCAAAACGTGTGAATTGGCCGGCCTTCCAGAAGGATAAAATGTGCGGATATAGGTACTCTATCTCTTCTCCAAATTTGGGGTCCAAATAAGCCCATATGTAGGAGTTATGGCCTCAATATAGAAGCTTATCCATTCTGGCGAGTCCAACCCAACTTTGACTTCATGGCCCATTTTCAACAATCTAATGCACTCTTTAGCTTTAGTGTCTGGAATAAAAGTTGTAGATACTTATGTTAGAACACTGTTACAACATTTCAAATTCAAATAATAAATATAAACATATTTAGCTTCGAAATACTACAGTGAACTATAAAGGGTAAAACTGGAATTTTCATCAAATATTCAAATGAATGATCTATTTCCAAATACCTTCTAATTAAACATATTTAACACAATGTGAGGAAATTATATCATTTATTATCAATAAAATATTCAATAAAATAGTGTTTTATCAATGACTCATCTTCCTCCTTGCACAGGTATATAATTGCGGGCCGATTCTCCACATGGAGTGGGATTTCCCTCTAATGGAAATTTATTTGGGCTCTATATAAGGAAATACAATCAATGCCAAGAATTTCATCAAATTACACCAGAGGGAGTATGACGAGGATCACAGGGAAGATCAATATAAATATTATGATAAGGGAGGAGTTATATTCATTGGATGCAATTATTGACCCATTTTCCGTACTCCCCAACATCTTTACTTCCATGATTTTTGGTGGTGCTGGGATTGTTCTACTAAACATTAAGGATATAAAATAATGTATAGAACCTGAATCAAAAAGTAAACACTCTATTCATGAATCAATAACTAGTGTACCTATCACCACTTCCTTTTTGGGGTTCACTTCCGCAATAGTGATGGAAAAATCTCTACCTTGCTTCCTTGGAGGTTTTTGGTTGCCTTCAAAAACCCTTGGCTTAGGGCACTAATTTTCAACATGCCCTAGTTCTTTGTAGTTGTAGAAATGAACAACGCATTGTGGTTCGAACGGAGCATTCCTCTCCTCTGTTGTAGCCACTGGTTTTTCTTTTCGGCAGTTAGCAGCTACGTGCCCTTATCTTCCACACATAAAGAATATCCTTGTCCCCTTCATGAAATTTCAGGGGTGCTTATTTCTACACCTTTGGAAAGTGGGGTGATGGATCTTCTTAGAACCATTGGATTTATCCATAAGACTACCATAAATGAAGTCCACCTTACTTTTCTTATCGCCATGATACCCCAGAGATTCTCTGATCTCCATTTCAACATTGAGGGCACATCAGGAAATTTCCTCATAGCTGTCAAAGTCATGGATCACCATCGCTTTCTGTAGGATAGGTTTCAGCCAACCAAAAAAGCGGCCAACCTTGCAATCAGGGGAAACGACAAAGCCGAAGGCATATTGTGCAAGACATGTGATGTTTCCCTCATACACTCTAACACATTTGTCATTTTTTTGCTTGAGGTCAAGTAATTCCCTTTCCATCTTAAGTCGTAGGGTACGTAGAAAATATTAATCAAACAACATCTTCCAGAAATCCTACCATTCCAATGCATCGATCTCATCCTCATGCTTCATATTTTTGATCAACGCCCTCCATTGATCCTCTTCACCCTCCATATGATAAGAATCCTGGAGAACCTTCTCTTGTTCAAAACATAGAGGGATTTAGAAGATCTTTTCAATGGAGTTTATCCATTGTTCAGAGATTGAGGTATCAGACGATCAATTAAAAGTTGGAGGCCTTTGTCTCATGAAGCTCTCGATAGTGACTTGTTCTTTCTTAAGGGGGGTTGAACATTCCACTTGAACCATGTTTCTATTCAACGATTGAGTTAATTGAGAGAGAAGTGTGGCAATGATTGCAATTACCACTCCCATTGGATTGGGAATCTCAATAGAAGAGTCATCAAATTGATCTTCACATCGGTTGTTAGCCTGAGTCCTCCTATTACATGCCATTGGTTGGAATAAAAGAATAGGTAGGGGTAACACATAATGGGTAATCCATGGAAAATATTGATGACTTATAAATAACTTTTATTTCCTTGTCATATGAATACATAGTCTTCAATATATTATATCCATGATCTACTTTCTAACATATATTCTAAGGGGCATTTTTTTAATTCCCTTAATAAGGATTCATACTAAGCTTGTGAATTTACCAAAGAATATCTTCCGAGAGTGTCGTAACAAAGACTGCATGAAGTCTCGTTTTTGTGCACTAGTTTGCACTCGAGTCTATGTCAAAGTGGTGTTTTTAGGTTTTACCCTTATGATATATCTATGCCAGAGCCACCTCTACCAGCTCGTATCCAGACAGGGATGTATTTTCATGATAAACAACTTACTCAATACTCACTAATACATAGGGAGATTTTTATTCTACTTTTTCTTGTCTCTATCTCTTCACTAGGGTTTTCTATTCCTAATCTCAAAAATAAATAAACCTATCCTATGATACCAACTATAACAACATTTATTTTATTACACACTTAAACGTGATTTATTACATAAACATCACATGATACAACATAGAAGATCAAGAGGTATAGTGTATATTGGGCTTAGGATCATTACATAATAACATAAAATAGGAAATACAACATATTTATTGAAAACCTCCTTTACATGACCACAAAATTCCCTCGTACGTAGCATTGCATGGGATAACCTAAGGACATGCATAAGAAAAGGGTGAGATATAAACCCCAGTAAGGGAATAAACATGGAATAAGATGAGGAATACAAAACATGTGAGACAATAGGAATATCAATGGAGAAAAAGAGAATCATGAACATAAAGGAATGATAAACCATGAAAAACATAATGTGGAAATGTTGAAACAACACTTATAATGAAAGTATCATGAGCCAAGGCTCATTGCACATGGAGCCTGAGTAAACCCTCATTGCACATGAAGCTCGAGTAAACCCTCGTTGCACATGCAACATGAGTGAACCCTCATTTCACACGAGTTAGTATGATTCAACACTCATTTCACATGATGTATCATGATACTATACATTACCCAATGCATTGGAGTGCTATCAGGGTGCACCGTTCTTAAAAATTGCATTTCATGCATAAGTGTGCCACATGGATCATATAACATGGAATCAATCAACATCATAAGTTATTACAGGATTAAGTAATTGATAATAAATACAAAAAAGTACCATTAAATATGTATATGTTTATAAAGGTTAATACCCTTTATAGATACATGTGTATTGTATTCAATACACATTGATCTTGGATTGGAAAAGGCGGTGAAATTTCTACAGAATAACGGCATGACATAAGGAATCATGAAAATGGTTGATGAGAGAGAAAAGGTTGAATCATGAAATTTATATGAAATGGAATGTAAGGGGATCATATAGATACATTTACCAAAAAAATTAATGGAATATAGATTCATAATACAAAATAATTACATGGTTGTAAAAGAGGAGAGAGAAATACCTCACAGAATTTCCGCATGGTAACAGGTGTACATGGGAAGGAATAATGAGAGGGAAATGGGTCTCATATTATACAAAAATAATGAGGGAAGTATGGGGGAGGTGAAAAATAATACCACCAACATTTGTAATTTAAAAAAGGGCATACAAACTTAAAGAAAATTGGACAAAAATGAGAAAGGAAGAAATCCATTACTTGGAAGTGTGATCCCAAAGGATTGGGAGAGGCTTGAAAGAGGCTTAATGGGAACTTGGGTCACCTTGGGAGGATTCTAGAGAAAGGAGGGTAGCGGTTTCTTGAACTCCAAAAGTGTTGAGTGAAGAGGAAGTGTGATCTTGGGTGGGTTTATATAGGAAATGTGAGGGAATTGTTTATTATTTAGGTTTGGGACACCTCAGATTAAATTAATCTAAACCACAAACCAACCCATGGTTTTTCCCATGGATTATTCCAAGGGGAAGTGGAAAGAAATACATTATAATGACAATTCACTAACTTCTTAAAATAATATGTTTGCTTATGTGGAGGTGAGTCACACTCATAAGGAAAATAATTTAAAAAGACAAAATGTTTTATAAGTCTTAGAGGGTCCACTTATGCTTTGTAAAATAAATCAAAGAAATCTAAAATCACATTATTTTAATTTTAAAATATATATTTTCCTAAAATAATGTTTATTGTAAATTATTACATCACTATTGGGTCATTATGATTTCATAAAACACATTATTTATTTAAAAGGTATTTAATTTTTACCCAAAAATTCAGCTGTCTTAGAAAATTATGAAAACATTAACGTTTAATAATTTCAATGTACTGATTCCAAAAATAATATTCATTTTATCAAAATAATTTTATAAATATGTGAATTTTTACTTTTAAAATAAAAACTGACATTTACAAAAAATTCACGGGTTTTGACAAAAATAGTTTTCAAACCTTAATAAAAATTACAAATGCATTCATAAAATTATATTATAATTTATATTTAACAAAATGTAATTTAATAATAATATTTTATTAAAATATTGTTTGATTCAAAAATACATTAATTCATCAAAATATATTTCTTAGTTGAATATTAATTAAAAATACTATTTGTGCTTTAAAAAAAATTTACAAAGTAACAATAATAAAATTAATGCACAATATTTATAAAACAAATAATGCACACAGTCAAATTGATAGGGTCATGTAACATAACTCTTTATAACTCCTACATAAGACTGAAGGGTAAGGTGTGCGATGGTGACATACTCTTGGGGTGGCTTAGAAAACATCGCTTAGGTGGTAATCACTATTAACTTCTACTTCTCCCATTGTCAGTTTCGCTCGAGCTTAACCTATTCAAGCTCGGATTGGGCTTGGTGAAGAGCGAAGACCAATGAAGCCACCTGCTTTCCAAGCTCTAAAAAATGGGATTCATATAGGGAAAGTCTACCAGATGGGGCCATCACTTCCTTTTTCTGAGTAAATTGTATTTTTTAAATCCCTATATTTATACTAATTATGTGATCACTACTCAACAGCTATACTATTAATGGTCACAATTCATAATGGTATTTTAAAATCCAGAAACATAAAACCAATGATGTCCACATTTTATATAACCATAATAAGATACTTTATTAGATCAATATGAATTTTCATTAATGAATGTTGGGGTCGTTACAAAACAATATTGTAGTTGAAAGGAATTAAAAAACTAAATGATAATTTCCTTACCACATGAAAATAATAACATGGAAAATTCCTTTCATAAATCCCAAAAAGATACAATTAAAACTACATGGAATTTTATTCATATTATGAATGAAACATATGTACCCTATTCTAGTTCCAACACCAAAATAATCAATTCTTGACATCCATCCTCATGGGGGAATATTCTTCACGAATCCACATACATAATTCAACTAAGTACATATTTTTTACACCATATGTGTCACTAGTATATCTAATTTTGAGTTTAATTTATATATGGAAGCATTAATGGTGTTCCCGAGTACCATTTTTTGAAAGGGGGATATCTTGGGAGAAAGACTAGGATTTATAGTTAGCTCATTGTTTTTCAAAACCTTGTGGTAACCATGTGGTAACCTTGTAGAGAATGCTATAATTTTTATAATATATTTTCAAATTATTTGGGAATAGTTTGGGAAATGTTTTTAAAACCATATGACACCCTTTGAAAAATCATATGAACTATTTTGGGTGGTTAGTGGAAAACGTTCAACTGGGACATAGTTTTACAAAACATGGAGCTTTGTACAGCTATAGATAATGAATGAAGAAGATCTCACCCTCATTACTCTATGGTTTAAACTTTTATTTAAGGTGTTTTGGCTTCAGATATGTTTTATTCTCCAAGATATCTTCTTCTTTTGCACTCCTCAAGCCTTATTCCTTTCCTTTTGTGGATATGTAGAACCCTAGGAGAAGTTTTGGCCAAATATAGGGTATAAAATGGGGGTTTCATTTTTATGTTATGCGACATAGGTTTGTGGGGAATGGTTATACCTCTAAATGTGTTCTTTATCAGGGGAGACAATCTTTATAACAAATATGGGGTTTGTGTCTATATTTAAGGGCATCATCAGTGGCATGCCATTAAATTTTTAATCAATTTTTTTTTGTTTAAATTTCCATTTAAATGATTTATTCATGGTGGTAATTCTATGTTTTTAATGTATTTAATTAATATTTTGGATGTTTAATATGGGGATTTTAAATGAGTGTAGATTGTTTTTTCATTAGGTGTATGTTAAAATTGATGAAAGTGTTTTTATTAGTTTCAAAGGATATATAAATTGGTTTTTGAAATGGTTTACCTCTATTAATGGTTTTTTTGGTAAATTGGTCTTGCTTGGTTGTGAAATTAATTATTTTATAGAAATATCTATAAGGTCACTTTCTAATAGATGTTCTGGCATGGAGTATAACATGAGTTAATCATATTGCGAGTTAGAGGTTTCTCCATGGGATAATGTGAGACTTTAGAGGGGGTACTATGGGAGCCTCCTTTTGATTCCAAGGGACCAAGTGAGCCATTGGGTAGGAAGACCATGTGAGATTCCATGTTAATTTTTGAGAGACTAAGTGAGGTATTGAGTTTGGATTAGGGAATAAAATGAGAGATTGAATTTCCTAGCTTGGAAGAATAAATATTTACTAACTAATGACATTCCTAATGGTTAGAGAGCATGGTGAAAATTACTCATGATGTATTTTTTATATGATTTACTAGATTTATTGGTTCCAAGTTGATTTTATGTGATTTATTATGCCAATTTGTTCACTATATATTAATATGGATGTATGATGTTGATGTTATTTATCACCTTTGTTATTACTTATTGGCTCTATTCAGAACACAATTTGTTGTGAACTTTTTAATTTATTTGAGCCATGTTTTTAAATTGTTTTGGGAAACCATGTTTTTAGAAGGAAAACCAAAATGAATTTATAGGTGTATTTAAAAATGATAGGTTTTGAACGTGGTTCAATTTTGAAATAGTTTCAAAAGAAATTATTGTTTTTCAGGGGTAATGGCTTAAATATATTCATGGTGGTATCTTACAAGGATTCTTAACTCACACCTTTGCTGGAATCTTTTTTGTTGTGTTTGTAGTTTTTGTTCTTAAATTACACAGTTAAAGGCAAGGGAACCATGTTCCTCGTTGGGTTTTCTTAACTACTATAATCTTTTGTATTTTGGGGGAGATGTGCTCTCATAGAGATTGGCTCATATTGATTAATTTGTGGTATTTTATACCCATTGGGATGGATGCTTGTGAGTTTTTCGGATTTTTACACTCTCTTCATGTTTTCATTTTTTTAATTTTTTGAGATACTAGGTATATGTATATGGAATGATATGGATTATTTTCATTATATGTTATGTTTTGGGTTTATAGTGTTATATTATATTATACAATTGAATATAATTATATCATTGTGTTCCTCACATTTTATGGATGGATCATATCAGTTTACTTGTGGTAAATGTTATCACAAATGATAGTTTGTTATGCATACTACTTTTTTCCAGCCCTGGGAAATAAAGAATGTGCTTTAGGCCATATAGTAGGATAGATTGGGTGAAAATTTTAGAAACATATTCTAGTTTGTTAAAAAATAGTATCATAGGGTGGTATCTATGATTATGTGGTAGATGAGATCTAGGAATATTAAAAATTGAGAGGTACAGACACGGGAATTCCTAACATAAACTTCTCTGTGTTGAATCTTGGGTTTACATGGATGGTATGGGAATCATGGTTATGTTTTGTGATTGTTAATAGTTTTTTTTTAATTATGATTTTTCTCCTTTTCATTTGAGGTTTCTTTTTATTTCAATGTTGATGGTTTCACTGTAATTTCTGTGCATTGAGATTGAATTAATATTGTTGAAGATTATGTTTGGTGTCTTGTACAAAATTCCTTCCAAAAGAACCTCATTCTGGTATATAGAGGGTTATATAATGAATAAACTATTGGAAAAACCTCATATTATACTGGATTTGTTGGAGTCAGTTATTCATATGATACAAACCTTGGGTCATGTGGGTGGTCATTAATAGATACGTACTATAGAACAGACTCAAGATTTTTTGAGGTAGAATCCAAAAGTGTTCCATAGTATCAAGTGTACCAATTATCCTAAAGAGTAGATGGATATTATTTTTTTATCTTCATGTTCTTGAATACACATAATTCCATTAATGTGGGATTCCATATTTATGTATCAGATGGACTGGGTAGGAAGTTGTGGGAGTCTATTTTTATTTTGGGGAAACATTAGGATATCATGTGGACAACAGTAAAGGTTTTTTTTAATTGGAAATTATATTGGGAGACCATGAGAGTGATGAAGGCCTATGAGTTTATGAATATGGAGAATGAAGATAATTTATTGATGGATTATGTAGCAAGATACTCTGAGATGTTTTATGTTTCTCCAGCTCTCCTAAAAAATTATTACATTAATTATCAGAGTATGGAGTTGATTTTGAGGTAAGAGATTAGATCTATTCATATTATTATATCTATCCAAACCGATTTAGATGATGTTGGAAAGACCAAAAGGAAGTAGAATATTTGACTGGTAAAATAGGTCTTAGTTGGGTCCCTTTAATGGAAGGTAGCTAGATTTCTTGATTTGGATCGAAGATGAATTGGAATGAGTGTCACTGTATTAGTGGCAATAGTTCCATACATTCTATAGGTTTAAAATAAGTGGATCCTATGGGGTATAAACTAGTCATTTATTATTGGTGTTGGAAAGCCGGATAAACCTGGCTGAAGTTCCAAGAGACTCTAAGAGTGTTCCATCAGTGTGGGTGGTAGGGGAATATCTAAAACTTTTATAAATTGGATTCATACGGAATTAAGGTAGTATATTCTTTTTTAAATGGTCTCTCAAGTTTAGTAATAGGCTTCCAAGGATACATGATCTCATCATCATGAAAATTGGGATTCCCACAAGGGGAAGAGGTATGACAACCCATATCATTGTTACATATTAATTCATGAATTATTAAATAACATTTTACTGAATAAAACCTTAAATATCAAGAGTCCTAGTATCTTTGGGAGATTAGGTATATAACATAACATAATAAAATTGGGATACAATGTATTTATTGTAAAATTTCATAACCTGATGTTAAATTTTATACTCTCTTCTAAAACATCACGAGATAACTTGAGGACATACATATGAATGGGGGGAGATATAAATCTGAATAATGGAATAAAAAAAGAATAATACGATTATTGTACTACATGTCAATCAATATGAATTTCAATGGGACATATAAGGGGTGAAAAATATAATTTTGAACAATAAGGCATGATACACCATGATAACATAATGAAAACATGGGAGTGTGGAAAAACATTAAACATGAAATCATAAGATGAAGTCAAGGTTAAACCCCAAAACATGATAACATAATATTCTTTAGAAAACCACCCATGTACCATACATGGAATATAATGAGACTAAAACATTCCCCAATGTATTGAAGTGCTATCTGGGTGCACCCATAAAAATCAAATCTTATACATGAATATATGTTCCACAGTGATCATAAATATATGATCATATTTCCCCACACATAATTCCAGGATTTATGAGTGGGGAAAAGAAACAGGGAAGTTACCAATAAAAATGTATAGTTATTTCTAATTCAACACCATTGAGTGGAAATGAATATTTTTTTTGAAAATATAATGGGTTTTAATGGAAAAGCCCTATGATAATTTTTGCACCATAACAAGTGTACAAAATGAATAATGGGAGGTATTAAAGAGAAAGAAATGGAGAAAAAATAAATTATAAATAATAAGGAAACAAATATGGATATGTAATAATTATATCCGACCAAAAAATTAGGAATTAAAATGAATAATAAAAAAAATGGTTCTTGAATATATTTTTGGCATGAAAAAATCGTAGGATAATTTCAACAACATTATAGGAATAAATAATGAATCATTGAAGTGATTAATGAGTGTGAAAGTGGTATATAATCACTATTAAATCATAATGGATTTAATATGAATATCTTATAACATACCTAAAAATGAAAAATGAAAAAAAGGTAAAAAGAATGGAGGTTCTTGAATAAAATGGAGGAGGGGATCCCTTACCTTGATATGGTGTTTCCAAAATCAAGGAAAAGGATCATTTAGAGTTTTGGGGGAATTTTGAAGGGATCCGGATATATATTTCCTATATAATGATGTCATCCATGGGTTTCTAGTAAAGATAAATGGGAGAATGGGTGTGTTTATATAGGAAAAGATAGGGGAGTTATTTATTATTTTCAAAACATGGGTCTTCGACTCTAAAAAATAATGTAACAAAAACCGCTACAGTACCAATGGTATTTATCGTGGTTTTCAGAAAAGAGTAATGGTTCTACTTTTTTTATATGGTGATGAACTGATCCCATTAAAATATTACCCTTGGTGATGTCGAAGTGAGTCATGTTCATATAGAATTATTTTAAAACCTTAACAGAGAGTATATGTTCTTGTAGATTCATAATGGATTTATAAAATTTATTAAATAACTTAAAACAATTTTTTTTGAATGGGGAAATGTATTTTATTTTGGATACATTTTATGGAACATTTTAAATAACTTTTGGGTTATTTATATATCATATTACACACTATATATTTATTTAGTATTTCATTTTTACCCAAAAATATAATTATATATCATTGTATTAGGAAAAATTCACCCTTGGATAATCTATACAAGGTTGATAATAAAATTATTTTATCAAAATAATTCATAAAAAATTGTAATTTACACTTTCAAATTAAAATCTCTATTTACTAAAAAAATACATGTTTTTTTATTAAAATTGTTTTCTTACGCTTATAAAAATTATCTTTGACATTATAAAATTATATTATCAAATATACTTTATAAATATTATTTCATAATAATATTATATTAAAATATAATTAGTTTTTAAAATTCATAAAATCTTCAAAAGATTTTCAAAATAGAAATTTTTTATTACCCAAAAATAGAATTGATGTTTTTCATACTGAAATATAAATTTAATAAAAATAATTATTTAATCATTTAAAATTTAAATTAAATATGGAATAAATATAATAATTATTTTATATAAAATATTATATAAATATTCATTCTATTAGGGTCGATATGTATCCCTTTATTAGACTATAGAACACCATAAGGATAACGTGTGTGACAATGAGATTTTCTTCCGGTGGTTCTATGAACATGGTTTTGGCCATGATATCAAGGAGATTGAACATCTACCAAAAATAGATTCTATCATTTTTTTAGTAATTAAATATCATCTTGGATTGGTCTAGGAAAAATATCATATATTTAATGTCAACTAGAAGGTTTGAATAATTGGCTTCATAGGGTACAATCTTACAAGATGAGACCATCACTTATTTAATCTTTATCAATAGAAATTATCATAACTATTAATTTATACTAATCGTATGATAACTTTTAAATTCATATATTTTCAAAAGATTTTATTCATAACTGTATTCCCAATATTAATGACTATAAATAAAGAATCACACTTGTTTTCAATAACCATAATACATAATAGAGAATTTATTCATATAAAAATTGAATTGAATTTATAAAATTTCAGGACATTTTATTATTCCCCTATTCAAAAATATCACCCCTGAAATATTAATTTCATATATAAAAATATATGAGGGTACATTTGATCCATTTCTTCTTATAGTTCCCAAGTCGTTTCCCAAAACATGTGGTTCCACTACAATACTTTGACCCAGTGAGTTGTCCTGTTTTATAGAACATTCTCTATATAATCCATGATCTTCACCCACTACTTATCATATGATATATCATCCTAAAATGGAACCTCATATTGATTTAGTTCATCTGAGTGTTGTAGTTTGTACTTTCTCTATAGTGATACACAAAACAAATGATTTACTTGATATAGGTTTTATGGGATTGCTATTTGATAGTCCACCAATGTATTTCGATCAGGTATCTGAAAGCGGATGATGTATCTTTTACTATGAATTCCCTTATTCAAAAAACTCATGAATTCCTTCAGTGGATATATAAAAATGAGAAAATTACCTCGAACCTCAAACTCCAGGTCTCATTAATGATTTTCATCACAACTCTTTTTCAAATCAGAGAAGACTTGATGTGCTAATAAATGATCTTGACATTTTCTACCATTTCATATTATAGTTTAGGACCCATCTATTTGTGTTCACTAAATTCCTCCTAATATTTAGGTTTTCTCCATATATCCCCTTGTAGGGATTCTGAGTGAACAATTTTTATGATTGAGAGGATGCTATTATTATATGTGAAATCGACCAGAGGAATATATTAATCTCATCATCCTTTAATTTTCATCGATAATTATCTAAATATATATTATAGTGTATGAATATTCCACTCTTATTATCCATTAAATTGGGTGTGACATGCTATAATAATGTTCAACTCAGTATTTAGGGCATATTTGAGACACCTTTAGAACATTGGGGTAAATATTAGATCTTGATCAGATACAATTGTTAATGGTGTTCCATGTAGCCTCCCCACTTCTATAATGTATATCCTTATCGGTTGATAAAGCGAGAAGTTCTATTGAATTAAGTTGAATTGAGGATGAATTGTTTGAATATCCACCACAACATAAATAGAATTACATCATCATGATATATTCTGAAGATGAGTGACAATTTCAGTGGTTCTATTTTCAAATTCGATATATGTATGGGTAACATTTGCATCACTCCCTAGAAATATTTCCTTTCAACCCCAACTTGTTGACATAACAGACACCTTTATGTCTATTCGATGATCTCTTTCTTCACATTATACCACTAATATTACTCCTTGTTATCTTGGTACATCATTATTCCCCATAGATAGATGGAGAAGGTTGATCTATGTTAATAATCCAACATGTCCTTCTTTAGCTTAGTATTTTATGGTACACATAGTCATGAAACAAATCTTACAACACCTTTTTCATTAATTTGTATCTCTAAGGATTTCTCTTTTCTTATATCATTCAACACACATTGAATTTCCATATAATTTATTTCGGAATCCATTATCTTATCTATAAGGGAAGGTTGATCAATAATTTGTGAAAGGATTGATTATTTCCATTCTTTTATGATTCACATGTACATCCTATTCATTCTTATAAAGGTAGGATCTTTATAAATTATCATTAGTGTTAAGGTTACAAGATCCTTTCTACATAGGTTATCTACCACATTATTTTATTTTCTATAATGTTAGTGGATTGATATATCCGAGTCCTTAATATTGTAACCATATTAAATGGGTCATACTAAACTCATTATATGTTAATAATACTTGGTAATCATATGGTCTATAAATATTTTAGACATATCCTCATAGATATAATTCTTCTAAATTTTCAATGTGAAGTTCACTGCATCCAATCCAGTTCATGAGACTAGTGGTTAATATGTGCATAAGTGTTGGGATTATCCTCCTATTGAGCTATCTAAAACATTCCTCAAATTTATCTTTCTAGAAAAACATGACTCCTTTCCAAGTTAACTTAATTAGGAGGATTTAAAATCCTGATATGTTTCACATAAACCGATGATAGTACCCAGCTAATCCATGGAAAAACTAATTTCCATCAAAGAGGTTGATATTTGAAACCCATTAATTTTTTATTTTTGGGAATTATCCATAGATATACCTTTTCAGTGATGACATTCCCTAGAAAGGTTACTTACCCCCCAAAAAATAAAATTTTCTATACTTTCCATACATTTTTTCTTTCTAAATAGTCCTCAATACAACATTTTAATACTCCCCTTGTTTATCTTTAATTGTTAGATTATATACTAATATCATTAATAATGACTTATAATTTCTTATGTTATACATAAAGAGTCTAGTCGTTAAATCCAAGAGGATTTATAGAGAATTAGTGAGTCCAAATGGAATTACAATGAACTCTTGGTGTCTGTAACTTTCTGGAAAATAATTAATGGGGATATCTACCTTATTCACCATTACATAATAGTATCCTGATCGAAGATGTATCTTACTGAAATAATAAGATCGATGTAGTTGATTGAACATGTCATCAGTTCATATTATAGGACACTTTTTCTATCATGATCTTTTTGAGCTCACAATAATTGGTGAAAAATAAAATCAACCCTTCCTTATTCTTGATTAATAGTTCGGTTTCTCCCCCTAGTGAAGCATTTGGGCATATAAACACATTTTTTATATTATCCTATTGTTTTTTCTATAGAACATAATTTTCAAAAAAAAATTCTATATTGAGTCTTGGATATTGAAAAATCTCCATGTATAAGATCTATTAAAAATTTAACCACTTTCCTTGGAGGAATACTAGGAAAAGTATTTAGGAAACAAATAATTGTAATCCTTCACAATTGTAGTGTATTCATGTACGATATTTTCTTTGTTCTAAAAAATTTTATAAAGATACTATTTATCATAGTAAAATAATATCTATAATTTAAATTTTGGTAGAAAATAAGCTTTATCTGCCCCCATTTACTTTTATAGAATCAGAGGGTGATTAGGGACACAAAGGGTGGTTTCCTTCTCCCAAAAATATATTTTTGGATATATATAATGAAATCAAATGCATACACATAATTGATTAAAGTTCCAATAAAGGGATTATCAATTTTTTCTTAATAGGATGATCATCCAAAAAATTTAGATAGTGGAGGTATATACTTGACATTCAATATTTTTCCTATTAACAATTTTAAATGATATGAAAACATCCATGATATGTGTGGTTTTTTAATAATTCCACTAAACATCTATGATACAAATAAATTTATAGAAATTGAATTAAATACTAAATCAATTATTCATTAATGAATATCTATAGAACCTATGACTAATTCATTGTCTGGATCCACCACATTGGCTGTGATGGAACATCCTATACCTTTCAACCATGGAGGATGTTGGCATTGATTATCTCCAATAATCATTGTCTTGGGTTCGTGTTTCCCACAGTTTCAATTATCCTTATAGTTTAAGAATTAGATAATACGATGAGCATTCATTAGAGTATTCATCTCTTCGATTACATTGGTGGGTTTCACCCAAAGAAAATAATTAGCTGGGTTCTCTTCCTTTATAAACCTAAATCATTTTCTCTCCCCCTTAGTAAAATTTTAGGAAGCATTATTCCACACAATTTAAAAGTGATATTCTTGAATTGATTTATCTCATTGAATTTATCCATTATACCACCAAATTTAAAATATTCTATTTTCTTCTTGTCCCCATGGAATACATGAGATTTATCGATTTCCATTTTATCTTTGAGGAAAGATCAAATTTTTTTCATAGTTATCAATGTATTGATTTTACAAGTATTTTCATAGACTGAGCATTATCTCACAATAGAATTTGACCACCTTTCATTCAAGGTTAAGGACAAAGCTTGATGTTTATCATAAAATTCATGGGGAATTTTTTACCACACTTCCTAATGTATTCATCATCTTTTTTGGATTAAGGGAAAGAAAATACCTCTCCATTTTATTTTGGATAGTGTGAGGGAAATATTCATTGAAAAATATTTTAATTAGTTTTTTCTATCCCAATCCTACTACCTCTTCCTCATTCTTCATATTCTTGATCAATGCCCAGTAATTATAAATTTATCATTCCATATGATAAAAACCAACCAAAACATATCTTTATCAAAGTATTAAAGGATGTATAATATTTTCCCAATAGAGTTGATCAATTTTTCACTAATTAAGGGATCAAATGATCCAGTTAGTTTATGAGAAAATTGTAGAGTAATGCTCTCAATTTTATCTTGTTATTTCTTAGGGGGATGTGGGATATCCAATTGATTCTAGTTTCTATTTAGATCATTATTGAATTTGGAAAGTATCATCCTGATGTTTGTGATTCCAAATCTTATTGGTTAGGGAGTCCCATTTTGGTATTCATCAAAATTCCCCTCACATTTCATTTTCTTTAAGTTTATCTTAATTTCATCCATTGACTAAAATAATAGAAAAATTAGGTTTGAGTACTTTTATAATTTTGAAAAAATAATCGAGGAACTATTAACAATAAAGGAATAACTCATAAACGATATATATTACATAACTTGTGAATTTCCAGGGTCCAATATAAGTTTTCTATGATGAATTTTGAAACATTTAATCTTATGGGAACTTTTTTTTCCTTTAATAATATTTTTTAGTGAGGTGGCGAATTTCCCAAATTATATTCCAAGAAGTTTCAATATATTTGTATAGTAAGGTCCATTTTCATGAACCAGATACCAATCGATTCAAGTTCAATATGGTGATTTTGGGGGTATTAACACTTCGTAATCATGTTATAGATCCGCATCAACTTATAGTATATAGAAATGGATGTATTTTATTTAAAACCAATTACTCTATAATTTACCAAAACATAGTGATATTTTTATTTGTTTAGTATTATCCCAATTACCTTCTACAAAGTATTCATATCCTAATCACAATGAAAACATGTCTTTTCTTTGATACCAACTATGAAAAATGTATTTATTACTTATTAATTAATGATTTATTATATAATGTTTCACTTAATACAACATTTAATATTGAGATTCCTTGTGTGTTTGTGAGATTATGGTTATAATATAACATCATAAAACTGGTATATAATGACATTATTGTAAACATCCTTAACATTCTCTTAAATTTTCATAATAATTATTAAACTACACAAGATAGCCTTAGGACATAAATACGAATGAGATTATCTCTAAAGCCCAGTAAGGGAATAAAAAATCATTACATGATAAATGAACTACTTGTCATTTAATTGGATTTTTAATTGGATATAAAAGGAATGTGATTATTTATATTGAATAATGATTAATTACACAACATGATATAATAAAAGAGACATAGGAATGTGGAAAACCAATTAAAAATTATATAATAAGAATAATTTTATTTTAAAAACTAAAAAATCATAACATAATTTGCTTATGACAAACTCATGTGCAGTGTACATGGCTTATTATGATAGTAAATCATTACCCAATGAATTAAAGTTTTATATGGTCACATCCATCATAATCATATAATGTACATACATAAGTGGGGTTCAAGGTTCATTCCACATTGGATATTAATTCATAAAATTTAATTATATGATTAAGATTGTGGAATACGTACATGGAATTACAAAATAAAATAATCATAGGTATTTCAAGGTGAATTCCCTTGACTAGAAATGGAAATGGTATTCACACTATAAAGGTTTGACCTGGAAAAGTCATAGGTTAATTTTATCCACATGACATGGGTACATAATGAAACATGGGATTCATTAATGGTATTGAATGGGGTAAAAAATAATTTTAAATTACTAAGTATGGTAAAAGGGATATGTACGACCATAATACCACCTAAAATGTTTTGAATAAAAATGCATATGAAAAAAATATTGCATTACTAACTGTTTGGCATGGAAAAGCCACTAGATAATTTTGACAACATAACTGGGGAAAGTAATGAATAATATAATTTATTAATGAGATATAAATGGGTCCATAATCACATTTAAATAATAAATTTATTAATGGTGATTTTTGATAATACACCCCAACATTACCTAATTGAATAAAATTTCATAACACAAAAGAGGTGGTTGAATAAATAGGTGGAGATAATACCTTACATTGGGAGTTCATTCCCAAAATTTTGAGAATAGATTCTTGAGAGCATGAAGGTGACTTAGGAGGGCTCTATATATGGTAGTGTATTTCAATGATGAGATAAAAAGGTTTTAGGTGAAGATATATGGGATATTTTGTGGGTGTATTTAAGAGAAGAGAGGGGAGTTCTTTATTATTTCCTAAACATAGGTTTTGGACTCTATACAATAATTTAATCAAAGAAATAATCCATCACATGGGGTTTTCTCATGTTTCCTTTCAAATATGTCTGGTTTTCATTATTTTAAAAGTCTAATAATCTACCTAATTAAGATATTTTCCTTAGTGATGTGGTTGAATGTCATGATAAAAAATAATTGATTTTAAAACAATAGTATATATAATTGGAATTAATGAATTCATAAAGGATTTATGAAATTAATAAAATTACCTAAAATAAACATTATTTGAAATGGGGAACATATATTTGGCCATATATTCATTTCATTTCTCTTGTTACATCTCTTTTGGGTGATTATTATGTTATACAACAAGCCATATATTTTTATCGTATTTAATTTTTACCTGAATATTTGAATTTGTTAGAAAATTATAAAACATCATCCATTAGAAAATTTTTACCTAGTGATTCCAAAAATAATATTTATTTTATGAAAATATTTTTTCATAAAATGGAATATAAAGTTTTCAAATAAAATTCATGTTTATTTAAAAAAAATTCTTTGGTGCCAATAATAGTTTTTTGACACTTACAAAAATTATTTTTTTACTTTGAAATGTTATATTATCAACTATAGATAATAATTTATATTTTAGAATAAAATTTTAATCAATAATAATTTTATTTGAAAATTATTATATTCTTAAAAAAGAATAAACTATTGAAAATGTTTATTACCCAAAAAAATTATTTGAGTCTTGTTGTATTTGAATATAATTTTTATCAAACTCATTATTTAATCCTCTATAAATTAAAATTAATAATGAATAAATGTAATAATTATCACATAGAAAATAAAGTATTAATAATTGTGATGTTATGATCAAAAAATAAAGACATTTATTACCCAAAAACACCCTAAGGGTATGGTGTACGATAGTGAGGTTTTATTAGGGATGTTGATTAAACATCGTTTCGATCGTGATCTCGATGAGAATGAAATTATCCCATAAATGGTCTCAATAATTCTTTAGGTGTAAGAACTCATATTGGGATTGGTTATGGAGAAATTCCAATTATATTATCTCCATAGGAAGCTCTGATAAATGGATCTCATAAGGTTTGATCCTACTAGTCTAGGCGATCACTTCATTCATCTGTATATATGGATTTTATTAAAAAACATAATATATAATAATCATATGATATCTATTTAGATGATCTATTATTAATAGTCAGAATTATTAATGGAATTTTTAGTCTAAATGGATATAATAAAGGGAGTAGATGTGTCTTCTATAACCATATTAAAATATAGGGAATTTATTCATTAAAAAAATTAATTCCATTTATAATATGTTTGGTTGTTACAATTAGACTCAGGGAAGGTCAAATATGGGGTGTCCCTATATAGTGTAGGTAATACTAGAGGAAATATATGTTATTTCATCCATTGTTTTAGGTGTAGTGTTTATTATTTGTTTCTATATAATCAGTTTTATTTATTACTGGCACATTCCATTATTATATTTCACTTATATTGATTGATTCATTTGGAATGTATGCTAAGTCTATGCCTTCTTTCATTGATTTTCTAACCCCATTGGGTAAGAAAAAGTAGTAGGGTTGTATGTTCTGTGACAGTTATGATGTGGTAGCTGGTGTGGATGTTGCTTGGAACTTAAGTGGTTTGGACCAGGAAATATTTTAAACCATTATTGATACAGATTGGTTGATCAAATTCAAGGTGATATTCTACTATTATCACTACAAGTTCTAGTTACATACTCATAATGGTGGAATTCACATCTTTTAGGTTGAGTGTGGACCATGTTTATTAAGGTAAGGATCAATTTCGTTTGAGATAGGATCAATATTGTGCCTATTTTCCCGGTTGTTTCTCAAGGATATTGAGTAGGTCTCAGTCAGGGAACATCTAGTGGTCATGGACAGGTACCCCGATGTTTATCTAGATAATATTTTAGGACTTATACCCCAGTGAAAGAATGATTTTACCATCCAAATACTCTATGATATGATTTTTATTTCAATGTTATATTATCTAATGTTTCCATATGAGATGAAAGAGTTGAATGTTTTACTAGAGGATCTTAATGGAAAGAGTTTCATCCATCCTAGAATGTCACCATAGTCTTTGCCTATGCTATTTTCAAAAAAGGAGGATGGTAGAATCCTACTTTTCATAGACTAATATAAACTTAACCATGTCATAGTAAAAAATAAATGCATGTTTCGAAGAATTAATGATATGTTTTACCATATCATAGGGAACTATTGGTTTTTAGAGCATCGACCATAGATTAAGGTTCCACTAGTTGAGGGACCAAGAAGGGGATGTTCTAATAAAATAATTTCAATGATGGTATAAAAATTTTATGTATTTGTTTCATTTGGTATTAAAAATTATCTATCCATTTTCATGTAACTAATGACCTTGATTTTCCTCTACTTTTTGGACTCCTTCATGGTCATGATTCTATAAAAAATATTGGTATATTACATGATTTAGGAGGATCATTCTAACCATATTGAGGTTCTTTTTGGTGCTTTGAGAGAAAAATTTATATATTCTAATTAGTCCAAGTGACATTTGGGTCTTTTGTAAGTAATGTTTTTGGGCCAAATGATTCCCGTGGTAGGCTTTTCAATCGAGCTGAAGGTGGTTTGAGTAGTCATGTCATGGGATCATCCAAATAACATGTTTTAGATATATAGTTTTCTAATTTTTGATTGCTATTATAGAATTATTTTTAGACATCTTATGATAGATTCTCCCCTTATGAATTAAATTAGATAAAGGGTTATGTTTCAGTGGGATGAGAGGTAGAAGAGTTATTTTGGTTAGTTACAAAACTTATTGATATATGTAAACCTATTTTGATTATTTTAGATCTTGAGAGTGATTATGAAGTATATTTTAATTCTTCTAGTGTGTGTTTGGGATGTGTGTTGATGAATGATGAAACGTTTGGTGGAATATTTCTCAAGGATCCTACTCCCACAAGAATAGAATTATCCCACACACGAAAAATAATTGGAATATGTTATGCTTGTGATTAAGACGTTGCGACACTCCCTATTCGGTGAATGATTTTGATTGTATTAAAATCCCATGATTTTGAACTACATTATCACTCATAGGGACCTAAACCTTAGACAGAGATGCTCGGTGGAGTACTTTAAGTCATTTGAATTTGAGATTAAGTATATTACAAAAAGGGTAATGCATTCACCTACGCTTTGAGAAGGATACATATAATACATAAAATTAAATAATTAGAGGATAATTAGGGTATGAAGAGTTTTTATGATGATTCAAGTCTAGTCTTGTAAGAGTATGAAGGGTAATTATTCTTGGATACTTTGTAGGATATTCCCCCTCTCATCGATCAGGTAAGGATTGAGAAGGAATATTACATGAGGTTCTAGTAGAATAGGGAAGAATTATAATATAGGGATATCTCTCATGATTGGCCTCAGTCTCCTGATGGTTTTATTATCTTTAGAATGTGGATATCTTTCCTTTGATTCTTAGGAGGGAAGTGATGTAGGAGGACCAAAAATCTATTTGGGTCGTTAATCCTGGAGTGACCAAGAATTTATATAACTTGAGAGTCTAGCATTGGTGTCGCCGGATGAGATATATTGTGACAGACATCATTTCAAAATTCTTGACCTACCATAGGATTAAATATAATAATAAGACACATTCTAGGTTATTGTAAAAACATTATGTACCATTTTATATGTGGGATGATATCTCTATGGATATTTTTATTAGGATACCGCATACTATGAGTGGGAACGTTTATATATTGGTGATTGTTGATCATCTAATGAAATCATTATATTTATACCAATTAGGGAGTTGATGAAGGTAAAGGACCTCATATTTATATGTGTTTGACAGGCTGTTCATATTCATGGAGTTCCCTTGGTGATAGTTCGATACAAGATTCTCATTTTACATATTGAACCTAAGAGGATTTTGGAACCCGGTTGAGGTTGAGGACGACATATCATCTGCAGATGAATGTCTATTTTTATTGGACTATACAAAATCTCGAGGATACATTATGGTCAGGTGTTTTTTATTTCTATAGTTTTTGAAAAAGTATCTAACCATTGGTCGGGTTCTCATATAATAATAGATATTGGTTTTTGACCTAGATGGCCTTATTTAAGGTATTATTTTGGAGACCATGTCAATCCCCATTGTGTTGGGTTGAGGTGCGAGAGCATTTATTCATTAGATCAAGCCTTGACCAGGATACTACCAACATAGTTTGAATTTTTTTAAAAATGGATTGATATAGTTTGTAATCACCATAATTCATATGTCAATCATCATCATCATATTTTATAGTTTCTGGTTTGTGATGAGGTGTTTATTTGGTTATCATTTCAGCTGCGTTGTTGTTAGTTGGGAGAGTATAGGAAATTGGCACTGGATTATGTTGGGTAGTTTCATATTATAGAGAATATTTTGAAGTTAGCATATTATTTAGAGAAACAAAAAACAAAAAACCACTATCTAAGAAATATATGTTGATTCCCAACTAATGTGATACCATCTCAACCCCTGTCATGTTTTAGAGTGGGAATAATCTGTGTTAGATCATGATGCCACCATTTGGGAGAAACTTGTATGCATCATGGATGATAATAACAAGGTGCACATAGAAAACTAATATCATTGGTATCTGTGATTTGGTAGTGTAGTGGTGATAATGAAAAGATATAGAAGCAGGATGGTTCATTGGGGGGGTAGTGACCAAACATTTTTTCTTCTAGAATATCTTTAGGATATTATTTTTAAATAAAGTGGAATCATGGGGAGGTTTTGACACAATCCATGCCATTGATATATATAATTTTTTTTATTTATCTTTGAGTTCATTCAGGGAGTTCATGGGTGAGGGGGTTGAAACCATGAGTTCTTGGGGTGACATACTAGGGAACACCATCAGGGAACCATTTATCCTAACTTTTTTGTAACCATGAAAGGGGTGATATAGTTTTGATAGTGTGGTTCCACATGGTATAGGAATAGTTTTACAAAGAACATGACATCCCATTGGAAAATGTTTCACTTATTTTGGGTGGAAAATGTCGCACACATGGTTGGAACACAATTTTCTTAATTATGTACTTAAACCATATGTCATTTCCAAATCATTAAAAAATTTCTTTTCACCATTCTCCCCTTTTGTGTTTTAAGGGTTTTGACACATATCTCTCCTCCACCATCAGGAAAATCCCACCCTCTTTGATAGTGGTTCTCTCCCACTAATTGTTTGGTTTTCTCATGGATTCAATGTTTTTTTCCTTTTAGAAAGTTGATTTCTTCATGATACCTTCCTTGTTTCACAAATTTAATCATTATTCATCCATTATTTTGAAGTGTGGAACTATAATGTTTCTAAATAATTTAGGGTATATAATTGGGTTTTGGTCTTATTTATTATGAATTAGGAGTGTGAGGAATGGATTTACCTCTTTTGGGAGGTCTTTATCAATTGAGATGATCTTTGAACCAAATATGAGGTAAGTGTCCCTATATAAGAGAATTTTATATGGAATATCATTAAATTTCCAATACCCTTTTTTTTTTGAAATTGAATTTTAAATGATTTATTATTTACGAGATTTCTATGTTTTTTGTGTTTCATGGATTTATTTGGTAATTTTCATGTTTAATGTGGGGTTTCCAAACAAGTGGGGATTGTTTTAGCACAGGGTGTTTATAATTCTGTATAATAGGGGTTTTATGGGTTTTAAGGGATTTACAATGTGGTTTTAGACTATTTTTACATTGGAAAATATGTTTTTATAAATGGTTAATGTTTTCTTATGAAATGGATTAAGTTATTACATTATTTATATGGGAAATTTATTGTGTATCTGTTGGCATTGTGCAGCACATGGGTTAATCGGGGTTTAAGAGAGAGGTTTGTTTGAAGGACCATATAAGCCATCAGAGGGAGGATAGTGTGTGACCAAATTTGTTTCCATGGTGCTTAGTGATTTTTTGGGTAGGATTAATATATTATCATGCATTTTTATTTTGTAGATACCATGTGAGGTATTGATGTTGCGAATTTGGAAGATCGTGAGAGATTTCATTACATAGCTAACTAATATAATTGTTTAATCACTCATGATATGACTAATAGTTAGAGCCCTAGGATCGAATTACTCATTCAAAATTGGTATATATTATTTAGATATTTTATTGGTGTCACATTTATGTGTTGTGATTTATTATTCCCATTTATTAATTGTATATTTATATGGTTATATGATGTTGATTTTTTGGCTCTTCTTTATTATTCAGTCTGGGTTATGTTGAGTATGTAGTTCCATGTGAAATTATTTATTTATTTGATCCTTGATTGGATTGTCTTTGAAAACCATGATTGTTTGGATAATTAATTGCAAATTAATTTTTTATGATTATTTTAAAATCTATTGTTTTCAAAATGGTATCATTTTGAATTTATTTCAAACTAAATTATTAGTTTTCATGTTTAAATTCCATAAATATATTCATGGTGTTATATTTCTAGGATTTATAGCCCACATTATTCTTGGGTCCTTTTTGAATATTTTTAGATTTCATTTATGAGTACATAGGTAATGTTAAAGGAACCTTGATATTGGGAGTCCATTATTAATTACTATATATTATATCTTTTGTGTGGAGGAGTCATGATCTCACAGTGATAAGATAAAAATGAGTTATTTTTTATATTGTGTACATATTTATTTTAATTATTTGGAAATGTTTGGCATTGTACCCTATCATTGATTTTGGGTTTGATTTTTGAGATACCAGGTATATCTACATGACCTTTTATGGAATGTTTTTGATGTCATGTATGTTTTTAGATTTTTTTTAATCTAAATATATTTTTTTGTTATATATGACGATATTGGTGTTGTTGGCGGGTTTTATGGAATGTTCATGCCTATTTACTAATGGATAAATAATTTCCAAGTGATATTTTCTCATTTCTAGTGCTTTTCACTAGACCATGGTGATTTGGAACATGATTTAGGACACGTAGCGGGCCAAATCCGATGATTAGTTGGGTTAAATTTTCTTTTTTATCACAATATTACCTGTAAAACATTCACATTAGGCCATACTTATGATGAAACCATATCCCACTCATTGGGTTTTATCTCTACTATCAAAACCATCCACATACCATATATGTAAATATTTCTGATAAAAGAAATTCATTCTCACCAAGACATATTTCCTTAGAAACTAATCAGAATGAGTTTATCATTCTTAAGTCCCACACCAAGAATTTCTCAGATCCAATCTCTTATAAGTCTACCAATCAGGGATACAAGACCTTATGAGTCCCCATATTGGTCCCTTTTACATAACTGTAAAATTTATGATGTGACCTATTAAGTGGAACCAGGCTATGTGGGTTTTTATTTCTATTATAGGAATATGTAGAGAAACCATCTCATGTGATTCATTCCAATTCCAAAAACTCTTTCCATCTCACGGGATAATGATAAACACTAGAGTGATCGAATGTGGCATTAAAACATATGATAAGTAAACCAAAAATATATATATATAGAACCTTTGATGCATTTAGATAATCCCATTAATACATAACTTATGATATATTAAAATTTTCAAATTAATGGAAGACCATTGATGTGTAATATAAATTCACATCAATTCATGTTGATTATTAATCGTCATCATCGGGGTAACCAATCTCGCCCAGCGATTCGGTGAAGGATTCAATAATATAACTTAAATCTATAAGATATTCATAGAGTAGGAAATAATTCACCCTAAAAGGCGTAAATAATCTTGAAATCCAATTTATTATACAATATACATTACAAGGTGTCTCTAAAATGTCCCAATAGTCTCTTTTATTTGCGAAATATGTCCACAAAAACTAAAAATTATATGTCAGTGTTACGTCGGACGTTTCAGTCCTAAATGAAGGAAATAATGATCCTTATGGACAATTTGGATGTGATGAGACCATATTAATTTATAGATAAACATCACAAAAATTATGTACCATGAAAACAATTTCCAGAGTGATAACATAAAAATATAAAGAAAAAAATAATCCAGACACTCAAGAATTTTAAGGCCACCTAACCCATTAAATTTTTAAAAAACATTACTGACTCAGAAAACCTATCCAATTAGGCTATATTAATTGGACTTTTATAATATTAAAAAATATATAATCTTGGGTAAACATAATAGGATTATAGAAAATAGATCTAGAAACCAAGAATACACACCTAAGGGTTCTAATCCTCAACTACACTAACTATTTTCAATAGGAAACACGACGATTTGAAATCAATGAACGATAATCTCCCAGAGAGACAAAGAGTGGACTAAGTTGCTGTTCTATGGGAGATATATTATATTTTTGAAAACATTCCTAAACTCCCTCTTGTTTTCATTTATTTATTTTATTCATATTATAGTATAATCTACAAAAAAACGTACAAAACTCAATTTTTTTAAAATAAAGGGACCCTTAAATATGGACATGAAATATGAGATAAATATTTTGTATCCCATAAGGTAAACTTTATATATCACCAACCCTTACACATTTAGGAAATTATGCTTATATATTATCCTATAATTATTTCCAAGTTAGTTTTCCTTACTAAAAACTTATGTTACCATTATGTTCTGAATTATACATTGAAAAACCATCCCTTTGAAACTCCCGTTTAATATATTGTTTTAAAAATCATATTGCAGAAGAAATATTATATATTCTGAATTAAATCTTATTTATGTTCTAGGAAATGACATTTGACTTTTATGTACCAATGAGGTCACTTATACATATCATAGAGTGAATCCTGTACATATCAAAAAATTTAACCATTCAAAAGAAATAAAAATACTTATATGATAAAGTAGTCCTTACATATGATAAACAAATCCTTATATATCACCATGTTTATTGTTTCACTTCATGATTAAGGGTTTTACGTTAGGGAAAAAAATTTCTTCTAAAAAATTACTTTTTTTCTATGGGAAATTTTTTTCCCATAAATAAATAAAATATGTATGGTTTTTCCATTAGAAAGGATAAAAATATATTTATGTTTTTTCCAATAAAATAAAAAAAACTGGCCACTGAGCAAGAAAAAAGCTATATTGTAATGTAAGAAACATGAATTCACACCCTCCAATATCGATACATAATAATTTTTCGACCTTTCACAGGATGAATCGATATATGATTTTTATTCTTCATGTAGATCTACTTCTGGTAGTTCCATATCTGGATGATTTAAATCTAGTAGATCTACATTTGGAACTTAACTAGGCTAAAATACCATCATCCATTAGAATTGGATATTAATATTTCAATAATTTCACCTTCTCCTAATTATAATACAATATTGGAAAATTGTTTTCACATAACTATTTAGATCTAATATCCTGACTATAAAACTAATTTCAACTACAATATCAATAATTTTCTTAAATATATACAATTTTTATCCTGTTTTTATGAACTAAAATTTCACTAATTTCAAATATTCAACCCATTCATCACTAAATGCTCAAATACTTAAGTTATGTAATATTTTAAAAAAATAACTCAACATTATTATATCTATATAATTTCATCCTCAGGAACCCGTGACACATCCTAATACAAAAAAATACAAAAATATCTCTTGATGATGTATTAATTCTTCAAATCTCAATCTAAACCCCAATATACTAAGTGTCACCTACACTAGAACCTGAAATTCAAATTTACAATGATAAAAATGATCATGAAATTGTAGGTCATTAAAATCTCCAAACCATAAGGATTATCATATCTCATAATGATATTGTAACATTACACAACAAACTATCTATTGATTGGAATATGATACCATACTTCATTTTTGATTTGGAGTTAGGATGGATGAAGCTTGGCTACCCAAAAAATGAACCTGGATACACAAATCCTTTGTAGAAAATACATGATTGATCCCCAAGACACATACAATTCTTCTTGAATAATTATCTTAATATATAATACAAATCATTGCATCCAATTTTACATACCAACACCAGTTGGTCATTCTCTAGAAGGCTTAGCAGAAAACATTCTTCCTTAATTAAATATGTCCATGTATTCCAATAATGATAACCAAATACCTTGAAGAGTATTAGAATCATCCAAAACACCCAAAAATAATTATGAACCTATATATTAGTGTAATTCCATAGTTGTATCATGAAGAAACCTCATCTAATGTGTTACCACCCATGGGTACTAATGTATTTCCAATCAGAATCACTATCCATTTATAAGAAATCCCATCCATAGTTTGATCATAAAAAACAAATTCCATTTGAAACATTGTAGGAATTGAAAATGCAGTATTTACGAATTAATTAGATAAATTAGATCGGTATACTTACTAAAACCCATTTCTTCCATGACCATCAAACAAGTGATTTCACCACTCCAAGGAACCTTTTATCTTGTTGGTAAAGAATCTATGAGTAATTCCATGATACCTATCATAGGAGTATCGTTATTACCAACTCTTTAAACCCATAAATATGATCTTTATTGATCATGTCCTTTCTATTAACAAATTTAATGGTTGTATGTGACTATATAACTCCAAAATGAAAATAAAACATTGAGGTAGTGCACAAAAACACCTTTCAATAAAAAAACAAAAAAGTGATGAAAATTGATTCATATTAATATTTTTTTGTTGCCTATCCTTAGAATATACTCTTACATACTAATTCTAGGAAATACTGCTCCCCACTATAAGTGTTCCAAATAGAATCCAAAATCACTCGGTTTACAACAGAAACACATCAAAACAAATATCTTGCTACTCGAGTCCAATATCAAGCATACATCCCATGTGACTTAATACATGGATATCTCACAATAACATCCACTTACACAATAATATTAAAATCAATACTTGTTTCATTCCAATTAAATCACTAATAATCAAAAAACAAAATTTATATAGGAACCAATTACTTTTTCCCACACCACACAAAATAAATTATAAACCACGAAACACCATTATCTCTTTTCAAAAGTCATGAAACCCTTGTAATGAATTTATATTTAGAAAACAAGATAATCTCATCCAAAACATTAAAATCAAAGTATCCTTATTTACAAGTTTATTAGTTTCTTATTCTATTAAATTCAATAAAATTTACTAACAACAAAATAACATGAAATTTTCAGAACACCAATTGGAATTTAAGGGTTTACCATTAAATTAAATCCTCCCATAGACTATCTTGTTCTTTAATTCCAAAATATTTAATTTTTTTTCAAAATATATTATTGGATAGTTTCAAATAATTTTACATATTTTCTCTCAAAAACCTAAAAAATATAAACTATTTCAAAATAACTATCTCTATGATCCATTTATAGAAAAAAATACATAAAACCAATTTCCTACACATGTTGTTACCCACACAATATTTCACATCAAAATATTTGGTTTCTCCAGAACATAACATTTATAAAATAATTTCCCTATTGTGGAAAAATGATAAAAATAAGCAATTAATCATGAAAAAACCATCTAATATATATTAATATGACAAACGCATGTTATGTATTCACCAAAACAGATAATATATAATATTATTATGTAATTAATTATGGATTCATATGTGTAAAGTTGTCAACCAGGACCACTCCCAGTTGCATGCATCATGTCTTAAACATTCCATTATCATGATATATGAACATAGTCACTACCTCAAATATGAGTGCAACAAATAATCTTGAGTCTCATCTAAACCTCATTGTGATTCTTGGTTTAATCCAATAACTCAATAATGCTAGAGTTCCTTTTATCATCATTACAAATCCCCTAACAACGTGAGTTTCAATTTTAGTCTTACTGATTATGGATGCTTTTGACTTACCATACATGTCTGCAAAATAAATATCAACATATAACTAGTAATTTCCAAACTGAACTGACACTTTTATATGAATTTTCAACACCCTATCCCAGATTGATCATATGAAACCTCATAGGGGTATAATACATGATATTAGGCATTCATTACCATACACAAAAGGATGATGATTAGTGTAGAGGTCCAAAACGACTTATGAGAAGACGATGTAATATGTAATATTATTTACGGTCACACCAATTCATAGTAAAAAATTATCATGACCTATCTATATAAAATAATTCCAAAAAACTAAAAGGTAATAAATGAGTATCCAAGAATACTCCCACAATCTAGAATAGAAAGTATCAAAGAGTTTATTTTACACTACACAACATCACAGATCCAAATGATATGGTTGAAATAAAAAATAAGCATCATTATTAAATAGAAATTCCAAAATACTAGATATTATAAATGTATAATAATGAAGAAAAACTAAAAAACACTTTCCTACCACTTGACTCATATAATACCCTTGCTTAATCCATTGAATCAAAAAACATCAAGAGATTAAAAAATGACCATATGAAAGTAATATATACTATATGAAATAAAACATGAGTGAACACCCATGTACATTGAAACATATGATGGGTATGTGGGAAGGGGTGAGTTCAAAAACAATGTATGAATCCTAAATTCATCAACATACTGAAATCTATTATGATCAAATAAATGAAAACGAAATATAAGTAAGGTTCTAATTAATTATTTTCCAACACAACCACCCAAAAACATAACCCATGTACAAATAAAAGAATATAAAAAAGGTCATAATGTACAAAAAATAGCACCAAAACACCTAATTTCACCTTCTTTAGCTAATACTAGCATGAATTGTAATGTCAAGCCACAAATCCTTACCAAAACTATGTTTCTATGGGTTATTGTTTTAAATGTTATTGGAAACTAACCTCTTACAAAGGGCATATACCATAACTATATTATCCAATTTCACTATAATGTTTAACCTAAACACCTCTAAATTACGGCAGGGTTCCACATCCACACCATGGACTAGCAGCATCTCACTCAAGGAGGTGCTTGAAAACACCTTCTCACATAATGTGAGTCTACGTATCTTATCTTGACCATTATCTTATCACTCAGTTAAGGGTGTTATATAATATCATTACCACTACACTATCACTTAGGGTGAGTTCCTACATCACATCCTGACAACCATAATATCACTCATGGTGAGGTATCACATCTCATCATGACCACTTAACGTATTTCTCTAGAAGAAGTCCCACATCAAATCTATAATTCACTATAATCTCAATAAATATGATTTGACAACCCTAACTCTCCAAAAATCACATAGATAACAACAAAAAAAACATTTAATAATGCAATTTAATCAAACTAACACCATCCCTGCAACCCATTCGAAGAATAAAATTTCTACATGGGTAGCCCTTTGAACACTCCTTTATCAACCTCTCAATGATAATCACATAATCCATATACATATACTTAACACTTTTGTAATTTAAGGTACATGTATATCATATCTAAATACCCCTATATCAGGTCATCCTAGCATTAACCATGCCTAAAAAGATCACTCTACGCCAAATCTACCCAAACAAATATATCCCTACCTCACTACATGTCATTGGTAATGTCTCCATAAAATCATTGATACATTACGTATCTCATCTAACTAATGGGTTAATCAAAAAAATATAGATACAGTTGACCAGTTTGACTCTAAAAGAAATACACTATCTGTAAAAATCGTGCAGCCACATTTGATATAGTACATAAAACCCCATAAAAACTCCATAACCTGGTATGGGTTATTAATCATTCATGAATCAACATGAAAAAACCATACATTCTAGTAAATTGTATACATGAATCACAATATCCATACAAGCCATAGGAAATAGGGTCTATATAAAAACATTTTGAAACAAAATAAAGAAAATATCCACCCCATACCTTCTGTATTTCACCGAAATTCCATTTCAAAAATTTTTCAAAAATAATTGTGTTAAAATTAATCAAATGTAACTTTTATAAACAATAGTACCTTGTCCAAAATTCATGTGGAAATATTCTTGGAAAACCCATATTTTATTTTGAATTAAAATTTCAAAACCATTACATTAAATCATACATTTAAATTGATATCTCATCTAACCATTTCAAAAAGATATCCACTTTTCCATGAAAACCCCTTTTAAAAATAATTTATTAAAAATTGAAGTAAATTTACCATGATAATACAACTCACTTTACAAAAAAACATAAAACTGAGATATTGATACTTGCTAGACTGGTATACCTACAACAATCCATTTATTAAGTTATATGGCCCTTCTTAACCATTTGGATAACACATGACCATCCTAAGTAATGGTGAATCATTAAAAAATAAATAATCAAGATAATAATTACCATTTAGATAACACATAGGCATAAAATCACCAAATGATATAGAGACTCAATAATGTCTTTGACACATACTATATTTGGTGTTAACCAATATCTTCTCTCTGAGAAATCCTATCAAATCCATCTACATATGAGGAAATATTTCAATATACCAAAAATCTATAATTATGGAACAACGTACCCCTGAATATAAAATGGGGACAGAATACATGAATAAACACCCAAATTTAGTTATAATTACCCGGTTTTAATCCCTATAATAAATGAAATTATGATATTAAGTTAATTAACAACAGACTCCCGTGAGAATGATGAGAGGAATGTGAGGGTGGTCTGTGAGTGATCCACTATATTCTGGAATTAAATATCCTAAAGCACAAATAATTTTCATTTAATCGTTTTTGCATTATTATAGAAAAAATTGTAAAAAAATATTCAAACTTCATGATTTGGAAAAAAATTGGAATCTTATGTATAAACTTTATGTATGGGATAACCCATAAAACATTCCCAAGGGAAACATTACTCATGAAAAATTATTAAGATTTAGGTAAATGGACATTAGGTATTACCCTAAAAATTTGATAATTCTGGCACCCTGTCATATCATTGGGGTTTCCTTTACTATTTAAAATTTCATTTTGTGAACTATTCTTACAAAAATACATTTTAATCCCTAAATTCTAAAATCAACTTATTGGATAACTAAGCTATCTTTTAATATTACTCTTACATATATTATATATAATACTAGATGAAATTCACATATATACTATGTTTATCTTAATAATAATAGGTTGTTTTCCATATTTAGACAATCTTACAACCATTACACATAATGTAATATAATTACACAAAAAATGATCTGTATATAAGATAAAAGAAATCACCATATATCACAATATATTTGTTGGGAAAAAATCACTCAAGGTGTCCCCTCGTAATGTTTTGGGTGTTATTGTGTATGTTGACAATGCTAGATGATCACGAATGAGAATGGTTGGTGTTTGTCGAAGCCATGTTTTTAAGATGGCTCAATTTTCTAGTGTTTTCATATTTTGGGGCCTCTAAATCATGATTATGATTTTGAAAAAGAAGTATTTCTTCCTAGTATAGAATGGTATGAAGAATGTTGAAGGAAAATTGAAAAGGGTGAGAACTATGTACCATAATTCATGGGCCATGTACCATGTTCCGAGAGTAGTACGCAAAACAACAGGAATGGTATGCAGAGTGGTAGGAACGGTATGCCGAAGCGGATCAACAAACTAAAAACTATTCGTGGAGGAAGATAGTGTGGTACATAGATGAATTGATGTCGGCAAAAAACATCGACTGCATAAGAAAAAATACAGTATGAAAATCAGAAAAAAAAATGGTATGCAGGTGGCTTGCGGTTCACGACGGCAGAAGGATCGGTAAGTGGTGAAGGGTGGATTGAAGATTTGGTAAATCATGGGATATCAAATTTTTCAGATATATTTTCCTATAAAAGAATCACTAATCCGAACTATTATTAGAGATATTGAAAATCATTAGAGAATATATTTTTCTTTGGGATTTCAGCAATGTCTAAATTCAATTCATGAGGAAGAATTCCGTGAAAGTCGGTGGTGGTTCACATGGAAGAAAAGCAGTCGATGGTTTTTATAGGTACTCTTAATGCGCAAAGGAAGAAGCGGTACACTAGAAGAGTTGACTCAGTATGTGGAGAATTAATCTACGATACAAGAAAGAGATAATTCTATAAGCGGTATGCATAGGGTGAGCACCAGTACACGAAAACGATGAAAATCCACGAATAGAGAACAGTTCGCGAATAAGAGCATTTTTGTAGAGGAGTTTCACAGAATCGGTATGTGGTAGCTACACACGAGCATGAAGGTGGAGGTAGTCCACAGACTATGGGCGGTTCACAGTAGCAGAAACCATACACATAGGAGGTGACGATATACCAAACCCAGTACTCAGTACATTGGAGAGGCAGGTGGTTTTCAATTGGTACAAGAAGGCATGAAAAAGCATTAAATATGTTTGCGAAAGTAATTTCTAGTACCCAAAAGTACACGGGAAGGTGAAATTCTTTAGTTGGTGAAAATGTAACTTTAACAGAGCATGTACCTAGAGTTGAGGATGTATGAATTCATGCAAATAAGGGAACTTACATGTCCATAAACTATGTTTGACCTAATAGTCTATAAATTGTCATTAGATTCATCTCCAAGAGAAGTGGCCGAAGGAAGAGGAAGATGGGGACCGTTTCCATCGGCAGTGAGCCTGAGAAAGAGGCATAGGTAGTGACCCAAGGGAATGTAATAAGAAAACACCAAACCATGTAATGTAGGTGATCCTGGGAATAAAATATCCTGCCTGAACAATTTACTCATTATTGGCTTTGAGCCTTAGTGAATTTGGTACATCAACACATCGTCGTTGTATACTCCTTGGAGGTAGCCCAATGAGGTTGAACAATGTAAAAATTGTTGTGTTTTGTGCATGATTTTATATAGGTTTGTATATTGCTATGGGTGGAATAGAAAATTGAGTTTTGACTAAAAACAAAACAAGATCCGAATGAGAGAATGTTTTAATCTATCTTACCCTGATTTACCCCCCCCCCCTCAGGGTATTCAACCAAGTAGACCTAAAAATATAAAATTTTCTTTTACCTGTATAGTTTTTACCTTATAAAAAATATTCAATATGTAAAATTTTCATCCAAGGGATAATTTTTTTTCACATGTAAAACATATCACCATAAGTATTATTGTAAAATCAAAATAATTTTCCCTAGATAGAATAACATACATGTGATTTCATTGTACCAAAGAAAACTAAAACCCAATGCTTTTGATTCGGGAAAAATATTCATTAAAATAAATGTGACATACTCAAACCCTTCATGTCCATACTTCACCATTTTTTCTAACCATTAATAGTATTTATTTACATCAAATAGATCTTCATCTGGTAGATCTACTTCGTATTTACCACCTACTGATATATCTAATTCCTATATATGTATATTCAGACATTGGTTGGTAATCTCTGCTATCATTATTTGGAATTGGAAATTAATATTTTGTATTCTCTCATTATAACATTTCCAAAACATCATTGGGAAAATGTTTTTACACAATTACCCAACTTTTAAATCAAAACATTGGGATAGAAAATCATATTGTATAACTCTTAGAAAATTATAGCCTATGATATACCATATTAATATTTTATGACTATGTAGAAAAATTTATAACATTTTCATTACTCATCCTATAATTATCCAAATTTTCTAAAACAAAAATTTAATAAAAAATTAGACAAAAAATACCACCATCTTTTTGAAAACTATAAAATTTTTTCCATTATCACCCAGGACACCTCTCAAAACTCTATGCACACCGAAATAAGTTTTCTAAATATGTTCCAAAATAAAAAAACATGATATGAACCCCAATTATAAAAACATAAAATATAATGGGACTAGATAAAATAACATTTCTCCTCAAAAAAATAATATATTAAATTTTAGCATATATCAAGAATAATTTTATATCATTATATAGTGATTGATGACCAACTAATGAATACATAATGGGTAATTCATATTAGTAGATGTGTAAGAAAAACTAAGTGAATGAAACCTGATTGATGAAATGACCTATGATTCAACACTATATGTATTTAATGGAGAAATTGAGTAGAGTTGATATTGGTAGATACTTCTAGAAGAGGCTATAACATTTTAGTTGGTGCATAGAAATATAAGAATATAAATGGTTGGAAGCTGAGTGTGTGAATACTAGTGAACCTAGAAACATAAATGTTTTTTAATTCAGTTGAAAATTAATATTGGATAAATATATTGGAGTAGGGATATAGTTAAGTATGTATGATAATAATTAATGTCTAGTTGAATCCATGAGAAAGTAGGTGAGAAGGGAAGATACTTATTATGGAAGAATGATAGTAGAATACATTATCTATGCATGTGGTCGATTGAGAGATAGTGGATTTGGTTCCATATTTAACAACATAGAGAAGAAGTGAAAAGTGGAATCCTTTGACTTAGTTTGTCAATACGGGATATTTAAACAACACTACATTGAGTTGGAGGAGAGAATATATATATACAAGGCCAACCCTATGGAAATAAAAGTATATTTGATAATCGCAATTACATGTTTGATAGTAAGAAATAATGTATAAAACTAAAGAAGAGTATTTCTTCATATTCATTTCCACCATAATTAGAATACTATAATAGTTTATATAGTAGCAGAAAGTCTTCCTTTTTTTCGTCATTGTTCCAATAGATATAAACATGTAGGTGTAAATTTAGTTACTTATTCAAGTTAATGTATCTTCATTGATATATTAATTTAAGTTAATATTTTTATTTCATATTTATAATTATTTTTTCATTTAATATAGAATACGAAAAATATTATATATTTATTCATTTAAAAATTATAAATTCAATATCATAATTTATAAATCCTTAATGATCTCATTAAAAAACAGTAAACTATTTTTTTCTTGTATGATTTTGATTTCATAACCACTCTCTAGTCTTTAGAGCACTATATATATAGATATATTGAATTATTGAATTTACAACCCAATAACTAGGGTTATAAAATTAAAATGAATTATTCTTTTAAAATTAAAATTGAATAATGAGAGAACGAATAATGATTAAATAGATCACTTGAGGATAAATTTTATAAATTTGTTCATGTTTCAAAATTTCCCTTTCAAGAGTAATTATATTATTTCTTTTATTAAATAACTACCCAATTTTCATAGGTAAAACCTTTTTATAACCATCCATCAATATAAAATATGTCAATAATGTAAATAAAAACTTTCATCAATAAGAGTATGACCTGATGTTGGCATTTTTATTTTCATAGTATCGACGAGGTAAAATTTTCTTATTTAAATCCCATGAATAATATACTGTAGACATAAAAATTTAGTATCATTTGTGGAAAAGGGATAATTTTCATAATCTAAAAAATTGTGAAAAAATAATTTTTTTTAAACAATTTTTTTTTCAAATTCAAAAATATGAAAACATAAAAAATGATTAAAAAAGTGATGAATTTCATATCTATGATTATGTAAAATTTTATATATACTACTATATTTGATCTATTTTTAGATTATATCTATAGATGAGGGGCACTTTTACCAATTAATGGAAGTTTTCCCATTCTGAAATTTTGTTCATCCAAACAACCAAAAAATATAACAGTTCAAATGTCATTCAACCTTGACCCATGCTTTGAAAGAACATAATTGGGTAGACCTTACACCCTAGACAGTGAATTGAATCATCCTCAACATGTAAACCATTTGTATCAGAAACCTTAGTACCATTAATTTAGTAAGTGAAATATAAATTAAGAACATAATGAACACATTAAAAATAAAAAATAGAAAAAAGGTTCAAAAGGATAATGTGCTTCAAACTATCATCCTACATGTAGGGGATAATAACACCATCTCACTTTCATTCCATTAGAAATTGAATAAATACGTTACATGGGAAAATTACATTAAAAAATACCAATGAATATAATTAAAATATTTCTCAAAAACTCTATCAACCAGTAATTGAATCATCCATTTGATTATTATGGATCATTAAACACAATCTCAAAAATTTTAGACTTCTAGAATCTATATGTACCAAGTTGTGCACATATTTGAAGAGGAACAACCTTCTAGACGAAAGGCCCTGTGAGCATGGTTCTTTATTTTTAAAATTTTTGGATTTCTTATAATTTTGGATTTGAGGTATAACCCACACTTTATAGAAATCCATATCATATTTCACTATCCATACTGTCCCATTTATTTATTATAATCCTTCCATTTATATGAGTTACTATAGATAATAACTAGCATCTTTATTCTGGTTTTCAACCACTAGTGGGACAATCACAACATCCTCCACTCCAATATGACGATACTTGCACAAAATTTTATTTTACCATAGACCTACAAATAATTATTTAATGAAAAATAATTAGGGACATAATGAGTGACATCTAAACAACATTTACCTTCATCATATTTCAATTTCACTATTAGATGTTTCCCCTTATATTCACCCAACTTCACCATTTATAATTATGACCAATTTCTATAGTACATTAATTATAAGATCATCCTCACAATTCTTGTACTCTGACTCCATTATACCCTATATGTTAGGCTGATTCTTCACACCAATATCTTTTATATTTAACTCTCCCAACACCATCCACTATGATCACTTGTTTATTATCACATAGTCCAACATAATTCCTACGATCTGATATTATGAAGCACCATCTGGACATATGTTTAACTCACACTTTCTACATCCAGGGAACTGACTGATCCACTCACTGAAATTTTTGATGATATCATCTCTTCTACCAAAACCTATCCATTCATGGAAATGGTAAGGTTTTCCTAATTTCGGGTATCTTATGTGAAAATTGAAATGAAAGAAAGTTATTAATCTAACAATTATAAATTGAGAAATTATTTCTCATATAGTACCCTAAAAATATCAAAGTTTAAATCTTTTATTATGTTGTGAACAAGTGTATCCCACTCAATGATTGTTCTCAGGCTCACACCGAAGTCCCACTAGTGATATTTTATTCACCTTCCACATATAGAATCCAAATTATTATCCATGATATTTTCCCTTCATCTAATTGTCTAATCTCACACTAAAACAATTCCCCCTCAGATACATATAATCCATGATCTTTCATTTTGCTACCTCCATGAAACTCATTTGAATGCTTCCTTGGAAATAAAACAATTAGAATAAGAAAAAAGTTTCCATATTATAACATTGTTTAAATTCTATCAACACGATACATTATTCACATCATCTACGACCCCTCTCTATAATATTATAAACTTTTCAAGAATCTACGACTAAAATTCCTAAAAACCAACATTTTTTAGTTTGTGGAAGTACAAGGAAGTTTTTATACCTGACCTCCATCCAGAACATCAAATTTTATTAATTTTAATGTCATTAATTTGATGAATTACCACTAAAAACTCATTTTATCAACTAAATAAATAATATTCCTCTTCCCCCACTTATTATACTTGGCATTTTTCATTCTAGGGGCCCCACCTCTATCCTTAGGTCGTTATATTTCATTAATATTTCTTCTAAGGATTATATACATAGAGATGGAATTATCATAAAGAAAAAAAATTAGGAAATAGTATAATCCATTCTACGACATCAGTATGACCAAAGACTACAACTTCTATAGACTAGAAGATGAGGGAAACAGTTGTACAACTTTTATAATTCTGGAGTATCCTTTAGAAATAAACCCACAAAACTCGATTATTTATTTATAGTATCATATTTGGGACCAATGATTTTGGGACACTTAATTATGGCTACTCTTAAATTTATATTGGAGTTCCATTAAATTATAATGGATTCCCTGAGAGAATTCATTTGAACATGAACTCAAAACATGACCACTAAATATTTTACCCTCTTCCACCAAGATTTAATAAAACATCACATGATTTAGAAATAAGCATCCTTATCCTCCATCAATATCATGAGATCATGATGGTTATGCCTCATATTCCTTATTATGATCATTTGATCCCCTTTTATGTCACTCCCACCCTATAATATTGTAATATGTCCACATATTCAATCACTATTATTCACCTAGTGTGAAACAATCACAACCTTATACATTCTCTTACTTCGAACTGACAATAATTAGATGACTTATTATATAATAATTCCAATACTTTATCCATATTTAACAATCATATCCGTGGGATTCTCTAGGACATGACACCTACTCCAACTCAATGGTCGTTGTTTAATGAAACCCTAATATTCAATGTCTTGACTCAAAATTCAATCCAAATGAATACTTATAAATAATTTAAATCAATCATGTATCCATAGGATTGTTAGAATATATATAATATTGATCTTAAGGGAATAGAAATTATTATCCCTAATTGAAACATCCTCAAATTTGGATAACACATCCTTAAAAGATCATACATCATTACAGTAATCACAACCTATAGAACAATCCATGTGCCAGCTGTTGTTGCTTTCCATTTTGTTATCCTATAATTTCGATTGACTACTCCACCCAACAGAACAACAAGAACCTAAAATATAAGAGTAACCAACATTCTCTTTTGTCATCATCCTCCACCATTGGATCTTCAATATATACCTTTCTCATCTAACACATTCTAGTGAATGTGATCACCCACTGAATCTGGACAATATAAGGTATTATTAAATTTCCATAAATAATGTGGTGATATTTCACCAATATCAAGAACTATATAAATAAAATGAATATAAAAAATAAATCTTATGGCCAGTTACACTTTTTATTTCCCCATAATTATTTTGGTTAAACAACAAACTCCTAGTGATCGTCTTATGGTAAACTGATAGACCATATGATCAAGCGGAAACTAAAAAGTAATATAGAAAAAAATACTTCTTAGTCCATAAATATTTTAACCAATAAAAATCTCATTAAATTTTTTTATATATTCAAATACTTGATGTTTTTATACATAAAAACAAAAAACCCATATGATATAGCTTTAATGTGTTTATGGGAACTTATTATTTTAAACTGATACACTCCCTTCAAGTAATAGAACATTGTGGAAGTTAAAACACTAGTTGAAGAGTATGTACCCAAGAAATATCTACTTGATTTAGAATATCATAGATTAGAAGTCCAATAATCCTAGTCATTGACTTTTTTGACCCACTCATTGTCTTCCCCTAGTACAAGTAACCTCTTGATCCACATATTGATCTTTTAACTAGTGAACAAGAACTCATTGAACTCATGAAAAATGAAATAATAAAATCATGAAACAATCTAAGATAATATGATTTTGAATTCAATCCTACATACATGGGAGAAGAATAAAATCAATCTTTCATTCCACCAACAAAGTCTACATGTTTTACAAGGGAAATTATTTTCTAAAAATTCTACCTAGTTCTCCGAATAATGTAACACCAATTCCATAATACTATCATTGTATCCTTCTTATACTATTTCACATTATTTGTACACAACCACATACATTTAAACATTCCAAAATATAATGAAACCATGTTGTATCCCTTATGTAGAAGCCACCACCATTCATTCGGAGTTCCCATCAACTTGTATCTTCATTTTTTAAATCCTTGGAGTTCTCATATTTGTCTTGAAGTGATCAAAACCACTCTTTATAGTCTTTTTTAGCATGTTATAAAGTCTAAAATACCCCTTTAATTTTTGTGAATTCCTTTTATTAACATGTGATAATACTAATCCTTAGCTGTATATTCTTTTTTATTACCAACCATCAGTGAGAATTAAACATCATCTATAAATGCAATCTGATAAACCTTCATCCATATTTACTTTTCCACAAAACAATAATGAATTATTTAGTGAATCATCATAAGATAATTTATACATTACTTCCTCCAAAATTTCACCATCCCAATACATTCGTTTGGTTAAAGAGATATTATTATTCCATTCACATTACTTTTTTCCTATAAAATCATGACCATTTCCTAGTGTATGTACATAAAAATATCATAATAATCATTTAAATTCTCTAACTCCATGTTACAAGATCTGTTAAACTCTACCTAGCAATATCTGATAGATTTAACTCACTCATATATTTTCACCTTTCTCACCTTTCATTGATTACACAGTCCCACAGAAAATTACTAATTTAGTATCCTAATGCTCCAAATGAAATTCTGTTTGACTCAATCCTTATTATTTCAGGGACTTAACTCACCCACCTACGAAGATTACAGTTTTTAATTTTTGATCCTGGACATTAATAGTGATGATATGGCTTTCTTCGTTAAGGGGCTCCCATGTGAAACTTCCGATAAAATAATTTTTAATGCTTCCAAATTGTGTGTCAAAGAGACTTTCTCAAAACAACCTCTAAATACTAGATATTAACTCCTACTGTTATTCATCAAGGAAAATAGACTTTATTTAATTTAAGAATTTTTTTCATTTATTTTTAGTATTTTCATCATTTTTAATTTGAAATTAATTCTATAATGTCTTTTTTGGGTTACATTGATATCTTTATTAACATGAAAAATTCATTTTATAGACCAAATACATTTAAATCATTATTTTTTCCATACATAATATTATTTTAATGAAAATAAAATTGAAAATAATGTTTAAAAAAATTTCATTGCCTAAAATAATTTGAAAATATTTCTTTAAAAAATAAAAATGTTATTCAAAATCAATAATTTTTAGAAGAGTTATTTTAAAACTAAAATGTACCACTTTAACACTTTGTAAACAAATTCGTTTACTCAATCATGGGAAACATATTCTAAAGAAATACAATAATTGAAGGCATAACATAAAAAAATTAATTTTTGGGGAGATAATCAATCTAAAAATTTTATTCATCCATGATAATTTTAAAAAATAAATAACTATAGTGGAGATAGATAAAATGAAAATTTTAACCAAATTATAATATATGTTTAATTTCAAAATCAATTTGGTGGAGGTTTTAAGGAATAATATATATATATATATTAATATATACTTGTGATTAATAAAATAATGACCTATTTAAGTTAATTTGGTAACTTCATTATGATGAAAACATTCAAATTAAATAAAACAAAAAATATTTTTTTTCATTCATATTTTTATAGATAATTATACATTGGAATGAATGAAGACCCTAAAAATAATTTTTTAAAACCTACGTATAAATATTTTAATTATAATTGGGAAAATCAATGATAAAATCAATTTGGCTCATATTTTAAAATGAAAATTTAATAAGTTGGTTCATTAAATTAATTTATAAATAATGGTAATGAAGCAAATGCACCATTATACTGTGATAAATGTTAGTATTATATTAATCACTATTTGTCTAATATTTTTTGTAGAATGAAACAAATGATGAAGAATAATTAACATATACAAAATATTAAATATTAAATTTGAAAATTGAAGAAACTGATGATGGATTTATTTTTACATTATAATACTAATGAACATATAAATTAATATTTAAATACATATTTCATTTTTTAATAAATCTTTTATGGAGATAAAATTTATTTCAATTATAGTACAATTCTTTTCGATAAAAAATTTCAATGATAATATTTTTTTGTAAAAACAATATCTCAGAATAACTGAATAACTAATTCTATAAATTATTACTCACAATAAGATGGAATTATATTTGTCAAACTTAATTATTTAAATGATGTTGACTATAAAATTATGATGGGATTTGGAAAAAATCAATTTCAGAACATTTTTTGGATAATTATTATATAGTAATTAAAAGGGGAAATGATGAAAATTTTATTGAGTAAGATATTTTGGTTGGATTATCTAAATTATATTCTCCAATTAAAGATAAACTATAGTTTTAAAAAAAACTTATAATATATTTGCTACTAAAAATAATTTTTTCCTTGTAGAAAAATATTTACAAGTTACTAGATATGATTCATTTTTTGAAAATTATTATGTTTTATATAATTTTTCTGTTAACATAAATTATTCTAACTATTTATAATTATTTAATACTCAAATTAATGATAATTAATTATATTAGTAACGTGGAACTGAATTTGTTGAAATTGGTTCATCAAATATCGAATTATATGTTGAATTGAATGTTATCTTTCTCCAAAGAAATGATAATTATTTGAAATTGAATATTTTAGTTGGTTGCAATAAATTGAGTTTGGGGATTTGAAAATTTTGGATAATGATAATTATTTTGTTGTTAATACTTCAAACTTTGATTTTGAAAAACCATTTTCCACTATCACAACACTTCAAACTATCGATGGTCATTATGTGTCCTATATAAATGATGAAATGAGTGATGGTTTAATTTTTTTTCTAAATGAGTAAGACAAGAATTTTATTATTGGAATTAAAAAAATAAGGTTGTGAAAAACCAATAGAGAATCTTTATGACAAAAATGGTTTCTGAAGATAAAATAGTAACATGACACCTATTTTTAAAGATAACATCCAAGAAATTGTTTTTGAAACTAATAACGGACATATATTATAGTTATATAATGAGACAGGAAATTTTAAGCATTGTTCATTCCTATATAGTAGAGAAAATATCTTGTTATGTGATTTAGGGAGGTGATTTATGGTTTTTCAACAGGTTGCTGATGTGTCAAAGGTTAGGATTTAAATTTGGATTCTAGTGCCCACAAGGGAGGAGTTGTGTATATAACACAACTAGAAAGCGAGTTTTCTAATCCATATATACTATAATTTTGAATTTGGATTTTATAAATATTAAAAAATCAAATAAATATTATAAGATTAAAACATCATAAAAACCTGAAAATCATAAAAATAAAAAATAAACCAAAATCATTTGAAAATATTATAAAATTAGATAAAAAATGTATTAAAACACTTTAATGTGAATAAATTAATTTTTAAATTATTTATCGATAAAATATATTTTTTCAAATCCATGAGAACCATTGATGCTTTTCCAATAAGTTGTCAAGTTATTATGTGTTATTAAACAATATTTACCTTTTTAAAAATTATTTTAATATTTTAACATTTTTGTGTATCTTTTTTAACTAACTATTATATGAAAATCATTTTACGAGTAAATTTTATAATCCAACTGATAAAATTCACCATGATATTAATATTTAATATAATTTTTGTTGAGTGAATATGTAAAAAACAATATCTTTTATGAAGTCTAATCATACATATTTTTTAATAGATGAGTGATTTGTATTATTTATATTCATGTATCGTGATTTTATTATAATTGAATATTTTTTCCCTCCAATATTATATATAATATATTAATTATAATTATTATTTGTGTTTATTCATTTAATATTTTGTTTAAATATTTATTTGATGTATATTATTATAGTTTTTTATCATTTACTTTAGGATTCAATGATGATTATAATTTTGAGTTTTAAGTGTTAGGGAAAGAATGTTATTTGTGCTAAACTGTAATTCCCATAATTACATGTCAATTTTCCTGATTTTTTATGAAAATTGATTTTTTCTAAAGAAATCATTTTCTTTCTGAATGGATAGGGAATTTTACGCAACATTAAAGATATTTTTTTATATATTAATTAAATAAAAAATTAATTTTATCTCATCAATGAATCAGGTAACATATGAAATATTCCACTTATTGAAATACATTCATATTTGAAATTTGGAAGCATGTTTTACATACCCAAATGATTTTTAAATTAATGATTACATTTAACTTTTAAATTATACTTTTGAGTAGTATGGAAAAATAACTCATCATCCATCGTGGATATATATTTTGATTGATGTTTATGAATGAATATATTTTAATTATATATAACCACTATTTGTTGATTGAAATTACTTATCCATCAATATTTTTTTGGGTTTTAATTGATTAATAAATTTTTTATTTACTATTGGTAGTTATTTAGTTTTGTTTGTCTAAACAAAGAAAAAAATAATTTGAAGGAAGAATAGAATATATGAATTATGATTATTTAATTATTTTCGATATCCCAAATTTTATCATCTTTTAAAACTAGAACATTTTTACCTAATTTTATATTTCAAATGAGTGATAATTTTGTTTTAGTCTTACTTTGTGGAGAGATTATATTTTAGTTCTATGTCATTTATTTCATTATAATCATTAATTAATTAATTAAATTTTCATTATACTGAGTTTGTGGTACAACTTATATAAGGTCATGATTAATCTTCAATTTGGGGGAGTAGAAAAATATAACTTATAAGTTATTTTTATTATTTATTGATTAATATTTTTCTTAATTTATTAAATATAGTTATTCACATAATAAGTATTTCATTTATTTTATTAATGTTTTTTTTCAATTGCGTTAATTTATAATAATTTTATTATTTAATTGTTAACTAATTTTAATTTATTGAATTTATTATTTATGATTTAATTAAATATTATTTGGAATAATTATACAATGTTAACTTCAAATATTAATCAAATTTTAAATTTAATTATATTAACAATTATATATATTTTTTAATTTACCTTTAATTTTTTATAGGTTATATAATATTTATTTTATTATTATATAAAATGATTATTTTTTTTAAAAAATAATTAATTAATTTAAACTAGTAATAATTCTTTTCTTCTTTCACTCGTTATTTAATATTTATTTTTAGTATTTTTTATTTTATATAGATTGTTTATTTTACAATTATATAGAATGATTCTAATAATATATTATTTGAACTATTATAGTTAAAGTACAATTTATTGATGTTAATTGAATTATATATTAATGTTTTGAAATAATTAATTATAACAATATATTTGAAGAACACATATTTTAATACTAAATTCCTGGATGATATGATATAATTTCAATCGTTATAGGTTTCATTGAATTAGATTCATTTAAGAATAAAAATTTGTCGATATTAATGGCAGATTATATTCCAATTGTGTGAAATTAAAACAAAAGAATTAATAATTATGAAAGATTAAATTTCAATTATATGAGACTAAATCAGGAAGCAAGCTAAATGTTTAAGACTAAACCATTTCAGTATAGATTTAGAGATGATTATAAAACCGACCTACTTTATAAAAGAATAATTTTTCTCTTGAAATAATATAATAATCAGTGCTATTGTACATGGATAAAAAATTTATATAATAAAATTAAACTACGAAAATATAATAGGAAAAATAATAATAAGAAGATTTAATGCTAGACAACAATATTGATCATGAATCAGTGATTCAAAATTTTATATAATGTGTTTTTGTAAGACATGGCCCATCCAATGATACAAGTGTAACACCCAAATATTATAAACTATACATTCTTTTAAAACATAATAAGTTTGATATTGTATGATACACACTTCACCAAACCATAATGAACTGAAAACATTTATATAACTACTGAAATATATTTGACATTAGTGGTAAAAATATATGTAACCACATTATGATATATATATAAAAATAAAAATAAGTTCATTTTTAATACTAATATATTAATAAAAATCAATTAATAATTCAAACTAACTAATAGGATCATTATATGAAAAAATATATTTTTTTTATTTTTTTTCTACTTCTATTATAATAATATAAAGATATTACGGATAAAATAAATTATTTATATGAATAATATATCAAAAATAATTTTATTAGTAATTGATATAAAATAAGACTAATAATTTATAATATTTTAAAAATAATTATTATCATGAAAATAGATTTAATAATATATTTATTCATTAATTTATGAGTTAAATTATTTTAATTTATAATTTTAATTTTTAAAAATCAATTTATTTTTTTAAATGTATAATAATAGCCGAAGATTAAATTTTGAGTCCTTTTTGAAAAAGTTCATCTTTAGATGAATAAAGAAAAATACAGATTTTAGAAAATGTGAAAATATTATGATGTTATTATTATTTAAGAATGACATAGAAGTTTTTATAACTTTTATTTAAACCAAAATGTATAAATGAGGTTAAATTATATATTCTAAATATAAAATTTTAAAGACTCGATTTTAATGTTTTTTGAATGTTATTTAATATTGTACATTTAAATTTATTTTTATCCATTAATATTAATAATTAGTTTTCCTTACTTGTAGAAATTATATATAAATAATGTATTTAACATTTTAGATCAAAAAATTAATATTATGTAATATGTTTAATTTAATATTTTGGCATAATTGTATAATTACTAAAACTGATGTTAATAACCACAATAATGGTGGGAAAAGTATTTTCAATGAATTGTTTTATTAATGTTGTGTAATTTTTATATCTCAAATTATATTAATAAATCATATATAATAAATGATATGTGGTGTTTACATATATATAAAAATATATTATAACTTATTGAATTCATAATTAATGCAATATAATATTAAGAATGCTTAATGGTAAAAAAAATATTTTGTTGGAAACTAATTTTTCTATTATTAAATGTTTTCATTAAAAAGCTAATTCAGTCTTGTATTTTAATTGATCTAAATTATACAGATATTAAATCTAAGTCCATCAAACCAATATTTGGAAAGTGGTTCTCCTGTATAATTGATATCAAATATAATTTACTTGGTTAAAAATAAGTTAACAATGTAAAAATGAAAAATGGTAAAATATAAAAATATAAGGTCAATGTAAGAAAAATTGTTTAAATCGTGAGAATAAATTAATAGTATAGTAATTATGACCTAAAAACACCCAAACAATCATTATTTTTCCCTTTTAGATCCAATATCTATTGAGTAGTGTCATGGAATCATTTAAAAGGTAATCAGTAAATACAAAAATTCCACTTTCATTATTTATAAAATTCGATCACATACATCAGACTTATCCGCCCAATAAAAAAATATCCAAAATAAATATTACCTAATGCCTCTTTAACTCTCTTCCAATTTTCTTGAGTCCTTTTTATTTCATAAATACCAATCTAAGGATCCTAAAGGTGTTACCAAAAGGAGAATATTCAAATGATTAAGTAATCTTATCAATAGTACTCTCCCAGTTCTCTTCTTATTCTTCACCCTCAAACATATTATATCAATTTAATAAAAATAACATAAATATAAATAATTATATAAAATGATATTATACAAATTGAATATAAAATTTGCATCTTCCCCAAATACCATTCAAAAAATGACGACACCGCATTTCATGAACATTTTAGAAGGGGTGTTTAATGGAATAATATGGTGGTGATAAAATTATAAATATTAAGAAATTATAAACCAGTCACTATATTCCCCCCATTCAATGTAAAATCAATACGAAGTTTGTGTGTACGTGTGAATTTCCATATCTATAGAAGTAAAATTTTTCATTTGTCATCTACATTGTTATTTTTTATAATAATTTACAAAAAAAATTCTAACCACTTTAAAAACATTTAAATATTATTATTCTTTTTTTCGTAATTATATTATCATAAAATAACCAATTTCATAACAATACTCACCAATATATTATATCTTGTTATTGTTTTTTCAGGTTTAACCACCTATATAAACAATAATATAAGTTTCTACAATAGATGTCTATGGAAACAAAAATACTGATGTTTCTTGACATTAATGAGAAAATAATTTGGGATTTATGATTTTAGTAAGTTTATATTAATATTGTACAATGTTTATTATTGTATAATTTCTAATTATTCTTATATTATTCTCTATTGGGGGATTAAGATCATGGATATATTGTACTGTTTATTCATAACTAATCATCCAATATGTATAGGCATGATTTTTATTTCAATTCCATTAGTCTATGAATACGATATTTTTTATTTCATTCTTTACGTGAATTCATCTAGATATATATTAATTTAACAATTTTTAGAAATTAATCAATTGATTATATATCATTAATCTAAAAAATGTTAGTTTTAGGGAATCATACCCAGAACTATATTTCATTTATTTATTGAGGAAATAATTAAAATTTTCATAATTGTCATTTCCATATGGGTATTTTTTATTAACAAGGAATTGATATTACTCATTTTATTTTCCTACACTTATTTCATATAATGAATTAATATTAAGCAATTAGTAATGGATGTTTCCCATAATTTCCCCTTAACAAATCTCGAGGATTAATGAGACAAAATAGACTAGGTATTGGGTGTATACCTCCCATTTATTTTGATGTCTTGGATAATGTATTCATAGTAAAATATTTATAGGAAAAAGTTCTTGATGGTCTCTAATATCTTTTCATAAGGCCTAGGCAGGTTATATATTATATATTCCATCACCATGGATCTAGTTATTAGTATACTTTTGATTATTTATATTTTCATGTCATCCATGAATTTATCCCATCCTCATGTGATTAGATATATGAAATAATTTATAAAAAAATTACATCCTTCCATATTATTCATGTTTTCTTTATTCTATGATAGCTTCTTGTATACGCTCTCTCTTACCAGCATTTTAAGCTCACCTTTTTTATGTTTCTATTTACCCAGGTTTGGAAGAATGTTTATACACATGATATTTCAAGAACAATAACTTCTATGGGGAATTTATTAGATATATTTTAGACATATTACAGATTATGTAATTCTAAATATAGTTGAAACATGTCCCTTTAATGAGAATTAAATGGTTTATATTAGTTAATTATTTCTCCCAATTCTATAAATCTATAAACCTAAAAGGTTATGGAAATGTATATAGTGAAATATTTTCAATAAATCATATAATCATAGAAAAATTAAATATAGGGTGCCAATTTCATGACCTGACCAACAAAGGCCTCACATGGCCCAGCAGTGAGCCATGTGTCGTAGTCCATGACCACATAATTTTGACCAGGGGCTTTCGATAAGCGTCGAGTGTGAAAAACACTAAAATGGTAGTCCATTTCCAAATGAACCCATACTCATGTAGAAACAAATCTCTACGAAATTGTGTTTAGGTATAAAAGAAATGAAACATCTAGAGAGTAACAAACACATTAAATAACCTTGACGAAAATACAACAAAGTGAAATAATGTGAAACCAAGACATAAACTAGAGAATAATGTGGGACCAACTAGAAAAGAGTTACCAACCTAATAAGAATTGTGTAAGGTGAGAATGAAAGATATTTTTCCTTGAAATATCTAAGACTGACCACCAAAATTGGTCAGTACCTCAAATTATTTCTATAATCCTCTAATATCAAGTCCATCGATGTCCTTGCTGATAAGTTTTCCATATTCATAAGACACACCATGCATGGGAATATCCCATGAAAGGGTTAGAGTATACATACCTAGTATGATGCCCTGAAAACCAAGAGGGAAGAAATAGAAATAAATATTCTTCTCAACCCATAATGAAAGAGGGTAATGAAACCATACAACATATATACTCAAATGAAACCTAACTAAAGTGGGAAAGGGGACCTCCTTCTTTACATCCATCTAAAAATTTTGAGTCCTAATGTAACTCCAAAGGACAAATATTTAATCCATGAATTACTTGTAACCTCTCAATAATGAGTATAGATGACCTAGAAAATTCTACTATGTGTATCAACAGTGGGTGAACTATAGATACCCTACATATTCTTACATTACAATTACAAGACTTTAAAGATAAACAACATAATATTTATACATTCAAGGATGAAATGGTTCTGTATCTTAGGAAATTTAGTATATTACTTACCTTATAAAAAATTACCCATAAACAATATTAAAATAATTATTATTTTTTCAGGAAAATCTATTAAATTATATTTTGTAGAAGTAGTATCCTAAAGATATAAAAAAATAAATTCTTGAACTAAAATATAAAAAAGGGGGAAAATAACATATTACAAATAATAGACAAGAATCAATAGTAGATGTATGATCATAATAATAATAATGTCTTAATAATGGGATCATCCTCATATTCCCGAGGAATACATTTGTAAAAGGCATAGAATGTGGCGATGAATAATAATGAAATATAATTTAATAGTGGTCTAAAACCACACATAGTTGAGTACAAATTAGGCATCATTTCCACACATATCATTTGTTAATAAATCATAACATAATAATACTAAAATAATCTAACATATTGTTCATGAATATTGAACATAATCCCATGATAATCATCATATTAAAAAATGAATTGGGGGTTATATATTTTGAATACCACCCATCACATCATAAATTCTCAAAATGATTTATTACACATAGAATATATAACAATCATAGTAATAAAATAACCCATGAGATGGAATGGGATTCATAAGTTTATCCGAAAACATACTTTAATGGATAAAAGATTGGGATTACAAATTAGTAATGGAAAAAATATTTGGAATAACTATCATCATTCTTGAGTGAAGAAGAAATAACTCAAGAGGAGTCAAAGATGTATTTTGGGAAGAATAATTTTTGGAAAGTATTTTCATTTGACTTATCAATCATGGTAGATACTTGTATATCCTCAAAAAGGAAATGGATTAATTGTGGAAGGAAATTTATGGAATATTAGTTGAATATACGTAACAAAAATTTTGTGATATAGGGATAACCCAATGAATGAAAATGAGGTTGAGAATCCATTTTTCTTTAGATTACTATTTATTTCATTACATTTCTACCTCCAAACAAATTAAGGTTGGCTTATTAAAAAACTGATCCACAAGAAAATTATTATCATTTTAAAGACTATTTATTAAATAAAATATTTTTATGGTATTTCCTTACATCATTTGTTAAATGGAATAAATTTTCATATCTTGTTTTCCATAAAAATTTTCCATTTATATTCGATTTCCCTATTTTATTCAATGTAATTTATACATTAGTATAATTAATTATGGTTGATTTAAATGGAAAAATATATAAATTTATTTATTATAAATAATAATTTATAACTATTCATAAGTTTGGTGATATGAAATATTTTCTAAATTTACCCATTGGTGGTTAACTGACCGATTACAAGACATTTTCCAAAGTAGAGGTGCGAGATGTGTAATATTTGTTTATATAAAAATTAACATTTTTATATTATCTTAACAACATAAATATCATGTCATCATAATATATAATTAGTTTAAGAAATGTTTAGTAATAAATTATAAATAGTATATGAAATTAATAAAGGAAAAATAAATAAAATGACTAAAGGACATTACCTCTATCTTAAAGTGGTTTAATTTCTATAACCCTTATCGTCATGAAATACTTGAGTTTTATTACTCCATAACATCACTAACAGTGATAAAGGAATATAGAAAGTGTATTTTATAGAGTTTTCTCTTTTTCATGTGTGGGAGGAGTGTTATTATAAGCGATTGGAGTGGGGTTATTTATACTTGAGGAGATGGGTATTTTTGAGTTAAAAGATCGAATAAAATACTATATCCTAGGGAAGCCCTGTAATTGTGATTTTTTTGACATTATAATCTATATTTGAATTAAATAACAAGATTTTAACCATTATGATCACATTAAAATTAATATTCATTAATTTAATCAAGTGAAATTTGGATAATTGGGAAAAAATAATTTTAATGAAATAATTTAGACTTTTGAATTTGGAATGTACATTTTTGGATTGTAAATATATTTTAATGTATTTAAAAGAAAAATTTATCAAATTTAATATGTTTTTTCTCGATACTAAAGATATAGAAATGGCATTTTCATTATTACATCCTGAATGATGAAATTCAAGAGACATCGATTATGGGAAAAATTGTATTTTTTTCTATTCACGAGAAAATTGAAGTATTGAAGAAAATTTCCTTAAAACCACCCTTAGAAAAATTATATTTTAAAATTTTAAAATTTTAATCCCCTAAATAATTTTTATTTCTAACATAGGAAATATTAATTATTAATATAAATATTATTATTTTTATAAAATACATTTAAATATATATTATAAATTTGAGATTATTTTTCTTTGAGTTTAAAATCATTATATTAGTTTTAAGGATTTATAAAATTTATACTTACTTATTTTAGTCATGATAAATATTATTTAAATCATACATTATTATTTTTGTGTTAAATTACTATTCTAATGGCTAGGTTTCTATCCCCAAAAGTCATGTTACTATTCAAAACAGTCTGGTTACTATTCCAATGGTTACATTACTACTCAAATGGTTGTATTACATCCTATAAATATTTCCCCATTCCATCATTAATTATTCACCTGAATTCCTATCAGGATTATTATTTTCCATTTTTTATAATTTCTACTGGTTTACTAATATCTTGATTCATTTATATAGTGCTTTCCCTATGAGGGAATGATTCTAACCGACTAGTGTGATTCAAATATACCTATTGTTGTTATACTATTTTATATTTTCCTATTGTAATGTTTGGAATTTTGGTTGTTTTATCCATTTAATAATTTAATGACTTTCATTAATGAATTAATGTGTTTTTTATTTCTCACTCAGGTATTTATGTGTAATAATATAATATAAAACACATTTATTTTGGAAATACATTCTATTGCACTTTAGAAATTTCACCCCTAAAATTGTAACTAATATTCTCAATTGAGATTAGATGACGTTACATATATTTTATTATTTCCTCATTTCCCACATCGTCTCTTTATAGTATTTGGATCTTCCAAAACACTTTGAAAAGTTGAGTTGTCTTATTTCATAGAACCTTATTTCTTTTGTATATGATATTCATAAAAAACTCATTATAAGAGAGGTCATTAAACTATTGTACCACCAATGTATTTAATAAACGTGAGAGGCTAATTATATTCTTCTACTGGAGATATGCATGGAACACATAATGAATATGAGCCTTATTTAGTGGAAATTAAAACTAATAGGGAACCACTCCAATGCTCTTGGATCTCTATTTTTCTTGAGGCTTAGGCTATTACGTTATCATTTTACATTATAAAAAAACACATTCCATTCTTTGAAGAATCACTATTTGTCATAAAACATTCTCTACATGTTGGTAGTGTAAGTATACACACATTTTTTGGACTCCTATGGAGATATTTAAATCATTCCCCACATTCTTCTATTTATACATTCATTACCCCATTCCATGTTAGCTTATTTAGTGGGTATAAAATCATGATAAATATATCTCTAAACATCGGTAGTACACTTATAAGCTAATGAATCTACTTTTTATGTGACACTAGTGGGATTGATTCATCCATCAATTGCATTCATCTATAAAGGGTCCACAAAAATAGTACCCCTTATGAATCTTTCCCCAATAATATGACTTACTAAATAAAAAAGTCATACTTAGGAAACATATAATACATTTTATCCTTTTTTATAGTTTCCCACTCAACAGTAAGATTCTTTTCATGATCTTCTATTATCATGTATTAAAAGAGAGTATCATTCATAAATACTACAAATTTTTTTTATTTTGTCTCTAAAGTCTTTATTTATTAAATCCGAGAATATTTATGGAGAATTAGGGAGTTTGAAGTTTATCACTATGAACTCCAAGTTTCCATAACTTGTATGGAATTTTAGACTTATGAATATTTTACCACATCACCTTTAACTGATTATATGGAGAACAAAGATATGCCTTTGAGAAGTACTGATCTCAACATAGTTCATTGAATGAGTTATAAATCCTTATAAGCGGAAAATTTTTATTTATGGTCATATTGTTGATATCTCGATAATCAATACATAGTCGTAGTGATGAATTTTCATTAAAATTAAGATAGGAACACCCTAATTAATAGTACTAGTGCATATGAACCAATTTTTAGAATGATTTTGTATATTATCATTTAAATCCTACAGTTTGACTTGGGATATCCAATAGGTGAATTTTGAGATAGTATTTAATTAAGGTATAATATTTATTGAGAAATCTACAACATGGTCGATGGAATATTTGTGAATCTGTTTAAGAAATACGTCAGTGTATTCCCTCACAATGGGAATTTCCTCAAGGTTGATACTTCCCTTCGACTCTACTATTTGGGAAAAAAATTATTCTTTATTGGGTTTCAACACTAACACCATCAAATGATTTTCCAAAGGAGATTCATGATTTTCATTACATTTTTTCTAGATCATGAGAAGGTTCCTGATATAAAAAGAGATTTCCAATTTTTTTAAATTCATTTTTTCTCTATATAATGCGATCCAATACATGCCTAGTATAGAATTGAATTCAGCGAATATAAGGATTATGAGTCTCACTAGAATAATATTCCCACATATGCTAATAGGAGAGGAGTCCAACACTTGGGATTCAATGATCAAACCACTGATGTTTTTACATATGTCTCTACTTGAAGGTATCAATGCTTCAATTAATCCATTATAGAAAACTTGCATGATATAAAGTTATGCTTTGAAGTTGAATAAAATAAAAACATTTAGATTTTTGAGTGAATAAGAAGTGTAACTTATAAGACATAATTTTCATTCTCTACTATAATTGTAATGATAGAATAAGATTCCACCTCCTCCATTTTATTTGGTGGTTGTTAACACAGATTACACTAAAGGTAATATGGTTCATTGCATATTCTAGAACAGTGCTCTTGCTCCCTAATGTTTAAGAATTGTACCATGGGAGATGCATTAGGAAGTACCTTCCTTTCCTCCACCATGTTAGATTCCTTATTTATGTCTCATTGACATTCATGATCTTGGTAGACTTCTTTCCCACACATGAAGCATTTGTATGTCCCTTTTAGGAAATTCCCATTAAGCTTATTCCCACAATTTGTACATGTGGCTAGTTGGATTCTCTTTCCTCCATTGTTATTTGACCCACCATCTGAAACTCCATTATTCTCTTATTATCCCCATGTCCAAAGGACCAATCTACGAAATCCATATCTACATTAAGGGTTCATTGAACCACTACATCATAACTCAAAAATCCTTAGATGGATTGATTATTTTGAATGTGTGGATTTAAGAAACTAAAAAATATATCTATATTTCTATAATTATTGATAAAAATCCTAGAACATATCAGGAAAACCTTTTGATATTTTATGTTTAAGAAATGATAGATTCACATTCCTTTTACATCAAATTTTTGAATTCTCTCCCCATCACTGTTCATGGAATTAAATTGTAATACCTATTAATAAATATTTTATGAATGTATTCTCGCTGGATCTCTTTCATTTAATCATTAATTTAGGTGTTATTTGTTAACATCAATTATTGATCTACCTCTCCAACTATATGATAGATGGATATAATAACCATATCCTTATCAGAATAGTGGATCATATAAATGATAATTCCAATTGATTCAACTCACAATTCCATGAAAAGTAGATTTGAGGATACACTAAATTTTTGTGGTCATTGACACATAAATGACTAAATGGCTAGTTTATCATTACTGAGTGAGTTGTTCATTATTTATGTATATAATGTCTTATAATTTAGGTTTTCACTAATGTTTTCGAATTATAATTTCAAAATTAACAAAACCATCCCTCTGATAAAAAATTTAGTGAATCTTATATTTTTACAAGACTAATACATCATTTTAAAGATAAAAGAAATAATATTTATAAATTAAATGATCAAAAGTTTTAGTTTCATGGGAAAATTAAGACAATAAGAAAACATAGGCACAAAAAAATAAACACTATTAAATTCATTCTTCTTTATCCAATAAAATGCTTTTACATTTTCCTTTTTATAAATAGTAACATTAGGATATACATCAAATAATGGTATGAGAGAAAATCCTAGTAAGGGGTTGGAAAATATAGAATAAATGAGATACATGAATTAATAGTACATAGGGGAGCATAATTGTCAAACTCGTGTCAAAATCATGGGATATTTATCAAAATAATGGGGATGAAATTTGAACAATTCATGGAATATGGTGACGAATAACAGTGAAACATTATGTTATATTGGTAAAATGTCACATATAGTTGTAATCAATGATAGGATCATGGCTATGTATAACATATATGCATTAATAAGAACATATTCATTATTAATAAAGACATACCAATTTTCATGAATAATTCACATAATCTCTAGAGATACATCACATTTTCAAATTTATTAGAGGGATTTATAAATCTACAATCACTTTACACATCATAAATATTTATAATCATATATGTTGAATAGAACATATGACAACAGTAGTCATAAAATAACCAATGAGAAGGAATGGATTTCATCAGGAATAAATAAAACCAATGTTAATGAATAAATTTTTGGTTTACCAAATGATTATTTTTAAATATATTTTGTATAAAAGTAATCACCATTATGTAAATAAGAAATATCTTAAGATGAGTCCATGATGTGTTTGGAATAACCATTTTTTGGAAAATATTTTCATTTTGAGTATAAATCAAGGTGGAAACATATATATCCAAGAAAAGAAAAAGGATTAATAGTGAATGGATATTTAATAAAAATTATATTAATATCCATACCCAAAATAAATTGAAATAGGTAATAAAAAAATAATGGATTTAGGTTCTAGAATACCCTTTATCTTTAATCCAACTTTATTTCATAGCTTTTACTCCTCCTGAATAATTAACTTAGTTTCTTAAACACATTGATAAAAATGTTTATAATTTGGATTTTACAACTATTTATCAATGATAATAAATTTATTATATTTCTTTATTTCAATGGTTAGTGGGAAAACATTTTTATATCAGGTTTTCTTAAAAAATTTCACAATTTTCATTGATTTAGTTATTTTGGTCACTATAATTTATACATTAATAAAATAAATTCCAAAAGCTAGATATAAATATATTTATGTATTAATATATTATAAATTAATTAATATTTCCATATATAAGGGTGGTAATATTAAATAAGTTGGAAACATCATCATTAGTGGTTAACCAAACATTAACGGTAAATTTTCTGAATTGGAGGTTTGAGATGTATGACATATGTTTATATTATAAAAACATTTTGATAGTATATTAGAAATATATGTACTAGTTTAACAAGATGTATAATTTTGTTATTGAGGTTGTAATTATAAAATATAAGGAGGATATAAAATTAGAATAGGGAAACCAAATAAAATGATGAATGGATATTATCACTTTTGTGAAGTTGTTACTTTTCTACAAACCTTAATTTCATTAAATATTAGATTGTTCTTAATCCAGAACTTTTTAATGATTATAATGGTATTTAAGTAGATGATTGGAAATCTGGTTTTCTTTGGTACGTGTGGGAGGAGTTTTTTTTCCATAGGGGGAGAGCTATTTATACTTGAAGAGGGGGGTATTTTTGTGTTAAAATATTGAATAAAATACAATATTCCCCACAAACCTTGTAATTGTGATATTTTTTTGACATTATAAACCTCATTTGATTAATAAAAATGATTTTGGGACTTTTAATAACATTATAATTCTAATTAATTATTTTAATTTATTGGAAGGTGGAAAAAATGAGAAAATATTATTTTAATGTGATACTTTAGATTTTAGAATTTAGAAAGTAATTTTTACGTTTGGAAATCATGATTATCATTTTTTAATTACTTATAAAATTAAATATTTTTCAGTTGAGAATAATTTTACTATAATGGTTATTTCCTTATTACATCATGAATTAGGTAATTCAATATACACATGGTATTGAAAAAAATATGTTTTTACTATTCCCCTTAAAATTGATGTATTTTAGAAAATTACCAAAAAAATATTTAATATTAAATTTTGATGTGATGACATTAAAATATGTATTAATTTTATAAAAATAATTTTATTACCTAGGTAATTTTAATTTTTCTTATAAGAATTATTTTTTATTAAATAATTCAAATTACATTTTTTTTAAAATGTGCTTATATTTTTATTGAGTTTTTCGATCATGATATATAATTTATGGCATTAAAAAATTTATGTTTACTTAAATTACTCATAATAAATATTATTTATATATCGTATTATTTTTTTAGGTTAAATTACTTTTCAAATAGAAAGGTTAATATTCTTAATGATTAAGTTAGTATTCCCAACGACCATATTACTCTTCCAACAATCACTTCTCCTTTTATTAATATATGATCATTCATTAATTAGGAAGATAAATATGTTATATAAATGAAACTTGGCTACTCCAAGATAATTTGTCACCTTCCCATTATTCCACGTCACCCTAATTTTTCTATTACTCTCTCCAAACCTTAAAAACTCACCCGTTATTGATCCCCCAATCAAGAATTTACTCCGTTTCGCGCTCCCCTCCCCCAAACCCCTCCCCAAATACCCTCTCCCCACTCTTTAATTCCCACTCCCCTACCCAAATCCCCTGGGATCCCGCTCCCCTCCCTGATTCCCCTCTCCTTCTCCCCTTACTGATTATCCCCTCCAGCTCACACTGCTCCCGCTCGCGATTTTCATCGCCTTCTACAACGCTTCTAGAAAAAATTCATCTCCTCAAAGTTATTCTAAGTGAAACACCTCTGGTTCTTTCTATAATGTTACCTATTTATAGGATTGGTTTTCGAAGCCCAACTCAACTCCACAATATAATTCATACATTCTTCATTGCTCAGATCCCTTGCCCATTAAAACCCTATATATTGGTTTCAGCTTCAGTCAAAAACCCAGTTCATAGAAAACTCACAATTTCTTGTGTGGTTATGCAGATCTGGAAGGGGAACGAGATTTCATCAATGACTCAGCATTTCAACAGCATCTCAAGAGAGAACCTAGATAAATCGAATTATAGATCAGCTTCTAAGCTCTAAACCGGCTCAACTTGGAAAACCTACATTAATTTCCCTCGCATGGCTTGGATTTTTTTGAAATGTCTCATAGAATCTTGTCCTCCTGATCCAATGTTTTGTCTAAAAAACTAATCTACGGTCAGTGTATTATTTTGACGTTGCTTCAATAATTTTTCTGGATTTCAGATATTCATTTTCCTATAGAACATTTGATTCTTTATTTATTTATCTTTGATTTTCATTTTAAAGGTGTTGGCCTCCTCCACATCGACTCTCAACTGCTGATGTATTGTTAGTTTTTGAATTTTTTGACTAAATAATAGTAAAGATTATTATTCTAGACAACTCTTTATTCTATTATGTTGTATCACCATACCTTTCTCAGCACTTGTCTTATAGTAATAAAAAATCCCATACTTTTCTTATTTTATAATATTTTCTTATCCCCAAATAGACCTTCTTTCATCATAAATGTGATGGTAATACTAAAGTAAGTTATCTTCATTTCCTACAGTTTAATTTATCTTAATTTAACTATATTTAATATGAATTTTTAGTGCTGACAATATTAGTTATTTCAAACACTTACACAGTTAAGGATACTCATAATGGTTCTTTCAATATCTTTTTTGTTTCATAAAACTCAATTGTATATTATTCACTAATTTGTTTACAGGTGGAAAAAATTTATATTCTAATGAATACATTTTTCATGCTGTATTTTCTACATTCTATTACCTTCCCACTTGGTTTGAACAATTAATTACTTATCACTGTAGATGTTTCATATGTTGTCTGTGGTCTGTGTATTTTTTCTCCAATTCCATTATGCTCTATCTTGATGTGGTTTGGAAATTTTAGGAAAAATCTAAATATGAAAGGTAAAACTAGTTTAGTGGAATCATGATTCATGTTATACAACATTTTTTTAATTAGAGTATGTGTCAGTAGATTTGTGAATGTTTGGGATACATTGTATATATCATTTTTGATTAAATTTATATATTGTACTTAATTTTACTAATTATAGTGTATTGATATCATTATTTTTTATAATGTAAAATTGTTCCCTATCAATATTCTTGATCAAATATTTAGGAGATGTTAATTGTGATTTATACAAAATTAACTTATTTTTATTGGTCCATGTTTCTATTTACAATTGGTTAGGGGAACGAGGCTGAAGAAATACTACTTTGGTACCACAACATGTTATGAAATTAAAATCATTGGAATAATTTTTATGATAAAAATTTTTTATAGCATCGAAACATATGATATTTTATTTTCTATTGGAAACATTCTAAATAATTCATATTCAATTTGTACATTAATGTTTTAATAATGACATAAAAATGGTAATTTGAAGAGTTTTATTTCCATTCAACGTTAATCATTAAATAATCAAGGTAATGTTTACTCCCATTGAAGAACCATACTTGACTAGACTTTTCATTGTGTCATACCCTTTCATGGGCTCGACAATAAGGGTATCCCATAAAACACAAGATGTGATGATTGTATAGATATAGTAATGATTTTTTTTATTCTTAAATATGTATTCCCTTATGTGTCTTTGAATATTCTATATGCACTTATTATTTACAGAGCATAGAAGTTGAATAGAATGGGGATATTAATTCTCATGCTATCCCAAGATTCAATATGTCCTCATATATATTTTTTTAATTCAATATAATGTTGTCATGCCTTCTAAAGTGATTGAGAGCTCCAATTCAAATATTCTTGGCATGGGTGAATGTATCAAATCAGTGGAAATCTGTTGATTGAGTTTTAAGATGACGATGTAGGGCAATAGACAGTTACAGTGACTCATGACAATGCAATATCCATAAGCCATGCCAAAGAACTGCATCCCCGATCACAGTAAAACATAGAATAGAAGAATTCCAAAGCTAAATGAAATTATGTGGAACATATGAAAGGTATCATAAGAACATCATTGAACCTGTTTTTTTCAAATTATCTTATACATTTTTATATCGAATTTTAACTCTACTTTTATTATAGGATACAGGAATGTTGTTATAACACCTATGACACACATAGTTATCGTTTCTCATCACTATACATTGTATATTGTACATTTTTACCTTTTTATTTTTATTAGTTATATTAAACTGTTGCATCAACCACCATCTAGAAGTGGTCATCCAATGCACCATAGATGCACACTTTTGGAAGGCTTGAAGTAAGAGGGAGGAACCTGCATACGATAGTATGACCTGTACACTAGATATAGTTAATAACTGATTTTATTGAAAATGTTTTCATAGTTACCTAATCTAAAAAATATTTATGTATATAATTTATGTTATATTTATTTTATTTCAAAAAAATTTCTGTTATGCTTGTGTCTAAATTTCAATTATCTTGTTTCAATGTTTATTTCTACTATTTCTTATTTGAAATGTATGATACTTCATTTTTTATTTTCTTTTTTATTCCTTTTCATATAAAATCATGAAAATTATTTTGTGTTTATGTATGTTAAAAATCCATAACTATTACAATGATTTAATTTATTGGATCTAATGCTTGTATTATTGCTTGTACCGTTGGATCAAATCATTGTAATTGGCTAAAAATTCTAATTATTTTGAGAAATTGGAGAAACATTCTAAGGTATATTTTTTCCTAATATCTCATAATCATGTAATTGATAAAAGACAACTCTAACATTTAGTGGTTGAAAAATATTCATACTTATAACATATTGAACACTTTATCATATTTATCTACTAAATCTTGAGTTTTAGGTCTAATATCATTGAAAATAAAATACATGTATATTACTCTATTATCATTGGATAAGTAATCTAGAGGATATTATAATACTACTGTGGCTGTCACTTATTCTATTAATTATGAAAAATTCAGGATCCGTCTAATATAGATAAATGTTTGTTTCAACATTCACATTATATTTGACAGGAAAAAATTTCATTACAGAAAAATTCCACAAGAATAAATTATTCTTTATTACTTTCACTCCAAATTTTTTCAAAACCTTGAAATTTATAGGATATTGAAAAACATAAATGAAAATTCAAAAATATATGTGTCAACATACATCCAAATGGATATAAGTGCACAAATTATTATGGATATGACACATTTAAGGATATCTCAAAAAATAGAATCACTTATCTACCACGAAAAGATACAAAGAAAATCATAAATTAGAATCTTTTCTACTACATTAGATCTGATTAATTTAATTTTGGATATACATAATGAAACTTTTAGTAATTTATTTAGGTCCATGACAACATTTTCCTCATTACCTAGCACACAAAAAATATCATTCATGATTTTAGAAGGTATAAATTCATAGATAAAAGAGATACAGGTATCAAAGTCATATATGGGACACCAAAATTTTATTTAATAATAATTTAAACATGAACATATCTTTTATTCCATGTTCTTATATGTCTTCATGTGGGATTGAGATGTGTGTAGCTCTTATTTGATACTATATCTTTTAAAAACTAACAAAATCCAAATGATGTTTCTGGTTTAGGAAGTTGAATATTATGAATTTGTTAACTTTGTTATTCATAAAAAGATTACATTCTTTTTTGGATTCAATTTGGAATGGTTGTAAAAAAACATAAATTATAGTGATTAAATATTCTTATCATGGAATGTTATTTGAAATTGATATCATTCAACCACACAAATTATTGTCAGAACACTTTTTGATGGCCTGACTATACAACTTCAACTTTTTAATTGATATAATTTTAATATATTCATATTTGAAAATGTTATTGTAATTTTAAAATGAAGATATTTGAATATTTTGAAGCTCCCGACTTATTATAATAACATTTTTCGATTGGCTGACTGTACAATTATTAATTGAAAAAATTCAATGCATTTAAACATCAAAAATTCTTCTGCAACTACTAAATGAGTTTCTCTCATTTTTTATTAAAATTAATCATAATGTCTCATATTTATTACTACAAATTGTATTCTTTATGTAATTTCTCTTCACTATGTATTTCGTTGTACAAAATAATGTTTTCCTAAATGCAGTTGAAATTGACTTGAAATCTCCATCCTCAAAAAATAGAAATTTTATTACTCTAAATTTCACCTATCATTTTTTGAACTATTTTAATGTTCTCTATATATTATTCAATTATATTCCTATATTATGAACCACTACATTTTTTATTATTATTGATTGATCATTACTATTTTTTCTCATGTTTTACAAATAATATTCTCTTATTAAAAAATAACCATTGAACCATAACACCAAGAGTACACACGAGTGAGTACTAGTTCTAATAAAATATATCAATTTAGATTTTCTATAATGTCTTCCGGTTTTATAAATTTTTTTCTTTTCTATATTTTTTTTCATGTGAGGGATGATTATAGCTGATCAGGGTGATCCACTTTTTCCCATTATAGTTTTTTCTATTTTCTTTTTTATTCCGTTAATTTGTTTGAAATTTAAAATGGTTTAGTCGATGTAATGATTTTTGTTAATGAATTTATGTATTTTTTATATATGGTTATTTTTTTCAATAATAAAATATAAAACTCATATTTTAGGAATCAATAATCATTTAAAAATTTTGGGTCGTTATAAGCACCATGTCAAATATAGGTCCTACTCACCGCCAATGATAAATTATGTGGAGTAACACTCTACATATTATGGACCCACACCCTCTATAACGTTGAGGTTTTCTGTCCCATGAAATATAAAATGATATAGGGTACCCACCGAATAGAGTAACAAAGGGAACTAGTACAATATAGATGTTTAACAACACAAAAATGGCCTTTATCAGTTCTAGATAAGTGGGGACGACCAGAGCAAGATTAAAATCCCTATGATTTTTTTAGTGCTGAAAAATGCCGTTAAAGGGGTAATATATCAATAAAAAACAAGGATAATTCATTACTTTAGAAGATATTTTATAATAACTGATAAAGGAAAACATTTATCAGTTCTTTTGTGGTGATAAAGGGGAACACTATAGTATGCTGTAATAGCACACTGCATCACCAGTGTTGTGCACTATAACAGCAGAATGCAACACTAAAAATAACACTAAATATCAAGAAAATAATGTAAAAAAAAATTTAAGTGAAATAAAATTAAAAACACAAATATATATAAACAAGTATATTACATTCATTTCAGGAAATGGTTTATATAATTAAATAAGAAAAAATTATTTCACACATCTGAATCTATCAATGTTCCTTTTTCATTTGTTCCTAACCACGATACATGCCATTTCCGAAAAAACAATCCCTGATTGAGAACAATAATTTACCTATATAAGAAAACAATTATTATTTTAGTAATAATATTAAGAAATAAATTAACACAAAGAATTATTTTTAAAATAATAACTGAGTCATAGTAGGAACACTGTGTATAAGATTGAGATGTGGATGATTCTCACACATTACAATATTTCTTATTCGTATTCAAGTAATATAACTTTGAAAAAAAATTATGTACATTAATTATGTAATAAAACATAAAATAATGAGAATGAAATCGATGACCCTTTACTCACTTTTTGTGATGTGATGCATGTTTTAAACTGAATTGACACTTATATATTAGAAAGATACAGCTGGAGTTATACTAGTTAAACTGTTTATCATATTGATGTGCGGATGATTCCTAAACACCCAATATTACTTATGGATCATTTTCCTAAATTATAAATGCAATCATATTGCATTTACTTTGATTTGCTAATGTTACTTGTCTTTTTTTACAAAACTATTATTTTAAACCGAAAACATGTACATTGAATCATTCCAGTCACATAATGTGAAAGTATGATGCGATAAGGATTCCAACATGTCATAAATTTTTTATGAATACTTTTACTAAATTATTAAGATAATATTAGTAAATTTTCTTAGATTTCAGTGAGTGAAACTTTTTTGAACTAAAATGACAATTTTAAACTCACAAAGGTCACTAGAAGTCATACTAGGAACCTCGTATATCAGATAACGGTGTGGATTATTCTTATATGTTACAAATTATTAATTTATTTATTTTTACTAAATTAGAAAATAAATATTAATAAATTCTATATTTTTTTTATATGTTTGTTGTCATTTTTACTAAAATTAGTGCCAATAATAAATAAAAATACACGATTGGAGTCATGCGGTTTATATAAAGAATTATATTGTGGTGAGATAGATTTCTACAAATCCCAAATGACTTATGGATCAATTTAGTAATTTTTTTTAAAAATATTAATACATTTTCTTAATTTTGAGTATATAATATGTCTTTTTTAGTGAGATGTCATTTTAAAGTGAAAACACACATTTTGAGTCATACCTATCACACCATGTGTCAGTTTAAGGTGAGGCTAATTCCTATAAATCACCAATGATTTATAAATAACATTAAATAATTATCAATACAAACCAATTAAATTTTATCATTTTTCAGTGAGAAACACATTTTGAACTAACATGTCAATTTAAAACTGATAAAGGGAACTTCGAGTGATACTAGGAACAACATGTATCATATTGTGGTGAGGAAAACTTATATACATCGAGAAATTATTTAAGGATTTTTTAAATAAAGTATCAAAACATTGCAAATGTATTTTATTATATTCAAGTATTTTATTTGTCTTTTTTAGTAAAATTAATGTACCTTTTAAATAAAAAGATACAGTAGGAGTCATACTAGTCACACCATGTGTCAGATTGAGGTGAATATGATTCACAGATATACCAAATGACTTATGGATAATTTTAATAAGGTATAAAATCAATAAAAATTCATTATATTGGTTTAGTGTATATCACTTTTCCTTTTTACAAAAATACCATTATAATCGAAAAACACACAATTTGAGTCATGCTGGTCACATCATCGTTGATTTTGAGGTGACAATGATTCCAAATGTCAAAAATTACTTATGATTCATTTTTATAACTTATCAATAAAATCTGAGAATTTTTTATGAGTTTTTTGAGTGATTCTTATTGAACTAAAGTGTCTATTTTAAATTGATAACAGGAACATTGAGACATACCATGAAAATCATGTATATAATTGTGGTAAAATGATTCCAACATGTAAAAAATTAATTATGGATAATTTTAATAACGTATAAAAAAATTATTAATTCATTTTATTTGTTTTGTGTTTTTCATTTTTCTTTTTTTACTAAAATTAATGTCAATTTTAAATGAAAAGACCCAATTGAAGAAATACTGACCACACTATGCGTCAGATTTCAGTGATAATGATTCCTACATGTCTAAAATTACTTACTTATTTCTTTGATAACATGTAAAAACAATAAAAATTCATTTTCATGTTTTTGAGTATATCACTTCATGTTTTTACTAAAATATCATTTTAAACTACTAACATGCACTATGAGTCATACTGGTCACATCATGTGTCCGTTTTACATGATAATGATACATATATGTCAGGGATGACTTATGATTTTTCACCTAAATTAAAATGAAAATAAAAGCATATTTTCCATGTTTTTAGTGAATTGCACTTTTTGAACTAGAATGTCAATTTTGAATAGAGAATGGACACTTTGAGTCATACAAGGTAGATCATGTATCATATTGAGTTGAGTAATAATCTTACATGTCCAAAATGACATATGGATCCTTTTCATAAATTACTAAAACAATATTATTGTGTTTTCTTTGTTTCATGTATTTTAAATTTTTTACTAAAATTAATATTAATTTCAAATAAAAAGATACACATGGAGTGATACCGATGACACCATATTTTAGTTTGACGTGAGAATAATTCCTAACTGTCATAAATGAATAAATATTTTACCTAAATTATCATGATAATTCAAGTAAAATTTTTTAGTTTTCTTTTAGTGACATTTTATTGAGTTAAAATGTCAATTTTATAATGATAACAGATATTTTTAGTCGTATCGGGCATATCATGTGTCTGAGGGAGGTGCAAATGATTATTAAAAATTTCTAATGGCTTATGGATTGTTTTACTAAAGTATAAAATCAATATAAATGTTATTTATTAGTTATTATTATATTATTTTTATTTTTTACTAAAATTAATATCAATTTAAAATAAAAAGAATCATTTGGAGTCATTCCAATAATAACATGTGTCAAATTGAGGTGAAAATAATTCTGACACATCGTAAGGTCTCAAATAAATCCCAAATTCTAATGTTACAATCCTTTCCATAGGATTTCTTTATTGAAAGGACAACACTATATATAGAGTTGATATTCTTAAACATATAATGTTTTTCAGCTTGGGCATCGACTCAATATGCAGTGTTACTGGATCGATAATGAAATCCAACTGAATCCATGGTAACATTTTTTTAAAGGATCATGTTATCTCTTTTGTAGATAGTTGAATGAAATCATATTACTTCACAAAAGATTAAGAAAAAATTAATCATTAAATAAAAAAAACAATGAAATTAGCATACAAATATTAGATTGAATGAGGACAAGATTAATTAAATAACTAGTAGGAATTAAAATTTATATGATAGTCATAGACATGGTGGCCCATTTCCTTATATTCATTATCTTAGTTTTATAATTGAAGTCCAGTCTCCCATGAGCATGAGAATCTTCGAAAAAACCACAACAAGTTAATAAAATAAACTTATATAAAAAGAATTTCTATGTAGGGAATTTTAAAAACAAAAAAAATTAAACAAAAAAATAAAATAATAAATTAATACTATGGAAAATGATTTTACACTTAAAACATCAATATTAATTTACTGATTGAGCAGAGACATCATCATTTATCATCACTAAAATGTATAAGAGAAAACATGAATGAATATTATAAATTCCAAAAGTTCAGGGGTGAAAATATTTTGAGAGAGGACAATTTTGTGGATTGTTTTTTTGTAGAAATACATGAAATACAGAAAAAAAATATTCTAAAATGAAAAATAGTTAAAATATAACTTCCCGAAAGAGCTGAAAAAAATTAGATAAGTGATATATAAATATCAAAAATTAAATTAAATTATTAATAATTGATAAAATAATAAAAAATTAAATTATAAGTAGTTGGATTTCACCATTTCATGATGGTTCTATACATTCATGACCCATTTCTTTATTTCATTATCTTAGTAGCAACATCAAAGTATAATCTCTCATAAGGATTAGAATATTCGAACAAACCACCCCAATTGGAATAAAAGAATACTCCCAAATAAGAAAATAGTTATTATGAGTTAAATACTAAAAACAATCAAATTAAACATAAATATGAAATAACAAATTAATTCTGGGATAATTATTTTACTATGAAAACACAAAGATTACCTCTATTATTGAGAAGACATAGTATCATTGCTCTTCCTTAAAAGGTAGTGGAGGGAACTTGAAAGAACATGTTAAATGCGAACACTACATGAGTGAAATGGCTTTGAAGGGGATGAAGTGTGTGGATGTTTTGGTATAGAAATTAATAAATGATGGATATAAATAATAGAACTAAATTTAATCTTCTAGGAATAAGGAAATTAAATAAACACTTCATTATATAATTTTTCTATAATATAGAGAAATTATATCGTAACATAACATTTATATCAACCTAAAGTGATTCCATCATTATATTATGTTCTTCAATGGGATTGGTATAATCTTCTTGTTGAGAAGACATTGTCTTAATGTGTATTCAGAAATTTAATTTATATTATGATAATACAGAAGAAAATAGATAATATTATAAGACAAAATATATTATATAAAAATATTTTACCCAATTATAGAACTCCCTATATTTTATCTAATGGTTTTTGGTATTTGCCTCCTCACTCAATAATTCAAATACCTTTTTTTAGCCCCCTATAATGTATAAGATATTTTCTACATTTGGGATATCTTTAACTGTTTTTGATCCTCTAATGAAAGGGTTATCCTTGATTTAATTTTCTTCCGATTTGATATTTTTTAGTATCCAATAAGATAATCAACTAAATATTGTTTCCTGGATCTGATACATTATATTATTTCACGTATTGTGATTCCATTATGAAAGGCTTATTGTTTTTCCCTTCCACAATAAAATTAAGCATTATAAAGCCCAGTTCATCAACATTAAATGCATTCCTATCGTCAAACCATTTGCAATTGAAAATTGGAACATGAAATTGTTTATAATCAAACTCATATATCAATTTGATTACAAAAAAATATGACATATTTTCATAAATTGGAATTCTATCCTTGGAATGATATATGTGCATCACCTATGCTATAAGAGTAACACCGCTATTTTTCATCTCCATACATAAATCAAGTTTTTTTTTATAGAATTTATAACCATTTATTAATAACTATCATAAGATATAACATTTTCATTCACTTCCCTTGCTAGCCATTCAATATGTTTCATAATTGAATTCATATTTTCAGATAACTTGATGTAAATTTGATCTAAGAACAATCATATTAACTATTAATTATGTGAATTTGGTATCCATAGTTCTGCCCTTAATGGATTCAAATCTATTAGAATTTATTTATGGGATTCAACATATGGATTGAAATCTTCACTATTATGTAAAATGTAGTTTTTTTCTTTCTCCCACTCTATCAAAGTAATTATATCATCACAACTTAGGATAATCAATTACCACAATTCATCCTCTGTAAATATACACAGGGATACTAATAATTTTATCATTTTATAAGTAATCGGTAATGAATTAAAAAACATATTCGAAAATATATCATTTTTTAATACAGTCTTATAAATTTCATTGATTCATTACATACCCTTTCAAAATCATTATATACCATTTAATGGGGTACATCCATCTATAATATACTAGGCCACATAGTTGAACCTCCCTTACCATGTGAACCACTGGTAGACCATTATATCATGTAATTATCATGGTAAAAACATCTCTATTTCTCATAATATGAATGAAACCTCCTTATTCATGATATAAAACATCATTAGTTATATATATTTACTAAAAATGGATATGAAAAATAAGCAGATCCTAGTTAATGTTATTTTTACATTTTAGGGAAAATGAAATTTAATGAAATGCACATCAAATCTTTCATCAAAACATGACAATTGTGTGATTTTAGTCCATGTAACAAAAAAATAGTCATTAACATACAATTTTTATATTTTAAAAATACCAATATTAATCTTTTAGACTATTATGGAAAAGAAAACTATTATATTTTTCTAGTATAGAAAGTGTGTAATATACTAGAGGATGAAAATTATACCATTTAAACTTCACTAGTGCCTACTCCTACCTTATACCCATGCCAATCCTATCCTACCTAGGCAGGAGACCAAATTTCATTTTTATAGGATAATTTATTAAAATTATAACAATAATATAAAATAATTTTTTTATACAATAATGAAATCCAAAAATTGTAGGTCATGGAAACAATTATAATATGGGAATTTAAAGAAAAATGATCTTATTCTTCCAACTATATTTCGTAAGGTTATTCAAAATTCTTTACAAAATTCAGTTCAATATCTTTTACATATCGAAAAGTTGATAGCCCTTTATAGGAGTTGGTGTTTACATTCTTAGATATTCCCCTTGAATTCTCAATATTGGAAAATGGCCTTATACACAGGGTTTTCCCAAAACCATGTGCATTGGGATTTGTTCAGAACCAATACACACAGTTTTGGTAAACTGTGGGTATAGGGTTTAGTTCATGACCATCTCCCATAGTTCTAAAAATAATAATGGGAATACATAAAACCTATCCCCATGGTGATCAAATAGGATTGGCCTATATATCTTCAAATTTGATAAGGTAAATTCCCTTGAATATTACAGAATTAGTTTCAATAAGTCCTCATATCATTGTTATTATAACATTAAAAATTTGTTGCTTCTTTATTTCCCTTAAAATCAGGAACTCATGGACTTTCTCTATACACGTAATGAAAACTCTAATTCCATTCAATAATGTTTAACAATGTCTCATTCAACAACTATTAAATGTTAAAAATTCAATCATAACCTACTTAATTCTTTTCATATTTCTTTTAATTGTGTTCTTAGCTGGAAACATCATTTCTTGATTTCCATGTAAAACATAAGACACAGATAATTCATTTCATATCTTGATGGAACATGATACATTAACCTCATATATTAACAATGTTTGATAGACTAATAACTTTTATGTCTTGATTTTATACCATCATGGAACTGATCATTCTTATAACTTAAACTATATACATAATCGAATTCTTGTGTTTCTAAACATGTAAATTTTACATTGTATTTAGAAAAAGGTTCCTCTATTTTTTCCATAGATTTAAGAATTTTTTTCCTTATCATATTATTAATCATGAATAAATTATTTGTTTCATGAAAATGACTTAAATTATTCCATTACAAACTGTATATCTATTTTGACTACTCAGTATTTTCGATCAGTGACCACTGTTGGTTAGAATCTCCCTTTAGATGATAATTTCCTTAATAACATTCTCCCTTTTACTTCTTCCCCAGGAGAAAGATATCTTCTTCAAGAACATGGTCTGTTGCTGAACTAATAATTTATTAAGAGTAAATTTGATTATTGGAGTTGGTTATATAATTAATTGGTCCAAAATTATTATTTTATGTGGGGTATTAGTAAGTTATTCCATATAAGGTGGATTATTATCCATAAATTGAGTCAAGTGGAGAAATATAGTAATATTCCACTCATCTAGAGAACCAGAATCATTAAAATCACTGAATTGATCATGAGATAAATTTATAAATTGGATATGGGTGTTGGTAATTATCATATTCTTTTTACGAGGAACCATTTTTGAACAATGAAACTAAGTATATTAACACATAACATCATGATTATTGAACCATGGAATATGATGTCTACATAAATTAAATATTATTTATTTTTTCCCTAAATATCTAAAAGGATTATAATAATGTTTCAATTATATTTTAATATGCTATTCTATATCTAGTTTCCACATTTCCTCCAAAACGTCTATTGATTTAAAATATAATACCCAAACTCCCATAATCTAGAGTTGGTTCTTTAATTAATAACTTGGTATAAAATATATGAGATGTAATCTTACATAATTTAATTGTTTAGTATTCATTAGAGACATGATACATACATTTTTATCACATTAAATTGAAAAAAGGAATAAAACATAAATCATAAATGATAAAATTATTATTTATTCTAGTATATCCCTTTAATCAATAAAATGTCACATTGTGGTACACTTTAAAAGGGAAAGCATAATAAAATTTATCATCAAATGATTAGTATGGGAATGAATTTTACATAATCATTCATATAGTGTATTAATAAAATAATAGTATGGCATACATATGTAAAAATGAAATATTTCATATAAAAATATCATAGAATTCGAAATTATTATTGGATGGAAAATCATAATATATAATCACATGGATTATAATAACCATTTTATAATGAAAAAATTTATAAGATAAAGCATCTTAATCCTAACGGCATGGATTCATGCCTAGACATTATACATAAATAGGCAATTCAATTGAAAAATACCCAATATATTTTATTTCATGATACCTATCAATTCATTTATGGTTCCTCCAATATCAAACCCGACCCATCACTTATTAAGTGGTTGTATAGAGATTCACAATTCATTTCAACCTTTTTACAATTACGCGAAACAGATTTTGTATTGTAAATTAAACACATAATAAAAAAATAAAATTTATGTTTGTTTAAATTAACTAATTTTGATCACTAGAAAAATTTATATTTTATGTTTATTTGTGGATATATTTTAGGTGGATTTGATTTAGAGATCCCATGATAGAATTTATGAAAATCATTCCAAACAGTGTAAGAGACCAATTATAAATGCGGACTAAAATACACACTTCATATAGTAAATGCATCCAATTAGGATGAAAGTCGGTGGGTTGATGAAAATTTTTCTACACAACATTTCTCTATAAGACCATGAAGCACAATTAATGAATTCAGAGGCCCATTATGATCAATTATTGTTGTGAATCTTAAATGTTTGTAGTATCAAGGTAACTAATGCAATTCTTCCATATTACTAGATGTAGGCCTCCAAAAGGTCCCAAATTTTCATTTAAGATATTAAATAAGTAGAGAAAAAACATTTTACATTTCTATAATGTGATATAATGTTGTATTATAATCCGAAACGTTGTGACCGGTGGTTTCCCAAAATCAAGGTTCCTAAAAAAACCTTATACATTTCCAATAAAATAGAACCTTGGAAACCCCATTTTCAAGTTTGAATAGAGTGAAATTATGTACCATTTCAAATACCCAATGGATTCCTCTACTCATCAAAGATGTTATGGAGGACCCTATCCTCCTAGGGGAGATTATATGATTTTGGAGTTCCACAAAAGCTTCCGCCACTCGATGGCAGGATAAACATTGGGTGTACATTAGGAGGGAGAAACACTTATTGTAAATGATTCAAGAAAATTATATTATATTATATTGATTTATTTTGGGTTTGAAAATAGTTCATTAATAAGTAACTTACATTGATTCATATTTTCATTATTTTGTTATTTAATTGAATGGAATTGGCTTCAAATTTTACTGATTAATGTAATGTTTTGTGTGTGTGAAATGTATTGTTATAATTTGACAACAAAAATATCATTTCATTCAACACTTATCTGTGATTTAAATTTCATTTTCATGTTATTATACATTTCAATAGATCTAGGCCTTAAATATATTATTTTTCTTATCGAATTTTTGATCAATATGAATTAATATAAAATTAAGGAATGTAATTTGGATTCCATTTATTTTTAATCGAAGAATTTCTCCAAAACACAATTATTACCTAAGGAAAGTGAAATTGAAATGTTTATAGTGAAATAAAAATAACCCATTTACTCTCATATTTTTTAAAATACACCTCTTCCAAGTATTATTTGGTTTAAATTAAATTATTTTATTATATGTGTTTTCAATAACACCACCACATTTTAGTTATTTTCATTAATAATACCCACTATAAACTACCAATACTAATGGAAATATGACCTAGGGTATCCCATATTCTATAAAATCATAATAAATTTAACATGTCATGAAAACATCATCAAATTTTTATTTCATTTACGGGATTGTTTTAGTGGGTGAAATCCAAAGTCAAGGGTCCTGACAACTACCATCCCAACGTATTTCCAATCTAAATGAAAAAAGGTAATTTATGTGGTATCACACTTCAAAGAGGTGAAATATTTATCCTTAGAGTTATTTTACCCATTATTTATATATTTCTCCTTATAATTTTTTATAACCTCAAAATATTCATGTAAACAAATATAAAGAAAAGAGGGAAAAATTCATTAAGGATCCACCTAAAAAATTAATTCCCCTCTTCATTACCTAAATATTATCTGAATCCTCGAAAACATTTGTTAGTGAAATCAATAAAGATATTAAGGATAAATTTAAAATTTTCTAGTTAACTTTCCAATCTTCGACGAAGATAAATAAATTTCTCAATTAGAGAAATTTCTTAACAAAATTTTTACCCACAAACAAAAAATGAAGTTGAATGATAGAGTAATCTTTTGTAGGAAGTTATTGACCTTGATAAAACAATAGAATACAACCAAATGAAAGGATATATAATATTTTATATTATATTCTGATATTAGGTAGAATTTATTTTATGAAACAATACCTGATTTAGTTGCTTAAATTAATATGATTCCACACTCTGTGAATAATTATCTTTTAGTTGGAGAGATTCAACTAACAAGAATCATCGTACAACTTTCCAACCAAAGAAAAACACACCCAATAGGAGTGAATGTGGAGATGATCATGCATGCAATGAATCCAATCATTCCACTAGACTATTAAATTTATTAGACGGATGAAAATGGGACCTAAGTAGATGATCCTATCATATATGGAATTCCTTTATATAAAAATATTAAATAATCAACATTCACAACGGTATACTATCAATGTTGTTTGGGGGGAGGTAAATTTTAATATTCTAGATATTATGAAATATACTACCAATGAGAACTCCAGTACTCATATCTATTTGATGGAAGTGATCTTCGACCACACACACAACCAATATTCTATAACCAAAATATAATATGATTTTTTAATATACTTCTCTCTATGATTATTTGGTTTCTGATTAATCATTAAAATGTTGTGTGGGTTTGGAAATATGTAAATATTGTATTTTGATTGATGATTTCTGGAGAATTGAGGATCCAATGACCATTGATGATACTAATTATCTTGTAAAGTCTTATTCCTCACTTAGGGATGTTACTATTGAATAGTTAGATAATATAATTGAACTATAACTTTCAAATTCACTCCTTTAAATGAAAAACACCTAATATAGATCTTAAACCACTATCTCAAAACATGAAATATTTATATATTTAGAATAGAAACTAAGTTATTCTCATTATTTATATGTCACTCCCTCCATAACATGAATTATTATTTTTAACCTTCCAAGATTGTATAAAAAATCATTAGGATGAACTCTATCCAAAATTCCTTCTTTAGAATATCAATTTTAATTGATCATATATTATTATATGACGAGACTAAACTGGTGATGTATGCATAGGGATGAATGAATCTAATCCTATTTAATGTAGTTAATAACGAGGTAAAAAATTATTAACAAATGGAATTATTTACCCCATCATTGACAACTAATGGTCCAGTCTAGATCATCTACTTCATAAGAAATCCAATCTTATTATATTCAAAAATGAAAAAAATGGTTTCTAACCTATGTGAAGAATATTTTCAATGTATGTATAGAATAATTTCGAATAAATTAGCACAATATGAATGACCATTTCCCATTTCAATTCATTTAGAATATTTTAGAGGGGGTATTAGGCTCGTTGCACAACTAATTTATTGATGAGTAGTTGGGGTACATTTAGATCAATATTGCAAATGAGTGTTAAGGAAAAAACTGTTACATTCCCCTTTTCTATATATTCATATAATAGGACTCCATAATGATAATGAAATAGTCTTGTTAATTTTCAATTTTTCATTGTTAATATTTTTTACGGTACCAATGGAATTTCCGGAATTTTTTAATCGATGGTTTCACTATTTATGCATCATATTTTGATGAATGTTAGAGTAGTCTTGGTTCAATCATAAGTTCCAATTTTGAAAATAATCATTCATTAAATTATGATAAATTTATTTTCATGTTGTACCAACATTACATGAACCTTTAATTATTGGGCATGGTATCCAATTAGATAAATCAAATCCAGAAAGCATTTATTTCTTACGATTCCTAAAAAATATGTTGGATGTCTTGTATTAATTTGGTTATGTTGGATTTTATCATCATTTCATTTATGACTTTTGTATTATTACACTCCCTCTCACTTAAATACTACAAATGTTAAATAATATATTTTCTTATAATGAATTTGAGGACTATTTTAAAAAATTAAAATATAGTCTTACATCATCACTAGTTATCCAACCACATATGTGTGATTTACTATTTGAGATCATGTGTGACACCTCTAACTATATAGTTTGAGTTTTCTTTTCACAACTAGTTGATCGAGATCCAAATTTCACATCTATTTCTTTTGCACACTATACCATTGACAAGAAAAATAAACCAAAATTATAAAATAATTATATACTATTGATTTTTCCATGGAAATATTTTTGTGATACCTTTTGGGTCCAATTTAATTTTGTTCTCAGACAATGAATCCCTCTAATAAGTCTCCCAGAAAAATGAATCTAAATATCATCCATTCAAATAATGATCCTAAATTACTATTTTAATATATAAAATCGGTAGATAAAAGGATAATAGAATGTGGTAGTTGAAAAAATTAGTATTATTGGGAAACCTCTAGACCACCATGTTGTCTTATCCCTCCCTATTGATGAATTATTCCCAGATGGGTACCTTTGTGATGTAGTTGACCTTACCCCTTAATATTCAATTGTTTTGAATTTTTTAATAGAATTTATTGTAACCGTAAAATATTAGACTTCACAAATTCAAATAGCTATGTATGATTCATTATGGTACATTGGGGATGAACCCTACTTGTGGAGAATTTATAGTGGCCTGGTTGTTCTTCTATGTGTCCCCTACAATGAGTTCACCTCTATTTCGAGATTCTTCCATAGTTTAGATTATGGGGACCACTTTGGATCTAAACATAATTCTCTAATGGCCCTTGAACAAGGAATTTATTTTTCAAAATTGTATAAAAAATCCCATCATTTGTGTAATTCATGAAAATGATGTCAATTCACAAGGAATATATCCAAGAGGAATGAAGTGCCCCAAAAATCCTTGTCATTTTGAGAAATTTTTGATGTATTGGAAATATAATTCATTAGACTTTTCTAAATTCATTTTTCATTGTCATAATATTAATATGAGTTGAATATGTATCCAAATCCATGCACGAAAAGTCTACAAGGTTTGATTACTCTCATGTGGTTTTTGATCTTCTGATATATCATATTTTCAACAAGGTTGGTTTACTTGGATTCATCATTAGTTTCTATGGTTCATATTTTTTTAGTCAAAATATTAAAATTTTCTCTTTTAGTATAGTGTTATTTTTAAATTCACTACTTCATATAATCCAAAACTAACGGGAATTAATAAATTTCATAATTGAGAAGGTGTGGAAATATTTTTAAAAATAGAACAATGCAATAGGATTGATTAGAATTTATTCTTGGATGATTTAAATTGGGTATGCCATAAATAATTTAAAACCCCAATCATAATTTCATTATATAAGATTTTGTTTGGAATGTATTGTCACCTCCTTTAGTGGGGAGAATGGTTCGTAATGGGATCTTAAATAATGAAATACAAAACTCTCATACAATGGTTAGAATAACAATATATAGATCTTAGAGATATGTGAAATTTGAAAAGACTCCCATGAGAACTCCCATATCTAAATAGAGATAACCATGGTATCCCATATATGCCTCAACCATCATCATTAATTATACATTGGTCATAACTACCTCAACTATAATTCACGAATGAAGATATACCGAGGAAATATTCGTTCCCAATAGTTTATACCATAAACTATTAGTAATGTCTATCCATTTGGTGTTACATAGTTTATAAAATAAGAAACCAATCATTAATTAACTGTTAAATGATATAGGTTGAGGCACATTCATGAGAACATTGTAAAGTTACCCACATAGGATCTTTTCCGTCAAGAAGGAAACTACCAATGAAACCCACAAGGTTATATACTACCTTACCATATTATTTTTTATTAAAGTGAGAACACTTTGAACACTAACAGTGTGGGGGGATAAAGATTTCATTTCAGTATGATTTTTATCATATTTCTTCTTTTTTCTCTTTTTTTGTAGCTACATAGTATTTTTGCCTTCCCCCACCATTTTAATGCTGGAATAATCATTTTTTATTCCCATATAATCATGGAAATTATTTAATATTCATGATGAATTTCCCTATATCAAGATGTCCTAAAATTTAAATAAATCTTTATCCATTGATGGCATGTGAGTTAAAAAAATTATTATTGAGGTGTTATTTTCATGTTATTTTTTATTTTTTGATGACATAAATGGCCATATATCTAATATTGATTTGAGATTTTGGATAACCTATATATGAATAGATTATGGGTTAACAATAACAACTAACATCTCCACACATATTCACACCAAACCATGAAGTGTGAATTTTTCTTACCCAAAAAAACTAAATAAATGTTTTATTATTATTAAATATGATTAATAATTGTGTTATATTATATGTTCATCCATTATATGATTTGTTTGATTAATGTATTATTTTTGCGTATGTGTGTGTACCTATTATTTGACTGTTTTAATCGTTATAAAATAAATAAAAAATAAAAAATAACTGATGGGAGTATTAAAATATAAAAATAATGGGGATATCTAGTTTAGGAGACTAATTTTTGTCTTTTGGTAATGATTATGTTAGCGGGGTTTAACATTTTATTGAAAATGATGAAGGGAAGGATCAATGGAAAGAATTAATAAAAAATTATTTTTAAAAAAGAACCTATATTTAGTGGTTAGAAATTATAAGGAATAAAATAAATTGGTTGTAACACACATACACATGTGGAGGGTTAGAGTCATGGATTTATTGATATTTTATTTATAATATGAGTATTATAAATCTACTTGAATTTTGTTTGGATATAATTTATGAGACATCTTTTCCCAAGATCACTGAGAATAACTCCTTGGTGTGGTTTTTTATTACATTGCTACCATGAATTAATGAATAATTGAATGTTAAATCTTCATAATGTTGGAAATATACCCATGAAAAACTATTGAAACCTGAAATTTACCAGGAGTGAAATTTATTTATGGGTGGGGGTGTAATCGTATAGTGATTAAATCTTCATTTCCTTCATATACCACAGTGGTAAACTGATTTTTTGTTTAAAATTATATATATAATTGAAAATTAAAAATAATTTCTGATACAATTACTGAATTTTTATCACTATAATGATTTTTATTTTTATTTTTTAAAATACTATTTTGTATTTGGAGTTTATTTTGAGATCCCATGAGGGAATTCAAGAAAAGCGGTCCAAATTGCGCAAGGGACCAAGAACAAATGTGGAATAAAATGAACACTTAATATTATTATGGAATTTAATTGGGATTATATTCTTTGGGATTATGAAAAGATATGATGGATTCATTTCTCCAGAAAAACGTAGATCCCAATTCATCCATTTGGAGGCCATAAATGTGCCATTAGTGAAGATAATCTTCACTATTCACAGCCACATGTACACTCCATTAATTAAAACATATCTCAACAATAAGACATACAAATGGTGCCAAAATCATAATGTATATAGTAAATAGGTGTGGGAAAAAAAATTAATTTACACCAATGAATTATAATTATATAGGCTAGACCAAAATTGGGGGAAAACATGTATATTAAAATATTGGTTCCCCAAACCACATATCACATTTCCTATAAAATATAAACATAGGTAAAACTTTTATAAATTATACTAGAGAGATATTATATTCTATTTGGGAGACCCAAATAATTACTCTAATCATCATATATGTTTCCGAGAACCCTATCTTTATAGGGATATCTGATATGGAGTTGGGGTTCAACACATTTTTTCTTCTCTTGATGGATGACTAAATGGTTCACATTCATTACGATGGAGCTACACATCTTGAAATGATTTTTCTAACACCTATTATGATACTGGTTTAAAATTATTTGGAATTTTATAAAATAAAAGTATATTTATATTACTTTGACTTATATTTTAATTTTTTGTTTTGTCAATTGAATGGTAATATCTTCACTTTTAAATTATCAGTGTGATGGTTTGATTGTGTAATGTATATTATTTAAATTGTAAGACACATGAGATATTTTATTCCAAACTTATTTGATATTAAAATTTTCCTTGGTAGTTGTTAAACCATAAATAAAATCTGTAACATTGATATATGTTTGATGTGTTAAGGATTGGTTTTATATGAATTGATATAAAATGATGCAGAATAATTAGGATTCAATTTATTATCAACCAATTACATACTCAAAATGTAAATTAATATCGAATAAAAATGAATTTGAAATGTGTGTAGTAAACTCATAATGACCCATTTTCTCATATTTCTTACAATACTCATTTTCTAAATATTTAACTATTCAAATTTCATTATTTTGAATGAATTATTTTCAAAACCACCCTTAATTCATAATTCTATTTATAGAAAATACAAATTAGAAACCACCAACACTGATTGAGAGACGTTCTAGGTTCTTCGATATACTATAAAATTACACATAAATAGTTACATATTTGAAATTTCATTACAACATTGCGACTAATTACAATTTATTCATCATCTTAAAAAATAAATAAAAATACAATATATATATTTTTATTAAAAACAGGCACAAAATATCAACATTTTTCCTAGTTAGTAAATTGAACAACATGAACTAAATATATATAAATGCCTAATGTGGATAGTATCATTATTATCTATCCATAGTGGTGCATAATAATATTTAACAATACCAATGCATTTGAAAATACCTTTATAAAAGCATTTCAGTACACCTTTAAATATAAGAATAAATTCCATTTTCAATTAAAAATATTTGACAAATAAGAAATCCTAGAATAACATAATAATATTTTCATTGATAAATAAATTGAAACATGTTTAATAATACAGATAATTAATCATTCATTTCATATCAATAAAATGTAGTTGTATAAAAATCATTAATAAACATAATCTTCCATCGTTTATAAAAAAGAAAAAATGAATTATATATAACATGTCAAAAAGATAATATATGAAAACCATAAATCAAAAATAAAATAATTATAAAATTTAAATTAATAAATCAGTAAATTATTTAAAATAAATTAATTTACAAAAAAAATTAAATATAGAAGAGAATGTTTTTTTACCAAAATAGATGAATAAAGAAATGTTTTTTATAAAATATTTACCAATGATTTTGATTATGAAAAATAAATAAAATTGGATGAATAATTGAAAACATGAAACCTAAATGTAGGAAAATAAAATATTTGGGTTTTAAGAGAGAGTTATCATATAATTAACCCTATGTAAAATTGAACATGAACACTCACAAATAACAATGAAATTATAAAATAAAACCTTCCCTCAAACTTTTCCTTAGTCCCACACAGTATATTATACAGTATAATAAATTTATAATATATATACATATATTATAACTGTATTAATATTTACCTTTATATATATTATTAATTATTTATTTATTCACATTCACTAATGAATAGATTTATAATATAAATATTTGACTATCAACCATTTTTTTTCAATACTTTTTTCGATTTGCGAGTTTTAGTCCTTGAACCATGATATTTTTTTCATTATACAAATAATAATAAATTTTTTATAATTATACTAATAATATTTAAAATTTAATGTTTATTCCAAATTTGAAAAAAATAATGGGCAATTAAATACATAGTTTCATAGAGGATGTAGTTTGTATATACACATGAGCGATGTTTTCATTCTTCTATTTGGTAGAAAATTAATAAAGTATATATTATTTTTATTTAAAATAATTATAAATATGTTGTATTTATAATATTTAAAAATTACATCTATCCTTATGACCATCCATTTGAGGTGGTAATGAAAATCATATCACTTCACATTATGGAGGTAGTATTCAACATATTCCCATGAGAAAAATATCAATTTTCTACTGATGAAAGGTTTAGAAGGTATATTTAATCATAACTTAATATAATCATGATAATTTCATAAAAGTACATAATATTCATTAATTTAATAATTTTAATGATCCATGTGAGCTGGTGATGAAAACCGAGATACATTGCTTCATGGAGGTCATTGTCCACACGTATGCATGAGCAATGTTTCCGTTTACAAAAGGATGTAAAAAAGGGATAAAAAAGGCTATACTATAAACATAATAAAATTTATATATTTTTTATATAATTATATTTTTATATTAGATTGGTTTTGCTTGGTTTTAAGGACTAATTAGAGCAAATAAACATAAATAAACACAGTTAAGAATTATAACACGTGTTTGGAAAAAATCATATGAATTACAGGTTAATCCAAGATAGTTTGGTCTTTTTGTGAGAATTGAACCTCCAAACCATGGGGAAGAAATTCATAGATTTTATTGGTATTGGATGATAAATATTTCTCAATGAGTTTGAATAAGTGAATAGTGTAGGACCTATTTTATTAGTGCGGTGAGTAAAAAAATTGTGATTATTCTTAAAATTTAAATATTATAAGTGTATAACTAAGTGTGAAGTAGAACTAATATTTTATTTTTAATATTATATGCTATGGGTTAAAATAAAATCACCTATATATAACTAGTATGGATTTTTTTAACATTATCAACATGTTTTTTTACTTAATTAACCTATTTTACCGCATTATAGTGGTGATAATATTCATAGAGATGATTGTATTTGATGTGGGAGAAATAAAATTTAAATCATTACTAAATTATAATATGTTTATTAAAAACCATATATACAATTTCATGATTCAATTTCTAGAACAAGTAGACATTAATTTTTATATATGTTAAAAAAATAAAATGATTTTGTTTTTAAAAATGTTTATTCAACCATAAAAATAATATTATACCAAAATAAAATATAATAATGATTAATTTTGAATCAACCAAATTATGTTTAACAATATGGATAAAATGTTAATTTAAAAATATATCTAAAATAAAACAGAACAATGAAATTATATTATTAAATAATAAAATGATTGTTTTGAAAAATCATCATTTTCTTTATTCACCTAAAAATAAACTATGTCTGAATGCTACAAAAAATTAAACCGATGATTCATTTGATCTTATTAGTAAAAACAATTATATACATTTTATGTAATTGAATTTAAAAAATATAGAAATTTAAATTCTAAATAAATCCATGGTCTACTTCTTTTATAATGATAAAATAATCAGTTGTGCATTGGGAAATAGACATGCGATATAGTGTTGAGCAGTTATAGGATGATATTGAGTATTTCACATGATTTTAACCATTTTTGATTCTAAAAATATTTTTAATTAAATCATTAATAGTCATGTTATAAACCAATTAAAATCTATCTTATCATATTAATTTATCATTTTTTCCTTTAATGTCTTTTGATACATTAATAATATGGAAAATATTCTCAGTTATATAAAGAACATTGAAAATAAGTGTGAGAAGATAGATAATAATCCAATATTACTAAAATCTAAATCCTTTGAATAGATCATGAAAACACCACTTTTATTTTTAAAATTCATAAATTCTATTTTAATTCGTCAATTAAAAGTCACATTAGTAATTAAAAAACTATAGATCCTCATGAATATTAGGAATATCAAATTTTAAACCTATATAATAAATTATCTATTACATTAACCAATTAAAAAATTGAAATTCCAAAATAAATATTTATTAACCTATAGGGATGGATTAATGTTACATAATAATATTTATTAAAAGTATTACAAATCCATTCATATCATATTATTTTTTAATAAATGAATGATAACATGATAAATAGGTATGGATTAAAAATAATAAATCTACAAATTTTAATAGTTTTTAATAATGTATGTTATTTTTTTAGTAAATGGATTCAAAAATAGTGTCTGTTTGTAATTTTTTCTACTTTTTTTATTTTATTTATTATCAATAGATAAATAAGGATATGGTCCTAAATTCAAGTATAAGAAAAATAAAAAAAATGTGTGTTAAAAACACTGATCAATTTTTTATAATCGTCATAAAGTTACTCCACGTACATACCAAGTAAAAATATTCATTCATAAAATAAAACATGTATAATTTACCAGATAAATTATACATGAGATGTTTTTTATTTTATATCAATGATGTACCACTACTCTAAGAAACACATTAAAACTTATAAAGGAATTCTAAAATCATTTTGAAATTATTTACATTGTGGTATAAATGTTTTTTAAATATAGATCCAAAAAATATTATATGTAAAATAATATTAAAAAATATGATTTCACATACTAGTTACATAAAATCTATAATCATATCTCACTAATTACGGTGTGATGATATATACCAAGATATAATGTTTTTAGTTATATAGATCATTCACAATAACTATAATTTTTTACTGAATTAAAAATAAATCCACAGTGTGAAACAATTTTTAATATATTAAACTAGAAAATAATAATTATATGACATGATGATTTTGTCAGAATATTATCCTCTTTTTAATATTTATAAAAACTATATAAAATTTCCATCCTACAATATATATCAATAATCCCATCCTTAATCACTATAATCTATGAAAACCATGGAACTATATTGTGGAAATAGAAATTCATATGGAAAACATTCTTCTTTCTATAGAGCATTCTGAAAAATGGATAACCCATCATAGGTTGATTATATATACCTAAAAAACATTATTCTATTTTTTTTAGAACTATATAAGTCATTCATTATCCTATACATGATTATTTGGATATTAAATGTATTATTTAAAAAAGATCAAAGCCCATGGATAATCCTACTTGTGATATTAGTCATATAAAGCTCCTAACACAAGAGTTTTCTAAACAACAAATTTCTAAATAGAGAATCATTTGTATGAAAACTCCAACTATAAATGTTTAGATAAATATAATATTGACCAAGACACAATTATGGTCTTTATGCCTATATATAAATTATGTTATTTTCAGATATTCAAAATATAAGGTCTCTCAACCTCACACTATCAACATATCATTAATAACATTGGATTTTATTAGTGTTCTATGGAGTTTTTTAAAGATAATTGTTAAATCCACATGAGTATTAGAATTTTTAGTGGGCATTCAGAGTCTATACCATTTACAGTTTAACATTCATCTTTTCTCATAATAGTATTTCCTATATTCTAGTTTATTCATGTCCTACATGCGATACAATCATCATGTTCAACACTTTCAATGGATTTTGAATTTTAACATAGTTTATAAAATAGATGATCAAATTTTTGGATCTATATTCCTAGAATATATCTCCACTTCTATAATATTTCCATCCTAAAAGGTATTAAGAATCACCTAGAGAAATGTTTATTGATCATACAATATGCACTTCACATGAAGTAACCCTTGTAAGTTCACATCTATGTCGAGATGGATCCTTCATCACCTTTCCCAAAGATGGTATGAAACATTGATGGAATTTTAAAATATATCTAGTATGAATAATAATGAAATTTTTTTTGTTTTTATTTTATAAATTCTATTTGAATAAATCATTACACTAATTATTAAAGAGTAACTCACTGAGAAACAATCGGTTAGAGGTTCACTTAATATAAATCATTAATAATCACAAAAGAAACCCCAAACTGAGATATCATTCCCATTGAGTTGATTTGGTAAGAATCAAATTATCCCTTTTCAATGTTCATTATCCTCTATGAATGATCAAACTATTCATCATGGGATTTCAGTTTAGACTCTCAAATATATATTATTTTATTTCATTTATCCAAAAAAAATTAATTCTTATTCCATGTTTTAGTGGTATAAATCAAATTCTAAGGTCATAGAATCTATTTGGAGCCAGGAATTAATTTTTTATATTAGATTTTACGTTTATGATTCAGGTGTTGAATGTTGTGAAATGTTTCTATTTAAAATATAAAAAATACCCTCAATCTATTTATCATCCTAAGACATTTTTATCCATAGTCCATGGATAATAGTAATTTAATATAGAGGGGTGCAATGATATTTGAAAATATGTTTAGTATAATGACGATTTCAACCACCAAATATAGTAACATAATTCAATTTATATTCTTTATAGATCCAATAGACTTTTTCAAATAGAACATTTTACTAATCATAAATTCCAAAAACTAATTCTCAAGAAAACAATAATTCAAGGGAAGAATCAAACATAGTAATCACTATAGACCTCTTTATAAATATGGATTTTATATATTTTCTTTGAAGAGTTCATACTTAATATATATGTAATATGTTAAATGATTTATAAGATGAATCATAAATATTTTATAAGGTATATTTCACTATCTAGGATTTTTTTAATAAAGTGAAATATTTATATCAAGATTCCTTTTTTGATTCATTTTCAATGTTAGTTTAATATTTTGGATGAGTTTGTAATTAATAATTCATCCTTTTTTCCATAAAAATTTATATTTTAATAACTAATAACAATTATTATGGGTTTTCTATGAATAAAATAATAAGGGTAATGATTTTTGAAAATATTAAGATACAATAGTTTTTAGGTTTTTTATATTTTATAAAATACAAAAATTATTAGTTCATAATTTTAGTTTTTAAAACGTATTTTATAAATGCTGTTAGTTTTAAAAATCAGAAAAATAATAAATTTTTAATTTAACCCTTTGTATAAATTAATTCATCAATGGAAAACTTTTATTGATTTGGAAGGTATTAATTATCTGGAAATAAATTATAAATTTTGATTGAAATGATATTATTTTTTATGTCTTAGTTTTTAGATAATGGGTTTGATTGATCCATTGCACTTTAAATACATTTTTATTAGTGATTATGAAGCAATTTGAAAAAAATCAATAGTTTTACTCAAACAAAATTATAGGTTAAGTTATGTAAACCTTATAGTGGTGATAATCATAATGTGGGGTGATTCATGATTGAAAACTATGATAATTTTTTTCTCATGAACGATAGATATTATAATATAATTAATTACTATATTGATTCTATTATTATGAAGAATTTAGAAGGTTACGTTAGGATAGTGATGAAATATATTGAGAGAATGATGTAAAGATAATGGTTTTGGATTAAGAAAAACAAATGACTATTGGTGTGGTTTAGTGGGAAAAATTAAATTTTGGTTTTTGAGGATTAATTAATTTTTTGTTGGAAGATTACAAAACCATGGGTTTTTTGAATTAACTAAAATAAATTTTTTGAAAAAATTATATTGGTGATTCTGAAAAGTGGTTTTTTTACAAATAAAATAATTGATTCCACTGAAAATTTTAATGGGTTTATATGATTATATGAGAATAAAATTATCCTTATGATATGTTGTTTTTCATTTAGAGGCATAGAGTGAGTTTTTGTGGAGGATATATGGGAAATATCAGATATTTTTCAAATCCTTATTAGAAAAAAATTTCACAAATAACACATCAATGTCAATAACATATAGTGAGAGTAACATGGTTACACTTATGGTTTTGAAATTATGAAAACTACCCATGTTGCTCATAATATGTTCTTTAGAAAGATTCTCCCACCCATATTGTCTAAATTTTCCGCTCTTTCTTTATATATAAACTCTATACCAATATTATTTTTATATTTCTTAATTTATGAGTATATAAAGTTTTACTTGCTTGTTTATATTCAAAAAATATTTCTTAGTATGCCTCAGTTATCTTCTTCTATTATTTATACATCCATTTTTCATTTTTTTCCTTAGTGAAATTTGGGTATTTAATATGGGGGTTTAAATTTGTCATGTAAAAACCCATCCAAGATAAAGGTATTTTTCTCTAGGATTCCATAGGAGGTATTTATTATGAAATTACACATTGTTACTAATTTATTAATTTCATTACATTAACTGATTATTTATTCCCCTATTATATATATTTTTATTGATTTCGTTACTAATTATCGTGGGGTACATTGGATCATTTGGTGTCATTGGTGTCATATTATCATTATAAGGTCATTAATGTGATTAATTAATTTATCAATGTTTTACGTAATGTTCATACTCTCTTCTTATTTTTGGGATTAAGAAATTATATATAAATGAGGGTTCCTAGTGGTTTAGATTTATATATTGGATGTTATTATTTTTTTTAAGAGTGTCAATGTTTGGTATTTGAGTTATTAACTACATTTGTGACAATATAGAATTATATAGGAAATTAATTATTTCAAAATTCACTAATAGATGATACATCTTTGTAAAAATGGATTGTTTTTCTCTACATAAGTGATCAACAATTGTTTTCCAATTTATAGGTTAGTAAGAAAACTACATAAATTTGATCATTTATATAAAAATAACGGTTTCAAAAATTTTCATATTTTTAATGGAGAGTTATGGTAGGGTAGCGAATTCAAATTAATATAGTTCAATAGATAATTTCTCAAAAATTATGGTCTTTTATGAAAAAAATCATGTTTTATTGAAAAGGATGAATTAATTTTTTTATATAATTATTTTTTAAGTGAAGAGTGGAACATATATAATTTTTCTTCATATTATTTTTCTATTTGTATGATATATATTATAAAATTGTATGTAAATTTAAATAAAGGAATATTGGTAATATTAGAGTGTTTTTTGATAAAAATTTTAATATTAAATTATTTTTTATAAGAAAATTTATGTCTTTGGGATTAGTTCTAGATTTAAAAATGCTTAAAAAATCCTTAGTCAAATATATTATTATTAAATTTTTTATATATTAATATAGAAAAAATATTTATTTAAAAAATATGGAATCTCAATTTATATTTCCCTTTTCAAAAAATTAAATTTTTTAAAAGATATAATTCACTTCTCATATTATTAATAAATGGAAATGGGAATTCCTTTTTTGAATTTGTTTTATTGGGATTTCTTATTGTTTTTAAATAATGTGATTTTATAAGAGGGTTACATGCACTATTTTTATTTTTCATATGTTTTGTGAGTTGTTTGACATTGTGAGGTTTGATTATTTGATTTTTACTATGGGTATTCAAAGGTTTAATGTGTTTGAATATAAAAATTTAGGGTATGATATAAGAGTTTTCTGAAATTCCAATTGATTGAATTAGTGAGTGTTCACTTGATTTAGAAAAAGTTATACTTCTCATGGTAATTTTTTGTAGAAGGGTAAATTTAATTTATTTATAATGAAACATGTTTTATTATTCCTTTTTTCATATATAATGGTATTATAAGTTTGTTTTGTGATTTTCGAAGTTAAATGAGGAAGAAAGATATTGGTAAAGGTTTTTAGTTGGTTGATAGTGACTAATAATTTTTAAACCATATGAACTAATCAATATCTTTGGAAAATTTACTCTTGTAGGTTTTATATAGTCAAAATCATTGTTAGTATACCATAAATAAAACTTTACAACTGTTTTTACAGATTCATATCATTTTTTCAAAAATATAGTTGGTTACACATTGGAACATCTTTTTTCCATATTAAATATATATTGAATGTTTTTTGTCCTTGGAAAAGGATTTAATATTTTTAATGGGTTATAAAATTTTGGGTGTTCATGGAAACCATTGGAATTGTATTTTTTCCATTTTTTGGTAATTTTTCTTCAATTTTATTGGTTTCTTATACCCTTTTTACAAAAATCCATTTTGAATATGAGGTGAAAAGTGATTTTGGATTTTCATTGAGTATTTTTTTTCAAATATTGAGAGAATTTCAATCATGAAGATCCTAACAGTGGGTGTTAGATTTATATATATTACTTTAATATGGACAAGGATGTATTTTTTATTGTCAATCTTTTCTAACACATATAAAATGACTCAAATATATCAATTAGTATAATAATTAAGATATAAAATCTACATTGTTAAAAGGGTAATTAATGACTCGTGAGTTTTTTGGTGTCACACTAATCATATATGTTTTTTTAATTCTTCTAAGAGGACGATAAAATCAAATATACATAATACACATCATTTAATGTATATTAGGGGAACTCACTATATGTATACTAGGACCCAACCTCATGGGGTTTCTTTGATAACATGTTCGGTTTCAATCATGTGTAAAAAATTATTTTATGTTAGTAATTATATCATAGGTTTGAAATTAATGTGATAATTGGTTGATTTTATCCCATGTTAAACACTTTTTGTGATATTTAGATCCCTATATTTCATGAATTAGTTATTTTTTTTCAAACTATAGTGTGGGTATTTTTATTGATCAACGTGTTAGGACTATTTTGTAAGTATTTGAGTTGGCTATTTATGTTAGGAAATTTTATAGAGTTGTTTTCATTGTTTAAGTGAATATGTGATCTCATTAAGATGAGTCAATTATTTTTTAATCTTATATATGTCTTGTTATATATGTTTATTTTTTATTTTTTTATTTTCGTAATATTTAGATAGAAGCTCGGTGATTATTACCAATAGGAATTGAACATGTATATAAAATTTTTTCTTCAAATTATGGGAATGGAGGAAAATATAAAAATATTTCTAGTTTAGTGGACTCACCCATTACTTATATAGAAACACTGGTTTCTAATATATATTATTAAACTATATATTTATACATTTAGGTTCATGTTACAACACTCAATAAGTTATGGATAATGTATTATAGCATCTAAGAGGCTAATGAATCATCATGGGTCATATTATTTTTGATGAAGGATATTGTTTTCTTTTATATTTTGAGTTCATTATTATATAATAAAATTTATGCACATGATTTAAATTAATTTATAGGTAATTTATGATGTCCCAATAAATGTATATATTAGATGAGTTATTTTAATTTAATTTCATATTAATTTTGTAGATAAGGAAAATGTATTCCCAATTAGATAGTTTAATCCTCAACACTTTTATAAAACCATTTTCTATATGGAAGGGCACATGAAATTATATATTTTTTCCAAATAGACATTAGGCTAGGTATCCACGTCAATTCAATAAATGAAATGTTGAAAAATGAAAATTTCCTAAGACCACCAGATTTATTGTGGCACGTCATTGTCAATTCAATGGAAAAGTTAATAAATGATATATGTTAGTATATGACAAATGATTAATTGACAAAGATAATAAATGAATGTATCACTGTTTTTCACTAAAGGAATATTGGTGATAGCTCATAGAAATATCACATGAAATTAACAATATAATAGATATTTATTGTTTTTAAATATCTTTCATGATCCCATAACCCCAACGTTTACCCCTTTGGGGGTTGAAATGAGATAAGGGTGATGGTGACTACCCGAGTCCAACCTATAGAAGGCCCTGAGTTGGGGACTAGCATTGAGGTTTTAAAAAACATGTATATGGGAGGAATTTCCCTCTAATACAACATGCATTAGGAAGAGATAATAAAAATAGACCAATTAACACCATATTTGACATATGTATATGCATATAAACAAATCCCAACTGAAAACATGCAATGTAAAAAAATAAAATATAAAATAAAAGGACCACTTCTTGTACTAAAAGGTAATAATTAAAGAGACAAGAAAGACCAATCATCTGCTGTAAAACCATGAGGTAGTATTATCCAAACATATCTCCAACCTACTCTAGCTGACCAAAATAATAGTTTATATATATGTTAGTTGAGAATAAAAGTATATATAATAGGATCGTCCTAGAATTTTATAATGAAAAAGATAGAGAAATAATGACAAATCATAGTTAAAAACAATTAAACAAACACATCATATAAAAAAGTATACTAATTTCCCCAATTTCATAATTTGTAACTATCACCATTTATCCCATATAAGACTGAATATAAAATAGTAAGGAAATATCAAGGGAACCCTGATACTACTTTCCCACCGGTTTATCAGACTTCCAGCATTTTTCATGTCATGAGGCATATCTCTCCAAAATAATCTATCCCAAAAACACAAGGAAAAGGTATCACAACATGCACCTCATGCATCACCTCATCACTTTATCACATCAAAAAATAATTCTATTTTACATCACCACATATAGTAACCAATATGTTTTTTGGATTAACCACAACCTATATGATGTTTATAATACATAAGGTATTTACCTCAAGATATCATAGGCCATACACCATATAATTAATTAGATCAATCACAACATATACAGATTATAACTATAAAAAATATAGTTATTATAAAATGGGATACAAGTGTCTGAATAACCAAAATCCATAATATCCATCAACACACATATATGGGGAAACTATCCAATATTCATATCAGTTTGTGAAACAACCACGAGAAGAGAGACGAGCTAGATGGGTTACTCAACATTCTATCCTCCCACTGAGATGTTGGGGTAAATACCCTCCAGAGTCCACCAGTTGTCATTTTCCATAATAAAAAATGGTTTGGAGCATATTAAATCATAGAATATATAAGATAAAATATACCACACAACCACACTATTATCAAAACCTAGTCTTAAAAACAAATGTAGCTAACCACAACCAGACTCCTAATTTCCAAAACTAAGACCATATATCTTATAGGCATACTAGAATTTAAAATAGAAACATTAATTAACTCATTCTTTTTTTACTATTGAATTAGATTAATTAATTCATTATCTATTAAATTAAACATTAAAATTATTCCACATTAAATTACAATAATAATTAGATTAAGTTCTATTCACTATAGAAATAATACAAATCAATTCTATAGTTTCATTGGTTTAAAATATTTTTCGGGTTATCATTCCATCAACACCAACCCCATAGGTTAAGCATTTTTTTCATTATTATCATCATTACATAATATAGTTATTTTAAGAAAACAATCCTAATCTACCAATAAGAGTAAACATGAAACCAAGCACACTTATCTACCTTAAGTTGTGGATAAACTGATGTAAGTAAAAAAAATAAAGATCACCATTTTCTATAATAAAGATTCATTAGAAGAAATAATTTAGAATTATAAAATAAATGGTAAAGCCAAAATTTAACCCATTCCACCATCTGTAGCGCCACCCCTAGAACCCGCATTCATATCTTGATGCGTATCACTATCACATGAGTCAAATACTACAACATCATTTCTTCCTCCTGATCCATATCTCATAACCCATCAGAAACTCATATCACATCCCAACCTCCCACTTAATAACACATCTCATATTGAAGATAAAATATATATAATATCATAAAAGTTATAAAAAAACAAGACTATGAAACTGAGATATGTAATATCTAAACCAAGGAATACATTCTTCACAGAAAAAATGAGCTCCCAAAACATGAAACATAACAAACATGGCCTCCCCAAGAATATGGAAAAAATATTCCCTAGAAATTATATTTATCAAAAAACTGGTTTTTTATTCCATATTGAATTAACCAATTTAGTATTCATAGGTTCCATATATGAAAAACCTAATGCATCGAACTATAACAATATATCAAAGGATAAACATACTAATATAATTACAACCATTTTTTAAAAAAAAATATAGAAGTAACATTATAATTAATAATCCATTTATTTATTTTCATCAATAATAAAAAAGAATCAAATTATTTATCAATTATATTAACATGGAAGAAGATATTTAATTAAGCAGTCACATTGCATCGATTTTATTATAATTAAATTATAGGAATCATAAGATTCAAAAATGACATTTCATTATTTCTTAGTCCAATTAATCAATTAATTATATCTTTATGTTTTTTTACCAATTTACATCAAGAAAAAAAAAGAAAATTTATAACATCACAAGACAAGATAACAAGCATAACAAAGATAGAGCGCTATATATAAAATGAGGAGGAAAACCTTTATATTGGAAGAAAGAAACAACATGTGATCACTACTATAAATTAATTATTGATCTAGATCAATAATTATTAGGTTAATTAAATTTCCATATAATTTTTTATCCTATTAAAATATTTTGATTCCACATAAATAATTTGGATAATAAAATAATACCCTCTCTCAATGGTATCATCATTCATTGCATGAGAATAAAAAATTTCTGTATATCCCAATCTCACCTCCCGTAAGAGATGCATCCCTAAAATGATTCCATAGGACAAAATCACTAAAAAAACTAAAAAAACCCTTATAATGATGGATTGAAACCACAGCCACATTTTAATAAGATTGAGAGGTTATAGATCAACGTACCATTAGAGAAGATCTTAAATGTAACTCTGATCTCTATGGATTCAATGTGGTAATACAAGAATCTATCTCAATCAATAAGAATCCAATTATCCAAAAGCGATCACCATATATTATTAGAAAATAAATAGAATGCTATAGGTTTTGATAAAAATTGAATCCCTGATTCTTATTATGGAATATTTCCCAATGTATTTTCATGGAGTGAAACCATTTCACATCATGATAGTATCATTGTTTTATGTTCCTCTGAAAACCAAATGCCTCAAACCATTTAATACTAATTTATTTCATATCATTAATAAATATTTGAAGTAGACTAACACGTGTTTTGAACTAAATATTGAAGATGTGAATGCCTTACATTTTTTTAATTCTCCTTACTTCTATATTTTAATATCTATCCAAATAAGTACATTTCCTAGGCCTCATTTGAGAACCATGTAGTTTATAAATACACAATGGGATATACTAGATGAATATAATTTTTGAATAACTCTAAACGAAATAGACTAGGATTTTCCACATTTAGTTACTTGCAGATAGCTCCCAATATCCATGTGACTCATATAAAATGGATATAGGACAAATAAGAAAATAAAATTATTATATTCTGATATTTATCAGGGTTTTTTAATGTTTATTGATTAAGGTTTTAGGAAAAAATTATAATTTTTCATGTATTTTTGAATTGTATTTCAGTAATATTAATTTAATTATATGAATAAAAAATAAGGGTAGGTTCTTAGAGTGGAATTTAAAAATTCAAGAGTAGTTAATTAATTAGAAGAAAAATGTAAAATAAAATGAAGTTCAAAATTTATCTATTAAACACTTATTTTGATTAATATAAATCTTGAAACATAGAATATTGATTGATATTGATATATATATATATTTGTAGCTATATATTGATTTATTACGATCCCCCATTATTCACATGAATTAAAAATTTGTTACATTGTTTAAGTATTTTGTTTTATCTAGACCAAATTTAAAATTTAGAAAAATCATTGAGTGTAATGGATTTTATTTAATATTAATTAATAATTTTAGATCATTAATTTTAACATATTTTGATTCTTTAGGTAATATTGTATGTGAAAGGAAACAATAAGGAACATAAACTCCATGATAATTAATGTAATTCAATGAAAATATACCATGAATATCAATATTCATCTGCATGATCAAAAATTAAAAGACTTATAATGACCATAAAAACCTTGAGTTGACTATTTTGTACAAAAAAGAATCTATAAAATGAAAAATTAACATGGTTTTGGGGGATACACACTAATTTATCAATAATCATCCAATTTTAATCATGAATTGCATTCTAAGGAACACAACAACTATGAAGAACATATTACAAGATAATGACACTTTAAATATTTTAAAACACCACACTAAATGGTTATAAAAAATCATATTTCAAAATTATAGAAACCCACATGGTATGATTGTTAGTTCCAATAAATGATACATGAATATTAAAGTAGGTATTCCAATGATATTTGTAAGATGCACATCAAACATTGAACACAAAATTATAATCTAGATAATAATGTCTACGAAAATAGTTTAATTAATAAACATATTGAATTGATGATACTAATAAAATATAACATTACAGAATATTATATTATGGTGTGATATATTAATATATGTAATTGGTGATTGTGAAATGTCATGAAATACAATTAGAAGAAAATTATCCTTTTACTTTTCGTATATATAAATTAAAGTGACCTAATTTAATTCTGAATGAATTGTTGTATGTCATGGAGAAAGATAAATTACATAGATGTTTTATTAAATTTTTTATCAACAAGGGTTGAGGAACTAAGATTACAATTATGAAAATATCTTGACTTAGAATACAATTCGATAATGATGAAATTTAATAGAAGTGGTAACATTAGAGGATATGAATTTGTCATGCCCAATTTTAAGATAGACAGTCATTGAAATTCTCCAGAGGATGTGTCAAGTGGATATGAAACATTATTTCAATAAGAATACTTTTCAACATATATTTTATTGTATTATTATTATTTTCTTGTTTAAAAATGTAGTTAATTCAAATTTTAGGGTTTTTATAGAGCTTCTTTCTCTACATCAATTAATTAAATTGTTTATTATAGTTGATTCTATTTATTTTAATATAATATTAACTTGATGGAATATTTTGTATATTACCTTAGTATATGTTTTATGTAGTGATTGTAGAATACCATATCATGCACTATGTTACAGTAACATAACTATATAATGAATAACAGTTAATCGGATATTATTAAAACCCATAAATCACTAACCTAAACATTTTTTTTTCAATAACCATTAATTTAACACAACCATATATAGTCACAATTTATGATTATTAAATTATTTTAATCTTTTCAGAGTTTCTATGAATATTATAGTTAATTTTCAAAAATTTACACTCCATTGATTAACTAGATTAAGTTTTATTTTTATTTCATGATTGATTATAATAAAAAATCACTATTGTGGATAGATCTAACTATTATAGTTGAATCAAAGGATTAATAAATTAAATAATTCATTACCTCCTATATTTATAGTGAGACTGAAAAATTTATAAAAAATATATCCATTCATCCCATTCTATTAAATTTCATGTAAAATGAATTCATATATATCATATCTTATTATTTTTTTGAACTAGTATTCTATAATTTATTTGTGCTAAAATTAAACCCATTCACATGGATGTTCCCAATGGATTTGGATTAATATACTAGATATCAATAAATAATATTTTTCAAATAAATTTTATGTTGTGGTGAATAACCTAGTAATGATGTTGATTCCTATAAGATGTTCTGTCTGTAATGGTGATATATTAATGAAATCGAAAAGAATGTGAAGATTACTAATGTTCAACTACCTGGAGATTAAAATATATAAACATATGTTATTATAATTTTATAAAGATTTATTATTTATCTATGATATGTTTTCTTAACTTATAATGATTAATGGTTATTTAAAACCATATATAAAACATGGTTTTTAATGGAATGAAATTTGGGTAATGATTAAAGAAGAATAATGAATATAACATGTTATAAGTTTGATATATTTATCCTTATGATTTCTACAAAAATGGTTGTTTCAAAATATAGATAAATCACATGTTTATGATTAAAATAAACAGATCTATGTAAGATGTTCAATTTATTATTAATTAATTATGAAATATTATCAATAGTGAGAAATAGATATTTGGATGAAAAATGATGTAATTGACCAAAAAACTGAGGAAAATATTCTTTTTATCAATTATCTTGATGGATGTTTCTCTACTAAAAGGCATTATATCATTGGAAACAATTTATTGAAATCCTATAAATATATATCTAAAATATGATAAAACTGGTACCCTTGTTCCTGAATTTTCGTATATTATTTTTGTCTATAAAAATTATTGGATTTTATTAAAAATATTTACAAATATTTGGGTAGGGTGGGTTGAGAAATTTTCAAGAAAAAAACATAATCACTAGAAGATGAGAGCCTAAAAATAATATCAATTCCCAAAATATTCTCAAAATATAGGCATGGATCCACAAAACAACAAGATATTAAAGTAGAAAAAATTACAATAATAGGAAAACAATAAGTATGATGGATCTATGCTGGTTTTTATGATGATTTTGACATAATAAAATTGATTGAGGACATAATATAAAAGTCATTAGAATAAAATTAATGCCTTTATTCATCAATTTCATACCATAAGATAGGGGTGATCATAGTAATTTGAATAATAGTTAACTTAACAAGTTAAATGTTAAAAAAAGATATTTAGATAATTAATAAATTTACATGTTATTTAAAATATATATTTGCATTCTGTTGTAGTGTTCTGGTTCATACTAAACAATCATAATTCATATGTTATCAATGATATTACACCAAAAAATCTAAAATTGAAAAAACAATGATGTTGGTGTTCTCTTCATGTTTAAAAAATAATAGAATGATAAAAAAACTCATGAAGAATGTTGCGAGAGATGATTCACAAAAGAGAAAATTATTCCACCATTGAGGGATATGTAACATAATGGATTATTTTAAGAAATTCATAAATATAAATTTTATAATAACCATGAAATAAAAATAGAGATAATAAATTTAATTTTACTTCATATATGATTTCCAAAATATCATTCCACATGAATATGTTGTTAAAAAATGAAGGAAAACTATGCTTCTCGTGGATTTTAATGTTTATAAAATCAATATATTATAATTTTTAGATAATTCTATATATTATTTAGTATAATTTAAATGATTTTTAGGTTGAGAAACACCAATAAACCATGTTTCCACCATTAAGATGAAAATGATAATAAATTTTATTCAAATGTTTTTATTCCTATCTACATGGAATTGATGTTGATTCATGTAGGGGAGAACATGGTGAATGTTTTGAAAGTGGTACCATAGTAAGAGACATTCATCATTGTGTTAAATAAAGAAACAAATTATATCCTCCATGAAACAATTTTATTTGTATCTTCTATTATGAATTAGATTGATGGTTCTCATCTATTAAGAGGGAGATAAATTGAGAAGATGTTATATTCATCATTTAATTTTAATTTAGATAATCAATTAAGTTTTAAAATATATCATTTATTATGTATTTTGACTGTATTCTTGTATGATTTTGGAAAAAATATATTTTAAAATTTACAGTGAGAGTTTTATGTTCAATGACGACAATAGTAAGAAGATATTTTGGAAACCCAAGGGATAAAAAATGATAAAAGTACTTTAATTTAATGTCATTAATCTATTAATTAATATGTGTTAGGAATAAAATGTTAAAATATTCCTAGAAATTCATTGGAATTATTTTTTCTATTGGTATAAAAAATCAATTATTTATAAAGATCATTAATGTTTGTGTTAATCTCCCTAATTTTCTTCATGGAGGTAGATCATGTAGACATAGAGTTGATTAATGTATAGGACTTCTGTTAAAATAACAGGGAAAACACCCTTATTAAATAAACCATTGTATATATTTTCAAAATGTGGGAGATCAAATGATAAATTTTATGAAAAGATTGATAGTTATTTTTTTAGGGGAATTAAAAACAAATCAAAATGGGGAGTTTAAGGATCCCAATGGATTATTATGATTTTATTTTTATTTCAATAGTTTATCTGTAAATCTATATAAGTTTATTTTTTATTAATAATCCACTAAAGATTTTTGGTTAAATACGATATATCCATTGTAATATAAATCCATTAATTTATTGGATATTAAGGTAAATATTAATAATATTTCACTACTCATACTTTTTAAATATTTATATTTAAGGAATTAACTTTATATAAGTTATGATTATTGAGAATAACATAGATTTAATTGATAAAATGTTTTTATTATTTTTGAACGAATGTTACACTATATAATATTTTCAAGAATGAGTTACTAGTTATTATTAAATAAAAATAACACTAATTGAAGAGGAGCCTAGTTGGATATATGTTTGAGAAATTATTTTTTATAGATAATACACAAGGAAGATGTTTTATAATTTATAGAATCCAATTAGATTTTTATTAAAACAATTTTTTATTGAACCAATAAAACATCATCATATTTTATTAATTAATTTATAATTATCATTGAGAGGGTTTAATGATGTGATGAAAACACATTGAAGCTCATTTTAGGAGGAAAGATGTTCACACATACACAATTTATTTGGAAATTATCAAACTTTATTTTTTAATGGTTTGGTAATTCTAATAATTTAGTGGATGTATTTTGAATTAATTTTAAGGATTTAAAATTAATGTACGATGAGTTAATAATGTAATAGAATAATTAATGAAATTTTAGAGTTGTCGATTAGAATGAAACTTGAAAGGATAATTATACATAAAATTAAACATTTTTACTTTTGTGGAGTAATTAACGGAATTTTAAATATGTTTCTTATGGATTTTTCTATAATAATTATTTGATAAAATATTTGTGATATTTCTGGGGTTTTCTAGTTTTATAATTTGAAAAGCATAAATATATATTAAAACCAGGATATTTCATGATGATATTGTTGGGACAATTTTAATGAAAAGGATCAAATTGATAAATATGAAAAATATAAATTTCTAAACTATAGAAATTATGCATGTGATGTTATTTTGAAATTATAAAAATAAGTGGACAAAGAATTAGATAATTTGTTGAGTGAGAGAAGCATACTTACACTATCCCTAAATATGCTATTATAATTAATGAAATTAATAGTGAGAAAATTTCATGATATTCTTCTAATTAATAACATTATCATTGATAAAAGATGATGATGAAGAAGATAATTTAAGAACAAAGACAATACTAATGATGCGACATATCTCATGTTCCAAGGATCTAATTGAAGTAACGGTTGATTTTTTGATGACCTATATGGTATTGTTGTTTTTATATCTTCTGGGAAATGGTAACTATGATTGTTTAGGATAAAGACAATATATTTTTTCAGGTTCTATTGTATACATTGATCATTTTGACATTAATAGGTGGATGCTAAATTTATTTAACTAGTATTTAATATCAATTCTCCATCATAGATATTAGATTAGGGATAAAGGTCTATCATATTTATTTTATGATATCCCTAAATAAAGAGAAGATATTTTTCATTTGTAATGATTAGAAAACCATTTTTAAACTAGTGGAACTCAATATAATGAACATGTTAGTATATAATAAAATCCTTTTTAGTTGATCGAAACATGGAGAAAAAAATGATATAGCTCCCAGGTTTTTTTCTTCCCCATATTAGTGAAGAACCTATTTCACATAATAGACTCGTTTACAACAAAGACATAGCCACCAACATCATAGGAGAACCATATATGAAAAAAATGTTCTATGATATCTTTACTTTTAGGATTTCATGAACTATATTTTTTTCCATTATTTTTATGTTATTCATTCATATTATTAGGTATATTGGTTCTAAAAATTAATTTAAAAAATTTAGTAAAATATGGTTAACAATAATTAACCATGAATCTATGTTATTGCACTATCCTGCTGAATATCTCACACTTTAATTTTATATTACAAATAATGACTATGTTTCTTTCCTTTTTAAAGGATATAGTATCCACGGTTTCATGAGTTTTTAGTTAAAAAAATGAAATCATGAAATATAAATTGACAAAATTAATGAATTTTTTTCACTGATATTCAATATAGTATTACCTTCATCATGATTAAAAGGTTATTTTTTGGAAAAAATAATTTAATAAATTAATAAAATCATTAAATTTAAAATAAAACATAAAAATATACATCATATTTTCATTTTAGTCCCCTCTTAATAAAAGACGCATATAAGGGGGAAATCTAGAAAAGTTAAATAATTTAAAAAATATATAATGAAAATTCATTATTTATTCATTATTTTGTTATTTTTTTCATTTATAATACTCATTTTATGGTAGTGTACATTAATAATGTTGTTATTTTTTTACTAATCCATATATATTACAATAATTTATTCAGTATCCCTAAAAAATAAAATACATATGGTGAAACATCAAATACAATGAACAAATGGTACTCTAGTGGATGAAATATTCTTATGGAATGAGAAATTCTATAATCAAGTGTATATAATATAAATTTAAAATATTAAATTTATAAATATTATTATAAAAAACATGAATCAGGGTTTAACAACATGGATAACACATTTTATTATACTAAACAATAATATAGTTCATCATTTTGGTTTATTGATATCATTCCTAAAATATCTTGAATAATGATCCAGCATTGGAAAACATAGGCCGGTTCAATTACTAAAAAAAGGAAAAAATTGAAGTGGAGTTTAGTATCTATATAAAATAATAAGAAAAATAAATTTTTTTTTAATCAAACTGTATATCTTATATTTACATTTATAATATGTGATAATAGAGTTTCAATTGAATGTATTTGGTGATATTTTAATTGTCATCAATCCACATAAAATGGGTTAATCCATAATGGATTTAGCATATAGGGAAAATATTTATAACATGGTGGTAGAGTGAGATATATTTTCCCCACTCTAATGGATCTCATCTATATTTTTCAACTAAATATTGTGGTGGAAAAATAATATAATTTCACCTGTATTTGGGACCTCCAAAGTGTTATAAGAACATTTTTACTCAAAATGTGTTTTTATCAATATATTTTTTTTAAAACCATTGTAAATAAATTTATTTACATTAAAGACTTGAAACAAAATGGTTTGATGGTGATAAAATATTTTTATGTATAATTATTCATCATGAATTTTAATGAATAATGAGATTAATAGTACCTATTTTGATATTTTTTTATGTTTTATAAAAAAGGGATCTAGAAGGTGAATTTAGAAAAAATTGGAATCTTCTTAACTATTTAATAAAAATAATGAAATAATGTGGATTTTAATTCAACGGAAATTATAATTATTTATGAATTGAATTTCCTGGAAAAAAATATATAATCTATGGAATATTAATTCATTCCGTATCTATTATGTAAAATTTCCCTTAATGATAAAACGAAGTAGTTTAAACTGTAATAGATACTGATGAAAATTAAATAATGAATATATATGTAATTGAAATAATACGATGAAGAAATGGTAATGATGGTGAAATTTTATCATTATGGGGTAATAAATTTTAATAATAATAAATATTAAATGAAATATCTTTTTGAAAAAAAGAAAAAATATCTAATTAATTATAATGTATAAATTTATATATTTTTCTGAATATTGAAGTGTAACTATATGAATTATTGTATAATGGTGTGAATATTTAGAATTTTCAATAGGATAGATATATGAGATCGAAGAAGGAATGATAGTTTTGTTTAAATAGATTCAAACATTAGAGTGTTATAATATTCATAAAAGTTATATTAACTAAAGAATGTTTATTTTTTTCATTATCCTATTTTAAGATTCTTTTGATACTCATTACATATTAGAGGGATCAGAAGTATTTTTTAAATGAGTGGAAAATTTATTGATTTTTATTTTTTGAAATGTCAAGTGCCTTGATTTACATTAGTACATATTAAAACCCACACTTCTTATCTATTCCATATAATTACCTTAAGAGAATATATGTAATGATTTTTTATTCTTTATCGATATTGAGTGAGTATTCATATTAGGGGATTTCGAATTAAGAGTAAATGTATGTGTACATAATTGAAGAATGAATTTACTTGTGAATAACTAATTTTACTATGGTGATATGTTGAAATAATATAATATAATTAATTTCCTTTTGAGTTTTAGAGAATTGTGTTAATAAATAATGAATACCAAAATAGAGAGAATTATTTAAATATTAATGTAATCATATAACATATTTGTTATATGATATTATAAATTAATGAATCTAAGTTAAATTATTTCTTTGTTATTAATTAATTGTAATAAATGAAATAATGTTGGAAAAAATTGATATAAGATCTACCAATGACATGATTATGATAAAAAATAAGTCATTTTTCTTTAGGAGTGAATGAAGAAATATTTTTAGTAAATATATCTATTGAAATTAATTTATTAATCCATTTTTAGCATAAGAAGTATACAGTTATTAGTCCTTATATTTTGTGCAATTTTAATTTAGAAATCGAGAGTCATAAAATTTTCTGCTACTAAAATATATGTTATATGGTTTTTTAATTTCCAATATAAATGATCATAAAAATAAAAAATAATATAACGTTATAGTTTTAGTTCTATGGTAGGGTAATATTAAATCTAATCATTGTCTACCAAGAAAGTTATCAAAAACTTGTCGCTTGGTCATGTTTTTTTTCTTTCAATCCATGTTTAGTAAAACAAACTAATAAAAAAATTAGTACAATAATTACATTTTTTATTATGTCAACACATTTATTTTCCATTGATATTTTCTTCTTATATTATATAGGGTTTTTTATATCAAAACATACCATTTCATGGGTGAATATTTATTACTCATTAAAAATGTGTTCATTACACTGAACCCTTACACAACTACCCTAAGATCGATTAATATATTATGATCCACCAATTATCATTGTCAGTGTAGAGATATAACAATAGTATGAATGTAAATGTGGAAACGTATCTCACTAGGGATGAAATTCCCAGATTCAAAAGTTACCAAATTTGTGCCTTGAGCCAGTTCAACAAATGACCTCAGGTGTGGCTACCTATATACTATAGGATGCTAATGAGTAGTGAATATTTATAGTGCTATAGTTTAAAAACTATAACTTTATATCATATTAAATTGTGGGATGAATTAATGTCAATAATTTTCAATAATATTATAATGAAATAAGTGAATGAAAAGCCATTAAAGAAAGGGATAATAATAAAAAACATAACCAAACACCAATAAGCGAACTATAATACAAACATGATGGGAAGCCATAAAACAAAAATAGACCCAAGTTACCCCATTCCACAATGAAAATGATTGACATAAATATTAGAAACCCTTAAATGGTCATGATTCCTAGCCTAGTCAGAATCTACCATGCACTATCTTGGTAGTCCAATATAACAGCAAGCATTGGGCTACATCCCATGTAGATACTTTCAAATAGGTTGTATCTTCAGGGGAACCCAAATTCCTTTATGGATCAAAAAGGGTGTGAGTACAACTCGGTAAGACCCCCAAAATAGTGCCCCTTAATATTTAGTTTTATAATATAGTTTTGGCAAGGCATAGTAAATATAATAGATGGTACAAAAAAATAAATAAAAAAATACTCATGATTTTCAAGGATCCATAGATATTCCAAGGGATAGTCATATATAATACAAAGAATTAGATGTTGTTTATTAGAATTTCATGATGTCCCAACCACTATAAGTGAAAACATGTTATCCATTTACCCATATAATAAATCTATGATTTCATAAAAAATCACACAGAATCTAAGTTCTCATTCTACCATTATTGTGGAATATAAAAAAATCATATATACATTCCCAAATATCATGTACCCTACAAAATTCATGTCCTCATCCAGACATTCCAAAGATTCTAATATTAAATTTAATGCATGGTTATCATCATGGTATATATAAACTTGTGTCATATGGAATCCACACACCCATCCTGACATTCCGACTTATTTTACATAGTATATCAAGTAGAATTCAATAAGCTCATCCTGGCATTCCAAATCATTAAGAATCACATATGATCTAGGTGCTCATCCCGAGAATCACTATTTTATGTTCTATGATTACTCTAAATAATTTACCCTTCACATGAGAATCCTTTTAAAATGATCAAGTTCATCTTATCAATTCAATATTAATTTATCATTTCACAATATACTAATCATTAAATTTCAACTATTTTTCCATTTACATTTGTCAATCACTATTACATTACTAAATTTTTTTATTCCATTTGAACCGCCCTTTATATTGGTTGAAAAACACATACGTTAAATTAATACCATATCACTTTAATTTTTTTGAAATTCATTTTGTGATAAAGTTCCATGTCCACAATATCTCATACAATTTCTAAATCTGTTAATGTAATTATATTCATATTGGTTTTTAACTTTTACATATCAATTTTATAGGGTCTATGTCTCAAATAAGGCATCCTATGGGGATTTCCATCATGGAATCCAACTAGAATTTTGTTTAACGAAATTCAATAAGTCATGTTCATATTTAATGTTCTAATTTAAATTATAGGGTCAATGCATAATACATCAGTGTGAATGAATACCCATAAAATTTTAAAATTTGGAAAGAATTTGAGAATGACATAAAGAACAACTAAATTTGAGTTTGAATGGTCTATAAATATAATTCCAAGATTTGAATAATCCTTAAATGGAATAATATTAATAATCATACAAAATCCCTGATGATCTGTAATATTAGATATAAATTTTGATATATTTATCAATAGAGAAAGAAATGAAAAAGATGATGAAACTGAGTCACAGCCTCAACAATTAATCACCAATAGCACATATGGATGTTTATTCAGCCATCAGGTGAATAAAATACACCATAATAGAATGGTAAGGATTAATGAAATGTGTATGGTCGTTTGGGTAATGTTTTAGGAGTAAATAAGAGGCGTGGGGGTCAAATATCATAATGGATTTAAGGTAAAAACAACCCCACTTCAGAGGGGTTAAATGTTTAGAAACTTATTTTTTCAAAACCGTCTGTAATATTTATGGTAAAAAATGTTCTCAAATCCCCATCTCAAATTTCTGTACATCATGGGTTTCAAACTATGCACCAAAAGTTAAATTCTTTCTTAGAACTTGATGTTGTGAGCCACATTTTTTTTGGAACCATGTGCAGACCATGTACCATTTACCAGGCCCCCTCCACCTCTCACACAAAATCCTAAATGTCACATAATTTACCATAAATATTTTTATAACCATGAAAATAGACTCTATACTATACAAATTGATGTAATCTAAACTCTACTATTAGAGAGTTTCATGGTTTTTCCGAGAATATACACAATAAACATTTCACATAGGATAGAAAACTCCAAATCCGTGTAGACTCCACTGAATAATATTGATATTTATTACATATCCCAAGAAAAATATCATTCCATGAAACATAAAAAACATAACTTAAATATGTGAAAAAATTTAAAACTCCATTATGAACCCCAATTAAAAAATACAACGCACCCACCAAATGATAATAAAAAAGTCCTATAAATTCTAAATGCATGTATGGAACAAATGATCTTAAAATCATCCCAAATAACAATAGATCATCCCCAAGATGTTCCTCCATGTTTCACTGGTACGAATTGGAAATTCTCAGAGGTCTCTTATAAAAGATGTGATCCTAAGAAAACTGACGTACTAGCCTCATTCTTTTTATTTTTCGGATGAACTACCCAAAACCAAAAACACCATTGTACATCTTACTGGTTCATTACATGAATAATAATAACCTAATAATTATCCTATTCCCTAACAGGGTTTCATTTATTCATTGGATATGCAACTAAAGGAATATCCCAAGTCATAATGACTGGGAGCCTAACATTTCCTACTATAAAAAACAATATGTATTTCTAGAGTACTAGAACTTTGGGTTCCTTTCATTTAAAAATGTATAGTAATTTACACTTTTTTCATACTCATTCCATTTAGATGGTGTTCTCATTCATAGGCGCCTAATCTATGAGCCACCTCATTTTACTAGATGTACACCATTTTTACTATAATTACACGAGATACTTTTTTGAGTAATCCCTCTCTTCCAAAACTAACCAAAAAAGAAAAAAAACACACCAGAGTTCTCCACCCCAAAAAAATAAGGACTTCTTACACACCCACAACAAACATGAGGGGATTGCTGTCATGTAATGATACTATACTCTAAGAAAACCCTCAAGACTCAAACACCCCAATGCATTTTGAGACTAGGCTGAACCCCTTATCATGTTTCCCTCAAAATCCACAAGACACAAACTCCCTAACCAAGATTCATGCCCAACGAAGGCCACTACGATATCTCACCTAACATGTACATCAATCCTTATACTAATTAAAACTCTTGAGATAATACTCACCCTATTTCTAGGTTTCATGTTAAAATCCATGAAAAACACCAAGCACCTAGTCTCACACACATGTTTATATCTAACCCAATCCCTTGTTATAAAAAATATAGTAGGGTAAAAATAATCATAACCATTAGTTCATATTAACACAACACATAATAGCTCACATATATCTCATTAATCAGTATGTATCATGAACCCATCCACCCATACATCATTTTAATCACAAAAATCTAACTTTCCCCACATCATTTACATACGTAATTATAGATTTCAAAAATTTACAACATTCTATTTTACAAAACCAGAATTTCAATAAAAAAAATTCTCAATTAAATTAAATATAATGTAAAAGTTATGGTGTAAGATGTTTCAAAATATTTTCTTGTAATTTTATTTTACTAACACCATATAATAACCAAAACATGATATCATTATATTTTTTAACCATTTACATTAATCCTACATTTTTATAGATGAACATTAGGTAAATAAGATTTTAGTTACAAGTTATAGTGGATAATACTTTTAATTTTTTAATTTTTATTTTATTTTGTGGATTCCATATAATTATCAAGTTAAAATAACCACACAACAAGTCTATATCATCCAGAGGGCCTTATTAGTAAAATTACCATAAAATATTTTAGAGAAACATTGTATCAATGGTTGCCGACATGTAAAATAACTAACATAGGTCATGGTCCAAGTATTAAAGATCCTACCATAAGAAATCTCATATATAAATCTTACGAACCTGAAACAATTTCATGTGCACTCCTTCTATTGGAATTCTAGACTAAGAGATGAATTAAAATCAATGAATAACCACATTAATTATGCGAATTAGTCGAGGTGAAATCAGATCCACTATAATAATGAACATCTTGAAAAATAGTCCCTTCCAAAGAAACAATGACTTTCTTCATTTATGGGGTTACTAGAAAAAAAACAAAAGATATATACCTTGTCCAAGCATATTCACATTCACTTATATACCTTCTTTCATGTATTAAAATATTTGAAAGAACCATTTGACATAATTTTTTAATTCCTTGACCTGGAAGTCACAAAATAGGTGCTCTATGCAAATGCACAACGTGACCTCTGGTGCACCTCACCATATATCGGAGGCTATCTACAAGTATCATATTTCTATGGTGGTAAAATAGGTAGACTATAATGACGCATTATAGTTAAAAACAATGAAAAAAATGAAATCACATACAATGATATGAAAAATAAAGCATTGAATGAAACAACATCCAAGTAATAACTAAAATTAAACAACACAATCATACCATAATGAATGAACTATAATTTATACATGATCGGTAATAAAACAATGAGATAAGACACAAATCGAACCAATAAAGAATGAATCTAAAATGCAGGACTAGAAGAAACCCACAAATAGTATTTATTTCTACACCAGCCCCTAATTACCATGTTCCATCTTAGAATTCCAATCAAACAGCAAGAATTCAGACCCTTCCCAACGATATACATTCAAACTCAGGGAATCTTCTCCGGTATGAATGTTCTAATGTTTCACAAGCTAGGTGTGAGTAAAACACCATAAGACAAAAATTCCCATCCTAAAATTTCAATTATAATAATCAGTTGTATGTGAGTAATAGAAAAACAATATTATTGTGTAATATAAATATATATATTAATTATCAAAAAAATTCAATTTCCGTGGCTCTAAAATGACACCTGATATCTTCATACTTGATTCTACCAATGTTTTGGTGTATCTGACCACATGATAGTGACCATGCCACCATAAATAACCACATGGAATCTAGGTTGTCATATCTAAATTTCATGGTATCATAAATAATCACAAAAAATTCAAGAACTCATCCTTATAGTCCCATGGAATACAAACACCCATGTTGGATTTCCCAAATATCTTGTACCCTGTGAAATCCAAGTCATCATCCTGTCATTTTAAAGCATCTTCTATAATGTGTAATCCATGAATCTCATCCTTGAAGTCCTAATAATGTATCTTATAGAATGTAGGCTCTCATACTGACATTCACACTTATTTGACATCGTATGTCAAGACTAATTGAAGGAGATCATATTGGCATTCCATATCATCAAATATCACCTAAAATCAATGTTCTCTAACTGAACGTACATATTTCATGTTACATGACCACTTATATATGTTTACAAATACCATCAATTATATTTAGAGGTGGTATATTTTCATTTATCAATTCAACATGGATTTTCCATTTCACAACATAAGATTCACTAGATGGATACCATTTTACCTTTTATAATATATATTCAATGAACTATTTTTAGAATAATGATTTCAATCAAAATAAATCCTTAAATATGTTTATTAACACATTAGGTATATTAATCAAAAATCAATTTTAATTTTTTAAGAATCATATTATATTCATGTTCAACATCTATAACCTGTCATACAATTTAAAAATTGATTACTTTATTCACATTCGTTTTGGTTTTCCACATTTATAGAACTTTATTAGAAGAATCAAGTCTAAAACGGGGCACCACATTGGGTTTCATTTAATGAAACTAACTAGAATTGTGTATTAGGGAATACTATAAAGAAAATTCATATTTATAATTCCAATTTTATTTTTAGTTATTATACTCAATAAGTATACATGATTGACAACCCATGTTCTTTAAAACATAGTCTTTATTGATAAAGTGACTTAAGGACCAATAATTGTATCCTTTGAAACATCAACTTATCTAGTACCAAGAATTGATTCAGAAAGAACAGAAGAATACAATGATTCATGTAAAAGGCATAATGATATGGTGTGTTAGCAATAAACTATTGGAGGTATCTTGAAAAAAAATGATGGAGAGGAAATAGACTCATAACCAAACCTCTAGTTAATAAATGTTGTAGTTAAATGATGACTTACACATCTATTGAAGAAAGACCATAGAGGGGTAAGGGAGGAATAGGGGAAGCATATGGGGAAAACTTGGTCAATTTGGAGGTTAAGATGAGGGGTGTAGGAGTTATAAAATCATGAGGAAATTTATGTAAAAACCAAATATTTAAGGTGAACATGGGTTTTCTATACCATTAGGTAAAATACGTTCTAGACATGTCATCAATATAATCATGAAACACCCACCTCAAAACATTTCGTTGTAATTTTTTCATATAGTGATCGAATCATGAAATTCAACATTCTAACACTCTAAAGGCCTTGGAAAATGTATCGGACCCATGCCAATTAATAAAATTTATTTAAAATCTCATATAGGTCACCGAAAATCATGTGGTAACAATGAAAATAACTATTCAATATATAAACTAAATATGATGTAACCCAACATCTATGGTGTTTCAAGGTTTCACCTAAATAGTGAACACCAAACCATGCACCTTGGATAAAAAACACTAAAAAAATGAAACAACACCCAAAGCTCTTGAGATTTATTTCAACACTATAGTAACCTATATTTATAGAAATCATAACTAATAACAACACATTAATAGGTGAAATGCTTTATAATCCCACTATGAACCTTGATTAAAAAATCTAACCCATCCACCAGCTGAGAATTAAAAATTCTTTTACATTTCAGCTACCCATATGGAAAATTGGGTATTATAGAGGAATAAATTAAATCAAGAAGAGGTATGATAAAAAAATATAGAAATAACCCAATATAAGGGTATAACCTTTTTACTATAATGTCACAAAAATAGGAAAAAAATATGAGATCATGTAATGCGTTCTAAAAGTGATTCTTAATGTTGGAAAATTTCATGGAAAAAAAATTAAATACAAAAATGATCACTTATCAAATATTTTATAAATTTATAAAAAAACAATAATTAAAAAATGTTAAATATAACCAATTTATTTTTTATATTATTAAATGAAATGGATAGAGTCTTACTTAACAGAATCATATCCATCTTGATTACACATGTGATAAACATTGAATAAATTAATTGGGAATGTATTTTTACATTATGAAATATAAACCCTCTAAAATAACATTTAAAATTAAACTGAATATAAATACTAATCCCCATATTATTTGTGTTAATTATTTAAGGAGATAATTATAATTTTATTACACCATGTTGCATGATTATGGATGTAAAATATATATTTTTCTCATACACCCTAATTTTAGAATAATTATTGATGCTATTATCGGTAAAATATTAATGAAAATGTCTATAGTATTTACTTAAGAAATATATGATGTTCACTAAAGAATATATTTAATGTAATAGATAAAAAATATAATCTATGACATGAATTCCTCAAGTGAAAGAAATCATTTTGAAAACTACTGATGTTTATGGATTTTTTTATACATTTAGAGCCATTTTTATCCATCCAAAGAATCAGATCACCTCCCTATTATCATCCCATATCACATGAGATATTTTGCATGACATTCCTCTTCTAATAATTTCATGTGGTTAGTGGAAATAATAAAATCATGATTGAATTTTTTAGGGAATGACACACAACTGATAATTTTCATTAATCAAGATTAAAATTAATAGAGGCTGGTATAAGAATAAAGGAATATAACTTAAAGAAGTAAATAGATATTTTTTATATAATAATAGTCGATTAGTATTTAAATAAGGAATAAAATTTTCTAAAATTATAAGAGACATTAAATATATGGACAAAACATTTACATAATTATCAATAATTCCAATAATTTTTTAATTCACTTTAATATGTCCAAACAACTTTTAAATCCGTGGTTCAAAAATATTTCATGGAATATGGTTTTAATATAACTAAAGATGAGTGTAATATTTAAATGATAAGATATTTAATACTCAATAATATACTATTTATTATTTTGAGAATAATTTATGCAGTCTCACATAAAAATATTATTAGAGATCCAGTAGTACATTACATGAAAATACATATATTTCAATATATAAGTAATGGGATGTAATGATCCTGAGTAAGAAAGCATTATAGGTGATTGGGACTACCCATGGGAGAGAAGAAAATAATAAAAATAAATGTGAAATAAAGGACATAATAATATAATTTAAAAAAATTGTAATTATGTAAAATAAGATAGAGAAATTATATATTGAAGATGATAATACAAGGTTGTCACGACCCATCATCGGGGCCCGTGCCATGACTACCCCAAGCCCGCCTTCCATAGGCCTGGGGCTGGCGACTAGAACCAAGGCGTAAATCCCAGAAAAAGGGAAGGCATTTCCTTTGAAAAGTAAACAAGAACCACAGAGTAAGCAAGCGGAAAAGTAAACACTAAGTAAAAACTGTAACAAGCTGTGCTGAAAGTAAAAGGGGCCAGAAATACAAGCCCAACTGTAAAGTACAACTGAAAGGGAAAAACAGCAACTGAAAAGAAAAGCCGCAGCGCCGAGCCGCCCTCTGGAAGTCCCACCTGAAGGGTGGGTACAGATAGCCTCCACTGCTCCTCGGTCCACCTGACTGCTCCGAGTACGTCCCGCCCAGTGGTCCACCTCCAGGTACTGTCCTGCTCCGCAAGACTCAACCACGATCAGCGCTGTCCGTCGTCTGCAACCAACACAACGTAGTACGGGCATAGCCCGTGCAGGGGTGAGTATAAACTACTCAGTAGGGACCCCGAGACCCCCGAAGGTCTCCCAGAATCCACAAAGGATAATCCACAAAGCAAAGATACAATCACTAAGTAACATCCGACACGACATAGGTATATTCACATACATATACCTAAGTCATCAATTCCTGCTCGGCTCTAATGTCCGAGCTCAAGCACAACCCAGTCCACACAGGAAAGCAAAACGTATACCCACAAAGGATAGAACAACAAAATCCACAAAGGAGAGTAAAATTAATCCACACAAGATTCAGCTCAACACAATCCACAAAGGAGAGTAACACAAGATTCAGCTCACACAATCCACAAAGGAGAGTAACACAAGATTCAGCTCACACAGGTATGCTTCTTCGAATGATGATAAAGATGGTCACTGATCCATCTAAGTCGTCGGACTCACAAAGGATCGGTAGGTACTAACCCCCGCAAAGACCCACACAGGATCGGGCCCACACAGGACCTGTAGGCGCTGGCTCACACAGAACCACTGAGCGATGACCCACACAGGATCGGACCCAAACAGGATTGGTCCCACACAGGACCTGTAGCACTGACCTGCAAGGGATCGCTGAGTGATGTAGTCGTCGAAGTCCACTGAGGATCTCTACACAGTCGTCGTCGCAGTCTACTGAGGATCTTTGCACAGTCTTCGCTGTAGTCCACTGAGGATCTCTGCACAGTCGTCGCTGCAGTCCACTGAGGATCTCTGCACAGTCGTCACTGTCGTAGTAGCAGTCGCAGCCAGCTCTAGGGTTCCCACACACAACAAGCTCATTCGGGAGGGTCTGCTCCATGATCCGAGAGGCTGATACATCAACTGACACAATGTCCGAAGTTGATGTATCTAAAAGTTCCGTATCGTCAATAGGAACTCAACGTCGCAGACGGCGCGTCAATCGGACGCCCAGTCTGAGAGTTATTGGCTTTTTTGTCCCAGGGGCCCGGTTGGTTTTTAAGGCAAAACCAACCCGACCGTAATCCACCTGCGTCCAAACCTCGGTTGGAGTGATCCAAAAGATCCGTCTCACTTAGAGGAATTCAACAAAGTCGGCGGCACGTCAATCGGATGTCCGAAGCTCAAGATATGAGCGTTTCTGCTCCGAGGGCCTGGTTGGTATCGTGTACGAACCAACCTGGCCGAACCCAAAGTATTCCGAAACCTTGAGTGAGATATACCGAAACGACTGTCTTGATCCAAGGATCGCGTTGCCGCTGACGGCGCGTCGTTCGGAGGCTCGTAGCTCATGTTATGAGCGAAAGACCGAAAATGGCCTGAAGACCGGGGGTCCGGGCTCGGGCCGACCCGGCCCGACCCCCCCCCCCCCCCCCCCCCCGGGGTCGGCCGAACCGGGTCGCCCAGACCCGGTCTGACCCGGCTAGACCCGGTCCGGTCCAGCCAGTGGGCGGCCCGGCCGGTCGGACCGGCCTGGCTCGGCTCGGCCAAGCGCTCGGGTGCCGCGGGGCGCTGCCCCCGAGGTTTGGAGGTGTCGCGGCCCCGCGTGGGGCCGCGCTGGTTCAGTGGACTCAGCATGTCGCCGCGTCCCGTGCGGTCGAGCCGGACCCGCGCGGCCGCGGGTCCATTGGCCGGCACCGCCGCGCCGGCGACCTGCACCGCCGGCCGCTTCCGCGGGCCACCAGAGTTGCTCCGGTTGTCCGTTTTCCTTCCCGTCTGCGCCGTTGTTCCTCCCGGGTTCCGTTCTTCACTGCGGTATTGTCAAATCGCCCTTGCGTCACATTTTTTTCGTCGCCCTCCAAATCCGCACAACCACAAAGAACAGCAGAGGGTTGTCGGGCCGTGTTCGTTTGGCCCGAACCCTCCGCGTTAGATAAAAACAACATGAGAATTATTCAACACATGAATACATAACCAAAAACAATTTTAAAGAATTAGAATTGTTTTCATGAACCGGTTACTTAATTTTGAATGGAAACAAACACCTGAATATAAAACATCCAAATAAAATCCATACCTCGTAAAGTCGTCGCAAGCGGGTTCTTCGCGGATTTTATCGTCGCGGAAGGAGGAGATCGTCGCGTCGCGGAAGTCGTCACGTCGTCGCGGAAGGGTGTCACATAGATGAACTCCGAGGTTCAAGAACAACAGATTTAATTAATAATAATTAAATCCGTGCGTTGTTAAAAACCACAAAGGAGTTTTTTAAAAAATCGCAAACACTCACCTCAACGGATGATCGAAGGTTTTTGTCGCGGAGTAAAGAACGTCGCAGAAGAACATAACGGGAGAGGAAACGTCGGTGTTGCGGCACACAGCGTCGTATCGTCAATTTCCGCGGGTTCGGCGTTCTTCGTCGGAGGCCGGCGTTCTTCGCGTTCTTCGCGTTCTCCGTGTTCTTCGTGAAGAAGGGTGAAGGCACAAGAACTTCTTTCAAAAATCTCTCAAGGTGCAATCCTCCAAAACTCATGTTGGTATTATTTTATTATTACGCCAAAAAATGAAAAATAGGTAAGTAACGACCCATTAATTCATAGAATTAATTCAACAAAAGAAACTGCCCATTTAATTCATGAATAAAACCGCCCAATTAAATGGTGCGTTAAGAAATTAAGAAAACACGTCAGTTGACTTCATAATGACAGGTTTTCGTGGGTGCGTTACTTAGCGGAAAAGAAACGGTGGGGCTCGTGTAGGTCCCACCTCACAAATATCCTACCAAGAGGGTAGGATATTTTTGGATAGCATCCTATCCGGATCAACTCAGCTTAAGCCACATTAAGTGGCTTCCAAGTGGCTGAAGTGAAATTAAATAATGTTTGTCGTAAAATTATTTTATTTCTTAACCTTAAGCCTAAAAATTAAAAACCACACCCGAGCAAACGCAACTCCGGAAGAGGTGTTTCTAAGCAAGTATCGGTGCTGCGATTCCATCGGTGCCCTCAGAATTCGATTCCGAGCACCGGTTCAAAAGTTAGAAAAAATCGCTCATCTGTTCACTGAACGTACCTGAGCCAAACATCGGAAAATGATTCCGGGCACACCGGGCCTCGAAATCAGGTGCCGCCAGAAACTGCGTTCTTGTAAAATTCCAACGAAAATTAAGAAAAAAATTTCCTTGAAATTTACGGGTCATTACATTACTCCCACCTCAGGGCTTTATGTCCCCGAAAAGATACATCATAAACTAGGGAAACAAATGTGGGTACTGAACATGCATCTGAGCCTCCCGCTCCCAAGTGCTCTCTTGGAGGTTCACATGCTGCCATCTAATGCGCACTAGAGGAATCGATCGTCCACGTAGGACCCGCTCCTGTCGATCCTCGATCTCCACTGGGACCTCCACAAAAGTCTCCCCATCATCCACGTCTAGCTCCCCATGGTCAATGATTTGCGTCGGGTCGTGCATGTATCTCCTCAGCTGAGATACGTGGAAGACATCGTGCACCCGGTGCAATTGAGGTGGTAGAGCCAGGCGATAAGCCACCTCTCCAATCCTGCTGAGGATCTGGAAAGGTCCGATGAAGCGTGGAGACAACTTTCCCCCTCGGCCAAATCTCATAAATCCATGTCGAGGTGAGACACGCAAGAAGACGTGGTCGCCATCCTCAAACTCTAGTGGCCTCCGCCTCCTGTCTTCATAAGACTTCTGCTGGCTCTGAGCTGTCCTCATCCGCTCCTGGATGACCTAGACCTTCTCTGTTGTGGCCCGGACCATCTCTAGTCCCACAAGTGATGACTCCCCAGGGTCTATCCAGCACAAAGGAGATCTACAAGGTCTGTCGTACAACGCCTCGTATGGTGCCATCCCGATAGTGGAGTGGTAGCTGTTGTTGTACGCGAACTCCACCAAGGGTAGGTGGTCCTCCTAACTGCGACCAAAGTTGAGGACACATGCGCGGAGCATGTCCTCAAGATTCTGAATGGTCATCTCCGTCTGACCATCCGTCAGAGGGTGAAAGGCGGTGCTCAGATGTAGTCGCGTCCCGAACGCCTCTTGCAACTCCTTCCAAAGCCGGGAAGTAAAACGAGCATCCTGATCGGAGACGATAGACGATGGCATACCGTGAAGCCGTACAATCTCCTGAACGTAGAGATTCCCCATGCTCTCCATTTAGCCCTATTCTCCGATGGGTAATAAGTGTGCCGACTTTGTGAGTCGGCCAACAATCACCCAAATGGAGTCGTGACCTCTGGAAGTGCATGGAAGTCCAGTCACAAAGTCCATAGATATGACATCCCACTTCCACTACGGAACCTCCAAGGGTTGTACCAAGCCTGCTGGTACCAGATGCTCTGCCTTCACCTGCTGGAAGGTGAGGCATCGAGAAACGAACTCTGCCACAGCCTTCTTTATGCTCGGCCACCAGTGCTGTCGTCTATGGTCCTGGTACATCTTCACCACTCCAGGATGTACCGCCAAAGGAGAAGTGTGAAACTCTCTCAGAACCTCCTCTCGTAAAGCGACTGGTACCAAGGTACGTCCTATGAAAAGGACGTCGGGCCCTACTCCAAGGGAGAAACCATCAGGTGACTGTCCCAAGGATATCTGTGCACGCCGTGTCTCACAGTCAGTGTCCCCACGCTGTGCCTCTCTGACCCGCTGTAGAAGTGGAGGAGAGACTGTGAGAGACTGAAGGAAGGCTGCTTCGTCCCTATCCACGAAGGATATCTGCAAGGCGGCTAGCTGCTCTGTCGCCTCCTCAAGTAGCTGAATGCACGTCCTCCTGCTGAGGGCATCAGCTACTACGTTCCCCTTCCTAGGAGTATAGACTATCTCAAAGTCATAGTCCTAGAGGAACTCGACCCATCGCCGCTGTCTCAGGATCAGGTCCTTCTGCGAGAAGATGTACCTGTGACTCTGGTGGTCAGAAATGACTGTAAAGAGCTCGCCCATCAGATAGTGCTTCAATGTCTTCAGAGCGAATACCACTTCTGCTAACTACAGGTCATGGGTAGCGTAGTACTGCTCATGCGGCCTCAACTGACGTGATCCATAGGCAATCACGGCCTGATCCTGCATCAGGACACATCCGAGTCCGGTCCCTAATGCATTGCAGTAGACTACGTATCCAACTCCCTCCTCAGGCAACCTCAAGATAGGTGTGCTGGTCAATCACTGTCTCAGCTCATGAAAGCTCTGGTGACATCTGTCTGACCACACAAAGGGTTTCCCCTTCTTCTTCAATGCTGAGAGTGGCGCCGCAACTCTGGAGAAGTCTGGCACAAATCTCCGATAGTATCCAGCTAGTCCCAAGAAACTATGCACCTCCGTCACGCTCCGGAGTGGCTCCCAAGCTAGCACTGCTTCGATCTTCGCGGGGTCCACCGCAACTCCCGCCTCCGAAATGACGTGGCACATGAAGTGGACCTCACGTAACCAGAACTGGAACTTCGAGAGCTTTCCATATATCTGGTTATCTCGGAGTGTGTCTAGTACAACTCGCAAGTGGTAGGCGTGCTCCTCCTTCGTGGTCGAGTACACCAAAATGTCATCGATGAAGACCACGACAAGTCGATCGGGGTATGGATGGAAGATCCTGTTCATGAGGCTCATGAACACTTCTAGAGCGTTGGTTACGCCGAAAGGCATAACCAATAACTCATAGTGGAATTACCGACACCTAAAGGCCGTATTCTGCACGTCCTCATCTCGAACTCTGAGCAGATGATAGCCTGACCCGAGGTCTATCTTCGAGAACCACCATGCTCCCTTGAGCGGATCGAAGAGGTCATCAATCCTCGGTAGAAGATACTTGTTCCTCACTGTCACTTGGTTCAGGCGACGATAGTCGACACACAGTCTCAAGGTCCCGTCCGCCTTCTTGGCGAACAAAATCGGGGAAGCCCAGGGTGAAACACTAGGTCGGATGAACCTCTGGCCCTGCAAGTCCTCCAACTGTACCCGTAGCTCTCGAAGCTCAGCGGGGGCCATCTGATACGCTGGAGTGGATATCGGAGTTGTCCCGGGGTACAAATCAATATAAAATTCTACCTCTCTGCGAGGAGGTAGTCCTGAACGTCATCGGGGAAGACGTCCGCATACTGATCCACCACTGTATGAAAACTAGGACTCCGCACGCCAACTGCTCCAAGGATGAGGCTGGCCAACTGATGAGTGATGGGCTGCCCTCTCCTCTGCAGGAGTCCCTCCGGTGCTGCAAAGGCTCCCTTCTTTCCGGTGAAGGTGAACCTGCTCCCGTCGGGTATTACACATCGCACCTTGCGCCTAAAACAGTCAATATGAGCATGGACTGTAGATAACCAATCCAATCCCAAGATGACGTCGTAAGGCCTCGACGCCGCTACAAGAAGATCCCAGCCAATGCTCTCGCCTCCTAGAGTAAGCTCACACTTCCGGCACCAGTGCGGAATCATCGAGTCTGCTCCCGTAGGGGTCTCTAGCCATAAGGATCGAGCCAACGACTCCGTCGGAATCTCCGAGCTCCGAACAAGGGCAGCGGCTATGAAAGAGTGACTCAATCCTATGTTTATAAGAACTGCAGCAAGGGTGGAATAGACACAGATCGTACCTTTAATCATCTCTGGCGCGCCGTGGTCATAGGCCTCCACTGCCTGGAGCTGTACCAGTCTCTGCCCGCCAGCTCCCTATGGTCGGGGAGGACTTACTGGTGGTGGTGGTGACAGAGCCTCAAAGCGTCGGCCACCACCTGCTACTCGGCCAGCTCCTCTGCCTCGTCCGCCTCCTCCCTGCGGACCGCCACGATCGACCCTCTGCCTCTGCCTAGGTGGCCCCTACACCGTCTGCTACTCCTCGGTACGGCGGGTCGGGCAGTCACGAGCCATGTGGCCCTGACCACCGCATGCGTAACACTACCTGCCTCTCGAAAGACTGGCTCCACGCTGTGTACCCCATACTGCTGAGCCAGTGTCCCGAGGTCGTCTTCCGGAAGGTCTGGTCTGCTTGGAGCCCTGAGTCATCTGTCGGCTACCTGCTGCCGGAGACTCCGCTACCTGGCGCCCTTCGGTTGGTCTCGCTGCTAAAGTAGACTCAGCCAGAAAGCTCTCGATCATAAGGGCTCTCTCCAGCACTCCTTCCTGGGTCGGGATGCTGAGGGAGATCAGCGATGCCCTGATCTCGTGTCTCAAACCCTGCTCAAAGGTCTGGGCCTAGAAGAAGGGGTCTCGTACCATGTCTATCGAGTAGCGAGAAATATCAGTAAACCTCGTCACGTACTGGGCGACCGTCAAGCTGACCTATCGCAGCTGAAGAAGCTCCTGAATGTGCACCGCACAGATGGTGGTCGGGATGAACTCTGAGAGGAAGAGGCTCTCAAAGTCCGTCCAGATGAGAGAGACCTCATCGTGCACCTGGAGCATCAAGCTCCACCATCATCCTGCTACTGCGTGCAGTAGGCTCGCCGCGAGGATCACCATGAGGTCTGCTGGTGTCCTCACTAGCCTGAAAACTCGTATGACCACCTCCAGCCAGTCCTCAGCTTCCTGGGGGTCCATCTCCCCACGAATCCTGGGTGGTCGATGGCACTGGAACTCGTGCTGAGCTCCAAGGCGACGTGCATCGTCAGTGGTCGGTGCTGGAAGCATTGGGGGCTCGGCGGGTAAAGGTACCGCCGGTGCCCCTGCTGTCATCGGGCCCTGTACCGAGGCCTCGTCGCTCGGCGGGCTGTCGTCGTGCTCTACTCTCAGAACCCTAGCTGGCTGCCATCGTGGGGCAATCCTGAAAAGGAAAAAAGTGTGCCACGGTCAGAACAGTATACCTGGTGAGATGACACAAGTAATCACGAAGAAAACTTGAAAACACACAGGCAATCAATGTTTTCGTGCATTAAGTCAGAAATCAGAAGTCAGGGTCCTGGTGTACGGATACGTCGGCCGCCGCACCAACACTAGACTCCCTAGACTGATAACCACACTCAATACGCTAAACATTATTTCTCCACATAGAAGAAATATCAGAGTCTGTGGTAGAACCGACCACCTCTGATACCAATTTGTCACGACCCATCCTCGGGGCCCGTGCCGCGACTAACCCAATCCCGCCCTCCATAGGCCAGGGGCTGGCGACTAGCACCAAGGCATAAATCCCGGAAAAAGGGAAGGCATTGCCTTTGAAAAGTAAACAAGCACCACAGAGTAAGCAAGAGGAAAAGTAAACACTAAGTAAAAACTGTAACAAGGTGTGCTGAAATTAAAAGGGTCCGGAAATACAAGCTCAACTGTAAAGTACAACTGAAAGGGAAAAACAACAACTGAAAAGAAAATCTGCAGCGCCGAGCCACCCTCTGGAAGTCCGACCTGAAGGGTGGGTACAGATAGCGTCCACTGCTCCTCGGTCCACCTGACTACTCCGAGTACGTCCCGCCCAGTGGTCCACCTCCATGTACCGTCCTGCTCCGCAAGACTCCACCACGATCAGCGTTGTCCGTCGTCTGCAACCAACACAACATAGTGCGGGCATAGCCCGTGTAGGGGTGAGTATAAACTACTCAGTAGGTACCCCGAGACCCCCGAAGGTCTCCCAGAATCCACAAAGGATAATCCACAAAGGAAAGATACAATCACGAAGTAACATCCGACATGGCTTAGGTATATGCCCATACATATACCTAAGTCATCAATTCCCGCTCGGCTCCAACGTCCGAGCTCATGAACAACCCAGTCCACACAGGAAAGCAAAACGTATACCCACACATGATAGCACAGAACAATCCACAAAGGAGAGTTAAAGTAATCCACACAAGATTTAGCTCAACACAATCCACAAAGGAGAGTAACACAAGATTCAGCTCACACAATCCACAAAGGAGAGTAACACAAGATTCAGCTCACACAGGTATACTTCTTCGGATGACGATAAAGATGATCACTGATCCATCTAAGTCGTCGGACCCACAAAGAATCGATAGGTACAAACCCCCACAAAGACCCACACAGGATCGGGCCCACAAAGGACCTGTAGGTGCTGGCTCACACAGAACCGCTAAGTGCTGACCCACACAGGATCGGGCCCACACAGGACCTGTAGCACTGACCCGCAAGGGATCGCTGAGTGCTGTAGTCGTCGCAGCCCACTGAGGATCTCTGCACAGTCGTCGGCGCAGTCCACTGAGGATCCCTGCACAGTCATCGCTGCAGTCCACTGAGGATCTCTGCACAGTCGTCGCTGCAGTCCACTAAGGATCTCTGCACAGTCGTCGATGTCGTAGTAGCAGTCGCAACCAGCTCTAGGGTTCCTGCACACAGCAAGCTCGTTCGGGAGGGTCCGCTCCACGAGCCGAGAGGCTGATACATCAACTGACACAAAGTCCGAGGTTGATGTATCCAAAAGTTCCGTATCGTCAATACGAACTCAACATCGCAAACGGCGCGTCAATCGGACGCTCGGTCTGAGAGTTATTGGCTTTTTCGTCCCAGGGGCCCGGTTGGTTTTTAAGGCAAAACCAACCCGACCGTACTCCACCTGTGTCCAAAACTCGAGCGGAGTGAGACAAAAGATCCGTATCACTTAGAGGAATTCAACAAAGTCGACGACACGTCAATCGGACGTCTGAAGCTCAATATATGACTGTTTCCGCTCCGAGGGTCCGGTTGGTTTCGTGTACGAACGAACCCGGATAAACCCAAAGTATTCCAAAACCTTGAGTGCGATATACCGAAACGACCGCCTCGATCCAAGGATCGCGTTTCCGCTGACGGCGCGTCGTTTGGAGGCTCGTAGATCATGTTATGAGTGAATGACCAAAAATGGTCCAAAGACGGGGGGGTCCGGGCCCGGGCCGACCCGGGCCGACCCCCCCCCCCCCCCCCCCCCCCCCGGGGTCGGCCGGCCCTGGTCGACCCGACCCGGCTGGACCCGGTCCAGTCCGGCCAGGGCGCAGTCCGGCCGGTCAGACCGGCCTGGCTCGGCTCGGCCGAGCGGTCGCGCGCTCGGGTGCCGCGGGGCGCTGCCCCCGCGGTTTGGAGGTGTCGCGGCCCCGCGTGGGGCCGCGCTGGTTCAGCAGACGCGGCATGTCGCCATGTCCCGTGAGGGCGAGCTGGACCCGCGCGGCCGCAGGTCCGTTGGCCGCTGCCGGCGACCCGTGCCACCGTCCGCTTCCGAGGGCCACCAGAGTTGCTCCAGTGGTCCGTTTTCCTTCCCGTCTGCGCCGTTGTTCCTCCCGGGTTCCATTCTTCACTGCGGGATCGTCAAATCGCCCTTGCTTCACGTTTTTTCGTGGCCCGCCAAATCCGAACAACCACGAAGAACGACGGAGGTTTGTCGGGTAGTTTTCTTTTGGCCCGCACCCTTCGCGTTAGATAAAAAAAACGGGAGAATTATTCAACACATGAATACATAACCAAAAACAATTTTAAAAAATTAGAATTGTTTTCATGAACCGGTTACTTCATTTTGAACGGAAACAAACATGGGAATATAAAACATCCAAATAAAATCGCTACCTCGTCAAGTCGTCGCACACGGGTTCTTCGCGGATTTGATCGTCGTAGAAGGAGGCGATTGTCGCGTCGTGGAAGGCGTCGCGTCGTCGCGGAAGGGTGTCGCGTCGACGAACTCCAGGGTTCAAGAACAACAGATTTAATTAATAATAATTAAATCTGTGCATTGTTAAAAACAACAAAGGAGTTTTTTAAAGAATCGCAAACACTCACCTCAACGGATGATCGATGGTTTTTGTCGCGGAGGATGGAACGTCGCAGAAGAACGTCACGGGAGAGGAAACGTCGGCGTTGCGGCACGCGGCGTCACGTCGTCGATTTCCAGGGGTTCGGCGTTCTTCGTCGGAGGCCGGCGTTCTTCGCGTTCTTCGCATTCTTCGTGTTCTTCACGAAGATAGGTGAAGGAATAAGAACTTTTGTCAAAAACCTCTCAAGGTGTTATCCTCCAAAAGTCGTGTTGGTATTATTTTATTATTACGCCAACAAACGAAAAAGAGGTAAGTAACGACCCATTAATTCATAGAATTAATTAAACGAAAGAAACTTCCCATTTATTTCACGAATAAAACCTCCCAATTAAATGGTGCGTTAAGAAATTAAGAAAACGCTTCAGTTGACTTCATAATGACGGGTTTTCGCGGGTGCGTTACTTAGCGGAAAAGAAACGGTGGGGCTCGTGTGGGTCCCACCTCACAAATATCCTACCAAGACGGTAGGATATTTTTGGATAGCATCCTATCCGGATCAACTCAGCTTAAGCCGCTTTAAGTGGCTTCAAGTGGCTTCCAAGTGGCTTAAGTGACATAAAATAATGTTTGTCGTAAAATTATTTTATTTCTTAACCTTAAGCCCGAAAATTAAAAACCACACCCGATCAAATGCAACTCCGGAAGAGGCGTTTCTAAGAAAGTACCGGCGCTGCGATTCCATCGGTGCCCTCAGAATTTGATTCCAAGCACCGGTTCAAAAGTTAGAAAAACCCACTCATCCGGTCACTGAACTTACCCGAGCCAAACTTCGGAAAATGATTCCGGGCTCACCGGCCCTCAGAATCAGGTGCCGTCAGAAACTGCATTCTTGTAAAATTCCAAAGAAATTTAAGAAAAAAAAATTCCCTTGAAATTTATGGGTCATTACAAAGGCAACCCAAAATATAAACTTATCAACTACCCCTTCTATTTCTATAGAGAATGTGATAATGAAATATTTAATATTAATATTAAATGATCATATACATGATAAAATAGGTAAAAATCAATATTCCATTCTCTAAATAAATTTAGAATATTCCATTGTACCCCGAATTCATTATAAAGATCTTATTAAGGAAACAAGTCTCCACTTGGAGATAATTTTTTAGTCATGGATCAAAAGAATCACCAACCCAAACTGAGAGATCAAGGAAGATTCTAAATTGATAGAATTATTCATTCATATTGATTTAGTTAATACCTTTTAGATTTATGAGTGATTATCAATATTATTTAAATGAAAAACTGATTGAAATCTTAATGCTAAATAGATTAAAACATAAACACATTGGTTCAATAAAATGAATGATTGGAATAGTATAAAAAGTTATAATTAAGTAAATAATGTTTAATTTTTTTTAAAAAAATATCATACATTATATAAATTATAAGAGATATTTATTGATCATTCTTGTTTCAATACTCTATTCCACAAGAAAAAACTCATTATTTTAAATCAAGGAATACTAGTACTCAAAGTAGTAGTAGATAAAGCGACATTTTATTTGATAGAATCATTAAATAATGAGTATATTATTATGTATTTTAATGATATTATCTCTATTTAAGGGAATATTAAGATACACAATATATTTCTACAAGCGAAAATGGGGATTATGGAAATTATAAATAAATATATTACCAACATCACAGATGATAAATGTATATAATATTAACAAAACAATAATTTTACTGATATGAAATATTTTTCTAGGTAAATATTTTTAGACTTTATTCTATCAGTTATATGGATAACTAATATGGAGCCCAAAAACTCCAAAGTAAAATATGGTAAATGTTTTTTTGGGAATTTGAAGGCTTTCAAGTTGTTCATAGTGTTTAACTATTAATAAACAATAACATAACAGAGTATTTTAGTTGAACTAGAGGTATGTTTTACATAAAACAATTAAAATTAATGTCATTTTCCCTTCATTACACAGATATAAGGTGATACATTAGGAATGGATTTTTTGAGTAAGTAGTTAAAATATAGGTTAAAAATTTCATGAAGTGATAAAGAATAATTTATTGAAAATATATGTTGTATCATTATTAAGTCCATATAAGATAGTAAATAATTTTGTCCCCTCATAATAATTAAAATGAATGGAGTAATTATTTTAGACAATAAGAATAATGTGTTGATAAATACCTAAAAAAATGAAGTGGTGATTGATATGTATTTACCACCAAAAGATTATTCATATAATATGGAAGAAACAAATTCCATTTCAATATGTTTTTTAAATATTATAAATGTTTTTTTGGGGGTGAATAATATTTAATTTTAATGGATGAACTATATATGAAATAAATGTATTTGTACTCAATGAGAAAATAAATTCAACATTTATATGCCCTATAGATGTTTTAATTAATAACTCATTCCATTTGGTATTTGAAATTCACCTTATTATTTTTAAGGGTGCATGAAACCAAACATCGATGGTGTGTAAAATTAATTTATTAAAGTATTTATGATTGATTTCTCCATTTATTTCAACTACTTTTAGGATTAAGTGAATATTTTTTAAATTTTAAATGGATAACGTGAAGATATATATCAGTAATGTATTGGGAAATGTTTAATTTCATAGTAAGGTACAGTTTTATGATTAGGAACATGATTTCTCAGAATAATATTATTATTGATCAATCTAAAATAAATACAATATGATATTTTTCACATTTATAACAACACATATTTTTCCTTAATTGATACTTAACTTATTATTGAGTTGTAGATTAACAAAACATAATAATGGAAAAATATAATATTCACAATAATATAAGATCGATAAAATTTGTCTAACTATTATATAGGTACTGGGGAATATTGTTTAACCTAGGGATGATTTTGTTATATTATGATAATGTTTATTTAATGGGATATTTAATAATTATTCATAAAATATATATTTATCCAACATATATGGGTGGTTTTTTATTTTAAATAGATCCTTAAATAGTAATTCTAACACTATGGTTGTTATTATAATGATGGTTTTTACATAAAATGTTTCTATTTTTTCTTCAATATTTAGTTCTCAGACATATCCTTTTTAGTTTTTTTAGTGTTTACCTGATTAACCAAGGGTCACATAATAAATCAATCATTTTGGAATGTCTTATATTACTATAAAAAATTTTATACATAATCCCTTGATATGATTTATAATATTGATTGTCAATTTTTAAGGAGGAGTTATAATTATATTTCAAAGATGTATAAATGAAATAATTGTGATTGGAAGGCATATAATCAATGAAAATCTGTAATGATTATTTTTTCACAATATGGTAGGGATTTGAAATATCAATTTCACATATTTCTTTATATCATGCCTAAAATAAATTTAAATGACATGAAAAAAACCATTATTTAATTTTGATAAAGTTGCAATGATTACTTTTATGAATATAATGATAAACAATTTTATCTTTCCGATTTATAGATAATTTTTGTTAAAAAAAATTAATCTTAATGTATTAATTTATTTAACTTCTATTACCCTAATGAGATTAGTGTTTTTAATTCCACAAATATTTTAATATTATAGTGGATGTTATATTATTGGTTAATTTTTGTGAAGGAATATATATAACTATCATTCTTCTCTAAACACATTATTCTCCCAATTTGTCTTCAATAATTAATATAATTGGACTTCAATTTTAGCCAATATAATTAATGAAATTATTATCATAGTGGATTTAAAATGACGGTTTGGTGAGAATGGAATTAGGGAGGCGGTCTAGCAGTAGAGGATGATTGTGTTAGTGGGACACCTAAATGACAGCTCAAACAATGATTATTTATCCCAAAACAACTATGAATATGAAAAGACCACTTTTGGTATGAGTTGTATTTATATTCAATGGTTGTTATTGGTTTTCAATAATAGTCAATGAAATAACATGATTTCATTGATATAAATTCATTGAAGAATTTATACTGAAATAATTTTCTAAATCTTTCAACAAATCCTTGGATTATAAACAATGTGAATTTAAATTAAGTGAAATAAAAGAAGATAGTTCTCATGTCTTATGATACTATTGAATTTATATTGAGGAATTTGAGTTTACAATTATGACGAATGTTGGACTCTTCTTAATAAAAAATGAATGTGTACATTTCACTAGAAGAGTTCACACTCTCAATAATAATAATGATTATAATGAAGAGTTTTTTTGGAATTTATAATCCAGAATAAGAAGTAGATGAGGAATTGAATAAAGTATTAAAATATTTTATTATTTCATGAGTGTAGTGTAAGAGATAATTCGAAGACCATCAAAATATTGTTTATTCATAAATAATTCCATAAATAAGATAACGAAAAATATCATTTTAAATGATGAATGTTATATGAAGACCATGAAATTTGTCCATGAGGATCATGTAAAAAATATATATCCATTTCATGTTGAATTTATAATGAGTGATTTTGTTTGGGTTTTCTTGGAACTATCATTCCTAGTATTTACTAAGCATTATATTATATGAGAGGCCTTATTAAAAAAATGGGGCCATCCCCATAAAAATCCAAGGAGGTGATCTTAAGAAAATATATGGGGGATAGTCTCAACCCATGTGGGATCCATCCTATACAAGGGGAAACAATGTGTTGAAAGGGTATGGAGAGTTTAGAAAAGATTTAGTCACCATGAATGCGCATGGGGGTGATTGTTTCAGCCACACCCTATTTATGTCTGTAATATTTTTTATGGTTCCAAATATATTTTTTACATATAAAATCATTAAATGGATTATTTCAATAGTTATTCCTAACTGTTTGGAGAATCATTATGAGATGGGATCTGATGGGTTAATGTTCCCATTATTTCAAAAAAAGGATATATCTACATACGTCTAATTGGTTAAATAAGATATTTTTTATCGATCATGTGTATAATCTTATACCTATACCCTTAACATGTAGGATTATACATGCCCATAAAGATAATTTTATTATAGTTCTATTCCACACCTCAGATGATTGAATTGAGTTTCTATGATATTTTAATTTGATCATCTTAGAGAATCAAATAGGATAAAAAACAATGAAACATCAATTTATTGAATAAAAAAATGCCAAACAGATTCCACAATTAAATGAACATATTGATGATAATATTTTATAAGGAACTATTTATACATGTGATCTTCATCACATGCATGTGAGGACATGACCATGATGATAAATTGGACCCCATGTAACATGAGATGCAATGATATTCCTCTTATTTAAAAAAGAGAAAAACATGGTGTGAATTTCATGGTTTATCAAGATATCGGTAATACTATAATCCAGTTTATACATTAAATATTTTTTAGGTATTTAATTTAGTGATTTCTTAAGGAATAGTTGGAAACCCTTTTCGATAAAAATATAAACCTCATATAGGAGAAATTTGTTACTGATAATGATTCATATGCCAACTCTTTTATTTTAAATAATACAGAATCTGATGCTGTCATTTTAGGAAAATAATGAAGATATTTATTAATGATTTCAAGGATATGTAAAAAGGGGATCTCTGAGAACCTCCTTGGTTGTGTCATGAATCGTCTTTCATATCTTCCATGATTAAATGTCATGGACATTCAATATGTGTTAACTCATGTTTTTATTGTTTTATAAAGAAAATTTCAAAAACCCAGTGCTTTACAATTTTTCTCCCTATGCGGTATGACAATAAAAGACCTTATGTGAACTCTATAGATACATTATAGATAGTTAGAATTATCCTATATATATTTTTATGAGAATTGGTATGTAGTCATGTATACAATATTATGTGAAGGAAGTAGGCCCGGTGAACATGGAGAACAAATAACACATGAGATATTATTTTTCTATAAAACCGAATGTCCAATTACAACAATCCATTATGTTTTGTGAAAAAAAAGATATCATAGGTTGTAAACATAAAAAAAGTGTGTGTATGTAAAAATATTTTACCAAATAAAAGTGAAAGTATAAAGATGAGTGGAATTAATAATGTTTTCATGCATGGTAAATAATAACACATGCATGAAGCATGAACAAAACATACATTAATATTAAAATAAATGAATTAAATTCATTTTCGGTTTTGTGATAATTCCATGAATAATATTTGGAACATGTATAAGATGTTGTGAGATGCTCAGTGTAGTATAAATAGTGTTTACAATATATTTAGTTGGAATAATAAGAAGTGATGATTTTTTTTGGTTATATTAAGAATAAACGAAAGAGAATTCAATGAAGTTTTACTATTTAAAATTGTCATGTATTGAAAATAACAACATAAAAAATATAGTTCCAAATCAATATCCATTTAATTATTATTTTGACTAAAATAATTGAGATAATGATGATCTAATCATTCGGTTATTCAATAATAAAAAAAGTGGTTTTTGAATATGGAAGGAAAAGTATATATATACTATAGTATTCATTTCATCTATGAATAAATGAAAAATATAAATAACATAAAAACAATACAATAATTTTTTCTAATATTATATATTAAGGAAGTATATGATTACCAGTCCATATTATATTCCTATAATTGTGACAGAAGACAAAAGATGATGGAATAAGTAAAGCTTTCAGATTTCCATTTTAAAGAAGACGAAAATTTTACTTCCTATTGATGTGAAATTAAAAAATAGTAGAAGTTAGTGGGAAGGAATAAAATAACTATAAAATCCAACCAAAGAATAATTTAATTTTGGAATTTATTTTTTTATAGTAAACAAAATAATATGGTAATGAATTTATTTTGAGTTAGTATAAAAAACAATGAGAATCTGTATGTTAGAAAAGGTCATCACCATTATAGGGAAGAATAATTTTTTCATACCCCTCATAGTATATAAGGACACACTCATTCTAATGATTTTTTTATTGAAACACCCCTGTAACTTGATAACTCATTATATTTGAGAATTATTGTATAGGTTATCACCATACATGGAAAGGGAAAGTTACTCTTATTTTATAGTAAAACATTATAAAATAAAAATGTTCTATCCTTTAGTACATACTTATATGTGTTTAATATAATGAAATTAAGATAAGAGAATCTATATCTTAAAAGGTCATATATGTAAAATGGATAATGTTTTAAATGGTTAGAATTTCCCAAGACTTATTCATCCATCCCAGTATTGAGTATATATCAAAGTGGTCCTCTCAGTTGGTATTAGATGAATGGTTTACCTATATTAGATTATATAATTTTTAGTTATTCTATAATAAATATTTCAATTCCTATCAATGTTTAAAATGAATTAATGTTTGGTTGATTATTTATTTATCTCATAGAAGTTTTTTTTTATTTAGCAAGACCCTGATGAACCATAGAAATATTGAGAATGAATGATGAATAAGAATTACCTCTTATATAATTAATTGGAAGAAAACATATCTCCATGACTTTCCAAAATTTAGAAAAAATAATGTTTAGAAATTAAATATAAGGTGAATCAACTTTCCACCAAGAATTTTCCCAATATTTCTACCATAGTAGGACAAAGTCATTCAATTGATCATGAGTTATGTGTTATATTTTATGAAAAATATCCTAAAGATGATGAACATTTCATTAGTGTTGATTATGATCAATCTAAAAATTCTCATGAAATATCTGATGATAGATTAATAGATATTATATATTGAATCTCAATTGAAATAGTCTAATTTATTTTTGAAGTATTTAAATATATACAATAACACACCACCTAGTTAAAAGATGATGCTGATTTGTTTTGAGAATGAATTTCCATTATAAATTAAACTATTTTTAAATCTATCTATAGAGGATAGGGACTTTTATTTATAAAATGAGGATATTGAAATATGTTCCTCAAAATGGATCAACGAAGATGGAGATAAAGTGGGTTTGGAAGAAAATACTCATGGACTTGAAGAAAAATGAAAAAAAAACAACATCGATAGAAGAGAATTACAAAAGGAAGAAAAGTTCTAGAAGAGAAAATAACATGACCATTGTAACTAAATAATGTAATACTATGTGAAGTGTATGTTCAAATAATTGAAATATATTTTAATGAGATGAAGGTTATGATTTAGCATCAGAAAGTCTTACTCAATATATAATGTCTCTAAATGGAAGATTAGTTGGCCAATATTGAGAAGACAATTATTAATACCTCATAGATGAATTATGTAGTTTCTACTAAAAATCAATGTTCGATGGAGGATTTTAATGTTAAATGAAATCTAACATGGCCTAAAAAGATCTAGAAAACCTTTTATGATCATTATTATGTGGTTTTGAAGAAATAGGATCCATCTGGAAAATTTAATTTTGATGTATGTAAATCTATTTCAAAAATAGTGCAGGTTATAAAAAACCCTTAACATTTCTAGAAAATGAAATGGGAATATAAGACTAAAACCATGATTATAGTGCATAGGAATAATTTTCTAGATGTATACTCTCTATGAAGATCCCAAAAAATTTATGATGATGTCCAAAAAATATCATAGAGAAGAAATATGATGATCAACGTTTGCAGTTAATTTTTGGTGATGCAATAGATTTGGGTATTTTTCATTAGATTATAGGTACAATCCGTTAAATGAATAATAAATAAACAAAAACCTGTGTAAAGGGGGAAGAATGCAGATAATAATAAGTAACATCCATAAGTCTAGAAAAAAATTTATACTAAAAACATAGATGGAAATCATGAAATCATCAATATTGAAAACAATGGTATAGGTCACAATATTTATGAAAGTTCATGAAATCATGTATCAAAATATTATGAGAATATAATAGCAGAAAATATGGATAAAAAACATGATGAAACATTGGAATTAAAGAAGAATAATTTTTTAAACAAATTTTCTCCCATGAATAAAAGTGATATGATATTGAATTCAAAATATAAAATGTTAAAGAGATATCATTCATCCAAAATAACAAATATTATGGATGGAACTCATAATAATCCATATTGAATACCCAAAATTCCTTCCAATATTCCTAAATACATTATTCTTATCTAGCATGATTGTTGAAAATGAAAAGAAAAGATTCCAAATAATGATGAAAATGTACATTAGAGTTTTTTGACCAAAGGAAACACTTTTGTTAAATATTTTCTATGTGATAGATGTGATAAATTTGAATTTTTTACATAAGGTAATTTAACTATAATTTTTGAAAAATGATTAGTTCTTAATTAGTTTAAAAAATAATTTTCCACGAAGGATATTAAGAAGATAAAATCTATAAGTAAATAATAAGATAATATTAATATATTCATTCCACACCATAAATAATAAAAACATTAGTTGATATCTGAAAGTATGAATACTATAGGAAATGAAGAATATTTTTTGAGGAAATATTTTTATCCTTTTGTTCATATTGATGAAGAAAGAAACAACTACCTTATTCTCTTGTTATTTTATTATGGTATTTAGGCTTCTAATATAGGGAATTGAAGATGGTTAAAGTTATCAGGGGGATAAAAATAGAATTTTTTTGTGCTATCAATTCATAACAACAAAGAGAATGAAGTCATCACCCTCTAATGAATACTCAATTTATATTCATTTAAAAACATGATATAGGGTCTTTATTGAAGAAGGTAAAAATTATGTTATCAAATCATATATAATGATGATAAATAAGATTCTATAATTTTTGGATATTTTATCTGTTACCCTAAAGAAAAAGTATTGATTAAGATCATCCATGGTGATGTTTTGAATGTTGTAATATCTTGGTAGTCATAAGGTGGAGATCCGTTCTTCTTTAATCTTCTTATTTGAATATCATGAAATTTATTATTAAAGAGATCAAAAAATATGAATATTTTTATGAGTGTTTCCATTATGGGGGATGTATATTAATAATGATGAAGTTTAGCTTGAACAACTATTTTAATTGGTGTTAAAAATCAGTATTATGAAAATGGATTGAATATCATGTCATTGGAAAAAGTATGTTTTTCATAATCTATTATAATTGGATAAAAAAATTAAGGAACATAATAAAAAAGAGGCGTTTTTTAATTAATTAATAGCTTAATAAATGTGAATGTAATGGATGTTTCCCTAGGTAACTTATCTAACTAATTTCAGTTAAATGTTTTTATATCTTTGCTAAAGTGGGTGTAGATGTTTCAGGTTTATTTTTATTACAAAGATTTCATATCTCATCTATATCTTTTTAGCATATAATTAAATTTTATTACCTTTAAATAAAATTATATGAGTTGTAATTTCATGAGGATTCAAAAACAATTCAGAAATGAAAACTATTTTTTGAATCAAATCCATTTTTATTCTACACCAATCATCACTCACATATTATTAGAGTGATATTATATTTGTCACATTACATAAGTTTTTACTGATACCAATTTTCCATAAACATTGTAGTTATTACTATGATGGGGGATAGAAATTGAAATTAAATTTTGGAAATGTAATGGAGATGGATTCACATATTGGCATATTCATTTTGAAATATGACTGATGATATTTAAAATAAATACAAAGTAAGAGATTGAATATCCCACATTATATATGATTTTTTATTATAAATTTTTATTATTGGTTGTCAATGGATTTTAATGAAATAGTAAGATTTCATTGATGAAAATATGTTGAAGAATTTAGAACGAAAGATGTGGATGAAGAATAAAAAAATCAATGTTTTATTTTTTATGATCATAATAAATTTATATTTAACAAATTGATTTTATAAATCTATTGATTTTTGAACTATTATATATCTCAGTGTAATTTTTCCATTCCACTAGGACAATGAAAATTGTATAAAACAACAAATAAGATGATTTATATTCCAAAAGGAGAAGATAAAGAATAGAAGATGCTCATGAAATATTTCATTATTAGATGAGAATCGTTATATATATTATTTGATGATCTAGAAAATATTTGTTTTCAAACATAATACTTTCATGAATATTATAAAAAATATCATTTTTAATGATGAAAATTATATGAATACTATGATATATGTTCTTGAGTATCATGTAAACCATATATTTTCATTTAATGTTTCATGAAGAATGTGTGAAGGTGTTTGGGTTGTCATGTAACTCACTTAACTAATACGTACTAAGTATTATATTATATGATAGGAGTTGTTCAAAAAATGGTACCAACCCTATAGCCCCAAAATTAGGATATAATAACTACATTTGTGTGGAGAAATAATCAACCCAATTGGGTGTTAGACCACCCATGGGAAAAACTGGTCTGTAAGAGTATAGAGAGCATAAATTTCAACTGAGGACTGCAACAAAGTGTGGATGGGTGCACAACTTGGAACTCACGGGGGAAATAATTTATATAGTTCCCTATTTATGTGTGTGTTGGCTATTTGGGTTCTTACCAGAGTGTTGGATCAAACAATAAATAAGAATGGTATCATTGGTATAAAAATTCCCAGTTGTTCGAAGAATCAATGAGGGATGTGTTCCCAAGGATTACTATTTATGTGACTGAAAACATATGGATATAACAGAATCCATATAATTGGTTGAATGAGATATATTCTATCAATCCCACATAATTTCTTATACATTAATCCTTTGAGTGTACTATTATTCAATTTCCAAATGTTATGTTAATTAGAGTTACAGGTCGAACATTTGATGATTAAACTGATCTCTTGTGATCGTTTCATATGATCTTCTTGCAGAATCTCACATGATTGAATTATCATTTATTTTTTAAAATGACATAATAAAGTCCAAATCAATTATACAATTTATAAATTCATTCACACGATGATTTTTAAGGTAGTTTTGATTCATGTGATGTTTATCACATGAATGTAAGGAATTCACCACAAGGAAGTACTTGGACTCATGTAACTCAGGATTCCATAATATTCATTGTACCCCTCAAGAAAAAATCAGTTGATTAGAATATTTGATTTACTATGATCATAAGATATATTATCTTTGGGTATTAACATGGAATATTTTTGGGGGGGTTTGAGTCTGTAATTTAATAAATACATGGTAGTGATCTTTTTCTATAAATAACAAACCCACATGGTGAAGAAATTTCCTCCCACTCATGTTTATGTCATAAAATTTGGTTTTATGAAAAAATAGAGTATCACATATCATAGTTTTAAGTGAAGTAGGAAGTGAGTTATGTGTACATTCAAGGGTATGTGATTATGGGAGTGATATGAACCTTCTTTCTAACATGATGAATATCCATGCACATCATGCATGAAGAAGATTCACAAAAACTAAACCTTTGTTAACTAATTATCAGAGTGTTTTACAAAGAATAGTTCCACAATCTAGTGCTTGAGTATTATACTCCCACTATGGTATATGAAGACAAAACTATATATATACTCTGTTGATACATTATGAATTGTAAAAAATTTTATTCACCATTTTGTTTTGTAATGAATAAGGAATCCACTTATATAACTGGAATTTATGTAAGTAAAAACCTCTAATCATGAAAAATACATAACCCATATGACATTCATTATTTACTAATCCCTAAATTTGATTTCAAAAACATCATTGGTTTTATAAGAAGACAATACAATGAGGAAGTGAATATAAAAAGGTAGTGCATGCATATATACAATTTCTCTAGAGTAAGATTTAATGGATCAAGTAAAGGTTAATAGTGAAGTGTGTGTGCATGGTATATAAAAATTCATTCATGAATCATGAAAAAAAAATTATATTAAAATAAATGAATTCGTTTCAAGTGAAATTTTGGTGATAATGCATTGAATAACTAAAGGAAATGCATTAGATGATGTGAATTTATCAATGATGTATAATTAGTATTTCAAAAAGATTCAATGGAAGTAATAAGAACTCATACAATCATTTGTTAATAAAGAGTATTAAATAAATAGAATTTGACAATGTTGTACTATTACATTTTATTGTGTATAAAATATAAATAAATGGTGAATAGAGTTGCTAATGAACATTCTTATGAATATTATTCAGGAGAAAATAATTGGGATGATGTTGATCTGAACATTAAATTATTCAATAATAACAACGGATGTTTATGATTCCAGAAAGAAGCAGAAAGAAATGTAGAATAGTATAATTTTCTCTGAAGAAGGAAGAAATAAGAACAATTGAATAAAACTAAAAAATAACAATTATAAAAAACATGTATTGAGGAATTATGTGATTACCAGACCACAAAATATTTATATTATTATTTCTAGGGATTTATTTACAAGTATGAAGTGAAACGTTCAGTTGTATGGTGTGATGAATAATTCTTCTTTTTCCTCAGTTGTGAATGTAACACCTGAAAAAGTTAGTGGGTGTAAAATGAATAATTGTGACTTCCAAAAAAAAGTATCATATGATGGAAGACATTATTGGTGTTAAAAAGTACCTAAAAATATGTTAGTGACTATCTTCAGATGTATTATAAATAATTAGTGAGAAGCTTCAAGTTAGACTAGGTCATCATGAGTCCAGGGAAAAAAATTATTTCCTTAACATCCTAAAGTGTTGGGACAAAAACTAGTAAAGTATTATTTTTCTATCCACATAATTGTAAATTCATAACTCATTAATGTGAAGAATCTATGTATAGGTCATCACCATAAAAGGTACGGACTGTCTATTCTTATTGAGTAGTGAACCTTATAAAAATATCATGGGATATCGTTCACTTCTTGCTTATTCATGCCGGATTTAAATAGAATAGAGTAAAAGAATCAATATTATAAAAATTATTAGAGGTGAAAGTGATGATAGTTCATACCTTCTCAGTGTTAAGTATACCGCAATGTGGTCCTCTCAAAATGGGGTTTTTACGGGTCACATGTCATATTTGGTGGAACCAAATGAATTGTCGTGTATTAGAGTAATTTCCTTTCTCACCCATTAACCCATTGACCTGGTGGTATATAGCATACATTGTGTTTTTCATGGAAAGTTGAATATATTCCTATAAATATAGTTGGATAGACATTGTTTGTATGTGAAGTAAACACTCCATGTCTAGAGCTACAAAAATGGAGTATTTGATGGATACATACTAATTACGCCATAATAATCATATGCCATGTATATTTAGTTAGTATCTATTTTAATTTGTAGCTATATTATTGAAGGTTTAATGTTAGTATATTTATTTAAATTTTAATTAGTATCATATTATATGTACCCTAATTAGACATTCCATGTTGGTTAACTTTACCTAACAAGACAATTTTGGAATGAACTATGCAATAACCCTAGTGTCACACACCATGTATAAAAAAGTACATACAACAACTGTGAATTCTCTTTAGTTTTTCATATATTCACATCCTAATTATAGAATACTAAATTAGGTTGTCTATTCTATGAATGTTTCATCAAATTATGTGATGTTGCACACGGATTCATCATAGGAAGATGAATCGATGTTGTTTTTATCATTTAATAAAACATAAATTATAGAGATTATGACAGTGTGCAGATGAGTTTTAGAGTTTATATATTGGTTCAGTAAACCCATTAGTGCCACATTGACACCAGATTATTGGTCCTAAATACACATTGTGGAATCAGTATTCCCCCTTTTTTACGGAGGTTCAGTCTTACACTTAAGAAGTAAGAAAATACCTCACATGATGGACATTTCACATAATGAGGTGTGAACCCTCCATTGGGGTCAACATCCTAATAATTGATATAATCATTTTATAGAAGTATTAGTCCCCATATATAGAGGACACATATAGGGTTGTAAATTGAGTAGATAGAGTAATTAATATCCCATGTGGCAGGGAATATTCAACCATAAGGAACAATATTCTCTAAATTAGTTCATTTTTCTTAAAAACATTTATAGTTACAGATGATGGTTTTAGTGGGGAAATATGAGGGTCATGGAATGTTGAAAATTGTAGAAAATATTGTTTTTATGATATTCACAAGTTCTATTTAGAATTAAATCATTGGGTTATTGGTTGTGATGAACTAGAAATATTCTTAAATCTATGATTTCCTTTGAAATGTTAGTAATTATTGACATATTAACATTGATTTATATAAATCATATCCTATTATATGTTTTTTATATTCTATATTAGGGTTAGTATAGTTTATTTTTTTTAAATAACTAGTAATTTTATATTTCAATTGTGTTTTGTGGGGAATCCTATATGGTATTTTAATAATCTCCCATGTATAGTATTTTTCCTACACATATTGTGTTTGTAAAAATGAAACAGAAATTATCGATGATCCTTGTGGATTTATAACATATCAGCTTGTGTGGATAAAAATCATATTGAATATTTGTAGTAATAATCGGTGGTAGTTTCTATATGTTTTTTCATCCTATGAGATATCAAAATGATAAGGTTTTCACCATTGTCACACATATTATATTATTGGTTGTGTTTCTATTTGTATATTGTATCTTTTAGTGTTTTCTGTTTGGAATTTTATAAGGTAACAATGATCTTATTTATGATATTTTTATATAATTTATTTATTTATATAAAATGAGGTTTTATTATGGTTACCTTGTGTATTATAGTTTCATTTATGTTATATGTTGTAATAGTCGAAGTCCTCTCAATTATGTTATTCTATCATGGTGTTAGTCTCCAACCCATTTCCCATTGGTGTTGATATTTTTGGGTCACTATTAATTTATATCTAACCCATATCGGGAAATGGTGGGTCATTTCTAGGGAGAATTTAATCTGGGTGGCTAAGACCTAAGAATATATATTGGTGTAAGTAGTCATGTGTGTTTCATTTTAGGGAATTTTTGGGGGTATTGGAAAGGGTTTCATGAGATTAATTATTGAACCAGGGAAACCAATATATATTCAAAATTTCATGTAACCTTACACCAAGAAACTATCATCTATGTTTTTAATAGGTTACATGTAAATATGTGGATAGATCATAAAGTGTTAATTTATGATCTTTTATGTCATTCTTGGGTTGTCTCACATAGATATAATTTTATAACAGTGGTTATAAAATATTAAATAACGGTTGTCCACTATTGATAGGCATCCAACTTTAGATATTCTATTTTAGGTGTTTCTTACTTATTTCACTAATCTATGGAGTGATGAATTTTTTAATTATAGATCAGATAATGGGGTATATTTTCCATTTGTATATTAAGAATTTTACCATATTTTTGTTGCAAGATTATATCTCTATAAATAGAGTAATTATAGTACCCACTAACCAGAATGAGACTAACCATCAGAAAAATAGACTACCTAATTTATATTTACTATAGAATTATAAGTTTAGAGGGTATACTAACACTAATACAATATAGTATTAAATGAAGAGAAACACATTTTTGTTTGGTGTAAAAATCCATTATATTTGTAATAATTATTACTTTTTCTAATGTTTATGTTTTATCGAGATGTCATTTGACATTTTTTTCTTGGTCTCATAAATAGAATACTTTACAATTATATAAGTTTATTATTTTTTTAGGTAGTGTTTTTTATATTATAAATATGATTTCAGTTCTCACGATACTCGTCTTAATTCATAGAAGAATGAATATGTATGATTATAATACATGGTCCACAGTTCTCATGATATACTCCATGTATATGGGTTATGATTGATTTACACGAGAAATGATTTTTGAGAAAATCCTATATAGTTTGTGTGTTGGGTATCTATTAAAATTAGTCACCCATTATGGATTTTTATAGTGTTATAATGATAGGAATCCTTGGTCAAGTTGGTCCATCTATGGTCTGAGGTATAATTTATGTCCACCCTATATTAGAATATATAGTGATTGAAATTAAGATTATTTATTCTATACATATATTATCATTGAATTTGGAGATGTATATTTTAGTACTGTATCTAGCATTAAATTTTTAGAAAAAACTCTTACATGAGGTGATCAATCTCTCATTTGAAGATAGTGATGGTGTGGGAATATAATCAATGCAGATAGATAAAGTGAGATCATTCATGGGATTTCACCAAATTGATGTGGGAACCTATGATATTATATTTTCATTGAAAAAATAGTCATAGTTTAATAATTTATGGATTAAATTTGTTTCATGGTATTATGTGAATGTGAAAATTGAGTTTTTATTCACCTCAAATTGTGAGTTGGACCCTCAATGGGTTGTATCCAATTACCTATATGTTATAGAAGATATTGTTTTCTCTTCAGTTGATGTGCCGGAGAGGTTCATATGGTGGTGTGTGAAGGTAACGATATTAATTTGAATTATATTACATGGTTTCCTATATAAATTTATTTAATTATGAATCAATATTTATTTAATTCTGTATCAACAAGAACTTTAACTCCCCACATAAATTGTGTATACAATATGAATTCATCAATATATTTCAGGTCTCTGACGGCCTTTTGGAGGTATATTTTTTTATACCTAGTGTGATCCACTTTTATCTAATTTTAATGATAGGGTTGGTTCTTGATGTTTGATCCCTATTCTGGGTACCAACATATTTGGGTTTATTTTCATAGTGATTAAATAAAAGTATTCTAGAATTACTATGGACAATGGGTGTTCCATGTATTTTCATTATGAGTGATAAACATCACGAATATTGTTATATGTCATATGAATTATGTTTTATTGGTCATTATTGATATCACCCTAATTTACTCGTTATTAGAGAGAAAACATATGTGTTTTAGTTTTTTTCTTAGATCAGATTGTGAGAACTATTAGTATTGTAAACTATCAAATTATGAAGATTTAATAGGGGTGATTTATTCTTCTAGAATATTTTATCTTTGGATGTATATTAGTAACTAAAATTCATAATGTTCGACGATGTCATGTGTCATTCGATTAGGGAAGTGATGTGATAACATGATAGCTTATTCTTGTGAAGACATATTATGTAACCTCATGATAATGAGGGAGACTAAATAAATAAATATGTTTTTGTTGGGTCGGATGAGGGAGTATGAAGTTACATATATATATATATATGATTAATGAAGGTAATACATACAATTATCATTATGAGAGGGTGGTTAAAATAGTTATATCAATCTTTAGATCTTACATGATTTGATTTCATAGCAAAGGCACCTGATAGGTATTCTAAGTGTGGGAGTATATCTTCCCCATATAAGATTAAATAGTGATATTATGAATAGTCTTTTCATGGGAAAAACAATAAACAACGTTGATTCTTTGTACTTATAATATAGTGTGGGTACATTATGGTGCAGGACTAACCAAGCATTGAAACTTATTTTTTCCTTTGGAAAATATAGGTACATATTTGAGGATCTTTTTCAATAGGTTCTATTTTAGGCTAAAGATGTTTTGGATGATGTTATCCTTGGATATGGATCCAAAAGAGCATTGTAATTTGAATGTATTTGGACATTCCTTTTTTAAATGTGGTATAACTGTACAACTAAAAAGTAATGTTCATTGCATGATAGTGCAAGGAGCGTGATACTAATTCTTAACGTGCTCATCCATATATTTCATATATAAAGACAATTAGTTAATCAAGTCTTCTATGGAAGTGTATTTTATGTCTTTTGGAGAGGAATGTAAGAATAAATGGTTTTTTATGGAAATTTTTTCTTGTGAATTTTTATTTGTGTTTTTCTTATTCTTGAGACTGATGATGTTGGAATTTTCATTTTTTATTAAAAATTTGAGAAGTATAAAAAATCAATAAGGAGAAAATCTGAAGGTGAATATTTCAGGGAAATCAATGAGTTTCTTCTTTCTTTACTCTAAGGAAGAGTCAAGTATATATTATTTTTTTCCATGTGAAAGTCATATAGTTCTCACATAAACTGTAGCTATTGTGATATTCCCATAGGAGGTGAACTTGTTAGTCAATCATTCCTTATATAGTGTTTTGGGTTCTTATTTTATCTTCATCATATAATGATAAATGTAAGTAGATAAGAAAAATTGTGTATGTAATATTGATTTGATTATTTTGATGTAATTATAAATTTTTTGAGGTGTATCACCGAGTCAATATTTGATATGAATTGGAGAAAGTCATGGAATGTATGTAATTAAAAAGTTATATAGTTTAATTATGTGGATTTAGTTTATGGTGCACATTGAAATTATATGTGTAGTGGTGAATAAGTGTAAACAAGGGTATAGAATATTTTCATATAGGATAATTTTTTGATTAGTTTTTAACTATTTATATGGATTACTTTTTTAGGATAAAAATGAGTAAAAGTGGATATGATGTGGTGACTTAGGTTTTTCCTTGTTCATAACATATCTCATTATTGAGTTTTATAGACTTAAATCTTAAAAAGGATAAACAATTAAAATCAATACATAAAATGATATATTAAATTATTTTTTAAATTTGTTGGTCTTGAAAAATTGTGATCACCCTTGTAATAAATTTTTGTAAAATTTACATAATGGTAAATTTTTACGATATATAGTTTTTATTTATTAAATAAATATTTATCATTCATATATGAGTAATGATATCTCCCAAATAGTTCCCCTAATTGAAATTCTATAATTTATTATATTCATATAATGTGAGGTTACACCTAAGAGAGGTGTAATATTCACTTATGTTCTTTGGGGATTTAGCCAAGAATTTTTAAGAGATTCAATGTTTACTAAGTTAACCTAGAGTCACATTATAAATACATCATTTTAAACTGAAATATATTTTTATTCATCTATTTTAAAAAATGGATATGAAAAAGGATTTGGTTAACTAATTATCATTCATTAAGTTGAAGTAATCATGAAATTGAAAAGGTGGATTTCATAAATATTAAAGATTCAAATGTGTGGACCCGATGAAAAATAGAAGCAATATTTATTTTTTAATGAGGATGGAATTTGTTATTTAAAATATTCCTTATTCTATATACCATGTCAAATTTCAATTTTAATGATGCAGAAGTCTACTTTATTAAAAAAATTGAGCCCTTAGAGATTTAAAAGATTGTTCCTGATTATTATACTAATGAATTTTCTTTTGATGATTTATTGATAATTAATATTAGTGTGGATTAATATTGAATTATTGAATTATTTTATTTATTTTAACATTAAAGGGTGTAATTTTAAATATATCAAATTTATGGTTTATCTGAAGTAATTTCAGTGGTTGAATCCTTGGGCTTCCATATTTTAATGGGACATTATTCTTCTTTTCCTATTATTTTGTACCATCTTTTTCTTTCTTATTATTTTTTCAATGAAACTGTACCTCAAAAATACATGATGTATGTCTATCTAATTGGATTGGATTCATGTTAAAAATATAGGGAGAGTAGAACTGGTGATTATTGATAGTGTAAAATAATATACCATATCAAAAAATGGAAATGGTGGAATATATCAAGGGGATTTTCAAATTGTAGTTCGAATGAAATGATTCGGTGTAGGAGTAATGAAAATGACATGGATGTCATGGAAAACCCATCAAAGATGTGGTATATGTGTTGTGAGATGGAGGTAATGTAATATATATATATATATTCTTGTGAAAACTATGGCCATGAAAGATAAATTATAACTAAATATACATTGAGAGAAAAACTAACTAAAAGGATAATAGTTATGTAAAAACACACTATATGTGATTTTTGACTATACTAGTTATTTCATTGGATTATAAACATAAAATAATGTATGACCTTAAAAAAACACCATTTAATATTATCCTATAGTTTTTATGGTTTATCTATTGAAATAAATATCAAATTAGGTATTCCTGTAGGTAACACCCCATATTCAATAGAAGTGCATAAATTTGAGTATGTTGATGTACTACCCACCTAAGCCATCACCCATTTTATATATGGGATAGTGTATATTTTGAATGGGATATTATTAAGTTATTATATGTTTCAAATCTCTCTTGAGTACATATAAAATGGAATTAGAGATCCCACACCATATATAGAGATAAATGACATAGGTTCTGTATAAGTAAATTATAATAATGCTATTAAGGTCATATTTTCTTATCATAGGGAAACCTACCATGTCGTTAAAAATATATATTATTTATGAGATACTTGAAATGAATAACTAAATTGTTTAACATGTTCCTCATACTATGTATGCTATAAGAACATTCCTTTTAGGTTGACACCATAAAATTAGAAAGTAGTGATATGCACCAAGTTGTGCACTGAAGATCAAAATATATGTATAGAGAAGTATATGTTTTATATTTTGTGGTTAATGTTGTTTTCATATATATTTTCCCATGTGTAAGAATCATACATACATGTAGTCCATTTTTTTGTTTCAAATCCTATGATAAATTCTTTCATATGATTTCTTTATATGGTGATTTTTCTAAGGTGTTTGAATTATTATTTTTTCCATATTTTCATCGAGAAAATTATTAGGTGGGGGTATGTCATTTAGAGTATATAAAATATTTTTAATTTCCATAGAAACATAATTACACTAGGAATTAGATCTGATATAAATTTTGAATAGTTGGTAACCTCACATTATAATTGGATGTGGGACCTACACATACAGAGTTGGTAACCCCTAGATCTATGTACATTCCACATGATGATGTGTAATTACCTATAGGGTTAATTACTACCATGAATAACAGACACACTCGATTGTTTAGTTTGCCTCCGACTATAGATAAGGGTGTCATGGATTATTGGAAACTAGGGTGTTTGAGTTTATAATATCTGATGTGTGAGGGTGTGACCACCAGAGGGAATTTAATTCCCTTATTCGATGTAAATTTCATTGTAAATCCATAGTTATTCACAATGGTTTCAAGATGGGTTATAAGATTCATAGGAGGTTGAGTAGTTCAGATAACACATATTATTTGATATTATTTGGATTGAATAGGATTTTAAAATATTTTTTGATATATGTATTGATACATGAATCTATCTATACCATTTATTTAAATTTATATAATTCTTATAATTGGCATGATGATCTTTATTTCTAGAAATATTATTTATGAGCATATCATGGTGTATATGAGAATAAATATTTCTGGTCAAATGGGATGAATTTTTAATTGGGATTTGTGTAATAGACTCATTTATGCTTCATATATTTAAATAATTTATGGGGTTTTCATTCAAGGATTTCTATTGTTCTAGTGTTTTGAATTAAGTAGTTATCTAGTATTTCCAATTTTTTTGGGTCATTGTTATGGTTATTTTTACACCTATATCTTCATGGGAAGTCCACTATCATGTGTTATGTATGTAAAGTTGTTCTATATATTACTATTGATATTGGTGGATGTAGAGATATTATTGCTTATGCAGAGATGATACATGGTGCATCATAGTAGAGCCTATTAATGGTAGTTACTATTTGTGGGATCTGACTACGAGTTCATTCAAGGAGGATGTTTTTTCATTTTATAATGCATATGGTATTCTAAATGGAGTCCCATTTTATATTTCATATGATTATTGGTATGAAATTTGTATATTTAGAAGATAAATTTTACCTCATATATATAACTTGCTATAAATTCTAGTCATTTATATAAATTTTTTATGGTTATGTTTTTCTTTGACTTTCATATATAGCATAGGATACCATAGGATAAGCCATTCCATTTTGGTTCCCCATTTGTAATGAAAGTCTCCAACCAGGGCTGCTTCGTTGGTGGTTGTGGTACGGCCTCGGCTCTGGAAGCTGAAATGTTGGGTGTGATTCATGCGGTCGACTTTGCCAGACAAAAGGGTTGGAAAAAGCTGTGGCTTGAAAGTGACTCAACCACTGTGGTGCAAGATATCTGGAAGGGGGTGGTGCATCTTTCCTGGCCGCTCACTCCTATTTGGATGCAATGCCTTGCTATGCTCTTGGACCTCAGCTACATTTCCACACATGCTTACCGTGAAGCGAACATGGTTACTGACAGTCTCGCCAACAAGGGAGTCAACCAGGATATTACCTGGCTTGATGATTTGCCTGGTGATTTGCCCCCTCTTTATGATAAGGATTGTAATAAGATTCCTTCTTTGAGACTTTTGTATCTTCCCTTCTTTTTATAAAATAATTTGTTCCTCGATCTTTGACTGAGGCACCACCTTCTAAAAAAATGCAAGTCTCCAACCATATGCTATTAGTCGAAGGATTGGGATGGTAAACTCTTCTAACCACCTATAAAACCTTGATATTTTAAACTATAAATTAATTTAAATACAAATTTATTCAAAAAAATTATTTTTAGGTATCAATAAACATAAATAACCAATGAAACACTATAAAACTATTAAGATATAGCTATAGAGTTAGAATGTAAAAATTGATGAAAAAAAATTATTAAATATATATAAATAAAAAAGGTCATTGTTAATAATATTTAATAACTGTTAATTAATTCAGTATAGCAATGTGACTAATAGGGCTGATTTATTATTAAAATGAAACCCTTAAATAATATGACATTATTCACAATATTTTAAGCTAGTAAATAAATTATGGATAAATATATTTCATAAATGAATAACATACTTACAAAAAATTTAATTCTATTTGATATGACATAAATTTTAGAATAATTTATTTTATAAAAATAGTTTTTCTTTTTTTTTAATTTTTTTAATTTAATTTTAAAAAAATTAAGAAATTAAATTTGAAAAAATAACCTTTATTTTTTGATTCATTGGGTAAATATAATCATCTGATTAATTTTTAACTTTTTATGGAAATATTTTATTTTTAATTGAACATTGAAAATACTATAATTACAAAAAATCTAAATTTCTATTTATATAAAAAAATGCCAATAATTTTCTAAAACATTTTTAATTATGAAATATTTTTTATAATGGGAAAATATATTTTCATATAAAAATATAGATTTATAAAACGTATTTTATCATTTTATAATAATAAGATATATTTTCCCATAAATGAAATTTTTTAGTCGTCTTATTATATTATATATTATTTTGGAAGAATTAGTTTTTTGAATGATTTTGAATCCAAATAAATTTTATGTTTTTATAATAGAATAATTTAAATGTTTGGAATAAAATAAATTGATAATTTTATGATACATAAAAATTTAAAACATAAAAATACACATGTTGTAAAAATGGGTGTTTATGTTCTACATATGAGAATGTTAATAATGAGTTTTCTAACTCATATATATTTAGTACAATTAAATTAATTTTAAATTTGGATTCATTAGTACAAAATTATAATGTAATTTCAATTTAATCTTTAGTTATAAATTTTATTTACTAATTAATTAAAAAATTGTTACCACAGTAAAAGTGAAATTGGTCAAAGTAAAAAATATATGGAAAAATATTTGAATATATGATTAAAATCTGTTTGAAATATGATGATAGATGATTTAATAACATAATATATTATTAATTATATTGTTTCTAAATTTGTTATTATCATGTTCATGACTTATTTTAAATATATTTTTCATTTATTTACGATTTTTGATTTTCTTTTTGGGGTTTCCAATGTAGTTCTGGAGGAAAGGGTATGTTTTGAAGACTTGGGCCAAACCATGAGCCCATTTTATGTTTTAAAAACACATTTTGTTTTCTATAACCCATTCATTTTTTAAAATTTTACACTCATTCCACTTCCCAATTTGCATAACCTGGTATATTAAAACCACCATATCCTTTTGGTCATCATAAGTATCCATAATCATGGCAGATTTGGGGTTTTTATTAAGGTATCGGGCCAGCCCATAAGCCCATTTCCTGATATATAAAAATTAATGATTTAATATCTAAATCATTTTTTAATTTTTTTCAATGATTTCACCTCCCACTAGAATCCAATATCCCTAAGAGCATGCCCATGTTTGTTTCTCCCTCTTCGGAATTCATTTTCATCACCGATTAGGGAGAAATTTAATTGTGTTTCATAAATCATTCAGAGTTTAGAAGGTAATTTGTTTCATTCATATATCATTCTATTTTCATTTTTTCTACCCCATTTCAGTCCCCACTTGACCTCCTCAGCCACATTGGAGAATACCTATCAGTTTTGGTTTCTTGTAAATTAACCCTTTAGTGGATTTGGGGTGATTTTTTCAAGATCTTTCAAGTGCATGAATTCTTTTTTGGTATCTTCCATCTTCTTTTGGTTTCCATTCCTTTTCCTAGAAGTTCCCATTTTTCAAGAAGGTATGGTTTCTACTCATGGTTTTATTTTGTGTTTCTTTGTTCAAATATTGTGGTTTAAGGTTTGTTTTTATCCCCTTCTAGTGTGGCGGTGGTGCGATTGATGTTTCACACCAGGACTTGGGGGTTTAGGCACAAATGGTAGGTGATTCCATGTGTAATCATTATTTTATGATTTAGATTATTATGATTTATATTATTATCCTGATTCTCATCCAATTTTATGGTAAAAAATATATTTGGTAACATTTCATAAGAAGTTGGTTTTTAAGTGGAATCTTTGGGAAAAAATGATTGTTTTTAATATGTATTTTATATTGTATCATGTGGGGTTATTTTATGATTATTGATATGTTATTATAAAAAGGTTTTAGGTCTGATAATTCAGGTTTTATGTTTTTTTTGGAATTCCATTAGATCAAAAGAGGGGTTTTTTATGTGTTTTATGTGAAAATATTGGTTACACTCCTTGGAATTATTTTTAGAAGGTTTTAAATGGTTTTTTGATTTATGTATGAGGTGAAATGATGTTGAAAAACGTTTTTTGGAAGAAGTATTATTTTGAAATGGCTTATTTTAATGGTAATGGGAATTTTTGTGCTGTGTACTATCTAGGAATGTTTTTATACATTTTTTTAAAGTATTTGTTGAAGTGTGAAGGAGGTGTGAAATGTGGTGTGGGAAGTTTTGGTGTGAGTATGGTATCAACATAATGTTGAATAAAAATGGGGATTATGGGACTTGTGTGATATACATATGGTCAGTTTGGTTTTTGTGTGTGACTTGGAAGTGGTTTTTTCATGTTGAAATTGCCTTTCATGGTTTGTGGAACTTGTTTGAGTATAAGAGGGTAAACCCGAGTATCTAGGTGGGTGGACGTGTACTAGTGTGCAAGTGAGCCCATGTGGATTCGGCCATGTTTTACATAACAAGTTTGATGATTAAAAAAATTACTGAACTATTATGATGATGATGATGATGATTATGGGGAAACACTATCTTATGGGTATGCTCCCTACTAGTGTCTCATGTGAACGAGAACAAATATTTTTTTGAATACTTTCACTGAGATACGAGGTACCTGGGACCCACAATGAGCTAGTTCCTAGGGGTTATATCCCATTTAATGTGATCAATAGATACATTATAATTACCCTCGGCATACAATTTCTTGGGACGGAAAAATTAGCATCATTTTCATCCTATTTGAATGTGTGGGTTTCTTTTAGAGTGGCCCACCTGAAACTATTTTAATTAAAAGTTTCAAATTTTAGAAACTATTACTAGAATTTCTTGGTGAGAATACATTCAATATTTTTTGTATTATAATGATTATCACCTGCAATATTTTAGGGGTGGAATCCTACTGGTATTTGGATCACACCCTACTTACACCATTGGGTGTAAGTAGACTGGGTTATTTTGCTGTAGGTTTGGGTAAATCTTTTAGTGCTAATAGTACTGGTTTCTAGCGGTCTTCATGGTACGGTGTCATGGAGATGGCTTGAGGGAGGTTCCTCCTTCCATGAGGAGTCTCTTCAGCACTCCATTGTGTTTTGGTCTCTTTTTCTGTCTTCGAGTAATGTTTTAAGTTGTGTAAATAAATTCTGAAATTCTATAAAATATGGTTTTGTTTGAAATATCCATATTTTTATTAGATTTGTTTGTTGTATTATGTTTATAAAATCGTGTAAATCGTTCCCAAAATTCAGTTTATGATACCTAAGAACTTGTTCAAGCCAGTGTGAATCGGGAATTCCCATCGGGTCTTGCCACATGTGGGGGGGTTTTTCCTGTTCTGATGGCGTACAGATTTAGTTCGTGATAAAATGGTATCAGAGGAGGTTCGTGTCAACTCTTTGGGTCATGTTATTTGGTGAAGAGTCAAGATTATATGGGGTTAGAATTTATGTGGCTCGATATTTTGATTATGAGTTGGGTGTCTGGCCAGCACACCTCGTGATGTGATTTGAGATTCTAGGAGGAATTTGGGTTTTATTAGAGTCCTTTGGTTTTCTTGATTTGATTATGATTAAGGTAAAGGAAACGAGAGTTGAGTTAATGGTCTTAGTGAGCTCTCATGGACTGACATACAATGTTGAGTTAGGGATTTTTCCCTAAAACACTATCTCTGATGGTGATGTGATTGGAATATGGCAGCCAACCATATATCCATGTCACCCACCAAAACTATTTTTTTATCGCATTGTCTTGTGTCCTTTAGTTTTGGAATATTAGAATTTTTATTTACAGTAAAAATGAATTGGTCTTACGAAACGTAATGTTATTTTGAAATTATTTTCTAATAAATAGGGAATGGTTAGATTTTTGAAATTGTGGAAATAACTTTTTATAATTTTTTTGAATTGGTAAATGCTGTATTCAAACTCTTTTGGGATTATAAATTAATTCAAAGTATATTTTTGAAAATTTGTTTCAAATGGAACTTTATGAATTATTGGAAATGTGTTTTTAATGGAATAAAGTGTTTTTGAGTTTTTTTTTTGAGTTTAGAAATGGATTTATGATTTGGATAATATTGATAATTTGAAATGTTTTACTAATCATTGGAACCTTGTTTTAAAATAGAAGAGATTAGTTTTTCAATGAATGGGTGTTGATAAAATAGTGGTTTTCATACAACTGGAAGTGTTATGAATGGGGATGAGATTTTTTGAAATTTATTTGAATAACATGGATGTGATTTTTCATTTGAAATATTGTGCCTTTCACGAAATTTTTTTATGCTATAAACTGGGTTTGATTTTGTTGTTAGTAGTCTTGAGAAAATGGAAGTATTGGTTTACGGTTCTTGTTTTCAAAAGTGGGAAAACTTTTTGTTTTAACCATTGGTAATTTTATAAGAGACCACATGCATGGGTTTATATGGGATGATGGATGGTTAATGGAAAAATTGGATGATTTCTGGGATGGATATGAGGATGTTTCCTGGTGTGGAATGGAAACAAGCATGTGTGAGGCTCGAGGGTACCACTGTTGGATGTGCTAACCACAGAACCGTTTGTTTTCAAAGAGATGATTTTAAAAGATATTATAATGTATTGAAAAGTGGTTTTAGGTGGTGTGTCTTATACATTTTTGGAAATTTAGTTTTTGTAGGATGTTTTGAGTCCAAGAAACCCTCTTGTTTGAATTGTGTTTTGGGTTTGGGTTTCTTTGGTATGTTGGGTTGAAGGGCTGGTTAGTGGTCTCTATTGAGTAACTTTTGTGAACCATTTACGGTGGTTCCCCAACATGTGTCAGGTTATGGTTTGTTGGATTTTTTAAAAAAATTATCTTCTTGGTTGGGTCCTTCAGTTATCTCATTGGATAAGGTATGCCCCATTTAGATTCAATGAATGACTGAAGTGCAGCTTAGGTTGTTTCGTCATTGGAAGATCCTCAGGTTGATCAATATAAAGAATCTTTTTCTAGAGATTTATAGATTGTGTCTACACTATTTATGTTCATGGTTTTATGGATCCTCTTATAGTGGGACAACACTCTTGGATGGTTGAAAGAGACCATAGTTTCATAAATTAATTCATTCGTCGAAGGTGAAAGATGTCTGGGGTTGTTAGTGTGGATGGTGTATAAGAGGGCCTTTGGGTCCTTCATAGTCTCTTAAAAACATGGTTTCACGTTAAGCCATCAGCATATGGTATCAAGTCATGAGAGGATATATGGCCACTTGCTATAATTGTGTGTTGTTTGGGGACTTATCATAAGGTCCCTATCTATGTAATGCTTCTATCAGTCGCAATGATCATGTTCTGGGATTCCTTGTGATTTCATGTTCCCAATTGACTGTAAAGCTTAAGTTTTACAATATTCTGTGAGTATTGTTTTTTTCATAAGTGAGTATCCTTTCACAAAATCTCGAAATCCATTGTTTAGATGAATTTGTTTCTATACATCCTTTCATATTTCTATTTCTCATATGATGAAACAATGGGTGATGTTTGTGCATCCTCTAGGAACTTATTTTGTTGAAATGTTGGGTATGGGTAAACTGTGTTTAGAATGTGTTATGTCTTGGTGAACCCATCTGGGATCAGGGAATAATCTTCATGGCACCAAAAGGAGTAGTTCCGTTCGGGGGTTTCCATTTCCTAACTTCTTGTCCAAAAATGATTCAGTCATTTCCGCTCGATCCATAAGTCTATGAGAGAAGCTGGTGCATAGTTAAGGGAAATACTAGTGTCGTCCAAACCCCTGTAAATATTCCTATCCTCAATTTGAAAGATAGTAACGGTTTAAACCTATAGTTTCATTATATTGTTATAGTTGTTCTCATTAGGTGGTAGAGGTTAGGGGAACTCATTTTCATGTTGTATCCTGAGTTCATACATCCCCCTTTGATTTACTTATATTATTTGGAGAAAAGATTACTATTTGGGCTAGGCAGGTTTAACAGCATGGTGTGAGCATGGTTATTAGTAATCATGTGCCAACCTTGGAAACTATGTGATAAGAGACATTAGCTACCACACGGTCTACACATGGAAGTTCACCTCGGCCCATTTAATCGTGTGAATAATCCCCTTTGGAAAAAATGCACTTCACAGTTAGTGCACAGTTTCACAAACTATGCATACTAATTGTGCGGTCATGCCAACTCATTAAATTTTGGGGTCTTTTTGTTCTATCCAGTTATATCCCTTTAATATAGTTTGTTCATATTGTGGGGAGACTCACTATGAGTCACATGTATGTTCATTTGTAAAATGATAATCATAGTATACCCCTTATGCCTGAATTAAATTAGGGCCTCCCTCTATTTGGGTTCTGATTCAATCTCGAAAAAAATTGAGTTTCTCTTTATTGTGGGGAGTCTGTTTGTGTCTCCCCAAATCAGTAACAAGGATTTTCCCTACCGTTGGTATAGAAATAGGTCATCAAATTTGGATTTATTTAACTATCAACTTCCTTCATGATTAAAAATTGGTATTGGAGTGCACCAAACGGTTTTTTATGTAAGACTGCCTTGACCTCGTTCGTTTTCGTTGTTCATTCCAGTTATGTTTCTTGAGTCTTGTTTGGATAGTGTTTGTGGTGATTTTTTGAGAAGTAGTTTGAATGTGCTTGACTGTTTTAGTAAGTGTTGTTTTGTATGTTTGGGGAGTGTATTCCTTCATTTATTGACCAATTTGAGGTGCTTTGTCCTTTTGGGTGTGGGAAAAACATTGAAAATGAGTCCATTTTGGCCTTTCGGTTGGGTTAGGTTTTTTGCTTTGGGCCTTGATGTGTATTTCTTAGGGTGGAATGTTTTATATTGGGTTTAATTGTGACATCCATTAATCCTTTTATGGTACTTTCCTTTTAATTACTATTCTTGATTTGTTTGAGTGGGTTTACAAGGTAGTTTTAGATGAAAGGTTATTTTTTCATGGTTTGGGCCAAACCGTGTGCCCATTTCATGTTTTAAAAAAAACTGTTTTTTATAAGTCCTTAATATTAAACTTTTAACACCGATTCCACACCCAAGTTGGAATAAAATAGTATATTAAAACCACCATATCCTTTTGGAACTCATAAAAATCCATATTCATGATGGATTTGAGGTTTTTATTAAGGTATTGGGTCATCTCGTAAGCACAATTCCAACATAAATAAAATTTATTTTTTATTATATCATTAATTTTTTGTGATGTTTTTCGGTGATTCTACCTCCCACTCGAATCCAAATTACCTAGATGTGCCCCCTACATTCATTTACCCTTCTTTGGAGATCATTTTCATTACTGATTTGGGAGAACCTTCTCTCGGTTTCTCAAATCATCCAGATTTGAGAACGTAATTTATTTCATCCATAAATCATTCACTTTTCACTATTTCTCCCCCATTTCAGTCCCAACATGACCTTAACATCTTCATTCAGGACTCCCTATCTATTGTGGTTTTGTGAATATTCATCCTTTTGTGGATTTGGGGATATTTTCTCAAGATCTTTCAAGTAAGTGAATTTCGTCTTAGTATCTTCAATCTTCTTTTGGTTTTGATTCTTTTCTTGAAGTTCCCTTTTTTCCAAAATATAGGGTTTCTAAATGGGGTTTGATTTTATGTATATAGGTTCAAATATTTCTGTTTATGGTTTGGTTCCATTACCTTGTGTTGCGGCGGTGGTGTGGTTGTTTTTTCATAGAATGATTTTGGATTTTTGGTACAAATTGTAAGGGATTCCATGTGTTATCATTATTTGATGAGTTAGTTTTTCCTGATTTATATTTTTTTCATTATTATCTTTCTTTGGGTGTGGTGCGAAAATTATATTTGTTATCATTTTTTAAGTGGTTGGTTTTTATGTGGTAACTCTATGAAACAATGATGGATTTTTATATGTATTTCATATTGAATCAAGTGGGTTTGTTCTACGATTCATGAAATGGTTTCATAAAAAGGTTTTTGGGATGCCAATTCATGTTTTATGTTATATTGGAATTACTATGGAATCAAAAGATAGTTTTTGAAAGTGTTTTATGTGAAAATCATGGTTACACTCCTTGTATGTTTTTTGAGAAGGTTATAAATTGTTTATTGTTTTTTGTTAAAGGTGATACTATGTTTCAAAACTATTATGGTATAGATTTACTTTTAAAATGTTTTATTTTAATGTGTAAGGGATTTTTTGGTATGTTTAATATCTTGTTTTGTTTTTATAAAATTGTTGAAAGTATTTAAGGATGTTTAAAGGAGGTGTGAAACGTGTTGTGGGCTGTTTTAGTGTGAGTTTTCTTTCAAAATAAATTTGAATCAAAAGGGGGATTAAGTGAACTTTATATATATATATATATGGGCTGTTTGGTGTGTATGTCTGTGACTTGGAAGTGTTATTCTCGTGTAAAAATTGTATCTCATGGTTTTTGTTACTTGTTTGGGCACAAGAGGTAAGACACAAGTATCTAGGTGGGTGGACGTGTACTATTATTCTAGTGATCCTCTAGTGTTTTTCCCAAGTTTCACATATCAAGTTTAATGATGAAAACACAAACTAAAATATTTTTATGAATTTGATGATGATTTTGGTGAACCTCTAGGTTATGGGTATTCTCCCAACAACTTTACCATGTGCACTAGATCATATATTTGTTTGGTTACATTCACTGAGAGATGAGGTACCTGGGACCGACAACGAGCTAGTGCCTATGGGTTATTTCCCATTTCATGTGCTTATTAGATACTTTGTACTTTCCATAGGAATATGGTGTATTTTTATGGAAAATTAAGTTGTTTTTTCATTATATTTAAAATTTTTTATTTTTTAATAGTATCCCACTGAAAACTATTGTCATTTAAATATTTATCTTTTAGAAATTGTTACTAGCATTTCTTATTTACAAAACGTTCAATAATTTTGTCTTATAATGATTAATGCATGGAATATTTTATTGTTGGAATCAAATTGGTAATTATATCACACCCTAAGTACACCTATGGGTGTAATGATACTTGTTTACTTTGTTTCCAGTTTTGGTAATTCTTTTAGTGCCAATGGTATGGGTTTCTAGTAGTGCTTCTTGGTGTAGTGTCATGAAGATGGCTTGAGGGAAGTGACTCTTTCGATGAGGATTATATTCGATTATCATTTGGGTTTTACTACATTTTTATATTATTTTAGTAATGTTTTAAATTGTGTAATTCAATTCTGAAATTTTTGTAAAAGATTGTTGTGTTAGAAAAATCAGGATTTGTTTTATTGGATTTGTTTGTTGTTTTAGGTTTATAAACATGGGTAAATCATTCCCAACATTTATTTTATAAAACATATGAACTATTGCTATCTTTTAGAGATCTGGAATGCCCTTCAGGTCATGCCAAAGGCGTGGTTTTGTGCCATTTTTGATGGTGACCAGATATAGTTTGTGACATTTATCCATATTAATTGGCAGTGACTTTCCATTATTTTAATGTTTTGGGCGTTTACAAAACTGAAATCAATTTTCACACATAAGAGTGAGGCCTATAATAAATCCTTCAATAAAACTACTAAAACATGGGTTTCTCTTAAAACCCTATCACTTTTACTTCATATTAAATCACATTTTTTTCCATCATCATCTAGTGACATGATTTTAACCATATCCATCCATTTCCAAGGTATCTTTCAATGAAATCTTAAAGTTCTCAACGTGAATAATCCTTTTTTACATAACTTATTTAATAACTAGAAAACCTTTACAATTATAATTTTATAATTACCATATGGTCATATCCTTATTGATTATAAAATTATTATTATTATGTTAAGGTAATAATAATTAACATTCTTTCTCCTTTTCCAATAAAGAAAAAAAAATGATATTCATGTGTGTGTGTGAAGAATGCCAAATTTTAGAAGTAATGTGATTATTTTCATTCACTTCTAAACATGAATAGTTAAAAATGAAATTTAATGTATAATTATTATATTTATGACATTTTAAATATTCCCAAATTTTCAACCATATTACTCATTTTCATGTTTAATTAAAAGAAAAATTCATCCACTTGTGCATATAGATTACTGTATCTATTGATTGATGTATTTTGTTTTTCATTACCACCTTTCATGGATTATACTGATAAGGGTTTTAATTGAAAATTTTATTTTTATTATATCATTATGTTCATGATTATATATCTTAGAGAAAATCTAAATTATATGATCACAAATAGATTTTTTATTATTTAATCTCATAGAACACACATACTACAAGGAAAATATTTTTATTCATAATATGTAATATTTTTGTTTCCCCTGGTTATTTTAATAGTTATTTAAAATTTTGATATATCACACAAATGAAAACTAAATATGATCGTTATTCTTCATTTATAATGATATTACCACTAAATTACCATATAATCATACAGTAATGATGACACGTTCACGTTTTGGTCAGTTTATCCACCAACTTGAACAATACTATAAATGTATATTATGGATGAATAAGTGAGGTTAATTAATAGTATAATATGTTATAAATATATAAACATTATTTTTTTGTTCTATTTTTAACATTATTATCAAACTCATGAATTATAAAATACATTTTTTAATCAATAATCATGTAAATATTATTGTAGTCAATTTCATCATCAATGAAAAAGTATAAACATCCCATTAAAATAATTTCCAAAATCATAAATTATTATAAGTAATGAATAACTATTATATTAATGAACTATTAAATATTAACTTTTTAATAATAATGAATGCAATAATCCTTATTATGAAATGTTTACAGATGATCGAATCTATTAACACGTTATTTGGGAAAATTAGTTAAAAAGAATCTATATAAAATTCATATATGTTATGGATATATATGAATAGTATAAATAAAAATTTATATGATATTTTATTAAGATATTAATATTGAATTTTTTTTGATACCAGATGTCAAATTAAATTTTTTGATATCAGGATAAGAGGTATGAGTTTTTTGTCTCAATTATACCCGTTTAGACATATTTCTTATTATATACCATTTCTTCTTAGGAGTAATATATGGATTGAAACATTAATAATTTTTTTCAATATATTAAATTTTATGACAATAAATTTTCAATATCTTATGGTTTATCGCATTGGTTTATACTCAAAAATTTAAAAAACTATAAGTTATTATTATCTCAAATTATAACACACGTGATACATTTTTATTCTGTGCATAATTTTTTTATATTTGGTATATGATGCCTATTGATTAATGAAACCATTAAATCACTATTCTAAATGGTATTATATGTTCAAATTAGGACCAATCACATTCAAGGTGTTTTAATTTAAATGTTACATGAGATGTAATAGTTTTCTTGACTCATGTTTCCACTTGGGTCATAAATTCTCCACTTTAATATGATCTTTTAAGACCCTTTTAACCTAAAAAATTTTTTTCGCTACTTTATTTTATCTATTCACCTCTCAAATAAGAGTTTTACATTGTAATAAACAAATCTAATTATTTCCAAATCATCCTTTCAACAATATAACTATTTTCATTCCTATGAAAGTTCACATCTATTTTTTGGGAACTCAAATATAGATAATTTTTTATGATCTGTATAATTATATTTTCCTATTTTTAGAAAAGATAACATAAATCATTTTTTTCAATGTGGGTTTTTCAAAAATTTATTTAAAAATATTAAAAATGTTTATTTTGGTTTGAGTGGACAATCTAAGAGGGTTGGAATTGAGTTTCAATAAAAATTTATTTTTAAAAATAGATTTAAATCTAATTTTCCCAATTTGATAAAATATATATGTTTGCAAAAATAATATAAATATAAAATTTTGTATTTAGTAGAGGATATGAAAATCCCAATCATAGCTCAGTAACAATACATTCAGATTATAAAATAAATTTTGATACAAATATATTCATATAAAAAAGTATTTAAAATTGTTATTTAAGTTAACTATTACAATAAAGATTCGTTTAATAATGTTTAGATGGGATCTAATTCAATTTGATTGTTATAGAAACAAAAATAGATACAAAAAAACATAAATTTGACAAGATATTTAGTCTTGATGCCAGAATTAATTATCTCTATTGGATAATAAATTATTAATGGGAATTTTATTATTAAATAAACTGATCCACATCTCAAATTGGGTATTATAGACAATAGTACAAAGGAAATGACTGGAATATATCCTCTAAAACAATTATATATGGGATGAAAAATAAAAAATGTCACAAATGGCCCCTTCTAAAAATCTAAATGGGGAAAATTGAATATATTTTAGAATGTATCATGTACTCTCTAGTTAAATATAAAATACTATATTTATAAAATATTTAAAGCAATAAAAACATATATTGAAATTAAAACGTACATATATTTAGAAATATAAAGGAGATATGAAAATTTATTTTAGCTTGATCTAAATAGCACCTAATTGTCTGGAGTCCATTAATTTGCGTTTAGACAGAGTTTGGACATTTTTCATAGAAGGTTTTTGAAAATATAGTATCATCAATGTTTATTAACAAGTCTAATTTTTAGTGGATAGTCCATTATTATTCTCCATATAATAATACATTCAATATCCATTTAAACATGGTCATTTTTTCCTCTCATGAATTTCTTTATAATTAATTAGATGACGGTGAAATATCAATGTGGTATTAAATGTAAATATTATTACTTTAATTCTTAAAAAACATGATGTTGGAGATTTAAAATATTTGACTACTATATTATATGTCGAAACCTGGATTCACTTAAAATGTGGATAGTTTTCAGGATAACATGACATGGATAGTTTCCATGATTAGTTGATGTAGAATGTTGTCACATTTAGTTGATTCCTTTAGGTGTCCAATTCATTTGATATTGTGGTCAACATTTCTTTTTACCTGGTTAAAGTAATATGAGAAATGTTTTACATGTTACATAATGAAATTATTACATACCTTGTCCTGGAAAATTGTTTTCTCCATGCATTAAGTAGTTTCCTTTATGCCGTCACTTCACTAATTTACACAGTAGTTTCATTTCATCACATTGTTAGTTTGTTTGCAGTATCATTAGGTAGATATCTATCTCATGGTAGGTCAATTGTGTATATGGTAAATTGAAATTCAAATAATAGTAAGTTCAAATCCACATCCATATTTTTTCATAATTTGTACATTTTTTTCAATGATGGAAGATAGGGAGTGCGCACAAGTGGTAAAGTGAAATATGAAATGTATTAAGGAGACGTAGTCTCATTACCTTCATTATTAGTTTAACGTATTCACATTATGTGGTGTCATGGTAAGATATAGACTTATTTATTTTCACATGTTTTTCCTAGAAAATAATTTACTATGAGAAAACTTGAGATTCATCATTAATAATATAAACATGATTTTTGATCCTCGAAATGAGTAGGTAACGGTCTATGCCAATAAATTCCCCTTTTCATGATAAATTTTTAGGAAATTTAAATTGAAATTAATATAATACCAAGAAAATTAATCATTCATATTTTTATAATGAATTGAATTTATTTTTATTTATCACTACAAATTTCAACCCATTTAGGATTATTAAAAAGTGATGAAAAGAAAAATTATGAGAAATAAGTTAATAAAAAAATGAGAATAAATATGTTATTTAATTAATATATCGATGTAAATTGCAAAAAAAGTTTAAAAATGGCCCACCTAATGAAGAGTTGGTCTGAGGGGATGAGGAGGGCGAATGATAGGGAATGGTTAAACATATAGAAATAGGCTACAATTTTTGAAATAGTTATCCTCGTGTTAGGTGGGAAGGGCGTATGGTAGAGGAGGTATTAGGTAGGGACAATGGAATGGCTGAACGAGATATAAATACTATTTTAATAGTATAAATAAAGGGATCAATCAACTATGTAAACTCACAAAATGCTCATAAATTATGCTCAAAATCTAGAAGGCAATTATCTTTATTTTCCATAAAAACATGAAAAATTATAATTGAAACCCTTGAGTTATTCAACTTGTGACTTACAATTTTGATTCAAGGGAGGAATCTAGAGATCCACTGAAAGGGTTCTAAACAAAACCTTTAAATATAACTTTGTAAAGAAGAATCTAATATAACAATCAATAACATTTTTAATTATTTATCTATATTTTCATTCTTGTTTAAAAAATTATATAAAATGATCGAAATTATAGGTAGTATTGGAGGGAAACCCATTATTTAATGCTTCAATGGTGTTTCGAAACTCATTAAAAATAATCTTCAACTCATCCCTAATGAGTTTTATAATATTTTTCTTCTTATAATTTTGAATGAACTGGAAGAGAAAGTAGATACATAAAAGTTTGTTAAAAAAAAATCATAAAACATGTTCTAACCATACACTTTATAAGATAAACATTCTTGGATAGAACCAACACTAGATCTAAAAAATGAAATCTCATTCTACATCACATTAATTTGGAAATTAAATATTTAATGAAGAACAGAGATTACTATTTTTACAACATCAAAAATTTTAGCTATTCTTACTTATTTCTAGGAGTAGTAAAAACATAAAAAAATATTGAACATATCCATAATCTCTTATTTTAATTAATCCATGTAATACATAATAATATATTAAGTAGAATAGATAAAGGTGGATGGATTATATGCCTACTACCTATCTTCGAAATAAAGAATATATTTTTATTAATTTAACTCTATCATGAATTCTTGACCATCTGGAAACATAATCCAATTTTTCACAATGAATTTTATTAGAAATAACCTCATAAAATTAATTGTTATAAGTATCGTTATCAAATTATTCACTATTATTGGTGGGTTTGGGATGAATGGTATCATAGAGAGTCTAGTAAATTGAAGTCCTAATAGGAGTAACAATAAGTTTATCTTGGGTATTTATAGTAGTAATAAGAGACCCTTATAATTCCTTATGAGCATAAGAAATGACTTCTATACTATGTTTAGGTTAAATTCCCCTTCATCGTTTGATTTAGAGTTACACCACACCCAAAAAAGTGATCCATGGGGATTCTTCCCCTAAGAGGGTGCATTTATAACATGTTTCATAGGAGTGCTACCAATAAAGAGTGAACTAACTAAACTAGCATCATCACTTTCAAATTCCTCTCATTCATCCTTTTCAGACCTATAATTTCTACAAAAAACATATATTTAATCCATATCTAAAGTTATAATATCTTCTTCATGTGATGGAAATGGTATGTTGGATATATGAGATCCAATAGATATGGAATTTGATTCATCCCTTTTATCCTCTGGGGAATCTCTTTCTAATTCATCCAAATCATCAATATCTACATATTCATAAACTTATTTTATTCCATTTTCCAACTAATAAATTTAAAAAAAATTATATTATTATGTATAATAAATAGATTAACATGACACCCATTACTAATCAGTTACTTCACAAAATCAAATTTTTCCAAAATATTCTCTTGATTTTATATTCAATCCATTTTACAAGGGTTCCAATTTACATTCATTTATTGTAGATCATATATATATTGAAGAGACCATCACTAGAGGTAATACTTTCCCACCACTAAGGAACAATGAATTTTACTATAACAAGGATAATATAATCTTTATTAAAAAATTAACTATATTTTGAATAATTATGACACAACTCAACCTTATGACCAAGGAAATAACTGCACTGGTTGATTTGAACATGAGTCTAAATGAAAAATAAGAATAACAGATCTTGATTCCCCAAGATAATAAATTCTCAATCCCTTACACAATTTATATGATGTATATAATTAACAAGTAAACTACTTTAATCACACAACTAAGTATACAAATGTATTCGAGGGGTTCCATTTATAATGAAATCATTCAAAAGAATTATAAAACTCAATGTTTTCATTATTGACTAGATTTGAGATTTGATAACCAACAAAATCGCCTTTATGAGGAACACCCAAAAATATTTCCAATTTCCTTCAATATAAATACCAAACTTCCCCTATTAGTCATTAATTTGACAGTATCATACATCTCAATATAAAATATTTTAAGGTGGTTATAAAAAAAATTAATAATCCATGGATATAAGGGATTACTATTATCAATAAACATACTATACCATTAATTTCCCTAAATCACAATCCAAACTTGCAACCTGCTCGATTTCAACCACTACACATCAATATTATATTCTACAGAGATGGGTTGATCAAACAGGTGAAGATTCTTTATCTATAATTTTACGCACAAGAAATATTTTGGCTTTTTATACTTCATTGAATGATGTGATGGAACATGAAAACAATTTCAAATATTTGTTTCTCCCTTAAATCGTTTGATTTAGTTTGATTTCAGATTACCTAAATATAGGGGGAAAATATAAATGGTTGGGATGGAGAGGAAGAGAGTACAATTAAAGCTAAATAAATTCATTTAAAATATTTTTATATGATATAGATGAACCATGGGAAAAGATACGTTTCAATTAATATTAAAATTACAATAATATTTAAATCTTTTAGGGAGTAAAATAATAATATAATTATGTAAAATACGAGAAAAATATTTTCATGAAAATATTCTTTGTAAATAGACTAAATAGGTCTGTTGACTATAGATCATCGGAAGAAAAACCATGGAAGTCAGGATAACGGTAACCTCATTGTAGATATTCTGTCTACATGAATGAAATATTCATGGTAAGAATAGTAACTATGTGAGTTAATACTCATGGTTTGTATAGTGACCACATGAGTAATTGTTCATTATATACATATTTACACATGAAAAAAACACACAGTCGGAATATTGATAATGTAAACATAACATCATAGTTACATTCAAATATGCATAGAATATAGAATCTAAACATAAAATAAACAACATCAAATGATAAAACATATATAAGAGAATTAGTGATAATTTATCATAACTATTTATTGTTCATATAAATTATTCTCTCAATATTGAAGGGATTTTTAAATTTATTAAATAGCTGATGTTTAGTACGAATGAACACTAGAGTTATGTCACCTTTCTAAAAATAATCTCTCATAATGTGATGCCTTATATCAATTTAATTTATTCTTTAACGTGATATATGATTATTTAAAATATTTAGAATGATTGTATAATAAAAATATATATGGATATGATGTAATTGTTATCAATACTCCAATAAAATATGATTCATCTATATAATCTATGAAAAACAACTACCTAAAACTATATACTTAGCCTCAGTAGTGGATAATTTAATGTAATTTTTTTTACAACATTATTACACCAGATACTTTCACAAAAATTGACATATTCCAGAAGATATTTTTCCATATAATATACATCCACCAAAATATACATAAAAATAACAAAGAAATTGAAATAATTATCCTATAGAGTAATTAAATCCTACTTTGGTTGTATTTTTATGTTGTTGGAAGATTATTCTTATTGCTAGTTAGTGTGAATATTTTTTGTTGTCACGAAAATTAGAACATAAGAACACACCAACACATTATATTAGTCCATAAAGTAGTTAATTGTATTGAAATTGAAATCATAACTATATAAATGGTTTGATGAACCATTGATTAAATTTCACCAATATCCAGTTTAAAGCTAATAAGCATGGGGTATCAATAAATTTAGTAATATCCATGGAAAACACTTTAAAAGATATTTAGTGAATTTAATTTTATTTAAAATAATACTATCATTATGTTACAAATATGAATCCTAATTAGGATTTTAGTTTTACACATAAAAATCATTTCAAATCCTCTTTTCATAATTTTTATGGACTCAGTACGAATTGTTTTTCATAAATATCCAAAAATAATATCATCAAAAGAAATTTGGGAAAAAAATTCCTTTCAAATTATTCTAATAAATTAAGTAGTTTAATCTATTCCATTTTTAAAAACATTCGAAATTAAAAAATGATATTATCATACAAATCTCAAGGAACTTTTTTGGAACTTTATGTTTATTTTTATAATTCCAAAACATTATTTGGATAGTTTGGTTTTTGAAATCCAAAGTGTTTTTTAACAAAGTCATTCCCAAAAATATGACCATTTAAGAGTTAACTTTTACCATCTAGTTGATATAGTTTAAAAACTAATGTACTGTATTGGTAAGGAAAATGCTGATGGAATGTTGTCTAGATAATTATGAAAATATTTCCACATATTCAATAAAATTTACATTAATCTATCCCTGTGCAAAAAACTAGCTTTATTTTTAACTATTTTTCACAACTCATCAACCATGTTTCTAGACACCCATTTCTTGATAATAGTTTGGTAGCCCTTGGCACATAAAAATAGTACCCAAAACTTATTTATTTCATACTGATTTATATCTTATTGAATATACATCAACAATAATTCAATATCAATTACATCATTTATGTTATATGATTCAAGCTATAAGTAGAATTCTAGATGCTCAACCTGATTTTAAAGAGATGATATAGTCTGTGTTACTTTATATAGGTCAAATAGAACAACATCTAAGGGAAGATATCTATGAGTTCTAACATATCTAGGAATAGATGTTTTTGAAACATATTTTTCATACATAACACATCAAACATGAAATGTATAGTTTCATCAAAATAATTTTACATTAATTTAATACCACGTATGATTTAATGGTTGAAGTATATCTATGGAAATTTCCTTCATCAGAATTGGATGAATATTTTTCTAAATTAAATATTGTATTTAGTACAAAGACATTACAATAAAAAACTATAATGGACATGAATTATAGTTTCATACCATTATATAATTCATATGGTTTCTTCTTAAAATGTTGTATAATTAAAAATATATTTATTATATAGATATTTGTATTCATAAAATTTTCCTAAAAAATATATTGGTAAATAAAACAGATTGAGCATGGTTTGGGATATTTATTCAAGTGTTAAATTTATTCTTCATACTAACCTTTTCTATTGTGAGGCACTACATGTAGAAAATTTGTGACAATCTCTATTTTATGAGTAAAATTATTTAAACTCTTGATTTTAAAACTCATAGACATGATCAATTCATAAGGACTTAATTCATAGTAAACTATGATTTTCTATAGATCCACTATATTTAAAACAAATGGGATAAAGCTTCACTTTTATGAGAAAGGAAAAACACCATTTTATAACTTCAATAATTATCCTCTATAACATAAGAATACATTGTTTCAAATACACTAAAAACACTACAAGGTCCAAATAAAACCCTGTGAACTAACTCTAAAAGATTACATGTTTTGACTTCATTATTTGGTTTTAATGAAATCTTGTGCTCCTTTCCATTTTATAGGATTATATAATTTTTATATTAGGAATTCCACCATTGATATATATTAAAATAATCCATTCCTAGATATCTTTCTATATGAGTTGACATTATAATGACATAGTTTCCTATTAAAAATCTAAAATTTACCATTAAAAGAACTTAAACTATAAAAATATTTTTTAAAATAAGGAATTTAAATCTAAAAAATAATCATTTTTATTTATGAAAGCTTTAAAACATACGAATATTTAGAATAAAAAAATTGAAAGAATTTTTTTCAAAACATACTTGATAATCATCAACACATAGTTGTGAAATATTAATTAGGTTATCGATTAATCCATCAACAAATAAAACATTAGAAACTAACATAGTACTATATTTTCCAATTTATGAATGTCTATTTTTCTTCCCATTTTCATTGTAAAAAATTTAAATTTATACTATCTAACTTGATTAGGATATTGAAACATGATTGACCTAATAGACGATTCCCACATATTGTTTGAAAGGACACTGTGAGTTGATGCCAATAATGAACATGATTATTTGATAGGTAAAATGAATCATATTTTTATATGAGGATTCAATGAGGGAAAACAATATTGGAGGAACATGTTTGGACATAAGAAAAGATGACATACCACCTAGATTACCTCATCAATGATGGTCCACACATGATTTTTGACTTCATCGAATGGATCTTCTATATGGTAAACTATTCCATCTCTTTTAAATTTATATGGAATGGTGCAATATTCTCTTTTATGGATTTATGATATTTTTATTTTGTGACATTCATTGGATTCCTATTCATATAAGTTAATTAAATATGTATTTTTAGCATTGTTTTGTGGATATTGGAGTATGGTTTTCTACTTGTGTTATTTTGGATTCTTTATAGTTTGGTTTGATGTTTTTTTGTACTTAATGTTGTCATGGTTCCCAATATAACCTTAAATTTTCTTTCAGGAAAATAATATATTTTATTTTGAAGGTAATCATCAAGAAGGGTTCTTATAAACGTGGTTTAAACTAAAAATAATTTTGGTAACCATATTTATTTGGGACTTGAGATGTTAGTAATTTGTTATTTAGGAATCCATAATTTTCACACTGGTTTCATATAATCATATATTAAACTATAAAAAATACTTTATTAGATCTAATAGAAATTGAAGTACTAGAAAAGCTGGAAGAACTGCTACTTGGGATAAATGTATTCATATGTATTTTCCTCTATTGAGGTTGATATCCAATTATTATAGTGTATTTATTATTTTTTTGTATACCAATAATCTAGGTGAAATTATTTCTTCCATTGGTAAATATCTATATCCTTTACTAATATAAAATTAAAAAATATTTTCTCATTGTTCTCTTAAAGACGCTGAGAGTTTTTATCTTTTTCATTTATAATATTTGTTTTTTGATGAGAAAACATAACATTGTTCTCTTTTAAACATTTATACTTATATTTTAAATCATTAAAACATTCTTCTAGAATGATAAATTTTCAAATAATTCATCAGTGTATATGATCTCATCCTTATTTTCTATATAGGAAGGAAAAAAATATGTCTATAAGATTTAGGAATAAAATTAGTACCTCATATGTTCTTTCCATAAAGAACATATTAGGTTTTTCATTTTTCTCTTCTACTCTGGATTTTAAATAACCTAAGGTATCACTATTTCACTCAAAGAAGACTTCATATCTTTTTCTATTTATAAAATTGAGATCATATTTATTCTTATACTTTAATATGGGACAATATTTGTTGATTTTTTCTTTTCCTCTTACATTCATAGAATGCTACTTCATTATTAGAATTATCATTCTTCCATTATTTTCTCTGATTACCTCTATTATCATATTTACTATTATTGTATGTTATCTTGAGATGGTTAATAATTTTCTAGAACTTATTGAAATATCTTTATAAATATGTAATTTCTTGATCACTGTGTGATGCTAATTCCTCATCACATGATATTTCATCTTTAACCTTCTATTTTTGTTTAGATTTATAATTTTTAAAGGAATATAACATCCCCATTGGTTCATTTATCTCATATTTGTTCACTTTTAGTTCTTATTCATACAACCTGATCTTTCTAATTAGATTCTTAATAAGAAAATTAAATATATCTTATGACTATATTATAGAAATAGTGGCTTGTCAAGATCTATCTGGTAGACATCTCAAAATTCCCATAACATGATCCTTGTAATGACCCAATCATTTGAATAATATTTGTTTCCTAATTTTGTTTGTTATTTTATACTCAATAGAACTATATCCACTAATTAATGAAGTGATAGTAATTAAAATGAGATAGTTGGGTTTTTACTATTATATGACTATTTGAAAGAATACTCATAACGTTATGATTATTTTTTATACAAACAAATGATAATGGTTAATTAATACAGAAAGAGGATTTGATGCCCTCATCTAGTAGACATGGATTATACGGTGCCCATATGTCGGAGCTCGGAAAGGAGGTAACATCTCCGTTCTTTTATATGGACCAATCCCAAGATGAGATACAACATGTGAATCATTAACGAAGTCACCTACAGGAGATGTTCAAGCTGGTCGAAATCACCACTTGGGCAATGTTTTTCGAGCCTCCCCAAGATTCTATCATCATAGTACAACTTACACTTAAGTCCTATGATGGTGTTATAAAAATTATGCCATTCTTTTGTATAAATAAAATTTTTATTTATTGTTATGTGAAATTTTTAGATTTCAAATATTAAAATAAATAGAGGATGAATTTACAGAAGCTCCATATTATTGGTGAATTTTGAAAAAAGGGTATTTTAAAAAAAATTGTATATATTAGATAAATAATAATGTGAAGTGATTTTAAAAAATGGTCTTCTACAATTGTGATCAGTAAATAAATTTAGTGTATAATAAGATCAACATAACTTTTAGTGAATAGTAAGGTATGAATAGTAATATTACCCTTTTGAATAGTAATGTGACCAATGGAATATTAACCTCACTTAAGAATGTATAAATATATTTTAGGAATCTTTTTTGTGAATGAGATATAATATCATAAGTAAATAATTTTTTCAGAAATAAATTGTTATGAGTTGGTATTTTTTCAGGTAAATAGTGTTTTTAATTAGAAACCAAAAATATCATAATTCAAAAATTATTTTCATAAAATGGAGTTTATTTTTGAATTCAGTGCACCAATATTAGGTTAGGGTGAATTAATGAGAGTTTTATAAAATGATTTGTTTTTCCGTGAATAGTAAAAATACAGTTTTGAGTTTTAGCATGATTAATGACACCATAAATGATGTAATAATGATGTAATAATTTTGGTGAACTTTTTTATAGTAATATGTTATCAGGATTTCCATGTGGCCAATACCATAAGAAAATACCATTGGAAAGCCCACAGTTTTGAATATACCACCGATGAGGTGTCTCTTGAAAATTAATAAATTATTCCCTCACTTTTTCTATAAACACCAACCCATACCTTCATTTAAATTAATTAATAAATTTTATTCATAAAATATATGGTATTTTTAGCTCCCAGTGAGTCCTCCAAAGGTTCCCAAAATCCCCCAAGGTCGTAACCATTGAGATTTTGAGGTTACTCTTCAAGGTAAGGGAACCTTTCATGCTCATTTTTTATTCATGGTTTCCTTTATTTTATGTCTTCTAGATTCCATATTCTAATTTTGGGGGTGGGTTTTTATAAGTTCTTATTTCTATACATTTTATGTTCAATTGATGTGATACCCTTTTCACTCTCATCAAATTATTTTTTTTGAATTTTATGCAACACCGCTAAGCTGTAGAATTTTTCGTAAATGTAATTGCATCTTCTATTTTCTTTCAATATTCCCTTTCATGAGTAATGTCATTCATATATCCATAATATTTTATTATTATTTTCAGTACCCATAATGTATTAGGATTTATTTATGAGTGAGTAACCCTTTTCCCCTCTATTTTCAATATTTTTTAAAACCATGTTGTATAGCTGTGATGCTACAGAATGTTCGTCAAAAAATCCATCTCTTTTTCACAAGAAATTATATTATTTTATTTATGTGAATACCCAAACCTATTTCATTTAAAAGGAAATTAATAAAGGAAAAAAATTGATATATATGATTCTTTAATGGACATCCATATCACCCTCACTCCCTTTACATGAGTTATATTTCACATAATGATCTTGTTTTTATGTACTTTTTAACCATCACGATTTTGACATGAAACCCATTTCAATTATTCTCATTGGGTTATTTATGAAATGTATGATTATAATCTATGTGGATCACATGAAAATAAATACATATTAAGGGTTCTCACTGATAGCGCTCCAATGTATTGAGTAATGAATTTTATCACTAGAGATGACAAGTTTCATGATACCTTAGTGAATAACCTTTGTAATTTTTATGTCACCTTGGGGATGGACCCTGGTGATATGTTCATGAATGTATAAATTAAATGTTGTAGCCACAATTTCAAGTTATTATTCATTTTATTATTTCTATGAGATACCTCTTTAGCTTTCATTTATGATATCTCTCATGTACTTATTGATATCTCTCAAGATCCCATGTAAACTATTTCACTTGTTTTATTTACTGGTCCTTATGCTCATCCTTTCCTCTGATGTATGTCTCCAGGTTATGAGATACAGAAATTTTACATAGGATGAACTAATGATGAAGACTTAAAAGTGGATTAGAATAATTATTTATGTTGTTTCATGTATATTGTTCATAATTTCCAAGACAGTACACTTTAATGATCATCTGTTTGCAAATTGTAATGAAATATTATGTAATAAAAAGGTTGCATGCCATATTTTTTAAAAAGGATGGTTTAGTTATTTAGGGAAATTAGGAAATTAATACTTTAGTAAAAACCATTTTGAAAAGTTTAAATATAGGAAAAAATCTAAGTATTTTGGTGAAATGATAGGTAAGTGTTTTATGAACATATAAATCCATGTTTGGATAAGAACAAGTGGATGTGGATCGGGAACAGATGTACCTAGGAGTGAAAACACCGACAAGGAGTTTTTTGCTTGACCCGGTGTATCCATGTACATGAAAATGGGACTTGATGCACTCCTAGGTTGACACTCTTGGGGGATATGTTTCGTTAATCATATGACGTTTATGAATTATTATGAAGGATTTGTAGAGAAATTTAATTGTTTAAGAATGAAGTTTTAAGACATACAATCCTTTAAAGTAAAATGATTCATAAATAAAATGAGATTCTCAGTAAGGTTTTATTATTTTAGAAAATGACAGAAAATAGGAGGACCTATGAAAATGGTGAATACATTGGACTATGCGATGACGAGCCACAAATGGAAGCTGGAATAGAAACCATCATGAGAATGATAAACCAACTAACTCAAGTTATGGGAAATAACATAAATCAAGATAAGATATCAATATCACTACGAAGGGAACAACATTCTATTGAATCTTTTATGCGTCAATGACCACCAACCTTCAGTTGATCTACTGACCAATTGATTTCTGAAATGTGGAACATCTCTATAGGGAAGATCTTTTCTCTACTCGGTTGTTCAGAACAATAGAAGGTTACCTTGGATATTTACCGCATAGAGGGAGAAGCAGATCAGTGGTGTGAATAGATTCAAAACATGAGGTCATGAGTGGAGGTTGAAGATTTGGATTGGGAATTTTTTATAGGGATCTTCTTCAATAAGTATTTCCCTCATTCTATGATAACAAAGATGGAGAAGAAATTTATTGACCAGAAGTATATGGAGAACGAATCTGTGGGAAGCTACAAGATGAACTTCATAGGGCTTTCATGTGACACCTATAGATTTTTCATTGATCTAAATGGTAAGTTTGAATGATTCTTAGGTGGACACAGACCCCATCTATGGAAGAATCTTTCCAACTGAGACTACGATATCTACGAGGCGATCATGCGGAGTGTGATGAAAGTCAAACTAGAGTTTGGTGAGACCAAGTGGTCTCATAAATCCAATAAAAAAGAATAGTTCAATGGATCCAATAGTATAGAGGATCTTAGATCAGGGAAGAGGACGCAAGCAAGTGCAACATCCCATGTGTAATAAATGTTGGAAGAAGCATTCCAGGAACTGCCTTCTTGGGAGCAAGAAGTGCTTCAAGTGTAGAAGAGATGGCCATATTGCATGGAATTGTCGTTGTGAGATAAAGCCACAACATCCCAACCATAACGACAAGTGGAGATGGTGCATTCCCTACCTGATGTCCAATTCTATAAGTGTGGACAACTTCGGCACTTTTCCAATCACTATCCAAATATGAGGTAAATAGAGGGGAACCACCATCAGCCTCACCAGAGTCCCCAAGAGCAAGGTCGTACTTTTTCAATCACAATAGATGAATTTGAATTTCCAAATTATGTTTTGGAAGGTACTCTTGTTTTTCTCTCAATTATTGAAAGTACATTATTTCATTCTGGTTCAAATCATTCCTTTATTTCCTCCAAGTTTGCAAAGAACTTATAATCAACCGCTAAATTGATAAAAGTTGAGTTATCATTCCAGACTCATGGCATCAGTGTTTAGAAACTATATTATTTACTTTAGTGTGAAAAATATTAATGAAAATCAAGTAGTCATTCCCATGTAAGAGTTTGACATTATAATAGGGATGGAGTTTGCTTATTGATCAAATTCAATAAGCAAGGAAATATCCATAGTCATGAATGGAAAAACTATGGTTATCTTCCGAGGATAAACATCTCAACCAGATATTTGTCTATAAGAACCTCTTATACCCATCATTATGGAGTTTATTGGTGAAGAAGAAGGAAATGAGAGTAAAATGATAGAAAATATCCCCATCGTAGATGAAATCATTAACATATTTCCCGAGGAGTTACCTAGACCTCCCCAAGTAAGATAGGTAGAGTTCTACATTGAACTCATACCTGGGTCTCATCCAATATCAATGACCCCATAGATGATGGAAGATTTAGAGAAGGAGGAATTAGAGAAACCACTCTGATATCTTTTGGGTAAGGGGTTTATCCGACCGAGTGTTTCTCCTTAGGGAGCACCAGTTCACATTGTAAAGAATATGGATGGATCAATGCAGAAATATGTTGATCATAGAGAACTGAATGCTATCACAATGAAGAAAAAATACCCTCTTCAAAGAATTTATTACTTATTAGACCAACATTATGGGGCTCAATTATTAACTAATTTTTTACTTCGATCTGGTTATCATCAATTGATGGTAAAGAAAGAATATATTCCCAAAACTACCATCTGATTAAGATATAAGAATTATGAGTTTGTTTTTATGTCCATCAGACTAACTAATACAACATCTATTTTTATGGATTTGATTAATAGAGTCTTTAAATACTACCTTGGTAACTTTGTGGATGTTATTTATAGATTATATTCTAATATATTCCAAAAGTCACGAGGAGTATGATGTTCAACTAAGGGTTATTTTAGAAACTATATGGAAGGATGTGATTTTTGGAATGTTCAACAAATGTTAATTTTGGTTACAACATGTTTCTTTCTTGGGAACATTGTAACTAATTATGAAATCATAGTTGACCCTCCAAATACAATGGTTGTAGAGGAGTGGCCTCATCCTATAACAATAACTGAGATTCATAGTTTCCTTGGATTAGAATAATATAATAGGAGTTTTGGGAAACAAAATCACAACTTTAAAATCCTATAACCATGTAAACTCAAATAGGGTCATGTTCATCCAGACAAAGTAGTGTGAGGAATGTTTCCAAGAGCTGAAGAAGATATTTCTTACCACATTAGTGTTAACCCTGCCCTCAAGTGGAGAAGGATTCAATAATTTTAGTGATGAATCTTTGAAAGGGATTGGTTTCTTCCTCATGAAAAATTACACAGTCATCGCTTATGCATCTCGAATGTTAAATAATAATGATCAGAACTATCCTAAGCATGATATGGAGCTAGCTGGGGGGGATTTTTGTTCTGATGATTTGGAGGCATTGTCCTTATGGGGAGAAATGTGATATATACATATACCATAAATGTTTGAAGTATATCTTCATACAAAAGTAATTGAACATGAGACAATATAGATGTTTGGAGCTTTTAAAGACTATAATTGTTCAAATCATTATCATCCCATAAGAGAAAACAAAGTTTCTGATGCATTAATTAAGAAAGAACAAGTTTTTATATCCATGATGAGAATTCAAAGAGATGCTTTGACCAATGAGCTAGTAAAGCTGGACATGGGAATTATAAGGGGAGGGACATCATCAACCTATCCCAAGTGATTTTGTAATCGTCATTACTAGAGAAGATCAAGAAATATTAGAAAGAAGATCCATTGTTACAGAAGAAGTTTGAGTTTGTGATGGATGAGAAGTTTCATGTGTTCAATATTATTCAAAAATTCATACTGAAATTTTGTACAAGACTTTGTGTTCCATCAAGTCTGGAAATAAAGAAGGATTTGATGGATTAAGCTCATAGATCTACGTTCTCTATACATCATGCATGTGAAAAAATGTATATAGACCTTCATGATCATTATTGGTGGGATAATATGAAAAAATAGATTGTTGACTACACTTCAAGGTTCCTGGTATGACAAGGGAAGGAAGAGATACAACTTCTTAAAGTGGTATTTCAACAACTACCCATTCCTGCATGGTTGTGGGACATTATCACACCGAACTTTTTCAATGGTCTCCTGAGAACATCAAAATGTAACAATGAAATCTGGTTTATTGTGGACCATATCACCAAGAATTCCCATTTTATCTCCATTTGGGAAGATTTATCTATTGATCAACTTGTGTGTATTTACGTGAAATAAGTGGTAAGGATGTATGATGTTTTACTTTCTATCGTATCAGATCGTGATCCAACATTCACATAAAAATTCTAGAGAAGTCTCCAACATGCTCTGAGTACCAAATTGAATTTCAGTACGTCCAATCACCCCCAAATTGATGTACAATCTAAATGGACTATTCAAATACTAGAGGACATAATGAGAACATACTCAATGGAATTTAAAGGGGGATGGGATCAACATCTTCCTTTAGTTGAGTTCTCTTACAACAACAGCTTTGACTCGATCATTCAAATGGAACCCTATGAAGCTATATATGGGAAGCGATATAAGACAATTACTTGTTGGAATGATGTTGGTGATAGAATGCTTCTTGGAAAAGATCTTGTGCAAGATATGATAGAAAAGGTCAATGCCATCCAGCAACACATTAAAGCTACTTAAAGTCGTCAAAAGAGTTATGATGATAACCATCGAAGGGACATAGATTTTGATGTTGGTGACTATGTCTTTCTTCGAATATCTACTTGGAAGAGAATCATGAGGTATAGGTAGAAAGGGAAGCTCATCCCTTGGTATATTGGACCCTATGAAATCATTGATCACATATGAGCAGTGTCCTATCACCTTGCAGTTCCTCCAAATCTATCACAAGTTCATGATGTCTTCCATGTATCCCTCTTAGTGAAGTACATACCTAACCTTTCACATGTACTAAACCCAAAGGTGGTAAAACGGAAGCATGACCTTTCTTATGAGAAGTAGCTGGTGGAGATCTTGGATCATAGAGAAAAGGTTCTATGCAACAAGACAACATTCCTTGTTAAGGTGTTGTGGAGAAACCAAAAATGTGATGAAGCCACACGGGAACCAGCGGAGTCTATGAAGAAGAAGTACCCACAAATTTTTTCTTCTGATGGTATGAGTTAAAATTTAGGGGACAAAATTTCGTAATGGGGGAAGAATGTAATGACCTGAAATTTTGAATAATATTTGATTCCATTTTTTTTGTATTATTATATACTCAACAAAAATATATCCTATAATTAATGAAGTATGTGTAATTAAACTAATACCATTGGTTTATTACCATTATATGACTGTGAGAGATTATAATCTTTTCGTTATGATTATTTTTTATAAATACAAACGATCATGGTTAATTAGTACAGAAAGAGGAGTTGATGGCCTCATCTAGTAGACTCGGGCCGTACGAATCCCATCAGTCAGAGCTTAGGAAGGAGGTAGAATCTCTAGGATTATCTCTGGAGAAATCCCAATATGAGCTTCAACATTTGAAGGGTGAATGGAATTGCCTCCAGAAGAAATTCAAGATGATATAAATCACCACTTGGGAAATGTGGTTTAAGACACCTCAAGATTCTATCACCGTAGCACACCATACACTTAGGACCTATGCAGGTGTTATAAGAGGCTATGTAACAAGACCTTATTTATGCTGTGTAATCCCTTTATATTAATAATTTTTTTATTTTTATTATGTTAAATTTTAGGATTCCAAATGTTAAAATAAATATACGATGAATTTAGAGAAGTACCATATTATTGGATAATTTTGGAAAAAGGGGATTTTAAATTGTTTTTGTAAAAATTAAATAATTAATAATGTGAAATGATTTTCCGAAAATGGTCTTCTACAGTTGTGATTAGAAAAAAAAATTAGGGGCTAATAAGATCAAATTAATATTTAGTGAATTTTAATGTATGAATAGTTATAATACCGTTATAAAAAGTAATGTGAGAAATAGAATAGAAACCTCACTTAAGAATGTATAAATATAATTTAAAATTCTTGTTTGGTAATGTGATATAATATCATATGAAAATATCTGTTTCTGAAATTATAAGTTAAGTATTATTGTTTTTTTGTGTAAAAAGTGATTTTAGATAAAAATTAGATATCTCATAATTAGAAATTATTTTCCAAAAATGGAGTAAATTTCATAATTCAAAGCATAGATATTAGTTTATGTTGAATTTATTTTATTTTTATAAAATTATTTGTTTTTCAGTAAATCGTAAAAATACAGTTTTAAGTTTCAGTTTGATTAATGACATTATTTATGATGTATTCAAGATGTAATAATTATGTTTGACTATTTAATAGTAATATATGTTATGAGGTGTCCTAATTGTCCAATACCATGGCCATATACCATGGGTATGCCCATGGTTTTTCAAATACCACCAATTAGGTGTCCCTTTGAAATTAATAAATTATTCCCTCACTTTAGATATAAATACCAACCCATTCCTTCATTACATTCATTAAAAATTTATCCTCGATGAATATATGGTATTTTTACCTCCCAAGTAATCCTCAAAAGGTTCCATAAATCTTCCAAATGTCCCAACATTTGAGCTTTTAAAGTTACTCTTCATGGTTAGGGAACCTTTCAGCCTCCTCTTTTATGTCATGAAATCATCTAATTTATGTCTTCTAGTTTCCATATTATTATGTTGGGGTATGTTATTATATTTCATTTTATCATTGAATTTTATTTCATTAATACTAGATACCCTTTCCACTATCATCAACATATTTTTTAGAATTTTATGTGACATTGTTAGGCTGCCGAATTTTTCGTAAAAGAAATCACATCTCCTCTTTTATTTCACGTTTCCTTTACATGTGGTATTTCATTCAAATATCAATAACATGTTCTTATTTTTTTAATTATGTACCCATACTATATTAGTATTTATTTACTAGTTGGTTACCCTTTACCCTCTCTGTTCAATATTTTCTAAATCCATGTCTTATTTTTATTATGCTGCAGAATTTTCGTCTCAAAACCTCTCTCTTTTTCTCAAGAAATTCTCTTATTTTATTTTTTTGAATACTGAAACCTATTTAATTTCACTTGGTACTAATAAATAAAAAATATTGATATATTTTTTTTGGGATAAACAAAAATATAACCCTCACTCCATTTCCATGGGTTATATTTTACATAATGATCTTATTTTTAAGTACTTTTTAAACATCACTATTTTGACATGAATCCAATTTCATTTATTATCTTTCAGTTATTTGTGAAATTTATGATTATGATATATTTTGTTCAAATAAAAATAAAGACATATTAAGTGTTATATTTTATAGCGCTCTAATGTGTTGGGTAACGAATTTAATCCTTAGTGCTGGAATGTTTCATGATACCTTGGTGAATAACCTTGGAATTTTTATGACACCTTGGAGATGAACCATGGTGATATGTTCATGAATGTCGAAATTAAATATTGTATAAATTTTTTTATGTTTTTATTCATGTTATTATTTCAATGATATGGATCTTTATCATTCATTTATTATATCCCCTATGTTCTTATTGATATAGTTCAAGATCACATGTAAACTATTTCACTTGTTTTACTTACTGGGAATTCTACTCACCCTTTTCGTTGATTTATATATCTAGGATATGATATGAAGTAATTATACATAGGATGAACATATGATGAATCCTTACAAGTGGATTACAATAATGGTGTATGTTGTTTCATGTATATTGTTCCTTATTTCCATGACAATAGAATTTAATGATCCTCTATTTGTAAATTTTAAGGAAAAGTTATGTAATAAAAATATTGGATTCCAAAATCCTCATTGGAAATTTTCATTCCTAGTTCATGCATTGAGTTAACAATCTTAAGGAACCTAAGATACATACCATAAATAGATTCATCGGGCTTCTTATTAAAATAATAATAAAATTTATAATATGTATTTAAACATGTTTCATTAACATTAGATGTTCCATTATGAGATATAACAAGAGTATAGAAAATTTCAAAAGCAGAAGAGAAGAAATATATTATATTAAATTCATCTTCAACTAGTGAAATAATAAATAATTCACATCTTTATCATTACAATCACATACTAACATAGTGGTATCACTCAAATAATGTTTTAAAGCATTATGTTTTACAAATTTATCTTCAATGAATATCCAAATATCAAATCCTATACTATTTAAATAAATTTCAATTTCAATTTTCCTTTTAAGGTAAGTTGTTCCACTAAAATAAGGGGATGATTTGTAGAGTTCCCATCAAAATTATTATTATCCATAAAGAATGATATTTGGATAAAATATTCATTTAAGATCATTAAATAAATCTTGGTCACAATAATATTATTTTTTAAATTCCAATGATATCAAATATTGGTCAGAGTGTATAACTACAGAGGCGTGGAGGTGTGAAATAAGTTTCACATAAAATTTATATTTAAAAACAATTAAAAAACTAAATCCCTATATTTTATTATATTTCACATCTATCAAAAAAAGTATAAATATATAATTTTATCACTATAAAAGGATCAAAAAATATTGATCACATATCTATTGAAATAATTAGAAAAATAAATTAACATTTTAAGTAAATATAATTACATCAAACAAAATATATAAAAAACAAAGTCGTGTTGACATTAAAATTAATTTTTTTTAATAAACCTCAAGTAGAAAATAATTAAATTTTAATATCATGAAAATAAAAATAGATAAATAATAATGGTAATTTAACAAGGATTTTATTCTAAAGCTGAGAACTAATCCCATATACTTGGAATTCACTTGTTGTTAATAAGTTTATTGTTAAATATACTAATCCACAACCCAGATTAGATTTTAAATACTGTAATAGAAAATATTTTGTAGGGTAATAGACTCTACCAATGTTATATGTGGGATGAAAAATACAATAGATCACAAAAATTTTATTCCATAGTTGTTAATGGGGATACAAATGAAAATATTTGAGATATTTTCATGTACACTCCAATTTAATATAAGAGAATTTGTTTTAAAAATATAAATATAAATTCAAGAATACAGATTAAAAGGAAATCATAATCAAAAATACAAAGGGAAATGACTTAAGGAGATGTTATGTAGTTCGATCAAAATAGATTTGATTGTCCGGAGTCCTAGAATTTTTCCTTGGAAGGAACTTTGGAATGTTTCATAGTATGTTAGGGAAAATTGATAATTGTTAATATTTATAAAGGATTCATTTTTAGTGTATAATCCATTATTATTCTCTATAAAAGAATATATTTTACATCCATGTACTCATAATTAATTTTTCCCTTCTTAAAAAAATCTTCATCCAAAAGTAAACATTAAAGAAATATCAGCAGGGCATTATGTGAACTAAAAATTTATTATTGATTAAAAAACTAACCATTTGATATATAAAATGATCCAAAATTATGTTATACATGGAAATATTTATTCACATAAAACATGGTTAGTTGAAATGATAACTTAACATGTTTAGGTTTCATGAAAAATAGATGCATATGATTGTTCATTCCCAACATTTCGTTTTGTCCAAATTGATGACGAGTTCAAGATTTAAAAAATGATATAAATCATGATCAATTGCATTTATTAAAAAACAATATACAAGGGATAGAATACTAATAGTAGAGGGTGTATCATCAAATATTCATTATTATTAATTTAAGTAATTATAGAATTATCTTGATGTAATTTTTTATTCATTTATGGATATAAAAATTGAACTGTGTTGTATGATCGTTGGTCTGTAGAAGTCAAAGTACATTCCTTCTAGAATTGAACTACAAATGATGAAAAAATATCAAAATATATTCATAGGAATCTCCATATTCTAGCACGATAAATCCTATCACATTCATTGTTCACCTTTGATCACATCTAAACCCACTTCCAAATCATTCTCATATATCACTCTTGTCATGATAGTGGGTCGAGAAGGAAGAACACCATGAATTATTGGGAGCGTTCATGGAGAAGGGAGATCTATAGGGTGTAAGGGGATTTTTACAATTCATTGTGTACAAACAAAAAAATGAATTTGCTCAATTATAAAATACTATAATTGGGTTTATATAATGATATGTTTAAAACAAATAATTGCAAGACCAACCATTATTGTTATTTAATCCTTATAGACCACCATATCAAATAATAATAATAATAATAATATCTCTCAACATGTTCTTAACATGAGAATTAAATTAAATGTTATATAATCCTTGATATTTAATATTTAATATTTCTCAGTAAACTATTTAAATTGGTCTTCCATTCCTCCAAAATATTAATCGGTCCTAAATATGACTATTTATTTACTATCTATATATATCATTGAATGATTTTCCAAAAAATATATAAATATAATATTCACCTCATAGAAAATAAATATTTATTAAATATTTACGATAGATTATATTCTCACGAATAATAGGTGATGGAAGGAATTTGATCAAGAAAACCTAAATAATTATTAAACAAGAAATGGGAAAAATATTTATTATAATTGATAAATAATAATTAATATTATTATTTTTTATCTATGATTCGAGATACACTAATTGTGTCACCCTCTAGGCATCTTCCTTAGTGTAATAAGGAAAAGCAGCCTAATGTTTATGGTTATCATCTATAAAACTTATAAGGAATTCATATATAAAAATGTTAATGCCATAATGACGCAATATCTCATCCATATACGTATATTTTAATACAATCTCTTAAGCATGATATCTCTAACCAAGCAGGTTACATACTAGTTTTATCAAAATATATGCTCTATGTAACTTTATATGACTTCCCAAAAATTAAACTTTCCTCTAGAAAATCATGTCCATGGATTTATTTATGCTATATAATTTCAATCAAAGGTCCTTATATATTATCATCTGTTAAAGAATAGAAGGGTAAAATAAACTCTCTCATTATTCATTATTGAAATATTACTCGTGATGCACCAGACATATCCTAACTCTATGTGAACATCTATATTCATTGTTTTTATCAATACATATGATTATGTGACTCATAAAAATCATTACTAATAATTTTAATTTCTATGGATCAATACACTTGCCCATACGGAGGAACATTCAGTGAAACATATAAGTGTTGATTTCCAAATGATTGGTCTTGACCGAATAATATCATTCATTGAATATTACTAATGATGTACACCATGATATGGTGTATCAATGTTCTATGATTCTCTACCCATGATAGACAATATTATTTCTGTCCCTCAATAGATATCATCTAGCTATAGAACATATATTTAAGTATAGTGTAACAATACTTCTAGGTTTTCATCATAGTGAGGAATTTCACTGACCTTTTAGTACGAAATCTACTCTTAGGACATTATCACATACTATGATATGAATACGAACAATGCTGATGTAATAATAATTTTTTTAATATTAAAAAAAATTAAGAAAAATTATAATAATGTAAAAATAATATTGTTATTGGGAACCAACTACAACAAACTCCCACATTCACTAGAGAAAACATATAATAACATTCAGTCTTCTAGATCTCAGATGACATTAATGATTCTGTAAATAAAGGCCTATATTCATGGGTTTCACCACATTCTCTTCCATGGGTACCATTCTTACTGAAAATTCACCCCTTTCATAAAAATCACTCAATAGTGGATACATCCAAAGGTTTTTCATTTTTCCATTGGTGTAACCATAGATCCTTTTCAAGTACCACCTTTACAGTATTATTACAATACAATGTGATAGAGTCACTAAAACTATGTACGACATAATTCTCCTAGAAAAATTACCATATCCAAACAACTTCCTTGGCTACATCTAAATCCACTATATAATTAGACAACACTGTAGAATCTGTGACAGCTTGCTACTTTGAACTCTTCCAGCTCACAACTCCTCCATTGGGATAGAAAAAAAATCCTAACTACAAATTCAAATCAATACGATCAGTCTAAAAACTAGCATTAGTATATATCCTAATGACCAACTAGTAATCTCCTCAAAACACCCGGAACATATCCTTAGTTAGTCTTAAAAACATTAGGACAACCATAAATATGGACCAATGATGTTCTATCAGATCGTCTAGATATATACCTATAATTCTAAATGCATAGAAAACATGAAATCTAGTATATAAAATGGAATACATGATTGATCCTAGCACATAAGTGTATGGGTTGTTACTCATACTATATTTCCCATGTTGAGTTTGAGGAAACATTTTATAAGAAATATGTAAACCAAGTGACACTATAACCAATCCCCTATTTTATTATTCCATAATTAATAAATTTATTTTATGTTCCACATATGTTTTTTTATTTCGTCTAAGAAGCCCTTTAGATCTATCTCCATTGATCTGGATCCCAATAATATATGTCACATCACCTAATTCCATTATAGAGAAACACTTTTTTATGAGTATACAATACAATGTAAGACTAGTATGTCATTTCTAATAAGTAAAATTTCATAAACATATACTACTACTATAATTAATTAATTTCAAAGAAACAACTTCTAAACACATGGATCACATTTATTCTTAATGAATCCAATTTCTATTATAGATTCATCAAATAAAATGATCTATAAACAATATTCTTTCATCAATCCATTAATTTATATCTATAACAACAAAATACTTTTGGCATTACTTATAGTGCCAAACCCTTTTCATTGTGTCATATAGACTTCTTCCTGATGGTTCCCATTAATGAATGCAATTTTTACATCCAGATTCCAAATCACATAATCATAGCAAGCTGCTGTTACAAGTAGAATTTTGAGGCATATTAAACTGGAAACTAGTGAAAATATTTCATCAAAGTCAATTTCTAGAAACAATTTAAACCCTATGGATGCTTTCCTTTATTTAGAGGTGTTTGCATCACCTTCAATTTTCCATTTCCTCTTGAATACCCATTTTTATCCAACATGATTTACCTAAATTGGGACATACCCTAGAACTCAAACATTTTATTGATGAAAGGAATTCATTTCATAGTTCATTTCTTCTTCAAATCATGTAGATTCTAAGCTCAATACATATTCTATAAATATATAGGATCATCGTTGTTAAGAAAAAACGTGTCACCATATCCAATGACTAGAAAACTATATCTATCGGGTTTTCATACATTAATTATGCTATTATGAAGAACATGTGTTTTAGAAAGTACATCTTCCATGGGGACCTATGGAATTTTTTCCTATACCGACACTTGTGTATCATTAGAATCAAATTTATTGAATTCAAATTTTCTCCCACTATCCTTTTTTAGGATTTTATCCATCTCATGAAATACACCTTATCCGGTGACCATAAATTTCTTATTTGAGGGGTTGTATTGGTAGAATATGTTTTTCCCTTGGGATTAAATATATAGATAATCATTTTTCCCTTGGGTTCTAGATTTTTTCCTAAGAAGGCCTTAACAAATAACTTCTAAATCCATACACAGGTGCGGGACAAAATGGGATTCTTTATACATAATAGCTTAAAGGTATTCAATTTTCATCTTTAGTTGATACTTAGTATCATGTGTAAGCTTCTGTTAAAATCCATATCCCCAAATTGATAATGGATGATCTTCATGAATCATTATCGACCATACCATTTCTAACAAGGTACAATTCCTCTTTACACTGACACCATTTCACTATGTTGGGTATGTTGTAGTAACTTGAGATAGAATACAAACTCTTGTATTAAGTCAATATGATCATGGTTAATATATTCACTACCTCAATCTGATTGAATCATTATTATATTATTTTCATGTTTATTCTATACATAATTCTTTAATTCCTCAAATTTCTCAAAGTACTCAGACTTTCCTCTCATCATGTAAACATATCAATATATATTCAAATCAATAGTAAAAGTGATGAAGTATGAGTATCCACTTCTATCTTATACTATAAATGGTCCACACACACCCATGTATACCTATCATATAAGCTATGTGGCTCTTTCACCCAATTCACAAAATGGTGGTTCGGTCATTTTTACATGTAAACAAGCATCACCTATTTCAATTGGTTCTAGTTCAGAAGTGTCTCAATAAACTTCCTAAAAGTTCATTTTCAAACTCTACTCATTTAAATGGTTGTTATGGTGATGCTATTGATGGGTGTTATATGATATTGGGTGTATATGAATCGTTATCAATTTCCAATATTTGTTTTTGTAATTTAAGAACATTATTTAAATGAGTCATACCATAATATATGTTGTCTTTGTAAATAAAATAATTTTATTCTCAATCATGAAAATAAACTCATCTACTTATAGGAATGATATATAAATTTTGTTTTTGGTAACCGTAAGTATAGAATACCAGTATTTTAAAACCAGAATTATTCCCACTGGAAATGAAATGTTTTACTACCCAAGGGCTAGGGAAGACATTTTCACACTATTATTAGATCTAAGATACATCTCTCAACAAGAAATATTTCCAAATATACATGGTTCCTTCATTTGGATAAATATATTATAACCCCAATATATATCTAATACCCAATGTGTAGACATTGAAAGATTTCCCCCAATAACAAATGCACATTCATCTTCCCTATACATTTAGGAGCACATCCTCTTATAGTGGACAGGCCTACCACATGCAAAACAGACAACTCCTTTTCATTTCCCAATCTATTAATATATCTCTTCCTAGAAGGACACTACTCAGGAGCTTTAGAGTTATTTTGAATCAAGATACCCATTTCATTTGTTTTTCCATTTCTTTATCACTAGAATGACCAAGAGTTTATTAATCCCCATGTGCTTATCCACATATAGAATCGTGTTAATATGTTGTGAAAGACTATTTTTATTATTACTTTTATTGTAATATAAAACTACATATGTTCTTGGGAAGTGGTGAATGTATGAGATATTTAAACCAATGATCTGGTAATTTAATCCATATTTTGTATAAGAGTTTAATGTATCCAATAATATGGACAACATGAGGCCCATCCCACACATATGCTCCCTGAAAATTTTAATAAATCATTGGAGATGTCTTACCTTTCTTGTCTAACCTTCTATTAATAAGTAACCCGTACATGAGACATCATGGTAAACACATTTTTGTCCTTATGTTTCTTCAAATTCTCATTGGGAATGGATGATAACATGAAATATCAATAATATGTGGAATGATTCAAATATTTCACATAATGTGAAAACTCTTCCTCATTTTCCTCATCAAGAGGAATGTACAGAATATATTCTACCAGTATATATAATTTCTTTTTATGGTGATGGATAACATGAAAGTTTCATTTCCATTCATAGAAATTTGTGATGGTGAGAAGATTATCCTTATTATGTATGGATCACTATGATATGTTTTATTTCATGTTAATATTGTTTCTACAAATAAGATGTGTAGAATTTTAGTACTTTAACAGATAATATTTAGGTAAATAAATAAATGATAAATTTATATGTAACAGAATATTTTATCGAAACCCAATAGCCCTCATCATTGTTGTTGGGATATCATGTTTCTTATACATTAAAAAGGAAAGGATCAATATCCCCTTATCATTACACCAACATTGATGCTTAATGAACATGGATGGTTTATTGATAGATCTAATATTTTACACATTTTTTATGTATTTAAATTGTTTTAAGCATCCCAAATAATCAATTTGAGCTTATATGAATCAATTTTGGATTTTATTATGTGTTTGGAGCAAAATGGTGAGAAATGCATAATTCTGGATTTTAGATAGATTTTTACATCAATTGTATTTTAGTCATTAAATGAAAAATAAAAATAAAATTTTTTTGATTCACATTTTTTAGACTCCTGATATTATTTCCTTCAACTTTGTCTTCTGGACCGGGAGCTAATTCGGCCATCTAAAGGGCCTAACAATTAACTGAATTTGGACATTTTCCCGGGCAGATAGCGTGGACCCCACCAACGTAACAGAACCCAAACTCGGCCTACACACATCCAAATGATTTGTTTCCACTTGGGATAGCACTACTATAAATTGGGCCGGCTCTAAAACCAATATGGTTAATTTTGGAAGTCATTAAGGATTAAATTTAATGACATACGTTTGGAGAAACCTTCCTTGAAGTTTCTTCCAGAAACATAAGCTTTCAATGAAAAATACATAACTCTTTCATCCAGGTTCCCAATGCTCTAAAATTTGGAGTGTGAACAGCCAACACATTTAGAAAAAACATTGAACAAGGATTCCATGTGTGGATCGGCAATTTAAGGGTCCAACCATGTGAAACATTTCTAGGGACATAAATCTTCCTATAAAAGGAGGTCCTCCCCTCCTTCCAATCCATCAGCTCGACACCCACAGCCAAGGAGGGATTTCATCGGGGCATGGGCCGATGATTCTTCTCTATTACCCCTCATTACTTATTTTTATTTTATTTTTATTTTAGTTTTATTTTAGTTTTATTTTAGTTTTATTTTCATTTGTAATTTAGATTTTTTATAAAATTCATGCATTGTTTTTATTTCTATGTCCACCCATCCACCGTGTTTTCTTCTTCATCTTTTCTCCTTATTTTATTCTTCTATTCATCTCATATTATCCACTGTTACCTCTTACCCAAAAATATGAGGGGTTAGCCCAAGAATTGGACTAGGGGAGGTATGTAGCAATTTCAATTATTTGGTGCATAAATTCCTATGTTTTATTAAGTTTGTGATGAGCATGAGTGATGTTCACGGGTGTGGCGATCGTCCACCATGGCACTAATCTCAAACTCATTTATATTAATTTATTAAATCTTTCCCCACCCCTTATACTTGATATAATCTCTTCATACAATATAGTTGAGCCATTCACTGGTTGAAATGGCATATGATGGAGCCAGGTCTTGGAAGATGTCACACTTTCGATCGAGGTGTGCCATCAACCTTGATTATAAGAGGAAGTGAAGTTAAGATAGTTAAATGCATTCAATATTTCACACCAATAAATAAAATAATATTATTTCATTAATGAGACCTCATAATTTAATTATCAAAATTAATTTAAATACCAAAAAGTAGAATGATGAAACCCACAAACCCACCCATAAAGGCCAATTTCATTCTCAATTAATTGCATTTTTTCATTGCATGTTTTTTTCTATTTTATTTAATTAAATTTTATTCCATTCATAGATAAAATAAAAACAACCAAAAGAAGTAATTTATTTAAATTAGATTATGTGAGTAAACAACTGAAAAGACTACTCAAGAGAGACGACCCTGGTCAGCCTCTAGATGCACTAAGAAAATTAAATTGTTTTTGCCATGCCCTACGAAAGGTGTGCAACAAAACTGGCGCCATTTCTGGGGAGCTAATTTTTTGTTTACATTACTTTTTATATTTTAAAATTTTAGATAGTTTCCATTTCTTTAAAAAAAGAATCTGAATTTTGTTTTCATGATGCATTCAAATTAAAATTATTCTGCATGGAATAATTACTCACAAGTGTAAGAGGAAGAAATAGAAAAAACTGAGGAGGCCCCCCAATGAAGAGCAAATGCACTTATGATAATGGTCAAGCATTTGGAAGGAGGCATAGCAACAAGGATCTCACTGGAAGATTGTATGGCTATAGTCGATGAACACCAAGTTGACTTAAAAAGATTCATGGCCAAGAAGGAAGTTCTAATAGTCTTTCTAGATTTCACTGAAGACATCCATCAAGTCGAATACAAGATCAAAGTGGAGGAGCCTGACTACCTACCTCCATTCAGTGAAGATAAACTCCAAGAGTCACATTGAATTGAATATGATATTAATGTCGAACCAACTGAGGAAGAGGATACAATATTAAATTAAAACTCCATTAATTTTATTGAAAATATTTTGAGTATCACCCCTAATAGTTTTTGAATTTTCAGATTCGATCATCTCATATTATTCCGTGGAGAATGAAGAGGGAAAAGAAAATTCACCTGTTGAGGAACATTTAGAGCTCCCTAAACACACTGAATATTTACTAGAGGGAGCACAAGAAGGGAAAGAGAATGTTGCAAAAGTAGCAACAAATGTAGAGGAGCATTTGTACTTCATCCTACCCCCGCCATGCAAGCTATAACACATTGCGATGGGGGTGGATGTGGTGTACTCTATCAATAGATTCATCTTAAATAAGAACAAAGAACTATAATCTAGGAAGAGCCAAATGTGGTGGTTCAAATCAAATAAGCTTCACCCCCCAACAGATTATGGATAAAAGCTGGTACTTCCCTTTAGAGGTAGTAAAAGAAGCCAGGGCCCACATGGGGGATCATAACAATACTTATCTTTACTTTAATTCTAGGAATTTAGATTTTAATTTCATTTCTTAATAAATAATTCACCATGCGGCCCCTCACTCTTTCCATTTTGAGCTTAAATGAAATGATCTATGTGATTAATTGATTAATTTTCTTTTGTAGGATCATGAAGGTCTATGGAAGCCCCAAACATTGAAGTATGAGGATCAAAGATTTTTTTAAAGGGGAGATCATTTTCATTGTCTATATTTTTAAATCAATACATTTTTCTCCAAAAAACATTTTATTAACATTTAAAGATAATATTGCATGCCCATACTTGAATTAATGTTTTACTCGACTTATCTAGGAGACTTGAGATTCTTTGGAACCCTGTGATTCCATGTTTTAGTTTTCAATGGTTATATGATTAAAAGATTTAAATGTATAATTGAATTTTTAAATATGAAGCATAGATAATGAAATGATGACTCATGATTTGAAGGAATTAATTAATTCATGTAAATGAAATTTCTTTACCATCTTTCATGCTTTTAATTTCTGAAATTCTTGTGAATTGATTTGTTATTATTAGTCATGCCATGAGTTATTGTCCAATGTTATATTTCTTATTCCTGAGAGGATTTCTAGACCATGTACTTCATATTTATTCTTGAGCATATTTCTTGAGTGATCTTGGGACATGTCACCGACCAGAACATGCATTTGAACTTGTCGAAGATATAACTATGCAAAAACATATTTAAAATGATTGAGGAACCTTTTAAAAAGCCTTTATCCTTAAAATACCTCCTTTACATCAATCCTTATTTTATCCCATAGAGATAATGAATTACCTTTATAAGGATGATCCATGATTCAATCCATTTTTATACATTCCTTCCTTACTCTTGGTATTTGCATGATATTTTAAAGTTAAACTATTGGGGTAAGGGGAATCATGGTGGAGAGGATGATACACAATGTAAGGAAGAAGTGTGGGGGTGTTATTGTGGTAATTGTAAAAGGTTGTTAAATCATTTATTATACTCTATTGTTTCCCCTCTTTAATTGAAAAAAATGAAAAAAATATCCAAAAAGAAAAAGAAAAAATGGGTTGTGATTTGGCAGAACCACAAATCACCATTTTCTAGACTAACGATCATATGATCGTATGTGGTTAGGTGATTTATGAGAGGTTTCATCTAATCATAACATTGCAAAAACTAAAAAAATTACAAAACAAAAAAACTCAAGATGGTGTAAAAATCATTCATTATGCATAATTTGATCATGACCTTACTTTGAGTTTTGGGGGAAGTGGGTGTTGGTACACTAAAGGGGATAATTTCATTACACTTTTAATTTTAATATCATGCATTGAATTCCAGAGATAAACCTCCTCTTTGAGCCTTAATTTTTAGAACATAAAATCCTACCAACATTAAGCCTCAGATTCATTTAAACGTTTATTGAAAAGTCCCCATGATTTTATGTTCCTTTTTTCTTTACAAAGTGGAGAAAGCAGTTCTTTTACAAGCTTATGAATAAGGTTCTTATTATAATTATATGAGTATAACTCTAATTGAATTTTATCATGAGATATGAGATGAAAAATTTAAAGGTGAGGTAAATCATGATGTGGAATGCTTAATAATAATTAATTGAAATGTTTGAATGAATGAGAGAAGAAGTTCCATTTTTTTCAAAGCGAAAAAGTAAAATACATGATTTAATTATTTCATTGAAAATGGGAAATTAAATTGATATTTTATGTGGATTTTTAATCATTGATTTGACATTGAAAATTATTAAATTTTATTACTTTGGAATTTGAATATTGGTAACATTGGTGTCCTCTCAATTCCTTGTTGAGATTTTATACTTGAGAAAAAATAGAGTTTAAGTGTGTGGGAATTTATAGATCTATTATTTTATAAATTTTTTTTATATATTCAATTTTTTTTATCATCCCAAATAATCAATTTGATCTTATATGAATCAATTTTGATTCATGATGTGTTTTGTGCAAAATGGTGAAAAACACATAATTCGGGATTTTAGACATATTTTTACATCATGGGTATTTAAGTCATTTCAGGAAAAATATAAATCTAAATTTTGTGATTAAAATTTTGTTAGAATCCTGATTTTATTTCCGTCAACTTTTTCTTCTGTACCTGGAGCTGATTCGGCCATCTAAAGGGCCTATAAATTTATTGAATTGGACATTTATTCGGGCAGACAGCGTGGACCCCACCACCATAACAGAACCCAAACTCAGCTTACACACATCCACATGATACATGTCCTCCTGGGATATCATGAACTTAGATAGGGTCATCTTTAAAACAAATTTTGGGGAGTTGTGAAGTCCTTAAAGCAGCTATTGAATGAAATACACTTGGAGGTACCTTCCTAGAAGCTTCGTCCAGAAACATAATCCTTCAATGAAAAATACATAACTCCTTCATCCGGGTTCCCAATGCACTAAAATTTGGAGGGTAAACGACCAATATATTTATGAACAACATTGAAGAAGGGGTCCATGTGTGGATTGACAATTTAAGGGTCCAACCATGCGAAAACATTTGGGGGAACGAAATCTTCCTAAAAAATGAGTTCCTCCCCTCCGTCCAATCCATCAGCTCGACACCAACAACCAAGAAGGGATCCCACCGGGGCATGGGCCAGTGCTTCTTCTCTATTCCCCCCCTCATTTCTTATTTTTATTTTAGTTATATTTTAGATTCATTTTAGTTTTATTTTCAATTAAAATTTATATTTCTAATAAATTCATCTATTGTTTTTGTTTATGTGTCCACCCATCCACCCTGTTTTCATCTTCATATTTTCTACTTATTTCCTTCTTTTATTCTTCTCATATTATCCACCATGACCTCTTACCCTCAAATATGAGGTTTTAACCCAATACTTTTCCTGGGGGAGGTATGTGGCATTTTCAATTATTTTGTGCTTAAATTCATATGTTTTATTATGTATGTGATGAGTAAGAGTGATATGAACGGTTGTGGTGATCATCCACCAAGACACTAATCTCAAACAAATTGATATTTTTTATTAAATCTTTTCCCTGCTTTCTACTGGATACAAGCTCTTCATACGATGGAGTTGATCCATTCAGTGGTTGAAATGGCATACGATGGAGCCAGGTCTTAGAAGATGTCACACACTTGATCGAGTTGTGCCATCAACCTTGATTATAGAAGGATGTGATGTTATGATTGTTAAATTCATTCAAGATTTCACACCAACAAATAAAAGAATAGTAATTCATGAATGAGATCTCATAATTGAGTTATAAAACTTAATTTAAATACCAACAAGGAGAGTTTTAAAACCCACAAACCAACCCATAAAGGCAAAGTTCAGCCTCTATGATGCACTAGGAAAATTAAATTTCTTTTTTCCACGCCCAATGACAGGCCTTTGAAAAAATTGGCGCTGTTTCTGGGGAGATAATTTTTTGTTTACATTACTTTATATATTTTAAAATTTTAGATAGATTCAATTTTTATAAAAAAAAATCTGCAATTTTTTTTCCATGATGCATTCAAATTCAAATTATTCTGCATGGAACAGTTACTCACAAGTGCAGGATAAAGAAACAGACTACACTTAGGAGGCCCTCCAATGAAGAGATGATGCACTTATGATAATAGAAAAGCAGTTTGAAAGAGTTATAGTAACATGGATCTCACTAGAAGATTTAATGGCCATGGTCGATGAACTCAAAGTTTACTTAAAAAGATTCTAGGCCACGAAAGAAGTGCCAATAGTATTTATGGATTTCACTGAAGACATCCATGAAGTTGAATCCAAGATCGAAGTGGAGGAGACTGACTACATAACTCCATTCAGTGAAGATCAACTCTAAGAGGCACATTCAATTGAATATGAGATTAAAGGTGAACTGACACAGGGAGATGATACAATCTTAAACTCAAACTCTTTTAATTTTATTTAAAATAATTTGAGTATAACCCCAAATAGTTTTGAATTTATAGATTTGGCCATATCATATTATTCCTTGGAGGATAATGAGGGAAAATAAATTTCACGTATTGAGGAACATTTAGAGCTCCCTAAACACATTTAATATTTACTAGAGGGAGCACAAGAAGGGAAAGATAATGTTGCACAAGTACCAACAACTGTGGAGGAGGATTTGTACATCATCCTACCGCCCTCCATGCAAGATGTACCACATTGCAAAGGGGTGGATCTTGGGTACTCTATCCATAGATTCCTCCTCAACAAGAACAAAGAACTGCAAGTTGGGAGGAGCCACTTGTGGTGGTTCAAATCAAAGAAGCTTCATCCACCAACAGATTGTGGATAAAAGCTGGTACTTGCCCTCTAGAGGCAGTAAAAGAATCAAGGGCCCACTTGGGGGATCATACAAAGATTTATCTTTACATGAATTCTAGGAATTTTAATTTTAATTTCATTTCTTAAGAAATAATTTAGCATGCGGCCCCTCCCTCTTTCCATTTCGAGATTAAATGAAACGATCAATGTGATTAATTGATTAATTTTATTTTTTAGGATCATGAAAGTCGATGGAAGCCCAAAACATTGAAGGATGAGGACTGGAGATTTATTTTCTAAAGGGAGATCATTTTCATTTTCTATCTTTTTAATTCCACACATTTTTCTCCAAAAGCATTTTTTTATCATTAAAGATAAAATTTCATGCCCATACTTGAATTCATGTTTTACTCGACTTATATATGAGAAATGAGTTTCTTGGGAACACAGTGATTCCATGATTTATATTTCAATGTTTATATGATTAAAATATTTAAATGTTGAATTTAATATTATGAAATGAAGCATAGATATTGAAATTATGACTCATGATTTGAAGGAATTAATTAATTCATGTAAATGAATTTTCCCTACCATCTTTCATTCTTTGAATTACTAAAATTCATGTGAATTTATTTGTTATTAATATTCATGCCATGAGTGATTGTCCAATGTTATATTTCTCATTCCTGAGTGGATTTCTAGACCAAGTACTTCGTATTTATTCTTGAGCATATTTCCTGAGTGATATTGGGACATGTCACCGATGAGAACGTGCATTTGAACTTGTCGAAGATATGACTGTGAAAAAACATATTTAAAATGATTTAGACACCTTTTGAAAAGCCCTTATACTTAAAATACCACCTTTACATCAATGTTTCTTTTAACCCATAGAGACCATGAATGACCTTTATAGGGATGAGCCATGTTTTCAAGCCATTATTATCCATTCCAACCTTACTCTTGGTATTTTCATGATTTTTTAATGTTAAAGTGTTGGGTTAAAGGGAATCAAGGTGGAAAGGATGATACACAATGTAAGGAAGAATTCTGGGGTTGTTATTGTGGGAATTGTAAAAGGTTTTGCAATCGTTTATTATGCTCTATTGTTTTCCACTCTTGAATTGAAAAAATGACAAAAATGAAAAAAGATCCAAAAAAATAAAAAATGGGATGTGATATGGGAGAACCAAAAATCACAATTTTCTTGACCGATGATCTTATGATCTAATGTGTTTTAGTGATGGATGTGAGGTTTTATCAAATCATAACTTTCGAAAAAAGAAATAAATCAAGAGGGTGCACAAATCATTCATTAAGCACAATTTGATCATTACCTTACATTGAGATTTGGGGGAAGTGGGTGTTGGTAAATTAAAGGGGATAATTTCATTACACTTTTAATTTTAGTATCATTCTTTTTACATCAGAGATAAACCTCCTCCTTGAGCCTTAGTTTTTAAAACATAAAATCCTACCAACCTTAAGCCTCAGAGTCATTTAAACTTTTATTGAAAAGTCCTCATGATGTTATGTTCCTTTGTCTTTACAAAGTGGAGAAAGTAGTTCATTTACAAGATTCTGAATAAGGTGCATGTTCTCATTATATGAATATAACTCTACTTGAATTTTATCATGAGAGATGAGAGGATAAAATCAAAGGTGAGGTAAATCATGATGTGGCATGCGTAATAATAATGAATTGAGAAGCTTGAATGAAAGAGAGATGAAGTTCCATTTCATTCAATGGGGAAATGTAAAATACATTATTTAATTATTTCTTTGAAAATGGGAAATTAAATTGATACTTTATGTGGATTTTTTAATATTTTATTTTACATTGATAATTATTAAATTTTATTACGTTGGAATTTGAATATTGGTAACATTGGTGTCCTCTAAATTCCATGTTGAGATTTTATAGTTGTGGAAAAGCAGAGTTTAAGTATGGGGGAATTGATAGATCTATTATTTTCCACATTTTTTGTATGTATTACAATTATTTTAAACATCCCAAATAATCAATTTGAGCTTATATGAATCAATTTTGGATTTATGATGTGATTTGAGAAAAATGGTGAAAACGCATAATTTAGGATTTTAGATAGATTTTTACATCAATTGTATTTTAGTCATTTCATGAAAATTATAAATCCAAATATTGTGATTAAAATTCTGCTAGAATTCTGATTTTATTTCTGTTAACTTTGTCATCTGGACCTGGAGCTGATCTGACCATCTAAAGGGACTAATAATTCATTGAATTGGACATTTTTCCATGAGGATAGCATGGACCCCACCACCGTAACAGAACCCGATCTCGGCCTACAAACATCTCAATGATGATTTTTCATATGGGATAACACGAAAATAGATAGGGCTGGCTCTACAAAAAAATTGTGGGAGTTGTGAAGTCATTAAGGCGGCCATTGAATGACATACTTTGGAGCAACCTTCCTGGAAGCTTCATCCAGAAACATAAGTCCTCAATGAAAAATACATAACTCCTTCATCCGGGTTACTAATGCACTAAAATTTTGACGGTGAGAAGACAACACATTTATAAACATCACTGAAGAATGGGTCTACACATGGATCATCCGTTTGAGGTCCCAACCACGTGAAATTTTTCGGGGGATAGAAATATGCCTATAAAAGGAGGTCCTCCCCTCCTTCCAATCCATCAGCTCGACACCCACAGACAGGGAAGGATATGACTAGGGCACGGGCCACTGCTTCTTCTCTATTCTCCCCTCATTTATTATTTTTATTTTAGTTTTACTTTCAATTTTAATTCAGATTTTTAATAAAAATCATGCATTGTTTTTATTTTTGTGTCCACCCATCCACCAAGTTTTCTTCTTCATCTTTTCCCGTTCTTTTATTATTTTATTATTCTCATTTTATCCACTGTGACCTCATACCCTCAAATTTTCGGGGTTAACCCGAGACTTGTCCCGGGGGAGGTATGATGCAATTTCAATTATTCTGTGCTTAAATTCCTATGTTTTATTAAGTTTGTGATGAGCAAGAGTGATGTGCACGGTTTTGGTGATCGTCCACCACGACACTAATCTCAAACTCATTTATATTATTTTATATAATATTTCCCCTCCATTATACGAGATACAAGCTCTTCATATGATGTATTTGAGCCATTCAGTGGCTAAAATGGCATACGATGGAGCCAGGTCTTGGAAGATGTCACACTCTCGATCGAGGTGTGCCATCAACCGTGATTATAAGAGGAGGTGAAGTTATGATTTTTAAATTCATTAAATATTTCACACCAATAAATAAAAAAATATTAGTTCATGAATGAGATCTCATAATTGAATTATCAAAATTAATTTATATACCAATACGGAGAATGATGAAACCATCAAACCCACCCATAAAGGCAAAGTTCATTCAAAATTAATTGCATTTTTTCATTGCATGTTGTTTTATCTTTTATTTTAATTAAATTGTATTCCATTCCTAGATAAAATAAAAACAAACAAAAGAAGCTATTTAGGTAAATTAGATTAAGTGACTGAACAAATGAAAAGGCTCCTCAAGAGAGATGAACCTGGTCAGCCTCTATGCTGCACTAGGAAAATTAAATTTCTTTTTCCACACCCTACGATAGGTGTGTGAAAAAACTGGCACCATTTCTGAGGGGATAATTTTTTGATTACATTACTTTTTCTATTTTAAAATTTTAGATAGTTTACATTTAAAAAAAATCTGAAATTTTGTTTCCATGATGCATTCAAATTCAAATTATTCTGCATGGAACAATTAATCATAGGTGCAGGAGGAAGAAACATACTACACTGAGGAGGCCCCCAATGAAGAGTTGATGAGCTTATGATGATGGTCATGCTGGTGGAAAGAGTCATAGCAACATGGATCTCACTGGAATAAATGATGGAAGTGGTCAATGAACTCAAAGTTGACTTAAAAATATTCAAAGACTAGAAGGATGTGACACTAGTCTTTCCAGTTTTCACTGAAGACATCCATGAAGTCGAATCCAAGATCGAAGTGGAGGAGCCCGACTAACTACCTCCATTCTATGAAGATTTACTCCAAGTGGAACATTCAATTGAAGATGAGATTAAAGTCGAACCGACTCAGGGTGATGATACAATCTTAAACTCAAACTCTTTTAATTTTCTTGAAAATAATTTGAGTATCACCCCTAATAGTTTTGAATTTTCAGATTTTGCCATCTCATATTATGCAATGGAGGATGATGAGGGAAATGGAATTTCACCTATTGAGGAACATTTAGAGATCCCTAAACACACTGAATATTTACTAGAGGGAGCACAAGAAGGGAAAGAGAATGTTGAAAAGGTAGAAACAAATGTGGAGGAGGATTTGAACTTCATTATACCCCCTCCATGCAAGTTGTACCATATTACGAAGGGGTTTGATCTCGTGTACTCTATCCATAGAGTCCTCCTCAATAAGAACAAAGAACTGCAAGCTGGGAAGATAAAAATGTGGTGGTTCAAATCAAAGAAGCTTCATCCACCAACAGATTATGGATAAAATCTTGTACTGCCCTTTGGAGGCAGCATTAAAATCCAGGACCCACTAGGGGGATCATACCAAGATTTATCTTTACATGGATTCTAGGAATTTAGATTTTAATTTCATTTCTTATGAAATAATTTAGCATGCGGCCCCATCTCTCTTTCTATTTTGAGCCTAAATTAAATGACCTATGTGATTAATTGATTAATTTTCTATTGTAGGATCATGAAGGTCGATAAAAGCCCAAAACCTTGAAGGATGAGGACTGGAGCTTTATTTTCAAAAGAGAGATCATTTTCATTTTCTATATTTTTAATTCCATAACTTTTTCTCCAAAAACATTTTTTTTGAGATTTAAAGGTAAAATTTCATGGCCATACTTGAATTCATGTTTTACTCAACTTATCTAGGATACATGAGTTTCTTAGGAGCCCAGTGATTCCATGTTTTATATTTCATTGTTTATATGATTAAAATATTTAAATATAGAATTTAATTTTTAAATATCAAGCATAGTTATTGAAATGATGACTCATGATTTGAAGGAATTAATTAATTCATGTAAATGAAATTTCTCTACCATATTTCATGATTTTCATTTCTGAAATTCATGTGAATTGATTTGTTCTTATTATTCATGCCATGAGTGATCATGGGATATGTCACAGACCATAACGTTCATTTGAACTTTTCAAAGTTATGACTGTGCAAAAACATATTTAAAATGATTGAGGAACCTTTTGAAAATCCCTTATCTTTAAAATACTACATTTACATCAATCATTTTTATAAACCTTAGTGACCATGAATGACCTTTTTAGGGATGAGCCTTATTTCAAGCCATTTTTATCCATTCCTACCTTACACATTATAAGGCCCCAGCCTTAAACCTTACTTAATATTGAATTAAATGAGTAATTCACATTGAGGATCTTTTCAGGTTTAGAGTTTTAGAGAATTAGGACATAACTATTACATCTCAAAAGATTACAAAGTAGACACTTCTACTGAGTTTCCATAGAATAAAAAAACTCTTATGAAGAAACATGTCTAGTTCCATGTTTTAGGTATCATGACATTCCCTTGATCCCATCCTTGACCCTACTCCGCCTTAAGTCCTGCGAAAAACATTTAAAAAAACTTGGGATGAGCATAAAAAGATTAGTAAGGGATATATGAAGAATGAAAACTGTTAGTTTTTCAAAACAAAGAGTAAACCATGTATACTTTATCAAAGTAATACTTTTCACCTTTTCGAAGTAGTAAAAACTCTTCACTGAATAAAAGTTCATTACTTGCCCTTCTGTAACCAAAAGATTTCCATAAACCCCATATAAAGATCACATAACATATAAAGGTAACTTGGGACATAAACATACTTAAGTGGAATAACCATAAGGTCGACTTCGACACATATCACTTAATGGAATAGCCATTCGGCCAACTTCCATACATACTTAATGAAATAGCCATACGGCCGACTTCCATACCCAATGCATTGGAGGTTATAACGTAACCACTCGTCCTGGTATTCACGGCACCACCCGTCATATGGTTTATCATGTAACCACTCGTAAAATGTCCAAGTACCATCATTACACATAAAATATTGAAAATATATACATTTAGATAACAAAATTTCATTTTCAACCACAATAAGTAATTCCCAGATATTGAATTAATCAATCCATTTTCGAAAACCATTTAAAAGAGATTTTTGAATCAAAGTGTCCTATACCACTTTGAAGATTATAATGGAAATATAATTTTAAAACATTAATGTCCATATAAATAAATATTGAAAACCATTTTGAAAACATAGACATTAAAGATAAAGATTTAGAATAATAAATCTTTAAAACATTTAAGACGATATTTTTGTTAAATAGTTTTTAACAAAATGAGAGACTCTTGAATACAAATAGTAGTGGAATAACATTTAATCCGAACTTTATAATATCATAAGAATAAAGGGATTCATGATATAATATGTCAAAGGACATTATACACACCATATAAGAGTGAATTGGTGCATAACATCAATGAAGTCTCAAAAGAAATGTAAAATGAGATGAAATCCATTATAAAGAAGGTATCCTTATATTAAGGATAAATCAATCTCATAATTATTTGTGAAAAATATAAATACACCCAATACAAGTGGATATTATTTTTAATACAATCAGAGGTTATTCACACATATTCATAGTATGACATATTCAATAACTACATGTTGAACCCAAAGAAATCGAAATTGGGTTAAGAAGTTACCTTGCAAAAATATGACAGCGTAACGGCGTCACTACAAAATTAATAAAATGGGTTGATGAGAGATAAAAAGGGTATCTCATCACTTGGACATAAAATTTACATCAATAAGGATATGTGAGGACATATCCCAACATAACAATATGTGAATTAAAAGACCCAACAAAAGAAGTCTTTTAAAAAGAGGAGGGTGAAAGGTTCCCTTACCGACATGGGTATATTTCGAGACATGCGCCCCGTGAAAGAAGGAAAATACAACATTGATGTAAATACTCATAAATGAGAGTATATTACACAATGGGTAAAATAATGGGCAGTACATAAAACACTCAATGGAAATTGTGGAAAATGTAGCATAAATCTCACGGGAATAAAAGTGAGATGAAAAATCCCTTATGAAAACTCGGCAGCCTAATGGCGCCACATAAAACTTACAAAAATGGATTGATGAGATCAAATAGGGTATCTCATCATGTTAACATAATGTTTACAGAAATATGAATATAAAAGAACATCCCCCAACATAACAAAGAGGATCTTAAAAGAAGTGACATAAAGGAGAGTACTTGTAAAGAAAGAGAGAGGTTAGATCTCTTACGAAAATTCACAGCATAACGGCACCACTCAAAACATTCAAAATTGTTTGATGAGAGAGAATAGGGTCTCTCCTCATATGAACATAAAAATTACAGTAGGAGTAATATAAAATAACACCCCAATCATAATAAATATGAACTTAAAAGGAATGACATAAAAGATTGTACTTAAAAAGAAAGAGAGGAGTAGGATCCCTTACCTCGGGTCCGACTTGACTCGATCATTATTTAATCTCCTGAATAATAAACTTGAGTTAATGTCTACTTGATTAAGAACCTTTTTCAAGTTCATTATTACTTTTATATCACTTATTATCATATTATAAACATTATGTAATCATTTAAGTTAATAATGCTTGTTTTGTCGATATTTGGTTCTTAAGTTGAAAGTGGACTTCTTACAATTACATGTTGTTCGTGTGATCAAAGATTCTTTATATCCAGAATGAAATTCCTGATTTAGATATCATATATATCATATATATCCATCATATACATGTATTTATAATATTACATAATCATTTATAGGTATGAAATGAAATGCACCGTTCATGGAGACGGTAAGTCGTACGTACGCATGAACGCTACTTTCATTTCTTTGTCATATTAATGGAATTAAAACTAAATGATAGGTATGTATATTTTAAGTCCAGAATTATATTCATCATTTAGATGTATCATTCATCATATATATCCATTATATACATGTAATTTTAATAGTTCATTACATTTGGGGATAAGAAATTAAATGCACCGTTCATGGAGACGGTAAGTCGTACGTACGCATGAACGCTACATTAATTTCTATCTCATACATTAATGGAAAGAAATAATAATGATATAGAGGTATATTATAATTACAGTATAACATCATATATAATAACTTTAAATCCATCCTTTATACGTCCCACATATGGCATTAACAAATCACATCACTTTGAGGGGGCGGTAGTCCGCACTTCCTTAAATGAAGATATCACGTTTACCCATAATGGAAACCATAAAGGTATGCCAAAAATGAAACATACAGAAGCTTAAGTAAAACATAAACATATTATATATCATATATAAATATAGTGGCATCTTAATGGCAACCTTTGAAGGTTCTAGAAGAATGTTGAACAATCATCGTTTCGGGAGGCAGAAATTCGCCATCCACGGAAATAGTATGTTCTTTAACCATTAGATGCAGGTGTGTGTAATTGTAGCTCGAAACCTTCTTATAACAACATCCTAGTATATTTGAGACACTGTATTTGTTACAAAATAAATTAATAAAAAGTGTTTAGGGGGTTGGAGAAGCAAAATAAAACAAAAGGACTCAAGTGAAGACATTACCTTAAAATCGGGTAACTCTCTTTGGTTTGAGCTCAAAGGCTTCCTTGGGAAGACTTCTGCCCAAAGTGAGGCTTCAAGAAGTAATAGAGGGAAGTGTAGAGACAAAATGGGAAGGGGTTGGCCGAGCCAAAGGCTTTGGGAGTGTGGGTAAGGAGGTAGAGGTGGGGGCCTTTTATAAGAGAAGAGGAGGGGCACTCTTGGAAAGTAAAGAAAAGTCACTTTATTTTAAAATGATATTCGGATTTAAGAGGTTCCACATTGATATAATTCTAGGATAAGGTGATAAGGGTTCTAAATACACTAATCCATTAGTTTTTGGACATGTTTAAGTCATAGATATTACATTATCTTTCCATTTTATTTAAATCGTTAAATAATGAGGTCATCGCCGCATCATTAAGATTTCATAAATAATTTAATTTATTTAACGTCTAAAAATTATAAAAAAAATACTATGATGTAGGAAATCGTTTTAGCTTTCCAATTACTATTTATAGACAAATTATGACTTGTATAACCCCATGTAAAAATTATTTTAGTAAAACATCTCATGTTTGTTTCATTTTTACTTTAACATTAAATTAAAAGGTATTTATGTCATTTTCCAACCAAAGTGGCTCCATGGGGTCCCCAAGTTGACCCAGGGATTTTTTTGGTCGGCCATGACACATAAAATGGGGGTAGGACATGAGTCTTGGTCATTTTGTTTTATTAAAACATTATTTTTACCTTAAACTACACTAATTACTTCTAATCGCGATTAAGAACTTAAAAGTTACTATTCACCTAAAAATTATTTTAATCTCATTGAACCATATTTTAATTCTTAATGACAACCATGTATGTCGGATTTTTTAAATTCAAAACACAGAAGTGGTAAAATTTCATTTAAACGAAAAATCAGTTTTTATAAGAACCACTTAGTGGTTTCACTATTCATCAAAAATTGAAGTTTTTCAGTAAAATCCCAAAAATTAACCCTAAGTTATATTTGATATTCCGAATTCAAAAATGAAGCCTATTTTACAAAATTCAAAACATATAATTCACATTAATTAATTTAATAATTAATTCCCGCAGTCAGAGCAAATAGCGTTTTTTATGAAACAATAAGTATCAAAATATTGACACTAGTTTAAGTCTGATTTCAAAGTGAAATTAATTCCAACGACCACTATTGGATTTAATGGTAAAAATATATTCTATTTTCACTTTAAAACCAATTCAAAAGATAATCTAATCATATAAATAAATTACATTAAAAAGAGGTTTTGAATTAAAATACAACATTTTACACTATTCATTAAAAAATTGAACTTTCTCGGAAAGATACCAAAAATTTACACAAATTAAATTTTGATGTCCCGATTATAAAGAAGAGTTTTATTTGGTCCAATAGAATTTATAAGAGTTAAAAAAACTATATTTAATGACAGTTCGCCATCAAAAGGCGATAAGTGAACCTATAGTGAAAACTAGGGCATATACGCCTAAAATTGAATTCTTTCCGTATTTTAAGCCTTTAACTTTTATTGGATAAATGTAAAAACATTTAAAAACATATATAATCATATTTTAGTTATTTCTATCCATTCCTGCAAATACAACGGCTACATGTTAACTACCATTTAAAATATTATTATTTTATTATTAGAGTGCAACGTAAGATTCCCAAGAAACTCGTTGTTGCGTGTTGGGTACGCCATCGAGCATAGTGTACCCTTTAAAGTCATATTAATATTTTATTCACAAATATGGATAAATATGAAAATGTCATATTCTTTATTTACCTGGGGTGTTACATCCTTCCCCCCTTTTGGAAATTGCGTCCTCACAATTTTTAAAATTGAGCTTGGAAACATCCTTGAAAGTCCCACATCGGAACAAGAGTCTGTAAAACAATAATTTTAAAATAATGAAAGATAAGTAAACATGTCACCCGAGTTAACCCATAATAGGATTTCGTGTATGAAAACATGGACATGGAAGAAAAAGAAAAGGGTCATGTTCTTGAGGGAGAGTGATAGTAAACATGTCTAGGAGAAAGTTAACCATAAGAAAATCACAAACATGTGATGGGTTAAATGTTATTCGATTCCCCAGTAGGAAAAGTTAATAGAAAACATTTTTGTTTTAAGTTACTTTTTATTGAGGAATTTATTCATAAGGAAACATAATCACTTATCATGTTTACTTTCAACTTTTATTAGATTCCTTACACAAACTCATATTTTCTCCAAAAGACGAGTATTTAGGAAGACTTGTTCATATTAAGAGTACTATAATCAACTTCTAGAGAATCACCTAATCCCCCAAAGAGAACTATATACTTCCCATGCCTTTAGGATTTAAACAAAACCAAAACGAAAAATGTTAGTACATGATCAGATAATCCAGAAAAGGATAACCCTTTAAAAAGAAAATATATGCTTCATCTCCAAAATTTGTCCAAAAAAACCCAAAGTTCAATGAGGACCATCCGATAAACAATTTGTCCATAAAATTCTTCAATGTAAACCAAACTAAGATTGAATCCCAAATAATTGATGGATTTAATCACATAGACTTCCAAGGTACAAATTAACTTTTATCTTTAAATAACATCAGTTGCTCTTAAATTATCATATTGAAAAGTAATTAACCTAATCACATATCCTCCATGGTAGGTTAATAATTTCCATAGATAACCCAAAATAAAATTACTCTTGATTCCTAAAATCATCTAACTAAAAAGAATCATTCAAACTAACCAGGGACGTCACGTAGTCCAGTGGTAGGCGATAAATACCAGTTGCACTTTGGTTGTGGGTTCGATTCCCGCAGCTTTGTCCGACGCGACGGGTTGTCACACGGTCTGCGTGTTGTCCTTTTTCAAAACTATATAACTCTTAAAACATTCCCCAAAATGAGATAAAATCTTCAAAAAAATCATAACATATTTTAACCTCAAGTTTATCTCATGCCTTTCATTTTCCATCATGTTATAGAGTAACCCATAATTACCTCAAAAGTAAGGATCATATAAACTCTAATGGTTACCTTTATAATTATTACCTGAACTTCCACATAGATTGGGCATCTCATACATGATGAATTATAGATCATACCAAGGTTAAATTGGTTGATCATGACTCTTTGATAGTTGGTTTAGAACAACCACGAGTTTCCTCATTGAATCCCCCATTTTATCTAGTATCTTAATCAGAAAACCACCATAGTTTCCTTCAAACCTGTTGTCTCTTTGGTGCCTGCTAGATCCATTTATTCACTAAAAACAGAAATCTCAGTGTGAGTATATCAACAAAATCATAATGTACTAGTGAGGAAGGTAAACACAAAGATATACTTACTCATTCACTTTATCTAAAACTAGGACTCTTTCTGAAATCCTAACCATTATGATAATGTCACTTATGCTTAAAGAATACCCTAACCTCTAAAGTTATCTAAACCGACCTTTGATACCAACTATAAGGCCCCAGCCTTAAACCTTACTTAATATTGAATTAAATGAGTAATTCACATTGAGGATCTTTTCAGGTTTAGAGTTTTAGAGAATTAGGACATAACTATTACATCTCAAAAGATTACAAAGTAGACACTTCTTCTATGTTTCCATAGAATAAAAAAACTATTAAGAAGAAACATGTATAGTTCCATGTTTTAGGTAGCATGAAATTCCCTTGATCCCATCCTTGACCCTACTCCACGTTAAGCCATGTGAAAACGATTTCAAAAAACATGGGATGAGCATAAAAAGCTCGGTAAGGGATACACGAAGAATGAAAACTATTAGTTTTTCAAAACAATGAGTAAACCATGTATACTTTATCAATGTAATACTTTTCACCTTTTCGAAGTAGTAAAAACTCTTCACTGAATAAAAGTTCATTACTTACCCTTCTGTAACCAAAAGATTACCATAAAACCCATATAAAGATCACATAACATATAAATGTAACTTGGGACATAAACATACTTAATTGGAATAACCATAAGGTCAACTTCCACACATATCACTTAATGGAATAGCCATTCGGCCAACTTCCATACATACTTAATGGAATAGCCATACGGACGACTTCCATACCCAATGCATTGGAGGTTATAACGTAACCACCCGTCCTGGTATTCACGACACCACCCGACATATGGTTTATCACGTAACCACCCGTAAAATGTCCAAGTACCATCATTACACATAAAATATTGAAAATATAATCATTTAAATAACAACATTTCATTTTCAACCACAATATTTAATTCCCAGATATTGAATTAATCAATCCATTTTCAAAAACCATTTAAAAGAGATTTTTGAATCAAAGTGTCCTATACCACTTTGAAGATTTTAATGGAATTATAATTTTAAAACATTAATGTCCATATAAATAAATACTGAAAACAATTTTGAAAACATGGACATTAAAGATAATTATTTAGAATAATAAATCTTTAAAACATTTAAGACGATATTTTTGTTAAATAGTTTTTAACAAAATGAGACTCTTGAATACAAATAGTAGTGGAATAACATTTAATCCGAACATTATAATATCATAAGAATAAATGGATTCATGATATAATATGTCCAAGGACAGTATACACACCATATAAGAGTGAATTGGTGCATAACAACAATGATGTCTCAAAAGAAATGTAAAATGAAATGAAATCCATTATAAAGAAGGTATCCTTAAATTAAGGATAAATCAATCTCATAATTATGTGTGAAAAATATAAATACACCCAATATAAGTGGATATTATGTTTAATACAATCAGAGGTTATTCACACATATTCAAAGGATGACATATTCAATAACTACATGTTGATCACAAAGAAATCGAAATTGGGTTAAGAAGTTCCCTTGCAAAAATATGACAGCCTAACGACATCACTACAAAATTCAGAAAATGAGTTGATGAGAGATAAAAAGGGTATCTCATCACTTGGACATAAAATTTACAACAATAAGGATATATGAGGACATATCCCAACATAACAATATGTGAATTAAAAGACCCAACAAAAGAAGTCTTTTAAAAAGAGGGTGAAAGGTTCCCTTACCGACATGGGTATCTTTCGAGACATGCGCATCGTGAAAGAAGGACAATACAACATTGATGTAAATACTCATAAATGAGAATATATTACACAATGAGTAAAATAATGGGCAGTACATACACCACTCAATGGAAATTGTGCCAAATGTAGCATAAATCTCACGGGAATAAAAGTGAGAAGAAAAATCGCTCACGAAAACTCGGCAGCCTAATGGTGCCACATAAAACTTACAAAAATGGATTGATGAGATAAAATAGGGTCTATCATCATATTAACATAAAGTTTACAGAAAGAGGAATATAAAATAACATCCCACAACATAACAAAGAGGTGCTTAAAAGATGTGACATAAAGGAGAGTACTTGTAATGAAAGAGAGCGGTTAGATCTCTTATGAAAATTCAGCAGCCTAACGGCGCCACTCAAAACATCCAAAATGGATTGATGAGAGATAATAGGGTCTCTCATCATATTAACATAAAAATTAAAGTAGGATTAATATAAAAGAACACCCCAATAATAAAAAATTTGATATTAAAAGGAATTACATAAAAGAGTGTACTTAAAAAGAAAGAGAGGAGTAGGATCCCTTACATCGGGTCCAACTTGACTCGATCATTATTTAATCTCCAGAATAATAAACTTGAGTTAATGTCTACCTGATTAAGAACCTTTTTAAAGTTCATTATTACTTTTATATCACTTATTATCATATTATAAACATTATGTAATCATTTATGTTAATAATGATTGTTTTGTCGATATTTGGTTCTTAAGTCGAAAGTGGACTTCTTACAATTACATGTTGTTCGTATGATCAAAGTTTCTTCATATCCAGAATGAAATTCCTGATTTGGATATCATATATATCATATATATCCATAATATACATGTATTTATAATATTACATAATCATTTAGAGGTACGAAATGAAATGCACCGTTCATGGAGACGGTAAGCCGTACGTACGCATGAACGCTACTTTCATTTCTTTGTCATATTAATGGAATTAAAACTAAATGATAGGTATGTATATCTTAATTCCAGAATTATATTCATCATTTAGATGTATAATTAATCATATATATACATTATATACATGTAATTTTAATAGTACATTACATTTGGGGATAAGAAATGAAATGCACCGTTCATGTAGACGGTAAGCCGTACGTACGCATGAACGGTACTTTAATTTCTATCTCATACATTAATGGAAAGAAATAATAATGATATAGAGGTATATTATAATTCCAGTATAACATCATATATAATAACTTTAAATCCATCCTTTATACGTCCCACATATGGCATTAATGAATCACATCACTTTGAGGGGGCGGTAGTCCGCACTTCCTTAAATGAAGATATCGTGTTTACCCATAATGGAAACCATAATGTTATTCCCAAAATTAAACATACAGAAGATTAAGTAAAACATAAACATATTATATATCATATATAAATATAGTGACATATTAATGGCCACCTTTTAAGGTGTTAGAAGAATGTTGAACAATCATCGTTTCGGGAGGCAGAAATTCGTCATCCACGGAAATAGTATTTTTTTTAACCATTAGATGCATGTGTGTGTAAGTGTATCTTGAAACATTCTTATAACAACATCCTAGTATATTTAAGATACTGTATTTGTTACAAAATAAATTAATAAAAAGTGTTTAGGGGGTTGTAGAAGCAAAATAAAACAAAAGGACTCAAGTGAAGACATTACCTTAAAATCGGGAAACTCCCTTTGGTTTGAGCTCAAAGGCTTCCTTGGGAAGACTTCTGCCCAATGTGAGGCTTCAAGAATTAATACAAGGAAGTGGAGAGGCAAAATGGGAAGGGTTTGGCCGAGCCAAAGGCTTTGGGAGTGTGGTTAATGAGGTAGAGGTGGGGGGCTTTTTATAAGAGGAGCGGAGGGGTACTCTTGGAAAGTAAAGAAAAGTCACTTTATTTTAAAATGATATTCGAATTAAAGAGGTCCCACATTGATATAATTCGAGGATAAGGTGATAAGGGTTCGAAATACACTCATCCAATAGGTTTTGGACATTTGTAGGTCATAGATATTACATTATCTTTCCATTTTATTTAAATCGTTAAGTAATGAGGTCATCGCCGCATCATTATGATGTCATAAATAATTTAATTTATTTAACGTCTAAAAATTATAAAACAAATACTATGATGTTTTAAATCGTTTTAGCTTTCCAATGACTATTTATAGTCAAAATTGTGACTTGTATAACCCCATGTAAAAATTGTTTTAGTAAAACATCTCATGTTTGTGTCATTTTTACATTAACATTAAATAAACAGGTATTTATGTCATTTTCCAACCAAAGTGGCTCCATGGGGTCCCCAAGTTGACCCATGTATTTTCTTGGTCGGACATGACACATCCAATGAGGGTAGGACATGTTTCTTGGTCATTTCATTTTATTAAAACATTATTTTTACCTTAAACTGCACTAATTACTTCTAATCGCGATTAAAAACATAAATGTTACTATTCACCAAAAAATTATTTTAATCTCATTGAACCACATTTTACTTCTTAATGACAACCATGTATGTCGGATTTTTGAAATTCAAAACACAGAAGTGGTAAAATTTCATTTAAACGAAAAATCAGTTTTTATAAGTACCATTTAGTGGTTTCACTATTCATCAAAAATTGAAGTTTTTCAGAAAAATCACAAAACATCACCCTAAGCTATATTTGATATTCCGAATTAAAAAATGAAGTCTATTTTACAAAATTCAAAACATATAAGTCACATTAATAAATTTAATAATTAATTCACGCGGTCAGAGCAAATAGCGTGTTTTTATGAAACAATAAGTATCAAAAGATTGACACTAGTTTAAGTCTGATTTCAAAGTGAAATTAATTCCAACGACCACTATTGGATTTAATGGTAAAAATATATTCTAATTTCACTTTAAATCCAATTCAAAAGATAATATAATCATATAAATAAATTACATTAAAAAGAGGTTTTGAATTAAAATACAACATTTTACACTATTCATTAAAAAATGAACTTTATCGGAAAGATACCAAAAATTTACACAAAGTAAATTTTGATGTCCTAATTCTAAAGAAGAGTTTTATTTGGTCCAATAGAATGTATAAGAGTGAACAAAACTATATTTAATTAAGGTTCTCCATCAAAAGGCGATAAGTGAACCTTTAGTGAAAACTAGGGCATATACGCCTAAAATTGAATTCTTTGTGTATTTTAAGCCTTTATCTTTTATTGGATAAATGTAAAAACATTTAAAAACATATATAATAATATTTTAGTTATTTCTATCCATTCCTGCAAATACAATGGCTACATGTTAAATACCATTTAAAATAATATTATTTTATTATTAGAGTGCAACGTAAGATTCCCAAGAAACTCGTTGTTGCGTGTTGGGTACGCCATCGAGCATAGTGTCCCCTTTAAAGTCATATTAATATTTTATTCACAAATATGGATAAATATGAAAATTTCATATTCTTTATTTACCTGGGGTGTTACATCCTTCCCCCCTTTTGGAAATTGCATCCTCGTAATTTTTAAAATTGAGCTTGGAAACATCCTTGAAATTCCTACATCGGAACAAGAGTCTGTAAAACAATCACTTTAAAAAAAAGAAAGATAAGTACATAGGTCACCCGAGTTAACCCATAATAGGATTTCGTGTATGAAAACATGGACATGGAAGAAAAATAAAAGGGTCATGTTCTTGAGGGAGAGTGATAGTAAACATGTCTAGGAGAAAGTTAACCATAAGAAAATCACAAACTTGTGATGGGTTAAATGGTATTCGATTCCCCAGTAGGAAAAGTTAATAGACAACATTTTTGTTTTATGTTACTTTTTATTGAGGAATTTATACATAAGGAAACATAATCACTTATCATTTTTACTTTCAACTTTTATTATATTTTTTACACAAACTCATATTTTCTCCAAAAGACGAGTATTTAGGAAGACTTGTTCATATTAAGAGTACTATAATCAACTTCTAGAGAATCACCTAATCCTCCAAAGAGAACTATATGCTTCCCATGTATTTAGGCTTTAACCAAAACCAAAACCAAAAATGATAGTACAAGATCAGATAATCCAGAAAAGGATAACCCTTTAAAAAGAAAATCTATGCTTAATCTCCAAAATTTGTCCAACAAAACCCAAAGTTCAACGAGGACCATCCGATAAACAATTTGTACATAAAATTATTCAATGTAAATCAAACTAATATTGAAACCCAAATATTTGAAGGATTTAATCACATAAAATTCCAAGGTACAAATTAACATTTATCTCTAAATAACATAAGTTGCTCTTAAATTCTCATATTGAAAAGTAATTAACCTAATCACATATCCTCCATGAGAGGTTAATCATTTCCATAGATAACCCAAAATAAACTTACTATTGATTCCTAAAATCATCTAACTATAACCAGGGACTTCACGTAGTCCAGTGGTAGGTGATAAATACCAGTTGCACTTTGGTTGTGGGTTCGATTCCTGCAGCTTTGTCCGACGCGATGGGTTGTCACACGGTCTGCGTGTTGTCCTTTTTTCAAAACTATATAACTCTTAAAAAATTCCCCAAAATGAGATAAAATCTTCAAAAAAATCATAACATATTTTAACCTCAAGTTTATCTCATGCCTTTCATTTTCCATCATATCATAGAGTAACCCATAATTACCTCAAAAGTAAGGATCATATAAACTCTACTAGTTACATTTATAATTATTACCTGAACTTCCACATCAATTGGTTATCTCTTACATGATGCATTACAGATCATACCAAGGTTCAAGTGGTTGATCATGACTCCTTGATAGTTGTTTTAGAACAACCATGAGTTTCCTCATTGAATCCCCCATTTTATCTAGTATCTTAATCAGAGAACCACCATAGTTTCCTTCAAACTTGTTGTCTCTTTGGTGCCTACTAGATCCATCCATTCACTAAAAACAGAAATTTCAGTGTGAGTATATCAACAAAATCATAATGTACTTGTGAGGAAGGTAAACACTAAGATATACTTACTCATTAACTTTATCTAAAACTAAGACTCTTTTTGAAATCCTAACCATTATGGTAATGTCACTTATGCTTAAAGAATACCCTAACCTCTAAAGTTATCAAAACTGACCATTGATACCAACTATAAGGCCCTAGGCTTAAACCTCACTTAATATTGAATTAAATGAGTAATTCACATTGAGGATCTTTCCAAGTTTAGAGTTTTATAGAATTAGGACATAACTATTACATCTCAAAAGATTACAAAGTAGACACTTCTTCTGAGTTTTCATAGAATAAAAAAACTCTTAAGAAGAAACATGTCTACTTCCATGTTTTAGGTAGCATGACATTCCCTTGATCCCATCCTTGAACCTACTCCACGTTAAGTCCTGTGAAAAACATTTCAAAAAACTTGGGATGAGCATAAAAAGCTCAGTAAGGGATACAAGAAGAATGAAAACTGTTAGTTTTTCAAAACAACGATTAAACCATGTATACTTTATCAAAGTAATACTTTTCACCTTTTAGAAGTAGTAAAAACTCTTCACTGAATAAAAGTTCATTATTTACCCTTCTGTAACCAAAAGATTACCATAAAACCCATATAAAGATCACATAACATATAAAGGTAACTTGGGACATAAACATACATAAGTGGAATAACCATAAGGCTTACTTCCACACATATCACTTAATGGAATAGCCATTCGGCGAACTTCCAAACATACTTAATGGAATAGTCATACGGCCGACTTCCATACCCAATGCATTGGAGGTCATAACGTAACCACCTGTTCTGGTATTCCCGGCACCACCCGTCATATGGTTTATCACGTAACCACCCGTAAAATGTCCAAGTACCATCATTACACATAAAATATTGAAAATATAAACATTTAAATAACAACATTTAATTTTGAACCACAATATGTAATTCCCAGATATTGAATTAATTAATCCATTTTCAAAAACCATTTAAAAGAGATTTTTGAATCAAAGTGTCCTATACCACCTTGAAGATTTTAATGGAATTATAATTTTAAAACATTAATGTCCATATAAATAAATACTGAAAACAATTTTGAAAACATGGACATTAAAGATAATTATTTAGAATAATAAATCTTTAAAACATTTAAGACGATATTTTTGTTAAATAGTTTTTAACAAAATGAGACTCTTGAATACAAATAGTAGTGGAATAACATTTAATCCGAACATTATAATATCATAAGAAGAAATGGATTCATGATATAATATGTCCAAGGACAGTATACACACCATATAAGAGTGAATTGGTGCATAACAACAATGAAGTCTCAAAACAAATGTAAAATGAGATGAAATCCATTATAAAGAAGGTATCCTTAAATTAAGGATAAATCAATCTCATAATTATGTTTAAAAAATATAAATACACCCAATATAAGTGGATATTAAGTTTAATACAATCAGAGGTAATTCACACATATTCAAAGGATGACATATTCAATAACTACATGTTGAACCCAAAGAAATCGAAATTGGGTTAAGAAGTTCCCTTGCAAAAATATGACAGCCTAACGACGTCACTACAAAATTCCGAAAATGAGTTGATGAGAGATAAAAAGGGTATCTCATCACTTGGACATAAAATTTACATCAATAAGGATATATGAGGACATATCCCAACATAACAATATGTGAATTAAATGACATAGCAAAAGAAGTCTTTTAAAAAGAGGTTGGTGAAAGGTTCCCTTACCGACATGGGTATCTTTCGAGACATGCACCCCGTGAAAGAAGGACAATACAAAATTGATGTAAATACTCATAAATGAGAGTATCTTACACAATGAGTAAAATAATGGGCAGTACATACACCACTCAAAAAAAATTGTGGCAAATGTAGCATAAATCTCACAGGAATAAAAGTGAGATGAAAAATCCCTTATGAAAACTCGGCAGCCTAATGGCGCCACATAAAACATACAAAAATGGATTGATGAGATCAAATAGGGTCCCTCACCATATTTAAAAAAAGTTTAAAGAAAGAGTAATATAAAATAAAATCCCCTAACATAACAAAGAGGAGCTTAAAAGAAGTGACATAAAGGAGAGTACTTGTAAAGAATGAGAGCGGTTAGATCTCTTACGAAATTTCGGCAGCCTAACAACGCCACTCAAATCATCCAAAATGGATTGATGAGAGAGAATAGGGTCTCTCATCATATGAACATAAAAATTACAGTAGGATTAATATAAAAGAACACCCCAATCATAATAAATATTATCTTAAAAGGAATGACATAAAAGAGTGTACTTATAAAGAAAGAGAGGAGTAGGATCCCTTACCTCAGGTCCGACTTGACTCGATCATTATTTAATCTCCTGAATAATAAACTTGAGTTTATGTCTACTTGATTAAGAACCTTTTTCAAGTTCATTATTACTTTTATATCACTTATTATCATATTATAAACATTATGTAATCATTTAAGTTAATAATGTTTGTTTTGTCGATATTTGGTTCTTAAGTCGAAAGTAGACTTCTTACAATTACATGTTATTCGTGTGATCAAAGTTTCTTTATATCCAGAATGAAATTCCGGATTTGGATATCATATATATCATATATATCCATCATATACATGTATTTATAATATTACATAATCATTTAGAGGTTAGAAATGAAATGCATCGTTCATGGAGACGGTAAGCCGTACGTACGCATGAACGCTACTTTCATTTCTTTGTCCTATTAATGGACTTAAAACTAAATTATAGGTATGTATATTTTAATTACAGAATTATATTAATCATTTATATGTATCATTCATCATATATATCCATTATATACATGTAATTTTAATAGTACATTACATTTGGGGATAAGAAATGAAATGCACCGTTCATGGAGACTGTAAGCCGTACGTACGCATGAACGCTACTTTAATTTCTTCTAATACATTAATGTAAAGAAATAATAATGATATAGAGGTATATTATAATTCCATTATAACATCATATATAATAAATTTAAATCCATCCTTTATACTTCCCACATATGGCATTAACGAATCACATCACTTTGAGGGGGCGGTAGTCCGCACTTCCTTAAATGAAGATATCGTGTTTACCCATAATGGAAACCATAAAGGTATTCCCAAAATGAAACATACATAAACTTAAGTAAAATATAAACATATTATATATCATATATAAATATAGTGACATCTTAATGGCCACCTTTGAAGGTGTTAGAAGAATTTTGAAGAACCATCGTTTCGGGAGGCAGAAATTCGCCATCCACGGAAACAGTATGTTCTTTAACCATTAGATGTAGGTGTGTGTATGTGTAGCTCGAAAACATATTATAACAACATCCTAGTATATTAAAGATAATTTATTTTTTACAAAATAAATGAATAAAAAGTGTTTAGGGGGTTGGAGAAGCAAAATAAAACAAAAGGACTCAAGTGAAGACATTACCTTAAAATCGGGTAACTCCCTTTGGTTTGAGCTGAAAGGCTTCCTTGGGAAGATTTCTGCCCAAAGTGAGGCTTCAATAAGTAAGATAAGGAAGTGTAGAGACAAAATGGGCATGGGTTGTCCGAGCCAAAGGCTTTGGGAGTGTGGGTAAGGAGGTAGAGGTGGGGGCCTTTTATAAGAGGAGAGGAGGGGCACTCTTGGAAAGTAAAGAAAAGTCAATTTATTTTAAAAAGATATTCGGATTTAAGAGGTCCCACATTGATATAATTCGAGGATAAGGTGATAAGGGTTCGAAATCCACTCATAAAATAGGTTTTGGACATGTGTAGGTCATAGATATTACATTATCTTTCCATTTTATTTAAATCGTTAAATAATGAGGTCATCACTACATCATTATGATGTCATAAATAATTTAATTTATATAACGTCTAAAAATTATAAAAAAGATACTATGATGTCGGAAATCGTTTTAGATTTACAATGAATATTTATAGTCAAAATGATGACCTGTATAACCCCATGTAAAAAATGTTTTAGTAAAACATCTCATGTTTGTGTCATTTTTACTTTAACATTAAATAAAAAGGTATTTATGTCATTTTCCAACCAAAGTGGATCCATGGGGTCCCCAAGTTGACCCATGGATTTTCTTGGTCGGCCATGACACATACAATGAGGTTAGGACATGTTTCTTGGTCATTTCATTTTATTAAAACATTATGTTTACCTTATACTACACTAATTACTTCTAATTGCGATTAAGAACTTAAAAGTTACTATTCACCAAAAAATTATTTTAATCTCATTGAACCACATTTTAATTCTTAATGACAACCATGTATGTCAGATTTTTGAAATTAAAAACACAGAAGTGGTAAAATTTCATTTAAACGAACAATCAGTTTTTATAAGTACCACTTAGTGGTTTCACTATTCATCAAAAATTGAAGTATTTCAGAAAAATCCCAAAAATTCACACTAAGCTATATTTGATATTCCGAATTCAAAAATGAAGTCTATTTTACAAAATTCAAAACATATAAGTCACATTAATTAATTTAATAATTAATTCCCGCGGTCAGAGCAAATAGCGTGTTTTTATGAAACAATAAGTATCAAAAGATTGACACTAGTTTAAGTGTGATTTCAAAGTGAAATTAATTCCAACAACCACTGTTGGATTTAATGGTAAAAATATATTCTAATTTCACTTTAAAACCAATTCAAAAGATAATCTAATCATATAAATAAATTAGATTAAAAAGAGGTTTTGAATTAAAATACAACATTTTACACTATTCATTAAAAAATGAACTTTATCGGAAAGATACCAAAAATTTAAACAAAGTAAATTTTGATGTCCCGATTCTAAAAAAGAGTTTTATTTGGTCCAATATAATGTATAAGAGTGAACAAATCTATATTTAATGATGGTTCGCTATCAAAAGGCGATAAGTGAACCTTTAGTGAAAACTAGGGCATATATGCCTAAAATTGAATTCTTTCCGTATTTTAAGCATTTATCTTTTATTTGATAAATGTAAAAACATTTAACAACATATATAATAATATATTAGTTATTTCTATCCATTCCTTCAAATAAAACGGCTACATGTTAACTACCATTTAAAATAATATTATTTTATTATTAGAGTGCAACGTAAGATTCCCAAGAAACTCGTTGTTGCGTGTTGGGTACGCCATCGAGCATAGTTTCCCCTTTAAAGTAATATTAATATTTTAGTCACAAATATGGATAAATATGAAAATGTCATATTCATTATTTACCTGGGGTGTTACACTCTTGGTATTTTCATGATATTTTAATGTTAAAGTGGTGGGGTAAAGGGAATCATGGTGGAAAGGATGATACAAATTGTAAGAAACAAGTGTGGGGGTGTTATTTTGTGAATTATAAAATTTTGTCAAATCATTTATTATACTATATTGTTTTCCCCTCTTGAATTGAAAAAAATGACAAAAATGACAAAAATATCCAAAAAAATGGGTTGTGATTTGGGAGAACCAAAATTCACCATTTTCTAGACTGACGATCATATGATCATATGTGGTTAGGTGATGGATGTGAGGTTTGATCTAATCATAACTTTCAAAAAATGTAAAAAAGTAGAAAATAAAAAAATCAAGAGGGTGCACAAATCATTCATTGTGCATCAGTTGATTATGACCTTACTTTGAATTTTGGGGGAAGTGGGTGTTGGTACATTAAAGGGGATAATTTCATTACACGTTTACTTTTAATATCATGCAATGTACTTCAGAGATAAACCTCCTCCTTGAGCCTAACTTTTTAAATCATAAAATCCTACCAACCATAAGCCTCAGAGTGATTTTAACTTTTATTGAATTTTTTTAATGATTTTATGTTCCTTTTGTCTTTACAAAGAGGAGAAAGTAGTTCTTTTACAAGATTATGAATAAGGTGCATGTTCTCATTATATGAGTATAACTCTACATAAATTTTATCATGAGTTATTAGAGGCCAAATTCAAAGGTGAGGTAAATCATAATGTGGCATGCTTAATAATAATGAGTTGAGAAGATTTAATAAAAGAGAGAAGAAGTTCCATTTTATTCAAAGGGGAAAAGTAAAATACATGATTTAATTATTTCATTTAAAATGGGAAAATAAATTGATATTTTATTTTTATTTTTTAATATTTGATTTTTCATGGATAATTATTAAATTTTATTACTTTCGAATTTGAATATTGGTAACATTGGTGTCCTCTCAATTCCATGTTTAGATTTTATGCTTAAGGACAGGAAGAGTTTAATTATGGGAGAATTGATAGATCTATTATTTTACACATTTTTTGTATGTATTACAATTTTTTTAAGCATCCCAAATAATAAATTTGAGCTTATATGAATCAATTTTGGATTTATGATGTGTTTTGAGCAAAATGGTGAAAAACACATAATTCTGGATTTCAGACAGATTTTTACATCAAGGGTATTTTAGTCATTTCATGAAAAATAAAAATCAAAATTTTGTGATTAAAATTTTGTTTGAATCCTGATTTTATTTCCGTCAACTTTTTCGTCTCGACCTGGAGCTGATTCGGCAATCTAAAGGGCCTAAATATTCATTGAATTGGACATTTTTTTGGGCGTACAACATGGGTCCCACCACCGTAACGGAACCCAAAAACGGCCTACACACATCCCAATGATTATTTTCTACCTATGATAGCACTAATGTTGATAGGGATGGAACTAAAACAAATTCGGGGGAGTTGTGAAGTCATTAAGGCATCCATTGAATGACATATGTTTCGAGGAACCTTCCTAGAAGCTTTCTCTAGAAACATAACCCTTCAATGAAAAATACATAACTCCTTCATCCGGGGTCAAATTGTGCTGAAATTTTCAGGGTGAACGGCCAACTCCTTGATGAACGAAATTGATGAAGGGGTCCATATGTGAATCTCCAATTTAATGGTCCAACCACATGAAAAATTTTGGGGGATATAAATCTGCCTTTAAAAGGAGGTCATCCCCTCCTTCCAATCCATTAGCTCGACACCCACATCCAAGGAGGGATACCACTAGGGCATGAGCTGCAGCTTATTCTCTTTTACCCTCTAATTTATTATTATTATTTTATTTTTATTTTAGTTTTATTTTAGTTTTATTTTCAATTGTAATTTATATTTCTAATAAAATTCATGCATTGTTTTTATTTCAGTGTCCACCAATCCACCATGTTTTCTTTTTCATCTTTTCTCCTTCTTTTCTGCTTTAATTATTCTCATATTATCCACCATTACCTCTTACCCTCAAATATGAGGGGTTAAATTGAGACATGGACTGGGGGAGGTATGTGGCAATTTCAATTATTTTGTGCTTCAATTCCTATGTTTTATTATGTTTGTGATGGGCAAGAGTGAGATGCATGGGTGTATCGATCTTTTACCATGACACTGATCTCAAACTCATTTATATTTTTTATTGAATATTTTACCTCCCTTATACTAGATACATGCTTTTTGTACGATGGAGTTGAGCCATTTAGTTGTTTAAATGTCATACGATGGAGCCAAGTCTTGGAAGATGTCACACTCTCAATCGAGGTATGCCATCAACCTTGATTATAAAAGGAGGTGAAGTTATGATTGGTAAATGCATTCAATATTTCACACCAATAAATAAAATAATTGTAATTCATGAATGAGATCACATAATTGAATTATCAATCTTAATTTCAATACCAACAAGGAGAATGATGAAACCCAAAAACCAACCCATAAAGGCCAATTTCAGTCACAATTAATTGCATTTTGTCATTTCATGATGTTTGTTCATTTATTTTAATTAAATTGTATTTAGTTCCTAGATAAAATAAAAACAACTAAAAGAAGTAGTTTAGTTAAATTAGATTAAGTGAGTGAACAACTGAAAAGGATCCTCAAGAGAGATGACCCTAGTCAGCCTCTATGCTGTAATAGAAAAATTTAATTGCTTTTTTCATTCCCTACGACAGGAATGCACCATTTATATAGGCATGCCAAATTTTAATTTCATTATATCAGAGTTAATTGATATGTTAACTAGACTTACCAATTCGGATATTAATAAATTATATTTCCTTGACCCTTGACTCTTAGATACACCATGTCTTACTAGGTTAGTCATCCCATGATATGAACTATGTTTATTAATCCCAAAACATTAAATTGGAAATAACTGATAATTGAAATAACCCACCATTCAATAGTCAAGAACATTAAAATATGATTTCATTTTAACTGATGTAGTTGAATGTTATACCGGCATAATATATTTAATTGAGGGATTTTATCCTTCAAGCATAAATTTAAAATTATTCTCTTTTTTACAGGATTTTTATTATTCAGTGGATTTTATTAAGTGAATAACCATTTCTTATATATTATTTATGCAGAAGAAAATTTTTTCTAGTGCTATCATGCATAATAATTAATTTCACTAATTCTTGTTATCACGAAAAAACATCGATAATGAAATAACCCAGAAACATGAATGAAATTATTTAATAAAGCGGTATGATCACATGATTTAACTAATAGTTAGTTTATATATTGGTTGATAAGCTTACCATTAACCTAGGGAAAAAACATTGAACTAATTAAGGTTTGTGTTTCAGTTTTCCACTGGTACACCTATGTATCTCTCTGGTACTGGTTTCTCCTCATCTCGAAACATGAACCAACTCCACTAGATTGGGACCTCCATTAATTATACGTGCTTTTACTCCCATAGAAGTGAGGGGGAAATGATTTATATAAAAAAATCCATGGCCACACAGTCCATTACACACTAATTGGAGTGAAGGAACACAAGAAAAAAATTTAAATTAATGATAAATTAAATGCAACTGATCACACACAAAGGTCTGGTTTATTCTCATAACCATCCACATGCGTGTAATGAAGTTAGAATTTAATAAAACTAGAATTCAATTTGAAATAAATATTATTTAAGATAAATTGAAATCGAATCAATTAGTCATCATCGATAATTAATCAATTCTTTTACTATAATTTGCATCTGAATATTCATTAGAATATTATCCATTAAAATTTTAAACAAAATAAATAAATTTATATAAAATCAACTATGTACATAAATGATCCTTGGAGAAAACATTGTGAATAAAAATAAGATTCCACCCAACAGGTATTATACTCATATAAAATTTACTCTTCTGATATATGACATATATGACTTATCACAAACTATCATGAAATTTACTATCAATATAATGATTACTTGAATTACCTAATTCTTTGGCCTTATATTGTACATAAATGCATATAGAGTAACAATTGTTAATTATACTCATACATGACATGCAAATCTGAACATTACACCAATATTTATTATATATATATATATATATATTAAAACATATTTCACGACATGTACTATCAAATTAATGACCACATATAAGCACATGTAGATAAGGTTTATATAGTATACCAAATAAATTTTCAATCTGTGAAATTTGGTATAATTACACAGTGTGTACAACCAAGTTACACATATTTTATATCTCTCCCTATATATCCAAGGCACACACCTAGTTTCATGGAATATTAACAATGCCTCAAAAAATTGGAACACATAACTTGTGTAATCAACAACACATCGTGTGGTATTTTTGTTTCATGTTCCCCAGCGAGGTAGTCTGTGTATTGTAATACATGCCCCTTCTGTGACTCAATGTGACTACATGTCATGTATATGGTATACACAGTCTATATTCTGATTGACCGTGTGTAACCCTATGTCGGTCAACCGATGATGTAGGAAATAAATACACCATACGTCATCAATGCACCCAGTTTTAATTAATTTCTGAATTAATCCTTGATGCAATTAAAATAAGAAAATGGTGGGTAAATGTGGTTAAAGTGCATGTACTAATATTTTATCTTACCATAATTCATGGGAACTCTAGAGTGATTTGTTAAATTTTATTTCTTTCTTTAGAATTAATCATATCAATTAGATTGCTGGGAAATGATGGAGGAATAAAGAGATATCTATATTCGAATTAAAATATCAAAAAAAAATTATTGAAAACTAAATAAAAAAACATGTTTAAATTAATCAATCACCCATAAATAATAATAAAAATTATGTGACAACTCTGATTCAACCTGTAAGTTCATGTGAAGGAAAAGCGTGCAATGGGTAATACCCAAGTTTTCTTTTTTGTCCTGCACAATGATCAATCCAAGATTTACATAATGATAAATTTCATGATCTATCTAATTGAATTAATGAAAATCATAATGGGATATAAGACTAGAACAATAGATATAGTCATCAAATATTATTTATAATTAATTTTATTTATTAAATAATGTCCTTGAGAGTGTTCAATCTTCATTTAGGGACCAAAAAATTAATCTGCGTTATATGGATGTTGAGTTATAAGAATAAATGTAGTTTCCCTCTATCGATGATCCCCACATGATCTAAAAATCTTAAAACATTGTTTTAGGAATATATGGGTAGTGGAATGGAAGATACTATTACCTGTGTCATCTTCCATTTATCGTGTTGAGAACCATTTCCATATAATTAACCTAGATCACACTTAGCTCGAAAGTGTGAGGTAGAGGAATAGTTCTCTCGATTCATGGGATTATTCTTAGAGAAGGGAGATCTATAGGGCTTTATGTGATTCCAAAAATTAATTTTCCACAATTAAAAAAACAAATTCGATCAATTACAAAATAATATAATTAGGGTTATATAATAATAGGGTTAAAATAAAAAATTGCACAAGTATACTTTATTATTTAGTTATTTTATTAAAAACTTCATGTAAAATAATAATAATAATATTATTATTATTTTTTGTCACGCACCTCACTTGAGAATTAAATAAAATATTATTTATTAAAATAATATTCAATATTTATTATTTCTAACTAGAGAATTAAACTCAATTTTCTATTCCTCCACAATAGTTAGTGATCCTTGATAATTACTATTTATTTACTAAATAAATATTACAAAATAATTTTTCAATAAATTATTAAATATAATATTCAGTGAACAACAAAAGAAATTATTAAATGTTTTTCTCACAATATATTCTATGTAATAACTGGGTAAGGAATACATTTGATCATGAAAACTGGAATACTAATTAAACAACATGAATAAATAAAATATATTCAACTTCTTAAATAATAATGTGTAATAAATTACTTAACTAAGAGTTTGGGTACAATTAGTTTGTGAGCTTCTTGGCTTACTTCTCTGTGGCAATAGGAAAAGTAGCCAAAAGTACAAGGATATCATATAACAACATGCCAACGACCCCATTAATAAATAATTAAATCTACATTTACATAATAACTCATATAGATTATTACTATATAATATAATCATGCTTTCATTATTTCTATAATACATCAGGTTTCATGTTACTGCCATCAACCTATATGCTCGATGTCTCCTTTACTGATATCCTAAAAATTGAACATGCCAATAGATCATGACGTTCATGGATTTTTTTGGTCTATAACATTTACCTAAATGGTAATGATATATTAACATCCATTAAATAATATAAGGGATAAATAATTTCTCACATTATTCACTAATGGAATATTACACGTGATGCAACAATCTTATCCTAAGTCAACGTGAACATATCACAGTTTTCATAAATACATCAAAGTACATGATACATAAAACATATTAATAATAATAATGAAGTCTAAGGATGAATAACCACATTCGTAAATATTAATATATAATGACACACATAATTGGGGATTTTCTATTGGCGAGTCTCATTCTAATAAAATACTAGGTAGATATCACCCTGTGTGTGCACTATGAGAAGGTGACTCAAATTCTTATGTGTATCCACCTATTATAAAATGTATAATTATTTTCTCTAAAATAATATCATCTAGATATAAAACATAAATTTAAAATTATTTTCTTATAACTTCTGGGTTCTAATCATATTGGGGAACTTCTATGAACTTTTAGCGTGACAACTACTCTTAATACATCATCACATACAATGATATGTATAAGAACAATCATGATGTAAGAATATGTTTATTAATAATAAAAACTATGAATAGAAGTTATAATAAAGTAAAAATAATTTTATTCTACGGAACCCAATCCAACAACATGGTTAGTTGGCATAGTCAGTTTATGTGGAAAGGTTTCACGGTCGGTTCATTCCTTCATTAAGTCAGTCCATTGGATTTTGTAGTGGGAAGTTTTCTTCATGTGGATACTATCATAATATGTGTATTTAGTATATTACATTATGAAAATTTTATATACCTTGGAATGTTATCTATTTTGATTCACATGGTAGGTAATTTACTTTGGGTGGTCACTTCACATATTCATACAATAGCTTCATTTAATTAAATGTTTTGATCATTTATACTCACAGTAAGTACATATTTATCTCATTGTAGGTTTATTGAATACCCTGTTATGTATTATTCAATTCAGGAGAAGTTCAAATCTAATTCAATTTCAATTCTTGAAATTGAATGTTTTTTTTCAATTAACCATAGTAGGTACAGTCTACATGTGGTTAGGTGAAATATTAAATGTGTTAATGTGACATGGCTAGAAGACCTTCACAGCCAGTTCAATGTGTTCTCATTGAAAGTTGTAACGGTAAGGTCCAACCTAGAAATATTTTATTGTTTTTTCCATAAAATAATTTACTAGTATAAAACATTAAATTTATTAGTAACATTATAAACGTGATTTGAGTGTTTTAAAATATTGTGGTGTTGGTCTAAGACCATATTTTTCTTTCTTTTTAAAATTATAAAATTTATCTAGCCCTAATTGTTTTCTATATAAAGACATTTTTCATTTTTCAAGACTCCATTATTGGGGATTTGTTAAAAAAATACTGTTTTAATATATCTCAAATGATTTCTTTTAAAAATAATAAATAATTATATTTTCAAATAAATTTTGTAGAATTTTCTCTTATAATTATTTTATCAAATCAAGAAAACAAATTTATTTTTTCAAATATTTTCTCAAGAATGGATTTTCCATCTTTTTAAATATTTTTTAACCTGACACACTATTTTAAAAACTAATTATTACACTTATTCTATGATATTTATTTAAATTAATTTACATAGAATAATGTAATTTTTCATCATTCATTCCAAGATATTATTTTTATAATATATTATATGAATTATTCATTGAATTATTGATTCCTCTCCTATGTTTTCAAAAATAATAACATTAAATTTCTATAAGAAAAATGATCAAAACTCGAATTATATAACATAATGAAATTCAATGTAGAACCATAATTCATCTTCTAATGCCTTCCTTATAGGAATTCCTTATATATATTCCTTTTATTGAATGGTGTTCACCTAGATACCATATATCTATTTATTGAGAAAATAATTGGTCATATACCCTTTAACTATATATTGTAAATACCATATTATCTATTATCATGATTTAATGGTATTTACCTGGAATTTTATAATATAACATTGGATACTTGTTTCATTTTCATTGGTATATCATGTTCTAATTATTGATAGAATTTTATATGTTTTCTTTATGTTATTCCATTTGATATACATTTTCAGTCCATGGGTTCTTCACGATACAATGATGATTTATTTTATATGTAACGCATATGTTTGGATGATGATAGAAAGTTTCCTATATTACCTGTTAATTCATTATTTATGTTAATATATCATGATATTGTTATACATAGACATAATGATCTTGTTCACAATGGTGAGCGCATAATGATTTTTCTCCAAAAAGAATCCCTATGCATATTTTTCATATTTCAGTGATGTAATAGTTTTATGTTTATTTATTCATTAATTTTATTCTCCCAGAGATCTTGTTTATTAACTCATGTTTCAAAACTCTTTTTATTCATGTGTTATGTTATTACAAAACATACACCCTAATTTAATATATATTCATTACCGAGTATAACTTTTTTTAATTATCTAGACTATATCAATATGCTCACTTATGCTCTTTTATTTTTATCACTTATTTTTACCCTTATTAAGAATCCCAACACACCATTATGTTTCATTTTCTCTAGGTTATTATGATGAGAAAAGTATATTATGTCTAGAGGAGTATTTTTTGTGGATAATTATGCTGAGATATCCAAAACATGTTATGGATTAAGAAGTTAATTATATATTGGAACAAATTTCTTTTGATGAAAAGGAAAATTGTTTTTAGGTCATGTTTGGTCCAAATTCAAAAAAACTCATTCCTAAATGGTATTGGAAATAATATAATTAAATATTTTATTTATGTAATGTAATTTTGGGGGTCCTTTTTTCAAGCTGTTATATTTTTCAATAGATCTATTTTTAAATAAAATTTGTTTTTATGATGTTATTAGTTAATTATATAAATTTTATTAATTAGTGTCAAATTATGGTTCTTTATAATTTCAAAGGAACAGATGTCCCTTTTAGTTATTTGAAGTTATGTGGAGAATTTTATGATGTTTATTAAATAATATATGTGAAAAATCATTGAAAATCCAATGAATAAATTTAGGAGATAAGTTTCTATACATAATATTGTCCAAAAGTTTTTGTAATGTAGAGATTATATGGGGTTTTAAGAAACTAAATTCTTTATTTGATTTTATATGTATATGTATTATATAAATAGAGGCTTATAATACATGTATATTACACTATCATTGATCTACATTTATTGCATTAAATAAACACATTCCTAAAGACCATAAATTTTTAGTGCCTTGGGAATCAAGGAACAAAATCCTTTTTATTTGGGAATGGATCTTCAATGTATCACTCAAATATCTTCCGCAATTGAACTCTACACAAACATTCCATACTTTAGAAACTCTTCATAACATGTGGAATGTAAAAATAACTACAGTTGAGACCAAATTCTCAACAGGGGTAAAAAATGGAGATGCATAAATATAATATTAGAATAGTGGAATGACAACATGGTCATGAAATTTGAAAACCATACCATGAAAATTAATGATAATAAGCATGACTCGTGGAATAAACATAGAATATTCATAAGAATTTGGTTCACAAACATCCCATGAATAAGAATCTGATTTCGGATAAACTAAATCAAGTTGAATACTTGATAAATGAAAAAGTTAAAGATATTTCTATCATAGTGTCCCTTAGTGTCACAAATCCTACCATGGGTGAATTCATTAAACATTCTTCTTTCCTGAAAATGGAAAATTTTGGTTTCTCAATCAAGGCAGATCCTAAATCTCTACAGTAAGATATGAATCGTAAAAATTTCTCTATTCTTTATCACATTATGTACTCCAAGGATGTATAATCCATGGAATATCCTAAATCTCAAATATATAATTCAACATTTGTAGAGTGGATGTGATTGGAAAATGATTCCCATTGGAAGAGGTTATTTCAAATCCTTATGGGGAGTAAGGAAGATCATGATTTGGTTTGGATAACTAGTAATGTTCTATTGAAGCCTAGTATTTTATGTATTTACGAATAGGATATGTGTTTTAATCCATTCAATCAGATAAAATCCATAACCAAAATATGGATTAAGCTATATAGATTGAATTGGGGTTTTTTGTATTGTAAACTCATCAATGATCTTTATTCGTACATTTTATGTCCCTTGAAATTGAATTAGTGTAATCTAAGTGGATAACTTAGTCTTTGTTCTGGGAACCTAGTTGATGCAAACATTAATTCAAAAATACTGGATGTGATGTATTTTATTTCTATTGATCAGAACATCAAATCTAATGTTGATTATAAATATAATTCATCCCTAGTGATATTTAAGGTATTTTATAGAACAATGTTGAAAATTTTATAGAGATACAAAAAAAATTGGAGGCATGTAATGATCATAATTAAATGAAAGAGGATAAAAACGAAAAAATAAAAAATCATTACCACGGATATGGGTGAGCCCTCAAAGACGAATAACCCTAAAAATCAGTTAAAAATGGTCCAACAACATTGATTTTATTATTATAGATGTAAATAATTAGATTGAACATTTTTTATTATGAAGTATGGGAGAATGAGAAGTAGTTTTCATCCATGAAATTGTGAGCACTTGTTATGTCTATATGTAATGGGGTAAATATGAATGAGGTAATGGGTAGTGAGAATGTTCTAATATCTATTAAAAATGTTCAAGAAATTATAAATCATGTTGATTCCCTTTGAAATGGTACTCAAAAAATATATGATTTGGGATCTCTTGTGGTAGTTCCATGTGTGATCATATATAAACATAGGAGACTAATTCCAAATGATTCACTATTTTTATCAAATCCATATCCGAGAAAAATATAATAAGAAAGATAATGTTGTTACATAGATGAACAAGAAGAATGATGGTACATTAAATTCTCCACATGAAAAAATGATATGTACTTATAACAATGATGAATGTAAGAATGGTAATCATTCCACAAAAATTTATTTCTTGGATACTTTTGATGTCACTTATAGTGCTTTTAGAAAAAATCATGTTTCCATTCTACCAGAGCATTCTCCTCATTAGATTTATTAATTTTAGATTTACAATAACTCTAATGAGATTCATTCTCAGCCTACAGCTCACATAGAGACTTATTTTCATAGCATAATCATCATGAGTAATCAATTTAGGATGTTATTGTTAATTATTTCTCTTAAGATAAAATATCTCATGATGTGATCTCTTTTGGTGATGACAATTGTGATTCAATATAAATTCAGTAGAATACAAACCAATTTTTCACTATTTTTTTTATCTAATCTATGTCCCAGAAAAATGTATCATGAATGAAGTTGTTGTTACATATTTGAATACCAATAATGATTTCGCATACAACTATGCTCCTGAAATAACGATGTATTCTTATTCTTCTGATGAGGGAAATACATTTAGGGTTTCTCATAAAAATAAATTTGTCATTGTACCAAAGAGAAACTCCTCATCAGATATCTATAGTTGGGAATGAGGGGAATTTTATTATGATTCCTTCCCATTCTAATATATTACATATGGATTTATCTTCTCAGGACATCCCCCATGTTAATTTAAATAAGTAGTTCAGTGTTAATTCTATAACATATGTTCAGTTTCAAATAGTGTGTGATGGTACTAAAGAAATCATCATTATTTATGATAATAATATCATTGTTTCAGAAAATTCAATAATAGTGGTGGATAAAAGGGATATAAGTGAAGTTTTAAACTCACAATTTTTTTTCAGAATATTGTATCTGTTATGGATATTACATATGTTCAGGGAGATCTGAAATCCGAATAGAGAAACAAATACATTATGTTGGATAATCAATGTAATTTTTTGAACACTACTTCAAGAAAAAAACAAGTAGTAGGGTGTTCTAATCCCGATATTAAATGGAAGGAAAGAATTTAATTTCCCTTTAATAATTAATATTAGTTTTGTTTCATCAAGAAGTAAACAATAAACAATAATTATGGTGAAAAAATGAACTTATAGCTCCAAACAAAGGTTAAAATGAATGTTCTTTTTTAGAACATTCTGTAATTGGCCATCCTAAAAACAATAATATCCCTTTGGCATTCTTTCAATAAAAATAAACATAATGTTCTAGGTCCATCATAACATATGATAAAAAAATTTATAATATTTGTTCTCTATTCAATTTGGGTTACAATATCATCATTACTAATTAGGAATGTAATGAGATAAAAATATTTTGGGTTTATGCTCAATCAAGATTGGATGGTACCTTGAATATAACATCAAAAAAAATGTTTTCACACTCCATTTCAACTGCATGAGTTAAATTTTTTTACTCCTTTTATGCTTACAATATATATAGAGAGGGAAGGGACATGTTACTGAACACTAAGGATTTCAGCATCTCAATTAGAATCTATTGTGTTCTTCTTGGTCATTTTATGGACTATATTAATCCACATAAGTAGACTGGTGTAATAAATGATTCCAAATTTCCCATATAATTCATAGTTTGTATTAAAAATGTTAATCTTGAAGATGTTAAATTATAGGGTTCCATATTCATATGGTATAGGAAGCATTTAAATAAAATGGTTGAAATAGAATTGGGTAGATTATTTTTCAATGATTCTTCCTTGAATGCCCGATCATCCATCTCATTTACTAATCATGTGAAAATAGCCATATCATAATCCTATTTTAGATAAAATGACATGATAGTGGTAAAATATCCCTTATATTTTAGGATTAATAATGACTTGTCCATACAACTACATGGTAAGAAATTTGTGGAAGACACATGGAGTTATATGAATTATAAAAATTGTGTTCCTTTTTATGTTCTAAAAAATAATGTGAATAATTAAAATATGAAATCATGGACTAAAGAATTAGTCATCTAAATGGAAGAAAATATTACTCATCTAGAATACATGCTTCAAACCGAAAATAAAAATAACACTGGGTGTCATTTTTCTATAGTTAATGAGGAGAATGATTTGATGAGACATGATATAATTAATCTCATTATTCTCAAGGATGGTATCCAATGTGAATTCTACAAAGTTAAAAATATTAATGAATATTATAGGAAAAAGAAATTTCCAATACTCGAAAAAATATTAGAAAACTAAATATACCCTTGTATAGTAAGAATGATAATGGATTGTTTTTTGAGAATAGATTGGATTTTTCTTCTCATGTTGACTCTTATTATACGAAACTCTTTTATGGGATGAATAATAGTTTTGATATAAGGGAATGTATCATCCCAATGCTTGTTAATAATGAGTAAAACTTAAAACTTAATTCAATTATCATTGATTGAGAGATTAAAGAATAATTATTTCTGTAAAATTTCGTCTTCTCTCCTAGACCAACTGGGTTCACAAATTATTTCCTCTAGACCTTTGGGCATATTATTCATTATGATGTCTACAAAATTTTTAGTTATTTTTAAAATATGTCTATCTATCATAAATAATCAATAATAAATTTATTTAACCCATTCCAAATGTGGATAATAAAAATTTGATTCATCTTTTCCAGCATGTGGATCATACGAACACATTATAAAAATCATTCATAACATACATGCTATTAGGTTTGTTAATATTTCCCACAAAATTGTCCCCTCAAATTACATTGTATACATAAAAGGAAGAACTAATAATTATTCTCTTCTGAATTCTTTTAAATGAGTTAATATTTTAAAAAAACTACTAGAAGATGTATAATTTATAAAAATATTGATTTGAAAAGGATTTTTATATTCTTGACTAGGGGTTTATTTACATGGTTATGGACATTTTTTTTGTTTATTTAGATTTTTATTAATTTTGTTAAAATATTATTAAAAATAGCCAATATTTCAATTCACAATAATGTCTTTCATGAGAGATATATCACACGTTCCAAATATGTTAGAGAAGTTGATACTATTTCATTTATGATTTTCAATATTTCTATAGATTAACTAAAAATACTTCTTGTCAACAAGTTTTACGAAAAAAACACAAATCTATTAGAGATATGAGAGGTCTTGTATCTTTCAAAAATGTGTTGTATTTTTAAAATTTTATCCTCTTTACTGAAGGGGGTAAAAGAAATGATAGAAAAATTATAATTACACTTAATTACTATGGGAATATCTTAGGCCAGGTGATTAGTTGGAGTAAATCATATGTTCTATTTAGAAAAATATTACTGTAGCTATAAAAGTTGATATCATTAATATGTTAGAAATAAGATAATGAGTGATTAACTTCAACTATATTGGTGTTAATATGTTTTGGGTTTGCCCGTATGTAGTTAATTTTTATTACCTTGTGATTCAGATTATAATTTTTTTGATTCATAGAATAGAATGAATCTCTTGATGGCTGGTACGGTCAATCTTTCGATTTTTGTGATTGTGTGAAATTTTTTTTCCTAATTCATGGATTATAAATACACTACTTCTATTCTATAAAATATCTACAGCACTATTAATTTTTTTTGTATTGGAATAATTCTTTATTATTGTATTTCTATTATTTCATGGATTAAATCTTATAAACCTATTGAATATGGAATTCTTGGTATAAAAAATATCTATAAATTTAATCAGTACTTACAAGCATATTTTTTGTGAGGAATAGCAATTTTAATTTTTATGGTCATTCTTTTCTGAGATGATGATTTTTTAATAGGTTCAATGATTTAAATTTAAATTATATGGACACTATAATATAACATTTTCGGAAGGCTTCATATGCTATAAATCCAACAAACTCTCCTTGGCTAAGAAATATAAAATAATCTATGACTTTATGGTTAGAAAATTGAAAAATTATTCCTATTATTAATTTCTTAAACACTCCTTGTACGACACTTGATAGTAATATGGAAACTAAGGGTAATATAAATAATTCCATATGAATGATTCTTTCTAAAATCAAGGAAATAATTATGAGGCAAATTTTTTAAAGGAGATTATATTAGGGCTTGGGAAATATCCTATAAGGGAAATATTCTCTCCAAATAATTTTACCATGAATCTTAATATGGGAAAACTGATCAATTAGGTAGTGAAATTGAGTATAATATGGATTCTCCCTTCCAGATTCTATCTCATTTGGAGGGTGATGTTTTAAAATATTACTATTGATGGTTTTCTTCAAACTTTTGGCATCAATTTGTGTTTGAGATGTTCTATATGTTACCAAAATAGGGAAAATATTGACCATTTGTTCTAATGTTGTGTCGCTAATTCTTCTCTTTAGAAAGCTATGGTTTCCCTATTAGAAATGTAAAAATCATATGAATCTAGCATGTAGGCACACATCATGTCTTATATTTAGATGCATCTCACAACAAAAACTCTAAATAACTTTTTTATGGAATAATCATAAATTATTAATGTTATGTGGAATATATGGAATATTAATATTCATGTCAAAGTTTCTTTTTATTTAAATTCATCCCTCACAAAAAAGAATCATTTTTGTGAAAAATAAAATTTTACTGAAAAATGGTTATTGTGCTAACTATATTCATGATCTTGAAATTCAATATAATATTGGAATTAGAGGTAATTATCTTCCACGATATGTCACATTAGATGTTATGTGGATTCAACCATTCCTGCTCATTCTTAAGTGTACTATAGGTGGAAGTTCTAGATGGAATCTTTCCCTTTCTGGATATGGTGTTGTTTTCAGAAATCTCATTGGAGTTGCAATGGGATGCCTTTATAGTCCCCCTACGATCATGAAGTCTCTTTATGTTGAGAATATTTCTATTATTAATGTAGTTTAAAAATAAAATAAGTGAGGATGCATCAAATTATGGATTGAATGTGATTTTACCACTGTTGTGAAAGCTTCTAGAAATATAATTCCCCCTCTCGCATGGAATCTAACTTATAAATAGACTAAATTCATCGACTCTCTATTGTACATTATTTTTATCATCTCACAAATATATCAAGAGGGAAATTTATTTTCCAATTGGATAAAAAATGGGAATGATTCTACAGAATTGGCATGGATCAAAACTGTACCTGATGACCTCTCATCCATATTTTGAAGAGAATTATACAAAACACTTTTCTCAGAATTTTGTAATGCTGTTACTATTAAATAAAGTGGATTTTACCTTTATAGAAATATTTCATTATAAAAAAATACCATGATCCAGGAGAGTATAAAATTTTCAATAAATAAATATTTGTGTCATATAAATTATATTTTATCATTTTTAAATTGTATAAATACATGTGTGTTCACTAAATAGGGTAAGGTTATAAAATTAGGCTCTCACATTAACATTCTAAAATCAATCCATTTACATTAATAAAATTATTTATATGAAACTAAGGTCTAAAAATAATACTATGATTATGTAATTAGGTTCGTGCATAACATTGTGATCCTACAATCAAGTTCACAAATTATATATTTACTCACGAGTTATCCAAATTTACCCAACACATTGTAGGAAGATATAGTTCCCACCCGTTTTACAATGAGAACCATATTTTTGTATTCCAAAACATCGTAAATTCTTTATCATATCATAACCCCAGAAATGTAATGGGTTTCATAAGAATTTCTTCATATCATGACATGTGAAATATTGATAGGTTTAATAGTCATTTCATCATCTCAACAAATCGTTACCCATGGAAAAAGAAATGAGATTCCTAATAATTTTTTCACGGTATAACCTTTTGAAGAGAAACATGTTTCATAAACATATTTTAAATATAAAATACTCCAAAATAGCAATATTTTTACCCATTGATAACATCCCAATAGAGAATAAGTGACATCAATCAATGTCATATTAGATGGAAAATAATTTTAAAACATCGTAAAAAATATTTATTGTTTAAAATATCCATTCAACATTGAAAATAACTTTTTTAAACATACCCCATTTTGGAAATTATTTTAATATAAAATAACCAGAAAACATATATTTTAATAATCAAAAATAATAATTTTTATTATGCTGGGATGTTTTGGGTATGTCGTATATGCTAAAACAAATATCTCTTTCACATTTTTAGTAAAATCCAGACGGGGATGGTTTTTGAAAACTACAAGATGATTCACTTGGGAAAAAATTAAAATAAGGTTTGAAGTGGGAAAAAATATCTTTTAATATTCATATTATTATATTATTTTTTTATAAAACATGGTTTAGGAATGAAAATAGATTGTCGACTGAAGATATAAATAATTTCATATTTTTGTGATAACAATTTCTCAATTATATTAAGTACCATCGAGTAAAAAAATGTACTTTTACTTGAAAATAAAACTAATAACCAGAAAATAAAAAAATTAATTAGTTTCATGAGATATTTATAACAATATTTAATAATCTGAAATAAAATTAAAAGACCCCAATATATAATGAGATTGCAACATAACATCTTTACCACTTTGGAAACTTCAATTCATAATACCCATGAAATAAAATCATTTAAAGAAATATAAGATATATCGAGGATAATAAAAATAATGATATTTAATATCAATGGGGATATATATACACCTTTTAAAATAGTATAAGATCCTAACATAAAAAATGCCTCAAGGAATACAAATTGAGACACAAATACCATACCATTTTGATAACAATTCAACTGTAAACCACGTGAAAGAGATATACTATATTAGATATATATATCAAAGAATTTTAATCATAATAATAATAAAATTAATTCTTGGTTAGTATAATAAAAACATAAATTTAAAAGGTGGTGAACATGTTATGCTTCTCACAGAAGTAAAAAAGGAGACAAAAGTGCCTTATTATTGGAATATCTTATTAATTGTAAAACATGTTAAAGAATAACATCCATAAAAAAATTAGTTATATTAAATTTACATATATTCAAGATATGTCATGTCATAGGGTAAGTATATTCCCCACACAATAAAAATTAGTGGTGAATATGGTATAAGTCTCTCAGAAATTAATGTGAGACTAGATATACCCATATCATAAGTATTGACATTCATCAAACATGTTCAAACCTGTAATATATTAAATATAATTTTATTACATAGATTTTATAGAACCATTAATATAAATATAAAATACCATATATGATTTACATATTAACATTTTCAACTATTTATTAGTAATTCAATGTTAAAGGAACATTTTAGGAAATAACCTATTTTTGTCCATGTGTGTTTTTTTTTTAATTTTTTCCCACTTAATATAATCATGAATTAATCATATAAATTATTTTATCCAATATATAAATATTAGAGATATTATATATATATAAATTTAGGGTAATCGATAAAATATATTGATATAAAATTAAATACCCGATTCATGGAGACTGTTGAATGTACGTACACAAGAAAAATGTTTCCATTTTCTTATCAAATTGAAAGAAAGAAAGGTAAATTAAAAATTATAGTTAAATAATCATTTTTATTTTACATATATCACATATTTTAATTAAATATGTTCTTATTATTTACCATGTAATGTGTGAATGTATCTAAAGACTTCATGAGGTCGTCGTCCTCTGTACACATGAGCGATGTTATAATATTACCAAAATATGGATATCTAAAGGTATGTCTGATAAAATAACTAAATATGTATATTAATAACATTAATATAATATATACATTATAATTCCATCATTATGTTCAATATTTAGAGGTTGAAATTAAAGAAATGAATGACATTGATTGATGAGGTGATACTCTGTTGTAAATATGAATAATGATTTCATAACTATTAAGTGGAAGTGGAGAAGGTTTTAGGTAAATATATTAACCTAAAAACTTATCAATATATGGATTATATAGGTTTTAATCTATCATAATTTTATAATAATAATTTAAGTTGATGTAGGAAAAAACTAAACAAAAATTCTCCTTGATGAAAATTACATTGTCATTGAGGTATCCTCCTTAGGTTTTCACCAAAATACTTCTTAGGTTAATATTTTTCGAAAATAAGGCCTATTGTATGAGAGGAGGGAAGTTGGGAAGTATTTTTGGCAAGAAATGGGTGGACAAAAAGGGATTTATAGTGTGAATAATGGAGGAGAAGGGTTGTCCTTTTATAAGTGAGGTGAGTGGCACACTTGTAATTTTTTGAGAGAAAGAATTCCCCACATTTTTTTCATGTAAAATGTCTATATAATGGTCTATTATCTACAATATAAGTAATAATATAATAAAATAACTAGAAATAATGTTTTTACATGTTTTTGGGATTTTTTACCCATTACCTTTTTAGACCTCTATTAAATCCAATTTTACCTTAGCCATGGTAAATAATTTTTAAATTTCATATAACTAATTTTAATCAAAATTTATTTTGAAATAATTATATAATATAAATTGTTATGATTATAAATTTTCAATTCATTTTTAATTACTATATTCATAGAAGTTAAAACATTAATTTAAAATTAATCCCATAGATGCGATGAGAAACCGAGTTTTTAAAGAGAAAACGTTCAAATATAAACAACAAATTAATATTTAAATTCAATATTAAATTTATTATAAAGAAATAAATTCCATTAATGTAATTATAATTTAAATAAAATCAATTAAAAACAATTTAAAATATAATCTATTTTTTAAAATAATATAAAAGAAAATGTCGTTTTCTACTCCAATTTTGTATTTTTCCATATTCATCAATAATGAATCATCAAAAGAAAATAACAAATAATCACTATAAGATAAATTAGAAATAATTATTTCAAAAATTAAATTTATTTTATTAAATTTATTTTTTCAGAATGTAAAAATATAGTTTCAAAATTATTGTCCGAAAACTACGACAAAATTATTTTTCAGTAATATACAGTGTTAAGCCTATAATTGAATATATTACTATATCTTATCTATAAAATAGATAATTTGAATGTTAAATAGTTGTTTTAATATATATAATATATTAATTTCATTAAAATAATCTAAAAAAAGATTTTTTAAAACTTATTTTGGTGAAACATGTTTGTTTTCATACAAATATTTTGATAGAAATAGATTTCCATTGTTTTAGTTTTCAAATAAATGGTCAGCACATAATTAATTTATTATATATGTGTAAGACATATTTCCATAATTTAGTGAAACCTATTCATACCCACCATCCCAGTTGTTTGGATATAACTAGAAATTTAAATAATTATATTTTAATAATAAGTAACATTTCATTTATAATCAACATTTTTTGTAACACAACGTTAGCTCAGAGTTACAAATAATAGAAGATAAAATAATTATTATGTGTAATGAAAAATAGGTGAAATATTTAAATCATTATAAACAAACTTCAGAAAATATAAGGGGGTTACAATTTACCCACTTTATATGGAATATTTCCCTTGAAATTCATCTGGTACATCGAAGGTTATACATTGGAAATTTCCATCATAGAAACCCACATTGTACAAATGAATAAAAAAACATTCCATAAAATGGATATTTCGAATATAAAATTTACCAAAATTATATCATAACTAGGTTTCAACACATAAAAATATAAGAGGGATGTGAATATTTTATCATGGAAGAAAATTGAAAATAATTATAGAGTTTGATCGATATCATTGATCACACGAATGAAGTTATTAAAGAGAATTTTATAAACCATAAAACCAATAGGATTGAAAAAGGTTTTTGATATCATAAAAAAATAGTGACAATAGGGAAAAATTGTATTTAATGATAATTTTCCTATGGTTGCAGAATTTTCACAAGAGGATATTCTTACTTGATTTCATTCCATTTCATAAGAACAATCTCACCATTTGGTTTTAACTTCATAAACATCCACTTAATCTATTAATATATGAAATAATAAGGAATTTTTTATTCAATAATCACTAATGGTTTGTAAGATCCCTAACTAGATTGACAATTCATTCATTCCATCTGTAGTTATGATTAGAATAAAATGGTTATCATGGATTATCCAATATCGACTAGTCTTCACATAGAGAAGTAATAATTTAATATCTAAATCCACTTCTAATGATGAAACAATTTCATAAATGGTTATCCTTATGACCCTTCAATATGATTAAAAAATTAAACATTATTAATTAGTTAAAAAATTATCAAAATAAAAATAACATTGACCCCCTATATAATATAATGTTTCACTTGATCTTTACACTATAAATATGTGAATACCTTCATCATGTATTCTATTGATTCATGGTAATTACCAGAATTATAATAAACCCTTAAAGAAAATCCTTATTCCACATTTTTTAATAAAATCAAGATTATTATATATATTCCTTACATAAAACAATGTGGTAAACACTGTCAAATATATTAGAAAGGGATTTTTATAAAAATCATTATTCAGTTCTAATGTAATTGGTACTATAAAATTTACTTATTCATATCCAATATTTGTTTATCCCAACATCGATATCTCAAAATTAGGAATATATTAATGGTTATCTATACCATAATTATCTATTTTTCCCTAAATATCAACTTTAAATTAAAGTAATTTTCCATTCCATAGGCATCATTCAACACATTCATTCATATAGTTTATAAAAGTCTTATATTGAACTAAAAATATATATTTCATGATTAATCTGACATAGTATTTTATTACCAATAGATAAATAAAGTATTAACCCAACCTAGTCTTGAAATATTTTTCTAGAATTCATAATATTATTACGTAATACCTCTTTTATTTCATATTTCATTTGTAGTCTATTCATGATTTAAAATATAGCCATTTCTCACACAACCTTACAGATTTCATCACAATTATTCCACTAAGGACTTAATTTTTCATAATTACTGCACCTTCTACATTTAAATCATTCATTAGTTGATGATATCTTAACCATAACTTTATTATAAACAATTTCATTAAAAAAATATTCATTTTTCATTTTATGTTACTTTATTTATATCCTCCATTTTTACAGTAGAAACATCTAACTATTCCCATAAGTCATCAACTTGGATTTTCCTTCCAACATTATCGACACATATTGAACTAAAGTTTTTTCTCTATAGTCTATAATACTCAAACTCTAATTGATCTATAACCTTCTCTTCTTTTATGAGTCCAAATTTTGGTATAGGTGCACATTTTTAATCAGGTTCAATGAAAAAAAATTAGGAATAAAAAAAATTCTTAAATCCAATCATAATCTCATTTGATTTATCATCAAAACCTTGTTTATCATATTTCATGTCAATCCGATTATTTCTAGTTACCACAATTGACATAAACCAAAATCCATTGGGTGAGTAACAATGATCGTATTGTGAAACAACATATTAATGAAAATAACTTATTGTATATCTATATCATTAAAACATCATTTAAATTTATGACACCCTGGGTTTACCTACTAACGTCATGGTCATAATATATTTAATACTTCAGGGTTGTAATGTTTAAATAATTTTTAAGGTGTATCCATATAGAGTGTTAAACCAGGTGTGTACGAAGTCCCATTTTCTGCACCAAGAGACAATTGAATCTCTCTCAATTCACCATTTTTCAGTTATTACGCCTAGTTACATATTTCCCATATCCACATCCATTTGAAGTATCTAGATAGGGATATAATTTCTTAGAAACCACTCACTCAATCCCTTTACAAACATTTAGAACATTTTACTATACATTGAAACATTCTTATACTTATCCATAGATATGTCTCTATATATATACATATAAATATCCTTAGGGATCTCACTAATGTTTTCTCATTCTAGTTTCCAATTATTCACTAATCATTTCTACTGATACCGACGATAGATAAATAAGATTATCAAAAATGGATATTGTAATTACCTGACCCCAGTTACCTAGAGTTATTTCTTTATTACATAACATTAGCATGATATAAAGAAGCATTTCCTGATAGACCGATCATTTTAGTATTATTGGAAACAAGATACATACATAAGTTCAACATTACAACGTGAAAAGAAATACAACACAAATTTATTCCGTTAGAATCATCCAAGCCTCTTAGGTTTTTCCATCAAGTCACTCATAACTAAATTCTTCATATCCTAGTAAAATGAAACATAAGAAACGGTTGACCTCAAATGCTCAATAATAGTAAAGAATACCGAGGAAGATAACATAAACATTAGGCATGGTGAATAATTGAAAACACATTCATTTAAAAATAATAAACAGGAACACTTTATGGCTAGAATATGATCTGAGTAAATAATTCCTTAATAAAACATAGTCATGTTTATTCAACTAGTCCAATAACAACATGAACCAACAATAATACTTTCATTACAAGGGAATTTATAATGCAGGAAGTTCAAAATCATTTTTTCAAGGCCTCGACCAAGATGTCAAAAAATGATTAAATCCTCGGCCAAAAACATATATCAAATTGGGAATGGCCTCATCCATTTCGACATATAATTGTCTCATGAGACCTAATGATGCGCTGAGGAGCTATATCAGGCTCCACTCGTCATTTACTAATTCCAATACATTCCTCATATGAAAAGGTTGAAACATAACATACACATTCATATTAAATATTGCATACAAAATGTCAATATGTTAACCATAAAAAATGAATAGTATAAAAATGACACATCCATTGTCAAATATATCAAAAAAACCATCAATACAATATATAATATTTTTATCATGATAAATCAACCTTAAACAAGTTTAAAATCAATCAATGGATGATGACATAGATGAAATCAATACTTTTTGAGAGTGATGTCACATTCTGTTTTGAAATCATTTAAAAGTCATGAAACTATAAAAGAAAAAATTTAAATTCTTATAATATTGTAAGGGATGCTTTGAAGGTGTTATAACAGTAGGAAATAGCCACACCTTCCGTTTATGCTAAAAAAATCATTCCTTAATTTTGTCGAAAAGGTCTTAATGGTCCTTATTTGGAAAACGACTGAAATATTCCTTTATAACAATTTCATAAAAATTCAGAAATGGGTATAAATGACATTAACCCATAGTCTTGGAAATAATAAAAATGTTTTGAAATATATTTTTAAGAAACACAAATGTTGATGATAAAGAGGTCCCAGTAGATAATAACATATAAACAACCTCGGATAATGAAGATATTGTGGAATTATCACTTACCTTGTACTTTTCCTTAGTTGATGGTATATTAAAATCAAGTGTAATAGTTAAATAATTGTCATTAATTTATAAAAGATCTATATAAATAAATATTATATCATATATGATTCTCTAATATTACTTTGTTAATAATATTTCAGTAGTGTCAATGTTTTGGGAGTTAACTGATTCGTTTTCCGTTTTATGATAGGTTATGTAAGCCATGTTTTCTATGGATATTATTTATTTTATTCTTATACAGAATGATATTATGTTCCTAAACATTATTTTTAATCATAAAATGAATGTTATTCTTGAATGATTACGATGGGGAATGAATTTCATCACGTTCGTGGAGACGGTAATCCATACGTATGAACAAGCGACAATAGCATTATATTGATGGTGAAATTGTATGTAATTGGATGGTATATCATATATAAATAATAATTAACATGTAATAATTATTATTTAAATCAGTTATTCTATTAATTATACCCAATCAAATAATGAATTGTTTTAATGACAAACTATACCACGATGTGGAGACGGTAAGCCGTACGTACGCACGTTTGGTGACTTTGTCATTTATAGGATGTATATAATAACGAATATGTCTATTCGATATTTATAATGAAATAAAATTATATAAAAGTTACATAAGTATTTATTTTGGTATGAAAACAACAAAGAATGTGGAAGTGGAAGAAGAAAAGAACATGAAAGAGCGTGGTGAAATTATTATCTCTTCTTCTGGTGTTTCCTTTTAAGTCGATCAAAAGGGCTCCGTAGGATGTCATTCTGATCATAGTAAGGCCTCTAGGGTGATGTGAGGGATGTTGGGAATATTGTTTTTCCATGTTTGGATGATCCCAATGGCTTTGTTGGTGTGAAATTAATAGAAGGGGAAGTACCCTTTTATAAGAGAGGTGAGGGTCACTTTAGGAAAAGCATGAAATATTATTTTATAGTAAAATCAATTTTGGTTTATTATGGATCCAAAATTATTTATTTCTTGGATAACGTTATTATGAGTCTATAACCTCTAAAAAATAGGTTTTATAAAGGTTTAGGATACCATACTAACCTTATCTTTTAGATTTAACTCTTTGTTAAATAGTTTTACATTTACCATGTCTCTTTGTTTTTTTATATTATATGGTTAATAAACATACTATAAACTGCCAATAGAACCCAAAATGGTTCATTATTGATATATAAAACCTTTTATAAGTCCTATATTATATCCCTAGATTTTTTTGGAATATTATATCATTTAATAATGTAGTATTTGTATTAAAAACTCAATTATGTCAATTTTGACACTATTTAGTATCTTATTTTTTTTAAAGAAATAAAAACATTATCACATAGAATAATATTTATTTAATAAACCCTATCATTTCATAGTAACATTTAAAATTAGTTTAATTAATCATAAGTCTCAAATTACATTTATTTGGATATTTATAATATCAATTATTTTAATATTTCATTATTAAGATAATTACAGCATCATCATTATGTCATAAATAAATTAAATTATTTAATAATTAAAAAATTATAAATAAAATACCATTATATAGGAAATATTTTTATCTTTCTAAATAATATTTATTGTTGAATTTATATGGTATTTAATCCTATAATGAAAATGTTTTAGTATTTGAACATTGAATTTAACTCTTTTAAATATTCTTTAAATAAAATAATAATAAATGTCCTAATCTAATAGAAGAGGACCAAAAGGATCATATTTTATTCCTAAGGATGTTTTTTGTCAAATTACACTTATCCAATAGAATTAGGACATGTGTTTAGGTATGTATAAGATCATTTTTACAATTAATTACCCTATTTATTTTTAACTATGGTAAATAAAAGTCAAAATTTAATATACACCAAAAATTATTTTCATCTTATTGAACCAAATTTTACTTAATGATGACAACCGTTCCTCTTGGTTGTTTTCAAATTCAACTCACAGAAGCATAAAAATTTTGTTTTATGCAAATTTGTAAATGATCACAGAAGGTGGGTAAAAGAAGGTAAAAAGTTCAACAAAATTTTCTATATCTAAACTTATTATAAAATGACTTCACTAAATTACATTGAATATATATTGTTATTATGTATCTATTATTATCAAAAATAAAATAATATAATATAACTAATTACTTAAATAAATTGTTCGTTTTAAACAATAACGCAGTGTTTTTCACTATTCATAAAAAATTGAATGTTTTTAGAAAAATGTCAAACATTTACCCTAAGATAATTTTGATATTCCCAATAGAAAAATGAAGTCCATATTGAAAAATAAAATTTATAAAATTTTAAATAGTTATTAATACTATTCATTATATCTAGTTTGATTGGTCGTGGTGTGTTAAAACACCATGTTGCGTACAATGGAATTTACTACATTTTTAAAAGGGAAAAATATCATGGATGCTTGGAGTGTTATAGATATTACATTAATTTTTAATGAATATTAATTTCATTACACAAAACACACCGGGATATCATAATATTTTAGTGACATTAGAAATGTGGAACATTATATTCTTAATTTGGTGAAATATCTACAATATCTCCCACACAGATTTCCCCCTTCTATACTATTCAAAAACATACACCACTTAAACCATTCCTCATAACATGGGGAATGGAATGATAAGAATGGGTGACCTCAGATGATCAGTAGGGGTAAACAAGGGAGATTTACAAGCATAACATGTCAAAAGGGTATGAGAACATGATAATAACTTTTCTAAACCATACCATATATGCCAAAGTTAATAATCATTATTCATTTGATAAATATTAGTAGTTCATAAGACATGAAAATTAGTGTAATTGAAGTACATTTGTTAGGAGAGTATAAAATTATAATAAGACAAATATTGGTGACATACAAATGAACTTATAACATTTTGAATATATATTTGTCAACACCCCTCCCCATAAGGTGTACCCCTCCTTGGATGAAAATGTGAGAAGGGAGGTAGTGACCCCTGATTCCTACCTCCTGTAGGCTCCAGGTCGGGGTCTATAACTGATTGTGTAGTAAACAAAAAATTGGGAGACATTACCCTTTAAAAGAACACATGTAAAAGAGAGAGGTAATATAGACACCAAACAACTCCATCTTAGACAACAATATAAAATAAATCCCAAGTAAACAGGCATCAAGTTGCCATGGTAGTCCTCGCCATCAAAAGGGCCTCCCTTTACTACATCCATCACTAAAGGTCCCCTCAAGGGAACACACCATTAAAAAAATCCCCATAATCAGGCATCAAGTTTCCATGGTAGTCCTCGCCATCAAAAAATCAATTGTGAAGGACCTCCTCACAACCAAATTTCATGCTGGAAAAAAGGTACTCCCTTTGATGGAACAAATATAAGTAATCCCTCCTATGATGAGGAACTCGGAAAGGATTCAGACACATCATGCACTCTGTCTATAACGAGTGATATTCTTTCTTAACCAGATGATGGCTTGGGGACACACTCATCTTTTGAGCCACCCCCACGGTATTTAAAAACCAATTAGACCCCCACTATCCTGATCGCTTAGAATGAAATCATCATGAAGCAGTGGAGGTTGGCATATAAAGTAGAGGAGCCTCCAAATGAACAACAACATGATATATTTGTTGTGAGAAGTCAACTAGCTAGGGATAAAATACCATTTATGTAGTGGCCTATGAAAACTTCTCTCTTCAACATACCAAGGGAATTTTATGGTGAATACACGCATGACATTAGCTTCAATATATGGAAAACTACTCAAATGCTGAAAGAACAATTCCTACCCTACGAAGGGTACACAGACAATGTTATCACAATAGGGAAGCTTCTCCGTCTGATCGACTTGGAATCCATCCTATCTCCAAGGAATCCAAAATCAGAAAAGAAAAATAAAATCATTGGTCTTGCTTAACTCCATGCACTACTTAAATTGTGTCCCTCATTGCCAATGCCTCAGATAGAGTTCACATTCGAGGGTGGTGAGAAAATGGAGCTTTACACTTCACCCCATGACCCTCCTTGTAGGCCCTAATGTAAATGACATCCTATAATGTCATTACCATGAGGCAACAATCAAATGAAACCCCTAATCCGGAATTATGGGATACTCAATGAAAATTTGACAGGGGTAAGTCTCAAAAGCACCAGGGCTGAAGAGATCAAGCCATCGAAATGCTTCTGAGTCAGGCTACCAGGAACATTCGGTGGGCTTCCCGCCTAAGGGAATCAAACTAGATAGTAGTTATGATATCTTTGAAACACCATAGACTCCATGTATGCCTAATTCCACAATCGTCTTACACCCACGCATGAGCACGTGAAATTGAAGAGTGGCCATTGTAGTGGGTACCGCTGCGATACAGGAACAATCCAAGACAACAGGGCTGGGGTAAATTTTAAACCAAAATTCCCTCATAATACCAACAAATCCATGTCAAAGTGCATCGATAGGAGAATAAGAACAACCCCATCCCACGAGGCTGGGGTCATTTTTACCTCAAATATGTGCATGAAGAACATCTCTCTTCCACCAACTTGGAAGAATGATGGACAAAGGAGTTACCTGTTCCACCCCATCTCGTGGTTCACAACCTCTAAGACAAATTTGTGTTTCGAGGTCAGACCAAGGCTCCCTTCAAGTCAATATTCTCCAAGAACCCAAAAAAATTCCGCAGAATGGAAGGGGAAGGTCCAATAAAGGGCGAAAGAATCCTTCCTATCATTTAGCACTAGGTCCACTGCCCTCAATGTGGTACGCCTCAGTGAACGTGGTGAGATTCAACCCCCAGATCTCATAGGATGTGATGCAAGGGGAGAAGATGCAAAAGAACATGGTTCCCTCCCATAGGATTCTGACACCGATCCTGATGGTGTGCATATTAGGAACAAGATGGAGGCCCTAAATCTGGGTTCCCCCTTAGTCAATCCTACATTACCTCCCCCATGAAACTATGAGAAATAAAAAAATAAATCCATGGTCGTTTGTGACCTGTCTCCTCCTCCCCATGATATTGAGTCCCTATCCCTTGAGGAAAGGTTCTACAATATGGGGGAAGAAACTATAGAGCCCAGGTGAATTAATTTCAAGCTACGTCGAGGGAGTTATCTCACCGGACGTGTTCCCTCTGTGGAATGTCAGTAGCTACACCCAGAAGAGGTTCCCATACCACAAGAAATCATCATTGTAGATGAAGGCAATCTTGCAGGGCTATTTGACCTGGCCCTAGAAGGACATAAAGACTTTCCCCTATTGGGAAGGTAGCCGGAATGTACCCAGTTGAACCAAAAAAATGATGCCCCCTGGTGGGTATCCACCCAAAATTCTTATTACATCGGCACACGCACTTTTGACCCCTACCACACCCTCTCATGCTCAAGCCCGACAAGATGTGAATAAAGGGATCATAAACACTGTCGAGTAGCTAAAATCCCAACAAGAAGCCAGGGAGGGATGGTTCACTCTAATACAACTAGAGCGTAAACCCTACCCCAAGTGGGTGAGCAATGTTCCCCCTCCAAAAAACATTAGGAACACCATATTTCTAGTATTCAATGGATCGGGGGACCCAGAATAGAATTTGATGAACTATGCCTCTTACAGTCACCCCATGATGGGCACTCCAGAGTTGGAATAGTTGGTGGAACTCTGGTGTTTCATATGAACCCTGGAGGGATCGACAATTGTATGGTGTACTAGCCTTCCATCTAGTTCAATTATAGGCTGGGAGGACCTTTGGTGACAGTTTCTCATCCAGTTCAGTTTGACGTTGTCCAGGATGATGTTCCGTGATCTCATGAAATGTAAGTTGTGAGAGAATGACAATGTATCAGACTTAATTTCCATATGGAATGACATGACATATTCCCTAAACTGGCCACTCCCCTAGGATGAGATTCCATCCATGTGCATCGATAACCTTCGGGATGAATTGTGAACGCCGCTCATCCTAGTGAATTACACTTGTGGCTTTAGATACTTCTTATCCTTTTCCGAAAGGATAGAAGTCATCTTGAAAAGGACCATCCTTATGTCCTGAATGGCCCCATCAGCCCATGGGAAAAGAACGGGAAAATTTGATGAGGCTTCTGTCACTCTTATGCCACCCCCAACATCAGCCGCAGTTGCAAGGCCCCCAATGAACTATGCATGACCCCCTAGATGAAAATAGACACCCCTCCTCAGAATGATGAGAAATAGGGTTCTAAAAGAAATCAGTTCAAATAACAAAGAAATAGAGTTTATTGATTCCGAGATGACCATGTATGCAGCTATTTTATAGCCTCCATGAATTGAAATATTCTCTGACTACCAGAGCCAAAGCGAGCAGATGAAGTGGGTCTTGAAGACCATCCAAATTATTGTCTGTATCACTGTTTTCAAGGACAGACCATCCATGAATTCTATGTTTTCAATGATATCTTGCAAAAAATTATGGATTTTGAAAAAGTCATGTTGGTCCCACCACTATCACAAGAGGCTTATGTTTCAACCTCCGACTCAAGAGAGGAAGAAGAGTGGAAAACATTCACTAGAAAGAAAACAAATTGACAACTGGATGACCTGGAAGACCATAAAATGAGTCCATGACATCATGTAGGGACTATTGAAACATATTATTGTGCCCTGATAAGCTCCTAACATAGAACATCCAGCCTCCTAAGCCATGCGGTCCTCTAAAGGCCAAATGCAACGAAAAAAAGAAAAAGAAGATGAGCTGGTAACAAAGCTGAATTCAAAATTGAAACTTTCAGACATCATGCCAACATACATGGTTCAATGGGCACCGCCTCGCCAAATGGTGCAACGAGCACCGCCATGCCAAATGATACAATCATAAAGAGGAAGTGAATCATGAACTGTATCAGATAAAGAACTGATCTTCGGCTACATTAATGTCATTCACGTGATGGACCCCTACACTGTTGAAGAATATGGCCACAGACCCAAATTCCCCATGCCCAATTGGAGATCCAGAGGATGAGGATGTAGAGTCTAGAGGTTTCCTAAAAGTAATGATCGTCAATGGAGTCAAATTCCAATCCACACCACAAGACAAACCATCAACATCATTGAAACACACAGAAGGACCATCTATCCGACACAATCTGAACCAGACTATTCCTACTCCCCCGATGGAGGAAACCCAAGACTTGATGTCTTGGAATATCAATCAGGGGAAGAAAATGTGTTGAATAATCCATGGAATACAACCAGAATAGTCCGACCAAATGTGGAAAGGACTGCAGTACCATCAGATCCAACTACAGAGGCCGAATCATATGCTTCCAAAGCCCAAGCTCCTAATGTGTCTATGAAACAACAACCCCATGTCTGGAAGCACCAACCTTTATAGTAGATGTATGAATTTTTAAAACATCTATATTCAGTAACAACAATCTTTTCAATCTTGTACGTGTTGAGTTTTTCCATTGATCTTATGGAGGCACTCATTGAAGCCTTGATAAGTCCCTAGAAGTTCAAGGATGATTTAGTGGCAGCTGATGTCTGCTGATCGGAGACCAGTCTCAAAGAATGGCACGTCATCATTTCCCTCATGGATAGGGATGAAAACGCCATCATTCATGGGAATATAAATCCCATATATTTTTTGAAAAGATAAATATAACTAATTTTTGGAGGATTTTCATCGAAAACGGATCTGAAGTTAACCTCCTCCCACTAAGGATGCTTCATCGACTGGGATATGATGAGGACAGATTAGAACCCTACACTACAACTGGGTTGGTATACGAGAAATGTGAGTAGAATACATTGGGAAGAATCAAGCTTAAAACTTGTATAAGAGATCTCATATTAGATTCCAAGTTCCTAACGTTGTGAAAAAGTATAGCCTTGAATGTTATGTTGGGGAGGCCTTGTCTTCGTCAGCATGCTGTAATTCCATCCTCCTATTATTAGTTTATTAAACATTGTAGTAATAAAAAAATGGGACATTGCACATTGATAAATCCCCATTTGAGTTCTGTGAGTATCACTATATCGATGTAGGATTCTATGAGTTGGATGAAAAACATATTTCGGCTGATGTTGTTGATTGGATCCGTTCCCTGAATGGATTAAAGACGGCTTCCACTAACCCGTTATAGAAGTATGGGGAGGAGTATGTACTACCCATTAACCAAGATGAATGCTTAATTACAATCTCGGATGCAGAATCAGTTATCTACATGGTCTCTTCTATGACAACCATGTCTAGATACATAGAAGAACGATCTGAATCCCATGTCATCAGGAAATGCCCTATCAAAGATACTCCCATTCCATCCTTGTGGCATCAAGCTATCCTTGCCTCACCCACTAAGGAAAATGGAAATTTCATTACCAATATTTGAGATGTTATCTCAAAAATAATTTCTCCATCAGAAGGGGAAGATGATCAAGATTAAGGAGAATAAGAAGAAGAAGAAGAGAAATAACACCTCAAAGATGCCCCTTCTTCATTTGAAGAAGGCATTTACACCACCATTGATGAACTTAATGAGAAAAATATGGGCACTAAAAATGAACCAAAGCCCACATTAATTAGTGTGTCCATGCCTGTTGAGGAACAGAAGGAATACACCTTGTTCCTAAAGCAGAATCAAGATGTGATTGACATTAATTACATAGAGATTCTAGGAATCAATCTTGACGTTTCCACCCATCATATTGGGTTACCATATGATCATCAGGGCTATAAAAAGGAAGATAGAAGGACCCACCCGATGCATGCTACAAAAAAAAGAGGCGGAGGTTGGAAATATGATCAATTCCAACTTCATACGGGAGGTCCAATATATGATCTAACTAGCCAACAAAGTCCTTGTAAAAAATAATAATGGACAAATCATAATCTCTATCGACTTAAGGGACCTTAATCATCCTTTCACAAAAGACAAGTTCCCATTCCAGATCAACGAATAAAGGATCGAAGAATAAGCCATATACGAACCCCTACACTTCAGGGATGGAAATTCTGGATAAAATCAAATCTGGATGGCCTGAGGAGATGGTGAAGCTACCATTTTTAGGGCCCCTTATGGAGTGTTCTGTTTTAAAGTGATTCCCTTGAGTCTAAAGAATGATGGAACCAAATATCAGTGCATCGTGCATCACATATTCAAGCCCTTTTGGGAATATGTGTCGTGTGTTTTGTCAAAGAACTTGTGGTTATGTCACAATGGAGTTCGAAACACGTGTCTGACCTCGAAACCATCTTTAAAAAAATTTAGAAAGTAATTTTTAAAGATAACCCCCCTAAAATTTTCCACTGGAATTACCTCGGGGAAATTTCTCAGCTTCGTCGTATGGCATCATGGCATTGAATTCGACCTCTAGAAGATAAAATCCATTCTGGCATGTCCCCACCTTTCAACCTCACTAATTTGAGAGGTCTTCATGGGAACCTCACCAATATTCGACACTTTATATCCAACCTTGCAGGTAAATATTTACCTTTCACTATGCTCATGAAGAAAGGGGTTACGTATTAATGGGATGACGATTGTCAAGAATAATTTTAATACCACAAAAGATATATCATATTACCACTGGTTCTCATGCCTCTAGTGGAGGGGAGACTACTCATTTTATATGAAACTACCCTGGAACGGTCATTAGGAGACTTACATGCACAGAAGAATGATGCCGGTAGTGAGAACATCCTCTACTACCTCACCGAAAAATGATTGATGCTGAAACTCGGTATTCAAATATCTAAAAAACTGGATGGATCTGTTGTTCACAGTTTAGAAGTTCCGGAATTACTTATAGCACCATGAGGTCTAACTGGTCTCCCACTACAACCCGCTCAAGTATATCCTCAACCATCTCATGCTAAATGGTAGCTTATCGTTATGTGAGGTCATCATGTAACAGTTTGACATACTGTACGTTCCCCAAAATTAGATTAACGTCTAGGAATTAGTAGACATCCTAACCGACCACCCCTCAGAGGAATCAACACCATTAGATACTGAACTCCTAGATGATGAAGTGTTTTCTATCCAGGAGAGACCCCATATATGGGATATGTACTTTGACGGTGCTTCCAAAATTCTAAAATGGAAAAGTATGGAGGATCCCAAGCTCGACAAAGTGGGGATGGTCATTGTACTTGTATCTCCCAAAAATGCCATCTTTCCTTACTCATTTCTGCTTTAGAAGGAGTGTACGAAAAAAAAAGCAGAGTATCAAGACCTCATTGTAGGCCTGGAATTGGCACTCTAGGTGCAAGCCAAACACCTAAAAGTAAAGGTTGATTCAGAGCTAGTAATCAAATTGGTCATCACTGACTATGCTATCAAGAAAGAAGTGTTGATTCCATTAATGAACCATGTTTTAGAAATGATGGTAGAATTACCATCATAACCAATGTTGAATCATGTCCCAAGGTCGCATAATTCTCAAGAAGATGCTTTGGAAAATACATCGACAAACTTCGCCGATTTCGACTCGGATAAACAGACATTAGAATTGCTCACCGATAGATGGACTTTCCGTTCATCCAGAGAAATACAGAGGAGATTGATTAACTTATCCTCGTTCCGTAACCTTATGGTCATAACACCAGTTGGATGACACCCATAACAAATTTATTTCAGAATGGGGAACTCCCATTAGTTAGGGAAGAAAGGGAGAAGGACCGAAGACATGCAGTGAATTTTAACCTAAACAATGGAGTGAACAAAGGGAAGGTCCTCTAAAAATGAGGCCTTGATAGAGTCCTTCTATGTTGAATTTATGGATAAAAGTCTACATCCGTCATGAAATAAGTGCACACAAGATCTTGTGGAGAACACCTATCACCAACCATGCTCTCATACAAAATTTAGAGGCTTGGGTATTACTAGCCCAACATGATATAGGATTGGGCCAAGTTCACTAAGAAGTTCCATTCCTGCCATGTTCACGCTAATTCCATACACCCCCAGGAGATTTTTTATATGGTTAAAAACTCCAAGCCATTCGTTTCCTGGGGGATGGATGTTGTGGGACCGTATTCTCCCGCTATAGCCAAACATTTCATGTTCACACTCATGAAAACTGATTTCTTTTATAAATGTGCTAAAGTCATACCCCTTAAAGAATTTGGGGCTAAAAACATCATCAACATTTAGAAGGACAACATCATCAACATATTTGGTGTCCCTAATACAATACTGATGGACAACAACACCAACTTCTATTCTACTGAACAAGATAAGTTGTACTAGGAATATGGAATAAAGGCCAACCAGCCATCCCAGTACCACGTAGTGGCCAATGGGAAGATAGAAGAATTCAATATGATTATGTCCAATATTATTCAAAATATGGTCGATAAGGATAATAAATCATGACCATACAAGATCCTTCAATATTTTTGGGCTTACCGGACCATGACGTGCACCACCACCTAGACGACCCCATACTCGCTAGTATTTGGGGAAGATGTGGTGTTAACCATCAAAATGAAAGTGTTATCTCTTCGTGTTTCCATTTGCGATCAAATATCCATAGATGAAAAGTCCAGATACAGTTTGATGATTTGGAGCAGTTATACAAAACAATGAATCAAACTCTACACCATTTAACAATCTACCAAAACCGGGTTTCTTTAGCATTCAACAAAAAGGATCTACTTCGATCTTTCCTCAAAGGAAAAATGGTGTTAGTCCTCATAACCCTAATGACCCTGGGGAAGAATCCCCTGAAGCATGAACTAAAGTGGGGAGGACCATATGGCATACATCGTGTCTATTCTAATGGAGTGTACTCCCTGATATCAATTGACATAGAGCTTGTCATGACTCCCACAAATGCGAAGTTCTTGAATAAATATTTCACATAAAAATTCCCCAATTTCATAAGTCCAAACTCTACGACATTAAACATTGATTCATAAGAAATACAATGCCCCTATTTCATGGTCCAATCTCTAATACCATAAACTATGAGTTAAAAATGACCTTATGGTTCAAAATCTACGACCCTAAACTATGAGTCCAAAAGGATTCCCCTATGATAGGGTCCATAATCTAGAAACATAAACTATGAGTTACGGATAATGCTCTAATATCATGGTCCACACTCTAAGACCCTAAACTATGAGTCATAAAGGATGCCTCCATGATAAGGTCCATGCTCTGAGACCTTAAACTATGAGTTAAGAGAAATACAACCATATCACTGTCCAAACTCTACGACCCTGAACTATGAGTCATAAAAATATTGTCTCGTATCATAAATCCAAGCTCTATGACCCTAAACTATGATTAAGAATTTCCCCCAATGACATATTTCCATACTCTGATACCTTAAACAATGAGTAATGAAAAATCATTAATGTTAGGGTCTGATCTCTAAGATCTTAAAGTATGAGTAACAAAAAATGCCCCTCGTGTTATGGTCCAAACTCTACGCCCTTAAACTATGAGTCATCTTCTTTCCACATGACATTAAACTATATGTAACATGTCCATGTGGTAAGATGTTAAACTCTGTTGCATTGAACATCATAATTTCAAGATAATAAACTATAAGATCTTTCACAGAACTATGTATGGCTTGATTATTTCCCTTTCTGGATACGTAGTGATGCCTCGATCTTTGATCTTGGCCCATCCCCACAATGAATAAAAATGAAAATCCCCCCCATCTTATTCTTTGTTGCCTCACTCTTGAAAAAAAGACTAAGTGAAAACCCCTTGTTTCTCACACTGAGTATAAATCACGTGATCATTGGACAAGTTGTATGGATTATATTACGTTGGTAAACCATAGAGGAATATGGTAGGACTGGCCCATGTATCATGTAACAAAATTCCCTCAAGTTCCCCTAACACATCGAATAGGAATTTGTAGGGAACTTCCAAAACTACATGGGAATTGATTCCTACTCTCTCAGGATACATAGTGACACTCGGATTCGACATCCTCACCAAACCCCCAGCAAAAAAACTCCCCTTTCCCCATGTGAGGGCCAGACCTATGTAGAAGCTCCAGAAGGTCATGGTTAATCATGGTATGGGTATTCTCACATTCACAGTCATACCATTACCATTTGTCCCACTCCATACCTTGGAAAAATATGGATATTCACAATCATCCGAGGATATTTGGGATAGAAGGCCAGTTTTATGCAGACACCTTTGATTGAATATGAATTTCATGCCCTAGTGGATCTACATACGCCACCCATAAAATGGCCATCCATCAAATAAAAATCCATCCCCAGGAGAGTCCGCTCATACCTCTATACATCCAATGGATTTCAAGCCCCATGTGATCCCTCCTGATTCGTGCCACCCCAGGACTATGGTTTACACCTCCTATCATCACTCACATCTATGGAATTATGGAACACCATGATTATGATTAACATAAAACTTTTTAACACATATTCAAAGCCAAAATCATCATCACTTCACAATGATAAATTGCAAGGCCAAAATCATCCTCACTTCATGATGTTAAACTACAAGGCCAAAATCATTCTCACCACATGACGTTAAACTATAAGGCCAAAATTGTCATCACTGTATGATGTTAAACTAAAATGAAATGGATTTAGCCTAAAAAAATTCCCCCTAATGTTGTATTAACTATTTTTAGATGGTGACATGAAACCCTTGTGATCCCATATTTATCTCACCTATTATAGCTCATGTGAGATTTGGGATATTAGAAAGAGATTTATCGTGACATTATTGCAAAACGGCCTAGGAATTTGATCCTAGCCACATGACCCAAAAAGGCACGCCACAGTTCCCTCCCCCTAGAAGTACCCAGTTCCCTAGCTATGTGATGTTAAAAGATCATGTATCGTAAAGATAGAACGAGTACCTCTCCCTCACTACGGGTCAAATATACACAAGGGACGCCATTCCATGAGTAAATCATAGCCCAAATGTCCCCAAAAAATATTTTTATACACCTGCTAAATTCCAAACACTGTGATTTGAGAGATCTAGAATCCCAATAACCCTCCATGTACAACTAGGATGGATGGACAGTGTCCTTAGGACACCATTTGTTGACTATGCACATCATGCCCTGGTGGATCTGCATACATCACCCACAGGAATGGCCATCAATCAAAGGAAAATTCGTCCACATGAGAGTAATCTCCTAAATTAGTACACCCAATGGCTTCCAAGTCTCATTCCACCCCTCCTGATTCAAGGTCCCTCAAAGACAATGTTAAATTCTTTCCCCATTCACACATCTAGGATATATTGGAAAAATGGGTCTGATTCACCTTTAGTCTCTTTTTGGATTTCAAAAAAGATAGCATATCTGCATGAGAGAATTTGATCCCCATGGAAAGGAAGAGTGCCCCCACTCATTTCTTGGTTTCGTTGAACATGTTCAGCCAAAAAGGATCCTATTGAGATTAGGGGCACCCATGTTCCATGGTCACACGCTATGTTCAAAAATTTCCCTATCTCCATGATCCTCAAAGGCCATCCAAGTCAGAAGTCCAGTGTCCTGGGGAAACCTTTTCTTGACTATGCATATCATTCCCCGGTGGCTTTGCATACATCGAACTCAAAAATGGAATTCAATTAAAGGAAAATTCACCCACAGGAGAGTCATTTCTATCCTCCATACCTTCAAATGAAATTCATATCTCATCTCATACCCAGATTCAGAAAATACTTGGATGATAGCTTACGTACCTATTTCTTCTCAAGTTCCCCTAACACATGAAGGACTCTTAAATTATGTGACCACTTGCCAACTCTCCCTCAAACAAGAAAGAAATGTGCGAGAACAATTTTCCACCCAAGGACTATGTGAATGTTCCTAATGATCTCAGACAAAAATATTCAATATAGCCACCTATTGTAGCTCCCAACATCAAGATAAATCCAAACTGTGGAAAATCTCACCATGCCATCGGGGGTGGAAGTCCATTAACATAGGTACACCATTGATTTACTATGCACATCATTCCCTAAGGGCTCTGCATATGTTACCCACAAAATATGGCAGTAAGTTAAAGGAAAAATCTCATATAGGAGATTCATTTCTAAATATGTACGCCAAAAGTGGGTCTTGAGCCTCATGCATGTCCAGAATCCACAAATAATGGGTCATGAAAAATCCCTAACTCTTTTATAATGGATAATTTAACATTCCCATCTAATGGTCTCATGTTGGGGCCTTACCCTATTTAACATGGTCCAAGCCGTTCATCCAAAATAATCAATGATAAGTTAGAATGGAAGGACTATGAACTGCCACGGAAAAAATGTTGTAATTCTCACCATAGGGAAACTTCTTTGAAGGTAACTCTGGGTAATAGTCGAGTATCAGTTTACAAAAAAGAAATAAATGAAAAAAATTTATTGATCCTTAAAAAAGGCGCAATCCCTATTTGTTCGAAAACCACAAAGAATAGACTAAGTAAAAGCCAAGTTATACTCGTTAAACCCGTATAAAGAAGGCATAGGAAAATTTTAGGGATATAATGAAAAAAAGAAAAAATAGTTCGTGAGGTGTTCAATAAAACATTAGCAATATTAGAACTATGCTCGCTGAGTCCCTTGGCTTAGGAAAAAATTAGAGCTTGATTCGGTTATCTCAGATTACTGATATCAAGTCATGGTTTTTAATTAATGTTTGACATAAATTATCTTAATAGGAAAATGTGATGAGGGGAAATTTAGAGGCATGTTAGTCTGGTCATATTCCATGAAATATATAGTGGTAATCCAAAACCTGGAGCCTCTCCTTGAGAACAACATAATACCTTTATTGGTGACATTTAGTGGAGTCGCAAAGCTGCATCAATGATTGGTGAGATTCCACAATGGCATGGAAAAACTTCAATAAGTTCATAGTCTCCACTTCTGTACTCACTCGCAGCACCTCCACTTGTCTCATGGCTAGAGGATGGTTCTCTCTCCCTCTTACATTCACCATCTCCCTTCCTCAATGGAAGTTGCGGCTCAAGACTGCTCATGTTTGATTCAATCCAGTATCTGGATTTTTTTCTCAACTTCCTAGTAAACCTGCTCCATCAAAGACTCTTGCTTTGAGAGTTTGTTTTCCAACTTTTCAACCATCTCTGCATGAGTAGAATATTCATCAATTTTTATTTGTTGTGTAGACATCAGATAAGTTGTCGACTCCACCATAGAGAGTCGAGACTCAAGTACACTCATTTATTCCTGAGTAGAAACCACTTGCCTTATTAAATAAAAAATTAATTGATATTTAAATCCACCAGAAACCAAGAATATCAATTAGTAGTGTAACCTGGGAAGTTTTACTGGAATCTCTTCCAATGGAGTCTGAGAGATTAATCCCTTGATTTTCTTCCATGATATTTGTTGAGTACGACAAACTTTGGCCAGGATTTCTCAGTTAGTATCAAAATCACTCCTGGACGATAAAATGTAGTCGGGAATGAACGTCACTAGAGAGGGAAATGGATCGGCATCTACAACACAACTTGACCCTGCAACATCCATGTCTCTGTTAACCATAATAAGTGGCAATGTAGAAACATATATAGTTTAAAAACATGTGGTTGTGATTCCATAGATGAAAAGGAGATGACAATACATCCCACCCCCAAATCAGTATCATTGTCCAAAATAAGTGGCGTTATATCTTCAATCATTAACTGTAATCCATGGATATGAGACAGCGCTGAGGACCCGTCACTATGACCGGTCAGTATAGCAGTCCTCAAGATGGCCCTTAAAAGGTTGATATTTTTTATAAGAAATGTTGGGACAGTCATTCTAGATAATGATTTTGGTCTCGGAATACTAGGGGAAGAAAACATTAATCCTATTATAACTAGAAAAAATGGCATGACAGCCCACTCTGAATTTTAGGGGATTGAATTTCAGCCTACCTGGCCATGATTTTCTCAAAGCCATCCTAAGCAGGAAAAGTATCATATTTTGAAGCAATTAACTTTGTAGGTAAAAGATCATCTTGGTTGAGATTGACTTGACCAATGGTATTTGAAGCCCTTCCAAAATCTGGAAAAACTCGATGCTCGTCACTGGAAATAGCCCTCGCTACAGATACTATCATGTCCCTCTCCATGGGAGTTAGTTTTGCATGATCAAATGAACCCCTGACTTCTGGGTGGCCTTCCACTACCATGGATGAATTTGTTTGAGATGGGGTAGACACATCCATAGAGTTAGCAACACCCATGGTCTCCTCAAAGGGACATATTTTCCTATTCTGATCAGCCGTAACAGATTTTGATTCTTCCTCTACCCTGACGGGGAAAGGGGCCATGGATGCCCAGGAAATAATCATTTGAACATCGATGGGCCCTACTTCAAAGTACATATATGTACCAGTGAGCCGACAAGGAAAGGATTTTGGGTTCAATCACCAGCTGAGAAGACACTTACTTGTGATCCTCGTTCGACTACGCTTCAATAGCTATGTGGTTTGCTTACATTTCATCGACTATTGGGGAGATGGCTCTTGAAAAAGATCACTGTGAGAAGCTGGAGGAGAAAAAACCTTGGAAGGGTTAGCAATCACTGCCTCCATATTCTCTTCAGCTCCAAAAGATCGTTTTTTAGTACCCCTACTGGAGAAGAAGCATACTCCCCAACAATAGTACCTATGGGAGAATAATTCGGGGAAAACGTTATCCCCAAAGACGAACAACCCCTTATGAAATAAAAATAAAAAGGAAAGAGGGGATGTTTTCAGAATCGTGGAAATAATTAAATTTAATGCTAACAGATGCAGATAAGACCTTTCCCATCGGCTTTATTAATACTTTCATCAGTTCCACATGATCATACCATTAATTTTTGTCTGTGGGAGCATGAAAGAAAATATAAATTTCTATCAGGTAAGCATCCACTTAATCCGTATCTTCAACATCTGAAATGCAAGTAGGAGCAATCGCTCCCCCAAAACCTAGAATATTGAAGTGTTCCCTCTAAATATTTTTCCATATATCTTCATCTGAGGCACTATCCCTCAAATCATCCCAGACACTCCATGCCTCTGGAAAAACTGCCGTAATTGGGATGGCCAATGCTGAGGGTTAACATAAGAAAGTAGGGAAGAAATAGACAACTGTAAACATTTCCCAGTTGTCCGTACAATCTGAGAACCTCGAGAAGTGGAGTGTTTATTAGATGATTGAGGCGAAGAAGAAAACTTTTTCATGATGGCCGTAGTATGTAATCTGACAACGTTGTCACCATCATCGACAGTTTCTGGTCGCAGCATGGCATGAACCCAATGTGAGTACTTGAAGTGGCCATATATGGAGTGGATGAGTGTCTCGAGGTACTTAAGGTAGCAACCCACATCTTTAGGATACTCATTGAAAGAAATTTCATCTTGAGCTGACACTAAGACACTACCTGTAAGGGAATCTTTCTTATTCTAGAGAATTTTCCATAAATCACAAGAGGATCAACCACGAGAATATTGATGAGAATAAAAAATGTCTTATTGCCTCTTCGCCACTAGAAACTTTTCCACTAAAGGTATAGATGATGGACTTTCATAAGCATCCCCAACAGTTCACCCAGCTACCCATGAGGTCCTAACCCCATCTATCACAACATTATCAGCGAGGGCGTGAAGGGTCCTTCAATGAACTTTTCCAGGTCGAGGGTGATCACCCTATTCCTTTTCCATCTCCACTAACTTCTCCTTGGATTCCCAGGGAGTCACCACAATGGGATCCAAGTCAGTTAATTGTCCAGCACGATATGAACTAACCAAGTCCGCAATGTAATTCTTGGTAAGGAAGGGAACAAAATCTGTAGAATCTAAAAGTTTGGCCTAGCTCTGGGTGTCCTCCCAGGTAAACAATAGCCACAACTGGTGAAAATCCATAAGATTTTTCTTCTGTATAGAACTTTTATGAGTAGGAGGGAATATATTCTGAATTCCATTGAATTTCTGGCTAAACTTGCTGGGTGCATAGCCCTCACATATGAGTTCTCCTCTAATACAGGAAACCAAAATTCCTTCTCACAATGAAAATAATTAACCTAGATTAACAATGTATTATGATGTGTTTCTCTTAATGTTACTAGTGGGGGAATCATAAGGGTTTTAATAAAAAATTTCATAAGAATTTAAGCAAGACCTTATGTCTGGGTCGTTCCTTTTAATCTGCTCCCCCTAATAATCTTCTGAGGCCCAAGCGGTTGACATGAGAAGGCTACTACTTTCAAGGTATGGTCGAAGGGTCTAATGCATAATAGGTAAAGAATTGATGAACTAATATCCCCCAATGTGGGATCCCATCCATCCCCAAAGAAGTTATAAAGGGACCACCATCTGGCAGGGGGACCCCCTTCACTGATTCAGCCCAGTAGCCAGTATATCTTGGAAAACTCGGGGACAGAAAAATTTATGCATTTACCAGTGGGCAACTGAGCAACCATGATAATGATTGAGGCTCTTATGACACAAAATTCTTGCATTGGTGGAAGCCACCTGCTCAAGAACATGCCATGAAAGTCGCCAGTCAGAATAAATGAGTGACATCCAGGATGATGCCCCATCCTCATTTCGGAAAATCCCTCTCTTCTAAGTTAAACCAGTAGGTACCTGCTCGCATTCAAGTAGTTTTGGTGGGACAAGCCCTGGGTCTCCATGTATCAGGCTCCAGGCTAGTATGCTTATAATAAGTACAAAACTAGTCATCAAATGGAACGTCCTGTTTCAGATAGGGATCACTTTACTTAAAAAGAAACATCCCTTGGATGATGAGTTTCCTAGCGAGAGGGGGGGTTCTTTCCAAATCATCCCAAACATTGGATATGTGGGGAAATTCATCGTACATGCCCCTAATGATAGGGACCCCTAAAATCAACCAGATCTCACAAAGGATAATGCCAACCTCTCTATGGTTCAAATAGAATGTGTTGGTATCTGGACCCCACCAGCTTAAAAGTTTTGAAATAAGGGAATTAGGATGATGAGTGTATGTATGAGAAGAATAGACGACCTTATACGACCCCAAAAGCTTTATCCCAGCTCATAATTCTTCCCAACTCTGGTGAACCCAAAATTTCCACCACCAATCCAAGCCAAATGAGCCTCTAAGACGATGGTCCCGCTGAGATGACCAACCATGCGGCTCATTAGTTGTGGCCTTCCTCATGATTCTCTGATTATAGTGTACCATTTGATTGGGTTTCCACTGCACCCCTTATAATGTTTGAGGCATATAATTCAACAATGGACTAGAATGGTCTCCCTTTGAAGGAACCTTCCCTTGGAAGAGATCAAGGCCTTCAGAATAGAAGTATTAATTATCCAGGCAGAGGGCAGATCAGTCAGGCTTGGCGCTGGGAACACTTTGTCGGATAAAAGGACAACCCCATAAGATGGAATCATGTCTGATACCAAGTACTCCCATTCACCATCTGTGAGCATACTCACAAGGGATTGGTAAAATGGAGTGACCAGAGTCTTTTCGTCAACCAGAGCTTCCATATTCATTGATCTTTCTTCATCCGCAGATAGATGAGTAGTGATGGAAGCCCTTTTCTTCATCTCTTTATTATCATATTGAGAATCATCCATCCTAGACAATATAGGAAGATACAATAGCAGATGAGAAGTCGTTCTAATAAAAATAGTTGGGCAAGGGCTATGAAAAAAATGGATAAATGACTTAAAACAATTCTACAAAATGCTCTATGTACTATCCCTAAAATGTTACGTGGAAAGAGCAGACCGCATACAACATAACATGTGGAAGATACTCTTCCTACAACTATCGTATGTGAATACTATTTACTATCTTCATCCATGGTGCGAGGAATGATCGTGAGGTGTAGGCCCACGAACCTCTGGCCGGCAAACAGAACTATCCGTAGAATGTAGAAACCGCGAACCTTGGTCTCGCTAAAGTTTGCTTTAAGTATATGTGGATTACAATTTATGTCCGTATTAATTGTTTTTTATGGTTCGGTACTCCGATCCATTTTCAGTTTGTGAAAAATTCAACCATGTAGCCTTCTTCTATGTGTAACCTGGATTTTATGTTTTAAATTCCACAGTATCGTTCGTGGAAACCAAAATTTGGTATGCAAACATGGGAAGTGGTGGGGAAATACGTTCACAAAACATATAGAACAGTTCGAGAACACGGTTTTCACAAGGACCATGGTACACACATGTGTAGATGTCTGGGAAATCTGTATCACTTTTCACCCCGAGAAATGCTAAAATAAAAATGACATGGGACCCCATATATAGGTGTGGTCCCCTCTTACGAGGTCTACATGTTCTACCGCAAACCATTTCAGTTTAGAACAGCTTCTACATCAAAATAGATTCCTTTTTGTTCCAAATGGATAACATTCCAATGGGGGAATTTTTAGGGTCCTAAAAATTCCTCTAATGAGAAGAAATACCCCTGAAGTCACTTTGCAGAAGGAATCAATAACACAGATAAGTTTAAGAAGGTTAAGGGACTCAAATAGAGTTGTATTTCTTTGAAGTAACCTGGTGTAATTCATGTATTTGAATGACACAGATACCATAACTGGAAAGGTATGTGAAGAAGATGGATCAAAAACCACCATGTATGCGGGATGGCCTGCGAACCACTGGCCAGAGAAACGATGGACGACGAGTAGGGAAAGCCGGAAACCGTGTCAACTAGAAGAGTTATACTTAGAATAAAATCCACATATCGTAGCCCAAACCCCATAGTTCACATATTAATAGGATGCATGGGGATCCGCAAACCATTATCGTGAACCAAAGTATCCGCAAACCCCAATTGACCAAGTCCTCTGCATGTTATAAAATTACATCAATGGGCCCCCCAAATGGTGTCACATTCCTTGTAGATACGATCCCTATGATGTTCTATAAAATGAGCATACTAAAGAGGGATAGAGGGATGAAAAAGGAGGTAGAGAGGAGATGGTTTGAAGGGGGATGGGTGACGAAATCTTGAGGGAATCTCAGAAGATGCACTTCTGACTTCCGTCGTGTTTCATCGGTGAAACACAAACCACGATCCACTTCTTCTACCAGTATAGCCAGCCACGAACCATAAAAATGGGAAATTGAATAATAATAATAAGAACCATGAACCCAACTAGTGAAACGTGAACCAAATACTTCACAGAAATGAATTTCCCACAAATAGTAATTCCCCTAACCCCATTCAATATGGCCCTCAGCATAGTGAACCACTATGTGGACTGAACCTAGTGTCGTGTAACCAATTGGTACGAGGATATAACCCCAAGAGGCATGGTGATCTGTGTACCACTATGGTATGAAGTTGGTGGGACCCATGAATGCGTACCACACTCACACGCGGATTTCCCTCCTTCCCGCATACCACTATGGTATGTAGAGCCTTCCCCATCCCGCATGAGAATCCACTACGTAGAATGGGGTGTTTTCATGTATCGTTCCCTCCGATTCCAACATTACCCATCCATTACCGTCTCGTCCTCCATAATCCTTTCACTAACCAGTTATCCGAAGCTTGACCAAATCCAATCCCAAAGCAACCACACTCGTATGATCAGGCCATCAGGTGCATCAGCGCGCCCCATTGAGTCTACGTACCCATGATAAGTGGAGTCACAAAATACCTACCAAAAAAGGTTCTGGAATTGGGAATGCCAGTAAGGATACATTTCCATGGTAACCCGGAGTCCAACCTAGGGATGCCAACGTTAACCTCCCCATTTTCAGAATTTGGGGTGATCACTTTCTTTTCAATTCAATGAGGAATAGTGACCAGTCGAAGGGGTTATGCTAACTTCCCCTCCTGATTAGGACAAAGATCCTCCCCTTCCCAAAACATGCCCTAGGGCCCTCCCAATAAGGTATGGCTCCAATCTTCTGAGATTGGGGTGCATGACCTTTAATTTCATTTCACATTGAAAGGATCATCGCTCCATGACATTTCCCATGGTTGCCCCAGCCTCTTCTGCCACTGGCTATCACTCCCTTGCCAACTGGGGAGGAGTCATGTGCATTCTTAAATCTTTCAGATAATAATATTTATAACACCAAGAATGAATCATGTGGGCTTAGAGGTTTGTGTGGATTATAACATCAGCACACAATCTGATCTTTGAGAACTATGATTTCGGACCAAATCAGGATACTTAAGAAACTTGAAAGAATGAATGAGCTCCAATGGGTGTTCATACATAAATGGTCCACCCAATCATGCCCCCTCAAATAGGAATCACTCATTTGTAAGCCCCACGCGATCAAACTATGTGGGTTCTGATTCCTATCCCAAGGATGCATTGGAAGCCATCGTTTGGGGCCTAATCCCAACATCAATTCACCTTTTGTCCCCCCTGGATGATGATAAACTCCAAAGAAACATATAATATGGATAAGTCAGCAGAACCTATGAGGGATCAATCCTATGCATGCTCACGATGATCATGCAAACCAAGGGTAGCCTGCAGAAACGCTCTTAGAGAGTGAAACAAGGATTCATGAACATATGAAGTTGACTTAAATCTATAACAGTGTCAAGGAATAGGCAAAAATCCTCCCCCAGAAGTGTAAAATGAGCCCTACCTCCCATAATCGTGACCAATGGAGTCCTCAAGGGTTGTTATCCAAATTTTCACCAAATGAGAACCTGCCTTTAGAAATAAGGTCCTTGAATCATGGATACCAGGGTTGTTGGGTGTTCTTTGCTCAAGGAATAAACTCTTTTGAGACCATCATAGGAAGTTATATCTGATAATGACTGATTGCGTGAGTGGTTGACCCCCACACAATCACCCACTAGGACCAAAAGTTCCCCATTGGGATAATTCAACCTTCTTTAAAAGATAAAGACCTTGAACAGGTCAAAACAAAGAAATGGTAAATTCTATGAGAGACCGTCCCTATAGAAAAATGGATAGGTGATGATCCTCATCATGCCATATCCTCACGGCACACAACATGTGTCACCTCGGAGGCGGAACATATGTGGAAGTTATTTTTCATGTGCTTATCATGAGGAGGATCTGAATATTACATTTTTTAATGATTTCAACATAATCTGGTTCCATATGGGGTATGTGATGGTTAATTTTATAGATGATGTGTTGGTGGTTTTTTCAACATCACACTACATGAGTCTAAAGGTAATTATGATATATTTGGTTGGTTCCTCTGGAAAAACAGATATGGTATTCACTGATATTTTTAACATAATTCTCAATGAGGATATTTGAAAAAATGATATTGAAACATACTTTAGTGATGCATTAAATAAGAATAAATTGGGAAACAGACCTCATCGAAAAAAATTAAAAATAGTTAGAGGAAATAATGTGATATAATTATTCTAGAAGAAGATATGTGTTTTTGAATTATGGAAAGAGTTTCCAAATCACGAATTTTTTTGATATGAAGAAAAATTCTGGAATGAATTATTACAGAGAGATTATTGCTATAGTAGATTGGAGTGAAAATCAACTTGATAATGTTTATAAAACAATGGAATCATGGATCATAGATTACATATCTTGATTCTATTCCAAAGGTGAAAGAGGTTTCATATAAAATTTGTATCCCAAAATTTTGGTATAGAGAATCCTGTAGAAGATGATGCTCTTAATATTAGTGGAATGAGAGAAGGGAAAGTTCAATTGAAAAATGAGTATCCCCATGTACTAAATATATTAAATAAGGTTATAGTGCTTCAAAAGAACATGATTTTATTGGTTTATATAGATAAATTAGGTTTCCTAATGAGATTTATGGAATTAGTATGGATTATTACTCAAATTAATATTGTCATAGACGATGGTTTAATGGATCGATCATTGTATTTGATCAGAAAGGTAGTAGAAAATACCGTTGTCTAAAATACTTCTTATATATGTTCAAAACGTCAGCATAATTGGTTGGGTAACCTCAGTGATAATTGTATAAATATTCTAGTGTAAATATGTTTACTAATTCATTATTAATTAGACTTAATAAGATAAGGGAACTATATAATCACCATGAAATGAAATATGGATTTCAATTTTTTGAATAAAAGATAAATTATTGATTCTAGAGTTGGTTTATAAAAATGTTAATGACATTACCCTATATATTACTATAGAAGCTCTAGTTACAGGGTGTCTAGTATTTATGTCTCCATAAGAAATTTTGGGTTTTACATTCTAAAATAACAAAATGAAGTGTTTGAAAAATTTATTTGATAGATGGAAATGGTAGAAAGATAAACGATATGAAAATTTAATTTTATATGATCATAGACTGGTTATTAGTTTATTATTAGTTGTTCTTATAATTACTATAAGAAAATATGAATCCATCTTTAAAATATTATTTTAAAAAAAAGTTGATGAAATTTATGTTTCTGAAAAAATGAATCTGACATTGATGGAAACTATAAGAAGTCTATTTCTAAATTATATAATGACTATTTTTTGTTAGGAATATGTTTCAAAAATTCCATACATAATAAATAGAAATTGATGGATGAAAAAATTTCTAGAAACTATTTGAAAGGTTCTCACTTTATATTTTTCAGATGTTGATTCTACATGCATTTGGATGAAAATGATAAACATATGCTTGAATATAAATCTACAACATGCATCTTCATATGAGATGTAGATAACGTATTTGGTTTTCAGATTCAAGATGATGAAAATAATATTTTTTTAAAAATATAATTTGTTATTTAATGGTATGATATTATCAAAACATCAAAACATAAAGGAGAATTAGGTTAAGGATAAATATTAAATATCAATTAAAGGGGATATGAATGGGGGTTCATAATTATCACATGATTCTATATTTTCATATGTATATTAATATAATAGAAGTCCATATATTCCAAAATAATGTTCGGATTGGAGAATAGAATATTAAAAATCATAAACAATGGGTGGTATATCTAAAAGACCAGGAATTAGGGAAGATTGACCATGAATTTTTAAAGTATAAGTTATAAAAGATATTTTTCTAGAAGAAGGTGAATCACATGTTAATTGGTTTAAATCATAAAGGAATAAATGGATCGTGGAGGGGTATAGAGGTGATCAAATTTAAGTAATTTTAATATGTATTTCAGAACTACGGATTCTAGAATAATTTTCCCCTTAATGTGATTACATATTGTGGGAGTTAGAAATACAACGGGATTTAGTATAAGTATGAGTGAATAACCCTTGATATCTAACAAAACTACCGCATTGGAATAAATGACATGAGAAAACTAGGGTATTTTAGATGAAATAATATGCCAACATAAAAAAGAGATATGATGAAAGGCTAGTTTTGATAGTATTTTAACAGGAAGAGGGACTTGAATTCTATAATATATTCTCTATGATAATAAAAACATACAAGTATCTAATCTATTTTATACTTTTTTACATTACTAAATATTTACCTTTAAATAACTGATGTGAATATTGGTATTCATTATGAATATTTGGATGGTGAAATTTATCTGAAGTAACTAATTTTTTATAGATATTTAGAATTAGGGCTTTGTGTAAAAACTATAGATGATTCATTGTATTTTTTTAAAAAGAACCAAGATTATAGTGACCCTTTCCTTTTACATGTTATTATAAAAATATTTTAAATATATTTATACATCAAATACAAACCATGTATCATAAATTCTTGTTTATTTAGAAGATTAGGTACATATGTTTAAAAACATGGCACCTCAATAAAACATACATCTATTAATATTCCTAACAAGAAACTAAATTAAATTGATCTCCTATATCTCCATAAGATAACCTAGAGAATACATATACAATAGGGATGAGAGAAAAAACCTAGTAAGGGAATAAACTTGAGAATGAATCACAACACAAGAGTTAGAAATAAATTTGAGGATAACTTAAATGGCATATCTCACGAGTAAAAATATGGAAGAATATCATATTTAAAATTTAATTATATGATAATGGATATATATATATGTGGAATATACATATAAAATAGAAAAAAAATTAGTGAACGGATAACTTCTATGACTATATCACATAGTGGACGAAGTACCGTAATGTATTACGACTAATCCCTTATCTCGTACATGGTTTTCCATGACACTAAAAATTATTCAATTCAAGAGATTAATATCTGGGTCCAACCATGATAAAAAGTTCATTAATATGATTTCCACATAAATAACCAAACATAAAGATTAATTATATTGGTTACCCATATATGAAATGACTATCGTAATCATGTAATTAGTTATAAACAAAGGGTATATAATAATGGTATCCATGAAATAATGGATTTAAATAATTTAATTCCATTAATAATGGAATAATAATAATATATCGTGAATAATAATGTCCAAAAATATTTCAAAAATGAAGAATAGTGGCTTTGTCACATTAGAAATGTTCCACTTAAGTGTAGTTTTTTGGAAATGAAGAAAGTATATTAAAAGAGGATGTGAGGAAATTTTTTTTCAAAAATCCAAAAAATAAGTAAGATAGTTTTTCATACTAAAATAATTTAATTTATTAAAACAATTATTGATTAAAGTAATTTATGTTGTTTAATTGAAAATGTGTATGAAATTTGAAGGATCTCTTTAATTGGGCCAGCTAATCAAGAGGAATTGAGAAGGGAGCATTTTAAACCTTGAACTACCCAAATCAAATAAATATTAATTGATATATACACACATGTTTTAAAAATATAAACAAAATATATAGGAATTATATAAAAATTATTAATTAATACATTATGGTAAATAAAGATAGGTCATAACCGAATGTGAAAATTTTAGGTTCGTAATGATCCCTTACATTTTCTCCACATGCATTCTGCACTTTCACCAAATGTCATGGAAAATTATATTATATTAATTATTATTTTTAACTAATAACCTATTATACATCAATTTTTCAAATTATAATTTTCTTAATTATATTTTTAACCATTTCAATGTGTTATGAAGTTCAATTATTCTATCCAGGGACTCTTCGTTTCATGGTTTTTTGGTTTTTTCGCATGTGTAAAATTATTGAAGATCTTTTCAAATGTGAATAATTATTCAGAGGGTAAAATATATAATAATAATTCACTTATATATGTTCAAATGGTCCTATTTATAATTTATTATATTGTATTAGTATAATTCACTTGATAAAATGTTTACGATAATTGTTCAATCAATTTTTGGGTTTTTTCAATATTTATGATCTATTTTAATTTTATTTAATATTATATCGATATATTAGTTACATAAAATTATAAAAGTTATAGTATACATAATAAAATCTTTTTTAACCAAATAAATTTTTTTCACTATCCTTGAAGGTTGTAATGGAGAACGAAATGTTTTCATCTATAAAGACGGTGAACAATCATATCATAGATGATATATTCACTTTTTGAATAAATGGAGAAGTTAATATATTTAATGATGGATATTGCATTTACAAAAAAATAATAATATATATATATTATATTATATTATATTTTTCATTTTTAATTGGATAGGGTGGGTGATAAGAGGATACAAAAATCAAATAAATTTAAATTGATTGATTGAGGATTTTACCACTTGAATGTTGTCTCCATGGGGACCTCCATAATGAATTTGGTATTTGTATTTTATTGACACCATAATATCTTGGACTTGGTGAAGTGTCTTTTTATGGTAATTTTGAATAATATTGACAATATATAAGGCTTAAAATGTCTAATGAGAAGGGGTGATATTTATAGGAGAGGAGATGAGTGATTTTTATTATAATATTATTATGTTTATTATGTTGGGTCAAGATGATCAATAGTTTTCATTAATAAGAATAAAAATAGTATTTATTTCAGGATATTTTGAAAAAATTGTTTGTTACATCATCCATGATTCATAAATTATTGAATTTAGCTTAAAATGATAAATTCAAAAAATTATTGTATTTCACTATAGGACAAAAAATTAAACTACGTTAGAAAAATAAAAAAAATCAACCAAAATATTTAAGATGTTTTGATTATATAAATAGAATATATTTTATGAAAATAATTTTCAGAATATGAGAAATTTAATTTTTATATAAAATCATCATTTGTTAGAAACACTTATTTTAATAATATAATTGATTTTATGACTCATTGAATAATTAATTAATGTCTTATAGAATTAAATTATTATCATAATATGACATAATATTAATTTATGAATCTATTTTATGAATATAAAATTTCATTTATATAACCATATTAATTATAAAATTAAATAAATATTTCCATTTTATAATTTACCAAAACTAAATTTTTAATTCTTAAAACATTTATTTATTCATAACACAATATAAATATATCAATTTTTATTTTATATGATACCAAATTTTTTTTATACCTACATAGGTGAGGTTATAATTATAATAGCTTGATTACTATTCTAAATGGATAGATTTTTATTCAAATGATTAGGTTACTATTCTAATGGTTTAGTTTCCTTAATTTTTTAAAATACCAATTATTCTATTCAATAATATTTTCAATTAAGTAGATAAATATTAATATTTAAAATTAAAACTATAATATTAAAGTGATGTTTTCATTCGATAATTATGGTCATGTGTGTGGTTATTCTAGTTTTTCAAGCAGATCCCTATTTTCTCATTCATATAATTTTATTTTCTATTTATTTTCATACTATAATATTTTCTATTCTTACTGGTTTATTTTTGGAATAATGTACCATTCTAAATTTATGATAATAATGTTTTTATTGTTTTCTTTATGTGATGTATCTGTTTTATGACACTTGAAGGGAAATTCCATTGATAAAATTATCAGTTGTTACATTCTTCCAGCTTTATGAAATTTCACCGATGAAATTTATTTTTACAATAAATGGATAAAATAGGTGAGGGTATATTTCCTTCATTTCTTCGTTTGGTTCCTATGTCGCCTCTTCATATGTATTTTTCTCTATAGTACACTGTCGGGATGAATGGATATATTATGTAGAACAATGTCTCTATAGTCTAATATATTTATCAAATTATCTTTTAAAGAGTGATCTTTACCTACAATCCCACCTCTATGTTTATCACAAGGGATATGGTATGTACTTTCACAAGAGGAATATATGGAATACATCATATAATTGGGATATTTTTTTTGAATTTTCATTCGATAGTCCAAAACTCTAACAAGATAGAAAATTCTAAAAGGCCCAATATATATAGGACATAACATTCCCTTCTTCTAAAATCCCATGACCCAATTCCATCGAGATATGCAGATGAGTATCTTGTCACTAAATTGAAACCACTATGTCTCATCAAAAATATTATGAATAGATCTTCTTTTGACTTTGGGAAGCCTAGGTTTTCTTCTGGATGTTATTCCTCATTTGAACCGTTTCCTCGACCATCTAAGGCCATAATAACTTATGTTTTCCAATTTCATATCACCTTTATTTTTTTCTACATCATTTATAGCCGAGGGATTCACATGGATCCATTTTAATTCCTGAGTGGAAACTATTACTGTAATAGAACATGACTTGTGGAATATGTTGATCCAATGGTCCTTTGAATCCCATAGTGCATACTCTTAACATGTCTTCCAGTGTGTGAATAGTCAACATAGATTCTTTATGAATTTGGGGGTGATAAACTGTATTGATGTTCGACTGTAACACCCCAAGATTTCATAATGTGTTATTTCTTCAAAATAATTCAATAACTTGCACTACAAGCAACACCGAGTTCAATTGCACCATGACTTACCAAAAAAAAAGCCATTAAAAGAGGTCATGAATAGCATTAACTACATTTTTTAACTTTATATAATCCTTATAATTTTAGAATCCATATTATGAGTTTCTTAGTCATAATGCAAGAACAGATTCATTTTCAGTATTGCACTTTTATCAAATTTTGATAGTGAAACCTTTTTAAATACAATATTTTAAACTTTTTGACTAAATGGAGACATCAAAAAATTTAAAATGAAACATCCCAAGCTTCCACGGTACGATTTCCTTTGAATAAAACAGAAGCGTGTGTTGTACGCAACGTCGAGTTTTAACACACACCACAACCGATCAAACTAGCCGTTATGAATAGCAATACCTACTTTTTGAAATTATATATATTTTATATTTGAAAATGGACTTCATTTTTGGATTCGGAATATCGAATTTAGCCTAAGGTGAAATTTTGGTACATTTCGGATAACTTTCATATTTTGATGAATAGTGAAAATTACTAAATTTTAATTAAAAACAACTTTTTTAATCAGAATAATTAATAGTGATAAATTATGAATTTGAGTGGTTTTAAAGTATATTTAGAATATATTTTTACCATTTAATATAATGTTGTTCATTAGACATAATTTTACAATTAAACCGAACATAAACAAGTGTCAATCTTTTGATAGTTATTATCTCTTAAAAACACGCTTTTTGTTTTGACAGCGGGAATTAATTTTAAATTAATTTCTGACACTTCTGTGTTTTGAATTTAGGAAAATGGATTCCATATTTGGAATCAGGATGTTCAAATTGTGTAAATGGGTAACTTTTATTTTTAGACATGTTGAATAATTACTGCGGTAAATATTTTATTTACCATGGTTAAGGGTAAATCTGGTAAATAAGGGTTAAAAAATAATATTATAATAATACAAAATTACCCTAAAACGTGTCCTAACCTTATTGGTGGACACATACCCGACCATGGGCATCCTTGGGTCAATTTGTGGACCCCTTGGAGCCACTTGTATGTGGTAGGGACACATTATATTAATAAAGTTAAAATAAAAATAAAAATGGCATAAGCTTACATCTTTTAGAAGAACAATTTTTACATAGGGTTATACATGTTAGATTTTCGATTATAAATATTCCTTAGAAAGATAAAACGATTTCCTACATAATGATGTTTTATTTATAATTTTTAGACATTAAATAATTTATTTTATTTATGACACAATGATGATGCAGTAATTACTAAAATAGTAAAAAATTAACATAAGTGATATTATAAATACCCAAATAAATATAATATGAAACTTTTAATGAATTACACTAATTTTCTAGGATAATATGATATATTAGGATTGATTTAATTGACTTTGTTCGAAGTAATCAATCTGTTATGAGTTTCACAAAAATCAATTATTGAATAGTGTCAAAATTGACATAAAAGAGTTCTTAAAACAAATATTATATTATTAATTGATATTAAATTCCTAAAAATCTAAGGTTCGGCCAAGAGACTTATATTATGATAGGTTAATCATTAATGGAACACTTGGGGGTCGCTTGGATGTATATAGTAAGTTTATTAACCATATTATATAAAAATACAAAGAGACATTGTAAAAGTGAAACTAATTAACTTAGAGTTAATACTTAAAGATAAGGTTAATATAAGTACCCAAACCTGTCTAAATTCTATTGGATGAGATGTTTTCGACCTATCCCCACCTCATCCTTTGAAGAGTCAACTTTGGAGCCTTTGGAAACCGAATATGAATTTATTATAAATTAATATTTCTAGCTTTTCCAAAAGTGCCCCTCACCCCTCTTATAAAAGGGCACTCCTCCTTCTCTTTTCCTCACACCTCTCAAGCCACTTGGATCGTCCAAACTCTGCCCAAATAAGCTCCCCAAATCCCTCTCCTCCTCCTTGAAGCTTCCCCTTAGGCAGAAAGCATTTCAATAAGTCCTTTGGTTCCAACCAAAGTGAGTTACCTAGATTAAAGGTAACGATTTCTCTTAAATTATTTTCATTTATTTTGCTTCTCCAACCCCCAAACTCTTTTTATTTCCTTTCTTTTGTAACAACAACAGTATCCAAAATATACTAGGATGTTGTTATAAGAAGGATTCAAACTACACATACACACAACTCCATCTAATGGATGATGAACATAATGTTTATGTGGATGGCAAGCTAACGCCTCACGAAACGATGATTGTTCAAATACATCTTACCGCCTCTCATGGTGGCCATTATGATGGCACTGTAATTAAATATGAGATTAATGATATATATTTTATATATAAGCTTCTGTAATTCCATTTTATTTCATACCATTATTCGTTTCATGTTGTATATACATACGATAATTTCATTTGAGGAAGTGCGGACTACCGCCCCCTTAAAATGATATGACTCGTTCATACCACACATGGAACGTATAAAGGATGGTGTTAATGAACTTAAGTAACATATATAAAATATTATATTATACTGGAATAGTAATATACCTATTTATCATTTGGATTCAATTCTTTTAAAATAAAAATTAAATGGAAGTAGCGTTCGTGCGTACGTACGAACTACCGTCTCCACGAACGCGGTGAGATCCATCCTCCATCGTATCCATTCAAGTATTATTCTAATTTTAGGGTTTAAAATAATGTTAATATCATTCTGATTATGAATAAGATTAAATCTATCCTTTACAAACATGTCTTACGTAACCAAACATTTAAGAAGAACGAATCGATTATCACCTGAAATGACGATAATACTAAGATATTATTAATAAAGCAATGTTAAAAGATCATATATGATATCATATTAATGTATATGATTCTTGTATAATTTAATAACAATTATTTCACCATTATACAGGAGGTTAACCTACCCCAACCAAGGAAAAGTACAAGGTAAGGGTTATTTCACAATCTCTTCATTATCCGAGGTTGTTTATACGTAATAATCTACTGGGATCTCGTTATCATCCACATCCATGTGTCTTCGAAATGTATTTCAAAACATTTTTATTATTTACAAGAATATGGGTTAAATTCATTTATACCCTTGTTTGACTTTTTTTAAGAGGTTTATAAAGGAATCTTTCCGTCGTTTTCAAAACAAGGTCCTTTTTAACCTTTTCGACAGAATTAAGATAAGAATGTTTTTTTTACTTATACGGCGGGTGCGGTTATTTTCCGCCGTTATAAAATCATCAAAGCTTTCCTTACAATCTTACAATAATATTTTCAAGAAAATGTTTTATTTTATATGGCTCTTAAATGATTTCAAAAATAGAAAGAGATATTTCTCTAAAAAGTGTTTTGATTTCATCTATGTCAACATCCTTTAATGGATTTTACGCTTATTTGAAGTTGATTTATTATAATACAAAACTTCTATATTGTATTGAAGGTTTTGTGATATTTTTGACTGTGGATGTGCTATTTTATACCATTCATAGTTTATGGTGAAACTATTGACATTTCGTATGCTAGTTTTAATCCGAATGATTATGTTATATTTCAAACTTTTCTTCAGATGAATGTGCTAAACAAGTATGTTCCGGGTTGGGGACCGGTAAAAGTAAGCCCTCCAGGTTGGGGACTGGTAAAAGTAAGCCCTCCAGGTTGGGGACTGGTTAAAGTAAGCCCTCCAGGTTAGGGACTGGTAAAAGTATGCCCTCCGGGTTGGTGTCCGGTTATTAGAGGCACTCCGGGTTGGTGTCCGGTTATTAGAGGCACTCCGGGTTGGTGTCCGGTTATTAGAGGCACTCCGGGTTGGGTTCCGGTTAGAAGTAACCCCTAGGTCTTGGGATGAGGCCTAGACAAAGAAATTAACGTTTAGCATTATGCACTCCAACATTATGAAAGTGGTTATTGATATTGCATGTGATTATTCGATTAGTAGAATATCCATGTGAATAAGTAAATGGCATTATTTCATTTTACTTTTGCCATACTATGTTGAAGTTCAATTTTAAAAGGCTTTTGTTTTAGTAATTCATTGCCTTAAATGTTTATGATTATTTTGAATGTTCCGCTATATTGTTATCCTTACTGGGCATTTGAGCTCACCCCTTTTCTATGTTTTATTTTTCCCAGGTAATGAAGAAGTAAATTATGAATGACTTGCAGGGATATTATGAGGGGTTAATAGTGTGGATATGAAGACTTTGTTGTTGTAGTAGTTTTTCACTTTGAAATGTAATGTAAAACTTTATGATTATATCTAGTGTTTCCAAGGCTACTAAACCAATCGGTCTTTCGGGATTTGATCTTTCTTGTGATCATGCCAATGTTACGAAGTAATGCACCGACTCTGGGTAGCTGGGGTCGGGGCGTTACAGTTGGTATCAGAGGAAGTTTAGTACAAACCTTGGAAACTAGATTTAGATAAACTCTGATTAGAGCACGTAGACCTAAGATGAACTTTGAGGATTAGTATAGAAGAACTTCCTAGAATTTTGGTATTGTAGAGATTTTGTGAGTTTTCCGAGTAATACATCCCTGTCTGGATACGAGCAGGTAGAGGCGGCTCTGGCACAGATGTACCTAGGGGTAAAACCCGAAAACACCGCTTTGAGCTAGACTCGAACGGGAACTGGTGCACGACAACGGGCCTTGCTGCACTCTTGGTTACGACACTCCCGGGGGATATGCTTAGGATAACTCTCATTTTCTTTACAAATCATTATGAAGGGTTTATGAGTATATACTTCCTCAAAGAAAACATTTTTATGATTATGGATTATATCCATAAATAGTTCAATTTATGTTAAGTGTTTTATAAGTATGGGATTATGTGTTTTGATTCATAAACTGATCTAGTGTATGCCATTGTTTAGAAATGGCGCCCAGTAGAAGAAATGAGAACTCCAGAAATGCACATGATCCAAAGAGAAGGAAGGATCATATCTTTCATGGTCTTAAGCTAGAATTTATAAGAGGAATAGTCTACCATGTATTATCATCATGTGAAGAAATAATATCATGTGTTGATAAGATAAGTAAAGAGTTTACTGAGTCATATGGATTTGAAGGGAAGCAAGAGAAGAAAAGGATGGAAGAGAGAAAGATGGATAAAGGGAAGAGGGAAAAGAAGAATTTTCCCATATGTGGTAAATGTGGAAAGAAACACCCTGGAACTTGCCTGAAAGGAATGGGAGTTTGTTATAAGTGTGGAGGAAAAGGGCACAAAGTACGTGACTGCAAGGGTAAGAAAATGGTTTCAAATGTACAATGCTTCATTTGCAAGGAGTTTGGACACTACGCGAACCTATGTCCCAGTCATCAGACTATGCCGCAAATGATGTTATTGGATAATAATCATGTTATGATACTACCACAGATGAAGAGGGATGATTAGAGTTCTTATGTTGATTATGTCAATTGAGTGTTGTATCAACAATGTACTTGTTACAATAATCATGGAGTATATAAGGATTGTACTGCAGTACTATTTCATTAAGGACTTGAGATTGTGTGGAACAAAGAAAAGTGACTCAATAGTAGGATAACTTTTTGGAAAATATATGGTTGAGAGAATGATTAATCATAATATAGTTCTGATACTGAGGTAGTGATTTTGGAATAATATGTGATTGTTTTGGATAAATTATATTGGATATTCTTGACTACCTTGGAACTGATTAATGATTTGTATATTCCATCATTGTTGGGGTTTAAAACATTTTTGGATTAATGAAGTATATCCAGCATTCTATATGGAATAAGGGAGCATGAATGTAATCAATAAGGAATATGGTAATACATGATGAAGGTATTCATATGCTATTACGGGGTAAAAAGGTTCTACATTATGTTTACCTTACTTATAAATGTTGGACTGTGAGCATGGATAGAAGTATTTTGGATAGTTCTAGTTTGGATTATTTTGGATTTCCATAAAAGGACAACCCGAAGGTCGGGCGGCAACCCGTCGCGTCCGGCAAGGCTGCGAGACTTGAACCCACAACCGAAGGGCGACAAGGGTGTATCACCTACCACTGGCCCACGAGATGTCCTAGATTAAATAATGTAGTTTTTATTAAAAGATCTTGTAGATGAATTATAAATTCGTTTATTTTGGAACCCTATACGAATAGTGTAAATAGAATTTTTTTTTACATTCTATTATCTTTTAGAGTGAAAGATGAGTTTGTGGTAGAAATTTATTAATGGATAAAACTCTAATTATAAAGTAAGTATATCTCCTTATGATCTTAGCCAATCTCATAAATAAATTCCTCAATATTAAGAAAAACAACTTAGAACAAAAATGTTTTCCTAGATGGTACCTTAAATCATCACTAATTTATGGCTTTTGGATTGTTGGCCTTTTCATAGCCATGTTCTCTACCACTCTCCATCAGATAATTGATGGTTAGATTTTTCTTCCATATCCATATTTTCTTACATGGAACCCTAGTATGTGTTATTTTCGGTAATCTTCATACTTTCGACTCTTTATTTTAAATAGAGGCCTCGTTAATTCATTTTTCGATGTGGGATTTCAACTAAGATATTTTGAAACGTCAAAAATGTGTTATCCCAATACCCTATATTTTGTTGAACCGATGGTACTTCAAATCATCATAGATTGATGAGTTTAAGGACCTCAATTATACACTTGTTTGTGATTGATGACCTCAATCACTACCTATAAATATTTACGTTTTTCCTCCAATTATATATCTCTAATTGCCACCAATGTTCTCCTAATAGAGATCATAATTTGGTGGTGACCCTTTCATTTCTCTTTTCCTCATATTAAGACTAAATTTTAGTAACCCAATTTCCGATGTGGATTTTCCCACAAATATATTATCTATTTTAAACCTTTTATTTTCGAAGAACAATTTCAAATTGCGAGGACGCAATTTATTGAAGGAGGGGAGAATGTAACACCCCAAGATTTCATAATGTGTTATTTCTTCAAAATAATTCAATAACTTCCACTACAAGCAACACCGAGTTCAATTGCACCATGACTTACCAAAAAAAAAAGCCATTAAAAGAGGTCATGAATAGCATTAACTACATTTTTTAACTTTATATAATCCTTATAATTTTAGAATCCATATTATGAGTTTCTTAGTCATAATGCAAGAACAGATTCATTTTCAGTATTGCACTTTTATCAAATTTTGATAGTGAAACCTTTTTAAATACAATATTTTAAACTTTTTGACTAAATGGAGACATCAAAAAATTTAAAATGAAACATCCCAAGCTTCCACGGTACGATTTCCTTTGAATAAAACAGAAGCGTGTGTTGTACGCAACGTCGAGTTTTAACACACACCACAACCGATCAAACTAGCCGTTATGAATAGTAATACCTACTTTTTGAAATTATATATATTTTATATTTGAAAATGGACTTCATTTTTGGATTCGGAATATCGAATTTAGCCTAAGGTGAAATTTTGGTACATTTCGGATAACTTTCATATTTTGATGAATAGTGAAAATTACTAAATTTTAATTAAAAACAACTTTTTTAATCAGAATAATTAATAGTGATAAATTATGAATTTGAGTGGTTTTAAAGTATATTTAGAATATATTTTTACCATTTAATATAATGTTGGTCATTAAACATAATTTTACAATTAAACCGAACATAAACAAGTGTCAATCTTTTGATAGTTATTATCTCATAAAAACACGCTTTTTGTTTTGACAGCGGGAATTAATTTTAAATTAATTTCTGCCACTTCTGTGTTTTGAATTTAGGAAAATGGATTCCATATTTGGAATCAGGATGTTCAAATTGTGTAAATGGGTAACTTTTATTTTTAGACATGTTGAATAATTACTGCGGTAAATATTTTATTTACCATGGTTAAGGGTAAATCTGGTAAATAAGGGTTAAAAAATAATATTATAATAATACAAAATTACCCTAAAACGTGTCCTAACCTTATTGGTGGACACATACCCGACCATGGGCATCCTTGGGTCAATTTGGGGACCCCTTGGAGCCACTTGTATGTGGTAGGGACACATTATATTAATAAAGTTAAAATAAAAATAAAAATGGCATAAGCTTACATCTTTTAGAAGAACAATTTTTACATAGGGTTATACATGTTGGATTTTCGATTATAAATATTCATTAGAAATCTAAAAAGATTTCCTACATAATGATGTTTTATTTATAATTTTTAGACATTAAATAATTTATTTTATTTATGACACAATGATGATGCAGTAATTACTAAAATAGTAAAAAATTAACATAAGTGATATTATAAATACCCAAATAAATATAATATGAAACTTTTAATGAATTACACTAATTTTCTAGGATAATATGATATATTAGGATTGATTTAATTGACTTTGTTCGAAGTAATCAATCTGTTATGAGTTTCACAAAAATCAATTATTGAATAGTGTCAAAATTGACATAAAAGAGTTCTTAAAACAAATATTATATTATTAATTGATATTAAATTCCTAAAAATCTAAGGTTCGGCCAAGAGACTTATATTATGATAGGTTAATCATTAATGGAACACTTGGGGGTCTCTTGGATGTATATAGTAAGTTTATTAACCATATTATATAAAAATACAAAGAGACATTGTAAAAGTGAAACTAATTAACTTAGAGTTAATACTTAAAGATAAGGTTAATATAAGTACCCAAACCTGTCTAAATTCTATTGGATGAGATGTTTTCGACCTATCCCCACCTCATCCTTTGAATAGTCAACTTTTGAGCCTTTGGAAACCGAATATGAATTTATTATAAATTAATATTTCTAGCTTTTCCAAAAGTGCCCCTCACCCCTCTTATAAAAGGGCACTCCTCCTTCTCTTTTCCTCACACCTCTCAAGCCACTTGGCTCGTCCAAACTCTGCCCAAATAAGCTCCCCAAATCCCTCTCCTCCTCCTTGAAGCTTCCCCTTAGGCAGAAAGCATTTCAATAAGTCCTTTGGTTCCAACCAAAGTGAGTTACCTAGATTAAAGGTAACGATTTCTCTTAAATTATTTTCATTTATTTCTCTTCTCCAACCCCCAAACTCTTTTTATTTCCTTTCTTTTGTAACAACACCAGTATCCAAAATATACTAGGATATTGTTATAAGAAGGATTCAAACTACACATACACACAACTCCATCTAATGGATGATGAACATAATGTTTCTGTGGATGGCAAGCTAACGCCTCACGAAACGATGATTGTTCAAATACATCTTACCGCCTCTCATGGTGGCCATTATGATGGCACTGTAATTAAATATGAGATTAATGATATATATTTTATATATAAGCTTCTGTAATTCCATTTTATTTCATACCATTATTCGTTTCATGTTGTATATACATACGATAATTTCATTTGAGGAAGTGCGGACTACCGCCCCCTTAAAATGATATGACTCGTTCATACCACACATGGAACGTATAAAGGATGGTGTTAATGAACTTAAGTAAAATATATAAAATATTATATTATACTGGAATATTAATATACCTATTTATCATTTGGATTCAATTCTTTTAAAATAAAAATTAAATGGAAGTAGCGTTCGTGCGTACGTACGAACTACCGTCTCCACGAACGCGGTGAGATCCATCCTCCATCGTATCCATTCAAGTATTATTCTAATTTTAGGGTTAAAAATAATGTTAATATCATTCTGATTATGAATAAGATTAAATCTATCCTTTACAAACATGTCTTACGTAACCAAACATTTAAGAAGAACGAATCGATTATCACCTGAAATGACGATAATACTAAGATATTATTAATAAAGCAATGTTAAAAGATCATATATGATATCATATTAATGTATATGATTCTTGTATAATTTAATAACAATTATTTCACCATTATACAGGAGGTTAACCTACCCCAACCAAGGAAAAGTACAAGGTAAGGGTTATTTCACAATCTCTTCATTATCCGAGGTTGTTTATACGTAATAATCTACTGGGATCTCGTTATCATCCACATCCATGTGTCTTCGAAATGTATTTCAAAACATTTTTATTATTTACAAGAATATGGGTTAAATTCATTTATACCCTTGTTTGACTTTTTTTAAGAGGTTTATAAAGGAATCTTTCCGTCGTTTTCAAAACAAGGTCCTTTTTAACCTTTTCGACAGAATTAAGATAAGAATGTTTTTTTTACTTATACGGCGGGTGCGGTTATTTTCCGCCGTTATAAAATCATCAAAGCTTTCCTTACAATCTTACAATAATATTTTCAAGAAAATGTTTTATTTTATATGGCTCTAAAATGATTTCAAAAATAGAAAGAGATATTTCTCTAAAAAGTGTTTTGATTTCATCTATGTCAACATCCTTTAATGGATTTTACGCTTATTTGAAGTTGATTTATTATAATACAAAACTTCTATATTGTATTGAAGGTTTTGTGATATGTTTGACTGTGGATGTGCTATTTTATACCATTCGTAGTTTATGGTGAAACTATTGACATTTCGTATGCTAGTTTTAATCCGAATGATTATGTTATATTTCAAACTTTTCTTCAGATGAATGTGCTAAACAAGTATGTTCCGGGTTGGGGACCGGTAAAAGTAAGCCCTCCAGGTTGGGGACTGGTAAAAGTAAGCCCTCCAGGTTGGGGACTGGTTAAAGTAAGCCCTCCAGGTTAGGGACTGGTAAAAGTATGCCCTCCGGGTTGGTGTCCGGTTATTAGAGGCACTCCGGGTTGGTGTCCGGTTATTAGAGGCACTCCGGGTTGGTGTCCGGTTATTAGAGGCACTCCGGGTTGGGTTCCGGTTAGAAGTAACCCCTAGGTCTTGGGATGAGGCCTAGACAAAGAAATTAACGTTTAGCATTATGCACTCCAACATTATGAAAGTGGTTATTGATATTGCATGTGATTATTCGATTAGTAGAATATCCATGTGAATAAGTAAATGGCATTATTTCATTTTACTTTTGCCATACTATGTTGAAGTTCAATTTTAAAAGGCTTTTGTTTTAGTAATTCATTGCCTTAAATGTTTATGATTATTTTGAATGTTCCGCTATATTGTTATCCTTACTGGGCATTTGAGCTCACCCCTTTTCTATGTTTTATTTTTCCCAGGTAGTGAAGAAGTAAATTATGAATGACTTGCAGGGATATTATGAGGGGTTAATAGTGTGGATATGAAGACTTTGTTGTTGTAGTAGTTTTTCACTTTGAAATGTAATGTAAAACTTTATGATTATATCTAGTGTTTCCAAGGCTACTAAACCAATCGGTCTTTCGGGATTTGATCTTTCTTGTGATCATGCCAATGTTACGAAGTAATGCACCGACTCTGGGTAGCTGGGGTCGGGGCGTTACATCGACTCATTATGTAAAGCTTGTTGGAGTCATTTCCAAAATATGGAGCTCAATATCTGATCACAATTAGATAAAATTGATAATATCTCTCCATATATCCTAACCACTTCTCTGTTGTATATATATCAATGTTTATCAAGTTATAAGTCCTATAAAATCATGATTAATTGATAATTAATTATTATTTGATCCAAAATGTCCTATATATAATTATTTACTCTTCATATCTTTTGATATATAGTGACAAATTCTATGGTGATGTTTTCCCATTTCCATGTAGGTTTGGGTAAGGGCTTAATTGTTGTAGTAAAATGATTCTATATATCATTGAGTTACTGACATATAAAACTATTTTATATATTTTCAAATATTTCCTTCTTCATATTGTCCCACCAATATTTATTTCAAAGATCTTGTTACATATATGTTCCCCCTTAGTGAATATAGATTATTGAGATATGTGTATCATTTAGAATATTTTTCTTTATCTCAGGATTAGATGGTACAGATTGTATTGACCCAAATCATACAACACCTTACTCTTAGATTTTGAAATCTTCTGATTTCCTCTTTCTTATAACTCAAAAATTTTATTTAATCTACACATAATTTCATTGATCTTCCTTTACTTCTCAAAATGGGATTTTTGATATATACTTTTCAAACATTATGATGATGTAACATCCAATATGATCCCAAATTTCATATTTTTAAACTCTAATAAGATTGGATCTTTCTCAATTATCATCACTGATAAAGTCACATGATCATTTCTACTTAAATCATATACCAGTTTATATGAATTAATATAATGGATGTGTATTGAGCAGTCACAATCGTATATAACCTCTAAACATATTATATATCACATTTTTTTCTTTTTATTCATTAATATATATTTTATACTATAACGATCTATATATATCTCACAATTGTCCCCATAAATATAATACAACAATGTATTCAACCAAAAGATCACAAAATCCAACTCCAGATCATGAATGTGATAGTTTAGCTAATAAAATATCAGATAAACTGAGGCAGAGACTATTACATTGGATTTTTTCATCATTAAAAATCTTATTCCCTTATTTGATGCATCACTATATAAAACAAAGTGTTACCCACCTATCAGTAGTGTAAGTAATAGTTTAAGGATAAGACTACATTTCATCTCATTGAATCATACATTTCATTAACTAATCCATAATAACATTACACCCTTTAGAGTTAGATATGTCTTCATTCGTAATAACCAAATAGGATAATGAATCTATAGATCTCTGTTACTGAAACAGGTCTAGCCCTCTCCTCATCCTCATTTTTTTTATAAGGTTCCATTAGTATTCATTCATGGTGATTACATTCCCCAAAAAATTATACATCCTCAATTCAGAACTCACAATTACTACAACATTCGTATATTTCTTACATTGAAAATTCTATATAATTTAATTCTAATTCTCTCCTTTTTCTTCGTTTGTACTGTAGTTTATCCGAATATCATATATAAATAAAACATATTTTTTGAGGTAATCTCTAAATACACTATTAATTAATGCCCCTAAAAATTACTAAATCATTAGTGTGTCTAAATGGAATCACAATGAACTCATAAAATCCATACCTCATTTTAATGGTAGTCTTGGGAATATATTCCTTTACATCCTTAATTGGGGATATCCCTACTGAATTTCCACCTTAGATAAATTCATGGACCTATATAGTGGATCAAAAAAATCCATCTATCTGTGGAATGCTATAATTGTTATTTATCATGATTTTATAGAGCCTATTATAATTAATGTAGAGCAGCATTGATTCATCCTTCAACCTAATGAAGAGGTTGTACACACCCCATGGTGAAGCACTCAGGCATATACAACCCTTGTCCACATTTTTTAGTAACTAATTCCCCAGCTCCTCCATCTTAATGTTGTCCATTATATATTGTTTCCTTGATATGGGTGGATATCGTTGTATAGGATCAATTAAGAACTCAACCTATTTCTCATGATTAAGATTAGAAAATTCTTTAGGTAATAAATCATTGTACTCTCTCATAATGTAAATGTCTGTAAGAATGACCCTATCGTTTTTATAAATCATTTGAGCAAGATATTATTTCTAATAAAGAAATAATATCCATAATTTAGATGATTATTCTAAAGGATATTCATCATTCTCATTCCAATTGTTTATAATTGAGGATGCCTCAGTATTTGAGTAGTTACCTCTATTTCCCGATAGTTGATAAAGAATTTGTATAAATATTTCTAATCCATGCCCAATATATAATCAAAATACACTAAAGTATGTAAGGTGAGAGTTTATATGGGGTCATGTATACACAAATTAATCAGGGGGAATTTATATACATTGGATGCAATAATTTCCCCATTTTATATTCTCATAGATAACTATACCTTCATATTTTGAGGTGGTGTCTGAATATCCCTACTAAATATCCATCATATAAAAGATTTCATAGAACTAGAATCAAATAGTATATTCATTATTATTGATTTAAAAACAAAAATACCTATCATTAAAACATTGTTGGGCTCTACCTCATTAGTAGTGATTGAATATGTACTTTATTTCTACATTGGAGGAAGTAGTTGTTTATATTATCTAAAAACAAAAGGATTAGGGTATTAGATTGAATAGTGTGTATTTTTGTTGTTGTTAAAACACTAAACTACAAGATGACTATTGATTTGAACTATCCATTCATCTTCCACATTATTGGATTCATTAAACCCCTTTAGAAAAAATTAGCTAGATTACATTCTCTATAACCATTGATGTATCTCCCTGTTCCCCCTAGATAGTTTATGAGATTCTTATTCTCCCACTTTATTCATGTGGGATGTTGGATTTTACTTCCTTTATGGGAATTTTTTTCTTGATACACACATATTAAACTCTATTTTATTCTATTTATCAACAACCACATATGGCCACTGAGATCCTCTACTCCAAATTTCAACCATAAGGGAACAACATACAATATCCTTATAATTGTTAGAGTCTTGAATCCCCAAGAATCATCATAGAATCCTTATAAATCAAATAAATATGTGATCCAACATGACATCAATGATCACAAAATACCTTCATTCATATTGTTGAATCCATGTGATATTTCACATCATATACCTTGATAAGCTCATCATCCTTTTTATTTACTCTAAGAAACCCCCTCTCCATATTATGACGGAGAGTTCAAGGAAAGTATTATTTTAAAAATATTTTCCTTATTTGTCCCAAAGAATGGAAGTAGTTTCCTCATTTTATATTGTGTATTTGAACCATTTCCACCATTGATCTGCTTCACCATCAAAATTATAGACCACCAGTATGAATTTCTCTACATTGGAGCATTTATGGATAGAAAATATCATATCAATGAAGTTAATCCATTTTTCAACATTTAGGGGATGAGATTGATGACTAAATATTATATTACTTGAAACATAAAGGATTCTACTACATCTTTTACAATTTTAGAAGAAAGAGGGTGTTCCACATGATCTGTGTTATTATTATCACATGACCAAGTTCAGTGAATAATATCTTGAAGGTCTAGGGCCCCATTCCCAAAAAGGTTTTTATTTCATTAAGGGAATCATCATATTTCCTATCAGATTGATTAATGTAATGAGTTATACTATTTCCCATCATTAACTAAACATAGTGAGAATAAGATTTAGGTTTTCTTAATACTTATCTAATGTGAATTTAAAAATCCAACCACAGTCATAGAGGAAATAACTTTTAAATGAAAATTATATCCTAAATTATGATTACCTAATTTTTAAAATTGTTTATTCACAGTGATTGAAATATCCCTAGGGTTATAACTAAATTTTTCCTGTCCTAATCACCCATAAAAACTAGACAATGCTCTGATTATTATTATAGAGACCCAATCCTTTTACACATGTTATTACATGATTTTATGTATAATCATCAACCAAAGACAACCCAATGATTATAAATTATTGTTTCATTGGAGTATTTGTACCTATAAATTAAAACATGTAAATTTAATTAAATATCTATTTATTTAACATCTATAATTATCTATAAACATCCATTGAGATCCTAAATTTTCATTAGATTACAAGTAGAGTAAATGGAAAAGAGGGATGAGATAAAAACCAAACAAGTGAATAAACATGGGAATGAATCATAACATGTTACTTCGACATGAATTACATAATAAAATAAAAGGAAAAGATCATGAGTAAACATATGGATGCATAAAAATAGAACATAAAGTCATATGATAAATAAAATATTTCGATGTGGAAGCAATATAAAACATGAAAAAAATTATGAGTCAAAGCTAATAGCTAAGACTATATCACATGGTGGAAAATGTTCCATAATATATTAGGTTTACTCCCTATTCCCATTCATGATGTATCATGAGACTAAACATTACCCAATGAATTGGAGCACTACCATGGCACAATAATCATAACATAATCAGGTATATGTGTGCAACATAAAAAATAAAACATAAATAATAAACATAAGGGTTACCCATGGAAATAAATGAGTTCCATAATAATGTTACAAGTTATAACCAAAGTGAAAAAAATAATGGTATCAATTAAATAATGGATTGAAATCAATTTTGGACATTCATAAAGGAAAAATAAAAATTAATCATGAATAATGATGTCCTACTGAAATGAAAAGATGAAAAAATAAGACTGAACTAAGATAGTACTTCATTATATATATATTTTTTATTTTATAAAAATAATATTGGCATGAAATAGTAAATGTAGACTACATGAAAATGGGCATTAAATAGGGAAACCTTTTTTAATTAGGCTTTCTTATCATGATGAATTCAGAAGAGGAATATTTTAAAACCTGTATTACCCCACAAAAGAAATATTGAAATATCTATATAAAAATGTTTGGAATATATAAATAGAATGAATGATAATTATATAATATAATATAATAAATTAATTGATGGTAAAAAGACAGAATCCAAAAACCAAAGTTAAAATTTAAGGATCAAATAGATTTGATACTTTATATATGAATTAATTATGAACATGAAAGTATATCCAAGATAATAAAATTATATTAATTAATTTCACAATTAATAAAAACTTTTACAGGTATTTTATTTATTATAATTTTATTAAGTTCAATTATTTCCATTTTAATAAGTTATAATTTTAAATTTTTACTTTCTTGTAACATTTATTTCATGGTTTCAGGGTTGGTTCACTAGTGTAAAATTAAGTAAGTTATTTTTAAATGGTAATAATTATCCGAAAGTGAAATTATAGAGTATTAATGATCCTATATATATTTAAATGGCCACATTTATCATTTTTTTCTAGAGTTAGGATGAATCATTTGATAAAATGTTTATGATAATTGTTCAGTTTATTTTTGGTGGTTTTTAAATATTCACAAACTTGTTTCAATTAATTTCATATCATGTTTACTTCTTAATTCCAGTATTTGAAAAAAGATAAAATATACATATTAAATTTTTTTAACCATTACCATGGTTTTACAAATATCCTTGAAAGAATTAATGGAAAATTAAAACTCTTCTCCCATGAAGGTACCGAACAAACATATCATAGATGATGTTTTAATTTTTTGGATAAAAGTAATAGGGAATTTATTTTATGATTGATATTCCATTAACACAAGAAAACAATACTCTATATATTATACTAGAGTTATCCTCATGATTTAGATATGGTTACTGATGAGAGGATAAGAAATTAAATTAAATTTAAATAGAATGATTGAGGAATTTTCCTCTTGAATGTTGTCTCATTGGAAACAACCATAAGGAAATTTAGTTTGGTATTTTTTTCAAAAAGAAGATCATAGACATGGGTAAGAGGCATGGGAAGGTAACTAGGTAGAATATTTATATGTTACAAGGTGTTTATTGTGTAAGGAGAATGGGTGGTGAAGATATAGGTTGTTTTTATTAAATATTCATTTGTTTATTATTTTTCTCAATACTATCAATAGTGTTGATTCTTATGAATAAATGTAGTAAATGATTTAAGTTATTAATAAGAAATAGGTTCTTACATCATCCATGAATAAACATTTAATCCATTTAGTTTATAATTTTATATAGCAATAAGAACAGTATTTTAATATTTAGAAAAAAGTAACCTTTTAGAGAAATCCAAAAAAACCACCTAAATTGTTTTTGATTTGTTCAATATTAAGATAGAATTAATTTAATGAAAATAATTATCTAAATATGAAAAAATTTATATAATTTTATTTAAAATAATTATTTATTCAAAAGATAAAAAATTTAACAATATAATTGATTTTATGACCCTTTGAAAAATTAGTTAAGGTCTCATATAATTATCTTATAATTTTAATAAAACATAATAATAATTTAATAATATATTTTATGAAATTAAATTTTCTTTTAAATCATTATATTGATAATAAAGTTGGAATTAAAAATTTACATTTTACAAATATAACAACAAATAATTTATCATTTTTTAAAAAAAATTAATTATTTCATGATATAAATATATCATACATTAATTTAAAATATTTATAAATTTTATTTATACTATCCTATGTGAGGTTTCTAATCTAATGACCATATTACCATTCAAAACATTTATATTACTATAACCATGATTAGCTTACTATTACAATGTCATAAGTTACATAATTTCTATAAATACCTATTTTTTCATTCTTGTATATTTTCACTTAATGATATATATTTTCATCTTCAAAATTAATACTATATTGATCACATTATAATTTATTTCTAAATATTTGTTAATGAGTGTGGTTATTCTAGAAGATCAAGCATATACCAATTTTCAAATTATTATTATCTTATTTTTCTATCCAATATAATACTAAAATATTTGGAATTATTATTAGTTTATTTTCAAACTAATGTTTTTTTATGAGAATAATGTTTCTATTTATTTATCTGTGTTATGGATGTGTTTTATGACAGAAAAAGGAAATTTCATTGATAAAATTTCGGGTTGTTACAAAGATGATATAACTGAAAGTATAATTCATTTATAAAATAAAAAAGATTCACTCATTGTAACTCTGGTCATTATTGAAACTAAAATGTGTTATTTGGGAATGAAACAGTAATATTAATTTTTTTTGATGATATGATGTTAGTTGGGAATAACATTATATTATAAATAAGTTGAATGATTATTTTTATAGAATGTTTGATATGATAAATATTTTTGAAGCTATTCATATCAAGATCATGGGGATTGTGTGTGATATTAAAACTATAATATTTTTTTTATGATAAAGGAATTTCATTTGGATGATCATTTATAGATTTACAGTGATTGTATGAAATCCATTTTTAACTTCTCCCACAAGTCACATTAAACATTCAAAATAATAATAAAAATGAATCGAGGGAAAAAATAATTACACGGATAATTTTCCATAATTCTAAGTTGTTAGATAGTTTATGTATACTGTAGTGTGTGAAGATCTAGAAATCTCTCATGTAGTAGGATTGGTTAGATGTTTTATAGAAAATATAGGGGAGAGTCATTGAGTAATAGTTATGTTGATTATTCATTATGTCATTGGATTAAAACATATAAGTATTTATTTCAAGGATGAAAAATACATTACATGAGCATATTGATGTATATTTTTATGGTTATTTTTATTCATAGAAGATACTTATTGAATAAACTTCCACGTATGGAAGAGTAATGATATGTTGGATATCTTGGATACAATCGATGATTTAAAATTATATAATATATGAAGAGTATGTGGTTGTTATGGATGCAAATAGGGTGATTGTAGGGTCTAGATATTTACTTGAAGAACATATATTCATATTATTAAATGTTTTTTATTATATTAGAATTATAGTGAAATTCATTTAGAAAATAATATACTTATTCATTCATGATCTAAATCTATTGATTTAATGTACCATTAAAACTAGATTATACTTGAAGATAGTGAGTTAGAATTATGGAAAGAGGATGAGGAAAAAAAATTAGTGGAAGTGTTTACCAAAATATTGGGTTTGGAAATACTATGGAAACATAACATCTTATTTGGTATTTTGTAAATGGTAGGTGGTGGAGAATCATTTTATACAAAAAATGGACGGTTGTTTTAGGGAATATGGAGATTATGGATTGATGTTTTCTATAAAAATTACTTTATGTGGGAGATTGTTAGAAATGTTTAAAGCCTAATTTAATTATTTTTAAATAGAGGAAAATAAAGAGTGGTTCCAAACAATATTTTGTTCATTTTAGTTATAGAAACAAATGATTTTTTTAATATGAATTGCATATTTATGTTTTTGGAAAGGGATGGTTTGGAATAAGATTCTTCTAATGTTTTTAACTAAAGGTAATGTCAATCTATAAGATTTTGAGCATGTTATTCTAGAATATAGGGATGCCGAGTTCTGTTATGATGTGGTTTCTGGTTCACTAGAGGTCATGGTTACACTAAATATTGTTATTGGGGATTTGTAGTGGTAATAGTCCAATAGATGGACTCCCACATATTTCATGGGTTAGTGAAAAAGAATGACCATATTTTACTTTTTATATATAGTGTGTAAAGCCTCTATGATGTGTTTTAGGAATTAAATAAAAGTTATTACTTGTTTTATTAATCCATAATGAATATTTTTTCAAAAAGTATTAAACTCTTTATTTCTTAGAAATTAAATAATTCAATGTTTTTCTACTGGGCATAGGACATTATATTCGAACCATGTAAAACAAATTCTAATCTTTTATATTACATTTAAATTAATTTCAGGGATGTTTTGTTACCTTTTATAGTGAATATGGATAATGTTGTTTTCAACTTTATAAGGTGATTTCGTTGAACATTTTTTCATCCATGTTATTATGTCTAGATGGGTGCTTCTTGAATCTGTTTTCCCCTAGATATTATGAAACAGCTACATCATGTTATTTTATATTGGATTATTTTTTTTGAAGGATTTCTCAAAAATAAAGAACATTCATAGAATTTAGGAAAATTGGTATGTGTGTCTTAACTCAATTTTCACCCATTGAGACATATTTATTAATACACACCATGTTTTCAATGGAATTGTGTAAATATCATACCTTTAATATTTTCTATCATTATTTGACTATATTTTATGATATTAAATGTTTAACTCAATATTATTTCTCTCATGATGTTTTAAATCAGAAATTGATAATATTGTAAGGATTTTTTTTTGTTAAATAGATTTCATTACAATAGGTTTTTCTTATGAAACTAATTTTTTTATATGGTGAATATGTTTCCTATAATTTCATTATAGCATGAAATATCTTTGATCGAAGGTATTAAAAGTAAAATATCAGGATCTATATCATTCAAGGGGATTTATATTTACATGTTACTAAATTCAAAACAATTTTCAGGTCAAATATTATTTTTCCTTAATCCATAATATCTTTTTTAAATTATTATATTCTATGCACATTTTATCCACTTAATTAATTTTATCCTTCATGTTATCTATTTTTATAATCTCCATAATTAAAATACCTTCCCATATAAAATGTTGAAATTGGAAATAAAAACACCAAATCATTCCAATAGATCCTCTCCCCCATGTCAGAATTTTCATTCACACTATAGTTCCCATCTTTTCTTGAAACATTAATATATATTATTTTATGTGATCCTAATAATTTTATATATCTATTTTAAAAAGTAATTGTAATAGCCCAAGTAAGTAATGGATAATAGATATTTTTATCTATGTATATTAATGAATTAGATAGTGTTTTAGAGGTTTAAAATGAAAATAAATCCAATCTTAAGCATGGAATACACTAATATTTTTAAAAGATTGTTTTACTGCCTTTTGATGGAAAACCATTTTTTAATCAAACTTTTGACAATGTAATAACCTATATTTTTCAAAATAAACTTATTATTTATGATTGGTACATTTAAATTTACATTGGATAATTGTTTGGTATTTTTCTGACAATGTTCATTTTTAATGAATAGTGAAAAATACTGCATTTTACATCAAAACTGCTTTTTCATCTAATTTGATTATATGGTTAGACTACCTTTTGAATTGGTTTTAAAGTTCAATTAGAATATATTTTTACCATTTAATACAATAGTGGTCGTTGGAATTAATTTCATTTTGAAATATGACTTAAACTAGTGTCAATCTTTTGATACTTATTGTTTCATAAAAACACGCTATTTTCTCAGACAGCGAGAATTAATTATTAAATTAATTAATGTAACTTATATGTTTTGAATTTTTTAAAATATACATAATTTTTGAATTAGGAATATCAAATATATCTTAGGGTGAAGTTTTGGTATTTTTTTGAAAAACTTCAATTTTTGATTAATAGTGAAACCACTAAGTGGTACATAAAAAAACTGATTTTTCGTTTAAATGAAATTTTACCACCTCTATGTTTTGAATTTCAAAAATCCAACATAAATGGTTTCCATTATTAAGTAAAATGTTGTTCAATGGGATTAAAATAATTTTTTGGTGAATAGTAACTTTTAAGTTTTAATCGCGATTAGAGGTAATTAGTGTAGTTTAAGGTAAAAATAATGTTTTAATAATATGAAATGACCTAGACACATGTCCTACCCTTATTTTATGTGTCATGGACGACCACGAAAATCCATGGGTCAACTTGGGGACCCCATGAAGACACTTTGGAAGGAAAATGACATTAATATCTTTTTATTTAATGTTAAAGTAAAAATGTCACAAACATGAGTAGTTTTACTAAAAAAAATTTTAAATTATGTTATAAAAGCAATATTTTTACTATAAATATTCATTAGAAAGATAAAATTATTTCCTACATCATGATATATTTTTTATAATTTTTAGACATTAAATAAATTAAATTATTTATGACACCATGATGATGCGGTGATGACCTCATTATTTAACGATTAAAATAAAATGAAAAGATAATGTAAACTCTAAGACATAAATATGTAAAAAACCTATTTTATGGGTGTATTTAGAACTATTATCACCTTATCCTAGAAATATATAATTTTGGTACCTTTTAAATCCGAAAATCATTTTATAATAAAGTATCCTTTTATACCTTTCCAAAAGTGCCCCTCCTCTCCTCTTATAAAACGCCCCCACCTCTACCACCTTACCCACACTTCCAAAGCCTTTGGATTGGCCAAACCCTGCCCATTTTGTCTCTCCACATCCCTCTATAACTCCTAGAAGCCTCACTTTGGACATAAGTCTTCCCAAGGAAGCCTTTGAGCTCAAATCAAATAGAGTTACCCGATTTAAAGGTACTGTCTTCTATTGTGTTATTATGTTTTATTTTGATTCTCCAACCCCTTAAACCCTTTCTACTCATTTCTTTTGTAACATCACCAGTATTTTCCATATACTAGGATGCTTTTATAACAGGTATTCGAGTGACACTTACACACACCTACATCTAATGGTTAAAGAACATACTGTTTCTGTGGATGGCGAATTTCTGCCTCACGAAACGATGATTGTTCAACACTCATATAACACCTTTAAAGGTGGACATTATGATGTCAATATATTTATATATGATATATAATATGGTTATGTTTTACTTAAGCTTCTATATTTTTCATTTATGGCATACCTTTATTGTTTCCATTATGGGTAAATGCGATATCTTCATTTTAGGAAGTGCGGAGTACCGCCCCCACAAAGTGATTTGATTCATTAGTACCATAAGTGGTACGTATAAAGGATGGATTTAATGATATTATATATGATACCATACTGAAATTATAATACTATTATGTATCATTATGTTTTAATTCCATTAAATATGAAATAGAAATGGAAGTAGCGTTCATGCGTACGTACGGCTTACCGTCTCCATGAACGGTGCATTTCATTTCTTACCACTAAATGTTATGTAGTATTATAAATTCATGTATATACTGGATATATATGACATATATGATATCTACATCATGAATATAATTTTGTATATAATGGATATTTTACCACATGAACAACTTGTAATTATAAAGAGTTTATTTTGGACTCAAGTACCAATTGTCGACAAAACAACCATTATTAACATAAATAATTACATAGTGTTCATAACATGGTAATAAGTGATATAAAAGTAATAATGTACTTTAAAAAATGTTCTTTAGAAAGTAGAAATTAACAAAAGTTTATTATTCAGGACGTTAAAGAACGATCGAGTCAAGTCGGACCCGAGGTACGGGACTTCGTCTCAATCTCCTTTCATTGAGGCATATTTTGTTTTATACACAACCTTATTTTATACAGTGTATAAACCCCTTTGACTTTTTCATTTATCCAAAAGGAATATTTTTTATACGAAGCGTTTTACTAAACGAAAGAAGTTAATGTTTTTGTCGTACGTATGCGGCAACAACGACTTCTCCGCCGCCATGACCATTATTTGAGTTTCGGCTTCCTCTACAAGCATAATTTTTTTTAAAAAAAATGAAAAATAAATACCATGTTTTAATTTTATTTTATTTTGGTATTGAAAATGGATATCACAATGTTTCTATTATATCAATGTGTGGTATTGATATATTGTGATTGAAATGTGGAAATGTTCTGTTTCTTTTATGCATGTTTTATGTGTTACGATTATGTTATGGTTCTTTGGCATTGTTATGAAGACGGGTGGTTCCATGATAAACTAAGGGTGGGTGAGCCCGATATAGCTCTCCAATTCATTGGGTAACGTGAATGAGTTAAACGTTAAGGTTTCTCCGAAGTGATTTAGGGAATATATTGTGATGGGTATTCCAAATGTAACCAAGAGGGTTACTCCCTACGTAAGAATGGTATGAATGCCTCAAGTTACCTTTATGTCCTATGATTTCTATGATTTATTCAGGATTTGATGAGGTATGTTAAAGTGCTTATGTTTTATGAGTAGAGTATGATTTCATTGATTCTTGTGTATACATGCACTCATTTTTCCTTTCCATATTTTTATATCCCTTACTGAGCTTTTTATGCTCATCCGAAGTTTTTGAAATGTTTTTCACAGGTCAAGGGAATGGTACATGATATGATGATAGTGTCATGAATGTGTCAAGGAAGAATCCATGTTTTATTTTAAATATGTTTCCGTTGATGGGAAAAAATGAATACCATATTTTATTGTAACCACTTTGTTTAAATGTGGGATGTAATTCATGTTTTATGATCTAATTCTCTAAAACACTAAACCCGAAAAGATCCTCAAGGTGTGTTCTTGATGTATCTCAAGATAAAGTAAAGTTTAAGGTTGGGGCCTTATAGTTGGTATCAAAGTTCGGTTTAGATAACATTAGGAGTGTGAATTTTATTAAATGATTATCCAAAAATATTTTTTATGGTCAAATTGAAATGATATAGCATTTGAAGATTACCATGTTGCTTCATCTAAGACATGTTTGTTCAGAATGGTTTTCCGCAGAGGAAACATGGAAGTAGTGCTAGGAAGGCATACAAAAGGAAATAACCTTCCGAATCAGCATCCTGACATGGTCGGAATTGGAACTGAACAGTATTTTGTAGTAATGGAAAAGTTGACTCAATCGATAAATGGTGGTGGTATCCATGCCCGAGATCAGCCAGATCAACCACAGAGGAACATGTTAGTGGTGGAACATTTCATGAGGCAACATCCCCCATCATTTAGAGGATCATCTAGCCCTGTGCTATCTGAATGGTGGATTAAAGGTCTGGAGAAGATTTTCGATGTCAAGGGGTGTTCAGACAATCAAAAGGTTAGTCTTGCAATTTACCATTTGGAGGGTGAAGCAAATCAGTGGTGGTCGATGGTTAAAAATATCAGGGACGCTGATGATATTGATGCTCTCGACTGGGATGAATTCAAAGGTATGTTTCTTGAGAAGTATTTTCCAAAGGCTATTCGACTTAGGATGGAAAACCAGTTCCTAGAATTGAGGCAAGAGGAGGACTCAGTGGCTGCCTATGAAGAAAGGTTCACTCGATTGGCAAGGTATGCTCCAAATTTTATCCGAGACCTTGATAGTAAAATCAATCGTTTTTACACAGGATTAAAGCCAAAATATATAAGGCCATTGTCTTATCGTGAGTTTAAAAGTTATGAAAAGCTTGTTCGATGTGCTGAGAAGGTGGAAATGGAGTTTTCCGATGATCAAGTGTTCTATAACAACTAGTAGAAGAAGAGCCCGAGGTGGCAATAGAAAGTAAAGAATTCTTCAAAAAGGTCTGAAGGTAAGAAAACTAAGTTTCCAGTTTGTGATAAATGTGGTAAAAGGAATGCTGGGGAATGTCTTTTGAATTCTGGAAAGTGCTACTGATGCGGTAAGACGGGACATAAGGCTCGTGATTGAACAGAAAAAGATCAAGGTGATGGTAAGACCAAATTTGATTTATAGTTAGTGAAATTTTTTAAGTGCAATGAGATGTGTCACTATGCAAATGAGTGTCCGACAAAGAGCTTGAATGATGGGAAGCAGTTAGACTACAAGCAGAAAGGGGTTGTGAAATCCTTTGCAACTACTTCAGCAGATGTAAGGCCATCAAATGAAGTTGTATTAGGTACTTTGTTTGTTTTTTTAGATTATGCCAGTGTGTTGTTTGATTCGGGGTCTACACATTCTTTAATCTCTTAAAACTTTTCTAGTAAAATGGGAATAACATCTCAAGAAATGACTCCTGAACTTGTGGTAAAAACACCTGGGGTAAATGTTGAGGGAAAAATAATTTATAAGAATCTTCATATCCTTATCCGTGGAAAGAACCTACTTGAGAACCATTTTGTTTTACCTATAGTAGAGTTTGATGTTATCCTGGGTATGGATTGGCTCTCTATTTACCATGAAAAGATTGACTGTAGAGTTAAAGAAGTTTCTTTTTAGAAAGACTGTCAGTTTGTGTGCAAGAATGAACCCTTACTGTTGATAACAAATCAAGAAGCTGAGAAACTTGTAAAAGATGGAAATGAATGTTACCTTGCACACATCGTTGAAAACAAAGGAACTGTTCAGATTAATGATGTGCCAGTGGTAAATGAGTATCCTGATGTTTTTCCTGATGAGTTTCCTGGAATAATACCAGATTGGGAAGTTGAACTTACTATTGACTTACTTCCTGATACTAAGCCAATTTCAAAACCCCCTTATCGAATGGCTCAAATTGAACTTTTAGAGTTAAAGGAGCAATTGGAAGATTTATTAGAGAAAGGTTTCATTCGACCTAGCACATCGACATGGGGTGCTCTTGTTTTATTGGTTAAAAAGAAAGATGTTTCTATGAGACATTACATTGATTATAGAGCCTTAAATAACATCACTGTTAAGAAAAAATATCATTTTCCTCATATCGATGATTTGTTTGATCAGCTCCAGGGAGCTCAGTATTTTTCAAAGATTGACCTGAGATCGGGGTACCATCAGTTGAAGGTAAAGGAAGAAGATATTCCAAAGACCGCGTTCCGTACATAATATGGCCATTGTGAATTTGTAGTAATGCCTTCTGGGCTAACCAATGAACCTGCTGTATTCATAGACTTAATGAATAGAATTTTCCATGAGTTCTTGGAAAAGATTGTGGTTGTTTTCAATGAAAATATTTTTTTTCCTAAAATTAAAGAGTAGCATGAAAGACATTTAAGGGTTATTTTGAAAACCGTAAAAGAAAATAAATTGTATGGGAAATTCAGCATGTGTGAGTTTTGTTTGCAACAAATTTCTTTCCTTGGTCACATTGTTTCAAAATATGGGATAACTGTTGATTCAGAAAAAACAAATGTTTTTGAAGAATGTCCAAGACCCCCAAATGTAACTGAGATTCGTAGCTTCCTTGGTTTGGCAGGCTATTACCGAAGGTTTATTAGAAATTTTTCACGGTTATCTAGTCCAATGACTAAGCTAACTCAGAAGGGTGTTATGTTTATCTGGACAAAAGAATGTGATGATTGTTTTCAGGAACTGAAAAGAAGATTGGTGAATGCTCCAGTTTTGGCACTACCTTCCAGGAATGGTGAGTTTGTTATCTACAATTATGCTTCATTGAAAGGACATGGTTGTGTCCTAATCCAGAATGATCAGGTAATTGATTATGCTTCACGACAGTAGAAAACTCATGAGGTAAATTACCCTACGCATGATTTGGAATTAGTTGCTGTTGTTTTCGATTTAAAAATTTGGAGGCCTCATTTGTATGGAGTAAAGTGTGAAATATATACCGATCACAAATGTTTAAAGTATATATTCACTCAGAAATAATTGAAAATGAGACAGATTAGATGGCTATAATTAATCAAAGATTATGATTGTACAATTCAATATCATCCGGGAAAAGAAAATAAAGTGGCTAATGCTTTGTGTCGAAAAAGTAAGGCTTCATTAACAATGTTGTGTTTGGAACATGATCCTTTGGTTAAGGATTTGATGAATTTTGGCATAGAATTTTTTCGTGCAGGATGTTCTTCTATTTTGTTTCAGGTATCAGTGAAATCTTCTCTATCAGAGAGAATCAGGCAAGCACAGAAGCAAGACAGTGAGTTGCAGGAAAAGGTAGAGCTGGTTCAGAAGTGTATGTTGCCTGAATTCAACACATATAATGATTGTGTTTTGAGATTTGGGAAGAGATTGTGTGTTCCATGTGGTTCACAGTTGAAGAGAGATTTATTATGTGATGCTCATAGTTCTCCGTTTTCAGTTCATCCTGACAGTACTAAGATATATAGAGATCTTCGGGAGTATTACTGGTGGGACGGAATGAAAAGGGATATTTCTGATTTTTCTGTGATGTGTTTGACATGTCAACAAGTTAAAGCAGATCATCAGTTACTAAAAGGGATGCTTCAGCCTTTACCAGTACTAGAATGGAAATGAGAGAATATATCCATGGATTTCGTTGTGGGATTGTCGAAGACAGCTCGAGGTAATAATGCAATCTGGGTTATTGTTGATCGCTTAACTAAATTTTCTCATTTCCTTTATATACGAGATACTTTTTCCCTAGATCAACTTTCTCATTTGTATCTTAAAGAGATAGTCAGGTTACATGGAGTTCCTCTCTCCATTGTATCTGACCATGATCCCAGGTTTACTCTTAACTTTTGGAAGGTCCTTCAGAAGTCGTTGGGTACTGAATTAAATTTTAGTAAAACTTTTCACCCTCAATCAGATGGGCAGTCAGAACGAAAAATTCAGACTTTGGAAGATATGCTACGTGCTTTTTCGATGGATTATCAAGAAAGCTGGGACCAACATCCTTCTTTGGTTGAATTTTCATATAATAACAGTTTTCATTCCAGTATACAGATGGCACCATTTGAGGCGTTATATGGGAAGCGTTGTCGAACTCCAGCTTTCTGGGATGAAGTGGGTGAAAGGAAGCTGATGGGACCAGAATTGGTAGAAGAGTTGGCTGAAAAAGTTCAGCTTATACAGAAACACATGATAACAGCTTAGAGCATGAAGAAGAGTTATGCGGACAATAGGAGGAAGGACCTCTCTTTTGAGGTAGGTGATCATGTTTTTCTCAAAGTATCACCATGGAAAAGTGTGGTGTGATTTGGTAAGAAAGGAAAGCTGAGTCCAAGGTTCATTGGTTGATATGAAATTCTGGAGATAGTTGGATCAATTGCATACCGAGTGGCTTTACCTCTGATTTTATCTCAGGTACACAATTTTTTTCATGTTTTGATGTTGAGAAAGTATATGCCAGATCCATCTCATGTTTTGAGTCCAGAGGTAGTTCAGCTGGAAAAGAACCTATCTTATGAGGAACAACCGGTCCATATTCTTGACCATAGGGATAAAGTGTTACGGAATAAGTTGATTCATCAGGTAAAGGTTTTGTGGAAAAACCACATGGTTTAAGAGGCAACATGGGAATCTGAAAATGCAATGAGGGCTAAATATCCCCACTTATTCGATAAGTAAAAAAATTGCAGGACGCAATTTTCTAAAGGGGGGAAGGATGTAAAAGACGAAGTAAGTAATGAATAATAGATATTTTTATCTATGTCTATTAATGAATTAGAAAGTGTTTTAGAGTCTTAAAATGAGAATAAATCCAATCTTAAGCATGGAATACAGTAATATTTTTAAAAGATTGTTTTACTGCCTTTTGATGGCCAACCATTTTTAAATGAAACTGTTGAAAATTTTATAAGCTCTATTTGTCAAAATAAACTTATTATTTATGATTGGGACATTGAAATTTAAATTGGATAATTTTTTGGTATTTTTCTGACAATGTTCATTCTTTTAATGAATAGTAAAAAATACTGCATTTTACATCAAAACTGATTTTTAATATAATCTAATTATATGGTTATATTATCTTTTGAATTGGTTTTAAATTTCGATTAGAATATATTTTTACCATTTAATCCAATAGTGGTTGTTGGAATTAATTTCACTTTGAAATTGGACTTATACTAGTGTCAATCTTTTGATACTTATTGTTTCATAAAAACACGCTATTTGATCAGAGAGCGAGAATTAATTATTAAATTAATTAATGTAACTTATATTTTGTGAATTTTTTAAAATAGAAATCATTTATGAATTCGGCATATCAAATATAGCTTAGGGTGAAGTTTTGGTATTTTTCTGAAAAACATCAATTTTTGATGAATAGTGAAACCACTAAGTGGTACTTAAAAAACTGATTTTTCGTTTAAATGAAAATTTACCACCTCTGTGTTTTGAATTTCAAAAATCTGACATACATTGTTGTAATTAGGAAATAAAATGTGGTTCAATGGTATTAAAATAATTTTTTGGTGAATAGTATCTTTTATGTTTTAATCGCGATTAGAGGTAATTAGTGTAGTTTAAAGTAAAAATAATGTTTTAATAATATGAAATGACCTAGACACATGTCCGACCCTTATTGTATGTGTCATGGACGACCGAGAAACTCCATGGGTCAACTTGGGGACCCCATGGAGCCACTTTGGAAGGAAAATGACATTAATATCTTTTTATTTAATGTTAATGTAAAAAATGTCACAAACACGAGTTGTTTTACTAAAAACAATTTTTAAATGGGGTTATACAAGACATATTTTTTACTATAAATATTCATTAGAAAGTTAAAAATATTTCCTACATCATGATATATTTTTTATAATTTTTATACATTAATTAAATTAAATTATTTATGACACCATGATGATCCACCGATGTCCTCATTATTTAACGATTTAAATAAAATGAAAAGATAATGTAAAATCTAAGACCTAAACATGTCAAAAACCTATTGGATGGGTGGATTTCGAACTATTATCACCATATCCTCGAAATATATAATTTTGGGACCTTTTAAATCCGAAAATTATTTTATAATAAAGTATCCTTTTATACCTTTCCAAGAGTGCCCCTCCTCTCCTCTTATAAAAGGCCCCCACCTCTACCACCTTACCCACACTTCCAAAGCCTTTGGCTCGGCCAACACCTGCCCATTTTGTCTCTCCACATCCCTATATAACTCCTAGAAGCCTCACTTTGGGCAGAAGTCTTCCCAAAGAAGCCTTTGAGCTCAAATCAAAAAGAGTTACCCGATTTAAAGGTAGTGTCTTCTATTGTGTTCTTATGTTTTATTTTTCTTCTCCAACCCCCTAAACTCTTTATATTCATTTAGTTTGTAACAACAAAAGTATCTCCCATATACTAGGATGTTGTTATAAGAAGCATTAGAGCTACACATACACACACCTACATCTAATGGTTAAAGAACATACTGTTTCTGTGAATGGCGAATTTCTGTCTCACGAAACGATGATTGTTCAACACTCATACAACACCTTTAAAGGTGGCCATTAATATGTCACTATATTTATATATGATATAAAATATTTTTATGATTTACTTAATCTTATTTATTTTTCATTTATGGCATACCATTATGGTTTCCATTATGGGTAATCGCGATATCTTCATTTTAGGAAGTACGGACTACCGCCCCCTCAAAGTGATTTGATTCGTTAATACCATATGTGGTACGTATAAAGGATGGATTTAATTATATTATATATTATACCATACTGGAATTATTATACAATTATGTATAATTATGTTATAATTCCATTAAATATGAAATAGAAATGGAATTAGCGTTCATGCGTACGTACGACTTACCGTCTCCATGAACAGTGCATTTCATTTCTTACCTCTAAATGTTATATAATATTGTAAATCCATGTATATACTGGATATATATGACATATATGATATCTACATCATTAATATAATTTTGGATATAATGGATATTTTACCACATGAACAACTTGTAATTATAAAGAGTTTATTTTGGACTCAAGTACCAATTATCGACAAAACGACCATTATTAACATAAATAATTACATAGTGTTCATAACATGGTAATAAGTGATATAAAAAGAATAATGAACTTGAAAAAAGGTTCTTAAGCAAGTAGAAATTAACTCATGTTTATTATTTAGGATGTTAAATAACGATCAAGTCAAGTCAGACCCGATGTATGGGATTTCATCTCAATCTCCTTTCATTGTGGCATATTTTGTTTTATACACAACCTTCTTTTATACGGTGTATAAACCCCTTTGAATTTTACATTTAACCAAAAGGAATCTTTTTTTATAGGAAGCGTTTTACTAAATGAAAAAAGGGAATGTTTTTGTCGTACGTATGCGGCGACAATGACTTCTCCGCCACCGTGACCATTATTTGAGTTTCGGCTTCCTCTACAAGCCACAATTTTTTTAAAAAAAAATGAAAAATAAATACCATGTTTTACTTTTCTTTTATTTTGGTATTGAAAATGGATTTCACAACATTTCTATTATATCAATGTGTGGTATTTATATCTTGTGATTAAAATGTGGAAATGTTATGTTTCCTTTATGCATGTTTTATGGGATACGTTTATGGTATGGTTCTTGGGAATTGTTATGAAGACGGGTGGTTCCGTGGTAAATTAAGGGCGGGTGAGGCCGATATAGCTTTCCAATGCATTGGGTAACGCGAAGGAGTTAAACGTTAAGGTTTCTTTGAAGAGATTTAGGGAATATACTGTGATGGGTATTCCAAACGTAACCAAGAGGGTTACTCCCTATGTAAGAATGTTATGAATGCCTCAAGTTACCTTTATGTCTTATGATTTATATGATTTATTCATGATTTGATGAGGTATGTTAAAGTGCTTATGTTTTATGAGTAGAGTATTATTTCATTGATTCTTTTGTATACATGTACTCATGTTTCCTTTCCATATTTTTATATCCCTTACTGATCTTTTTATGCTCATCCCATGTTTTTAAAATGTTTTTCATAGGTCAAGGGAAAGGTACATGATATGATGATAGTGTCAAGGAAGTGTCAAGGAAGAATCTTTGTTTTATTTTAAATATTTTTCCATTGATGGGAAAAAATGAAAACTATTTTTTAGTGTAACCACTTTGTTTAAATGTGGGATGCAATGCATGTTTTATGATCTAATTCTCTAAAACACTAAACCTGAAAAGATCCTCAAGGTGTGTTCTTGATGTAACTCAAGATTAAGTAAAGTTTAAGGTTGGGGATTTATAGTAATATATTAAACACTTTTAATAATGTGGGTTTAAAAATTGTATATTTCAATATATTTAAAAAGGACATATATCTTTTCAAAATAAATTTTTTTTTCTTCCAGTCAATGTTTTCTCTATAATAACATTATATCTTTTTCTAGAATCGATTATTATCGATTTATTAAAAATTAATGTTTTGATATATTTCAAATGGTTTCATTACAAATTTTTTTAAAGGAATTTTCAAATGACACTTCTTCCTTTTTCCCTAGACATTATTCACATTATTTAAAAAGAATATTCCCTTTCAAAAAAGTTTCAAAAGAATTATTTTCCCAAACTTTTCAATCATGCATCCCATATTTTATTGTTTCAAAAAGTATGTTATATATTTATTACTATATTATTTTAAAAAATACTTTTCTTTTTAAAAGTATTATTTACATAAGGACTTTTAATGTTAAATTTTTACTTTCTTCATAATGTATTTTTCATCTACTGGCTAGTTCAATACTCAGGTTTTAACAAATGAGTAACGTAAAAATATCTACAAGAGAAATGCTACATCTCTTCCTTTATATTTCCTAATAATATCTATGTATAAGAGTAATCCCTTTTTTTAATTCCTTTCTAGTGTGAATATCCAATTTTTGATTGCTTTGATAGTATGGTGTTCACCAAAACTCTTTAAATGGATTGATTGAAGAATTTATTAACATAACCGTATATCGATTATCTCTATAGTAAAAATAACATATTCCCTATAGTCATTATTGAATTTAATTTTCATAGAATGATTTTCAATATGTTTGTATAATCAATTGTTTCTATGTGTATATCCTTTTATGACTATTAATAAAATAATGAATTTTTTCCTTATGTGATTCCATTTGAAACCCATTTAATTTACATGGGTTCTTAGTGGTATTATGATGATTTATTTTTTTCTAAACATATATATGAATTATGATGGGAGGAATCCCATATTAACCTCCATTTGAAAGGATTGTGTTGATATCTCGTGATATTTTTAAGCATGGATATAATGTGTTTTTTACATAACCATGGGAATAATGAATTTTCCAATAAAGGGTGTCTTATGATTATATTTCTTCCATATTTTAAATATTTCATAATTTTATGTTTATTCTCTTAAATATGATATCCTCTCATTGAAAATGTTTACTGAACCATGTTTCCATACTATATTGATTCATGTATATATATATTTTTGTGATAAAAATTATGCATATAAATAATACTCAAAATAAAAAATTATGATTTTTTCTTACCTTTAATTTTCATAACTTATGTTACCCATAATATGAATATGATATCACCAATTTCAAAAGTTTCGATTTCAAAATGTTTTGAGGATATGGAACATCTAGAATAAATACAAGAGTACTTATTTTAAAGAATTATTGAGGGATGCTGCAGACTGGTTTTGGATTATGAATTGAAATACATATTGGAGAAAGTCTCTATTAGTTATTAAAGAAATGGGTTTTGTTATTTAATGTTTTAACCCTATTATCTAAATCTATAATACTAAAAATTCTTGATAATTTTTATCAATGATATTTTTACTTCATATCATGTAATTTACATTGTCATTCTTATTGGTTGTTATAAAACCATCCTAGATGGGTCCCTTTGGTATGGTTTTTATTATGATACATAATTTTAAGGAAGATGAATTTATTTATTTTTTTGAAAAATATGGTTTTTACTATAGTTTTTTCTAATAGTTACCCTAAACTAGTAAACCCGCAAATTATTTGATAAAAGAATTTATATATTTTTATATAAAATATTATGAATATTTTGTAGTTATAAGTGTAAAGTTATTAATGTTATAATAATGATTCAACCAAATAATATAGAACACCGTAATTTAATTTCTAATATAGGTGATTATTGAACTAGAATAGTCATTTAAAATTAAGTGAATTGTGTTTGTATATGAAACCAAAATCTTTTAAAATCATAACAGTATTAACGAACCATGGATAAATAATTTCATTCAATGGATGAGATTTATGATAATTTTAGACTATATCAATTGCTTTCTTTTTTGGTGGCCTTCACTGAAAACATGAAACCAAAATACCTACTCCAAAAAAAGTTCCAAAAATTATTTATATGATGGTATTAATTTCCAAAATAATTAAAAATTTAAATTATTGAAAATAATGAATTTGAAAATTTTATATAATATCATATTTAAATGATTTAATTAAATCGTTTGGGTAGTTATTAAGAGGTTGACACAAATATAAATATCTAGATATTATTCTCTATATGATGGTGAATTTTCCCATCCTTTATTAATAGAAATATATAATAATTTGGAATCTAGTTTGATCTACAAACAATTAATATATCTATAAAGGAAGAGGTTAGTAGATAAATTTTTGTATTATATTTTATACAATCAAATATTATTTAAATGATATAAATATTGGTTGGTCCCCCATTTTAGTAATAATTTAGATTTTACCAAAATGATGGAATATAATTTCTCCTCACCGATAGGGGAATACCATTGATTTGATTGAAATATGAAGAATATTTCAACAAATTGGATTATTTTATCCCATAGTGAAAAGATAATTTATTTCATATAAACTCGTGGTTGTTTTTTCTTCTAGGAAATCTCAGATATCAATTTTTGGGTATATTTAAGGTTGTATGGGCATATCCACGGGGTGTAATGAAAATTTCAATGAATGATGTGCCATAATTCAAGGAGAATAGTTTTTGTTTGAAGTACAATATTGAATATGAAATTTTTTTTTGCAACTTCTCATTGATGTTTTGAAGAGACATTAGGTATACTGAGATTTAAAATAAAAAAATGAACTATGTAAGATAAAACCCAAGTATACATTTCAAAATTATTTATTCCTATAATTTTGTTTTATTATTGAAAATCATGGTGGGATATTTATGCATTGTTTTTTCACTTTTTCACGACTACATAGATAAGGAACTAAAAATCTAGTTGAAATAACTATATATATTTTATATTTTATAGAATATAGAAATAAATTTTTTTGGATGTTTGGAACAAATGGATGAAGAATAAAATAGATCCGTAGTGGAAAAATAATTTTAAAAATGTGTATTTTCATTAAACAATAAATCCATTCCCCAAATAAGAATATAATTTAAACATCTATTAAAATAAAGTATTTGGTTGTGATTCCATGATGAGGATGAAAAATGGTGAACAAACATTTCTAATGACTCTAACATCTTCAATATAATCTAAGATTAGAAAATAATAACAATAAGGAAAATTTAATATAAATTACACTATATGGCCCATGAAATAATGCCCATGATTTGAAAGAATTAATATTTCAGTTGAAATATCACAACACATCTTTATGAATAATCTAAAAAAGTGTAATTATTAATCAAGTTAATGTTAAATATTTCCATTCATATAAGGATTTGAAACATCTCAAAGATGGATGATAATGTTACAAAGGAGAAGTAATTTATTAATGGAATTATCAAATGTCTAATGATTAAGGTTAAACTAAGAGTAATATATTTCCAAGGGCCAAACCTAACCCCCAATATTCTATTATTAATTCCAACTATTCTAGAACCAATTTATAGATATTAAATTTCCAAAAATATTCATATTAACACTATGCTGTAAGGATTAAAATAAAAATACGAATTTTAAGTCATCATAGATTTTTAAACATCATCAGATTCCCTATAAAAGGAGAGTATTATATGACATGTTACTCCATACTGAGGATAATAAATTTAAAAACCTAAATGGAAGGAAAATATTTTGATATATTCATATCCCCTATAATCTGATAACCAATTCATCTTCCAATATCTCATATAAAATAAATATTTTTTTGAATATAAAATCAATATCAATGGTTTTTAAAATTTTACTCATTAAATTTCCACATTTTTCTACACCAATTAACCTCCTAACAAAATCCTAGATTCATTATTTTTATCTTTCCCCTTGATTCAGAGATTAACTAATGACACATTTTAAATAAATCGCAAGAATCTTTTAATTGATAAAAATCCATAAATCCACTCTTACATATTATTTAATAACCATGGGGATAAAAAATATATGCAGTTCTTCCTCTTTTAATAATTAACTTATTTAAAAGAAACATCATTTAACTCTCTACAATTCCAAGTGAAAAAATACTAAAAAAATAGTTGAAATATTCTAAATAATATTCAGTAACCTCTTTGATACAAACCCACCATAAAAAATATCATTGTCACCAAATACATTTATTATCCACAGAAGAAAAAGAATTATCCACTCCATACCCATATTCCTCTCAACTATATTAATTAACCTCACACATATAAAAATATTATTAAATAAATAAAGCCACACAAGTTTTTATAGGTTTTATTCCCAATGTGGGAACCTTGTATTATCAATGTCAAATCCTACTAATCTATGTATATCCACTATATAATGAAGTGAATGAAAAAGGAAATTCACATCATGTTCATTCTTTCTCCCAGTTTGAATTTATATTCTCCCATAACAACTATTAATTTTTATTATACATCAAAGATGAAGAAATATTAATATGTTGAAAGTTTCCCACTAAGAATTATATATAGAAATTATATATCTTATACCTCCTTGTACAGATCTCCTCCATCATGTGTTCCTTATTTTCTATTTTTAATTATTAATTTTTGTTCCCCTTAATATAGTGCACGTCACTCTAATTATCCCTTTTATGGAATATTTTTCTGCTACTTCTTATTCATCCAAGTGATTCCTTCGACGGTTACTAATGCAGTAAAAACATTAAAAATTCTACATCATAGAAATGAAAATTTCTTAATGAGGATGAACCCATATATATGTGAATTATACATCCAATAAACAAGAAGGATGTTAGAAAGATAATATAAAAATTTCCTCAAAAATTTATTTTAATTTTTTTGCATTCACGGTTACTAAAACATAATAGCAAACAAAACTTATTATACACTCCCAAACACATAGCATCTGTGATCTCATATAAATGGTTCAAATATAATAGAATTTATGAAATTTCCCATATATATAAATTCTTCAATACCTTTCTATTTGATCCTTTTCATATGATGATATCATCCTAATAAACTCAAATGATCTCCATCTTATAGACTACTCATTTCGTATCCTGAGGAATTTACAATTAGTTATCTAATTACATTAAATGTATTTATCTGATAGATATCTATCTGATGATCCCCCAAATGTTTGTCCATTCAATATTAATCAAAATTTAATTTGATATAAAAGGATTTATCTTTCTAGGAAATCACATGATTTCCCATGTCTATTCTTCTTCATTTTTTGATTATCTTGATTTGTTAAACATAGATTATAGACATCCTCAAAAAGCCACACTATTTGGTAGAATTTATATTTCCCTATATATTATAACTTTTTGGATCCCCCTTAATTAAAAATTAGATATTTATTCAACATCTATAGTATCAAAGTCTCATTATGAACATTATATAACCATTATACTATTTCATATCAACTCATTCTAGTAGCCATCAAACTAATATTCTATATTAGTTATAGTATAATCTCTAATTCATATATTTATTAAAATATACTCATGTATGACATATTTTTATGTAATTTTTTCCTTTTAAAAATGTTATTTAATATCATTGTGTTTAAATAAGGAATGTTATATTGGAGTTTTGGAGATATCAATGGAATTATGAGTATAAAAAGAATATGTATTTTTTCAATATTAACCATCAAATATTCTTGTTTGACTTTCCTCAACACCATTTACATACATTAATTTCATATCGAATCATATTGTAAATATAGTATACTAAATGTAACATGGATTATTTTTTTACTATTGAGGGTCTATAAACATTCTCAAAAAATTAATATCCCCCTGATGATTATTTTCAAGCATTGTAATCTCTAGCACAATCAAAATTTGCGAAACCATTAAATTTAAACTTATTATACTATCTATAAATCATATTATGGGTTTATATTCCATTAAGACACATAAGGATTATTTTTACTAATAGAATTTGTGATCCCTTTATATTGATTTCATATCTTACATATAGATATTGACCATATAAATGTCTAATCTGGAAGTAGTAAGGTAGCGTAAACATGTGACCAATATTTATGAAATAATTATAATCCATACATTGACCATATTCATTGATATTATTATTTATAACAACACAAATTAACATAGAATGATACTTTCAATTTTTTACATTGTTTTTAAATAACTCCGTGGGATATATTTTATAATTTCATCTAAAAAATTATTTTTTCTATTCCACCACTCTATTATTCTAATGAGTGTATGGGAAATATATTCAAGTATAACTCCATGTATATTTAGATATGAATAAATTTATTTCCTTATTCACACCTTTTAATTTTCATTCCTCTTCTCCAATATATATAATCCCAACCCTTTCTCAACATCCCTTCTACAGTTTTTGAACAAAACTATAGCCATTGATTTATGTATCATGAAGGTTACACAATATATATTATCGAAATAATCAATTGAAGTAATAATACAAAAACCAATATTTATTCATTGTGGTATCATCAACACACAAATATCAGAGTCTATAATCTCATGTGTTCTAGTGGATCATATTTAATTTTCTAATGTCTTTCACTAATCATTATTCCTTTTAGGATGTCAAAAATAATTCATCATATTCCCTCTTCGATTGTGGTAATTATATAACAACATATTTCATTAATTTTTTTCTCATAATTTCTTACCATGATACATAAAACATTGATTGAAAATCTTATTCCCTTCCATAGCACATAAGTATCATGAATTATTTGGATATACAAAATATAATATATATTTACTAGATCATTCTCCCTAAGTGAAAAATAATCCATTATTATATCATTAGACGAAACATGAATATTTTATAATGGCAAATTCAGTAAATTCATCAAATGGTTAGCTAACACCTATTAAGTTGTATTTATACCAACAAATAAATTTATCTGCCATTGAATATAGCTTCCGAGTATCAATCTCATCCATACCAATTTATATTATTTTTTCATAGCTATCATTTCATTAAATCACTACTCCTCTATAAAGTTATTCATTATTTTTCATGATTTAAACATCACAAATCATATGTGAGGAACACAAACTATGTATAATACATGGTTTATTTGTTTTTATAACCTTTAGAGAAGTGTTAAGAAAACATGTTCTTTAAATTTTTTCCAAAAATTCATTTTATTTACTAGTATTATTTATTTACCCCAAACAGACTATCATATCATACACACATGCCATAGGACATGGAAAAATAAAATTTCTATATTATACTAATCCAGCATAAAGGATAACTAGGTTTTTCTCACATGATGAGATTTCTCAATTTTTCAATTACTCAATATAATTCAACTAAACAAATTTTATGTGTTTTTATTAATTTTATGAAAATAATGGAATAAAATGAAATGATAAAAATTAATCAAGAATGACCTGATATAATTTTATTATAAATTAATGAGCATGGACTTTGTGTATTGTTTTAGGGGTTACATCACTCTCTTTGTTTTTGTTTAACATTATCTTGATAGTTTAATCCTGAAATATAACTCTTAATATAATATTACTTAATTGATTGCTATGAAATCGTGAATTCCTATAGAAATCATAATTCCACATCCTCTGGACATAAAGGTTGATGGAACACCTCAATTGATAATGTGAACCATTTCAAGACCCGACTATATCATAAGTCATATCATCCCTTAAACATCTCAACTTCACCAAATTTAGATATTACGATTTCAGGATGAGGAAAAAATATTTAAATAAATAATCAAAATGAGTTTTAGAATATTATCATCTGGGAAAATCACAACACTTGTGCACTAAATTCTTTTCTCCACAAACACGAAAAAACATATGAATTTAAGAACATGAGGATTTGGAAACACCACATACATCCCCCTGACCAAGTCTCTTATTAGACCATAATATTCAAGATAGGAGCTCCCTATGGGAATATTATTATATTATAAGAAAATATATTAAATAAAAAATAGCACATATATATATATAAATAGTGATATAAAACAATGAAATAAAAATTAATGAAGAAAAGGAAAAATTAATAAAAATAAAATAAAAAATAAATGAACAAAATTAAAAGGACAATTAGAAGAATAAGAAGGGATGTTGGTGATGGGTGGTAGAAATAATATAATTTACTTTCCTAAATTATATTTTATAAAACAAATAATTATAATTAAGAAAACGATAATGAAAAAATAAAAAATTAAATTAAATAGAAATAAAACAAAGGCAGTAACATTTCCCTCGTCAACTCCTCCAACAGGGTCAAACACCATTGTGTATTTTGTGAAGACCTATTTTATAGGAAAATGATTATTGGATTTATTATCATATTTCTCGTTATACATGATCCTTGGGGATCACATATAATTTTGAATATCCAAATCATGAATTCCCAAGAGATCCTGTAGTGAGTATTAACTTTAGAAATACCTATAGGATTAATGATTCTATATTTATATGTAAGTATGGTCACTTGGGTAGTGGTGGAATTAGTATTCATGCATGGTGATATGGAATTTTTTGGATAAGGGATGTTTCGTGTGGAATCAAGGATACAGTGGAAGTATTGCATCATCATGTCATCATATATTCACATGGCTATATGAGTCGAAAAATTTCTTCATGGGGGTTCTCTGAGAAAGAAAAATTGATACATGGTTTTCATAGGCTATATTTTTCGAATTAGGCCCCTGAAAGATGATTCTAGGGGGTGGCCATCGTGTCTCCTATGAACATAGGTGGTAGCGGTGAGTGTTCAAGGTGGAACATATGGTGGAGAGCGTTATCGAAGGTAGTAAGATATAACCATCCAATAACAGTTTGAATGTCATATAGAAGAGTATCATTATGGAAGAACATTGAATAGTATGGTGGATTTACACAATCCCATGTAAAACCAAACTAAGGATGTGAAATCCTTTATAACTCAAACATGAGATCACTACGAAAATCTACTGTAGTGGGGTGGGCTCCCACACCAACGTACACACAATGACATGTGGTCTATGAAACATGCAGTGTGTGATGGTGTTCAAACACAATATGTTCCACATGTGGTTATACCACTATTGGGCCACCCATTCATGGTGACTGATGTCACCTTTCCCTACCACTAGATAGTTTCATCTATAAGGTGTCATAATAGGATGTCTTTGATCTACCTATGTGGCACGCCTCTCCCTTGAGTTTTGGCATCCTAGCATATAGGTATTTTTTTGGTAAACTCATAAATAATAATATTATGAAATAATTGGGAGTAATAATCCAAACTCATAAAAAAAATCTAGATAAATTATAAATAAAATTCAAATATATGGATAAAATTCATTTTTTTAACAAAAACCATTTACAATACTTCATTTACAAATTCCCTCATTTGATACAAATTTAATATTTTGTTGGAATTTAGATCAAAAATTCATTTAAAATCATTGAATATTATTTAAAAATATTAGTGAAATTTTATTTTTTTTCAAATACCCAAACACATAAAACAAGGTTTTCAAAGGTATAATATCTCAAAATCGTATTAAAAGTAAAATATTGTTTCTACTACTCAAATTTAATAGCAATAAGATATCGAAATTTATCAATGTTAAATCAAATGTTCAAATTCCACACAAAATATCAACTCAATTTCTCAATTTTTAAAGAAAAAACATCTTGATTATTTTTCATTTCCACTTTGGAAAATGATGGAACCACTTTAATATAGGAAAGATAATTAATTATTATTAAATTTGAAAATTCAAGATTTACATTACTTTCGAATCTTTTCACTCACTACTTGTGATATTAATTTAAGTAGATTTATGTTCATGTCATTGAAACATGCTCTGCATCTTAAGGGTTTTAAAGGAATTATATTCTCCCCATTGAAAATAATAATGGAAAATAAAATCATGGGGTATTTTTAATCAAGGTTCAAATGTCTCTGAATCTAAAGTTTGGTTGGAATTTTTTTAATATTTAACGATCATGGATGAGTTTTCTTTCTTTAAAATTATAATGAATGATATCATAAGTAAAAGTGTAATGAAAATATCCCCTTAAATGGAGAAACACCCACTTCCACCAAACTCGAAGTATGGTTTTGATCAAAATAAGGAATAATGAATGATTTATGAACCCACTTTAATTTTTATTAACTATTATATTATTCATAAATGTAAATATTTTCATTTTTTTGTAATTTTGAAAGTTATCTTTACAAATATAAATTGCATCCACCACCTAACCACATATAATAAAAATCAAGAGTCCAGTGATAATGGTTTTTGTTTCTTATAAGAAAAAACAAATCAATTTCATTTTTTTGTAAATTTTTTTGATTTATATTTTTTCAATAGGAAAAAAACAATAAATATAATAATATATACTAATAAAAAATTATTTATTCCCACAAGTATAACCCACACACTTCATTCTTTATAATGTATTTCTTTTCTTCTACAATTAAAACCTACACCCCCACACTTCAACTACAAAATAACATGAAAACACTAAGAGGAGGATATGAATAGAAAAAAATGTATTTAAACATGGATCATTACAAATAAATTCATTCATGGTCTCTTTGAGACAACCAAAGATTTATGAAATAGATGTAAAGAAAATAAGGTTTTATCCAAAAATTCATGATTCATTTTAAACATGTATTTTCAAAGTCAAAGATTTGACATGTTCAAATGAAAGTTCTAGTATGTGAAATATCCCATGAGAACTCATGGAATATGCACAGGATAAAATATGATGGTCTTTCTCTAGAAATTTTATCATGAATTGAACATATGATTTTGTACAATCACACAACGAATGACTAACAATAACAAAGAAATTTATTTAAAATTTCATAAATTTTAATTCTAACAAATTCTAGGGAAACTTCATTTACTTGAATTAATTAATTTTCTGAAATAATGTGTCCCCAGTTCAATATGAATTCTTCACATCAATCATTCAATTAATTATTTTATTCATTAAATCTCATTAATATTGAAATCTAAAACATGTAATCAAGAGATTCTTTAAAAACACATATCTCTTTGACTTCGGAAGTAAGTAACAAATCCATCATGTTTTTGAAATTTTCCAGTTTAAATCTCCAAATATATTTTTGAAAAAAGAAGAAAATTTTAAAATTAAAATTAAAATTGAACTACCTTTCCCATGGAACATATTCCACTTTCCAATATTACTATTTATGGATTCCTTATTTAATCATGAATCTAAAAAACCATTATGTAATAATATCATGTCATTTATGCTAAAAAGGATTATAAGCAGTTAGGCTTTATGGTGGACTCTTCCTAAGAATTAAATTGAAATTTAGTTTCAAAAAAATAAAGTAAAGGTATTTTCTTGGAATAATCCCCCATATGGGTTGTAAATTTTTGATACATCCAGAGGGAAGTATGAATTTTAACTGTAATCTAATAGTGGATGGAGAATCATTTATTTGAACCACCACATGTGGATTTTCCTAGACTATGCATAATTATTATTGTTTTTCAATTATCCATGTATAGAGTATAAAAAATTCATTCCATTCACAATAATATATAGGATTTATGGTGGGGATAATATTATATATGGATCATCCTCTACCTTGTTTTCTACTTTTGCAACCTCGTCATTCGTTTACAGTGTTACCTCAATAGGGAATACATGAATTTTAATTTAAAAAGTAGGGTCAGAATGTATTTTTAATTCTATTAAATTTAAACATTATAAATATAAAAAATCCATATTCTAGTTTGAAAAGCATGTATATTTATTTTCCAAGGATTGGTAACTCTAAATTATGTAGGGGACTCTTGAAATGCATGTTTAAAATATTAAGGGAGCTATAGGTGTTCCACAATATGTGTATGTTTAGTTTCATTATCTTCCTCTATGGAACATTAAGGAAGGACCAAATATGAAAATTCAAAATAATAATAAGTGGCACTAAAAACAAATTTAAATATAATATAAAAATAAATAATTCAAAATATTATCACCTCCTTGAGTTGGTTCTGGAGAAATATCTTTCTCATTGATGATTGTCTCATGATGTTGGACCACAGTGGATGGAGTTAGTTAGTATAGATGCTCCATAATTTCTTCAAATTCCAACACATGGGTTGTGTCTTATATTAATGGTTTTACCCATTATTATTTTGGGAGAAAAATTTGTTCCTCGCATTCATTCCAGAAGTTATTCAAATATTTTTTATCACCCACATGTAGCTTTGGTTCTGGTTCCTCTGCCATGCAAGAATATATTCAAATGATCTCTCCATTCCCCCTCTAGTTGTTTTATGTCTTTTCTAAGTTCTTACACATGATATTTATCATATTTAGTCTCATCATCTTTTTTATCATGAACCTATGATTATTTTTTACTTTTACAAAGATATGGTATATTTTGTTACATCACGGAAGAAATATTATTTAATGATTTTTTAAAATAAATTAAAAACAATCTAAAATGTGATAATATAAAATTGATGAATACAATTGATTAGGTGCTTATAAAGACAACTATTATTTAAACACTCCAATCTTAGGGCATAGAAAAATAAAATTTATATGTTTTCCTAACATAGAAATGATGCTATCTAGGTTTTTTTCCTCGGACTAACTTTCTCAGTTGTTCAATTACATAATCTAATTAACATAACCAATTGTTTAATTTATTTATTTTTTTTAAAATTATAATAAAATAAAATGATTAAAAGTAAACTAGAATGAAACGAGATAATTTTATTAGAAATGAAATGGAATTTGCATTTTGGTTTGATTTATTGGTTCCATAACTCTTCATATTTGGGTTTAAATTTTGTTTGTATATTTAACTGAGAAATATTATTCATAACTTACAATTTATTATTTACTGTAGTGAAATCATGAATTTGTTTGTAAATAAAAAATCCAAATCCTCTTATAATCAAGGTTAATGGAATTCATCAATTGATAATGTGGCACCATATAGGATGAGACCCAATCATATATTATTTCATCCCATAAATAGCTCATCATCTTCGCATGAAGAGATTATCTTTTGTGGAATAGAGGGAATTTATTTACTTATTGAATATAATGGTGTTTTTGTTTAGTGTTTTTGTTAAATCCTCACAATCATGCACTCAAATCTTTCTAACCAAAAACATAAAAAAATGTAAATTTAAGTGCATAATGAAATTGAAACCCCACTTACCTTCATGGGATATTCCTTAGTTTAGCTACTAATTTCTATGAGTAAGAGGTCACATAGGGAAGATGTAGAGTATTGGATAAAATAAATAAAATAAAAACAAATATTAAAGAGAGAAAGAGATAAATAATGGTATAGTGAATAATAAATTAAAAATAATAATAAAAGGATGGAAGAATAAAAATAATAATTATTTTTATAACGAAATTAAAAGAAGGGTAAGAAGAGGAAGAAGAAGGTTGAAGGGTGATGTGTGTTGTAAAACAATTGAATTACCATGAATGAATTATGATTTATAAAATAATTTCAATCATAAAAGAATTTAAATAAAAAGAAAATTGATAATAAAAAAATACGAATAAAACAAAGGTGGTAACATAGACCTGAGGATCTTCTCTAGTGGAGATGAATGACATTGGGAAATGCGTGAGACCCCTTTAATAGGAAAAGGAGGATTGTAGTCTTCATTATTATCCTCATCATATGTGGTCCTCTAAGATATAGTTGAATAATTAATATTTAAATCTTGAATACCCATGAGATACGAAAGTGAATATTCAATATAGAAACACTCATGAGGTTCATGTTCCGTGATTTGTGGTGGAATATATCCATGGGGTTAATATGTAGTTCAGGGTGAATTCATGGGGATTAAGACATTCATGGACAATATATAGTGTGTGGGGAATTAGGGAATCGATGGAGGCTGATCTACCTCATGTAATCCATCCCTCAAATTACCGAATGAGTCCTAAAATAGCTTCATTGTGGTCTCTTGGGATATTTGAACAGATTCGTGGTGGCTGCTAGCTATAGAGGAATCATTTGGCTATATATTGATATTTCTAGGGGTAGCCATGGAATCTCTGATGAACACTTGTGGTAAAAGTGAGTCTCAAGTGAAGCGAAATGATGTTATGAGTGGGGATGAATGTTGTGGTATATAACTGAATAGAACGACCATGAATGTCACACTAAATGACAACATTTTTATAAAACATTGAACAATACTAGAGATTTCATCTATCCCAAATTGAATTGAACAATGGTTTTGTATTCACTTATAACTCAAGGTGTGGGTTCGTCATGAAAATATCTTTTAATATGGTGGGGTACATCTCTCACATTCCTGAATTAACATTTAGTCCATAACACACACAGATTGGGTGGTATTTCGAGCCCACTATGCTCTGTATTGGGTTTAACCACCCAGAGGCCACCTATGCTTGTGTATTTATGCCCATGTTCCCTACCCTTGGGAAGATTTCCTTATGGGGTGTCATGTTTGGCTATCACACATTGATCCATGTATATTTCATGCATCCCCCTTGAGTTGAGGTTGCATGGCTGATGGATATATTTTTCAAGTAAACACTTGATCAATAAGAATATGATGACATTATGAGTAAGAATTGAAACTCATAAAAAATTAATAACCAAAGAAATTATAAATAAAATTATGATACAAAGAATAAATTATTTTATTCATCTTTACCCATATTTATTACCCCCATTTAAAACTCCCCCTTTTGATAAAAACATTTGAATTCATGGATATATAGATCAAAATATTATTTAATGAAATAGATAGTTATTTAAAATATGAAAAAAATTTGTTTCTCTCATCATAAAATAATCAATTTTAGGGATTAGATGATAAAAAATTTCGAAAACATTACTCTAAATAGTTAAATAGGTTTTTCCTTGAGAACATTGGAACTTCTAATGAGTTTTCATTAATTTATTCCTTGGATTTAGAGATTTCTCTCTTTTTGTCTAACCATTTCTCTTATTATATTCATAGATACTCACACGGAGAGACATTTTGGGAAAAAAAGTATACAGAGCGGTTCCATATATCATGTAACACTAAAAATATATGTTGAACGTCAATCTTCTATAGAATAAGTTTTTATCCCCAGTATATGTTTGTTCAGATTTAACATACATTTCAACATTTGATTTTACATGGCTAGAGGAATCATTCTTTCTATAGTTATATTTAACATCCATTGAAATTATTTATTTATTATATGCATTCTTAACCTAAGAACAATCATTTTTTATTTATAATCCTTCATATTTAGTGAAATCAGATGAACTATTAACATTAGTGGGTGTGGATTTCACTTGATTCTTAGTGTGAGTTCTATAAAAATTTTGAGATGATTCATCATTTATATATTAATATTTTATAAAAAATTTACTTACCTATTTCAAGTGATTTTCAGAATGAAGAAATATTGATTGAGTCTTACATAGATATTCTTCATCTGATGTATATTTTTCATCATTATGTCTCACCATTTTAAATTATTCATAAATAATGATCTTAATATTCTTAACACCTTCTTTGAATACATCTCCCTTTTTTTTGGAAATAATCATTTTCCATTATTCTTCTATGGATGTTCTTTAGAGTTATCATAATCATCTTCTATATCATTATTAATTTGGAATGTTTATTAAAATATATCTGATACCTTCACACTTGAAACAATTAAGAATGAATTTTATTTTGTACTTTTCAATACATTTTATTTTTATTTTTAGGGACAAGGGTGGTGATTCTATCGTTTACCTTAGTATGATATCCATTGAATTTTGAATCACTAGGGCTTAATTCCTCATGTTCAGGTTCTAATATTTTCTTATTCCTCATTGATTTAAAATCCATCTCTTACTTAATAATCGTTTTGAATGTATGATCTTTCCAAATTTTATATTATACAAGATTGATTTTTAATTTATCAATATATAAATCATCACTATATACTATAGAAGATACTTTTGGATGAATCCCATCTTAAAATATCCACATCAATGATTTATAAATAGTTGAATCTTTAAAGGCATCCTAGAATCCCCTGATGTTATTGATAATTTCATTTACCATGGTGAAATGGACATCAATAGTTTCATCTTCAACTATCCTGATATCTTTGAACACACATATCATGATTTGAAGATTTTTTACATTCAGTTTTTTATTTACCTCAATATTTGTTTGTGATTATCATGAGATTTATTAACAATATTTAGACCCACCACATTCATATAATCATTTTAAGAAGGAAATAAGAATAATATTATGTGATTATCCATAAAACTGAATATTCCTCCTATCATCAAATGTCATTGTAATATCATTCTTTATGGGTGAAAATTCTATATATTATGCATCAATCACATCTAGGCCAAATAGTTTAACTATATGTGGTCATTTTATTTTTCCATCTAAGAAACTTCTGTTATTTTGAAGGTTTGAAAACATTTAATATTGAACGAGTTGAGGTTATCCATGATATGGTATAGAGGAATATTACATAGGGATCCTAGATTCATTGAAACCACTCAATGTTACCATGAATGTGTAGACCACAGATATTGGGGGGGGTGAATCAATGGTGATCTTTGTAATTTACATTATATTGAAATTAACCTTGGAATATTGTTGATTTTTCATACCTATCATCTTTATAACTCAAGCTAAATCAAATGAAAATATAAAAATATAAATCAACATACATATATTTTTAAAAGGTTTGATCCTTATGTGGGTAAATTGTCCTTAGCTTCTCACCTCCTTTTGATATATTGATATAAACTATATAAGGAAGTGAATACTAATTATCCAACACTTGACAAGAACAATTTGTCTCCTAATAAGATTTTATAATGAATACCACTAATTATAATGTTTTATTACAATTCAGATTCAAATAAATAATAATCATTTATGGTTTTTCACTAATGCATCATTAATGATATTCTATTGATGGTACCAATCATTCTAGTATACCTAGGAATTGTGTTCCTCCATCTCATTATAGTTTGATTCTATTCATCGCACCATAATTCAATGCATTTATGTATGATGTAATATCTATGTTGCACCTCCGTCTGATAACTCTATCTCATACCTCTTCTTAAGAAATGTTATTCCTTTTTTAGCTACTATGGTAATAAAAACATCAACAATTTCACTATCTTAAAACATCATTTTCTCAATGTGAATACTCCTCTTTATACTGGTATTATTCCTATGAAAATAAAAGAGTATGTGTGGTCTCTAATATAAAATTTCCATCTCAATTTGATCTTCATTTGACCACCTTCTACATTACTGAAACATCAATGTAAATATTCTTAAATATACATTCCTCAAATCTTGTTGATAATGATCTGACAAAAAACCATTTGTAATTTTATACTTATAGTCATGTTGAAAATATTTCACCCATCCAAAAATTATTTAACAACTCTCTAACCAATCCTTCTAATTTAATCATTTAAATTTGGTAAACTCAAGCTATCTATGTCTAATGTACTTTTTATTTCTTAGTAAAATGACAAAACAATTCCCTTCTATGATGCACTCCATTCCTCTATTTGATATATTACTATCTTGTGGTGCCTATTATGTTTGTTCAGTTAAACATATTCAAAAAATATTCTAATGAAATTGAATTTTTCTTACTTGGAAAAAAAATATTTCCTCATCCTGGTCATCTTTGTTTGATTTGATTTATTAGTAGATGATTCTAAAGAAATCCTAAAAAATAACTATATCATATAGAAATTGAATTTATCTTTCTAGTATAAATGTCTACATGTTCATCATGGAACCATAAATAAATTCTTCTGATATAGTAACAATGTTTCAATCAGATCATATTTTATCCTTCATAATTCCTTGTCTAAAAGAATCGTTTCACTAGTATTAATACAACATTATCCAATCAGTATCTATATCTTTACCACTTCATATCATGATAATTTTATAGCTAAAATATGGCTTTCTAACTTGAGAAATTTATAGACTTAATATATTCAGACAATGCTTAGTTTTTATCTTCATCACCTTGTTAATTTAACATTTTACAAACTATCAATATCTAGAAACTTCATCTTGATCTATGAGAACCTTTCAGTAATCATAATGTTTTATACATTGAGGATAAACAAATAATCTCCATGCTATATAAGTAATTTACCCAAAACATTCATCTAATAAAAAAAGAAACATTCACTTGAAGCATAATAACAATAAATTAAAATATGGTTTTAATAAATTAAAAAATCATTACATAATTGACCAAAATGATTTCCAACATATGACGATGACTAACTACACTAGTATTAACATAGTTTGATTTTAGAAGATTTAAATCATCAGGTTTTATTTTCCATTTACTCCATAATCAATTTGTTTTTTAAAAATAGATTATTTTTTATTTCAAAAAATTTTATTCGGAGAATATATTTATTATCAGGGAAGATGCATATTGGGTGCTTACATTAATTAAAATGGATACATTTGCGTATAATATTGGGGATGTCTCATTCTATCATGTATATTTATATTATAATGTGTTATTAGCTAAATGTTTTGATGGAATTTATGTATATATTTTAGAGTTCTCTATAATATTGAATCACTAAAATTTAGTTTTGAACATAAGAAGAGAATTTTTCATCCAAAAATTGAATAAATATGATAACAACCAAAATATTACTTGTGATTCAAGTAAAATCTATAGTAATCAATTGAATATAATAATAATATGAATACATTATTAGGAAATTATGTATTCATGGAATTATAAAGGTGAAATGAATGGGGGTGTTAAATATTTATATTTGATTATAAATTTTTATACCGTAAAATGTTTCCCATTCATCTTGTTATAGGATTTCCATTCATAATATAGGTACATAATTACTACATAAAAGTGAAATATAATGAGTTAACTTTTTTTACTATTTTATTTAAAATATAGGTGTTTCATAAATTGTTACCACTTAATTCAAGGGGTTAGGTATAGTTTTTGTACTTGAAATTGTTATCAATGTTGAGTATAAGAAAAAGAATGGGAGTATCTATGAACAAAGATATATTTATAAAATGGATGATGAAGATGATGATGGACAACTTCATGTGACATCACACCACTACCAATAACATACCCTACATGCAATGACAACTTAATATCCTATCCAAATATCCCAATTTCATGTAAAACAAATACAAGTTACCCAAAATAATTTTTTGGATTTTCATAGATTATTTACTTATGACTATGAGAAATATTTATTCTAACATGAATATATAATTTTATATACTTATGGTATATGCTCATTAACATACACCCAACCAATATTTACTACAAGATCCTATCCCATAATATATCATTCTCACATTTTCTTTTCAAATATCCACTGTAGAGGTACATCATTCTACACCTCCTCTTGCTTATTCAATGGTACCCTATAGTGTTCCTATTTAGGACCTGATATTATTGTTCTTTTTTATCATCATCTCATGGATAAATGATTCTATTAGAAGAGTATTATGTAAAATAAGATAAACAGAACCTAAACTATATGGAAAAGATGATCAAATATTTAATGAAATATTTTTTTTATTTGCTACTTGACATTTAGTATATTTTTATCAAGGAGAACCTTGTGAAAGAGGAGGATATTACAGTTTATTCAATGCATTAACAGTCCATAAATTTCACCATAGATTTATCCCTTATAGTTTTTATATTCCTCACTACACCAATTTTACTCAATATGATATATTATATTGTAATGATACTGTAAGTGATAAACCAAATAGATAAGTGATTGGTAATTGTGAAAACACTATTTATGATGAATATTACTAATAAAGATTTTTTTATTCAATGATCAACGTGTACAATTAGTATAAAAATAAATTATTATATGAAAACATATATATAAAATAGGACATAGAGAGTTGATATGGTGGTGGTCCAACTAACTCTGAGGTCCCACTAAATATATTTGTGATATTTTTTCCATAGTTTCTAGGATTTTATAGTATCCCATTTGTTGAGAGAAATAGAAAATTAAGAATGAAATTTAAATATGGATTTTTTATTACAAGGGAGTGATTGATCAAACACATAGATGGTTAACTGAGATCAAGCGTTAATTAATAATCCCCTAGTATTATGATGTTCTTCTAGGGAAGAAAACTAGAAATGATAATGTAGTGGATATAATTTTTGGAATATTTTTTAAATAATAATTTTTAAGGATTTTGTTACATGGAATTTTATTTGAGGTAAAGTTCATTCAATGGTTTTTGAGTTATTAGTGAAACATATGAGGACTTATGATCTTAAAAGTGTTTAGTTAGAGGAAAAGTTATTTTTGAAGTTACATGTAAAATAAATACATGATTAATTTGTATAATATTATAATTATTTAATTGAATGGATAAATACTTAAATGACCCAAGAATTCTCATTTTATTGAGAGTACAACGAGTCATTACTATGCCTTAAGAGACATCCCCAAGATGTTAAAGGCTGGAAATAAATGCCGAAGGGTTTCAAATACAAGTTGGGGGATGATTTACCCTTTATGAAATAACCCATAAACCAACCAAGAATAAGCAAACATTCACTATATGATGCATGAACAAATGAATGAAAACTAAACAACTTCATTTATGTCAAACCACATCATGTACAGAACAGTGGAAGACCAAACCAAGAATCAAAGTACACAGTGGATGAACATCTCAAGACCCTCAAGAGACACCATGACTCTATTCTCCACAAGCTCCATGCTCCACAACATCTCATAAGAATAACCTTGATCCACTAGGAATAAGATGCTTTACCTTTACCTGTATCCTAGAAGACGATATCTGCAAAAGCACCAAAGTCCCAACATAGGGGTGAGTATAAAACTCAGCAAGTTTCCACCAATGAATTCCCTACTCACGCCACTAGGATAGAATATTTAGTAACATTTATATAAAAACAGATTATATATAACATTTTCTCAAAAGCAGTTTATAACTAAATATAAATTTTTTTCAAAAACCATCACTAACGAAAGGCATTCAAAGAGAAATTAATACCAATTTTCCAGCAAGTAATTTTTTCCAAAAAAATAACCAAACAATGTTTAGAACCATTTCACAAACATTCCTTTTGGGCATACCCAACCATTTCCCAACCCATGCTACCAACCATGAATTCTTCATTATGATATTCCCATACTCATGAGCGGTCTCTCGTCAATCTAACAAGTCGTCATAAGTTTATTGATTCCCATGTTCCATTACACATTTGGCACCGAGAATAATTTCATATTTCAACCAATCCTCGTACAAGTAGTTACTATGTTCCATTAAACATTTGGCACCAAGAACATGGTCATATTTCAACCAAGCCTCGTACATGCAACATGAACACACACCACATATTCCCAACGGTCATGCCAAAACACCCCTTCAATAAAAACACCTTTTTTATTGAAAACCATTTCCATCAAAACCATTTCAATTCCAAACCATCGCAATAAAACTCCCTTTTATTAAAAACCAAATCCATCAAAGTCATTTCAATCTCAAACAATTTCAATTCAAAAACATTTCAATTACAAAACATTTCAATAAAACTCCCTTTTTATTGAAAACCAAATCCATCATAGTCATTTCAATATCAAACCATTTCAATAAAACACCCTTTTTATTGAAAATACATTCTTCATGAAACCATTTAAAATTTCAACGATCCCAATTTAAAATCAACATTTTAAATTCAAGAAGCCAAATCAATTTGCAGAGCATTTCACCAAGATTTCACAATTTCTTCAAAACCATAAATCATCACTGAAGAATATTTATTCCATTATTTTTACAATAAAATCCATTATAATAAACCAATTTCAAACTATTGCAATCAATTATAACAAGATGAGTCATGATTCAATCCTCCTACCACAAAGGTTTTGATGAAAACCCCAACAAATGGAGAACGCACAAGAAAACAGAGTTCGTTCTTCAAAAACACGCCTTAGATCTCTTCTCTTAGCAAGATCAAGATCAAATATCATCATATTTGAAATACAAACACTTAAATATACCCATAACGGGTGTATATATAAGAAACTAAGAGAAGAGGAGAAGTAGATCTAAGTAGATCTATGAAACCGATCAAGAACGATGAAAAACGATCACATACCTCAAGAATCCGGCTTTGATTCACCAAGAGAAGCCTTTAGATCACCTCTAGAACAATGGGAGAACCTTATCTGACCTCAAGAGAATCAAAATCCCAAGTGAGGGCCGATTAGGAAGAAAAATGAACCACTTAGAGGCAAACACGCATGACATACACATTTATTGGATCTCGTTTAAGTGGATTTCAGGTTTTCCCGCACGGTTAGACAAACCATGCGCTTGCCATGAATTAGCCACTACCTCGGATGACACTCCACACATGGTTTGGTCAAATGGTTAGACAAACCATGCATCGTCTGTGTAGAAGCTAAAGCCTCCAAGGCCAACTACGCACGGTTTTGCCGCAAGGTTTAGACAAACCGTGTGGCATCCGTGCAACTTCCCCTTTGCCTCAAAACATCATTCAATGTTCTTCCGACTCTCTCATTCATCACCCTTAACATGAAAACCATTGAAATCATCAAGAAAAGGTTACATACCAGAAACCGTGGGTACTACATTCTCCCCACCATTGGAATTTCCATCCTCGGAAAGTAGAAAACCTCCATTCAACTGAAAGAGTTCCAGCCACTGCTCTTTCATTTCCTTTTCACATTCCCAAGTTTCTTTATCAATCTGACCATACTGCCATAAAACCTGAACTAGAACGATGATTTCTCCATGAAAGAATTTATCTTTCCTATCCAAAATCCGTATCGGGATATGTATCAATGAATCATCCGGCTCATGGTCAGTGTGATCCCATCTGATCACATGGTCAGGATCAATATGATATTTTTTCAACGGAGATACATGGAACACATTATGTAATGAACTAAACCATGGTGGTAATTCCAACTAATATTCTAACTCTGCAACCCATTCCAGTATCTCCAAAGGACCAATGTATCTAGTATATATCTTTCCCTGCTTTCCGAAACGACGATGTCCAAGCCTTGCGGAGATCCTCAAGAAGACACGATCACCCACAACGAACGACAATGGTCTTCGATGGTGATTTGCAGAAGATTTATGATGAAAATAATCCATCTCCATCCCTTTTCTAATCAACTGGATCTTCTCTATTGTTTCTCGGACAAGGCATGGCCTGACTAGTGAAGTTTCATCCATTTCCACCTATCATAGTGGAGAAGGACAAGGACACTCATACTATGGTTCAAACAGAGCCATGCGTATCGATGCTTGATAGCTATTATTCTGTGAGAAATCCACTATGGCGATATAATCCTCTCATGAGCCACAAAAATCTATTACATAATCCCTCAACATATCTTCCAACATTTGTATCGTCCGCTCGGATTTCCCATACTTATGAGGATGATACGCCGTGCTCATTGTCAACTAAGTTCTGAGGGATTGCTGTAATGATTTCGAGATACGAGATGTGAACCACATATCTCTATCTAAGACTATAGAACCTGGTACACCATGTATTTTCACCACCTATTAGATATATATTTTTGAGCGATCTTCCATCTTATGAGTTTCATGAATAGGGATGAAATGGGCTGACTTGGTTAGATGATAAACTATTACCCAAATGGAATCTTGTTTCTAGACTGTTCTTGGAAGACCTGTAACAAAATACATTTCTATCTGATCCCATTTCCCTACGGGGATGGAAAAAGATTGTAACATACCAGCTGTTCTCTAATGCTCTGCTTTAACCTGCGAACAAGTTATGAACTGTGAGATGAACTCGTCCACCTTTATTTTCATGATGCTCCACCAAAAATGTGCCTTCAACACCTTATACATCTTCGGTGTACCTGGGTGTATAGCCCATCTTGAATGGTGGTAAGCATGAAGGAGTTGTTCCTGACAAACCATAGGTACAACCATCCGATCTCTGAAACACAAAACTGAACCCCCATCAAGTTTCTAGTCATTAGTGGTCTCCCCACCATTGAGTTTTGAACATTCAGCTAGACATTCTGCATCAGATGTTTGTTCTTATTTTATCATCTTCACTAAATCAGGAACAAGTGTAGCTGAAAAGAAAAAAGCAACATCACCTCGGTCTTCACATTCCACAGGCATGTCGGCTATGAATGACATCAACTTCCATTCATCTAAAGATTCTTTTTCCAACTGAGCATATGAATTTATACTCAATGCATCTACCACCGAATTTCCATTCCTGGGTGTGTACATCAAGACAAATTATAACATTTGGAGGCACTCGATCCACCTCCTTTTCCTCATATTCAAATCTCACTTTCAGATAATGTGTTTCACGCTTTTTTGATTCGTAATCACAAAAAATTTCTAAACAAATAGATAATATCTTTATGTTTTCAGATAATGGATGACTGTAGATAACACCAAATCATGTGTTAGGTAATTCTTCTCATGAACCATCAATATCCTTGATCCATAAGAAATCATGTGATATCTTTTCCTGAGAACACAACCCAGCCATGATCTTGAAGCATCACAATACACCTCATACCCATGTCCTGATTCTGGTAAATGAAAGATATGTGTTGATGTAAGTCGATCTTTTAGTTCCGGAAAGGATTTCTAACATTCTTCCATCCATTGGAAGGGAGCATTATTCTTATTTAGAGCTGTCATTAGTGAAGCTAGTCATGAAAAATCATGCACAAAGAATCTGTAGTAACCAGATAGACCAAGAAAACTTTGTATCTCGAACAAATTCTTCGATGGTTTCCAAGAGATAATAGCTTCTATATTTTTGAGGATCTATAGAAATTCCCTTCTCAAAAATGACATGTCCAAGGAAAAATACTTCTTATATCCAAAAATCACACTTTGATAATTTCTCATACATACAATGATCTCTCAAGAATTGTAACATTGTTTCCTGGTGCACCTCATGCTCAACCTTTGTCTTTGAATACACCCAGATATCATTGAAAAACACCATAATGAAAGAATGTAGATATTGTTGAAATATATGATTCATAAAAACCATGAAGAACATTGGTTCATTCGTTATACCAAAAGACATGACTACAAATTCGTAGTGGCCATATCTTCTTCTGAAAGCTGTCTTTGGAATATCCTCCTTCCAAACATGCAATTTGTGATATCCTGATCGCAAGTCAATCTTGGAAAACCACTGAACTCCCCTTAATTGATATAACATATCATCAATCTGTGGAAGTGGATATCTATTATTTATCATAACTTGGTTAATCTTATGATAATCGACACACAACTGAAGAGTTCTTTATGCCTTCTTCACAAACAACACAGGTGCTGCCCATGGAGAAGTACTTGGTCGAATGAAACCCTTTCTTTCTAGATCCTCTAACTACACTTTCAATTCCCATAACTCTATTGGTCTAATCCTATAAGACTGAATGGAAATAAGACTGGTCCTTTGAAGGAGATCAATCATAAAATCCACTTCCCTTATAAGTGGTATCCCTAAGAAGTTCATGGGAAATTTATTTGGAAATTGATCCACAAAAGTTGGAAAAATATTTTCCTCAATATCTTCCATTCATGCCAAAGTCAATGATACTAATTGGTAAGATAGTTTTCCCACCATTGGTGCCAAAAATCACGTTGCACCTTTCTCTACCATCGTTTATCCTCTGAAGAGATAGTTGATGTCGTCCTCAGTCATGAAAGTAATCGTTCTCCTATAACAGTTGATCTGAGCCTTTAACATTGTCAACCAATCCATACCCAGGATTACATCATAGACATCCATTTCCAACATCAAGATGTCCCATTTTAACTCAGATCGATCCACATTTATAGCACATGCTCAACACACAAAGGCTTGACATTCTCTTTCACCAAGAAGAGTTTTCAGTTTCAAAACAGAAGGCATCATTTCCAGTTTTAAACATAGAAAGTCACCAGCATGAGAAGCAATCAAGGATGTGATGCACCAGTATCAAACAACACTTTCAAAAAGTTTGATTTCAAAAGAATCGTACCTCTTACTGTAGATGGTCCAGCTTGATCGTCGACCATCATCTTCTAAACTCCATAAAAATGGTTTTTCTCTTCACTGTTCTCCTTGTTTCCTTACTGAGATTGCCCTGGTTGAGGAGTCATTGTATTTTGAGAATCACCATGGCTAGCTATATGATGCTTACGAGACTGACTCTGCTGTCCTCATCCTGTCGAAGCATACTATGATTGAGATGTCTGGAAAGTTTCATGCGCACCCGACCTCGAAGCATTCCTATAATAGCACTGTAGATTCCCCATTTTCTTATAGTTGTGACATGATCTAGGTTGCATCGTACACTCTCGCTTTATGTGGTCAGTCGAACCATATTGAAAGAAACCTTTTTTGCTATGGGGTCATGGAGGAAGGTTCACTGATCCCGTCGTCTCATTCTGATTTTCACTCACACCATGGAAATATGTATCCCTTTTACTCTTGTTCCCAGTAGTTGTGTTACCACAGTTTCCCATATGTATCATCATTTATCCTCCTCTCGATCTTGAGATATCAACTTCAGTAACAGTCACTATGTTCACCATTACTGTATAATATGTAATACAGAGCACCATAATCTTCGATAAAATCTATATCCTTAGCCCTGATTTGAAGATGCATTCCATCAATGACGCACTTGCCATAACCTCTGGTGAAAAACAGACTAAATTCATGATTTTAACCCCATATTTTGTGACAGAGAGGCTCTCTAGTTTCAGGATGAAGAATTCCATCATTTTCTGGATCTTGATCATGTACGGATAGAATTGTTTATTGAAAAATTCTTCAAAATCCTCCCATGTAATAACTTCATCCAATTTAGCCTGCATCGGTAAATCCCACAACTTACATGCATGATTCTCGAGCATATACATTTCCAACTTTACTTTCAGCACTAATGGTGTGTCGGTGTAATCAAAGATACGATTCATCTAACTTAGCCACACCTCCACTTTCTTGGGTTCAACATCACCCCAAATGTTTGGTGGATTCTACTTCAAGAACTTGATGGTATGATCCACATGCCATGGTTCATTCCTTTGTTTCTCATATCCACATCATGACAATCATGGACAATACTCTGAATCATCTCTTGGTTCACCCATGGTTTAGGTGCAACCACATTCTCCACAGCTTCTTCGGGTTGGTTTCGACGATGCTTATCAGGTGCCATTTTCTAAACAAACAACAACCTATATCAATCTCACTCTATAGAAACTGATGGGTTAGCATTTCAAATTCAATCACATCATCTATCACAACATTGTTTTCCAAAACATCCTTTTTCCATGTTCAAACATTTTTTGAAAAGATTCCTCATGCCTTTTGAAAATCAACCCATTTTCAAAATATGCAAAATACAATGTTTTCAAAATCATTAACTTGAAAACAATTTATGTATTTTTAAAAATTCGTACCTTTACCTAAATCATCAATCACTCCTCGTAATGATATATGAAATCCTAGTGGGAAGTTATTCCTATACAATTCATGTCATGCTCATCTCATTGGCTAAACCCATGAAAGTGATATTTCCCAACATTCTAGAGGTGTATCCAAAACACTTATGTACCAAACACCCTGGTAACTTGAATTTCAGCATAAACTGGTTAACTACGTCCTTTTATGCTATACATTTCACGTTCCGTCAATCCTACTCATATTTAAGATTTCGACTTAAGGAATATACAAAATGAATTTCAACTCCAAGACCAAGAAAATCGATGAGAACATGTTAGGAAAGGACCGAACAAGATGATACCATTTTTAATGGCCCGCCAATTCTCATTGTCTTGAGAGTACAATGAGTCATTACTAAGCCTTAAGAGAAATCCCCAAGATGCCAAAGGCTGGTAATAAATGCTGAAGGCTTTCAAATTAACGTTGGGGGACGATTTACCCTTTACTAAATAACCCATAATCCAACCAAGCATGACCAATAATTCACTATATGATACATGGACAAATTAATGACCACTAAAAAAATTCATTTATGTCAAACCACATCAAGTACACACCATCAGAAGACTAAACCAAGCACCAAAGTACACAACGGATGAACATCTCAGGACTCTCAAAAGATACCACGACTCCGTGATCCACAAGCTCCACGATTCACAACATCTCACAAGAATTATCACGAGCCACTGGAAATAAGATCCTTTACCTTTACCTGTATCCTGGAACATGACATCTGCAAAAGCACCAAAGTGCCAATGCAAGGGTGAGTATAAACCTCAGTAGGTTTCCCCCAATGCCTTCCCTACTCACACCACGAGGATATAAGGGTAGGAAAATATATATAAAAAATGTTTATATAAAACATTTTCTCAAATGAAGTTTATAACAAAATATAAAAAAGGTTCCAAAACCATTCATAACCAAAGGAATTCCAAGAGAAATTGAAACAAATTTTCCAGAAAGTTATATTTTCCAGAAAAATCACCATACAATCTTTAAAACCATTTCACAAACATTCTTTTTTGGCATACCCAACCAGTTCCCAACCCATTCTAACAACCATGCATGCTTCGTTATGACAGTTCCATTCTCATGAGCGGTCTCTCGCCGATATACCAAGTCGTCACAGGGTAATTATTTCCCATGTCCTATTACACCATTGGCACCGAGCACAAGGTCTTATTTCAACCAAGCCTCATACATGAAATATGAACACACACCACATATTCCCAACAGTCATGCCAAAACATCCTTTCAATAAAAACACCTTTTTATTGAAAACCATTTCCACCAAATCCATTTCAATTCCAGACCATTTCAATAAAACTCCCTTTTATTGAAAACAAAATCCATCAAAGTCATTTCAATCTCAAACCATTTCAATTCCAAACCATTTCAATAAAACGCCCTTTTTATTTAAAACCAAATCCATCAAAGTGATTTAAATCTCAAACCATTTCAATAAAAACCCTTTTAAATTAAAACCCATTCATCATCAAACTATTTACAATTTCATCAATCATAATTTAAAATCAACATTTTAAATTCAAGAATCCAATTGAATTTTCACAACAGTTCACCAAGATTTCCCAATTTCATCAAAACCATAAATCATTACTAAAGAATATTTATTCCATTCTTTTCACAATCAAATCCATTCAAATAAACAAATTTTAAACTAAGAGAATCAATTCCAATAATGAGAGTTGAGAGTGAAGCATCCTAGCTCAATGGTTTGGACGAAAACCCCAACAAATGGAGAACGCACAAGAAAACCGAGTTGGTTCAAAAAAACCAGCCTTAGATATATTCTCCTAGAAAGATAAATATCAAATCTCATCATATTTGGCATCCACACACATAGATCTCCCCATAACAGGCATATATCTATGAAACTGAGAGAAGAGGAGAAGTATATCTAAGTAGATCAATGAAACTGATCAAGAACGATGAAGAACGATCACATACCTCATGAATACAGCTTCCATTTGCCATGAGAAGCCTTTGGAATGCCTTTGGAATGATTGGAGAACCTTCTTTGACCTTAGGAGAAGAAAAATCCCAAGTTAGGGCCACTTGAGAGAAAAAACGAGCCACATAGAGGAAAAAACGTGTGAGATGTACATTTATAGGATCTCATTTAAGTGGTCGCACTATTTTCCCTCACAATTAGACAAACCATGCACTAACCATGTGTTAGCCACTACCTCGGAAGACAATCCACACAAAGTTTGTCCACATGTTTAGAAGAACCATGCACCGACCATGTAGAAGCTACTGCCTCCAAGACAAACTACGCATGGTTTTTCCCCACAGTTTAGACAAACAGTGCGCCATCTGTGCAACTTCCCCTTTGACTCAAAACATCATCCAATGTTCTTTTAAGTCTCTCATTCCTCACCCATAACATTAAAACCATTAAAATCATCATGAAAGGGTTACGTACCCGAAACAGGGGGTACTACAAATACTGAGGGTAAATTTTATTAGACTATTGCGGAAATTTTTTTTAACCCACATTTACTTTCTTTCCTTACAATTATAGGAGAAATATTACTTATAAATAATATTCTAACATTATTGGAAAATATTAAAACCATGGGGATAAATATGTGAAGATATAGTATGAAATTTTTGAAAAAAAATATTTCATTGTATTAATGATGTAAATATTATGTAATTTTATATTTATGTATTTGAATGTATAAAACAACAGGTTAGTGAAAAAAATTCTAAAAAATTATTTCATTGAGTTAATTTATAATACATTACATAATGAATGTAGGATTATATGATTTAGTAATTAGTTTATAAAATTACAGTGTTTTTTAAAAAATGTTGGTGTAGAAGAGAGAAGAATTGAAAATTGGCTTAGAAAATAATAAAATGACACTATATTAACCTTTATCTACTATACCATCCCACTTAATTCTCTAAAAATAATAAATTTTGCTGTTAGAGATTGATAAATATTAATTATGTGCTTATTTAAATTTTGATTTAAAGGATTGTTTGGAATCCTTACTAGCATTAACTCTTATAAAATGATAATATTTGAACTTATAATTTTCATGTCTAAAGGGGACAAAAGAATTAAATATTTTTAGAAGTGAGACATGTCCCATTAATTATTTCTATAATAAAATTAAAAACCAAAAAATATAAACAAAAATGAGTTTTTATAATATATTAACTGGAATAGTAAACATAAACCCAAATGAAAAATTATATGTCTTGATATTAAAGGATTATATGAGAGATAAAATGACAGTATATAAATGACCAATTATAATAGCTTCACAGGAATAAGGAAATTGAGAGGATCCAATTGTTTGACTTGGAAATATCTATTTTTGAATATTATTTTATTAGCATGATAAATTTAATATTTCCCGTATAAAATTATGTTATCCTTATGATTAAGTGTTCATATTTCCCTAAATAAATGAATAATGTTCACGTGTAGGGAAATGATATATATTTTTACATAACTTTTTATTATTAATTTCAATGATAAATGTGATATATAGTGAAAAAATCATAACATTTTCAATTTTTTATGTTAAAATAGATCTTGGTGAAAATTTTATAAATTATTGCAAGAACATAGTGTTTTTATAATAAAATTATACCATAATTATCATTAATTATTTGCATATAATTATAATAATTAGAATCCATAATTTTATTGATAAAACTACCATGTAAGGAAAATTATTTTCATCGTAGTTCATTTTTATAATTATAGTAATATATCTCATGGAAATGGATACAATGTAATGCACATTTATTTAAAATATATACTCATTTTTACCAGATTCATATAACCATATAACCTTATACAGGGTCCAAAGTGAATTTCCAATCACCAAGAGTAAGAAACTAGAATTTGGGTATCAAAATACAACCAACTGAGAATAGTTTCACCCTTATAATACAAATAAAAATCAAATTTATTTAGCTAAAAAATTATTTATTAGCAATCCAAAAATTGTATTCCCACACTAATAAATTTATTTTTATTAAAAAAATAGATAAAATAAAATCATAACATGGGAATAGAACTAAATAACTCATAAACATTATACCAAGATCATAAACAAAGTGGTAAAAAATATTCATATACAAAAGAAACAAATATATTCATGGACGAGATGGTAAATAAAAATTAACCCTAGAATCACAGAGTATCCCAAAATTTTTCACATGATCCAAAACATCTTATGATACGTGAACATCCCCACCACTATGCTAAGAATAGGCAGAATGAATCAATATGATCCACTTAGCTTCATAGTACAGTTAGATTTACTAGTATACCCCAAAATCAATTATGGATAAACCCCATTTTTATATACAGGTTGTCTCAAATGACTTGGTATAACACCAAAATAAATCTATATTGATTATTTTACACTGAAAACCATTACTCCATATAATAAAACAATATTTGAAATCCATTTCATTTTAATGAAATCATTTAAAAACGATTGGTTTCATTTGAATATGTCTTATATGAAATATAATAATGTGATGTGATATCATACTTAAATTAGTTGAAACATGGAATATCATGTATCAAATAAAAATAAATAAATGGAAAATAGATAATTACTACTATTCATAAAAATATATACATTAAACCTAGGATCAAAACTATGGGTCTAAGGTAACTATGAGTCTCGACAAGAACACTTAATGGCATATATAAACTTTTTATATTCCCAGTAGTCCACTTAGACTAACTAATACATTTAATCCATCCCATTTGGGAAATTTTTCCCACTTAATTATCATACTTTTTATAATAGTGAAACATTCCATAGTTAGTTCTCAATCTATACTAAGGTTACCTTATTCGGATTCACTCAATCAAAAAAGGTTTCTTATGATAAAATAAATCACCATGTACAATTTCAATATAGAAAAAACCACATCATAAGGGGTTTTCAGTAATTAATATAAAAAAATACACAAATAAAAAACCTTTAAAATATGCTCTGTAATATATTTGAAATTGGAAATCTAATTTGCAACATTTTATAAAACGTATTTTTGTAATAAATATTATTTTTAATAAAAAACATTTGAAATTAATTTTTAAACCAACTAATTAAATTATTCACATTAAATAATTTTAAAAGAACTCCCAGAAAAACTCATATTAATCATAATAAAAAAATTAAACAAAATTATGTTTAGGAACCTCAGGTGTTCTACGGGAAATGTAACATTGAGATATTAAGGAATATATTTTCAACAAAATTAATACTTGGATTGATAGTATGAACAACATGAAACACAAAAATAAATTTATCCATGAAATATTACATGAATGTTGTCAATAAAATAATAATAATAATAATAAATTAAATAATTAAAAATATATTACACCACTAAAATTTTTTATGATTTAGATGACAAATAAATAATATTTTTCAGTATTAAAAAGGATTGTTCTTTCATAAATATATTTTCTAAAGTGTTCTATATTTTTTCCTAATCAATTAAATTAAAAAAGATTATAATATTTTAATAATAAGTGATATAAAATATTAATAATAGTTAAATTATAAATTTATATGAAATAATATTAAGATAATTTAATGTATAAAATTCTCAATTTTATTTTAAAGAAAATTTTATTTACTAATTATATTTTTACTTGAATGATAAATAATAGAATTTAATTACATTAATTTCATACAATGAAATTAATTTTATTATTTATCATGTAAAAATTAGATTAGAATAATATTTTCACATTTTTCATAAATAAATTATTTTAATGTGATTAATGAATAATATTATTTTTACCAAATGCGTATATTTAAAAAAACATTATATAAGAAAGAACTATAAGTATATAAAATATTTTAATTGGTAAAATCCTAAACCATGGGCCTTAAGAAGATTCTCAATGAGTTGATTTCAAGAGGTAAAATCTGCTTTCATTTTCTTTTATTAACCTTTCAATTTATTTTCTTTTTTTATTATATCTTCCCCTCCAATTATCCAATTAGAATGAAAATTATTTTACCTTATGTATACTGTAATTATATAATTTTTATGGATGAAAATAATCCCGAAACTCATTTTTATCTCCCTTTTATTCTAAAAATGATAATCTCATTCATGATGTGTCGATTTACCACCATCGTGGCTGATTAACATTCATTTTCCATTACCGCCCTCAAGGCTAGTCATAAAACCATTATTATAGACAAATAAAATTTATTATACATATATTGTGTTATATAATGTTTTGGAACTACAATATAAACAATATATTAAATGAGATGATATAATTTCTTGATGGCTGTAAAAACCGCCAAAATAAATTAAATCATTTTTATTAACGTTTTATCAAATGAATCATCCTATTATTAGAAAAATTATATATTGTGTCATTAAAAATCATGGAAAAATATTAAAACTATTTCATTCCACATATTTTGTCTTTTTCCACCCGACATGAAAATCCATAATTAACCGACCATCGAACCATTGAAATAAATTCACCAAAAACCAAGAAAATAACATAATACTGTTATCAAATGGGTAGAAAGCGGTTATAAAAATATAATATATGTTATTATAGATATGAATATAGTTATCTAATATATTAATATCAATATTTATACCATTTTATAAGAGTTTTGAACAAATTTTAAGTAATATGAACCTGAGGTAAGTGAATTATCTTTTAAAAATCCTATTTCAAATTTCTATTTTTTCAAAAATCAAAATAAGTGTTTTTATGATGCATGTATTATTGTTTTGTGATTACACTATGTTTCTTGGTCATTATTTATGATGAATTATGAGACATATATCTTCTAAAATTTCATTTGGTATGTTTATTTTGGTGGCCGATCATATAGTTACTCCAAGTGTATCTGTGATAGTTACACCACAAGGAATCCTTTAGGGATACATAATAATATAGTCATGACAGTTACATTATAAGGTAGACATGATGGTTATTAATCATATGGTGTCTACAATGGTAAAAATATAAATTATCAAATTCCCAAAGTCTCCTTTATAGTTTTATTTTTGGCTTCTACATTTTATAGAAGTCTCTTGTTTTCACTAGGAAAGTATATGATACATTAAGGTCGAGAAGTATATCATTTTGAAAATGATTTTATATGTTTATATATATTCATTGACTAATGGTTTCTTTATTATTTTCGATGTACCTTGATATTATTTTGGTACTGATCCCTTATTTTAAAATGTTTTCATATTGTTTAAGGGTCGTTAAGAAAAAGAAGAAGCCAAGCTGGGTATTGGGAAGATTTTTCAGGATATGATTTCATGTGTTATTTTAAAAAATATATTATAGAATAAATATATATTGTTTCAATAATATCCAATTTGTTTTCTTATGGTATGATATGTATTATTTTTGTCTAAATTCTCTATAAATATTAATATAAAAGATCACTGGGAATTTAATATGTGTATTTTAATCAAATTAACTAGATTGCATAATATTAAATTCTTGGTCATTATAGTTGGTATTAGAGAATATTTTAGAAAACATAATGTGTTTGGATGATATTATAATTATAACATAAATTATATTTACCTTATTGTTATGTTTTATGTGATAGAGAATTTTAGTATTATAATATAGCTTCATCTAATACATGTCTATTAAGAATTGTTTTCTATAGAAGCAACATGGCTGGTGATGTTGGAAGGAATAAAGAGGATGATATCTTTCTTAAATATTGAACCATAAATGGTGTGAATTTGAACCAATTAGTTTTTTGTAGTAATTTATAATTTTTTATTAAGTATATAAATTGTATAGGGATCCATGTATGTGAATAACCATATCTACCATAATGAAACATGATGATGGTGATACCTTTTATGAGAAACACCCTCATGTATTTAGTAAATCTTCTGACCCCGTATTGGTGGAAGGGTATATTAATTCCCTTAAAATATATTTTTTTCCATGGGGTGTTCACAGAATCAAAAGTATAGACTTATTATTCATCATTTAGATGGTTATTTGTATTTTTGGTGGTCAATGATCATGAATATCAGAGATTGCAAAGTGTTAAATGCCTTAAAATGGGTTGAATTTTTGAATATTTTATATGAAGTGTTTTTTATTAATGTGGATTGACATATTATAGAAGATAAACTACATGAATTGAAACAAAAGGATGAGGATTCAATGCCCAAATATGAGGAAAAATTCATCAGACATGAAAGGTATAGTCTAAATAATTATTAGGATATTACTGGTAAAAATAATCATTTTTACTCAATATTGAAGCCAATATACCAAATGGAATTGGCCTCTTCTAAATTAAAATGTTATGATAATCCTATTGGAAGTTTTGAGAGGGTAAAAATGGAGTTTTATAATGATCAAATGTAAATTTAAAACAAATATAATAAAAGGTCTAGATGTAAAGTAATGGTTAATGATCAATGAAACAAATATGGAGGGGGGAAAGTATAGTATCTTATTTGTTGGAAATGTTTTCAAATACACCATAGTTAATTCCATAATAAATATGGGAATTATTTCCAATGTGGAAGGTTTGATCATTTATCCTGAGATTGAAATGAAAAATATCTTCGTAATTGAATTTTTATTAATGAAAAAAATATAACGTATTTTAAATGTGGTGAGATTGGGATTTATGAAAATATATGTACAAAGATTGATTTTAATGATGGAAATCGTCCATATTATATGATTAAAGGTGTAGTGAAATAATTTGTGACTAATTCAGAAGATTATGGCCCATCGAATGAAGTGGTATTAGGTACTTTTTTCTTTTCATATATTTTCAGAGTGCATTGTTTGATATGGGCTCTACACATTCCTTTAGTTCTAAGATATTTTCTAGTAAATTAGAAATTTAAGATCAATAAATGAAAATAGAATATATGATTAAACAAAAAAAGGGGAATATTAAGGAGAAAATTATTTTTTAAAAACAAAATTTCGTTTTCTATGGAAATCCATTACCTGAAAACCTTTTTGTTTTTCCATTATTGGATTTTGATGTTATTTTAGGTATGGGATGGATTTAAATTTAACATTCTATGAGTTATTGTATAGCTAAATAAGATGTTTATCAGATAGTTTTTATAGTTTTCATTCAATAATGAACTCATATCCTTGATAACATATAAAGAATCTAGGAAATTGATAAAATAAAGAAATGAATTTTATCATTCATATATTTTTGAAAAAGATAACTATTGATATTAATGATGGGTCTATCGTAAAGAAGTACATGAATATTTTTTTGATGATTTGTCGAGTGTTATTCCTTATCGTGTAGTTTAAATTACCATTGAATTATTTCTTGAGGATAAGTAAAATCACAAAATCCAATTATCAAATGGAAAAAGTTGAACTTCTATAATTGATAAATCATATGCATGATTTTCTTAGTGAATGATATATTTATATTAGCACTTAACCATTGGGGTGATCCTGTTTTGTTAAAATAATGATATTTCCGTGAGTATTTTCATAGATTATAGGGCTTGGAATAACATTACAATAAAGAATAAGTATTCATTTATTCTTATCGATGACTTGTTTGATCAGCACCTGGGAGCTCATTATCATTCCATGAATTACTTGAGATTTGTGTACCATCATGTGAATCTAAGGAGGGATGAAATTATCAAAAGATAATTTGAAACAAGATGATGGAATTATAAATTTATTTTCATGGTATTTTGCTGGAAAAAAATGTCTAATATTTTAATGGATCTTATGAGTAAAATCTTCTATGAATATTATGATATGTTTTTTTTGATGTTTTAATTGATGATATTTTTATATTTTGCGAAATTTATTAATTTACTAAAAATCCTCTTAGGACATTTCTTCAAACACTAAATTAAATGTAGTTATATGGGAAATTTAACAAGTGTGACTTTTGGTCGTGACAGTTTAATTTTTTAGGTAGCATTCCAAATAACAATGACACAACTATGGATATCACCATAACAAAAGAGATTTAGGAATTGATGAGAACTAACATTGTTATAGAGATTCATGGATTTATTGTAATATCAATCTATTACTGATGTGTTGTTAAAAAAATTTCATTGTTATACAACATACTAGCAATGTTAACACAGAAATTGGTTGAATTTATTTGGATATAAGAATGTTAACTTCATTTCATAAAACTGAAAAGAAGATTGTTGAATGCTCATGATTTTTCCTTGCCTTCTAGAAATGGTGATTTTTTCATCTATAGTGATCATTCCATAAAGGTACCTGGTTGTGTTCCAAAGAAGAATGAAAAGTTTATTTCTTATTCTTTAATACAACTAACACACCATGTATAAAATTATCCCACACATGATTTGGAATTAGATACTTTGATTTTCAAATTGAAAATTTGGATGCATAATTTATATGTATCCAAATTTGAAATATATAATTACCATAAAATTATAATATATATAATTACATATAAGGAACTGAACATATTCCAAAGAATATAGATTGTAATAATAATGGATTATGATTGCATGATCAATTACCATATTGGAAAATAAAACTAAGTGTTGAATTCGTTTAGTTGAAATAATCATTCAACATTAACCTTGTTACATTTAAAACATAACCCCTTGAATAAAAATTTGACTAATGTTGTCTTGGAATTTATTGGTTCATGAAATTAATATATTGTGTTTTAGGTTTCAGTGTAATCATCTCGGTTAGAAAGAGTTAACAAAGTGTAAAAGGATGACGATGAGTTATATATAAAGGTAGAATGGGTGAAAATATTATGTTTCTAGAATTTTGTACTGATAAAAATTATATTATTTGATTTTGGAAGAGGTAATGTGTGACTTGTGATTGCCAGATGAGGAAATAATTGCCAAATGAAGCTCTTAGTTCTTCATTTTTAGTTAATCCTAGTAGTACTAAGATGTACACAGACCTTTAGAAGTATTACAGGTGGGATCGAATAAAAGTATATATTACTTATATTACCATGAAATATTTGAAATTTTAAAAGGATAATGCATATATACAACTACCTAAGGGGTTTAGTCATCCTTTTCTAGTGCCAAAGTTGAAAATTAGAATATATATCTATGGAATTATTGGTGGGACTACAAAATACATATCAAGGTAACAATGTGATTTGGGTTATTATTGATTGGATGACTAAATATAAACATTTTCTTCATATTCGAGATAATATTTATTTAGATCATCTTTCTTGACTATACCTTAATGTGATAGTTAGGTTACATAGATTTCCCATCTCTATTGTATCTGACTGTGATCCTAGGATCACTACTATCTTTTAGAAAGTCCTTCATAATTCACTGGGAACTAAATAAAATTTAACAGTAACTGTTCATCTCAAATCTAATGGATAGGCTAAGTGAACAATCCAAAACATGGAAGATAAGTTACATTCTTTTTCAATGGATTACTAGGGAATTTGTGATTTCAGTATTTTTTTAGTTGAGTTTTCCTATAATAACAAATTTCATTCGAGTATATAGATAGAACATTATGTGGAATAATATAGAAAATACTGTTTAACCCCATAATTTTGGGATTAAATCCAAAAAATGAAGGTGATGGGACCAGAATTAGTAGTGGAAGTCGAAGTGAATGTGATTATGATCCATCAACCCATGAGCATAACTCAGCAGATAAAGAAAATATTTATAGATAATATGAGGAGATATATTTATTTCAGGGTAAGTGATGATTTTTTCCTTAAAATATTCATAGGAAAAGTGTTATGTATTTTTTTAACAAACCATGAATATACTAGAAGATTTATAATAGAATGTATGTATCACTGAGTCTCGACAAACACCACTGTGTTATAACATAGCCATGTAAACATAAGTTAGTCACATCTGTGTTGTGAATTTCAAAAATCTCACATACACGATTATGATTAGTAAGTTATTTGGAGTCTGATAAGAAAAATGTAATCTATAGTGAATAGATACCAACACTTATGAACAGTAACATACCCTTATTAATAGTTATATAATATAATGAATAGTAACATTACCTATGATAGTATATAAATAATATTCATGTTGGAGTACGATACACCTATGTTTTGGAATACGTAACTAAATGTTTTAAAACTGTTTTTTACAATATATTATGATTTTAATTAAATACTAAATCAATCATATTTAGAAAATTATTTTTTGAAAATGGACTTCCTTTTTGGATTCTAAACATCGAAAAATGGTAAGGGTGAATTTCAATTTATTTTTGAAATACTTGAATTTTTGATGAATAATCAAATAACATTATTTAAAAAATAAGCTAAATACACTAATTATATAGTCAATTATGGTGTTCTGTTGATGTAAGCCCAATTGATTCGGATTCATATGATAAAATTACTATTCTTTATCATGGAAGAATCACTATTCCTTTCCTTGTGGATAAATAATAAATTAATGAATATAAAATTGAGAAATCCCATCTCCCCTCCACTATAAAAACCCCCCATCACTCCCTCTTCTCTTCACTCCTCTCAAGACTTGTGCCTTCTCCAAATTATTTCCAAATATCCTCCCAACCTTCTCTCCCACTTCTATCAATCCTTGGTCTCATAAAAAGACCAAAACCTCTCCCTTAAAGAGGCTCTCAATGATGTTTAGTTCAAGTGGTAAATCCCACTTTTCAATTCATTGCCTTTCCTTTCAAATTCGTTTTTCATCTTTTTCTATTATTACATCTCCATATCCAAAGATTGGGATGCTTCTAGTAAATTACATGTACTTCAATGTTTTCATGATATTGGAATAACTTATCATCATCTCTTTCTTTTACCTTCTTGTATACTAGAATCAAGAACACCATCCAAGATGTGTCAATTTACCACATTCAAGGACAATGAGTTTTTGATTTCTATTATCATTTGCAATTATGATCATGAAATAATTCTTGTTATGGTTTAAAAAGATTATTATATATTTAATATACCCTATGTGAGGTTCTGTAATCTCTTTTTACAAATCTTGTTATGTAATAAATGGAAAATGACTTTTGTAGATGCTGAAAAAGTCTGTAACTCCCAGAGGATGTTTCGAAATGACAAAGCGAAGTCATATTCGGAATTAGAGGCCTGGTCCGGAGTCCCGGGATGTGGTGCATGGAATAAAGGAGGACTTGCGCGAAATAATTTTGTGCATGTGAAGCATTCTCAGGATTCGTGTAATCGATCCAGAGGTGCGCGCAATTTTGCATGCCCCGGTTCTGCGTGGTGAAGCTTTGCACGCCGATGGTTCCTGGCGTGGAAGATTTCGCATGCCGCCGGGATTCCGCGCCGGCCGATGCCTATAAATATACGGTGGACCCAAATGGTTTGGGGTTGCGGAATTCAGAATGGCTCTTGTGCACAAAATTCGGACTCCCCCGCGCGCAAGATGACTTCCAGATAATTCCTCTTACCGCACAACCTTGCCACGGGGTTCTCCCACTCCTCCGGGTTCTTCCCTTGTGCGCAATCCTTGTCCTGTGCGGGCAATCCCCTTCTGTGCGCGCAATCCCAATCATTTGCGTGCAATCACCTATCCGTGCAATCCTCTGGCCCTATTGCGCGCCATCCCTATGTTTTTCACGCAAACCTTCTCATTGCGCGCAACACCCAGGACCCTTTACCTTGACGCCCCTTGACTACCTCTCCGCACCGGCACCTGATGTATTCCCTACCAGGCATGTGCGCCATGCGTTGTTTTCCTGTAAGGATTTCCAGGCTCGTATGAAGTAACCTCAAGGTCCCTTGGGGCGGTGTTTCCCGTTGCGTTTCTTTTCCTTCTGCTTCTCCGAATAGTCACGCTAACTACTACTGCTTCTTCGCATAGCCACGCTAACGTGGACCCCTCAACGGTTTGCCCTGTGGCCCCCCTTCACTACAGACTTGCCGATGCCTTCCCCCCACAAGGGGTAGAGGGAATTGGGAATGTAAGCCCTAGGGGTATGGAGCGAACACACCTCATCCAAGCTGTAGTACGTTAAACTACTAAGAACCTCGTCCTTAACACATGACGTTAAACTGTGGTCCGACCCCGTGCTTCCCACGCAGGGTCCCCCCAGCTCGGGCATTATTTACACCCACTAGTCTCCACAAGAATGGATTATTCATCACATGGAATGATATCCTCCTTGTAGGAGTGGCTTTTGTCCATGGGGGAAGGGCTTCCTCAGTGTGTAAGCCCCTAGCCTCTCTTACGAAAGGTTGCACCCATTCACCTCCGTATTATTCCCCTGCCTAGGCCAGTGGAGTCCCATTCCCACTGCGCTTTTTCGCACCATGGGCCTCCATCCTAGAGTAAGCCCCAGCACCCAGGGCCGCTAACCATGCATATTCCCTTGTTTCCTCTTTGGGCCGCTCAATGCGTAAGCCCCTTCCCTCTTCTCACGGACGCACCCTTTGTGACGTGATCGTCTGGTCCCTGCTCCCTGTTGTTTCTCAAACCGAGCATGACTCACGTGGGCCTAGAGCGCGCATCGACCATGACATCCTCCTATGGGATGCCTCAACACGTAATCCCGATACCAGCGAACTACATGGACTTTGATCCATGCTAACGCATGGTACGTAGGAAGCCTCCACGAGGTTCAAGCCCACCACCCGGTCGTTCCGACCTCCCCACATCTGTTCCCCGACCACCATGGGCCGACTTATAGAATAAGCCCCAAATGCCCTCATCCCACTTGATGTTAAACTGTATCCAGTCCCGCATGACGTTAAACTGTATGCCCTGAACTAAGTGGACTTTGATCTGTGCTAACACAAGGTATGTAGGAAGCCTCCACGAGGTTCAAGCCCATCGCTCAGTTGTTCCAGCCACTTCGTGTCGGTCCACCAGCACCATTATGGGCCGCCTTAGAGAATAATCCCCATGCCTCATACCCACGTCTCATCCTGACCTCCCCCTCGAGCCCACGTGCCTTAGGAAGTTCATGCCCTATCCCAGAGATCTTACATCCTCCAGGCTCCAATCCATGCGTTCATTCTCATGGGTTGCCTCTTCAGGTGTCCCACCGTTCCACCGAACTACGTAGACTTTGATTCCCTGCCATGGGGATACGTAGGAAGCCTTCATGAGGTTGAAGGCCATCAATCCATCACCCATCCTAATCTTTACCTGGTCCACCACATCCCGGTGAGATCCTGACACCCCATTCCACTCCATGGTATCCGGGAAGCCGCCCACATACTGGCCCCAACATCGGTGTTCCCCCTAGGGGGTCCTTCAGTCTGCTCCATCCTCGCAAGACTTTAAACTCGCGGTATACCCCGTGTTAAACATGGGAAGCTGAGGAAACCATCAGATGATACACAATTCCCCGCATTCGATGTGGGATTCCTCAGGCTTCTGCGCCCTTGAGAAGCCCTATAATAACGGACATAAGACAGACATGCCAATCCCCAGCGTCAATACATGCAAACGACACTCCAACGTGACCATTCTCCTCACCGAAGGTTGCTGCCCCGACAAGACCCCTTGGAGCGTCTAGATGGAAGCAGCATAATTAATTGGCGTCCATGCAGATATGGAACTGGGTAAAAGCTTCACGAACCCGTATTAAATCTATGAGGGAGACCCTGACTAGGTGACGAGCTCCGAGGAGGAATCCACAAAAGGAAGAACCGACATCCCATCATCTCAGTTTCGATCAAGGAGCAGACGTCCGTGAACAAGGAATGGATGCCACCCACCTTTGGAAAGAGGGAATGCGGGGAAACAAGTCGTGCGTCCTCCCATGCGTGATGGACACGCGTGCGCGCCCCGATGTAAAAGCATCGGAAATAAAAAATGGTGAACCCGACATGAATCTATTCTCCTCAATACGGAGACGGGTAGCGTTCGGGGGTGTCAGAAGATTAGCATGTCACCAGGTCCGAGTACCTATCACCAGGATGTGAAACCCGCCAGGGGTTGAGGCAGTCAAGATGTTAAGCACTCCGTTCTGCGATGTCGTCAGCATGGATCCCTCCCACTGACCACGGAAGACGGAATGATTTTGGGCTATTGGTTGTCGATTTATTTTCATGTTATTACTAATGGTATCATCTCCCTGCTTCCCGGAATCAGATCGCTGCATCCGGAGCTCAATTGCCACCTACCCACCAGCGTAGGGGAAAGGGTAGGGGTAGTACCGACGTGGCTACCCTGCGCGGTCCCGCCTTTTCTACAGTAACTCAGACTCCGACCGCCGCGACTGTCGGGTGCTCATGCCCCCTCTCCCCATCAAAAGTCATCCAAAAAAGGGTGATCAACGACCTAGTTCGTAGGTACGATGAGGAATGGATCATCCCCACCAGGGGCATGTCCCGTTTGGATCTAGAGGCATTTGTGCCTCAACACCACCATCACCACCCCCGAGGGCCGCGCAGGGAGCAGACGCTCCCCACATCAATGTTCAACTGATTCGGGAGCCTATCCCCGGAGCGCCTTGACACATCCCTCCCCTACGCCAATGAGGTGGGGGATGTCCAGGTCCACCCGATCGGAGACCCGTCCCAGGGGTTAATGGAAGGATCCCCTGCCAGGCTGCGTCGATGCCGCCGCTCGACTCCCTAGGCTGAGGAGCGGCAATCTTCAGGCCCGCACCACTAGCTCCATCCCATCTGACCCAACGCCAGCGTCGGGCGCGAGCGGAAGAGAATGCCCGTCCTAGGGCACCAACGTCAGCGGCCACTGTGGCCCGAGCCACTATTGACTCCTATTACCAGACCCCCGCACACGTTGAGCAGGGGCAGTCACATGCCCGACTGGGGTCGAGGCCCCGACCGCCCTGCAGGCATGTTGGATCGACTCTCCCGGTCGCGGGCACAGACAATGGCCACCGCGGACCAATCGATAGTGGTGCCACCCACCATGAAGGCTCATTCTGTGCCCCTGATCTAGGAAGATGAAGGCTTCGCCGCGATAGCTATGCTCTGAGTATGACTCTTCCCAGCGCCCACTACACTAGGTATGAGGTCACTCCCCCTACCGCTGATCGCGAGTATGGAGACTCTGCGTATCTGGTCGCTCACTCACCTGGAGGTCCTCCCCATGTCCCTTTCGACATTTGTCCTGGTGCTTCTCACACCCCGACCTTCAGTCCCCTCTGTCCCAGTGCTATTGCGGCCAGGGGACTCCTTGACAGAAATCATCCTTACCCTAAGGAACCACCTATGGGAAGGAAGGAGGGGCTTCGTCTCCATAAGTAGAATTTCAGGGGAGTCCGGACAGAAATTAGACTAGTCTGTTTCTCGGACTCTGAGGCGGAGTATGACTCGACGATGGAACCTTCCCCAAACCCTTTGAGTCGAGGGCATGGATGGGGACATGGCGCATCAGTATCGTACTCCCCGAATGCGAGATCAGTATGATTTCCTCCTCCCTCCAAAGGTATATCTAGGAGTACGAGGACTTTGCGTACCCCCAGGGGCCAAACCCGCAGTTACCACTGGCTTCCCCGGAAGCACCTTCCACCTCAGTCAAGGAGGGTAGGGATCTTTTATGGGGACCGACGGAAGGGTCGCAACGTGAAACACCCTCGGCGAGCACCAATGCTGTGATAGGAGGCCTGTTTTCCAACCCATCCTTTCGTGACGTGGCAGCCAGGGCACTGAAACCCTTGGAGGATGACTCAGGGATCGGCAGCCAATTGGCTTGTTCACCGTATTCCCATCTGGCCAGCTCACCGGCCCAACGGCCTTCCTTGGCACCGTCCCCAGTTCCTCGGCCATTCTCGGTTGATGGGCAGGGGCAGCAAGGGCCGGATCCCGAACCAGAGTCATGGAGCTTCTGGACCGTCCTCGCGGCGTGCCACTTCCCTGAGAAGTTTTGGCCGGTCACAGGATCGGATTTTGATATTCTAGAGTCACTCACCCTGGGACAGTTTGAATGTTTCCGCCAGGCTCTCCGGGTGACTAACTCCCGTCTTCTCCATCACCAAGCACCTTATCCTGGGAGTCAATCACATCTCGAGGATATCAGTGAGCAGTGCCGTCGGGTCGACCTGGCTGCGCTCCCCGTGGTTCGGCACCCTGAGTCACTTGGACACCATAGGGCCCTCCAGCAACAATCCGTCCAGAGATTTCAAGTACTCCGCAAGGTTATCGAGGAACCCACCCCCCATGCGAACGTTCGCGGATGGGGGCAGTACGCTGCCCTTCTTTTCTGTGTGATCCACCGACAGCCTGATTCACTGGCAGCCCTGAGGTAATGTCGCCAAGGGAAGTGGCGGTCAACATGGCTGACCATTCAGATGAGGGAAATGGTGTGGAGATCCTCGATGGGGACTCACCCCCTGAGGAAAAGTCGCTACTAGACCCATCTAAGAGGATTACTCGCAAACATAGGATCCTCCTAGGTCTCCCTGCACCCACTGAGGCACTAACACTGAGCCAAAACATCGGCAACGGTAAAGAGAACATCGGTTCTGTCAAGCTTACCGACCCATCTGCCTTGGTACAGAAGGCAGGGGAAGACCCCGAGAAGGCCACACTATGCCAACAGCTTGCTGAGAAAAAGAGGCTGGTTGATGAGCTCTTAGACGAACGCATTGCAGAGCTGTGGCCTAAATATGGTAACCCTAGGCCCAGACAGCAGGGGCAGGAGCACCTACCCCTTGACGAGATTCCCCTAGGAAACCGCGACCATGCCGCATTTGCCGACAGGGGAGAGGCCGGAGCCCATGGAAAGAGGGCGCAAGATGTTTCTCCGAACCCTCCTGAGCGGCATGGTCACCCAAGGGACCCCGCTCAATTTCCTCCCGGGGTCCCAAGAGTCGCTCCGCCTGCCACCCCGCAAGCGGCTGAGCTCAACTACAGGATTAAAGAGACCGACAATGCGCTTGTGGTTCATGATCCTCGTCAGGACAGGAATCTGCATCCAGACGATTTAATGGAAGTGCTCATCGCCCGCTTAGATGCCCTGGAAACTTAGCATGTGGCAATCCCACCGGACGGCAAGCCATACCCAGTGTGGGTGGATGATATGTCTGCCCGCCGGGATTTGGGAACCCCACTTTATCCCCCATTAATGGGACCGGAGACCCGCTACAACACCTGGCCCACTTCAACTCGAGGTGCGGGCCTATGTTAGGGACTCTAGTGTAGCAGGAGGCTTCCAAGCTCCGTTGCTTCATTCAGACACTGGAAGGACCAGCATTCATCTGGTACAGCCAGTTCCCTGTCGGATCTATGACTAGGTGAGAGTACCTTCTCCAGAAATTCCTCTACCAGTTCAGTTCCACATCCCGGAAGATGAACATCGTAGACCTCTTCAGGTGCAAACAAAGGCCCGATGAGCGGGTCGCGAACTTCGTCGCCCGGTGGAAGGGGCTCACGTACTCCCTTAACAAGCCACTATCCCAGGGGAAATTACTAAAAATGTGCGTAGGGAACATCAAGGCAGAGCTGGTTCCTTCTCTAATCACTCAGAATTACCCCGGAGGGTTTCAGGACTTCTCAGACAAGGATCAGCGCCTCGAAGAAGCCCTGCAACAGGCTGGTCAGGCATGCACGCTGCCTCCTGTAATCCCTTCAAGGAGATCCGCCAGAGACGAGCCCGCTACTGTGGCCCAGATAGAGGCCCCAAGACTGCTAGATTTGCTACCAGTAAGGCCATCTCAGCAGCCCCATAGGGGTTCTCCCCCACGGGCACAGCCTCCGGCCCAGCAGTGACCTCCACAAAATCAGCAGGCGCCTCCGCGTAAAGCACCGCCACAACCTAGATGAGATAATCAGGCTCCGCCTCCTCGGCATGCTCCTCTGGCCTTTTGTTATGGTCAGCCTCCAAGATCCCCCTTTCCCGACAGAAGGAATCAGACTTACTCATTTGACGAGGCCCAGGTCCTCGGTTATTTCCGTAGCGCCTTGGAGCAGAGGAACGTGCGGCTACCTGAGTGCCGGAAGCCAGAAGAGGCACGTCTCACTGATCACCCTAACTATTGAACTAATCACCAGACCCTGGGGCACACCATCTAGCGATGCTATGAGTTCAAGGACTGGCTCCAAGACCAGATTGAAAACAACATAGTCAGGTTTGGCCCAGCCCTAGCATAGGTGGTAGGTGTCTTTGTGAGACCAGATGGCAGTAGTGGCAGCGAGGATGAATGGCAGCAGGTTTCTGACCATGGGTCCTGGAAGTATAACGACTGGGTGTCCCGCAGGATGGTCGCCCATTCCCATGGCATCATTCGTGCCCGCCTGAGTCAGCCAAAGCCCTCAGAATCTATGGATGCCACCTTGGCATCGTCATCCAAGCCTACCTCTTCCCAGAAGATCAAGTGGCGGCGCAAGAAGAAAGAATGCACCCTGAAAATGTCCTAATCATCCCGCACGCTTGGCTATTTTATGCCCCCAGAGATGGGGATCCCTCCGAGACTCCGTTCGGTAGTGGATGAATCCTCGAGTGAAAGCCCGGGGAATGCTTCGGTTAACACCGTAGAGTTGGTAAATCCCTTTATGACTCCTGACAGTTAGGAATGCCAGGTGGACCTTCCAAATGTCCCCAACTATCGCCAACGTCGGCGGAGCCATGGTTACGTGAATCGCTAGGGCACGACAGTTGGAACCTCTAGCCAGGCCGTTCACACCACTGAAACCAAGATGCATGCCCAACACAGAGCTCAGCACACGCAACCCCTTTATCCGGTGTCGACAGGTTCACCTCCACCACTGTTTGTGTTGCTGGATCAGGCGGGACCACCTCGGTCGTGCTGCAACCATCCCTTCCCTGCCACCGACCGACTAGAGCCTTCAGGTCCTAACACGGTAGCCACCTCCAGGGCATTGAATAATGAACAGCGAGACGTGCCTAGTACCAGTCTGTCACCAGTCCCACTAGGAGGGCCCGTCATGCCTCCAATCACAGAGCGGCATCCTGTAAGCAGAACCTCGCGTTTGGCTCAAAACTATGATGTTATGAAGCACCTGGTCGACATTCCGGCAAGGATTTCTATCCTTGAGGCTCTTCTTCTGTCGTCTGAAATGCATGAGGTGCTCTCCGAGGCTCTAAGGAGCCCCCTCCAGTTTGAGACGGAGGTGGCGGCCACAGAAGCCTTCCACACCGAGGCGATTGAGGATGCCGAATGTCAGGAGGTTTTCTCGTTTTCCGATGAAGATGAAGACCATCCCATACATGGGCACATTCTCCCACTATACATCACCGGCCAGTTCAATGGTGTGGAAGTCCTCCGCTGTCTTGTTGACACGGGTTTGGGGATTAACCTAATCCCAACTCGGACGCTGCAGAAGCTGGGTCTGTCTGAATATGATCTATCTCCCTCCGACCTCCGGATCCATGGGTTTGACAGGACCAAGCAAACTCCACTCAGCAAGATTCGTTTTAAGACCCAGTTCTGTGGCCTAATTGTTAATACCGAATTCATGGTGGTCTCTCAGGACACCGCCTATAATGTGTTGATGGGCAGGTCGTGGATCCACCTTCACGCAGCGGTCCCCTCATCGTATCACCAGTGCCTCAAATACTCCCTTAAGGGTCGAGTGGGCATGCTCCAAGGCGATGTGTCTCATTTTGCCTCTTGTGAAGCCCGTTATCTGGACGCTGACTATTACAAGAGCAAGGAAAAGTAGATCCTGGTAGGTGAGGTTGAGCCCACCACTGTCAAGAGTGATCCCTGGGCAGGTTTGGACGATGCATATGTCTTCCCAATCCATCGGTTGGAGGCCACGACCCCCGACATTGGGCGGTGATTTGTGGTTTCGGGTACCAGACGAAGGCATATTTCTAGGTCCAAGCGACGGCGGGAAATCACCTCGTACTCTTACACCAACCAGGCTCAGGTGATCCCTGAGCCCCATACCCCTATACAATATCAGGACGTTAGGCTCATGGAAACGAAAGTACGTCATGCGTGTCTGTTTCGTCGGGCTGGAATCGACCGACTCAAGCCAACGCGCCACTACTGCTTTTATGTCATAAAGCATGGACCCTTGGGCCGAAGGCCAGATGGGATTGGATCAACTGCCTTTGTCTCCATGGTCTCCGCAGTGCATGAGTCTTCTAACGTGACGACTTCTACTGCCCAAGCCAGCACCGGCTTCCCATCAGGGTCTGGAAGCCCCGAAACGGCTCCCCCCGTGGATGATCCCTCCACAAGTGGAGAGGAGGACATGGAATATGCTCCTCCTATCTTTGAGGAGGGCATCCCAACCATGGTCGACGAGTTAGTGCAGGTGAGCCTCGGTAGCAAAGAAGACCCGAGAACCGCATTGGTCAGTGCCGCTATGCCCCTCGAGGAACGGCAACGGTACGTAGACTTCCTCAGACAGCACCGTGATGTGTTCTCCTAGAGTTATGACGAGATGCCAGGACTGGATCCCCAGGTAGTCGTCCACCTCCTTGGCCTTCCAGCAAACCATCGCGGGTTCAAGAAGACTCCCAGTATGATACACCCCTCTCACGGTGCCATGGTTGAGGCTGAATTTGATATGCTCATCAAAGACAAATTCGTCAAGGAAGTCCAGTACCCCAGGTGGCTATCCATCATTGTGCTAGTCAGGAAGAAGAACGGGCAGATCAAGGTCTGTATCGACTTCCGCGATCTCAATCGCCACTGTCTGAAGGATGATTTTCCCCTTCCTGTGACAGAGTTGTTGATCGATGCCACAGCCGGGTTCCAAGCCCTCTCCATCATGGATGGGTACTCCGGGTACAACCAGATCCGAATGGACCCCAAGGATGAAGAGTTCACTCCCTTCAAGGCCCCTAGGGTACATTCTCCTACCATTTAATTCCCTTCGGCCTGAAAAATGTGGGTGCCACCTATCAACGGGCTATGAATCGCATATTCAAGCCGATTATCAGGACACTGGTGGAGTGCTATGTGGATGATCTGGTGGTTAAATCTTGTTAGCGCCAGGACCATATCAAAGACCTTGAGGAAGTGTTTAGCTTCCTCCGTTCTCTCCACTTGAAGATTAACCCATTGAAGTGTGCCTTCGGGGTCACCTCCGGAAATTTTATTGGCTTCGTTGTTAGTTATCGAGGCATCGAGATAAACCCAGAGAAGATCAAGGCCATCAGTCAGATTCCTCCCACAAATAATATTCGAGAGCTGAGAGGCCTTCGAGGCCACTTAGACTATATACGCCGATTCATTGCGAATCTGGCCGACAAGTGTAATCCCTTCTCTAAGCTCATGAAGAATGGCACGGCCTATGAATGGGACGAAGAGTGTTAGATCTCATTTGAGGAAATCATGCAGTATCTGCTCCATCCTCCGGTCTTGATGCCACTCATTTCCGGAAAGCCACTAGTCCTTTACGTGACTGCCCTGGAGTAATCCCTCGGCACACTTCTAGCCCATAAGAACAATGAGAGAACAGAGAATACCCTCTACTACCTTAACTGCATGCTCCTCGACGCGGAAATTAGATATTATCCAATTGAGAATAGCTTCCTGGAACTCGTATTTTCCATGCCAAAATTGGGGCACAACTTGCAGCACCACGAGGTACAGTTGGTCTCTCGGGTAGACCTGTTGAAATGCATCCTGAACCGACCAATGCTGACCGGCCGATTGGCATGCTAGGCGGTGATCCTCCAACAGTTCGACATCAGGTTTGTACCTCAGAAGGCCATCAAAGGAGAGGCGTTGACAGACCTCTTAGCTACCCACCCAACCTTCGTGGACCAGCGATTGGATCTAGGCTTTCCTGATTAGGCAATCCTCTCAGTCGATCATGACATCCCATGCTGGTAGATTCACTTTGACGGTGCCTCCCAGAGCCCCACTTGTATAAGTCTCAACGATCCTAGGCTCAATAGTGTGGGCCTGGGTACCATCTTCATCACCCCGGAGCAAGCTGTTCTGCCGTATTCATTCCTGTTGCCAGAAGGCTACACCAACAATGAGGCAGAGTATCATGCCCATATCACTGGCCTCGAGTTGGCTCTTAATATTGATGTACCCCATCTGTAGGGGACTCCGAGCTAGTCATCAAGAAGGTCAATGGTGACTATGCTGTCAGAAAGACAGAACTCATTCCATTGCTGGACTGCACCCTCCGTCTAATGGCTAAGTTCCCCTCCTGACCAGAGGTCGTTCACATTCCCCAGTCGCAGAACAGCCGAGAAGATGCTTTGGCCAGCCTGGCCACATCACTTGCGGAGCCCGAACTGGATGACCTAATTATCCACATGGCGCACCAGAGATTCATTGCTCCTGTTATTCCAGAGGGAAATTGTGGCCCATGAGTGAACCATCTCACGACTGTTGCCCGTACTTCAGGATCCCCGGTTGCTTCAGGTGCGGTAATCGAGATAGTTCCTGACTGGAGGATGCCCTTGGTGGAATATCTCAAGCATGAAAATCTTTCGTCGGACCTAGCCAAGCGAGAGAAAATCCGACGTTGCGCGCTGCATTTCACCCTTCAGAGCGGTCCCAGCCTTGATCAGCTCCTTTATAGGCGTGGATTTGATGGTTTTCTCCTCCGTTTCCTTCAAGGAGTCAAGATCCCACAGGTCATGAAAGAAGTGCAAGCTATTTCCAGTGGCGCCTACCATGTCGGGTCGAAATTGTCCCACCAGATTTGGAGGCTGGGATACTTCTGGCCCTCCATGATCTACGACTGCATCGAGTATGCCAAGATGTGACATGCATACCAAGTTCACGCTAACTTTTTGCATCGGCCATCAGAGCCTCTCCATAAAACCAAGTATTCTTGGCCCTTTGTAGTCTAGGGGTTGGATGTCGTAGGACCTTACCCACCGGTGATGGCCCGTCAGTGTCAGTTCATCTTGACCGCTACGGATTTCTTCTCCAAGTGGGTAGAGGCAATCCCGCTCAAGGATGTCAAAGCCTGTTCTATCACTGACTTCATGAGCTCCAATATCATCTATCGATTTGGAGTACCTCACGCTATCCTCACCGATAACAGAACCAACATCCGAGTAGCCGAGCTGATGAAATTGTACGCCAAGTACAACATTCTCTCTAACCACACCTCCCACTATCATGTGCAGGCGAATGGACAGATCAAGGCATTTTACAAAACCCTCTCTAACATTCTGCAAAAGATGGTTGGTCAGAACAAGAAAAGTTGGCCGGACAAGCTCCCCAACGCCCTCTGGGCATATAGGACGACGACTCGTAACTCAACCTAGGTGACTCCGTATTACCTAGTATAGGGAGCTGAGGTTTTCCTACCCATCGAGATTCGGTTGACCTCATTACACACGGCGGTCTACGACCAACAAGCGCTAGATAGAGTAGCCTAAATCAATCTAGCCGAATTGGAAGCACTGGACGAAATTAGGATTCGTGCTTTACATAACTTGGAAAGGCATGAGAGCAGGATGGCTCGATCTTTCAATAAGAAGGTTCGCATCCGCTTCTTCCTACAAGGTGACCTGGTGCAGACCCTGAGAGCTCTAATGATTCCTGGTAGGAAACCACCCAAGTTGGATCTCAAATGGGAGGGGCCTTTCATTTCCATAAGGTCTATCCCAATGGCGCGTATTCCCTGGTGACTACGGATGGAGAGCGTGTCACTCCTCCCACCAATGCCAGGTTCTTCAAACGGTATTTTTCCTGACCCCTTGGTCCGAGTTCTAAGACCATAAAACTAAGGTCCTTACACGGTCCATCATGACGTTAAACTACATTTCCCTACATCTGGGCTCCATGGTCCGAGTTCTAGGACCTTAAAACTAAGATCCTTTCACAGTCCAGCATGACCTTAAACTACATTTTTACCAACATCTGGGCTCCTTTGTCAGAGTTCTAAGACCTTCAAACTAAGATCCTTTCACGGTCCAGCATGACCTTAAACTACATTTTTCCCTACATCTGGTCTCCTTGGTCTGAGTTCTAAGACCTTAAAACTAAGATCCTTACACGGTCCAGTATGACCTTAAACTATATTTTGCCCTACATTTGGGCTCCTTGGTCCGAGTTCTATGATCTTAAAACTAATATCCTTACACGGTCCAACATGACCATAAACTACATTTTTTCCTACATTTGGGCCCCCTTTGGTCCGAGTTCTATGACCTAAAACTAAAATCCTTACCTCGTCCCACATGATGTTAGACTATATTTCTTCCTACATGATGTTAAACTACGTCTCTAGAACTACGTGTGGATTGATTCCCATGTTTATGGGATACGTAGGACCACCTAAACACTTAGATTTTAGGTCCAGCCCTGTATCTTAGAATATCCCACGATCTCCCGGTTGCCTCAGTCTTTTGGCCTTCCCTTCCCTTGGGAATCCGCCATAATTTGGCTACTCTCAGACTGTGCCCCTCAACCCTTTCCAGTGGTCTACTAATGTGTTCGGAGTACTCTGGTCTAGGACCTGGAGTGTCAGATTTGACATAGGAAAATTTTCGTCCTCTTGTCAAGCTTCATGTTCCCCTTCATTCAGGCCCCACCATCTTTCACACCCAGAGGGACCCCCAAGAATAGCCTGGATACAACACCTAAGGGCTCTCCTACCATCATGGGCCAACACCCCCGAGGGTTTAGGGCAACAAATTGATACAAATATCGTGTCGCGAATGTGGTCAGCGGTTGATGCTCATTTGTTTTCCCCTACCTCTAGGCTAACGCGATGGGATGTTGTGTTGCGAACAAGGTCAGCAGTAATCCTCAGTAGTCACGCCGGCTTCTTCGGGCCCTGAATGTTGGTTGCATGATTCAAATTGTTTTTCTCCCCACCATGTCAAGGTGAAATCTCGACACTCCTTGTACTAACCCTTAGTACACCCCAACACGTCAGATGGACCAACCTGCGTAACGGTGTCTCTTGGGGCTCCCGCGATCTGAGCGCTAGGGTATGTTCTTGGGTTTCTTCTTTACATGTTGCGTGCAGCTTGACCCTCATCCCCATGGGGTACGAGGAGTCTCCCAGACATTGCATTTCGGGCCCAGCGTAGCTGGGAGCTTGCATCTCCTGCCCCCCCTGATTGTTGAACCCTCATAGGCCCCTTTAGCCCATGGCTCCTATGATGGTATGGGATTACGCCCTCACCTGCATCAGGTATGATTTATCGCATCGTGCGTGTTCCACCATGTCCAATCCATATGACCTTAAACTATGCCTCCATGTCTAAGCCATAAGACCTTAAACAATGCCGCCAGGTCCAAGCCATATGACCTTAAACTGTGCTGTCATGTCCAAGCCATACGACCTTAAACTGTGCTGCTAGGTCCAAGCCATATGACCTAAAACTGTGCTGCCAGGTCCAAGCCATACGACCTTAAACTATGTTGCCATTTCCAACCACATGACCATAAACTATGGTGATATCATCATGTTAAGACGCTACCTCTCAAGAACTACGTATGGATTGATTCTCATCCTTGTGAGATACGTAGGAGCGCCTAGGAACATCCCCACAGTCCCAGTCTAACTTTTCATGTTCGGTCTCTCGGCCTAAATGTGTCCCTAGGAGCACATAGTAAGCAGGGATTTTCCCCATTCACGTTGGGTTTTGGAACCGCTTTACCATGTGTCTCCCATTCCCCTTATCCTCTGGTCCGAGTTCTGAGACGTAAAACTAAGATCCTTTCCTTGGATTTCCACGACTCGGTCTCTCTTGTGGGATTGTACGGTGTGGTGTGGGATTATGTCCTCATTCAAGTCAGGTTACTCGCCGTACTGTGCCTATCTAAAGATGAAATGTGTCCCTCGTCCCACACGACGTTAAACTGTATTTTGTTCTACATGATGTTAAACTATGATTCTAGAACTACGTGTGGCTTGATTCTCATACTAATGAGATACGTAGGAATGCCCGTACATTTCGTCCTGGGTCCAGCCCCAGGGATTACCAAATCCCATCCCTCATTATTTTCGGCCCCTCGGCCCTGACTTCTTGGGAAGTGGTGTAATTGTGACATCTACCCCGAATAAGTTCGAGATGCCCCATAGTAATAATGGGAAGCGGCAGTTCTCTCGCCAGAGAGGTCCTATCTGAAAAATGGGACAATCCATGACCAGGTTGGTACGTCTGCCTAATGCGCCTCCGCCACAGTGGTGCAATTTCGGGAGTGTTGGACTCTGTTTGAACAAACCACCGCTCCACTTTCCACACTGTGCGTGCACCTTTATTCAGATCCTCATTCACTTTCATGTCCGATTGGACCCCCTAACAGTATGGATGATAGACCCACTGTCCGCCTACTGTCCTGGGCCAACATTCCAGAGGACTAGTCATGTTTGACGGGACCCCCTAACAGTATGGATGACAGATTTTAGTCCACATGCTACCACAATATAGATGATAGACCTTTGGTCCGCCTATTGTATCAGTATGGATGATAGGCCTATATTTGGCCTGCTGTCCTTGGCCAAAATTCCGGAAGACTGACCGGTGATATTTGAGTTAGGCCCCGTTTTGCGAACATGGTCAGTGGTCAGTCGTCATTTATTGTCCCCATTCCAGGCCACCATGATATGGATGCTACATTTCTGCCACGGTTAACAGTTATCCTCCATCGTCGCACCCCAGAGTGTTTCGAATTCAGGTAGCGTGATTCACCTTTCCCTTCCATCTCTCTATGTTCAGATGGATTTCAATTCCCCCGGTATTTACCTGCTCGTGTGTCAGAGCACATTGAGAAGGTGATATATCAATCAGTCTGTGGTCTTCTCCTCAGAAATCTAGGCCCCATTCCGGATGTTTGAAGCTTGGTTAATGCCCCACAGTTGGAAGAAATGACAACACGAGTATCCTTTTCTTCTCGTGTTGGGTGTGACCCACATGAGCTTAGGGGTGGGTTTTTATTCATTTTAGAATTATGGTTGAGCATATTAAACCAAGGGTAAAAATGAATGGATTTGTCCATGTATAGGATTGATATGATGATCAGTACAAGCAAAAGGTTCATGATATGGCTGAAACAAATCCCTTAAGGATCAGCGTGCTGGATCGATCCTTCCAATGCTTCTACCCTTTGGCTAGTAGCCTCTAGGACTGCTTCTTTCTCCTTGAAGACTCTCTCTTCATCAGCAGCCGTAGAGCGCAGCTCGCCAACTCTGGCCTGTGCCTGCGCCCGCTCAGTTTGAAGTACAACCATCAACTGACTCGCCTCCGTTAGTTGCTCTTGGGCGTCAGCCAGCTGGGCCGTCAGTTGTTCCACGAGTTCAGAGCACGTCGCAATGAAGGCCTCATTATCTACTGCCTGCCCTGCGAGGTGCTGGACCTCCAGCTCCGCCCTCAGCAATGCTCGGGCGTTCGCTGATCTTTCACGACACTGGGAAACGTTGGTGCGCCGGCTGCTCTCGCGTATCTTTTCGGCCAAGTAATCACGGACCATCAGATGAAGGCGTTGAGTGTCAGCCCCTCCGGCGCACAAGAAGCGCAGCCAGGTCTAGAGTGATCCCATATGCCTCATCCAATCCTAATAGGGCTAACTGAGAAAGCATTGGATACACTTCCACCCATTACGCCATGTCATCTGGCTCTCCTCGGCCGCTTCTGAGTCCGAGTCTTCTACCTCCTTGGGATCAGCAGGCCGGTACAAAGGAAAGGCAGCCAGCAGGTCGGCGTCAGGATCTGCCTCAGGGATGTCTTCATGAGGAATATGATCCTCCATGTCCGTGCGACCTTCCTCTCTTGCCCCAATAGCGACAGTGCCTCCGTCAGCTTCCAGCCTCGCTTCAAGGATATTGCCACTGATGTCCGCCGTCCCATGTTCACCAATTGATGGGGCCGACTCAGTGCGGGGAGCATGTTCTAGACGAGGTGGTATGTCTGCCACTGGTTAGCTCACGGACGGCCCGGGCTCCGTAGCCTGACGATCCTCCAATGTTGAGATCACTGCGCAAGGAGTACGCTGATTAGTTGGGATCTTTTGATAACAAGTTCCAGTAGTGAAGCGTGACACTTACAGGAATCCAGAGCATCGTCCTCCAGTATTCCGGCTGCTGTAGGAACCGCCATGATGGGAGACCCCTCTGTACTTGTCAATTCAATGATGGGTGTTGGATCCCCATCATGTCCCATCAGTTCCCTTCCTCCCTCCTCCAGTGGGGATGCCTGACCAAAACTTAGGCGCTCATGAGTGAGGTAGAGAGATGGGTTGGAAATTGAAAAGGATAATGGACGAAGAAGGGAAATGAATGAGGATAGAGACAAACCTCGAGTATCTCAGTTATGTCGAGATCAGAGCCGACAATCTCACCTCTCTCCCAGAGACTCCCTTGGTAGGTCGCCCCCTGTGACCCCTCACCTTTGGGTTCTTCTTCTTCATTATCTTATCCTACACCTTCTTCTTCTCTGGTATCCTCATCCCCCTCCGACTCCTCGTCACTCTCGCCTTCTCCCAGCGGCATCACTTCCGGATCATGCTCCTGGCCGAGCATCACATTCACTAGGAAAGCTGGCTCCGCACGCCGACCCCTTTGGCACGCGTATCTGTTCATGGCCATCAGATAAGCATGTCGCTAATGGAAGTTTACCTGGTTGGTAACTTGAACGAGCCCGACCTTTGGCAGCTGGATCCCGTTTTGCATTATCTTCTGCCAGACAGCTTCAACACTCAGTGATTACCGTAGGGTCATCCAAGCCGACCACTGTGCTGTGAAAATTGAATCATGGGAAGGTTCGAGCAGGTACCTTATCTGCTTCCCGGGCAGCTCCATGGCCACCTCATGTGTCCCCCCCACAGGCAACGAGGTCGTGACGGCACCGTGTGATGTTCCCGCTGCTGAGGTCCCGGCCTGCGCAGGCCACGCTGCCTGATGCACCCTTGGTTCCCCCCTTCCAGCAACACCTTGTCTGCTCCCTCATCACGCAGTTTCCACGCAGGTATTCGCGAGCCATCAGAATGGCTTGCGTAAATGCCCCTCAGGGTATGTAACGGTCCAGTTCTCGGCATACTTAGTTGCTAGGACAGCGTCAACCCTGGTGGGAGGAAGAGTAATGACATCGCTATAGCCGAAAGTGGTAAACATCAACCACATCTGGCACATAATGCATGGATTCTTCTCCTACCAGAAATCCCTTAATAACTTCTTCGGCATTCATTGGAGGCACCTGAATTTCATGGAGAATCGGGATGGATCGTAAGGCTCGCAGATCACCTTCTCGTTGATCCGGGCCATGAGAACCCCGCCTTGAATGCTCTGGAAATACTCCTGCTGCTCTAGTGAGCCTCACCCATTGTCCATCATCTGTCCGACCGGGTGGGGAACGGGCTAAAGTGGAAGTTGGTGTGGTTACCAATGCGGATTCTCACGCCCTCCTCATTGAGCATCAACAGTGCCAGCACGGAGATGTTCAGCAGGGACGGTCGCAGGCCATTGCCCGGAGGACGGATGGCGTTTGGGAATGTGTACCTACCGAGATGAGCCGCCACCCAGCCATGGAAGATCTTGAAGGGTCCACATGCTCTCCGGGGTGACCCCCCTCTTGAGATGCATCCCATGATGGAATACATCTTGGCCAGAATGGGGACCCCTAAGTTGAACCGTTTTTTTGGCGTCCATGGTGCCCGCCATCACCAGTGTTGTTGGACGGATGCCCATCCTCGCGTCCCGCACCGGCAGGAGACACCCGCTCAGGAAGGTGGTGAGGAACCCTCCGTACAAAACGTTCAGGTCCTGGGTCTCAATGACACGGTAGCCCCAAGATTGGTATTGCCCTGCCTCCAGGGTCCTCCAGTATGACCCATCCCTGCTCCACTGAGCCGTGGTTGGGCACCGTTTACCCCGTCTCGGCATCATGATAGTCAGATCCTTCTTGAGGAACAGGCTTAACCAGCCCTTGTAGGCAATGTCCTTCAAGAAGTCCTTGACCCCCAGCCTCTCTCTGGCTAGCTCCAGCAGGTGCCACATCAGCATGGGCGTCCCTGACCTATCTTCCCAGGTTTTCTTTGGAGGAACGAACTCGTTGTATTGGTAGCCCTCCAGTGGGATACCTCCGATGCAGTGAACGTCCCAGAGACTAATGACAACTTTCCCATGGTGAAGGTGGAATGTGTTGGTATCAGGAGACCACTGGGTGAATAGCTCTGGCCCGAGCTCAGGTTGACGGTGGAAGTGGAACTGCGACGTCCATACTGCCTCGAACATGCCAATATGCCGCAGTTCATCCCCAAACTGGTCGCATGTATGGCGAACCCAAAACGCCCAGGACCACTCGCTGGGGAAGTTTCCCCCGGACCGCAGGTCCCAATCCTTCAGCCAGCCCTACGTGTCGTCTGTGACGCTCTGACAGAACGTAAACGCGTAGAGGGCCGGGGAATTCTCTGCTACATGCTCGTCCCCGGTAATGGTCCTGGTCCTCAGGTTCAGGACATATACGTCTGTATGTCTGGTTTCCCTGTCAGGATGGTCATTGTTGGTGATGTTGTAGCGAGGAATATCGTCCTCCCAGGTCACCCATGACCGCGGTGTGTCCACCTCGAAGCCCGACAGGGGCATCTCCTCCAGGATGCCGAAGTTCCGGAGAGGGAGGTTGTCAGACAGGGGATACATATTCTGGGATGGAGTCAGAAGATTGAACAAGGTCAGGTTGTTGGAAAAGATCACCTTGGTGCCATAAAACTCCTTGTTTTCCACTATTTCAGTCCTACGAGCGGCGACTTCCCCCTAATCAACTCGGTTTTCGGCCATCTCGAATATTTTAGGAGTTGCAGAAATCAGGATGTAGTGCACGGAATCAGAGAGTGCTGCGTGAAATCTGAAGTGGTGGCGTGAAATCTAGGATTTGGGCGCGCAATCGGCACTCTAGGCAGGAAATATCCCGAGTAGGCGTGCAAGGGAAGCCAATATTCGGAAGGAATTACGCGCTGCCAGAGCATTTTTCTGCATAGCCGCGGGAGAAATTTCATGCATGAGAGCGGTAAGCCTATTTCATGGAAAATCTTGAGTATGGATTCAGGACCCAACGCCCCTTTTTATAGGCAAGGCCAGGGTTCCATGCCACGCGGAAAGAGAATTCCGCGCGGATCCTTCAGTTTGTGCGCCACGTTGGGTTTTTGCACGCTCAATGCCCAGAGAGGCCCTGCTTCGGCGTTTCCCTCAGAATCCGACCGTTGCGACCTCTCGCCGATCCAATTCTGAGGGGGGGGGGCATTTGTAGACGACGAAAAAGTCCGTAACTCATAGAGGAAGTTTTGAAATGACAAAGCGAAGTCATATTCAGAATCAGTGGCCCGATCCGGAGTTCCAGGAAGTGGTGCACGAAATAAAGGAGGACTTGCACGAAATAATGCTGTGCGCGCGAAGCATCCCCAGGATTCACGTAATCGAGCCTGTGGTGCACGCAAGTTTTCATGCCCCGGTTCCGCGCGGTGAAGATTTGCTCGCCGATGGTTCCCAGCGCAGAATATTTCACGCGCCGCTTGGATTTCGCGCCGGCCGATGCCTATAAATAGAAGGCGACCCCAAACGGTTTGGGGTTGTGGAATTCAGAACGGCTCCCATGAGCGCAATTAGGACTCCCTCACGCGCAAGAAGACTTCCATGTGATTCCTCTTTTCGTGCAACCTTGCCCTGGGGTTCGCCGTTCCGCACAACTCCACTGGCTTAAGTGAATTCTCCCAATCCTCCGGGTTCTTCCCTTGCACTCAATAACTGCCCCGTGCGCGCAATCCCCTTCTGTGTACGCAATCCCAATCCATTGCACGCAATCACCTATCCGCGCAATCCTCTGGTCCTATTGCGCGCCATCCTGGTGTTTTTCATGCAACCCATCTCTTTGCGAGCAACACCTAGGACCCTTTACCTTGACGCCCCTTGGCTTCCTCTCTACGACGGCACCTGATGTCTTCCTTGCCGGGCATGCGTGCCATGCGTTGTTTTCCCGTACGGCCTTCCAGGCTCGTACGAAGTAACCTCAAGGTCCCATTGGTGGTGTTTCCCATTGCGTTGCTTTGCCTTATGTTTCTCCGCATAAGCATGCTAACCGCTATTGCTTCTTCGCATAGCCACGCTAACGTGGACCCCTCAATGGTTCGCCCTGCGGCCCCCCCTTCACTATGACTTTGCCGATGCCTTCCCTCCCACAAGGGGTAGAGGGCGTTGGGCATGTAAGCCCTAGGGGTGTGGAGCGAACCCACCTTATCCAAGCTGTAAGACCTTAAACTGCTAATCACCTCGTCCTTAACACATTATGTTAAACTGTGTTCTGACCCCATGCTTCGCACGCAGGGTCCCCCCAGCTCGGACAATTTTTTATGCCCACTCGTCTCCATGGGAATGGATTCTTCCTCACATGGAATGAGATCCTCCTTGTCGGAGGGGAGTTTGTCCTCGGGGGAAGGACTGCCTCAGCGCGTAATCCCCTAGCCTCTCTTATGGAAGGTTTCACCCATGCACTTCCGTACTTCCCCCCTGCCAAGGCCATTGGAGTCCCTTTCCCACTGCCCTTTGTCACACCATGGGCCTCCATCCTAGAGTATACCCTGGCACCCAGGGCCGCTAACCACGCGTAAGCCCCTGTTTCCTCCTTGGGCCGCTCAACGCGTAATCCCCTTCCCGCTTCTCATGGACGCACCCTTTCCGACGTGATCGTCTGGTCCCTGCTGCATCTTGTTTCTCACACTGAGCATGACTCATGTTGGCTTAGAGCACGCCTCGACCATGACATCCTCCTATAGGTCGTCTCAACGCGTAAGCCCTATACCAGCGAACTACGTGGACTTTGATCCATGCTAACGCATGGTACGTAGAAAGCCTCCACGAGGTTCAAGCCCACCACCCGGTCGTTCCGACCTCCCCACATCGATTCCCCGACCACCATGGGCCGCCTTAGAGCGTAATACCCAAATTCCCTCGTCCCTCATGACGTTAAACTATATCTCATCCTGCATGATGTTAAACTGTATGCCCTGAACTATGTGGACATTGATCTGTGCTAACGCATGGTACGTAGGAAGCCTCCACGAGGTTCAATCCCATCACTCAGTTGTTACAACCCCTTCGCGCGGTTCACCAACACCATTATGGGCCGCCTCAGAGCGTAAGCCCCATACCTCACACCCACGTCTCATCCTGACCTCCCCCTCGATCCCACTTTCCATGGGAAGCTCATGCCCTAGCCCGGAGAACTTACTTCCTCAAGGATCTAATCCATGCGTTCATTCTCACGGGTTGCCTCTTCAGGTGTCCCACCATACCACCGAACTACACGGACATTGATTCCCTACCATGGGGATACGTAGGAAGCCTCCATGAGGTTCAAGCCCATCACTCCATCACCCATCCTGATCCTTACCCAGGCCGCCACATCCCTGTGAGATCATGCCACCCCATTCCACTCCATGGTATCCGGGAAGCTGCCCACGTGCTAGACCCAACATCGGTGTTCTCCCTAGGGGGTCCTTCAGTCCGATCTGTCCTCGCAAGACGTTAAACTTGCGGTAAACCCCGTGTTAAACATGGGAAGCGGAGGAAAATATCAGATGATACACAATTCCCCACGTTTGATGTGGGATGCCTCGGGCTTCCGCGCCCTCATGAAGCCCTATAATAAGGGACAGAAGATAGACATGCTAATCCCCAGTATCAAGACATGCCAACGACACCCCAACGTGACCATTCTCCTCACCAACGGTTGCTTCCCTGACAAGACCCCTTGGAGCGTCTCGATGGAAGGAGCGTAATTAACTGGCATCTATGCAGATATGATGCTGGGAACGAGCTTCACGAACCCGTCTTAAATATATGAGGGAGACCTGGAGTAGGTGACGAGCTTCGAGGAGGAATCCATGGAAGGAAGAACCGACATCCCATCATCCCAGTTTCGATCAAGGAGCAGACGTCTCTGAACAAGGAACGGATGCCACCCGCCATTGGAAAGCCGGAATGCAGGGCAAAAAGCTGCACGTCCTCCCATGCATGATGGAAACACACGCGCGCCCCGATGTAAAAGCATCAAAAACAACTTTGTTGTAATAAAAACCCACAAATTAACTGAAATATTTATCTTTAATGTTCTATATAATAATTCATCCTCATACCATGTAACAAAATTATATAAATGAAAAATAACTCCTATATATTATCATAAATTATATGAGAATTAAATTATGGAGACTTAAATCCATTCCACATGAACACCATTACTTAAGAACAAATGAACCGATTATGAAAATAAATAGAACGAACACTACAGAACGAAAAAATTCAATATAATAACATATCAATAAGGGAATAAATGAACTAAAAAGAATAATGATAAACTAATACATGTCTAATAGGCTCTTAAATAAGTTATTAATAAGTATACTTTCATATTTTAGGACCTTATGTTCATGAGTGGAACACATTCGTGTTTAAGGTAAGGGGTTTCTTCATCTCACATCAATTTTTGTGAGATTTTATGTATTATCTTCTATAACTTGTGTATGTTGTATGTATAATACCCATTGATTTAACATATCATTAATATATTTATTTTCATGGTATTCAATTTTACATTTTAATATTATTAATTTTAGGGCATACAAATTGATTGATTACAAAGTGGTAAGGGTTTTTCCACCCGAACGTCCATTTTCAATTGGGTTACTTTTATTGTCTAATTACCTCAATGAAACTATTGTGTATTATTATGTACTCCTCATAAATTATGTGTTAGTGTTTTTTGGATGTTCACTAACCATAATCATTCCTTATTTTATTGATAGTTACATGTTTTCAAAGTAACATTCAAAATAGTTTCTAAAATAAAAAACCTGATACACGGGATATTTTCAAATATTTCAACTATTTTCAAGTGTACTCAAAAAATAGTTTTATGCAACCATTAGTTTTATAAAAACACTCATTTTACCATGAAAAATAGTCTTGGATAATTTCAAGATCTAATATAAAAATGTTCCTTTCCACTATAAAATACACTTTTTTTACATTCCTTTAAATTCTCTAAAATGTTTTATTAATAAAGAATATTATGAACTCTTTTTACATGATATCACTTTAGTTGGAAATCATTTATGCATAAAATATAATTTCAATTTCCTAGTATTTAATTTTTTGGTATATTCATTTTTAAAATAGAATTTCATTGAAAATATAAATGAATTTCCAAAATAACACTTCATTCCAAAATAATAAAGGATTTTTCTCATCTCGCATTAACTTTTATGAGATATATTCATTGTTTAACACATAATTAATTTATGTGTTGTATGTAATACCCTATTTTATATCATATAAAGTGTCTCTTTATTCTCATGATATTCTAAGGTATTATTATTTTAAATTTTCAAGGTGCAACGAGACACTTTGAAATGTTTAAGGTTTATTTCTTTAATATTTTTTCGATGGTCTCATTTTAAAGTATCTTTATTAATGTAACACCCATTATTGAATTCATATCCTCAAATATATACTGATTTTTAGAATGAATATAGTACTTGTTCTAAATCTATGTATAAATAACGGTTTGGACATGCAGTGGTGGCTAGGGGCCCGCTATAGACCCTTTATGCATCGACTGGTCTCATGAGACAAATCAGTTGGCGACAAACCCTTTGAGTTTGTTCTGAAAAAGTACAATGGGTTTATTCCCACAAACATAATCCATTTCGACTATATTGTGGTATAATGTGCCAGATACATGATGCCCAATTAATAATAATTCTCTTTATTCATTTTCTGTTATTATTATCGATGAGTTTTTCACTATGAAAAAACCTATGAATGAAGTTTCATTCTCATTTTATTAAAGCCACATGTTCCTCATTTACTCACCATGCCATATTGAATATTCCTAATTGTTTATGAAAAAGTTATTATTGACTCTTGACTCAAATATTTGTAACCCTTACTAAGAATTTTATCTCACCCCTTTCATTTGATTACCTTCAATAGGTTATGAAGGGGACAATATTTATTAAGTACCTAGGGATTCAGTCTATTAGTTTTTGTTATGTGTTGTATTTTGTTACCTTTCTCAATGTCATATGAGTTACATATATGTATCTAGTTTATTCAATACTACTAAAATACTCGGTCTTCGGGATTTGTTTCTTTGTAATCATTCCAATGTAATTAGTAATGCACTGGCTACGTTCTAGAGGGGTTGAGGCATTACAGTTGGTATGAGAAGATCTTAATTAAAAACCTTAGGAACTAGATTTAGAAAACATATGTTAGGAGAAATGCCCTAAGATGGTCTTTGAGGATAAACAAACAAGAGCATCCTAGAATTCTGTTAATAATATATTAAGTGTTTATTTAAAGAAAATACATCTCTGTCTTGATATAAACAAGTATATGTGGCTATGGAACAGATGTACCTAGGAGTAAAAACTCTGACAAGGAGTTTCAGGCTTGACTCGGGGTATCCGGGTACACTACAATAGGCCTTTCTACACTATTGGTTTGACACTCCCAGGGGATATTATTATGATAATTAACATTTCATTTACCTACCAATTAGAGGGATTTATGTCCCTAATGTAACCAAAGAATATGGTTCTAGGATTTATGATGCATAAATTTATGCTTTGTGCTATACCATTTTTAGAGTTATAGAGAGTCCAAAATTTTATGTGCAAATATATAATATGAAATGGATTAGATATGGCTCCTAACATAATGATTGTGAGCTTCACTGATACATAAGATGCAATGAGTAATAAAGATCATATCTCTAATGGCCTTAATCCATCAGTTCATAGAAATATTATCTCCCATGTGTCCTCATCATATGATGAAATAATATCATGTGTTAATAAGGTATGAAAATAATTCTCTGAGTCCTATGGATTTTATGGGAAGAAAAATAATAAGAGGATGAGAGAGTGGTATGGGGATAAAGGGAAGAAGGGAAAGAAGTGTTTTCCCACATGTGATAACTATGGAAAAAATCACTCTTGTAAATGCTTAAATGGAATGGTTATTTGATACAAGTGTAGAGAAAAAGAACACCAAGATCATGATTACAAGGGTTAAGAAAATGGTTTCCAATGTATGATTCTTCAATTGTAAGTAGATGGGACACTATGAGAACCAATTACCTAATTGTCTAAAGAATATACCCCAAATGATGATTTTGGATAATGATAAAGTTATCGTGTTCCCACAGATGATGTAGAATGATTAATATGCATAGTCAAGAATCATTCCATTTGTATATTTTATCAGAAATTTACTGGTTGTATGAAATATGAGATATATAAGGATTGTACTATAATACTTTTTCATTAAGGATTTGAGGTCATATGTTGAATGGTACAAAAAAAGTGATTCAGTGAAAGCTAATTTTTTAGAAAAGAAAATGATTGAGGGAAATAAAACCAATAATATATTTCATATGTTGAGATAATGATGAAGAAATGATTGATTTGGATAATTAATGACAAATTAGTTACTGATTACTAACTTTTAGAGAAGTGGTATATGTTATCATCAATGAAGATTACATCACATTTGGATTTAAGAAATATATCCAATAACTTGTATCTTACTTATGGAATATGGAAGAATGCATGTTTCCAATATAGTTTTTATAGTAATTAAAGGTATTAAAATATTTACCGAGGATAAATGACGAAGTTAATCAATTGTATGGAATGTGAATTTTAGAGCTACTTTTTGTTTATTAAGGGTTAATGATAAGTTCATCTTAGAAATTTAGTGTAACTAATTGTAATGTGTAGAATCATTTTATTTTGGAATTTTCATAACCATTTATGAAATGGTTTACGTTGATAATTGTTTGAGCTTTTAGAGGTAAATTTATTGCTTCACTAAATGGTGTAACCAATTATATGTGATGAGTTATAGATAGTAAAACTACAATAAAATGATTATTTTATATATAGAAATGTATATTTTTACTCTTATAGAGTGGAATAATTCCTCAAATCAAGGAAAATAGTCTTAAATAAAATGTTTCTCTATTATCATAATCATTGATAATTCATATTTTAGTTTATAGTTTTGTAGTAATCAACATTCATCTGAACATGTCATCTATCATGTTCCGTCAAAACTTCATTGTTAGAATATTCTTCCATGTCCAGTTTTTTTTCTTCCAACTAATGTCACCTCATTCGAAAGAATAATTTTGGGGGTGACAACCTCATCTCCATTAACATTTTTTGGAGTATATTTTATTAACATTATTTCCAAAGTTGTTTTTCATAAGGGAATGTTAAAGTATCAACTCTTAACTTTTGATGTTCAATTTCAAATTTTGAGGATGCATGTTTTGTAAGGAGGGGATAATGTAACACCCCAGAAATTTACAAATAGATTTATTATAAAATTCATGGATCATTGAGTCTCTACAAACACCATTTTTTATAACCTATCCATGTAAACATTATTTTTTCACTTCATTGATGTGAATTTTGAAAATCTGACAAACATGATTGCAATTAGTAAGTTATTTGGTTCCTATAAGAAAAACACAATTTTTTTGAATAGTAAACTACCCATATGTATAATAACATACCTTTATGAATAGTGATATACCAAAATTAATAGTAACCTTACCTGTGATAATATATAAATAATATTCAATTTGGAGTACGATATACCTATGTTTTGGAATAAGTAAATATATGTTTTAAAACTGTTTTTTAGTATAAATTATAAGTTTAATTAAATTTTAAATTAATCATATTTAGAAAAATATTTTTGAAAAATGAACTTGATTTTTAGATTATACATGAAAAACATATTGGGGTTAATTTTATGGATTTTTTTGAAATACTTGAATTTTTTGATGAATAGTGAAATACCATAATTTACAAAATAATCAAATTACAATAATTATAGAGTCATGTATGATGGTCTACTGGTGTAAGACCAATTTATTCGGATTCATATGATAAAATTAATATTCTTGGACATGGAAGACTGACCATTCCTTGTATCTTAGAGAAATGACAAATTAATGAATATAAAATTGAGAGATCCCCTCTCCCCTCCAATATAAAACCCCACATCACTCCATCACTTCACTCAACTCAACCCCTGTGCCTTCCCAAAATTCTTACCAAATATTCCCCAAAACTCTTCTAACATTTCCAGAAAGCATTTATCTCATAAAAAGACCCAAACCTCTCCATTAAAGAGGCTCTCAAGGATGTTTGATTCAAGAGGTAAATTCCTCTTTTCAATTCATTGTCTTTCCATTAAAGTTTATTTGTTTTCTTTTTCTTTTATTACCTATACTAATCTGAATGTTGTGATTACTCAAGTAACTTACATGTACTAGAATTTTTTCATGATTGTGGAATAATTTATCATCATCTCTTCTTTTTATCTTCTTTTATACTAGTAGTAAGAACAACATGCGAGATGTGTCAATTTACCACATTCAAGGATAATGGGATTTCGATTTCTATTATCATTCTCAATTATGGTTATGAAACCATTATTGTTATGGTTGAACCAGATTATTATATATGTAATATGACCTATTTAGGGTTCTGTAATCACATTTTTCAAATGTTATTAAGATATAATGAAAAATGAGTTCATTGTAATCAAAACCCACAAATTAGCTGAAATAGTTATCATTGAAGTTTTTTATAATAATTCATCCTCATGCAATGTAAACAAATTATATAAATGAAAAATAACACCTATAGATGATCATAAATAATATGAGAATATAATTTTAGATATTTACATCCATTCCATATGAACTCCATTACTTAAGAACAAGGTAACTGATTATGAAAATAAATAAAACGAACACTGGGGGACGACGAAATTCAATTTACTAACTTATTAATAAGGGCATAAATGAACTATATAAATTATGATAAACTAAATAAAAGTCTAATAGGTTCTGAAGTAATTTATTAATATGTATAATTTCATATTCCAAGACCATAAGTTCAAGAGAGGAACACATTCGGACTTAAGGTAAGGGGTTTCTTCATCTCACTTCCATTTTTGTGAGATTTTCCATAATCACTACTATTACTTGTGTATGTTGTACGTATAATTACCATTGATGTTAAATATCATGAATATATTTATTTTTATGGTATTCAATGTATCATTTTAATATTATTAAATTGGGTCATATGAACCGATTGATTACAATGTGGTAAGGGTTTTCCACCCGAACCTCCATTTTCATTCAGGTTATTTTAATAGTCTAATTACCTCAATAAAACTCTTGTGTATTATTATGTACTCCTAATTAATTATATGTTAGTGATATATATATACATATATGTTAACCTGTAAGAATCATTCACTGTTTTATGGATAGTTACATGTTTCAAAAGGAACATTCAAAATTGTTTCCGATATACAAAACCAGATTCATGGGATATTTTCAAATTCATAACTATTTTCAAGTGTACTCAAAAATCTATTTTAATCCACTAATATTTTTATAAGAACACTTTTTTATTATGAAAATTTATATTGGATTATTTCTAGATTTATGAGAACAAATGTTCATGTCCACTTTAAAATTCCCTTTAATGCTTTTCATTAAATGCAATAAAATATTTATTTTATAAAGAATCTTAAGAACTATTTTTACATGATTTCACATGAGTGAGACATTATTTATGACTATTATATAATTTCAATGTCCATGTATTTTATTTTATGGGATATTCATGTTTAAAATGGGAGTTCACGGAAAATAAAAATAATTTTCCAAAAGAATAGTTCTTTCCAATGTATAAAATGATTTTTCTCATCTCACATTAACTTTTTTTGAGATATATTCATTGTTCACTAGTTACTTAATTCTTGTGGTGTATGTACTGGAATTTTTTATATCATATCATAAGTCTCCTAATTCTCATTATATTCTAAGGGATTTTTATTTGAATGTTTTAAGGTGGTATGAGACACTCTGAAATGTTAAAAGATTATTTCCTCATGAATTGTTCAATGGTCTCATTTAAAATTGTCTTTATTATTATAACATCATTTGATGAATCTGTATCATCAAATATATACAGATATTGAGAAGTAATATTGTACTTGTATTAAATATATTTATAAATAATGCTTTGGATATGCAGCGGTTGGTGGGGCCCACAATAGCCCCTTGATGCATCGACAGGTCTCATGAGACAATTCTGTTGGTGACAAACCCTTTGAGTTTATTTCGAAAAATTATATGGGTTTATACCCACAGACATAAACCGTTTTTACAGTATTATGGTATCATGTTCTAGATTCAGAAAGACCATTTAATAAAAATTCTCTTTATTCATTTTCAGTTATTATTATTGATGAGATTTTCACTATGAAAAAACCTATGGATGAAGTTTTACTCTCAGTTTATTAATGCCACGTGTTCCTCATTTACTCAACATGCCATATTGGCTATTACTAATTGTTCATGATTCAGTTATTATTGATTCATGATTTCACTAATTTTAACCCTGACTGGGCATTTGAGCTCACCCCATTCATTTGTTTTCCTTAAACAAGTTATGAAGAAGAGACTATTTATTGAGATCCCATGGATTTAGTCTATTAGTTTTTTATCTGTTTTATTTTTTTTACCTTTCCCAATGTAATATGAGTTACATGTATGTATCTCATTTCATCAAGCCTACTAAACTACTCGGTCCTTCATGATTTGATTCCTTGTAATCATTCCAATGTAATTAATAATGCACCGGCTCAATTATAGATGGGTCAGGGAATTACAATATTTTTAGTAAAGGAAAGCTAAGTTCACAGTAAATTAGACATTATGAATTCACAGAGAAAGTTGGACCAATTTTCTATCGAGCATTTTTTCCTCTGATCCTATCTAAGGTAGACATTGTTTTTTCCTATTTATTTTTTATGAATGTATATTCTAGCATCATATCATGTCTTGATCTTAGAATAAGTTCTGGTAGCATAGAACCTCACTTATGGTTTTTTTGGAGAAATGAAATGTTTGAAGAAGAAGAATGAGAATAGGAAAATTATATGAGGTAGAGGTATCCTCAACAATAGAACAAAACCAATGCCATTAAGGATGTTCTCTAAGAGAATAGTTCAAGAGGTGAAATACTCTTTCTTTTTCTTTTATTTTTATTTTATTTAATTTTCTTTTATTATTATCTCTTAAAATCCATTTGTTAATGATGAATGCAAACAAAGGTATCTTACATATGATATAATATTATCATCTTCTTGGAAAAATTCTTCATCAAAATCCTTCTTCCATTTTGTTCTACAAATGAGAACATCGTCTAAGATGTGTCGATTTACCTCTATCGTGGATGATACACTTTGATTTTCTATTAACACCTTCATGTAAGGTTATAAAACCATTATTATGGATAAATAATATTTTAATTATACATATTATAATTTATATAATTCCATTGATCCCAAATATAAACATGATATTAAATGAGAATATTTATGGTCATGACGGTCGTAACAAACCACCAAATAAATTAAATCATTTTCATTGATATTTTATCTAATGAATCATACTATTATCAAAAAAATTTAAATTGTAACATTTATTATTATATAAAAATATCAACACAATTTCATTCCACTTCTTCAGTTTTTATTCAACTAAAAAAATCCACAATAAACAAACCATGGAAACCACGAAATAAATATACCCAAAACAATAAAAAAATATTATTATTGAATGGGTGGAAAGATGTTATTAAAAGATAATATAAGGTATTATATATATTAATATATTTGTTTAATATATTAATAAAAATATTTAAACCATTATAGAGGAGGTTTTAACACATTTTATGTAAGATGGCATCAAGGTAAGGGACTTTTCAATAAAAATAATCATTTAAATTCATATTTTTAGAAAACACAAAAGTAATGTTTTTATAATGATTGTATTAATTTTTTATGATTATTTTCAATTTAATTTCCATTTTTATGATCAGTGGTAGGTCTTATATCTCCATTAAATTCATTCGGTATGTTTATGTTGGAGTTCGACCATATGGTGACTTCAAGTGTAACTATGATGTTTACACCATAATGTAGCCATAAAGATTACATCATAAGGTATCTATAATGGATACATTATAAGCTATCTCGGTGGGTTAAAAATAATATGGTATATATAAGTGTTACATTATTATGTATGTAAGTCCCTAATTTACTTTTATAGTTTTGTGTATTTTTTCTATGTTTTTATGGAAATCTCATGTTTTCAAAAAGTATGTATATGATGATTTAAGGGTGAGAAATATATATTTATGAATATTATCTTATAGTTTTATAAGTATTCATGGTCTAATGGTTTATTTCATTCTATTTATGTCCCGTACTAAGATTTATGTTCTCATCAAATGCTTTAAAGTGTTTTTAACACTTTTTAAGGATCAGTACTATAAATGAAGAAGACGATCTGAATATTGTGAATATTTTTCCAGAAAATATTTCAATTTTTATTGAAAACCATTGTATTATTGATGAAATGGATAATTTTTTTTAATAGTATCGACTTTGTATACATGTGGATTAATATGTATGAATTATTTCCTAATTCTATTAAACTCTATACTAAAAAGATATTTGGAAATGTAATAAGTGTATTCTATATGAATTAACTAGATTATATAATGTTAACTTCTAAGTATTTATAAACAATTACTCTCATTATATTTAAATATTACCTTAAAAAATGACTTTCCCATCACTTATAAAAGGACCTAACCTCCACATTATTTATCAACAAATTATAAGGAATTATCTCAATTAAAACACTATCATCATCTCTTCTTAACACTATACCCATACCCTATAAGACATTCTCATTTTAAAATACCAATATAAGGTGCTTTAAAGTTTTACCCAAGGGGGAACATACAAAAGGATAAGTAATGATCTTAATTGAGCTCTCATAATGCCCCTCTTTTATACCATGTCAGAAAAAATATATCAAAAAAATATGATAACATTGATATTAATAATATTCTCAAACATTACTATACTAATAAAATAACTATTTCTTAATTCCTCTAAAACCATTCTAAAAATGATGGTTACTCCATGCATACTTGAGAACTACGCCTTTATAAATAATGTGCTTGATTTTTAATAACCACCTTACACGGATTATTGTAAAATAATATTTAATTGGTTGATATAATTTTTATAACATTATTATGTTTCTAAAATAGTAAACCAATTGTTATATTCCTATAATTTTATGAAAACATACACATCTTTAATTCGTCTATGCAGACAACAACCTTCATGATAATGAAATATTTTGTTTTACATATTTTATTTTATTATTAATTTATATCACATAAAATATGATTACCCACATTAAAAATATATTAATAATATTATTATTCTATACTAATGATATTAATATAAAAGAAACACTTTCTTGACCATACTCGCCAATATTTTATAGGTCGTCCTTTTTTGGGTCGGTATGACCACTTACATGAACAATCACATTTTTTATTAACGAATGAAAATGGAAACCTAATTAAATATTTTAATTGAAATTAATTATAAAATATCATTTTGTTTATTTTTATAGAGTAATTATATAAATATTTTTTTGTTATTATTCTACAACCCTTACATTTGTTAAAATTACCGAAACATGTAAATCACCAACTTCGTCCCCATAAATATGAATTAAAATATTTATGAAATAAAATTTTATAATAATAATTCCACATTAAAAAATATATTATTACAACATAGTTATTAAAAAAGATGAAATTAAAATCTATAAAATGAATTAACATCGCCATTATTAAACCAGAACTAGAAAATAATTGGAGATAATAATATTTAATGATAAAATAAATATATTAATAAATAATATATTTTCAAAAAATGAATTTATATTTTTTTTACAAATGTATATAGGTATAAATAATGTTATGAAATATGTGATCATTATAGGTATTTTTGTTACATAGGATTTTTGATCATGTTCAATTAATTATAATTTAATGTAATGGGATTATCTTAACAGAAATTTTTTTTATGAGTAATACTTATTCCACTTTGACTATAGTATTATGAGATGTTTTTAATGATTATATGTAGAAATTATAATTCTTTTTCTATTTATTTTATAGGAAATTATATTGATATATTTATTTAATCATTAATTTTAATGATATCCAACCCCATACAAAAAATCATCTTATCTTCCATCTATACATTTTCACTTAACACCAATGTTATCATTTTTATTTAGAAAAAAAATTTGTTATATCACGTGACCTTCATATTTACCTTCAAATATTTTCAAAATTAATATTTATTATTGGTATTAGTAATATTGTTTTTCAATATATGTATTTTTAGAAATACGGAAAAAATTACTTTCCCAATTAAACATTTTCTATTCCACTCCACATTTCATTTGAAAGCCTGTACTTTATTTTCCAAGGATCCATTCTTGAAGTTTATTTTTAAATGTAAATGTTCTAAAATTTGTCAATTTACTATTAGAAAATCACACTCCAATGTAACATGTAAATTAATTTTCTATGACTATATTAAAAATGTTTTAAACAATCTTTTAAAACTTCTTTCACCAGTATGAGAATCGACTGTTACAAAACTTCCATTCCTTGTTTTAAAATTGGTTTACATATTTTTTTAATAATTACTTATTCTAAAAAATATGTCAATTTTTTGTACATTTTTTTAAATTTAATACATTATTTTTTTATAAAAAATAATATTTTATTTCAGATGTGATTTTAAAGGCTTTGGTTTTAAGAGATATTTCTTTTATGTTTTAATGTATTATCAATTAATTTTGTTGATGTAATATTTTTATGATAATTTTTTATTATAGAAACCCCTTTTATATAAAGATTAACTATTTTAAGGGATGATTAATGTATTTTTTCAACGAAATCATTTTTAGGGGGATCCCATGATTTTTAAAAAGTGATATTTCTTCTTATTTTTTATGTTTATTTACCCAATGATATTGAAATTTTAATTTATATATATGAAAAAAATAATTAATTCTCATTATGTTATATAAGGGATATGTTCTTATACCACCATCCACATTTTTCCATTATATGGATTATAAAATATTACATGGATGTCTTCATGAAAATTGTAACTTTTCTGTGGTTGAATAATATGATGTTTGAAATATAAAGTATTTCATGGTCTCCAAGGAATGAAATTTATGAGGGATTATTTTGACATGGTGGGGTCTAAAAAGAAACTCCAAATCTTTGGTTGAAGGTTTAAATCCAAGGACACCCTAGAGGGTACTTAAGTTGTTATCCCTAGCCCATGAGGGTATATGGGTTGTTCTCCTTTGATTTAGATGGTACACAATTAGTATCATAATCCCAAGAGGGTAAATAATTATTATTCAAATAATAAGAGGTTATATGGATTTTTACCCATTGCCAAATACAATACAAATGTAGTAGACCTAGACCAATAATTTACATGCATTTTTAGCATAATCATGTATGGTTACACATATTGTTGTCCCAATACCAGAAAAGGTACAAGGGTTTTTATCCCATTCCCTATTTTTCATGGGAATTCGAAAAAATGAACTCGACACTTGTTTATGATTTTTTCTGGTTTTTCATATTACAAATTTGTGTGTCATAGGTTTATATTATGTCACTGTGACACATGTTTTTTTCAATTGTTTTTTAATCTTTTTTCATGATATAACTTTCATCATTTGGGATTACATGTAACATTTCATGAATGATGGAAAAATAATATTTTCAATTGTCTCTTATAATAATTTTATTCTCCCATTACTATGTTTTCTAATTTTCATATGATGTATCAATTAATGAAACGTTTTCTTATATTGATCATTTTTTCTAATCCCTTCCTTATCTTTCTGTTTCACGAATTATCAATATGAGTTTTTCTAAAAAGGTGTCTAAATATGAGTCTTTTATGGATTCTTTATGGATAAATGGTCACACATATCATTAAATAAGTTTCTTATGTAGCTAATCTTCAAATACACTAAACCATCCAATTTGGATTGTGACTATTAGCGAGATGTGATGTTTAACATATATACATGATGTAAAAAAACTTTTTATTGGATTGAATCAAATATTATTTTAGAGAATGGGTTTTAAGCACACGATCAAGGAGTGCATGTTATGGCCCCTTAATTAGTTTCAAATTAAGTTTTAGTTATCTTTTTAGGATTAGTTTAGATATTTTTGGGTATTAACATGGGGGAAAATAGTGAAAAACATATTGAAGAATCTATGTGTAGCATATCATACTATTTTTTTAATGTAAATATTCTGTGGTTTCTAATAAATGGAATTTTCATTGAGATACAGTAAATTTTATAATTATTTGAAAATTTGAACCTAGGGGTAATCACTTGAAAAATTACTGGTTGAGTATCAACACAATCTTTATTCGGTGCATGATGAGTTGGTATAAGAATACACATATAGATAAACACTCCATAACTATTTGATTTGGTAAATCACTTAATTTTTATAAACCGTTATGAGATAATTGAATATACTTAGGTAATAGAAACTAATAAGAAAATGAATATGGATAAGTAAGAGTGAATATTACTGTATGGTCTTGTGTATCGACGGGTGTTCAATTTTCATGAGAACTATCATTTTTTTATTTAGTTGATGGGTTGTACATTTATTTTGACATTAGAATTTATTTTTATGTTTGGAACCCCACAAAGTTGATGTTTTGGATGTGTAATAATGGTCAAAAATAGATGAAGTCTTTTGGTAAAGAACTAAAGGGTTGATAGGAAAGCTAGGTTATAGTATGTCCCCATTTGCTAGCATGTACTAACTCATCTGCTAGATGGTGGAGTGGGATATACCGTGGGTGACACCGGCTTTCATGTGGAAAAATAATTCAGAGAATGTCAATTCCCCTCCTCAAATTAGATTGGTAACCATTCTATGCACCCCATTATTTTTCTTCCACTATCGAGGGGGATCCATATCATTCTCCCTTATTCACCTTGATTGTGGGGGTGTTCTCAAGGGTCTTTCTCGACTCTTTGAGGTATATCAACAGAACCAGTGGTCTTTGTTGAGTCACTTATCCCTGTGTTATAATTTATCCATTCTTCTAATTATGATTTTGATTATCATTCCCATGGATCTTGGGAGAATCGACTGACTAAGATGGGGATTATATTCTTCTTAGGAAGGGGAAATCCTGGTAGGTCATCCTAGTATTTTCATTCATATTTTGGGAAAAGGATGTTACACTACCAATTTGTTTGATATTATTTCCTTAAAAAAACTCAAATACTTATCATATTAAAGAACCTTGATAGGGATTTCACCCAACAAGATTTCAAGGATCTGATGTAAATATCCCATGGGCTGTTAGTTGTGATTTCTTTGTAATGAGGATGCTGATGTTCATTTCAGTTATTATTATAATTTATAATAAATTTGAAACATTAACTGTAAATATTATAATTAAGTAATGTTAGATATTTGGATCTAGTTTGGTTCTCATATGATTTTTATGGCATGTTGATCATGTACCATCTTGGGAGATGCTTTCCAAGCCTCATCAAGAGTTTTCATGCTGTGGTAATTAGTAAAATGCTTCAAAAGAGGTATATTATCATCATTTAATTACATATATATTATTGTGTGTTACTTATGATGGATGCAATGAATTGTCACGTCCATTAGGGCATCAACCCACTTGATTAAATTAATTAAAATTTTAAATAAAATTTGAATGTATAATTAAAATGAAAACCCTTAGGTTGAAGGGGATAAAATGTTAATACCACATTTTCTATTTTAAAAACCTTGATCACCTCAGCCGCTAATGGCTGAGTCTATGTGTTTCATTGGTATGTCATGAGGTGTTTAAATGAGGTTATAGTGACTTAGTGAGACTTGTGTCAAATTATTAGTTTTCTCCTTATAGATGTATGGAGTTTCTTAATGGGAATGAAACAAGAAGTCCATACAATAACCATAACAAGTACTTATATCCAATTATATTTTCAAGGCATATTAATCATGAGTGAATTGATTGAGACCTAGTATCCCCATAGGGTGACTATCTTTTGATGTCACCCTAGTGACCCTATTAGGTACCCAGAAAACTGATCGACCTTCAACAGTTGTGTTATAGGTTTCATAGAGATGGTATGGAGTTCCATATTTAAACCTACACTAAACTTGTATGACCATGGTAGATATGGATATTGACCTCGAATTTAAGCATTTGAGAGACCCTATAAGTTAATATATGTTTTGTATATTTATATACAATTGCATTGTAAAATATACATCTTGTGATCCAAATTAAATGATTTATATTACATGACTATGAAATGGGATATGTCCTAATGTGCTCCTTATGAAATGGATTTTGAGGTTCCCCTAATACTGATGTGGTATGGATTATTATGATGATGTTTTCACCACTAGCTGAGGTATATCATGGTATCTTTATTTTATTGTATCTGAATAATTCAATTGGCTCTGGGATTCAACCATATTTCTATATAGGATAAAAAAGACACCATGAGACCCTATGAAACCTATAAAAACTGGGATCTAGCTATTCTGGCTTGGGGATTGTGATATCTTTAATTGTAATGATTTGTTTTTACTTTTTGATGCATGTTTCAACCCTATGGTACTTCATCTTAATATTTTTGATACTATATGATGGTTAGGATGCACAAGATTCTAAGGATATTTTTGTTTGGAATAGATTCATATAGATACTTCTTATTCAGTGATTTCCTAATATTAGAGTAATTCAACTTATGTTATTCATTATAGTTGGAGTTTTAAGGTGTAATAAGGATGCATGTGATTTGGATGTGGATCCATTCACAATGAGTTGTTGGTTTTCTGATCCTTAGGATTGTGGATTCCATGGTCACACAATAAAATTTGGAATTTCTATATTTTAAATTATATCAGGATATTCCCAGAGAAACCCAAGGACTGAATGAATCAAGTATTGTTAATGATTGCGATAAACCCATTAATTATAACCCATAGAGAATTGGTTACAAGGGTTGTAACATTCAATATGACATCCTATAAGACATTTTTTGGTCGGGGTAAAGTAGATAAGGTTATTTGATTTTTTTAACTGTATAATTATTCTAATCATGTTACATAGAATTATTAATTAAATTTAAATTATTATCAGGATATTTTGGTAGTTTCCTAATGAATTATGTGATCACACACTTCTAAGTCCTCTAATATATTCTGTAACTCATGAATACACTCACATTGTTTCCAAAACAGGTTTAGAAGATGCATCATTTTGATCAGACCATATAGATTAGTGTGTACACATAACATGTGAATAGGCGTGGCATGAAAATGATAATAGAGCCTCATTGGATTCATTTATATTTTTCATATTATTTATATGTTATCAGCCCAATTTGTTATCATTTTTTAAGACTTTATTCATATTCCACCCCCATATTATAATTTTTTTTGATGTTCTATTTTTCTACATGATATCATAGTTAAGTGTTTTTATAATACTCAGTGATTTATTGTATGATTTATCACTATAATATTGTGGGTATACCCTCCCCAAATAAACTTCTTATACCCCACTACTAGTCACTATACTCTAGTGTATGGATAAGTATTATTGAGGGCTTATGGTTGACAAGGCTGGGGAACTAGTTAAGTGGCCTACGGACCAGGATGATACACTATGAGATTCTATAGTTGGGTTATAAATTTTATTTATTGGTTATTTTATATAATATTATATATTTACAATCAAATTTCTAAATTTAAGAATTTTTATACCCCAACATTAATTTATGTAATGTAATTTTTAACACTCAAAGGAACCATGTTAACAATGTGAGAAGTTGAAAATGGAGTGATTATACAAATGAGAAACCAAATGGGATAGAGTGTCGTGTTAACAGACTTTTGTTTATTCTAACCTAGAAATTATGGCTTATGATTAAAATAAGAAACACAACTATCTATCATAAACTTCAGTGAACTTAAATGTAAATTCTATTGGATGTTCATGAATAAACACCAATGTGGAATAAAGAATAAACATTTTTGTGTAAAACATGAGGGAAAAAGAACACATATGAAGGAATTAGTAGAATAAGAGAATGTGTTAATCATGGAAGGATCAACCATCGATATCATCATGGTCAAGCTTGGGAGAAAAAGCTGATAAATGAAATTATTGGGAAAATTGTACACTGTATAAAATGTATGGTGTTTGGGTATTATTTAAATAAATGTTTGAATATAAGGATTAACATAAATTATAAACCTCGACAACCTCATAAATCAATGAAACATGGTATGGACTCTGAAAATACTACTATTAAAGTGTATATTCACAATTAAGTGGTGAAAGGTAATCTAATCCTCCACCGCACATTTATAAATGTTTTATTTGATTATATTTTAGACACTATAATATATATTGTAATTTTTCTAAGAGCATAAAATCACCCCCAAAATAATTTGATATGAGAGTATTTAAAAAACTTATATTTTTATGATCATTGTAACTGTAATGGCCTGGACCCTCCTGGCCCATTACTTTGCCAAAGTGAGGTTCCACCAAAACAGTGGCACCGTGAGGGTGACACCGTGACAGTGGCACCGTGAGGGTGGCACCGTGAGGGTGGCACCATGAGGGTGGCACCGTGAGGGTGGCATCGTGACAGTGGCACCGTGAGGTTGACACCGTGTCCCCTCGCCGAGCCTTTGGTTCTTCTTCGAGTACCTAACTTTTCCGCTCCCGCAACGTAAGTTTCGACGTAAATTAATTCTTTTAATCCTTTTAAAACCATTAAAATCCCATAATTAATTCCTAAAAATCCTGAGAAACCTCCGTGTGTAACTGCCCAGCCACGTGGTCAACCCATGACCCCCGCGCCATACGGATTACGTTTTCTCACCTAAACCGTCCGTGACTCTTATAAACTAAGGGTTAGCCGTGGTTTCTCCTTTCCTCGATCGTGGCTTTTCACAAATAGCTTCTGGTGCATCGGGCGCATCATTATCCACAATTTTCCACGCCTGGCCTAAGCAATGATAGATGAAGCGATTTTCGTTCAGGTGAGCCGAATCGCTATCCGTGAACTTCCTCCCCCGGCCTCAGCGTAGATCGTTGATCCAACAGGTAGGTAATTTCTCCTTCGTCTCTCTATTTTGTGTATCATTCGGGGTGGGCATGCCTTTGATTCTGTAGAATTGGATAAACCATACCTAATTAAAGATAATAAACGAATTCTTTAAATAAAGACAGGGGGGATGTGATCGTTGATGCTATCTTATATTTTGAGGCTGTTTTTTTTATGACCATCTTGTTGAATTGTGCTGGCTTATTCCTCCTGAAAATCAAGGCCGTTGGTGGTCGTTGTTTGTGCACTAATGAACCCTGTTGATATTTTAAATGGATTGATTGTAAATGTGAACTCCTACTGTGAAATTGGTTAATCACGTATATCCGGCTGAATAAATTGAAAGCACCAGTATCAATCCATTCTGTGCTAACCCCGGTCAAAATGGAATTGAAATCATGGAACATGTAAAATCTTTTAAATCTGAAAATACAGGCTCGGCCTTGCTTAGTGTTGGTGGCAGTGTTTTGGTGGTTTTCTTTTACGAGTCGATTGCTGGAGATGTGGGAGGGGACAGGATCTCCTTTTCTTTTATGCTTTTGGTGGTTATAAAACTGGGGATGGGATCCCTTGTTGGTATGGAATTGGTGGTTGTGAGTTTTAAGACCGGGTGGATACTTGTTTATATCACGAATTGGGGTGGAATCCTCTGTTGTTGAGAATCGGGTATAGGCGTTATGGTTTTTGCTTGATTGTTTACCTTTTTCGACTTATGTCTATGCCTACTAGTTTCCCAGTAGTGCTTAAACATAATCATTATTACTGAAAGTGAAATAAGAAAGGGGAAAAATGGGTTGTTAGCATGAGTCGTGACTCGGACATGAGTTCTGTTGTGATCTGTAGGCTGTCTGAAGAAAAAGCTAGCTTGGGTGAGTTCTTGTTACCTATATATATATATACTTGTAGCTTTGTGTTTCTTATTCGTGCCCCACCCAAGTTTAGAACATAGTGCCGAACACCCCCATTTCATGGGGGAGAGTGTTTTTCCCAACACTATTCTTAGTGGCTGCTTATTAGCTTCTTTTCTGCTCCCTTTCCCGGATAGCCCAAGTATCTTCAGGCAGGCTGTGATGGCCTGAGGTCCATTATTAGCCCAAGAACCCTCGGGCAGGGTAGTGTGGTGGTTGGCCAGGTGTGTGTGGCAGGTGGTTTCCCAAGTGTCTTCAGGATGAGGCCCAGGTGTCTTCGGGCATGGCAGTGGATCCTTTAGCCCAGGTGTCTTCGGGCGTGGTTGTTGTTGTTCTGGCCTAGGTGTTTGCAGGCGTGGTTACATGTGACAGTTGTTGCCCAGGAGTGTGCCGGTGAGATTTAGCAGTGGGACTGCGTGTGGTTGTGGCCCAGGTGTGTACGGGCGGGTGTGGCAGTGGGACTACGGTGAGAATGGCGGGATTGGTCTGATGCGTAGGATGTCTCAATAACCATTGAGAAAGTGGCGCGGGGTTCCCAAACATCTATGTGATCTTAATATATATATTACTTGACTTGAGTTATTTGGGGAGTGTGCCTTGGTGAGGCCTGGGGTAGATAGTTTACCTTGATAGGTGTTTAGTTTAATCCTTTTCTCACGGGACTTTAGTACGTTCCCCCACTTGTGCACGAGAGTCTTTGGTTTTCCCTACTGAGTGTACTTGTATGCTCACCCTACGTATATAAAACTGCTTTCAGGTTTCCAGGAGGACCTCGGGGATCGAGCAGGACCGTAATAGCTCGGACCTTTGGGGCAGCTGCAGTTGCTGTTTTTCATCTTTGGTACTTACCATTGTAGTCGCACTTTGTACTTTGTGGCTTTACTTTTAGAACATTCGTGTGTGAATGGTTTATTTATTTTGGTTTTACTTTTCTTTTACCTTGGTATTGTTGAGTTTCATCATCTCATCTCTCGATCTTATAAAACAAAAAGTGGTAATGCCTTCCATTTGAGAGAAATTTTTATACCCTTGCTGCTAGTCGCCACTCCAGGACCTATTGAAGGAGAGTCTCGGGGGTCATTATCTCTCCTTCAACTTAAAGAAGGAAGGGCCTGACAATCTGCTGACCCTTCCCTCCTTTTGGTGAAGGCGGGTCGTGACAAAATGGTATCAGAGGAGATGGTTGAGAGATAGGATGGAGTCTGGAGTTAGGGACAGTGAGGATTGCATGGGATGGTAAGGAAACAATGTTGGGTTACCTTGGCGCGTGAATTAGGCTAGGGATGACCGGGTAGGACACGGGATTTTAGGGCCCCCCGTGATCCGATGCAAGGACTCTGGACCTACCGAACGACCAAGTGAGGCCACACTGATTGCAGGGTAGAGACCCTAGAAAAGGTACATGCAACATAAATGACTTCTGTTCTTGTGTTTCTGGGATTCCTTGGGGATTAAGAAGAAATTAAATTTTAAGAATTTTTAATAACAATATTCTGCAGTACTTGGGCTTAGGCATTCCTTGTTTACCTTGCAGCTATGGCACCTGGAAGGCGACCACGTGTGGTACAGGCGATAGAGGCCCCAGAGACTACTTTGGCCGATCGGCAGAGAGATGATCGAGAGGAAGAGGACGACCAGTGGCAGAAGACTCTTCGAGCCTTCCAGCGATAGGCCCTCGAGAAGTATGAGGGCATCACCTCCGATATGAAGACAGAAGGCTGGCTAGAGGAGCTAGTTATATCCTTCGGCCTGATTCGAGCCCCGACCAAGTACTGGGTTCCTCTGGCCGTTATCCAGATGGGGGAGAAACATGGCAGTGGTGGATGCTCTACCTGAGGGAGAGGAGAGAGTCTGAGGTGGCTTGGGTGGATTTCGAGAGGGAGTTCCGGGCGGAGTTCCTCTCCTCAACGATGAAGGCAGAAAAGAGGCAGGAACTACTCTCCCTCCAGTAGGGGAGTATGTCCGTGAGGGAGCTAGGGATCATGTTCAAGGACCTCCTATGTTTTCCTCCGGACCACTTTCCTAACGAGGAGTCTCGGGCAAGACGTTTAGAGGAGGCACTCTGACCCTCCCTCAAGTATGTTGTTACCCCCTTCACCCTGCCGACATACTTGGTGGTCCAGAAGAAGGCCGAAGTGGTAGAGAGGATGCATGATCTAGGAGGAGTGTTGGTAGAGGGGATCTAGCTGGGACTATCAAAGGGGAAGGCCGTCAGCACCATGCCTCCAGCGTCAGGACCCTCTAGGTTCCAACACGTAGGGAGCATGCCGCAGCAGTTTCAATTTCGATCCCCCAGCCCTCGCCCTTTTCCTACGGGCCCAGGACCGCGGTGCTTCATCTGTCGGAGCTCTGGGCATCTCCGGAGTCAGTTCTCCGACCGGGTGCAGTACAGAAGTGGCAGTCATCCCCATCACCCGCCCCAGCAGTAGCTTCCATCCAGAACCTTCCAGCAGCAGCAGCAGGGACAGCGAGCTCCCGCTCCTCCGAGGGCAGACGTAGGAGGAGGAGGCCAACCTCAGGGCGCTCCACAAGGACCTTGACCAGGGCATGGTCGGGGAGGTGGCCGATAGACCAGTGGCAGGGGAGCTGGGCGTGGACAGTTTTAGGCCGCAGAGGCAGCAGTTCCAGCAGGGCCAGAGGTTGTTCGAGGTACGATCAGTCTGTTTAGCACTCTTGATTATGATTTGTTCGATACCGGAGCTTCGCACTCCTTTGTTGCACCCAGTCTAGCTCGTACCTTGGGTCTAGATGCCGAGAGACTTCCAGTGCCCCTGGTGTTGAGCACACCATTCAGAGGTCAGACCGACTTTTTTTTCATTTGTCGGGGATGTAGACTGATGTTAGGGCCACATCAGTCGGTTAGGGATATTCTTCTGCTATAGATTCATCCATATGATGTCATCCGAGGCATCGAATAGCTATTTTCTGTGTGCGTCGTCATCGACTGTTTTCAAAGAAGGGTGGTGTTCTCAGACTTGGACAGTCGGCGTGTTACCTTCACCGGTGATCGGAGTAGTCCAAGGGGAAACAGGAGAGAGGATCCTCTCCTCTTCTTGTTGACCGGGCTGATAGTGGAATCAGTATATTCTGAAATGGTGGAAGTTCCAGAGATCGTCCGTGAGTTTATGGACATCTTTCCTGAGGAGGTGAAGACTCTACCCCCTTGACGTAATATCGAGTTCAGGATAGACCTGCAGCCTGGCGCTCGTCCAATCTCGATGGCACCTTACCGGATGGCACCTTCGGAGCTACGGGAGTTGCGCATACAGATTGACGATCTGATGAAGAGGGGTTATGTTCGTCCGAGTGCGTCACTGTGGGGTGCTCCGGTCTTGTTTGCAAAGAAGGCAGATGGTGGTCTTAGGTTGTGCAAAGAATACAAGAGGTTGAATCAAGTGACGATCAAGAATCGCTACCCTCTTCTAAGGATAGACAATCCTTTCGACCAACTGAAGGGGGCAGGATGGTTCTCGAAGATCGACCTGCAGTCTGGGTACCACCAGCTGAGGGTGAAGGAGAGCGACATCCCGAAGACAACATTCAGGTGAAGGAATGGACACTTCGAGTTTGTAGTCATGCCCTTCGGTGTTACAAACGCCCCGGCTGTGTTCATGGGGCTTATAAACTCCATCTTCTGGGAGTACCTGGATCGGTTCGTGGTTATGTTAATCGACGACATCCTGGTCTACTCTAGATTATAGGAGGACCATGCAGAGCACCTGAGGACAATTTTGGAGGTCCTCCGACAGCACCAGCTCTATGGGAAGTTGTCAAAATGAATGTTCTGGACACGAGAAGTGCACTTTCTCAGACACATGGTGTCCGAGTAGGGGGTAGCAGTGGACCCATCAAAAGTTGAGGTGGTTGTTTCTTGGGAAGCACCCAAGAATGTGGCGGAAGTCCGAAGTTTCCTCGGGCTGGCAGGTTACTATCGGAGGTTCGTACCTAACTTCTCCCGAGTTGCGGCCCCTTTAATAGCTCTGACCAAGAAGGACCAGGCTTTTGTATGGAGTGAGCAGTGCCAGTCAGCCTTCAGCTATCTGAAGGAGAAGTTGGTCAGTGCGCCAGTGCTTAGATTACCAGAAGAAGGGGTGGCCTATGAGGTATTCGGTGATGCTTCAGGACAGGGCCTGGGATGCGTGTTGATGCAGCGACAAGGGGTGATCTCTTATGGATCTAGGCAGCTGTGTTCCCATGAGGGTAATTACGCCACCCATGACCTGGAGCTTGCATCGGTCATTTTTTCGCTAATGTTATGGCGGCACTACCTCATCGAGGAACGCTTTGTGGTCTTCACAGATCACAAAATCTTGATGTATATCTTCTCCCAGCGAGACTTAAACTTGCGATAGCAGAGATGGGTGGAGTTCCTCCATGATTACGACTTCATGATCTCTTATACTGAAGGCAAGGGAAATTTAGTGGCAGATGTGTTGAGCAGGAGGATGTAGAAGGATGCGGTCCGAGAGTCGGCGGACACCTGGAAGGCAATTGAATAGTTGGCTTCCTTACACCTGGATGCGAGGATGGATAGCGACAGAGGCTGCCTATATCAGATGATAGTGTAGCCATCTCTGTTTCGACAGGTGGAGGAGTCTCAGTGGGGAGACCCGGAGAGCGAAGTGATGCGTGACCGGGTTGACCAAGTCAATGCTCCGGAAGGATGGACAGAGGATGGTCAGAACCGGATTCTTTTCCATAAAATGTTGTTTGTCCCGGAGGTGATGTGCGGCAAGGTTCTCAGTGAGTTCCACAACTCACCCCTGGCGGTACACCCAGGAGATTCCAAGATGTACCAGGGTTTGAAGAGGCAGTTTTGGTGGTCCAGAGTTAAGAGAGCGGTGGCAGAGTTTGTGGCCAAGTGCTTAGTGTGTCAGTAAGTGAAGGCTGAACACCAATTTCTGAGCGGCCTATTGCAGCCTCTAGATGTCCCCGAGTGGAAGTGGGATGACATCTCGATGGATTTTGTCACGAGACTACCCAAGGCCCAAGGAGGGTACGACGCCATCTGGGTGGTAGTGGACAGGTTGACGAAATCGGCTCACTTTCTGGCAATCAGGGAGTCGAGTACTATCGACTCTTTGTCACGAAATTACGTGGATGAGGTGGTGAGGTTGCATGGAGTTCCGAGGTCTATAGTCTTAGATAGGGATGCACGGTTTACCTCGCGGGTCTGGAGAGGATTGCAGCATGCGTTTGGCACCCAGTTATGCCTTAGCACTACTTTCCGTCCCCAGACAGATGGACAAACAGGGCGCACCATCCAGACCTTGGAGGATATGCTATGGGCATGTGTTCTGGACTCAGGAGGATCATGGGTGCGACACCTACCCCTAGTAGAGTTCGATTACAATAATAGCTATCACTCTACCATTGGCATGGCCCCGTTGAAGCCCTATATGGGAGGCCATTCCGTTCACCTATGTGTTGGGCCGAAGTTGGGGAGGTAGGCATCCTTGGCCCAGAGGTGGTGCAGAACACAATAGAGAAGGTTCAGCTCATACGGGAAAGGATGAAGGCGGCCCAGGACCGACAGAAGTTGTATGTTGATACCAGGAGGAGGCACTTGGAGTTTGAGGTTGGGGACCACGTGTTCTTGAAGGTCTCCCCTCGGCGTGGGCAGCAGAGTTTCGGAAAGGTGAGTAAGCTTTCCCCAGGATTCATCGGACCCTTCCACGTATTGCGGCGGGTCGGCGAGGTGGCTTACCAGCTAGAGTTTCCACCGCCGCTACTGAGGATACATGGTGTCTTCCATGTGTCCCAGATCTGTCGGTATCTGCATGAAAATTCACACGTCCTTGATTGGGGTGAGCTGGACATCGAGGACGACGTGACCATTGTTGAGAGACCAGTGATGATCGAGGATCGCAAGGAGAAGGTGCTTCGTGGGTGAACCATTCCCTTGGTTCGCGTGTTGTGGAGACATAGTGGGGTTGAGGAGAGTACATGGGAGAGGGAAGCACAGATGCGTACCCAGTACCCAGAGTTGTTTTAAGTTTTGTTCCTTGTTGTACCTATTGTGATAGAACATTTTGCCTTTTGGCTATGAAATGTACTGGTTTTTCTACCTTTTGATGTGTGTGAAAAGCCCTGGCTATGAGGGAGGAGAGAGTCCGACCCCTAATCAAGACGCATTAAGGTGGATGTGATTAAACCCGTGCGGGCGAGTCAGTGCCGCCCAAAGCAGATAATATCTTTACATGGGGGAGGAGACTCCCCAACCCACATGCCTGGGCAATTTGGCATGGTATGTTGCTTGGTTCTTGACAGAGAAGTGTTTTTGGTTAGCATGGGTTCACTTCTAAGAGGTATATTTCGAGGTGGTTGTTCGGACCCTCTCTTTCCTTCTTGGTTTGTTTTGATTCTCGAGGATGAGAATCGTTTAAGAGGTATCTAATGTAATGGCTCGGACCCTCCTGGCCCATTACCTTGCCAAAGTGAGGTTCCACCAAATCAGTGGCACTGTGACGGTGGCACCGTGAGGGTGACACCGTGAGGGTGGCACCGTGAGGGTGACACCGTGTCCCCTCGTCGAGCCTTTCGTTCTTCTTCCAGTACCTGACTTTTCTGCTCCCTCAACGTAAGTTTCGACATAAATTAATTCTTTTACTCCTTTTAAAACCATTAAAAGCCCATAATTAATTCCTAAAAATCCCGAGAGACCTCAGTGTGTAACTGCCCAGCCGTGTGGTCAACCCACGACCCCCACGCCTTACGCGATTAAGCGTTCTCACCTCAACCGTCTGCAGCTCTTATAAACTAAAGGTTAGCCGTGGTTTCTCCTTTCCTCGATCGTGGATTTTCACAAACAGCTTCTGGTGCATCGGGCGCATCGTTATCCGTAATGTTATGCGCCCGTCCTAAGCATTGATAGACGAAGAAATTTTCGTTCAGGCGAGATGAATCACTATCCGTGAAATTCTTCCCCGGACCTCAGCGTAGATCGTTGATCCAACAGTTTGGGAATTTCTCCTTTGTCTCACTATTTTGTGTATCATGCGGGGTGGGCATGCTTTTGATTCTGTAGAATTGGATAAACCATACCTAATTAAAGATAATGAACGAATTGTTTAAATAAAGAAAGGGGGGCTGTGATCGTTGATGTTGTCTTATATTTTGATGTTGTTTCTTTTATGACCATCTTGTTGAGTTGTGATGGCTTATGCCTCCTGAAAATCGAGGCCGTTGGTGGTCATTGTTTGTGCACTAATGAACCCTGCTGATGTTTTAAATGGCTTGATTGTAAATGTGAACTTCTACTGTGAAATTGGTTAATCACGTATATCCGGCTGAATAAATTGAAAGCACCCGGATCAATCCCTTCTGTGCTAACCCCAGTCAAAATGGAATTGAAATCATGGAACGTGTAAAATCTTTTATATCTGAAAATACAGGCTCTGCCTTGCTTAATGTTGGTGGTAGTGTTTTGGTGGTTTTCTTTTACTAGTCGATTGCTGGAGATGTGGGAGGGGATGGGATCCCCTGTTCTTTTATGCTTTCGATGGTTATGAAACTGGGGATGGGATCCCCTATTGGTATGGAATTGGTGGTTGTGAGTTTTAAGACCGGGTGGATACTTGTTTATATCACGAATTGGGGTGGAATCCTCTGTTGTTGAGAACCGGGTATGAGCGTTATGGTTGTTTCTTGATTATTTACCTTCCTGGACTTATTCCTATGCCTACTAGTTACCCAGTAGTGCTTAAACATAAACATTATTACTGAATGTGAAATAAGAAAGGGGACAAATGGGTTTTTAGCGTGAGTTGTGACTAGGACTTGAGTGTTGTTGTGATCTATAGGCTGTCTGAAGAAAAACCTAGCTTGGGTGAGTGATTATTACCTATATATATACCTGTAGCTTTTTGTTTCTTATTCACGCCCCACCCATGTTGAGCACTTAGTTCCGAACACCCCCATTTCATGGTGGAGGGTGTTTTTCCCAACACTATTCTTAGTGGCTGGTTATTAGCTCATTTTCTGCTCCCTTTCCCGTATAGCTCAAGTATCTTCGGGCAGGCTATGATGGCCTGAGGTCCATTATTAGCCCAAGAACCCTCGGGCAGGGTAGTTTGGTGGTTGGCCAGGTGTGTGTGTCAGGTGGTTTCCCATGTGTCTTCGGGATGAGGCCCAGGTGTCTTCAGGCGTGGGAGTGGATCCTTTAGCCCAGGTGTCTTCGGGCGTGGTGGTGGTTGTTCTGGCCTAGGTGTTGGTAGGCATGGTTACATGTGACAGTTGTGGCCTAGGTGTGTGCGGGCAGGATTTAGCAGTGGGACTGCATGTGGTTGTGGCCCAGGTGTGTTCAGGCGGGTGTGGCAGTGGGACTGCGGTGAGAATGGCGGGATTGGTCTGATGCGTAGGATGTCTCAATAACCAGTGGGAAAGTGGTGCGGGGTACCCAAACATCGATGTGCTCTTAATATATATATTACATGACTTGCGTTATTTTGGGGAGTGTTCCTTGGTGAGGCCTGGGGTGGATAGTTTACCTTGATAGGTGTTTGGATTACTCCTTTTCTCCCGGGACTTTAGTACGTTCCCCCACTTGTGCAAGAGAGTCTTTGGTTTTCCCTACTGAGTGTACTTGTATGCTCACACTACGTATATAAAACTGCTTTCAGGTTTCCAGGAGGACTTCGGGGATCGAGTAGGACCGTACTAGCTCAGACCTTTGGGGCAGTTGCAGTTTCTGTTTTTCTTCTTTGGTACATACCGTTGTAGTCGCCCTTTGTACTTTGTGGCTTTACTTTTAGAACATTCACATGGGATTGGTTTATTTCTTTTGGTTTTACTTTTCTTTTACCTTGGTATTGTTGAGTTTCATCATCTCATCTCTCGATCTTATAAAACAAAAAGGGGTAATGCCTTCCATTTGTGAGAAATTTCTATACCCTTGGTGCTAGTCGCCACTCCGGGACCTATTGAAGGTGGGTCTCGGGGGTCATTATCTCTCCTTCAACTTAAAGAAGGAAGGGCCTGACAATCTGCTGACCCTTCCCTCCTTTTGGTGAAGGTGGGTCGTGACAGTAACCCAGGTTAATGTTTATAAAAATTTTACTTAGGAAATAATTTTTATCCACCATTTAAATGAATTTAATTTCGTTTTTAGAAAATCCTTAGTTCTGTCAACTTAATAAAAATATTATTCATTAGAATAAGGAAATCATATTTCTTGTCATCCATGAAAATATATAAATTCCAGGATCATTATGAAAACCAATTAGATAAAAATTATATAACATAATTGAGGATAAAAATAATCATAGATTCTTAGCTCAAATGGTTAGAAAAAAACATGATACTAGGGATAATTCAATTATATGGAAGAATATATATTTTATTAGTTATAAATTATATCTTGATTTAGGTCTATCCTTTATATAACCTTATCTATTTTTCAATTGGTCATGACAACTAAAAATTATGAGGACACCACTTACTAATGGATGGGAGAATATAACATGAAAAGATTGTGGAATATAATGTTCCATAAAAAATATTATTCTATATATATTTCTCCATATGGAAAACTAAAATAAAATGATATGTGATTTTATAGAGAAATATAATTAATAAATTATATGAATAATAAACATATAGTAATTAAAAAGAAGTTACTTAACTAAGATTACATAATTTTAGAGGATATATATATAATATGAATTTAATAATAAAAAGAATTTTTCTATCAAAAATAACAATTTTTAATGTGTTTTAACTTTATCCTAATAAAATAAATTTACAACATAATACTACAATAAAATATGAAAAATTATATTATGATTAATTAAATTATAAATTGATATGAAATACAATTAAGTGTATAAAATGTTTAAAATGATATTTTTTTTATAAAATTAGTTTTTATTTGAATTTATATTAAATCTTAAATTTAATTTTATAAATGTTATATCTATAATTTTATAAAATAGAAATATGTTTTAGATTCATCTTGTTAAAAATAGATAAGGGTTAATGTTTATAATTTTTCTTAAATAATGATTTTTAATTAAATAATACAAAATGTAGTTTTCTAAAAAACTGTAAAATTTATATCACATAAGTGTATAAAACAATTTATTTTGGAAAATATTTATTTTATAATTATAAATGAATATGTTAAAATTACAATATTTAATTTTATAAAACCTATAATTAATCATTTAAGTAGTTGAGAAATATTTTATAACTAAAAGTATCTTTCATATTTAAATTTTATTTCTGTATTCATAAGCTATAAGTCAATTTTAGATTTATTTAAAATGAATATAAATCTTATTTGTGTAGTAATGAAATAATTAATTTCAAGGAAATATTTAAAATTAATAATTCTATCTTAAAAATTATTTTTTAATCTCGAAAATATAATTTTTCTAAAATAGTGGTTTAGGATTTATGTGTGCTAAAAATAAATTTAATATTTATCACCATAGATGTTCTATTTGAGAAAATGAAAAAAATGGAATAATTAGGTACAAAGTATCTAATATGGTTATATTATTCATATTTATAAAAATTACATTTCGTAAGTACAAATTTATGACCATTATGATAAAAAATGATTAAATTGAATATTCTATGAGTAAAATAATTATCAACATGTTTGGAAATAAATTATTTTTGGATATAAGAAATTAACTCATAACCACTCCATTATTTTCTACTTTGGATTCTTAGTACTTATGAAACATGTGATATCCTAATATTAATGAGTAATATTTACAACACTGATATTATCTTCACTTATAAAAGGAGATCCATTCCCCCCTTTTATCCACTCATTATAAAAAAAATATTATTACATAAAATTTAACTTAGAGTATCATAAACAGCCTAAACATATCCTACAATCCATTTACATGAAATAATACTATGCTATGGATCTTTATGTTGTTACCTACGGTAGAACATCCAAAGGGAGAGTGAATGTTCTCAACTGATATCTCTTAATTATATTCATCTTATACCCCATTAAGCCTATACTATCCACAATGGTAGGATAAAATATTTGATAATAACATGGTAAAATATTATTATATTAATTTAATATCAATTTTATATCTTCATCCATACTATTGGAGAAATAAAGATATCATCAAGAATAAATGTGGACTACCACCTCCATGAATGACGTTCTTGATTTTTCATCACCATATTACAAAGACAGTTATAAAAACTATTTAATTGATTAATGTTTTATTTATTACATTGTTTATAATATGAAATTATGTAACATTCTCGATCATCCTCTTATCTTATTGAAATCAATATATCACATGTGCATACGTGAAGACTATAACCCCAACGAATGTGACACAATTCATTTTCCATCGTGTCTTAAATTCATTATAAAAATAATTTTAAATATGATTAACTACCTTAAATTCTTCTAAGTAATATAATTATTCTAATTTAATAATGTAATATTCCAAAAGAATCATTTTATTAGCCACACTAACCCATATATTATAATAATTTCTTATTTGGGTTGGTCTAACCATCAACATGAACAATGATATAAATTTATGCAATGGAATAATATTAAAAATTAACTACTAGGGTTATTATAAATTAATCAATAATAAATATTTTGTTTTTGGGTAGGTAAATGTTATATTAATATTTGACATATTATTTTTTAACCACCCTTTTGTTCGTTACAAATTACCAAAAAATGATTTTGGTTGATTTTATCCCCACAAATCATAATTAAAACACTTATAAAATATAATTAGTATATAAAAAATAATTATAAAACATATATTTTTGTTACCATAAGGATCCCATAATAATAGACATTGAATCTATAAAAAAGTGACTACACATCCATTTTGAAACTATAACTACACCAGCAATTGAGGCTAATAACATTCGATGATGATGATAAAATACAAAAAAACTATTCTATTCATAATTAATTATTATTAATTGAGATTATAAAAAGTTAGAGGTATGTGTAAGGGCCTAAAATATGTTTTTTTAATTCTATTTTTCAATATAAGATGTTAGATCATGTTTGGCTAATCATGATTAATGGTAATGTGTTTTCCTTGACACTACATATTTTCTTGGTACATTATTTTTCCTGGTCTACTATAGTTATACATGATATTTTATCATATTTATGATGATATTATAATTTCATAACAACATTTTTTATAAATTTAAAGGTATATATTTTTCCCATATAAGATTTTGTTGTTAATAATTAATTCACATTTTGTCTAATAAATCTTTTTTCATTTGAAGTATATATTTCAATTTCCTACCAAAATCCTAGATTATATTTATAAACCCAATTATGTGTTATCTAATTCAAAAATGACATTTAAATTTCTATTTTTTCAAATGTATTCTTTATTAAACTTATGTCAATGTTGGTTTTCAATAAAATAATTTTTAAAAATATTGCAATTTTTTTCCTTTGGTAATTGTTCATTGTATCTTATAATATATATATATATATATATCCATTGAAACCCTCTTATATATTTTCCAAGGCTCCATTATGGGATTTTTCTAAGGTAAATATTTTCAGAATTTTTTAAATAACCTATTTGAAAATATACTTTTTATGTGACTCATAACATATTCTTTTACAAATATGGTAAAAACATAAAAAAACTCATATATGGTTGGGTTAACAATTATGCTAATTCTTATTTCAAAATCAAATATTACATGTTTTAAAATTTATTTGAAAAATTATTTTAAATTTTAGTCACTTTTAAAATAAAGACAATTATTGTAATATAGTTTTAAATTAATATATTAATTTTAAAAAGAAATTAAAGATTTTTAAATAGATTTAAAGGATTGTGTTTTTTAAGAATAAATTATTCAATGATTTTTTATTTTTAAAATAAATCTTTTTATAAATTATTTTATTTATAAAATTATTTTTTGAAAACCCCATTTTTTTAAAGTATAATTTTTGAAATGATTTATCAAGAAAAAAGTATGCCATTTTAATGAAATTAATTTTCTATGATATATCAAAATGGTGAATTTCTTATTATTTTTTCAAAGTCATTTACCAAATGAAATTACTATATATTTTCCATCTATACCAATATCCTTAATTCTTTGTCTATTATAGTAGGGATATACTCTTATACCAAAATTGACAATCTTTATCTAGATGGACTAAAAAATGTTATATTGGTGTTTTTACTAAATTCGTATCTTTTCCCTGGTATAATTATGTGACATTTTATATAAAAATTTATAGATGTTCACTTAGAACAAAAATGTGTGAATTATTATTATTAATAGGTGTGGATCCTTTTTCAGACTCAAATGAATTATTTTATGTTTTATATCTCATGATCTGAAAAGTTCTAAATGGGTGGTAGCTTAATACCAATATGGTCCATTGGTTTCTAATACAATCCCAATAGGGTAAAGTGGTTATTATTCCAATCCAAAAAGGATACAAAAGTATTATACATTCCTAATAGGATACATTGGTTGATAGGCCAATCCTTAGAGGGTAAACCGTGTTTTAGCTCTATCCAAATATGATAGATAGGTTGTGAGCCCCATCTCATGAGGGAACATGTGTAGTGGAGAAAACCCATGGGGTTACATGAGTTGTTAGCCCATACCCGATTGGGTAAATATGTTTTTAGCCCAATCCCACGATGTGATGATAATTGGGTAACAATGCCTAATCAATTGGGTATTGATTTCATATGATTTCACTTATTCTGAAACTATATATTATATTCTTATGTTATTATCTGATGGATTATATTTATTTTCTAATGTTTCTATACTCTTATTTCAGTGTATATATTTGTTCATTTAAGATTTCATATTTAACTATCGTGATTTATGGAAAAGTCTTATTGTAACTTGTACCTTTTAATAAGATATTTCTCCCATGGTATTTTTTCTCATTTATTTTTGATAAAAAAATGATGAGATGTTTTCCTTTATTAATCAATTATGCTCACTCATTTTTTATGCTTCTATTTCCATGGTTATACAGATGAGTATTACTTGTGAGGAGTCTTGAAGGGAGTATATTTTGGTTCAATTGTGGAAAAATGTTCACAATTATTATGAAATATGTTTCATAAAATGTTGATCCTAAAATAGACAAACCTTAAATTTTTAGGATTTTGATAATTTTTTAGATGTAATTTTTAACATATAAAACTGATAAAAAATAAATAATAATTATCTTTGTTTTTATTAAATTAAGTATGTAAAAAATGTTATATTAGAACCAAATCGGGGAGTGTGGGACTTGATAGCCTAATAAAATTCCACTCAAGAAGACAACATTACCTTAGAATAATATAAATCTCACTACCTATATAGAAAACCATTATAAATGTATTAATATGATCCCTAATGAATGAGACAACAAAAATTACATTATCTCATCATCACTAACACTATGTTCGACCCCTATGTTCTTCTAGAATTCCAAAAAATCAATGAAAAAAGTATACCAATATAAGGGAGGAATAACAGAGGAGGAAATCAGTTGGAAATCAAGCCTTCCTCAAGAGAAATAAATAAGATTACAGAGAAAATTTAAAACACCCTGATTTTTATGGACCATTTTTTTAATAAATTAAATTTTCATTTATATCTTGCAATACAGTATATCAAAAATTCATTTCACAGTGGTCCATGTTTCCCTACATTACATGTAAAACAGAATTCAGATACAATACATGAAACACTATGTTAGTGTATGTTACACCCAACACTGACATTTCTATGAAACATCATTTTACTTTTACAATTATTTAAATGAGATAATTGTAACCAGACTACTAAAATTAGTTATATGAATAGTAATAATAAATTTTCAAATATATTTTATAACATTTTTATATAAATAAAACATAATATTGATAAAAGTACGGATTTTTGGAAAATCCGTTCTATATTTAAAAAAAATATATTTTATCGAATCAACCGCTTATAATGTCATTCTTTGTAAAATAATAAAATTATTTTTAAACACAATTTGAAATTTTATTTTATAATATAGACATCATATAATGGCCCATACATTACATGTAGATATAACATCAACCTTTAATAATATTGATTACGTAACATAACAAAAACCACACTATGAAAATATAGGTTTATTGTCTTTAAAAATTGGCAAGCATAAGCAACTAGTTAATAAGACATATATATTGTTTCCTTCTTATTTCATTAAAACTAAGCTCTACCTTGAACTATTGTACTTAATACCCTTCTTATTGACCTGGGGAATGTAATCATATAAAAGGGTGATATCAAATTCTCAGTAAGGTTAAACAATGGAAATATCAATCAAATAATAATCATTACACATAACATATGAAAATATTGTCCTCCATATAAAAGATCAGAATATCATGTCATGGGATATATCATAAATGGGAAATTTAATCCCAATATTCATAACATAAGAAATGGAATTTATTTTCATACACACATAAGAATAGAAAATAGTTTTAAATCATTCATGGGTCATTTCCAATACCATCATAGTGGACAAAGTCCATTACAGAACCAAGATCACTCCTCAATCCAATCCTATATTACTGAGTCTCATTTATATGTTGTTCTCTTCATTTATATATCATGATTTATAAATCTTTACCCAACCCATTATAGGTAGATATACCTCCCACCCATCTCATAATGAAACCATTCATATGAGTGCCACAAAAACATAGATCATTTATCATAGCATAACCCACATAATAAAGTGGGTTTCATAAATATCATTCCAATATAATCCATTTAAAATAAATGGATTTCATAAAAATAATTCTATCACAAAACTAAAAAATAAATGTCATAATGGGGATGGAAACCTAACCCATTTTCAACTTTGATGGAAAATAAGTTTGATAAAACACATGAACTTAATGCATGAGAAACTATCCATTAGTTTTCAAAATCATTTTCTTTTCTCAAAATTCCATGATTTTTAAATGAAATTAATTTTCTTGAAAATAATATTGAAATCGGGTGGAGGAATATTCCTGGATATATGGTGTCATGATAATATAAAAATACATTCAAGTGGTATAAATTTAAAAAAACATTCTCTTAATTTTCCAAAAAGTCAAAAAGTACCTCAAATAGATTAACGAAAAAAGTATCTTATCATAATGTTTAATAAAAATTAACCAAAGGGAAAAATTAAATTTGAAAAGTTTTTGAATAATATATATAATATTACATAATCTAGAATAATTTATTTTGATGATAAATATTGAACAGTAAATACTTTCGTATAAACAATCCTGGGTAAAAATGAGATTGTAATATTATCACATACCTTAGGTCTGATATCCTTCGTATGTATCCAAACATCATATATAATTATTTAAATAATATTATTTACATAGTACAAATTCATAATAATTTTTATGATATCATATATTATTATTTTATTATTTTTTGTTAGTTATATTTCATTTTCACTCACTATTCAGACTTTAACCACTTTATGTTCTTATGCAATATTTTATGGATATGTTCTTGTTCCACTTATTAGGATATTGTAAATTAATTTAGAAAATAATATTAGTATAATATATATCATATTTATTAAATCTATTCATGTATATAATCATGGATCAATGAAGATCATGTAGAATGAATTGCATCACATCATTGAGACGGTAGGTCATACATATGGACAAGCGATGATATCATTCCAAAATTGTTGAATTATATTGAAGTGGATGGTGTATAATATTTCAGAATTAGTAACATGCTAAAATAATCATATATTGTGATTATTTCTATCATTATACCCTTCCAAGTAATGTGGTGGTGAAAAAGAGATTACACCACGGGGTGGAGACGGTAAGTCATACGTACACACACGGGGTGATTTTGTTTTTCATAGGATGGATAGAAGGTGAAATTTGGTGGTTTCATATTTATAATAACATATCTGTATATGAGTGATACAAATTGTAGTAATTTATAATGAAAAATCTAATGAAGTGGATGTAGAAGAATAAATAAGTTTTAATGAATCTGTAGAAGAGATTACCTCTTCCTTGACGTGCTTCCAATAAATCTCTTCTTAGGGCACTTGAGTTGGTCTTTAAATATAACGAAAACCTATAGAATAAAGTTAAGGTTTTTTAGAAGGAAACATCGAAGAGAATATCTAAGAATGAAGGATAAAAATGAAGTTAATATGTGAGGGAGGATGTTCCCTATTATTATTGATGTTAGCGGTGCTTTTGGAAACTCCCGAAATAATAATTTATAATAAAATTCAAACCTACCAGAAAACCTCCAATATTTACTAATTTCCTATATGATATGAAATAGGGTTATAATATCATCATACAGTAAATTTTATATAAGTTATTGGGTCAAATTAAACCATATAATTTTAATGGACACTTAGTTATTCTATTTAATTTTAATTGTGGTAATAACATTCTAAATATTTAATGGTTATAAATATTTACTTATATAGATTTAATTGAATATAAATGGATATTTAATGACATTTTAAACATTATTTTCATCACTTTGTAATTTTAAAATATTTTTATGATTTTTAAAATATTTAAATTTTTTTTATAAAATATCAATAGTGTATATTTTGACACAATTCATTTAATTGACATTAAGAAAAATCTACACAAAAGTTAAATTTAAACAAAAATATTTAATACTATCCTAATATGAAATATTCACATATAAAATTCTTTTAAAACATTAATTATTTATTATTATATATCTTTTAATATTTTTAAATCCATTTTTATACTTCTATTAATAATATAACTTCAATATCACTATTGTGTCACCATTAATGGAAATTATTTAATCTCTTAAAAATTATAAATAAATTTTTACAATTTAGGTAATTAATTTTTATTTCCAAAGACTATCTATAGTCGATATTATCTTTGTGTAATCCATATATGAAAATTAATATACTTATATAAAATGAGATTGTGACATTTTGTCACATTCATTAGTTTTTATTATGTTAATGTTATATTCATAGGTAAGTGTCCATTAAATGATTCTATATCGAAAAATATATTATAAGGGTATATTTTGGTCATATAATAGGATTTTATAGGTTCTAAGGTAATTTAATAATATTATTGTAACCTTTAACTACACAATTTTCCTTTAATAATGGTGATAAAAATTATTACCAAAGTTATTATTCATAATTTCCAAAAATAAAAGTCACCTAGAATCAAAATTTGTAACTACTGATTCCCAATATAGAATCCATTTTTAAAATTAAAAATATAGAAGTTACATGAATTAATTCAAAATTAATACCGTTGTTGAAATGAGAATATGGATTTTAAAATAAACAATATTGCAAAAGGTTGAAATGTTTTTAGATTTGAATTTAATGTAAAATAAATTCCACTGACCTATATTATATTAGATGATAAAAATATAATCTATTTATACATTTAAACCATTAAATAATATAATTTAACCATATAAATTATTTCAATTAAATAAGTTATTCTCAATTAAAATTTATCATATTTTCATTATTCATCAAAACATGAAAGTTATCGGAACAACATGGGAAATTTATCCAAAGTAAATTTTTATATCTCGCTTATAAAAAAGTTATGTTGTAATGTAAAACTTATTTATGTTTCAATATCTTAATTTAAAATGGTTTTCTATTTCGAATGTACAAAAATAAATTTTTAAATATAATGGTTATTATACATCAAATAAAAATTTATTCATACCCTATGTCTAAAATATACATCGGAATAATATCAAAAATATTTTATTAAGTATATAAAACATTTATATCACATTTATTTCATTACAAAAAGTAATTCACTCAAGAATAAAATTATATTTTTCATAAATAATTTATAGCCAATGAATTAACAATACATTTTCATAAGATAGTTATAATTATTCTCGTTAACCTAACAGTTTGGCTATAATGGTAATATTATTATAATAGAATCCCACAGTTCATTTAAACTCACGATTTTGTGCAATGTATGATACTAAAGAATATAAATTATTTTAAGAATGTATTTCATAAAACGATTCAGGTGTAACATTCTAACCCCCATCAATAGAATTTCTCCGCCAAAATTCATCACATGGAAATAAACAGATAAGGATAAATCTCCATTATAATATCCTCAAGTTCGCATGTAACTTCTTCAAAATAGTGGTTCCCATGAAAAACATTAACCAAGTGAGTGGACTTGTTTCATAAAACATTTTCTCTATGATCAATAATCATTTTCAGTTTTTCTTCATAAGAATCATCATTCTCTAATGGTATGACTCTTGAGATTAGTACATGTAAATGATCAGCTATGTACTTTATCATGAGAGATACAAGGAACACATCATGAACATGAGAGTGATTCGGTGTAAGAGATAATTAGTAAACTACCTTTTTAATAAGATCTAGAATTTAAATAAGACATATATAATTTGGGCTCAGTTTTCACTTCTTTCCAAATCACATTACTCTCTTCCACAGAGATATTCGTTGGAACACCTTTTCACCGACATCAAACTCTAGGTCTTTTCCTCGGTTGTCAGCATAAAATTTTTATCTACTCTGAGATTCTCTTTTTTTATGTTTAATAGATCTGAAATTTTCTATCATTTCATCAAAAAGATCAGGTCATATGGGCTTTCTTTCCCTAACATCATCCCAACAAGTTGGAGTTCTGCCATTTTTTCCATAGAGGGATTCCAAAGGGTCCCTCAAAATATTAGAGTGAAATTTATTATTGTACAAAAAATACACCTATAGTATTTGTTTATCCCAACCACCTTTGAAATCCATAGAGAAATATCTCAACATGCATTCTAATGTTTTAATTTTCCTCTCAGACTGATCATCTATATGAAGATGATAAGAAATGCTGAAACATAACTCTGTATCCAGAGCATGCTGAAGATTTCACCTGAACATTGATGTAAATCTAATATCCCGATCGAATATAATAGAAAGTGGTACTCAATGATATATTACAACTAAATTTAAATATATCCTATAAATCTGACCATGAGAGAAATCCTATCTAATAGTAATGAAGTGTTCCAACTTCGTAAGGTGATCAACTATAATCCCAATAGAATTATTTCCTTTGTATTATTTTGGATGTCCAATGATAAATTCCATAGTGATGATTTCCCATTTACATTGATGTATGGGTAATGGTTGTAACATCCCCCTAGACATATATCACTAAGCCTTAACTTTCTGAAAAACCAAGCATCGAGATACATATTCAGTGAAATCTCTATTCATTCCAACCCACTAGAAATACTCTTTCAAGTCCCTATTCATTTTGGTTCTTCCATGGTGAATAGTGAATAATGAACTATGAGCCTCTTCCAATATATCCTTCTATAATATTGGTATGTGAGGAATACAAACTTGGTTCTCAAACCATATTATTTCATCATAATCAAGGTTAAATATAGCAACATTTGTCACCTTCATTTGTATCTCTGCATAATTTCTCTACACCTTCATAATCTTTACTTGAATTAATGGTTGAACATTCAGTTGAGCAAGATAATATTCCCACCTTATATTTAAATTTTAAGATCCATCATTTGAATATCCATAAATATTGTATCTTTTTATCCTCATCATGGATAGGCTAGCATGGTCTGGTCGACATAATGCATATTTCACATTATTTTCATTCCAAGGGTCATAATGTATTGAGAATTCATAATCATTGATCAACTCTAACCAACTACTTAGGTGTATATTCATCTTCTTTTATATGAAAATATTCTTTAAGCTTTTATAGTCAGAATAAATATCACACCTTTCAACAAAAAGATAATGCCTCTATATATTTAATGGAAATATTACCACATCTAACTCCAAATCATGAGTTGGGTAATTTTTCTCATTGATTTTCAACTATTGTGAGACATAAGATATCACCATATCATTTTATGCAAGAAATGATTGAAGATTCTTATAGGATACATCACTGTTGATCATAAACCATTGTCCACTCTAAGGAAATGTGACCACAGGTGCACTGGATAAACTTCTTTTTAGTTATTTGAAATTCTTTTCACATTCCACCATCAAAACAAAAGTAACTCATTTCTGAGCCAACTTGGTCAGTGTATTATATAATAATGTAAAATAATTCACCAAACTAAAATAATATCCAACCAAACCAAAAAAATCACATATCAATTAATGTTGTTGGTCTCGACCATCTATCGATAACCTTAGTTTTTGCTGGATCCATAGATATCCCCTCTCTTGAGATTATGTGAACAAAAAATGACACTTTCTAAATCCAAAATTCACACATGGTAAATTTGGCATAAATCTTATCATTTCTCATGTTATTGTGTACAAATATCAACTGATATTCATATTCTATTTTTATGTTCAAATAGAAAAGAATATCATCTATTAAGAGGAACAAAAACTGATCAAGATAGTCTCTAAAGACTCAACTCATTAGATGCATGAAGATATTGTGGGAATTATCACGACCAAAAAGAATCACTATAAATTCATAGCTTCCATAACATGTATGTAATTACATATTTGGTATATCCTATTTTTGACCATTAATTGATGATATCCTGAACAAAGATCAGTGTTTGAAAAGTATTGAGCTCCGCGTAGTTGGCCAAAGAATTCATAAATTTGGGGAAGATGATATTTCTTCTTGATAGTGATCTTTTTAAGTTCTCAGTAATCAATGAAGATTATAATTGATCTATATTTATTCATTAAAAATAGAATAGGTGCTCTATAAGGTGATGCAATAGGGAGTATTATTCCTTTTTCAATATGATCTTGTAATTTCTTCTTTAACGTATATAACTCAATTGGGACCATTCTATAATGTGTCTTTGAAATAGGCATAGCACCCAATATGAGTTCTACTAAAAAATCAACATAATGATTTGTTGGAAGACCAAGAAATTCCCCTAGATGAAATCATAAAACAACCATATAATCTGTTTATTGTTAATCATGAGTTTCTCACCAAACATTTGATATAAATTACCTTCATTTATATGAATCAAGACCCATAAGAGGGATGAAATTTGTACTGGAAGGTTATATTCATATTTTCCTCAATAAATGATTATATATTGATCTGGAATACGAAATATAACTTCCCTTAAAAGGAAATTGATATGATCGCTATATATAGAAATCCAATCCATGCTAGGAATCACATAAAATTATAATATTGAAAGGATAAAAAGATTTTCATGAATCACATTCTCAAAACCTTCAACCATGAAAGAATTATAAACATTTAAAGTGTCCATTATGCCATTAAGAGAATTCATAACTAACTCATGATTTAATTGTAATTTTAATATGACAATATCCTTATAAAACTCATCAAAAACAAAATATAGGGTGGATCCACAAACCAATAAAACATTTTCTACTTTAGAGTGGATAGTATGTATACCTTTCACCAATTCATTATCGTACTCTATGACTCCAATAGGGATTTCATTGAAATTACTCTTCCTTTGAACTGAAGAGTTCATTGACATAGATCATCATCAATAATCCTTGTACTAAAGAATTTTTTAGTATAATTCCAAATTTCGTTTCACTTGTAACATTAAAGTGTAAGAGAGGAATTTTGTGTAGCCTCTTCTTTGTTCGCATCATTAGACATATTTTTTCCATCACTTTAGAATTAAACTTTTCGATTAACTTCTTTTCCCTGCATAAATAATTTACTAGTTCATTTAAGAGAATTACCTCCACGTTTCATTCCACACATTGAGCGTTAGGGGAAAATATTCTTCTGTTCGGTGTGGCCATTAGATTTTCCTTTGAATTCAATTTTTATCTTCTTATCAAACCCATATGACTGATGGGTTACTTCAGTATTCATATAATCCTTGTGATCACATAAAAATTTTCCACATATCTATTGATGTCTGTTATGGATAATTCCCTTGGAGACATGGTTTTAATCCATTAAAGAATCGCTCAATTTTACTCTTAGGTTGGATAATAATTCTAGGAGAAGTCAATGAATGTCTTGTAAATATTTCTTCATAGGTACTAGTGGATTCATCATCCTTTTTATTAAGTTCAAGGAACTCATTCATTTTTGTTCAATGAATATGAAGAAATTACTTATTGAAAAATAATTTTATGAACTCGTCCCATTCCATGGCTTTAATTTCATCTCTTTTCTAAGTATTCTCAATAAGATTCCACCATTATTCATATTCACCAACCAAATGATATACTTCTATGATGTCTTTATCATGTTCATAACATTATTGAAGTGAAAATATATTTTTAGTGGTATTAATCCATTGTTCAACCAATCATGGGTTTGATGACATGGTGAATTAATATGGATGTTGCATCATGAATAAGAGAAAAAAATGTTTCTCCCTCCTTTTCTCATTTGTATTTCCAGCAAGATTTATAGATTGAGAGAGTTGTGTGATAATGGCTACACGATTTTTCTTTCCATTTATCATATCATTTTTTTCTCATGGGTACAATCATTGCATTTCCCATTGCATTCAGTATTAATATGGTTCATTCAGGTTCCATCCATTGAATGAAACCAAGATGTATAGTGTGAAAAATAATAGTAATAATCGTGCATCCATGTAATTCATGAATAAAATTTCAATTTAGGACACTTTAGTTTTTATCTTGGGTTATTCATGGACATCTCTTAAACACTAGGATATTATTGTAGCCTATACATAGACATATCCTTAGGGTTCTTACTAAGGTTCTCTCACCCTATTTTCCAATGGTTAACTATACCTTTTATCTGATACCAACTATAATGGCCCATACATTACATGTACATATTACTTAAACATTTAAGAATATATATTACTTACCATATCAAAAAACACAGAAGGACGGAATAGGTTTAGTGTATTTAGAAACTAGGATACATAAACTAGTGGTTCATAAAACAATAACATTGTTTCGCACTTATTTATTCAAAACGAGAATCATTTTCGACATATATTACTTAATACGATTTTTCATGACATGTGGAGAGAAACATATAATATTGTTACCTCAAATGGTCAATTAGGATAAAATAGGAAAATATCAATCATATCATAATCATAAGAACATAACAATTGAAAATCTAATCCAGCATATAAAAAATCAAAATATCATGCCATGGGATAAATAATAAAAGTGCAATGTAATTATGATAGTCATAGCATAAGACAATAATTTTTTTTGTATACACATATAAGTATACAAATTCATTACATTTTAGTTAATTCTCATTTCCAAGACCACTAGAGTGCATAAATTCCATTACAGAACCATGTTCACTCCTCGTTCTATCCCTATATTATTGAACCATATTTACATATCGTTACATTCATGTATATCTTATGAGATATAAATCTTTACCCAATGAATTGGATGGTGATATATGTCCCACCCATCTCACAATGACACTATTCTTATTTGTGCCACAAAAACCTAAATCATTTATCATAGCATAAACCATGAAACAAAATGGGTTTCTTAAACATCATTCAAATAAAATCTATTTAAAATAAATGTATTTCATAAAAATAATACCATCATAAAAACAATAAAATAAATGCAATAATAGGGATATAAATATAAACCTTTGTCATTTTATATAGAAATTAATTTTTATAAAACACTTGAACTTAATACATAAGGAAAATATCATTTTTTTTTAAAAATAGTTTTCTTTTCTGAAAATTCCATGGAAATTTAAAATAAAATAATTTAGATGAAATTAATCTTGAAATCATGTAGAGAATGATTCAGGAAAATAAGTTTTCATTAAACTGTAAAAAAACATTCATTCTATATAATTTAGAAAAACATTCTCCTACTACTTTTTCTGAAAATGTCAAAAAGTACCTCAATTCCAATGAAGACAAAATATTACTTTTATACTATTTAATAAAAATTAAACCAAGGGTGAAATATACGTTAATAAATTTTAGATTAATATAAATAATATTATGTAATCAGGAAACATGGATGTGGATGTTAAATATACCCCAGTAGATAGTTACATATATACAATCTCAGATAAAAATGAGATTGTAAAATTATCTTGTACCTTAGGTCTGATATCCTACATATGTATCTTAACCTCATGTATAATGATATAAATAAGGGTATTGAATTATTCATGAATCTTACTAATTTTTATGATATCATGTATGATTGTATTATAATTTTTATGTTAGTAACATTTCATTGTCACTCGTTATTCAGATATGAACTACATTTTGTTATTAAGCAAGATTTGTCACATAAGTTCATGTTACACTTCTCAGGTTATAGTTAAATCAATTAAAAATAATAATATTATAATATATATCATATTTATTCAATAAATTATTGTATATAATCATTTTTTAATAAATATCATCTAGAATGAATCGCAACGCATCGTGGAGACTGTATGTCGTACGTAAGCACAAGGGATGATATCATTATCAAAATTGATGAATGGTATTGAAGTGGATGTCATATAATATTTAAAAATTAGTAAAATGTAACAATAATTAAATATAATTATCATTTATATCATTATAACCATCCAAATAAGGTGGTGGTGATGGACAGATTACACCACATTGTAGAGACGATATGTTGTATGTAAGCCCTCACAATAATTTTATTTTTCAGAAGACGTATAGATGGCGAAATATGGTTGTTTCATATTTATAATAACATATTAGTATATTTTTGATACTAATGTTATTACATTTTAATGGAAAGAATAATTAAGAGGATGTGAAAGAATAAATAATTTTGAAATAATCCATAGAAGAGTTTACCTCTTCCTCGACGTGCTACCTCTATATCTCTTCTTAGTGCACCAGATTTGGACTTTGAAGATGTCCAGAACCTATAGAATGAAAATAGGGAAGATGATAAGGAAATATTTCAGGGGATAGCTGAGCTTGAAGTCTTAAAATGAAGTGAATAGGTCAGGGAGAAGGTTCCATTTTATAATTGTGGGGAGGGGCACTTTTGGAAACTCCATAAATAAAAATTTATAATTAAATTGAACCCTAATGAAAAACCTAATTAATGTCCCAATTAAAATGTTGATATGAGTCATGGTTGTAATCTCATCCAAAAATAAATTTTGGACATGTTTTTTTGTCAATATAAACCATATCATTTTAATTGACACATAGGTATTCTATTTTATTTAAATTGTGGTAATAACATTATAAATATTTAACGTTTATAAATATTTACTTATATGGTGTTAATTGACAGTTAATGGATATTTGATGAAATTGGAGACCTTATAATCATAATCTGGTAATTCTTAAATAATTTTATGATTTTTAAATAATTTAATAAAATGTTACTTTTATAAAATATCAAGAGTGTCAATTTTGACACAATTAATTTATTTGACTATAAATAAAATCTCTACATAAGATAAATTCGAACCAAAATATTTAATACAATCCTAACCTGTCATCATCACCAATAAAATTCATGAAGAACATGAATTAGCTGATATGATATTTATTTTAATTTTTTTAAAACCATTTTTTATATTTATATTAATAAAATACTTGCAACCTCACTATTGTGTCATCATTTGCGATAATTATTTAATCTATTAAAAATTATAAATAAATTTTTATAATGTATTTTATTATTTTATATTTATATACTCTATATATTCGATATGCACTCTATGTTTATCATATATTAAATTAATATACTAATATAAACTGAGATTGTGAGATTTTGTCACATTCATTAGTTTTTATTATATTCATGTCATATTTATTTGTAAGTGGTCATTAAGTTATTCCATTTCTAAAAATATATTATAAGGGTTGAATTTATTCATACAACCGTATTTTTACAGGTTTTAAGTTAGTTTTATAATAATATTTTTACCATTAATTACATTATTTACCTTCTACCATTGTAATAAAAATAATTACCAAAAGTTACTATTCATAATGCCCAAAAATAGAAGTGGTCCATTAAAATAATTGGGACCTACTGATTCCAAAAATGGAATCCATTTTTTGAAATTTAAAACACATAAGTTTCAGTAATTAATTTAAAATAAATCATGTTTTTGAAATGCGAAAACATGTTACAAAATTTTAAATATTGCAAAAGGTTAAAATGCTTTTACATATGAATTTAATATATAATTAATTCCAATGACCTACATTATATTAAATGGTAAATATATATTCTATTTATAATTTAATCCCATAATATAATATAATTTAACCCTATAAATTATTTCAATGAAAAATGTCATATGCAATTTAAATTTAGCATATTTTTACTATTCATCAAAACATGAAAGTTATTAGAAAAATATCAGAAATTTATCCAAATTAAATTTTTATATCCTTCTACAAAATAAAATGTTTATATTTTCATATAAAACTACTGAATATGTAAAAATATTAATTTAAAATGGGTTCTCCATTCAAAGGTGTGAAATTAAACTTCTAAAAAATTGGTTTTTATACATCTAAATTTGGGTTATTCATACCCAATTACTAAAATATACATTGGATGAATATAAAACATATTTTATTAAGTATATTACACATATATATCACATTAATTTCATTACCACAAATATTTCACTAAAAAATAAAAATATATTTTTCATAAATAATCGATACCCAATGAAATCACATTTCTTTTTCATAAGATAGTTATAATTATGCCTGCTAACATAATTTCTATGCTATAATAATAATTTTATAATTAAGGAATCTTTTGGTTCATTTAAACTCACGATTTTGTGAAAATAAATATACTAAAGAACAAAAATTATTTAAAGAAAATATTTCATAAAAACATCTGGGTATTAAACATAATTTTTTAATTTGGAATTTTTAAATTAGAGTAGGGTGAATTTTTGGGATTCTTCTGAAAAACATCATTTATTGAATTAATAGTTTAGAATACCATATTTTAATTCCAAATGGTTTTTTAATTTACGTTAATTAAATGGTAAAATAATATTTTTAATTGTATTAATAGTTTAATTGGATTATATTTTTTATCAATTAATCAAATGTTTTAAATTGGAATGAATTTAGCATTTAAATTGGATAATAAAACTTATCAAACATTTGATCATTTTTACACTAAACCCCCACATTATCAACCCAACTATGAGATTAATGTTGATTTTATTTATACCAATTATGTTATTAGAATTTGAAAAAACAGATTCCATATTTGGAATCATAATTATTTTATAATTTCTAGTAATGTTAAATTTGTTTTTAGAAAAAATATTAATGAAATTTATTAAAAATAATGACATCCGCTAAGAGAAAAAATTATAATGAATAATTATTAAACCATAAATATAAAACAAACAACAACCTAGACATATTTCCAAAACACATTGGTTGGCCGTGATCTAATCATGATCCTTAAATTCATGAGTTTATTTGGTTTTGGATGACTTTGGATAGGTAAAAAATAGGGTACACCAAACTTGTTTAAAATAACTATGTGTGTTCTTTCCATTCGTTATAAATTCCCTCCACCTATAACCACTTCCTCACAGCACTCAAGCCCCTTGAATCGACCATCCTATTCTAAAATAATCTCCCAACATCCATCCATTACTCCCAAAATTATTCATTTGGGAAGAAGAAACTCAGTGATGTATTTTTTCACAAACCAAAAGTAGTTACCCGATTAAGAGGTAAGATGATTTCATCTCACTTTTTATTCACTTAAGATACATGCTATGTTCAACATTCATTATTTTTGTGTGGTGTATATACTGACCATGATTGTATTCTATTCATCCTGGACATAAATTTATGGGTATCAACATATCCACTTTATGAACATTCATTCATGGGGTTTATGTTTCAAAAGATACCAAATTGGTTAAAATATTTTGTTTCAGTTGGCCTTATTTGAGACTCATGTGTTATTATATGCCTAAACACGTTTTTGAGGTGAATATACTTCCATTTTACATATTATGTCTTGAATATAGTTATTTTCAATGAACATAACGCCTCATGAAATTTACTTTTCAAATATGGATAGTATTATACCAAGTTACCATGTTATAAGAGTTTATTGAGAAAATCTCATAGCTTTATGAGATTGTTTATTTTTAGGATTTGTTTAATGTAATATTTTGACGCATATCTCAATTATACTCATTATTTTCATTCTCCTATATTTATTCATCATATACTAATGTGTTGTACAACCTTTTCATCACATTTATACTTAATATAATGTTTTTATGTAGTGTATGACAGTCTCTCTCTCATCAGACATAATACTATTATATTCAAAAAACATTTTTTTATAATGTATTAATTTTTTTTTAAATATTTTTGAAGATATTTTACCAGAAAATATTATTTTAAAAATGTTTTATTTTTTTATAATATTGATTTATAATTTTTCATATCTATTTTCAAACAAAATGATTTCAGAATATTTTATGTTATAAAAATAATATTTCAATGAATAAAAGATATTTTCCTCAAGAAATGTTTTTAGATATAAGAAAAAATCACTTCCCATAAAAAATAACATAATTTTTTGTTGATAATGACTTTATGGGGAAATTATTAAATGTTTTATTTCTTATTCTTTCGCTGAATTTGTTATGTTTCTAAAGCATGATGTTTATGAAACCTGTTTCAAATTCTGGGGTATTATTATTTTGAATCCAAATTTTGTTCATTGGTACTATTTATGATGAAATTATTTTGAAACCAGAATCTTTCCATGGGTTATGATATGATTATATGTAAATAATACCCATTTCGTTTCATGGGTTAGGATATGAATATTTCTGATCTTATGGAACATGTATTAATAATTTCAATATGAGATTGGTGGGACCTATTTATACTTCCAATGCATTGGGTATTGATTTATATCTCATGAGATAGATAATATAGTCTTTGGAATGTACCTTGACTACTAATATGGCTAAGGTATTGATCTATGACTAAAAATATGGTATGATGAGTGATCAAATGCTACTAATATACAAATGGGAGTGAACCATGACTACAATGATGGTATGGGGACTGAACCCGTACTAAAATGATTCTCTTTGTAGTGATTCCTTAGGTACTATGTAAAACAGATTATATGCTTATGTTTTTAAAACAACGAAATATTTTATCCATAAGTTATATATTCATGTCATATGACCTTTATTTAATTATGACTCATGTCTTTTGGACTACCAATCATTATTTCGTTATTTCAGTTATGATAATTGGTATAATGGATATAATCTTCTATTTTCATGATAATGTTCTCCAACCCATATTCTCATGTTTATGCTTCAATGTCTCCCTTGTTTACTCTTACTAAGCATATAATCTCACCCCCTTTGTTATGCTTCATTTCCCCCAGGTTATGATAACATGAGTAATGTTTGAGGTGTCTAAGAAGGTTGATAGTCCAGAAGAACCTAGTTGGAGATGATGTTTCTCATTTATGTACTAGTATTTATGTTACCATGATTCCAAAGGTAATAGACCAATTATGGTATTTGGATGTCTATATGTATTATGTTTAATTATTTCAAAAAAGGTAAGTAATGATTATGTTTGAGAAGTGAGTGTCTAAATAGATGGTATCATGGCAAAGGTATAGTTATCCTTTGGAAGTTAAGATGAGAAACAATTAGTGAAAACCCTAAAGACATGTATATGTATAAGTCAAATGATAATGAAATGTATTGGAAAATGTCATGTATTTTTTGGGATGGATATAGTGAGTGGGATTATAGAAATACATCCATGTATGGATACTACAAGTGGATGTGGCTCTAACATAGGTGTACCTTGGTGTAATAGCTCTGAAAATATGTTCCATTCCTGACTCTGTGTAATTTGGTTCACAAAAAATTGGCATTTCTACAAAAATGGTCAGACACTCTAGGGAGATATGCATTGGGAATTAAAAAACTCTTCAATAACCATTATATAGGATTTAAATATAAGGTGGATATGTATAACATAAAATAATCCTAAGGAATCATATATTTAAGAAGGTGTTATAAGTTAGAAATTCTATATGTGATTATTCATGAATATTATAACTATTTCATACTCTATACTTTTGGATTTAGTCAATGGTTGGAACCTGAATGAACAATGTAATTAGAGATTATGATGAACAATTCATTAATTGTCATCTTGAGAAACTGAATAATATGGGAGATGGTATGAAAAATATTGTTGTTATTCTCACACATCATTCTCATGCTATGAATCATCGGGTAATTTAAAATGAAAAAAGGAGGGAACAACATTATATTATCTCTTTTATGAGGAAACATCCACATTCCTTCATAGGGTCTTCTGATCGACATGTTGCTGAAAAATTTATTAGTACAACTGAAAATATATTCTATGTTAAATATTGTTTAGAGAATAAGAATGTAATTCTATATGCTTATCTATTAGATTGTGATTCGTATTAGTGGTGGACTATAATCAAGAATATGAGGCTGCAAGATAAGATTTAATCCAAGGATTGGGATGTGTTCAATACATATTTTTTAAACATTACATTCTTCTAATTCATTATAATACAATTAAAGAAGATTTCACTGAGTTGAATCAAATGGATTATGAATCTATCGATACATATGAGTCTAATTTCATGAGACTTATGTAGTAAGATTTAGGAATTATCATCCAACCTGAAATTAATGTTGATAGGTGCTTCATAGGATTAAAGACAAGTCTATGAAAGGAGTTGCCCATAAGATACATTATGTTTCTTTGAAGAGATTTTGTATTTTAAAATAAATTTTGAAATGGATATTGGAGTCACGTATCAATCTAAATTAATTTAAAAGATGAGTAAGATGGAGTTTAAAGGTAAATATAAAAACCACGAAGCAAATAATATTAACTCTTCATTGTTCTCTAACTGTTAGAAGAAGCATGGGGGAAATTTAATTTATGGGTATACTGAATGTTTTATGTGGATATAGGAGTTCACCGAGAATTAATACCTATTGTGATTGGAAGGGGTTTTCTAACATTGAGAATACAGAAAAATCATTACAGAATGCACCTCCCACGATTAATATTTACAACTATAAGGAGAATGGGAATTAGGTTTACTACTACCCAAACCCAAGGGCTGGTGATGATGATCCAATTCAGAAACCTATTAAGGTGAGGGATAGGGGAAATGTCGTGAAATAACTACTTCTGATGATATTTGAGATAACAATGTTATGAAAGGTACACGTATCATCAACACTAGAACTACTAATGTCATATTTCATTATGGATCTACTCACTATTTCATATCTATATAATTTTTTAATGATGTTAATATTTCCCAAAAAGAAATTAGATGTGGAATTAGTAGTTCAGTCCCCTAATGGTACGATGATTTCATCTCAAGACATTGATTCATCCTCGGGTGGGGTTTGTGGTATTTTTCATTCATAAAATCGTATCAAACATCCTTCGGTTTAACTTTACGTTAAATTTGGCATGGATTCCCTTTATATGAATAAATCGCACATCAATTTCCAAGGAAGGTAAGTTACCTCTGATATTTCAAACCCTCATATGGTAATTTATCAATATGATGATATATATGAACATGCGGAGATTAAATCTAGTGTATGTGTCTTAATTCCCATTAAAATGGGTTTTTAACGCAAATGGTTGGGGAGAAAATCAACATCGATGATCTTCATATTATTTGGGATTTTTTTGATGTTTTCTATGAGAGCTTCCTAGTCTTCCACCAAAATGTGAATTTGATTTCTCAATATAATTCATACCTATTTCCAAAAAAATTCAAATACTCCATATATAATGTCCCAATTGAGATTTAGGAATTGAAGAAGAAACTCCACTAATACCTTGATAATGTATTCATTTGGCCATGTGTGTCACCTTGGGGTGCACTAGTTATTTTTGTGAAAAAATGAAATACATGTCAATGTGAATCGACATTGATTATATAGTGATGAACAATATCACTGTCAAGAATAATAATCCTCTCCCTTGTATTGATGGTTTTTTATCAACTATGTAGATATTACTACTTTTATAAGATTTACCTTCATTCTGGATAACCATAATTGAGGGTCAAGATGGAGGATATAATGAGATACAATTCCATAAAACCTATGGTAATAATGAATATATAGTTATTCATTTTTTTCTTTCTAATTACCCTACTATCATCATTGATTTAATTAATAATGTTATTAGATGTTACCTTAATCGGTTTTTGGTAGTCTTTATAGATGATATTCTTATGTATTCAATGTGTAAGGAAGAGAATAGAGATCACTTGAGGATTTTACTATAGACCCTTAGAAATGATATGATATATTAAAATTTTAGAAAGTTAAATTTTTATGAAAAATGATTCATTATGGGGTCATATAATCTCAATAGATGATATAGTAGATGATCCATCCAAGATGGATGCTATTGAATACAGTCCTAGACAAACCACGGTGATTGTGGTCCATAGAATTATTGGTTTACCTGGATATTATTAACAGTTTTTGGAATATTTCTCATCACTATCTAATCATATAAACTAATTAACTTGGAAGGGTTTCTAGTTCCACTAAACATATAAAAGTGAGGAAAATTTCGAGGAACAAAAGAAATGTTTGTCATTACATATCTACTTACATTACGCTACAGAACAAAAGAGTTTTCGTTATATAATGATTCATCCACCAAGGTATTAGGATGTATTCTTATAAAAGTAATATGGTAATTCCCTATGCCACATGATAGTTTTAGATTCATTTGAAAAATTACCCAACATGAGATTTGGAGTTAGCAGTGGTAATTTTTTCATTAATTTAATGGAGGCATTATCATTATGAAGAAAAGTGTGATTTATATACTGATCACAAAAGTCTAATATATATATTCACATAGAAGGTGTTGAACATACCTCAGAGAATGTGGTTAGAGATGATATAGGATTGTGACTATTCAATACATTACCACCCTAGGAATGTAAAGAAGGTGGGTGATGCATTGAATCAGAAGAATTATGCAAGATTATACATTATGATGATCATAATAGATCCAAATTTATAAATTCTAAAAAGATATATATAGAAATATTGAAGGAAGTGGAAAATAAAATATTTCCTAAATGTGTGTTCAACCCTATATCCAAGTAACAATTAAAGATGTCAAGAATATAGGTCAAAACTTCTAAAGAAATTTTGAAATGTGCAAGAGTTTAACCTTGATCAAGATCGAATGATAAGGTTTAAGAACCTTGTATGTGTTCCTTCCATAAAAGATTTGAAGAATAAGCTATTGAAGGAAGATTGTAGTTATTCATTACCTATTCATCCTAGACATACAAATATATATATATATATATATTAAAGGATACATATTTTGGTATTTAATGAAGAGAGATATCGTAGAGTTTGTATCTCAGTGTTTGGTATGCCAGCATGTTAGGGTTGATTAAAAAATGTGTAAAGGGATGTTGCATACATTACCCATCGTAGAATGTATATGGAGAACATCACTATGGTTTTTTTCATTGGACTACCAAAAACCTCTAAAGTATTTAAGGCAATATGGGTGGAATTAGATCACATTAATAAGTAAAGACACATCATTTCAATAATAGATTATTTCTATATATATCATCTTTCTATGATATACATCATTGAAGTGGTAAGGTTGCATGGATTACCGTATTATATTATATTTGATTTGGATATGAGGTTTATGCCAATATTCTTGGGATTTATTCATCAAGAAGATGATATATAATTGAGTTTTTTTCACCTCTTCTTATATTTATAAAGATATTCAGTCTAAAATAATAATTCAAAACCTAGAAGATATATTGAGCTATTGTTCATTTGATTTCAATGATGGATGGGATCCACACCTTCCTCGAGTTTAGTTTTCCTAAAATAATAGCTTTCACTCAAAAATTCAGGTGTCACCATATGAAGCCCTCAATGGGAAGAAATTAAGTGCTCTAATATATGGGGATTAGTTCACAGAAAGAATTCTATTACGATCCATGATCGCTGAAGAAATGGTAAACAATGTTAGAACCCTTCAACATCATATTAAGGTAGAACAAAGTCAGATGAAAAGTTATGTAGATTACCATAAATGTGATATTGAATTTGATGTTTGGGAAAATGTGTTTCTAATAATATCACCATGTAAGATAGTTATTATATTTCTGAAGAAAGTGAATCAAATCCCAAAGTATATTGGTCTCTTTGATATTATTGATCTTATAAAGAGAGTATATTTTCACATATAACTTCCTCCAAATCTATCTCAAGTCTATAATCTATTCCATTTATTTATCATGTGGAAGAACTAACCTAAACCTTCACAAGTACTGAACTAAGAGGACATACCACTAGATCATGATCGTTCTAATGAGGTACAACCTGTTGAAATTCTTGACTGATCAGAGAAACTTCTATGAATCAAGACCAATAACATGGTAAATGTTTTTTTGGAGAAATCAATAATTATAGGAAACTATGAGGGAACATGGGGATATTATGAATCATAAGTATCCACATTTATTATTACAAGAGTGAGGAATTTTGGGGGTAAAATTCATTTTACAGGGGGGTGTAACACCCTTATTTTTTATATACCTTTTTTGAATAAATTAAATTTTCATTTATATCACCCAATGAAATATGTAAAACTTTCCTTTCACATGTAACCAAATTTTCATACAATACATGAAAAACTGACTTGGCATATGATATCTGCAACACATATTTGTAATACAATAAACACAACACCGATGTTTCTACGAAACATCGTTTTATTGTACTAGTTTTTAAAATGAGATAATGTAACCTATACATTATTCTTCATAAAATTAATAGTAATAACTAATATTAAAATATATTTTATAACTTTTTTATATAAATAACACCAATTGATATTAAAAGATATGATTTTTTAATCCCTTCAATGTTTAAAAATATTATTTTATTAAATGAAATGCTTTTAATGTCATTATACAAAAATTAATGAAATTAATTTTAGAAACATTTATAAAATTAATTAGATAAAATAATATATTTTTTTTAAATTTATATTGGTGAATTTATCTTTGGGTGAGTTTTGGATATTTTTTGGAAAACCTCATTTTTTGAATGAATAGTGAAAAAAATACACGATTTTAATTTAAATTTTTTTTTATTTAATTTATATATATGGTTAAATTATTTTTTTATTTTTTTTAATAGTCTAATTAGGTAATAGTTTTATAAATTAATCCATTATTTTTTTTTGGACCCAATTTCACATGTTAATTGGATATAATATCTTAGCAATGTTTTTATCATTTTTACAATCAAAACATGCACTATCAACCCAACTACGGGATTAATTTTAAAAACATTTATTCCACTTATTTGATTATAATTTAGAAAAATGGATTCAATATTTGGAATAAGAATAATTTATAATGTCTAAAATTTTCAAATTTGTTTTTCCCCAAAATATTAGTCAATGTTGTTAAAATTAATTCCATTAGTTCAGAGAAAACATTGGCTAATATTGTACTAAACTATAAATATAAGACCGATAACTACCTAGAATCATGTAAAAATCCCATTTTTTGAATATTATTTGTCTACCGGACTTCCATTATTTTTTCTTTTGGTTAGGTATGACTTTTTTTTTAAACCTGGTTACATCTATATATTTTTCATAAATTCCAAGTGCGACCATTCCCTTCCCGATAATAGGCGACCAACTATACCCACTTCCCCAGACCTCTATATCCACCATTATCTCCAAATCATTTCTCAAATAAGATATGAAATTCTCTATAGTCCTCATAGAATCCTTCCATTTTGTAAAAGGCTACTCAAGAAAGCCTTTTGGCACAAACTAAAAGGAGTTACCTAATTAAGAGGCAACATCTTTTCTTAAGCTCCCTTCTTTATTTTTCTTCTCCACCCCTCCAATCTATTTATTCCATTTTTTTAAAGCACCATTATATTGAATATAATTGGATTTTTTTATTTTATGATTAAGACATACAATTATACACACCACTATCTAATGGATATTATACATAATGTTTATTTGTACGACGAACTACCGCCTCACAAAATGATGATCGTTCATTTCTCTTTTACCAACTCTAATGGTTTAAATTAGGAGGGAAACTCTGTGTATATATGTAATATATTATATTTATTATTTAGTTGAGATTTTTAATCCATTTCAAAAAACACAAATTTTTTACTTTCCATTTGGTTTAATTATGATAATTTTGTAAGAGGAATTGTGGACCATCGCCCCCTCAAAGCGATGTGATTCGTTCACAAACAACATGGAATGTAATACGGATGGGTTTAGTGAAATTATATGACATATATAACTCTATAATTATTATTTAATGATATTATATACACGTATACATATATGTCATTTTCTTTATTTATTTCAATATGATAATTAAAATGTAAACAACATTCATGCGTACGTATGACTTACCATCTCCATGAACAGTATAGTCTTTTTCATAAATCTTTATTATATATATTATTATAAAATAAATATATGAAAAAATCGTTATATTAATATAATTATTTAAATTTTGGAGTCATAATATATGTATAAGGAATAACAATATAACAAATAAATAAACACACGACGAACAAAGAAAATATTATCCAAAATGAAACCTTAACATAGGATTGTGAATAAGAGTGTAATATAAGGTCATAATCAAACCATATAAGGTATTATGTATAAGAATATTCTACTATAAAAGATTTATTATAAAATTATATTTATTATACAGAAATATTTTATGATTACCAGTAGTGTCAAGACACAAGGTTAGGGGATTTCATCTCAATTTTTATTCATGTGAGATACATTATAAATTTTCCACTCTTTCCTTTTGTGCAGTGTATGTAATGACCAAGATTGTATTATATGTATCATATACATAAATTTATGGTTTTCGACATATCAGTTTTATTAACTATCATTTATGGGGTTAATGATTCAAACGATACCAAATTGATAAAAATGTTTTCTCTCAATATTCCTTCTTTAATACCCATGTTTTGTTATCCACATAAAATATTTTTTGATATGTATATACTTCAATTTTATATATTATATCATGAATATTTTTCTTTTCATGATATTTTAATATTCATGTAATTTTTTTTTCTTTCATGGATATTATGATCCCTTGATTCCATGTTATAAGAGTTTTTTATGAAAATGTCTTCGCTTTTCAAGATTGTTTAAATTTATGCATGCATTGATGTAATAATTTGATTCATGTCTCAAATATACTCATGATTATCCATATCCTATATTTATTAAATATATCCACTTGTGCTAGTAAAAATGTTTCCATTATTTTTAACTTAAGATAATGGTTTTATGTAAAATATGAATTTCTCTCTCTCTTCGGTCAGAATTTTATTGTATTAAGAAACTAATGTTTTTGAAAATATTTTAAATTCTTTTTAGTATTTCCTTAAAAATAATTTTCAATTATATTGGATTTTAATTTTTTTTTATTATTTTACAAGATTCATTTATATGTTTTTGAAGCTGTTTTCAAATTAAATGTTTTCAAAAGATTTTATGTTAAAAAAATATTATAGATGAAAGGATATTTTCTTCAGGAATTGTTTTTAAAGATATTTCAAAACTATTTCCCATCTAAAATGACATTTATTAGTGTTACTCGTGCATTTATTGTGAAATTATTCAACGATTCCATATGTATTATTTCTCTAATGAATTATGTATAGAAGACATAATTTTTACGAAACAAGATTCTCTTTATGGGTTATATCCTTTTGAAACTGACATCTTTTCACAGGGTACGTTTATGATTAAATGATATAAAACCTATCTCTTTAAATAGGTTATGAGATAATTACATGTTAATAATACCCATTTCATTTATTGGGTTATGATATAACTAATTATGATATTTTGGCACATAAATGAATGATTTAACTATGAAATGGGTGTGATCTATATCTCTCTATAATACTTTTGGTAAGTATTTATATCACATGATATAGACTAAGATGATATTTGGAATGAAAAATTACTACTAATATGGACATGGGAGTGAACCAAGATAGACAATATTGTAGGAGGAGTGAACTCATTCTACTAATATGGTCATGGGATTGAACCATGACTTCAATGATGGTATCAGGAGGGAACCCATACATCTAATATGGTCATGATAATGATGTCTTCGATACTATTGTAATAAATTATATGATTTTGTGTCTTCCAAATTCCATGTTTTATCCATATGTTTATTTTCATTACTTATGGTCTTTTTTCATTATGATTCATGTATTATGAAAGGGCAATATTTTTACCACAATTCTTGTTATGATCTCTGATACCCAGAGTTTGATCTCTTATTTTCATGATCATGTTGTCATACCCTTATTCTGATGTTTGTGGTTACATGTCTCCCATGATTACACTTACTAATAATCTGATCTCACACCCTTTTATGTATCATTTACCCTAGGTTATAATTATATGTATTATGTTTGAGTGTTTTAGAAGGGTTATATTAAAGAAGAACCCACTGGGGGGATGATTTAGATCATTTATGCACTAGTGATTGTGTTTTCATGTTTCTATAGGCACTAGACCAATTACCGTCATTGGGTGTCTATTTGTATAATGATTGTGTATTCTAGAACCGTTATGTGATCTTTATGTTTCAAATGTGATGGTCTCTATAAATATTCATGGATGAATGGGGGAAAGAGATCTATAGATGAAGAGATACTCATTCAAAAAAATGGGATGAAAGGGGAGAAGAGAGGTTATAATTCTTAAGGAAAATGGTTAAATTACAATCTTTATATATTTATGATATATTTTATAGATTTTCTAAAAAGTTAGAAAAACAATGATATCCCCATGTTGGTCAAACCGTCTTAAAAAATAGTCTAAATAATCACTTTAAGAACCTAAAAGTCTATAAAACCCATGACAAAATATAAAAAAATGGTACAATAAGCCTGAAACTCTTCTTATTTATTTAGGTGAATGTTTAGAACTAACCATGTGCTAACCATTCACCCTACACCATTTTTAGTAAATTTTACGTTTTTTACTCTAACTTTCAAAAACACCACTATAGTTGATGTGAAAATAAAAACTGAAAATAAAATATTATCCTGTGATCTATTGGGTTTTTCAATTCTCCCCACCATTACACATTTCCCTAAATAAGTACATAATTCCATGAATATTATAAACTTTGAGGCTACTACTGCTCACCATTTACTCTTTTTATTATGTCTGAGTTCTATGAGTATTGTGATACCATTCTAAATTTACGGAGGAATATACTTACCACAATGTAATTTATTCTGAGAATCAATGGTATGAATAGGATTCCAAATAACTATGGTTCAAATTTAAACGTAAAAAACCTTTAAATTAATAATATAAAACATGTCTACAAAGTACTTCTTCAGTTAGAAAATTTAAACAACATATTTAATGGATTTCTTCTTGGGTTATAAGGAAAAAGAGTAAACACACTTTCTGTAATGATACATAATATCAAATGATCTGACATGGATTGATCCTCACTCGCCCTATCCCCCATTAAATTAAAATTACCCATCCTTAAAACACTAAAAATCTGGAATTAAATAGATAATTCACATTGAGGATCTTTTTAGGTTTAGAGTTTTATAAAATTAGGCCATAACTATTACATTACATCTCAAAAATTACAAAGTATACACTTCTACACAGTTTTAATTTTTTTCATAAAATAAGAACTCTTGAAAATAAGTGTGATGACTAGTTTTATGGTTTAGATAACACAAATTTTCCTTGATCCCCTCTTAGACCCTATTCTTCATTATGTCCTGTGAAAAACATTTCAAAACATGGGATAAGTATAAAAAATCACAACAAGGGTTATAAAACAATGAATTAATAAATTAGTACATCAGTACATACATAACATAAGCTCTTTAACATACCTCATGAAATCATAAGATTTATGAATATCACATAGTAATCACTAATCATAAAGGTAACTTGTGGAATTCATAACATACATTCATTGTAGGTTTCAAATCCATGTAGGGAGTGACATTTGGAATACCCATCACAGTATATTCCATAAAACTCTTGAGAGATACATTAATGTTTACATCTGTCATGTTACCCATTGCATTTTAGAGCTTTATCGATGTCAAAAACCATAGGTTTATCACAGAACCACCCGTATTCGTAAACAATTCCCAAGAACCATAACACATTCATAGCACATAAAAAACATTAATGTAAGATAACATTTTCAAATTTCAATCACAATATATAATTTAAATATATAGACATAGAAAATTTGATATCAAAACCATTTTAAATACCAAAATATGTAAAATATTATATGGTATTCATTTTCCCTTTAAAAACATTATGGCTTATTAAGGAAGCCAAATATCAAATAATACTCACGGAGACAGAAAGGTCGTTTTCACCGATTACGTTAAAAATAAACATTCCTTTTTTCATTTAGTAGAACTCTTCATATAAAAAGATTCCATTTGAATAAAATTTAAACTCAAAGGTGTTTATAAACTGTATAAAATAATGTCATGTATAAAACAAAATATGCCTTAATGAAAGGTGATTGAGACGAAGTCCCTTGCCACGTGTCCGACTTGACCTGTTCTTTCTTTAATCTTCTCAATAATAAACTAAAGTTAATTTATACATTCTTAAGAACCTTTTTCATGTTAATTATTACTTTTATATCACTTATTAATATTTTATTAACATTATTTAATCATTTAAGTTAATAATGGTCGTTTTGTCGATGTTTGGTACTTGAGTCAAAAATGAACTCCTTATAATTACAAGTTGTCCATGTGGTCAAAAGTACATTATATCCTGAATGATATTAATGATTTTTATATCATATATATCATATATATCTATATATATATATGTGTGTATTTGTAATATTGCATAACATTTTGAGGTATGAAATGAAATGCACTATTCATGGAGACGGTAAGTCGTACGTACGCATTAACGCTACATTCGTTTCTATTTCACATTTAATGGAGTGAAAACATAAAGATACCTAGTTATATTACAATTCTAGTATAATTTCATATATCATTTCATTAACTCCATCCTTTATATGTTCCATGTAGGACATGAACGTGTCATATCATTTTGAGGGGGTGGTAGTCCACACTTCCTCAAATAAAATAATCATATTTACCCACTATTGATACCATAACAGTATTCTATAAATGAAATATATAGAAGAATAGAAACAATATAAATTTAATATATATAACATATATATATATATATACATTTCCATTTTAATGGACACTATAAGGGTTTGTAGGATAAGATTGAACAATCATCGTTTCATGAGGCAGTAGTTCACCCTCCATAGAAACAGTATATTCATTGCACATTAGATTCAGGTGCGTGTAAGTGTAGTTTGAATACTTATCATAACAACAACATTTTATATTTAGGATACTAGTTTTTTTATAAAATAAAGGATTAAAAATAGTTTACAGGGATGGAGAAGTAAAATAAATGGAATTAACATAAGATAAGACGTTATATTTAAATTAGTAATCTCCCTTTGGTTTGAACCAAAGGGTTTAATTGAACTGCCTTCTGCCTAGGGGAAGGATTCTAAGAGTAAGGGAGGGATTTAGGGAGATTTATTGGTTTTATGTTGGAATATCCAAGGGTCTTGATATGTTTGAGTAGTGATTTAGAGTTGAGGGATTTTTAAAAGGGGGAGGAGGGGTTCTTTAAGAATGTTTAAAAATATTATTTTATTATATAATGTTTCTCGGTTTCTAAAGGCCCAAAACATATTAAAGTCAAAGATAATACAAATCTTGTTCGAAATAAAATCCTCCAATAAGAATTTTTTTTGTTTTGTATATAGTATAATTTTTTATAATCTTATTTCTTTAAATCAATCATTAATGAGGTAAACACTACATCATTGTTATGTCACATATAATTTTATTTTTTTGAGGTCTAAAAATTATAAAAAAATACCATGACGTAGTAAATCCGATTATATTTCATACCAATATTTATATTCTAAGAGATAAATTATAAAACCTCATGTAATAATTGATTTACTAAAAGATATATTTTTATGACATTTTTATCATTACATTAAATTAATTAATATAAAGTGTCATTATGACTCCTATTAGCTCTATGGGGTCCCATAATAAACCCAAATATGCACTTGGTCAGACATGTTTCAACCAATAGGATTAGAAAATATGTTAGGGTAATTAAATATTATTAAAATATTTTTTATTTACCCTTATTTACTAGAATTACTTTTTTACCAAGGAAAATAAAATATTTACAGAAGTAAATATTCATAGTGTCAAAAAATAAAGGTTTCATATTTACACAATTTTTCATCCTAATTCCAAATATGGAATATATTTTTCCAAATTTAAAACATATAACTGTCAGAAATTAATTTGAAATTAATTCCTGTGGTAAAAAAAGGCGTGTTTTTATGAAATTATAACTCTCATAATATTGACACTTTTTTATGTTCAATTTCAACATGAAATTACTTCCAATGAAAAAAATTTGATTAATTGGTAAAAATATAATCTAATTATACTTTAAACCCAATTAAAAATATAATCTAACCATATGAATAAATTAGATTAAAAGCAGTTTTGATTTAAAATATATTATTTTCACTATTCATTAAAAAATAAATTTTATCAGAAATATTCTAAAAAAATTAACCAAAGTATATTTTGATGTCCCAATTCTAAAAATTAATTTTATTTTCACAAATATAGCATATTAAAGTGACCAAAATGGGATTTAAAAAGGGTTTACCATCAAAAGGTGGTAAATCGACCTTTTAAAGATTATTAAAGTATTACTGCTTAAAATCAGATTGATTATTATTTTAGCCTCTAAAATTTATTGGATAAATGAAAAAAATAGAAAAAATGTATATTCATATTGTTGTTAGTTATGTTTATTCCCTACAATACAATGACAAGGCATTACCTACCATTTAAAATAATATTATATTATTATTTTTCAGTATTTCCCAATGTTGTATGCAATATATGATTTCAATGAAACCTTTTGTTGCATTCAAGGTACACTATCGAACAAGGAATCCCCTTTAAAGTATAATTAATATTTATTTCACAAATTTTAATAAATAAAAAATTCTATATTCTTTATTTTCCTATGATGTTACATCCTTCCCCCCCTTTTGGAATTACATCCTCGCATTTCTATTCACTTATCAAATATGTTGGGGGTATTTATCCCTCAAAACATTATCATACTCCCACGTTGCCTCTTCAACCATATGGTTCATTCACAAAACCATTACCTGATGAATTGCCTTATTCCACAAAACTTTCTCTCTTCGGTCAAGAATCTAGAATAATTGTTCCTCATAAGAGAGATTCTCTTCCAACTTAACTACCTATGAGCTCAAAACCTGAGATGGATATGTCATATACTTTATCAACATTGAAACATGAAAAGAATTATGTACTTGGGATAAAAATGGAGGTGAATACACCATATGGGAAACATATCCAACTTTCTCTAGGATTTCATATTGTCCAATGAACCTCGGACTCAACTTTACCTTCTTACCAAAACACATCGCACTTTTCCATGGGGAAACATTGAGAATGACATGATCACCTACCACAAAAGATAGATCCTTCCTCCGGTTATCCGCATAACTTTTCTGCCTGCTCTGAGCTATTCTCATCTTCTTCTAAATCAACTGATATTTTACTACCATCTCGTCCACCAATTCGGGTTCCTTCAACCTCCTTTCACCTACTTCGACCGAAAAAGATAGAGTTCGACACTGCTTCCCATATAATGCGTCAAATGGAGCTATCTGTATACTCAAATGAAAACCTTTATAATATGAAATTTCAACCAAATAAAGATGTTTGTCCCAACATCCCTATTAATCAATTGAGAGAGCATGTAAAATATCCTACATGGTCAGAATTTTTCATTCTGAATGCCCATCTAATTGAGGATGAAAAGCTATAACAAAATTTAATTTAGTACTCAATGACTTCTAAAGGCCTTTCCAAAAGATTGAAGAAATACTGGGATCACAGTCATTTAAAATGGAGAGGGGAACTCTATGAAACCTGAATATCTCTTTAACATACAACCAAGAATGCTGATCTAGAGAAAAAGTATCTTGAATAGGAAGGAAATGAGAAGATTTAGTCAATCAATCAACAATAACCACAATTGTATTATTATCTCAAAATTTTGTTGGTAATCCCACAACGAATTCAATGGATATATTTTCCCATCTGATATCCTGAAACCAGTAAAGGATGAAGCATCCATTTTGGTTAATTCCATTCTTCGTTAACCTATTAAAAAGTCAAAATATCATTCTAAAATCAACAATATCTCTTTTTCATTCCATCCCACTAGTAATTCTCCAAAATATCTTTGTACATATTTTTACTACTGGGATGAACTGAAAACAGAGAACTATGAGCTTTACATAACAACTCAATATTCAACTATGAATCAGAAGGCACACATAATCTCTTCCTAAACATCAAAACACAATCATTATAAATGTTAAAATCTGGAAATATACCCTTCTAAACCAACTCTTCCTTTGTTAGTAACTCACTATCTTCCACCTCCACTTGCTTAATTCTATCTGATAGAGATCATTTCATTGAAAATTGTTACAAAACAAAGACATTTCCTTCATCAACCACTTTTATTCCAAATTTCATCATGTCTTTAACCAAAGGATCATGTTCCAAACGTAACAAGGTTAGTGTAGAATTATTTTTTTGACTCAATGAATTAGACAATTTATTTTCCTTTCCTATATGATAATGGATCGTGCAATAAAAATCATTGATTAATTCCAACCATCTCCTTTGTCTCATTTTCAATTCTTTTTGAGTAAATATATACTTCAAACATTTATGGTTGGTATATATTTCACATTTTACTCCATAAAAATGGTGCCTCAAAATTTTTAAAGCAAAAAAACAAAACATTCTAGTTTCAAGTCATGTGTTGGGTAATTTAAGTCATGTGGTTTCAAATGATGTGAAGTGTAAGAAATTACCTGACCATTTAGCATTAGGACACAACCATGTCCTTTCAATGAAGCATCAATGTAGATAACACGGTCCCCATTTTTGGAAGGCATTGCCAAAACAAAATCATTCACTAATAAACTTTTCAATTCCTGAAAACAATCATCACATTCTTATTTCTAAATGAACATGACACAATTTCAAGTTAACATATTCAGTGGGCTAGATAATCGTGAAAACTTTTCAACAATCCTTTAGTAAAAACCCATTAATCCCAGAAATCTATGTATCTCGGTTATATTTGGGTGTCTTTGAAATTCTTCAACAACTTTTGTTTTAGTAGGATCAATAGTGAGGCCATTTTTTGAAATAATGTGACCATGGAAAGAAATTTCTTGTAACCGAAACACACACTTTCTGAATTTCCCATACATTTTCTTTTTTTATGGTTTGCATTCTTTTAGAATAAACCAAAATATCAGCAATTAACACTACCACAAACTTATCCAATAAGTCACTGAAAATTCTATTCAAAAGATCCATGAATACATCAAGAGAATTGGTTATCCCAAAAGGAATAACTAAAAATTCATAATGGCTATATCTAGTATGAAATGCAGTCTTCAGAATGTTAGATTTCTTGACATTCAACTGATGGTACCCTAACCTCAAATAAATCGTTCCAAAATGTTAAGCTCCCAAGAGCTGATAAAAAAAATCATCGATATGAGGCAAATGATGCTTGTTCTTAATAGTGATTCTATTCAATTATCTATAAATAATGAAATATTTCTTTGAACCATTATTATTTTTAACAAATATGACAGGAGAATCCCATGGTGATCTACTAGGTCGAATGAATCCTTTATCTAATAACTCTTGAAACTGATTCTTTAACTCTAAAAGTTCAATTTTATCAATTCAATATGGGGTTTTTGAAATTGTATTATCATCAAGAACTAATTCAACAGTAAATTCAAATTCCCAGTCAGATATTACACCAGGAAAATTTTCAGGAAGATCATCAAAGTACTCATTTACAACTAGCACATCATTAATCTAAACACTTCCTTTGATTTCAAAAATATGTGCAAGTTAACATTAATTTCCATCTCTTACTATTTTCTCAGCATAGTAATATGTTAGCAAAAGTAAGGTTTCATTCTTGTACAAAAACTGAAAATATTTCTAAAATCAAACCTCTTTAGCTATGCAGTAAATCTCTGCATGATAAACAGAAATCCAATCCACACCCAAAATTGTTGAGTCAATAAGGTTTTCCATATGAATTTTCCATTACTTCATATAAGGGGGAGAGTGATAAGTCATCAAGGTTTCCTTTTGAATTGATCATTCCTCTTGTTTTGAAAATAACGAACACCTTATCTGAATGAAAATTTCATTTTACCCTTATTTTACTTCTATAAGGAAAATTTTCTTCCCAAATGAAATTTAACCCTACCTTGTTTTCATTGTTCATATCAATATTTTTATTACATATAAAAATCATATTCATATATAAAATATCGGAATCATATAATACTTAGATATGAAGCATTATGTTTTAGAATCCGAATTCCTGTTATGAACATTTATGAAGTTCAACTCGGAATTCCCTGTTACAAAATTTTATGAAGTTCAACTTTGAATTCTGATTACGAACTTTTATAAAGTTCTCATTATGAATTATTATTATGAATTATGATTATGAATTATCATTATAAAATATGATGATGAATTCTGATTATGAATTCTCATTATGAATTCTGATTACGAACTTGTCTAAAGTTCTGACTCCGAACGTTGTAAGTTCTGGTTCCGAATTCTTGTGAATACAGAATCTGAATTTCCATGAAATTCAGACTCTGTAAGTCTACATAATTCATGTTATGAATTCTTACAAAACAGAATCCAAATATCTTAGTACTAGAGACTCCGAATTCATTTTTTTCCTGTACTCCGAACATTAACTTTCTCCATTATGAACTTTCTTTTATATTCAATACGAATATCAGTTTTTGGTTATGCTTACACTTGTTATATTACAAAACGATGTAATTCTTTCAGTTATTGAATAACCGTTGTTTTATTAACAGTTGTATAGGTCTCTCTGAAATTCAAGGAAGAATTTGACTGTTAGAGAAGGAAGCCGACCGTTGGAACTTCACATATAAATAGGAACTCGTTTGAACGTGCTCATAAATTTTGGGAATTTTGATGATTAGAACTACTTAAAGTGATTTATAGAGAGAGAGAGGCTCTTATCAACTCTCAAGATTCATGTAGAAAGTTTTAATAGCTTGTTCAAACATTTCCATGTGCAGATTTTCTTCGTGCGACTCTGATTGTTGCTGTGTACAATCAAGGGATTTCGGGTAGAGGAAGGCAAAGGTTACAACACCTTGAAGTTGAGGGCTTCCTTGCTAAGGAAGACAAAGGTGTCTACTACGTGATAGTTGAGATCTTGCAGGGATATCAAGAAAAACTCTGATCTTCGTATCGAGGGCTTACCCTAGTGTGGGTAAGACAGACTTTCTTGAAATTATAAATCAAGGGACCTTTATCCAAGGTTGTTGGTTACCCATCTTTTTGGGATAAAGGAGTTTATACTTGATACTTGTTTTGTTAAAAGTTTTTCCACTTCATTTTTTATTATTGAGGAAAGTATAATACCATATACTTCCTCACCCATATACTCTGTTATAGTTAGATTCTATACGCTTAATGGTAGAATCGTAATCTTTGTAACTTTTGATAAGTTTCATTTTCAGAATTTCTTTTCTGGAATTTAACAAGTGATTAAAACTTATAAAGGTCTTGTGAATTATCTTCTTTAACTTTGTTAAGCATAACCATCTTTAAAATTCACAAAGTAATTTTTAAAAGATACAATTCACCCCCCTCTTGTATCTAAGAATCTCATTATTATTTAGATCCTATGTTTTGAATTATAGAGTATATCATACTCAGTCACATACCTTCCTATTAATTAGTATCAAAGGATTTGGTTCAATATGAATTAATCTCACAATTAGATTCAAAAGATATTTCTCGGAATTACGTTTTCTAGATTCATATTTTTCAGAATCTATTTTTCAGATTCATACTTTTTTCAATTCACTCTTGATTAGAGATACAATACCTAATTTATTGCTTAGAATTTTTTCCTTATTTACAAACTCGTACTACTAAAATGTTTTTGTGGAAAGAATTTTATTAAATATGGAAGGAATCAATGTTGGTTCTATAGAAAATCTTAATCCAACCAGACCACCTATCTTTGATGGTAATGATTACGAATATTGGAGTGATCGCATGAAGACTTTCATTATCAACACAGGGGTTGAAAATTTTCTTATGCTTATCGGTGGATACAAAATTTATGATAAAGAATTAAGTGACTTTATAAATCAAGAAAATAATGATTATCAACCTAATTATAATGTACGCAATAATTTACTTTGTTCAATGACTAGAAATATATATAGCCGAATTTCATCTTGTGAAGCAGAAAATTCTATATGGAAGAAATTTGAAGTAACTCACATTGAAACTTCCAAAGTAATTGGGACTAGAAGATCCATGCTTAGAGCTGAATATCATGGTTTTAGCTTTCCTTATGGTGAACACATATGCAAGGTGAAACTGAGATTCATGACTATTGTAAATAGTTTACAATCAATGGGTGAAAATGATTAGATTATGAAGCTCTTGTTGATGAGATAATCAACATCATGCCAAATGAGTGGGAATCTAAAAGGACTGCAATTGATTAGAATAGAATGGTTACTCAGATTTCCCTTGATGAGTTGTTTGGAACCCTTCTTTAGTATGAGACTAGAATGAAGAGAGATGCTGATATTGTGAAGAAGAAAAATGGAAATGGCAGTGTAGTTTTTACAACCACTTCTAATCATATGAAATCTAAGACTCCTGAAAGAGTAACTAGATCCAGATCTAAGAACATTTTTCTCCATTCTGAATCTATTGGATGTGAAGACTCAAAAAATTAATTATAAAATCTTGCTCGAAGGATGATCAAGATAGCTAGATAGGGGAACATTCAATCTAAATACAAGAAGAAGGAAAGGAATGACAAGAAATATTCTAAATTTACATTCTATGAATGCAAGAGAGCTTGACACATAAGACCTGATTTCCCTATGCTCAAGAGAAAATAAAGAAAGGATAGGAATCTTGATAAAATATAAAGAATTATTACAATTCCAATTCTAAGAAAGTGAGGAAAACTAATGACACATGGAGTGCTAGTGGTGGAGACTCTTTAGATGAATCTCTGGATTATGAATCTTCTGGACAGAATAATTTTGGCCTTTTAGCCAGGCTACCTATTTATAATCATTGTTTGATGGCTAAGGTACACAATGTTAAATCAATGACCAATGATTCATTAAATGCTAATAATAGTAAATATTATAACTCTTTGAGTGAATAATATTCTTCTGATGAAGATAATACTTTACATACCTATGAAAAAGATTCTAGGTTTTCCAAACATCTTGAGAATGAGAATTCAAAACTCATGAAAAAACATGATAAGGAAAATTCTAGAAATATTATTCTTACTAAGGAAATATTACATATTTATAAAGATCATGATAGAAAAAGGCATATTTTGAAAGTATTTCAAAAAATCATGAGGAAGTAAGTTCTCTGAAGAATAAACTTTATAAAGATCTAGAAAACATGATTTCTAAGAATAATGTTTTCGAGCCTAGTTATAGTTAAAAATAAAATGTTTTTTCAGACAAGAACATAGCTATAAAACTCAAATCTAAAATATTCTCCTTGAGGAAGTGTTTGTCAAACATTACACTAGGTAAAGAAAATTTTGATAAAATGTATTCACAAATCCGACCTTGAAGGAATACTTCTGGTTTTGGTAACACAAGTTCTAAACCAATTTTTAGAAACAATTACTTTGTTCCTCAAAGTGCCCCATTCTGCAATAAGTGTCAATGTAGTGGTCACTGGGAAAAGAATTGTTCCTTAATCAAAAACCAATCTTTAGGATTTCATAAGGTTTATTTTTCTACGAAGACGTGGGTACCCAAAATTTTGCTTACAGAGATTTCTAGATCCAAGAAAGTCTGGATTCCGAATACTTAATTTTTTTCTTATTTTCAGGAAAATAGGGAAAGTACCAACAACAATACTTGGTACATGGATATTGGATGTTCTCAGTATATGACTGGTAAGAAAAACTATTTTGAAAATATTATCAAGACGAAAGGAGGAAAAGTAACTTTTAGAGATAATGCTCTGGGAGAAATTATTGGTATAGGTAACATCCTTCTTCTTAGAAAAACTTTGATTTCAAATGTTTTATTTGTTTAGGGTCTCATGCGCAACCACATCAGCATAATCAAATTATGTGATTAAGCCTACCTTATGAATTCTAGGAATGATAAGTTCTTGGTACACAATTCCACGAAAGAGTTTATTCTTTCTTCCGATAGGAAAGAGAATGTTTACACACTAAACTTAGAAGACCTTAGGAGACAAGACTTACCTAGTATTAGATCAATGGAAGACCATTCTATGTTATTTCATAGAAGGCTAGGACACTATAACCTTATAAACTTATAAAAAATTTCTAAGAAGAGATTAGTTAAGGATCTACTGGAGCATAGATTTGATCCTTCAGAAGTTTGTGAACCTTGTCAATACGGAAAGAAACACAAATCAAGTTTTATATCCATTGGTGAAGTCTCAACCACAGATTGATTACAGTTAGTGCATATGGATCTCTTTAGTCCTACACAAACTATAAGCATTGGGGGAAAATATTATGTATTTGTTTTGGTTGATGATTACACTAGGTTTACATTGGTCTATTTTCTAGAAAAGAAGACTCAAGATTTTTCTTATTTCAAAATATTTAGAGCCCAAGTTAAAAATGAGAAAAAACTTCCATTGATAACTATTCATAGTGATCATAGAGGATAATTTCAAAACTATGATTTTGAAACTTTTTTTAGTAGAACGGGTATTACTCACAACTTCTCAGCAGCCAGAACACCTCAACAGAATGGTGTTGTTGAATGAATAAATAGAATTATTCAAGAGATAACTAGAACCATGTTGATTGAGTATCCTGTTGCCAAACATTTTTGGGATAAAGCTTTAAGTACTACTTGTTACACTATAAATATAGTTTTGATTATACCTTTTCTTAATAAAACTCCTTATGAGTTATGCAATGGTTAAAAAAACCTAGACTTTCCTACTTTAAGGTTTTTGGTTATAATGTATTCATTTTGAATACTAAAGATAATTTAAAAAAATTCACACGAACATCTGATGAAGGAATTTTCTTAGGCTACTCCACAACCTCTAAGGATTATAGAGTTTTTAACAAGAACACTTGTACTGTTGAAGAAATAGTACATATCAAATTTGATGAAACTGATCCCTTAGTTTTTAAACAACCTCATCCTACATCCTCGGATGTGTTTTGAAAAATGTATTATCAACCTATGATAAAAGATCCTCCAGATAAGGAAAATGTACAAGAAGATACTTCTAAAACATTTACCCTAGAAGATTTCCTACCCTATGTTGATGAACAGGTTTTACAAAACCCATATCAGTCATTTCTAAAGAATCATCCCAGTGATAGTATAATTGGTAATGTAAATCAACTTGTAAGGACTAGAAGTTCTTTAAGAAATGAAGTAGAGCATCTAGAATTACTTTCTCAATTGGAACCAAAAATAACTTAGGAAGCTTTAGGTGATGATGACTGGATTAAATCCATGCAAGATGAACTAAATGAATTCGAAAGGAATAAAGTCTGGACCTTGGTTGAAAGACCTAAGGAAACATCTTTAATTGGAGTAATATGGGTCTTCAGAAATATGTGTGATGAGAATAGATTCATGTTTAGGAGTAATGAAAGATTGGTTGCTAAATTCTATAATCAACAAGAGGTAATAGACTATGAAGAAACCTATGCTCCAGTTTCTAGAGTTGATTCTATTCGTATTTTACTTGCCTTTGCAGCATTCTTCAATTTCAAACATTTTCAAATGGATGTGAAATGATCTTTTCTTAATGGTTATGTTCAAGAGGAAGTTTGTGTTGAACAACCTCTTGGATTTGAAGATAAAAAACATCCTAATCATTTTTTTAGACATACCAAAGTGTTGTATGTCCTTAAACAAGCCCCTCAATCTTGGTATGATAGACTTACTAGATTTTTTCTTCAAAATAACTATGTTAAGGGAAATTCAGATCCAACCCTTTTTATAAATAAAGATAAGAAAAATGTTTTGATTGTTAAAATTTATGTTGATGACATTAAATTTGGTTAAACTTTGCAATCTTTAACTGATTCCTTTGCGGATCTAATGAAATGTGAGTTTTAAATGAGTATGATGGGTGAGTTAACATTTTTCCTTGGTTTAAAAATTTATCAAAAACCAGAAGGAATCTACATATCCCAAAATAAGTATATTAAAGATCTTCTTAAAAAGTATGGATATGAAAACACTAAGAGTATAAGTACTCCCATCGGTACATCAAACACACTTGATCTTGATGAAGATAGGAAACCAGTAGATCAAACATCTTTTAGAGGTATGATAGGAAGTCTACATTACTTGACAGCTAGTCATACAGACTTAATGTTTTCAATATTCTTATGTGCAAGATATCAATCCAATCCTAAGAAATCTCATTTAAAGGATGTGAAACGAATTTTTTGCTATTTAAAGACAACCATGGATTTAGGACTATTTTACACTTCTAGAAATGAATTTTTTAAAGTGTTTTTTAGATGCTGACTTTGGTGGATGTAGAATTGATAGAAAGAGTACATCTAGAACATGTCATTTTCTAGAAGATTAATTTGTTTCTTGGTCCTACAAGAAGAAACATTCAGTAGCACTCTCTACTGTCGAAGCTGAATATGTAGCAGTTAGAAGTTGTTGTGCTCAAGTGTTTTGGATTCCACACAAACTCACAGATTATGGCTTGAGTATCACTAAGACTCAAATTTTGTGTGATAACACATCTTCCATTTCCCTTAGTAAAAACCCTACAAATCACTCTCGTGAAAAGCTCATAGACATTATGCATCACTTTATTAGGGATCACACAACCAAAGAAGATATCAATATTTAATTTATCGGAACACAAGATCAACATGCTGATATTTTCACAAAATCTTTATCCTCTGATAGATTTGAATACATTAAACAGAAGTTAGTAATGATAACCATGAGGTAATATTCCCTCAATAACTTTCTGATCAACCAATCTCCTTACAATAATAAACACCTTTTCATAGGGGAATTACATCTGTTATTAAAGATTTTAAAAATTGTTGTAATGAATGTTTTTGTAGTCTGTTTTTCAAAATATTCATAAATCAATTTTCGTAATGAAATTTTCGTAATAGAAATTTTCGTAATGGAAATTTTCGTACTCATATTTTTTTCTGTAATCGAGTTTTGGTACTCAATGTTTTTGCAAAAAATCATTTAGATTTTATGTTTTTCGTAGTAAGTTTTTCGTAGTAGGTTTTTCATTGTATGTTTTTTGTAGTAAGTTTGTTGTAATGAGTTTTTTGTAGTAAGTTTTTTTTCATAGTCAAATTTTCTTCAATAATAATATCACCTATTATGAATAATCTTCCTAGAAAAATCCGAATGGTATTACTTCCTTAAGATTTTGTTGTCACATTCACATGCTGGTAGTTTGTTTTTCTTTTAAAATTTCTCAGATTCAAGTTTCCTTAAATAAAAATGTTTTTCTTAAAACCTCAAAATATTAGATTCAAGATTTCCTTGAGGGCATGTTTTCAACATTTAGATTAGATCAGAGAGTTTTTCAACCGTTAGATTGGTTTTGGAAGATGAAAGGTCACATCAATCGCCAATATAAAGGGGACCCCCGATGGTTGTCCCACATCGGTTTCCAAGCTCTCAGGTCTCGAAGCCCTGCCTCAGATCTTAAGCCCATTCTGAATCTTTAAATGTTCTAAGTCCAAATGTATAAAGAAGCCCCTTCTTAGGATATGTCTTTAGTAAAGCTGATCTCGGAGTGGAAAATTTATAGGGAGAGGTTGGTACACCCAAATTTCTTCAATAAGTATGACTCCCTTATTTCCATGAATATCAGGCTCAATGGTTGGGAAATTATAGCTATTTCTATGATAGTAGCTCAAGATGTCGTCTATACAGATCTTCTCATCGAATTCTATGAATCAGTTTGCTTCATCGAAGAAGAGGGTAGAGAAAAATTCTCCTTTAAGGGTAATGGAGAGACTTACAAACTTTCTTACACCAAGGCTGCAAAATTGGTGGGGCTGGCATATGAAGGGGAAGCTAAGTTTTTCTCACAGAAACTCCCTGAGTTCAAGGATGTTTTGTCAAGGAGAAGGCTATGGAATTACATGGTCTTACTGACATAAAGATAACCAAGATTTCTCATCTTTAAACCAATAATCGGATTCTACAATTATGGGTGCTAGGTCTTATTATACTAAGGAAGGGTGATAAGGACACCCTCAAGAAAAGTGACATGTACATCTTATATTTTTGGTAAATATAAGGAAAATAAATTTGATGAGGAACATCCTCATTACGATTCAGAACATCAAGAATGGGAACCTCAGAGTTCAGATCATTACATATCAAGAATTTATTTCTAAGATGATAGTTCGGTTCCTAGAATCCTTCAAAACCCCATGTAGCTCCAAGATGAGAAATTGCAAGGTGATGATGATCAGTGATGACACATTGAAGAGAATGAAAGTTGTTTTCTCAAAATAGTCAGTAGAGTTTTATGATATGCTAGAGGAGGAGGCAAAAGTCAATCCAGAAAATGTTGAAAAATATGAACCATCAAAGAAAGCTGAGAAGAAGCAAAAGTTGAAGGAAGTGGAGGAGACGGAAAAAACCCCCAAGGCGAAGGAACATCAATCTGCACCCCTAAACCCAAAAAGAAAAAAAGCCTACCCTGATGATGTAGTTTCAAAGTGGAGGGAAGATAAAAAGACTAGAAAATAAGGGGAGCCACAGTTTGGTTTGGAACCTCCTGAGGCTAAGGCCTTAAAAGAAATCGCTTCTCAAGAGCTTGAGAGGCAAGAAAATGATAAAAATAAAAAGAAGAAAATGTCTGAGGTAGAGATTGTTCAATCTATTTTGAAGGCTGTTGAGGTTGCATCTGAAAAAATTCCTATACCAAAAACCTTTTTGGTGGAATCTTTACCTGAGACTCCAGGGAAAAATTTCTTCACTCCAGAAAAACCACAAGAGAAGGTTGTGGAAGAGATGGAAGCTGTAGAATATGTGAAACAATATGAGATCAGTGCTAGCTCTCATGATGTAATCAAGCTGGTAGAAGAATATCAGGAAAAGGAAAGTTCTTCAGAGAAATCTTCACTACGTACTTCTCAAGACAGGTCCTCAAATTGGCTACACCCATAGATGAAGGGAAGGGTGATGAAGATATGAACAAGCCTTCTGAGGAAGAGAGTCAAAATCATGAAATTATTCTTCTTGATGACATTGATGCTGGAGATGAAAAAGAGAAAGTGGATGGAGATATGTTTGTTCAATTCTAAGAAGTGAACATGAATCACCAGATGAAGAGGCTAATCTGAAAGTTGATAAGGGTAAGCAAGTACTTGTTGACACCCCAAAAAAGATATTATCTGGAAGAAAGAAGTTGGAAGAACCTCATAGAGTAATTTGATAGAGTTGGAGGAAGAACAATCTCAAAACAGAATGTCTAATTCCGAGTCATCTGCATTGGGAAACAATTTTGTTATTGAGTCCCTGAAGAAGTTGGTAGACACAATTACGATCTTTCCTACAACAGAATTCGGATGCCAGATGCTTCAGCACAGCATGAATCAGAAGTCAGAATCTATATCCATGGTTATGGATAAATGTGTGATGATTGAGGTAGAACATAAAAATTTTCTTATCAATTATGAGGTCCATAGAAAATCTTACAGTAAAATGACTCTATGGTCAAAGAAAATCGATGAAGATTTGGAAGAGCCTGATCACTTCCAAAATGATGTAAAAGAAGCTTTCGATAGTGAGGATGCCAAGATGAATAATTTTTCAAATAGTTTTTAGGATAAGATAACCATAGAGAAAAATACTCGAAATCAACAGGTGAAGGATTTGAATGGGAAGATTAACTCTGTTGCTCAAAGCTGGAAGGGGGAAGGAAATCTCCGGATTGATATTGAAGAGAAGCTTGTAAAGAAGGATGAATTACTGAAAGTTTAGGAAGAGGCCATGAAGGCTCAGGTAGAGGTCTTGAAGGATCAGGAAGATAGGATCAAGGAATTAGAAAAACAATCTGAGGAAGATCACAAAGAGCTGAAGAAGTTGAAGAAAATTGTCAAAATTCTAATTCCCAAGGAAAAAAGAAACCAAATAGACCATTCTGATCTTCTGTTGTATTTTTCCCCTTACACTAATAATTCCAATCATAATTAAATTATTGTTTCTTGTTTTGTTTGTATGTATTTTCTAATATTTTAGGTACCATATTTTTTTTCATTCCCTCTAACTCTTTTTGATAATTACAAATGGGGAGAAGGAAAAAGAACTCAAAAGGGGTATAAGGAAAAATCTAAAAGGGAGAAGAAAAATTTCTAAGAAAAGAAGAACTATCTCGAAGTAATGGGGAGTTTATTTAAGGGGGATTCCTCATTATGAAGATTTCCTCATTCCGAAAATATAGAATATGATCCTTAGAGTTCCACAGCATAAGGGGGATTTAGTCGTATTCACCATTATCATTGATCAAAGGGAGATAGGCTTTAATTTCCTAGTCTACAAATTTATTCTAAGTTCCTACATTCTTTTTCGTAAGGATTTTTGTGCGTTCCAAAAAGGGAGAAATTGCTGAGTAAATATGGTCTTCCTTATGACTTTTCCATTCCTTCATATAAGGGGGAGAGTGATAAGTCATCAAGTTTTCCTTATGACTTGATCATTCCTCTTGTTTTTAAAATCACAAACAGCTTATCTTAAGGAAAATTTCATTTTACCCCTATTTTACTTCCATAAGGAAAATTTTCTTCCCAAAGGAAATTTACCCCTACCTTGTTTTCGTTGTTCATATCAATATTTTTATAAAGTATGAAAATCAGAATCAAATATAAAACTTCATAATCGTATAATACATAGATATGAAGCATTCTGTTTTAGAATCTGAATTCATGTTAAGAAATTTTATGAAGTTCTACTCTGAATTCCCTATTACGAACTTTTATGAAGATAAACTCTAAATTCTGATTATGAACATGTATAAAGTTCTCATTACAAATTCTGATGATGAATTATGATTAAAAATTCTCATTACGAAATCTGATGATGAATTCTGATTACGAATTCTCATTACGAATTATGATTACGAACACGTCTAAAGTTAGGACTCTGAACTTTGTGTGTTCTGGTTCCGAATTCTTGTGAATACAGAATCTGAATTTCCATGAAATTTAGACTCTGGAATTCTATAGAATTCAGGTTCTGAATTCTTACAAAACAGAATCCAAATATCTTAGTACTACAGACTCCAAATTCATTTTTTAATGCACTCTGAAATTTAACTTTCTCCATTCCAAACATTCATTTACCTCATTCTGGATATCATTTTTTTATGCTTATACTTGTTCTATTACAAAACGATGTTGTGCTTTCAGTTATTGACTAACCGTTGTTTTATTGACATGTGTACCGGTCCCTCCAAAATTCAAGGACGAATTCGACCATTGGAGGAGGAAGCCGACCATTGGAACTTCACCTATAAATATGATCTCATTTGAACGTGCTCAGAACTTCTGGGAATTTTGATGATCAAAACATCTTGAAGTGAATTTTAGAGAGAGAGGCTCTTATCAACTCTTTAGCTTCATGCAGAAATTTTGAACATCTTGTTCAAACTTTTCCTTGTGCAGATTTTCTTCATGCGACTCCTATTGTTGTTGTGTACAATCAAGGTATTCCGGTGATAGGAAGACAGAGGTTACAACACCTTGAATTTGATGGCTTCCTTGCTGAGGAATACAGAGGTGCTGACTACCTGATAGTTGAGGGCTTGCGGGGATAACAAGACAGACTCCGATCTTCATATCGAGGGCCTACACTGGTGTGGGTAAGACAGACGTTCTTGAAAGTATAAATCAAGGTACCTTTATCCATGGTTATTGGATACCCTCCTCTTTGGTACAAAAGAGTTTATACTTGTTACTTGTTTTGTTACAAGTTTTTTTTGCTGCATTTTGTATTATTGAGGATAGTATACTATCTTATACTTTCTCACCCTTGTACTCTGGTATAGTTAGAATCTATAAGCTTTATTGTAGAATCTTAATCTTTTTAACATTTGTTATGTTTCATTTTTGGAATTACATTTCCAAAATTTAGCAAGTGATTAGAACTTATAAAGGTCTTGTGAATTATCATGTTTAAACTTGTTAAACATAACCATATTTAAAAGTTCCAAAGGAATTTTTAAAAGGTACAATTCAGCCCCCTCTTATATCTAAGAATATCATTATTATTTCAATCCTATATTTGGTATTATAGAGTATATCATACTCAGTCACATACCATCCTAACCAAAATAACATCAATTCTACTAGAGGAAAAATAATAAGGTTTGGAGGTTGATTCTTTCCACACACAAGGACATGAAGGTTCTTATCATTTCTTTTTGTCTCAAAATTTCCCCGGGTGTTTTTACCGTAATTTCAAGATTCATATATTGATATTGAATTCCCAATTTAGTAGAAAAATTCTCAGAAATGAAAGAGTGAGTAGGCCCTGAATCCAAAAAACACATTGGCCTAATATGAACAAACAAACAGTATACCCGATACTACATCATTAGATGGATCAACATCTGATGAAGTAGTTTCGAAATATTTCTCCAACCCTTTCCACTTGTAGTCTGGCTTCCTTCCCACATTTGAGATCTTTTTTGGACACTCATTTTTATAATGACCCATTGTATTTATCTTAAAGTATTTTACTGACTGTAAATCATATTTTTTCTTACCAATAACCAAATCGTTTTCAGTGAAATTACGAGCTGTATTACCCATTTTACCACATCAGTAGCACTTACTAGAAATTTTAAAAAAAAATCCCCAGTATGATTTTTACAACAATTTTCACAAACTATAAATTTAAGATTCTTACCGTCAATATTTTTTGAAGAGTTCTTCTCTTTCTTCTGTCACCTCGACCTTTTATTCTGTTATTTTTCAAACAAGAAATGATCATTAGAAAACTCCATTTCCACCTTCTATGTACATCAAAAAAAAAATTCACATATTTCGAACTCATGAGAAGAAAAATACCATCAATATATTGGATTTAATCCTGAGTAAAAAATTTTTATTTTATTATCATGATCACATATGAAATTTGGAGCATACGTTGCCAGTCGAGTAAATTTTTCATTAAAAGAAGCTAGTGAGTCATCCTCCTACCTCAATTATAGGAATTGTTTTTCCTTCATAAGATGAACCACCTTAAGAAAAGTTTTCTCAAGACACATACCATTGAATTCATCCCAATCAAGAGAATCCATTTCCCCACTATCCATGATATTTGTCACCATCGACCACCACAGATGGGCTTCACCTTCAAAACAGTAAACAACAAGACTGGCCTTGTCATGTTCTGAACAACCCATGACTTCAAAAATATTCTCCAGTTCATTAATCCAACCTTCAACTAGCATAGGGTCAGATGATCATCTGAATGATGGGAGATGCTGCCTCATGAAATTCTCCACTACTGACATGTTCCTCTGCAGTTGATCTGGATGATCTCGTGCATGGATACCACCACAATTTATAGCCTGATTCAACTATTTCATCACTGATACGAACTATCTAGTGCCTATTTCGACCATATTAGGTTACTGATTTAGAAGGTTGTATTCCACTTGATGTCGTCTCATAATAGATACCCTATTTCCTCTGAAGAAAACCATTCTGAACACAGAAATATCATAGGTTAAGCAACATGGTAATATGTAAAATCTATATCATTTCAATCATGCCATAAACTAATGTATGGACATTAATTTAACAATATTATAACTCCTAAAGTTGTCTAAACTGACCTCGGATACCAACTATAAGGACCCAACCATAAAACATTACATAATTTTGAATTAAATGGATAGTTCACATTAAGGATCCTCTTAGGTTTAGAGTTTTATATAATTAGGCCATAACTATTACATTGCATCTCCAAAAATGAAAAGTAGACACTTTTAGTCAGTTTCATTTTTTTTGTGAAATAAAAACTCTTGAAAAGATGATTCATTTCTAGTTTCATGTTATAGACATCACGATTTTTCCTTAATCCCATAATGGACCCTATTCATATTTAATTACTGTGAAAAACATTTCAAAACTTAGGATGATCATAAAAATATTAATAAGGGTTATAAAACAAAGAGAGAAAACATTAGTTCATCAATACATACATATCATAAGCTCTTTAACATAACTTATGAAAACATTATATTTATGAATATGATATAGTAATCAAAAATCAGAAAGGTAACTTGTGGCATCCATAATATACTCACGCTGTGTATTTCACAACCACGTAGGGAGTTATATTGGGAATACCCATCATAGAATATTCCCAAAATATCTTAGGAGAATCATTCAAATTTTTCTCCATCATGTTACCCAATGCATTGAAGAGCTATAACGGGCTCACCCTCACTAGGATTATCACGGAACCACCCATATGTGTAATAAAATTCCTATGAACCATAACACATTCATAAACCATAAAACAAACATAACGATCAGATAACATTTCCACATTTCAATCAAAATATTTCATTTATATATATTGACATAACCAATACATTATCAAAACCATTTACAATACCAACATACATAAAAATGTATATGGTATTTATTTTCCTTTTAAAAACAATACAACTTGTTAAGAAAGTCAAATATCAAATAATACTTATGGCGGATGAAATGTAATTGTCACCACTTATGTTAAAGAGAAACATTCCTTTTTGTCATTTAGTAAAAATCTTCGTAGAAAAATATTCCATTATGATGAAATGAAAATTAAAAGGTGTTTATAAACTGTATAAAAAATTTCATTTATAAAGAAAAATATGCCTTAATTAAAGGAGATTGAAACGATGTCCCTTACCTCATGTCCGACATAACCTGTTTGTTCTTTAATCTACTAAATTATAAACAATAGTTAATTTATAAAATCCTAAAAACATTTTCAAGTTTATTATTCCTTTTATATCACTTATTACCATATTATAAACATTATGTTATCATTTATGTTAATAATTTAAATTTGGTTGATGTTTGGTACTTGAGTAAAAAATGAACTCCTTATAATTACATGTTGTCCATGTGGTCAAAATTCCATCATCTACAGAATGGTATTTATGATTTAGATCTCATATATATCATATAAATCCAATATATATATGTATTTATAATAGTACATAACATTTGGAGATAAGAAATAAAATCCACTATTCATGGAGACGGTATGTCGTACGTAAGCCTGAACGCTACTTTAATTTCTATATAATATTTAATGGATTGAAGCCATAATGATACATAGGTATATTATAATTGCAGTATAATATCATATATAATTTCATTAACTCCATTCATTATAAGTTTCTTGTTTGTCATGAATGATTCGTATCACTTTGAGGGGGCGGTAGTCTGCACTTCCTCAATTGAAATTATCTTATTTACCCACTATGGAAACCATAAAGGTATTCTATAATTGAAAAATACTGAAGCATAGAAAAATAGAAATAAAATATATATCAGATATAAATGCAGTTCCATCTTAATGGACACCATAATTGGTTATTGGAGAAGACTTAATAATCATTGTCTCGTGAGGCAGTAGTTCGCCGTCCACAAAAACAGTATGTTCTTTACCCATTAGATGGAGGTGTATGTAAGACTAGTTAGAATAATTATCATTAAAAAAACCTAGTATATTTAGGATACTGTTGTTGTTTTTAAATAATTTAATAAAAAGATTTTATGGGGTTGGAGAAGTAAAATAAAAGAATAGAACGAGACGATGTGACCTTTAAATCAGGTATCTCTTGTTGTTTTGAACCAAAGGGTTTAATTGATCTACCTTATGCCCTAGGGAAGGCTTCTAAGAGGAAGAGAGGGATTTAGGGAGATTAATTGGGAAGATTGTGGATGACCCAGGGGTCCTATGAGGTATGAGTAATGGCCTATAGGTGGAGGATTTTTATATGGTGGAGGAAGGGCTCTTTAGGAAAGTTTAAATATATTATTTTATTATTTAATGATTATCGGTTTCTAATGGACCCAAAACTTATTAAAGTATAATATAAGATTACTCTTGTTTGAAATAAAGTCATCCAATATGGATTATCAAGGTTTTGGATATTTTTTTATGTTTTATAATCTTATTTATTTAAATCGTTCATTAATGTGGTAAACACAACATCATTATTGTGTCATACATAATTTTTTTTGATGTCTAAAAATTACAAAAAATAAACCATGATGTGGAAAATATTTTTATTTTCCAAATTAATATTAATAGTAGAAGAGATAACTTATATAACTTTATGAAATAATTTATTTACTAAGAGATATATTTTTATGTCATTTTGGTCTTTACATTAAATTAATTAATATAAAGTATCATTATCACTCCCAAGTGGATACATGGGGTCGGAAAATCGACCCAAGGATTCCCATGGTCGCTTATGTATCAAAAAATTGGTTTAGAACACATGTTAGGATAATTTAATATTATTATAATATTATTCCTTCACCCTTCTTTACCAAATTTACCCTTTAACCATGGTAAATAAAATATTTACTGAATTAAATATTCATAATGTCAAAAAAATAAAAGTTACCTATTTACACAATATGTACTTCCCTATTCCAAATATGGACTCCATTTATCCAAATTCAAAACACATAAGTGACAGAAATTAATTTTAAATTAATTCTCGTTGTCAAAACAAAAACTTTGTTTTTAAGAAATAATAACTATCCAAAGATTGACACTTTTTTATGTCCAATTTCAATGTAAAATTACAACCAATGACCAAAATTAGATTAATCAATAAAAATATAATCTAATTACACATTCAAACAAATTAATATGAAAATATATCTGTGTAAATAAATTAGATTAAAAGGCGGTTTTGGATTAAATTACAATATTTTTCACTATTCATTACAAATGAATTTAATTAGAAAAATACAAAAAAATTACCCAAAGTAAATTTTGATGTCCTGATTCTAAATGAAGAATAATATATTGTCAAATATAACATATAAAAGTTACCAAAACTATATTTAATGTGGGTTATCCATCAAAAGGTGGTGAATCAGCCTTTTAATTAATATTAGAGTATTTATGCTTAAATTCATATTCTATGTTATTTTAAGCCTCTAAAATTTATTGGATAAATGTAAAACCATTTAAAAAACATGTATATTCATAGAGTAGTTAGTTCTGTCCACTCCTGCCAATAAACCAGCTATGAATTAACTACCACATAAAATAATATTATATTAATATTTTTCAGTATGACCCAACATTGTGTGAAATGTTATATTTCAATGAAACCTATTGTTTTTTATCGAGTACATCATCGAAAATAAAATGCCCTTTAAAGAAAAATTATTATTTAATTCACAAATATTAAAAAATATGAAATTTCTATATTCATTATTTACCTGGGATGTTACATAAATGTTGACTAAAATTATAATAAACCCTTATAAACACATGAACATAATCCGTAAACATCAATGGAAAATGATGATGATCGTCGTGGGATTTCTGAAAACATTAAGTTATCTCTAAACCTTTCTAGATCAAATACACCTTTTTATTATCTCTTAATTATTCTCTTCCCCAAAATGAATCACCTAAAAATTTTTCTTCAATAAAGAGGATATCACCACCATGTTTGATATATTATCTCAAATAGAGACACCTTGATCATGGAATGATATGTATTATTATATATAAATTCAACAAACGGAAGAAAATATTCATAGAACATAAAAAAAATAACACACTCCCAAAGTATATTCTTGAAAATATAGATTGTCGACTTAGTCTACCCATCCATATGAAAGAGATATATCTTTCTTAACTTTAACTAAGAACCCATCCCCCAAAGGAGTACTCCAAAAATGAAATTTTTAGTGAGGATATTGATCAGAAACAATAGGTGAAGGAATGAAATAAACCATTACCATATATCAAATTTACAAGTTTCCAATTTCCTCTAAATTTATCAACTACTTGATAAGAAATAAATGACACCATTTAGTCAACTAATCACTAACCAACCAAATCAAATCATTTCCGCATGGGGTATAAAGAAAAAATGTCATAAAACCCATATAAATCTCATCCCACATCATTATAATAATATAATGGGGTTATCAATGATCAAATCTATTATATAATTATCCTTACTCATTTGATAGTTGTGGAAGTGATAAAACATAGGCACCAATCCATGCCATCACATGCCACTAATGCTAACATTTTGAATCACTAAACATAATAGTTTTCATGGGGTGAATAAACTACCTGGATTTGTTCCAAAGATATATAAAATTATTCATCAACACCAAGAGGACAAAAAACCTATTATGAAAAAATTTCAACATTGGAAATCCATAACTACCTACCAATGAAGACAATATTATTCAAAAAATCCTAAGATACTAGAATTCGAGATCCGCTTCTTACCCTAGATGAATACAATATTTTAAGGAGGTATGGGGTTCACACAAGTCAATAAAACCCACTCTCATTTGTCTTAAACATATAAAAACTAATCAAGAAATTAACCTCTTAGGTTCTATTCATCAAAAAATTATTGAAAATTTTTCTCAATGGTTTCTATATCAATGAATTATTTACTACAATCAATATTCCAGTTGTATAATATATATCCAAATAAAAATACTAGTAATATTTACCCAAGAGGATCAACTAGATGATAATATAACTCTTGGTGAAAATATACTCAAAAATCTTCTTTTATGAATATACCATAAACCACTGACATAAAATAAATTGAATCCATGTATACAATGAATATATATCCAATTCTTTATTGAGATTACAAGTGTGGAAATTATTTATAAGGTAGAGTAACTAGAGCGATAAATATTTCACCACTTGATCACGAATCCTAAAAAGTACCCCAATATTAAACCCAAAATATCAAAAATCATGGAATAACCCAAAAATGGATTAATGAGATATGGAAAATTAGATTAAGTAAACCAAATATTACATTCATTGAAAGACCTATGACACTTATCAATAAAATTTATCCTTACATCCTTTGATTCAAAGTTGGTATGGGTAAAGACAACCTATATAAGTCTGAATCAAAATACCTAAAATATCATACTAAACCCTTGAGTCCTAAAATATCCAACACATTCTTCATCTGTTCCAAGAAGTCACTTCTTATATTTTCCTTAGATTCATTCGTATTACTTTTTGATAAATATCATGAAACAAGAATCTCACTTTATGAATCTATAAATTATATGTGGATTGTTTAGAAAACATGTTGTTATCCTTAAAAGATCTTAGTAGAATGGATATATTGTTCTTTTATTCCCCCATTTCATTAGTATACTCCATGATATCATCTAGAAGAGAAACTATAATTGAATCTATAATGTTATGAATGATTCGATATATCAAAGCTATGAAAACTAATGGAAAATTATTAATGCCGAATGGTATAACTGAATACTCAGAGTGCTAATTCCTTTTTATAAAATCCGTTTTTACAAAAGTAACTTCTCAAACCATTAGTTGATGATACTCCAATACATTATAAAAATTTTAAAGTCACTAGTCTTCCCTAAACTAATCAAATATATGTCCAATGAAGGATAAAAAGTATTTATTCTTTTTTCTCATAGTATTGAGTTTCAATTATTTGATCAAAAGTTATTGGATTATCTCTACCTTATATACTAAGATGAATAATCATGATAATGTTTAAAAAATTAGTTGAATAAATCCCTTACCTTCACAATATAATACCTAAACATTTATCTCATTTATATTTTTAGTTTGAATTTTATTGAATGAATAATATATATTTATTGTGGGAGGATGTATGACTATAGAAATACTAATAAAAGTAAATCAAATGGATAGATAAGTATTGAAGTATTTTTCTTAGAGGGATCAACATGGGGAATATCAACAAGGAGGAATACATGAAATCACAGGACAACTATGATCATCTATATTAACTCACCTTAAAGGAATACCCTGACTCTCAGGTACATTATATCCCCCGGATAATATTTTGGGAAATTAGTTCCAACCAACTAAAATTGTTTTTCAACAAATCTAGCATGTCATTTGGTGATAAATTTTGCAAGATGTAAGGGTTCTCACCTCTCCTATAAAAGTGTTTGAATGATAAAAATTTAACGTTGGATGGAAGTATGACTATTGAAATATTCACCACACTCTTGAGTGGAAACCCTGAAAAATAATCTAGAAAATCCATGATATACATGAATATAACTAATATTATCTACAAGATGAAATATTACCCACCTCATTAAATTGAAAACTGGTTAACTAGCCTAAGATCAATAGAAAAGCACAAATAATAGGTCATACACACTATAGACATAAAACATTAGGCAATTCTATGCCAAAGCCTTCCTATTTCTCAATAGAGTGGAAAGATCCATTATAAATGGCATAAATTTGAACAAAGTCCTTGAGTATAATTAAATTTCATAATTTCAAGAAATAAATGTACCTATATAAACCAATTTTAATGCATTAGAAGATGTAAAAAGAACCATACTTGTAACACTCCAAGATTTAAGAATATTCTTCCCTGTAATAAATAAATACTTTTGATATCATGCAATGAAAAAGACCAAAAATTTATATAAATAATTCTTATTCAATATAAAATATATAAAAAAATATGGTATTGAAATGAAATATAAATTTTTAATACTATTAATAATTCTCTTGGGTAATACTATTAATCAAAAATAAATGGTTTGAATTTTTTTAAATAGATTGTTTTTTCAAATATTTTTTTAAAAGAAATTAGGTGTATTAAAATTATGAAAAATTATTTTCAAAACCAGATTAAAAATAATTCTTTGGAAATCAATTTTTTATAATTGAAAATAAATTTATTTTAAAGTGAAAAATATCAAATTTTTAAACTATTTTAATGCGTGAAATGTGTTTTTTCTTAAACATTGTAATTCATCAGAATAGGTGAATGATTTTAATTAAATTTAAATATAATATATTTTATTAATTACTTTAAAATTAATTTATTGGTATTAAAGGGAATTTAACTGCATTAAGTTCAGTTATATGTTGAAAAATTAATTTTTTCTAACAATTATTTCGTTGCATTTTGCGAACATAACATAAAATGAATTTATAACAATTATAGGAATTGAATATGTTAAAATTTATTCCATGTTTATAATTAGAGAGACTAAGGTTTTTAAATAGGATAATTTCATTTTGGTCATTATTTACAAAAACCATGGTAAACAATTATCACCATGGTTTGTGTAAACAAGCTTAACACGGAGTTAAACACAATGATATTTTATAAGATATATCAACAAAATGATTAAATTTTATTAGTTTATTGGATTTATTCCAACCCTTATGTTATCATTGAATATTTTTGTCCTTGGTTCCACCATCACCGGAATAGGTAATTTTTATAATTTAATATTTTATGCATTTATAATAGTTCCACACACCTCACTTATTAAAGGGAACCCCCACCCTTCACATATTCAAAAAAATTGATCCCTCTCTTTCATCCATGATTGACCTAAATGTCATGATAACTTCCCTCAGCATGTCCTATAGATGTTTTTCTTCCCTAATGTTCATCCATTGGAGGATTAATGTGTAATCCAAAAGATATTTCCCAAAGAATAGGTAATTGTATTTACCAATAACATTCATGATTTCTCTTCCTTAACCACCTGAAAATATTATATATCCACATAACCATCATTAAATTTTATTAAAAACTATATTTAAAAGTTTTTATTTTTATTTTAGATTTTTTTGACCTCATTTCCATTCCATGGGAAGTAATAATATCGTTTGTGGGTGTGTGTGGACTAACACCTCCACGAAACAGTGTGATTCATTTTTCATGTTTGATACACATGGACGATCATATCAATATATTTAATAAAATATATGATATTTATGATATTTTTTATTATTATTATTTTTGTTGTTGTTCTTATATTTAAAATATAAATTATACCTTACTAGTATTTTTTCCATTATTTGGAAAATTAAAACAATACCACACGTATGTATTGACATCCATCTCCACAATGTATTGCAACTCATTTATCATTGCCACTATATCAATGATTATATATATTTCTATAATGAATATATGTTAAACATATAACATGATTTGGATTCTTTGGATGATGAAACAATGAACAATGTGCAAGGATTGAAACCATTAAACCAGAACCTGTATGGATAAAAGAACAGTTAAAACCATGAATATTGATTTGATGAAGAATTCTTAATAAATTGTTATTAAAAATTATAATGTAATGTTATATTCCACGATAAGTATGAATATGGTTCATTAAAATATTAATAAGAAATTAAAATTATTTATTTATGAGCCTATGAACATGTTTGAATAAATATTGGACTTGAGGTAATGGTTTTTGTCACAATCACATTTTTAATGATGATTGTTTATAATTAAATATAAATTTGATTAATTATATGATAATTATATCTTAAAATACAATTATTATAATATAAATGGGACAATTATAGTTATTTCATATTTTCATTTTATTCATCCCGCTTTAGTACTTAATATGAAGAGAAAATGATTTTAAATAAAGTTGACATTATTATATATTTGATCGGAAAAACTTTTTTGTCATGTATGTGTTCATTAAAATGTTTTATAAAAGTTCATTTATTATAATCCACTAATTTTGAAAATTAATTTCAAATTATATTTATCTTTATTTTTGAAGGATTAAAAATTATTTTATACAATTTGTTTTTCAGAACATGTTGTGTATGATTTTTACATAATGTATGAAAATAATATTTTTTCAAAGATTTTCCCTATGAATATATTTTCCCACCATAACTAGAATTCTATAATTTTAATGTTAAATTATTATTTCCAATGGTTAAGTTAATGTAAAATATTTATCTGAATATTTCTGTATTTTTTATCAAAAAATTTATAAAATAAAAATGATTTTTTTTTATATTTTTATGTTATTGTCTGAATATGATTTTAAATATATTTTTAATTTATTTTAACATTCATTGATGTATCTTACGCCTCACTATGGATTTGATGTAAAGATACCAAATATGTGATTTATCTAAGTTCACTAATATTATGTGATATTGAAATATCATTGAAACCCATTTATTTTCCAAAGTTATGCTATAGTATATTGATGACTTTTCTTATGATATCGTGGCTCACATATGTATAGTTTTAATTATGTGATAGTTGGGACTATTAATACCATTCTTTACATTAAGGGAATTTTACCCCCATGTGATGATATTCTTGGAGATAGTCCATGAAAAATGACATTATTATATATATATATATAATATTGTTCCATAATTCCATTGACTTATTTTCATAATTATACTATTTTTTATGTCCCATGATTGATTAATTATAATTTCACAATATTATGACTTGTGTATTTTGAAATGATAAATATTTATTCCATGACTCTTTATTTATGATCTTTGAATGATTGGTTATGCATTTTTTATGTGATGATCATGATCTAATAAACCTATATTAATATTTCATAGAATGATATCTCTTATGTTTTACCTTACTAGGAATATGAGTTTAAACATTCTTATATTTCAATTTTCAATAGGTTATGAATACTACTTTTATGTAGGATATTCCTACGAAGGGTAATATTAGAGAAAATATTTATGGGAGATTTTCAAAATATTCCATGAAATAAGTTGACTAAAATTTTTGTATCCGAAGATAGTAATACTTTATTATTATGTGGCATGAATTATTAGGTACCATTTTATGTTTTTATCTAAATTTATACTATGATAACAAGGATATGTATTAATGGGGATTTGTTTATGAATAATATAAAAAAGGAACTTATGAGAACCTTTGAGGAACTGGATGTAATTTTCAATAAACCTAAATGTTTTAAAGGATGATATCATGGGTTAATAATTTAATAAATATTAATAATGATTTTAATTATTTATTTATAACACACATTTATTATTATATCATGATTCTTATAATATGTTTTTTGGTTATTATACATGGTTTAATGTAAGATAAATTTTGTTAACCACTATTGTGGTAGACACTGTTAATATTTTTCTACTGATCGACTAAATGAAATGGGAACTTGAATAAAATATAATTTTTCTATGTTCATGTAAATTCTAATGCAATTAATTATTTTTAGCATTAATATGAGAACCAATAGGAACCAAAACACCTTTTATCCTCTCATTAAGAAACATTCACTTTATTTAAATGGTTACTCTAATCCATTAGTGGCCACAAAATTGAACAATACCATTGAAAAGATATTTTACATTTTCTAGTAATTGTAGAATTAAAAATATGCCTTTTAAGTGTATTATTGAAAGGTAAAGTTAGAAAATGTGGGTATCATGTTAATAATATCAATATTGAGGAACAAATCAAATCAATGCGATAGGATGAGTTTAAGAGAGTATTTCTCAGTATCAACTTTCACTATAATCATCATATAAAAATAGAAAGGAAATCACTTGATCTAAAATTTAAGGATGATTAATTTATTAGTACCCATTATATTATAAAAGACATTCAAGGTATGTTTCTGGTTTTGATATCGAACCTCAAATAAAAATTAATGGATTCTATAGTGGTTTTAATTATATGAATAAAACCTGTAGAGGGAAAAAATAATCTTTCATTATATTATAAATATGAAAATAATATCGAGGAAATTATCTTCCAGGAAGTAGAAAATATTTTAAGAGTGGTATATAAATCCACAAAGAAATTTAATACCAAATAGTATTAAAGTGGAAGGATAATGAAATGACTATGGAGATAGATCATCAAAATGAAAAAACCATAATCAAATTCTACTAATATTATTATTTTGATAATTAATCCTTCCAATTCATATATCCAAGGGATACTGATAATAATTAGTGTCTACCAATTCTTATTACAGGGGATAAGGGGAAATCTAATTTGATTACAATTGTTGTTGGGGGTCATGAGAATGATGTTATGAAAGCTATAAATATCATCCACCCTTTTTTAAAAAATTTATTTGATTATAGATCTTCCCCCTATTTTATATCTGTATGTTTTTATAAGGGCTACACATCACCACCTGATTGATTATATTTTCAGTGATCGGTGAAGACACCTACTTTTAATATGATCTCATCTCAAGTATATATCATCTATCCAGCAGAGGTTAGTAGGACTGTTCTTCCATGAATCATGGTAATATTTTTAATTTTTTATTTGATGTTATTTTGGGAAATAATTGAATTTTTTTTACCTAAATCATACATCCAATATTGAGGAATGGGATAAACCTTTAGTATTTCCAACGAACAAATGAATTTTTATTAGTGGAGTGATGAATACGAACTTCTAATAGAAATTACATCCATTATAAGGGTCTTATTACCTAATACTAAGTGTTATCTATCCCAAATGGTTGGGATGAAAAAACATATTTAAGATATTTCAATTTTATTTGATTCATATTATGTATTTACTTAATAGTTTCCTAGTTTTCCCACAAGTATTGATGTTGAGGTTTCAATAGAAATCATGTACGATGATTTTCTAATTTTATTGAATCCTTATATATTGGACCTGATTGAGTTGTAATAATTTAATTAGAACCTAATAGAAAATATTGATAATGGATTAATTCATCCAAGTGAATCACTTGGTGGTTCCCATTCACTTTTGTTATTAAAAAATGGGCCAATGCGTCATTCAATTTATTATTGAAAACATAACAAGATCACTATCAAAAAATGTATCCTCTACCCCTTATTTATGAATTTTTTGATCAAATAATAGGAGATCAATACCTTCTAATTATTTACATCTGATATGGTTATTAATATTTTAGGGTTAAAAATATTACATATACAAGATATCCTTTCATATGATGTATGATCATTAAGAATTTATTGTGATCCCATTTTAATATACAAATTCCCAAACACACATCATGGATCCAATCAATAGTAAATTTAGAGATTTTCATGATTAGTATTTGGACATATTTACAGAAGATTATTTGTATATTCGAAGATCATGATGACCATCTAAGGATTTTAGTCAATAACATGTAAAAAAAGTAATTTTTTTTCTAAAAATATTGCAAGTGTGAATTATTTTTATAAAAAGTATCATGTTTGGATATTGAAATTAAATAGATGTTATAACGGTGGACCCATCCAAGATTAATGATATTAAAGAAAGGCCCAAAAAAAAATTATCATTGTAAATAGTAGTTTTTTAGGTTTGATGGATACTATCGATGCTTTGTGATAAATTTCACACAACTATAAAATTCACTAAGTTTACCTGAAAGGGATACAAGTTTCATTTTAAAGATGACTGTGAAAGACACATAAATAAAATATAGAAAATATTAATCAATGAACCTATATTTATACAATACTATAGTAGAAAATGGTTTCTGGAATATATAGATGCATCAAAAAGGGAGTGGGATGTGTTCCAACGCTGAATTACATGGTGGTATCTTATGACTATAAGTAACATCCTTTTACTATTATCAGGTTAAGAAGGATCTCAAGGACCATTTGCCTCCTCCAAACCCCATTGTAGTTGGATCCAAGTAGTATTAATGACGTTTTATCTCATTCATATCTTATATATAGGTTTGGTACTTGGATCTTCAATTCCAACATTCTTCATTGTTGTTTTTCATTGTGGGTATTGTGTTACATGATATTTCAATCTAAGTTAGATGGTTTTTTATAAGTTGTATAATTAATTTAACCAAGGGTTTATTTATTTAAATAAAATTCCTGTTAAGTTTATTGTGAAACCCCAATTCAATGAAAATTGGGATTTAAATTGATATGGTATTTTTTTTGAGGGGAAACTAGAAATTCTTGTAAATTGGGGTTTGATTTGGACTCAATGTAATTTTTGGAATAGGATCACTAAAATAGAGTGTAGAATTCGATTTTTTAAATGGATTTAATTGTTTGATAAGATTCCTTGATTAGTTTTATCCTGAAAAGGTATAAATTTATTAAATCCCCATGTTTTGGTTTTTTGAGAGAAATTGAGATACTGATATTGAAGACGAGAGAATTTAGTTTTGAATGGTTTTGAAGGAAAATTGATTAAAACCACATATTTATATTTTTAAAGATAAATTTTCATTCTAATATTTAGTTTGGGGAAATTTTATTTTGAATGGTTTTGAAATAGTTTTTCCACTATTAATTATTTTTTGAACACATCTAATCATAGGTAGTTAGTGAGTCATTTGGTACAATCATGATACAAATGATGCTTTAAAAAACATACAAAAACATATTGAATAATATCATATAATCAATGGGATATTGATGAGTTCTATTTGACCAGTGTCTAAGGGAAAAATGTATTCATATTATCGAGATCATATATATGAGTTTTGAAAGCTCTAATAGCCTAGAACTATCATACCATTTGTCTTATAAACATGTTTCTTGTTTTTAAATTATTTTGATATAAATTTTATCCTTTTTAAAAGTTTTTTTCATATTCCTTATTAATTAATATATAATGTATTCTATAAAAAATATTTGTCCAGTTTTGAAATGATTACATCAATTGAAATGAAATGAAATAATTTAATTTAAATATTTTCTTGTACTCCCATTCATGTTTTATATGAAATTGAAATATTGATTTGGATAACTAATGTGGAATCTTATTAATGAATCCATAGTGAGAACATAATCATATATTACCTCATATCCAACCATTTCCTTTATTACTTTGTATAATTTATGTTTCCAAGTTTGGGAGAGGTGAATGTACCACATGGAGGTGGTGGTTTTTGATCTCTCTAGTCATATAGTGATGTGTCTATTATGACATAGGTTATTTTTTTTGTGATTTATAGTATTAGTTCATTATAATTTGGGTTTAATAACCTATTTAACTAATGGTATTATCGTATCTATGTATTTGTCATTTATGAATAATGAATTGTATCTATTTATTCTTTTTATTATGTTGTAAAACCATTCCCAAATATATATCTTCTATGATTCTAGGTGCTAGTCACCAACAAATATAGATTGGGAATTCATTTCAAGAAATGTCAATACCTTTTTGGGTATTGTTGTACCAAGGTATCTAGGATAGTTCATGTCAATGTCGAATTAGAGGAAATATGTAAGTAATGTTTTCATTATATCGGTATGCATTTGGATATTATTTTATGGATGTAAGAGGTAGTTATGACTGAGTCATTGGGTAGCTCCCATCATAATGAGAATTAAGTCACTAGGAGTGGTTTGGGAAAGGCACCACGAAGATTAGATCTATTAATTTACCTACATTGTATTGGGATAGGTTTAAATCTAGATATTTTTGTACCTATATTAGGGGATTATTTTTCAATGTTTCTCTTCTGGAAGGTCGATCTATGTATAATTTTGTATTTGATTAATGTTATCATTGGGTGTTTTGAAGCACTATACCTCCATGTAGGCAGGAAAATATATTCCATGAGGAAGCTAATTATGTACCATAGTAAAAATATCCTCCCTTGGAGTAGAATATTATTGAGGTTTTTCATTATGTCTATGTTCGAGGAAAGACATCTGCACTAATTCCCATTCAAGATCAAGATATTGAACCATAGATGGAAGAATCTTGGGATCCTCCATATGAGTTCATTCACTAGAAGCCAGAATTTCTCCAGGGCTCAAATGATCCTCATGAGTTTGTTGAATGGTGGAAGATAATTGAATTGATGTTCACGATCATGGAGAATATTTATTCAATCAACATGAATTATTCCTTATTTACAAAGGAGGTACCAAGAAGGATATGGTGGGACAAGATATTTATAGTGAACAATAACAAGATATTAGATTGGAATGAATTTAAATCCATTTTCATGGGTTTCTTCTATTCGGAGAATATGGTGTAATCCAAAGCTATTCAGTTTTTCAATATCGCATAGGCTAATAAGACCATGAATGAGTATAAAAATCACTTTGCAGAGCCGGTGTTGTTTTCACTTGAAATATTATTTTATTAGATAATAAATGATCAATGATTTGATATGGGACTTTGATATGATATTTGTTCTTAATTTTTATTTTAAAATATAAATTCTTATGTTGAGGTTCTAAATAGAGCATCAATGGTTTTGATGGACTTGGATAGAAGGTCATGGTTATTGGGAGTTCATTTTTCTCCCTGGGGATGTTCTATTAGTTCCATTAAATGTAAGAGGAATCATGATGATTATCATGATTATTCTCCACAGAAGGGTATATCTAGACCTACATCAGTTCCCAATATAGGCCCTTCGATTTTATAAAATTTTTAAATTTCTAGATACAAAAAAATGGGTTTACACTACGGAACCCAAGGTATGGGGCACATTCGGATGTTCAAGACACCTATAGAGGTTCTATAATGTCTATTCTGATCTACATAGCTGCATGGGACCATCAACACAAAAAATTACTATGGTACAATAAAAGGGTTCAAAAACATAATGGGTTACATCCACAAGCATTTGGAATCACGATTATTCATTTAGTGTAAGAGTCTCAAGATGATGTGGATATGGTTCTAACAATTTTGATAGGTACCATCACTTTGCTTCATCTTTGGTGAAATCATTATTTGAAACTAGTCCATTTCAATAATTTATTTCAACCCAAGATGTGTGTCTTCTAAATTTTTCTACATATATTTTATCTTATTTTATGGATATTGTTAAACTCGCCATAATTAAGATAGGTCAAAATCTCCTTTTTTCCTTCTTGGTTTTTGTCATTATCATATATTAACCATGGTTGGAATTTGTTTCTCCGCGACATCTAATATTGTCATATTATTTTTTTAGATGTATTAGATCGTTGATAATAAACATTAAATTGATTGTTAACTTCAACATGTCTCCTTTTGTATTCCTAATGTAGTGTTCTACATATTTCAGGGAGAATGGGGCCCAAGGATGAGTAGATACAGAACTTCATATCCATATTAGGGGAAAGTGATATCTTTATTCCCTTTTGATCTAGAAAATGAATCATTTTATTGACTATATCACTCTATTTGTCATCATGTATCTCATTTATTACTTTTGACTTATCATGTTTTCCACTTATAAGGGATGTATATTTTTCTATTGATTTAGTGACTGGTACTCATCCATTTTTTACTCCTTCATACCACATGGAACCAACTAAATTGAAAGAGTTCAAGACATTGTTGGATAATATTTTAGAGAAAAGAAATATATTACTAAATATTTCACCTTGGGTGGAGACTATTCTCTTCTCAATGAAATCAAATGGGTCACTTCACCTTTCTGACGATTACCAAAAAATCAATAGATTCATGATAAATAAATAAATTGTTTCAATTAACTAATAATATATTTGACCTTTTGAAACGGGATAACTGGTTATCGATGATTGATCTTATATTTTTTAATCACTTGTTGAGAATAAAAAAATATAAAATTTATAAAACTTCTATTTGTAGAAGGCGTGGCCATTATGAGTATAGTGTTTTTCCATTTGGTATAACTAATGAACCTATAGTATTAATGGATTTAATGAAAATTATTTTCTAGTAGTATCATGATACCTTTGTGGTAGTATTTGTGGATGAATTCTTGTTTACTCCAAATATGAGGAGTATCATGTGTGTCATCTAAGAGTATATATATAGTTCATGAGAATCCTCCAATTTTATTCCAATATATAATAATGTGATTTCTGGATTTAGGAAGTTCTGTTCTTGGGACATATTTCATTTGAACATGGTCTCTTAGTTGATCCCGAGAAGTCAAAGGCTATTATAACCTGGGAGAAATAACATATTGTTTTCTAGATTATGATCTTCTTGGGATTATCTAGATATAATATCTAGTTTGTAAAGGTTTTCAAAAAATTAGTATTCTCTAATGACTAATCGAACTCATATTGGAATAATGTTTTAAAGGGGTGATAAATATTAGTGTTATTTTGATGAGATGAAATTCATTTGGACTACGCTTCTGATGTTGAGTCTTTCGCAGTCGGAGTATGTCTATATGGTCTTCTATGATTCATCCTGTTTGGGTTAGGGCTATGTTCAAATGCAGGGTGATCACATTGTCTACTAACCATAGAAACATAGAATACACAAGAAAAAATATATGAACCATTACTGTGAAATGTTATAAGTAATGAATTAACTTGAGTGTTGGTTGAATTATATTTTAAGATAATGATTTACCATGTTTTCTGACCATAAGATCATTATTCATAACTTCTATAAAAAAGATATAAATCTACACCCATGATGTTGGGTGGAGTATATACAATTATTTGATTTTACCAATACCATTATCCTAGGGAAAGTGAATGTCATTGGATATTATTTGGTAATAAAACTATCAAATTACTCCATGAAATAATCATCAGAAATGTAGAAATTGATGGATCATTTATCAATGTTGCATATAAGATTATGGGAATCTCAGGCCGAGGTTTACTTGGACAGTGTTCAGTTAACCTCCTCTCTTCATAATATGATTCTTCTCTAATAATACCTCGATGATAAAATCCACCACGGAAGGAACTCTATGTATGGTGGGAAGACTATTACTAAGTGGTAATTCTCCATGAAGGATATCTTATGTTTCCAGAATTGGTATTTCATACTTTTTATTGTATGTAATTCTATGATGCAGTATTACCACAATTTATAGTAGTCTATACACCCAGGAAAGACAAATATGTTCTACGACATGCATTGATGATTCTACTGGTTCTGTATTGGATGGGGAATTTTGGATTTTTTTCTCTCATTATTATATATTTCAACAATTCAAGTCTTAGAAAAATTGGAATTTGTGTGGTCTCTATACATTTCCACTACTGGCATTGAATTGATATTGGATCTCTATGGACTATATGTTTGGGTCTCCACATATGAGAGAAAGACAAACACAATATGGTTTTTGGTATATAGTTTAACCAAATCTGCTCACATTGTAACCATTCATGGTAAAACCAAATTTTATGAGATGGGAAATATCTATGTGAAATAGATTATTAATTATTATGTACTTCAATATATTATAATATCTAATAGGTATCCTCAGTTTACTTATCTCTATATAAGATTCCTTAGGGATACAATGGGATCAGTGGTTTGTTTGAGTATAGTATACCATTGATAGACAGAAGGAAAAATAGAAAGATATATATACATATTCATTATGATATTATTCATTCATGAATCCTTGATTTTTTTGGTTCTTGGAATTACCATTTGGGACTAGTTGAGTTTTCTTGTAGTAGTAGAAAACATTCTACAATTTGGATCGCTCCTTTTGATACATTTTATATCTAACCTTGTATATCTATATTTTTTGTGTAGATATAGATGATTGATTCTTATTTTTATGTATATTTCTTTATTAAATGAAAATAATGATTAAATTTATTAGTCATATAATGATGGAAACTCAGAGTGGATGCATTCTTATAATGACTATTTCCATAAACAACATAAATTTTCAATCGATGGTCAAGTGTTCTTGAATGTTTCACCTTTTCGAGGACATCAATGGATTGGGAGGCAAGAGAATTTTTCTCCTCATTTTGTGTGGACTTTTGAGGTTATATAGTAGCTAAGGGATGTGTATTTTTATCTAGAACATCATCCTCAATTGATGTTGATACATAACGTGTTCCATGTAACATAGTTATAAAGGTATTTAATTGATCTATCTTAGGTAATAAGGAGGAGTGATCTTGAAATTGAGCCTATTGTAGGTTGGAATAAGTGTCCAATCATTATTGTTGATTCTAAAACAAATGTACGTTTTCATAGGACGATAACATTAGATTTAGTGTTATGGAATAATTCTTCTAATACACGTGAGGCATGGAAGATATATTCACTGATTAGAAAATAGTTGACTTCTTTTTTTCTCTTGGAGACTTCATAATAGGATTTCTAGGGACATAATGTTTCTGTGGTGGGGAGGTTGTAACATCATGTTACTATTTTCAGGTTGATAATACTATCACGGGCCCATTTTAGATCATTCAAACCATATTCTAGGTGGGTTGAAGCTCGAGGAGTCATGTTATATCTCTTCAAGATCATGAATCTAGGATTGATTCATAGATCTCAATTTTAGATTTTCTTCGTTGTAGTTTCACATTATGGGTTTTGTGTTATGTGATTCTGTGAACTAATATATTTTATTCGGTATATGTTAGAAAATTAATTTAACCATTAATTTCTAGAGTGAAAATATTAATATTATAAATAATATTGTGAAAAATAAATTAAATATGATTTATGATTTAAATATAAATTTTATGGATTATGGGGAAAACCTCAATTTCATGTGAATTGGGGTGTGATTTGGACTTGATGGAATTTTTTGAATTTTATTTGTGAAATTGAATTGTGAATTTGATTTTATGAAAATGGATTCAATTTTTTTGATAAGAACTGTGACTTGGTTTTATCCTTAAAAAGAAAAAAATGGTAAATGTTTTATCAAATATAAATTGAATCATTTAAAATAAAAATGATAAAATTTTATAATGAAAATTTTTAAAATAGTTTTTTCCATTACATATTTTTGTTTGAACACATAAAACCCTAGTTAAGTAGTTAGTAATATGGCACAAAAATGTTATGTATTATTCATTAAAAAAGTAAAAAACTAGTCTCAATAGATCATATACTCTATGGGATTTGGATTAGTCTTATTAGACATATTTCTGTTGGATGTATGTATAGATGTTACTGTAATAACTTATATATATGTGTGAGGATCCAAAAAACTATAACTAACATACCTTTTGGTTGATGACCATAGTTCTCAATTATCAAATATTTTAAATTTATGTCATTGTTTATAAAACATCATTATATATTCCTTTTGAATTTATATAAATTATTTTATAAGAATTGTATATTAATCTGTTATTTAAAATGTTTCCATCAATTCAAATGAAAAAACAAATTTTTTTTCTATCTTCTCTTGTACTCCAATGTCTATTTTATATGAAAATGAAATGATTATTTGGTTAAATAATGTTTCATCTTATTAAAGAATTCAAATTTATATCCTAATGGCTTTTATATAACACCATACCACTAACTGCATTCATTTATAGCATTCCATCTTCAATATTCGATGATTGGGAAAGCCCCACTTGGAGACAGTGATGGTTTATCTCACTGGTCATACAGTGCTATGTCCAACGGGAATTGGGCTATTTTATCACTTTAATTATAGTAATTTGTGTTTTTTACCTTTGTTTTATTTACCTATTCAAAATCTGGTAATATTCTCCACATGGGTTTTTATTTCGATCATGCTGATATGTGTCAATTTCTTCTACTATGTATTTTGAAAAATCGTTCCCATCATTATCTTTTATGATACTAGGTGCTAGTCACCAACCTATGGGGATAAATAATTCCCTTCAAGATATTTCATTTTTATCATAGGTACCAGAGTACCTAGTAATTTGAGATGGTTCCTGACATACTCATAAATTTATTTTTATGAAAAAAATTACCTGACTCAATTTGGAATTGGAATTGGTAAGCTTTTTTTATGAAGATATGGTGGAATTTTGTTAATTGTGAACGATGTTCCATATTTACCGATCATAACATCTTGAAATATATATTCGAATTGAATTATTTGAATATTTACCATTGAATTCAGATATTACTAATTAATGATTAATACTCTCAATAAATTCCCACCATGAGATCCGGAACAATGTGGTTGATTCTCGAAGTATGAAAGACCATTCTTCTTTTTACTTCATTTGGATTCAAATAGATCCAATTAAAATGTATTTCAATTGGATAGAATGTGAAAAATATGAAAAGGAATAAGATCTCATCATTATTATATTAATTTCCAAACATTAATTTAGGTCATGATTAAAGAGGTATATAATTAGGATATAGATCTGTAAAAGATGGTAATGAATGATCCAAAACATAGTCATGATAGTGATGTAATGTTAAGATTTAGGAACACGGTATGCATCCATCCAATAAATAAAATTTAAGAATATGATTTTTGATGAAGCTCATAGTTCATCATTCTGTATTCAACTAGGAAGAACATAGATTAATTGAAATTTCAGAGAGAATTTCTAGATGCAATACATGATGTGAGATATTTAATATTATTTATCTCAATCCATGTTATTCCAAAAAGTTATGGTTTAGAGGAATAATTCAATGGGGATATTTAAACCATTACCAATTCATGATTGGAAATGTGAAAACATCACCTTGGGTTTGGTTGTGGGACTCCCTAATAGATTTAATGGGAAAAACTATTTGGGATATAGTTTACAACCTTATGAAATCAAGGAATTTTATTTCCATCAAGTAATATTTATATTTTTATCATCTTAGAAAAATATATGTTAATGAAGTGATAAGGTTTCATGGATTACCACTCTTAATAGAATCTGATTGAGATCTGAGTTTTATATTAATGTTGTAGAGATGAACATAAAAATCTTTTAATACATTGATAATCTAGGTTTAAATATTGACTAATCTTGAGTTTTATGTTAAGAATAAATTTTATTACATTTAAGGATCTTTTTTGTTTATATTTATTGAGAATTAGAGCATCACCCACACAAAAAAAATATTACATCACGTAGTGGAAACTTCAACGGTGTATCCATTTTCACACACAAAACCTATTTATCATATAACACATTCTATTTTCATCAAATATCTTCACAATTTTCTTCATGAGCTCATAATTTTCCTTAATAATCCATGAAATACTATGACTTTTTTTATGTGGGATGATAAGAATATATCAGAAATAGAAAAAAAATGGTAATAAAGCCTAACATGTGACTAAAATTTATGACTATATATTGAGAAAGGGAAGGCTCATGAGTAATCAATAAATATAATAAAATTAAGAACATGGAATCAAATGAATATTGAAACCTATTAAGTGTTAAATAAACAAAAAACATCACCTAAGAATAATTCAATGCAAACTTCCAAGATAAGATCACATGATGGATATGGACCCATAATTGACTTGGTTTACGCTCTAACATGATAAATAACATATCCAGAGATAAAAAATGCAAAAAATGAATTAGATCTCTATCTGGTAACAACCATAATAAAATTTTCATGATCCTATATCCCAAAATATGAAATAAATCGTATGTAATAAATATAATAGATACATGTGGAAATAAATGGGTTTTATAATCTCGACTCCTATCATAATAAAACCGTTATTTCATAAAGAAGGAAATTGAGAAATGAAAATAAGTTATCTATTACCCCATTAACGAAAATGATGGTTTTTATTTAATGAATACATGGAATATTATAAATTAACGAAACATAAAATTACATTTATGAATGAAGAAAAAAATGTTGTCTCTAAATTTGTTAAAATAGAACATTCCATTTATCTCTTATGATGACTTTCATAAAATCAAATAAAAATATTATGTTTGAAAAAAAATCATGAAAGAAACAAAAAATTTTCTTTATAATTAATTTATTCTCACATAAATATATATTAAAATAATTTTAATGAATATGGAAATGTAAGATAATGTTTTAGAAATTAAATATTTCGAAAATTAAAATGAGTGTTTTAAATCCAATTGGTCCTAACATAATACCATAAAAATATTGCTTTAAATAATTTTTTTAAAGAATGTAATATATGCTTAAAATTTACCATTATGATCCATTGAAGAATAAATATGATTATTCTTGAGATATTTAGAATAACATGGACATGGATAAAAAAGATATGGAAGGGAAACATTAAAGAATATTTTTTAATATAAGTCCCTTACTATGAGAATAAATTAGAACATATGTTTTCTTATAATTTTTAATAATAATGTTATTTTAAATATTTATTTTCCTTAATAACAATTTTCAGGTTTATTATGACTTGAATTTTATTTATTATCATTTTATATTCAATTACTTAATCGTGGAGGTTCATATTAGATGTTTTGAGGATATTAATTTCATTTTTCCAAAATCCATTTGGAATGTTGACTAAGGTATTAGTGATAATTATTCCATCATATAAAGAATAATAATATTTTAATAATTATCATTTATATATATGAATTATAATTTGAATTAAAACCATGATGAGAAATAAATCACATTGCTTCATGGAAGAGGTAATCCTCATGTACGCATGGAAAACGTGGTCATTTTTCCAACAAATGAAAAGATAAGAAAATAAATTATATATTAATTATATATAAAAATATATATATCATTAATGTCATTTATTTTCTTTAAATTTATCACTATAAATTATTGTTAGAGGTGGTGATGGAAAATCAATCACATGAGTTTGTGAGGTGGTAGTCTGCCATTCAGAAAAATGATGGTTTTATTTCCCATTTGACAAAATAGAAGATGGATATTGATTATTCCATTAAAATAATAAAATTATATTATATTATAGGTAATATTAAAATTATATTATATCATTTTAGTAATATTTTTATGATTTTGAAGATTAAATAGATCAAAAATCCTGTTAAAATCTATACCTCCTCTTTAGTGAATGGCTTTTTTTAATACTTTTTCATCTAAGGGTGGAATCCTTACCAATAAAAGACCTATAGAATGTGGAGAGGAATGTAATAAAGTATTTTTATCATGTATTTTATTAAATAAATTTTTAAGAACCCATTTTTTTCTATAAAAGACATTGGAATATTCCTGATGTTATTCCAGAGCAGTGCCTTCAGACGGCGTGCGATTCCGAGCCCCGGTGTAGCCAGAACTAAATTTTCAGTGCGTTCGCACTGGGCTTGCAAACTAAATGGCATAACTCCTAAATGGTAATTTGAATTCTAAATCTGAGAGTACGGACGAGTCCAAAATGGGGTGTTTACCCCAGTAACGACATATAACATGTCGGTGCGGGACATTGGGACCCCGACTGTTAGCGGAACATTAAACCGATAAATAATTAATTAATTTATTTGTTTAAGGGTTAAACGCATGTATCCATTAAATGGGATCTCGGATGGGAAAACCAAGGGCACCGTTGAGTTCCGAGCATGCTGTTTACCCTAGGCGGGGTGTAAAAGTTGCGGGTGCGGGCCTGATGTGAGAGATGTCACCCAGGGGAAAAGTGGCCATTTCGAAATGTCAACTTAGTGATTTTTATCACTGGAATTATTTTTCAATAACTCTCGAACGAAGTCTCAGAAATGAAATATGAGACTTCCTTTGAGTTTTAAATGGGGTGTTTTTCCTAGCGTGATATAAAATAGGTGGGCGATGAGGGTTCGGAATCCACGGCCGTTGGGAGAGTTTTAGTGAATTTCTATAAATTCACTAAGTGTTGGAAGGGAGAACCCACTTCTTCTGCTATCTCTCTCTCTCTTCCCCTCCCTCCCCCTCCCTCTAGCTGTTCTTCACCATTATTCACCGGATCGAGGAGCGATCTTCGCCGAAAACTCACTAGTTTGAAGGTGGAGCCTCAAGGACGCATCACATACGACGCACATCAAAATCGTGGTAGGGATCTTGTTAATTTTTGCACTATTGTCGATTTTTGGAGTTTTCATCAATTATTCATCGTTTTAAATTCTATAATTCTGGAATTTGGGGCGATGGACGAACAAACAAAACCATCACTCGAGCTTCATCCCATCATCCATTCTTGGGCATTCTTCGTCCTCATTTCGGTTGTGTCAATCCTCAACGGATCGACGAGTAATGGGCAACACAGTGAAGTCCTTGACCCAAGGGCCAGAGATCCGGCCTCGGAATCGAAATCGGACCTCCGATGAGGTCCCAGTAGTCTGTGGAAGAGACCACCAGAGTGGGCTAGTAGGAGCTGCCGGCAGCTGCGCGCGGTGACCACGGTACGTCGAGGGGGAACGGGAGTGCGAGCCCATGCGGAGGAGGCTAGAGAGGGGCTTTCCTGATTCGTGAGGCTGGTGGAGCTGGGACTGCGGAGTAGCAGGTGAAGCCCGAAGGTGGTACGGTGTGAGTGGCTGGTCGGCAGAGGTGGAAGGGCAGCAGTGCACTGCGGCAGCAGACGGAGGCTCCGAGGGGGATCGGGCCGGAGGTGCAGTTTCCGGCAGAGGTGGCTGGCATGGACGAGCTAGCTACGGGGAGCCGGGCTGGCCAGCGGTGGAGGCAGCAGGGGCGCTTAGGCGGGGAGCCATCCGAGAAGGCGTGCGATGGAGAAAACCAGCCTGCATGGCCGGTCGGTGGAGATGAAACCCCGAGGGAAACAAGGACCTGCGTTCGGTGGGTCCTGTTACGTGACTCGGAAGACCGGCCTTTGGCTAGTTTGCTTAGGAGACAAGGAACCACAAAGCACAGGTCCTGTTAGCGAAGAAGACCGGCCAGTTGGCCAGTCTGTGTGGAAAAAACTGGACCTGCTCGAGTTCGGTGCTGTTGGGGAGGCTGCGGTCAGCGGGTCGTGGCGAACTGGATCGAACCCGCGGCTGGGTCGCGGGCCGGTGGTCCGGACAGGGTCGGCCGGGATGGACCGGCCCGGTTGGGCCCCTTGCATTCAAAGGGTCGTATTTCCTAATGGGCGAGTCCGATGGATGCGCAGTCTTCAGTTGCATGTCTGTGTAAACAAGACTGACTTTTTTGAATTATGTTTCAAGGTTTTTGGGTTCTGCACCTGAAGAAGGGTGCCCCAAAACGTTTTACATAAATAGAATTAATTGTTATTAAAGTTTCCTGAGACATGGTTCACCAGTGGGACGTCCATTGGATGCGCCGTCTGAGGCGTTGTGGCCCTGAAGCTGAGTCAGTCCTTCAAAAGTTGGTTCGGAAACTTTGCAGGTTGGTTTCGTTGCTTGTGGCACGAAACGCTTAATGTGAATAATTAATTAATTATTCATTTAATTAATTAATTATTACGTTGGACCTAACTCCTTCTTGGGATGTCCAATTGATGCACCGTCAGCAGCAATGTGACCCCAGTTCTCGTGCAGACTTTTTGAGTTACTTTCTAAAGTGCTCTGGTTAGAGATAAGGTGCGGGCCCCACAGGTCCTAGTTCGCACGTTTTATGGTGACACACAACGTTTTCAATTGACATTCGTTTAGGGTGAATGAGCACTCATTTCCTAGTCTTTTTCCGAGGGGATTGCGACAGAGCAATCCAGCCGCCTAAATTCAGGCTCAAGGTGTGGGCCCCACAGGGGCCCGTTTGCGTATAACGTGGGGAGTTGTAGCTTCTGCATCCGGAGTCCGTTTTAGGTGCCATCAATATTGTTGTGACCCTAAAATCAAGGCTAATTTTGACCGGGGTGTTTTCAGGCATTGATGCCGGAGTTGAGGAGTGGGCCCCACGGGCCGTCTCTTAAACATTGTGCAGCATATTGCGAGTTTTTCATTAGGTGTCCATTTGGGGCGTATGAATAGTCAATTCAGCATGCTTTTCCGAGAGCATCACAGTGGAATAGTTCGCCCAACCTTTTTCGGGACTGAGGTGCAGGCCCCACGAGACGTCGTATGGGTGTAAAACGGCCTCGAGATTCTTTTTCATCGGGGGCCCGTTTCCAGCGAGTAAGTAGTCTATCTTGCATGTTTTTTCATAATGATTACAATGGTGTAACCTTTTCATGCGAGTGGATCCTCTTACGTGATCTTATTAAATTTGTAAATATGAAGTTGCGTTAGTCGGTGGCTTCATTGGATGTACTCTGAACCAACGCAAAGTAGCGGTGTTGGTAACACCCGGTGATGGAAGTTGTAGTGCTGAGTTATCGGACTTATTTTGGGTCTACCCTATAGCAAGGCTGGGCAGTGGGTCAACCGAAGACTCTTTAGGGTCTACCCTCCAGCAGGGCTGGGTAGTGGGTCACCCGAAGACTTTGTCCATGTCTACCCTCTAGAAGAGACTGGGCATTTTCTCGCCTTTCGACTTCTTCTAGGTCCACCCTCCAGCAGGGCTGGGCAGTGGGTCGCCTGTCGACCTCTTAGGGTTTACCCTCCAGCAGAAACTAGGTCGTGGGTCACATGTTTAATTATTCCAGGTCTACCCTTCACTAGGGCTGGGCAGTGGGTCGCCTGTTGACCTCTTAGGGATTACCCTCCAGCAGAGACTGGGCAGTAGGTTACCCGATGACCTCTTGTGGTTTACCCACCAGCAGAGACTGGGAAGTGGGTTACCTGATGACCTATTTGGGTTTACCCTCTAGCGGGGCTGGGCAGTGGGTTACCCGACGACTCCATTCAGACTCAGTCCTTTCTACTAGGTTAGTCTGTGGATTTTCTCCATGACTACCGAAGCAGGACTGTTTGATTGTATGGGTCAGTGATGTGATAGCTTTGACTTTGAGCAGACCTCTTGACTATGTGATAATGACGAGGTGTGGTTTACATTCCCCAAAACTCTAATGTACCAGGGGCACTTTCCCCACTAAAACGCATCCTTGTGACGCGACCTAAAAACGTTTGGGTGAGTCAGTGCCACCCAAAGTGGATAGTGTCAAGGTGCGGTGATGTGAGCCCCCTGGCTTGCAGTTCGGGGCAGACATACAAGATACTAGGCATCGATGGTGTTTTCTTCTGGAACTATTGGCTACTCACTTTCTTTGGATGAGCTATGGGATAAAGAACCCATTACGTTATATTTTAGGTTCATGACAGAGCATATATATATCTATAACTTGTTCCTGTACCCACTCCTTGGGTTTTGGATACTCTCCTTCCAGGAGAGGCGAAGACGCACGGGGTATGTTGTGTGCTTTCCATGTCTAGCTTCTCATGGTTGGACGAGTCTACTCTCCTGCTATAGGTAGTGAAGACTCGATTGGAAGTTCATCTTCTCACCATTTCTAGCTCCTTGTGATAGGATGAGTCTTATTCCTTCCACTTGTTGGGTTGAGCTGTACTCTTTATTGCACTTGTTTTGTACTGTTTAGAGGTCGATGCACATTTGTGTTTTATTTATAGAAGTTGGTACTTTACTTTACTTTTTTACTCTGTACTCTTGCATTGATTGGGTTGTGTATGTGTGTGTGTGTGTGTATAGGTACATAGGAAAAGTCCTCCCAGAGTTGTTTAGCCTTCGGCGCTTGTCGCCAGCCCCGGGCCTATGGAGGCGGGCTTCGGGTAGTTGCGGCTTGAGCCCGGGTAGGGTTGGGTCATGACAAAGTGGTATCAGAGGTGGTTCATTCCTTGGGACGTTTTACAGACATTCCTAAAAAAATAATTGGTTGGGATCTAGGGAAACAATGTCAATGTGTCTTGAGAGTGGCTCTCAAGACAGGGAGTCCAGTGATGGTGTGGCGGCCAACATATCCATTCACCAGGTCCCTAATAACCCACATGTCGACTCAGCATGCTGAGACACCTGTTGCAGGGAAAATTTGTTTGTGAATCACATAGGATTGAGTTTTTTACTATCTTTCTTCAGTTAGATCCACATTGTTGTTACGGTTCTATACATATATGCTCATCTGATCATGGCACTCCGTGATAAAATTCAAGATGTCTCTGTGAAGAAATCCATCCAAGATACCAGCTTTGGTTCATGACGATGACCCTATAAGCTACGAGGCCTCAGTCTAGGACCCATCATGCGAGTCCCTTTCTCCATGTAGGTCGGTAGCAGCACCCCCTCCAATTGGGCAGTAGACAGCTCCAACAGAGCAGACGGAGCTTGAGCGTAGGTTGATCGCGTACCGTGAGTTCCAGCGACAAAGACCGTTGTGGTTCAGTGGTGAGACAGACCCTCAGGCAACATAGGTTTGGCTTGAGACAATGGTTTTCCTCTTCAAGCTTGCGCAGACACCGGCAGATCAGAGGGTGGCTATGGTAGCCAGCCTTTTTCAATGGAGTAGCTGGGCGTTGGTGGAGTCTAGTGACTTGGCTATTTGATGACTCACCTCTTTCGTCGGGATACATTTAGCTATTGTTTCATGAGTAGTTTTACCCCTCCTTCTTACACTCTGTTCGGATTCAAGAGCACCTATAGTTTTAGCAGGGAGGGATGAAGGTGACTGAGTACATGACTAGTTTCACAGATCATGCACGTTTTACCGTGTCTTAGTCCATGACGGCCACCTCCGAGTGCAGAAGTTCGAGAGATTTGTGCTATCATAGTACCCTCGGGAATTTCCACTAATGTCGAGGTACAAGATTAGGTGCTCGTGACATAGGGCTTCTTGTCACGTTCTATAGTTGGTGGTGGTAGTAGGAACGACAGAGCTGAGATGTATGCCACAGTTGGCAGGCGCCGGATGACAGAACCCCGACGCTGGCGGCCTTCCCACTACTAGTTTCAGAGATGTGGTCGTACACCAGAGTGGAGCCCGAGGGAACCAGTATATCTTGGAGAGAGTCAGTGTTATGCTTGCAACGAACAAGTTCACTTGACACGGGACTGCCCGGCCTGGCACGCTGAGAATATCGGGCAGGCAGCAGGTGCACCACTATGGTAGAGGCAGCGCCATAATCGGAGTAGCGCCCAGGGAGGTGGTGCTAGCGGAGGAGTGGTGGAGAGGTAAGTGGGGGATGACATTACGAGGTCTTCCCATCACCATCTGACGGTATACATCAGGATCCGGAAACTGGCAATTGGGTCCACAGATCGCCGCAAGCTTTGGATGCCTACAATCCTACAAAGCATGAGGTGATAAGAGGTACGCTCTACAACTCTTCTACTTTTTTGCAGTAGAATTTTTAGACTCTGTGTGTGAAATTCTTTTCTCCCTGCTCCATGCATGAGTTTTTACTAGGGTGACGTGGGGCGTCGGTGTAACCATGTGTTAGTGGAATAAAATGTGTGGAACCTTTCTCTTTCGTCGATTATAGAAACTCCTTCACCTTTCAGGAATATAAGGGTGTCATGGTCATGGGACATCGACTCTGAAATCTTTCATGACCAGATATCCTTGGGTGTTCCACCATATAGTTATTCTGAAGGAGGGAATCATCGAGCCTTGTCCCATGTTTGAATAGTGATTCCTAGTTGCAGTGTGTGACGTAGAGGTTCGACCGGGGAGGCGACCTACCCCCGTGGGCCTTAGGGCTGTTTGAGGCCATAAGAAGTGATTGTGAGGTTTTCTACCGCCTTTCCCTCACCCCCATAGTCTGGAGTGGTTGCATGAAATCTCTCATGTGGCTTACCAGAGGAGATGTGTGCGTGATCTTATGCACGTTATCAGAGAGGGAAGACCCCACACGAACGTACCAAATCCTTTGGTCCCTGCGTAGTGACGTAGAACTGTGCAAGAGTTCTTCTGGGTACGGGAGAGCCAGGTGTGGGCTTAGTACCACGAGTTGTTTCCCTATATTTTCTTTTAAGGGATGAAAAAAATGAAGGATGTAATGATGTAAGAACCCAGTTTTTTCTATAAAAGACTTTGGTATATTCTTGATGTAATTACAAAGCAGCGCCTTCATGCGGTGTGTGATTCTAAGCCCCGGTGCGGCCGAAATTAAATTTTCAGTGAGTTCACACTGGGAACGCCAAATAAATGTGATAAATCCTAAACATTAATTCGGTTCCTAAATCTAAGAATACAGATTGGTCTGAAATGGGGTTTTTACCCCCAGAACGATAGAGAACATGTCGGCGCGGGACGTTGGGACCCCATCCCATTAGCGGAACATTAAACAGATAAATAATTAATTTATTTATTCATTTAATGGTTAAATTCAAGTATCTCTTAAACTATAGCTCATATGGGAAAATCGAGGACATTGTTGAGTCTGAAGCGTGCCGTTTACCCTAGTAAGGGTGTAAAAGATGCGGGTGTGGGCCTGTTGTGAGAGATGTCACCCAGGGGAAAAGTGGTCATTTCAAAATGTCCACTTAGTGATTTTTATCACTGCCATTCTTTTTGAATAACTTTTGAACGAAGACTCGAAACTGAAATCCGAGACTTCCGTTGAGTTCGAAAAGCGGTGTTTTGTCTAGGTGTGAGATAAAATAGGCGGGAACGGAGGGTTCAGAATCCCCGCCCGTTGGGAGAGTTTTTGTGAATTTCTATAAAGTCACTATGTGTTGGAAGGGAGAACCCATTTCTTCTTCTCTCTCTCTCTCTCTCATCCCCTCTCTCCCTCTCTCTCTAGCCGTTCATTAAAGTTCTTCTCCGGATCGAGGAGCGATCTATGCCGAAACCTTGACGGATCGAAGGTGGAGCCTCATGGATGCATCGTCTTCAACGTGCATCGAATCGAGGTAGGGTTCTTGATAATTTCTTCACCATCGTCAATTTTTGGAGTTTTCATCAATTTTTCATCGTTTTAAATTCTATAATTCTAGAATTTGGGGCGATGGCCGAACGAACATGACCATCGCCTGAGCCGCATCCCATCTTATATTCGTAGGTGTTCTTAGTTTGCATTTCGAACCTGTCAATTCTCAACGGATCGACGAGTAATGGGTGACGCGGTGAAGGCATCGACCCGAGGGTCCGAATTCTGGCCTCGGAATCGAAATCGGTCCTCCGATGAGGTCCCGGTAGTCTGTGGAAGAGACCACCGGAGTGGACCGATAAGAGCGGTCGGTGGCTGTGCGTGGTGGCCACGGTATGTCGAGCGGGACTGGGGGTGTGAGCCCATACGGAGGAGGCCAGAGTGGGGCATTGCCGGTTCGTGTGGCTGGTGGAGCCAGTAAGGTGGAGCAGCGGGTGAAGCCCGGAGGCGGTGTAGTGTGAGTGGCCGGTTGGTAGAGGTGGAAGCGTGAAAGTGCGCTACAGCAACAGGCGGAGGCGCCGAGGGGGCTCGGGTCGGAGGTGTAGTGGCCGACAAAGGTGGCGGGCGTGGACGAGCCGACGACAGAGAGCCTGGAAGGCCAGTGGCGGAGTCAACGTGGGCGCTCAGGCGGGGAGCCATCCAAGACCGTGTGTGAGGGATAAGACAGGCATGCATGGCTGGTCGGTGGAGACAAAACCCCGAGGGAAACAGGGACCCGTGTTCGACAGGTCCTGCTACGCGACACGTGTAAAGACCCGTAAAATTCAAGGAAAATTTTTCCTTAATATTCTTTAGAATTTTACAAGAGCGCGGTTTCAAACGGCACCTGATTCCGAGGCCCAGAGTGCCCGGAATTAATTTCCGAAGTTTGGCTCGGGTACGTTCAGTGAACGAACGAGCGGGAATTCCTAACTTTTGATCCGGTGCTCGGAATTGAAATCCGAGGGCACCGATGAACTCGCAGCGCCGAAATTCGCTTAAAGAGACTTTTTCGGGAGTTGCGTTTGTTGCGGGTTGAAAGTTAGTTTTGGGGATTAAAAGATAAGTAAAATAAAATTATGTTTGAATTTTATTTTATTCGTGGTGGTTAGACTCTCTCATGGGAAGTTGTTGGTGGGGCCCACAACCACCCAACTTCCCATGTGTGGTTATGAGGGAGGTGGGGCCCACACGAGCCCCCACCTTTTCAAATTCCCTAACCCCTCTAAACCCACTCTTAATTATGTGACTCGCCCCTACATTAATTATTGCCAACTTATCTCATCATTTAATTTTTGTCAACTCTAGATTTAATTAATGTAATGAATTAAACTTTTGAATTTTGAAAGGTTCACAAAGTGAAAATAAAATAAGGTGTAGCTTATTTTATTTTGGGAGTTGCTGTGTTGTGTGGAGATTTGAGAGAGGAAGAGTTCTACACTTTGAAGAACTTCATCTTCCTCCTTGAAGAACGTGAAGAACACTGACATGCCGTTCTATCTTCTCTCCACGTCAAAGAAAGGGAGACACCGCTTCCTCCTCGGGTTTTCTTCGTCGACTTGAGAAGTTTCGCCAACGACGTATCGCATCGGACACATCCCTTCGTCAACGGATTTGACGAACGATGACCGCGACGCCCGACCTCCGCGACGTCGTCTTCCGCGGAACGTAGAAAAATCTTCGAACCTTATACCCGAGGTAGGGGTTGTTGTTTTTCTTTTTGGTTTAACTATTTTATTCTTGATCGTGAATTTAGCAAGTCTAACGTGTGGCTTTGAATTATTTAAAGTCGCGTTATTATTTTAACGTGAGGGGGCCGGACCGCACGAACGCGGCCGAACCCCCTCCATCGTTCTTGTTTATTCTTGCGGGTGGAAACAAGTGGCGTGGTGCTGTCGCACCACGCGGATGATCGTGCAAATTTTTTTACGCGGCGCCGTCGCGCCACGCCGAGGAAGAATCTTCAAGAACGCGACGCTGTCGCGCCGCGTTGAAAGGAATCAAGGCACGGGAAGGGGCGCGGTGCCGTCGCACCGTGCCGGATGACGAACACCGTGGCCGGTTCCGGGCCGCGGCGGGAAGAGGAGACCGCGGCCGGTTCCGGGCCGCGGCGGGAAGAGAAGACCATCGGCTGGGCCGCCGGAGTCGGAAGCCGAAGGGGGGACCGGAATTTCGGGTCCCATTGGAGAAAACCGGCCGGCCAGCTGGCCGGCCGGAAGGCATTAAACTGGGGGAATTAATTCCCCCGGCCAACACACAAAACCCCCCTCATTATGAGGGGGGCGGTTCTTTGAAGAGAGGGGGGCAGCCGGCCCCCCCGGTTTGTTTCCAGCCGGCCCCCACGTGCGGGGGCCGTTTTGTTGCAAAGGCGCGGCAAAAAGGCCGCGCCGCTTCCCAAATCAGCGGGGGCTTGCCCCCGCGTGCCGACCACGTGCGGCGCCAGCCGCCGCGCCGCCGCACCGCCGCCGGCCGCCGCGCCGCCCCAGGGGGGGGGGGGGGGTCGGGCCGGGTCGGCCCGGACCCGGACCCCCCGTTTCGAACCAGAATCGGTTTTTGGGCCATATCTTGAGCCTCGGACCTTCGAATGACGAACCGTCTGCGGCAACGCGATCCTTGGATCGAGACGGTCGTTTCGGTATATCGTACTCAAGGTTTCGGTTTACTTTGAGTTCGGCCGGGTTGGTTCGTTCACGAAACCAACCGGGCCTTCGGAGCGGAAACACTCATATCTTGAGCTACGGACGTCCGATTGACGTGTCGTCAGCTGTGTTGTGTCCCTCTTAGTGAGTCGAATCTTTTGGCATACTCCGCCCGAGGTTTGGACGCAGGTGGAGTATGGTCGGGTTGGTTTTTCCTTAAAAACCAACCGGGCCCCGGAGACGAAAATGCCAATAACTCTCAGACCGGGCGTCCGATCGACGCGCCGTCTGTTACGTTGAGTTCCTGTTGACGATACGGATCTTTTGGATACATCAACCCTGGTCTTCGTGACAGTTGATGTATCAGCCTCTCGGCTCGTGGAGCGGACCCTCCAAACGAGCTTGCTTTGTGCGGGAACCCTAGTGCTGGCTGCGATTGTTACTGTGACTACTACTGCTGCGACTGTTACTGTGACTACTACTGCTACGACTGCTACTGTGACTGCGACGACGACAGTACAGAGATCCTGTGTGGATTCGACGACGACGACTTCAGCACTCAGCGATCCTACGTGGATCAGTGCTACCGATCCTATGTGGGTCCGATCCTGTGTGGGTCTCTGCGCTCAGCGGTCCTGTGTGAACCAGCGCCTACAGGTCCTGTGTGGGCCCGATCCTGTGTGGGTCTTTGCGGGGGTTAGTTACCTATCGATCCTTCGTGGGTCCGACGACATAGATGGATCAGTGATCATCTTTATCGTCCTTGAAGAAGTATACCTGTGTGAGCTGAATCCTGTTGCTTTCCTGTGTGGATTGTGTTGTGCAATCCTGTGTGGATTATGTTTTGCTTTCCTATGTGGAATACGTATACTTTCCTGCGTGGACTGAGTTGTACTTGGGCTCGGAGGTTGGAGCGTATTTTAATTGATGACTTAGGTATATGTATGGGCATATACCTAAGCAGTGTCGGTTGTTACTTCGTGATTGTACTTTTCTTCGTGGTTTATCCTTTGTGGATTTGAGAGACCTTCAGGGGTCTCGGGGTCCCTACTGAGTAGCTTATACTCACCCCTGCACGGGCTTCGCCCGCACTACGTTGTGTTGGTTGCAGACGACGGACAGCGTTGACCTTAGCTGAGGCTTGTAGAGCGGGACGGTACCCGGAGGTGGACCACTGGGCGGGACGTGCACGGAGCGGACGGCGGGACCCGTGGAGCAGAGGAGCTATCTGTACCCACCCTTCAGGTGGGATTTCCAGTAGACAGCTCGGTGTAGTGGCTTTTACTTTTCAGTTGCTGTTTTCCCTTTCGAGTTGTACTTTACTTTTAGTTTGGGTTTGTATTCTAGCCCATTTACTTTTCCGCACTTTCAGTTGTACTCTGCTTTGTTTAGTGTTTACTTTCTGCTTGCTTACTCTGTGGTGTTTGTTACTTTTCAAAGGCAATGCCTTCCCTTTTTACTGGGATTTACGCCTTGGTGCTAGTCGCCAGCCCCTGGCCTATGGAAGGCGGGCTTGGGGTAGTCACGGCACAGACCCCGAGGGCGGGTCGTGACAAATTGGTATCAAAGGAGTTCGGTTCTACCGCGAACTCTGATCTTTTCTATGTGAAGCAATAATGTTTAGCGTATTGAGTGTGGTTATCAGTCCAGGGAGTCCAGTGTTGGTGCGGCGGCCGACGTATCCGTACACCAGGACCCTAACTTCTGATTTCTGACTTAATTCACGAAAACATTGATTGCGTGTGTGTTTCAAAGTTTTCTTTGTGATTACTTATATCAGCTCACCAGGTATACTGTTCTAACCGTGGCGCACCTGTTTCCTTTTCAGGATGGCCCCACGATGGCAGCCAGCTAGGGTTCCGAGAGTCGAGCGAGACGACAGCCCACCGAGCGACGAGGCCTCGGTACAGGGCCCTTTTCCAGTAGTGGCACCGGCGGTAGCTTTACCCGCCGAGCCCCCGATGCTTCCAGCAGCAGCCGCTGACGATGCACGTCGCCTCAGTGCACTGCATGAGTTTCAGCGCCAGCGACCACCCAGGTTTCGCGGGGAGACGGATCCCCAGGCAGCAGAGGACTGGCTGGAGGCAGTGGTTCGAGTGTTTAGGCTAGTGAGGACACCAGCAGACCTCATGGTGATCCTCGCTGCGAGCCTACTACACGCAGCAGCAGGACGATGGTGGAGCCTGATGCTCCAGGTGCACGATGAGGCATCCCTACTTTGGACGGACATTGAGAGCCTCTTCCGCTCAGAGTTCGTCCCAGCCACCCTTCGTGTGGTGCGTATCCAGGAGCTTCTACAGCTGCGGCAGGGCAGCATGACGGTCGCTCAGTACTCGGCGAGATTTACCGATCTCTCGCGCTACTCGACCGACATGGTACGAGACCCATTCTTCCGGGCCCGGACCTTCGAGCAGGGTTTGAGACACGATATCAGGGCATCGCTGATCTCCCTCAGCATACCGACTCAGATAGGAGTACTGGAGCGGGCCCTTCTGATCGAGAGCTTCCTTGCTGAGTCTACACCAGCACAGCGACCCACCGCAGGGCGGCACGTGGCAGAGTCATCTGCAGCAGGTAGTCGACGGATGACTCCGGGGTCCAGACAGACCAGACCTTCGGGCAGACGTTCTCAGGGCACCGGCTCAGTAGTGCGGGGCACACAGCGCGGAGCCAGTCTTTCGAGAGGCAGACAGTGCTACTCATGCGGCGGGCAGGGCCACATGGCTCGCGACTGCCCGACCCGCCGTGCCGAGGAGCAGCAGTCAGTTGATGGACCACCGAGGCAGAGGCAGAGGGTCGACCGTGGCGGTCCGCAGGGAGGAGGTGGACGAGGCAGAGGAGCTGGACGAGCAGCCGGTGGTGGGCGACGCTTTGAGGCTCTGCCACCACCACCACCAGGAGGTCCACCCCGAACACAGGGAGCTGGCGGGCAGCGACAGGCACAGCTCCAGGCAGCAGAGGCCTACGACCACGACACACCCGAGATGATTCGAGGTACTATCTATGTCTATTCCACCCTTGCTGCAGTTCTTATAGACACAGGAGCGAGTCACTCTTTCATAGTCGCTGCCCTTGTTCGGAGCTCGGAGATTCCGACAGAGCCGTTGGCTCGATCCTTACGGCTAGAGACTCCTACGGGAGAAGACTCGACGATTACGCACTGGTGCCGGAAGTGTGAGCTTACTCTAGGAGGCGAGAGCTTCGGCTGGGATCTTCATGTAGCAGCGTCGAGGCCTTACGACGTCATCTTGGGCATGGATTGGCTATCTACGGTCCATGCACAGATTGACTGTTTTAGGCGCAAGGTGCGATGTGTACGCACCGACGGGAGCAGGTTCACCTTCACTGGTGAGAAGGGAGCCTTTGCAGCACAGGATGGACTTCCGCGGAGGAGAGGACAGCCCATCACTCATCAGTTGGCTAGCCTCATCCTTGGAGTAGTTGACGTGCGGAGTCCTAGTTTTCCTGCAGTGGTGGATCAGTTTGCGGACGTTTTTCCCGACGACGTCCCAGGGCTACCTCCTTGCAGAGAGGTAGACTTTTATATTGACTTGTACCCCAGGACAGCCCCGATATCTACTCCAGCATATCGGATGGCCCCCACCGAGCTTCGAGAGCTACAGGTACAGTTGGAGGACTTGCAGGGCAAGGGGTTCATCCGACCCAGTGATTCACCCTGGGCTTCTCCGATATTGTTCACCAAGAAGGCGGACGGGCGCTTGCAACTTTGTGTTGACTATCGTCGCCTGAACCAGGTGACAGTGAGGAACAAGTATCCGCTACCGAGGATTGATGACATCTTTGATCAGCTCAAGGGAGCACGGTGGTTCTCGAAGATAGACCTCAGGTCAGGCTATCATCAGCTCAGAGTCAGAGACGAGGATGTGCAGAAGACAGCCTTCAGATGTCGGTATGGCCACTATGAGTTCTTGGTTATGCCTTTCGGTGTAACCAATGCTCCAGCAGTATTCATGGCTCTCATGAACAGGATCTTTCAGCCATACCTCGATCGGTTTGTCGTGGTCTTCATCGACGACATTCTGATTTACTCTACGACAGAGGAGGAGCACGCCTATCACTTGCGAGTTGTTCTTGACTCACTCCGAGAGCACCAGCTTTATGGTAAGCTCTCGAAGTGCCAGTTTTGGATACGTGAGGTCCACTTTTTGGGACACGTTATCTCTGAGGCGGGAGTTGCAGTGGATCCCACGAAGATTGAGGCTGTGTTAGCTTGGGAGCCACCCAGGAGCGTGATTGAGGTTCAGAGTTTCTTGGGACTAGCTGGATACTATCGGAGATTCGTACCAGACTTCTCTAGAGTTGCGGCATCACTCACAGCTTTGACGAAGAAGGGGAAACCCTTCGTATGGACAGACAGATGTCAGCAGAGCTTCCAGGAGCTGAGACAGAGATTGACTAGCGCACCTATCTTGAGGTTTCCTGAGGAGGGAGTAGGGTACGTAGTCTACTGCGATGCATCAGGGACCGGACTCGGATGTGTTCTGATGCAGGAGCGGGCAGTGATAGCCTATGGATCACGACAGTTGAGGCCGCATGAGCAGAACTACGCTACCCATGACCTGGAGTTAGCAGCAGTGGTCTTCGCTCTGAAGACATGGCGACATTATCTGAAGGGCGAGCGCTTTACAGTCTTTTCCGATCATCAGAGTCTCAGGTATATCTTCTCGCAGAAGGACCTGAACCTGAGACAGCGGCGATGGCTCGAGTACCTCCAGGACTATGACTTTGAGATAGTCTATACTCCTGGGAAGGGGAACGTAGTAGCCGATTCCCTCAGCAGGAGGACGGGCATACAACTACTTGAGGAGGCGACGAAGCAGCTAGCCTCTTTGCAGATAACCTTCGTGGATAGAGATGGAGCAGCCTTCCTCCAGTCTCTCACAGTCACCCCTCCACTACTGCAGCGAGTCAGGGAGGCACAGCGTGGGGACGCTGACTGTGAGACACGGCGAGCACAGATATCCTCGGGACAGGTACCTGATGGTTTCTCCCTTGGAGCAGAGCACGACATCCTTTTCAGAGGACGTACCATGGTGCCAGTCTCATTGCGAGAGGAAGTACTGAGAGAGTTTCACACTTCTCCATTAGCGATACATCCTGGAGTGGCGAAGATGTACCAGGACCTCAGACGACAGCACTGGTGGCCGGGCATGAAGAAGGCAGTAGCAGAGTTCGTTTCTCGATGCCTTACCTGGCAGCAGGTGAAGGAAGAGCATCAGGTACCAGCAGGCTTGGTACAGCCCTTGGAGGTTCCGGAGTGGAAGTGGGACGGCATATCTATGGACTTCGTGACTGGACTTCCACGCACTTCCAGAGGTCACGACTCCATCTGGGTGATTGTTGACCGACTCACCAAGTCGGCACACTTCTTACCCATCAGAGAGCAGGGCTCAGTAGAGAGCTTGGGACGTCTCTACGTTCAGGAGATTGTGCGGCTCCATGGCGTACCATCATCTATCGTCTCCGATCGAGATGCCTGCTTTACTTCCCGACTTTGGAAGGGGTTACAGGAAGCGTTCGGGACACAGCTACGTCTGAGCACAGCCTTTCACCCTCAGACGGATGGTCAGACGGAGAGGACCATTCGGACTCTCGAGGACATGCTCCGCGCATGTGTCCTCGACTTTGGTCGTAGCTGGGAGGACCACCTACCCTTAGTGGAGTTTGCGTACAACAACAGCTACCACTCCACCATCGGGATGGCACCGTACGAGGCGTTGTACGGCCGACCATGTAGATCTCCTTTGTGCTGGACAGACCCTGGGGAGTCAGCACTGGTGGGACCGGAGATGGTCCAGGCCACGACAGAGAAGGTCCAGGTCATCCAGGAGTGGATGAGGACAGCTCAGAGCCGGCAAAAGTCATATGCTGACAGGAGGCGGAGGCCACTGGAGTTCGAGGATGGCGACCACGTCTTCTTGCGGGTCTCACCTCGACGTGGTATTCGGAGATTTGGCCGAGGCGGCAAGTTATCTCCGCGCTTCATCGGACCCTTCCAGATTCTCCGCAGGATTGGTGAGGTGGCTTATCGCCTGGCTCTACCACCTCAGTTGCACCGGGTGCACGACGTCTTCCACGTATCCCAGTTGAGGAGATACGTGCACGACCCGACACACATCATTGATCATGGGGAGCTTGACGTTGACGATGGGGCGACATTTACGGAGGTCCCGGTGGAGATAGAGGATCGACAGGAGCGAGTCCCGCGTGGGCGATCGATTCCTATTGTGCGCATCAGATGGCAGCACGGGAATCTCCAGGAGAGCACATGGGAGCGGGAGGCTCAGATGCGTGCTCAGTACCCTCATTTTTTTCCCTAGTTTTTGATTTATCTTTACGGGGACGTAGAGCCCTGAGGTGGGAGTAATGTAAAGACCCGTAAAATTCAAGGAAATTTTTTTCTTAATTTTCTTTAGAATTTTACAAGAGCGTGGTTTCAGACGGCAACTGATTCCGAGGCCCAGAGTGCCCGGAATTAATTTCCGAAGTTTGGCTCGGGTACGTTCAGTGAACGAACGAGCGGGAATTCCTAACTTTTGATCCGGTGCTCGGAATTGAAATCCGAGGGCACCGATGAACTCGCAGCGCCGAAATTCGCTTAAAGAGACCTTTTCGGGAGTTGCGTTTGTTGCGGGTTGGAAGTTAGTTTTGGGGATTAAAAGATAAGTAAAATAAAATTATGTTTGAATTTTATTTTATTCGTGGTGGTTAGACTCTCTCATGGGAAGTTGTTGGTGGGGCCCACAACCACCCAACTTCCCATGTGTGGTTATGAGGGAGGTGGGGCCCACACGAGCCCCCACCTTTTCAAATTCCCTAACCCCTCTAAACCCCCTCTTAATTATGTGACTCTCCCCTACATTAATTATTGCCAACTTATCTCATCATTTAATTTTTGTCAACTCTAGATTTAATTAATGTAATGAATTCAACTTTTGAATTTTGAAAGGTTGGCAAAGTGAAAATAAAATAAGGTGTAGCTTATTTTATTTTGGGAGTTGATGTGTTGTGTGAGATTTGAGAGAGGAAGAGTTCTACACTTTGAAGAACTTCATCTTCCTCCTTGAAGAACGCGAAGAACACCGACACGCCGTTCTATCTTCTCTCCACGTCAAAGAAAGGGAGACACCGCTTCCTCCTCGGTTTTTCTTCGTCAACTTGAGAAGTTTCGCCAACGACGTATCGCATCGGACGCATCCCTTCATCAACGGATTTGACGAATGACGACCGCGACGCCCGACCTCCGCGACGTCGTCTTCCACGGAACGTAGACAAATCTTCGAACCTTATACCCGAGGTAGGGGTTGTTGTTTTTCTTTTTGGTTTAACTATTTTATTCTTGATCGTGAATTTAGAAAGTCTAACGTGTGGCTTTGAATTATTTAAAGTCGCGTTATTATTTTAACGTGAGGGGGCCGGACCGCACGAACACGGCCGAACCCCCTCCATCGTTCTTGTTTATTCTTGCGGGTGGAAGCAAGTGGCGTGGTGCCGTCGCACCACGCGGATGATTGTGAAAATATTTTTACGCGGCGCCGTCGCGCCGCGCCGAGGAAGAATCTTCAAGAACGTGATGCCGTCGCGCCGCGTTGAAAGGAATCAAGGCACGGGAAGGGGCGCGGTGCCGTCGCACCGCGCCGGATGACGAACACCGCGGCCGGTTCCGGGCCGCGGCGGGACGAGGAGACCGCGGCCGGTTCCGGGCCGCGGCGGGAAGAGAAGACCAGCGGCTGGGCCGCCGGAGTCGAAAGCCGAAGGGGGGACCGGAATTTCCGGTCCCGTTGGAGAAAACCGGCCGGCCAGCTGGCCGGCCAGAAGGCATTAAACCGGGGGAATTAATTCCCCCGGCCAACACACAAAACCCCCCTCATTATGAGGGGGGCGGTTCTTTGAAGAGAGGGGGGCAGCCGGCCCCCCCGGTTTGTTTCCAGCCGGCCCCCACGTGCGAGGGCCGTTTTGTTGCAAAGGCGCGGCACAAAGGCCGCGCCGCTTCCCAAATCAGCGGGGGCTTGCCCCCGCGTGCCGACCACGTGCGGCGCCAGCCGCCGTGCCGCCGCGGCTCGCCGCGCCACCGCGCCGCCCCAGGGGGGGGGGGGGGGTCGGGCCGGGTCGGCCCGGACCCGGACCCCCCGTTTCGAACCAGAATCGGTTTTTGGGCCATATCTTGAGCCTCGGACCTCCGAATGACGAACCGTCTACGGAAACGCGATCCTTGGATCGAGACGGTCGTTTCGGTATATCGCACTCAAGGTTTCGGTTTACTTTGAGTTCGGCCGGGTTGGTTCGTTCACGAAACCAACCGGGCCTTCGGAGCGGAAACGCTCATATCTTGAGCTACGGACGTCCGATTGACGTGCCGTCAGCTTTGTTGTGTCCCTCTTAGTGATATGAATCTTTTGGCATACTCCGCCCGAGGTTTGGACGTAGGTGGAGTACGGTCGGGTTGGTTTTGCTTTTAAAAAGCAACCGGGCCCCGGAGACGAAAATGCCAATAACTCTCAGACCGGGCGTCCGATCGACGCGCCGCCTGTTACGTTGAGTTCCTGTTGACGATACGGAACTTTTGGATACATCAACCCTGGTATTCGTGACAGTTGATGTATCAGCCTCTCGGCTCGTGGAGCGGACCCTCCGAACGAGCTTGCTTTGTGCGGGAACCCTAGTGCTGGCTGCGACTGTTACTGTGACTACTACTGCTACGACTGTTACTGTGACTACTACTGCTACGACTGCTACTGTGACTGCGACGACGACAGTACAGAGATCCTGTGTGGATTCGACGACGACGACTTCAGCACTCAGCGATCCTACGTGGATCAGTGCTACCGATCCTGTGTGGGTCCGATCCTGTGTGGGTCTCTGCGCTCAGCGGTCCTGTGTGAACCAGCGCCTACAGGTCCTGTGTGGGCCCGATCCTGTGTGGGTCTTTGCGGGGGTTAGTTACCTATCGATCCTTCGTGGGTCCGACGACATAGATGGATCAGTGATCATCTTTATCGTCCTTGAAGAAGTATACCGGTGTGAGCTGAATCCTGTTGCTTTCCTGTGTGGATTGTGTTGTGCAATCCTGTGTGGATTATGTTTTGCTTTCCTATGTGGAATACGTATACTTTCCTGCGTGGACTGAGTTGTACTTGGGCTCGGAGGTTGGAGCGTATTTTAATTGATGACTTAGGTATATGTATGGGCATATACCTAAGCAGTGTCGGTTGTTACTTCGTGATTGTACTTTTCTTCGTGGTTTATCCTTTGTGGATTTGAGAGACCTTCAGGGGTCTCGGGGTCCCTACTGAGTAGCTTATACTCACCCCTGCACGGGCTTCGCCCGCACTACGTTGTGTTGGTTGCAGACGACGGACAGCGTTGACCTTAGCTGAGGCTTGTAGAGCGGGACGGTACCCGGAGGTGGACCACTGGGCGGGACGTGCACGGAGCGGACGGCGGGACCCGTGGAGCAGAGGAGCTATCTGTACCCACCCTTCAGGTGGGATTTCCAGTAGACAGCTCGGTGTAGCGGCTTTTACTTTTCAGTTGCTGTTTTCCCTTTCGAGTTGTACTTTACTTTTAGTTTGGGTTTGTATTCTGGCCCATTTTCTTTTTCGCACTTTCAGTTGTACTTTTCTTTGTTTAGTGTTTACTTTCCGCTTGCTTACTCCATGATGTTTGTTACTTTTCAAAGGCAACGCCTTCCCTTTTTACTGGGATTTACGCCTTGGTGCTAGTCTCCACCCCCTGGCCTATGGAAGGCGGGCTTGGGGTAGTCACGGTACGGACCCCGAGGGCGGGTCGTGACAACACGGAAGACCGGCCTTTGGCCGGTCTGCTAGGGAGATAAGGACCGGCAAAGTGCGGGTCCTGTTAGCGATGAAGACCGGCTAGTTGGCCGGTCTGTGTGGAGAAAAAAGGACATGCTTGGGTCTGGTGCTGTTGGGAGGACCGCGGCCTACGGGCCCTGGCGAACTGGACCTGACCCACGGCTGGGCCACGGGCAGGTGGTCCAGACTAGGCCGGTCGGGGTGGACCGGCCTAGTTGGGCCCCTTGCATTCAAGGGGCCGTATTTCCTAAACGGCGTGTCCGATTGACGTGCCGTCTGCGGCTACATGTCCATGTTAACAATATGAAATTTTTTGAAGTATTTTTCTTGTGTTTTTGGGTTATGCACTCAAAGAAGGGTGCCCCGAAACGTTTCACTTTAATAATAATAATTGTTATTAATGTTGTGTCAGACGTGGTTCATGCGTCAGACGTCCGTTTGATGGGCCGTCATAGGCGATGTGGTCCTGAAGCTGAGTCGGTCATTCCAAAGTTGGTTCAAAACCTTTTCGGGTTGGTTTCTTTGCACATGGAACAAAACACTTAATGTGAATAAATAATTAATTATTCAATAAATAAATTAATTGTTGATTCGGACCTAACTCCTACTTGGGATGTCCGATTGAGGGGTCGTCAGTGGATGTGTGACCCCAGTCCCCGTTCGGACTTTTTGAGATTCTTTATGAAGCATTCGGGTTAGAGACAAGGTGCGGGCCACACAAGGCCTAGTTCGCACATTTTACAATGAAACACAAATGTTTCACCCAACATCTGTTTACGGTGAATGAACACTCGTTTCTGAGTGTTTTTACGAGGGGATTGCGACGACGCAATCCACCTGAATAAATTTGGGCTCGAGGTGAGGGCCCCATAGGGCCCTGTTTTCGTATAATGCAGGGGGTTGCAGCTTCTGCATCTCGAGTTCGTTTTAGGCGCCATCAATGGCATTGTGACATCGGCATCAAGGTGAATTTTGACTGGGGTGGTTTCAGGCGCTGAAGCCGGAGTAGATGCATGGTCCCCACAGGCCGTCTCTTAAGTTGTGTGCAACGTACTGCAAATTTTTCCTTTGGCATCTGTTTGGGGCGTATGAATAGTCAATTCAGTGCGCTTTTTTGGGAGCATCGCGGTGGCACAGTTTTCCCGACTTCATTCAGGACTGAGGTGTGGGCCCCATGAGACGCCATTTGGGCGTAAAACGGCGTTGAGTAACTTTTTCATCGGGAGCTTGTTTCCAGCATGTAATTAGTCTATCTCACCTATTTTTTTCATGAGGATTACAATGGTGTAACCTGATCAGGCGATCAGGGACTCCTACATTATCTTATTAAATGTGGAAATATGGAAGGGCATTATTCAGTGGATTCTTTGGACGTACTCTATACCAACACACGGTATCGATGTTGGTAACACCCAGTGATGTCAATTGTAATGATGAGTTATCGGACCAATTCCGGGTCTACCCTCTGGTAGGGCTGGGTAGTGGTTCACCCGACGACTCCTTAGGGTCTACCCCCCAGTAGAGCTGGGCAGTGGGTCACCCGACGACTTCTTCCAGGTCTACCCTCCAGTAGAGACAGGGTAGTGGGCCGCATGTCGACTTCTTCCAGGTCTACCCTCTAGCAGGGCTAGGTAGTGGGTCTCATGTCGACCACTTAGGGTTTACCCTCCAACAGAGAATGGGAAGTGGGTCGCCTGTTGACTTCTTCCAGGTCTACCCTCCAGTAGGGTTGGGTAGTGGGTCTCCTGTCGACTTATTCTAGGTCTACACTCCAGCTCGGCTGGGGAGTGGGACGCCTGTCAACCACTTAGTGTTTACCCTACAGTAGAGAATGGGAAGTGGGTTACCCGATGACCTCTTGGGGTTTACCCTCTAGTAGAGAATTCGCAGTTGGTTTCCGGACGACCACATAGTGTCTACCCTCCACCAGAGATGGGAAGTGGTTTACCCGATGACTCCTTTCATACTCAACCCTTTATACAAGGCTAGTCTGTGGCTTTTCTCTGTGACTCCAGTGCAGGACCCTTGGATTATACGGGTCAGTGATGTGACATCTTTGACTTCAAGCAGACCTATCGACTGTGTGATAGTGACGAGGTGGGGTTTGACATTCCCCAGAACTCTCAAGTACGAGGGGGGATTTCCCCACCAAGATGCGTCCTCGTGACGCAACCTAAAACCATGCGGGCGAGTCAGTGCCGCCCAAAGCGGATAGTGTCAAGGTGCAGTGATTTGAGTCCCTTGGCTTGCATTTCAAGGAAGACGTACGAGATACTGGGCATCGATGGTGTTTATTTATGGGAATGTTGGCTACTCACTTTCTTGGGATGAGCTACGAGACGAAGATCCCCTTACAATCTTGTTCGGGTTCTAGACAGAGCATATATATATATATACCTTGTTCCAGTACCCACTTCTTGGGTTTTGGCTACTCTCCTTCCAGGAGAGACGAAGAAGCGCGGGGTATGCCATGTGCTTTCCGTGTCCAGCTTCTCGTGGTTGGACGAGTCTACTCTCCTGCTATAGGTAGTGAAGACTCGACATGAAGTTCATCTTCTCACCATTTCTAGCTCCTTGTGATAGGACGAGTCTTCTTCTTTCCTCTTGTTCGGTTGTTCTGTACACTTTACTGCACTTGCTTTGTATTATTTAGTGGTCAAAGCACCTTTTTGGTTTATTTATAGCAGTTGGTACTTTACTTTTTTTACTCTACACTCATTCGTTGAGTGGGCTACGTGTGTGTGTACAGGTTCATAGGCAAAGGCCTCCCCGAGTTTTTTAGCCTTCATTGCTTGTCGCTAGCACTTGCCTATGGAGGCGGGCTTGGGGTTGTAGCAGCTCAATCCCGGGTAGGGTCGGGTCGTGAAAAAATTTCCATTCATGTGTGAATAAAAGAGAAGAGGAGTCAATATTTTAAAAGCAAGGGGAGGGGAGTAATTATAATTACTTAAAATTATTATAATAATATAAATTTATTTTCATGGTTAAGTTCTAAATATTATATATTTAGAATATATGTTTATGTTTTGTCAAAATAATATCATCCCATTAAATTTTATCAATTATATACAATTTAATTAAACTTATATATATGTTTACACATCGATTCACCCTTTTTAATAAATACTGTAATAATAATTTTCTTACTATTTAGGCGTCAATATAGTTACTATAATAGATAAATTGGTACGTAAATGGAATATATTTCAAATTTTTAAACATATAACAATATATTTTATGATGATACAATTTTATGAAATTTAAAATAATTTAATGAAATATTATATATTATAAAATATATTGAATGTAATTTTTAGAACTATTTATGAAATTTGGCCATGAAAATAAATTTAGAGCATTTGAATTTTAAAATAATCTATTAAAATCTCTATTAAATTTTATTTATGACTAAAATATATTTGGTAAAAAAATATTAATTCAAATTATATAACATTTATTATTTCATAAATCATTTTTTTACTTTTATATTAACTAAATAAATACTAAGATGGTGTTGTGGAAAAAGTTGTGGTTGTTATTTCATCACTAAAAAGTCAAATACAATTACCATGATAGTAAATAATTTATATAAAAAAAATCAACTTATAAAAGAATATATCATATATTTATCCCTCTATAAAAAATTAAATATAATAAAATGAAGAGAGTGACAAGTTCAACTTCTATTTACTAAAGTTAATTTAATGATTAAAATCATGGAGATAAAAATTCCCATATTTTTGAAACTAACATGTAAATGGATAGAATAAACTCATAATATTAGATAAAGTAATGAGGTAGAGTCATTTTTTCAGTCAACATGATATTATTTTTAACATTATGAACATGATTTACTCTTATGGTGTGGACAAATATTTACTATGGTTAACATAAAAAATATCCAAAAATTTAAAGAACTAATTTACAAAAAAATTTAATTTCAATTCGAAATATATAATATATTATTCAGGATTCAATTTTGATAATTGGAAGAAATTTATTAAATATGAATATTCTAAAGGTGATGAAAATATGTTTTATTGAAAAATACCTTTTTCATTATAAATTTTATTTCATACCAAATTCTAGAAAAATATCCTCCAAAAAGGCGATAATCCAATTATTTTTAATCAAAAGGAACTAATTATCTTTAAAAATAATCCTTTTTTGAATCTTAAATTTTAAATACTTTAATAGATATTAATATTTTAAAAAAAATATATATATTTTTCTAATTTTTGAAAAATGAATATTTTCTATGAAATATCAACATATCATAGTAAACTAGTTATAATATTATGAATAAAAAATATATATCTTTTATAAAAAAATAATAACTATAAATGTTTTAAAAAATTAATTATAATATTTTTCCTAGAAATAAATAAAATCTATTTTTTGATGAAAACATATTTTTATCAATAATATGACATTACTAAAAAATGATTGATTATTTACTATTTTTATCTATAAATTTACATTGATTAGGGCCTTTTTATATATTTCATAAATTATTTAGTCCTATTCATACCCTAAAATTTATTGAATTGGTTAAAATACAATATTTAAAAAGTAATATTTCATGATTTTTTTAGGCTAAATTTTGCATGTCATATATGAAATCAGGTATAGTTTTCTTTTCTAAAATTTCTAGGGCTACATTCTACCATATTAACAAATTTCTTCCAAATAATTTTAAATTGAACATTCTCATGAGTTTTTTTATATTTTAAAATAATTTTTTATGAAATCCCACATCTTAAAAAGGGTTAATAATACATGCCTCAAAAAAATAATGAAACATAAATATGATGGTCATCGAGAATAACTAGGTTTCCATATAGGATAACATTAGTGGGATGTAAAATTATGGATAGGGTTGAAACTAAAAATTTCCAAATAATGAATATGGGAGACATAGATAATTGATAAAAATAATTTGAATGATCGTGGGGAAATTAATGACCACAAAACCTTTAAACAAAGTGGTTTAAAAAAGACCGAAATATCATCGAAAATGATAGAAAAAGGATAAAAAATTCAAGATCACTTTTGTTAAATTTAAGAATTCCATTTCATATTGACTAATATTATATAGAAATATACTTACATGAAAATTATAATACCATCTTTTAATCAAATGATACAATAATATCACCCTTTTATCTAAGACATGGGAACTGGAGATTATATTTTATTCTTAAAGCATTGAAATAAAAAACATAATCTAAAAAATGATATAAATATATTCATCCAATCATTAAATATTAAAACAAATTAATGGTTCACATATGGTAATATAATAACCAAAATTTATAAACCCTTATATGATGAAATAACATGTATAGTTACCAAAATTTCTATAATAATATCAAAGGTTCAACTTATGTCGTTTCCTAAATAGTCGTAAATTCACAAATACAATTAATTACCTTAAAATTAAATAATGGTCTATTTTTAAGGGGGATCTATTACTATTTATCAATAATTCAAATAATTATAATTTCAGTCTTCCCAAGTAATATTTCATGTTAAATAACATGTCATGCCTAAATGAAACATATATCTCGTCCAAAATAAGAATCTCCAAAAATTTAATTATTTACCATGATACATCAATATATATTCCTATAATGTAGTAATCCTTAATAAAATATAATGATAAAATTTATAAACTAACCTAAAATTAAATATTTATCTTGACCAGAAATATATCTAACAAATATTTCTTTGTCAATGAATCAATTTTTTACATTCAATATTATCAATATATTTATATAAAAGTATCTTAAAAATAACCCTTATACTAACATAAAGGGGGATTTAATCCCCAATATATTATTCTTCCATAAAAATAGTAAAAAATATCCTGAAAACCCATCCCTTAAAACCAAAATGGGGTATCTTTGTGTTGGAACACATGATCAAACATAAACATATACTCCAATGGATGAATCTATAAATCATTAGATAACATCCAATTAAGACATGTATTATTTCAAATGTTCATGAAGTATTTATTAATCAAATCCATATTAATTTATACCATAAATCAAAAAATGCAATTATCTTCATCAAATATGACCTATAAAATTTTTCATCAGGCGGAAAACTGATTTCACAGTTGCATATGCTATCCCGTTTTCTTTATCAGTTATAATAATTCATTTATCTTATACAGTCATTATTAAATCAACAACAAGAATATATGAAGGGTTATCTTTCCCTTAATCAGATGATTCTAAAAATATATCCTTAACACTAAATCACTTTTCTTGGTTATTAGTATAATTAAATATATGTTTTCAAATCCGAAATATAAAATATTTTTCATCACTCTTTTGATGTTTCATTATTCTTATTCGTAAAATACTATTGAAAAAATACTATTAATACATAATTTTCCAATAAAAATACCAAAATACTTCAAACCTTTTACTCCAATGATTGGTATATTATAGGTCTGTACGTGGTCTACGTGTAAACCTTTATAAGAGGGAATTGACTAGGATAATTCTTAAAAAACCCACATTTATGAAAACAAACTATTAATGAATCTTTAGGATGAAATTTAGTTTTCTCTATTAAACATCCCATTTCATAATATAAATTCATTACTCTTTTATGTTTCTACCAACAACAAAAAACGTTTTTCTATTAATTTGAGACATTATCTTAGGTATATCATTCCATATTTCTAACATGAATTAAATTGGGCATTCTTTCATCCATATTCTTCACCAAATCATCTCATAGTATACTTCCTCCTTATATACACTGGTATATCGAAGAGTTAGTTATGGATTATTTTGTTAATAGTATTTTTTATAAAAGATTATGTATAATCAAAATATATTTCACTTCAGTCATTATACTGTTTGGTTTATTAGAATAACCACATTTTCCATCACATTTTCCATTAAAATTATTATTTTTTGTTCAATGATGTTAAAAAACAAAAAAATAAAGGTATAAGAAATAATATTTATAATCATTGAAAATCATTTATCAGATGATTATTTAATGACACCTTATTTTCAATATATGAATTTTTATGTTTAACCTTGGTCATATATGATAATAATTTATTCAAATATATCATTATTGTTGATAAATAAAATGAAAATTAACATGTGTATATCCAGTGGAAGTTTTAAAATATATGCGTAGTAAGTGAACACTCATCGTGTAGCATAATAATTGTTGAGATATATTCAAAAGACTCTTTTCAATGTGTTTATCCCTAGATAAATCTTTTCCAAGTCCATATCATCATTTAGTATCTATAAAAGGATGTATTTCTAGGAATACCATATATTCTATATATTAAATAAACAATTGGATTTTACACTATAGTTAGGCTTATCTCCATGGTTTTCACTAGAGATATATAATCATAATATCTAAAGATATTAAATCATTTTCTATGATACTAAATAAAAGGGGACTACTATAAATATTAAATAATCATGATTTTTAATTCAATATTTTTTTTTCATTTGAGGATACTTAAATTTTAGAGTAATAGAATATTAAGGAATTACCCGCACATAAATAAATATCAGATGGTAATGTAGACACATCATCTTAGAATATATTTTTAACATAAAATAAAAAATTATGATATAAAGAGTATTATTTTTAGGAAATATCTTCACAATTTTCATGTTGATGTTATACATTAAAATAATCTCACCTAAAACCTGATGAAAACAATTTTGAATTGTGGGATGAGCACAAAAAGCATCATAAGGGAATAAAAATTTAAGGAAGCATATCATGTGATTCGGTGGTATAACATGATTTCATAAATGAGAAGGATCAAAAGTAATAACATCAGATAATAAAAATAAAGTACATTGTATCCTAAGAAAAAAAGGAAATATGGTAGCAAGAACAAATATGACATAATGATAGTTTAATACTAACCTGTAAGATAGTATCAAATGGGGGATAGAGTCCCCCCATGGATTTTGATTACTCTAAAATAGCATACATAATGTCTTATCATACAAAAAAAATACCCAATGCATTGAATAAATTTATAGGAACAACCATCATAACTTATTCATAATTATTTATTACATTAAATGAAATCAAAAACATGGAATAAATTTAAGAGATACCTATGGACTATAATTAGATGAATAATCCTACCGCATATCATAAAAAATGATATTTCATAAAGAATGAATTTTAGAAATGAATATAAGGCATGTATTATCCCATAAAAAGAAAAATGTATTCTTTTGAAGAAAAAATGGAAACATGTAAAGGAATACATGAATTAAATATTAGTTATAGTTATGAAAAACAATTGACTTTGTGTAGGGTAAATAAGATCATTCTTAAGTATTTTATAAAATATGTCAAAACATTCCATAAAATAATCCAATTGAAAACCATTATAAAAAGAGACATAAAATATCATTGATCATTCATTTATTTATATATAAATACATATAATAGATAAAGAATATAGACTTGAAAGGGGATGATTTAGATAATAAATCTTCAGAATATATAAATCATGGGTTTGAAGTATTGTGAACCTTATATAAATCTGAAAAAATATTCCATTTGAAAAACATTATAAAGAACGTAAAGTATTTTAATAAATTACATTTAGTATCTAAATAGTTAAAACTATTAAATTTCATGGAAAATTTATAAAAACATGGACATGGAAGTAAAAGGGTTGAATGAAAAACATGAAAAGAGGATTTTTAGGAATAAACAAACATACCTTGAGTCTAACGCATCATTTATGTTATTTGTATTCTTAAATAAATAAATAACATTAATTATTGACATTATTAGTAACTCTATTAATTTTTTTATTACTTTTATTTTATTATTATCATGTTATATTCATTTTCATAATCATTTATGTTAATGTTATACATTTTGGTGATATTCGACTCATATCTTGGAAATCACTTTGGTAAGTTGAATAAGGTCATATATATCAATATATCATCATCTCTAGGATAATATTAATAATGAAAAAATTATAATTTTATACTAAAATTATAACTATAAATCCAATAATGAATGATAGTTCTCAAAAATGTACTATGTTATAATCATAAAGATGATATGAAATACGTACGCCTGAATAACGATTCCAATTTTCAATAGTCACGATGGAAAAAAGAATTTATTATATAATTATTTAAAAATAATAGTTATTTCATAAATTTTATATTATTTATTTAAATAGACAAATATATACCATCCACGTGATGTGGACATGAAAGGTGAATAAAATCGCTTCGTAGAGGTGGTATTCCACACAAAGGCATGAATGACCCTATAATATTTTGATGAGTGGAAAGGTAAAATTATATATGGCATATTAATGTTATATAATAATAAATAGTTCCTAAATATAATATATTTACTTTATAGATTTTTTAGAATTTCTTGAGATGTGGTAACAGAAAAACCATGACATCATTTCGTGAGATAATAGTCTACCACAAACATAAATGATGGGTTCATTTAAAAGTTTCTAGAATAGGATATGGATATATGTTTTTTCATTAACATAATTACATTTAATTATATGGTAGATAATTATTTTATTATATCAACATGGTTAAAATATATTATATGGAGTTGAAAGAGAAATTTACCTAAAACATTTGGTTAAAATCAATACATATTATTTAGGCAATCTTCTTTGCTTTAATCCTTAACACCGTAAGATAGGTATTCTACCCACACCAAGATCTCTAGAATGCGTGTAGATATTTTTTTGAAGTGATTTGGATCATTATAGGTTTAAATGAAATTTGTTTTATGTTTAAATAACAGTAGATAGAAGGTTCCCTTTTCCAAATGAGGGGATGAGATCTCATGGAATAAATTAAAATATTAGGTTGACATAAAATTACCTTCATGGTGAAATAAAAGACCCAAAATAACAATACACAAATATGTCATCATAATATAATAATATTAATTACATAAAATAATGATCAAATATATATTCAGTAAGTTCTTGTGATTTAGGAAACATACATACATATGAAATGGGTGCATAAGTGAGCTACTATATCTCCCATTTTTTTCATCATAACCTCATCCCTTCTGGGATGAACCACAAATAATAAATTTCATTATAAATTAGGGAAACTAAAAATAAGAAATTGACAGATAAAAGGCACAATAATGGAAAACATGGGAGATATCAACATATCATGAGCATACGTGTATGAGAACATGATAAAAAAATAATTTTAAATCCATCACCTCTAAATCATTGATCATAAAAATAATTCATGGAATAAATATTTGATGTTGATTAGACATGGAACATAATTGAATCGATGTAAATAATTAATAGGTTCATAACACTTTCATAAGTCACAGATCAAGGGCATACACATGAGTACAAAAAATCATTTCCATAGTTGTCCAAGGCTTACATACAAGACTGTGATAGTGTAATAGGTTCACTAACCCAACCATATTTGTATTCAAGGCTTACTACCATAAATATCATAGTGGATAGAGTCCATTACTAAAATGTTTTCACCTTTGTAACAAATATATGTTTCAGAGTAATATTTTTTTCATGAAAATTTAACTTTTAATATGTCGTAATTAATAAAAAAAATATAAGTAAAATTGAAATTTAACCATTGAATTTTGATTTTTATATGACTATTGGTTAATATGAATATTTAAAACCATAATAATTTTTAGTTTCATAATTATTATCTATAAATAGAAATTATAATGGATAATTGATGAAAAAAATATTTGATAGCCTCTATAAGTAGGATCATGCCATATAAAGACCATTTGTTAAAACATGGGAGGGAGGTAATTTCAGTAAAATTTGCTTTGGGCCAAGCCCATGTTGAGCATAAACATGTTAAAAATGAACAAAATCACCTACGAGAGAATTTTAAGTTGATAGAAATCACCACTCGGGAAATGTTGTCTGAGTCACCCCATGATTATGTCACAATTGTGCACCGTACTCTTTGGTCATATGCGGGGTAATAATGGGTTAGGTGATGAGGCCAAAGTTACTTTTTGTAATACATTGTATAAATAATTTTTTCCATAACATCCATTTTATGAAATTATTCACATAATACAATGTATTTATAATTCAGAAAAATTTGATAAAATTATTTTAGAAGTAAAATTTCATTACATTTCAGTGATTTTTCATACATAGAGAATTATTATGTTATAATAAACATCATTTTTGAATTCCAAATTTCCAAGTTAATCTAATATGAATTATTAGTAGTATTCTAAGAAGTTTCAATTTTTCAATGAATATTATTTTTTTGATGAATTTTATTTGATGAATTATAAAAAAATTAATGAATAATAAATTAATTGATTTTGTGATACGATTTTTGAAAAATAGACATAAACCATTTTGATCGTTATGTTATTTAGAGTCTGATGGGATTAACTTATTTTTTGGATGAATAGTAACATGACCCTTTGGAATAGTAATATTACCCTTATGAATAGTAGATTGACCAATAGAATAGTAATGTCACCTAACAGAGTATATATATGTTCTAGTCATCTTTAATGGTATTGCAATATAATTATATCATAGAATAAGTAAATAAATTATTTAAATATTATTAGTTAATTATTAATATTTTTTATTTAATTTAATTTAAAATGAAAATAATTTTTATAAAATGGAGTTCATTTTATAATTCTACTCATCCAAAAAGGGCTAGGGTGAATTTTATGGGGGTTTTTCTGAAATACATTAACTTTTGATGAATTGTAAAAATATAGTTTTGAGTTTTCGGTATGTTTAATAACATAAAAACTGTTTCAGGATGATATAATGAGTTAGATAAAATGATAGGAAACTCATATGGATTAAAATATCATATGAGGTGTCTCAAGTGGCCAATACCATATGAATCTTAGTGTTTTGCAAATACCACTAATGAGGTGTCCTTTAAAATTAATATAAAATCAATCTATTTTCCTATAAATACCCACCCATTCCTTTATTTATATTCATTAAAAATGTATCCTCTAAAGAGTTATGATAGTTATAATTCTAATTTAGTCCTCCCAGGGTGTTCTCAATCCCTCAAGGTCCTTATCAAATAGTTTTAGATGTTACTCTACATGCTATGGGAATTCTCAACTTCGCTTTTCCTTTCAAGTTATATTTTATGTGGTATGTCTTTCAAATTTACATACCTTGTTATTTTTTCCATTTAATTATATCTCTATAGTGTATTATGTGTCTCTAATTAATTTATAACCGATATATCATACCCTTTTAATGTTTTAAAAAACCATGTTCCATACATATTATACTTTAGAATTGTCGTCTCAAAATATCTATGTATCTATCAATAAATTCATTTATATGCATTATGAGAATACCCAAACCTATTTAACTTATAGGGGTAATAATCAACATATAAAAATGATTTATTTTATTCTATAATTAACATATATAAAACCCTCATTCCCTTTCTGTGGGTTATAAATGATATAATGATCTAGTTGATAAGAACTCTATAAAATGCCATGTTTTTTATATGAAAAAGCATTCACTTATAAAATTTATGTTATTTAATAAATTTTTGATATTTCTATATGTAGATCACATGAAAATAAATACATATTAAGGGTGATCCCTGATATATCTTCTATGCATTAGGTGAAGAAATTAATCTCTAGATTAAAAAATTCATGAGAATATGGTGAATAACATTGTAATTTTTATGGAACCTTGGGGATGGACCACGGTGATATGCTTATGAATGTATAAATTAAATGTCTTAGACAAATTTTCCTTTTAAAATTCACATTATTATTATTATTATATTCCACTTAATCATTCCATTATGAAATTCCTCATTTTCAGATTTATAACTCCCAAGTTCACATGTAAATTAATTCACTTGTTTTCCCTTACTGGGCCTTCTACTCACCATTTCCTATGATTTATGTCCCCAAGTTTGGAGATGCAGTAATTTTACATAGGATGAACCTATGATGAGGAATTTTAAGTGTATTAGAATAATTTTATATTTTTCATGTATTATGTTCCAGATTTCTCAGACACTAAACTCAAAAGATCCTTTATTTGTAAAATGTTTTGTAATGTAATGTCATAAAGAGTGAGGATGTCATAAATTGTATCAGATTATATTTAATTATTCATTGAAATTTAGATGTTAAAACTATAGGAATAACCAAATAGAAATGTTTAAATATATGTAAACTTCATTGTATTTTCGTGAGATGGTAAGTAAGTGGTTTCCAACCAAATAAATAATTGATTAGATATGAACAAGTGGATGTTGATCTGGAATAGATATATCAGAGGTTAAACTCTAAATCACCGCTTTGGGATACAATTTAATGAGAACTAGTTCACAAAAGAGGTCCTTCCTCTACTCCTTGTTTTACACTCATAGATGATATGTATGGCTAATAACAAGATTTTTATAAACCATTATCAATGATTTATTGAAAATGTAACTTTTGAAAATTAATAACATATTTAAGCATGATGTTTTAAGACCTAAAATTACATTATAATTATAATATTGTCAAATGAAATAATTTTCCCCTAAGGTTTTCTTATTTTAGAAAATAGAGATAAATTTGTGGACACTTGAAAATGGTGACCCTAATTGACAATGCACTAATGGTCCTACGATTAAATCAGAAATGGATACATTAATGAGAATGAGGAATCAATTGACTCATGTTATGGGAAATAATTTAAATGTAGATGATAAATCGATTTCACAAGAATATAACAACATTCCATTGAGTCCATTATGCATAAAAACCCAACATTCAGTTGATATACTGACCCATAGACTATGGAACATTGGATAAGATCTATAGAAAACATCTTTTCTATAAAATGTAGTACTGAAAAACAGAAACTCACCATGGTTGTTTACCTCTTAGTGAGATAAGCTTGTCAGTGGTGGGCGCTGGTTAAAACATGAGGCCAATATGGGATATTGACGCTATGTACTGGGAATAGTTTATGGGGATCATATTTAATAATTATTCCCTCATTTTATGAGGATCAATATAGGGAAAGAATTTATAGAGATAAATGAGAAGGAGAATGAATCTATGGGAACCTATGGGATGAACTTCACAAGGATTACAAATTAACCCTCTAGAATTTTCATGAATCCTAGTGGCAATGTTCATATATTATTTTATGGACTAATAAAAAATCTATAAAGGATCCTTTCCAATCGAGCCTATGATAGCTATGAGGAGATAACACAAAGTTATATGAAAGTAGAACTGTTGTTCGATGATATACAATGGCCCCATAAATCCAATGAAAAGAAGAGATCAATAGAGCCAAGATTGGTGATGATCGTTGATTAGGGAAGTGGTGGAACGAAATTGAATTTTCCCACATGTAATAACTGTTGGAAGAAGCATTCAAGGAACATCCACCTTAGGAGCGGAACTATTACATGTATGGAAGAGATGTCCATATCACTTAGAATTTTCATGGTGAGGTGAACCCTCAAATTACCATCACTAATGAAAAAGTGAAGATGGTGTAGTACCTAGATATAGTCCAATGATTCATGTGTTGAAAACATGGGAACATTTACAGCCATTGTCTGAATCTATGGGATATGGATGGGAAGCACAATCAGCCTTAGCATAGGCCAGGGTAGAAAGGTCATTCTTTTTCTATCACAATAGCTGAATACGGATCCCCAAATAATGTGTTGGTATGTACCTTAGAAGTTTTCTAAAAGCTAAAAAATATTTTGTTTGATTATGGTTCTATACATTCCTTTATTTACTCTTAGTTTGAAAATAATATAGAATAAATTCCCAATCTACTAAAAGCAGATTTATTAGTCAAGTCTCATATAGGGATTATCCAAGAATATATAGTGCTTAGAAACACTATTATTTACTTTTGTTATATCAATCTTATCACAAATCAAGTAGTCATTACCATATAGAAATTTGACATTATGTTAGGGATGTACTAGATCTCAATGTATAATTCTATATTACAAAGCAGAAGAAAAAAAAATATCAGTTGTATTGAATGGAAGACTTCTAGTAATCTTCCAAGGAGTGATATCTCAACCTGATAATTTTCTAGAAGAACCTCATACATCCTTCCTTATAGAGTTGATCAGTGAATAAGAAGAAGTAAATGAGAGTATAAGGATATATAAAGTACCCATCATTTAGAAATACATTGGCGCATTTTCGGTGGAGTTACCTAGACCTCCCATAGAAGTAGATGTTGAGTTATCCATTGAACTCATACCTGGATCTCATCTGATATAAATGACCCGATATAGGATGGAAAATGTGGATCTAGAAGAATTAATGAAACAACTCCGTGATCTTTTGGAGAAGGGTTTTATCTGGCTGAGTGTGTCTCATTGGAAAAAACTTGTTCTCTTTTTGAATATGAGGGATAGATCAATGCAGTTATGCATTGATTATAGAGAAATGAATGGGATAATAATAAATAACATGTACCTTATTCCATGAATTTGTGATTTTTTTATCATATTTATGGGGCTCAGTTGTTCTACAAGATTGATCTTCGATCAAGTTATCAACAATTGAGGGGGAATAAAGTAGATATTCCAAAAATCACCTTCTGATCGAGATATGAAAATTTTGAGCTTGTTGTTATTCCATTTATATTCAATAATGAACCAACTATTTTTAGGGATTTTATGAATATAGTCTTTATGGACCACCATGATAATTTAGTGGTAGTTTTTATTGATGATATTCAAATATATTCTAAAATTTACAAGGATCATGAGTATCATCTAAAGGTTATTTTGAAAACTCTAAAGATGGAGAGGATTTTTAGAACGGTTATAAAATGTGAATTTTGGTAACAAGAAGTTTCATTCTTGGGGAACATTTTACCCAATGAAGGAATCTCAGTTGACCTTGAAAATACAATGGTTGAGAAGGAGTGGCCTCATCCTACAACAGTAACTGAGATTAATAGTTTCTTTGGATTTGCAGGATATTATAGGAGGTTCATGAAAATATTTTCAGAATATTATAGTCCATTAAATAAGTTATCTTCAAGAGGGTTCATGTTCATAAGGAAAAATGAGTGTTTAGAAAGATCCCATGAGCCGAAGAAGATATTGGTTAGTTCACCCATGTTAACTCTTCCCTCAATTAGAGAATTATTTTTTCAGAAATGCATCTATAAAAGGGCTTGGGATAGTCCTCATGAAAAATGAAAATGTATAGGCTAGTGCATCTTGATAGATAAAGGCTCATGAGTAGAATTATCTTATTAATGATCATGAATTGGTTCTAGTTGTTTTTTGATCTGATGATTTGGAGGAACTATATTTATGGAGAGAAATGTGTTACATACACAAACCATAAAAGTTTAAAGTATATTTTCACACAAAAAGAATATAATATGAGACAGAGGATATGGTTGGAATGTCTTAAATAACGTGATTGTTTAATTCACTATCATCCTAGAAGGGAAAAAAAAATTTGTTGATGCATTAAGTAGGGAAGAACGTATTGTTTTGGAAATGATGAGGATTCAAGGAGATCCCATGATAAAAAAAACTAGTGAAACTGGACATGTCAATTGTAAGGTAAGGGACATCATCATCCTTATCCCAAATGGTTTCTAAACCATAATTACTTGTTATTGTTAAGAAATCTAAAAATAAGACCCTTTGGAACCTAAGAAGTTTGAGGAGGTGGAAAATGGGAAGTTTGTAGGGTTCAATATTGATCATGAAGGTGTATGGAAATTTCATACATGACTATGTGTTCCATCTATTTCGAATGTAAATATGGTGATGATGGATGAAGCACATAGATCTACATTATCTATTCATCCAGGATGCCTCAAAATGTTTAGACACCTTCATCAACATTATTGGAGGGATTACATGAAAAATGATATTTCTGAGTACACTACAAGGTTCCTTGTGTGTCAACAAGCGAAGGTAGTGAAACAAATTTCTAATGGGGTATAACAAAAGATACCCATACCAGCATGGATGTGAGAAAATATCACTATATAATTTTTTTTAGTCAACCTAGAACATTGAAAATATTCAATGGGATATGGGTTATAGTGGACTATCTCACTAAGACTACCCATTTTATGTCTATTTTGGATGATTTCTCTCTAGATCAACACTACTGGATTTACATTAAAGAAGTTGTAAGCTACATGGAGTTCCACATTATAACATATTACATCATGATACAAAGTTCAAATAAAAATTATGGATAAGTATACAAAATGCTTTGTATACTTGATTGAATCTCAGTATGACCCATTATCCCAAACTGATGGCCAATGTTAATTAACTATTTAGTCACTAGAGGACATACTGAGAACATGATCAATAAAATTTAAAGGTGGATGGGATTACCATACTACATTAGTTGAGTTCTCATACATCATCAAATTCCACTTGAGAATTCAAATGGCATGTTGTGAAGATATATATGGGAAGCTATGTAGAACTTCTAATTGTTGGGATGAAGCTATTGATAGAATGCTTCATGGGACTTATCCTTTTCAAGAGAATATTGATACTATCTAACAAAACATTAAGGATACTTAGAGTTGGATGAATAGAAATGATAACAACAAGCAAAGGGACATGGAGTTTTATGTTGGTGACAAGGTCTTCCATCTAATTTCTCTATGGAAGAGATTCATGCAGTTTGGAAGGAAAGAGAAGCTCATCCCCAAGTACATTGTCCCCTATGATATCATTGATTATATTATAGTAGTGGCATATATAGCTGATATTCCTCCAAATCTATATGAAGTTCCTAATTTAGTCCATGTATCCCTGTTTAGAAAGTATATACCTAATCCTTCACATGTACTAAATCTAGAGGTGGTACAACTAGAAAATGAACTCTCTTATGAGGAGTAGCTAGAAAAGATCATGGATTTTAGATACAAGGTTCTATGTAACAAGACTATCTTCTTGTTAAAATGTTTTGGAGGAAAAAAAATATGAAGAATCATTGTTGGAGCCAGAGGATACAAAGAGGTAGAATTACCCACAAATCATTTCTTCTGAGATTATGATTTGAAATTTCTCAAATAAAATTTCATAATGGGGGAATAATATAAATAACTGATATTTTTTAATAATATTTTGTTACTTGAAAATGTATTTTGTATTGTGTCATAATAAAAATACATATAAGTATAACTGAAATGTAACCATCATTTTTTGGAAGTTATGTGACCATTGGTTAATATGACGGTTGGAAACCATTATAATCTTTAATGATATAATTATAATTTATAAATAAAACTGATAATGGATAATTAATGCAGAAATAATAGTTGATGGCCCCTATCATTAGGATCATTCCATACAAAACCCATGTTTTGGAGATAGGTAAGGAGTTATCGACATTGGACTCTCCATTAGACCAAGTTCAGGATGGGATTCAACATGTATAGCATGAATGAGATCACATATGGGAGATGTTCTAGTTGATAGAAATCCCCACTTGAGAAATGTTTTATTAGCCGCCTCAATATTCTATCACCATTTCACAACTTAATCTTAGTTCTGATGGGAGTTTTATAAGGGGTTATATAAGGAGGCCTTTGTTACTTCTTGTAATCCCTTTGTATAAATAAAATTATTATTTCATAATTTCTATTTTAATAATAGATTACCTTGATAAAAGATATGTTTAATTGAGAAAAATTTGATAAATTTATTTTAAAAGTAAAAAAATTTACTTTTAAGATATTTATTGAACTTAGAGAACTATAATTGTAAAATAAACATCATTTTTGAATTCCAAATGTCATAAAAAACTTGATTAGTTTTTAGTTGTTTTCTAAGAACATCCCATTTTTTGATGAATAGTATTGTTTGATGAATAATATTGGATGTATAATATTTTGTATGAAGAATAAAATTTTTAAATAAATATTAATTAATTGATTTTATGTAATTATTTTTGAAATATTTACATAAACTGTTTCGATTAGTAAGATATTTAGAGTCTAATTGGATCAACTTATTTTTTGGTGAATAATAACATGACCCTTTTTAATAGAAATATTACCATTATCAACAGTATTTTGACCAACGGAATTGTAGCATCACTTATGGAAGTATATATATATATTATACAGTGTAAATGGTAATGTGATATAATTATATAAAAGTATAAGTAAATAAATGTTTTAGAAATTATTAGTTAAGTGTAAATATTTATTTTATTTAATTTAATTTTAAATGAAACTTATTTTTATAAAATTGAGATCATTTTTTAATTCTATAGTTAAAAAAATGGTTAGTGTGAATTTTCAGGATTGTTTATAAAATTTTTGAATTGTCGATGAAGAGTAAAAATAATGTATTTAGTTTTCAATATGTTTAAAGTCATCATAAATATTTCATAATGACATAATTAGTAAGATAATATTCTAAGAAAAATTTTTGGAATAAAATATGATATGACGTGTCCTATTTGGCCAATAACATGAGAAAATACCTTGGGAAATCCCATTCCAATTCATATAATACTAATGAGGTGTCCTTTAAAATTAATAAAAAATCCATCTCTATTACTATAAATACCCACCCACTACATCATTTTTCATCATTCGAAATTTATATTACATGAAGTTATACTAGTTAAACATCCAATGGTGTCCTACCAAGGTTTATTCAAGCTCTCAGGGTCCTGATAAAATAGTTGTAGACGTTACTCTTCTATGTAGGATAATCCCCATATTCTCTTTTCATTTCCTGATCTCTTTTAAGTGGTTTTTTTTTCAAATTTCCATTCCATATTCATATTTAAATTTAATTATATCCCTAAAATTAATTATCAATATTTCATGAATGGGTATCCCATATCCCCACTCAATTAAACTTTTTGTAAAACCATGTTTCACACCTGTTTACTGCAGAAATTTCATGTCAAAATCTATCTCTATTTCTAAAAAATTCTTTTATTTTCATCGTGTGAATACCCAAACCTCTTACATTTCTAGGGGTTTTAATCCAGAAATAAAAATTATTTTCTAAAATCTATAATTGAAATATGTAAAACCCCCATTACCTTTTCAGGGGTTATAAATGACATAATGATTATGTTTTTAAGCACTTTTTAAAACACCAAGTTTTATATAAAACCCATTTATTTTAATATATTTGGGCTATCTATTACATTTTGGATTATGATCTATGTGGATCAAATGAAAATAACTACCTATTAAGGGTGAACACTAATAGTGCTAAAATGAATTGTGTATAAAAATCAATCTCTAGAGATTAAATGTTTTATGATGCCTTGGTAAGTAACAATGGTAATTTTTATGACACTATGGGATAAAACTTGGTGATTTGCTTTTTCATTTCTAAATTAAATGTTGTAGCCACATTTTTAAGTTATGATTCATGTTATTATTATTATTATATGATTATTTTTCATGAATTTAAGAAATTCCTTAGGTTCTTATTTATATCTCTCAAGTTCACATGTAAACTACTTCAATTATTTTCTTTTACAGAGCCTTCTACACACTCTTTCCTCTGATGTATTTCTCCAGGATAGGAGATGAAATAATTTTACTTAGGATGAACCTGTGATGAAGACCTTCAAGTGGATTAGAATAATGTAATATATTTTCATGTATTATATTTCTGATTTCCATGAAAGTATACCCAAACGATCTTATATTTATAAAATGTTATGTAAAGTTATTTAATAAAATGGAAGTATTCTATAACCCCCCATCCCTTTTATAATTATCTCATGAGATATTAGTCATAAAATAATGAATTGGATGGGGATATAGGTATGACTCATCAAATAATATATAAATTTTTGTTCCTATATATCATTAGACAGTTATCATATCAAAATCCATTAAAATAAATGGGTATCCTAAAATTTCATCATAATATAGATTTTGGAAAAGAAACAGTTTCAAAAATTATTTAATTATATCATTTTATAATCAAAAAATCATTATAGGAAAAGTAATATGGTCTTATAATCATTATATCATGGTATATCCCAGGGAAATGAAATTAGATTTGTAAAATTAATAGCATAAGAAAAATATTATCGGAAGAATGACAACATAATTCATTGATAATTTTCCTAGTAAATACCATGTAACATCAAAGGATTTCATATTAAATGAAAAATGGATTTTAATGATCCCTTGCTCAATTTTTGGATAAAAATACCCTTTTTACTTGGTACATAAATTTTTAAAACAAAACATTCAAAAAGAATTAAAAAATTCCTTTTATTTGAAACTGAATTTTCAAAATTATTAAGGAATATTTAAATCCATTATTTTTAATTGTACAAGGAAATATCATTCATGTTATTCATGTTAAAACAATGATTCACTTCTCATTTTGGGTAAAATACAAACAAGCCATATTTTAAAAATGAAATTAAGATTAATATTAATACATATTTTAAAATTTAAAAAATGTGTAAAATTATTTATTAAATCATTTTGTTATGTCTAAAAAAATTAATTTTTTTTTGAAAACATGGGTTTTGAAGAAAAATTGTTATCGACCGAAAATAGAAACAAAAAAAATGATTAAAAACATTCATTTGAAATTATAAGCGCCTAAATAGATGAAAAATAAGTTAAATTATGTATTTTCAAGAAATAACAATATGAGAATAAAATTCACGATCTTAATTACATATGGTTCATAATATTTCATCATCAGAAACATAACCATAACCAATAATGATAAATACTTCGAGAGTATCATAAAACTGTTACCACTTTTGTAACATTGAACAGTAATCTCCATGAATGAATAATATAAAATAAATCATATAATATATTGAGAATAATTAAATTCATGATATTAAATAAAATGTGGCATGTATATCCACCTTATAAAAAAGATAGGCGCATAACATAACAGTTGTCTCAATGAAGGGAAATTTACCTAGAAAACCATTACCTTAATTCACAAAAAAATTCTTTCATGTTTAGAACTCTTACGTAATAAATATTAGATAATTTTAAATCAATAAAATAACAATAAATAAATATATCATTTAATATATGACATACATATAATCATTTATTACTTGTTTATTAAAAAATCCATGTAAAAATCATGTTTCAGGCAATAATTTCATTGTTTATCGTGTATGTTTAGATTTTCTAATTTTTTTTCCAACAATTTTGATCATGGTTATACCATATAAATATTCTCATACATGATATAAATATCATATATATTTAAAATATGATATTTATAGTGATACATAAACTATGGATGTAGAAAATAAAATACACCATTAAAAGAGGTGGTAGGTCGTACGTATGCACCAAAGATGTTTCCATTTTATTAATAGATTGAAAGAAGTATTGTTAAATAATATATTAACATTAAATAATACTTTTTATTTCATATATTTACAATATATTGACTAAAACTATACTTATTACCTTTTATGAAAATCATGACTGAATGTCATCAATTCGCGAGGTCGTAATCCACCGTACACACGAGCGACATTATCATATTCCCATGGAATGGTAACTAAAAATGTATATATGAAATAATAATAAAATAATTTTAATAATACAATTTATACCATATATATAAAAATATAATTAATTATTATATCTATCCATGAGAGGTCATGATGGAAAATTAGTAACATTGGTTCACGAGGAAGTAGTACACCATACACATGAATGATGTTTTTGTATATGATTTTATAGAATATGATATGGATAAAGGTTATTAAATAAAAATAGTAAAATATAATCACATTTTATATAAAAGAGGTATTATATAACTATTATAGAATAATATTTCTATGACATGGAATAATAAATAAAACAATAATGCATGTTTATGAATTTATTGCTTCTTTGGATAACCTCTTAAGGTTTATACATAAATACATAATAGAGTGATTCCTAAAAACATAAGTCCTTAAGTATTCTCATAGGGATGTTTTTAAGTATGTTTTATAGATATTTTTTTGATCCGAATGGTTTTTATGTGTGAAGAGGGGTGGAGAGTGGGTGGCTATTTATAAGTGAGGTGAGTGGCACAGTTGTACTTTTTGAAAAGAAAAACATGTACCTGAGTTTTTAAAAAGGGAAAAGAATAAAAAATGGACTATTATAGATTAAATTAGAGATAAAATATAATTTTTTTTTGAAAATGGGTGTTTTTAAGTTTTTTTATTAATATACTTTATCTTTTTAGTTTAACCTCTTGTTGAACCCATTTTCACCATAACCAGGGTAAATGACTTTTTACTATTTTTTCTATTCATTAAGGTAAAAAATTAAGCTGAACTTATTATATAATATAAAGTATTTTTATTAATGGTATTTAATCCATTTTCCATATTACATTCAATGAAGTGGAAAATTTCAATTAAAAGTTAATCATGTAGTCATAGTGAGAAAGTGAGTTATTAAGAAGAAAATCGTCATAAGAAGAGAGCGTTGTAGTTTCAAAATTCAAATTGAAATTGATTCTAGTGATGTAATTTGATTAGAGAAATATATAAATCCACAAATTTTAATTTTAAACACTTATTAAAAACAAAATTAACTATATTTATTGATTAAATAAAATTTTTCTCAATAAAAACAATTGCTTTTAGTATTCTTCGAAAATGTTTTTTTTGAAATATCTAAAACATTTATCCTAAGATAATATTGACACGATGATTCTAAAATTATTCTTATTTTATAAAATTACAGTTTTGATAGTTTCAAAAATAATTATCAATGATTAATATATTTAATTAAAAATAATGTTTATTGAGAAAATAGATTTTTCAAAATCATTAGTACTTTATTGAAATGTAGGTATTTTTTTATCAAAAATTTTAATTTCTCCAAAGCCATTATACAAAATATTTTAAAATTATTTATTAATATTTATTTCCCTAATTTTAATTTATAGGTTATAAAATTCATGTTTACTTAATTTTAATAATATTATATGTGGCTTGTTAAAATTTAGTGTTGTGTATTATGGAAGTGAGAGCCAATAAATTTAATTTATTTTAAAAAATAACTGATAATTATTCATGGTATTACATTCCACCCCCACCCATTAAAATAAATTTCCCATATGAAATTTATCACTCTGATAACAATTGAGGATGTATCTATGTCATCATTTTCATAGGCTCTCACGTAGCTTCTTCAAACTGTTTTTTTAACCACCAAACATTCACTAGGTTTTTGGTATTGTTTCATAGAAAATTATGTTTTTGATCCAAAATCATTCCTAGATTTAAATCATATAAAACATCGTTATTAAATGGTTCAACCACTCTGTTTAGGACATGTGAAGGGTAAAGTAAGTACATCCTCAAGATGCATACATGGATCACATTGTGAAATTGTGAGTTGTTCACGTGAAGCACTAAGATAAAATCAACAAATCCCATCAAAATCAATACTTTTAATGGGATTTATATACCTAGGGATTTCTTCCCTTTATTCCCAAATCACATATACATCTTGCATGGATAAATTCTTAGAAAACCATATCACCAACTTTAAATTCCATATCACATTGGTGATTATTAGCATAACTTTTACTCTAACATTGTGTTTCCCTAATGTGATATAAATGGATTAAAACATATCTACCTTTTATTCATCTATCCCAGGTCATTGTTTCATTTTTTTCTATCACAATTCTTGTATGTTAGAGTTATAAAAATATATGTATATGGGGATTCATAAGTATCCATCTGAATTCTTGAGTGAATGTTATTATTGTATAAAAATATTTACTACTATAATGTGTTGATCCCAAACACCATTATAATATATAGAACAATATTTTAATATATTCTATAGGGTTTCATTTGTTCAAGCATACTTGTAATATTTTTTTAGGATCATATGAGGTGTTGAAACTCATCTCTAGATCTAGATCTTACAAAAGTTTTTTTCAAAATTTTATGGTAAATATTATATCCTGAAAAGACACAATTTATTATGGTGCTCCATGAAATGTAACATACCAAAATTTTAACAATTGGAATCCCTTTAATATATTTATATCATATAGTATAAATCATATTAAATCACATAATGAACAAAATACAAACACCATAAATGAAGAGTGAATTAAATAAGAGTTATTTATAGATGTTAATGAATATATATCGATGAAATAGTAACATGACCATATGAACAGAAATATGACCTTAATGAAAAATAAATTGACCAATAAGAATAATAAAATTACCTATTAATGATTAAATAAAATTTTGGAATCTTAAAAAATAAAATATGACATAATTTTATCGTAGTTTAAGTATATAAATGTTCTATAATTATTAATTAAGTGTTTCTATTTTATATCTAAGAAATATTTGACTACAATTATTTTAGAAATTTTATGATTTATATGAAAATTTATTTTCATAAACTTCATTTATAAGTTAATATTTTATATATTATTGATATAATATAATTTTATGAGTCTATAATTGATTTTCCATTTTGTTACAAAATCAATTATAATTGAAAAATAGGTATTTTCCATGAATATGATGCTATTTAATTAAAAATTAAATTTATCATATATAGACAATTATATTCATAAAATTGAGAATATTTTTTAATAATAGATGTCGATAAATAGTAAGAGTTAAATTTTGGAATTATTTTGAAATTCTTGAATTTTTTGTGAATAGTGAAATATGATAATTTACAAAATAAGTAAATAGAAAATTTTTGATTCATGCATGAGTCATGGGTGATGTAAGTGACCATTAGTTCAAAACAAAAAGCATTAATTACTATAATTAGCCATAATAATTCTCACTATTTTTTATATTTATAAAAAAATTAATTAATAAAATAATAAGAAAACATCGCTCTCCTCTAATATAAATACCACCCCTATCCACCTCTTATCCTCATTCCATCCATGATTTGACCATTTTCCAAATTATATCCAATAATATTAAAAAAAATATCTTCCCACATCGAGGATGTCTTGGTATCATCAAAATACAAGAATATATTTCCCAATGAGGCTCTCAAAGAGGATAAATTCAAGAGGTAAATTCCTCATTTTTTTAATTTTATTTTCATTTAAAGTTAATTTTTTTCTTATATTATACTAACCTCCTTCTCATTAAAATTTAATTATAATCACATTAACATACATATACAAAATTTTTTATTATTTTTATGGAATAATATATCAACAATTCTTTCCGATATACTTCTTCTTTAACAATGAAAACATTTTTTGTGATGCATTAATTTATCGCATTCATGGACGATGGGATTTCAATTACTATTAATGTCATCATGTTTGATGATGAATGATTGAAAAATATTTTAATATACATTTCATATCATATTTAATTTTTTAAAACCATTATAATGACATGATATTAAATAATAGAACAAAATGAGTTTGTTGTGATAAAAAACACTAAAATTAATCCAAATAATAATCATTAAAATGTTATATAATGATTCATCCATACATATAGAAATAGAATAAAATATAATACCAATTAAAATTATTTTTGTTCATTAATAACATGTAATATCAATACGGTAAAATTATACACATCCTATTTGATCTTTCATACTCATACAAGCAAACTGATCATGAAAACCAAGAAAAAACATATTTTGGAATTATCATAACCACTAACCAAACCCAAGGGCTGGTGATGATGATCGATGTTGGGATCCACTTAAGTTTATGGGAAAGGGAAAATCTCAAGAAATCTGTATTTATGATGAGGTGTGTGATAATGATGTGGTGAAAGGTAGACATACCATCCACTATAGAACACATAACAACATATTTGATTATATATCTACCCACTCATTCATATATAAATAATTTTATAAGGGTTTGAAGATTGAACCAAAACAATAAGATGATGAATTAGTAGTAAAAACAACTAATGGTATAATGATTTCATCTGAAGTCTATGATTCATCTTTGGATGAAGTTTCTGGGAATGTGATTCCTACAAAAATCTTATAATTCATTATTTTGTCGATTTTAATGTCATCTTAAGCATGGATTATATTTATTTCGATAAAGCTGACATAAATTGTCATTGAAGGGAAGTTACGTTTAATATTTCAAAACCTACTATGATCATCAATCAATGTGATGATATTATGAAATTTCTATTGATATTACATCTAACGAATAGGTCTTAATTCCCATTCAGTGGGGTTGTTTACCAGCAATGTTGGGGGATAACATTGAAAAAAATGATATGATTATTGTTCATAATTTTTTGGATGTCTTTGTTGAATGTTTTCCTAGTCTTCCACCATAAAAATATGTTTAGATTTCAATAGAAATCATACTTGGTTCCACACTAATTTCAATGACTCCTTCTATAATGGTCAAGATTGATTTATAGTAATTAATTATTAAACTCCATGAAAAACATGATTAGGGATATTTTGGGACATGTGTGTCACCTTGGGGTGAATTAGTTATTTTTTTTGAAATAATAATGATATATTAATAAGTCAATTCATTTATTATAGGAAGATAAACAAGATCACAATCAGGAACAACAAGCCTCTTCACCATATTGATGACTTGTTTGGTAAACTGTGCGTAGATTAATACTTTTCCATGATAAACCTTCATTATGGATATCATCAATTGTGGTATATATAGGAGGATATACCCAATACGGAATTCCATACAAGGTATGGTCACTATGAAAATATAGTAATTCCTTTTCAACTTACAAATTTCCCTTTCTATCTTCTTGGATTTAATGTATCGAGTCCTTAGGGATTACCTCAATCAGTTTGTGGTAGTATTTATAGTTGATATTCCATTCTATTCAAAGAGAATGGAAGAGCATCATGATCACTTGAGAATCATACTGAGGACCCTATGGAAGTAGAATCTATATGAAAATTTTAAAATGTGTGAATTTTGGGTGAAAAAGGATTCATTTTGGGTCATATAATCTAGAGTGATAGTATAATAGTAGATCCATAAATGAAGGAGGCAATTTAATGATGTACTAGAAAACCATGATGACTTAGATTCGTATCCTTCATGGTTTAGATGGATATTATTGATGGTTTGTGTAGAATATATCATGACTATCTAATCCAATAACCAAGTTAACTCAAAAGGTTTTTATGTTCCTCTGGAAATTAGAATGTGAAGAACATTTCATGGAACTGAAGAGAAGGTTGGTCAATGCCCCTGTTTATACATTACCATATAATGGAGAATGGTTTTTAATCCAAATCGATGGATTCAAGAATGGTTTGGGATGTCTTCTTATTTAGAATAACATGGTTATAGAATATGCCTCACGTAAGTTGAATATTCATGAAAAAAATTACCCAACTCATGATTGGATTTAGAAATAGTAATTTTCTCTTTAAATATATTGTGGAATTATATTTTATGGGAAATGATTGAAATATATAATATTAGTAAAAGTCTAAAATATATATTCATATAGAAGTAATTGAACATGTTCCAGTGAATATGGTAAGATTTAATAAGATATTATGACTGCTCATTACATTACCACCCTAGGAATGTGAATAATATGTCCGATGTTTTTTTCATAATGAAAATGCTAGATTATTCATGATAAGGATAAAAAAGATACAATATTTCTGGATTTTAGTGGATTAATCTAGATATAGTGATGGTAGGGGAAAATATTATCTTTCTCAAATGAATGATCAACCCTCCATCAATGAAGTGATTAATGGGAAACAAAAGGAAGATAATGTGATTCAAAAGAAAGTCTATAATGAACGTGAGTTTATCATTCATATGGATGATATGATATGGTTCTAAAACTATGTATTTGTTTCTTCCATACGAGATTAGAAGAAGGAGATACAAGAGGAATCTCACTGGTCTTCATTCTCAATTCATCATTGAAGTACGAAAATGTATAGATAATTGAAAAAATACATCTGGTGGTATGGAATGAAGTGACAAATCCTGGATTTTATATCTTGGTGTTTGGTATTCCATCAATTTAAGGATGAATGAAAAAAGTATAAAGGGATGTTTCATCCCTTATCCATAATATAATTGAAATGGGAGAATATCTTTCTAGATTTTCTCATTGGATTACAAAAATATTATAAAGGGTTTAATGCTATATGGGTGGAATTATATCACAAAACAAAGTCAGCAAAATTCATTGATATCAGAGAATATTTCTCTCTAGATCACATTTCCAAGATATACATCAAGGAAGTTGGTAGGATTCCTGGGGTACCACATTTTATTGTATCGGATCGGGATATGAGGTTTACCTTAGAGTTCTAGTAAATGTTTCTGTAAGAATATTATATATAATTTAGTTTCATAACTCCTTATCATCTTTATACCAATGTTAAGTCTGAAAGCACAATTAAAACTCTAAAGGATATGTTGAGATCATGTTCATTATATTTCCATGGTGGTTGGTATTAACACATTCCTTTATTTGATTTTTCTTAAATAATTCAATTCTCTAAAGAATTCAGATGGTGCTATATGAATCCCTATATGGAATGAAGTGTAGTGATCTAATGTGTTGGGTTGAGGTTGGAGAAATAATGAAATTAGGTCATGATATCGCTAAATAAATGGTTGACAAGGTTAAAACCATTAAGTATCATTTCATGGTAGCTCAAAGTCGAATGAATATTTATGATGATAACTATTGATGTGATATTTAAATTGAATTTTTTGAAAATGATTTTATACAAATCTCACCCTGGAAGAAAGTTATGAGATTCAGGAAGATTGAGAAACTAAGACCTAGGTATATTGGTCCCTTGGATATTCTTGATCGTATGAGGACAATAACCAATCCCTCGGAACATCCTCCAAATAACTCTCAATTCCATAATGAGTTCCATGTATCTCTCATTATGAATTATATACCTGACCCTTCACATGTACTGATCTCAAAGTTCATACTACTGGAGCAGGATCTTTCTTTACATGAATAACCTATTAAAAATTTGGACCCATCATAGAAAGTGATACGAAACAAGGCCACCCACCCGGTCAATGTTTTGTATATAAATAACAAGTTATAATAATATACATGGGAACTTGATAATTTTAGGATTCATAGTTATCCATATTTCTTTAAATCCATGGGATGAATCTCAAGGGATACATTAATTTTAAGGGTGGGTATAATATAACATACATAAGATTTATATATCTTTTTTGAATAAATTAAAATTTCATTTATATATACTTATGAACTAAGTAAAAATTTCCTTTCTCATGGAATATAATTTTCAAACATTAGACGAAACACTGACATGGAATACAACACACAAAACAACGAGTTGACGTGCATTACACGCATCACGGATGATTCTATAAAACATAATTTTATTGTTATAATTATTTAAAGGAAGTAATTATAACATGATTATTTATTACAGTTATACGAATAATAATAAATAATTTTAAGATTTATTTTAATATTTTTAATGTAAATATATCATATTGAATATAATAGATATGTTTTTTTGTAAAGTCCTTCTATGTTTAAAAATACTGTTTTCTTTAATGAACTGCTCTTAATGTGAATTTTTTGAATTTTTTTGACTAACATCATTTTTGAATGAATAGTGAAAATACCAGATTTCAATTCCAAAAATCATTTTAATTTAATTTATTTATAAATTTTAATATTTCTTTAATTGGATTAATAGTTTAAGTAGATATTGTTTTTTCAATTAATATAATTATATCCATTGGATCCAATTTCACATTGAAATAGTATAATAAAACATAACATACTTTTGTTCAATTTATTACATTAAAAACTAGAATTGTCAGCCCAACTACGGTATTAATTTTAAATTAATTTATGCCAATTTTACAGTTATAATTTTGAATAATGGATTCCATATTTCTTGTAATCATAATTTATAATTTCAAATAAGGTCAATTTTTTAGCCAAAATATAAGTGACAATGATAAAATTTAATTACATCTGATGAGAGAAAAATTAGGTTGAGAAAGTAGTAAACAATAAATATAACACACACAAAAACCTATACACTTATAAAAATCCCATTTTATTTCAATTTTTTATTTTTTCACTTTCCATTATTTATTATGGTTTTTTTTGAATTTTTATGTAAAAATGTCGGTACAGCTAACTTATTTTAAAAAATTATGTGTTTGTCCTTTACCTTCCCTAAAAATGTCCACAACATCTACCCACATACTCACACCTCTAAGGCCCATTGTATTACCAAAACTATATTAAAATAATCTTCCATATTCCCTCCCTTCCATCTACACTCTTTCCTTGGTTAGAAGGTAACAAAAATAAGCCTTTGGAATAAACTAAAAGGTGTTAGCGGATTACGAGGTAATATCATCTCTCAAGCTCCATCCCTTTATTTTACTTCCCCACCACTCTACTATATTTATTCCATTTTTTTTATGAAAACACCAGTATCATAAATACAATAAGAACTTTTTTTTCTATGGTTCTGACCAATACTTTCACACACCTCCATCTAATGGATATTTGTCATACTGTTTACACGTATGGAGAACTAGTGCCTCATTAAATGATGACCGTTCATTTATCCTTTATCCTCTCATGGTGGAAATTATAATGTAAACTAAATTTATATATTTTATATTTTATATTTTATATTTATTTATTCTTATTTATTCATTTCACAATACACATTTGTTTACTTTCCATTTGCTGTAATTACAATAAATGTGTTTGAGGAAGTGTGGACTACCACCCCCTCAAAGCGATGTGATTCGTTCAAACACAAAATGGAATATTTTAATGGTTGTTTAAATATAAGGCCCCGGCCTTAAACCTTACTTAATCTTGAGTTATTACAATACTACACATTGAGGATCTTTTCAGGTTTAGAGTTTTAGAGAATTAGATCATAAAACATGCATTACATCCCACATTTAAACAAAGTGGTTACAATAAAAGGTAGTATTAATTTTTTCGATCAATAGAAACATATTTAAAATAAAACATGGATTCTTTCTTGACACTTCCTTGACACTATCATCATATTATGTGCCCTTCCCTTGACCTGTGAAAACATTTCAAAAACTTGGTATGAGTATAAAAAGCTCAGTAAGGGATATAAAAATATGGAAAGGAAACATGAGTACATGTATACATAAGAATCAATGAAATAATACTATACTCATAAAACATAATAACATTAACATAACTCATCAAATCATGAATAAATCATAGAAACCATAATACATAAAGGTAACTTGAGGCATTCATAACATTCTTACATAGGGAGTAACCCTCTTAGTTACGTTTGGAATACCCATCACAGTATATTCCCTAAATCTCTTCAGATAAACCTTAACGTTTAACTCGTTCGCGTTACCCAATGCATTGGAGAGATATATCGGGCTCACTTGCCCTTAGTTTATCATGGAACCACCTGTCTTCATAATAATGCCCAAGAACCATAACATAATCGTATCACATAAAACAAGCATAAAGGAAACATAACATTTCCACATTTCAATCACAAGATATCAATACAACACATTGATATAATAAAAAAATTATGAAAATCATTTTCAATACCAAAATAAAAGAAAATTAAAACATGGTATTTATTTTTATTTTGAAAAAATGTTATGGCTTGTATAGGAAGCTGAAACTCAAATAATGGTCACGGCGGCGGAGAAGTCGTTGTCGCCATATACGTACGACAAAAACATTCCATTTTGTTGTTTAGTAAACGGTTCGTATAAAAAATATTCCTTTTGAATAAACATAAAATTCAAAGGGGTTTATACACCATATAAAAGAAAGTTGTGTATAAAACAAAATATGTCTCAATGAATGGAGATTGAGACGAAGTCCCTTACCTCGGGTCCGACTTGAATCGATCGTTCTATAACCTCCTGAATAATAAACTTAGGTTAATTTATACTTGCTTAAGAACCTTTTTCAAGTTCATTATTCCTTTTATATCACTTATTACCATGTCATGAACACTATGTAATTATTTATGTTAATAACGGTCATTTTATCTATCGTTGGTACTTGAGTCAAAAAATAAAATATTTATAATTACAAGTTGTTCATTTATCCATTATATCCAAAGTTATACTCATGATTTAGATATCATATATATCATATATATCAATTATATAAATTCATTTATAATATTACATAACGTATAGAGGTAAGAAATGAAATGCACCGTTCATGGAGACGGTAAGCCGTACGTATGCATGAACACTACTTTCATTTCTATTTCGTATTTTATGGAATGAAATCATAATGTTATAAAAGTATATTATAATTCCAGTATAATATCATATATAATATCATTAATTAAATTCTTTATACATCCCACATATGGCATTAACGAATCAAATCACTTTGAGGGGGTGGTAGTCCGCACTTCCTAAAATGAAGATATCGTGTTTACCCATAATGGAAACCATAAAGGTATGCGATAAATGAAAAATAAAGAATCTTAAGTAAAACATAACAATATTATATATCATATATAAGTATATTTTCATCTTAATGGCCACCTTTGAAGGTGTTATATGAGTGTTGAACAATCATCGTTTCGTGAGGTAGAAATTCACCATCAACAGAAACAGTATGTTCTTTAACCATTATATGTAGGTGTGTGTAAGGGTAGATAGAATCCTTCTTATAAAAACATCCTATTATATGGAAGATACTGGTATTTTTACAAAATAAATTAATAAAAAGAGTTTAGAGGGTTGGAGAAGCAAAATAAAACATAAGAACACAAGAGAAGATACTACCTTTAAATCAGGTAACTCTTTTTGATTTAAGCTCAAAGGCTTCCTTGGGAAGACTTCTACCAAAAGTGATTCTTCCAAGAGTAAGAGAGGGATGTGGAGAGACAAAATGGGCTGGTTTTGTTCATGTCAGAGGCTTTGGAAGTGTGGGTAAGGTGGTAGAGGTGGGGGCCTTTTATAAGAGGAGAGGAGGGGCACTCTTGGAAAGTTACAAAAGGATACATTATTATAAAATGGGTTTCAGATATAAAAGGTCCCACAATTTTAAATTTAGAGTATAAGTTGATAAGGGTTCTAAATCCACCCATACAATAGGTTTTTGACAAGTGTAGGTCTTAAATTTTACATTATATTTTCATTTTATTTAAATCGTTAAATAATGAAGTAATCGCTGCATCATCATGGTGTCATAAATAATTTAATTTCATTAATGTCTAAAAATTATAAAAATATACTATGATTTAGGAAATATTTTTATATTTCCAATGACTATTTATAGTCAAAAATATGACTTGTATAACCCCATTTAAAAATTATTTTAGTAAGAAAACTCATGTTTGTGTCATTTTCATTTTAACATTAAATAAAAAGATATTAATGTCATTTTACAACCAATGTGGCTCCATGGGGTCCCCAAGTTGACCCATGGATTGTCCTGGTCGGCCATGACACATCCAATAAGGGTAGGACATGTGTCAAGTTCATTTCATATTATTAAAACATTATTCTTACCTTAAATTACACTAATTACCTCTAATCGCGATTAAAACTTAAAAGTTACTATTCACCAAAAAAATTATTTTAATCCCACTGAAGCACATTTCACTTCTTAATGACAACCATGTATGTTGGATTTTTGAAATTCAGAACACAGAGGTGGTAAAATTTCATTTAAACGAAAAATCATTTTTTAAGTACCACTTAGTGGTTTCAATATTCATCAAAAATTGAAGTTTTTCAGAAAAATACCAAAACATCACCCTAATCTATATTTGATATTCCGAATTTAAAAATGATGTCTATTTTACAAAATTCAAATCATATAAGTTACATTAATTAATTTAATAATTAATTCCCGCTGTCTGAGAAAATAGCGTGTTTTTATGAAACAATAAGTATCAAAAGATTGACACTAGTTTAAGTCCAATTTCAAAGTGAAATTAATTCCAACGACCACTATTGGATTAAATGGTAAAAATATATTCTAATTGAACTTTAAAACCAATTCAAAAGATAATCTAATCATATAAATAAATTAGATTAAAAAGAGGGTTTGAATTAAAATACAACACTTTTCACTATTCATTAAAAAATGAACATTATCAGTAAAATACAAGAAATTTTTCCAAAGTAAATTTCAATGTCCCAATCCTAATGAATAAGTTTATTTTGACAAATATAGCTTATAAAATTGTCAAAAGTTTGATTTTAAAATGGTTTTCCATCAAAAGGCACTAAAACAATCTTTTAAAAATATTAGTGTATTCCATGATTAAGATTGGATTTATTCTCATTTTAAGCCTCTAGAACACTATCTAATACATTAATAGACATATATAAAAATATATATTATTCATTACTTACTTGGGATGTTACATCCTTCCCCCCTTTAGAAAATTGTGTCCCCGCAATTTATTTACTTATCGAATAAGTGGGGGTATTTAGCCCACATTGCATTTTCAGATTCCCATGTTGCCTCTTCAATCATGTAGTCTTTCCAAAAAACCTTTACCTGATGAATCACCTTATTCTGTAACACTTGCTCCCTATGGTCAAGAATATGGACCGGTTGTTCCTCATAATATAGGTTCTCTTCGAGCTGAACTACCTCTGGACTCAAAACATGAGATGGATCTGGCATGTACTTCCTTAACATTGAAACATGAAAAACATTGTGTACCTGAGATAAACTCAGTGGTAAAGCCACTCGGTATGCAACTGATCCAACTCTCTCCAGAATTTCATATGGTCTAATGAACCTTGGACTCAGCTTTCCTTTCTTACCAAATCGCATCACACATTTCCATGGTGATACTTTGAGAAAAACATGATCACCTACCTCAAAAAGACAGATCCTTCCTCCTATGGTCCACATAAGTCTTCTGCCTGCTCTGAGCTGTTATCATATGTTTCTGTATCAGCTGAACTTTTTCTGCCAACTCTTCAACCAATTCTGGTCCCATTATCTTCCTTTCACCCACTTTATCCTAGAAAGCTGGAGTTCGACACCACTTCCCATATAACGCCTCAAATGGTTCCATCTGTATACTGGAATAAAAACTTTTATTATATGAAAACTCAACCAAAGAAAGATGTTGGTCCCAAATTCCCTGATAATCCATCGAACAAGCATGTAGCATATATTCCAAAGTCTGAATTGTTCATTCTGACTGCCTATCTGATTGAGGATGAAAAGTTGTACTAAAATTTAATTCAGTACCCAACGCCTTCTGAAGGCCTTTCCAAAAGTTATAAGTGAACCTGGGATCACGGTCAGATACAATGGAGAGAGGAACTCCATGTAACCTGACTATCTATATAAGATACAAATGGGAAAGTTGATCTAGGGAAAAAGTATCTCGTATGGAAAGGAAATGAGAAGATTTAGTCAAGCGATCAACAATAACCTAGATTGCATTATTACCTCGAGATGTCTTCTGTAATACCACAATAAAGTCCATGGATATATTCTCCCATTTCCACTATGGTACTGCTAAAGGCTGAACCATCCCTTTCGGTAACTGCCGCTCTTCTATAACCTATTGACAAGTCATACACTTCACAGTAAAATCAGCAATATCTCTTTTTATTCCAACCCACCAGTAATACTCTTGCAGATCTCTGTACATCTTAGTACTGCCAGGATGATCTGAAAACGGAGAACTATGATCTTCACATAACAACTCTCTTTTCAACTGTGAATCACATGGCACACACAATCTCTTCCCAAATATCAAAACACAATCATTACCAATGTTGAATTCAGCCAACTTACCCTCCTGAACCAGCTCTACCTTTTTCTGCAACTCACCGTCTTGCTTATGGGCTTGCCTGATTCTGTCTGATAGAGAAGATTTCACTGTTACCTGAAACATAACAGAAGTACATCCTTCACCAACAAATTCTATTCCAAAGTTCATAAAATCCTTAACCAAAGGATCACGTTCCAAATGAAACATTGTTATTGAAGCATTACTTTTTCGACTCAAAGCATCAGCCACTTTATTTGATTTTCCCGGATGGTAATGAATTGTAAAATCATAATACTTGATTAATTCTATCCATCTCCTCTGTCTCATGTTCAATTATTTCTGATTGAATATATACTTTAAACTTTTGTGATCGGTATATATTTCACACTTTACTCCATACAAATGATGTCTCCAAATTTTTAAAGAAAAAACAACAGCAGCTAATTCCAAATCATGTGTAGGGTAATTTACCTCATGTGTTTTTAACTGATGTGAATCATAAGCAATTACCTGATCATTCTGCATTAGGACACAACCAAGTCCTTTTAATGAAGCATCATTGTAGATAACAAACTCCCCATTCCTGGAAGGTAGTGCCAAAACTGGAGCATTCACCAATCTTCTTTTCAGTTCCTGAAAACAATCATCACATTATTTTGTCCAGATAAACTTAACACCCTTCAGAGTTAGATTAGTCATTGGACTAGATAACCGTGAAAAATTTCTAACAAACCTTCGGTAATAGCCTGACAAACCAAGGAAGCTACGAATCTCAGTTACATTTGTGGGTCTTGACCATTTTTCCACAACTTTTGTTTTTGTAGGATCAACAGTTATCCCATCTTTAGAGACAATGTGACCATGGAAATAAATTTTTTGCAACCAAAACTCACACTTTCTGAATTTCCAATACAATTTATTTTCTTTTAAGTTTTGCAAAATAACCCTTAAATGTCTTTCATGCTCCTCTTTACTTTTAGAAAACACCAAAATATCATCAACGAAAACCACCATAAACTTATCCAAGAACTCATGGAAAATTCTATTCATTAAGTCCATGAATACAGCAGGTGCATTGGTTAGCCCAAAAGGAATTATTACAAATTCATAATGTCCATATCATGTACGAAACACAGTCTTCGGAATATCTTCTTCCTTTACCTTCAACTGATGGTACCGCGATCTCAGGTCAATCTTTGAAAACTATTGAGCTCCCTGGAGCTGATAAAACAAATTATCGATATTAGGAAAAGGATATTTGTTCTTAACAGTGATTTTATTCAAGGCTCTATAATCAATGAAAAGTCTCATAGAACCATCTTTCTTTTTAACAAATAAAACAGGATCACCCCATGGTGATGTGCTAGGTCGAATGAAACCTTTCTCTAATAATCTTTCAATTACTCCTTCAACTATTAAAGTTCAGTTTGAGCCATTAGATAAGGGGGTTTTGAAATTGGATTATCATTAGGAACTAAGTCAAAAGTAAATTCAAATTCCTGATCTGGTATTATTCTAGGAAACTCGTCAAGAAATACATCAGGATACTCATTTACAACTAGCACATCATTAATCTGAACAATTCCTTTGTTTTCAACAATGTGTGCAAAGTAACATTCATTTTCATATTTTACAAGTTTCTTGGCCTCTTGATATGTTATCAACAGTAAGGGTTCATTCTTGTACACAAACTGAAAGTCTTTCTGAAAAAAAACTTCTTTAGCTCTACAGTCAATCTTAGCATGGTAAATAGAGAGCGAATCCATACCCAGGATAACATCAAACTCTACTAGAGGTAAAACAATAAGGTTCCCAAGAAGGTTCTTTCCACGGATAAGGATAGGAAGATTCTTATAAATTATTTTTGCCTCAACATTTCCCCAAGGTGTTTTTACCACAAGTTAAGGAGTCATTTCTTGAGATGGTATTCCCATTTTGCTAGAAAAGGTTTCAGAGATGAAAGAATGTGTAGACCCCGAATAGAACAACACACTAGAATAATCTGAAAAAACAAACAAAGTACCTGATACAACTTCATTTGATGGCCCGACATTAGCTGAAGTAGTTGCAAAGGATTTCACCACCCCTTTCTGCTTGTTGTCTAACTACTTCCCATCACTCGAGCTCTTTTTCGGACACTCATTTGCATAGTGACCCATCTCATTTCACTTAAAACATTTCACTAACTATAAATCAAATTTGGTCTTACTATCACCTTGATCTTTTTCAGTGCAATAACAAGCCTTATGTCCCATCTTACCGCATCAGTATCACTTTCCAGAAATCAAAAGACATTCCCCAGCATTCCTTTTACCACATTTATCACAAACTGGAAACTTAGCGTTCTTACCTTCATACCTTTTTGAATAATTCTTTCCTTTCTCCTGCCACCTCGGTCTCTTCTTCTATTTGTTGTTATAGAACACTTGATCATCGACAAAATCCATTTCCACCTTCTCAGCACATCGAACAAGATTTCCAGAACTTTTGAACTCACAAGAAGCTAAAGCCCTTCGATATTTTGGATTTAATCCTAAGTAAAAAACGAATGATTTTACTATCAAGGTCTCGGATAAAATTTGGAGCATACCTTGCCAATCTAGTGATCCATTCTTCATAGGAAGCCACTGAGCCTTCCTCTTACCTCAATTCGAAGATTTGTTTTTCCATCCTAAGTCGAACAGCCTTAGGAAAATACTTCACAAGAAAAATACCTTTGAATTCATCCCAGTCGATAGCATCAATCTCATCAGCATCCTTGATATTTTTAACAATCGACCACCACTGATCTGCTTCACCCTCCAAATGCTAAATAGCAAGACTAACCTTTTGATTGTCTGAAAACCCCATGACATCGATAATCTTTTCTAGTGCATTAATTCACCCTTCAGCAAGCACATGGTCATATGATCCTCTGAATGATGGGGGATGTTTCCTCATGAAATGTTCCACCACTGACATGTTCCTCTACGGTTGATCTGGATGATCTCGTGCATGGATACCGCCACCATTTATCGCTTGAGTCAACTGCTCCATTACTGCAACAAACTGTTCAGTTCCAATTCTGACCATCTCAGGATGCTGATTCGGAAGGTTATTTCCTTCTGTATGCCTTCTTAACACTGTTTCCTTGTTTCCTCTGTGGAAAACCGTTCTGAACAAACATTTCTTAGATGAAGCAACATGGTAATCTTCAACTACTATATCATTTCAATTTAACCATAAGAAAATATTTTTGGATAATCATTTAATAGAATTCTAACTCCTAATGTTATCTAAACCTATCTCTAATACCAACTACAAGGTCCCAGCCTTAAACCTTACTTAATCTTGAGTTATTACAATACTACACATTGAGGATCGTTTCAAGTTTAGAGTTTTAGAGAATTAGATCATAAAACATGCATTATATCCGACATTTAAACAAAGTGGTTACAATAAAAGATAGTATTCATTTTTTCCCATCAACGGAAACATATTTACAATAAAACATGGATTCTTTCTTGACACTTCCTTGACATTATCATCATATCATGTACCCTTCCCTTGACCTGTGAAAACATTTCAAAAACCTGGGATGAGCATAAAAAGCTCAGTAAGGGATATAAAAATATAGAAAGAAAACATGAGTCCATGTATACATAAGAATCAATGAAATCATACTCTACTCATAAAACATAATCACTTTAACATACCTCATCAAATCATGAATAAATCATAGAAATCATAAGACATAAAGGTAACATAAGGCATTCATAACATTCTTACGTAGGGAGTAACCCTTTTGGTTACGTTTGGAATACCCCTCACAGTATATTCCCTAAATCTCATCGGAGAAACCTTAACGTTTAACTCCTTTGTGTTACCCAATGCATTGAAGATCTATATCAGGTTCACCCGCCCTTAGTTTATCACGGAACCACCCGTCAACATAATAATGCATAAGAACCATAACATAATCGTATCACATAAAACATGCATAAAGGAAACATAACATTTCCACATTTTAATCACAAGACATAAATACAACACATTTATATAATAAAAACATTATGAAAACCATTTTCAATACCAAAATAAATGAAAAGTAAAACATGGTATTTATTTTTCTTTTAAAAAAACGGTATGGCTTGTAGAGGAAGCCGAAACTCAAACAATGGTCATGACGGCGGAGAAGTCATTGTCGCCGCATACGTACAACAAAAACATTCCATTTTGTCATTTAGTAAACGCTTCGTATAAAAAATATTCCTTTTGAATATACGTAAAAGTCAAAGGGGTTTATACACCGTATAAAAGAAAGTTGTGTATAAAACAAAATATGCCTCAATGAATGGAGATTGAGACGAAGTCCCTTACCTCGGGTCCGACTTGACTCGATCGTTCTTTAACCTCCTTAATAATAAACATGAGTATATTTGTACTTACTTAAGAACAATTTTCAAGTTCATTATTCCTTTTATATCACTTATTACAATGTCATGAACACTATGTAATTATTTAAGTTCATAACGGTCATTTTATCGATCATTGGTACTTGAGTCAAAAAATAAACACTTTATAATTACAAATTGTTCATGTATCCATTATATCCACAGTTATACTCATGATGTAGATATCATATATATCATATATATCCAGTATATACATGCATTTATAATATTACATAACGTATAGAGGTAAGAAATGAAATACACCGTTCATGGATACGGTAAGCCGTACGTACGCATGAACGCTACTTTCATTTATATTTTGTATTTTATGGAATGGAATCATGATGTTATAAAGGTATATTATAATTGCAGTATAATATCATATATAATATCATTAATTACATCCTTTATATGTCCCACATATTTCATTAACGAATCAAATCCCTTTGAGGGGGCGGTAGTCTGCACTTCCTAGAATGAAGATATCGTGTTTACCCATAATGGAAATCATAAAGGTATGCCATAAATGAAAAATACATAAGCTTAATTAAAACATAAAAATATTATATATCATATATAAATATATTTTCATCTTAATGGCCACCTTTGAAGGTGTTATATGAGTGTTGAACCATCATCGTTTCATGAGGCAGAAATTCTCCATCCACAGAAAAAGTATGTTCTTTAACCATTAGATGTAGGTGTGTGTAAGTGTAGCTCGAATCCTTCTTATAAAAACATACTAGTATATGTAATATACTGGGGTTGTTACAAAAGAAATGAATAAAAAGATTTTAGAGGGCTGGAGAAGCAAAATAAAACATAAGAACACAAGAGAAGACACTACCTTTAAATCGGGCAACTCTTTTTGATTTGAGCGCAAACGCTTCCTTGGGCAGACTTCTGGCCAAAGTGAGGCTTCTAAGAGTAATAGAGTAATGTGGAGAGACAAAATGGGTAGGGGTTGTCCGAGCCAATGGCTTTGGAAGTGTGGGTAAGGTGGTAGAGGTGGGGGCCTTTTATAAGAGGAGAGGAGGGGCACTCTTGGAAATTTACAAAATGATACTTTATTATAAACTTATTTTCGGATATAAAAGGTCCCACAATTATAAATTTAGAGGATAAGGTGATAATGGTTCGAAATACACCCATAAAATAGGTTTTTGACAATTTTAGGTTTAGATTTTACAATATAGTTTCATTTTATTTAAATCGTTAAATAATGAGGTAATCGCTGCATCATCATGGTGTCATAACTAATTTAATTTATTTAATGTCTAAAAATTATAAAAAAAATACTATGATGTAGGAAATATTTTTATATTTCCAATGAATATTAATAGTCAAAACTCTGACTTTTATAACCCAATTTAAAAATTGTTTTAGTAAGACAACTCTTGTTTGTGTCATTTTCATTTTAACATTAAATAAAAAGATATTAATGTCATTTTCCTACCAAAGTGGCTCCATGGGGTCCCCAAGTTGACCCATGGATTTTCTTGGTCGTCCATGACACATCCAATAAGGGTAGGACATGTGTCAAGTTCATTTCATATTATTAAAACATTATTCTTACATTAAATTACACTAATTACCTCTAATCGCGATTAAAACAAAAAAGTTACTATTCACCAAAAATTTATTTTAATCCCATTGAACCACATTTTACATCTTAATGAAAACCTTTTATGTTGGATTTTTGAAATTTAAAACCCAGAGGTGGTAAATTTTCATTTAAATGAAAAATCTGTTTTTTAAGTACCACTTAGTGGTTTCACTATTCATCAAAAATTGATGTTTTTCAGAAAAATACCAAAACTTAACCCTAAGATATATTTGATATTCTAAATTCAAAAATGATGTCTGTTTTAAAAAATTCAAAAAATATAAGTTACATTAATTAATTTAATAATTAATTCCCGCTGTCTGGGAAAATAGCGTGTTTTTATGAAACAATAAGTATCAAAAGATTGACACTAGTTTAAGTCCAATTTCAAAGGGAAATTAATTCCAACAAACACTATTGGATTAAATGGTAAAATTATATTATAATTTAACTTTAAATCCAATTCAAATTATAATCTAATCATATAAATAAATTATATTAAAAAGTGGGTTTGAATTAAAATACAACATTTTCACTATTCATTAAAAAATGAACATTATTAGAAAAATACCAGAAATTTATCCAAAGTAAATTTCAATGTCCCAATTATAAATAATAAGTTTATTTTGACAAATATAGCTTATAAAATTGTCAAATGATTTATTTAAAAATGGTTTTCCATCAAAAGGCACTAAATCAATCTTTTAAAAATATTAGTGTATTCCATGCTTAAGATTGGATTTATTCTCATTTTAAGCCTCTAAAACACTATATAATTCATTAATAGACATAGATAAAAATATCTATTATTCATTACATACTTGGGATGTTACATTAAATGAAATAATATGAAATAAATATAATATTAATTTTACTATAATGATATTTTATAATAATACACTTTAATTCCTTTTTATTTATTTCATTCAATATGACAATTAAAATGGAAACAACGTTCATGCATAAATATAAATTACTATATCTAGAAGTAGTGTATTCTATTTTGTAATTACTTATACTCTAGATTATTATAATATAAATATACTAGATATGAAATATATTTATATTATTATTTAAATCATTTAATCATGATATAACTATAAAGACCAGTGATATAACAAATTAAGATACATTTGAAGTACAAAGAGAATATTTCTTGAAGTGAAACCCTAACATATGTTTTATAAAAAGCGGGTAATATAATGTAATAATGAAACCATATCTGGTAATAAATATAAGAATAGTATTCTGTAAAATATTTATAATAAATCAATATTTATTTTTTATGAATCTTGTATGAGTACATAGAGATTCAAGACATAATGTAAGGGGATTTCATGTCGCTTTTTATTCCCATGGGATACTTGTTATGTCCATCACTCCTTCCTTTTTGGTGGTCTATGTACTAACAATTATTTGACTCTATATCACTTATAAATAAATTTATGGGTATTAATATATCAATTTTATGAACTTTCATTCATGGGGTTCAAGTTTCAAAAGTATCCAAATCAGTAAAAATGTTCTCCCTACATTTTCCTTCTATGGGAATCAGGTTTTGTTACGCACCTAAAAAAATTAAAGAAGTGTATATACATCCATTGCACATGAAATTTCATGATTATATTTAATTTAATGTTATTATTATAATATTGTATTTTTTATTTTTATACATGGAGAGTATTATCCCAAGTTACGAAGTTATAAGAGTATATTGAGCCAATCTCATCGCTTTTCAAGATTCTTTATGTTTGTACTTCTATTGAGGTAATATTTTGATCCATATCCAATGAATACGCATGACATTAATTACCCTCAGTTTATTCAAGATATCCTCATGTGTTAGTATCACGTTTTACACTATTTGGTTCTTATGATGTTTCTTTTACGTGAAATCACACTTTCGGTCTCCCCTCGGTAAGAATTATATTTTATTCAAAAATCTATGTTTTCAAAAATGTTTTAAAATATTTTTTCAAAATACCCTTAAAGCTAATTTTCATATAAAAAGGATTTTAAAAATGTGTTATTTTTTTCAAAGATTTTATTTCTGTTTTAAAATCTATTTTAAAAAAATAGGTTTTCAAAATATTGTATGATAGAAAAATTATTTTTCAATGGAATTCTTTTTCCCCATGATATGTTTTAAAATATCTTCCAAAATTAATTCCCATATAAGAAAGTATACATTGGTGTTACTTCGGCCTTTATAGAGAAATAATTCAATGTTTTCATTAATATTCTTTCTCTTAATGGATTATGTTTTGATAACATGTTTTTTATGAAGCCATGTTTCTCTTTCACGTGTTATATGATATTGAAACACACTTGTTTAGAGAAGCTATGTTTATGATGAAATGATTATGAAACCTACCTATTTCCATAGGTTATGATATAATTACCTTTTATAATATCCATTTTGTTTAGTGGGATATGATATGACTATTTATCATTATATAGAACATGTATGAATGATTTCGTTATGAGATGGTTGTGACATATATATCCCTCCAATGAATTGGGTAATGATTTATATCTTATGATATAGGATAATATGGTATTGGGAATGAACCTTGCTGACTATAGTGTCTATGGGAGTGAACCATACCTACCAAGATGGTATGAGGAGTGAATTCAGGCTACTTAGACGGACATCAGAGTGAACCATGATTACTATGATAGTATGGGGAGTGAACCCATACTACCAAGATGGTCTTGGAAGTGATGTATTTTCTACTATGGAAATAATATTACATGCTTAGGCTTCTGACAAAATACTATGGTTTACCCCTATGTTATACATTTAGGTATTATGAACTTTATTTCATTATGATTCATGTATTATGAACATATAATCTTTATTCCATGGTTCCAGTTATAATACATGTTAAGGAGGGCATGATCTAATATTATCATGATCATGTTATCATATCCTTATTTTCATGTTTATTCATACGTGTATCCCTTGTTTACCTTTACTACGATTCTTAGTTCACCCCTTTTTATGTTTCCTTTCCCCCAGTTTATGATGAAATTTATTATGTTTTTGGTGTCTAAGAAGGGTACTAGTGATGAATACCTAGTGCCTGATGATGTAGCTCATTTATGTACTTGTGTTTATGTTTTCTTTTTTCAAATGGAACTAGACCAATTATAGTCTTTGGTCATCTATTTGAATAATGTTTAAGTATTCCACAACATTTATGTAATTTTTATGTTTAAAAATTCAGGGTCGCTGTATTATCATATCATGATGTGAGGTATCATAACAAGTTAAGAGACTTTATGATTATTTAATATACTATGTTCTCTTTTTGGAATCATGATGTTAATTATGTACCTAAAAATCAATAAACTAGACATTAAAATCCTTTTATAATAAGTTGTTTTTTTATTATACTTAAAATATTATATTGATATGTGTAAAATTCTTGGGTACTTATAGTTAGTATCATTTGAAGGTCTTGTTATTTTTGTAGACTAGGAATAGAAAACTTTAGTTAGAAACCTAAGGATAAGACTAAATATGAGAAAACATATCTAAATTAGGGTTATTATATAATAATTTGTTTAACAAGAAAATAAATCCCTATAATGATACTACAAGTGGATGTGGTTCTAGTACAAATGTACATAGGAGTAACAACTCTGACATTGTATTCCAGGCACGTCTTGGTATAACCTGGTAGATAATAACGAGCCTTACTACAGACCTAGTTTGACACTCCCAGGGGATATTCTTTGGTAAATTTGTAAATTCATTACGAACTATTATTATGAGAACATGTAAATTTCAATAAAAATATATGTTAGGAAATAGATCATGGATAACCTATATTTAAACTTATATAATAACATGTTAGTATATTAAATTCCTTTAAAAGATTATTGTTTTTCATTAAATGATTACTCATATTATGCTTATTATTTAAGTATTCATGCCCCCTAATAGTGATTTCATTTTCATTGTTAATTGTTGGGAATAAAAGAACTCATGCTGACAATCAATGTGATAGAAAATTTAAAAATTTCCCTAATTATATGAAAATCATGATGGGGATCGGTGCTCCAAACATCATGATAGTACATTCACAACTGGATCAAGTTATGAATAATAAATTTAATCCTATGGAACAACCATTTTCTCCAAAGAGGGAGAGTGTTTACAAAAAATCATTCATGCAGCGAAGGCATCCCATGTTTAGATTATCTTCTATTTACCTCCTCATAAAATAGTGGATTTAATCCATTAAAATTATATTCTCTATCTACCCGTTAATATATTAATATAATTCAGTGTTAGATGTATATGTTTTTTATGGGAATCTAATCATTGGTAGAAACTGCTCAAAATCATGAAGACTAAAGAGGAAATCTATTCCATGGAATGAGAAGATTTGAAGAAATTATTTTTCAATAAATAATTTCTCTGAACCCTTCATCTAAAGATAAAATGGGAATTCCTCACACTTCAGGAGAAGGAAGATGAGTTTATTCAGGTGTATGGGGAAAACCTCACAATTTTTTCAAGATACACCACCATCTCTTTCATGAACATTGAATTCAAGGTTGAAATGTTCTTTATCAAACAATAGCCAGGTTTACAAAAAGTATTGGTGATTTGGTACATTGACAACTATGGAGATATTGTTTGTTGTTCCCTTAAGGATGTAATGTAGATCAAATAGTCTTAGTTGTCTCATGGGCCAAATGATAAAGAAGAAAAATTGATATATTATGGGTTTATCTATAGTTAAATAACATAATAAAATGAAAATCTAACATCTCATATGTCAAAATTGTGGTAAGTAGCATCCTATGAATATTCTAATTGGAACCAAGAAATGCCTAAAATGTTGAATTATGGGGCATATGTCTATAAAATACTAATGGTGTATGATGATTACAACCAATTTGGATGAAATGAATGTTTAGATAAACACTCTGCCTATTATGGAGTCTTACACAAGCAATCAACAAGGGAATTGTGCGATATATTACTCTATGCCAAGGGTTGTTGGTGAAAATCAACAATGAAAACCACCACGGTAGTAAAGAAGGGTATAATATATCCCAAATACTAAATTTGATCCCAAAAATTATGTGGTTATAGGTACACTAGTTATTCATTCAAGAATAGAGAATATACTATTGGATTCTAGTTCTGCACATTCTTTCAAATCATGAATGATTAGTAGAACTAATCCAACAACTCCTTAAAATTTGGAGGGTGAATTATCTATGAGAATTTAAAATGGAGATATTATTGCATATGATATTTATAACTCATCCCCAGTTATGTTTTATGGACTTATCCTCCCAGAAAATATTTTCATACTTTATTTGGTGGAGTTTGATTCTATATTTATCATGGATTGGAAATATTTATAAAAATACAATATCAACATTTGGGAAAGAGATATAACACTTCCCATATAAAATAATCCTCCAATTATATACATGGTTAATGAGGAGAATTAATCTCCTTTAGAATCATTATCCCATGCGTGGATATTAGTTCCTTATGAGGAAGCATATCTACCTCAAATGATTCTGAAAAAAGAGAGAATCATGATAGAAGACATTCCTACAATGAGCAGCCACACTTATGTGTTCCATGAAGAGATTCTTCATCTTCCTCCTAATCATGTGATTGAGTTCTCAGTTTAACATATTCTTGGATCTCTACTTATATCAAATAAACCATATAGAATATCCACAATTCAGCTAGATGATTGACGAAACAGAAATTAGAGAATCTAGAATAGTGTTGTATACGCCATAGTGGTTCACGATATGGTTCTATCGTCCTCTTTATAAGATTTAGGATAGATCATTTCCTAGTTTCATTTATTATATTGAGCTGTGTAAAATCATTATAAAGAACAAGTAACCCCTTCCATGGAAAGATTACTTGTTCGATCAACTATGTTTGGCTAGTTATTTCCCTATTGTGGTCCTTTGGTCAGGATACCTCCAGTTAATGGCATGGAAGTATGATATTACCCAGACTGCCTTTTGTTTGAGGTTTGAAAACTATGATTCAAAGTGGTTCCCTTTAGACTCAATAATGCTTAATAAATTTTCATGGATTTAATGAATATAAGTTTTATAGATTATCTCAAAAAATTGTAGTTTTTATTAATGATAATCTAATACAATCCAAGTGATATGAGGATCCCGAGGATCACATTAATACTATGTTGAAGAATTTTAGAATGGGAAATATTTTGAAAATTAAATTAAATATGAGTTTTGGATGAATGAAGTATCATTCTTAGGGCATGATATCTCAAGTGAAGGAATAAATGTGTGCATTTCAAGGCAATGAAAATTGATGAGTGGCTCAGAAAAATACTTGTAATAGAGATCCATAATTACATTGGTCTAGAATATCACATCTGTTTATTTTTAATTACATATCACAATTTTCAAACCCACTAACCATGCTGACTCAGAAGGGACTAAAGTTTTTCTAAAATAGTGAATGTGAATACTTCTTCAAATAGGCGAATAATAAGCTTATCACTACACATGTACTCACACTTCAAAAAATGAGGAACTCGTTGTAGTGTAGAATGATGAATTAAATAAAATATTTGGATTTTATAGATGAAAAAAATAAAGTGATATCCTACACCTCAAGGTAGTTCAATGTTCATGAGATATACTATCCCATTAATTATATGGATTTGACAGTTATTATATTAGCATTGAAAAATATTATGTCATTATTTCTATGGCGAGAAGTAAAAGATATATAATAATCATATGAGACTCAGATATATATTCACACATAAGAAGCTTAATATGCCCCAATAATGATGGTGAGAGATCATCAAGGATTCTGACTGCTCATCCACTACCATTGTATAATGTAGAATAAGTGTGCAGATTTGACTAAGTAGAAAGGATCCCACATCATAATCAATGATGAGAATTGAGACATAATAATTTTTATTATATTTTAAAAGTATGTAAAGAGGAATAAATAATGAAAGAGGATCATCAATTATTCTCAAAATATTTCTCAACGATCTCTTCTGGAGAAAATAAAGGATTCAAAAAGGAAAGATGTGGGAATATTGAAGCAGCATGAAGCTATAAAGAGGGGAAATTATCCGATATTAAAATTAATGTGGTATGAGTTGTATGATTTTGGTTATGACTATGTGTACCATCTGATATATAAATAAATAACGATATTATGAGTAAGGCATATAGGTCGACCATCTATTTTCACAAAGGGAGCATGAAGATGTATCGAAATCTCTGAGAGACCTATTAGTGGGACTATATAAAGAATGAGATCGCTGAATATACATCAACGTTATGAGTATGTCCGCATGTAAAAGATGAAAGAAAAACATATAAGGGTATGATGTAACCAATACCCACACCATCATAGAAGTGAGAGAACATTACCATAAACATTGTCACTACACATCCCAATACATCTAGAGGAAACAATGCTATATGAATTGTAGTAGATCATATTATAAATAAATATAAACTTATCCAAATTCTATATGACATGTCACTAGATCCTCTTGTATGGATATACATCAATGAAATTATAAGGCTTCCTGGAGTTCCACTATAGATTTTATCTGATCGTGATTTGAGATTCACCTCCATGTGATGGAAATGTATCCAAAATGCTATAAGATATTAGTTATACTTACATACGGTCTATCATCGTCAAATCGATGTCTAATCAATGTGGACCTATAAAAACTAGAATAAATATTTGTATAATAATATATGGCCTTAAAAGGAGGATGGTACCAACATCATCTACATGTAAAATTCTCCCACAACAACACTTTACACTCAATCATTTAATTAGATCCATATGAAGCCTTTAAGGTAAAAGATGTTGATCACTGGAATGTTGGGATAAGGTTGGCGAGCATTGGATTCCAGGACATGAAATGTTCAGTCAAATGGAGTAAAATATTAAACCCATTACACATCACATTATGGAATCCCCAATTTGAAAAAAGTTTTATGCTGAAAATCATCAATGAGAACTTGAGATTAATGTTAGATACATTTTATTCATCCACATATCTCCATGGATAATGATTATTATATTTTTTAAATAATGAAAGCTAAGTCCATGGTACATTGGCACCATCGAGATCCTTGATCGTGTCAGAGTTTTGGCCTTTTGACTATCACTTCAACCTTCAATGTCTCAAGAAGTGGATGTATTCCACTTATCTCCCTTCAGGAATTACATAATAGATCTATCACATGTATTTAATTCATAGGTGGTATATTTGGAATGTGATATCTCATATATGGAGAAAATAATTAAGATATTAGATCAAGACAGAGAGCTCTATACCCCTAGACTACTCACCTGGTCAATATACTACGGTAGAACCAAAAGTACAAAGAAACAACATGGGAGGCTGAGGAAGAGATTAAGGAGAAGTACCCACACTTATTTTCCACATAGAATGTAAAATGGAGATATTATTGCATCTGATATTTATAACTCATCCCCAGTTATGATTTATGGACTGATCCTCCAAGAAAATATTTTCATACTCCATTTGGTGGAGTTTGATTCTATATTTATCTTCGATTGGAAATATTTATAAAAATACAATATCAACATTTGGGAAAGAGATATAACATTTCCCATATAAAATCATCCTCCAATTATGTACATGGTTAATGAGGAGAATGAATCTCCTTCAAAATCATTATCCCATGCGTGGATATTAGTTCTTTATGAGGAAGCATATCTACCTCAAATGATTCTGAAAAAAGAGAGAATCATGATAGAAGAAATTCCCACAATGAGCGGCCACACTTATGTGTTCCATGAAGATATTCTTAGTCTTCCTCCTAATCATGTGATTGAGTTCTCAGTTGAAAATATTCTTGGATCTATACTTATATCAAATACACCATATAGAATATCCACAATTCATCTAGATGATTGACGAAACAGAAATTAGAGAATCTAGAATAGTTTTGTATATGCCATAGTGGTTCACCATAGGGTGCACTAGTCAACTTTATAAGATGTAGGATAGATCATTTCATAGTGTCATTTATTATATTGAGCTCACTAAATTGTTGGATCTGAATCTACGGATTATACACAAGAGGGGGGTGAATTGTGTCTTTTTCAAATTATTACAATCTCTTCAATTTGGACAAATTCTGTTCACTATGCTTTTGCACGATTAAATATGCAGCGGAAAAAGTAAAAGCATGAACACACGGATGTATAGTGGTTCGGGGAACAGAAGGCCCCTAGTCCACTCCACCAACGCTCAAATCCACGAGCTTGGCGATTTTCACTATCTGGTCCTCGTTTCCACAGACCCGTCCACAACTGAGTACAGGCAGTTGACACCTTTACAAGATTCAGGCACACACAGCCTTCCTGGTTCAAACACGAACCCACACAGCTTAGAACGAGAAGCTGATCACTCAAAAATAAAAAGGTTTCGATAAAGAAACACTTCTCCAGTTGTTCTTCACAATTGCAACAGAATGCAATTGACAGTAGATAGATCGTCGTCTTCAGAAAATAAAGATCCGTAATCAAAACAGTTCTGAGTCGATCCAGTTGCAATAGATATTACCAGAAACTTCACAACTTCAGCAGCAGTAGATTCACAACAGGTAGTCGATGTAGAACACGTGAATCTTCTATCAAAATCTTCCTTCGGTAAAAAAGGATTTTACACTTCTTCTCGATCACAGAAAAGAACGCCTTCACACAGTCTCTGTTTTCTTGCTCGTCAAAAAGATCAATCAGTACCACACACTTTCCTGTGCATATATATATCCCCGAAGTTTCCAAGATAGAACATATATTCAAATCTGAGAAAATCTTTCGCATAAATAGATCCATGAAAATCTCCTTTAGATTCGCGATATTAAATGAAATAACAGAGCCGTTGTAACTCCCCTGAAGAATCGGCATAAAAAGCTCCGTTTAAATCAAACATTAATCCGTTGTAAACCGTCTTTGATTCAGTCAAAGTCGTATTTAAGAATCAGCTCGAAATCCGCCTAATAATCCGCTTGATTAACTAATTCAAAAGGAAATATCGTCTGTCAAAAAATATCCCGACGCCAAACGTAGGGTTGATGACATGGCTCCAAACGTAGGGTTCACAAACGTAAGGTTCAGAACGTAAGGTTCAGAACGTAAGGTTGAACATACATACTTTCTCTTCAGCATTCAAACGTAGGGTTGATCATCCATACTTTGTCTTGCTTCAACTCTCCAAAGAACGTACGGTTGATTATAAAAGTAAGGTTGATGATCCATACTTTTGAGAAACAAACTCAACACTGAAAACTAACGTACGGTTTCTCTTCCATACTTTTCAACAACGAAAACGTAAGGTTCCTTCCAAACGTAATGTTCTTCTTCCATACTTTTCAACAATGTAAGGTTCATTAACCATACGTTTCAAAATAACATAAAAAGTAAACTTTTCATCCATACGTTACGTTCATCAACGTAGGGTATGAACAGTGATTCCAGTACGCGCTAAAATTGATCTCGCGCTACAGTGATTCCAGAATACGCTAAAATTGATCTCGGAATAAATGAAGTATAAAATCTCGTTATATAAAATAAATTCCTGCAAAATACTCAACGAAATAATTAGTAAATAATTAAGGGTATTTGTGAGCATCAAAATCATCATAAAGAGACAGAGTATTATTTAAAATAATCTCCCCCTTTAAAAAAACATTATTTTGATTTGTTTAAAAACAATACATTGCTCAACAATCTCCCCCTTTTTGATGATCACAAAACCCATAAAATAATAGAACTAATTTAATTGCAATCTTGATTGAAAAAAAAAAGTTTTATAAAATTTTAGAATTTTGAAAGGATTAAAACAATATTTAACTATAAAATTTCTCCCCCATAACTCTCCCATAAAAATAAAATTTCAAATAGATAAAAGATAAATGTCGTATATATCCAAAAGCTCCTATATATCCAAATTTTTTCATAGGAAACGAATGAATTTAAATGTTGTGTTTATCCAAATTCTCCCCCTTTTTGTGATATCAAAAAGAATGAAAAATTACGGATTTGAACACATTCAATATTGCACTTAACTATAAGTAAATGCTATAATTAACTGGATATGAATAAGTGAATTTTGTATACTGGCTAACTTAATCATAAATCAATAAATAACAAAACAAAAAAGATAAGAAAAGAATTTTCATTCACAAGCTATTATATAAAAACGACAGTGATATACAGAGGAATCAAGGTGTAGGGATAAGACAGGGAAAAAAGGTGTCTATCTCCTTTGAATTACGGTCTTGATCTCTGTAAACTGTTCTCTGAGCCTCTTCATCATCCCATCTCCTAACTTGATGATAAGATCCCTATTCTCCTGAGTCATATGAATATCTTCAATCAAATTAACTCTGAAAAACTCATGCATTCTTTCTTCTTTTTCAACAAAAAGAGCCAGCTTTTCTGATAACTGATTCAAAAGAATCCTAATCGGTTGCTCTCCAGATGTCAACTGATCTACCAAAAATTTCTGATTATCTAGCAAAACTGACAAAGGGGCACTATTACACTGAAGATCATGTAATCTGTCACTCATATTGCTCAGTGCTCCAGTAATTGCTTGAAATCTTCGAATCAAATCAGGTGAAGAACCTGATCCACTCACAGCACTATTTGCAACAGATTCAAATTTATTCTCCATGTAAATTTTCATCTCAGACAAATCATCTTTCGTTACCATCTCTGATTTCAACTGATCAACAGCATGCAACATATCAGTCTTAAACAAATCTACTTCCTATCTTGAAACAGTAGATTCTTTCAGCTTCTGAAACTTTAACTGCTCTAAGTTCAGAGAATTTCTGAGACTATCATTCTCAGATTCCAACTGAGAAATACGCTTGTACAACTCAACAACTTCTTCTTTTCTCGAATCAGGGGCACCCTGTGCTCTATTCTCATGTCCAGAATCAGATTGACGAAGCAGGACAAGGGGTAAAGAATCTGCATCTGATTGTTCTTTGTCCTGAAAAGGTTGATCCACTGAACTATTCTTTGAAGCCTGAAACTCTTCCACTGAAAAATCTTCCTGAAGTACTTCTGTATTAACTTCAGAAGTGTGTTCATCACGAACAGTAGTCTCTCTGACTTCTACTGAATGATCAAGAACAATATTTTCATGAACTTCTTGAGGTCGGGCCACTTCTTCACCAGGCACTGCCTCCATAAGTTGTTCTTGTGGAATTGCTTCTTCAACAGCCACAGCAGCAGTTTGAGGTTCTAGCTGAATTTCCGGTTGAGCTACTGGTTCCTCTATCGGTGCAGTCCTCTCCACAACAGCTTCTCTCACAAATGAATAAGAAATTACAGGTTCAGAAGATTTCAAGACAGGAGAGATAATTTCTTCATCAATTGACCTCTTCCTTCTAGATTGAAGTCCTTCCTGACTTCTCTCTTCCTCAACTTCCTCCATCTCAAAGCGAATTCTCCTTGCCACTGTACTAATCCTTGATTCTGCTTGTCCCTCTTTGGACTTAGCCGGTTGAGCCTGAGCACTCTCCGAGTCTTCCTCAGCTCCAACAGGTAAGAGTTTTCCTTTAATTGTGCTCCAGAAATATCCCACTTTCCTCAAAGTTCCAGCATTAAAAACATTACTGTGGTGACATTTCACCCCAGCACTTACCAATCTGATCATTCCTCTTTTAAATAAAAACAAAGAAATGAACCTTCCATATGGGAAAAAGGTCATTCTTGCTTCACTCTGACAGCAGTATCTCAGATATCTTATCATAAATCGAGGAAAATTAAACTTAATATCACTCATCAAAAGATACATTATGTTCATGTCAGGGTACAGAATTTTCTCCATCTCAGCCATCCTTGGTGCTAAACCAGTCTGAACAAACTTTACTAAGATTTTCTGATCAGGCTCCAAATCTTTAATAAACATCTTCTTTATCACTTTGGTTCCAAACAGAAAAGACATAATGTCTTCAGACTTATGTACAGAATCTCCAATATTCCGTAAATCGAAATGAAAAACTCCTTCATGAGGGCAGTTAAGAATTTGACTTATCTCTACAGATGATATGGAAAAGTCCTTATCCTCTATTTGAGCCAACAAACTGTCCTCCATATCTCCAAGGCTAAACTGAACAGTTCTAAAGAAATGTCTCATTTCTGCCTCATAAAGAAACTCAGAATTTTCACTATTAAAAGCTTGCTCAAGGCTTTGAAACGATAGCGCTTGCTTCAACAGTAAATTAGTTTCAAACAGCCATTCTAAATCGATGACTTTACCTTGCAGTATCTTCCGACCAACTACTTTAGATTTCTTTGCAGCACTGCTCTCGGCTTCATCTGGACGCTTAGTCTTTTCCATTTCAACAACGATTTCTGAAGGTTCGTAAGTTTAGGGTTTGAAGATTCAGAAAAGGGTTTTGGAGCAGAAGTGCGGTTTTAGGTTTTCGAAAGGGTTTCCGAAAAAGGTGAAAACAATTTAGAAGGTGAAACGGTTCTGACAGCCTTGATTCCCGTGTAATCACTAATCATTACTTTTATTTAAAACAAAATAAAATTACTTATAGCGGGAAACAAAAAATTAAACAGAATTCGAAAACAGAATAAGAAAAAGAGAGAAAAAAAAACTATTTAAAATTAAATAAACCTAACTCCCCCTTAATAAATTCAAACCTTGCCGTGGGAAGTGGTTTAGTGAAAATATCTGCTAATTGATTTCCTGTATTTACGAATTCTAAAAATATATCCTTTTTTAACACATGATCTCTTAAAAAGTGATGTCTTATATCAATGTGCTTAGTTCTAGAATGACTAATAGGATTTTTTGAAATATTAATTGCACTAGTATTATCACATAAAATAGGCGTATTATTGAAATTTAATCTAAAGTCCATAAGAGTGTTTTTCATCCACAACACCTGTGCACAGCAACTACCTACAGACACATATTCTGCCTCGGCTGTTGACAGGGCAACTGAGTGTTGTTTCTTACTAGACCATGATACTAAAGACTTTCCTAAAAAGTGACATGTTCCTGAAGTACTCTTCCTATCTAATCTACAGCTTCCAAAGTCAGCATCTGAATATGAAATTAAATTAAAATCAGAGGTTTTTGGATAAAGCAGAGATTGATAAATAGTACCTTTTAAATATCTAAAAATTCGTTTAACAGCAGTTAAATGAGATTCTTTGGGATTTGATTGAAATCGAGCACAAAGACATACTGAATACATTATATCTGGTCTACTAGCAGTAAGATATAACAAACTACCAATCATACCTCTATATAACTTGTTGTCCACTGATTTTCCAGTTTCATCCAAATCAAGTTTTATATTAGTACACATAGGAGTTGTAAATGTCTTGCTGTTTTCAAGCCCAAATTTCTTAAGTAAATCAGTAATGTATTTGCATTGATTTAAAACATTTCCAAAATCTTTTTGAAATATTTGAAGACCCAAAAAGAAATTTAATTCTCCCATCATACTCATTTCAAATTCTTTTTGCATTAATTCTGAAAATTCATGACAAAGAATTTTATTGGTCGATCCAAAAATTACATCATCAACATAAATTTGAACCAACAAAACATTATTTTTCACAGTTTTCTTAAAGAGTGTTGGATCTGCTAGTCCAACAGTAAAATCATTTTTCAAAAGAAAAGAACTTAGTCTTTCATACCAAGCTCTTGGTGCTTGTTTAAGGCCATAAAGAGCTTTAGTAAGTTTGAAAACGGAATCTGGTTTTTGAGAATTTTCAAAACCAGGAGGTTGCTCAACATAAACTTCCTCCATTAAATAACCATTTAAAAAGGCAGATTTAACATCCATCTGAAATAATTTAAAATTCATATAAGATGCATAGGCTAAAAGGATTCTAATGGCTTCTAACCTGGCTACAGGTGCAAAGGTCTCATCATAATCTATTCCTTCTTCTTGATTATATCCTTTAGCTACTAATCTTGCTTTATTTCTAGTTATTATCCCTTGATCATCCTGTTTATTCCTAAAGACCCATTTAGTTCCTATTACTGGATAATCATGTGGTCTTTCAACTAATTCCCAAACCTTATTTCTCTTGAACTGGTTCAATTCATCTTGCATTGCTATTACCCAGCTCTCATCATCTAAGGCTTCTTCTATGGTCTTAGGTTCTTGTTGCGATAGGAAAGCAGAGAATTCAATTATGTTTCCAAGGTTTCTTCTAGTTTGAATACCAGTCTCTAAGTCACCTATCACAGATTCTAAAGGGTGATTCTTTAAGGTTCTAGACTGTCTAGGCATTACATTCAAAGGCTCTTCAGTATCATGTTCTTCTGAACTGGACTGAATTTCTTTTATATCATTTTCAAAATCATTCTTTAAATTCTCAGGTCTCATGTTTTCATTAGAATCAGGTTCATCTATTTGTTCTATCCTTTTCTCAAAAGGATCAGATTCATCAAATTTCACATGAACTGATTCTTCAACAATCCTTGACTTTTTATTATAGACTCTATAAGCTTTGGAGGTTGCAGAATATCCTAAGAAAATACCTTTATCAGATTTTGGATCAAATTTACCAAGATTATCTTTGGTATTCAAGATGTAAACCTTGTATCCAAAAACTTTAAAGTAATTTACTTTAGGTTTTCTGTTATTCCATAGTTCATAGGGTGTCTTTTTCAAAATAGGTCTTATTAAAATTCTATTCATTATATAACAAGCTGTATTAACAGCTTCTGCCCAGAAATATATAGGTAGGCTATATTCATTTAACATAGTTCTAGCCATTTCTTGAATAGTTCTATTTCTTCTTTCTACAATCCCATTTTGTTGAGGTGTTCTTGGAGCAGAGAAGGTGTGTTTAATACCCATGTTTGAGCAAAAGGAACTAAATTCCTGGTTCGCAAATTCTCCACCATGATCACTTCTCAATGAGATTATATTAAAACCTTTTTCATTTTGAATAGATTTACAAAAACCTTCAAATAAACTAAAAGCTTCACTTTTAAATTTCAAAAAGAAAATCCAAGTAAATCTAGAATAATCATCAACTAATACATAAACATATAATTTACCAGCTAAACTTGCTACTCTTGAAGGTCCAAACAAATCCATATGGATAAGTTCTAGAGGTTTAGTTGTAGCAACTTTATTAACAGATTTGAATGATGATTTGTGTTGCTTGCCAAGCTGACATGCATCACAGAATCTGTCATTTTCAAATTTGAGACTAGGCAAATCAGAAACTAAATGTTTCTTAGATAATTTATGTAAAGAATATATATTGCAATGACCAAGTCTTCTATGCCAGATCAAGGATTCACTTATATTAGCAGTTAAGCAGTTTACTTGTTGTTTACACAAGGAATACAAATCCAAAGTATAAACATTATCAGTTCTGGGTGCTCTAAACTTAAACAGTTTATCTTTAGAAACAGTACAACTATTGTTAGTAAAATCAACAGTGTATCCATCATCACAGAGTTGAGAGATACTTATCAGATTGTGTTTTAACCCTTGTACATAAAGTACTTTGTTGATTGAGACTGTCTCTGGATCTCCAACTGTTCCAATACCAATAATCTTTCCTTTGGCATTGTCACCAAAGGTGACAAGTCCTCCTTCCTTTCGAGTAAGAGAAGAGAAATTAGCTGAAGTTCCACTCATGTGTCTTGAGCTGCCACTGTCCATATACCATATTTCTTTCTTTCTTTGGTGACCTGCTACCTGCAAAGACATTCAAACAAATTGCTTTGGTACCCATATTTTGTTGGGTCCAGGAGTGTTAGCAAGCAGTGATCTGGGTATCCAGATTTGCTTTGTTTTCTTAAAATTGATTGAATCATATAGATCGTTGGAAATATAAGCTTTCTTAATTCCACATATCTGAGGTTGTCTTAGAAAACAGTTTTTAGCTATATGACCTCTTGTTCTACAGTAGTTACAAATAACCTGTTTAGTGCTAGGAACAAAATAATTTTTGTATAACTTAGGTTTTTCTCCTTTACTTCCAATTCCAAACCTTTCCTTTTTAATTACAGTTTTTCCAAGTATCTCATTTAAGGTGTTTTATCCTTTTGTAAAAATTAATGCAGCCGTTTTATAAGATTCTACTTCATCCTGTAGAGTTTTTATTTTTGATTCAAAATTAATTTTATTTGATTCAGCAGAATTGTATTTGTCAATTAATTCCTTATGTTGTTTTAGCAAAGTATTTCTCTCATCTGAAATAGCTTTGTACAAGTTCTTTATAGATTTATATTTATTAAATAATGAGTCATACCTTTCTTCAAGCATATTGCAGTAAGCTGCAAGTTTTTTATTTGAGAGGCTTGTTTCAGAGTTTGATTCATTATTTGAGTCAGAGGAATAGTATGAGTGTACCTCATCAGTTTCAGCCATGAAACACATATTTGCTTTTAAATTGGCTTCCTCCTTCTCTGAGCATGATTCAGAAGAATTACTTGAGTCTTCAGAAACACTCCAAGTAGCTTTCATAGCTTTCTTGTCTTTCTGCTCATAATCATCTCTTTTGAAGAATTTCTTCTTCTTTGCATCTTTCAATTTTGGGCAATCTGGTCTGATTTGTCCCATCTTTTTGCATTCATAACATCTCACTTCCTTGCTATCCTTTTTAAAGGATTTCTTGAAGTCTTTCTTCTTACTATAAAACTTTCTGAATTTTCTGGCTAGCTGTGCCAGTTCTTCATCCGAATTTGAAGAATCAGAGCTTTCTGATTTAGCACTCACTTCTTTGTTCTTCATCTTTCTATCCTTTTGTTGAGAAGTCACTTTCAAAGCAGTATTTTCCCTTTTTATGTAGACTTTATGCTCATTTACCTCATCTTGCATTTCAGCTTCGTACATCATCAGTGTACCAATCAGTTCTCTCATAGTTAGATCTTTAACAGAAGTTGATTGTCTGATTGCTGCAGAGATTCCATTCCATCGAGTAGGAAGCACTCTCAGTACCTTCAACGCTTGATCAGCCTGCTTGATTGGTTCTCCTAGAGCTGTTATATTATTGACAATTTCTGTCAATCTTCCATTCATCTGAGTGATGCTCTCTCCTTCAATCATTCTGAAAGTATCGAATTTTAACTTAGCAGTTGCATATCTCATCTGTCTTACATTATCTGTTCCTTCATAAGCAACAGCTATTGTTTGCCACATTTCATATGCAGTCGGGCATTGAGATACTCTGTTAAATTCGTCTGGTCCTAGACCACAGATGATTGCATTCATAGCTTTTGAATTTATGTCATACTCAGCCTCTGTAGCAGCACTCCATGTATCGGGATTTTCAGGAATTTCATAGGGAGTCAGAATCTTTGAATAGACTCTGTAACCAAGATTTTTCAGATAAATAATCATACGTGATTTCCAGCAGCCATAATTATCTCCATTAAAGTAAGGTGCTCTGACCATTGACATTCCCTCTCTCATATCAGCCATGATACACTATGTATAATCTTTAAATACTTCTAGCTTGATAGGACTTTAGAAATAAGAAGCTCCTCCTCTGATACCAATTGTTGGATCTGAATCTACGGATTATACACAAGAGGGGGGTGAATTGTGTCTTTTTCAAATTATTACAATCTCTTCAATTTGGACAAATTCTGTTCACTATGCTTTTGCACGATTAAATATGCAGCGGAAAAAGTAAAAGCATGAACACACGGATGTATAGTGGTTCGGGGAACAGAAGGCCCCTAGTCCACTCCACCAACGCTCAAATCCACGAGCTTGGCGATTTTCACTATCTGGTCCTCGTTTCCACAGACCCGTCCACAACTGAGTACAGGCAGTTGACACCTTTACAAGATTCAGGCACACACAGCCTTCCTGGTTCAAACACGAACCCACACAGCTTAGAACGAGAAGATGATCACTCAAAAATAAAAAGGTTTCGATAAAGAAACACTTCTCCAGTTGTTCTTCACAATTGCAACAGAATGCAATTGACAGTAGATAGATCGTCGTCTTCAGAAAATAAAGATCCGTAATCAAAACAGTTCTGAGTCTATCCAGTTGCAATAGATATTACCAGAAACTTCACAACTTCAGCAGCAGTAGATTCACAACAGGTAGTCGATGTAGAACACGTGAATCTGCTATCAAAATCTTCCTTCGGTAAAAAAGGATTTTACACTTCTTCTCGATCACAGAAAAGAACGCCTTCACACAGTCTCTGTTTTCTTGCTCGTCAAAAAGATCAATCAGTACCACACACTTTCCTGTGCATATATATATCCCCGAAGTTTCCAAGATAGAACATATATTCAAATCTGAGAAAATCTTTCGCATAAATAGATCCATGAAAATCTCCTTTAGATTCGCGATATTAAATGAAATAACAGAGCCGTTGTAACTCCCCTGAAGAATCGGCATAAAAAGCTCCGTTTAAATCAAACATTAATCCGTTGTAAACCGTCTTTGATTCAGTCAAAGTCGTATTTAAGAATCAGCTCGAAATCCGCCTAATAATCCGCTTGATTAACTAATTCAAAAGGAAATATCGTCTGTCAAAAAATATCCCGACGCCAAACGTAGGGTTGATGACATGGCTCCAAACGTAGGGTTCACAAACGTAAGGTTCAGAACGTAAGGTTCAGAACGTAAGGTTGAACATACATACTTTCTCTTCAGCATTCAAACGTAGGGTTGATCATCCATACTTTGTCTTGCTTCAACTCTCCAAAGAACGTACGGTTGATTATAAAAGTAAGGTTGATGATCCATACTTTTGAGAAACAAACTCAACACTGAAAACTAACGTACGGTTTCTCTTCCATACTTTTCAACAACGAAAACGTAAGGTTCCTTCCAAACGTAATGTTCTTCTTCCATACTTTTCAACAACGTAAGGTTCATTAACCATACGTTTCAAAATAACATAAAAAGTAAACTTTTCATCCATACGTTACGTTCATCAACGCAGGGAATGAACAGTGATTCCAGTACGCGCTAAAATTGATCTCGCGCTACAGTGATTCCAGAATACGCTAAAATTGATCTCGGAATAAATGAAGTATAAAATCTCATTATATAAAATAAATTCCTGCAAAATACTCAACGAAATAATTAGTAAATAATTAAGGGTATTTGTGAGCATCAAAATCATCATAAAGAGACAGAGTATTATTTAAAATAATCTCCCCCTTTAAAAAAACATTATTTTGATTTGTTTAAAAACAATACATTGCTCAACATAAATTATTGATAAAGAACATGTATCCCCTTCCATGGAAAGATTACTTGTTCGATCAGTTATGTTTGGCTAGTTATTTCCCTATTGTGGTACTTCGGTCAGGATACCTCCAGCTAATGGAATGGAAGGAAGATATTACCCAGACTCCCTTTTGTTTGAGGTTTGAAAACTATGATTCAGAGTGGTTCCCTTTAGACTCCATAATGCTTAATAAATTTTCATGGATTTAATAAATATATGTTTTATAGATTATCTCAAAAAATTTTAGTTTTTATTAATGATAATATAATATAAACCAAGTGAAAGGAGGTTCCCAAGGATCACATGAATACTATGTTGAATAATTTGGGAATGGTAAATATTTTGAAAATTAAATTAAATATGAGTTCTGGATGAAATAAGTATCATTCTTAGGGCATGATATCTCAAGTGAAGGAATAAATGTGTGCATTTAAAGGCAATGAATATTGATGAGTGGATCAAAAAAATACCTGTAAAAGAGAGCCATAATTTCATTGGTCTAGAATATCACATTCTTTGATTTTTAAGTACATATCACAATTTTCAAACCCCCTAACCATGCTGACTCAGAAGGGACTAAAGTTTTTCTAAAATAGTCAATGTGAATACTTCTTCAAATAGGCGAATAATAAGCTTATCACTACACATGTACTCACACTTCAAAAAATGAGGAACTCATTGTAGTGTTCAATTATGAATTAAATAATAGTTTAGGCTTTTATGGATAAAAAAAATAAAGTGATATCTTACACCTCAAGGTAGTTCAATGTTCATGAGATATACTATCCCATTAATTATATGGATTTGACAGTTATGATATTAGCATTGAAAAATATTATGTCATTATCTCTATGGAAAGAAGTAAAACATATATAATAATCATATGAGACTCAGATATATATTCACACAGAAGAAGCTTAATATGCCCCAATAAATATGGTGAGAGATCATCAAGGATTCTGACTGCTCATCCACTACCATTGTATAAAGTAGAATAAGTGTGTAGATTCACTATGTAGAAAGGCTCCCACATCACAATCAATGATGATAATTGAGACATATCAAATTTTATTATATTTTAAAATTATGTACAGTGGAATCAATAAGGAAAGAGGATCATCATTTATTCTCAAAAGATTTCTCAACGATCTCTTCTAGAGAAAATAAATTATTCAAAAAGGAAAGATGTGGAAATCTTGAAGCAGCATGAAGCTATAAGGAGGGGAAATTATCCGATATTAAAATTAATGAGGTATGATATTTATGATTTTGGTCATGAATATGTGTACCATCTGATCCAGAAATAAATAAAGATATTAAGAGTAAAGCATATAGGTCGACCTTCTATTTTCACAAAGGGAGCATGAAGATGTATCTAAATCTCTGAGAGACCTATTAGTGGAACTATATAAAGAATGAGATCGCTGAATATACATAAAAGTTCTGAGTATGTCCTCAAGTAAAAGATTAACGAAAAATATATAAGGATATGATGTAACCAATAAGCACACCATCATAGAAGTGAGAGAACATTACCATAAACATTGTCACTACACATCCTAATACATCAAGAGGAAACAATGCTATATGAATTGTAGTAGATCATATTATAAAGAAATATAAAATAATCCAAATTCTATATGACTTGTCACTGGATCCTCTTGTATGGATATACATCCAAGAAATTCTAATGCTTCCTGGAGTTCCACTATAGGTTTTATCTGATCGTGATTTGAGATTCACCTCTATGTGATGGAAATTTATCCAAAATGCTATATGATATTAGTTATACTTACATATGGTTTATAATCGTCAAATTGATGTCTAATCAATTTGGAAATATAAAACACTAGAATAAATATTTGTAGAATAATATATGGCCTTAAAAGGATGATGGTACCAACATCATCTACAGGTCAAATTCTCACACAACAACACTTTGCACTCAATCATTCAATTAGATCCATATAAAGCCTTTAAGGTAAAAGATTTTGAACACATGAATGTTGGGATATGGTTGGCGAGCGTTGGATTCTAGGACATGAAATGGTCAGTCAAATGGGGTAAAATATTAAACCCATTCCACATCACATTATGGAATCCCCAATTTGAAAAATGTTTTATACTAAAAATCATCAATGAGAATTTGATATTAATGTTAGATACATTTTTTTCCTCCACATATCTCCATGGATTATGATCATTGTATTTTGTAAATAATGAAAGCTAAGTCCCCGGCACGTTGGCACCATCGAGATCCTTGATCACGTTAGAGTTTTGTCCTTTTGACTATCACTTCAACCTTCAATGTCTCAAGAAGTGGATGTATTCCACTTATCTCCCTTGAGGAATTACATAATAGATCTATCACATGTATTGAATTCATAAGTAGTATATTTGGAATGTGATATCTCATATAAGGAGCAAACAATTAAGATATTAAATCAAGACAGAGAGCTCTATACCCCCAGACTACTCACCTGGTCAATATACTACGGAAGAACCAAAAGGACAAAGAAACAACATGGGAGCCTGAGGAAGAGATTAAGGAGAAGTACCCACACTTATTCTACACATAGAATGTAACACAAAATTTTCATGGAGATATTTTATAAGGGGGAAGAATGTAACAACCTAAAATTTTATCAATGGAAATACCTTTCTTATAGTTATTTCATATTTTATAAATCACATTAAATAACCTAAAATAACACAAAAGAATCATTGAAAATTATCAATGAATGAAATAAGAGTTATTTATAGAATTAAATGAATCTATACCAATGAAATAGTAACACAACCTTTGAAATAGCATTATAGCCCTTATGAATAGTAAGTCAACCAATAAGAATATTATCCTTACCTATGAAATCATAAATAAAATTTGGGTATCTTATAAATTAAAATATCGTATAAATATATCATATTTTATGCAAATAAATATTTTGAAAATTATTAATTAATTGTTCTTATTTTATAAGTCAAGAATATATTATTACAATTTTATGATTAATTTTATTAATTAAGAATAAATATAAATTTCCTAAAATTATATCATAAATTAATATTTTTTTGTCTTATGATTATAATATAATTTAATGTTACCTTAAATAATATTTCCAATTTTTTTAAAATCAGTTATAATTTTAAAATTCAAATTTTCCATGTAAATGATGATTTTAATTAAAAAATATATTTTTCAAATTTAGAAAATTATTTTAATAAATTTTATGTCATTATTGAATCCTACACATTGATAAATGGTTAGTGAGAAATTTTGGAATTTTTCTAAAATACTAGTACTTTTAGTGAATAGAGAAAGGTGGTAGTTTATAGTATATGTTAATAAATGAATTTTTGAGTCATACTTGAGTCATAGGTGATATAAGTGACCCTTGGTTAAAACTCGTTTGAAATAATTTATTTATTTATAATTAATAATCCTCAGTATTTCTTGTTTTGTGAAAAATAATAATCAACTGAATAAATAATAAGAAAACACCCCTATCACCCACTATAAATACCACCCCTCACAACCTCTTCTCCTTAAACCTTATATGATTTTATCCTTATTTAAATTATGTCTAATACTTATCCAAAATATATACCCCATTTCTAGGATATCTTGGTCTCATTCAAACACCAAAATGCTTTCCTTAAGGAGGCTCTCAAGGTGGTGAAATTATGAAGGTATATTCATCTTTTCTTTTCTTTTATTTTCTGTTCAAGTTCATTTTTTACAATTATACCCTAACCTAACGTAATAAAAATGGAATGATAACTCTATAACATTAAATATATTGTAATTATATTTTATTTAAGGAATAATCCAACAATCATTCATTCCAATATATTTTGGATTAAAAAATATAAACAACGTCTATGATGTGTCAATTAATCACATTCATGGATGACATGTTTTCAATTTATATTACCATCCTAAAGGATGGTCATGAAAAAAAATTATGGTTAAAATAGAATAATATATGTATTATATTATGTTTATTATTCTATAAACATTACATTTACATTATATAAAATAATAGAAAAAATGAGTTTGTTGTGATCGAAGGCATGCTAAAATTAATCTAAGCGATTATCATTAACATGTTATCTAATGATTCATCCTCATATGTGGAATGTAAATAATATATATGTCCAATTAAACATATGATCGGTAAATTAATAAATTTAACTCATTGAAAATACAATAAATGACTTTAATGTCAATATAATGAATGCAATTCATGTATAAAAAATTATTGATCGGTAAATTAATAAATTTAATTTGATTATTCAGGAAATTAAGATCAAGTGCAGAACAGTTTCGGACAAGATGTAAGGGATCCTTTCTGAACCGCTATATTTCTTTCAGGTTATGTTTTATCTTTATTTTCCTAATTAAACCCTTATAAATTTTTATTTACTTCTTATTAAATATATTTTTATGTTCCAAAATCATGTATCCATATCATTTCATTATTATTTTATGAGGAAATACATGTTTTAAATATTGTCCATTCTCAATTCGTCTCGAGAAGCTATCCTAATTCGAGTGAATTCTCGATTTTTTACCCATGATCATGTTCCCAAAATCGTGAATTGTAAGCAAAAATAAATTTTCATAAATCATAAAAATTTTCATCAAAAACTATATTTCCTCAATTATAGTTTTTTAAAAATAGTTATTACCTTTCCGTTTTAAATAATCTTGATGTTTCCCTTATGTCGTATTAAAATATTTTAATTCTAATGTTTCTTAAACGAACTTTTTTCTAGTTTTCAGTTTAGTTTGACATAATTTATCATGATATATGACTATATTACCTTATTAATTTATATATATGATTTATATCTATCCATTCCGGGAACCCAATATGATATTCCCTTTTGGTATGTCGTTTAACATTATTATGATACCTAATTCTTTCCATAGGTTACCCTTAAGTTTTTGTATGATTTCTTATCTGTTATTCCTTATGTGTAAAAAATATTTAATAGAATATTATGATGGGTGTTATAAAATAAAACTTGAATGAATTGATAAATTTTTAGTCTCACAGTACTTCATGGGAAACATTCATCATGGTTAGCCTCTACTCGCCCTACTCCTAGTGAAATGAGCCTGGGCTCATGCTAAAGTAATGTTTCATGTTTTTGAAACATTACTATGATTACAAGATTATATGATTATGTTTTATATATGATATTATTCCATAGGTTGAATAATGTTTGATTCATTTTTATATCAATATGTTATTCCGTCTTACCAATGTCTTAATCATTATTTTAATGTTCATTTCCGTACTGGGTTTCATCATCCCCTTGTTCATGTATTCTCCCATGTTATCCTATGTAAATGTATGGTCTCAAAATAAGTTAGGATATCTCTATGAATATTAAATAAAATATTTTCCCATTTTGGAATCATTAGGTTTAATTATATAACTGTCCTCCCAGACACTAGAATTATGTTCCCTGGCTTCAAATTATTTTTTTAAGTATGCTTAAAATAATGTATTGACATGTGTAAAAGGATATGGTAACTATATTAAACATAAATAATTTGTTAAATTATATATTTGAAATTTTATCCAAAAATAAATATTACATAATATTGATGATGTGTGCTATATGTTTCGAGTGATCGAATATTAACAATTTTGTGTTATTCACTTCATAAATATTGGGGATTTTGGTGAAAAAATCAATGGGAATGTTTTCCCATTTCCATTATGGTATTGGTAATGAATTTATCATACACATATACTTTTTTCTCTCTTATATAACTTACTAATATAATAAGAACTAAGATACAAACTATCTGACATCTCTCTTCACACCATTCCAACAAAAATACTTTTTCAAATTTCTATACAAATTTATACATCTATGAGGAATAGACAATGATGAACTATTATATTATAATAGAAAATTTTTATCGAAATTTGGTATGGAATGAACACATACTCCTTTTATAGATGGTGTCATTCCATATTGATTGAGGTTACACTAAAAAATATTTCTAACGTTCATTTACATACATAAATTTTCTTTTTGTGCTTCTTTATTCATCATATGGGTTGATGGGTGAACATTCAGTGAAGAAGTAAAGGATTTATCCCCTTCCTTCAACATTTCTTGATCCATCCTTTTCAAATCACGAAATATTGGATATTTTTTGATCCTCATCATATATAATATGGAATGATAATTTTGGATCAAAGAATTTTCCACCATGATGTCTTTCCTAGGGTGGTAATGTATAGATTATTCATAATCATTAATCAGCTCTAACTATATTCTTTGTCACATATTAAAATATTGTCGTGTGAATTTTTAATTTATTAATCTTTAGATCAGTATAAAAATTAAACTTCTCTATATATAGATGATTAATCAGTATCATTAATGGGACAAATATATTTTCTATCTCCAAAGAAACATATAGACAATAATTATTACCAAACATCAATTATGTTGAGTCATAATCTATAATCCTTTAATTATTCACAATAACGAATTTAAATCACTTAGTGGATGCATAAAAATAGATTAAAAACCATTATACACTTTATGGTAATGTATGAATATGTTCTCTAACTAATAATATATTTTGTTCCTTGAAGCCTTACCCACACTTTATAATTAGTGGTATTTTGATCCCTTTTAAATTAAGTTGGTGATTGGATTTGACAGTCAAGAAAAATTATCCACATTCAATTGATAATATCTCATTAACCAATGAAAACTATGGATATCATTCACCAATTTAATTTGTTTCAAAAATAAATAACCTCCATATTTGATGCATCTACTAATATACCCTATATTTAGATTATATGACCAAAAAAGTAAACATTTTACCTCCAAGATGTATACATTTTAAAATTTCAATATATATTCTCCTTCCATATGGTCTAAAGTACAATTTGTAAAAAATATTCATCTATTTTCTTACACATTTTATAGATAACAATAAAATCTTTAATGATTACTACCTAATGATCATGGAAATATATAAAGTCTATATTCATTAAACCCATGTATATGGTAGGGGAATTAGTAAAACCAAATGAAATAATTATACACCCATGGTTTCAATACCATGTGTTGTATATAGTGAAATATATATCCTCTATATTTACCTCTCATATAATGGTACCCTATACAATGGTCAATCTTGTAAATGTATGTTCCTCCACATATTCAATCAAATAGTTAAAAATATGGGGTAGATGATACATTTTCATGATCATGATATTGTTCAACACCAAATAATCATTGAAAAGTCCCATAAATCAATCATTATTTTTTACAAAATGAATAGTTGATCCCCATGGTGTCACCCTTTTCTAAATGAATCCATTTTCAATGTTCTCCAAGAGTATCTTTTTTAATTCTTATAATTCAATCCATATCATTCTTTAAGAAGTGTTTGAAATAGGTGTGTCACCATTAATGAGTTCTTTGGGGATGTAAACTTCCCATTTTGGTTGAACTCTTGAAGACACTATAGGAAATACATCAAAAATATCATGGAAAATATAAATATTATTGATGTTGTGTTTTCTAAAACCACCAGTACTAATCTCTCATATTGAATAAGAACAATATATGTACAATGGAATTGATTTTTGTTGAAAGTTCATGTTTAAAATATAACTGATATACAATTGTTGGGTGGTTTAGAATAAGAAATTTAACATACCTCCATTGGAAGATAATATAGGATGTATGTGGAGAAGGAAAATCCATTACTATAACAAAACAATGTTCCACAAGTGGATGAATCAATATATTAATAGGAATCACATTCTCAAAAACATTATCTGGAGATGAATCTTATACAAGAGATGTGATCATTGTTCCATTAAGGGTCTTGCAGATTTTTTTATATATAATTGTATCATAGATTATTTATACCCATATAAAATTATTTATATTTTTATTAATGGTTGGATATAGAGAAAAATAATACATTATACATTCTAGATTGGATAGTAAGTTTACCTTTCAGTAAGAATTTATCACACCCCTCATCATAAATAGTGATACCATGATATTTATCTTTATCTGGCAGTTTAAAAGTTTTCTAACTCTGGTCATCATCATTAGACATAATATTTTTTCACTCGTTTGTATAATTCCCATTATCATTTCATATAAATAATTTGATTATTGTTGGTTCATTCTATGGATATTTTGGTCTATTGACATCATTTGTTAACTTGTTCCAACCAAATTATCAGAAAATTTCATCATGAACATCCATTACACACATATAACATTTACTAGTCCCTTAAATAGATTTTCATTCATGTTTCATAACACACATTAATCATGAGGGAATGATAATGTTCTTGTCTCCATGGTTTTTAGTGTACCATTTAAATCTATCTTTATTTATTATCAAATAGATTTAATTGATGAGAAACATCAAATATTATCTTCAACTTTGATAACATAATAATTGATTCCCTCATAGCTACTGAATTCCCTTATGGATAATTCCTTTTAAAGACATGGTTTTATGTTATTGAAGAATTGATCAACCATAATTTCAAGATGGATGATATTTATTTAAGAGTACATAAAAATTATTATAAAATTTCCCTCATAGATAACGAGAAATTCCCCATCCTTCTTCTCTTGGAAAATGAATTTATTCCTAAAATTTTATAAATAATATGAGTAAAGTACTTATTGTTAAATAAGGTCTTAAATTCATCCAACTCCATCGAGTAAATTTCATCATTTTCCCATGTACACTTGATGAGAGTGCGCCATTAATTCACTTCACCTTCGAAAGGATTGAAATCAAAAGTGAGTGTTTAATTTCATGAATAAAAAAAGGATAGAAAATATATTTTCAATGGTACTAATTCATTGGGTATCATCATTACATGGATTGTAGAGATTTTTCTGGGGTGGAAAGTTACCAATGAGGCTCATGAGCCCTATCCAGATACTACATAAAGCAGGAGAGGTAGTGTACCACCTAGATCTACCCTTGCAGTATCATTGGGTACACGATACCTTCCATGTGTCGCAGGTGATAAGATACATGAATGCCCTATCACACATCATCACTAGGAAAAGCTAGACATTAAAGATGGGGATACTTTTATGGAGTACTCGATGGTGATCAATGATTAATGGGAGAGGAACCTTTAATGGTGAGATATTCCCCTGGTGTCTGTCCAATGTCAACACAAGTATTTACAGGAGAGCATGTGGGAGTGGGGTGCTCAGAATCATGCATAGTACCCATATCATATTGATTCGACTTTTGTTTTTTCTTTTTAAGGATGTAAAGACCAATGATTGGGAGAATGTAATGTCCTAGGTTATTGCAAGATTTATTTTAAATATTATATGGAATAATTTCAATACTTGGTGGTATGAAAGAATGTGATTTTGATGCTCAGTGTGCCTAGAATAAATGATTTAGAAATTATTAATCATTAAATAGCACAAATGAGAAGTTTTACTGAAAAAGAGGAATAACTTCGAAAAGGGTTCCCTTTTCATAAATTATAGGGAACCTTTTTGTAATGCCCTGACCCCATTTATGGGAGTTAGTGCTTTATTTTAATACATTGGAATGATTACAAGGAATCAAGTCCCGAAAGACCGATCATTTTAGCAGTCTTGGAAAATAGATTTTTTACATGAACGTTATATTACATTATAGAATGACTAATAACAAAAACAACATTGTCCCATTTTGAACACATTCATTTCTCTTAGCCTATCCCTACAGGTCAACCATAAAATATTTCATCAATCCTGGAAAAATGAAAACATTGAAATGGGTGAGCTCAGATGCTCAGTAAGGATCACGATATAGCGGAAACATTCATAAATAAGAATAAATCATTAAGAAAATTTATAAGACTAAAAAAAAGCATTTTAAAAATGAAATTCAGTATAATATGGAAAAGATAAAATCAAATAATTCCATTTACTAGTTCACATGGATATTATACTAATAGAATAATCACACACAATATCAATAGTGTCATTCATAATGATGGAATACATAATTTTAGACATTAGTTTCTTTGTCAAGTCCTTGTGCCAGGACCTAGGGGCTAACTGTAACCAGAACCCAACCCAGAGAGACTCTATAACTAGACTCCAACCTGAAGAGCCTCATTAACTGGACTCTAACCCAGAGAGCCTCTGTAACCATACTCTAACCTGAAGAGCCTTTGTAACCAGACTCCAACCAAGAGGGTCTCATGTTACTGGACCCCATCCTGGAGGGCTTACTTTTACTGGTCCCCAACCTGGAACATACTATTCCAATTCATTAAACATATGAAAATGTTTAAACATAACAGAAACATTCGTATTAAAACTTTCATACGAAATGTCAATACTTTATCAATAAACCATGAATGGTATAAAAATAACACATCCATAGTCAAATATATCACAAAACCATCAATATAATATAGAATATTTTATTCATAATAAATCAACTACTAACAAGTATAAAATCCATCAATGGTTGTTGACACAGATGAAAATGATTTTTAAAACTCTATGAGAGAAATATCACTTTTTTCAGAAAATATTTAAAAGTCACACAGTTTAGAAAGGAAGAAATTTAATGAAATTTTTGAATTAGAGTGTCCCATACCACTATGAAACTTTTGAAAGGAATTATCATTTTAAATCATTAATGTCTATATAAAAAATCATTAAAACCATTTTAATAACAAGGACATAAATGAGAAAGATTTAAAATAATAAATCATCAAAGCATTTAAAATGATGTTTTATTAAAAGAGTACCTTAAAATGAAACCCTTTGAAAACAATTTTTTTCAACATGTACATGGATTATAAATATGTCCCAGTAGATACTTACATAAAAACAACCTTGGATAATAAAGATATTGTGAAATTAACCATTAAAAATTTGGTAACTTTTGAAGCACACACCCAATATAAGAAGTATCATAAAATGAAGAGGTAAATAAACATTAATTAAAGTGTATTAAAAAAATATTACAATTATGGGCAGTATATACACCACACAAAAGGAAATATTGGAAATATATCATGAATCTAATGGGAATAAGGAGTGAGATGAAAACCACATACCAATTTGGTAACTCACGAAACATAAACCCCCATGAAAAAATGATTATCCAATAGAGTTTTAAATACTCATAGATTAAATTATATTACTCAAGGAATACAATAATGGCCAGTACATACACCACACAAAATGAAATAGTTTCAATACAGTATGAATCTCACAGGAATAAGAAGTGAGATGAAATCCCCTCACCACGTTGTAATCAATCGAGTCGTATGACCAAAAGTTAATAACCATCAAATAATTCATAGAATGCCATGAATATAAAGAGAATAATAATAACATATATATAATATGTCAGTAAAAAATACACCACATTCAATTAATAAGTGGAGAACAATGGAAATCTCATGGAATTAAATGTGAGATAAGAAAACCCTTACCCCAAGTCTGACTTGTCTTGAATGTCCCTTATTCTTCCTGAACAATAAACTTAAGTTAATTTCTACTTGATTAAGAGATTTTTTAATTTTTATTATTCCTTTTATATCACTTATTGCCTTACTCTAACAATTATTTAATTATTTGAGTTCATATTGGATATTTTACAAATTTTCTGAAATTGAGTCAAAAATGAAGTTGTTATAATTACAATATTTCCATGTGGTCAACATTCCATTATCTCCCAACTGAAATAAATTATTTAGATATCATAAATATATTATATATACATTATATATATTTATTTATAAAAATACATAACATTTGGAGATAATAAATGAAATGCACCATTCATCGAGACGGTAAGCCGTATGTATGCATGAAGGCTACTTTCTTTTCTATTTTGTATTTTAATGGAATTAAAACATAATGAAACATATGTATATTATCATTCTAGTATATTATCATATATAATGTCATTAGATCCACCCTTTATACATCCCACATAAGGCATTAACAAGTCATATCACTTTGAGGGGGCGGTTCTCTGCACTTTCTAAAATGAAATTATCGTGTTTTACCCATAATAGAAACCATAAAAGAATGATATAAATGGAAAAAACAGAAGCATAAATAAAACATAGACAAATATATATCATATATAAATACAGTTCCATCTTAATGGCCACTATGAGATGTGGTAGGATATAATTGAACAATCATTGTTTCATGTGGTGTTAGTTTGTCATCCACAGAAACAATATGTTCTTTACCCATAAGATGGTGGTGTGCATAAGTGTTGTCCAAATCCTTATCATAAAAACATTATAGTATATTTTGGATACTTTTGTTGTTATAAAATAAAGGAATAAAATGATTTTAGGGGTTAGAGAAGTAAAATAAAAGAAAATAACTTAAGAGAAACTGTTACCTTTAATTTGGGTAACTCCCTTTGGTTTGAACCAAACAGACTTATTGAAGTGACTTCTGCCTAAGGTAAGGATTATAAGTGTAAGAGAGGGATCTTGACTTCTTATTTGGGCAGGTTTTGGATGATTAAAGTGGGTTGAGAGGTGTGATGAATGAGTTTGAAGTGTTGTCCTTTTATAAGGGAGAGGAGGGCCTCTTTTGGAATGTTTGAAAATGTTATTTTATTATAAACTTATCTTATTATTAATAAAGTCCAAAACTCATTAAATTTGAAGATACAATGACTCATGTTCGAAATAAAATCATTCAGAATGAATTGGACAGGTTTTGGATATTTTTTTAATATTAACAATCTAATTTATTTAAATCATTTTTTAATAATATGGATACATCATCATTATTGTGTCATAAATAATTTAATTTATATGATGTCTAAAAATTATATAAAAATAATATAATGTATGAAATATTTATAGGTTTCCAATAAATATTTATTTGAAAATATGACCTATATAACCCAATATAAAAAATATATATTCTAAAAGATATTTGTTAACGTCATTTCTGCAATTACTTTAAGTTATTTAAAATAAAGTGTCATTATCACTCTTAAGTGGAAACATGGGATCCCAAAATAGACCCAAGTATGCCCATGGTTGGTTATGACTCATTTAATAAGGGTAGGACAAGTTTTAAGGTAATTTTTATTATTATAATATTCTTTTTATCAAAAATTACCCTATTCACCTTTAATTGCAGTAAATAAAAGTCAAAAGTTACTATTCACCAAAAATTATATTTATCTTATTGAACCAAATTTTACTTACGAAGAACAAACATGTATGATTTATTTTTATAATTCAATTCACAGAAGTCGTAAAATATCATTTAAATGAAAAATTTAGTTTTTAACTACTACTAAGTGGTTTTACTATTCATCAAAAATTGACGTTTTTAAGAAATCTACCAAAACATCAGCCTAATATATATTTTATATTATTAATTCAAGAATTTTTTCTATTTTAAAAAATTCAAACATAGAAGTTGTATAAAATAATTTAAAATTAATTCTCGTTGTTAAAACAAATAGCGTGTTTTTAAGAAACAATAACTATCAAAAGATTGACACTTGTTTATGTATAATTTCAAAGTGAAATTAACTACAATTAACAACATTGGATTAAATGGAAAAACAATAATCTAATTATACATCCAAACCATTCAAATTTATAATTGATCACTAAAAATTATTCTGATTAAAAAAGTTTTTTTCTATTAAAACATAGTATTTTTAACTATTCATCAAAATATGGAAGTTATCAGAAAAGGAAAAAAATTATCCAAATTAAATTTTTATTTCCCACTTCTGAAGAAGTATTTCATTTCATTAAATTGAATATATAAAAGTTTCAAATATTGGTTTTAATAAAATTTCTCCCTTAAAAGGCGATAAAATTGCATTTTATTAAAAATACCTTTTTATGTGAAAAAAAAAGAATTTGATCTTATGCTATGTCTAAGAAACACATAATATGATTTTTAAAATTATATAGAGTATATAAGATTCAAAATTTATTTAATACTATTCATACCTTCTTTTTGAATGGTTAGTGTGGTAATTTGTGGTGCGCTCGAACTCGGTGTTGTCTGAAGCGCAAGCTATTGAATTATTTTAATGAGATAACGTAAAATGATATCTTGGGGTGTTTCACCCTCCCCTATTTCAATTAATTGAGTCCTCACATTTTGAATTTTTTCTTAGAAAAAAAATGGTTAAAAATAGAAAATTACATTTTTGGAAAACCCACATCAAGAATTGGGTTGATAAAATTTAATCTTAATAAGAGTAAAAATGAATATAAAAGCTACCACCGAATTATGATATCGATTTGGAGGAAATTTGTGGAAATTAGAGACTCATAATTGGATGAAAAACATAAAATATTTTAGGGAGTTATTGAGTTCATCAATCACAAACAAGTGTACAATTGAGAGCCTCAATGCCATCAATCTAAGATAATATAGAATATCCGTGGTTCAAAAAAACCTAAGGTATTTGGATAACATATTTTTGGTTTTAATATCCCATAACTAAATTTTAAGAATTAATTTTTTTCATATAATATATATATATATACTTGAAAAGTAGAGTTCCATCCTTAACTAATTTCTCCCACAAACTCATCTTTCACTCCAAAAGATAATAAAACTCAAAAAATTTATATTTATTCAAATGTTATAAGTTTACAGACATATAAAATGTTGAAAACTAATTTATAATACCCAAGGACATCTTGTAGGCTAGTGGTAGGTCGTAATGCCTTGTCGTACATTGATTATGGGTTTGATTCCTGCAGCTTTGTCCGACATGACGGGTTAATGCCCGACCTGTTGGTTGTTCTTTTTCTAAAACAATAGTATTATAATATTACAAAAATAATATTAATAAATACTATCCAATGTGAAAATTAATCCATTCCAACATTCATAGCTATCCAAAAAACATTTGTCCAAACTTTTAGTCCAAAATTTATACGGAAGGTAAACACAATGAAGATACTTTTTTTCCATGTAATAACATGTGAATACCATCATCATGTATTCTTTTAAAACACTGCAACACCCTGAATTACCATAAAACCTTATTGATTACATTCAAGATCCCTAATTCCTTATAGAATAATGGATATACTCTCCTATCCAAAATTTTTGTAAGATCCAATAATAATGGAATATACAAACCATTAATTAGTTTCAAGGTAGTCAAGAATATCCTATATAATTTATCGAAATCAACCATCTCTTATTCAATAATTACAACATCAGTATCAGGACCATATTAAGGTATATCTTTCCTTCAAATATTTATTTTCATTAATATTTAAATTGTTTTTGAGTCACTTTTCATAGGACCATATAATCTCAAATTCTCAATGAAATAGTACTCCATTACAATCCTTATTTATTTCCATAATTCGTATAACTAGTACATTATAGAACTATTTTATGTGGGCCTCTAAGCGGCATCTCAGAGCTCCTGCTGAGGCGACTAGGGTTTTACCTTGATCTAGCATTCCTTCCCACTCCAGCTTCCTGGTCTTGAGTCGCCTTCAACTATGTCATCTCAGCGGTGGGGCGATGGCATTGCGTGGCTGGTCGCAATACGTTAGTGTCTCTTTGAAGGGTAACGACGGAGTTGGTCTGGTCTGGGGAGGAGAGCACTTTGTTTCCTTTTTATTTTTGATGTTTTTCTGGGTTGAAGGTTTTCCCTTGGATGCTTCTAGTTGAGATCTTGATGGGATGGTTGTTCTAGGGTTTATCCCATCGACGCCTCCCTCCGGTGGTGGATTTTTTTTGGATTCTTCTTTTCTCTCTGTGATGGTTTGTGGATTCCTCTATGGCTATGTAGATGCGCTATGGGCTTCTATGGATCTTCTGTTTTAGATCTACAGGCATAAGACCGGATGCCAACATACTCTTCAAAGCATTCATGGTTTTGTTCTCGGCAGATCAATGTTGTCATGTGGTGGCTTCTCAGCGTTTGAAGGTTGTCAACTGTGTGGTTGAGTGCTTTGATGGTCTATTAAGGTCTTCATCAGCAGTTAGGGTGGTGACTTTGGATGTTTTCCTTGGTTGATTTCATGGTGTCTCTACGATGTTCATGAATCACTGCAATTGTTTTCTTTTCAGGTTAATTTGGTTCGAGATGTGATTTAGATGCGTTTTATTTTTGGAATTCGTGATTCGGTGCAGATCTGGTGGTTTGTTAGATCCTCCTTGAACCCAGTGATGTTGTTGGATTTTTCTGTGGAGCGGATGTTTTTTTTCTCCGGTGATGATCATCGACGGTTTTTTCCCGGCTCTCTACTCCGGTGGAATTATCGTTTTCGGTGGCCTACTCCAATGGGATGGTGGTGACACACGATGTCAATGGTGAAAATCGAGGTGGAAGCGTGGAGTGAGGCGTTGGTTTGGTCATGATTTCGATTTAAGTTTGAATTTTGTAATTTTAATGGTAATCTTTAAGTTTCGGTACCGTGCTGTGGATCTGTTTGAACTTGGAAATTTTGTTTGTAAGGTCACTGGTTACCCTCTAATCGGATTTTTTTAGAAAATTTTAAATAATGGATTTGGTATATAACTAGTACATCGTTGATACAACTCTAAAATGAAATAATTCATAAATATCAACATAAGAACACTATTCATTCCTCTTCATCTGTAGTAGTATCATAACTTTATTATTATCCAAAAGAATCATTTGGGGCATACTCTGATGATTTAGACATTGATTCACGTTGTGTCCTAACTCCTTGTAGGTGAAACATTGTACATTTGAAACATTTTTCTCACCCTTGCAATCACGTACTTGTTGTCCTTTTCATCCACACTTATAACCAACAGCCATTCCCTTCAAGCATTTCCCAATGTGATTCTTTCCATAGTTATCACATATGGGAAAACCCTTATTTCCCTTATTCCTTTGATCAATATTTCTCTCAACCATATTTTTCTTCTCCGGCATCCCTTCAAAGCAATTGGACTCAGAAAATTATTTACTTATCTTATTGACACATGATATTATTTCTTCATATGATGATAATACATGGGAGACTATTTCATTTCAAAATATTGTCTTAACACCATGAAATATATGATCCTTCTTACTCTTTGGATCTTATGTATTGCCCGAGGTCTCATTCAATTAATTGGGCGCCATTTCTAAACAATGGAATACACTAGGTTAGTTTATGAATCACAATAAATAATTCCAAACTTATAAAATAGTTAACAAAAATTTAATGATTCATGGATATAATCCATAATCATAAATATGTTTTTGTTGAGGAGGTAAATACCCATAATCCCTTCATGGTTGTTTGTAATGAAAATGAGAATTATCCTAAGCATATCCCTTGGGTGTGTCGTAACCAAGAGTGCAGCAAGGCCCCTTATTGTGCACCAGTTATCATTCGAGTCTAGATCAAAGCGATGTTTTTGGGGTTAACCCCTAGGTAAATCTGTGCTAGAGCCACCTCTACCTGCGCGTATCCATACAGGGATGTATTTCTTGGAAAACTAAAAAAATCCCTACAGTTCCAAAATTTTAGGATGTTATTATATACTAATCCTCAAAGTCAATATTAGGGTAATGTTCTCAAATTATATTTTATCTAAATATATTTCCATGCTTGTTTCTAAACTTCCTCTGATACCATTTGTAACGTATCAACCCTATTTATGGGAGTCGGGGCATTATTTTAATACATTGGCTTGATTTCATGGAATAATGTCTAGAAAGACTAATCAGTTTAGCAGTCTTGTAAAATAGATTACATACTCGAACGTTACATTTAATTGAAAAATTACTAATAACAACAAAAAAATTGTACCCTTTTGAACACATTCATATCCCTTAGCCTATCCCTATAGGTCAATAATAAAATACTTCTTCAATACTGGGAAAAAATTAAACATAGAAAGTGTTGAGCTCAGATGCTCAGTAAAGATAACAATATAGTGGAAGCATTTATAAATAAGAATAAAACATTAAGGCAATGTATAAAACTAAAACAAAATACTTTTAAAATTTAAATTCTGAAAAATATACCATATATAAAATCAAATAATGAAATTTTCTTGTTCACATGGATATTCTACTAGTTGAATAATCAAATTCAATATCAATAACCACTTTCTTAATGATTGAATGCATAATTCTATATATAAATTTCTTTGTCGAGGCCTTGTGCCTGGACCTGGGGGATAACTGTAATTGAACCCCAACCCGGAGAGCCTCTATAAATAGACTCCAACCCTGAGAGCCTCTATAACCGGGCTCTAACCCGTAGAGCCTCTATAACTAGTCTCCAACCTGGAGACCCTCTGTAACTGGACTCCAACATGGAGAGTCTGCTGTAACTGGACCCCAACCCGGAGGTCTTACTCTTACCAGTCCCTAACCCGGAACATACTAGTCCAATGCATCCCCCATATGAAAAGGTTTAAACATAACATAAACATTTGTATTAAAAATAACATACGAAATGACAATACAATATCCATAAATCATGAATGGTCTAAAAATTACACACCCACAGTCAAACATATCACAAAACCATCAATACAATATAGAATATTTGTATAATAATAAATCAACTACAAACATGTTTAAAATCCATCAAAGGATGTTGAAATTGTTAAAAATGATTTGTAAAACTCTTTGAGAGAAATATCCATTTTTCATGAAAACATTTAAAAGTTGAAAAATTTATAAAGGATGAAATTTAAAGAAATTTGTGACTCAAAGTGTCCTAGACATCTTTGAAACATTTGAAAGCAATTAACATTGTAAATAATTCATGTCTGTATAAGTAAATCCTTAAAAACATTTTAAAAACATCGACATTAATGAGAAAGTTTTAGAATAATAAATCATTAAAATAGTTAAAATGATGTCATTTAAAAAGAGTACCTTAAAATAATCCCATAGAGAACACTTTTATGCAAAATGAACATAAATAATAAATATGGCCCAGTTGATACTTATGTAAAAACAACCTCAGATAATAAAGACATGAAAGAAGTATCATACAATGAAGATGTAAATACACAAAAATTAAAGTGTATGTCACAAAGAATACAATTATGGTCTATACATACACCACACAAAAGGAAATAGTTGCAATATAGCATGGATCTCACAGGAATATGGAGTGAGATGAAAATCGCTTACCAATTTGGTAACTCACGAAATATCCACCCCATGAAAGAAGGATTATTCAATGGAGTTTTAAATAGCCCTAGATTAAATTATATTATACCAGAAATACAATAATTGATAGTACATACACCTCACAAATTCAAATAGTGGAAATACAGTGTGAATCTCACGGGAATAAGAAGTGAGATGAAATCCTCTTACCACATTGTAATCAATCGAGTCATATGACCAAAAGTTAATAACCACAAAGTAATTTATAGAGTAACATCAATATAAATAGAATCATGAAAAAATATATATCAAATTTTAGTACATAATACACCACATTAAATTATTATGTGTCGAACAACGGAAATCTAACGGATTTAAATGTGAGATAAGAAACCCCTTACCTGAAGTATGTCTTGTCTTGTATGTTCCCTATTCTTCTGGAATAATTAACATAAGTTAATTTATACTTTATTAAGAAAATTTTTAAATTTTATTATTCCTTTTATATCACTTATTTCCTTTCTATTACAATTAGTTAATTATTTGAGTTCATATTGGATATTTTATCGATGTTCAGAACTTCAGTCAAAAATGGACTTGTTATAATTAAACGTTTTCCATGTAGTCAAAAGTAAATTATCTCCAGAATGATAAAAGTGATTTAGATAACATATATATTTTATATATCAAGTATATATATGTATTTATAATAATACATTACATTTGGAGATATGAAATGAAATGCACCGTTCATGGAGAGGGTAAGCCTTATGTATGCATGTACACTAGATACATTTCTATTTTGTATTTTAATTGAATTAAAACATAATTATATAAAGGTATATTATCATTCCAGTGAAATATCATATATAATATCATAAAATCCATCCTTTATACATCCCACATAAGGCATTAACGAGTCATATCACTTTGAGGGGGTGGTTGTCCGCACTTCCTCAAATGAAATTATCTAGTTTAACCCATAATGGAAACCATAATGGAATGATATAAATATAAAATACAGAAGCATAAATAAAACATAAATATAATATATATCATATATAAATATGGTTCCATATTAATGGACATCGTGATATGTGGTAGGATATAATTGAACAATCATCATTTCGTGATGCGTTAGTTTGTCATCCACAGAAACAATATGTTCTTTACCCATTAGATGGAGTTGTGGGTATTTTTAGTTCAAATACTTCTCATAAAAACATTCTAGTATATTTTGGATACTGTTTTTGTTTTAAAATAATGTAATAAAATTATTTTAGGGGTTGGAGAAGTAAAATAAAATAAATGGAGTTAAGGGAAACCATTACCATTATTTTGTGTAACTCCCTTTGGTTTGAACCAAAAGGACTTCTGGAAGTGACTTCTTCCTAAGTTCAGGCTTTTAAGTGGAAGAAAAGGATTTTGAGAGCTTATTTGGTCAGGGTTTGGATGAGCCAAGGGGCATGAGAGGTGTAAGGAATGAGTTATAAGTGGTGTCCTTTTATAAGGGAGAGGAGGGGCTCTTTTATAATGTTTTAAAATGTTATTTTATTATAAATTTATATTCAGTTTAAAAAAGTTCTAAAACTCATTAAATTAGAAGATGTGATGACTCACGTCTGATGTAAAATCATCTAATAAGAATTGGATAGGTTTTGGATATTTTTTAATATTAATAATCTTATTTATTTAAATCATTTTTTAATGAGATGAATAATTCATCATTATTGTGTCATAAATAATTTATTTTATTTTATGTCTAAAAATTATAAACAAAATACCATAATATAGTAAATATTTATATGTTTCCAATGAATGTTTATAATAGAAAATATGACTTTATATAACCCAATGTAAAAAATTTATATAATAAAAGATAGCTATTAATGTCATTTTTGCCTTTACATTATGTTAATTAAAATAAACTATCATTATCATTATTAATTAGATCCATGGGATCCTAAAATAAACCCAGGGATTCCCATGGTTGGATATGAGTATTCCAATAAGGTTAGGATAACTGTTAAGGTAATTTTTTATTATTGTAATATTCTTTTGTCCTTAAATTACCCTATTTTCCTTTAATTGTGGTAAATAAATTCCAAAGTAACTATTCCCCAAAAAAATATTTTTATCTTATTGAACCTCATTTTACATGATAATAACAACCATGCATGTATGATTTTCTAAATTCAATTCATAGAAATGGTAAATTTTCATTTAAATGAAAAAGTCAGTTTTTTAATTACTACTAAGTGGTTTTAATATTCATCAAAACATGAATTTTTTCAGAAAAATACCACAAATTCAGCCTAAGATATATTTGTTATTCCGAATTCAAAAATTATGTATATTTTACCAAATTCATGACATATAAGTTGTGTTAATTAATTTAAAATTAATTCCCCGTTGTCAAAACAAATAGCGTGTTTTTAAAAAATTGTAACTATCAAAAGATTGACACTAGTTTATGTATAATTTCAAAGTGAAATTAACTCCAATGAACAAAATTGGATTAAATGGTAAAACTAAAAACTAATTATACTTCAAAACCATTCAAATGTATAGTTGATCACTATAAATCATTCTATTTAACAAAGTTATTTTCAATTAAAACAAAGTATTTTTCACTATTCATCAAAATATGAAAGTTATCATAAAATTACCAAAAATTTACCCAAACTAAATTTTTATGTCCCACATCTAAAGAAGAATTTAATTCCAATAATTTGAATATATAAAAGTGTCAAATATTGGTTTTAAAAAAATATTCGCCATTAAAATGTGATAAAATTGAATTTTTTGAAAAATACTTTTCTATCTAAAAAATGGATTTTGTCTTATACTATGTCTAAGAAACATATAATATGAATGTTGAAATTATAATGAGTATATATAAGATTAAAAATGTATTTAATACTATTCATAACCACTTTTTGAATGGTTAGTGTGGTAAGTTGCGGTACGCTCGAACTCGGTGTTGTCTTTTGAGTAAGCTATTGAATTACCTTAATAAGATATAATACTATGAAATCTTGGGGTGTTATACTTTGACCTCATTCAATAAACTGCATCCTTTCAATTTGAAATTATTAGAAAATAAGTGGTTAGAAATAGAAAATTAACTTTGTGGAAAACCCACATCATAAATTGGGATGATAAAATTTATTCTTAATAAGAGTGAAAAGGAATGAAAATGTTACCACCAAATTAAGATATCGATTAGAAGAACATAGGTGGAAATTATAGGAGCATAACTGGAGGAAAAACGTAAAAAAAATTAGGGATTGATTGAAGTTAGAAATCACAAACAAGTGTACAATTGAGATCCTCAAAACCATTAATCTAAGATGATTTAGAATATCCTCAGTTCAACAAAACCTAAGGTATTAGGATAACATATTTTTAGTTTTAATATCCCTTACCTAATGTTAAAGAATTAATTTTCTCATAGAATAATATATATATATATATATATATATAATACTTGACAAGTGGAGTTCCATCCTTAACTAATTTCTACCACAAACTCATCATTCACTCCAAAAGATAATAGAACTCCAAAATATTATATTTATTTTAATGTTATAAGGTTCCAAACATATAAGATTAAGAAAACTAATTTATAATGACTAGAGACATCATGTAGGCTAGTGGTAGGTCGTAAAGCCTTATCATACTTTGGTTGTGGGTTCGATTCCTTCAGCTTTGTCTGACGCGACGAGTTATCGCCCAACCTACAGGTTGTAATTTTTTCTAAAACTATATTATTATAATATTACAAAAATAATATTAATAAGTATGATCCAAAGTTAAACATAATTCATTACAACCTTCATATCTATCTAAAATACATCTATCCAAACTCACAGTCCAAAATTAATAAGGAAGGTAAACTCAATGAAGATACATTTTTCAATGTAATAACATGTGATTACCATCATCATGTGTTTTTTTGAAATTCGTTAACACCCTGAATTACTATAAAAACTTATTGATTACATTGATGCTCCCTTATTCCTTATAGAATACTGGATATACTCCTACTATCAACAAATGTTTTAATCTCCAACAATGATGGAATATACAAACCATTAATTAGTTCTAAGGTATTCATGAATATACTATATAATTTATCCAAATAAACCATCTATTATTCTTAAATTACAACCTCAGTATCAGGATCATATTAAATTTTATCTTTCCTCCAAACATGTATTTAGCATAATGTTTAACATTTTGTTGAGTCACTTTTCTTAGGACCATATAGTCTGAAATTCAAAATGAAGTAGTAATACAGTAAAATCCTTATTTATTTCCATAGATCATATTACCAGTACATCGTTGATACAACACTCAAATGAAATAATTCTTTAATTACAACATAATAACACTAGTCATTCCTCTTCATCTGTGGTAGTATCCTGACATGATTATTATCCAAAAGCATCATTTGGGGAGTACTCTGAGGATTTAGACTTTGATTCGCGCAGTTTCCCAACTCCTTGCATGTGAAACATTGTACATTTGAAAACGTTCTCTCACTTTTGGAATCACGTACTTGGTGTCTTTTTCCTCTAAACATATAACAAACTACCATTCCCTTCAATAATTTTACCAAGTTGATTCTTTAAACAATTATCACATATGGAAAAACCCTTATTTCCCTTATTCCCTTTATTCATCTTTCTCTCTAACATCTTTTCCTTCTCTGGCTTCCCTTCAAAGAAATATGACTCATAAAATTCCTTACATATCTTTTTAACACATGATTCTATTTATTCATATGATAAGAATACGTGGGAGACTATTTGATTTAGAAATATTGTCTTAACACCATGAATGATATGATATTTCTTACACTTTGGATAATTCATATTGCTGGAGGTCTCATTCCATTTATTGTGCGACATTTCTAAACAATGGAATACACTAGGTTAGTTTATGAATTGCAATGAATAATTACAAAAATGAAAAATAGTTAACATAAATTGAACAGTTCATGGATATAATCTACAATCATAAAAATGTTTTCTTTTAGATGTTATATACTCATAAACCATTTATAGCGGTTTGTATCGAAAATGAGAATTATCCTAAGAATATCCCTCGGGAGTGTCGTAACAAAGAGTGCAGAAAGGCCCGTAATAGTGCACCAGTTCTCGTTCGAGTCTATCTCAAAGCAGTGTTTTTGGGTTTAACCCTTAGGTACATCTGTGCCAGAGCCGCCTCAACCTACTCGTATCTAGACAGGGGTGTATTGCTTGTAAAACTCACAAAATCTCTACAGTTCCAAAATTCTAGGAAGTTCGTATATACTAATCCTCAAAGTAAATCTTATTATAATGTTCTCTAATTAGATTTTATCTAAATATATTTCCTAGGTTGTTGCTAAACTTCCTATGATACCAACTATAACGCCCCAACCCCATTAATCAGAGTTAGTGAATTATTTTAATACATTAGAATGATTACAAGGAATCAAGTCCCGAAATACGAATCATTTTAGCAATCTTGGAAAATAGATTACATTCCTAAATGTTACATTACATTATAAAATGACTAATACCAATAACAAAATTTTCCTCTTTTGAACACATTCATATCTCTTAGCCTATCCCTGCAGGTCAGCCATAAAATACTTCTTCCATTATGGAAAAAAATTAAAAATAGAAAGGGGTGAGCTCAGATGCTTAGTAAGGATAAAAATAAAGCGGAAACATTCATAAATAAGCACAAACCATTAAGGAAATGTATAATACTAAAACAAAATAGTTTTAAACTTGAAATTCCACATAATATGGCATAGATAAAATCAAATAATGTCATTTACTTGTTCACATGGATATTCTAATAGTTGAATAATCACATGTAATATCAATAGCCACTTTCATAATGATTGAATGAATTATTTTAGACATTAATTTCTCTGTAAAGGCCTCGTGCCAGCACCTAGGGGATAACTTTAATCGGACCCCAAATGAGAGAGCCTCTATAACCAGACTCCAACCCAGGGAGCCTCTGTAACCGGACTCAACCCGTAGAGCCTCTGTAACTAGACTCCAACCTAAAGAGCCTCTGTAACTTGACTCCAACCCAGAGATTCTGTTTTAACCGGACCCCAACCTGGAGAGATTACATTTTCCAGTCCACAAATCCGATCATACTAGTCCATTCCATTCCTCATGTGAAAAGATTTAAACATAACCTAAACATGCATATTAAAACTAGCATACTAAATTTCAATACATTATCCATAAACCATGAATGGTATAAAAATAACACACGCATAGTCTAACATATCACAAAACCATCAATACAATATGGAATATTTGTATCATAATAAATCAACTTCAAACAATTTTAAAATCCATCAAAGGATGTTGTCATTGATGAAAATGATTTGTAAAACTCTTTGAAAAAAATATCCCTTTTCATGAAAAAATTTAAAAGTTTCCCAATTTATAAAGGAATAAATATAAAGAAATTTTTAAATAAAATTGTCACATACCACTTTGAAAATTTCGAAAGGAATTAACATTTTAAGACATTCATGTCTATATAAATAAATCCATAAAACCATTTTAAAAACATGGACATGAATGGGAATGTTTTAGAAGAATAAATCTTTAAAACATGTAAAATTATGTTTTATAAAAAGACTACATTAAATATAATCCCATTGAAAACACTTTTATGCAACATGGACATGGATAATAAATATGTCCCCGTTGATACTTATATAAAAACAAACTCAGATAATAAATAGATTGTGAAATTAACTTTTTACAATTTGGAAACATACGAAATATACATCCCATGAAAGAAGTATCATACAATGAAGATGTAAATACGCATAAATTAAATTTTATTTCAAAAATAATACAATTATGGGCTGTAAATACCCCACACAAAAGGAAATAGTGGCAATAGAGCATCAATCTCACGTGAATAACGAGTGATATGAAAACCCCTTACCAATTTGGTAACTCACGAAACATACACCCCATGAAAGAAGGATTACTCAATGGAGTTGTAAATACCCATAGATTAAATTATATTATACATGGAATACAATAATGGAATGTATATACACCACATAAAAGGAAATTGTGGCAATATAGTGTGAATATCACAGGAATAAGAAGTGAGATGAAATCCCCTTACTACGTTGTAATCAATCGAGTTGTATGGCCAAAAGTTAATAACCACAAAATAATTCATAGAATACAAAGAATATAAAATGAACCATGATTATATATATATATATATATATATATATATATATATATATCAAATTTCGTTACACAATAAACCACATGCAATAAATACTTGGCAAACAATGGAAATCTCAAGGAATTAAATGTGAGATAAGTAACCCCTTACCTCAAGTCCGACATGTCTTGTATGTTCCTTTTTCATCCTAAATAATAAACTTAAGCTAATTTACACTTGATTAAGAACATTTTTAATGTTTTTTATTCCTCTTATATCACTTATTACCTTGCTATATCAATTAGTTAATTATTTGAGTTAATATTGTATATTTTATCGATGATCGGAACTTGAGTCAAAAATGAACTTGTTATAATTACAATTTTTCCATGTGGTCAAAATTCCATTATCTATGGAATGATGTAAATGATTTAGATATCATATATATATATATATATTATATCCAGTATATATATTTATTTATAATAATACATAACATTTGGAGATAATAAATGAAATGCACCGTTCATGGAGACGGTAAGTCATACGTACAAATGAACGCTACTTTCAATTCTATTTTATATTTAAATAGAATTAAAACATAATGATATATAGGAATATTATAATTCAATTATAATATCATATATAATATCAATAACTCCATCCTTTATATGTCCCACATAAGGCACTAACGAGTCATATCTCTTTGAGGGGGCAATAGTCCGCACTTCCTCAAATGAAATTATCGCATTTTACCCATAACTGAAACCATAAATGAGTGATATAAATGGAAAATATAGAAGCATAAATAAAACATAAAAATAATATATATCATATATAAAAACACTTACATCTTAATGGCCACCATGATAGGCAGAAGGATATAATTGAACAATCATCGTTTTGTGAGGCGGTAGTTTTCTATCCACAGAAACAATATCCTCTTTACCCATTTGATGGAGGTCTTTGTAAATATAGCTCAAAAACATCTCATAAAAACATCCTAGTATATTTAGGATACTTTTTTTATAAAATAATGTAATAAAAAGAGTTTAGGGGTTGGATAAGTAAAATAAAAGAAAATAATTTAAGGGAAACCATTATCATTAATTTGGGTAACTCCCTTTGGTTTGAACCTAACAGACCTCTGGAAGTGACGTTTTCCTAAATTAACGCTTCTAAGTGGAATATGGGGATATTGAGTGCGTATTTGGGCATGTGTTGGCCGAGCCATGGGGCTTGAGAGGTGTGAGGAATTATTTATATAGGGTGTCCTTTAATAAGGGAGAGAAGGGCTCTTTTGGAATGTTTGAAAAGTTTATTTTATTATAAACATTTCTTTGTTGTTAAAGGGTCCAAAACAAATTTAATTAAAATCTAAGATGAATAATGTTTGAAATAAAATCATCCAATATTAATTTCACTGGTTTTTGATATTTTTTTAATATTATTAATCTTATTTATCTGAATCATTTATTAATGAGGGGAAATATGCATCATTATTGTGTCATAAATAATGTAATTTATTTGATGTCTAAACATTATAAAAAAATACCATAATTTATTAATATTTTTTCTATTTCTAATTAATATTTATAGTAGAAAATATGGCTCATATTACCCCATGTAAAAATTTATATACTAAAAGATATTTGTTAATGTCATTTTTGTCTTTACATTAAGTTAATTAAAATAAAGTGTTATTATCACTCTTATGTTGTTACATGAGAACCCAAAATTGACCCAAGGATTCCCATGGTCAGCTATTACACATAAAATAATGTTAGGATAAGAGTTATGGTAATTTTGTATTATTATCATATTCTTTTTACCTTAAATTACTCTATTTACCTTTAACCGCAGTAAATAAAAGTCAAAAGTTAGCACTCATCCAAAATTATTTTTATCATATTGAACCAAATTTTACTTACTAATAACAACAATGTATGTCTGATTTTTGAAATTCAATTCACCAAAGTGGTAAAATATCATTTAAATTAAAAAGTCATTTTTTAACTACTACAAAGTGGTTTTACTATTCATCAAACATTGAAGTTTTTCAAAAAAATACCAAAAATTCATCCTAAGATATATTTGATATTCTGAATTCAAAAATTATGTCTATTTTAAAAAATAAAAAAAATAAAAGTTGTATATAATTAATTTAAAATTAATTCTTATTCTCAAAACAAATAGTGTGTTTTTAAGAAACAATAAATATCAAAAGATTGACATGGGTTTATGTATAATTTCAAAGTGAAATTAATATCAATGACCAAAATTGGATTAAATATTAAAAATATAATTTAATTATACTTCTAAACCATTGAATTGTATAATTGGAAACTATAAATTATTATGATTAAACAAATTGTTTTCAATTAAAACATAGTATTCTTCACTATTTATCAAAATATAAAAGTTATCATAAAAGTAAAAAAAATTTATCCAAACTAAAGTTTTATGTCCCGCTTCTAAAGAATAATTTAATTTCATTTAATTGAATATATAAAAGTGTCAAATATAGTTTTTTAAAAATGTTTTCCATTAAAAGGAGTTAAAATTTCTTTTTTTGAAAAATACTTCTTTTAATTGAAATAATGAATTTGTTCTTATACTATGTCTAAGAAACACATAATATTAATGTTAAAATTATATAGAGTATATAAGATTAAAAATGAAGTTAATTCTATTCATAACCTCTTTTTGAATGGTTAGTGTGGTAAGTTGGGGTGTGCTCGAACTTGGGGTTGTGTGCAGCACATGCTTTTGAATTACTTTAATGAGATAACGTACTAAGAAATCATTGGGTGTTAATCTTTTCTTTCATTGCAGAGAGTTTTCCCTTTGTGATACCTAACATTGGTTGGCAAAAGTCAACTATGAAAAGTAGTTTTTGAACATAATGAGAATAAAAATATTTAAATAAAGATATTTTAATTCGATTCCATGATGTTTCTTTTAGATTAAACTTTTAAGTAGGGATCCATAGTTTGGAACATAACCCTGAAATTACCTAAAGGATTTGGATATAGCCTTGGTGAAATATCTCAACAAACGATGATGGTATTGCAGATCTGAGATTGACATACGTTTTTTTGATGGATCTCACCAACAAAAACCATGTGATGATACATCGTATTTAGGGAAGGATCCGAACCTAAGGTAGTTCATTGTTCAATGATTTTCTTTTCCTATTACTAGAGTAAATGATGAATGTGTATTAACAAACCAACAGGTTGGCCAACCGTTCGACCATTCTTGTGGGATGGGCATACTTGTGTGAAATCATTAGGTGTTTCATTTTATTTATTTTGGTTTCATTATTATTCGTTCTAGAGAGAATGTATTGAAGTCGATAAAAAATAGGTTAAGGTTAATTTCTCATGTCATTAATTGTGCTTTTCTTACCCCAATCTTAGTTTTCTTCACCATTGGACCCTCGTGGTCGCAACACGACATACCGTGAGTCTCAAAAAATGATCAGAACCCTAAAGTGATGAAAAGAGGAATCAGATCACAGTGCAGTGTAGAACATGACCTATGGGTCACAAGAGTGAATTCCTTTCTAAAATGGAGCACATACGAAAAATTGGTGGCCTACAAAAGTTGGGCCGCTGGTAGCCAGTGGTGTTGGCCGACACAGGTAGTGACCATTGGTGGCAAGACCACATGGAATGTAGCCTGTACATAGAGAAGGGGGACACAACGGTGGTGAGGTCATTGATTGGTGGAGCACAACAGGTGCAGACAGACGTGGCGGGTCAGCCACTTGGGACTCAGTGCAGCAACACAGGGACCATAGGGGCACGATTCCAACGAGGCCCAATTGCTTATGGGCCGGACCATGGGAACCATGCTTCCCAAGGTGGCCCAATGTTCCTTGAAAGACTAACCAGGCCCAACGGGTCTAGCCAAACATGGCCTAGAAGACTGGGTCGGGTTGGGTCTATCGGTAGGTTGGGCTATGTTTGGCAGGTCATATTAGACCTGAACCAGGCCTAGGATGGATCTTTTTACAAAAACAATCAAAATATTCAAATAGAGGGTCTGTTTATTATGAAGTTAGTGGTGTTGGGACTATTTTGAGGAGATGGTCCTTTTTGAATTAGTGGTTTCTCTTATGTATATTATATTTCCAGTGAAATAGGATATTTACATGGGATGTACTATGGGTCATGTGAAATGAAAAGTGCGACTATTAATCACCGTTAACCTTCTTTTTCTATGTTAATTGATTCCCTCATCCATCATATATTATATTAGTTTCATTAAGGTTCATTTCCATTATCATTTCCCAGATGGATTTTCAGTTTTATTCCCTACTCACAAGATTATGATCTACTCAGTATGACTTCTAGGATAGTGTTGTTCAAATACCTTGAGAGGCCAAAAGTATATAATTTATTCCTTCTTCATTACCTAGGTATAGTCATCTGTATTAACATGACCAAATTCACTCTGTTTCGATACTCTATATAGCAGGTTAATCGAGATCAAGTCATTGTTATCACCCTATGGCCCTGTCTATGATCCTCCAGTGATGTATTGAATCTCTCTTCAGATCATTCCACATATCTCTCAAGATGTTTTCTAACAAAAATTTCTTCTTTGATGTATGCCAGCAGAGCTATCGGACATAGGGTTGTGTTATCCCAAAAAAATTTCATTGTGTAATATTCATGATGAATTTCTAGTTGTGGTATGTGTTAGTAATTACATACCCTGGACAGTGTGTTATGATTTTAGTATATCTAGATGTTGTTGTTATAAGTTTTATCCATATATTATTGTAAATATAATTGTATATTTTCCTTGTCTTTTTCATAGTCGTTTCAAGGTGTCTTACTGAGTGTAGGTATACTCATACCTATATGGTCTTTACCCATATGTTTGGTGTCTTGTGTAAACTAGTGATATTTTAATAGAGTCTATGTAGGACCAAGACCGAATGGAGCATTGTGAGATCTGAGAGACCGTGATGTTCTTATGGCTTCAAATAGTATCCCTAGTAACTTGCCCTCAAGATGGAATGGGTATGTTTTCACTTGGATGAATTCAGAATCTTATCTAAAAACAATTTTTGGTGTTGTTATATTCTATCACTGTTTAATTTCTATCACTTTCACTATTTTACTCTAGTTGGGTTATAGTGGTATGCATGCATTTGTTAGTGTTTTTTAATTTTTAGCATTGTCGTTTTGGGGAAGTATGTGTGCATATAGGTACTATAGAAATGCATATAATGTTAGTGATTTTCCATATCAGTGATAGTCACAATCCCCTAGAATATTGGAGGTGTGATTGGGGAGTCCTGACATGGTCCCAACAAGGATGGGTCGTGAAAAAGTTGATCAATGAAGAGGTAACATCCTTAACTGACTGGTTTATTTTATTTCGTCTTCTACCTTAATCAAATTTTAATAAAAATTTATGATATAACAACATTTGTATATTCATATACTGATATATTTTTATGTAATTTTATATGACTTAAAACCATTTCCTCCTCCCTCAAATGGGAAAAAATGGTAGTCTTGTGTGTGGTCTACTACTACCCAGTGTACTGACAAAATTCATTTTTCATGAACGCTTCTCAAAGATATATAAAATGTTGTATATAATTATTATATATGATATTTATGATACAATTATACTTTTATAGTTTTAATATCACATATATATTCTTGCATAACATTCCTTATAGAATGGGATAATGCCGACCTTTTATGCGATGGAATACAGACAAGCGATTCGATTTGATTATTATTTTTTACTTTGTTTTACAAGTAAGGTAACAAAGATTAATTTTTTGTTTATATAATATATTAGTTACATATTAATAATTATGAAAAATATATATTTCATTCAATTTCATCTCTAATAATCAATTTAATTTATTAAAATGTTGTTCACGTATACGAAGGACTAACGCCTCATGAAGCGATATGATTAGTTTTTATAACTGAATCTCAGGGATAGTTTATTTAAGGGAATATGATAAAATGATATAATATTTTTTATATAATTATCATCCTATAAATCAATATAACACTTACCTTATTTCCAACATGATTAACAAATAATGTAATTTTTTCTCATACATACGCACAACCTACCGTCTTCGTGTTTGTTATATAGTTTAATTTTTTTTCAGCATATTTCATTGTTTGTTTTAAAATTATAATTTCTGTATTGAAATTATAATTTTTTCATTATTACCATTATTTATATTATTTAATAATAATATATTTTCCTATATTCCACATTCAAAATATATATTGGCCATATGAGTTTTTTGACGTTAAAATGTCCTATATGGAATTAAATAGCTAAGTAATTGAATATGAAATAGTAAAAATATCAAAGGAATAATAAATTTGAAAACGTTTTACATGAAATTAAATAATTAATGAAATTTTATTATTTAGAATGACCAGGCCCACATGGGACTTTTCACGCTTGAGGTAAGGGTTTTCGTCTCAAAACATCCTTCATAGAGATATTGGTTATTTAATATATAGAATTTATTTAATATAGTGTCTTTATTCTCCTATTACATACTATATCAGGAATTATTCATAAATCATTATATTATAAGTTAAAATTAATTTAATTTATCCTTGGGGGTTATCATTTATAAGTAACCAAAGTTGAATTATTGTATTCTTCAATCTCATTTTTATCGAGATTGTTTATGATTGAATATTTATTATGGGACATTATTTAATCATTGTGTACTAAAACATTAAATTTCATTCTTATCTAGTTATTCTTAATCATTTATATTAATAGTTCGATTTTATTTTCATTGGTACTTAAAATGACTGAGAAAATATTTTTAATGAAAGTCTACTTCATTTCTCTATTAGGTCTCAAACCCTTTCTCTTCCATGTCCATGTTTTCTTAAATGTGATTTAAAAAAATTTGTTTCTAATATTATTTTATGATTTTTAAAGTAATATTCTACATGTATTGACTATTTATGAAATGGATAAAAATGAATAATAATTTCATTTCCGAAATGAGGAACATCTTTATTTGTTTTACAAAAAATGTTAAAGGAATCATTGTTTTAACCTACCCAACATGAATGTTATTTTCCAATAACATGACAATTATTTTACATGATGATTCATTTATATGATTCCAATGATATTTTAAAATATGATTATTTTTAACATCTTTTGGATTTTTTTTGAAAGTTTTTTTTTCAAATTAGAAAGGTAATTTTCCAGAAGATGGTTTTTTTAAAAGTACATTACTTCATAAATGAATAACCATTAATGATTTTTATGGATTCTAAATTATGTTTATATGTATCTCTAATATATAAACATCTTTTTATCCCAACATTTTATGGGTAAATACATTCCTTATAATTATTTCTCAAATGTATTCACCGTGAAATTTCTATTAATTATGATATGAAGAAATATTATGGAGAAATTATTATTTTATGAAATATAATATGTTTACCTTATATAGAAAACATTGGTCATGAAAAAGTTTTGATGGTTGATTCTAGATAGTGATCCAATGAATTGGGTAAATCTTGAGTATCATGAAATGTCTTGTATGGGATTGGGGAGTAATCATAATCCATTATGGGACTCTATCTACAATGTGATATTTTATAAGAATTTATCTTTAATTCATGTTTTTTTAATGATTTTTGTTTTTTCCATATTTCCTATGATTCCATGATCCAATAAATCCATTTTATTTATGTTATTATTCAATATGATTAATCTTACACCTCCTCTTTTATAATATATTGTCATATACTTGACTTATATTGTATGTTTCCTTTTGATGTTTACTTCGTTAATAGGCCTTCTAGATCACCCCATTTTTATTGTTATTCCTTAGATTATGATATTTTGTTTTTGGTGGACAAAAGGATTTATGATCTCACTAATTAAAAGATGAAAATTAGGATGTCATGTTTAGTTTCACTTAATGTACTATTATCTGATTATTCTAAGTACACTGGACCTCACCATATTTGGGTTGTAACTAAAGTATGTTTATGTTAAATATAATGAACCAATATGTGAAAAGGTATTGGGTCACTATAGTTGGTCTCAAATTAAATTTTTTTTATCCCTTAGAATAGTTGATGGGAAATATTTAGTGGGAAGTCTTGGGTTATGACTAATAATATGTCAAATATTATAAAATATATTTGTGCATCATATTTATTTATATAGCGAGTCATTTCCAAGATATTAAGTCCCTCTTAAGATACTACTAGTTTATGTGGTTCTAAATTATATGTGCATAGGGGTAATAACTAAAAAAAGAGGAATTTGGATGGACTTGAGTGTTATCTAGTATGAAATGGAATTCCTTACTAATAATGGATTGAAAATCATAGGGATATGTTTTGGAAAATCTCAAAAAAATTAACCATAATGATATACATTAATGATTTTTTAGATTATAAAGCATAATAAGAATACTTACCATGGATGATGTAGATTGAAACTATGAGTCTCATAATTCATTATATGTTTTTCATTTATAAGTGAGTCGTCATATGATTATAAGTTTCACTTTGGTATGTTAATGTAATCTCATCTTGTCTCTTTTATTCTTTTTTATATAATTATGGGATATATGAGAAATCATTCCAAGCAAATAATGTGATAGGAAATATAATAATTTTCTTAATGATATGCCAAAACTAATGTGGAATAATGTTAGGAATCCTCTATTAATTCTAAATTATCTATCTTAAATTAAAATTAGCAACTAGAATAATGTTGAGTTTCAAAACACATAAAATAAGATAAGGATAGAAAATGATGAAATTCCAGGCACTAAATATGTAAAACAAAATAAGATTCAATTTACACTATGTTAAAATTGTGGGAGGAGGAACCATAAAAAATGAATTTAAGTAATTACAAAATTATTTATCTATCAAAAAGGATGGAACAAATAAACTAATTGATGAATAAAAATAAAGTGTATAGTAAATAAGATGTAGGTAAATACAATTCAACCATAGGAACCACAATGGTTCAATTTCATAAATGTATAGAACATGGACATTATCCGAGTCAATGCCATAATTTAAATATAAATTCTAAATTACCTATTATTTTAAAATAATTAAAGTGGGATTATTAATGTTTTAAATTTTTTGAACGCAATAATTATGTTCTTGGTGTATGTTTTTTTCAAATTTGTTCTGGTAACAAAAATATGAAATTCTGTAATGGTTTTTCTGCTTTAGTTTTCATTAATTATTTACTAGAATATGAAGAATGGTAATATTATCCTATAAAAGTTATTTAATGGTAATGTTATAATAAATGTAAAAACACATAATTTTGGAGAATATAATCATCGAGAATTGATTTTTGTTGAGGTAATTATAGTCAATTAAAATCTGTAGAGTTCGTTGATAATAATGTGATCTACATAAAAGAATAATAGCTAAAAATGGTATTTCAGTACAAATTTTATTTATGATTATATTGATAGTATTATTGGGAAAATTTTATGATCAAGGATAATTATTAATATGATGATCAAATAACATTTTTCATAGTTTTTGAAAAAGTATAGCCTACAAGCCAGGTGATAACCCATAACATCTAACAAGGCTATGAATCACGAACCCACAACTAAAGGGAGATAAGATTGAAACACCAAACACTGAACTATATGATGTTTTGGTTAGTATAAAAAAATTTACTTAAATAATTTTGTAAATAATGATTATTTTAATTTTGGGAAACATATAAGAGGATCAAATTATTTTAAATTTTTGGATTTTTGAGGGGATTAATAATATTTTAAGATCTATTTTATTGGATGAGATATATATGTCATATAGTTTTAATATTATGTTTTGTTTTTTGAGGAATTACATTTTGTTTAGTTAGATGTTTGTTGAAAGTAATGATATAACCTTTGAGGTTAAAGCCTTTATTCATGATGGGTATATCAATTTTTTTGGGAAATAAGGATACATATTTATCGAATGATATCGGTTAAACAAGTTTTTTGATTATTTAATTATAGGTAATAATATATTTTTATTTATTCTGGGTATTATCTTTGTTTGTGATAACCAATTTGGTTTTAGTAAATTTCTGGGGAATATATTTTTACTCTTTTTTGTATCTTATGAATTCTTAATAATTAATTTTAGTCCACCCGAAATAATATTTTTTGGTAATCATCTATTAGATTAAGAGGTGATGTGGATGTGATCAAATCCCCACGAATGGATGAATGTTCCTATAATATAATTATATATTAGGTAATTATAATTTATGGTGTTATATGTATTAATATTAAAGTAATCCATTCACTCTTTGGTAAGGATCTTAACACAAAACATTTATCCAATTACCTTCAAATCTGAGAAATCAATGCCCATTTAATGCCTCACAGATTTATGGTTTCGTGGAAGTTGAAATCCACATGAATGTTCATTTTATTTTTATCAATAATATCTACCACTATCCATAATTATTTAAACTTTTATTATGTGTCCATGTATTCACTTTCCACCAATGTTCTCCTTTTTGGAAATCTGTTTTTGTGATAAACACCAAATTTGTCTTTCCATATTTTCTAAGAAATTCATACTATCCCTTTTTATGATGTGTTATTTAAAAAAATAATCATCAAATGTCCCAAGATGCATTACTATAAAATAGTTTAAATTGAGAGGATGCAATTTATTTAATGGGTGTAGAATGTAACACCCTGTGATTTTAAAAGAAAATTATTCGATATTATTAAAATTTTATTATTAAAATTTTATTTTTATAACCTATATGCAAGAATTAAAGGTATTAATATGATTAAATACAACATAATATTGATATAAATGTTTTAATAAATATAAATTTATTTATAAATGAATTTGAAAAAAGCGCTAAATTATTAATTTAAATATTTATTACGAAAATATTTTTATTACATATTATGAGAAAATTAAACGATTATATTTTGTTCCTTTTTAGATTTTATTTTATAAAAGGTAAATAAATTTTTAAATCATTATATTTTTATTAAATCAGTGATAAAATTTAGGATTTTTCAGAAAATATTAAAATTTCAGTGAATAATGGAAAATAATATTTCTCATAAAATTATAATTTCTTTTAATAAATTAAATAATTTAAATGTACAAAATATTATTTTAATTTAATTTAAAATAAATATAAGTATTATTTAATTATATTAAATTTTTTTAATTACATTTAAAAAATCAATATAATGGATTTTAGTATAAGATCATTTTTAGGCTTGAGAAGACATTTTGTGAAAACTATTTTACAGTGCATAATGTTTTCCATTTTTAATTAATTAAATTAAAAACTAATGATAAATTAATTAAATTTAATATATAAATAATTATATGTGTGAATATTAATTTATATTCTTTTAATTATTATTATTTATCATAGATTTTTTATAAATTCATCTTATGGTTGCGAAAAATTCATTATTGAGAAGCTGTTTTTTCGACACATTTGAAGGGTTATTTTTAAATTCAATTACTCAAAAAATATATGTTTAATATTTAAAAATTGACATCATATTTTTAATTATTATAAATTATATATTAAAATATTTAAAAAATAATTTTGGACCATAATGAATACTGAAAATAGTTAAATTTAATTACCGTGTTTAAGGTAAAAACATGTTTACTGTGAGGTTAAAAAAATATCGGACTTAAAATGACCCAAAACTAATAAAATTACAATTTCATATACCTATATAAATATTATATATTATAATGTTAAAAAAGGTTCCATTTGGGATATATTTTAAATGAGAAATACAAAGCTGTAAATCATTCTTTTCAAAAATTCCATGTGTGACACCTCCTGCAATTGTAGAATGACACCATCTATACTCTATTTTAAAAACAACCAAAACCAATTGGTTGGTAAAATAAAAGATAAAATACCATCCTTATTTACTATAAACATCCATGAATTCTTGTTTTGAATAGAACTCTGTCCTAGAAAGGCTTCTAGTGGAAACCGAAAGATGTTGTCTAATGAAAATGTAACATCATTTACTAAGAATTTTATTTAATTAATAATTACTCTTAAACAGAATATTATAAAAAAATAAATATATAATACCCTCATAATATTCCATATTCATTTATTTTTTATGTTAGGATAATGAACTAAACCCATTTCCTCATCCATCAAAAGTTAAATGAAATTGTAGATTGCGTGTGTGGCACACTACCGCCTCATAAAATCACATAATGTTTTCCATAATTTATTATCATGGATGGATATTATGATGGATTTAATGTTTATATATTATATTTAGTTTATAATTATACATTTTCCATTATAATATCACATATAATTTCTTAATTTCCATTTAGTAGGTAATAGGATAATGCCACCCATGTGTATGGAGGTATACCTCCTTACGAAGCGATGTGATTCAATTTTCACATAGGAATTACAGGTAAGGTAGTAAGGAATATCATAATGTTTATATGTGACATTAAAAAAATTATGAATTATTTAATATAAATATATAACATAATTTCTTACCTTACCATCAATTGAATAAATGATAATGTCGTTCATTTGTAATGCAGAATACCACCTCATAAAGTGATGTCATTCGTTTTTATTTTCTTGTCACATTGAGTTAATATATAATTTTATACAGAGAAATAATATTATATTTATTATATAACCATAATATTATATATTTAATATATTATATACCTTCTTTCCAATATGATCATAAAAAATGATAGGTTACTCGTGCATTAGTATGACCAATTGTCTCCATTATTGTAATATAGTTCATTTATCATAACCATATCTCATGGTTTGTTTGAAAAGTATAATTCATAAATTAAAATGGTAACTATGTCATTATTACCAGTATATATACTAGTTAATTATAATCTCTTTTACCTTATTTAATGTACGGGTGTGATTCTTAAAAAATGAGTCGTTTCCCGTTAAAGCACATGATGTTAAATTAATTTTTAAGTAATTGAATATGATATAATAAAAAATAAAATAAATTTCAAAATAAAATTGAATATGATGATTTTGAAATTAATTATTTTATTTGTATTTAGTATTAAGTTTTTTTAGCAAAAAACTAGATGATTCGGGCTTGAGGTAATGGTTTCGATCTCAAAACATTCTTCTTTGAGACAAATGATATTTAAAACACCTAATTTATTTTTTATGGTGTATATATGTAAAATTTAAATATTATTTCTTGAATCTTTCATACAACATGGAATTTTATTTTACAATTCACTTACTTCATTCTTGAGGGTTTTGATTCAACAGTCGGCATAACAATAAGGGTTTATGCTACAATCTCATTTTAATTAGGATGTTTATTCTTGAATTTCCATTATAAGAAATTATTTTATTATTTTATAAAAAAATAATTATTCATAATTATCATCTTTTTATACATAAAAATTTCATTTAATAGTATCATTTCCATTTCATTATTAATTACAAAATATTGATAAAATGTTTTTATGGAATATTTTCAAAATATCTCTCTTCAATTGAAAACCCTTTCACATCTATTACCATGTTTTCATTAAAGTGGTAAAAAATAATGTTTTTATTATTCTTCTATGAATGTCTAAATTCATTTTTTACAATTTCTTATTTTTTTACAAAATGGATTAAAATGAATATTCTTTTCATCTTCTAAACGAGGTACTTATTGAATTTTTACCAAAAATGTGAAATGAATATTTGTTATAACAAGTAACGAATAATATTATTTGACACTATCATTTCCAATATTTCCCCTTATTTTTATATTATTTTATTCAAATTATATTTTAAAATAAAATGATTTCTACAATATGTTGGGATTTTTTAGTCATTCAAATATTATTATTAACGTGGAATGATTATTTTCTTCATGATTAGTTTTTTAAAAGTAAATATATTTTTCAATGAATGTAACCACTGGTTATATGGAAAGGTTATAAATTATAGATATATCAAATATATTCATGTATTATTATATATTCCATTGATGGGTAATTAATTTCTTATAATTATTTATCAAACACCTTAATCATGAAATTTATTTTAATTGTGATACGAATCAGGCTTATGTGAACCATTATATTTACATGGGAAATTCTTATTCAATGCCTTATAATTGATTTAATTTATTTAAAACACATCATTTATGAACATTTCATGATGGGTGTTCCTTGATTGATCTCGAAAGCATTGGTTAATGATTTAGTATCACGATACGTCATGTATAGTATTAACGAGTAAGTATAATCCATTATGGGAATTTTTTCACCATGTGATATTGTCTATTATATTATCTTTGAATCATTTTTTATGTTATTATTTATGTTGTAGCCACATTTCCAATGATTTCATGATATTATGATACCATGTTGATTATGATATTATTATATGTGACTACACTTGTACCTCCACTTGTATGATAACATGCTATATCTTTTACTCGCATGTTATGTGTCTTTTTCATGTTTATGCCCTTACTAGGGTTTCTATCTAACCACATTCGTATATTTCTTCCGTAGGTTATGATATATAGTCTTAGGTGCTCAAATAGATATTATAGCTTACTAAGGTAAAGATAAAAAATTGAATATTCTATGTTTTAGTTTTCATTAATATATTATGATTATAGTATTCCATAGAAACAAGTCCTCACAATATTTTTTTTTGTAATTGATGGAAGTTTATACTAATAATAAGGTAAAAATATTTCTAAATGGATTGATCCACTATATATATTAATATGAGATATACATGGAACACATTTCTATCTTGAGAGAGGTTTTTTGGAGTTTTAATCTAATAGAAACTATCCAAATTTGATTTACAATAATGAAAGAGACTATATACCTTGGGGTCATCTTTCCCTTCTTTTTAAATATCATAAAATTCTCTTATGTGTAACATTTCATGAAAAACTTATCATCAATTTTGAATTCCATATCTCATCGTCGATTTTCATCATTACTATTCATTATAATCTGGACTACCTTGATGTGATAGGGAATGAATTCATCATTCTCTTCTATTCCCTCACCGATATTAGGACACAATAGCTTTCTTTTTCTAACATCACCCAAATATATCGATGTTCTACACATATTTCTATATTACACTTCATGAAAATCCATGAGAAATCTTGAGTGAATGATATTATTGTATAAATACACAATTAGAGTAAGAAATTGATCCCAGGAATCATGGAAATTTAGGGGAAATGATCTCAACATATCCTATAGTGTTTGAATGGTGCTCTCATAATGACCATATATCTAAGGATGATAAGTAGTACTATACCACAACTCTGCATCTAGGTCGTACTGAATTATTCTCTATAACATTGAGGAAAATCATAGTTCTCAATTATATAAATCTAATGTGGTAGTACATAAAAACATACAACATTCTTGATTTATATCATTGAGTATATAATTAAGATAGAAATATTCACTGATAGAAATGATGTTTGATAACTTCATAGTGTGATTGACTAAAACCCAAATAGAAATATTTCCTTAATATGTGTTTGTGATTCTAGTGAAGAAATCTATGGTGATGTTTTTCTATATATACTCTAGTATGTGTAATGGTAATCACATCCCCATTGAATTATATCTCTTATCTTTAACTTACGTACATACCTACCACTATGAAATATGGCATGCAATAAATCTCTTAATGTTGTGCCAATAGAAATACTCATTTAGATCTATATACAACTTCATACATTTTGTATTAATAGAGAATAATGGGATATGTGATTCTTTTAATAGTACTTTTCATACATCTTCTATTCATGGGACACATATGCAATTCTTGAACATTAGCATTCGATCAAAATCAAGGTTAAAATCAAGAACATTTCTCACCTTCTTATATATATCCATATCCTCCTTATGCATCTCATTATCCTTTACATGGAGAGATAGTTGAAATATAATTTGAGAAAGATACGATTTCTACACTTAATTTATGATTTAAAGGACTACCCTTTGAAGTTCAAGGAATATTGGATATTTTGTTATCTAAATCATAGATAATATGGAATGATCCTTTTACTAAATCATTATCCACTATGTTTTATTTACTAGGGTGCTAATGTAATTTTTTGTAATAATCTTTAATCATATCCATCCAACGTGGCAAAAACATATTAAACAATGTTTTTGAATATATAATTTTGAATTTTTTGATAAATACATGTGTCACACATCTCTCTAAAAATTTATAACTAATCTTGATCATTAATGTAAATATTACAACTTCTAACACTAAATCATGTGTTAGTTAATTTTCCAATGAACCATCAATTGGAATGAGTCATAAGCTATCACTATATCGTTCTTCATAAGAACACAACCTAACCCCTTTTTTATGCATAACTATAAATCAAAAATAGTTCTCCTCTGTAGGGTATTGTGAGTAAAGTTCACTGATTGTAGAATGAATGGTTCTTAATATATTAAATTCCTTTAAAGAAATTATAAAATTAAAAAAGTTTTAAATAATTAAAATTAGAAAAAAAAAATTAGGATAACTCTATTAAAATATTATTTCATATTCACAAAAAATTTACAAATATTTGTTTCATTATTTTAACTCTATATAATTAATTTTAAGGTATATTCATTTTATGTTTTTATTAAATTGTAAGTCATTTATAATAAATTATTATTGTAATTTAAAATAATTATTAATATTTTAAAATTTATTTGTGTGTTTGAAATTTATAGTTTTGATTAAAATGAAAATCTTATGTTATTATTCTAGTTACTGTTGTAAATATTAGTATTATTAGAGAAATATAATTTTTATACATGCTTGTTGAAGAATTCTATTTATGAAAGTTACAATTCGATCAATAATATGTTTACAACTCATTTTGGTATATTCTTTAAAATAGTTTCTCGTAAATTATAATTAGTGATTAATATAAATTTATAATATTTTTCATAGTATACAAATTATTTTAAAAGAATAGAATTAAAAAATACTTATGAGATTTGAAATATATTGGTATGTTATGGAATTAATGAATTATATGAGTTTAATAATTATAATTATAATATTATAATATTTTATTGTCAGAATCATAATTTTTATTTAAATGAAATCTATGAAAAGAGAATAAATATTTTTGGATGTTGTGTAAATATTTCTTTATACTCACAAAAGGGTAATAGGTGTCTCTTTTAATTGTACAACGAGGTTTCAAAATAGTCATTGTTGAATTTTATAGAATCTGTAAGGTAGAGGCAGTAATGTGAGGAAATATAATGACCAACTTATACTCATGTAATTGAATGATAATTCTCATGAAAAGGTCAAATGAAGAGCAAGTAATAGTAACACTGTATCTATAATGGTTGAGTATGGGTATGTGATTTTTTCATACACTTCCTAAGAGTAACATTTATGTTTTGTAAGTGTGATTTTTGACTTCATGTGAAGGTAGTTCTGTGAAATTGAATGTTACTAATCATACACATCTCTTTCATAAGCGTAAAAAATTAAGATGTAGGGGGGACCTTGGATCACGTAAGGGTAAAAAATAGATCACATAAGAGTAAATGATGTCCCACTTATGGGTATAATCACTAAACTAAATCAGACATATGGTTACCCAAAATTCACATAAATGTAATGAGGGACGAATGTAAGGTTAACCATAATGAGTCATATCTCATGTAGGGGTAAAAGAAACACAACATAATGGAAAATTATGAGGCTTTAAGGGTTAATGAATGTTTTAATGATCCCTTTAAATGTAAATGTCATTATCATTTTAAGGTAATCTATGTCTCATAAAATGTTATGTGTGCACTCTCAGATATAAACTTATTTCATCATTTTCATCTTACTCACACATAAACCCTATGGAATCCCAAATTTTACACTATTTTAATGACACCAATTATATATATTATTATTAAGTATCTAGAAAAATGATTCCATGAGTCTGTGTCACGAACCGATTCTGGTCACCGCCAAAACTGGCACCAAACCCAGCCCGTGACATGACCCAATGGGCGTTCCCTATCCCCACGGGCTGGCACAAGTGCCCGGGTATCATTTATTTAGGTTTGGGAACGATTTACCTGAATATGAAGGCATAAACCATTAAAAACCATCAATAAACTGAATCTGAAATATTTATACCAAACGATGTTTAAACAAAAACCAGAACTGAATACATAGGTTTAGAGTCAATACAAAAGGTCCAAATACACAATGGAACAGAAACAAAACAGCCCCATGGACTCCACATCACAAGGGGTCATCACCCCCAAGTCGTCTCCACTACTCCTCCCCAAGGATGAGGACTAACACCCTGAACCATCAACACCCTTAGCCTTTCCTTTACCTGGGTCAAACAAAAGGTCTACTTACACCCAAGGGGTGTAAGTAGGGTGTGAGACTAAGCCCAATAGGATACCACCCTATGATTCCAAGGTGCATGCAATACAAGGTGAAAAAGCAAGAAGTTTTCATATTCAATTAAAAGCGGTGACAAATTCCACGAAATGAAACTTTAAATTGAAAACATTTTTCAAGATAAAACTTTCATAATGTTAACACATTTAAATATGAATATTAGATACTGAATTATAATTCCAAAGACACCCAAAAACAAGGGCAAATACCACAAATCCACTGAGCAACAAAACCGGGAACACCCCTAGGCACTAGATAGTCTCAGGCCCCATGTACCTCGTACCTCAGTGTAATGTAACCATAGTAAAATCCTTTCTCGTGCACGAGCCACTAGTAGGGAACATACCCATAATCTAGTGGTACCCAATCATCATCCACATAGTTTAGTTAGAGTTGTCGTTATCCAAATTCTATGTGAAACAGGGACAAAACCCATCCGGTCCACTAGCCGTACTAGTACAAATCCGCCCCACCTAGGTACCCGGGCTTCCCCCTTTGTGCTCAAACAATTTAAGGATTTAACACACATCCATTTTAATGTAAAACACAACTACTGGTCACATACACCAAATAAAGTAGCTATCTCATTTTCTACCACTTAAAACACACAACAAACACTTTGAATTTGAATAAATCAATTTCACAAAATCTCGTGTAGTTTTGCACACAAAACCCCTTAAGAAACCCACTTATACACGATGTTCACAATTTTAAGTTACCAAAATAGTAAAGGCAGCCCAATAAATATCAATTAAAACAACAAATCAATTTTTGGGCGTCCTCATGTTAAACAAGAAGTGTTCTCTTTGTAAAACCTTCATTTTCACACAAAAGTGGAACCAAAACTTCACTTTCTTTACAAGAACAATTAAAGCTCATTATTTTCAGCAATTACCAAAGGGGATAAACATTATAAACAGTATTTTATTCCTTATTACAGATCAATAAAAACAACTAATTATTTAGAGGGAATCCCCAAATAAACAAACAAAACACTTCTTTGGAAAACCCCCAATTTCACACCAAATTGGCATTTTAAATTCAATTGCAATGGAAACATCATTAGAACCAAATTTTTTAGCAATAATAAAATTATATAAATCTGAAAATATGATAAATACAGCATGATAATACACAAATATTGCATCAACATTGGAATCACCTACCAAATCAAATGAAACCATTGAATCCTTTGTGAGAAAACACAAATGCACCACCGCCGCACCTCAAGAAGGGTAGATCAAACCTAAAAATAGAAAATTGGACCACGAAAACCCAAGGTTAAACCTTAGGTTCGAACCCCTACCCACTGGTCATTGTTCACTTCAATAAAAATAGAGGAAACCCTAAAAAAATAGAATGAAACCCTAATCAATTTGAAAGGGGAAAAGAAATGGACAAACTTACTTGAGAAATCTAGAATTAATCCCCCCAAAACACTAGTATCTGAAATTTAAAACGGTCAAAACTCAGGGGATGGTCTCACAAGAATTATTAGGTCATTTAGGAATTGGAATGGAGGGAAAATATTAAGAATAGAAGGAGTTATGAAAGGATCAATTTACCTCTCCAAAATCTGGACGATTTCTAAAATCCAGAAAGTTTCGACTATGTTCGCGACTTTATCGAGCTCCAAATTGTGGGAGGAGGGCATGGGGTCGCGCCTGGGCTTCTTAGGGTCGATAGGGAGGTGGAATCACCGAAAACTCCATTTTAATGAATAAGATATTAATAAATTAATGAAACAATTTAAAACTGGAAAATGGGCCTTCGGGTTGGCCCAATTCTCAAATAAAAACAAAAATCCCCCATGCTTATGGATTTATAAAGGCCCCAAATTTAAATTTGGGGTTAATATATCAGTGGATAACAATTAGGAGTTGGAATGAGTCAAAAATATTAAAAATTGTAAAAGTTATAAATGAAAAAAACATTATTTTTAAATCTGGAATTAGGCTCGCAGTTTGGCCCAATTCATGAAAACTCACCTATTCTCAATAAAACCTTTGGAAACCACCAAAACAAATCATGAGTGGAATATAAATTTAAAATAACCCTAAAATAGGTTACATACGTGACATTCTGTTTGATCAATTCAAGGGCTAATTATTCACATTAAATCAGGAATACAGTTTTAATCAGTGTCACCCCCTTCAGAATACAATGTGATATGTTTTAATTTTATATTTATGTATATATTCACAAAAAGAAATAAATATATATATATTCCATTAAATATAGTAGGTAATTCCTAATATACATGGAATTAATGGATAAAATGAGGAAATATTGTAAGAATCATTTTCTCAACCATGTTCTTATATATAAACAACTATATATATATATATATACTAAACTCAATGCATCGTTGTTTCAGTGGGGGTAACTTACAGTATAATAAAATCTGTTAATGAATTTTAGACATAAATATAAATACACATATTTTTTATTAGAATAATATTCTCTATAATGAATAAATAAATATATTAATTTTTTTGTGGGGTATAATGGATACATATAGTCTAATATAATATAATTAGTTTGATAAAAACCATATAAAGATGTTATAATTGTTCAACTAACATAATTTTCACATATATGTGTGTCCCTAAAATGAAATTCATTATATTCTAATAAAATGGCTTATAATAAAAAAAATCTTAGTAGAATATAATATAAATGGATATTGTAATGACTTAAGCATTCATTAATGAAAAATTCTCTTGATCTAATTAAATGTCTTATTTTGAAAAATGGTTATATAAAATCTACACTTCCTTGGATTTATGTTTTTTAGATTTTAAAATATCATTAAGAATTGTGGCCGTTTCTAATATAGTTGTTGAAGAGTGATCTCATGATTAGTATAAATATATGGCTTTAAGAAATCCAATTTACCGAAAGGAAGGAAGTGATGGCCTCATCCAGTAGACTCGACCCGTACAAAGCCCATTTATTAGAGCTCAAAATGGATTTGGTTTCATTGGGATTCACTCTTGGTGAAGCCCAATCCAATCATCAACACGTTAAGCTTGAACTAAACCACCAACGAGAGAAGTGGTAGTTGATAGATATTACCACATGAGCGATGTCATCCAAGCCACCTCAAGAGCCTGTCACCATTGATCACCTTACGCTTCGGTCATATGCAGGTGTTATAAGGGTTTGTTTAACAAGACCTTATCATTATGAATATGTCCATTATTCTTGTATATAATAAATAATATACATTCATTTTATTATTGTTAATTTGTAAATAGTTTTCAAAGCGTAAATAGTATTTTTAGTTAATATTCAACTACGAAATCTATTTTGATTAATTAATAGGTTTTTGAATAAAATAATATTTTAATAAAAAAATTTATTATTAAATTACTTTTTATTAAATATAAATAATCGTATAATTTTATGAATGAAATTGTAATTTTTATTAAGGATTGAAAGCTATTTTTGTCAAAACCGATGAATTTTCAATAAATGTAGAATTTTATTTTAAAAATATAATTTCCCATATTGAGAAAATTATTTAGATAAAATGAATATTATGATTGGAATCAGGATGTTGAAATTATCCAATGATGAATTTTACATATTTTTCTAAGTCAGTCAAATTTTTGGGTAAAGTTAAATACCGTTTAAATATATAATGTCGTTTATGACATCAAAATGACCCAATTGTGATGTAATAAAATACTTTAAATGTTATACTCGGCCAATATATGTTTTATCATAAAATAATGTGATATTATATTTGTTTTATTAATTTTATGGTGCCTTAGTGGACCCTCCATGACTTATAAAACATTTTATCTTTTTAAAATGTTTTCCCAGAGAGCATGACTCACCTCCACATAAGAAACCCTAATATTTTAATAATTTTGGCCATAGGAATTATAAAATATTGTTTTCCACTCCCCTTTGGAAAAAAACATGGGCAAATACAATGGTCTAGTTTGAGGTGTTGATTTGATAAATGTGTGGTGTCCCGAAACGAAATAATAATGAATTTCTCCTCATTTCCTATATAAACCCACCCAATCTCCCCCTTCCTCTTCACTCAATGTATTTTCTGTTCATCAAAATTCTTCTCTATTATCTTTTGAATCAACCCAATGCTCCCTAAGCTCCCAAGAATTCTCTTTCAAGCCCCTCCTAAGACTTTCGGATCACACTTCCAAGTAAGGGATTCCTGCTTTTCTCATTATAGCCAAGTTTATTAATATTGTTATTTCCTTTTCTTTTAAATTATAAATGTTGGGGTATGATTTCTCACATCCCCCATACACCCCTATTTATGTTTGAATGATGTAATACCAATTTCACTCTCATTAATTCCTTCCATGTACACCCATTTTTAAGTCGAAATTCTGTAAGGAATTTCCCTCTTCTCATTTACATTCTAGAAATTCTTTTGTATTACGAATCTAAATTCCATTACATGTGTTGGGACATGTATCTATATGAACCCTATTAATTTCTATTTCATTTATATATTATGATAGACCCCTTTCTCTCTCATCAACCATTTTTATGAATTCTTACGTCACGGCGTTACACTGTAGAAATTGCACATATTTTCCAAGCTAGTGTCATTATGTAGTGAATACCATTCCTATTTCTCTATCAAGGGTACTCACCATTATACACATTTATTTATAGATTATAAATTATAATATATGTATTCTATATCCATTTACCATGGAATAAATTATGATGATTGATTCCATGTTTTATGATCGATGTGGCATACTTATGCATGAAATGAAATGTTTAAGAAGGGTGCACCCTGATAGCCTTTCAATGCATTGGGTAAAGTATAGTATCATGGTACGTCATGTTATATTGGTGTCTACTTATCCTAATTCAAGTTAAATGGGGGTTAACTCATGATTCATGTATAATGAGGGTTTACTCATGCTCCATGTTCAATGAGCCTTGGCTCATGATAAATCCATGTTATGGGTTGTTCCCACATTTCCATGTTATCATAATCATGCTATATCAAGCCTTTATGTTCATGTTATTTTATCCTCTATTGATAAACCTATTTCATAAAATTTATTTTATTTCTCATTTTATTCCATGTTTATTCCCTTACTGGTCTTTATAGATCACCCTTTTCTTATGCATGTCCTCAGGTTATCCAATGTAATGCTAAGTACGAGGGAATTTAGTGGTCAGGTAAGGGATGCTTTAAATAAAGATGTTTTATTTCATGTTTTATGTTGTTATGTAATGATACTACACCACATATACACTATTCCTCTCAATCTTCTATTTTGTATCATGCTATGTTTATGTAATAAATCATTTTTAAGTTTATACTAAAGAGAAGGGTTGTCATAGTTGGTATCATAGTATAGGTTTAGTTATTTTTTAGATTATTATTAGAAAACCCTAGTGATGCCTCAGAGACTAGACTATGTATAAAAAATCATCCCTATGATTTGGTGAGTATTTATTATGTGGTTTATCATGAAAATACATCCCTGCCTAGATATGAGTAGGTAGAGGAGGCTCTAGAACAGATGTACCTAGGAGTTAAAAATCCGACAAGGAGTTTCGGGAATCACCTGGGGTATCTTGTTACATGATAACTGGCATTGCTTCACTCTTGGTTATGAAAATCTTGGGGGATATGCTTTTCTAAATTTACAATCATTGTATAAACCATTATTAAGATATTTAAATTAATACCTCTAAGAATACATGTTATAAATTAGATCATGGATAACATTGATTGAAGCTTATAGAATCTTAAATTAAAGAAATAAAAGTAATTTATAAGACGTTCGTTTTTGTCATTGGATTACAATTTATGTGTTACCCATAAATTTCCTTTTATTCCATACAATGGCCTATAATAAGAGGGATCGGGATAATCAACAATTTCAAGATCATTGTGATGACTATTCTAATGAGATCCCCAATCTGATTGGAGTGGGAATCATGAACTTTTTTAAGATACTCTCTCAGTTAACTGAATCATTGAACAAAAACACCGGTCAAGATGAATGTTCAACCCACCCCCCAATAAATAAAAAGTCATTATGAAAATCTTCATGAGAAAAAGGCCTCTTAATTTTAATGGATCACCTGATCCCTCAATCGTCGAACAATGGATCAACTCCATTGAGAAGATCTTCTCCATCCTTCAATGTTCCGAACAAGAGAAGGTTCATCTAGATAAATATTGAATGGAGGGTGAAGCTGATCAATGTTAAAATTTGATAAAAAAAATACAAATCCTAAGATGGAAATCGAGGCATTTAATGGAAGGATTTACAAAAAATATTTCTTGATTAATGTTTTGTGCACACCCTCCGGATTTAGATTGGAAGGTAACATCATTTCCCTCAACAAAAAATATGACTAATAAGTTTGAGAATATGAGGAAAACTTTACAAGGATTTCTTGATATGCCCTTGGCATTGTTGTTACCTTCAATTGCATGTTTGACCATTTCTTTTGTGGGTTGAAACCTAGCCCGCGGAAGGACCTGAAAATTCATGACCTTGACAGCTATGAATAAATTTTTTGATGTTCCCTTAAGGTAGAAATGGAGATCAGAGAATCTTATGGTCATCATGGGGTTAAGAAGTGTAAGGTGGTCTTCAATTCTGGTGGTCTGATGGATAATTCCAACGGTGCTATGAAAATTCAGCACCCCACTTAACAAAGGTGTGGGAAAAAGCACCATAGAAATTGTCTGCAGGGGCAAGGAAATGCATTAGGAGTGGAAGAGAAGGGAAATTAGATGTTAACTACCGATAAGAAAAACCTACGGCTATGACGGAGGATAGGAACAATCCATTCGATCCTCAGTGCATTTTTGATTGTTTCAACTACAAAGAACTAGGTAACCATGCAAATCAGTTCACTAAGGCAAGGGTTTTCAGAGGAAAAAAACAACCTCTGAGGTAGAAAGAGATTGCTTTTTCCATTAATATCTCTAAAGTGAACCCCAAAAATAATGTGGTGATAGGTACTTTAGTTATTCATTCAAGAATAACAAACTTACTTTTTGATTCTGGTTCTACGAATTCATTTATATCAAAAACATTTAGTATAACAATCCCAACACCACCAAAAATTATGGATGTAAATATGTCAGTGAGTATAGAAAATGGGGAAATCATTCCATTCCATGATTGTAACTCCTCATCCATCATAATTTATTGATTTAACATCCCAACGAACCTCATCCTACTCCCTCGAGTGGAATTTTATTAAATTCTCAGCATGTATTGGCTTTCCTAATATAGAGCCAACATAAAATGCCATGAGAGGGAAATCACTCTCCTTGTGGAGAATCAACCCTCTATTCTGTACAAGTACATAGAGGAGGATGAATATTATTTAGTTCCATCATCTCAAGAATGGATATTACTACCCTATTAGCATGCATATCTGGCTCAATTTATTGAGTCCACGGAAGCAACTATCATTGAAGACATGCCTATTGTGTGGGAATCCACTAAAGTTTTTCCCAAGGAATTTCCTAGTCTCCCTCATAGAGGAGATGTTGACCTCTCAATTGAACTTATACCTAAGGAGTTTACAATATCAAAGACTCCATATAGAATGGCTGTTGTGGAGCTTGAGTAGCTGAAGAAACCACTACAGGAGAATATGGATAAAGGGTTTATACACCCTACTCCTTCACCATGGGTTGCACTAGTCCACTTCGTCAAGAATAAGGATGGGTCAATGCGCCTTTTCATTGATTATCATGAGATCCACAAAATCCCAATGAATAAAAAGTATCCTCTTCCATGATTTGATGACTTGTTCGATCTTCTACAGGGAAAATAATACTTTTCCAAGGTGGATTTACGGTCACGATATTATAATGTATGGGTGATGAAAGAGAATATCCCCAAGACCGCCCTGTGTACAGGGTACGGGAACTATGAATTCATAGTAATGCCCTTTATACTCACTAATGCACCAACAATATTCATTGATTTGATTAATATAGTCTTTATAGATTACCTCAAAAAATTTATACTATACTTTAAAGATGATACCCTAATATAATTCAAACCCAAAGAGGATAATGAGGAGTATCTAAGAACTGTACGAGAGACATTAAAGAAGGATAAAATCTATGTAAAGTACAACAAGTGTGAGTTCTGGTTGAAGGAGGTCTCATTCGTGGGCCATATCATCACAAGCAATAGGATATCTATGGATCCCTCCAAGACCACTGCAATAGAGGGATGGTCGAGGCCAACATCAATAATGGATATCCACAGCTTCTTGGGGTTATCTGGATATTATCAACGATTTGTGGGAATTTTATCAGGACTATAAAACCCTATTACCAAGGTAACTCGTAAGGGAGTGCCATTTTCTTGGAGTGAAAAATGTAAAATAAGCTTCAAGGATTTGAAAAGGAGGCTTATGAACATGCCTGTGCTCACTTTACCCACAAGTGGAGAATTTTTTGGGAATTTAGTGATGCTTCGAAGAAGGGAATGAGCTATGTGTTGATGAAAAATGACCAATTGATAGACTATGCCTCAAGTCATCTGAAAACACGTGCGAAAAAACTATCCCACTCATGATCTGGAGTTGGCTGTTGTGATCTTTACTTTGATATTCTGGAAGCATTATCTCTATGGGGAGAAGTGTGAGATATATACTGATTCCAATAGCCTAAAATATATATTAACATTCTCCAATGGCCCGAAGGCCTTCATTTTTTACTGATTTTTGATAATACACCTTTCAAGGGGTGAGGTGGAACCCTTACAAGGCCCGTTGGCGTAAGTATTACATGGCCCGTATGCCTTATAGGAATTCATTGACTGTAGGTTTCAAACCTTACATTCAACCTAGACTCACTACTTAGAACTGCTCATCCCCACCATCTTCATCGTGAAATCAGCTCTCCACATTCACATGGTTGTTTGGCTAGGCATTCCCGTGCATGCACATGCTTGTCCTAATGGAAGGTGTCATACCCTCTCATTATTGAAATCCATTTAGCTTCTGCTGTGGTGAAAGCTCCTTGCTCATCCTCCTTGTAGATCTTGTTACTTGTAGGTTGGCTAGTTTTCATCTGCACTTAAGGTGGGCCGAAGGCCTTGAGGTGGCCCAAAGGCCTTACTGACCCGAAGGCTTGGGTGGCCCAAATGTCTTACAGGACTCAGGGACCAAATCGGTGGCCCGAAGGCCCAAACGGGGGCATATTCCTGGCTGCTAAAGTGCCAAACAGTGCCTGTTACAGTTCCCTCTACAGTACTGCATAGTTCCGACTACAGTGCCTACTACAGTACTGCTACAGTTACCACTATAGTACCTGCTACAGTACCCCTCCCCATAAATTCTGACTCCACCTAGATATGATCCCTGGTCATTTGGATGCACTTACAAAGTACTTACTGTATAATCCATTACCACCCCAGGAGAGAGAACAAGGTGGCAGATGCTCTAAGTTGAAAGGATCCATTGATTCTATCATTGATGAGAATTTATCAGGATCCAATCCTCTTAGATTTGAAGAGCATGAACATGGGTTTCATTAAGGGAATAAAATCATCAATCCTTTCTCAAATGATTGCTCAACCATCCCTCATAAAGAAAATAATGGATGCTCAAACAAAGGATGTGGGAATTCTAAAAAGGGTGGAAGCAATTAGAAATGGGAAATCCTCAAAGTTCATGGTTGAAAAGAATGTAATTATGAGATTTGGGAAAAGACTACGTGTTCTATCAAGTTCGAAGATGAATAAGGTTCTTTTAGATGATGCACATAATTTGAATTTCTCTATTCACTAGGGGTTAACAAAGATGTATCATGATCTCTGAGAAAACATTGGGAGGGACAATAAGAAAAGGTAGATTGCTGAATATACAACAATGTTCATGGTATGTCAGCATGTGATGGCAAAGAGGAAAAAATATATGGGGATGATGCAACCACTATCCTTACCAATATGGTATCGGGAGAATATTACCATGGACTTTTTCATTGGTCTTCCAACGAAATCCAAAGAAAACAATGCTATATGGGTCGTTGTGGATCATCCTACCAAGACAGATCACAATATCGGGATTTGAGAGGACTTCTTGTTAGATCAACACACATGTATTTATATAAAATAAGTGTTAAGTCTGCATATAGTACCGTAATATATTATATTCGATCGTGATCCATGATTCAGCTCAATGATCTGGAAAATTCACCACTATGCTCTAAGTACTAAACTAAACATCAGTACGACCTATCATCCTAAAACTGATGGAAAATCTAAGAGAACTATTTAGACACGAGAAGATATGTTAAGATCATGTTCTATGGACTTCAAAGGGGGATGGGACTGACACATTCCCCTAGTTGAATTCTCATACAATAACAGTTTCCACTCGATAATCTGAACGGCACCATATGAATACTATTATGGGAAAGTGTGCAGATCCCCAGCGTGTTGGGATGAAGTCGGTGAGCGTAAACTGCTAGGATGTGAAATAGTCGACCAAATGGTGGAGAAGGTTAAAACCATTAAGTAGCATATCATGGAGGTCCAAAGTCGACAGAAGAGTTATCAAGATAACCGTCAGCGATTCCTTGAGTTCAATGTTGGATACATGGTATTTCTACGCATATCTTCGTGGAAGTAGTTAATAATATTTGGAAAGAAAAGGATGCTACGTCCCAAGAACATCAACCCCTTCAGGATTTATGATCATGTTGTGGTTGTGGGGTATCAACTTGCACTTCCACCTACCATGGACAAAGTAAATGATGTCTTTCATGTATCCTTCTTAAGGAAGTACATACCAGACCCTTCACATGTACTATATTCATAGGTAGTATAGTTAGAGGACGATCTGTCTTATGAGGAGAAACTAGTGAAGATCTTAGATCATAGATAAATAGTTCTTCAAAATAAGACAACGCCCATTGTCATAGTGTTGTTGAGAAATCACAAGTTTAAAGAGGCGATTTGGGAATCCTAGGATGTAATGAAATAGAGTTTCCCACAACTGTTTAAGTGTGAAAAAAGGAAATTTTGAAGGTGAAATTTTTTAAGGGGGGAATATTGTAAGAACCCAAAAATTCGTTACTAAAAATTACACTTGATCTAATTAAATTTCTTATTATGAAAAATGGTTATATGAAATATGAACTTCCTTGTTTTTATGTTTTTGGACTTTAAAATATCATTATGAATTGTGACTTTTGCTAATGTAGTTGTTAAACAGTAATCACATGATTAGTATAAATATATGGATTTAAAAAATCCAATTTACATAGAAGAAGGAAGTGATGGAATCATCCAGTAGACAAGACCCATACGAAGTCCATTATTCGAAGCTCCGAAAGGAGGTGGCATTATTGGGCTTCACTCTTGACCAAGACCAAGTCGAGATTCAACATGTTAATCTTGAACGGAACTGCCTATGTGATAAGTAGAAGTTGATATAGATTACCACTCTAGCGATGTTATCTGAGCCACCCCAAGAGTCGGTCACCATCGCACACCTTACCCTTCAGTCTTCTGAACATGTTATAAGTTGTTACATAACAAGACCTTAGCATTATGAATATTTGAATTATTTTTTTGTATAATAAAGAATATACATAAATTTTATTATTGTCACTTTGTAAATAGTTTTAAATGAGAAAATAGTATTTTTAGTTAATATTTAGCAAAGAAATATATTTTGATGAATTAATCGATTTTTGAATCAAATAATATTTTAATAAAATACTACTAGTACAGAATTAATTTTTTTATAAATATAAATGATCATATAATTTTATGAATGCAATTTTAATTTTTAATAAGGTTTGAAATCATTTTATTATCAAAACCGATGAATTTTTTATAAATGATAGTTTTTATTTAAAAAGTAAATATTCACATATTTAGAAAATTATTCAGATAAAATGAATATTATTTTTGGAATCGGTATTTTAAAATTATCCAACTGTTAATTTTTCATAATTTTCTGAGACTCTCCAATTTTTGGGTAAAAATTAAATACCGTTTAGATATATAATGTGTTTTATGGCATCATAATGACCCAATAGTGATGTAATAAAATACGATAAATGATATTTTCGTCCAATATGTGTTTTATACTTAATATAAATTTATTTTAGATTTTCTTGATTATTTTTTTGATGCCTTAGTGGACTCTCCATGACTTAAAAAAAATTATCTTTTTAAATCATTTCCCCTGAGAGTGTGACTCACCTCTACATAAGAAACCATATTATTTTAAAAATATCTGCCATTAGACAAAAAATCCATTGTTTTCCACTAACCCTATAAAGAACATGGGCAAAAAACATGGGCCAGATTGCTGTTTTGATTAGTTTAATTTGTGGTGTCCCATACCTAAACAATAAAGATTTCCCACCCCTTTCCTATATAAACCCACCCAAGCTCCACCTTCATCTTCACTCAATGCATTTTGAGTTCATCCAACGTCTATCCTCCACTCTCTAGAATCCTCCAACAGCACCCCTATATCCCAATAAGCCTCTCTTAAGCCTCTCACATGCCTTTGGGATCACACATCCATGTAAGGGATTCCTTCATTTCTCATTTTAGCCAGGTTTCTTAATATTGTAATGTGCTTTTATTTTCAATTGTAAATGTTGTGGTATGGTTTCGCACATCCACCATAATTACCTCTTTATGTTTTAATGATTGGAGACCCCATTCTCTCTCCTTAATTACTTCCTTATACACATGTTACTGTAATGAAATTATATAAGGAATTTCCATATCCTCATTTACATTCATGAAATTCTTTTGTATTGTGAATCTAAATTACATTACATGTGTTGGGAAATGTATCTATATGAAACCCCTTACTGTATATTTCATGTAAATATGATGAGACATCCCTTTATCTCTCATCCACCATTTTTATGAATTCTTATGTCACGACATTATGCTGTCGAAATTACACCGATTTTCCTTGCCAATGTCATTGTGCAGTGAATACCATGCCAATTTCTCTATCAATGGTATTCAACATTATGAAAATTTATTTACTCAATATAAAGCTTCTTGTATGTATTCAATATTACTTTAATGTGTAATAAATTATGGTTATTTATTGCATGTATTATGATCCATGTGGCACACTAATGCTTGAAATGAAATATTTAAGAAGGGCACTCCTAGATAGCACTCCAATGCATTGGGTAAAGTAAAGTATCACGATACATCATGGGAAATGTGTTTTTAATCATTATAATTGAATTATATTTAGGTTTTACTCATGCTTCATGTGCAATGAGGGTCTACTCTTGCTCCATGTGGAATGAGTCATGAATTATGTTAATTCAATGTTAAGTGTTGTTGCCATATTTCCTGGTTATGATAATCATGCTATATCAAGCCTTTATGTTTATGTTATTTTATACTCTATTGATATTCCTATTGCCTAACATGTATAGTATTCCTCATGTTATTCCATGTTTGTTCCCTTACTTTGATTTATATCTCACCCTTTTTTATGCATGTCCTTAGGTTATCACATGCAATGCTAAGTACGAGATAATGTAGTGGTCATTGAAAGAAGTTGGCAATAATGATGTTGTTTTTAATGTTTTAACTTGTTATGTAATTATAATAATCCCAAAATAAACTGTACCTCTCAATATTCTTTGTTTCATCAAGTGAGGTTTATGTAATAAATCATGTTTTTGTGTGTAATAGAAATTACGGTTTTTATAGATATTCAATATGTCTTTATATAATTTAAATTTATTAGATAAAAATAATCTATATATTTTGATAGAATTCGATAAAAATAGATAAAAACACCCTCTATGTTAGTAATCATATATTCTATTCCAAAATTCATTTTTTAGGGATGGAAAATAGTCAAAGTAAATTAGAATCAAATAAGTGATGAGAAAAAATAATTCTATGGTGATCCTTAATGATAAATCCACTATGTTGTGATATTAATATAGGGGTTTCATCTCAACTACCATTACTTGAAAAATATTTTAATGTTATTGACATTAAAAATGTTATATAGTGTATATAAAAACCCTATTACAAATTATATCAGTAATAATTAATACGTTATAGTATTTTATGTTACAATTAATCTAACTACATTCTTTGGGTTATTATTCAAATGTTCCCAAATTAGTAAGATATTTCATAACTAAATTTATTTTCATATGGTTATATCCCTTATTATTATTATATTATGTCAATAATTTCTATAAAATATCCTTTTTCTATTTTATGTAATATTTCTACATTTTTTATATTTTCATTTGTAACATATAACTAATAAATTGATTTATATTCAATTCAATTATATGATCATTGTATGGTTTACTCATCTCAAATTATATTTATTCAGATAATATGGGTATTTTATGCTCCCATTGAATTTTATGAGGTTCATATTATATACTATGATATGTTATATCATCAATCTCAATTTATTCATGGAAATTAATGTTTTATAATATTTCCTTTCATTCATAGTTTTAAGATTAAAAAGATTCAAAAATTGTATATATTTTTATGACATAATCTCATAATATCATGATACATTTTATTTCCAAAGTTTTTTTATGGATCAAATACTCTCACACTCTTGAATCACATATATTTTCTTTTAATCTGGTTATTTATTCGTTTTGCATGACTAATTTCTAAATACACCTGTATTGATTAAAGGCACATCAAGAAAGTAGTTTATATGTGATATCAATATTGTTTCTTCTTTTTTATAAAAAATATTTCCCTTCTTTTTCACTATTTTCTTAAATATTTTCATGAATTTTATATTCTAAAGATAATTTATTTTAAAATTATATTTTACTAGATCGTGTAACTTCTTTTATATTCTTTTAAAGTTCAATTTTATATTACTTTCTATACAATAAACTTTTTAATATCATTACAAATGTTTATAAAGATTGTTTTTAACAATTATGAAATAAAAAAATTACCTCCACAATGACCATTATTAATTTTGAATCATATTTCTTACGTTTCAGTATTTATTTTCATAAAAAATGTTTTACCCAATTTTTTTAGTCAATTTTTAGTTTTTTAAAGTTATTTTCTATGTGGAAAAGGTATTTTCCACTAAGAATCATTTTAATAATATTTTAATGGTATTTTTATACTTTAATAATAATATCCATTTATTTTAATTACTCATCATTGATGATATAGTGTAATGATACCATCTTTATCCTTTCTTTAGATGTATTATGAATATTTCAAAGGGATTTTCCTGTAACCTATTTATTTTATATGGTTAAATGATGTTATAGTTATTTTTATTTTGATAAATGTAATATTTAATGTTTTTTATTATGAAATGGTTATTGGTAACTATTTATGAATGACAGTTGAGCCTGATATAGCTCATGATGGTGGGTGAAATCGAAATAGTTCTCCAATGCATTGGATAATAATGAAATAGAAGATAGAATATATATAAATATTAAAAGACATATTCTTAACCAGTTAATGTTTTCCCCTAAGAGAATGTAGGTATTACCCAAGTATGTCCATCTCACCACTAACAGTTTTTGTAAGAGTTATATTAAGATATTGCTTCAAGATACCAATAAAATGTCCCTATACATTGTTTGAGATTTTAATGAGTCATATCATCTGGATTTATATCTCATGGCTCATGAGTATTACTTCACAAGAATCCTGATTTTTTTTTAAAATCTATTCCATGTCACCTTTCTAAGATCCAGGTTTATATGGGTTTGATTCTCAAAAGTTATGCTCAAGAACATTTGTTATTTAGTCATACTGTTATTTTCAACTTATTCTCACCAGGGAAATCTAATTATTATTGCCTATGTTTACCCATGCAATAAATTTGAGAACTCCCTTCATATATTTACTTTTTTACTATTTATGAAGAATTTATTTATGTATATTATGCCTAATAAGGTTACTATATGTGGATAAATTAGTTGGAGATTGAATATATTTTATTGAGCCTGCTGTTTATGTATCCTAGTAGTTATTTTATAGTTTTTAAAAATTTTATAAAACTCTAAACCTAAAAGGTATTCACGTGTGTGAGTGATCCAATATATCCTTTGGATTTTTTATTTTTTATATGGTTTTAATTGGATCACATTTCTTGGTATCAAATCCAAGAATTTGGAGATTATTTTTTAGCATAGGATCTATGAGTGAATTAATGGGGATTTAATAGTTAGTATTAGAGTAGTGATTAGATAACTATAGATATTGGGCTATATTCATGTATTATTTAATCAATTTTAATCGATACAATCACTGTTTTATATATTTTTGGTTGATCATGTTTTTAAAACTTCGACATCCATTTTAAGGTTTTACGTGTTGGGATTTTTGATATTTTGGGAGATGTTTTATTTTGTTTGGGTATATGTAAACCATAGGTGTATCATGTAAAATAACATGATATATTATTTTAGAATAATTATATAAACTTTTTTAGGATTTAAGAAGAAGGTCACGATATAAACATTTATCATAAATCGTTATTTAATATTGAGGTTATTAAAGAAATTCGTGAGAAAATGTTTATTAAATTTTGGGACCATATGCTTTATTGTATAAGTAACCATGGGAATGAAATGTGAATTGGGGAATAAGTGGTTAATTTTATTTTTTGAATAGTTAACTAGTTTTGTATTTTTTTATGAATAAGGTAAACCGAAAAAATTGGTTAATAAGAGTGTATACATGAGGAATAAAATTTTAAATTTTCTTTTGGATGCAAATATAATTTTATGGTAATTCAAGTTATTTATGGAAAATAATAGTATATATTCTACATTATATGATTATAAAATATACATTATTGGTGAATTACTCTGAGTAAATAATATCTTTTGGGGTCACATGTTATTTTTATTTTGGAATATTATATGATATAATATTTTTAATTTCTGGATTTTAAAATTGGTCATGAATATTTTTAAGAAATTTAAGGATTGTTTTATGAAATTATCTTATTTTATCCATTGGAATTATTGTTGACTTTTAGTGGTTAATTTTTAATATGAAGGATGATTTTTTTGGATATTATATTATATTGTGATAACCTTTTTGGTTTTGATTAATGTCTAATGACAATATGAATAACTTGTTATCCATTTATGGATCATGTTAAATATTTTAATTTCATTTTAATGAATAGGGAATAAAAAATTCATTTTGAAAATTCATCATTTTTGAAAAAATATGATATTGTGACTAAAATTAATTATTTTATGAAAGTATACTTTTCAATTAATAATATTCCTTCTGTTCATAGTCTAGATGGAAAATGAGTTCATCAACTCTAGAAATAATATCTAGATAAAAAACAAATTATCAAATTATCATTATTTCATATTAATTGAATGTCTTTTTCACCCAACTTTTGATTAATGTTTTTTGGTCATTAATTTTATCTTGATCCTTCACTTTTTCTGATCAATAATCTCTGTAAATATCTATCATTTTTTATAAATTACCATTTTTCCTTCATGTCCATATTTGTACACCGAACTAATGTTTTTTCATTTGGAATCCTAGTTAGTTATTATTCCAGATGAACTCTGTATATCTATCTCCAACAATTCTATAGTATGTTTCATTGAACCTTTTTCTAATATTTGATTTTAGGAAAATAAATTTACAAATTTGAATCCCTTGATTACCGAGCTCACATTAAATCTAATTGGAAAAAGTTAATTATTGGTTTCAGGGGAGTAACATGATGAAATTTTAATATAATTATTTTATTTATATAATTGTTTCCATTAATAAAGCATCATATTATTAAAACAATATGAAATATATTTTTAGAGGACATCAAAAAAATATATTTAGGTTTTTACTTATTATTTTAAAAGATATGATTCATTATTCTAATTATATATAATTATTTACAAAGGTATTCTATTTTTAGGTAATTTCATAAATTATACATTATTCTTAAAAAATTGAATTTTATGGGAAATTATTTAATAAAGTGTAATGGTAATTTATTGTATGTGAACATTAAAATTTTGACTAAAATGAAAAAGGTATGTTTTAATACTATTAATTCTCTATATAATATGATTATACAAGATATAATATGTATATAGATTTTTATTAAAACATTGTAATTCTAAAAATAATTATTTAATAAAAAGGATGGTTATAACCAATGAGGATAGTATTATAAAATTTTTGTGAAAATTAATTATAAATAAATGTTAATTAATAATATTTATAATGATAAAGAAGTTATTTGAGATGAATATTATAAAATAATAATTATGAGAGATGGACTATATTTGTATGTCGTGATATTAATGTACTATATGATATTTATAGTTATAATTAAATAGTTATAAAAACTAACTATTAAAATTTTATTTTTTATAAAAATGAATTCTACATAATAGTAATAAGGATAATTGGTAGTTATGTAAAGGTAAGTCTATACATGCATAAGGTATAGAAAAATATGACCTAATAATACACATCATTTACATAAGAATCATTGATATATTTCATAGATCACATAAGGGTAATGAAGTAGTTTTAGGCTATATAAATGTCATATCATACACACGTAAGGGTATAAGATTCTCACTTAATGTTCATATGGTGATCATATAAGGGATTCACTACATATTTGATGGTTTCATTTGGGTAAGTGAACTATTCATATACTGTAAAAGGGTAACATTAAAGTTCAATAGAGTGATTTTGGATGTCACATAAAATATGTGCTGTGAAATTCAATGTCATGTAAGGGTACAAAACTAACATGTAAGACTATTCTTGCTTATCATAAGGTAAAACCCTAGCTCGTGTAAGGGTATCACCACTGAAACAAATGCAACATAAGGGTACCCAAAACACTTATACTATGTATGGGGCCCCACATATGTAAATAACCAAAGAGGCAGAGCTCAATATGTGTGAAACCAACACTATTTGTGGGTATGTTATGTTGATATAAGTGTTAAACACAGTTTCAATGCTCCAAATGAAGGTAGAAACCATTATCACATAAATTTAATCTCGATGTCACATATAGGAAAGCATGTAATATCATATTTAAAGCTTCTACATTATCCTATACTTACTCATAAATAAAACATATAGTTTTCCCCAATTTTTCACCGTCCTCACGATGGTTATATATATATCTTTGTATACATATGAAAACATATTGAGACTATACTTTTTATCAATGCATGACCCATATCATCTCTATAAAAATTAAAATGGTTTGATCAGTGTGACCTTCTTCCCAATTAAACTTATTGTGTTTTTATATGAGTTGTATATATATTTTTATTAAAAAATATCTATATATTTCTTTTAAAAATATTTTTCCATCAAAAAGGACTAGGGTTGAATGAAATATAATTGGAGAAATTAGTTTATGAATCAAATTATCCACCTAGTTAGGTAATATAAATAAATATTTATTTATTTATTGTAAACTCTTGGAGTATTTGGCTGAATAGTGGATTCTTTTAGTATATAAATTTTTTATTGAATTTCAGACTAATATATATATAAGACTCAAGCCTTAGAATAATTTCATAGAGTGGGAATTAATAAAATTTATATTATCTGGGAGGTGTATAATGGATAATAATGGAGTAACATAGTTGTTTCGGGTCGGTTTCAAAATGCCCAACGGTTCCATATCCAATGATACATGAACATACTTTCCAAAGGCAGGCACTCGCTGGGTGGTTTGGCCAGCGATGCTTAAGAACTCACATTGGTCGAGAGTATGGGATGTCGGGATCATCACACCATTTGGGGAGGGGATTATTTCCTTTTCTGGGACTCTCTTATAGATTTAAGACGTATTCATTTGTTCGCGAATCTTTGGCTTATATCCAAGCATAGTATCAACTGATTTCTCCTGGTGGGAAATGGTCAGTTGGATGCAGTGGTTAAGAATCATTTATTCCCTAGGTTTACCATCTCTCATTGGATTAATGACCCCAAGGAGTCTGGACTCATTGAGGCGGTACTATGAGTGGTGTGGTGAACCGACGTGAAGGTAGTCGGATCGATCATTTGTTGGGATTGAACCTCAAGGAGGCTTCCTACGTGCCCTTCCTAAGAGACAGGGATCAATGTCCATGTAGTACGAATAGAAGTGTCAGAGAGCCGACGTGGATGTGGTCCTAGAGGTCCGATGGTGATCGGGTTAGAACCTCATGGAGGCTTCCTACGTATCCCAGTGGTAGGGAATCAATGTCCTCGTAGTTCACATTATCTTGGGGATTACGCTCAGAGGCATCCCAGAGCAATGGACTGGGGCTTACACTCTGAGGAGGCTCATAAGAGGATGTCATGGTTGATGCTCACTCAAAGCCCATGTAAGTCATGCTCGGTGTAAGAAACAAGAGGCAGCAGGGACCAGACGATCACATCGCGAAAGGTGTGTCCTTGGGAAGTGGAGTGGGGCTTACGCATAAAGGCGTCCCATCAGGTTGGGGCTTACTCTGAGGTGGATGCCCAGGGAGACAAAGAGAAGTGGTAGGAGGGACATGGCCCCTACGAAGGACGGATCAACACCCTTTCCCACTACTCCCTTCCTTGGGCATGGCCGTGGGGAAGTACGGAGGTGCATGGGGGCTTCCTTCGGATTGGTATCCCGCCACACCTTGGGGAGGGGAGATGTGCCCCAGTCCTAACCAGTGGAGGGGCAGAAAGTTGGCTCCCGGGCTTGGACTCCACATTACCGTGGGAATTTGAATGGAGGAATGATTTGGGAATCCGCCCAAGGGTTGGAGAAACCCCTTCACCCCTGCTTACTATGGGTATGTGAACTCAAAACAGTGCGCTGATGCGCCTGAAGGTTACATCACATGGGTCCGGCGGCTGTGGTGGAGGCCTCGGCTTGGGGTCAATGAATTAGCCAATTAGGGTATTGTGGAGAATTAGGCCAGATTGGAAAGATTATATTCAGCTTGGGCAATGGGAACTCCGAACGATATTGCGGGCCACACACGTGTATGATTGTTGGATCCCTTCTTGTATGGAGGTTCTATGCAGCTGGAGAGGAAGTCCGCGATCCAGGGTGGTCCACAGACTGATGGGAATCCCACGAACTAGTGTGGTTCACAGCTTCGGGTTCAGCCCGCGTACCAGGGTGGAATGCGGAGGGATCCATGCGAGCAACGGCGGCCGAGGGTGGATCTAGTTGTGGGTTCATCGGTTGGGGCTTCGCCCGTGTAGGAGGGTGCTATATGGTGTGATAGATCAGAAAAGGGGAATAAACTCCCTGGTCCGTGGGGAGTGCATCCGTGAAGGAGCCATGGTTCGCGGTCTTCTTTTCATTGTTATTTTAAGTTCACGGTTCACCGAGTTAATATGCGTTTTCGGTCCCTTATTAATTCACCTCCAGCTTCATACCTGTTCTGGTTTGCGGAATGTAACTTCATGGTTTGCGAAATCCTAAGCTCCTTCCTTCAAAATCCTTTCACTCGACTCTGGTCGATCTCCCCAAATATTTTTCTCATCTTCCCCTCTGTCTCCTTTTATAGAGTGGGGAAAGAGATGTATTCATGGTCATGCGGCACATTTTCAGAATCCCATGATCAGAAACCCGGTTTACAGATGACTTGGTCAATCCACCACTCGTCGGGGGCATTGAACGCATCTCCCCCACGAACCAAACTAACTCAGGGAGTGCTTCGCGGCCGCATAGGGTTCCGCCTCCAGCCCGCGAATGACAGCGGATGTGACCTGGGCCGGTCGACGCGGTCTACAGCTATGGCGGTTCGTGATGATGGATTAGTGTGACGCCTATCCTGCTTCGCGCCCACGGAGAACCTCCGCATTCATTCAGTGAATAAAAATGGTCCGTGGAGGGGGAGCTTCGTGGATCTGGCCGTGTTCTATTGTCATTAGACCGGTCTGTGGACTGGTTCGGCATGGAACATCCTTTGAGTATTTCCCCACCTTTACCAATCCTTTTGGGGGAAAATTGGGTAGAATCTCCCTTGATTCGAGGGGATTTCCATTCTCCTTTGCAGATTTGTTAGGACCCTTCGAATGCCCCCCATCAGAATGGGGTCCGATCGGAACGAATAGCAGGCCATTCTAATGCAGAGTGGTCCTGGAACTTGGATGGTTTGTGGTAGAGGAGTGGACCCGGTAGGGGACCACACCTATAAAAATGGGGTCCCTTCCATTGTATTTTACCAGATTATTCGCGAAACTAGAGATCTCTTTCTTTTTTGTCTCCACGTGCTCATTCCTTCACAAAACACCTCGTCCGTGAACCAGATACCATTTCCGCGAACCATTCCTCGTTTGCGGTCACCTTCACCCGCGGACCAATCTCCAGCCACGAAATAACACTATTATTTATTTAAAAAGTAAGTCATGATGGGCCGCATTGGATCTTGCTCTGCGGTTTTGGTGGTCTGTGGACTGAAATCATCCAGAATTTAAAAATTTATTATGTCTTCTGAATCTAATTATTTAAATCCAGGATTAAGATTCTGCGGAGCAACATGGTTCGCGGTTATATGGAAAATGCTCCGCGGGATAGAGTACTACAGACTTCTTCCGCTCAGGGTTTGTTCGCGGGATGCAGTCGTCACGAACTATCCTTTTGAGCCTTTCTTGTGGACATTGATATGAAGGCTCCCTGACTGATTACTTATCCATATATTTGGTATTTTTGGCCAGATTTTATTATTCCATACTAACCATTTTCCTGGATTTTATCATGCAGGGAAAAAACATGGGTCCCCTTTTCCCAGAACCCAGGCCCGCTGCCGAACCTCTCTCAATTGGCGCAAGTAGGCATTTAGCTATGATTCGTAGAGCGAATAGAATCAAATAGGACCCTAGTCAGTCCATCATTCTTGACGACAGTGTCTTGAAGTACTTGATCTATCCTGAGCTCTGGGGTTATCCACTATCAAATCGAATTCTGATTTATGGTTTCGGTCTTCAAGTTGACGTTTCTATCCCTTCTACTTTCTTAGTTCTTCCTTTTCCTTTCAAGGAAGTGTCACCAAAGTGCATTCAAGAAAACCTTACCTGATTGGGGGAGATGAACTTTGATTCTGATTCGAAAGACACTTTCATTTTGAGAGGCACTGTTTGGACCCAAAGTGATCAGTACACTCAATACTTCTCTCAAGAAGCTGTCTTCCAGAATTATCCCTCTATGGTTAACCTTGCTCGAGTGGACCCTGACAATGGGTGGATTCCTAGGTGGGATCTTCTTCTGGGTGGGATTTTCTCAAATGATTGGGCTTGGGCCTTTTGGGTCCATCATCATTGAAGGGAATCTCCTGAGTCACTGGAAGCAGTGAATATGTACAACACAGTGTGGGCCTCCTAGTTCGCTGTTTACCCCCCATCCTCGATCCTGCCTGACCTACTTAGTTGCTGGTGTTCAAGCACTAATACTTTTCACCAAGCCCATGGCGAAGTTGGCATTAGTTTGTTGGACATCTACCAATTGGGAGGGCTCCCGATCATCGGTGAGATGTATGATGATTTTATTCCCACTCTTGATGCGTGGTACGACATTGAACAAGTGCCTTCGTTGGCGAGGGATCTGCTGGTTATGGCGGGGCAGTCACTGGGTCAAGCCTTACGTGCCCGCTCTCTTATTCCCTATAGCACCCGGATAGGGTTATTTCATAACATCATTGGTCCCGTGCCGAAGATCAAGCACCCCAGGAATCATCCTTCTCAATAATCACGAACCATCCCAGGTTCTTACTGGGCGGTTCGGGAAGCGGCCGACTACCTTTCATGGGGATACAAGGTGCGCCCCAGCGTTCCGCCTATGCTCAGGCTAGCAGGTCTGTTTTCTATGTTCTTGAGCGGGTGGCTATTCCCTTCTTGAGATATCAACCCAGGCGTCAGGGCTTGCAATTTGATGATGGCAGTTGAGTTGGTAGAGGGTCGCCCGGTGAATTTGGTTGTGCCCACTTTGGCTCGTATTTATGAACTACTGAGCCACATGGAAGAGGGAGGGTCACCCTACCGTCTGAGTGGCACATTTCAATTCTTATATGTCTAGATAGCGAATCATTGTCGCGGTTAAGGGTATTATCATAACACATTCATCATGCTTCCTACCTTTCAACCTACCATGCTTAATATAGTTAGGGTTTGTTTGAAGTACCTCAGTTGAGATGATGTTGTCGAGATTCTGAGTGACTTCTCCCAGTTTTCCTTCACTCCCTACCCAACCCCATCCGGTGTAATGGTTGATAACCACCGGGGGAGCCTGGAGGAGCGCTTTTATGTGATTTCATTGCAGGACGGGTTTTTTTCTGCACGAATTGACGGGGTTTCTTTGTGAAAGTTGTATGTCCCATATAACGTTTCTCGCCTATTTGGCTGTGCGCAACTCCAAGTTTCCCTTCCACCTCCTCAGGCTCGAGGGATGCACCCCGCCACTCTCCGTCAATGGTGGTTGATGCTGATGCGGGAGGGATCTGACACAAGCATTCCCTTTCCTTGCATAGAAGTGGATGCCAGCCTCTCCTTGGAGTATGCAAGAATGTGGATAAAATATTATCATGATGGAATCCTAGGGAAGACTATATGCAAGTTTCCCAAATCAAGAGTCATCATGGTTGTTGTGCCTACCTCACCCTCCTCATCGGCTCTAAGGGAGGACCCACTGATGGCTCGTCGGTTAAAGCGACTCAGGGGATTTCCCTCTCCCAACAACTATACGGCTGATGTTCAGATGGACCCAACCTTCTTGGACGTGGATGAGGATGACCCTATGGATTCGGGTCCTAACGAAACAATTCCTGAAGTTTTACCAGCTGATATTGGACTTAGCAACTTTCTTCTCATTCCCGAACCAGGGTTAGAAGCTTCAGACCTTCCAGCTTCGGAACCATCTTCGGGCGTTCACATGTCTGTGCTGATCGTAATGCCAGACATCGTTCCCATGCTATCTAGCGAGGATACGAAAGATCCACGTGTCACGGTGGACCACCGAGTAGTGCGCAGGTGGGCCTGGCCCCAGATTTGAGAGATTGTTGTCAAAACTCCTCTAGTTGAGATGGAAACTAAAACCGAATCTCTTCAACAACTCTTCCTAGGTTTGGGGTCAGGTGGCTTTGACTATCGACAGTTCCTTTCTCTCGTTTTCCAGGTTGTCATGGCCTATGAGGAAGTTTCCACTAATGAACGAAAAATTTCTCACCTCACTGCCTCTCATTGCGGGGCCTGATCCCTGGAGGATGCCATGATAAACCTCCAACAGCTGATAGCACAGGAGGCGAGCTCTCGAGATCAGGTGGTCGTCCTTTCCTCTGAGTTTCATGAATGTGAAGTACGGGAAGCAATGATGAGGGATCATTTGTCAGCCCTGACTGATAACCTGTAAGTCACCAGGAAAGGAATCACAAATCTCCAAACATGAGTAGGGCACACTCGTTTGGTGGCAGAGGTTGAGGCCAGGAAGAGGGTTGTGCTGGAGCAGACTTGCAACAACCTCCATCACAGGGTTGCTGATCTGATGGAGAGAGCGAACCAGGATCCTTTGTAATGATCAGATCCATTCTTATACACTCTGGTTTGCTTACCCTCCCCCCTTTTCTCGCTGTGTGGGAGTGGCCTCAGCTTGTGGACATCCTCATCTTTTTTTTTGGAATACAATCTATTTCAATATTTTTCTGCTATAAGATTTGATTTTTACTAGAACCATTGTTGCTTGAATAACAACTCACTGAATCAGAATTAATCACAACATAGGAAAATAGAAACAAACACTATCTTTTCCTTGGAACATGGGATCTAGCGAGCATAGTTTGACTATTTCTAGGGTTTTGTAGAAAATCCCCACAATCTTTTTTTCATTTCTTTTTATGCAATAATTTTTCTTGGGCCCATTTGGTGTGGACCCAGTGAGTATGGCCCGACTTTTGCTTAGGTAACCCTTTTTGGGTTTTCGGCCAAACATGCTTTGTGCATTTTTTGTGAGCGGATTAAAGTCCTACCAACAAGACTATCATTATTGATGTTTTAGGTCGAACTGCTTTGACCAGATATGGTGGGTCGAGGGCCCCAATGAGGTTTAGTTGATTAAAAGATGCCTCAATATCCTCCAGACACATGTGGGTGGAACACTTTTATATTTGAAGGACATGTGGGGCATGTCACAAGGCATGGGAGTCGTATCAGCGTACAGAGGTAGGAAGAGCATCGCCTAATGAAATATTACCTTTGGTAGACAGGACATGAGCTATCAATATACAGAGCCGCTGAGGTCATGGTTTGCACAGTCGTGCAAAGGTGTCCTAAAGTCAATGACTCTCTATTTCTTATGGCCTAAGGACTTCATGGGAGTCTGGATTATGGAAACCACCTTGGGTGGATTGGGGAATTACAAAAAACACCAGGGGTGGCTCAGAAAGGATGTGTGACGTCTGAAAGGGTTTGAGAACATCTATATCAATCGGGAGTGTGGAATCAGGGTCTTTGTCCTACGCATTAATCAAGCGTAAAAGAGGGTTGGAGCTTGGCACAGTTTTAAGTCATGCAGCTGGGACATTATCTAGAATAAAAAGACTTCTCCTATTTCCTGATAATGTCACCAGAGACGTTACACCATATTCAGGAAAGGTCGTGAAAGAGGATGATAAACTGCATTTTAGAGGGTTTTCAAATCCTGGGATGGACATGAGGGCTCAGGGGACAAGAGGCATATGGAGAGGAGCATTGCCTAAGGAAATATTTCCTTTGGTAGATAAGCCAAGGGATATCAATATGTATATCCACTATGGGAATGGTATGCATAGTCATTAAAAGGTGTCCTTAGGTCAATGATTTCATTATCTCGATAGCCGAGAAACTTCAGGGAAGTTGAAATTCAAGACCACCAGGGGGGTTTATGAGAGTTTGGCTCTTTCTGAGTACAGAGTATGGTTTAAGAGGAGAGAGTTCCTAGATACATGAGAAAAATCTAGGATAAATTTCTTGAGAATGGGTGATGTTATTCTTTCTCATGCTGGTGGGAGATGGTGGTTCGTGTAGGTCTAACCTGTGCACTAAGGGATAGATAAAATCCTATGTTCCTTACTGAACCTATGAAAGGTTTGACCATTCAGTTCAATGTCATGCGGTAAAGACGAGGAGCATTATTCAAGGATTTCATGCAATTTAACGTCATGTAGCGAGGATGGGGGAATTATTAAAGGATGTTATGCAGTTTAGCGTCATGCAGCGAGGACGGGGGGGGGAATTCTTTTAAACATGTGAAAATGCTCGTAGTTGGAGTCATTTCCTTGGAGTGTTTAATACTTGGTCTTTTGAAGCTTTATGCCAAGCAGACAAGACGTTCTGTGTAGTTTAACGTCATTTGGTAAGGATGTAGTTGCAAAGGCCGTTCTTGATCCGAATGTAACTGGGCTTGAACATCTAGGCATGCCCAAGACGTGGAGAGGGGTTTATTGGTGTAAATAATGGTTCTGGGGCTTTATGGATCAGGAGAAATGATATGGGGGCTCTGAGGCCAGTAAGAGTATAGAGCTAGGAAGAGTGTCACCTGAGGAAATATTTCCATTGGTAGACTGGCTAGGGGATATCAATATGCAGAGCCGCTTAGGGCATGGTATTCATAGTCATGAAAAGGTGTCCATGGGTCGATAACATTCCACTTCCGATGGCCGTGAATGGATTTGAGGATCCTCAATTGTCCGGGCCACGAAGTATATCATTTGGTAAGAGAATTTCTGGACATGAAGGGCATATTCGGCCCTGGTTGCCATTAAAGCTTAGATATCTCTCTGTGATGATCTATCTTCTGCACGGGGGTGTACCTTCGCTCCATGCAGTTTAACGTCGTGCAGTAAGGACGAAGTACTCCTAGGATAGTGGTCAGAGAGCTCGAACCATTTGGTGACTATTGCTGCATTCACTCGAAGGATAACTGAGTTACCATGCTCAGATATACTCTGAACAGGGTGGGGGATGAAGGTTGTAAACTGCAACTCTGAGGTGTCCCAGATTAGGAGATGTGGTGTGGGGGCTCTGAGGCCGGTAAGCATACGGAACTAGGAAGAGTACCGCCCGAGGAAATCTTGCCTTTGATTGATGATCTAGGGGCTATCAATATGTAGAGCCGACGAGGGCATGGTATACATAGTCATGCAAAGGTGTCCCCAGGTCGATGACTTTCCCCATCCGATAGCCATGAATGATTATGAAAACCCGATAGTTCTCACAGTACAGAATTCGACATGTGGGGATAATGGTTTCCGAGCATACAAGAAACATCTTTACGGAAATTTTCCGTTGAGTCAAAGTAGCCTAGACATGGCTTGATGTTTGTTGATGCATGTCGTCATGTGAACCACGGATGGATATATAGGCTAACAGATTACGGATACCCTGGCAATGATTGGATGTGAAAAATGGGGGTGAACTTGTAAACCAATGCGCCATAAACTTCTGGATCAGGTGATATGATATGACGGCTCTGAGGCCGGTAAGCGTACGGAGCTAGGAATAGTATCGCCTAAGGAAATCTTGACTTTTTTAGATGGGCGAGAGGCTATCAATATGAAAAGCTGCTGAGGGCATTGTATGTATAGTCATGAAAAGGTGTCCACGGGTTGATCACTTTCCACTTCCAATTTCCATGAATGGTTATGAAGATCCATAATTATCCAGGTCGCGGAGTCTAATGTATAGAGGGGATGTATCCAAATGCACGAGGAGTATTTCCATCACGTTTATCCATATATCTTGGGTGAGTTATGATGAAGTCCGTGCAGCTTAACGTCATGCGGCGAGGACGTGATCCGTGCAGTTTAATATCATGCGGTGACGCACGCCTATCGTAGGGCATGGAAAAACAATTTTTTAATTTCTTAAGTGTAATCTAGTGATTAACCCTAGGATGTCTCCTGAAGAGGAGTGCACAACAATTATGTTTATCACTTGAATTTAAGAAAGAAGAAATGTTGTTTTTGAAATTGATTAGCTTGAAAAATAAAGCATGAAATAAAAAGAAAAGTCGAACACTAATGGATGAAGAGAGTGATGAGGTCAGGGTAGTATTCACTTTTTCAATGTCATCATAGTAATAAAGATCATATTCCCTCTCTTCATTTTGAATAACAAATGAAGAACTCCTTGATCGAGTTATTTATCACCTTTTTTTTTGAAACAAATGAGACTCACTCCTATGTGCATGAAAGTTCATAAACAATCCCTAAAAAACTAAGAAAATTCCCGATCGGGAATTTTTTCTCCTTAGAACTCGAGAAAAAGTTTAATAGTTTCACACACGTGCCAACAATCACTAAACACTCACCACCTAACACAATCTGCTCGATCGAGACAAATTGCACTAGGCGGAGGGAGATTAAAGGACTTTAACCAAATATATTAACAATGAATACACCAAAATCAAAACACGATCGTATTAAGATAATTGGAAAACAGTGATAATAGAAGTCATTCAAAATAAAACGAGGATTTTAAATTTAAGCTCAAAAATCCAACATTACAAATGTAAAACTCCCCCTTCCCCGATCTCTCAGAGGTTTTACCCCTCCATGGGAAGGGTAATAGAGTTGAAAGGAGAAGAAAAATACATTACAAAACAATGAAAAAGAAAATAAATAAAAGAGGAAGCTAACAAGTTCTCCTTCTTGGTGTCCCGGAGGGAATGGGGTGGAGAATGGGATGCCATGAGAGGGTGGAGCTCTCCTCCTTTTATAGCCAGAATTTCTCCCCCAGATGTCGACGTGTTTTGTCCCCATTAAATGACATCTTCACGTGTTTATCCCTTCTTGAATGTTGTTCCTAATTAACTTGTATGTGTCCCCTAATAATCTCAGTAGATTTTGACATGTATTCTGAGGATTATGGCCGTTTTATTCTGAGCATTTATTCTGTCCAGTCAGACTCTCCAAATCACAAACCTCCGGATTAGGGTGATTTAATGTCTCCTTAAACATCCAATTCACGCGACCCTTCATCATTAAAGATGCCCAAAAACTCCTCTCACGTCCACCCACCGAAGTTCACTACATTTTAGCCCACCATGGATGAGTTATCGAGCACACACCAAAACTAGGAAGAACTGCAAACAGTTTTCTTTCTCCCACTTGTGAGCTTCTATTGAGCTTCCATAGGGTTGATTCAGCTTTTAGACCAAAAATAGTAAATGAAGCCCTGGATGTGTAGAATATGGAAAAAAAATTCATTTTAAATTAGTGTAGATAATGTTATGGCCAAACTACAGAAATAATTTAAAACTATTAAAAATCCAAAGTGACCCATTTTTACTATTCAGATCAAAATAACACCAATATCATAAAAATGAAACAATTAAACTTAAAGGAAAAATTTTGTGGGTTTAAGACAATGATATTAAATATAAATTAATTGGAAATATTTGCACTGTCAATTCCCCCACACTTAGCACTTGGACTCCTGGACAAGTAAAAGTCAAATCAAATCAAATCCAAAACACATATCAATGAGATCTACCAAATAATTTCAAGAAACAAAAAGATATCATGCCTCATCAAAAACAATTATTTTAAGTTCTAAATTTTAGATTTTAATATGTTTCCTCTTCATTTCTTATCCCATGCACACAAAACACCTACCTCACTTGAATTTTCTCTCATCTCACAAATGTAAATGCTGAACAAGGATTTTCTCATCCAAACTCACACATGAGTCACCATAGGCTTGATAAATTCCTACTTCTCCACCCAATTTGAGTCAAGGCCATGTGTTTTCCATGAGGACTTTTCAGGGTTGTTCTGCGGCTTCCGGTTGGTAGGATTTAGATGTTAAACATTCTGAGGCCGAAAAAAGGAGGGCTTGACTCTTTTTGAAGCAAAATTGCAAGATTCTAATTTTTACTCAAGTATCATCTCCTTCACTTCCCCTTTGTAGAAAATAGGCTCCATCAACATTCAATCAGCTCAGCAGCAAAAATTTCAATACTTTCAAACATTATTTTTCTTGAAAGCTCTAGATAGGCACAACTTTCTTTTTTTTACATTGGAAGCTCCAGAAAGGCATAACTTCTCTTATCATTAAAGCTCCAGAAATGGCACAGCTTTCAACAGAATAATTTTTCAGCATCACACACATCTCTTCCACAATTTATTTCCACCCAATGTATCACCAAATGAGTTAGTACACCACAAGACATCTTCCCACACACTTAAGTTCAACTAGATCAATCAATTTCACTTCAAGAGCAGGTGGGATGGGGAAAATTGGCTTGTAATGTGGCTAACCTAATAGGAAATTCATGGCTACTAGGTGATACAATGAAAGATATATATAAAGGTGGGCCATAATGAAAAGGATTATTTTGAAAAGGGGGCTTCAAACCAAATAAATGCCTTAATCATTTAAAACACACGTACCCCAATCACTCATGTTTTTAAAGGAATAAATCAAATTCCAGTTAAAGAAAGTGTGGTCTGGTTCTCTCATGAAATGAGGTGAATGAAAAGAATGTGACAAAAAGGGTTCAGAAGCCTCACATGAAAGTGATTTCAAAGATATAGACAGTGAAATATGGCATGGGTTTCAAAAATCAGTGTACTTTTCATGAAATTATAAAAGATTTGAACTTGAAAAGAAGTCATTTCAGCATTCATTTAAGCTCGTTTTCATGAAATAGATTGGTTCACTCATTGAAATGGGTTTCAAAAATGGTATTGATAATCCTTTCAGCTCAAAAGTTTCAGAAACACACCAAAAATTGAAAAATAAACACACAGAAATTTGGAAACACGCAATTTCTTTTGTGAAAACAAACATCAAATGAAAATCCTATACTACAAAGGTTCCCACCCCCACACTTAAGTGATGAAGTGTCCACGATGAATTCAAGTGGATTTAACATGTAAGTAGATTTTTGATTGAATCAAAAAAACAAGAAAGTGTGAAGGAGAGGTACAACCTGAGGGATCTTATTGATAAATAGGTTGGAGGAGCTCGATATCCTCCACTGGCTCTGATGGTAGGGTCACAAGGAATTTCTTCAACCTATGTCCATTCACAGTGAATGGATCCTACTCTCTATCCTTCATAATCTGCACAGCAGCAAAAGGATATACATGAGTAACTATAAATGGACCTTCCCATCTAGAACGATGTTTACATGGCATCAGCTTGAGTCTTGAGTTGAATAATAAAATTTTGTCTCCATAAGGGAAGTCTTTTGGTCAGATCAGCTTGTCATGGGCCACTTTGTTCTTTCTTTGTAAATCCTTGAATTTTCAAATGCTTCCCTTCTTATTTCCTCCAGATCTTGAAACTTCAATCTTCTCTCCTTACCAGCACTTTTAAGGTCCAAATTCATTTTCCTCACAGCCCAATACGCCTTATGCTCCAATTCCATAGGTAGGTGGAAACGTTTCCCATAATTCAGCCTATATGGAATCATTCCAATCGGGGTTTTGTAGGCTGTCTGGTAATCCCATATGGTATCATACAACCTTTGGCTCTAATCCTTCCTGTTTGGATTAACGGCCTTTTCCAAAATTCCCTTGATTTACCTGTTTGAAACTTCTTCTTGCCCGTTAGTCTATGGATGATAGGGAGTTGATGTTTTATGATGCACCCCATACTTCTTCAGAAAAGTATCCATTATCAAATTGCATAAGTGAGTCACCTGATCCCTGATGATTGATCTGGGACCTCCAAACCTAGAAAATATGTTAGACCTAACAAAATCACAAACAATTTTAGCATCATTAGTTCTGGTTGCTTTTTCTTCCACCCATTTGGAAACCTAATCAACTGCAAGCAATATATAAGAATTTACAAATGACATCGGGAAAGGTCCCATTAAATCTATCCCCTAAATGTCAAAAATGTCACAAAAATTCAATGGATTTTGGGGAATTTCTTGTCTCTTTGAAATATTTCCTGAAAACTGACATTTTTAACATATTGTTCAAAATTCATGAGCATCCTTAAAAATGATGGGCCAATAAATTCCAGATTCTAAAACCTTCCTTGCTGTCCTCTAAGGTCCAAAGTGGCTTCAACAAGATAATGTGTGAAAAAAATCAAAAACATATTTAACTTAACTTTCAGGTAAACATCTTTTTATAACTTTATCATTGCAAATCTTCTAAAGGAATGGATCATCCCAAATGTAATATCAAGATTCAGCTTTCAATTTTTGAATTTTGTGAGAATTGAAATGAGATGGGAACTGAGATGTTACCAGTAAATTAACTATGTCAGCATACCAAGGAACTTCTACTTCAATCAAGTACAACTGCTCTCCTGGAATTTGACCATTCAGTGGGTCTGTTTCTGGAACTTCAATTTCAGTAGTGTTTGTCAGTCTACTTAAGTAATCAGCCACTTGGTTCTCAGATCCCTTATTATCCTTAATTTCTATATTGAACTCCTGCAGCAGTATCATCCATCTCACTAACCTTGGTTTAGCATAAGATTTCTTCATCAAGTACCTCAAAGCTGCATGATCAGAAAACACAGTGATTTTAGTTCCAAGAAGATATGATCTAAATCTTTATAATGAAAAAAACAAATGCAAAGAACTCTTTTTTTGTGGTTGTGTAAATTAATTGGGATGCATCTAATGTTCTAGAGGCATATGAAATGACTTGTGGTCTGCCCTCAATTCACTGAGAATGGACTGCTCCAACTGCTTGGATAGAGGCATCACAAAGTAGTTCAAATGGTTCTTCCCAATTTGGAGGCTCCATCACGGGTGGTGAAATCAATCTCTTCTTCAACTCATCAAAGGATTACCTACATGAACCATTTAAATCAAAATCAGCATCTTTCAAGTGTAATTTAGAGAGAGGGAGAGAATTCTTACTGAAATCATTGATAAACCTCTTGTAGAATCCTGCATGTCCAAAAAATGATCTAACATGTTTCACACAAGTAGAGTAAGGAAATGAATTTATCACTTCAATTTTTGATTTATCCACTTAAATTACATTTTGGGAAATGACATGACCAAGCACAATTCCTCTATGAACCATGAAATGACACTTTTCAATATTTAAAACAATATTTTTTTCAATACAGGTTTTCTAAAAAATTTCCAGATTTTTCAAACAATGATCAAAAGAATCTCCAAAAACTGTGAAATCATCTAAGAAAACTTCCAAGAAATTTTTAATGTGATCCGAAAATATAATCTCCATGAACCTATGAAATGTACCTGGAGCATTACATAATCCAAATGGCATTATTTTATATGCAAAAGTACCAAAAGGACATGTAAATGTCATCTTCTCTTGATCCTCGGGAGTAATGGGTACCTGGAAGTAACCAGAAAATCCATCCAAAAAGCAATAATGAGTTCTCCCAGCCAATCTTTCTAACATATGGTCAATGAAGGGGATGGGGAAATGATCTTTTCGAGTGACCTGGTTCAATTTCCTAAAATCAATGCACACTCTCCAGCTGTTTTGAATCCTCATAGGGATTAACTCATTCTTTTCATTCCTCAATGTGGTCAGGCCAGTTTTTTTTGGAACGACATGAATAGGGTTGACCCACTGTGAATATAAAATGGGATAGATGATCCCAGCTTCCAAGAGCTGCTCATTCTCCATCTTTACAACCTCCATCAAGGTGGGATTCAGTCTCTTTTGGGGCTATCTAATAGGTTTGGAATCACCCTCAACAAAAATTATGTGTGACCATATTTTTGGGTTTATTCCTGGGATATCACATAAGCTCCATCCTATTTCATGGAAATTCTCTCTCAAAAGCTCAATAAATTATTTTTCTTGGGTTTTAGAAAGATTATTAGCAATTATCACTGGTAGTTTCTCTCCCTCCCTAAGGTATACATCTTTCAAATCAGTGGGGAGTGGTTTGAGTTCCAGATTAGGGGGATGCTCAAGGGATGAGACTAAATTGATGTTTTCCACTTCCAAATTTTGAACTTCCTTCACCAATCATCATCCTAATTATTTAACAAATCATCAATGAAATCAGATTTTACCTCTTCCTCCCACATGAAGTCAGAATCTCCAACATCTTCAGCATCCACATGTTCAATGATATTTATAAGGGAAGAATTATCTCCTAAGTCTAAGAATTCCTAGAGCATACCTGATTCTTCATTTGGTTCTACACCAAATTCATGGGAAAGAGAAAAGAGGGAGTGATCATTCAATGGGTGCCTCAGGGATTCAAAAATATTGAAGTTGACCGTGCTCTCTCCAAACTCCATGGTGAGTTTCCCCTCGTGGACATTGATGATGGTTTTGGATCTCTTCAGGAAAGGTATCCCCAAAATGATGGGTGAATGTGATGGGATCCTATCTTCTTCCGTATTGAGCACGTAGAAGTCCGCTGGGAATAAGAGATCTTTGACTTTCACAAGGACATCCTCCAAAACTCCTGCAGGGAAAACTGTGGATATGTTTGCAAGCTAGAACAGCACTCTTGTGGGCTTCAATTCTCCCATCTGTAAAGAAGTGTATACCGAGTGAGTCAATACATTAATTGAAGCAACCAAATCACACAAAGAATTACTGAAATTTAATGAACCAATGGTGCATGAAATGGAAAACTTCCCTGGATCTTGAAATTTGGTTGGAATCTGTGGCGTGATAAGGGCTGAGACACTTCTTCCCAAGTTGATTCTTTAATGCCCATGAAGCCTTCTCTTTTTGGTGCAAAGATCTTTCAAAAAAAATTCATACCTTGGAATTTTTTTAATAGCTTCAAGTAGGGGGAAATTTATTTCCACTTTTTGGAAGGTGTCCAGAATTTCTTTTTGAAGTGCTTCTTCATGCAATTTCTTTGATTCGATCATCCTTGTTAGAAATGGTGGGGGTAATTAATTCTTATCCCTTTGTTTTTTTTTGCATTGGTGTTTCTTGTTTCTTATTATGTGGCCTATCCTTCTCCTCCTCCTCTTCCTTTTCATCTTCTTGGTGTATTTTCACAAGACTATCTGAATCATTCTCCCTCATAATAGGTGGTATTATTTTAGGTTCAGGGTTGAATGGAGGTGGGATTTCTTTTCCACCTCTTGTTATGATTTCACTAACATTCTATTTAGGATTTGACACTGTTTGGGATGGATGCTTCCCTAGATTATTGGAAATTATTTCAGCAAGACTTCCCACTGTGTCTGCTAGCTTGTCAACCTTATCTACTGGGCCCTCATACTTGGATTGTAGCTGTTCCACAGAAGGTTGTGTGTTGTTGGATGTTTGTTCATATGTCTTTATTTGGAATGGTGGTGGCTGAAAAGATTGTTGTTGTTGGAAGGGATGTTTATAAGATTGTTGGAAGGGAGGGGGGTTCTGGTATTACAACTGGTGGTATGGAGGTTGACTGGGGTGCTGGTTAAATGGGCTCATGTGGTTTTGTTGGTTCCCATATCCTTTTTGGGATTGCAGTTGATTTTGTTGGAATTGTCTTGGTTGAAAGGCCGCATCACAGTATTTTTTCCCCTATATCTCAGGGCACTGGTCAGTATAATGAGTGGAAGAATAACATAAACCACATACCTGAGATGAATCTTGTTTTCCATTTTCTTGTGTTAAAACCATTTAACGGACTAACCTTTCAAGGTCATCAACTTTGGTTTCAATAAATGTGTATGAATCAGATGTTTTTACCTCATGTATCGCCCTGGATCCCAATCCTCATAGTCCAAATTGTTGTGAGTTTTGAGCAATCTTCTCAATTTGTATTCTGATATCTGCAGGAGACTTGTCAATCAGGGACCCCCCTGATGAGGCATCTAGAAGATTTAGATCATTATCCATAAGTCCTTGGTATAAGAACACAAGGAATTGGTTTTCCTCCATTTATTGATGTGGGAATCTGGAACATAGATTCTTGATGCACTCCCAGTACTCATAGAGGGTTTCTCAAGTTGATTGTCGTATGAAGTAAATCTCCTTCTTGATGGAAGTGCTCCTCAATGTGGGAAATAATCTTTGCATGAAACTTCCTTTTAGGTCTTCCCAATCACTGATCTCCCCTGGTTGTAGGTTGTACAACCATTCTTTAGTTGTTCCTTCAAGTGAGAAGGGGAATTCCCTCCAGTGAAATTGGTCTTCATGTGCTCCTCTTGGCCTAAAGCTTGAGTAAGTGTATCTAAATTCTTGCATGTGCTGAATTGGATCTTCTCCTGCAAGACCATGAAACTTTGGGAGAACAGGAATCATATTGACACGTAATTCAAAATCATTTGGTTTAGTGGGTGAAATTAGTTGGTAATTTGGAATGGTAAATTATGGTTCACATAGATCATGCATGGTTTGGTTGGGATTTCTAGCCATGATTTCAGGTTCAGAGTGAACACTAAGAGTTTCACTTGAATATGAGAGATATATTTCATCAAATATTTCTGGTAGATTTCTTTTTCTTAGTTGGGTAAATGTTCTTTCAATTTATGGATCAAATTCAGTTAATGGTTCTTTTGAGTTTCGGGTCATTCAATTTTGATTTTATTGTTGCACTGCCTCCCCGGCAATGGCACCATGTTTGACAGATGCCTATCGTAGGGCGTGGAAAACCAATTTTTAATTTTCCTATGTGTAGTCTAGTGATTAAACATGGGATGTCTCCCGAAGAGGAGTGCACAACAATTATGTTTGTCACTTGAATTTAAGAAAGAAGAAAATGTTGTTTTTGAAATTGTTTTGGTCGAAAAATAAAGCAAGAAATATAAAGAAAAGTCGAACACTAATGGATGAAGAGAGTGATGGGGTCAGGGTAGGATTCACTTTTTCAATGTCATCATAGTAATAAAGATCATATTCTCTCTCTTCCTTTAGAATAACAAATGAAGAACTACTCGATCGAGTTATTTATCAATCTTGGATTAAGAAACAAATGAGACTCACTCATATGTGTGTGAAACTTCTTAAACATTCCCTAAACAACAAATTAAATTCCTGATCGAGAATTGTTTCTCCTTAGAACTCCAGAAAATGTTTAATAGTTTCACACACGTGCCAACGATCACTAGACACTCACCACCTAACACAATCTGCTTGATCGAGACAAATTGCACTAGGAGGAGGGAGATTAAAGGTCTTTAACCAAAGATATTAACAATGAATACACCAAAATCAAAACATGATTGCATTAGGATAATTGGGAAACAGTGATAATAGAATTCATTCAAAGGAAAAAGAGGATTTTAAATTTAAGCTCAAAACTCCGACATTACAAAAGTGAAACTCCCCCTTCCCCGATCACTCAAAGGTTTTACCCCTCCATGTGAAGGGTAATAGAGTTGAAAGTGGAATAAAAAGACATTATAAAACTATGAAAAAGAAAAGAAATAATATAGGAAGCTAAAAAGTTCCTCTTCTTGGTGTCCCGGAGGGAATGGGGTGGAGAATGGGATGCCTTGAGAGGGTGGAGTTCTCCTCCTTTTATAGCCAGAATTTTTAACCCAGATGTCGACGTGTTTTGGCCCCATTAAATGACATCTTCACATGTTTAGACCTTCTTGAATGTTGTTAATAATTATCTTGGACGTGTCCCCTAAAAATATCAGCGGATTTGGACATGTATTCCGAGGGTTATGGACGTTTTATTATGATAATTTATTCTGTCCAGTCAGACTCACCAAATCGCAATCCTCCGTATTAGGGTGATTTAATGTCCCCTTAAACGGCCAATTCATGCGACCCTTCCTTCATTAAAGATGCTCCAAAACTCCTCGCGCATCCACCCACCAAAGTTTAAAACATTTCGGCCCACCATGGATGAGTTATCGAGCACACACCAAAACTAGGCAGAACTGCAAACAGTTTTCTTTCTCCCACTTATGAGCTTCCATTGAGCTTCTATATGGCTGATTCAGCTTTTAGAACAAAATATTAAATGAATCCCTGGATGTGTAGAATATGGAAAAGAAATAATTTTTCATTTTAGAATAGTGTAGATAATGTTATGGCCAAACTACAGAAATAATATAAAACTGTTAAAAATCCAAAATGGCCCGTTTTTACTGTTCAGCTCAAAATAACACCAATATCATAAAAATGAAACAATTCAACATAAAGGAACAATTTTCTGGTTTTAACACAATTATATTCAATATAAATTAATTTGAAATATTTTTAGTGTCAATTGGCACGGACGAAGAGTAAACCCCGTGCGGGTCTGGTCCATACACAGGGGAAAGGGGCATTTTTATCTTCATATCCGTGCAGTTTAACGTCATGCAGTAAGGACAAAAAGTACACCCCGTGAAGGTCTGGTACGTAAACGGGGGGGGAGAGCATTTTGTTTTTGAATGTCTGGGCCAGGATACAGAGTCCAGGCATCACTACGTATCCTATGAGGGCAGTAATCAACCCTCACATAGTTCTTTTAAAGGAGTACACCTCGTGCAGGTCTGGTCCATACATGGGGGAAAGGGGGATTTTTTAAAACTCTTGTTTGAGCAGTGGATGGGCCAGGATGGGGAACCCTCGCGTCACTACATATCCTGCAAGGGCAGGAATCAAGCTGTATGTAGTTCTCTACTAAATACACCCCATGCAGGTCTGGTCTGTACAGGGGGGGGGAGGGGCATTTTTTTTTTTATTTGAGCGTGGCTGGGCCAGGGTGGGGAACCCTGGCATCACCATGTATCCAACGAGGGAATTAATCAAGCCATACATAGTTCTCTGAAAGGAGTACAGCCCGTGTAGGGCTGGTTCATTCATGGGGGAAGGGGACATTTTTTTAATTTTATTCCATTTGGGAGTGGCTGGGCCAGGGTAGGGGATCCCGTTGTCTCTACGTATCCTGTGAAGGAAGAAATCAAGCCATACATAGTTCTCTTAAAGAAAATACACCTTGTGAAGGTCCAGTCCGTACACGGGGGGAAAGGAAATTTTTAAAAAAAATTGTCTATGCAGTTTAACATCTTACGGTGAGGATGAAATAATCATAGTTTAAGGTCATAGAGTTTGGACCATTGAGTGCTTGGCATTTTAACATCCTGCAGCTCGGATGGTAAATGCTTTTAGTTATGCCAGTGAGGATGGGATACTCTTAGTTTAAGTTTATAGAGTTTGGACCATTGGGTTCTTGGCAGTTTATCGTCATGCAGCTCAGACGATAACTATTCTTAGTTATGCCAGTCTGGATGGGATAATCTTAGTTTAGGGTCATAGAGTTTGGACAGTTGGGTGCTTGGTAGTTTAATGTCCTACAGCTTGGACGATAACTACTTTTAGTTATTATGAGAAATACTTCTTCAGGAATCTCACATTTTTAGGAGTAGTGGTGAATTTCCCGTCCATGGAGATTAGGGCATATGCTCCATTGTAGTAGACCTTGTGTATAATATATGGGCCCTCCCACATGGTCTCCAGCTTTGGAGGTTTCTTTCCGGGTATAATCGTGGTCCGGAGGACCAACACCAATTCTCCTTCCAAGAAGGACCAAAGACATACATTTTTATTGAAGTCTCATGCAATCCGATTCTGGTATACTTCCAGATGGTGCGAAGTGTGCAACTATTTCTCGTCCAGCTGCTCCAATTCACCAAATCGCTTTTCTAATCGCTCATCGTTGGATTTTTGATCACAAATGGAAACACTGAGTAAGGGTAATTGGAGTTCAGTGGGCAAGACCCCTTCCATTCCATATACTAATGAGTATGGAGTAGCCCGAGTAGCAGTGAAGATTTTTGTTCGATAAGACCACAATGCATGGAGGTTTTTATGAAGCCATGACTTCTTGTCTTTGTCCACCATTTTCTGGAGAATGATGGACATGGTCTTGTTGAAAGCCTCTATATATCTGTTGGCCGCTGCGTGGTAGCGGGATGAGTGGTTAGCCTTGATACCGTACTCTTGGTATAATTTCTCCAATTCAGCAGAGCAGAAGTTGGTACCGTTATCCGTCAGTATGGGATGAGGGACACCAAATCTGGTGATGATATTAGTTTTCACAAAGCTGATGATGATTATTGCCCCGACTTCCTTAAGGGGTAAAACTTCTTCTCATTTGGAAAAGAATTCGGTTTCCATGAGGATATACATCATCTGTTTGGCGTTGGCGGGAGGATATGGTCCCACAACATCCATCCCCCATATGGAAAATGGACAGGATTACTTGTCCTGATGAAGTAACTTCGAGGGTTGGTGTATGAACTTGGAATGAGTAGAATTTTGCGGTAAAGCGCTCGAAATCTCGTTCCATTGTGGGCCAATAGTACCCAAGCCTTCAAACATGGTGGGAAAGCTTGGACCCTGACTGATGTTCTCCACATACTTCGACATGCACTTCAGTCATGATAGCAGCGGTTTCTTCTCCATCAATCCAACTGAGGAGGATTTCGTCGAGGCCTTGTTTTTAGAGGACCTCTTGATGAACTGTGCGGCCATATAGGACAAAGTTGATTTCCCTTCTCCATACTTGCTCTCGTTCAGCCCTACCTGATGGAAGTTCCCCCCATTGAAGGTAGTTTGCAATTGGGGTCATCTAACCAGTAGCAGGGGAATATGGCTAAGGGATAGGACTGACTTCGTTGATTTCTTCCCTCTTGGTCTGAACAAATGGAACGAACATTCGATGATTAGTAGTTCTGATTAATGTTTCATCCCGGTCTGGGTCGGATAGGGTTGTGGCTTCATTAGCTAATGCGTCATCTTGGGAATTCTGAGACTGGGGAATATAGGTCAATGTCGGTTCTATGGAGAATTCTACCATTAACCCTCAGATATGGGCAAATAGGGGAATTAGCTCCTCCTTTTTAATAGAATAGTCACCATTGACTTGCTTAATGACCAGTTCCGAGTCACCTTTTACCATAAGGTGCTATAATTGTGCCTAGAGTGCGAGTTCTAGGCCTGCAATGAGGGCTTGATATTCCGCTTCATTGTTCGTACATCCCTCTGATAAGAGGAAGGAATATGGTAAGACTGCCTTTTCTGGGGACATGAGTATTATCACCAAGCCCTCCTTGTTAAATTTGGGGTCTTCCATCCTCCTCCCGGTTGGGCTTCAGTATGCGCCATCGAAGTACTTTTCCCATGTTGGGAGCTCCTCTTGAACTACGAAGATGTCTTCATCGGGTAGTTCGACGTCCGGTGCGGTGGTCCCTATTGAAGGGTGCTCTACCAGAAAATCTGCTAACGCCTGGACTTTGAAGGCCTTCTGAGGCCCAAACTGGATTTCAAACTGTAGCAAGATGATTTCCCATTAGGATAGGTGCCCAGTCAGCATCAAGCGGATGAGGATGTACTTTAGTGGGTTATTTCATGAGACCAAATGGACTTCATGATGCTAGAGATAATGTCACAAATTTTGAGTTGTGAAGACCAAGGCCAAACAACTCTTCTCGATGTTTGAGTGTCAAGTCTCAGCGTCAATCATGGTTCGGCTGAGGTAATAGAGACTATTTTCACTGGAGGCGTCATTCTTCTGTGCGAGAAAGGCTCCCAGTGACCGCTCTAGGTCCGTCACGTATAGGATGAGAGGTCTTCCTTCAACCGGGGGAATGATCACTGGTGGGATTAAGAGGTAACTCATTAGTCTATCAAACACCTCTTGGAAGTCATCTGTCCAATGGTATGTGACTCCCTTCCTTATTAACTTGTTAAAGGGAAAACATTTTCCTTCCAGGTTGTCTATGAATCTCCTGATGTAGGCCATGTGCCCTTGGAATGCTCTAAACTCGGTGAGATTGCGGGGGGGGGGGGGGGGGGTGTGGCATGCTGAGGATGACCTTTGTCTTTTTAGGGTCAACTTCGATGCCACAATGGCGTATGACGAAGACAAGGAATTCCCCCGAGGTAACCCCGAAGGAACATTTCAAGGGGTTCATCTTTAGACTATGTTGTTGAAGTTTTTTGAAGATAGTCTCAAGGTCTGATAGGTGATCTGAGCTCTTTCTTGACTTAACCACCATGTCATCCACATAGCACTCGATGAATCTCCCCAGGAATGGTTTAATGATACGATGCATGGTGCGTTGATATGTGGCGCCAGCTTTCTTGAGACCAAAGGGCATGAACCTGTAACAGAATAATCCTTGGAGGGCCCTGAAGGCAGTGGCTTCTTCGTCTTCTCGGGCCATACTGATTTGATTATACCCAGAATAGTCGTCCATGAAGGACAGAGCACCATACCCGGATGTTGCATCTATTAACAACTCGGTGATTGGGACCGGGAAATCGTCTTTCGAACAATTCCGATTAAGATCTCTTAAATCAATGCAAACACAGATTTGTCTGTTATTTTTCTTGATAGGGACGATGTTGGCCAACCAGATGGGGTACTGGACCTCTCGAATGAATCCTTATTTAATAAGATTATCGACTTCAGCCTATATTTTGTCATCATGCGAGGGGTGTGTCTTTCTGGAGGCCTATTTATAGCCCTGGTGGTCTTCTGGCAGACCTAAGTGGTGTGTTGCCACTTCAGGATCGAGTACCGGCATTTCCGTGTAATTCCAGGAAAAAACATCCCGGAGTTTCTTCAGGAAGGAGGTCTATAACTTGTGCTCCTCGGAATACATGGCTACACTAATGAGAGTGGGCCTCGGGTCTTCCTCGGTACCCAGGTTTATTTCCCTAAGCTCGTCCACAGTGGTGGAGATACCTTCCTAAAATTCCTAAGATGCATCCCCGATATATTCCTCCTCTTTATCTCCCAAATCCTCATCTTCTTGATCTGATGGGGGGAGACTTCTTGACTAAGGCTCCTGGGAGTCCGGAGGTGAGGCGTTGTGGGCGTCCTCGCTCAAGTATCCACCCTCAAACTGAGGGTCAGTGGTCATTCCCACATTGTCACGCCTGGTTGTTATGGCTGAAGTCATGAGGACAGCTGAGTTCTTGTCTAAACATGAACCCCTACTCTCAACATGGTTGATGGGCAGTACGTAGTCTCCACCAAGCTTCCTGAGGGGGTTGTCGGGAACCATTTCCAGGAAATTTGGAGCAGGGATCTAGTCGACACCATCGACCAAGGGCTTCTTCTTTTTTTTTCATAAAATCCTGCGTCAATGTAGTGTGACTCGGAGAGCTCAAAAGGGTCCTTGTCAGTGTGCAATGTCCCACTTTTCCCATTGATGCAGTACTTAATACACTGGTGGTAGGATGAAGGAATGTCCATGTGCTTATGGAGCCACGACCTTCCAAGTAGGGCATTGAATGTTTTGTTCTGCCGGACCACCAAGAATTATGAATAGGCCACAAGGTCTCCAAAATGGGTCTTTAGCTTAATTTTTCCCATTGTCTTTTTCTCACTCTTATCATAACCCAACAAAGTTGTGGCCGAGGGTATCAAATCACCCTCACTATAGCCCAACTTGCGGAGTGTTCGTAGGGGAAGGAGGATTACTCTAGAGCCATTGTCAATAAAGAATTTGCAGATCTCAACATTATCTACTGTTCCAGACACATATAGTTGTTTTATGTGTCCCTACATGATGGAATCTTCGTCTAGATCGGTGAAAAAAATCAATGTGTTGTATTCGGCCAAGCCAGTCTCCGTTCGGTAGATTCCGGCAGTAGCTACCTCTTCTTGAAACTCTTGGGGCCTAAGCAAGGCTTCTATAAGTTCCTCCCTGAGGTCTGCTGACAAACATAAGGCATCGAGGGTTGACAGTTTGGCTGGTACCGATGCCAGCTTCTTAAGGATGTCATATTTCTTTTCCAGTAGCCGACGCATCTCCATTAGCGGGAGAGTTTTAGCAGGAATCTTGGGAGTAGGAATACGTGATGAGGTGGGACCGGCTGTGGGGTCAGATGCCGGTGATGTCCCCAAGTTCTGGGGACTCGGCCCAACCAGTCTGTTTGTGCGCACTAGGTGTCTAGACCCTTATTCCTCCCTGGATGGGTACCGCAGAATGACGGGAGCCGAGTGGCCGCTTTTCGAGGTGGAGGGATATTCATTGTCCTGCTGAGTCCATTGAAGTGCTCTCCCACTGGTTTCCGCGATATTGATAGTTTGGGCTGAGGTCCAACAATAGGGTTGGTTTCGGCCGCAAATGCGCCTCCCCTGGTATCCCCTGCCTCTGTGATTCCTCGTCCTGGATCCTTATATTGGGAACTCGGGTTCATAACCATACCCTTCGTCAGGTAATGATTCCATAATATGGATGACGTTGATGGAACCAATGATTGGCTCCTCGTCCTCTCACTGGTCAACCTGGTCGGTTGTACATGATGGTGCCATTTGGTGGGTCGGTGCCCGTGGTGCCAAATTCAAGGGCATGAAATCTGACAGCGTCGGGGCTAACTTTGGCCTCATCGTGGACTGTTCCTCTTGCACGTTTCACCTCCCTTTTCGATTTTTCCTCTATGGCCGGCTCGTGGAGGGTTATGAGGATGATATTGTCGGCTGTGCGGCATCAGGGGTTGTTGGAGTCAACACCAGCTGTTGTAGTTGAGCTCATATTATGCCTTGGGCTTGATTTATAGTCTTCTAAGTCATCCAGTTATCACATTTCTTCCCATTATTGCTGGTAACTTCCTTCCACCCCTCCCCATTGTCGGTTCCGGTGGTAGAAATATATGCCACATGTGATGGGGGTGGTCCCAACTCGACCTGCACAAATTCTATCATCTTTTACCGGAGGTCATTGAAGATGAAGCATTCCTGGATATTGTGTCCCAACATTCGATGGTAGGGAAAGTAGTCTGGCCGGTCATCACGGCCGACTTCTTAGGGTTTCCTCAGATCCAAGAGGCGGAGCAAGTTGCAAATCATGGCGGCAATGAAGTATCCTCAAACTTGGTCCTCTCGGAATGAATATACTTTATGTCTTTATTCCTGAAACTGGTTCCTCTTTGATCCTCTCTGATCATCCTTCCTGGGCGGAGGCGGCCACTGATATAGAAGGGGCCCTTGACGATTTGGTGGAGGCCTGAGCACTGGGGCAGGAATAGGGGCTGGCTTGAGTGTGACAGAGGATGCTTCAGCTCTAACTGTTCACTTTGCAGGAGCCTATGAGGCTATTCGAGACATCAAATTGGTCCGCTGTAGGTAGTCCTCATTTGTCTAGGTAATGGACGAGAGATGGGGGAAGCCAGTGGTACACTCCACTGGTATGAGCGGAGTTCGCAGCTCATCTCGATGATTGTCGATGCATATGGTAGAAAACTCATCTTGAGGCATTGTCCTGTTCAAATAGTAGGTTAGACCTTTCCATCTGGAGATGAAATCTGTGACCCTCTCGTTCTCCCTCTGCTTTCAGTTCATGAGGTCGCTAACTGTTGATTTAGGCAACATCGAGCTGAAGTGGAAGAGGAACTGCTGCCTAAGGTCTTCCCAACTTTTTATTGACTGGGCTGGCAGACTCGTATACCAGATGAAGGTGGATCCTTGCAAGGTCCATATGAACCATCTGAGTTTCACTGCTTCTTGTTGTTCCGGACTTCCCATCATAGGGTCGCAATAAGATGCATAGCGCATCAAATGATATTTTGGATCGCCTGATCCATTAAATATAGGGAATACAGGGCTCCCAAAATTGGGTGGAGGTGGTGTGTTGCTTACCCAATCTGGGTAGGGCTTCCACTCTGGCTGTATCATCGTGTGTCGACCTTCCATTTCTTCCAATCTAACCGTTATTCCTTCAATGGTGTTGCTGAGACACTGGTTTACATCCTGTTGGGCCAGGTCCTCAGTAGGTGTAGCCCGAGGCATTGCTTGACGATCCAGCGCGGTCGGCACCAGGGGTGCATGTGTTGTTTGTGACACCTTAGGAGGGTTTATACGTACGAGCTCTGGTTTCTTCCTGAGTGTAGGGATGTCTTTGTATTCATCCGGATCCACATTTAGGTATTTAGGTGGGCAGGGTTCCTCGTTGGGCAGGAGCCCTGACCGTGCTTCATTTGTCGGGGCAATCCTTGTTCTTTGAGATGCACTTACCAGGGGGGCATGATGTGGCTCCTCTCGGGATGTGCTTTTAATAAGACGGTTCCCCTAGAGTAGCTCGGAAATAATCCACCTCAATTCTTTCATCCCTTCTTCCTATCGAGAGATCCTCTCTTCGAGTGTAAGTGGCTCGTCTTTATCGAGAGAAGGATTCAGGTTAAGGGTGACCAGTCCTTTTTTCTTACCCTTGTTGGAAGCTCATAGGGTGAGCAGAGGAAGGTTAACTAAAGGGGCGGCCATGTTTATAGCCTTTCTCTAGTTCTGGGTGTGCACACCCGGTGGTTCGTTGTAGGTTGCAGCGTGACCGGAACCATCGTCTCCGGACACATTTGGATTTGCATCATCATTGGAGTTACCTAGGGGGTTAGCCTCTATGGAGTTAATGGATTCATATCGTGGGGCAGAGAAGATTTCATCTCCCAAATAGGAATAGGATCTCCTGTGTCTCTTTCTCGCCTTCCTTTTCATGTATCGGGATGGCCTTTGGACCCCTTGACGAAGGGCGAAGCAGAGAGTTATTTGATGCACCCTTACGGTACGCCTCCCTCTTAGAGGGGATGATGATCTTAACGATGGGATAGTATGGGGACCTCCTCTTCTGACTATCCTCCCTAGATGAGAGAATACTGATTCTCGTGGGGGAGGTTGTTGTTGAGGAGGTAATAATGCACCCATCCCAGAGGGCTGGGGTTGGCTCCGTTCCTTGGACGTTGAGTCTCTTCTCATTTTATTGGTCATACGGGGGCATCTATTGTTAAAAATGCCCCCATCCCTATAGGCTGATGTTGACCCTGGATTGTGGCGGTGGCTGCTGCTATCTCTACCTGCCTGATCTCATGTGCCCTCGTTTGGGGGTGAACTGGTTTTGGTGCTGAGTTCTTCCATGAGTCAATACCCTATAGAAATGCATGCAATGATCGCTGATTTTCCTCTCTTAGGCGAGAGGCATGTTGTATTCTTTCGGTGGTGTGATTCAGGAGTTCGTGAATGGCTCGTTCCCATTGGGCCAGATGCTTCTCGGACTTACTCAAGGCCTCACTCTGTTGGGTGTGTTGCCTTTTGCAAACAGGGAGTCCACTCGATTTCCGTCTTGACCCGATGACGTTTCAAGAGACCATGCCGAACGGGTTATTCTAGGAAGAGAGTGGAGTGAAATACAGAGCTCCATGTTCCCCCATCCCCTAATATGGACTCCCGTTGGAGAATCACAAATGTGGCGATGCAACTGGTGCAGCGCATGGATGCAGGCTATCTCCATGTTTCCTTTACGCCTCTCGGGTCGCTTTTGCCATGCCGAAGGAAGATCTTTTAGGTCGATGTGACGCAGGAGGTCTCATATTGTCTTGACGTGGTCTACATACCCGTCGTAGGGCAGGAAGCTTGATTTCAGCTGACGGAGGGTTGTCCACATATTGTAGCGAATGTCGTGCACACATTCTTCTGACAAATTTCTGGATATTTCGAATTTAGAGGTGCTCATGGACCAAAACATAACTAGGATATCATCCCTGGACAGTCGTTTCCTCAAGTGAAACATGTCAACATACTCCTCAGCTAGTGATTCCTCTACCTAGTCAGCCCAACTGAGATGCTCGCTGATAGTGTGGTCGGAGGCAGTGGGAACGGTATGTGTTGAATTTTCACGTGGGAGATTCTGAGATGGTTCGGATGATGAACGTGGCCCCAGAACGTCTACTGATTGAAGAAGAGTGTCGTTAGCAAATGACTGGGAATCTGACATGCTTGATCCCATCCTTCTGAGTGCTTCAACATAGGAGGGCTTTTTTGTGCTTGATTCGGCAGAGGGAGGACCTTCCTGTCAATATGATATGTCATCGCAGGGAGGGCCTTCGCAATGACGGTCATAATGGTGAGGACTAGCATTACTGCTTGACACCTCACTACATAGAGGACTTTTGCAGTGCATACCCTGGGGAGGACCTCCAAGGCGTGTCGCAGTAAGGGGAGGACCTTCTGGCTGTGTAGCATTTTTATGAGGAGGGCCTTCGCAAAAACCGCCATCATGGTGAGGATGACCATCCTGGATTGATGTTCGATGTGCATCCTGGGGAGGACCTTCAAGACACACTGTGATAAGTGGAGGATCTTCTTGTTGCTTGTGGCCACTGCCGGGAGGACCTTCGCAATGGTGGATGTGGTGGCGAGGACTACAATCACAACTGTTGCAATGGCGAGGACTACCATTATAGCTACCATAGGGAGAATATCTATGGGGTACACCCTCGGGATGGCCTTCAGAATGTACCGCAACGAGGGGAGGACCTTTTCATTGCTTGATGTCTCTACGAGGAGGAACTCCGTTATTAGGGTGGTGAGGACTACCACCATGATATGATTCCCGGCTGTGCGGAGTGTCGTTGCAACATAACCCCTGGGGAGGACCTTCAGGGCAGGATGCAACAAGGGAAGGTCCTTCTAGTCATGATGAGATGTCACTGCGGGGAGGTCCTCCGTAGTTGTGACTATGATAGCGAGAATAACTATCATAATCTGTCGTCCCACTGCATGGAGAGGGTTTGCAGCGTATACCCCGGGGAGGACCTTCAGGGTGGGCCGCAGTAAGTGAATGACCTTCTTGCTGCTTGATATTCTAGTCATGTGGAGAGTTTCCATGACTCGCATCAAAATAGGAGCTCTCGTGATAGATCGTAATATGCCCATGGTGGAGGTCCCCGCCGGTGCTCTGGGTAGGACCATCAGAGGAGCTGGTAGAGACATTGTGGGGAGGACCTACGCAACTACTACTGTCGCTCCCATAATATGGTAATGGGTGGGCAGGGTTCGAAGCCTTCAATATGCACTTAGCGGCATTGGGAACCCATGCTTCTAGAAGAGCGGAGTCATGAACCCGATATTTATATTCTTCTCGCCTTTGGTGTGTTCGGGGAGATTTCTTGTGGGCAGCGGGGACCGTATGCTGTTGACAACAACCTTCACCTTTGGGTCCCTGTCTAATTTGGATCTGTGATGCTATCGGGATACGCCGATGAACATCATGACTTTTAAGAGGGATATATTCCAACTCTGGAGCATCCACCGTGATGGACGGGTGTCATCCAGTTTGAACGAGTGAAGATGCTCGATCTGGTTGCCATTGCATCATGGAATATAGCCGGTGACCCTCCTGGGCGGAAGCAGGGATACAGATCTGCTCCGAGGCGGCTATCTCGTCTCATAGATGAGTCGCCTCAATTGAGGAGATGGGCTCATGGGCCCAAGTCCCTGCTGTTGCCGCCGATGCAATTATATTCTGGATAGTCTGCAATATATTATCTGAGATTGATAATTGCTCCTCCATCATTGTCAGGATATGCAGAGAGACATCTTTTGCTGGAATAGGTATGAAGACCCATTCCAGTATCGGAGTAGGAATATCCTGCTCCAGTCCTCTGGTGGTCAGTGGGTATGGACAATTATCTTGTGTCGGGGCAGGTGGACAAATCTACCCCTAGGCTGGGATATGCTGGTTTGTCTCTCTGTTTGTCGCCACATCGGGATGGAAGACTTTACTTGCATATATAGGGAACTATCCCTACATATGTTGGTTTCCCACTGTATCGAGTCATTGGCCTTTGTTTTCCAGGAAACGTGCCTGCCTATGATTTCCCACCACATCTAGATGGAGGGTGATCACCACCACATCGGGATGGTAGGCGTTAGAAGCATCTACTAGGCGCTGGTCCTGCAGGTGCTAGGTCACCACCACGTCTGGTGGGCGGGCTTCACGACCCTGGGCTGGGAGAGGTGCATGCCCAGTAAGTGCCATCCTATGTGAGCGACGGGCTTGACAGAGCTCAGCAGGGATGCGCGCCTGCTCATATGATGCTGCCATGATCAGATGGAAGGCTTTGGAGGGGTGAACAGTTGTATGTGCCTGTTCGTGATGCGTTTCCATGACTGGGCAGCGGAGCTCCTCCTAGGGGATAAGGGAGATGACCGGTCCCCAGTAGTAAGTTTGACGCCCTCGTCGGGAGGTCTGTGGGGTCAGAGATCGGGGTGTTTTGGCCTGGATCCTTGGGGCTACATCATCCTGAGTGTGAGGATGTTGAGTCGCGGTGTGAACGTGATGACATCATCAAGTGGGGGCCTTGGAGCAGGACCCCCGTTTAGCAGGGATGAAGTCCTCAATGCCAACCTCATATGCCTCTCTATGATAAGGGAGGTACACATTGTCTTGTTCCGAGGATAGACTCCAAAAACGGTTGGAGACAGCAACAGGAGCCGTCTGGATCGTCTTTAGCGGCCACTGCTTGGAAGGCAACCGGCGAGCCTTGGCGGATTGGAGGGCGTGCATGGATTCCTCCACCGTCGGGAGAGTACCCTTCACGTGGTACTCTTAGATCCGCACATCCGAGACCCAGCATTGAAGATGCTGGGTAGGTGACTGGGTCCTCCATTGGTGAGGAATTCATGTCATCGAACTATTGTAAGCACACGCCTGTGAGTTCCTTTGTGACAGAATAGGATCGAAGGGAGTTCTGTGTGGTACCTATAAAACATTTTAACAAATACAAACCACAAACTCTTCTAAGAAGCATCTCATGATCCCATGCGTAATTAATGACCTTTCGTGGCCCTCCATGAGGTTATAATGGGGGAACGGGGTGGGATTACGTTAAATCCATCATTCTTGGTTAAATATTCACGTCGAGTTCACCATTTTTTGTTTTGGGTCTGTTTCAAAATTCCCAATGGTTCCATATCCAATGATACGTGGACCTGCTTTCCAAAGGTAGGCGCTCACTGGGTGGTTTGGCCAACGATGCTTAAGAACTCACATTGGTCGAGAGGATGGGATTTTGGGCTCATCACACCCTTTGGGGGGGGGGAATTATCACCTATTCCGAGACTCTATTATATATTTAAGATGTATTCATATGTTCGTGAATCATTGGTTTATACCGATGCATAGTATCCACGGATTTCTCCTGGTGTAAAATGGTCAGCTGGACATAGGTGTTCAGAATCATTTAGGCCTGAGGTTTACCATCCCTCATTCGATTAACGACCCCATAGAGTCTGGACTCAGTGAGGTGGCACTAGGAGTGGTGCGGTGAACTGACGTGAAGATAGTCTGATTGACCGGTTGTTGGGATTGAACCTCCGGGAGGCCTCCTACATACCCTGCCTAAGAGACTAGGATCAAAGTCCACATAGTTCGAATAAGAGTTTTGGAGAGCCTATGTCTATGTGGGCCCAGTGGTCCGATGGTTATCAGGCTTGAACCTCATGGAGGCATCCTACATATCCCTGTGTTAGGGAATCAAAGTCCTTGTAGTTCGCATTAGCTTGGGGCTTACGATCTGAGGCAACCCAGAGCAATGGTTTGTGGATTACACTCTGAGGAGGCCCATAAGAGGATGTCATGGTCGATGCTTACTCTAAGATCACGTGAGTCATGATCAGTGTGACAAACCAGAGGCAGCAAGGACTAGACGATCACGTCGCGAAAGGTGAATCCGTGGGAAGTGGAGTGGGGCTTACACATAAAGGTGTCCCATAAGGTTGGGGCTTACTCCGAGGTGGATGCCCAGGGTGATAAAGCACAGCGAGAGGAGGGACTTGGCCCCTAAGAAGGACATAGCAGCACCCTTTCCTACTACGCCCTTCCTTGGGCATGGCCATGTGGAAGTACAGAGGTCCATGGTGGATTCCTTTGGATGGGTATCCCGCCATGCCTCTGGGAGTGGAGATAGGGCCCCAGTCCTAACCAGTGGAGGGGAAGAAAGGGGGCTCCAAGGCTCGGAATCCGCATTACAATGGGAATGTGAACCCAAAAATGATTCAGGAATCCTCCAAAGGGTTGGAGCAACCCCTTCTCTCCTACTTACCGTGGGTATGTGAACACAAAACGGCGCGCTGATGTGCCTGAAGGTTACATCACACGGGCCAGGTGGCCCTGGTGGAGGCCTCGGCTTGAGGCTGAAGAATGGGTCAATGAGGGGATTGCAAAGGATCAGGCCGGATTGGATGGATTTTATCCGGCTCGGGGAATGGGAACTCCGAAGAATCTTGTGGGCCACACACATGTATGAGTGGTGGCGCCCTTCGCATAGGGAGGTGCTACGCGGCTGGAGAGGTAGCCCACGAACCAGGGTGGTCTGCAGACTGATGGGCTTCCTATGAACCAGGGTGGTTCGTGGCTTTGGGTTCGGCCCATGTACCATGGTGGTACACGGAGGGATCCATGCGAGCAGCGGTGGCCGAGGGTGGCATCGGTCGGGGGTTCTTCGGTCAGGGATTTGCTCGTGTACGAGGGCACTACGTGGTGCGATAGATTAGAAAAGGGGCATAAACTCCCTGGTCTGCGGGGAGTGCATCTACGGAGGGGCCATGGTTCGTGGTCTCCTTTTCATTGTTATTTTAAGTTCATAGTTCACCATGTTATTATGTGTTTTTGGTCCCTAATTAATTCACTTCCAACTTCATACATGTTCTGGTTCGCGGACTAGAACTTCGCGGTTTGTGAAATCCTAAGATTCTTCCTTTGAAATCCTTTCACCCGAATCTGGTCGATCTCCCCGAATCCTTTTCTCCTCTTCCCCTCCATCTCCTTTTATAGAGTGGGGAAAGAGATGTATCTATGGTCATGCAGCACCTTTTGCAGAAGCCCATGATTGGAAACCCGGTTTACGGATGACTTGGTCAATCTGCAACTCGTGGGGGGCATTGAACGCATCTCCCCTGTGAACCAAACTAAGTCGGGGAGTGCTTTGCAGCCGTGCAGGGTTCCGCTTGCATTCCGCGAACAACAACAGATGCGAACTGGGCCGGTCGACGCGGTCCACGGCTGGGGCGGTTCATGATGATGGACCGGCTAGGCGCCTATCCTGATTCTCACCCTCGGAGGACCTCCGCCTTCATTCCGCGACTAACAACAGTCTGCGGAGGGGGTTCTTCACGGAACCGGCCACGTTCTGATGTCATTGGACCGGTATGTGGTCCTGTTCGGCTTGGGCCATCCATTGAGTATTTCCCCAACATTAATAATCCTTTTGGGAGGAAATTGGGTAGAATCTCCCTTGATTCAAGGGGATTTCCATTCTCCTTTGTGGATTTTTCAGGACCCTACAATAGTATATAAAGCTAAATAAAAACCACATATATTTGATAAAAAAAATTTTAACATCCTTCTTTGGAATGCATATATGTGTACATGAAAATAAAATATATTATATTTGAATAAAATATATTATAATAAAAAAACATCATAATTGAAAAAGATATAGTCATATCATCAATATGTCAAAACTGAACCTAATTCATATGAATACACTAATAAAAAACACAAATATTTTCTTAGAGTAATCTATAAAGAGGGAAGAACACCCTATGCATTAGTATCAATTAATTATATTGAAAAATTCATCTTAGAAGAAGAGAATAAAATTACAAGAAATTATCATCAATGAATGTAAATTTCATAATAAAGTTAGTGTGATCATTAGATATAAATAATCTCATCTATGAGATTAAGGTATGGTATTTCATCTCAATTTAATTTTATTGAGACATATTTTAATATTATGTACCTAATATAATTTTTATATTGAAATCCATTTTTACATATAATATTATTTATCTCCCAATGTTTTTGGTATATTAATTTACATTACATGTTACTACATCCAAGGGGTTTTTATGAGAAAAATAATTAAGAGAAATTGGATTTTATAGCTCATATATTCATTGGGTCATATCACTTATAACCTGATTTTATTTATCCAATATTATGTTTGAAATTTCATTAATTTGATATATTTTGAATTTAATCTTTTTGCGAGGATTTACATTTCGTACATCTAATTGCGCCACAGATAACTTCTCAATTCAATGATATTATCTTTGTGCAGTTTATTCATATCACATTCTCCCTATTTAGTAAATAGGTCTATGTTATACCCATATATAATTTTATGATTTGTATATACTTTAATTTTACATGTTATACGATAGATCTGATTATATTCATGGTGTTTAATGTTTCATTTGAGGTAATTTCATTTATGTGATTTAGATTCAAATGATACCAAAATGGTGATGATTTTTGTGATAAAATATCATATTTTATTGGGATTGTCTATGTTCAAAATTATTTTGGGAGTCATTATTTGATATTATATTCTTGAACAATATATCCATTCCTCTTTTCTAGTTATGAATAAGGTCTAAATGTAAAATTACTAATTCCTCCTTATTGATTAATTAAACAAAAAAGAATATGTTTTATAAGTGATACTGATATTGTTTGTTCTTTTAGGCCTATATTATTTTTCTTCCATATCCTTATTTTCTAAAAAATATAGAAGTTTGTTTTACTAATATAAATTATTTATTAGTGTTACTTTACAAGATATTGTAAATTTTTTTTAAAAAAAAATTAATATGAAATTTCATTACATTTTCCACATTGGTAACTTTTGAATAATTTTACAAAAGATTGAAATGTATGTTTATTTTAAATTTTCTCAAGATGAATTTACTTTCCATACACCATGACTGTTATTTATTTTTTAATCATCATTTATAATTTTCAATGTTTCTTTTCATTAATAATTATTTCCCCAATTCTTTGTAAATGTTTAGTTTAAAATGTTATTTTCAATGTGTAAAGGGTAATTTTCATAAGACTGTTTTTAATGATATTTAACTATTTTTTTCCTTTATTAAAGGAATCCCATGATTTTAAATATTATTTTTTTGGGCTATGTTGTACTTATTAAATTATTATTCTTTCTAAAGGTAGATTATAATTATTTTTTAGGGATCTTTTTGTCCAATATTTTTCCAAAATTTAAATCAAGCTATAATTTTTTTTATATTGATATATTAATCCAGCCATGTGTTTTGATAATGTTATGGTTATGGAAATTATTTATAGAAGTTGGGTGAGCCATATATAGAACATGATTATAGGAGAACCTGTTATATCTCTACAATATATTTCATAATGATGTATTAACTAACTGAATATAAAAACTCCTAAGAGATTATATAGTTAACAGGATGGCATGTAACTCCTAGGAGATAATGAGTATTAATATGTTATAGTTTTCCCTTCTATAAGGGTTCTTCTAACGGATATTTTAGGATTATTTCCCAACATATCAACACATTTTCTCTCTTCTTTCATTGAGTTTTTAATTGTTATTATGATCATGAGTAACATCACATGGTTTATGATTATTGATTATTATGACTCTTGGATTTTTTAGTTGTTTATTCGATGTCATATATTTTATGATACATATTTTTATGGGCTTGAATTATCTTATGTTATGGTCATGAACATTTATAATTTCATCTTGCAATTATACTAATATTATACTCATTGATATAATCAAACTAATAATGCTTATTTTTACCTTTACTGAGGAATTGAGATCACCTTTTTTATTTTTTTTCATTTTTTTGAGAAAAGGGATTATGTATGTTATTAATAAAGAGTTTGATAGATGATAACAACATAGTTGGAGATAAACTAGAATTTTATGAACTAGTTGTTTATAAATAAATTTTTTTATTAAATAGTTTTTACTTGTTTTATAAAACTCAAAACCAAGAAGGACCTTGGGTATTTAAGTGATAAGAAATTTCACTTTTGATGATTTATGTTTTGGACGATTCAAATTGGTTCACATTTATTGGTATAAAATCATAAAATGAAATTATTATGCTTTTTGGCATTGAATCTTGGAGTGCTATCCTAGGGATGTTATAATTTATATAAGAGTATATTTTAGATAAATTTGGAAGTTAATATGTCTTATATTATGGTTAACTTATGATGATTGATTGTAATTCCCCAACCCCAATTACCTAGAGTCGGTGCATTATTTCATAACATTTCAATGATCACAAAAGATCAAGTCTCGAAGGACCGATTAGTTTAGTAGCCTTGGAATAACTACATACATTCATAATGTTTACATTAAATTATAAAATGAAAACTACAACCACATCTTATCTCCACACTCACATCCCCTTATACTATCCTTGCAGGTCATTCATAAAATACTTCTTCACATCCTGGAAAAAATAAAACATAGAAAGGGGTGAGCTAAAATTCCCAGTATGGATAACAATATAGCAGAAACTTTCATAAATAATCATAAAAATTTAAGAAAATGTATAACTAAAACAAAACCCTTTTAAAAATTTAACGTCATCATAATATGGGAGAAATAAAATGAAATAATTCCATTTACTTATTCACATGAATATTATACTAGTAGAATAATCACATGCAATATCAATAACCACTTTCATAATTATGGAATGCATAATGCCAGACTATCATAACCCCATAGTCAAGGCCTTGTGACATGACTACAAATAATATTTTGTCAAGGACTTGTTCCAAGATGCTAGCTTGTCTCATGAGACCTTCTGATGCATCTAGGAGCTATATCGGGCTCCACACATCACTTATTAAGTCCAATTCATTCATCATGTGAACAAGTTTAAACATAACAAAAACATTCGTATTAAAACTAGCATAAAAAATGTCAGTACTTTATCTATAAACCATGAATGGTATAAAAATAACACATCCACAATCAAACATACCACAAAACCTTCAATACAATATAGAAGTTTTTATCATAATAAATCAACTTCAAATAATCTTAAAATCCATCAAAGTATGTTGACATAGATGATATCGAAACTTTTTGAGAGAAATATCTCTTTTTTTAAATCATTTAAAAGTCACATAATTATAAAATAAAAAATTTACTTTGAAAATATTCTTATAATCTTGTAAGGTATTCTTCAACGATTTTATAACGGTGTAAAATAGCCAAACCCGCCGTATAAGTTAAAAAAAGAAATTTTTACCATAATTTTGTCGAAAAGGTTAAAAGGGACCTTGTTTGGAAAACGACTGAAATATTCCTTTATGAAAATATTATAAAAAGTAAAAAATGGTATAAATGACTTTATCCTATAGTCTATAAAATTATAAGAATGATTTGAAATACATTTTTAAGAATCATAGATGTGGATGATAAAGAGGTCCCAGTAGATAATTACGTATAAACAACCTCGGATAATGAAGAGATTGTGAAATAAACCCTTACCTTGTACTTTTCCTTGGATGAGGGTAGTTTAACCTCCTTTATAATGGTGAAATAGTTGTTATAAAATTATACAATAATCATACACATTAATATGATATCATATATGATCTTTTAAGATTTTTTTGTTAATAATATCTTAGTATTATCGTCGTTTCGGGTGTTAACTTACTCATTTTCATTTATATGTTTTCTTACATAAGTCATGTTTGTTATGAATAGGTTGTATATAATTCATATATAAAATGATATAAAATCCTTAAACATTATTTTTAATCATCAAATGAGAATTATACTTGCATGGATACGATGGGGAATGAATCTCATCGCGTTCGTGGAGACGGTAGTCCGTACGTACGCACAGGTGACAATATCATTCTTTTGATATTAAAATAATATATAATTGGATGGTATATCATATTTAACAAATAATTATAATTTTATATTTATTATTTACGTCAATTAATCATCATTATCATAACCATCCAAATAATAATGTTTTGAATAACAATTACACCGTGATGTGGAGACGGTAAGCCGTACGTACGCACGTATGGTGACATGTCATTCAAATGATGGATAGAATACTGAATATGGTTGTAAAATATTTATAATAACATCATAGTATATAGAAGATACTCGAGTTATTATTTTATAATGTAAATAACAAATAAAGAAGAAGTTGAAGAATAATGGAACTTGAAAGGGGGTGGTGAAAACATTACCTCTTCTTCGGGTTCTTGCTTTTGATAAGATCAAAAGTGATCCTTAGATGGGTATTCTGATCACACTAAGGACTTTAGGATGAAGTGAGGGAAGTTGAGAGAATATTTGGGTAGGGTTTGTCCAAGCCAAAAGTCTTTGAAGGTGTGAATTAGAGGGAAGGGGAAGTTACCTTTTATAAGAGGGGTGAGGGGCACCTTAGGAAAAGCTAGAAATATTATTTTATAATAAATTTATATTCGATTTATAATGGCTCAAAAGTAGATTATTTAAAGGTTAAGGTGAGGATTGGTAGAAAACTACTCAACCAATAGGTTTTAGACAGGTTTTTGTCACTATATTAACTTTATCTTTTTTATTTAACTCTTAGTAAAATAGTTTGACATTTACCATGTCTCATTGTACTGTTATATTATATAGTCAATAAACTTACTATAAACTTCCAAGAGACCCCCAAGTGGTCCAATAATAATACACCTATCATTATATAATCCTTTTGGCTGAACATTAGATTTTTAGAAATAGAATATCAAGTAATAATATAATATTTTTTTAAAAAACTCATTTATCTCAATTTAGACAATATTTAATAATTGATTTTTGTTAAAGTCTTAGAAACGTTATTAATTTGAAAAAAATTAATTTAATCCATCCTAACATGTCATATTAACCAATAAAATTCTTTTATTTCATCAAAACTATTAAATTATATTTATTTTAACATTTATAATACTAATTATTTGATTCTTTCATTAATAAGGAAAATACTGCATCATTATTGTGTCATAAATAAATTTAATTATTCAATGTATACGAATAATAAATAAAATACCCTTATGTACGAAATATTTCTATATTTTTAATGAATATTTATAGTCTAAAATATAACATATATAACCCTATGTAAATTTTTTTTTCTAAAAGATATTTGCTTATGTCATTTTTGTATTTACTATAAAATAATTAATATAAAGTGTCATTATCACTTACAAGTTGATCCATGAAGTCCCAAAATTGACCAAAAGATTACCATGGTCGGACATGTATCAACCAATTTTGTTAGGACACGTTTTAGATTAATTTATTATTATTATAATATTATTATTTTACCTTTATTTACCGGATTTTCCCTTTTACCATGGTAAATAAAATATTTACCAAAGTAATTATTCAAAATGTCTAAAAATAAAAGTTACCTATTTATAAAATTTGGACCTCATGATTCTAAATTTGTAACCCATTTTTATAAATTCAAAACACATAAGTGGTAGAAATTAATTTAAAATTAATTCTCGTTGTCAAAATAAAAAAGCATGTTTTTAAGAGATAATAACTATCAAAAGATTGGCACTTGCTTATGTTCAGTTTAAATGTGAAATTTTGTCTAATTACATACAGTTAATTGAATGGTAAAAATATAATCTAATTATACTCTAAAATCACTAAAATTTATAATTTATCACTATTAATTATTTCAATTAAAAAAGTTGTTTTTAATTAAAATTTATTAATTTTCACTATTCATCAAAATTTGAAAGTTATCCAAAAAGTACCAAAAAATCACCCTAAGCTAATTTTGATATTTCAAATCTAAAAATGAAGTTAATTTTTAATGAAAAAATTTATAAAATTTCAAAAAGTGGGTATTACTATTCATACCGGCTAGTTTGATTGGTTGTGGTGTGTGTTAGAACTCAAAGTTCTGTACACCACACGCTACTGTATTATTCAAAGAGAAGCATATCGTGGAAGCATGGGGTGTTACATTCTCCCCACCTTCAAAAACTTTCATCCTCAAAATTTCTAGAACACTGCTGCATGAAATGACTCGGGTGGTTTTTCATCATAAGTTTCTCGGGTTCCCATGATGCCTCTTCCATCTTATGGTTTATCCATAGAACTTTTACCAGAAGAGTTGTACAGTTTCTCATAACATGTTCTCCCAAATATAGAATCTTGACAGGCTCTTCACAATAATACATATCGGGTTACAGTTCTAATTCCTCATAGGTGAGTAAATGCGCTGGTTTAGACATGTATTTTCTCAATAGTGATATGTGGAACACATAGTGAACTTTGGAGAGACTCGGCGGTATTGCCAAATGGTAAGCTAAAACCCCAATTCGTTCTAGAATTTCGAATGGTCCGATGTACCTGGGACTCAATTTTCCCATCTTACTTAAATGTATAACACCCTTCCATGGAGATACCTTCAAGAAAACATGATCTCCAAACTGAAATTCCAAATCCTTCTTTTGGTTGTCAGCATAGCTCTTATGCCTACATTGAGCTGCTTTGATGTGGTTTTGGATTACCTTCACCTTTTCCTTCATTTCCTCCCCCAGTTCTAGGCCAATGAGTTTTCTTTCACCGACATCATCCCAACATGTTGGTGTGCGACATCTCTTTTCATATAATTCTTTATATGGTTCCATCTGAATACTCGAATGGAAGCTATTGTTATAGTAATATTCTACTGAAGGTAAATATTGATCCCACACACCCTGAAAGTCAAGGGAGCGTCATCTCAACATGTCTTCTAAGGTTTGAATAGTCTGTTTTGATTTTCCATCAGTTTGGGGGTGGTAATAAGTACACAAATGATGTTCACTATCCAGGGCATTCTGAAGACTTTTCCAGAATCTTGAAGTAAAACGGGGATTACGAACCGAAACAACTAATAGGGGTACTCCATAAATTCTCAAAACTTCATTAATATATAGTCTTTCTAGACGTTCAAGTGTTAGATCTTCTCTCATAGAAAGAAAATGTGATGAATTGGTAAGACGATTAGCAATGACCCATATTGCATTGTTCCTTATACGAGTCTTTGGTACTCCCATGACAAAGTCCATCGTGATATTATCCCATTTCCACTCAGGTATGAGAATAGGTTTCATGACTCCTCCAGGCTGTTGCCTTCCAGCTTTCACATGTGGGCAAACCATACATCTTGACACAAAATAAGTAATCTCCCCCTTCATGTTGTCCCACCAAAAATGTTCATTCAAATCTCTATAAATTTTGGTGCTCCCATGGTGTATAGAGAAATTGGAACTATGAGCATCGTCCAACAATTCCCTTTTTAGATCTGGTATATTGGGAACACAATGTCTCATCCAAAATTTCAAAATTCAATCTTCATACACAAATTCACTCAATCTCCTATCATTCACAACATTAATATTCTTTTTAAACTCATCATCATTGGTCTGAGAACTCTTTATCCTTTCAAGTAAATATGGTTTGGCAACCATTTGAAAAAGTATTGATGTTTCACCTTCCAAGCTGATCCCCATATCCATCTTTACTAAATCCAAGAAAATAGGATCCCTTTCAACCTTCATCTTGTTCATAACTTAATGATCCTTTCTACTCAAAGCATGTTCCACCTTATTGGCCTTTCCTGGGAGCTAGTGTATGGTGTAATCATAATACTTGATTAGTTCAAGCCATCACCATTTCCTTATGTTGAGTTCTTTCTGTGAGAAAATGTACTTCAAACTCTTGTGATCGGTATATATATCACATTTTTCAAAATAGAGGTAGTGTCTCTATATCTTCAAAGATAATATTATAGAATCTAACTCAAGATCATGAGTCGATAGTTTTTCTCATGAATTTTTAGCTGTCATGATGCATAGGCAATAAATCTATCATTCTGTATAAGGACACAACCAAGTCCTTTCTTCGATGCATTTCTATAAATAACGAACCCATCATACCCCGATGGTAGATTAAATATAGGAGAATTAACTAATCTTCTCTTTATTTCTCCAAAAAATTCTTCACACTATTTTTTACAAAAAAATTTAACCCCTTTTCATGTGATCTTCGTTAATGGGTTAGCCAACCGAGCAAAATTCTGGATGAATCATCGATAATAACCCGCTAAACCAATAAAACTACATACCTCAGTTATAATCGTCGGTGCTGGCCATTCTTGGATTTCCTTGGTCATAGAAGGATCAACAGAGATTCCATATTTGGAGATAATATGGCCAAGAAAAGAAATATCCTGAATCTAGAATTCACACTTTCTAAACTTCCCATATAATTCATGTCTTCTAAGAGTCTTCAAGATAATACGCAAGTGATTTTCCTGATCTTCGTAGCTTTTGGAATATAACAATATATCATCAATAAATACCACCACCAAATCATCGAGATATTCCCTGAGAACTCTATTCATTAGATCCATGAATACAGAGGGTACATTAGTCAATCCAAAAGGAATTACTGTAAACTTGAAATGCTCGTACGAGGTTCTAAATACTGTCTTCAGAATGTCTTCCTTCTTCACACATAACTGATGGTATCCAGATCGAAGGTCAATCTTTTAAAAGTATTGATCTCAATCCAGTTGGTCAAATAAATCATCAATGTTAGGTAGGGGATACTTGTTCTTTATTGTTATAGCATTGATTTCCCTGAAGTCGATACATATCCTCATAGATCTATCTTTCTTCTTCACAAAATGGACAGGGCTCCCCATGGAGAAACACTAGGGTGGATAAATCTTTTATTACTCAATTCATCTTGTTGTTTCTTTAGTTCATCTAATTCCACAGTGTCCATTCTATAATGGGTATTTGATATGGGCCATGAACCAGGAATTAAATCAATGGAAAACTCAATTTCTTGTTCTGGAGGATGTCCAAGTAAATCATCTAGAAACACATCTATATATTCTTTCACAATAGGTACATCCTCTATTTGAACATTACTTTCATGAACCATAGTTACTTCATTCTCTTCCTCTGCAATAATTGAATTTAGTTGAGCTACAGGGGGTGGATCTAGGTAAGAATCAGGTGGTGACGATTCTGCTCTAAAGATAAGGTGTTCTTTATCATCATCATCGAAAATCGTAACCTCCTTCTTCTTACAATAAATTTTCGCATCATGGTCTGAATGCCAATTCATACCGAGGATTATATCAAATTCAATCACAAGTATGGTGATGAGATTAGCAGATAAAGAACATTTATATGCCCTAATGGGAACAGATCCACAGAACATTGTAGCAATGATACTTCACTTAGGAGTTTTAACTGACAACTCCCTTGTTAGATCAAATTGGAAATATCTAATTTTCTAAAAAAAATAGGAATATATGAAACAATGTGATGATCCAGAATCAAATAATTCATTTTCTAAAATCGAGGAAACCATAAAATTACCTGCCACCATGTCTTTCAGAGATTCTACCTTAGCAGTAGTGATAGCATAAGCTTGGCCTTGATCCCTAGGCCTTTTCTGAGGTATGTTCTCCTAACTATTAGGAAATTTATTTTCATAATGTCCCATCTCCCTGAAATTATATCATTGAACATCTGTATCTTCCTTATTCCCCATGCAATCACAAGATTGGTGGCCTTTTTTACCACACTTGTAATAGACTCCCATTCTCATCAAGAAAGTACCGGGGTGTTTCTTCACACATTTACTTCAGGATGGATATTCAACTTTTCCATTCTTCCCCATATTTCCATTTCTAGAGTGATCAACAGATCTCTTCTTCTCATGCTTTGCTTTAAAGTCATAAGACTGGGAGAATTCTTTTTCTGTCTAGATGGCACATGAGACAATATATTCGTACGAAGATAAGGATTGTGAGACTAATGCTCGACGTAGAAATGGTTTTAAACCATCGAAGAAATGATCAATCATACTCCTTGGGTTACCTATATAATCTACTACATGCCTCACTAACCTTGTAATGGTAGCCTCATTCTTTGCAACATTCTCATCCCCCTTTTGTCTCAGACTCAGAAATTGCATTTCTATATATGGTCAATGGTCACGAGGAAAGTATTTTTCCAAAAAAATCCTTTTAAACTCCCTCCATTCCATATTTGAAACTTCCTCATCATCCTTTTTGTTTGAATCAATGACCACCATTGATCAACATCTCCAGCAAGGTGATAAACTGCCATGACAACATTTTCCCTTTCACTACTCCCTAAGGAATGCAATATTTTCTTTATGGAATTTATACATTTCTCAAATACTAAGGGATTTTTACTCCCATTGAATTTTGGTGGTTTTTGCCTCATGAAGCGATCTAACATTGATCCTCCATGCTGTGGACCTGGGTGCTCTATAAGGGTAAGGTTATTATTCATAACCAGAGTGAGTTGTCCCAGTATGGTGATTAGCTGATCAGCACCATTTGTACCACCAGCTCCACTATAATTATCTTGAGGAGGAGGTAAATCCCTACATGGAGTGCATGTATTGATATAGTTTCAATTTCTTCCACTAGGCACCATTTCTAAACAATTGCATACCAGATCAGTTTATGAATCAAAATACATAATTCCAAAGTTGTAAAACACTTAACATAAATTGAACCGTTTATGCATATAATCCATAATCATAAAAAAAATTTCTTTAAGGAAGTGTATACTCATAAACCCTTCATAATGTTTTGTAAAGAAAATGAGAATTATCCAAATCATATCTCCTGGGTGTGTCTTAACCAAAAGTATGGCAAGGCCCATTGTCGTGCACCAGTTCCCGTTCGAGTATAGATCAAAATGGTGTTTTCGGTTTTTTCCCCTAGGTACATTTGTGCCAGAGCTGCCTCTACCTGCTCATATCCAGATAGAGATGTATTGCTCGGAAAACTCACAAAATCTCAACAATACCAAAATTCTAGGAAGTTCTTCTATACTAATTTTGAAAGTCTATCATAGGGCTATGTCCTCTAGCCGGAGTTTATCTAAATCTAGCTTCCAAGGTTTGTACTAACCTTTCTCTGATACCAACTATAACGCCCCATCCCCATTTACCCAGAGTCAGTGCATTATTACATAACATTGGCATGATCAAAAAATAACAAGTCTCAAAGGACCGTTTAGTTTAGTAGCCTTGGAATCACTAGATACATTCATAATGTTTACATTACATCATAAAGTGAAAACTACAACAACATATTGTCTCTACACTCAACTACCCTTATAATATCCCTACAGGTCAATCAAAATATACTTCTCCACATCCTGGGAAAAATAAAACATAGAAAGGGCTGAGCTCAAATGCCTAGTAAGGATAAAAATAAAGAGGAAACTATCACAAACAAGAATAAACATATAAGGCAATGTATAAATAAAACAAAAGCCTTTTAAACTTGAACTTCATCCTAATATGGAAGAAATAAAATGAAATAACTCCATTTAATTATTCGCATGGATATTCTACTAGTTGAATAATCACATAAAAAATAAATTACCACTTTCCTAATGATGGAATGAATAATTCCAAACTATCATAACCACATAGTCAAGGCCTTGTTCTAAGACTACAAATAATATTTTGTCAAGGCCTTGTTCCAAGACACTAGTTTGTCTCACGAGACCTAGCAATGCATCGAGAAGCAATAGCAGGCTCCACCCTTCACTTATTAAGTCCAATGCATTTCTCATATGAACAGTTTTAAACATAACATAAACATTAATATTAAAACTAGCATACGAAATGTCAATACTTTCTCTCATAAACAATGAATAGTATAAAAATAACACATCCATAGTAAAAAATATCACAAAACCATCAATACAATATGGGTGTTTTGTATCATAATAAATCAACTTCAAATAAGTTTAAAATCCATCAAAGTATGTTGACATAGGTGATATCAAAACTATTTGAGAGAAATATCTCTTTTTTTATATCATTTAGAAGTCACATAATTATAAAATAAAACATTTACTTTGAAAATATTCTTATAAGATTTTAAGGGAAGTTTCAACTATTTTATAATGGTGGAAAATATCCACACCCACTGCATAAGTTAAAAAAGACCTTCTTACCTAAATTTTGTCAAAAAGTTTAAAAAGGACCTTGTTTGGAAAACGACAGAAATATTCCACTATAAAAATCGTATAAAAAATCAACAAGGGTTTAAATGAATTTAACCCATAGTCTATAAAAAATTAATAATGATTTGAAATACATTTTAAGTAACATGAATGTGGATGATAAAGAGGTCCCAATAGATAATCACGTATAAACAACCTGAGATAATGAAGAGATTGTGAAATAAACTGTTACCTTGTAATTTTACTTGGTTGAGGGTAGTTTAACCTCATGTATAATGGTGAAATAGTTTTTATTAAATTATAAAAAAATCATACACAATAATATGATATCATATATGATCTTTTAACATTTCTTTGTTAATAATATCTTAGTATTATCGTCGTTTCGGTTGTTAACTTACTCGTTTTCTTTTATATGTTTTGTTACATAGGTCATGTTTGTTATGAATAGGTTGTATATTACTCATATACAAAATGATATAAAGTCCTTAAACATTATTTTTAATCACAAAATGAGAATTATATTTTCATGGATATGATGGGGAATGAATCTCATCGTGTTCTTGGAGGCGGTAGTCCGTACGTACGCACGAGCGACAATATCATAATTTTGATATTAAAATAATATACAGTTGGATGGTATATAATATATAAAGAATCATTATCATGTTATATTTATTATTTACATCAATTACACTTCTTTATCATACCCATCCAAATAATAATGTTTCGAATAACAATTACACCACGACTTGGAGACGGTAAGCCGTACGTACGCACATATGGTGACATGTCATTCAAAGGATTGATATAATACTGAATATGGTTGTAAAATATATATAATAACATAGTATTATATATAAGACACTAGATTTATTATTTTAAGAATTGAAATAACAATTAAAGAAGATGTTGAAGAAGAAAGGAACTTGAAAGAGGGTGGTGAAAACATTTCCCCTTCTTCTAGTTCTTCTTTTTTATTTGATCAAAAGGGCTTCTTATGTTGTATTTATGATCAAAATAAGTCCTCTAGGATGAAGTGAGGGATGTTGAGAGAATATTTGTGCAGGTTTTGGCTGATCCAAATGGCTTTGAAGGTGTGAATTAGAGGGATGGGGAAGTTCCCTTTTATAAGAGGGGTGAAGGGCACCTTTGGAAAAGCTAGAAATATTATTTTATAATAAATTCATATTCTGTTTCTTATGCCTCAAAAGTGTATTATTGGATTTTTAAGGTATGAATAGGTCGAAAATAACTCAACCAATTGGTTTTAGACAGGTTTGGGTCACTATATTAACTCTATCTGTTTTGTTTAACTCTTAGTTAAATAGTTTGACATTTACCATGTTTCATTGTATTTTAATATTATATAGTCAATAAACATACTATAAACGTCAAAGATACCCCCAAGGTGTCCATTAATAATACACATATCATTATATAAGTCCTTTTTTTGAACCTTAGATTTTTAGGAATAGAATATCAATTACTAATATAATATTTGTTTTAAAAACTCATTTAAGTCAATTTTGACAATATTTAATAATTGGTTTTTTTTAAAGTCGTAAAAACTTAATTAATTAGAAACAAATTTATTTAAGAAATATATAATGTCATATTAACCAATAAAATTCGTGGATGGCATCAAAACTTTCAAAATATATTTATTTTAACATTTAGAATACTAATTATTTGATTCTTTCAATAATAAGGAAAATACTGCATCATTATTTTGTCATAGATAAATTTTATTATTAAATGTATAAAAATTTTAAATGAAATACCATTATTTTGGAAATCTTTTTATATTTCTAATGAATATTTATAGTCGAAAATATAACATATATAACCCTATGTAAAAGTTGTTTTTCTAAAACATATATGCTTATGTCATTTTTGTATTTACTTTAACTTAATTAATATAAAGTCTAATTATCACATACAAGTGGATCCATGGGGTCCCAAAATCGGCCCAATTATTCCCATGGTCGGAAATGTATCAACCAATATGATTAGGACACGTTTTGGGGAAATTTAGTGTTATTATAATATTATTTTTTTACCATTATTTGCCAGATTTACCCTTTAACCATGGTAAATAGAATAGTTACCGAAATAATTATTCAAAATGTCTAAAAATAAAATTAACCTATTTAAACAATTTATACCACATGATTATAAATATGGAATCCATTTTTATAAATTCAAAACACATAATTGGAAGAAAATAATTTAAAATTACTTCCCGCTGTTAAAACAAAAAGCATGTTTTTAAGAGATAATAACTATCAAAAGATTAACACTTGCTTATGTCCAGTTTAAATGTGAAATTATGACAAATGACCAACATTAGATTAAATGGTAAAAATATAATATAATTATACTCTAAAATCACTCAAATTCATAATTTATCACTATTAATTATTTCGATTAGAAAAGTTGTTTTTAATTAAAATTTAGTAATTTTCACTATTCATCAAAAAATGAAAGTTATCCGAAAAGCACCAAAAATTCACCCTAAGATAATTTTGATATTCAGAATCCAAAAATGAAGTCCATTTTGAAAGATAAAATTTATAATATTTGAAAAAGTGGGTATTACTATTCATAATGGCTAGTTTGATTGATTGTGGTGTTTGTTAGAACTCGAAGTTGCGTACACCACATGCTAATGTATTATTCAAAGAGAAGCATACCGTGGATGCTTTGGGTGTTACATTGATTCCATAATGTGGTTATAAATTTCATGTGGATAATTATATCAAAGTCTTTTACACCCCTTGTTGAGGTTTTAATTGACTTGATTTTAGATATTTATAACGATGTTTTATTGGGTTGAGGTGAATGTAAATCTTAGGTGTATCATGTGGTTCATGAAAAAATATTATTTCAGAAGACTTATATTAAATTTTTGGGGAAATATGACTAATGTAATGATAAAATCATTAAGGTTGAAACATTAATTAATATTTTATATTGACAAAATTTCAGGTAAAAAGATTATTATATTTTAGGAACATTTGATTTATCATACAGGAAACAATTGTATTGGAATTTGATTTTGTGAGTTAGTGAATGTTGTTATTTCTAAAATATTTCAATACTTTTGAAACATATTATGATTAATGTAAATGAATATAAATTTATATAATATTGGTTTTTAACATGAGGGATAAAATTTGAGTTATCTTTTAGAAGTATAAATAATTTTATGCTAATTTAGATTATATATATAAAATATTAGTATATTCTGGATATTAGATGGTTCGAGAATATACATTTTTAAAATATGGAATTAAGAGTAAATAATTTGGTATAAATATACACATTATATTTATTTTCTAATATTATATGATCTAGTATTTCATATTATTGGGCCTTATAATTGGCCACAAATATTTTGAAGAATTTTTAGGATAGTTATTTATGGAATTATATATGTTGATCCTTTATAATTATTTATTGATTTTTTATTAATTATTCATCTGATTGATTACACATTTTGGATATTGTATTACATTGTTGTATCCCATAGTTTTTAATTAATGTATAAAGAGGGATGAAATAACTCTATATCAATTTATTGATCATGTAATCTACTAGAAGATAACTTTATTTTTTTAGGAATGAAAAGTTCATCATCAATACAAATATATAGAAAATAAGTCTGAGATTGTGATGAAAAATATAATAAATAACGAACTCATACTTTCCATGTAAGAATATCTACTTATATTCATATTCATAAAGTTAAATGAATTTCTCTAATATAGAAAAATGATATTTAAATAAACTTTTTATCAATTTTCATTCATTTTTTGATGAATTTATGGCGTCGTTCCAAACTATTTCGTTTACAGTATTGTAGCCATTCACACTCTCATAATCAGTAAATTTATTATGAACAATGATATCTATCGCAATCCAACATTATCTAGAAATTATATTTTTTCCATGTGGTCCATATATTTACACCCCTATAATGTTCTTATATTTAGAAACCTATTTATGTGTTATTCCATGTGAACTTAAAATTTCTATTCCCCGCTTTTCAAGAGGAGTTTTTATTAACCCTTTTTAAGAAGTGGGATATCAACAAAGGTATTTTCAAATGTCAAAACCATGATTACTGAGATAATGATCAAATTGCGAGGAAAGAATTTACCAATGCTGAATAATGTGATATCCCACAATTATAATATATTGTTATGCTTTAAAGAATATTATAATGAAGAAATATTTCAACAATAAAAAATCGAAATATATTATAATAGAACCTTATAAAATATGATTAGATAGTAACTAAATATTTGAATACATCTGATTCATTATATGTAATTTTATATCATTATTAATAATATTAATCTATTCTGATTTTATTTCTTAAAATATAAATATTTTTATAATAAAATTGCATTTATGATAAATTTATTATTAATCACATAAACGAACATATATTCTATAATGATATTTATGATTTTTATTAGAATGAAAACCTTTATTATTTTAATACAATTAAATATTAATATATTGTTATTATATAAAAAAGAATATATATGTAGATTTAATTGGAAAATAATCATTATGAAATTTATAATTTTACAAAAAAGATATTAATATCTTATTTTGGTACTATTATAAAAAAACTACATGGTAGTTTATAATTTTTGATAAACATAAATTTATAATACATGTCTTAGTATTGAATGTATTTGAAATTAATATAATAAAATAGTAATTAAGAGTGATTAAATATATTAGTATGTTATGAAATTAATAAAATATAGGAGTTTAATAATTATAATTTTAGAAATATAAAATTATGTTGATAAAATATTATTTTTCTTAAAAATGATTTAAATGTAAAGTTAATAAAGAGAATGTGTAGTTTTGTAAATGATTGTATGTACTTGTATATAGTTAATAACCACTCATGTAAGGTTAAACTGGTGTTACATAAGTTTCATTGATGGATTTTATAGATCTCGTAAGGGAAAGGAAGTTTATTGGGATTTTAATGGTCAGTTTATACATATTTATGGGTTAGTTGATGTTATTATAATGGTCATATAAAAATCACATATGCGTAGAACTACAGATTTAATGGATTCATTATGGTTAATGAGTTGGGAATAAGAAGTGTAATGGTAACTTGTATGTTCTGGAATGGTGATTTTTGACTTTTTATAAATGTAGTGAAGTGTAATTAACAGTTATGTAAGGGTACATAGATATGGAAAAAAGGGTACAGAATTACGACATTAGTGTAACATTGTCTTGTGTAATGTTAATCCCTAGTACCCATATGGGTAAAATAAATGATCCAAATCCCACATAATGTTAACCAAAACACATTTAAAGGTTGTAGGGACATTACATAATGATAAAACCAAATAAAAAGATCTCATATAGGGGTGAAATCAGTACTATGTAAGGGTAATTTGGGTTGGGGTAAGGAGAAAACCCTATTTTAAAGATCCATTGATGGTAAAAACCATTATTATGTAAATTTAATTTTCATCTATTAAAAATGAAAGTACATGATATCAAATTTATACCATCCACATTTTCAACTTCCTCTTTACACATATGTCATAAAATGTTCTATTGGAATCACAATTTTCAAAATGATTATTATTATATAATAATAAATTTATAAAAGTAAAACAAGGTAATGGTTTCGATCGTTGAATGTCAACATGATGCTCTAAGAAATATAAAAATGTTTTAATTAAAGATAACCTCATATTCCTAAATTATTATGATAGATTTTCTTTAATGTTATATAAATTTATATACAAATAGAAATAAATGGGTATATATGGTTTCAAAATAATAGGTCTTTATGAAGGACTTTAAATGAAAGTATAAAAAATAGGAAATAGTTTTGGTGTCATATTATATACTTTGTCTGGATATATAAACAGTATATATGTATATAACTCATTGATTCACAATTTTATTGGGGGCTTCTTATAGTATAGAAAATGATATTATTGAATTTTAAACATATTTTTATATGTATAAGACATAGTGATTAGAATAACATCATATAGAATGAATAGCGAATTTTTTTAATATGTTGATGTGGTATAATGGATAAGAAAATAGTAATATTATAAACATAGTTAGAATAAAACCCCATAATGATGATAACAGAATTATCAACATCTTTCATTGGATCTATATGTGTGTCTGAGAAAAAGGAAGTTATTAAATTCTTATAAAATAAATTTCAATCAAATCAAAATATCTTATTTGATGACGATATAACCATATCATCAGGATTTGGTAAAAACCATAAATTCATAAGATTAACCTATTATTAAAATCCATATATTTTTTTAGAATTAGATAAAAATTAGGAATAATTCACTATATATTATAATTCATTTATTATATTCCTAAATTCATTTTAGAGGAAGATAGTGAAATCATCGGAGATTATCATCAAATAAGGGAAGTTAAAGAATAATTCTAGGGTGATCTTTCAGGAGAAATCAAATATGTGTTGAAATTAAGGTCAGATATTACATCTTATTTTCCTTTCATTGAGTAATATTTTAATGTTAAGTACCTAATATCACTTATATGATGTATATAGTATCCATTTTATATATCATATCATGAATCACTAATAAATAATGTTATTTTAAGTTATAATTCATGTAACTTAATCCAATGGGGTTTTATTCAAAATTTAATGAATTGGTAAGGGATTTCAGAACTAAATACACTATTTGAAAGGATGCTTATACCAATTTTTTAGATTTGAAGGTATAGGTCCAAGAATTATTAGTATAATTTATACTAATGGTTTGGGTGTCTGTTGGCTTGTCTTTGGTCGATATCGACCGATACTACTAGTTTTGGGAAACCATTGGTATTAGTAATATGAAATACATATACCAATGGTTTTGAAAATCATTGGTCTTGGTAATTCAAAAAACACCTCGGTTGTTTTTGAATCCTAGACATCCGATTTTTATCTCAATGAACTAACCACTAAGCTACAATGTTTTATTAAAAACAATATAATAAAAATTTATATTAATATTTTTAAGTAAATTAATTCTTTATTTATTCAATTTTATTTTATAAAATAATCTTTCAAAAATAAAAATACATACACCAATGGTTTGGAAAACTATTGGTATAGATAGTTTCCATTTTATGACCTATACCAATGGTTTTGGAAAACCCTGTTGGTATATGGTCCTTAAATAGAGGATATAAAAACATTTTTACCCAATCCAAAAGTATAAACATCACCTATACAAACATTTTTTCCAATGCCTTTAGAATACGTGCATTTTATCGTACCTATACCATCGGTTTGGCCAAAACTGTTGGTATAGGTCTAGTTTCTAGTAGTGATATATTTTCATTAGGATATATCACTTCTTCTTTTATTATCTTATGTCATGTATTTGTGAAAAAGGTTTATGTTTATGATTTATTTTAAATTTATATTTTTTATGTGTATTTAATTTTGTTGTACAAAATCACTCCATTGATTAATTATCAATTCCATGATATGGTCTTTTATAGGTTCATTCATCTAAAATTCACTTTATTTTTTTGAAATATTTTAATGTAATGAAACAATTTAATTTTATGATGTGTATAAATTATAACTTGATAATTTATATCCCATATATCATTATATTCATCATATATAATGTTTCATCTAATTTCTCCAATTTCAAGGTCTTATGACTCAAAAGATACCAAAACGGTAAGGTTTTTTAACATAAAATCTCATTTTATCATGGGATTATCAGTGTTCAAATTTATTTTGGGAGGGGTCATATGCTCTTATATTCATTAACAAAATTTATTTACTTCTTCTTTGGTAATTAATATTTTTTTCATGTTTACCTCCCAATTCCACCTGTATTGATTAATAAAATGTTAATAATTAGTTTTCCAAGTGATACAGATCTTGTATCTTCTATTAAATCCAAAATCATTCTCTAATATATCCTTATTTTATAATTATTTAGGAATGTTCTTATCTGGCCATAAATGATATTGTAATGTTTTTATATTATTTTTCTCATTATTTGAAAGAATTTAAAATGAAATTTCTTAACATTTTATTTGTGGTTCACTTTTGGATCCCTTTAGAAATGTTTGGGAAGTATGTTTATTTTTTAAATTTACAACTTTTTGATATTTTACCTCTAACTGGATTTTTTATTTCATTGTTGTTTCCATTTTATCATTCCAATTTTATTTTAATGTATAAAAATTTTCAAATAATATTTTTATTTTTTATTTTTTAAAATTGATTTTCAATGTGGAATGTGGATGTTACTCAAGAATGTTATTGGGGATATTTTTATGGGTTTTTTTATTCATCAATGAAAATAGCCCATTATTTATGTTATATTAAATTGGTTATAGTTTTAATGATATAACTATTAATATTTTTTATGGGATTATGATATTTTTTAATGGATAATCTTGGAACTCATTTATTTTCCATATGTAATTGAAGTTATGGTTATTATAATGATGAGAAATGAACGATTTTATGTGTTATGTTTAAGGTATGGTTGTTGTACATTGTTTATGAATGATTGGTGATCTAGATATATGTAATGATGATGGGTGAGACTAATAAAGCTCTCTAATGTAATGGGTAATGATAATGAAGTTTTTTTAGTATAATAACTCCCAAATGATAAATATGTTTACTAGTAACATGTTACTTCTATGATATTATTTGTATTAACTGAAAAAAACTATCCCATATATAATTGTTTTATAATGATATTTTTCCAAGATATAAACATATTTTATCTATGGAATCCTATAGTTTTTAATGGTTACTATGCTTAATATTGACATCACATGGCTTATGATTATTCATTATTATGAATATTTACTTTATTGAAATAAAATTTTGCATAAATTGTTTTATGATGAATGTTTTGATGTGTATGTTTTATCTTATGTTATGTTCTTAAACATTTATTATTTCATCATACTCTTATACATAACTTACACGCAATAATTATGTCTAATTATTAATTATTATGTTTAACAGTACTTACAATTTGATATCACACATTTTATATTTTCTTATCCTAGGTTTTGAAAAAGTGTTTATGTATGTTATTATTAAAAATTTACTAGATGTCAATAGCATAGTTGGAGGTAACTTATATTTTTATGAACTAGTTTATTATATATCCAAGTGTTTTCAAATATTTTACCCTAATTATCTAAAACCTTAAACATAAATATTCCTTTGGTATGTATGTGATCAAAAATTTTCTTTTGACATTTTACAGTTTAGATGGTTGAACTTGGGTCTCATTTATTGATTTAGAAGTAATAAATATATATATTATTTTTTTCACCAAATATGAGAGTGAGGGAAAGAGGGTATTATATTTTCTCTCTTTCTATTTAGTTCCATGAAATTTAATTGGCATTCACAATTACAAATGAAATCAACTCCCCTAAAATTTAACATGGTGAGAGTATTAGTGAGCCATGATAAATTATTTGAAAATAAAATCCATTAAAAATTAGGATCATAGTTATAATGTTGTCTGTGGGACAATGTTCAATGACATCCATATTTTTTTATATACAAATATATCATCACTTGATAATATAGCACCCAAAAAATGAAACCATATTTAGAAAAAATTCACTCATGGTAAATTTCAAATTTATTTTATCCATCGTTTGGGTTTTTAGTATAACCCTCATGTGATATTATTTTTCTTCCATTTGATTGTAATAAATAATAATATAATTTAAAAGGAATATAAAATACTAGTTAAGGTAATCTATAATGGAACATTTCATTAAATCCATGAAGATATCATTTAAATTTTTAAGACTAAATGGAATCACTCTGAATTCATAGTGTCCATAAATAGTACAAAATGTTTTCTTGGGTATGTCATCACTATTTACCCAAGATTTATAGTATAAAGAGCCAAGATAATTCTTGAAAAAATAGTTATTTCGTTGTAATTAATCAACCAAATCATTAATTATGGGAAATGTAAACCTGTTATTGAGCATGATCTTTTTAGGTTCATTATAATAATTGTATAGTAACATTTATCCACGTTTCTTCTTAAAAGAATCGTATAAGAGCACCACATTGTGAGTAACTTGTCCAAATGAATCCCATTTCAGGATTCTCCATGGGTTTCTTCTACAATTCCTACATCACAATTGGGGGAAATATATATGGAGTTTTTAAAAATGGTGTTTCAATAGGTATGAGTTCTATTGAACACATGACTTCATGATTTAGAATATTACTGGGAAAATATTATATAAAAACAACAACAGACTCCCAAGCAATAGGAATAACATCGATGATGACTTTCTCCACAACTATCTAAGATAAAGTACCTCTGTTTAATGGGAATAACTCCCAACGAATCAAATTTAATATCCATCAACTGTTCAAATTTATCCTTAACTAATTGAGAAATCATAGGTTGGTTTGTAATATCACATATGAATTCACATTCAAGATAATTGAAAATGGATTAATATAATGAAACCCCATACCTTCTAAAAATCATATCAAATTCAACACAAGGAATAATAAAAAGATTTACAGATTATACATTACCAAAAATAATAATTAGGCAAATTTCATATACATGAGAAGAACCCATCATACCATTAATATTTTTTACACCTATTTCATCATCTTACGGTTAAGTTGATAATGTGATACCTTTATAAAATATGGAAAATTTAAAATACTTTGTAGAACCAGAATAAATTAATACATTAAAAATTATAGAGTTCATTATACGTGTACCTTTCCCCACTTCATTATCATAACCACATCTGCAATAATGATCACAATATATTTCTCTTTTTCGATGGTTATAAGAGGATACTGATGTCACTCATCATCATTAACCCTTGAATTCATACACTAGTTAGCATAATGTCCAAACTCCATGAAATTTTATCATTGAAGTGTGGGTGGTGCATTATATGAATATTTTTTTCCATTGTAATCAATATCTAATTTATTTCTATTACATCGATATTCAATTTCATTATTGAAATTTTTTCCACACAAAAAAAACATTAACCACTACCATTAGTAAATTTTCTGCTATGATTCTTTCCATACATATGGAATAAATAAAAACTCAGATTTTTCCCTCCATGGTTTTTTATTAGAATTCCCATTGAATTCCATATTTATTTTCATATCAACATCATGATATTGATAGTGAATTCAATATAATGTTCCACCATTATAGAACATTAAGAAAATTATTTATATTTATTTAATTCTCCTATGTCCATCACCCATTGAAGACGACATTTTAAGCCACAAAATAATAGTTAAATCATACAATCTAGTTAAATAATAATGTCAAAATAATACCCATCATGTCTTGCAAAATTTATATTTATATATACCAATGGACTTATTATAATTCTTCTTACACTCATGGAATTACTTGTCCATTATAATATGAATAATAATCGGTAAATACATATTGAAACATAAGATACTAAACTCATCCCAATCCATGGCGTTATTTTATTCTCAATTCCTTATATTCTTGATAAGAGTCCACTAATTATCTTGTTCACCCTCCCAATGATAAACAAATAAGAAAACAATTTCGTATACACATCAATATATAATGGAAAATATCTTTTTATTGGTACGAATACATTTCTAATAAATTTGTGGATTGTTTAACCCACTAAAAGAATGTGTGATATACATTTTAAAGGATTAAACTGTACGTTGTGATGAAAGAGGCCCTAGACCAAACTCATGTATATTATATAACTACCATTACATGTAAACTGTTTGATATATATATATATATATTTATTTACATTACCATAATAGTGTTGATGCTTCCATATCCACTATATTAATTTTAATTAACTTAAAATAAATTTCATTTAAAATTGTTCTAGTAGTTCTAATTATATAATGAGAGCCTATAGATAATGTGTTAGAGATATTAATGTTGTGAAATATGGTCATGATACATTATAATGATAAGATACGTATGACGTGAACCCATTAGGTTTTGGGAGATCATAATCATTTGGGAATGTAATTATGAATTTGACACAAGGTTATCTTGAGTAGATGAGATCATGAGGACTAACCCACAAATAGGAACACCAAATGCTTTATGTTTCATTAGTTGTTCCTCTCTATGAAAATGTGTATTAGTATCCTAACCTAAGATAATTATCAATGTGTACAATTTTTTCATGTCTATTTATTGAAGGAAAAAACCATGACAATGAATTCATTGTATGTTACTATGTGTTCAATGCATATTTGGTGGTATGACATTGGTTGAATGATCAATATAGAAATTATCCCTTCTCAGTTGAGGACAAGATATCTCAAGACAAGTTGACAAGGATGTTAGAACCATCATTAAATCCCTGGCCATGGTAGAAAAAATATAAGTCCATCCAATTAGGTAAATGAACATATAAATCAAGAATTGATGATGGCACATGGTGTGCATCCGGAGTTTTGAGATATCATGAGACAAATATATTATATTACACGGTGTGTGTTATTTGGAAAGTATTTCATTTCAATAACTTCTCATTAACTCATTACATTCTTGGATATGTTTCTAGACTCAACCCATGGTTTTGTAATATTATTCATTGCTATCAATATATGGGGCTAGAGCATCACACACATAGATCATTCAAAAGTACTCATTATTATTGTGAATTAAACTATTGAAAATAGTGAGCCTCGCCACAATATATGAGATATGTCTAAGTATAAAATTATCACCAAAGAGTAAATATATTCATTTTTAATATAATATAGAAGAATTTAAGATGAATTTAATTATTATAATTATTCACAATTTATTATGTTAATTCAAAGAAAATATTGTATGAATGAATATTATTTTAACATTCTTGGTTACTTTTATAAATATTTAATTAAGAGCTTATTTAGTGACTTAGTTTTATCTTATAATATATTTATTATATATTAAAAATATTTGATAAAATATAAATGATATTTATAATGAATTTAGTTCATATAACATTACATTTATCTATTATTTAGTGGGTGTTACTTATACGGGGGTCTAGGAGCCCTTTTTGAATAATTGACTTCTACTATACAAGATTGAGGGATTTAATTTCTGTGGTATTACTCATAACCATGAATTAGAGATCACATCCATAGTCCATTCATCATCTTGGAGATAGAAATATTCATTCTAAGTGATTGATTCAAGAACACCATTGTGGATCGACAGAATAGAGTTGTGGTGATCATCGGGATTTGGAATACATTTTTATACATCTGTGATGGACCATGATTCTAGAAAATGATGTTCCATCATTATCTAGACATGTGTTTGGATCAAGTACGTGAGTTTATCTTCATACAATTCATGAAAAAATTTCAATGTTATGTTTCTGTCAAACACACCTTTGATTTGAACAAGGTAATCATTCGTTTATTATTTTTCTTAACTAAATTTATATAAGATACTTAATCATTTTCTGGGGATTATATTATAAGAGAAAATTAAGTTACTTCATTCAGCAAGAAATTTTTTATATTTTCCAATCAACCGGGTTCTTTTACATTCATGAGTATATACAATTTCTATTAGAATGATGCATACATTCTTAATAATGAGGAAAAATAAATAAACCCTAAATTTATATAGAGGTAATCGTTTTAGTCCCAATGGATTAGGTAATGAATTAATTAGATCATTGATAGAAAATTTATAGCCATTCCAAATAAAATTAATATAGATTGAAAACAATTTATTTAATAGGTATATAATTGGGAGAAATCAGAATTTATAGCCCGAATTATATCAATGATAGTGATTTCTAGATACACTATTTTCCAACCAGGTTTTAGCTAGAATCATATGGGTAGAACCTTTAAATTTTGTTGTTTTCATATCATACAGATGTGGAATTGAAAAAAAGATAAACCAAATTAATAAATTCTATGTGGATGGTGAGACCCGAGTTATAAAAAACAAATGAAAAAAGAGGGTAGATTCCATTGGAGATTATCAGACATCTTCTACCATAATTCCACCTTATCATCATGTAGGAAGCATTGCGAACATCCTCCAAAAACCCCAACACTATACTACTATACCACCATTATTTTTTCCTCACCAACATACCTCATTGGATTTTGGACTCCTCCCACAAGCTACAACCTTTTTACACCATAACCTCCCATCACCCTCCCCGTAGATTTCACCACTATATAGAGCACTTACACTATCGTGTGTGTGTCGTATGACTAGGACGACCACCCAGAAGTTGTTTCCTTCACCATTTCCACTATCCCACATAATAATCATGCACCCTACAAACCATGAATACCACCAAGATCAACCATACCACTATTCACATACCCAACTAAGGCCACCAATGTTCTACCAGTGGAACTGTCTATATTTGGCCCACCTGGTTAAAGACCTTTTGTCTGATGTGGCCCCATACCCCGATTAGGTTTTCCACTATCCTCTAGTGGGTTTTTTTAACTTATAACTTCCATATATAGGTTCTTCCCTACCAAAAATGGCCCAGGCCTAGTTATGCTTATACAAGAATGTACATGCGGGGGTTTATCCTGTCCAAATATGGGCATGTGTAGGTTCTAGGGTTTTTAGAAAACCCAAAAAACTAAAATATTAATTAACTAATTTTGTGAATTTAATAAATAATAATAATTTAAAATAAAATTAATTTTGGTTGGAATATATATAAATAAAATGGAGAAAATGAAAAACATATTTGAATTAAAATAATTTATTTAATTTATTTAATGGTAATGGAAATAAAATTTATTTCAATTTTTTTATTACCTATTTACTTTACTTGTATCCTGGTATTTTTCATTGAATATGCATGTTTTTAATATATTTTATTTAATTAATTAATTATTACAAATGTGTGTGATTATTGTGATAAATATTTAGATTTTTATTGGTATTTTCATTTTCTTCTTCATTTAATACGTATAATGCGCTATATATCCATCGGTTTATCTTTTTCATTTTTACGCTTCCTCATACGTCATCATATATGAGTGGGAATTCATGTATTTTAAAAGTGATTATATAATTTGTGGACCATGTGGAGACTTGGTAGTTATATAGAGAAAATGTGGAATCATTCGATCTAGGTCCAAGCTTTAATACAATTCATGACCTAGCTCGAGTATTATACATACATTCCATGGTTGTTTCATTAAGAGTAAATGGATCAACCAATACCAGATCCTCAAGATTAGTTGGGTAGTTTATTTTCTTTATGCATTTTTTAATATAATTTTGAAGTTAAATTCCTGTGTGAACACATAAATTTACAATCAAACAAATCATAAAGACAAGATGAATGTATATATATTAATTCATGTTCATTTATGAGTGTCATAACATAGTATGGACATATTTAATACAAAATTATTATATTCATCAAAAATAATAAAATAAGTAAAATTAATTTCTAGTTATGAATTCCTTTTTAATTTACATTTGAACAAAAAATGGTGTATGGGGTTCTCATATTCCCATGTTGATGGTTCCTCTTACTAATAGGGTGAATTTATTTAAACAATGGGTTTCCTTAAATAAAAATGGTATAAATGAAGTTTCCATAGAATGACTTTTCCATAATAAATGTTTTTTTGATGGAATTAGGTCTTTGTTTCCATGATACTAGGACATCACTCAAAAATTAATGGAGCTATGAGTCAATGTGATCGGCTAATATAGTGTATACCATGGAACTCATTGAGTAGTATAATAGCCATATAATGGAATATAAGGATATTTTTCATGGTGTCTTTCCACTAGAATACCTAATAGATATAGTATTTTGAATCTATTAGTGATGGATAAAATAGTTTGAATAAATAGTGGTATATATTTAATAATTTTATTAAATTGTAATGTCTAAAAGGTAATGTTGATAAAGTACTAGCTAATTTGTTTAAATGTTGTCGACAAAATGGAAATAAGAACTACAAGTATATTATCTCTCTATTTACTTTTGGATAATGAATATTTCCTGACTGACTATAAATTCATTGAGCGGTACATGAGATTGAACATAATAGTACACCTAGAGAGGAAGCATTATGTGGAAGATTACACACTTCTAGATGGCCCCCTTAGTTAGAAATTATTTTAGAAAAAATAAAAATATAATAATAATGTAGTTGATTCCCTTGATTTATTGTTTATACTATTTTGATTAATATCCCAACAAATTTAGATGATTCATGAGGAGAAATATCCCAAAACAATACATAAAAATCTCTAATAGTTATATTAAAAGATATCTAGGAAAGGAATTACTTTGATATTGAGTTCACTCTATAGGTGTAGGCTTGCATAGGGGAATGAAGTAGGATATCATGTACTGAATATAATTGGGTAAATTGAGAGAGTTGAATCCCTTGGGTTTAAACTGAAATAATAAAGTGCAACTATATCATTATTTCCTCTTTATAGACATGATTAATGAATTTGATTGTTAATTAAAATATGAATAACCTAAAAAATTCTATCCCATAAAAATTTTATTTATATGTGAAAGGTGAAAGAAATTTAATAATATAAATTCATCACTTCTTATGGTGAACAATTATTGGATGGGTCAGGCTTAGGGGACTAAATCTAATCCCAAATAGAAAAAAAATTAACCATCCTTCCAAAACATATAAAGATATATTGGAAGGGTAATGAGAATTAGGATGTCTACTTTTTATATATTATGGAGGGATATTGGTAGTCTAATTCAAGTATAGGAAGAATATGCAAGGTGATTCACTTATATCAGGTATTCATTTTATTTAATATAAAAAGGAATTTTTCAAATATCTGGTTATCGTATAGAGAATGTAGCCCCAATATTGGAATTTATTTAAAATAAGAAAATTTATTCATGAATATTTTAAAGGAAAAGATGGATTTCCTAGATGGAAACAGTTTGGGACTAGTAGCCTTTGAAGCATGGGATTATCACCTAATATTTCCTAATTATTTGGTTCTTGTGTTAAATGATTTTTATTATAATTCTTTTGTAACCAGAAACATAATAATTATCTAGATATTGGAAACAATGGGATTTTATTTCATGTTAATAAATAAATTCCTTCAAATTTATAAGGATAGAATATGTTATGGTATGGAGCATCAAAAAAATTGATTGTATGTACTTACACTGCAAAAACAGTAATGGGAAAATCGATAAAACCAATAATAATGACTCATATAAAACTATATTATGAAACATCCAACATGGTCATATAATTGAGAAGTGTATATAATTTTTTTCCAACTAGGTTTCTTAGAGTTGGATTAGTTAAAAACATAGATATATTTCATCAATGTTTATAATGGAAATCATCCAATGTATCCTTCTTTGAAAAAGGTGTTTGAGCCACTAAAATATTGAAAATGGTTCATTCAAAAAAAAATTGAAAATTTCATGTAGAGGTATGTAGTGGGTTTTCTTTATTCAATACTTTTATAAATGACTATCATTGGTATGTATATATTTAATTAATGATTTATAAGTCATATTTTTTTCAGATGTTTAAGGAAATCCTACATTAACAAGAAAATCATATTTATAAAATGATTACGGTAATCTACTCACACAAAGGTGGTGCATTTCTTAATGGATATTTCATTGATAAATGGGATATTATCCTAACTCGATATTTCTTATTCAACTTATTGGGATGGTGCACCTGATATAAGGATTCATACATTTCATGAAATGAAAAATTAAATAATGAGTTATAGAAATATCCCATTATCCTTTTGGGGTATACATTATAGACTGTGACATATACCCTTAATTGAGTACTTACTAATGCAATAGATTGGAATCCATATGAATTGAGGTATGGAAAGAAAAAAAAATCAATGACACATACTTTTATGGGGATGTGAGGCTTTCATAAATACTATACCACTTTAAAAATTAACATCCTAAAACACAAAGTTCATATTTATAGATTATCCTAATTAAAACAAATGATATTACCAATGTAATCCTACATATGAAAAAAATAATTAGGTAAATAAATGCCATATTTTAAGAAATGATAATCATTTCCAATTGAAATAGTGGGAGAAATAGATATTTCAATGAAGTTAATGCTCCAAATATATAATATTTGGTAGGAGAACCATCTCATCAAGATATAGTTGGAGATGAAGATGTTCTCGAGAAACATGTATCATACAGTTCAACTCGAGAGGTTAAAAAACCACAGTGTTATGGTTTTATTGTAACTGAGTCAATTTATATGTTATTACCAGATAATAACAACCATCTAACCAACATTTAAGTAGTATAAGGCAAGGATGTAACTAAATAGAAACATTACATGGAATCAAAGATTGAGCCAATGTACTATAATAATGTTTGGAATTTTTTATAACTTCTAGATGATGGAAAATTCATTTGGTGAAAATGCATATACAAATAAAGTATGCACATGGATTTTAAGGTATATACATGTGTGGAATGACTTATAGTGAAGGGTTTCAGGAAATTTAATGGTTTATATTATGAAGAAATATTATCACTAATAGTGATGCTAAAATTCACCAGAATGTTACTTTAAATAATAGTGTTATATGATTTTTAATTTGTAAAAATTGATGTCAAAACTATATTTTAAATTTTAATTTAGTTTAATATTTTTATATGACATAACCTGAATTGATTTATTAAGTCAATGGGTTTCAATAATGTGTGATTCACAAAAATATCCATTTTAGGGATGAAGAACACATGATGATCTTAGAATATTTATTTATATGTGTACATAAGACAATTTTGTTCCATTAAGAATGAAATTCATTCATGTGTCTCTAATAAGGATAATGGGAATGCTATAATTTCTCATTATTATATGTTGAGAATATATTAACTGATGGAAATGATGTTAAAATATAATATTCTATAAATACTATGTTAAATGAATGCTTTTGTAAGGAATACATAGATGAAGTATCCTATATACAAGTGATCAAGATCTATTGAGATATATTTTAGTGGAAAACTAATGTAAGTCAATGTATATATATTTACATGATAAAGACAAGGTACAATATAGAACAATATAAGACGGGTTATTTACAATGTGACATTGTATTAATTACGATAACGAAGCCTCTGAGCAGAGTGTCCCTTCCCATCGTCGCGGCTAGGGTTTCCCCTTTGTGGTTTCCTCCTCCCCTCCTCCGGCTTGTCCTTGAGACGTGGCTTCATTGACCTCCTCCGGATATCAGTGCGGCGATTCGTCGACTCGGGAGTCCAGCTCCGGTGGTGGTGCCTTCGGCTTCTACTGTCCTGGTTCTCGGATGGCCCGGTAGTGGCACGCTGTTGCGGACTCCGGCATCAGGCTTCATCTCCAACTTCTGGCATTCTGGGCCTTGGATGGCCCGGGGATGGAGCGTCGACACAAGCCTCGGCCTCTGGAGGCATCTCCGACTACGGATGGTCTGGTGCTCAGATGGCTCGTGGGTGCATCACCAGCGCGGGTCTCGGTTGTCCCGCGGATGGAGAGTTGGATTAGGGTTGGCATCTGGCGGCGCCTCCGGCTTCGGGATGCTCAGTTCTTGGATGGATTGGGGGTGGAGTGACTCGGCAACGAATAGACATCTTCTAGAGTGGTCTGAGGTCGCCTCTAGAAAATCTCAGAGGGGGGAGGTATCCTGGTTCGGGTTTGTTGGTGATTCTTTGATTGTGTGGTTTTTTCGCTTTGTCTTCTGGTTTGGATTTGTGTTGCTTGGTTTTTGGTTGCCTGTGGTTCTTTTCATGGTGTCGACATCGCCTGCACTGCCCTAATCTCGGTTCTTAATGCTCCCCCTCATCATTGTTCCCATGAGCCAATTTGATTCGGCATCTGGTGTGGGCACTTACTCTGTTCAGATCTACCCGGTTTCAGCCTAGAGCGGCGCTTCTAGGGTAGGTCGACTTGGTTTCCCTTTCCGATGGAACTCCTCTGGCATGCTTGCTGGTACTTCTATCCCTAGGTGGCGCTGACTTGAAATCTCACATATTGGATCTCCTGCCCCTTTGAGTTGATTGTTGATGCCGAGATGAAGTGTGGTTGTGGGTTCATTGTGGTGGGGATTTTTCTGGTGGTCAGGCGTCCAAGAGGTGATCATATGTGGTTATTTGTTTTCTAATGGTGATTATGGGATGATGGTGAATGGTTTTATAGTGTTTCAGCTTGTTTTTACTCAACCACATGGAACAGGTCCCAGAAGAGGTTTTAGATCTCGTGTCTCATATTTGCAGAGTTCGACGGATTTGGATGTTTGAGAGGGTATAACATCAGCCATTGGATTGGGCATGTGCTTTGACACATGACACTTTCTTTCCAAAAAACCTTGCAATGGTGGAGAGCATTATCATGATCACATGCTAGGGAGGGGTAGTTTCATGCTTCCAGTCTTATTTGTTTTCTCTTTGACCTTTGAGTCATGGTTTGTCTTATGTCGATGAAGTATTTTGGGTTTTCCCCTTCTCCCCTTAAAAGGGGGTTTATCTATAATAAAAAAAATTAAAGGCCTTCGGGCCATTGGATGGACATTGTATTAATCACTCTAATAAAATGCTTCCACTAATAGAAGATGATATTGAATGAATGATTAGAATCACTTATTCATAATTAAATGAATCTATCATGTATTCAATGATATATACTACGTATCATGTTTCATTTTCATTAAGCATGGTGGGATGATATAAATCTAATATCGTATATATGCTTTAGGAACTATTTTGAATATCTTAAATTTTGGGATATGTACAATGGATTTGTTCATAGTGTGTGATGTAGAGGAGGAACTAGTAGTAAAGATATACATTGAATCATGTTTTTGAATAATTCATGGTGATCATAAATCACAGTTAGGATATATATTTTCCAACATTTTGGTGGAATGGGCTAGATAAGAATAATGAAACCTATGATTGCCAACAATAATTTAGAATCTAAGTATATATAAAATTCTAATTCAGCTAATAAATTTGGGTGGATATACATATATTTCTTTGACATTAGTGTTTTTATTTGTTCTGAAGACCTTGTTCTAATATATTGTGATAATAATACAATAGTTCTGCTTTCTAAGGAGACAAGATCACACTAGTGAACAAAACATAAAATTATGATGTTTCACCTTCAAACGGGGGTTAGTTAGTGCTGTGAATTCATATTTAGTAGAGTATCAATGAGTTATAACATGGAGTATCCCCTATCTAAATCCATATATCATCAGACACATGATTTAAATGTGAGGTCTAGAGTGTTGAGACCTGGCATCTATTGTATCTTGTGAAAGTAAGAGTGATAAAAGTTGGTTCCCTATACACAACTCATATGTTTACTTTAATTACCATCACATATATAAAATTTAATATATATAAATGTGATAATCTTACCATAAATATGATAATAATTATATTTCCTCTATTTTTGTGGTAATTTATTTATATTAAATATTTTATCAAAATGTTGTGGCAGTTCACACTCTATAATGAGAACATAGATATACAACGATAGTAATCCTTAGGTTATGTCCCGTGGATGAGATACATCATAACAACAAGACACAAATAATGTGCAACAAGATGGTGCAGGGGGGTCTCATAAGCATTGATACTTCATCTCATGTGGTTCACACTTTTTGATATTCAGTATATGAGATCATGAGGATTTTCCTTCCAATAGGAACACCACAAGTTTTAGTATTCGTTGGTTGTCTTTATCATTGAAAATGTGAATTGGTATCCTAACTTGAGATCATAATCAACGTATACTTTTTGATCATGTACATTGTTGCATGGAAGAAACCATAAAATTGAAGTTGTTGAGATGATGGATGTGCTGGGTGTGACTTTAGTGGTATTTACATGGTTGAATGATCCAAAAGTACTTATCACTTTTGAAATAATGAAGTGATATCTCGAGCCAAATGGATCAGGATGGAAATATATTCATTAAATTGATATCATTAGTATGATAAAGCTAAGACCATATAGTTATCTCAATAAATATATAAATCAATATTGGATGTTGTCACAATTTTTTCAACCATTATCATGATATATTTTTAGGTAAAGATATTATATTACACATTGTTTTTTATATGCAATGTGATTGTTGCTATAAATTCTCTACTTCACATTAGGGGAATTTATGGGTTGCCAGTCACTTCTCTTAGCCATTTTATTGCATTAATTTATATAAATATATGGTCCTAGAGGGTCACACATATAGACCATTAAAAACTATACCCTATTCAGATGTATGGGAGTATAGGACATGGTGGGACCCACCATGGGGTCTGATACATGTCCATGCATTTAACAATCACAAAAGAATTAGTATATTAATTATTATTGGATTATATATTAATTGCTTTTGAATATATTTACTAAAATTATTCACATGGTATTTGGTGAAGTAGAATAAAAAATTTATATGAAAAAATATTATTTTAATATTCAAGGTTCGTTTAATATTATTGGAATTACAAGTCAGGTTAAGGACATGGTTTTATCATGTCATCTATTTATTATATATTTCATCATGGTGATAAAATATATTGTATTTCTATAATATATTTAGTTCATGATCACATTTTATCTATTTCTTATATATTAGGAATTTTCAATATACGTGATAGGGAACCCATTCATGGTAATTATCATCCACTATATAAGTATAAGGGACTTCATTTTTGTTGTACTATTCATAAACCTAAACATGATATCTTCTTTAAAATCCTTCCCAAATCCTAGAGAGATAATTATACATTTCATGTGATTGATTATAGAAAACGTTAACAAATCGGTGGAATGAATCCATGGTGATTGCTAGGAGAATGAAAATGTTTTTGGACCTCCAAGCTAGCACCCAGATCCCAATAAATGATCATCTAGCATAATTTTTACGAATTTGTGGATACTATAGAGGTTTTCAATGCCGGATCCTTTAAGAAATTATCACTATTGATTCTTCTCTATTAATCACACCTTTTATTTGAAAAATGAAACCATTCATTTGTTTAATTAAATTTATATGAGATTATTTAACATTTATTGTGGATCGAATCAACAAAGATGATGATGTTATACCAATCCAACAACAAAATTTTTAAAATATCCAGTGCACTAGCTTCCACTGTGTGACACAATACCAACAAGATATTAATTCCATATCTCATTTATAAGCTCAACGTGATTCATGGATTGATAATGTAGTGTACGAATAAGAAAATGATTTTTCATTCTAGGTCCTATAGTTTGAATTTTTTTCAGGAGTAAATTTATCTCATTGTCGAATGCATTCAACATTAACATATTTTTTCTTCTTCCATCCATTAAATAAAACCAAAAAATATAATATGAGAGAAAATAATCATTGTGGGAAATCCTAAAATAAGGAAAATTAGTTTTAGGATATCTCAATAATTAATTTTTTTAATATATGACATTTTTTGTTTAAACTGGTTATCCCATGGTCTTAATATATTAAAATCTATCATTATGTCTCTTAATTAAACTAATAATTAACCTATCAATATACCCATATAAAGTTAGACCAGTTATGTTGTAAGGGACTATTTATCATGCATCGTAATGATGGCTGAGATATACATGACTAACTATTTTTGAGGTTATTACCCAAATATGGATCTATTCCAAATACAAATCCACTTGTAGTTACATATACTGATTTATTTTCTTATGAAGAAACACACTTCTTCATTTAACATAAAATTAGATTTTCTCATATACGTATGTTTATCCTAATGGGTCTCATTAATGCTTTATAATTTGTTTTTTCAAAAAAATGTAAACATACTATGATACCAACTATGGAGACCCAAAATTTTCTAACATAAATAAAATATCATTTTACAGTAATTTTGGTTACATATTAATATAATCCATGAAATAATTTAAATTTTTTTCTCCCTTTGGTATCATGGGTTTCAAAAACAATTCATACATAAATGATCTAAATCATTAATCATTACCTTCATCACAACTAGAGCCCTACTGAGAAACAATATAATTTTATACCATTATCCATAATATGGGGAAGTAAACAATAATACTGGGTGAGAACAGATTATTAGTTAGATAAACATAAAGAGATATAAATAAATGCTCATAAGTGAGTATTGGATAAGAATAAGTGTAGGATCTTTTATTTGTATAGTTACATTCCTCTTTATGTTTTGGTAATCCTCTTTGAGTTTTTTTTTAAATTAAACCTTATTTTTCAAGCCATAGTCATTATTTGTTTGTTATAGAAGGAAGTAGCAATCCTTGGTTGATGTATAGGATTCTACTCTGTAGATCTAAGGGATACGACATAAGCATGGTCACTATATCCTGGAAGCTCATGCTATTGTGTAGGGAGATTAAGGTAGGATGTTCTAAGCCACTTCTTATTGAGGCATAGCTATTATTTAATATTATAGAATATCCCTTAACTCGATTGACAAAATAAATATTATAGGAAAGATGGCTTCGATGAAAGGTTATCGGGCTGGTATTTGGTCAATTCTGTTAGAGTTTCAGCATGGTTCTAGGACACACCATATCTTACATCATGGGTTTCTAGATTCTATAGCATAGTTTGTGAGGATATGTTGTCACCCATAACTATGTTTTATTGGATTTTTTGAGTGGTCTTAGATATGTCCTTTCAATATAGTTCAAATAAACAGGTTAATTCATGGTTTCTTATGTTATTACATAGTTCTACATGTGTATTCCTATTCTGTAGAGTTTTTTATAAGGGTATTCCATGTTCTGAAAATTTACTAGATATCAATAAATACCCCAATCACCTTTAAACCGCCATATCAACTTATCTTATACTCCTACAATAGTAACCCTGATGTTTCTTTAAAATTCTTTTGAAGTACTGTTTAATCAGATTTACCCCCACATTTTATGGATCTGTCTGTTGTGATCCAATCTTTCTAGAAGAAACAATTTAGCTTTCTATTTGAACCAAATGAATGTTTCATCAAATATTGATGTCCTAGGCCCATATTTTTAAGGAAGGAGGAAATATATAACATCATGGACATTGATGATTATTCGCACCTTCTCTTATTTTGATGTGGTTGATCTATAAATTCATCCAAAATTTATATTTTCAATTCTTCTAGTATATAAAATAATTGTGATCATGCTGAAATGATAGGAATAAGAACTAGTCTAATTGGATAAATCATGATTATTAATAATTACATTAATTAGACCTCCCAGGATAATGTTTGGTGTTTTGATGTTGAAACAATAATTTTGGCCACCAAATATGTGATCCCACCCTTTGATTGATAGTGAATAGGAATAATTGTAAACATGAATTTAGTTATAATAGGTGAATTGTAGTTATTTATTAATATATGACGTCATGGAGTAAAAATATTTTAACTGAAGTGTAATTTGATTTTTATGTAAACATAATATTTTGTGGATATAATGGCATATGTTGGAAAAAAACCACAAGGTGTCATCTCGGTATGTTTAGGGTGTGTTTTTGTTTTTTGAAAAAGCTATATTACCATGAATGAGCGTGATTGGTGTTTACCAATGTAGTTGTTTAAGGTGCCACAATTTCCCAGTGATTGCCAAAATTTTGGGCATCAAAATTGGGATTTGGTTTTTTGAAAAATTATGATTTTTTCATTGGGGTAAACTATACATAGACCATGAAGAATGGTTTGTAGATTGATAAATTAGTATGAATAATAAGTAAAGAAATTGGAAAAGGAAGGGATCCACAATGTGAGATACGTAGACCGCGTACAGGAATGGTTCACAGGGAGAAAATTGTTCATGGAGAAGCCATGGGGTACACGGATGGCTTGAGGTGCGCGTGATGGATTTTTATTCTTAGAAACATACTAGTGTTTTAAGAATCCACATATCAAATCTTTTGTGAATGAAGATTGTATATTGGCCTTTGTGAAGGAGGAAATACAGTACGAGGACCACATTGGGATGAAAAATTTGTGTGTTAAGTAGTTCATGGTGAAAGTAGTACCAAATTAATGATTTGGTAAATCTAGGATTAACAAATTTTGAAGATCTATTTTACTATATAATGACCACTAATTATGTCACTATTAAGAGGGAAATTTTCATTATAGAACTTCTTTTCTCCAGTAATAAATTCAGAAAATCATGAAGTGGTTTGTGAGGGAGGATTCAGCAAAGTGAAGTGGTTCATGGGGAAGCAATTTCCTGAAGGGTGTAGTAGTTTGTGGAGGAAATTCCATGAATTTTTTTGGTGATTATTTTTAGCATTCAATTAAATAATTGTTCTAAATAAAGATGAAGTATCCAGGTAGTACACAGAATAAAAGATAGTATATGAAATTTGGACGTAGTATGAAAAAGGATAATGGTACGCAGATGCAGGAAGCAATATATAGAACGAGGTGGTAAATAGAAGATGTACACCAAAGAAAATGCAGTATGTGGAAGAGGAAATTTTCATACCATACCAACTATGTATTTTGTGTAGGAAGGTATAAAGTTTTTAGAGGACATAAATAAGAATGAGAAACCACTAAAATGGTTTGTGAAAGAAATTTCCACCAACCTAATAGTACACATAACAGTGGAGTTCGTCATCAGGTGAAAAGGGGCCATCAAAAAAGCATCTATCTATATTTGAGGATGTGTGCATTCATGGAAATGAAGGGATAAAAAAATTCCATAGACATTGGGTGAACCCCAACTAGGAGAAGTGATAAAAGGTAAAGGAAAATATTTACCCTTTCCATCAATAGACAGATAGAGAAAGAGAAAAAGGGAGAGAACCTTTGGAATGCAATGAGATGAGCCTAAATCATGTAAAGGAAATGATTCTAGGAATAGATGTAATCTATCCCAAAACATGTAATTAACATTGATCTTTAGAATATTTGGTATATCAGGGCATCACCATTGTATTCTCCTTAGATGCATCCCAATGAGGGTGAACCCTGAAAAATCGTTGTGTCATGTGCATGATTTCAATTATTTTTTTTACATTATTAAGGGGAAAGGGAAAATTTGCTTTTGTTTAATGATGAAACAAGATCCAAAGGGGAAATATTATTAATCTATCATATGTTGATTCACTGTCCCTCACCCCAAATTACAGTATTTTTTCCAGTGGTCCTAATAGTTTCTTAATAGATATAGGGAAAAATGATTAAAGGAATAGAAATGTAGAAATTATTATGGTACATAGAAAAAATACTAAGTGAAATATAAATATCCAGTCAAATGGTAATTTTAGGAATTGATCAACATTACTTATGAAAAAATATCTGGTATTCTTGATGCATATCCAAATTATTTTCATGCATATATTTTAACCAAATAAGAGACTATAGTGATTTATTCCTTACTGTGAGATGTAAATGGATTCTTGAGAATTGTCTCTGGATGAATTATTATAATGACTTGTTCTTGAAGGAACCATATGTGGTGCCTAAGGGTAAGGTGGTTGGTTAAAAATTATACCTAATTTGGTGATGTATAGTGATTGGTACTTTTTTAGGGTAATATGCATGGCGTAAAGACTACATGCAGGTATGATTCACAGTCACTAGATTCCTAAGATGATATGCCTGATATCTTGAGGCCAGGATTCACTATTTCATGATTTGAATTTGGTTATTCATCCAAAATATAAGAACCCATCAATGATATGAATGATTCATCCGAATTTGGAGAATCCCCCACTTATTAGAGAAATATGGATCATGTCAAAGTAGGATTAGCTGACCCTGGTGTCCAACCAATAGCGTGAGGGTCAGTGGATTTATTTCATATGCATTATTAATTTATTAGATTAATATAACTCTTCGTATAATTATTGTGCAAACTAAAAACTTTGACTATAGTTTTTAGACACCATATTTCGTGGCTAACTGAGTTTAACCCGCACACTATTTGGGCCTCTGATTGGAAATTAGGTTAATTACATGGATGTATGAACAGATAAGTGAAATAAGCCATGCATTTTTTTATTTATTAATGGATGGGAAGAGCCTGGAGATGAAAAAACATGGGTTTTGGTACATTTTATTTTTTTATTAAATTTTTAGTCTTTTTTATAAGATATTCATCATGCCATTTCTTGATTTCGATTATTATTAGGTTTCAATGTTATTCCTCTATCATTCTGGCATTTCCTATATGTTATTATTATTTTAATTATTTTTTATCTAGTTATTTATACTCTATAACATAGGGTATATTATCAACACTATAATCCTTAAACACTTACTTCTAGTCAGTAGCCTCCAGAATATGGGGAGGAATACATGATGTCACGTAACTATCCATATCAGTCATGTGAGGGAGTATCGGGTTAGGAATGATAGAAAGTTGTTTTTAATGATGAATTTTTCTATTTATTTACTAATTTTGGAGGGATTAATGGAGAATATGATGTGTTGGGAATTGTTAATAAGCTTGTTCATGGAACTAGATAAACCATGTATGGGGGATATCAATGTTCCCAGAGATGGTATTGTAGAACATGTTCTTTTATTGTTACCGGTTCAATGTTGTTTTACCATGGGTGATTCACCTAATAAATGATATTATTGTTATTAAGATTTTACACATGGTTTTTTATGGTATGATATGATTATAAAAGATTAACTGTTGGAACATAGTGATATATATTGAATTTTTTTTAAATGATTGGGACCTGTTTATTTCAGGTTACATATCATCCAATATAAAATGTGAGATGAAATCTATTTATATAATTGATATAAAAAATAAAATAATCATGTATTTTATACCAATTTTATTTTCAAGGAATGTAAAGAGGAACCATGAGTGGGTTCATAACTATTTATTCACTAATTGAGGTTAAAATTGTTGTATAAATTGTGTTCTAGGGAGTGTGTTAACATTTATATACAAATTGAATCCTTTTCACCATCGAATCAATTTCCAAGAGAGTGGTAATCAACATGATCCAAATGGAGTGGGCATCGAACTTCCTATAGTTACAAATAATAAAATTGATGTTCAAATCCATGATAGCTTCTTGATGGTCATGTGTTCAATAGAAATGGAGAGTGTATGCACTATTGCATCGATGTATGAGATGACATCATAGTTCTAACTATAAAATCCACTAATTTATACTTGGGATGGTGTCTGACATATACTTGAGTTCTAGATTGAGAAACCTAGAAAATATTTAAGCACCACCACACAACAATATATAGTAGGTTGAATCTAATTACCTACATTCATTGTGGTCTATCTAAGAATCGATGGGACATTCTGATGTAATCTAGAAAGGTGTAGATTTCAATGAAGGAATTAGATGATATGTTCCCGATCAAATTATATACAAAATTGTTTAGGGATGAGTGGGATACAGAATTCATTACATTAATATAAGAGGCAAAATTAGTGATGGACTATGATAGATTCATTAAAATCTTTGGCAGATGATGAGATAACTAAGGTGAGATGTTTTCTGTATGGGATTTACTCTCAGGTAAGGTCAATCGTGAGCTTGTTTCAATTGAGCATCTATAAAAACATTATTAAATAATATATCACCAGGGAAATAAAATTTATAGAAAACCATAGTGTAGTCCTAGTAGTTTTAGTTGGGAGATATAGGAGTTATTATTCTAGTAGTAATAAGCACTATTACAATAGTTACTATCAGAGTAGTAGTGGGAAAAGCAGTCAGGGAAGTGGGAAACCATATTATTACTACCATGTGCTATAGTGAATTCAGTGTGAAAAATATGCCACAAGTGGCTTCAATTACATTACCCCATAATAGAGTGATAATCTTGTGATAGGTTTGTCCATATATAAATCATATTTAGGATCTTTTAGAAATAGAGAAATTTAAGGGGATCCAAACACACACCATAGTCTAGAAAGGATTGAGATGACCCTAACTGAATAATTTATTGAGTTCCATTGAACATTCAATCTAAGGTAAGGAACTTGGTACCCTAGTACTGGAGTGGTAGTACCAGACTGAGGGATTAGAGCATGGGACTCAGACAAGGGCCCAAGGTAGAGGGGAGAGTTAGCTACATTCCATACAGTATACCATAGATAGTTTTAATGTAGTAACTTCAATATTTAGAGGTATGATTATAGTATCTTCAACCATAGCCTATGTTTCTTGTTATAGGGGTATCACATTCCTTTTTTTCTTCTCAACTACCAAATGTTTTGGTTATGTTGGTGTAAATCATGGGTTGTATTATGAGAATCAGTATTCCATTGGGAGTTTGGTCAATGGATATCAAATGCTGATAGGAGTGTCCTATTTAAATTAGTGTCAACCATTTTCTTTTGGAACTTTTTGTGATGGAAATGAATGGTATCAATGTTATCATTAATATGGATTGGATAATTCTTTAGTATCCTTATATCGATAGTCATGAGAGGTTTTTTTAATTTTTATCTTTATAAGGGGTAGTTGTACTCCCCAGGGTGAGTGGGATCCTCAGGATGGTTAGTAAGGTCCTATTTAGAGCATATTAGATTTTATCAGGACTCGGACAATTGGTATTATTATTAATGATGGTCAAATATCAACAGATACTTTACCTTATTTTTTAAACTATTTTTATGAAGTCTTTATTGAAGAGTTATCTTATTTAACTCATGTGTATGAGATTGATTTTATTACAATATTGGTTGTGAGAGCCGAGTTAGTTTTATCCACCTCATATAATCTCACTATAAGAGCTTCCTGAGTTGAAATATTTCATCGAATATCTCGAAGCCAACACATTCAATATGCCCAGTACTTCTCCTTGGGGTTATCCCATTCTTTTCAATAATAATTTTGATGGGAAATTATTCATTATTTAGGAATAACATAGATTTAATAGGATGATAGTTGATAATAAATATACACTTCTAATGAATTAAAATACCCGTTAAATGATACGATGTACTAGGATCCTCTCTATGATAGACATGCGGTTATGGTACAATCATTTATTAGTTAGACAATCAGACATACCAGGAACACCTTTTAGGATTTTATATATATTTTATGACTCTGTTTTGATTGTATTTGGACTAAAAAATGCACCAATGATATTCATGGAAATGATGATTTAGTTATTTCACTGATTCTTGGATCAGTTTGTGATTGTATTCATTAATTATATATCGGTCTAATCCAATTCGAAAGATGATCTTCGCAACATCTTTACATCATCTGATGTAAATGTAGAGAGAATAAAATTTAATATAGGCTATCTAAAAAGAACTTTTATATTGATAGAGTTCACTACACAGTCCATGTTATATTAGAGGATGGAGTGGAAGTGGTCCTAGTGGAGGTTGTAGTCAAGGTTACATTGGAGAACACTATTACTTTCATTGATATTCAATTATTTATAAGTCTACAAGGATAATATTAGTTCATTATTCACGACTTCCCACATTTTTAAGAACTAATTGATAGGATGACTAAGAACATGGTGATGTTTATTTGGTTATTTACTTATTAGAGAGCCTTCCATGATCTGAATAATTTTCTTCCATCAGCACCAATTCTATACTTACTTGTGATGGGTAAGGAATATACCATGTTTTGAGACACTTCTAGAGTTAGACATAGTGAATTTGTGATGCAAGAGGAAAAAATTGTTACTTATAGATCCATATATCTAAGAATTCGTGAGAGGAATTAACATTCACATGATATAGAAATAGATATAGTGTTACAAATCATGAGATGTTAGAGACATGATCTGTTGGGTGAGAGGTTTGGGCGTGCATATAGAATATGATCCTCAATTGAATAATATCACAATGAGACTAAAACATTTCGAAGAAGATGTGGTTTCCTATCTATAGTAGTTTGAATTCAAGAAGTATTACATGCTTTTCAAATGCAATGTCATTTCTTATTAATTAATCTAGAAGAAAGATATAGATACATTTCAGGTTTATTTTAAAAAATAATGGCTAATGGAACTCTTTGAATACATGTATCTAGATGTTCTGGAGTCTTAGGGATCAGTATCTATGACTTTGAAATATGCATTTCCCATGGTTCTAGACTATATCAAGAATGAGTAGTTATTTATCGATAGATCTTTATCTCCATAGAGAATGTAACATCCGATATTTTAGACCGGGATGAAAACTCTTAGTGAATTTGAATTTTTTATTTAGTTGGTGAGTTGAATAAAAGAATGATCTTAAGAACAAATTAATAACTATGATAATACATGAAAGTTTTTTTTATATACATTTAATTGAAAAACATATATCTAAAATGTTTGGTTGAGCCTGAGAAGTATCATTCATTGGATGAAACATTTTTTAGGGAAATAGAATAAGGTTCATAGTTGGTTCATGATTTGTTTGTCCTCCTGGGACAACTGTGAAATACCTTTTATTATGTGGAACAACTTGTTTAAACCACTCAACCACAGTTTGTAACCATGTATCATGGTTCATGTTTTAAGTGTTGTCCCTCATAGGATATGCATGGTTTTACCATATTATGAGATGATCCCACACCCTTAGATACATTTTACTAGTGGTTACGCATAGTTAGACGCATGGTTTGACTAACCATGCATCCAAACCATTCATGGTTTAGTTCTTGATAGTGATTGATACATGGTTGCTGCATGATTAGCTAATCCAAGATTCTTAACTATGGGCCTCATTAAAAGGGTCAACTTTATTATTTTTTCCTCTATCCATAAATGAGTTTCACCCCTTTTTTCCCTGAATTCATTATTAGTAGGTCCCTCGTATTATTATATCAACATTCATCATCCTTGTGGGATCTCCATTGTTTCTCAACTAAATCAAACACCATCAAAAGAATTTTATTACAATTGGTATGTATAAGACTCCACTTTATTCCCTTCTTATCTTATATCTCAATACTTAATTATAAATTCATGCGATCGATTTCTCCATATATTATTGTAGTTTGGTGAATCTTTCAGTTTATTTAATTATGTATCGAAGGAAAGCCTAATACTTTTTATATGTATAATACTATGAATGAAGTTTTAATTTGGTAATATTTTCTCTAAAAGTTTCATTGTGTTTGTCACATTTCAATTGTGAAATGCACCATACTTTCTCATTGTCACACATAAAATAAAAAATTAATTAAATTAAATATCTATAAAAAGAACATGATTATGATGTACCCTCACTAAGAGGTGGGAGGTGGATAACTCAACCTAAATCACCCATTTTTGGTGGGTTTTCAACTTTTGAGTAAAATTAATTATTCCAACCACTGAACTAACCACCCATCAAGTGTGTTATTAAATTCTATAATTAATTGATCAGGGGTTTGGTAAACCACTTAGTCCTTGGTAATATACTTCTTTCTTGATGTTTCAACTTGAATAATTTTATTAATTATTATTATTTTGATATTATTGAAAAATCATGTATTGATGAATTATATCATGTCACGATTAAGTAAATGAAATAATAATTTTATAATTAAGATAATAAATGTGCATGCCCATTTTTGGTATACTTGTATTATGATCTGGAATGTTTATGAACATGGAATATTTTGAAATTGAAAATACTAATTAAATGATTTATGTATTCTTTAAGTGATACACGAATTCCCTAGTAGGAATTAGTTGGATGGTCTCATTGGTAATTGTGACTATACTACCCTTGATTCATACTAAGTTCCCTAGTAAATTACATTGTACGGAATCAGTGGGAAATGTGCAATACCAAGCCACAACTGATACATAGTTCCCTAATATGTAACCCAATAATAGCTCAGAGAGTTGTACGAGTATACCTCACCTTGAGTGATACTAGGTTCTTGATATATATTTTCCTAAGGGGGACATATAAGTTTCTAGTTAAGATAAGTATGCCATGATCGATAAATGGATTCCCATATAGTAATTCCATGGATGGGATCATATCATAGTTAAATTTCTTAATTATATGATAGCTACATGTGTTACAGTTTTAAATAATTTCATGGATGGGATCATATAGTGATTTGGATTTACGAGAGATATTAGTGGATCAGATTTATTAAACTCTAAGGAACATCTCATTAAATAAATGAAATTATGTTACAGAAAGAGTGATACTTGGGATCCTTTTATCGAACACCTTGGATGGGATCATTGGATATAATGATTTTATAATTCATGCTAATAATTATATATGACTAATTATACCTCTTGTAGTAATGATTTGTATAGTTATTTTTGGGTGTTTGAAAATATATCCATGGGTCCTTGTATATTATTATTATTAGTGTTGTCAATAACAATTGATCTATCATAAGGATTACTTAATTTCATATAGGTTCTTGTCTCTCATTTCCTAAAACTATTTCCATTTATGAAAAATATAATATCTATATTGGTTAAAAATAGTTCATATGTACTCCATGTTGGGAAGAAGTAGGTATGGTCACCCAAGTATCATTGAGGAACCTGATCCAAACATGTTTACATTTACTTATTTACATATTTTTCATGTACATGAAAACTACTTTATTTTACACTAATATACTCTATTATTAATTATAACCCATTGGTGGTGGGATACAACGTATATCTCACACCATATTTAGGAAACCATTACACCAGGTAGCTAAAAATATCTCACGATTACATGATTAGGTTTGCGGTTTTCGATTTCCTACTATTTTATTTTTAACAGAGAACTTGAGTGTAGTGACGAGATTGTTCTCGTGATGCTATTGGATAAAGATACTAGATAATTTTTTGTTTACTTTTATTTTTAGCCCTTCCATGTTCTATAAACCTTCTATATGCTTATTGGTACATTGTAACATGTTCACGTATGACTCATTTATTCATTTACTATTATATTTCAGTTTATTTAAATTCCCCTCCATTTTTCGTTATAACGTCTACAATATTAATATATATTCTAAAGTGTATATCCTCACTATTTTTATACCTTTAGACTCTCATTTCTAGTCACCAAACTTTGGCATATGGGGAGGTATACTTAAGATCAGTTTCAAACTGGGTCGATGCACCATTTTTGTAGCTCTCATGTCAAAAAGATACATGTGGTATCGTATCATTTTTTTCCTCTTTAATTTTATAATTTTTATTTTATATAGGATATTATTAATGTTTTTAATTTGCTAAAAATATTGTTTATGGGTCTATCCAAACCACACATGAGTGAAAGATCATGTTCTCAAAGAATTAAAATGTAGTTCATCATGTTGTTATTATGATTTATTATTATTTCACATTGTGTGATTTTTATACATTAAATTATTATTGATAGGTAGATTATGTTTTTTCCTATTATAATAGTATTTTAGTATATTTTAGGTGTGTTCAGGAATCATTATAGGCACATAAAGAGTCACTTTTCCATGCACATTACATTCCATAAAAGTTGAATATATAGATTTCTTGGTACTTCTGAAAAAAGATACTTTATTGATAATTTATCAATCTATTTTGGATTACATGTTTATAAAATTTATAGTATGCACACAAAATGTACCTTGAAATGTGATTTATCATTATGATGATATTTATGTTTTGTTTGGATGATTTCATATATTATTCTCCCCTAATATTATGCATTCTTATAATTAGAAAATTTGATTGGATAAATAATTTGAACGCATAAACCAAAATGGTGTTTTCCCACATATATTGATGGGGTAATTCTATTTTTCCAAATGATTGGGTTATATATGATATAGGTCTATTATTTTCATGATCCAAAACATTAATGGTTTCAATAAAAAAATTTCAGACCTAAAAATTATAATGTGTTTGGGTTCATTATAAATTGGAAAAAGGTGAGACTTATATTGGAGCCATATTTTATAGAATTTCTCTATGTTGGAAAAAATGGGGTAATTTGGTTGAAATAAAATGGGAACTATTGGTCAAATTTATAAATTGTGTGAGATTTTTTAAATTATTAAATGGTGACCCATGCAATTGGACCACTGTATATGTAATTTTATAATCTAAAACCACATATAAATACTTTATCGGTGTGACCGGAATTCCAGTTGTAACTTATAAATGAATTTATCTTTATATAATGGAAATAGTAATTCATCTACAAAACCATGATTGTTATATTTATATTCTAAACTAAATTTCTCATAGAAAATTTGTACGTTTATGAATCTAGTACGTCTATCTTTTGGGCATGATGACATGTATGACTAAATTTATAAATGCACAACTAGACCAAACAAGGACAGTTATGGCATGTCACTGATAAGGTAAATTATACTCAAACCATGTTGGTTGGCCTTGAGATGACATACGTATGGGATAAAACTATTATGTTTGTCTCATAAATACAAAATAAAATTGCTAGAGCCATTTAATTCACCTTATAGATCCATATACCTTGGTACATAACTCCACATGGGTATTCTTATTTTAATGGGATGGTTATAAAATGTGTTAAAAGATGATTATATGGTGTCACATATAAACTTATGTTGGAATCATACTTTAATTGTCTTTACAGTTAAAAATATCTATTTTTTATTATAATTTTATTCATTATAATGCATCAGTTCATTGAAAATACAATTACAAACTAATGAGTGTTATAACCTACTAATTAGTAATTGAAATTTTATTTAACTTAGATAGTTTTTCAAACTATCAAATCAAATAAATGGATAAAAATAACATTAGGATATAGATTTCCTATGGATGTATGGAGTCATCTTGGTAAGATGATAAGTAAATATTCCTTCTAATTGATACCTATTGTTCTTTTACGTGAGTTGTATAAAATTTCATAACAAATAACCATCAGATAAATGACCGAACATGAACATTAATATGTGGCTTCATCTTGAACCATGTGTAAGGGTAAGCTTTAATTTTTCTTATTTGTATTTTTTTATTGGATCTACGATGCTTCCATAAATCCTAGTTGAAATTTCCTATGTTATGTTGGACCAAGATATTAGGTTCTGTAGCTAAGTGAACTCGTTTATAGGAGTTAATCTAATTTCTATATTGATTCCTTTTTTGAAATATGGGGTTATCCTAGTGGAGTTAGAACCCTCAAAACCACTATACATTTATACATGTTAGTGATATGTTTTGAGATGATAGGTTTCATTCATGGGTCATTTTTACCATGTAGGACTCATGTAATCCAACAAATCCATGAAAAAATAGGTGACCATTTAGAATTTTAAGCATTGTAAATGGAGTTTTCATCATGTAATGATACAGTTTAGTAGGTTAGGAATTCCTCAAGCATTATAACCCACTTCATTGTTCATCTGAAATTCCTTTGTTTCTATGTCCTATCGCTCGACTGGAATGTGTATCACCTATTGTGATATTCTGCTACGCAGTGGAACATGTTGTTATGTATAGTTCCTATCCAGTAATAGAGATTCATTTAATTATATGTTATTTGAGTGACAATATCACATCATACCTTAATATTACGGTTACTTTGGACACTCAGATAAATTGTTTAGGGTTAATTAAGGCATATTGTATAGGACATCGTTGGTGTAAAGTGACATGGTCAATGGGATATGATTATGATTGTTTTACCATTGACATGAAAATTAGTAGTTGAGTTGTCTTAGTGATCCAAGATGATGTTATGAAAGGGATACTGTGATTGTTCATAGATAATCTAGATTATTTTTTTCTAATAAACATTATTTTAATAATATATGTGGACTAAACATAGGAGTGTCATGTGTACACCGATAGGTGAATCTAATCTACTTCACGTATGATCAGCTTGTTATCCTCCCATCTTGTGATCTGCTAGCAGAATTATTTTTGCCTACATATTGTAATTGGGTTTAGTGGGGATGGAATGTGTTCCATGGAAGTTTTTCCATTCTTAGTAACATGATTACAAAGAAAATTCATTGGTGGGTAGTTTCATGTACTTTCAATGAAGCATGTACTACAAAATAGAATGAAAATGATAATAAGGGACCACTAAAAATGGCCAGTTTGTACATAGATATTTTTGAAACCTGTATATTCATACTTTTTAATGTGAGTTTCAAGGGTACTACCATAATATAAAATACATTCATTCTGAGTGGAATGGTTAGCATGACCTAATTGGTGAATGAGTTTTGGTATCATTCATTGGGTTTTACAAGGTGGTTTGGAATGTACAATCATTGTGTAAGTTAATATATGGTCATTACAGCAATACACAAAAACTATGTTGAGTTGATTGTTTTTAGTGGTGGAGATAGGGCTAAGGACCATCAGTTTCAAATATAATGCATGTGGTCTTGGGGACATGGATCTTGCGTAAATTTAAATGGTGTTCCTAGAATGAGGGATAAATTATAATGGAATTGGACATTCATGGTCAAGTGGAATGAGGTCAGGTGTTGAAAGAGAAGGTTTCATTTACTAATTCAAGAATGAATCATAGGAAACTGTACATGACTATAGAAATAATTTTAGTGTGATCCTAGATTAGAGGATACCATAACCACTACTTTTTTTTCTTTTTGAGTACACTAATACAGAATTAGATATATAGGGAGATTAAGTAATCAAATCCCAATTCTATTTTTCTAAATTTAATATGTGGATGAGATCCCAAGGAGTTGTTAAGAGCATGACTTCTGGTGTGGATACCCCCATAAGAACATGGGAGATTACCCTCTTGAGGGAAAGGTCGTGATAATGTCAGAATGGTCATTGGATGGTTGTTTTGGAACTCATATTCAATTTTATAAATTGAACCATTAATGGTTCAATTAGGGGAAATCACTAGAAGTTAGTTATGGTATTTAGTGGGTGTGTTGAATGTTTTTTAGAAACCTATTTTTAAACGCATGTGATCTTTTATTTGAATCATTCCTTTCATCTAATATTAGATTTTTGTTAAAATAGTATACCAAATGTGGTTCAAATATTTTTCTCCTGAAATTATATATATGGTTGTTAGGGACCGATTTTGTGTATGTCTTGGGTTTATGTACATTTTTTGGAATGGGTTGTATGGAATTTTCCATGGACGAAAAAGTAACCAACTCATAGTTGGGTCAATTGGTGTTGATAGATGAGATCATAGTGGTTATTAAGAGATGTGTCATTTACCATAATTAGGCATATCATTTTGAAAAACATTCTAGGAGAGTCTTCAGAATTCTACATACATGATTCAATATGCAGTTCCAATGGTTTTTTTGTCATGACTCAGAATGGTCCATTAATAGGTGAAAACAAAAGGGGGGTGGAGAACCATAGGCCTCTTAATAATGGAAAATGATAAGATCATATCTTAGGTTAGAAGGGACCGGGTAAGCTCTGTCTGGACATTTTGGCCTTGGTTAAGAAAACTGGCTCTAATATAAATGTTTTATTCTCAGTATGTATTAAATGGTTCTTAGAGGTGATTTGGAAATTATGTGACAAAAAACCAATATAATGTATCTTCATGACCCTAATAGGTCACGTTTTGTGTATATGGTTTTCCAGATACTTATCAGGAATGAGAAGTTCTATGGTGGGGAGATTGAAACATCTATTGTTTATTAATTTGTTTAAGATCCCATGTGAATTTGAAATTTATGTTTTGTGGGAAATTTGAATCATAATATGAATTTCATAATGTAATTTCATGTGTTGGAAGACATAAAAGTATTGTTTTTGGATACTTTTAAGGAACCAAGTGGTGTCTCAAAAGTTTATCTGAACCTCAAATGCATCCGTATCTAAAATTAAATGTTATTCTATATACTCAATAAGTAGAATGGTTGGTGCACAATTAGTTTAACCATTATAGTCTACAATGTAACCCATTTTCATAATGGGTGTGGTCTATTTAAATTTTTTAACCACCTATATTTAATTGTGTGTCATGTTTTCTGAGGTGTGTATGGGTGACCCACATGAGCCTCACATAGTTATCCAAAACCAGGAACCTATCCCACATGTTTGATGACATTTTACCAGTAGATATGCACGATATAGTGCATAGTTTGTATGACCATTTAGTAAAACCATGTAGGAGGTATCTCTTAGAGAGTGTCTATAGTATTTTTGGCACACGATTATCCATACTGTGCAGCCTAACCATGAACCTTGTGAAAATAAAATAATTCTTTGTTTTATCCCACTTCTGTTAAATGTATTTCACCACTTTTATCCTCTACATAATTTCTAGCAGGTCCCATACACAACTTTCTTCCCTCTCTTCCTCCTTGGTGGGTCTCTTCATTTTATCTCCCTAAAAAAACCTCATCGAATTCCTTGAAATCCCCTTGATTATTCTATAACATCTCTTGATTCACTTATTAGTTTATCTATCCATACATAATTCAATATCCATTGGAGTTATTTTTCTCAATTTTTAAATAATTTAACAATTCTTCCATTTTATTCTACCTTGACTAATATCAAAGCATGATATTGGTCTTTTAAACCCTCCTAATAATTAATTTTGTTTTCTATATGATCTTTACTCAAATTTTCATTGCTAATATCCTATTTATGTTATCTCGCGTACCATAATTTCAATGTCTTTCTCCAAAACAATACAATTTATTAAATAAAATTATTAGACCTATAACATGATTATGTTGGACCCTTAGTACATTTTGAGAGGTAGAAACCTCAACCTAAACTACCCCTTCTGGTGGGTTCAAAATGGTAACTAAAACGTAATATTCTTATTAATGAATTAAAAATCCCTAATGTATTTTCTTAAATTCCATAATTAATTTAAGATGGTCTAGGTAAACCACTTGGTCCATGGTAATATAATTCTCTCTTGATGTTGTAACATTAAATGCCTTTTTAATTAATGTGCATAGATATTATTAATGAAGCATGAATTATTTAATTATATTATGACATGCTTATGAAAATGGAGTTAATTATATTTTAAATTATATAATTAAATGAATTCAATTATTTTTTATCTATATTTATGCTATGGTATTTTTATGAACATGAATCCTCTTTCAATTGAGAATAATGATTAATTGAGTTTTGTAAACTCTGAGGACTAACTAGATTCCAAATAAGAAATTCCTTGGTTGTCCTCATAGTCTGTTGAGACTATAGTACCCTAGAGCGATAACAGGTTCCCATGTGGATTAACATGTATTGGTTTAGTGGGAAACATAATATACCATACCATGATCAATACAAGTTTCCCTTGTTGGTTACCAAGGATAGCCACAGAGGGTTAAACCTTTTTGATGCACCTTGAGTGATACTATGTAATGCCTCGACTCCAGTTTCCCAGTGTCAGTGCCTTAGTTAATTACATCTGAATTATTACAAAAAATCCATATCTAGAAAAATAGACTGAGTATTAGATTTTGGAAAACCAGATACATACATAATTTCAACATTACAACATGAAAATAAATAAAACATAAAAGTTTTATTGGGAACATAAACAAATATTAGTTTATTCCTAATATTCATGTAGAATACACCTCTCTGTATCCAAAGGGATAATAAAACATAAGAAAAAGGGTGAGATTGTATTCTCTGTTAGGTTATTCAATACAACAAACGCATGAAAAAAAAGGCAAGGTGAATAACTAAATGTAAAATACCGTTATAAATAAATTTAAACATAATATGGTAGGAATTAGAGATAAATAAAAAAATTAAAAAATAAAACCTAACCTTGGGGATTATAATCATCAAATAACCACATGAACCATCAAATTATTAGTCTCATAGTAATTTAATTCATAATATGAGACATCATAATCATATTTTCAAGACCTAGTTCCAATACCATAAATATCTATTTTATTAAGGCTTTGTGCCAAGACCATAGATTGTCTCAAGAGTTCTACTGATGCAACAATGGGATATAGCAGGCCCCATGAAAAACCAAATAAGTCCAATTAATTCCTCAAATGAATTTGGATAACATAAACAACATATAAAATCATATAAAAAACTAATATATGAAATGTAAATAACCTTCCCAAATCAATACACATAAACACTAACCATTCAGAATAATATGGTGAATGATGTCAATATAACACATCCATAGTAAAACTAATCATAAAAAATTAAAAAAACAGAGTGGATGATATCATAAAACATTAACCCCATTTAACCATTACAATCAATAAGAGTGGTGAAATGGGTGAAAATACTCTTATAAAATCATCGAGTAATTTTTTGAGATAAAAATACTTTTACTTGGAAAAGAAGAGATATTTTGGAAAATAATATTTTAATAAACCCAAAAGTGATTTGAGGTAGAAATATCAGAATAATAAGATTTATGTTATGAAAATAATGGTTTTTAAAAATAGATTATAGAGTACTCTTGAAAATAGTTAATAATTGAGAAATTCCCTAGAATCAGGCTTGTATTTCAGGAATAATTTTAAAAAAGTGTCTTTTAAAACAAGAAACTCTCCATAAAATAACGAAGGATTCAGATTAGTGAAAAAATATATAACAATCACAAATAAATTATTAGGAGTACATAATAATATGTAATAATTTCTTCTAGCTATGTAGATAATAAAAGTAACCCAATTGAAAATGGAGGTTCAGCTGGAAAACCATTTACCTTAAGTCTGAAGGTGTTCCTCAAATGATCTTATTAACATGAATAATCAAATTTAGGATTGTTAATTAATAATTCCCAAACCTAATCAAAATTTAATTTATTTATTATAACCATATTAGGTTCTTTAATTTATTTTTTTATGGGTTAAGAGAATATGTTTCATCATTTGGGAGCATTTTCTTCCTTGGTTTTCAAGATCAATTTACTTAGAATTATGTATGGATAAACATGTAAGATGAGAATGGTTGTCTATAATTGAATTTTTATGTTATTAGTGTATTATCATAATATTAGATGGTTATGAAATTCAATTCTTTTTTATTTGGAGTGAAGATGAATCATTACATAAACCTTTAATGATAGCCTTTTTGGTTAATTGGTGGTTTTTGATCATAAAAAATTAATTTTGATTTATAAATTAAAATCATCTGTAAAAAGGTTTACAGAACATTTCATAAGACATATTACATATATTATGGTATGTATCAACCATAAAAATGGTTTCATGACCAGAATTGAATATGGTAAAAGAAATTGAAAACACATCTTCTAGGAATTTGGTAAATTGGCACATCTCAGATGTGGTTTTTACTATTAGCAAAAATGAAGGGTAAAATAAAGATGACAATAACTTATTACATCATCATAAAAACATTACTGTAAAATTAAGTTACTTTATTTATCATAACATTTTGACGAGGATAGGTGAGCATTGAAAAGAAAACAATGGAACATGAAAAGAATGTAAATGAATTAAAAATAATAATTTACCTCTGGAATTCATCTTCCTTAAGATCCTCATTCTGTGAGATTATTTGGTCTTTTGAAGAGAACAAGGGATATTGGACACGGGGAAGGAGATTAGGGGGAGGTTTGGGAAGAATTTTTAATATGAACAATGCTTGAGGGGAGTGAAGATAAGAGGGGTGGGGGAGTGTATAGAAGAGTAGAGAAGTAATTTTTTATTATCTCAATAATTATTTTCATATTTTGCACAAGACGATCAATAGTATTTATCCTTGTGACCAAGAATACACTAATAAAAAAATGTATTATTTTTATGGGTCATTTTTTACTGGTTCTCTTTGCAAATTGTCTTTTGTGATGGGACCCCATCGCAAATGACCTGTTACAGAAAACAATGTCGCAAATATTACTTTTTTGCAACAGAACGTCACAAAAAATTATTAGTTACAATAAGCAGTAGCTTCATCACATAAATAAGTTGGTGAATTTTTTAAGAATCTATTTTTAATGACCAAGGGACCTGTCCAAAATAGTTTTCATTTTATAATTTTTTTACGATGGACCGCCACAATTAGTATTTATGACGGGCCCGTTGCAAATTGTAAGAAAAATTTTAAAAAATTAATTTAAATAAATATAATAAAATAATATCATATTAACATCATATTAATATAAATAAAATCCTAATATTAATATTAAAAGAATTAAATAATTAATAAAATAATAAATTTAATATAATATTAACATAAATGTAATTTTAATATTAATAATCATAAAATTAAATTATTTATTAATTAATTAATTAATATAAAATTAATATTATTTTTATTTACCAATGAATAATATTAGTAATATAATAAACAACTGAGTATTCACAAAAATATAAAAATATATTAATTAGTAAATTAAAAAATATAATAAAACAATTAAAAAAATCGGTATTTTTTTAGAAAAAATAAAACACACAATATTAAAAACATTAAATTGTAAATATAACAAAAAAATACATTCAAATGTTTCATCATAAAATAAAAATTCATTAGTGAGGGGGAGGTTTGTCTGGAGGAGCTGGAGGAGATGGTGGAGTGAACTCCATCCCTAACCTGTGAGTCAGACGTCGCATGTACTCTATCTGCTCGTGATCCTACTCATACCGCCATCGACAAATATCATCCTGCATCTGCTACTGCTACTACTTATGATGATGTCATAAGAATTATTCCATTTGCTACTACTGCCACTGATTTATCTCCTCCTTCTCCCTATGATTAGTCTCTATAAGCTCACATTGAGCTCTGAGTTTTCTGCTGATGTTGTGCATGAGAAGATGATGACTAACTTTGAGGTCCTCTTTAGATGGAAGATGACAAATAAGAGGTTCCATAAAACCCCTAGGGGTGACTTGAGAGCTGATACCAACCACTCAGACTTTCTCGAAGCCATGTTGTGTCGCCTGCATCCATGCTACCCCGGGAAATCGGGGGGAAATGGTTCGACCAACTGTGTCATCCTGACTCTCAACAACTTTCTGAGACCTCACGGACTAATTTGAAACCTTCAATTGAAATTTAAAATTTAAATAGTTAAAATATTATTTTTAGTTAAATTTAAATCACAAAAAAACATATACTCACCACAATTTGATACTAGCGAGAATCTCTAATCTCCCCAATACTGGTTCACTGTACATCCTCCTATAAACTTTATAGTCTATAATATCAGGCTATGAGACTATCTATATGAATATTAAATAATCAGTTTATATTTATATTTATAATGAAGGATTAAAAAAACTTACTTACAATATTCTCCCTATGTGTACTGAATGTACGACTACCTGCTCGATGTATCACCTACTGTCTCCCCCGATTTTTTCGACCAACAAATGATCAACTCTAAAACTACCTATTCAACTAGTGTGTACAAAATCTATCACAAACCTAAGATAAAATATAATTAGGTTGGTGGACATGACATGTCTCATCAAAATCCATCAATAATTATTTCTCCATTTATTTCCATTTCAAATTGTGGAAAAACTGAGTGCAACGCAGACGCGCAACTCCCTACCATGCCTTCAAAATTGCCTCACAAATGCTTTTTTCAATGGGATACCATAAACCCTAAAAAAAATTATTTTATCATGTTATTAATAAAATTAATATTAAAATAAATATTATTTATATACGTACCACCCAATGCTCAATCATGCATTACAGAATATCAATGAGAGTCCAATCCCATGACACACATGCATAAAAGAAAAATTTCATGATATAGCACTCCCCTATTCAATAGCTATCTGCATAATAATGTGAAAAATAATAACAAATCAAAAAATTATAATATGAATAAATTAATTAAAATTATCTAAAATTCACAAGTAAACATAACAATTTGTGCATGAATCGAACCCAAGATGTGGACATTGCTCGGGGATAGGGTTGGGAAACATCATTCTGGAAAGACCATGCCCCCGCTGAGTGCCTCCTAAACTTCCAATAGTCTGAGGATAAGCTAATCCAACTTCCTACTCATCCAATGTTAGATCATCCCCCTGTAACATATGATACATATCCTCATCCATCTAAAACATGAAAGTATTATTGTCAAAAAAACATTTGAAAATAACTATTATATATTGATATATATTATATATGATTATGAGAAGTATTTTACATTGTTAATGTCTATCTTCATCCTCATATTCCTAGAATATGATGTCAATGTCTTCATTTTAATCCTCATTATCATCAATTTCCATATTAATTTTAGTTTCATTGTCTCTTGTCATTTCAAATTTAGTTGTAACATCATTGACATCAACATCACCAAATGACCCATAACTATGGGGTGTCATCAATTATATTTGTGTCTCTTCTTGAAGAAGATGTATTCAAAATAATCTCTTAAAAAAATTAATTCCTTTCACTTTAGTAGAACCACGATCACTTTTAATAAACTAATTCTCTCGAGATTCAATTTTTATTATGCACCACCAATCTCCCAACTCTATTATAATATCATACTAATTTTCATAATAAATATGATTTTCCTGATGAGAAAATAAAAATGAATCATTTACAGAAAGAATAATTTCATATTAAATATCCATGATTCAATGGATCATATGAAAATGCAATCTTCTTTTAGTATCTATCCACTGACCTTTAATCATCATTATGTACTGTTGTCCGAGATAACAAAGTTCAATGATTTCTTCCAACGTGATGTAAAAGTAAAAATTAGTTTCTCTAGGATGAGATCCTCTTAAAAAACCCCACTATTAATTTATTTTGTTCCCCATATACACATGTATGAAATCTAAAACCATTCACCACATATGCATTATAAGATTTAACTATTTTCAATGGTGGGTTACTCAATACAAACAATCGATTATCAATTTTATTAGCATGTTGAGATGCCGAAAAAATTTGTATAACAATTATCACTATAATAGGTATTAAATTTATTTTTTATGTGAAATAAAAAATAATTTATTTTACTAGTTTTTGAAACCAGTAGGAAAAATATTTTTGATGTAGTTCTTCAAGAGAAGCTGCCATAATTTTTAGAAAATGTTTCAGGATATGATTATTGTTTAAACTAAAAATAAAATAAGAATAATTTATTGTTATAAAAATTATAGAATATGTGATAGGAGCACTCAAAGTAAAAATGGTTTAATTTTTTCACAATTGAGAAGAATATATGTATGATCTCTATGATCATCATCATATGAATGCCATTGTTCATGAAGAACACTAAATCCTTGTTTGGGTTCATTAAAAATTGATAATAGATTTCTCATGTCATCATCAACATTTCCCTTGTTACGGTTCACATGGTGGAGTTTTTATGGATATTTAGATTGAAATTAATGAGAGCATAAAAAAGAAATGTTCTATTGAAAATAAGCTTCTACAAATGAGCCTTCCACTGATTCATTATTGTATGCTTTTATTAAATTTCTACTTGCATCTCTCAATTTGATACATCTATCATAACATTATAGGACCTCCTCATATTGTTTCATGAAGAAAATGTAATATCAAATGTTCCATTGAGCCAAACAGACTTGGTAGGATGATTTTTTTCCAGTTTACATAAAATTAAAACGACATCTTCTTATAGTTTTTCTACTTCATCATTTACTATTTTTTATATAAAAATGTCTCGGAAAAAATATGATATATCCATAATCACATTCCAAATCACATTATTCAAAAAAAACATAATCTAAATGCTATAGGTCTTTCCATTAAAACATGACAGTCTTGAATTTTCAATATGGTAATATGACCATTTCTGAAACATCTTCTCAAATTAGAAGCATGTCCATCTGGATGTCTAAAATATAAAATCTAGTAACAAATTAATAACTGAATATCTTGGGATAATGTATAATCTGAATTTGGATTCATTGACTTTTATGATCTTGCATTTTCAAAAAACTCATGTTCGGGTTGTCATAAATATGGGAAAGATCAAATTGTGACTTTACATTAACTTTGGTCATACCTATTTTATCCATAACCGTATGATATAAATTATCCAAATAGTTCTTCTCAATATTTATCACATCGAACATATGATGGACCCACAAATCAGACAAATAGGGAAAATCCCAAAAAAAGGCTCTTTTTTATAAAGTTATGATCTTTTCCAAACCCATCAATTTTCTGATGGTTTATTTTTTATCTACATGTGATGGGAGGTAATAAAGAGAAAATTGATTTTAAATTTTTACTTGAGATAATTATTGGAGGTCCATATTTTTCAGTTGTTCCTTCTCTGAAATGATATTTTTTTTCTTTGAAAAAGATGATCAGTTGGAAGAAATATGTGATGACGGTCGAATAAACAATGTCTTTTTCCATTGATGAGCATAAATTCATTGTTGTCTCTCATAAATTATAAACATGATTTTGGACCAATTGTACTCCATAAATATAAAATTTCAAAAGCTAGGAAGTCACTAATTTTCCACATCAGTGCTTCTTTCAGTAGGAAGTTTTGTTTTACCGCAACATCCAATGTACTGACACCATTACTCCACAGTGAATTCAAATCCTCATCAATGGTTTCAAATAAACATTGATATTATTTTTCAGATGGAATGGGATTAATAAGGTCAAAAAGATGTATGGCTCCATCATAAACATCCATAGAGAAAAATTATACAGAGTTATAAAGAGAGGCCAACATGACTACTGACTACCGTAAGAACCAAATGGAAAGAACCCATCAGTTCAAAGACCCAATCACATGTTTCATAATTATAATGAAAATTAGGACGTACAAGGTCAAAATGTTTCAATGAATAACCATCATAGGTATGATTAAAGATTTTACTGGTTGAAATGTTGGATTTGTGCCATGACATCAATGATGATGTGTTTTGAGACATAATTAAACACTGTAATATAGGGTTGAGCTGGAAAAATCTAAATTGTTTTACATGAACAAATCCAAACATCCTTGGTTGAGATTTTTATACCATGATTGACTGCATGTAGGAAAAAAATCCAACAACACATTTTCACCATAATTTAAGATGTCCTCATTTGAACATGCATGAATCTTTTGATAACCAATACCCATATTACAAACCAACCACCTTCTCTCATAGAAATTTATATGTAACACATTTATTTCAATTAATAGTGTTTTTAACAAAGAGAATATCTGATCAAAATGACAATTTTACATTCCATTATCTTATTTAAGGGACCTAAATTTATTAACTACTTCAAACTTGATTATCTTGCAACAACGATATATGGAATCCTTTGAGGATCTCATGAAACCATATAAATGAGATGGTTTCAAGTCAGGAGTTGAAGCAATATCATCCAGAATATCAGTTTTTTGAAGAAACAGTCCATCCACATCATGTACTATGTTTTGAATCCATGCTGGATCTGGAACCAAATTATTAGTATCTTCTTTGGAACTGCGTTCACTATGTTGATACCAAAAAACATAATATGGTTGAAACCCAAAATGCAATAAATGACCTCTGACATTGTCAAATGTGTCATACATATTCAAAGCACATCATTTATAAGGACACATATTTTTCCCTTCTAAAACAAATTTGGGTTTTGATAATGAAAATGATAAGAAATCTTGAACACCTTCAATATATATAAGATTTAAACAAGAACTATTTTAAGATTTATTATAATTTTATAAATGAGTGTATATTAATTTACTGTCATTTATACAATTTTTATGCTTTTATACTAATATACACTCATTTATAAAAATATATACTAATTATCTATAATTATTAATAATTTTTTCTATTTTTTACTAATTATTTTTTATTACCAGTGGCACAATTTCTAATTGATAGGAAAGAGCCATTGTGCCCAATGACTCATCCCCTTGTAACTTTCTATGACAAAAAGAACTATGAAAACTCTGCTCTGATTTATGAATATACATTTTCATATGTACGAGGATGGAGAGTAGGAATGCCTCTCCGTGCATCTCTCCATGCTCTTTCGAAAATGAAAATGAATATTGTACGTCGAAGAAGACTATTCATAATGATTAAAGTCGTAGAAATTTTTAAGGGGATGAGTCTTTGGGAAAAGACTATTTTTATGATGTCTCACCACCATGCAACATTCTATGACATACATCACTATGAAATATCTACTCTGATGTATGTCCAAGTAGATTATTTATATTGATTTCAGTTGGAGAAATTTGCAAGGAGTTGAGGCGTCGATCAAAAGGAATGATTCTAATCCACTAGAAATTGCACCAGTTTATAAATTTATATAAATATATTGTAATTTATTGTAATTTATTATGAATAATTACTAATTATTACTAATTATTATGAATTAATCCATATTTTTATAAATTTTGAATAATTATTACTAATTATTGATAATTAATACCGTTTATTTGTAATTATTACTAATTATTGATAATTAATCGTAATTATTAATAATTATAACTAAATTATCCTAATTATTTCTAATTATTACCAATCAATTCTAATTAATCCTAATTATTACATATTTTTTATAATTATTTCAAATTAATACTAATTATTAAAAATTATTTCTATTTAATCCTAATTAATCCTAATAATTACTTATTAATCCTAATTAATCCAAATTATTAAGAATTATTGATAATTAATTCTAATTATAAACAATTATTTATAATTATTGATAATTAATCCTAATTATTACAAATTATTGATAATTAATCCAAATTATTTCTAATTAATGAAAATTAATCCTAATAATTACTAATTATTACTAATTATTACTAATTATAGACAATTATTACTGATTGTGGATAATTAATACTTTTTATTACAAATTATTACTAATTATTGGTTATTAATGTTAATTATTAATAATTATTACAAATTAATGATCATTAATCGTGTCTATTACTAATTATTTCTAATTAATCATAATTATTACTAATTACTTCTAATTAATCCTAATTAACCTTAAATAATCCTAATTATTGCTAATTATTTATAATTAATCCTATTTAAGGCTTATTATTACTAATTAATCATAATTATTACTAATTATTACTTATTAATACTAATTAATACTAATTAATGATATTTAATCCTAATTATTACATATTATTACTATTTGTTTACAATTAATCCTAATTATTAATAATTATTGATAATTAATCCTAACTATTATTAATTACTATTAATTATTGATAATTATTTCTAATTATTTCTAATTATTGCTATTTATTACTAATTATGGATAATTATTCATAATTATTCATAATTATTACAAATTATTACTAATTAATACTAATTATTGATAATTATTGATAGTTATTACTAATTATTACTAATTATGGAAAATTATTGATAATTAATACTATGTATTACTAATTATTACTAATTATTACTAATTATTACTATTTATTACTATTAGTATCAATTTAATACTAATTATTACTAATTAATATATTTTATTACTAATTATAACTAATTCTAGTAATTTATTATTACTTAATACAAATTATTACATTTAATTTCTAAGTATTAAAATTTATTTCTAATTATTGATAATTATTACAAATAATTAATAATTATTACTAATTATTACTAATTATTACTAATTAATCCTATTTATTACTAATTATTCTAATTATTACTATTTTATCCTAATTATTACTAATTAATAAAAATTGTTACAAATTTATCCTAATTATTACTATTCAATCATAGTTAAACTATTTTATCCAAATTATTACTAACTAATCATAACTATTACAAATTTATCCAAATTATGCATATTTATTTCTTATTAATCCTACTTATTAATACTTATTACTAAATGTTGATAATTATTACTAATTATTATGAATTAATGATAATTATTACTAATTATTACAAATTATTAATAATTATTGATAATTATTACGAAATATTACTAAATATTACAAATTATTAGTAATTAATCCTAATTATTAGTAATTCTAACTGATTATTAATAATTACTACTAATTAATCCTAATAATTATTAAGTAATCCTACTTAATTCTAATTAATCTAAACTATTTCTAGTTATTAATAATTAATCATAATTATTACTAATTAATCCAAAATTATTTCTAATTATTACTATTTTTTACTATTTTTTACTAATTATTACTAATTATTACCATTTATAAATAATTATTCATAATTATTTACAATTATAACAAATTATTTATAATTATTACAAATGTTTTCTAATTTTTTCTAATTATTACAAATTATCTCTCAATTATTAAAAAATATTTCTATTTATTACTAATGTTTTCAAATTATTTCTGTTTTTTTCTAATTATTACTAATTTTTTATATTTATTTCTAATTTTTTCAAATTTTTTCTAATTTTTTAAATATATTCAAATTATTTCTAATTATTTCTAATTATTACTAATTAAAACAATTTATTACTGATTAATTCAATTTATTAATAATAATTACTAATCAATACTAGTTATTACTAATTTATGCTAATTATTATAATTTATTTAAATTTTTACTAATTATTAAAATTCATTACTAATTAACACTTAGATATAACTGTTTATAAAAATAAGTACGGAAAACCCAAATATCTAATTCTATTTTAATTTATTTACATCTAATTAATACAAATGATTAATAATTTATAATAAATTAAATTAACTACAAAATAAAAAAATAGATAAACCCATTAAAACCGAAGCTTTCAGAAAATTAAAATAGCATGAAATTATTTGATTTAAAACTATAATCTATGAAAAAATTGAGAAGAATATTTTTCCGAAGAGATAAAGATTGAAGTTGAGTAAATAGTGAAATTAGAGGGAAAACATATGGGGGTATATATATGTTAGATTATTTTTGATGGGGGTATTTGTGACTGGTAGCCCGTCGCAAATCCTATTATTTACGATGGCCCCCATTTCAAATGACTTTTCCCACATTAATTGCAGTGGGAAGTTAAAAAGTTATTTGTGACGGGCCCCGTCGCAAATGGATACCTTCTTACATTGATTTTGAAACGAGGAAATTGTCCCATCGGAAATACTAAAAACCATCAATAGTTATTTGCAATGGGAATAGGAACCCGTTGCAAGTACCCTTGCATGTGTTTTAGCCCTTATTTCGAGGCAAACCTTTTGTGACAGGGTAATTGGCATGTCACAAATAACCGCTTTCGACGGGTCATTTGTCATGGGCCCCTGACCCATTGCAAATTGGCATTTTCCCATAGTGATAGTAATATGTGCATGTGATTTTGAACCAAGTGGTCTTACATCGTCCTTACATCACCAATGACTCAATAAGTCATGTATATAGTATTTATCATAAATTATCATATTTTACTATTCACCTAAAATTGATGTATTTTAGAAAAAACCCAAAAATTAACCACAATGATTTTTTGATGTGTAGAATCCAAAAATGAATTCATTTTTATCAAAATAATTTTCTAAATATGTGAAATTTAATCTTTAAAAAATTATTATTTAATTTGAAAATACATATTTAAATTTAAAATATGGGTTTTAATACTTTTTATAATTAACCAATGCCTCATCAAATTATCCTAAAATCATTGGAAACAAAATATTTATTTAGGAACATATTTTATAAAAATGAATTTTAAGTCCATTAATTAATTTAAAATTGTAATTAAATATTTATCACTCAGAAAAATATCCTAACATAATCTATAATTTATAAAATGTTCTATTTCCTTTATAATGTTTCTAAATATTATTTATACCTCCATCAGAGAGGTTTCTATTCATAAGTGTATATTACTATTAATAAGGGTATATTACTATTTATAAGGGTAAATTACTATTCACTGAAAATTAAGTTTATTCTATTAGACTCCAAACATCCCTTAGAATGAAACTGTGTATGTCATGTTTTTGAAATTCAAATCCTAGAACCGGAAAAATTTATTTTGTTGGATAGGTTATAACAATGTGTTGTTTTGTAGGGACTTAGTGGTTAATGCATTAATCCATGGGGTGTTATATTCTCCCCTCACAAAAAATTCATCCTTGAGACAGGGAACAGATTGTGTTCTTTTGACTAGCTAGGTTCCATTTGTTGAGTCAATAAGGTTTTCCTTATGACTTTTCCATTCCTTCTTGTTTTGAAAATCACAAACACCTTATCTTTAAGGAAAATCGCTTTTGTAAGGAAAATTGCTTTTATAAGGAAAAATGTTTTCTTAAGGAAAAACGCTTTTATAAGAAAAATTTATCCTTATCATATTTTCATTAATATTTTTTCTTAAGTATGAAATTCGGATTCACTTTCTCGGAATCATTAAAACTGATAAAAAGCATTCTGTTTTAGGGTTCGGATTCTGGACAAGAACTATAAGGAAGTTTCACTCCGAATTCCGGTTATGAATTCTGACTAAGTTCTATTCCAGATTCAGGATACGAATTCTAATGAAGAATTCTTATTACGAATTCTCATTACGAATTCTAATGAAGAATTCTCATTACGAATTCTCATTACGAATTCTGAAGAAGAATTCCCATTACGAATTCTAATGAAGAATTCTCATTACGAATTCTCATTACGAATTCTGAAGAAGAATTCCCATTACGAATTCCAATGAAGAATTCCCATTACGAATTTTAATGAAGAAATCTCATTCCGAATTCCCATTACGAATTCTGATGACGAATTCCCATTACGATTTCTGATAACGAATTCCTATTCCGAATTCCTATTCCGAATTCTCATTCCGAATTCACTCATTAAACAGAATCTGGATATCATTGTTTTATACACTCTGAATTTGTTCACTCCGAACTTTCACTCCGAAATTTCTATTCCGAACCTTTATGTTAGAGTTTAAAACGATGTCGTACTTTCTGTTACACTTACTTTGTTATAAAACGATGTCGTCCATTTTGTTATAAACTAACCGTTGTCTAAGTGACACGTGTACAGGTCCCTCCGAACTTTAAGGGAAATATGACCGTTGGAGAAGGAGCCGACCTCACCTATAAATAGGAGCTCATTTGAAAAAGCTCACAACGGATGGATGAACATTTGGACTTTGTGCATACATGCTGTTGAAGTGATTTCTAGAGAGAGAGTCTCTTATTAACTCTCAAAGCTTCGTGCGACTCCGAATGTTGGTGATTACATTCGAGGGCTTCCGGGGATAGGAAGACAGAGGTGCCGACTACCTTAAAGATCGAGGGCTTTCTTGCTGAGAAAGACAGAGGTGCCGACTACCTTAAAGATCGAGGGCTTTCTTGCCGAGAAAGACAGAGGTTGCCAACTACCTTGAAGTTGAGGGCTTGCGGGGATAGCAAGACAGAGACACCGATCTTCGTATCGAGGGCTTACCCTGGTGTGGGTAAGACAGACTTGCTTGAAAGTATAAATCAAGGGACCTTTATCCAAGGTTGTTGGATACCCTTCTCTTTGGGTTAAAAGACTATCATCTTGTTACTAGTAGTTCTTCTACTTGTACTTGTTTTATTCCGCTGCATTTTGTATCTTAAGGAAAGTATAATTTTCTTATACTTCCTTACTTACTCTGATTAGTTTAGATTCTATACGCTTTAAGGTAGAATCTCATATTGTAACTTTTGTTAAGTTTCAAATTCCGGAACCATATTTCCGGAACCTTCTTTTGGAATCTCTTTCCAAGTTTAGTTCGGTGTTAGAGGTGTTGTGAATCAACTTAGTTTAACTTTGTTAAACTTAGTTCTTTCCTTTTCTTAAGGAAACTCTAGTTATTCATAACTAACTTTAAAGGTTCCAAAGGAATTTTTAAAAGTATACAATTCACCCCCCCTCTTGTATATTGAGCATCTCATATTATATTTCGATCCTACAATTGGTATCAGAGGTTGGAAACCTCTTACTCTATACCATTCTTACATTTGGTATCAGAGCAAGGTTACTGAAATACTTGTACTCACATACAAGTTTTTCTTGCTCACTTTTCAATTCCGAACTTTTTCATTCCGGATTATCCATTCCGAACTTTTCCTATTCCGAACTTTTTAATTCCGGATTTTTGTTATTAACAAGTTTGTTTCCAAGTTATTTTCAAGTATGGCAGGAATGAATGTTGGTTCGATAGACAATTTGAATCCTACAAGGCCACCAATCTTCGATGGTAATGATTATGAATACTGGAGAGATCGTATGAAGACATTTGTTATCAATACTGGAGTAGACAACTTTGTCATGCTTACTGGTGATTACAAAATTCCTGACAAGGAAGTCAGAACCTTTACTAACCAGGAGAAGCAAGAATATCAACTCAACTACAAGGTACGCAACACTTTATTATGTTCAATGACCAGAAATATATATAGCCAAATTTCTTCTTGTGAAGCAGCTAATTGTATATGGAAGAAGTTAGAGGTTACTCATTTTGGGACTTCTAAAGTGATTGAGACTAGGAGAGCTATGCTTAGAGCTGAATATCATGGCTTTAATTTTCCTTATGGAGAACCTATCTGTAAAGTACAACAAAGATTTATGACAATCGTCAATAGTCTACAGTCTATGGGAGAGAAAGGTTTAGATGATGAAGCTCTTGTGGACAAGATAATTGATATTATGCCCAATGAGTGGGAATCCAAGAGAACAGCTATAGATGAGAACAGGAAGGTTACTCAAATAACTCTTGATGAATTATTTGGAACTCTTCTACAACATGAGACTAGAATGAAGAGAGATGCTGACAACATCAAGAAGAAGAATGGAAATGGTACTGTTGCTTTTACTACAACTTCGAATCAGATGAAAGCTAAGACTCCTGAGAGAGTAACCAGATCCAAATCGAAGAAAGTCATTTTCCAATCCGAATCTAGTGAAAGTGAAGTTTCAGAAAATGAATTAGCCAATCTTGCTCGAAGGATGAACAAGATAGCTGGACAAAGAAACTTTCAATCCAAGTATAAGAAGAAGGATAGGAAAGATAAGAAAGATGGAGAAGTTACTTGTTATGAATGCAAGAGAGCTGGACATATTAGACAAGATTGCCCTATGCTCAGAAAGAAAGAAAGAAAGGAAAGGCATTCAGACAGGAACAGGAAGAAATATTACAAAGCTAAAGCTAAGAAAGTTTTGAAAGCTAATGACACCTGGAGTGCCAGTGGTGGTGACTCTTCAGATGAATCTTCTGAATATGAATCTTCAGGACAGAAGAATCTTGGTTTTATAGCCAGATTACCTATTGATAATCATTGTCTTATGGCTAAGGTACGAAATGCTGAATCATTGACCAATGTTTCTTTAAATCCTAATGATAGTAAGTATTATAACTCTTCTGATGAAGAATCATCTTCTGATGAGGAAAATACTTTACCTACTTTTGAAGAAGTCTCTAGATTTGCTGAACTTCTTGAGATTGAGAATTCCAAACTCAACAAGAAACTTGATAAGGCAAATTCTAGGAATTCTATTCTTACTAAAGAGATATCAGATCTTTCTAAAGATCTTGATAAGAAAAATGCTGATTTTGAAAGTATTTCAAAAAATCTTGAGGAAGTAAGTTCTGAGAAGAATAAACTTTCTAAAGAGTTAGAAAAAGTAATTTCTAATAAAAATGTTTTTGAGCCTAACTCTAGTTCCAAAACTAATGATTTTGAAGATAAAAACTTGGTTGTAAAACTCAAGTCCGAAATTTTTTCCTTAAAGAAGTGCTTATCAAACTTTACCCATGGTAAGGAAAATTTTGATAAGATGTATTCTCAAATACGACCTTTAAGAAATAAATCCGGATTTGGTTATACCCATGCAAAACCTGTTTTCAGCAACAATTATTTTGTTCCTCAAAGTGCCCCATTTTGTACTAAGTGTCAATGTGGTGGTCACTGGGCAAGAAATTGTTCCTTAAACAAAACCCAATCCTTAGGTTTTCATAAAGCTTATTTTTCCAAGAAAATGTGGGTACCTAAGATTTTATTGTCTAGAAATCTCGGATCCAAGCAAGTTTGGATTCCGAAAGTCTAACTTTGTTCTTAATTTCAGGAAAATAAAGAAAGTTCCAGTAACAATGTTTGGTACATGGATAGTGGATGTTCCCGGCACATGACTGGTAACAAAAGCTTCTTTGAAAAAATTATCAAGACGAAAGGAGGAAAGGTAACTTTCGGAGACAATGCTAAGGGAGAGATTGTTGGTATTGGTAATATTGTTCTTTTAGGTAAAACTTTGATTTCAAATGTTCTTTTTGTTAAAGGTCTTAAGCACAACCTCATTAGCATAAGTCAGTTATGTGATGAAGGTTACCTTGTGAATTTTAGGAATGATAAATGCTTAGTTCACAATTCCAAGGAAGAATTTATTCTCTCAGCCAACAGGCAAGAGAATGTTTACACCTTAAACTTAGAAGACCTAAGAAGCCAAGATTTACCTTGCCTAAGTGCAATGGAAGATCATTCTTGGTTATGGCATAGAAGACTAGGACACTGTAATCTTAGAAACCTATGTAAACTCTCTAAGAAGAAACTAGTTAAGGATCTACCGGAGCTTAGATTTGATTCTTCTAAAGTTTGTGATCCTTGTCAATATGGCAAGCAACATAAATCTAGTTTTAAGTCAATCGGTGAAGTCTCAACAACCGATGCATTACAGTTGGTGCACATGGATCTTTTTGGTCCAACACAAACTGGAAGCATTGGAGGCAAATACTATGTGTTTGTTCTAGTTGATGATTACACTAGATTTACTTGGGTCTATTTTCTAGCAAGGAAATCTGAAGCTTTTTCTTATTTCAAAAGTTTTAGAGCTCAAGTTAAAAATGAGAAAAACCTTCCATTGAAAACTATTCATAGTGATCATGGAGGAGAATTTCAAAATTCTGATTTTGAAACTTTTTGTAGTAAGAAAGGTATTACTCACAACTTTTCAGCACCTAGAACTCCTCAACAGAATGGTGTAGTTGAAAGAAGAAATCGAATTCTTCAAGAAATAACTAGAACCATGTTGAGTGAATATTCTATTGCTAGACATTTCTGGGCTGAAGCTGTAAGTACTGCTTGTTATACTATAAATCGAGTTTTGATTAGACCTTTTCTTAATAAAACTCCTTATGAGTTATGGAATGGTAGAAAACCAAGGCTTTCATACTTCAAGGTTTTTGGTTGCAAAGTATTCATTTTGAATACTAAAGATAACTTACATAAATTCGCACCAAAATCAGATGAAGGGATTTTCTTAGGATATTCCACAACCTCTAAGGCTTATAGAGTTTTTAATAAAAATACTTGTACTGTTGAGGAAACAGTACATGTGAAGTTTGATGAGTCAGATCCTTTTGTTTTTAAAACTTCCCAACTTACATCTTCGGATGTGTTTTCAAAAACTGATTGTCAACCTTTGTTAGAAGAACCTTCTGATAAGGAAATTGTTCTAGAAGATACTTCTGAAACATTTACCCCAGAAGACTTTCTACCTTATGTTGATGAACAGGTTTTACAAAACCCAAATCAGATGTTTCTTAAGAATCATCCCAGTGATAGTATCATTGGTGATGTAAATCAACCTGTAAGGACTAGAAGTTCCTTAAGAAATGAAGTAGAACATCTAGCATTTCTTTCCCAACTAGAACCTAAAAGCACTGATGAAGCTTTAGGTGATGATGATTGGATCAAAGCAATGCAAGATGAGCTAAATGAATTCGAAAGGAATAAAGTCTGGACCTTGGTTGAAAGACCTAAGGAAACTTCTGTTATTGGAGTAAAATGGGTCTTCAGAAACAAATGTGATGAAAATGGAGTCATTGTTAGAAATAAAGCTAGACTTGTTGCTAAAGGCTATAATCAGCAAGAAGGAATAGACTATGAAGAAACCTATGCTCCAGTAGCTAGACTTGAATCTATTCGTATTCTACTTGCCTTTGCAGCATTCTTTAATTTCAAACTATTTCAAATGGATGTGAAATGTGCTTTTCTTAACGGTTATGTTCAAGAGGAAGTTTTTGTTGAACAACCTCCTGGCTTTGAAGATACAAAACATCCTGATCATGTTTTTAGACTTACCAAAGCTTTGTATGGCCTTAAACAAGCCCCAAGAGCATGGTATGATAGACTCACTGGATTTTTGCTTCAAAATAACTATGTTAAGGGAAATGCAGATCCAACCCTTTTTATAAAGAAAGATAAGAAAAATGTTTTGATTGTTCAAATTTATGTTGATGACATTATATTTGGTTCAACTCAGCAATCTTTGACTGATTCTTTTGCTAGTCTAATGAAATCTGAGTTTGAAATGAGTATGATGGGTGAGTTAACATTTTTCCTTGGTTTTCAAATTTCTCAAAAACCAGAAGGAACCTACATATCTCAACATAAGTATATTAAAGATCTTCTTAAAAAGTATGGTTATGACAACACGAAGAGTATAAGTACTCCTATTGGTACCTCAAACTCTTTAGATCTTGATGAAGCTGGGAAATCAGTAGATCAAACATCTTTTAGAGGTATGATTGGTAGTCTACTTTACTTAACTTCTAGTCGACCAGACTTAATGTTTTCAGTATGCTTATGTGCAAGATATCAATCCAATCCTAAGGAATCTCACTTAAAGGCAGTTAAAAGAATTTTTCGCTACCTTAAGGGAACCATGGATCTAGGATTATTTTATACTTCTGGAAATGATTTTGTTCTAAAAAGCTTTTCTGATGCTGACTTTGGTGGTTGTAGAATGGATAGAAAAAGTACATCCGGAACTTGTCATTTCTTAGGAGATTCATTAGTTTCTTGGTCATGCAAGAAGCAACATTCTGTTGCACTCTCCACTGCTGAAGCTGAATATGTAGCAGCTGGAAGTTGTTGTGCACAAGTGTTGTGGATGCAACACACACTCACAGACTATGGCTTGAGTTTTACTAAAACTCAAATTTTGTGTGATAACACAAGTGCCATTGCTCTAAGTAAAAACCCTGCACATCACTCCCATGCAAAACACATAGATATTAGGCATCACTTTCTTAGGGATCACACACTTAAAGGAGATATTATTCTTCAGTTTATCGGAACGCAAGATCAACTTGCTGATATTTTCACAAAATCTTTACCTTCTGATAGATTTGAATATATTAAACAGAAGTTAGGAATGATAACCGTAAGGTAATCTTCCTTAATTAACTTTCTGTTGGAAAAATCTCCTCACAGTAATAAACTCCTTTTCATAGGGGGAGTACATTTGTTTGTTTATTTAACAAAGTTTTTCAAAATTTGTTTTCAAATTTTTCGGAACGAAACTTTCCGGAATGGAACTTCCGGAACTACAATTTTCCAGAATGGATATTTCCATACAAAATACTTCTGGAATAAAAGTATTCGTATTGAAAATTTCCGGAATGGAAAATTTTCGTACTGGTATTTTCATAATGGAAAAACTTTCGTATTGAATCTTCCATAACAAGTTTTTTTTGAAGTTTTTCGTATTGAGTTTTTCGTATTGCGTTTTTCGTATTGAGTTTTTCGTATTAGGTTTTTCGTATTGATTTTTTCGTAGTCGTCTTTACATTACCCATTACGAATAACTTTCCTAAGCTAATCCGAAAGGTATGACTTCCTTACTGAAGTTTTCGTAATCATATTTTACTTGCTGGCATTTTCTTATAGTTTGTTTTCGGTTTTTTTTTAAATTTCTTGAATTTTGTTTTAATAAAACCTCAAAAAGATCGGATTCAACCTCTCAACCGTCAGATCTGATCTCAGATCTTTCTAAACCGTTAGATCAACCGAGGAAGTTGAACCGTCATCCCAAAGCCTATATAAAGGGGACCCTATTTTTCTCGTCCCACATCGATTTCAAGCTCTTGCGTGCTGAAGCTCTGTCTCTCTGATTTAAGGCTGTTCCGAACTACAGTTTTCCAGTTCCGAACTTCAGTCTTCTCAGTTCCGAACTTCTCAGAGACTTCTAATCCGAATGTCTGCAGAGTTAGCTTCTCAAGAGATGTCTTCAACAAAGCCCATTTCACAGTGGTTAGTCTACAGAGAGCGGTTAGTGCATCCGAATTTCTTCAGCAACTATGATTCTATTATATCAAAGAATATCAAGCTCAATGGCTGGGAAGATGTTGCGATATCAAAAACCGGCAACCAAGATGAAGTTTACCCAGACTTGCTTGTTGAGTTTTATGAGTCGGTTGCTTTCTTTGTGGAAGACAATAGAGAAAAATTTTCTTTCAAATCGTATGGCAAGACTTATAAGCTATCTTACACCAAGGCTGCAAGCTTGGTAGGGTTGAATTATGAAGGGGAAGCTGAGTTTATCTCGCATGTTCTGCCAGACTCCTTGGGTAGTTTCAACAAGGAGAAAGCCTTAGAAATTCTCGGACTGGATGATGATAAGGCTTCGAAAATTGCAACCCTATCTACAAACTTCCGGATTCTGGAGTTATGGGTGCAAGGGCTTATTGTACCGAGAAAAGGAGACAAGGACAGCTTGAAGAAGAGTGAGATATACATCTTAGATTTCTTGATAAATCAAAGGAAGTTCAACCTGATGAAGCATATCCTTCTTAATCTTGAGAATTTGAAGAAAGGGAATCTGAGAGCTCAGATAGTAATGTACCCGGCAATATTGTCGAAGCTGATAGTTCGGTGCCTTGAGTCCTTCAAGGTTGCTTGCAGTTCTAAACCGAAAGTTTGCAAGATCATGTTGCTCAGTGATGCAACTCTTAAAAGGATGAATATAGCTTTTGACAAGAAGTCTGGCATGTTTATTGATCTTCCTCCTCAAGAAGAAGTGACTCCGAAAGTGGCTGATCCGGAATCGCCTAAGCCGGTAAGGAAGAGGAAGCTGAAAGAAGTGGTAGGTGAAGCTGAAGAACCTAAGTCTAAGGAAGTCCATTCCGCACCTCCTAAGCCTAAGAAGAAGAAGACATATACTGATGAGGTTGCAGCGAAGTGGAGAGCTGACAAGGAAAAGAGGAAGGAAGGAGATCCGCAGTTCGGATTGGATCCCGCAGAGGCTAAAGCTCTGAAAGAAAAGGCTGCTGATGAGCTCGAGAAGCAAGCTAAGGAAAAGAAGCTGAAGAAGAAGTTGTCAGAAGCTGAGGCTGTGCAAGCCTTGTTGAAGTTTAATGAAATGGTTTCAGCAACCATTCCCGTTCCGAGAACTTTTTCTTTGGACTCTCTACCTGAGACTCCAGGAAGAAATCTCGATGATCCGAAAGAGGCTGCTGCTAAGAATGCTGAGGAAGTAGAGCTAGTGGAAGAAGTGGAAGAAGCTGCTGAAGGAAGTGGTGAGACAGGAGATGTGCTCAAACAAGTAGATGAATACAAGGGAACTCCTTCGGAACACCTGTCGCTCCGAACATCTGAAGCCGAATCTTCAAAACTAGTTACTCCAGTAATAGAAGGAAAGGAAGGAGAGGAAGAAGTTTCTTATCATGGAGAAGAAGAACATCTTTCACTTGATGCTGCTCAGAAAGAAAATATAGAAGTTGTTGATGAGGAAGATTTGGTTGTTCAAGTTTCTGACAGTGAGAAGAAATCTCCGGAACAGGTTTCTATTCCGAAAAAAGATAAGGGGAAACAAGTTATTGCTGATACCCCGAGTTCAGAAAAGAGTATGAGGAAGGAAGCTGGTAGTTCTTCAAAGAGGAAGTTGGAGCTTATTGAAGAAGAAAATTCTCCTAGCAAGATGTCAGATTCGGAATCATCTTCGTTGGGGCACGATTTTGTTGTTCAATCCTTGAAGAAGTTGGTGGGAACCATTCCGACTTTCTCCAGTATTGATTCTCGGTGCCAGATGCTCCAACATACGCTGAATCAGAAAACCGATTCCGTATCCATGGTAATGGATAAGTGTGTTGAGATAGAAGCCCAGTTCAAAAATTTCTTCATTGGTTACGAAGCCCATAAAAGATCTTGCAAAAGGATGACTAGCTGGTCGAAGAAGAATGTGGAAGAGATGAGGTTGCTGGATGAGTTTCAGGAGAATGTTAAGGATGCTTTTCAAACCGAGGACAAGAAGTTTCATGAGATGACTGCATCATTCGATGAGAAATTGGCAGAGGAAAAGAACATTCGGAGTCAGGAAGTAAGAGATCTGAATGGAAAGCTCAACTCTGTTAATCAAAGTTGGAAATTTGAAAGGGATCATCGGATCAATTTTCTAGAAAGGATAAAGTCTCAGGAAGAGAAAATTGAAGCTCAGGAAGAAAAGTTGAAGGCTCAGGAAGAAATCATTCAAGCTCAGTCAGCAAGAATAGTTGCCTTAGAAAAGCAAGCAGAGGAAGATCATAAGGACCTCAAAAAGATCAAGACTATTCTCAAGGGGCTTATGTCAAAGGAGAAAGATCCGAAATAATCAATCCGATCTTTTTGTTGTAATCTGTTTTTGTTGCTGACATTTCAAATTTAATGAGAATCGTGCTTGTTGTTCTGTTTTGTTGTTGTTACTAATCTTTCAGGTACTTTGTTATTTTTTTCCATTCCCTCGAAATTCTTTTTGAAAATCACAAAGGGGGAGAAGGAAAAGATCCTTAAGAAAAAGAGGAAATCTAATAAGTGCTTATCAAAGGGGGAGAAAGAAAAATACCCAATGAGATAGAACTCTAATAAGAGTTTGTTTAAGGGGGAGTTTTTATCTTAAAGAAATATCACTCCGGAAATATGAATACGATCCTTAGAGATTCAAAGCCTAAGGGGGAGTTAGTCGTATTCATCTATATTCTTAAACCAAGGGAGATAAGCTTTAATATGTTTCTTTCTTCTTAGAATAGTTTTTTCGTAAGGATGTTTGTGCTTTCCAAAAAGGGGGAGATTGTTGAGTCAATAAGGTTTTCCTTATGACTTTTCCATTCCTTCTTGTTTTGAAAATCACAAACACCTTATCTTTAAGGAAAATCGCTTTTGTAAGGAAAATTGCTTTTATAAGGAAAAATGTTTTCTTAAGGAAAAACGCTTTTATAAGAAAAATTTATCCTTATCATATTTTCATTAATATTTTTTCTTAAGTATGAAATTCGGATTCACTTTCTCGGAATCATTAAAACTGATAAAAAGCATTCTGTTTTAGGGTTCGGATTCTGGACAAGAACTATAAGGAAGTTTCACTCCGAATTCCGGTTATGAATTCTGACTAAGTTCTATTCCAGATTCAGGATACGAATTCTAATGAAGAATTCTTATTACGAATTCTCATTACGAATTCTAATGAAGAATTCTCATTACGAATTCTCATTACGAATTCTGAAGAAGAATTCCCATTACGAATTCTAATGAAGAATTCTCATTACGAATTCTCATTACGAATTCTGAAGAAGAATTCCCATTACGAATTCCAATGAAGAATTCCCATTACGAATTTTAATGAAGAAATCTCATTCCGAATTCCCATTACGAATTCTGATGACGAATTCCCATTACGATTTCTGATGACGAATTCCTATTCCGAATTCCTATTCCGAATTCTCATTCCGAATTCACTCATTAAACAGAATCTGGATATCATTGTTTTATACACTCTGAATTTGTTCACTCCGAACTTTCACTCCGAAATTTCTATTCCGAACCTTTATGTTAGAGTTTAAAACGATGTCGTACTTTCTGTTACACTTACTTTGTTATAAAACGATGTCGTCCATTTTGTTATAAACTAACCGTTGTCTAAGTGACACGTGTACAGGTCCCTCCGAACTTTAAGGGAAATATGACCGTTGGAGAAGGAGCCGACCTCACCTATAAATAGGAGCTCATTTGAAAAAGCTCACAACGGATGGATGAACATTTGGACTTTGTGCATACATGCTGTTGAAGTGATTTCTAGAGAGAGAGTCTCTTATTAACTCTCAAAGCTTCGTGCGACTCCGAATGTTGGTGATTACATTCGAGGGCTTCCGGGGATAGGAAGACAGAGGTGCCGACTACCTTAAAGATCGAGGGCTTTCTTGCTGAGAAAGACAGAGGTGCCGACTACCTTAAAGATCGAGGGCTTTCTTGCCGAGAAAGACAGAGGTTGCCAACTACCTTGAAGTTGAGGGCTTGCGGGGATAGCAAGACAGAGACACCGATCTTCGTATCGAGGGCTTACCCTGGTGTGGGTAAGACAGACTTGCTTGAAAGTATAAATCAAGGGACCTTTATCCAAGGTTGTTGGATACCCTTCTCTTTGGGTTAAAAGACTATCATCTTGTTACTAGTAGTTCTTCTACTTGTACTTGTTTTATTCCGCTGCATTTTGTATCTTAAGGAAAGTATAATTTTCTTATACTTCCTTACTTACTCTGATTAGTTTAGATTCTATACGCTTTAAGGTAGAATCTCATATTGTAACTTTTGTTAAGTTTCAAATTCCGGAACCATATTTCCGGAACCTTCTTTTGGAATCTCTTTCCAAGTTTAGTTCGGTGTTAGAGGTGTTGTGAATCAACTTAGTTTAACTTTGTTAAACTTAGTTCTTTCCTTTTCTTAAGGAAACTCTAGTTATTCATAACTAACTTTAAAGGTTCCAAAGGAATTTTTAAAAGTATACAATTCACCCCCCCTCTTGTATATTGAGCATCTCATATTATATTTCGATCCTACACCATTTCCAAATGGTATGTAACAACCCCAATTCTTTCTTGGATTTCAAAAGGGCCAATGTACCTAGGGCTCAGTTTCCCATTTTTTCAATTCCTATAAGGCCCTTCAATGGAGATACCATCAACGATACATGTTCACCTACTTGAAATTCCAAATCCTTCATTCAATTATCATCAAAGAACTTTTCATTTCATTGAGTTTCTTTTATATGGGTTTGAATAGTATTTTCCTTTACTATTGTTTCCACCACAAGTGTTGGGCCCATATGTTTCCTTTCCCTAACTTCATTTCAACCAGTGGGTGTACGCCATCTCTTTCCATACAAAACTTCAAATGGATCCATTTGAATATTAGAATGGAAACTATTATTGTAGGCATAGTCCGATCAAGGTAAATATTGATCCCACATACCTTGAATATCAATTGAACATGATCTCAACATTTCATCTAAAGTTTGGATCATCCCCTCTCATTTCCCATCAATTTGCGGCAGATAAGTAGATCTCATTTGAAGCTCAATATACAAATATTTTGAAAGAATTTTCCAAATTCGGATGTAAATCATTGATCAGTATCAGAGAAAATTGAGTGTAGTGTTCCATGAAGTCTCACATTATCATTTATATAGAGTCATTCTAGGCACTCCTATGGAAAATCCCCCCCACCTATAGCAAGGAAATGTGCAGATTTCATAATTTGGTCCACAATTTCCCATATCAAATCATTCTTCCATGGAGTTTTGGGTAATCCAGTTTCAAAATACATAGTGATGCCATCCCATTTCCATATAGGAATATATATATAGGCTATATGACTCTCTTGGATGTTGTTTTTCGGCCTTCACATGTTGATAGACTAAACATCTTGATACATAATGAACAATTTCCCACTTAATGTTATCAAACTAGAAATGTTCCTTCAAATCACTATACATCTTAGTGCTACTAGGGTGTATAGAAAAATTCGAGCTATGAGAATCATACAATAACTCCCTTTTTAGCTTGGGTATAAAGGGGAAACATAACATCTTCCCAAATATTAGAATTCCAACTTCACACATGAAGTTATCCAAAATACCACCAGTAACAACAATAATTTTTCTGGAAGATTCTCATCATCAGACTATGAAGCATTAACTCTTTCCAATAATGATTGTTAGGAAACCATTTGAAAAATTAGTGGTGTTTCACCTACTTTGATAATTTCAAAATCCATCCTCACTATATCCATGTACAAAAAAAAATCATTGAAAATCCTCATTTTGTTGAGAACCCCATGATACATCATGCTCAATGCTTCAACTACCTTATTTGACATTCCTAGGTGGTAGTGTATGGAACAATCATAGTACCTGAGTAATTTGAGACATATTCTTTTCTTCATGTCTAGTTCTTTTTATGATAATATATATTTCAATCTCTTATGATCCATATATATCACACATTTTTCAAAATTGGGATAATGTCTCAGTATTTTCATAGAATACATTATGGCTGCTAAATCAAGATCCTGAGTAGGGTAGTATTTCATTAAAATTTTACTTCCATGATCATAGCAAATCACTCTAACATTCTTCATAATGAAACAACCAATTATTATCTTTAATGCCTCACTATAGATTAAAAATCCATCAGTCCCTAATGGTAGAGTTAAAATCAGATCATTCACTAATATTATCTTCATTTGGTCAAAACAATCCTCACAATATTTTATTGATACAAACATAACCCCTTTAGGAGTAATCTTGGTTAATGGGTTTGATAATCGAGCATAGTAAAGAATGAAATGTGGATAATAACCTTCTAAACTAATAAAACTATGTATCTCGGTTAAGTTAGTTGGAGTATTCCATTCTTGAACATCCTTTGTCTTCACAGGATCAATGAATATTCCATCCTTAGAGACAACGTGGCCACAAAATGAAACTGATTAAATCCAAAATTCACACTTTCTAAACGTCCAATATAATTCATTTCATCTAAGATTATTTAGAATAGTACATAAGTGATTTTCATTATCCTCCTAGCATTTTGAGTATACCAAGATATCATTAATAAATATGACCACAAAGTCATTATGATATTCCTTGAAGACTGTATTCATTAGATCCATGAAACCAAAGGGTTCATTATTCAGTCCAAAAGGCATTACTATAAACACAGAATACCCATACTTGGTTTGAAATGCTAATTTTTGAATATCATCATTCCTCACTCGTAACGGTTGATATCCATTCCGAAATATAATCTTTGAGAAATATCGTTCTCTTTTAAGTTGATCAAATAAATGAGGAATACAAGGTGGGGGATACTTTTTCGTTATTTTAATAGTGTTGATCTCCCTGTAGTCAATGCACAACCTCATAGATCCTTCTTTCTTTTTTAACAAAAATAAAAGAGTCGCCCCATGGAGAAACACTAGGGAGAATAAATCCTTTATCACTCGATTCATCTTGATGTTTCATTAGATATACTAATTCCGTAGTGTTTATTCTATAATAATCCTTTAATATAGGCTTTGAACCAAGAATTAAATCAATAGAGAACTCAACTTCCCACTGTGGAGGGTGACCAAGTAAATCATCTGAAAAAACATAAATATAATCTTTCACATTATGTACATCCCCAATTTGAATATTCAATTCCTCTCTTATAGATATTGTGTTCTCATCTTGTTTAATAATTTCATTATGTTGAGCTGCTAGGGGTGGATCTAGGTAAGAATTAGATAATGATGTTTCTTCCATAAAAATGACGGATTCTACATCAATCTCAAAAATTTAAACCTCATTCTTCTTGTAATAATTGTTTTCATCATAATTTTAAATTCAATCTATTACAAGGATTATATTAATATCAATCATTTTTATGATGATATGTTTAGCATCTAAAACATTCTTATGTGTCATAAGGGGGCTTGATCAACACATTTTGGTAGCAATGATACATCACTCAAGAGTATTGACTGAAAAATACTTTATTAAATCAAATATGAAATGTCTCATTTTATTGAAAAAATGGGAATATATAAAATACTATGATGATCTGGTATTATAAAAGGCATTGGCTATGTTCGAGACACGATTAAATTGCCTTCCAGCACATCATTAGGAATTTGAACCTCAAATATTGTGATTTCAAAAAATTGGCCTTGATCCATTGGCTTTCTTTGGGTAATTCCCCCATGAAGCTTAGGATATCAGGTGAATAATGTCCCATATCCTTTAAATTGTATCATTGAACATTGGTAGCTTCTTTATTCCCCTTGTAATCCCGTGATTGTTTTCTTTTTTATCCTCACTTTTAAAAAACCCGTATACCATTCAGGCAAGTACCATGGTGTCTCTTCCAACAATTATCATAGGGTTGAAGGTCATCTCTACCTTTTACCCCATTTTCTTATTTCCTCATCCATATATTATAATAACATTATTCATCACATTCTTTCCTTTAATGTCATAATACTTATAAAACTATTTTCTTGTATTGATAGCACATGAGACTATGTCCTCATATGTTGAGAATGTTTTGTAGACCAATGACCGTTAGATTAATGGATTTGGTGCATAAAATTATAGATCAATATTGCTCCTTGTATTATGTGTGTAGTCTGCAGTATTCCTTGAAATCCTTGTAGAACTGGCATCATACACGACAACTTTTTCATCCTCTTTTTTCATCAGTATTAGAAACGTCTTTTCCATATTGTATTATAGTTCATGAAAAAAAATATTTTTCTATGAAGATTCCCTTAAAATACCTCCATTCCATTTTATCTATTTGTTCCTAGTCCTTTGTGTTTTTGAATTAAATACCACCCCAGAATTGAATCTACTGATAGATGATAAACCACTATGACAACCATCTCACTTTTTTAACATCCCATGGGAAAAAATATCTTCTCTAAAGAACATATCCACTACTCCACCATGAATGGGTTTGTGTTCCCCTTGAATGATAGAGGTTATTGTCGCAGAAAGAATTCTAACACAGCTACTCCACATTGTGGATCATGATGCACCATACTGGTAATGTTATTTTTCATAACCTAAGTCTACTATCCTAGTATAGTCATCTGTTCCTCAGCACCAGTCGCATCTCTAGATCTAACATAATTTTCTTTCATAGGTGGGAAATACCTACATGGGATATATGTGTTCTTGTAGTTCCAATTCCTCCCACTAGGAACCATTTCTAAATAATGTCCCATACTGGATTAGGATATGAATCATAATTTAAAATCACAACTACAAATTTTGTTACCATAAACTGTAATGCTATACATTGTTAATATCATAATTATAAACATGATTTCTCTATGAAAAATTTTACATTTAAATCCATCATAATTTATTTTAGAGAAAAATTAAATTATCCTAATAATATTCCACGAGAGTGCCAAACTAGGTCCACAGTGAAGCCCATTGTCATGTACCAGGATACCCAGGGTAAATCCCGAAACTCCTTGTTGTTGTTTTCACTTATAGCTACATAATCTCCAAAACCACGTCCACTTGTAGTATCCATATTGGGATGTATTTTATAAAATGATCCAAATAATATATTCATTACCAAATTTCTAGGATGTTGTTATATGTGTATCCTCAAAGGCTATCTTAGGGTTTTGTTCTCTAATATTCATTTTTGAAATATGATTTCCATGTTTTTTACTAAACTTCCTCTGATACCAACTGTAATGACCAAGACCCAATTCCATAGTACTGGTTCCTTAATTCATTACATTTTAAATATAACAATAAATTCGTATCCCAATAGAATAGATTGTTTATTACATCTCTAATAACCTGATACATACATAAGTTCATCATTATAACATGAAGTATCTCCTTTACCTTTGACATTTTTCCTCATTTACTTATTAAAGGATATGTTATTCCATATCCCACATTCTATCCATTTTATTTCCAAATAGGAGATACCCATTTCCTTCTCATTAATCCGTTTTATGATTTATTATGTAACACAGTTATGTTTCTGAAATTTCACTATGATATTCCATGAAAAAACAATTGTGTATTGAATACCATAACCATTTTTCTATAAAATTCATTGACCTTAAAACACAAATACTTATTTATTTGGGACATTAATGCATGTATTCCAAATTCCATGATCGCGGAAAAAATTATGACCATGAATGAATCCAGATTGGATAATCTATGTGTAACACTTAAGCATGAGAATGAAATGAATATGATGTGACTTCCTAGATAGAACTCCAATTAATTGGGTAATGTTTAGAATAAAGATACATCATATTTTGATTGGGAAGGAACCTGATTCCATTATGGTACATTGTCCACAGTGATTACTTGGTGGGTTTAGCCTTGACCTATGTTTATGAATCAATGTTTGAAGTTGGTTCCCCAATTCCCATGTTTTGATTATCATGATATACAATTATTTATTATTTATGTTTCTTTCATTCATCATTGATAGGACTATTGCCTATCATGCATCACTTATACCATGTTTTTTTCCATTAATAGATTTTATATCTCACCATATTCTAATTTATTTCCATAGGTTATCATCAGTAATTTTAAGATCGCATGATTATATTTAGTTTGTTAGAAATTTTTTAAATAAAGATTTTATCTTACCTAGTTTATATTGTTACATAATGTACTTAATTGCAAAAGTGATTAAACATATCAATTATCTATGTTTTATTAAGTTTAATCTTATGTAATAAATCATTTATTAATAGGAAATAAATAGTAGGGTTGTTGCACCTCTATAAATGGAAGATGATACTGATTAGCAGTGAGGGCCTTGGGTGTGTATGTCGGGAGACTACACCCTCATGAGATAGAGTGTAGCATATTCGAAAACAATATTGATAAGATACAGAAATAGATAAGAAAATTCAATAGCATAATGAAAAATAGTAAACATATAAGATTAATAAGATGATGATAGATGAATAGTAAATGGATACAAAATGATTATAATGATTGTTTCATGTATCTGTACAGGATATGGTCCACATTATGTAGGAGATAATTAATATAAAAAATTATTTAAAAATAAAAGTATAAAATCCGCTAATACTTGCATAATGAAAATAGGAACAGTCCAATTCACTCTCACTACATCCTACAACTCAAAATCAAGCTTTGGATTCTAGAAACATCATTTTATCTATACCAAGAATAAGGAATTATAAACAGGTACTAATGGATTCCTTATTTGGGTGTAATATACAACATATAGTCTTCCACCAACCGTTTAATGATTAGATGAGTTACTGCATAAAAAATAGCATCGTTCCAATAATAATTAATTAAAATAAAAAAATACACATTTTATCCTGAGTTCCTTATGGATACTTTACCATGATGACTTTCTTTGTCATAATCTATAGACTCGATCTGATGTGAAACTGTAAAATTATAAAATTGGGTGTATACAGGTCTTATCATGCATTAAAAAAGGTTACGTACCCAAATCATGGGATTTGGCTTGGTGGGAACATCCCTTGAATACCAATTAGTAATTCTTATAATATTAACACAATTGCATCCTTATAAGTCAATCAAGAGGAATCTTGGCCCATCCAATGAAAAATTTATATGGAACGTGAGTATCGCACCAAGAGAACTATAAATAACAAACAGCATAGAGACTATCCAAGATAATGTAGAAAGGATTCATGTGTATCACTATAGGTGTGGGGTAAAAAATGAACCTATTAACCCATCCAATGTTTCTCACATTGGGGAGTGAGTATCACTCGAGGAATGGTGTAACAATCTCACCAATGTCCCCATCCATTGTGTCTCCCATAGGGTACTAGTATTTCCCTTGGGAATGTAAACCATATGGTGTTCCCATCTATGGAAATCCAGGTATCATCCTCGGTGTATCCAATAACTATATGTACATGTAGGAATATACTATTTAATTAATCCTTATGTCACAACACTTAGATCGCTCTCGGATCATATAAACGTAAATCATAATAATCAAATCTCATTTAATCCAACAAGGCAATGCATGTATAATATACTATAATGTTTGTATTTGAATAAACTAAAGATACAACACTATGGCATAATAAATATTGAATAAAGAAAGGTAATTAATAATAAATCATATGTATTAAAGGAATATCTCATGCTTTATCAATTATTTTAATGATTGCTCATTCAAAACATTTATTACAAGTGAAACCACAAAACTCAAGGTTGGATTAAAAATTCAAATAATAAAAAGGAATTTGGTTGCTAATTAAGGGAACACCCATGGGGTGACACCATCAAGATGAACAACCCAATGGTGTGACTCTCAACTAGCTTGTACCGTATTAATAACAACAATACAATTTAATATAATTTTCTATGGTTTTATGTGGAATCACTATAGAAATCTGGTGTGTGAAAAGATGGGGGAAATATAAATTCAAAATAACCAAGGAAATATGATAGTCCACCCCATTAGGTTCACAACACTCTCTTTTTCCAGTGCTAAGAATTGAATTGAGATAGAATTTGAGGAAACTAAAGAATCTTAAAATGCCTGAGAGGGATCAAATGAAGTTGATAGAAATTATACTGGAGACCGCAAAAGGGTGTTATCAAAATCCATTCCTTGTAGAGGAAGGAGTGATTTGGGTGGTTTTTGGAGAAGAAATGATGGAGGAGTAAGGAAAATAGGTATAAAAACATTTGAAATGGAAAAATTTCCCTTTTAAATTTTGGGTCATGCTGTTTGGCCACATAGTTGTCCAAACTATTCACCAACTATGCCCATACCCCTATCCCAAGAGACCCCTTATATAGTAAATACATAGGGTTTGATGAATCGTTTGTAGCCTATGAAAAAAAGATATTATACTCATTTGAGAAAATTCACATAGTTGTTTTCTATGGCCAATATGGTTTCATATAAACCATGTGGTCTCCTCCTATAAATTGATTTCCCACAAGGTTGAGTCACACTGTCATCCTAAACACTCAGAAACCACATGTCACACCATATCTATCTAAATTTCATATATCTGGGCCCAGAAAAAGCCCCCAACTCAAACAAACCCTTCCACAACCATTTTATCCCTTGATTAGCATAAAATGAGTTGTTTTCAAGAGTAAGAAAAGCGTATGTACATCTATATAATGATGGAATGTTAAATCCTCCCCTATTTAGATCAACTCAACACCATTTATTTCTTCTGAATGTGGTAAAAAAACATTTGAGAAAAGCTCTGGTCACTAACCACATGCATAACCCTCTTACTTCCAGGTCCCATCATGTACACAGTTGTGCAACCATATGAACCAGATTAGTATAATTGAACTACATGAAATAGATAGGTTCTTCTGATCAATGATGAATATATGATTCTCCTCAAAGGACTCATCCATTTACTTCATAATGTAATCAGGTTAAATCTAATGAAATAGTTCACCATTAAATCGGTAAAGCTACGATTCATGGAAGATATCGTGTTTGATGCAGTACCTATGTGGTATCCCCAACTGATAGGCTACTAGAATGAATCCATCCATGATCTCAAGAGGCCTGAAATATCAAGGGTATAACATGAACTATCATAAAATCATTCTACGACACAGTCTAGGTGATACGCGGAGAAAGTCCCGATGTCCCACTACAAACTCCAAATGCTAATTATAAAGATCAGTATAAGATTAATGACTGTATTGAGATGTTTCCATATGTTTCTAAATTAGATTTACCTTAATTTATTTATTTTAAACTTTACGAGGACCAAGTTTTGATGCCTCACCAGCCTCTAACCAGCATAAATTTGAATGGAATGTCCGACCATAAGGGTCCTCATGTGAATCGATCTGAATCATTTCATGAAAATATTTATTATAGGAAAAATATACCAAAGGTATATGATTATCTCATGAACCTCCAAATTAATTAAATTAAATTTCAATTATTCCCTATAACACCCTAATTGTATTCTTGAATTTCTTACTTGTATGAGGATGATATGATTTACTCAAGAGAACATATTAACGCAAGGCCTTTCGTAGGCCTTTCTAGAACCATGATGTAAAATAGGTGTCTCGTTATGATATGATAGAATATGGAATAACATAAAGTTTCAAAATCTCCAATATATATATCCTTCTAATATCATCAACTGAGAAGGTCTCCATGATTGGTAGAAAGTGTGTGACCTTTGTAAACATGTCGATGATCACCTATACTATGTTAGTACATTAGGATGATCTCATCATTACCATAACTAAATCCATGGTGATGTCATTTGATTTTCACATAGAAATGGATAGAGGATCTAGAAGTATATTAGGTTACAGCTTCACTTCCTTCACCTACTGACCTATGGAACATGTCACAATATGACCTTCAATATACCTCTTTATAACTAGCCACCAATACGGATGACATATTTCTCGGCATATATTGGTAATCCAATGTGGAATTGCACAAGAAGAGGCATGAGATTATAGTATAAACTCTTCTTATATGTGTTTAGGAAACTAGATATGTCCATAGAAGAGAAGGATCTCATTCTTTCTATCAACCCAACTAGGTGGTGTGTTCAAACTAATTACACTATTCCTCGGGATGAGTCCCTCAAGATCTGATAATCATATCATCCTCACTACCAATATTAGAGGGGACTCATTGCTATAAATGATAAAATAGGATATATGTGATGTTCCTATTCATAATGGTGTATTTTAGAGAATAGAGACATAAACATCCACTCATAGATGGGCTCCTACAAGGTTTTTGATTGAGTCTTCCATCTAAAGGAAAATCCCAAATCATTTCCCTTTCTGGGTGTATAAGAATGCTAAATGTTGAATGAATATAAGTACTCAAACCATATATTCTACTTTAGAATCAAGTATCTATGTGTTGATAAGTATTTTAGAATTTTTGGATCCTTGTAAGCAATGAACCGAGCAACTAATAGATAATTCCTCAAGCTATATAGTTCATGAACCACATCTACTTGTGCAAGGTTGGTCATAGCGTAGTTCCTCTCATGAAGTATTATTTGGTGTGAAAAATATAGTAAAAAAATTACCTTCCATTACAACAATACCTTTTCATCTTCCTAAAGAATCATCATAAGTGACATAGCTTCTGTTGGGCTATAGAAGAATCAAGATTGGTGCTGAATTTAGTCTCCCTTTATACTCTAGAAAGGCTATTTGAAAATCATCAAACCATAATATTTTCACACCAGTCATAGTCATGCCCATAAGAGTCACTGTTAAGCATGAAATGTCCGGAATAAATCACCCGTAATAGTGAAAAAATCCCCCAAACAACTTTTTTAAAACACATTCTCGGGAAGCTCCATTGAAACCATTGTTATCATCTTCTATAGGTTAATAGATATACCTTCCGTCAAATTGATATAACCCAAGATGTAATCCTTATAGATCAAAAAGTGGTAGTTGATGAGATTAAAATATATTTGATTCCCTATTATTGTATTAAACATGATCTCTAGGAGATTGGAATGGTCTTGTCTATTGTGACAATGAACTAAGATTTTGTCCATGAAGACTACCAAAACTGAATATAGGTATAGCTGGAAAACGTAATTTATCATTTAAATGAAAAAACATGAATCTTTCTATATTTTAATGACATAACCATAAATTTTTTAAATTAATAATGAACACTACAAATAGTTTTTTTATAATGGTGTTACTTGCACATGATGGTTTCTGGTCCCCAAATCTATGTTAGTGAAAACTATCCCTCCTCAGGGAAAGTATAATTGGACATCTAAATGAGGTAGTGTATACTAATTCTTCATAGAGATTTATATTAACCATTCTTAATCCATAAAATATTTGAGGTCACAATCAACCTTATTATAGAAAAGGACAGGTGATACCCATATCGATGTGTTGGGTCTGATAAAATTCATTGCCTTTAGATCTTCCAATTACATATTGAGTTCTTAGCTATCTATAGGTTAAATCATATATAGAGGAATGGAAACATGTTCCACACCTGGTGCTAGTTCGATAGTGAATATGATAAATATTATAGGATGTAATCCAGATTAGTCATCGTAAAAGATGTCTATAAAGCGATCCACCAAATGAGAGAATTCTACAAGATACATTCCCTAATCACTCATTAAGGGAGTCACTTTATGTGTGGTAACCCTACCTAGTAATGTATGATCTTGTCTAGATTAAATCTCCTTTATTTCCCATTCTATCTTATGAATTTAAATAATTCACTTTGGTAATGTAAAATACACTCAACAATGATAGTAATCCACATGGTCATGATAAGGCAAAAGATAGTCCAATTTTAAAATGACATTGAAGCATGAATATAAATAAAAAAAGAAATTAAACAAGAAACTATTGACACCTATCTCGTGGGGTTTCCCATTTCAATAGAATATACCCTCAGAAAAAATCCCTAATAGTGAGTCTAGAGTAATACCACCACTGAAGTACTCTATTGCTAGAATGAGATATTCCATAGTTTCAGCATATATGATGGAGTATGATACACCTATATATTATTTTGATGAAACTAAATATTAGGATAATAAAATACTAACCAGTAATGTAGAATGATTTGGACTCTTCCCCACATTATTAGGCTACACTACAATTATATGGCTTGAAGCAGTACATCGAGATTGAACTGGACTGACTTAGATAGGTCCGCTATGCTAACACCATATATCTGATGTCTGACTATCTCATCCTCAACCACCTCCACGAATTAACATTTCATATAGTAGATCATATACTAGTATGACATGTACCCTCTGATCTTATAATTATAAATGGGGTTGGTATATAACCTTTCTCACAAGATAAAAGAGGGAATGTCTAGTAGAAATGACACAGGTGACCCATCCAGCTACAATCTCAATATTGAATTGGGTTCCTCATACACCAAGGATCCATATAGACTATCCTCCTAAACTAGTGAAACACTAAATAATTATTGTTATGTGTCATGATTTTTGAATTCTCACCTCATACACCCTCAACAACACAGATCCATATACTATATAAACCATCTCCCTATTTGGAAGCTGAACTACCCTAGATCACATTGTCGCGTTCCATTATGTTACACTATATGATGAGAGCCTATTTATCTATTTCCATATTATTGGTCAATCAAAAATAATTTTCATATGATCATATGGAGTACTGAAGACCATCCTCAAAACATCTTGTGTTGGTCAGATCGTCACTAGTAAGAGTCAATGAAAAATTGTAAAGTTTGATGAAACGATCTGAGTACTAGATCATTAACATGGAAACCTGATGTGAGTGTATAAACTCTTATGAATAATATTATCAAATTTTCAATGTGAAAATGTAGTCATAGATGGATTTTTGGAAGCCCACCTAGGCCATACCATGATGACACCCAGCCTGTGTTACACAATCTAAACAATATTGAGTAGAATTTCATAACATGTAGGTAGAAATACTGACCATCCACTTTGGATATATCTCTAGATGCTTGATGATCGAAATCATGGACTCCATCCAAGATTCAGTTGCTATTAGTCTACCATCGAAAAATAATGTGGGAAGATTCGGCTTCTAGAATTCCCAGTCAACTCTTCTCTAGTAGTGGCATGTCAAGTAACACCCTATATACACTATATGAGTCATAAGAAACCCTCCTAGAACTAATCATTGATGCCCAGTGGTATATCTATAAGAGGAGAATCATGTGGAACTATGGGAGGAATTACTGGGGGATCAGAGCCCACCACCACTAGAAGATGGTCATTATCACCCTCATGGAGTAATAAATAAGGATGTTGAGGCAGGATCAGTCTAAAAATTCAAAGCACGAGCCTTTGATAAGTTTTAAAATTGATAAAAAAACAAGTAAAGTAAGAAATAATATGTACACAACCTTTCTATAATGGATTACACCTCTATGATTTCTCCGAAATCCCTGAATTCCTTATAAAAGAGATACTTAAGAACTAGAAGGGACACATGATACTAACCACTTCCAGGGGTGGGTCAGGGAACCTGTCACACCAGTAATGAGGTTCTTGTATATGAAGTAACAATTTCAAAGTATATAGAAAAACTCTCGTAACATTGCACATAGATTACACATTTAATAGAAACCATTTTATTTTCAAACATCAATTTATTGAAATTTATTCATATTTATTTGGATATTGATATCTCAATTTAGTTAATCCTACCATCAATCACAAATTTATAGACTCTCATACTCTTTATAAATGGCAATTTCCTCATCATGTAACTATGGACAGAATATTACATCGGGTTTTTGGATGCAACAGTTTATGGATCATGATTTGACTAAATGAACTACCATTCAAAATTTATTTATGAACATGATTCATAAATTACCATTGGAATTGACTAATCAAATCAACTAATATTTTAGTATGTAGAACTACTTGTTCACAGATCAAATAACATGATTGGTTAATTCTATTTTCATCACCAATCTATGTAGGAAAACCAATTTAGATTGGGGTAGGTGCTTTTATTACTAAAATTATTTTATTCCTTTAAGAGATGTTAGGAAACTAAAATATATATATAATAGGGAAACCTCAACAGTCACATGCAATACATGAAATTCATAGAGAAATATAGATATTGAATGTCATCATTCCTAGAATTTATGTCCTAATGGACTTAATCTGATGCATGATTTCATATACCCTTATATAATCAAGATAATATAAATAAAGTTATTATAAAAATATAAAAAATGATAACATCAATATTGATTATAATTTCCAAAGAAAATTGAGTCATAATATGTTGGAATCTAGTGAATTGTAAAAGGAAAAATACTTAACTACAACAACCCATCCCATGTAATATGGGTTTTTCCTATATGTGGGTTATCTAATTCCAGTCACATTATCATTAAAAAAAATATCATTCATGCTAGTCTCTTTTATAATAAAACAAGTAATAAAAAATGAAATAGGCTCTGATACCATTATATAACACCCCACCCCAAAATCCATGTAGCAGTTCCCTAAGATAGTTGGCCACATGACCGCAAGTGTACCTCTATCGGTGAAAGATGTTGCTAACTTGTTGGGAGGGAAAAATCTATTTGAAAGGGGAGACAATTCCCTCATCAGTTAGAGTGTATAGAATTATAAGACATTAAAAATAAGAAATAAAAATATATATGAACATGCAGTAGTGGAATAATAAATTGTAAACATCCAAGAAAAACAAATATGTGGAATATAAATAGTAAGTGGATACAAAATGATGATAATTACCATTTTATATATTTATAAAATAAGGTACAAGGGATACAGAGGATTAGGCATGTACAACATGCTAAAAATACTAAAAATACCCAAATCAGCAACTACTAGAATCATGATCATAGGCCCGATCATATGATCATGTACTCCATCCTAGTATTAGAATTCGAGATCAGAAGTTCTCCACATCCCCTTATATATATTGTAATCATTACGTATACTCAGGTACTAAGGGTGGCCTAAGTATGGTGTGAGATTCACTATGTAGGTCACCACTTAAAATATTTAGATCAGACCAATTCATGCATATAAAATGAGTACTATTCAATAATAATAAATGTAATTAAATAAATTAACATATTGTCCTAGGTTCCTCAGGGATACCCGAACAAAACTACATTTATTACTAGGCTAGATGACTGGATCGTGAACTTAAACTTTTATTAAAAGGGGTTTATACATGATTCATCATACATTAAGCAACATTATTTGAGAAACACAAAGAATGTGATTTGTATTAGTGGGTATGTCATTGGAAAATCATTTAGGGTGTCATAGAATATCAACACAGGTAGATCCTTATAATTCAAGGAAGAATAATATTTGACCCACCCAAATAGAATCGTAAAAAGAACCCAAGTATCTCACTAGGATAACGATAAGCACTGACACCATAGAGTCTATTTATGGAGTTCCATAATTGAATCCTTAGTATCACACTATGTTTACTATAAACACGACCCTCTAAGCACATCCCTTGTATCTCACATAGGGGACTGATTATCACTGGAGGAATGGTGCAACCATGTCCGCAATGAATCCGTACATAGTGTCTCCTCTAGGGAACCAGTATCTTCGATGGGTAAGTAAACATCACGGTGATTCCATACATGTAAAATACAAGTATAACACCTTACATACGAAATTATTCCATTTCATAGCTATCCCATCCATGGTGTACTTATGTTAATACCCTTGTATCAATCCTAGATCATATGAAGGTATGTCTTAGAAAAAAATTATTATTACATATAAAACGTAAAGGCATGTATTACATATTACACAATTTGGATACGCATTTAATTCATGTGATATCACTGCGAAAATAGGCATAAAGCATAAAAATGTTTATAAATCATAATGCATAAGGCTCACGGGTTGAAATGATGGACGTTAAATTCCTCTAAGAATTTATGAATCCAAACAATTTTACATGGAAAATCATGAACAACAAATGTTGTTTAAAAATTCATATAAAAAGGAAATGGGGTCATTGATTAAGGGGAAACCCATGGGTGGATCCTATAAAGTAAAAAAACCCAATGGTGTGACTCAACTCTATCTAAGATCATATAAGTCATAATAATGACATTTAATTTAATTTTTCAAGGTTCTCTGAGGTTTCACTGCATAAGTCTAGCACGCGGTATGACGGGGTAAGATATTAATGCAATGAAATTGAGTGAAAATATAATCCTCTTATATAGGTTCAAATCACTCTAATCATCCAATGAAATCCCTTGAATCGAGCTAGAATGCGAGGAATCAGAAGAATTGTCAAATGATCGAGAAATACCCAACACATCCAATAATGATGAAAATTGAACTAACATAAGAGAGTTATTAGGATCCATACCTAGGAGGAGAACGAGTTCATTGAGAAGATTCCAAAAAAAATAAATGAAAGGTGGATGATGGAAAATGCGAATTAAAAAAATTAAGGGGAAATGGTACTTTCCCCTTAAAATTTAGGGTTTCATAGTTTATCCACACTATTGGAAAAACCTACTGCCATCCCCATTCCAAGGAGATTACTAGAAATGTCTAGGAAAGTGATTTTACCAATCATGTGAATCCCATGAAAAATTTATATGTTACATGTATGAGACAAGTTGCACGATCATGCGTTCCCGCCCGCATGGTTTCATAGAATGTATATGGGCTTTTCTATCACAGTAACTTTATATATAGTTGATTCACCCTATTTTCACTAACCATTCTATAACCATGTGGCTCATGGTTTCTTTCAATATTATAGATATTTGATCTATGAATGATACTGATACTCTATCATACCCCTAAATATCCATTAAATTCCATGATTAGCATAAAATGATCTCTATTTAACATTAATAAAAGAGTGTATTACTCCATGAAAATTCCGAACATTACATCATGAAAAATCATATATTTTATTATCTTAATTTGTATAATAGGGAATCAATACCTTTATCACTCACCATGTATTCTAGGGAATTCATTAGTTTAGGTTACCCCCTCCACCAAGGTCTTCCATGAGTAAATAAACCATCAATCACATTTGTAATATAAAAAAACCACACAATCAAGTTTCTCCATATTCTAAAGAATATCAAATACAATTAAAACCCATTTTAAATATCATATCATAATCAATTTAAAATATGAATCGTTATTGGAATATTTTTCAAAATACCTTTCTATTAAAAAATTGATTTTTAGGGAAATCAATTTGGAATACCCTTTGAAACACTAAAAAGGATTAGATTATATAAAATAATCACATGATATTCCAAATAGATAATATTAATCATATTTAATCAAATAAAACTAAATGAATTTCACTAATTGAATGTTTACCATGGAAAATTCCAATAAGGTACAAACACCTATGTCAAATTAGTGTAAATCTTATTTCTATTTTCTGAAACCACTATAAATGGATTTGAGGGATTGTTAAACACTAGTAAATTTCATTAACCAGTCATCTGTAACCATATTATTTTCCTAATTTCTTTTCTAGGGTTCAAAAATTCATATTACAAGTAAAAAATGGTTGTAAAGAAGAAGAGTGGAGGAAATGTTGAGGAAATAAAGACTTAATTTAAGAGAAATAATAATGATTGAAGAGAGATCATTAAGGATGTAAGTTAAAAATATAATCACATACGAGTAGGGATTGAGTTAATATAATGATTAAAAGAGTGAAGAAGAGGAGTTATAATACAGTGGGGTAAAATTGTAAATTTTCATTTTATAAATTTTTGGTAGAGAACGCGGTTTAGCATTGTGGTAGGGAAATCATGCACTAACCATGTAGGTCACTCACACATTAAATAATTAGTTGAAAAATTACCTTTAAAATCCCACATGTCATGAAAAAATATGCAATCACCCATTAAAATATCCCGGTAATTCTTCACCCCCATCTTGGACGGCTAGGTGGTAGGTTAACCCTCACTGTGTGTTAATCAAACACCTTATCCTTGACTCCAAAAATATATAATTTAAATGAAATGAAAAAAAACTCAAAATAAAAACATAATAGTAACCAAATTAGTATAACAATTAATGATATAATTGAATTTAATAAAATATAAAGAAATTACTAGATTGAAACACACTTTACACTATAATGTGATCAGTTAATAGATGTTTAAAATTTGAATAATGTATAATTGTAAAATAATGTAGCATTTTTCCTTTGTTTTTAAAGATATAAACATTTATTACAAATTTATTTAAGATTAAGACATAGTAAAAAAAACTAATACATAATATCTGGAATATTTTTTTGAAAGTGAGAGATATATATATCACAACAGAGGAGAAATTACTATCTTTGAAGATATTCGCAAATTTCAGAATAAAACTATTCATTACACCTGTAATACGTAAAATTTATTTATTTTAGCTACTTTTTGAATCTCATTGGACTTTTATACATCATATATTATATATATATATATATAATTTTTAGATAACATTAGAGTATTTATGGCTTCATATTTCATAAAAAATAACACTTCTTGATCATGTTTTATACTAATTTTACTCAGTAAATTTTTTTTATGACTTATAATCAATTTAAAAGGTTCTATTTATTGAATATTTACTCTTTTTTAATCCTTAATTAGTGATATACTTATGGTATAAATTGTTAGGAAAAAGGGATTTATATATTATTGAATATTGAATATAAATATTAATGATTTTCATTAGTCTAATAAAATATCGAGATAAATTGATAAATTTTATAATTTAATTATTCATAGAAAAAAGATCTTATATAGGAGTAATGAACATTTTTCAAAGACTAGTTTTCATTATTAAATTTGTGTTGATACTTATTTTTCATATAAGATTCATAATTCTTGTGTATTTGTTATTTTATATTTTCATAACGTGATAAAATTGAAAAAAATTGAGATTGCATTGGAAATATTGATTTAGTGTATTCCAATCACACGACTAATGCCTATTTTATTGTTTTTTTATTTAAAATATACTGAAATTATATTTTTTCCCTAGTATTATTCATTGTAATTTATATATTATATATTCCTTTATATATGAATTATGTAATTATTATGTTTTATTTTTAATGTACTCCATGTTTATAAATTACAAGATTTAATAATTGATAGGTTGTTATATTCATTAATGTATGGTCTTATTACTCCACATGGGAATTATTTTAGACTTACTTTATTATTTTATAATAATGTTATTGTTATAGTGATGAGTAATTTAATGTCTATAAATTATTCATGAATATAACTAATGATTATTTATGACATATTTATGGGGAATAAATATTTTTATTGCTTTTGTTTTTTTGGTATATGTTTTCTTTAATAATAAATAATTCTATGTTAATTTTTTCTCATTTTAAAAGTTATTCTTATTCATTCCAAAGGTTACTTTTTAATGAAAATTTTTATTTTTTGAGTGTTATTCTAAAACCCCCATATAGATCTTTCAAAATATCAAATATTATAAGTTTTCTATTAAATATACACTATCTAAATAATTATTTTTTATTTATAAATATTATAAGTGTTGGGTAGTATTAATGTAGCTGATCCTATTAATGATTGTCAGTCTATCTAAAACCACTGCGACCACATTTAACATATCATCCTCCTTTTATCCCTTATAATCTATAATACTATAGTTAGGTAGGCACAGTATAAGCTAATTAACCCTTATCTACCTATATCTCAGTATTTTCATGTTGAAATTTCATACTAGTGTGTAGTGGGGTGGGGGTGGATGTGAGGGTGTTCCATTTCATGACTATCAAGGGCATATGAATCACAATAATGTTGGAAATGTTTTGGGATTTTTTATTTATAAACAATTAGAATTTTTAATTCAATGATCACATGAATATGTATATATTTCCGTGTTTGGTGATTGAGGAAGAATCTACCCACTAAATATAAAGATGTTTCAAATATTTTGAGGTATAGAATAAGGTAGTCGATATCAATGAATATTTTACTAGTTCCGGATAGACCTGCAGCCCGTCGCTCGTCCAATCTCTATGGCTCCTTACCAGATGGAACCTTCGGAGCTACAGGAGTTGCAGATACAGATTGACGATCTGATGAAGAGGGGTTATGTTCGTCCGAGTGCGTCACCGTGGGGTGCCCCGGTCTTGTTTGTAAAGAAGGCAGATGGTGGTCTTAGGTTGTGCATAGACTACAAGAGGCTGAATCAGGTGACGATCAAGAATCGCTACCCTCTTCCAAGGATAGATGTTCTTTTCAACCAGCTGAAAGGGGAAAGATGTTTCTCGAATATCGACCTGTGGTCTGGGTACCACCAGCTGAGGGTGAAAGAGAGCAACATCCTGAAGACAGCGTTCAGGTGCAGGTATGGACACTTCGAGTTCTTAGTCATGACCATTGGTGTTACGAACGCCCCGGCTGTGTTAATGGGGGTTATGAACTCCATCTTCCGGGAGTACCTGGATCGGTTGGTGGTTGTGTTCATCGAAGACATCCTGGTCTACTCTAGATCAGAGGAGGACCATGCAGAGCACCTGAGGACAGTATTGGAGGTCCTCCGATAGCACCAGCTCTATGGGAAGTTGTCAAAATGCAAGTTCTGGACACAAGAAGTGCACTTCCTCGGGCACGTGGTGTTCGAGCAGGGGGTAGCGGTGGACCCATCAAAAGTTGAGGCAGTTGTTTCTTGGACAGCACCCAAGAATGTGGTAGAGGTCCTTAGTTTCCTTGGGCTGGCAGGTTACTATCGGAGGTTTGTACCCAAATTCTCCCAAGTTGTGGCCCCTTTGACGGCTCTGAACAAGAAGGACCAGGCTTTCGTATGGAGTGAGTAGTGCTAGTTAGCCTTCAGCTATCTGAAGGAGAATTTGGTCAGTGCCCCAGTGCTGAGATTACCAGAAGAAGGGGTGGCCTATGAGGTATTCTGTGATGCTTCAGGATAGGGCCTGGGATGCGTGTTGATGCAGCGACAAGGGGTGATCTCTTATGGGTCCAGTCAGCTGCGTTCCCATGAGCGTAATTACACCACCCACGACCTAGAGCATGCATCGGTCGTTTTTGCCCTAAAGGTATGGTGGCACTACCTCATTGGGGAATGCTTTGTGGTCTTCACGGATCACAAAACCTTGAGTTATATCTTCTCCCATCGGGACTTAAACTTGAGACAGCGGAGATGGGTGGAGTTCCTCCAGGATTACGACTTCTAGATCACTTATACTGAAGGCAAGGGCAATTTGGTGGTCGATGCCTTGAGCATGAGGACGTAGAATGATACGGTCCGAGAGTCGTAGGATGCCTAGAAGGCAATGGAAGAGTTGTTTTCCTTACACATGGATGCGAGGATGGATAGCGGCAGAGGTTGCCTATATCAGATGATAGTGCAATCATCTCTGTTTCGACAGGTGGAGGAGTCTCAGTGGGGAGACCTGGAGTGCGAAGTGATGCATGACTTGGTTGACCAGGGAAATGCTCTGGAAGGATGGGCAGAGGATGGTCAGAACCGGATGATTTTCCAGAAAAGGTTGTTTGTTCCAGGGGTGATGCACGGTAGGGTTCTCAGTGAGTTCCACAAATCACCCCTAGCGGTACACCCAGGAGTTTCCAAGATGTACCAGGGACTGAAAGGACAGTTTTGGTGGCCCGGAGTGAAGCGAGCAGTGGCAGAGTTTGTGGCCAAGTGCTTAGTGTGTCAGCAAGTGAAGGCTGAACACCGAGTTCTGGGCGGCCTACTACAGCCCCTAGATGTCCCCGAGTGGAAGTGGGATGACATCTCAATGGATTTCGTCATGGGACTACCCAAGGCCCAAGAGGGATACGATGCCATCTGGGTGGTAGTGGACATGTTGATGAAATCGGCTCACTTTCTGGCGATCAGGGAGTTGAGTACTGTGGACGCTTTGGCACAAAAGTACGTGGATGAGGTGGTGAGGTTGCATGGAGTTCCGAGGTCTATAGTCTCGGATAGGGATGCATGGTTTACCTCGCAGGTCTGGAGAGGATTGCAGCATGCGTTTGGCACCCAGTTATGCCTTATCACTGCTTTCCATCCCCAGACAGATGGACAAATAGAGCGCACCATCCAGACCTTGGAGGATATGCTGTGGGCATGTGTTCTGGACTCAGGAGGATCATGGGTGCGACACCAACCCCTGGTAGAGCTCGCTTACAATAATAGCTATCACTCTACCATTGGCATGGCCCTGGTTGAAGCCCTGTATAGAAGGCCATGCCGTTCACCTATGTTTTGGGACGAAGTAGGAGAGACAGTCATCCTTGACCCGGAGGTGGTGCAGAACACAACAGAGAAGTTTCGGCTCATACAAAAAAGGATGAAGGCGGCCCAGAACTGATAGAAGCCGTATGCTGATACCAGGAGGAGGCCCTTGGAGTTTGAGGTTGGGGACCACGTGTTCTTGAAGGTCTCCCCTCGACGTGGGCAGCGGAGGTTCGGCAAGGGGAGTAAGATTTCCCCTAGGTTCATCGGACCCTTCGAAGTATTGCAGCGGGTCGGCGACGTGGCTTACCAGCTAGCGTTTCCACCACTGCTACTGAGGACACATGGTGTCTTCCATGTGTCCCAGCTCCATCGGTATCTGCACGACGATTCACACGTCCTCGATTGGGGTGAGCTGGACATCGAGGACGACATGACCTTTGTGGAGAGACCAGTGATGATCGGGGAACGTAAGGAGAAGGTGCTTCATGGGTGAACCATTACCTTGGTCCGCGTGTTGTGGAGACATGGTGGGCTTGAGGAGAGTACGTGGGAGAGGGAAGCACAGATGTGTACCCAGTACCCAGAGTTGTTTTATGTTTTGTTCCTTGTTGTACCTGTTGTGATAGAACGTTTTGTCTTTTGGATATGAAATGTACTGGGTTTTCTTCCTCTGGATGTGTGTGAAAATCCCTGGCTATGGGGGAGGAGAGAACCCGACCCCAAATCAAGACGCATTAAGGTGTATGCGATTAAACCCGTGCGGGCGAGTCAGTGCCGCCCAAAGCAGATAATATCTTGACATGGGGGGAGGAGACTCCCCAACCCACATGCCTAGGAAGTTTGGCATGGTATGTTGCTTGGTTCTTGACAGATAAGTATTTTTGGTTAGCATGGGTTCACTTCTAAGAGGTAACTTTTGAGGTGGTTGTTCGGAACCTCTCTCTCCTTCTTGGTTTGTTTTGATTCTCGAGGACGAGAATCATTTAAGAGCTATCTAATGTAATGGCCCGGACCCTCCTGACCCATTACTTTGCCAAAGTGAGGTTCCACCAAAATAGTGGCACCAGGAAGGTGACACCGTGATGGTGGCACCGTGACGGTGGCACCGTGTCCCCTCACCGAGCCTTTCGTTCTTCTTCCAATACCTGACTTTTCCACTCCCACAACTTAAGTTTCGACGTAAATTAATTCTTTTACTCCTTTTAAAACCATTTAAAGCCCTTAATTAATTCCTAAAAATCCCGAGGGACCTCAGTGTGTAACTGCCCCAGCCGCGTGGTCAACCCACGACCCCCGCACCTTACGCGGTTATACTTTATCACCTCAACCATCTGCGGCTCTTATAAACAAAGGGTTAGCCATGGTTTCTCCTTACCTCGATCGCGGATTTTCACAAAACGCTTGTGGTGCATTGGGTGCATCGTTATCTGTAAAGTTCTGCGCCTGGCCTAAGCGTCGATCATCTATCAACAAGTAGGGAATTTCTCCCTTGCCTCTCTCTTTTGTGTATCATGCAGGGCGGGCGTTCTTTCGATTCTGTAGAATTGGATAAACCAGACCTAATTAAAGATAATGAACAAATTCTATAATGAAAGAGGGGGGGGGGTTGTGTTTGTTGATGTTGTCTTATATTTTGATGTTGTTTCTTCTATGACCATCTTGTTGAGTTGTGTTGGCTTATGCCTCCTGAAAATCGAGGCTGTTGGTGGTCATTTTTTGTGCACTAATGAACCCTGCTGATGTTTTAAATGGATTGTTTGTGGTTGTAAACTCCTACTGTGAAAAGTGAATTGGTTAATAACGTATATCCGGCTGAATAAATTGAAAGCACTAGGATCAACCCTTCTATGATAACCCCAGATTAGAACACATGTAATTTGAATCATGGAGTGTGTTACGTCGTTTAAATCTAAAAATCCCTGACTTGTGATGGTGGTGGTAGTTGGTTGTTTTCCTTTCAGGCCGATTGCTGGAGATGTGGGAGGGGATGGGATCCCCTGTTCTTTTATACCCTCGGTGGTTGTGTGAAATCTGGGGATGAGATCTCCTGTTGGTATGGATTCGGTGGTTGTGAGTTTGAAGACCGGGTGGATACTTGTTTATATCACGAATTGGGGTGGAATCCTCTGTTGTTGAGAACCGGGTATGGGTGTTATGGTTGATGCTTGATTTTTTACCTTCTTGGACTTATGCCTATGCCTACTAGTTGCCCAGTAGTGCTTAAACATAAACATTATTACTGAACGTGAAATAAGAAAAGGGGACAAATGGGTTGTTAGCGTGAGTCGTGACTCGGACTTGAGTGTTGTTGTGATCTGTAGGCTGTCTGAAGAAAAACCAAGCTTGGGTGAGTGCTTGTTACCTATATATATATACTTGTAGCTTTTTGTTTCTTATTCGCGCCCCACCCAAGTTGAGCACTTAGTGTCGAACACCCCCATTTCATGGGGGAGGGTGTTTTTCCCAACACTATTAATAGTGGCTGGTTATTAGCTCCTTTTTTGCTCCCTTTCCCGGATAGCCCAAGTATCTTAGGGCAGGATGTGATGGCTTGAGGTCCATTATTAGCACAAGAACCTTCGGGCGGGGTAGTGTGTTGGTTGGCCAGGTGTGTGCGGTAGGTGGTTTCCCAAGTGTCTTCGGGATGAGGGCCAGGTGTCTTCGGGCGTGGTGGTGGTTGGTCTGGCCTAGGCGTTTGCAGGCATGGTTACATGTGACAGTTGAGGCACAGGTGTGTGCGGGTAGGATTTCGGCAGTGGGACTGCATGTGGTTGTGGCCCAGGTGTGTGCGGGCGGGTGTGGCAGTGGGACTGCGGTGAGAATGGCGGGATTGGTCCGATTTGTAGGAAGTCTTAATAACCAGTGGGAAAGTGGCGCGGGGTACCCAAACATCGATGTGCTCTTAATATATATATTACTTGACTTGCGTTATTTGGGGAGTGTGCCTTGGTGAGGCCTGGGGTGGATAGTTTACCTTGATAGGTGTTTGGTTTACTCCTTTTCCCACGAGACTTTATTACGTCCCCCCACTTGTGCACGAGAGTCTTTGGTTTTCCCTACTGAGTGTACTTGTATGCTCACCCTACGTATATAAAACAGCTTTCAGGTTTCTCGGAGGACTTCGGGGATCGAGAAGGACCATACTAGCTCATAACTTTGGGGCAGTTACAGTTGCTATTTTTCTTCTTTAGTATTTACCTTTGTAGTCGCCCTTTGTACTTTGTGGATTTACTTTTAGAACATGCATGTGGTAATGGTTTATTTCTTTTGGTTTTACTTTTCTTTTACCTTGGTTTTGTTGAGTTTCATCATCTCATATCTCGATCTTATAAAACAAAAAGGGGTAATGCCTTCCATTTGTGATAAATTTCTATACCCTTGGTGTTAGTCGCCACTCTGGGACCTATTGAAGGCGGGTCTCGGGGGTCATTATCTCTCCTTCAACTTAAAGAAGGAAGGGCCTAGCAATCTGCTGACCCTTCCCTCCTTTTGGTGAAGGCGGGTCGTGACAGAATGGTATCAGAGGTGATGGTTGAGAGATAGGATGGAGTCTGGAGTTAGGAACAGTGAGGATTGCATGGGATGGTAAGGCAACAGTGTTGGGTGACCTTGGCGCATGAATTAGGCCAGGGAAGACTGGCTTGGACACGGGATTTTAGGGCCCCCCGTGATCCGTTGCAAGGACTCTGGACCTACAGAAAGACCAAGTGAGGCCACACTGATTGCAGGGTAGAGACCCTAGGAAAGGTACATGCATCATAAATTACTTATGTTCTTGTGTTTCTAGGATGTTTTGGGGAGTAAGAATAAATTAAATTTTAAGAAGTTTTAAGAACAATATTCTGCACTACTTGGGCTTAGGCATTCCTTGATTACCTTGCAGCTATGGCGCCTGGAAGGCGACCACGTGTGGTACAGGCGATCGAGGCCTCGGAGAGTACTTTGGCCGATTGGTAGAGAGCTGATCGAGAGGAATAGGACGACCAGTGGAAGAAGACTCTTCGATCCTTCCAGTGATAGGCCCTCGAGAATTATGAGGGCAGCACCTCCGATATGAATACGGAAGGTTGGCTAGAGGATCCAGTTATAGCCTTCGGCCTAATTCGGGCCCCGACCGAGTACTGGGTTCCTCTGGCCGTTAGCCAGATGCGGGGAGCTGCACGTCAGTGGTGGATGCTTTACCTGGGGGAGAGGAGAGAGTCTGAGGTGGCTTGGGTGGATTTTGAGAGGGAGTTCCGGGCAGAATTCCTCTCCTCGACAATAAAGGCAAAAAAGAGGCAGGAACTACTCTCCCTCCAGCAGGGGAGTATGTCCGTGAGGGAGCTAGTGATCAAGTTCAAGGACCTCCTCTGTTTTTCTCTGGAACTCTTTCCCGACGAGGAGTCTCGGGCAAGACGTTTAGAGGAGGCACTCCGACCCTCCCTCCTGTATGTTGTTACCCCCTTTACCCTGCCGACGTACTTGGAGGTACAGAAGAAGGCCAAAGTGGTGGATAGGATGCATGCTCTAGGAGGAGTGTTGTGATAGGGGATCCAGCTGGGACCATAAAAGGGTAAGGCCATCAGCACCAGGCCTCTAGTGTTAGGACCCTCCAGGTTCCGACCAGTAGGGAGCAGACCACAGCAGTTTTAGTTTCGATCCCCCGGCCCTCGCCCTTTCCCTTCGAGCCCGGGACCGCGGTGCTTCGTCTGTGGGAGCCCTGGACATCTCCGGAGTCAGTGCCCGGACCGGGTGTAGTACGGTGGTGGTGAACAGCCCCACCACCCACCCCAGCAGCAGCTTCCAGCCAGACCTTTCCAGCAGCAGCAGCAGGGACAGCGAGCTCCCGCTCCTCCGAGGGAAGACGTATGAGGAGGAGTCCGACCTCAGGGCGCTCCACAGGGACCTCAACTAGGGTGTGGTCGGGGAGGTGGCCGACAGCCGAGGGGCAGGGGAGATGGGCGTGGACAATTTCACGCCACAGAGGCAACATTTCTAGCAGGGCCAGAGGTTGTTCAAGGTGCGATCAGTCTGTTTAGCACTCTTGCTTATTCATTGTTCGATACCGGAGCTTCACACTCCTTTGTTGCACCCAGTCTAGCCCGTACCCTGGGTCTAGATGTCGAGAGACTTCCAGTGCCCCTGGTGTTGAGCACACTAGTCGGTGGTCAGACCGACTTTTTGTTCGTTTGTCGGGGATGTAGAATGATGTTAGGGCCACATCAGTCGATTAGGGATGTTCTTCTGCTATAGATTCAGCCATACAATGTCATCCTAGGCATCGACTGGATATTTTCTGTGTGCGCCATCATCGACTGTTATCGAAGAAGGGTGGTGTTCTCATACTTGTAAAACTGGCGTGTTACCTTCACCGGCGAGCGGAGCAGTCCGAAGGGAAACAGGAGAGAGGAACCTCTCCTCTCGTTATTGACCGAGCTGACAGTGGAATTAGTAGATGCTGAAATGGCGGAAGTGCCAGAGATAGTTCGTGAGTTTATGGACATCTTTCATGAGGAGGTGACGACTCTACCCCCTCGACGTGATATCGTGTTTGGGATAGGCCTGCAGCTCGGCACTCGTCCAATCTCGATGGCTCCTTACCGGATGGCACCTTCAGAGCTACGAGAGTTGCGGATATAGATTGATGATCTGATGAAGAGGGGTTATGTTCGTCCGAGTGCGTCACCGTGGGGTGCTCTGGTCTTGTATGTAAAGAAGGCAGATGGTGGTCTTCGGTTGTGCATAGACTACAAGAGGCTGAATCAGGTGACGATCAAGAATCGATACCCTCTTCCAAGGATAGATGATCTCTTCGACCAGCAGAAAGGGGCAGGATGGTTCTTGAAGATCGACCTGTGTTCTGGGTACCACCAGCTAAGGGTGAAAGAGAGAGACATCCCGAAGACAACGTTCCGGTGCAGGTATGGACACTTCGAGTTCGTAGTCATTCCATTTGGTTTTAAGAACGCCCTAGCTGTGTTCATGGGGCTTATGAACTCCATCTTCCAGGAGTACCTGGATCGGTTCGTGGTTGTGTTCATCGTCGACATCCTGGTCTACTCTAGATCAGAGGAGGACCATGCAGAGCACCTGAGGACAGTTTTGGGGGTCCTCCGACTGCACCAGCTCTATGGGAAGTTGTCAAAATGCAAGTTCTGGACATGAGAAGTGCACTTCCTCGGGCACGTGGTGTCCGAGCAGGGGGTAGCGGTGGACCCATCAAAAGTTGAGGTAGTTGTTTCTTGGGAAGCACCTAAGAATGTGGCAGAGGTCCGTAGTTTCATTGGGCTGGCAGGTTACTATCGGAGGTTTTTACCCAACTTCTCTTGAGTTACGGCCCCTTTGACGGCTCTAACCATGAAGGACCAGGCTTTCGTATGGAGTGAGCAGTGCCAGTCATCCTTCAGCTATCTGAAGGAGAAGGTGGTCAGTGCCCCAGTGCTGAGATTACCAGAAGAAGGGGTGGCCTATGAGGTATTCTGTGATACTTCAGGACAAGGCCTGGGATGCGTGTTGATGAAGCGACAAGGGGTGATCTCTTATGGGTCCAGGCAGCTGCGTTCCCATGAGCAGGATTACGCCACCCACAACCTAGAGCTTGTAGCGGTCGTCTTTGCACTAATGTTATGGCGGCACTACCTCATCGGGGAATGCTTTGTGGTCTTCACGGATCACAAAATCTTGAGGTATATCTTCTCCCAGCGGGACTTAAACTTGCGACAGCGGAGATGGGTGGAGTTCCTCCAGGATTATGACTTTTAGATCCCTTATACTGAAGGCAAGGGCAATGTGGTGGTCGATGCCTTGATCAGGAGGACGCAGACGGATGCGGTCCGAGAGTCGGCAGACGCCTGGAAGGCAATGGAAGAGTTGGCTGCCATACACCTGGATGTGAGGATGGATAGTGGTAGAGGCTTCCTATATTAGATGATAGTGCAGTCATATCTGTTTCGATAGTTGGAGGAGTCTCAGTGGGGAGACCCGGAGTGTGAAGTGATGCGTGACCGGGTTGACCAGGGCTATGCTCCGGAAGGATGGGCAGAGGATGGTCAGAACCAGATTCTTTTCCAGAAAAGGTTGTTTTTTCTTGGGGTGATGCGCGATAGGGTTCTCCGTGAGTTCCACAACTCACCCCTGGTGGTACACCCAGGGGTTTCCAAGATGTACCAGGGACTGAAAGGACAGTTTTGGTGGCCTGGAGTGAAGCGAGCTGTGGAAGAGTTTGTGGCTAAGTACTTATTGTGTCAGCAAGTGAAGGCTGAACACTGAGTTCCGGGAGGCCTACTACAACCCCTAGATGTCCCCGAGTGGAAGTGGGATGACATCTCAATGGATTTCATCATGGGAATACCCAAGCCCCAAGGGGGATACGACGCCATCTGGGTGGTAGTGGACAGGTTGACGAAATCGGCTCACTTTCTGACGATCAGGGAGTCAAGTACTGTGGACGCTTTGGCATGAAAGTACGTCGATCAGGTGGTGAGGTTGCATGGAGTTTCGAGTTCTATAGGCTCAGATAGGGATGCACGGTTTACCTCGCGAGTTTGGAGAGGATTTCAGCATGCGTTTGGCACCCAGTTATGCCTTAGCACTACTTTCCATCCCCAGACATATGGACAAATAAAGTGCACCATCCAGACCTTGGAGGATATTCAACGGGCATGTGTTCTGGACTCAGGAGGACCATGGGTGCGACACCTGCCCCTGGTAGATCTCGCATACAATAATATCTATCACTCTACCATTGGCATGGACCCGTTTGAAGACATGTATGGGAGGCCATGCCGTTCACCTATGTGTTGGGCCGAAGTAGGAGAGGCAGGCATCCTTGGACCGGAGGTGGTGCAGAACACAATAAAGAAGGTTTAGCTCATACGGGAAAGGATGAAGGCGGCCCAGGACCGACAGAAGTCGTATGCTGATACCAGGAGGAGGCCCTTGGAGTTTGAGGTTGGGGAACACGTGTTCTTGATGGTCTCCCTCCGGCGTGGGCAGCAGAGGTTTGGCATGGGGAGTAAGCTTTCCCCTAGGTTCATCGGACCCTTCGAAGTATTGCGGCGGGTCGGTGAGGTGGCTTACCAGCTAGTGTTGACACCGCCGCTACTGAGGATACATGGTGTCTTCCATGTGTCCCAGCTCCGTCGGTATCTGCACAATGATTCACACATCTTCGATTGGGGTGAGATGAACATCGAGGATGACGTGACCTTTGTGGAGAGACCAGTGATGATCAAGGATCGCAAGGAGAAGGTGATTCGTGGGCGAAGCATTCCCTTGGTTCGTGTGTTGTGGAGACATGGTGGGCTTGAGGAGAGTACGTGGGAGAGGGAAGCACAGATTTGTACCCAATACCCAGAGTTGTTTTAAGTTTTTTTCCTTGTTGTACCTATTTTGATAGAACGTTTTGTCTTTTGGCTATGAAATGTACTAGTTCTCCTTCCTCTGGATGTGTGTGAAAATCCCTGGCTATGGGGGAGGATAGATCCCGACCCCTAATCAAGACGCATTAAGGTGGATGCGATTAAACCCGTGCAGGTGAGTCAGTGCCGCCCAAAGCGGATAATATCTTGACATGGGGGGAGGAGACTCCCCAACCCACATGCCTGGGCAGTTTGGCATGGTATGTTGCTTGGTTCTTGACAGAGAAGTGTTTTTGGTTAGCATGGGTTCACTTCTAAGAGGTATCTTTCGAGGTAGTTGTTCGGAACCTCTCTTTCCTTCTGGGTTTGTTTTGATTCTCGAGGACAAGAATCGTTTAAGAGGTATCTAATGTAATGGCCCGTACCCTCCTGGCCCATTACATTGCCAAAGTGAGGTTCCACCAAAACAGTGGCACCATGAAGGTGACACTGTGATGGTGGAACCGTGACGGTGGCACCGTGACAGTGGCACCATGAGGGTGACACTGTGAGGGTGACACCGTGTCCCCTCGCCGAGCATTTCGTTCTTCTTCTAGTACCTAACTTTTCCACTCCCGCAACGTAAGTTTCGACGTAAATTAATTCTTTTACTCCTTTTAAAACCATTTAAAGCCCAAAATTAATTCCTAAAAATCCCGAGGGACCTCCGTGTGTAACTACCCCAGCCGCGTGGTCATCCCACGACCCCCACAACTTATGCAGTTACGCGTTCTCTCCTCCACCGTCCGCGACTCTTATAAACTAAGGGTTAGCTGTGGTTTCTCCTTTCCTCGATCGTGGCTTTTCACAAACCGCTTGTGCTGCATAGATCGCATTGTTATCCATAAAGTTTCGTGTCTGGCCTAAGCGTCGATCATCTATCAACAAGTAGGGAATTTCTCCCTTGCCTCTCTCTTTTGTGTATCATGCGGGGTGGGCGTGCTTTTCATTCTGTAGAATTGGATAAACCAGACCTAATTAAATATAATGAACGAATTCTATAAAGAAAGAGGGGGGGCTGTGTTTGTTGATGTTGTCTTGTATTTTGATGTTGTTTATTCTATGACCATATTGTTGAGTTGTTTTGGCTTATGCCTCCTGAAAATCGAGGTCGGTGGTGGTCGTTGTTTGTGCACTAATGAACCCTGCTAATGTTTTAAATGGCTTGTTTATGGTTGTAAACTCCTGCTGTGAAAAGTGAATTGGTTAATCACGTATATCCGGCTGAATATATTGAAAGCACCAGGATCAACCCTTCTGTGATAACTCCCGGTTAGAACACACGTAATTTGAATCATGGAGTGTGTTAAGTCGTTTAAATCTAAAAATCCAAGACTTGTGTTGGTGGTGGTAGTTGGTTGTTTTCCTTTCGGGCCGATTGCTGGAGATGTGGGAGGGGATGGGATCCCCTGTTCTTTTATACCCTCGGTGGTTGTGTGAAATTTGGGGATGAGATCTCCTGTTGGTATGGATTTGGTGGTTGTGGGTTTTAAGACCGGGTGGATACTTGTTTATATCACGAATTGGGGTGGAATCCTCTATTGTTGAGAACCGGGTATGGGCGTTATGGTTGTTGCTTGATTTTTTACATTCCTGTACTTATGCCTATGCCTACTAGTTTCCCAGTAGTGCTTAAACATGAACATTATTACTGAACGTGAAATAAGAAAAGGGGACAAATGGGTTGTTAGCGTGAGTCGTGACTCGGACATGAGTACTGTTGTGATCTGTAGGTTGTCTGAAGAAAAACCTAGCTTGGGTGAGTTCTTGATACCTATATATATATACCTGTAGCTTTGTGTTTCTTATTCGCGCCCCACCCAAGTTGATCACTTAGTGCCGAACACCCCCATTTCATGGGGGAGGGTCTTTTTCCCAACACTATTCTTAGTGGATGGTTATTAGCTCCTTTTCTGCTCCCTTTCCCAGATAGCCCAAGTATCTTTGGGCAGGCTGTGATGGCCTGAGGTCCATTATTATCCCAAGAACCTTCAGGCGGGGTGGTGTGGTGGTTGGCCAGGTGTGTGCGGCAGGTGGTTTCCCAAGTGTCTTCGGAATAAGGCCCAGGTGTCTTCGGGCATGGGGGTGGTTGCTCTGGCCTAGGCGTTTGCAGGCATGGTTACATGTGACAGTTGAGGTCCAGGTGTGTGCGGGCAGGATTTCGGTAGTGGGACTGCATGTGGTTGTGGCCCAGGTGTGTGTGGGCGGGTGTGGCAGTGGGACTGCCGTGAGAATGGTGGGATTGGTCCGATGCATAGGATGTCTCAATAACCAGTGGGAAAGTGGTGAGGGGTACCCAAACATCGATGTGATCTTAATATATATATTACTTGACTTGCGTTATTTGGGGAGTGTGCCTTGGTGAGGCCTGGGGTGGATAGTTTACCTTGATAGGTGTTTTGTTTACTCCTTTTCTCACGGGACTTTAGTACGTTCCCCCACTTGTGCACGAGAGTCTTTGGTTTTCCCTACTGAGTGTACTTGTATTCTCACCCTACGTATATAAAACTGCTTTCAGGTTTCCAGGAGGACTTCGGGGATCGAGCAGGACCGTACTAGCTCGGACCTTTGGGGAAGTTGTAGTTGCTGTTTTTCTTCTTTGGTATTTACCTTTGTACTCACCCTTTGTACATTGTGGCTTTACTTTTAGAACATGCATGTGGGAATGGTTTATTTCTTTTGGTTTTACTTTTCTTTTACCTTGGTGTTGTTGAGTTTCATCATCTCATATCTCGATCTTATAAAACAAAGAGGGGTAATCCCTTCCATTTGTGAGAAATTTCTATACCCTTGGTGCTAGTCACCACTCCGGGACCTATTGAAGGCGGGTCTCGGGGGTCATTATCTCTCCTTCAACTTAAAGAAGGAAGGGCTTGGCAATCTGCTGACCCTTCCCCCCTTTTGGTGAAGGAGGGTCGTGACATGTGGTTTTATAGGAGGCTAGTTTAATCATCAATGGTATTTGGGTCCCCATGTAGGGACACCTTGGAAAAACACTAGATTCCTACCACTTTTGATGATGTGCCAACTAGGCGGATGTCACTCTAGGTTCAGTCAGTGTTCTTATGTGGAATTTTGACCTTCTACCAACATCTAACTTGTAACGGATAGTGTGGACTCTGGATTGATGAATCTAAGGTTATATCATACATATAGTCTAGATTGGATGTGATGCTTTAAAAAGGGGTAATGATTCTAGTGTGATGGATATAGAATTATGATCTCACACGTGATGTGGAATAACCATTTCAATAATAGTTTGACTCATTATCCTTCTTGTTCCTCATGGATGGCTCGAGTGAACAAGTATGAACAATCTGCTAGTTTAGAGTGGGTGTGCTGTGAATTTTCACAATTTATTTCTAGGGGAGATTTCATGACTGGTTTTGATGAGGTCGATTATGGTTTTCCCATTATTTTATATGAGGACGCTGTTATGACCTCAGTTGCGTTTGGGATTTCCCATCTAATGGAAATCACACTCGTAGAATAAATGGAATGGTTAAGGGTGTGCTTTGTGGGGTTTTAAAATTGTGGGGGTTTCATAGTAATGAGGTTGTGTGATTTGATCATAACAGGCTCATGAAGGTTTCATATTATTATTATAATCAAGGAAACCTTCAGTATAGATGGGTTTGGAAGATTGTACGTCCATGAGATGGTACAACTGAATGGGGTCCCCCATTATATCATTTCAGATATGGATTCCAAGTTTACTTCTCATTTTTGGAATGGGAAACAGTGGATGATGGGTATAACAGTGCTTCTGATCCTGTCATACCACCCCCAAATAGATGGCGAGTCAGAACGCATGACTCAGGTGCTAGAAGACATACTACGGGAATAAGTCCATGATTTTGAGGGTTCATGGGGGAGACACAAGCCGCTGGTTGAGTTTTCATATAATAATATATTTTAGGTTACTTTTCACATTGATCCATATAAGGTATTATATGGTAGAACATGTCGATCACTCCTATGTTGGATAGAGGTAGGATAGGTAGCTATGCTGGGACCTCACATTGTCCATGAGACCACTAAGCAGGTGTAGTTGATTTCGTAGAAGATAGATATTTCATTGTATCATAAGAAATCAGATGTTAATCACCATGGGAGACCATTTGAGTTTGAGGTTGGGGATCAAGTTTTCCCGCATGTTGTACCATGGTTGGGACACAAGAGGATTAGGACACATGGTAATCTTTCACCGAGACACATCGGTCCATTTGAGATTCTAGGGAGGGTCAACCCTATTTTTTATCTGTTGTAGTTAGATAAAAGGTACTTGGCTATACTTGGATTCTTCCACATTTCTCAGTTTCAATGTTAATTTTCCGACCCGTCTCATACTTTTTAGCCCAAAGAGATTGTGTTACAGGTACATTCATCCATTGAAGAGAACCCTATAGAAATTGTGGTTCGTAGAAAAAAGGATATCCAAGGCCAGTATTTTCCTTTAGTATGGATGTTATGGTAGCACGACCGAGTACAGGATGAGGCATGGGAGAGGGATGCTGATGAATTATTGTAGTGGCCAATGTTTTTCTCAGATCTTTTCTTCACCGCCCATGTAAGGGAAACTCAGGGATGAATTTCTATAAAGGGGACGTAAGTAATAACCTGGTTTGTTATTTCAGGTTCAGATATTTTATTTTTAGGTTATATTTAAGGAAAAAAAGGAATTATGTATATGTATTGGTTGTAGTCATGTTACACGACATGACTTGGGGTTACACATTGTGAAATCCAAGTTCACACTGTGTGATCGTGTAATGGCCATATATGACATGTATGTGGAAGTCTGCAGAAGAAGAGGACCAGGAATACACCTAAAGTGTATTTATTTAAGACAGTGTGTAATTTTTTTTGCTAAAATGTGTAGTGTCCATGTGTTTTGTCAGAAGGACAGAATAGCGCATCTAGGTATCATGAACAAAAGCTCTAGAGGAATCATTTGCTTCAAATATTTCATCCTATCTCCAATTCAAATGTCATTAGATGCATTAGAACCCCATCAGTGAGTTCTCGATTCTTCTTAACCCATTCATCATGATTTTCTCTCTCAAACTAGTTATTGAGGATTGATCTTTTATGTTCATTTTGAATATTTAATCCATTCTAGGTCGAATTAGTGGTCGACGTTGGGTGAGGAGAGTCGTAGGAGTACTATGTAGGTGGTCTCATGCCTTTTTCTAATTTTAAAGTTGTTTATACATACTAATGTGTCACACACCCATTTCTGGGGTGTCACCTTGAATGATAATGGACAATGGTTATTTTCGGTTATTTTTTATATAATTTATTAAGTGTTTTGAAGCATTTTATATTGTGTTTACCTTGATTTATGGCCACCACATTGTTGTGCTTCCATTGGATGAACTTTTATAGACGTTTGGGCAAGGATTACTATGAGGCATGCTTATGATTCCCATTAATTTGTTTTTAAATATGTAATGATATTTTTAATGAATTTAAATCATGAAAAAATCTTAATTTAATTGACTAAGGGTTTGGGATTAGTGATTTTCACCTTTTTCCCACGTTATGCCTATTCTTGTTTAAGCATGTTTGGATTGTTTTTCTCCAATTGTGAACCCGCCCATGTGAGATCGGTTATGTTAAGGACTTATAATGGATTTGATTAAATAATATGATTGTTATATGTTATGTTCCCAAGATATTTAATTATTATTAAACCAATTAAATAGTTTAATATACTTGCATTTCTTCATATATGAAATGAACACATTTGAGTTTATAAATTCTAAAGTCAGGTAATAGTTTAATTTACACTTGTTTCTTGATATATGACATGATCCCATTTGAGTTTATAAATTCAAAGTCCATGTAATTATTTAATTTACATGTGTTTCTTATTTTGAGAATTGTTCCCATTAGAGTATTTGAAAGTCCAAGACTTCTGAGGTTGGTTCTTTATTGATATTTTATTGGATGGATTTGTTTTCACCTATTCGGGCATAATTAATTTTGTAATTTAATTGTAAAATATTAAAAGGGTTAATAGTAATGTGAGAGTCTTGGATTTAGATTAGAATGACATGGACGGGTTCATGTGCCTATTGTACCTTATGACTTGGGTGAATCATGGATCCATTGATGGAATCGAGAGATGTACTCAAAGTGGGTATTGTTATGTTAAGTCATGAATGAGCCAAAGATGTAGTGTCCAGGCTCATGGAGACTGTGAATAAAGGTGGAGTGAGTCATGGAATGATGGATACAATGGACTTGTTCTATTAGAAATTTTTATATGTATTGGGAGATTCTTTGCTCTTATTTATAGGATTCAAGGATGACCCTATTGACATATAGTCACACCACACCTAATGTGAGTCCGGGTTCCAGAGAGGACCAATTGGATGGGCTCATAGGATGTAGGTGGTTTTACCTTATACGTAAAATTTGGATTCTAACATAGGAATATCAAGGATAGGCTTAGATTTAATTTTTAATAATTAAATGGAATGACATACGACACATCTTCTATGCCCAAGAAGAAACATGGATTCGGTCTTCACATTACTTGTTTAGATAGGATTATGAGTTATTAGATATGATTAATTTTACATGGGGGTTTATGGGATTAGTATAGATCCGGAGACAAATATAATTCAATGTAATTGATCTGTTAAGGAACATGAAATTATATGAATGGAAACCAGTGCTTATAAGACTGTGTACGTTTGTGTACTTCCTCATTTCTTATATTCATGATTTTACAATTCCTATTATATATATTTTCTGATAAATTGGCACAGACCATGGGTGGTTTCCAAATGGGATTTAGTCTCACACCCAGTTTGGGTCATGTTATTGTGCCAAATAGATTATATTGTGTCAGGGTTGGATAAGGGAAAGAGACCTTCTACAGGTACTTAATATGATGTTTAGGAGTAGAAGATCTTGAAAGTAAGTTGAGGTTTGTGATGATTCTATGTTTCTATTGTCCATTTTTTACTCTATTACTTATATCATGTATTACTACAATGTTTCTTGTTTTAGCTATTTCCTTAGAACATGTAACATAAAGTATTATATTTTGTATGTTATGAAAATGGTAATTTATTTTATCGATCTTCAGCAGTTTAATTCTATTTTATGGTATTACTACTTCCACTATCTATTATTATTTATGATGTGTTACACTCTTCCATTGGGGGAACTACCTCCCCACTATCATCACCTAGGCCCTTGCTGCAAGTCGGCAACCTCTAGAGTTTGGGGAGATCCACTTGAGCCTATGTGGCCAACCGAGTATGGGGCATAATTGATTGGCCTCTATATCTAGGCTGGTACACAAATTATTGGAAAAAATAAATTCATATCATCAATGGACATATCATCTATGTGATATTTAAGGAATATAACCCATATTGTAGATATTTTTATTTTCACTGATTTTGTTTTAATGGATTGGAAATCTTTCAAGTAAAAAATATAGAAACTATTGGATGGGTAGAAATTATAATAAACCTACTTTATAAAATTATGTGGGTATTGGAATATATAGCTTAATTATCCCCCTAAATAAATGTCAAGAGATGGGTATTATAAAGATAAAAAATTGAACAAAATAATAATAGACTACATAAAATTATAGGATAATAATAATCAATGAACACAATTGGTGTTTCAAATGGTTTGTAAACAATGAAAATGAATTTTTACAAACAAATTTATAGAAAATATGTTATAAAAGGATTAAAGTTTGGGGGAGTAGATTTAATGTTAATTGAAAAACATATAGAAATATACAATAATCAATGGTAATAAATCTTTCAACTAAAGATAGATTTAATTTTCTAGAATTTTTGTAAGATATTTTCAATAATAGTGACCATAATGAATATTTTTTTATTAAAAATTAACATAAACCATGAACATGAATACAATAAATTATACAACAATAATTAAAGAATATAGTTACAAAAATGTTGTATTTTACGTATGATATATGAATGAATATAAAAGTGATAAGCATTGAAAATGTATAACCAAACTAATATGATGAAGTTATAATGAAATCATTAAGAAAATGTAATTCCAATCAGGAATATGTTAATCTATTATTGAATAAAATTATAGAATCGGGTCCTTTGTAAGTTTTTCAAAAATTATAATAAATAAAAGAGAATGATGGCACCAAAAGTGGAATTAATATATGCAAGACATGAAACGATTGGTTTAATTGATGAAACTTTTGATGAAGAATTTGAGAGTTTTTTTAAGAAATATAAACCCTAAAAATTATTAAGAACTATGTGGATGGTAAAAACAATCAATCCATTCAACTAAAAAGTGAATTATATGAATTCCTGGATGAGAAGAATTATTAATTTATATTAGAAAAGAACCAATCACTCTACGTATTAAAGCATATACTATAAAAAGGTGTCTATATATATTAAGTATGTTGTAGATTCTTTAATGGTGTGTATGAAATTATTTCCATTGCATTTGGAACTAGAAATGAATGTGAAGAAAAATGAAAATAATGAATATTCTCTTTTTACTGAAGTAAAGAGGCCTATTAATTCCAATAACAAATCACTTGATGATAATAAATCCATGATTCCCAAATTGGGAAAAATTTATAGAATTAATGGTAATGAAATCATAAAGAGATATAAAAAATGTAACATAATACATAAATGATTTTTTCGATTAAGATCCAAATACCAACTATATTTCTAAAATTAAGTATTAGGTGGAAGCTCACATTATATCTATGATTATATTCGTTATGTAAAAAAAATTTAGATTATGTTGACAAATAAAAGTAGTGATCATAATTTTTTACGAAATTTTCATCTATTCAGAGTAAAAATACCTCATTGAAAATCTAAATTCAAATAAGGGTATGTACTTGAAGAATATCATTTTAAAAATCTTTTTTGATTTTAGTTATCAATAAGAATCATGAATTATTAGATATTATATCTAAATATAAAACCATCCATGGTAGATATTAATAAATCCTATTCCATTATGAGGATATAGGAAAGTGAAGATACTAGAATTTAAATATCACCTGAAAAAATATGTAATTCTAGAAAAAAATTAAAAAAATCTAATGTTGAGGAGTGTTAGTTTGTTTATCATCAATGTTTTGATATATGCTTCTTCATGTTATCATGGGTGAATGATTTAAAAGAATAAGGGGTAGTATATTCATTCAATATAATTTTTTAATCTTTTTGTTCATGTTGATTGCAGGTTTATAAAATAATAATAAAATATAGTTTTATAACCCCTCAAATGTAATTTTAGAGACTTTATCACATTTATAAATGTAAATTTAATTTTTTTTATATAAATGGACATTTGGTTTTCTACATTGACCATGGATCTATGATGCATTGATAGATCTAGTTAGTGAAACATTTCTATGTTTTATATAGTTCAAATCTTCTCCGATTTAAATTTGAATGATTCTATCATTATAGGGGAGAATAAAAAAAAGATATAAAAGGGGGAGATGATGATTTTTTAAATTAATGAAGTGTGATGGGTGTAAGTGTTTTCAATTTTATTTTTTTCCCTTACCTGAATACTTTTGTATATATTTTCAATATTCAGAACAATGAACACTTCATATAGATTATATGAACCTAATGAAGATAATTTTTGTGACACACCAATATAAATTCACTATAAAGAAAAACGGGGAGATATAGGTGCATAATTTTTAGTGAATATATTATTTTTAGTAAATATATATTTAACTTCATGAATATTTCAATATGCATTTTTTGATTTTTGCGGTAAATAAGGAATAATCACCCGCCAAATAATGAATAAGTTACACAAAAATTACAGAAAATACTAATGGAGTAGGTATGCATTGATTCCAGGTTGGATTGATTCATTTCATATAATATAAATAAGTCAAGTGATTTTTGAGTTAGTATTCATGGAATATAATGAAAATTAATAAAGGAATAAGAATAAATTTATATACAATTTTTTAAATGATTAAATCAATGCTTCTAAAATATGGATTGTAAAATATATAATCAATAAATCGTAAAGTTATGACTACAAAAGTTATTAAAAGAGTTTCAATTTTTTTGAAAAAATAGATTAGGTTATTATGAACCATACTAATTATATCTAGAATGATGGTCTCTATATTCAGTGAATAAATTACCTTTGATGAATGCTGGTATAAATTAGTTTGAAACATTAATATTTATGATGTAGTAATATATCCAATTAATTAAAATTGTTTTTTAAGATACTGAAATATACAATGGAATATAGCTAAAGTTGATTGATGCTATTATGATATCTCACAATATTTTATAAATATTCATTGATGTGATTAAAATGGAATAAGAATAAACTATGTTGATTTTAAGATGTTTTTAATTGATTAGAATAATTCAGGGAATTATTATTGGGATTGAAAATTTATTTAATCATTGAAATATATATATGGTATATTTTAGGTATTCATAAGGTTACCCATGATATTCTCAATGTTTAATAAGGTATATAAAATAGGTAATGAAAAAAATTATAATGTTGGTTGTATTTATTTATAAGTTTTTCATGGAGATGAATTCTGAGAAAAAAATAAAGTAATGAAATACTAAATATGGTCTATATAGTTCGTATGTTATTTCATAGAGTAAATAAGTTGTTTAAAATACTTCATAAGGTGATGTATAATGTTTATATGGTATATGATAGAATATTTATGGATCTAAATCATCAGTTTTAAATGTTCTTATGGATCACTATGGGAGACATTGAATGGTTCTTTTCTTCTAGAAATAGAAATTTTCCTTCTTTTTAATGTAGTTAAAACTATTATACTTCCAAAAATAATCATTTGGTTTCTTTTGACTTTACAAGGATATACTATTCAATAAATGGTTATATTTTAGAAGAATAAAAATATATATAGGTCTAGACTAATACATATTATTAAGAATAAAATGTATCCATCTATGCTGGATTGGATCATCATGGATTAAACATCATAATTTAATTTTGTCTCAAGAATAATTAAGAAATTATAATATACAAAACCTAAAGTACAATATAATATGATAATAAGAACAATATATGGTTAAATCAATATGAAAATGATTATATTTGAAGATAAACTCTAGAATAAAATTCTAGAATGTAAATATGATGTTTCTTGAGAAGATATTCAACTAGTGAATCGTCATTGTGGGTATTTTATTCATGAAATTAATTGAGAATCATATATTCATGAATATAGAATATAAGATCAAATATGGGGAAAAGATTGATAATATTTAATGTTTATAAAATGGACAATATCCATGATGCATAATTATGGATACAAAATGTGATGATACTAGCACTGATCCTTATTTTGTAAAATATCATAATTTTTTTGTTAATTATTCTAGGAATTTGAAAAATTGGTTGTGATGTCTTTTGAGAAATTAATATTTGAGTTAATATTTGTATTTATTTTTCATTGGTAGTTACATTGTGAGAATATGTTCCATGAAAAAACTGTTACAAATTTATATTTTTATATAGAAGTGAATATCTATAAAATATAGATACTTGTGGAAATATTCTATGAAGAAAAGAAATGATATCGAATGAGTTAAAATGAGATGAAATGAAAATTAATATTTTCATAATACAATTTATTATAATATATTGAGGAAAAATTAATGTACCTTGTTCATGGGGGGAAACCCAAATGAAAATGTGAGAGAATAAATGAATACTAATGGAGTAAACTCAAACATTCCTATTATGGAAAATAAATAGATAATGATCATTCAAATATTACAATATGTTTAATTGTAAAATATATAGAAAAAATATTTTTGTGATTACTTAATATAAAATACAACAGAAAAGATATATATGAGTGATATCATTTTATAATAATATCTCTACTAATTTAAAAAATGAACTCCTGATGGGGAAGAAGATAATATATGATATCCTAGAGAAGAAGAAGAAGAACCTTCAGGATATCACAAAACATGAAGAATTAAAACTCGTTTATATTGATCACATTGTATTAGTTGATGTATAATGATTATAATAATAATACATGAAATAAACTATCTATTATATGTATAAAATTACAAGAGGGATATAATTATTTGAATAGTTGAGAATGTCTTATCTGCATATAAATTTATAGATAAATCCTTGGTAGTAGAATTGATTAATGATTATGTTGATAGAAAACTCCAAAAAATATTCTCAGAGATATATAAAATTAATTTTATTTTCTATATATCTAATGTTTGTCTGAAAAATGATGTTAGGGAGTGAAAATTTATTTATAGATGTGGTGACACCATGAGTATATAAATCATCAACTTGAAGAGGATGAATATTTTTTTAATAATTTTCAGAGAGATTATAATCTAGGGGATAAAATGTATCTGTGGGATTTACTATGAGTCTGGAATAAACCATGGTCACCCCAATTTTAATTGATGAAATGATTATTAGTTTCCAATCTATGAATCATATCTAAAATGATCACAATAAAAATTATGCTTCCCAAATTTTGGACATGCCTTGTAAAAACACTATGTTCTCAACCTTATTTATATTTTTGATTGAATAGGGTTGTTCTATGATGGTTAATGTTGACATATATATTTTCCTTAACCAAAAAATAGTTTTAAATTCTAAATTGGTAAATAGTTATATGATGAATTAAAATTTAGTAAAGGATTAAGGAACACCTCATTCTCCCCCATCAAAGGTTACTGGACGTGTTCACTTGGACTAATGCATTATATTTTGGAGTGTGAGGTTATATGATTGGATATTTGAGGAAATGATCATATGTATATTTTATGATAATATTTCGTGATTCCTATTATTCTCAAGAAAAAATTTATTTGTAAATAATATATAAAACGTTTTATAAAAATATATATGATATTTATAAGAATAATAATAAAAATGAATATAGGGTAAATATAAACCATTTTTTCATCGAAATAAAAAAAGTAAAAAAAATTATAAGATACATATTTAATGAAAAATGATTGAAATTTTTGGACAAAATTTTATTTTTTTACATCTCAGAATTTATTAGAAGATTCCACCTCCTCATTGACAGTTTTATGTTCAAAGTATTTCCCACCAATAGTAAACTATAGAACTACTATGTGAAAAATCCTTATGAATATTGTATAAATTTCCATTGAAAATGTAGATTTATATTCATGACACAACCAAATATTTATTTATTGTACATGTGGATTATGATAAATTGTAAAAATTGAACTTGAGTAATGAGTTAAAAGAATTCCAATACAGTTGGTCAAAAAATTGCATGAATAGTAGTAACAATCATAAATATTATAATTAAAGGGATATGATATTGAAATAAATACATATAATATGAATGATAGACACATTTATTATATAGTTAGAATATTTAATTTTGCATCACTTGGTGGTTTTGATATGGCATTGTAAAAATTATCTATTGAATTGATTGATGATAATTTTCCAAAAGTGAAATTTCCATGTGTAGGAGAAATAATGGGGATAAATATATAAATATTTATACCTATATTATATTATATAAAAACCCATCATTCCTCACTTGAAATAGGTATTTAACTAGTGATATAAAATAATCTAACCCTTAGAATCACACCACTGGACACTAGAGCTTGTAGAACAAAGCACCAGTTCCTTCGTTCATCAAAAGATCAACCACACACTCATTATCAAAATTTTCATAAACATGCTCCATGATATATTTACTAAGTTAACATTATGTTGTTCTTACGCCCTCTCTTAATTAACATCAAGTTCTTTCTACATGAAAATGGGTAGAAAGTAAGCAATTGAAATTAAAATTAAATGAAAACACAAGGAACCAAGTGATTACATGGTTCGAAAAATATTCCCAACATATATAAGGAAAAATAAAATATATCATTAATTAGAACCTACACTCTGATGCGTTATAAGGATAATAAAAAACACTACACAAACTCATTGATGATAGGGAATAATGCCTTACCACAAAAAACACATAAAACTTGATCTCTCATCCAAAAGATCCATGGGTAAAAGCATGTGACCACTCTAGTTGACCTATCATCCATTACAAATCTTTGTAGTGTCAGAATAATCATCTAGACTTTGAACGCTATTAATTTTCACTATACAGTCCAGTACATGGATTTGCTAAATCAACACCACACTGTAGGACACATTATGCATTTCAGGAATACCACAGGCTATATTAAACCTTTTGTAATATATAAAAGTTAATATGTTCGTATGATATTTGTCACGAACTAAGTCGGGTCGCCATCCAATTGACGCCCGACAAAATCAGTGACAAGGATCGAGAGTTGTTCTCGATCCCCATGGTCTGGCACATGTGACAAGGTATCAAAATAATGCTTTGGGAATGATTTACCTGATTACGAAAAAATTCACAAAACAAAAAAAAAAGATATTCCAAACTAATAATCTCAACCAAACGTGCCCTTACCACAAATTGGAATTTTAGTTATAAGATCAACACCAATTGAAAAGAACTGAAAAACATGGTGGCCAAAAACCAACTGAAAAACCACCCCTAGAAGGAATACACCAACCTCTCGCCATCTCCACAATGCCATGCCAAGGTTTCAACTAACAACCTGAACCACCTCCTCCAATAGCCTTACCCTTACCTGAATAAAAAAACAGAATATACTTACACCCAAGGGTGTATGTAGGGTGTGACCTAACACTCAATAGAATGTCATCAATAATATATGCCACATGTATCGATTAAATGAAAAAACAATTACATGTTAAATCCAGGAATAAAAATAAAAAAGCTTAAACAATATTAAATAAAAAAGTTTACAGAATGACAAATTTATTGGAAATGGTTTAGAAATAAAATGAACACTTTTATTTTTATTACACCACAAAGGTTACACAATGTTCCATTTTCAAGTGACATGTAATCCAAGATCACCAAATTTTGAGAGGCATTATGGTTACTAGCACTGAAGGGACCCTAGATCATCATGCCTCAGTGAACCAAGGAATAAGAACCCAATTAACATACACTCTCGTGCATGAGCCACTAGTAGGGAGAAACATCCAAAACCAAGTGGTCCCCAAATGTCACCCATAGATTTGTTAGTGTTTTAGTAGTCCAACCAGGTGAGTGAAACCAGGCCAAGGACACATCCATATCACTAGATCACTAGTCCTAGTCCGCCCACCTAATACCTAGGCTTCCCATTTTGTGGTTAAAAGTTCCTCATTCACATGCTTGTTAAAGTCAAATGCACAAAACAGAAGATTATTAACTAAATTTCCCTCCACACTATCACACACATTAAAATCCATTTGGAAACATTATGCACATAAAATATTTTCCAATACTGAACCTTCACTACTCAAACAGTAAAATAAATATCTACTAAATTTTTTTAAAGACCACACTAAAATTATTTAACTCTATAAAAATTTATTAACCAATTTTTTTAAAAAATGAAATGAACGGCTCAAGGTGAAAAAACCCTTGAAAACCCCCTTGTTATAACCATAATCATACTGAAACCACCAAAAACTAGAAGCCACATCTCCTGCACATACTAACAGACTAACTTCCTAATTTTTAACAAACACTAAAAATTCACAGACGCACTAACAACAGAGAAAAGACACTTTATGTTGCAAAAAAAAACCAAATGCACGCAGTAAAACTAATTAATAAAATTAATAAACAAATTAAACAAGAAACTGAATAGATAAGATAATTCTTACGTGTGGAACCACCTACTAGTGTATTCCAGTTCACAAAAATTGGTGCGCAAAGACCAGTGCATGCGAACACTGTCCAAACAAACTCCAGATAATTCCTAAAAACAAGGAAATAAAATAATCACATCAAGAAAGTACCACTTAGAGAATAAAATCCACCTTAAATAATGCACTAAATGAGAATAAGATCACTAGAAGAAAAGAGAAGAAAGGAGGAGGTTATGGGAGTAGGGGGTGCGGCCGAGAGGAGGTTCGGGGCAGTCGGCACGTCTGGCCAAAAATGAAGAGGGGGACAACTGATGGAAGATGTAGCCAAGGAGGAGATGGACAGTCTGGAGAGGAGGTCATTTGGAAGGGCATCAGTGCAAGGATTGGTAGAAAAGGAGGAGGGCCCAACGTAGCGTGAGGCTGGTTGGGGTGAGGTATGCGGGTGTGGGGATTGCTGGAGCGAGGTTGGATGGCCGTAGTAGGGGAGTATGGTCGAGGAGGAGGGGAGAAAGCAGTACTTAGGCTTTACGCATGACATAAGGGGTGTCGCGACGGGAGAGGGGAGAGGATTGAGTGAACAGAACCCATAGGGAGAGGAAATAAGGAAGGTGAAATAAGAAAAGGAATAAAGAAAAAAAGAAAAATAATTAAAATTAAAGGAGAGTAAAAATAAAGAGAAGAATGGATAAAAATAATAAATAGATAAATAATAATAATAATAATAAATATATAGAGATGGAAAATAAAAATAAAATAAAACCTAAAAAGAAATTATAACCTAAAATAATAATAATTATAATAACAAAGAAAATAATATATATATATATATATAATAGTTTTATTTTTTTTAGGTTAATTAACCAACAGTGCATCAGGAAGGCCACCTGTTACATTGGTGATGCCAGACGGTTTCGCCTGTGCCCTACCCACGTGTCGAGCATTTCCAAAAGGAATCTCAATTATCAGTGAAAAAGCACATGACTCATGTCAGGATAAGCCCACATTCTAGAAAGAAAATTTTAAAAGTGAAAATAAATTTATGGGTAAAAAAAATAAAAATTAAAAACATACCTTGATATGAAGTATGGGTGTGGAAATTATCTCCACAATAAAAAATTTCTTCCCTTGGAATGTCAACTGGAAACCTGATCAGAGAATAGAAATGGGTACTCTTGCTTGACACATGTCTTCTACTCCTAAATCTCATGCTCATCATTCCCATGCTTCCAAAGAATACGAACCAAATGAATTGACTTTCCACGAAGCACCTTCTCCTGAGAATCCACTATACGCACTGGCTGCTCAAACACTGATATGTCGGGCCCTATCTATAACTCCTCCCCATTAAACACATGTGACAGATTGGGATTGTACTTATTCAGTTGGGAGACAAGGAATACGTTGTGAATTGATGTCAAAAGTGAAGGAAAATCTAGCCTATATTTCACCTTCCAATCCTCTCAATAATCTAGAAAGGCCCAATATACCTCAGTGTCATATTTCCCTACATTCCTAACCAGTGGTGACCTAAGCGAGGGGCCTCCACAAAGAAAACTCTGTCCCCCATGGAAAACACAAGATCTCTACACCTCTGATCTGCATAAGATTTGCGGCGACTCTGAGCTATCAACAAACTCTACCTAATCAACTCGAACTTCTCAGACGTCTCCTGAACAAGGATCTGTCCCAAAAAGTGAGGACTCACCTACCTCATCCCAAAACAAAAGAGACAAACAAGTCTGAACGCATAGAGCCTCAAAGCGTACCATTATAATAGAGTATTGGTTGCTGTTATTATTAGTAAACTCAAGAAGTCCCAAATGGTTATCCCATGACCATCTGAAATCCAACACACATGCGTGAAGCATGTCCCCCAGAATCAGATTCACCTGCTTTGTCTAACCATCCGTCTGAGGATGGTATGTCGTGCTCATCTTAATCTACGACACCAAAGCCTTCTGGTGGCCTCCCCAAAACCAAGATGTAATGCGGGGTCCCTGTCAGAAAAAACTGCTGACGGCACACCGTGAAGTCTGACCACATCATGAACATACAAACGGCCCAACTACTCCACCTTCTCTATATCTCTAATCGGGATAATGTGAGTTGAATTTGTCAAACGATCAATAATTACCCAAATATCATTACTTTTCTGAGGTGTACGAGGCAAGCCAATAATGACGTCCATGGAGACCTCTTCCCACTTCTTGATAGGAATGGGTAATGGCTAATGATGGCCAGATGGTCTCGGATGCTTTTCGTTCACCAGATGACAAGTGTCGCATATCAATACAAAGTCTTCTATGTCCCGTCTCATACCTGGCCACCAGAACAGGCGAAAAACATCATAATACATCTTGGTAACCACAGGATGGACGACCCACTGAGATTGGTGGCTATCCTACATCACCACCTTCTATAGAGACAATCGCACCACTACACGGACCTTGAAGCACAAGATCCTCTCAGGATCTAATGAACAATCAGAAGGAGTCTCCCCATCATGATGAAATTGCATAGATTGCAGAAACAGTTCATCACCGGGATTATCCCACTGGATCAACTCCAGAAGAGCGGGAGCCAACTCAATGCTAACCAAGAAAGTACCTCATGTTTCCTCCCTGCTCTACAAGTGCAGATGGGTGAAGAGCCCCATCAAATTCCACTCATCACTGGACTTCCTCAATGCCTTCACTAGTACATTCTTGCTCATAGATTCGGCCACCACATTACCCTTGCCCTATGTATAGACAATATCAGAGTCAAAAACCAATAGATACTCGATCCAGCGGTGCTGGATCATATTTAGATCCTTCTGAGAGAAAATGTAGGCTAGGATCTTATAGGCAGAATAGACCACAAATTTCTCCCCAATTCTGTAGTGATGACATGTCTTCAGGGTTTGAATCACTTCTACAAACTCCAAGTCATGAGTAAGATAATTCTTCTCATGGGGGTGGAGCTGGAAAGAACTATAAGTCACCACATGGTGATCCTGCATGAGTACACTCCCAAGGTACGTACCTGACACATCAAAATAAACCACATAACCCTTCCCATACTCTTTTAAGATCAGCATAGTTGTGGTGGTAAACCACCACTTCAACTCCTCAAAGGATTCCTTGTTCTATGGGCTCCATTTAATCTTCACCCCTTTCCATGTGAGTGCGGTCAAAGAGGAGGCATGCCGTGAGAAGTCCCGAACAAAACGCCTATAATAACCAACCAGACCAAGAAAACACTTGATCTCAAACACATTCCTTGGATATTCCCATGACATAACTACACTGGTCATCTCGGGATCCACTGAAACTCCTTGTTCTGAGATGATATGCACCAGAAACTTCACTTCCCTAATCCATATTATGCACTTCGAGAGTTTGGAATATAGGAGGTGGTCCCACAACTTTCCCAAAACAATCCATAGGTGATTCTCTTGCTCCTACTCAAATCCATAATAAAAAAAATACGTCGTCCACAAATACAATGACAAATGAGTCGAGAACTAGGTGGAGCACCATATTTTGGAGTTCCATGAAAACTGCCAGAGCATTCATCCATCTGAAAGCCATGAATAGATACTCGAAGTGACCTTACCTTCTTTGGAAAGCCGTCTTTGGATTATCTGCTTATCTCACCCTTAGTTGGAGGTAACCTGACCTCAAGAAAATTTTAGAGAATCACTTTTCCCACTTCAAATGGTCGAAAAAATCATTAATCTGAGGTAAAGGGTAGTTATTCTTAATGGTTACCTTTTTCAATTCCGGTAATCGATAAACAACCAGAGGTTTCCATCAGCCTTCTTCACAAATAAACCTGAGGAGGCCCATAGAGAGATGCTCAGGCGAATGAATCCTTTGGATTCCGAAATGTCCAGTTGTATATTTAATTCCCTCAATTCAGTGGGGGCCACACGATATGAAGGAAGAGACATAGGTTATGTTCCTGGTGCCAACTGAATTGAGAAATCCACGTCCCGCTCTGGGGGTAAGCTTGAAAATTCATCTGGGAAGGCCTCTGGTAACTCATCCACTACATGAGGTAACCCACCCTCAGAATCACCACCACCATCCTCCAGTGAGAGTGACGACAACAGATAATCAAGATTCCCCAACTAAGGGAGTGGAGGTCCCACGGGACTTGATGGAGGATCCCATTATCCTTGAAATAACTGAGGGATCCAATATGGTGCCATAAAACTGACACATCGCCGATAGCAGTCAATATGGGATTGAAAGCACAGCAGCCAATCCATTCCAAGGATCAAATCTAACTGGTCCATATCAAGGACCAAGAAATCCCACTCCATCTCAAATCCTCACATAGAGAGTGCGCACGACGAGCACATAAGACCCTGCTCCATTTTCTTACCCAGCAGTGTTACTGACTCCATTGAAATAGATAAAAGCTCAGATGGAAGACTCAACAAGTTCAAAAGACTGGATGAAATAAAAGAGTCATATGCACTAGTATCAAAAAGTAAGGAAGCTAAAGAAGATGCAATAATAATGGTACCTCAAACAGTCGAAGGTCCTGCAATTCTTCAACGAATGTAAGGCCTAGGCGGAGTGGGACACACAGGTCAGACGTGCCCTGCCTTCCCACACTGATTGAACACTACCAACCTCGTATCAGAATCAATAGATGAGGTCTACCTGAAAGGATGGCCTGAGCTTCCACTCGTCTTCATCCCATAATCATCAGGCTCCCTCTTCTTCTTGAACAAACTACCAATACAAAACCCTGAAAGTGATCTAGAAAACCCTAACATTCCTCTCTGGTCAATCTTGACCATGAAACTAGGATCAACCACCTCGACATATGTTCCCAGATTGAATAAGAAAACATGATTGCAGATTTCTGGTCAAAGGCCATTCTAGAACTTTTGATCATTCAAATATTAACATGAAACAATATCAGGAATGTTCTGCACTAGCTCAGAAAATAGGTTGGCATACTCCATCACTGTCTGATCCCCTTGTGAGAGATCCAAGAACTCCCAGGATCTGGCATAGGCCAGGAACTCGGGACAGTACTACTCGTTGAAGATAGCTTTGAAATCCTTTTAACTCATCTGCTCATGCTTTCCAACCTAAATCACTGATTCCCACCACTTGTGACTGGAACCCTCTAGAAAGAATGAGGCACACTTTACCCTGCCTTCCAATGGTGTTTCAAGGAACTCGAACATACGCTCTATCTTTTCAAGCCATTACTCTAACTCTTGAGGTTCAGAGATACCTCGGAATGAAGGAGGTTTATTCATTAAAAACATTGAGCTTTATCCTTCTTGGATCCATACCCATCTCCTCAAGATGTAATAGGGTCAGGGGAAAATGTCTCCCCCTATCCTAAATCCTGAATAGCTCGGACCATGGCTCCTTCTAATCTCTGATCAAGCGGCCAGGGGGAACTCTCTCCGTCTTCCTCCCATGGGTGATTATAAGCTCTCCAGGGAGGCATCTTTCTACAAAGAGAAACAATCATGAAACAACTTCATCAATACATCATATCCAAATAAAAATAAAATTTTCTACAAGATAAGTAATCCTTAGTAAACCAAATATGCAGGAGTAACATCATGTCCAAAATCTTCTTCCAGCCTGATGTCCACACCTAGTCTGCAGCCTACACGTCCCACCTGGAAGTGAAGTCAAACATTCATCGTAACATTCCATGGAGACTTAGAGTTTGTCACAAGACGTTCCTGCCAGGCACCATAATCGCAACTGGAATTTTGAGCCCCGACAATCCTAGCTCATGTCTAACCAGACACATCCCAGATAAAATAACTAAGACAAAAAACCTTCCTTTGATACAATTTTTTAATGATCTATGTTGGGCAGCCATCCAATAGACGCCCGACCCAGTCTGCAATAAGGCCCGAGGGGCGTTCCTGATCCCCACAGGCTGGAACAAGTGCCTAGGTATCAAAATAATGCTTTGGGAACGATTTAACCGATTACAAAAAACATGCACCAAACATAAAAAAAAGATATACATAACTAAAATTATCAAACAAACATGACCTTACCAAAAACCAAGATTTTAGTTACAAGATCAACACTAAACCCAAACAACTGCAAAACATGGTGGCCAAAAACCTACTCAAAACCCACCGCTGGCTGGAGGACACCACCCTCTCACCATCTCCACAATGCCACGCCAAGGTTTCAGCTAACAACCTAAACGACCACCTAAAAATCCTTACCCTTACCTGCATCAGAAAAAATAAAATCTACGTACACCCAAGGGTGTATGTAGGGTGTGAGCTTATTCTCAATAGGATGTTAGAAATAAGAGGTTCCACATGTAATGATTAACTAACAAAACAATTTCAATTTTAATCCAAGAATAAAAATATTAAAAATCTTAAACATTTTTAAATAAAACATTTTGAAGAATGAACACTTTAATGAAAATAATTTTACAATGAAAAGAAACAATTTTGTTTTTATTACACCACAAAGGATACACCATGTACCGTTGTCAAGTGATATATAATACAAGAGAACCAAAGTGGGAGAGGCCCTATAGGTACAAGCACTTAAGGGACCCTATAACATCATGTCTCGGTGAACCAAGGAATAAGATCCAAAATAGCATACGGTCTTATGCACGAGCAACTAGTAAGGAAACACATCTATAACATAGTTGTATTTAAACGTCACCCATAGTTTTTTAGTGTTGTAAAAATCAAGACAACTGAGTGGAACCGGGAGGAGGCCACTTCTGTAACACTAGCGCACTAGTTTTAGTCCGCCCACCTAATACCCTAGCTTCCCATTTTGTGCTCAAATGTTCCATGTTCACATGCTTGTTAAAGTCAAATGCACAAAACACAAGAGTATTATCTAAATTTTTCGCCACACTATAACACACATAAAAATATATTTGGAAACATTATGCACATCAAATATTTTCCAAAACTCAACCTGTACAGCTGACACAATCAAATAAACAGGTAAAGATTTATTTTTTAAGACTACACTACAATTATGCAACAACATAAAAAAAATTTAACCAGTTTTTTTTTAAACGCGATGCACGGCTCAATGTGTCAAAACCCAAGAAATAAAACCTTGTTATAACCAGACTCATACTAATGCAACAAAAAAACAAAAGCCATAGATCCTGCACATACTAACAAACTAACTGCATAATCTTTAACAAAAAAAAATTCATAGACTCACTACCAGTAGAGAAAGGAACTTTATGTTGAAAACAAAAACCAACTGCCTGTAGTAAAACTAATTAGTAAATTTAATAAACAAATTAAACATGGAACAAAATGGATTTGATAATCCTTATGAACGGAACCACCTACTTTTTTATCGCAGCTTCACAAAAATTGGTGTGCAATGACCACCACACGCTAACATAGTATAAATAAACCAAAAATACTTCCTAAAAACAGGGAAATAAAATAATCTCATCAGGAATTAACCACTTGGAACACAAAATCCTGCTGAAATATTACACCAAAAGAGAAAAATTTCACTAGAAAAAAAGAGAATAAAGTAGGAGGGTACAAGAGAAGGGGGTGTAGCTGAGAAGAGGTGTGGGGTGGTCGGAGCGACTGGGCAGAAACAGAGGGGCAGACTACCGGTGCAAGATCCGACCTAGGAGGAGCCGGCTGGTCCTGCGAGGGGGTTGTACGATAGGTCTTCAGTGCAAGGCTGGGTAGTGAAAGAGGAGGGTGCAGCGCGGTGTGAGGGTGGTCGGGGTGAGGTAGGCGGGTGTGGGGTTGGCCGAAGAGAGGCATGATGACAACAGCAGGGGAGCCCGGTCAAGCAGGAGGGGAGAAGCGACGCATAGGGTTTGCGCAGGACACTAGGGGTGCCGTGACGGGAGAGGGGAGAGGATTGAGTGAATAGTACCAACTGGGAGAGGAAAGAATGAAGGAAGAAAAGAAATTGAAATAAAAAAAATAGAAAAATAAGTAAAAATATAGGAGAGTAAAAAGAAAGATAATAAAGGATAAATATAACAAATAAATAAATAAATAAACAAAAATAATAATTAAACTATTGGGATGGAAAATAAAAATAAAATAAAACCAAAAATGAAATTTTAACCTAAAATAATAATAATAATAATAATAATAATAAAATATATATAACTATAATAATTTTTTTTAGGTTAATTGACCAACTGCGCACCGAGAAAGCCACCCATTATACTGGCGAAGCCACACGGGTTCTCCTGTTCCTTACCCGTGTGTCGAGCATTTCCAAACTAATGCTCAATTATTAGTGCAAAGCACATGTCTCATGTCGGGCTCGGCCCACATTCCAGAAATAAATATTTAAAAAGGAAAATAGAATTATGGGATAAAAAATAAAAATTAAAAACATACCTCGATACGAAGTCCAGGTGTGACAATATTTTTCCTACTTCTGATCTTATAAAGAGAAACACCACTTCACCCTAATATTTATGGGTATCCTTACACATAGTACAAGGAAACCAAAAACTCAACTAGACCATTCATAGAATTGTGATAGTTATCTTCTATAACATAAACACTCCCTATCCCTATCTATGGATCTCAATGAAACATCAAAAACACACCTCCCCTCATTATCACATAATCCAAAAGAACATGATATAATACTCCAAATCTCATGTATAAAAAATTCCTTCACTAAATTATAGAACTCATACACCATTTTCCTATGGGTTCTATAGAGTCATCATCTGTTTAGCTTCAGCCATTGAAATTTATACACTAATCTAGGCTCGGTGCACCCATTGAACATGTGTCATTCACCTATTTAAAGTGAAGGAGTCAACTAGCATAATTTCAGATGTCCCATAGTGATGGTTTTCTATATTTATATATTTTTTTTCCAATCATAGTATCTGAATGATTTACTACTAGTTCTTCCAAATCATAACTAGAAAAAAAATCACAGTATAACATCCAATCTCTCAATAAAGAATGTTTTTCATTGTTTATGCATAATAATATCTAATTCAAAAACTATAATCATTTTTTCACCATAATCCAAAAACATATTTTTGTTCACCCTTGTAGTGCTTACATGGTTCTACATTATGATACTTCCAATAATATATGAATTATTCACTAAAATTACTTTCATACTTTTTGAAAATTATATTTTCTGAATTCCTCCAATGAATTCTAACCCAAGAAATTAGGACTATTTTTTCATTTGATTCATATTAAATATCTTATAAATGATGATTCCATGCGTTATGTACATGGGTGGACTCCATTTATAACTATTATTTAGATGGTTATTCCACAATTCTTCAAAAATATCCATGAGATATCTAGTACAGAAACCACCTGGGATAATGTATATTAAAATCTCCAATAGGAATTATATCTTCTGTAATGCCGTATATCATCAGATTATGAGCAATAACTAAAACAATAAGTTAAATTGTAATCCTAATTTCATTGTGAAACCAGGAATTGAATTTTTCTATTTTATCAGAGGTATTATAGTTTTTTACTAAACCAATAATAGGATAAACGCCATCACACGAGTCATTAAATTGCTATGAAAACTATTAAAATAAAATTCCTAGATATTTGAACAACCAACATCTCAATCAAAACCAATTTTACATTGAATAAATTTTTTTTGTGGAATTTTACATATTCATGTTTTATCCTAGTCGTAGTTCACTTTTTAGTTGGCATTGATAATGAGAGATCAAACATCTTCCCTAATTGTAAACATTTTATTATTTATAGAAAATACCACCCCACACATAATAGAACATTCTTGATCTGCATGAAAATCCACATGCCTTCAACAAACCCAAATATATTATTACATTATTTATAAAACCCACAATCCAAAAACATCGTAATATATTATTTTGATTGAATATATCCCACATGGATCCCCAAAATGCTTCCATCCTTCTCAAATAGGTGTAAAAATGAAATACCAAACACCTTCTAATTTTTCATATTGAGTATTTCTAAACTATATGAAAATATATCTAGCATCCATTTAATGGGAATACCTAACCTCAATGTATATAAGAGATAATTATTTTTTACATGATTATTCATTTATTATCACATTAAAACACACCCTAGAACTTATAGGATATGCGTATTGGAAATGATAAAAACAATCAACATATTTTACAACATTACGTCAATATCCTCTATAAACATGCCTCCCAAATGATATACCTATAAGCATATCATACATTATATTCTTAATCACAAATTTTTGAAATGAAGACATGAAAAGGGGGTGGTGAAAAGATCATTAGGGGATGAATATATGTGATATCACTGAAAGATCCGGAGTGATCATAATTATTTCATAGAAATAATAGAACATAGTAATGGTACATGAAAATAACATAATCAAATCATACCTGGTAATACATTGAAAATAAATCACGAATCATAACCTAAAACTATGGTTATAAGATATTTTATGAATTTTAAGAGTGTATATACTTGACTCATTAATCATGTATCATGAAAACATTGAATATGTGATTTGCCTCATATTATAATGTGTCACCAACAATGTTATAGACACCATATCCCATGTCATTGTTAACTAATAGAAAATATATATCATAATGGACTAGGATAACAATATATCCATAACATAGTTGTCTTGGGATAACCACAAGCTCCCAATAACTTTTTTCAATTGGGATAACCACAAATATCCTATCATAATATCATAATTTATAAAAATTTTACCAATTATTTTGAGAGAATTAAAAGAACCAACTATAACATAATGATAAAATGTACATTTGTGTTCCGATTGAAAATGATAACATTCATAATACTATAATATAATAATTAAACGATTATATATAAATGGGTTTTATAATGATTTAAACAAAATATGATCCCAATTCATCTATTGAAATGTAGTATATGGTATCACTAATGTATATCCCCAATGAATAATAAGCAGAAGTAATGTTTATTAATATTTATGAAAAAATATTTATAATAAAATCATAAAATTAATTTGAAAAATTGAATAAACCATTATAATTCTAAAAAATTTTATATTAAATGAAATAATCTACAAAACAATGAAAATTGAAATTAATTAAAAAACCATGAAAAAAGTGAAATTGGATCTTTAAAGAAAAGTTATGTAGGCATAGGGGAGAATTTCCATTTGGAAAATAATAATAAATTATTCATAACCAGACATTTTAACGAAATTACAAGGAATTATGAAATTCCTCAGTATTAAGTATTTAAATGCAATTATTTTTTTCGTTATTATAAAAGCAAAGTATAATAAAAAATTACACCAAGAAATAATATAAGTGTTTAAAATTAAAATTATAAAAATATATCAAATATGAACATGGTGGAGATATATTATGAACAAAAAATTAGATAAATCATTAACTCAATTAAGAAGATTCTTTTCAATTATACTGTTAGATAAGGCATGTGAAATAGTAAAAAGGCATAAAAATTACATAAATAAATGAAGTTGAAAAAAATATATATTTTTTTGGATAAAAAACATTTTTTACATAATTAATAATTTACCCCTAAAAATTATTGATTTGAAGTTTTGATTTTAAATGAAACCCATACATCAGACCTCCACATAGTTTGAGATGTTATAACACCATCTATAATAAATTTTAGTTTAATATTAATATCAATATAAACATTTTTAATATTTAAATTTCATAATACCACTCATTGAAAATTTTGTATTATCCATATATTAATTTTGTATTGTTGAAACTAATATTCTACCATAAATTTTCCTTTTTACCACATATGATTCAGTTTGATGGTCTCAGTTATTACAAAACAATTACATGTTAATCATTTATAAGATATTATTTATGATTTAATATCTGGTTTTTATAAATTTTTATATTCCCATTATCATTTCATGTATCCTAGGGGGATTACATGCATAATAGCATTTAATATTCAAATTTTTAGTCATTATTAAATAAATAAAATAATTGAATTATTTATTGATTCTATTTTTTAGTAATATATATATATATATATATTTTTGATAAAATATAAAATTATTGATTATTTCACTATATTAATGGTATTTATGATTTCATATTCATTTATTTGGCAAAAATTATTACATAGTTGAAGTAGGTGAAAAAACCAACCCAAATAAGGACACATTATATCAACCAAATGAGTAACATCATGTTATTAAAATTTGTGTCCGAATAATGTTTTTATTATCCTATAAAATACCACATAATGTATGGGTAGTGGAAAACCCATTACATAGCCCATAGGCCAAATCTCAAGATTCCCAATAAGATTTCCTCAAGGCCCAGTGCAACTTCATGCCTTCATCATCCTGCATGTTTAATGCCTATGTAAATTTCTTCCAGCATTATGCCTGCATCACCACATACCCATAAGACGCATAAATTTCCACCTAAAATGTAAATCTGCTAAGGGTCCTTCTAGGATTCTAGGCCTAGCCTTTTTGATACAATATTATGGGGTTTACCACTTAAGTGCCACCCAAACTGCAAAAACATGTTATTGTATAGTAAAATATAAATTTTAAAAGGATTAATAATTTGTTTAAAATTTTATTAAATAAGTATATCCTATTTTATTATATTTTATAGGATGAAAATGAAGAATTATGATTACAGATAGGATAACACATATATTGAAGACTTGAAACTTATCTCAAAGTGACACTTGGGAATGATAGATTTGGAACATCACATGACTGGGGGTTTAAACACATTATATAGGTTTGGTAGAGTTATAATTTAAGCTACAATTTAAGATAAATTCAATGGAATGATGTGTTTTATGGTAGTTATAGGATTGGTCCTTATATATATATGATATGTGGTGTTTTTTAAAAACATTTTCCTAAAATAAATGATATATAATTTTCAAGGAAAAATGGTACAAAGTGGAAAAAATTGAACCTAAAATGTTGAAATTTTTATAAAAATCCCATCTAAAAAAATGTCGACAACTTGTTACGATATTTTCTAATATTGTCCCATAATATAACTCATTTAACTCATCTTATACATTATCGCAGTTTCAAAACAAATCCATGGTAACTTATTTTTTTCATAAATTGACTTAATTTTCATAATTGAAAACGATGATTCCAAATAAAAATGAAATTTAATCAATTAAATTTCATTAGTAGACAATGATTCAAATCAATATTAGTAAAAAAATCCTTAAAACAATATTTAATGAGAGGTTACTTTAAGAAAAAAATTATTCCATACACATTCAATATCCAATAATTAACATTAAATGATTGGTATGTTTTTAAATGTATATAAACAATTAATTTCATTAAAATAATACATTAGAAAAGATAAATTTATATTTTGTGAAAAAATATATATAATATATAATAAAAATATGTTTCGAACCAAAAAAAATCAATCATGAATAATGAAATTTGTATTCATTATATTTACTTAATTATTTATTGAATGATTTTAATTTAATTTAACAACCATTCCATTAATTTTATCAATATGTTTAATTGATATCATTATATACAAGAAATAATTAAAAAACATAATTCATTTTAATATTAACTCTTGAATTAAGGGTATTTTTCTAAGTGAAATAGATCCGTTTAATTTAATAAAAACATATTTTATTAATTATGATTCATTTTAAAAAAATTAATGTATTTATTTTTTAATTTTGATATTCATCCAGAATAAATCATTTTGTCACTTTAGTTCAGTGTTTCATGAATTACATCCCATGAAGTTAACTATTCTTCTTTAAAAATAAATATATAAAATCTTGTGATGTCAAATTTTACCCCCTTAAAATAAAATCTCCTCCTAAATATAATTAATTTAATGAAAAAATGGTGTTACTCCGATCTCATTACATCTTCGGGATCCCATATTACTTCATAAAATATATGATTCCTCCAGAAAACATTAACCATGAGATTTTCCATATTCCATATTAATTTATATATATTATCTCTGATTTCTATTGGTTCTTCTGTGTTATATAGGTAATGCTCAATTTTTATTTCATATGAGATTAGTTTAGTTTAATGTTCATTTATTTAGCTCCACAAAAGTTATACATAGTCCACAGTATGATATTGGGTGAGTTTTAGTGGAAGTGAAAGATAAAAAAATTTCTATCACTAATGATTCAAGATTTATAGAGGCCAATATATACAACCCTAAATGTTTTTTATCCTAATTTTTATAAACCAATTCTATAGTGATAATTTAAGGGTAACTTATTCTTTATCTTATTATTAAAAATATCACTAAGGTATACCATTATAGCTCTCTTAATAACATTGAGTGATTTTATTATGTCAATTTCATGATTGAATATTCTCTAACATTCCTTGATAGTGAATATTTCTGAACAACAAACACTCTACAAATTCATCCTTTCATGTTGTGGTACTCTTCCCATTCCCATATATATCCTTGTATGGATCTATTGGAATGATAGAAAGAAAGTATTTTTTCTCAATACATTAAAATGGGAGGTTTTTTATCCCAATATTCTATGAAATAAACTAAATATGATTTTATAATTTCTTTTATAGTCTCAATGGTCCTTTAATGATTACCATTAGTCTACAGATGATATACTGTGATAGATCATAGCAACATAACTAATTATTATTGAATAATTCTCATGATCATTATGATAATCTTATGATCTCAATCATATAAAATTAAATTTTTACTATATAAAGAGTCACTACCTCATTTATTCACATCATGTCATTTTGATCTAGTGAGAAATCACCTTGAATAAAAATGAAATGTTTTGACTTTATAAGGTGGTCAAATATTACCCAATTGGAATTATGACATCAAATGTATATAAAAGATAAAAAATAAAATCTATTGTGTTGATTTCCCATTTTTATAAAGGTATGGGAAATGGTTTTACCTTCCCCTGACATGTATAACATTCAACCACAACAATTCTTTATACTAGGAATTAAGGCACATACTCTATGATCACCATTGTAATTTTTTCCCATCATAAATTATTCTTGAGATGTCTATACATTATTTATATTTGAGTATCGATATAGAATAATGATATATATATATGATCAAAGAACAACATTAATTTCAATATTTATGGAAATCATAGTAATTTAAAAAATTTATTAATTCTATAATTTTTAATGTTGAAATATTTAATATTTGTAAACATTACCTGTAGCTCCATATCATACTTTTATTCCTCCCTGATATTTATACAAATTTATTTATTACAAATAAATTGGATATGGTATGATTAACCTCTTACATTATGATTTTATGAATATATTTTTTAAATGTATGTGTATTTAATCTCTTTAAATCATTATCATGGATAAGGCAGTATGACACTTTCTAATTAGAGCATCATCCACCCTTTTTCACGATCCCCAAGTGGTAATTTATTAAGTTTCCATAGTGATTTATGAAATGAAATCATCTCTTTCAACACATGTTTAACTCCTTCAATACTAATATATATATTTTAATATCATAAGATCATTATATATCACAATTTTCACTCTATATATAATTCATTTATATCATTTACATAAATGTTACCACTACTAGATCTATATCATGTGTTTAAAATTTTTTTCTCAAGATTCAGTAATTTAAATGAGGCATACACTACTATTATTTCATTTTGTACGAGACACATATAAATTTATTCTCTAATACATCAAATTATATCACAACCCATAATCCATTATAGGGACGTGTGATTATAGGTGTAAAAAATAACATTATATTAATACTGTTGAAAATTTATTCACATTCATTTATCCAAAATGACATAAATTATTTCAGAGTAATCGTGGTTAATTATTTTTAATTTCATAATGAATTTATCACAAATTATTAATTGTATGTCATGAATATAATAAAAATATGGATATATATTATAGTGGTATGTTTGGGAAATTATATAATTACTTCTATCATTTAATGATAAAAAATTATAAACATTACCATGATTATATGACCAAAGTATGATATTTATTTAGCATCAAGTTACGCATGGAAAATTGGAAATACAATATCTACTTTCTGAAGGTTATTAGCATGAACCATAAATTATCACCATGATCTTCCTTACACATGGGATATAAGAGAATATTATTAATAAAAACTGCTAAAAATTTACCAAAGAGTTATCTACATTAACTATTTATCATATCTATAAAGACAGTGAGGGTATTTATAAAAATGAATATAATCAAACTAAATTTATATTTTCAATATATTATATTAATGATTATCTCAGGTATATCCTCTAGTTTCACCAAACATTAATAATATATAGATATAATATCAATCATTGATAAGTATTAAGATATTAAATATTTTTGAGAAAGTTATTAATACATGGATAAGGATACTTGTTCCTCATTTTGATATTGTTGAGTTATTGGTAATCCACATAAATACAAATTGATTCATCATTTTTGTTGACTAGTTCACCTCATGGTGAATCCCATGGGAATATAAAAACATTAAAATGATACTCTTAGAACATAGTTTTCAGTTATTCTAATTTATAAAATAGAATTCTATATGGATCCTTTTATATTAGCATATATATACGCATGAATTCAATTGAAAACTCAACCTCACGATCTAGTGGATGACTAAAAATATATTCTATAAAAACATTAAAATATTCCATTATTATATTCATCATTGATATTTTGTTCTTCTATAACTATTTAATATATGTATCTGTCATTTCTAGGAATCAATACCCGTACAAGGGTAATAACATCTAGAAGTTTTATGTTGTGATAATTTCATAAATAGACAATCATGGCTAGATTCTAAATATAAAATGTGATTTCCTTATCTCAATAATTGATATTTGATCTATTTATAGAGAGATATTAATTTCCAAAAATCATATTATTTTTTTCTAATGTTTGAATAATATGTTTTTTAGGAATAACATTCCAAAAAACATCAACAAGGATGAGTTGTATACTTGAGAAAAAATAATTGCACAATTGATATTTTTCATGGATAAAAAATTCACCATTACAGTTCTAATATGAATATATTTGAATAATTTCAAGTCCTAAATTTCTAGTTTGATCAAGATCCATAATATATATTGGAATTTATTATATGGAAGATATTTTTACCTTTTACTTCTTTTTTTTCAATACCCACTTTGATAGTTTTTATTTAATAGAAATTAACTTTATAAATTATTTTTGGAGGTTATTGATGTCAATTCATTTCATTAAACCTAATTTTGGATCATTTTATTATATAATTTACATATTCCCAACATTGAGTGGTCAACAAGATAGATATTTCTCTACACCCATTTTAGTGGATATTTTCATCATATATCACTGGCATTCAGGTTCAAGATATATTTTCCTTCCACGTTTTAAGTATTTACTAATTTAATTGAAAGAATTTACCCTTGATTTTTCTAATATTTGTTTCCAAGAAAGTTGAAATACTATCTTCCCTAATTATATTTTATTAGTTGAGTTTCCAGGAAACTCTATTTTTCACTTATTATCATTAAAAACATGGTAGTAATTGGAGTCTACAAATTCCTTTTCTCACATGATAACACATAAAAAGAATTCAATATAGGTACCAAATTAATATATTCATAATGATCTTTGGATGCATGGTTTTTTTATCTAATAAATGATTTACATTTCATTTGGGGTCATAAATAAAACAATATGCACATTTTTAATGTATTGTGATGATTTCTCCATCTGTACTAATTAATTTATATTTCATTTTTGTATCTAGAAACTTCGTCTTCATTTTAGTTTTATATGTTCATGGAAAATAAATGTTGAAAAATTTATTTTAAAAATTTATTGATTTCTTAGAGTTTTTTTAAATCATTCCCCATGTTATTGATAAGGTTCCACCATTAATACACCAACTATTAAATAAATAAATGAAAAAGGTAATATTTTCTCTCATCAATCTTTAGAGAAAAATTAAATAAAATTTCCATTGCATTGAACAAAAAATCAGTAGTTAGTGTGTCAAAAGCCTCGCCAATGGATGGTGGAATTTTCCACATGATGGACACAGTAGTTAGTTTTTACATATATTATGTGCACAAGGTTCAAATTAGTTTTCATATATTCAAAGAGATTTGTTGTAATTACCATGGGATGTTTCACCCCATCACCTATCCTGTTTGGATTCTCATTAGAGAAATTATTTCATTTTACATGAGAGTCATTTTTAACACAATTTCTCCCAATTCTGGAAATTGAAATGAAAAAAAGGTTAGTGTGACTATAAAGTAAGAATTATAAATTAATAAAATTATATAATAAAGAAAAATTATATTATGATACCATAATGTTTTATATATTCATTTCAAAATATTAAATGTTAGTTTTATCATAAAGAACTCTTTGTTTAAATTTTTTTGTTTTAAGTTCCATCCATTTATTTTTCAGAACAGAAAAACTTAAATTAACTAGTACCCACTCTCCTGACTAATGATAAAACTCAATCATAACAAAAATACATAATGAATTAATTTAAATAATTATTCATTACATATCACATTAAACACACCCCAAATCCTTTAGTATTAGTCACATTTCATACTACATACACAATAAACATATTTTACAACCATACATCTGAATCTACTAAAAATATAAGTCCCATATAATAACCATATATAAAGTACCCCAAAACACATGAGAGGGAAGAGATAAATTATGATTTAAAACTTTTATTTGCAATGAGACATATCTTGTTCCAATGTTGCTAGGAACTAGTTAAACTTATCTCATGGAAACCTGTAAAATTAAAAAAAAACATAAGAAAAGAGATAAAAAACATTACATTGTTTAAAAATATTGGATATTACAAGGGGGATACACTGAAAGTGTGTCGGTTGTACCAAAATCCACCACACGTCACAAGTTGTGGAAAAAAATTGTAGTCATAATCACTTTTTCCGAGACACACATTCATTAAAAGATGTAAGGGATAACCCACATCGTCCATTCGAAAACATCAGTTGATTCCCCATAGCACACTAATTTGGGAGAATCCTTACTAATTTTATCAACATAAAGTTCCCATAAATAGAATGTAATTCATGACTTTCTCTATGACTATCATGAGACTCTGCATGCACCATATTCCTTAAATTATAAACATGAAATCACTGATCAATCAGACCTGATATTCATAACTTGAATGATGGTCGACAGGGCTATTTCAAACAACACATATTCTTAAGATCCAAAGCTATTTTTTGATATTTTCTAATAGCCACTTTTAAGGGTAAGTGGTAACCAAACATCACAAGATTCAAAAGACTCAATAAAAAAGACACACCACATTCTAATAAAAACAACTTCCCACTTCTTCAAAACCAAAGCTCCGGGCCACGAGGTTCCAATTCAAATTTCAAATTCATATAGCTATTTTTGGACCACGTGCCAACCATATCATTTGGGTTGAACCAAGATCCACCTCGAGCAGCGTAATACGCTAACTTACATTGATTTGATCCGACAGAAATCCAACATCCAATCACCTAGTCATCACCACTCCTCGTAAACACCACCCTCAACGACGCTGCTGTCTTCACCGGAGTATCATTCACCATCTTCGTCATCCACCGCTGGAAGCACCATCCTCACATCACCAGCCAGGCTCTGTCCCCGTCTGTGCGTCAACACACCACCACCAAAGACTTCAACCTTCGTGACTCATCGCCACTGGCCACCCACCAACGCCACCGACTTCAATATCACACAATCAAAAACTTCAAATAATAGACTACCATCATCATCGTTCGAGCACCATCATCGCCATGACCAAGCCGGATGTGCCTCTCGGAGGCCACTGACCGCTCGAGCATCACATCCCAAACCCTCCATGAAGACCGCCACACCATACCGACATGGAATGACGTGTTGGACTAGGATGGCAGAGCAGAGTTTGAGCGGAAGAAAGCCTCATCAGAGGACAATGCCAGGGACACAATGCCAGTGACCACCATCCAAACTTCAGATGTCAAAGACCATCTACCCACCGTAAAACATCCTCACGTTGCCCTCTTCTTCCAATCGGCACCGTGCCAAAAAGAAAAACATGAGCTGATTTTCAGAGAAAACACAATTCTACTGCATCCCTCCTTGAATCAATGCCTCTTTCCATTAGGAACAACATTCGGCAGAAAAACAACATAACAAAACACACCAAAAACATCTGAATAAACCAGAGAAAACCAGAACAAAGGGTATAGAATCCAGAATCACAGTGTAAGATAACCCCATATAGAAACACCAAAACTGCAGAAGAAGGAAAAGAAATCCAACAGACAAGAAGCACAAGCAAGAAAGGCATAAAGATCTCCGCCGGCCCCCCTCCAACACCATCCCAAGCGGTCCCAACACCCTCATCGATCTCAACAATGTGGGGTCAATCCCGATGTGTTGAAAAACAAGGAATGTGGAGAGGAAGAACACTGAACACCCTCTCCATCGCCGACCCAAACCGCCCGAATCGCCTGCACATAGACCCAAATACGGACGTCTGATGCGCAGGGTAAGGCGGAAAGAGGGGAGGAGGATGGCAGACGAAAGTCCACCGACATATATTCTTAAGAGCATGTTGTAGGTTTTCCATGAAATTTATCTTCTGAACAACTCTTTATCTTTCACATAACTACACCACAAATTTGATAGTCATTATAGAAAAATAAATCTTTTTTCATGCAGAATTATCTTTACGCAAGTACTATGGGTGAAAATTTATTATGTGGTAAAGATAAAAAATCTAGTTTTGAAATGATATATGTTTTCAAATGTGGTTTATGCATATTTATATACCAGGATAACCCTTTACGTGTGTTCTTTTCATCCCAACCCCCATACAAGTAATCATAAATTTGACATTTTATATGGCATGTACGAGTTGTTCATGCATACCATTCCTTTTTCATATTTTTAATTGATTAACCCAAAAAAACATCTTTTAAGAAAATAAATTTTGACATCTCATTAGGCAAGTAATATTATTCCACAAAAATAATAATATTATATATGACTATTTACTTTTTGGTGTTTTATGAGAAAATCCCGAAACAAACCTTCCACACATCATTCACTTACTCCTTTATCCATTTCTGAAACTATAATGTCTTGAAAATTATGAATATTGTTTTTAAATTATATGTATTTATATTGAGAACGTGAAATCTAACGGTGATCGATTTCGAGGCCTAGAGTGCCTGGAATGATCTGTCGAAATTCTGTTAAGCTTTAATTAGTGTGCATAATCATTTTTCCAGAAAAAGTGTGATGAATATTAAAAGGTTACTTGAATAAGAAATATGAGGGAACCATTATGCTCAGGATGGCAGGTTTACCCTAGACGCGACTTTAGTTTAGTTGGAACGGGCCTACAGTGAGAAAACCTGAAAATGGAATAATTGTAAATAAAATAATAAAATAATGTTATTTTATTGTTCAAATGATAATAAATCACAAATGATAACTCAGATAAAAAATCTGATACCTCTGCTGGACTCATGAGGGTATGCTTTCTTTAGGAAGATACTAACATTGGCTGGTGCAGGCCACCAGTTGATGTTCGTGTTTGGCAATAAATAAAATAATTAAGTGGAAATTATTTTATTGTAAATTCCATACCTTTTAAGTGGTAACTTGGATTGGAAATCTAAGAGTCTGGTTGGGTTTTCTGGGGCGTGTTTACTTAGGTAGACCCTAACCTCGACCGACGTGGGTTGAGGGTGACTGTTAATAATTTTCTGAACATTTGTTCCAGTAAGTTTAGTAGACGCATGAGAAGCATTTTGTATCTTTTGAATTGGTGTTCAGAATTGAAATATGAGGACACCATTGACCTCACAATGCATATATTAGCTTCTGAATACCTTCACCTCAACAACAGTAAGTCGAGGGTAGATTTTAGTTTTTCATATTCTTTTGGGAGGGTTGGACAAATAATAAAATAAAATAATTAACATTTATTTTATTTTTAAAACCACCCATTTGAATCATAATGGTTGGTACCCCAGGAGGGTGGTAATGAATTTAATGCTAGGCATTAAATTCCCGGTTACACAAAATTTGTCACCACTTTTCTCTTAAATTAATTAGATACATTAATTTTGAATTTATAACCAAACTGTTTAAAAATAGTTATTTTATTATCTCTTATTGAGTGTTGTTTTCTCGTTGGAAAAAGGGAGAGGAGGCCAAGGATGGAGAATCCTATAATAAAGAAACCCCCCTCCCCAAATAATAATGAGAATGATTCACCATCTCAGATCGGGAGGGTGGTACTGGAGCAAAGAATGCTGACGTCACCCACATCAACTCCTTCCTCGAGACATCTTCAACGAACTTTAAGGCAGGGGTTTTAATATGAAGAATGATTAAATGTTTTTTTATCATATTCTTTATTCACAATGATGATGGAAAAATGAACATGGCCATCTTTCAGCACTTATATATTGCCCCTTTTCTTTTATTCTCTGTGCGTTCTTCACGGGTTCTTCGACACCAAATAATTAATGATGCTGAAAACAAAATTTCTATTTGAGAGAGACATATAGACATAGAGATCATGACCTGAGGATCGTGAAAATGTGAAAATCATAATATTCAATCATGGGAAGAAGTTTCGATGGATTGCAAAAGAAGGCGGCAGCTGGAACCCGGCCAGCCGTGTGGAAGTAGGTCGATTCGTGTCTGTACCTCTGAAAGAGGAGGTCATGGCCCGTCATCTGAAGTGGAGTTGGGGGCTTCCGGCACACTGGTCGGCCATGAGGAGAAGCATCAATATGCGGCCGCGCAGTGGGAGTAGGAGGTCATGCCCGTTTGGCCACAGCGGAGGCCAGAGGGTGGCCGGATCCCGGTCAGCCACAGGTGGGCAACGGCGCCGTCGTGCTGCTAGAAGGACGACTGGCTGGGAACCTGGACGGCTGTATCCTATGGAGTGGGACCACCGAGCTGTCCCTCTTGCCAGCTGTGCGACCCATCGGTCCACTGGACCGTTCTTGGAAACCGGAGGTTGGAGGGGGGGGCTCCCCCTGGGTGTCGGCTTGGGCAGACCCCACACCTAGCCAGGTCAGTCGCCCCAATGGGCCAGGCCATCCCTGGCTGAGGCCAACCAGACTGGCCCAGGCCTCGTTGGGCCTGGTCGGTCCGACTGGGTCACACTGAACTCAATCCCAATTAGACCTAGACACACCTTTATGGCCGTAACATGAGAATTGAGCATCCTTTTGACGAACCGTCTACGGTACCAGAACTCTTGTATTAAGATGGTACTTTTGGTAGACTCCCCTTGAGTTTTGGATAATGTTTATGTACATCATTCTTTGATCAAACCCTGAATCGAACCGGGCCCTCATAATGGAAAATCTAATAACCTACAGACTGGGAGTCTGATTGATGCACCGTCTATCGCATTCGAACCCTTATAACATTAAGGTCCTTTTGGTTAGTCCTTTTTGGATCTTAGGGGTGGTTGATGTATGACCAATATCTTGGGGGTTAGATTCTATGGAACTCGAGCGCACCGGGTGCAAGGAATCCAGTGGCTAGTGGATGGACGAAGGTTGGAGAAAGATCCTACGGAGGTTAGTTACCTATCGACTCTAGGCGGGTCAGATCCTGTGTGGGTCATTGTGGGGTTAGTACCTGTCGATCCAGTGTGGGTCAGTGCTCATCGATCCTATCTGCGTCAGCACATACCGATCCTATGTGGGTCAGCTCCTGTGTGGGTCAGTAGAGGTTTCTACGAATCGATCCTATGTGGGTCAAACTCCATATAGACAACATTAGTGCCTCTTGACAGAATAAGATGATATAGCTTAAAAACTTATCATATATACTTCTATACATCACTAATACCTATTTTGAGATGAGACGCTTTTGGAAATATGTGTTTTACCTTCGTGGTACAATCTTCATGGGGATACATGTGTGGTACTTTTACCTTTGTGGTAATATCTTCTTGGTTGTACCTCTATGGTAGTTTTACCTTAGTGGTACTATCTTCTTAGTGATACATGTGTTGTACTTTTACCTTCGTGGTACTATCATAATGTGGATACTGGTGTGGTAATTTTACCTTCATGGTACTATCTTCTTAGTGATACCCATGTGGTACTTTTACCATCATGGTGTAACCTTCGTAGTGTTACATGTTTGGTACTATTACCTTTATGGTGTTACCTTCATTGCGTTACCTTTTTGGTATTCTTTCCTCATGTATGAGATGTGTATATAGTGATAACATTGGTATATTTATGGGCATATACCTAAATATAGTTGATGTCTATTGCTTCATGCTTTGAGATTGAGTTCCTGCTTTGTGGTATTTCCATTGTGGAACTCTAGGAGTCCTACGGGGGTCTTGGGGTCCCTACCGAGTATTGTTATACTCACCCCTGCATGGGCTTCTCCCACACCTTGTAGTGTATTGTAAAGATGACAAACAACATTGATCGAGGTTGATGGAGCCAAGGCTGGACAGTTCTCGGAGGTGCTCCATTTGGCATGATGTGATGCGGAGGAGACGGAAGGTAGATTAGTGATGTGGAGGCGATCTGTACCTACCCTTTAGGTTGGATTCTCGGAGGATTACCCAGTCACTTTTTTCCATTTTCAGTTGTATTGTTCTTTCATTTGTACTTGTACTCGTACAGTTGGGCTTGAATTTTGTCCCCATTTACTTTCATCACACTTTTACTATAGTATTTTACTTCAATTTTGCTTATTATTATGTTCTGGGACCATGTGTTTTTACAGGTTAAAGGAAATGAATTTCCATTTTAGGGAATATGCCTTTCGGTGCTAGTCACCAGCCCCTCGTCTATGGAAGGCGAGCTTGGGGTAGTCACGGCAGAGGCCCTGGGGGAAGGGTCCTGACAAAGTGGTATCAAAGGTGTTCGATTATACCTATGAACTAAGACCGTGATCATTTCTATGAATCAATTGTGTTAAGTGTTATGGATGTGGTTTTTAGTTTAGGGAGTCCAGTGTTGGCGCGGAGGCCGACGTATCCATACACCGGGACCCTGAATTCTGATTTGCAACTCAATGCACGAAAAAACTGATTGCGTGTGTTTTTGAAAAGTTTTTCTTTTGATTTATTTGGAGTCATCTCACCAGGTATATCTAAATGAACATGGCGCACCTGTTAATTATTAGGATCTTCCACGTAGACAGTCCGGAAGGATTCCCGATAGAGTACACGATAAAGGCCCTCCGAGAAACAAGGCCTCGGTGTAGGGCCATCTTACAACATTAGCACCTTCGAGTGGTGTACTAGCGGCACGACTACCCATTGGATGAGTGTTGCCACCATCCCCACCAGTAGAGGATTTTTTCCGACATGGTGCATTGCACGAGTTCCAGTGACATAGTCCTTTGAGGTTTCGAGGCGAGTAAAATTCTCATGCAGTTGAGGGTTGGCTAGAGGTTGTGGCTATAGTTTTCGGCCTAGTTGAGACACTGGTAGAGCATATGGGTATCCAAGATGCTAGTCATTTCCAGTACATGACCATGAGGATGGTCCGCAGGATAATGAGGCTTCGCTGCATGGACCGTTACCCAATATGGTACCTTCAGGTAGTGTTCAAGCTATATCACTACACATTGGTCAGCAGTTACAACCAGCGGTACCAGTAGAGGACACATGTAGGCTTAGTGCCTTACACGTGTTTCAGCATCAGATACCCCTCAGGTTCCGAGATGAGCCCGACTCACATGCGGATGGGGAATATCTTGAGGTGGTGGCTAATAGTTCTCTAGATCTTCTACATCTTTGGCTGGATGACAGATCAATAGTTGAGTATTCATAGAGAAGTACCAACTATTCCAGGTACTCAATGAATATGACATGATCAGTGCTTCAGGGCTCCGAAAAACGAGCGTGGTGTGATTAAGGACATCTGATCCAACACTATTTTTATATGAATTCCTACCTATGTAAGGGTTAAAGAGTAAACCTTTTTGGTTGAATGTTCTTTGGCTGAGAGGATACCTCCCCTGAATGTTAGTAATGGGAAAGTAGGAATTTGGTGCCAGTCTCAGAGAATTTGGTGTGTAAAAATGTTTCAGGAAGATTATGTGTTAGAGATAGATGAATCTGAAGGGCTAAAAACATGTAAGCAGTTCTAGGATATCAGCATGAGTTGGTTTACTTTTTTACATTTTACAACCACCCCCCTTTGTGGTCCCCACCAGGCTCAGGGAGCTAGAGGACAGGGGAAGGGAGTAGCTATATATTGTCAAGAAGTGTGACCCAAGGGATCTAGGAATGATTCTATGAACGGTCTGTGGATTATACTAGTTACTGTATTAATAAACATATGTAAAAATCATTAATTCCATCCATGAATATTTTCCAAGACCTAGAGTTTCTGGTTAAGTTGTTGACTTGACCCTCATGTCTGGAAATACCTTTGGGAGGAGACTCGATAATCTCACTTATGCTGACTAGGTGATTTGACCCACGAGGAGAGTTTTTCAAATTGAACCTCTTGGCGGAAGTGTCGAAGCCTTATGATGTTAGTTTGGGTATGGGATGGACATCCACAATTCATTCTCAGATCGACTGTATTAGAAAAAAAACTGTTGTGGTTTATCTACAACGTGGAAATGGGGTTTTCCATGGTTGAAAAAAAGGAATCCCAAGAAGCACTGGAAAAACTCATGCATATGAGGGTGTAGCTGATCACACTTGAGTCAACCAGACATATCCTCGTGGCTACAGGAGTTTTCATTTTTCAGTTTCAAACAAGAGTGGTAGAGCATGCTGACATCTTTTCAAAAGATATTTCCAAGATTACCTACCTAAAGGTAGAGGGACACCAACTTTGGCTAGGTAATACCAGAGATTTTTACCCGACATCTCTAGGGTATCGACACCGTAGTCAGCATTAACGAAAAGGGGGAGCCTTTCTGGTGGACGGAGAAGTGTCAGTAGAGATTTCAGGAGCTAAGATTGAGACTACCAAGTAGAAATATGCTAGCCATGACTAGGAGTTAGCAGTAGTGGTCTTTGAGCTAAAGATGTGGCAACACTACTTGATGGGCGAATGTTTTACAGTCTACTCTGATCACCAGAGTCTCAGTAATATCTTCTCTTAGAAGGATATGATCCTGAGACAATAAAAATGTCTAGAGTACCTCTAGGACTATAACATTGAGATAGTCTATACTCATGGGAAGGGGAATGTGGTAATAGAATCACTCAGTGGGAGTTCTGGTCTACAGTTGCTGAGTGGGGCGACAAAGAAGCTAGCTACGTTGCAGACATCCTTCGTGAATAGAGATGGTGCAGAATACCTCCAGTCTATGACAGCAACACCCCCACTCCTTCAGTGAGTTAGGGAGGCCTAGCTTAGGCACACTGACTATGAGGCTCGACATGCTCAGATATCCTCAGGGTAGGCACCTGATTGATTTTCTAAAGTTGGGGAGCATGTTATCGTCTTCATAAGACATTCCAGGGTTCCATTAGTGGTACGGGAGGAGGTTTAATTGGAGTTTTATACATAACCTCTTATGGTACGTCCTGGAGTGGTGAAGATGTACCAGGACCACTAACGCCAGTACTGATAGGCCGAGATGAAGGACGCAGTGGCAGAGTTTGTATCACGATTCCTCACTTGTTAGCAAGTGAAAACTGGTCAAAGACGGCCTATGTATTATTCTGATAGGAGGAGGGAGACCATGTCTTCCTAAGGGTCCCACTTCGACAATGTCTGTAAAGTTTTTTCTGGGCAGAATGATATCACCGAGGTTTATCGGACCATTTCTGATGCTTTAAAGGATTCGTGAGGTGGCATACTGCTTGGCACTACAACCATGGTTGGAGAGGGTGAAAAAGTTCTTCCACGTATCCGAGCTGAAGAGATACATGCATGAACCTTATCAAGTCATCGACCATGGAGAGCTAGACATTGACTAAGGGGTGACTTCTATGGAGTTCCCGATGTAGTTTGTAGATCGATAAGAGTGGGTCCTTCATGGGCAGTCAATACCTCTGGTGAGCATTCGCTAGCAGCATAGGAACCTCCTAGAGAGCACATGGGAGTGGGAGGCTCAGATATGTGCTCAATACCCCCATTTGTTTCCATAGTCTATGTTGTGGCTTTCGGGGACGTAAAACCCTACGGTGGGGAGAATGTAATGTCCCAGAAATTCTGAATAATGTTTTTAAATATATGGAATTATTTCGTGGCCATGAAATCTGATATCACACAATTCTGAGGCCTAGAGTGCCTGGAATGATCCGTCGAAGTTTTTTTAAGCTTTAATTAGAGCGCGTAAGAATTTTTCCTGAAAAAGTGTAATAACTCTTAAATAGTTACTCAGATCAGAAATATGAGGTAATCGTTGCACGCAGGATGGCGGTTTTAACCTAGATAAACTTATTTTTTTTCAGCGTGGGCCTCCTGTTAGAAAAATCGAAAATGGCATACCATTATATAAAATAATTAAATAATGTTTTTTTATTTTTCAAATGCTTATAACTCACAAAAAGTAACTCTGATTAAAAATACGATACAACCACTGAAGTCATGATGGCATGTTTTTTTTAGGAATATAATAACATTGGCCGTCACAGGCCACTAGTGAATGTTATTTTTTGGCACTAAATAAAATAATTAAGTGAAAACTATTTTATTGTGAAATCCATAACATTTAAATGGTAACTCGGATTGAAAATCTGAGAGTACCCTTAGGTTCTTTGGGGCATGTTTTACTTAGGCAGAGCCTAAACATGATAGGTGCACGTTGAGGGTGACTATTAATAATTTTCTGAACATTTTATTTGTGTACATTTAGTAAATTCATGAGCGGCATTTGGTAACTTTTGAACCAGTGCTCGGAATTGAAATACAAGGACACTATTGAACTTGAAGCACCGATATTCACTTAAGGATTCCTTCACCTCGACCGAAGTAGGTCGAGGGTAGGAGTTTGTTTTTCAGATTTTTATGGGAGGGTTGTACAAATAATAAAATAAAATAATTAACATTCATTTTATTTTTAATACCTCCCTTTTGAATCATAAATGTGGGGACCACACGAGGGTCTTCGGGCATTTAATTCTATGCATTAAATGCCAGGTTAACAAAATGTGAAACCACTTTTCTCTTTAATTAATAGGATATATTAATATTGAATTAATAACCCAACTTTTTAATGAAGAGTTGTTTTATTAACTATTCTTGTGGGTTTTTTCCCGTTGGCGAAAGGGAGAAGAGGCCTAGGCTGGAGAATCCTCCAACAAAGAACCACCCCTACAACGAAGAATGAGAACGACACACGATCTCGGATCGGGAGCATGGTGTAGGAGCAATTAATGCTGACGTCAGCAACATCATCTCCTTCCTCACCATATCATCAATGAATGTCAAGGTAGGGGATTTAATTTGATGTATGATTAAATCTAGAGGATTCTTCATATTCTTGATTCATAATGATGATGTCCAAATGAACATGGCCATCATCCCGCACTTATACATTTCCCCTTTTCATTCTTTCATCGTGCGTTCATCGTGCGTTCTTCGACGCAAATAATTAATGACTCTAAAAAACAATGTCTCATGGATCACGACATATGGACATAGAGATCTTGACCCGAGTATCGTGAATATGCATACGTCATAATTTTCATTCTTGGAACAAAGCAGCGATGTCTTGCCAAAGAAGGTTGTGGCCGGCACCTGACCGGCAGTGTGAAAAGAGGGAGGCACATGTCTGCACCACCAGAAGATGAGGCCATGGCCCATTAGCCACGACAGAGCAGATAGGTGGCTGACACACCCTTCGGTCATGCTGCAAAGCGGCAGCACACATCTGCGCCATAGGTGAAGGAGGTCATGGAACTTGTCCAAGACAGAGGCCAGAGGGTGGCCGGATCCCAGCTGGTTGTAGGGAGATAGAGGCCTCGTCGTGCCACTAGAAGGAAGACCGGCCGAGAACCTGGCCAGCCATGTCGCACCGAGCGGGACCGATGAGAGGTACCGCGTGCCACCTGGGCGACCGAACTGTCCACTAGGTCGTTTGTAGGGGGCTCCCTCCCCCCCCCCCGGGGTATTAGTGAGGGAGGAACCCACACCTGGTTAGGTAGGCCATGCCCGTGGTGGCCCAGGACAATCGGGCTGGACCCAGACTAGGTTGGGTCGACCTGAACCACATTGAGTCGGTCTGACTGGGTCGGACCGGACCCGGGCCTAATAAGACCAAGATACGCATTTTAGGCCGTAACATGAGAACCGGGTGTTCATTTGATGAACCGTCTACGGCACCAAAATCCATGGATCAAGAAGGTCCTTTTGGTATAATCCACTTGGGTTTTAGATAAATTTGTGTATGGATAGGTTGGATCGAACCATGAATCTTACAGGGGCCTCAGAATAGAAATGCTAAAAACCTATAGACCGACCATACGATTGACACACTATTTGTCATGTCGGAACCCTTACTACATGATAATACTTTGGGATACTCATTTTTGGATCTTAGTGATGGTAGAGGTATGATAGATATCTTGAGGGAAAGATTCTACGGATCTCGAGTGCACCGGGTTTGAGGAATCTAGTGGCTCGCAGTGAGGCATAGGTTGGAGACATATCATAAAATGGTTTGACTCTCGGTAGGTCAAAACCAATGTGGGTCATTGTGGGGTTTAGTACCTATCGATACTATGTGGTTAAGTTCTCATCGATCCTGTGTGGGTCACACATACCAATCCGGTGTGGGTCAGCGCTCAGCGAGCCTATGTGGTTCAGCACATACCGATCATGTGTGGGTCAGATCCTTTGTGGGTTATCACTCAACGATCCTATGTGGATCAGTGCATACTGGTCCTCTATGAGTAATATAATATGTGGATTAGTTGAGGTTAGTACCTATCGATCCTGTGTGTTTCAGACTTAATATGGTCAAAAGTAGTGCCTCTTGATAGAATAAGATGATCTAGCTTTGTGACTAATCATATGTACTTCTATACTTCACTAATACCTAGTTTGGGATGAGACTCTATTTCAACTATGACTTTTACCTTCATGGTACTATCTTCGTGGTGATACATGTGTGTCACTTTTACCTTCATGGTACTATCTTCATTGTGATACCTTTGTGGAAATTTTAATTTTGTGGTACTATATTCGTGGTGATACATGTGTGTTACTTTTACCTTCATGTTACTATATTCATGGTCATACCTATGTGGTACTTTTACCTTTTTGGTACTATATTAATGGTAATACCCAGTTGGTTCTTTTACCTTCGTGGTGTAACCTTCCTAGTGTTACATGTGTGGTACTTTTACCTTTGTGGCGTTACCTTCATGGTGTTACCTTTTTGGTGTTATTTCCTCATCTATGATATGTGTATATCTTGATGACATAGTTATATGAATAGGCATATACCTAAGTAGAGTTTATGTCTATTGCGTCGTGATTTGAGATTGAGTTATTGCATATTGGTATTTCCTTTGTGGAACTCTAGGAGACCTATGGGAGTATCGGGGTCCCTACTGAGTATTGTTATACTTACCCCTGCATGGGATTTTCTCAGACCATGTTGTGTCTTGTGCAGGCATCAAACAACATTGATCGTGGCTGAGGGAGCCAGAAATAGACGGTGCTTGGAGGTGGACCATTTGGCATGACGTGATGTGGAGAAGATGAATGGTCAAGGAGTGATGAGGAGGCGATCTGTACCAACCCTTTAGGAATGATCCTTGGAGGACAACCCAATATATATTTTCCCATTTTCAGTTATATTGTTCTTTCAGTTGTACTCGTACTCTTATAGTTGGGCTTGTATTCCGACCCCTTTTACATTCAGTACAATTTTACTACAACAATTTACATCACAATTGCTTCTTGTTGTGTTCTCAGACCGTATGTTTCTCCTGGTTAAAGGCAATGCCTTACCGTTTTAGGGAATACATCTTTCGGTACTGGTTTCCAGTGCTGGCCTATGGATGGTGGGATTTGTGTAGTCCTGGAATTGGCCCCAGGGGACTGTTCATGAAAAAAACATCATTTTTTAATAACACATTTATCCATTCTACAAATTTTGGATCCAAACTCCAAAATAAAACCAATTTCGATTGACAAAAATACAAACTAAAATACATTTTATCTATTTAATGTCTTGGTTTCTACATAAAAGGAATATCATAAATAATATTTCTCTTTTTAACCTGTAGGGATTGAGATATACGAATGTGTTTCATTAGAAATAAATGTGGGAAGAATTTAAGGGATATTAATCAAAGATAATAACTGATCATAATATGAGCTTATGGGTTTGAGAACATATTAACGATATATAAAAATCATATAATAATATCATACATAATAAAACATGGATATTAAATAATTAATCATGACATAAAATTCATTTGATAAAGTAGGTCATGATTCCTGGGAATGTAAAAAATGAGACATCAATCAGTATTCATGAGAACAATACCTTGTTAAGATATAGAATATATGGTTGTGGTATAAAAAATTAGTATATTAATCATAACACATTTAATGTTTAATAAAAAATATGTTCATATCAAAACTAACTAGTCTATCCATTTTCCAGGATATAGTTGACTGGGGTAAACTATCTGTTCCCCATAAAAATATGAACATTGGTTATCTGCTCATATTTCAAACTTATAAAATGTGGTATAAAATAATATCAAATTCATTTGAGGGATATAGAAGACCCATGCATCTTATAATTATATACCAAATATATGTTGTTCACATTGAACATGAAAACATTCGTAATCCCATCATAGAAACATTAACGAGTGATAAATATGTAAGTCTCATGATGATTTCCCCAAAACATGTTCATAAGACATCCATGAAAATAGGAGGAAGGTGTTATTACAATATATACATTTTCAGGCATAATAAATGGTAAATTATGTTAACATTGTGATTAATAATTTATAAGACCATTAGAAATTTACTTTGAAAAATATAAGAAATATTTTTCAAATTCATGGTATCTTTTTTCTATTAATTTTTTTATGAAATAATAGAAATTGAAAATAAATAGAAAACAATAAAATTTACCATGGAATATTTTTAAATAAAAATAATTTATATGGTGTAATATGAAATCATATATAATAAATTTAAAAACATTACTTGTATACCATTTTTTAGAAATCCAAAGACAATAAAAAATGATCCTTTTAGTAAATTCATAAAATAAATTACTATTTTAATTTTGTAAAAAAAATTCAATGAAAATATTATTTCGACTTGTTAAATAAAATGTGGGTATATAATAGTATATATAAAATTAACTAATTAATATTAATATTTTTGAGGAATATTGATGATTAAAAAGATTATATAAGGTCGGCTCAATAGAAAATAATATTTTTAATTAAACAGCCAACCAAAAAGAAGTGAAATGGTAAGAAAATAGGTAAAACATTGATATAATTAAATTAGAGTAAATTGTACAGTTTTAAAAAAAATTATCTTAAATTTCCTCATTTAATAATTTTCAAATTGAGAGTATCCATTTCAATGTGGGATTGGAAGGGAAACTCATAGGTCATACCTTCACATGGTTGAAAGTAGTATAACTGACCGTGTAATAAATATAGGTTTATTTTTCATATATATAGTAACCTATTCACATGTTTATTTTGACTTAATCCTACGCATTTATAATTTTTTGTTACACATGTGGTAATTTTTCATGTTAAAATTAGTATTCTGGAATTAATTGTTCAATTTCCATGCATGCTTCTCTTTATAAATTCTTGTCTATAAATATTAATTGTGGTTCATTATTTATCAAATTATTATGATGAAATAATATATGTTTTATATGTTTTTAAATATTACCATTTAAATTTCATGGAACTTATAGTGACTATTATCATGAGATCCCTAAAAAATATCCTTTTGGTGATAATTTTTCTAAAATAAATTGAATATAATAGAGGTTATCATTTATAATATTTCCAATCAATAATTAGTAAAACATATTATATTAATATTTAATAAATAGTATTTATGGTATTTAGGATTTATTAGTAACGTACGAGGTAATTATTAAATAATAATTATTGTTTTTTTTTTAAACCGATTCAACCAAGAATGTCGAATAACAACCAAATGGCCTAGAAAATGTTATTATGTATACTAATATTACTATTATAGATGACTAAAAATTCTAAAAATATTTCCTTAACATCTTAAAATATATTTAAAATGTTGAAGTTGATCAATACGAAGGAAAATGACGTTGAATACTTTAATCAAATTTTATAGAGCCACCTAGAAATGTGGTATTGGAGACTTCTTCTTATGAAAATGTTATACCCAAAAAAAAGATATGATTTTTAGTTTTTGAATATGACTTGGGATTATAGTGTAATTATATGGAATGGTGTGTGAGGTGGGTATAGAATAGTATCTTATATTAATCAGAAGAGGTTTTATTTTTAAATTTCTCATGTATTAAATTAAAAGAAATATCATTTTCAAGGAAGGTGGACTCAAAGAGGAAAAATATTGAATAAAAGATAAGGGAATGACTAGGAATTCTTCAAATATTCATTTTTTGAAAAATTCATAATGTTATTTTATTACTTTATCCCTTTAATCCCTTATCTACATTTTATAGTTTGACATGGTGGATATATTTTACATTAGTAAAATATTTTTAGGGCTAAAATTAAATTGATCATGATACCAAATTTGTACATGTTGATTCGAAATATGAAAATAATTTCACTGGATTCAGTTTCTAAATGTTATAATAATTAAATATAATATAAGGAAACATAATATATATATATATATACCTGTTTTATAAAATTGTATTTTTAAACATAAAAATTAATTTATAGTTAATCCTTACAAAAGGATTAACTATTAAATAATTTGTATATTATTTGAAATATATATATATATTATTTATTTAATTAAAATTCATAACCCAAATTTGATAAATTTATCTTGATTATATAAACATATTTAATATTTCATAATTTTTTTAAACAGACACTTTCAACCAAAGAATAATTTAATTATTATTAAATATACTTTGTTTTTTTATGTAGTTAATTTTTTTACTAATTAGTTGTTGAATCTTATAAATATTTTTTATTCATATATTTATTTAAAAATAACTCCTTTATTAGGAACACATAATTCATAAAAAATAACTCTCAAAGCATTGGATTTTTCCAAAGTGAATACAAACCTCAAATTTCAAAAAAAAAACTTTTATTAATATAATAATGTTTAAGTTATCTATTATTAAATTTTTTTTCATTTTAAATATAATATTTAACCATTCGAAACAATTTTCAATTTAGTTTGTTGTTGTGTGTATAACATGTTATTGAGAACAACAAATTTATTTAAAGGTAAATGCATAAAAACATGGGTGTTTACATTTGAAAACTCCCAATGATTATAAAACTATCATCTTACTAGATAATGTAAATGATCACCTCACCTTTATTTTGATATATTTCATACTAAAGTTATTTTTTTATGGTTTCCAACATTACTAAAAAACGTTTTCCCCTGCAGATCAATAATATCACTCTAATTCTACTTTATCGATGATGGTACATTTATTTATTATGGCTTTAAGAGAATAACACACCTTGGAAATGTTTTGATTTATTATTCATCATCAATTAAAAAAATCTACAATATTAGATGAATTAATTATATATATGTTTTATAATCAACGCATCTCATTTTGAGTAATCCTTAAAACAACCAAATATTTTTACCCAGTTTTCAGGTCTATGATCAAGAAAACAAACCCCAAATCACAGTATTGGTGTGTGTCATGAGAAGAATATTTCCAATACTTCATCAAGATTTTTTTTAATCTTTTAAACAAAAATGGCCTCTATGAATGAACTCAACACTATCCATATATAATAGTATAGAAATTGATACACCATCTAAGAAATATAAATGATACCTTCAATTATGTCCATGACTATTCCAGTCACCTCTAAATATGTTTTTTATCCGAACAGAATTTTTTTTACCCATAATATTATTTTCCTAACATGTGAAGATATCAAAAATAAAACCCTATCACCTTATATTAAAAAGAGTGTTGAAACCTGAGATTTATCTCATAACTCATGTTGGAATTGTGAACAATTTGTCACAACAACTGTTACCCCATCCTTTGATTCAAGATTTTCAAAACATCTAGAAGTTATTTTACTAGAATTCACCATACATTTCTAGTAATACAACAACAATATTACTTTCTTCCTTTCCACAACCCCAATCATGGAAATAGTGGTACACTGGTTGAAATTATTGGCATGAAACCTACCGTTAACATTTAATCTAAAGATTCATTATATGAACATGAGTTATTTAACATAAGTACATAATTTATGAACAATCCATGTTCTTGTTTCTATAGATTTAATTTATTATAAACCCTTTTTTCTATTTTAATCATCATACTATAGGATATAGACACCAATAAGGAGTTATGACACCATCATGAACTATGGTTCATTACTTCCTTTTTTAAATAATAAAACACTTCCTTACCCATTAATTTCCTTCGTTTTGAAATCAATGAGATCATATTGAATTCAAATTATGTAAGGTATAATATTATCCATGGAAGTATTTATTAGATATCCTATATGTTAAAAATTCCACTTCGATGGATAAAACCCACTTCTAAACTCAAAATGGACATGGATGTTATTATGAACAGTTACACTCCCTGGTAATTTAGTATTTAAACTAATTAAAACCCTTATTAATAATCAACAAAATAATTCACTAGCATAACCCAGTAGTTTTCTGAGAATCTTTTTCATGCCACCTAAAAAAATGCAACATTCCCCGTGAATTTATCCTTTTGGGAAAACATTCTATGCCAGAAAATATTCTTCGGTATTTTTGTTTCAAATGGAGTTATTCCTTTCATGTCCATGATAATTTCATTATTAGTAGATCTTAAAAAATCAATAACACTAATTTTTGGGGATGTAATATTATTTTACCAATAAAATTACTCCACCATATGAAAAAAAATGTAATAAATAGTTCTATGTCTCATGAGATTAAAAGAATCCCCAAGACTTTAGGGTCTAGAATTAGTAAGACCAGTCACACCAACCATTACACCAAGTTTCCATTTTCTAGTTTAGGATCAATTTGTTGGTTTGAATCAAGAATTTTATTTTTATCATCGACAAATAAAACAAACATGCATCATGAAAATGACTTTCTATAAAAATACACAATGTATTAAAATATTTAGACAATGATTCCAACATCAAAATTATAACAACACATGTTTCATTCCTCATAATATATACATTCACATGTAATAAGGAGAATCCCATAACCTACCCAAATCTTTGGAAAATAACTAGTAATTCATTCCAATGAATGGTAACCTCTTATTTTATTGACACTATTAAAATTCATGGGTGAGGATATGTGATGACTATGGCTGATCTATCTTTTGTATTTATTCTTTCTATTCTAGGTCATATCATCATTATTATGGTTGGTGGCCTTTAAAACAAAGGTCTCTAGTCCATGGAAGTGAAATCTCAGTAATCCACCCTCTGATTCATGATTTTTTTCAAACATACAATCATCTATAGTATTTACTTGATTAATATTTAAAAGAATATCTGGTCATTTGTTTTTTGAACAAAATTTATTTTGATAGAGAGAATTCCATTCCTTTTTATCTTTATTAGTAACCTTCCACAAAAAGGTAATCAGTGATTTGATTATCTTATTTGATGAGAATTGAATCTTAGGTACTAAAACATACATAGTTCACATATGAATCTATAGATCACCTTGATTCATGGAAAATACTCAAAAAATTAATATAACATCATCATCTAAAAAATTTCCAACTCTTATAAGATGTTTTGCTGAATAACTCTGATTTTCATTTTGAAAATCAGTCTACAATTTGTACAAAGATTCGTTGAATATCATCCACTCATATGCATACATTGAATATAGTTTATTCAACTGATCACATTTAATCCATTGGAAATTTACTATTAAAAAAATCTAGTGAAGGCTTCCACTAGTATAAGGTATGATGTTCTATAGAAAATGTTTATTTTTTCAATCATTCTTTCCTATGAGTATCTTCTTATGACATAAAATAAAACATTATCTTAAATGTTTATTTTTAAAAGTTAATACTAATTTTTATTTTTTTATCATGGATATGATTATGTTTTCTCACATTGATGTTTCAGGTCAATGTTTTAAAAATTATAATTTTCATATTAATTAAATTTCATGTTTTGCTTGGTAATTTATCTATATTTCACTATGAAGATAATTTTATAATTACAGGATTTATTTTAGAATAAGTTTTAAGGTGAATATAAATTTATTGATTAAATAATTTATTATAACAAATTTATATCATACAAAAATTGTGTCCATGAGAGAGGTGTATTAGTTAATTTGAATTCCACATGGGTGAATTATGAAGAATAATCCTAGGCCAAGGCCAATTGTAAATAACAATATGATATCCCAGTCTATTTTATGTATATATAAACAATATATTTAATATATCATTTAAAAAATGTATACATATCGTGAATTATGACACAAGGTATGATCATAAGAGGGACAAGAATATTAATGAAGATGCACTCAAGCTACAAAAGACATTAGGGTGATATTATTCCAATATTAACCACAAAATGATATTCACTGTAATTTTTTTGTAACCAAAAAAGGAAATTCATATATTTAAAGGGATAATAAAAAACATATATGATAGTAAAATAATTATTGAGAACATTGGGTGGTATTGAGCACTAGTTAATCACAGAACAAGGAACTATTGGTGAAGATAATAAAATTTAATAAAACATTCAAATTCAACATAAATAAAAAAATGAAGGAATCTTGAGACATGAAAAGAAATAAAAATAAATTTAAATCATAACATGAAATATTATTGATGGATTAATAAAATGGAACTATTTATGTTCGTACCAAGATAATATTATTGGAAAGCCAAAAAATTATTTTATAGGAATGCAATTGAATTTGTTGAGTTGGAGGATATTACAAAGTGAGACATTATTTGGATGTCATGTAGAACCATAATAATCATTAGAAGATGAATAATGAGTTTCTATTTATATTTTATAGAGTTTAATTTTTCCCATTTTTACTTAATATATATTTATTATTTACAAACCTTTATTTATATGTAACTATCATTTTATGCAGTGAATTTAAACTAACTAGTTTATTTATTTTTTTTGGATTTTAATTATTTAGTTCCAATTCATAATCAATTACAAACTATTAAAAGGATTTGTGTATTTTTTTTCCGTGGTCATGTGGATGACCATCTTGAGAATTAGAAATATTATAAATTAATAACCTTGAGGAGATACATTTTCTAAAGGGGCTATGGAAACATATAAACCACTGAAGTTAGAACTATAATCACTATGATTGTGAATTTCCAATAATACAAAGGGACATGACTAATTGCATGGATGTTTATTATATCACACTAATATTCTTTATATCATTTTAATTACTGACTAATATTTTTAATATAAATGAATGGATAATTTTGTTTCCTTAATGATTTCATTGCACCATAACATAAAAATTCAATCCAGCAGTTTTATTATCCCATGGCTGTTAAATCGGCTAGCTTTGAAATTATTATTTTTCACCATATCTCATATTTCCTGTGTGATGTATAAATTGACACAGAAAATCTCAATATTTATTCTTTTTCAACTAAAATTAATTATTTTATGTCACTTATCCTAATGAATTTTACATAATATTCCTTATTTTTGTCAATGTTGCAAATGAGTCTATGCACTTGTGGTGGTATATTATACTTCATGTATATATTGGTTCTATATCAAGGTATAGTTTATCAAATTATCTTTTTTATTTTAGGTAATGATTAACTAATACGAGAAAATAAAAAATAATAAAATAATTAAGTGTTGAATTTTAATCCCAACCAATGGGAATTATTTTGGACACATTTTGATGGTAGACTATTTTTGTCACATTATTTTATAAGGATATAATAAAACAAATAATTTTTTATTTATTTAATTCCATAAATAATAATAAAACTTAAAATTAAAAACCCATATAATTGTCCTATCACTATATTTTTATCTCCCTTCAAAAAATATTATAAAAATACACTTAATATTTTTTACAAAATATAAATTTATAATAATGAAATATTTATATATGAAATTAACTTATTATTTATTATTTTATTAATTAAACTTATCGATACTATTCATTTTTAATGTACTGTATGGTCATATCTTTGTCACTATGTCATTGTATCAAATACATTATAATTATTTTTATACAATTTTCTAAACAATAATAAAGTAATATAGAATGATTCAACAAATACAAAAAAATGGTACTCTTGGGAATGATGTGTTCATGGATATTGACTTATATTATGAGTGTTTCGAGTTTATAAGAATTGTATATTCATAGTTTATACAGAGTAGTGTAAATATTTTTAAATACATGATAAGAAACATGGCGACAAAATTTGAAGACAATGATCATTGGAATAATTCTTGATTCTAATAAATATACATCAATTTTGAACAGAATAGAATATAAAATATAACTTTAAACATAGAATATTATCGATTCACTGATAAAAAAATGTATGATTTTAGTTCATATTTATTAGATGAATAATTCCCATAATATACTTGCATCAAACAGTGATTACTAACATTTACTTTCAACACATGTGTTGATGAATAATAAAATATAGATTTTTTTATATATTTTAATATTTAATTATAAATCTAAAAGCAAAACCCCAAGGGATATGGTAGGCTAGAAAGATACTTCCATCATAAAGGAGGAGTCTTATACATTTTCTTAGCCATTATTAGATATTATATACATTTTTTCAAAAGAAGACATATGTAAACAAATTACTATATTTCTATAGTTATAAGAACCTTTAGGGTTATATTTTTTATTTTACACAACTTGTTTAATGTTATAGATCTATGTGAGCACAATGAGTTTTTTTTGTATAGAAGATTCATAGAGTATTAAGAACATGGTGGCTTTCACAATAGAACCCACACTCACTATTTGATTCTTGATAGATCATTTTTTGAATTTTGATGAAGGGTATTAAATTAGTAATACATTAGTGGAAAAAAACTATTTTATAGAAATATTTATTTGAATCATTTTTAATTTAATTTTTTATTACATTATTTATTTTTAAATAAAAAAGAATGTTTTTTTCCATTGGGAATAAAATAAATGAAATTTAATCTATTTTAATATAACAAGGGAAATAATATAGTAGGTTATAAATCATATATAAAGAATAAATGTTCACATCAAGAGAATATTACATATAATAGGAGAAATATTTTGGGAATAATGTGAATGGAAAATCAAGAGTTGAATAATAAATATATATAAGGAATAATATAAATATAAATGTGAAACAATTTTTTTTTAATAATATGTGTATTGGATGTGAGATCATATTACCAAGAAATTTAATTTCGCCATATCTATTATTTTCATATTTTATTGAGTGTCATATAAATTTGAAAATTAATTCTCATTGTGGTTTATTAAATTATTCTCTTTATTCTTTTAATTATATTTAAGTTATTAGGATTATGAATTGTATTTATTTTTGAAAAATTATTTCAAAATTAGTCATAAAGTAGATGGCTGAATATTTTGGATAATGTAGTGAGGGTGGGAGACTATATTATAATTTATTAAATTGGAACATTACTCTTCATGGAATGATAGTATCGAAGGTGTTGTTGAAGTTCAAAAATATAGACTCAAGAATCAAAACAACTAAAAATGGTAATTTCCTAAAACCGTAAGGGGGCTTTATTTATCATTAGGATGTTTTTTTATCTGAAAAAAAATTAATATGAACTTAGTGGATTGTTGTTAGATGATTGAATATAATTGATTAATTGGTTTAGGTTTTTAGATAAATTTTTTATCCTCCACAACGTAAATTAACTATAGTAGATTTCTCTAACCTTGGTATTTGAATACCTTAGCTAAGAATATCACTTTTCACTATCTACTAACCATCTACAATGTTTTGAAAATTCATATATAATATATCCATTTATTTTAATTTATATTATTTTATTAAAATTAAATAAAAATAAAATGTTATTTTACAATTATCCCTATGTTATGGGAATAATATTTTTCTATTTATTAGTACTATAATTGACATTGTGAACATTTATGGTACTATATACTGTAATAATGTGATTATTTCCCCTTATTTTGTAGAATATAATCAGTTATAGCATCACCAAATAAGAAAAAGTAGCACATATTTGTATGTAATAAGAATAACAAGTGTATTTTTATTAGAATTTTAATTTAATAATCCATGGTTCTGATATATGTAGTTCATATCGTCATTATTTATATTAAAATTGTTTTTTAGAATATTGATATGTATTTCATTAATTTTGGAGATTTAATTAATTTTGGTTAACTTGTATTTCTATTTAATTGTTCTGGGATAACCTATCATTATTTCGTAATATATTTAACAGAATAAGGTTGGAAAAGTGACGCATACATCATTAATTATTTAGGATAACATTATTCCTATTTTTTAGTGAAACACCGACATACTAAATTGATAGAGGAAAAAAATATTCTCAATGAGATTAATGATCAAAATATTATCAAATTATCATTGTTTATTTAGTATAGTGGGAATTTTATATTTAGTATCAGTAATGATAATACCACTTATTAATCATGTGACACATTTTATTTTGGGTCTCGATGAGTAGTTTTCAATTTAATGTAATTATTTAACCATTTTATTTGTGTTCATTGTAATTCCCTATCTATCGAGGTGGTTTTTTAATTAGGATTAATCATTTTATATAAATATATATTGAATAATGATGAAATATATATGATTATTATGAATTTATATACTAACATGTTATTGAAGAATAGTTTTTAAATCATAAAAACGAGAATTAAAATAATTTCACATACATTCCTTCTATTAGTAAAACATAAAATTGGGATCAAAAGGGGGTATCAAAGAAATGGACTTATAAATTGATATTAGGAAATGACCATCATTTCCATTAATGAATTTTGTATCTTAGAAAATTTCATGATTGGCCCCCACGAGGATGCCTTGTTTTTTATGTACTGAAGATGTGTGTTACCCCAAAATCTAGAATTCAATATTCCACGGGTTAGAGATTAGAACTATGGATGTAAATATAAACATTAGTGACATTGAATGATTTAAATTGATTAGTCAAAAATAGCCATAATACATGAATATGACATTCAAATACATATCCCTGTAATAAAATACCCCAATAAAATCTCTTAAGGAAAAATCTCATACCACAATACCCAGATACAAGTTATAAAGGTCAATATCAATCTCTAAATTCATAATTTAATCATCTAAAATATATTTATATATACATGGGAGATTAAAATTTTATACGATGTATAATTCATATTAGGATCTCTCATGAAACTATGGAAGAATCACACAAATACCTTAGTAAGTAAATATCATAACTAATAAAAATATGACCAGGTTAACAACACACCAACCTAAAAAATTATTTCTCAACCAATATCACATCATTTTATAATAAAATAATATCAAATAATATAGTAAATGGGTACCGAGATATCATTCCCTCTAAGTTGTCAATATAATCCCCAAATAAATATGTTATGAAACCCTCATCTTTGAAACAACACTAAAACCATATCCTTATATCTATATATCACATATTGGAACCATAATGACATATCCAAACATACAATAACATATATAACATATCCATATATCAAATATACCTAAAGTTTCAATTATTGAATGTTATACGTAACATAATGAGAGTCAACCTTATACCCTCCCTTATAATATAAGTATTGTACAATATAACACACCATTATCTAATATTCATCAAATAAATCGCAAATTTGAATTTTTTATTACATATAACACACATATAAATCATTTTCCTCATGTTCAACACATCTTTAAAATGATCTATAAAAATGATTATGTATTTATCCCTCTTCTCCCTCAGTATCATAGATGTTTGGGTGAGAGAATAAGGAGAAAAAATATGGTTCAATTAAATTTATCATACATTGGAAGGGTGTATATAAAATCGGAAGAACATAAATAATTAATATATTACCACCACACAAAATCCAAAATATTTGTGTTTAAACCATATAGTACTATAACAATCCATAATAATCACCAGAACTCTAATATCATTTACCAATAACTTCTTCCACATTGGTATCATATTAAAACCCCTATAAAAGACATAAAATATCCACAAAAATTACCACCGATTCCTTTTAAAATCATGATTTAATCATTTACATATTCCCTATTCATAATCCCAGTGATATTGAATAATCATATTTAATTACTGACGAATCATAATATAAAAATGATATTGATTTCATGAAATTTCAATTTCAATTGTTTATTATATCAATATACTAAAATTTAATGATATTAATTTATTGTGGAAACCCATATTTTTAACTAGTCATTCCAATCATGCTCCATCTCATTCAATGAAAAATATTCCCTATAAATTCCAACCCAAAACACACAACTATTCACCATAAAAACATCCATGATACCCATGTCAATAGTTAAAATTTTTTGAAAAAAACTAATCTTTTTAAAAATATAACTCCCTTTCCATTTCCACAAACACAATAGAAATATCATTCAATTATAACCCATTACCATAAATAGGTAAAAACAGAACACTCTAAAAAAAATTAACAAAATTTCAACAAAACATTAATAAAACATAAAATTGTATGTTATTTATTATAGGATGTTTATTTACAACTACCTTGAGATTTATCACCACTAATAAAATATTAAAACAATATATTCATTACCATATAAAAATTGTCAAACTATTATTTAGGTGAATCCAATAGTCCCACATTCTAGCGATATTATAAGTTAATTTATCAATAAAACATTCAACAACAATACCATGAATATTGAAAATAACAAAACTAGATAAACCTAATACATTACTATCCCACTTACACTCAAGTATTCTTGTTATATATTTAAATAGTCAATTATAAACATTTATTTAGTTGAAAAAATAACTTCAAATTTCCAGGAATTAAAGAAAATGGGTGAGGGTGAGAGGTCATGAATCATATTTTTCAACATGAAACATTAAGGATTCTCAGAATAGGTATAAAGAAATGGATGGATATTTTCATGTCTATAAGTTTTAAAGTAAAATAGAACCCAATTATTGGGTTCTCATGTGATACAATTGCAATGATTTTATTCATGTATCTTCCTAAAGTTAATAATAGTTGATCATGAATGATTTTTAATGTTATACAATAAAAACATTTAAACTACAATGTTTTCTTCAGAGTTTTTACACCTCAAAAATATAGAAATCTCTTCATCAATATTCTTTATATTGATTCATGATATTCTTCATCACACCACAGTATTAAATATATTTAAAATATGGAACAATCAATGTAGAGGTTAAAGAAATTGTATTTTGAATCAATGTTATATATTTTAATGGTTTAGGATTTTAAATTTCTTTTTATATAATAATATACGGGTTTTTATATGTTGTAGAAAATGGTAATATATGAAAAAGGATATTTGTTTCAATTATATTAGAAGGGAATTCATATGATATCTGATAGAATTAAAAATTCCATAAGTTCATTAATACATAATTTATATTTCAACGTGCATAATATTATTTACATTAATAAAATTCTATAAATAATATATTTTATCAGTATATTAGTTATTTCTAGGTAATATATAATATATTATTAATACATAGTATAAATCCCATGGATTGAATTCAATACAAAATATATTCTCCATATCCGGTAATATATGTTACCTTTCAATATAATGATTCATAATAAATTTTATTAACAACATATTTTCCAAATGTATTTTGTCAATGCAATACATATGGTTTTACAATATTACAAAAAACAATATTTATTAATTTGTTTTTAAACAGTAAGGTCATATAATATAGTAAAAGTCCTTAAAAAAAATTTTAACTGAAATTCATATGACATATCAAATACATAATATTTTTTCTTTAAATATAAATACTAAAAAATTATAATTCCAGACCCACTACAATATTTAATATTTATTACTTATCCCAATTCAATCCAATCATAAAAATTATATAATCACATAAAAATTGTATTTTTACTACCAATATTTCATAATCACTAATAAACAACATAATTTATTTCAATCTAAATTTTAAATTATAGAAAATCCCAAAACCTCAATAATCAATGGAATCATTTCTCAAATATATATGATAATAAGGATATAGAATTAGACTGTATCCATAAAACCCAGTACCTCACTAAAGATACCTATAGAAAATTCTCATCATTGAGATTACATTCCAACCTGAGACAAAAAAGTGGGGACATTACCACACATAGTGACTCACATTTAAAACAAGAATCATTGTATTAATAGAAAATAATAAACACAAATAAATGTTGATTCATAAAATAATAAATATATAGAATCATAATATAGATGAATTTTTTTCCAGAAAATTGATCCAAAAAACAATTAATCATCAATGAACCTAAGATATTGAGTGTCAATTCGTTACCCATGTTCCCATATACATTCCCCAAAACCACCCATGTCTCAAAAAACAATAAACCAAGGGATTAACTATCCTATGAAACACATTCTATTAACTATCCTATACCATAATTAAGAACTCCAAAATCATTTAATCCTCCATGGAATAAAACTATCTCTGATCAAATAAATGGTTCTCATTGTGAACATATCAACGATGTTGAGACAAAATAGAAACAATGTGTAACATGTTTATCTAATGATTTTTTTACTGATATTTACACCACCCCACAGATCAACCTAAACAACTCAATATGACTGATAAACTAGGGATAATTTTACTCTATTATCAAAAGTAGAATTTCCCATTGTGAGGAGTAACCATAAAGAACACATGGTTTCCAACCTAAAATTCCATAGTAATCATCCTATTACTAGCATATAATTATTTTTATATTCAACACCATTATCTTCTCCTAAATCAATTAAAATTTATCTTCTATACTATGAAAAACAACTTGTTCAAATTCTATTTACAAGAGGAATTTTTTCCAGAATAATAAAGATATGTAAGGATCCCTAAATAGTGCATCAAATTGATTTATGTTATGGAACAGTTGATAGATACAATTAAATAATTTTTAAAACAATGTAAGGATTGTAACACATTATCTACCAAATATATATAGAATGAATAAAACAAATCCCCTGGAATCTAAATGGTCTACTTGTTCTAATTTTCCAATAAAGTATAAAATGTTTTTCAAAGGAATAACATATATATAAAACTACAATACTTCCCTCTACAGACTCCTGATGTAAAATAATTGTCCTGATCTGAGATGTTATTCGTCAGTTTCCAATGATGATATACTATTATATATATAATTCCCTATCTTTAAACATTACATAATCTTGAGTTTACTAAATAATTTGACAATGAGGATCTTTTCAAGTTTTTAGATATAGAGAATTTGACCATAACTGTTAAATTACATCTCACAAATTACAATGTAGACACTTCTACTCTATCAAATTTCTTTCGCAGAAATAAAAATCCGTAAAATAAAAAAATAATTATTTTCTTGATAAAAATATTCTTGAATTATTCCTCTCTCTTAACATTCCTTATTCCCTGTGAAATTTTTTTCCAAATCACGGTATGAGCATAAAAAATCTTCGTAAGGGTTATAAAATAAAGAAAGAAAGCATTACCCCCATCAATACATACAAATCAATGAAATCATAATATTCCATCATAAAACATAATCCATTTAACATAACTCATAAAATCCTTATATTTAAGAAAAATCCCTAGAAATAATAAATCATAAAGGTAACTTGTGTAATCTATAACATACTTACATTTTAGCTTTCACAAAAACATAGGGAGTTACGTTTGGAATACCCATCATATTATATTCCCTAAATCTCTTAAGATAAACATTAACATTTACCTCTACCACATTACCCAATACATTGGAGAGCTATCTTGGGCTTACCCACCCCCCGTTTATCATGGAACCATTATTATATGTAAAAAATTCCAAAGAACCATAACATAATCATAACACATAAAACAATCAAGAAGAAATGATAACATTTACACATTCCAATCAAAATATAACATTTCAAGATATTTAAATAATATATAATTTCTCAAATCCATTTTCCATAAAAAAACACATGGAAAGTGTATTTGTATTTACATTCATTTTTAATTATTTTACGGCTTGTCAAGGAAGCCAGATATCAAATAATTCTCACATTGACAGAAAGGTTGATGTTTTCACATATGTTAAAAAGAAAAATTCTTTTTTCATTTTGTAAAATTATTCATCGAAAAAAAATATTATGTTTGGATGAAATTAAAAGTAAAAGGGGTTTATACACCATATAAAATATTGTTGTGTATAAATCAAAATAATCCTCAATTAAAGGATATTGAGATGAAGTCCCTTAGAATGTTAATTTTTTAAAAAAAATATATAAATTATGTGTGTTCTATATATGTAAACACAAAGAAAGTATAAATGAAAGATATTATATCAGAATTAATTTCTCATATAACAATAGCACTATATTTTCATGAAGCAAAATATTATCCCAAAGAATTGAAATTGGGTTAAGAAGTTCCCATACGAAAATTCGGTAGCCTAATGACGTCACCTAAAAATTCAGAAAATGAGTTAATGAGAGAGAAAAGAGTCTCTAATAACATGGAAAAAAAATTTACAGCAATAAATATATAGAAGTCATATCCCTACATTTGAAAATTTTTAAAAAAAATACATAACATTAAAGAAGTCTTTGACTAAAAGTATAGGGTGAAAGGTTCCCTTACCTTGAGTATGAATCGTCACATATGTTCATTATTCTTCCAAAATGATAAAATTATGTTAATTTATAATTTCATTAGAACCTTTTTCAAGTTTATTATTCCTTTTATATCACTTATTACCACTTAATAAGCATTACATAATTATATTTTTTAATATCGGTCATTTTATCGATATTCGATACGTGAGTCAAAAATGACCATGTTATAATTACCAATTGTTGAGGAGGTCAAAAGTTCACTATCTCAAGAATCATATTCATGATTTAAATATCATATATATAAAGTATATATGTTTTTATAATAGTCCATAAAATTAGTAGATTAGAAATTAAATGCACCATTCATGGATATGGTAAGCCGTACATACACATGAACGCAACTTTCATTTATTTTACACATTTAAATGAATGAAAACTAAATGATACATAAGTATATTATAATTAAATTATAATATTTATGTTATATAAGTTACTTAATTTTATTAACATCATCATTTATATGTTCCATGTATGGAATGAACGAGTCATATCACTTTGAGGGGCAATAGTTTGCACTTCCTCAAATGAAATTATCGTATTAACATTTATAGAAAGTGAAAAGTAATGATATAAATGAAAAATACATAAGAATAGATACATTATAATTATAATATATATCATATATAAATATAGTTCCATCATAATGTCCACCATGAGAGGTGGTAGGGGAAAATTGAAAAATCATCGCTTCGTGAGGTAGTAGTTTGTCGTCCACTGAAACAGTATGCTTATATACATTAGATGGAGGTGTGTGTGTATGTATAATTATAATCATTCTCATAACATAATCCAAGTATGTTCAAGATAATGGGGTTGTTATGTAATGAAATTATAAGAATATAATAGAGAGTGAAGAAGTAAAATAATGGAAAGGAACTTTAGAGAAGACGTTAACTCTTAAAACGTGTAACTCCCATTGATTTGTGCTAAAGGGCTTTATTGAATTACCTTTTACATAAGGTAATGATTCTAGGAGGAAGATATGGATGTTGGGATATTATTTGGATAGAGTAGGGATGACCCAAGTGGATGGATTGGTGTGATTAAATGGGTAAGGGTGATGCCCTTTTATAAGAGGGGGGAGGGGCACTTTAGGAATGTTTTGATGTATTATTTTATTTTAAAATTATTTTCTTTTTAAAATGGTCTAAAATTAGTTTATTTTAATGATAATATAATTTTGGGTGAAAAAATCTCATCCAATATCTTTTAGACAAGTCTAGGACACAAATTTAACATTATCTTTTATCTTTAACCATTAGTTAAATAATTTAACTCTTGCCATGTATTCTTGTATATTTATACCATATGTTTAATAAATTTAAAATAAAAATAAAATAGAACCTAAAGTGGTTCCTTTATAAAATTTTCAATATAATATAAGTCATTTTTCATAATATTATATTTTTAGGACTATTATATCATTTTATAAAATAGAATATGTTTTGATAACTCATTTATGTCAATTTTGTTCAATTCATTTCATGACTTTTTTAAAAATACATAAACACCTGATTATTTCCCAAAAACATCATTAATTAAAATATAACATGTCGTAATCATCCATAATACACATGTATGGTAGAAAATATTTTAAAATAAATTTATTTTAATATTTATAATCTCATTTATTTGAATCAGTCATTCACAAAATAAACAATACGTCATTATTGTGTCTTAAGTAAATTTAGTTATTTGTTGTCTAAAATTATAAATAAAATACATTTATGTAGGAAATATTTTCATCTATCTAATATCTATTTATAGTATAAAATATCACTTATATATCCCCATATATTATTTTTATGAAAAGATAGATGCTTATGTTAAATTTTTCATTACAAAAAATTAATTCATATAAAATGTCATTTTCACATCCAAGTGGCTCCATGTGGTCCCAAAATCTTCCCAAGGATTTCCATGGTCGAAAAAATCTCTTAAAATAGGATTATAACATGTTTTTTGGTAGTTAAATATTATTATAAAATCCTTTTTTACCCTTATATTACATATTTAACCTTTTACCATGTTAAATTAAATATTTACTAAAGTAACTGTTCATAATTTCTAAAAACAAAAGTTTCCTATTTAAACAATTTAAACCTCCTAATTCCAAATATTGAATCTGTTACTCAAAATTCAAAACATAGAAGTTTTAGTAATTTATTTAAAATTATTTCCTATTGTCTAACTTAAATATGGGTATTTAAGAATTAATAACTATCAAAAGATTGACATGTGTTTATGTCCAATTTAAAAGTGAAATTAATTCCAGTTACCATAATTAGATTTAATTATACAAATATAATCCAATTACAATTTAACAACTATTAAAAAATAATTTTACTATATAAATAAATTATTTGAAAAGATATATTTGAATTAAAATGTAGTATTTTTCACTGTTCATAAAAATATGATTTTTATCACAAAAATACAAAAAATTCATCAAATATTTTTTGATGATCCTCCTCTGAAGAAGAAGTTTATTTTTTCAAATAGAACATATAAAAGTGAAAAAAAAAATATATTTTAAATGGATTCTCCGCTAAAAGGCGGTAAAACAACCTTTTAAAAAAATTAGAGTATTTCATGCATAAAATCAGATTCATTCTTATTTGATGGATCTAATATTATTTGGATAAATGTAAAAACATTTAATAAATATATAAAATCCTAATATAGTTATTTCAGTTCATTCCCTCCATTAAAATGGCTAGGGAAAAATTACCATTTAAAATAATAATATTATTATATTGATTTTCATTATAACTCAAAGTTGTGTGCAACGTAAGCTTTCAAAGAAACCCTTTGCTGTGTGTTAAGTACGCTATTTGAAAAATCATACCCTTTAATGTAAAAAAAATATAATATTCATAAATATTAATAGAAATTAAAAATGTATTATTCTATAAATACTCGAGTCATTAAATTTTCAATATACGTAATTTCTAGAACAACCACAACCACAACACCCAACTCTCTAATTACTCAGAAATGAGCCAACATCATCAAAAAATCCATAGTCACCTATATTATATCACACCCTCCTTGGGAACATGTAGTACCAATGAGAAAATCTATTTAGTTTTTATTTCCACCTCCACTTTGGAACATCCAATGGATGAAACAATTCTCATGTAAAATGATACTTTTCATTCAACCATTGAGAGACTATACAATGTGATATGAACCATGCAAGTGACTACATCGTCCCATGACACAGAAATATTTCTCCTAAATGCATGATGCATCCTCGATATTCCGGGATGAACTACCAAGCTTGTGCTATGGAACCCATCAATAACAACATTTTATAATACTCAAGAAACAAAAATACCCCTAGAAATAATATCTGATCTGAACTATCTTCTAACTATAAATCAAGAGCATCACATTGGATTAAAAAATCCTACCCCACCTCTAAATATGAGTCTCCCATATAATACTCCCCCATGTGTTACTACAAGGATAATTTAACTATAATTTATTTTAGAAAATATCTACCATTAGCATAACCAATATGATTTCATATCACTAAACAATATTAAATCACTATTTATATATCTCCAGACTACTAAACTACATCTCTTTATGACTTTAAAGGCATCATGTCAAAATATACAATTCCATTCTAAATATTTTAAAAAAAATTAATGAATTAGTCCTATAATAACTATAATATTCTCTTATAACATATATTTAAATTCATTTCAAAAAATATATACCTCAGTTAATTTTAATCTGTTATGATCAAAAATAATTTTCAAATGAAGTAATTCTAACATATTGGTAGAGATAATAATTGTGCTACCAACATGGGTTCATTTTGTGTACAGTTATGATAATAGGGATGTAACTGTTTAGATTAATTTAAAATCACTACCCTCTACTAAATTAAGATGAATTTTGTATTTAGAAGATAAGCACTGCAGAAACCTCAATTTTGAAATCCTAATATGAAAAAAATAATAATGTAAATGGTCATCTTTTCCATCAAACTGTTTTTCACCTAACCCTAATTAGTCTTTAATGAAATCATATTCCATCCTATTCAATGATTTTAGTGGGGATGAAATTTGAGAAAATTCATACATGAGCCTCTAATAACCTCCCATAAGACCAAGGAAATTACAATCCTAAAATATATTCATGTGTTCATTCAAAGAAAATACTACACCAGTATTTGAATAATCGATTGCAACTCTCTACTAAGACACCATCTGATTGATGAAATGAGAATGACATGTCTAAAAAATTCACATTGAGAAATTTTTGTGGATATGATAGTTCATACCGACATAAAAAAATCTTTACGATAATCAAAATGAACCTCCTCTTAGATTGAGTTTTTGAGTATATACTTGATGAGAACTACCAAAAACTGATCAAGGAATTCATGAAACATGAAATTCATGAGACCTATGAAAAGATAAATGATTATCATGACAAAAACGATATAATATTTATTTTATTTACCCAAATTGACACCTAATGTCTATCATTAGGATATCCTCCTCCTTCAAATTCATTTAATGATACCAAGGAAAAAAATCAATATCCAAAAACCATCTACCCACATACAAGTATAAAAATAAATAATAAATCAATTAAAGGGGATGCAATTTACTGACCATAACCTAATTATCCCTCTGGAACACTTTTAAAATTCTTATACCACTATTCAGCATCTTAGAATATAACACTGGACCACCCCATGATGATACACACGGAAAGATGAAACCCCTTAGAATAAAATATTCAATTTTAATATGAATCTCACAATTTTAAAATTGTGAAATCCAATAAGGAACCATCAATATGTGAGATGAATCAATATATATCTCAATCCAAAATTTGATATGAAATTTATGGGGTACAATAACAAAAATTTAGGTAAAAAGACCATAAACTCCTCAGTGACTCTGGAAATCTCCAACACCAATACCTCTAAGGAATCCAACGATTATATAGCTACCATAGACAATAAAGGATCATAATTCTTATGGGAAACATCAGAAAAAATATCATTTCTCATAAGAATACTGTAAAATTATAATCATAATAGAATATAATTCATGATGACCATTTAATTAGATTAAATTTAGTTTATACAAAATAACATCAATTAAAATAAAAGAGTAAAAATTATTATACATGAAACCTTCCCCAAAGAAAATTACAATTATCTTACCTATAGTGTTTATTAATGGTAAGGTCCTTCCATTAGATCTTTTGGGGCCTTAATGAAATATATCCAAAATGGAATCATTCATTATATCACAAGGTAATATTGACTATAATTTTTGGAATACTAATCCCATTAAATCAGCACCAGTTCATAGCTCTATTGTCTATCCTAACTCTCAAAAATCACTTAATAACACTTTTTCACATCCCACTCAAATTTGGGTGCCATATTGGTTCTTCAATAAATACAAGATAGAGCCTCAATCCTAACCAATAATGTTCCATGGGTTTATGTTTAACACGGAGAATACAATCAAATGGGTGGAATTACCCTCATCGGTCCCATGTTCACAAAAAAAAATACATTCGATAATAAAAAATAAACCAATATTAAAACAATGGTAAATTTCATTTAAATTTCATAAAAAATTTAGTAAAATACAATATTTTTCTAATGTAACTCCAACCACAGATCCTAAATCCAAGCTAGTAATGTTTTATTAATCTTTGAATCCCTCTATGAAAATAAAGTTATATATATATATGTGTGTGTGTGTGTATGTGTGTTTATGTGTGGATGAGAATATATGCATATCCAGTAGATCCTCCTAAAATACTTGATGAAAAAGATGAAGAAGCATATTGATGTATCATTGAGTAAACAATATGACAAACACGAAACTAACTATGTCAACTACCACTAATCCTTCAAAAGGAACATTCATTTAAGAGAATTTTTTATTCAATTGAACATTATAATGTCAAAATAATATAGGCATAGTACTAATGTGATAGAGTACTTTCATGTAACAAAAGATATAATGTTTTAATCCGTGAGGAAATGGTACTAAAAAAGAATAAATAAAATAATCTAAAGAAGAACATACCATGCCATCCTTAAAATGTGTTTATCTATTACCATCATTATAGGTATAGAGAATAATTTTTTTTATGAGAGATGATATCTATATTCTCTAAAGGGATAATCCACTTGCAAATGAGTTATCATTTCCACTTAATCCACCACATGTTCTATATTCATCTCCCTATAAAATCATATCCCACATTGATGGTCATTTTATTTTATTATGACTAGGGTTTATACAATGTTATAGTGAAAATAAGAAATTTTTATTTAATATACATAGTCATTGACATGGAACCATACTCTTAGGTCTCCATAAACCTCTTATCCATCCAAATTTAGTAACTTTCTTTGTGAAGGGAAGTATATAACACACAATGTCATCCCCTAGCAGTAGAGGTGGAGAAAAATCTAATTAAAAAAATAAATTATGTATTATAAAAATTAGAGGAGTGTTAAATATAACGAATATTAATTGGAACATAGACATCATTAAGGAGGCATTGTATAGCCTATCATTAAACATGGGTTCATTATGATCTTCCCAAATGGACCTATGGCCTGATTCTTAGGAAACCACACTCTTAATGAACTAGTCTCTTGTACTAATTCCATGCCAAGATCCTTGGAACATATTGAGGGTCCCTGTTATTAGATATATACATAAAAATCCCTATAAAATCCCATATATAACAAGTGGAATAATTTTGGATAAAATATTTGCATCAACTTAAGCTAGGGACTATTATATTAAGTTAATATATAAAATAAATTGAAACATTTTAATTGGGAAAGAATATTTTTAAGAACATAATTGTCTCATTCATTCCATATGTGGATGAATAAATGGTATGGTTAGATCTATACAAACACATCATATACAAAGGATCACCTCATTGTACAGAATTCATAATACGGTGGTAGTTTTTGGAAATGGAAGAGGATTGAACTTTTTTGAGAGAAGTATAAATGAAAAAATTCCTAAACTAAATGAATAATGTTGAATGGGCACTACTCATTATCTTAGAGTGCATAAGATGTAAAACTAGTATTGTATATAGCCTCTCTAAAAGTGATTTTGGGAGTGGGAAGAAGGGAATGTATAGGGGATTACAAGCCTCTTTATTTTTCTAGAAAAGGGTATCACCATTACATATCACCCACTTGGAGTAATAATGAAAAATTCATATTGTTATTTGAATTATTAAAAATAACTTGCTACATAAAGAATATATAATAACCCAACCATTATATATTACATATTATGGGGTTTTTATGCATGAATTCTGTTTCTTTCAATGTATAATGTCATTTGTGTTTATAGTTTTTGAGGATTATGGCATCAAAATTAAATAACAATCCAATACTTTACAAAGTATAAAATTTCATTAAGTATCCTAATTTTGGAAATTATAAAAAATTTAAAATATTTTTTTTTAATTTAATGAAAAGACTTTATTTATTTTAAATTGAATTCATATTTATTCCTATTTAACATTAAAAAAGTTAGAAAACATTTGAAAACATTGGATGTGAGAAATAAACCCACTATGGGACAGAAAAGAATGAAATATATTAGTTCATTGAAAAACACCAAATACAATAATATTTTCCAATTTTCCCACATTACTCATTATGGATATAAAATAAATAATACCCACTTAGTGAAAATATTATTTTTCCATAATAAAACATTAAAAACCCATTATAGGAAATTTTAAATCTGTAATAGTATTTTAAATAATTATGTTCATAACCTATTTTCATTAACGTTAAAAATAAGTTTATACCGCTTAACTACATTATATAAACCTCCATGTACAATTGCCTCCTTCATTATTTTTATGATAAGGAATGTTAACCAATGAATCGGTGAGAAATATAGTTCTCACCCATCATATAATATATATTGGTCTCACCCATATAATAATATATATATATATAACTAACCCTCTAATTCTATAATTATCAATTACCAAATAAATAATAATTTATTATTCCAAATTTTTACCATTATACCATTTAAAACCCATTTATACCCCAAAGAAAAATAAATTCTATTTTTTATGAAGTGGTGGAAAATTCATTCTCAATTTGAAGACATATTAAAAATGAAAAATTCCATGAAAATTAGTAATATGATAATATTTGAAAACAAAATTTAACATTTAGAGGAATAATGATAATAAATAATATATATTATGATATGAAAAGGCTATCAAGTAGTATAAGTTAAAATAAAAAAAAATTTATAGATAAAGTTAAAACATTCCTTCTAACATATGTAAAAAAGTTTTTTTTCAAACATTTTAAATAAAGTCAAAATATACATAAAAATGACATTATATTTTTATTATATAAATTTTATCACATCCATAAATAAATTATAATAATATGGACATGGAGGATTTTTTTAAGACAAATAAATATTTAAAAATTTTAAAAAAGATTTTTTTTGTAATGTTTCCCTTTCCTCATGTCCAAATCATCACTTACATTATTTATCATCTAGATTAATAAAATTATTCTAATAATATAAATTATTAATTAAAAATATCACCATTCATAATAAATTTATTATATTTACTTCCATTTTATATTCAATTAATTATTCAATTAAAATGACATCAAATGTTTTGATGATATTTGACTCAAATTTCTAAAATGATATACATAGGTTGAAAATGGTCAAATAGATCATGATTATATAATTTTCAAATTTTAATGATTTTAAAACATACATTTTTAAACATTGATTTTATTTTAGTAACCAAGAATGTAAGGTTGTTATGGAATAAAGAATTATGTTACAAGATGGAGATGATACTCGGTAAGTACGCAAGGCTAATGTTTCAATTTTTCAAAAAATAGGAGGGTAATAAGGTAAGTATTAATTTAAAATATTTCAATTATTATTTTTTCTTAATCAATATAATATTTATTTAAATCCTCATATATATTTAAATTGTGATAGGCGGTTATGAGTAATAAAATATATCTGTTGGTGAGGCAATAATCTTCAAGTATGGATGAATGATAATTTTATATTTCATTGAATGATAATGTAAGGATTAAAAGTATATATAATTATATATTTAAATTTATATCATATATATCATAATATATCATTATTAATACTATGTATAAGAGTAGATAATGGAAAATGTCATACATCGTCTTTGTGATGTGGTAGTCCATACATACACAAAAAAAATGTTTTAATATTACCTTAGATGGGAAAGTATATTAAAATTGTGTTTAACAGAACATAATATATATATATATATATTATACGTTGAAGATATTATATCCTAGTATTTAGGAGATGTTTTAAGGATGTAAAATATGAAATTAAAAAAGAAAACACTGTTTTATGATCTATACCACTTTTTTAGACAAACACTTTAGGATTATACATAAATAATTCATCAGATTTGTTATCAGATATTTGTCTTTAAGATGTGGTTTGGGATTTTAGTCTGGGATTGGGGTAGGTCATGCCCATGATATTGGTCTCCCCATCCATAGTTAAGAGATAATAAGTCTTTTCCTTATATAAGTGAGAGAGAAAACACACCTGGAATATTTCAAGAGATAAAAATATATTAACATGTTAATCAATTATTTTTTTCCCAAAGTGGGCCATTTTAGAAAAATAAAAAATATATGTTTGAAATATGACAATAAAATAGGATTTAGAAAAGTCTTTATGTAATATTCACCCTTATAAGTATAGTTTTAATCCATTTAACCCATTTTAACTCTTATCGTGGTAACTATTTTTTTTCCAAAGCTACCATTCACTATAAAAACAATAAAATTGTCCTAATTAAAAATTTTGAAAATACAATTCCAAATATTGATTATTTTATATCAAATTCAATTACTATAATTTTAATAATAATTTTTATAGAGAATAAACTCACAAATTTAATGATAACACGTTTTACAAAAAATATATTTTGTAATATTAAAATATTATTCAGAAAAATGAAATAAAATATTGTTTCCAATAGTATTTTTTAGAATATTTTTAATGAAATTGAACTAAGAAAAATTTAAAAACAATCAAATCATGAATGTGACATTGTTAATACCTGAAAAAATGTAGTTTTCTTAATTTTTTTAATATTCACCATATAATAATATTTTAAAAAAAAATAAAAATTAAGTTCTACTAAAATATTGAAATATTAATAAATAAAAATGTCCATTTTTTAAAATTAATATTATAAATTTTTATTAATTAATATTTTAAATAATTCCATATTTTACATGAAAAAAAATTAAGTATGAATAAAACTATTTCAATATACATTGATTTTTTAATCATTTTATAATGAATATATCATTATAAAATATTGCTCAAGAACATTAATAAAGAATGATAATTTTCTTCTATTAGAATTAAATTGGTCGTTACATTCTTCACCCCTTTTTGATATACAATCCTTAAGATTTTATTGATTACATAAACTAAATGGGATATTTTTACTTTACAACATTTTCTTGATTCCCTGGGTTCTTCTTCTAGTATATGTATTTTCACAAATACATTAACCTGATCAATCACCTTTCTCCACAAAATCATCTTTCAATTATCATGAATATAAATTTTTTATTCATCATATGATATAATTTCTTCAAACTATACTACATGAAAACAGAAAACCTAAAATTCATACATCATATATTTACTTAATAAAGAAATATGAAGCACATCATGTACATTGGATAAAATCTGAGGAAAGGTCACTCGGTAAAAAACAAATCAAACTATATCCCTAATTTCATATAGTTCAATGAACCTTTCAAATATCATTCCCATTACACTAAAACACTGAACATTTTTGGATGGGTATAAATTAAGGAAAACATGATCATATACCGTGAATGAATGGTATTTTCTCCTTTTATCTTCAAAACTATATTTCCTATTCTAAAATACCCTAAAATTCCACAGAATCGAATTAAATTTATCATTTATATAATCTACCAACTCAATGTCCAAAAACATCCTTTCACCAACTTCATCCTAACAGGTTATGTGTGAAACCACTTTCTATATAATAACTTAACAGTTTCATTCTTCAAATTTCAATTAAAAAATTTATTATAATAAAATTTAACAATGGAATTATGTTGATCCTTACATCCTATGAAATCCATTAAAAAATCATGAATTATACCTCCATATTTTTAATTTTTCTCTCTAATTTACCATCATATTGAGAATTAAAAGCATAACAGATATCTATTTTAGTATGAATTGACTAATGAATGCCACTCAAAAAATTGAATTTTTATATGGGATAACAAATAGATATAATCGATATAAGAACTCCTTGTAACCAAGCTATCTACATAAGATAAAATTATAAATTTTAATTAATATAAATGGTATCATGAATTGGGAAAAAATGAAAATATTAATTTAATTAATTAATAATATCTGAAATTTAAATATGACCTTGATATTTATTTGTAAGTACCACCTTGATATATATAGATACATTTTTACATTTCAAATATTGAGTAAAAAAGTATAATGTATCCCTTATAATAATTATAATTCATATTTTACATATTGATAAGTGAAAACATTCATGGTAAAATAAGAAATATCCTTCTTCATTACATCAAACATATAATACTCCAAATGTTCAATTTATATCTTTGTATTATTAGGGTAAATCAGAATGGGAGATCTTTGAGATTCACTCAAAAATTTCATTTTCAACTAGGATATAGCTGGCACAGAAACCTTTTTACAAATTTCAAAACACCTTATCAATATTAAATTTAGAAAACCAACCTTTAGTTACTAGTTTTACATTTTTATATAATTAATGTTTTTCTTTCGGTCTTTTCATAATGTATTCATAAAATATTGACTACATTGAAATCTAAAAAAAGTATTGGGTGTTCCTATTTGAAATATTTATAGGACATTATTCCAAAAATCATTTATTTATGTATATTGGTTCAAAAGTAGTATGTTTACTAAGGAATTATATATTAAAATCAAAGGATTTGATGATTTTTTTTTCTTTTTCCTCGATTTTAATGAATCATGTGATCATAATCCTTTATTATTTCAAGCCATATTATGTACCTCACATCTAACACATTTTGAGTGAATATATACTTAAAACTTTTGGTTTCAGAAAATATTTCCCATTTTCCCATATTAGTGATGTATAATTATTTTGAAGAGGAAAATAATAATATCAAGTAATAGATCACGTGTAGGATAATTTATCACATTAGCATTAAATTAACGGTAAGGATAAGTAATTATCTAATAATTATACATCCCAAATCAACAATTTTATTTCTATGAAGAATTTCTTTATGAAGCTTTCAAACATTTTATAAAGATGAGAAAAAACTAGAGAATTCACTAATCTTCTTTTCAGTTCTAGGAAACATTCATCACACAATATCATCTATTAAAACTACAGATCCATGTGATATGTGTTGTTCATAAACATTATAAAAAAATTTGTTTTAACTAGATCAATAGTTATTCCATATTTAGAAACAATATTCCCAAATAATGAGATCTGATGCGTCAAAAATTCACTTTTAATAAATTTTTCCTATAAAATACTTTTTTAAAATTTCTATTTAAACAATACATAGGGGTCTTTATGTATCCTTATAAATTTTGAAATATTAAAAAATAACATCATTTAAAATACACACACATATCTAAATATGTATGGAAAAATCTATTTACTAGATCTATTAATATAAATAGTGCATTAGAGAACACAAAATGCATTACCCCAAACTCGTTCTGGACATATCTTGTCGCAAAATTCGTCATGAAAATAAATTCGTCCTCCCACTTCAATAGTTGTATCATGTCTTGATATTGATCTTAGAAAAATATTGTGCACCTTGGAGATTATTAGAAAAATAATTGATATTATGTGATTGATAATTTTTCATAAGAGCGATTTTATTCGAGGATCCAAAATCAGTGAAAATAATCACTAAACATTCTTTATTTTTTAAATATAAAATAAGATTACCCCTTGTTGGTCTCATATTATGAATTAAGCCTTCATGAAATGTCTATATCTTCTTCTCCAATTCAAATAAATTTACTAGAGGCATTCAATAAGGGGATTTTGAAATTGGATTTTCATTAGGAACTAATTCAATAGGAAACTCAACGACTTGATGAATAATAATACCTTGAAAATCTTCATCTAATATATCTATATTTCAATTAACCACTAGAATAACACCAACCTTAAAAATTTCACTCTTTTAAACAACATGATTTATGTAACATTCACATCCACAATTAATCAAATTCGTTGTTTCTAAGTATGATTAAAATGAGATGAAATAATTTAATATATATTTCTATCTCCAAAATAAATATTATAATGAAAAAATGAAAGCCAATCCAAACCCATAAATCATAAAAATTAATTATTTGAAGTTCAATTATTTTTTGAAAAAAATAAATCCCACTGATAATAATATAATTAAATCTATAAATAATTGTTTCTTTAATACTTCTAAAAAAAATTAAAATGAAGTTTTATCATTTTTTCATGAGGTTGTAGGCCCATTTTACATGAGGATTTCTGAAAAATTATAGAATATGAAGATATCGAGTAAAAAAGGTGTCAACATAATTGTATGGTCCTTTGTTTTTCATATAGATCTTTTTTGATATAATTTGATCGTGTGTCCACTGGTGATAGGATAACATGTGAACCAAAAATAAAATGAGTTCTTAAGTGTTCAGACATCCTCATATGTTGTTTTTGGATTTGGTTTATGGTTTAGTGGAATTCACAATTGTTCCCATGAACTCCAAAGCATGAACAGGTAGCAGGGTTTCCTAAAGAATCTATTACTGGTTTTGCACATTGTGAATAATTTACATGATATTCATCGGTTTCATGGGGTGAAGTCTATCATATTCACAATTTGAAATCTTAAGGGTTGACCCTGAGGAATACATGACCTGTATCTATTACATGATATGAAGTTGTTACATGATGCATAATAGATACACTTCATGTAACATGCAAGAAAGGAATTTTAAAAGTGGTAAATGAGGGTTCAAAACCTATTTTTTTTAGAAAAAAAAAGAGGCATGCAGAGAGATCGTGATAAGCCACCACCTATTCCTCATCAAGTATTCACATATAAAGATAGTTTTTTGGTGTAATTTGATATCTTTAGTGGGTAAGACCTTCATCTTCCTTCCTTATACAACATACATCTCCTTTCATTCCTTATTTTTTGAGATTCCATTCATGTATATCCATCATAATCCATTGGATCATGGTGAAATATACAGTTTGAATTGGGGATTTTTCTATTCCCAGGAATATTCCATCCCATGAGGCTTTCATTTATTTTCTGCAAACCGTTTCATTAAGGTATGTAGCCTCTGTGATTTTATAATACAATTAATACATTAAAAAATTGGTGATTAGATTTTTTGATGTGTTTGGTTTGGGGTTTTACCTAAAATGGTGTCGAGTGTTCTCATTATACCTTCTTTAAGTGGTGATTATGGTTTTCAATTAGTGATAGGCATCCAGCAAGACATTACCTATTATGCCTTTTGATTTTCTACTTGAAAATAAATTTTTAATTGATCTAATTGATGTTTTTTTACTCTTCTAGCATTGTCCAGTGTTGTGTAGGATCATTAAAGAATGTTTTTCTTGGCTGATTCATTCAAATTCTTAAATGGTGCTATTTAGGACATAAAATTACTAAAAAAATTAAATTTTTTCAAAAGGGACATTTTTTGGTGATTTTAAATTTTCTTTTCGTAAAACATTCTACATGCACATATATCCATATGACTAAACTATATGTAAAAAATATATCACTATTTTTTTGGAATAGATAAAATAGTTATATTATAACTATAATAATACAAATAGATAATATATATCTTCATTTATGTGTTTAAAAATATATTCATATGACAAATTTAAATGTTGATAATAATATTACCAATATATAATGTCTATTTATAAATTACATATGAATTAAAATTCTAAATTTTTATAGCTAGTAAAATTTCATGTTATATTTATTAATTTTTCATATATGATCCTATTTTTTTATTGTTAAATAGAAGATGATTTACATGAATGTTCAAACATGAAAAAATTTATTATATTAAAAATAAAATTTAATACAAAATTAATCAACACAGAAGTGTAGGATTCATCCCACAAAAGGATCCATCACACCCCCACGCCCCGACCAATTTTACTGGTGACCCATCCATGCTCAAGATCCATCCATTCTTTTGTACCAGTGAGCTAGCTCTAGCACTAGTGACTCATATATGCCCCATGGACTGTGAGATAGATACAACTATTCCACAACCTTCGGTGCACCACCACACTAACCCATCCATTACCAAGGACCAGCGAGCCATCTCTAGCACCGTTGAGAAACCTCATGTAGCTACTATTCCACAACCATCATCTATATGATCTCCACCAGACACAGCCAAAGTGCATACCATAAATGAGCCAGCTCTAGTACCATGAGAGGGAAATAGAGCATCCTTCATTACTAGTGAGAAACCTCAAGTCACTACTATGCCCTACCATTTAGCTCTAATAACCAAATGACAATAAAAAAATAATACCCAAAAATTAGTGAAAAATATATTCATGAAATGAAACAAAAATATAAACAAAAGGATTTATAAAAAAAATTTGAATGGTGAGAATTTTTTTTCATAACCAAGTCAAACACCTTTTTCATATATTAATTGAGTTTTAGTGTTCCATCCTGAAACTGAAATTACTAGGTTAGTGTAATTTTTTATTAGTTTCTAGGAAGGTGTGATTCGGCAATATAGTCCCTAATTTAATGTTAAAGGAATATTCACTTCAATTTGAAAGATTAATTCGATTATATATCTTCTCTCATCATAAAACTTGATGAAATAGATAATTTTTAATCGAGAAATCAAAACCTGGTTCTGACCATTTTTTCCTAGCTTGATCGATGTATAAAAGAACTGGACATGATCATAGTTGGGTTAGTATCTTAATAATAAGAGTATGTAAAAAGGGTGAAAGTGTATGTGTTCTACATTATTTCAATAAAATCTGATGGAACCCATTATTTGGAATTTAAAATTATCGAGATGGTGTAATGATATTCTTCAGGACATGATGTCTTAAAAAATCATTCCATACAACTAAAAATAAAAGCTGGTTCTGATATATAGTAGATAAGTGGTGACCAAATCCTAATATATGTGAAAATATTTAAAATCATCAATAAATAAATGAACTATGCACTCAAAATTTAGACTAAAAAGATAACACATTAAGGGTAATCTTGAATGTGGAAAATAATGGAATTCAATTGATTATAGTATATTAATAATTTTTAAAATATTTACTTCATACATTTGAAAAATATATGAAATCATATATATGAATTAAAAAAATTAAAATTAAATCAATATAAATGAAAATATTAATGTATTCTATATGGTTTAAATCCACTAATCATAATATACCATCGATGATTCAATATGTGTAATCCAACAATAACGTCAAATCTCAAATAAATCACAAATTTATTTTACATAATTATGTAAACTTAATTTCCCAGGTAATAAAAACCACTATATTGAGGACCAAATGAAAATCTACTTAAATACGAGGTAGTATATCACTTTTAGAAATTTAATATTAATTGATAGAAATCCAAAATTAAAATATAATTAAATAGTAAAAAATGCAATCCCTAGTCATGAATTATATATTGAAATTGTTGTACAACCAATATCCTCAAAGATGTAAAAAAAGTGTTCTAATATTACACCCCTAGTCATTATCATCCTAAAAATATTTAAAACCATGAAATTATAATGATTTAACTAAGAATTTTGTGATTTCCAAATTAATATATCAACTAAAAATAATAAATAAAAACCAGAAAAGTATAATTATAGATATTATGTGAATGAGAGATGTACCTTGTAATTAAACATATAAGATAAACAAAACATTATGTCATGATCATGAAGAAAGTGGAGAATTATTGTAGATAGAGAAGGAGAACCCTATGGATCATTCATTTTACAAATGGAATATGAATAATGATCCCCTAAATATGGGACAGAAAATATTAATAGGGAATTGACAATTATTCCCCATTGGTAAGATTTGTTTTTAAATAAAACTATTGAATTCTCACTAGGTACATGAGGAATATTCTAGGTCCACCTCTTGAGTTATTATCAAAAGATACTTCATCTCCCCCAAAAAGTACATGGTTCCACATAAAGTCCTAGAATGTTATGAAGTAGCACCTATTAAGCTAGTCGATCCTCTGAACCTACTACCAAAATGAAATAATTTTCTAAAAACACAAAGAATATCATCCTAAAAACTAAAATTAAATGATTTGTTTCCAATAGAAATTTTTCTATCTCTTAATAAAAATTAATATTATCTCTAAAATTCATAAAATAATTTTAAAAATAATAATGACCAAGGGTATGGTCATTAAATCCCCCCCACTATAGTATCTTTTAGCCCACTGAAGTAAAATATACCACGAATGAATCATCTCTAATGTTTCAAAAAAATTGAGTTCTGTGTGCACTCCATATTCTAAAAACTTGTGTACTCATCAAAACTCAACAAATATAATCCAAAATGAACACATAAATAAAAATCACCAAACCATTATAATAAAATGGGTACCCCACAAAACATCAAGTTATTTTAATAATTGTTCATCAAATTCTCAAAATTCAACTATCGAATGATATCTCAAATTCGAATTTATATATCTAAAAATAAATATCTCTTAATAATGACCTTTAATAAACATAGACTATAATACAATAAAATTATAGACATAATAAGACTCCTAAATTTCCAACACTCAAAATCCCCTTCAACTTGTGGTTCTCCACATCATAATATTTAACTAGGAATTTATTATATTTATTTTCCACAATTCAAGTTAAGGAAATCTATTTAATAGCAATGGTAGTTTTCAAATTCCATTTGAAAACAAAATTTATGAAACAATGTATTAATAAATATATTATTATTATCATCTTTTAAATTAAAAAAACTCAATTCTTAAATAATTCCCACTTCCATACAATTTTTAAAACACTTTGTTACGAAGCCAACCATCATTAATTATTTTTAAAACAATATCTAATGTTTTACATAATTTTCCAAATGAAATGATACCATTATGTATTATTTTGTATATTAAGTATAATTATATTAATGAAAAGAACATATATTTTATAATTCTCAAACTAGTCATTGTAATAAACAAGAAAATAAACACTTTTTATCTATTATAATCATTATTAGTTAACCAATAACTAGCACCATGATTACTATATTTAGAGAATGAAAAAAATAATGATTTAATCATCAATAATAGATAGTGAAGAAACACCATATTTTTATATCTTTAAGATGTAAGGGCCAGCTCGATCCAGTATTTACAACTGCAATTAATATGTTATATATATGAGTAACTGAGGAATAATCTCAAACTAATAACTTGCATGAAAAAAAATAATTAGAAACCAATTTTTACAATTTTAATGAAGTAAGGAATAATATAATATTTCATTATAGTGAAATATCTAACCAAATATTGTCTATTAAAGGAAACTATCCAAACATATTCAATTAAAAAATAATTACTGATTCATATTAAAATAATAATAAGCAATATGTATATATAGAAAACCACATTGTATATACACCTTAAATTTAATTAATATATATCTTTAAGTTATTTTAATTTTCATACCAAAACACAAGAAAGAATAAAGTATGTAAATATTCCCAATATATTTTGTGAGTGATTACATTTCACTATATATTTATTTCATATACAACATCGAGTTATACAACATGGAAATTATATATAATTATGATAATATAATATTTAATAGATTGTGAAAAGACTACTTTCAGGTGAAAATTTCGGTAACATGATGTTTTAAGATATACTGGTCTATGTAAAAATAATAATGTATCATTAATAAGGATTTGATCTATAACTATCAATGTCTTTCATGTATTTCATTACTCAATGGTATTCTTATATTTCACCAGCATGGTGTATAGGTTTAGGTATATTATCAAATGATTTAATATGTTGAATATTTATGTATGCTGTTATTTCAGGATTTTATAGAATGTACCAATATCGCATCCTTACTAGACGAGGCATACATTATAGATTTGTAGAAGATAGTCCGAACACAAACTCAATATTAGGATCTAATATATATTTTAACTATTAACGATAAAACCACCCCAAACATTGCACCACTAGGAATTGAAAAATGGTGGTAAATATGCATAATAAATACATTGAGCACCTAAAGTGAAGCTATGAAAAATTGAAGCATAAAAATAAATAAACCTAAGACACTATTCCAATTACAATGTACCAAAATGGTGCAAAATTTAAAAGATGAAAAAGAGATCGATAATCTATATATTCCTAACATGAACATGATATAAATTTCTAAACATAAAGAACCAAAATGAAATCAAATACTCAAATTTTGATTGGAGGGTGATTGGGGAATCGAAGTAGAGAAGGGATATGTGAGAGAGAGCCGATGAACAACCGATGTTAACATGGGGATATTGGGTATCCTATTAATATCATCCATCGAAAATGAAGGAATTTTAATTAGAAGGTATGCGAGGAATTTCAGCTATGATGAACACTAGTGATGAATACATAGGAAGGGTTGGTGGAGTGTGGTTATGTAGAATGATAGTGGGGTGTTCGAGAGTGGGGGTGGGGGTTCTCTAGGGAACATTATGGTTTTTCTAATTTATTTATTTAAAAAATATAATAGTTTATGAAAAAATTATATTATACAAGGAATATCTCTATATATATCTATATATATTAGCAATAAATTTTACTAAATTATGGATATCTAAATTAATTATATATTTTTATTTACAAAATGTAATGCTTTTAGTGGGTAATATATATATATATATATGTCAATAATTGTTTGTAAATATTTGATATTTTTTAATATGGTATTTATAATGGATTTGTTAATAGTAAATGATTATTTGGTAATAATAACTAATAATGACATATTTATTTTTCTTTAAATCAATTATTTGTGTTATTATGAAATGAAAACATATTTAAATGTTTGTAATGTATTTTTTTATATTGAACTACTAATATGAAAAGATATATTTTTTGTAAAAATAATTTTTTATTCCTCTAGTTAATATCGTTATAATTTAATATATGTTGGAATTAATCCTTATTACCATTAGATATATTCTATATTGGTAAATTTATATAGGTAAAGGAAAAAATATTTATTGACTAAAAGGAATGCTTCCTAGAGATAGGTGGTTTGTTGTACCTTCCCTTCAGTATTTATGCGTGTTTATTGTATTATTTGGATGATAAGGATTTCCATGTGGGTGATGCCTCCCCCTTTTATGTTCAATTGGATGAATTTTTTTATTTAATGGAATTGTTAAATTTTATTATATGAATGCAATGGACCATTAATAAACCCATTACGTTAGATTTATCCATGACCAGAGGCTATAACCATGACCAAGAATCCCCTATGGGATACCTTATATTATTCTCTTCTTGAGTCCCAGGAGTGTTCCCCACTCATATACTGACTTAGAGGACCCCAATAGGGATTCCATTTTTTACCAGTGAGCCTTGAGGATCTTGAGTTGGATTCAACTTCTGTGTCTTGACCTAAGGGACCCAGCAGGCACCCTGACATTTGAATGAACCAAATATAGTATGATGTGGTTTTTGTAGATATGGTAGTTGGTGTCTCCTTATAACATGTGACAAACATGTATGACCATGATGCTGAGGCTAAATTGGTGGGTTTAGGGATTTGACCACCCACACTAATTTTTTATTCATTTATTTCTTTACTGCTAAAGGATTGAGGGATACTTGTGGCAATTCATGGTTTTTATCCAGTGAGCTTAATGTTGGGTGATCGTATTTTTTCGTATTCCCAAATATATTTCCAATTATCTAACTTATAATCCATCTAATTTATATATAAGGATTCTTGAACAAATTCCATGATATCTGACTTATTATCCAATATTATGGTTATATAGGAATGGAGACCCTTTTTATAAATTAGTTGGGAATGATGCCCATATGTTTTTGGTGTTAGGATTGGTTTCCCCATGTTCGTTAAATATGGTCATGGTGTCCCTTTTATTATGATATATGGACATGGAATCCCTTTGATTATGATTAATAGGTATGAAATCCATTGATGATGATACATTGGCATGATGTCTCTATGATTATGATATGTGGTCATAGAATCCTCAATGATGATACTCGTGGATTATTATGATCACCCAAATGATTGGGGGACTACTCTCCCCCTGATCCATTACATGATCGTGGTGCGATACATGGAACTTCTATCCATTGGCTTGATATATACCCTTGGGATGATTATTCTCACATCAAGTGAAACCAATGATTATCTCATTGGTTAGTGGGATGTACTGTTACTACATCACTACTAGTAATTTTTGGCTATTGATCCATTTATATGAATGGATATCGAGCAATTTCCTGGGTCCAGATATAATTATTTTTACACATTTCCTAAGGGTGATCCTGTTAAGATTCATCTATGTTCCAATGTCATTAACACCTATGGAGCATGACCTAGGGTATTGACATCATACTGGATTTACATATATCTAGTTGCATGTAATCCATATTAGAGACCATTTATAGTATTTTTCATTAGCATACATTATTCATTAATTAGAGTTGTTATATGTTAGTATGAGTGAACCCAGGGTTAGAAAATGTATCCCACAATAGTTAACAAGCTAACCTAGATACATTTTCAGCTCTGGCCAAAGTAGGTATTTTTTGAGTGGGACTACATACTCAAATGTCGACATAATTATACATAGATTGAGTGGTATGACATCCAAATCAATAATATTTTCATAGTATGTCTGGATGATCAATATTACAGACCAATGGATGGAGTTTTTTATGTTATTTAACACATTACTCATGTATATACATATTTATTTATATTTATGGGAATGTAATTATTTACACCAGTAAATATATATATATATACCTAATACTGTGCTACTCAATTGACTGGGATAATTTAACCAAGGGCTGATTGTGGTTCATTTTATCTATGTATATATTTTATTTATTTTCTTAGTTGTTTTTATTATTATTTTCAGGATGAGTATGTCACATTTACACACTCGACATATTACTCATTATGAATGGGACCATGTTGGTGGTTCCCAAATATGTTATGTACTCACACCCTGATCATCCATCCACTACATTGGGTTACCTGAGTTGACATTCACTTAATTACAAGCATAATATGTGTTGTTTATCAAGACTGGCCGAGTAGGATATCTCAAGTTTGTGTGTGGAGATCGGTTATGTGGTGTTTCTTAGTTCATGTAGTTGATCCTGGTAATTTTATTTTGGTTTATTTTATATAACATTCATGTTTTGATTTACAAGTGGTTGACTAGTTTTACATGTCTTACATAGATGTATAAGATTTTATAGAATTTCATTTATTGTTACAACATGATTCTATTAAAATTTATTTGTTGCATCTATATTCTTTTATTTACTTATTGTATGTAATATGGTTATTTCCATTGTATTTTTGTACATTGATATAGGGGAAAAGTATCCCCACAATAACACTCTAGGCCCATACTGCTAGTTGAATCCTATGAAATACATGTAGGTGATCTTGAAGCACTATGGAGAACTAGATTTGGGTACCAAATTTGTAGAATTTGGGTTGGGACATTAAAAATAAGTATCCTAAGTAATGTTTTCCTATTGAATTACTATTATATATATATATATATTGGATATGATTATTAAGAATGTTTCAAATCCAATGATGGATATCGGGAATGTGTGTCGAGAAAACTTATTCTGGTAAGAATTACTAGTAGCATAGGTTATGGGGTTATCATTTTTCATGTGTGACGTTATAGTTATATATTATCTTATCCATTATTAATGGACATGTTCTGTTGATGTTATGATTTATTAGGGATCTATGGATCTCATACAGTTGGTAATAGATAATTGATGGATTTATCGATCTTGTTCTTTGGTGAGAGATAATGATTTAATTTTTATCTTTAAAATAAAAGGTAATAGGAATCATTAGATGGATCATATTTTCAACATACAATTCACATGTCACATTCCTTATACTATTTCATTTCACTAAGGAAATATAAAACCCATTTAATGTGTCATAAAAATACTAATGGTGTTTTCCATTGTATTTTTTGGTGACATTATATTCAATTAATAGTATTTATATTCATTTTTTATAATGGTTAGATGTTTGGATCTACGATGAGAAATTTTTTGGTGATTCTGACGACACATTCCTCATACAAAGAAGGTTCAATATCCCTAATAGGTCAATAGAGAATGATTTTCATATTTTGAACCGATTTTGGGTGTTTTTTCTTATGAACAATTAGTTAATGTGTCTATAATAATGTATACAATGTTTTCTATTATAGATTGAAATTAAATTTCAGTTAACCAAACCATGTGGTAGTGGTACTAACTATTATAAGTTAGTAGGAGTAGTTGATTCTTTACAAATAGTCCTCATTTTCGGTATAATTTCCCTCACGGTCACCTAGTCGTATCAATGAGTATAATACTAATAGCTACTGTGATGTTTTTGTGAATTGGGACTCATGAGGATATAACCATACGTTAATTCTTAGGGAGATTAATTTTAGTATTCTTTTTAAAATGGTATCCTGACCTCTAGGTCGCAGTTCCATTTTAGGATGCTCAGTGATGATCAGTTCATAGTATTACATAGATTGGTAGTTTTTGGACACTCACAGGTTGTTGTAATCTTTACCTTCAAGGTGTGTTTTAACATTTGGTAAGGGATGTTAGACTTAGTAATCCTCTTCAGAGACATAATTTATAATGCTGGGTGGGAGATCTAGACACCCTTAGTTTGGACTAAGAACCTTGTTGTTTGATATTCTATTTGATCAATGGAATCCTATGAGTAGGAGTAGAGAAGGGTTATCAATGACTTTTTCAGAACTGAGATTGGTTATAGTATATTTTGAGACTAATTATGGTATGTTAATGGGTATTTCAATATTTTTAGGTTAATGCCTTATGTTTTTGAGAAGTCACATATGGTGCTTGTTCTTTGAGAATGCATTTAGTTTGAAGCACTATTCAAATTCCAAGCCATATTGACCAATTTTTTTGCTGTTGAAATTGTAATCAAATCATTGGTTAATGCTCGTGATGGAAATTGATATGTGTCATAGGCAGTTATAGAATAAATCATTGAAAGGGTACAGTTCTTCATTTTTAAGAGGAGTTCCAAGGGAGCTTTTGAATTATGGGACTTCCATTCAAAGTGTCATGTTTAGCTTGGTAATGTAATGGATGACTCATGGTGGTATAATTGGGTTTATAATGACACATTTTAGTTATGCATGTTATTTTTTAAATCGTAACGCAATGAGTGGCCGTGTGTGAGGAGATAAGGGATAGTTTGAAGAAATACTAAGAGAATGGTTGTCTGGTTTTTGAAATTAAAGATAATATTTACCTATGTGGTAGAGGTGTAATCAAGAATCAATATAGTGTCGTGAGTCTATAGACCTGTGGATGGACATGGATACACGTTTTCAGGAGATAAGGTGTTAAGAGTTGGTTAAAGGTAAGTATATCCTTTTTAGCTATGGGAATCACTCAGAATAAAAATACATTCTTATTGATGGAATCTTAGTGTGCTTATATTTTTGAGGTGATCAATACCAATATCATGAAATCATATTGTGTATTTGTGAGGGAATAAAATATACCATGAGCAACATCTAAATGTCTTTACTATTTTAGAAGGAAACCTAATGTGATTATACTCATGGAGTGGTATAAAGTCATCTATATGGTGCATAGTACACAATTGTCCATATGAGTGTGGGGAAACACATTTGATTTAATTCCATCAAGAACCATGAAAACTATTCATGAGAAGCGTTAATGTTCTACTAGTTACTTTTAAACTAAAAATAATAATGATTTGGTATTATGCCATGTAAGTTGTTATGACAACGATGGATAGGGAATAGACTATGGTAATAAAGTTCTTTTTTCATTAGATCATAAAAAACAATGATCCTAAAGCAGGGGGGTGGATCTAACTCACTAGTGGAATACCATCATATGAGAAGGGTTATAGGATCTTGTGATTGGTTGTTAGATGGTTGTTCAGGCTATTATATGCCATTAAATAAATGCTCCCATCAATGGAATGATTGTTTTGTATAGTTAGATGTGGTAAGTGAGGAATTTATATATAAACACCAATGATATTAAATTATTGAAGGGAATGGTTTGGATTTATCTATTCAATGAAATTATGGTTTAATTAGGTTGATCTTAATCAAATGGAATTTTATCACTTAGTCAGACTGATAACCTTGAGACGTGAATTGGGATTTGATTAGATTATTTATTCTAAGAAGGTTTTGGGAGAGTTTTTAGCATGATAGGGGTTTTTTTGTTAGGAAATTCCAATAATATAAGTACTATTGTTTTCGATTTTCCCTTGAAACTGAGAACCAACTGCAGAATCTATATTGGTAGGTTAAGGAATGAGATGTTTAAATGGTTGTGTCATAGGTTATATGCGCATAGGTAATCACAATAATGATGAATATTTCTCCATTATGATAATTGGACCAAATATTAGTGGATTATGTACTCTATATAGGACATAGAAACACATTAGACATTAAGAAATTAAACAAAACCATATTACTGGGAATTCATGACCTAGGTAGATCGGGTGATGCTTCCACAATTCCCCAAGGATTCATAGGGTTTATATTTCTTAAGGAAGGGAAAATATAAGGACCCATATTTTGTCTCATTATTTTTCATTATAATTTTAGTTTTTTTTCCATTGGTTTGGAGCCATCTCTTGAACAAGAAATAAAAAAATATTCGAGGTGTTTAAACATCCTGAAATGATGTTTTCGGACATGGATTATGATTTGGTGGATTTCCCAAGGCTTTGGGTGAACAACAAAGGAGGAATGGGATGTTGGGATAGAAAAAAAATATTTCCTGGGTTTTAAACATTAGGTATAATTTACATAACATGTAATGGATTCACGGAGTGCATTTTAGAAGATTCCCAATGTTAAGTCTCAGGGGTTGATCTCGAGAAATTCATGACATGTATATGTTAAATTTAGTGTAACTATTACAAGACATGTAACAAGTACATTCCATGTAACATACAAAAAATTCATTTTAAAAAGGGTGTATATGGGGGTCCTCATCTATTGGAACTACTGCCATATATGAGGTCTGTGGGGAGCTCTCGATTATCCCCCTCTCTTCCCCTTATATTCATCATGAATAAATGAATTTTCTAGGTGTAGTTCAATGGTTTCAGTGGCTAAGACATTATTCTGTCTTACTTTTACACGATTCTTCTCCAATAATTCCTTATTTATGTTTCTTTCTATAATATTTCGTCATCATATTCCTTTGGATAATGGCGTAATTTTCTATTTTTGATACAATTATTTCTCTTCCTTGTAATTGGTCATCCTGAGAAGCCATCTTCACATAGTTGGGTAATGTTTCATCGAGAAATTTTATTGTGATGATTTTATAAAGCATTGATTATTTAAATAAATATATTGAAAATTTTTAATTTCATTGGTTTGGTGGATTCCAGGGAATGCTATTGGGCTAGCCTGATATATAATCGTTATATGGTTTCTAGGATTTTCATCATGAAATATGAATATCATAAGACATATCCTATTATTCCATTTTGGTTTTATTTTTTACATTTTTTTAATGATATTAATTGTTTATTAGACTCTTGTTTAGTTTTTTAGTGTTATAGAGGTTCTTCTATATTTTAATTTATTGCATCTAACATTTTCAAGCTTAGATAATGCTGTTGAGGACTGAAAATAAGTAGAAAATTCATAAAATATTATGGTTTATCATATGTTCCCTTTATTTTTAGTCATTATTATGGTGATATGTGTACTCTTGTGCTCACCCATATGTTCGACTCCACCTTTTTAACTTCATTATAAGGAAGTATTTAATTAGATGGAATTGATAAATTGTACTAGATTAATGCTTAAGGTCACTATCATCCATAGAGAACAAGCATCATCAATGACATGAGGTTGTGACCTTGACTGAGGATCCCCTATGGGATTCCAATGAATATTCCAATCTATAACCCCAAGTGTGATTCTATACAGATACACTAACATAGAGGACCCTTATGGGGGACGTCTGTTTTGACCAGTGTACATTGAGAAACCCATGTAGGGTGCCTCTTAAATTTATTGACTTAGGGGGCCAATGGGTACCCTGACATTTGATCAAACCTGGGATGGTACATTGGGATTATATAGATATATAAGTGGGTTTCGCCATTGAATAGATGTAAAAAATATAATCCAATGATGTCATAGAGGTTTGATGTGTTTTTAGGGCTTTGTCCATCCTCACGCAATTATTTATACATGCAGATATTTTCAGCTGATATAGTGATGGATACCAGAGGTTCTTCCTTGTTTGTGGCTCATGAAGAAGGTTTATGTTGACATTCTTTATTGATAATCCCTCATATATTTACTATATTTTTGGATCCTGATCCATCCCTTTTATATATTTGGATTCCCATATGTATTTTGTGGGATATATATTATCATACTATGTTTATGTTATTTTGGAATTGAATCCTTATGTTTATATTAGTTTCGAATAACATCCCTATGTTTGTGGTGTTAGGTATGGTGTACCCTTATTTTTGATATACGAGCATGGTTTCCCATTTATTATGATAAATGTTCATCGAGTCCCATTGATTATGATATATGGGCATGGAATCCCTTGATGATGATACATGGGCCTAGTGTTCCAATGATAATGATATAATGTAATCGAAACCCAATTGATGATACTCATGGTTTATAATGATCTACCATTTGGTGATGATTATTACGATCTACCTAATTGATTAAATGATCATAGTGGTGAGATAGGTGGTCATCACCTTTGATGTGACATATAATCAAGGGATTATTATGAGCTCCTTGAATGACTCCTAGGATGCTTCCAAGGGTCATCTAGATACACCATTACTACATAACAAGTGGAACATACATGGGACTAGGTCTATAGATACATTTATATGAATGAACGTTAAGCATGTACATTTTCCCAAAGATAATAAATTTTAAAAACCCCCTAAAGGAAAACCCCTTAGGGTAGATCCAATCTCAAGTTTCATGAATTCATATAGACCGAGACCTTGGGAATAGAAATAAGAGTGGATTTACATGAATTGTGTTGAATGATGTCAATATAAATGAAACTTTTCATGATTTTTCATTTGTATATGTATTTCCTAATGACTGTGATTGGAGGTGACTACATGTGTACCCAACATTAGGACTTGTATCCCTCTATTGTGAGGTAGCATGTACCTAGAAATTTGTAGCCCTGGACGAAGAAGGTACTTCCAATTTTTATTATGTACCCAAAGATCAACTTAATTATGCACAACATGAGTAGTATGACATAAAACTAAATTAACTTTGCATAAGATGTTCAAACGATCAGGAATATTGACCTATGGATCAACATATTTGTTTTGGTGATTTATCACCTTACCCATGTATATACATATATATGTATTCATGGGAATATATATATATATATATATATATATATCTATGTGTGTCTGTGTGTTTGTGTGTGTGTTTGTGTGTATCTAAACGTGGGGGAACCAAACCCAGTCAATCTGGATAACGATCCCAAGGGTCGAGTGTGGGTTATTTAATTTACGACATTGTTGTATTTGTTATATAAATTTTATTTATTTTTGTTATCTCTATGAGTATCTCATGTTTACCTACACAACATATTGTTGGATATGTATGGGTCAAAACTGGAGGTTTCCAAATGAGTCATCTACACACACCCTGTTCAAGATTTCATTTCACTAGGGTGATCGAGTAGATGTTCACTTGGTTGAAGGAATAAGGTGGGCCAAGGCTAGAGACTAACCAAAGATGATTTCTTGGATGTGTATGTATAGATCATGTATGTGGAATTTATTAGTGCCTATTATATATTCATTTAAATCTATTCCATTTTATTTTATGTACATTTCATGTGTGGTTGACCTAGTGGGTGAGGAGTGTTATATATATGACATGGATTTTATGGTTTTTATAGAATTAATTTATGGTTAATGTATGCTTCTATTTAATTTTAATTATTGGTTTATAATTTTTTATTTACCTCATCAATGTTATATACTAACATCCACTATTTTATGACTGTAATATGTTAGAATAGTATACCCACTATCAAACCTTTAGCTTGAACTGCTAGTTGGAAACCTGTGGCATAAGAAGAAGAATGCTTATGGACTTGTAGAAAACAAGATCGGGGACCTAATTAGTAGAATATAGGTTTGGAAGTTATAATAATTCTTCTAAATGGGTAACCTACCTTTCAACACTTCATTAGATATCCCAACGTCAACAATAATAGTGGAATTTGATTTGGATTCAGCTTTTTTATTCTATCCTAAGGATTTTTACAGCATGTAACAAACTTGAAACATAACTTGGAATAATTTTCATTCTCATTAATATTATAAAAACTCACCATTGGAAAACTATCTATGATTTCACTCTTGTATTTATCTATACATTTTTTCCTGTAATTAAAAACCTTGGGAAAAAACATACAACACCGATAACACTTTCCCAATCCTATCAAATATTCCTTAAAATAATTTTAATCATACATGGAAAATTTTAGGGGGATTACCCATATATTTCATTTTTGACTACTTCTCTACTTCCATGAATTATGAGAACTTCCTACACTTATCATCAAGTGTCACATAAGTTCTTGAAAAATATATCTAAATTTTCTTTGAAAAAAATATCGTAACTTTTAAATTACCATGAGGTATAAGCTATTCAAAAACATGGTATCAGTAATTAGTAAAATCTATTAATTTTTCTATAAAGGTATAGGCTAATATTTTGTGTGTAGTTATCCAATATTGTAAACATTTCTTCCACCTCATCCATAAGAATCATCCTCTTTTTTTAAATTCCAAGAATTATTTTTCCATTATGATTCAAACAGTCTTCGGTAAATATTTAAACCTTAAAAGATTGTTAAATATATCTCATTCTATGAAATCAATATCATCTCTCTCTCCCTCTGTGAAATTATTAACCAACTCCCTGCTCCAATCTCCATCACTTTAAAACCAGTAAATAACAAGGGTTACTTGTTCACATTCTGATAATCCCATGATTTTAAATATTTTTTTTCCAAATCATTGATTTATTCTTCTACTAGTAATGGATATGATGTTCTAGTAAAATCTCTGGGGTGATATTTTATGAAATTATCAATTTTAGACATGTTCCTCTAGGTTAAATATAAGTTATCTCAAACATGGATCCAACCACCTATTAAACCCTTTTTAAATAATATATCACTATAAGAAAAATATTTCTACCCATTAAAATCCTTCAAGGTCTTTGTTCGGGAATGATACTGTCCTGGTAATACCTTATTACAATATATTCCCCATTTTCATTGTGAAAAAACATTATATATAGAAATATATTAGATTTAAAAACATTTCAATACTTAAATTCTATATCATGTCAACATAACCATAATGTAAAATCACTCAAGGTTATTCTATTAACATTATCCTGAGCTTTATAGTTAACTAATTATTCCTTTGGAATTAATATATAAATACCATGTGTTAAAACATTAGATATTCATAATTACTATGAAAATAATTTACTGATTTGATTTTTTAGGATACTTTAGGTTTATTGTTTTATTAAATTATAACATCATAATTATATAACGAAAAAATACTAAAATATTGCTACACCTAGTCAGAATCCATTTTCTCAAGAATAGAAAACAACTAAAATGAATAATTTCTTAATTTCATAATAAATATTTATTATATTCAATATGATTTCTTCTTTTTTATACTCGTATTTATTTCCTTTTAAATACATTTGAAAATATGGAATGAGAATAATTTTTTTAATGTATATAAAAGAAAGAAATACATTAGTTTAATAAAGAACCTGAAAAACCCAAAATTATTTTACCTTTTAGACATTTATTTTTGAGTATATATAATAAATCATATCTACATGTTGGAAAAAAATTGTTCTAAAATAAATCCTTCAAAACCATAGAAATAATATTGAAACCCTCTTTAATATTTTGTACAATTATATTCATAAATTTGTTCACTCGTCTATGAAATAACTAGATCTCAAATAAATCCATTGGAAAATCCATTCATAATATATTTAACTTGATTAAATTTTAAAAAACAAAACATTACCCAAAACATTGGGGATCTATATTATTCTCAAATATATAATAAACTATATTGACCTCGCACATTATATATGTTGTATAGGTCCCATCCATTTAATAAGAAATATTGAGATCACCCACCATCATCTATAGTGATTTAGTACCATATCATGAATTTATAATTTTTATTCATTCAATTTTTCATAAATATACCTTTTGAAAACTAATTTAAACCCATAAAAATTTAACATTCCATTTTTTTATAATTCCCACAAATATCTATTCCTTTTGGAAAACACTTATGAATGATAATTTCCAAGAATATAAGGATTTTGATTTTCTCTAAAAACAATTTAATTTTGTAGAGAATGAAAAATAATATATTACAACATTTATGGTGGAATAATATGGTCAGTCTATATATGTTAATATAAACAATTACATTACTCCCATTTTGACGTGAAAGTCATAATAGATAGTATAAAATTTGTATAATGATTTCTTTTGAAATCAGTTGAGAGAATGTCAAAAGAGAGGATAAATTTCCATTAAAATTTATTTATATCGATATAAATACATATATTAAATAATATTATTACTATTTACAAGTAGGAAATTATTTAAAAAATAAATATTTAAAACAATAAAAAATATGGTTTTATGGTAGATTGTCCCTCACCACGAGTCTGACTCTGTAAGAACCCGGGTTTTTAGAAAGTATCAAAATCTCGACCCTTTTTGAATTTTTGACTTTTTTATAAGGAAACTAGATTAAATGGGAAGTTTCTAGAAATTTCCAAACTACATTCCATGTACTTTAAGTACATGCCATGTATATGTTAAGAAAGTGACCAACCGTGTGCTCACCGAGTACATGCCGCATGATGACCGTGTAGAAATGTCTTACTACACAGCATGTAGTTTTTGACATGCTCTGTACCCTTGACCGTGTGGAGGCCACACATGGCGTGTATGACTTTTGGCTAAGTAGATTAGTTTAAACCAAGAACACATCGTGTTCACTTTGGACATTTCATGTAGTCTATCAGTGTATGAGAGATATACATGGCGTGTGGGTAAGTCTGTGAGGAAGAGAAGGGAAACCAAGTACACGCCGTGTACTCATAGGTACACGCTGTTTACTCATGTCGGCAGGTTTTTATTGTAAGTCGGTAGAATTCCAGCCACTAAATGAATAGTTAAATGATATACACGATGTGTAGTCATAAAGTACATGCCTTGTACATTATTTTTTCTGTTAAAATGGGAAGTAGCCTCGTTTTGAGGAGAAACTCATTTTCTTCCACTGGGTTTCATGAACCAAGATGGTCGAGGCTTTCAATCCCTCCCTAATCATCTTCAAAACATTGTTTTGATCACAGATTGTTCCATCTGAACCCCCTCAATAAGGCCTCGATTCCACTTGAGCTGTTTTTTTATTTCTTTTCTATAACGAGTTATTGGGTTTGAGTGGTTTGGATTCTTTTGTAGATCTACCGCATTTTAGAATGAATTGGAGGCTGTTACCGTAGGAGTAGCATTATAAAAGTCTCAGGTAGGTGGTGCATACATCTTATTGTGTTTTCGTAGTCATTTGGCTGACTCGGCCTTCGGCGTGTTTTTGGGAATTTTTTGCGGGACCCGTTTTATCTGATGTTTCATATTGAATTGATTTTTGGACCTATGGGATGCCTTTGGGTATGCCATGTTACTTATTTTTCTTGAGCAGGGAAGGGCCAGAGGTCGTAGCTCATTGGGGAATTTTTTCTAGGGTATTCCAAAATTGTTATATTTGGTTTATACTATTATAAACTCTTGTGTTTAGTTTATTAAGCCTGATATAAATTGTTAGAGGCATTCAAGATCTCAGTGCTGGTATGGGACAACATAGTGCATAGTGCAATTCAACTATTTAGGTTGTTTTTCTTGATTTTTTGTTTTGTTTAAATTTGATATATATGAAAGTGCTGAATTGCATATGTTGGACCGTTGGTGTGGTGTTGGGCTTTTCTCGGGTTACTTTGGGTGGTTTTGACCATGGGATTGCGTGTCAGGGATGTTGTCTTGAGGTAGTATGATTGTCAGGTTGGGCATGGCCTACGTTACTGGGTAGGTCAGGACATCAGACATGAGTGGCATGGCCATATGGACACGACGTGTCAGATGTGTTGGTGGATTAGGTACGATTTTGGTGATTACCACTCACCCATAACATTGAGTAGAGTGCACACAGAGATACTCCGTGATGAGGTGGTTTTGACTAGTCATGTGGGTAGAAGCCCACGTTAGTTTCGGTTTAGGTACTTTGGATGGGGGTGTTTGACATAGAAAGCCACGTGGGAGGTGAGGAGCCTTCAGGGGATAGCGTTGAGGCTATCTGGTTTGGGCTGAGGCTCGCTTTTATTTGAGGTAAGATATCATTATCTCTCTGGATACATTATTTGAGGGAAGATATCAATGTCCCTCCAGATATGTTATTTGAGGGAAGTCATCATTTTTTCATCCGGGCTACTTCTTGGGCATTCCATTGGGACGTTGGTACTTAAGGAACGTGGTTGTTAGGAGGCACAAGGTTCCAGGTTACTATTATTGGGCATTCCTTCGGGACGTTGGTACTTGAGACATGCGGTGTCAGGGGGACCATGGTGCGAGGATATATGACAGAGATTCCGGCATTGGCCGAAGCAGGTGACACTCCAGGGTGGCCACTGGGAACTAGTGGTTTTTTGTGTTTATTTGTGCATAGTATTGTTTACTTTTTTCTTATAAATGCATGCCTGCTAAAACTCTTATATAGGTATTCTATGTTGGTTGTTATCCTTCTATGATTTGTCTCACACCCTACATGGGCCCTTTGGAACACTGCAGACTTTATGGATTTATGTGCAGGAAAGACGCTAGCTTCAGGAGTTGTGTTGTGTTAGTTGTTGAATGGAGATGGTATGGACCTTGGGGTCTTACCAAGCTGGAGTTACTTTGTTCTTTTCTTTACTGTAACAACATTCTTACTTGTTGTAGCCAAAGTTGGTTATCCATTGGCGCCCTTTTTATATTCAGTTATGTATGACCTGATTTTGATGCATGTTTTGTAGTTCAGTAGTTGTTACATGTTATCAGTATGTTGTTGTGTTTATTTCAACTGGTGTTGTTTATATTTACGACTTCCGCTATTTATCTATATTGATTATGCTTCCACACTACAGGTCTAGTTTGAGTCTGCTGAGTCCTTTATTTCACTACATGTTTATTATTATACTCGGACCCATACCCTTATTATTATCCTCCGAGATATTATAACCTCCCCTCTATAACTAAAATACCCTCGTTTCTAGTCGGCAGCCTTTGGCATTCCGGGAGGTGCGCCTAAATTTGTAACACCCCACCCATGTAGCACTATTCGGGTGGTTGTTTGGGTCTGGGTAGTTACAGACTCAGAACATATTTGATTTATCTTACTGAATAATAAACTCTTATTGGATATTTAATTCAACAATATCCAATTTTTAGAAACTCTTTGTGATCATTTTCAAACAAGTAAACAATATATTTTTCAATTAATGAAAAAAACTTGGGAAATAAATCTAGTAGTCTCTCTCATAATTTTCATCATGATCCACGTCATAATCATTCCAATATGTGGAAAAATAAAATCTGTTAGATTACCAAGGTCAAACGGATCATGAATATGACATGTATATAATCAAAATAATTTTATAAATTTATGTTTTATACATTAATTTTTACTTTTAACTAAACATGTATGCTACCAATGAAAATGGAATTACGTTAGAACATGGAAACAGTACATTATATATTCTCATGGATAACATTTCTCATTTTCAATGATGATGATTGTATGAAAGTAAGTATAATTTTATATTTTTATAATAATAATTATTTAAAAAGTCCTATTTTTTCATAAATAAACTTATATATACCAACTGTGTGAGGTGGTGATGAAAAACAAATACATTTGTTCATGAGGAGGTAGTCCACATGAATGCATAAGAAGTGTTTTTATATTTCTCTAAATTGAATAGAAAGAATTAGAGTATTTATCTATCATTATAGAACTATATTTATATAATATACCTCAAATTTATTAATTTCAATCAATTATTATGACAATTCATATGATTCGTTTCTGAAAAATGATATATAATATCTGCACAATGAGGTACTGTGCATGTACACATAAAATATTTTTTCATTTTCCATTTGATACATAATTAGACGAAAGAGGTTATAACATAATCATAATAAACTTTTAGTATATCTGAAATGGGAGGGTTAATATTTTCATGAGACCATTCTTTTTTGTACTTGGTGAATAGTGGTATGGATTAATTTCATAAATTTCGATGTCATTCTAAGAATTATCTTGTAATTTATAAAAAGGGAATACAATGAAGGCTATGAAATTATGATAATAAAAATGGGTTATTTTTTATTATATAATTTTAAAGGGAAAAATAATTTATTATGTAGAATATATTCATATAATAATAAAATAATTTCATGAATTATATTTATTGTATTAATATTATTTTAGGAAATTAAATTAAAGATTAATACCTGAAAAAATGGATTACTTTTTAATGATTAGTTTACAACTTTATTTAGAAATAATATTTCATGAAAGGGATAAATAATTTTATGTTGGAATCTAAAAATATATTATTGAAATTATTTTTCATATAATTATAAAAACGAAGTTTAATGATTTATCATATGTAGTATTCAACAATATTTGATAATATATAGTATAATAAGAAGAAAATGTAAATATATAATTTTATGTTTCAGAATAAGCATAATTATTGATAAAATTTTCTAAGAGGGAGAATGAGATCATGAAATTACATTTTCTAATTAATATTTTATGATATAAAGAATATAAAATTTTGTAGTCATTATATTTTTTGAAGATTTTTTATTAGAATTATTTGATAATACGGAATAATAGATAATTTAAATCGATATTATTTCACATAAAAATATTTTAAATCTTCGCATAAATAAATAAATTTCACGTTTTGAGCTATAGTCATGATTTGATATGATATCTCATGTTACAATTAATTTAAATTATACAACTGTAATTATCATCACATATTGGATTACAAGTACTAATATTTTAAATATATCCAATGCATTGTAAATGCTTTTAAAATGTATTTTTATTACCAGTGAGATTTAACTTATTTTTAACTATCTATAATTATATTATTCAAGTATGTTTTATATTATTGTATATTAAATAAAAACTCAATAGTGGTAAGTATTTTTTAAAACGAAATATGTATGTTAAAAAAGTAATATGTGAGATTATTGATTAATTAAAAAGAATATTAAGATTTAACACTATATTAAAAATATAACATTTTCAATTAGAAATTTATAATTCTAGATATATTGAGTTTAATTGTAAAATTAATTTTATAATAGAATATGTTAATGATAATTCAATGAATTATTAAATCATTTCATTAAGGATGAGTGAGCCCGATATTGTTTGATTATGGCAGGAATGCCATGTTTGGTTTGTCCATTGTTATATTTGAAATTATGTTAGTAATTGTACAATAAAATTGGTACTTAAGATATGGGGATTTAGATCCTTAATTTGAATGAATGATAATACTGAATGGGGAAAATAATAGGTGGTTATTCCCATGGATGTAATGGTGGCGTGGGGTACCAGTTATAGTTATTATGTGGACATGGACGCCAGTAATACATGGTTTCGATGATTATAATGACTGTTTTATGAGTTTTTTTTATGATGATGATGATGATGATTTGGGGATGGAAGGATGGATTTTTTATTCTTGTAAGTGGATTTAGGGTGACATTGTGACTGAAAGAATCAGTGGAATATAATCTTTCATGATGTTGTTATGCTAGAATCAGGGATTCATTCATGATAATGACTCTTTTTGTTTAGTGGGTTGGTCAAGGATTTTTTTTATATATTCTTTCTATGGGAATCAGTTTATTACTATAAAATTTAATTTCATATTTTGCATTGTATCATGGTATGGGTACTATATTTACTAGGTGTTTTCTAAATTTATAGAGGATATAATTAAAGAATTGGGTTTGTTATTAATGATTTCTTTATTATGATGTCATTTTTGAGATTCTAGGGAAATAATTTATTGTGATTTTAGATATTATATTGAATGATTAAATTTTTATCTGGGAAATTATATTGGTAATAATAAATTATTCCATAACAATCTAATTAATGATGAGCTTGCTGCTTTTATGGATTTGATACTCAGGACTTAAAGGTGGCATCTAGGATTGCCGTGTAACAATAGTTATAGATGAGTAAAAGGATTAGTATTTGTTCATAGTGTGGTTGTGAGAATTATATATATCATTTATCCTTAATGATATCATATTATAACCCACCCATTTTTGTTGGGATACTAACACTCGGTGTCCCATCGAAGAGTGTTTTCCCCAACATTCCAGTTGGTGAGGAATAGAGGGTTTACTAATCCACTGAAACTTCTCTATTATCATAATAGTAGAATGTGATATATTTATTTATATATGTGTGTAGAGGGTTATAATATATTTTTTTATTTCAGAAACACATATCACAAAATATAGTAACCTAACTCTTATTATAGGTTTTCTTGTGTATGTACAATGGTGGATCGAGTTATAATACACTATGTACGATTTAGGGGGGGATCTCCGACACTACCTGAATAATCTATGAAGATGAGGTTGGAAACATGTTATGAAAAAGTTTAATTATATATTATACTTGGTGTTTTTTTGTTGGATTACTTTAGCCCATGTTTTATTAAGGATAACTTTTGGAGAGAAATGGATAATGAAGTGAAAAATTGGGGCAGTGTGGGAAAATAATGGGGAATTGGTATAGGGTTACACTATTTTATATTATATTATGTGATATATAATATTAGATACATGGTGAGATATAGTTATGGTGACGATGGTTAAATGATTGTAAAACTATTTAGGTGATGACTAGGTTTTATCTACTTACAAACTAGTCTTTGTTATACATCTTTTATATCTTTCATGAGAGGTTGTTGGGGGGGGATACAACTAAGTGTACATATTATTCTCACCTTATATATATAAACTATTCTTCATGTAAATAGGATATGGTTTATGATCACGATCAAATTCTCTTATCTGATAAGTTATTTGGGAACATTTAGAGCCTCACTATCAGTATTAGGGATCTTTTTTAGTGTTTTTTATTTGTTTTAGTAGTGTGTTATTACATTCATATAATGTATTCAGATTTTTTATTCATTTTTATGTGTAGGTGTTGTTTTATGGTTTTTATCATATTATCTATCATAATTAAATCATAGATGGAAATTCACCCCATCCGTGTGTATGTTATACACTCATTTCTAGTCACTAACTTATGGCCTATTGGAGGTTGGCTTTGTGGAATATAATTTATCATCTAAAATTAAAGTCTTAGGTGGGGTAACATAGGGGGAAGTGGGGTCATAATAATGTTTTATCATTGGTGATAGTTGTGTGATAGAATGGATTTTGGAGTAAAGAATTATTGTAGATGCATGGTTTGGAAGTAAAGTAGTGTCACATAGACTTGTTTCATGATATAAAAAAGGGGGGAATACTTATTATTTTGAGATTTCAGCTTCCAATATGATATTATACAATGATATTCATGAATAATGGGTAAAATAACTGAAGTGATGCTATAAGTGGTATAGATACTTTGGAAATGATTTTTTGTTCAATTTTTATATTCATAAGTTTGAAAGGGGTAGAAAATAGTAAAAGGTTAAAAATGTATTATCTACGTAACATTAAATAACATTTCTCCCATATATTATGTATAAATATTTATTCCTGTTTAGGACTGGCTCTAATTAAATTCTCACATAAGTATTGTACTTATGAAATTTGGAAAGATGTATCGATAACATTCCACATAATATAGGAAAAATGATGATTCAAAGTTCTGTAAACATTGATATTTTCATATCTAGACTTTTTATAGTTTTAATGGAACCATTTTAGATCATAGAAAAAAGGTTTGCTTAGAATATGTAAGGATTTAATTTTGTTTGAATAATTCTCAAAGAGTTATATAATAGGATTTATTATTCCATAATGATGTTACATGGGTCATGTCACCATTATTAGATTTTCTCTTTATAGTTTATACGGATTATTCTATTTTATTGGGGATGTTCTGAGATCAGTTTTCATGATGAATTTATTTCATTGATAAGCGGGGATTGGATTCTAAATTGGTGACATTTTCCCCATTTTATGGGATTATCTTCCATCATGTAATATTTTTTATATAGACTATTGAATTACTATCTTGAACCTGAACCCCTTTGACAATTATCCCATTATAGTTAATGACTAGTTTTATTTTAATTCATGAATTTCCATCCAAACAAAATGTGTGTAGGGAAACCACCTAATTATACACATAAAAAAACTAATAAATACTTGTCTTATGATTATTTCTAAAACATTAAAAATTTAGTTTACACCCCTCACCCAGTATCATTTAGAGATATTAAGCCTAACTCGTTCAATGGGCCTATAGTTAAATTGATGACAGGGTATGGAGAAATACGTTTCTCTAACCATATTAATATCATTAATTTAATCTCTCATCATGACCTATTTTGTTATGGGGATGGGGTTTTGTTATCAAGTGCATCCTATACTCTTCTATTATGTTTGTTGTGGTGCAATTTTGGTTTGGGGGAAGTGGTTATTTAATTTATTCCTTTGTTTTAATCAATATACTCTTTACGCATCCTATGTGATATGGGAAATGGTTCAGGAATAGAGAATATTAAAAAAAATTAATTTATTTCTACCAAGTATTAGATTAATTACTCTCTCTCTATTGTGAATTACATTACTGAAAGTTGTTGGTATACCATGAAACATTGTTTATGATATGTTTGTGTCCTACTGTGATTACATCCTTAGAAGTGATATCTATCATGTGGATTACATATGTTATGGGATTGAGTATGTAAATAGATGGGAAAATTCACTAATAATCTAAGGGTATGTTATGGAACATTTTTAAACTGTGAGGGTGAGTTTATACCACCAAAATAACATAATATCATTTTGTAATGGAGGGTTATTTTGATTTTTAAGCTTGTGGAATCTCTATTTCTGTTGAACATGGTTCATGTGATGATTGATATGTTTTATTTGGATTTCATATATAACTCTGGAAATTCATGGCTGGATCATGTTATAAATATTCCATTATACAATTTTTTATTTTTCATGATTATTCCCCTACATAATAAATATTTTTTAATAATAATGTAAAATTTTTAGAGAAGGATAGAGAAGGGTTTTTAAAACTATGTATTTTATGATGTATTTATTATATGAAATTGGAAGTTATGTGTATTAATTATAATCATAATTTTCTAAAGATAATGGTTGAGATGTGTAGTGGAATTAAAATAATCTGACGAAAGAATGTAACATTCATATACAAATAAGTTATCAAAGTACTTATGTTAATTATGATTTTTTAGAATGGAAATTTTAATTTAAATATTAAATCCCTAGGTTTTTTATTCATTCTATATAATAACTTTTAGTGAGTCCCTCTTAGTATAAATTATATTTGGACAATAAGATATATTAAATAAAAAATTCAATTATTCGATGAATCTTATATTTATTCAAAAATGGTTTTTCATATGCGTTGAATGTTTTTTCCCAACAGTTATTTCGATACATACCATATCATCAAGAAATATTTAAATGGGGTTTATTTGATTCTATTGTAACCTTCTCGGTTATAAACTAAAGACACATAGAGAATAAAATTATAATAATGTTTTGAAATTTAACATGTTATAATGTGAATGGTTTGGATAAAAGTATATAAATAAAAGTGTCTTTTGAAAAATATGTTTATTATTTGAACCCCTTAATGATCATAACATAATAAAATTTTTAGGTTGTCCAGTTTTTTCAATATATTATTATGGAATCATGCTAATATACTATTTTTTGACATGCTAAAATCATTAAGCTCAAAATATTATTAATTAACATATTCTAGTATGATAAGTAAAAAAACTTCTATGATTCATGTTCAAAAAAACCTAAGGGATTGTTTATAATGGTGTTAATTTCCATATTTTTTTATTAACATGAATTTAATATAATATTTTATGGTTTTTATATTTTTACTTTTATGTGATTTAGAGATCTAACAAGGAAATTTATAGTCATGGAAGTCTGCTAAAATTTTCCACATTTATCGACTCATGTTTTTATGTGGATGAGTTATTTTGAACAAATGTGTATATGTGACAATGATTCCTCTGATGTTATGTACTATTAATGAAAATGATCATATTTTAATTGTATCTCCCCAATTTATTATTTTAAACAAATTTTTTTCTATGCACATTGTTTCTATTGTGGGTTTTCATTTTTTAAATATAGAAAAAAGCTTGAGGGAAATCCCACATAGTAAAAAACATATATCCCTTCCTCTTCCCTCTCTATCATTTTTTGTTTTATTTAATGAGGATAAAAATTCTCTGAGAGGATTCTAATTTATGTTTTTAGATTTTCCCAAACCTTCATTTCTTAATATGGGTTGTTTCGTGGTTCAAGGTAAATTTCATAAATTTTGATATTATTTTAGAAAATTATTTTTTACATTTATAAATTAGTTGATAAAATTAATGATTTTTCATTTTTTAATGATAATTAAATATTATTAATCATGTAAATTTAAATAAAAAATTAATTTATATAGTATAATATGTTCATCTAATAATACTTTTTAATGTATTATATTAAATGAGTTCATATTATTTCATTCAAAGATAACGAAATTTACTACTTACAAAATTATGTTAACTATTTTTTTTAATATATATAATGTATTTTGAAATAATATTGCATGGATGGGAGAAATATTATTATATTAAAATTTATAATTTTTTATTCAAATGAATAATGTTGGAAAATGATTCAACAATTGAGTTTAAAGATTTATCACATGAGGTATAAAATGATATTTGATAATCTATAAGACTCTTAGAAGAAAAGGGTATTAATTAATTACACATTTTTGAATAATGAAAATTATGAAGGGAATTATCCAATAGGGTGAAAAATAAATTTTAATTTCATTTTTTAATTAATATTTGAGGAGATAAAACTGATAACATTCCAAAATGTCAAAAATTCATAAATAATTTTTTTGATAATTATTTGACAATCATGAATATTATAAAATTTAAATAGATATTATCTCATGACCTATTTAATTTATAATTTTTCTAAATAATAATATTTTATTCACATAAAATTATTCATTCTTGAATATGGTTATCACATGTTATAATTTAATTAAATTATGCAACTATAAGTATCATCAAAAGTGTAAATATTAATTTTCATCTTTGAAATATTTGGGATTTGGGATCAAATGATTTTGAAATATATTTTTTATTTCCTATGATATATACATGATATTTTTTTATTTATATACTCATTAATAATTCTTATTATTCTTTTATATTAAATAAAAGAATAAAACTGTTATCCCTTTTTTATAATGAATGAGACAGTTGAAATAATGATTGTAAGAATTTTTGATAAATGAAGATGTATATTAAGCAGGAAAGCTAGATAAAATAAATAATATTTATCGACATAAAATTATAAGGATATTTTTTTGAGATTAATTATTAAATTAATCAGATAATTAATGGTAGGAATGAAAATTTTACAATTTCCAAAATCATTTCATTGAGTTTGAGTGAGTCAGATGTTGTTTGATTAAGGAGAAAATGATTTGTTCCATTTTTGTGTAGTTACCTTTTAAATTCTCATTGAAAAAATACATTTAAATATTTATTGCAGCTCTATTTTATTAGAGCCTTGATCTAATCAAAGGATAACCTTGAATAGTTAGAATAATAGGAAGGTATTCTTATAGATGTGATGGTGGAATGGTGTGATAATGACCATGATAGTGGTGGCATGGGGTTTCTATTATGATGATGATGATGATGATGATGATGTTGGCATGGGATTCCAGATGTTTTATTATGTGTAGAGGTTTCATGGAAGGAACCAAGAAAGATAAAATGGGTTGAATCAGTTATATCCCATTTTTATTCTATAATCTGAGATTATTTCTTGATAATGAATACACTTCATTACCGTCCCAATAGATGGATGTTTATAGATAATTAGTTTCCTACCATGGGAAGTAGTTTGATAAAATTAATTATTAGTGATTCTTTTATGTGGTATCTTAGAATGAATCCTAGATTATCTATATGTTTAGGAAATGTTAAATGAATTAATGGAAGGACTATGTTGGTTTATGATGCTTACTTTATGATGATGACAAACATCATAATACAATTAAATAATTAACAATTTTGTTTATATATATATATTATAAGGTTAAAATTTTAATTCATTAAATTATAATGTTAAAAATTAATTAATAGATAATTTATTAATTAATATTGATATTGATAACTATAGGATTTTTAAACCTCTGACTTAGCACTGGCAGAAAGGAGTCTTATGTGACATTAGAAGTAGGGGGGTCTATGGCTAGGTACTTCTTCTTATTGTGTTTGTTATACTATATATATCATGTTTGTTTTGTTATTTAAAACACTAACCCACCCCTATCGACTTGGATTCCGACACATGATGGACTCTAGGACGTTGTTTTCCCAAACATCCCAGATAGTGAGGAACATATTGTAGACCAACCCCTTTAACATTTCTCTTTTTTCTGGGTAGTATTATGCAGTATTATGTACATTGGTTATCATTTCCTATATTTTCGTATAGAGGGATGTAACAGCATGCTATCAATTCACACACACATACCTATAGATATAGTATCCTATTAGTTTTTAGGTATATTTTGTATGGAATGTGATGGATTATATTATAACACCTGACATATGGGATTTGGTGTATCATGATCACTATTTAATTAATATATTTAATTTTTTTTGGGTTTATTGGAGGATGTCGTACATGTAGTTCATGATATATTATCCTCGATGCCTTCGGTCTTGATTACATTATACCTAGTTTATCTAGGATGTCTTTTTAAGAGAGATGACACCTGATGTGTGATATTATGGAAGAGAGAAAAACTAGTTGGGAAGTGGTAGAATGCTATATTTTTTCTAATTATATTATATGATCCCTTATATGTAATAATTGGTGAGAAATATAAATGGTGAGGATGGGAAAAGAATAATAAACCTGATTAGGATAAACAATAGTTTAATTTTTTACTCGGAAGGCTTTGGTGTGATTCATTCACATTTTTTATTAGTGCTTGTGTGGAGGAATCTAGTAAGTAGACATGTAATTATTAATCTATAAATTTATCAATAGTTTTTCAGTTCACCCATATATATTTTGTGATAATGATTTACTTTTATAGTTTGAGGAGTTATTCATGAGTTTTTGGAGCTTCTTGGTCACTATTGAGGATATTTTTTAGTATTTTTCAGTTGTTTCATTTGTATATGATTGTATTCATATCTTGTATTGGTACTTATTCATATTTTTTATGAGTTTAATTTTTTGGATATTTTTATCATATTATATCTCACCTTTTAAATCATATATTTAAATTCCTCCCACTTGTGTTTATGTTATACCATCTAAGCTAGATTCTAACCTGTGGCTTATTGAAGATGGGTTTCTCGAATCTTTATATTTATTCTCAAATTTTCATCCAAGGAGGGCTGTCATTATGGGGAGGAGTCTATGATAGGATATACTGATGTTATTATATTAAAATTGTTAATATATTTATAAATAATGTAAAAGAATAAATAAAAAAGAAAACACTTGGTTGAAAACTATAAATATTTTTCAAAAAACCTCCATAGCTTTATACCTAAATCATTATAGGAATGAGTTATAATAAATCTAAGAAGATTTTGATGTGTGGATGGATTTTTGGAATTGACTTTGATAGGATTTACAGAGATATTGTGCGCTTCTTGTTTGTATAAGATATGAGTGGGGTGATCTTTTATAAGTGAGGTAGAGGACACAAATAGAATTTTTCTATAGATTAAAATATATTAATGAATTAATCGATAAAATTGATCTAAAATAGTCCAATTTTTACAAATGTAGAATATTGTTTTAAAATATAACCACCAAATATGGTTTAGATATATTTTTATTAATTTTATCCCATATCATATTAGTTTTAAACCTTTTATCTATTTTTAACACTTAACATGGTAATAAGATTTATTTTACCAAATTAACTATTCATAACGGAAAAAATTAAAGTGGAATCCTGAAGAGATTTATAAATTATAATTAAAAACATAGATTCCATTTTATCGAGTTTAATTATTATAAGTGTAAATAATTACAATTAAATTAATCTGGTAAAAGGCGATGAAAATTAGTTTTCTATTAAATTAATTATTAAGTTTAAATTTTAATATAAGAAATTATGAGAAATATAAATTCCAATATAATAAATTGGTTTATTATTAATCAAAATAAATGATGTAAATTTTAAAATCATTCCTAAATATAATCTAACATTGAAAATATATAAATGAAATGGAAGTTTTCTCATAAATAAATATTTTCTACAATTCACTGAAAAAAATTAATTTTAAAAAAAATTTACATAAATTCACTAGAATCTAAATCTGAATTGATGATATGAATAATGATGTTAATTATTAAAAAAATTTATTTTGAATTTAAAAAATTCATATTTCTAGTTAAATCATGAAATTCATGTATTCAAATTTAGTAAGAATAAAATATTTGATTTAGGATTGAATAATTAGATAATATTCATATAATTAATATATACCTATAAAATTTAATTTAGTAATATAAATAAGGTGTGAAATTGATTTACTATTAAAATTACATGGGATTTATAGAAGAAATATTATGAAAAGTGATAGGGTATTAATAATATTTATTCTTCACAAAATCATTCCACAACATGTATAATGTAATGATATACCTTGTATGTTTTATGTGTATACCTTGCATGATAAATTCCATGATTATGATCCCCAATACAAAGTCTTCAATATGTGTGTCCAGTTTCCAATCGCTAGAATAGTGTCTTATTCATATCACTAAATAATCCTAAAAAATTAGTTTATAATATGTTCTTGATGATGGGGGATTCTTTTAGTGACAACAGTGATAGACAATATGTGCATGGGAATGGATAATAGGATTCGGTTGATTAGGGTGATTCATCATCTAAAACAATGAATCCACATTTTCTGGTTAAAAAACATATTCAAAATTCATTAAACTAGGTTAATTATGTGAATAATATGTATCCTCTAAGATGATATTGGGGAACACATATATTCCATGGGGAAACATCCCAGGTTGATACCCATGTTTTTCTCAATATCATCATCTTGGAAAGTAGATTATGATGTATCAATAATCATATTTCTCTTAGAATGATATACCCACATACCAACCCTTATCTCATTATCATCCAAACATTTATAGAATCCCATCATTGAATTGTGTCTTCAGTTAAAAAATAAAATAATGTCCTTATTAAAAAAGAGAATCATTTCACGGGCTCCATTGTAATTTCTTGGGTTTTTCATGTATTAATTTAAATATTATAAGGAATTTTTTCGAGACTGAGTGTGAAGACGGAACATCATTCTGAGGTCCAGTAAGCCTGAAATGGTGGATTGAACTTTTTTTTAGTTAAGTGAGTCGGCACTCGCTCGTGTTCATGGAAGTTCTGAAACAGGTGCCCAGAATAAAAATCGTAGGGCACGGTTGCGTCTGGGACGCCGACATTACCAAAGAATGGTTCTAACCTTGACCGACACAGGTCGACTACGAAGTTTAATTTTGGGCGTTTTAAAAAGGGAATAACTTTAGAAGGAAAAAAATAAATTAATGATTTTTTTAAACGTTTCCTTTTTTTAAAACAGTGACCTAATCCTCTCCTATAAATACATGCTTATGGAAAATTCACAGGGTTAGCTTCATAACCCTACGAGTTGAGAGAGAGAGAGAGAGAGAGATTTCTCTTGGAGCTTGGGCGGAGGAGGACCTGTTGGCGGATGACGATGACGTGAGCAATCAACACCCCTCAGATTTTGACGAATCCCTTCGGTGGATGCGTCACAATGATCATTCTTCAACCGGTTTGAGGTAGGGGTTTGTGATTTCAATTTCTTTTCCCCGTTTTTGAAGTTTAAACGACGAACACAAATCAGCCACGAACAAGTTGATCCACAGATTTGAACGTTCTTACGGGATGATTTTTTCTTTGGGATGGTTTTGGAGAAATAATCTATGATTTTATTTAGGTTTATCTCTGCTTCATTTAAAACTATTAATGGGAGTATATCAATGCTATGAAGAACAACGACGGAGGTTCGTTCCTCGATTTGTTTTCAGGATTTCATCCCCCTTTTCTTTTCTAGCGCGTTCTTCGCATTCTTCGCAGGGTGACGAACAACGGATCGTTGCGCATTCGTTCCATGATGCAACAATCTCAAATCAAAGTTTTGACACCGCAACGACCTTGTGGAGGTTCAGCGATGATGGCGGACGACGAATCGAACAGTATCGGTAAAGGGCATCCTTTGAGAGTTCTTTACGCGGGAGAATCAAATCATGTTTTTGGAGCCGATTGGAGGCCCTAAAACATCGGAAGCGGTTTTGTGGTGTCGAGGTGACCATAACCTGAAGGTTTCATGGCGATCGGACGGCTGGATCGATGATCGAAGCAGCACAAGAAGCGTGCTGGCGAGGAGCGTCATCTCTATAAATTTTCAGAACACACGGCATGTACTTCCGAAGAACACACCGTGTAGTACTGGCGGCGGCAAGGGTTTTGGGGGCCAGAGATAAATCACATGGCGTGTGACCTTAGTCGCATGGCGTTTTGGACTTTCCCGAAGCCCGACATGTATTTGGGGAATATACGGACACATGATGATCTACACGACTTCAGGCGGCATGGCGTGTATAGCGTGACAGAAGCAACTACGCAGGACTCGGCATGTATCCCGGGGATATGTGGACACGGGATGGAGTACACGACCGTGTACTCCATCACACGGCCAGGAGAAGGCCAGTAACGCGGGTCACCTCGTGTGGAAGTTACATGGGTTGGTGTACACGGGTTGATGACCATGTATGGGAACATGTTCAGAGTACATTGAGTCAACCCCAGTTACCCAGACACGACATCTATACCATACTACACGTCGTGTACTATGTTTTCCTACATGACCAGCCTAAGACATGGGAAGTTGTACACGGGCAGTACCTAGGGCCAGACAACATGGCGTGTATATTTTCTACACGTCGTGTACTTTTTGGAAAACAACAAGGTCCTCTTGTTCACCGTATCCTGTACGTCTTTAGTTTGGGTTAGTGCCCCTTCTTCTCATTCCCCTGAAGGTCAGGCGTCTTTTTCTTCTATAGGAGTATAATCCCGGCAGCCGTACTTTCTGTGATAGAGTCGGCATCCCTTAGAGAGGCCCAGAGCGAGATCCTCTATCTATTCCTAACCCTAGGTAGAGTCAGGCATCGTCGTGACCAACTAAACTGGGCGTTGATCCTCTAACTATCTGGTGTATCACCAAACTGGGAATCCAAATGAGTCGCGGTATCTGCCATGGCCCTGGCAGTGATCCTCATCTGTGTATCGTGATATTTCCCCCTCAGGAGTGTGTCTCCCATAATTATTGCTTATCTTTTATCGTAACCTTCCCACTCAGGAGTGTGTCTCCCGTAATGAGTGCAGCTACCTCTTGTGATAGTACCCGAAGAACAACACTTCTTGGACGGACGTCATCAGAGCTATAAGACTCATGGAGTGTGTTCTCCCGGAATGAGTGTATCTCGGAATATTCGAACAGAATCCCTAATAGGGTATGCGGTTGTGTGACTTGTCTCTGGACTACGGTCTAGGTTTGGAGTATATCTTGTTTGTTCTATATGTTCTGTATACATATACTATGCATAGCTGACTGTACCTTTACATTGTTTACTGCTTTGTGTTTTCGGGGTCCTCTACTGAGTATTGTTATACTCAATCCTGCACGGGCTTTGACCGCACGTCTGGTGTCTTGTGCAGACGAGCGGCCTTTTGATAGGATCCAGGGAAGACTAGGACAGGCCCGAGCCTTCTGAGTTCCCTACAGGCCGAGGTGTTTCTACGGCTACGACCAGCAGTCCTAGTACCTTTTGTGTTTACAGGTTGGACTTTTCCGCAAAGAGACTCTTGTTTGTTTGTTTTTGGTGGGCTTGTATTCTGGCACTTTTTGTACTCTACCTTTCATCGTACTTTGTTGGTTGGAGTTTAGTTGTATGCATGCTTTTTGTTCCTTGGTGCTTTACATTTCACCATTTTTGGTCTTGGAGATGTGTGTGTGTGTACAGGTACATAGGCAATGCCTCCCATGTTAGTGATATACCTACTCGGTGCTAGTCACCAGCCATTGGCCTATTGGAGGCGGGCTTGGGGAGTCATAGTGCGGGCCCCACTGGGATGGGTCGTGAAAGAGTGGTATCAAAGGTGGTCGATTCTACCTTAGTACTAAGAGTCTGTGAGTTTGGATTGGGGAAATAGTGTGGAGTGTTTTGAGTTTGGCTTTCAGGCCAGAGACCCCATTGTTGGTGCGGCTGCTGACGTATCCATACACCACGACTCTGATAACTTGCTTTTCAACTTGGTACATGAAAACACTGGTTTCGGGGAAATAAATGGTACATGCATCATATAGGAATGAGTTGTTTTTTCCATGTCCTTTGTGTCAGCTATCCAGATATACACTTTGACCATGGTTTTCGTGTTTCTTTACAGGATGCCTCTGCAATGCATACCCGCTAGGATTCAGCAGCACGATCACAAAGATGACCCCCCCCCCCAGTGACGAGGCTTCGTTACAGGGGCCAGTTCCCCAGGCGTGTCCAGCGGGTGGTGCACCTGCTATGCCACCACCAGTGGAGCAGCCAGTGGTACCTGCAGTACTGTCCGGTGAAGAGCGCAGGCTCAGCGCCCTCCATGAGTTCCAGAGAGAGAGACCCCTTAGGTTCTGAGGTGAGCCTGACCCTCAGGTGGCTGAGGACTGTCTTGAGGCCATGACCAGAGTTTTCCATCTAGTGAGGACACTAGCAGACCAGATGGTGATCCTAGGAGCGATCCTTCTTCAGGGTTTGGTGGGGCTATGGTGGAGTCTGACCACATAGACTCACGACAAGGAGACCCTTTCGTGGACAGAGTTTGAGAGACTCTTCAGGGAGGAGTTCTCTCTAGTTACACTAAGATCTGTACACATCCAGGAGCTTCTTCATCTCCAACAGGGCAGTATGACTGTGGCTGACTATTCATCGAGGTTTACCAACCTCGCCATGTACTCGATGGATATGGTCAGGGATCATTAATTTAGAGCTCGGACATTCGATCGGGGTTTATGAAAAGAAATCTGATCTAGTTTCGTGCCTCTATGCATATCGACTTATGCTGGAGTGCTCGAGCGAGCTTTGGTGGTCAAGAGATTATTGGTGGAGCAGAGACAGCCGCCGGCATTCAGCGGCAGACAGACAGGTGTGGAGACCTCGGCGGCAGGGAACCATCGTCAGACGCAGGGATCAGGATGTGAGAGACATCAGAGGAGGACCCAGGATATGGGATTGACAGTTCAGGGCTCTCAAGCAAGATCCAGTCAGCCTAGGGAGAAGCGATGCCACACATGCGACTATAGGGGACATCTCGCTAAGGATTGCCCGACCCATCGAGCTACTGACAGGGAAGCGGTGGATGGACCACCGAGGCAGAGGTAGAGAACAGACCAGGAAGATCTTCTAGGTGGAATACGTGGAAATGGAGCAGGGACAGCTGCGTGTGGTGGCAGATGCTTCAACTTACTTCCACCACTTCCCCCAAGAGGTCCGCACCAGGCTCAGGGAGCTGGGGGACAGGGGGGAGGGCAGCTGCATGCGGTCGAGGCATACGACCTAGGGGATCCAAGAATTATTTGAGGTATGATATATTTCTTTTCTACCTTATCTATCTTACTCATAGACACATGTGTCATTCATTCCCTTATAGCCACATGTCTTGTACATAACCTTGATATTCCGGTAGAACAGTTGACTCGATCTTTGCGCTTGGAGACACCTACGGGAGGAGACTCGATGATCACACACCTTTGTAGACAGTGTGATATTACCCTTGGAGGTGAGAGTTTCAGTTGGAACCTCTTGGTGGTAGCATCGAGGCTTTACAACATCATTCTCGGTATTGATGGGTTATCTTCATTCCATGCCCAGATTGATTGCTTTAGGCGAAGAGTGTGGTGTGTCCGCCGTGATGGAATGAGGTTTTCCTTTGTCGGAGAAATGGAATCCCAGGCACCATAAAATGGGCCCATGCATAGGAGGGTGTAGCCGATCACTCATGAGATGGCTATCCTTACCCTCAGAGCAGTAGATGTTGTGAGCTCTCAGTTCCCACCATTGGTGGTGGAGTATGAGGATGTCTTTCCTGAAGATTTCCTAGGATTACCTCCCCATCGGGAAATTTACTTCTGCATCAACTTACACCCCAGGACGACACTGATATCCTCATCGGCATATCGGATGGCTCCCACAGAGCTTCGCGAGCTGAGGGTGAAGTAGGAGGATTTGCAGAGCAAGGGTTTCGTGAGACCCAACGTTTCACCCTGGGCGGTCCCAGTCTTTTTTTCCTAGAAGACAGATGGAATTCTGAGGTTGTGCATGGATTACCGGCGTCTGAACCATTGACAGTGAAGAAAAAGAATCCACTGCCAAGAATCGATGATCTCAAAGATTAGCTAAGTGGGGCACAGTGGTTCTCGAAGGTTGACCATTGATTGGGCTATCACCATCTATGAGTGTGGGATGAGGATATACCGAAGATGGCTTTCAGATTCTGTTACAGTCACTTTGAGTACTTGGTGATGCCTTTTGGTGTGACGAATGCCCCCACAGTGTTCATGGGGCTGATGAACCGGATCATCCAGCCATACTTGGACCCGTTCATGGTGGTCTTAATCGACGAAATCCTCGTGTACTCAGCATCAGAGGAGGAGGACGTGAGACACCTGCGGATGGTTATGGACGTACTCCGGGAGTACCAGCTTTATAGGAAGATCTCGAAGTGCCAGTTATGGATTCAGGAGGTCCACTTTATGGGACATGTCATCTCAACAGATGGAGTAGCTATAGATCCATCCAAGGTAGAGCCTGTGTTAGCATGGGAGCCACCTCTGAGCATGATAGAGGTGTGGAGCTTCGTTGGTTTAGAAGGATATTATCGGAGATTCATTTTTGACTTCTCCCGGATATCAGCACCGATGACATCCTTGACCAGGAATGGGAAACCCTTCATGTGGAAAGAGAAGTACCAGTTGGCTTTTGAGCAGTTGAGGCAGAGTTTTATGAGCACCCTAGTATTGATATTTCCGGAGGAGGGTTTCGAGTACGTAGTTTTCTACGACGCATCAGGGACTGGGCTCGGCTGTGTCCTGATGCAGCAGCATGAAGTGATTTCTTATGGTTCACGCTAGCTTAGTCCACATGATCAGAACTATGGGACCCATGATATTGAGTTGGCATAGGTAGTATTCGAATTGAAGATGTGGGGACACTACCTTATGGGCCAGCGGTTTATTGTCTACTCTGACCACAAGAGCCTCAAGTACATGTTCTCATATAAGGATCTGAATCTGAGGCAGAGTCATTGGCTAGAGTTCCTCCAGGACTATGATTTTGGGATCATCTATACTTCTGGAAAGGGGAAAAAGGTGGAAGATTCCCTTAGCATGAAGTCGACCTCACAGTTGTTGAGTGAGGCGACACTACAGTTAGTCACGTTACAGTTATCCTATGTGGGTGGAGAGGAAACAACTAACCTACAGTCGATGGTTGTCACCCCTCCACACTTACCGCGAGTTAGGGAGGCACATCTTGGGGATGCCGATTGTGTGGCTTTATGTGCTCAGTTATCCACCTGACATGCTCCAGATAGATATTCACAATGTGGGGAGCACGTAATTCTTTTCAGGGGACGCACTGTTGTACCAGTGGAGTTCCAGGAGGAGATCCTGAGGGAGTTTCATACATCCCCTTTGGCAGTACATCCTGAAGTGGCAAAGAGGTACCAGGATCTCTGACGATAGTTCTGGTGGTCAGACATGAAGAAGGAAGTATCAGAGTTCGTTTCTCGATGCCTCACATGCAAGCAGGTGATGGCTAAGAACCAGGTTCAAGTAGGGTTATCTCACCCCCTAGAAGTTCCAGAGTGGATGTGGGATGGAATATCGATGTACTTCGTGACAGGCTTACAACGGACGTCCAAGGGGAATGATTACGTCTGGGTGATCGTTGACCGACTAACCAAGTCGGCCCACTTCTTAGCTATTACGGAGTAGAGTTCCATAGAGATATTTGGATGCCTCTATGTACAGGAGATAGTTCGGCTTCATGGCGTCCCCTCGACTATAGTCTCGGACCAAGATGCCCGCCTCACATCCCAGTTTTGGAAGGGATTGCAGGAGGCCTTTGGGACTCAGCTACGCTTGAGAACAGCGTTTCATCCCCAAACTGATGGTCAGACGGAGAGGACCATTCAGGTTCTGGAGGATATGTTGTGAGCTTGTACTTGGACTTGGGTCGCAGCTGGGAGGACCACCTACCACTGGTGGAGTTTGCGTACAACAACCACTACCACTCCACCATTTTTATGGCACCGTTGGAGGCCTTGTATGGGAGACACTGCCAGTCACCGCTTTGCTGGACCGACCCCGGAGAGTCAGCACTCACGGGTCCAGAGATAGTGTGAGCCACCATAAAGATGGTGCAGATCATCCTGGAGTGGATGAATATTGCACAGAGCCGTCATAAGTCTTATGATGATAGACGACGGAGACGTCGGGAGTTCGAAGAGGGAGACCACGTCTTTCTTTAGGTCTCACCTCAACGAGGGTTACAGATATTTGGCCGAGGTGGCAAGCTATCTTCGAGGTTCAACAGGCCTTTCCAGATTCTCTGCAGAGTTTGTGAGGTGGCATACCACCTAGCCCTACCGCCACAGTTGCATTGGGTACATGATGTCTTCCACATGTCGCAGCTGAGGAGGTACGTGCACGATCCGTCACACGTCATCCACTGGGGCGAGCTATATATCGAGGATGGATTGACCTTCACTGAGTACCCGGTGGAGATCGAGGATCAGCAATAGAGGATCCATCGTGGGAGATCGATTCCCTTGGTGTGCATCCGGTGGAAACACGGGAATCTTCAGGAGAGCACGTGGGAGCGGGAGGCTCAGATCTGTGCCCAGTACCCTCATATTTATGAGTAGCCTTTGTTTTGGATTTTCGGGGACGTAAAGCCCCAAGGTGGGGAGAATTTAATGTCTCGGGTTTTCTGTGTATTATTTTAATATTATATGGAATTATTTCGAGACCAGTCACGAAGACAGCACATCATTTCGAGGTTCAGTAAGCCCGGAATGGTGGTTTGAACTTTTTTTTAGTTATGTGAGTCGGAAATCACATACGGTCGTGGAAGTTCCCAAACGGGTGCCCGGATTAAAAATATGAGGGCATTATTGTGTCTGGGACGATGACATTACCTAAGAATGGTTTTAACCTCGACCGGTGCAGTTCAACTGTGAAGTTTAATTTTGGGCGTTTTAAAAAGGGAAGTAGTTTAGAAGGAATAAAATAAATTAATGATTTATTTTATTATTTTAAAATGATACCTTTTTTTAAGCAGTGACCAAATCCTCCCCTATAAATACATGCTTATGGAAAATTCGCAGGGTTAGCTTCATAACCGTGTGAGTTGAGAGAGAGAGATATATATTTCTCATGGATCTTGGGTGGAGGAGGACGTGTTGGCGGACGACGACGACATCGACAATCGACGCCCCTCGGATTTTGAAGAACCCCTTAAAAGGACGTGTCACGATGATCACTCTTTAATGGGTTTTAGGTTGGGGTTTGTGATTTCAATTTCTTTTCCCCATTTTTGATGTTTAAACGACGAACGCGGATCAACCACGAACAAGTTGATCCGCGGATTCGTACATTCTTGCGGGAGGATTTTTTCTTTGGGATGATTTTGGGGAAATAATCCATCATTTTATTTATTTTGATCTCTTCTCTACTTAAACCTATTAACGAGATAGGATCAACGTCGTGATGAACGACGGTGTAGGTTCGTTCCTCGATTTGTTTGTTGGATTTCCTCCCCCTTTTCTTTTCACATGCGTTCTTCGCGTTCCTCACGGGGCGACGAACAACATATCATTGTGAATTCGTTCCGTGACGCAAGGATCCCAAATCGAAGTTTCGACAGTGCAATGACCTTGTGTAGGTGCGATGATGATGGAGGATGACGAATCAAAGTGGATCGGTAAAGGGCGTCCTTCGAGCGTTCTTCGCGTAGGAGAATAAAATTAGGTTTTCGGAGCCGATCGGATGCCCGAAAACACCGGAAGCGGCTTCATGGTGTCGGGGCGACCATAACCTGATGATTTCATGGCGATCAGATGGATGGATCGATGATCGGAGCAGCACGGGAATCGTGCCGGTGAGGAACACCGTTTCTGGAAATTTGAAGAACACACGGCGTGTACTTCCGAAGAACATGTCGTGTAGTACTGGAGGCAGCTAGGGCTTCGGGGCCCAGAGAGAAATCACACGGTGTGTTAGAAATTCCCCGAAGCTCGGTGTTCATTTGGGGAATATACGGACACGAGATGATCTATACGGCTTCAGGAGGAACGTCGTGTACAGCGTGACAGAAGCGGCTACGTGGGACTTGGCGTGTATCCTAGGGATATGCGGACACAGGATAGATTACACGACCATGTACTCCATCACACGGCCAGGAAAAGTCCAGTAATGCGGGTCACCCCTTGTAGTAGTTACACGGGTTGGTGTACATAGGTTGATGACCATGTACGGGCACATACCCAGAGTACACGGAGCCAACCCCAGTTACCCAGACACAGCGTGTATACCGTACTACACGTTGTGTAGTAAATTTTCCTACATGACCAGCCTAAGACACAGGCCGTTGTACACGGGCAGTACCCGGGGTCAGACAACACGGTGTGTATATTTTCTACAAGCTGTTTACTTTTTGGAAAACAACATGGTTCTCTTGTTCATCATATCCTGGACGTCTTTCATTTGGGTTAGTGCCCCTTCATCTCATTCCCCTGAATATCAGGTATCATTTCCTTCTATAGGAGTATGTTCCCATCAGCCAGACTTTCTATGATAGAGTCGGCATCCCTCCGAGTGTCCCATAGCGATATCCTCTATCCATTCCTGACCCTAGGTAGAGTCAGGCATCGACGTGACCAACTCTACCGGGCATTGATCCTCCACCTAGCAAGTGTATCAACAAACTGGTGAATCTGGATGAGTCACGGTATCCGTCATGGCACTGGCAGTGATCCTCATCTGTGTATCGTGATCTTTCTCACTCAGAAGTGTGTCTCCTGTAATGAGTGCTTCCCTTTTATCATAACCTTCCCACTCAGAAGTGTGTCTCTCGTAATGATTGAAGATACCTCTCTTGATGGTTCCCAACGAACAACACTTCTCGGACGGACTTCATTAGAGCTATAAGACTCATGGAGATTGTTCTCCCATAACGAGTGTATCTCGGAATCTTTGAACACAATCCCTAATGGGGTATGCGGTCGTGTGACTTGTCTCTGGACTACGGTCTAGGTTTGGAGTATATCTGGTTTGTTTTATATGTTCTGTAGACATATACTGTGCATAGCTGACTGTACCTTTACTTTGTTTACTGCTTTGTGGTTTTCGGGGTCCTCTACTGAGTATTGTTGTACTCAACCGTGCACGGTATTTTCCCGCACGTCTGGTGTCCTGTGCGGACGAGCAGTCTTTTGACAGGATCTGGGGCAGGCCAGGACAAGACCGAGCCTTCTGAGTTCCCTACAGGCCGAGGTGTTCCTACAGCTACGAGCAGCAGTCCCAGTACCTTTTGTGTTTACAGGTTGGACTTTGCAGCAAACAAACTCCTGTTTGTTTCTTTTTGGTGGGCTTGTATTCTGGACCATTTTACTTTCAGTACTCTACCTTTCGTCGTACTCTGTCGGTTGGAGTTCAGTTGTATGCATGATTTTTTTTCCTTGGTGCTTTACATTTCAGCATTTGTGGGCTTGGAGATGTGTGTGTGTGTACAGGTACATAGGCAATGCCTCCCATGTTAGTGATATGCCTACTCGGTGCTAGTCACCAGCCCCTGGCCTATTGGAGGTGGGCATGGGGAGTCATGGAGCGGGCCCCACTTGGACGGGTCGTGACATCCATAACTACCTTTATTTAAGAAGATTAATCTTCAGTTTAATTTAAAGTCTATATTTATACTGAGTGACACCAAGAATTGTTAAATAGGTATGAAGACATGGGATCTTTTTTCAGAGGGCCTCTAGCTGATTTGAAAAATAATATACATCTTCCAAATAGTTATATTAAAACCTAAGGAGAAGTGAAATGTTGGTAGAAAATATAACATCACCTTTGAGAGAAACCCAGTTGATACATTATCTTGATGATTAAGTCCTACTAAACATTTTTATTTTTTTTTCAAAATTAATATTTCCCATTATTTTATAATGTTCTACCTTCCTGTTAATATTGTAGACTATTTCTAGCACTATAGATAATAATCCTTCGTAGTTCCTTAACATGAAACCATTAGGTTGTTTTTTAAGAACAAATAGTGTAAGAGGATGAACACTCTGTTAATGATTATATTAGAATGAGTTTTTGAAATAATTTTTCTAATTGAACTATATATAATTGATCAAAAGAAAAATGATCATTTACATTCTGAATGAGGATGGGAGTAGTATCACTCACAACACTGGGTAATATTCCTCTTATGAAAAAATTCATTTATATCTCTAATAACAAATTATTTAATAGAATCTTGTGTTACTTTATAAAAATATCTATAAAACAAAACTAGTTTATAATTAATATCCATACATAAGCTCTTAGTTGATGACAAAAATATTTGATGTTATTAGAGAAGATTTTAAATGGGTGTTTATAACCTCATTTATATATTTTTGGATGCTAATAAAGAGAAACTAATTGGTATCATCTCTCTGACACCCCCCTCAGATGATAGAACCCCCCTTCATATAGAATTGTTTTGACGTAGTCACAGACCATTAGCCTAAGGTCATAAATTTAATTTCTATAGGGACTATACTGTAACGTCCCCATCCCGAGAGCCACTGGAAGGGTGCTTCAATCCTGGTTTGCCACATCACCTCAAGAACATATCTTTAAAAACCATAGGATACCAACAAGTATCCGGGGAATTTTGGACTTTTCTATGGGAGAGACTATTACCACATAGGTAATTGGTATTATATATGGTAGGAAAATAATATTATAACCACTAGCAGAAGTATATAAATAATTAAACTACATCAGAAGAAATTAAATAGCCCCAAATAAATAAATGAAAGTGAACAAGATGATAAAACTAATCACCTACACAATATTTTCATGCTATGATGTCTGTACAAAAATAAAAGTATGGAATGGAAGAATAAAATCATGCTATCAATTGTAATTAAAATGAAAAAAAAGTGAAAGAACATCAAATAGAGAAAAGGCTTGGTCCACTTCCCCCATGATCCATCCAAAACAATAAAGAAATCAAATATTGGGAGTGGCATGCTTCCCTATGTTTGTACGTGCAAACATAATGTCTACTCAAGTACCAAATGTTTCTCAAGAAGATTGTGAGATGAAATCCTAGTAGGCCAGCACCTACAGCTTCTAAATCATTCAATATCCCACAATAAAGATAAGCATTGTCCCAAATATGATAAATAAAAGCAATTAGTTAAAAAAATAATAATAATAACTTGGTTGGGGTTCTCAACAGAACCCATCCCATACCACCTACATTGTCATAATCCATAAATATGAATAAGGTACATGTATAAAGAAATATTCTTATATATATATAATGGGTAGGAAATAAAAGGAAAAAAAGAAAACATACCCCAATGCTTATGCTTTATCTTGGGTCAAATTTATGTTTCAATAATGTGTCCTTCAAGGAACTAGAAATGTATTACAATTCCCAAGGAACCCAAATCTGTATAAATAATTATAAATAATGGATCATCATTATCAATATGTTAATGTTTAGAGTTAGATATTTAGCTCATCCTGAAGCTATCACTATGGTACATCATTCAATTTATCAAATACCATTGAGAATTTCAAATAAAATCTTTTGAAAGGCCATGTATTTCTCGAGGCATGGATTTATCATGAGTTCATCCCATGTATCACACATCAGGGTTGAGTATCACTCGAGGCACGAAATATCCACTTTTCCAATGGTTTCATCGTCGATTGTACCATAGGGAACCATTATCACTCATGAGTATATTGAAAACCCAGGGATATCCTCATTAGAAAAAGCTTAATACATCGCCTCCCCGACACATATTGTGGTAACCAATTAGGAATGGAGAGTCAATGTGTGTTCAATAATAGGAAACCCATATTGTATCAATTTAATGAATTTAATAAGATTTCTAGGAAGATTATATCATAGATTATGCATTTATAATTGAAACGAAACAATTTAAGCCACAAAGAGCCACATACTACTATATTATTTAAGAAAAACAATCATTATCAAAACACATTATCACCAAAAGAAGAAAAAATTAACTTTTCTATTTTATAATGGCATAAAATGGTAGGACTTATAATCAAGGAAATTATTTTCCATAAAAAATGAAAATACACTGAAATTCATGGTTCATATGTATCCGAAATAATTTATTTTATTTAAAATTATTTCAAAGAGGGTTCATGCAACACATGAAATTAATAAATTATTTATTCATTCGTACACGAATTTTGACCAGTTTTGTCAGAACACCTAAAGGGGTACCCCATTATGTTGAAAAAAATTAAACAAACTAGTTTTTTTCAAACAATATTGAAATAGTCAATCCATGTACTATAATTTAATTGTAATAAAAAAAGTGAATAATGATTGTAGGAACCGATGAGCGGCATAACGAGCGATCTAAAGTATACAAAAAACGATTGAAAAGAGAGTTGAATCCTTACCTTATAACCATATTGGTTATTATGCTCTCCAATGATCCTTGATTTGACATAAACGAGAAAAAACTGATGATTTTAGAGAAACCCACATTTTATGTAAAACACTTCCATGGAATATTTCTTGAAGGATAGAGGATGAGATGCTATGATTCATGGTGAGTGAAATTACACATGTCGGGAGAATGACATTTCACTAGTCAACATTGACAATAAATGAGAAATAGTGTCACATAGGGAATCTACGGGAGGAGGGGAGAAGGAAGAGTTCCACCACAAGGGGGTTACATAGGTGAACAACCAAGGGAGAGGGAGGAGAGAAAGTGAGAAAATGAAGAGGAAAGAATGAAAAAAAAAAGTTAAAATGAAAAGAGAAAGTAAAATAATAAAATTACTAAAAAAATAAAAACAGAAAATAATAAGAAATAAATAAAAAAAGGGATGGAAAAGGAATGGAAATAAAAATAATAAAAATTGGATAATTACCATTTTACTTGTTTTTACATTTCTTGTAATCCCCTTTTTATTTTTTCCAATTTCTTTTTATCCCTATTTTCTTAGTTTTAATTTAAATTAAATTCATTTCTATTAATTTTCAATTTATTATTATTATTATTTAACCAAACCATTTCACTAAGGTGAGATGTAATATTTTACATAAAACACATTCAATCATTTAAATAACTTTTAAGAACTATATGGGACCCACAACAAGATGAACATGTGTGAACCTTAGGTCGCTATAAGGATTTAGACTAATACATTAAACAGTCTGTATCTTAATTAAATAGGGGATCTTACACATCCTTTATTTTCAAATATTGATAACCCAATATATTTGTTTTCCATTCATGCATTAATGAATTAAATAGGAGTTCCTATCACCTTCTTTAAACCGTAAAAACTAGGATCTTTTACAAGAATATACATTTGATTCAATAATGATATCTGATATGGATTCAATTAATAAATTCGATATATAAATAAATAACCCTCATTTTTTCATAATATCCTATAAATAATTTTGGTCTTTCACCATCCCATTGAAAACAATATTATTCTTATAAAATAGAGGGGAACATTCAACTATGCTTAGATTAGTCCTATTTACTATAATTTGTATGATTTATCATGTATTCATATACAATGGTCTATCGCATGAACATTTGACCAATGAAAGGAACTACACCCTTTAAAATCCCATAGTGAGATTATACTTATTTTTAATCCTTCATCTAACCTGATGTCTGAAATAATAGGACAATTGATATTATATTGCTCTATCAAACTTAGTTACTATTGAGTTTAGATTGTATGAAATCAATTGAATATTTGAATAGAATATGTGAATTTTTCTCAAGATCCTTTGGTAATGTTTTTTGTTGTTTCCCCATGTAAATTAACCTTATAAGAATCTCTTACCCATGAGGTTATTTTTTGAATAATAAATTGTTCAATTTTTTCATGTATTTTATAGAGTAGTTTGTCCCACCACTTTTCTTTGAGTTGTGATGAATAATGTTACTGTAACCACCTTTAAAACATGAGATACTTTCATTATTGAAGGAATTTATATTTACTTATATAGTATAAAATTTCCTAGAAACAAAATTGATGTATACTAAGGTGATAAACATAGAGAGGTTGGGTGTAGAGAACATAATTGTGATAAATTGTTTTGAAGATATGGTAATCTCAAATGACACCTTTCCTTTCTAGAAGATCTCAATGTTATAATTTTTATGAAAATAATAAAATTTGTTCCTATAAAAATCATTTATGAATTTTTTTATGGGGTTTTTTAGTGGTTTCATCGATGGTTGTGAATTGTTTATTATGATATCTCATTTAATTAAGAAAATATTCACACTATATTGGTGAACCTATTACCCTATTGTTACTTATTGGGATGGATGAAATTATTATGTATATGATTGGAGAATTGAGGTATTTCTATAATATTTTTTAGTAGAAGAGAGTTTTCCAACTATGATATGTTTAGACTAATGCTTGGATTTAACTCCAAAATATCCTTCAGGGGTGCATAATTATTTTCTACACCTCTTGATAAATTTGGTTTTGAGGTCCGATGGATTATTTTCCAACTCAACCAAGAGTTAAAAACAATTTTTTATTGATAGGGGATGTTAGAAATGAGTCTAGTGTTCCATATCCAAATAAATTGTTTATGTGAAGTATGGCGGAGAATCAAAGGAGAAAGACTGGAAGACCAACTATATTGTACCGTAAAGGGAGACTTCGTGTGAGGGAACAAAGGGGTTCCAAACCTTGTAAATAAGTACAGTGATACACTAAAAACGTGAGATACTAGGGATATTTTAGGAATAGAAAAAATGATTTCCTAAACAACAGTCATTAAAAACAATATATGCTCAGGGCGGAAGGAAAATAGGAAAAATATCTATAGTGGAAATAGCCTCATTAGACTCATCATAAGAACTATATAGATGACCAAAAATCCATGGATATTAAATGAATCCTTATGAATCTATGAGGATAGAATATTAGAGATACCATAATACATTGGAAGACCAAATATATTCCTTCGAGATATGATAATCCCACATAATGGTTGTGTGTAGAGGAGGCTGAGAAGCATAAGAGAGGATCTGTTTTTAATAGGCAGAGAGGGATGGAGTTTGTGTGTCCTTGGAGGTCACATCCTTGTATTATATAATGTGGGAGTTAATTATTAACTATTTTCAAAAGTAAATTACTCTACATCACCATATGATAATTTAAAAAGGACATGGGAGTAAGAGATTTATCTCAACACAAATATTGGCCACCCTTGTATTACACATCCTTAATGTGTCATCATTTGTACAATGAAAAAGACCACATGCATCCTTGATACCCTTAAGAGTATAAGGGTTTTGTAATGGTAGGGGATCACATGAAGGAATACCATATAGTGGTGAATTTATAATAATATCCTTCACTAAAATCCATGGACCATGGAAATAGAAAAAACTGATGATTTCCCTAAATCCTTCCATCCCAGGACTAGGAAGAAATGAAGTTATACCTTTAGGATAAATTAACACAGAAAGAGAACTATTTAAATATTAAAATTGATACTGGATAAGATTAGTTCCCTGAGTTAAAAATTAATTTTCACACATGGGAAAGATGTTGGGAAGGAATGAACATCACTAAAATAGTTGAAGAGTGGTAGGCCTCCATTTCTAAGAACTCCCCATCCAAAAGGCATAAGGATGTGTTTCAATTGAAAAAATGTATGGTTTTAGGTGTCATAGGTATGGGTGGGTTTAAATCAAGAGGGTTATAAATATAAATCATAGAGCTAATTGGAATAATTAATATAACATCCTTGAAATATACCAACTTTATTAATGGGGAGGTAGATGATAGGGAGAAAAGGACTGCTAGATGGAGAGACATGAAAACCCAAAACATTCAGAAATCCATATGTGGTGTATAGATATGATTTTGAATTTAGTGATTCCAAAGGGGATGGCCACGTGGGTTAATATGTGGTTGTCTCTTTCATTATATAATATGGGGGATAAACAAAAGAACTCGAAACTATAAAAAAATTCAAATACAAGATTTGGGTTCATGTAGAACATTCTCTCTAGATCTATTATCTTCTCCTCTTGCACACTACATCCTAAGGATTTCTCCTTAAGAATTTAAACCATGTATTATAAAATAAAAACAATAAAAATATAATATGGTCACCCTGAACCAATTACCCACTTATTTATCACTCTCCATCCCAATGAAAAATTTCATGTTTCTCCCATATCTTATATATCATCCCAACCACATAGACACATTTTAATATCATATATACAAACTATAATCACATATCTATTCATTATCCACTACATATTTCATATCCATATCACATACTCAAATTACATTTTCCTTATAATAATGTATCTTGAACATGATGGAAGTAACTACTTTTCTATCCTCCTAAAATTCATGAAAACTACAATATACAAAATCACCATCCCTTAATTATCATATGAATCAAACATATAACATCATACAATCACTTCCCATCCATATAATCCATTATAAACCAAATTTATACCACAATATATGGGTGAGTGGGCTAGAGGGAGTAGTTATCCATATATTCCCTTCCCAACTTTTATGTTTGAGGAAGACAACAAAACAAAAACAAATGGACACTATTACATCACATAAACATTATCACATATCCATGATCCACTGCCACCAACTTATTCGACATTTCCAATACCACATTTCTTCTATCCCACGCAACAAACCCACAAAACAACTATACCATTCCATTAAACTCATAAAATTAATTAATTATTGATTTAAATTTTAATTATAATATTATATTCATTATTATATAAAAAAAATATCTATGGAGAAATCATTTATATAATAATTGCTACATATAATTATATACACATACCATTTCATTTTTCATTGAATACATCTTATTAACTCTACCACCCATATTTTTTATGAATTATTATTTTGAAATTAATAAATTTATTTTATAGATTTAACTATAAAAAACCCCAACTTATTATTTTACTACATGTATCACCAAGCCTATCTTTTATTATATGAAACATTGGGTTATCTTTTTTTACACACGCTGATGAGTTTTAGTAAAATAATGATGTATTATTAATATTATTAAAAAGTGGCCATTATAACCTAGCCATAAACCTATAGTTAAGAATAGAAATACCATTATATTAAATATCATATATAGATTTTTTATATAATGAAATCATATGGATAAGAATTACTTACTTTTAATTAATGGCTTTATATGCTACAGAAGTACTATTTTCTCCAAACAAATGCTTCATATTTAATTTTCAAAATAGTAATATAAATTTTTATATAATTTTAGAAAATAAATTTTATTAAATAATAATAATTTTAGGAATAATAATATCATTTTTTGTGTGAATTTTTTGGTTTTTTTGGAGAAGATTCTTTTTTAATGAATAATTAAAATAGTGAATTTTAATTGGAATATTCATTTTCATTTAGATATTTATAACGTTTAACTATATATTAATTTTTTTAGAAGTAAAATTTAGTCAGTAATTCATCAATTAGTCACAGTTAGTTCATTCTAATATATTTAATTTTGTATTCAGATATAAAAACTCTTTAAGAGATTTGATATTTTCACCTTAAAGTCCAACTTTATCATCATGCCTATGAGAATAATTTTGAAGAAAATGTTACACTTATTTGATATTAATTTTTATAAAAAGGAATAAATATTTAGAATGAGAGTAATTTATATTATCAAATAAGTAAAAATTATTATTTTTTTAAAAAAAATTAGTTATTGCAGTAAAAATCAATTACGACGGTTAGGGTAAAGATGGGTTTATAGGGGGTTAAATTAAAAAGATAAGGATAAAAAAGGCATATACAGTTTTCTAAATACTATTTTATTGAAATATTTAGACACATAAACCTATAATTTTCAAGAATAACCCATTTTTTTACCCTTTTTACATATAAAATTCATTAGAGTTTTCAATTATTTTCAAAAAAAACAAAGTGTGTCCTCTCCCCAACTTATACACGACACACTCTCTGCTCTCTTATTCACACATTTAAACCCCTTTATTTTAGAAAATAACTTCCAAAATCAATTACCAAATTTAATAACCACATTTTATAAGCATTTGTTGGAATCAAATGTCATCCTTGTAAGGCTTTATTTTCAAACCTAAACAGGATAGAAAAGGAAGAGGTAATATTCATCAATGAGAGTTTTTTGTTTTCATTCATCCTCCACCTCCATAAAATATTATTATGCAATTATAATATAATAATGTCATAATATTCTATATACATAGATGTTTTTGTGTTAATTAAATTAATTATAAAAATCTTCACTTTCATCAAATGGGTTATAAAATCGGCATTCCTATGTATGACAGGCTACTTCTTAGTGAAACAATGTCACTAATTTTTCTATTAATATTTATATCAGTTTTATATAATTATTGATTAATTATTTACATATTTATAAATTATTTCTCTAATTTTTCCACAATTTATGATATTATTATTCTTATTAATTTTTTTATCACGCATTACATTAAGTATTCCATTTTTTGGGAATATGATAACATTGCTCAGGTGTACGGCAGACCACCGCCTCTTGAAGTGATGTGATTCATTCATGATATACATGGATAGTATTAAGGATTTAATTAATATAAATATTTGATATATATTATATATAATATTTTTAAGAACCCGTATATTCTTTTCCATGTATGTTTTCCTTTTCTGGTCATTTTTTAGAGGAAGAAGAATTTCTAGATATTTTCTAAGTACACGTTGTGTACATTATGAGTACACATCGTGTACTTGGTTATCACAGGTAGCCATGTGATTGACGTGTATCATCCATGCACACGACCATGTGGGAGTGACCTTGAGGCCTCCTAAAGTGGAGTATGGAAAAGGCAACTACACACCATTTATTTCAAAAGTACACATCGTGTATTTTCTTTTTTGTAATTAAACGTACCAGGGTCATGTCTAAACTCCAGAAAAATATTCTGCTAGGTTTCGATCGGTCAAGATCTCTCATACGGCCACGATCTTTCTCTGAGTCCCCAACTGAGCATCTGAACTCTGATTCGACCGACGTCGATTGCGTTGGGATCTCCTCGGTAAGCTATCTCTTCTCCTTGAGCTTCATTTTCCAATTCCTCCTCCTTCTCAAGATATCCTCTATTGAACTTTTTAGATGTTTTTGTATATCTTCGGTGTTCTAAGGTGATTCAATCCCTAAGACTCATGTATATATATCTCCCAACGCCGGGGTAGGTTGTTTGTGCCTTTCGGTTGAATTTCTTTGAGTTATATGTGAAATTTTGTCCAATACCCTTGAACGAGGTATTGTGTGTTTACCATTTTAACCCTGTTAATTTCCTACTATGCTGGTATCTATGAATAGAGGCTAATTGAAAGTGAGTAGGGTTGATTTCTAAGCATTTGAAGTGTCTTCCCATGCATGTTCTGTTTATGACCATTGGGTCTTGTTTAGCATGTTAGGCTTCCTGTATGATTTCAAATGCCTAGTACTGTAGGATGGAGAGATTATAAGTTTTGACAAGCTTGATATGATGTAGAATATATATTCAAGTAGTTCATGAGGTTTACTAGTGTGTTGACCCAGACCCTAATATTCCACCCCTTTTCCAATTTCCGGATCCTAAAGGTGACGCCTCGGTGGTTGGACATCATTTCGGTGTGCGATTGATCGGCGTGTGACCGATCGATGTCACTCAGCCTTTTCGGGTTTCTCTTCTATAGTTTTTTTCCATAATGCCTCTTTTAGGCCCTTTTTAACCTTTTGGGAGTGGTTTAAGGCCGTTTTAAGTCCTTATTCAATGTTTAAATTCCTAAGGGTGGGGCGACCCTCAATGGACCCAGTTGTGTGTCCACGTATCGTGCCCCTCCGTATATATAAAATCCTTTAAAACCACATACATTACCACCTTTTCTGATGGGAATCTTTAAATAACAATTAATCACATTTTCTGTAACCACATAACCACATGGGGAACCATGATCTGAATTTAAATCCGTTCAAATCCCCAAATCCTTTAACAATGGGATCTTATATATATATCACACGGGAATTTCCATTTCCTTCTTCTTCCTCTTGGTTGGATCCCTTTTCTTTTTAGTGATTTTGGAGTTCCCCTTTCTGAGGATTGTGGTGCGCATGTGCTGGAGTCTTTCTGCTCATCCTTGGAGTTCCCGACATCCCTCCCATGTAAGTCACGCTTTTCCCTTTTCTTGGAACATGTAGAAGAACTTCGATCTTTGATCAATCAGGTAGGGTTTTCCTTCGACTTTCCTTACTTTGCATCATGTGGGGTGGGTATTCTTTGGTTTCTCTGGGGATTGAGGAAACCAAACTTAACAAAGATAATGAACAGACCTTAAAAAATGAAGGGAGTGTGATCGATTTTCGGTTGTACTCTTTTATGTTGATATGTGTTGTGAACTGTACGGACTTGTGCTCACTGAAAATCATGGCCGTTTGTGGTCTTTACTTGAATCCTAATAAAACCTTGTCTTTTTTGATGACTAAATAACTATATAATTGGAACTGGTTAGTCACCTAAACTCAGTTGGTTTAAATGGATGTTTAGTAAAACAAGAATCCTTGTCTGACCACCCCGGTTAACAAACAGAATGAAGAACCTAATGAATTATGTGCTTGAACTTGGATGTTTCACACTCTGTTTGGTGGTAGTTGTGTAGTTCTGCTTGGTTCATATGAGAAGGTGTGGACGGGGATGGGATTCTCAGTTATGGTACGGTTGTTGGTTGTGAATCTGAAGCTGTGTGGTTGCTCTACAGTGACACGAACTTGGGTGGGATACTCTATTGTTGGGAAATATTTGGTACCTGGTTTTGGGGACATGGGGCTGTGTCTTGGGGTTTTCTTTGTTTCCAATTCTTCAACGGATCTCACTTATCCCTTTTGTGTGGTTTCCTTTGGTTCCAGTACATTGAGGGATCTCACTAATCCCCCTTTGTTGTTGTAACTTTACAAGAGGACCCAGTGTGAATGCTTAAACTGATGTTTGGCTATTTCTATTTTTCTAGATTTTGGTTGTTCATTTTAGTTTCCCAGTAGTGTAGAATTCACCTAAATGAGATCACTTGAACATGTAAGAAATAATGGTTTAAAGGGGTATTTGTTTTGGGATGAGTTGTGACTTGGTCGTGAGTGTCGTACCTTTCTCTTACGAATGAATTGTAACGAGGTTGTTTCTGCTTAGCATGGCTTTTGAAACCCTAGGTTGGGATGAGTGCCTGTTAACTATACATATATCTGTAGTTTCTGTGTTTCTTATACACAACCCACCCAAGTTGTGCACTTAGTTCCGAACACCCCCATTTCATGGGGAGGGTGTTTTTCCCAACACTCCTATCAGTGGATAGTTATTAGCTCCTTTCTGCTCCCTTTCCTGAATAGACGAAGACTCTTCGGGCAGGCTGTGATGGCATGAAGTCCATTATTAGCCCAAGAATCTTCAGGCGTGGTAGTTGTATTGGTTGGCCTAGGTATTTGTGGAAAGGTTGTTTCCCAAGTGTCTTCGGGATGAGGCCCAGGTGTCTTCGGGCGTGGCAGTAGTGGTTATTGCCCAGGTGATTGCGGGAGTGGTTATGCGTGGTAGTTGTGGCCCAGGTTTGTGCGGGCGGGATGTAAAGTTGTGGCAGAGGTGTCTATGGGCGGGATGTGCAGTTGTGGCCCAGGTTTCTGCGGGCGGGATGTGCGGTTGTGGCCCAGTTTTGTGTGGGAGAGATGTGGTAGTGGGACTGCGGTAATAATGGAAGGATTGATTCTATGTGTAGGATGTCTTCAATAACCAGTGGGAATGTGGCACGGGGTCCCCAAATATTGATGTTCTATTACTATACTTTACTTTCCATGCGTTATTTGGGGAGTGTGACTTGGTTAGGCTTGGGCAGAGAGTTTTTCTTTCTAGGTGCTTTGGTTTCTCCTTTCCCAGAGGGCATTATAATGATTCCCCACTTGTGCACGAGAGCTTTTTGTTTTCCCTAATAGGTATACTTGTATGCTCACCCTACGTATAGTAAACTGCTTTCAGGTTTCCCGGAGGACCTCAGGGATCATGTGGGACCGTACTAGCTCGGACATTGGTGTAGTTTCTATTGTCATTTTCAATTTTCATGGTACTTTACCTTTGGAGTTTTTGTGGCTTGTATCATTTATTGTTTAACATGCATATGGGAATGGGTTACTTTTGGATTTACATTTACTTTCAGCTTTGGTATTATTGGGGTTGCTATCTTATCTACAGATCCTACTAAAATAAAAAGGGCAATGCCTTCCATATTTTGTGTGATTCTATACCCTTGGTTCTGGTTTCCACTCCGGAACCTATTGAAGGCAAGTCTTGGGGGTCATTATCTCTCCTTCAACTTAAATAAGGAAGGGTCTGGAAATCGGCTATCCCTTCCCACCTTTTGGTGAAGGCGGGTCGTGAAAGAATGGAATCAAAGGTAGGTTGATTGATAAGATGGAGTCTGGAGTTAGTCACAGGGAGGAATGCATGGGGTGTTAGGGAAACGGTTTTGGGTGACCTTGGTGCGTGAATTAGGCAAGGGAAGACCGGCTAGGACATAGGATTTTAGGGCCCGCCATGATCCGATACAAGGACTTCGGACCTACAGAATGACCAAGTGAGGCTACACTGATTGCTGGGTAGAGACCCTAGGAAAGGTATATATATCATAATGAATTGTGTTCTTATGTTTCATGGGTGTTTTGGTAATTCAAAAATAAATAATGAAGTCTAAGAAAATTTAAGAACAATATTCTACACTACTCAGGCTTAGGCATTCCTTATTTACCTTACAACTATGGCACCTAGGAGGCGACCATGCGTAGTGCGGGCGATAGAGGCCCAAGTGGTTGACGTGGTCGATCGGTAGAGGACTGACCAAGAGGAGAAGGATGATCAGTGGAGGAAGACGCTTCGACCCTTTCAGCAATAGACCCTTGGGAATTACGAGGGCAGCATCTCAGACGTGGAGACGGAGAGCTGGATAGAGGATATGGTGATAGCCTTCTACTTGATCTGTGCTCCGACGGAGTACTGGGTTCCTCTGGCTGTAAGACAGATACATAGAGCAGCATGTCAGTGGTGGATGCTTTATCTTGGGGAGAAGAGGGAGAACGAGGTGACATGGGCAGACTTCGTGAAGGAGTTTAGGGAAGAATTCCTCTCTTCCACGATGATGGCTGAGAAGAGGCAGGAGCTACTCTCCCTCCAGCAGGGGATTATGTCAGTGAGAGTGTTAGGGATCAAGTTCAAGGATCTCCTTCACTTCGTTCCGGACCTCTGTCCGGATGATGGGTCTCGAGAGAGACGTTTAGAGGAGGCACATTAACCTTCTCTTCAGTACGTTGTTACTCCCTTCACCCTACAGACATACTTATAGGTGCAGAAGAAGGATGAAGTGGTGGAGAGGATGCACACACTGGGAGGTGTGTCACAAGAGGGGATCCATTTGGGCTCATCAAAGGGGAAGGCCATCAGCAGCATGCCTCCTACATCAGGACCCTCTAGGTTTCGACCAGTAGAAAGTCGGCCTCAGCAGTTCCAGTTCTGACCTTCCGGCCCTCACCCTTTTTTTCGGGCCCAGTGCCGAGATGCTTCATCTGTGGAATCCATGGGAACTTTCAGAATCAGTTCCTGGACAGAGTACAATATGGTGGCGGTGGGTAGGTCCAGCACCCACCTCAACAGTAGCAGTTCCCAGCTAGGCCCTTTCAGCAGTATCAGCTGGGGTAGTGGGCTCGCGCCCCGCCGAAGGTAGACGTTTTTGGGAGGAGGACGACCTCAGGGCGCTCCTCAGGGACCTCGACCCAGGCGTGGTCAGGGAGGTGGCTGACAGCCAAGAGGCAGAGGAGCTGGGTGTGGGCAGTTTCACGCCGCAGAGTCAGCAGTTCCAGTAGGGCCAAAGGTTGTTCGAGGTACGATCATCTTGTTTAGTACCCTTGCATATAACTTGTTGGATATAGGAGCTTCAGACTCCTTTGATACACCCATCATGGCCCACGCTCTGGGTTTAGACGCTGAGAGGCTTCCAGTTCCCCTGGTTCTGAGCACACTAGTCGGAGGTCAGACCGACGTGTTGTACGGTTGTCGAGGATGCAGACTGATGATAGGGCCACATCAGTCAGTCAAGGATCTTATACTATTGCAGATACATCCATACGATGTTATCCTAGGCATTAAATGTTTTTTCTCTATATGTGCCATCATTGACTGCTTCCAAGGAAGGGTTGTGTTTTTAGTCATGGGTGGCTGATGGGTGATTGTCATCAGTGAGGGGAGTTTCTAGGGGAGCATTAGGCAATGAGAACCCCTCCTCTCCTTGTTAGTTGACCTATCAGTGGAGTCGGTGGATGTAGAAATGGTATAATTTCTAGGGGTCGTTGGTGATTTTATGGCCTTCTTCCCTGAGGAGGTGACGAATCTACCCCCTCGATGTGAAATAGTTTTTTGGATAGACTTGAAAACTTGTGCTCATCTAATTTTGATGGCTCCCTACCAGATGGAACCTTCGGAGCTATGGGAGTTGCGGATTCAGATTGACGATTTGATGAAGAAGGGTTTTGTTCGACCAAGTGCGTCGACATGGGGTGATCTAGTCTTATTCACCAATAAGGAGGATGTTGGTGTCAGGCTGTTCATAGACTACGAGAGACTAAACCAGGTAATGATCAAGAACCATTACCCCCTCCTGAGGATAGATGATCTCTTTGACCAGTTGATGAGAGCATGTTGGTTCTCTAAGATTGACCTATGGTCAGGATACCACCATATGAGGGTGAGGGAGGGTGAAATCTAGAATATTGCCTTCAAGTGTAGATATGGGCACTTCGAGTTTGTATTCATGCCGTTCAGTGTTAAGAATTCTCCAGCTGTGTTCATGGGGCTCATGAACTCCGTCTTCTGGGAGTACCTAGATCGGATCGTAGTTGTATTTGTTGACGACATATTGATCTACTCAAGATCAGAGGAGGATCATTCTGAGCACTTCAGAACTGTTTTAGAGGTCCTCTGACGGCACCAACTCTATGGGAAGTTATCCAAGTGAATGTTCTTGATGCGTGAAGTGCACTTACTTGGGCTCGTGGTGTCCGAGCAGGGGATAACAGTGGACCCATTGAAGGTCGAGGTTGTTGTTTCTTGGGAAGCACCCAAGAACATGGCGGAGATTCATAGTTTCCTCGGAGTAGTAGGTAACTACCGGAGATTCTTGCCCAACTTATCCCGAGTTTCAGCACCTTTGACAGCTTTGACGAAGAAGGATCGGTCTTTCGTATGGGATGGGCTGTGCGAGACATCCTACAGCTATCTAAAGGAGAAGTTGGTTAGTGCCCTAGTGTTGAGGCTTCCAGAAGAAGGGGAAATGTATGAGGTGTTCTGTGACGCTTTAGGTAAAGGCCTTAAATGTGTGTTGATGTAGCGGCAAGGGGTGATCTCTTATGGTTCTAGGCAGTTACATCCCCATGAGCATAACTATGCCACCCATGATATGGAGCTTTTGGTGATCGTATTTGCACTAATGTTCTGGCGGCACTACCTCGTTGGGGAGCGCTTCAGGCTCTTTAACGATCACAAGATCTTGAATTATGTCTTCTCCTAGCAGGACCTAAACTTACGACAGTGAAGGTGGATGGAATTTCTTCAAGGCTACGACTTTGATATTTCCTACACCTTAGGGAAAGGGAATGTGGGGGTTGATGCCTTGAGCAGAAAATCATAGAAGGATGTGGTTCGGGAGTCGTAAAATGCTTGGAAGGCGATAGAAGAGTTGGCTTCCCTACACCTGGATGCAAGGATGGATGGTGGTAGAGGTTTTCTATATCAAATGACAGTACAGTATTCTCTGTTACGGTAGGTAGGGGAGTCTCAATGGGGAGATTCAAGGAGCAAAGTGATGTGTGACCGAGTCATCCAAGGTGATGCTCCGAAAGGGTGGATGGAGGATGGTCAGAATCAGATGCTTTTCCAAGGGAAGTCATTCATTCCGAAGGTTATGAGAGAGAGATTTCTTGGTGAGTTCCACTAATCACCCATAGCAGTGCACACAGGAGTTTCCAAGATATACCAAGGACTAAGGAGACAGTTTTGGTGGCCCAGGGTAAAATAGGCAATAGCAGAGTTCGTGGCCAGATGCCTAGTGTGTTAGTAGGTGAAGGCTGAACTCCATGTTCCAGGCGGTTAGTTGCAGCCTTTGGATGTCCCCGAGTGGAAGTCGGATGATATCTCGATGGATTTCATCATGGGACTACCCAAAGTTCAAGGAGGCTGCAACACTATCTGGGTAGTGGTGGACCGGTTGACGAAATTGGATCACTTTCTAGCGATCAAGGAGTCGAGTGTAATGGATGCCATATCATGGAGGTATGTGGAAGAGGTGGTGCGATAGCATGGAGTTCTGCGGTCTGTAGTCTTGGATAGGGATGCATGGTTTACCTCAAGAGTTTAGAGGGGATTGTAGCATGCTTTTGGCACCCAGCTACATCTTAGCACTGCTTTCCATACCCAGACTGAGGGACAGACAGAGCGCACCATTCTGACATTGCAGGATATGGTACGAGCATGTATTCTAGATTTTGGGGGATCATGGGTGCAACAACTTCCTATGGTAGAGTTTTCCTACAATAATAGCTACCACTCTACCATTGGTATGGCTCCGTTCGAAGCCTTGTATGGGAGGCCATGTCACTCGCCCATGTGCTGGACAGAAGTCGGAGAGGCAGGCATCCTTGGCCCTGAGGTGGTGCAGTGCATGATGGAGAAGGTGCATCTTATACGAGAGAGGATGAAGGCAACACAGGACCAGCAGAAGTCATATGCCGATAATAGGAGGAGACACATGGAGTTCAGGGTTGGGGACCATGTGTTCTTGAAGGTCTCCCCTTGGCGTGGATAGTGGATGTCGCACCCCGACCACGTACACCCATGTTTTTATTCTTTTCTCGGTCCCACAACTTTGGGCAGAGTTGCATTGGGTCCATGTTTGAATTTACTTCGAAGCGTTGATGTTTTCAGTGGGTCTCGGTCCAGTGTGCAATCACAGCACTACTAGCGGTCACCGCGCATTCGGTCCGAGTGGGTGCGGGGTCACCGCACATTCGGCCCGATTATGCATTTGGACCTGGTGAGTGCATGGTTGCCCACCTGTGTAGATAAATGATAAAATTAAATGAATAAATTAAATTAAAAATAATCTTATAAAATGTTTAATAACAATAATAAAAATAATTTATAATATTGTTATTATTATTATTATTAATATTATTATTGTTAGATTATTAGCATTATTATTATTATTATTATTCTTCTTCTTTATATATTATTATAAATTTATTTTACTTTTTTTATTTATTCTATTCTCTCATTTTTTCTACTTTCTTCTCATTTATTCTTTTTCTTTTTTTTCACGCGCTTTCTCCCCTATTCCGCATTGTGAGCCCCTGGTGCACCTTCCTCCTTGTGCGACTCAACCCCCATTGCTCCCTCTCCTCCTACTAGCAAGCCTCTGGCCCCTCATCCGGGCCGCCACCTTACTTCCGCAGCAACGCCCCTCCCTCCCTGCCACCGACCTCACCTCCAACAGCACCCTTCTCAGCTTCTGCCGCACCTGCAGCACCCCTCTTTTCCACTTCCTACATAGCACCCCCCTGCAAGTCTGGTTTTCCAGCCACATCCGCTTCCGCAGCAGCCCATGCAGGCAGCTCTCCGCTGCACCAGTCTGCGGCCGGCCCCTTCTACCTCTTCCGTGTCCAGCATTCACCCTCATACAGACCCCCCCAGCCTGGTGTGCCTCCACACTCATGCTACTCCTAACCCGAGCCCTCTTCCAGATCCTCCCCCAGCTCTCCACCTTGCCTAGCGCTCCGCCCCTATGAGTCTCGCACCAGCCCTCCGCAAGCAGCGACCCAGCTTCACCTTGCGCACCTGCTACAGCCCGCAGTGCACAACACTCTCCTCCTCTTCCCTCGTCCACCCACTGCGAGTTTGGATCACCCTGCCTTCTTGCCACCAGGCCTCCGCCAGGCTCCACCTCCGCTCGCCGCATCCATCCGTTCGGATCCCACCTCTCTGCTCGTCGTGACCCCGTGCCAACCCTGCCTTGCGCACACTAGCCCCAACGGCACTGCCTTGGCCTACATGATGCCCTCTAGTCCCGGCCTACCGCCACCGACCAGCCCCCAGCCGATCTCGGCCTCACTTTTTCCGGCAGTGCTTCCCGGCCATCCCCTGCTTCGCTCATCTATAATGACCTGCATCCCCCTTCCATGTCCTTCTACCCTAGTTCTGGCCGCGAGACCGCTGCTCGACTCACTCTCACCCTGCCCATTGGCTGTCTCACATCACTGCCATCCGGTGGCCATCGCCTTACCCCTGGTCAGACTGTGTCTAGCTGCGTGGAAGCCATCCGTTGTCTCGGTGCGACGCCCTCCAATGGTCTTTTTCTAGTCGCAAATCCCATTGGTATACCCCTTTTATTTTATGCTTTATTTGATATTTTTATTTGATATATATATATACACCTTGGTTTGATTATATTTTTTATTAATTAAATGTTATTTGGGTCGGTTTGACTTTTTAGGACCCGCGGGGGTGTTTCCGAGTTAGCACTGTCGTCGCGCCTGGTTTCCGAGCTTGCACCGTCGTCGCGCCTTGGTCTTGAGGTAGGTCCCCCACTGCACTCACCTTTAAATTTAGAATTTATTAATTTCTTGATAATTTATTAATTTAATAAATGAAAAATAATATAATATAATTAATTTTTAAATGATTATTTGGGGTAAAAAAAGGAGCCGTTTATTTTATACATGACACTTGGAACATTTTCATGATGAGCAGGCACCCAATATCGAAAGAATGGCCATTTGGCCTTTAAAAATAATTCATGGAATTTCAAATGTGGTTCATGTTTTAAAGAGAAATTATTTCTTCTGAACAAGTGTTTTGGGTTTTCTTGAAAAAAGAGGTTTTTCTTTAAAATTGGTGAATGCATGTTTGGCACTTTAATAAAATAAATTTTTTTGGAAAACCCATTCAGGGGTGATCAATGTTGTGCATTGATTTCATGAGCTGTATGTGATATTTTTGCATTGTGACTGATTGATTTTCATTGTTGACTCGCCGCTTTTTTATTATATGTGTTGACATGGGAACCTGGCATAGTGAGTGAATCTTCTGAGAACGATTGCTTTACTAGTTCAGATTATGCATTGGCTAGTGGACCCATAGTAGGGGAATACTGAGTTATTACTGCTTTGGGGATTTGGCCCCTCGTTTAGGCCATGTAGGGATATGCCGAGCATTAGGGCGGTATGACGTCATCGAGTTGGGGCATGCCTTCAGGATGAGTCAGATGTATAGTATGTTCTGGATTGTTCACGATCTCCTAGGTTCGACCCATGTTTTCTTTGGTGTTTATTTGTATGTGGAAGATGGTTGAGTGGAAAAGTTCGGTTGCTGGCCCCTATGTGCTACTTTTTCCATTGCCCTTGGTGTGTGTTGTGTGATATGTTTGGTTTTTCATTTTTGGCCAATAACTGAAGTTTAGATTTCTAAATGGTTCACAGAAATTGTTTTAAAACGAAATAAACCTATTCCATTCAGACATTAAACTTGTTTTAAAATTAAAAAGAGAAATGGACTGATACTTGTTTTAGAAATGGAAGTGTGTGTGTGTGAAAACCAATATTTTGTATATTTAGTTCAAACCTGGAATTAGTAAATTTCTTTATTTAAAGGTAGTTCATTTGGAATAGATATTGGGCTATCATACTGAGTTTTAATACTCACGCCTATAGTTCTTTCCTGTTTCTAGTGTTTGTGCATGCTACATCTTGGTGCGTTTACCTTGGGCGATGTTTGGTCGTGAGTTGGAGAGTGACCTTCAAGGTCACACAGAGATATTGGTTGTCTCTTTCGGTTAGTTTTATTTTTTTCTTTTGTTCTTGTTTATTTTCTTTACTTTGTCTATTTTTTCTGCACTTCTCTGTTTTATTTCTGCTGATTGATTTATTTTTACTGGGCGAAATCGTTCCCACAGGATCTGTTGATGCCCTGGCACTTGTCGCCAGCCCGGGAGGATCAGGAACGCCTCTCGGGTCATGTCACGGACCAGTTCGGTTGATCGGTTTAGGGTTGACCCGGGTTGGTACGTGACAAAATGGTATCAGAGCAGGTCAGCTCCTAGCGGACCTTTCTTTTCAGAGTGCCCTTTATTATTTGGGATGTCTGGTATAAGAAGACTAGGACTGTCGGGGCTTAGGAGGTAGGTTACAGGTCGGTTCCTAATCACCACCGCTCGTGAAGAGACCTGAGTTACCGGGGTTATTCTGGGATTTGAGTCACTTGTTCTTGGTCGTTTTGGATTGAGGGATGACAATGGAGGCGAATCGGTTCACTTTGCGGCCTCACATGGGGTGGGGACCCATGTGTAGTCCAAGTGTTCGGTTTAAGGTCCTCTTATTGTTATTTCTTCCTTGGGGCATGGTTCACCACCATGTCACTGGGTCGGACATATTCCCTAGTTCCTCATTCTAGTGGGTTATTACTGCTTGTGATTTGTTTTAGTCTCTGTTGATTTGAGTGTGCATTAAAAGTGAAATTGGTTTTGAAATGGAAAAGTGTTTCTTCCAAATTGTTTTTGAAATTAATAAAGTGGATTTCTAAAGAGAAAGTGTATCAGTTTGGATAAACTTGGTGTGTGTTTGGATTTGGTAAGGAAAAGAAGTTTTTGAACCTTGGCACACCATATAGAGGGTCACACGTGTGTGGCTATGTATGGAAGTGTGTGGGAGCACTTTTATCTCAAGTGATGAGAGCGGGATTGAATAAACGCACATGTGACGGTTCATAAGGTGTCATAGGTGAGTTTTTATAATTTTTAAAGAAACGATGGTTTTGGAAAAATGATTATTGCTTGTGTTTGTATATGTTTTTCTTATGGGTCTGTTTTTCCTTGGCTTGTGTTGTTGCTTTTATTGAGTTTTGGCTTGATGCTGGTTTTGATGGTGTTTTTTATATTGTTATGAGTATGCCACCCAAAAAGCCTCCCAAAGTTCTCAATGAGTTGTGCTCAGTTATCAGTTCCTTTTGTGCATTGCTTGCTTATCGAGGTACTCTAAGTTTGTTAGAGGTAGTAGTATTGTTCTGAAAGAATGTTTGTCTTTGGGGTTGTTGGGAACTCCTAGGGTAGTTAAGGTTCATCCCGCCCTAGAGTTATTTGAGGGTTTAGTTCTGGGTTAGTAAAGACGAAATGTCTCATTTTCATTAGAGTTTTGGGTGTGATTAATGGTGGTCCACTTCCGCGATGGTTCCCCATCAGGAAAGAAGTTTGGTCTGGTGGAACCAGTCTCCATGAAATCATCCTCGTCAGTACCAGATCCTACTTCGTTGGACCACTCTCTTGTGCACCACCAGTATGGCTAGTCCGGACATTCTAAGCCATCACGTTGCATCCCTTTTAAAATGTACGACCATCGTGGTTGCTTCAATCATCGAACGGAAGGAGTGAGAGACCAGAAGATGAAAATGTGTGACTGTGAGGGAGGAGATGCTTCAGTCATCAGGACCCCAACCGCATGTTTCGGGGTGAAGTTCGCACACAGTCAAGAGTTACTAAGGGCATGTGGAACCTTGGTTCAGAAAAATGTCTTCAGCTTTGGAATGGAAATATCCAAAATTTCTCTTGTTCTATTCTCATCATTGTCGTAATCTCATCCTTGTTGTGGTGGCATGATTATCATGTTCCCCCGCAATCCAAGCTGTCAGATCTTCTATGAGTGTGGTTCTTATGTTTTTTGGTCTCCCTGAATGGTGTGGGCCCGTGAATAAACGGACATGTTCTATTTTTGAGTTGATCCTAGCTGTTTTTGATAGGGGAATGTTTCTTTCATGAAGTTGATGGGTGGTGTTGAGTTAATTTGTCATCCTCAAGTTGCTGGATTGTTCCGTAGAAAGCTTTTTGTCAAGTCTCAGGTGTGTATTTCGATACATGTGGGGGAAATGAATGAGTTTGGTTTGAGAGTTCTTGTTCCCCCCCCCCCAATGAGGGGTGGTTTTTTCGGGTTTCAAGGGTTTTTGTATTTGTGAATTATTGTGGTGGGGGGAACTCTCTCATGATCTCCCCTCAATCTCGGGCAGTGGGTTTTCCCTGAATTGGTTGGGTGTGACGTTTGTTGGGAATGGTCACCTCGAAGCTATAGGTTCTCTATGATTTTTGTCTGGAAATGAACTCATGTTGTGTCTACTGTTGGCCTGGTGACTTTCTACGGGCAGAAAGTGTCTGTGGTGGGGAGAATTGTCACACCCCGACCACGGACGCCCATGTTTTTATTCTTTTCTCAGTCCCGCGACTTTGGGAAGAGTTGTGTTGTGTCTAAGATTGAATTTTCTTCAAAGCGTTAATGTTTTTAGTGGGTCTCGGACCAGTGCACAATCACCGCACTTCTAGCGGTGACTGCGCATTCGGTCCGAGTGGGTGCGCGGTCACCTCGCATTCGGTCCAATCATACGTTTGGACCTGGTGAGTGTGTGGTTTCCCACCAATGTAGATAAATGATAAAATTAAATGAATAAATTAAATTGAAAATAATTTTATAAAATGTTTATTAATAATAATAAAAATAATTTATAATATTGTTATTATTATTATTATTAAAATTATTATTGCTGGATTATTATTATTATTATTAATATTATTATTATTATTGTTTTTGTTGTTGTTTTTGGATTATTTTTATTATTTTTATTATTATTTATATATTATTATACATTTATTTTACTTTTTTTATTTATTTTATTCTCTCCATTTTTCTACTCTCTTCTCCTTTCTTCTTTTTCTTTTTTTCCACACGCTTTCTCCCCTCTTCAGCATTGTGAGCCCTTGGTGTACCTTCCTCCTTGCACGGCCCGCCCCCCAGCGTTCCATCTCCTCCTACAAGCAAGCCCATAGCCCCTCATCCTAGCTGCCACCCTCCTTCTATAGTGATGCCCCGCCCTTTATGCCACCTACCTCGACTACAAGAGCGCCCTGCCCGGCTTCTGTCGCACTTGCAGCACCCATATTCTCCACTTTCTGCACAGCACCCCCTTGCAAGTCCGGTTTGCCAGCTGCATCCACTTCCGTAGCAGCACGCGCATGCAGTTTTCCACCGCACCAGTCCACAGCCGGCCCCTACTACCGCTTCCCTGTCTAGAATTCACCCTCATGCAGACCCCCCCCCCAGCCTAGTGTGCCTCTACCCTCATGCTGCTCCCCGCCCGAGCCCTCTGCCAGATCCTCCCCCAGCTCTCTAGCTCACCTAGCTCTCCACCCCTGTGAGTCCCGCACCAGCCCTCCGCAAGCAGCGAATCAGCTTCTCCATGCACACCTTCTGCAGCCCGCAGTGCACAACCCTATCCCCCTCTTCCCTCATCCGCCCACTGCGAGTTAGGATCACTCTGCCTTCTTACTGCTTCCGCCAGGCTCCACCTTTTCTCCCCACATCCAGTCATTCGCCTCCCACCTACCTGCTCGTTGGGACCCCGCGCCACCCCTGCCTTGCGCACACCAGCCCCAGCGGCACTGCCTCGACCTACACGATGCCCGCTAGTCCCAGCCTACCACCTCCGACCAGCCCCCAGCCGATCTCGGCCACGATTTCTCCTAATGTGCCTCCCGGCCAGCCCCTGCTCCGCTCATCTCCAGTGACCCGTAGCCCCCTTCCCTGTCCTTCTGCCCTGGTTCCGGCCACGAGACCACTGCTCGGCTCACTCGTAACCTACCCATTGGCTATCTCTCATCGCTGACGTCCGGTGGCCCACACCACACCCCTAGTCAGATCGTTTCCAACCATGATGACGCCTTCCGCTGTCTCAGCGCGACGCCCTCCCATGGTCTTCTTCTAGTCGTGATCCCCCTTTGGTATACGCCTTTTATTTTCTGCTTCGTTTGATATTTGTATTTTATATATATATATATATACCTTGGTTTGATTATAATTTTTATTAATTAAATGTTATTTGGGTCAGTTTGACTTTTTAGGACCCGTTCGGGGTGTTTTCGAGTGAGCGTCGTCGTCGCGCCAGTTTCCAAGTGAGCGTTGTCGTCGTGCCTGTTTCCGAGTGAGCGTCGTCGTTGCGCCTGTTTTCTGAGCATGCACCATCGTCGTGCCTTGGTCTTGTGGTAGGTCCCCCAATGCACTCACCTTTAAATTTAGAATTTATTAATTTCTTGATGATTTTTTAATTTTAACATCTAAGAAATATTATAAGGTAATTAATTTGTAAATGATTATTCGGGGAAAAAAAGGAGAAGTTTATTTTATACACGACACTTGGAACATTATACTGACGAGCAGGCCCCCAGTATTGATAGAATGCCCATTTAGAATTTAAACATAATTCATGGAATTTCAAATGTGGTTCTAGTTTTAAAGATAAATGATTTCTTCTGAACAAGTGTTTTGAGTTTTCTTGAGAAAAGAGGTTTTTCTTTAAAATTGGTGAAGGCCCGTTTGGCACTTTAATAAAATAAAATATTTTGGAAAACCCATTTAGGGGTGATCTTTGGTGTGCATTGATTGGATGAGATATATGTTATGTTTGTGAATCGTGATTGATTGATTGGAATTGTTGACTCACCCCTCTTTTATTATATGTGTTGACATGAGAACCTGGCATAGTGAGTGAATATTCTGAGAACGATTGCTGCACTAGTTTAGATTACGCGCTGGCTAGTGGCCCCATAGAAGGGGAATAGTGAGTTATTACTGCTATGGGGATGGGCCCCTCGGTTAGGCCAGGTAGGGATATGCAGAGCGTTATGGCGGTATGACGTCATCGAGTTAGGGCATGCCTTTAGGATGAGTCAGATGCATAGTATGTTCTGGATTATTCATGATCTCCTAGGTTCGATCCATGTTTCCTTTGATGTTTATTTTAATGTGGAAGATGGTTCAGAGGACTAGTTCGGTTGCTGGCCCATGTATGCCACTTTTTCCATTTCCCTTGTTGTGTGTTGTGTGATATGTGTGGTTTTTCCTTTTTTTTCTAATAACTGAAGTTTGGTTTTCGAAATGGTTCACAGAAAGTGTTTTAAAAAAATATACCTATTCCTTTCAGACATTAAACATGTTTTAAAATTAAACAGGGCAATGGACTGATACTTGTTTTAGAAGTGAAAGTGTGGGGGTGTGAAAACCAATATTTTGTATATTTAGTTCAAACCTGGAATTAGTAAATTTCTTTATTTAAAGGTAGTGAATTGGGAATAAATATCGGGCTATCCTACTGAGTTTTAATACTCACGCATATAGTTCTTTTCTATTTTTAGTGTTTGTGCAGGCTACAGCTCGGGTGCGTTCGCCTTGGGAGACATTTGGTCGTGATTTAAGGAGTGACATGTGAGGTCACACAGAGATAGTGGTTGTCTCTTTCAGTTAGTTTTATTTTTTTCATTTGTTCTTATTTAGTTTCTTTACTCTTTGTATTTGTTCTACACTATTCTGTTTTATTTCTGCTGATTTATTTATTTTTACTGGGTGAAATCATTCCCACAACATCTGTTGATGCCCCGACACTTGTCGCCAGCCCAAGAGGATCGAGAACGCCTCACAGGTGATGTCGCAGACCGGTTCATGTGATCGGTTCGGTGTCGACCCGGGTTGGTTCATGACAGTAGAGGTTTGGCAGGGGAAGTAAGCTTTCTCCTAGGTTCGTCGGACCCTTCTAGGTGTTGCAGCGGGTCGGCGATTTGGCTTACCAGCTTGTGTTGCCGTCAAAGCTACCAAGAGTTCATGATGTCTTCCATGTGTCCCAGCTTCATCAGTATCTTCTCGATAGCTCACACAACCTTGACTGGGGAGAGATTGATATTGAAGATGATGCAACGTTTGTGGAGAGACCAGTGATGATCAAGGATCGCGAGGAGAAGGTGCTCCATGGAAGAACCATTCCTCTGGTTCGTGTGTTGTGGAGGTATGTTGGGCTTGAGGAAAGTACCTGGGAACGGGAGGCGCAGATGCGCGCCCAGTACCCAGAGCTATTTTGAGTACTTCTATTTGTTGTACTTGGTTGTAATGGAACACATTACCTTGTTAACTATGGAATGTATGGTATTCCTTATTCCCTAGATGTGTGTAAAAAACCTTGACTGCGGGGAGGGGTGAACCCGATACCCAATCAAAACGCATTATGGTGGATGCGATTAAACCCATGAGAGCGAGTCAGTGCCGCCCAAAGCGGATAATATCTTGACATGGAGGAAGAAACTCCCTAACTCGTATGACTGGAAAACTTGAACCTTAAATATTGCATGGTTGATTAAGGAGGAAAGGTGTTCCCATGTGTTAGAGAGGTTCACTCCTGAGAGGTATCTTCCGGGGTGGTTGTTCGGACCCCCCTCCTTTCTTCAGTTCTGGTTTTAAATTCTCGAGGGTGATAATTCTTTGAGAGGAATCTGATGTGATGACCCAGACCCTCACAGTCCTTCCCTTTGTGAATTTCTAGATCCTAAGGGTGACATCTCAGTGGTAGGATGTCATTTCGATGTGCGACTGATCGGCGCGACCGATCAGCACGACTGATCAGTGCCACCCACCCTTGTCAGGTTTCTCTTCTATAGTTTTTTTCTGTAACGCCTATTTTAGGCCATTTTTAACGATTTGGGATGGTTCAAGTCTGTTTTAAGGCATTAATCAATGTTTAAATTCCTAAGGGTGGGGAGACCCTCAACGGACCCAGCTGTGTGTCCGCGTATTATGCCCCTCCATTAATATAAAACCCTTTAAAACCACATCTTTTACAACATTTTATGATGGAAATCATTAAATAATAATTAATCTTTTCATTTTTAACCATACAACCACGTGGGGAACCATGATCCGAATTTAAAGCCGTTAAAATCCCCATATCCCGTTACAACGGGATGTTATCTATATATCGCATGGGAATTTTTCCGTCCTTCTTCTTCCTCTTAGATGGCACCCTTTTTTTCTTAGTGTGTTTGGAGTTCCCCTTTCCGAGGCTTCTGGTGCGCCTGTTCTGGAGTCTTTCTGCTCATCCGTGGAGTTCCCAACGTCCCTCCACTGCAAGTCGCGTTTTTCCCTATTCTTGGAGTGTGGAGAAAAACATCGATCTTTGATCAATCAGGTAGGGGTTTCCATTGTCTTTCCTTACTGTTCATCATGCGGGGTGGGTATGCTTATGTTTCTGTGGAGATTTCTGAAACCAAACTTAACAAAGTTAATGAACAAACCTTAAATAATGAAGGGGGTGTGATCGATGTTCTGTTTTACTCTTTTATGTTGATATGTGTTGTGAACTGTATGGACTTGTGCTCACTGAAAATCATGGTCTTTGGTGGTATTTCCTTGCGTCCTAATAAACCCTTTTATTTTTTGATGACTAAATAACTGTTGGACGACAATTGTTTAGTCACCTAAACTCTGTTGGTTTAAATGGATGTTCAGTAAAACAAGAATCCCTGTGTGACCACCCACGTTAACCAACGGGAAGAACCTAATGAATGATGTACTTGAACCTAGAAGTTTCCCATTCTGTTTGGTGGTAGGTGTTTTTTTCTTCTTGGTGCTTATGATATGGTGTGGGTGGGGATGGGATCCTCAGTTATGGTAAAGTTGTTGGTTGTTAATATGAAGCTATGTGGTTTCTATGCTGTGACACGAACTTGGGTGGGATCCTCTATTATTGAGAAATCATTGGTTCTTGGTTTTGGGGACATGTGGCTATGTCTCAGGGTTTTCATTGTTTCTAGTACTTTGAGGGATCTCACTTATCCCTTTTGTGATGTTTCCATTGGTTTCAGTACTTTGAAGGATCTTACTAATCCCCTTTTGTTGTTGTAACTTTACAAGAGGACCGGGTGTGAATGCTTAAACTGATGTTTGGCTCTTTCTCTTTTCCTAGCTTGTGGTTATGCCTATTAGTTGCCCAGTAGTGTAGAATCCACCTAAATGAGATCACTAGAACGTGTAAGCATGAATGGTTTAAAGGGGTATTGGTTTGGGGATGAGTTGTGACATGGCTGTGAGTGTCGTACCTTTCTATTATGAATGAATAGTAATGAGGGTGTTTGTGCTTAGGCTGGCTTTTGAAACCCTAGGTTGGGATGAGTGCCTTTTAACTATACATATATCTTTAGATTCTATGTTTCTTATTCGTGCCCCACCCAAGTTGAGAACTTAGTGCCGAACACCCCCATTTCATGGGGGAGGGTGTTTTTCCCAACACTCTTATGAGTGGCTGGTTATTAGCTCCTTTCTGCTCCCGTTACCGAATAGCCCAAGACTCTTCGGGAAAGATGTGATGGACTGAAGTCCATTATTAGCCCCATAATCTTCGGGAAGGGTAGTTGTGGTGGTTGGCCTAGGTGTTTCCAGGCAGGTTGTTTCCCAAGTGTCTTCGGGAGGAGGCCCAGGTGTCTTCGGGCATGGCAGTAGTTATTCTGACCCAAGTGTTTGTAGGTGTGGTTATGCGTGGTGATTGTAGCCCACATTTCTGCGGGTGGGATGTGCGGTTGTGGCCCAGGTGTCTGTGGGCGGGATGTGCGGTTGTGGCCCAGGTGTCTTCGGGCGGGATGTGCTGTTGTGGCCCAGGTGTGTGCGGGCAGGGTGTGGCAGTGGGACTACGGTATGAATGGTGGGATTGGTCCAATGCGTAGGATGTCTTCAATAACCAGCGGTAAAGTGGTGCGGGGTACTCAAATATCTATGTTCTATTACTATACATTACTTGCCTTGCGTTATTTAGGGAGTGTGCCTTGGTGAGGCTTGGGCGGATAGTTTTCCTTGCTAGGTTCTTTGGTTTCTCCTTTCTCCCAGGGCATTAGAATTCTTCCCCACTTGTGCATGAGAGATTCTGGTTCTCCCTACTGGGTATACTTTTATTCTCACCCTATATACATAAAACTGCTTTTAGGTTTCCAGGAGGACCTCAGGGGTCGTGCGGGACCGTACTAGCTCGGACCTTGGGGTACTGCTATTGTTGTTTTTCTTTTTCATGGTACTTTACCTTTGGAGTTTTTATGGCTTGTATCATTTACTGTTGAACATGCATATAGGAATGGGTTACTTTTGTCTTTACCTTTACTTTCATATTTGGTATTGTTGGTGTTTCTATCTTATCTCCCGATTCTATTAAAATAAATAGGGTAATGCCTTCAATCTTGTGTATGATTCTATACCTTTGGTGCTGGTCTCCACTCCGGGACCTATTGAAGGCATGTGTCGAGGGTCATTATCTCTCCATTAACTAAATGAAGGAAGGTTTTATAAATCTTATTTCCCTTCCCTCATTTTTGTGAAGGCAGGTCGTGAAAACTAGGGTCGTACTGCATTGTTATGCTCGTTTTATATACCCAGGGCCGTGAGAACCTGGTGTAGTGGACTATAAATTCAATTGAGAGTGTGAGCTTCCTCAGATAGTCTTTTTCAATTTTGACTATAAGGGGAATTGACCATGTGAGCTTCCTCGGAGAGTCATTATCACTTTTGACTATAAGGGTAATTGACTGTGTGAGATTCCTCAGAGAGTCTTTAATACTTGTGAATATAAGGGGAACTGACCATGTGAGCTTTCTCAGAGAGTCATTATTGTATCCTTGTAATTTGAACTAGAGGGGTAGGCTGTGTGTGCTTCCCATAGGTGTTCCTGTATTTCTTGGTAGTAATGGAGGGTATAAGATGCGAGTACTTCCTCGAGGGTCACCTGTTTGTGTTTTCCTGCATGATTATATATTAACATGTTATTTGAAACAGAATGTTTTAACACTATAGGATTGGTTTCTGTGAAGAACTTCCTCGTTACTGCTTTATTTCCTTATTTCCTGCCATATATTCCCTGACTATTAGGCACATATCATGTGGTGGTTCCCTATTTGGATTTTTTCTCACATCCTGTTTGGGCCATGCTTTTGGGCCCAAACAGATTATATTGATACAAGTATGGATAAGGGCACACACCCTTTAACATCAGGATTTTGAGTGTTGTGGAGCTGGATAGCATTGGAGCAAGATGAGGCTTGCGATGCTGAAGAGATGTTATCTATTTTCTTTTGTACTCTGGTTTCATACTGTTTTAATTCCATAATAGTGATTTGTTTTTCTAATTTTCTAGACAAATGTATAATGCACCATTTATATATATGTGTTTGTGCTCCTGTTTATTATTTCTAGTATTCCGCTATACATTTTTTCATGATTATACTACTTACACTATTGTATATATGTTTATTACTTATGATGTGTGCTCTTCCAATGATATCATAGTTTCCCCACTATCACACCTGAGGCCCTCGCTGCTAGTCGTTGACCTCTGGAATTCGGGGAAATTCACTTGAGGCCATGTGACCAACCGGGTTTGGGGAGCCTCTGGGTGACTTCCAGAACTCGGAAATTACAAAGTGGTATCAGAGGAATTATTTTCTTCTTGACTTACTGTTTGGAGACTATAGTCACGGATAGGAAGGACTAGTTACTTGGAATAAATTTGTGCTCAGTCATAGCTAACCAATTTACAGGGAAAATCCAAATTGCCTCATTATTGCAATGTTTCTGGTTTTGCAAATTTATAGTTGATTTTATTTCATCATTGGGTGATTCACATGTTTTGTGTTATTATCGTTGATGTTATTGAGGTTCTATTTCAATTGCAAACCGATGAGATGAGGGTATTCCATCTCATGAATCATATAGTCACTAGTTAAAAATAACATGTCATGCATTCTTTCCATGCCATTTAGAGTGCATTAGAGATTTCATGATGTTGTGTGGATGTTGTGATAGATATTCATGTTGTTGTGATAGATGATTGATAGAATACATGTAGCTTGATAGGGTATTTTTTGCCTAAGGTTTTGTTGTAATGAATGCCAACCTTTGCTTCTTGAGGTGTTATGGGCCCTCATGGACCTAAATTTGGTGGATCATTTCCTTTTATGATTGTTTATAACATGTTTAAGATTCCATGTTTTGATTTGCGGGACCTCATAGATCATAATTTGGCACTTTAAATGTTCGTTTTAGAGTTTTTCTGGGATCCAAAGTAGTTTTTGAGGCTTACTGTCTATAAAAATCTAGAATAAACGACGTGTAGTATTGAATACACATCATGAGTTATTCTATTTGGGAAGAAACTGTTTTTCTTAAGTACACACTGAGTAATGTATGTACATTCCGTGTAGTCTCTTACTGTGTCACTGGCTATGTGGGAAAAGGCATGGGGTTGGGAAATACTTGGGGGAACACGCTGTGTACCAGTTGTACATGCCTGGTTTTGTAGACCATGTGTCCACACTTGTGACTAATGACATAGAGGGATGAGTCTTAAGAAATACATGTCATGTCAGTCTTGAACACTATGTGTTGTGTAATCCCTCGAATATGATCATGTAACTAAATACAGGGGTTGGTGGAAGTCCTTTAGTACATGCCATGTATGGAACAAACACATCATGTAGTCTTTTCTAGGAGAACCATGTAGCTTAGTCATGTAGAGGGACTCGGGAAGGGGAAGAGAAGTCAAGTACACGTCGTGTGTTAGGACAACACGCAGTGTGTATGGGGGGTCACACGACCTGGTTTGGTATAAGTACACTTCCACGTGAAAGGCTTAAGTGAACATGCCATGTAACTATTATACACACCATGTATCCATGTTTCCGAAATGTGAATGATTTATTCTATTTTCCCCTTCTTACACTTCTATGTTTCTAGTCCCTATTAATCTTCATCAATGGTGTCCGCTCAGCAATGCAAAGTCATACCACTGAGGCATCCTCTGATTGTATTCCAATTACAATGCAGTGATCAGACACCAGATATGGCTGATCATAGACTACCGGTAGATCCTACAGTTGCTCCAGTCTTGGAACCAGTTTTTATACCAGACACAGGTGCCGATGTAGAGTTTAGGAAGGATTTTTGAGGATGATGGAGACCTTCCAGGGAGCGCAGCATCTTGCCCCGTTGATGGAAGAATTGACGCGGGTCCTTCAGTAGCAGCATCCTCCAACTTTCCTAGGGGATGGAGGACCTAAGGCTTTAGATTCATGTCTAGAATCCATGTTGACGATCTTCAAGCATCTGGAGACGTCTCTAGAGAGGAGGGTGAAGCTCGCTACCTACATGCTTCGAGACTCCACCAAGATGTGGTGGGATGCGATCTCACAGGAGGGACGCCAGCAAAATATGGCTTGGGATGAGTTTCACCCATCCATCTATGACTACTTCTATCCAGAGACCATGAGGGATGATTGAGCCTGAGAGTTCTTGAGTCTAGAGTAGGCTACTATTTTAGTTATGGAGTATTCCTCTCGCTTCACTGAGTTGTAGTGATTTACACCATTTTTTGGAAGAGATGTGTTGTTCCTTGCACAAATTTTTGAGGATGGTCTCAGACAGGATATCCGATATCTGGTAAATATCTTCAGGCTGACTTCTATATCTTCTATAATCAACCTGGCGCTGATCACCGAGAGCAATCTAAGAGATTCTGGAGCTGTGAGCCATGGAAGTTCAATAACTAGAGTTAGTGATTCACTGGTCAATAGTCGGAAGTGCTGCATGGAGGCTCCACGTGGAGACCTGAGTAGGCGGGATGCATCTTCTGGTATCCAGGTGGTGTGCTACTAGTGCAGGAAAAGTGAGCATATGATGCCATGTTTCCCAAGAGACCCAGTGGAGTGCCGATCTTTTGGCAATATGGTTCATCTTCAGTGCGTCTGTCAGATCTTCTCTTTAGCAGTTGGAGACAGGGGTTCTTTGATGAATCCTCATTCAGGAGTAGCACCACCAGTTTCCCACCAGTCTGGGAATTGAAGTTCTTCTAGCCGTTAAGGCTGAGGTGGAGGTCGTGGTTGTGGTAGTCAGTCACCAAGATTTCAGTTATAGCATGGTGGATCAGCTTAGAGGGGTCAGGAAGGGTCGCAGAGCCACGATGTAGGTCAGACATTTGTAGTGGAGCAAATATAGAAGGAGAAGGATCCCAAACCTTCTACAGTTCGAGGTACGATTTTAGTTTCCTCAGTTTTAGCCTCTTCTCTTTTCGATACAGGGGCTACCCATAGCATTATATTTTTTTTCTGTTATAGAGAGTCATTGGCGCTGCATCTTTTCTTCTACTGATATCATGATTCTAGACACTCCGTTGGTGACTAGATAACCAGTGTTCCTTAGTGTAAGGAGTTCCATCTAGAGGATAGTGGGTGTCACTTCTTATGGGACCTATATGTCCTAGAGATGATAGACTATGGTGTAATTTTAGGGATGAACTGGTTAGGTCCTTTCTAGGTTGTTGTCGCTTTCTATCAGTGTAGGGTGAGTTCCACATCACCTGGGGGCTGATCAATTCTGTATAAGGGAGAATGGGATGTCTGGGCAAGCAGAGCAGGAACCGAGCATCATGGTTTGGGAGGATTTACAGCCCAGATTTCTAGTCTATATCTGGATGACCAGGGGACTTCACAAATATACTTTCCTCCAGTGGTGGATCATTTCAGGGACATCTTTCTAGAGGATTTTTTACGTTTTCCTCCATAGCGTGAGGTGGAATTTTCTATTGAGCTTATTCCAGGGGCGGCCCTGGTGTCCATTCTTCCTTATATGATGGCTAGACCAGAGTTACATGAGCTCAAGAAATAGTTGGAGGAGTTGCAAGCTAAGGGTTTCATCTAACCCAGTACCTCTCCTTGGGGTTCACCTGTCCTGTTTGCCAAAAAGGCAGATGATACCCTTAGACTTTGGGTGGATTATCAGAGGCTGAACTAATTGAAGATCAAGATATGATATCCCTTGCCTAGGATTTATGATCTCTTTGATCATCTTTGAGGACATCAAGTGTTCTGAAATATTTAATTGAGATTATGTTACTATTAGTTGCGCATTATACCATCAGATGTACCTCTTATAGCCTTTTGGAGCAGGTATGGTCAATATGATTATTTGGTTATGCCGTTCGGTCTCATGAACGTGCCTGTATTTTTCATGGAACTGATGAACCGAGTGTTCCATCCATAGTTGGATTCATTCGTGGAAGTCTTAATGGACTATATCTTGGAGTACTCTCACACTCGACATGACTATGCTACCCATCATGAGATCGTTTTGAGTACACTAAGAGAGCATCAATTATATGTTATGCTCTCAAAATGCCACTTTTGGATGGATGAGATTCACTTCGTGGGTCTTGTTATCTTAGAGACAGGAGTATCAGTAGACCCCAGAGAAATTAAGATCAGTAGTTTCCTGGGAGTAGACGAAGAACTAATTTGAGGTACGGAGTATTCTAGGGATGGATGGATGCTACAGATGCTTCCCATAGGACTTCTCACGCTTATCAGCACCACTAAAAGGTTTGACAAAGAAGGGTGAAAAGGTCTTGTGTTCAGATCCTTGTGATTCATACTTTTCGAAGATGAAAGCGATATTGAGTTCAACACCGATACGAGGCTTGACAGAGCTGGGAAAGAGCTATATTGTTTACTATGATGCTTAAGGTATTGGGCTAGAAGTTGTTCTTATGCAGGGGGAAGGAGTCATCTTGTACGTGTCTCTGTAGTTGGGGCCACAAGAGAGGAACTGCACAATGCATGATCTAGATTTAGCTGCAGTTGTTCATACTTCACGATGATGGAGACATTATCATTTGGGAGAGCATTTTTTGGTTTTCACTGACCAAAAAAGTCTCAAGTAAATCATCACTCAGGATGATATAAATTTGAGATAGAGAAGGTGGGTTGAGTACCTTCAGTATTTTGACATTGAGCTTGTCTATATGCCTGGGAAAGGCAATGTAGTGGCTGAAGCGCTGAGTAGGACGACTCTGATACAAGCATTTCAGGAGGCTAGCAGTGAGTGGAAGCTTATGGCTCTGTTCGTTGAGATGCATTTAGGGGTACATGATAGACAGAGGCAGACGTTTCTTTCTTCTGAAGCTATTACCTCTACTTTTCTTGATCGCGTGAGAATGAGGAAGCTATCAGATTATGAAGTCCTAGTCCTATGAGAGAGTGCATCCAGAGAGGATCCTACTCCTGGATGGACCATAGGTGAGGATGAGATCTTTTATTTCTATGGGTGCGTATGGGTTCCAAAATACATAGGCGAGGAGATGATGTGGGACCTTCACTCTTTAGTTTGGGAAGTTCATCCTGGTGTCACCAAGATTTATCGTGATCTATACCATCAGTATTGGTTGCTTGGTATGAAGAGAAATTTTGTTTGTTTCGTCATGAGGTGTTCCACCTGTCATCAGGTGAAGGTAGAGCATTAGTGACTAGTAGGACTTTTGTAGCAGTTAATCATTCCCAAGTGGAAGTGGAATGATGTCATGATGGATATCATGATAGGGTTGCCAAGGTTGCCTCAAGGAAATTATGCACTATGGGTTGTCATTGACAGACTCACAAAGTGTGTTTACTTATTGCCTTTAAGGGATATCTTCAGTTATGATGAGATGGGAAGGTTATACATCAGAGAGATTGTACATGTACATGGTGTTACACACCCTATTGTTTTAGAAAGGGATGCACATTTTACTTCTCGGGTCTTTTATGGGCTTCAGAAGGCTTTGGGTATACATGTACTTTTGAGTACAGCGTACCACCCTCAGACAGACAGCCAGTCTATGCGTAAGATTCTGAAGCTTGAGGGCATTCTACGAGCATGCATTCTGGATTTTGGAGGTTCTTGGGAGAATCACATACTTCTTGTGCAGTTTTCCTATAATAATAGTTATCAAGAAACTATTCAGATGTTACCTTATGTTTCTTTCTACTATAGGCAATGTCGATCACCTTTATATTGGCTGGAGGAAGGAGGGGCCGCTATGATGGGACCTCATCTTGTCCAGGAGATCACGGAGAAAATAAAGTTGATTCAGAAAAGGATGGATACTATACAGTCTCGACAGAAATCTTATGCTGATCAACGGAGATGAGCTCTAGAGTTTGAACTCGGGGATAATGTTTTCTGGTGTGTCACACCGAGGTTGGGACACAGGAGGATTTGGAGACAAGGTAATCTTTCACCATGGTATGATAGGATGTTTGAGGTGTTGGAGAGAGTTTATCTAGTTGCCTATCAGATGGAGTTACCTCATAGGTTCCGTGTGATGCATGATGATTTCCACGTTTCTCAGCTTGGATGATACTTCTCCAACCTATCTCATGCTTTCCAACTCGAGGAAGTTGATTTGGAGGTCCATACATTGTTCGAGGAGAATCCAATCCAAATTGTAGATCAATGTATGAAGGTTCTCTTTGGTCAGTCTGTTCCTCTAGTACGGGTGCTAGGGAAGCACAGGTGAGTACATGACGAGACTTGGGAGAGGTAGGCTAATGTACGATCATAGTGGATGGAGTATTTCAGGGTTTATACTTCTACGCCGCCTTTCTATGGAAATTCGGGGTTGAATTTCATTTATGGGGAGGGAGATTGTAAAAACCTGAATCTTCATATCCAGGTATGTTTTCTGTTACTGGTTGTTTTTCAGAAAAAGTGGAATTTCAAGAAATTGTCTATGTACACGCCGTTTAATTTCTGAGTACATGTAGGTTACTTTCTGAGTACATGTCCTGTACTTTCTAAGTACACGACGTGTACTCGGTTGTCATAGGTTGCCATGTTCTGGCTGTGTAGCGGCCATGCACTCAACCATGTGGGGGTGACCTGGAGTCCACATAAAGAAGAGTATGGAAAACACAAGTACACACCATGTATATCAAAAGCACATGCCATGTATTTTCCTTTTTTCCATTAAACGTACTGGGGACGCATCTAAATTCCAGAATGGTCTTCTTCTATGTTTTGTTCAACTGAGAGCTCCGATACGGCCATGATATTTCTCTAAGCCCCCAACTAATCATCAAAACTCTGATTCGACCGCTGTCGATTGCAATGAGATCACCTCGGTAAGCTCTCTCTTCTGCTTGAGAATCATTTTCCAATTCATATTCCTTCTAAATTTGTCCCCTTTTGAACGTTATAGATGATTTCTAGATTTTTGGAATTTTAAGGTGATTCAAGCCATGAGACTCTAGTATATCATTCCCCCAATGCCGATATATGTGGTTCGTGCCTTTCCGTTGAAATTATTTGAGTTATATGTGCAATTTTGTCCAATGACCATGAACAGGGTAATGAGTGTTTATCGTTTTAACCCTATTAATTTCCTACAACACTGGTATGCATGAGTAGAGGTTAATTGAATATGAATAGGGTTGATTGATATGATTTTGAAGTGGTTTCCCATGCATGTTCTATTAATGAACGTTGGGTCTAGTTTATCCTGTTAGGATTCCTTGATGTTTTCCCATACCTAATAATATAGGATGGAGTGATTATATGTTCTGAAATGCTTGATATGATCTAGACTGTTTAGCCAAGTATTTCTTGAGGTTTACATGGGCGGTATTGCCTTTCTAGGCTCGATTGATGTACACAGGGATGTGTGAATCTGGTGTAGTGGACTATAAGGGGAATTGACCCTGTGAGCTTCCTTAGAGAGTCTTCATCACTATCAACTATAAGGGGAATTAACTTTGTGAGCTTCCTGAGAGAGTCTTTACCACTTTTGATTATAAGAGGAATTGACCATGTCAACTTCCTCTGAGAGTCTTTGTTATATCCTTGTACTTTGAACCAGAGGGGTGGACTATATGTGCTTCCCAGAGGGTTTCTTGTATTGCTAGGTAGGACCCAAGGGGATAGGCTACGATTACTTCCCAGAGGGATACCTATTTTTTTTCTTTCTTGATTAGTTGTTTAAATGATATTTGAAACTGAATTCTTTAACACTTTTGGATTGGTTACTATGGAGTACTTCCTCTTTACTGGTTTATTTTTTTATTACCTTCCATATATTCACTAACTATTAGGAACAGATTATGAGGTGGTTGCCTACTAGGATTTAGTCTCACACCCTATTTGGGCCATTGTTTTGGGCCCAAACAGATTATATTTCTATAGGTATGGATTAGGGAAAGTGACCTTCTACTTCAGGATTTTGAGTGATGTGGAGATGGAGAGCTTGGGACCAAGCTGAGGCTTGCGATGCTAAGGAGTTGTTATCTGTTTTCTTTTGTACTCTGGTTTTGTACTGTTTGTATTCCATCATTGTGATTTTTTTGGCTGAATTCCTAGACATATTTATCATGCGTCATATATATATATATGTGTGTGTGTGTGTGTGCTGTATTTTATTATTTCTAAACAACCGTTTTACATTTTTGAATGATTATTCTACTTCCACTATTAGATATCTATTTATTACATCCACTATGTGCTCTTCCAATGAAGGAATAGTTTCCCCACCATCACACCTAAGGCCCTCGCTACTAGTCAGAAGACTCTTCTTTTCGGGGAAATGCGCTAGAGGCTGTGTGACCAACCGGGAACGGGGCGTCTTTGGGTGACATCCGAACCAGGACGTTATGGGTTATGGAAATCCCACATCGAAGGAGGAGGAGAACGATGCACCCATTTATAAGGTGGCGTGGATCCTTCAATCATCATGAGTCCTTTTCATGGAGGGTTCCTGTAGGTCAAGCCCCGGGAAAACAAAACCGTGTGGGCTAGTCCCAAAGTGAACAATATAATTATCGTGGGATTGACGTGGCCGTTACAAATGGTATCAGAGCTGGAGTCCATTTGATGTTCTTACGAGGACGCGAGGCCCTTCTAGGGGTGTGGGTTATGGAAATCCCACATCTAAGGAGGAGGAGCATGAAGCACCTCTTTATAAGTTGGTGTGGATAACTCTCTCATCATGAGGCCTTTTCCTGGAGGGTTTCGGCAGGTCAAGGCCAGGGAAAACAAAAATGTTCGGGCAAGGCCCAAAGTGGGAAATATCAGGATCATGGGATAGAATGGGACGTTAAAAATTTATTCTTTATTGATAATGTATATCACTAAATGTTATTTAATTCAATCTAAAGTGAATATAGAAACAACGTTCCAGCTTATGTATGACATACTGTGTCTATGAACGGTGTACAACATTTTCTGTCACTAAATTATATGGATAACAGTATATAAATATTATGATTATATAAGATATATACAACATGGTTAAAATTATAGAGATGATGAAAACATTATCTGGTTAATAGGACCAAAATTAAAAATTAAAAAAATAAATGGAAAACAAAGAAGTTATTCCCTGAAACATGACATTAACATATAATTGGTAACAAAAAGATAATATAGGGTCATAAAAAATAAAATATGGACTGATATATATGAATGTGTTTAAATAATAGTTTTATAATAACCTAATATTTATAATATATAATGTTGAGTGAGTATGAAGGAATTAGATAAATAAGGTAAGTGGTTTTTGTCACAATTTTCATTCATTGAGAACAATCTTATATTATGCACCTATATTATTTTTATAGGTGTGTATACAGACCCTTTGGAAGTTGATATCATAAATTTATTTATACTTTTGATATTTCGACGTTTCATTTTATTTTATCCTTTAATGGGTCTTATGATTCTAGGTTACTAATCTGGTAAGGGTTTTTGGTTAAAATCTCATTATTTATTGAAATTGATTCTGATTAAGTCTGAAATATTGATATATCATGATCTACCACTCATGAAGGTTCATGAAGAATATTACACTCTCATTATTCATTATAACTTCATGGAATGTTATCATTTTCCAAATCCTTTTAAAATTAAAAAATTAATAAATGTTTTAGAAAATATGACATTATTTCTCTCATTTGTTGGAAATATATTTTCTTTCAAAACCGGGTTTTCTAAAATTAATTTAAAATATACATTATTATTACAAAAATTATTTTTCATTTAAATTTTTATAAAGAACATTGAATAGAATCTTTATTTACTTTTCCAGAAAAAATGTGTTTTGATTTCATTGAAAATTTTAAAAGAATAATTGTTTTATTAGTATGCATGTCATGAAACATATTTACCACTATTATAAACACTTAATGGTTTTATGATTACCCTAAAATGTTTTGATTTTATTTTTTTGTACAATGTTTTATGTAATATTTTTGAATTATTTTTATTTAATATAGATGATTTTAATGTTAACAATAAAATGGAAAAGGTTTTAAAAAGTGTTTTCTAATGCAGAAAGGATATTTTCATCAAGAAAAGTTTTAATTTTTTTTAAAGATTCCTTTACATGTTTTCATGGTTATTTTTAATTAAATTTTACCTTCCAAACATATTATGATTTTTTTAGTTCAAAAATGTTACTTTCAATCAAATTTTATTTTTCTTATCAATTTTTTTAAATAACCAATCAAAATTATCTTCCATATAAGGTCACATATATTGATATCACTAATGGATTATTGAGTATGATATCTAAGGATATAATTATTATTCATTCAAGGGATTTTTTATGTTTATGATTATATGGTTTTTATGAATCCTATTTCACTTCCATGGGTTATTCCATGTGGAAATTATTATTAAAACCACTTCTTTTCAAAAGTGACTCTATAATGAAATGAATCTGAAATGAATATATTTTTAATATGTTATGATATGATGAAATATTTTATATAACCATTTCATTTCTTGTGTTTTGATTTTATGAATGGTTATTATTTATGTAACACATAAATATGGGTTTCATTATTTGAATTTTTTGACATATATCTTTAGGAAATGCATTGAGTAATGGTTTATATTACATGAGATTGAAATGATTGAAATGAGTAGTGATATCAATTTAGTATGGGACATTTTACAATATGATTATCATGGGAGTGACTCTTGAATACTATGATGGATTCGAGAGTAAACCCATTCTAAAATGATATACATGGATGTGATCCTTGTCTAATGTGAAAATTGTTTACAATACCTATGTGTATTCCCCAAATTCCATGTATTTTGACAATATTATTCTCTCAAGGATCATGTTATTGTATTCCCTTATGATTCAAGCCTTATGAAAAACCATTACAAATTATGTGAATCATGTTTGTGATATTTGATATTATGGGTATGGATATCAAATGTTACGCTCATATTCTCATACCTTTTTGTTTGTGTTATTCTATTGTATGTCCCTTTATTACCTTTACTGATCATTATAGGTCACACATTATTATATTTATTTTACCTAGGATATGACGAAATTTATTAGGTATTATTTTTCTAAAAATGATGCTTGTAATAAATCAAAAAATTTATATTAATTAGCTCACTTATATAGTAGTTTGTATATTTATTTGTTTTAAAGACACTAAAATATTATGGTCCTCGAGTGTGTTTTTTGGTAATGCAATGAATATTCATGAAAAAAGATATAAAATCCATGAATTAGAAGCCTGGGTTTATATATTTGGTATCATAGGATAACATTAGTTATCCTATGGAAACGATGATGAGAAACCATAGTGGGATACCCGAGGACATGTCTAAGGATAAGTATAAGGGTGAGTAATCCTATAAGAAAATTTAATAAAATTTTGGTAAATAATAGAGTGATTGGTTTCAAATAAATTACATATTTCTTTGGATACTACAAGTCTATATGGCTCTGTCATAGAAGTACCTAGGGTAATAACTCTGAAATGGGAACATTAAGATGGATTGGATTGTACCCGTGTTCATTACAAGAGGTCTTGCAACACACATGGATTAATACTACTTGGGGATGTTTGTTCGTAATTCAAAATCTCATTATAAACCATCTTTATGGATTTAAAAAGAATATGAATATGTTTGACGCAAGATAAACCAAAGTTTAAGTGGGTGGATGTTTAATGATCCATGATTTATATGTTCCCTAAATAATTTTTCCTGATTATGTAGTTCCCCACTATGATTTTTTTATACACTTTTTGTTTTGGTTTTATTAAATTGTTGGATACTTAAGGAACCACATTAATGATGAGTATGATTTACAAAGCACTAATGTTATCCTTAAGGATCCAAATCATATGGGTGACGTAATTAAAAATATAAATTTTATGAACAAAAACCATTCTCAAGCTATGAATCATGATAGACATCCAAATGAAAAAACTAAGGGAACATATTGTGACCAGACATTTACAAGTAAATAAACACCTTACACTGTTGGATCCACTGATTTTCGGGTTTCCATGTAGTGGATGAGTACCACTGAAAATTTATTTTCCATTATCCAGTGTTTGGAACATGATAAATTTTTGTTTTTAATATTTTCTATTTTGAAGGTGAAGTAGATCAATGGGAAACTATTATCCAGAATATGAGGCGACATGATGATATTGTATCCATGTATTGGAATGAGTTAATGAATTTTTTACACAATTAATTCCCTCTTATTATTCATATAATGATTGATAATTAGTTCATTGAGTTAAACCACAAGTATAATGAATCCAGTTTTACCTATAAGGAAGATTTTATAAGACCTATGAGGTATGCATAATGTATTATCATCCATCCTAAAATTATGGTGTATTGATTATTTAGTGGCTTAAAATAATGTCATTAAAGTTTTTTATCCATAAAATTATTTAGTATCTATGATATATTTTTTAATTTGATAATAAGGTGTAAATGTAGGAGGGAGATTCATATAAATCTCATGGGATTGATAAGAAATATGTATTTTAAATGAAAATATTAAAACCATGAAGAATAAAGATGATATTTACTTTATGTAATCTGATTTGGACGAATCATAGAGTAAATTGTCTTTCTGGGACTCATAAATGTTTTTAGTTTGTAAGGGAAGGTAATCATAAAATTGATTATCAATGTTATTGGAAGAAGATAGTAAACAATGGAAATAGATGTAATTGTTCCCATAATACACCGTGTAGACTCCAATGATTCAAATGAGATGGGTATGGGAACTATACTAACTACTGACCAAATATGAATAATAATGATAGTGATTATGTTTTGAATGCTCTTATTTAAGGGATAAGAGAAAATATCATGTGATCATAGTTTCTAATGAGGTGTACGATAATGATTTTATAAAAGGTTCAATTACAATACAATATAAAACTAATAAAGTATTAATTTACTCCAGATATACACATTATTTGGTATCAAAATACTTTTATAAGGGAATCGAGGTGTCACTAAAATTATTAAATATTGAAATTGTTATAAAAACCCTAAATGATACATTGATCATATGCCAACTATATGATTCTTCTCCAATTTATGTTTGTGGGAATTTTCTTATGTAAAATCATGTCATTCCTCCTATTGCTGAATTAGGTGTTATGTTGGAAATGGATTGGATTTCACAACAAAAAGATCACATGTCATGTTGAGAAAGTGAGGTTAAATATTATGTTCCAAAATAACCTACGATCATCTATCATTGTGATGTTATGTATATATGATTTATGGATATCACATCCATTGTATAGGTAGTAATTCCAATTTAGAAGTGTTTTTTATCTAATATGTTCTGGGGGAAACTAGACATAAATGATATTCTTGTTCTTTAAGAATTTTTTGATGCCTTTAGTAAATACTTTCCCAGCCTTCTACTGAAAACTGGTTTTGAGTTATCAATAATACTCATTCCTAGGGTCACATCATCTTTAAAGACTATATATAGAATGATCCTGATTATGTTCCATGAATTGAAGAGGAAACTATAGGAAACCCATAGAAATGGTTTCGTTAGTCCAAGTTTGTCACATTAGGGTTCACCTATTCTCTTTGTTAAAATTAAATATGGATCTAAGAGAATATTAATTGATTATAAAGAGATAAAAAATCATAATTAAGAATAAGAATCTTATTCTCCATATTCATTACTTGTTTCATCAGCTTATCAGAGCTCAATATCTTTTCAGGATTGACCTTCATTCTAGATATCATCATTTGACAATCAAGAAGGGGTATATACCCATGACAACATTATATACAAGTTATTGATACTATTTGTATCTACTAATGCCTTTTAGTATTACTAATAGATCTTCTATATTCGTAGATTTAATTAATTGAGTTTTTATATATTTCCATGATTGGTTTGTGGTAGTTTTTATAAATGATATTTATATATATTCAATTTGAAAAGAAGAGCATGGAGAACAATTTATAATAGTAATAATGACCCTAATAAAAGAAAAAAATATAATCAAAATATACATAGTGTGATTTTTGATTTAAAATGGTACAATTTTGGGTCATATAATCATAAAAGGGTGTATATGACTATATAAATCAAGTGAAAAGGATAATAGATGTTTTCCCTAACTATCCACGGTGACGGAGTTCCCTTCAATGGCCCGAAGGCCTTTATTTTTTACTAATTTTGATAATCCACCTTTCAAGGGGTGAGGTGGAACCCTTACAAGGCCTGTAAGTGAATGTATTAAATGGACCGTAGGCCTTAGAGGAATTAAATAACTGTAAACTTCAAACATTACATGAAACCCAGACTAAATACTTGGAACTACTCCTCCCTAGCATCTTCTTGTGAAATTAGCTCTCCACGTTCGCATGGATGATCAGCTAGACTTTCATGTGCATGCAGAGGCTTGCCCTGATGGAAGGTGTCAAACCCTCTCATTCTTGCAATCAGTTTTGCTTTACTCTGGTGAAAGCTCCTTTCTCCTCCTCCTTATGAAGCTTGTTCCTTGTAGGTTGTCTGATTTGTATCTGCACTAAAGGTGGCCCGAAGGCCTTGAGGTTTCCTAAAGGCCTTACTGACTTCCCAATTTTTCATGGCATAACGAGAAATTATTGATAGTTTTTGAATAATTTCACATGAATACCTAATCATGTGTCCATATTAATTTAGAATAGATTCATGTTCCTATATATAGATGAATGGGAGAAAAAATTCATGGAACTGAAGAGAAGTTTAGTTAGCACACCAATACATACATTACCCTATAATTGGGAAGGATTTTTTTCAATGTAATGCATCCTTGAATAGATTAGGATGTTTTATAATATATAATAGCTCGGTTATATCTTATTACTCACGGTAATTTAATATATCTAAGACAAATTACCCATATCAAGATGTGGAGTCAGTTTTGGTATAATTTTACCTAGAAATATAGAAGAATTATCTATATGGAGAAAGGTGTGTAATATATACTGATCAAAAAAATTTAAAGTATTTATTCACATAGAACAAGCTAAACATGAACCATAGAATATGGTTAAAGCTTATTAAATATTATAACTCATCAATATACTACATGACTAGGAAAAATAACAAGTTGGAAGATGATTTGACTCAAAATAGTCATGATATATTATGTATGATGAGGATTAAAAAGGATCCAATATTTATGGATTTTTAAATGATGGATCTTGAAATCCAAAAAGAAGGTGAAAAATTTATCTTGCGCAATTGAATCATCACCTATAAATTCAAGTGATGATTAATGAGGTGTTGATGGAAGATAGAGATCCACAAAAGAATTTTATAATTTTTCAAGAGTTTAATCTTATGCATGGTTGAATTATAAGGTTTAGAAACACTATATATGTTCAATCCATACTAATCATGAAGAAGGAGTAGTTAGGGGATGATCATTCTTCTTCCGTCTACATTAATATCAGTGGTATGATGATGTATTGGTATTTGAAATATTACATCTAGTGATATAGAATGAAGGGTGATATCACAACATTTATATCTTAGTGCATGGTATATCCAAAAGTTAAATAAAAAAGAATCAAATTCAAAGGGTTTGTTGCATCAATTAACCATACCATATTGTAAATGGGAAAATCACCAGTCATTTTTTTATTAGAATCCCCAATAACTCTAAAGTGAATAATTATATATGTGTTTTATTTTATCTCCTTACTAAGTACAAACATTTCATTGATTTTAGATAAGGATTATCTCTAGATTATAATTCCAATATATAAATTAAAAATTTGGTAAGGATTCATGGAGTACAACATTCCACTTTATATTATCAGGATCTATGTTTTACATAAAATATTTGGTGATTTATTTAGAAATATATTGATAAGAAAACGATTTTCAACAATATTTATCATCCTAAGATAGATGTCTTGTCTAGAAGAACAATTCAAACCCTAGGAGATAAGTTTATATCTTTTGCATTGTATTTAAAATGTGGTTTGGATCAACACATTCCTCTCGTAGTGTTTTCTTAAAACAATATAATTAACTCATGATTTCATATGGATCCTTCTAAATTGTTCTATGGAATGAGAATTAGATCTCTAATGTGATAGAATGAAGTCAGTGACGGAAATATATTGCGACCCGAGATAACTCTTGAAATTTAAGAGAAGCTTTAATTTATTAAATAACACATCAAGGAGGATTAGATTCAGAAGAAAATTTATTCTAATAGTCAATAAAATGATATAAAATTTTAATTTGGTGAGAATTTTTTTCAATGAATTTCTCCCTGGAAAATGGTTATTAGATTCAGAAGGAAATAGAAACTATGTCCATGGTATATCAATCCCTTTGAAATTCATGATCGTTTCAGGACAATAGCTTATTGATTGCAAGTTCAGCCAAATATCTATCAATTCAATTATGTGTTCCATTTGACTCTCCGGATAAATTACATATCTAACCCTTCACATTTACTGAACTCATAAGTCATACCATATAAAACATATCTTTATTATGAGTAACAACTAATGGAAATAATGGATCGTACAAAGTATGTTCTATAAAACACATCCACTCTCATTGTGAATGTTTTGTGACAAAATGAAAAATTTTAGGAAGCTATGTGTGATCTTTAGGATATGATGAGATATATGTATACTCAATTTTATTTTTCTCTGAGTGTCTAATTTCAAGGGTGAAATTCATTTTACGGGTTGTGTAATTTGACACTACTGGTTTTTATTAATTATTTTTTAATTGAATTAAATTTTTTTGATAGATTTTTCTACATAAAACACCATGTTATGATTTTAGTACATTAAACACAAAGCTAATATTTCTCTATAGACAATAATGGGTAAGATTTTGTGGCACCCAATACCGAAATTAAACAAAACAATGACATATTATTAATATTATTCAAACATGATCGTAATAATCTAGAATTTTAACATAGTGGTATGAATAGTAATAAATATATTTAAAATATTATTTATAGGGGTTTTATATATGGAAAACATATTGATAAAAACAAGTTATTATTTTTAAAATTAATTATATGTTTGGAATGTACTATTTTCTAAAAAAAATTCAAATTAGTTTTTTGAACAATAATAAAATTATTTCGAGGAACTTTTAAATAAATAATTTTTTAAATTAGAATGTCAAAATTTTCTTATATTTAATTTTTATGTGTTTCTAAAAAGTGTTATTTTTTTTATGAATATTGAAAAATAACAAATTTTAAGGGAAAACTAGATGTTCATTTTATTTATTTATAAATTAAAATTAAATTTTAAATTGGTTTTAATGTAAAATTAGTTATAATATAAACCCCTTAATATTATTTAGGTTTTTTCTGTTTCATAATTAATATTGATATTGAAACATTGTAAACATTTGAACGTTTTCTCTTTAAAACCCTTCTTTCTCATCACGTCTATTTGATTAATTATAAATTTAATTTATCATTTATATTTTAAAAATGGATTAAATATTTTTAATCATCATAATTAATATTATATAATAAAGTTAATTCAAATATTGACCAAAATGAATCCTGAATGTAGTAAAAATTAAATACCATGGTTTAAGAAATGATGGCTTTACTTGAGTGTTAAAATAAAAAGATAACAGAAACAATGACCAATAAAATTAACCAAAAATAATATTTTCTAAATATTTCTAACATTAAAACTATAATTTACGAGTATTATAGTTTTTTTAACATCATTACATATAAAAAATAAGGGATCACTCAATTCGTTTGAAAAATAATGTCTTTGTGCTCTTCCCCACTTATAAATAGCCACCACCATCCTATGTTATTCACACATTAAAACTATTTTTATCCAATACCATCATAAATCACATTCCAAATTTCCCATAATACTCTAATACTTATTATGTACTTAAATACTTTGTAATAATTTTTTTTAGAAAACCTAAGGATGATACCCAAAGAAGAGTAGAAATTCATCAACGAGCATTTATTTATTTTTTCCCACACATTAAATTCATATTATAACATCATTATATAATAAAATAACTATAATAAATATATTAATAAGTCTTTATGTAATGTTAATGACTTATAAAAATATAAAAACTCTTTAAATGGGTTTCACTATCTTGGTTTGTGTTTACAACGGACTCTCAGCACATGAACCGATGTCATTTAATTTTCCATTAGGATCATTAATTATTATACGTAATGATTGATCTATTATTTTTATATAAAATTTATGATATTGTGAACCTATTTAATTTAAATATCATTTATACCGTCATGATTTCTATTTTTTTGGAATACGATAACATCACTATTATGATTGATGGAGTCCTTCCCCGCGAAGTGATGTGATTCATTCATGATTTAAATGAATTTAATTAGAGATGGGATTAATAAAAATATGTCATATATTTGAAATAAAAATTATTCATGAATTATAATATATATCATTTTATTTTTTCTTATCAATCTTACAAGGAAATGGAAACATCGTTCATGCGTACATACGACCAACTATCTCTATGAACTGTGTACTTCATTTTCATCCCCTAAATTTTATGGATTACTAAAGATATATAAATATATATATTAACTATATATTATTTTTAAAAAATAGTTATATTTATATAGATTATGTAAACATTATAATTTTAATATGAATAAAAATAGAAAGTTAAAACATAGAAGAAACACAATGTTGTTGTTGCGTTAAATGTGGCTTTCACATATAATTGTTAATAAAAAGGTAATTAAAATTCATAAGAAAATACAATATGGTATGATATATAATTATAGTGTTCCTTAATTGATGAATAAAATAATTATACTTATTAAACATGAAGTTTTAATGATTTCAACATAAGTTAAGAGTTAAGGGAATGGATTTTTGTCTGAATTTGCATTCATTGAGATATTTGTTTTGTTCTGCACCTGTATTATTTTACGAAGTCTGTATATAAACAATGTAACATTAAATAACATGAATTTAAATTCCTTCATTATAATTTATTTTCTCATTTTATTTTATACTTTAATGAGATTTAGTATTCACGGTTACCAAATTGGTAAGGGTTTTATTTGAAAATCTTATCGTTTATCTGAATTATTTATTATTAACTCTCCAATGTTGATATGTCATGATATTCTACCCAATATTTTAAAATCATAATGTCATAAAATGGGTTTTTAGGATATATACATGTAATTGTACAATTTTACACTTTTTAGTATTTAATATAATTGATAATTTTATTTATGAAACCTAAACTGTATTTTCCTATTCCGTCGAAAATCCATTTTCATTCAAAAAATATTTTCTAATTTTATTTTCATTTTTTAAAAGTTTTATACAAATTATTTATTAGTGGAATCTGTACCCATGTTTTATTATTTAAATTTTTTTTAAAGGAATATTAATTTCATTCTCTAAACAACATCGGTTTTTCTTTTATACAAAATGTGAAATGAAACCATGTTTTATTAACATGATATTCATGAATAGTATTTACTACATTCATGACCAGTAAATGGTTTTAGGATTACCATAATTGTATTCAATGTTATTTTAAATAAAAATGTGTTCTATAATATTTGTAAAAGTATTTGATTTTAAAAAATATATATTAAAGTAAAAAATGGATTTTGAAAAGGTTTAAAAAACTTTTGAAAGAGGAATTGGTATTTTCAGCAAGAAATGTTTTAAATAATTTTTCTTGATTCCTATTTATGTTTTCATGGTTATTTTTATTGAACATTATTTCCTATTCTTTAATGAATTTTGAGTTTTAAAATGTGCATGTAAGAGTGAAGTTATTTTACTCCATAAATATTTTTAAGTGCCAATCAAAATAATATTCTATCTAATATAATATATGTTGGTTCTACCTATGAATTAATGGGTACATGATCAAATTACTGCATACTTAATCTATCATATAAGGATTTATGTTTGTGATGGAAAGATTTTTATCAAAATTGTTTCTCTTCTAGAGTTTGTACCATGAGAATGTTTTTATGAAACCTCCTTCTTTTAATGGATTATGCTATGATAAAATGATTATGAAACCAATATCTTATCAAAAGGTTATGAAATAATAAAATTTTTATGATACCCATTTCATTTCATGGTTCATGGTATCATTTATGTTTTTTATCTTATCACACACATAAATATTTTTTTCATTAGGGGATGTGTGGGACCAATATCTGCCTCTAATGAAATTGGTATGAATTTATATCTCATAAGAAGAAAAATACTAGAGTGATGAGTAAACCCTATTCAGTAAGGTGTTTTTTTCCAATATGATGTTATTAGTAGCAAACTATGGAAACTATGATTGTTTGATTACTAAACCTATTCCAATATGATAAACAAAGAAGTGATATTTGATTAGTATAGAAATGTTTTTCTATATAAATGATTATACCACAAATTACATGTATTATGACATTGATATTCACTCATGGTTCATGTACATTAATTTCTATATGATTACAATCTTATGAATATCCAATAATTATTCAATTATTTTTGTTTCTGAGATTTGATATTCACGATATCGATTTAAAATGTTTTGTCAGTGTTCCCATGCACTTATGTTCATTTTATTCTTATGCATCTCCCTTGTTTACTTATACTATGAAGCTAAGATCAAACATTCATTTTTTTTATTTTCCACATGATAGGAAGAAATATATTATGTAGGATATGTCTAATAAAGGTTCTAGTTATGATGAAAAAAGTAAGAGATGAATTATCTCACCTATGGACCAGTGTTTATGTTCCAATGTTTCTGAAGGTAGTACAATATTATGGTCCTTGGGTGTGTGTTTTTTTAATGTAATTAATATATATATAAATGATGTAATATCTATATATGATAATCTTAGATCATTATATTAATATTTTAAATTATTAAATTGAATCATCTGCCTGCAATTTCAATAGTAATTCCCAATGATGTTATATCTCATCCCATACAACCATACACTAATAAATTCCACCCCACAAATACACAATCATCCACTACAAACACAATGATGAATCCCCAACCACTAATCACCTCAATTTCAATAAAACTAATCTTTATCCATAAATCCAACCTTACTATCACAAAACACATAACTATTAAACCATTTAATGTTAGACACTCCCCAAATATAAAAAACTACATAATCATCCACAACACTATAATATATCAATAAAAACACATTAAGAAAATGTTAAGAGTTAATTAATTCATTCAATGTAAATGTTTAGGGATTGAATGATTATTATGATTGTTTAAAAAATATAAATATATCCCGTCATTAATAGTGATCAATTATTGACATTTTATAAGGGTGATTTGAATGATTAATCATAGTTGGAATCCTATGAAAAATAATAATAATTAAAAACAAGAAAATAACAACAGGAATAAGAAAAACCATAAAACCATATAATGATCATATATTATTTTTACCCCTTCACTTTAGTATTTAAGATATATATTTCTTAGAAAATTTATCACCATTTATTTATATCAAAACGAAAACTTGATAATACAATGATTTACACAAAATAAAATATATATGGGGAGAGTGTTATTGAATCCCCTAACATGAAATAAATATTTGAGTGGATTATTATATGAATAAGGAAATAATGATCATGGTTCTATAACATTTGTTAGAAAATTCAACATGAAAACTCAATGGTCAAGAGAATAAAAGGTTCAGATTATGTTCATTTAGGTACTTGAAAACAATAAGACTCATAAATAAAGGGTTCTCTAAAATTTAAAGAAATAAAATATGCATCATTTAGTGGTATTTCTAGTTATTAATTCCTAAAATCATGTTTAACTATAAATTAAATATCATCTAAAATATTATGACATTTATTTTCAAAGAATAGCATTAAGAATTCTTAAAATATAGAAAAATCGTGAAATGGTGAAGGAAATAATATTATATAGAAATATTATCGATATTAGTTATTATATGATATAAAATTTCATTTAAAATACTGAAATAATATTTACGTTTATGTTATTAAAAAGTGAATCTTTGAAAAGGGATTGATGTTTCTTATCTGTTAAAATGAAATGATAATGAAATTCTACCAAAATAAAAATTAATCAATCCAATGGATATATAATATATATTACATCATGTATACTATAATTACAATACCAATATTCTATACATTATATATTTTATTAATATGAAGGATATATCTATGGAAAATATAATATATTCTTAGTAAGTAATATATTTCTTGGGGATTGAATTCGATATGTTATAAATTACTTATAATGTGTAATATATAATTCATTAAAAAATATTGATACAGATTACGTTGATCAATGTGTATAATTTTTGTCTTAAAAAAATATTTTTTTATTCTATATATAATGTTTTTTATTCATCATAAAAAATATTAATGATTTTTAAAAAATTTAAGGTTTTATAATTAAGAGAAATTCTTACATATCTTTTTATAAATGACTAACGTAATTTCTATTCACACGATTATTTCCATTTATAGAAATCTATGCATAATATATTTTCCAACTCACAATATTATTTATTATTTATTATTTATATAATTTCGTTCTAAAAACTATAATTCTAGAATTAATTTTGAAATTAATTATTTAATTTTATAATTGCAAAATCAAATATAACACAATTGAATTTATTTAAAATCTAATTTTAAACGATATAAACTTCATAAGACTCAATGGTTACCAAAAAACATTCCAAGACTCACCTAATATCTACGAAATGAAAAATAAATCATTCATGAAAATGTTAGACAACACATAATAGTTTTGTGTCATAATTTGATATATTATCTTAAAAAATCATAGTGTAATAATTAATAAAATCAAATAACATGTTCTTAATAATTAATATAAATAAAATATTATTTTCTCAACATATAACATTAAATATTAATAATATATAAATTATAAAAAATTAAATAATGTATGATGAGATAATAAAAAAATTAAAAGTATAAAAAAATATGGAAGTACAATGGGTCCTGCCCTTTTAAAATATCACATCCATAAAATTAACGTCAAAAGAAAACCAACATTAGAAATAAAATTGGAATTTTTTAAATGATGAATATAGAACATTTAAAGATAACTATATGAATGTTGAATGAAGGATATACTAGCTATTAAAAGAAATTACAAGGGTTTTTTGACAATTGACCTAATAATATGACCTTTTGAATAGTAATCTGGATGTTAGAGTAAAAAATTGGGCCATATATAGTATCAAGATTGATGGAAAGAAATAAAAAAAATAAATAAATATAATGAATAAAATAATAATATATAAATATATAAATATCAGAAAAATAATAGAGGAATCATATAAATAAATTAAAGTAAAATTTCTTGTTTTTAATAAAAGATGCTTTAAAATATTTTATAGAAGTGTGAAATTAAATATTAATTATTAAATACTATAATTTATTAATATTATATCTTATTAAGATATAATTAATTTCGTTTTTATAATCATCACTTATAATATAGTTTAGATTAAAACAATTTATATTTTTATGAGAAATCAGTTTTTTGGAGAATAATAAACACATAGTTCTACAAATAAAATATGTTCCATGACATAATGTTGATGTAATAATATCATAATAAATTATATAATTTTAATGACTATAATGAATCCTATGAAGATAAATATTATATTTAAATATAATAAATTTATTTTTTAAACATAAAAAGAAATTTATAAAGCCTTAAAATATAATTTATTTAGATTAAAAAATATTTTGGATCTTTTGTTTAATTATTCAGTTTAATAACAAATTTTTTTTGTGGAGAGGATAATAATGTGATAAAAATATGAAATCTAATTAAAACATATTTATAATATATTATGAACATAGTATTTAATTAAGTTTTTTAAAAAAATTATTTTAATTAACATGATTTTATCTCAAAATATTCATCCCTTGTGTTTATGAATATTCTCTATCACCCAAACAAAAAATGACTTTTAGAATTTTTCCATGGGCTAAGATCATCCCATATTCATATAATCGATCCTTCTAAGAGTATTAGATATGTTTTGGTCTTTACCTATATAAATTCTTTAAGGAATTAGGTCTATAGAAAATTAGTGATCTCTAAGACCTCGTTTATAATATATTATTTTTATTTTTCTACTCATTAATATTCATTTTTAATATTTTATTCAATATTACCTATAGATATTAGTAAACATATACCCAATATAATATAATTATTTAAATACAATTATGTTTATATTGATTAACTATAATATTTGTATGTGAATTTTTTCTCCCCCTCTTTGCATCTTCACGTATTCAGTTTTACCACCTATGATGCTATTTTCGCTATTTATTTTCCCTATTCTTCATGAATGTTTAGTAAAGATTATAAACCTTATATACATATATCTTTGTGAGTGGGGGGATTTATTTATTTATATTTATAACCAATTATATATATATATATATATATTTAAAATTATAGAAATAATTGTACTATTCAAAAAATAACCATAATCAATATTAGTAAACTGTAAAAAATTGTAATAATTAAAAAACATGTCATCACACCTTATTATAATTAATATAATGTTATTAAATAATTTTAAATTATATTAATTGTTAAAATATAAGAAAAAGAGAATATAAAATTATCTTGTAATAATATATTAATAAACATTATTTAGTTATACATGAGTTGTAATCCAAAATAATGAAAACTAGATATCTAGTAGGTGGTTTTCTTATGAAAAATTATTATTATTTATGATTCAAATTATTATGTATTTACTAATAAATATTATTTTATTATATTCAAACTTCTAAAATTTTAGTTTTTCAGTTTCTCAATCTTTTGGATTTTTAACATATTTAATATTCCCTATTAAAGACTACAGTATTGTATAAAATACATATTCTTTAGAATAATATTTCATTTCCTTTTTTATTTAAAAAAGTTTTTTATATAATTTTATCTTGTACATCAGTCAGACTTTTAAAATTACCCATTTATGGATGTTAGTGTCTTTCCATATTTTTTGGATGAAATTTTCCCACATTGAAATTCTATGAATATTTTACGAGGACAACTTCTTGATTCCACTCATAAATCTTTAGGAATTTTACTGAGGATTTTCATTACTTCAGTGATGTTATACATCCTATATTTGATGATAAAAACTATATGTGTTTATTTTCAATATTTTATTAGATCTTAATTGTCATCGTCATGATTAATTATGTTAATAAAATATAATTACATTAACATTGATGTTATTTTACGATTTTTGAGATTATTATGAAAAACTTTTCTATTTTATAATATCATTCCATGTAAAAAATATGTATTTAGGTGTGTCTATTATATATTTTATTATCAATATGTCTTAAATTATTATAAATATATTATTATGTGATTAGTGGGACTAAATTATACATCCCTACAATTAATTGAGTAAATATTAATATCCCATGTGGTAGTTATGTATGCATGTTATTTGTAAATATTTTTCATTAATGTTACACATAAAAAGGATGTGGGTAGATTTTTTCTATATGCAATAATGTACTATTATTGTTATATAATGTATATTTTATTTGAATTATTTTTTATGGGACACATTCCATGTATTATATATATATATATAATTAAATTATTCTTATTGTTTTTTTCTAAAACATTTTATGTGAAAAAGGCCATTTTTCAGACATATGTAGTTTTATTAAATCAGGTCACCATTTTGTTCTTATTATTCCATTCATTATTGAGTCTTTTAGATGAAAATTTTATTTGACTTATGTACAAATAATATCACATTTATTATGAAGATTATAGAGGCCTATATGAGTAATTTTTTGATGATTATAAATGAAATGAATTTTTTTGTGTTTTAATTTTGTACAAATGTAATTTTAAATGATAGTAATAATCTCAGTTTAAGAATGTGTATTATCATATATTCTTCTATTAAAAATAATTTAATTATTTTGTATCTGATGTATGGGTCACAATATTTAGTATTCAAGAAATTATTAGTTCATTTGAATGTTATTTTAAATTGTAAAATACTACCCATGTAAGATTAGGGGATTTTATAAGTCAAGTAAATTATAATTAATTATCCAAATGGAATATTTCTTATCCATATTTATTGAATTATATTTTCTATAAACCTTATATATTTTAAAAATTGGTCGGAACTATCAGAAATAGATCCAACAAACTGTTTATGTGATAATTAATTAATAGTTTAAAATATATTCTAAATGAAATATGGGATGGAGTTCAAAAAATTTATTAAAGTACATAAATACCTAACTGAGGTTATAAATTATAACATGAACCTCTTTGAGGTACTATATTCACCCTAGAATAATAAATTATCTTTTCAGTCTTTTATGATGTAATGAATAATTTTTATAGTGGATCTTTAAATCGACTTAATACATAAACATGTGTAAAATCCATCGAATTGATAATTTCAATACTATATTGTTCTACTTAAGAGAGGATATAAATTTTCACATAACAATTTTATTGATATTCTAATCAATTGTGGAAATTCATAATGAATAAAAATATTAATAATTATTTTGAATTAATAGAGTGGGAAGACTTCATGAGAATATTTTAGAAAAATGATTTTCAAATTATCTTTTCTTAATAAGGTTGTGGAATTTATAATGATTATGAGAAAATAGAAATAATGATTTTCAAATCATTTTAAAAATTATATAAGTGTTTAATTTTCAAATATTTTTTATATCACCTATGATATTAAAATAAATATATTATATGATGAATTTAAACCAAACCTCCAAAAATATCAGCTACCATAGACATTAAGAGTTAACAAATGCCTCATGTGATATCAATATAGATATTGATTAGGGAATAAGATCATTATCATAGGACATGAAATGAAGGATTGATGTTAATAATAGAGGGTCATATGGGAAATTATATAGTATTTATAGGATGTAGCTACTCATATAAAAAATGAAAAAGGAAACTAATGTGGTACTACATTATGAAAACTAAGAAATGATTCATGTGTAGAATTAGAGAGAAAATATATAAGATGTTAAATGGTACAACAAGAAAAAAATAAATATAATGGAAGTAAAAATGGATCAACTCAACATGTGTCTAATGGTATAATGATTCAAAAATAATAAATTATTTTACTATATATGAAATTGAACCAAACCATGGGGTTTCAAGGATATTTGTTCCAATAAATACCAAAATCAAGAGATAATTAAAATATATATTCCATCAACCCCACACTGGTGGAGTAATAAAATAAATTGTTTTAAGGTATACTGATTACAAACTCATATATTTACTATCCCTTATATAATATCGTTAGATATATTAGAGGAATTGAACTTGAAAATACATGTCCATTATGAAAATGGGTATATACAACCATATATATATATCACCTTTGGGTGTTTCATTGATCATTATAATGATTTATTAGTAAATATATCAATGTAGACTCTATTTAGATGAATATATGAAAAAAATATAGATTAATTATCAGCAAAAATATATTGGTGGATTATTCTATAGACTTCTAAGAGATCTATTCTTTTTAAATTGGATCATAATTATGGATATCATCAGTTGACATTGAAAAAATAGGCCTTTAAAAAGATGATATTAAATAAAATAAATGAGCACTATGATTGTAGTGTGACTTCCAATGGTGTAAAAATCACCTTAAAATCATAATTGATCTGATGAATATATTCTTTATTGAAAACATGGGTAATTTTATGTTCTTTATTTATGGTATTCTTATATAATCCATCACAAAAATTTACTCAAAAAGCATATAATGATTGTGTTGAAGAATTTGATTAAGGATAAGTCATATAAAAAATTAAATATATATTAACATTAATATAATAACTTATATTCTTGTTGAGTTTTGATATAAGATAGGGAATTAAAATGGAATGTCTAATGAAAATTTTGGTTGAATAATTGAATAGAACATAAACATACACATAAATCAATATTTATCCTTGACAATACGGTTATTATCAATTATTTTTTATGAATTTATATTTATTATATAAATCTATAAATATTTTAATCCTAGACGGATCAATGTATGTATAGATATAAAATATTAATGAATAGTCCCATTAGCTCACAAATATGTGGGTAATTGGACCTATACACACACTATCCTCATGTAGAGAAGTGTTTTTGATATACAATGTCTCTTAAATTAAGTGATTTTTTTTAAATAATGAAAAATTGATAAATTTATAGGCCATAAATTTACTAATATAAATAGTTTTTTGTAAAACCATGAACTATTTCATTTAGAGTGATAAACATTGTTCATTTGCATTGAAAATTTGGTGGAAATTCCTATATAATGAAAACCATTATATATATATACGTAATATAATAGTTTAATTTATATATACATGTAAAATGATTTGAACATGAATAATTTACTATGGTTGGAGATAATCAATGAATATAACTTCTTAATCTACTAACACCTTGAGACATAAAATAGGCAAGTTGGCCATCCTATTAAAAACGATCTTGTTACCATATCCATGATATAAAATGATAAATAACCAATATTAAAATATATATAATGTTAATATGTGTAATTTAAATGGGTAGGGATAACATATAAAATTTCTTATATGATTACTTGGATATTTATCCAATAGAAAAATTTCACAGAATAAAAAAATGTTTTTGAGATTTTAATATAGTTAAAATAAAATATAAAATAGAAGTTTTATGATTTCAAAAATAGTAATGATAGATTATTTTTGTTCGATGCTAGTCTATTTATTCATTAAATACCATAAATAATATTGGAAATATAGGATAACATACTTTTCTTGTCATCTACATTACTCAGAGAGAATAATATTTTACTATGATATTTGATATAATATTTTGTGAGATAACAAAAATAAAGAGGTTACAGAGTGCACATCAAATTTCATGGGACACTAGTAAATTAATGAAGACTATTAAATATCTATGATGAAAATAGAAAATTAATTATACTAATATATAAATTTTATAATATCACCACGGATTTTTAAAAGGAAATATTTTCATTTATGATATGGTGGATTGACTTACTGTGACAAATTATTTCACATCATTTCCATAAAATATATCAATTCATCTATTTGAATTATTTATGTCATAAAAGTGATAATAATAATTATTTCATAACTTTTTGTAATATTTTTTTGGAATATTGGATTCAATGGAGTGTTTTGGGGTTTTCGTTAACATGCACCGAAAATAGAGTCGAGCTTTATCCCGACATATTAGCCATAGAAAGATAGACACTCTGAAAATACTATTCAAACACATGAAGATAGGTTGACATATTTCCGAATATATTTCAAAGGATTATGGGATCAACATTATTGATTATTTATGTTCTCTTACATTAAAATTTTCCTATTAATTATAAAAATATTTTCTCAATATACTCTTTAATTTTTAATGTCATTAAATCTAATGTTATTAGATAAATTTTATGAATAACAGATGTTACAACTCATAATATTATATTATAAAATAAAAATGTTTCAAAAAAAGGAACAACATATAAAAGACAAAATTTATAATAGATATCAATTAACAATAATTATAGACACCAAGAATTTGATGTTGGAAGGAAACTGTTTCACAAAATTTATTACATGAACAGAATGATGAGGTTCTGAATGATAGGAATGATCAACCATAGGTAAATTGGCAACATTGAAATTTATTATCACATAAAAATTGTGGTATCCAATATAAACATCCACCAATCCTATATCATGTGATTAATGAGTTCCACTAAACATTCTGGGGGAATTAAATAGTTTATCAATCCCATGTACTAAATATTTCGGTGGTAAAACCAAATATTGACCTCCTATATAAGGAGAAACTAATGACTGTTTTGGATAATGTGAAAATTGTTCATTGAAACATGAAAACTAACTTTGTTAATTTAATTTGATGAAACCATATTTATAATGAATCAACCTGAGAAACATATGATATAATGAAACAAGTGTGCCTTTATATATTCAAAAAATTTATTAGGAATAGAAATTTCAATAGTGAAATTTTTAAAAGGGTTATAATTTAGCAACATGTACTTTTTTATATTTCATTTTAATTATTAAAATATTCTTGTTTTACACTTATACATATAAAATTTCAAAAATATACTTTAATTTAATGTTTGAATAATTTAGACTTACAATATAACTATTTTATTTCATCAATATTGATAATTTTATACGAATGATAAATAAATTGTACATAATGAAAAAACAATTACAATTGGAGAAGAAAAATTATAAAATTAAATATAAAAAATTGTAAAATTATATGGTTTATGTACTCTTAGTAATATCACAACTATGAAGAATATTTTAAAAACTAAATAAATATTTTTTTATTTAAAATGGAATTTTCATAATGATGTATATATAACATGAATGAAAAATAAATAAATGATGAAATGGGGAAACAAATAGTATGTGTATGATTTATAAGGATTAAATGATTATTGGAATAGTATAGGGACCATCTAAATAATAACTAAACCATTAAAATAGTATCCTAACTTTTAGAATAGGTAGTTGAATATAAGATTAATAATTAATATTTACTATGAATAAAAAAATTATATATATATACATATATGAATGTTGTGAATTAAATATTAAAATTGGGAAAGTCAATCAATGTATAGGTATATATTTCTAATATCTCACATTATAAATTTTTTTCTAAAAACCATAAATTATATATTAATATTAATAAATTATAAATTGTAGTGTTTGAATATTTAGAATAAAATCATTTATATTAATAGAATCAGAAATTTTATTTGTTTGTTTTTAAAATAGTAATCAATAAGATAATAGTTTCTCAAATATTATATATTCATGGACTTATTTTATTTAATAATACCTAAAAAAATTTTAAATGATTTCAAAAAAACATAAATATGTATAATTTTATAAATAATCTATTTAAAAACATTTAATTCAACTAAAAACATAAAAATTAATATTCAAATATGAAAGTTAAATATATTCCATTAAAAAAATTATTTTTCTGTTTTTTCATTATTTTAAGAATTTACATTCAATGATGAAGTTATTAATTATTGGACTAGATAGTAATTTAACAAAATAATATTCACTGCTTTAGATAATACCATTTTTATAATTCATGTTCATAAAATAATCATATTATTATTTTATCCAAAGATATTATTCCCCTAAATGTTTAAAAACAACCATCCCATGTTATATCACTTCAAATACACATCACATTTATTAATATTTTCTCATATAGCTTTAATTATGAATTATTATTGTCTTCAAAATTTTTTGCCCCACTAAAATACATTCATTCAAGGAATTATTCCCATAGAAAAAGGGATATCTTCATGGGTGAGGCATTAATATTTTATTTTTAGTTTAATAAATAATTTTTTCTTTCATTGTTTATATAGACCACCACTAAAAAAATTTCATATAAATAAAAAAATATTAATTTTTTATACACAATAATTATTTATATTCACTAATTATAAAATATATTTTTCTTTATATATATTATCCCTTTCAATGATGTGTCTTTACAAGGTCATTTCTAAAACATTAAAGATTTTGACTTTAGGTATTTACCACCTCATTCATTAGTGCTTCGTATGCCATATATTTAAATATGTTAGAGCATTCTTTTATTTTCTAGAGGTAATTGAACAATTGGATGAATAACAATGGTAAATATCATGATGTTAAAATTATGATTTAATAAAAAAATAATGATGTAATCCCACTATTTTTTATTCAATTTAATGTTAATAAATAACTTTATATTATAATATATTGAATGAAATTAATAAATTAATTCACTATAATTTTTGAAAAATATTTTCAAAAGTATTATTTGGTTACTCTGAAGGTATATAATTTGGTATTCAGTATTTTAATATTCCTCATTCATCATTTAAAACCGTTACTATATCGAATAAATTTTTATTAGCACGTTTTTCATCAATTTGTCTCTTATTTAATTTTTCATATTCTCTTTTTGTGTAAAAAATTTGAATCAAGTGCGTTCATTTGTTCAATATAAAACTATTTATTTTTTGTCTATTATATATTCATTTTTGAATAAAATTTTCTATTTCACATCCCATATTATTTAATTAATATTTTTTGGATTTATATATATTAATCATATTTCTATAATAATATTCATTTAATTTAATATTTTATGAATTTTAAAGAGGAACACTTATAAATTACCCTCATTAATAATCTCAATTTAAACTAAGTAGAGTCGTTATCTCATTGATTATATCTATCCGTATTATGATTATAAATAAATATATTAGGATCATAAATATTTCATAATAATTAATGTATTATATAATATTTCTTATCTATCATTATAATTATTACTTCATCACTAAAGATATATTATTATGTGTGACTTTGATATGAAACATTATACATTCCCAGAATGGGACCACTCTCAAATGACTATTCTATTGATTATATATAGCCTTAGGAGGACATATTCATATTCCAATGTCCCTAAACTATTAGTGAGTTTATGAGGTGTTACATTAGGGTTAATATATTCTTATATAAGTGTAAAACCCTCATAAAAATATAATTAAAATCCATAACTAATAATTAGAGTACTCATGAACCAATTAAAAATAACCTTGTTATAAAAAATTAAATGGGGAAGAATAAAGTCATACATCTCAGTTGACCAGCCATTGATCCATTAATATATAAAAAAATATGGTATGAAGGATGGTTTCATTATATCATCAAGCCAGAGACCATCCTTATTTCCAATCCCTATCTATGTTGTCTAGGATAATGACATAATCCCTTGCATCTTCCCTACCTAAAACTACATTCCTAATGTTAAATTTTGTAATATACATTCATGGTCTCCCATATAGGGATATGAGTAAGGGATAATAAGTCATCACTAATAGTGTCCCAAATGTAAAAAATATTATAGAGTACTCACATGAGATATGAATTGATATTAAATATTATATGGAAGTTTATATAAATAATCACCATCGATTCTGAAGTTCTAGGGAGAAAATCATGATTGAACATATTTTCCTTCACCAATACCGCAGTGTCTTTGATCATGACCCATTAATAACTGAGGTTTATCCACATCCTGCTTGGGTGGAATTACCTAAATATCATAACATCTTCAACCAAAGTTAAATATATCTAAGCTTAATTAGATACATTTCGATGTCTAGAATTAGTACATGATTAGCATACCAGCATTGACGAGTTTCCAATGTCTGTGAGAAGAACACATATCACCCATGGGGTACCTCATTTGATCCCAAAAAGATAAATAATTACATACACCAATGGGAAATAAATATCTCCTCTAAACCATATATTATACACCTGGGGGAAACATTGATCACTCTAAAGACATAGCTAAAATATAGTCCATGGGGAAACATAGATCACCTTATAAATATCTATCGAAAATCACTTGAGTGGGGGTGACCAAGTTCACACGATAATAATATAAGGAATATACACATTGTGGGTTACAATTGACTCTATAATAAGAAAAAGGCCACCAATAACTGAGTTTCATATAAACTATGATGCTAAAACCTCATTCATGCATCACACAAACACACATGTGTGTGATTGTGTGTGTATCATAGAAACATGAATTAACGTCCTCTATATGTCCTCAATTCAATCCACATGGGTTTTACACTCACTATAACCCATCACATGTCTCATAAAAAATCCCCTCAAGTAAACAGCCCATCCATTTTTTATCCATTACAGGTTATCCCCATCAATATTTGGGTTTTATGGTGACACTAATGGTTGAATATACATGCCTCTAAGAACAGTCAATATTTATAGTTAACATGAAACTAGGGCTACCCCTGTGAAACCCTAGAAAAAATAATACACATAAAATCCTAAATTAATTTTAATATTTCATCCCCAATCCTAGGTCCAAATCCTATTACTCAATTATAATAACTTCCATTTACCAAACTATGATCATAACGAGGACACATTAGAATATTATTAATGACATGTAGAGGGATACAAAATCCATTACCTCTTTAAATTCATCCTATGGTTGTCCTCATGCACCCAAACTATCAATAAAATACCTTGGGTATGCCTGCCTAGTTACTCATGCACTGATAGTGGAGAAATCCTCACCACAACACACATGTAAATTGGCCAAAAAGATAGAAGGAATATTACGGTTCATACATGGGAAATCCCAAGTCCAAAACATTCAACATCCATCACTTCTTCTATTCATTGGGAACTAAGGGAACTTATAAAAAATTTATCTATGATTTATAACTTGGATTATACCCCTCTATAGTTCACATACACCATGGAATATATTTATAATAAATTCTTCCATCATTGGTTACTGAGTCATCACGATTGTGTATGAGGATCCGTCATGGCCCTTGTAACATCATCTCTTCCTATAAGATATTTTAAAATATTCATTTTTTATTTAATTTTGATCACCCATATATAGTGTTATGACATACCACATCCACATAATGAAGATGAATACACTTTATGCGAAATGATCAATGACCACCCACCTTTTACAAAGCTATGAACTACTATGTAATTAAGAAAACTAGATAACCTCAACTATGACTCACCCAATCTTTTATCAAAAAATGGTCTCTTATTTTAGTCAAAAAATTGAAAGTAATTAATTATAATCAATTATAATTACTTTTTATCCTAATTAAAATTGGAATAACTGTTGAAAATATCATCAATCCACCTCACCAGACTAAAAATGCAACTAACCAATCCATTATAATATATAGAATACTCTCAAAACTATCATGATAAAAACCTATCATCTGACTTCCATTTAATCTATAATAATATTCAATATCATCAAATAAAATTTGAGAAAACCACATATTGATTAAAATATAACTAAATTTAGTGAAAAAGTGAGTGATAATAAACATGGGATATCCTCATTCCCCATCAAGAGAAATAACCATCATAATAGGATAATTATAGTGTTATCAAGTTTAATCATCACTCAAAAACATAAGAAAAAGAATAGAAATTGGGGAGATGTACAATGTGATGAACAATATGGAGGATGGAAAAAACCAATCATAAATATACAATATAATCGTCATTAAATCATACATTATTAAGGGGGAATTAAATAGAATATTATAGGAGGAGATTCCTTGGTTAGAACATGTGAGCTGTAAGAATAGAGGGTTAGAGGTAATAAAAAATCGACCAAGGAAAATGACAAAATACCATTTCTAATAAATTTAGATGTCCATATGATTTTGGTAACCAGGAATCTAGAACTATATAGATTCACACAACTCAAATGGATCAGACAAACAATTTACTAAAACATGTTTCAAAAAATTTGTACTCAAATATATTGCTTCATTGACCAAGGATTCATTGTGTGATTCTATATAAGAGTTTGTATGTCACGTGCTTCAACCATAAGAGAAAATACTCCCACAAGGTTTCCTCACATGATTTTCATTAACATTATGGTAACCATGAAGCATGGTAAAACCAAATAATAAAATTAAGAACATCTCCTTGAATCACCAATCCTTTAACTAGTATCCTGATATAGATATTGAGTATCGATCCACATCATAAAACATCTGTTAAAGATTTTTATCAATCAATATTCTGGTCTGAATACCAGTTCTAAAACATTCCCTCCTTCATGACAAAAAATTCTAATTTTTTGTAAGTTTCACAACCTATAAACATATGATCCTTAATAATATCCCTAACATATCAATTCGTTTTATATATAAATATTATGGCCTTTCAACTATCAATATCGACCTTCCCCTGTTTGAAATTCAAAATTAACTCACCATAATCTATCTTTGAATTCCAAATGAGCTTCTAATTCACTACCCCAATGAATAAGAAATAATATACATAATAAAAAAGATAACAACTCATTACCAACACCCATATTGTTATATATGTCAATAAAACATATTATTTTGAGATAACATTATGTAATCTATCAATTCATCATCAAGATCATAGTGCTCCGACAATAAATCTCCACTCAGAAAGGCCAATTCCATGTTGTAGTTCTCCACACCATATGAACCACCTAAAAAAATTAAAATACAATTGTACATCAACAACATGATGTGAATTCAACATAAAAACATCTTCATCCATGTGAAAACACTTGTTGATCCTCATTTTATAGACTTATAATGAGAATATTGGTTAATACCCACCAACCCATTATCACATCACCTAGTCATGATGTGTAAACCCAAAGAGATATAATTAATTTTCTAAACACTAAAATAAAATTATTAAAATGAAAATATGTGAAATTATAATGTAAGATCATTATCCACTCATAATAGATGTAAATTCATCACTTCTAACATTGTAACACCTTCATTTCGATTCACATTACATCGCATTAACTCCTTCTTATGCATGATACTATATAAAACTACACCCAACACTATATATAAATCCAAAATATAGAATTCATAAATGGGATAAATAAAATTGGATGTATTTTAATAATGATATCGATGTTCTGTCTAAATCATCCACTAACTAGTCCTGCTACATCAAAGGCCCTACCAATGAGAGTTATCCACCGATATCAATTTTATGCTCCACACCACATGAGTATCATTATTATTTCTCCATTGAAAAAAAAATTTATATCCACATTGTACACTCATTCTATTACAACATCTAATAACTATAAGTGACCACCCACCTCATATTGAATAATCATCACACAAGAATTAAATGATCTCCAATGATTATCACCACAATAACAACATTATCCTTGGAATTCTTAAATATTACATTCTCAACGAGGGCCACACCCTCCAATGGACAGTGGTGAACTCTAAACCCTAGGTATTTCCCACTAATTCTCATTGAGAATAATTATTGGTCAATCTACTATTAGTCATGTCCCTATCTTCATGAGCCACACTACCCATCTAAATAACCATAAACAACATACATCCTTGATGTTATCTTCCAATACAACTGTGACACCGAATTTTCTTATCCAACTACCATAACAATTTATACCCATAAGTGTCTCATCCAAACCACTAGATTTGGACTTTAAATTTATAATTATTGATCTATGAACTAGAAATTCACCACATGTAACTAGTTGATAATTTCAATCATGAATCTAGGATTTTTTTAAAATCTAGAAAAAACTATCTCCCTCATATACTAATTTAAAATGAAACCCATAAAAACGCTCATAGGTTCGCATTAACTGATCATATTGATCCCATCTAACCCCAACATGGATATTATCTACTGTAACCATGTTAACCAACCGTAATAATGCTCCCAAGAGTTTCACATCATGAAACATATACCCACACATCAAAAACAAGACCCATGTGCCATATAATTTCAATATAATATAGTTAAATGAATATCTATGTATTATTACTAATAAAATATTTGGCATAGCTCTCATGTTATGGCCCGCCACATGATCACTCAATATTTTTGTGTCATCCGAAAACACCATGTGTTTACTCTTGATCCACCTATCCAAGGACTATCTATATAAGATGAAGATCCAAAATAAAAAAGGTATCACTTTGTATAAACCTTTTATTTGATAAAAAAATCCAATGAATTATTCATCCATGAAAGAATCTAATAATTTTATTATCTCTAAGGGAACTCTGTTGGTTGGAATGTTCCCTCTCTTAGGTTACCCTCCCATATCGTAACTCATCCCTAACAATTACAAGAAATAAATATACATTTTAATCATTATAAAAAACCAATTTGTTTCCTGATTTGTTTTTCAATGAATTATGCTCTCTCACACAACCCTTATTTTATCTCATATATGCTACATATGAAAAGAAACATAATTTCCCTCCACTAAGATATCACAAGGTAACCCACATTCATCTTAACCCACGCTAGGGTTCCCATATATCCATATTATAAATCACATTCAAAATAACTTCCCATCATTGTGAACCCATCTGTACTGGGAATCTAAATAACATACTACCCCTCAATGACTTTGTGAAATTCTAATATATGTCACGATGTCATCTAATGATGAATTGTATCTAGAAACACCAATTTATTCTGGGTTATTTATATATAATTCTCTTCTGATGTTAAATGAGAAATACTGTATAATAATATTTCGAGATACTAAGTAACCAAACCCATTTTGTTTCATAAAATAGTATTAATTTCATAAATATATTCCCCATAAAAATTTTATCTATTTTATATAGCCTCAAAATAATGATTACCCAATACCCCTTTCTATAACACCATTATATTATGTGAAATATTTTTATCAAATTAATTTAATAATTTTGATATCTCTCAATTCACTCAAATGTAAATATTTTTTTAAAATAAAATAAATTAGTTTGGATTGTGTTATACAAAACCTTAAATTTATCATTCACTACACACAACAAAATTATTTTTTTAGTACAAAAAACACAATGTATGAATTTAATTTCACGTAATACCAAGTCCCTTTGATATATATTGTTACACACAACCTAGTTTTTACCGAAATACAATATAATATTAATATGATTATTGAACAAGTTTAATAGTTACCGAAATCTATTTAAATGAGATTTAGAAATAAGGTTAATAAAAATATAAAAATTTTACTTATAATTTTATGTAAAATGAATTGTTTTGTTATCAATTATTAGAATTAAATAGAAGAACAATTTGAAAATAAAGAAATTTATTTATTAATAAACAAGTTTTTCTATGTCGAAACACATTTTTATCTCAATATATTAAACTAACCACATTTTTTTAAATTTTTTAATAAAAATTATATATTATATATTTAATCCATATTTTTTATATTCATCCAATATATGTTTTATTTATAAGAAAATAATTAATATAATTTTAATGAATAAGAAGATGCAGTTTTTCTTAAAGGTAATATTAACACCATTTAATTGTGAAACACTTTTAAATATAATTTTTGACAGTATTTTATAACCTATATGACACAATAAAGTCAATTTTTGAAATATTAATATCGATATTTAAATTGGATAAATATTTAGTATTTTCTGGACAAGTTTCATTTTAGGATGAGTAGTAAAAATTAGTAATTTTAATTCAAGATTTCTTTTTCATATAATTTGGTTATAAAGATAAGTAATTTTTTTGTTTTAATGTATATTTTGATCATATTATACATCAATTAATCCAATTTATGTACTTTTGACCAAATTAACAATGAAATTGTATATGAAAACATTTCAATCTTTCAGAGATGTCGCTTTAAATTCCCAGATTTTCACCTAATGTCTGGGATTAATTTTAATTTAATTTATGAAACTTATGTGATTTTAATTTGTAAAAATGGGTTCCATATTTTTAATTATCATAATTTATAATTTCTAAAATGTTCTTTATTATTTTTTACCAAAAATATTTGTGAACATGATTAAAATTGATTTCAATGATTACGAGAAAAGTTAACTGAACAAAGGATTAAGCCTTAATCATAAAAGCCAAATATATGTACTCACATTTAAAAAATATATTAGATTATTATATTTCTACCCTATCCTCCATTTAATTGAAAATATACCATTATTGGGACCACTAGACATTTGTGAAATGTGGGTTGAGTTCTCTTTTAAAAAATTTACATGAATTCTACTCCTCTTCAACTATAAAATTGCACTCACCTCTCACACACAGTCATGCATATGAATCCATTTATATCACCCAAAAATTTTAAAAATAAGTATCAATAATCCCTTACCACCATATTATGATCCTCCATTTTTTAGAAAAAAAAATCTAACAATGGAATCCCTTCGGTGAAAACCAAAAGGTTTTACCCAATGAAAGGGTGAAATCCGTTCCCAGTATTTTTAGTTATATATCTATTCTCCACACTCTAAAATATTATTATTACATGATTAAATAATAAAATAATTATCATAAATATAAAGATATGTTTTTACTAAAAGGATTATACCTACCCTTAGATACACTACCATATATTGGGTAAAAAACTTATCTTTTTTGTGTACGGTGAACTATCATCACACAAAACGATATTGTTCATTTTTTCCATTACCACATCTCATGGTTAGGTATTATGATAGAAAATCAATTTATCTTTTATTTATATGATATTTATGAATTATTTATGAAAATATAATTATTATATAACTCATACCTTCATTCTGCACATTTTTTTAAATCTGATAACATCGTTGGGGGTGTGTAGAGTACAACCTCCTAAAAGAAATGTAATTCATTCACACATTAAATTGAATATATTAAAAATAAATTTACTAAACATATATGATTTATATGACATAGTAATTATAATTCAATAATATTATATATATATATATATATACTTATATTTCATTTTAAATCATTCCTTCAAAAATGACAACAAAATAGAAACAACTTTTATACATACGTATGAGCTACTGTCTCTATGGATGTTGTATTCCATTTCATAATTTTATATTTTATAGATTATTAGAAATACATATATATTGAATATATGTTATATTTATATTATATTTTAATTTTTTTTAATTATTTATATTCTGATCTAAGGATTTGGATCAATAATAACAAGCTAAAACATATATGAAACACAAAGTGGATATTACCCGAAATATAACAATAATATGAAGTTGTTAATAAACAGGAAAATATAAAGTCATAAAAAAATATAGTATTAGATATAACAATATGGTTCATTTTTATATGTATAATAAAATTATATTTCTCATACAGGATGTTTTATCATGTACTAATAATGTCCTGATTAAGGTAAGGGTTTTTTCATCTAACTTATTATATCTGTGAGATAGATTCCTTATTCAACGCTCAATTATTTTTTAAGGTGTATATAATGAACATGAATATATTATAGTATTAATATAAATATATTTATGGGTATATAAATATCAATTTTATTATCTTTAGTCCATGCGGATTATGTTCAAAAGCAACCAAATCACCAATGAATCTTTTTTATCAATTTTCCTTCTTTGAGCTACATACCATGTTATATACATTATTTTCCAATGGGGTGCATATACTTCCACTTTGAAATTTTATAAAATAAATATACTTCTTTATTGAAATTTTATGTTTCAGTAATGGTATTATCTCTTGTAGGTAATGATTCAATGTTTCCAATGTGTTAATAGTTTATTTCTATAATCTAATCATTTATCGGATTTTTTTTTAATTATGCTTAAATTGATGACATGTTATGATCGATATCTGAACTAAACTCATTAGTTCACTTATCCTATGATTAGTAATAATATAATTATTTATTAGTACAATTAGTGCCACTCATATTTTCATAATTTATTTAATAAAATGTTTATTTTGAAAAAGAAAATTTATTTCTTTTAGTAAAAAATAAAGAAATATTTTAAATCTATGTTTTATAAAAAGGAATTTCAAAAAATATTCATGTATAAAACGTTTTTTAATATTTTTCATTTCCCATTTATTTGTCTTCAGGAAGAAAATGTTTGGGTAATGTTTTAAATAATTCTTTATTTGTTTTCAATGTATTCTCAAGGTAAAAGGAATTTATAATATCTTCAAGATTCCCCTATAAGTTTTCAATGTTATATTCAAGGAAAAATTTACCAAGATGATTCTTCTTTTAAATAGACATTTTCAATGTTCAGAATATATTGATATGAATAAATATTATAAATGATTTTAAATATTAGATTATAGGTTTTGAAATTATTTTTTAGGAAAAATTTCTTGAATATGTTCAACATTTTAAAAAGTGATTTTTATTTAAGAAATTCTCCTTGTGATCATTAAAAATATTTCTCGATTAATGATGGAATACTTTGATCTATTTTAATCTTTATTAAAGACATTATCCTAGAATTTCATTCATATCATTTAGTGAATGGTTTGTTTTTTGATGTTATAATGTCTAAGATACCTATTCTCTTCCACAGATTATAAACTTTTGGAACCCATTTTTTTCACTACGTATGCTTTAATGAAATGATAAATAAAACAACATAGTTTTTAAAGGTTATGATGTGATTTAATTTTTATGATTCACAATTAGTTTCATGGGTTATTATTTTATGTTTATTAAACCCATATCGTTTTTTGGGATATGATATGATGATATTTTTGTTATCTTATGGCACAAGCATGTATTATTCCATTATATAACTGGTGGGAAATATATCAATGTATAATGAATTGTGTAATTATTATTATTTCAGGATCCTTTAAGGGTATATGGGGGGATCCCATTCCTGAATCAAGATAAAATACTAATCATGAAATAATAAGTTACGTGGTAGGGAAACCAATTATCGAAAAATGATGGTGCATGGGAGGGAATCCCAATCCCAAATCAACATGGTACTTGATAGGGAATAAAAATAAGGAAACAAGAGGGTTCACAAGATGTAATACCATGATCGAATCATGATTTCACATTAGAGGGCATACCAAACCTGAAAGAAGAGGGTACATTGAAGTAAATACCAATCTGAATACAAGATTGTACATGGGAGGTAATCCCAATCCCATAGTAGGTACATAGGTTATCAAACCAAGCCTAACATTTTATGCAGATCATGGTTAGTATACTTGAAATATGATTTTCTATACTTGTGTTTATTCCAAAAATTCTATGTGTTATTACTACGTTATACTTTTGTGGATAACGGTAATGATTGACTTATGTTTCACGACATAAGAATTTCCACTATTTATGCCATGCTTCATGTTTATGATATTTGATATGTCAGATATGATCATATAATGTAATAATCATAGTCTCATACCATTATAATCATGTTTATCACCTTTGATTTCCCTTTTTGGGAATTTGAGCATAGCCCTTTCTTATATTTCCTTTCCCTAGGCTATGAATAAATTTTTGATGTAGAAGTACTAAAGGTGTGGATCTTTGTGTGAAAAATTCAATACATTTCCCCAATTTAGATGATTTAGTTCCATTATTACAATGGAACTAAAATATTATGGTAATTGGGTATGTATATTTTCAATTGGATGAATATTAATCTAAAATGATGTTATATCCATGTTGGTTAAACCTAGGCCAGTATAGTTGGTATCAATGGAATGGATTAGTAATCCATTGGAAACTGGGGTGATAAAGAATTAGTAGTAACAATCTATATATTTATAAGGATATTTATAGGGATATATCTATGGGTAAGTATTAAGATGAGTTAATGTTTTGGAAAATTAATTATAATTTTTTAAAGGATATAGTGAGTGGTTTCCTATACATACAACCATGTTTGGATACTAAAACTGGATACATCCCCAAAACATATGTACATATGGGCTACCCAAAAACACCATATTTATCTAGACTTGATTGGGAAATAGTACACACCAATTTACCTTAATTCACACCGAGTTTGACACTCTCAAGGGATATTCTTTTTCAAATTGAAAAACTCATTATGAACCAGCATGAATCATTTAATTAAAAGATGAATATGAATAACCAAGGATTAACATAACATGTAATCAATTAAGTATAGGTGTTATGATTTAGGAATCCTATAACTTGAATTCCATAATTATATGGATTTACACTATGTTAACTTTTGATCACCAAATTTTTATGGTTTTAGAGCATGGATGGAACCTGAAGGAACTATGATAACTAGGAATGCAATTGGAAATACAATTATTTTCTTCTTGAGAAATTTTTTTTTTTGGATATGTAATGAAAAACCTCACCTATATTGTTAAAATTGTTTTTGAAGCTATAAATATTGGAGAAATTACAAATAAAAAAAGGATGAAACAATAATCTATTGTGTCCTTCATGAGTCAACCCCCACCTTTTATCCGTAGTTTCAATGAACAATTAGTTTTTGATAAATGGACCAGTACCACCAAAAATATATTGTCTGTTATCCAGTGTTCATATATTGAAAAAGCCTCCCTAGTTTTTTAAACTCTATAAATTGAGGTGGATAAATGGTATAATTTTATTATGAATATGATGTAAAAATATTAAAAGACCCCGTATATTGGGTTGATTTCGAGAACCAATTTTCATTTATTAATTTTCCTATATAATTTATAATAAGATAGAAAAATAAATCCTAGATATTATGCATAAGGAAGATGAATCATTTGGTTCATATAAATAAAATCCTACAAGGATTGTGAGGTGCTCTTTGATTATTATCGACCCACATGAATGAAAAACTGATCGATTATTTGGTGGATTGAATCCTAGTATTAGAAGGGGAATGTATATAAGAGACTTCAATAGAAATGATGAAGGTGTTCAATGAGGTATAAAGGTGTAAATGGAAGTATGAATTTCATATCAATCTAATTATTTTGACAATAAAATGACGATGGGGTTTAGAGAAAATTCTAACAACCACGTTAAAAAGAAAATGACACATCCATTTTGCACTAAGTGTGGGAAAAAAGGAGGGAATTATACTAGGTGGACTAATAAATGTTTTATATTATTAATGGGAGGTAATATAGTAGTTCCATTTCCATGTAATGGGAATAAATAAGATAATGATGAGAATAATGAAAAATCCCCATAAAATCCAACTCCCCTACTTTAGTGTTTCAACTGCGTGGATTTTAGCCATTATGCTAACATGTTTTCCAATCAAAAGACTAATGTAGATGATAATATGAGAATTACTCTATGAAAAAAGTAAAAAGGGAAAGATTAATCTATATCAATGGATGAAGTTGATCATGATAATTTTGGAACACTTATCCTATATGCCTTAGTAATGAATTTCATGTTAGTTTTTGTATAATGAATCACTCTGAACATCTTATTGTTCATAATTTACTAAAGTTTAATGTGATTATCTCCCTCTATAGGTATTTTGGAATAATAAAACTACATTTTATATTCAATTTTTATATGGATGAAATCAAAATTAAAATCTAAATGTTTTGATGTAAGATTACATATTTTTAAATAATAAATGGTGAATTATATTTTAAATGGGTTACAAGGTTTACCATTTATGTTATAGTTTATGTTAAAAATATTTTAGTGAATTTGATATTAATGTATTACAAAAAATTTGAGGATTTAATAATATTGGATAACCTGTGAAAACCATTATATTGTGATTATAACTATAGATAGATGGAATGACCCATCATTTAACTTATGTATCTTATGAACTATTAGTGATTCATTCATAAAAAATCAACCTAATATTTTTTGGAATAAGAGATGATGTGGAAATTGGTCAAAGAACCAAAAAGTGTGATATTATCTGAAATTAAAGTGATTATATCTTCTCATGAAAGGAATTAATCTTTAGGAAAGTGGTATTGAAATAAAATGTGGGACATTTATCCTAATTTTGATGATATCATGATCTTTATTCAAGCGTATATGGGTTATGAATTTTTCATTGATAAAATTCTCTTAACCATGTTCTCATTCACTCTCCATCAGAATATAACCATTAGATTTCTCTTCTGTGTCCATGTTTTTACTTTCCACTTGTGTTCTCCAAAGGGAAAACCTAGTTATGAGTTACTATGGGTAACCATTATCATACCAAAATTTCGTTTTTAATGGATGTTTTAGTATTCATTTTTACTATGTTGTTTTTTATAAAATGAATATTATAATATTAAACCATCAATAACCAAGAATAATTTAGTGGGAGAGATTCATTTTAGGGGGGGTAGAGTGGGACACACTGAGATTATATTATAATTTTTTAATTAATTTAATTATATTGATATTTTTCATTCCACGTAACAGTAAATGTAGTTTTTTATATTAAATCAATATGGTTTACATGAATTATATGCAACCCTATGTTAATATTTCACTACACGCAACACATAGATTAGTTTGAGGTATTTGAAAAACTATGTTCATCATTTATTACACTCAATAATGAGTCCCTTCGATAGTTTGTGTTACATTCAAGGGAATAATTTTACTGAACTATAATATATTATTAATACGATTATAAAATTTTTTATAGATACAACCTATCCAATAAAAATAATGTTAATTAAAATTTTAAAATATGTTTTACACATATAAATAAAAAACTATTTTGTAGTCAATTAGTAGAAGTGGATGAAGTAATAACTTAATATTAATATATTACATTAGTAAGAAATTCTTTTTCTATATTCGCAAACAATTTTATCTCAATTAATTAAAAAATACACATTTTGCTGAATTTTACCAATAAAAATTATATATTATACATTCAATAAATATTTTCGAAACACATAAAATATATTTGATATATATATTTTATGACTAAATATAATTTTAAAAATAAATATGTGTACTTTTCAAAATTAAAAATGTTACCACCTTTTAATGGTAAACCCTTTTTAAATCTGATTTTTACAATTTTTAATTTTTTTTGAATAAAAAAATATTTATTTATAAAATAGGGGTATCACAATTTACATCGGGTTTTTTTGGTATTTTCTTGAGAATTTCCATTTTTGGATGAATAATACAAACTAGATTTTAATTCATATCTTATTTTTAATATAATTAATTTTAATAGTTATATTATGTATTTACTTTAGAAAATAATAAATAATTCAATTATAAATCACTTAATATAATTTTTTTCATTGTTATCCATTTTGATAGTATATTCGATATGAATGAAATTCAATCTTTTGGACCTTTTCATTTTAAAAACACACATTGTCGTCCATTATACAAGATTAGATTTAAATTAGTTTCTTTCAATTCTATGATTTTAATTAGGATAAATTGATTAAATATTTTGAATCATCATAATTTATATTTTGTAATATGGTGAACATAGTTTTTGAACAAAAACATTATTTAATGTTATTAAAATTAATTACAACAATTAAGAGAAGCATTTGCTTAACAATGGACCAAATCTTAAACATGAGGCCAAAAATAACCTATTAACTTTTCCAAAATACATTTTCTATTCATATTTGTAACATATAATATCTTTTATATAATTTTTAATATTAGTTTCACCATGTGATATGGGAATAACAAGGGTGGAATTCCCTTTTCAATGATTTACAAGAATTCCACTCCTCCTCCAATATAAAAAAGTTTCTCCTCCCTCACACTAATTAATACATATAAAGCCCTTTTTATAGAAAAAACTATATCAAAATAATCTCCAAGAATCCCTCCCTACATTCTAAAATCCTCCATTTTAGTAGAAATCCAACCATGGAATCCATTTGGTGAAAACCAAAAGGAGTTACATAAAGAAGAGGTAACATCCTTTCTCAAACTCTTTTATTTTAAATTAATTATCCTCCCCTAAAAATATTCTTATTACATTAGAATGTAATATTATCAATATCATAAATATACTATATGTTCTAATACTATGGTTTATACCTACACTTACACACATTTCCATCTAACGGGAAACAAACTTACCATTCTTATGTACGACGAACTACTACATCACGAAACAATGTTGTTATTTTTCTTTTACCACATATCATAGTAGAAAATTATGATAGAATTTTTTTTTTGTTTTATATATATATAATTCTTGATGTATTGATGAATCTTTAATCATTATATAACAAAAACATTCATGCATTCCATTTTGTGTAAAATGATAATTTTGTTTGTGGAAGTGTGGACTACTTCCTACTAAGTGATGTGATCCACTCACACATTACATGGATTTTATTAAGGATGAAATTAATGATATTATATGGAATATATGAAAAAAAAATTCTATTCTAATAATATTATATATATATATATATATGTGTTTCATTTAATTTTTTCCTTAAAAATGTCAATAAAATAAATACAACGTTCATGCAGACGTACAAGCTATCATATCCATGAAATGTGTATTCAATATAATATTTATATATTATATATATTATTATAAATACATATATATAGATTATATAGGTTTTTTATATCATGTTATATATTCTTTAAATAATTAAATCCTGATCTAAGTAAGATGATCAACAAAAATAAACCGAAACATATATGATAATAAAAGTGGATATTACCTGAAAAAACATTAACATGGAGTTGTTAATATTCATGTAATATAAAGTCATTACTAAATAATATATGGTATTAGAGAAAATAATATGGTACAATTTAATAATTATAATAAACATATATTTATTATTCCGGTGGTTTGTACAAGTATAATGATTGTTAATACATAATGTATGAGTTTTCTTATCTCTCTTTTTTATATATGTGAGATTCATGCCTTATTAACCACGCATTTCTTTTATGTAATTTATATACTACCCATTAATATATTATATGATTATTATAATTAAATTTTTCGAAATTTACATTTCTATTTTATGATGTTTCTTCCATGGGGTTTATGGTTCAAAATTACGAAATCGGTAATTTAATTTTTTCCCGTGCGTCCTTCTTTGATATACATGCGTTGTTAGGAACATATATTTTTATATGGGGTGTATATATTGCCCCTTTTACATTTTATTTCATGAATCACATTTTTCATGATTTTTTACGCTTCATGTAAGGTTATTATCTCATGTATGTAATTATTCAATCACAACCACAAAACAGGGATTCTGCAGCGCCATACTTTATCAGCGCTAAAAAAATCTCTGATAAAGGGGTGCATTATCCGTGCTTTTTTAGTGGTGTTAAAGGGGACCACTTTATCAGCACTTTTTTTAGTATCACTGATTGTGGGGCTTTATCAGCTCTTTTTCCTAGTGTTTATAAATTTAAAAAAAATCATGAAAAATAATATATTGTTATATAAGTATATTTATATTGATATAAATATAATAAAAATATTTTAAATATGTTTTAGATAAGTTTAAATATACTATTACATTTAGAATATAATTAATTTACTAAAAATAGATATAAAATTTTTAAAAAAATATTTTTAATTAATACTTTTTTAATTATCATTGATTAATATTCATTTAATAACAATTTATATACACTATAAAGAAAAAAAAATTAATTATAGATCTAAAATAAGTTGAAAAGGAAACTCAAACTTCAAAAGGACATAACTTTTGATCTAGGTGTCGGTTTGAGCTCTGTAACATATCAAATCAAAGCCTGCGACAAGATCTATTTGGAAATGATTGAACGAACCCTTTTCCACATTTTTCAAGGCCAAAAAAGAACTATAAGGGATTCAAAACTGAGTTTTTACTCGGGATATCCTAATTTTTTACATTCAAATAACTATAACTTCTGATCCAGAAGTCCTATACTATTGTACTACATATCATATCAAATATTTCTTAATTTTATTCAATTTGACAGGTTGTAGAGTTTAAATGGACTTTTTTATTAGAAGTTATGGTCATTCAAATATTCTATGGATTTTTATATAAACATATATATGTATTTATTTGTAAGTATATGTGTGTGTGTGTGTTTCTCTGTATGTTTTTGTGTAGTGTACATGTATGTATGTATGTATTTATTTATTTATAAACACACATAAAAAACATATTTTGTAATTGTATTTTAAATTAGTCTTATAAATATATATTAATATACAAATAAATATATAGATAAAAAATTATAACTAAATATTTATATATATTGATATAAATATATATTAATATACAAATATATATATATATATATTAATATATCAATTAATATATATTTTTTAATATAAATAAATATATTTACATTAATATGAATCTATATTAATATAAAAATTAATATAACTATATATAAATAAAAATAAAAATATATTAATATACGAATAAATATATATTAATATATATTAATATATATATAAATAAATTTTGTTTTAATATAACTAAATATATTTATATTAATATGAATCTATATTAATGTACGAATAAATATAACTATATATATATAAATATAAATATCATTAAATGGAGAAAAAACCAAATGGCTTAGTGGTAAAAGTGCATGCGCATAAGGGGGAAGTCACGGGTTAGAGTTCTAGTGGAAGAAAGGGAACATGGGCAAGTTGGAGGGGGTTGTGTGGGAAAGTGAAGCATGCAGGGTGAGAGGGAGGGGGCTCTGCCTAGCACTGATAATGGGGGTGAGGCGTTAAGAAATATTAAATGCTCACCCCGCATTACGTATTATTTTTAACTATTTTTTAATTATTTTTACCAGTATTAGAATTTTTTAGCGCAGATAAAAGGGTACTTTATCAGAAATTCTATGAGCACTTATAATAGCGACCCCCTATCGTCACCTTTATTAACTGCGCTTTTCTAGCACTGTTAATGTACTTTTATAGCACTGAAAATGGATATATTTGTAGTAGTGAATTTTAGAAAATTGGAAATTGTTTATTTCTAAGGTCTCATAATTTATCAGGATTTTAACAATTATGATTCAATTGATGAAATGTTATGATACATATCTCAATAAAACTCCGGAATATTCTTATTCTCTCGTAATTTATGATATCTTCTTATATTAGTACCATTTTTTCCACTCTTTGTTAATTATGAAAATTATAAAATCATTTTTTATAAAAATCTGACATTATTTCATTTGGTTGAAAATATGTGTTCTTTCGAAACCATGATTTCTAAAATGGGTTTTCAATAATAAAAATTACGTTAAAATAGTGTTTTAAATTATTTAAATCCCCTTTTAATTTTCTTCGAGAAAATATGAATCCAAAATGTTTTTAGGATTTCATTATAAGGTTTAAAAGTATTTCCAATGTTTAAAGAATTATATTTGTTTTCAAGATTCCATTATAAGTGTTAAAATATATTTTCAATTAAAAAGGTTTTCAAAATGATTTAGGTTTTGGAGGTATTATTTCACAGTGTTAATGTTAGGATTTGATTTTTATAAAACTACACTCTTTCCATGGGTCATGATATGATGGGTGTTGTTTAGCTTGTGTCACATGCTAGTATAATTTAATTTTGTTATGGTTGGGACCTATATATCCCTCCAATGAATTGGTTATAAATAAAAGATTTATGATCTCAAAGGGAACACGATAGTGAATCTGAATCCTGAAATTGGAGGGACTCTAAAGCCTAAAACAATAGGATACATGGGAAGGCATCCCACATCTGAAACAAGCTCGTACATAAGAGGAAATACAAATCCCAAATCACGAGGGTAAACATGAAAGAATCCATATACTAAAACAAATAGGGTATGCATGAGATCACCCCAAGCTCAAATAAAGAGGCTACACAAGAGGACATCCCAAGCCTGTAAGATGAGAGTACATGGGAGGAAATCCCTATCCTGAAAAAGGGTACAAGGGAGTAAATCCAAAGACCAACACAAGTACATGAGTTATTAGGATGATCCTAACATGTTAGGAAGTAATGGGTTTGTATCCATGACATAATATTTTCTATTCTTAAATGTATGATAAATATTTGATGTCATATTCATAATTTATATAGTCATGGACTATGATATTGATACCCTTATAATTCATCTCATTTTAAGTTCCAATATTTACCCAATGATTGATGTAACACCCCGAGCTTCCACGATACGCTTCTCATTCAATAATGCAATAGCTTTTATTGTACGCAACTTCGAGTTCTAAAACACAGTGACTAATCAAAGTAGCCGTTATGAATAGTAATAACCACTTTTTAAAATTATAGAAATTTTATATTTCAAAATGGACTTCATTTTTGGATTCGTAATATCGAAATTAGTCTATGTTGAATTTTTGGTATTTTTCTGAGAACTTCTAATTTTTTATGAATAGTAAAAATTACTTAAAAACAACTTTTTTAATCAAAATAATTTATAGTGATAAATTATACTATTTATTGGTTTTAAAGTATAATTAGAATATATTTTTACCATTTTATCCAATGGTGGTCATTATAATTAATTTAACATTGAAATTGTACATAAACAATTGTCAATCTTTTGATATAAATTGTTTCTAAAAAACACGCTATTTGTTGTGACAGCGGGAATTAATTATAAAATTAATTAATGCAACTTATATGTTTGGAATTTTGTAAAATAGAAATCATTTTTGAATTTGGAATATCAATTATAGCCTAGGGTGAGATTTTGGCATTGTTCTGAAAAATTTCAATTTTTGATGAATAGTGAAACCACTAAGTGGTAGTTTAATAACTGATTTTTCGTTTAAATGAAATATTACCACTTCTGTGATTTGATTTTCAAAAATCCGACATACATGGTTGTCATTAAGAAGTAAAATGTAGTTCAATGAGATTAAAATAATTTTTTGGTGAATAGTAACTTTTAAGTTCTTAATCGCGATTAGAGGTAATTAGTGTAGTTTAAGGTAAAAACAATGTTTTAATAATATGATATGAGCTTGACACTTGTCCGACTCCTATTGGATGAGTCATGTCCGACCAAGACAACCCATGGGTCAACTTGGGGACCCCATGGAGCCACTTTGGTTGGAAAATGACATTAATATATATTTATTTAATGTTAAAATTAAATTGACACAAACATGAGTTGTTTTACTAAAATAATTTTTAAGTGGGGTTACACAAGTCCAAATTTTGACTATAAATATTCATTAGAAATATAAAAATATTTCCTACATCATAGTATTTTTTTTATAATTTTTATACATTAAATAAATTAAATTATTTATGACATCATTATGATGCAGCGCTGACCTCATTATTTAACGATTTAAATAAAATGAGAAGATAATGCAAAATCCAAGCCTTAAACTTGTCCAAAGCCTATTGGATGAGGATATTTCGAACCCTTATCACCTTATCCACGAATTATATAAGTGTGGGACCTTTATAATCCGAAAAGCATTGTATAATAATGTAACATTTCAATCTTTCCAAAAGAGCCCCTCCTCTCCACTTATAAATGGCCCCCACCTCTGCCACCTCATTTACACTTTCAAGCCATTTGGATCGGCCAACATCTGCCCAAATACTCTCCCAACTTCCCCCACTTACTCCTAGAAGCCTCACTTTGGGCAGAACTCTTCCCAAGGAATCCTTTGGATCAAATCAAAAAGAGTTACCCGATTTTGAGGTAATGTCTTCTCTAATGTTGTTTTGTTTTATTTTTCTTCTCCAACCCCATAAACTCTTTTTATTCATTTCTTTTGTAACAAAAACAGTATCCTCAATATACTAGGATGTTTTTATAAGAATTATTCGAGCTACACTTACACACACCTACATCTAATGGTTATAGAACATACGGTTTCTGTGGATGGCGAATTTCTGCCTCACGAAATGATGATTGTTTAACACTCATATAACACCTTAAAAGGTGTCCATTAAGATGTCACTATATTTATATATGATATATAATGTGCTTATGTTTTACTTATGCTTCTGTATTTCTCATTTATGGTATACATTATGATTTCCATTATGGGTAAAACGCGATAATTTCATTTTACGAAGTGCGGACTACCGCCCCCTCAAAGTGATTTGAATCGTTAATGCCATATGTGGGATGTATAAAGGATGGATTAAATGGTATTATACACTATATTATACTGTAATTATATTAATAATTTATATCATTATGATTCTGTTCCATTAATTACGAAATAGAAATGAAAGTAGCGTTCATACGTACGTACGGTTTACCGTCTCCATGAACGGTGCATTTCATTTCTTACCTCTAAATGCAACGTGACATTATGAATGAATGTATATACTGGATATATATCATATATATGATATCTACATCATGAATATAATTCTGGATATAATGGATATTTCACCACATGAACAACTTGTAATTATAAGAAGTTTATTTTTGACTCAAGTACCAAAGATCGACAAAACGACCGTTATTAACTTAAATAATTAAATAATGTTCATAACATGGTAATAAGTGATATAAATGGAATAATGGACATGAAAAAGGTTCTTAAGTAAATATAAATTAACTCTAGTTTATTATTCAGGAGGTTAAAGAACGGTCGAGTCAGGACAAGACGCAAGGTAAGGGAATTTCATAACCCAACATCCATTCTTTGGGTTAATCTCCTACTTTCAAATTATGTCATGATATTATTATGTCATATATTGTATTTATACTTTTTTAATGTGTACATATAGTGAATACAAATAATAGATATATTTTATTTAAAAATTATCTTTTTAAGGGACTTCGTCTCAATCTCCATTCATTGAGGCATATTTTGTTTTATACAAAAATTTCTTTTGTACAGTGTATAAACCCCTTTGACTTTTACGTTTATTCAAAAGGAATCTTTTTATACGAAGCGTTTTACTAAATGACAAAAATAGAATGTTTTTCTTTCCGTACATATGCGGTGACAACGACTTCTCCGCCGCCGTGACCATTATTTGAGTTTCGGCTTCCTCTACAAGCCATCATTTTTTTTGATGAAAAATATATACAAAGTTTTAATTTTCTTTTATTTTGGTATTGAAAATGGTTTTGAAAGAGTTTTTATTATATCAATTTGTTGTATTGGTATCTTGTGATTGAAATGTGGAAATGTTATGTTTCCTTTATGCATGTTTTATGTGATACGATTATGTTATGGTTTATGATATGTTTAAACCTATTCATATGAGGAATGTATTGGACTTAATAAGTGATGGGTGGAGCCCGCTATAGCTCCTCGATGCATCGGTAGGTCTCATGAGACAGCTAGACGTGGAATTGGCCGAGGCCATTTCCCAATTTTATTTATGGTTTTGGCCGAGGCCTTAATCATTTTAGACGTCTTGGCTGAGGCCTTGACAAAATGTTTCAGAATGTCTGGCATTATGCATTCCATCATTATGAAAGTGGTTATTGATATTGCATTTGATTATTCGACTAGTTGAAAATCCATGCGAGTAAGTAAATGGCATTATCTAATTTTATTTTTGCCATATTATGTTGAAGGTCATGTTTAAAAGGCTTTTTTTAGTTATACATTGCCTTAAATGTTAATGTTTATTTATGAAAGCTTCCCAATATTGTTATCCTTACTGAGCATCTGAGCTCACCCCTTTCAATGTTTTAATATTTTCCAGGATGTGAAGAAGTATTTTATGAATGACCTGAAGGGATAGTCAGAAGAGGATATGAGTGTGGACTATGAAGACTTTGTTATTAGTTTTTCACTTTATGATGTAATGTAAGATTTATGAATGTATCTAGTGTTTCCAGGGCTACTAAACTAATCGGTCTTTCGAGACTTGATCTTTTGTGATCATGCCAATGTTACAAAGTAATGCACCGACTCTGGGTAGCTGGGGTCAGGGCGTTACAGTTGGTATCATAGGCAGTTTAGTACTATCCTTGGAAGCTAGATTTAGATAAACTCTGATTAGATCACATAGCCCAAAGATATACTTTGAGGATTAGTCTAGAAGAACTTCCTAGAATTTTGGTATTGTAGAGATGTTGTGTGTTTTCTGAGCAATACATCCCTGTATGGATACGAGCAGGTAGAGGCGGCTCTGGCACAGATGTACCTAGGGGTAAAACCTGAAAACACCACTTTGAGCTAGACTCGAACGGGAACTGGTGCACGACAACGGGCCTTGCTGCACTCTTGGTTACGACACTCCCGGGGGATATGCTTAGGATAATTCTCGTTTTATTTATAAACCACTATGAAGGGTTATGAGTATATACTTCCTCAAAGAAAACATTTCTTTTTATGATTATGGATTATATCCATAAATATTTCAATTTATGTTAAGTGTTTTATAAGTATGGGATTATGTATTTTGGTTCATAAACTAATCTAGTTTATGCCATTGTTTAGAAATGGCGCCTAGTGGAAGGAATGGAAACCGTATCAATGCACGAACTCCGTGTAGGGATTGCCCTCCTGCTCAAGATAATTATTGTGGATCTGGAGATACAACTGGTGCTGATCAACTTAATACCATACTGGGACAACTCACTCAGGTTATGAATAATAACCTTACTCGTATGGAGCACCCTGATCCGCAACGTGGAGGATCAATGCTAGACCATTTCATGAGGAAACAACCACCAACCTTCAATGGGAGTACAAATCCTATAGTAGCTGAGAAATGGATAAATTCCTTAGAGAAAATATTCCATGCCTAGGGGAGTAGTGAAAGGGAGAAGGTTGTCATGGCAGTTTACCGCCTCACTGGAGATGCCGATCAGTGGTGGTCACTGATTCAAAACACAAAGGAAGATGATGACGTATCGAATATGGAATGGAGGGAGTTCAAAGATCTTTTCTTAGAAAAATACTTTCCTCGTGACCATCGAGCAGATATGGAAAGGCAATTTCTGAGTCTGAGGCAGAAGGAGGATGAAAATGTCGCAAAGTATGAGGATAACTTTACAAGGTTAGTGAGGCATGCTACTGATTATATACGTAACCCAAAGAGTAGTATTGATTGTTTCTTTGATGGGTTGAAACCATTTCTCCATCGAGCTTTAGTATCACAATCCTTCTCATCATACGAAGATATTGTCTCGTGTGCTATCAAGACAGAAAAGGAATTCTCTAAGTCTTATGACAACAAAGTAAAGCAAGAGAAGAAGAGAACGGTGGAACAAGAGACAGATAAAGGGAAAAAGGGAAAGAAGGATTTTCCATTATGTGATAATTGTGGGAAGAATCACCCTGGTACTTGCCTAAAAGGAAAGGGAGTTTGTTATAAATGTGGGGAAAAAGGTCACCAGGTGCGTGATTGCAAGGGAAAGAAAGAGGCTATCAATGTTGAATGCTACAATTATAGGGAAATGGGGCATTATGAAAATGAATGTCCTAAGCGTCAGGGAAACTTACCATAGAAAAGGCCAAGGGATCAAGGACAATCTTATGCTGTTACTACAGTTGAAGCAGAATAACTAATGTATTTGTGATTTTGGACTCATGGATTATATTCTAGTTATTAGAATAACGTGATATATATATAAGGATTGTACTGCAGTACTTGTTGATTTCAGTAAGGTTTTAATATGATGAAGGTAATCATATTTTTAGTATGTGTCAAAAAGAGAAACTTTAATTTGTTTGGGGAATCTGATGTTACAACTGATTTTGGAACTTAGAGACCTTCTAGAGAAATTCTGGACAGAGGTATTTTGGATAACTATAAAGGTTAGATTGGATTAAGTTGATCTTTGGATAGTAATGTTTAAGGTTAAAAAAATTATGAAGATTATTTTTGGAATATTATGATACTATAGTTTTAGGAAAAGGACAACCTGCGGGGTGGGGCATAACCCATCGCGTCGGACAAAGCTGTAGGAATCGAACCCACAACCATAGTGCGACAGGCCTTTATTTCCTACCACTATCCTACAGGAAGTCCCTGGTTATTACAAAATAATTTTACTAATCTAAATGGTATGTGTTAACATTTGGAACCTTATACAATTAGGATAAGTATAATATTTTTGAGTTCTATTATCTTTTTGAGTGAAAGATGAGTTAAAGGATGAAACTCTAATTGTCAAGCATAAATATATATATACCTATCTCTTATTCAATGAATAAATTAATTCTTAAACATTAGTAAATGGATATTAAAACAAAAAAATGTGTTATCCTAATACCTTATGTCTTGTTGAACTGATGATATTTTAAATCAACATAGATTGAAGGCTTTGAGGCCCTCAATTTGACAGTTGATTGTGATTGATGACCTCAATCACTCCCTACAAATATTTACTTTTTCCCTCCAATTATATGTCTCTAATTGCCACCAATGTTCTCCTAATCAAGATCATAATTGGGTGGTGACTTTTTCATTTCCTTTTCCCTCTTATTAAGGCTAAATTTTATTAATCTTATTTCCGATGTGGGTTTTCCTCAAAGGTATTTTCTCTTTTCAACCTTTTATTTTCAAAGAAAAATTTCAAATTGCGAGGACGCAATTTATTGAAGGAGGGGAGAATGTAACACCCCGAGCTTCCACGATACGCTTCTCATTCAATAATGCAATAACTTGCATTGTACGCAACTTCGAGTTCTAAAACACAGCGACTAATCAAAGTAGCCGTTATGAATAGTAATAACCACTTTTTAAAATTATAGAAATTTTATATTTCAAAATGGACTTCATTTTCGGATTCGTAATATCGAAATTAGTCTATGTTGAATTTTTGGTATTTTTCTGAGAACTTCTAATTTTTAATGAATAGTAAAAATTACTTAAAAACAACTTTTTTAATCAAAATAATTTATAGTGATAAATTATACTATTTATTGGTTTTAAAGTATAATTAGAATATATTTTTACCATTTTATCCAATGGTGGTCATTAGAATTAATTTAACATTGAAATTGTACATAAACAATTGCCAATCTTTTGATATAAATTGTTTCTTAAAGACACGCTATTTGTTGTGACAGCGGGAATTAATAATAAAATTAATTAATGCAACTTATATGTTTGGAATTTTGTAAAATAGACATCATTTTTGAATTCGGAATATCAATTATAGCTTAGGGTGAAATTTTGGCATTGTTCTGAAAAACTTCAATTTTTGATGAATAGTGAAACCACTAAGTGGTAGTTAAATAACTGATTTTTTGTTTAAATGAAATATTACCACTTCTGTGATTTGATTTTCAAAAATCCGACATACATGGTTTTCATTAAGAAGTAAAATGTGGTTCAATGAGATTAAAATAATTTTTTGGTGAATAGTAACTTTTAAGTTCTTAATCGTGATTAGAGGTAATTAGAGTAGTTTAAGGTAAAAACAATGTTTTAATAATATGATATGAGCATGACACTTGTCCTACTCCTATTTGATGAGTCATCGCCGACCAAGAAAACCCATGGGTCAACTTGGGGACCCCATGGAGCCACTTTGGTTGGAAAATGACATTAATATATATTTATTTAATGTTGAAATTAAATTGACACAAACATGAGTTGTTTTAATAAAACAATTTTTAAGTGGGGTTACACAAGTCCAAATTTTGACTATAAATATTCATTAGAAATATAAAAGGTTTTCCTACATCATAGTATTTTTTTATAATTTTTAGACATTAAATAAATTAAATTATTTATGACATCATTATGATGCAGCGATGACCTCATTATTTAACGATTTAAATAAAATGAGAAGATAATGCAAAATCCAAGGCTTACACTTGTCCAAAGCCTATTGGATGAGGAGATTTCGAACCCTTATCACCTTAGCCACGAATTATATAAGTGTGGTACCTTTAGAATCCGAAAAGCATTGTATAATAATGTAACATTTCAATCTTTCCAAAAGAGCCCCTCCTCTCCACTTATAAAAGGCCCCCACCTCTCCCACCTCATTTACACTTTCAATCCATTTGGATCGGCCAACCTCTGCCCAAATACTCTCCCAACTTCCCCCTCTTACTCCTATAAGCCTCTCTCTGGGCAAAACTCTTTCCAAGGAAGCATTTGGCTCAAATCAAAAAGAGTTACCCGATTTTGAGGTAATGTCTTCTCTAATGTTGTTTTGTTTTATTTTTCTTCTCCAACCCCAAAAACTCTTTTTATTCATTTCTTTTGTAACAACACCATTATCCTCAATATACTAGGATGTTGTTATAATAAGTATTCGAGCTACACTTACACACACCTACATCTAATGGTTAAAGAACATACAGTTTCTGTGGATGGCGAATTTCTGCCTCACGAAATGATGATTGTTTAACACTCATATAACACCTTCAAAGGTGGACATTAAGATGTCACTATATTTATATATGATATATAATGTGTTTATGTTTTACTTATTCTTCTGTATTTCTCATTTATGGCATACTTTATGATTTCCACTATGGGTAAAACGCGATAATTTCATTTTAGGAAGTGCGGACTACCGCCCCCTCAAAGTGATTTGAATCGTTAATGCCATATGTGGGATTTATAAAGGATGGATTAAATGGTATTTTACACTATATTATACTGTAATTATATTATAAATTTATATCATTATGATTCCGTTCCATTAATTACGAAATAGAAATGAAAGTAGCGTTCATGCGTACGTACGGCTTACCGTCTCAATGAACGGTGCATTTCATTTCTTACCTCTAAATGTTACGTGACATTATGAATGAATGTATATACTGTATATATATCATATATATGATATCTAAATCATGAATATAATTCTGGATATAATGGATATTTCACCACATGAACAACTTGTAATTATAAGAAGTTTATTTTTGACTCAAGTACCAAAGATCGACAAAACGACCGTTATTAACTTAAATAATTATATAATGTTCATAACATGGTAATAAGTTATATAAATGGAATAATGAACATGAAAAGGGTTCTTAAGTAAATAGAAATTAACTCTAGTTTATTATTCAGGAGGTTAAAGAACGGTCGAGTGAGGACAAGACGCAAGGTAAGGGAATTTCATAACCCAACTTCCATTCTTTGGGTTAATCTCCTACTTTCAAATTATGTCATGATATTATTATGTCGTATATTGTATTTATACTTTTTTTATGTGTACATATAGTGAATACACATAATAGATATATTTTATTTAAAAATGATCTTTTTAAGGGACTTCGTCTCAATCTGCATTCATTGAGGTATATTTTGTTTTATACACAAATTTCTTTTGTACAGTGTATAAACCCCTTTGACTTTTACGTTTATTCAAAAGGAATCTTTTTATATGAAGCGTTTTACTAAACGACAAAAAGGGAATGTTTTTCTTTCCGTACATATGCGGCGACAATGACTTCTCCGCCGTCGTGACCATTATTTGAGTTTCGGCTTCCTCTACAAGCCATCATTTTTTTTGATGAAAAATATATACAAAGTTTTAACTTTATTTTATTTTGGTATTGAAAATTGTTTTGAAAGTGTTTTTATTATATCAATTTGTTGTATTGATATCTTGTGATTGAAATGTGGAAATGTTATGTTTCCTTTATGCATGTTTTATGTGATACGATTATGTTATGGTTTATGATATGTTTAAACCTATTCATATGAGGAATGTATTAGACTTAATAAGTGACGGGTGGAGCCCACTATATCTCCTCGATGCATCGGTAGGTCTCATGAGACAGCTATATGTGGAATTGGCCGAGGCCCTTTCCCAATTTGATTTATGATTTTGGCCGAGGCCTTAATCATTTTAGACGTCTTGGCCGAGGCCTTGACAAAATGTTTCAGAATGTCTGGCATTATGCATTCCATCATTATGAAAGTGGTTATTGATATTGCATGTGATTATTCGACTAGTAGAATATCCATGCGAGTAAGTAAATGGCATTATCTAAGTTTATTTTTGCCATATTATGTTGAAGGTCATGTTTAAAAGGCTTTTGTTTTAGTTATACATTGCCTTAATTGTTATTGTTTATTTATGAAAGCTTCCCAATATTGTTATCCTTACTGAGCATCTGAGCTCACCCCTTTCAATGTTTTAATATTTTCCAGGATGTGAAGAAGTATTTTATGAATGACCTGCAGGGATAGTCAGAAGAGGATATGAGTGTGGACTATGAAGACTTTGTTATTAGTTTTTCACTTTATGATGTAATGTAAGATTTATGAATGTATCTAGTGTTTCCAAGGATACTAAACTAATCGGTCTTTTGAGACTTGATATTTTGTGATCATGCCAATGTTACAAAGTAATGCACCGACTCTGGGTAGCTAGGGTCGGGGCGTTACAATTGACATTTCTGAAATTTCATATTCAGAGTATGATCTTATAATGTTATGTTCACAATATCATAACATTATTCCCATGTTTTTCTATCTTCATTACCATTAATCAGTATTTGAGCTCACCCCTTTCTTATGTTTCCTTTCCCCATGTTATGAATATTAGTTTTAAGTATAAGTACTAAAGGGGTATATATTTGTGGAATTTTTCAAGATCATTATCCAGTTTAGAAGATTTCATTCCATGTTACATGACACTAAACTATTATGGTTCTCGAGCATGTTCTTTTGTATTGTTCTAAATATTAAAATAAAATTATGCAATATCAAGGCATGTTATGTCTTTGTCGGTAAACTTGGTATAAATGTAATTTTTTTGTCAACCATTCATAACTAGGGTGTTAAAATAATATTGATATCCATAAGTTTATTTTTATGAATTTTTCTAAAGTTGTATCTAAGGATAAGTATTACGACGACTTAATATTTAGGAAAATGTCCTATATTTTTGTTTGAGGACATAGTTAGTGGATTAATAGATATACATTCATGTATGGATACTAAAAATGGATGTGTCTATGGAATAGATGTATGTAGGTCTAACCCAAAAAGATTATATTGATGTTGAATCAATGGAGAATTGGTTCTTGAAAAACTATCCATGTTGCACAAATTGTTTGACATTTTTGGGGGATGTTCTTTTGAAATTCACATACTATTTACAAACCATAAATAAATATTTAACTAGAATATGAAAATAAAAAAATAAGATTAAATTTAGGTGTACTAGATTAAATATTTATATTATGATTTATTCATCCAATAAGTAACTTTTTATGAGTATGTATATTTCCACTTTAATATGTGTTTCTCACCTTATGATTTTCGGTTTTAGTCCATGGATTGAACCTAAAGGAACCATGTAATGAGGAATTTGATGGAAAATTAAATCATTTTAATCCTAATAAACTAAATTTTTTTAGAGATGGAATGAAAAAACACATTTGTATTCTCAGTAAAAAAAAATTTCAAATTAATCATGGTGATCAACAAAAAAAGGAAAATATAGAATAAATAAATTTTGATTCCTTAATTAGGAAGCACCCACATTCATTTAGTAGTTTCGATAAAACATTGGTTTATGATAAATGGATCAGTACCACTGAAAAATATTTTCCATTATCATATTTTCAGAGCATGGAAAATACACCCCAATAGTCTATTATCTAGAAATTGAGTTGGATCGATGGTATAATATTACTAATAATATGAGGTGACAAGATGAAATTTACTCAATAGATTAGGATGAGTTTGAGAACTATTTTTTCAATAAGTAATTTCCTATAATTCATTATAAAAAGATATAATATAAATTATATGTGCTTAATAAAAAATAAGAATAACAAATTGGTTTCAAAGAATCAAATTTTACAAGGATTTGAAGGTAGACTTTGGGAATTATCATCAAACATGAATGAAAAAATTCGTTATTCTTTAGTGGAAAGAAAAATTGTCTTCAAAAGGCCTTAGACTAAAGGGAATTTTGAAGATAAAGATTTTATTTGGTGTGATATTAAAGAGGAAATAGAGGTAAGAAATGCATATCAACTCATAGTTTGGACAGGGAAAGTAAGATGAAGTTCAATGAAAAATCTAACAACTAGGGAGAAAAGAAAATGAGACTTCATTATGCAAAACCTGATGGAAGAAACATGGTGGGAATTATATGATGGGACTAATAAATGGTTTATGTACGTAATGTGATGTCATGGTGTAGTTAAATTTCAATGTAACATGACTAAGATAGATATTGATTTGAATAATGACAAATCCCACCAGAATGCACCTCCCACACTTCAGTGCTTCAATTTCATGGAGTTTGGCCATTATAAAAACAAGTTCCCTATTCTAAGTGCTAATTTGGATGATAAATTTTTATTTTCTCTATGGAAAAAGGAAAAAGGGAAATATTATTCAATCCTAATGGAAGAAAGGAATCATAATAATTAGGTAACATTTATCCTCTCCTTATTAGTTTCAAATTTAATTTTTTTGTATGATTAATCCATATTAAAACCTTATATTTCATTATTTATTGAACATTCATGTGAGTATCTCCCTCTACAAGGATTTTTAATGATTAAATCACATTTCATATCATATTGGTACAAGTATGGACCCAAGTTTCCAATGAAAATGTTTAGGTATATGATAAGTTCTTAATTTGATAATAAAGGGTCAATTATATTTTTGATGGGACATAAGTTTAACCATTAATGGAATGGTTTATGTTAATCTTCAAACAAGGAATTTAAGAGTAAATTATTATCTAAATGTGTTATTATTTTTTAATATTGGATTAAATATACTAACCATTATGATGTGCTGATAACTATAGATAATTGGAATGACCCATTATTTCAATTATGGTTCTTGTGATCTGTTAGTGATTCATATATACCAAATTCACCTTCCACTTATAGATTAAGAGATAATGTGTAAATTTATCAAGTAATATTAAAATGGTGATATTTTCCAAATATAAATTATGTAAATATTCTCATGAAAATTATTCATATTTTTTAAAAAGGTCTTGAAATAAAATGTTTCCCCTTTATAATTATTTTAATGATATCAATGACCTTTGTGAAGATTCTTTATTTTATGTGTTTGTAATTATTTACTTTCTCCTAAACAATTCCTCTTTCACCTACTATAATAACTTAATATATATATATATATATATATATATATATCACTTCATTTTCTATGTTTTCACATTCCTCCTATTTTCTCCCATTTCGAAACCTAGTTATGAGTTATTATGGGTAACTGCCATGATTCCAAAATTTCTTTTTTAAAGGTAGTTTTAGTACTAATTTCTAGATAGTGGGTTTCTATAAAAGTAATTTTAAAATATTAAACATTTAATAACATAGATTAATTTTAAGGGGGGGGGATTTATTTTAAGGGGTTTAATTTGGAACCTTAATATTTTGAAAATTATTTTTTTTTGAAAATTAAATGGTGTTGATATTTTTCATTTCATGCAACACTTAATATAGTTTATCATATGAAAAAAAAAGTTTGGATTGGGTTATATGTAACCTCAAGATTATATTTTACAACACACAAAAGTTTTATCATCTCTCTGTACCTGCAACAATATGTTTAGATTTTATTACATACAATATCATGTCCCTTCGATAGATTGTGTTACATGCAAGTGAGAGTTTTTACTAAACTATAATATATGGTTAAAATGATTATTAAAATATTTTTACATCTACCACAAATAATTGAAATGGAAATTATGAATATGGTTAATTAAATTGATGAAATTGGATTTGAACATGTATATACAATGAATAATTTTGTTATATGTTTGTAGAGTTGAATAAAAGAACTATTTGAAAATGAAGAAGTTACTTTTCTATGAAAACTATTTTTCTATGAAAAAACAATTTTATATTTATAAAGTAAACAAACAAACATTTGAATAATATTTTAAATAATATTTATATTTTCTATATACATTCAATTTTTTTTATACTCATCCAAAATATTTTATAGTTATAAGATAAGAATGAATCAATATTTATTAATAAAGAGATGTATTTTTCGGAAAGTTATTTTTACAACCATTTAACAGAGAAACCATTTTATAAATAATTTTTCAAAACATTATTATATTTATATGATATAATAAAATTAAATTTTTAAATTTTAATTTCAAAAATTACATTGGATAAATTTTTGGTATTTTTCTAAGTAGTTTATATTTTTTAATGAAGAGTGAAAAAACACTGATTTTTAATTCAAATTTCTTTTACATATATTTTATATATATAGTTAAGTTGTGTTTTAATTTGGCTTGAAAATATAAATATATAAATTTTGAATCAATTACTCTAATTTAGGTTATTGGAACACATTTTACAATGAAATAAAATATGAAAAAAAAATCATCTTTTTGACCTTTTCACATTAAAAACCCTAATTTTCATCACATCTGTGATAATAATTTTAAATTAATTTGTACCAATAATTTGATTTAATTTTTTGAAACAATTTATTCCATACGTTGAATAATAATAATATATACTTTTAAAAAAAATTAAATATAATTTTTCTCCAAAAATATTACTGAAAGTGATTAAAATTAATTAGAGAGATTAAGATAAAATATAGTTTAATAAAGGAATAGTGTTTAACAGTAAGGTCTAGAATGAACAAAAAAACATATCCAAAATCCTTTTTAGTTTCATATTTGGACTATATAATCCCTTGGATCTATTTTAGGGAATTATTGGAGCCGGTGGACAAGGGAAAAAATGGGTTTAATTGCTTATTTAATAATTTATAAGAACTCTAATCATCCTCCACAATAAAAAGAAACTAAACCCTAAACTCTCAAGACCACTGGATCGCCAGAATATTCTAAAATAACCTCTAAAAATCCCTTGATTAATACTATAATCCTTGATTTTAGATTAAATCTAACCATGTAATCCCGTTTGTGGAAACCAAAAGGATTTACCCAAAGAATAAGTAACATTATTCCTCAAGCTCTTTACTTTTATATTCATTCTCCACACCTGAAATGATATTTATTCCCTATTTATATTGTATAATATGTATAATAAATATTATTATATGTTTTTATTCATTATTCTATACTTAAATTACAAACTCTTCCATCTAATTGGTTATGAACTTACCATTCTTGTTTATGGGGAACTACTGCCTTATAAAATGATGTTGTTGTTTTCCTTCACTACCTCCCATGGTTTGGTATTATGTTGGAAAATATGTCTTTGTTATATATATATATATATAATATTTATAATTTATTTATAATTATATAATTATTATATAACATATAACTTCATGCTTTTATTTTTTTAAATATGAATACATTGGTAGTAGACAGTTTGACTACCACCTCCTCAAAGTGATTTGATTCATGTACAAATTACATGGAATGTATTATGGAGGAATTTTGTGAATATAAAATATATATATATGAAATAATAATGATATTTTAAAAATATTATATAAATACATATAAATATATATTTAATTTAATTTCATCCTTTGAAAATGAAAACAAAATAGAAATATAGTTCATTCACATGTACAGCATATTGGCTCCATGAACAGTGTATTCTGTTTCATATTTATATGATTTAGAGATTATTATAAATTAATATATAATGAATATATATTATATTCATATCATTTTTTAATTATTTTAATAACTAAATCCTTATTTAAACATGTTGATCAAGACTAAAAAGCCAAAACATATACAAAAAACAATGTAGATATTTCCTGAAGCATAAAATTATAATGGAGTTTTTAATAAATGGGAAATATGAAGTCAAAAAAAAATATGGTATTTTATATAATAATATATTATTGTGGTATATTTTCAATATTTGTTTTAAATATATATGATTTTTGAATGTTTATGAAGAAATTCCGGAGTTAAAGTAAAGATTTTCTCATCTCACATTTTAGATTTGTGACATAAAATCCTTATTCACCACTAATTAATTTTATGTTGCATATATACATCACAAGATTGTATTATATGATTCTTATACTAAAAGTTATGTGTATTTACATATTTTTTTTATGAAATTCCTTCCATGGGTTTTATGGTCCAAAATCTACCAAATTAGTAATGTAATGTTTGTCTCAAGTTGACTTCTTTGAGATACAAGCCTTATTATGACCGTATATTTTACTATAGGGTGTATATACTTCCCCTTAGGCATGTTATATCACAAATATCCTTATTTAATGATATTTTATGGCTTATTAAATATAATTAACTCATGTTTATAATGATTCAATGTTATAAAAGTGTAATATTTTATTGCTACAATATCATCATTTATAGAGAATGTTTACGAGTTAGCTTCCACTAACGAGGTCCTATGACATGTCTCTCAAGAAAATTCACTAATTTTTTTCTCATATATTTACTTATTAAATATTAATTTATTATTACTATTTTTCAAATTATTTTTTACTTAAGATAATTTTGAAAATGTTTCTATGAAAATAATTATTTATTTTTTAAATTTAAAAATCTGTTTTCTTTAAAAAAAAGGTTTTCTAAAAAGGGTTTTCAAACAAAATTATGTATATAAAGTGATTTAAATTATTTTTATCCACTTTTATTTTTATTAAGGAAAATGTTTTTCGTAATTTTTACATTATTTATTTATATTTTTTCAATGTATTTCAAAGTGAAAAGAATGATAATTGTTTCCAAGATTTTGTTACTAAAATATGATGAAATTTTCAAAGCAAGTGATTTTATGAATGATATATGTTTTAATGATAGTGGTTAAAAGATGAAAATATAATTTCCTAAGGAACGTTTTTAAATTATTTAAATTCATAATATAAATATTTTCAATGTGTTTTTTAATTAAAATGTTATTGAATATGTTCTAAATTTTAAAATGTGGATTTTTATTAAGAAATGTTCCAATAGATATTTCAAAATACTTTTCTATATAAGATGAAATCCTTTGATATAGTTTAAAATCTATTGGCTAAATGATAAAATAATACCAATCATATTTATTTTTGAATGGTTGATTTTTTTCTATCATGATGTTACAACACTTGTTCCTCATCCATGTGTTATATGCTTTTGAAACCCACGTCTTTTCATGGGTTATGCATTAATGAAATGATTATAGAGTCTACATGTATTTCATAGGTTATATTGTGATGATATGTTTATGATACCCATTTCATTTCTTGGGTTATGGGTGGATTTTTAAAAAACAAATCTCTTTTAATGGATCATGATATGATGAATGTTTTTTAATATTCATGAACATGAATGTTTGATTTTATTATGTGATTGGTGGGACCTTTATATTCCACCAATTCATTGGGAAATGATAAATGTTTTTTTAGACCAAAGGGTACATATTATGGTAAAAAATAATGATATAAGATGGAATCCAAAGCTTGAAACAAGAGTGAATATGGGAGGGAATCCCAATCCCGAAACAAGAGGGTACCCCTGAGGGTCTCCCAAGCCCAAATCAAGAGGGTATATTAGAGGAAATCCCATGCCCGAGACAAGAGGGTACACAAGAGGGAATCATAAGACCAAACCAGGTTTTTATATGGGAGGAAATACCAAGACTAAAATAATAGGGCACATAGGAGGACATCCTAAGCCTGATACAAGAGGTTACATGGGAGGGAAACCCAAGCTCAATGAAATTAATGGGTTATTATCCTAGCCTCTTCCTAACATGTTATGAAGGTCTTGGTAGGTAGCCTTTAAAATTTATTTTCTATGTTTATTTGTATGACGGAAATACCATGTCTTATTCCAATGTTAATATTATATAGATTAGGATCATGATTCCCTTACGATTCATTCCTTATGAACTACCAATAAATATACCATGGTTCATGTTTATGATGATTGATATGTAGGGTATGATCTTATAAAGTTATGATCACATTTTCATTCCCTTATTCTATTTTTTAACTACCTTGTTTACCCTTACTAAGCATATCATCTCACTCGTTTCTTGTGTTTCCTTTTCCTAGATAATTATCAATATAGCATGGTTCATGTTTATGATGATTGATATGTAGGGTGTGATCTTATAAAGTTATCATCTCACTCTTTCCATGGGTCATGATATGATGGGTGTTGTTTAGCTTGTGTCACATGCTTGTATAATTTAATTTTGTGATGGGTGGGACATATATCTCCCTCCAATGAATTGGTTATAAATAAAAGATTTATGATCTCAAAGGGAACATGACAGTGAATCTGAATCCTGAAACTGGAGGGACTCTGAAGCCTAAAACAATAGGATATATGGGAAGGAATCCCACGTCTGAAACAAGCACGTACATAAGAGGAAATAAAAAAGCCCAAATCACGAGGGTAAAAAGGAAAGAATCCATATACTAAAAAATTAGGGTACGCATGAGATCACCCCAAGCTCAAATAAAGAGGCTACACAAGAGGACATCCCATTCCTGTAAGATGAGAGTACATGGGAGGAAATCCCTATCCCGAAAAAGGGTACAAGGGAGGAAATCGAAAGACCAACACAAGTACATGTGTTGTTAAGATGATCCTAACATGTTAGGAAGTAATGGGTTTGTATCCATGAGATAATATTTTCTATTCTTAGGTGTATGCTAAATATTTGATGTCATATTCATAATTTATGTAGGCATGGACTATGATATTGATACCCTTATAATTCATCTCATATTAAGTTCCAATATTTACCCAATGATTGACATTTCTGAAATTTCATATTCAGAGTATGATCCTATAATGTTATGTTCACAATATCATAACATTATTCCCATGTTTTTATATCTTCATTACCATTAATCAGTATTTGATCTCACCCCTTTCTTATGTTTCCCTTCCCCATGTTATGAAGATTTGTTTTATGTATAAGTACTAAAGGGGTATATACTTGAGGAATTTTTTATGATCATTATCTTGTTTAGAAGATTTCATTCCATGTTACATGACACTAAACTATTATGGTTCTCGATCATGTTCTTTTTTATAGTTCTAAATATTAAAATAAAATTATGCAATATCAAGGCATGTTATGTCTTTGTCGGTAAACTTGGTATAAATGGAATTTTTTGTCAATAATTCATAACTAGGGTGTTAAAATATTAGTGATATTCATAAGTTTATTTTTATGAATTTTTCTAAAGTTGTATCTAAGGATAAGTATTGCGAAGAGTTAATATTTAGGAAAATGTCCTATATTTTTGTTTGAGGACATAGTTAGTGGATTAATAGAAATACATTCATGTATGGATACTAAAAATGGATGTGTCTATGGAATATATGTATATAGGGGTAACCCAAAAATATCATATTGATGTTGAATCAATGGAGAGTTGGTTCTTGAAAAACTAGCCATGTTGGAAAAAAAATTTGACATTTTTTTGGGATGTTCTTTTGAAATTCACATACTATTTACAAACCATAAAGAAAGATTTAACTAGAATATGATTATAAAAAACATAAGATTAAATTAAGGTGTACTAGATTAAATATTTATATTATGATTTAGTCATCCAATAAGTAAATTTTTATGAGTATGTATATTTCCACTTTAATATGTGTTTCTCACCTAATGATTTTAGGTTTTAGTCCATGGATTGAACCTGAAGGAACCAGGTAATGAGGAATTTAATGGAAAATTAAAAGATTTTAATCCTAATAAACCAAATGTTTTTAGAGATGGAATGAAAAAACACATTTGTATTCTTAGTAAAACAAAATTTTCAAATGAATCATGGTGATCAACAAAACAAGGAAAAGAGGGAATAAATAAATTTTGAGTCCTTCATTAGGCAGCACCCACATTCATTTAGTAGTTTTGATAAAACATTGGTTTCTGATAAATGGATCAGTACCACTGAAAAATATTTTCCATTATCCTATTTTCAGAGCATGGAAAATACACCCCAATAGTCTATTATCTATAAAGTGAGTTGGATCGATGGTATAATCTTACTAATAATATGAGGTGACAAGATGAAATTTATTCAATAGATTAGGATGAGTTTGAGAACTATTTTTTCAATAAGTAATTTCCTATAATTCATTATAAAAATATAGAATATAAATTATATGTGCTTAATAAAAAATAAGAATAACAAAATGGTTTCAAAGAATCAAATTTTACAAGGATTTGAAGGTAGACTTTGGGAATTATCATCAAATATTTATGAAAAAATTATTTATTCTTTAGTGGAAAGAAAAATTGTCTTCAAAAGGCCTTAGACTAAATGGAATTTAGAAGATAAAGATTTTATTTGGTGTGATATTAAAGGGGAAAGAGAGGTAAGAAATCCATATCAACTCATGGTTTGGATAGGAAAAGTAAGATGAAGTTCAATGAAAAATCTAACAACTTGGGAGAAAAGAAAATGAGACTTTGTTATGGAAAACCTGATAGAAGAAACATGGTGGGAATTATATTATGGGACTACTAAATGGTTTATGTACGTAATGTGATGTCATGGTGTAGTTAAATGTCAATGTAACATGACTAAGATCGCTATTGATTTGAATAATGACAAATCACACCAGAATGCACCTCCCACACTTCAGTGCTTCAATTTCATGGAGTTTGGCCATTATAAAAACATGTTCCCTATTCTAAATGCTAATTTGGATGATAAATTGTGATTTTATTTATGGAAAAAGGAAAAAGGGAAATATTATTCAATCATAATGGAAGAAGGGAATCATAATAATTAGGTAACATTTATCCTCTCCTTATTAGTTTCAAATTTCATTTTTTTTGTATGATTAATCCATATTAAAACCTTATATTTCATTATTTATTGAACATTCATGTGAGTATCTCCCTCTACAAGGATTTTTAATGATTAAATCACATTTCATATCTTATTGGTACAAGTATGGACCCAATATTCCAATGAAAATGTTTAGGTATATGATAAGTTCTTAATTAGATAATAAAGGGTCAATTATATTTTTTATGGGACATAAGTTTAACCATTAATGGAATGGTTTATGTTAATCTTCAAACAAGGAATTTGAGAGTAAATTATTATCTAAATGTGTTTTGATTTTTTCATATTGGATTAAATATACTAACATTTATGATGTGTTGATAACTATTGATAATTGGAATGACCCATCATTTCAATTATGGTTCTTATGATCTGTTAGTGATTCATATATACCAAATTCACCATCCACTTATAGATTAAGAGATAATGTGTAAATTGATCAAGTAATATGAAAATGGTGATATTTTCCAAATATAAATTATGTAGAAATTCTCATGAAAATTATTCATATTTTTTAAAAAGGTCTTGAAATAAAATGTTTCCCCTTTATAATCATTTTAGTGATATCAATGACCTTTTTGAAGATTATTTATTTTATGTGTTTGTAATTATTTACTTTCTCCTATCCAATTACTCTTTCACCTACCATAATAACTTAAAATATATATATATATATCACTTAATTTTCTATGTTTTCACATTCCACCTATTTTCTCCCATTTGGAAACCTAGTTATGAGTTATTATGGGTAACTGCCATGTTTCCAAAATTTCTTTTTTAAAGGTAGTTTTAGTACTCATTTATAGATAGTGGGTTTCTATAAAAGGAATTTTAACATATTAAACATTTAATAACATAGATTAATTTTAAGGGGGGGATTTATTTTAAGGGGTTTAATTTGGAACCTTAATATTTTGAAAAATATTTTTTTATGAAAATAAAATCTTGTTGATATTTTTCATTTCATGCAACTCTTAATATAGTTTATCATATGAAAAAAACGTTTGGATTGGGTTATATGTAACCTCAAGATTATATTTCACTACACACAAAAGTTTTATTTTCTCTCTGTACCTGCAACAATATGTTTAGATTTTATTACATACAATATCGAGTCCCTTCGATAGATTGTGTTACATGCAAGTGAGAGTTTTTACTAAACTACAATATATGGTTAAAATGATTATTAAAATATTTTTACATCTACCACCAATAATTGAGATGGAAATTAGGAATATAGTTAATTATATTGATGAAATTGGATTTCAAAATGTATATACAATGAATAATTTTTTTATATTTTTGTAGAGTTCAATACAAGAACTATTTGAAAATAAAGAAGTTACTTTTCTATGAAAACTATTTTTCTATGAAAAAATAATTTTATATTTATAAAGTAAAAAAACTAACGTTTGAATAATATTTTAAATAATATTTATATTTTCTATATACATTCAATTTTTTTTATACCCATCCAAAATATTTTATAGTTATAAGATAAGAATAAATCAATATTTATTAATAAAGAGATGTATTTTTCGGAAAGTTATTTTTACAACCATTTAACAGAGAACCCATTTTATATATAATTTTTCAAATAATTATTATATTTATATGATATAATAAAGTTAAATTTTTAAATTTTAATTTCAAAAACTACATTGGATGAATTTTTGGTATTTTTCTAAGTAGTTTCTATTTTTTAATGAAGAGTGAAAAAACACTGATTTTTAATTCAAATTTATTTTACATATATTTTATTTATATAGTTAAATTGTGTTTTAATTTGGTTTCAAAATATAAATATATAAATTATGAATCAATTACTCTAATTTAGGTTATTGAAACACATTTCACAATGAAATCAAATATGAAAAAAAAATCCTATTTTTGACCTTTTCACATTAAAAACCTGAATTGTCATCACATCTGTGATAGAAATTTTAAATTAATTTGTACCAATAATTTGATTTAATTTTTTATTAAAAAATTATTCCATATTTTGAATAATAATAATATATACTTTTTAAAAAAATTAAATATAATTTTTCTCCAAAAATATTACTGAAACTGATTAAAATTAATTAGAGTGATTAAGACAAAAAATAGTTTAATAAAGGAATAATGATTAACAGTAAGGTCCATAATGAACAAAAAACATATCCAAAAACCTTTTTAGTTTCATATTTGGACTATATAATCCCTTGGATTTAATTTGGGGAATTATTGGAGCCGGTGGACAAGGGAAAATGGGTTTAATTGCTTATTCAATAATTTATAAGAACTCTACTCATCCTCCACTATAAAAAGAAACTAAACCCTAAACTCTCAAGACCATTGGATCACCAAAATATTCTAAAATAAGCTCTAAAAATCTATTGATTAATACTATAATTGTTGATTTTAGATGAAATACAACCATGTAATCCCGTTTGTGGGAACCAAAAGGATTTACCCAAAGAATAAGTAACATTCTACCTCAAGCTCTTTTCTTTTATATTCATTCTTCACACCTGAAACAATATGTATTCCCTGTTTATATTGTATAGTATGTATAATAAATATTATTATATGTTTTTATTCCTTGTTCTATACTTAAATTACAAACTCTTCCATCTAATTGGTTATGAACTTACCATTCTTGTTTACGGGGAACTACTGCCTTATAAAATGATGTTGTTTTTTCCTTCACTACCTCCCATGGTTTGGTATCATATTGGAAAATATGTCTTTGTTATATATATATATATATATAATATTTATAATTTATTTATAATTATATAATTATTATATAACATATAACATCATGCATTTATTTTTTTTAAATATGAAAACATTGTTAGTAGACAGTTTGATTACCACCTCCTCAAAGTGATGTGATTCATGTACAAATTACATGGAATGTATTATGGAGGAATTTTGTGAATATAAAATATATATATGAAATAATAAAGATATTTTAAAAATATTATATATATATATATGTATTTTTAATTTACTTTCATCCTTTGAAAATGAAAAAAAATAGAAATAGAGTTTATTCACATGTACAGCATATTGGCTCCATGAACAGTGTATTCTGTTTCATATTTATATGATTTAGAGATTATTATAAATTAATATATAATGAATATATATTATATTCGTATCCTTTTTTAATTATTTTAATAACTAAATCCTTATTTAAACATGCTGATCAAGACTTACAAGCAAAAACATATACAAAAAACAATGTAAATATTTCCTGAAGCATAACATTATAATGGAGTTTTTAATAAATGGGAAATATGAAGTCAAAAAAAATATGGTATTTTATATAATAATATGTTATTGTGGTATATTTTTAATAATTTTTTTTAAATATATATGTTTTTTGAATGTTTATGAAGAACTTCCGGAGGTAATGTAAGGATTTTCTCATCTCACATTTTAGATTTGTGACATAAAATCCTTATTCACCACTAATTAATTTTATGTTGTGTATATACATCACAAGATTGTATTATAGGATTCTTATACTAAAATTTATGTGTATTTACATATCTTTATTATTATATTCCTTCCATGGGTTTTATGGTCCAAAATCTACCAAATTAGTAATGTAATGTTTGTCTCATGTTGACTTCTTTTATATACAGGCCTTATTATGACCGTATATTTTACTATAGGGTGTATATGCTTCCCCTTAGGCATGTTATATCACAAATATCCTTAGTTAATGATATTTTATGGATTATTAAATTTAATTAACTCATGTTTATAATGATTCAATGTTATATAAGTGTAATATTTTATTTCTACAATATCATCCTTCATAGAGAATATTTATGATTTAGCTTCCACTAACGAGGTCCTATGACATGTCTCTCAAGAAAAGTCACTAATTTTTTTCTCATATATTTACTTATTAAATAATAATTTATTATTACTATTTTTCAAATTATTTTTTACTTAAGATAATTATGAAAATGTTTCTATGAAAATAATTCTTTATTTTTTAAATTTAAAAATATGTTTTCTTTAAAAAAAAGTTTTCTAAAAAGGGTTTTCAAACAAAATTATGTATATAAAGTGTTTTAAATTATTTTTATCCACTTTTATTTTTATTAAGGAAAATTGTTTTCATAATTTTTACATTATTTATTTATATTTTTTCAATTTATTTCAAAGTGAAAAGAATGATAATTGTTTCCAAGATTTTGTTAAAACAAATATGATGAAATTTTCAAAGAAAATGATTTTATAAATGATATATGTTTTAATGATAGTGTTTAAAAGATGAAAATATAATTTCCTAAGGAAATTTTTTAAATTATTTAAATTCATAATATAAATATTTTCAATGTGTTTTTTAATGAAAATGATATTGAATATGTTTCAATTTTAAAATGTGGATTTTTATTAAGAAATGTTCCTAGAGATATTTCAAAATCCTTTTCTATATAAGATGAAATCCTTTGATATAGTTTAAAATCTTTTGGATAAATGATACAATAATACCAATCATATTTATTCTTGAATGGTTGATTTTTTTCTATCATGATGTTACAAAACTTGTTCCTCATCCATGTGTTATATCCTTTTGAAACCCACATCTTTTCATGGGTTATGCATTAATGAAATGATTATAGAGTCTACATGTATTTCATAGGTTATATTGTGATGATATGTTTATCATACCCATTTTGTTTCTTGGGTTATGGGTGGATTTTTAAAAAACAAATATCTTTTAATGGATCATGATATGATTAATGTTTTGTAATATTCATGAACATGAATGTTTGATTTTATTATGTGATTGGTGGGACCTTTATATTCCACCAATTCATTGGGTAATGATAAATGTTTTATTAGACCAAAGGGTATATATTATGGTAAAAAATCATGATATAAGATGGAATCCTAAGCTTGAAACAAGAGTGAATATGGGAGGGAATCCCAATCCCGAAACAAGAGGGTACCCCTGAGGGAATCCCAAGCCCAAATCAAGAGGGTATATTGGAGGAAATCCCATGCCCGAGACAAGAGGGTACACAAGAGGGCATCTTAAGACCAAATCAGGTTATTATATGGGAGGCCATCACAAGACTAAAATAATAGGTCACATAGGAGGACATCTTAATCCTGATACATGAGGTTACATGGGAGGGAAACCCAAGCTCTATGAAATTAATGGTTTATTATCCTAGCCTATTCCTAACATGTTATGAAGTTCTTGGTAGGTAGCCTTGAAATTTTATTTTCTATGATTATTTTTATGACGGAAATACCATGTCTTATTCCAATGTTAATATTATATAGATTAGGATCACGATTCCCTTATGATTCATTCCTTATGAACTACCAATAAATATTCCATGGTTCATGTTTATGATGATTGATATGTAGGGTATGATCTTTTAAAGTTATGATCACATTCTCATCCCCTTATTCTATTTTTTAACTACCTTGTTTACCCTTACTGAGCATATCATCTCACTCATTTCATGTGTTTCCTTTTCCTAGGTAATTATTAATGGTTTTAAGTGTTAGTATTGAAGTGAAATATCTTTTTGGGAAACATTTAAGATCATTCACCAAGTGAGAATATTTTTTTACCAATTTTATTTACACAATAAACTATTATATTACTCGTGTGTGCACTTCTTCAGGGTGTAGAATATTCATATAAAATGATTTAATATAAATATATCTAAATCATTGGTTTCTATACATGTAATGAGGTAATATATAGCATTAATCATATAAAAAATATCAATAATTATCACATGAATTTTCATCAAAATAAATACTATGGCTTAGTTGAGTACAATGCCACCAATAAGTCATAGTTTTAAATTCCATATACGTTTTTTGAAACATTATAAAACTGATCATTTAACATTAGTTATATCAATTACATTAATGATAAAATATATTATTCAAGTAAAACATCAAAAAAAAAATTATTTCATTTATACATGTGATGTGGCCTTAAAAACGCATGTTTTTCTACATTATTTAATAGATTTTTTTATTTTTAATTAATTATTTGTGTACTTTTTAGTATATGATAACACATCTTTTTCATTAAATAAATTAATCAATTAGTCAACATTTATAATTAATCATGTATTTAATATTTAAAATAGTTAACTTATATCTTACTTTAATTTAATTGTATAAGTACTTTTTATTCAGTTTGGTTTTTTCTACATATTTGATAACATAACATTAATAAATAAATAAATTAATTCTTCTTTTTTACCTAAATAATATAGTTATGATTTATCTTTTCTTGTATTAAATATTTAATAATTTCAAATAACATATTCTTTTATGTCTATCAACAATTATTTTATTATAATTTAATATTATAAGGTTATTAATTTATAAAATCTCTTTAACTCTGATTCAAAAATATTTCTTCTCTACATTAATTTATTTATTTTGTTATAGTAGATATAATTTAACATTGTTTATCATTGACTAATTTAAATAAATTTTATTTTAGTAGTTAATAAAAATTCAATTTAAGTTTTATTTTTTCTTATATATTAATTAAGTTTATGAGTTACATAATTTCTTATTTAGTTTATCTAATTCTTAATTTGAATTAATTATTTATTTATTCTTAATTTTAGTTATAATTAATTTTTAATTTCTCTGTTCATATTCCAGGTTCACGGTGACACCGTATCCTTTTCCCCAATTTCACTCATAGTGGCACCGTGACCTCTTGACACAATTTCATTGTACAACCTTTTACTATGCCACCATAACATCCTTAAGCCAGTCTCATCGTTTCTTTTCATTCTTGCCACTATGACTTTCCACACACCATTCCCTGGCATCATGGTATCATTATTCCACTAGGGTGCCTAACATCTACCTCCGTCTTTTTTTATCTTCGTTGTGGCATCGTATCCCCTATACGATGTCACCCTTATTTTAGACACTTCTCTTCTCATGCATCCCTTCCACACCATGGATCACCATCAATTACAAGAACAGATATGCACTTCTCACTAGACTCAAACCATATAATTGATTCAATCACAACCATAATTGAATTAGAATTGATACGTGATCTAAGGCTTTAGCCAAAGCACATAGACAAATCTAAAAATTGAGACCGGTATGATGAAGAGAACCACATCACCACTGGGGAGTCGCAAAAATCTGGTGTGAAGTCCTATTGTCACCACTAGAATAGTAAGCCATTGACAGGCTTGGAAGAAGGAGATCTGCAGAAGTCGTTGTGAGCTGAAGGAGGGATCCATCGTCGGATTGAGTCTAGTTCATGCCGTCGTCCATTGAAGAGTCGTGTCAGTGTTTGGGGGATGAGGTGTCACCGATAAAACCTGGAGGATCTGAAGCCATCATACGTTGTCCACTATAGAACAATAAGGGGTATGTGTGCTTCCCAGATTTGGTCTGCATACACACCTCTTGGAGGAATTGACTCAACCCACCGCAAGAGGTTTTACTTACCAAGAGTTGCCGCAAGTTCGCAGCACCTAGATCCGAAGGAGGAAGCCACTGTTACTCTGGAAGATAGACCATGGCTTCCCCTGTGTGATGAGGATGAGATGATCGCTGGTAGAGGCTCCTCTTTAAGTACCAATAACCCCCCCCCCCCCTATGCGCCGATATTTGGGGGGGGGAGAATATATTTATAGAAACCAATATAATCTAAAAACAAACATAAATAAATAATTTTAGTAATAAAATTTTTGAATATATATTAAATTGTGTTTATAAATATTTTAATTAATTAACCAATAATTATTAATTTTAAATTGTAATAACAATTAATAACTTAATTAAATACATAACTATAAATTAATATTTTATCTTAATAGTTTTAAAAATGTTTATTTATATAAAATTATAATAATAACATTAATGTTGTTTAAGTAATGTTAAAAAATAATTATAATTAAATAAATTAAGTAAAGTATTAATTAAGTAATTTAATCATTGTTATAAATAGAATAAAATAATTAATTTATAACAGAAAAATTTAAATGTAAATTAAATAACATTTATTCTTAAATTAATTAAGTAGATAATTATATATTTGTAATAGGTAACACTTTTTATTAACGTTGAATTTTTTATTCTCTATTTAAGTTAAGAAGGTTCACACATGAGTTTATAATATGTATAAATACATTCAACTAGCTCATAGAGAGTTAGTTACATGGGAAAAGATAGCACGACGTGATAGTCACGAAAAAACACACGTGTGTGGTGTACATCTATGGAAATTTTTTTTTAGTGGAAATGTGCAGTGACATTCAGCAGATGAAAGTTGGATTAAAAGGAGAGTAGCAGTAGAATTTTGAAGGGGAGGCTCACTCATTCCATGATCTCATCCATCAGATAGTATATCTACATGCTTATTCACTCGAACGAACACACCATTTTTTGAGAGCGAAGACTCCCGGGAGATAGCAGAGTAGTTATGGAGAATTGGAGTTGCAAAAGAGCAAGAAACAGTACATGATCTTCATCATCAGGGTAAGGAACATTATTCCTCTATTTTTTAATTTTTTACTCAGTATTTATGCTCTTATATTGAATATTATCCTATTATAGCTTTATGTGTTCGAGAGTTTTGACTTTTTACTGGATATATTTTTATTTTCTTCATTTTATATCACTTAATGAGAATATGATTCTTTAGGCAAGATTGAATCTTATTATCAAATATTAATTTATTCCTCACCATTTGGATCTTAATTTAAAACTCATTGATCTTTTTGCAAGATTTATTGTCGAGTCTATCCATCATACTCTCAATTCATGTTTGGTTCCCCAGAAAAATTCGGTGAAAATATTTATATTGATTTCTTTTTATCATTTTGCTGGTTGTAAGTATTTGAAGTGGAGAACTTCAAATATTTACAGAGTACTATGTTAATATTCAAGAGAGGACACAATAACCGATCATTTTAAGGTGTGAATTCAATTAGATGAATAACATTCTTTTAAATCAGTGGAATTAAAATCTCTTGAGCAATCATTTTGATTAATCCTAAGCACTCCTATTCCATGACATCTTTATTGTTACATTAATTATTCCATGTTCTAGTTTACATTTAGTTTAGTAAATAGGAAATCATTAGACATGTTTCATTACTACTTAATGAAATAAATAAAAATTTATAGAAATTAAGAAGATGTTTTTACTAATGCTGACATCTGTGGGGATTTAAAATTCAAAAAAACCTTAGTAATACTCACCTGCCTTCTATCTGGATCGACCATGCATCACTGTGCAAGTGTAGGATTATAAATGTAATTATGAGGTCCATGATGACCCCTGGCCTCATTAAAATTTTGTGTTGTTGCTGCAGAAGGCACCCATTGAGTGTTCTGAGGGTTAGAAAAATAAAAAAACAATAAAAAACATAAAAATGACAAAATAAATTCGGAAAAAAAACACAACCTATGTACTGAAACCTACTTCTTATTTCTTTTTTGAAAAATATACATCACTTTGAACTATCATGTGTTTAATATCATCTGTTTTTAGTTAAAAAAATAGGATTTCATTAAAACTAAGATCAATCAGGGCATCATTGTGTTTGTTATTATTGTTATGGACACACTGGCTCATAGTGTGCTTATGACCAACCACAAGAAGATGTTTACATAAATTAAAATGAACAATATGAGTCAAATCCTGAATTCCTAGCTAAAATTGAATTAATTTAATCAATATTGGATACTGGAGAGGATGCTTGGAATTCTTGGTTTAATAAACCCCATGAAATTCAACTTAGTAATTCTAAAGAGCAATATAAAAGAATGAATAGATTAGAATACATTCACATAGAGTTACAAGAAATATTTAAGGAAAAAGAATAATTTGATGAAAATGACAATGAAAATTTTTATAAAAGATTTGAAAATAAAATTGAAGTGGAAAGTGAATATGAAACTTATGAACAAACCATTTACTTTGATGAATCTCAAACTGTTGAACCAAACCATGAAACAAATGACTCACTAAATCAAGAAGACATTGATGAAAACCCCAAAATGAAATTTAATGATGTTGAGTTGGATAATTCTGAATACTAATTAAAAAAATTGAAAAATATTTCCCAGTTCTTTTCATCAGTCCTTTTTTTGATAAAAATTTATTTTTTTAGAAAATTTTAGAATGAAGTCACTCGAGTTGAATAAAAATTAATAGATAAAAAAAATATTGTTAAGAATTATTCACCCAATACATATGAAATTCTAAACAATGAGATTGAACTTGAAATTGGGATCAAATTAGAAGAAAACATTAAACTGGATAATACAAAATATCAAATCTTTGAATCTTAATTGAAAACCTCTCTTCCAAGTTTTAAAACAAAAAACCTAATTATTTCTGAAATATTGTTGGATGATGAGGATGAGGGAATGATATTAGAAGAAAGACTATCTAAGAGTTTTCATTTCCCTATTCTCATAGTAATCACTTTTCAAAAAAATTGTGCAGTGAAATTGAAAAATAATGTTCATATACCGGGGGGTATATGTTTAATTTTAAACAATCTAGAAATTGAATATATTGAAGCTGAATTAAACATTACTCCCACTTATTTTAATTTTTTGGAAGACACTACAGAACTTTCTTTTGGAATGTTAGCTTTGTGAACCTGAAAGGGAGGTTAAACACACCATTGAATTAGGTATAATTGGTTTGTTAGAAGCATTAGATTTTCAGTGTGTGTTAATAGATGAGGATATTTAGAAGAGATTTATTTCATTGTTAGACTTGAACGTGTTTTTGGTAGAATAAATTCTCTTCCATGTCTATCACTTCCATCCTCAACTATGAAGGGAGTTGAGCCTTCTCATGATACTGATAATAGTCTAGAGGGGGAATCACACATGAGTTCTGTTGTATATGATTTTGTTCCTCATTTTAATGAATCCTCTTTTGATCCTACTAATCAGGATTTACCCATTTTCACCCAATAATTTGAATATGTTAGTGTTGATGTTGATGAATATAGTTGTGTTGACATTTTCATACCCTATAAAGCACCAAATACATTTCTTCCACTTCTTAAAAATATTAATATTGTCAAATATGAAATAATTATGGTTGTTGAGAGAACCATTTCCATAACTACTAATGGGTGTTATTTAGGGATTTATGAAGCTATTGAGAAATTGGTTTTAGTATTAATATACTTAGTTTCCCATAGATTTCATTTTTCCATTAATAACATTTGGGCCAAACACAAGTGGTGGTGCCTATTAAGGAAAACACATCCACCTAGTCACTACAGTTAATATCTAGGTGAGTCCGGTTGGGGATTATAAATACAGTGCTTCATGGGAGGAAACCCAAGGTTTTTATTATATTAATAAATAAAAAATTTGTGGTTGAATAAACTTTAACTGGAGACTTTAAATTTAGTGCTTCATGGTTATCAACCCATTCTATTTTTGTGTTTTTACTTTTTTCTCTATTCTGTGTTGAATAATGTCCTTTTGTGCTGCTTCTTTTGAATGCTCTATCTCTGCTATACATTTTTTCATGGTTTACATGATCTATGTTTTCAGTATACTGTTGCATCCATAAAGGAGTTTAATTTCCACGTGAAGGATTAATGACCATCCTTTTCAGAGAAGTGTCTTAGAACCTCTTTTCATTTCCCTTCTGCTATTCATTTTTTTCAAAATTCACTGCTAAGTTGCAGTTACTACCTTTGGTGAGTCAGATACTATTAAATTGTAAATAAATATGCTTAATAAAGTTTTTTTCTCCTTTTAGAAAATATGCTACAAGTTTTCTTGAAAAATATTCTATATGTCTTGTAAAGTAAACAATTATTGTTGCATGTCACGTTGTATTTTTTAAAAATTTTGTGTGTTCCTCTTGCTGAAAATTTGAATTTTATTATTATATTAAAATCTCTCACTGTATGAAATTAAGTGTGGGGGGAATCATGAAGGCTATTTTTTGGGATTTTTATTCAATATGTCTAGTCTGTAGGGTCTTTAACATGCATATTCCTTCTATATTGAACATTCATTTGAACAAAACATTTCAGATAGATACACCCTATCCTCATTACATTTTCAAGTTTCATGCAACTGTTTGGACTTTAATGGAAAATATTTGTCGCTGAACAAAAATATTAATGCATGTACTTGCTAATGGACATGCTAATAATTTATTTATTATAGTGAAAAATACCTCTTGATCATCAAAGATACCCTTTATACATGTCATTAATATACTGGAATAGCTAATCCATTTTGAACTTTAAACTATCAAATTATTCTTCTCCAGTTTAGAATTCATCATTGGGGGTGAAGTTGGTTTTTCAGTGTGGGGGGAATCAATTCTTGACTGTGGAAAACTGTGCTCAATTTAAAACCCATCAATTCCCACTACACCTTTAATCTTTTGAAAAAAGTTGTTAAATTTTACAAAATTCATTCATAATTTTAGGCTTTACACTGTTTGTCAAATGATTCTTTCTTTAGTAAAAGAATCTTGGCGGTAGTTAAGAGCATTCGATAATCTAAAATTAATGTGGTTGGATGATTACTGAGTAAACTTAGTGGTTTTATGAAAATTTGGTTTATGAACTACTTTTGAGAGTGATGTGGGTAACCTTTTAATAGAATTGTGATCATAACCCTTGGAACTAGAAGTTTGAATTGATCATATATGAAAAAAAAAATTATTATTTATTTATTTAATCACATTAATGAGCCAATTTATATGATTTTTCATAAAAAAACATTTGAAACTGGAGTAGTTTGGGCATATGGGATCCCACGGTGAGTCTCTGAGACCCTAGATGCTGGGTGCATTTCTTTTTACTATAATCCCTCTGTACAACTACAATACGAGTGTTGCACAGTGCTTAGCACATGATACATGGCTTGGGAAAAATAACATAAACTGTTTAGGGTCAAAAATGAGTTCATTATGGTGAGGGGAATAATGAACAACTGATGAAGAAGGGGTCAATTGGTTTATATGGGAGTCATTTAGGTTGTATCAATAAGGTGATTCAAAAAATAAATATTTATTTTTGGAACCTAGCTAAAGAGACAAAGTAATAAGTTTTTTTGGTTAAGTTAGTAATTCCACTAATAAATTTTACTCTTGTCACCCTCATACATTGGATTTAAGCTTGGATTGAAGTCAGTCAGTATGCAGTATCACCTATGTGGCATGGCATCATCATTGTTATAAGATTCATAGTTATTTTGGTTACCTATGAGTATTTTTTCTGGGAAAGAATAAATTTGAACAATTAATTTTCAAAATCCTAATGACTGTCTTGAATTACTCTGCTAAAAGTTCAGGACATATTACATTTTGAGGAATTTAATAGAAACATTTTTTATATTTCTCAGTGATAATAATGCATGGAATTGTTTGGGGACAAACAATGATCATGTATGGGGGAATTTTATGTGGCCTTAAAAACACATGATTTTCCACATCATTTCAATAGATTGTTATAAATATTAATTAATTAAATGTGCATTATTTAATATATACTTACATTTTTGTTTTTTAATAAATAAATTTATCAATTAATCAATTTTTTATAATTAATCATGTCTTTTAATATTTAAAATAGTTAATTTATATCTTACATTAATTTTATTTTATAATTAACATTTATTTAGTTTAGTGTTTTTGTCAGAATATTTGATAACTTAAAAGTAATAAATTAATTAAATAATTCTTATCTTGTACATAAATAATATAGTTATGATTTATATTTTCTTATATTAAATATTTAATAATTTAGAATAAAATATCTTTTTAGATCTATCAGCAATTATTTAATTAAAATTTAAGATTATAAGCTTACTAATTTATTGAATCTCTTTATCTATGATTCATAAATTAACATAATTGTTTAATTAATTAAATTTATTTGTCTATATTAATTAATTTATATTGTTATAGTAGCTATAATTTAACTTTGTCTATCATTGAGTAATTTAAATCAATTTTATTTTAGAAGTTAATAATAATTTAATTGAAGTTCTATTTGTTTCTTATATTTTATTTATGTTTAAGAGATACTTAATTTCTAATTTAATTTATTTAATTTTAACATTCAATTAATTTTTTTGTTAGTCTTAATTTTAGTTATAATTAATTTTTAATTTCTCTTTTTATCTTGCAGTTTTACGGTTACACCGTAACCTTTGCCACCACTATTCTCACGGTGGCACCGTAACAGCTTGACACGGTTTCACCGTACCACCTTTTGTTATGCCACTATAACTTACTCAAACTGGTCTCACCATTTCTTTTAATTTATACCACTTTTTCTTTGCACACACTTTTCCCTAGCTCCACAGTCTCATAGTTCTACTACGGTTCCTAACCTCTCCCACCATATATTTTTTCTCTTTGTTGTGGCACCGTATCCCCTTTACATTGTCACTTTATTTCAGCCACTTCTCTTCTCATGCATCCCTTCCACCCCCACAACTCACTGTCAATTACAAGACTAGCTCATCATATCTCGCCAGAAAAAAAACCAGAGAATTGATTCAATCACAACAAGACTCGAATTACATGTGAATAATTCATATCGAGCCTTAGCCGAAGCACATAAACCAATCTAAAAATTGAGACCTGGATGATGAATAGAACTACATCACTACCAGGGAGTTACAACAATCTGGTTTAAATTCTTGTTGTCACCGCTAGAACATAAAGGTGCGGATAGGCTTGGAAGAAGGAGATGTACCTATAACGTCGCGAGCTTAAGTAGGGATCCACCGTCGGTTTGAGTCGAGGTCATGACATCGTCTGTTGAAGAGTCGTGCCGCCCTTTGGAGGATGAGCTATCACCGATGATTCCCGGAGGATCTGAATCCATCCTGGTTTGTCCGCTGGAGAACCAGAAGGGGGATGCACGCTTCCCAAATTTGGTCCGCATATCCACTGCTTGGAGGAATCGACTCAACCTGCCGCATGAGGTTTCACTTACCTAGATTTTCTACATGTTTGCACCACCGAGATCCGAAGGAGGAATCCAATGCTACACTGGAAGATAGACCATCACCGCCCATCTGTGAGAAGGATGAGTTGTGGTCCAGCAAAGGATTCTTCTAGAAGCATCCCGTTGGCCTCCCCCTTGTGTGTCGGTATTTGGTGGGGGGAGGAAGAATATATTTAAAAAACAATCTAATCTAAAAATAAAACATAAAAAAATAAAATTTACTAATAACAATAATTAAAATAAATTAAATTAAGATTATAAAATTAGAATTAATTAACCAGTAATTATTATTCTTAAATAATAATAACATTAATAATTATATTAAATACATTACTATAAATTAATATTTTATGTTAAAAATTTTAAAAATGATTATTTATAAATATTTCTAATAATTAGTTTATTATTTTTTATGAAATGTTATAATTTATTTTTACATAAATTAATAAATTATATAAATAAATTATATTATTTAATCATAGTTCTAAATATAATAAAATAATTAATTTATAGAAGATAACTATTAATGTAAATTATATAACATTTAATATTAAAATAATTAAGTAGATAATTATTTTTTTGTAATAATTACCACTTTTTTTACTGTTGAATTTTTTATTTTCTATTTTAGTTAAGAAGGTTCCCATAGGAGTTAGGAATATGTCTAAATACATTCAACTAACTCACCTGGAGTTAGTTTTGTGGGAAAAGATAGCATGATGTGACAGTCACAAAAAACACACGTGTGCGGTGGATAAGTGAGAGACTTTTTAAGTCGGTGGAAATGTGCAGTGACATGCAGTAGATGACATTGGGATTAAAAGTAGAGTAAAAGCATAATTTCGAATGGGAGGGTCACTCATTCCACGATCAAATCCATTTCAGTGCATATCATCACACTTATTCACTCGATCGATCACACTATTATTGAGAGTGAGAAGACTCCCAGGAGACAGCAGAGCAGTTCTGGAGAACTAGAGTCGCAAAGGAGAATGCAGCAGTACATGATCTTCATCATCAGGGAGAGGGACCTTATTCCTCTGTTTTTAAATGTTTTATGGGTCATATTTTCTTTTTCTCAATCTTATTTCTCTCAAAGAGAATCTGATTCTTTCAGCGAGATTGAATCTTATTCTCAAATATTAAACTGATTTCGAACTATTTTGATCTTAATTTCAAACTCCATTATCTTTTGGAATGATTGATCATCGAGGTTATCCATCAAACTCTCAATTCAATTTTTTATCCTCATAATATTTCAATGAGAATGATCTCTGGTGATTTCATTTTATCATTCTTCTGGCTGTAAGTATTTGATGTGGTGAACTTCAAATATTTTTTGATAAGTGTGTTAATATTCCGGAGAGGAATCATTAACTGAGAATTTTAATGTGTGAATTCAATAATATGAAGAACATACTTTTAAATCAGTAGAATTCAAATCTATTGTGAAATAATTTTGATCAATCATCAGCACTCCTATTGCATTGCATCTCTACTGTTACGTTCACTGTTCCTTATTTTGGATTACATTTAGTTTACTAAATAGAAAATCATATGACATGTTTTATTACTTCTTAATTAAATAAATAAAAGGGGTTATAAAGTAAGAAGAAGTTTTCTCTATTTTTGATATCATTGGGGATTTAAAATTCAAAAAACCCTTAGTAATACTCACTTGATTTCTCTGTGGAACGACCCTTCTTCACTATGCTAGTGTAGGTTTATAAATGTAATTTTGCAGGTGGTGACAACCTCCATCTTCATCAACATGCATCATTCAAATGGACAAAGTGATAAAATAATATATATAAATTTTAAAATTACACATCAAAAACGAATAAATATCTAAATCATAATATTGAAAAACAATAACATCAATCATGTGACATCAGTATCTGGGAATTTTTTTATGTTTGAGGAAACTCATATGACTTCAACACTTCCTATTCTATGCCTACTATAACATATATGTTAAAAAATAAAAAACTATTTGATTCCACACTTTGATATCCTATGCCATATAATACTCACCATTGTCCTGGCTAGTGATTCAATATTACCACAAGTGATCCTCCCCTTATTTTATAGGCTACCGGATAGTGGAGAGGGTCCATGGTGTTACCATGTATGCACTATAACCTCATTTTAGAGTACATAAATAATATAAAAATCATGAAACATACATATTAATAATCATTGTATGAAAACAAAATAATCAAGAATAATTCAATATTGATGAAATATAAAAGAATATAATCATATATCATAACCATGTGTTCACCGAGTAATCACATATTCAAATAATAATAATAAATAACATAGAAGAGTCTCTACCACCATTTCTGAGACATATCTCATCTTTATATTAAATTATCATCTATGATATCCAGATGGATGATCGAATCATCACCCTATACCATACCCAAATATTAGAACATGAGGTCTACGTGGGCATAATTCTAGTGTTTCTTGAACTAGTAGAGAGTTCTATTTAGTATAAAAACACCAATTATTTCGCTAAAATAATAAGAGCTATTGTACATGATAATATGACACCTAGGATAAATCATCCCTATTTACTATTTTAAAAATGAAATTATGAGCTTGTGACATTAACCAAAATGGGGAACCATATTCTTCCTAGGAACTAGAATAAGAATATCATACCTACTCAGGCTAGTGAATGATGTCTTGACACATATGCCATGGCCACCCATAGGGATATAACTTACTCTAAAAAATTAGTACCTAAATATCACACCTAATTAAACTAGTTTTCATCATATCTAGGAATAATTCACACTACCAAATGTAGACCAAATCCATCCTTAGAACCATAAAATGTTCATACACATGTGGAAACTCAACAAAAACTAGAACCACATAACATATATTCAGGTGTAACCCTTTTGAATTAGAAACCGTATATTTAACATAAACCATAAAACCATATAGGTAACATAAACCTAATGGAAACTCATCTAACCCAATAAATATTTTCGCATCATTAACATGGGTGAAGCTCATCTCACCCCATATCCATTTATAAAGAATAATCAATAGGGGAAACTTTTCTTATCTTTTAATCATATAATAACAAAAACCCCAGTGGTGTCACCCTACATTAGAATATATACCATGCAATCATTAATTAGATAATATATACACCCCAATGAATTACCCCTCATTTACACTTCACACACACATGTGGGTGTATATTTATATGTCAATATTATCTTGGGGTACACTATCTCTAGAACTTTATAACACTCAACATGGGATTTCCTCTAATTAGGAACCATCATAGGTTCACTAGGGTTACCACTAAGGTTATCAAACCAATCATTTCATTATAGTTATGATAGTTAATCCATGGGGATATTTGGGTTCTATGCTGACAAATAGGGTCAGTAATACCTATATCACAACAGTACAACCTCTCTATTATGAACATGAAATATGGGTAGCCACTAAGACCCCCTAGTTCAAACAATTTTATGGAAAAAATACATGGGATTCGTAGTCTCATTAAAAATCCCAAATACATTGCTATTTACTTGGATGGTATAACATCCCTTAACATCACTATGATATTATCAATATAATGACCCATTCATGATGTACATGGACATTAGATCTCTTTTTTAGAATACTTAATACATTACCCAAATATATTACCAAATACTGTATTAGTCTATGGTCTTCAGAAACATTGAACATAATCTTCTAACACGGTGAAAGATGTTCAACCTCTCCCATAAAGATCTTCACCATTTATTTTCCAACCTAAAACCATTTTTATATCCTAGAGAAATGAAACCAAAAAATGAGTGAACTAAATTCCCCAATAAGGTTAAACATGGAAATCATAAAACAAATAGTAAATATATAATTGTGAAAACAAGATCATAATACTTAAATATTAAAATCACGAGTCATGAAATAAATCTTTTCAGTATGTAAGGAATAAATCAAAAAGGAACATTAACCATGATAAAATAGATTTGTAAGTAAACATGGAATTGTGGAAAAAAATAAGCACATAATATGATTTCCAATGTTTCTAGGTCATTACATCGAAGACCATCATAGTGTAAAATCCATTATAGAAGCATGTTTACTTGTCGTTATAGGCATGTATTGCTGAACCAGATTTACATGTCATTCTGTCCCTATATTACAAAACCATATTTACATTCCCTTCCAGTAACATTTATATCATGAGATATAAATCATTACCCAATTCATCTGAGGGAGATATTAGTCCCACCCATCTCACAATGAAATCATTTTTACATGTTCCACAAAACATAAATCATTCATCATAACATAATCCATAAATAAAATGGGCTTATTAAACATCATTTTATCGTAACATAATCCATATAAAATATCATTCCATAATTAACACACTCACATCATAGTAATAATAGGTATATTATTATAACCCAATTTAAAAAGCATAATTTTAGATTGAGAATAATTTTGATAAAACTCTTAAATGTAATTCATGAGGAAATTATCTTTTTTTCTTAAAAAAATTTCTTGACACAAAATTCCACACATTTTGAGAATAAAATAATTTATTTGAAAATAAACATGAAATCATGTAGAGGAAGCTTCATGGAACTAAGGAATTATGAAAGTATAAAATACCGTTCATTCCATATAAGTAAAAAACATTCTTCCCATGCTCATTCTTGAAAAGTAAAAGAGTAATTTGTATGGATAAAATGAATGATTCCTTCTATACCATTTAATTAAAATTTACCAATGGTAATTATTCACATTAAAAATATTTGGTGAATAGAAATAATATTAAATATTTTTGAAACATGAACATGAATGATAAATATATGACAGTAAATACTTACAAATAAACAATCTCAGATAATAATGAGATTGAAAAATTATCCCTAACCTTAGGTATGATATTTTTCTTATATATTATAACCTCCTATATAATGATTTAAATAATTCTATTTACTTATTCCAGAATCACAATCATTTTTATGATATCATATATGATCATATTATCATCCGTCTCTTCGTAACATTTCATTATCACCCATTATTCAGATATTAACTACTTTATGTTCTTATGCATGTTTTGTCTAATAAGTTCATGTTCCACTTATTTGGATTTAGATATATAATTTAATGAATGATACTAGTATAATATATATAATATTTTTTCATTCCATTCATATATATAATCATGGTTTAATTAATATCTTGTAAAATGAATTGCCTCACATCATGGGAAAATGGTAGGTCGTACAAACACACGAGTGATGATATCATTCACTTAATGGTAAAATAGTATGTCATTGGATGGTATTTTAATTATAAATAATAATTATCATGATATATTCATTATTTAAATCTATTATACTCATCATTCTACCCATCCAAATTGATTATTGTTCAACAAAAAAATTACACCACAGCATGGAGACAGTAATCTATATGTATGTACGAATGGTGATATTGTTATTAGAAGGATAGATAAGAGGTATATAGTTGTCCCATAATTAAAATAACATCTCATAATTTATAACATATTATATTTTTCACTTTATTATGTAGACAATATAAGAATAGGTTGTAGAAGAAGAAATGATTTTTGAAAGAGGTAATGAAATTTTTATATCAACTTTGAGTATCTCCTTTTGATTTTCACTAAATGTCTCCATGAGATGGATTTCATCAAAAATTTTGGTCTATAGAATGAATGGAGGGATGTTGGGAGCTTATTTAAATATAATTTTGGTGAGAAAATGGGCTTTAGAGGTGTGAGTATGTGGGTAGATGTGGTGGTCTTTTATAGGGGGGAGGGGCACTTTAGGAATGTTTTAAAATACTATTTTATTATAAATTGATTTTTGAATTATAATATACACATAATGATATATTTAGAGGATAATATGAGTTTGGGTTGCAAACATCTCTACCAATATTTTTTTGATATGTTTAGGTCACAAATTTAACATTATCCTGGGGCTTTAACCCATCGTTAAATAAATTATCAGTTACTATGTCCTCCTGTATTTTTACAATATATGGTCAGTATAGTTACTATGAAATTCCCTGAGAACAAAAATTGGATCATTAATGGAATTTTTAACATTATATAAGTCATTTTTTGAAATCTTACATTTTTATCTCTATTATATCATTTAATAAAATAGTATCTGTTTTAAAAACTCATTCAAGTTAAATTTTACACTATTTTGTAATTGATTTTTTGTTAAAGATATAACAACTCTATTTATTAAAAAAAATACATTAAATTAGAGATTTCATGTCATAATCTTCATGAAAATTCATGGATGGCATAAAAAGTTTAAAATTAATTTTTTTTTAATATTTATAATATAATTTATTTGAATATTTTCTTAATAATGTATTCACTACATCATCATTGTATCATAAATAAATTTATTTCTTTAATTTCTACAAATTATAAATATATTAATATGATGTAGGAAATATTTTTATATTTCTAATTAATATTTATAGTAAAATATTTCAATTATATAACCCTGCATTAAATTTTATTTAATAAAAAGATACATGTTTATTTAATATTCCTCTTTACTTTATATTAATTATTATAACGTGTCATTTTCAAACCCAAGTGGCTCCCAAATTCCAAAAGTTTGGCCTAAATATTTTTTGGGTCACTCATAACTTATAAAATTAGATTATATATTTTTATGGTATTATTATATTATTATATTGTCATTTTATCCTTATTTACCTAATTTACCCTTTAACTGTGGTAAATAAAAAAATTATTGATGTTCCTATTCATAATGTCCCAAATTAAAAAGTAACTATTTAAATAATTTGGAAATTTTTATTCCAAATAGGTAAATAATTTTTACAAATTCATAACCAAATATGTTTTAATTATTCTAAAATATATTCCAATTTTCAAAACCAAAATTGGGTTTTTAAAAAATAAAAACAATTAAAAGATTTGATTGTGTTTATGTCCAATTTAAATGTGAAATTACATCCAATGAAAAAAACTAGCTTAAATGATAAAACATAATAAAATTACACTTTAAAAAATTTAATAATATAATATATGTATATAAATAAATTATATGAAAATGATTTTTTGAATTAAAATGTAGTATTTTTCATTATTCATTAAAATATTAGTTTTATCAATAAAATTACAAAATTTAAACCAAGGTATATTTTGATGTCCCTATTATAAGAAATAATTTTATTATATAATGTAGAACATATATAATATTCAAAAAATAAATTTTAAAATTTTTCTCCATCAAAAGGTGGTAAAATATTGTGTTTTGAAAAATATTTCTTTTATCTGAAAAAATGTATTTGTGCTTATATTATATCTACAAAAATATAAGATGAATTTAAAACATAAATTTAATATATTACATATATATTTCACTAATTATATCATGAAATAGTTATTTCATTATTTTTTAGACTTGCTTGTTTTTATTTCAAAAGTTTTATTTAGTCGGAAGTTAATACTATTCATACTCACCATTATAATGACTAGTTTATAATATTTAGTTATCAAACATACTATCTTTTCTGTGAAATTATATTTATTAAAAGAACATGAAATTATGTGTAACGCATGCCAATAGTAGTGTTGTGTGTCCTGCAAGCTAATACGTTATTGCATATTGGACAAGCTAATATTAGTGTAGCATACAACACAAGACATAAAAGAAATTAAAAAGAATATATACTATAAAATATCAGGGTGTTATATTATTCCACACCTAAAATGAATTTCTCCCTTGAAATTCATCGTGGTAATAAAAATTTTACTACTTGAATGTTTGTTCCATATAAACCCACTTCGAAAATAGGAATATTATACCTTCATTTAAAAAATGAAAGGTTATAAACATAAAATTTATCAAAAGTAACTCATCACTGGGTTTTCACATAGTTGAACATAGGTTGGAAGTGAAAACATGGATATGGATGAAAAATCTATCCATCATGTTATGATTGATAGTGATATAGAATAGGGTTTGGAGAAAGTTAACAACCAGAAACCAATAAATCTGTGATGATTTAATAGACTATCTGATTCATCAGATTAGAAGGTATTAAGATTAAATGTTTGGGTTTAAAGATCCATTACCTAAAGTTGATGAATTTTTAATGAGAATAAATTCTTACATTATTTTGGTACATTATCACCATTGTTTATGCCTTGAACAATTTCCACTTCATCTCTTATTCAATGAAATGAAGTTGAATTTTTCATTTCAGATGTGTTAGCAGATCATGTGATAAAATGATAGTTCATTCTCTCTATCTCAAAAAATTTTTTGCATACATAATAAAATATGAATAATTCTACCTATAGTGCGGTAATAAATTAATCTTAATATATTCAACTAGAATATAACTTATACTATTCATAAATGGATAAAATTAAATTACTTCCAAAAATTAAAATAAAAGACTTTATAAAGAGGTGAACTAAAATGAATTAACGTTTACCTCCCATATCTCATAAGGTATCTCATTGTTGTCACATTCTAAACATGTGAATTCCTCAATCACGTATTCTCTTGAATTGTGATAATAACAATAATAAACGTAGAACGTTACAGAAAACATTAATTCTATCAAAATTAACACTTTCCTCACATGAAAAATAGCAAAAATTATATATACACAAAATATGATACAATAATGTCCATATATCAGTCATGAGGTCATTAGCACTATCAAACATCTCATTATTTTTTTATCCATTTATTATGCCCATATCATGTGCTTTCCAAAAATATTTCAATAACTTATCATGGTTATCAATACCATATACATGTGGAATACCACAATGTACCTATACATATATAATCCAATATTCCATAATACAATAAAAGAATTCTACCATAGTATTTTGGAATCCCATTATATAAAAACATAATCATTCCACTACATTGTTACCATTCTCTACAACACCAATAGTGATAACATGAGATTTTACTTTTTCTCTGGCCTTGATAGGTTGCTTAAATTGATAATAATCTATAACAGTTGTATTAGGGAATTGTATACCATAATTCCCAATTTCCATTCACTTGTAGTATTGAAGTGTTGTTGGTGCGTTCTCTATATTCTTTTCTCTACTCACATCATTTGTAAACTTTTTCCCATTAATTCAGTACTAAACTACTTAATAAACTTTTTTCCACACATAAAACATTTTCTATTCCCTTTAAAAAAATATCCACTATAATTCATTCCACACATTGATCCTATGGAAACATTCATCTTCTTTTCACCATAGTTTAGATATTTTCCTTTCAACACCATCTTTTGTTTCTTTTCAAAACCACGAGATTTAAATTTCTACAATGACATCACAGTTAACTATCTATTAATATATTTTTAATTCTTTTATAGATAATTCCCTTTGAATACTTGGTTTCAATTCACAGAATAATCGATCGACATTACTTTCTGGTTGGATGATTAAACTAGAAGCATACCTTGAATATCATTTGAATTTTCCCCATATGTAACAACTGATTTATCATTATTTTTTTTAAGCTCAAGGAACCCCCCCTCTATATTTGTTTGAATAATATAAGAAAAATAATTATTGAAAAATAAGTTCTTGAAATCATCCCATTCCATGGATTCATTTTCATCTTACTGCATTGTATTCTAGATTAGAGCCCACCAATGGTCTGCTCCACCTTCTAAATGATAGACAACCAAAATTAATTTTTTATTTTCTGAACATCTTAGGATGAGAAATATATTTTCAATGGTATTGATTCATTTTCTTTCCACAACTGTATCATAAGACCAACTGAATGAAGGTGGACTTTTCCTTGTGAAGGACTCAACAGAATGTTGTTCCCTTCTATACTAATTTAGAAGTACATAATGAATCATATCCTATTTAAGTATAGAAAAGTGATTTTTAATTCCATATGCCATATCATTTTTTATTCAAATGGAAAATAATTTCATTTCCTAGTACATTTATCATTAACACAATTCTCTCTGGATCAATCCTATGTCTAAAACTGAAAAAGAAGAGTGTGAGTTGAAAAAATCATACTAATAAAACAACATAATCAAGGGGGATAATTTCAATCTAAAAAATATGAGGTTTTTTCCTAGATTATTCATGATTGTTACAATAATTATAGGACTCCAACCTATAGTTATACATACCCATAGAGACATCCCTATATATACCTTATAAATATCTCTATATATCTCACTAATGTTTTCACATCATAGTTTCTACAAGTTAACTAATCCATCTATTTGATACCAACTTTAATGACCCAAGCATGATGTACATAGACATTATATTTCTTTTTCATAATACTTAATACATTACACAAATATAAACTCAAGGACCATATTAGTTTAGAATCTTTGGAATCATGGAACATAATCTTTTAACTTAGTGATAAAACTTTAACATCTCTAATAAAGATTTTTCCTTTTTTTTCTTACGTAAAACCATTCTTTATATCCAAGGGAAAAAGAAAACATAAAAAGGGTGAGCTAAAATGATCATTAAGTGTAAACATGGAGAACATAAAACAAACCATAAACATAATAATGTAAAAACAGGAACATAACATTTAAATGTCAAAATCTTGGGTCATGAAATAAATCATGGCAGTACGTAAGGCATAAATCATAGTGGAACATTAACCATGAAAAAATATAATTGTCATAAAAGATGGAAATGGAAAAAAAATAAGCACATAATATTATTTCCATAGAATCCAAGGCATTGATTAAAAGACCATCATAGTAGAAAAATTCCATTACAGGACCAGGTTTACTCTTCGTTCCAACCATGTATTATGGATCTAGATTTACATGTCATTTCATTTCTGTATTATTGAACTAGATTTACTTTATATTCTAGTCATGTATATATCATTAGATATAAATATTTACCCAATGCATTTGAGATATATATAGGTATTACCCATCTCATAATGAAATCATTCTTACATGTTCGATAAAAATATAAATCATTCATCATGGCATAACCCATGAAATAAAATGCGCTTATTAAATATCATTAAATCATAACGTAATCCATATAAAACAAAATTAAATCATTAAAAAATAAAATAATATTAATTATATGTATATAAACAAAACAATATTTAAATAGCATTATCTTAGTTGGAAAATAATTTTAATACAACTCTTAAACTAGATTCTTGAGGAAAATATCATTTCTTCTTCAAAAATGTTCTCTTTTCCAAAAATACATCACAATTTTAATAGAATGGAATTTATTTTAAAAAAACATGAAATATTTTAGAGTAATATTCAAGGAAGTTTTTCATTATGAAGTTGTAAAAAACTATTCATGCTGTATAAGTTAAAAAAACATTTTACATATACTCTTACAGAAAAAGTCAAGAAGAACCTCATATGGAAAATGAAATAAATATTCCTTCAATAATATTTAATAAAAATTTAATAATGTTTAATATTCTCTATAAAAATTTTTAGATGAATAGAAATAATATTATTTATTTAGGAAACATGGAAAATAATGATAAATATACCCCTGTAAATACTTACAAATAAACTATCTCAGATAATAATGAGACTACAAAATTATCCCTTACCTTAGGTATGATATGATTTGTATGTATACAGTCCTCCTGTATAATGATTTATATAATTTTATTGACTTATTCAAGGATCATATTCATTTCTAATATATCATATTTGATCATATTATCATTTTTTTTGTTAGAAACATTTTATTTTCACCCGTTATTTGGATATTAGCTACTTTATGTTCTTATGCATGTTTTTTCATATAAGTATATGTTATACATTTTATTTGGGGATATATCATATATATAATGATATTAGTATAATATATATCATATGTATTCATTAAATTCATATATATAATCATATTTTAAAGTATTTCATATAGAATGAGTCGCATCGCATCGTGGAGACAGTAGTCCGTACGTACGCATGAGTGACGATATCATTCACTTAATGGTTAAATGGTATGGAATTGGATGGTATATGAATTATGTAGAAGAATTATCATGTTATATTAAATATTTAAATCCATTATACACCTAATTATACCCTTAAAAAATATGTATTTTCCAATAAAAAACTACACCATGGTGTGGAGACAGTAAGTCTTACATATGTAACCATTATAATATTATTATTCAATGGATAGATAAAAGGATGTATAAGGTTGTCTCATACTTATAATAACATTTAGGAATTTAGAATATATTGGTTTGATTACTTTAGTTTGGAAAAACAAAAGAATATTTAGTGTATGAAGAAATGAATTTTTAAAGAGGTGATAAAACATTTACCTCATTTTTTAGTATCTCCTTTTGATTTGCACAAAAGGACTCCTTATTATGGATTTTTGACCAATGTGTTGTCTATAGGAGAAAGTTAGGGATTATATGATATTATTTTAGGATAATTATGAAATGATTAGGGGCTTGTGAAGTGTGAGTAAGTGGGTAGATGTGTTGGTCGTTTATAAGAGGGAGGAGTGGCACTTTAAGAATGTCTTGAAATAATATTTTTTTTATAAATTGATTATCAAATTACAGTAATTATAAAGTGATATATTTCAAGGATAATATGGGTATGGGTCAAAATTCACTCCACAAAAATGTTTTAAACATGTTTTGGTAACAAATATGACATTATCATTTGGCTTAAACCCTTAGTTAAATAAATTATCTCTTACCATCTCTTCTTGTATTTTTACACTATATGGTCAATATATTTACTATAATATTACAAGAGAACCTAAACTCTATAATTAATGAAAAATTTATCATTATCTAAGTCAATTGGATATATCATAGAAATTTATGACAATGAAATAATTTAATAAATTATTTTTATTTTAAAACTCATTTTTGTATATTTCGACATTATTTTTTAATTGATTTTTTAAGCAATAAAAAAATGACTGATTCAAAAAAACTACACCAACTCCAAAAAAATGAAATAATAATCCAAAAAAATCATGGATGGAATAAAAAGTTTTAAGTATCATTTATTTCAATATATATAATATTATTTATTTCAATCTTTCATTAATATGGTAATCACTACATCATCATTGTTTCATAAATAAAATTATATATTTAATGTCTTAATTTTATAAATAAAATACCATTATGTAGGAATATTTTTAGATTTATAATTAATATTTATCGTCAAATATATCAGTTATATAACCTTACCTTAAATTTTATAAGTAAAATGGTACATGTTTATGTTATATTTCCCTTTACTTTAAATTATTTATTATGACATGTAATTTTCACAATAAAGTGGCAGCCAAATACAAAAACATCTGCCTATGGATTTATTGGTCACTCACGACTCATCCAATAAGATTATTACATTTTTTATGGTAGTTTTATATTATTATAATATTATTTTTACACTTATTTACCTAATTTATCCTTTAACCATGGTAAATAAAATAATTACTAAGTCACTATTCATAATGCCCAATAATAAAAGTTGCATATTTATACAATTTGGACCTTATGATTCCAAATATGGAATCAATTTTTCCATATTAAATACATTGAAGTTTCATTAATTAATTTAACATTAATTCTTGTTGTCAATACTAGGAAGTATGTTTTTAAGAAATAAGAACTATCTAAAGATTGACATGTGTTTATATCCAATCTAAAAGTGAAATTGCTTTCAATGACAAAAATTAAATTATGTGAAAAAAATAATCCAATTTCACTTTAAAAACAAGATAAAATGATAATCTAACTATATAAATAAATTTGATGAAAATGATATTTTGAATTAAAAATCAGTAGTTTTCACTATTCATTAAAAAATTAATTTTATCAGAAAAATGCCAACATTTCAACCAAGGTAAATTTCGATGTCCCTTTTGAAGGTAATAATTTTATAATGTTAAATAGAACTTATATAATCATCAAAAACAAGAATTAAGAAGGGTTATACATCAAATTGGGTTAAAATTGTATTTTTTGGTAAAATACATCCTTTATCCGAATAAATTAATTTGTTCTTATATCATATCTAGAAAACATATAAGTTGAATTTAAAACATTAAATTGAATATATAACATATATATTTGACTAATAAAATCCATAAAGAGTGATTTTATTATTTTATAGAGTCACGTATTTTCATTTAAATATTTTTTCTAGAATAAAGATAATATTATTCATACCCTCCATAATAATGAAGAGGTTATAATATTTAGTGAACATTATACTCGGCCCTTCATGTAATTAATTCTATCAAAAGAACATGAATTTTTTTATAACACAAGACTAGAATATTGTTGTGTATACTGCAAGCAAATACAGTGTTGTATATAGCACAAGATATTCAATGTGTAGCGTACAACACCATACATAAATGAAATTAAAACGAATCTATCTCATAAAATATAGGGGTGTTAAAATCATGGAATCACCAATGTCATATGAAGTATATATCATTGTTACAATATATTTATGGAATCGAGTCCATATCCCATTTAAAATGTCATATTATCATCCACAACCATCCCACCAATATATATCATACTAATGGTTTACACAGCTCAGTAGAAATGCACTAGTTTTGAAGGAATTCTCGCCAAATTCACTGTTATCCAATATGGAATTTGGTATTATAATCACAAACATTTTCAATACCTAAGATAACTATTTACTTGTCTAAAAGTCATCCATATTTAGATTGGAATATTGGAATAAATTATAATGTCCTCTAATTTCATTCATTTGGATTCTTCTATTGTAAGGTCTATGTGACTAATAGAATATATTTACAACCATGATCTCAAAGATTAGCAGTCTTAGAATTAATCTAACAATCTAGGTTCAATAATAGACCATGGAAATTCTATTCTTTATAAAGGAATTGTAAAATAATTTAATTTAACTATAATTTCAATCACACAGGAGTGGAACGAAAATATCCTAAATTCACATAAATAGAATTAATAATCATCATAGAAAAAATTCATGGACCACCAACCTCATACAGATTCATTACCTTTTAATAAAATTCCATATCATTACCTTTTAATAAAACTCCATGAAAACCAACATCATTATATACCTTTTCAATAGTCACATCAACAATTGAGACCTTATCTAATTCCATATAACAAAAATAATTAATTTTATCCACTCATATTTAATTAATAAATACATTAGAAATGGATATAATCTGATAATACCCAAAGGTTCACATGTTTGAATCAATATGATGACCAACTAAACAAAAATGGAATAAGTTGTTTTCCTTAAAGTGATTCAGGAAAAATCAATAACTTTTAGCACCCATTCAATCAGTATTTATTTAGAATTTCATAAACACTTAGAAAACATAAATTGGTTATATACTATTTTCTAATATGAGTGAAATGAAATTTAATCATCCTTTTAATATACCATATACAAATTTATACCAAAATCCGCAAGAAATTGAGATAATTACACCATGATCAGTTGAATATTAACTCAAAACCATATACTGGAGAACAAAAATATGGCTGCCGTAAAAGGGGAAGATCATGAAGGAGTAAATAGAGGAAACCTAAAAAAAATTATTATTTTAGTATTTATTAATTTAATTAGAATGATCATTTAATATATTATGATATATTAAATGTTGAATTAAATTGAGTAATAATTTTTCAAAAAAAATATGACAAATATATATATATATATATATATATTGATAAAAAATTATCACTTGTTGTTAAATGTTATGAAATTATGATAATATAACATAATGTTTCAAGGTTTCATATTATATAAAAGAGGTTTTCATTATATATTTTATTCTAATATAAAATATGAATTCATGAATGTTATAAATTTAAATTTATTAAATGACCATAATTTTTTATTTTATCAGGTCAATATTATATTTTAAATAATGTTTGGTATATTGTAGAACTATTTTACTTTTAACCTAATAGTTAAAAATATAGACTTTTCCAATACAGTCACTTTTATAAAATTATCATGATTTAATAATGACTTAAATGTTATTGGATCTAATTATATAGAAATAATATATAAATAAAATTTAATATAATGAATTTAAAAAAAATCAAATTAGAAAAATAAATTTTTCATTTTATAAATTGTAAATATGTTTTTATTGAAATAGAAACTAATTTTGGTATATTTATTTTAATCAAATATTCAAAAGATTAATTTTTGTTTTAAATTTTATTGAAATTAAAATTATTATTATATTATTAAAAAATTTATAATTAATTTCATAGGTAACAACATTCTAAATAATTATGGTATTAAATCACATTCATTCCTAAAGGGTAATTTTTTAAAAAACTATTTTCCATTACATTTCAAATATGTATTTTGAAATTAGTTCTTACAAATTATTAAAATTAATTATTTTCAAATGTACATAATATTGTGGAACATAATTTTTTAATTTGGTATGTAATTTAAATCAAATTTTTTAATAATTAATCTTCCCCATGGTAAATTATTTTACATCATGATAAAGGTTAAACATTTTAATTTGGAGTCGAAACAATATATTATGATGGAAATAACTATAAAGCATGTATTTATTTGAGTTTTTTATTTTATTTTGAAGATTACTTATCAAATATTTTCAATTGGTATATATTTTATACACCTTCCTAGAGAAATTAATTTATTATAATCTAAACTTATTAATATTTACAAGGGTTCTACACCTCTCACTTATAAAATTGAACTTCATCTCCGCACTACATTACGTATATTGAGATCCTTAAGTAAACTAGTATTTGAATAAATCAATAAAAAATATTTTACTTATTTTATAGAGGCCCTAGTCTCACCAGAAGACCAATAATAGGACGTTAATATGTAATCCAAAAGAAGATAACCAAGGAGGTGGTATACGTCCTAACCAGATTCTTTAAATATTATTTCAACATATATATTAATAAAATTTATTATAGCTATAATATTATAATTATATCAATATAATTTATATAATAATTATTTTATGTGAATGGAACAACTATTGTTACCTCCTTCAATATTTTTAAAAATATAAATGTTGATCACATGTAATTGCAGGGGAGTGGCTCCATGAAGTGATGTAATTTAGTTTTCATCACCAACTCACCTGACTAGTTATAAGGATGAATTTAATGAATATATATGATATTTAAAATATAATTATGATTTCATAAATTTAAATTGTTATCCAATTTCATTACCTATAATCCATTTAAAAATTAAAAGTTTTCCCAAGAGAATGTTCGAACTACAACCACGATGAATTATATAATATTTTTTTCATTTCCCCCTAAAATTACTAGTTATAAAAATTAATTTTATAAATAAAAATGATACTTATTAAATTATTCTAATTATTTTTTTGGATTAATTGATATTATTTATTTATCTTAATCAATATAATAAAATAATAGATTTCTCGTGTGTATGTGAAGACCACCACCTATATGAACTAAACATCTCAGTTTTCTTCACCACCTTTCATTGATGATTTTAAAAGTTTATATAATTATTAAAAATGATAATTGAATCAATTTTAAGATTATTTAGATGATGGAACCCCTACCCATTTGAACATGTTATACACACCAAAGCTGTTTTAGATCGCACAACCCCAAAATATGTGATGCAAACATAACTGATAAAGAACATATAAAAAATATGTTGACAAACAAAATAAAATATATAAATAAAAAAAATATGTGAAATTTAATATAGAACAAAAATAATTAATAAAACTTCATTATTTATGAAAATATAATATTTTTGTTGTGATTTGTGACATGAGGTAATATATTATTTCATTAAAAGAATAATTTTTTTGTGTTTATCACCAGGAATTCTTTTCCCATAATTACTTTTACAACCCCCGAAATTATATATAGTTTTTTTATTCAGAATATATATGTGTTTCATATTTTGTTAATACAGATAATTATAACAAACATCACCTTATATTTAATTTTTAACATAATATGTTTATAATATTAACTTTATGATAGAAATATAACATATGAAGTAACATATATATATATTTATATATTTATACCATTCTTTAAAAATAAAGTTTTAAAAACAATTTTGGTTTTATTTTAAGAACATATATATATAAGTAAATTTTCTTGAATTTTAATCATTGACACATAATCTCTTTCATTCCATAAATATAATTTTCTTATTTAGAAAAGTGTCACCATATAGGTTTGTTCTTATTAATATTCATCCAAAATCCATTTATTGAATTTTTATACTTCTGAACTAGATTTTAAAGGACATACAATACTTTATGAACATCCAAAATAATTTAATCTGTTATTATTTTATTTATTATGATATATACTTCTGTTATAATTTGATAAAGGTATATAATATCTCCTTATTTCTAATTTGTTTTATAGTTTTTATGCTTTTCTGTGGTTTCCATTATTCTTTTTTCACACAAATTCACAAAATACATAGGATTTTTTATTTAATAGGCAGGACTATAATTATATAACACTCCAATGTATTGAGTAATTTTTTCATCTCAAGATATATCATGAATGTTTCCTAAGTACTACGAATAAGCATGATATGTTATATTATTATTTGGATCTAAATTATATGTCCCCCAAATGGATTGGCTAACATTTTCTTCTCATTAGATACCATATGTATCAAATTAGGGAGTGAATCAAATCCACTATAACATTTTTCCACTATGTAATGATGGTATTCAGAGTGAACATAGACTAATGATAATGATGTTGTTCTTTATGTTATTTATAAATTACTATGATTAAATGAACATATTATATAATTTAATTATCGATTATTCCCATTCTTTTAATAATTTTTTTATTTTGTCTTTTATATCTAAAATCACATGTTTTAACATGATCTAATATTTATTCCCATTCTAATGTATAATTAATATACCAAGAGTAAAATAAATATAATCTTGTATTTTTTATCATAAAACAAATATATATAGAATTGGATCCTACATGATAAGTCACAATTAGTTATCCCATAAAATTTGAAAAAAATTCCCTTTTCTAAAGGAATTTAAAAATTATAAAATCCCTAAATAATGGGAATTATATCTTTAAGGAGGAAACATGGATTTTATTTGTTAGTATAATATGATACAATTCATAGAATAAAACTGGTTTATGTATTAGGTGGATATATTCATATAAATTATTAATTATCAATTTTCCTTTAAATGATTCCATGGTTCCTCATTGAAGATATAATTCCCATTATTTTGGGATTTTATAATTTTTAAATTCCTTTAGAAAAGGGAATTTTTTTCAAATTTTATGGGATATCTAATTGTGACTTATCATATAGGATCCAATTCTATATATATTTGTTTTATGATAAAAAATACAAGATTATATTTATTTTACTCTTGATATATTAATTATACATTAATATGATGGATATTGGATTATATATAAACCTTTAATCCATTGGGTAATAATATATTATCCATTGGATATGTGTTGGAATTAACCATGATCTTTATTCCATTATAAGTTTAATTTTAAGGGATATTGTAAGGATAATTTCCCAATATTCCAATTGTTTTTTCATTATAGTCTATTATTTTTATTTAAAATATTTTATTTCACACTTTATTATAATGATCTTATAATTATTTTAATGTTTATGGCCTTTTTAAATGTGAAATTTCTGTTTGTATGAAAAACATTTTTTGGGTTATTATGTTTTCTCATGAATCAACTATGTTTATGATTATCTCTTCATGCATGGAAAATAACATATTATTAAATAATTTAGCAAATAAATTTGATATCATTATTATGGATTTTATTTTTTCAGTATAAAGTAAAATTTTATAAACACCTAAACTACCATATGTATTCTCATGTTTTCTAAATCAACTACCCAATTTCATATATTTTAAATATCCCATTCTAAAATTTTATTTCTTTTCCCACATTTTAAAATTATTTCATATGTTCCTAATGAAATATAATAATTATAGAATTTAACTGGTGACATTTAGTTAATGAATCAAATATTATCATTAATTCAATAAGAGTTTCAAGCTAGCAACTTGTTTTTATGGAACGATATATACATGATGTTGATATTTCCATCTTGTTAATTTAATAAAAATTTAAACTTAAATGTTCTTAGGAACGTTAAAATTTAATTGAGTTCCATTAAAATAAAAATTAAAGGGTATTTAGGTTACATGTTATTATAATTGGTATCAAATCCAAGATATAACAATATTTATATTAGCTTAGGTTCTATGAGGTCAGATTTAACGTCCCAAACTTTTATTAATGGAAATTCCTCTTGATCTAATTAAATGTCACATTAAGTAAAATGGTTATAAAGTATTCCCTTCCTTGGTTTAATGTTCTTGAATTTCAAAACACCATTATTAATTGATACCATTGCTAATATAGCCACTGAATAGTGATCACATGATTAATATAAATATTGGGCTTTAATAAATACAAATTACTCAGAAAAAGGAAGCGATGGGCTCATCCAATAGACTTTCCCTGTAAGAATCCCATTTGTCAGAGCTCGGAAAGGAGGTGGCGTTATTGGGATTCTCTCTTGACCACACCCAAGCCAAGCTTCAACACACAAAGCTTGAACGGAATCACCTACGGGATAAGTGGAAGCTGATAGAGATTACCACCCGAGGGATGTTATCCAAGACACCCTTAGAGTCTATCATCATCGCACACCAAACCCTTTAGTCGTATGCGGTTGTTATAGGAGGTTATGTAACAATACCTTAGAACTATGAATATCCGAAATTTTTTGTATATAATAAAGAATATACATTCATTTTCTTATAGTTACATTGTAAATAGTTTTTGAAGCACAAATAGTATTTTTAGTTAATATTCAATTAAGAAATCTATTTTGATGAATTAATGGATTTTTGAATTAAATATTATTTTAATTAATTATTATTAATAAATTACTTTTTATATAATATAAATGACTGTATAATTATTATGAATATGATTTTGATTTCTATTAATGTTGGGAATCTATTTTTTTTTGATAACCCATTAATTTTCGATAAATGACGGTTTATTATTTTAAAAGTAAAAATTAAAATATTTTAAAATAAATTATAAAATGAATATTATTTTTGGAATGAGGAAGTCGAAATTATCCAATGGTGAATTTTTCATAATTTTCTGAGACATTCGAATTTTGCGGTAAAAATTAAATACCGTTTAAATATATAATGTGTTTTATTAAAAAATAATGACCCAATAATGATATAATAAAATAATATATACTTTATTTTCATACAATATTTGTTTTACCCTTAAAATAATGTAAATTTATTATTTTTTATTTATTTTACAATGCATTAGTGGACCCTTCAATAGTTATAAAACATTTAACCTTTTTAAATTGATTTCCTTGAGACTGTGACTCCCCTCTACCCAAGAAAACCAATTATTTTATTATGTTCATCAAATTTACTTATAAAATATTGTTTTCCACTCCACCTTTGTAAAAAACAATGGGAAAATCCATTGTCTAGTTTGTGGTTTGTATTAGTTTAATGTGTGGTGACCCAAACCTAAATAATAAATAATTCTCTCTCATTTCCAATATAAACACAATTAAGATCCCACATACCATTCCATAAAATCCTTTGTATCTCGACCAACCCCTTCCAGCCTCTCACTAGAATCATCCCAAGTCACCCCATACTCTAAAGAAGCCTCTCTAAAGACCCTCACAAGCCTTTTGGATCACACTTCCAAGTAAGGAATTCCTTCATTTTTCATTTATTCCAAGTTTCACAATATTTTTATCCCCTTTTATTTTCAATTATAAATGTTTGGGTATGATTTATCACCTCCCCTATATATTCCTCTTTATTTTTGAATGATCAGAGACCCATATTTCTCTCATTTATGCCTTCCATGTATACTTGTTACCATGCCGAAATTGCATAAGGAATTTCTCTATCCTCATTTACATTCAAGAAAATATTTTGTATTATGAATCTGAATTACATTACATATGTTGGGACATGTATATATATGACAAAATTACTTTCCATTTATTGTAAATATGATGAGACACTCCTTTTTCTCTCATCATCCATTTCTATGAAGTCTCATGTCACGCTGTTATGCTGCACAAATTGTACCGCAATTTTTGTAGCCAAAATCATTTTGTAGTGAATACCAAGCTCATTTCCCTATCAAGGGTATTAAAATTTATTAAAATTTTCTTATTAATGGAAGATTTTCATATATTAAATCCAAATATCTTTTATCGTGGAATAAATTAGGATATGTAATGAATCCATGTTGTATGATCTTATGACACACTTATGCATTAAATGAAATGTTTAAGAAGGTTGAGCCCTGATAGCACTCCAATTCATTAGGTAAAGATTAGTATCATGAATATTAAAAGGAAATGAGGGTTTAATCATTATAATTCATGTTCAATGAGTTTTTACTCATTCTAATTCATGTAAAATGACGTTTTACTCGTGCTCTATGTGCAATGATCTTTAGCTCTTGCTAATAACATGTCAAGTGTTTTCGCCTCATTTCCATGTTAGGATAATCATGTTATATCATGAATTTATGTTCATGTTTCATTTATACCCCATTGATATGTCTATTTAATTACACTTATTTTATTCTTCAATTTATTTCTTGTTTACTCCCTTACTGGGATTTATAGCTCACCCTTTCCTTATGCATGTCCTTAGGTTATCCCATACAATGCAAGTACGAAGGAATGAATAGGTCATGTAAAATAAGGTTATCAATAAAGATGTTTTGTTAATGTTATAAGTCTTTATGTAATGTTCCTAAGACCCAGATACAGAAGACCTATCGATCTTCTCTCATGTATCAAGTGAATATTTTATGTAATAAATCATGTTTAAGTGTGTAATAAAAAGTTGGGTTGATATAGTTCGTATAACGGATAGGTTTAGTTATTATTGGGATTGGGATTAGGAAAACCTAGTGAAGCCTTAGAGATGAGAATATGTATATTAAAACCATCCCTATGTTTTGGTGAGTATTTATTATGTTCTTTAATAAGGAAATACATACTAGTTTTCATATGAGTAGGTAGATGCGGCTCTGGCACAGATGTAGCAAGGAGTGAAAACTCCAACAAGGAGTTTCAGGATTTACCCGAGGTATCCTAGTACCCAACAATAGGCCTTTCTTCACTCTTCGTTACACCACTCTCATGGGATATTCTTTTCTAAATTCAAAATCGTAGTATGGACTATTAATAAGGGAATAAAAACCCCCTTTGAATATATGTTGGCAAGTAGATCATGGATAACATACATTGAATCCTATAGATTAATATGTTATGAAAATAAAAAAAAATTATAAGTCATCTATTTTTGTCCTTGGTTTACCCTTTATTTGTTACCCCTAAATTTCCTTTTATTCTATCCAATGATCGGTAATAGGAGGACTCGAGCTAACAACTGATTCGAAGATCAATGTGATGATTGTTCTAATGAAATTCCAAATAAAATGGGAGATAGAATCGCGAACATTGTCACGATACTCTCTCAGATAAATCATTCTTTGAATAGAAACACGGGTCAAGAGGAATGTTCAACCCCCCTAAGAAAGAAAAAGCTGCAATCAAGAGCTTTAGGAGAAAAATGCCTCCAAAATTTAATAGATCATCTGATCAATCAATTACCGAACAATGGATCAACTCCATTGAAAAGATATTTTTGATCCATTAATGTTCCAAACAAGAGAAGGTATTTCTGGCTGCTTATCGCATGGATAGTGAAGATGATAAATGGTGGATATTGATCAAAGATACAAAGCCTGAGTAGGAGATTGAGGCATTGGAATGGAAGGATTTCTGGAAGATTTTTTTTTGATAAATATATTCCGTGCACCCTCTGACTTAAGATGGGAAGGGACTTCCTTTACCTCAAGAAAATAGGTGATGAAAAAGGTGCAGAAAGAATCACCCCAGAAATTTCCTGAAGGGGACTAGGAAATGCTTTAGGTGTGGAAGATAAGGGAACCTAGCCTTTAATTGCTGACTAGATAAACCTTTATCTCTGACAGATAAAGGGAATGATCTGTTCAAACCTCAACACGTTTTTCATTGCTTCAACAGCAAATAACTAGGGCACTGTGCAAATCAGTTCCCTAATACATGGGTTATCGGAGGAAACCAACAACGTTTATGGAAGCAAGGGTGAGCTTATTATATCCCTACTTCCGAAATGACCCTCGTCAATGAAGTGGTGACATGTACACTATCTATTCATTCATGAATACTGAACATATTTTTTTATTCAGGTTTTATTCATTATTTTATATCCCAAAAGTTTAGTAGAATAATCCCAACACTAGCACAAGTCATGGATGTAATGATGTCGGTGAGTACGGAATATAGGGAAATCATTACATCCCTTGAATATAACTCCTCCCCTGTCATAATCTATCGATTCAACATTTTGGTGAACCTCATCATACTCCCTCTGGTCAAATTTGATACAATTCTCAGCATGGATTTACTTTCCTTATATAGATCCAACATAAATAGATGTGAGTGGGAAATCACCCTCTATGTGGTGAATCGACCCCCAATTCTGAACAATTTCAAAGAGGAAGATGAATCATCATTAGCACAATCATCTCAAAAATTGATATTACTTCCATATGAGCACATGTATTTGGCTCAGATAGTTGATTCTAAGGAATTAACCTCCCTTGAAAACATGCCAATTGTGAGGGACTCTGCTGAAGTGTTTCCTCATGATTTTATGGCCTTCCTCCTAGAAGATTTGTAGAATTCAAAATTGACCATATACCTGGGGTGTTTCCAATATCTAAGACACTGTATAGAATGAATATTATGGATCTTGAGAAGATGAATAAATAACTACAAGAAAATATGGATAACGTGTTTATACACCTAAGTGCTTCACCATGGGGTGCACCAGTCTTCTTGGTCAAGAAGAAGGATGGGTCAATGCGCCTTTGCATCGATTATCACGATCTCAACAAAATCACAATAAAGAACAAGTATCATATTTCATGAATTTATGACATGTTCTATTTTCTATGTGGGGAACAATACTTCCCCATGGTAGATTTGCGGTCGAGATATTACCAAGTTAGGGTGAAGAAGGGGGATATCCCCAAGACTGCATTTTGTACAAGGTACGAGCACTATGAATTAATAGTAATGATTTTTGGACTCACTAATGCTCCAGAAATATTCATGAACATGATGAATATAGTATTTATATATTTCCATGACAAATTTTTGAAATACATTATAGACGATATTCTAATATCCTCTAGAACCCGGGAGGATCCTGGGGAGAATCTAAGAACTGTACTAGAGACCTTGTGAAAGGAGATTCTATATCTAAAGTATAGAAACTGTGAGTTTTGGTTGAAGGAGGTCTCATTATTGAGCCAAATCATCACAAGCAATAGGATATCTATGGATCCCTCCAAGACAACTGCAATAGACGGGTGGCCGAGGCCAACATTTGTAATAGATATTTGTATCTTCCTAGGGCTATCTGGATAATATCTCTGATTTGTAAGATATTTATCATGGGTTAGAAACTATTTCACCAAGATAAATCGTAAGGGAGTAATGATTTCTAGGAGTGCTGAAGACAAAGAGAGATTCTAGGAGTTGAAAAAGAGACTTATCATTGCTCCCGTGCAAACACTACCAACAAGTAGAGAACATTTTGTTCTATTTAGTGATGCTTTGAAGAAGTTCATGGGATGTGTGTTGATGTAAAATGAAAAATTCATTTCCTATGATTCATGGAAATTGAATGTTCATTAGAAAAACTATCCAACTCATGAACTGGAGTTGGCCATAGTGATCTTTCCTTTGAAATTTTGTGGCATTACATTTTTGGGGAGAAGTGTGAAATATATATAGACCACAAAAGCCTCAAGTATATATTCAAACAAAATGAGTTGAACATGTGCCAACTAAGATGGTTAGAGCTGATCAAATACTATGACTGATCAATCCATTACCACCCAGGGAAAGAGAAAAAGGTCACAGACGCTCCAAATAGAAAAGATCCAACAATTCAATCATTAATGAGAAGTGAAAAGGATCAAGTATTCATTGATTTGATTAGGATGTACTGGAGAATCATGAAGAAGGGACCATCATCAATCCTTTCAAAAATTATTGCTCAACTGTATCATTTGGAAAGGTTAAAGGATTATCAAAAGGATGATGTGAGAATATAGAAGAAAGACCAAACTATTAGAAAAGGGAAGTCCTCATAGTTCAATGTTAATTAAGAAGTAATTCATATTTTTAGGAAAAGACTAAGTGTTCCATCAAATCTGGAGGTGAAGAATGAACTTTTGGATGATGCACATTGATAAAATTTCTCTCCCAGAAAAAAAAATTATACATCTAGATCTCTTAGAGCATTATTGGTGGGATAACATGAATAAGGATATCCCTAAGTATACATCATAGTGACTGGTATGTCAGCAAGTGAAGGATGAGAGGCGGAAGTCTAAGGGTATGAAACAACCATTACACATAACAGAATGGAAATAGGAGAACATCACTATAGACTTTATCACTGGACTTCCGAGGACTTTTAATGGAAACAATTCTATATGGGTTGTTGTGGATTGTCTTAAAAAGACTACACACTTCATTACAATTCGGGAGGATATCTCATTGGATCAATTGGCACGGATATACATCAGAGACGTGGTAAGTCTACATGGATAACCACAATCGATTATATCTGATCGAGATCAAAGATTAACCTCTATGTTTTGGAAGAGTCTTTAACGTGCAATGGATACTGAGATGAACTTCTGTACAAATTATCATCCTCAAACTGATGGCCAATTTGAGAGAACTATCCAAATGCTTGATGAAATGTTGAGAACATGCTCAATAGACTTCAAAGGAGGATGAGATAAAAAAATCCACTTATTGATTTCGAATACAACAGTAGCTTCCACTCAAGTATCAAAATGGCTCCTTATGAATCCATGTATGGGAAGAGGTTCAGAACACCGACATGTTGAGATAATGTTGGGGAGAGAAATCTCAGAGTCGATAAAATAGCTATGTTGATAATCATTGATGAGACCTATAGATTGATTTCAGAGACATGGTATTCCCCCGCATATCACTGTGGAAGAGAGTTATGAGATTTGGGATGAAAAGGATGATTATTCCAAGGTACATCATCCCTTTTGAGATCATTGATCACATTGGAGAAGTGGCACATCGACTAGAAGTCCCACCAATCCTATCTCAATTACATGATGTATTCCATGTATTGCTCTTGAGAAAGTACAAAATTGACCCATCGCATGTACTCAATCCAAATGTGGAACCATTGGATAATGACCTCTCATATGTACAGAATCCAGTGAATATTATAGATCTTAGAGAAAATTTCCAATGAAATAAGATAATTCCATTTGTCAATGTTTTGTGGCGAGACCAAAAGTTTGAAGAAGAAACATAGGAATTGAAGGAAGTGATGAAGCAGAGTTACCCGAATCTATTTTAGTGTGGGAAAAGAAAATGTTGAGGGAAAAATTTCTTAAGGGGGGAGATGGTAATGACACAAACATTTGTTAATGGAAATTCCTCTAAATATAATTAAATGTATCTTTAAGTAAAATGGTTATTAAACATGCACATCCATGATTTTATATTTTTGGATTTCAAAATACCGTTATGAATTGTTATAGTTTCTAATATTATCGTTCAACAATGATCACATGACTAGAATAATTATAGGTCATTAAAAATCCAATTTACTCAGACAAAGGATGTGATGGCCTCATACAGTAGACTTTCCCCGTATGAAGCCCATTTGTTAGAGCTTGGAAAAGAGGGGGCGTCATTGGGCATCTCTCTTGACCAATCCCAAGTTGAGCTTCCACATGTAAAGCTTGAACATAACCGCCTACAAGAGAAGTGGAAGTTGATTGAGATTACCACACAAGTGACGTTATCCAAGCCACCCAAAGAGTCTGTCACCATCACAAAACTTACCCTTCGGTCGTATGTGAGTGTCATAAGGGGTTATGTATCAAGACCTTACCACAATATATATGTTCATTATTTTTGTATATAATAAATAATATACATTCATTTTATTATTGTTACATTGTAAATAGTTTTTAAAGAAAAAATACTATTTATAGTGAATATTCAATTACTAAAACTATTTTGATGAATTAATAGATTTTTTAATTAAATAACATTTTTAACTAAATATAATTACAAAATTACTTTTTATATAAAATAATAGATAATATAATTATTATGAATATGATTCTGATTTATATTAAGGTTTGAATGCTATTTTTTTCAAAAACTATGAATTTTGGATAAATACCCGTTTTTATTTTAAAATTAAAAATTCATATATTTAAAAAATTATTTAGATAAAATGAATATTATTTTTGGAATGAGGATTTCAAAATTATTTAATTGTGAATTTTTCATAATTTTCTGAGACAACCAAATTTTTTGGAAAAAATTACATACCATTTATATATATAATGTGTTTTAGAAAATCATAATGACACAATATTGATTTAATAAAATACTATAAACATTATGTTCGTCCAATATATGTTTTAACATAAAAATAATTTTATTTTAGTTTTTTGATATATTTTACAATTCTTTAGTGGACCTTTCAGAACTTTTAAAACATTTTACCTTTTTAAATTGATTTGCTTGATAGTGTGACTCACCTCCACATAAGAAACCATATTTTTTTAAGAACTATTCAATTTTACATATAAAATATTGATTTCTACTCCCCCTTTGGAAAACCCCATGGGCAAAAACCATGGACTCGTTTGTGGTTTGGATTAGTTTAATGTGTGGTGACCCAAACCTAAATAATAAAACATTCCCTCTCCTTTCCCATATAAACCCTCCCATGATCCCAATTACTATTCACTCAAAGCCACTGGAGCTCGACCAACTCCTTCCCCCTCTCTCTAGAATCCTCTCTCAAACCCCTCCCAAGCCTTTGGGATCACACATCCATGTAAGGGATTCCATCCTTTCTCATTTTATACAAATTTCATAATATTGTTATGACCTTTTATTTTCAATTATAAATATTGGGGTATGATTTCACACCTCCCCTATATTGTCCTATTTATTTTTGAATGGTGAGATACCCATTTCTCTCTCATCAGTTCCTTCCATGTATAACCATTACCATGCTGAAATTTTGTAAGAAATTTTTCTCTCCTCATTTACATTCAAGTAATTATTTTGTATTGTGGTTTTAAATTCCATTACATATGTTGTGACATGTATCTATATGACCCCCTTACTATAAATTTCATGTAAATATTAGGAAACACACATTTATATCTCATAAACTATTTTTATGAAGTCTTATGTCACACCTTTATGCTTCCAAAATTACACCGCAATTTTCCAAGCAAAAATCATTTTGTAGTGAATACCACGCCCATTTCACTATCAAGGGTATTCACCTTTCTTCACATTTACTTATTTATGTAAGAGTTTTATGTATTAATTCCACATTTCCTTTATTGTGGAAAAAATTATGATTTTTAATGAATTCATGTTGTATGGTCTTGTGGCACTCTTATGCATGAAATGAAATTTTTAAGAAGGGTGTGCCCTCATAACGCAACAATGCATTGGGTAAAAAATAGTATCATTGTACATCAAGTGGAATGGGGATTACTCATTCTAATTCAAGGGAAATTAGGGTTTACTCAGGCTAATTCATGTTCAATGAGGGTTTACTCATGCTTCATGTCTAATGAGCCTTGGATAATGATAATACCATGTTAAGTGTTATCGCAAAATTTCCATGTTATGATAATATGTTATATCATGCCTTTATGTTCATGTTTCTTTTATAGTCCATTCATTTATCTATTTCATAACATGTGTTGTATTCTTTATTTTATGAAATTTTTACTCCCTTACTGTGCTTTATAGCTCATCTTTTTCTTATGTATGTCCTCAGGTTATCCCATACAATGCTAAGTATGAGGGAATATAGTGGTCATGTAAAAAATATTTTCAATTAAGATATTGGGTTTTATGTTCTAAGTCATTATGTAATATTACTAATCTAAAAATACTCTAGTCCTCTAAATCATCAATCTTGTATCAAGTGATGATTTTTTTTAATAAATCATGTTTATGTGTGTAATAAAAAGAAGGGTTGTTATATCAGATGAATTATATTTAGTATCAAATAATGGTTTTATATAACATTATTTGTTTGGGTGTTTATTATAAAACACACATATGGGATTCTAATCTAATTAATATATTGTTATAATAAAAATTTGGAGGCTTTTCATGTTTCTCAATCAATTATTTATCTAAGATTGAATGGGTTTCAAAAGATTAAAAATGATGACTGTGGGAAAAATCTATGTAGAGGACAATGTAATTCCAAATCAATAATATGGATAGTTGAAATTGAAACAGAGTATTTTGTGTGAGTGTAAAATCAATTAATATAGGCTATATATTATTGAACTTTTGGATGAATTATTTTGGGAATATATTTCATGTTTTGAGGTGTACCATACAATAAAGGTTTTCTCTTTCTATTTTTTTATTTTGAATGTTAATCCACCTCATGGTGTTTATTTTTTACAAATTTCGGTGACAAATATGAGATTTGTTTATTGTGTGGAAATAAAATTATGTATATTTTCCATGAGAATTATTTTCATGAATTTTTTCAAATTATAATGCAATATAAATACTCCAAATTGAATAATAATAGAAGATGAATCTGTTACCCCCTATGATGTGAAAGTTACTATAATTTCCATGTATGAAAAATAATTAATTATACAACATGATTGAAAATTAGATAGATTTTATTCAATATTGAATATATTTTTAATGGTATTACTTAATTATTATTTTAATATTATAATGAAATTTTTCAGTGTGTGAAGAAGTAGGATATGAAGCATATTAAATCTTATAAAACATGAGGATATGAGTATATGAATCAACTAATATGGGAATCTAAATGGAGTTATGATAATTCAGTATCTAATAATGATTGAAAAAATTTTATTGTGTCTTATATGTTGTAAAAATCAGCTGATTGAGTGTCTTATCGTGTTCATTAAGTGTTACAAATGTGGGAAATTTGGACATCTAACATGATATTTAAAATAAATTCATAATGGAATGAATAGTAGTGGTGAACAAAATACATACCAATATGACTAGAGAAATTTTGAAATTTTTTAAAAACAATGAAATGGGACATAATGAAAATTTATTCCTTAAGGGGAGATCTCTTGACAGGGATTTAAAAGATCATAAAAAAAGTTTAACAAATACAAATTCTGTTATTTTAGGTGATTAGGAAATAATAAATAACTTATAAAAATGCATATATTTTTTAATGGATAATGCTGTAAACATGATTATATTGAGGGTGATGAATATGAGGATAATAGATTTTTTATAGTAGGATGGATTTACTAGGGAAAATATTATAAAATTTTCATTAATGTTTTATGAATGGAGTTGAATGATTTATTTGGCGATATATATTATTTTTACAGGTATGATGTAGTGGTATTTTATTTAAGGATATATATTTTTAAGAAAGATCATATGATTGAAGGTATAACAAAAATATTTAAATATTAAATTTATTGTATTTAAAGGAAGTTAATGATATTTTTTGGATATGATTTTTGTGGTTTAATATGAATAAATCATTATGGTATATATAAACCTGATGTTTATCATATGATTTACTATGAATGTATTTTTGTGCAGAATGTTATTATATTAAAGATAAATTTTATAAATAAATAAAAACATTTAGTTTTAATACAATATTTGATTTTGAGTTAATTGTGGTTTATTGGGAAAAATAGTCATTATTATTTTGGTAACATACGTTTCATAATATAAATGACCTTATGATTATAATTTATTTAGTAATTAGGTTTTTGAATCTATTTTAGAATAATCGCACCATGTTTTTTTGAAAATTATTATACTATTGTTAATCTAATAGTTTTGATGATATTGGTAAAATTTGGAAATAATTAATAATATATTAGAAATAAATATTGGGTTAACTTTTAGAATCATAAATTATTTTATTTTTGTTTAATGAAATTGAGTCTTGTTTTCTTAATATATTAGTCTATTTCTAAAAATATATGTGTATGAAATGTGTGTTTTTTCTATGCGAATTTTTTAGTGACTAATGTTACTTGTTGATAAATATTTATTTTGGAAGAATTAGTGATGAAATATCTCTAATTTTTAATCTTTCAGTTTGATCAAAAATATTTTTAAAACATTTAGTGTTTATATGTTTCAAAATGATATATGTTAAATATTAGAAAATTTATTTACTTGTGATGATAAATTTCGGTTTTAGTAAATGGATAGATATGGGGTATATATCTTTTCATTCTATTATTGATATTATTATCCATCAAATGTTAATATCATTTCATTATGGATGAATAATACCTCATGGTAATTTATTATTTATAATATGAGATATATAAATGATTGAGAACTGATTGAAATATAACCAATAGAAAAAATGGTTATAAAGAATGAAAATGAAATCATTTAGGTATATTTTATCATATTCTCAATAATGTAGGTAAAATAATTTTATAACTCTATAAAGAGGAATATCAAAATATTATTACTAATATAGATAATATTACTATCACACCACAACCATATTTTTTAATTTTTTTTAATTACCTTTTGCACCATTCTTGAATATTGGTCAAAATGATATATTTTAAAAAAAATCACCATAATCACATGGTTATCCAATAGTTAGTAGAATCTATCCACAACCAATTTGAGTGAGTCTAAAATATTTGTAAAATCCACTGCATGGATTAATGATATTTTACCTAACCATGCACCATTAACATACATGTTACTCCCAAAATTATAATAATGTCACTTGATAGGTGCACTGATTAGCCAATTGTTTTTTGGTACTATGCACAATTTCTATATCTTAAAAAAATGATATTTTAATTTTTTCTTCCTTGTGTATTTTTTTCCGATATTGGAATTATCAACCTCCCCTCCCCATTATCATTTGACATGATAGATAATATCCCTCACACATAGTCTTCTTAATCCCTCTCTATTCAGTATCCAATTTCTTTTTCATATTCATGTGAGATTTCTTATGTTTATGAATTATCCTCCCCCAACTAATTCACATTATTATTATTTGTTCTTATTTTTCTCTCCCATACACCTCTTATTTCCCATGGATGAACCCTATATGGGTTTCTGAATCTGATTTCACTCAAATCTAGCTTTTTGGTGTATGCTATATTTTATTCATGTTTATATAACAAAAAATTGAAACATTAGCCTCTCCTCAGATGATCCATGGTAGGTTTCCTAATTTTTTTGTTTATTAAATTTATTAGAATTATTTGTATCCCCTATTAAATGAATTTTTCATTAAAAATGATACTATTAAATTTATCTACTAGTATCTGGAATGAAAATATTTATTTTTATGACTTATACCATAAAATTATGGTTTTATACTAATTGAAATATTGATAAAAATATGATTTGAAATAATTTTTCGGGATTCATTTACTTGAAATTCTAAATAGCCTACTAAAAATAATTTTGAGATTTTTAAATACTGGTAAGACAATAAATGACAAATAAAAAATGGCATAATTTGTTTGATTTTCTATTTAAATAATTTACCTTAAATTACACATATTGAATTAATATTTTGAAATTTATATTTAATAAAAATATATAGCCTTGGAAATACCATTATGACCAAGATTATTGTACAAATATACCCATGTAAAAATATATATTCTGTTGTGAATGAAAATTCTTATCATAGTGTGAATTTTTGAATCCAGAATGACAAGTATATATATGGATGTGTATCTTTATTTCTGTGAAAGTATATTAGTATAATAATTGAGGGTTACTTTAAAAATATAATTGAATAAAAAAAATTTCATTAAAGTGAGTATTTAAAATTTTTTCACAAACATTATTAAAGACCCTATTGGAACCTTTAAATAAAAATTTAAACATATTTTTGATTTTAATTAAATCCCTTGATGTTATTTTTAAATCCTAAGGGATTGATATTCCAAAAAAAATTATACCTTTGATATTATTGATAATGTTTGGATATGATTAATCCTTTAATTTCATAGTGTTAAATCGTTTTAGCTATATGTATTTGGGATTTTTTGTTCAAATATCATTGGATTCTCAGGTGCTTGGGTAGAAAGACCTAGTTCGATATGGGTCCACTTATTATTCCAAGTGAAGTAAATTTAATTCTCTTTCTATTAGATAGTTATGTCATAATCAATCCATTATTTGAGGGTTTTCACTAATTATTGATGTTTTTTCTAGGTTTCCCCTGTCCTTAGTTACCCTTAAGGTATTTTTCGATGACATATAATTTAGATTATTTTTTATGTGTGATATGCCTATATTTATTATACTCTTCTTATAATATATATTCTATTATTAGTATTTGGGCCCTATATTCGTTTTATTATATATAAATATTATTTTCAGATATGTTAATGGAATATTTCAAATGTTTTTTATGTGTATTTTGTATTAAAAAAATCTGGGAACGAAATTTGTTTACCAGAGTGATAATTTTTATTTAATGAACATATGAATGAAAATTAATTAAATGAGATTGGAATTTATATGATCTAGTTCTAAAACCCTATTTTATTTTTTCCAAACTATTATTATAGGGATACTCTATATAAATCCTTTACTTGGGGTGTTCTTACCTGTAATACCAAATGAGATTAATTTCTCATGTCTATCATTATATTTCTAATTTCAGGACCCAGTTTATTGTTATTCACTCCCATTGGGTATTTAGGTTATATTTAATGGATGGTGACATGTAATGTCACAATTAGGTGTGTCGATGTTTTTATTTATTTTATTTTCTTTATTATTTTATTTCATTGGCTACATAATTATTTTTAAATGTTTCTACATTAAAAAATTAGTTATATCTACGTTAGTCTATGAAGAGACTGGGGGTGGCTAGAGTTTTATTTAACGGCGACTAAGTTTGGCGTGATCATTGGAATTTTATAGTTTTTTGTGTGAGTTTAGTTTTTTTAAACTTCATTCACATAAAAAATTATTATTTTATTTTTAATGGACTCTTAAAATACAGAAGGCTCATGGAATAAATTTACTTATTTGATATTTTTTCATAATCCTTTTTATGGGAAATTAATTTCCCACTATAAAATTTTAATGTCCATAATTATTGACCCCACTCTATGACAATCAATAATGCTCTCTTTTGAATTTTTTTGATGACTATGGAATCTGATGGTGGGAGGGGTTTAGATGGTTTTTAATAAATGGAATCCTCAACATTGTTCTTAACAGGGATTATGTTTTAGAATTCCAATTATTATTTGAAAATTATTGTCCGGACTTGGGGGTTATGTCTAGGAAAATTCTAGTTAGATCTATCATAATTGGACCCCAATGTTTCTATATTGATTCAAACCTTGATCCTTGAGTTATATGAGTTTTTTAATTGTATGATGATTTGGGGATAAAAAGTTGAATGAACTGGTGGTACATGATGAGATCATAGGGCCTAGAAAGCCTTTTGGGGACCATATACATGGTTTTCATGACTCCTAATTTCACTTATACTATTATCACATGGTATACCAAGAAATTAATAAATATTACATAATGAAACTCATACCCTATTTAAATTATATGTTGGAATTGTTCTGTTTTTTTACATTTCCATTATGGTATGTTTTTTTGTTTTGGGAAAAGCGAGGGGTTTATTTTTTTCAAAATAATGACAATAAAATGGTTATGATTTATTTTTAAAACAAGTAATTTTTTTCTTACATTATTTAAAAATAAATTCATTTTATGAATTAATAATGAACGATTTTATTAAATAAGTAACAATTTAATTTTAAGTGGGAGGAATATAATATAATTCTAAAAAATTACAGTTTTTTAATCATGCCTTGATATATCTATATATATATATGTGGGTGTTTCAAAATTTAAAAATAAATTTATAAGTAAATGTTCTGTCCTAAAATTGAATATCGAATTTGTATAATATTTTTTAATGAAGGTAATCTATCTATATCTAATATTAATTTTGATAAATGTTTTATGTAATTTAAAATTTATTTTTATAGAGGGGATTGAGATAAAAGAGGAGATTTCAATACAAAATCCGAATCAGTTTTTCATTTTGAAACCCCTTGAATATGTTTAAATAAAAAAACTAAAATTTTTAAAATTATTTCTAAAATGGAATTTTCATTTTTCAAACATTGGTATATCATTTTCAAAATTATTTATAGTTGGTAAGTGGAGTTCTATTCATGTAATTTAAATTTAGAAATTAATATTGTGGGGATATCTTCTATATTATTTTTAATTGTCCTCTTATAATGATCCAAGTGAATAGGGTGAGTGTTTTACCCCTACAATACCCTTCTCACATTTTCTCAATGTAATCCCATTCAAAATTGGTGTGAGTTTCATATTGTAGAGACATGTATTTTTAGATCCTATAGCAGATAGATCCATTTTAGGGGTTATTTACTATCTTTTTCTTTGGGTAACACTTGATTGATCTGGTCTTTTGATTTTGTTCATTAAATTTTCTCAACATAATGATGATTAACATCAAGATATGTGGTTTTTGTGATTTTTTTTTAATTTAGAATTTTATATGTTTCTATTATGTCCATGTAAACATGTTTTGACGGGTTGAAAAGTGGATTTACTGGGTGTGTTCATGGTTTACCATGATAGGGGTTACCCTAGTGTAGGTCATACACTAGCTTTCCCCTATATTATTCAGATGTCATTAATAGGTTATCTGTCTTCTGGAGAAGATTCCCCATGTTGTTTAATATTCTACCTCTATCCTAAGGCTAGAATTAGATATTAAAATTTTGGAACCTTTTATTTGGGTTGATTTTTAGTCATTCATTTTTTTTTCTCATTATGCTTGCCTCATTTTTTATTGTTTGATGTAATCATTAGTCCAGTGACCCTAGAGATGGTTTCATATTTTTTTTAATCTATATCATGTGGTGTATCTTGTAAATATTTCATATTTGGTGGGGTTATATCCTTTCAATGTGGGGATATCATTTTTTTTAGCTCCTGGGATAGAGTAAATGTCTATAGAATTGATATTTTAGTGTAATTATTTTATAGTGGGGAGACCACCTAGGCGGGTCCATTTAGAGATGAAACATTTTGTTTAGGAACATGTTATGTTATTATTTCCTATCTAATACCATTCATATTATTAATGTATACCATCAATCCTTACTCCCACCATGAGTTATTTATTTTGACCTGTGATCAACCCTCTTTGAGTTTCTCTTTCTGACATGCTTCATTGGTATGATTGTTTCCTTTATATAGATAATGCTTTACATTAGGTTCATCTTGTGGTTTATTAATATGAGGGATTTGGATAAAATTTCTCTATAGAATTTTTGTATTGAGGATGATTTCCTCAATCATTGGTGGAATTTATGGTAGGTATTCATGTTTTTCCTAGTTTTGTTCCTAATTTTAGAGTTGGATCTCATTACTCTTGAATTAACTATTTCATCCAAAGTCATTCATGAGGTATAAGGCACTATGGTGGGGAGAATTATCACACTATGACCTTATTTTATTATTATTTTTAATTATATTTATATAATAACATTCTTTAGTTTTATGATGAATTATATGAATTTTGTTTAAAAAATAATATTTATTATAGTCCCATAGTTAGTGTATGGTTTAGTCAACCACGTCAAAAAACATTGCACATTTTCAAAATCTTATAAAATGTGATTTTAATCCCCCACCCCCTTTATTGTCCAAAAATTCAGACTAATCCCTATCCCCCTAAAATTTGTTTTTCTATACATAGTAGTGTCTCCTTCAGACATATCCTTCCTCTCCCCTTTACCTTTAGTACTTGATTTACTGGTTATCTTCATATGTGATATCCTTTGGTTATGATTTATTCTCCTCTACCTCCCCCTATTCATTGTACCCAGTTCCCTCTCCCGCACGCTGCTTCTTACACTTGAGGAAAAAATAGATATATGTTTACTATGATTTCATGAATATTTTCTTTCCTAGAATGTTTTATTTTCTTTATGGGACTCATGTAATCCATAATCCTGGATTTTTTCTATTTAATCATGATTAAAGGTTGGTTTCCCCTTTTTGTAGGTATTTAAATTTGGGAACAATATATTGACAATTCTATTATCAATTTTTTTGTTAAGAATTAATATAATTTAGTAAATCTATAGTAATTTAAATGGAAAAACATTCTTCAAATGATTTTCAAGTCAATTTAATGGGTTTCCTCTCATTGTTAATTTCTTAAAATTCAATTTTTAATAAAATGGGAAATTTTTTTAATTAAATTACCTATAGACTTTTTTAAATTAATATTGATATTTTTAAATGGAGTTTTGGTTATGGAAGATAATTCAGAAAAGGACCAGTTGGTTTTACATTGAATCTCATGCATTTTCTTAAAATTACAAATATAGAATTAATATTACCATATATATATTTAATATAATGGGTGAGCTGGAAAATTTCATTTACACCATCAATGATTTTAGAAATTTTCATGGGTGAATATATAGGTGTGTGTACTAGCTCTTATGAGAGTGTGTGAATTTCATCAGCAAGAAATAAAGACACACACACAAAAATATATATATTTGTGTGAGAATTTTTATGAATACAATAATTTGGATGTAATTTATAAATCTAAATCAAAACTAATTTATCATTAATGTGAATTTATTGAAAGTGTTCCAAAAAATATTAAATACTTGTTTGGTATTTTTAAATAAGTGGTGAAACCTGTCGATTATTTGATTGAAATGAGTGGATTTTATTTGAATCTAATTTTATTTAATGGGAGAAACGTGATTCTTCATTTTCCTTTGGCTTAAATTGGTCTTGTGTGGTTATTGTAATCCCAATAATTTTCTTTTCCTTTTATATTTTACCATTATATAATTGTGATTGTGGTTCAAAAATCCTTTGAAGTTGGGTTTCTTGGGTTGTAGGGAATTTTATTGGATGATTTACCTTAAACATGATATTCAAAGTGATGTAAAGGAGATTATCTTTTAATTCGACAATTAAACCATAATCATTCCATTAATTTACGGTTTTCTTGAATTAGTGACAATTTTTTCTGGGGTTTCCAAATCCTTAGAGACCCTTTGAGTGTTTTCCCCTGATTTACATTATATATTATTAATTATATGATCTATTTCATAAATTAATCTAAAAGTTTTGTCATTAATATTATTTTATTCATCATTTATATTATATTTTCCATCTTTAAATACAAATTTTATTTTTATATATGTGAAAATCATATTTTAAATGTTTTATAAATATGTGTTTTATAAAAATAATATAGGGTTTGATAATTTTTTTCCAAAGTGATCTTTTTCATTTCATGAAACTATAAAATACTATTTATAAAATGTGAATGGACTTTATATTCCCATGCTAAAAAAACCTACTTTTAACAATGGTTTTTTAGACTATAAAATTAATGATACACTATTTAATGATCTCACGACCCGTCCCCTAGGGCCCGTGCTGTGACTACCCCAAGACCACCTTCCATAGGCCAGGGGCTAGCGACTAGAACTAAAGGCGTAATTCCCTAAAACTGGTAAGGCATTGCCTTTATAACCTGTAAACACAAACAAAAAGATACGAACACGAGTAAACTGTATAATAAAAATATTTCTGCAAGTAAAAGGATCCAAAATACAAGACCAACTGTTAAGGTACAAGTATAACTAAAAATAACACAAGTGAAGAAAAAGAAAGAAAAGCAGCTACTGGGTCGTCCTCCGGGGTTCCTACCTGAAGGGTAGGTACAGATATCCTCCTCAGCACTCCACGTCCATCCGTCTCCTCCACGTACCGACACGCCATATGGTCCACCTCCGAGCACTGTCCTATCCTAGTACTCTCAGCCTCAGTCAGCACTATCTGTCATCTGCAACAAACACAAAAGGTGCGGGCATAGTCTATGCAGGGGTGAGTATAACGATACTCATTAGGGATCCTGAGACCCTCAAGGTCTCCCAAAATCCAACAAGGATAAACCACAAAGTATGAAATCCATTGATAACCTTACTTAGGTATATTCCCATACATATAACTATGTTATCAAGTGATCCTTGTCAATAATGAGGAAAACACAAAAGTACTACCTCGGCTCAACTAGAATTTCATTCACATTATCGAAACCTCACATCCTGGAGAACTCCTGCTCAATCGAGTACAGTAGGCCTGCAACGACACCAAGCGCACTTCCCACTAACCTTGGTTTCCTGAGGTACTCCTCCAGTTGAGTATCATGGTTCTACCACATCACCCGGAGGCACTCCCCACTGTAGGTCTACCATGTCACCAAGTGTGCTCCCCCTCGTATCCTATTGAGGTACTCCTCCGGTCGAGTACCGTGGGTCATCGACGTCACCATGAACAATCCTCGACCGTGGGTCTGCCGTGACACCAAGGTGCTCCCCACTGGGCCAGTAGAGTAACTCTATGTAAAACGGTCAGAAGTCATCAGGTCTCAACCATCTACTCGGTCTTTCGACTACGCTCACTAGTCTCCAGGAGGATCCACTCCATGAGCTTATGGTCAATACTACAACTATCACGAAGTCCCATGAATAAATATCTCATAGGTCTGCCACATCATAGGGGTCTCAACACAACATACAGTGCATCAATTGGACGCACGGTCTCTGAGTTATTAGACTTTTAGTCCCAGGGGCCCGGTTAGATTCGTGCATGATCCAACCTGACTGTATCTCAACAATAACCCAAACTCTAGTGGGGTACACTCAAAGGGACCTTCATGCTACATGATTACCAGCACCACTGACGGTTCGTCAAATGGATGTCTGGTGCCTAAGATATGGCCAAAACAATGTAAAGGGTCATAGTGGGCCAGGGTCCAGTCTGACCGGGTCGGACCGACCCAACCGGACCCAGTCTATGCCGACCCGGTTTGGGTCGACCCGAATGACCCGTTGGGTCTGGAACGACCTATTGGTTGGGCCAGTCAGCCCGGCCTGCTAGGCCCCGCCCAGCAGGGCGCGAGGGTCGGCAGAGAGCCGAGAGGGCGTGGACCATCCGTGAGGGCATGAACCGGCCGCATTCGGCATGAGGGTGGTTCGTCCTGGAGGGCTCTACGAGGGCGGCTCGGCCCAGGGCATGGGGCAGGTTCGTCTTAGTGGGCGCCGCGAGGCCAGTTCGGCTGGGAGGCCACTGCGAGGCCGGTTCTCCTGAGAGGGTGCTGCGAGGATGGTTCGACTGGGAGGGCGCCGCATTGGCGCGGTGGCTTGGGAGACCGGCGGGTGGTGCGATCTGGGGAAGCTCGGAGGCAGGCATGTGGCACAGTCGGTTCGACCGGCTAATGGCGTGGCTGGTTCGTCCGACAGTGGCGCAGCTAGTGGGTAGCGCGGCCGGCAGGCAGTGCGACAGGGAGGCCGGGGCAGCCATGGTGTGGCGCGACCAAGGTGTAGCATGGCCGGGGCATGGGACCGGTTCAGTCGGCGGAGGCACAGTGCAAGTTCGGTCGGAGGCCCGGGTTCCACGGGGGCGGTGCGAGTCGCGGAGGCCATGGGTGGCGGTGTCGTTTCCTTCATTGCCTTCATCATCTCATCACCTTCCTCTATTCCGAAGAACATCCCAAAGAAGAACAATGGAGGGAGTCAAGACATGTTATTTTGGCCTGCACCCTCCGCATTTAGAGTGGTAGCAAGAGGTCTTCAAGAACATAAATAAAGAATGAGAATGGAATATTTTTTAAAAACATCAATTCCCATAATCCCTTGATAATTTCTATTCCCAACCCTGCAAAGGAAAAGGAGGGGAGAACATGGGATTTGTAAATCAAATATAGAATAAACACGTACAATTTACCGCAACAATTTATTCCAATCCCGCAAGGAAAACATCCACAGATCAAATTGATAATAAACTGATCCAGGTTCATTTTTTTTAGAGGGAAGGAAACATGGGAATAAAATCAAACATAATTAAAAACCCTACTTTTTCGATGTTGGTTGACGTTGGCGTGAGAAGGAAGACGTTAATTTGTTGTAGACGAACACGTCCTATGTCAAAGAAATTTCTGAGGAAGAAATTCGAAGTTGTCGACGTTCATTATGGAGGGAGTGTTCTTAGTTGGAGAAGCTTCCTCCCAAGAGATCCACCTCTCCCCAATTCCCCAAATAAACGAGATAGCCAATAATAAAAAGTGTTTCCCCAATTTAATCATAGGAACAAAACAAATTTGATTAAATTAAATTGTCTCAATTAAGTGGTGTGTTGGGAAGATTAATTGTATGTGTGTTGGAACAATTAATATTGAGGAATTCAAGGGGATCCTCCACATTAATGGGGGGGTGAGTGTTTCTCTCAATGAAAAGGGGGTTTAGTCCCAGGTGGTCCCCCCCCACCATAACCACTCATTGGAGGTTATGCTTTGGGTGGTCCCCACCACCATAACCTCTCATGAGAGGTTAAGTTATGGTGGTCCCCACACCTCATCTTCCACATAGTGGTTTAGTTCTGGTGGAACTTACCTCCCAACACCCACATGGGTGTTGCAAATAAAAATAAAAATGTTATACACTTCTAAATTTATTTTTATTCTTACAACGAAAAAACCAAAAAACGAACTTCCACCCTCTACCAACTATTGTCAAGGTGAAAATCTTCTTAAGAGAATACTGACGCTACGAGTTCAACAGTTCCCTCAGATTTTATTTCTGAGCTCCGGTTCAAAAGTTATAAAAACCTGCTCGCACATTTACTGAACGTACCTGAAAAATAGTTCAGAAATTAATTTCAGGAACTCAAGGCCTCAGAACCATGCGCCATCTATTTTCATGGACTCATAAAATTTCCATATATTTAAAAAAAATTACATTGAAATTCCTGGTCTTTACATTCTCCCCACCTCAGCCTTTACATCCCTGTATGCCATAACTCCAAACTAAGGGAACAAGTGAGGGTACCAAGAACGCATCTGAGCCTCCCACTCCCATGTGGTCTCCTGGAGGTTCCCGTACTGCCCGCGAACGCGCACCAGAGGAATCGACCGTCCATGAAGGACCCGCTCTTGTTGATCCTCAATCTCTACTGGAACCTCTGTAAAAGTTGCTCCATCATCGATATCTAGCTAGCCATGTTTGATGATGTGGTAAGGGTCGAGAACATATCTCCTCACCTGGGATACATGGAATACGTCGTGCACTCATTGCAACTGAGGTGGAAGAGCTATGAGGTATGCCACCTTGCCAACTCGGCTGAGGACCTGAAAAGGTCTGATGAACCTCGTAGATAACTTTCTGCCTTGGCCAAATCTCCTCAAACCACATCGAGGTGATACCCGTAGAAAGATTTGGTCGCCATCCTAGAACTCCAGAGGTCTCTATCTCTTGTCGGTATATGACTTTTTCTTACTTTGTGGAGTCTTCATCCGCTCCTGGACAATCTGAACCTTCTTTGTGGTGGCCCACACATTCTCTGATCCCATGAGTGCGGAATCCCATGGGTCAGTCCAACCAAAGGTTGATTTTCATGGTCTCCCATATAACTCCTCAAAAAGTGTCATTAAAATGGTGGAGTGATAGGTGTTGTTATACTCAAACTCCACCAAAGTCAAGTGATCCTCCCAGCTGCGACCAAATTCGAGGACACAAGAACACAACATGTCCTTGAGGGCATGAATGATCCGCTCAGTCTGACCATCCATCTAAGAATGGAAGGTAGTGCTCAAACGAATCTGCGTCCCGAAATCCTCCTACAACCCATTCCATAACCAAGAAGTAAAACATCTATAAAAATTGGAGACAATCGCCATGGGTACTCCATGTCACTGCACAATCTCTTGGATATAGAGGCGTCCCAAGCTATCTACTAAACCCTACTCTCTGATCGGTAGAAAGTTGGCCGATATGGTGTGTCGGTCGATGATCACCCAAAAAAATTCATTTCCCCTAGATGTACATGGAAGTACTATCATACAGTCCATGGATATCCCATCGCACTTTAACTCTGGGACCTCTAATGGCTGGACCAAACCTGCTGGTACCTGATTCTCTACCTTCACTTGCTGACAAGTTAGGCATCGAGAGGCAAACTCTACAACTGATTTCTCCATTCACGACCACCAGTGTTGTCGTCGGAGGTCCCAGTACATCTTCTACTCTCTTGGATGTACCACTATAGTGGATGTGTGTAATTCCCTCAACACTTCCTCCTGAAGTGAAACTAGTACCATGGTACGTCCTCTAAAGAGGATGATGTGCTCACCACCTATAGAAAATCTATCTAGTTCCTACCCTATGGATATCTAGGTACGTTGAGCCTTGCAGTCTACATCCCCACGTTGCGCCTCACTGACTCACTGAAGAAGTGGGGGAGTTACTGTAAGAGACAGAAGAAGAGCTTCTCCATCCCTATCCACAAAGGATATCTTCTAAGCGGTCAACTACTATGTCGCCTCGCCTTGCAGTTGTATACTAGATCTCATACTGAGTGCATCTGTAACAACGTTCCACTTCCCAAGAGAATTTACTATCTCAATGTTATATTCCTATATAAACTCAAGCCAACGTAATTTTCTCAGGTTCAGGTCCTTCTAAGAGAAGATATACCTGAGACTCTTTTGATCAAAGTACATGGTAAAACGTTCGACCATTAGATAGTGCCTCCATATCTTCAAGGTGAAGACCACTGCTACTAACTCCAAGTCATGGGTAGCGTAGTTCTACTCATTCTATCTTTGCTCTCAATAACCATATGCAATCACTGCTCGAACATGCATCAGAACACATCCAATTCCGGTCCCTGATGCGTCATAGTAGACTACGAGCCCAACGCCTTTTTATGGAAGCCTCAATATGGGGCACTAGTTATCCTCTACCTCATCTCCTGAAAGTTCTGCTGGAATCACTACAACCACACAAATGGTTTCCCCTTCCTCGTTAAGGTTGATATTGGTGTTGAAAATCTGGATAAATCTGGCACAAACCTTCGGTAATATCCATCCAAACCTTAGAAACTTCGTACCTCCATCACACTCCTTGGTGGCTCCCAAGAAAGTACCACCTCAATTTTTTTTTGGATCTGCTGCAATTCCAGACACTGAAATGATATGTCCCAGAAAGTGAACCTCTCAGATCTAGAACTGGCACATTGAGAGCTTACCATAAAACTGGTGCTCTTGGAGTGTGTCATGCACTACCCGAAAATGATATTTTGTAACACCTCGAGCTTCCACGGTACACTTCTCTTTTAATAATACAGTAGTGTGTGTTGTAGGTAACTTCGAGTTCTAACACACACCACGACCAATCAAAGTAGCCGTTATGAATAGTAATACCTACTTTTTTAAATTTTAGAAATTTTATCTCTCAAAATGGACTTTATTTTTGGATTCGGAGTATCGAATTTATCCTAAGGTGAAATTTTGGTACTTTTCGGATAACTTTAATATTTTGATGAATAATGAAAATTACTAAATTTTAATTAAAAAAAAATTTTTTAATCAAAATAATTAATAGTGATAAGTTATGAATTTGAGTGGTTTTAAAGTATAATTAGAATTTATTTTTACCATTTTATCCAATGGTGTTCATTAGAATTAATTTCACTTTGAAATTGGACATAATCAATAGTCAATCTTTTGATATATATTGTTTCTTAAAAACACTATATTTGTTGTGACAGTGGGAATTAATTATAAAATTAATTAATGCAACATATATGTTTGGAATTTTGTAAAATAGACATCATTTTTGAATTCGGAATATCAATTATATCTTAGGGTGAAATTTTGGAATTGTTCTGAAAAACTTCAATTTTTGATGAATAGTGAAACTACTAAGTGGTAGTTAAAAAACTGAATTTTTCAAAAAACTTAATTTTACCGCTTCTGTGATTGAATTTCGAAAATCCGAGAGACACGGTTAATATCAAGGAGTCAAATTTGGTTCAATGAGATGAACATAATTTTTGGTGAATAGTAACTTTTTACTTTTATTTATCACGATTAAAAGTAAATAGGGCAATTAAGGGTAAAAATGATATTAATATTACCCTAACACATGTCCTAATTCTATTGGACAATTGTATCTCGACCAAAAACAAACTTAGGAATAAAATATTAACATTTAGGTCCACTTGGATTAGATTAGGACATTTATTATTATTTAATTCAAAGAAGAGTAAAAAGAGTTAAAATCAAAGTTTATTTACTAAAACATTTTTAACAAAGGGTTATACATAAGATAAATTAGATTGTAAATATTCATTATAAAGATAAAATGATTTCCTAAATAATTATATTTTATTTATAATTTTTAGACATTAAATAATTTAATTTATTTATGACACAATGATGGTGCAGTAATTACCATAATAGTGAAAAAAAGTAATATAATTGATATTATAAATACCCAAATAAATATAATTTGAGACTTTTTCTGAAATACACTAATTTCATAGGTTAATATGACATGTTAGGATTTACTTAATTAACTTTTTTCTATGTAATCATTCTATTATGAATTTTAAAAAAATCAATTATTGAATAGTGTCAAAATTGACATAAAAGAGTTTTTAAAACAAATATTATATTATTAATGGATATTAAATTGCTAAAAATCTAAGGTTCGGCCAATAGACTTATATCATGATAGGTGTATCATTAATGGACCACTTGGGGGTCTCTTGGATGTATATAGTTAGTTTATTAACCATATAATATAAAAATACAAAGACACATTGTAAAAGTGAAACTAATTAACTAACAGTTAATACTTAAAGATAAGGTTAATATAATGACCCAAACCTCTCTAAATTATATTAGTTGAGTTTTTTTCGACCCATCCCCACCTTAACCTTTAAAAAATCTACTTTGGAGCCATTAGAAACCGAATATTAATTTATTATAAAATAATATTTCTAGCTTTTCCAAAGGTGCCCCTCACCCCTCTTATAAAAAGGCCCTCTCCCTTCTCATTAACTCACACCTTAAAAGCCTTTTGGTTCGGACACCCTCTGCCCAAATACTCTCTAAAAATCTCTCACTACAACCTAGAGGCCTTAGTTTGATCATAAATCCAACCTAAGGAGCCCTTTTGATCAAATAAAAAGGAAAAACCCGAAGAAGAGGTAATGTTTTTACCACCCTTTTTCAATTTCATTTCTTCTTCAACTTCTTCTTTCTTTGTTATTCCCAATATAAAATATTGAATCCATTATCTCCTATTTACCTTATTATTATTATAAATATGGTACAACCATATTCATTATTCTATCCATCCTTTGAATAACATGTCACCATACGTGCGTACGTACGGCTTACCGTCTCCACGTCGTGGTGTAATTGTTATTCAATATATTATTATTTGGCTGGGTATAATAATGATTTTTAATTCATGTGAATAATAAATATAACATGATAATGATTCTGTATATGTGATATACCATCCAATTATATATCATTCTAATATCAAAATAATGATATTGTCGCTCGTGCATACGTACGGACTACCGTCTCCACGGACGCGTTGAGATTCATTCTCCATCGTATCCATTCAAGTATAATTATCATTTGACGATTTAAAAATAATTTTTATGGACTTGATATCATTCTGGATATGAATAAGATACAACATATCCATGACAAACATGGATTACATAACAAAACATGTAAAATAAAACGAGTAAGTTAACACCTGAAACAACGATAATACTAAGATATTATTAACAAATCAATGTTAAAAGATCATATATGATATCATATTAATGTATATGATTCTTGTATAATTTAATAAAAACTATTTCACCATTATACAGTAGGTTAACCTACCCTCAACCAAGGAAAAGTACAAGGTAAGGGTTATCTCACAATCTCTTCATTATCTGAGGTTGTTTATACGTAATTATCTAATGGGACTTCTTTATTATCCACATCCATGTTTCTTACAAATGTATTTCAAAACATTTTTAATATTTACTAGAATATGGGTTAAATTCATTTATACCCTTGTTTGTCTTTTTATAAGAGGTTTATAAGGGAATCATTCTGTCGTTTTCCAAACAAGGTGCTTTTTAACCTTTTCGACAGAATTAAGGTAAGAATGTTTTTTTAACTTATATGGTGAGTGCAGCTATTTTCCGCCATTATAAAATCTTTAAATATTCCTTTACAATCTTATAAGAATATTTTCAAAGTAAATTTCTTATTTTATAATTATGTGACTTTTAAATGATTTTAAAAAAAGAGATATTTCAATTAGGTATATGAAAATCTAGTGAAAATGTATACGTATTTAACGCAAGCTCAAAAATGTTTTTAGAAAACTTGACTCTCGAGTGTTCTAGACAGGAAGGGATTGGGCGTGGGCCCATCATGGCATGTAATTGGTCGATCAGTCTCAGAACTAGTTATTTTGTTTTCATAAGCTTGCATAATGTTTTTATAAAAACACTGGAGTATATTTGAGTAATTTTAAACGTAAGTATCTTCTAAAAAAATTTGCATCGGTAGGTCTCATGAGACAAACTAATGTCTTGGAACAATGCCATAACAAAATCTTATTTGTAGTCTTGGCACGAGGCCTTGGATATGTGGTTATGATAGTCCGGCGTTATGTATTCCTTCATTATGAAAGTGGTTAGTGATATTGCATGTGATTATTCGATTAGTATAATATCCAAGTGAATAATTAAATGGAATTATTTCATTTTATTTCTGCCATATTATGCTAAAGTTCAAGTTTAAAAGGCTTTTCTTAGTTTTATACATTTCCTTAAATGTTTATGCTTATTTTTTAAAGTTTCTGCTATATTTCTTACCCTTACTGAGCATTTCAGCTCACCCAATTCTATGTTTTATTTTTCCCAGGATTCCATGAAGTGTAATGTGGTTGATATGCAGGGTTATGCCAAGGGAATAATGGCATTCATAAAGATTATTTACGTTGTTTTTTTACGTCTTATAGTGAAATTGTAACATTCATGTATGTGATCTATTTTTCCAAGACTGCAAAACTGGTCGGTCCTTCGGGACTCGATTCCTTGTGATCATGCCAATGTATTAAAATAATGCACTGACTCTGGGTAACTGGGGTCGGGGCGTTACAGTTGGTATCAGACGAAGTTTAGCAATAACCTTGGAAACTAGATTTAGATAAACTCTGATTAAAGAATATAGCACTAAGATAGACTTTGAGGATTAGTATAGAAAAACTTCTTAGAATTTTGGTATTGTAGAGATTTTTTGAGTTTTCTGAGAAATACATCCCTGTCTGGATACAAGCAGGTAGAGGCGGCTCTATCACAGATGTACCTAGGGGTAAAACCTGAAAACACCGATTTGAGTTAGACTCGAACGGGAACTGGTGCATGTCAATGGGCCTTACTGCACTCTTGGTTACGACACCCCCGGGGGATATACTTAGGATAATTCTCATTTTCTTTACAAACCATTATTAAGGGCTTATTAGTATATATACTTACTCAAAGAAAAAAAAAATTGATTGTGGATTATATCCATAAACTGTTCAATTTGTGTTAGGTATTTTACAAGTTTGGTAATTATTCATTGCCATTCATAAACTGAACTAGTTTATGATATTGTATAGAAATGATGCCTAGTAGAAGGAATGTGAACTCCTGTAATACGTATGATCCAAAGAGTAAGAAGGATCATATCTTTCGTGGTCCTAAGCTAGAATTTATAAGGGAAATAGTTTCCCACGTATTATCATTATATGAAGAAATAGTACCATGTGTTGATAAGATAAGTAAAGAGTTTACTAAGTCCTATGGCTTTGAACGGAAGCAAGAGAAGAAAAGGATGGAAGAGGTAAAGATGGTTAAAGGGAAGAAGGAAAAGAATAATTTTCCCATATGTGATAATTGTGGGAAGAAACACCCTGGAACTTGCCTGAAAGGAATGGGTGTTTGTTATAATTGTGTAGTAAAAGGGCATAAAGTACGTGACTGCAAGGGTAAGAAAATGGTTTCAAATGTACAATGCTTCATTTGCAAGGAGTTTGGACACTACGCGAACCAATGTCCCAGTCATCAGACTATGCCACAAATGATGCTATTGGATAATAATCATGTTATGACACTACCACATATGAAGAGGAATGACTAGTGTTCCTATGTTTTTATTTTATAATTATTTCATTTAAGTGTTGTATCAATGATGTTCTTAAAATAAATAAGGATTGTACTGCAGTACTATTTAATTAAGGATTTGAGATTTTATGGTACTAAAAAAAGTGACTCTACAGTGAGTTAATTTTTTTTTAAATTACATGGTTGAAGGAAAGATAAACCTTAATATGTTTCTAATATTGAGGTAGTGATTTTGGAATAAGAGATGGTTGATTTTGGTAATTCAGGATGTTGCGGTGTTGTAAAAGAATATATGAGGAAGGCATTCACATGTTATTACCTAGAAAAAAGTATCCTCATTATGTTTAACTTCCTTGTAAATTTTGGACTATGAGTTTGGATAATAGTATTTTGGATAAGTCTAATGGTCGGAATGGATTAAGTTTGAAAGGTTATTTTTTGGATTTTTATAAAAGGACAACACGCAGACTGTGTGATGACCCGTCGTGTCAGAAAACGTTGCGGTAATCGAACCCACAACCATAGTGCAGTTGGGATTTATCGCCTAACATTGTGCTACATGAAGTTCATGGATGGTATAATGTAGTTTCATTATATAAAGGGTCTAATATATGAATTATAAATTCATTATATGTGGAACCCTATAAGATTAGGATAAATATAGTGTTTTTGATTTGTATTATGTTTTGGGGTGAAAGATGAGTTTGTGGTAGAACTTAGTTAAAGGATGAGACTCTACTTTTCATGTATATATTTTTCTTCTTCTCTTATTCAATGAAGAAATTAATTCTTATACTGTAGTGAAGGGATCTTAAAACAAAAAATTTGTTATCCGAATACCATATGTTTTGCTGATCCGATGGTATTTTAAATCATCATAGATTGATGAATTTAAGGCCCTCAATTTTACACTTGTTTGTGATTGATGACCTCAATCACTACTTATAAATATTTAAGTTTTCCCTCCAATTATATGTCTATAATTGCCACCAATATCCTCCTAATCAAGATCATAATTTTGTGGTGACCCTTTCATTTCTCTTTTCATCTTGTTAAGAATAAATTTTATTATACAAATTTCCGATGTGGGTTTTTCTAAAAAGATATTTTTTATTTTCAACTTTTATTTTCAAAGAACAATATAAAATTGCGAGGATGCAATTTATTGAAGGAGGGGAGAATGTAACATCCCGAGCTTCCACGGTATGCTTCTTTTTGAATAATTCTATAGCGTGTGTTGTACGCAACTTTGAGTTCTAACACACACCACGACCAATCAAAGTAGCCGTTATGAATAGTAATACCTACTTTTTAAAATTTTAGAAATTTTATCTCTCAAAATGGACTTCATTTTTGGATTCTGAGTATCGAATTTAGCCTAAGGTGAAATTTTGGTACTTTTCGGATAACTTTAATATTTTGATGAATAGTGAAAATTACTAAATTTTAATTAAAAACAACTTTTTTAATCAAAATAATTAATAGTCATAAATTATGAATTTGAGTGGTTTTAAATTATAATTAGAATATATTATTAACATTTTATCCAATGGTGTTCATTAGAATTAATTTTAATTTTAAATTGGACATAAACAATTGTCAATCTTTTGATATATATTGTTTCTTAAAAACACGCTATTTGTTGTGACATCGGGAATTAATTATAAAATTAATTAATGCAACTTATATTTTTCTAATTTTGTAAAATAGACATCATTTTTGAATTCGGAATATCAATTATATCTTAGGGTGAAATTTTGGCATTGTTCTAAAAAACTTCAATTTTTGATGAATAGTGAAACTACTAAGTGGTAGTTAAAAAACTTAATTTTTCATAAAACTTAATTTTACCGCTTCTGTGGTTGGAATTTCAAAAATCCGAGAGACACGGTTAATATCAAGGAGTAAAATGTGGTTCAATGAGATGAAAATAATTTTTTGTGAATAGTAACTTTTTTATTTTTATTTGCCACGGTTAAAAGTAAATAGGGTAATTAAGGGTAAAAATGATATTAATTTTACCTTAACACATGTCCTAATTCTATTGGACAAGTGTATCTCGACCAAAAACAAACTTAGGAATAAAATATTAACATTTAGGTCAACTTGGATTAGATTAGGACATTTATTATTATTTAATTCAAAGAAGAGTTAAAAGAGTTAAAATCAAAGTTTATTTACTAAAACATTTTTCATATAGGGTTATACCTAAGATAAATTAGATTGTAAATATTCATTAGAAAGCTAAAATGATTTCATACATAATGATATTTTATTTATAATTTTTAGACATTAAATAATTTAATTTATTTATGACACAATGATGGTGCAATAATTACCATAATAGTGAAAAAAGGAAAATAATTGATATTATAAATACCCAAATAAATATAATTTGAGACTTTTTAAGAATTAACCTAATTTTATAGGTTAATATGACATGTTAGGATTGACTTAATTAACTTTTTTCGAAGTAATCGTTCTGTTATTAATTTTATAAAAATCAATTATTGAATAGTGTCAAAATTGACATAAAAGAGTTTTTAAAACAAATATTATATTATTAATTGATATTAAATTCCTAAAAATCTAAGGTTCGTCCAAGAGACTTATATCAGGATATTTGTATCATTAATGGACCACTTGGGGGTCTCTTGGATGTATATAGTAATTTTAGTAACCATATAATATAAAAATACAAAGAGACATTGTAAAAGTGAAACTAATTAAATAAGAGTTAATACTTAAAGATAAGGTTAATATAATGACCCAAACCTATCTACATTCTATTGGTTTAGTGGTTTTCGACCCAACACCTCCTTAAACTTTAAATAATCTACTTTGGATTCATTAAAAACCGAATATGAAGTTATTATAAAATAATATTTCTAGCTTTTCCAAAGGTGCCCCTCACCCCTCTTATAAAAGGGCACTCTCCCTTCTCATTAACTCACATCTTCAAAGCCATTTGTTTCGGCCAACCTCTGCCCAAATACTCTTTCAACTTCCCTCAATACAACCTAGAGGCCTTATTTTGATCAAAAATCCAACCTAAGGAGCCCTTTTGAACAAATAAAAAGGAAGAAACCGAAGAAGAGGTAATGTTTTCACCACCCATTTTCAATTTCATTTCTTCTTCAACTTCTTATTTCTTTGTTATTGCCATTATAAAATAATTAATCCATTGTCTCCTATATAACATATTATTATTATAAATATGGTACAACCATATTCAGTATTCTATCCATCCTTTGAATGACATGTCACCATACGTGCGTACGTACGGCTTACCGTCTCCACGTCGTGGTGTAATTGTTATTAAATATATTATTATTTGGATGGGTATAATAATGATTTTTAATTCATTTAAATAATAAATATAACATGATAATGATTCTGTATTTATGATATACCGTCCAATTATATATCATTTTAATATCAAAAGAATGATATTGTCGCTCGTGCGTACGTACGGACTACCGTCTCCACGAACGTGATGAGATTCATTCTCCATTGTATCCATTCAAGTATAATTATCATTTGACGATTTAAAGATAATTTTTAAGGACTTGATATCATTCTGGATATGAATAAGATACAATCTATCCATGACAAACATGTCTTACGTAACAAAACATATAAAAGAAAACGCGTAAGTTAACACCCGAAACAACGATAATACTAAGATATTATTAACAAATTAATGTTAAAAGATCATATATTATATCATATTAATGTATATTATTCTTGTATAATTTAATAAAAATTATTTCACCATTATACAGGTGGTTAACCTACCCTCAACCAAGGAAAAGTAAAAGTTAAGGGTTATCTCACAATCTCTTCATTATCCGAGGTTGTTTATACGTAATTATCTAATGTGACTTCTTTATCATCCACATCCATGATTCTTAAAAATGTATTTCAAACCATTTTTACTATTTACTAGAATATGGGTTAAATTCATTTATACCCTTGTTTGTCTTTTTATAAGATATTTATAAGGGAATCATTCCGTTGTTTTCCAAACAAGGTGCTTTTTAACCTTTTCGACAGAATTAAGGTAAGAATATTTTTTTAACTTATACGGTGGGTGCCGCTATTTTCCGCCGTTATAAAATCTTTGAAGATTCCATTACAAGATTATAAGAATAGTTTCAAAGTAAATGTTTTATTTTATAATTATGTGACTTTTAAATTATTTCAAAAAAAAGATATATTTCTATCAAGTATATGAAAATCTAGTGCAAATGTATACGTATTTAACGCAAGCTCAAATATGTTTTTAGAAAACCCGACTCTCGAGTGTGCTAGATAGGAAGGGATTGGGTATGGACCCATCATGGCCTGTAATTAGTCGAGCAGTCTCAAAACTAGTTATTTTGTTTTCATAAGCTTACATAATTTTTTCATAAAAACACTGGAGTATATTTGAGTAATTTTAAACGTAAGTATCTTCTAAAAAAATTGCATCGGTAGGTCTCATGAGACAAACTAGTGTCTTGGCACAAGGCCTTGACAAAATATTATTTGTAGTCTTGGCATGAGGCCTTGGCTATGTGGTTATGATAGTCTGGCATTATGCATTCCATCATTATGAAAGTGGTTAGTGATATTGCATGTGATTATTTGATTAGTAGAATATCCATGTGAATTTGTAAATGGAATTATTTCATTTTATTTCTACCATATTATGCTGATGTTCAAGTTTAAAAGGATATTTTTTAGTTTTATACATTGCCTTAAATTTTTATGCATATTTTTGAATTTTTCCACTGTATTTATTACCCTTACTAAGCATTTGAGCTCACCCCTTTCTATGTTTTAATTTTCCCAAGATTCCAAGAAGTGTAATGTGGTTTATATTCAGGGTTAATCCAAGGGAATAATGGCATTCATAAAGATTATTTGCGTTGTTTTTTTACGTCTTAAAGTGAAAATGTAACATTCATGTATGTGATCTATTTTTCCAAGACTGCTAAACTGATCAGTCCTTCGGGACTTGATTCCTTGTGATCATTCCAGTGTTATGTAATAATGCACTGACTCTGGCTAACTGGGGTCGGGGCGTTACATAGGAATTCTCTTTCTCATTAGTTGAGTAGATTAGAATTCTGTTGATGAATACTACTACAAAGCGATCAAGTTATGTCTGGAAGACCCTATTCATGAGTCCCATGAACACTTCCTGAGCATTGGTTATGCCGAATGGCATAACCAAGAACTCGTAGTGGTCGTACCGACATCTTAAAGCTATATTCTATACATCCTTATCAAAAACTCTGAGATGGTGATAGCCTGATCTGAGGTCTGTCTTTCTGAACCACAGTGCTCCCTTCAGCTGATCAAAGAGGTCGGCAATCCTTGGGAGTGGGTACTTGTTCTTCACGGTCACCTGGTTCAGGTTCCAATAGTCAACAGAAAGCCTCAACCTCCCATCCGCCTTCTTGGCGAACAGAATCGAGGCTGCCCAGGGAGAAAAATTGGTCCGAATGAACCCCTACACCAGTATGTCCTATAGTTATACATGTAGCTCTCGAAGCTCTGAGGGAGCCATCCGATACGCTGGTGTAGATATCGGTGTTGTCCAAGGGTACAAGTCAATGTAAAATTCCACCTCTCTACGAGGAGGTAGACCCAGGACATCATCAGGGCAAACATATGTGTACTGGTCCACCACTACTGGATAACTTGGACTCTCCACATCAACAACTCTGAGGGTAAGGCCAGCCAACTGATGGGTGATCGGCTACACCCTCCTCCGACTAAATCCACCATGTGCTGTAAAGGCTCCCTTCTCGCTGGTGAAGGTAATCCCAGTCCCATCCGTGTGGAAACACCTCGCTTTTCACCTAATACAGTCAATCTGAGCATTGACTATAGATAATCAGTACATACCCAAGATAACGTCATAAGGCCTTGATGCTGCTACTAGGAGATCCCAGATGAAGATATCTCCTCCTAGAGTAAGCTCTCACTTCTGAAACCATTGCGTAATCATCGAATCTCTTCCAGTAAGAGTTTTTATCCGTAAGGATCGAGCCAACTTCTCAATCGGAATCTACGAGATTCGAATGAGGGTGGTGGAAATGAATGAATGAATGGAACCCGTGTCTATATATACTACAACTATGGTGTAGTAGACACAAATCGTACCTCATATCATATCTGGAGCACCATGATTGTAGGCCTCAGCTGGATGGAGCTGAGCTCTCCCCTGTCCACCTACTCCATGCGGTCGAGTTGGACCTCCTGGTGGTGGTGGTGGTAACATCTCTAAACATCGCCAACCGCCAGTTGCATGTCCAGCACCTCTTCCACGTTCGCCTCCTCCATGTGGACCACCTAGATGGAATCTATGTCTCTTCCTGGGCGGTCTTTTGACCACCTTCTAATCATCCATACAGCGGGTCGGAAAGTCACAAACCATATGACACTGCCCGCTGCATGAGTAACACTTCCCTCTCCTAGTATATCTGTCTCTACTTCAGGTGCCCCGCAAAACCGATCCTGAGTCATGCAGTCGTCTACCAATATGCCTAGTCCTCTTGGAACTCTGAGACATCTGTCTACTTATAGCTGTAGAAAACACCACTACGTGTCAAATGGTGGTGGATCTTGTTGTTGGAGACTGTTCAGCAAGGAAACTCTCTACTAGGAGGGCTCTCTCTAACACCCCTACCTACGTCTAGATGCTAAGTGAGATCACCGAATCTCTGGTCTCCCGTATGAGTTCCTGATCGAAGGACTGGGACCTGAATAATGGGTCATGCACTATATCGGTGGAGTAGTGTGAGTGGTCTGTGAACCTCGCTGAGTACTATGCTATAGTCATGCTTCCCTGCTACAGATGAAGTAGCTCCTATATGGAAACTACACGTAGAGTCGCAGGGAAAAACTCTGCCCCAAATATGATCTTGAAGTCTGTCCAGAGAAGCGTCATCTCGCCATGAACCTAGAGAATCAAGCTCCACCATCTGCCCGCTGCTGCCTGTAGAAGGATGGCAACAAGAATTACCATGAGGTCTGCTGGTGTCCTTACTAGTTAGAAGACTCTCACTAGAGCCTCCAGCCTCCTCAGCCACCTGGGGGTACATCTCTCCCCTAAACCTGGGTGGCCTCTGGCACTGGAACTCATGCAACGCGCTCAAGAGGCATGCATCTTCTTCTATTGGGTATGGTGGTATTGGTGGCCCAACGGGGAAAGGTACCATCGGTGCCTCTGTAGGAAAAGGGCCCTTCACTAAGGCCGCATCGCTTAGTAGGCTATTTGTGCCAACAACTCTCGGAACTCTTCCTGGCTATCTGTGTAGAGTCATCCTGAAAAGAAATAGGTGCGCTACGGTTACAAGTTTATACCTGGTGAGCTGAACTGCCTGAGCTGACTTAAAGAGAAATTTTGAAAACACACACACAATCTGTGTTTTCATGCACTGAGTAAAAAATCAGAAGTCAGGGTCCTGGTGTATGGGTACATCGGCCGCCACACCAACACTAGACTCCATGAACTGAGAACCACAATCACTACCCTTAAAACTATTGATTCATTAAAAAGAAAGACCATAGTCCAATGTTATACAGTAAAACTGACTCCTCTGATACCAATTTGTCACGAACCGTCCCCCGAGGCCCATGTCATGACTACCCCCAGCCCACCTTTAGTCCTAGGGCTGGCGACTAGCAGCAAAGGCATTATTCCTTAAAACTAGGAAAGAATTGCCTTTATAACCTGTAAACACACAAAGCAAGATACGAACACAAGTAAACTGTATAACCAACAGAGTGCTGAATGTTAAAGGGGCCGGAATATAGGCCCAACATTAAATGTACAAGTACAATAGAAAATAATTCAACTAAAGAAAAAGAAATAAAAGCCACTATAGGGTCGTCCATCGGGATTCCTACCTAAAGGGTAGGTACAGATAGCCTCCTCAGCACTCTGTGTTAGTCCGTCTCCTCCACGTACCAACACGTCGTATGGTCCACCTCTAGGAACCGTCTGGTCCTGGTACTCTCAGCCTCAATCATCATTTTCTTTCGTCTACAACCAACACAACAAGGATAGGGCATAGCCCATGCATGGGTTAGTATAAGGATACTTATTAGGGACCCTAAGACCCTCATGGTATCAAAAAATTCAACAAGGATAAACCACAAAGTAAGAAATCAACAGATAACCTTATTTAGTTATATTCCCATACAAATACTTAAGTTATCAAGTGTTCCATCTCAATCATGAGGAAAACACAAATGTAATGACTCGGCTCAACCATGATTTTATTCACATTATCAAAACCTCATCTGCTGGGGAGCTCCTACTCAATCGAGTAGAGTGGGCCTGCCGCGACACCAAGCACGCTTCCCACTAACCTTGGACAGCTGATGTACTCCTCCTGTCAAGTATTGTGGGTCTTCCACATCACACAGAGATGCTCTCCACCATAGGTCTTCCACATCACCAAGCACGCTCCACCTCGTAGCCTGCTGAGTTACTCCTCCTATCAAGTATCGTGGGTCTATCGCATCCCCAAGTGTGCTCCTCCACCGTGGGTCTTCCGCAACACCAAGGCTCTCACCACTGGGCTAGTAGAGTCACTCCGAGTCAAACGGTCAATATTTGTTAGCTCTCATCCAGCTATAGGTCTCTCCACTATGCTCTCTTGTCTTCGGAAGGATCTGGTCCATGAGCTACTAGTCAATACTCCAACTATCAGGAAGTCCCATGAAGAATTATCTCAATGGTCCGTCACATCATAGGGGTCTCAATTCAATAGATGGCGCGTCAAGAGGACGCCCAATCTGTGAGTTATTAGTCTTTTAGTCCCGGTGGCCTGGTTGGATTCATGCGTGATCCAACCTGACTGTATCACAAAAATACCCAAAACTTTCGTGGGGTATACTCAAAGAGACCGTAAAGCTCCACGATTACCAATGCCACTGACGGTTCATCAAACTGACGACTGGTTCCTAAGATATGGCCAAAATAAAGTAAAGGGTTGTAGTGGGCCGAAGTCAGGCCCGACCCTTTGGTCGGGCCGGACCAGCAGTGCACGAGGGGCCGCAGAGAGCTGAGAGGGTGGGGACCAGCCACTAGGGCGCGGACCGGACTTGAGGGCATGGACCGTCCATGGGTCATCTTGATGGTGGTTCAGTGTGGAGGGCTTCGCGAGGGCAGCTCGGCCCTGGGTGCTGGGCCAATTCGGCTCGGAGGGCACCGTGAGGCCAGTTTAGCCGGGAGGGCATCGTAAGGCCAGTTCAACCGGGAAGGCTCCGCAAGGCTTGTTCAGATGGGAGGGCACTATGATGGCTGATCGACCCAGTGGGTGGGGCCGATTCGGCATGGAGGGCACCTCGAGGCCGGTTCGGCCAGTAGGGCGCCACAAGGGTGAGACTTCTAGGGAGACCGGTGGGCGGCGTGAGCCAAGGAGGCTCGGTGGTAGGCGGGTGGCACGGCTAGTTCGAACGGTGGGTGGCGCGGCCAGTTCGAATGGCGGGTGGCGCATTCGAGAGGCCAGGGTTTCTGGGATGTGGCGCAACCAGAGCATGGGGTGGCTACCAGGCCGATTTGGTTAGAAGTGGTGCGGGGCCAGTTCAGCCGGTGGCCGGTGTGTCGCGGGTGCGGTGCACGTCACGAATGTTGTGGGTGGGGGCGTCGTTGCCTTCGTCATCTCATCACTATCCTCCATTCCAGAGAACATCACAAATAATAATGGAGAATGGATTCGGGGCATGTTAGTTTGGTCTCCACCCTCCGCGTTTAGAGTGGTAGTAAGTGGTCTTCAAGAACATAAACAAATAACGATCATGAAAGATTTTTTTTTTAAAAATCAATTCCCATAATCCCTTGATAATTTCTATTCCCATCCCCACAATGGAAAAAGAGGGGAGAACATGGGAAGTATAAATAAAATAAAGAATAAACCCCTACAACTTCCTGAAACAATTTATTCCCCACTCACAAGGAAAACTTCTGCGGATTATCATGATAATAAGTTGATCCACATTCTATGTTTTTAGAATGAAAAGAACAAGGGAATAAAATTTAACTTAAATAAAAACCATATTTGTTCGATGTTGGTTGACTTTGTTGTGAGAAGGAAGACATCGATTCGTTGTAGACAAACATGTCCTACGTCAATGGAACTTCCAAGGAAGAAGGTCGAAGTCATCGACGTTCTTCGTGGAGGGAGCGTTCTTCATTGGAGAAGATTTCTCCCAATATCTTCTCCTCTCCCCAATTCCCCATAATAAAAGAGATATCCAATACTAAAATGTGTTTTCCCAAATTTAATTTTAGGCAAAAATAAAATTGGATTAAATTAAATTGGCTCAATTAAGTGGTGTGTTGGAAAGATTAATGGTATGTGCATTGGCACAATTAATTTGGAGGAAGTCTAGGGACTCCTCCACATTAACGGGGGGGTTGAGAGTTTATCTCAATTAAAATGGAGGTTTAGTCATGGGTGGTCCTTACCACTATAACCTCTCATGAAAGGTTATGGTTCGGGTGGTCCCAACCACCATAACCTCTCATGAGAGGGTATGGTCTGTTGGTCCCCACAACTCAACTTCTACATGGAGGTTTAGTTCCGGTGGACCCCACCTCCCAACACCCAAATGGGTGTTGAAAATATAAATAATAATGTCATACACTTTTATTTTTACTTTTATTCTTACACAAAAATCCAAAAAACTAACTTTCACCCTCGACCAACTGTCGTCGAGTTGAAAGTCTTTTTATGCGAATATTGGCGCTGCGATTTCAACGGTGCCCTAAAATTTCAATTCCGATCACCCGTTCAAATTTTATAAAAAAACCACTCGCACGTTTACTGAATGTACCTGAAAAAAAGTTCAGAACTTCATTTCGGGCACTTTGGGCCTCAGAATCATGTGACGCCAATTTTCGAGGACTTGTAAAATTCAAATATATTAAAAAAATACATGGAAATTCGGAGACATTACAAATGTCTATAGTTTTGGTGTGGTTTTTTGGAATTCCTAATGGTCATCCATTCTCATGTATATTATTACCTTTATAGTTTCATGTCTTGATTTATCTTTTATTCTCTCCTATGGGGCTTTGAGATCCCATTTGTAGGATAATGACATGTAATGTAATAAGCAGATATATTGATTTTTTAATTTTGTACTATTTATAAATTATTTTTATCTCATTGGAAAAATAGAAATTTTCTCACTTTATATGAATAAATGGTAGTTATGTATGTGGTAGTAATGAAGATAAGTAGAGGTGGCTATGATTCTAAATTACAAGTTATAGAGTTTGGGTTCATTTGAGTGGTTGTCTTGTGTGTTTTTACATGTTTCTAATTTTTTTTATCTTATTTCATATTTAAATTAAAATTTTATTTAGAAAGAATTTGTGTTATATGGATGAGTAATACTAAACTTTAATTAATTTTATACTACTTAATATCTTATTTTTTTATGAAATACCATTCCAACAAGAGAATTTTGATCTACTTAGTTATTGAATCCACCTCAAGGTGACCTGGACCACACCTCCACGATGTTAGGGGGATGTCATGGGTGTCTGATCGAGGGATGACTCTATCATATTTTTAATAATAACTCATTTATAGGGGTATAAATATTGAAACTACTCCAAAATTATGAGTCCCATAATATTAAATGGTTTATGAAATAATTCAGAAAAGAAAGGTCTTATAGTCTTAACATATTCATTAGAGTCATTTTCTAAAGGAAATGTAATCTATTTAGTTTTAATTATATTTATTTATACATATCTATTTTTAAAATTCACTCCATATTTCTTCCATTTTCATCTATTTTATGGTTCCATAGGTAAGGATATGTTCAAAATAAATGGTTTTCGAAGTCCTCTTCAACTCCTCATATATACTTCCAAAAAATGTTTTAAATAATTTCAAACTGAAATTAGATAAAAATAGAGGGGATGAAATTTCATTATGTTGGAGGGGTGGAATGTAACACCTCAAGACATTAAAAAATTTTACATTAAGTAAATTCAATATTTAATAGTATGTTATATATATAACACCACATTCAAGTGAGTAATAATTTCTTAAAATGAACTTTAGAATGTGATATGTTATAAATATAGAATTATTTTTCAAGCAATTAATACTCATTAGAAAATGATATTAAATAAATATAATACCTTCTAATAATTAAAAGGGTTATTATTTAATAAATACTTACTATATTATATTATTTTCATTTCTTTTAAATAATTAATTTATAAATTTATGAGTTTCCATTTTGTTAATTTCACATAATTTTATAATTCACTATTTCAAAGAAATAATTTATTTAGAATTATATGGAGTTTTTAGAAATAGTTTATTTTCATGGTGGATAGAGAAAAAATTGATTCCGCAAATACTAGCATTTTAGGATATTATTATGAAACATAATGGCATGATAGCTTATGAACATTTTTAATAGAAGTATTATATATTTAATAAGTAATATAATTCATTTGAAAATTTATTGTTATATTTATAAATCAATATTTGACAATTCGGAATTCTAAGTAATGTTTTTTTTCAAATAAAAAACATTTCTATACATTCTCTAATAATATTGTATTAAAATATTCCCATTAATTTTAGTTTTGGTTTTAAATAAAAATTAGTCCCACTTAATTAGATATAATCCATTTAATTCCATGGTAATCATCATTATACATGATTTTTTTAAAATTAATTATTATTTTTAAAAGGGGAGTTTTTTAAAAAACGCTAATTTTTTGAGGCATTATGCATACTTATTTTAAAATTAATTTAGACCAATTTTAGAAAATTATTCATTTAATAATTATTTTATATATTGAATCATCATGTTATTATTTCATATAGAAGTCAATTTCATTTTTATTCATAAATAATAGTTACTATATTAAAATCACTATTTCCATGATAATTGTTAAAAGGGTCGATGAAATGGATAAAATACGGCATCGGTCCTTAAATATAAATAATTTTTTTTATAATTGGATTTATTGAATTTATTTCATGAATAAATTATCTAATCATTAATATATGATCAAATTGGGCCAATTTCAATAAAAATAAATTTACTACATTTTAATGATTTTAATATATACATAGGTTTCATTCCTCTCTCCCCTAAATGAGATCTTCCACTCATTTCTTAAAAAAATGATTCGGGGACCCTATATAAACCATGATCATCCCATATCCTTCCCCAACTCTCATATACATGCCTTAAATTTTGTAGTCTCATTAAAAGACTGAATATAGAAAGCTTGATGTGTAACCCAAAGGATGACATCAAAGGGGAAGGTATAAGTCTTAACTGAATTCATCTAATATTATTTATTTTCATTACTATGATAATATAATGAAATAACCACATGAAATATACTAAAATTTTATAATTTTAATGTAATAATTATTTTTTAACTCCTTCCCATCAAATGGAAAACAAAAACTCCACTCGTACATAAGATTGATCTACCACGACCATGAAGCAATTTAATTCATTTTTCATCCTCACATTAAATTGAGAGTTATGTTGTTGAATTTGGGGAATATATAAGATATAATATCTATTAAATATTTAAAAAGTAATACGTAATTTAATTTTATCACATCTATTGATGAATTTAAATGTCACTAGTGAGTACAGGAAGACTACTCTCTCTATAAATGGTATGTTTTATTATCCATTTTGGCCTCACATGGGTGGTATCAAAAAATGTATTATTAAGAAATATGATATTTATAATATGATACTTATTATTTAAGTTAAAAACATTATCTACTTTATTTAATTTTTATTGATTATATATTTTGAAATAGATCTGATGAATATGTGTGAACTACAGCTTTCTTGAACGATGCATCTCAGTTTTCATCACTATAATAAATGGATGGTTATAAATGTGTATATAATGAATAATAATTATATTTATAACAATTTTATGATTCTAATATTTATGGAACCATGACCACATTTACCATGGTAAGTACCCCAATGATTTTTTGGATCGAACAACCCCAAAAAGCCCTATGTGAACATAAATGATTTTGTAATTAAATATAAAATGATAATAAATAAAATAAAAAAATATGATAATGGATTGAACGATATAATGATATTTACTATTTTAAATAATTAATATAAGTTAATTTTTTAGGAAATTAAAATATTTTCCTTGAAAATTGAGATTTTAGGTGAGGGTTTTTTTATAAAAAAATTATTTTAAATTTTTTTATACTCTTAATATTCAATATCCATGTTTTATAAAATGATTCAAAAGTGTATTTATTTAAACATAAGTTATTCTACAATGTAAATTAAGAACACATTTAACGTAATTTATGAAAATTTTAGAAGGAATATTAATATTTTTATCCTTACCAATAATTTTTTACCTTCGTTACAAAAGTTCTAAAATAGTGTTTTCAAAATTTTCTGCATTACTACCTCTTCGCATATTCATTGTATTAATTTTTTATCAAGAATAGTAAAATAATTATATTTTTTAAAAATATTATTAAATTATCATTTATTTGGTAATTCTTTTTTTCATTTTTTCTAAATAAATGCATATTTCCTCTCATTTTTATGATATTGTTAAGTGATTTTTCTATGGTCAGTAACGCCAAATTCTGTGAGTTCTATGACAAAAAATAAAAGAGTTTATGTGTTTTTTTCTGATAGAGTTCCTTAATATTTTATATAATTATGGATGGGTTTGATATATCCCCCAACACAATGTTTAATTATATATTATTGAGATAACTTTTTTTTAAATTAACCATGATATTTTTTCAGTTGCAATGGTGATTTAAAATATAATTTCCCAACATGACACCATAGTTTTTCTTGGAATTATATGAGTAGTAATGGATATATTTTATTTAATAGGGTAAGAAAATGATCATATATTAAATGTTTTTTTTTATATTTTTAAAGGTTATATGTTTGTTTCAATGAAATATAGGAAAGTACGACCTTGATTTTATTGAAAAGATATCAGTTTTTTATGTTATGGATTATTATAGATAGTATCAAATCATGAATGTAATGAATATGATTTTAGAAAAAAAAATCGGTTTTTGGGTACATAATTATATAGTTTCTATTTGATCCAATATTCCATGAAATCTAAAATAATTAACCCTTTATTAGTGTAATTGAGGAAAATAGATAAAAGGGAGAGGGGGACTTTTGGTTTACGTTGAAATAGGGAAAAAAATGGGGGGGAGGGATTAAAATTTTGACAAGGTAAAATTTAATGAAACCCCGTTTTACGAATTATATAAATTCATATAGTTTTACCATACAATTTTACTAACCATTAACTAACCATGTGGCTTTCAAAATCTCGAGCCACTCCAAATTTCATTTTTTGTAAATTGACTTTACTAAACTATACACCATATGTGAAACAAGCATAGAAAAATATAATCACATTGCAAAGATTCATCTCACATTTCTTCACATCCTTTTAAATTTCATGGACCTCAACCCTTAGGAAGAACCATCCACATGGATTATACAGATATTTTCACTTACACAAGATGTAAAAATTTGTTTTGGGAAACCCCTTAAAAAAATTAAAACATCACTCTGATGTACATGATACTCACCAAAGCAACTAAAACACCTCCCACGTTGCTATATATTTCCAAATTCATCTCATAGATATGTTTCAATACACAAAATCCTAATAAAAAACCTGTATCTAAAAATAAACCCATCTCCTCACAAAAAAAATAAAATTTTCTTTTTAAATTCACAACTTTTAAATATGAAAAACATAACATACCACATTTTTTTTATCATGGGTCATTTTAGTTTTGATTATATTTTTATTTATAATTATTAAATCCCTTACTTTTTTATGTTTATTATACTATTTCATAAATAATTATGATTTCAAGGGTGGGACTATAATTATACATCCCTAAAATTCATTTGGTAAGTCATTATATCTCATGATATAATTTTATACTTTCCAAAATCCACAAAGACATGATACAGTTAGATTTATTTAGTATAGTATTATTTCTTGATAGTAAGGATTTGATTATGTTTAATATGATTATTTATTATATATATTCAACATTATATATCATTTTATATGAATATATTATTCTTATGAATATAATATTTTATTATAATTCAAAAATACATATTATTCTAACCCATGTAACAATATTGGTTCATCTCACTTTTTATTTTATATTATTCCTCCCATTACTAGTCTTTGTAGATCTCTTTATTCATTGATGTATTTTCCTTAGTGGTTATATATATTTAGTTGATTATAATGGACTATATGAGAACAATGAGGAAGTCTCTAAAAATGTTTAGAATTTTATGTGTATTAATATTTAATTAACAAAATTTTCAAAGGAAGTATACATAACTAGTTTAGGTTGTATATTTATATGTATGTTTTTCTTAGATAACATGTTAGAAATTTTTATGGTCCGTACAATCTCTTATATATATATATCACATTTATTTCTATTAGGAATACCATAATTATTTAAATAATTATACATTTTAATTCATTTAATCCATTTCATTGACATGATGTCAAATAATATTATATCATGAGATAGTAACTCTATAAAACGACTTCATTACCTTGTGTCATCGTGTGTCTATGTTTTCTGAGTTTATAAATTAGTGTCACTCAACATGCATGTGGGATATACATGATACCTATGAGAAATCAAAATAAATTGATAAAACATAAACATAATAATTACCTAGGATATTAGTGTGGTATAAAGGGGAAGAAAACTTGTTGGAAAATCCATGAGGGATATATGTGGATATATCTATGGGTTATTATATGAAACATTTTGTGTGAATAGATTATAAATTTTTATATATTGATATCTATGTTTAACCACTGTCTCTCATGATATTTTCATGATAATAAACACTAATATATGTATTTAATGATTTCTTTGGAGTGGTTGATAGTTAAATTTTCAAACATACCATATGATAATTTATATTAAAAATTTAATGATTCTTATCAATCTTAAATATTTTTTTTTGTTTTAATGAATTTAATCAAAATCTATATTAATAAAAGGGTATTATTTGATCTTATTTCTATACTCAATCTAGAAATATGAAGACCATACTACACTCCTTAAATTAGCATCATATAAGACAAAATAAAAAAAATATGGCATAATGATAAAGTCCATGGAATAATATATCTTGGTCTAACTTCCTCTTTAATATCAAGGAGAAAAAATTAGAGTCCATTCGTTAGTCAAACCTGTGATCCTCTAATAATTTGTAGGGCTATGCCAAAAGGTAAATTTTTATAAAATCAAACATTAAAAATAAATTATTCCCTGACAAAGCTTATGAATCATGCCACAAATACCTAAAATTAAGCAAGTCTTCCAAAGTTATCCTCCATAATCCACAACATATCCCAAATACCTCTTTATTAATTTCTACCTCTACTACATATGTATGTATACTACACAACAAAGAGCCTAGATCTAGAATGTCTTAAATCATTAAATTAATGGAATCCACTCCTCTTAAAAGATTTTTTATGGTTATTTATGACAAATAAAGGTAATATTACATTTCATACTCTATTGGAGGTAAAAAACCGAGACGTTGGTTTCTTGGATCTCATTCTTAATCAAGTGAAACAAAAATCTTATTGAATCATAACAGAATATCTAGTGATATCTAATATCTAACTCAATGATCTAGTAATCCATTACAAATATCATAGGATATTGACATTTTGGGTCTCTCTCTATCTCCCAATCAAATGTATCATGTTTTCTTTAGATTTAGGAGACCATCTTTATAATGTATTTTTTTCTATGAAAATATTTCTTTTCTCACCACATTTTATCATGGGTGCTCATAAGACAAAGTTAAGGACATGTTCTCATAACTATAAAATTGAATGATATTCATCCATTGTATTATTTCCAAAACTATTAAAATGAATGGGTGATTTGGTTTCAGGAAAATTAAATAAAAAAATAAAGTGAGTACATTGGTTCGTTGATATCATTTAAAATAAATGGAACAAGAAAAATGTCCAACAGTGAGGGGAGGAGATATAGGGAATCATATCGAGATATTTTGGAAATTTTTTGAAAAATATATTTTTCTCTATTTCATTATTTGTATCACACTATCCAATTCCAATATATTTAATTTCATAAATTAAAAAAATCAATTTTCCACCATTCTTAATTGTTAAATTAGATTTGAAATAAAATTTTAATCATAGATCAAATTTATCACATCATACTCTATTTTTTTCATCAGATTATTCAAATTTTAATTTAAATGTCATTTTGTTTTTAATTTCCCCTTCTTTTAATTTTTAAAATAAAAATATCAACCATTTTCTATTTATTTTTCTTTTATATAGTACCAATATGAGTTATCAAAGGGGGACTTTGTCTTTTAAGAAACATTATTTTAATATTTTTCTCAAGAAATAAAATTTTTTCATAATTTTTAATTATTTTGAAAATTAAAATTTATTTCAATGTACCATTTTATTCTATCATCTAACTCTTATACTTGTGTTCCATTCCTTGATGGAATAGTGTGCTCTGATTGGAAGTATCATTTCTAATGTTTTTATTTTAAATCATTATATATCTTATTTGGGAAATTTGGGAAAAATTTATACCTCAAAAATTTAATTTGAAGATGAATGGAATCTTAATGATATTGTGGATTTACAATTATGTTTTGCATTTATTAATTCATTTCATTTTGTTCTTGAAAAAAATAAATTTAAACATATATCTACATTCAAAAACTATTATAAAATCTATACATTATTAAAAATCACCCATGAATTCAAGATAAAGTTTAAATATACTTATCATGATGTATAAATAAATTACTTAAAATGTTTTAATATATATTAAAAAAAGTCTATTTATGATATTTTTACTCAATTTGAAAACATTTTTACTGTCCAAATCTCTTTAGGTGTTTATCCAACTACGTAAACATTAGTTGATATAACTATATGGTTCTTAAGAATTTCTAGGGAACCCACGGTGATATATTTACAATAATAATAATATATAATGCATATGATAGTTGAAAAACTAATCAAATAACTCATGGAGTAAACCATTACCCTCAGAAATCCATATAAAATAAATTAGAATTGAATCCAAATAATAAAAACTATTAATTACACTGAAATCCATTAACAATGATGAATGATCTGATATTTAATTGAATATTTTTCTCCTAACTGTGAAATTGAAAAAATAGTATAAAAAACAATTTATCATTCTAAAAAGAATGATTAAAATGAAGTTCAAAGCCCAAAATTATATGAACGAAACATTAAGTGACATATTACACTAAAATTACCCATATACAAATAGAATATGAAATAAAAGAATACATGAATGAATTAATTTAAAGTATCAACCTAGAGTACCAGTGAGGATTCTCTTTCAACATATGTGTCAAGTGATATATGTCCAAAATTAATCATGTATCATATACAACAGAGTGATAAGGTTGCTTCTGTTATTCCCCACTCTCATTATCAATTCTCTACTTCTTCTCACACATACAATTTGTTCATTATATTCTTATCAAAAAACTATCTTGGCATCTTTTCAATATAGAAAAAAAATTTAAATATAAATAACACTTAAATAAATAAAAATTAGTTATTAATGAAAAAATATTTTTTTTTAAAAAAATAATATTATTAATGAAATATATGATTTGATTTTGAAATTAAAACAATGACTAAAATTTTAAAATTATGTTTCCCTAAAAATATATCTCAAAAATCATATTTATTAATTAACATATATTGAACCATATCACGATATAATACTTTTTCATGACATCCTAAAAACAATATTTATGGGTTTAGTTATCCAATTAATATTATTTATTTAAAAACTATTACATTTTTAAGAGGGATTTAACAAAAAAAGTTTTGAAATTAGTCTTGTATAACCATGGATTTAATTTATGATGGATATTGACAAAATTCAAGATATTTAGGACAAAAATATTTTTATATTTCATCACATGTATGTCATAGAAAATAACATTATAAACAACATTGGATTCGTAAATCATAATTTTCCAATATTATTGGACTTAAGATTACTTCATCTCTAAAATCGTTTAGTGATAACCTTGTTTTACAAAAAATATGGGTCTCAAAAAAAATATTTGATATCATATAAGACTAAACCAATAGAAATCAATGATATATAATAATGTTTATTCTGAATAAAAATAGACAATTACTTACTCAAAATTAAATTTATATTCAAAAAATCCTGATGTTCGTGGTGGCCTAAACTAATTAAGCTTAATTGCCTCAAGCCTTATAAAAAAATGAAAATCATTTTCAAGGGGAATTGTTTTGATAAATAATGATTATATCTACATGAACTCCTTTACACGAAATATTATACACTATAATGTTTCTTTATATCAATGTGTGGATAACATTAATATCTTATCCCATGATCATCATGTACCTATAAATAATATAAGTCGAATCCCATGGAATATTTGTAGATTTCATTAAGAATCCTACTAGAACAATGGATTTTCATTATACCTCATCATGATGAATGTTTTATAACCATCAAAACATTAATATTATATTCACCAAGCTTTGATCTCCCCTAATAGAATTTACTAGACTATATAAGGAACATAATATGAGAAAGATCTCCCATTTTCCATTGTGCACCTAGCTACCCCTCTCATTTCCCAATGTTTCTATGATCCATCCTTTTTCAATTTCAAACGAAATCACAGTGGTATCAATTTCACCTTGTACTCATCCATCTCCTCTCCACTTGCTTCATATATTCAATGTTAACTAGAAAAATTCCCATGATTAATTCTATTTTCCTCCCACCTTAGATAAAACAAATAAGATCAGTAAATATCTATTTAACCCGAACTTGTAAAAACTAAGAGTGCATAAACTAACATATACCACTTTATTCCTTACATCAAAAATCACCCTAAGGAACCCAAAAAACATAATAATAATTTTTTATATCATCAAATCAATGTTCAACCCAACAAAACCATGACAAAATAAATTCTAAAATCGATTCCCTATGACCATCAATCACCATACACTATCCATTGTTATCCCAAATGAATCCCGCCTACCTGACATTAAATAAAAGACATTTCTGCTACTTACCAATGGATTTTACAAAAAACAATCACATGGATGCTATTATATTTCGATTCATTCATGGATTTTCTTTTTTGGTGTTGTATTGATCCTCATCTGCCAAACCCCAAAATAATTCGTCATTGTTATATTTTTACACCATGTATTTCAAGAATACTCGATAGCCATATACTCCTGAAAATTAATTGAAAATAATCATCGGTGATTTACAATACCATTAATGACTCAGAGGAAACACATATATACAGTTCATCCACTACTGTAATATTACTATGCACGTTCATCTAATACACATTAAGAGTTTCATTGATAAACCTCAGATTAAATATCACCTCCCTAATAAAAATATATTTAACTGGAGGATATGGGATGAAGAGGGTATTTCCCATCCAATTATTATTTCCAAATTAATTACCTCCTTGTTAGATCACCCAACATACCATATCTTTCAACATTTAAAAATTTTATATCATGTAGTGAGTTATACATGATAACCTCTTTGTTTCCTCCTTACACTATTTCAAATCCTAACCAAATCTATTTTTCATGCAACTAAACTAGATATATTTTTCATCAATGATATCCTCCTGAATTCTTTCTTGCGTGCCCTACATGGAACCCTACATTCCATGCAAACTGATTCTTCTCCCATGATTTGATTCCCCATTTTTTACCAAGAGGCCCATTGAAATTTCCCCCTTATAGAAAACAAGATGAAAAATGAAAGAATGTTATCCTAGATATTGATATCAATAATTTTATCCTTGATAATTAAAATAATATGCATTATCATAGATTATAATACACCATTCACCAGTTTAATTCGAACCCCAAATGATAAAAAAAATTAGTTATAAACCTTGGATATCATATGATTGATGACACCTTAAATGTAAATTTCTTGAACATAGCATCTGAAATGGGACCTCCAAGTCACTCTATTGAGAGACTTAATTTTTATATTCCTATCATTTCATGAATTATAATAATTGTTTTCTTCAAATAGGTTTTTTTGATATACATACTAATCTACCCTTGATTAATCTATCAGATAATCTACTCATCATACCTCCCAACAATCAGGTTGATACCCATGATAGATCATTCTATACCATTAACTAAAAATAACTTGTATTTCACAAACGTGAGATGTTAAAAAATCATCACTCTACATTATTTACATAATAATTGATATTCCCCTCTACTATATCACATTTGATATTTCATATGAGGGACTCTTGAACAATAATGAAATGGTTCTGATATACCATATTTTCGTATATTAATCCACTCACCATCTTGATGAAACCAGATCTCTTCTTTATAATTGATATTGAAATCCACATTGGGTATTATAATCTAATTAAAATATCCTAGACCCATTCCATGAAGACAAAATGTATTATGATCTTAACAATGAATCCCCATCCCATCTGATTATTTTCATTGTCCATTTCCAATTTAATCACAATGTTATTGAGAATAGTTATTTGATTGAGATTGTTTATAATTTCATTAGCTATCCCTATTTCCCCTGAATAATACTTCCATTCATAATGATATGTTGATCATATGAAATTAACTTCAGAAACACCCTCCCAATTCTTATCTTCTTGTGACCTTTATGAATTTTATTTTTAAAATTACAATGAAAAATGGGTCTATATAGATTTATTCTAGTGGGATCCTTGTTATTTGGGATGATATCCATGGTAAAAGCTCATACAGTCCATGTGAGATCTCCTCTTATTAAGGTATCTTACACAAATATAATATCCTGTCCATTAATGATGTCCCATGGATCCACATATAACAAATGGTAAATATATTGGGTCATAGTGTGATCTCTGAGTTTATACGGATGATACGTCCCCAGATATATTTATCACATAGGATTCTGACACCCTCATCATTTTGTTGGTACTCCACTCTCCTAGGTATATTATTTATGATGATTTCCTCTATATATACATGAAACTCCAACCATAATTCCTTAAAAGATATTTATTCTAAAATTATCTCAAACCTCCACACCCCCATATAAAAGATTTCTTAGAGCACAAAATTAAATTTCTCCTGCCCCTTTATCTCTTTCATATATTCATATGAATATGAAGCATTTCTACACCCACCCAAAACCAGAGATCCCTCTATCCTTCCATTATGCTTCATTCAATCTTTAGAAATGTCTTCAAAAACATATATTATTTTCACCATATATAAATAAATAAATTATGATTCCAAATTTTCTATAGATCCTCTACCATTTATCAAATACGTTTTTAAGTTTCCTCTAGGACAGAGTTATTGCCTAGTTTTTTTTAATCGCACTCATTTTGATCCTTTTTAAACACATAGTTTAGTTTTTTAGTGCTTCCCATGAGGAACCTTTCCCTGGATACATCCCAGAGTTCCATAAAACCTAGAAGAATTCTTCAACCTCTATCCAATTTGATGAAAAATACTAATTATTCCTCCTATGCTCACCCTTAAACTAATTTAATAGTGGTAAGTGGTTTGAATGAAAATTAGTGAGATGAGTCCCTATAACTTGATGGAAAAAATAATATTAATAAATATTGGATAGAATTGATCTAATAAGCTCTATAGTTTGTGATATATTTTTGGATTATCTTACCAATTGAATGGGTCCCTAGATAAACCAATATCCATCAGCCTATTATTTGTTTCAAATTTCATAAAATCTGACAATTCATTTTCCACATACAATGGGCCTAATTATTTCTCCAACCCATCCATAATGGTTTTGAAATAAAATCCCACAATCCATGACCATATTTTATCATTAAACTGATATATATTTTCACATATATCCACCTACTCTAGTGCTTCACAGTTAGAATACATGAATGAAAAAATAAAATCAATACCCCCAAACTCTATTTAATGGTTCTAATCCATCAAAATATGTCAAATAACTATAAATTAAAATTATATTTCTATTTGAGCCATATTCTTTATTATATGTTCCATAATACATGGATTATAAAAACCCCATTATTTTGAAAAAAAAATATTTATATAGTAATAACCTGGTTTTGGTTATAGAATATCCAATATTCTGGATAGACTCATTCAATCATCATTTTTAATATATGCGGCTTTAGACTAATCTCCAAACCCCTTGATTCCATAAGATAATATAAATCATTGAAAACTAATTTTAGTGGCAATGGTTTTGAGGGAAAAAATTATTTTGAAGCATAATGGGACATATTTAAGGCCTCTTTAACATGTGTATGGGTAATAGTTTATCTATACAAATATACTAGGAGTTGAATTTTGACACCCTTTCTAGACATTGTTGCATATTAATTTTCATATTAAAAAATATATATTACCAAACCATAAAAATGTTCAGCTTAAACCTTTCCTAAAGGGGGTAATTTGACTCCAACTCTTCCAGTTTAGTACCAGGTCAAGAATATTTAATACGATTGGACCCCTCCATGGGGAGAATGTTCTGATTCATTCCAAATACATTATCTACCCACCCACTAGTAAATATAAAAAATATCTTTCACAGATGTTCAATAGACCTTCTAATCATCTGGAATTGGGTCTATATCATGATAGATTGAAGAATTCCCCTCTATTCCAGAGTCATATTTTATCTCCAACCCCACAGTTTCACGATACTCCAACATTTTCCATAAAGTGGGTGAAGGAATAAAACATTTCATGGTGGAAGTAAGGACCCCATTTAGTTGAGACAGTGAGCACTTAGGGAAGTGATGGGAGGCCACACCAGAAGGATTAATAAGAAATGGTAGTAATGGTACAGAAAAATAATACCCAACCGAACTAGGAAATTTGTAAGAATCACCATAGAACACATAAACATTAACATTTGACTCCTTTTAACCGTAGCATCTACCTCGACACATCACCAAGGAGTGTCCTTGCTTATGTAAATTCACACAGAAACGAAGATTTAAATAATAAAAAATCCTTTTCCACCTTAAGAAACCATCACCCACCATAATGAGGATGTGATAAGGTAACTATGCCTTCTAATAAACATATCCACAATTTCACATATAAAATTTAGTATGGAAAATATTGCTATCACCATCTATGTATAAAAAAATTTCAAGAGAAGTTTTATTTGGTAGTTCTTCTCCATGTAATCAAATCATGGTACCATAATCCCCAAAATTTTAATAAACAAATAAATATCATATTATATATATATATATATTCATTAATTAAAGTTAATTATATAATAATAAATTACAACGTTCGTATAGAGGGTTGCTTGTATGTACGTATGAACACAATTTTATCTTTTTGACTGATGGAACATAAAGAATGTAAATAATAATTCAACTTCCTATAATAATAATTATATAATATATATATATATAATATTTATTATATCTTTCCCTATTACCATCCATGTTAAGAATGATCAAAAAAAGAATCAGATCACATCATGGAGGTGGTAGTCCACACGTACAAAAGAATAATGTTATTGTTTTCCAAGAGATTGGAAGGTAAGAAATAAGAAAAGATATAGTAAATATAGAAGAAGAATTAATTCATAAATATAATATATAAACTTTAAACCTCTCATAATAACCATCCATGAAATATTGTGATAGAAGTGATTTATATCACTACGTGGAGGTGGTAGTCCACACGTATGTGTGAGTGATAATGTAAATTCTCATTTAACAGAAAATAGAGTGGATAAATATGTTTAAATAAATAAATTAACAAAATTTATATTACATAAGTTAAAAACTTTCATGAATACAACATAATTAGAAATGGTAGGAGAGGGAATAATCTAAAAGTGTCCAGGTAATAGGATTGTTATATCTTCGGTATGACCCCTGTAGAACCCATCTATGAGCTCTGTAATGGTATTTTAAGAAGAAAATAACCTATAACCAATGTATCTAAAATATTATATTATAATTGGGTATGTTTTAGTTAATCTATATGGATCAATTTTATGTAACAAAAAGATGTAAGTACGCCGATTTAAAAGGGAGGGAAAGGGCACTCTATGAATTATAAAAAAATGATTAAATATAGTTAATGTATTTCTAAATAATAATGATTAAAAAAATAGATGAATCAGAATAAAAAATTTATATGGTCTAAATATATTCATAAAATTAAATTTATAAAGGTTTTTATATAATTTTGAACATTATCATTTAGTTTAACCCATTCAATGACTAATTTCAACCTTAACCGTAGTAATAAATGTTTAATTATTGAATGATTATATATTTTCATATAAGGTAAATATTTGAACCTAAATGGACAAGATATATATTTTTAAACATTTTATAATCCCAAATGTAAACTTTTTATATTTTTAGGATTGTTAAACAATTTAATAAAATATTAATTATCATAAAATATCATTACTTAATTCTTAACATAATTCATTTATTTTTAAGTTAAATCCAAGAATAAGTGTATGAAATTTGAATATAACTTATTTTAGCATAAATTATAAACGGATATTAAATATAAAATTTACGATACATGATTTTTATTTGAAAAAATATTACTTTATGTCTATAAAATCATTTACGTTATTTTTCTACTCCATGCACAAGCACAATATCAACATTTTATATGAATTTACGTTAACTATTTAGTCCGTAAATATTTGATAAAAATAACATGATAAAAAATTAGTTCATATTTTAAATTAATATTTAGAAACTAACGTTTCCACCTTGTACACTAATGTAAAAAAAGTACAGATATTAATGTTAGAAGGGTGACATTTTCGAATTTTCTTTACATAAAATATTATAAATGGACCTATGAAGCGAAAATGGCCCCAAAAGGATATATAATAAATAAAATTTATGTATATAGTCTAATTAATTCTATAAAAATAAATTGAGGTATGTTTTGGGTTAATTTTATGATGTTATCTCATTTTATGGCAGTTTAACCCATTTTACACATAACGAGGTCAAAAATACTTATCAGGGATACTATTCATAATGGTGAAAAATAAAAGGGAAATATTTTCTTAATGTGAACATCATGATTGAAAAAAATTTACACCCTTTTCATGATTCAATTTATTGACGTGGATTAATTTAATTTAAATTCGACGTCTAGAAATAAGATAAAATTTAGTTTTCCCTGAATGTTTTTATAATGTATAGAATGTATTATACTAAAATCCAACATAATATTAATTCAAATTACCTTATTTAGTTTATTAATAATAAAAATGATATAAAAACACTTTAAAAAGTATTTTAAGACAAAATTGAACTTTTTATGTTCCTGAAATGAAAGGTTGAATTACTATAAAAATTAATATTTTCCATTATTCATTAAATAATAAATCATTTTATAGAAAACCAAAAAACTAAAAATATGTTAATTTTGAACTTTTATTTAGAAATTTTAGTACATTATTTCAAATTAAATATAAGTGTTTTTATAAATTAATTATAACATTCAGCCACAAAAATAAATAATGAACATTTTGGACGAAATCGTATTTTAAATAAAAAATTCCTTTACAAAAAATTGAGTGATTTAATGAAATTTTATTTATTATCCACATTATATAAATTTCATAAAATATTTACATATATTAATTTAGGGAACTGGGACAGCACAACGGATGCCGATGGGCCAGAAATTTAAAATTTTCTACATCACTGGAGTGACATAACCTTGTCAACTCCGGTGATCTTCTCCCGGTTTGGTCCAAGGATCTTGCAAGTCTTAAGTAGAGAACAAAAATAATCTAAAAATTTACCTAGTTTGGAATTGACGTGTTCATGTCCGTCGCAGGATTCTGGTGATTTTTGCTCGAGGACTTTGATGTCTAAGCCCTCTAGATTGTCTACACACGCATCTCAAATCTACTTACGCATCGTTTGTCATGATCCTGGTGATAACGCATATATTTAATGTTCACTTCAGCACAACGAAAATCACCGCAAGGCAAGATCCTTAAATCTATGATGAACGAATTTGAAGATATTCCTTCCATTGAAATACTCTCTCTAGATTCTAGGAGGAGATAGAATCTCCCAATCCCAACACATGAATAGTATAAATGGGAGAGCCTCTCTCTGACTTATATAGGGAGTGTTTAAAACAAGTGGTATGGATTCCCGGACCCCATGTAATTAATGTATTCTATATAAGTCTTATAAATAATTACTTATGAAAAAGAAAATTATGCAATAAATAATATTTATAATTTATCACTTGCTTTTAATATATAAATATATTATGTGATAAATTTGAGTCCATAACTCAACTTACACCTCCTGCTAATATTGAACGAACCGAGGATATTAAAATACATTGAAATAATATTAATACTTCTGTTTACAAGTTATAAATAAAATCAACAAATTATTATAAACTTGAATAATTAATGAATTTATTTATTCTTTGGTGATCCATAGAACTTGGATAGTGGTCGGACCCATTGGAAGGGTCCACCAAGTTATATATTCATATTCCTATATTAGGGAAGATTATCAAGGTGCTATTGTGTGTGACCCTCTAGGCCCATACCTCAATAGCAGTGAATAATATCCACTAAACTAGAGCGGCGTCTAGAAACCCATCAAGGCCCCTATAATGATAAGTTAAAGTCAAAGCAACGAATTCCTTCCTAATAACACGGTCCGTGTAATATAATCTATTCATCATTGACATCTCAATAGAGCATAATGCACACTAGTGTCATCATTATTTATTTTTCTTTATTTTATTTTTTGATTTTTCCGGAAAATCTTACCTTCCACTACCATGTCCATGGATGTAATAAAGGTGAAACCATTGTAATAAACCAGGCCCGAGATATCTCTTCCTGAACTCGGATGTGAAAAATCCCTTCTCGATCATTCAATCAATGCCATCCCATTAATGACATACCCGATACGAACTATGTCGCCATGACTTTGTCGTCATGGTTTTCATCATGCATCAAATGTAGGTAATTATATTCCATCGATTTATAATGCTCTTAAGTCAAAAGGCCATTAAAAATTTCCATAGATAGGAATGACCAATGACACCTAAAACATGTGGTGTTCTAATTATGCAGGTCTGCCCTCAAGATCTCAACTATTAGAGATCATCATGTGAGAACTTAATGATAAGAATTCTCAATGCTTATGAACCCCCACACCTGATGGTCACACATCATCTGTGTCCTTCCAGAATGATTAAAGTGGACCATAGGAAGTTACATTAAGATTACTGTCATGGAATCTTTGGGTTCTCATTATATACCAGGATCTACTATAACCCTTTGATACGACAGGTAATCTAAAGAAATTACCATAAACAATGTGGATGCAGAAGTATCTACACTATTATAGAAATATAAACACATGTATTGTACCAAACCGCAATCATGTAGTGGTATTCAAAGTACAATAAAATTTGTGTCTAGGGAACCCAATTTCGACACTCCCACTTACTCAAGAGCCAACTATTAACATATTTCAATCCGCTAGCTCTCACATGAGAATCATGCTTCTACTAAGAAATGGATTTAGTCAGGGGTTTTGTCAAGTTGTCCTCTTTGGCTACTCTGTTAACTGTCACTTCACCTCTCTGAGAAAAATCCATCAAGAGATGAAACTTACAAAGAATATTCATTGTCCTCTAGAGAGACCTAGGCTCCTTGGCGAGCACCACTGTAGTGTTATTATCAAAATATACTAGAACGGGGTCTGCACTTCTAGATACAGCATCAATGTCTGAGATAAAGTTGTGTATCCAGAATGCTTCCTTTGCTGCATCGGAAGCTGAAATATATTCAGACTCTGTTGTACAATCATCAACCACAACTTTCTTCGGGCTTCTCCATCTCACTACACCACCATTTAGGCAAACGATGTAGCCTGACTCTTATTTAATATCATCATGATTTGTCTAGAAACTATCATTAGTGTATCCCCTCACAACTAGTTCCTCATCTTCTCCATACACCAAGAACATATCCTTAGTATGCCTCAAGTACTTTAGGATTGTTTTAACAGATGTCCAATGAAACTCTTCTGGATTGTCTTGATATCTACCCACCATGCTTAAAGAAAAGGTGACTTCAAACCTAGTATATAGAATCACATACATGATAGAACCCATTGTTGAAGCATAAGGGACTCTACTCATTCTGTCAATCTCTTATTATGTTTGTGGACATATTTTCTTAGAGAGATTTACACCATGTGACACATGTAACAATCCTCTCTTGGATTGTTTCATACTGTACCTTTTGAGTACCTAGTCAATATATGTGCTTTGACTCAGCCTAATAATCCTTTGAGATGTATCTTAGTAGATCTTGATCCCTAGTATGTAGGCTACTTCACCTAATTCTTTCATGGTGATCCATTCGTTTAACCAAGTCTTAACTGACTGTAAGACTTGCACCTCGTTTCCCATAATTAATATGTCATCAACATATAATACTAGGAAAACGAGGTAATTCTATTCAACATTTTTATAGACATAAGGATCGCATTCATTTTTGAAAAAAACAAAAATCTCTTATGGCCATATCAAAATGAACATTCCATGATCTTGACGCCTTCTTCAATCCATAAATGGATCTCTATAGCATGCATACTATATTGGAAATATTTGACTTAACAAACCCATCAGGTTGAGTCATATAGACATCTTCAACAAACTTCCCATTTTGAAAAGCAGTTTTGACATCCATTTTCCAAATTTCATAGTCATGAAAGAATACTATTGCAAGAAATATTTTGATGGATTTAAGCATTGATAATGGTGAGAAGGTTACATCATAGTCAATTCCTTGACATTCCCTGAAACACTTTTCCACCAGTATTTTTTAAAGGTATTAACCTCACCATCCATGTCCAACTTCTTCTTGAATACCCATTTGCATCCAATGGTTTTTACATCAACTGGAGGGTCTACCGAAATCAAAACATTATTTTGTTACATGGTCTCCATCTCAGAATTCATGGCATCTTTCCATTTAGCATCTTATTTTACTTTTACTAGTTCCTTGTAGTTCATAGGATCATCATCCACAAGGAATAATGTGTCACCTAACTCAGTGACAAGAAAAAGATAATGCTCTGGTTCTCTAACCTCTTTCTTAGTCCTACGCAGTATCTGTGTCTCAGGAACAACTTCTTCTTCCACTTTTTCTTGTGGAGATTGTTCCTCTACCAACTCTTGTGCATCTAGAGCATTAACATCATCAACGTCAATCTTGATCCCACTATTTCTAATATAAATGTGTTCCCTTTCTAGAAATGTGGCGTATCGTTCCACAGTGACCATTCTATTTAAAGGATTATATAAGTAGTATCCTCTATTTTCCTTAGGATAACCTATAATGATGCACATAGTGCTTCTAGATGGTAATTTATCACTTGGTAAAGTCAGGAAAAATTCCTCACCCCCCATCCACGCATGTGTGTTAGGTTGGGTTTCTTTCTATACCATAACAGATATGGAATCCCATCTGCAGCTATAGTTGCAACTTGGTTAAGGGTATATGTTGTTTTCTACAATGCATATCCCCAAAAAGATAATGGAAGAGTTGCATGACTCATCATTGATCTGACCATGTCAAGCAAGGCCCTATTCCTCCTTTCACTAACTCATTTCCATTGTGGAGTATAAAGAAGAATGAGTTGGGATAATATGCCACACTCCATCTAGTGATTAATGAAATCTTTGTTAAGATAATCTCTACATCGATCAGAGAAAAGTTCTTTTATCTTATTACCATGTTTTTTTATACTTCATTTAGGTATTCCTTAAAAACCCTAAAGGAATATGACTTATACCACATTAATTAGATATATCCATACCTACTATAGTCGTCGGTAAAAAAAATGAAGTATAGAAACCCACCCCTTGACTCTACTAGAAATGGACCACATGCATCAGTATGTATTAATTCCATCACTGTATAGGCTCTTTCCACCTTTCTTGAGAAGGGTGATTTGGTCATATTTCCTTGTAAACAAGCTTGAAAAACATCTAAGGGTTCTAACTATACCAAGTCCAGATACCCTTCCTGATGTAATCTTCATAATTGATTCTCATTTTCATTATCACGACTAAAGTGCCATAGGTGGGTCATATTTGAGTCATGTTGGATGTTTTTGTCATTGATTTCCATTACTGAGTTTGCTAGTTCCATTATATATAAACCATTATTGTAATGTGCCATACTATAACATATGTTATCCCTATAAATGAGACAAAATTTATTTACAATATTGAAATAAAAACCCATAGTTTCTAAACGTGACACAGAGACAATGTTTCTGTTAACATAAGGTACATAATAGAAATTGATTATAACTAGATCCAAACTAGTTTGCAAGGTTATGTTATAATCTCCGACTGCCAAGGCGGCCAGACTTGCACCAATTGCAGCTCTGAGATCCACATGACCTTTTGCAATCTTCTGGAACATACTTGGTTCCTGTATATGAATAAAAATGTGTGATCCACATGCCATATCCAATACCCAACTTTTAGGTAAAGATATATTGCATTCGATGACAAAAATACCTGAAATATAAGAATCAACTTGCATCTTCTTCCCAACTCTGCAATTCTTCTTCTAGTGGCCTTTCTTTCCACATCCAAAGAAGACAGATTCTTGCTCATTACTTTTCCTATTAATCATTGGCATCCGTTTAGGACGATGCATTAGTGTCTCAGGTCTTGACTTAGCCTTGGACCCCTTTGTGATGCCCTTTTTTTATTGTTCACCATATGGACATATGAATCGGTATTTTTTATTTTTTTATCTTGTTGGTGAACTATATCCAAAAGGTCCAGGAGCGACTTTCTCATATCATTCAAATTATTATTGACAATAAAAGACAAGAAGCTTGACGGTAAAGATGAATGAATGAGATCCACTACTATTTCATGGTTCATTATGAACACAAGGGATTCAAGCCTCTCAATATACCAAATCATCTTGACTACATAAGGAAAGGCTTGGTGCCCTTCTGCTAGCCTACAATTATAAAGTGCACTTAAGATCTCATACCTTTCTTACCAGGCCATCTCCTCATATCCTTCTTGGAGATGTGAAAGAATCTTGTAGGAGTCCTCATCCTCATGCATTTTTTTTGAAATTGGATGGACATGGATGACAACATGATGCATTGTACATCAATCACTTCATCTACATGCTTTCTCCATTTATATTTTTCTTCCTTACATGGTATACACTATACTGGGAAACCACTTGTTCTTATGGTTCCTAGTGTTGTTGAGTAAATTTCTAGCTTATGGAATCTAAACATGATTCTCTCAACATCTTGCCTCTAAAGTGATAGCAAGTTAGCTAAGGCTAATCCTTTACAACTTAATTTAGTTAATTCGACCCATTTATCTCATGAAAATTCCCTTGTAGTAAGAGGCACTCTCAACTATGGCTGACGAGCACCCCAAACAGATGGTTTGGTTTAGATGTGAGAAATGGAAGGCATTTATTGTAATTAATATATATTTGATGGATTTTTATATTTATCGATGAATATAATCCTTTTCTATTTATTATGTTCAAACCGGGTTATCGCGCTCACAATTGAACATGAAATAAAATATAATTCGTCACATATTTATGCATTTTATCTTGTTTACTGTAATATGTCATCGCAAAATAATCATGTAGATGCATAAAATAATAAACTATGCATAAAGTAAATAATTTAATCTGACTAGTCTTGACCATTATATAAGGATCGATCCATAACATATCAATCTTGACCTAGGGGCATCCATACCTGAGTTGTGACTTGACTCACGTTGCAGCTAGCCAAGTGTAATACTCTTGGCTCTCGTCTGGTTTACTCCCTCATCTTGGCGGGTTCTGCATCTCAGATCATCATTTAATTACAAATATACTTGCACATAGGCGAGGGGTCTAGGGGTACAAAATACATCTTGTGCATTGGACACAGTGGCCCTTATACATATTTGAAATTAAATGGAAAATTTTTAGACCATTATTTATCTAATTAATTATTACAAACATAGCACACATTGAATAAATAATCAAATAAGTAAATAAACACCAGACATAAACAGTTCAGTCGCTTGCTCAAGACCAGTCGGGGTAAAATTTGTGCAAAAAAATTAAATTTCAATAAATTTAAATAGTGCGAGGGTGTTCTAAAAAATTAAATGAATTTTATTTAAATTCATATAATTTATTTATCGGTTCCATTTATTTACTTTAAATTTAATTCTAAAAATTAAATTAAACCATTAATTTAATTTTTATCATAAAATTAAATTAATATTTCGAATTAAAATAAATTTAAACTACAAAATAATTCTAATTAATTTAATTTAAGAAACTAAATTATTTAAAATTAATTTATAGTTGGGTTACCTCTAGCCGGGGAGGAGTCCGACAGGACTGAGAACCGCTGCGGGGTGTCGTCTTGGAGCATGCCCAAATGAAGGCATTACTGCGGCATGACTGCTACGTGACCACGGCGTGACTACGGCGTGACCGCGGCGTGACAGCGGCGTGACCGCTCGGTCCAACAACTCCCATGGCAGCAGCTACTTCCAGCGAGGTTCGAAGGGAGCAGGAGGAGGCTGAGGATATTGCAAGGTTTAAGTAGAGTAGGCAAATAAACTGAATATGTACCTAGTTTAGAATTGACGTGTGCAAGTCCGCCGTAGGATTCCAGCGATCGTTGCTCGAAGACTCCGATGTTGAAGCCCTCTAGTTCATCCACACACGCCTCCCAAATCAGCTCACGCATAATTCTTCATGATCTGTGTGCTAGCACGGATGTTCAACATTCACTTCAGCGCTGCGACGATCACCGCAAGTCATGATCCTTCAATCTGTGATGAACGAACATTAAGATTTTTCTTCCCTTGACAGACTCTCTCTATCTCTATTTTAGGAGGAAGGACAAGCTCTCAATCCCAAAAAACGAATAGTTAAAATGGTAGAGCCTCTCTCTCACTTGTATAGGGAGTGTTTAAAATACACGGTATGGATTCCTGAACCCTGTGTAATAGATGTGTGCTATATAAGTTTTATAAATAATTACTTATAAAAAGTAAAATTCTGCCATAAATAATATTTATAATTTATCAATTACTTGTAATATATAAATATATTACATGATAAATTTAAGTCTTTAACTTGACTCACACCTCTTACAAATATTAAACAAACCTAGGATATTAAAATACATTTGATTAATATTAATACTTGTATTTACTTGTTATAAATAAATTCAACGAATTATACTAAACTTTGATTATTAATGAATTTATTTACTCTTTGGTGATCTTTGGAACATGGATAGTGCTCGGACCCTTTGGCAGGGCCCACCATGTTCTATAATTCCTATTCCCAAAATAGGGAAGATTCTCAAGGCGCTATTGTGTGTGACTCTCTAAGTCCTTACCACAATTGCAGTGAATAATATCCACCAACCTAGAGTGGGGTCTAGAAACCCCTCGAGGCCCCTATAGAGATAAGGTGAAGTCAAAGCAATGACTTCCTTCCTACATAAATGGTCCATGTAATATAATCTCTTCATCATCGATATCTCAATAATGAAGAATGCAAACTAGTGTCATCATTCTATATTTTTCTTTATATTATTTGTTGATTTGTTCGGATGGTCTTACCTTCCACTCCAATGGCCATGGATTTAATGAAAGTTCAACCATCCTAATCAACCAGGCCTGTGATTTCTCTTCCTGAATTTGGAAGTGACAAATCATTTCTCGATCATTCAGTCAATTCCATGCCATTAATGAAATAACCAATACAAAATACCTCGCCATGAATTTACCGACATGGTTTTATCCTTTCATCAAATGTAGATAATTAAATGACATCCATTGATAATGATCTCAAGACCAAAGACCATTACACATGTCTATAGATAGGAATGACCAATGACACCTAAAACATGTGTTGTTGCTATGATTCATGTATCTCCTCATAATCTCAACAACTATAGATAATCAAGTGCGAAAATCATGAGGATAATTCTCAAGGCTTATGATCCCCCAACACCTGATTGTCACACATCATCTGTGTCCTTTCAGAATGATGTTACTGAACCATATAATGTTACTTTAAGATTACATTCATGGCATCATAGGATTCTCATTATAGCCTGGGATCTACTATAACCCTCTTATGCAATATGTAATCTAAGGACATTGTTATAAACAAAGTGGATGCAGAAGTATCTACACTATTATGTCTAGATAAGAACATGTATTATAACAAACTGTATACATGTAGTAGTAATCAATGTACAGTAAAAGTTGGGTCTAGGGAACCTACTTTCAACAATTAATACCCAAAAATTCAATGGTATGTTTAAATGGTCATAAAAAAGTAATATTTCATGGTTTTTTATCTTAGTATTTTGTATTGTATATTGTATCAACAATATTGTTCTATTAAAATCAATAGGTTTTATAATAAAACATAAAAATACTCTAACTTATTCTGGAATTGGTTAGAGTAACATTCTTTAATATTTCAAATGTTTCTTAATTTTCGCGATTAGTGAAGCATTATCAATCATAACTCTAAAAAAAATCATATAGTTCAGTTTTCAACAGTCTCTCAACTACCTCATATTATGTTTGAATTTTTACTTATCATATATAGATAATCAATTAACAACCATAAAATAGCTTCTAAATTATTTATTAGGACTTATAGATTCATGAAATATTCAGACACATGAATCTTCATCAGTAACTTATCACCCAATGTTGCATCTTCCATTCGTGAAAGTAACTTATGATTTCTAGAATAAATGTAACGTACATATATGGATTGAATTCACATAAAATTATAATTTATAGATACAAAATTCCAAAAAATAATAGATTCATATTTAAATATTTCTAGAAAACATTATCCTAATTTTGGTTGACAATATATATAATACAATCAACAATTCCATAGGTTATTAAATGCCTTACTCATTATTTTAAAAACTATATATATATTTAAGAATACTATAATGATCATGGTTTTATTTTATTGCATCAATATATATTATTAATTTTTTTTCATAGTAATTATATGTTGGATGATCATATATATCATTAATATTTTACTTATTATTTTACCTAAAGGTTGCATTATTTTACATGGATTGTTTTATTTGATTTTATAATTATGTATTAATAAAGTAATTAATGAATTTATGTCACATTTAGTATTTATTAATTTTACTAAATGATTATTTTAATTTTCTAATGTTTTGTTTGTAAAATATATCCCATAAATGTATGTGTTCTCTCTTAGTCCTACTCACAAACCCCTAACCTATTAGAAGTAGTAACAATGTATAACTCTTGGATTTCTGGATGCCTGGGAAGCATTGAAATGTTTTGGATCACGTTATGACAATTATTTGTTTTCAATATGGGGTAAGTCATATATGTGTGGATTAATTGAATTTACATGGGTCAAATCATAAAAAGGTTTTGGTCTATAGGGATTTTGGTGCCACATTGTATTGCATGTAAAAAAATTCATGGAACACTTTTTATATCTCATGTTATTTGATATGTATGAATAACATGTAATTATATGTGGTGAGTATATAGAATTTGGGAAAGACTATGTGTAGTTTTGAAATTTTATTATGTTTCAAAATAATTTTAATAAAATTTAACATCATAACATTTTTGGTTTTTTATATGTCCTAATCACATTCGAGCGATTGAAGTATTTTGAAAAAAAAATTGTTATATAATAAAACAATAATTTATTTTTGGTATTCATTTAAAAAATTATTGACTTTTAATATAATTATAATTTCATAATCATTTGTTTAATGTTCTTTATTAGATCATTGATGATTTTATTTCTTTAGTGTTCCTTCAAACTATGATATACTTTATAGATGATAATTAATGAAAAATGATGTTAAATTGAAAGGAATTGAATAAAATATTATTCTATTTTCCTTAAGTAGTATATGTTGTATGAGTTTCATCACAGATATTTATATTATTATTCAATTAAAAATTTTCCTTCCAATTTGATGTTGAATAAGGGTTTTTTTCATGGTTTGAAAAAAAATATGGTTCATAGGACAATTGGATGCTTTAATTTTTAAAAGATACTTTAATTTTAGGGATACATATCACTAAAATAAGTAAAATATACAAAATACTATCAAAATATTTTTCTAATAATTTTTTTGAGTGATATATAATTTCCTAGACATATTAATTACCTGTATAGAAAAATACTTTGATGGAAAAAATGTCATTATTTAAAATTAGAGAAAAACATCCTCAAATTTCTTTCTCATTCTATGTATTTATGAATAAAGTGGATGTTAGGTATACAAATGATTGATAAAATATTCAATAATTTTAGATTTGTATTTATTTTATTTGATTTTTTTAATATTTACTAATTTATGAATTTAATGTTTATTATAGTATGAAATTTGAGACACATTCTTTTGATGCATTTTGAGATTATTAAAGATAAAGTGATAACATCATGGTGTATATTTTTTTTGTGGCAAATCATCTGCATTTATTAAGTGAAAGAAAAAAGGACAACAGAGCGGCAGATGGGGTCAGACAACAAACATGCCCTCATCCACCAAGAGCAAGTCTAGAGATCATAAAAAGACATGTCATTTCCATAATCAGAATCCCCAACAGTCTCCTACTCAGATTGAGACTTGTCCCTATTGAGGATTTCCAAGATATCCAAATCCACTTTCCTTGACACCTTAGACGACGATCTGGTAGACACAGTTCTAGGTACATTAGTATAATCCTTACGTGGTCTCCTCTTAAGGGGAGGACCTTCACTTTCAGTAGTCTTTGACTTGCCATTCAATATTGCATCCTTATAAGAGGCATGACCACCGTTGCCCGAGACCCTGATCGGGGAGCGCGCCTTCCCCTGTTCATCTTCAGAAATGTTCCCCCATTTCTCAGGTAACTCAGATGACTGAAAATGCTTCTGGATTTCATGTTGAAAATCATCATGAAGTTGCACATCACCCTGCTTAGAGACATCAACCTGGAGAGAATCAGGGATCACCCGTTCTGGAGTCCGCAAATGGATGTCCTCAACTAGAGGAACCTCTTTAGCCAAATGAGATCGAGTATTAGAAGGGCCACTATGAGCCTCCTTCAGAGAATCATCAATAAAAAGCCCTTTACCATGATCAGGAGCCGTCTTTAGAATTGCATCACCATCATGAGCAGAAGACTTTGGAAATATCGAATCCTTCAGGTTGGATTTCCTGCGACAGAGGACTGTTGAATGTCCTCTCACACCACATTTCTCACAGTACATATTCTTCCAGCATAATTCTAAAGAGTGTCCAACAGCCATGCATACATTGCAAAAAAGAGGCTTTTTTTCATACTCAACATCAATTTGAATGTTATCAGAAGGGGTGGAAATAGTTACCTTGTCGATCAACGTAGTACTAAGATCAACCTCCACCAACATCCTAGCAAAATGACCAAACCGAAAATCCTCAGTTTCTTTATCAAGCCGAATGGGAGTCCCAATTGCCATGCCAATATCATGCAGAATTTTGGGATGCCAGAGGACCCAGTTGAGCCCATGCAAACGAATCCAGAGCTGAGAAAATGAATTTCGTGCACGCGAGACATTAAAATCCATAGACCATTCATGTAAATGAAACCATCCAGGTTTTAGAAACAAGGTTCCAATGCTCCATGCCCGAAGCTTCAAATCAGAAGATGGAAAAAGAAAATGAAAAAATCCTCGACCAAGAGAAACACACTTCCTGTTAGAAAAGCCCCACAAATTCGAAATTCTGCAAGTCGGGTCATCAAGCTTCCATGGATGAGCACCTTTAGGAAGAACAATACGCGCAATCAATGAATTTTTACCCATTGACATTCGCTCTGCAAGCGCGGCAGGGTTAGCTTCAACATGAGCCGAAGAACCCTTACGAAGAATTCTGCTCGGGCAAGAGTCCGTGAACAAACCCAATGAACAGGATCCATCTTGCTTCAACTGGGAATTTTTGGCCCGCACCACGCCATTACCAAAATCCTGAATCACAGAAGGGTGATCTACCACTACACCATCTCGATGCCGCGGAGCACCACGCTGCGCGCCAATCCCCAAATCTTCTTGCAACATGGACTCCGATCCGACTTGAGGAACCGAGGTTGAAGAATCTGCCGAGGTCTTCGATTTCCCCAAAACATCCACCAGATTCGCAGATCCGGCAATGGAGACAGAATCCGACCTAACACCAGCCGGGAAACGCGAAGACACCACAGCCTTAGGGTTTCCAGAAACAGCCGGAGATCGCGCGCCATGAGTAGAAACAGAGGAGGTTAACGCCGACGACGCACCACCGGGATTATTGAGACAATCGAACCCGAGAAAGAAAGGAATCGCCATGACCGAGCAGAAACCCTAGAAAAATCCATTGACGCGGAGGAGAGAGAACATCCATTTTTTAAAATGGAAGAGTGGATTTTTAGCCTTGGGATATAAGAAACATGAATTATTTTTTAACAAATTCAAGGATAATTTTCTATTAAAAATATACTTTATAAGAAAAATAAAATCCACTCTAAAGATCTAATTTATTTGTTTTAGATTATTATTTTTCAGTTGTAAAGGTAATTCATGAATATTTCCAAAAGTATGGAATCATAATGATTTTTTATGCAATCAGTTTTCAAATATTTATATAACATAATTTTAAAATTTTAATGATATATTTTACTGAAATAATATTTTTTATTTAGAGATATTTTGTTTTTGCAAAAGTCTATATGGATTCACATAGTATTTTTTAAGGAAATGTAATAAATTATTATACAGAAAAATTAAATTGGAAAAATATAATGATTTGTCCATGAATCCATAAAAATAAAGAATTTACAGATATATATAATCCACAAAATCCATTTAAATCCATATCATGGTTTTTAAAAATATATAATTATCTAAATTAAATCCCATGTTACTGTGATGACGTGGTTTTAGGGGGGACCCATTCTTAAATTGATAACTCGAGAATGAATTAGATGATATCTATGCATTTATATCTGGGTAGTTAGCACCCTTATAATGATTGTAATGAAATGGATTAATTCATCAGATTTAGAAGTAACGTTTATTTGTATTTATGTGTAGATACCATAACATGGTAAGATAAACCTATTGGTATATAGATAAAATTATATTTTTATTCATTATATCGATTTTGATTTTTCGGTTATATTTTATCTGCTTTTAATTATTCATGTTATTTACATTTAATTAATAATTTTTTCATAATGATCATTTTAATTAAATATTTTAGTATGTAAACTATATTATCTTAACAATTATGTGTTAAAGTATAGTTATTAATTACCCAATTACTGTATTAATTCATCATCTAAACCTAACAAAAAAATCATTTAATAATTGGATAAAATATTTCATATTTAAAACTTATTTTCATAATATTTCCCTAAAAATAAAGATTATTCTAAATTACTTTATATTTATTAAACCATTATTCTAAATATTACAAATTTCAATGTAACATTTCATAGAAGTTTTTTGTTTATTTTTCTATTTTTTATCATTAATTTTTAATCAAATTTATGGAATATTAATGCTCTAAATACAAAATTCATTTAGCACTCTCATGATCAAATATTCACTTGTGTGATCGACTCCATACTATCCACTTAATATTTTGGGAACATTTGGTGTTACATTTATTTGAAATAAATATGCATGAAGTCAATATGATATTTGATAATATGTGTTGATAGAAGAAGATTTAAGAAAAATTATTTTACCCAATAATATTGATATGAATATTGAATAATCTTCCCAATAAAGGAGTCGTTATATATTGAGTAGTGAATAATTACTATTGATTGAAGAATAATCTTTGATATTGAATTGATTTGATGTAAATATTCATCTAAAAAATGAAAACCAAATTTGGTAAAAATATCTATATCGAAAAAGGGGATTTTATGATATATCATTCCATTTTATATGTTAGTGATGATTTACTAACAATTAGAAAAAAATCAGGGTATGTGATGAGCTCCATAGAGTATTTGTATTTTTTCGGTATTATGAATCTATGAAGGGTATAAAGTAGCATGTACTAACTAAGATATATCTATATAAATATTATGAATAAATGATTTTTTCCATATGGATATTTATATTGAATTATTTCATAATGTATATTTGGGTTTCATGTTGGAATAATCCCTAAATAAATTAAAAAATGGATAATGAACCATCACTGGGGGTTTAAAAATATCATGAAGCTTTTAATTCCAAATTATTTGAATATTATGATAAAAAGATTAATTAAGTGTCAATAAATTCACAAATCAATATTTTGTAAGTTTATAAAAATTGAAATGGCCAATATTGAATGGAAATTTTTTAAATTGGTGGAGATAAATTCATGAGCTGTTGGAGTTGTTCATTACTGGAAAAACAAAAAATGAATATTTTTGTATGTTTTATTTTCAATCTATATTGAATACATTAGGGTTGATCCATATCTTCACATAGATACAAAGGAGTCACTATTAATTAAGATTAAGATTAATTTATACACATATACAAGTATTTCTACATTAAAGACTAATAATTTTCAATGTATTGAGTTGTACTGAGGTAATTAGGGGTCCCTCAAAAGTTTTTATGAATATTAATTTTTTTCCATAGAATATTTGAAGGAAAAATATAATATTTATTATTTTCCATATCATTCATGAGGGTGAAACCGTATTTTAGAAAAATATATATGGAAACCTAAATTATTTCGAAGAATGTGTAATGTCAGTATAGATTCTCCCATTTATTTGTAGGAGTGAAAACAACAATTAAGAAGATATTATATTTTTAATGGAAGATTAAATAAGATGTGTAAAGGTTGATCAATGAAAAGAATATATGTAATATTAAATCTTGATTATTGATGGATATTTTTTAATTGATGGTAAGATTTGACAGATCAACATGATGTTTTCATGGTCCCTAAATGCAGTATTAGAAATTTTCATGAGAATATATAAAGAAAATATTAATCCATGATTATGTTGATTTTTTCTTCACATTAAGTCATAAACACCATACTGATAGAGGATTGAGTTATGATTCAATCCATGATTAGAGAAATTGATAGAGAATGTGTTTTTGATGTGATGTGATGTGTCAGACCATAGCTATTCATACAATAAAGATGCACTCATGTGATAACAAACAAGGATTTTTTGGAGATATTTTATAGTAATAGTTGATATAATAAAGAATTAAAAATAATATGTTTTGAGGAAGAGGAATATATTTTTTGAAATTCAAATATATAGGTTGTCAACATTATTGAATATTATTATATATTTTTTGTTGAATATTTAAAGGATGATTAAAAAGTAAGAAATCATTTAACCTTAAAAACAAGTTACCTAGAAATTTAATATAGGATAAAAATAACAAGTATATTCTAGAATTAATACAAATTAATATAGTGAATTCATTGATGAGTTTTTGATATCATTGTTATGAATAAAAAATAATAGAAGTGGAAAACGAGGGACATCTATTAGAGAGATATTTCACACTACTATAATCTTAAATATTTTGTGTGTTAATGAAAAGGTGAGAACCATTTTATTGTGAGATTTTATCATTATAAATTGACTAACAAGAAAGGATAGAGGAAAACTAATGTTGTTGGTACTACAAATCTAATGCATTGTAGTAAATTGGAGAAAACCATCCCGTAAATTCTATATATCATAAGGACTATAGGATATATATATGAAACCATTCTAGACAATTTTATTAGATTAATCCTTGATTACTTCTTCATAATAAATATTATTTTCATACTCTATTAATCTTTTTGATGTTTCAGGTACTTTATATATCACACATCTAGTATAAATGGTCAAATATAGTATTCAAAGTGGTGGAACTTATTTTTGATGAATTATGAAAAATTCTAAGTTGGTTCTTCCATTCCATGTTGATGTTTTTATTTTTACCTAATTGTTTAAAGGATAATTGTTTTTATGGAATCACCCTATCTGGAGCTTCATATTGGTAATAAAATTGAATATTTGTGTGAGTTGGTTAACAACCACTATACTCTAATGATGTAGTCATCCACATTAGAGTTACACATGATTATTAAATCCCTATTTGAATTGTTATTTTAAATTACTTCTTACAATGCCTCTGTGAATGATTAAGGTATTAAAAGAGTGATATATAGATTCATTGAATAGTTTTGAATGTAAAGATATCAAATATTTAATTGGTTATAAGTTTCCCATAATTATTCAACCCTCCATTGTGTGGTTACACCAATCCTTATCGAAGAACAATTGGTTTGAGAGCTATAGGATATGATTCACTATATGTTAAAATATTTTTAATTTTTTATATTCCATTCAAAATTCATTATAATGTCTGTATTTTTAAAGGACCACTTTAGATAATACTCAAAATTGAGAGGTTGTGGTTATGCCGAATCAATGTTGGGAACCTTTTACCAATTATAAATTTTTATCACTTTAAATATTCGATCTGTTAGGATCTTTATTCTTCTATTCTTTTTTTACATTTATAAAATCATAAAAAATCAACTAAAAGAACAAATATAATATTTATAAATGATTCACAACACAATAATTGTAGCTATTATTTTCCATGTATGGAGATAACGTGTAAAAACATTCAATGTTATAATGAGATACTATTTTATAGTATTTTTGTTAAGAAATTACATATAATATTTTAGGCTTCGTAAACACTATAAGGAGGGATTAAAACAATCCTAAATCACTAGGTGGATGAAGATCTTGTCTAACTTATATCTCCACAATGGTTTTTTATTCTTCTTATATAGATAGTATTAAACATATAAATGTTAATTTATAATATAAATAATGTATTTGACTAGATGATTCTTATGTTGGATTTTATCATGTTACATTGTTTTTATTCTTTCTTCATCACCAGTTACTTTCACAACAGTGAGAAAACAACTTTGTTTATTCTTATCACATCATCCAAAACCATTATATCTAATCATTCCATATAATAATTTCAATCTAATCTAGATTTTTTTGATATTGTTCATATAGTTATTGTTAACCTATTTACACCTTGTATGGTATCTTCTTCTTGATTATTTTATTATTATCACTAATTGATGGGAAATATCTATTTAGTATCTAGAAGATCCATTCTTATTTATATTCTTGGTTTTATTATAACTATTCATTTTGCTGTTATAACTCCATAAAATACATTATTATTTTTCTAGTACTATTAAATCTTATCAATTCTTTCCATCTTCATTTGGTGCTTCATTTCTCCGTCTGGTGATATTTCCCCACGTGGTACACTTTTATCAATCCAGTAACTATTCTTTTGAATCGTTAACCAATTTGAGTTTTTTTATCATGATTTCTAGAAAAAAATTTCTTTTTGAACATAAATTATTCAACATGGAAAACAAATGAACAACTTAGTGTATCATATTAATTTCGTATTTCTTTGTTACCCATTTATATAGGTAGTGTTTCTATAAATTTTATGGGAACGACACATGCTTCATACTCAAAATTATTTCAAAAATTTGAAAATACACATAAAATATTTCAATTTTTGAATGACTGAATACATTAAATATGATAAAATCTAATAACCATAATAGGAATATTTCTCGAATATCAGTTTCAACCGTCTTCTTCCAACATCCTAAAATATTTTCTAGAATTCGGATCATCCTAACAAGATTATTGAAACATTTATCATCTAGATCATCATTTCCACAATTAGTGACTTTATTGAATCTTAACAATTACATTGTAACATTTTTTCTATCATAAACAATTATCAAGTATTTCAAACAATGAAATACCATTTTGTTTTACTTCATCTCCATATATGAACATATCAAAATATTTTTCAAGATTCTTCCAATAAATGATTATATGTGTTGCAAATATTCTATTCAAAAACATCCTTATTTTTTATTGATATATTGAATCATACCTTTGAAATTATCTTAATTATACGTTCATTAGGATATTTATCTATCTGATGGGTTTTCATATATTTTTTATTTTTCCTCCATTTGATTTACCCTCATTGATTTTCTCCCTTACTTTAGTCTGATGACTTCAATAAACATAATTTTATAAATTTTTAATATCCTACTAGATTTCTTTGTGACACTTTTTGTATTGAAATCAAACTAAGAATATTATCTAATGAAACTCTTTAGAAACATCCACAAAATATATCTGATTATATTTCATAAAAACATCATTTTGTTGAACATCACTAAAAAACCTCTGTTTGATGAGTTTATATATAGAATTATTCACATGATGATCTTCACAAAATTTCCCTAAATATTGAAATTTTGAATAAAATTATTCTTGATAATTTGAGAATATATATACACTATATTCATTATGATGACTCACTATATTTGAAAAATTGACCTCATACTTCCTTTCATCCTCTATTAATTTTTTAATGATTTATTTCTTTATTCATTGACACTTCTTTAGTTCGCATTTGGATAATTATAAAAGTATATACAATGGTGTTCATATGACTCTTAATTTAACTTAAAAATTTTCATCACAATGTTTTGGAATAATAATTTCAATGAGTTATTTCACAACAATTATATTTTCATAACTTGATCATGTTAATGTTACTCCTCAATCTCCACATTGAACTTATTCTGATTGATCTCCCATTCCAACACTTTGCCTCTACATTTCATCATGAATCACAGCCACAAATAATTTTTATGTTTGATCAAGAAAAAATATCACAATGAAAAACATGATATTATTTTCATCCATTTTATTTAAAAGGAAATATGAACATATAATATTTCAAACTATTTTTTCCACTTTTCATGTTATTGATTCCATCTATTTAAATTAGTTTTATGTCACTGTGAATGTTCCCTCACTATTCTCCAAAAAAATTCTCTTTATGATTATATGATAAATATTTTTCAATTTTATGGACTATTGTATATTATTTTTTAAAATTTTTTATAATTTTTTCTCCATCTGATGGTGGAACATGAAAACATTCATCGGGTTACCCCAATCTGAGTAACTTCACACGATTACATCAATATGATCATATCTATCTGATCACCATGGTATGTAATCCAATATACAATCATCCTACCCATCTCTATTTCTTCATATTTTCAATTTTCAAAATTAACCTAAATAATTAAAAAATTTACATTTATAAGAAACATTCTTTTCCAAACATCAAACACATGTTGGAGACATTATGATTGGATTACCAAATATCATAATTCAACTAAAAAATGTTAAATTTATTTATCCTTATAGGTAATGAGTAATATATATCTTCCATAATGAAAAAATAACGTTTCTATGTTTCCTTATATAAGAGTATTTGACAAATTCATTTTTCATCCATTAATCTAAGATAAAACCGTGTCATCTTTATTATCAATCATAGATACATCAACCATACATTCCAATATATTCTTATTTTTAACATATAAAATATATTTACATCAATTAAATCATTATATTTCATAGAAATTCATTTGAAAAATAAAACTGACACACAGTGTGGGATCTTCATTCTTCTCCATTGTACTTTTTTTGAAATACCATCAAATTTATTTCTAAATAAATATGTCAATATATAAATCTTGTTCTTCTTTATCTCCCATTTATTTTTACAAAAACTCGTTTCACTTTATCTCCCCATTATTGGAAAGAAATATAATTAATAAAAAATTGTATTATATAATTCATAACAATTTTCCATCTAGGACTTCACTCTACGTGTATTTGATCCTTAATAATTTTAGAAAATAAGAGCATTTTATTTAGATAAAAAAAATTTCCTTTAACTACAAATTTTATTACCTCATGGAACGAGATTACATAAATGTAGCTTATAGGGTATTCCAATTTTATTATAGGCCAATGATATTAATTTATATATAACAAATGAAAAAGATAGATTAACCTAAAAATCTGACACTCAATTAAACAACATATAAAAATCATTCAAGTGAAACTAGTTGGATAATTTTAATTCGATCACTTTCATCCGTCTATTTTTCTTAAGTTACTGATTGGTTTAATGTCACCCCATTGTGTAATTATTTTTATCATCAATTACCATTGATGATAGATTAAATAAATACATACCATTTCAATTACTTACTTTATGATCTTAATAATGATGAATCTATTAATTTTATATGATATAGGATCTTTATGTTGAGAATGAAACAAATTAGATCTTTTCTTATATAGATGCTTATAATTTACAATATTTTTTTGACCATTTTTTATCCATTTAGAAAATATTTAAGATACCTATATAGGAAATATTCCATGATGGAAAAGTCCTAATATTGGAAATCCAAAGTTGAAATTCATTCCTCCCTCTTAGGTTATCCAACTGAGTTCATTCCACACAACTAATTCCCTTTTTTGAAAGAAAAAAATACCAAAACGTTACAAAAATAAGGTTCATAATTATTTATCTTTAATGTGATCCACAACGTCATATGATTTTTACAACATACTTTTTCCATTTTCCCACTTTTCATGAAGCTTATCTTGGTTTTCTGACAAAGTGTCTAGTTCTATGAACATCATAGATTTTACATCTAATTATAAATCCTTGACATCAATTCTATTTCCTGACCATTTAATACCATGAATCTTTTCTATTAGAGTATGCTTGATAGTATATTTATCTTCAAATTCTTTTAGCCATTTTGGATCCATATTTTAGAAACATATTTCAAGTTGTTTATTTCTTTCCTCGGAAGGTTGCAATGTACATAGAGATCATTATACATTTTACCACATTTTCTTATAAGGACTTCTATATATTATTTTATTATTCATCTAATTGGTTGATATCTTCATACATATATTGATACAATCCATAACCAAGGGAGAATATTTCATTGTGGGTTTCAATAAACAATATACAGGAATCAAAGAACTGATAGTTCTTGATAATTTTTAGATAGTTCATCGTCATAACTTTTTATACGGTATTTTTCGGAAGGAAAATTTGTGCATGAATTTTCACATACCTCGTGAACAAAAAACAATATAAATTAAACTAATCTAATAATATTTTCTTTTTTTCCTTGGTTCAAACTACAACCACCTCCACTGTACATTCCAATCTAGAATTATCTTCTTCGTTATCATGATAGATAGAAAATATTACTACCTATTATTTATGAAAAAGGGATATCCAATTCATATTTTTACTCATGTTATTTTTCAGTTTCATAATCATCTTGGTAAAAATATAAATTTTATCAAATATAACTAATAATTCACCAAAAAAATACATTATTATTAATATAGGAATAAAACTCAAATATTAAAAATATAAATAACATATACATGGAGAATCTAATAGGGGTGAATGAAATATATGATATGTATTAGGGGGACCAATTTAATATTTTTGAGTCCTAAAAATTCTCCATAGATGTAGATGATGATTCCATAAATTTGGAAAAGTAACGAAATAAATACAATGGTGAAATACAAGAAATTTGTTCTAATGGGTGCAACCATGAAGCAAAATCCCATTGTGGAACGCCACTCTGCATGGTGTTTTGCCACCTCCTGAAACACCTGGAAAAAAAAATTGTTCATGGGATGAGGTGCTACTAGTGGAACTTGTAATAGAAGTTAATATGCCTAACTGTACTGGAGTGTGGTTTTCACCTCCTAAAAACAACATTTCCATGAACAATGTAGTTTGCAAGATGAGGTGGCATCAGTAGCTACCAAAAATAATGGACCCCACTAACTAAGTATTTTCCAGGATGAGGAACCCTTTGTGAGCATCCATAAAATAAGGATTTAGGCCCATCCTTAAAAACATAAAATACCATTCACTAGTTCCTTAGTTACTCTATGAATTGACCAAGAGGGGAACCAAAACAGGGATCTCAAAAAGGGACTAATTTGGGAGGAAATGATCATGTGGTGAGGGATAAATCCATCATGTACTCGAAGGAATACACGAACTCTATCGCATGAACCATATACGAGTCTACCTTCATGGAAAAAATCTCATGAACCTTATATGGATGGTCATATGTATAAGATTCCATGTATACGTAATGTTTTTTACAGATAAAATGTTTTCATTTTTTTACCCCCAAAACGAATTAAAATTACTCATAGACAGAAACCTTGATGCCAACCCTTTTGTGGATTATCCTTTATAGAAAACTATTCCAAAATTCTCTTATATGGATTCTCATTCATGGATAATTCCTATTGGTTGAAATTTTTCTAGAAACCCTTAACGGATGATAATGAGTGGACATCTCGTTCGTGGATGGCCCTTTAGGGATTCCCCCTTTATATATTGGACCTTGATAAGCTCCTTGTAAGAAGGATGATTATTCTTATCCCTTTGTTGAAACCCTATGTGCTCATAGGTCCTTATGTACAATAATTCGACCCATTAAAAATGGAGAATTCCACCTCAAAATTTTGAGATTTTTTTATGAAATTTTGGGTTGCGCCCTTATGCCGACCCAATATTTGTTCCTTAACTAAAATGAGTAGAGATACTCATCAAGTGACTCCTAAAGTCCAATCACATGTCTCCTTATTCCAGGTTAAACCATAAAGGTTTGCTCTTGTATATGTCCCACACTATCTATTTCTAGGAATCTTCCTCTTAATTTTCCTATCCAAATGACATTAAATTGTATAGAACACATCCCTGCAACATGATGTTAAATTGTACTACTACCGTCCATACTATATGAATTTAAAAAATACTATACCCTATATTTAAACCAAAAGATGCATCATACAATGATCTTGAGATGACTAAAAAACACCACAATTGGAATCCTCATAGGAGTAAGCCCCAACCAGTAGAGCACTCCTCCTAAGGTAATCCCCTAGAATTTATTAAATGAGGTTGAACCTTTTATCCTCTTCACCCCTAATATGGATATATTTGGATAGATAACTTAATGTGACCATCCAAGGTATGAAAAAAAGAGATTAAAAAATAATTTTTTCCCATTTCTCTCTATATATTTTTGGCTCGAGATCCATCCTTTAGTGAATAGAGTGGGATGTGAAATCATAAGATCCGCTACATCATCTTGTATCTAACATAGAGCAATAATCGTGTGGGATTAGAGGTTTGTAGTGATTGTGACATCCACATGGTCTAAAAGAATCACAAATGGTCCTCCCATACAAAATAGGTCGCAAAACCATACATAAAACCATCAAAGTGTTGTGTTCCCAATGAATTAGAGACATATTGGTAGCTTCCATGCATAATCCCCAACCAATAACACAAATGGTCCTCCCACGTGTTGTAATCCCCAATGAAATCACCTCATATAGAAGTATTCAATGAAAAACCCCCAATAATTCCCCCTTAATGGTCCTCCAATAATGTTTAATACAATGATGAAACAAATATATGAGGGATTTGAATCACAAAAAATTGGGATATACATGATTCCTCTTTGTGGTCAAAACCCGACACCCATATCCTCCCTAATTTTATTCAGGACATATTTCTGATTGGGTCATATCCACCAGGAAGACCATATCTCATCTAGGTATCTCATCACCTCAAATAATAAGTCTCACATGGTCCATGGCTAAGTGAAGTTTTTCATAGTTTTCTTTTATATAATGATTCTAAAATACACGGTCAGATCTTCATCACATGATCTTAAAAGTTGGTGTGCAGGTAAGAGAAACCAAACAATATGGGATCTAATTAATCTAATGATGATATGTAGGAACTCCATATTATGGTTTCAATACTAACATCAAAAATATCATGTACCCATGGATAATGGTAAACTCTAGACCGCCACATCCCATGGATTGAAACCAACATCGTCCCAAGAAACTTCAAAATAATTCCTAATCTATCCAAAAATTGGTAACATTGATGGAGAAACATATATAAATAAAGTTACGTCTATTGAAAGAGAACCTATAATACATATATATGATTTCAAGCCTATCTGTAATCACTAAGGATCATTATTATATAGTAATTTGTAATATTCACACTTGGGAATGAACCAAGGATTCATAAACATGACATAAATTTATAAAAGAGTCCAATAATTAGAATTAGTTTCCCCAAAATGGGTGTGATGAGCCTGACATCCCATCCAATCGACCAATGTGACTTCTTAAGTGTTGTTGGCCAAATTATCCAATGAATTCTATCCTTTCTCAAGTAATTCCATGAATCATGGATGTGATTTTTGTTGGGTGTTTCTACCTCAATGAACAATCTAGTTAGAGATCATTCAATGATATTATTCACAACATCAGTGATTGAACACCCAGTAACTGTTGAAATCAACCCAACTGGGAATAACTACATCATAGAGAGAATAGTGATATACTCAACACTCTGAGAGGTGGGGGTGAATCGTTTTTGGGAGAACTTTCACCAATTATAACATTTAATCCCTTTACCTCTCAGAACTAAAATTATATTAACTATCATATTTTATTTCCTTTTTTGTGTATAAGTTTATGAATGTATGTAAAATATGGAAAATGGTATTTTACAATGATCAGTAATTAATAAATGTTTCTAATCACTACTTTTTATGATGATGACATGTACATAGATTCTTCCCTATAATGAGAAACCTATATATGGTGGTTTTTCAAGAAAATAATTCTAAGATTAATTTTGGTTAAATAGACATTATAATGGTGTGGAAAAAATCATAAGTCCCTAGAGTAGTGATAAAATTGTCCAAAATACATATCCAGGACACTTCATTATAATACCTAGGTAAATAGTGTTCAACATCTTCATGTTAATTTTTCACACCAAGAACCCCTTCAACTAGATTGGACTTTTGTTGGATTAAATAATGCTACATTGGTATTATTTCTTCTTTATCACTTGTTACTTACACAATAGAGGTAAAAAAAAATTCCTTATTCTTCTTACATCTTTTGAAACATGACTATCAGATCCTTCCATCAAAAATTGTCTATCTGATATGGTTTTTTTATAGTAATCTTCCAATGATGTTTTACCCAGTGAATGTCCATCTATTCCCTTATTATTATTCTTTGTATTCATCTAATCACAAATTCATAGGAAATCAATATCTTATGAATAGAGAAAACATTCTTATTATTCTTCTTATTTATCATATGATAATTTTTTATCTGGGGCATTTTCTCTATCTAATACCATATACTCATTCTAGTAATTGTACTACCAATCACATATTCAATTTTTTGTTTATTGGTTTATTGGTACGTAAAGTGTATTATCTCTATTTAGTACCCCTTCATCTGGTACCTCTTCACACAAAATTTTTTCATAAATCATAATTTACATCATTAAATGTAGATTGAACTTTCTTAAAGATCATAAATTATTTAGAATAATGAATAGATAAAAGGAAATAATATCATCACACTTTATTAATGAATTATTAACCCATTATATTGGAATTGGTTCTACAAATTTCATAGTGATGTGTGTTCTATAAATTCAAACTTTGTTCATAAACATTGAGAATCCCACATAAAGAATTCATTGTTTGAGCTCCTTAAAAGTTCTTATAATATACGAGTAAAAAAATATTTATAGGAAATTAAATTGTTCTTGGTTTCAATGTTCTTCTTATATCATGTAGATACTATTACTAACATCATGATCAACCACTTTTGATTCATGAAATTTTGATTGTTCAGATCTGCATCGACATGGTTAATTAATATACGAAAACATTATAATAAACCTTGAACATTTTTTCTGGTACAACTTCTCAAAATATATTTTTTCAGGTGGAACACCATTTAGAGTTCCTTTATCACTTTTTTAAAACATCATAAAATCATTCCTAGTATTTTCCCTTGTTTGATGAAATTATTGAAAAATGTATTATCTAACAGGTTCCTTGTCTATATAATATATTACATCTTAAATATAAAAGTATATTCATTATACTTTCATAGTTATAATTATAAATATGTTAGGGTAACATTTGTCTATTATTTTTCATAAACCTAGTGAACCCTATAAGATTGTCTCTTCCCTTCTATATAATGGCTTATTAGAACTCCGTAAAATGAATTTGTTATACTGTGCCCAATGTATTTGTATCATATTTTATGTTGACACCTCTCACTGAACTATGATCAACGAAACACTTAAAAACCTTAGAAACCTTTTTGTAATGGTCTTGAATGGAATATTATGTTTAATGAATTTCACTCAGAAGCTTCAATCTAATTAAATCATATAAAGATTTATTTTTTGATGATCTTCACATATATTATCAAATTATTCAATTCATTATGAAGTAAATTCTTGATAATTCAAGAACATCTCTATGATATAGTTTATCCTATAACTCGCCAAGTTTGTAAAATTGACTACACACTTAGTTTCGATATCTATAAACTCATCAATACTTGATTTTTTCATCTATTGAAACTTCTTTATTTCTCATCTCATTATTAGTAAATTTATATCCAATGGAATCCATACAACACTTCATTTAACATAAATCATTAGTTTACAATTTTTGAGAACAATAGTTTCATTGAGTTCTACTACAACATTAATATCTGTATAACATGAACATTTCATGGTCATTTTTCAATATCCCATATGAATTTAAGATGATTCAAATCACTTTCAATAACTTTTTTCTTATTTTAAATTTCAAATTGAAAGATATCCACATGTCATTGTGATTTTTTAACATTTAATAACACAACAATTATCAATTTATAATAATTATTTTCTAATAATTTTCTATATGGGGAAACTTTTGAATGTTATTAGTCAAAAAATAAGTCCCACCTTTCATCTAATTGATTTTTCCTCTTCATATTAGTCCATGTTCATTGTAACCCTTCCTTTAGTGATCACCCGGAATTTCCTCATCATAATTATATATTATATTTTTTCAATCCTTTGACTATTTTCGATGAATTTATGATTTTTCATTCAATGGAAAATCCATATTATATAACTACTCAAAATCCTTAATATGATTACATTGTTCCAATTGATTTCATCTAACACAACAATATGAATGACATCATCTAATCACCTTGTTACACTTGTCTCAAACTATTGGTCATTAAATACCTCTTAATGAAAAGTCATAATATAGATAAAAAATACTTCTTAAAACATTATAAACATGTTTGATACATTAATAACAAATCAAAAATCATAATATGTAAACTCAAATCCTTTGAAGAAAACTATCCTTTTCGATAATGCCTAATCTTGATCTCCAATATGTCAAGAACACTTTTTTGTTGTTGATTAAGATAATAAGACTTGTTCAATTCCTTTATTCATCATCCATTAATCCATACCATAACTACATCAATATTATTAAAATTATTAGAAACCTTCACCTAAATTTCAAGTGGGTTCTTATTTAATAATTCATCAAAATATTTAAATACATGAAATATTTTTGATTCATTGAAAACCATTGAAAAATATATAACACGCACAAAAATTAGTCACTTCATATTTAAATATTTTTATGTGTACCCCATCAACGAAATGTTGGAAGAAATAATTACAAATATTATGATGAATTCAAATAAGAAATTTTAAAATCAATTCAAAAGTGATTCATCAAATGAAGTATACAACAATGAATATCCATTAATTGAAGAGAAAATAGTTTCCATATGATAAACAAAAGATAAAGGAAAATTTGGAATGAAAGTAGAAGAATTGGGGTCTGAATAAAATACAAAGGATATGGAAAATAATTCCACCTTAAAATATTGAATATTGTTACCTGAATATGGAGTAATGATAACCAATAATCAATGTTATCCTTTTTTCTAAAGGAATTAAATTTCTTGAATATTCTATCATTGAATAATAAACTAATATGTAATATAATGAATCATGTGCATACATGTTAAAGATCGTGTAATAATTTTCCAAATATATAGAAAAATGTATATTTTGTTCCTTTAGAGTTATATATGAATTTATCAACCATTATAAATATGATATGAAAAAATAGAGGAAACATTTTATCTAAGGATATTGTAATGTATTAAGATCAATAGAAAATTATAATCTAAGAGTGGTATAAATGTAATTCTTGAATATTTTCACTGAAACACTGAGAATGAATTTTAAATTTTAATTAAATAAAAAAAATCCTTCAATTTAATTATATAAATGGTCCATTCATTGGATGAAAAACTAATGGATTTTATCAATTTCAAGAATAAAAAATTGAAATTCAAATCAAATATGATTAAATATCAATAAAATATATTGCCAGAAAGAAACCAAAAGAATGAAGATCATGAGAAGAATATTTAGATAATTAATGAGTGTGATGATAGAATAATGTCAACAGGTATGGGAAAAATATCATAAATATTTCTTTTCTTGTGTTTGAAGATAAACTATTAAATTAGGAAATTATTGTTTTTATATCTTCAAAATAAATTGAGAGAAAATTAATTATTATGAATAATCTATAGAAGAAACTTTTAAAACACCAATATCTTATGGGAGGAAGTATTTGAGATCATAAAATGATCATTATATATCAATATCAAACTTAAAGGTTCTATTTGTTCTATAAAATGAGTTTTTCACTAAATCTATTTTTCACATTCAATCCATGTTTTAATTCATAATCTAAAAAAACGTAGACATTTAAAAATATTGAGAAACCCACAAATACAACTAATGTGTATTTCAAAATAAACATGAAAATTTATTTCATCAAATGATCCCATATAGAGGATGAGACAAAACATAAATAACAAAAAATAAAATATATCTACATTGCTTATAAAATAAGAAAAATAGAGAATTATCGATTTTATGGTATGGAATATTTCATCAGAAGAAAATTGAATTTTTTATAAAATTTAAATACATTGAAGGTAAATAAATCCCATATAATGTAAGAGAAAAGGGGTGTTAATTATTTCATGACAAAATGGGAGAAATTTATCTATCACAATCAAATGTGAAATTATTGGAATTATTTATTGTATTATTTATAAAAGTTTTAATTTTTATGTTTCATGTTGTTCTGAATAAAAAAATAATGCTCCAAAATCCATTGATTAGAAAATATGAATGATTGAAAATAAAATTTAATTGAAAATAGATGGTGAGTTTCCCTTGGGATATAGTAAAAAGAAAATTATTAATAAAAACAAACATAAAAATATCACGAATAATCTTACACCATGAAAGAGATGTCACAAATATATTATAATAAAATAAGATATATCATTAGTTCGTTTAATAAAACTATCATTCATGGTTTCAATGGATGTGATCTGATTAAAAATGGAAAATTATTTCTAAAATATAATAAAATTATAATTTTTGTGGTGGAAAATTTAAAGAATGAACGAAATAATGAATATGATATGATTTTTACCAATATTTTTAATTGAAAATTCATTATAAACTATATGGATCATCAATGATAATTGACCATGTTCTTAATGATTTCTTCAGTGTTAGAAAATATCTTTTTAAAATGGAAACCCAAATAGATAAAGAAAAACTGAATTGATGTTCTATAGGGATTAATAAAACCTCAAATAAAGAATAAATATAATTTCATTATATGTTTCCCAAATAGATGAACATAGAGTTCATAAGGACTTGTGTAAGAGGTTAATGGGGGTTAGACACAATTACAAAAATGACTATATTTCCATCCAAATTAATAATTATTAATATAATGCTATCTCTAAGAGGATAATGTTTTTTCACTAATGTAATGAATAAAATTACACATAATTTGGTTTTTCAAAAATTTATAAAATATACGCTTCATAAAATGTTATTTTCAATACTATGGGAAATCATATAGATTTATCCCCAAAAATATATTCATAAATAATATATTTTATAGGTTTATAGAAAAATTCCATCATTTTGGATCTCACTAATGAGAATAAAAAAAATTAAAAAAATCATATGTGTATTGAGTTTTATTTTTAATTCATTTTAGTGAATTTATGGTGTTGATTGTTTGGTGGGGAGATTAAAATTTTAGCATGTTGGAATAGTTATTCTAGATATGATAATAGTTCCATCATAGAAAAACCTATTTATTTTGTCATGAAAATTGGTTTTTATTCATGTATAATTATTTTTTTATGATTAGAGTTTATTTTAAATAGTACATCCATTATTAGTAGGACATTGAAGTGCATCCATTATGGTTGAAAAGTATGCATGAATGCTTCTTGGACCATTTATCTTGGATTAATATGAAACTTCTATATTTTTTGAAATTCATAGTTTTTTATGATTTTTATCCATAAAACTCTATATTTATCTTGGAATAACGAAGTATATGGTGGGATTAATCTTAAGGTGATCCATCCATTAGCATTTTAAAGAAGGGAAAAAGTGATCCAATTTTCATCTGCATTCATTTCCAATTGTCGAGTGAAAATACGACAAGGCTACTTTGGATTTTATGACTAGTTTTGCATGGAATCCATGGGGTAATAACATTGTTTGGTTCTTTGTGGATCTTATAGTGAATTAAATTTATTGAAATTTTATCTCTTAGGTTCATGTGTTTTGGAAATATATATTAATACAATAGGAAACAAGGGAGTTAGAAGTGAAAGACTCGTCTCATTGGCTATGGATTTTCACTGAGGAAGATGGTAATGTGTTATGTTATTGATTAGGGATGAGTTGTATTATAGTTGTAATAGTGTAATACCTTTATCATCCATGAGATATATACTTTTTTCCTATTTAAATTCCCATACATTAACTTTTACTGAATATTCCATATAATTATGGGTGGATTCATGAGCATTGGAAAGATTAAGAGCTTGGTGTTTTATTTTTAGAGGAACTATAACATGGTTCATAGTTTTCAATAATCATGATACATAGTCATTTGGATTAAAAATGGAAAGAGAAGTTATTATAAACTATGTAGAAGGTTCATGTAAACCATTAAAATCTTGGAATTTAATTCATGTTCACTTCACATGGATTGTGAATAGTTTTTATATTTATGTCTATAAAAAATATAGAGTGTGGTTTTGATTGATAGTAGGGTCACACAATTGGTGCATGGTTTACCCAAATATGTGAACAAACCATGTTGTAGTTAATAATTTGTAAAATTACACTTTTACATTTTAATTACTAGGTAAATATCAATTTTCCCATCTTTTTTACATTATCCCCCACCATTGGCACTCATCTTCTTCTTCATCTATCATGTGGTATATTCTCTAAACCTCATCTGTTTTGAGTTATATATAGTGTTTTTGAATACATGAGGTATATAAAAAAGTTATCTTTCCTAATTTCATCCTTAAATCCACTTATTCAAATAATCCCTCTATTTAAGGCCAATATAAAAAATTGATTTATATGGTATCAAAAAATAAATTATTTCTAGTGAAATCATAGGATGATATTCTTATTTAGGACTCCATATAAAATAATGTAGGTGGTACTCAATATATAACTTATGTTTTCTCCATTTAATATTGTATTTCATGTGTGTTGATATTCTAGTGTTTCTATTATTTAACCAACAATAATTAATTCATTAATTAATTCCCTAAAATAATTTTAGGACTCTTGGGTAACCATGAATTGTCCCATCCAAAATAAATTAATGTTTTAATTGAACACCCCTTTTGGATGAGCTTCTGATATGATTTGAGTATTTTTAGTTTTAAATAGTCATCTAAGGGGGCTCAGAGAATCATGAATAGGCTATGAGCATAACCATTATTAATTGGTAATTAAATGACATCTTCAAATTTTAAATTAACAGAAATTGACTGGATTTTGGCCATGTGCCGAATTGAATATAAATGCATTATATAGTTGATTATTAGATTAAAAATATTACATGGAATTTCTATATGATATACTAGGATTCATAGTGGTTACATAGTAAAAATTAAATATAAATATTGGGATGATATCTATCAATTCTAGTAGATAAATTTTGAGAAATGAATGGGAATATGTAGATAATAACCATTGGATTCCATGATACCTATGATTCTATATGAGTAGGTATGTTAGGATAAGTCCATGGATTCCATTTGGTGAAAAAGTTTGGAATCCATATATGATATCTACTAATTACACATGACACTATCTTATTGAGGTTAATTGGATGAGTAATTAGATCTTATGTGTGGCCTAATGTTTGGAATATTGGGATCCGAACCTATATTCTTTATGGGTTTATGGTAGGTATGATCACTAAATCTTGCTAAGAAACATATTTCGTTTTCCAAATTATGTATATTTAACCTATGTATCATCACTGATATTGATTATTGATGTTTTTCAATTTATTATCTATTTACTTTGTCTTTGTGTCTTATTATGTATATTAATGTGAATTGTACTATAATAAAAATGGATTTTCATTTAGAAACTGTGGTTAGTGACTATATAATACATAAAAAAAATTTATTTAGCCACAAGTTGGTACCGATATTGACTTCATGGATGTACAGTTATATATGATAAAATTTCCTATATGAAATATGTGATTTGGAATGGGATGGAGCCTAGAGATCGGGACAAGTAATGTGATCCAAATTTTAGGAAATTTAGTAACTTTGTTTTTTTTGTTTTTTTCTTTTGGAAATGTTTTTCTTGGATCTAATAACTATGCCTCGCCTATGGTTGTTTTGTTTATTTCATTATATCTTGGATTTTATGTTTATTTGTTACATTCTTCTTCTTTGATTTATTAATTATTCTATAAATGAATGTTATCTACCTTATTTTATTTTGTGATTAAATATTTTTTTATGAAGGCGTAACAACCCGATGATGATCTCATGTGCCATTACTATTAGTAAGCATGCTTCGGTTTATGGGGATGTTCACCTATGGCAATGTGGAATACCATTATAAAGCACCAGTTATGTAGATACTTGGGTGGGGAATCACTGAATGGGTATTAATTTATCTCATAGATGATATTAACATTTATTTTATTGATTACTATAGTGAAATTCCTATATTCTATGTAAACATTATTTACACCCTTATGGAGAAGGTTATGGTTATTTATATATCGTATCCACATTCCACCATTATTAATGAGAAACTCGATGGTGATGAGAATATTTATGGATGGTTTCAAGATTCCTTACCCTTATTATAAATCCATTGTAGGATGGTTTTCCCCACTAGTATAAAATTTGGTGTGATAAAAATAATATAATACATCTCGATGGTTTATGCATCTCATATTCTTGAATATGTATCATGTGATTCATCACTAGTTAAGACAGTGTTTCAATAGGAAATATATCATAATATCATTTATATATGTCTTATACATTAGTAATTAAAGTATGTGCACCATGGAAACATATATAATATTCATAAACATTCACTACATATGTGGATATAGGATGAAATAGTGACGAATTCTATGACTAGTCTCCCAATAATATAAGATATCGGGATATATTATGTGTGATTATATATCATGAAACTAATATGGATGATTTCATAACAATTAAGGAATATTTTTTCTTAAATGATAATCATAAAAGATATTACAATGGGACAATAACACTTCAACTAATCCTATTTAGTATCATATCTGAGTTGGAACTAGGATTCAGGTCTCTATTTTTGCAAGGAAAGTTGTGTGAATTGGGGTTTCTTCTTTATATTATTATTTCATTTAACCCTATGACTCATGGGAAATATGAATAAAACATATGTATTCTAAAATAAATTCTTTGGGGTCGTATTCTTTATTTTTTTGGCTACTAAAACAATTTCTGCTATTTCATTTAATTTTCTAATAGTATTATATATCATTCATGTATGAAAATCATTTATTTTAAATATCTCAATAAAATCCTATAACTTTTCCATTTCTCTACGAATGAGGTAACAAATTCATCAATTCTTCAGAAAATAATCCTATAATAACTAAAAAAGAAGGTCAAACTAATACTAATGTTGCTCGTAACTTCTCAAAATAATCGTAATTCTTAAAAAGACCACCAAAGGTGACAATTGTAATTAATGTTTTGTTATAATGTCTTACAATGGATTTTTCCATGCTTAGGTCATCAAAAAATGGCGAAATGGGGGAATCTAACCCCTTACTATGCTAGTAATTTTGAAATATTTGTCCATGGTAGGGAAGTATATTATCATATCTCTCTATCAAAAAATATTATTTCAATTAATAAAACTATCTATATCACCTTATTGGTAAAATATGAAATTGATCCTTCACACGTGATCTTATATAATGATATAATGCTTAGGTCAAGTGCATTTGACATAGGGTACCCTATCCGTATTATCAATAAAATTCTACATGTCCAACAATTAAAGATAATAACATTATTCATCATTTGGTGGTATCATGTTAAACTATAATATAAAACAAGGTGTGAAAAGATGAAATAGTTATATAATTTATAGAATTATTATCTTAAGTGAATTATTGAAGATTCATGGGGATGAGAAGCCTATTGATGGTGTGTTCTGGATAACTATAAAATTATATGTAGGTTTCTCTTTTTAAAATTTTAATTTTAATATCTTCTTATGTGTATTTTGAAATCAATATAATGTTAGGTATCCAGAAGAAGATGGTGTGGACAATGAAAATATCTAAAGATCTATGAGTACTCTTTGTACTCAGTGGACCTGGACTAAGTACTTCGTTGAAATATCATGAGTGATGTGGTTTTTGTGAACCATCATATACCAGGACTAATTATATTATGTTCATGATAGGTTAATTGATAACATCCCTTACGAATATGATTTATTTTGTGATTTTTGAGTAAAAAATAGGGCCTATAATGGGAAAACTTTGGTTTTCTATCTCATTCACTCCCATTGAAGCCTATGTGAATATATCATTCCCTTCTCAATCTCATTAAGAGGATCCTTTTTATCTATTTATTTTATCATGGATCCAATAGACTATAGAAACCCTCATTCGTTGTGTTAAGTCCCCAGATTAATCTATTTTTCTAGTAGTCCTCCTTATTTAATATTAGTAGATATAATCTCCCCATATTACATTTTATGGTTTTTTTAATCTTAGGAAACCCATAGATTCTTTCTAGTGTATTAGTTGAGGAGGATCATCCTAGGTGAATATAATGTGAGAACAACATTAAGAATCCCAAATTCACTTTCATCTAATATTAGTATATTTTCCTTATCCTTAACCTTCATTTAAGAATTCTCTATCACTATTGGGTGGAATCACCCCACATACTAGTAAATTAAGGACACTATATATTGTTAAAGTAATAAATCCCACAAATCATTCATTCCTAATAAAAGAGCGTTTTCATGGAAATGGTTTGGGAATGGGTGAACATAATAAAAATAATGTTTATAAATTATAAATATTTTTCCTAAATCTATTTATGGAATACGATAATTATTCTTCCCCACTTGGTTGTATTTAGTTCCCTAATATTCCATGTTTTTCCTTGAGTATTTGTTACCCATCTTATAATTTTATTAGAATAACTATTTCATTAATTATGGTTAATGAAACATGATAGGGTTAAATAGTTTATTATTTCTTGTATATTATTTTTTAAGGCTCATAAATAGATATATTAATTTATATACATTCTGAAATTATCATTGCTGGTTTCTATTTAATTTTTTAACCATGTAAGATTTATAAAATTATATATATATATATATATATATACATATATATATATATATATGGATGTATATAATAATGAGAGGATTCATATATGATGATAGATATATTGTACCATTTGGATGGGTGTTAGGCCCTGACTAATTATACAAGTTGATAGTTTGGGATAGGCTCACAATGACCAAACATGTAATACCCATTCCAAGTCAACTTATGATAAACAAATTGATTTACCTAAATTGATATATAGGATTTATTTTCAATCATAATTGTTTTCACTAACCCCAAATTATGTTTCAAAAATCTAATCATTTGTGTGGGTGCATTTTTTTTATATGTGTGAGGTGTCTATAAGTTATAGTTTTTCCTAATACATTATATGAATATGAATTGTCATATTAGATCCTAATATACGGATTAAGGATTCTATATATGTATCCTCTATAAAAACCTAATGATATATACTATATTTTTGTTTAATAAATTTTATGTGTTATTTATCTTGTTATGAATGTGACGTCATGATTAATTGAACTACAATGTACTATTAACCATTAATATCATAATATTAATATTAAGACCTAGTTATTCCATTAGAGGGAATGAATAGGATTAACTGAACTCTGAAATATATACTGAAAATTTTTCCCTAAAGAAAATTTATTTATCATTTACGAGGTAATAATTTCTCAATTTCAAATTATTATAGAGATATAATATATGGTTAGGGACAATGAAAGAGTCTTTATTCTATAGAAGATAGTTCTTTATATTTTGTGTTTTTATTTTATTAACAAATTTCATTATTTTAATTATATTAAATGAACTTGATTTTTATAATTAAAAATATGATAATTATTTTAGGATGAATGTTTAGGATTTTTATAAAATTGTTGATATTTTTGTGGATAGTGTTAAGAAAAATTTTTACAAATACTATAAATTTTATGACATTATAATGATATAAGAATGAATTTATAGTTTATAAAACCATTTTTATCGACCAAATATATATTTCATAATAATTATAATGAATTTAAAAATACAATTATGAACAAAGAAATCTACTTTTGATTTTCTGGAAAACAAAAATTTATTTAATAAAGTCTACTTTCATTTATTCTTCATAAATCATGTTGTAAAGAGTTTCATATCAGTTTTGGTTTATTTTTAGATTGAAATAAGTCTTATTATATTTATCCTTATATAGTTTATTCCATTAGAATTAATATTATACTTTATTCTCGTATAAAATCATTTCGGTTCAGAAAAATATATTTATCTAAAAATGGTTTGGTTTTTATTATACATAATAATATTAAAAATAATGACTTTAAATACAAAAAATTTAATCATGGAAAATTTATATTGTATTTGGAATCATTATTTACAAATTTTCTAAATGATTCAGTTTCATTTTTTTACAATGAACATTAATTCAGTTAATAATTCATTACAATGGAAACTGTTGAAAGGGTTAACGAGGGGTTAAGATAAAATGATATGGGTTAGAATAACCTACATATTATGGAGACCCTATTTATTGAATATATATATAGTATATATTATCCCATATTCTAAACATAACCAACTTGGGTCCACATTTACATGAATTGGATCTTATATTATTTTAACATTTAGAATAATTACAAGTGTTCTTCTCTACTCACTTATAGAAGTGAAAATCCCCTCCTATGTTATTCACATATTATTAAGATATGAATATTAAAAAAACTCCAAAAATCTCAAATAAAAATCCATATAATGTTCATGTATGTTTTTTTATTCTAAAAATACCAACCCAAGGGCCCTTAAGAATATATCCAATAAGTATTGTCAATGAATATGTAATCAAGTTCACCAAATTCTTTTTAGTATATTGTTTCATCTACTAACTTGAAAAAATCAGGAACAATATAAATGTAGGGAAATTTGTAAAATTCTCATATCGAAAATTTATTATGTTAGAATAATATCCATTATCTATTTATCATCTTTTGTAATATAAAATCAAAATGTTATCGTGAATATGTACCAAGTAACTTCTCTACAATCAATGTTTTTTTTACCACGACCTCCATGGATGGTCATATACATGAATTTAAGGATTATATGAATTATTATTAGGAAATTATTTTGATTACTTAATGAAAATATATTATTTACCATATAACCCTCTCATCTTTTGAATGATGATAACATCACATATTCTTACATGTGGACTACCACATCCATGAAGTGATGTGATTTATTTTTAATTTCCTCACTACATTGATGACCATAATGATTGATTTAATTTATATATTAAAATTAAGATATTTTTATGATTACATAATGATAAAATATTAGTTAAAATTATTTTAATTTTATATATTCTAAAAATAAATTTGTGTCCATGCATACATACGAACTACCGTCTATATAAACAATGTATTTAATTTTTCTCTATCCACATTTCTGAGATGGTTCTAAATGTGTGTATAATGGAAAATAAGATAAATATGAATTTTTTTATTTATATATGTTATTAAACCCTAAAAATGAAACATATATTAGAGCATGAAAAAATAGAATACTGAACTCCATGAATGATGATTTTAAGGAGGAATTTTTAATAAACACTTAATTAAAAATTATAAGTGAATCATATATTCTAAGATAATTAAAAATATAATTTCATGATAGATTTATAGTAAATAAAAATTTATTATAAAAAATTTTATGATCATGTATGATTCTATTCTAGACTTAAAGGATTGGATTTTCTTAACTGATGTTTCCTTCATTATATTATATTACTTTTTTATTAATTATTTAATTCCAATTATTTTCATCAAATGATCTATGATTTTTTATTATGAAGTCAAAATAATTTTATTTATATTTTCATTTATGTCACATAAAAGCTTCATTTATTTATTCCTAATTCAAATTTATAGATCTTTGTTATGATTATTTTTCTTAATACTGTTCTATTAAGCCATATTTCAGGTTATGCACAAATTTGTGTTTATATACTATATATACAACACCTATTATATGTTATATCATGAATATATTTATATTCATGTTATTTAAATTTCTATTTTATATTATATATTTTGTTGGGTTTATGAATCAAGATTTACCATAGTAGTAAGGGTTTATGTCACTATGTCATTTTTATCGAGGTTGTTTCTATCACAATCTACATTTTTGGAAATGGAAAATTATTTATACATTAAAAACTATTTTTTGATATATTGGTATATTTTTATATTTTTCATGTAATGATTCCATTAATCCCCTCTTTCAAAATCAAAAATAATCTAAGAATGTATTCATAAAAATCCATCATTCTTTCTATTTTTTGGTTGGGTAGGTTCTTCCCCAATGTTTATATTAATAAATTTCTATGGAATTCTTTATATTCAATATTTTTTTTGATAAACATATATTATAATACATTTTAATTTCATAAAAAAATATTAAAAGGTGCCTTTGTAATTTTTTTTCTGGGACTCACTTTTTGATTTTTTAAAAGTGTGAAGATAATTTTTTATTTTAATGTATTGATAGAGAATGTAATATCCCATTTCCATGCCATTTATTTATCCCAAATAATAAATTAAAATTTACTATGATTTTACAATGAAAATTATATGATCATTTTTATGAATTTTAGTTTTAAATGTTTCAAAAATTAAAGGGTTGTTTACAATATTTTTTTAAATCATTTTTTAAAGGATTATTTTAAATGATATTTTACATCTATGTCATCATCATTTAATAATATTCATACTTAAATTGGGTTATGATATTATGAGTACATATAATTTATTTAACATGGTGAATTTTGAGGATGATGCATTAAATAAATTTCCATTATAATCATTTCTTTTCTTAGTTAATTTAGTAATGGTAGAATTATGGTGTTTTAATGATGTTTTAATGAAGCCCTATTTGTGACACACCAAAGCTAATAACATTAACGTAGTGGATAACTATCTACATTGTTATAATTTTCAATATACTTCATATCATTTGATCTCATATTTTTGTAATCTGGGGAGATTGAATACATACATTATTCACAAAATTAAAATCTAAAAAATTTAATAAAACAAAAAATTACAGTGAGAAATTATTTACTTATTCTATTACATCCTCCAAATCATTAAAAGTTAAATTCATTGTACCTTAGGTAACATAAGGATAAATAATGATGATCTTGGAAGCTCGATATGAAAAAAACGTATGTCAAAAGATATCATAGAATAATTAAAACATGATGATTTGGAATATATAAAATTTAATCAAATATTACATATAACTAATATTATTAAAAGGGAATATATCCATGGATTAATATCAATATAAATAGTAACATGGATTACAATACTGGTATCATATATAATAGAATTCATAATTTTATACTTCATAACCTTTCACTCGGGTCCTTATACCCAGACATCATATGGTGATATGTAAGGAATATACAAAAAATAACCAAAAAAATTTCCCTAATTTGAATTACAAGTTAATTAAGTGGATATAATGGTTCCTAATGATTATTTATTATTTATATTGAAATAATCATATGAAAAAATTGATAAAAATACAATATATAATCAATATAAATATTTGTTTTTAAACATATCATAGGAAATTTAAATCTATTAACCAGTCAATAAATATAATGACATGATCATAAGAATTTCATTGAAATAATGTTTATGATATAATTAGATTATATCCCCAATGAGGTATAATAATGTTTAAATAATGATGATGTAGATAGAAAACCCCTTTATAATGATATTAGAATGAATCTTTGAAAACAGTATGAAAAATATTTTTCTTTTAAACATATTTTAGAAAAAATATCTTCAATATAATTGGATAATACATTCATTGAAAATCAACAAAAATTTATATTATAATCATTATAATGAATAATTTTTATGAAAATTGGATATGTCAGTAATGTTGAAAATTTAAAAAAACATTCCCTTCCATCTTTCATAAATCGTCAAAAATTTCATATACATAACTCATTAAAAACTATTTTTAAAACATATAATATAAATCACAAGTCAAATTTAAATGAGATTAATATATTATTTAATTATATAGAAAACATTTTTGATTTAAAATAATTAATAAGGATATAGAAGAGAATGATTGTGTACCCATATTTAGGAAATATAGATTCATTTTCTTGAAAACATTTTGTCAATCATTTTCATTACCAAAAAGTAGACAAGGAAATTTTATCATTAAAACCATTAAAAAATTGAGAGGAGAATAAAATAGATAATTATTAAGGGAGAAAGAACATATAATTTTTCCAATGGATACTTAAACATAAATAATCTTGAATTATAATGATATTGTCTCGAATGTGATCAAATTTTATACATAATAAATTTAATCTTCATATAAATCTATATGAAGAAAATATTTGGATTTATATTACAATTTAATATTAATTATTATTTTATTAAATACCATTTACTATAAATATTATTATAAAATCAAAATTTACATGTTAACTATTTTTTATTCCATATATTTTTTAGTTCAATTTTTACAATACATTCACCTTGGATATGTATTCATCATCAAAATAATCTTAGTCATTTTATAATTATCAATTTTTTACATTAAATATAATTTTCATACTAACAAAGTTATCTTGTGTTTATTATTTTATTTGTTTTCACTTTTTATTGTTGTCATTATCAATGTCATTCTGCAGTGGTGATGATATGGGTGATATTATGAGTTTCCACCAGCTAATGAATAGTGATTCCATCCATTATCTTGGTTATATACAGTGTAGATATTCCCCTAAGGGATAAATGGTATAACAGATTGTGAAAAAATTGACCATATATCAGGGAAAGAGAAATGTAGAAATATATTCCCTTAAAGGCAAGGATGGAAAAATTCTAGAGGGAGGACTACAAAAAAATATGATTTGAAGAGAAAGACCACAGATGATTGATATGTACTAAATATTATTGTAATTTTTACAATGGTTTTGAATATAATTATTGATGGGTATAGTGAACAACAGTAAGAGCTGTTATAATCATTGTTCAAAGGGCCAAATGATTTGAATTTAAAGACCTATCAAATTAAGTCAACATAGAGTGAAACTATATATGAATAAATAAATAGGAAAATACACATAGTTGGATTTAGTTTAAGATTTAATAAAATTTGAGTGCATTGTGTGACATTGAATAATTGAGAGTCATGTGTTATATTGAATCAATGTTATTGGGAATCGCTTTGAATAGTTTAAAAGGTCTAAAAAATTAACAATGGTATTTTTAAGTGTTTATGGGTGGTTGCGATTGACTGGATATGGACTTAAGTATCCCTAGTTCAATTTGAAGGCAACCTATATGTTTTTTATTTTTCTAGAATTTATGTTCCTAAAATGACCACATGGTATAATTTCTCATGTATGGAATTTAACACATAATAAAATTTACCTTTTAATTATATATAAAAGGGTTTTTTGGCCATGATTGATAATTATCATAATAAAATTTAGTTTCATACTTGACTCACAAATGATAATGGTGACCTTTTTAAATGGTCATGTGCCTGATTTATAGTGTATGTGAATCCATATAGATACATTCCTTATATATATGGTTTCTATGATATGAATAAAGTTTATATTGCTAAAAATCTTTTACATTTCCAAATTTGAGAACCACATATATGAATGAATCTATACATAGATAAATTTATAAAATGTATATAAATTATTTATATCCAATCAACAAAAAAATATTAGGACCTTATAAGTGAATATAATCACCAAAAATCCGAATATAGATGCCTAGAAAACAGTTGTTTGGGAATAAATTGTATTTGTGTTTATGTATAGAAGAATAAATAAATATTAACCAAATTTCCTAGACACATTGGTTGGAAATTAAAAAAAATTTAAATTAATATTCTGAAGAAGAAAATCATTACGGATGATGTAAAATCTATTCTACAATGATTCAGACATCACATACACCTTTAATAGTTTGTTATCTATGAATAAAAATAATTATATTATGATCTTAATCAATGAAAATGGAATATCATAATAAAATGTAAAATAGTTTTTACAAATTATTTGATTATAATGAAATAATATATATTGATGATGGAATTGATATTTTAATTTATGAATATCATGATGCTTATAAAGGACATGATTTGTGTCTATTTTGAGTAGGATAAAATGAGTTGGTCTAATGTATATATTTTTTGATGTACTAACAGAATCCATTAGGTATTTAATATTAATGTAGATTATGTTTCATTGAACCTAAATATATTTTTTATGAAATAATACATTATTCTAATTCATAGATGTTTGAATTTTCATGTAAATTAGACAATAAATTCATGGAATTTATCTAATAAATATCCAATAAAAACACAATTGGATATCATGAATCTAGAAAATATGTTTATTATCATAGTATAGATATGATTTTTTTTAGATATGTGTACAACTACAATGATTTGTTATGATGATTTTTTATATAACATTGAGATGCATAAAAATTGTTAGTTTATATTTTTTAATGTTTTTTTATTTTGATATTATGAGAGAATAATCATCAAATGAGGGTATTATTAAAATATAAATTTATTCTGAAATAGTTTTCATAAAGTAAATAGGGAATCCAAAATTATTCATCAATTATAGAACATTATTGATAGAAGTTATAAGGTTCCCTATACTTCCTATTTATAGTTACTAGTTTATATGGATGAAAATAAATGCACATATATGATTCCACATGTACATGAGAATCTAGATGTTAAAGACATATAAAATTAATGAGAAGACACCTCTACGAGGTATAGGTTGTGGGTATATATATTGAGATATTTTTTCCCAAATATGTGATGTATAAAATAGAACTCTTGAATAAGAATAAGAATATGTACCTGATCCTAGGATGAAGAGTTAGATCAATTAGGTAATGAAGAAGATGAAGATAATAGATAATTTGACAATTATTTACTTGAACCAGAGAGAAAAAAAAGGAAAAATATAATTTGATATACAATTTACATCATGTGTTGATCCCTTCAATGGTTGAGTATAGATGAATTAATATTAGATGATTCTAAAGATATGTATATCTGATTTTCAATAAGTGATTTATTTGTACTGTATTATTATATACCACATTTTAGTTGGAGAAGATATTGTGAGTTGAAGGATGTTAATTATATTAATTTAGAAAAATCCTGTGAAAATTTTCAAATATACTTCTCATAGTAACATCAATTAAAATACTTAAATATTTATTGTTGGCTTCCATATAACCTATGTATATCAAGATATTCTAGGATATTATTATGTCAATCTCTTACAATAGTGTAAATCTATTTTGATAGGACAAGTGCATCTTTGGTAAAAAAAATTGCCCGTGATGTTAAAATTTTTAATCACTGTTAGACTTGGTCTTGGTGTTGGAAACACCACCCATTATAATCAACAAAATATTATAGATTAAGGGTCATATATCCTTTTCACCCTTAAATTATCATGTTTATGAATCAAATTGTTCCTTGAGGAGGCCTAGTGCAGGTCCATTGGTTTTTGGGAGATCAAATATAGATGTGTGATAAGATCTTGAATTGAACTATAGTTCATGATGTGAGAATTTGATTCACAACCACAAAAAGGAATTCAAAACCTAATAAGAGAAATTCATAGGGTATGATTCTATAAATTAATTTTCTATTTATTATTTATGAAGGTGGAGGATTGGTTTCGATGAATCTATCTCTAAAAACTATGAAGTGAATATGATGTTCTTGACATGAATTCAATCATATTTATCTTATTGAGGGGAATTTTTTTCAATAAGTCTTAAAACAAAACACATTGATTACATGGTTAACCATTCACCCCATTAATCAATGTATAAAATTCAGTCTGTAAATATAATTAAACCATTGATTTGTTTGGGAAACCATCTGATTCTTTCATAACTCCAGCTATGTAATTATGCCTCTTGATAAGCTAGTTTTTTTAATAATTTTTTATTTATTAATTAATATATATTGGTTTTCTATTTTCAATAACCAAATTATCATTTTTCTTAATTTATAAATATTTATTATTTTAGGATTATGTTTTAAAAAGAAACAAAATGATTCAAATTACATTTTTTCAAAGCTATATTCTTCTCTATATTTTTGAAATGTTTTGGAAGATAATTGGCTAACCGTTGAGAACCCCTAGAAATGGAGTGAACCCACCTGGACAATCCAATAGGGAAATAAATATAATAAATATAATATGGAGATAAAAAATAGGCATAAGGATGAGTAATAGTTTAAAAAGGAATTTTCATGGGAATAGGAATGCTCTGATGCACAAGAGGATGATCTATACGTTTGTTGAAGGATAGTCTCATATATGTGGATCTATACACAGTGTCATAGTTCATCCTCTACCTCACATATGACTTCATACCAAGCTAATAGAACCAATTATATTAAATAACAGAGAACATCCATATGATTTTTGGATATGGGACATTCCTCATGTAGGCATGGTTCATTTCAACTAAAATGTAGCATTTAAAGATGGGGATGTACATCTTCTTACTTTGATTGAAGATTCAATAAATTTTCAAAATTCTATGAAGTAAATTATACATTTAAATACTTTAACACCACTGATCAAAATAGTGATTCGAAATACGGTATGGTATAGACAAGGTTGGGTACTATAGTCGAATCGAAAGCTAGAACTCATAAAAAACCATTTCACCATTGTCCATCTCTTATGTCATAACCTTATTAATCAAAGAACACATATATTTTTTTTATTGAATCGTCTTCAGAAAAAGTTGTAGTGAAAGTTTTTTTCATATCTATAATGAAGAAAACTAAAAGATAGTATCAGTGATATAGTATAGGGTTTTCATAATGTTTCATGATCTAGAGTAATGGAGGTATGAGAAATGGATGTTGCAGCCATCATTGAACATTGCACCATGGGTTTTTATAAAGAATGAAAAGAATATTAGATCCCACAATGTATGAATGGTACTGTACAATTAATTTTCATTAATAGGTAGTGGTGATGAAATTATGAAGAATGAGGCTATGACCACAATCTAATGGATATGTCATATGCATGAATTATATTCACACACGAGAAGGAAGACATCTCACAATGAATTTATACACACCACAGGGTTTTGTATCTACATAATTCAATATGATAATATTTTTTAGAAATAATAATGATATAGGTTAATCCTTGATATCTTTAAGAAGATACCATCTTAATGGGATAGTTCCTAAAAAATAGGTGGTTGAAAAATACTCCACAAAATAATAAGGACTTCTCCAAAGCTCAGATATTATAGATGGAATCATCCTTGAGTTATTGGTCGATTTAGGTATTGAAATATATTAGAGGGAAAAGGAGAAAATCAAACCAATGAGAAGTGGGATAATATAATTAATGGTATTTAATATAAATAGAACCCAAAGGCTTCGGTGTAGGGTAGATGGATGGACCTTCCACTGGGAGGAAGACTCAAGCCTCATTTAGGGACATGCTACTAGAGGCCAGCTTTAGGTTTGGTCCTTTACATATGTATAACCCTTCAATAATATAATGAGGGGGTATACATTATTACAAAAACTATTTAATTCAATGCTTTGAAGGTAGTGTATGAGACTATGTTTAATGAAAAATTGTAATGGTTTTTTTGTTTTAGTATCATACCGTTATATCTCATGAATAACCTGACTGTAAAAGGAGGGTCCTCATTCTAATGAATGAACTTGTGACCCTTTATCATGGAATAAATAATTCATTATCATGGGGTATCTATTTCTAAATGTGTCTTTAAACAAAAACTAATAAAAAAACTGAATAATTAGGATGTCAAAGGACTGTTTATAAAATTAGGGGTTAGTGCTCTGAGAAAAGGAGGACTAAAGTTCAATTCAAACACCATTTATACTAAAAATATTATTAATTATAAAGACATGAATTTAATAATAATTGGTATACTCATCTAACATTTCTAAAAAATAAATCAATTTCAACATCCGACATTTCATTATGTTTTCCTAAAACATTCTATGTAAGTTCAACCCTTTCTTAGTGGAATGAAATTAAATTCCACTGTACTATATTTAAAATTTATTAGTGATAGATATAGAATAAATTATTAATTTTATTTCACTAAATATAATTTTATTATTCCATTTGGGTGGTTAAAAGGGTGTTCTTTTTAGGAATTGGTGATTAGTTTTTCCAATATTAGTTTTATAATTTTTACATTTTTCTTATTTCCCTTTTTCCCAATTTCACACATCTTATTTTGATACCATATATTTGTGAATGAAATCATTGCATTATTACTGAAATATGGGAATATAAATAAGAATTATATATCAATATTAATTTGGGTATTGAATGAACATTTCGAAAATAAAATAAAAACAAATAAAAAGAAGAAATCCTGGATTTCTAGGAAGATATACAACAATAATTAAAATAAAAACTCCTAAATATCCATGGAAGAAAAATTAGTATGAAATATATCATAAATTTAATAATACCATTGAATATTGGGATTAATCCAACAATCCTCATACCTCCAATAACTTATAAAAAATCATGATTAATAAGATGATCAAATTGATGATATTGCACTCTAATCAATTCTCCATGATACCTCTTGGAGATCCAAATTCTCACATTTCAAGTTTATTATAGTTGTAAAACACCTTAAAATTCAATGTAATAACTATTGAAATCATATTGTTTCATATATATAGAATATAAATCAAATATAAATAATGGGAGAAAATCTATATCCTACCATAAATCTCGAACACATTTTTTAAATACCTTATAATAAATTTCATGACAATATTTTTCACTCGTTAAAAATATATGGATCTATGGGTATGTATTCTAAATTTTAAATAATTGAATGATTATTTAATATATAATGAATTATAAATAATTGAAATTTTATTTGGATATTTCATTAACATTACATTGAAAAATGGTTACTAATTAAATAAATTTATACTATATTTTCATAGGGTAACAATTAAATTATATATACTTCCACTGGAATTTCGTTAATGAGATACTCACCAACATAAAGATATGTTTTTTTGAAATAAATTTCATGTAATAGGTTTCAATGATAGATGGGTGGAGGTAATGTACATGGAGTGCAGATGGTAGAAAATATCTTGGATTCTACGAAAATGAATTCCATGTTAAGTAAATTGGTTGTACTGAAGGCCAACAAAAATCTCTAATGTTTACACATTGAAAATGTATATTATTAAGATTATAATCAAGAAAATTTTATATAGGGATAGAAAATATAATATCCACAATATATTAAAATACATGGAAATCATCAAGGATGTATATTTTATCCAAGACTATAAGTGTTTGAACCTCATCACCAAGGACCATATCTTACAAGTCATGTCCATTCACTACAGGAGACCTTGAAAATCATTATTACAAACAAAAATCTACCATAAATGATTTTATAGACTACTAAAAATATAAATGAGTAGGAATATTGGAATTGAAAATATAATCACAAAACTAATGAGTGGTAATTAGGAACATAAAAATAAAAGTAGTATAGACTTCAAACTAACCAAATCAAAGGCCAGGGGGGTTACTATGTGAATCTGAAGTTCCATTACATGGTTAAATTATGTCAATTATCATGATAAGTCAAATGAAACTTGAGGAAAATGATGATGAGGTTAGAAAATGGATTGACGAATAATATAATAATATAACATAAGAAGTACAATGATGAAAAGGATAAGTCAAAGAATATAATAAGTTCATTCAAGATGAAGCACCACAATCATACCAACCTCCACTAACATTTTATTATAAATCATGGAATGTATATTTTGATGAAAAAGGATAAACGTTTCATGAATGTTTTACACAATTGTACATCACCATACCATTCAATTACTTGATTATGTAAATTCCCACATATGAAATGTTTAGGATATAATTTGTGTCAAATAAAATAAATCAAGAATAATTGGTAACCATAAAATTTAAGGGGGAATATTCAGATGTGGTATCAAAATAATTATAGATGAAGAAATGTGATCCATTTTGTATTTATATTATAATTTTTATTATTTCTAATTTGTTTGTAAAATATTTTATGTTATTTAGTTGAAAGTGAAAATAATATGTCACAATCCATATTAAAAATACTAAAAATAATATAGGTGAAACTAAATTGATTTATGATTTATCATGTAGAAGCAATAATAAGATCAAGGACTACATAAATATTCCATATTGATGGTAGAAAAATTATTCATTCTAGATTACATTCTTATGAAAGTCATTGAGAATAATAAGAACCTAAAAATATTGGGATGAGTATTCCTAGGTATATGAAATGAATTTAATTACAAATAATGTTGTTAGATATATTTTTTGTTGGTGGAGAGGTAGTGAAGTTAACCATACATCGGGGCAATTGAAAATATAGACGAGAAAGCTGAGGATTTTTTAGATAATATATTTCAATTATATTATGATTTTTTTCATTGATAAATTAATTGATGCATTTACTTTATATAATAAAAATTAAGGTAAAAACAGGTATGGAAATGTAGGGTGATTTTTGGAAAAAGACAAATACAGAGGAGGGACTGTTGTCCGTGGTTATTTCAAGGATTGTCAATAAGTATGGTAATTCAGTGAACATACTTTTGTTTTTACAAGGTTTTCTAAACACCAATAGATTTATCCCATAGAGGTTGATAAATGTTTAATTATTAGAAGAGGGAATATAGTATATGAAAAATGAATATGACTCATATATATAGAGAAATCATGTCTTCATCCTTTTATATATGCAAACCTGGTATCCCCTTCCCAACATCAATAACTTTAATTAAAGAGGTAAAATAATTCTTATGAAATATAGAAGAAGAATATTCATTACGAATGATTCATTTTCATGGTTTAGGAATTTTTGGTTTAATTTATTTTCAAAACTTATTAAGATCTATTTTAGGTTTCAATTCAACTAATTTTTTAAAAAACCCTATTAATGGTCCACCACATTCACTATTTAAATTGATTTATAGGAACATAATGGTTCAACACCCAAGTAATAAAGATAGATATAGAGGATAATATGATAAAATTTTAATTAAAATGATATTAGGATTTAATTTTCATTATATACTTATAATCCCATATTCTTAAATCAGTTTGGACCTTAAGTAATAAAAAATGCATACCCACGCATAGGATTTTTACTTATTTTGATCAATGACCAATAATTGTTTTTAGAAAAACATGATTCCATATTTCAATTTTAATCTTCATAAAATTGAATTTGTAATATGGGGATATGGAATGGCTGGATAGAAAAATTTTATTTTTGGATTCAATGAATCAATATTTTTCATTTTAGTCACATGTATATGAACTTTTACCATAAATCATTCACGATTTAAAATATAAAATTTCAGGTGGATTTAAATTTCCTTATTAAACATACCATTCAATATATTCTTCAAAATCATATGCTCATATTCCAAAGAGTTTTCCCAGGATGTTTTTTTTCAAATATTTATTTATACATATTTTGAGAGAATTTAGGATATCATACCAGCCATGTTTTTTTAATCTTATCAAAACAATTTTTATAGAAATTCACTATTAAAATTAATGAGTTTTGTTATTGATTTGTCCATTATCCTTTGGATATTCCATACATTCATCCTAATTTTATCACTTAGATACCATGAATATACTTTGATGAGAATGAGCCACATTACTAGTCATATTTTTCATGTGAACCATTAATACAATATATATCATTAATTACAATGTTCATGAATAGGGGAGTCAGATTTCCTAGTGAAAATGGATACACATTATTGAGGGAATTTTTTGGGATAATTAATCCATCATGTGATGAATTTAATCTTGTTTTTTATTACATTTATTGTTTACCCCCTCTATAAAAAAATTATAAAATTGCCTCCAATTATGGAGGGTCAAGAATCACCATCACATGACCAATAATTTTTATCATTTTGGGGTTAGTTGATGAATGTGGGACTTTCACAAGCTCTGTTTTTTAGAAATTAGAAAATATGAAAATTAAATTAAAATAATATGTATATATATATACGTATTTAATTATACTATCGTTATTCATAGCCTAACATTGATAATAGTTAAGTGATATATGTCACTTTATACAGAGGATAATTTCAATGGAAACACTTCGATTATCATTCACTAAACATTGAGATAAACATCATTTTTATCATTAATTACTTTTACATCAATTACCTAAATTCATTTATCCTTTGATTCATATTATCCTAATTTGAAAATTCATATTGTTTTTTAGTCATTTTTCCATCTACTATGTGGATAATTAATTTCTTAATCATGATCAATGGTTTGGTACATATACTCAAGGTTTATGAAAAACTATAAATATATTTTACCTTGAGTAATGAAAGATTAATAAAAATAAATCGTTTGGTATGTTAGTATTTGAATGTTTTATAATATTTAATTAAGAGGCATAAATGGAAGAAAGAATAAGGTCCATAATTTTTAGGGTAAATTCAAAAACACTTTCTCTACTGTGGAGTTGAATTAACTTTCTATATGAAACACTTGAAAACACTCCTTCATAAATTTTTAGTTTTTTAGTTCCTTAATTTTGAATTTTTAATAGTGGTTGCATGGGGGATCCTTTGACATTATTAGTGGATATAAAGTTTTGCAGTAAATCATGGATTATGTTTGCGGGATATTATGACGTACATTTTATGCATAATTGTTTGAAATATAAATTGATAAATTTCATTTTATTTAAATAATTCAACTAAAAATTATCATTCTTTATTAATTTATTGGTATTTTATATTTTATAGTTACATTTTTTAAAATTAAATAAAAATTAAAAATATTAGTTTTATCTAATTAATATTTTTACTAAGTGTCACACCCCGACGTTTTAATTTATTTTTATTTTTTTTATTTTAGGGCTTTGTTTAACCTCGTTGTGGTGCAGTTTGAGCACAGGCCAATGATTGTTGACATTTAATATTTTTAGTTGGTTTCAGACCCGTGCGCGGCCACTCCACAGTTGGTGGTAGTCACACAACTCACCCAGGTGTCGTGCATTTGCTTATTATTTTATTACTATTATTGTTATAGAATTTTTAAGAACAATGATTAAAATTATTATTAAAATTATAATTATTGTATTAAAGGTATTATAATTATTTTTTTATCGGCATTGTTATTTTTATTATTATTGAAATAATTATTATTTTTATGGTTGTCAATTTTTATTATTATTATCTTTATAATTGTTATTTTTATTAATTTTATGTTGTGTTTTATTATTATTATTATTATTATAAAAATATATATATACTCTAACCCTAATTCTACCCGGCGAATCCCCCCCCCCCCCCCCGCCTTTCCCTTTCCCCTTTCTGCGGCACTCCCAACCTCTCTCCCTGTGTCGCACCCGGCAGGTCCTCGTAGGTCCTCGCCGCCGGCCCCATCTACCCTGACTATGCCCCGGATCCCGCCTCCTCTCCTCGTCCAACCACGCCCAGCCCCCTCTTATCCTTCTTCGCGGATCCCCGCTGACGCTCCCTACTGCACCCCATCCGACCACCTCTCCTGACCCTCTAGCTTCTCCCATGTGCGCTGTTCGAACCTGCGCCCCCTGCTACACCCGATCGGCCTCCGCCTTGGCCCCCTTACCTGACTTCTCCCCTATGCACCGTCCGAACCCCACACCCCCTGCTGTGCCTGACCGACCTCAGCCTCAACCCCCCCTTTACCGGCCGCACCACCTCACTACATCCGTGGAAGCTACAGCCCCTTCGGTTTTCCCCCTAGTGATCCGTACCCGAGCCCCTCCGTTTTTCCTCCTCACTGGTCTCCTACAATAGTCGTCCATCCTCGCAAGAAACACCCCCCGTTCGACTAGACCACTCCGATCACACCCGTGGTATTTTATTTCTTTCATCTTTGGTGTTTTATCCTTTTTGAAAAAAAATCCCCTAACTCATTGTGGTCGTGGTCACCTGTTTTGCTCGTGGTTTAGGTTTTTCGTTTGGTTCACGGGGTGTCATTCCACCTTCCGTTGAAGTACCGTAGTGTCCGCTCTTGGGTTGAGGTAGGTGAATTTGCGTATTTCATTTCCGGAGCACTCCATTAATACTTCCTCTCTTTCATTTAGTTTTGAAACATGATTTTTAGTTTCGTTATGCCTTTAATTTAACTACCATAGTGTTCTTAAATTTTTAGAGTTTGTTAAAAGTATTCTTTGAGTCAGTTCCTGGTTTATATCTGCATGTATCTACGATGATCTGTTTGATTAGGTGTCAAATTTTGCTTGGATGATTTTTTAAAAAATATGATTCGTACCTCCTTGATGTATGATGTTAGTCTGATATGGTGTTTTCAAACTGATAGAATTTGTAAAGAGTATATTTTGAAATGACCTCCTATTTAAATATTGTTTGGTCAAAAAAATTATGTTTTTTTCGTGCATTCCGACATGTTGTATGGGTTATGTGAGTACTAGGAAAAGTGTTTTTCATGAAATACTTGTTATGTATTTGGTTTTAGGATGGTTTTTTATGATGTATTGGTTTTCATTTATGTGCGAACCCTGGTTGAGTCCTTTGATGACATTTGATAAATTGTGCGAGGTACAAAACTTATTTTTTAAGGGCTTTGGTGTGCTTCTGTTTTCAAAAGAGTATTTCGAATGTGTATGTGGTGAGAGTCCAGATTGTGCTACTTAGAAGTGTTTTATAAATTTTTTAAATGATTTACTAAAATGTGTAAGTGATTGTGAATAATTTATCTAAATGGTTTTGGTGTCGTATAAATAACAATTGTTTTTTGTAAGGAATCCATTTTGACATCTTTATGTGTATTGTGTGATTTTCATCCTATTTTGAAATAAAAGTTTGTTTTGTAAAGGGTAAAGAACCGTTCGGTAAATGGGGTGTGTTTTGGGTGTGTGTTGGAACCTGACTGTCCGTTTGGCACTTTCAGCTTTAGTGTAATGTTTGTGCTGATTCATTGAAATGACGATGTTTTGATTACTATATACCTTTTTAACAACTTTAGTATTTTGAAAAAGGTATCAAATGGTTTTAATGATATCATGGAATGATGGGATGGTTGGAACTTTGTTAATGTGAAATGTTTAAATGTTTATTTGGGGGATCTCCTGTCTAGGGTAAACCTTTATGGGTGAATGCATAGGAAACGTCCGTTTTTGACGTAGGCAAGTACGGTGAGATGAGTCACGTGTGTGATGGACTACTACTTACACAACATTATTTTAACCACCATGGGTTCCTGGGCGTCTTTTAGAGATCGAGTGACAGTTTCTGATCAACCCCGATTAGATGTGTCGGTACCCCCGGGATTTGTTGTTAGGCCAGGCGGGCATTACCACTGGATTGGTCAGTTAGGGCGGCCAGTTGGTTATAGACATAGGATATTCACCATATGCCGACAGGTGCTTCCAAAACCGAGTACGTCTAGGGGTCTTCTACGGATTTTTAGGATCACCCATGGTTACTGGATCATTTTCGTTGCTTGTGTATTTTCCGTACACTAGTTTATTTTAATCTTGAACTTTAACTTGTTTTACTCTTGCACAACATTGGTATATTCTATTTTGGATTTTATTTATAAAATGACAAATGATTTTTAAAAAATGGTATGTGTCTTGTGTTAGGTTTCTAAATGGAAAAAAATTACATGTTACTTATTTTTAAATGCGAAAACCCTACTTTTATAATTGTATTTAAAACTTTCATTAATGGATAACTTCGGGAAGGGAGACGTTGGGTTTTGTGGTTTATTTTGGCATCTCCACTAAGTATTTTAATGCTCACACCTATTTTTTATCAGTTCAGTTGCAGGTTTCCTTGCTCAGGTTTTTTTGGCTGAGTTTCTCATTGTTAGAGAAAAGTCATCCTTTGGTCGGGAGGTGACCTGATAGGTCATGTGGAGGTATGTTTAGTTTTATTTTTCATTTCTTTTATAGTGTCATGTTTATCAGTTGTTTTGTTTGTGTGTATTCTTCTTTTTTTTGGTATGTTCACGAGCCAAATCATTCCCAATGATTAAACATTAATACTTGGCACTGGTTTCCAGCCCGTGGGGATCGAGAACGCCCTTCGGGCCATGTTGCGGATCAGCTCAGGTGACCGGTTCGGGGTCTACCCGGTTTGGTTCCTGAAAAAATGGTATCAGAGGAGCCCTTGTTATTTGGGGTATCCGGTAGATAAAAATTTGAACTTTAGGGACTTGAGAGGTAGGTACGGGGATGACGTCATGAACCCTCGCATGTTCCGAACCTCGAGTCGCCAGGGGTAGTCCTAGAATTGAGTCCTTATTTCATTCTGGTTTGTTTTGATTGAGGGATGACAACATAGGAAAGCTGATTTCACATCATGATTTCACATGGAGTAGTGACCCATGTGGAGTGCGAGTACATGGTTTAAGTTCCTCCTGGTTTTTGGCGCTTTCTTGGGGCATGACCCACTACCATGTCTCCAGGTTAAGCATGAATACTAGTCCCTCACTTCGGTAATTTGATGTAAGTTGTGTGTCGTCTTGGTTCTTTTGGGTGTAAGTTAACTTTTGGAAATTAAAAAGGGTTTTTTAAATGAGCACATTTTCTTTTAAAGGGATTTAAATTTGTGAAATGGATTTGTTTTAAAACTGAAATCTCTTGGTCAAAAAAATCCGGTGTTTTCTTGGAATCGGTAGAGATATGGTTTGAGTGCAACCTCAGGTACTCTTTATGAATGTTTTCACATGTGAGGGAATGCATGAGAAGTGCGTGTTGGTACGCATGGATGAAAGTGGATAAAGACATGTACAACGGTTCATGGGATTATTGGGGTGTCCACTTGGAATTAAAAGCTTGACCTTGTTTTTCTAAAGCGATTTTAAAAAGAAAAAATGATTCATGGAAATTGTATTTGGCTTGAAAAGTGGACTTGGTGTTTGGAAAGTGGCCATTAATGAAAGCAGTTTTGGAAATTTAAAATGAAAAGGGGATTTTGACAGAGTAATTTTTGAGTTGTGTTTGTTTTTTCCTGTTTCTTTTGAGATAGTTTTTTTGGATGAAAGCGCTTTGTTTGATGTTGCTTTTTGTTGATATTGGTTTTGGTTCTGTGTTTTATCTTTTGTTCAGAAAATGACACCAAGAAAGGTCTCTAAGGTTTCTAATAAGTCATGCCCAGTTTTTGGTCCTCCTCGGACATTACCTATCCTTCACGGTTATCGGGATCCGTTAGAAGAAGCATAATGGATTGAAGTGGTCGAGCGCATCTTTAGGGTTTTGGGAACACCCGAAGTTGTCAGAGTGCATGCTGTTTTGGGTTTGTTTGAAGGTCCGGCTCTGGACGAATGGGAGTTGGTTACCCCACTGTCAGTGCGAGTTGGGATGACATGGGATGTCTTTAAATCCGTCTTCATCTGATGGTTTATACCTGAAGAGGTAAAGATGAAGAAAATGGAAGACCTCATGCGTATTCAACAACGCCAACAGATGGTGAAGGCATATGTTGACCATTTCAAGGAGCTTGTGTACTTTTCTCCAGAGGAAAAGTCACAGGATTTGATAAAAACTTCTCTCTTCATTGTGGATCTTCGCCTAGAGATCAAGGAGTGGGTCCTCCTTTCTAAAGACCATATTTTTGAGAAGTTGGTGGATGCGTATTTCTTAGCTGAACTAGTCCCCAGAGCGCAGGTGCTTGGAAATCCAGCATATCTATTTACTCATGAGAGTTCCCCATCTAGCGAGCAGGATGTGCTAGAGGAACGTGTTCCAAAAGAGTTCTCTGTATTGACTTTGGCTTTTAGTTCGTCAGACCGTTCAGTGGTGTGCCACCAGTGTGGCCGGTTTGGACATGTGAAGCCATCATGTCACATCCCTCTGAAGACATGACATCTTTGCGGATCTCTGGGTCATCTAGAGAAGTTTTGCAGAAAGCGTCGCCTGAAGAAGATTCTGTGACCGAGAGATTCCAGTGCCTGACTGTGAGGCAGGAGATGCTTCAACCATCAGGACCCCAGCCACAGGTCTTGGGGTGAAGCTCGTGCGCAGTCCGGATTTTCTAGGAGTGTGAAGCCTTGGTCAGGGTTTTGTGTTCCGTGTTGGAAGTGGAACATTTAAAGTCTTTTCGTCCATTCTTTTTCTACTGTTAAAGTTTTGACGTCGTTGTAAGTTCATTTCTTCTTCGTGGAGTTATAATAGGCATGTTCTGTTATAACACAATAGTTTGGTTTTTCAGATTATGGTTTTCTGAATCGTGTGTTTTCTTAGAAGTGTGTTTAACCCTTGTATATGTTGGTCTTGGTTAGGCGGCGTTCATTTGGAGATGTAAGTTCCTACGAAGGAGTTAAAACTTGTAGTTATACATGGGTTTACTGTCTGAGTTATGTTCTGCTTAGGGGTTTTTCTCCAGTATTCGGAGTTTTGGTCCAGGTTTAGAGTTCCAAGGTTCAGTGTGAGTGCTCGCTCAGGCTATAGAAGATAGTTTGGATTGGTTGGGAGTTCCTGTGTCGGCCCCCTTCCCGGGGTGGTATGTTTGGGTGTTAAATTTTCGTATTAGTTGAAATCTTGTGGTGGGTAGAACTGCCTCATGTTCTCCCTTTCTTTTGTGGTGTGGTTCCTTTCAGTTTTAGTCGGTCATGGACTCTTGTTCTATCTATTGTTCGGTCGGGTGACTTTCAGGGGGAAGAAAGTTTCTGTGGTAGGGAGAATTGTCACACCCCGAAGTTTTAATTTTTTTTATTTTGTTATTTCAGGGATTTGGTTAACCTTGTTGTGGTGCAGGTTGAGCATAGGTCAAAGATTTTTTACGTTTAATATTTTTAGTTGTTTTGAGACTTGTGCGTGCCCACCGCACAGTTGGCGATAGCCACGCAACTCGCCCAGGTGTCGTGCATTTGATTATTATTTTAATACTATTATTGTTATAGTTTTTATAAGAACAATGATTAAAATTATTATTAAAATAATTATTATTGTATTAAAGGTATTATAATTATTTTTATATCGTCATTGTTATTTATATTATTATTGAAATAATTATTATTTTTATGGTTGTCAATTTTTATTATTATTATCTTTATCATTTTTATTTTTATTAATTTTATGTTGAGTTTTATTATTATAATAATAATAATTATTATTATTATTAGTATTATTATTATAAAATATATATATATACTCTAACCCAAATTCTACCCTACGACGCCCCCCCCCCCCCCACTTTCCCTTTCCCCTTTCCACGACACTCTCTGCCTCCCTCCCCACGTCGTTCCCTGTAGGTCCTCGCAGGTCCTCGCCACCGGCCCCCTCTACCCCGACCACGCCCTGGCTCCCGCCTCCTCGCCTCACCCCACCGCTTCCATCCCCCTCCTATCCTTCTTCGCAGCTCCCCGTCGGTGCTCCATGTTGCACCTCGTCCGACCACCTCTCCTGACCCTCTAGCTCCTCCCCTTTACGTCGTTCGAACCCGCGCCCCCTTCTACGCCCGACCGGCCTCCGCCTCGGCCCCCCCTACCTGGCTTCTCTCCAACGTGTCGTCTGAACCCCGCACCCCCTGCTGCGCCCAACCGACCTCATCCTCAACCCCCCCTTTACTATCCGTGCCACATCTCCTCATCTGTGGTAGTCGAATCCCCTTCGGTTTTCCGCCCCCGGTGATCCGTACACGATCCCCTCTATTTTTCCACCTCGTCGGTCTCCTGCAACAGCCGGCCAGCCTCACCGGAAACTCCCCTGGTTCGACCGGCCCACTCCGATCACACCTGGGGTATTTTATTTCATTCCTATTTGGTGTCTTATCCTTTTTGAGAAAAAAACCCCTAACTCATTGGGGTCGTGGTTGCGCATTTTTCTCATGGTTTAGGTTGTTTTATTGGTTCGCGGGGCATCGTTCCACATTCCATTGAAGTTCCGTAGTGTCCACTCTTGGGTTGAGATTGGTGAATTCGCTTATTTCATTTCCAGAGCACTCCATTAATACTTTCTGTAACACCCTAGGTAAATAAAGAATATGAAATTTTCATATTTATCCATATTTGTGAATAAAATATTAATATGACTTTAAAGGGGACGCTATGCTTGATGGCGTACCCAACACGCAACAACGAGTCTCTTGGGAATCTTACGTTGCACTCTAATAATAAAATATTATTATTTTAAATGGTAGTTAACATGTAGCCGTTGTATTGGCGGGAATGGATAGAAATAACTAAAATATGATTATATATGTTTTTAAATGTTTTTACATTTATCCAATAAAAGATAAAGGGTTAAAATATGGAATGAATTCAATTTTAGGCGTATATGCCCTAGTTTTCACTAAAGGTTCACTTATCGCCTTTTGATGGCGAACCATAATTAAATATAGTTTTTTTCACTCTCATAAATTCTATTGGACCAAATAAAACTCTTCTTATGAATTGGGACATCAAAATTTTCTTTGTTTAAATTTTTGGTATCTTTCCGATAAAGTTCATTTTTTAATGAATGGTGTAAAATGTTGTATTTTAATTCAAAACCTCTTTTTAATCTAATTTATTTATATTATTAGATTATCTTTTGAATTGGTTTTAAAGTGAAATTAGAATATATTTTTACCATTAAATCCAATAGTGGTCGTTGGAATTAATGTCACTTTGAAATCAGACTTAAACTAGTGTCAATCTTTTGATACTTATTATTTCATAAAAACACGCTATTTGCTCTGACAACGGGAATTAATTATTAAATTAATTAATGTGACTTATATGTTTTGAATTTTGTAAAATAGACTTAATTTTTGAATTCGGAATATCAAATATAGCTTAGGGTGAAGTTTTGGGATTTTTCTGAAAAACATCAATTTTTGATGAATAGTGAAACCACTATGTGGTACTTATAAAAACTGATTTTTCCATTTAAATGAAATTTTTCCATCTTTGTGTTTTGAATTTAAAAACTCCGACATACATGGTTGTCATTAAGAAGTAAAATGTGGTTCAATGGGATAAAAATAATTTTTGGTGAATAGTAACTTATTAATTTTTTAATCGCGCTTAGAGGTAATTAGTGTAGTTTATGGTAAGAATAATGTTTTAATAAAATGAAATGACCTAGACACATGTCCTACCCTCATTTTATCTGTCATGGCCGACCAATAAAATCCATGGGTCCACTTGGGGACCCCATAGATCCACTTTGGTTGGAAAATGACATAAATATTTGTTTATTTAATGTTCAAGTAAAAATGACACAAACATGAAATGTTTTACTAAAACATTTTTTACATGGGGTTATACAAGTCATATTTTTTACTATAAATAGTAATTGGAAAGATAAATAAGATTTCCTACATAATAGTAGTTTTTTTATAATTTTTATAAATTAAATAAATTAAATTATTTATGACATCATGATGATGCAGCGATGACCTCATTATTTAACGATTTAAACAAAATGGAAAGATAATGTAATATCTAAGACCTAAACATGTCCAAAACCTATTGTATGAGTGGATTTAGAACCCTTATCACCTTATCCTATAAATAAATCAATTTGGGACCTTTAAAATCCGAAAATCTTTTGAAAATAAAGTAACATTTTGTAACTTTACAAGAGTGCCCTTCCTCTCCTCTTATAAAAGGCCCCCACCTCTACCTCATTACCCACACTCCCAAAGCCTTTGGCTCGGCCAAACCCTGCCCATTTTGTCTCTACACTTTCCTCTCTTACTCCTTGAATCCTAACTTTGGGCAGAAGTCTTCACAAGGAAGCCTTTGAGCTCAAACCAAAGGGAGTTACCCGATTTTAAGGTAATGTCTTCACTTGTGTCCTTTTGTTTTATTTTGCTTCTTCAACCCCCTAAACTCTTTTTATTAATTTATTTTCTAACAAATAAAGTATATTAAATATACTAGGATGTTTTTATAAGAAGTATTCGAGCTACAATTACACACACCTACATCTAATGGTTAAAGAACTTACTGTTTCCGTGGATGGCGAATTTCTGCCTCCCGAAACGATGATTTTTCAACATTCTTCTAACACCTTAAAAGGTGGCCATTAAGATGAAAATATATTTATATATGATATCTAATATGTTTATGTTTTACTTAAGCTTCTGTATTTTTCATTTATGGCGTACCTTTATGGTTTCCATTATGGGTAAACGCGATATCTTCATTTAAGGAAGTGCGGACTACCGCCCCCTCAAAGTAATTTGATTCGTTAATACCATATGTGGTACGTATAAAGGATATATTTAATGATATTATATATGATACCATACTTGAATTAAAATACTATTATGTATCATTATGTTTTAATTCCATTAAATATGAAATAGAAATTGAAGTAGCGTTCATCTGTACATACGGCTTACCGTCTCCATGAACGGTACGTTTCATTTCTTATCTCAAAATGTTATGTAATATTATAAGTACATATATATAATGGATATATATGTAATATATTACATCTAAATTATGGATATCATTCTGCAATTATAACATATATATCTCTCTCTCATTTTCTTTTAATTCCTTTAATATGACAAAAAATGAAAGTAGTGTTCATGCGTACGTACGGCCTACCGTCTCCATGAACGGTGATTTTCTTTTTTTATCTCAAAATGATATGGAATAGTATGAAATGAATATTTACTGGATATATATGATATTTTAATCATTAATACTATTCTGAAAATTATTTACTTATAACTTCATGGGCAATCCTTTTTCAAACAAGTTCATTTTTGACTCATGTACCAAACATCGGCAAAAACGTCTGATATGAACTAACATTATTAAAAAATTATTATAACATTATAATATGTGATATTAACTGAATAATAATCTCTAAAGGAGTTACTTAGACAATTATTAATTGACCAAAGTTTATTATTCCGGAATATAAAGAAACGAACAGGATAAGTTGGACTTGAGGTAAGGGATCTTACTCCTCTCTTTCTTTTTAAGTACACTCTTTTATGTCATTCCTTATAAAGCTCATCTTTCTTGTGATTGGGATGTTCTTTTATATTACTCTTACTGTAATTTTTATGTACATATTATGAGAGACCCTATTCTCTCTCATCAATCCATTTTGGATGTTTTGAGTGGCGCCGTTAGGCTGCCGAATTTTCGTAAGAGATCTAACCTCTCTCTTTCTTTTTATGTACTCTCCTTTATGTCACTTCTTTTAAGCTCCTATTTGTTATGTTGGTGGATGTTATTTTATATTAATATTTCTGTAAACTTTATGTTTATGTTATGAGAGACCCTATTTCCTCTCATCAATCCATTTTGGAAGTTTTAAGTGGCGTCGTTAGGCTGCCGAGTTTTCATAAGAGATTTTTCATCTCACGTTTATTCCTGTGAGATTAATGCTACATTTGCCACAATTTCCTTTGATTGGTATATGTACTGACCATTATTTTACTTATTGTGTAATATTATTTCATTTATGAGTATTTACATCAATGTTGTATTGTCCTTCTTTCACGGGGCGTATGTTTCGAAAGATACCCATGTCGGTAAGGGAACCTTTCACCCTCCTCTTTTTAAAAGACTTATTTAGTTATGTCTTTTAATTCACATAATATTATTTTGGGATATGTTCTTATATAACCTTATTGATGTAAATTTTATTTCCAAGTGATGAGATCCCCTTTTTATCTCTCATCAACTCTCTTTCTGAATTTTGAAGTAACGCCGTTAGGCTGTCTAATTTTTGCAAGGGAACATCTTAACCCAATTTCGATTCTTTGGGATAAACATGTACACCTTGAATATTCCATTCTATGATTATGTGTGAATGTCCTATGATTGTTTTACACTTAATACCCACTTATATTTCGTGTATTCGTTTGTCACACATAGTTATGTAACTAATTTATCCTTAATCCAAGGATACCATCTTTGTATGGGACTTCGACTCAATCTCCTTTCATTGAGGCATATTTTGTTTTATCCACAACCTTCTTTTATACAGTGTATAAACCCCTTTGACTTTTACATTTATTCAAAAGGAATCTTTTTTATACGAAGCATTTACTAAACGACAAAAGGAAATTTTTTTGTCGTACGTATGCGGCGACAACGACTTATCTGCCGCCGTGACCATTATTTGAGTTTCGGCTTCCTCTACAAGCCATACCTTTTTTTTAAAAGAAAAATAAATACCATGTTTTAATTTTCATTTAATTTGGTATTGAAAATGGTTTTCATAATGTTATTCTATCAATGTGTTGTATTGATATCTTGTGATTGAAAGGTGGAAATGTTATGTTTCTTTTATGCATGTTTTATGTGATACGATTATGTTGAGGTTCTTGGGAATTATTATGAAGATGGGTGGTTCCATGATAAACTAAGGGAGGGTGAGCCCGATATAGCTCTCCAATGCATTGGGTAATGTGAAGGATTGTAACGTTAAGGTTTCTCCGAAGAGATTTAGGGAATATACTGTGATGGGTATTCCAAACGTAACCAAGAGGGTTACTCCCTACGTAAGAATGTTATGAATGCCTCAAGTTACCTTTTATGTCTTATGATTTCTATGATTTATTCATGATTTGATGAGGTATGTTAAAGTGCCTATGTTTTATGGGTAAAGTATGATTTCATTCTTATGTATATATGAACTCATGTTTCCTTTCCATATTTTTATAACTCTTACTGAGCTTTTTATGCTCATCCCAAGTTTTTGAAATGTTTTTCACAGGTCCAGGGAAAGGTACATGATGTGATGATAGTGTCAAGGATGTGTCAAGAAAGAATCCATGTTTTATTTTAAATATGTTTCCATTGATAGGAAGAATGAATACATTCTTTTATGTAACCACTTTGTTTAAATGTGGAATGTAATGCAAGTTTCATGATCTAATTCTCTAAAACTCTAAACCTGAAAAGATACTCAATGTGTAATCTTGTAATAACTCAATATTAAGTAAGGTTAAAGGCTGGGGCCTTATAGTTTGTATCAGAGGTCGGTTTAGATAACTTTATAGGTTAGGGTATTCTTTAAGCATAAGTGGAATTACCATAATGGTTAGGATTTCAAAAATATTCCTAGATTTCGATAAAGTGAATGAGTAAGTATATCTTAGTGTTTATCTTCCCCATTAGTACATGATGTTTTTTTTATATACTCACACTGACCTTTTTGGTTTTAGTAAATGGCTAGATCTAGCAGGCACCAAAGTAACAGTGGATGTGAAGGAAACTATGACAGTTTTTTGAGCAATCAACTGAATGATATGGGAGCTGCAATGAGAACTCTTTTGATTATCCTCAACCAACTATCTGGAGTCATGATTGACCACCTAAACCTTTTTAATTTCTCTAAGGCATCATATATGCGAGAAACAAATCCCTACAGAAGTACAGGTAATAATAATAAAGGTAAGTGTGTTCAAAAACCTATGTGTCAAAGATGTGGAAAGAAACACCTAGGAAAATGTTTCAAAGGGACAAAAATATGCTATAGATGTGGAAATGAAGGTCATAAAGCAAGAACCAGCCATGGAAAAAGGAAGCATCCAGTTGACTCGAGGAAAGGGAAAGAAGTTCTTTCTGAGGGATCAATTGAATTTTTTAAATGTGGTGTGCATGGTCATTATGCAAACACATGTCCTATGAAGAAGTTTCGTGAATGGGATCACCAAGAGCGTACAATTGTTCGTTTACCAATACCTAATGCCATTCTGATTGAAGATGAAGCAACTGACAATGACCAATCAAAGGTATGTATTATTTCATGACTATTGTTTTCCTATTTTGGAATCTTAGGATATGATTAATGATTTTGTTTGTAGGAAAGAGGTAGTTCGGAATAAGTTGGAAAGGAATGGTTAATGGATCATGAATAATGCTGAATGAGTAAGATGTCAACATATAAAGGCTTCAAGAGTTATGGTGAAATTCTTAAGAGTATTAAGTCTGTTTTGATGATGGGGTTACATTAGAAGACATTTTATATTATGTGTAACCCTGATGTTTAATATAGGAAAATTTTATTCAAGGAATAGTTATCTTTTCTTTTGTGGACATAGTCATAAAGAACCATTTCGGTTTATATGATCCTTACTTTTGAGGTAATTATGGGTTACTATATGTTATGATTGAAGTGAAAGGCATGAGATAAAATTGAGGTTAAATTATGTTATAGTTATTTTTGATGATTTTATCCCTTTTGGGGAGTTATTTGAGAATTATATTGTTTTGGAAAAAGGACAAAACGAAGACCGTGTGACTACCCGTCGCATCGGACAAGGCTGCGGGAATCGAACCCACAACCAAAGTGCGACTGGTATTTATCGCCTACCACTGGACTACGTGAAGTCCCTGGTTAGTTTGACTGATTCTTTTTAGTTATATGATTTTATGAATTAATAGTAAGTTTATTTTGGGTTATTTATGAAAATGATTAACCTATCATGGAGGATATGTGATTAGGTTAATTACTTTTCAATACGAGACTTTAGGAGCAACTGATGTTGTTTGGAGATAAATGTTATGATTTAACTTGGAAGACTATATGACTAAATCCATCAAATATTTGGGTTTCAATCTTAGATTGGTTTACTTTGAATAATTTTATGGACAAATTGTTTATCGGATGTTCCTCGTTGAACTTTGGGTTTTGTTGGACAAATTTTGGAGATTAAGCATAGATTTTCTTTTTAAAGGGTTATCCTTTTCTTGATTATCTGACCTTGTACTAACCTTTTTGGTTTTGGTTTTGGTTAAAGCCTAAATACATGGGAAGTATATAGTTCTGTTTGGTGGATAAGGTGATTCTCTAGAAGTTGATTATAATACTCTTAATGCGAACAAGTCTCCCTAAATACTCGTCTTTTGGAAAAAAAATATGAGTTTGATTAAGGAATCTAGTAAAAGTTGAAAGTCAACATGATAAGTGATTATGTTTCCTTATGAATAAATTCCTCAATAAAAAGTAACTTAAAACAAAAATGTTTTCTATTAACTTTTACTACTGGGGAATCGAATACTGTTTAACCCATCACAAGTTTGTGATTTTCTTATGGTTAACTTTCTCCTAGACATGTTTACTATGAATCTCCCTCAAGAACATGACCCTTTTCTTTTTCTTCCATGTCCATGTTTTTCTACATGGAATCCTAGTATGGGTTAACTCGGGTTACCTATGTACTTATCTTCCTTTATTTTAAAGTGATTGTTTTACCGACTCTTGTTCCGATGTGGGACTTTCAAGGATGTTTCCAAGCTCAATTTTAAAAATTGCGAGGACGCAATTCCCAAAAGGGGAGAAGGATGTAACACCCCAGGTAAATAAAGAATATGAAATTTTCATATTTATCCATATTTGTGAATAAAATATTAATATGACTTTAAAGGGGACGCTATGCTCGAGGGCGTACCCCACACGCAACAACGAGTTTCTTGGGAATCTTACGTTGCACTCTAATAATAAAATATTATTATTTTAAATGGTAGTTAACATGTAGCCGTTGTATTGGCGGGAATGGATAGAAATAACTAAAATATGATTATAAATGTTTTTAAATGTTTTTAAATTTATCCAATAAAAGATAAAGGCTTAAAATATGGAAAGAATTCAATTTTAGGCGTATATGCCCTAGTTTTCACTAAAGGTTCACTTATCGCCTTTTGATGGCGAACCATCATTAAATATAGTTTTTTTCACTCTCATAAATTCTATTGGACCAAATAAAACTCTTCTTTAGAATTGGGACATCAAAATTTTCTTTGTGTAAATTTTTCGTATCTTTCGGATAAAGTTCATTTTTAATGAATAGTGTAAAATGTTGTATTTTAATTCAAAACCCCTTTTTAATCTAATTTATTTATATGATTAAATTATCTTTTGAATTGGTTTTAAAGTGAAATTAGAATATATTTTTACCATTAAATCCAATAGTGGTCGTTGGAATTAATTTCACTTTGAAATCAGACTTAAACTAGTGTTAATCTTTTGATACTTATTATTTCATAAAAACACGCTATTTGCTCTGACAGAGGGAATTAATTATTAAATTAATAAATGTGACTTATATGTTTTGAATTTTTTAAAATAGACTTCATTTTTGAATTCGGAATATCAAATATAGCTTAGGGTGAATTTTTGGGATTTTTCTAAAAAACATCAATTTTTGATGAATAGTGAAACCACTAAGTGGTACTTATAAAAACTGATTTTTCCATTTAAATGAAATTTTGAAATATTTGTGTTTTTAATTTCAAAAATCCGACATACATGGTTTTCATTAAGAAGTAAAATTTGGTTCAATGGGATAAAAATAATTTTTGGTGAATAGTAACTTATTAAGTTTTTAATCGCGATTAGAGGTAATTAGTGTAGTTTATGGTAAGAATAATGTTTTAATAAAATGAAATGACCTAGAAACATGTCCAACCATCATTGTATGTGTCATGGCCGACCAAGAAAATACATGGGTCAACTTGGGGACCCCATGGAGCCACTTTGGTTGGAAAATGACATAAATATCTTTTTATTTAATGTTAAAGTAAAAATGACACAAACATGAGATGTTTTACTAAACCAATTTTTACATGGGGTTATACAAGTCATATTTTTGACTATAAGTAGTAATTGGAAATATAAAACGATTTCCTACATCATAGTAGTTTTTTTATAATTTTTAGACATTAAATAAATTAAATTATTTATGACATCATTATGATGCAGCGATGACCTCATTATTAAACGATTTAAATAAAATGGAAAGATAACGTAATATCTAAGACATAAACATGTTCAAAACCTATTGTATGAGTGGATTTAGAACCCTTATCACCTTATCCTCTAAATACATCAATGTGGGACCTTTAAAATCCGAAACTCCTTTGAAAATAAAGTAACATTTTGTAACTTTACAAGAGTGCCCCACCTCTCCTCTTATAAAAGGCCTCCACCTCTACCTCCTTACCCACACTCCCAAAGCCTTTGGATCATCCAACCCCTGCTCATTTTGTCTCTCCACTTCCCTCTATTACTCCTTGAAGCCTCACTTTGGGAATAAGTCTTCCCAAGGAAGCCTTTGAGCTCAAACCAAAGAGAGTTACCCGATTTTAAGGTAATGTCTTCAATTGTGTCCTTTTGTTTTATTTTGCTTCTCCAACCCCCTAAACTCTTTTTATTCATTTATTTTGTAACAAATCCAGTATCTTCAATATACTAGAATGTTTTTATAAGAATTATTCGAGCTACATTTACACACACCTACATCTAATGGTTAAAGAACATACTGTTTCTGTGGATGGCGAATTTCTTCCTCCCGAAACGATGATTGTTCAACGTTCTTCTAACACCTTAAAAGGTGGCCATTAATATGACACTATATTTATATATGATATCTAATATGTTTATGTTTTACTTAAGCTTCTGTATTTTTCATTTATGGCGTAACATTATGGTTTCCATTATGGGTAAACACGATATCTTCATTTAAGGAAGTGCGGACTACCGCCCCCTCAAAGTGATTTGATTCGTTAATACCATATGTGGTATGTATAAAGGATATATTTAATGATATTATATATTATACCATACTGGAATTAAAATACTATTATGTATCATTATGTTTTAATTCCATTAAATATGAAATAGAAATGGAAGTAGCGTTCATGCGTACGTACGGCTTACCGTCTCCATGAACGGTACATTTCATTTCTTATCTCAAAATGTTATGTAATATTATAAGTACATATATATAATGGATATATATGTAATATATTACATATAAATTATGGATATCATTCTGGAATTATAACATATATATATCTCTCTCATTTTGTTTTAATTCCATTAATATGACAAAAAATGAAAGTAGCGTTCATGTGTACGTACGGCCTACCGTCTCCATGAACGGTACTTTTAGTTTTTTATCTCCAAATGATATGGAATAGTATGAAATGAATATTTACTGGATATATATGTTATTTTAATCATTAATACTATTCTGGAAATTATTTACTTATAACTACATGGGCAATCTTTTTTCAAATAAGTTCATTTTTGACTCATGTACCAAACATCGGCAAAAACTTCTGATATGAACTAACATTATTAAACAATTATTATAACATTATAATATGTGATATGAAATGAATAATAATCTCTGAAGGAGGTACTTAGGTAATTATTAATTGACCAAAGTTTATTTTTCAGGAATATAAAGAAACGAACAAGACAAGTTGGACTTGAGGTAAGGGATCTTACTCCTCTCTTTCTTTTTAAGTACACTCGTTTATGTCATTCCTTCTAAAGATCATCTTTCTTGTGATTGGGATGTTATTTTATATTAATCTTACTGTATGTTTTATGTACATATGATGAGAGATCCTATTCTCTCTCATCAACCCATTTTGGATGTTTTGAGTGGCGCCGTTAGGCTGCCGAGTTTTCGTAAGAGATCTAACCTCTCTCTTTCTTTTAAAGTACTCTCCTTTATGTAACTTCTTTTAAGCTCCTATTTGTTATTTTGGGGGATGTTATTTTATATTCCTCTTTCTGTAAAATTTATGTTGATGTTATGAGAGACCCTATTTCCTCTCATCAATCCATTTTGGAAGTTTTAAGTGGCGTCGTTAGGCTGCCGAGTTTTCATAAGAGGTTTTTCATCTCACTTTTATTCTCGTGAGATTTATGCTACATTTGCCACAATTTCCTTTGAGTGGTGTATGTACTGAACATTATTTTACTCATTGTGTAATATTCTTTCATTTATGAGTATTTACATCAATGTTGTATTGTCCTTCTTTCACTGGGCGTATGTTTCGAAAGATACCCATGTCGGTAAGGAAACCTTTCACCCTCCTCTTTTTAAAAGACTTATTTTGTTATGTCTTTTAATTCACATAATATTATTTTGGGATATGTTCTTATATATCCTTATTGATGTAAATTTTATGTCCAAGTGATGAGATCCCTTTTTTATCTCTCATCAACTCTCTTTCTAAATTTTGAAGTGACGCCGTTAGGCTGTCTAATTTTTGCAAGGGAACTTCTTAACCCAATTTCGATTCTTTGGGATAAACTTGTACACCTTGAATATGTCGTTCTATGATTATGTGTGAATGTCCTCTGATTGTTTTACCCTTAATACCCACTTATATTTCGTGTATTCGTTTGTCACACATAGTTATGTAACTGATTTATCCTTAATCCAAGGATACTGTCTTTGTATGGGACTTCGTCTCAATCTCCTTTCATTGAGGCATATTTTGTTTTATACACAACCTTCTTTTATACAGTGTATAAACCCCTTTGACTTTTACGTTTATTCAAAAGGAATCTTTTTTATACGAAGCATTTACTAAACTAAAAAAGGGAATGTTTTTTTCGTACGTATGCGGCGAGAAAGACTTCTTCGCCGCCGTGACCATTATTTGAGTTTCGGATTCCTCTACAAGCCATACCTTTTTTTAAAAGAAAACTAAATACCATTTTTTACTTTTCTATTATTTTGGTATTGAAAATGGTTTTCATAATGTTTTTATATCAATGTGTTGTATTGATATCTTGTGATTCAAAGGTGGAAATGTTATGTTTCCTTTATGCATGTTTTATGTGATACGATTATGTTGAGGTTCATGGGCATTATTATGAAGATGGGTGGTTCCTTGATAAACTAAGGGCGGGTGAGCCCGATATAGCTCTCCAATGCACTGGGTAACACGAAGGAGTGTAACGTTAAGGATTCTCCGAAGAGATTTAGGGAATATACTGTGATGGGTATTCCAAACGTAACCAAGAGGGTTACTCCCTACGTAAGAATGTTATGAATCCTTCAAGTTACCTTTTATGTATTATGATTTCTATGATTTATTCATGATTTGATGAGGTATGTTAAAGTGCCTATGTTTTATGGGTAAAGTATGATTTCATTCTTATGTATATATGAACTCATGTTTCCTTTCCATATTTTTATAACCCTTACTGATCTTTTTATGCTCATCCCATGTTTTTGAAATGTTTTTCATAGGTCAAGGGAAAGGTACATGATGTGATGATAGTATCAAGGATGTGTCAAGAAAGGATTCATGTTTTATTTTAAATATGTTTCTGTTGATGGGAAGAATGAATATTTTCTTTTATGTAACCACATTGTTTAAATGTGGAATGTAATGCAAGTTTCATGATCTAATTCTCTAAAACTATAAACCTGAAAAGATCCTCAATGTGTAATCTTGTAATAACTCAAGATTAAGTAAGGTTAAATGCTGGGGCCTTATACTTTCTCCCTTTCATTTAGTTTTGAAATTTGATTTGTAGTTTCGTTATGCCTTTAATTTAACTGCTTTAGTGTTCTTAAATTTGTATAGTTTGTTACAAGTATGCTTTTAGTCAGTTCCTGGTTTATATCTGCATGTATATGCAATGATCTATTTGATTAGGTGTCAAATTTTACTTGGATGATTTTTTATTTAAATATGATTCGTACCTCCTTGATGTGTTATGTTAGTCTGATATGGTGTTTTCAAACTGATAGAATTTGTTAAGAGTATATTTTGAAATGACCTCCTATTTAAATATTGTTTGGAAAAAAAATATTTTGTTTTTTTTGTTCATTTTGACATGTTTTATGGGTTATGTGTGTACTAGGAAAAGTGTTTTTCATGAAATACTTGTTAAGTATTTGGTTTTAGGATGGTTTTTTTATGATTTATTGGTTGTCATTTATGTGTGAACCTGGGTTTAGTCATTTTATGACATTTGATAAATTGTGCGAGATGCGAAACTTATTTTTGAAGGACTTTGGTGTGCATCTTTTTTCAAAAGAGTATTTAGAATGTGTATGTGGTGAGATTCCATGTTGTGCTGCTTATAGGTTTTTTATAAATTTTTTAAACGATTTAATAAAATGTGTAAGTGATTCTGAATCATGTATCTAAATGGTTTTGGTGTCGCATAAAGAACATTTTTTTGGTTAGGAATCCCTTTTGACATAGTTATGTGTATTGTGTGATTTTCATCCTATTTTGAAATAAAAGTTGGTTTTGGAAAGGGTAAAGAACGGTTCGGTAAATGAGGTGTGTATTGGGTGTGTGTTGGAACGTGATTGCCCATTTGGAACTTTTAGCTTTAGTGTAATGTTTTTGTTGATTCTATGAAATGATGACGATTTGATTACTCTATGACCTTTTAACAACTTTAGTATTTTGAAAAAGGTATCAAATGGTTTTAATGATATCATGGCATGATGGGCCGGTTGGAACTTTGTTAATGTGAAATGTTTAAATGTGTATTTTTGGGCTCTCCTGTCTAGGGTAACCCTTTATGGGTGAACGCATAGGAAGAGTCCGTGTTTGGGGTAGGCAAGTACGGTGAGATGAGTCACGCGTGCGAGGGCCTCCGACTTACATTGCATGATTGTAACCACCATGGGTTCTTGGGAATCTTTTAGAGATCGATTGATGGTTGCTGATCAACCCCGATTAGATGGGTTGGTACCCCATGGATTTTTTATTAGGCCAGGCGGGATTTTCGACTAGATTGGTCAGTTTGGGCGGCCAGTTGGTTATAGACTTAGGAGCTTCACCATACGCCGGAAGGTGGTTCCAAAACAGAGTACGTCCAGGGGTCTTCTAGGGATTTTTAGGACCACCCATGGTTACTGGATCATTTTCATTGCTTGTGTATTTTCCGTGCACTAGTTTATTTTCATCTTAAACTTTTACTTGTTTTACTCTAGGACAACATTGGTATATTCTGTTTTCGATTTTATTTATAAAATGACAAAAGATTTTGGAAAAATGGAATGTGTCTTTTGTTGGGTGTTTAAATGGAAAAAAATTACATGTTGCTTATTTTCAAATGTGAAAACCCAACTTGTATAATTGTATTTCAAACTTATATTAATGGATGGATTTGGGAAGGGAGACATTGGGTTTTGTGGTTTATTTTGGCATCCCTACTGAGAATTTTAATGATCACGCCTATTTTTTATCATTTTTGTTGCAGGTTTCCTTTCTTAGGTTTTCCTGGCTGAGTGTCTCGTTGTTGGAGAAAAGTCGGCCTTTGGTCAGAAGGTGACCTGAAAGGTCACGTGGAGGTATGTTTAGTTTTATTTTTCATTTTGCTACTAGTGTTATATTTATCAGTTGTTGTGTTTTTGTGTTTTCTTGTTTTTTGGGTTTTTTTCATGGGCCAAATCATTCCCTACGATTAAACTTTGATGCCTGGCACTGGTTTCCATCCCATGGGGATCAGGAACGCCCTTCAGGCCATGTTGCGGATCATCTCAGGTGACCGGTTCAGGTTCAACCTGGGTTGTTCGTGACACAAAGAAATTGTAAAAAATTTATGTAAGGTTAATGATAGATATCCCTTCCCCAATGGGGTGTAATATAGATTGAAACCCCAATATAGTAAGATTACCAATATAGTTATTGGTAGAGCCTTCATAGGTGGTAGGAGGAGAAATAATTCTTACATGGTGTGTTCATAGGAATAAGAATACAGTGGCTCACATGAGGATAGACCATTGAGCTGTGAGAGGATAGTCTCAGTAGTGCAGGTTGGCACATAGCTATTTAGGTCATCAATTATTCCTATATAGACTCATACTGGGTTAATAGAACTTATTCTATTAAATAGTTGAGTTCATACTAAAGATTTTTTGATGTGGGATGCACTTCCGGTGAAAACTATAAATTTTGACTGAATCATGGGTTTTCAGTCTCGGGTGCATGTCTTCATCCCAAATTAAAGGTGATGTTGTGGTCTCCCACTATGACATTATCTTGTAGATAGTTCCAGATAATAGGGGATATGATTTTATTAGTGATTTGAAATTTTCTATACTTCATACATTTATATATATTTTAGTTGACTAAGAAGCTAATACCATTGGTGAAACGTTTCATAGTATAAAACTTGTTATGTTGTAGCCCTTTTACTCAATGGATAAAGATAATGTGATGTGTCATGGATGGAGATGGTTGAGGATAAGGTTTAGTGAATGATATTTTTCTACACTATAAATAAAATAAATTATAATGATACAATAAGGTAATTATTATAGAGTTTTCATGCTATTTCATGTTCTGGTGCCTAGAAGGAATAAGGAAAGGAGGTTGTGACATCATGATAATGATACACTATAAAAGATTATAAAAAATAGGAAAGAAGCATGGATACTCCATAGGAATGGTATTAAACTATGGTGGTTCTTTATTAAGAATTAGATAGGAAATAAATAATTGGGAGGCCAGGGATATGGTCATCTAGCTATATCGAATCCATGCATGGAATGTACATGAATGATCGATGTTTTGACATAAGGATACTATCCACACCAAAGTTTATTTTATCTATATCATTCAAGAGCCCATTCTCTTTAGAAAATCAATAGGATACATACTAATGCAATGAAATTTTATGAATCAATAACGTGAATGATATCGAACATAAAAAAATAAGGTACTGAAAAACACATCAAAAAAATGATGAATATGAAAAATATAAAATTAGAGTAGTAATAACTATGGAGTAGTTGACCGGTTCAAGTGGAAAAAATAAATTAGTTAAATATAAATTTTAATATAGTATAAATAAAATATAATATACGTGAGGTTACTTCTTATAAATACAATCCAAAGTATGTTGTATAGATGGGATAGACCAACAAATCCCATGTAAAAATATTATATCCTAGTTCATGGACATGATATTGGTTTTGGGATGCAACTTAAGACATTTACATCTCCATATCCCCTGAAGAATAAAATTATGTGGTTAACCTTCTTATTCCATGATTTGTAACCTGGGGGACTAAATATAGATTAGGAGACTGTGTTGGAATAAGATTTTGATGTCTTGTTGATTTTTTTCTTTTTTCATATCTACACTATCTCTCTCAAACAAAACCTTATCTATGAAAGAAAGGAAAAAATTTAAAATTCATGTGATACCTACCCTTTCTCTTTAAAAAAATTCCTCTGTTTGGGGTAGAAAATTTTAATCATGCTTTTAAAAACATATTTATAAACAACACTAAGTAACTGATAGGTAAAATTGGTGTTTATAAAATAGGGGGTGATTACTATTAGAGGAGGCACACCAGATATTGATTTCGACACTATTTAAACTAAATTACATATTATTATTCCCTGAATAAGTGTGATAACATGAAATTACAAATTATTGATACACACATCTAAATTTTCTCAAAACAAATTTAATTTCATTTCCATTATTAATTACTTCTTCCTAAAACATTCTAAGTAATGTCAACCCATTCATAATAGATCAACCTCCATTGCTAATGTGCTATATTTAAAATATGTTTTTGATAGTTTGAAAATTAATTTTTTATTTCATTTCACTCAAGATAAATTAATTACACCATTTAATTTTTCACTTCTTTTTTGTATTTTAATTCTCTTTCTATAGGGATTGATCTCGAACATCCTATGTTTGATCTATGGTGATCCAATGTGTGTTTCCTCTATTTCAATTTTTGTATATTATTTTATTAGATTCATTTAATCATATTTTATCCCACCAATCTATGGTGGTTGATATACATTACACTGGTGGAGCTATTTGAAATTTGTTTGTCGTTGTAGATTATCATTACTTTAAATTTTTTATTTTATTATGGGTGAGGTGATCAAAGGTTTCTAATTTTTTTTTCTATTCTCGTTCAAGATCATTGAAATCCTCTAGTTAGGGGATTCATTAATGTTATTTTTTTAATGTTAAATAGTATATTTATAATGCTTAATACATTTTAATTCCAGTATAATTAACCATAATGAATAATAAACTAGATTAAAGAATGAACTTGGTTTATGGTTTTAGTGATCACATGTGTTTCCACTAAGATAACAGTTTTCCTCATTGTTTACTATATAGTGTGAAATGTATTTTCATGTTTGGATTTCAGTATTTTCTATTCTTGGGTTTAGTATGTTAATATTATTAAAATGGGTATGAAAATTGTGCCAATAATGATATTTCATAAATAATTAGATATTTATGTTTATTGAATATGTTGATACTTATAATTTGATGGAAATAAAATGAACCATGTTTCATGATTAATTAAAACTATTCTTCCATATGTTAATGGAACTGGACAATGAATAAGAAGATATAAAATTTTTTTGTTCGTTATAATAAAAGGAAATGTTAAAGGAATTTTCCTTCCTTATTGTTTAATGAAATTGGATTCTCTTTATGATCAAATATTGTAATAATTAATAAATTATGGTAACTAATCAATTGTGATACCTGTAGTTTGAACATATAATTATTCAATTATCAATCAAATATGGCATCAAATGTTGATGTTTTATAATGATAAATGTTTGGGTCTGAGGGAGAACATTTACATGTCAAGGCCGGATTCCTTGATTATAGGGTATAGATACCCTATTGGCAATATTTTTTATTTAATTCCTTCTATATTTGAAATGGATGTTACTTATTATAGGAAATTTAATAAGAAATTGGGATGGAAAATAGTTTATATATCTATGTGGAGGGATGATAGATTTTATATTATTAGTTAATTCTTATGTTGGAAGGATGATTAGTTATATTTATGGAACTTTTAGGAATAAAACCATGAATGATTAAAATAATTTATGTTGGGGTTTCCCATTATTGTTCAAAAATATTAATTCCTCAATTTATATTGCTCTTCTTTAAAGGTTGTATGGTCCAATCTATTTTTTAACCACATTCATTCCCCCAGTGTTAGATGAAGCTAGTTGTTCTGGGTTTATTTTCCTCTTTGATTTTAGATTATATTTTTTAATAGAGTTCCTTGAATTATGAGAATTATAATGAATAAAAAAATGTTTAAAAATATGGGGTTGGTTCTTATTGGATTGAAAATATTGACAAAATTGAGGAACCATGGAATTGGTTTGATTATGCCTGGAGGGCATGGAATTAACATGGTGGTTAAATAATTTGAATGAATTTATGTTAATTAATTTATAATGAAATAATTAAACAAAATTGTAATGCTATAAAAAATAATTGAATAAATCAAGACCCTTTAATTTTCATTCACTTATAAGATATCTAATTTTTATCTTTTAAATTCGGCCATCTGGGAGATGGTAGCTATAGTGAAGCCTAAGACTAGGTTGATCCCTATCCATAGTTGTGAGAAATAATAAATCTTTTATGATTTATTTTTTCAAATGAAAACCCACCCAAGTAGGTAGAGTGACTAACACCTATTTGACTCGGGGAGGGATTTTTTCTTAATTTTCTGGTTGGTGAGGAATGGATAGCTGTATTCCACATTTAACACCGCTATTTCTCCTAGTAGTACAATTTGAAGGTTTTCACAATGGTTAATTTTAGCATATATTGTTTATATAGGCATGTAATGGAATGTGTTTGTTATATGCACATGTATCTCCAAATATAATATATTTTAGATTATAAGATGTATTACGTGTATGGGATGTGATTTATTTAGATATAATATACATCATCTGGGTTCTGTTGGCTCCCAAAACTACTCAGTTGCTATCTAAAGATATGGAAGGGGTAATTTAATGATGTGATAAATGATGTTCATGGGATTTTATGAGATTATGTGTTGCATGAGGTGCATGTTATGATACATTATCTCCTTTTTCTTCATGTTTTCATTCAATTAGAGATATATTGATCCAGATTTGCAATGATGTGGAAGAGCTACAAACTAGGGGGAAGCGGTTGCAGGTTTCTTTATTTGGATATTATATTATATGATCTCTTTTATTGATACTTAGTGAGGGATATCCATGGAGAGTGTAACAACTAGATGTCCACCTTTGGTTATTTTTCTTCTCTTGATTTTTTTATTCTTAATTGTATATTCCTTAGGATGCATAAGGATAAAGAGAATTTACTGAGAAAAATAAACTATTGTTCAAGAATTAATTATTGTTTTAATTAATGGATTAGATGAATAAATATGTTAATGGATTCGTAGGGTTCTCTACATGTTCAGAGAATATCTGATTTGTTTTAATGTTTTTGTAATGAATCAATAATATTTGGAGTCTATAGAAAAAATTCAAGTTGTATAATGGTAGTACATGAGTTGTCAATTCTATATGGTATGAGTCATTAATATGATAATCATATTGAAGGGAGTATATATAGTGTAACCATCATATAGAACATAATGATAAAATATCATTTTATAATAAAAGTAGAAGATTTTTTTGATGAATCTATGTAATATGGACTGAACAATGTTTAATGTGATTTTATTCCAAGTAAATTTCATGGAAATGAATTTTAGAGAACTATATTCATTGTTAGTTTTGTTTTATTCCTTTTCACCTCTATCCCCTCTTAACCTAGGAATATTTTTCAACATTTTTTTTAGAATTCATTTGATCACGATTTATTCATTTATTTATTTATCCCCATTTATATTGGGTTACAACTCTCAAAGTGAGTAATCATTTCTTTTTAATAATTTCCATTGGTCACAGTAGCATTGTTCATTGTTCTATAAGTTTTTTGGATCCATGTTTATTTTCATTGGTTTTATTTCTAGACCGGATGTTTGATAATGTTCCAAGGGTCATTTCCATTGTTACTAGTGGTGAAGAATATGTGTGATCTTGAGATATGTGTTGATTCCTATTATCTACTAAGACTTTTGTAAATTTGATAAATTTTGTGTTTTATACGTTGATTATAGGTCCACCACAATTGTTATTGGTTTCTTCCTTGTGGTGTATTCTATTACAAGTGTGTGTGTCTTTAGTTTTTTGTTAGGTGGGTTCATCTTCAACCTATGTTGGTGACCAGTATTTCTCCTATCTTTGATCAATTTTATTATTAAATGAAATTGAATGGTATAAATCATTTTCTTTTTGTGTGTGGAAATAGGTTTTTATAAAATATGGTTTCCCCTAGTATTGGTAAATGAAATATTTTTAAATAATTTTGAAATGGTTTTACGAAATGGTTATCAATATATTAAATAATGAAATTGTTTAATGAACATTTTTGGAAAAATATTGCACAAGGATAGCCTTTGGTACTTTAGGGGAAGGTATAAAAATAGGTCCCATCCACTATCAAGGGTTATTGGTCATGGGAATTTATAATTCTCCTAGGACCATTATTCTAGGGACATGTTAGACCTATTGGGGGTAACATGCTGGGGAGTTCATCTACTCTCTAGGATCAATGCATTTGTCTATAGGCTTGAAGTGCATATGATTATATTTGTTAAGTTATGAGTGTTATAGAAATATTGTACTTTTGTGATACTTTATGTGGTGATACTTTTACTACATAATTGTGGATTTTGATTGATTTTGGTTTTTTCTATTTTGATTCTACAACCAGGGATTTATTATGGTATGGGATGAATGATTTTTTTATGACATGATATATATAGTGTGATATATGGATGTGAAATATTTTCAAACTGATTTAACTATTTTATTTGGAAATGTGGAAATTGGGAAATTAAATTTCATTTCCATTCACATGATAAAAAAATATTAAAGAGTATCATTCCATGTTTTATTAAAATTTCATCTTGATTGGATTGTTTATTAGGGACTTGATATGGAACACCCAGGTGAGAACCTAGTGAGTATGTTACCTCACATCCTATATACACCATTTATGGCTTGTATACCTAGTTATATATTCTAATGTAGGGAATAGAAAGGTGATGTTGTGAGGTGCAGAAGTTTTCTATCAGCTGAGTTTGAGTAGCTATATTGTGAGATGGTAGGAATTTTCTCATGCTATCACTTAGAGAATGTTGGAGTAGCTTTTTATATTTATCATCCTTCATAGTTATGAATTTCAATAGGAGACAGTTTTACTTCCATTTTAGTTTCATTGATTATTATTTTTCAATACATTATGACTTGTATATCTATTCATGAATACTTCTACTATTTCATTCCGTATAGTTGTATATATGCCAGGTTTGTTTCTTCAGGTTATGTTAAATCATACCCTTTTTTTATTTTAGGGTGCCCGATTCTTGCCCATGGGGATTTCGAATACCATTCGAGTTTGTAATAGTTTGGATTGGTACCAATTCGAGAGGGTATTCAGGTCTGTTTTATAATTGTTTTGTATAAGAGGTGGTACTTCCTCAAGAGTCATTACCATGGGACATTTGGAAATAAAGAGGTTGGATTATCACGGATTGATATGTATATTGTGGTGAGTTCCCGGAATGAACATTTTGTGATGATACATACATTTCCATGGGGATGTTGTGAAATGTTTCTCATGTTTTGAGTTTTTGATCTTAATATCAGTTTTTTCTTATGGGTTTTTTGTTTGGAACAAAGACTATTTTATTTTCTGATCATTTCTCAGGTTTTGGTGTGAAGTAGTAATCCTCTAATACATCTTATATGATTTACCTAAGATTTTATAGCTGATTATTCTAAATAGAATCTTCATATGTATTAGTAATTTATAGATCCTATCATACAAGATGTTCATGCCATAGGTCAGAAAGAGTCTCAATCTCAGACCACAGTTATTGAAGTGCACCCAGGAGTTGAAGGAGGTATATATCGATCATGTGAGTTCTTGTATGAGAACACATCATCCTATAAATGTACGAATGAACCAAAATATATATAGGACTATCTAGAAAATATTGATCAAATCAATAACATCATGGATAAACCAGAGAGTATGAAGGCGATGTGTGCATCATTCAGAGTTCAATGTCACATCATTTAATGGTAGGATTCTATTTTCCAACTATATATGAATGTGGTCTGGGAATAAAAGGATTTTAAAACACTATTCTTCTAATATATATTCTACAGTCATCGACGATTGAAATTTCTTTAGAGTTACTATCTTTTTATCTAGTAGATAGTTCGATGTTGGTGTACACTAATTGTTTTACAATGATAGTTCGTTTCTTTAATAGAGTTTGAATACAATAACTAAATGAAATATCAAAATTATATATAGGGACTACAATCACATATCAAATCACAAGTATTTATGATGAAGATATTGACCGATGTAGATAAATTAGATAGGTCTATGGTGGAAGAAATGAATAATGTATTAATGTTTAGATATTTTCCCCCACTATCACTCCTAATTAGAGATTTAGTGGTGCAATAGAGAAAAATACTATGTGGAATGGTCATCACATGATTGGTGGAGGTGGTTTTATGGTAGAAGGCCTCTTTGAAATCATTATTTATAGCTAGTGGTGTGCCTCTGACTTGAAATCTGTGTGTAAATCTCGAACACACATGGAGTTCTTTTCCTTCAGATGAAAATATTTTTTAACATTTGTGGATTTTTTATCCATCAGAAGAGTTTCTGTCAGGAAATTTATACACCTTTATATGGTCAGGGATCATCACCTCCAAAGGATACATCATCACATTCAAATTCTTATATGACTATATGTATATGGCCATAGGCCTCAGGAGTGTAGAATCATGTTAAAGTAGATCATTTTATGTCTTAGGTAGATAAGGGTTCAACTATAGTGTGAGGCTCTATCTTTATTACATCATCCATAGATATTTCTGGATTAGATCCTAGTGATTCTAACTAACTTATATCTGGAATTGTTTTTAATAAAATTAAACATCTATTAAAACTCATTTACTTTGTTATCGAGTTAGAGAACCCAATAGGTAATAGAAAAGAGAATGGGTTTCAGTTCCCTTCAGGTGAGATTTCGATTGCTGATACGATGTTTGTCTGATATTTTTGTTTTCTTGATCTAGATCTATTTGAAATCATCATCGAGATGGAGTGTCATATTTATGACCACACTGAGGTTAATCTTTTTCATTGGAGTGTCTTGTTTCATGAGGCTGATGGGATATCACAAGTGTTATCGGGATATTGGGATCCAAGGATTGGTTATTCAAGAGATTCTTTCTATTGTTGAGTATCTTCCTTATGTTTTCCAAATTTATTACTTCTGCCTTCGTCCTAAGAGGGAGGTATTGTTTCTGTTTTACTTGGTGCAAGGTATATATCCATTCATGAAACCTTTCTATTACCAAGAATATTTGGAGATAAAAGATCTCAAGATTCTATTATATGGTCTGATGGAATATGGTTTTGTTAACCCAATGTGTTTCTCCTTTGGCATCCCTAGTTGTCTTTGCTAATAAGGAAGATGGTTGGTTCACTCTGATTGTTAATGGGATATCAAAAGTTGAAACAGTTAATGGGAAAGAAAAAAAGTACCATTTTCCTTAGGTGGATGATTTTTTCAATCAATTAATGGGGTAAGGTGGCTTCTAATATTGATCATTGGATAAGTTAACATCAGCTGGTAGTTTGCGAGTGTGATATACCAAAGTTATATTTTAGTAGAATTTATAGTCATTGATAAAATCATATGATTTAATTTGTTATGAGACCCAAAACTATCGATTTTATGTCTTTGATTAATAGAATATTCCATTAATATGTTGAAATTTTTGGTAGTGTTTATCGATGATATTTTGGTTTACTTGAGATCCATGTGTGGGAGATAACCATTTTTCTTAGGTTTTAGAAATCACTAGGAGTTACGATTTTTAAGTAAATCATTCAAAAATAATTTTATATATCCATGAAATTTTTTTATTCGGACATGTATTTTTTTTATCATGGATCACAATTCAATACTGATAAGGTAAATGTAGTCTTGTTTGGGGATGATCTCTGATTGCTCATTGATATTTGGATATTCCTTGGCGTTGTTGCATACTATTTATGGATTTTTAAGGATTTATATATTTTTTCATTAGCTATGAAAGTTTTTATGAAGAATGGGGTGAAATTCATAAGGGATTAAATGTGTAATATTTGTTTCAATGATATGAAATGACTTCTTACATATACTTCTGTTTTGATCTTAAATGAGACTGGTATGGTGTATGTGTTTTAGTGTGATTCTTATAGAACTTTTTTGGGTTGTGTTCTTATGTTGGATGATCATGTGGTAGCTTAAAACTCTTTTTAGATTCAACCACATGATAACAATATCCCCCTCCTAATTTAGAAAATTTTTAATATCCATCCACTTATATGTTCATGGATCTATAATTTTGGGGAGTGGTTCAGATCTATTTATAACCATAATAGTTTGAGCTATATAATTTCATTGAAATAATTGAATATCAGCTAGTGATTATGAGTGGAATACCATCCAATGTCTTACTTTTATAGTACTTTCACCTTAGGGAAGTGGAATGTAGTTACTGATTCTTTTTGTAGGAATGATCCTTAGAAATATGTTCAGGAAATAATGGAGGAGTGGACCATTATTGAGATTTTTTTTCTTGGTGTATATGGATGATCAAGGGGATGTTTTAGGCATGGTTTAGGCCAATTTTTAGTTATCATAATCTATTATCAAGTTTATTATATAGATTCAGAATTTTGATGATGAGTTTTAGAGGAATTCAAGAAACCCTATATAGTGGGTATACCATTTTCGGTTGGTCTCTCTCTTCAGATGGAATTTTTTTGGGATTAGATTTTCATCCCAGATTTTCTTAGGAATGAGGTTTTGTTTGATCATCATTATTATTCATAGTATATTAATCAGATAACAATAAATATTTATTATGACATTATATACTAATTATAGTGGTTGGGTGTGAAGCGTGACATTATTGATTTTGTGTCCCGTTGTTTCACAAGAAAATAGATAATGACTAATCATCTAAAACATTCTGATTAGATTATACATCTCCATTTTATATATTTAAAGTGGTATGAGGAATCCATAGAAATTTTAGTTAGATTAGGATGGAATTAATAAGAGATGAATTCTATCTATGGGTTGATTGATTAGTTGAAAAAGTCATCTCATGTCATTCCGTCGAGGGACACCTTAAAATTAGATAATCTATGTGAGTTGTATGTGTAATAAACTGTGATGTTAAATGGGAGGGTTTAATGAGAGTCAAATGGGTGTTTCAGATATTGGGTTTTTGGGATAGGTTTTAGGATTTTTTTTAAGATTCATGGTTTAGGTTTATGATTTTAATGTTGGGTTTATGATTTAAGGTTTAGGGATTATGATTTTGAAATTAGGGTATAGGTAATATGTTTTTGGGTTTAGCTTTTAGCTTTTAGGTTTTAGAGTTTAGGGATCCGGGTTTCATCACTTTTGAAATCATATGGATAGAAAGAGGGATGTGTGAAGACATATCTGAACAAGAACTATTAGGATACGACATAATATAAAGAGGGTTCTTGAATAATGGGGATAATGAGAGGTTCTATTAAATAGAAAGGGAGCTTCTAAAAAATAGGTGCTTATAAAGATCTCGGGGACACATTTTAAGGGATATAAAGATGAAATAATAGAGTAATTTCTTTCTAAATGGGTTTATGTTGGTGTGAAATGGGTTATTGTGTGGGTTTTAAGAAAAAATAGGGGAATAGTTTATTAATTTCTTATCTTGGCTTTTTGACTATATATTATATAGTAATAAAATAAAAACGTTCCCATGGTGTTAACATTGGTTTTTTGAAAAGAGGTATTTTTTAATTGTTTTATATTTATATGACCCAAACTATTTAAAAATAATACCCTTGGTGATGTGGAAGTGATTCATATTTATAAATAATTATTTTATAACCACAAAATATAATATAGTTTTATCAGACACATTATATGTTTATAAAGTTCACCCAAAAATTCGACACTCTCTGAAAATAATGAAAATTTTACCATTGGATAATTTCAATGTGATAATTTAAAAAATAATTTTTATTTTATCAAAGTAATTCTAAAAATCTTTAAATTTAAACATTTAGCTTAACCTACACATTTATAAAACATTTCTAGGTTTTTTATATGAAGAAAATTTCTTGACCCTTATAAAACTTTAATTTGAATTCAAAAAATTATATTATAATTTATATTTTATTAAATATTATTTAATTAAATACTTTATTAAAATATAATTTATTTCAAATATTATTGAATTTATAAAAAATGTGTCTTATTTGAATATATATATTTCTAAAAATTTACAGTTTGGATTTCATGATATTAAAATCTATTTCTTTAGTAATATCATTATTCAAAAATTTATAAAGTAATACTAAATATGGATAATTATAATTTTTATTTCAAATATTTAACAACTAATTTTGTTAGGGTCTATATAAATAACTACAAATTACACCAATTTATTCTCTAATGGTAAGGTGTGTGATAAATACACTTTATTCTGTTGGTTAGATGGACATAGTTTGGGACATGATATCTATAAGATTTAACATCTCATTTATAAAAATTAACTGATGATGTAGTTATTAAATCTATGATTGGTATTATTTATGGTAAAATTATAGTGATTATACCTCCCTCATAATGTTTAATAAAATGGATTCATTTTATATGATCCTACTGGTTGAGGTCATCCCCTCTTCCATCTATCTGAATAGGATGTATCATAACCCTTCATCTATACTAATCATAATAAGCACTATAAAATGACTATATTATAAAAGGTTATAATGAATAATTTTATTTTAAATCCATCATGATATAACTTATAATGACCCCAAAAACTAAAAGTAGAGCATTTTTCAATAATTTCATTATTTAATAATGCATTTATTTATTTGAAAAACTATTTTACTTTATAAAAAATAATATAATTACATATTCAAATTAATAAAATCATGATATATTATAAAAATATATTTCATAACTTTAAAAATATTACTGTTGGACAGTTTAACTAATATATTATAAATTATTAAATTTTTTATCTTTAAAATTCTCCTCTCACTCATCCCTTGGAAAAAAACTAGTCCCTAACTCAACAAAGACACAGATCTACACAAATCCCCACTATTAATCAGATTACCATACTTAGGGTTCTTTATAGTAACATACCCAAATAATTCAAGGAGTATAGTGATGTGGACAAGAAGAAACTTTGAGATGAGAGTATGTTTTCATCAACTTTTCTTTTAATTTTCTACTTCTCTTCCTCTTTGTTTCTATTCCTTTAAAAATCAATTATTATAATATTTATTATGTACTATTTCAACATTATTGTAATAGTTTTTACATAAAATGATATGTGTATTTATGATGTATTTATATTTCATACTTATCTTTCCTCCTGTTTTGATATTGTCTGGTCAACGATTGGTTAAGAACCCACAATGATGTTTCCAAATCTCTAATTATCGCAACCATTATGGATAATCATAATAAATTATTTAAATTATTTGATTTTATAACTATAACTATCAATAATATTCTGAAGATAATATTAATAATATATAAATAAAATTTAATAAAGATATTTAAATTGAATTGTTGTGACATATTTTATTGAAAATATGATATCAAAATGTTTCATCTATAAAAAAGGGAATTAAGGAATAATTTATAATGATTACATTTGAAAAAGAGAGATAATAATGAAAAAAGATTACATATATTCCCATATTTTAATAAAACAGTATTTATTATTAATATGGATGAAAAGAGATAAAATATAACAAGATTTAAGGTAAATGGATTCTTAAAACTGGTTTCTTCTTTTTGGTTATAGACTCTTTTACAAAATAATAATTGTAGATATTAAATTAATATAATTAAAATTTACATTCTATATTCTTTCGATTATTTTTCTTAGGATAAACATGTTTCTATCAAGAAAAACTTATTTCTACACCAAATAAATATATTTATCAAAAGGACTATTATTTCTGAAAAACATCTTTAACATCTCATAATTTGATTCTTCTCCAATGAAAAATGATCATTTAATCTAATTTATGATTACACTTACTCATTTAGTAACCCAAAATATTATTGAATTAATTATGATATTTGAAATCCATTATGAAACCCATAACTTTCCGTTGGTTTATTTGGTGACTATGACTGTTATATGATCTTATCCCATGTGAAATGCAAGTATATGAGAATTTTATGATGTAAAAGGTGGATATAAAATTATATTGCACTCTAATTAATCTAATAATGTGTTATATTTCATTATATTATTTTTATTAATCATTAACATGATGCTAGCTTCACTTACAAATATATTTATTATTTTACCAATAGGGTAACACCCTGAAATTTTGAAATAATGAAATTTTATTTGATTGCATGTATGAAATGAAATGTGAAGTTAGTAAGGGAATATAATATCCTGAGACATTAAATTAAATTTAGCATTATAAATATATTTATTCTATTTTATAAATTTTAATTTACGAAAATGGATTTTATCTTGTGTTGCACGAAATGATTTTTTGTCAATGGATTAGGTCACAAGATAGACCAAATCTTACCAAATAATATTAGTATTATTATTTAAAATTTTCTCCAAGAAATTATATTTGACCTTATTAATAAGATTTAATAAATTATTAAAATATAAATTTGAATTAATTTCATACTAATTATTTATAAATAAATATAGAAACAAAATGATTATAAATGGAATGATTTTATAAAAAAACTATTTTTAAGCTCAATGATTTTTTTTAGAAAATAAATTATTTACAAGTAGTGGATGATATTAATGAAACATATATATATAAGATAATTTGTTTGACATTTTTAAAATATAATTTATAATAAAATGATTAGAACAAGTACATTTTTTATGCATAAGACCTATAATTTCCAAAAGGTTGTTTAGTCACCTTTTGGTGAAACTATTTTAAATCGATGTTATGAAAATTTTCTAAAACATAATTTTAAAAAGAAATACAATTTTTTAAAATGACTTTATAAAAGTATCATAATTTTAATTTTTGGAATTTTTTTAGAAGTCTCATTTTTTATGAATAGTTAAAATATTAATTTTTAATTGAAAACTACTTTTTCTCCAATTTATTTATAAGGATAAATTATATATTAATTTTTTGTGGTTTATATAGTAAAATTATAAATAAAGTTATCTGACTGAGGTTACTTCATCTAATTTCATAAGGAAATTTGACATGAAAACAGTTCATGCTTCTGGACATTTTCACTTTGAAAAAAAGATTTTTCTTCTAATTTATAAGATAAATTTTAAATTAATTTCTTCCAAAATGTCGGTAATGTTTTAAAAAATGGGTTAAATAATTGGAAAAAACATAATTTATAAATTCAATTTTGTTCAATTTATTTTTTTAGAAAAGGTATTTGTGAAATCAATTAAAACTAATAACATTGAATAAATGAAATCCTAGCATAACAAGGGACTATACATTATTGTTAAAGGAACATATTGCATAGAAACATGTAAAACCCTATTTTTTGGCCATAGTTTGTCCATATAATCCATATTATATAGTGTGGATCATAGTTTAATGAACATTATGTAAGGGATACCTCCCAATACTGTGTACCAATTTATATTTACAAAAACACATCTCTTCCTCCACTAAAAAAACAAACTCACCCCTCCACCTTATTGAAACATAAAATTCCATTTAATCATCAAAAACATACCCTAATAATATAAAGACATCCATCCCAACATCCTTGAATCATAAATTTTTTAAAAATCATACCAAAGAATACTTTTGGGATAATCTAAAATGAGTTACTCTAATAAAATGAAACATTCCTCAAAGAGAAGTTTTGTTTTATTTCATTATTCAAAATTTAAATTATGCATATATATTGATTATATAATAACATTTTTATCTTAAACATATATATATTTTCTTATATTAAATGTAATATGTACAATTTTATACACTTCCATCAAATGGTATACACAATAATTATTTGTTTGTCCGGATGACTACCACCTCATGAACTGATGTCATCCATTCTTCCATTACAACCATTAATGGTTGGGAATAATGATGTATTTATAGTTTAAATATAATATATATGATATTTACAGTTTATTTATACTTATTTAATTTATATATAACACATACCTTCATGCTTTCATTTTGAGGGAATATGTGATCATCATTTGGGTACGTATAGACTACCTCCCCTCAAAGTAATGTGATTCATTAAAACTATACATAGAATGTATTAAAGATGAGAATAATAAACACATGTGACATAAAAGAAATAAATATAAATAGAAGGATGAAATTTTATTGTAAAAAATACGGAGGTTTCAAAGGTGTTCTACTAATTTATAGTGTATTCATGGCTTATACATGTCATTAAAACCATTAATTATATGATGAGAAACATTGTATAGAGTGGAGGTATACTGAATGAAAAATTACAATATAATCTTGGAAATAGTGTTTCATTACTGATGTCCATGTAGGTCTTTGTATAAATAATTTTGAGCTATTAAACTAGTCTATAAAAGATCATTTTATGTATATATTAGTTAAAAAAAAAAAATTATATCCTTTGAATTCCACAAATCAAGACTCATTAAAAAGATCATTGCTGGAAAAATGATTTAAATTGAGTCCTCCATCAAACCAGGGCTGAGAATTTTCTTTTAGAAAATAAATTTTTATTCTCATTGGTTGGTTAGTATGAACTCATATCATAGATTTTGGTAGGAATCTATTTGGGAGTCCCCATGGCTGATTAGGTTAACTCCTCAGATAATGAAATTTTTTAAAACATATCTATTAAAGAACAATTAAAGAATTTGGATACGTTTCCTGATGATATTTCCCCAACTATTTCTAACAATGATTTCATCAACCTCTATGATATGCTATTATGGGGAGAATCATTAAATATCTTCTTGACACCTTCAACTTATATAATCACCATCTTCAAGGCGATCATAAAAGTATTTCCAACTTAAAAAATGTGGTTTCTTCATTCTAGATTCACAATACACTAGAAAATATCTCTCAAAAATGATCTAGTGGAAAAAAACCATTAACGAATTTGAATCTATTTATTCTCTAAATGTGTCCTAAGTCATTAAAATTTGTGATGAATATAATCACCTCTTCTTGAGATTCAAAACCACATAATATTTATGAAATGATTTATCTAATTATTTTGAGATTCATCCCACTCAAACTAACTATCTACAACACTTTTTGATTAATATTCTCATCATCCAGCATTCTGAGAATATTACTGTACTTTTTAGGGAGGCATCTCATGAATTGATTCTAATTATATGTGGAGTACAAAGCAAGTCTATTCATAGACAGGATCACATCAATGCTAGAATAGAACTTGATGATTTTATTTTGCAATAAAGAAAGCATGTTCACTACATAATGAACGTTACAAAAACTTGGGGAGGGTCCTCATTATTTTTATATGCCTAAATATTGTCGAAAACTTTCCTCACCCTCTTGGTAGTCTTCAATTCCATTGGATACACCATACACTGGATAGCAAAAATGAAATACAGATATATCTTCGAGGGGAAATATTGGGCCATCATAATATGATATAGTCTTCAAAGACAAATATTTTGATGTTGTGGAATATATTTATAGTTCTTGTGGACATGTCACTACAGTATAAGAGGAGATTATTGGCTCTATCAGAGAGGTATACCTGGTATGTAAAAGAAATTAGAACAATATGTGGTTTGAGTGTGAGTCAAATACCATTTTCCATGTTAGAAGGATGGAAATGATTCACTTATCATGTATGTTGGCGGTGAAAAGGGAAATATTTCTTAAAAGGATCTAATCCATTAGCTATATTATCACTCATAACTTTTGCGAGGCCATTTACTCTGCTGATGGACTTGAAAATAATAATGTTTTGAAATATAGGTTTCTCTACATTGGAACTCTTCCTTCTGACATTCTTCCAGCCTTTCTTAGGGATAAGATTAAATTTACATCCTTCAGAATCTTAAAATATTTCATTACTATTAATATAGATCCTCTGAGCTAATTTTTCTCAAAAAAGAATAGTATTTAGAAAGCATATAATATGATTTTATAATAAGATAATATATGGTATTATAAATATAATTATGGTTCTGTTATAATTTATTGACATGTTTTAAACCACAATAAAATAATTTAAAGGCCACGTAACTAAAAAGAAGAATAATTTAATGGATAATCATCTCAATTTTTACATCTATGTGATAAATGTCATATTCACTACTTAATTATTTTGTTTTTGTATATATTTACACCTGATATATTATATAAATAATTATTTTCTCTTCATGAAATTTTATTTTTTAGTTTGATTATTATTACTTTCTGGGTTTCTGATTGCAATGTTCCTACAGTTTTAATGGATTTTGGGTCAATTTATAATCCATTGGGACTTATTTTTTTATTATGAAGAAATTCAATTTAATGTGGTGTATAAATTTTTTGATTTTAATTTTATATCATTATTCAATTGTACTTTGTGGAATTTTTTTCTCCTATTTAAACTACCTCATCAGAGTGGTTTTGTCTTGAGATTCACTATGTGGAAAATCTATCATTACAATATAATTTTTTTTGAGATTGTTAAATTTCCCTTGAAACATTCACATAAATATTATGATTTTTATTATACATTACATTTAACTTTAAAATCATGATTCTCTTGAAATAGTTATTATAAATTCATAAATCTTATAAAATTTTTATATAAGATTTTAACATTGGGAGTTATTTTATTTATTGAGGAAATATTGATAAATATTAATCTTTTACTCAATATAGATATTTGATGATAAGGCATGTTATCCATTAATTAAATAAATTATTTTATATACAATGAATTATTTGGATATTCACTACATGGGTCAGGTACCGGTTAATGAAATCCCCTCGCTACATAAATAGTATCATGAGATGAATATGTTTTTCAAATAAGACTAGTTATTAACTATTATGTTTTATACATTTTTAATGATAGATCTTGATGGTAAATGTATCTTGTGACTGGAAATCATGAAATCCAATAATAAAGAATTTCCATAAATTAGAATTCAGTTTTTATTATTTACCTTTCCATAATGATTATTATCATTGATTAATTATTTCATCCATTATACTTACTAAAACTAATATTTTCTTCTCATCCTTATTTTGTTTCCATTCCCAAGGACAGGAAGAATATCTCTTTGAATGTGAATTCATGGATAAATTTCATTTCATTTTATTGTGTATCATGTTTTATTTTTAATTTCCCAATGTAATTTGGGAATCATGTTTGTAATATTGTTTTCCAAAACATCTAAACTAATTGGTCCTTTTAGATTTTATTCCTTGTAATCATGCCAATTTAAAAAGATAAGGAACCAAATCTATGCTTCTGGGGTTGGGTTATTATTTTTGGTATAAAATGAAGTTTAGTAGAAACATTAGAAACCAGATTTAGGGAAAATAGGTTAGGGAATATAACCCTATGATTGAATTTGAGGATGATTATAGATAAATGTACATTCATTTTTTTATGGAAGAGATTATGTGGGTCTCCCTAGTAATACATCCATGTGTGGATAGAAAAATAATATCTAGTTTTGGAATAGATGTACATAGGGGTAACAACTTAAAAATGGTTTGTGAGGCTTGACTCGAGTGTAACCTAGTACATGAGAATGGTCCTTACTATAAACCTGGTTTGACGCTCATGGGGTATACAATTACAATAATTCCCATTTTATTTAAAAATATTTTTGAATTATTTTAATGTAAATATATCCCCAAATAACCATGATCATTATTATGACATTATTTGTACATAAAATTTTGAATTTATGTTATTTGTTACATCATAATTTTTATTATACAATATTTGTAATTTTATAATCTATTTTATTATATGTCATTTATTAGAAATGGAACCAAGAAGTGATAATTGTATCAAGACTCATGTCTAATCTAAAGGTTTCCCTACTAATAAAGTCATTATAGATGGTATTCGAACTGAGAAATTTATGGATGTATTAGGTCAGTTTAATCAGGTCATGAAACTTAACCTTTCATGGATGAAGAAACATGTTCCACATCACGATTCACCAATTTTTTTATCACTTTATGCGACATGGTCCATGATTATTTAGTTGTAGTACTGATGCAGTGGAAGCATATAAATGGAATATGACTTTGCAGAAGATATTTATGGTATTGTTATTTGTTAAAAATTAAATGGTTAAATATTTAGTGTATTGAATCAATGAAGGAGAATATTAATGGTGGTTTTTACTCCAGAAAACTAGAAAGTAATTTTAAATACAACTCATGAAATGGAATGTTTTTATGGAGATATTATTTCATAAATATTCCCCCTCGAAAAAAAAGAGATAAAGTGATTGTTTCTTTGTTTCATGAAAACATGAGGAAGGAAGTGTTTCAGATTATGAATCATCATTTAAGAGGTTAGTAAGGTATGCTATTAATTTCATATGAAACATAAAATGCATGATTGACCATTTCCTTTTTGGGATTTATCAAAGTCTCTATAAGGGGTAGGTTTCTCAAACCATTTCATTATATGATGTATAATTTTTATGTTCTATCATGATAGGGAAATAAATCTCTATATCTCATGGATTCAATGGAAAGTAAGAGAATAAGAGGATGGAATAAAAACAAATAGATAAATGGAAGTAGTGGAAGATTGATTTTCTTACCATTGATATCTATGGTAATAATAACCTTGGAAAATTCTTGAGAATATTCTAAGTTTATTTTAAGTGTGGATAAAAGGGGATCCCGAAAAAATAATTAAAAGGGGAAAAAGAAAAATTATTCTATACAGTATAATAATTTCAATGATAAGGGGAACTATACAAACTAATTCCCCTTGAATCATGGTATTATACCCCAAAAAAGCTAATAGATCAAGCTCAAGCATATAATATTTACACAGGTAAAGTGGAATGGCTATTGTGCTTCTATATTTTGATCAAATGAATATATTGTAAAATTATTTTATCGATGATGTTATCATCATATGATTTATGAAATATATATGGATTATTTTTTAGTACTTTTGCATTAAATATTTGAGATCATATATTTAATGGTACTATGAAAATTGATTGGATAGGAAGTTAATTTTTTTAAAATTACATGGATGAGGGAAAGAAAACCCTTAATATGTTCTATATATTGACATAATTATGTTGGATAATGAGATGAATGATATGGATACTGTAAATTGTATAATAAAAACTAACATGGAAATGATTCTAATTTTTTAGATCATTATATTTTGGAATGGATAACCATTTATGAAATGGTTCATGTTAAAAATTGGTTGTGGTGTTAGGGAATTATGTCTTACAACACCCCATTATAACACATAGGCTATCAAATGAGGTCAAACTTGTTCAAGAAAAAAAATGATAATATTGATATTTTTAAATATAATCATATCAAGAAATTATATTTCCTTATATTCTTATAGAATTAATATATTCATTAACTCGATGAAAAGGGTCTTAAAACAAAAATGGTTTCCTATTATTATTATTTTTATGTATTCAATGACCTTTTTCACCCCACTTGTTTATAGATTTTGGATCATACATATTTACCTAAATATGTTATATATCACTCTCTATCTAAAAATGAAAGTTATATTTTTAATCCAAGTTTATGTTTTCACTAATGTTATCATTTTCAAAAGCCTCATTTTTTGTGACCATCATATTTAATTTTCAATCTTGTTAATATGATGTTCTATTAACCCTATTTATGATGTGGTTTTTTCAATAACATTGTTTTCAAATATTGAACCCCAAATTACTTGATCGTGTTTAAATTGCAAGGATTCACTCTATGAAAGGTGGGGAGAATGTAACACCCAAAATTGATAAATAAGGAAATTTTATTTGATAGAGCTTATGACATGCAACACCAACACAGAAAGGGGGTATAATATCTCAATAAATTATAGTATATTTACTATTTTAAATATATTCTATATATTCTATATATTTCAATGCACAAAACAATGATAAAACCTTTTTTCATGCAACGAGTTAAATTGTTGGATTCTGTTACACGTAAGACCGAATATTACTAATTAATATTAAATTTGTTATTTAAAATTATCTCATATCCATTAAATTTTAAGAAAGAAATGTTACTAAATAACTTATGAAAATATTTAGTTGAATTTATTGATTATAAATTGATAATAAATGAATATATAAAGCAAATGAATATAACGGGAATGATTTTATAAAAAAAATATTTTTATCTGCCAAAGGTGATTTATCATAATAAATAAAATTATTTTATATTAGTGGATTAAAATAATGAAATATATAAATTATTTATTCAATAAAATATTTATACATTTTCTGAATATTTTTCATAGTAATATGATAATAACAAGTTGAATTTTATACATAAAAGAAACATTTTCCTAATAGTAGTTTTGACGCCTTTAAGAGAACCAATTTTGTATTCAAATATTCTAAATATTATAGACCTTATTTGTTAAAATGAACTTAATTATTAAATTATAATGTTAAAATTATGTTATGGTGAATTTTTGGAAATTTTTCGAGAAGTCTCATTTTTTATGAATAGTTAAAAATATTGAATTTTAATTGAAATCTTATTTGTAGTCATGTTTATTAATAAGGGTAAACTATATTTTAATTTTTTTTAATGTTTATTTACATAAATTATATATCATTTAAAACAATTTAGGTAATTTTAACCAATTTCACATTGATATTTGATTTAAAAACATTTCAAACTTTTGAATATTTTCACATTAAAACCCCAAATTTTCATCCCGTATGTGGGATTAATTTTAAATTAATTTATTAATATGATGTGATTGGAATATGGGAATATAGACTCCATATTATTAATAAAAATAATTTTAAATTTATATTATGTTCAATGTTGTTTTTGAATGAAAATTAAATTTAAGCACAACGATTAAGAGAAAAAATTGGCCTAACAGGTGACTAAACCTTAAACATAGAGGACAAAATTTAGTGTAAATTTGAATAAACATATTTCATGGACATATTTAAACCATATCCTAAATTTTATAGAATTTATATCATTATTATAAGCACATGGTGTAATGAAGACCTCTCTATAGTGTTTAGATTTTCATATTTACAAGAATCTTACACATCTTCCACTATTAAAAATAATTCGGAACTCCTAATTTTTATCACTTCTAATTCCAATTTTATCTTCCAACACCTAACCAAATAATCTTCAAATATCCCTCCCCATATCCTAGAATAATCACTTTGGTATGTAAAAAAATCAAACAATAATTTAGGTATAAATAAAAAAGTGTTACCTGAAGATATTGTAACATTATTCAACATTATCTTTTGTTTTATGTCACTATAAATCACTTTTTAATTTTATCATCCCTCCATTACACTATTTTGTTTGAAAATATGGTGTTTTATTTTTCATGGGAAATCACGTTGACCCTTTTCAACACATTGTGAAATTCCTAGTTTCCTATGTTTTTCGACAGTGCCTCAGCCCAGTGGTGTATAATCCCAATGGTTCCTCATCCCAATGGTGTCACATTCTTGATGTGCCTCATGGAAATTATATAACCCAGGAAATGTCTTTATGGTGGTTTTTTATCTATAACATGGCTTGTTGGCGGTCACTCATCCGGCAGTGCCTCGTCTAGAGGTGGCTCATGGGTGGTGCCTCTTTTGATGATGCCTCATTCAGTGGTGCCTTTTCTGATAGTAGATCATTAGCAGTCACTCACTGGTGGTGTCCAAGTGGTATTTGCTCATCTAGTAGTTCCTCATCTAGTGGTGTCTCACAGGAGGTGCCTCACGGGTGGTGCCTTGTCCATAAGTTCCTCAAGGGGTATATCAATGGTGGTGCTTTGTGAGCAGTGTTCAATGTTATTCAAGTTTTCCTCTTTTTACATCATCCATTGACCAAAAATAGGCTTCATTCCAAATTTAAAAATATTTGAGACCAATTTAAATTCCATGAATTATATCTTTTATTATCTTACAATCTCTGAGGCCTTGAAATGGTCAAAATGAATTGTGTTGTTCAGATCCCCTTTTAATAGAAATTCAAAACCATTTCAAAACCCTAGTGATCTGGATTTAATCATTCTTTGATGGGGGCCTTCCCTTCATTCTTTATTCTTTTATATCCATAAAACAGAATCCTTGAATCCTTCCTCCAATAATAGTTCAGTAACCTATTATAGTTGATTTCTATTTTTCTCTGGAAAAATTCCTTTTGTAGGCACACCCACATTTTTGGAACAACCCGGAAGTTCCAATCATCATTCTTCGAAGAAAGATTTATTTTTTATTCCTATATTTTTCATCATGAGGGATGTGTATATATCTATTTTCCCATGTAAATATAGTTGATTACAGATTAATAAAGATAATCAAATTGGTCTAAAAATAAATATACAGGGTAAATGGAAATTGATTCTTGATCATGTTGTGTGATTTATATTTTTAATATTTTTATTTGTATGCGCTAACTACCCACTAAAAATTGGGGCCATTTGGGGTCCTTGTTTTCACACCAGATGGTTTGTGTAATGCATGTTGTTTGATTTCTATTGAATTTTAATATAAATTGGTCAAATTAGTATATTTTGATGATATTTGGATGCCTAAGGATCATGTAGCTTCTATGATAACTCCTAAATTAAAAAATTATAATTAAATAGGGGATGTGTTGTTAAATATGAAAAAAAAAATTTCGATGGTACATGTAGTGATTTGGTTGTGGGAATAGTTGTGTATAGGGTTTTTTTATTTATATGATGAAAATATTGCATGAGATTGACGAAGGGAAGTATTGTTCGTATGATTAATTTATGTGATCCTTTTCAGTAAAAATGTGTATAAACCTTCCCCCAGTATCTATAGTTCATATAATGATGTGTCATTAATGTGAAGTGTGTTAATTTACCAGGGTTCTTCACCCCCTAAATGATTTTTACTGTGTTTCATGATTTGTGATGTGCTTGATAGTTTCACGGGTAGTGATGGAAAAAATTAATAATTATTTCAAAAATTTAATGGATAGGTTTGGCTTGATTAAAATAATGTATGTGGTTAAATTTAATTGGCTGGAAATTGGAAATGGGATATGTGGATTTTTCTGTGGTGTTGTTCATTTAGATATAGAGACAATGGTGAAATTTTTGTGATATAGTTGTTTTTCTATGAACCCATTGGTTGGTATTGATTGTTTGGTATTATTTACATGTGATTGTATTTCCATGTTATTTCTATATTCACCCCACCCATGTTGAGTACTATGTTCTAAACTCCCGCATCGTCACATGTGGGGTGGTATTTTTCTTAACATCCGTTAAGGATTGCGAATGGCTGGGTACCGACCCTTTTCCACTATCTCTCTCCAAGAAAGGTAGGTATGGCACAATTATTAATGGATAAAGTTCTATTCGTTACTTAGTTGGTGTCTGTGAAAGACCGGGTGCTTACGGATGAGATGGTTTTTTTCCAAGTGTCTTTGAGATGAGATGTGATGTTCCCTCCAAGGAGTCTTTGGGATGATTGGGATGTTTTTTGAAGAACATTTGTGTGTGGGTAGGATGTTTTGTGAGGCCCATGTGTGGGTGGGTAGGGTTACATGTGGTATATGGACGGTATGGGAGCACCATGACATACGATATTGGGAAAGTGTGGCATACCAATGGTAAGGTTGTGTGGAGAACCCTATCATCTTAGTGATTTATAATGTTATGTGACATGTGTTACTTGGTGTGAATTTCTTAGTGTGTTTGGGGTTTTCTAGTATACATATTTATGAATTTTTGGGTTCTACTATTTTCTCACAGGTGTTTTACTATTCTTCGTTCACATGTGCATGAGACACCATGGTTTTATTACTCTATATAGTTGTATGCTCAACATACATATATAAAACTATTTTTTTGTTTCAACGCTACTGAAAATTAGATCTTTCCCAACGCTTCTATACCAATGGTTTGCAAAAACAGTTGGTACAGGTCCCCTTTCCCAAAGGTTTGGCCAAACCGTTGGGAAATGCCCCCAAATTGGCCACTTTTCCCAACGGTTTGTCCAAACCGTTGGGAAAGGTTCCCAAATATTCCACTTTTCCCAACGGTTTGGCCAAACCGTTGGGAAAGGTAGACCTATCCCAACGGTTTGGCCAAACCATTGGGAAAGGTCCCCAAATATGCCACTTTTCCCAACGGTTTGGCCAAACCGTTGGGAAAAGTGGGCCAAAATTCAACACCCTACACGAAATGAAAATCACAACCAAAGACCTATACCAACGGTTGTTAAAACCGTTGGTATAGGTACTTTCATTTTTTATTGGACCTTCATACCGAGAACATTATATAAATCAAAATTTTAAATATTTATGAGAATACATATATATATTTATGTAATTATGATCACAAAAGTCATTTTAGGTTAGTGGTTGAGTCGTTCAATTATAAACGAGGGGTCCTGGGATCAAATCCCAACGGATGTTTTATTTTTGGAATTTATATACCAACGGTTCCATTACCGTTGGTATAGATTTCATATTACCTGTACCAACGGTTTCCAAAACCGTTGGTATAGACCTATCCCAACGGCTTACTTGGCTACGGTTCTCCAAACCGTTGGTATAGGCTATACCAACGGTTTGGAGGCCTATACCAACGGTTCCAAACCGTTGGTAAAGGTTAGTTTTCCAGTAGTGCAAGGAGGATTTCACGGACTGTATTGGGCCTTCCTTTATTATATTCATTTATATTTTTTGTGTCCCTGATTAATCATTACTTTTTAGATATTTTAATTGGAGAAATTATTGTAACTTTACATGTTAAATTTCATGAATCCATGTGGGATAGTTTAAATTTATCTTTTATATTATTTCTTCGAGTTGTGGTGGAGGAATCATAATATCTTCTGATTTTGTTTTTTATAAAGGGTAATCACATTGATTTTTTAATATTGGTACACCCTTAGTACTAGTCTTTGACCCGGGGCCTACTGTAGGTGAGACATGGGGGACATTATCTCCATTTCTTCATGACATCCCATGAGGGGTATCATTGGAGGGAGGGGTTGTGAAAGTGTGGCATCAGTAGTGATGGTTTAGAGATAGGATGTAGATTGGATTTAGGCGTAGTGATAATTTCATGGTGTGGTATGGAAACATTCTAGTTGTCTATGGTGCATGACAAAGGCTAGGGCGACCAGCTAGGACACTGTATATTAGGGACACCGATGTTCTAGTGAATGGGATCTGATCATATTGAAAGGTCGAGGGAGTTAGACCTAATTGCATGGGTAGAGACCAAGGAATGGTACATTCGTCATATAAATTTTCTTATTATTGGAATTGGGTTTCTTAGGAAGGATGGAATGGTTAAAATGAAAAATTTTAATTAAAATGAATATTAATCAAAATTCCATACAAATCGGGCTAAGGAAATAATTTTTACCTTGCATATCTAGATCTTGGTTTCCATCCTTGTGTGTCTCATGTAGTGGTGGTTCGGCATGCTGATCTGGTTGAACATTGTAGGTTTGATCCAGTTGAATGGGATGATTATTGGAAGAGGAGATAGTGTGATTCATAGTGTCAGGATTTGGGGATGTATGAGGGTAGTGTTTCATGAATAAATACAATGAGTTGGCTAGAGTATCTGGATATCAATTTCAATTTAGAACAGGTTCTAATAGAGTGATGGGTCCCTTTAGTATTTAGTCCGATGTTGGGTGATGTGCCTCAGTGGGGGATGTTTTATCTAGGAAAGTGGAATGAGTTGGATGTTTTGTGGGTTGACATCCAAAAGGTGTTCTTGGAAGATTTAATTTCATTGACCAAGAAGGCATTGAAGTGGATAGAGCTAATATCCCTTTAGAATGGTAGTATATCTATGTGGGAGTTGGGAATCATGTTAATGTACCTTCCATATTTATTTACATACCTTATTTAGATGAGGAGTCTTGTGTGAGACACCTTGAGGCTAAAATTCATCATTCTTTCCAGTATATTGTTACTACTTTTAGGTTTCAAATATATTTTGAGGTTAAGAAGAAGGCATAAGAGATAGATAAGATCCACTCATGAGGAGGTCTACTATAAGAGGAAACCCAGTAGAGTTATTTGATGGGAAGAGTTTTTACTGGCTGATCTCAAGCCCCACGACGTTCGAGATTTTAAATAGTAGGGAGTTGGCCTCATAAGATTCCTTCTCTGACTTCAATATCCAATGGTTTATTGCTTTTACTAGGAGAATTTAGCTAGTTTCTTTTGGTTGTGAGGTTCACGACCATATCTAGAGCCACTACCTATTGTTTTCTCAAGAATATTTTGGAGGGGGTGGACATGTTCAACTTCATCCACAATAGCATATTCTAGTGTGATAGTTTTAGTAGCTGGGGCATCATGCTTTTTCTCTACTGAGGGGAGACGTAGCAAGTTGTGGCTGAACTCAGGAAGTTCCTCATGTTCACATACCGGGATTCGAGCATGTCCATATTAGAGTTCATCATTAGAGAGGTAGAGGAGTTGGTTATGGTTAGATTCATTAAGTGTAAGTAGTTGGTCAAGTGGAGCAAGATATCTTCAGAGGTATGACCAGTTTTTTTACTACCCTTGTTTGAACCAAGTTCATTATGAGATGAGCTGTTTTCCACTGGTTTGAGATCTTTGTGCTGTGATGTGTGATAAAGTAATGACATATAAAAAGAGGAACATCGGATTCCTAATCAATATGCATTAACTATGAGAATATTCTGTAATTTTAATATCCATATAATTTTATTTATTTCGCAGAGCATATGATTATACTGATTATAAAGTGATGAGTTTTTATTTCACAATCACATAAATATTAGGGATTGTTTCATTTTAAGTCTTTATTGGGGAATGTTTATCTTTCATTTCCATGTCTTCTAAAAATGTTTCCAATTTTTTTTTTACTATTCTCTTATGGATTTTTATAGTCATTCTTACCAAATTTATAATTTTTCACTAAATGGTTTGAAAGGAATCATTTTTTATTTTCCAAATGAGGTACATTGTGACTTTTGTAGAAAATTTACAGAATAAATATTTTTTTAACATATATGATGTGAACAAAATTTTCTACCATCATGACTCCATAATGATTTGATGTTACAATTTTAATATTCCAGGGTTATTTCCGAAGAAACTATTTCTTTTAAAATTACCCATCATTTTATGAAAATAAAATGTTTTTATATTTGGAAGGATATTTTCCTAAATAATTGTTTTCAAGTGATCTCTAGAAATAATTTTCCATATTAGATAATTTTATTTGAAGTTACATATATTTATTAGGGATATGATTCAATTATACCATTCTTATTATTTCTAATAATGGTTTCTGTTTTGGATGGAATGTTTATGAAACCCAATTATTTTTGTGGGTTCTGATATGATTTTTGTTCTGGAGGAATTAATCTGTATGGTTTTCATTATGAGACAGGTGAGGCATGTCCCTCTCTCCAATTCATTGGGTAATGATTTATGTCTCATGATATAATGAGGTAATCCTGTCAATGGTCTTAATAAACTATTGATCGTTGGAGAAACTGCATCCCTTACAAGTAATGGACAATAACTATGGATGGTGGTGTGTCCTTCCCCATCGTTGTTTTTTCCAGAAAGTCCCATATTATTTTTTCAAAATGATCCTTGAGTAATAGGGAATGATATTACATGGATATGAATATGGAAAAATTCTATGTATTATTCTACTTTTATACTTACATGGCTCATGTTCATTGATTATCCAGTGATACATGTCTTATAAACTACTAATATCTATGACATGACCCATCTATATGATCTTTGATATCTTGGATATGATATTCAAATGTTATGATCATATTTTTATACACATATGCTCAAGTTATGCTTATGTATCTTCCATGTTTACCCTTATTGAGCATTTAATCTCACCCTTTTCTATGTTTCTATTCCTAGAGTAAAAAATATAGTTTTTAAATATGATTAAATTGGGGATGATTTTTATGGGAAACGTTAAAGATCATTCACAAAATTAGAAGAATGTGATCCATGTTTCCAAGGGAACTAAACTATTACAATCCTCAAGCATGGGTGTTTTTAATGTAATAAATATTCATCTATTAAAATTTAATATCCATGTCTGAAAATACTTTTTTGTGATAGTGTATGACTTATATATAAAAATGGTCACATATAAAAATGGTCAAGTTCATGAATTTCAATGTATGATAATCCAGATAGAAAAAATACCCACTAATTGGTTTTTGTGGTGTAATAGAAACTTATATTAAAAATATATTCTATATATATGAATTTAGGAACCTCATAAGAGGATCAATCTCTATTTTCCAAAAAACAAATAACAATTAAAATTGTTGTATAACCAATCCCACATATGTAAATTCAGGAAAAATAAGAGACATTGAGTAGAAAATATGAAAATTCAATTGCATGAAAACCCATCTTATTGAAATAAAATGTAACAATGTTTTCTCATGAATGAATAAATGTTAATTAACCAAATTTTCTATACATGGTGTGTTAAAATTGCATTATTCCATAATTATTATAATAAATAGGAAAATAATTCTTGATTATATTGAAGTTGTCCTTTAAGGATTAAAACATCACAAACACCTTGGATATTGTGTGTAATAAAATAATTATAAAAAATATAATTTTATTTTTATACTTTTAAAGGGAATATTAAAGATAAATGGAAAAAACGATTTTCAAGAATTCTTTAAATATGATGAAATAAAATCAGTTGATTCTTTTTTCATGGTTTTCAGTTTTGAATTTAATGATTCCTTAAAAATACATGACCCAATCCCATTTCGAGTAATATCAAATGAGATAATAAAATGTATATATTTCTTAATTGATTAAATTTAATGATTGAGTTTTCAATAATAATGTATATAATGTTTTATATGACCTCAATATATTATTTATAAGAGGATACATCATTTTGATTCATGGTCATTAGAAAGGTCATGAGTATTTGAGATAGAATTGTCAATATTTACCCAAGACATAAGTGATGCAAAAAATTATATATTTCATGAATCTAGAAATGATGATTAGTTCCACATTGTAGATATGACTTTGTTTATATTTGTATATGAATGTAAAGATTTATATTGTATAATTTCTGGATACTTTTTAGATAAATAAGAATTGATATCTTCTGTATTTTTATTAGAGATATTTTACGATTAGTTTTCAAAAGAGGAAGCATTAAATAAGGTCATTTATGAAATATCCCTTGATTTAATAAGTAGTGTATATGGTAATGTAGAAACCCAAAATGGGTATTCTATGAAATAAATTTATGGATTTCAGAAAGAAGGTTACCTTGAAAGCCAATTAAAGGTTGGTAATTTTGGTGGAAGTAATTTTATACAGTAAAGTTAGTTTATATGTGCATGAGAAATATGAGGTTATATAAATACAAAATTAAGAATATATCACTACTTTTGTATTTGTTTTTAGAAAATATATTTCAAGATATTTTGTTCCCGTCTATGTAAAATATCAAATAGATCTCTTAAAGAATAATTATGTGGTGGAGGTGAGATTGTCTTGGGGAGTTATGTCAAATATGAATCGAGGAATAATAGGAAGGATAAACCAAACTTTCATTATCCAAAGTAGTGCGAAAAATAAAAAAGTAATGATTGATTGTGATATATGGTTTATATAAAGTATCAAGACTTTTAGTGGTTGAGAAGAGAGGAAGCTGATGATTTGGTTCTAAAGATTTATGAATATGAGTTTTAATTAGTGATTGTAATGTACTATTTCCTTGAATATCATCTGATATTTGAAGATTCTGTTGTGATTTGAATGATATTTATATTTTTAATAAAAACAATCATGTGTAGATCTCATTATCAACATCCATGATGATAATCAATGAAAACCCTCAAAAATATATATTGTGGGGTTCCATAGAACATGTGTGAATCAGTGTGTGGAGGGATATTATCAAGTGAGTCATTGAAAATAGTTTTAACATACTGAGATATATCTTGGTTTCCTATAGAAAAATATTTCTAATGAGATTAAAGAAATGTGAATATATTTATGAACATTTTTGGTGTGGGAAATACAACCCATTATAATCAGTATAATATTATTTTATATAATCTATTTTTGGAAAAACTAATCAATTTATGTAGTAGGATGTAACACCCCAGGCTTCCACGATACGCCTCTCTTTCAATAATGCAATAGCTTGTATTGTACGCAAGTTCAAGTTCTAACACACCGCGACTCATCAAAGTAGTAGTTATGAATAGTAATACCCATTTTTTAAATTTATATAAATTTTATATTTCAAAATGGACTTCACTTTTGTATTCGTAACATCGAAATTATCCTAAGTTGAATTTTTTGTAATTTTCTAAGAACATCCAATTTTTTATGAATAGTGAAAAATACTTAAAACAACTTTTTTAATCAAAATAATTTATAGTGATAAATTATAATATTGAGTGGTTTTAAAGTGTAATTAGAATATATTTTTACCATTTTATCCAATGGTGGTCATTAGAATTAAATTCACTTTGAAATTGGACATAAACAATTGTCAATCTTTTGATATATATTGTTTCTTAAAAACACGCTATTTGTTGTGACAGCAGGAATTAATTATAAAATTAATTAATATGTTTGTAATTTTGTAAAATAGTCATCATTTTAGAATTCGGAATATCAATTATATATTAGGGGGAAATTTTGGCATTATTCTGAAAAACTTCAATTCTTGATGAATAGTGAAACCACTAAGTGGTAGTTAAAAAACTAATTTTTCGTTTAAATGAAACATTGCCACTTATGTGATTTGATTTTCAATAAACCGACATACATTGTTGTCATTAGGAAGTAAAATTTGGTTCAATAGGATTAAAATAATTTTTTGGTGAGTAGTAACTTTTAAGTTTAATTAATCGCGATTAAAGGTAATTAGTGAAATTTAAGGTAAAAATGATATTATAAAAATATGAAAATACCTTTACACTTGTCCTACCCCTATTGGAGGAGTCATGGAAGACCAATACAATCCATGGGTCAACATGGGGACCCCATGGAGCCACTTTTTTAGGAAAATGACATTAAAAACGTTTTATTTAAAGTTAAAATAAAAATGTCACAAACATGAGTCGTTTTACTAAAACAATTTTTAAATGGGGTTATAGAAGTAATATTTTTGATGATAAATATTAATTGGAAATCTAAAAAGATTTCCTACATCATGGTAATTGTTTTATAATTTCTAGACATTAAATAAATTAAATATTTAATGACACCATGATGATGCAGCGATTACCTCATTAATTAACGATTTTAATAAAATGGAAGGATAATGTAAAATCTAAGAATTAAACTTGTTAAAAGCCTATTGGATGAGTATATTTCTTACCCTTATCACCTTAGCCTCGAAATATATAAGTGTGGGACTTTTAAAATCCGAAACTCATTATATAATAAAGTAACATTTCATGACGTTCCAAGAGTGTCGCTCCTCTCCTCTTATAAAAGGCGCCCACCACTACCACATTATTCACACCATTAAAGCCTTTTTCCTCGGCCAACCTCTTCCCAAATACTCTCTCAACTTTCCTCTCTTATTCCTAGAATCCTCACTTTGGGCAGATGTCTTCCCAAGGAAGCCCTTGAGCTCAAATCAAAAAGAGTTACCCGTTTTAAAGGTAGTGTTTTCTCTTGTGTTCTTATGTTTTATTTTGATTCTCCAACCCCCTAAACTCTTTTTATTCATTTCTTTTGTAACAACACCAGTATCCTAAATATACTAGTATGTTGTTATAAGAAGGATTAGAGCTACACTTACACACACCTACATCTAATGGTTAAAGAATATATTGTTTCTGTGAATGGAGAATTTCTGCCTCACGAAACGATGATTGTTCAACACTCATATAACACCTTCAATGGTGGAAATTAAGATGTAAATATATTTATATATGATATATAATATGTTTATGTTATACTTAATCTTCTGTATTTTTCATTTATGGCATACCTTTATGGTTTCCATTATGTGTAAACGCGATAATTTAATTTTAGGAAGTGTGGACTACCACCCCCTCAAAGTGTTTTGAATCGTTAATGTCATATGTGGGATGTATAAAGGATGGATTAAATGATATTATATATGATATTATACTGGAATTATAATATACATTTATATCATTATGATTTCATTCCATTAAATACTAAATATAAATGAAAGTAGCGTTCATGCGTACGTACGGCTTACCGTCTCCATGAACGGTGCATTTCATTTCTTACCTCTAAATGTTACGTAATATTATGAATGAATGTATATACTGGATATATATGATATATATGATATCTAAATAATGAATATAATTCTGGATATAATGGATATTTCACCACATGAACAACTTGTAATTATAAGAAGTTTATTTTTGACTCAAGTACCAAAGATCGAAAAAATGACCGTTATTAACATAAATAATTACATAATGTTCATAACATGGTAATAAGTGATATAAAAGGAATAATTAACATGAAAAAGGTTCTTAAAAAAATTTAAATTAACTCTAGTTTATTATGCAGGAGTTTAAAGAGCGGTCGAGTCAAGTCAGACACGAGGTAAGGGAACTTCTTAACCCAATTTCCATTCTTTGGGTTAATCTCCTACTTTCAAATTATGTAATGATATTATTATGTCCTATCTTGTATTTGTACTTTATTTATGTGTACTTATAGTGAATACACATAATAGATCTATTTTATTTAATAAATGATCTTTCTAAGGGACATCGTCTCAATCGCCTTTCATTGAGGCATATTTGGTTTTATACACAACTTTCCTTTATACGGTGTATAAACCCCTTTGACTTTTACTTTTATTCAAAATGAATCTTTTTATACTAAGGGTTTTTACTAAAAGAAAAAAGGAATGATTTTTTACGTATGCGGCGACAACGACTTCTCCTCCACCGTGACTATTATTTGAGTTTCGGCTTCCTTTATAAGCCATAACTTTTTTTAAATGAAAAATAAATAAAAAGATTTAATTTTCTTTTATTTTGGTATTGAAAATGGTTTTGAAAGTGTTTTTTATTATATCAATGTGTTTTATTGATATCTTGTGATTGAAATGTGGAAATTTTAAGTTTCCTTTATGCATGTTTTATGTTATACGATTATGTTATGGTTTATGATATGTTTAAACCTGTTCATATGAGGAATGCATTGGACTTAATAAGTGACGGGTGGAGCCCGCTATAGCTGCTCGATGCATCGGTAGGTCTCATGAGACAAACTAGTGTCTTGGCACGAGGCCTTAACAAAATCTTATTTTTAGTCTTGGAACGAGGCCTTGGCTACGTGGTTATGATAGTCTAGAATTATGCATTCCATCATTATGAAAGTGGTTATTGATATTTCATGTGATTATTAGACTAGTAGAATATCCATGTGAGTAAGTAAATGGCATTATTTAATTTTATTTTTTCCATATTATGCTGAAGTTCAGGTTTAAAATGCTTTTGTTTTAGTTATACATTGCCTTAAAGGTTGATGTTTATTTATGAAAGCTTCCGCAATATTCTTATCCTTACTGAGCATCTTAGCTCACCCCTTTCCATGTTTTAATATTTTCCAGGATGTGAAGAAGTATTTTATGAATGACCTGTAGGGATAGTCAGAAGAGGATATGAGTGTGGACTATGGGGACTTTGTTATTTTAGATTTTAACTTTATGATGTAATGTAACATTTATGAATGTATCTAGTGTTTCCAAGGCTACTAAACTAATCGGTCTTTCGAGACATGATCTTTTGTGATCATGCCAATGTTACGCAATAATGCACCGACTCCGGGTAACTGGGGTCGGGGCGTTATAGTTGGTATCAGAGGCAGTTTAGTACTAACCTTGGAAGCTAGATTTAGATAAACTCTGATTAGAGTACATAGCCCTAAGATAGACTTTGAGGATTAGTATAGAAGAACTTCCTAGAATTTTTTTGTTGTAGAGATTTTGTGAGTCTTCCGAGCAATACATACCTGTCTTAATACGATCAGGTAGAGGTTGCTCTGGCACAGATGTACCTAGGGGTAAAACCCGAAAACACCACTTTGAGCTAGACTCGAATGGGAACTGGTGCACGACAACGGTCCTTGATGCACTCTTGGTTACGACACTCCTGGGGGATATGCTTAGGATAATTCTCATTTTCTTTACAAATCATTACGAAGGGATTATGAGTATATACTACCTCAAAGAAAACATTTCTTTTTATTAATAAGTATTATATCTCTAAGCTGTTCAATTTATGTTAAGTGTTTTACAATTATGGAATTATGTATTTTTATTCATAAACTGATCTAGTTTATGCCATTGTTTAGAAATGGCGCCTATTGGAAGGAATGAAAACCGTATCAATGCACGCACTCCATGTAGGGATTTCCCTCCTACTCAAGATAATTATAATGGAGCTGGTGATACAACTGGTGCTGATCAGCTTATCGCCATACTGGGACAACTCACTCAGGCTATGAATAACAACCTTACCCATATGGAGCACCCTGATCCGCAACGTGGAGGATCAATGTTAGACCACTTCATGAGGCAACAACCACCACCATTCAATGGAATTACAAATCCTTTTGTAGTTGAGCAATGGATAAATTCCTTAGAGAAAATATTTCATGCCTTAGGGAGTAGTGAAAGGGAAAAGGTTATCATGGTAGTTTACCGCCTCACTGGAGATGCTGATCAATGGTGGTCATTGATTCAAAATACAAAGGAAGATGAATAAGTATCAATTATGTAATGTATAGAGTTAAAATATATTTTCTTAGAAAAATAAATTCCTCGTGACCATCGAGCAGATATGGAAAGGCAATTTCTGAGTCTGAGACAAAAGGAGGATGAGAATGTCGCAAAGTATGAGGCCAACTTTACAAGGTTAGTGAGTTATTCTGTAGATTATATACGCAACCCAAGAAGTAAGATTGATCGTTTCATTTATGGGTTAAAACCATTTCTCCGTCGAGATTTAGTATCACAATCCTTTTCATCGTATGAAGATATTGTCTCGTGTGCTATCAGGATAGAAAAGGAATTCTCTAAGTCTTATGAAAACAAAGTAAAGAAAGAGAAGAAGATAACGGTGGAACAAGAGACAGATAAAGGTAAAAAGGGAAAGAAGGAATTTCCATTATGTGATAATTGTGGGAAGAATCACCCCGGTGCTTGCCTAAAAGGAATGGGAGTTTGTTATAAATGTGGAGAAAAAGGTCACTAGGCTCGTGATTGTAAGGGAAAGAAAGAGGCTATCAATATTGAATGCTACAATTTTAGGGAAATGGGGCATTATGCAAATGAATTTACTAAGCGTCCGGGAAACTTTCCTCAGAAAAGGCCAAGGGATCAGGGACAATATTATGTTGTTACTACAGTTGAAGTGGAATAATTAATGTATTGGTGCTTTTGGACTCAAGGATTATATACTGGTTATAAGAATAATGTGATATATATAAGGATTGTACTGAAGTACTTGTTTTTTTTATTAAGGTTTTAATATTATGAAGGTAATCATATTTTTAGTATGTGACAATAAGAGAAACATTACTTTGTTTGGGGAATCTGATGTTACAATTGATTTTGGAATTTAGAGACCTTTTAGAGAAAGTCTAGATAGAGGTATTTTGGAAAACTATAAAGGTTAGAATGGATTACGTTGAACATTGGATAGTATTGTTTAAGGTTAAAAACATTTATAAAGATTATTTTTGGAATATTATAATACTATAGTTTTAGGAAAAGGACAACCTGCAGGTTGGGGGATAACCCGTCACGTCGGACAAAGCTGTAGGAATCGAACCCACAACCATAGTGCGACATGTCATTATTACCTACCAAAAGCCTACAGGAAGTCCCTGGTTATTACAAAATAGTTTTCCTAATCTAAATGGTATGTGTTAATATTTGGAACCTTATACAATTATGATAAATAGAATATTTTTGAGTTCAATTACCTTTTAGAGTGAAAGATGGGTTTGTGGTAAAAATTTATTAAAGAATGGAAGTCTACATGAAAAGTATGTATATTCCCTTACATTCTTATTAAATCTCCTAAATAAATTCCTCAACTTTATAAAAGGTAAATTAAAACAAAAACGTTGTCGGTTAACTTTTCCAACAGGGGATTCAATGACCGTTTAACCAATCACAAGTTTGTGATTTTCTTGTGTTTAACTTTCTCCTAATCCAGTTTTCTACAACTCTCCATCAAACCTTGATGGTTTGTTTTTCTTCCATATCCATATTTTCATAGAATCCTAGTATGGTCTATCTCGGGTGACCTTTGTACTTCTCTTTATTTCTTTTAAAGTTATATTTTTATTACCCCTATTTCCGATGTGGGTTTTCCACAAAGGTATTTTATATTTTCAACCTTTTATTTTCAAAGAAAAATTTCAAATTGTGAGGACGCAATTTATTGAAGTAGGGGAGAATGTAACACCCCGAGATTCCACGATACGCCTCTCTTTCAACAATGCAATAGCTTTCATTGTACGCAAGTTCAAGTTCTAACACACTACGACTAATCAAAGTAGCTGTTATGATTAGTAATACCCACTTTTTAAAATTATAGAGATTTTATATTTCAAAATGGACTTCATTTTTGTATTATTAATATTGAAATTATCCTAAGTTGAGTTTTTTGTAATTTTTTGAGAACATCCAATTTTTTATGAATAGTGAAAAATACTTAAAACCACTTTTTTAATAAAAATAATTTATAGTGATAAATTATACTATTGAGTGGTTTTAAAGTGTAATTAGAATATATTTTTACCATTTTATCCAATGGTGGCCATTAGAATTAATTTCACTTTGAAATTGGACATAAACAATTGTCAATCTTTTGATATATATTGTTTGTTAAAAACACGCTATTTGTTGTGACAGCGAGAATTAATTATAAAATTAATTAATATGTTTGGAATTTTGTAAAATAGAAATCATTTTTGAATTCAGAATATCAATTATAGCTTAGGGTGAATTTTTGGCATTATTCTGAAAAACTTCAATTCATGATGAATAGTGAAACCACTAAGTGGTAGTTAAAAAACTGATTTTTCGTTTAAATGAAACATTACCACTTATGTGATTTGATTTTCAAAAATCTTAAATACATGGTTTTCATTAAGAAGTAAAATGTGGTTCAATGGGATTAAAATAATTTTTTTTGTGAATAGTAACTTTTAAGTTTAATTAATCGCGATTAAAGGTAATTAGTGAAATTTATGATAAAAATGATATTATAAAAATATGAAAATACCTTTACACTTGTCCAACCCCTATTGGAGGAGTCATGGCCGACCATGAAAATCCCTGGGTCAACTTGGGGACCCCATGGAGCCACTTTGGTAGAAAAATGACATTAAAAACTTTTTATTTAATGTTAAAATAAAAATGTCACAAACATGAGTTTTTTTACTAAAACAATTTTTAAATGGGGTTATACAAGTCATATTTTTGATGATAAATATTCATTGGAAATCTAAAAAGCTTTCCTACATCATGGTAATTGTTTTATAATTTTTAGACATTAAATAAATTAAATTTTTAATGACACCATGATGATGCAGCGATTACCTCATTAATTAACGATTTTAATAAAATTGAAGGATAATGTAAAGTATAAGAATTATACTTGTTAAAAGCCTATTGGATGAGTACATTTCGAACCCTTATCACCTTATACTAGAAATATATAAGTGTGGGACCTTTAAAATCTGAAACTCATTATATAATAAAGTAACATTTCATGACTTTCCAAGAGTGCCCCTCCTCTCCTCTTATAAAAGGCCCCCACCACTACCACCTTATTCACACCATAAAATCCTTTTGGCTCGGCCAACCTCTTCCCAAATACTCTCTCAACTTCCCTCTCTTACTCCTAGAAGCCTCACTTTGGGTAGAAGTCTTCCCAAGGAATCCTTTGAGCTCAAATCAAAAAGAGTTACCCATTTTAAAGGTAGTGTTTTCTCTTGTGTTCTTATGTTTTATTTTGCTTATCCAACCCCCTAAACTCTTTTTATTCATTTCTTTTGTAACAAAACCAGTATCCTCAATATACTAGTATGTTTTTATAAGAATTATTCTAGATACACTTACACACACCTACATTTAATAGTTAAATAATATACTATTTCTGTGGATAGCGAATTTTTGCCCCACGAAACGATGATTGTTCAACACTCATATAACACCTTCAATAGTGTCCATTAAGATTTCACTATATTTATATATGATATATAATATGTTTATGTTATACTTAAGCTTCTGTATTTTTCATTTATGGCATACCTTTATGGTTTCCATTATGGGTAAACGCGATAATTTCATTTTAGGAAGTGCAGACTACCGCCCCCTCAAAGTGATTTGAATTGTTAATGCCATATGTGGGATGTATAAAGGATGGAGTAAATGATATTATATATGATATTACACTCTAATTATAATATAACTTTATATAATTATTATTTCATTCCATTAAATATGAAATAGAAATGAAATTAGCGTTCATGCGTACGTACGGCTTACCGTCTCCATGAACGGTGCATTTCATTTCTTACCTCTAAATGTTAAGTAGTATTATGAATGAATGTATATACTGGATATATATGATATATATGATATCTAAATCATGAATATAATTCTGGATAAAATGGATATTCTACCACATGAACAACTTGTAATTATAAGAAGTTTATTTTTGACTCAAGTACCAAAGATCGACAAAATGACCGTTATTAACTTAAATAATTACATAATGTTCATAACATGGTAATAATTGATATAAAAGGGATAATTATCATGAAAAAGGTTCTTAAGAAAATTTAAATTAACTCTAGTTTATTATTCAGGAGTTTAAAGAGTGTTCGAGTCAAGTTGGACACGAGGTATGGGAATTTCTTATCCCAATTTCCATTCTTTTGTTAATCTCCTACTTTCAAATTATGTAATGATATTATTATGTCCTATCTTGTACTTGTACTTTATTTATGTGTACTTATAGTGAATACACATAATAGATCTATTTTATTTAAAAAAACGATCTTTGTAAGGGGCATCGTCTCAATCTCCTTTCATTGAGGCATATTTGGTTTTATACACAACTTTACTTTATACGGTGTATAAGCCCCTTTTACTTTTACTTTTATTCAAAAGGAATATTTTTATAGGAAGTGTTTTTACTAAAAGAAAAAAGGAATTTTTTTTTACGTATGAGGCGACAATGACTTCTCCGCCGCCGTGACTATTATTTGAGTTTCGGCTTCCTCTATAAGCCATAACTTTTTTTAAATGAAAAATAAATACCATGATTTAATTTTATTTTATTTTGTTATTGAAATTGGTTTTGAAAGTGTTTTTTTATTATATGAATGTGTTGTATTGATATCTTGTGATTGAAATGTGGAAATGTTATGTTTACTTTATGCATGATTTATGTTATACGATTATGTTATGGTTTATGATATGTTTAAACCTGTTCATATGAGGAATTCATTGGACTTAATAAGTGAAGGGTGGAGCCCGCTATAGCTCCTCGATGAATCGGTAGGTCTCATGAGACAAACTAGTGTCTTGTCACGAGGCCTTGACAAAATCTTATTTGTAGTCTTGGCATGAGGCCTTGGTTACGTGGTTATGATAGTCTGGCGTTATGCATTCCATCATTATGAAAGTGGTTATTGATATTTCATGTGACTATTCGACTAGTAGAATATTCATGTGAGTAAGTAAATGGAATTATTTAATTTTATTTTTTCCATATTATGTTGAAGTTCAAGTTTAAAAAGGCTTTTGTTTTAGTTAAACATTTCCTTAAAGGTTAATTTTTGTTTATGAACGCTTCCACAATATTGTTATCCTTACTGAGCATCTAAGATCACCCCTTTCAATGTTTTAATATTTTCCAGGATGTGAAGAAGTATTTTATGAATGACCTGCAGGGATAGTCAGAAGAGGATATGAGTGTGGACTATGGAGAATTTGTTATTATAGATTTTCACTTTATTATGTAATGTAACATTTATGAATGTATCTAGTGTTTCCAAGGCTACTAAACTAATCGGTCTTTTGAGACTTGATCTTTTGTGATCATGCCAATGTTACACAATAATGCACCGACTCTGGGTAACTGGGGTCGGGGCGTTACATAGGATTTTTTACTAAACATTATAAAAATATGGTTTTCCTCTTTACCTCAATACATGCATGCATATAGTTATTTATATTAAGTTAACCCATTAATAGAATCAATTTCACTAACAAGATATACATGTTTAATTAAAAAGTGTGTAAAAGACTCAAAAAACAAATAATTTATAAAACATAGTCACATTCTCCCCCCCCCCCCCACACAGTCAACTTTCTAAAGAAGTCTACTATGTACAACAAGTGAACTAATAGTAAGCTAATATTTGATTGGATTTTTTTATGACCCAATGAATATCATTTGATTATTGACATGAACATTTTAGATGTTTGAAGAATAAAAATGAATAGAAAATATATATTCCATTTCTATATTGCTTATATTTATTTCTTGTCCAAGGATCTTACAAGTTTAGAGAAGAATGAGGACATGAAAGTGAGAATGAACTAAAAGTACACATATTGTCACCTACTAGCTAAAAGTGATTAAAGTTATTTTTTCTATTAAACATGATGAGTGAGAATCGGTATATGAAACTAGATTAAGCTCTGTCAAATATGTGGATCTTGAAAATTATAAATCAATCATTTATTTTTATTCTTAAAAAATTTATTGAAAAAAAAATCACTAATAATGTTATTATACATATAATAACTCACATAATGTGAATATATATTGATAAGTAAAAATTGGATAGAGAGGCTGATGTAGTGGAACATGAATTATCCAAACAAGTTATAAAATCCAATGGTCTCTAAAAACCACTCAATAAAAAGGATGAATCAATTACACTTTTTAATGAAATGCATGAAATAGAAAATAATAAAATGTGAAGATAGTATTTTGAGAAAGATGAAATTAAATAGGTTCTCCAGGCACTTGAGAGACTCCAAAATAATTTATATGGATTTCAACAAATAAAAAATGGTTGTAAAAGAAAAGGAGGTAAAATAGATAATGTGTTCATGGGTCGAATAACTCATGTTACATGAAGATATTATAAAAAAATATAAGGAGTGAGTAGTAATTTATAAAGACATCATTTGAGACTAAAAAATATTATCAAAACATGAAATGTTTATAGATGGAAATCTAACTAAAAATTAAAGAATCTGGTTAGGCTGGATCATCCAAAACAACTAACAAGAAATAATCTACTGTTAAAGTTTTAGATATTGATTAACCCCAAAAATGGACTCAAATTGGTGGTGAAAAATTATTGTGATCATCTAGAGACGTATCCCCCTTAGAAACATGTAAAATACATATACAAAAAATAAAATTATTTTGGTATTGTGAAATTTTAATTTTCTGAATGTATATGAAAAATTTTAAATTCTGTTCAAATTTGGCACAGTAAAATATCTATAAAACTAATCAATATTTCCTCAAAATAAGTGAGTATGTACATAAAATTTACATCAAATTTGAGGTCATAAAATTGTGGTTCCAACAAAAAAAGAATCATCGATATATATATAGTTTTCTACAAATTGAAAAAGATGATGATTAATTAGAATGTGGTGGTGCATAACAAATTTTTGGCACTGTACCATTTTTTACTGTATAACATGTTTATGTAAACAAGTAGTAGACTCTCAGAAGCCTGGGGAGAAGCATTATCACTAAAAGGAACCATGATGGTCAAACATTGTAAAGCTAAATAAGGATAAATGCATCCACATGGAATTAATTTCAATGTCTGGAAAATTTCAGTAAAATTTGAAACATTCTTAAGAAGACATATAGTGAATAATATTTTCATTAAAAACGACATAAATAATTTGTCTAAGAAACAATAATTCCATAAAAATTGATGAATATGGAATATTAACATATGTATTCAATAAAGAGTGATCAGGTGAATAATTTTAGTTAAATCACTCTCAATAATTTATTTATTTCTTCTAAATGTGTTCCAAATAATGGTAAATCATAGAAGAAATAATTAGTATGTGTACGGTGAAATAAAATAGGACAGAAACCAAATAAGTGTATTACTTACCAACAAGAATATAAGTAGTTGTTAAAGAAAAACGGGAAAGCACTATTGGCAACACATGTCAAATCTGATCTAAATTAGTAGTATAAGCTTAAAAAGAAGATGGTTCATGATACCAATATTGATCATATAGACCAATCATATGGAATAATCAAGGTATTTATTGAAATCATCAAAAACTCAATCAATCATGATCTCTCCAAATATAAAATTTACTCAAGAAAAAATCAGGCTATCAATTAAAAAACCAATAGTTCCCAATGAAAAAAATTGTAAGCTAACATGATTGTAATCATGAATAAGGAATGTATTTTTATTGCTCCAAATAAAAATTATTCAGGGTCATGAAACATGTATCATGCATAATGATATAATAAGAATCCCTAGAATACCCACCTTATTAACACATCCTTAGTGAATTTATTTTGTACAAGAGAAGTGAATGTGAATATTGAGAAGAATCAATAATGTTTTTGATATATATATAGGTAGGTAGAATAAACATCATGGTGGACTGAATTTTTTTAACACCCGAGACTTTTATGAGAAATATTTTGTTTTTATGTTATATAAATCATCAAAGGAATCTTTCACTACACACAACACTATCTTGGCTTGCTTTACACACAATCGCGACCTTCCTCGATAGCTTGCGTCGTACGCAATACCGAGTTTCACTAAACAACGATATGCTATTAAAATATTACTAAAACTAGCCATTATGAATAGTAATATCCACTTTTTGAAATTTTTTAAATTTTATTTTTCAAAATGGACTTAATTTTTGGATTCGGAATATCGAAATTAGCCTTGGGTGAAATTTTGGTATTTTTCTGAAAACTTTCAATTTTTGATGAATAGTGAAAACACTAGGTTACTATTTAAAAACCGACTTTTTATTTAAATATTTATTTATTTTATTTACATTTATTTTAGGTAAAAATTGATACATAATTCCTATATATGTTCAATGCAATTCATTGGAGTCATTTTATAATAATTTTAGATATATGAAAATTTTATTGAACTTTTCACCGTCTTTTACCCACCTCCTAGGAGAATTTCCAAATTCACATAAAACATAATTTTACCGCTTCTGTGAGTGGAATTTCTAAAATCCGACAAACACGATAAATATTAAGGACTAAAATGTGGTTCAATGAGATGAAAATAATTTTTGGTGAATAGTAACTTTTTACTTTTTTTACCACGGTTAAAAGTAAATAAGGTAATTAATGGTAAAAATGATATTATTATTACCATAACACATGTCCTAATTCTATTGGATAAGTGTAATTAGACATAAAACAACATTAGGAATAAAATATGACCATTTAGGTCTACTTGGATTAGATTAGGACATTTATTATTAATTTATTTAAAGAAGGGTTAAAATAGTTAAAATCGATGTTTAATAACTAAATCATTTTTAATATAGGGATATACATAAGATAAATTCGACTATAAATATTCATTAGAAATATAAAAATATTTACTACATAATGGTATTTTATTTGTAATTTTTATAGTTAAAATAATTTAATTTATTTATGACACAATGATGATGTGGTAATTATCTTATTAATGAAATATTGACATAATTGATGTTATAAATACCCAAATAAATTTAATTTGAGATTTTTTATGAATTCAAATAATTTTCTATGTTAATATTACATGTTATTGTTTATTTAATTAACTTTTTTCGAAATAATCATTCTCTTATGATTTTCACAAAAATTAATTACCAAATAGGGTTAAAATTGACATAAAATAGTTTTTAAAACAAATATTATATTATTAATTGCTATTATATTCCTAAAAATCTACGGTTCGGCCAATATACTTATATCATAATATTTTTATCATTAATGGTCCACTTTGGGGTCTCTTGGATGTATATGGTAAGTTTATTAACTATATAATATAAAAATACAAAGTGACATGGTAAATGTCAATTTAATTAACTAAGAGTTAAAACTAAAAGATATGGTTAATATAATGACCTAAACTTGTATAAATTCTATTTTACAAGATTATATCGACCCATCCCCACCTTATCTTCGAAATAAATCAATTTGGAGCTATTAAAAACCGAATATGACTTTATAATAAAATAATATTTTTAGTTTTTCCAAAGGTGCCTCTCTCCTCCCTTATAAAAGGGCACCTCCTCCCTCTCTTCCTCACACCACATTGAGCCTTCAATCTCAGACAAAACCTACTAAATTCTCTTCTCCACTTCCCTAGAAACATACTAGAGGTCCTTCTCTTCTTCAAAGACCAATTTTGGTGCCCTAAGAGGAGGTCTCAAGGATGCGCTTCAAAGAAGAGGTAATGTACGTTACCGATTCATTCAACTTTATTTCTTCTTCCACTTCTTCTTCATTAGTTGTTTCATTATGAAGTAATAACATCAGTATCACTCATGTACTATTATGTTATTATAATTATGAAACAACCCTATTTCACGATCTATCCATCCTACGGAAAACGAAATCATCGCGTGTGCGTACGTACAGAATACCGTCTACACGCCATGGTGTAATCTATTTTCCACCACCACCTTAATTGGATGGGTATAATGGTGTAAATAATAACTATATATGATTATTGTAAATTTATATTGATTATGAAATAGTATACATACACTCCAATACAATTCCATGATCATGGGAACGATATCATCGCTCGTGCATACGTACGGAATACCGTCTCCACGATGTGATGTGACTCGTTCTACATGATCTTCTTTGCATAATGATTATATAAATGAATTGAATGAATTAATAGGATATATATTACACTAATACCATTCTGTAAATGAGGTATCTATAACCTAAAGATAAGAATAAGAATTTATTCGACAAAACACGCATAAGAACAAAAAGTAATAAACACCCGAATAACAAGTAGCAATGAAATATTACTTATAAGAAGCTAATAATATGGCCATATATGATATCATAACAATTATTATGATTCTGGAATAAGTCAATGACATTATTTAAATCATTATACAAGAGTTTCAGACACTTGCGAAGCAAATCGGACCTAAGGTAAGGGAAAATCTCACAATCTCATTTTTATCTGAGATTGTTCATACTTTGGTATTTACTGGGGTGTGTTTTATCATCCAAATCCATGTTTCCTCAATATGTAATATTATTTCCATCCACCTATAATTATTTAAATCCAATTTTACCCTTCGGTGAGTTTTTAGTAAAAGATATGAAAGGAATCTTTTGTCGTTTTTCGTTCGAGGTACTTTTGACTTTTCCAGCCAAAGTACGGGAAGAATGTTTTTTTAACTTATACGATCTGAATGAATTTTTAGAACATTATTTCCATGAAGCTTCCTTTACACGTTTTAAATTTTATTTTTAATCAACTTCTTTTAGTTTAAAATTTTATGACATGTTAAGAAAGGAAAAATGTTTTTCAAGTAGAAAGGATATTTTCCTCAAGAATGGAGTTCAAGTGTTTTATCAAAAAAATTTCCATCTAAGATAATATAGGGTTCTATTTATATCCCTATTTTTACATTGATTTGATTATGTTATGATGGAATTATTTTTACGATATCCTTTTATGGATTATGTTATGATGACGTGATGTTTAAGAATCCCATTTTTATTACATGGGTTATGCTATGATGTATGGTTTATGATTTTGTGGCACACATAAGAATGGTATCATTATGAGATGGGTGGGACCTATATCTCCCTCCAATGCATTGGGTAAATATTTATATCTCATGAGATAGACATGGCTGGAATGGCAGGTTAAACCGGTTCAGTGAAATAGGACTGAAACAAGGAGTGAACTCGGTTCAGAAATGGACTTTGTCCGCTAAGATAGTCTTGGCAATGAGTCTTGACAACTACTAAATGATTCTATATGATTATGTGTGTATGCCACAAAGTTTCAGTTTTTATGTTATGATTATTGGTATTACTTTTCACTACTATGATGTATCCCATGTTATGCAATTATGATCTCTTTTGCAGGTTATGATTTCCAAAATGTTATGTTCTCATGAATATGATGTGATTGATATTTCTTTTTTTTTCCCTTACTGAGAATTTGAGCTCACCCTTTTGTATGTTTTCTTTCCCCAGGTCAGGAAGATGGTTATTAAGTAGGATATGCCAAAAAGGGACTCTAGATATGATGAAATAAATGGGAGACAATGTAGATGATTTATGAACCAGTTGTTTATATTTCCCAGTTTCTAAAGGCAGTATACCTATACGGTCCATTAATGGTTTTTTTATTTGTTGTAATAAGTTTACATCAAATTTGAAGTATTAGCAATGTATGTAAAGTATGGGTCATTATAGTTGGTATCAGAGGAAAGGTATAGTTAACCTTTGGAAACTAGGAAGTGAAAGCCTTAGTAAGAACCCTAAGGATAAGTATAAGCATAGAACACAATCTTAGTGTTTTAGAAATGTCCATGAACAACCTATGATAAGACCTTAAGTGTGAAATTTTATTCTTGTTTATGTGTTTTTCCTTTTATAATTAGTGTTTCTCACACTATTTTTCTTGGTTTTAGTCCATGGCTGGAACCTGAAGGAATCGTGTTAATGCGGAATGTGACGGGCAATGCAATGATTGTCCCCCTGAGCAACCAAACGTTATGAGAGATAGAATGAAAAATCTTGTATCCATGATCACAAAACTTTCTCAAGATATGAATCATGTAGTACTTCCAAACGAGCAAAGGAAGAAGCAACATTCTGTTGAATCCTTCATGAGGTAGCGTCCACCCTTATTCAGCGTGTCTACTGATCCATTAGTGGCTGAACAATGGATCAGTACCACTGAAAAGATATTTTTAGTTCTTCAATGTTCTGAACATGATAAATTCAACTTAGCAGTGTATCGTTTGGAAGGAGATGCTGACCAATGGTGGAATCTTATAAAAAATATGAGGCAAAGGGATGAAATTGAGTCCATGGAATGGGACGAGTTCAAGAACTTATGTTTAAATAAGTACTTCCCTCATATTCTTCGAACAATGATGGAGAAGGAATTTCTTGAACTAAAGAAAAAGGATGATGAATCTGTTGGTACCTATGAAGAAAATTTTAAAGAGACTTGCAAGGTACGCTTTTGGTATTATTATTCAACCTAAGAGTAAGATCGATCGATTATTTAGTGGCTTAAAACCAAGTCCTTGAATGGAGTTATCCATAAGGGACTTCAATAGCTACGAGGAAATCGTTCGATATGCTCTCAAAGTTGAGATGGAGATTGGAGTAACCCATCAGTCATATGGGTTTGATAAGAAGAGGAAAATGGAATTCAAAGGAAAATCTAAAGAGCACACTGAAAAGAAGATGAGTTTTTCCTTATGCTCAAAGTGTGGAAAGAAACATGGAGAAAATTGTCTTAAGGGGACATGAAAATGTTATAAGTGTGGAAAAGAAGGTCATCGGGAAATTGAATGTCGAAATAATGGGAAGAAGATGTCTAATGAGGCAAATAAAGTAAGGGATAAACAGAATGAACCTACTACACTTCAATGTTTCAAGTGCAAGGAGATGGGGCATTATGCCAATCAGTGCCCAAATCTAATGGTTGATGATGATGATCGACGTCAACAAACTCTTAAGGCCAAAGACAAAGGAAAGTCACATGAAATTACTATCGGCGATGTAGAGTAAGACAACGAAGTGGTGAAAGGTACACTTACCATACCCTCTAAAGTAGAAAATGTTTTATTTCATTCTGGATCTACCCACTCTTTTATTTCTGAAGAATTTTCTAAGGTTATCACTGCATTACCTTGACAATTAGATATTGAGTTAGCTGTGACATCCCTTAATGGAACAACAGTCACATCAAAAGTTTATAATTCTTCTCCGATTGAAGTTTGTGGGAAATTGATTCCTGCAAATCTTGTGATCCTTCCTATAGTGGAATTTGATGTGATTCTTGGAATGGATTGGATTTCTCTATATGGAGCTCATATCAATTTCCAAAGAAGAGAAGTCACATTTCATATTCTAGATCAATATATGATCGTCTATCGATGCAAGGATGAACATAACCTTCGAGTGGAAATTTCTTCCATCTTATGGGTCTTGATTCTACTAAATGAATGTTATTTATCTCAATTGGTTGGTGAGAAACTCACTATTAAGAATATACCCATTGTACGTGAGTTTGATGATGTCTTTCTGGAGGAATTTCAGGGTCTTCCACCAAATTGTGAAGTCGAGTTTTCAATAGAACTCGTATAGGGTGCTTTTCCTATTTCAAAGACACCTTATAGAATGGCCCCAATTGAGTTGTAGGAATTGAAGAAGCCACTTCAAGAGAATATTGATAAGGGATTCATACGCCCTAGTGCGTCACCTTGGGGAGAACCTGTTCTATTTGTTAAGAAGAAAGATGGATCAATGAGACTCTGCATTGATTATTGAGAACTTAACAAGATCACTATGAAGAACAAATATCCTCTCCTACGCATTGATGACTTATTTGACCAACTACGCGGAGCTCAATACTTTTCCAAGATTGATCTTCGTTCAGGGTATCATCAATTAAGGGTCAAAATGGGGGATATACCAAAGACGGCTTTCCGTACAAGGTATGGACACTATGAATTTATAGTGATGCCATTTGGTCTTACTAATGCCCCTACTATCATCATGGATCTGATGAATAGAGTCTTTAGAGACTATCTTGAGTAGTTTGTGGTAGTCTTTATAGATGATATTCTTGTCTATTCAAAGAAAAAGGAAGAACATGAAGATCCCTTGAAAATTGTATTGAACGCCCTAAAAAGGAGAATCTTTATTCCAAATTTACCAATTGTGAATTTTGGCCTCAAAAAGTTCCATTTTTGGGTCACATAATCTCAAAAGAGGGGATATCTGTGGATCCAGCAAAAACAGAGGTTATCAAAAGTTTTTCGAGACCAACAACAGTAACCGAGATCCGAAGTTTTCTTGTTTTGGATGGATATTATAGACATTTTGTGAATGATTTTTCACGATTATCTAATCCACTCACCAAGTTGACTCGAAAAGGAGTTAAGTTCATGTGGATGGAGGAATGTGAAGAGAATTTCAAGGAGTTTAAAAGAAGGTTATCTAGTGCACCTGTACTCACACTTCCTTGTAGTGGAGAAAGGTTTGTGATCTACAGTGATGCATCTATGAAGGTGATGGGGTGTGTTCTTTAGAAATATTATATGGTGATAGCTTATCCCTCATGATAGTTGGAAATCCATGAGCAAAATTACCCAACTCATGATTTGGAGTTAGCTGCGGTAATCTTTGCATTAAATATTTTGAGGCATTATCTTTATGAAGAAAGGTGTGATATCTTTACTGATCATAAAAGTTTAAAGTATATTTTCACACAAAAGGAGATGAATATGCGCCAAAGAAGATGGTTGGAGCTTATTAAGGATTACGACTGATCAATTCATTACCACCCTGGGAAAGAAAATAATGTGGAAGATGCATTAAGTCGACAAGACCATGCTAGCTTATCAATGATGAGGATCAAAAAAGATACAATATTTATGGATTTACAAAGGATGGATCTTGTAATTATAATGAAAGAGGAAAAATCGTATCTTTCTCAATTGAATGTTCAACCATCTATACATGTGAAGATTAAAGAGGCGCAGAAAGAAGATGTAGAGTTACAAAAGAAGGTGAGAAATATTCCTGAATTCAACCTTGATTGTGATGGGATAATAAAGTTCAGGAATCGGGTTTGTGTTCCACCCATCCCAAAATTAAAGAAGGAGCTGCTGGATGAGGCTCATAGTTCTTCATTATTTATTCATCCTAGAAGCATGAAGATGTATAGGGACCTGAAAGAGTACTTCTGGTGGGATGGCATGAAAAGAGATGTTGCTGAATATGTCTCTCGATGCTTGGTTTGTCAGCAAGTTAAAGTTGAGAGACAGAAGTCTAAGGGGTTGTTACAACCATTACCCATACCCGAATGGAAATGGTAAAACGTCACTATGGACTTTGTCACCGGACTTCCTAAAACATCCAAAGGAAATAATGCTATCTGGGTCATAATTGATCGTCTTACAAAGTCTGCACACTTAATTTCTATTAGAGAGGATTTCTCTCTAGATCATCTTTCCATGATATATGTAAAGGAAGTGGTAAGATTTCATATAGTACCACTTTCTATTATATCTGGTCAGGATCTGAGATTTACCTCGAAGTTCTGGCGAAGTCTTCAGCATACTCTGGATACAGATTTGAGTTTCACCACTGCTTATCATCCTTAGATAGACAGTCAGTCTGAGAGAACAATTCAAACTCTAAAAGATATGTTGAGAGCTTGGTCGATGGATTTCAAAGGTTGTTGGGATCAACACCTACCTTTGGTGGAATTTTCTTATAATAATATCATTCACTCCAGTATTCAGATGGCTCCTTATGAATCTCTATATGGAAAGAAATGCAGGACTCCAACTTGCTGGGATGAAGTTCGGGAAAGAAAGCTATTAGGACCTAATCTTGTTGATGAGATGGTAGAAAAGGTCAGATCTATTCAACAACACATAAGAGCAGCTCAGAGACGAAAAAATAGTTATGTCGATAACCGAAGAAAAGACCTAGAGTTTGAAGTGGGTGATAAAGTGTTCTTACGAATATCTCCTTGGAAGAGAGTAATGAGATTTGGAAAGAAGGGAAAGTTGAGCCCTAGATATATCGGTCCTTTCGAAATATTGGATCGTGTTGGGAAGGTAGCATACCGATTGGAGCTTCCACCAAATCTCTCCCAAGTACATGATCTGTTCCATGTATCTCTCCTGATAAAGTGCATACCTGATCCTTCACATGTACTCAGCTCAGAAGTTGTACCGCTGGAGCAAGATCTTTCTTATGAAGAACAGACGATAGAGATTCTGGATCGTAGTGAAAAAGTTCTACGGAACAAGACCACTCGCTTAGTGAAAGTTTTATGGAGGAACCACCAATTTGAAGAAGCTACATGGGAGCTAGAGGATATGATGAGGGAGAGGTATCCTCATCTGTTTGTTACAAAGTGACGAATTTCGAGGGCGAAATTCATTTTTAAGGGGGGTAGAATGTAACACCCGAGACTTTTATGAGAAATATTTTGTTTTTATGTTATATAAATAATCAAATTAATCTTTCACTACACACAACACTATCTTGTCTTTCTTTACATGCAATCGTTACCTTCCTCGACAGCTTGCGGCGTACGCAATACCGAGTTTCACTAAACAATGATATGCTATTAAAATATTACTAAAACTAGCTGTTATGAATAGGAATACCTAGTTTTGAAATTTTGTAAATTTGATTATTCAAAATGGACTTCATTTTTGGATTCGGAATATCTAAATTAGCCTTGGTTGAAATTTTGGTATTTTTCTAGAAACTTTCAATTTTTGATGAATAGTGAAAACACTCGGTTACTATTTAAAAACTGAATTTTTATTTAAATAGTTATTTATTTTATTTAAATTTATTTTAGGTCAAAATTGATACATAATACCTATATAAGTTCAATGCAATTCATTGGAGTCATTTTATAATAATTTTAGATATATAAAAATTTTATTGAACTTTTCACCGTCTTTTACCCACCTCCTAGGAGAATTTCCAAATTCACATAAAACGTAATTCTACAGATTCTGTGAGTGGAATTTCAAAAATCCAAGAGGCACGGTTAATATCAAGGACTAAAATGTGGTTCAATGAGATGAAAATAATTTTTGGTGAATAGTAACTTTTTACTTTTTTTCCGCAGTTAATTGTAAATAGGATAATTAAGGGTAAAAATGATATTATTATTACCCTAACACATGTCCTAATTATATTATATAAGTGTAATTCGACCAAAAACAACCTTAGGAATAAACTATGACCATTTAGACCCACTTGGATTAGATTAGGACATTTATTATTAATTTATTTAAAGAAGGTTTAAAATAGTTAAAATCAAAGTTTAATAACTAAATAATTTTTAATATAGGGTTATACATAAGCTAAATTCTACTATAAATATTAATTAGGAATATACAAAGATATCCTACATAATTGTATTTTATTTTTAATTTTTATACTTAAAATAATTTAATTTATTTATGACACAATGATGATGCAGTAATTATCTTATTAATGAAATATTAAAATAATTGACGTTATAAATACCCAAATAAATGTAATTTGAGACTTTTTATGAATTCCAATAATTTTCTAAGTTAATATGACATGTTAGTGTTTATTTAATTGACTTTATCTGAACTAATCATTCTGTTATGATTTTCATAAAAATAAATTACCAAATAGTGTCAAAATTGACATAAAATAGTTTTTAAAACAAATATTACATTATTAATTGTTATTATGTTCCTAAAAATCTAAGGTTCGGCCAAGATACTTATATCATAATATTTGTATCATTAATTTACCACTTTGGGGTCTCTTGGATGTATATGGTAAGTTTATTAACTATATAATATAAAAATACAAAGTGACATGGTAAATGTCAATCTAATTAACTAAGAGTTAAAACTAAACGATAAGGTTAAAATATTGACCTAAACTTGTCTAAATTCTATTGGATGAGAGTATTTCTACCCATACCCACCTTAGCTTCGATATAAATCAATTTAGAGAGATTAAAACCGAATATGACTTTATAATAAAATAATATTTTTAGTTTTTCCTAAGGTGCCCCTCTCCTCCCTTATAAAAGGGCACCTCCTCCCTCTCTTCCTCACACCACTTTGAGCCTTCAAGATCGGCCAACCCCTGCCAAATTATCTTCTACACTTCCCTAGAAACGTCTTAAAGGTCCTGGTATTCTTCAAAGACCAATTTTAGTGCCCTAAGAAGAGGTCTCAAAGAGGCGCTTCAAAGAAGAGGTAATGTCTGTTACCAATTCTTTCAACTTTATTTCTTCTTCCACTTCTTCTTCTTTAGTAGTTTCCTTATGAAGTAACAACATCAGTATCACTAATATACTGGTATGTTATTATAATTATGAAACAACCCAATTTCACCATCTATCCATCCTACGGAAAACGAAATCACCACGCGTGCGTACGTATGGAATACCGTCTCCACGTCGTGGTGCAATCTATTTTCCATCACCATCTTACTTGGATGGGTATAATGGTGTAAATAATAACTATATATGATTATTTTAAAGTGATATTGATTCTAAAATAGTATACATACACTCAAATACAAATCCATGATCATGGGAACGATATCATCGCTCGTGCGTACGTACGGAATACTGTCTCCACGATGTGATACGACTCGTTCTACATGATCTTCATTGCATAAGGATAATATAAATGAATTGAATGAATTAATATGATATATATTACACTAATACCATTCTGGAAATGAGGTATCTGTAACCAAAAGAGAAGAATAAGAATTTATTCGACAAAACACGCATAAGAACAAAAAGTAATAAATACCCGAATAACAAGTAGAAATGAAATATTACTAATAAGAAGCTAAGAATATGGCCATATATGATATCATAACAATGAGTATGATTCTGGAAGAAGACAATGAAATTATTTAAATCATTATACAGGAGGTTCGGACACTTGCGAAGCAAATCGGACCTAAGGTAAGGGAAAATCTTACAATCTCATTTTTATCCGAGATTGTTTATACATTGGTATTTACTGGGGTTTGTTTTATCATCCACATACATGTTTCCTCAATATGTAATATTATTTACATCCACCTACAATTGTTTAAATCCAATTTTACCCTTCGGTGAGTTTTTATTGAAAGATATGAAAGGAATCTTTTGTCCTTTTTCATACGAGGTACTTTTGACTTTTCCGACCAAAGTACGGGAAGAATGTTTTTTTAACTTATACGGAATGAATGGATTTTTAGAACATTATTTCCATGAAGCTTCCTTTAAAAGTTTTCAAGTTTATTTTTAATCATATTCTTTTAATTTAAAATTGTATGACATGTTAAGAAAGGAAAAAAAAATTTGAAGTAGAAAGGATATTTTCCTCAAGAATGGAGTTCAAGTGTTTTATCTAAATTATTTTCCATCTGAGATAATATAGGGTTATATTTATATCCCTATTTTTACATTGATTTGATTATGTTATGATGGAATTATTTTTACGATATCCTTTTATGGATTATGTTATGATGACGTGATGTTTAAGAATCCCATTTTTATTACATGGGTTATACTATGATGTATGGTTTATGATTTTGTGGCACACATAAGAATAGTATCATTATGATATGGTTGGGACCTATATCTCCCTCCAATGAATTGGGTAAAGATTTATATCTCATGAGATAGACATGGCTGGAATGGTTAGGTAAACCGGTTCAGTGAAACAGGACTGAAACGAGGAGTGAACTCGGTTCAGAAATGTACTTTGTCCGCTAAGATAGTCTTGGCAATGAGTCTTGACTACTAAGAAATGATTCTCTATGATTATGTGTGTATGCCACAATGTTTCTGGTTTTAAGTTATGATTATTGGGATTACATTTCACTACTATGATTTATCCCATGTTATGAAATTATGATATCTTTTGTAGGTTAAGATTTCCAAAATGTTATGTTCTTATGAATATGACGTGATTGATAATTCTTTTTTTTACCCTTACTGAGCATTTGAGCTCACCCTTTTGAATTTTTTCTTTCCCCAGGTCAAGAAGAAGGTTATTAAGTAGGATATGCCAAAAATGGACTCTAGATATGATGAAATAAATGGGAGACAACATAGATGATTTATGAACCAGTTGTTTATGTTTCCCAGTTTCTAAAGACACTATACCTATACGGTCATTTCATGGTTTTGTTATATTTTCTAATAAGTATAGTTCAATTTTGAAGTATTATAAATTTATGTAAAGTATTTTTCGTTATAATTTAAATTTAGTGTTTGTAAAAAAATAGAATAAAATTATTAGATTTTATTAGGTGAACCAATTAACCCTAGTGATGGATGTTGGAGTTCACCCCTTGATGGGGTAAAACTAGTGAAGAAGATGATTATTGATATTTTATATCATTAAATATGTGATCAAGTTATCCCAATAAATTAATATAGTTATATATATGATATTTAATCTTATTTTATTATCAAAATGTATAATATTTATTTTTTAGTGGGAATTGTTTCTCTAAAATAGATAGAACGTGTTTCTTTCACTTGAAATTTATGATGTGTTTTGTGAAGATTATTATTGGATTAGAAGTGTTTTGAAAATATTATATATGCATCCTTTTTGACTTAAAATATATACATGTCACTAAATTTATAAAGTTAGTGGATATATTTAATATCTTGGTTATGCGCTATTTTTTTACATTGGGTTCCCCCAAGTAGTCTTAGGGTAATTACCTAATGGATTATTTTTAAGAAGTATGTGATAAGTACCTTATCTATGAACTTTGAAAGATCAATGAGAGAATATCTTTTATTTTAAGTAGATGATAACACACTTACATTAAGGTGGAGAAATTTTTCCCACATTTTCATTAATTTACAGTTTGGTGGAGAAAAATTATACTGGTAATCTGAGTAAATATATAAATCAAAAAAAAATCCAGAGGGAGATAATTAAGTGTCCTTATAATGATGATTTTATTTTATTCCACTAGTTTTTTTCATTTTCAATGTCATTATACCATGCTGATGATTTGGGTATCAGATGGAGTATCTTCCCCTGAAAGATGAAGTGATGAATCCCTTGATTTTGGGTAGCTATTTTTGTAGGATCACCCATGATGGATATATAGAAAATGTGATTGATAAATTTCATCCCACATATTAGAGAAACATAAAATTTTATATGGATTCACTTAAAAAATATGATGGAAATATTTATCTTGGAAGCCCATAAAACCATATTTTTAAAAGATTTATCCCCTAGTGAAAAACATGTAATGACGTTGGAAGTCCTCTATATAGTAGTTTTGAATAATAAGAGTGTTGGATATAGTTAACAACCATTAGATTTTTTATGTTAAATGTTTAAAGGAAATATTAATGACATTTTATGTTTTAAAGAATAAAATGACAACTATCCTTGTTTTTTATTTTAGACTACTGTTAAAAAAGTTTTGATACTATCTTGGATGTCATTTTGTGCTAAATAATCCAAGTGTAACGTGTAATATATAAGAATAAAAAGTGGTGAGTTTTGTCTCTTAAAAGTTATTGGGAATCATAAAAAATGTTTGAAAGGTTTAATAATTTCTCTAGGATATTTCGAATATTCAATGAGTGGTTAATAAAGGTTGGAAATGGACTGAAGGATCCATTTTTTGAAATGAAGGATATCTGTAAAATTTTCTTATGTCTAAAATTCATATAGTAAAAATCCCCATTTAAGATAATTTAGTATGGATAGAAATTAAAATGATAAAAAATTAATATATGTTAAGATCTATTTTATGAATTTTGGGCCATGTACATATATTATCATAAGAAAATTCTATTACATATTTAAATTTCATATGAAAATGATCACATACGTAAATGTAATGGTATGTAAATTCCACTGCATGTGAATCCATATATCTAAGTACCACACATATATTGTTTTTATGGAGTAACTAAAATTTATATAGAAAAAATTATATGTAGTAAAAATATACAATGTATCCAAATTATGGAACAACGTATGCGAATGATGATCCACATAGATGAATTTATAGAAGAATGGAAAATGATGTGTAGCAGATATGACGAATGCAAATTCAGACCACATTATTGAATTTTAGAACCACTATACAAATTCATATATAGGATGAACTGATAAATGGGAATCTAATGATTCCAATCCTATTTATGAAAAACTAAATATCACGAAATAGAGTTTTACATATGTGCTTGATAAAAATTATAGAATTCCATAATTAGTATTATTATGAATAAAATAATTTTGTATGATATTTATGTATATTTTATGGATTAAAAATGAAAAACACCTTAAATGGTAAATGAATTAATCATACTAATAAGGGTAAAGTGATATTTATTCTTGTAAAGGGAAGATGAAAACTAAATGAAGAAGAGAGTTGGAATAATTCATTAATTCTAATGAAATTAAAATATAAAATGCACTTATAATGTTTTTTAATTTTGAATATCTGGATTATTATGGAATCCATGATCCCAGAAAAATTTTATTAGGATAAAATGAGGTGTTCCACATCAGATATATTTTTAAGTATTAAATGAAATCATAATGTTTTCAATAATAATGAAGAAAAATTTCCATGAAATCACGTGTGGTTATTAATTGAATCATTTATTTTTTTGATTCCATGTTGTTCAATTGTTCATGAGTATCTATGATAAAAGAATGGAAATTTATCCAAGACATTATAATTAATAATGAGTTATAATTTCATGAATCTAGAAAATAATATGATTTCCACAAAATAGATATGACCTATGGATGAACTGTATACCAAAATAATGATTTTTAGTAATGATTTTATGGATAATTTTAAGATTAAGAAGTTATTTATGGTATATATTTCTATAAAGATATTTTATGTTTTGTTCCAAAAAAAAAGTATCATTAAGTGAGTTTATTCCCAAAATATACATTGTGATTAAGAAGTTAATTCCAAAATTAATGTGAGAACCCAAAATGGGTACTCTATGATAAAACATTGTGGATACAAGACAAAAGATTCCATTGAATTACCATTTATGGTTTCATATTTTAATACAACAAATTTAATGCACATAAAAGATTCCACATTTTTAGGATAATATCATGGTTTCATAAATAAAAATATAATATGAATCCTCATCTTCTATATAGAGTCTGAGAATAGAAAAATAATGTGTTATAGTGTCTAGTTATGAAAAATATCAAATAAAAAACTCAAATAATAAGAAGCTAAAGAAGAATGAAATAGTGTCGAGAATATTATTATGATTTAAATAAAAGGGAATCTATGAAAAAAATAAACGTATGATCTGTTTTCTAGTGAACTGATGTACTAAGAATAAGAATGAAGGGAAGAGTGAACATTTTGTGTTGTTTACATCTATTGGTGATCCTTTCAATGGTTGCGCAGAGAGGAATCCCATTGAGAAGGTTACAAAGATCATTGAATATAAGTTTCAAGAAGTGACCAATTTTTAGTGTAGTATTGAATATAACATTACATTTTAAAAGGAAATTGTGAACTAAATTAGATCTATTATATTGATGCATAACCATCTTGTGTATATTTTTTTATACACTTTGATGTGGATCCCTAAATAAAACTATCACATATATATGATCATAATCCATAGAATCAATGTGACTCGAGCTTTGTAAGGAGATCACTATAAAACATGGTGATAGTAGTTTGGGGTATCTAATATAATTAAATTTTCTCTTTGTAAATATATGTCCTATGAGATTCCATAATTTTAAACACTATGAGTCTCAGTGTTTCTGTATGAAGCACCACACATTTTAATCAATGTTCTATTATAGTGAATAATACCTAATTAGTGAAAAAACCAATCTTTTAAATTAGTATGTATTTGGATAAAATAATGTAAAAGTTTTTTGAGCCTCAATAATTTTTTACATGCATGCATATATTTGATTGTTTCCAAGTAAAACATTAATAAATACAATTAAAGTAAAAACAGAGGATTAATTCTAAATTGGGTACAAGAATTAAATTGAAATATAGAATTAGTAAAAGCTATTCACCACCTAATTAACCGCTATCCCAGGGGTCATCACTATTCTAATAGGTACATCATCCATCCATAAAAAAATTCCAGGAAAATGAAATACATTATTTTATAGAGATGTTTGTCCATAAGATTGCATGAGTGCCATCTTTAGATTTTTAATGGACAAATCGAAAATAATGTAGAAAAAGGTATAATTATATATAATCATAATCACGATATAAATTTCAAGTTTATCCATTAAATATATCTTTATGACAATCCATGTATGGTGAAAATGAAAAATTAATCACATCACTGGGTGTAGGTAATAGTCCACACGTACACCTGAGCAGTATTATCATTTTTTCAGAGAAATAAGGGTAAGAAGGTAGATAATATATTATCATTATAGAATAATAAAAATGTCATAAAAATTTGATATATTCATTAATTATATCATTATAAACATCTTTTTATGGAAATTATGAAAATTAAATACATTGCTTCTTGGATGTTGTAGTATAAATGTCCACATAAGTGATGTTTTAATATCTTATAAGATAGAAAAGGATATAAAAATTGTTTTACAACAAATATAATAATATTTCAGTAAATTTTATATATTGATTTTTTTATACCAACATGATTAAGATATGTTTGAAGGAGGTATAAGAAGATATAATCATGAAAGAACTACGTCAAGAGTTAAACATATTCTCATGAAAACATCTTTTAGATTGCACTATAATCCATATTTCTTTGGTATTTTTGTGGTAGAATTTACTCAATGAAATGTTTAAAGATATTAATAATATATTTAGGAATTTATTGGACTATATATATTGTTGATGTTATATAAGTATGTTTGTAGATGAGGTTCCATGTTAAATACGAGGTGTGTTCCATACTTGAAATTATTCATAAGTTTTAAATATTATATTTATAATAATCAGGATCAAATGTTAGTTAAACTATTATGTTTTGAATTTATGGTGTTATACGTAGAAATACCCTAATATAATAACAATTAAGAAAATATTGTTTTCTTTATAACACAGTTTTAACAAAAATTAACATTTTTTACCCCTTTACCACGATGTTGATATTTTCCCCAAAGTTGTTGTTCACAATATCCAAAATTAATTTAAACTCATTGATAAATTTGAAACATCTAATTATAAATATGTAACCAATTTTTAAAGGTTAAATATTTAGAAGTTGGTGAAATTAATTTTAATATAACTTTGTAAAGTGAAATAAATAATGTTTTTTAAAGAAATCATTTTTAAGCATAAAAATAATCATATTCCAAAAGAATATATAATGTATATTTCTATAGTATTAATTAAAATTTATTAATATATGTTATTTTATTTTACATTGATATTAAATAAAAAATATAATGGTTCTTTTATGTAATGTGAATTTTCAAAAACAAATGAATGTTTTATTAAAATTGGTTTTTTTGACATTTACACACAACAAATAACTATTACTGAAAAATACCAAAAATTCACCCTAAATACCAATGAATGTATAAATAAAATTTATTCATCTTAAAAGTGAAAAAATGAGAGTGTTCCTATTTTTTAAAGTCATATTTATTCAATTACAATATTATGATTATTTTTATAATTTAAATCAATATATATTTTCAAAAAATGTATGCATAGGATAATATTTTTATTTCTTGTGATTATAAGATAATTTTAGGAGGTCCTAGTAAATTTTATAATGTGTTATAAAATTAGTTATAATGTTAAATGTTTTTATTTTTCAAGTAAAAAATGATTTTAATTAAAAATTAATTTTCACATATTTGGAAAATTATTTTAATAAAATGGAGTTCATTTAGGGATTCTACATGTCGAATAAAAAATATAAAAAATATTTCAGATTTTACTAAAATACATGAATTTTTGGGGAACAATGAAATTTTATAATTTTTTAAATATACGAAATAAAGTAATTATGCATCATGATCGAGTCATGGATGATGTTAATGGTCATTACATCAAACTCACGTGGACTTATTACAATTTTGGTCACATGAATCAGCACTATTTTATTTCTTGATAAAAATCATAAACTGCTAAACAAAATATTGAGAAAACTCCCCTCTCTTCCACTATAAAATCCAATAATAACCACCTCTTATCCTTGAACCTCTCAAGCACTGTGACATGTTCAAATTCTGATCAAATACCTCCCTAATCCCCTATCCCATTTCCCAACGTTATTGGTATCCTAAAAAGACCAAAACCTCTTCCCTAAGGAGGTTCTCAAATGGTTGGAATCAAGAGGTAAAACCATATTCAATTTTCTTTCAAGTTATTTTCATGTTCCTTTACTTTTGTTTCTATTCTCACCTCATCTTATCCAAAAGTTATTATAAATCCAATACAGAACACATTATGGAATGTTGTTATGCTAATTCAATAATATTTCATCATCTCTCCTTTCCCCTAATTTTATACTAGAAATCGAAACACCATCTGAGATGTGTCAATTTATCTCATTCAAGGATGACGTGTTTTCGATTTATATTACTGTATTCAATTATAGTAAGAGAAAAAAATTATGTTTGAATTCTATTACTATGTTTGTAATATATCCAATTTAATGAACTGGAATAATTTTGTAAAAATGGTATTATTTTACAAAAAATGGATTTGTTCTGATAAAAACACACCAATTAGCCCAAACTATAATCCTTAATGTTTTATATAACGATTCATCCTCACACCAAATAACCAAATGAATTTTATAAAAATTTAATTTTATTGGATGTTTTCTAATAACATAAAACTTCAATTCAAAACAACCATCCTCATATTAAATGATTATCTGTACATGTATTTATATAAACTGATCATGAAAACCAAGGAAAAAAATGCTCTCAAACAATGAAATTGAACATCTTAACCCATCAAAAAGGCCATGACTGAACTTAGTAAGGTTTTAATAAATAAATGACATGTAGAATTGGATTTTTTTTATTAATTAATCAATCTAATTTGATTATCTTGGACACTATGGTCATGTTAGGAACACCATTGGACTTATGGTAAGGGATTCTACCAGAACATCCATTATTCGTTCTGGTTCGTCTATATTTATTTTTTTCCAAATGAAGTAATATTTTAAATTTATGTAAATCTTCTAAATTTTGTTCTTATTTTATAAAATCAGGTATCATGATCCCTTCATCTTTTTGTTTTGGGAATATACATATTTTTAAGTAGTTCCCTTTTCATTTGATCCTAATAAGTAAGGCAGTTTTAAGGGGAATATCCTGAATCCTTACCCACATTCTAGTGAGCTCTATAATCTTTTTTATCCCATCATTAATTTTATAAAATCACTAATTTTATTAAAAAAAAATCATTCTGCAGTTCTTGATTCATATATAATATTATCCCATTTTCTGTTTTAAGGATCTTTGATATTTTCCTTAAAATGTACAAAAATGTTTTAGTTATAATATTTCTTAAATAAACTATTTAAAATTTTATCAATTTAATTTAACATCAATGATAATGATATATTCATATAATACCATATCATTATCCATTACTGATCTAATTCTTTTTCTTTATGGAAATTTTTATGATACACCCATTTTTTATATTTTATAACATGATTATGATACGTAATTATTTCCATGGGCATCCCTTAGGTTTATGTATGATTGATTTAGTGTGATTCTATAGGCAGAATGAATATTCATGAAAATTTTATGATGGGTGCGCTTTGATAGTTCTCTAATTCTTGGGGAAATTTTTAATCTAATGAGATGTTATGTGTAATGGTCTTGGCAGTAGCCTTGAATCATGCTCCATGTGCAACGATCTTGGTTGTTAGCCACAAATCATGTTCTTATATGTGAAATGATCCTTGAATCATTCTAGAGTGAGGTTTTATGTTTCTTCCACATTACTGTGATTCCACTTTTATATGATCCCATGTTTTATATGTTATTGTTCTATATTATCAATCATGTTACATGCCTTTTTATATCACTATGTCCTTCCATCTAACACATGTGAGAGAGATTTATTCTTATATTTACTCGATTATTATTATTTTTATCTCACAATTATTTTATTGTTATCCCCAAGCTATCATATGTATATTTATGTGAATAATAGAAGTTAGGTTCTTAATATCGAGATTAAATAAAATTTTCTTTTTTGATGTTTAATAATGTACCTAGTCTTCAAAGACACTAGACATTACGATCATTAGCATTTATTTATATGTTCTATTATGATTAAAATCATGTAATGAGATGTTTAATAGGCTACGGTCTCTATATTTGGTGTCATAGGATGGTCTAGATATTTGGTGATTAGATGTAGAGAAATAAAATAACATCCTTTTTTAGAAGACAGTGTATAAGAAAAAATACCTTAAGTTTGGTTAGTATAGAGTTAGTGGTTTATCTAGAAAATACATCCATGTTTGGATATTATATGTGGATATGGTTATACAAAAGATTTACATATGAGTGACAACTCTGAAAAGGTGTTCCAATCCTAACTTAGGGTAATCTGGTACATGAGAACGGGTCTTACATCACACCTGGTTCGACACACATAGGGGATAATATTTAGTAAATTAATAAGCTCATTACAAACCATTGATAAGGGAATAAAAAAAGGATCCAATAATATTATATGTTAAGAAAAATATCAAGGATAACCTAGATTTAATCATAGGGAATCACATGTTAGGATATACTTTTCCATTACAAGTTTATCCATTTATGTTCAAAGTTTTCATTTATTCTTATTAGCTATGTATTGAAGCCCTCTAATTTCCCTTTAATTTTTTATTTAATGGTAGGAAATATAAGAACATGTGATAATAAACTATGTGATCAGGAATGTGATGATTTATTTAATGATATACCAAATATGATGGGAATGGGTGATCAATACCTAAAGATAGTACATGGGTAGTTAGACCAAGATATGAATTATAACTTGAATTATGTGGAACTCCCATATCCTCCAATGAAATAGTAGGTTTTCATCGAATCCTTCATGTGAAAAATGCCTCTTATTTTTTGTGGATCCTTTGATCCCTTCCTAAGGGAATAGTGCACTAATTCTATTGAAAAAATATTCTCTATACACCAGTGCTCCACATAAGATAATGTCATACTGGTGGTCTATCATTTTGATGGGGAAGTTGATCATTGGTGGACACTGACAAAGAATATGAAGTCCAGCACAAAAATGGATTCCATTTATAATGAGTAATTATAAAATTATTTATCAATAAATTTTTTTCTTGAACCCTCTGTCATAATATTGAATGAGACTTCCTCAGACCTAAGTAGAAGGAAGATGAGTCTATAGAGGAATATGAAGAAAAATTTACAAGGCATGCAAGAAACTCTTATTGATATTTCATAAACACAAAATGAAATGTGGATGACTTATTTATCATACAAAAAGATAAGACTATGAAAAAAAATATTGATTCATAACCTAGATAATTATAAGGAGATTGTTTGTTGTGCCCACAAAGTTAAAATGGAGATCAGAGGCTTTCAATGGTCTTGTGGGGCCAGTGAAAAAATTAGAAAATTGAATCTAATATGGGTGGTTGGGAATATAAATCCAATGAAGGATATAAGATCGAATATACCATGTGTAAAAATTGTGTGGAGAAGCATCCTCAGAAGTGTCTAAATGGAACCAATAATTTCATCAAATGTGGATGACTGGGGCATCTGGCTATGATCTCCTGAAGGAATTTAAAGAACTCCATTAATGTGGATGAATAAATGAGGGTTCATATCAGTGCTCAGTTAGTAGTAAAATTTTTCAGCTTCATGCAACATGGGAATTATGTGACAAATTTCCCTAATCTAAGGGTAATTGGTGGAAATCAATAAAAACATCCAAGGAAATGTGGAAGGGCTTATGCAATCACTACTACTGAGGTGGAGATGGAGAAATATGTGGTGAAAGGTACTGTAGTTATTCATATAAGAATAGTGAATATACCATTTGATTCTAAATCTATGCATTCTTGCATATCATGAATGTTTAGTATAACTATTCAATTACCATCTCAAAATTTGGAGGATGGTTTATCTGTGAGAAAAATTAATGGGGCAATTTTTTCATACAAGATTTATAACACCACCTTAGTATATTTTTGTGGACTGAACCTCCCAGAAAATCTTTTCATGCTTCCTCTGGTGGAGTTTGATGATATTTTGGGCATAGATTGGATATCTTTATAAAAATCAAACATTTACTATCTGGAAAGGGAGATCACTCTTCAAATCCTAAAGTATCGTGAAATCATGTACATGTGTAAGGAGTAAGATGAATCTGCTTCAAAATCTTCATCTCAAGTGTGGATAATGTTTCCTTTTAAAGAATCATATCTTGATCAAAAGATTAATACAACATAGATAATATTTCTCAAGGATATTTCCATCATGATGTATTAAACAGATGTATTCACTAAAGAATTTATTGGACTTCATCTTGATCGAGAGGTTGAGTTTTCAATTTAACTTACTCCTATATCTCACCTATATCAAAAAAACCTTGTATAATGGCCACTATATAGCTGGAAGAGATTATGAAGAAGTTTTTAGAGAATTTGGAGAATGGTTTTATACTCCCGAGTGCTTCACCATGGGGCATGCCAATACTATTCATTAAACAAATGATGTTTCAATGCACCTCTACATCAATTATCATGGTCATAATAAAATTGTGATAATTAAAAATTATCTCATGCCACTGATAGATGACTTTTTAAATCCTCATTGGTGGGAAAGTTTTTTCTCTAAGGTGGACCACTGGTCAGGATATCACTAATTAAAGGTGATGAAAGAAGATATTACCAAAACTATCTTCAAATGAGGTATGGACACTCTGAGTTCATAGTAATTCCCTTTGGACTCACTAAATCTTGAGAAATGTTCATGGAATTAATGAATAGTGTATTTATATATTTCCTTATAAAATTTGTTATAAGATTTCACAATGATCTTATGATATACTTCAAGAGAAAGGAGGAACATGAAGAGTATTTTAATACTATGTTGAAGACTTTTCAAAGGGATAAACATTATGAAAAGTGTAGTAAATGTGAGTTCTAAATGTAGGAAGTATCATTCTAGTGGAATTTTATCGCTACCAATGGAATATTTGTAGACCCTAATAAGACAATGGAAATCAAAGAGTGGCATAGGAAAACATTTTTAATAGGTATATATAGCTTTTTGGAGGGAAGGGAAAGCAGATTGCCAGACCCTTCCTTCTTTAAGTTGAAGGAGAGATAATGACCACCGAGACTCGCCTTCAATAGGTCCCGGAGTGGCAACTAGCACCATGGGTATAGAATCACACAAAAGGTGGAAGGCATTACCATTTTTATTTTAATAGGATAGAGAGATAAGATAGCAACCCTAACAACACCCAAGCAGAAAGTAAAGGTAAATCCAAAAGTAAACCACTCCTATATGCATGTTCAAAAGTAAGTGAAACGTCGTGCAGATATCGTCAGAGCTGGGACACATGGAATACATCGTGTATCCTCAGTAGAGGCAGTGGTAGCGCTAGCTGATAAGCCACTTCACTGACCCGCCGCAACACTTATAAGGGTACGATGAACCTGGGAGAAAGCTTACTTCGAATTTCGAACCTCCACTATCCACGTTGAGGGGAGACCTTCAAGGAAATGTGGTCCCCGACCTTGAATTCCAAGGGTCTCCTCCTATCATCGGCATATGAATTCTGCCGGTCCTGATCCACCTTCACCCTTTCTCATATAATCTAAACCTTCTCTATCATTCTCTGCACCACCTACGGGCCAAGAACACCCACTTCCCAAACCCCAGTCCAGCACACGGGTGAGCGACACGGCCTTACAAGAGTCTTCGGACTCTCAGACCGCATCCTTCTATGACCTCCTTCTCAAAGCATCGGCCACTACACTTGACTCCTTGATTGCCAGAAAGTGAGCTGATTTCCTCAGCTAGTCCACTACTACCCAGATGGAATCACACCCTACTTGAACCTTGGGTAGCCCTATGAAGAAATCCATCGAGATTTAGTCCCACGTCCACTCGGGGACATCTAAAGGTTACAAAAAACCACCCGGAACACGGTGTTCATCCTTCACCTGCTGACACACTAGGCACTTGGCCACAAACTCTGCCACTGCTCGCATTACTCTGGGCCCCCAAAACTATCTCCTCAGACCCTGGTACATCTTGGAAACTCATGGGTGTACCGCTAGGGGTGAGTTTTGGAACTCACTAAGAACCTTGCCATGCATCGCCTCTGGAAAAAACATCTTCCCTCGGAAGAGCATCCGATTCTGACCATCCTCCGTCCACCCTTCCGGAGCATCGCCCTGGTCAACTCGGTCATGCATCACTTCGCACTCTTGGTCTCCCCACTGGGACTCCTCCACTTGCCGCAACAGAGAAGACTGCATTGTCATCTGATATAGGCAACCTCTACCACTATACATCCTCACATCTGGGTGCGAGGAATCCAACTCCTCCATCGCCTACATTGCCGTAAGTTTAGGTTCCACTAGGAGAAGATATAACTCATGATTTTGTGATCCGTGAAGACCACAAAGTTTTCTCTAATGAAAGTCACCCTTCGGTCGTCCAAGTCTGAAAACACAACCCTTCCTCGGAAACAGTCAATGATGGAACATACAGAGAACAGCCAGTCAATTCCTAGGATGAGATCGTATGGCTGTATCTACAACAGAAGAAGTTCACTGACTAATTGATGTGTCCCTATCATCAGTCTGCATCCTCGACAAATATACAACAAGGGAGTAATGTGGCGGGTTCTCTTGTAGAATGGAACTAGAATCATTATCAATGATGAGAATTGAAAATGATTTAATCATCTTAGATTTATATTGGATTTCCATGTGAATCATCAATGGGGGACCATCATCAAACCTCTCTCAAATGATTTCTCATCCATCCCTCATTGATAAAATAAATTATTTTCAAAAATTATGTCGAAATTCATAAAAGGGTGGAAACTATTAGAAATCAGATATCATCTGAGATCATGATTGGTAAAGATAGAGTCATATGATTTGGATCATGATTATTTGTACCACCTTATCCAAAGATATATAATAGGATTGTAAATGAAACACATATTTTAACCTTCTCTATTATCCCAAGTAGGAAAAATATGAATCGAGTTCTCTTTGAAAATTATTAATGGGACAATATGAATAAGGATTTTACTGATTATACATCAAAGTTCTTGGTATATCAATAGGTGAAGGATAAAATGAAAATTTATAAGGGGGGGATGAAACCACTACCCATACCAACATGGTAGTGGGAAAACATCACGATGGGCTTTTTCATTGGACTTGCAAGGAAATCCATAGAAAACAATTCTATACGGGTCATTGAGGATCATATTACAAAGACATCTCACTTTACCAAAAATCAAGGGAAATAGTCATTAAATAAACATGCATGGATATATATAAAATTGGGGGAAAGACTACATGGATTAACACTATCTATTTTATCTGATGGAGTTATGTGATTCACCACGAAGTTATGGACTAGCCTCCAAATTTCTCTATGCACTAAACTAAACATCAGTATGGCCTATTAGAATCAATCTAACGGAGAATATGAAAAAACTTTTCAAAACAGTGGAACACATGTTGATAATGTGTTCTTTTTACTTGAATAGAATATGAGACCAACATCATCCTCTAGAAGAATTCTCTTATAACAATAGTTTCCACTCCAGTATTCTTATTGAAACATATGATTCCCTTTATGGGAAAAGGTGTAGAACACCAACATGGGGGGGATGAATTCAGTGTGTGTAAGCTGATAGGACATGAAATGGTTGATGAAATGGTTGATGAAATGGTGGATAAGGTGAAAACCATTCAATAATATATCAAGGAAGGCCAAAGTCAACAAAAAAGAGTTATGGAGACAATTTGTTACGAGGCCATGAGTTTATAGTTGGAGACATGGTATTCCTCCACATAACTCCATGGAGGAAGGTCATGAGATTGGGGATGAAAGTAATTCTAATTCACATGTACTTTATCCCCTTCTTGATCATTTATGGTGTTCGATTTGTGGCCTATCGACTAGAACATCCGCCTACCATGTATAATGTACATGATGCATTTCATGTATCCCTCTTAAAGAAGTACAAACCATATCCTTCACATATACTATCCTCAAAGGTGGTATAGTTGGATAATGATCTTTCCTATTAGGGAATCCAGTGAAGATATTATATCATAGGGATAATGTTATATGTAACAAGACTAATCACCCAGTCAAAGCTTTATGACGGGACCATAAGTACGAAGAGGCATCATGAGAATTAGAGGAAGTGATGAAGGAAAACTACCCAAACATTTTTTCATAGAATCTAAAATGAAATTTTGAGGGAGTAATTTCAAAAGGGGATGAATGAAATGATATATGGATTTATCAATTGAATTCACTCCTTTTAGTTTTTTCATATAGTATAATCACATAAAATCAGAACATAATGACACATCATGGTTTAATGGACTACTTAATACCATGTGACACTCTAAATATAGTTTTTCAACTTCTGTAATTTGAATTTCAGAAATCTTACATACATAGTTGTGATTAGTAAGATGTTTGGATTCTGATAGGACAAACATAATTTTATGTGAATAGTAACATAACCTTTTGAATAGTAATGATACCCTTTTGAATAGTAAATGAATCTTATGGAAATTAATTTTCCCATGTCAATTATAACCTTATCAATGATTGTATAAATAAAATTTATCCATTTTATAGGTGATAATATGATAGTACATGTATTTTTGGTAAGTCATAAATATTTAGTTACAAATGTATGATTAATTTAATAATTTAATTGAAAATGTATTTTCATAAAATATATTCATAATAATATATTTTGATGTATAGTCATTATAATATAATTTTATGAGATGTTAGTTAATTTTTTCAAGTTTTATAAAATGAGTTGCGATTTTAAAATTTGAAATTTTCAACTAAATTATGATTTTAATTAAAAATTAAAATTCTTATATATAGAATTATTTTTAGTAAAATGGAGTTAATTTTTTGATTCTACATGTAAAAACATGGTTATGGTGAAGTTTTGGTATTTTTCTGAAATAGATTAATTTTTGGCGAATACTGAAATTTGATAATTTACGAAATATGTTATATAAATGAATTTATGCACCATGCTTGAGTCATTGAAGATTTAAAGCACCATTGATTCAATTTCAAATTATCGTGTTACTATTTTTGGTCATAATAATAATCAATATTTCTTTTCTTGAGAAAAATGTAATACTAATGAATTAAATATTGAGAAAACTCCCCTCTCATCCACAATAAAAACCACCCCTCAACACCTTTTATCCTCACAACTCTCAAGCCTTGTTCCTTATTCATATTAAACTAAAATACCTCCCTAAGACCTTCTCCCACTACCAGGATTTCTTTGTCTCATCAAACAGACAAAACCTCCTCCCTAAGGAGGTTCTCAATAGGAAGGAATTAAGAGATAAAACCCTTTTCTGTTTTCATTCAATTTATTTTCAAGTTCCATTAATATTTTTTCTACCCTTGCATCCCCTCATCCAAATGGAATGAAAAATACAATAACATACAGATAAAAGAACATTTTTATGATAATTGAATAATTATTATCATCTCTCTTTGATCCACCTTTTATACTAGAAATGGGAACACCATCCCAGATGTGTTAATTTATCCCATTCAAAGTTGGCGGGGTTTCAATTTATATTTACATCTTCAGTAGGGGTAGTGAATCAATTTTTATGGTTAAAATAATTTACTTTGTATGTAATATATCCGAGGTAAATTTCTGGAATCATTTTTTACAAATTTTATTATTTTATAAAACCAAATGATTACGTTGTGATAAAATTTGCAAAATAACCCTAACAGTTAACAATAATGTTTTATATAATGATTCATCCTCGCGTAAAAAACCATATGAATTTTATAACGACATAATCTTCTTAATGTTATATAATAACATATAAATTCAATTTTGGATGACCATTCTCATCTTACATGATTATCTGTACATGTATATAATTAAACCGATCATGAAAAAAAATTAAACAAAACGCTACCGAACAATGAAATTGAACCACTTAACAAATCAAAAAGGAAAATTATGAACATAATAAGGATATAATAAATTAATTACAATTATAATTGTTCCATGATTTATTAATTAATGAATATAATTTGATTATCCAAGACATTGAGATCAATTGAAGAACACCTTCAGACTTAAGGAAATGGATTCTACATTAACCTCAATTATTCCTTTGGGTTTCCCTATCGTTCTCTTTACCCAAGGGAATTTATATATTATTTTTATGTAAATTATATAAATTCTGGTAATAATTTCCATAGTCATGTATCATGACAAATTAATCTTTAACTTTTAGAGATATACATATTTTTAAGTGGATACTTTTTCAATTCTTCCCGATAAGCAAGCCCATTTTAATGTCAACATCCCAAATTCATACCCAATTTCATGTTCACTCTATAATCTTATGTAAGCCTCAATTAATTTTCAAAAAGAATAAGTTTTATTAATAAAACATTTTTGGTTCACTTGTGTATTTATATGAAGGATTATTCCCTTTTCTTTTTTAAATGATCTTTGATATTTTTTGTGAGACCCACAAAACAATTTTAATTATAATGATTATAAAATAATATTTTTTACATGTTATCTCATATATTTTGAATCACATATATTGATATATTATTATTATATATTATTATATTCCATTCATAATATAATTCCTTTTCTTCATGGGCGCTTTTTTGATTCGCCCATTTGTTACACTTTATAACGTGATTATGATACCTAATTCTTTCCATGGGTAACCATTATATTTATGTATGATTGATAATGTATGATTATATATTTGGAATTCATATTATTGAACATGTGATGATGAGTGCACCAATATAGTGCTCCAATGAATTGGGTAATGTTTAGTATCATGAAACATTATATGCAATGGTCTTGGCAGTTAGCCTTGACTCATGCTCTATGTGAAACGATCTTGGTGGCTAGCCTCGACTATAACGCACCGACTCATCTAGAATAGAGTCAGTGCATTACATGTTATATTAGAGTGGTTAGAGGGAATCAAATCTTGAAGGACCAAGTATTTAAGTAGTCTTGAAGAAACTAGATGCATACATGTAACTCATATTATATTGGAAAAAGTTACAAAATACAACACATAACAAAATTTAATAGACTACATCCATGAGATCTAAATAAATGATCTCCTCTTCATAACCTATTGAAGGGAAACAAAATAAAGGGGTGGGATCAAATGCTTAGTAAGGGTTACAACAAGCAGAATTATTAATAAATAATAACTGAATCATAAACAATTTTCCGTAGTCAATATGGCATGGTGAATAAATTAAAAAGAGACACCATTAATAAACTAAAAATGAAACTACAACCATAGGTTTTGTCGTAGTGAAAATCTCATAGATATTAATTATTGAAAATGAATAAAAAGAATGATTATTAATTGGACGTCATGTATCTGGAACATGATTCCACAATACCATTTAAATGGTTTAAGTCTATGTGTAGAAACCTGTCTGATTTTTTGAAACAAACTCGAAGGGTTTGTCGCTAACTGATTTGTCTCATGAGACCTGTCGATGCATCAAGGGGCTATAGAGGTTCCCACCAACTACTACATATCCAAATAATTCATTTTACGTAGATTTAATTACATCCAAATATCCATATATATTTGAGGATACGGATTCATCAAAAGATGTTGACATAAATAAATATACTTTTAAATGATACCACTGAAAAATTCTTTAGGAAATAATCCATAAGCATTCCCAAGTGTCACATAACTCCTTGAAACATTCAAACAATAATCCTTTATAATATCATGAGAACCAGTAGAATCTATATATAAAATAACAAATGGATGTACATGCACCACAAGAATGAAATAAGTGGTGAAAAAGGCATATATCTCAAAAAGTTAATGTGTGGGGGAAAACCTATTTTACTTTGGAAAGAAGAGTTCATTTGTTAAATCCTTTGAATTTTCCATAAATAGGTTTTTAAACATGTATATGCTAGAAAAGAAAAGGTAAGGAAATTTATATGACATTTGTGGCATAAATTATTTCCTACTGAAGTGAAATCATGTAAAAAAGTGATTTGAAAGAAGATTTATAATTAAAACATTTTAGGGCGGTTTATGGAATTTATTAAAGATATTTTAAAGTGAAAAGGAATGTTTTCTTTCATAAAACTAGAAACAATAAAAAATATAATTTTCATGTTAAAATGGGTAATTTAAAAATGATAAAACTGGCTTAAAAAAGATTATAGAGTGAACATCAAAATAGGTAATAATTTTAGAAGTTCCTTGAATCAACCTTGCATTTCAGAAGAATTTTTGAAATATTTTTTCAAAATATGAAATTCCCCACAAAATAAAGAAGGATTATGATTGGTAAACATATATAGGAAATTCAAACAGAATTTATGAGGTGTAAATAATAATAAATAAGAATTACATTGAGTTGAATAGAGAATAAGAGCAACCTGAATGAAATGGAGGTTCAGGTAGAAAATACTTACTACTTTTTAATCCACTAAACCCTATTCACCAAAATAAATAATAATAAAATGATATATTCAATATCATGAAAATATAAAGATTCCTAGTATTACAAATAAATGATCAGTATACATACACCTTACAATAGTAATAGTAGTGAATACGGCATATCTCACAAATATGGAAGTCGGATAAAGAAACCCTTACCAAGAACGTATCATTAGATTGAGGACAAATCAACGAAAAAAAATATGTGAAAAGAATAAACAAACACAATAAAAGTTTATAAATATAATAAAACATTGATAGGACATTCACACATATTGTAGTAAAATAATAAACCAATTACATTGATGTTTAACTCAACGAATGGAAATTGAGTTAAGATATCCCTTACCTTAAGCTCGAAGGTGTTATAGATTGTTCTTAATGACCAGAATAATAAAATTTACCATCATTAAAAAATAATTAAAGAACCTCATAAACATGTAATTTATATGGTTTAAACTTATTAGGTTCATTAATGACCTTTTTGAGGGGTTTTAGGAGATTCATTTTTATTGTTTTGGAAGCATTTTCTCCCATGGTTTTCATGATCTGTTGACTTGTATTTTTGAATGGAAGTTCATTTTAAATGTGGTTAAACATACAGAATTGTTAATATATATTATTAGTGACATTAAGTAGATATAAATGAACATATAATGATATTGTGTTATATACTTGAGGATGATTAATTAGTTAAAAGTTATTGAAAAATGCTTGGATTAACATTTCCCATTTTGTGCATAATGAACTTGTTTTGTATTATTATTTTTTATCAATAGTCTGTAATGATTCCAGAATACTGAATAAGGTAAAATAAATATATTAATATATATTTAATCCATTAAAAAAATTCATGACCATTCTGGAGGATACAAATGAAAATTGAAAACTCGCCTTCCTTGAGTGTGATAATTTAACATATCTCGGACAGTGTTTGGATGTATAGTATAAAAGAAGGGGAAAAGAGGGATGGTGAGGAAATATTACATTAGAATAATAAAATTCCATTTCATGTAAGGTACTTTAATTTTCATATAATTTTTATGAGGGGATATGAAAAAATTATTAGAAATGAACTCAAAATAGAACAAAAAAATGAGAAATCTCCTAGAGAAATTCTACAACCTAATGGCGTCACATAAAATTTCATAAAATAGATTGATGAGAGAAAGGGGGTATCTAATCACTATTATATTATATGTGCAGTAATGGGGATATGGAATGAAATATCTCAACAATAGCTATAGGAAATTAAAAAGAATAAGATAAAATGATATAAAAGAAAGAATACAGAAGAGGATGTTTACCTCTTGATCTCTTCTCCTCGAAATCGTTCTTATAGCCTTTGGTTTTGGCCTTTTGATCATACCAGTAGATCTAGGACGTGGGTAAGAGTCTGTGGAGGAGTATTGGGTAGAACATAGGTAAGGATAAAGTCTTTATAGGTGTGAGATGAAGAGAGGAATGAGGGTGGTATTTATAGTGGAGGAGAGGAGGTATTTTTTATTATTTTAATCATTATTATAAATTCATTACTCATTATTATTATTATTATTAATTCATGTGACCCCAAATAGTAATAATGGAATATTTGTTCTAACCATGGGGTATTAATTCACTTATGATGTCATAAATAGTGTTTTATACTAATAATTTGTATATACGGTATTTTACCATATTTCACTATTCATCAAAAATTCATGAATTTCAGAAAAATTCAAAAAACTCACCCTAACCATTTCTCGATATGTAGAATTAAAAGATGAACTCCATTATTCAAGAATAATTTTTTAAATATTATGAATTTAATTTTTAAATAAAATCATTCTTAATTTGAAAAATAACGATGTTAAAGGTATAATTAGATTCATATCTAATTGAAAATTTAATTAATATCTCATCATATTATTACCTTAAGAAAATAAAATAATATTAATTTTATATTATTCATATAGTTCATATTACTATTCATCTCAGTATGTTCCTATTCATAAAAAATTCAAGTTGGTTCTATGAGACTCCAAATGACTTACCAATCACAACTCTAGATGGCCATTTTTCAAAATTCAAAACATTGTAGAGGAAAAGTTGTACCTAACGACTAGATTATGAAATGTGTTTTTTTAGGGAATCGCTGTTTCATGCATTCTAAATTAATTCTATTTGTAAATTCTTGGGATATTAAATTATTCCCTCCATAAAAAAATTTAGTCGAAAAAATTTGAAATTGAACTTCATAGTTAATGGTTGATACTTGAAAATTACCTTATGAGAAACCCACATCAAGAATACGGTTAAAATATACTCTTAATAAGAGGAAGCGAAAATGCATCCATTACTACAAAACAATGAATTCTAATTGGACAACCTAGTCATGGAAGAATAATCAAACCTTCATGTAGTAACATTAATCTCTAAAATCCCCATACAATGATCAAATTAAACCATTTTGTAAATGGTTAGAAATTTACAAATAAAATTACTCAACACATTATAATAAAGTTATATAAATTTCAATGATGAAATTATCATTAACCCATAATCAATAAGAAGAATATGTAAAATTCACATTCCAAACATGTCAATAACATCATCATGTATCCTCTTGAAATATGGAAATACCTTGAATTACCGTAAAAGCCAAATTGGAAACCCACATTCTTCTATATTCCTTAAGTACGATACATGTTATTGGATATATTCCTTAAATCCAAAAGTGTTGTAAACTCCATAGATGATAGCATATACCACTTCTCAGCAAGTCAAAAATGAGTTCCAAGGTATTCAGTGTTTATCAGAATCAATCATTTCATCATCATTATCTCAACATCATATATATATATATATAATAAGGGTTGTCATCCCTTCAATAATATTTTTTTAAACAAGTTTAACATTCTTCTGAATCACTTTTCCTTTGTACCATTCATCATATGACAAAAAATCCTTAGTGAAAGAGTATTGCAGTACAATCCTTATATATATCATAATTCTTATAACCAGTACATTACTGAAAAAATATTTAAATGTCATGATTTATTAAAAGGCATATTAATCCTTCTAATTGATATGCGGTAGCATCATAACTTTATCATTATCCAAAACCAACATTTTGGGTATATTGCTTTGACGATTGGGACATTGAATTTCATAGTGTATCATCTCTTTGCAGTTGAATCATTGTATATTGGAAACCATTTTTTAACCATTGAAATCATGAACTTGGTGTCCTTTTTCTCCACGCATATAAAAACTCACATTCCCTTCACGCAATTACCATGGTGATCCTTTCCACAATTTTCACATGTAGGAAAATGTTTCATTCCCTTCCCCCCTTTATCCCAGTATTTCTCTGCCATCCTCTCATTATTTTTCTTCAAATCAAATCCATAGGACTAAGAGAAATCTTTACATACCTTGTTAACACATTATATTATTTTCTCATATGATGAGGATACTTGGGAGACAATCTTCTTTTGAAAACATGGCTTAAGACAATTAGAGATATAATCCTTCAAACGCTTTGCATCACGTGCATTAATGATGTTTTTATTCCATCTACTATGCACCATTTCTAATCAATTTCCATATTAAAAATTAGCTCATAAAATTATGAACACTCTATAACTCTAAACATGGTATAACAAATTGCATAAATTTAAGCATCGAAAATCCTATAACCATATACTTTGGTCTATTCGGGGGCATAAAATCCTTCATAATGGTGGGTAAATAAATTTGAATTATCCCAAAAATATCACCCGGGAGTTCCAAACCAAGACTTCAGAAACGCCCATTTTCGTGTTCCATGATACCTTGGGTCACACCCAAAACTCCTTGTCAGAGTTTTCAGTCCTAGTTACATTAGCGTTAGATCCACCTCTACTTTTTTGTATCCTGCCAAGGATGTATTTTCTAGAAATATCCACATAATCTATTCAATACCAGAATTAAAATATATTCTTATTTAATTATCCTCATAGAACATCTTTAGGCATTGTTCCCAAACCTATGTTTTCTAAATCAAGTTCCCATGGTTTTACTAAACTTCCTCTAATACCAACTATAATGCCCTGACCCCTATAGACTGGATCCGGTGCATTACTTGTTATATTGGCATGGTTAGAAGAAATAAAATCATGAAGTACTGAGTAGTTTTTTAGTCTTGAAGAAACTAGATACAAAGATGTAACTCATATTACATTGGGAGAGGTAACAAAATACAACACCTAACAAAATCTAATAGACTGCATCCCTGAGAACACAATAAATTTTCTCCTATTCTTAACCTATTTAAGGTAAAAAAAATTAAAGGGGTGAGATCAAATGCTCAGTAAGGGTTACAAATAGTGGAAGCATGAATCAATAATAACTTAATCATAAACAATTAGTCATAGTAAATATGGCATGGTGAAAAAATAAAAAACACGTGCCTTTAATAAACTAAGAATAAAACTACAACCATAGGTTTTGTCATAGTGAAAAACTCAAAGATAGTTATAACTAAAATTGAATAAAAATAATTCTTATTAAATGGATGTCATGTATCGAGCACATGATACCACAATTACATTTAAATGGTTTATGTTTGTGGGTAGAAACCCGTCTGAGTTTTGGAAACAAACTCTAAGGGTTTATCGCTAAATGATTTGTCTCGTGAGACTTGTCGATGCATTGAGGGGCTATAGCATTCCCCACCTTCCATTGCATGTCCAAAAAATTATTTATAAATAGATTTAATTCCTTTTCAATATCCATATATATTTGAGGATACAGATTCATCAAAGGATTTTGACATAAATAAAGATACTTTTAAATGAGACCATTGAAAAATTCTTGAAGAAATAATCCTTAATCATTCCAAAGGGTCACATACCACCTTGAACAATTCAAATCATAATCCATTAGAATATCACGAGAATTATGAATATCTTTGTATAATATACAAAATGTCAGTACATACACCACAAGAAATAAATAAGTGGTGAACAAGGCATATATCTAAAAAAGTTAAAATCCATTTTACTTTGGAAAGAATAGTTCTTCTGGTAAATCATTTGTATTTTCCATAAATATGGTTAGAAACATGTATATCCCAGAAACGAAATGGTATGTAAATTGAGATTACATTTTAGGCATAAATGATTTCCTACTAAAGTGAAATCATGTAAAAAGTGATTTTAAAGAATCTTTAGATTTAAAACATTTTTTGGTTGTTTAAGGAATTTATTAAAAAGATTTAAAAGTTCATAGGTGGGTTTTATTTCATAAAAACATAGATGATACAAAATTGAATTTTCATGTTAAAATGTTTGATTTAAAAAGACAAACGTGGCTTAAAATAGATTATAGAGTGAACATAAAAATTGGTAAGAATTTTAGAAGTTCCTCGAATCAAGCATGCATTTCAGAATAATTATTGAATGATTATTTTAAAATATCTGACTTACCACAAAATAAAGAAGTATTATGATTGATAGATATATATAGGACATTCACACATAATTAATTATGAGTAAAAAATAATAAATAATAATTTTATGGAGGTGAATAGATAATTAGAGCAACCAGAATGAAAATGGAGGTTCGGGTTGAAAATACTTATTACCTTGTAATCGATTGAACCCTATTCCCCAAAATTAATTTTAATAATATGATAAATTTAATAACATGAAAATAATTAGATTCATTTTATTAAACATAAATTGGATGTATACATATATATTACACAAGTAATAGTAGTTAATAGAGAATATCTCACAAAGATGAAAGTGGGATGAATGAACCCTTACCAAGAACGTATCATTAGATTGAGGAAAAATCAATGAAAAAATTATGTGTGACAAAACTAAACCCACAAAATAAACTTGGATATATAGAATAAAACAATCATAGTCTATTTTCACATATTCTAGTAAAATAAAAAACTAATGACATTGATTTTTAACTCAACGAATGGAAATTGAGTTATGTTATCCCTTACGTTAAGCTCGAAGGTGTTCTTGATCATTATTAATGACCTGAATAATAAAATTTATCTTCATTAAGTAATAATTTCATAACCTCATAAACATGAAATTTATATTTCATAACCTTATTTTGTTCATTCATGACCATTTTGATTGGTTTTTTGAGATTTAATTTTATTGTTTTGGAAGCATTTTCTCCCTTGGTTTTCATGATCCGTTTACTTGTATTTTTGAATGGAAGTTCTTTTTAAATGTGGTTAAACGTCCAGAATTGTTAATATATATTATTAGTGACATTAAAGAGATATAAATGATCTTATAATGATTTTGGTTTATATATTTTAGGATGATTCCTTATATAAAAGTTGTTGATAAATGCGTAGACTAACATATTCTATTTTGTCCATAATGAACTTGTTTGGTATTATTATTTTGTATTATGAGTGTGTAGGGATTCCAGAATATTGAATAAGGTAAAATAAATATATTAAGATATGTTTCAATCATTAAAAAGGTTTCCTTACAAGTATTTAGGATATTAATGCAAATTGAAAACTCATCTTCCTTGAGTGTGATAATTTAACACATCTCGGACTGTGTTTGCATTTATTGTATAAAAGGAGGGGGAAAGAGAGATGATGATGAAATATTCCATTAGTATAATAAAATTACAGTTCATGTATGGTACTGGAATTAATATATAATTTGGATTAGGGGAGATGAGTAAAGAAGTAGAAAAGAACTCAAAATAGAAGGAAAAATTGCGCGATCTCTCACGAAAATTCAGCAGCCTAATGACGTCACATAAAATTTCATAAAATAGTTTGATGAGGGAAACGGGGTATCTCATCCCTATTAAATAATATGGTTAGTAATTGGGTTATGGAAGGAAATATCACAACATATGGGGAATGAAATTACAAATAATAACATAAAATTAAAGAAAATAAAGAAAATCAAATAGGATGTTTACCTCTTGATCACCTCATTGAGATCCTTCTTAAGGACATTGGTTTTGGATTTTGATGAGACCAGTAGCTCTAGGACGTGGGGAAGACTCTTCGGAGGAGTATTGGGAATAACTTAGGTAAGTCTCAAGGCTTTATAGGTGTGTTAGGATGATTGGAATGAGTGTGGTATTTATAGTGGAGGAGAGGAGGTATTTTTCATTATTTTAATAATTATTATAAAAATTTTGCTCATGAAAATGAATAATCGTAATTCATGTGACCCAAATTAGTAATAATGGCATGTGATTTCAAACCAAGTGGTATTACATCCCTTATGATATCATAAATATTGTATTATACTGATAATATGTATATACTTTATTTTACCGTATTTCACTATTTCTAAAAAATTTAATAATTTCATAAAAATACAAAAATTTCACCCGCACCATTTTTCAACATGAAGAATTAAAAAATAAAAAACCCTTATCAAAAATATGTTTCTAAATATTATTAATTCAATTTTGGATTAAAATCATTGTTAATTCAAAAAATAACAATGTTAAATGTATAATTAGTTTTATATCTTATGGAAAATTTAATTAAGATCTCATAATCTTATTACCTTAAGAAAATAAAATAACATTATTTTTTACTATTCATGTTAATATTCATAAGAGTATGTTAATATTCAAAAAAATCAGCCTGGTTCTATCAGACTCCAAATTACTTACCGATCAAAACTTTAGATGACCATTTTTTGAAATTCAAAATATAGTAGAGGCAAAGTTGTGCACAACCACTAGATTATAAAATGTGTTTTTTGTAGGGACTCAGTGTTTCATTCATTCGAAATTAAATTTATTTGTAAATTCTTGGGGTATTACATCGACATGTGCTACTCTATATGCAATGACCCTTGAGTCATGATAATTTCATCTTTTATGTTACATCCACAATACAATGATTCCATGTTTATATGATCCCATGCTTTTTATGTTATGATTCTAGATGCTCAATCTTGTTCCATGACTTTTATATCATTAGGTCATGCCTTTAAACCCATGTGGTAAAGTTTTATTCTTAGGTTTATCCCCTTAGTAGGATTTTTAGCTCATCCCTTTTTTGGTGTTATCCCCAGGTCATCCTATGTACATGTACGAGAACAATGGTAGTTAAGAGATCAACATGAAGATTAAATAAAAGTTTTTTTTATGATATTTAATTACATGACTTTTATTTTATTGTTTAATTATCATGAAAATCATGTAATGAGATGTGTAAAAGGAAAGGGTCACTATATTATAAATAAAAACTCACGTTAAAAAAATGTTATATGAATATATATACCAGATCATGGGTATATATGATTTTTAAATTTTCATAAGGTATAACCAATTTTATACCCATCAGATGGTTGAACTTTCTATCCTCTGAAGCCCTCCCCTATATATGTTGGTAGTAGTGCACATCCACATGCACAAATTTCTATAAATACATCTTCATAATTATATAATACCTTAATCCTGATGATTGTGATGTATACTATATTCATATCTTCAGAATTCATCGATCACACAGGATTGGAAGAATAATGATTAAAATGGAATTTTCTATGAGATTTAAAATAAAAAACCTACAATAGTAGTTATTAAAAGAAACACTCAAAGAGAAAACCATTAAACATATTTGAAGAACCCAAAAAATAAATAATAATGATAAAAAATGAACAACATCAATTATATTGAATGATAATGATTTTCATTCATGGACTTTTGATTCTTGATGTTTAACTATTTGTATATTCATTTTTATAACAAAATCCAATGGTCAGATTCTAAAAAATAAAAAAATTGTACTAGTATCATAAAAATCATTATATATTGATGAAATCATCATGTGTCTTCATCTTCTGATGAATTAAATCATAATGACTACAATGCTTATCAATACAATAATTGTAAAATGTAATGAAGCATCGGTCATTGGATTATCATAAAATTATTTTAGTTTCTTGTATTTCACTATCAAGAAACTCATTCTACACAAAAAAAAACTTAATAACAAACTCAATCTTTATCATTTTCATATAAGGTGTATTTTAATTTTTAAATAAATAATGTAATTTATTTTTTAACTACACAATCTCCCTATTTTGGAACAATTGAATACATGTATGAATATTAAAAAAAAGAACTAAAAATAAATATAATCCTCTATGAAATATCCATGATAATGTATTAATCCCCATTAGTTTTGAATAAAAATGAATCAAACATCAATATAATTAATAAATACTCACACATGAAATAATATTGATAAAAAAACCATAACGGGTGAATAATCAATGTAAACCACAATCAATATAATTTTTTTAAAATTATCACTCTTAGTGATTTTAAAAAATAAATATAGAAATATAAATATAATCATAAATAATAAATTTAATTCTATTTGATAATTGGCTATTCAAATGTTTTTATTAATTATAAAACTTCATAAAATCTTCATATCATTAAGAAAAATTATTTTTGTATAGTTGATGTAGTAAAATATTTCTACATCAATTCCATCCTGACCATGTTTCCTTATATGAAAAGATATTTTAATAAATTTATTTCAACATTTACATCACTTTATCCACATGTCTCAAGGATATTATAAAAATATTCATATAATGGAATACATTATTCAGAATCATCAAACATTTATCTTTACCTTTTATACTAATGAATAGACATATTTCTTCAATTATATCAAATGATACTGAAACATTGGAGTGTAAAATATTTAATATTCATTAATTTTTTTCGGAGATGCATTAGTTAAAAATTTATAAATATATTTGTGATGACAACATTTCAATATAAAATTTTTAGATATCAAAAACTGATGTCGAAAATACTTTCATCATCCAGTCCTTATATAAGAATATATGATTTCTACTATCCAAGAAGCCATTATTTATTGTACGAGTTCTTCTCAATGATTTCCACCATAAAAAACCAAGATTAATATATATCATAATTAAATGATATTTTGATGAATATGTGTTACATTAAAAACACACATGACTGATGACCCTAATAATTTAGTGTCTTCAAAAACATAGAACTCAATTTATATGTTTGGTGAAATATCTTCATTTTTTCCACAAAAATAATTCCATTTAGTATTCATCATAAAAATATCCTACATAAAAAAATCATCATAACAACGAGAAAGGAAAAATAATAAAGGCTACTCTCAAATGATTAGTAAGGGTAATTAAGGGAGATATGTAAGCATCACATGATAATAGGGGTATGATAATTGTATTAGAGTATTTTAAAGGCATTACCTTCATATAAAATATCAAAATAATAAATCATGGTATAAGGATTGGAATTTCATAATACATGAATCATAAAGAAATAAAATAGCATGATCTTTGAGAGAATAATATTTTCATAAGGCTTGGAATTTTTGGAATACACATAATGATATAAAATAATTTTCATATTCTTAAAGGAATCGCTTCCAAGGACATAACAGTAGAAAAATTCCTTTACTATACTGAGATCACACCTCATTCCAGACTCGTCTTAATCTATCAGGTTCACTTCCCATTCCACCCATGTCTTGATGTACTAGGTTCACTCCCCAATCCATCCATGTCATACTATACATAATTGAATCCACATTCCATACTTACCTATCTCATGAGATATATAAATCAGCCAATTGAGTAGTAATGTTTCCAATGAAAGTATAAATAACATTTATCTACCTTATACATGACAATATTATAGTGTTGGTATTTTAAGTAAGTCATAATTAATTAATTTAAATTTTATGACTAATTATTAATTTAAATTAAAATTTGTTTTCATAAAATTTATATATAAGATATTTTTTTGAAGTATTTTTATTAGAAGATAATTTTATGATACCTGAGTAAAATTTTCAATGTTTTTAAAATCAACAAACATTTTTAAATTTGTATTTTTGAAGTAAATTATGATTTTAGTTAGAAATTAAATTTATAATATTTATAAAATTATATTCATAAATTGGAGTTAATTTTTATAATAAATATGTTTAAAAATCAATAAGGTAATTTTTTGGTGTTTTTCTGAAATACATGAATTTTTGGAGTATAGTAACAATTGATAATTTAAAAAATATGCTAAATAAATGAATTTATGTGTCATTCTTGAGTCATGGATGATGTAAATGGAAAACATTTGAAACTCAGATTCACTTATTACTGTTTTTTTTCACATAAATCTTCATTTTTTCTTCTCCTGAGAAAAATGATAAACCAATGAACTAATTATTGAGAAAACTCCCTTCTCCCCACTATAAAAACAACAACAAACCACCTCTTATTATCACAACTATCAAGACTTGTGACATGAAAAAATTATACACAAATAACTCTCTAAGACCATATCCCACATCCCATAGTATGTTTTTAATAAAAATACCAAAACACCATCCCTTTGGAGGTTCTCAAGCGGAAGGAATCAAGAGGATAAACCCTATTTCGTTTTCTTTAAATTTCTTTTCAAGTTCCTTTACATTCTTTTCTATCCTCAACTCCCCTAGTCAAAAATATATGAAAACTCCCATACTATACACATATTAAATTTTGTTATTATAATGGAATAATTCTTTATCATCTCTACTTTAACCTCCTTTTACACTAGAAATGGAAACACCATTTCAGACGTGTTAATTTACTATATTCTAGGACGACATGAATTATATTTATATTTCCATCTTGGATTCTGGTCATGAAATAATTTTTATAGTTTAAATATATTATTATGTGTGTAATATATACAATATAATGTTATAATATAATTTTTTAACATTTTACTATTTAATACAAAAAATGTGTTCGTTGTGATAAAAAGCCACCAGTTAACCCAAACAATTATTATTAAAAAAAATTATTGATTTATATTTACTCCCAATAAAATAATGAATTATATATAAATTTTATCTTATGGATGTTCTCTAATAACATATATCATAAATTCTAGACCTCCAACCCCATCTTTCATGATTATCCATACATATATTTAAGATAACCAATCATGAAAACCAATGAATCAAACTCTCACAATTAATGATATTTATCCTCTTAACCTATAAAAAGGTTATTAATGAATATAAAAAGGTTATAAAAAATAATTTAAATATAGAAGAGGTTCTGTAAATATTAATTAATGAATCCAATTTGATTATCCAGGACATGATGGTCAAGTTAATAACACCTTCATACTTATGGTAAGCGATTCTACCAGAGCCTCCATTATTCCTTTGGGTTGATCTATCATTATTTTTACCAAAATGAAGTTATATATTCTTTTTATTTACATATCATAAATTCATTTAAAATTTTCTAAATTCATGTATCAAGATCCATTCATCTTTCTCTTTTGTGGATATACATATTTTTAAGTGGTTCCCTTCTCAATTATTCCCGATAAGCAAGCCTGTTTTAAAGGGAACATCCTATATTCATACCCAATTTCATGTGAAATATATAATATATTTTAAGCCACCATTATTTTTATAAAATAAAAAAAATTATTAATAAAAGCTACTTGGTTCGTTTCTGGATTTATATAAAATATTATTCAATTTCGTATTATAAATGGTCTTTGATATTTTCTGTAGACTACACTTAAATATTTTAATTATAATATTTCTTGAATACTTTTTTTACATATTATCACATAAAATTGAAACCACTTATCATGATATATCCCTATTATACCTTATTATTTTCCATGAATGATCTAATTCCTTTCCTTTATAGACACTTTTATGATATAGCAATTTTTTATTCATTGTAATATGATTATGATACCGAATTCATTATGTGGGTAACCCTTTTGTTTACATATGATTTATTATGTATGAGTGTTTATGTAGAAAGTATATTCCTTAACATGTTATGATGGTTGAACCCAGATAGTGATCCAATTCATTGGATAATTATAAGTCTCATGATACGTTATGTGCAATGGTCGTTGAAGTAATTTTTAACTCATGCTCCTTGTGAAACAATCTTGGTTGTTAGCCTCGACTCATGCTCCCCTATGTGAAATGAGCATTGACACTTTCTACTGTCATTTTTTATGTTTCTTCCACATTACTATTATTCCATGTTTATATGATCCCATGTTTTATTGGATATTTTTCTACATGATCAATCTTATTACACGCCTTTTTATATCATTATCCCATTCCTTCTAACCCATCTGATAAAGACGTATTCTTATGTTTATCACCTTGCTAAAAATTTTAACTCATCCCTTTTTCCATGTTATCTGCATGTTATCCTATGAAGATCTATGATCATAATGGAATTTAGGATCTCAGTGTTGATATTAAATAAAGTTTTCATTTATGATGTTTAATAAGGTACCTATTATTCTGTGAAATCAGACATTACGATCCATAGCTTGTATATTAATGTTTAGTTATTCTTAAAATCATGTAATGAGATGTGTAAATGGATAGGGTCACTATATGTGTTATCATATTAGGGTCTAGTTATTTTAGAGATTAACAATAGATCATTATAGTATAAAACTTTTGAAAAAGTCTAAGTCTTAGAAAACATCCATAAGTTTTTGTTTTTATTGAGTAATTGGTTTATGAAGAAAATGCATCCTTGTATGGATACTTCAACTGGATGTGGTTCTAGAATAGATGTACCTAGGTGTAACAACTTCGACAAGGTGTTCCGGCCCTAACTCATGGTAACATGGTACACGATAATGGGCCTTACTGTGCACATGGTTTGACATCCCCAGGGGATATGCTCTGGTAAATTCGTAAGATCATTATGAAAAATTGTTAATAGGATAAGAAAAAGATCCCATATGAATATATTTTATGAAAATGGTCAAGTATAACCTATATTTAAACATAATAAATCTACATTTATGATATTATTTTCCATTAAAATTAAATCCTTTTATGTTCAAATTTTCATTTTATTCTTATTATCTATGTATTAAATCTCCCTAATTCCACTTCCATTTCATAGCTAATAGGGAGAATTTGAATAACACATTCCAAAAATCCATGTGATTGGGAATGTAAATATTTAGCTAATGATATATCAAATTAGATGGGAACGGGTGATAAAAACATCATGATAGTAATTTCTCAAATGGATCAAGTTACGAATAACAAATTTAATCATTTGAAACTCCCTTCTCCTCAAAGGAAATAGAATGTTGTCATCAAATAATTCATGAAAAAAGGCCTCGTATGTTTATTGGATCTTCGGATTCCCTCCACATGGAAGAGGGGATTAACTCCATTGAAATGTTATTCTTTTTCCTCTAGTGCTCAAAAAAAGAGAATATCATGTTGTGTAACATCCCAGATATTAGTGCCGCCCAATGGTACCATGTATCTGATTGGCCACATGTCCTCAAGCACATTTCCCAAAACACCGGAGGATGTTGACCAACAGTGAGGGCCTAGGGTGTGATAATGGGTAAACTATTCTCTCATTGGAAGAGTAAACACAATAGAAATAAAATAGTGACAATAGTTGTAGTAGTAATTCCATACAACATAAATAAACAAATATAGAATGAAATTAAATAAAATAGAATCCAAAATATATTAATGATTCATGGAATATGTTTCTAAGAAAATATACAGACAAGTCACAATTCTTGAATTCAATAGAGAAAAATAGTACAAAGAAACATTTAAACTCCAGTAGTATCACAAGACTTAACTTGGTACCACTCTCTCCACATCCAAAAGTAATTAAGTGCCTAATGAGGAAGAGAGATTTCTATTATCTATACTTTCAACCATATAATCTGTTTGGGTCCAAAAGCATGACCTAAACATATTGTGAGACGAATCCCATTATGAAACCACTAAAAGATCTCTTCCTAACTGTCAGTGAATATATATAGTTGGATGTATGTAGAAACGAATCAATAAACTAGGAAGTACTCAAAAGTAAGCAATCCTACAGTTTTCAATTTAATTTGTTTACATTTAATATTCAATCTATTGAAACATGAAAACCTTGGGATATAGACTATGATCTTTATCCACTATGTTAGTAAAAAAATCCATTGTTTCAGAATACCATCTAAAAAAATAAGACAAAATCCAAAATTCTACTTAGGATTGGAAGATGCTTCTCAATCATTCGATTATTCAATAATGACCCTTCGGGAAAGTTCCCATAGTTAAATCCCCCTAGTCTAATATAAAAAAAATTTAATAAAGAATATTTGGAAAAGCTCTCACAGTCTAACTCCTTTGGTCTAATATACTATCAAACAAATATAAACAACCACCTGGTAATGCTCTCACGGTCTAAACAAACAGGTCGACCACCACCTAGTATTTCTCACGGTCAATACCCCTAGTCAACATTTTAGTAAAACCTAAATATATGAACCTCCCTCGGGAATCTCTCACAGTCAATTCCCCTTGGTCAAACCTTTACAATGCATATCTTAGGCATCTCACATAATTATGAACACCATTTTGACAAAGCAAGGCATGGGAAACAATTTATGCCTAACCAGAATCCTAGAACAAACCTCCATAGAACAGTCAAACAAGGAAAATGCACCCATGTGTTTTTGATAAAAAAGGTATATAACAATACGAATAAAAAACTACCCTTATTCAATTAAATAACAATAGAAATTGATAAACATGTTTGAATTCCAAATAATAAAATACCCCAAATGTGGGTATGCGGCACTTTAATAATATATAATCCAAGACAACACAACAATGGAACAAACCACCTACCTCAATGTCGTAAGATCAATATACTTGAACTCCATCCCTTCAATAAGCCTAGATCGACATAGATCTATAAAATGGTGTAAAAAATTCAACCTTGAATAACCCATGGGAGACGAAGAATCAGAATGAAAAGATCTAGAGGGTTTGAGAAATAATCGGGGGGATTCAAACGCACATGTTGGCATCTCTATCGGAGCTCAAAAAGAGAATCGGGAAGTTTTTGAAGTTAATCAATCGTTCCATCTCTCTCATGTACTAACCACATGGAGAAGAAGTTTATTATGGACAAAGGAGATGACCTCACTCCGATATATTGAATAAAAATAAATTGCATGGAATGTTCCTTAACAATACACACCATGTATTAGCCTCAACCTACCTTGACTTGAGCAGGTCAGCCAGGTCAACACACGGCCATATACTTAGCAGTTACACGAACAGTACATGGCTATACACATAAATCTAGGTACATGACATGTACTCATATGTACTCAATGTTTACATAAAAATTACCTTTTTTTATTTTCATAAAAAACAACCCAAAAACATGATCCATACCTGAATAAAAATTTTGGGTTCATAAAAACATCCCCATTAAATAAATTTGTCCTCGAATTTACCTTCCAAGGGTGGTGAAGAAAAATATTCAAAAAACATCGGCCACGATGATCATATCTCTACCTCCCTCTCCAAGACTCATCCTACAAATGATTTTTCTTCCATATAACCCAAACTAGAGGAACATAACGGCCATAGAGAACCTTCAAGTTGAGATCCACAATCTGAATAGGGTTCTCCTTGATGGATGCATCCACGTCCAACTCAACCTACTTGGCTTTAAAAATGTGATATGGTTCTAAGAATTAATGTCGTAGCAGAGAAACATGAAATATGTCAGGCATATCCCAATACCTATGATGTAACTACACACAATAAAAACCAAACCAACTCTCTCCAAAACCTCAAACGGTATGAAGTGTCTCAGTGAAAGCTTTCCAAGTCTCTAAATACTCTAGTGTCTAAACGTCGGCCTGACAAGTAAGAAAACCTGATCTTCGACCTCGAACTCTAAATGTTGTCTCCGTCGATCACTGAATAATTTATGGAGAGATTGTATAGTTTCCATCCTCTTTCAAATTAGCTCCACCTGATCATTTGTCCCCTGGAAAAGATGAGGTCCCAGTATAGTTGACTCTCCAATCTCAAGACAATATAGTGGTGATCAGCATGGCCTACCACACAAAGCCACATAAGGTCTCATCTGAATCATTTCCTAAAAACTTTTATTGTAGGAAAACTCCAATAGGGTTATTTTTCTCTCCCAAGATCCACTAAAATCTAGGACGCATGTTAAAATAATGTCCTCCAAAACATGAATCGTGCACTCGGACTCACCGTCTATCTGGGGTGGTATATTGTACTCAGAAGTACCTCTGTACCCAAAGACCTATGTATTTCCTTCTAGGCATGAGAAGTAAACCGAGTATCCCTGTCTAAAATGATATAGTTCATAACCCCATGAAAATGTACAATCTCTCGGATGTAAAACCTTCCAAGATCATAAAAATTGATTGTTACCATAATAGATAAGAAATGTGCATCCTTAATGAGTCTTTCAATGAAAACATATACATCATCATTTATTTTAGGTGACCTTGGTAAACCCTTCATTATATACATCATGACATAATTCCACTTTCCCAAGATAATGTGTAACTATTGTAATATCCCAATCAGACAAGGATGCTCTGGATTCACCTTTTGATAGGTGAAACATCTCATAACAAAACCAGTAACATCCCTCTTCATCCCTAGCCACCAATACTAACGATGTAGGTCCATATACATCTTGGTGAGACTAAGATTAATTTCCCATATAGATGCATGAAAATATCAGAACGGCTACCTGTGTATGTCTGTTGACTCCCATATGCATCCATGAAAACGAAAAACCCCATCCTCGACAATGGTCCACCCAGGAGTAGGGTCCTCGCCTGACACACTATCCCATAAGACTAGGCCATATGAATCTGATAGCTTCCTCATTCTCACTTGATCCAATAATGTATGGGTAGATGATATAGAATAATGAAACATATTCCCTTATCTATTGTTCACCACCAAATACATCTCAGAAAATATATCCATAAGCTTCCACTCACTATTGTCCCCCTAAACTTCATGTATATGATTCATCCTACTCAACATATCAGCCACTACATTTCCTTTCATAGGTGTGTAGGAAATCATAATGTCAACAAACAAAAGGTACTCAAAACACATTCACTAACTCAAATTCAGATCACGTTGAGTAAGTATATATTTAAGGATTTTGTAGTTAGTGTAAAAAACAAAATGGTAACCCAAAAGAAAATATTTCAAATAGTGTAAATCATGCACAACTATAGCTAACTCAAGATCGTGCATCGTTAAGTTCCTCGCATGTGATCTCAACTGCCGAGACCAATACACAAATACTCCTTCACCATCCATAAGCACTTCTCCCAGCCTGATACCTAAGGCATCACATTAAATGGTGCAACTCTTTCATGGCTCTAGAAAAATTAGTATCGTTGCTGGGGTTAATCTCTATTTTATCTCCTGAATGTATGAATCATAGGAATCTATCCACAAGTACATCACACCCTTCTTAATCAGGAATTTAAGTGGAACTTCTATGTGTGATAACTGGTGTATAATGGTTTATAGTAACCATCCATCCCCAAGAAAAATATGTACCCCAGACACGTTCTTTGACATCTCCCAAGAAACTACTTCTCCAACATTATCAGGGTCTAATGATAAAGCTATATCTAAGATAACATGACCAATGAAATGAATGTTGTCCACCTAAAAGTGTCACTTTGAGAGAATATCATATAACTGATCCTCTCTTAGTGTACTTCAAATGAAGTTAAGATGGATTGCAGGATGTGTCGAGCGTGAGAGAACACCAAGATATCATCCATGACGACTACCAAAAATGAATCCAAGTAAGGATGGAACACTTAGTAGATCAGTTCAATGAAATATTTTGGAGAATTCTCTAGATGAAACTGAAAATCCTAATATTTATATAGACCATACCTTCTACAAAAGGTTGTAAGAGTTATATCTTATGGTCTAACATGAAGATGATGAGAACCGGATCTCCAGTTGTACTTTGAGAACATCTGGGATCCTCAAAGATAATCAGAGTGACCATCAATCCATAGAAAGGGATATCAGTTTTTGACAATCAACTAGTTTATATTATGATAATCCACACAATGTCTATAGTTATTTTCAACCTTTTTATCAAAAAGAACAGGTGAACCCCAAGGAGATGTATTGGGTCAGATGAAAAACTTTTCCTAAAACTCATCCAACTACTTCTTGAGATCATATAAATCTGGTTTAGCCATCCTGTATAGAGGAATGAACACCAGTTCCAGTCCTGGTGGGATCTCAATAGGGAAATCCACCTCTCCATATAGAGGTAAACATGAAAAGTTGACTAGAATGAAATAACTGAAACGATAAACCACTGGAGTAAAGTCTGTATATGAAGTTATCTGGTCTTCCAAATATAAACTAGAAAAATGGGTTGTAATTCCTCAAATCCCATGATTCTCGGGTCACCCTCTACTCTCTCGGGCATCCTATTCACCCATTTGTATAAATGAACCACCCTCTAGTGACGTGAAACTCACCCTATGGTAATATTAGTCAATGATGGCCTAAAAGGAGACCAACCAATCCATTATGAGAATGACATCAAAGCATATCATCTCTAATAAATAGACATCCTATAATATGTGACACCCATCCACCTTAATAGGGTACTTCTTTCATTGACATACACTAGTTTTCCTAATCCCCAATAGAGACTCTAGCATCATAACATCATCAAATGTATGGATATAGATCTCAAGTATCACCACAACTACAACAGATATAAAACTATGTGAATACCCTGAATCAAAAAGAGAAGTTTCTAAAACTGAGGATACTAGAATCTTACCTCTAATTGTATATGGTTCAAGATCAGGCTTCTACTGGGTATTTTCAATTGCTGATGTCTGACCTGTATCGTAGCCATGCGACCCTGCCTGGCTTCCCTGAGCTGGTCCACCCTTCTATCATTTTGATCCTTTAATCTAGCTACCACGATCGTGACCACCTCTTGGGCTTTACGAACCCCAATTCCCTAACTGATGAGAAACCGGTTGTCCTGCTCCTAAAGATAGAGTTAGACCAAATCCACTCTCACTCATTGCTGGTGAGAAGTTCTAGAAAAAAAGGCAGAATGTGGCTCATCCTTCCGTAAGATCGACACTCCTCTAGGTCCATCTGAAAATGTGGTCTTGTATTCCCACTCACCCCACATTGGTAACATAACACTGAGATAGATTAAGAAACATCCCATGAACGCTCCCTATGGTGCATCCTACTATCGGTCGAAGGAGTACAACATTGGATGATGAACCACCCTAGATCGTAGATCCTAACTCCCTTAGAATTTGCATGGTAATCAGCAACTGATTTACTATTGTTGTCACCGAAGTCAGTCTAAAAACATTCACCTATCACAATATTTCATACATGTTACCATCCTCAAATCACCTAGCTAGTGATTGCTCGTCACACCCAGAATAGGTGTGATACCCTGAAGCTTTGTAAATAGATAAGAGTAATCCATCCATGAAATAGCTCCATATACCAAATTCATAAACTCATTGGATAAATCAGCCCCCAATGTCTCGATATAGAAGTAATCATAGATGGTCCTCTGAAACTCTTCCCATTCCATGTCCCGATAATGTCTTTCATGTGAGATAAAATTCTACCCTCTCTTAGAGGAATTATGAAGCATGTATGTCACGAGCTTCACCCTCTTCTCTAGAGGAATCTCCATATACTTGAAGTTTGAAAGCATTGCCTCCAACCATGACTCTATATCCTATGGTCCTCCATCCCCTAAAAAAGTGGGAGGATGTTGTTGCAGGAACACCCACATTGACTCATACATAGTTAGGGTAGGATGTTGTGCTCTCTAAAAATTCTTCATCATCCTCATAATGCCTTCATGGAACTATGAATCAGAACCTCCATTTGGTATAACAGTTGGTGCCCAGATAGGTATGATGGGAGTATCTACTAGTAGTCCCTTCTCTACCATTTCCATTGTCTGATCATCACTTGGTACCTGGAATACAACTCAAGAAACTCTTGGTGGCATGACTCTACGAGGTCAAACACACACCTCAGTTCAATATTATCAGGAAAAATAATTTAGAAGTGTTATAATGGAACAGAAGAAGGAAATAACTTGTGTTTTATAAAAGTGGGTTACACAGAGTGTTGAACCACTAATATGGGCGTGTACCACTGCCAACCTGGTCATGTAACACCACATACACACAGTGTGTTTTTCCTATGAAACGAAATGTACTTGAATATTCCATTATTCCAAAGTACTACTACACAGCTAGAAATACACGGTTCTTCTAGTGTAACACTACATGGCATGTTCACTGATACATAGTGTGTACCAAAAATGTTTCATCCACCTGTGTCCTTAGTCACACGGCCGGATAAATGGTCTAATCTAGAACGATACGTACTCCCATTACATGGCATGTTCTACCAAACCTTTTCCAACCCAGTGCCTCTTCCCACACAGTCAGTCAAACGTCCCAAAACTACACGTCATTTATATATTACACTATATGTAATTAAGAAAATTCATTTCCTCGAAAACCGAATAACATAGGGAGTGTGTTCATAACATCACATGTCATTTTGTATGGGTTTGACAAACAATAAGCCTCTGAAAAATCTCTAGAACCCCCCACCCCCCCCCCCCCCCCCCCGCCCCAAACCCTAAAAATTTGGCCATGTTATGCGAAATTCCGATCTGTGAGCGCCCATACTCCCCATAAATCAAATATTTTCTTCCATATTGATTTCATAACTTGATAGAATTCAATTAATGTTTAAACATGATTTACAAAATTCTGATCCAAGAGGTCCCATAACACCCCAGGGACCAAAGCTTGGTGTCCATAAAAATGAAACATTACATATACCAACACCCTATCAAAATAGCAGGTATTTCAATCACATCATCTATCACAATTGCATGAATATGAAGAACAACATCAATGATAACAACATGGAATCAATATTGCAACCTAAATGTATTGAAAAGAATGCAAGACATATGATCTATAAAAAGTTCATATATGATTCATGATATGGAATACCCTAATCTCATTGGGTTGCAATAGAAATATAACCACAATTATATCCATCATAACATTAAAAAAAGTGAATCACCCAACGGTGAAATCAAATCAACTATAACAATTTTAATGCCATAAAAAATAAAATATTCTGGGTATCATGGATTTTCCCTATACATAGGATAGATACTCCCAAGTAAAACATACTAAAAACTACCTATTTCATCATATCCCATTCGATAGGATCCAAATAGTAAGGAAAAATAGAAAGTAAACTAACTCTGATACCACTTTGTAATGTTCCAGATTTGGGTGCCTCCCAAAGGTTCTCCATATATTGTTGGCCACATGGCCTCAAGCACAATTCCCAAAATTCCAAAGGTTTCTCACTAGTAGTGAGTTTCCAGGGGTGATAGAGGGGTAACTGTTCGCTCATGGGTAGATTAAACACAGAGGAAATTATATAGTAACAATAGCCAAAGTGGAAATACCATTAAATTTAAATAAACATCAGAGGACAAAAAGTAAATCCAACTTAATCCATAATATATATATATGATTCATGGCATATGTATTTATTAAAAAAAATACAAACAAGTCATAATGATGGAAATAAATACATAAACAATGTACAAAGAAACAAGTAAAATACATCATCATCGCAAGCCTCATGTTCATCTCATGATCTCCAGATCTAACCACAATCATGTACCTGATGAGGAAGTGTGCTTGCCATTATCTCTACCCCTATCCATATAATCTGTTGGGGTCCAAAAGCATGCCCAAACTTGGTCTGAGACGATTCACAGTAGGAAACCACCGAAAGATATGTGCCTAACTGTCAGTAAAAATATATAGCAGGAATTATGCAGAAATGAATATATAGACTAGGAAGCACTGAAAAGTAAACTATACTATTGTTTTCAATTAAATTCAATTAATTTTAATATTCAATCTATTGAAACATGAAAACCATAGGATCTAGCTTAAGCTCTATATACCCTGTGTATGAAACAAAAAAGTTGTCTCTTAATACCATCTAAACAAAACAAGTAATACATAATCCAAGATTGTTCTTTGGAGTGGAAGATTCTTTACAATCATTAAATTATTAAATAACGACCCTTCGGGAATGTTCTCACAGTCTAATCCCCCTGGTCTAACATAACATCATTTAATTTAGTAAATAACTTCTGAAAATGATCTCATGGTCTAACCCCTTTGGTCTAATATACAATCAAAAAATTATAAACAACCACCTTGGAAACTCTCATTGTCTAAAACACTGGTTCGATGACCACCTGGTAGCTCTCTTGGTCAAAAAACATAGTCAAAATTTCAGTAAAACATAGATTAATGACCCTCCCTCGGGAAGCTCTCATAGTCAATTACCCTTGGTTAAACATTATCAATGCATATCTTATGAATATCACATAATAATCAACTCTATAATAAAAAAATCAAGGCATGGAAAACAATGCATTCCTTACAGGCATCCTAAACCAAATGGCTAGAGAATAGTCAGTCAAGATAAATGAACCCCACGGGTGTCCGATAAACCTTGTTTATTACCTTATATATAAGAAACTACCCTTTATTAGTCAAGTAAACCATATTAGGTGATAAATAGGATTAAATTCCAAATCAAGAAATACCCAAAACATGGTTATGTACCAATTTAAGAATATCTAATACAAGACAACACAACGAAATTGCTAACCACCTACCAAGATGTTGTACGATTGATATACTTGAACCTCAGCCCTTGAATTTTCCTAGATCATCATAGATCTATAAAAATATGAGAAATTATCAACCTTTAAAAAAACAAAACAGAGAAATAATAAGGAAGAAAGGGTCTAAAGGATTTAAGAACTCGTCAGTGGGATTCTGACACACCTGACGACGTCTCAATCAGAATAGGTTTCCAAAGCACCAGACGCATCTCAATCGAATATCGGATAGAGAATCAGGATTGTTTTAATCTTTTTAAGTCATTCTGTCACTATCCTATATGAACCATGGGGAGAGTAAGATTTTTATAGAAATAAGATGCTACCCTACTCTGAAATATCAAATAAAAAAGAAAAGTACACAGCGTGTTCATTAACAGTACACACCATGTATTTTCCACAACTAGCCCTGACATAAAAGGGTCAACCAGGTCATAACATCACCATGTACTTGGACATTACACAGCCAATATGCGGCCTTATTTGGAAGTATAGGTACATGGAATGTACTCATAAGACCACGACGTGTAGTTAGAAAATCCCATTTTCTTTATTTTCCTAAAAAGCATCCCAAAAACCTGATCTATACCTAAAAAGAATATTTGGGATCTTACATGGTGGAAATATATTGTTTTGATGGGGAAGATGATCAATGGTGGAAACTTATCTTGAATAATAATTCCCATAAGGAAATGGAATCCATAGATTTTTGTGAATTCCTGGAAATGACTTTCAATAAATATTTTCCTCGAACCCTCCATCTCAAGATATAATGAGAGTTCCTCAAACATTAGCATATGGAAGTTGAGTCCATCAGGCTATGTAAAGAAAAAATTTAAAGACTTTCAAGATACTCTTCCACCTTTTTCATTAAAACTAAATGATAGGTGGATCGCTTCTTTAGCAAACAACAGATTAGCCTATGAAAAGAATCGGTGATTCATGACATTGATAGTGATGAGAATATTCTCAGTTTTTTCCTAATAGATGAAATGTATATCAAAGACTCTTAATGGTATCATGGTTCTGGTGGAAAAATCGAAAAATGGAGTCTAATATGTGTGGTTATGAAAATAAATCCAATGATGGAAAGAAGATAGAACATCCTGCAAGTAAAAATTTGCGAAGAAACATATAGGGAAGCATCTATAGGAAACCATGAATTTATTAAAATGTGGAAGAATGGAACATCTTGCTAAGAACTTCTAGAGGGATATGAATAATTCAACTAACATGGATGCAGAAAAGAAGGTTTATATTGATGCTCAGCCAGTACTGTATTGTTCCAACTATAAAGAACATGGGAATATAAGAATATTTTACCTAAGACAGGGGCTTTCAGAGGAAATAAAAATCAAACTCCCAGGATACCATGAGGGTCTTATTTTATCACTACTCTAGAGGTGGATTCAAACAATAATGTGGTGACTGGTACACTAGTTATTCTTTCAAGAATAGAGAATATAATATTTGATTTAGGTTTTATGCATTCTTTAATATCATGAATGTTTAGTAGAACTATTCAAACACCACCTAAAAAGTTTGAGGTGGAGTTATGAGTGAGAATAGAAAATGGGAAAATTATTGCATCCAAGGGTTATAACTCCTTCCCAGAAAATATTTATTAAATGAACCTCCAAGAAATTAATGTCATACTTCCTCTGGTAGAGTTTGATGCTATTTTGGGCATGGATTTTCTATCATTATACAAATCCAACATTCACTGTTGGGAAAGGTAGATCACACTTCACAAACCAAAGTATCCTTCAATCGTATTAAATTTTAAGGAGGAAGATGAATATCCTTTAGAATCGTCATCTCAACTGTGTATAATGTTTCCTTTTGAGAAAGCATATATTAATCAATATATTGAAAAAAATGAGAAGTTACATCTCAGAGATATGCCCATCATGAGGGGTTATACTGATGTATTACATGAAGATTTTCTTAGATTTCCTCTTGATCGAGTTGTTGAGTTCTCAATTGAACTTATCACTAGATCTCTACCTATATTAGATACACCTTAAAAAATGAAAATCCTAGAACTTGAAGATCAGAAGTATAAATTGCAGTTGAATTTGGAGAAGGATTTTATATGCCTGAGTTATTCACCATGGGGTGTGCCAATCCTCTTCAGCAAGAAGAATGAGGGATCGAATCTCTCCTACATCAATTATCATGAATATAATAAAATCATGATGAAGAACAAGTATCCATTTCCATGGATTGATGACATATTCAATCAGCTTCATGGGACCAGTTATTTCTGTAAGGTGGACATCCAATCAATATATCACCAATTAAAAGGTAAGGAAAGAACATATTCCCAAATATTCCTTTCAAATGAGGTATGGTCACTATTATTTCCTTGTCATTACCTTCAGAATTACTAATTCTCCAAAAATTTCCATTAATTTAAGGAATTGTGTATTTATAGATTACTTCGACAAATTGGTAGTAGTTTTTCTTGATGATATTCTGATATATTTTAAGACCTAAGAGGAACATGAGGAGAATTTGAATACTTTGATGAAGAATTTTTGAACAGATAAAAATTATGAAAATTAATTTAAATTTGAGTTCTAGTTGAAGGTATTGTCATTATTAGTGATTGTTATAACTAAAAAATCAATATTTATGGACCCTTCCATGATAATGTAAATAGAAGAGTGGCCCAGGACAACATCTGTAACAGAGATCTATAGCATTTAGGGTCTATCGAGGTATTATCGTCGATTTTTAATGAAGTTCTCGTGATTTACAAACTCAATGACCATGGTGAAAGAGATGGGGGTAAAGTTCATCTGCACACAAGAATGTGAGGAAAGAATTAAAGAGCTGAAAAAAGGTATATCACTACGCCAGTACTAACACTACAAACAAGTGGAGAACTAATTGTGGTGTATTTTTATGCTTAAAATAAGGTATTAGGTTATGTTCTGATGAAAAATGACAAAGTGATATCTTATGCCTCAAGGTAGCATAATATCGATGATAAAAACTATCTTACACATGATCTGGTGTTGGTGACTGTGATCATTGTATTGAAAATATAGTGGCATTATCAATATGGTGATAAGTGTATGATATATACTAATCATAATAGTCTATTATATATAATCACATAGAAATATATTAATATTCACGAGAAAATATGGTTAGAGGTAATCAAGGATTTTGACTGCTCAATCTACTACCATCCTAGTAAGGAAAATAAGGTGGAAGATTCTGTAAATATATAAGATCTGACATATTTATCTATGAAGATAATTGAAAGGGATATAATAATCATAGATTTATATAGGATTTAAATTTGAATTATCAATGGAGGACCCTCATCAATCCTTTATCAAACGATTTCTCAACCATCCCTCATTGAGAAAATAATGGATGCTAAAATAAATGATGTGAAAAATCATAAAAGGCTAGATGCTACAAGAAATGGAAAATCCATTGCGTTCAAGATTGATCAAGATGGGGTAATAAGATTTGGTTCATGATTATATGTACCATAGGATCCATGTATAATTGTGTTGCTTCTTAAGGACATGCATATGTCAACCTTCTCTTTTCACCTAGTGAGCACAAAGATGTATCGAGATCTCTAGGAAAATTATTGGTGGGACAATATGAAGAAGGATATTGCTACGTATACTCAAAATTTTAATGTTATTTCCAGAAGTGAATTCTGAAAAGAAAATGTCTAATGGGATGATTCAACCACAACCCATAGCAACAAGTGTGAGAATATAACAATAGACTTTTTAATTAGACTTATATGGAAATACAGAGGAAACAATGCTTTATGGGTCATTATAGATCATCTTATAAATACATATCAATATATATCAATTTAATAGGACTTCTAAAAGGGTTAAATTTCACGGATATATATCCAAGAGTTGGTAATGATGCATGTAGTAACAATATCGATTTTATCTGATAGATATCTAAGATTCACCTCACTGTTCTGGAAAACTCTCCAACATTCTCTAAGAACTGAACTAATATTCAGTATTTCCTATAAACCTCAAACTTATGAAAAAACATATATTACTATTCAAACACTTGAATAAATATTGATAGAATGTTCTATGGACTTCAATGGAGGATGTGAACAACATATTCTAGTACGTGAATTACCCTACAATATCAGTTTCTACTCCAACATCTGAATGGTACCATAATAAATGTTTATTGGAAATGGTCCAGAACACCGACATGCTGGGATAAAGTCAGTGAGAGTATGTTTCTAGGACATGAAATGGTCAATGAAATAGTAGAGAAGGCTAAAACCATTCAGTAATATATCAAGAAAACCCAATGTCAAAAATAGAGTTATGAAGAAAATCATTAGCGATACCTTGAGTTTAAAGTCATGGAGATGGCATTGCTATGCATATCTACATTGAAGAAGGTCCTGAGATTTGGGAAGAATGGAATGTTAAGTCCCAGGTACATCAGCCCCTTCGAGATCATTGAATGTGTTAGAGTTGTGGCATATCGACTAGTACTTCCACCTACCACATCTAATGTACATGACTGCTTCCTCATATCCATCTTAAGGAATTATATACCAGATACTTTACATGTATTGTCTTCAACAATTGTACTATTGGAGAATGATCTTTCTAATGAGGAGCAACCAGTGAAGATATTGGATCACATGGATAAAGTTCTACGTAACAAGAATACTCACCTATTGAAAGTATTATTGTGGAACAGTAAGTACAAATAGAAAACATGGAAACTAGAGGAAGTGATTAAAGAAAAGTACCCACAAGTATTTCATCTTGGAATATAAAATAAAATTTCAATGGTGAAATTTCACAAGGGGGAAGAATGTAATGACTCAAGGATTTATCAATCAAAATATCTTCCTATAATTTTTTTCTATAGTATAATAACATAAAATAAAAACTTACTGACACCTAATTCTTTAATCAAATACTAAATACTATGTGACCATTAAAAATAATTTTTCCACTTCTATGATTTGAATTTTGAAAATCTGAAATACACTGTTGTGATCAGTATGTTGTTTGGAGTCCGATAAAAGAATCTTAATTTTTTTGTGAATAGTAACTTAAACTTGTGAATAGTAATTTTACCTCTATGAAAAGTATGTTGCCTAAGTGAATAGTAACCTTACCATTTAATGTATAAATAAAATTTATCCATCTTATAAGTGGAAATATGATATTGTTGGTATTTTTTGTAAGTCATTTATATTTTATTAAAATTTTGTTATTAATATATTTATTTAAATGAAAAATAATTTTCATAAAATGTATTCATAAGATAATATTTTGATGTATTATTATTATTAGATAATTTTATGAGTCTTTAGTCAATTGATCAAGGTGTTATAAAATCAGTTGCAATTTTAAAATTAGTGTTTTTCAAATAAATAAGAATTTTAATTAAAAATTAATATTTTTCATATTTAGACATTTATTTTCATAAAATTTATTTTATTTTTTGATTCTATATTTCAAATAAAGTTTTTGGATGATTTTTTGTCATTTTTCTGAAATACATGAATTTTTGGTGAATTGTGAAATTTGATAATTTAAGAAATATGATAAATAAATGAATATATGAATTATGATTGATTAATGGATGTTTTAAATATACATTGATTCGAACTCACATGTCCATATTACTATTTTTTGTTCAAGATAACCATTAATATTAGTTTTTTTGATAAAAAAATATAATCTAATGAATTAAATATTAAAAAAACACTACTCTCATCCTCTATAAAAATCACCCCTCACCGCCTCTTATCCTCACACCTCTCTAGACATATTCCTCATCTAAATATTCCTAAAATCCCTCCCTAAGCTACTCTCACACATCCATGAGTACTTGGTCTTAGAAATATACCAATACTCTTCCACAGTGAGGTTTTCAAGAGGAATGAATCAAGAGGTAAACCCCTTCACTATTTTAATTCAACTTCTTTTCAAGTTTCCTTATTCTATTTTCTATCCCCACCCCCTCATTCAAAAGGTATGAAATATATAGTAACATAAACATACAATAATTTAGTTATGCTAATGTAATAATTATTCATCATCTCTCCTTGCACCTCCTTTTAAACTAGAAATGGAAACACCATCCGTGATGTGTTAATTTAACACATTCAAGGACGTCTGGTTTTCAATTTCTATTATTGTAATTGATTATAGTCATGAAACCTTGTTTATGGTTGAACTAGATTAATATATATGTCACATATCGTATGTAATTTTTTTGAATCATTTTTTACAAATGGAAATTTTTTTATAAAATAAAATGATCTCATTGTGATAAAAACCCATTAATTAACCCAAACGGCTATTATTGAGGTTTTATGTAATGACTCTCGTCACTCAAAATAACCAAAGTTATTTTATAACCATTTAATATTATATATGTTTTCTAATAACATATATCTTCAATTATATACAACCATCTTCCTCATACATGATTATCTGTACATGTATATAAGTAAACCGATCATGAAAATGAAGGAAACAAACTCTACCAATCAATGAAATGGAACCACTTAACCAATAAAAATAGCCATAAATGAACTAAATATGGTTATAATAGATAAATTAAATTTATAAGAGGTTTTTTAATTATTCATTAATTAATTTAATTTTATTATCTAGGACATTATGATCATGTGAAGAACACCTTTGTACCTAAGGTAAGGGACTCAACCTAAACATCTATTATTCCTTCGGGTTTCTCTATCTTTTTTTAAACCAATTGAAGTTATCTTTCAATTTTATTTAAATATTATAAATTATATGATGATATTACAAAATTATGCATCAATATCCATTAATATTTACCTATTGTTGATTTAAATAATTTAATGTGGTTCCCTTCTCAATTCTTCTCGAATTTTATCCTGTTTTAAGGGGAACTTCTTGAATTCATACCCAATTTCAAGTGTACTCTATAATCTATTGTAAGCCTCAATTATTTTAAAAAAAAGTTATTTTTGTTAATAAAACCTTCTTTTTTAACATATAGATTTTTATAAATGATTATTCCCTTTAATATTTTAAATGAATTTTGATATTTTCCTTAAACTGCACAAAATGTATTAATTCTAATGTTAGTTAAATTCTCTTTTTTACATGTTATCACATAAATTTGACATCACTTATCATGAAATATTTCTATAATACCTTATTATTTTGTATTATTGATCAAATTCCTTTCTTCTATATTCACTTTTTTTGAAACACCCATTTGTTACACTTTATAACATAATTATGACACTCAATTCCTTCCATGGATAACCCTTATGTTTATATATGATTGATTATGTATGATTGATTATGTGTGACACTTTACGTGAAAATAATATTCATGAATAATTTATGATGGGTTTTCCAAGATAGTTCTTAAATGAATTGAGTAAAGGTTAGTCTCATCAGATGTTATGTGCAACGGTATTGATAGTTAGTCATGATTCGTGCTCTATTTGCAATGATCTTGGTTGATAGACTTGCCCTGTGAAAGTATATTTGATAATAGAATTGAATCTGGATAAATTAATGTTATATTTCTTCAACATTTATATTATTCCATTTTTATATTATCAATTGTTTTACATATTGTCTTTCTATATGATCATTCTTGATCCATTCCTTTTATATCATTATTTCATAACTTCTAACCCATGTGCTAGAACATTATACTAATGTTTATTCCGTTACTCTAATTTTTTTTCATAACTTTGTTTATGTTAACCCAAGTCATCCTATAAAGATTTTTGATAATAATGGAAGTTAGTATATCAATATGGATATTAAATAAATGTTTCATTTATTATTTTTAATTATGTTCCTAGTCTTCCAACACACTAGACTTTATGATCCTTGGCATATGTTTTGATGTTTAATTATGCATAAAATCATGTAATGAGATGTGTAAAATGCTTGGGTTACTATATTATAAATAAAAAATCACTTCCAAAAGAAATTTAGGTGGATATATAGACCAAATATATTGTATATATGATTTTAAAATAACATAAGGTATCACAAATTTTATACTCATATGATGGTATGTATTTCCTTCCCCCGAATCCCTTAAGTAGATATATATGTATTAGTTCACATCAACACAAAAAAGGTAAAACATATATATCTTCCTAAATATATAATCTATTAACATTTATGATTGAAATGTATACTATATTTATATCCTTGGATCAATCAATCATAGAAGATTGTAACAATAATGATTACAATGGAATTTTAGAAGAGATTTAAAATTAATTACATACAATGGTAACTCTTAACAAAAAAAAATTAAAAGAGAAAAAGATTTCACTTTTAGTTATAACCAATAAAAAAATAATTTACCAAGCTACAAAATAAACAATAACTTTCAGAAAGAATGATAATTTTTTTATTCATGTAATTTTAATGCTTGAAGCTCAACTCTATTTATGGGCATTATTATAAAAAATCCAATTTCCAGACTCTAAAAACACAAAATTAGTTATTGCAGTTTCAAAAACAAATTCATTATATATTAATGAAATCAATATGTTTTTTCAACTATTAAGAATTAAATCATTACCACGGTGCTGATTCTCTATAAAATAAATGTAATGCAGAATGAAGCTTTGATCATTGAATTGTCATAAAATTATTTTAGTTCCAATTTATTTCACAAACAATAAGCTCATTCAACACAAAAATATATATGTTAAACAAAAACACATTTTTTATCCTTTTAATATAACATTTTTTTATTTTTAAATAAATAATATAATTGATTTATTAACTAAACAATCTTCCTATTTTTATACCATAAAATAAATGTATGAAAATTTCAAAAGAAGAACTGAAATTAGATATATTTATCTATGAAATCATCATGACTATGAATTTATCCCTATTTTTAAAAAAAATAAATAAAAACATCAATAGAGAGAATAAATTATTCCCTATTGAAGAAAATTTATAAAAAATCATAAAGTGTTAATAAACATTGAAAACCAAAATCAATATAATTTTAATATATTTATCACACATTGTGATTTTCAAAAATAAATTTATAAATAAAAATATAATCATTAATCATAAATTTAACCTTATTTGATAATTTTATTTTTATATGTTTTGATTGATTCTAAAAATACTTAAACTCTTTATAACATCACAAAAAATTCCTTTAGTATAGTTTATGAAATCATATTTTTCAACATTAATTACATTTTGAAAATTTTTTCCTATATGAAATGATTTATTAGTAATGTTATTTCAAAATGTACTTCACTTTATCTGCAAGTCAAAAGGATATTATAAAAACATTCATATAATAGTATACATGATTCTTCATTCTTAATAATTGAAGATCACCTTTTCCACTATTGAAAATATATAGTTATTCAACTATATCAAATGATATTTTTACTTTGGAGTGTAAAACATTAAGCTTTATGAATGTTTTTTGGAGATTTATTAGTTAAACTCTAATAAACATACTTATAATGAAAACTTTTCAATATAAAAAAGTTTAGATATAAAAAACTATAGTTGAAAATACATTGACACTTTTGTTCATATATTTTAATTTATAATCTCTAGTATCCAAGAAGGGATAAATAATTATCTGAGTTATTCAAAAATATTTCCAAGATAAAAACCGAAGATTAACATACATCAGTATTATATCATTTTTGATGAATATTACTAAGGACCTTGGAAACATGGAACACAATTTTCTGGTCTTATGAAATATCTCCACTATTTCAATAATTATCTTTTCATTTATTATTCATCATAAACATACCCTACATAAAAAAATTCTTTATAACATCGAGAAAATAAAAATTTAAAAGGGTGATCTAAAATTATCATTAAGGGTATATAATAGAGACATGTAAGTTTAATATAAGAATAGGGGTATGATAACAGTAACATAGAATTTTAACAGCATTCCTTTAATATACAATATCACAATCTTGAATTATGGTATAAATATTGCTAGTTCATAATACATGAATCCTAATGAATAAAATAGCATGATCTATAAGAGAATAAAATTTTCATAAGGCATAGTATTTTTGGAACAGAAATAATGATAAAAAATAATTTTCATATTGCTTAAGGTTCACTTCCAAGGAAATCATATTAGAAAAAAGTCCATTACTATACTTATATCCCTCCTCATTTCATACCTATAATAATGTACTAGGTTTATTTCTTATTCCAACCATGTCTTGATGTACTAAGATCACTCCCCAGCCCATCCATATATTACTATACCTAGTTCACTACAAATTCCATCCAGGTTTATCTAATTATATATATAAATATTTACCCAATACATTTGAGGGAGTATAGGTCCCTCCCATCACATAATTAAAATCATAGACATATTTTCCAAAAGATCATAAAACCTTCATCATAACATTACCCATTAAATGAAATAGATATCATACACATTGAATCATATCATAACATATGGAAAATAGATAGGCTTCATAATCAATTCATTAGAGCATAAAATTTGAAAAGAAATAGGTTTCATAAGCATATTTTCATGGAATATCTCGTAGAAGAGAAACAATATTCATAAAAAAACATTTCCTCATAACCATAAACCATTCAGTGAAAGAATTATAACATTATCCTTAGATATTAACCTCGGTAAGTCATAGTTAACACCAATGGATGAAATATTTTATGTAAAATAATTTTGAAATATCATTTAAAATATTTATTGAAGAAAATATCCTTTCCCCTTTGAAAAACTATTTTTGAAATATAAAACATTTTGAAAAAAAAATTATTCGAAAATTACATTAAAAATATGTAATGTAAATATTTTTAATATAAAGTTAAATATTTTATTTGTGAGTATATTATTTCCTCTTTAAAACATTATTTTTAAATAATAAAACATTTTGAAAATCTTTTTAATTGATATTTTCTTTAACAACATAAAAAAGGAATATTTGAAACTAATTTAAATAGATTAATAAATAAAAAAACAAGAATCCATTTATTTGTGAATGAATATTAAATATCATTTAAAAACATATTTGTAAACTTTTTAATACAATATGGTTTTCAATAAAATCTTATATCTAAATGAAGAGATAGGTAAAGTCAGATTTTCTAAAAAACAATTCTTAATTATATTATGTTCCAAAGATTAGGAATATGGTACCATTACTTGAATATGACATTTATAATAATGGAAAATAAAATTAATGTAAAAATTTTAAATTTATATCATGTTATTTCAACATTGAAGACTGATTCATACACTATCCTAATAAATTATGATATTGAAACATATAATTATCACAACTTTTATAAAATTGAATCATAATCTCAATGATGGAATAACATAAATTGAAACATAAAATTCCATAAAGATGAATAAATTCAAGATATTACATTTAAAGTTGTATGTATATGCACATCGTGGAATAATATAGGTACATAACATAATATACGTATCGAAGAATGAAAATATAGAAAATAATCCAGTAATGCCTGAGTAACATTTGATTCACAATAACCATAAGAGAATAATATCAATGGAAAAAATATTTATAATTATGTGAGGTATATTTCAGATATATAATTTCATATGGTATTATATACAACACACAAAACAAACGAGTGGTGAATAGGGCCTAAGTATCTATGAAATAAAAGTGAGACTACAAATCCCCTTACCTTATGTATTGAATTTCATAATACTCATTGTATCCTATGGTATGGTAATTATAATATTATCATAAATTGATTTTATAACCATATTCACATATATAATACCATATATGATTCTCTTATTACCTTATATTCTCTATTTATTGTAAATTTCATGTTAAATTCATGTTTTGAAAAATAATTGATTTGTTTTGTGCATATGTTTTGACTTGTTATTTTTTTGTCTTCATAATTTAATTATGATTTTATAATATCTAAAAATTAAATAATTATATAAATATAGTATAAATTTAATATATATTATTTTATATTATCCAATAAGATTTTGTGATAGGAAATGAAATACATAGTTCATGGAGACAGTAGGTCGAACGTCGGCATGAATGTTGTTTCAATTTTCTAGTCATATTGAGAGAAGGAAAAGTAAATGATATATATATATATATATATCTATAATAATTTTATAAAAATTTTATTTCATGCATATCACATATTTATATTTATCTCATCCTTAATACATTCTATGTAAAACATGAATAAATCACATATCCTTAAGAGGAGGTATTACTCCATACTCAAAGACAAGGTTATTGTATTCCAAAAAATTTTGAAAAGTTAAAGGAATGAATTATATAATAATTATAGAATAATAATAAAATAATAATTATCATATTTAACATATATAAATATTATTTTTATCATTATTCTCATTTGTGTATAATATTAATGGAATAATGAACGACATCATTTCATGAGGTGGTTACCTATCATACACACGAACGATGATTTCATAAAACATTTGATTAAAGTGTCTGTGGTTTTAGGTAATGATATTCACCTAATAAATATTATTATATTTATTATATTTATTTTATTTTATAATAATTATCTAAAAATAATTTAATTCATTTTTTGATGAAATAAAATAAAAACATTCATTGTTGAACGTCACCTCTTCTTCAGGCATCCACCTTTGTTTTTCAAAAAAATCATTTCTTGGTTGGAATTATATAAAAAATAATTATTTTATTATGGGGATGGAATTTTTGGAATTTTTTTTCTTAGATAATTTTCTAGACTAATTCCTTGATATGTTTGAAGAAGTGAGGTGAGGTGGTGATTTTTTATAGGTAATGTGGAGTTGAAATCTTGTATATACTCAAAAGTATTCACTATTGGGAGGTAAATATTACCTAAAGTGACTCCAAGATTTATAATTAATGGGTTAAATTTATTATATTGTCGATTGAAAAATCTGTCACAAAATAAAAAAAATTAAACATTTTTATCCTTGACTCCTATGTTTTTGTATGTTTAAAATATTTGTTTTTCAAAATGAAAACTATTTCTCTAACGAAAATAATTTACCTATTTAGACTAAAATAAAATTATACCCACTATATAATTTTTATCCACTGACTCTAAACATTTTATATAATTTATAAATTTAAATCCAATGGGATTTGGAAATTAAATTTTACATAAGTGGATGTAACCGGAAAAAACACCTCTTTAAACATAATTTCATTAATAATGATTTCTTGATTTAAGGGGAAATATGTTAATTTTAAAAATAAAATTTGTCCATAAATAGAATATATTATACCTATTTTAGAATATAAAAATATCTTCTTAAAATATTTGATTTTTAAAAATTTTATATCATTTAATATAATATAAATTATTATAAAATAACATTAATGTCAATTTTGATGTTATTATTTTATTTTTAATTTATAAATATCCTGAAAATTAGGGAATTTAAATCTATTTAGTTCAAATATGGGTAACATGATAAATTAAACTACAAAATTAATTTAATACAATATTTCATTCAATTTACTTCACTTTAATTATTTCTAGTTTCATTTACTTAAGTAAAATATTTTTTAAATAATTATAAAGTTGGCATTTAGTAATAATTTTATTAAACAATTCATATCTAAAAATTAAATATAAATTATTTTGATAAAATACTAATTTCTATTTTAAAATAAAATTTATAATTGAAAAACTATGGTTTTCCCTATCTAAACGAAATATCGATATTGAAAGTAAGGAAAATATATTTCTTGCATTTTTATTTTCTTAACTTATTGTATGGTTCTTATTCAAAGAAATGTGGAAAATAATTTCTATATTTAAGAGAAATTTATGTAAAATTTAAAAAGCAGTTCAGTAAATAAATTAAATATTTTCTTTTAGATAATTCTCCCCCTTATCATTCAAATTTAAACCCACGGTAAATGTATTTTCACCTTAACCATGATGATTAATTTTTACTTAATTGACTATTCTTTTTATTCTAAAATCAATTTACTTTATTTGAAATTTTAAATTGTGAATTCTACAAATATAGAATCCATTTTTCTATATTAAATTCACTTTAGTGGGAATAATTAATTTGAATTCAATCATGTAGATGTAACGTAAAATCTAGTTTTAACGAGAAAATGATAAAATGTTCAAAATGTTTTTATATCCAAATTCAATATTAAATTGACTTAAATGATTAAATTGGGTTAACGGATATAAAATTAAACTAATGGTACGTTAAAAACATTTATAAATATGATTTATATTTATAAATAAATCATACAAAACTGTTGTTTACTATTAAAATTCAGTATATTTCTCTAATCATCAAAATATAAATTTTTTCAGAAAAATACCAAAAATTAACCCTATGATAATTATGATATTCCAATATCATTTTTCTTATTTTATAAAATTATTTATCAAAAAATTTTAAAACATAATTTTAAATAAATAATCCATTAAAAGGTGACAAACCTACATTTTAGGAAGAAAACTAGTTTTAGCGTAAAATTATATTTTTTATCAATTTTCTGGAAACGATATAACATGAGTATTAAAAAATTTATTGACTAAATAATTTTTAAATTTATTCAAATTTATTTTTAGAAACATGTCTGGTTAATATATAGGTATAAAACAAACTAGTCAACATAAAAATAGTTTTTCAAAGAATGTTTTTTATTTTTATTTTAAATGTTTCATTTTCATTCCCAATTAATTTATCACCAAATAATTATTTTATAAACATGTGTAAACAATATTTTCATTATATAGTTAATACTATTTATACCCTTCATTCCAACAGCTATGTGACATCAATTCTATAAAATAGTAAAATATTAATCATATATCACATTTTATTTAAACTCAACATTGCGTGTAAAAAAATATCAACATAATGTTGTGTGTACGACATGTTAAAATAAATGATGCATGAAACAAAAGATAATTCAGGTGTTTCATTTATTTAATGAATAATATCGCATATTGTTCATCTTATTTCATTAAATAATTTTAATTTATTAAAAATAATAATAATAACTCAGAATGTCACATTCTACACACCTTAAAATGTATTTCTCCCTCTAAATTAATCTATGTCAATAAAGTATTAATGATTAAATATCCCATTCATAGAAACCCACATTGTACAAATGAATAATAAAACATATCTTATAAGGGGAACGTTGGAAACATAATAGTTTCCCAAAGAAACCCATAATAGGTTTCTATATATAATAACATTGGTGGAAAATGAAAATGTGGACCCAAAAGAAAAGCATAATAATTATACATAGTGACAAAGATCGCCAAAAAATAGAAAGTCGGTGATATAGAAATAGTTCACAACAACCAAACCATAAATATGTGATGATTGAAGGGACCATTTTAAAATTAAGTATATATGATAAAAAAAATTATTTCATGGTCATTTTCCTAATGTAAGGGAACTTTCTTGAGAATATATACATATGCGATTTCATTCAATTTCATAAACAAAATAACACCCTTAATTTATACCTTGATTAATTCATAGTTAATATCATACAATAAAAAATGTAGGTATATTTTTTATGACTAAATTTAAAATATATAATAATATCCATATATATGTAATAATAATAAATTCAATATATGTTTATTTATCATATTAACAAAATGGTTATAAAACGTTATTCATGGATCTTTATATGGTGATATAATACGTTAATCTCTATAGCCTAATCCAATTTTCTACAAAAATCAATCCTTAAATGGTTAGCCTTATGAAAATTCCAAAATATTAAAATTCACAAATAGAAAATGAATGTGACTAAATTCACAAAAAAAATATCTTAACATTGATCATATAAATATCATCATGTAGATCTTGATTATCACAGACCAAATATGTGAATAACTTTATCAGGTATTCTATTGAAACATGGAAATAAACTGAATTACCATAAAAACAATGTTAAAATGTACATTATTCTTACTCAGAACAAATATTGTTGGATATATTTTTTAAATCAAGAAATGTTGTAAATGTTATCCTGTATAATATAAACAATATTGTCAACAAATTATTAATATTTCTAAAGGTAATAAGTACTATCTATGACACCATGCGTTTTTATGAATTTTTTGTGTGGATAAATTTAATTTATTTGATGGATTGTGTCACATGATACACTAATTAAAGCATAATATACATTAATCCCTGGGTTATCTTCAACTATACACATCAACCAGGTAGCTAGCGTGACACATGTCTCTATTTTTTTTTTCAAAACCATGATATATTATTAACATTATTCAAATACGACGTTATGACCATTCCATTAGAAATAGAAAATTGAATAACAATAACTAATTTTTAAATATTATATTTAATGGTTTTATATAAAGGAAACATATTTATTATAAAATAACTAATTTTTAGTAAAGTATTTATATGTTTAAAAATACTATAATTTCAAAGTAATGATTTTTATTTATTTTATGAACAACAATTAAATTATTTTTTACATTTTAAAATTTAAAATTGATAAAATAAACTTCAGTTTTGAATACTTAATGAAAAAATTACCTTATAGTGATGTTTTGGTAATTTCATGAAAATAGTAATATTTTGATGACTACTGAAAATACAAAGTTTTAATTGAAAACTACCTTATCGTTTAATTTATTTTTATTGGTTAATTATATTTTAATATTGTTTTAGTATTAATTAGATCAATTATATATATTAATTCAATTTAAGTCATTGTAATCAATTTCATACTTGAATTCAATATAAAAACTTTTTAATGTTTTGATCATTTTTCCTTTAAAAACCTGCTCTATCATCATATTGGTGGGATTCATTTGAAATTATGTTTTTTCACCTATGTGATACAAATATATTTAAATGGATTCCATATTAAGAATAATCATAATTTATCATTTCTAATATCATTAATTTAATTCTTTCCAATTTGGTTAGTGAAAGTAATTAAAAAGTAATTTAAATAATTATGTTAAAAAATTACATAGTTGTCGAACGTAGAATATAAGGTGTAAAAATGACCCAAATTTTTTTTAACACCCATGTTTTGGAAATATTTTGACCAAATAATTTATAAAGGTTAAATTATATCCATATTTTATACTTTTGGAAATTAAAAAATATTGGTATAATTCTCTCTAAAAAATTTACAAGTTTTCCACTAACCTCCCATATAAAAGGCTATCTACTCTCCCAATCTCATCACACCTATAAAAAATACTAGACTATAAAATAACTATATAAATCCATTCCAAACCTACCCCCACTCAACCTAAAATACTAAATTTAGTATTAATGCCATCCAAAAAATTTATTTGGTGCAAAGTAGAAGGTGATAACCAAAGAAGAGATAACATTCATCAAAAAACATTTTTTAGACTATCCTCACATCATTTAAATTATTATTAAATCAATAATATATAATTAAATAAATATATAGCATATACTAATATTTTTTAATGTTATTTTTATGACCTAAAATTACACACACATCTATAAAATGGGATATGAAATCATTTTTCATAGATACAGTGAACTTCTGCCTCGTGCACCGATTTCATTCATATTTCCATCACCACATCGAGTGGTAGGGAATACCGATAGAAATACTATTTATATATTATATTTATGTTATTATTATTATTATTATTTTATATCACACGTACCTTCATGGTTTCAATTTTTGGGTATACTATAACGTCATTCATGAGTACGGTGGACTACCACCTTGCAAATTGATTTGATTTATGCATTCTTCAAATTGAATGTTTTAAGGGAAGGTTTAGTAAAAATATGTGACTTATATGAAATAGAATGAAATAATTAATTATCATATATCATATTCTTTTCTTTCCTATCCATCTGATAAGAAATTGGAAGCATTGTTCGTGTGTATGTACGACCTACCATCTCCATGAATAAGTTATTTCATTTCCTATTTCAATATTTTAAAGACTCTTATAAATACTTATATAAAGAATATATAAGACAGTTTTATTAGGGCATATTTCTAGTTATTATAATATCATGATTAATTTAATACAACTAAATATATAATGTATTAATATATTTATTAGAAAATTTGTGGTTATTACCCGAAAGGTAACTTTAACAAGCAATCATTAATAAAAAGGTAATAAAAGGTCATATGAAAATAATATATGATATCATATATATGAATATTATTATTTCATAAATTTATAATAAACTTATTTATAATATAAAGTAGTTTTAAATGAGTATTATTGAGTTCATGACTTGAGGTAGAGGAATTTCGTCTCAATTTGCCTTCTTTGAAACGCATGTTATATTGTAAACCAATACTCTTTTATAGTGTGTATATAAAATCACATTGATAAGTTATATCATAAATATCCTTCATTTAATGATATTTAATGCATCATTTAATGTTATTATTTCTTGGTGATTATGATTCAATGATATTGAAGTGGTACGAGTTTATTGTTGTAATCTAACCATTTATTGGGATTGTTTATGATGATGCATCCATTGATGTAATCATGTGATCCATCAATCATAAATTTTGTTGAATTTTCTTATAATCTGGTTATTCACGATTTCTTAATTTATTGGTACCATTATTTTCAATCTTTATTACTTAATATATATTAAAAAAATAATAAAATATTAGTTTATTTGTCTCCTTGGAAAAAAATGTTTATTCTTCAAAAATAATGTTTTGTTAAATATAATTGTTTTATAAAACATTGTTTCCAAAAATGTTTTATTAGTGTATTATAATTTTAAAAATAAATTTTTACCGAATTTCTAATTTTTTACAAAAAAAATTACTAAGACATCATGTCATCTTCCAAAACAATGAAAATTTGGATTTTATCCCAAATGTGAAAGGAACCTTCATTTTAGTGTGTATCATATAAAAAAATTTCCACAGTCATGGAAAATTACATATTTGAATCATCTTTTATAAATAATCATATATTTTTTATAGAAAAATGATATTGAGAATTTTTAATCATATTTAAATATACCTTAATAAGAATTCAAGATAATTTTTAATAAAAATAGATTAAAAAGTTTTAGATATTAAAACATTTATTTCATTGAAGAATGTATATTTTCGTCCAGAAAATTTTTAATGATTTTTTTATGATAACACTATAAGATTTCAATTATGTTTTAAATAATTTTATTATTTAAAATGTTTTATATTTTAAAATTTTGTCTTAAAATAAAATATATTTTCTTTAAGAAATGTTTCAAGTGATATTTAAAAATCATTATATATATAATATGATATCCTTTGATAGAATTTATTATTTACTAGGGACATGGTCCAAGGACACCATTTTTATTTATTACTTTTAATTGTTTACGTTTAATACTTTTATTATCTGTAACAACTATAAAACACTCCCAATAAAATAATGTCTCCAACAGTTTAAGTAATAAAATATACCATCCAACATAATATCATGAGTAGGGTAATTCCTTTCATGAGGCCTCAAATTTGTTGACTGATATGCTACAACCCAATCATCCTGCATCTACATTACCATAATCCCAAAAACAGATGCATCACAAAACAAGGTGCATCTCTTACCAATCATGGAAAAGATCAGGATCAGTGTGGTCGTCAACCACTTCTTCATCTCTTGAAAAGAAATATCAAAACCTTCATACCCTTTAAACATTACCCCCTTCTTGGTTAATCCTAAATATGGCACTTACAAATAGAGGAAACTGTTAGTTAACCTTTATAAATAACTGGACAATCCTTGAAAATAAAAAATGTTAAAGACATTCTTAGGGTTCTCCCAAGACACAACAGCCTACACTTTATACGGATCCACAAACAAACATTCCTTAGAGATTATGTGACCCTAGAAAATCACATTATAGATCCATAAAATATATTTTGGTAGATTGGTGTATACCCTATGCACTCTTAGTGTACTCAGGATGATGTCAAGTTGTTGGGAATGATCGTCATGAGTTATAGTGCACACAATGATGTCATCAATCAAGGAAACTATGAAAACATCCTGGTATGGGTAAAATATTTGGTTCATTAAATATAAGAACACAAATAGGGAACTGATAAACACACACAACATCACAACAAACTCATACAACCTGTACCTACTCCTAAAATCAATCTTTGGTACGTCATCTGGTCTCACCATCAACAGATGCTAACCAATATAAAATTAATCATGAAGAACACTAAATGACCTATTATCTAGTCAAACAAATCATCTATACAAGGAATAGGGTATCTATTCTTAACTTTCATCTGATTTATCTTCCTGTAGTCCATAAATAAACTCAACAATATGTAATCCATCTTAGAAAATAATATGAGAGATCCCCAAGGCAACATACTTGGATGGATTAACCCCACTTAATCTAGCCATCATAGTTGAACCCTATGTTCTTAAAGTTATTCCAGTTTTATTCGATATGGTGTAATGTAAATTGGTTCATCCCATGTGATCAACTCAATCATAAACTCAACTTCTCTCTCACGTGGTAGCGCTAATAAGTCTCTAGGAAACACATCTGCAAATTGTTCAATAATTGGTGGGAAAACTGGTTTCTATGCACCTTCATCATCAAACTCAAGTGAAGCCCATAGGGCTATAATTTCACATAATTTCTTCAAAACTATCCCTATACATCCTTATTTAATGTCTCACCCTACATAAAAAAGATAAGCATCTCCATTGAAAAATGTGAATGTCACCTGATGACAGTAACTATCGATATGGTTCTAGTACAAAACCATCAAATCAATTCCCAATATCATGTCAATACCTGACATCTCAAGGATGAACAAGTCCCACCAAAAATGATACCCACAAAACTCCAGAGGGGAACAATTATATTTCTTGATTTCCTCAGTATGCACTCACGTTGGATTGGTAATCAACATAACCACACAAACATGTTTCATGGTTAAGCCCAACCCAACCACGAACTATGAATAAATAAAACATTATGTGTCACATGTGTCAATTAAACAAATAGTGAGAGTGGAATTTACAGGAATGATACAAAAAATTATAGATGGTCCAACATTTCTACCTTTATGCATTCACTAAACTATGTGAAGCTAGACTTCCCCTTTTCCATGGGTTCTGATATGAGTACCCAGCACTGAACTACCCTAATGGTATGAATTCTCTCACTATAGATTTCAATGTACACCACCCCAACCAGTACGACCCATGTAACTACAACTTCATACTAGATGTGAGGTAACCAACCCCTTCCTATATTCGAAATCTTCTTATAACTAGTTTCCATGCCCAACTGACGAGGGTTCTTGTATAACCTATATACATTCCCCATTATTCCACACAATAGGAACTCCACTCGTGGTCATGGACACTGACCGTGCATGTTCCCCTCCCAACCACACTGATAGAAAAACACATGATCTCTACCTTGAGATTATGACCCTCTATTATGATTACTTTACACACTTCAACCCTACTGGATTCTCCCAAGACAATGATTCCTTCCCTCGGAAGCGACACTACTCCCCAATCCAACTGGTCCATCTAGTCCACTACATGAACATCCTTTTGGTTCCCTTCTAAGATAAGGGCCTGATACACTACCTTTTCCAACCTTTTCGAATGAATTATTTTCACCTAAGGCCTGATCTCATGTCATAGCGTACCCTAAAAATGTTTCTCCATATCTACCTCATATTCCACCAATGCTGGAGTGAAGATTTCCGAATTGGTGAAACCGCAATCATAATCCATCACTGACATTTACCCTTGTGTAAAACTCATAAAATACATATCATTATCATGGATCATGTTATCTGGATGAAAATCCTTGAAAAATATTCCAAGTAATATTTCAATAACAGTCATTATCTTGTTAGGTCTTCACCATGATATCCCATAAATTCTTTCCTTGACCTATCAATATATAGGCAGACAACATGACTCTCTTCTCAAAAAGGGTCACCAAATGATAAAGAATTTTTTGGATGGACTCTATTAAGAACTCGCCTTCCTTTATTACACCCTCTATAGTAATGATTGAATGGTGTTATAGATGAAATAACCTGGTTAGCCCAAACATAATTTGTACAACCTTCGTTGTTTCATGTTCCATAATCTGCATGAAACAAGAAATCTTCTCATAGAATATCTCTTATAAATTTCCTTAAATCTCTATATCTTACTGCTCCATTAATGGAGGATAATTATTGGAAAAATCTTCTTTTTCCCCTTCCATCACACATCTTCATGGGGGAATTTCTCTAAAATTTCAAACATGATCACTAAAACTCATAATATAAATCTATCATAGTTTGTATAAAAGAAGTCTCTCTTATATCCATAAAAAAATTATTCACATACACTATCCCAAGGGTCATCAAACACATCCCAAACACAATCTTCAAATATCCCTATCATGGGCCATGATTAACATGGGTTAACTAACTCACATGGTTTCAATCCTTAACTTAAACACCATTTTAAAACTATTTCCTCATTTACCACTAAATCCTTCCCTATTAGATATGTTTAAAATCTCAAGACTTATTATATTAAACATTTTAACTCTCACTTAATGCTTCATTAGAAAAAATTATTTAACCACCATTTCATTTAATTACCTATTTTACAAATTTTCATCTTATTATAAGACAACATTTTCTTCATGTTTCCAATGAAGAAAAATTCATTCTTCCCTTTATACCCAGTATACCTATACCGTGTGAAACTATCATGATGCATGGCGCCTATATACCTAGGTCCTTATAATGATGCACAAATGGAAATCCCCATTTCATTGTGATCAAGAGAAAAATATCATAAAATTGTCACCTCATACAAGAAGTGGATCTCCGAATGGTGAATTTTCATCAAATGTTACAACTCACAACAAGAAAAAAAAATCTCATCCTATGTGATTTTTGTTTTACCTCCTACAAGGATTAGATGCTCCCAAGAACAATCTCATTACCAAGTCCTGAAACACTCCTAACATCTAGAAAACCTTACAAAATAGTAACCCATAGAAAATAACATCTTGGACAGAACATTATAACATCCCTGACTAAGGATCCACTAAACCAGTACCCTGATTCCGGTAACCACATGACCTCAAGAGCACCTCTCTGTACACCAGAGGTTTCTTTCTAGCAGTGAGGGTCTAAAAGGTCACATGGTTATTCTATACAATCTTTACTAGAGTACTCCACAATAGACAATAAATAGAACAATAGTGACACTATATTATAACCAATGAATCATACATAAAAATATCTCCCAAAGTTGGGGACAAAACCTATCCAATAGTAAGTATTAAATGTCATTCTAAACCATGAAAATTGAGAAAACCCCAAACTAATGAAAAATAGTGGAGTCACCAAAATAGTTATAACTGCATGTCTAGAACCTCATATATTTGTGTACCAAACCCAAATCAAATCCAAAAAATGGGTCATTTTCCCTTATCCTAACATGCAAGCATGAAGTATGATAGGGAAACTAGTGGTATCCTGATAAGGGTGGGAGTAAAACATTGTTGTCCACCATAAAAGATTTCTAAAAAAGATCCACTAAATACATTATTCAAGCAAGTACTGAATAATAGACATGTAAGTAAATGAAATTCATAGATCCATTAGTTAAAAATATTCACATAAGTCATTCCCAGCGTTATTCGTAATTTCAATACAGATATCATCTTCATTAACTAATTTACTTTCATCACATGTTTAATGTATTTGGAATATTCATCAATATCAATAAATAATGGGAGAAAGTCAAGTTATCTATCTCTCAAGGGATAACCACATCATCGCATATACAACATACTCACTTTGAAGCCTCATTTCTTGTGGTTTCAATTAATGAAACCATTAGGGGAATATAAGTTTCCCTTTCCATGACCCATTCATTTTGGGGTAGATTTTAGAGGCTTAGTCTAACTCGATCTATGGGAATAGAATCTAATGTCAATACACCACTCTAACAAGTCATATACACATGATTATTTATTTATTCACCATACACATACTACACCACAACCAACCAAATAAAATAACAATTTTAAAAATAAACCATAACAATAAACTAGATAATTTACATTATTCCACAACCCATTAACACACTTTCAATTTATATTACCTATTCATTTTTTCTAATTCCCATTTCTTATGCCTAACTCACTAAGTAAATTCACTAGTTCACTACATTGACTGACAAAACATATTTCACAATTATCACATGTTAATTCAATTTACACATTCATAATTCTACCAGCATTATCCCACTTATTATTTTCAATAAAAATTCACATTCCATCAATACATTCATATAAATAACCTTATATTATTTTCATGTCAACACAGATGGTCAATTTTCTATTAAACACCCCTACAAAACTATCCATTTCTTTATTTTTAATCTACATGTTAATCATTCTAAATGTTTTTCATGGGATCTATCAAATAAAATGTTCTCCAATTGAAATCTCCATTAACTATGTTTGGGAAGGTCCTGTCACCCCATGGATGGACCTAAATCAATCAATTCACCAACAACAGGTCCTAAAAATAACATTAGGTGTCAAATTATTCATTTAGAAGTCAATTTATCGAAATATCCACAAATGTATTCCAATAACAACAAGTGGAACCCAAGAATGTAACCAAATAAGAACAAATTAGCACAACATATATGGGATTAAACATCTAAACCCCATACCTCGAATCCATTGATAAACAAAGACTTAGTCATGGCCTTATATCCTGATTCAAACTCCCCTTTATTCATAAAACTAAATCCACCAGAGAAATAATGTTTTAGGTATTTAGATTATGATTTCACAATATATAATACATATTCTATAAATTACAATACTGTGGTATATTAGACTTGCCCAGGGCTCCAATCTACAACCAACGACCCTCCATACGGCCAGGAAATGAGGGAGATCAATCCTTTTAAGTTCATTAGGGTTCTATCTCAACATTAGGGATGGAGGTAGGATAAATGGGGAGAATATTTTGTGAGTCATTAAAATCCCATAAATCCAAAACTACAAATATTTCATTTTTTAAAGGGTCACATGGTTTACCCACATGGTTTTTAAAACTCTACTCTAACTATGCACATGAAACTTAATGTGTGGATTTTGGTCACATGGTTATATGGGAAGGAAACATGGTTTTTAAAATGATGAACCAACTATGTGATATTCCACTATCCAAGGATTCATGGTTTTCTTGGGAATGATGCACATTTTACTTAACCATGCACAAACTATGCACCTTTCATAGGATGCCCAGATTTTCTTTCAATCTGTGCTCTGAACCCCTAAAATACCCTTGAGGTCCCTCTTACTCCTGATAAGAATTTAATTAAAAAAACAATATATTTAAACCAAATTTTAAACAAGTGCCTACCTCCATGAATTCATGGTTCTTAAAGGATTTGGTGGTCTTGGTAGTGATCCCTGACTAATATGGAAATGATTTTCTACGATTATGTTCCTTACAGAAATTCCACATATTATTCTCTCATGGATTGTTATATTTTATTCTCTTTTGACTCATGCCTTATAAACTACCAGTATATATTTCATAACTCATGATTATGATATATATAATGTAGGGTATATTTTAATAATGTTATACTTATATTCTGAATCCCTTATGTTCTTGGTATGCTTTTGTATCTCTCTTTTTACCCATACTGAGCATCTAATCTCACCCTTTATTGTGATTCATTTCCCCATGTTATTAATATATGAATTGTATGATATATCTAATAAAAGTGTATATTATAATGAATATAGTATGATATGACATAGCTCACATATGGACTAGTGTTTATGTTACACAGTTTCCAATGGAACTAAACTATTACCATATATGGGATTTTATTTATGTAATGAAATAAATATTCTTAAAAAATTATATAATATGTAAGTATTAAAATTCAGGATCATCATACTATCCGATTTAATTTATTCCTATCCAAAATCTATTTATCCAAAATACACACCATTTTCTCAACATTAGGATCATATTAATAGTTACCTTCCCTTAAAAAGTGTTTTATATAAAATATAACCTTTATATTAAATTAATTTTATTGGACATAAGAATAATCCAAATTTGGCTTTCAAAAAATTAATAAAAAATTTATTCTAAACAATTTATATTTATTTCATAATCCCAATACAAAAATAATACAATCATACCACATCCTTATCAAACTATTAACTAGGATTCACCATCTAATTCCTTAATAAATATTTCCAAAAGTATGTAATATTAACCATTTATAAATATTAGTAACCCTCAATTTAATAATTCTTCCATTATTTAACATAAAAAAATATTGTTAGAACATCACATACCTTTCATATGTAATTTGTAGTCTACTTACCATCAATAGAAAAACCATTAATCATACAACCATACAGATTTTCATCACATGATTTTCACATAGGACATATATTTGCATAATTACCCTAATTTATAAATTTAAAACATTCCAAAATCAATGGAATATTAGGGAGACTAACATTCCCATTCACATGTTATCTATACTAATCGTTATCCCTTTTAATTATCATTCATTATTTTATTCTTATCCATAGTAAAAACTCATTCTTGTTCCTCAGATGCATTCACTTGGGTGTTTCCCCCACATTCTCGACATGTCAGAAAATAAATATTCTTTACTGAATGGATACCATCACCTAAACTATTATAAAAATCTTTCCTTCTCTACTTGGGTGAGTCTAACAGTTTGTTATTGTACTTGTTTTTAATCAAGTTCCAAGAAAACTGATTAGGAATAATAACAACATCATTTACACTAGTAATCATCCCATTTTCCAACTCATCATTATATTACCCATCACATTTACTATTACCATTTCCTTCAACTTCCATCAATTGACTACATATAGAAATCATAGAATGAGAAACCTTGATCATAATGGAAAATAAAATAATCATTAAATTCACATATAGGATTATAAATCATGAGATATTATTTCAATCAAGGACACCTTAGGTTTATCCTTGTTCATTAATAGTAATAATTTAATTAAATCCTTCATGGTAGTTCCTAAATAGATTGTATAATTTCAAATCAAATCACCCATTAGTGTCAAACTAGGTGTGTAGCAGGGCCCATTGGGTGCAGTACTTCCTAATTAAGTCTACCCAATATGGTATTTTAGTGTTGTTACCCCTAGATATATCTATTCTAGAGAAATGTATATATTTCATGTCTTTAAAGGGATGCCTTCTAGGAAATAACTCCTTTGATAATTTACCAAAATTACATGATATTTTCTTTCACATTAACCAATCCATAAATATATCCATATGAAAATCCCAATACATATCCTTAGAGATAACCCTAGGGATCTCACTAAATATTTCTCATCTAGTTTCCAAATTTTGATTAAACTTTTCCATTGATATAGAATATAGAATCCTAGCTATAATGTCATGTTTATTAAAATAATTTTTATGAATATTCATTACATTACATAAAAACACTCATGGGGACCATAATAGTTTTGTGTGTATTTGGAAACAAGGAACAATATATTCTTGTATGGTGACATATCTACAATGTTTCCCACAACAATCTTACCTTTTTGTATTCATCATAACCATACCTTATATAAAAGATTCAACCTAACTCTGTAAAGGAACCATATGAATAGGTGATCTTAGATGCTCAATAGGGGTAAATAATGGAGATATAAAATCATAACATGATCGTAAGGGTATGGGAACATGAGAGTTGCATTTTAAAGGCATAGCGTGCATATCAAAGATCAAATTCTTGGATTATGGGATAAATATTGGCTTTCATAAGACATGAATCATAATAAAATCAATGATCATTATCCATGAGATCATAACATAGGCATTAGTCATTGAATTTTTTGTATAAACATAATAATTTAGAATCATTTTCATATTGTCCAAGGCTCACTACCAATACTATCATAGTGAAATAAGTTCTTTATTTTACCAAGTGTAGTCCTGGTTCCATACCTATAATACTATACTGAGTTCACATCCCATTCAATCCATGACTTACTATATTTGGATATATCCATCTTTCAGTCATGTCTAATAATTTCAGCTTTACTCCACATTTTTCCCATGTCTATCTCATGAGAATATAAATATTTACCAAATGTATTCTAGAGATTTATAGGTCCCACATTTTACAAAATGAAAATCATACAAATGTGTTCTAAAAGATTGTAAAATATTCATCAGATCATAAATAACGAAATGAAATGAGTATTATAAAAATTAAATCATATTATAACCTATAATAGGAGTTAATTTTCAAAATGATATCATCTTATAAAAACAAATTAAAATAAGTGAGTTTAGTAACTATTTTTTCATAATACAACCCATGAAAGAGAATCAAATTTCCAAAAAAATCATCATAATAATAAACCATAAAAATAATGAATCAAAATGGTATCCATGGAACATATACCTTTTAATTCATAGGTCACATCAATAGATCAAATCTTCTATGGATGCTAATATTGAAAGATCATTTAAAACATTTCATGAGGAAAATATTTGTTCCGTGTAGAAAACCACTTTTTGAAATATAATTTTTTTGAAATAATGTTTATTTGAAATTATCCTTCTTGAAATATTATAATTTATTTTTAAAAAAATAATTTAAAAACTTTAGTTATGAAAATATCACGTCTCCTATGAAAAAATATTTTTAAATCAAGAAACATTTTATAAATATAGTTCTTTCAATGTTACATTAAAAACATATAAAAGAAAATTTTAAAATAATTTAAAACACTATTAAATAATAATAAATATTGAAAATACTTTCTTTTAAAATAAACATAAAATTTTATTTTCAAAAATCTTGGAAATACTTTTTTATAAAAAAAAAATTTGTTGAAAATAGATTTTTGACTGAAAAGAGAAATAAAGTCACCTTTTGTAAAAACATTTTCGTAATTATATTAAGTAAAAAAATCATAAAAATTGTACAATTAAAATAATATATCATTAATAAATATTGGATAAGAAAATTCCTGAGAAAAAATGAGATTTAGATCATGATATTTTATTATTTGAGACATAATCATAAACTATCCATACAAATGAAGAGATGGTAACATGAGGACCTTTGGATGTTAGTAACACTGAATCACAATTCACATGAATGAATTACATAAAATGAAACATAAAATATAATTAGAATGAATAAATTCATGATGTTAAATTAAAATGGGTCTGTTTATTCTCCTCATGAAAGAATATATTTTCATAACATAACAAACACCTCAAAGAATGCATATTGAAACAAGAATGTCTTATTAGATGAGTAACTTTTAAATCATAGTAATGATGGATTAATAAAATAAATGGAACCATTAATAATAATTAAATTAGGTAGATTCATGACATATCATTACATATTATAATATATACATAACAAAAAAGAAATGTGTGGTGAATTTGGTATAAGTCTCTCACAAATAAACGTGAGACTTTAAATCTCCTTCCCTTAAGACATGACATCTGACGAACACATTCAAACCACATGAATAATACATATAAGTTGTGTATAAATATTTTTCAGAACCATAATCATATATATCATATCATAAATGATTCTCATATGTCATTTTATTAACCTTTTATTTACAATTTCATGTTAAAGTCATGTTTTGAGTAACAACATCTTTGTTTTTTGCATATGTTTTGACTTGTTATTTTTTGGATCCCCGTAATTTAATCATGATTTTAGAATATCCAAAATTTATATCATTATATAAATATATTATATATTCCATATATTTTTATTTATATTAATCACTAAATTTTGGTATAGGAAATGAAATACACCATTCATGGAGACGGTAGGTTGTGTGTACGCATGAAAATTGTTTATTTTTTTCATATCAGAAGAAATAAAAGTAAATTATATAGATATATATAATCATTAAAGTTGTATTTTTATTTCATATATTTCACATATTTTTATTTATACCATCCTTACTTAAATCCATGTAAAGAGTGAATGAATCACATCACTTCATGAGGCGGTCGTCTGTCGTACATAAGAACGATGTTATTATATTCTAAAAAAATGGAAATAATGAATTTATTTTTTATATAATAATTATAAAATTATAAATATAATTTATATCATATATAAATAGTATTTCTACCACTATTATCAACATTGAAATGTGGTAATGGTAAAACAAATGACATACAATTGTGAGATAGTAGACTTCCGTACACATGAATGATGATTTCATAGACAATTTTAAGGAATTAAATGTGCTTATATGTCACAATATTAACATAAGAACATAAAATTTAATTGTTGATACTAGGGTTATTCTATAATCATTATATAACATAAATACAAGGTGTTTTAGGAAGAAACAAAAACACATTTGTTGATGAATGTTACCTCTTATTTGGGTATCCTCCTTTGTATTGTAGTAAATACATTATTTGATGAATTTATTTACAAATTAGTACTTATATAATGAGTCTAGTGATGTTTTAATGTTATTTAAGTAATAATATTTCGATCTAAATGAATTAATCAATGTGAATTAGTGTAAGAAGTGTGTTCCTTTTTAATTGTTGATGGGGAGTTGTGTTCTTGTAAATACTCAAAAGTATTCACTATTGGGAGGTCCATATTACCTAAATTAGTTAAAATATTGATAATTAATGCATTTATGGGATAATAAGGTCTATAAATACCTCAAACATAAAATAATAAACATTATTAAACATTTTGTTCCATAACTCCTAAGTTTCTTAATTTTTGTAATGTTGGTTTTTCATTATGCTAACTGGTCTCTTAAAAAATATATATAATATAAGAATAAAATAAAATTATCCTCACTAGATAATTGATACTTAATAATTATAATTATTAAATCTAATTTTCAAATTTTAAGTCATATGTGTGTTATAAATTAATTTTAACAGAAGCGTGTGTAACACGAGAAAACACTACATTAACATTAATAATGTCAATAGAGTATATAAGATTTAGGGGTCCATATGTTAATAATAAAAGGTTAATTTTTCCATTAATTGAACTTATTTGATATTTATTAGAATATAAAAATCACTTTTCAGATGATAGGATTTTTATTATTTTTAAATCACTTAAAGGAAAATGATTTATTATAAAATAACATTAATGTATATTTTGACATTGTTTATTTAATTTAAATTTAAACATATCATGATAATGATGAAATTTTAAAAAATTATGTTAAAATATGTGTAAAATTATATATTATTCAATAAAATTAATTTAAGATAATAATTCATTCAATTTAATTCACTCTTAGTGTTTTTAGTATCATTTATTTTAGTTAAATATTAACTACATAATTACTACATTGGTGTTTCGTATGAATTTTTAGTAACATATTCATCCCAAAAAATAAATGATAATCAATTATGAAAAATAAAATAATTTATATTAAAAAATAAAATTTATAACCAAACCAATTTTTCTACCCTTCCCAAAGACTTATATATATTAAAAGTAAGAGAAGTATAGTTCCTGTATTTTTTAATAACTTATTATATGAGTCATATTCAAAGGAAAGTGGAATGGAATTTACATATTTTCGGAAATTTATGGAAATGTTATAAATAAATTCATTCAATAAAATAAATATGATGTATTTTCATTTTTACTCATGTCGTTCTCATATAACCCCATGGTAAATCAATTTTTACATTACTCGTGGTAATTAATTTTTACTATATTCACAATTAATTTTTCACAAAAAAAAATTCTTATTAGACAGTGTAAATTAAGAAAATAAAAAATATTGATTCCATTTTTTAAAATTAAATTCATTGAAATAAAAAAAATTAATTTAAAATTAATCACATCTATGAGATGATAAAGAGGTTTTTAAAAAGAAACTGTTTAAAAGTTTAAAAGATTTTTATACCCATATTTAATATAAAAATGAATAAAATGAACTAAATTGGATAATTTAATAAATAATTTAACTAATTATAATTTTAAACAATTTAAAAATATAATTTATATTTATATACTAATTAAATTAATATTTTATTCTCTATTAAAGTACTGTATTTTTCAATATTCATCAAAAATGATATTTTTTAGAAAAATACCAAAAAGTCACTATAAGATAATTTTCATATTTTAATTTAAAAAATATATATTTTAAAAAAATATTTTTCAAAAATTTTAAAAAATAAAAATAATTACGCCATAAAATGGTGATAAATCTGTATTCAAGTGTCAAACCTAATTTATTCTCATATATTATATAAACCTAAAATAATATGTTTTTTAAGAAATTTATTGAATATATAATTTATAAATTACATTGAAACCATTGAAAATGTTATTTGGTTAATTTATTAGTTAAAAACATTCTATTATTCATAAATATATTTTCCCAGGAAATATTTCCTTTTCACTTAAAAAGGGTTTTCTTTTAATTTCTAATTAATTGGTCACTAAATAATTCAATATATAAACATATGTAATCCATATTTTTATAATTTGGTTAATAATATTCACAACCATCATTCTAATATTTAGGTGAAAACTATCATATCAAATAGTAATAATTTAACAATATGTCTCATTTCATTTTATATCTACAATTTATGTAAAGAAAACTACGCTTGGTGTTGTGTGTAAAACAAGACAAAATACATTTTTTGTAAATCAAGAAAAATATAGTGTTTTTTGTAGTGAAAATGTAACATAATGTATCATTAAAAATAATCCATCAAATAATTTTAATATATTCAAAAATAATAATTTTTAAAATCTTGGGGTTTTACATAGACTAAAATGAATAACCCAAAAAATTTATTTTAAAAATTATTTTAAGAATTGAATTTGAAAAATTCTGTAAATAGAAAGAGAAAAGGATACAATTTGAGAAGAAATACAGACTCACCCTATAAAGAATAATTGATAAAATATATTATCTTTTAATATATCCCATTATGATAAAATAATAGAAAGGAAATAGTAAAACACATAGTTAAAAATACTAAAATTTCTTGATGTTGTCTTATATATAGTGGATGATCATCCATTCTCAAATATGTTTGAAGAAAATATTTAGATATATATATATATAGTTTTTTTATGAAATTTGATAAAACATTAATATTTAGAAAATTAGATGTTTTAAAATATTATAATTATGGAAATCTAATAAGTTGGAAAAACCTCTATGTTTGAAAAATTAATGAATTTCAAAAAATCAATAATTTTGAAAAACAAAAATGTAAAAAAATGGATACATTTGAAAAACTGATAACATTGGGAAAATTTCATCTCTTTTTTTAATTATATGGATATTTATTGTAAGGAGATGGATGAAATTTTAAGTGGATTAAAGATCACTTAAGGATTATCGTTACCAAATTATGTTGAATGAATTCAAATCTTTTAAAATTAATAGGTTATTTTAAAATACCAACAACATAATTTTCTATTCTGATAAATTTTTGAATGATGTCACTTTTTTTATTGATCCATATTGAAATAGTTTCTTACAACTATTTTATTTTATAATGAGTGATGTAATAGGATTCTAGAAAATGAAATTACACCAGTATTTTCATTTAAAATTGGAGTTTCAGTAATGCTCAAACCAAAATATTTTATTTTGTGGTGCATCCACAAAACATGAGAAAACAAATATCCAACCTCAATATATTCTAATTCAATAGTGGTAATTAATATTTAATATTATTTATTTTTTGAACATGAGACTATTATTCATCGTAATAAATAATATATTCAAAAGGTAAATATTATATCTAACTTACAGCCTCCAAATTTGGCATCTTAAAACCCTTTTAAAAAAATTTCATTTTAGAAAGAATATAATAATCCATTTTCTTAATTATATTTAATTTACTATAATATGTTTTTTTCTTCATTTAAATGAGATTATTTTGGATTATATTTAAATATCACACATAAACATACTAAAAATTACATTTTCTCGACTTGCAGTAATATATTCTAAACATACAATCATACATCTATAAATATTTTGATCTAATGAATTTTTCGTTTCTTTAAGATAATGTTGTATATAAGTTTCTACTAGGATAATTATTTTTTATGTATTATTAAAAACAAATCATTAGAGTATTTTTTTTAAATATATTTTGGTTGAGTTAAAATATTTCTTTTAGGTTTTTGAAAAATTTAATAACCAAATAGAAAACATTATTCCATCCCCTCCTTATAATTTTAAAATAATCATTCACAATATTATTAAAATTTTAAAAACCATTATTGAGGTGAATCGAAAATTAGTTCATAAACATATATTTGAAAAAATGGTGTTTTCTTAAAAATAATTTGAAATGTTTTAGATAAACACTTTCATTAAAAATTATTTGAATTTAAATATTTGGTAATTTTATCATTCCGTTATATTGGGATTTAGTGAAGTCTATATAGGGATATAGTAGGTTTAAATATTTTTTAAGTGATTTAATATCTTCATATCTAAGAGTTTATTTAATATAATTTTATCCATTAACATAAACATTAAGAAATGAACATTTAAAATAAATTTTAAATAATGTAAAATATATATTATATTCAAAGGATAATAAGATCCTTTAAGATTATAATTATGTCACCATTCAACAAAATTCACAATAGTATTTTGCTTCATGAAAATATATTTTTGAAATAATTATTTCTATATTTCAAATATTAATTTCATTTGGATCACATTTGTTTATAAAAAACATTTTAAAAATATTTCTTGTATATATTATGGTCCTTCAACTACGGTTCATAATTTGTTCCTTTCAAACTTATTAGCCTCTTATTACATAACCCTTATCCAACTTTCATCACATAGATAATCATATTCGGTTTTGGGATTAAATTTTGATAGGGAGGTGTGATGCCAACATTAATTTCATAGGGAACTTCATATTTTAATTGGTTGATTTATAAAACCCATAATATAGTAGAAAAGATATTTACTTATGATCAATTGAGTTTGTTTTTTAAAATTGGTAATTTGGTATTGAAAAAAATTAATGTATATCTTTTATTTATGTCATTTATGAATATAAAAAAATATGATTGTCTTGCATTTGGAGTATTTATAACCATAAGTTCTAAATTTTCTTCCAGAAAACAAATAGATTGTTTTTAAAAACATAATTACAATTATGAAATTCCAAATAAAAATATTAAAATTAAAAGTATTTTATTTATCAAAGTTTACATGAACAATTTATTCAAAAAAATGGTTCTTTTCTCCCATGATAATATACTACTATTGACACCTTTTCAGGGTCTCATGGGAGGACTAATGGTAAAGTATCCACATGTTATTATAGGAACAATATAAATATTTTTTTTCTGTTTAAATCTCTTATATGAACTATTATAATAATATTGGTTATTTTAACAACAAATATACAAGTCGTGAAAGTTACAGAATAGCCCATAAAAATCATTTATCTATTTTTAGATCTAATTTACATTATTGATATTTTATATTCAGGTTGAATCCTATAAATTTAAAAACCATAATGTAATAATTATTGTGATTTTTTCTAATATGAAACACATAATAAGATATAAATATATATATATATATATAATTAATATGTTAAAACTGATTTATAGTATAAAATTTAGTTCCCATACCCATAATCCAATATTTCTATCAACTAAATCCTCACTTAAAAAAGTTCAATTAATTTCATAAATAATATTATTTCATCAATTAACTACATAATTTTTATATAGAGTTTAGGTGACTAAAAATAACGAGTGATAACAATATAACAACAAAAAATTTAAAATTTATAGTTTATAACTGACCAAAATGATCACTCGGGAGTGTAAACAAAAGTATATTTTTATCATTTTTAAAAAAATAACAAAATACCATAAAATTATTAATAGATTCAAAATTTTGATTGCAAATAGATGCATGTAAATCTAGTGTAATCATAAACTACGAAATATACATAATGCTGGACATCAATTCAACTTTTTTGGAATAAGAACAAATTATTCAATGTGAAATAACTATAGATATTAATTAATTGAGACTCAATATTTTTAATTAAAACATAACATATATTTATTTCTAAAATGAAAATGATCATTGAAGCTAGTTAGATTATATTTATGATATAGGAGTTCATTATCATTTCATTTCCCTGAATTATTTCTAATATTTTCCATATATATTACCCTAATATATTGTGCCATAAACTGGTTAAGCCTTCAGTTTCCCTTAAACATGGAAAATTTCGATATCTAAATTATTATATGTAGAGTGTTTAAATGTTATTTCAAAAATCGTTAGACAAAATAAAATTTCCTTCTGGTCATTGCAATGTTCATTTATTATTATTTAATATTAAAATACATCTTTCATCACTTAACTAAACTATTCTAATATATTTATGATGATATCCAAAAAAATATAAATCATTTGAAAGTAATATATTTTTATTAAAATAAGAATAAGTGATTTGAATTATATCACCATGTTAATTATCTACAAAAATTAAATTATACCACATTCAGTTTATTAGTATTTTGGATGTTGTGCTTTTCTATAATCATATGTAGAGAGAAATTTCCATATACTGTTTAATTATAATGTTGTTTCTTTCTTCAATATTATAAAAAGGAACAATTACTATCTTTGTACTCACACATATTTGGGTAAATTTATTTTAGAAAATAAAATTTTAAGAGCTAACATATTGCCAAATCATTTATGTGGTAAATATTCTAGTTCTTTTGACATAAAATATTTTTTAAAACCTAAAGGATAAGAATTATTTACAGAAAAAATAGATACTATAGTGAACTCATCTATGATAGTTAGTTCAAAAAGGTACACTTTTAGGTAAAAATTATTACTGTAAATAAGTTTTATCACAAGTTTAACGAAATAGATTTGATGTTCTAGAGTGTCTTATTTTTTTACTAATTTTATAAAATTATATTTTCCTGATGTAAATGTAGATATAAGTTTTTTTTTTTAAAAAAATCATGATATTTAAATTGAACAATAAAATAAAAATTATCTAAATATTTATCAATAAACATTTGATCAACTAGATTCAAATTAAATTAATTCAAAAAGAATTTGTTAATAGATCTCATTCAAATAAATGTATGGAAAGTGTTTATGTTAAATTTAAAATAGTTTTTTAATATTTTATTATTTTTTATTCATTAATATCATATAAAATTATTATTTTACAATTTTCATTATTCGTAAGAGTTATATATGTATCCATTTTAGCTAGTGTATGTAATTTTTTTTCATCATTCGATGAATTTACTTATTCCGCATCAAATGAAATAAATTTTTCATCTTTTGATAATGTTGAATAACAAACTATAGAGTTAAAATTACATGTGGAACATAGATTTTTATTTTTAAAGGATTCAGTAGTTACCTTTTCCCTAAAACATTTTCATTTATTGGAAACAATGAATAGAATATAACTATTTTCTAGATTTTTGTTTCCAATAGATTCTGATGAACTAAATTAATATCATTCACATTCTCTAGTTCTCTTGGTGTATAAATATTTAAATATTTTATTTTAATTTATCTTATGATGGCCTACTGGATTTCTATTTTTCATCCTCTTTTTTAGACAATCATATCTGTTATAACATCCCTTTTTTACATTCATATCAAATTAATTTTGAACATTACTTGTTAACCTTCCTATTTTACCAATACTTATTATCATTTATATGAAAATTAATGAAATTTGAATAACCAACAATCTTATCAATTCATCTTCAAATTTGATAACTTCCATTATTTATATCAACATAATCACTTTGATTTTCATGCTTTTATTTTTCCCATTCAAACAAAATATTTAGATGTATTAAAATATGTATTTGAAGTACTAGAATTATGGTTGGATTAATTACAAGTGAATTCTTCTCTATTATTATTTTTCAATTTTTAGAATATCATATCAATCATCACTCATGTTGAATTAATGTTCTAATTATTTCATATATACATAAATTTTTCTAATTATTAGTAATATTTGTTTATGTTTACATAATACCCTATTCATAAATAATAGTATTAATAATGTATTCATTGAGTTTAACTTACAATAAATATTTTCACCCAATTATTGTAAACTTTTTAAATATTTTCATGAAGCATTGATGCATTTGGGTAATTATTTATCTATATAGGATTTCAATGAAATGATATTCAGCTTCTAGATTATCTTTGTGTGTTTCCTGAATATTGAATGTTTTAAAAGATATAATCTCTAATTCTTACAAATTACATTTTTTTCACATGATGATGACTAGTGAAATATGTTATTGGTAATAGAAATCAATAATGTATGAAAAACATTTTGGTTTACTTAAAAATTTGTTCTCTTCTTCAAGAGAGAGTTTAAAAATATATTTCTCTTCATCATTATAGTTTTCTCTCAGCTTGAAAAAGATATTGAATATAGTATTAATGATAATGATTTCATATGGTCATACCAGTAACAAAAATTAGATCCATAAAAAATTTGTGGTGTTGTTGGATTTATTTTTTTCGAGTGTTCCTACCAGCAATCCTACTATCCCAAAATTAAGTTCCTCTTCCAACATGGTTAGAGCAAGGAAAATCAGTTTTGAATTTGATAAAATAATGAAATTATTTCATTAAAATAGTGGTACTTTAGTAAATATCATAATTACTTGGTCAATTTACTAGATACCAAATTGTATCATTATCTATGATTGCTAATAAAATACATGGTTGGTAATTGTTTTTTTTAACCAAACTTTTAATTTTCATCCTCTTTTAGTATTATGTTGATTAATTTTTCTTATTACTGCTTAAATCTAATATTAGATTAACTGAATTATAAACTATATGAAATAGAATTATTTCATCATAAAAAAGAGATATATATTTAAACTATTACCTATTAAAGTGGTAAAATAATTGAATTTGAAAAAAAACTAGTATTGGTTGGAAAAACAAACATTCCAAAAAATATATATTATTAAAATCACATCTTTAAACCAATGACTATGGTGGATATATAGGCCATATCCATGGAATATATGACTTTAAAACTATCCAATGGAATCCTTATTTTTATAATAATTAGATGGCCTATCTTCTTATCCCTCGAAGCCCTCAACTAATCCTATCAGTAGAAACTCACTTCCCCACACTAAATGTACTTGATCCCTATCTTCCTAACTAAAAAACAAATCAATCTATTAGAAAATGATCTATCTTCCTATCCTATAAATACTATTATAATATGGGATCACTAGAAGAAATATTACAATTTAAACTCCAAATATATTTACTATGGAAATTTTGTAGTGGTAAATCTTAATATAAATAGTCAGAGAACAAATATTACAATCATCATAAGCATTCTCATCAACAAGAAGTTAAAAATCGTCAAAGTGAAAAAAAACATTATGAATTCATGAATATGGTGTTTGTTCATATAAATAATACCCTCTAGGTAAGACTGTATTTATAAGTATCATTTTAACACACTCTAACAACCGGATTCTACTAAAATCAAGTCATTTTTAACTACATCGGCAACAGATTATTCATGTAATAATGAACTCCACATGTTTCCTCATCCATCGACGACTTAAATCAAAACTACAGTAGTTATTATAATTATGATGGATGTAATATAAAATGGGACTTCATATCATTGAACATTGTAAAACCATTTACGTTATCTAGTATTGTAGTTACCATATTTTCTTTCTACATAAAAATAACAACCTAAGAAAAAAACTCATATTAGATCATTTTCATAAGAAGTGTATTGTGATTTCAAAATAAATAAAGGAATTGAGTCCTTAAATCAATAACATATTGCCTCCTATGGTTTTCTATTTCTCCAATGAACCTTCACCAACAAATTTGTACAATTATTCCACACTTTCCCATAACTACCAATAATTTCACAAGATCATTCTATAAGATAAGTAAGTTTTGTTCCTATATTCCCTAAAATATGAGTACATTATTGGGATGAAAAATTTATTTCATCAAGAATGAATCATGGTATATTTCATGTTCATTATATTGGATGGTTTTCATAGAAAATCAATAATCCATGACTCCAATTTTTTATAAAATTTCAAATTAGACAATTTATCTAGGGATTAAGTTATCCATTTTACTAAAGCATATTACTCATTTCCATTGATATGATTTTAAAAATACTAGATCCCCTTGTTGAAATATTATTTACTTCATTTAGTTATCTATAAATCTACTTTTTACTTCATTGAACTACCTTGAAATGATTTTAAATAGTTCATAAATTCACAGTTGTCTCCTCAAAATGTTCTATGTTTAATAGCATCATTTCTCCATCTTCATCCCAATAAGTCGGTGCATGAAATATCTTTCAAAATAATGCTTCATACAGTTTCATCATGATTCTTGAATGAATTCTATTTTTATATAAAAATTAAACCATAGGAGGCACCAATCACACACACCATTAATGTCAAGTGATCATGATCTCAACATATATTTCGGTGTATGAATATTCCTTTTATACATTCATACAATTTGAGGAAGATAAGAAATTCATAAATGTATCTAAAAACTGAAAGCCTTATGACGACTCTTCTAAAATATTCATGTCTATTATGGGTCCCAATCAAATACAGTTCAAATAAGTACATTGTGAAGTCACACAAAATCACTAATATAGTTATATAAAAGAAACTCAATTTTTATATCTTCCCATACTTCTAATAAATTTAAAGACTTGTAAGGAAATCAATAATGTCCCATATTACATCATTATTCCTTGGATATTTTATATTTATAATGATGAATTCAATTATAAAATTCTCCCTCTTATATATTAGAATAGGAAAATTGTGCATAAATCCCTGTGAATGTTTTCTTTCACCCTTTACCTAGAGGCACACAAACATCTATAAAAATAGTGTGTAATTTCATACTTTATACCAACCCACTAGAAATTTTCTCTTAAATCCCTACACATATTTGGGAAACCATGATGTATAGTGAAATTTGAGATATGTGTTTTATATAGTATTTACATTTTCAACTCATATATGGCTGGAATAGAAAACCTCCTATCCAACATGAACACTTCAAAATTATAGATAAATTTTGATAATTTAAATCATTTAATACCTTTATATTCCCTTCTAAATCCTTATCCTCATGTTGTGATTTATCTATATTTTATAGTAATTTTGTTTTATTATTTTCTGAAAATATAATGATATTTCACTTATAACAATAATTACTATATCAAAATTTACTAAATCATTGAATATAGGATATTTGTTAATTCACATAATAGTCAGGTCTTCATGGTCCCTCATACTCAATGCATCAGTTCCTTTGTTACTTCCAATGTGTTTATTGTAATTACCAATCAAACTCCAAGATTAGTTTTCACTACCTTCTTTTACACATGGTCTTCTATTTATAACATAATTTTTACTATAAAATTTTGTGTCGGGTATACATATTTCACTTTTCTCTATAAGTAAAGTTCTTCCATATCTTTATGAAAATTATTATAGATAATAACTCATGATCATGAGTTATTTACCTCCATTCATATATCATCAATTAAATTGATACATAATCCATAAATCTATCATATGGTATAAGAACACAACTTATTACTTTTTTTATGCATCACTATATATTACAAAACCTTATTTTAATGACTAAAAATTCACTAATTGTTCTTTAACCAACCTCCACTTTCGATATTTAGGACCTTCTTTAGATTACTTTGAGCATGTAAATTTATCCCTTGTACATGTCAACTTTGTTAATGAGTTGGACAATGAGGAAATATTTTGAAAAACCCACCAATAGTATCCTTTTAAACCCAAGAAACTGAATATATCAGTTATAATAATTTTCTTGGGCTATTATTGGATTACCATTTTTTGAAGGATCAATAGATATTCTATCTTTAGACACAATATATCCATGAAAAGAAACATCCTGGTGCCAAAATTCTCAATTACTGAATTTATCATAAAACTAATTTTCGATATGTTACTCAATAACTATTCCTATATTATAATCATTACTATCATGTAATTTAGAGTATTTCAATATATCATCAATGAATTCCCTGAAAAAGTTATCAATATTATCCTTTAATAATATATTCTTCAGATCCATTTAAATACATTATTCATTACTGAATTCGAAGGGTATTATGGTAAACTAATAATATCCATTTATTATATGATAGTTCATATTTATTATTTCATACTTATTAACTCTTAACTTATAATAACCATGAAAAGAAAAATCTATGAAAAATATTGAGCTCCTTTAAATTGATCAAAAAAGACATTAATTTGATGAAAACGATGCATAATATTTATATTAATTTAATTGATCTCCCTATAATAAGTCTAAAATATCATAGACCAATACAACATTTTCACATATAGGATATGTTCACCCTATATAAAAACACTAGCGAATATAAACCCTTTATCACCCAACTCTATTATTGTTTCTCCAACTCTACCAATTCTGATGGTTCTATTCTGTAGGGTGTTTTGAATGTGTGTTTTGTATCACATATGTGTTTAATTAGAAAAATAAACTTCATGATCAGGTTCATTTTTTATTAAGTATTATTTAAATAACTCCTTTAATTCCTTTACAATATGAAAATCATTTATCCATATGTTTTTTTCCAAATTCAATGATATATTTTTTATTTTCCTCTTCTCTAAATAATTTCATTAAGGAGATATACTATTGGTGGATCCCTAAATGATTTAGATAACCAATTTTATCTATTAAAAAGAATATGTACTTCACCAACTTCATTATAGAAATATACATCACCCAATAGTAAATAATTTCATTATACATTTAAATAAGATTCATATCAATGACTATGTCAAACTCATTTGTATGTAGGACATTTAGTCCAAGAAATAGGAAATATATAGTAATATTAATATATAATACTATTAAAATCTGTGATACATTAATATTAATATTGTTTGTCATGATTTATGCCCCTTTACATAGATTTTTTTGGGATAATTTAATTCTCACATAAATATTTCAAGATATAAAATGTTTATATAGAAATTAACTAAAATAAATCATTATCTAACATGGATTTTATGATAAATTTATATTTTGTCATGTAATTAGGGAATTCAACCTCACCAGTAGAGACTGTATAAGATTTTATAATCTCCCATGTCATTTTATGTGGTAAATTCCATTAATGAATAAATAATTCAGTCAATTAGTGTCTCATATACAGATAGTTGAATCATTAGATGAAGGATACCATATTATAGTTTTATAAACCCTGTCCCTAGTAACATTTATTTGATGGTTAACATACAAATTTGGTATAAAATAGAATAAATCTTATAGGATGGAATGAAATTTTTTATTAATATTCGGTGACTAGATGCATTCTTGATTCTCACTTTACATTAAAAATATAAAATCAAATATAAAATTACATTTATATATTAATTATTTTTTATATTATATGCTTGAAAGCATTCAAAATGAACAAATTGGTATACTGGGGAATTAAACCCATAATACTGGGTGAACTAATATTCTATGTATGGGAATGAGTATAGTGTAAGCTATAAAAGAATAAAAAATCCTAATTAATATGAAAAAAATAAAAAAATCAATCATATAAAATAAATAATGTTTGGAATGTGGAATACATACATGGATGACATATAAAAAAATAATCATATGGTGAACAATATTTTTTTGATAATGATAGTTTATATAATATTGAACATCATGACATTACTATTCGAGGCACATGTAATGAAATTATATTAAAATAGGTATTTTATAGGCCAAATATACAAACTAATTTGTCTCATGTGATTTAATGATGCATAGAGGGGATATAATAGGCCCCACCTATCAATTACATTTTCTAATTCATTCATCATATGAAAAAAAATAACAATACAACAAATAATAATCATAAACCTTCCTATTGAGAAATTAGAATATAAAATTTAATAATTTTCCCTAATAAATAAATTGTATATCGTCATCATAATACATTAATTGAAATAACTTAGAATATATCATTATATTATATCCCCAATGAAGAATTAAAATCTTTAGATAATGTTTACAAATATGAAAACAAAATTATAAATACATTAGAATGTACCTTGGAAATCAAAGAAAAATATCCTTTTCTTTTGAAAATATTTTAAAATTAAAAATTACACGTGTAATGGGAAAAATATTTTCCATTAAAATCCATGGAAAATATAGGGTAAACTTTATAATGATTAATGTCCATTATGGTGGTAAAATGTGTGATAATCCTCATTTTTATATATACTTTGTTATCATTTATTCATATTCTTTATTTAATTATTCTATAATGCACGTGGTATGCGTCTAATTTTGCAAGAAAAAAATTCATAGGTTTTCATGAAAGAAAACATAGAAAAAGTGAAAAAAATAGTCAAGTACGCGTCAAGATGATGGAATTCACATTGAGTACCTGAGTATACTAGCTTGACCCAAGGCGTGAAGCCAATTCGTGACCATGAAGCTAGAAAGAAAAAAAGCTACAAAACATCATGATCAGGCCGGACACATTGTGACACCCAATCAAACCGGTTAGTGAGAAAGATGCAAGGATTCCACAAAAAAGTTTCAATTCAATAGTATACATCGTGAACCACGTCTACATGTCCTGTAATTGGTCAAAAATCTTATCTGTGAGAACCATGTTCCACATTGGAGATCTGAAGGAAAATGAAACAAATCGACGGAACACGTTGTGTACCATAGGCACATATCATGACCAAAAATTCCAATATTAGAAATTAAGCGGCAGAACAACAAAAGAGATAGGTAGAGATATTCCTTCTTCCCTCTCGATTCCTTGTGATCCATTCTTACTAATTTCCCTTTTTAACTCAATTTCTTCATATTTTTTTCACATTTCATTCAATTCAAGAGTCGTGGAGCTTAATTTATTCAACAACCTATTTTAACCTTTCCACGCTTAAATTTCAATTCTGATTTCTATATCATGTTAGTTATTTTGTTTCATTCATAATTATCTTAAGCATGATTTCTCTTCATTATCCTATAACATCTATTTTTTTCTAAATATCTTAAGCATAATTCATTTAGTTTATTTTATTTTTCATCTATCCCTAATGAGTACCTAAATTTCATAGGGTAGTGATTAAGTAGGATGTATCTGCATAATTAAATATATCCTTTTCATCTAAACTTGGAATGATTAAATTGAATTAGTAACTAGGATATGAACCCCCGGTCTATCCCATTTTTTGGAATGTCCCTAACCATGGCACAATCAAACAAATGACTCCATCCTAATTGGATAAGACTAAGCTATGAAAACTAGCATAGGAGACATTTTGATCAAAAATCCATACTTAATTTACCTAGGTAGTAAAAACCTCCTAGACCTGGAATAGCTACTTCCTACATAGGACGAGGAGGTTAAGACCAAAGTCAACTAGTGACACCAGTTTTCTTCACAGACTAAGACATAGGATCTTTCCAAGTATAGTATTAAAATACATCCTTCACCCAGAAAATCATCTTGATCCTGACCCCTCATTTACAATTTAATTTTCACCCAAATTGATGTTAGACCAAACTCCCAAACAAATTACTTCTATAAAGGACTCCCTTTTATGTTTAGAAACCTGATCCTCTTGAAATTGAACATCACTCTCCTTGTAGATTCAACCATGTTCTCCCACTACACTACACCATAGTAGTTGGTGAACGTTTATGATAATTAATAAATTCAAACTTGATTCACTCCAAAGGAAGTAACGACACCACCACGTAGAAGCCATCAAATTTCTGGCACCATTTCCCGAGAGATAGCATTGTTTTGTAGTAGAACTATAGGTTTTATAAATCATAGGATTACCTTTCCCTCGCCATTTTTTTCTTTCATTTCTAGACACCCATGTGTCTTCTCATACATCTTTAGGGAAAGTACCACGGTCCCTTTACCTAATCAAGGAACATTGATGCACAAGAACTGTTGGCCTTAGATCCTAAGATTGAAAGGTATGATCTTCCCCTCTGGTGGTCAACAATGGCCGAGCAACCTCACAATGCAGCTCTGAACCCACCAAATCAATAAATTATGCCAGGAGAACAATCGATGAACCCTAAGAAGACCATCATGGACTATACCTATCTATGAATCCATGGTGTGACACCAAGCATCGTTTGCTTTCATATTGAAGCCCATAACTTTGAAATCAAGCATGGACTCATCCATATGATCCAAAACAAGTGAAAATTCAGTGGTATTTAGAGAGAAGACCCAAATGAAAATATTTATAATTTCATAGAGGTTTTAGATACCTTTTATAACTAGGGATTTTCTTGTGACACAATAAGACTCTGAGTCTTTCCTTTTTTATTAATAGATAGAGAAACAGATCATCCAAAAATCCATTCTCCTCAGTCAACCATTACATGGGATGAGCTTGCAAAAAAATTTATCGATATTTAATTTCCACCGATATGAACTTGAAAACTCCAAAATGACATTCCAAACTTCTCACAAGAAGATGGATAGTCTGTGTGGGAAGCATGGGATCGATTCAAATGACACATGATGAAATGTAGACATCTCGGACATAACACTTGAATTCAAATGAAATCATATAATCAAGGACTCCAGCCAGTGGCATGAATAGTTGTTGATGCTACCACTAATGGAGATATAATGTTTAAAACACCTAACACAGGTATAGATATTCAAGATAAAGTGTACCAAAATTCTAGTCTATGGAAAAGTGATCATCGACCACCTTGACATGGAATCTACCAAGTTGATGAAGCCACCCGGTTAACAATGCAATTCTAACCACTGAACAAGAATCTTGAGTCATTTCAAATACCAACCACAGAACCCCCTCCTACCCCAATCAGTGAAATATTGTCATGTGAGATGTGTGATGGACCACACAAAATATCAGGACTTTAAAGTAGAATATAAGGGGCCAAAAGATTTTAATTATGTTAATTACAATCAATAAAGTCAACCATTTCAATATCAGCAACCACAACCATTTTTCAATAGAATCTCTCTTAGTAGAAGCTTCAGAAAAATCAATAATAATTTTAGTAGAATAGTGTTCAAGCTCAATTCCACAACTACGGACCACCAGGGTATCCACCAATGAACCCTGTCCATAGACCCCAAAAGCTAACATATCCGTAACAACCATTTATGAGGCCCAAACAAAAAAATTCACACCCACCCAACCAAGAACAAAAAAACCATATCCACCGCTGCAATGTAACATTGAGAAACTCCTAAAATCATTCATTAAAAATCAGATCAAAGGATGAACATGAAGGAGACAAAAATAAAAAATCAATGAGAACCATTATGAACCTTGGTGATGAAAATGTAGACTATCTGAGAAACCTTATCTGAAAAATTACTAGGTAGTCTACCCAGTAACACTGAGACAAACCCCAAAAGAAAGAGAAGTCTGTAGGGATGAGCAGTGTAAAAGTATTATATTTCCACCAATCAAAAGAAAAAAGTCCATAAGAAGAGGCCAATAAAGAACCAAAAAATGTTGAAGAAATACCAGCAGAGAGAAGGAAAGAACCAGGGAAAAAAACTAATTTATGTATCCAATCTCCATACAAACCACCTCTTCCATTTTTAAAAAGTGAAACGAAATGTACAGAAGAGGATTAGTATAAAAATTTCCCCAATATATTAAAACTATTTCATATCAACATTCCTTTTATGAGGAAATCATGAAAATGCATGTTTAAGAAAAATTTCTATATAACACACTATAAAAAAAATATAGAATATCTATGGGTCATCTCATTAAGTTAAGAATTCTATGTTGTTGTACAGTAGAAGAACCCACCAAATAGGACATATCTAAGAACCTTTTTAATTCATAGTGCAATAGGAGAGTACAAATTTAGAAATGTGCTATGTTATGATGGAGAAATCACTACCATGATTCTGATGCGTGTTTTCTATAAACTCAAAATCTAAGAGATCAATGCAAAAAAAGTTTAATTGTAGTTATTAGGTCATTTAGTTATGTACCTAGGTGGTATTCTTGATGATATTTTGGTTAAAGCCGAAAAATTAATATTTCTGAAATACATTATATTTTTAGACATGTAAGAGGAATAATATGTCCTTGTCATTCTCAGAATACCTTTTTGGAAACAAGAAAGGCCTTGATTGATGTTATCCAAAGACCTCTCTCTTTAGAGTTAGAGAAGAACAATAAGTTTTCAAACTGATAAAGGTAGAACAATATTCATATGATATAGTTGACTATCTCCCAATATCAATCATTTATAAAGAAGGAGATTACATGGATAATGAGGAAGAAACCGAGGATTCAGGTTCTGAAAATAAAGATGTCTATGAAAATGAGGAATTATGATTTATTGAACCACTTACCAGAGACACTATATGAAAATTTAATCTATCTATCATTCATCCACCCATGTAGGACTTAAAAACATTACATAGTACCTTTAAGTACTCATAATTAGGAGGGTCATTATTTTTTCCCATCATTATCAATTCCAAAATATCTTAGGATCGGAATGAAAAACTGTTTGACGTCCTCAAGAGAAATAATCAATCAATTACCTAGGGGTGTCATATATTAATCGAATCAATATTTCAGAGTGCACCCACCAGATTTTACTCGATGAAGATACAAAACCAAAGAGACAGCCTTAGAGGCATGTCACGCTTCAAATAAAGTAGGTTGTCAAGAAGGAAGTTCTAAAGATTATGGATGTCAGAATAATAATTCATATCTCAGATAGTGAATGGGTGATTCCCCTCCAAGTCTTTCCAAAAAAGAGAGGACTCTCTGTTGGAAAGACAGCTAATAATGAACTCATTTCATCACAAATGATCACTAGATGGAGAGTATGTGTACATTACAGATGTTTGAATGTAGTAACAAGAAAATATCATTTTCCTTTACCTTTTATGTATCAAATTCATTATAGGCTAGTGGTACAATATTTTTATTATTCCCTGGAAGGATATTCAGGATACAATCAAATTGACATAGACCCCGATGACTAACCCAAAACTACATTCACCTACCCCTTCAGTGCTTCCACGTATATAAAAATATTTGAAGGTACATGAAACACACCAGATACATTAAGAATATTCTTGAAACACATCATTCATGATATACATGATGAATTTATTGAAATATTCAGGGATGATTTCTCCATCTATGGAAGATCGTTTGATGTCTATTTATGTAATCTAGAATTGGTTCTCCAACACTATGAGGAGAAAGGATTAGTGTTGAATTGGGAAAAATGTCAGTTCGTGTAGTAGGTATGAATAGTTATAATGCAAAAAAATCTCTAATGGTGGAATTGAGGTTGATCCCACAAAGATCAAGGACGTCAAGGATCATTCAGAATAGACAACTGTAAATGGGATTAGAAGTTTCCATGGGCTTACTGGATTCTACAGAGGCTTCGTAAAATATTTCACTATAGTCACACATCCATTAACAAAAAAAATTCAGAAGACCTTCCTTTTGAATTTGATGCGGATTTATGAAAATAATTGGCAACAATGAAAAATAATTTGATTACATATCTGATTATCATTGCCCCAAACTGGGAAAATATGTTTGAACTTATGTGTGATGTTAGGGACCTTGCTGTAAGAGTTGTGCTCAAACAACATATTTATAAAATATTCTTCCCAATATATTATTCCATCAACACATTTAACGACTAGCAGATCAATTATACTACTATAGATAAGGATGTCATAACTGTCATATATGCCTTTGAAAATTTCCGTTCATACCACGTTCTATCCAAATTCCTCGTCCATACTTACCATACCGCCCTTTGATGAACAAGAAATTCATAGATCCAATATTACTATGCTTGATTATGTTTCATAAATAATTCATGTTCATTATCAAAGACACCAAAGGGATGAAAAATTTCATCGCTAACCACCTCTCTCGATTACCCATGAACATTATAAAAGAAGACAATGAGAGTAAAATTGAACTAGATTTTCTAGATGAGACATTTTTTACTGTCAAAACCCATACATGGTTCTCATACATGGACAACTATCTTCCCATAAGATATCTCCATTATGAAATCTCATACCAGTAACAAAAGATATTTCTATGTGATATCAAACGCTACATATTGGATGAGCCATTTCTATTCAATCATTGTGTTGATGAAATTCTATGACACTGCGTCACGGATGAAGAGATACCAAATGTGATCGAAATGTGACACACATCGTCAAATGGCGGCCATCATGGACTAGAGCGCACAGTATAAATGATCCTACAAAAAGGATTCTTCTGGCCCTCATAACATCATGATGTTAGGGGATTCTATCATCAATGTGATATATGTCAATTAATGGGAAACAAAAGTAACAGAAATGATATCCCACAAAACCCCATTATGGATGTTGATGTTTTTGTTGTTTTGGGTATTGACATTATTAGACCATTCCCCTATTCACATGGCCGGAATAACATTCCAGTCATAGTAGAATATGTCTCCATGTGGGTTAAATCAAAATCCACAACACATGACATAGAAAAATTAGTCCTGAATTTTCTTCAAAATAATGTGTTTTCACGTTTTGGATTTCAATGGATACTCATTACTGATCATGGAACACATTTCTCAAGTCATCTAGTACGAAAAATGATTCAAAAATATGGAATTAACTACAAAACCAAAACCCCTATCACCCGAAAACAAGTACGTATGTTGAATTTTCAAATAGGAAGGTGAAAAAAATAATAGAAAAGACTTTGAACACCAGTAGAATTGATTGGATCATGAAATTGGATGACGCATTATGGGAATACCGAACTGCTTTTATAACAACCATAGGCCCTACCACATTTAGACTGGTTTACAGTAAACCATGTCATCTTCCAGTGGAATTAGAACATCATTTGTTATGGGAAATTAAAAAGATGAATATGGATTTAGAAAGGGATATAAAGGAAAGAATATTTTAGTTAACTGCATTGGATGAAATCAAGAGATATGCGTATGAAAATGCATGGATTTGAGGAAAAACAAAAAAAAAGGTACGACAAAAAAATAACAAGAAGTACCTTCTATTACAAGGAATAAGGTTTTGAGGTTCAATTATAGATTAAGTCAATACCCAAGGAAGTTTATATCCCAATGGTATGGTCCTTTTGATGTTTTCCATGTTTTTCCTTATGGAACAATCACAGTTCAACAGGATGGAGAACCACCATTCAAATTAAATGGCAAATGGTTGATGATCTTTTAGGAACCATTCCATGAAAAATGTGTCCTCAGCCTCGAGTACCACAAAATATTTAAATGAGTCAAGCTCTAGACATTAATGGAAACACTGACTAGGAGGTAACCTAGGTTAGGAACTCTTTAGGTAAGTTAGATTAGGATCGTTGATGATGAATATTCCATTTTAAGGAAGATTAAGATCAAATGAAACAAGGAAAATGGGAAAAAAGAGCTAAGTACACATTGTGAACATCATGGTCACGACTTGTATTTTTTACCCTGTAAAATTAAACATTCCTCTAATTCAAGATGTGATGAAAATGTACATGTTGTGAACTCTTTTAGTTCAGTTTTTAAAAACCACAGGTCGTAACCCGCAATGTCATGGCCGACTGAATTCTTCCCTAATGCCTCATCTCCCACTCTAATCCCTCACCATCAGTCACACCCCTCCCTCTCCCTCATCTATTCAAACCCATCCCTCTCCCTCATCTCGTGCAACCCAACCCACAACCTCACTCTCGTGCCCCACCTTCCTCTCTCTACCTCACAGTCCTTCCACAAAATACCAACCCCTCCATCTCCCTCACTATTGTGCTCCACCCCTGCTTTCAATGGCATGAACCAAATGGAAAAAAACGTCCTTCACTACATCTTACACCTCTTCTTCCTCACCATTCGAGGAATATACATCTTATAAGCTACTGCATTCTACTACAGATGAACCTCCCACACCAGTAATCGCTCGTGCTACACCAACCCCCGAGGAGCAGTCTGATACCACCACGATTTTCATTTATGAGTACCTGCACCTACACCCAATCTTATTTTTCTTCAACCCAAAGTATTTGGTAAATATTATAATGTTACAAGCGAAGCCCTTGTAGACAAAAAAAAATCATGGACATGAGGATCCTCGCCCGACTAAATATTGTCATTACTATCATCATCCTCTTCATGGCTCTTCAAATTTCCACCATTATCGAGGTCTGAGAGGATACATACAAGGATTTCTTTGTAGATTTTCTAGAGACCATTGAGATGGGCATAAATATTTTCTATTTACTCGTTGGTGGCTTCTCCCGTGATTTGAATTTTTTATGTTTTTGGTTTGACATGGAATCTATACTTAGGTGTTTTTCATTTCTGACATTTATTTGATGCTTCAGATCCATCAACCTCAAGACATATCCTTGTAGTTATGTCCTATGATAGCATGTAACCCTCAATCACATCAAGACCCACATATCACCAAGTCCACTCATTTGTGGAGTCCAACTTTTTGAATCTTACATTGAGCCTTGACACATGTCTTGTTTTCTAAAGCTTAGAGTCATGGCAACATTACCCAGGTGGATGTGCTAATTTTTGTAGCAGTAGTGGGCAGCCCATCCATCTACATAGAATCCAAGTTCACACTATACTAAAGGACCCTTTCACAGTGGACATACAACACACTCATGGGTGGATCTATCATCAATAGTTTAGCGAGGTACCTTTAGGTTTTAGATGCTTTGTAGCCCCTCACCTTCGTTGGACCACTAGTGTTGATCAATCTTGTGTTCCTCTACAAGATGAGGATGTTGGTGGATGAGTGAGACTTATATTTTTGGGAACCTGGAATCCAGGAACTTGACCCTCTAGAGCAGCATGTCAGAGCTGCATTAGAACCACCATCCCATCCATTTCCTTCTACTAGAAAACCACATACACCCTAACAATTCTCTAACACAGCTACAATCCCTCCACCACCCATCCTACCCTCACCGAACTCTGGGAAGATATCCACTGCATTTTGGTGAATATATGTGAAATCTCAGCCAACCTCCACCTCACATTCATTGAGGGGGCAACATTTTTCATTCCATCACCCTCTCCCACCATAGCTAGCCCATCATCATCCATTATTCCTCTTCATCCTTATAGCCATCAGAACCTTCATCTAGATCTCACTAAGCCTACTGCCTAGTAGGATATCCGAGAAGAGAAGGCTCGTAGAGGAATGGGAGTATCCATCGAGTCCACCCCTGAGGTCCCATTCAATGATTCATCTTCCAGACCCTTGGAACCATCTGGATCAGGACTTCACTGCACACCACCCCAGCCCATCCCCATCCCTCCACCAAAAAACCACCCACAACCACTGCACACCCATCCTCAATTATTTCTAATACTAATTTGGCTACCACCATATAGTTGATCAAGACACTGGTAAATGGGATGATGATCGAGGATATTTTTGGTGTATATATATAATCTTCCTTCTATATTTCATTTGGTATTTTCTAGGCTTTTCCATATACATGGGCAGGTTTTTTATCATTTTGGTTCCCTCCCATATACATACATACTGATATCTATATAAACATATTCCTTAATTTTCACCTTCTGTTGTGATTTTATTTTATTTTCTTTTCTTTATCATGTCATGCTCCTCATAATAATATTCTAACCTTGATGGTACAGTATTGCCAACAGTCCTAGAACAATGGCTGGTCAAGCACGTCCTATATATTTCCCAACAACTTCACGAGATATCTTTCACAATTCACTAATAAAAATAACCACTGTTCCTAATGATTCCATTCTTACCACACCACATCCATTCTCATATGGTTGCGCCCGAGGTAATTAACCCACCGAAGAGACCACATGATCTTGAGGACACCTCCTCTAGCAGCTATAGGAAGAAAAGAAGCAACTGAGCTGGTGGACCACCTGACAACAACCTCCATCCACCAATCTGGCTGACAACATTTAGTAATTGCTTAATGGGAGGGATCCCATATTTCATCTTTGGTTTTTCACATTTTAATTCCCATGTATAATTCCTTACCAATAAATATTTCATTTATGTATTACATGGAACTAATTTGTAAACATATCAACATTTAAAAAAATGACACTCTCAGTTTCTCACTACGTGTGCCTATCCTTTTATCTACTATTCCAACTGTTTATACATGTCGACTAATATTTGTTATATAGTGTAGGATTTACTTATCTAAAACTTTTGTAGGTACACTATATATTCATGTTACAGTAACACAATACACACACATGGCATACCATTTTATCCCATGGAGTTTTCGATTCCATCTTATTTTTATTTTATCCAAAAAGTCATTTCAAAAACTGATAATCATATACTAATGAACTGATAAACTAAAGGAAAACAGTAATCTAATATATAACATCAAAACCAAAGGAGCAGAGATCAATAATTTACTCAGGAATTTTAAACTACTAGTTTGAATGGATATAATCTCCACAACATCATATTGAATTTCTCTTTAAGAAATGTGGAAGAATCTTTCTTTCCAAGAAACTCAACAGGCTACAGATTAATTCTTGGAGTTCTCCAGGCCATAAAGGAATCAATATGCTTGAGAAATTTGAAAAATATAACAACTAGAAATAAACACGCCTTATATTTCCAAATAAAATAATTGTTAAAGCGTTGAGAAAATGTATTCCAAATATACCACTCCAGTTGATCTTGATTTAATGAATTTGAAAACAGCTTTGGAGTAAACAGTTTAAAGATGAGAAACTGAATCAGTTTTTCAAAATGATTCTAATTTGGTAAAAATGAAATCATGTGAATGATTATATGAAATAAACCAGTATGTTTTAATATTCCGGATCTGAGAAAGTATTAAAATATGATAATATTCATTACAACACTCAAAACACATGAAAACTGTGTCGAATATTTAAGGATATAGGGATGAAGTAATCCCATAGTGTTTCTCTACTATTGGGTTCCTTCATCTCCAGGTTGTCTCCAATGCTTCTCTTGGATCTCCCAGGAGTCTCCGCTCTCAAAAATTATGGCATTGATTGTTCGAATTAGAGTCTCCCACTATTCTCTTGCTTATTCTCTTTTCAATCTCATTGTCATATATTTCTTGTCACCATTTACTTCCAATGACATAGTGTAACGCCCCGACCCTAGATACCCAGAGTCGGTGCATTATTACATAACATTGGAATGATCACAAAGGATCAAGTCTCGAAAGAACGATTAGTTTAGCAGTCTTGGAAACACTAGATATATTCATAAGTCTTACATTACATCATAAGGTAAAAAAAACTACAACATCATCTTGTCTTCATATCCCCTCATACTATCCCTGCAGGTCATTCATAAATTACTTCTTCATAATCCTGGGAAAAATAAAACATTCAAAGGGGTGAGCTCAGATGCTCAGTAAGGATAACATTATAGAAGAATCTTTCATAGATAATCATAAACACTTAAGGCAGTTTATAACTAAAACGAAAGCCTTTTGAACTTGAACTTCAGCATAAAATGGCAAAGATAAAATAAAATAATGCCATTTAATTACTCACATGGATATTATACTAGTCAAATGATCACATGAAATATCAATAACCACTTTCATAATGATGGAATGAATAATTCCAGACTATCATAACCACATATCCAAGGCCTCGTTCCAAGACTACAAATAAGATTTTGCCAAGGCCTTGTGCCAAGACACTAGTTTGGCTCATGAGACCTACCGATGGATCGGGGAGCTATAGCGGGCTCAACCCGTCACTTACTAAGTCTAATTCATTCCTCATATGAAAAGTTTGAAACATAACATAAACATTTGTATTAAAACTAGCATACGAAATGTCAATACTTATCCACAAATCATGAATGGTATAAAAATAGCACATCCACAGTCAAACATAACTCATTCGATACAATATGGAATATTGTACTGTATCATATTAACCTCAATTGAGAATAATGAAGTATATTTACATAGATGAAAATAATCATCAAAACTATTTGAGAGAAATATCCCCCTTTTCTTGAAAACATTTAAAAGTCACACTATTTGTCAAGAAGCCGTTTAAAATAGATTTTTGAATCAAAGTGTCCCATACCTCTTTGAAACTTTTAAAAGGAGTTTTAATTTTAAAACTTGAATGTCCATATAAATGAATCCTTAAAACCATTTTTTAAAACATGGACATTAATGAGAAAGATTTAGAAGAATAAGTCTTTAAAACATTTAAGAATGGTATTTTAGTTAGAGTTTTTAACCAAAAGAGAGACACTTGAATACAAATAATTGAGGAAATAAAAACATTTTAATATCATGATAATAACGTAATTCATGATATACTATGTCAAAGTACATTATATACACCACATAAAAGTGATTTGGTGTATAACAACAAAGAAGTCTCAATGGAATGTAAATTGAGATGAAATCTCTCATAAAAGTCGTATCCTTAGGTTAAGGATAAATCAAAGACATGGTTATCTGTGAAAAATATAAATACACTAAATATTATTGGATATTTAGTGTAAAATAATCAAAGGACATTCACACATAATCTTGTAAAAACAACACCAATGAATTGGATGTTTAACTCAACAAATGGAGAATGAGTTAAAATTACTCTTCTCAAATTCATATCGATGACTTGAGAAATTATCAATGGAGTGATTATGTGTATCAAAATTATATCCACAGGAAGGGGAGTGGAAATTATGACATAATCAAATGAATAGTGATTCCACACATAATCTTGGAGTAATATAATCAATGAAATATGCGTAAAGCCAAATGAGTGGAAATTGAAATTTCAAATTCCCTTATCGATTAGGTAACTTACGAAACATACACCCATGAAAGAAAAATCATACCATGATGATGTAAATATCCATAAATTAAATTATATTACACAATGAATACAATCATGGGTAGTACACACACCACATGCAATAAATAAGTGGTGAACAATGGAATTCTCACGGAATTAAAAGTGAGATAAGAAACCCCTTACCCTGTACTTTTCCTTGGTTGGGGGTAGGTTAACCTCCTGTATAATATTCAAATAATTGTTATTAAATTATTCATGAATCATATACATTAATATGATATCATATATGATCTTTTAACATTGATTTGTTAATAATATCTTAGAATTATCGTCGTTTCGGGTGTTAACATACTCATTTTCTTTTATATGTTTTGTTACGTAAGCCATTTTTTTCATGGATAGGTTGTATATTATTCATATCCATAATGATATAAAGTTCTTAAAAATTATTTGTAAATCATAAAATGATAATTATACTCGAATGGATATGATGGAGAATGAATCTCATCGCGTTCGTGGAGACGGTAGTCCGTACGTACGCACGAGCGACAATATCATTCTTTTGATATTAAAATAATATATAAATGGATGGTATATCATATATACAGAATCATTATCATGTTATATTTATTATTTAAATGAGTTACACATCATTATTATACCCACCCAAATAATAATATATTGAATAACAATTACACCACAGCGTGGAGACGGTAAGTCGTACGTACGCACGTATGATGACATGTTATTCAAAGGGTAGATAGAATACTGAATATGGTTGTACCATATTTATAATAACATCACAGTATATATAAGATACTGGAGTTATTATTTTATAATGGTAATAACAAAGAAAGAATAAGTGGAAGAAGAAAGGAACTTGAAAAGGGGTGGTGAAAACATTACCTCTTCTTCGGGTTCTTCCTTTTGATTTGATCAAAAGGGCCCCATAGGTTGGATTTCCAATAAAACTAAGGCCTCTAGGTTATAGTTAGGGATGTTGAGAGAGTATTTGGGCAGGGTTTGGCCGAAACAAAAGGCTTTGAAGGTGTGAAGAAATGAGAAGGAGGAATTCCCTTTTATAAGAGGGGTGAGGGGCACCTTTGGAAAAGCTAGAAATATTAATTTATAATAAATTCATATTCGGTTTCTAATGGCTCAGAAGTTTATTATTAAAAGGTTAAGGTTGATATAGGTCGAAACCCATTCAACCAATAGAATTTATATAGGTTTGGGTTACTATATTAACCTTATCTTTTAGTTTTAACTCTTAGTTAATTAGTTTGACATTTACCATGTCACTTTGTATTTTTATATTATATAGTTAATAAACTTAATATATACATCCAAGATACCCCCAAGTGGTACATTAATGATATACCTATCATGATATAAGTCTCTTGGACGAACCTTAGATTTTTAGGAATTTAGTATCAGATAATAATATAATATTTGTTTTAAAAACTCTTTTACATCAATTTTGACACTATTCAATAGTTTATTTTTGTAAAACTCATAACAGAATTATTAATTCGAAAAAAGTAAATTAAATCATTCCTAATATGTCATAATATCCTAGAAAATTAGTTTAATTCATTAAAAGTCTTAAATTATATTTATTTGGGTATTTATAATATCACTTATTTTAATTGTTCACTATTATGGTAATTACTGCATCATCATTGTGTCATAAATATATTAACTTATTTAATGTCTAAAAATTATAAATAAACTATAATTATGTAGGAAATCTTATTATATTTCTAATTAATATTTACAATCGAATTTATCTTATGTATAACCCTATATTAAAAATGTTTTAGTAAATAAACTTTCATTTTAAATCTTTTAACTCTTCTTTGAATTAAATAATAATAAATGTCCTAATCTAATCCAAGTGGAACTAAATGATAATATTTTATTCCTAAGGTTGTTTTTTGTCGAGATACACTTGTCCAATAGAATTGGGACATGTGTTAGGGTAATATTAATATCATTTTTACCCTTAATTACCCTATTTTCTTTTAACCGTGGTAAATAAAAGTAAAAAGTTACTCTTCACCAAAAATTATTTTCATCTCATTGAACCACATTTTACTTCTTTAAATTAACCGCGTCTCTCGTATTTTTGAAATTCCATTCACATAAGCGGTAAAATTAAGTTTTATGAAAAATTCGGTTTTTTTTAACTACCACTTAGTAGTTTCACTATTCATCAAAAATTGAAGTTTTACAGAACAATGCCAAAATTTCACCCTAAGCTATAATTGATATTCCGAATTCAAAAATTATGTCTATTTTAAAAAATTCTAAACATATAAGTTTCATTAATTATTTTTATAATTAATTCCCTTTGTCACAACAAATAGCATGTTTTTAAGAAACAATATATATCAAAAGATTGACAATTGTTTAGGTCCAATTTCAAAGTGAAATTAATTCTAATGAACACCATTGGATAAAATGATAAAAATATATTCTAATTACACTTTAAAACCACTCAATAATATAATTTATCACTATAAATTAAAAAGTTGTTTTTAATTAAAATTTAGTAATTTTCACTATTCATCAAAATATAAGTGTTATCCGAAAAGTTCCAAAATTTCACCCTAGGATAAATTCGATATTCGGAATCCAAAAATGAAGTCCATTTTGAGAGACAGAATTTATAATATTTCAAAAAGTAGGTATTACTATTCATAACGGCTAGTTTGATTGGTTGTGGTGTGTTAGAATCTCGAAGTTGCGTACAATGCACGCCATTGCATTATTCGAAGGAAAATGTATCGTGGAAGATTGGGGTGTTACATTCTCCCCTCCTTCAATAAATTGCGTCCTTTCAATTTTTAAAATTGTGCTTGGGAATATAATGGAAAGTCCCACATCGGAAAAAGAGTCAATAAAACTATCACTTTAAAAGAAAGAAAGAGAGGTTTAAAGGTCAACCAAGATAACCCATACTCAGATTCCATGTAGGAAAACATGGATATGGATGATTAACTAAGTGTCAAGTTCTGATGGAGAGGGATAGAAATCATGATCAGGAGAAAGTTAACAATAAGAAAACCACAAACTTGTGTTGGGACAAACAGCCATTAGTCTCCTAGTAGGAAAGTAAACTGACAACATTTTTTTGTTTTAAGTTACATTACATAAGGATGAGGAATTTATTTATGATATTGACTAAGAATATAAAGATATATACTTACATTTTAAGTAGAGTTTCATTCTTGATGGCAGCGCTCTCGGGTGAAAGAAGGGTAAACCCTAACATCGCAGATCAAGGGTTCCAAGATGAGAGATCATTCACAAACGTTGTCTCGGGTAGAATCCCTCGCACAGAAATGAAGACCTCCGATATTCTTGATCCAAAATCCTACAGACACAGAGGTCTATCAGCGATTTCTTTCTCCAAAGAAGAGGTAATCAATCTTGCTTCGGACCTCCGGTTTGTTCTTGTCGGTCGATTTTCCAAGAACCGCCCTTCTCTGTTCTTCTAACGCAAAACACTTGAGAATATAGGTTTTACAAACTTTCATATTGGATTGTTAAACTCTCTGTATGTTGTGTTTCGGTTCTCCTCGAATAATTATTATTATCGATTTTGGATTCGTGGATCATGGTCTTTTAGGGGGTCTTATTTAAAGGTCTTTAAGTGGTCTCCGGATTTTGAATTAGGTTCTGAGCCCCCTACTGTTCCAATTTGGATCGGTTTCCTAGGATTGTCTTTGCATTTGTTTAAGCAAAGCGCTCTATCTGCCATGGAAAGTCTATTTGGAACTCCGATTAGATTAGATTCTACCACCATGAACTTGTCTCATCCCTCAGTTGCTAGGATCTGCACTGAGATTGATATATCACAAGAATTTCCTTCCAGATTCTGGCTCCAGAATGGTGATAAAGGTTATACTCAAGAGGTGGTTTTTGAAAATTTTCCTCCCTACTATAACTGCTACTACAAAGTGGGTCATTCTTTGGAATAATGTGAGTCAAAAAAATTTGAACCACCTCAACCTCGCTGCAAAACAGTTTGGGTAGAAAAATCTAATGCTAAAATTAATTTGGATCTTCCTAAATCATCCACTACTAAGGACTTTTTGATTCCTGTTACCAATGATGTCTCTGGGACTACTAACGTGCATCCTAAACCTTTTGATTATTTGCTGAACTGGGGGGATCATGGAAATATTTCTCTAGATAAGGGTGAGAAGGAGTCTCCACCCACTGTTCAGAATGCTAATACACATCATAGCCCCTCACCCTCACTTGAGTTAATAACGAAAGTGCCAATAAAATATGACACTCAGGAAAATGATGAAAAGGAGAGGTGTTATGAATCTGAAAATAGTCTCTCTCAAAATTATGAGGAGGATAAATCTACTATCATTGAGGAAGAATACCTAAAGGACATGGCCAGGAAGGTTAAGAAACCAATAGTGGATGTAGATGGGTTTATTACTCCCAAACCTAAAAAAACTAAAAAGCGTAGGGATTTTTCTCATGTAGAGAAGACTATTGTCACTCGATCCTTGGATATTGCTAGAAAGAATGCATCTTCCACTATTACAAATCAACCTGTAGAGAAGGAACAACAAGCTGAAAGGGTTGATGAACCAATTATGTCAGTTTGTAAAGATTCTGATTCTTCAGCGAGACTCAAAGATGATATCCTATACAATTCTTTTAAGAAAGGCGAGATTACTAAGAGCACTTACTTAGCGGCAAAGCAGGACATACTCAATGACAGAATCATGAAAGAATTCTTGTTCTAGTCTTGATCTGATGTCCTACATTGGTCTCTCTTGATCTACTGCTGGTTTATTCTGTTTGTTCTGTTTCAAGCACTTATTGAGGCTCTGATGGTTTTCTAAATAGGATTGTGGTTTTTCTTTTTGTGTGTTTTTTTATCCTGATTTCGATCTAGATGCTTATGTTTTGGTTCCTGAGTGTTTCTGCATCTTATCTTGGACCTTGTTTGCTGGACCTGGTTTACCTTTTCAAGCTGGATTCTGCTGGGTTTTTCTCAGTTCTGTTTCCTACACATTTTTGACTGAGTTTGGAGTCTATTTTAAGGCTGTTTTCTAGGACCTTCGTTTCTTTTTTTCTCTGTCTGGCTTTGGATTTTATGGGAAAGTTTTCTCTTAGAGATACCTGCTTGCTGGACTCTTATTGTTTCATCCCTTTGGTTTCATCTATCTATTATTTTTTCGAACTTTTCTCCTGTTTCTTTCTATTCGGCTATGCTTGAAGCTTGGATCTGGTTTTCTTGGAATTCATGCACCTGGACTCTGTGATTCTGTTTGAAGTTTAAAAAATATGTGGACTACTTTGGGAAGGCTAGCATTTTATGACCTGTTTATGTTCTCTAATTTAGCGATGGCAGTTCTGTTGTGTTTCTAAGGGGTTTTTTGGGATCTGCTGTCTCTGAGCGCTCTTCTTTGGTTGTTGTTATCCCTATTATAGCATGGTATTACTTTATTAGAATCAAGTCTTGTTCTTGTTTTTTCATGGATGTATGCTTCTGGATGGCTCTGTAGAATAGGTTGTGCTCTTCATCAATCCAACACAGAGTTTATGATGTATAATCGCCTGCTGTTCTTGAGTTTCAACTAGACTGGGTTGCTAATTCATGTTTGGATCTAGTAAAATGCTGCCTCTTGTATTCTGGATTGATTATGATGGGGTTTCTGATGCTGGCAACTAGGATGGATCATATTCTTCTTTTCATTGGATCTTAGGGGTAGCTTGCATCTGGATGAATCTAGTTTATATGGATGTGATTTCTACTGCTCTATCTTTTTATGGTTCTGCTTCCACAATCGAGGTGTTGGTCTCTTGCTACTACTATTTTCAGACTGCTAGAAGATAGATTTCTCTGTTCATTCATGTTTCATTTTATTTTTCTGTGGCTTTCTATTTTTGATGGTGTAGCTTCATTACACCTCGGTTTTTCACTGTAAACCTTGTTCTTAATAAATTTATTTGGGCATGGATTGGGAAACCAATCCATGTCACTTTCTTAAAAAAAAAGTAGAGTTTCATTCTTTAATAAATTTCCACCACTAACTCATTTTTTTTAAACGATGAGTATTCAAGAAGACTTGGTCACACTGGAAGAGCTAGAATAAACTTATATAGAATTACATGATCCATGAAGGATGAACTATATATTTACATTGTCTTTAGAGATTAATCAAAACCAAAATGGTTAGTATAAGATCTAATGATCCCCCAAAAGGATATTCCTTGAGAGAAATAAACACTAATCTTAATTTCCAAAATTAAACCAACAATACCCCAAAGTTAAATAAATACCATTCAATAATCAAGTTTCCTTAAAATATTTTAATATAATCAAAACTAATATTGAAAACCAAAACTTATTAAGAATGTAGTCTTCCACGTTAAATTGTATCTCCAAATGACATTAATTACTCTTAAAGTCACATACTTAAAAGTAATTAACCTAATCATTTCCATAAATAACCCAAATCATTATAAATCCACAATAAAAACATAGATAAAAATCCACCATTACTCCTCAAATGAAATCCCATACTACTCTATTTTTCTTTTGGCATATAGTGTTCCCAACAAAGCGAACAACCTCCAAAATAAAATTTATCACTTAATCACCAAATCATTTTCCTATACTAAGGGTATTTATTTGATAAGACATAAGATCCCAAATAAAATTATTATTGATCAATAAAATCATTTAACTAAAAAAATATTCACACTAACCAGGGACTTCACGTAGTCCAGTGGTATGCGATAAATCCCAATCGCACTTTGGTTGTGGGTTCGATTCCCACAGCTTTGTCCGACACGACGGGTTGTCATACGGTCTACGTGTTGTCCTTTTTCAAAAACTATATTTTATAACATTACCAAAATGAGATAAATTCCTCAAAATAACCATAACATAATTTAACCACAAATTTTATCTCATACCTTGCATTTTCATCCCAAATTATAATAATTTTTAATTGCCTCAAACCAAATGATCATATAAAACCAAATGGTTATTTATAACTATATCCACAAGATAAAAGATAATTCTTCCATAAATATCATTCTCACATGGAAAATGTTAGGGTGACAAATAAAAGAGAAATTTATTCCAAAGTAAACCCTTCAACAAGGATCACTAATAATTTTTAAACATTTATGCAACCATTTATTTCCACATAGCTTCTTCTCTGACCAAGAAAATATCCTATAGAATAGGACATTCACTCAGCTAATGGACAGGTCCCCTACATTTATGGAAAATGACTGTAAATGGATTCTTGGGACCATTTTTATCTTCTTCCATAGTACTCTTCATTTTTCTTCGGTAATTCTTCACTTTATGGCCTTCATTCCCAAACGTAAAGCATTTCTTTGTCCCATTGAGACACTTTACTGGGTGTCTCCTTCCACATTTCCTACATGATGGAAATTGAGGATTTCTTTCTCCATGGTCTCCACTACTGGAGCTCTTATAATTCATCACCTTTCTCTTATTTTTTGAGTCCGGTAATTGGTTAATATATATATTGTTGATAATATTTTTGGAAAATTGATTTGGCATAAAGACGATATCTTTTACGCCTATCAACATTCCATTTTGTTGCTCATTTCCACCACTGTTCCCACCTTGTACATCATTCTCAAAGTCACTATGACTTCCTTGGAATCCAGCCATTGACTAAAACCAGAAAGCATTGTGTGAGTAATAGTAGTCATACAATCATTTAGAGATTAACATGTCACCATATTCTCAATTTGAAACACATTAGGATTAACCAAGGTCATTTACTCTCATCTTATATATATAATACTTTAAATCGGTTTATAAAGAAAATGTAAATTATCCTAAGCATATCCCCTGGGAGTGTCGTAACCAAGAGTGCAGCAAGGCCCGTTGTCGTGCACCAGTTCTCGTTCGAGTCTAGCTCAAAGTAGTGTTTTCGGGTTTTACCCCTAGGTACATCTATGCCAGAGCCGCCTCTACCTGCTCGTATCCAGACAGGGATGTATTGCTCGGAAAACTCACAAAATATCTACAATACCAAAATTATAGGATGTTCTTCTATACTAATCCTCAAAGTTCATCTTAGGTCTGCGTGCTCTAATCAGAATTTATCTAAATCTTGCTTCCAAGGTTTGTACTAAACTTCCTCTGATACCAACTGTAACGCCCTGACCCTAGATACCCAGAGTCGGTGCATTATTACATAACATTAGCATGATCACAAAGGATCAAGTCTCGAAAGATCGATTAGTTTAGTAGTCTTGGAAACACTAGATATATTCATAAGTCTTACATTACATCATAAGGTAAAAAAACTACAACAACATCTTGTCTTCATATCCCCTCATACTATCCCTACAGGTCATTCATAAATTACTTCTTCATAATCCTGGGAAAAATAAAACATTTAAAGGGGTGAGCTCAGATGCTCAGTAAGGATAACATTATAGCAGAAGCTTTCATAGATAAGCATAAACACTTAAGGCAGTTTATAACTAAAACGAAATCCTTTTAAACTTGAACTTCAGCATAAAATGGAAAAGATAAAATAAAATAATGACATTTACTTACTCAAATGGATATTCTACTAGTCGAATGATCACATGAAATATCAATAACCACTTTCATAATGATGTAATGCATAATGCCAGACTATCATAACCACATAGCCAAGGCCTCATGCCAAGACTACAAATAAGATTTTGCCAAGTCCTTATGCCAAGACACTAGTTTGTCTCATGAGACCTCCTAATGCATTGAGGAGCTATAGCAGGCTCCACCCATCACTTACTAAGTTAAAATGCATTCCTCATATGAAAAGTTTGAAACATAACATAAACATTCGTATTACAACTAGCATACAAAATGTCAATACTTATCCACAAACCATGAATGGTATAAAAATAGCACATCCACAGTCAAACATAACTCATTCGATACAATATGGAATATTGTACTGTATCATATTAACCTCAATCGAGAATAATGAAGGATATTTACATATATGAAAATAATCATCAAAACTATTTGAGAGAAATATCCCTCTTTTCTTGAAAACATTTAAAAGTCACATTATTTGTCAAGAAGCCATTTAAAAATAGATTTTTGAATCAAAGTGTCCCATACCACTTTGAAACTATTAAAAGGAGTTTTAATTTTAAAACTTGAATGTACATATAAATAAATCCTCAAAACCATTTTTTAAAACATGGACATTAATGAGAAATAATTAGAAGAATAAGTCTTTAAAAAATTTAAGAATGGTATTTTAGTTAGAGTTTCTAACCAAAAGAGAGACACTTGAATACAAATAATTGAGGAAATAAAAACAATTTAATATCATAAGAATAAAGGAATTCATGATATACTATGTCAAAGTACATTATATACACCACATAAAAGTGATTTGGTGTATAACAACAAAGAAGTCTCAATTTAATGTAAATTGAGATGAAATCTCTCATAAAAGTTGTATCCTTAGGTTAAGGATAAATCAACGACATAGTTATGTGTGACAAATATAAATACACTAAATATGATTGGATATTTAGTGTAAAACAATCAAAGGACATTCACACATAATCTTGTAAAAACTACACCAATGAATTGGATGTTTAACTCAACAAATGGAGAATGAGTTAAAATTACTCTTATCAAATTCATATCGATGACTTGAGAAATAATCAATGGAGTGATTATGTGTATCAAAATTATATCCACAATAAGGGGAGTGGAAATTATGACATAATCAAATGAATAGTGATTCCACACATAATTTTGGAGTAATATAATCAATGCAATATGCGTAAAGCCAAATGAGTGGAAATTGAAATTTCAAATTCCCTTATCGATTAGGTAACTTACGAAACATACATCCATGAAAGAAGAATCATACCATGATTATTTAAATATCCATAAATTAAATTATATTACACAATGAATACAATCATGGGCAGTATACACACCACATGCAATAAATAAGTGGTGAACAATGGAATTCTCACGGAATTAAAAGTGAGATAAGAAACCCCTTACCTTGTACTTTTCCTTGGTTGGGGGTAGGTTAACCTCCTGTATAATATTGAAATAATTGTTATTAAATTCTTCACGAATCATATACATTAATATGATATCATATATGATCTTTTAACATTGCTTTGTTAATAATTTCTTAGATTTATCGTCGTTTCGGGTGTTAACTTACTCATTTTCTTTTATATATTTTGTTACATAAGCCATGTTTTTCAGGGATATGTTGTATCATATTCATATACAGAATGATATAAAGTTCTTAAAAATTATTTTTAAATCATAAAATGATAATTATACTTGAATGGATATGATGGAGAATGAATCTCATCGCGTTCGTGGAGACGGTAGTCCGTACGTACGCACGAGCGACAATATCATTCTTTTGATATTAAAATAATATATAAATGGATGGTATATCATTTATACAGAATCATTATCATGTTATATTTATTATTTAAATGAGTTACACATCATTATTATACCCACCCAAATAATAATATATTGAATAACAATTACACCACGACTTGGAGACGGTAAGCCGTACGTATGCATGTATGGTGACATGTTATTCAAAGGGTGGATAGAATACTGAATATGGTTTTGCCATATTTATAATAACATCACAGTATATATAAGATACTGGAGTCATTATTTTAGAATGGTAATAACAAATAAAGAAGAAGTGGAAGAAGAAAGGAAATTGAAAAGGGGTGGCGAAAACATTACCTCTTCTTCAGGTTCTTCCTTTTTATTTGATCAAAAGGGCTCCTTAGGTTGGCTTTCCGATAAAACTAAGGCCTCTAGGTTGTAGTTAGGGAAGGTGAGAGAGTATTTGGGAAGGGTTTGGCCGAACCACAAGGCTTTGAAGGTGTGAAGAAATGAGAAGGAGGAATTCCCTTTTATAAGAGGGGTGAGGGGAACCTTTGGAAAAGCTAGAAATATTAATTTATAATAAATTCATATTCAGTTTCCAATGAATCAAAAGATTATTATTAAAAGTTTAAGGTGGAGATAGGTCGAAAACCATTCAACCAATAGAATTTAGACAGGTTTGGGTTACTATATTAACCTTATCTTTTAGTTTTAACTCTTAGTTAATTAGTTTGACATTTACCATGTCACTTTGTGTTTTTATATTATATAGTTAATAAACATAATATATACATCCAAGATACCCCCAAGTGGTCCATTAATGATATAAATATCATGATATAAGTCTCTGGGACGAACCTTAGATTTTTAGGAATTTAATATCAAATAATAATATAATATTTTTTTTAAAAACTCTTTTACGTCAATTTTGATACTATTCAATAGTTTATTTTTGTGAAACTCGTAACAGAATTATTACTTCGAAAAAAGTAAATTAAATCAATCCTAATATGTCATAATATCCTATAAAATTAGTGTAATTCATTAAAAGTCTTAAATTATATTTATTTGGGTATTTATAATATCAATTATTTTAATTGTTCACTATTATGGTAATTACTGCATCATCATTGTGTCATAAATATATTAACTTATTTAATGTCTAAAAATTATAAATAAACTATCATTATGTAGTAAATATTATTATATTTCTAATGAATATTTACAATCGAATTTATATTATGTATAACCCTATATTAAAATTTATTTAGTAAATAAACTTTGATTTTAACTCTTTTAACTCTTCTTTGAATTAAATAATAATAAATGTCCTAATCTAATCCAAGTGGACCTAAATGATAATATTTTATTCTTAATGTTGTTTTTGGTCGAGATAAACTTTTCCAATAGAATTAGGACATGTGTTAGGGTAATATTAATATCATTTTTACCCTTAATTGCCCTATTTTCTTTTAACCGTGGTAAATAAAAGTAAAAAGTTACTATTCACCAAAAATTATTTTCATCTCATTGAACCACATTTTACTTCTTGATATTAACCGTGTTTCTCGGATTTTCAAAATTCCATTCACATAAGCGGTAAAATTAAGTTTTATGAAAAATTCGGTTTTTTTAACTACCACTTAGTAGTTTCACTATTCATCAAAAATTGAAGTTTTTCAGAACAATGCCAAAATTTCACCCTAAGCTATAATTGATATTCCGAATTCAAAAATGATGTCTATTTTACAAAATTCTAAACATATAAGTTTCATTAATTAATTTTATAATTAATTCCCACTGTCACAACAAATAGCGTGTTTTTAAGAAACAATATATATCAAAAGATTGACAATTTTTTACGTCCAATTTCAAAGTGAAATTAATTATAATGAACACTATTGGATAAAATGGTAAAAATATATTTTAATTATACTTTAAAACCACTCAATAATATAATTTATCACTATAAATTAAAAAGTTGTTTTTAATTAAAATTTAGTAATTTTCACTATTCATCAAAATATAAGTGTTATCCGAAAAGTTCCAAAATTTCACCCTATGATAAATTCGATATTCCAAATCCAAAAATGAAGACCATTTTGAGAGATAGAATTTATAAAATTTCAAAAAGTAGGTATTACTATTCATAACGGCTAGTTTGATTGGTTGTGGTGTGTTAGAATCTCGAAGTTGCGTACAATGCACGCCATTGCATTATTCGAAGGGAAATGTACCGTGGAAGCTTGGGGTGTTACACATAGTCATGTGATTCACTTTTGCACAAAACACATGCATTTTTTGGTGAATCACATGTCGTTTGAGAAAAACTCATATAAATAACTCCACAAAAGTTAGTTGAAATAACTTCGGTGTGTTTTTTTGTCTTCTGCATGTACCTGCAAATAAAAGAAAAACAAAACAATGTTAGAACTATTAAAACACGATAATAAGAAATTTATTATTATTATTAAAGTTAAATTACTTTTTTAAAATTTATTTTTTATTAATTAATATATATGTATATATATATATATTAATTGAATATTTAATTTATTTAATCTAAAACATAAATTAATTATTATTTACTAATGATATTATTTTAATTACATTAAAATATTTTTTTAGAATTATAAAATGTCATTATTTAATAAATTTATTTAATTTTTAAATAGATTAAAATATTAAGGTTAATATTTAATATTTATTTATATGTTACTTTTTAATAAAGTAATATTATTAGTAATTTGTTAAAATATCTTTAAATTATTATTTAGTTAGTTAAATCAATTACTTTATTTTAATTATTAAATTTTTATTATAATTATAAATGTTAAATAGCTACAATTATTAAATTAATTAAATTATGTAATAAAGTATTATTTGTTAAAATTAGTTAAAAGTTAATTTTTAATAAATTATTATTTCAGTTTAATAACTTATTTACTTAATATTATAAGTTATTATTAATTATTTAAATTTAATATATTTTATTTATTTAATTGATTTAATAATTTTATTTTATTAATATATAATTATTTTATATTTATCATTCGTTGATAATTAGTATTATTTAATATTTTAGTTTTATTATTTTTTAAATAAGTTTTTATTAATGTTTTAAATTTATTTAATTTATCTTCTTCTCCCCCCTAATCTCATCTCACATGGGGGTCTTGCAATCCTCTGGTTCGAATTGGAGTAGCGACACCCATTTTCCAGCAGCGGTGAATTGATCACCTCGGGCTGGTGTGCGGCGTTGGAGAAGAACAGGGAGGCAACACAGGTTTTGGGTGATGGAATGGGTGGATGGAAATTCCCTACTTACGACGCGACTCGGCTTGTGAATGGAAAAACCTGATTTGAATCTTTCAGATCTGGTTCATTACCATCGTGCTCAGATCTTGGTTAGAAATTTTTTGGCTCGACCTTGACATTAGGATTGTTCCTGATAGGTGACGAGGTTACTTCTCATTGTAATCACATTAATGCTGAGGTTTCGGTCTTCCCACATTGAAAATACATCACATGATTATGTTTTTGACTTTTATTTCATCATAACAGATTTGATTGTGGCTAGTTGGTAAACACGGTGGTAGTGGAGCAGTGGCAACAGCCAAGGTTGAAAATCGTGTCTGGGTATGGAACCTGTGCTAGGAACGATGGAGGACTGATTGCGATGGAACTGGTGAGAGGAGGCACTGATGGTGAAATGATAGCTTGATGTATGAAGTTGTAGTAGTGTGTTGTGTTGGATTGAATCAAACCGTGACTATGATGTGTGGTGTCATAGTGCGATGAAATGTTGTGACAAAGATGGTACTAAGAGATAAAAAAATAGTTCCAAAGTTGGAAGAAAACAATGGAAGATAAGGTTGTTGTTGCACCGTGACAGAACAATGGCAGAGATGATAGGCATCCACAACAAAAAATGAAGCGGTTTCAAGTGGAAATGGTGCCATGAGAAGATGGGGTGTAATGGTGGAACATCTTATAAGAAAAATTGCGACCTCAAAATAAAACCTAAACTTCACAAAAATAAAAATAATTAAAGTTAATGATATTAATTTTTAAAACTAAATTACGTACTTAAATATAAATATGAAACATTATAGGTAAATAAAATAATTTAATTAAGAAATTAAAATAATTTCTTACAACAGCATAAATAAATAGACAAATAATAAGTTAATTGTTAAATTTAGTAAAAATATATATTTAAAAACATTTAAATTAATTTTTAATTAATGAACAAAAATTTAATTAATTCTGAAACCAATATCTATACACATAAAACATAACTTAATGGATTGTCTAACTAATGTTAGAATAACACTAAAAGAAGGAAAATTTTATAAATTAAATTAAAAGAAATTGTTAAAATGAGTTGATAATGAATTAATTAATAAAGTTAATAATGGTTAAAAAGATAAGATTAAAATATTAAAAGTTGAGATAAAGAATTATTTAAATAAATATAAAATTTAAATTAATCTATTAAATAATAAGAATTTCATATTATTAAAAATTCTCTAGATTAAAACACTAAACTAATAAATAATTTAATAATATAGAAGAATTATGAAGTCTAAATTAATTATTTTAATAACTAAAAACATGTAATTAATTATATAAATTGATTAATTATTAAATTAGTTTATAAAAAAACAAAAGTAGAAATATTTAACAAAAATGTGCATAAATAATTAAAAAAATATTAAAAATATAAGTAATATATGTGGAAAACTATGTAAAAATAAGGCCACATCAAATTCCCCAAAACATAAATAATTTTTTCCCTCAAACAATATCATGATTTATTAACCATGAAAAATATAATTTTTTAATGATTCATATCAAACTATAACATGTTCAGTAGTTTAGAATAAAGGACCTCAAAATTGAGAAAAGACTTTTGAAATTAAAAGTTCAAATAACATCTTTCCAAAAAATCAATCACTCGAGGGTAATCAAGTGTGAAATGAATCATCCACTAATGAAGATGTATTGCATTATATAAGAATCTATTTAGTGACTTAATTCAAACCATTCTTATTTCTTAAATCCAATAGTGACAACAGGTTAATTCTCTATGGTATTAAGAAGATAAAAAAAAGAACTATGTACTTTGAATTTTCACCTTGGTTTGAAAAATAAATATATATTATTTTTGAATCACCTAATTGGTTCAACCAAAATGATTCATGTGTAAACCATTTATCCACTTCATCATTTGGAATTCATCATTCCCCTCACCTTAATGAACTTATTTTTGACACAAGAAACATTGTTTTATTTTTCCCAATCCATAAAAAAATTTCTAAACATAGTGAAATGAAATTATTCAAAGTGTACAGATGGATTTTATTTAACATAAATGGACCCATCATCTAGGGTCTCAGCGAATCAATGTGGGATCCCAAATTCACCAATTACTCTAGTTTCAAAAGATTTATATGAAAACCATTTATATTGGGTAATTAAGATGATTTCATAAAATAATTTAAATAAATTGAATACCCTATATTTATGTTCAAACATCTAGTTCCTAAAGGTATGATCATAACTCCACAAAAATGTTACCCATATCACTCTCAAAAGTAGTCCCTAAACAAAATTTTCATTAAATAACTAAACATGTTCACTCATAAATCATTCAAACATTTAAATTTTAGATTCAAGGCAGGTCTTAACTACTAATAAGACCATATCATTAATAAAGACTAAATTTTAGTAATGTATGATGCCTAAATATATATAAGTATTTTGAAAAAATGTAACCATTATTTGAAAACAAATTAGAAAGAAGTGTGATTTGATGGGATTTAAATTAAACACAGTTTTTCTCAATTATGAATTGACCCCCTCCCTCGCACATAAAACCTAACTATTTACCCTAAGTTAAAATCAATATTTGAGAATAAAAAATTATCAGTTAATGTCCAAACCCGATTTTCAATTGAGTAGATTTATGACATGTATAGAGTCTCATTAATGATCAGAAAAATACTTCCAAAATAAATAACTTAAAAGCAGGTTCGCTTGCTATATGAATTAAGGCCAATAAATAAATTTCCAATATAGTTAGTAATGAAAAATATGAAACATTAATGAGCATAGTAAAAAGGATGTAACATTTCAGAATTTTTGGTTCGAACAAAATGTTTAATAAATCAGCCAAAGGCTTGCTAAATCACACAATAGATACAAGAAGATTTAATGAAAATAATTAATAACCAGCCTAAATATACTGCCTCCCTCACCCCACATATGTTCTTTCACAGTTAAGTTTATAAACTAATGAGACTCAATTTTTCAACAATTAGGAACATGAAGATTTATTTTCAGAAACAAAACATGTAGTTGATTTTTTTTAATACAAGTTGACTTTTATTATGTAACATACTAGTACAACAAGAATTTTTCAAAAGTATATAGGAGGAGATAATAAATGGATATGTGAATAAAATAACTTCCTTAAAAAATTTGTCCAAATAAACCTCCATCTTAGGAGTTTTACTCCAATGATAACACAAAATAGTATCAATTTTTATAAAAAACACAACATTGTCAGAATAAGTAGAAAATTATAGCAAAACACCTAGAAAGAACAGAAACAATCAGCACATTATTCTAAAACAAAAACATGACAAAATCAAAAAAACTAAGAACTTGGGATGAATATCATGAACCACTAAATTCAAAGTCTTCATTTATACTTTATTTTTGTAAAAAAATCATTTTATAAAAACAATAAAAATCATGGGTTGCCTTCAATGCAGCATTAGATTTATAGTCCCCAGCTGGACTCACCTATAACCATTCATAATCACTAGGTGGGTGTGGTTTCCTTAATTAGAACCACCACATGGGTTTGTCCCAAATGTTTTTAATAAAGAAATTATTTTTGTGGGCATCACAACTTTGGTAAAAAACCAAACTCTTATCAACTATAAAAATCTCTAAGTAGTACCCTTTAATAGTTGTAGGCATGTTTCTGTCAACTTCTTAAATTGTTTCATATTTGAAAAATATAAAATTTTTATGAAGGTACAACAATGAATTGGGTGATACTAAGGGTGTGACATTGTTCTTACAAATATCTCTCTTATCTTCAACATTAATATATTCATATTTAAGGGTTCTTTTGGGTGAATACTGAACAGTATATTCAAGGAGGGGATCAATAAACTATTGAACAGAATCATGTACACTGAAACAAAACTGTAAGTCCACCTCTAAAATATTATTAGCATCAATATAATCTTTTTCACCCGACTCATTTTACGATGGATGTGAAGAACAAGGAAGATTCGATGTTTGTTCATCCTAAGATTCAGTTTTTACAATATTATAAATCTCTTCCAAAATTTCCATGTCATATAACATACACTCACCATATACTACTTCTAAAAAATATATTCTACCTAAATCAAGCATGTGCTCAACCTATTTTTCATGTTGAAGTTCAAAAGGATCATTTTCTAAAACAATTTTTGTAGTGTGTTATAAAAAGTTTATGTCAGGGGGAGTAATGTTCAATTCAGCATCAATAAATTTAGATTTTAGGTTCTTCAATTTTAAACATTTATCCCCACATATGACAACACTATTTTAAATCTCACTACACAATGTTTCAGAAAAGTGATCCATGTGAGAATATTGAAATGAAATCACATCTACTAATTTCTCGTCAAATATTATTCTTTCATCCTCTAAATCATCCAAAATCATTTCATAAATCTTTATGTTTGTTTTTTCAAAACAATTAAGAGATGTTTTCAACTAAGTCTAAAAGACATCAGATTTTATGCCTTCATGTTTAATGCTCTCTTTAAAATTGTTCCCAATATCAATTTCAGGGTCATTGTTTAAGATTTCCATAAGGTTGGGTGAATGGTTTTTAACATTTAATTTATCAATTTCTTATTGACTTCAACATAAGTGATTTCTTTATCAAAGCTTCTAAAATAGTTTTTTCTGTAGGATCGAAATAACGATGTTGATGCTCAATATACAAGAGGGGATGAATTGTACACTTTAAAAAATTTCTTAAACAAGGAAATATCTAATTTTAACAAAGTTAAACTAAGAAAATTCACAACACCTCTAACATCAATTGAATGATTGTTAAAAAGTATGAAGATACAAACTTCTTGTTCTATGAACTTTTTTAAATCTGGAAAGTGATTCCGAAAAACCGGTTCCGGAAATATGGATCTGGAAAATGAAACTTAACCAAAGTTTGCAATATGAGATTCTACCTTAAAGCGTATATAATATAAATTAATCAAAGTACAATTGTAATTAAATATAAGATGGTTATACTTTCCTTACAATAAAAAATGCAGCGGAAAAACTTGTAACAAAAACAAGTAACAAGATATAAATATTTTAACCCAAAGAGAAGGGTATCCAACAACCTTGGATAAAGGTCCCTTGATTTATACTTTCAAGAAAGTCTGTCTTACCCACACCCAGGTAATCCCTCGATACAAATATCGGAATCTCTATCTTGCTATCCCCGCAAGACCTCAACTTCAAGGTAGTTGGAACCTATGTCTTCCTTAGAAAGGAAGCCCTCAAACTTCAAGGTAGTCGGCACCTCTGTCTTCCTATCCCCGGAAGCCCTCAAATGTAATCGCCAACATTCAGAGTCGCACGAATCAATCTGAATAAGCAGTTCAGTATACACAAGGCATGAAAAGATTCTCTCTCTAGAAATCACCTTAACAACGTGTGGTCTCTAGAGTGATCAACTTCTTCATTATTTTTTATCTCTTTCAGATGAGAACCTATTTATAGGCTTAGTTAGAACGGACGGCTCCCTCCTCCAATGGTCATATTTACCTTAAATTTTGGAGGGACCTGTACATGTGTCACTCAACCAAATGTTAGTTAGAAACAGAATGGACGACATTGATTTATAACAAAACATGTGCAACTGAACACACGGCGTCGTTTAATAATGAAACGAGTGTAATCATTAGAAAAACTGATGTTCGGAATGTAAGAAAATAAAAGTTTAGAGTCTAACCAAAAAGGAATTTAGAGTCTATAATAAAATGATATCTGGATTCGGTTTTTAGGAATTCGGAACCTAAATTCTGTAGAAATCTGGAATCTGGTTTCATCAGAATTCGGACCATAACATAAAAAGTTCAGAGTCAGAGTTCATGGGAATTCGGAGTCAGAACTCATAAGAGTTCGGAGTCTGAATTCAGAGAACCTAGTGTCAGAACTTAGATAAGTTCATAGTCAGAATTCATATTCAAACTACATGAGAGTTCGTATCCATAATTTAGACTGGAACTTCATTAGAGTTCGTATCCAGAATTTGGAGTGGAACTTCATTACAGTTCAAATCCAGAATTCATAGTGGAACGTCTTTACAGTTCATATCCAGAATTTGGAGTGGAACATCGTTACAGTTCATATCCAGAATTCAGAGTGGAACTTCATTACAGTTCATATCCAGAATTTTGAGTGGAACTTCATTACAGTTCATATCCAGAATTCAGAGTGGAACTTCATTACAGTTCATATCCAGAATTTGGATCCTAAAACAGAATTCTACAAAACTAAGTATTATATGATTCTGAGGTTTTTGATATGAATCTGATTTTTATACTTTAGAAAAATATTGATATGAACAATGAAAACAAGATATGGGTAAATTCCTTTGAGAAGGAAATTTTCCTTAAATAAGTAAAAGGTAGATTTTCTTAAGTACAGGGTGTTTGTGATTTTCAAAACAAGAAAGAATAGAAAAAGTCGTAAGTAAAACCTTATTGACTTAACAATCTCCCCCTTTTTGGAAATCAAAAACCACCTTATGAAAAATAAAATAAAAGAATTTGGAAATATTTCTTTTGACTTTGAAATTAAAACTTATATCCCTTTGTTCATAGATGATAGTGAATACAACTAACTCCCCCTTAGGCTTTGGGACTCTAAGGGTTGTATTCTGAATTTCCAGAATGGAATTTTCATTAGAATGAAGGAATCGTATTGATAACTCCCCCTTACTTAAAGATAGTTCTTCTTAGTTTAGAAAGTTTCCTTCTCCCACTTAGGAGTAGTTCTTTTTCCTTCTCCCCCTTTATGATTTTCAAAAAGAAATGTGGGAATGGAAAAAAAAATTAAGTACCTGAAACAATAGTACAAAATAACCCCAGATGAAAACAACCAGATATTTCATTAGAGTTGAAAAAAAAATTAAAAATGAAACAAAAGATCAGATTGAGTTCATTAATCTTCCTTCTCCTTTGGAATTAACTTCTTCAAGATAGTTTTTAGCTTCTCCACATCTTTCTGATCCTCCTCAGCTTGCTTCTCCAAAGTTGTGATCCTTTCTTGTTGAGCTTTCAGCACCTCTGCCTGAGCCTTTATGGCCACTTCGTGCATCTTCACTAACTCATCTTGCTTTACATGATTTTCTTCGAGCTCAATCCAGAGATATCTATCCCTTTTAAATTTTTGAGCAAGAGAGTTAACCTTATCATTCAAGTCCTTCACTTGTTGATTCCGAGAATTTTTCTCAAGTATTAGCTTCTCCTGAAGATTATTTATCTTTGCATCCTCGGTATCAAAAGAATCTTATACCTCATTCTGAAAATTATCAAACTCAACCAAGTCATCATCCACCTTCTTTGACCAAAGGCTGATTTTTCTGCAAGATTTTTTATGAACATCATAATTGATGACAAAATTTCTATGGTCAGATTCAATTTTCACACTCTTATCCATCACCATGGATAAGGATTATGATTTAGGATTTATGAAATGTTGCAGCATCTGGAATCTGGAGTCTATAGTGGGAAAATCAGAATGGTGTCCACCAATTTCTTCAGAGACTCAACAAAAAAGTCATGACCATATGCTGATGATTCCGAATCATACACTTTTCTTGGGGATTTTTCTTCTTCAATTTAAACCAGCTTCCTTTTAGAAGAACCACCAACTTTTTTCTTTCTGATGATAACTTTTTTTGGTGTATCCATGATCACTTTATTACCTTTATAAGTTTTCAGAATGGGTTGATCATCTGAAGATTCTTCCTCACTCTCTGATAGATGAACAATCTTGTCTTCATCTCTTTTCTCCTTTTCTGTTTCTTCCTCAAGATAATGCTTTTCATAGCTTACTTCCTCATCAGATAATTCATTATCTTTATCTTCTTCCAAAACTTCATCTCTCTTACCTTCTTTGTCATATCCCTTTCCTAGAGTGACTAATTTTTAATATTTAGCATTTTCTTAATAATCATCTACTTGTTTGATCAAGTCATCCAGATCATCACTTCATTCTTCTACTTCTTCCTCTTCTTCAACAACTTCTTCTTCTAATCTCTCAATAACTTCTTCTTCTACTCTTTCAACAACTTCTTTATCTTTAAGCTTTTCTGGAGTGAAGTACTTTTTCCCAGGAGTCTCTGGTAATGGTTGAATATCAAAAGTTATCAGAATGGGGATCTTCTCAGAGGATACTTCTATATCTCTCAACAGATATTGTGCAAGCTCATCTTCAGACATTTTTTTCTTCATCTTCTTCTCTTTTGCTTGCCTCTCTAACTCAGCAGAAGCTTTATCTTTTAAGGACTTAGCCTCAGCAGGATCTAATCTGAATTGAGGGTCCCCTTATTTTCTCTTCTCCTTGTCTTCCCTCCACTTCGCAACCACTTCATCTGGATAGGCTTTTTGTTTTTTTGGCTTGGGTAGTGTAGATTGACTTTCCTTAGCTTTCTAGGTCTTGTCTTCAGCCACCACTCCTTTCAACTTTCTCTTCTTCCCTGCCTTTTTAGATGGTTCTAGAGTTTATTGATCTTTCTAAGCTGCCTCAGCCTATTCCTCTGGTAAAGGGTAGAATTCTCCGGATTCAACAGAAAAACCCATATTCATCCTCTTTAATGTATCATCACTAACCAACATTACCTTGCAATTTCATTTCTTGGAAGTTCAAGAAACTTTAAACAAATCAAGACATCTAATAATAAGCTTATAAAGCAAGGCCGGATACATTATGATCTGAGCTTTCAGATTCCCTTCTTTAATATTCTTAATTGTAATCAAAACATGTCTCATCAAATTCAACTTTCTTAGATTTACAAAAAAATATAAGATGTATATATCACTCTTCCTGAGATTATCTTTATCACCCCTTCTCAGTACGAAAAATCATTGTATCCACAGGTGCAGAATCCGATTATTTGAAGAGAGATGAGAAATCTTAGCAGTCTTGGCATCTTTAAGTCCAAGACATTTCAATGCCTTTACTTTTTTGAAACTTCATTGACCATCTGGAAGCTTATGTGAACAAAACTCAGCTTCACCTTCATAAGATAGACCCACCAAGCTTGAAGCCTTGGTGTAAGAAGGCATATAAGTCTTCCCATAAGACTTGAATGAAAAATTCTCTCTATCATCTTATTTAAGGAAGGAAACAAACTCGTAAAACTCAACAAGAAAATCTGTATAAACCAGATCCTAATTCACTGGCTTTGATTAGCAAACATCTTCCCAGCCATTCAATATGATATTATTAGATATAATAGAATAATACTTGTAGAAATTTGGATGCACTAACATCTCCCTATAAACTAACCATTTTGATATTGGCTTCGTAGTTGACATATCTTGAGAAGTAGCTTCAACAGACATTCGGAATGGAGGAGCTCTGAAGGATTCGGAATAGCCTTTAACACCTGATGCAGAGCTTCGACACGCGAGAGCTTGAAATCGATGTGGGACAACCAATGGGGGTTCCCTTTATATAGGAAATGGAGATGAAATTTTAGCTTCCAAAAGTGATCTAGCGGTTGAGATTTTCTCTGATCTGATCTGACTATTGAAATCAAATCCTCAAGGAAATATTGAATCTGATCTTTTGATGTTTTAAGAAAAACAAATCAGATTTAAGAAAACTAGAATCTGAGAAATTTTGAAACTCATAGGAAAAAACCAGTAAGAAAAATAAGACTACGAACACTTAATTAAGGAAATCATACCTTTTGGATTGGCCAGGAAGTTTATTCATAATATGTGATATTCTTCTCGAAGAAAAATTTGACTATGAAAAACAAACTATGAAAAACTTAAAGTTGAAAAGACTATGAGTACCAAAACTCCAGTATGAAAAGTATGAGTACGAAAATCCTAGTACGAAAAGTTTGAGTACAAAAAATTTCAGTACGAAAAGTATGAGTACAAAAAATTCCAGTACTAAAAGTATAAGTACAAAAAAATTTCATTATGAAAATTCTGAGTATGAAAATTCTCCTTACGAAAGTTACAGTTCTGAAAATTTCCATTACAAAAATTTCACTTCCAAAAACTTCATTATGAAAATTTTACTTAAAAAATTTTGAAAAACTAACTACGAAAATTTTGATTATAAAATCATCATAAAAAACTGACTAAAAATATTTTGATTACAAAATATTTAAAAAAAACTAACTATGAAAATTTTGATTACAAAAGCTTTTAAAAAAACTGACTACGAAAATTTTGATTATGATAGCTTTAAAAAACAAAACTAACTAAGAAAATTTTGATTATGCTAACAAGAAAATGTAATCCCCCTATGAAAAGGAGTTTATTACTATAAGGAGAATTTTTCAACAAGAAGTTAATGAAGAAGGATTACCTCAAAGTTATCATTCCTAACTTCTTTTTAATGTATTAAAATCTATTGGAGGGCAAAGGTTTTGTGAAAATGTCATAAAGTTGATCTTGAGTTCTGATAAATTGAAGAATAATATCTCCTTTTTGTGTGTGATCTCTAAGAAAGTGATGCCTAATATCTATGTGCTTTGAACGAGAGTGATGTGCAGGGTTTTTACTAAGGGCAATGGCACTTGTGTTATCACACAAAATTTGAGTCTTAGTATAACTCAATCCATAGTCTGTGAGTGTGTGTTGCATCCACAATACTTGAGCACGACAACTTCCAGCTGCTACATATTCAGCTTCAGCAGTGGAGAGTGCTATAGAGTGTTGCTTCATTCATTACCAAGAAACTAATGAATCTCCTAAGAAATGACAAGTTCTGGATGTACTCTTTCTATCCATTCTACATCCACCAAAGTCAGCATCCGAAAAAATCTTTAAAACGAAATCATTTCCATAAGTATAAAATATTCCTAGATCCATGGTTCCCTTTAGGTAGCGAAAAATTCTTTTCACTGCCTTTAAATGAGATTCCTTAGGGTTGGATTGATATCTTGCACGTAAGCATACTGAAAACATCAAGTCTGTTCGACTAGCTGTCAATCAAAGTAGACTTCCAATCATACCTCTAAAATATGTTTGATATACTGGTTTCCCAGCTTCATCAAGATCAAGTGTGTTTGAGGTACCAATAAGAGTACTTATACTCTTAGTGTTGTCATAACCATACTTTTTAAGAAGATCTTTAATATAATTATGTTGGGATATGTAGATTCCTTCTGGTTTTTGAGAAATTTGAAAACCAAGGAAAAATGTTAACTCAACTATCATACTCATTTCAAACTCAGACTTCATTATATCCGCAAAGGAATTAGTTAAAGATTGATGAGTTGAACCATATATAATTTCATCAACATAAATTTGAACAATCAAAACATTTTTCGTATCTTTCTTTATAAAAAGGGTTAGATCTGCATTTCCCTTAACATAGTTATTTGGAAGAAAAAATCCTATAAGTCTATCATACCAAGCTCGTGGGGATTTTTTAAGGCCATAAAAAGCTTTGGTAAGTCTAAAAACATGATCTAGATGATTTGTATCTTCAAATCTAGGAGGTTGTTTAACAAAAACTTCCTCTTGAACATAACCATTAAGGAAAGAATATTTCACATCCATTTGAAAAAGTTTAAACTTGAAGATTGCTACAAAGGAAAGTAGAATACGAATAGATTCAATTCTAGCTACTAGAGCATAGGTTTCTTCATAGTCTATTCCCTCTTGTTGATTATAGCCTTTAGCAACTAATCTAGATTTATTTCTTATGATGATTCCATTTTCATCACACTTATTTCTGAAGACCCATTTTACTCCAATAATAGAAGTTTCCATAGGTCTTTCAACCAAGGTCTAGACTTTATTCCTTTAGAATTAATTTAGTTCATCTTGCATGGCTTTCATCCAATAATCATCACCTAAAGATTCATCAGTGATTTTTTGTTCCAATAGGGAAAGGAATGATAGATGTTCTAATTCATTTCTAAAGGAACTTCTAGTCCTTACAGGTTGATTTACATCACCAATGATACTATCACTGGGATGATTCTTCAGAAATGACTGGTTTGGGTTTTGTAAGACCTATTCATAAACATAAGGTTGGAAATATTCTGGGGTAAATGTTTCAGAGTTATTTTCTTGAACATTTTACTTATCAGAAGGATCTTCTAACATAGGTTGATAATCTGTTTTTGAAAAAACATCTAAGGATGTAGGTTGGGATGGTTTAAAAACAAAAGGATTAGACTCATCAAATTTTGCATGTACTGTATCCTCAATAGTACAAGTGTTTTTATTGAAAACTCTATAAGCCTTATAAGTTTTGGAGTATCCTAAGAAAATTCCTTCATTAAATTTTGGTGTGAATTTGTGTAGATTATCTGTATTATTCTAGATGAATACCTTGCAACCAAAAACCTTGAAGTAGGAAAGTATATGTTTTCTACCATTCCTTAACTCATAAAGAGTTTTATTAAGAAAAGGTCTAATTAAAACTCGATTTATAGTATAACAAGCAGTACATAGAGCTTCAGCCCAGAAATTTATAGCAATAGAATACTCACTCAACATGGATCTAGTTATATCTTTAGGAATTCTATTTCTTCTTTCAATTACACCATTTTGTTGAGGAGTTCTAGGTGCTGGAAAGTTTTGAGTAATACCTTTTCTACTACAAAAAGTTTTAAAATCATAATTTTGAAATTCTCCTCCATGATCACTATGAATATTTTTCAGTGGAAGTTTTTTCTCATTTTTAACTTGGGCTCTAAAACTTTTGAAATAAGAAAAAGCTTCAGAATTCTTTGCTAGAAAATAGACCCATGTAAATATAGTGTAATCATCAACTAAGACAAATACATAATACTTTCCCCCAATGCTTCCAGTTTGTGTTGGACCAAAAAGATCCATGTGCACCAACTGTAATGCATCAATTGTGGAGACTTCACCGATTGATTTTAAACTAGATTTATGTTGCTTTCCATATTGACAAGGATCAAAAACTTTAGAAGAATCAAATCCATGCTCCAGTAAAACCTTAACTAAACCTTTCTTAGAGAGTTTTCATAAGTTTCTAAGGTTACAATGACCTAGTCTTCTATGCCATAATCAAGAATGATCATCCATTTCACTTAGGCAAGGTATGTCTTGGCTCCTAAGGTCTTCTAAGTTTAGTGTGTAAAAATTCTCTTTCCTATGGGCAGAAAGAATAAACTCATCCTTGGAATTGTGTACTAAGCACTTATCATTCCTAAAATTCACAAGGTATCCTTCATCACATAATTGACTTATGCTGATGAGGTTGTGCTTAAGACCCTTAACAAACAACATATTTGAAATCAAAGTTTTACCAAGAAGAATAATATTACCTATACCAACAATTTCTCCCTGAGCATTATCTCCGAAAGTTACTTTTACTTCTTTCGTCTTGATAATCTTTTCAAAATAGTTTTTCTTACCAGTCATGTGCCGGGAACATCCATTATCCATGTACCATATATTATTGTTCGCACTTACACTATCTTCCTGAAAATAAGAAAAGAATTAGACTTTCAGAATCAAAACTTGTTTGGATCTGAGATTTTCATATAACAAAATTTGGGGTATCCACATTTGATTATAGAAATATGCTTTATGAAACCCAAGAGATTTAACTATATTCAAAGAATGTTTTTCTTCCAATGCCCACCACTTTGACACTTAGTGGAAAAAGGGTCCCTAGAAGGAACAAAATATTTGTTTTTGAAAATTGGATTTTGGTGAGTATAACCTACTCCAGTAGTGTTTCCTTGAGGTTTAATTTGAGAATACATCCTGTCAAAATTTTCCATCCCATAAGTAAATTTTGCAAGAAGCATCTTAAGAGAAAATATTTTGTATTTCAGTCTAATGACTAAATTCCTATCCTCAAGAATCCTTTCCTTAGAGTTAGATTTTTCCTCAAAAACTTTCATCTTTAAAACAGCATTCTTAAGATCTTTAGAAACTTCTTCCTTATCGGAATTTTTTTTCTCAAGGTCTTTAGAAAGTTTTTCTAAAATTTATTTTTTATCTTTATGATCTGAAGAATGATCTGAAATCTATTTTGTAAGAATTTCTTCCCTAGTATTTTCCTTGTATAATTTCTTAAGAATTTTACAATTTTTTGTTTCAAGTAACTTGTAAAATCTAGATACTTCTTCATATGAAGGTTATTCATTTTCTGAGGATGAAGTATCTTCATTAGAAGTATTATTTTCATAATAGTAATTCTTATCAAGAGATAAATTTTTTAAAGCCTCGGCAGAGCGTACCTTGTCCATGAGACATGTATGTGGAAGAGAAGTATTAGCAATGAATACCATATTTTTCGGAGCTGATGAATCATATTCTAAAGATTCACTTTCTGAAGTGTCTCCACAGCTAGCACTCCAAGTAGTATTAGCTTTCATACTTTTCTTAGCTTTTTCTTTGTAAAACATCTTTCTGTTCCTTTCAAAATGCCTCTCATTTCTTTCTTTCATATTAAGAATAGGGCAATCAGGTCGCATGTGTCCAATTCTCTTGCATTCATAGCATGTGAACTCTGAATATTTCTTATCTTTCCTTTCCTTCTTCTTATACTTGGATTGGAAATTCCTTTTACCAACAATCTTGTTCATTCTTCGAGAAAGATTAGCTAACTCATTCTTTGAGACTTCACTCTCACTAGATTCGGATTGGATAGTAACCTTATTAGACTTGGATCTAGTTACTCTCTCAGGAGTCTTAGCTTTCATGTGATTTGAAGTTGTAGTAAAAGAAATAGTACCATTCCCATTCTTTTTTTGATGTTGTCAGCATCTCTCTTCATCCTTGTTTCATGTTGGAGAAGAGTTCCAAACAGCTCATCTAAGGAAATTTGAGTAACCTTCCTATTCTCATCAATAGTTGTTCCCTTTGATTCCCACTCATTGGGAATAATATCAATGATCTTGTCAACAAGATCTTCATGATCCAGACCTTTCTCTTCCATAGATTGTAAGCTATTCACGATAGTCATAAACCGTTGTTGAACCTTACAAATGGGTTCTCTATAAGGAAAGTTAAAACCATGATACTCGGTTCTTCGCATAGATCTTCTTGTCTCAATCACTTTAGATGTACCAAAATGAGTAACTTCAAGTTTCATCCATATACAGTTAGCTGCTTCACAAGAAGAAATTTGGCTATATATGTTCCTAGTCATTGAACATAGTAGAGTATTGCATACCTTATAGTTTAATTGATAATCATGCTTCTCTTGGTTTGTGAAATCACTAACTTCTTTATCAGTAATTTGATAACCTCCAGAAAGAATAACAAAATTTTCTACTCCAGTATTGATAACAAAAGTCTTCATTCAATATCTCCAATACTCATAATAATTGACATAAAAAATTTTTGGTCTTGTAGGATTTAGGTTGTCAATGGAACCAACATTAATTCCTTCCATCTTAAAATTTTTCTACACAAAAACTCGTTAATAACAAAAGTTCTAATTCAAATAACTAAGAAATAAAAATATAGAACAATGAAAATGTGAGCAAGAAAAACTTAAAAGTGAATATAAGTATTTCAGAAACCTCCTCTGATACCAATTGTAGGATTTAAATAACAATGTAGATGCTCAATATACAAGAGGGGGGTGAATTGTACACTTTAAATATTTCTTTAAACAAGGAAACATATAAGTTTAACAAAGTTAAACTAAGAAAATTCACAACACCTATAACACCAATTGAAAGATTGAGACAAAGTATGAAGATACAAACTTCTTGTTCTATGCACTTGCTTAAATCTGGAAAGTGATTCTGAAAAACTGGTTCCGGAAATATGGATCCGGAAAATGAAACTTAACCAAAGTTTACAATATGAGATTCTAACTTAAAGAATATAGAATCTAAATTAATCAAAGTATAAGTGTAATAAAATATAATAAGGTTATACTTTCCTTACAATACAAAATGCGGTGGAAAAACTTGTAATAAAAACAAGTAACAAGATATAAATCTTTTAACCCAAAGAGAAGGGTATCCAACAACCTTGGATAAAGGACCCATGATTTATACTTTCAAGCAAGTCTGTCTTACCCACACCCAGGTAAGCCCTCGATACGACGATCGGAATCTCTGTCTTGTTATCCCCGCTAGCCCGCAACTTCAAGGTAGTTGGAACCTCTATCTTCTTCAGCAAGGAAGCCCTCGAACCTCAAGGTAGTCGGCACCTCTGCCTTCCTATCCCCGAAATCCCTCAAATGTAATCACCAACATTCGGAGTCACACGAAGCAATATGAACGAGTAGTTCAGCACACACATGGCATGAAAATATTCTCTCTCTAGAAGTCACCTTAACAGTGTGTGGTCTCTAGAGTGATCAACTTCTTCATTATTTTTTAGCTCTTTCAAATGAGCTCCTATTTATAGGCTCTGTTGGAACGGTCGGCTCCCTCCTCCAATGGTCATATTTTCCTTAAATTTCATAGGGACCTGTACACATGTCACTCAACCAACAGTTAGATAGAAACAGAATGGATGACATCATTTTATAACAAAACATGTGTAACTAAAGGCACAAAATAATTTTATACTGAAATGAGTGTAAGCATAAGAAAAACTGAAGTTCGGAATGTAAGAAAATAAAAGTTAGGAGTCTAACCAGAAAGGAATTCAGAGTCTATAATAAAAGGATATTCAGTTCTTGTTTTGTAGGAATTCAGAACCTGAATTCTGTAGAAATCTTGAATCTAGTTTCATTAGAATTCTGAACTAGAACTTACAAAGTTCAGAGTTAGAGTTCATGGGAATTCAGAGTCAGAACTCATTAGAGTTTGGAGTCTCAATTAAGAGAACCTGGAGTAAGAACTTATATAATTTCATAATCAGAATTCAGAGTCGAACTACATGAATATTCGTATCCATAATTTGGAATGGAACTTCATTACAGTTCGTATGCAGAATTCAGAGTGGAACTTCATTACAGTTCCAATCCAAAATTCATAGTGGAACTTCATTACAGTTTATATCCAGAATTCGGAGTGGAACTTCATTACAGTTCATATTCAGAATTCGGAGTGGAACATCATTACAGTTCATATCCAGAATTCGGAGTGGAACTTCATTATAGTTCATATCCATCATTTGGAGTGGAACTTCATAATAGTTCATATCCAGAATTCAGAGTGGAACTTCATTACAGTTCATATCTAGAATTCGAATCCTAAAATAGAATTCTTTATATCTAAGTATTATATTATTACGGGGTTTTTGATTTGAATCCTATTTTTATACTTAAGAAAAATAATTATATGAACAATAAAAACAAGATAGGGTTAAATTCCTTTGAGAATGAAATTTTCCTTATATAAGTAAAATGAATATTTTCTTAAGTATAGGGTGTTTGTGATTTTCAAAACAAGAAGGAATGGAAAAAGTCATAAGGAAAACATTATTGACTTAACATTTTCTTTCAAGAGACAGAATTATGAAGAGGAATGAGCTTTCTTTTTCAGTCTGTTTTAGTTCGTTTTCAAAACTTTCCAACTCATCATCATTAATGTTTTTTATGGGATCTTCAATTTTGTTTTCTTGATTTATTGAGTTGTTTATTTCCACATTTGGTTCATCATATATATATTCATGGGAATATATATGCTGTTTTCCTAGTATTAGAGTCACTTTCCTCTTCAACTCTATTTTCAGATCTTATATAAACATTTTCCTTTTTATTAATTATAGATTCTTCTTATTCCTTAAACATAATCTGTTATTCTAAGAGCATGTTTTCTAATCATTCCATTCTTTTATATTTATCTTGATAATCTCTTAGTTAAATTTCATGGGTTTTATTAAACCATAAATTCCCAAAATCCTCTCTAGAATCCAATTTAGATCCAATCAATTCATGTTTATCTAGGAATTTAGGATCATTCATGAATTTTTTATCCTATTAAATATAAGTAGCCTGTTGTGATTGGTTATCAACACAATCCAAGTAAATATTCCCATAATAGCCACAACAAACACATTTAAGCACACATTGCTTCCAATTATCTTGTAATTCCATTTTTTCATAGAGATAGATTATACACACCATAGTTCACAGTGATGAAGATTATCAAATACAACACCCGCAGCAAATAAAGATCACAAATAGCAATGAAGAATTTTTTGTTTATTTTATATATTTATTTCTATATATTTTTTAAACCCTTAGATCACTCAGCTTATGCCTTCCTCAAAAACGGTGAAAATTTTTGATGATTCTGGAGGTCATCACAGCCCTCAAAATAATACTTATGACTCCTACAATAGAAAAGTGGTACAGGGACGAACCCAAAGGAAGCCAGGTGAGTAATTCTGAGGATTATTAAAAAAAACCCCATAGTTTTCAGAGTGGGGAAAATGAATTTTTTACTATTTATATAAATTTTTATATGATGAGGTGAAAATAGGATGAGAAGACAAGGTTGACTAAGAAACTAAATCCTATAGTAATGTACTGATAAACTAAAGGTAAACAATAAAATAATACATAGTAACATAGAGAAAGGAGTATAGATAAACAATTCAATCAGGAATTAAAAACTAATGGTTTGAATGGTTGTCTTCTCTATATGTTCGTATTGAATCACTCTAAATGAAATGTTGAAGAATCTCCCTCGAAGAGAAACTCAAAAAGCTACATATTAATTCTTGGAGTTCACTACTCTAAAAATAAATCAAACTACATCAGAATTTTGAAAAGGTTAACAACTAGAAATAAAATCACTATAGATATATAAAGTCAATGACTGTTAAAGAATTGAAAAATGTATTCCAATTATACCTATCCATTTGAACTAGAAATAATTAATTTTAAAATATTTGAGGAGTGAACAATTTAATGATTGGAAACTAAATAAGTTTTGCAAACAGATTCGAATTTCTTAATAAGGAAAGAATGTGAAGAATTATATGAAATAAACCAATAAGTTTTAAAATTCCCAAACTAAGAAAGTATTAGCCTATGATAATAATGATTAAAAGACTAAAAACACAAGAAAATATAGTACAAGATTTAAATACAGATGGAGGAAGGAATTCCCTAGTGTTGCTCACCTCTCGGGTTCCTTCATCTCTAGGTTGTCTCCATTACTCCTCTTTGATCTCCTGGGAGTCTCCGCTCTGGATTGTTCAAATAAGAGTCTCCCCATGATCTTATGCTTCATCTCCTTTTAATAATTCTATTATATGTGGTTTTTTACCATTTTCTTCCACTTATATAATCTAATTCTACACTTTCACACCACACACATGCATTTTTTGGTGAATTAGATGTTGTTTGAGAAATAATAATGAATGTAGCTCCACAAAAGTTAGTTTAAAGAACCTAGATATTTTTGGTGTCTCCTGCATGCACCTACATTAAAAAGAACAAAAAACAAAGTTAAAACTGTAAAAAAAAGATAATAAACAATTGATTGTTATTATAACAGTTAAATTACTTACTTAAAAGTTATTGGTTATTAATTAATATTTTTTTTATTGAATATTAAAGTATTTAACCAAAAACATAAATTAATTATTAATTATCAATGTTATTTTTTTAATTACCTTAAAATATTAATTTAGGATTATAAAATATTATTATTTAATTTATTCAATTAATTTATAATTATATTAAATTATTAATATTAATATTTAATATTTATTTATAGGAAAGTTTTTATTAAATTAATATTATTAGTAATTAGTTAATATATCTTTAAATAACTATTTAGTTAGTTAAATAAATTTATTTATTTTAATTATTAGTATTTTTATTATAATTATAAATGATAAAAATTTACAATTATTAAATTAATTAATGTAAGTAATAATGTATTTTATGGTAAAATTTGTTAAAAGATAATTTTTTTAAAAATTATTATGTTTGATTAATGACTTATTTTTTTAATATTATAAGTTGTTATTAACTATTTAAGTTTAATATAATTTATTCAGTAAATTAATTTAATAATTCTATTTTATTAATATATAATTATTTTATAATTATTATTCATTGAGAATAATTATTATTTAATATTTTAGTTTTAATATTTTTTAATTACATTATTATTAAAAAAAATTATTGAATTTATCTTCATCTCCCCCCAATCTCAGCGCACATGGGGTATCACAATTTTCTGGTTCAAATCAATGTAGCGGCTCACATATTCTAGTGGCAGTGAATCGATCTCCTCGAATTGGTGTGCAGTAATGGAGAAGAACATGGAAGAGGCTCAGGTTCTATGTGATGGAAAAGTGTGGGATGAAACTCCCTTCTTAGAGCACGAATCAGCTTGTAAATGGTGAAACTGGCTAAGAATCTTCGAGATATGGTGAATTTTGGATCTGGTTCATCTTCTTCAGGTTCAGATATGGGATAGAAAAGGATCAGCTGAACCAAGATTTGAGGCCCATTCTTTTTAGGTAATGAGGTTCATATTCTTCATAATCACAAGCAAGCTCATAGTTCGGTCTTCATGCATCTACAATCCATCACCAGATTAGGTTTCGGGTTTTAACTTATTCATACCAGATTTGACTGTGGCTGGTTGGGGAATGCAGTGGTATTGCAGCAGTGGCGTCAATCATAGTTGAGACTTTTGTCTAGGTATGGCACCAGTGGTGGGAACAATGGAAGATAGATTGTGGTGAAACTGGTGTGAGGAGCCTTTGATGGTGCGTACATAGGTTGAAGGATGAAGGTGTAGATGTTTGTTTTGGGGGATGGGATGAAACCATTACTGGGAATTATGGTGTCACATTGAGATGAAATTATGAAGCAAATATTGTGCAAGGAGAAAGAGAAATAGTTCCAATATTTGAATAAAACAGTGGAAGATAGGGATGTTGTGGCACCGTGATAGAATGGTCGCAGGGATGATACGGTTCCATAGAAATGAATGAAGCAGTTTCAAGTGTAAATAGTTCCATGATAAAGTAGTGTAATACAATGGCACATCTTAAAGGAAAAATAGTTGCACCGAAATAAAACCTAACATTAGCAAAAATAAAAATAATAAAATCTAATGAAATTATTGTTTAAAACTAAATTACTTAATTAAATATATAAATGAAAATTTTATAGTAAAAAATGATCTAATTAAGAATTAAATATAATTTGTTATAATATCCATAATATAAGGGGAATATAATAAGTTAATCAATAAATACAATTAAAAGATTTAATTCAGTACAATTAAATTAATTATTAATTATAGAACATAAAAACTAATTAATTCTAAAAAATTAACAATACAAATAAAACAATACTTAAAGGATTGTCTATCTAATGTTAGCATAACACTAGAAACATAATGAAAAATTTAAAAGTTAAATGAAAAGAAATTATAAAAAGAGTTGATATTGACTTAATCAATAAAGATAATAAATGATAAACTGATAATATTAAAAGATTAAAAGTTCAGTTAAAAAAATATTTAAATAAATATAATTTATAAATTTATTTATTAAATAATAAAAATAAAATATTATTAAAAAGTAATAATATTAAAATGAAAAACTAATCACTAATTTAATATACTGTAAGAATTAGTAAGACTAAATTAATTATTTTAATAACTTAAAATACATAATTAATTATAATAAATTTATTAATTATTAAATTTGTTTATAAAATTTAAAAAGTAAAAAATATTTAACAAAAAGTGAAGAAATAATTACTAAAATTATTAAAAATATATGCAAAAAATATCAGGAAAAACTATGTAAAAATAAGGCCACATCACAGGTTTTTTGTTGATTCTCACTACCTGAGATGACACAAAGCCTTCAATTTCATACTCTTATCTGATAATATTTCATAACAGATACCTCGGGCATGTAACCAAACTAGAACATTCACTGAAATCTTATCAAGTCGATGACTGAACATGTATGAATTTAAAATTATTGATGCATTCTTTGATAGCCACTTTCCCTAAGACCCACCAGACATCTATCCATAATTTAGCCCATAGATTCTATGAATGAATTGTTAGAATTAATCCATTCCGATCATATTTCCATTCCTACCTTTCTCTAGTAAAATTCTCATATATGGGTTTGAAAAAGTGTGGGGTGACATTCAAATAGCTTGGGATGCGTCCACTTTCATAGATACATAGTGCACTCACTCGACGATGAGGTTGTGATCAATGTATAATTTATTATAACACATTCTTATTTTATTCTTTTTAAAATTTTAAAAACAAAGAAAAATTGATATGGGTTGGGTACTCGGAAGATAAAAAATCACAATTTTCCAAACTGATGAATCCCCCGTAGGATCATTTTTGGTTTAGGTGATAGATTTGAGATCTATCCTAGGAATAAATTTCGAAAAATAAAAAATGAAAATGAAAAAGGAAATGGAATGGAAGAGAATCAATTTGTTTTATACAGACTTACCATTAATATGGATCCAACCTAAGATAATTGAGTACAGACATGACCATCTTGAAGGAGGAACTTAATAAAACTTTACCATTCACTTTTTTCATTGTACTATAGAGCTTAACCACCTATTAAAGCCTGATTTTTCACATTTTTTCTACTTACCCATAGTCATAGAGTCATCAGAACCTGATTTCCTAAGCCTTCAAGATTAATCCTATGCTTGTCTTTCAAAGTGGAGATTATATAATCAGTGCAAGCCCGTGGTTATGAAAATGTACTCAAGGAATGATCATACCAATACTTGCATTTTCTACCCTAAGTTATGAGAGAAAATAATGGTGTGGTAGATTACAATTGTACATATAACATATGGAACATTTAATAGGTTTTGAGTAGTATACTATAATTTGTTTTGAAAACCAAACTATGAGGCACGACTAACTCTCTATGTAGGATTAATTCTATAAATTTACTTTTCTATACTTATACCTAATTGAATTGCATAGAAATAATAAGTATTTCATGCTTTAAAAATTTATTATCCTTTATGAAATCATTGTTGATATATATTTATTGAGGACAAGAAATTGTTAAAGTATGGGGGATTTGATAAGCGTCATTTTTATATATAATTTTACTTAATTTATTCATAGTTTTTAATTTAATTATTTTGTAATCCACATTGTATGTGTCTAATTTTTTAGGAAAATCTCCACAGGATTTGTTGAAAAAATGTAGAAAAGAAACAAATCAACTGAGTACACGTCGTGATGATGGAATTCACATCATGTACTTGAGCATCACAGCCTAACTCAAGCCATGTATCCAATTTGTGACCACGAATCCAGAAGGAAAAAAGCTACTACACGTCATTACTAGATCAGACACGTCAAGACTCCTAGGCGAATCAGTTAGAGAGAATGTCATGAGGATACAAAACAAAATCTACCACACTAGATCACATGTCATGAACAAAATCTACATGTTGTGTACTAGGTCAAACATCCAATCAATGAGAACTGCATTCCATGTTGTAGATCCAAAGGTAAATGACATGGATCATGAGTATAATCCGTTTACCATAAGTACACATCATGACCAAAAACATCCATATAAGGAATGTAGCATCAGATAATTAAATGAGATAGAGAGATATCTTCTTTATTCCCTCTCGATTACCTATTATCTATTCTTACTCTTTCCCTTTTAAAATATATTTATTCATGGTTTTTTCACATATATTTCAAATCATGTTCTGTGGATCTTACTTTCATAAACGCCTTTTTCTCCATTCCACGCTTAAATATCAATTTCAATTTCTATATCAAGTAAGTAATTTATTTTCAATAAATATTCCCTTAGTGATGTTTTCTATTCATCATCCAAGAATAATCTTTTTTATAAATCTGTTAATCATGATTTATCTAATTTATCTTATTATTACACTATATCTAATGAGTAGCTAAATTTCAGAGGGGTAGGTATTAATCATGATGTATCAACATAATTAAATATACCTTTTTTAATCTAACCATGTCAATCCTAAATTGAATTAGAAACTAGGATATGAACTCCCGATCTATCCCATTTGTGTTAGAATCACTGTCCTTGAGATGTTCAAACAAACGATCTCGTACTAATTGGATAAGACTAGGCTATGACTACTAGCTTAGGAAACTTTCTGCTCAGAAGTCCAGAAAAAAATGATCCTAGGATATAGCTACCTCTTGAACATGGAATAGAAACTTCCTAGGTAATACATGGAGTTTCAGACCAATGTCAAGTAGTGACTAAATATTTCTTCACAAACTAAGACATAGGATCTTTCCAAGGTTAGAATAAAAAGACATCCTTCACCCAGATACTCGATATGATCATAACCCCTCATTTATCATTTAAATATATCCCAAATAGAACATAGACATAAATACAAAACAAAATACTTCTAGAAAGTACTCTCTAATATTTTTAGCAACCATATCCTATTGAAATTAAACTATATCCTCCCGGTGGATTTGACCCTGTACTCCCACTACACTACATCTTAGTAGTTCTTGAATGTTTGGGACAATTTATAAATTCAAATTTGATTTACACGAGGGGAAGTAATGACACCACGACATAGAGGCCATTGATATGGCAATGTAGTAGACTAAAAAAATAATCATTTCCCATATTCATAAAAAGTTACAAATCACTTGTATAGAACTTGTAAAAAAAATCTTTTCACAATTTGAATAGAAATTTAATAATTGAATAACATTTACTATTATAATAAATTTTAATATAACTTAATTCATAATTTATTATACAAATATACACTTTATTCAATCACTTATGATTTTGAGGCATAGTGAAATTGGGTATTTAGGTACACATAATAAAAAATTTAAATTAAATATGAAAAAATTACCTAAAAAAACATTTTCTTATAATCCGTAGATATTTTAAAATTACACAGGATGTCCTAAGAATATACATAAGAAATAGGTGACCTATGAAGCTCATTATAGGAATAAAACAATCCTAGTAAAAGATAAATTAGTACATATAATCCAAGTGGAATATCAATGAAACAGTAGTGGGTGTGAATTTTAATCATGAAAAATGGGGAATGATATAACATGAAAACATAAAGGAAACATAGGAACGTGAAAAAAATATAAAACATGAAAAAATACATAATTCAAATCTAAATTCTAATATAACATAAAATAGTGTTTTTATCTTAGCCTCCTATGCCCCATAAATGAAATCTCATGAGATAAAAACATTACCCAATGAAAAATAGGTCTATATATTTGTCGGCCCACCCATCACTTTCATATCATGTTCATTTATAAAAGTTCCAAATTAAACATAACGATGTAGTTCACATGATTAAGGAGTAAAATTTACATACATGTAAATACCATAACTATTTAATATAGTTATAACATGGTGAATACAATTGAATGTAAATGGAGATGGGTAATCACTACACACATGTCTAGCCTGGAAAATCCTAGGATAATTTTTGAAACATAATGGGTTAACAAAAATGTTTATAAAATGGATGAATAAGAGAAAAATGGCCTCTCGTAAATTTTTAATATATGGATAGAAATAAAAACGTGTAATAACATATCCCACCATGAATAATTGGAAATAAAATAGTTGACATAAAGAAGGTGCTTCAAAATTGAGGGGAAGTAGAGGATCTATTACCATGAGATGGTGATTCTAAATATTTTTGGGGAGATTATTAAAATCTTGTGGAACCAGGGGATTGAGATATAAAGTTAAGGGTAGAGTAAAATCATAATAAAAAATCATTTAGTGAATATAAGTGGTAATATGGTGGGTTTATATAAAAATAGATAGTACAATTCGTTATTAATTTCTAAAATTTGGGTTTTACTCTATTAGTCAAGGTAATAAAAATGAAAAACATTCACATGGTATTTAACCAAGGATTCAACCAACAATTAGTTTTCTAAATTATTTAATAATGATAATAATCTTACACAATAATATAATTCTGTTTATGATGCATAAGTGAATCGTGTTTATAAACATTTTATTTAAAACATTAATGTATAATATATATTCTGATGGATTCAATACAGGTTTATAAAATTAATAAGAGATCTTCATAAACACATTAAATTAAAGGGAAAAAATAATTTCAATAATGGATCCTCTTTATATTATTTATTACATCACTTTTGGGTTAGTATGATGTGATAGTTCATATTATATATTTATAAGGTATTTAATTTTTACCCAAAATTTATCTCTCTCTAAATATTATTACAAAATAACCATCGAAAAATTTCGTCCTGATGATTTTAAAAAATATATTTATTTTATCAAAGTAATTCACTAAATATATTAATTTAAACCTTTAAATCAATGTTTTTCATTTATTGAAAAATAATACCTTTCGAAAATAAGAACCTTATGACCCTTAAAAAATTACATTTTAATTCTTAAAATTATATTTTTATTTATATTTAGTTAATATTATTTAATAATAATTTTTTATTAAAATATCATTTATCATTGAAATTATTGAATTCTAAAAAATATTGTCTTGGTTGATCCAATATATTTCACAAAAATACAATTTCTGTATCCTTGTAATAAAATCCTACATAATCAATAATTTTGATTAATTATATAAAATTAATATGAATAATTAAAAAATATAATCTTCATTTTGTTTAAAATAAAATATTTTAATTCATACTATTAGTGTGTACATATATAACCCCTTTTACACCAGCGAATGCTCTAAGGGTAAAGTGTGTGACGGAGACATTTATAGTGGTTGTTTTTGGAACATGGATTACATTGTGATCATGATAATATTTAATTTCTCCCATAAATTTTCCTTATCATGAATAATTTTTGGAATATAATCTTGGGATTGTTCAAGGGAAATTTTAAGCGATGTTATATCCATTTTAAGCACTAATAAATGGGTATCATATTGTACGATACTACTTGTAGAGGCCATCATGTCTTTGTTCTAGGTAAAATAGACATCATCATAACACTTAATATTCAAATATTAATGGTCACACTAAAATATCTATATTATCAATGGTTATGATTTGTAATGGTATTTACATTTTAATTAGCCATATAACAGTCTAAATTAAAAAAAAGAAGTGAATGTGTTTTCTATAAGTTAATTTCATAATAATGAATTTTCTAATTAATAAAATAAATTCATTTGTAAATGTTCAGGTCACTTAATTACTCCAACATTCATAATTTTTCCCCAATTTTATTATCTCATACACTAAAATAGATTATTGTACTTATGTTTCATTACCACTTCTGGTACCCATGTTGCTTCCTTAAACTTGTCGTTCCTAAACAACTACACGACCAACTGAGTCATCATGTCTCATAGAATATTGTATCTATGACAAAAGATATTAACTAATGACTTCTCATTTGAATTATCATTATACAATGGTACAACCTATAAATTCAGAATGATTTAGGGGTCTGTTATGTACTTCCTGATTAAGGATACATGAAATCCATCATGTACTTGAGATAGGTTAGGTGGGAGTGCTAGTTAACAGGATAACTCTCTGATGTGATGAATGTTATTAAACGGACTTATTATTCTACGAATAATATTTCAATTATTCATAGACCACATTAATTTCTTGAATAAAGATATATAAAGGAACAGTTTATATAGAAAAAACACCTAGGTATTGTCAATGAATGTCATTACTGATTTTATATCTACTTTTTATAGATTTTATATAATGATGATGGTTTGAACATTCCCTATTAACTCTCGGATAGGATTGAGTCCCATGAAATTCGAGTGTCTAACGTCATCCCAGAATGTAAATGTTGGACACCTCTTCCTATATAGAGCCTCAAAATGTTCTATTGGAATATTTAAATGGAAAAAATTGTTATATGAGACGTCCACTATGGGAAATTGTTGGTCCATGCATCCTTATAAATCCAATGAACTAGATCATATAAAATCCTCTACTGTTTCCATGGTCTATTTAAACTAACCATCATTTTAAGGTTGATAAGTAGTGTTGAAGCTCAGTTCTGAATCCAACACACGTTAAAGGATTCTCCAAAACCTTAAGGTAAACCTTGGATCTCAATCATATAAAATAGAGAGTGAAACCCCATTTAGTGTTACCACATTGATTATGTATATCTTGGGGATATGTTCAATGGAAAATAATTCATTATAGAAATGAGATGTTATAACTTTGAAAGGTTTATCACCCTAACCCATATGGCTCTTTAAATGATTCTCTAGGTAATTTGACCACTAGGCCTTAGGCATTCTGGCCTGTGAGCTAATGGATTTTCACTTGATGCATGGGTATAATAGGTCAGATTTTGGAGGATATACCATTTTTTGTTAATAATAATGGTAAAATATTAAATCTTATTTTTAAAGAAGTTATATACTCATTGAATTTAATAATAAGTTGTAGTAAAAGAATAATCAGACAGAAAGAGTAATAAACAATGGGCTCAAAACATACTTTCTTGAATAATACATTCCATAACAGTTTATACAGAAAAACCAGTAATGAAGGATCACCCATGGTCATACATATTAGTACATATATGTAAATCATATGATATATTAAAAAAAACAACAGCTAATTAAATTTAACAAATATTGTTCATATGCCATCCATCCCATTCTATGAATTATGACACGATCACTAAGGTCCATCTCCTATGTCTAATCACATACCCGAACTTAGTGAATAAATTCTAAACATTTCCCAAGGGGCCATGTAGGATGTGAGATTAAATCTAAGTATTCCACCACTAATGTTTTTATGTATTTTATCCATAATTATGTAGTTTTTGTAAAAAAAAAATAAAACTGATACATAAAATTTTTAACAAATATCCCACTTACCTTGTGCTAAGTAGCCACAAGGAAGTGATCACCAACATCAGTCATCTTCAATAATCTCATAATGTGTTCCCTCTATTATATATATACATAATACAGTTCCTATCTATATACATATTACTGTAGTGGGAAGGATTCGTGGAGTAAAGCCCTAGGAATCCCAGGAATAATGTTGTCTGAGACGAACCCTTAGGTTCGACCTATAATCTTGTCACCCAGATCCTTTTTCCAAACATCATTTAACTGGAATCCAATGGGAACTCCCAAATAGGTCCCTAGTCCCTCATAACTCATATTATAAAATCATATTCGTCTCAAAGACCAATACCCCAAAGAACCGTGTTATCATACCTCTAATAATAATCCTCATCGGCTCAACATCCAATGTCTCTGGGCATGGTGATTCTCTTCCTCCCATGCTTTGTCCCAATAACCTCAATTTTCTTGGAAAGCCTCAGCCTCAAAATGAAAATTTCATCACCATAAACCAATGGTTCATCACCATTCATGTAGATTTCAATAGTGATCACACCCAAACGTATCTGATGGTCAGCACCCCATGACATCATCCTAATTAAATTAAAAGAAAACATTAATTTATTAAGGTCTCTCTTGGTCAAACCACATGGAGTATATAGAACATACCCCCAAAACACTTAATTTTTTTGAAGAAAACTAGGAACCACCTAAATTGTTCTATTAGAACTTACTTTTCTGATATCAGTCTCTAACTCAAGTTGAATTGGAAGAAAGTGACATATTAGAAAAAATCCTTAAAAATAGGGTAGATGATATAAAATATATTTAGTAGCCCATATGGAAATATATATAGAAAATAGAATCTAAAATATTATGTTCTTATTGAGATGGATATTTTTCTGCCAACTAATTAATTGTCAGAGATTAATCAAGGATACGACTCAAATCTAAGGAATGATATAATTTGGAAAAACCACCCCATGAAGGTGGTGGAGAACAAAGAAAATATGTGGAAAATAAGATAAATATTGAATGGTTTTTTTGTTAACATACTATATTTTAATAGGATTCATGGTTTGGATATATTGTTTTTATAACCATTTTCCATCCATGTGGTTCTCTCTTCCTAATCATCACACACACATGAACTTGCAGCACATTTTTCCAAACCATGTGAAAACCGTGTGAAATAATTCTATTTAAAATAATAAATGTTTTTCATGTCTATTTTTCCCAACCCTAATAGTTTGAAAAAAAGGTTTCTAGTTTTTTATGTAGGGAACATGATAACTCTTGGGAGGCCACACACTTCTTCCAAATCATGAGCCCAATTTTTTAATTTCTAAGAATTGAGTACTTCGGCCCCACTTCACATGAAAATCATCAAAAAAACCAAGGAAATTAATTTACCTTATAAAATATATAAATAATTCCTTGGGTTAATAAAATTATAGAAATTAGTTTTGAAATTTAAAAATTAATTTTGGAAGTCTCGCCAAACTAAAAAGTCAAACAGGTTAGGGAAATTCCAACCCAAAAAATTCTTGAGACAATACAGTCTCTAAAACATAACAACACTCATCTTATAGCTATAAATAATTACACAATATAGTATCGAACATATCCATACCATTTTCTCAACTAGTTTTAAAACATTCATCATGTCATTAGTAGACTCTCTATATGGTGCACCACACCTTACGAGTAACCAACCGATCTCTTCTTGACAAAAACAATAAACAATTATGATGGTCCACAAACCATCCCAAGACATATTATTCATACCATGAAACATTTTCATCCTACACCTCATCAGGTTATCAAATAATTCCTTTTTCATACCTATCACCGATCAAGTCTCATATCTCCTCATATGTACACCTGATTCCCATGTCTTACATGACACCCATGAGGACCCACATCTCATCAGGTACTCATATGTTCTATATCTCAATATATTCCTAAAATAAAGTCACATCATATATAAATATGCATTCTCATAGAAATCTTGATTCCTACGAACCTCATATTGAACCTATATCACATCGATTCCTAGAAGAATTATCAGTTCCAACCACCTCATATGAAGCCTGCATCGCATCAATTTACATATCCCTATACACCTCATATATATATATATCCTACTTCATAACTGATATAAACCTCTTAAATATAATCTATTTAGTTTGAAATTAGCATTCATGCACATCATACACTAAAACCGGTCTAATAAAAAATCCAAACGAAAACCCATCCATGACAATAATCATAAAATACCACCAACCAGATTTGGATCCCCAAACTTATCTAACCCTAGAAACTCAAAATCATGCACATATCCTGAATCCAGGCATCCCAAGGCATGGCCTCCATACAGATGTGCACTCATTATCGGCCATTGACCCATCTATTAGGTCTCTCTATCTCTACCACAACCTTTGCGAGAAACTGAATCCCATTTACCAACTCCTAGTGTCATTACGATCCCCACCTCAAATCTATAAGTCTTCCTCAATCCGTGTATTACATCTATAGGAGAACGATTCCTACAAAACCTCTTTATATAAACCATCTGGTCCCTTGGCCAAAAATCCGTCAGTACCTATTAAAAATGTGTCTGAACATTCCATTGATGATTACACTGGATGCATAGAGTTGAATAATCACGCCTCATTGGTATACCTAAAGTTTTAGACATTGATCCCTACTAATATTCCTTGTGGCATTCCTTCCTAATACTTTAAGCAACACCACTCTGATAACCAAACACCATCACCCAGATAATCTAAGTCTGGGCTATAAACTTCACCTTATCTAGTAGTGTTTGATTGAATGTCTCTAAAAAGGATGGATTCCTAGAGATATTGAACATTACTATAATATTGTGTTGTAATACAACCTCAAATTTCCGCACCCAAGAGACATCATCGACCACCATAACAGGTGAAAAATACTTATGCGCAGTGAAATTTATAATAGTCCATGACTAAATTATCACATGGATGGAGATTATAGAACTGACGATCCATGTCTTCCCTCAGTTTATCTAGAGATAATTTCTTGAAGAAACTGACATTGAAATCCTTACATGATAATCCCATGTGTCTTCCCTCGTGGACTTTTATGAACCTCTAGTGCTTATCTATCTCTCTATTAATATATATTTCAAGATTAATCATTGAGTTAGGGGTGTTTTAAGTTGTTTAATGATAGTATCGACCAAATATATCCCTTTTTAGGTTGCCTATGGTCTACCCTATCCCTGAAATAGTAGTGGCTAAAGATTATAGAACTCATGAACCATGTATTCCATGGATGGATCAGCTCTATATGCTCCCCTATCAATATCATATATCACATAATCAAGGCTCACCCTAAGATTCTCATCCATCCAGGGACCAAATAATTCCATCAATGGTTTTTCCTCCCATACCTATACATGTACATGTTCCCCTACAAGTAGATCATGATCACCCTAACACTCATATGCATCATCCCAACCCATAAGGTCCTTATCTGGGGTATTATCATGTGTCACCATATCACTTTCCTTGTGTAGCTCCACAAAATCATGTCAAGGTGGCATCCCATGGAATAAAAAATTCAATGATCATGTAACCATAATAATGTATTTATCCTAAATAGGGAAATCTGTGATAGGAATAACATGTCACCACCCTTACACTCCCCTACTGTATTCTTTCATAAAAAATCCACACTCAAGACCCCATGCCTACCTACATCGGAGTCAAAGAACACATATAATGTAGCCTCATGGAACCTTTCCTTCCAATAACTGGGTCAATAAACATATATCACATAACAATCTAGGGTTATTTTTTATAATAACCCTAAAAGGATATATAGGGAAACACAATTTTGCTTATTTTTTGAAAATTTAAATAACTCAAAACTAACACAATACCAACCTACTAGTACCATAGTTATGAACATTTATTACATACATATGACAATATTAAATAACATATAGATTTCATTGGAAACACATGTTTGGGATAGTTGAGTATAATTTTCCCAAAACAAGATAAAATGGACAACACTATTTTTATTACGTATTGAAACTATAAACAACCCAACCCCTCATAGAACATCATAGGATCCAAAAGAAAATACCAAGAAAAACATATCATATGGTATTAAGTTCCAATATTGATAAAGAAAAAACCATTCCACATCTAGAAAAGTGTTGAAATCCACATAATAGATAAACAACACTCCCAAGTGTGACACTCAAGTGAAAATCGAATCAACATTAAAGACACACGACAGAACATTAATTCCCCCCCCCCCCATGAATATCATTATATCCCCCATTAATGGGGCTATAGGAACCCAAATAAGAGAATTGTACCATATCCCGACTACATCCTTATATATTCTCTACCATTGCCCAAACAGTAAGACCAACTAAACAATATAAACCACCTTTAATTACATTTGTATAACCCCAACATTGATTCCACTTTAAATGGTACTCTAGGATAGTTTAACATTGGTTCATAAGAATAACTCTCCATATACAAAATGTTAATGACTAGAAGAAAGGGTTTGAGAGGTGATAGTGGAGAGATTGTACCCTCTGGTGGTGTTAATAATAATGCACCAATAATAATAATGGTAGAATAATAAGGACCATATTTAGTGGAAGTGATAAGAAGAAGTTGTGGAAGTTTAAACAGAAAACATTAGTAATAAACAAGAGGCTCAAAAATATACCAACATTAGAATAAAAAATGAAATACCATTTCATAAAAAATAACATTCATGTAGGGTCTCTTGTGGCCAACCATATTAATCAATATATATAAAGCATCATACAACTCAAAAAGAAACTCTATATGATGGACAGGAACCAACATTGTTTATATTCTATCCTTTCGATGCTATGAAATATGACACGACAAAAAATATATATCTCCTAAGATTGATCCTTTACCTGATCCCAGAGACATAAACTACTCACACATCCTGAGGGCCTGGTGTAGTTCCTGAGAATAAATCTCAATATGCCACCACTAATTTGTTTCTATCTTATATCCATAATTATTTATGTCTTTTTAAATAAAAATAAAAGGAATCACATGGAAATTTATCAAATAAAAAGCTTCCCATGTTCTCAGTATCCACAAGGAAGGAATCACATATTCTGGACACTACTGGTAATATATGAATATGTTCCACCAATTATTTATATAGAATATAGAACCTATCTATATATATAAATATAGTACTGAGGATGAGTGACATAAAGCCAAGTAAACACCTGAAGAAACCCCAAGTGATCCCTCAAGTTCCATCTTTAATCAAGTCACTTAGAACCTCATTCTATCTATCATGAAACCATAATCCAAATGGAATTCCCAAACAAGTCCCTTTTCCCTTGGACCTCATCTTAGAAAATCACTTTCAGCTTGAAGGCTGACAGCATGAGGCATATCATTATCTTCAATCCACCAATAATTCTTGTCATCTCAATAACCTATGTCCTAACGCACAATGATGTCCCTCCTCCAATGTACTGGTCCAATAGCCTCAATTATCATGGAGAGCCTCATCCCCCAAATGATGGAATCATCAATGTCAATCGATGGTCCCTCACCATTTACATGTATTTTTATTGTGTGAAATCCCCAATGTATCTAATGATTCACACCAAAACCAAATATACAATGTTGATAGGGGCCTCTAACCACAATAACTGGTCATTAACACATCAATATGAGTCACATCTCTATTTACATGACTCTAATGGTGCATCGACTAATTAATGGTTAGAAAAAATCTCCAAAAACCTATGACACGTCATCTGACACCTCATCCCCCTATGACTATGTCTCTAATTTATGATTTTAACACCATCTCGTGTAATACGGTCCATTCCCCAATCCTGAATACCTCATCGCCTTAATATTATGACCATGTTTCCAACCTACTGATCATCATCACCTCATATATCTCGGTCATTTTTCAACCTATCAAACCATGTCACCTCAATCCAGGTTTTCAACATCACCTCAATCCCCAGGACTTGATAATCACATTCCCATGTAACTCATAGAATAACGATAAAGAATTCAATTTAATTAAAATTAAACACCCAGTCTAATATTTCTAAGGGGTTTGAATCCCATTATCAGGGTTATTTTATAAAATCAATTGGTATGTCATGACCAACAATATACGATGACATAAATTTAATTTAATTAAAATAAATCATTATTTTTTAGGTTATCTCCTGGTCAAGCCCCATAGAGGTTATATGTTTCACCACAAAAAGAAAATAAAAGGTATATATAAAACTAGCCACCACCTACCTAATACTAGTATGCACTCTATCATATGATATCTGCCCATAACTTGATCAGAATCAATATAAAATGACATTTTACACACAGAAAAAATAAAAATGGGGTAAAAAACATTAATGAATTTATATCTTTATATGGTGAGATAATCAGAAAATAGGATATGTTGAATTGAAGGTTTAATCGAGATGCTTTTTTATCCCCTAACGAATTGAAAACCTAATATTAGATTAGGGAGATCTCTTAAATCCTAGGTAGGGGAGAATTTTATAGAATACCCTTATGTATGAAGTGGATGAGAAATAAAATATGTGGAAATAAGATAAAAGAGGCAGTTTTATTTTCTTAATTTCCCCCATTTTAATGGGCCATAATGTCAGGTTATACTTCCACCAACCATGCAGTGCTCTCAACCAAAGAACCACACATGCATGAGCTAGGTACACTGTTTTCCAAAGCATGTCCAACCATGTGATATATATCTATTAAAAAGAACATATATTTTAAATTATTGTGAATATTTACCCACACATTTTGAAAAAAAATAACATACTGTTGGTATACTACTTAATTACTCTTGGAAGACCACATGGGTTTTATAAATAGTGCACCCCTATATACCCCTTCCAAAACTAGGTTTTGAGGCCACTCAGCACCTAATACTCATCCCAAACCTTAAGGATAATATCGAGGACCAAAAATTATTTAACAACAAGGCCATGGGTCCAAAATGTGTTTTAAAATTAGGTTATGAATATAAAAAGGAAACTTGGAACAGCCACCAAACCCAAAAATTAAAACCAGTAGGGGATAATCCTAATAGAAAAAAATCCGGATATTTTGTAATAAAATCAACTACCACCCATATAATATTATTTCATTTAGGTGTCCTAGGGATTCATATAAAATATAAATGGTTATATTTTCCCATTTCCATACAATTTTTGTAAATGATTGAATCGGGATCTTAGAGTTCTATTATTCTTCCTTGAATTATTGGAATACTAATCATTGACATAGAAACTCTACAATCTCCTAATTCATGTTATCCCACTAGAATATTTTCTACAAATACACATATATATATATATATATCTAATATTAATTCAATAATGAACAAGTATGAGCTATGATAATCATCCAAAAGTTCCATCTTAGATCTAGTTTTGATGGGATACATGTTGAGGTTCAAAACTTATATCTCAATTGTCAACATTTTCGAACATTATAATATTTTCTACCTTATTATAGAGAAACTCAACATATTTGTTGGAATACTTGGTCCTATAAATAATTTATTGTTAAAAATTATTTTTATATTGATAGGATGAAGATCCTTTTATTATTCCCATATCCATCATTTCCATGCCTAAGAGGACTGGATCCCTTTCAATCCTTAACTTAGATAGGGTTGCAAGATCCTTTTTTCATATAGCATATACCAATTTGTTGGCCTACCCTTCATAGTAATGGATTTTAAAATTACAATCCATTATTATATATATACACCTTTATTTGAATATATTAAAATACTTTTGTGTGAATATATACATCAGTAATTTTTTATCTATATTTATTTCACATGTTTCTAAAAAGACATAATATCGCAAAATATTTAATTTAAAGATCAACATATCCAATTATAGATCATGCATTCAGTAGTTTTTCTTAGGGATTTTTAATTTGAGATTGGTATTGGAATCAATTTTTTACCATGAATTAGTCCATAGAAAAATAAATTTTTAGATTCTTCATTAAAGATCACAAATCCATCACTACAGTGGGTTAATCTGAGTAGACAAGTAGTGAATATATTCATAATCATCTATTTAATGTTATATTCACATTATCCGTCCAGAAAAACATGAATCCATTCAATGTAAGCATGGTTAGTGGGATTCAAAATAATTAAAAATATCTCTAAATTCAATTATAGTACCCTTGTAATCCAAGGAATCTATGGATTTCCATCATAGATATTAGTTTATACCAACCTTCAATTTACTCAGTTTTTAATGAATCCACTAATATATATTTTAGGGAAATAAAATACCCCAATAAAGTTTCTTTCTCTAATAAAAATTCACATTTAATGTAATTTTCATATAACTATTCCTTCTACAAGAACTTCAATACTATATTGCACTACTCTTCGTGTTCCTCCTTTCATTTTTGGTTGATAAAAATATCATCTATTAAGGTGACCCTCAAATTTTTCAAAGAAATACATAAATAATCAATTAGTTGGGTCCATAATGTTTTTTGAAGAATTAGTGAGTCCAAATGTAATGAATATAAATGCATTGTTTTATAGCTTATATGAATTTCATTCTTGGGAAAACCTCCATGTTCATGTTTACATGATAATATTATAATCGAATATCCACCATAGATATGTATAGAGATACATATAACTGATACAAAAAGTCATCAACTTGAGAAAGGAGATTATTTTTCTCTAGAATGATCATGTTGAGATCATGATAATCAATATAGAGGTGGATTGAATCATACTTCATTTTGATGAAGATGACTTGTGCACCTCATGGTAAAGCAATTATGAATATAAACCCTTTATTAATTTTCTCCTATAATTTTTTCTTTAGCTCGCCATGTTTAACAATGACCAATACATACGGATACATGGATAATTGAAAAGATTAAGGTATAGTACTATAAATAGGCCTTTAACAACACTAAAAATAATCATTTTCAGCACTAGGAAGCATTGGCTACCGATTTGAGATTAAAAGTCGAAGTCATTTATCAGTGCTAAAAAGAGTTGATAAAGGAACCATTTACCCACACTTCTCGAAGTGTGGATAAAGGAATCCTTTATTAGAGCTTGTAGAAGTGTGGATAAAGTTGATGCTATAGTGTGTTGTAATAGAACACTACAACACCAATACAGGGACATGTATCTTCTCACTACAGTACAAATGAAACAATGATTTTATCAGAATAAAGTACGAATATAGAATTTAAATTAAATATACTTTACAATACAAATACAATAAAACACTATATTATATTCATTTAAAACATTTATTTATACAATTATAAAACTATAAATTGTTACATACATTCAGAAACATCGGTGTCCCTTTTTCTATTTATCATAACCCCTGCTAAAAAATAGAGATGTATAAGAAAAAATTTCTTATGTTAATAATAATATAAATTAATTAATTAACAGAAAATGTTAATTTTATACTAAACTTTGAGTCATACCAGGAACACTGTGTATCAGATTGAGTTGTGGTTGATTCCCAAACATCACACAATTTCATTTTCCTCTTCAAGAATTACCTCTGTGAAAATTAGCTAAATAAGTATAAAATATAAATGATAAGGAAATGAATTAATTAATAGTATAAATATTTATGAGAAAACAATATAGGCTTTTTATCTTGATTTGGGTGATGTGATGTGTGTTTTACACTAAAATAACACATATATATTGAAAGGGGTCACATGGAGTCAAACCAGTCACACCATGAATCAAATTAGGGTGTGGTTTATTTCTACACATATAAAATGACTTCTGGATTGTTTTCCTAATGTATCAAAACAATTTGAAATATTTTTCCTATTTTTTAGTATGTCGATTATATTTTTTTGATAATATATCATTTAAAATTGGAATCATGAACTTTGAATCATAGAGGTCACATCTTGTGCTATTTTTATGTGATACTAATTTTATTCGCCAAAAATAAATTATAAATCTAGTTCCAAAATTATCAAGAAAATATGGGCATGCTTTCTTTTTTTAGCGAGTGAAACTTTTTTTAACTAAACTATAAATTTTAAACTAATAACGAACACATTGAGTCATACCAAGAATAATGAGAATCAGATTGTAGTGATGTTGATTCCTACATGTCAAATATGGATTGTGGTTTTTTTTCTAAGGTATCAAAACAATCTGAATGTGTTTTCGCGATTTTGAGTAGGTCGGTTTTCTTTTTTACCAAACTTTATGTCAATTTTAAATAAAAAGATTCGCTAGGAGTTATAACAGTCAAATTTTATGTCATATTGAGATGATAATGATTCATACACAACAAAAATGTCATATGGAATGTTTTTCAATTGTATCAAAACAATATAAATGTTTTTCATTTTTTTGAGTAGGTGAGTTGTGATTTTTACTAAAATTGAAGTCAATTTTATATAAAAGGAATAATTTGAGTCATACCAGTCACACCATGCATCAGATTTAGGTGACGGTGATTACTACACATTCTAAATGACATATGGATCATTTTCCAAAAGTTTCAAAACAATCCAAATAAGTTTACTCAGTTTTGTGTATGTCACCTTTTGTTTTTACTAAAATTTCATTTTAAAATGAAAAATTGAACTTTGACTGACACTGATAACATTTTGTACTATTTTTAGTCAAGAATAATAAATAAATTTCATAAATTACATATGAATCAATGTCTTAAATTATCATGAAAATCTCATCTTGTTTGCTTAGTCTTCAGTAAGTGTCTATTTTCAAACTAAACTATCAATTTTAAACTAATAACGAACACATTGATACATAACATGAACATTGTGTATTGGATTGAGGTGATTCCGATTACTATTCATCAGAAATTACATATGGATAATTTTTCTAAAATATAAAAAGAATATGAATGTGTTTTATCAATTTTGAGTAGGTCAGTTGTCCTTTTTTCAAAACAAATGATGTCACATTAAAATAAAAAGATGTACATAGAGATGTATCGGTCACCAAATGCATCAGATTATGGTGTGGATGATTCCTACACGTCCAAACTGAGTTATGGAGTATTTTCATAATTTATCAAAACAAACTAAATGTGTTTATAAGTTGTGATTATGCCAATTTTTTTACTAAAATGTCATTTTAAACTGGAAGCACACAATTTGACTCATACTGATTACATAGTTTATCAGATTGATGTGACACCTATTCCTACACATAAAAAATTAATTATCAATTGATGTACAAAATTATCTAGAATCATCAAGTTCATTTTCTCATTTTTTTGTGCATGAAACTTTTTTAACTAAACATTTAATTTTAAACTGATAATGGACACATTGAGTCTTCCTTGGAACATCATGTACATGATTGAGGTGTGAGTAGAAACTACATATAAAAAATTAATTATGGATTATTTTAATGATGTATCAAAAAAATATGAATGATTTTTCTTGGTTTTGAGTAGTCCAGTTGATCTTTTTACTAAAATTGTTGTTAATTTTAAATAAATGGATAGATTTCAATTCATATTAGTCAAACTATTCATAGGACTGAGATAAGGATAATTCATACATATCTCTAATTAATTATCGATCATTTTCCTAACATATCATAATAATGTGAATGTGTTTACTAAATTTGGAGTAAATTATAATTTTTTTACTAAAATTCCATTTTAAACTGGAAACACACACTTTGACTGATACTGATCCCATCATGTATTAGTTTAAATGAAACTGATTCATACACATAAAAAATTACATATGAATCAATTTCCAAAATTATTAATAAAATTTGAGTGTGTTTTCTTGTTTTAAATTGAGTGATGTTATAACAACCCTTTTATTTATTACAAACTTAACCATGATTTATTACATAAAATATTCACTTCATAAAACATAGAAGATCAATTGGTCTAGTGTATTTAGGGATTAGTAACATTACATAATGACTGAAAATTTTAATCACAACATCATTATTGAAAACGTCCATTACATGACCACTACATTCCTTTATACTTAGCATTGCATGGGATAACCTGAGGACATGCATAAGAAAAGGGTGAGCAATAAGGCCTATTAAGGGAGTAAACAAGGAATAACATGAAGATTAAAATACATATTAGGGAATAAGAATATCAATGGAGTGCAATAAAAACATTAACATAAAGTCATTATACATCATGATTATCATAACATGAAAATGTGGAAACAACAATAAACATGGAATTAGCATGAGCCAAGGCTCATTGCACATGAAGCATGAGTAAAGCCTCATTTCACGTGATTTATCATGAGTAAATCCTCATTTAACTTGAATTGGAATGGTTAAATCCTCATTCCACTTTACATATCATTATATTAATCTTTTCCCAATGCATTGGAGCGCTATTAGGGTGCACCCTTCTTAAACATTTCATTTCATGCATAAGTGTTCCACATAGATCATAAAACATGGATTCATTAAACATAATCAATTATTAAATGATAAAGGAATGTGTAAACCATACATGAAACTCTAGAATCAATAAATAAATGTTCATAAAGTTGAATACCCTTGATAATGAAATGGGCATGTTATTCAATACACAATGACTCTTGCTTGGAAAAATGCGGTTCAGTTTCAGCTGCCTAACTGGTTGACATAAGAATTCATACAAATGGTTGATGAGAGAAAAATGGGTGTCTCATAATATGTACGTGAAATGGATAGTAAGGGGGTAATCTATATATATTTCCCATCATATCTAATGGAATTTGGATTCATAATACATAATAATTTCTTGAATGTAAATGAGAAGAGAGAAATTCCTTATAGAATTTTTGCACGGTAAAAGGTGTACATAGGAGGAATTAATGAGAGTTAAATGGGTATCTATTCATTAAAACATTAAAAGGGAGGTATGGGAGAGTTTCTAAATTATGCCCCAACATTTTAATTGAAAATAAAAGGGTATAACAACTTAAAGAGAATTGAACAAAAAGAAGAAAGGAAGAAATCACTTACTTGAAAGTGTAACATGAATGGCTTAGGAGGGGCTTGAGAGAGGCTTCTTGAGAGATTGGGGAACCTTGGGAAGATTCTATAGGGAGGAGGTCAGGGGTTTTGTTAGATTAAATGGATTTCAATGATGAGGAAGTGAGAGCTTCAGTGGCTTTATATAGGAAAGAAGAGGGAATTCTTTATTATTTAGGTTTGGGTCATCAAACATTAAACTAATCCAAACCACAAACAAGCCCATGGTTTTTCCCCATGGGTTTTTTCAAAGGGGAGTGTAAAATAGTATTTTATAAGGAAAATGGACAAAAAATTTAAAATAATAGGGTTTCTTATTTGGAGGAGAGTCACACTCAAATGGAAATCAATTTAAAAAGGTAAAATGTTTTATAAATCTTGAAGGGAAAACTAAAGCATTGAAAAATAAATCAAAGAAAACTAAAATCACATTATTATAATGTTAAAACATATATTGGATGAAAATTATTTTTATAGTATTTTATTACTTAATTATTGGGTCATTATTATGTAATAAAACACATTATATATTTAAATGGTATTTAATTTTTACCCAAAAATTTGACAGTCCCAGAAAATTATGAAAAATTCACCGACGTATAATTTCAACTTTCTGATTCCAAAAATAATTATAATTTTAACTAAATAATTTTTTAAATATGTGAAATTTTTACATTTAAAATAATAATCGATATTTATCGAAAAATCATGGGTTTGGACGAAAATAGCTTTCAAACCTTAATAAAAATCACAGTCGTATTAATAATAATTATACAGTCAGTTATATTTTATAAAAAATAATTTATTAATAATATTAAAATATTATTTAATTCCAAAACCCAATAATTCATCAAAATTGATTTCTTAATTTAATATTAACTAAAATTACTATTTGTCCTATTAAAACTATTTACAATGTAAAAAAAGAAAATGAATGTTTATTCATTATTATATAAAAAAATAATGCACATAATCATAGTGCTATTGTCTTTTTACATAACCCCTTGTAACACCAACATAAGACCAAAGGGTATGGTGTGTAATGGTGAAAAACTTCTGGGGTGGCTCAGATAACATCGCTCGGGTGGTAATCTCTATCAACTTCCACTTCTCTCGTAGGCGGTTCCATTCGAGCATGACATGCTGAAGCTCATCTTGGGCTTGCTCAAGAGAGAATCCCAATGATGACACATCCTTTCTGAGCACTGACAAATGGGATTCATATGGGGCAAGTCTACTAGATGAGGCCATCTCTTCCTTTGTATGAGTAAATTGAATTTGTTAAAACACTATATTTATACTAATCATGTGATCAATGTTCAATGGCTATATTAGAAACTGTCTCAATTCATAATAGTATTTTAAAATCCAAAAACATAAAACCAAGGAATTTCATATGTTATATAATGATCATTCATAATAAAAATTTAATTTGATCAAGAGTAATTTTCATTAATAAATTTTTGGGTCCTTACAATCTTCCCCCTTAAGAAATATCTCCCACAAAACATTCATTTACCACACTAAAAAAGTGGTGGGTAACTCTTCATCCTCAATTTCTCTTATTCCCATGTTTCCTCTTCAAAATTTTGGTTGCACCACAACACCTTGACGAGGGGCATTATCTTATTTTGTAGAACCTTTTCTCTATAATCTAATATCTTCACTAGTTTATCCTTGTAAGAAATATCATCCTCTATCTACACTACCTCTGAAGAAAGTGCATGTGAAGGGTCTAGTATATACTTCCATAAGAGGGATACATAAAATATATCATGTACTTTTTCCATTGTATGTGGAAGTTCTATTCGATAGGCCACATCACCGAAATGATCAAGAATATCAAAGGGGTCGATGTACCTAGGAATTAACTACCCATTCATTCCAAACCTCATGACCATATTCCACTGAGATATGCATAGAAATACCATGTCTACAACATTGAAATCAATGTCTCATCGATGGTTATTTTCATAACTCTTCTGTCAACTTTGGGCTGCCTTGATATGCTGCTGAATGGTTTTCTCCTTGTCCACCATTTCATCAACCATTTACGGACCTAAGAGTTTTCTCTCCCCAACTTCATCCCAATATGGTTGTATTTTGTTCCTCTTCCTATATAGGGATTCATAAGGAGACATTTGGATTATTGAGTGGAAACTATTATTGTATGATAACTCAACAAGAGGGAGATATTGATCCCATCCTCCTTTGAAGTTCATTGAGTATGCTCTCAACATGTCCTCTAGTGTCTGGAATGTCTGCTTAGATTGGCTATTAGTTTGAAGATGATATGTCTTACTGATGTTAAACTCAGTATTCTAAGTCTGTTGGATACTCTTCCAGAACATAGAGGTGAATACTGGATCTTGATAGGATATAATTGACAGTGGTACTCCATGCAGCCTTACCACTTCCTTAATATATATTTGTGCCAGCTGATCCAATGAGAAATACTCCTAAATTGGAATGACATGTGTAGTCGTTATAAGACGATTCCCAACAACCCAGGTATCATTGTCTCCTTTCTATTTATTTGGATGTCTGGTGGCATAGTCCATGGTGATGTTCTCCCATTTCCATGCTGGAATGGGAAATAGTTGCGTCATCTTCTTTGACTTATGCCTCTCACCCTTCACTTTCTGGCATATGAGGCACTTTGATGTATACTCAATGATCTCTTTTTTCATGTTATCCCACCAAAAATGCTCTCTTATATCTTGATAAATATTTGTGTTTCCTGGGTGGATGGAAAAATTTGGACTATGTGCATCATCTGAAATTTCCTTCTTCAGCTCCAGATTGGAGGGAACACATAGACATTTCCTAAAATATCCCAATTCCTTCTTCATTAACATTGAATTCTGAGGATTTCCATTTTATAATAGTTTCCAATTTCTTCTAAATTCCCACATCATCCTTTTTTAACATCCTTTATTCTTTCTAAAAGATATGCTGGAGAAATGTTTTGTGAACATAATGATGATGTTACTTTCTTAATGATTCATTTGTCTATACTCATCAAATCCAAAAATATTGGATCCTTTTTAATTCTCATTAATGATATAATTTTTGGATCCTTGCTACATAGAGCATCTGCCACCTTGTCTTCTTTCCCAGGGTGGTAATGGATTGAGAATTCATAGTCTTTGATCTTCTCTAACTATCTTTTTGGGGGCATATTAAACTCTTTTTTGTGAATATATACTTGAGGATTTTGTGGTCTGTATATATTTCACACTTCTCCTCAAAGATGTGATGCCACCAAATTTTTAAAGCGAATATCACTACAACCAACTTCAGATCATGTGTTGGATAGTTTTACTCAAGAATTTAAATTTCCTTGAAGCATAGGCAATGTATTTTTCATTCTACATCAACATAAAACCTAGGCCCTTTTTTGAAGCATCACAAAATACCACAAAAGGTTCTTCAATTGTGGTTAATGTGAGAACGAGAGTAGTAATAAGACTTGTTTTAAACTCCTTGATGTTCTCTTTGCATTCATCACTCTAAGAAAACTTTACTCCCTTCTGAGATATCTTGGTATGAGGGTTGGAAAATTGTGATAAATTTCTAACAAATCGGCGATAATATCCATATAACCCCAAGAATCTACAGATATTTGTTACCAATGTAGGCCTCGGTCATCCCTCAAATATAGTTTCATTAGAGGGATCCACAGATATCCCATTCCTTGTCATTATATTACCAAATAATGAGACCTCCTTCAACCAGAACTTGCACTTTTTGTACTTTTCATAGTGATTCTCCTACCACAAGGCCTCTAGTACAATTCTTAGATGATCCTCATAATCCTCCTTGGTTTTGGATTATATTAGAATATTATCTATAAACACTACCAAAAATTTGTCGAGGTAATATCTAAATACTCTATTCATAGAGTCCATGAAGATTGCTGGAGCATTGGTGAGTTAGAAAGGCATTACAATGAATTTATAGTGCCAATATCCTGTACGAAAAGTAGTCTTGAGGATATCTCCCTTCTTCACCATTACATTGTAATATCCCGACCGCATATCCAACTTGGAGAAGTATTTTTCTCCACATATCGGATCAAACAAGTCATCAATTCATGGAAGAGTATACTTTATCTTTATCGTGATTATGTTGATATTGTGATAATCAATGCAAAGGAGCATTAACCCATCCTTCTTCATAATGAAGAGGACTGGAGGACCCTATGATGAAGCACCTGGGCGTCTAAACCCTTTATCCATATTCTCCTGTAATTGTTTCTTCATCTTCTCAATCTTTAAAATAGTCATTCTATACAATGTCATGGATATTGTCAATTCCCCAGGTATAAGGTCAATTGATAAATCAATAACTCTTCTAGGAGGAAGACTAGACAATTCCTAAGGAAACACTTAAATGAATTCCCTCACAATAGGCATGTCATCAAGGATGGTTTCTTCCATGGACGCAATCATCTGAACTTGATATGTATTCTCATAGGGCATTAATATCCATGCTAGAGATAATGGTGCTAAAGTGGATTTATCTTCCTCCTTGCACTTGTATAGAATCGGGGGGTCGATTCTCCATACAAAGATTGTTTTCCCTATAAAGGAAATTTATTTTGGATATATATATATATATGTAAAGCCAATAAATGCCAAGAATTGCATCAAATTCCCCTAGAGGGAGTATGATGAGGTTCTCCAGGAAGTTCAAACCAAAAATTTTAATAGGAGAGGAGTTATATTCAGTGGATGCATTGATTTCCCCATTTTCCATACTCACCGACATCATTACTTCCATGATTATTGGTGGTGTTGGGATTTATCTACAAAAAATTTGGGATATAAAAGTATACATAGAACCAAAATCAAAAATTATGTTCGTAATTCTTGAATGAATAACTAGTGTACCTCTCACCACTTCATTGTTGGGGTTCACTTCAGCAGTAGTGAAAGAAAAAGCTCGCCCTTGCTTACTTGGAGGTTTTTGGTTGCCACCAAAAACCCTTGACATAGGGAAATGATTTCCAAGGTTCCCTGGTTCTTTGCAGTTGAGGAAATGAGCAATGCTTTGAAGTTCGAATGGGGAATTCCTCTCCTCCGTTGTAGCTGTGTGTTTTTTATGTCAGTAGTTAATGGATAGGTTCCCTTCTCTTCCACACCTAAAGAATTTCCTTGTCACCTTCAAGAAATTTAGAGGGTGTTTCCTTCCACAACTTTGGAAAGTGGGGTGCCATATTTTCTTAGCACCAATAGATTTATCCATCAGACATCTAGAATTCAAGTCCACCGTATACTTCATATCCCCATGATACCCCTGAGATTCTCCAATCTACATTTCGACCTTAAGAGAACATTGGAAAATTTCCTCATAACTGTTGAAGTCACGGAATGTCAGGGCTTTCCACAGACTAGGTTTTAGCCCACCAAAGAAGCGGTCAACTGTGCATTCAGGGGTAATGAAAATGATAGAGGCATATCATGCAAGCCTTCTAAATTTTTCTTGTACGCTCTGATGCATTCATCATCTTTTTTCTTGAGGGAAAGGAAGTCCATCTTCATCTTATGTTGGAGGGTGCAAGGAAAATATTTATTGAAAAACCTTATCAATAAATCCTTCAATTCCAACGCCTCGATCTCCTACTTATTTTTTGTACTTTCTGTCAATTCCCACCATGGATCAGCTTCACCCACCATACGATAATATTCCATAAGTAACATCTCTTTTTCAGAACATTGAATGATGGAGAAGATATTTTCAATGGATTTTATCTTTTGTTCGAAGATTAAGGGATCAGATGATCAATTAAAATTGGGAGGTCGTTGTCTCATGATGCTCTCGATAGCGACTTATTCTTTCTTAGGGGGTTTGAATGTTCCTATTGACCCATGTTTCTAATCAATTCTTGAGTTAATTGAGATTATATCATGAAAAAGTTCACAATTCCTACTCCCATCAGATTCGGAATCTCATTAGAATAGTCATCACATTGGTCATCGCATCGGTTGTTAGCCCGAGTCCACCTATTATCGGCCATTGGCTGGAATAAAAGGAAAGTTATGGTTAACACATAAAGGGTAATCAAAGGAAAAAATTGATGAATTATAAATAAAATTTATTTCCGTAACATATAAATATATAGGCTTCAATCTATGTTATCCATGACCTACTTTCTAACATATATTCTTAGGGACATTTTTTTTAATTAAAATAATAATGGTTCATACTAAGCTTATGAATTTAAGCATATACCCCTAGAGTTTTGTAACCATGAGTGGAGAAAGGGACATTGTCGTGTACTTGGACACCCTAGGTCAATCCAGAAAATCTTTTTCGGAGTTTTCTCTCTTGGGTACATTTGTGCCAGAGCTGCCTCTACCTGCTCATATCAAGAACTGGACGTATTTACCTAATAAACCACTTAATCAATACTCACCAAAGCAGAGGATGTTTTTCTTAAACTCAGAAATATCCCTATGTCTTCCACTAGGGTTTTCAAATCTTAATCCCAAATATAACTAAACCTGTCCTATGATACCAACTATAACAACCCAACTCTTTATTACACACATAAATAGGATTTATTACCTAAAATCATCAATTGATAAAACATAGAATATCCAGAGGTCTAGTATATTTTGGGATTAGGAAAATTACATAACAACTTAGAACTTGAAACACAACATCTTTATTTTTTAACATCCTTTACATGACCACTACATTCCTTCATACTCAGCACTGTATGGGATAACCCGAGAACATGCAAAAGAAGAGAGTGAGCTATAAAGACCAATAAGGGAGTAAACAAGTCATAACATGAAGATTACAACACATGTTAGGAAATACTCATATCAATGAGCTCAAGAGAAACATGAACATAAAGGCATTATATGGCATGATTATCATAACTTGAAAATGTGGAAACAACACTTAATATGGAATTAGCATGAGCCAAGGCTCATTCCATATGGAGAATGAGTAAACCATCATTGAACTTGAATTAGCATGAGTAACTCCTCCTTAAACATAAATTAGTATAACTAAATCCTCATTTCACTTGATGTATCATGATACTAATCTTTACACAATGCATTGGAGCACTATCATGGAGAACCCTTCTTAAACATTTCATTTCATGCATAAGTTTGACAATGGATCATAAAAATGGACTCATTAAACATAATAGTTTATTTGACAATAATGGAATGTAGAATTCATATATGAAACTCTAAAATCAATAATTAAATGTTCATAAAGGTGAATACCCTCGATAGAGAAATGTGCATGGTATTCACTACACAATGACTTTGGCTCAAAAAATGCAGTGCAATTTCGGCAGCATAACGGCGTGACATAAGAATTCATATAGATGGTTGATGAGAGAGAAAGGTGTGTATCATAATATGTACATTAAATGGATAGTAATGGGTTCATATAGATACATTTCCAACCATACTTAATGGAATTTGGATTCATAATACAATAGAATTGCTTGAATGAAAATGAGGAGAGATAAATTCCTTACAGAAGTTTGGCATGGTAACGGGTGTACATGGGGTGCATTAATAAGATGGAAATGGTTCACTCATCATTCAAACACTGATATGGAAGTATGGGGGAGGTGAGAAATCATACCCCAAAATTTTTAATTAAAAATAAAAGGGCATAATAACTTAATGAAAATTGAGAAAAAATGAGAAATGAAGAAATCCCTTACAAGAAATGGTGATCCCAAAGGCTTGGGAGGGTCTTCAGAGAGGATTCTTGAAATATTTAGGCACCTTGGTAGTATTATAGAGATAGGAGGGTATAGTTTGGTACAGGTCCAAAGACTTTGAGTGAAGAGGAAGTGGGATCTTGGGTTGGTATATATAGAAAAGGAGAGGGAATTCTTTATAATCTAGGTTTGGGTCACCACACATTAAACTAATCCAAACCACGAACCAGACCATGTTTTTTGCCCATGTATTTTTCAAAAGGGGAGTGTAAAATGATATTTTATAAGTCCAATTGCCTAAATTATTAAAATAATTAGGTTGCTTAAGTGGCAATGAGTCAAACTCTAAATGAAATCAATTTAAAAAGGTCAAATGTTTTATAAGCCTTGAACGGTCTACTAAAGCTTTGTAAAATAAACCAAAAAAAACAAAAATAACATAATTTTCATGGTAAAACATATATTGGCAGAAAATAATTTTTATATTACTTTTTTATATCACTATTGGGTCATTATGATGTCATAAAACACATTATATATTTAAATGGTATTTAATTTTTACCCAAAAATTTGACCATCTCAGAAAATTATGAAAAACTAACCATAGGATAATTTCTATGTCTTGATTCGAAAAATAATATTCATTTTATCTATATAATTTTCTAAATATGTAAATTATTACTTTTAAAATAAAAACATACATTTATCGAAAATAATGGGTTTTGAAAAAAATTGCTCTCAAACCTTAATAAAAATCACAATCGTATTAAAAATAATTATAAAAATATTTATATTATATAAAAAGTAATTTAGTAATAATATTAAAATATTATTCTCGTAAAAAATACAATAATCCATTAAAATATATTTCTTAACTGAATATTAACTAAAAATACTATTTGTTCTTTACAAAATATTTGCAATGTAACAGTAATAAAATGAATGTATATTCTTTATTATATTAAAAAATAATGCACATAAAAATTTTGTTATGATCTTGTTATATAACCCCTTATAACACCCTCATAAGATTAAAGGGTTAGGAGTGTGACGGTGACTGACTCCAGGGGTGGCTTAGATAACATCACTTTGGTGGTAATCTCTATCAACTTCCACTTCTCTCATAGGCGTCTTTGTTTGAGCTTTACTTGTTGAAACTCGACTTGGGATTGGTCAAGAGCGAGGCCCAATGACACCACCTCCTTTATAATCTCTAATAAATGGCATTTGTACGAGGAAATTCTATTGTATGAGGTCATCGCTTCCTTTGTCTGAGTAAATTGGATTTGTTAAATCCCTATATTTATACTAATCTTGTGATCAATGTTCAACGACTATATTAGTAACGGTCACAATTCTTAACGGTATTTTAAAATCCAAAAACATAAAACCAAGTAAGAGAATAAATTATATAACCATCTTTCATAATAATACAATTAATTAGATCTAGAGGAATTTTCATTAATAAATGTTTTGGTCATTACAGATATATTTTTAACTAAACTATCTATTTTAAATTGATAACAAACACATTGAGTCATACAGGTTACATCGTGTATCAGATTGAGGTGATGATGATTCAAAAATTTCACAAATTACATATGTATCATTTTTGTAATGTATAAAAATAATATAAATTGTTTTCATGGTTTTGAGTAGGTTAATTGTCCTTCTGACTAAAAATAATGACAATTTTACATAAAAAGACGCACTTTGAGCCATATCAGTCACACTGTGTGGAATATTAAGGTGTGCTTGATTCCTACACATCCCAAATGACATATGTATTGTTTTTCTAATCTATCAAAACAATAAGAATATTTTTTTATCAATTTTGATTATATGAGTTTCCCTCTTTTTTGTAAATTAATGTCAATTTTAAATAAAAAAGACTCGGAGTTATCCCAGATATACCATGTGTTAGATAGAGGATTGGTTGATTCTTACATGTCCAAATTGAATTGGGGATAATTTTCATTAACTATCAAATCAACCAAAAAAAATTTCTTGGCTTTTAGTACGCCACTTTTAATTTTTCCTAAAATTCCATTTTAAAAAGGAAACATGCATTTAGACTCATACAGATCACATCGTGTATTGTATTGAGGTAAGTTTGTTTCCTGCATGTCACAAATGACTTATGGATCGGCATCATAAATTATCAATAAAATTAAAGCATGTTATTTTAGTTTTCGATGTCTGAATACTTTTGAAAATTTTGATTATAAAAGTATAATGGACACTTTGAGTCATACCAGTAACATTGTGTATCATATTGAGATTAATCCGATTCCTAAAAATCACATATGTCATATGGATTGTTTTTATAAAGTTTATAAATAATCAAGAATATATTTTATAGGTTATTTGTTTTTAAGTTGTCTTTTGTACAAAAAAATTGTCAATTTTAAATAAAATGAAGAACTTAGTGTCATATTGGCCATGCAGTGTGTCAGATTGAAGTTCAGCTGATTCATACACTTCACAAATTATCAAAAAAATCCTAACTTCCAATGCTACCATGATTCCCATTTCCATTATTTATCAGCATTAAAACATTTAATATTGATTTAGTGTTTTTATCCCAACAACCATTCTCATTATTGAAATCTAGAAGAGCAGAGGAAGCTAATGTTCCCATTATATCATGATAAGTCACCAAATTTGGCACATGGTATTCCTCTAATATTCTATATTTCAACAATGTTAATGGGTTTTCAGATAAGAACATCAATTCTATATGTATTGTTGGCAGTTTGATGAGTAAAGGAAATGGAAATGGAAATTGTGGAAACATTGGAAAGAAGTAAACATTTTATCTCTTTTGTAGACTTCTCCAGATAGTTGAATGAAAAATATGGAATCCCAAAAGATCTATTAAAAACTATATATATTAGATAAAAATGATAAGGAAAATAACATACTAAATTTATGTTAAATGATGAAAAATTTACTAAATAAGTAGTAGGAATCCACCTTTTCATGATGATTGTATAAATTCTTGATGCATGTCCTTGTTGTCATTATATCATTTATAGGGTTCAAGTATAATCTATCACAATAATGAGAAGCTACATAAAACACCATAACTAAAATAAAATAATCCACTAGTATAAGAAAAAAATATTATATATGAAATACTAAAAAGAAATAAACTAAACGTAAATTTGAAATAATAAATTAATTATATGAAAATATTATTTTACCATGAAAATAAACCTATAATTAATGAATTATCTTTTTACACTTCCTTGCTGAAATTAACCTTCACGAATACCAATATGAAATACTCTTATTTTATTATCTCAATTCATTAAATGGTGAAATTTATAGAAAAATAAAATCCTCATCATCTCATCTTCTTATAATTTATCATTGAATTTGGATTTTTTGACACATATCTCCCATATCTTGTGGAATGCACCTATTTTGCATGAAATAATCTAAGAAATTGACATCCATGGGATAACTAATGATCAGAGTAGTACAAGAAATATAAAAGAGATGGGGGATGAGTCTCTTGAATGTAAAATGAAATAATAAATATTTGGGAGACAGATTTATTGAGGATGATAATTATACTTTATTGTGTTCTATAAATTCGGTAATGCCTCCCATTAGAGAGATTGAGTCCATTAGAAGAAGGTATTAACTCATGGACTATTGAAGGTTGGGATTGGGGGAATAAACATTATTTTATTTGATTCAAGGGGTCTTAGTGGAGACATGTTGTGATATATAAAATCTTTTCGGACTCTTTGAATTCTATATTTATAGAAGAAATCTCACATTGAATACATTCAGTCCTATAACTAAGACTACTCCTACCACTATTAAAATAATTGATCAAGGCGTTCTTAAATCCAATAAAAATATAAAAATATAATATAGGCAATTAAGGAGTAATAAGAAATCTAAATATGATAAACATGAATAATAAACCACCATTTAATGAACTATAATATATAAAAATATATAGGTAAAACATTAAAATAAATAAAGGGTTATTTCATATACATGGATGGTAATAATAGATTTTTAGGTGTGGAACCAATACATGTAGGCCTAAAATAATGAATACTAAAAATAATTTCTAATAATTATTCAAACATATATTGAATTTGATAACCTTTATTCCGTTTTTTGGAAGAAGTGATGAAACTACATAAAGAATTATTACATTTAATATTAATGGTATATCACATATTTCAAATCACCCCAAAATTATAATTTCAATTATCACCCTATACGGAATGGAAACAATAATTTTAGGGAAATAATATACCTAGTAATTGTATAGGTTTTAAGTGTCTCTAAATTCATAGTTGAAAATTCATTTAAGAATTATGTCATGACTGGTTGAAAACAAGAATTATTTTCAAGAAGAAAAATAGTAAGCCTTAAAATAAAATTTCATTTTCATGGAAATTATCGGTTATACAGTGAATTTAGGCATATAGTATAAATTTTTAGTGATAAAGAACAAAATAATAAAAAATATGGAAGATATAGAAATTTTAAATATTATATATTATACCAATATATATATACATATATTTATTTATTTATACAAATATTTATATATATATATATATTGAATAAATATATATATCAATATTCTATTCAAAAATATATATTATTCAAATATATATATATATATATATATTATTAAAAAAATATAAAATAAAGATATATATTATAAAAATAAAGATACATATTAAGAAAAATATAATATATTTTACAAAAATATATATATTTTACAAATACATATTATACATGAATATTTAATAAATATATTTGAAAAACATATTGTACCAATATATTATACAAATATATTATACAGATTTATTTCAATATATTTAATTCAATGGATGAAATTAATCTTCCAATTTTACTTATGAATATTCATCTCACTTGGAAACTATATTTTTATGAGTGGTTCATAACAATTTTTTTAATTATATACATTTAAATCTGTTTAATATATTTGTATAATAGGTTTGTAAAATATATTTTTTTACAATATAATTATTTTATATATTTATAGAGTATATTTGCATAATATATTTGAATTGTGTTTTTGTACAATATATATTTTTATATTATAATATATATTTTTATTTATATAATATATATATATATATTTTTTAATTATGTAATTGTATAATATATATTTAATATATATATATATGTGTGTGTAATATATATATTTTTATTTTTTGAAAATACACATGTGTGACTTTATATAATAATTATTATATTTTACATCTCTATCCAAAACCATGGAACTCGAGTAATTTTCCACTTTTCATTCCTGAACCATGATCCACATCCTACATCATCCAACTGACCAAAGAAAATTATGTTCATCCATAAACAAGGTAAGTGTCTAAATTTTTCTATGTTCTAGTAACATTCATAGGAAATATCATCTTTAACTATTACCTTCCTTATAATCTAAAGATCTTTTTCATCATCTAAATAGACATTGCTGAAATAATGAGATATATAATAATCCATGCATCCCTTCTTGGTAATATAGTGTAATGATGTTTCAAAATTAATTATCCATCATTCCAATAGAATTTTTATACTCAACGATATATAATTACTTCCATCAGTGGTGTTTAGGCAGGATGTTTTCAACGAATCGGTGATGGGTGAGGGTAGGTGAGTAAAAGGAATGATATCTCTATCTCCTTTCACCCAAACATCCCAAATAAACATTATTGACCGCAGGGAAATACTAATGGTAAATCAATAATGATGGTAAAAAAATTCATATAGATCTCTCCAAATAATCAAACAATGAGTGAGGATTATGAAGAGGAAAGAAGATACCTCGGATTGAATATTTGAATCATCTGAGAGAAAGTAGAGGTATTGAAAACCTGGAAAATGATTGAACCATGGATTCATTTGACCACTAAATCCTTCAAGGTTTGGATTGGAGCCATGAAATTATTCGAGACTTGATTCAATCCTTGATTTTAGATTCTGTTTACTAAGGAGGAGCATTAGAAAACGGTGGATTCTGTGGAGAGAATTGAAAAAAGGACAAGTTCATGACTACATAGGGTTAATTTAATTAGATCAAGACATTTTTAAAAGCACTTACAGAAAAGCACAATTAAATATTCCTTTTTTCAGCACTAGATTAATTAGCACTAATAAAAGGAATATTTACCTGTGTTTTTAGAATTAATAAAGATTAATATTTAGCATTATTAGAAAATAACTGATAAAATCCATCATCAATGCTAATGTGTTACCACAGATAAAGATAAATTTTATCAATTATTTTTTAGTGCTGATAAAGAATTTTTTATTCAACGATAATTAGTCTAGCACTCATAAATGGTTTATAACTATAATTATAAATATAAATATGTAAATATAAATATATATATTATTATATGTATTTAATTAGAATATATAATTATAAATTTTTTAGCAGTATTTTTTATAAAATATATTTCTTATAATTTTATAATTTATCAAATATATAATTAGTTATTTATAATTATATAAATAGTTTTTAAACAATTATATTTTTATAATTATATATAATTATATAAATATAAATTTATATAAAAATTTATAAATATATATAAATATAAATACAGTAAATACATTTTATATTTAAACATTTTTTTTACAATTTTATACTTATTTAAATATATATTAATATGTATTTATTATTATATAAATAATTTATTTAAAAATAATTTATTTATTTGTAATTATAAATATATAAATGTATAAAAATATTAAATATACATTTATAAATATATTTATTTATAAATATTTTTTAAAAAAATATTTTTAACATTATAAATGATTATTTAATCTTAAGTGCATCCATGTAAAAATGAGTGAAATTGACTAATAAAAAATTAGTACACATTAAAAATCTTGAAAAATTGAATATGTTTGACTAATTAAATACAGATTATTAAAAAATGGATATACATTTAAATAATGATGAATGCATAGAGAAAATATTATAACATAGTAAGTAAATATATTTAAAATAAATAATACAAACTGATTAAATTCCCAAAAAATTATTTTCGAGTTTGTGTCATATATAAAATTTGATTAATTACATATATGTGAAATAAATATAAGAAACATTTGATTTATGTGAAAATAAAGAATCAAACGACATTCAATTATGTCCATTACTCGATACAATTAGTCAGCATTTCTAATTCATTTTAAAATTTCTTTCAAAACAATTATTCATTATATATATTACTATTTAATATGAATAATAAATATTTTTTATTATATGAATAATATTTTTATACATTCACATATATCTATATATTTAATATATAATATTTATTAACATTATCAATAATTAGTTAATTAATAAAATATTCAATGTTTTTATCAATTTACTACTTTTATATTTTTATTTGTTATATTTTCATTTTTCATATATCTATATATTAAATAAATACTATTTATTAGTATTTATAATTTATATATAGTATAATAAATTTATTCATTTTTATAATTAATTATTTAATTAATAAATTATTAAATACTTTTTAAAAATAATTCCATTTTTATTTTTTATTTATTAAATTATTTCATTTTATCCAAACTTTTATCGATGCTCAAAGAGGATGATAAAGATCCCTTTCTAGGTGCTAAAAATAAAGTGTTGATAATGGGTATCCATTTTCGGTGGTCAAAATAAAGTGTTAATAATGGGTACCATTTATCAGTTATATTAATAACACACTGATAAAGGGAATATTTTATTATTTATAAAAAATGTTCTGAGAAAAAGTGACTTTTATCAGTGCTAAAAAAATTGTTGATAAAAGGTACCCTTTAGAAGCACTTGTTTTATCACGGTTAATGGCATGTTTTTTTGTTGTGGTATCAGCTCAATTGGGAACTCAAACTCACTACTCGGAGGAGTAACAGTCAATTCATTATGAAACACACCATTAAATTCCCTTATAATAGGCATGTGATCAAGGATGATATTTTCATTAGTCTCAATCATTTGAGAAAGATACAATTTCCTGTAAGGAAATAATATCAACTGTTGAGATGGTCGTACCAAATGAGATTCATCATCCCCATTTAAATTTTATAAAATCACAGGGTGATTTATAATAAGATGGGTGACTTCCTTATCTCAAAATTTTTTGTTACCTCAATATTTGAAAATTCAATATATTCCTACAATAGCATCAAATTTCATTTAGGTCAGTATCACATTTCTTGATGGGAAATTCATTGCAAAAAATTGGATAGGGGATGAGTTATATGCTTGGGATGAAACAATCGACAAATTTAACATCTTCATTAATAAATAAACTTCCATGTTTTGAGGTGGTGTCTGATTATTTCTACAAAACATTCAAAATATTAAATAATGCATATATCTATAATTAAATAGTACATTCACTATATATAAAGGAATAACCAGCATACCAGTCACCACTTCATTCTTTGGATCCACCTCTTCTATTATTATGGAATTTTCTTGACCTTTCTCTCAATGCCATGGAGGTTTTTACTGTTAGATATCATATACAACCCTTAACATTGTGATCGTATTCACAATGTATTCATGTTCATTACAGTTGAAACATTAGACGATAGGCTAAGGGTTGACTGGAGAATTAATTTATTCCACCATTTTTTGGGATTTACCCATAAAAATTGAGGGCTTGGTTACATTCCTTACTACACCTAGATAATTTCCTTATCTACTTCGGGAAATTTCATGGATTATTTACCCACACATTTGATAAATGGGGTGACGTATTTTCGTACCCCCATGAGACTTTTCCTCACACATTGGAAATTGAAATATATCTCCATCTTCATATATTTATATCCAAGAGACCCTCGATATTCCCCAATCTCTATTTAATCATCTAGCGAATATCAAACAATTTCTTAATTGCTATCAAAGTCTTGAAAATCAAATGTTTGTGTTAGATTCAAATTTATCCAACCAAATATCTGGTCAAGTATAATTTTTGAGGTAATGATAAATTTAGAGTCAAATCATACAACTATTGTGGTATTTTATTTTTAATATTTGATATATTCATCATCCATTTGATTGATGATTAGTAAATCTATAACCATTTTATATTGGATAGTGTGAGGACACAAAATTTCAAAAACATTATTTGGAATTTATTATACTCTATGACTATGATATCCTCCTTGGGCTTCATATTTATGACCAACATCCACCATTGATCTGCTTCTCCCTCTATACAATAAAAAGTAAACATGACCATCACTTGTTTAGGGCTTTAAATTAACGAGAATATATTTTCAATGGATTTGATCCATTTTCATAGATTATGGGATTAGAAGATCCTATGAACATCATAGGTTATTGTTTCATAAAAGTTTAAATTGAAAATTGATCCTTCTTATGGGTAGTTGAGGGTTACTATTGATTCATATTTCATTTCATAACTTCATTTAACTGAGAAACTATTTTGTAATAGTCCATGATTCCTTTTGAAATTTGGTTGGGCATCTCATTTGGACCGCTATAACATTACACCTTGTATTGGTTGATAACACATTTTCTCTTATATCTAGTATTTCACTCAAAATAAATGGAAAAGTAGGGATCCAAATTTTTAAACTATGTATGAATAAATGGTAAACCGATATAATTAATATAATAACTCATAAACGAAATTTATTATTTAACATATGAATTTCTAGGTTTCAATCTATGTTATCCTAGATCTATTTCCTATCATAAAATCATATCGGTATTTTTGTTCCCTTAATAATTGTTTATAAGGATCGTGAGAATTTAATGAAGCATATCTTAGAGGAGTGTCAAAATAGGTGTACATCATGAAGTAATTTCATGCACTCGGAGATGATCGAGTCCATCTCAATCTGTCATATGCAAGGTTATTTCCACTTGGTATGAGTATTCCAAATCCATATCTACCTATAGTATCTTAACATGGATTTATTTTCTTATAACCCACATAATATATAATTTACAAAATTTTATTTATTTTGGTCTATTTTTAGCCTCATCCCTATGGATTTCACTAGAAGTTTCTAATCTAAACCCCCTAAAAATAACTAGAACTTAATCAAATTAGAACTATGATAACCCATATTTTAATAAAAATTAATTGTTGATTTTATACATAAAAATAAAAAAACTACAGAATATTTTTATTCATATTTTCTTTGGGTTATGAGGTATATATCATAAAAACTAGAAAAATAAATACATAAACATTATTAAAAAACTCTAAAACATTCTATTATATTCCATAGATCTTCTAAAACTACACTATATAACATTTAACATATGAAACACCCCAAGATTTAATGAATTTTTTTAGGATTAATTTAATCATATTATTTATTTTTTATTTCATGAAATAATCTAGATTTTGTTATACAAAGGAGCTGTATTTGGACTGCATTATACACAACAGTAAGTTAAGATCACACTACTCACAACTCCAAACATGTAGGGGAATATAATATCCTGAGACATTAATTTTTTTATATTTTAATTATATTAGATATATTCTATATATAATTCCATTCACATGATACTGAGTTATAGTTCATATCACACAACAACAAGTTTCTTCAATGACTTGAGTTGCACGCATTACCGAGTTTTACTAAACAATAGTATAATATTAAAATATTATTATTAAATATAATAAGATATATACTTGAAATTAAATAAATAGGTATGAATATTATTAAATAACTTATGAAAATATGTGGTTTACACAAAATATAAACATAATCAATTGGGTGAAAATTAATTATAAATTGATATAACAACCTAGTGAATATAAGGGAATTATTTTTAAAGAAAAATATTTCTTCACTAACAAAGCTATTTTTCCTAATAAATTAAATTAATTTAACTTAGATAATTATAATAATGGAATATATATATTATATACTAAACTGGATAATTTTTATATTCATTAAATAGATATGGTAATAATAATATCAAAACAAACCAAATATTTCGCATTAAAGTTAATGTTTTTATAAAGGCACTTTTATCATCTTTTAATAGAGAACTAATTATAAACACAGTTTTTTGTAATTTTAGTAATATTATATGTGAAAATAAACATAATATTTTTAATTATAACATAAAAATTAGCTTATGGTGAATATTTGGTATTTTTCTATGATGTTTCATTTTTTAATAAACACTGGAAAAAACAGAATTTTAATTCAAAACTAATTTATAATAAAATTTATTTATAGTTATAAATTATATTTTAATTTGGTTTTAAAGTCTCATTATATCAATAATTTATCAATTAAAATAATTAAGGTAACTATAATCAATTTCAAAATGGAATTGAATATAAAAATATGGAAAACATTTGAATGTTTTAACTTAAAAAACTCACGTTATTGTCTCATCTGCTAGATAAAATTTAAATTACTTTATGACTCTTCTAGGAAATGAATTTTGAAAAAATTATTCCCCATTTTAAATTATAATAATTTATAATTTCTAATAAATTTAACTATGTTTTTCACCAAAAATATCACTGATGCTAATTAAATTTAATTACAACAATTAAAGTAAAATTAAGCTTAATGAGGGACTAAAACATAAACCTAAGGGAAAAAATAACCTTGATACTTGTCCAAAAGAAATTATAATTCCATATATATAACCTATACCCATTTTATATAATTTTTCCTATTATTGTATCAACTTTCAATGGGAAAATGTGTCTATAATTCCATTTTACAAAATTTACTTGAGTTTCACTCCTCATCCACCATTAAAATGCCTCTTATTCTTGCACTTACAGACACCTATAATGACACTTTGGGTCAAAAATGATCTTCCAAAATAGATACTCAACATCCCTACTCTCATACTATAATCATCTCCTTTGGATAAATTCATCCAATGAATCCCTTTGGTGCAATCCAAAAGAAGTTACCCCAAGAAGACGTAACACAATTCCTCAATATCTTTAGTTTTTCTTATATTATCCACATCCTAAAATATACTTATTATAGGATTATAAAATATAAATAACATCCTTAATATAGTAATATTTTTTTATGATAAGGGTTCTATAAAAACATGCACACACTTTCATCTAATGGGTAACAAACAAACTGTTCTTGTGTACGACAAACTACCACCTCTTGAAATAATGTTGTTCATTTAACAGTTACCATATTTCATGGTTGGGAATTATGATGGAAACTAATTTTCTATATTATATATGTTATTATTATGATTTATTTATAATTTTTATGTGATTTTATAAATCCCACCTTCATTCTTTCCTTTTTTGTAAATGCAATAATTTCTTTTTGGGATGTGAGGACTATCCCCTACTCAAAGCGGTGTGATTCATTCACAAACTACATGGAACATATTAAGGATTGGTTCAGTGATATTATATGATATATATGAAATAATAACTCAACTTTAATTATATTATATATATTTATTTATTTCCTTTACTTTATTTCATTCAATATTACAAAAGAAAATGGAAACAACGTTCATGCTTAAGTACGGCCTATCGACTGCATGAATGTTGTATTCCATTCCATTTTTATATATTATATAAAATATAATAAGTACATATATAATGAATTTTAATTATATTTATATCATTTTTTATGTTCTTCATATCATGATAAATGTATGTGTACCAAAAATATAACATATTAATACACATGAGAAAAATAAAGATGATATTACCGGAAGAGAGAAAACATAAATTGGAATAATTAATATGAGGGTAATATAAAGTCATAATAAAACCATATATGTTATTATAAATAATTATATGGTTCTTTAAAGAGTTATAATAAACTTATATTTATTTTATTTAGGGTTTTACGATTACAAAGATAGTGAACAAATAAGGTAATGGAATTTCATCTCACTTTTTATTTCTATGTGTACATGAATTATTCAGAACTCATTTATTGTGTGTGGTATGTATATATACAACATATGTATTTTATGATAATTTTAATTTAATTAATGTTTATTTACATAAAAACTTTATTATCTTTCTTTTATGGGGTTTATGTTTCAAAAATTACCAAATTAGTAATGTAATCTTGTCTCAATTTGTCTCCATTGAAACACAATCCATGTTATGAACCTATATTATTTCATGGGGTGTATATAATTCCTTTGAAATTTTATATCATGAATATAATAATTTTTTTATATATTAATATTAATTTAATGATATTATTTCCACTGTTTTATGATTCAATGTTACCAAATTGGTAATGTGTTATAGCTATAATCTCTCCATTTATCGATATTGTTTATGATTATGCTTCCATTGGTGAAATATTTGGATCCATATCTCAATAAATCTCATGATTTTTTAAGATATGATTATTCAGGTAATATCAATTTAATGGTACTATTTATTCCAATATTTTTTATATAACATGATCATGAATGTGTTTCTTTGAAAATTCAACTTTACCTCTCTTGTCAGTTATAAATCCTTATTCCTTTAAAACCATGTTTTCTTAAAGGTTTCAAAAAATGTAGCAATATTCTCATATTATAATTATGATTCGTTTTTAAACATGTTTTACCTTTTAAACCAATTGGTTTTTAAAAATGAATATTCTTTTCATTTTCCTATTGATGCACTTTTCAAATATTTTATAGTATAAAAACCAATGTTCTTCATGTACATATTTTCCCACCATCATGCCCATTATTCCCTTGAGTCATCTATTACAAGATTATAAAGTTATTTTTTATAGAATTGTTTACCTCAAATTCTATAAATTCTTTTTAAGTGGGTTTCAATGATTTTTTTTAAAAAAGAATTAACTTTTAAAAAAAATCTACAAATTAAAAAAAACATTATAAGTTTTTAAAGTATTTTAAATTGGAATGGATTTTAAAAAAAATAATATTATTGTATACGTTTTCAATGAAAATGGTTTTGGAAAATTTTTGAAGATTTTTTTATTGTTTATCAAGGAATATAGTTTTCAAAAAAAATTCATTCTTCTTTTATATGTTTTCAAGGAAAAAGGGATTCACAATTATTTCAATCATTCTCTCTATGTTTTCAATGTATTTCAAAAGAAATTGGTTTTCAAAGGGTTTTATGTTTTAAGAATAAATTTTCAAGAAAAATGAAAACTTTTTTAACAAATGATTTTAATTGATATCTGAAATTTATTTTCCATCTAGGATGACATATTTTGATGTTGTTCATTCTTTTCTGGGAAATGATTAAAATGTTCTATTAAAATTATTTCTCTGAATTATTTACATTTTTATGGAATGATGTTTATGAAATCCTATTTCTCTTTTAGGAATTATATTTTTATTAATATTGTTACACATCTATAGTTTATATTTTTATGAAACCCAATTCTCTTAACTAGTTTATACAAAGATAAATTATCATTAAACCTGCTTCCATTCACTAGTTATTCTAGTATTAAATGGTTACGAAACCTATCTATTTCATATAGTTTTTGATATGATTAAATGTTTATGATACCCATTTCATAGCGTGGGTTATTATATGATTGTTTATGATTTTTTTGGTATATGTATGTATTATTTAATTATGAGATGGGTGGGATTTATATATCCATATAATGCATTAGTTAATGATTTATATCTCATAAGATAGACTAAGATGGTCTTGGGAGTTAACCATGACTACTACGATGGCCATGACTGAGATCCATCACTACCAATATATTATGGGGAGTGCATTCATACTACTATGATGGCCATGTGAGTGAAAAATGACTATTAATATGGTTTGGTAAGTTAACCCATACTACCAAGATTTATTTAGTAGATATTCCTTAAATAAAATGGAAATTATTTTATATGTTTTGGCATTTACCACAATTCCACATACTATTCTTATGTTATGTATTCAGGGATTATTTTATTTATTTCCTTTTTATTCATGTTCTATGAACATACAATATTTATTCCATTATTCCTATTTATCATATTTGATATGTAGGGTTTGATCTTCTATTTTCATTATCCCATTCTGATACCCTTATGATCATAATTAAATTTATATATCTCTCTTATTTACCCTTATAATGCATCTGAGCTATCCCCTTTTTTTGTTTCCATGACCCTGTATTTGAAGATATGTATTGTGTTTTATGTGTATAAGAAGGGTTTTAGTCAAGAAGTACCCATTGGGTGATAATATAGTATACGTATCTACCAGCTTTTATTTTTCCATGTTTCTCATGGAACTAGACTAATATAGTATTTGGGATTCGATTTGTGTATTGTTTTATGTATTCAATAAAGAATCTGTAATGTTAATTTATGAAAATATAGGTTCACTATAGTGGGTATATTTTCAATGGTTTAGTTAAAATTTGGAAATAGGGATGATAAGAATTTGTTGAGATCCCTAGGTATGTTATTAAGTATATATATAAGGATACCTCAAAGGATAAGTATATCGATGAGTAAATGATTAGGAAAATATCCTAGAATTTTTGTAAAGAATACAGTAAGTGGTTTCCACAAAATAAATACTTTTAGAGACATTAAATGTTTAAATGGTTCTTCAATAGATTTACCATGGAGTTACAACTCCGACAAGCAGTGATATGCTTGACTCAAAGTAGCCCGGTACATGATAATAGTCCTTACTGTGAATCAGGTTTGACACTCCTAGGGGTATTATTTATAAATTAATAGGATCCTCAATAACCATAAGTAAGGATTTAAAAAATAATATTTCCATGAATAAACTAGGTTAAACCTATGATGACATATATTAAATAAGTATGTTTAATTATTTATAAATTCTATACATTATTTTTCATGGTTATGTTTCTTTTTGAAATGATAAGGGTTTCTCACCATTTTCTTTATGATTTTATTCAATAGGGGGAACTATAATGAAACATATTTACATTGAATGTTTCATCTGTTGAAATTATGGGCATGTTGAAAATTTACTTCCTAATTGGAAATATAATGAAGATAATAAATAAGACCCATGGGTATTGGATATTATTCTGAATATAAGGATACCACAAACGATATGTGAAAGGTATGGAATGTTCTTCCTGTATTGTTTACATTTAACATGAATAGAATGATTATATTAACATGAAGTATTTATGATTTTGAAATAAGATATTAAGTTATATGGTTCATGAAAAATATATGTATTTTTAGAAAAATTAATTTATCAAGGAATAAAAATGAAATATTTAATGGTTAAGAAGACATATAAAATTGATATTTTCAATAAGGGAATTTAACCCTTAATGTGTTCAAGATGTTTAAAAAAATTTCTTTAGCTTGTATAAAAAGATAATTTATTTGGATAATGTAAATTGGATAGTATCAATGACCATTAAACCAAATATTGATTTATTGACAAGGTATTCTCTGACATTATGGATGATGTATAAAACATCGTGTATTTATGGAATATATAGAGTAATATGTGTAATAAATAATCATCCATGCTTTAAAAAAGTTTTTACATTAATTCAGGTTATTACAATGTTTTAATAGAATATTTTATGAGGGTATTCACTTGTTTGGAATTTTAAAACCAATATATAATTTATGCTATGGAATATCAATATTAATGTTAATTCATGACCTTATTTCTAATGATTCCTATTTTCAATTTCTTGAAGATTTAAAATTTTAACAATTTTTTGAAGGGATTAAGTTAAGCTTGAGGTGAATTTTGTGAGATTAATGTAATATCCCACCATATGAGGATTTATGCATGTTGGATAACATATTATAAACATTTTTATATGAATTTAAGTAAATGATATTGAATGAATTATCATTCAAATTTTGGATCTTATGATTTGTTAGTTCTTCAAGAATGATAAATTCACAATCTTTCACTAGAGTAAGAGAGGAAGTGGGAAGTGATCAAGGAAAAACCAAATGGTGATATTGAACATATGAAAAGGAATAAAATATAGTAATTATATTTCATTAATTTCATAGTTTTTAAATTAATTCATCAAAATATATGAAAATGATATTAAAAAAGATTTATCTTTGCCCCTATAATTTTTATGAATTATATGGTCCTTAGATCCTTATAGATTTAGTGTTTTTTGATCACCCACTTCTTCTGATCGATGTTCTCTATCAATCTCCATCATAAATTGTTAGATATATTTCTCTTCTATGTCTATATTTTCTTAAAAAAACATATTTTATTCTATGTGGAAACCTAGTTATATGTTACTTTTTATAAACTTTATTTATCAAAAATTCTTTTTTTAAAAAAACTTTTTGTCATTTTATTAATATTTGAGTTTATAGGAAAGGAACTTTCAATAATTAATCCTTTAATAACCTAGATGAGTTTTTAGGGAGTAATTAATTTTAAGTGGTGTATAAGGTAACACTCCCAGATTTATGAATTTTTTTTTGAATTAATTCAACATTTTTTATGTATTTTTCTTTTTACACAACAATCTACCTTTTTCGATGTTAAAACGCTATGTTTGTATTGTTTTATACGCAAAATATAGTTATGATTTCTCTACATGCCACACCAATCACATAAGGGAATATAATATCCTAAGTGATTACAATATATTTAATATTTTAAATAGATTTGATATATTTTATATATCATGGAATACATGTGGTATGGATCGTGTGTGCATTGGACACAACAACAAGTTTCGTTAATGTCTTACGTTACACGCATTACCAAGTTTCACTGAAAAAAAATATGTTATAAAAATATAAATATTTAATATAATAAGATATAATGTAGTCATTAAATAAATCATCCTAAATAGTGTTAACTAACATATGTAAATATGTGGTTTAAAAAATGTAAATTGAATTAATTGGCAAAAACATAAATATAAATGTTTATAAGAAGCAATTCAATATAAATGAAATATTTTTATTGAAAAACATTTTTGTACACAGAATAATGTTTTATCCTAATTAATTAAATTAATTTCAATTATATAATGGTGTTAACAAAAATTATATGTTATATATTTCTTAAAATATATTTTATATACATATTATATATTTGATAAGAATAATATAAGAACAAACCATATAATTCACATAAAAATTAATATTTTTATAAAGGTATTTTAATAGTATATTAAAGTTGAACATATTTTTAACAAAAAAAATAGAATTTTTTTAAATCTAATATGTTCAAATTAACATCATATTTTAATGAGAAACATAGAAATTAGATTAGGGTGAATTGTTGGTTTTTTCTGTGATGTTTCATTTTTAATGAGTTGAAAAAATATGGAATTTTAATTAAAAAATATATTTTCATAACTTTTATAATATTGTTAAATTATATTTTAATATGGATTTAAAGTTGTATTATTTTATTTACTTTTTAATTAATCGAATTTCGGTTATTAAAATAAATTTCACATTTTAATTGAATACAAAAACACAGAAAATGTTTTAATGTTTTTACATTAAAAGCGCCATTATCGTCCCTTCTATGGGATAAAATTTAAATTAATTTCTTCCACATATAATATTGAAATTAAGAAAAATTGAAACCATATTTTTATTCTTCGAAATTTATAATTTAAATAATTTTCAACAGATTTTTTGTCCAATAATATTAGGGAAATTATTTAAAATAAATTATAGTGGTTAATGTTAAATTAATATTAACAAGGTACTAAACTATAAAGTTAAGGTCCAGAATGACAAAAAAAATTGTTCAAAAGAAATTTTGTGTCCATTTTTAGACCCTATAATCCCTTGTAAATAATTATGTTCACTATGGGATCCACTTGAAATAGGAAAAACATGTGTGTAAATCCCTTTTCCCAAATTTACAACAGTGCAACTCCTCCACAATAAAATGGCCTCCTCTCCTCTCATTTCCTCACACCTCTAAATCCACTTTGTAATTATCAAAAAATAACCAATTTTTCCAAAAATCCCTTACATAATCCTATAAAAATCATATTGGGATGAAAACCTTCCATAGATCCCCTTTGGTACAACCCCAAATGAGTCTCCAAAAGAAGAGGTAAGATCTTTCCTCAAACTCTTTTGTTTTATTTATATTATTCAGCCCATAAAATCTCACAATTCCATGCATATAAATTAACCATTAAAATTAATATATTTATATTTTTTCATGATAACGGTTCGACCTAATATTACACATACTTCCATCTAATGGGTGACCAACTTACTGTTCTTGTGTACGACGATCTACCGCCTCCCGGAAGGATGTTGTTCGTTTTACCTTCACCACATATCATGATTTAGAATTATTATAGGACTATATTTTTATATATTATTTATGGAATTTATGAAGTATTTATACTTTTGTAGTTATTATATAAATACCACCTTCAATCATTCCAATTTGTGTAAATATGACAATTTTGTTTGGGGGAGTGTGGACTACCACCCCCTCAAAATGATGTGATTCGTTCACACACCATATGGAACATATTAAGGAGGGGTTTTTTGAACTTATATAATATAAATGACATAATAATTATACATAAATAAAATTATATATATATATATATACGCATATATTTCCTTTAATTTATTTATTTGAATGTTACAATGAAAAATAGAGACATCCTTCATTCATACGTACAACCTACCATCTCCATGAATGGTGTACTCCATTTAATATTTCTATATAATATAAATTTTCATAAATAAATTTTTAAAGAATATAAATATTATATATATTATGGTCTAATTTTGGGGAATAATGATATAAGTATAACGATAAAAAATATATCAAATGAAGACACATGTGAAAAATAAACCCTATACTACCCAAAGCGAAGCCTTAACATGGAATAAAAAACAAGATGGTAATATAGATTCATAATCAAACCACATATGGTATTATAAATAATAACATGGTTATATAAAATATGTATAATAAAATTATATTTATTATACATTATTTTTGTATGAGTATAAAGAGTGTCAAGTCTAAAGGTAAGGGAATTTCATCTTACTTTTTATTTATGTGAGATAAACATCTTATTCACCACTAATTTCATTTTTTCTATATATTATAATATTTATATAATTAAATTAATCTGTATTTAAATATATATTTTATGATCTTCTGTTCATGGGTTTTATGTTTCAACAGTTACAATATCAGTAATGTGATTTTCTCACAATTTTCCTTCTTGGAGGCACATTCCTTGATATGCACATATATTTTTCAATGAGGTTTATATACTAACATTGTCCTGTTATATCATTATTCTACTTATTTTCATGATATTTTATGTTTCATTTAATTTCATTATTTTCATTATGTTATGATTCAATGTTACAAAAGAGGTAATGATTTATATATACAATCTCATTGTTAATCAAGATTATTTTTAATTATTCTCCCATTGATTAAATATTATGACCCATTTCTTGGGAGCTCTAATGAGTTTCCATAACCTCTATTTATTCAATTTATTTCCAGTTAATGGTATTATGCTTCCATTCTTTGGTATATAAGATGATCAAGAAAAAAAATTAATAAATTCTGATTTTACCACTATTTTCAGTCGGAAATCTATGTTCTTTGAAAACAATTTTATCTAAAACATATTCCCAAAAATATTCTACTATTATCACATGATCAATGAAATAAATTTTAACCCATGTATTACCTTTTAAAAAAATATATTTAATTAATCATCTTATCAGAATCCGGTCTAGGCGCTTTTCAAATATTTTTACGATGTAAAAAATCAATGTTGGGATTGTATGAATTTACCTGACATCATATATATCACTACCTTGATGATTATTTTAAATAATTGGAAAAAACAATTCATGAAGAAAACTTTTTTCATAAAATTAAGTAAACCCATTTATTTAATGTTTTTTTAAATGAAAATGGTTGTCAAAAAAATTATATTTAAAAAGTGTTATATATAATTTTCAAAACATCCTTTATAAGTTTTCAAATTATTTTAAAAGACAATAGATTTCAAATCATTGTTAGGCTTATTTTTAAAAATTTCAAGGGAAAATGGTTTTAAAACTATTTTAAAGCCTGTTTAATATGATTCTAACAAAAAAGTATTCAAAAAATCAAGTTTTTTTATAAGTTTTCAAGTAAAAGAGTTCTCAAAAAAATATAATATTCGTTTATAGGTTTTCAAGGAAATTGGTTCTTGAAATTTTTTAAGCTACTTTTATACATTTTCAATGAAAATAATTTACAAAAAAAAATTTAGCATTAATATATAAGTTATCATTGAAAAATATTTTCAAAATGTTTTTAAAATTATTTTAATTGTTTCTAGGGAAAATATTCTCCAAATTGTTTTTATGATTCTTTAAGAAGTTTTCAAGGAAAAGGTATTCAAAATTTATTTAATAAAAATGGTTTTCAAAATATTTTTAAGATTATTTTATATGTTTTCAAGGAAAATAGATTTCAAAATTATTTCAATATTCATTTATAAGTTGTCAAGAGTAATGGCATTAAAAATTATTTTGATGCTTATTTCTTTGTTTTCACATTATTTAAAAATAATATGGTTTTCATTAGGTTTTATGTTTTAAAAATAATTTTTCATAGAATAAAGGGAGTTTTCCTAATGAAATTTTTTTAGAAGATATTTAAAATTTATATTCCATCTAAAATGACATATGTTGATTTTACTCATTAGTTTTTAGTAAATGATACAAAGGTTCCATTAAAATTCTTTATCTGAATTTCTTATGATCATATGGAGTGATGTTTATGAAAACCTAGTTATCTTTCACGGGTTATATTTTTATGCATCATGCTCCTGTTACATGGGTTATATTATTTTAAAAAACCATTTGTCTTCAACGGTCCTTAACATGTTAAATTATTACGAAGCCCACTTCCATTCATGGGTTATTCTAGTATGAAATGATTATAAAAACTATATATTTTCTATAGGTTATGATATGATTAAATTTTTATGATACCCATTTCATTTCATGGGTAATGATATGAATTTTTATGTTATTGTGGAACATGTATGTATGATTTCATTATGATATAGGTGAGACCTATATCTCCATCCAATGCATTGGATGAAGATTTGTATCTCATGAGATATAATAAGATGGTCTTCTGAATGACCCTTGAGTTCTAAGATGGCCATGATATTTGACCATTTCTACCAAGATGGTTCAGGTAGTGAACTTATACTTCTAAATTGTTAATAGTAGTAAATATTGACTACCAAGATGGAATGATAATTGGTCCCATACTACCAAAATGGCCTTGGTCTAGATGCCTTAACTATTATGGAAATAATTTTTTTACTTTGGTGTATACTATAATTCCATGTACTATTCCAATGTTATGCTTTATAGATTATGGTCATTACTTCCTTATGATTCATGTATTATGAAATGCCAATATTTATTTATTGATTCTTTTTTATGATATTTCATATGCAGGGTATGCTCATCTATTTTCATGATACAGTTTCCATACCCTTATGCTCAGGATTATGTCTACATATCTCCCTTGTTTACCTTTATTGAACATCTGATATCACCCTGTTTTATGTTTTTTTCCCCTAGGTCACGAAGAAATGTATTATTGTTTTGGTTTCAATGAAGTATTATAGTCCTGATGAACCTATTTGGAGATAATATAACTCGATTTTAAACTAGTTTTTTATTTTTCCATCTTTCCAAATTTACTATACTAATATGGTATTTTGGTATCTATTAGTATAATTTTATAGGTATTTCGTAAAAGTAATGTAATGTTAACGTATGAAAAGAGATGGTCTCTAAAAAGTACATAAGAAAGGGGTGATCTATAAATCAATGTAATGAAACAAAAAAAATAGTATAAGTCAATGTAGTAGATGTGATCTAAGAGGCATAAAGTCAGCATAAGTTGTGTGAGAATAATAATCTAGAATAAGTAGGCATGGTATCATATGATAATATAAATACAATATAGGAATGATGAAACTAAAACATGACATAATAAAAATAAGTCAAGAATAACAACTAAGAAAAACTAACATTGTGTGCTTATGATAACCTCCCATGAACTATACATATAATTTCATGAGATAAAATTATTTTTAAATGAATTAGAGAACTATACAATTTTTTGGCCTACCTATAACATTCATAACATCTACATGCATAAGTGTTCAAGATATATCATTCAACATAAGATTATATTTCATTAATTTTGACCCCATTAATAAGGATTAAAGGTCACATAAATGTAAATCCCCAATCAATTAAGTATGGGTACAACTAGTTAAATACCACTGAGTTGAAATAGATATGGGTTCACTATAAAAATGTTAAGCATGAAAAATCATCGGATAATTGTGGAATCATATTAGGAATAAATAAATGTTTTTAGAATGTGTGAATGAGAGATAATGGGGTATCACATTATTTGGGAATGATATGGAAATTAATAGAGAAGTTTATAAACAAATTCAACTTGTAAATCTTGATATCAAAATGCATGACATAAATAATGTTCCTGAATAAAGTGAAGAATGAAAAGATCCATTACCTAGACATGACTCTTCTAAAATCATTATAGGAGATTCTAATGATGTTATGTGATTCATATGAATCCTATAAAGCGGGGTGGATGGATTAAAATCAAGATCATATAGTTTTTTAGCGAATTTAAATAGATGATTGGGTGGGTTTATGTTGAGAAATAGTGTAGGATTATTAATTAATTTCTAAACTTAGGGTTTGGACACTATATAATAATGTAATCAAGACAACAAACATTCCCATTTTTTTCAATTTTTTCAACAAAATAGAATTATATTTTGTTATTTTCTAGGTTTAAGAATCAAACACATGAGAATAATACCAATTTTGATGTAGAAGTGAGTCTTGTTTATAACGAATTGATTTTAAAATATTAAAATTTTATATAGTTCTTAGAGGATTCATTATGTGTTAATAAAATTAATTAAATAACATAAAAATACATTATTATAAATGGGAATAATAATTTTGGTCATAGGTACTCTTTATAGTATTTATTACATCGTATTTGGGATTTAATTAAGACCTAATGCATACCGTATAATTATACTATTTTAAATTTTTACCTAAAAACACATATGTCTAGGAAAAATATGAAAACATAACCATTGAAAAATTTCAACGTTTTGATTTCAAAAATTATATTAAATTGATCAAAATAATTATATAAATATTTTAATTATCAATTTTTTATAAAATATCTTCATTAATTAAACATTAATTTTTTTACAATAATAGTTTTCCAACCCTTATAAAAATTACATTTAACTTCATAAAATTATTTTACCATTTTTATTTAATGACTTTTTTTAATATTAATATTTAAATATAATTTAATTTGTTTAAAAAATTATTAAATTTATTAAAAAGGGTTTCTTGAATGAAACTAAATAATTCGCAAAAATAAAATTTTTGTTTCCTCATATAAAAATAAAATTTTTATCAAACTAATTATTTTATCACCTAAAAATAAATTTAAAATGTTTAAATATAATAATATTTTAATTAAAAATAAAAAATAAATATTCATAACATTAGGGTTCAGATAAATAACCCATTATTACACCAACATATTCCATAAGGGATAGGTGTGTCATGGTTAGATATTCTTGGGGGTTTAGAAAATATATTTTGTATTGCAATCATATTGAGTTTAAATTCTAATATAAATGGTTTTTCTAATGATTAATTTATTTAAACTTAGCTAATTTTTTGTTAAGGGATAATCTTTATGATTCTATCTCCCCTAGAATCTCTGATAAATTACATTCAGAGGGTATAATCATATAGGTTAAGGCCATAATTTATTCATAACATATAAAATGGAATTTATCATAACCCTTAACACAATTTTAAGTTTTTAATTCAATAAATATATCCAAAATAAAAACATTAGGGCATTTTTTCTGAAAATTCATTTAATAATAATGAAATTACTCGTTTAAAAAGAAAATTTAATTTATAAATTTTCATGTCATAAAAATTTAACATAAAAAATTATTCATGTATTGAAAATATCATACATTATGTAAAATAAGGGATATGTATATATAAGATTAATATTCCCACCCAATCATAAGAACAATGGTCTTTTTTTTGTTTAAAAAATTTTCTCAATAATTTTGAATAACAAAGAGAGGAAAATTAATGGTAATCATTAAAACCCTATAAATTATGATATTATAAGAAAATAGATGGTGATTTTGAGAGATGTAACATATAATCCCATCAATATAATAATTAATAGAAACAATACCAAATTAGAATGAGATTGTGAAATAAACTATTACCCCAGACTTCTAGTTGGTCAAACATACTCTAATATCTTGTACAATAAATATAAAATTATTAAAAATTAATATCAGAAAAAAAATATTTATGTTATTTTATAATATTGATTTATATTTTATTCTTTAACATTTAATAATAATTTACTATCGAAATCAATATTTTATTGTTAACCATTATTTTTTCAATATAAGTTTTCATTTGATTGTTCTGATCCTTGAACCTTAGTAATGGTTTAAACATATAAATAATATTTATCATTTTATAATTTTAATATTTATATATTCAATATAAAATTATAAAAAACCATTAAAATGGTCATGAAAAAGGAATCACATCATTTCATGGAGACGGTAGTGTGTACGTACACATGAGCTCCATTTAAATTTTTCTAATAGATGAAAAATAAAATAATGTAGGTAAATGTTTAATTTTAAAAAATCAAAATATCTATTTCGTAAATCCATCATTATGACCATACTTGTATTTTGAAAATGAATAATGAATCACATCCTCTTGTGGATGCAGTAGTCTATGCGTAAACACAAGTTACATTATCATTTTTCAATATATAGAAGTGTAATAATGTAAGTAATATATTATCTTTATAGAATCATAAAAATTCCCAAAAAAATTATAATATATTAATTTAATCCATATTTATAACCATATATGTGAGGTGGTCATGAAAAAATAAAGACATTGCTTCAAGGATGTGCTAACCCACAATTACACACAAGTGATGTCTTCTTTACCCATACAATTGAAAATAAGTTGAGAAGGGATTTTACCATAAAATATTGGTAATATTATATATACCTATGTTATTATATCATCATTTTTATGATAGGATTCATGTAGGGTAAATAAAAAAACATGAACGAACTCAATTAGGAGTTTTACCTCTTATTTTGAAAGCCATATTTGGATTAAACATTATGAATTATTTAGATTTGTATTTTGGTGATTGATTGGCCTCTAGTAAATGGTGAATTATTTTAGTAAGGTTTTTGTGTAGTTATTTTTAGGTATATAGTGCTCAATGATTGTGAGTATGTTATAAGATGAGGATCCCTTTTATATGTGATGGCAGTTGCACACTTTTAATTCTTTATAACTATTAAATGTTAAAAATGTCTTATTAATAGTCATGTGAAACTTAAACAGTTAAATTGAAATGGAAATGTGATAAGTGCATAAAAAATCATCCAATAAATTAAGATTACATTTTTTGACCTTATCAAAATGTTATTACCATAATCAACTTGTCTTACCGTTTTTCCATGGTGACATCATTTGTTTCAACATTACTATTCATGAGGCCCAAAAAAGATATCATACACGTTAATAAATTTGAACCTCCTAATTTAAGGAAATGAATTATCAAGGCTTTATTTTTAGATGTGGAATAGATTATATTTATTATAATTTTTAAAAAATGAGGCGAATCATTATTTTTGTAAAAATGTGTTTTTAAGCATAAAAATAATCCCCTACAATAATTAAATATAATGACGATTCCTATTGAATTTATAGTATTATTTTCAATAAAATATTTATTATGGTACTTTAAATCAAAATCCAAAATATTATCTTACTTTTATAAAATTGTTTTTAAATAAAAGAAACAACTATATTTAAAATATGGCATTTTTCCACTACTCACCGAAAAATCAATTATTTATGAAAAAAACAAACAAAAATCAACCGAAGATAAATATAAACATATTGATCCAAATATGATATCCATTTTATCATATTAAAATAAAAAAAAATTAGAAATTTTAATTTTATAATATTACATGAAGGATTTTTAAAATAATTTTATTTTTCATTTGAAATAGTGTAGGGATATAGTTCTTACCAATTATAGGATAATCTCGCGTATTAATTTATTATTTCCCATGTTTTACATACTATTTACAAGAATTATGAATTATGTATATTTATTTTTGGAATCCATGGGAAATGTTATTATTATTTCATGGGTGGGTCTGTTATAGTGCCCCAATGAATTGGGTAATGTGATATAGATATCAACTGGTATAATGATGATAAGAATCGACGTGAATATAAATATATATATTCGCATGTTCATGATTATGATTTCACCTTTCTATTATCACCAAATTATGATAAATATTGTTTATAATATCTATAGTTTTATCATGGATCCTGAGAATGATTATTGCAATCTGTGCTCCTGTGATTTTACATGGACATGATTATGAATAACTATTTTTAAAAGAGTGTGATTTATTATTATTATGATGCCACATTTAAATTTCATGACTCAAGAATAATTATTTCTATCCTAACACCCCTGTTAATCATGATTCTATATATAAAACAATTTCACATCAATGATCTAAGATTTTTTGTGTGATAAACTTTTATGTTTAAAATATGCACTTGATTATGTTATAACATCGTTATGATGAAATGATGTTAGGAAAGAAATGATACACCCCTAATAATTCAATATGCATTCCTCCATTTAAGGAATATTACAATTATATCTTGTGATACATATAACATAAAACTAAAAATGAACCATGATACTTTTATCAAAATAAAATAGTACAACAAACACTAATACATAATGACTATTCAATATGAAATGTCATTAAGAATTTTACAAGTGGAGTAAATCAATACATATATATAACAAACAAAAAAAATTTATCCCCATGGTTCTATATGAATATTGTGGAACCTACTACAACCATGGAATCATGGTATTGAATTTGGAATACAATACACGTAATGAGTGATCAGTAAATGAATAAATGGTAGTGAAACATGTAAGGACATTTATAGAAATGTAATATGATAATTATATATATATTTCTATAAAAAACATGATAATATATATATATATATATCAATTAGATATATAGATTTTGTAACACCCCGACCCCAGTTACCCAGAGTCAGTGCATTATTACATAACATTGGCATGATCACAAGAATGATCAAGTCTCGAAAGACCAATTAGTTTATTAGCCTTGGAAACACTAGATATATTCATAAAGTTTACATTAAATCATAAAGTGAAAACTACAACAACAACATCTTGTATTTATATCACCTCATACTATCCCTATAGGTCATTCATAAATTACTTATTCACATCCTGGGAAAATTAAAACATTGAAAGGGGTGAGCTCATATGCTCAGTAAGGATAACAATATAGCGGAAACTTTCATAAATAAGCATAAACATTTAAGGCAATGTATAACTAAAACAAAATCCTTTTAAACTTGAAATTAAGCATAATATGTCAAAGATAAAATGAAATAATTCCATTTACTTATTCACATTGATATTCTACTAGTTGAATAATCACATGCAATATCAATAACCACTTTCATAATGATGGAATGCATAATACCATACTATCATAACCACGTAGCCAAGGCCTCGTTCCAAGGCTACAAGTAAGATTTTTTCAAGGCCTTATGCCAAGACACTAGTTTGTCTCATGAGACCCACCGATGCCTCGAGGAGCTATAGCGGGCTCCACCCGTCACTTATTAAGTCCAATGCATTCCTCATATGAACGGGTTTAAACATAACATAAACATTCGTATTAAAACTTGCACACGAAATGTCAATAATTTCTTCATAAACCATGAATGGTATAAAAATAACACATCCACATTCAAACATATCACAGAACCATAAATACAATATGAAAGTTTTGTAACATAATAAATAAACTTCAAATAAGCTTAAAATTCATCAAAGGATGTTGACATAGATGAAATCAAAACTATTTCAGAGAAATATCACTTCTTTTAAATCATTTAAAAGTCCCATAATTATTAAATAAAACATTTAATTTGAAAATATTCTTATAATCTTGTAAGGGAATCTTCCATGGCTTTATAACGGCGGAAAATAGCCGCATCCGCTGTATAAGATAAAAAGACATTCTTACCTTAATTCTGTCAAAAAGGTTAAAAAGAACCTTGTTTGGAAAACGACAGAAAGATTCCTTCATAAAAATATTATAAAAATTAAAACAAGGGTATGAATGACTTTAACCCATATTCTTTAAAATAGTAATAATGTTTTGAAATACATTTTTAAGAAACATGGATGTGGATGATAAAGAGGTCCCAGTATAAACAACCTCGGATAATGAAGAGATTGTGAAATAACCCTTACCTTGTACTTTTCCTTGGTTGATGGTAGGTTAAACTCCTTTACAATGTTTAAATAATTGTTATTAAATTATACAATAATCATATATATTAATATGATATCATATATGATCTTTTAACATTGCTTTGTTAATAAAATCTTAGTATTATCTTCGTTTCGGGTGTTAACTTACTCATTTTATTTTATATGTTTTGTTACATAAGCCATGTTTTTATGGATAGGTTGTATCATATTCATATAAATAATGATAATAAGTCTTTAAACATTATTTGTAACCATCAAATTAATATTATTCTTGAATGGATACGATGGAGAATGAATCTCATCGTGTTTGTGGAGACGGTTGTCCGTACGTACGCACGAGAGACAATATCATTCTTTTGATATTAAAATAATATATAATTGGATGTTATATCATATATACAGAATCATTATCATGTTATATTTATTATTTACATGAATTATAGATCATTATTATGCCCAACTAAATAATAATATATTGAATAACAATTACACCACAACGTGGAGACGGTAGGTCGTACGTACGCACGTATGGTGACATGTCATTCAAGGGATGGATAGAATAATGAATTTGTTTGTTCCATATTTATAATATCATAAAATTATATAGAAGATACTGGAGTTATTATTTTATAATGGAAATAACAAGGAATGAAGAAGTTGAAGAAGAAAGGAACTTTAAAGAGGGTGGTGAAGACGTTACCTCTTCTTCAGGTTCTTCCTTTTTATTTGATCAAAAGGGATCCTTAGGTTGGCTTATTGATCAAACTAAGGCCTCTAGGATGAATTGAGGGACGTTTATAGAGTATTTGGGAAGGATTTGGCCGAACCAAATGGCTTTGAAGGTGTGAAGAATTTCTTATAAGTGGTGTCCTTTTATAAGGGGGAGGAGGGGCACCTTATGAAAATATAGAAATATTATTTTATAATAAATTCATATTCGGTTTATAATGGATCCAAAGTGTATTATTTAAAGGTTAATTTTGTTATGGGTCTAAAACCACTAAACAAATATAATTTAGATAGGTTTGGGTCATTATATTAACCTTATCTTTTAGTTTTAACTCTTAGTTAATTAGTTTGACACTTACCATGTCATTTTGTATTTTTATATTATATAGTTAATAAACTTACTATATACTTCCAAGAGACCCCAAAGTGGTACATTAATGATAAAAATATCATTATATAAGTCTCTTTGCTGAACCTTATATTTTTAGGAATTGAATATCAATTAATAATATAAAATTTATTTTAAAAACTCTTTTATGTCAATTTTGACACTATTGGGTATTTTGTTTTTGATAAATTCATAACAGCATTATTACTTCGAAAACAATTTATATAAACAATAATAATATGTAATAGTAACCTAAAAATTATTTTAATTGATAAAAAGTCTCAAATGACATTTATTTCGGTATTTATAATATCAATTATCTTAATCTTTCATTAATACGGTATATATTGCATCATCATTGTGTCATAACTAAATTAATTTATTTAATGTCTAAAAATTATAAATAAAATACCATTATGTAGGAAATAGTTTTTTCTTTCTAATTAATATTTATATTTGAAAATATAACATATATAACCATGTTTAAAAAAAATTTCTAGACGATATATGCTTATGTCATTTTTTTATTTACTTTAACTTAATTAATATAAAGTGTCCCTATCACATACAAGTGGCTCCATGGGGTCCCAAAATCGACCCAAAGATGCCCATGGTCGGACATGTATCCACCAATAAGGTTATGACACGTTTTAGGGTAATTTATTATTATTATAATAATATTTTTTACCCTTATTTACCGGATTTACCATTTAACCATGGTAAATAAAATATTTACCGAAGTAATTATTCAAAATGTCTAAAAATAAGAGTTATCTATTTACATAATTTGGACATCCTGATTCCAAATATGGAATTTATTTTTCCAAATTCAAAACACAGAAGTGGAAGAAATTAATTTAAAATTAATTCTCGTTGTCAAAACAAAAAAGCGTGTTTTTAAGAAATAATAACTATCAAAAGATTGACACTTGTTTATGTCTGGTTTAAATGTGAAATTATGTCCAATGAACAACATTGTATTAAATGGTAAAAATATATTCTAAATATATTTTAAAACCACTCAAATTCATAATTTATCATTATTAATTATTTTGATTAAAAAAGTTGTTTTTAATTAAAATATAGTAATTTTTACTATTCATCAAAATATGAAAGTTATCCGAAAAGTACCAAAATTTCACCCCAGGCTAATTTCGATATTCCGAATCCAAAAATGAAGTCCATTTTGAAAGATAAAATGTATAAAATTTTAAAAAGTGGGTATTACTATTCCTAACGGCTAGTTTTATTAGTTGTGGTGTCTATTAGAACTTGAAGTTGCGTACAACACACGCTACTGTGTTATTCAGCGAGAAGCGTACCATGGAAGCTTCGGGTGTTACAGATTTTAGGTATATTTAAATTCAATTAGATTAAAATGAATATAAAATATTTTCAAGGTAAAATGATATATTTCATTCAACTATTTTTATGTGTGAAATGTATTTTCAGAATAATATGTTAAATTAATCACATAAAATAAATTATTCTAATAAAATATATATATTACATAATCAATTGAATGAATTAATATTCTTTTAATTATGTTTATCAAGAATGTAATGAGAATAAAGTCCTTCATTCTTAAAGAAAACATTTTTTTTCAAAATTGGTTTTTATTTCATTTTTTGTGTGGGATAATATTATTAATTTCCCAAAAATGAAATTTTATTTGATGAAATTGAAATATTTTCTTAAATAAAAATATAAAATTTATCTAATGTTAATTTTTTGTATTTTTCTGAAAACATTGAATTTTCAGTCAATATTAATAAGTGTCGATTTCAATGAATACTATCATTTATATTAATGTATTTTAAAAGAAGCATTTTGTTTTGAATTTTTTTCAAAATGTTTATTTTTTATTAATCATATTTTATTTATTTTCATTTAAATCAGAATTATTCTTAATTTTGGTCTACAAACTTTTTTATATTTAAAAAAGGATTTTTCAAGAAAACTATTTTTCATTACATTTTTTAGATTTAATTTAAATTAATTTTTTTTTCATTAATATGGATTTAATATGATAAAATATAATCCATATCTGGAATAAACATCTCCAAATTTGGTAAATAGATCGACTTTTTTTCATAATGAATATTAACTGTTGTAAATTTTGATCACCACGGTAAAGTTTAATGAAAAATTAAGATTCCAAATAGTGTGATGAGCCTTTAAAAATATATCTAACATAGACCTTACTTGTAATTTATTATTTTAGTTTATGAATACACATCTAATATTTTATGATAAGTCAAATTGGTGCCAATTTTTTATAATGACTGATAGAGCTAATATTGTCCTCATTTTATGTAAGCATTCCAATTATTTAAACCCTCCCAATTTTTCAATATGATTTTACTTAAAACAATTTTTGACTTATGGGTTTTTTTTGGATAAAATTTTAAAAGGGTTTAATTCTGGAATTTTTGACAGATTTTTATCATAATGGTATTTTGGGTATAATTTTTACAATATTAATCCAATTTGATTCATTATTTTTTAGGATTCCTTTATTTTTGTTCTTAAACTCTTTTTAGGAACAAGAGATAATTAGAACATATAGAGACACAAAAAACATTGAAGTTTGAAAATCATATGAGTAGACATAGTGGATCCCTCCAATGTAACGAAAGCATAACTCAGTCTACACACCTTAAATTGATATAATTCCACCTGGAAATGAAAGATGACAAAAAGGTGTGATCTACCAAAAAATTCAGTATTGTTTTACAACCATTGTGTTGGAAATTTAATCATATATATTGATGGATTATTCCTGGATTTCTCATAGAGAGACATTCTTAGTAAATATAAATTTTATAACACCTTTCAGCGGCCAATTATGCTGAAATGTTTAGGTTGAATGCACAGGATATTTATGATAAACTATTGTTAAGTATGTAACTTGTGAATATTTTATTTAGTTGGTAAATAACACACAAAAATTTGGAGGATAGATCATGTCCTATTAAAGGAGTATTTCTCATCCTTTCCAAATCATTCCATTCCATCCCATTCCATCTAGGGCACTGGAGAAGATATATTTTATGCTTTATCAATTTTATTAATTTCTTTTCCATATATTTGTGATGCCTTCTTTGTCTGCATTCATCTCAAATACCCTTAACATGGTGGGGTAAATATTTTAGTGATTGAGAAATGGTTGGTTTTATATTTTGTAATTATTGAGTTCTTTGACATAATGGAATAAATTATCCTTTTCTCTTATGTAATATTGTTTTCAATTTTCTATAGTAGTTTTCATTATCAAGTGCGATCATTCTTTTTTTCAATTATTGATTTTTGATTTGGTAAATGATTATTATCTCCCAGCACTAATTTTTGGTTTATATAAAATGGAATATACTACGATTGGTAGTGAATTAATCGACTAGTGCCAGTAAATGTAAAAGGGGTATTGGATGTTCATGGTAGATTAATATAAACAATACTTCATCAAGTATTTCCGATGTTAATTAAGGATATTCACTAAAACCCTCTTTCCCATGTAAAGAGAGTAGAAAAAATGTGATCTTAGTTAGGTCTTCTCTCACCCTCACCATTTGACCAAATGAGTGAGAGGAAATGATCATGGAATATCTCTTTAAAAAAATTCAAGTAATAGGATTGTATAAAAAAATAGGGTTAGTATTTCAATTAGAAACCTGACCCTAACCTAATCACCCTTCTTATATAATAGTTTTTATGAGTTTCCAATTTATTTTTAATCATTTTCTTAATTGATTACATTTAGTTTGTTTATTTAAGAACCAATAAATTCAAAACGAAACACCATTTTTTATTATAATTAATAGTAAAATATTTCTTGGGTACACTCCTCTTTTGGAAACATCCTAGGTTTAATCACTACACTACACTTATGGAATATATAAAAAAATTTCTTCTATGCCCCATGATAGGTGTGCGTCAATCATGGCACTTTTGATGAGGAGGAATTTCCATAAGCAACTTATAAATATTTTAATCTTTTCCAATTTAAAACAAAATAAAAAATGATTTTCATGATGTTTTCAGACAATTATTTCATTAATTTCGGTAACAATTACCCACTGATGAAGGACCAATTATTGATTCACCATTTTCCATGTAGGATGGTGTTTATTCTATTTTTATATCAGTTAGGTTATTTTGGAAATAAAATAATGGGGTAAAAAATTCAATGAATTCATAGATTGCATAACGGATAACATGAACAAAAAAATTTATGAATCGATTTCTTGGGAGATAACTGAGTTCTCCCATTTATTTCAATAAAATTATGAAGTTTCCAAGCTCCAATATAATCCCCCCTTAGTCTTCCCTAATTTTTATAAGGCGATCCATCAAATTTAAGAGACTGACTACCTGCCTTTATCTACTACTACTCAACATCAATAGGTTATTTCCAAGGAATAATAGATTTAAGATGAACAAAATCAAAGAGATGATATCTTCATGAAATCATTATCATCAAATTTTGTTGAATTTAAATTGAGTATCAACTCTAATTATGCTAAATATTCAGATCTAGTCACCATATTTATTTCCTTCATGTATGATCATGAAAAAGAAGATGCACCTGATGAAGAGAATATGTAACTCTATGAACATTTTTCAAAATAATTAGAGAGAGTTCAAGAGGATACCAAAGTGTTTTTTATTATAGAAAATGGGATGCATGATACTGACATTAATGGGGACTAAATTGATATTGATTATTCATGATTTAATTTTTTTCAAATAGAAGTACACACTGACATTCTGTTTGATTATTCAGTTGATGTAGCATACCTCAAGAAATAGCTGATGAATGAAGAAGATGATGTTAAAGTGAAAACCAAGAAAGAGGAGAAAAAATTCATTTTCTTTGAACCACCATTTAGGTTTTATCTCATTCCCATAAGTGTTTTTTGGAATAATAAATCACCAAATTCCGAAATAAGAATGTATTAGTGCATACTAGACATAATGGTTTTTGTTTTTTATTGTCAAAGAATCTCCAAAAACCATCATACATTGGATAACAGCTGGTACTACCCTATGTAGGTAGTAAAAATCAAGTTCCCACTTATGGGGGGGGTTGTACAAATATTTATTATTTATATTGTTTCTTGAACATTGATTTTTCTATATTAAGAATTTATTTTTCAAATTCAGTATTCTGAATTAGTCAAGCATACATCATTATTCGACCTATCATTTTAAGATTTAGTGTCATGATCCTTGTTCTTAATTGAGTTATTTACATTTATAGGATCATAATGTCAGAAGGAAGCCTCGGATAATAGAAGAGAAGGAATATAATTTTTGGGAAATGGAGTTTCTTTTTATTTTCTAAACTTTTAATCCCCTTATATGTTTTTCCAAATAATGATTTGAGCATTCAACAGGAATTGCATACCCATGATTGAATTCATGCTTTACATGACATATCTTGGATACATGAGTTTATTAGGAATCCATTGATTCCATGTTTTATATTTCAATGTTAATGAAATTGAATGAGTAAAATTAAAAATTTATTTTTTAATGTGATACATGGATATTGAAATGATTACTCATTATTTTTGAGAATTTATTGATTCATATAAATTAAATTTCCCAACCATTTTTTATGTTTTGAATTTTGAAAATTCATGTGAATTTATTTTTTTATTGTTAATCATGCCTTGAGTGATTTTTCCATATCATATTCCCATTACTGAGAGTTTTTCTTAACCAATTACTTCTTATTTTATCTTTAGCATATTTCTTGAGTGATCATAGACATGTCACATCTTAGAACACGTATTAAATTTGTCAAATATACTAACTATGTGAAAAAAACATTTAACAATATTTATGCATCTTTTAAAAAAAACTTATCATTTAAAGACCACATTTACATTAGTAATTTTTTCCAAAAGAGACAATCAATGACCATTATAGGAATGAGTCATGTTTCATTCCATTTTTAATCATTTATACCCTCTTCTCGGTATTTTAATGATATTTTAAAGTTAAAGCGAGGGGTAAAGGGAATCATGGTACATGTGATGTGATAGATTGTTAGTAACAAGTGTGGGGGTTCTATTTTGGGTAATGATAAATTTCATTTGATTCATTCATTGTACTCTAATGTTATTCAATCTTGAATTAAAACAAATGAAAAAGACAAAAAAACAAAAATTATAAAAATGGTTTGTGATTTGGGGAAACTAAAAATCACCTTTACTAGACCTATTTTTTATTTCATAAGTTGTTAGGTGGTGGATGTATGGTTTATCAGAAGGAATAAACTTAGAAAAAAAATGAAACAATTCCTTGAAAAAAAAAATTATAAATGTAAAAAAAATATTAAAGAGGGTGAACAAATCATTCCTTATTTTTAAACTAATCATGATCTTTTCTTTTTTAGGGATGTATGAATCTCTACTTTAAAGTGGAGTATTTTATAAAACATTTTTTTATAACATAAATTTTACTTAATAGATAAACCTCTTCCTTGATCCATAATTTTTAATGCATCGAACACTACCAACCTTAAGCCTCTGGTTCATTTAAACCTTTAATGAAATACCTCATTATTTTATGAGGATTTTTTAGTTACAAAGTAGTGAAAGTAGTTCCTTTATGATCATGTGGACTAGAAACATGTTTTTATGATATGGGCATCAATCTACTTGAATTGTATCATGATAGATGAGATAAAATATTCAAAGGTTATCTAAATCATGATGTCGCATGTTTAATGATAATAAATTAAGAAGCTTGAATGATTAAAAGGATAAGTTCCATCATTTTTAAAGGGGAAAATCTAAATACGTGATTTAATTGTTTCTTTAGAAAAAGGGAGATTAAATTTATTTTTATTTGGATTTTTTAATGTTTTATTTTACATTAAAAATTGATTGATTTTATTACATTGGAATTTGAATATTGGTAAAAATTTGTGTCCTATTAATTTGATGTTGAGATTTTATACAAGAGGAAAATTATGGTTTAAGTGTGGTGGAATTGATAAAAATAATATTTCCCACTTTTTATATGTGAATTTTAATTATTTAAACCCTCATAATTTTTAAATTTGAGCTTTTTTACAACAATTTTGTATTTATGGGTTGTTTTGTGATAAAATGTGAAAAGTTATTAAATCTTGAATTTTGAAAGATTTGTATCATAAGGGTATTCTAGGAATAATGTTTACAATATTAATCCAATTTCATTAATAATTTTTTGTAGGATTCCTTTAGTTATATTATTAAACTCTTTCTTCCAGAACAAGAGACAATTCGAAAATATAGAGTTCAAAAAAATCATTGAATTTGGAAAATCATTCGAACGAACAGTGTGGACCCCAACTCTGTAATAGAAGCATACCTTGGGATACACACCTCCATTTTTTGATACTTCACCTAGATAAGAATGAGTACTCAAATGCATATTATAAAAATAAATTATATTGAGTTTTACAACCACTAAGGTGGAAATTTAATGAGATAAATTGATAGAAGCTTGCAGCATTTCTCATCCAGAAAATGACATAGTCAATATAAATTCCATCACTCATTCTGATGGACAATTATGCAGAAATATTTATGGTTAATGAAGAGTAAATTTATGAAAAACATTCATGAAGGTTGAAATGTGTGAATAATATATTTATTTTGTACAAAATGTGCAAACAATTGGAGGGCTGATTATGGAATATAAAAGGAGGATAACTCCTTCAAAAATCATTCAATTCTATCCTTCTCTTTCTGTGGAACCAAGGAGGATAACTTTTTTTCTTTCTCTATTTTCATTTTTTATATATATTTTTTTATTTGTTTCTTATTCCCCATTCATATTAATTACCCTAACCATGGTGGGGTAAATGTTTGAGTGATTGTGGAAGGGTTAGTTTTCGATTTTTTAATTCTTGAGTTCTTGGACATAATTGAAAAAAATTTATTTATCTCTTATTTATTATTTTTTGTTCTATTATATATATATGGTTTATTATTATGTGGAATTGTTCATGAAGTCAAGTTCTATTATTAATTTTTTATTTAGTAAATGATAATTATATCTCTCTAATAATTTCTGCTTTATAGATGATGGAATATACAAAGGATTAGTGGTGAAGCACTCCACGATCATCAATATATGTAAAAGCGGTAGTGTGTGTTCTTGATTGATTGGTATAAAAAAAATTAAATTGAGTATTTCAAAAGTCAGTTGAGGATATTAATTCTAACTCTTATCTATAGGGAAGTAGAGTAGACCATACTAAGATCTTTTTAAGGCCTCCTCTCTCCATTAGCATTTGACTAAAATAGTGAGACAAAATGATTGTGGAATATCACTTCAAACAACATTGAAAAATATTACTGGATTAATTAAAACAAGGATAGAATTTTAATTGGAAACCCAATCCTAACCTAATCTCCCATATCATATAATTATTTTTTTGAATTTCCAATTTATTTTTAATCATTCTATTAATTGATTAAATTTATTTTGTTTCTATCGAAACCAATCAAATTTAAAAACTAACACATTTTCCCCTAATTAAAAGTTTCAAAAGGTTTTATGTGAAAATATTTCCGAGTGACATCCTGGGGATAATCATTGGACAACACATAGGGAATATAAAAAAAATTCTTCTACACACCATGACAGGAATTCATTAAACTCAGTGTCATTATTAGGGAGAAATTGCAAGGAACTAATTATAAATATTTGACACCTTTCAAATTTTTAAAAAAATTAAGAAAAACATTTTCCATTATTTTTTCAAAGGATTATTTATTTAATTAATAGAATAATTACCAACTCATGAATGAATCAATCATTGACTCACCCTTTTAGTAGGATAATGGTATTTATAATATTACTATAGATCTGATTTTATTTTGGAAATCTAATAATGGGGGGAAGAATTCAAAGAATTCATGGATGGCCTGAGGTATGGAAGAGAAAAAAAATTATGGAAGTGATGGCCTGGGAGATAACTATGTACTCTCACTACATTTCATAATTCTATAAAGTTTCCAATAACCAAGAATATCTCCCTTATACTTCCATGATTTTTCATTGGAGATCCAAAAAATGGAGGACACTGACAACTTGCCTCTATCTTCTACTGCTCAACTTCAAGAGGTTCTTTCCATTGAAGAAGACATTGAAGATGAAAAAAAATTGGAGTTGATATCTTAATGAACACATTATCATCTAATTTTGTTAAAATTTAATTCAGTATCACCTCTAATTGTCTTATATTTTCAGATCTCGTCAAAACATTTATTACCTTGCTGGATGATCTAGAAAAACAAGACGAACTTGATGAAGAACATATGGAACCCCCAAAACATGTTGAATGATTATTATAGGGAGTTCAAAAGGACACCAAAGTGGGACATCCTTTTGAAAACGAGACACGTGATACTCACTTTATTGGGGGTGAATATGATATTGATTCTTCGTGCATTACTTTTTTTAAATAGAAGTAAACTCTTACATTTCTATTGATTATTTCATTAATGCAGCATACCTAGGGAAACCACTATAAAATGAAGAAGATATTGTTATATTGGAAACCAAGAAAGAGGAGGACTCATTCATTCTATTATAACCACTATTCATGTTTTACCTCATTCCCATAGGGGTAGATTTGGCATACTATATCCATTGAGACCTCAACAAAAAAGTAACAAGTGCATGCTATAATGATGAATTTATGTTGGGTCACGTCAAAGAATCCCTAACCACCAACAAACATAAAATAAAAATTGGTATTGCCCTGTGAAGGTAGTAAAAACCCAAGTCTCACTTAGGGGATCGTACCAATATATATCCTTTTATTTCTTTCTACTACTTTCATTTTTCAATATTATAAATTTAGATTTCAAATTCAATGTAAAGAATTAGTCAAGCTGGCATCCCACTCCATATTATCTTTTTTGAGATTTAATTACATTATCCTAGTGATTAATTGAAATTTTTTATTTTATAGGATCATAATGGCAGAAGGAAGCCTCGAATATTTGAATAGAAAGTCCCAGATTAATGGGAAGTAGAGTTCATTTTTCTTTTTAAATGTTTGAAACATCTAAATTTTTTTCCCAAATCATTATTTGAGCTTTCATCTAGAATTTAATGCCCATGATTGAATTCGTGATTTACTGGACATATCCCAGATACATGAGTTTATTAGGAATCCATTTATTCCATATTTAATATTTCAGTGTACATTAAATTGAATGAATAAAATGTAAAATTGAATGATTAAAGTGAAGCTTGTATATTGAAATTATTACTCATGATATGAGGTAATTAATTGACTCATGTAAATGAAATTTTCCAACCATTATTCATGCTTTGAATTTATAAAATTCATGTGAATATATTTGTTATTGTTTATCATGCTTTGAGTGATTTTCCAATATCATATTCATATTCATGAGATGATTTCTAGACCAAGTACTTTCTATTTTATCTTGATCATATTTCTTGAGTGATCATAGAACATATCACCTACAAGAAATTGTTTTAAAAGTTTTCAAAGCTACTAACTATGAAAAAACACATTTATAATTATTGATGCATATTTTGAAATAAAACTTATACATAAAATAACACTTTACAACAATACCTGTTTATCCCATAGATATCATGAATGACCTTTATAGGAATGAGTCTTGTTTCAAGCCATTTTTATCCATTTCTACCCAACTCTTGGTATTTTTAAGATAATTTAAATTTGATGTGTGGGGGTAAAGAGAATCATGGTGGAATGGATGTTATAAATTATAATAAAAAATTATGGGGATTATATTTTGGTTAATGATAATGGTCACTTGATTCATTAATTGTACTCTATTTATTACAACTCTTGTATAAACAAAGTGAAAAAGAAAAAAGAACTAAATAAATGATAAAATGGGTTGTGCTTTGGGAAAATCAGAACTCATCTGTAATAGACCTACGATTTATATCTTATGTCGCTAGGTGGTGTATGTGAGGTTTATACTAAAGAATAAATTTTTCAAAATAAAAATAATGAAAAGGGTCATAAAAAAAGAAAAAAATGTATAAATGTAATGAATATTCAAGAGCATGAAAAAATCATTCAATATTTTTGAACCGATCATGATCTTTCCATTGATTTTTGAGGGAAGTGGGAGTTGAATAATTGAAGGGTATAATTTCATTACACATTAATTTATTATATCATTCATTTAAATTAAGATATAAACATCCTTATAGAGACTTAATTTATGAAGCATCAAATCTTACCAACCTTAATATTGAGAGTTATTTGAACCTTTAATGAAATCCCTCCTGATTTTATTTGATTTTTGTATTTAAAAAGTGGATAATTTGGATCCTTTATGTCACGACCCGACCCAACGGGGCTCGAGCCGTGACTCCCCAAGCCCGCCTCCAATAGGCCAGGGGCTGGCGACCAGCGCCGAGTAGGCTATCACACACATGGGAGGCATTAGCCTAAGGTACCTGTACACACGCACCCACAAACACCTCCATGCAACAGTGCAGAGATAAAGAAACTGAAAAATAAATGCATGCATACAATCTATCCCAAACCAGAGTACAACAGCAAAAGTACAAGGGAAAAACAGGGCCCACCAAAAGAAAACTACAAAGCGCGTCCAACCTGCTCTGAAGAAGGGGAACGCTGCCACAAACACCCGCCGGAAAGCTCCCTCGGCACAGCTCCGGTAAACACCCCGGTCAACTCGCTCACTAAGCTCCGCCTGCTCCGGGTCCTCCTGGGACTCCGTCAAAAGGCATGTGGTCTGCACAAGACACAAACAAGTGCGGGCAAAGCCCATGCAGGGGTGAGTATAAACATACTCAGTAGGCACCCCAAAAACCCAAAACCCAAGGGAGCAACTGAAGGCAACAGTCCGCTCAACCCAGCCAGAGGAAACCCAGATGGGAGAGAAACTCCATCCCGTGACCATCCTCGGCTAAACACAACTAGTCAGCTCACCTCAGCTCAGGTGTATGCCCATACATACACCTTGAACAATCCAGATATACACAGCTCACGCCACAATGCCACAAGAGGTACCGACCTCATCACCAGCAACCGTCCCAACCAGGAGAGTACACCACGAACACTGTCATACCAGATGACACTCATCCGAGAGATACACTCCATCGGGATACTCGCAAACATCTCAGACGCTCACCCGAGAGACCACGCTCATCGGATAGCATCACTGAGGAAACATCGCTGAAACACCATAACCACCAAACTCCTCGAAAAGGGGATCACCGCTAGGGTCCGCTAGGGGATACCAAGACCCACTCCGGTATACGTAGCTCACAGATAGGGGATCACTCCCAGGGTCCGCTGGGGGATACCACGACCTGATCTGGCATACGTAGATTTCACAGATAGGGGATCACTCCCAGGGTCCGCTGGGGGATACCACGACCCGATCTGGCATACGTAGATCTCAGAGATAGGGGATCACACCCAGGATCCGCTGGGGAATGCAACAACCCGATCTGGCACTCGACAGAAGCTCCACACTCAGATAGAGGATCATCGTCCATATAAAGATGGTCACGACGATACCGGAACTCTATCTGGTATAACTCGCGATGTAGGGGATCGAACCGACGATGCCGCAACCCTACCGAAACCACGCGCTGAGTAGGGGATCGTATAACCAACGATACCGCAACCCTACCATAAATGTCATGCTGAGTAGGGGATCGTAAACCCGACGATGCCACAACCCTACTGTGCACGACCCACCGCGTAGGGGATCATAAGTTTGATGATGCCACAAACCCTACGGGGTTAACCCGCTAGATAGGGGATCGCCGCCCGTAAATAAGCGGTCACATCGATACCAAGAACCTGATCTAGGTAAAGATGCTAAAGGATCCACTCCAGGCCCACCGGAGGGATACCACAACTCTAACAGTTTAAACATCCCATCGAGAGGATCACAAACCCATACGAAGGTTGTGATGCTACACGAACCCTCATGGGAACGAACCAAGGGAGAACCCTCAACCACTGCTGGTCCAAACGTCGCTAACCCGAGCGACCCGCCACAACGCCACACTGCGCACCTCCTAGGCCAAAACCGAGGCCACCATCGCGTTCCACGCGGAAAAACACGCAGGATAGGCTGCTTACTCGCCCGAAACGGAGCACCGGTGAAAAAGGCACTATTCACCGTAGCTAGCTCGTGCGGGGCCCACACAACGATCCAGAAACCCATCGAGCGGATCACACCACGACGATCCCCTCGGAAAAACAAGCGGAATCGACTACTCGCTCGCCCAGAACGGACACCCGGTGAAAAAGGTACTATTCACCGAAGGCCGGCTCCAGTAGGGCCCACGCCTGGACTCCTAAACTCATCAAACGGAACGCACCATTGCGTTCCTCTCGGAAAAACACACAGGATCGACTATTCATCTGCCAAAATCGGACTCCTGGTGCAAAAGCTGTGTTTCCCAACTAACGCCAAAACCCGGCCTCGTAGGGCCCGCACCCCGTTCTCAGTCCCAACACCCAGAAACCATCTCAAAAGTCCGTCGTGCCATCAGGGTCTCAACTCCACTGACGGCACGTCAATCGGACGCTCCGGGTAGAAGTTACAAAGGCCCGAAGTCGTAAAATAATAAAATAATATTATTTTATACGACGTTTCTAGCTCCCGGGCCACGATCCCGAACCTTTCAACCCTCAAAGTGAGTTCAAAAGGTCCGTCTCGACGCAAGGAGCGTGTCGCCGCAAACGGCTCGCAAATCGGAGTTACGGTTTGCGAGTTACGGGGGTTTAAAGAACCCCCGGAAAATCCTGGCCGGACCACCGCCAGCCTCGCCGGAAACCACCGCGCCGCCGCCGGATTCCGCCGCGCCGCCGCCACCGTCGCCGGAAACAGCCGCGCCGCCGCCCTGCCTCGCCGGATTCCGCCATGGCCGCCGCGGGTCTCGCCGGAAAACCGGGTTTTTCGCCGGAAAACATCCGGGAGCCACCGGGAGCACCCCGGTGCTCCAAATTCAGATCCGTAACATGTTTCGGAAACCTCGGGACCCAAACTATACAACCTTTATAACGATTTGAAGAAAAACAACGAATAAACGGGTTCCGGGATTTCAAAACTCAAACCGGCTACCTCGCGGGCGAAACGTCGATGTTCTGCCTCAGATCCGCGCTCCCGAGCTTCCGCTGCGCACTCCTGGAACGTCCGCCGTCGAATTCTGAGCTCGTGGGCGCTCCGTTTGCTCGATTTGGCGGAGTGGCGGCGAAGAATGGCGAAGAACGACGAAGAACGATAAAGGGGGGGGCGCTGATATTTATATCAGCCGCCCGCCGGCGCCAAACCCGCCTCGGACGCGACGCCCGATGCGAACAAAAGTAAGGTCACCCCTAGGGTAAACGCGTCGTTCTGAACGCAACGGCGGTCTCAGATTTTCCATCCGAGACTCCTTTCAGAAGTTATTTGAGCCGACGCTCGCACACAAACTTGCCACTTATTTACGGAAACGTCCCTGGTGGCGTTTCTCACCGCAGGCCCGCGCCCGCAAATATTACACCCCGCCTAGGGTAAACGGCACGTTCCGGACGCAACTGTGCCCTCAGATTCCCGTTCTGATCTACCGTTTAGGAGATATCACACCCCCCGCCACGTGCATAGTATAAAAATACTTAATATTTTTATAAAATTAATTCCGGGCACACCGGGCCTCGGAATCGCACGCCGTCTTCGCGCCTAGATCTGGAATAATTCGTAGAAATATTCCAAAGTCTGTCAGGGCCAAAAACCAGAGTCGCTACATCCTCCCCCCCTTAGAGCTTTTCGTCCTCGAAAATCCCTAAGCACAAGGAAAGCGACTGGACTCTCAACTGGGTCTCACACACCAGCGAGCTCACCAACAAACACCCACACAGGGTCTTACCAACACCCTTAACAAAACTCGAGCAAGCAACAAAAGGAAAGAGTACCGCTAAACAGTGTCTGACAAACTACTACAGTAAGTAGAAAGGACACAAGGCGTACCTCTATCCATCCGCGGTGCCTCTAGGTCAACAGCCTCCAGGGCATGCAGCTGTCCTCGCCCTCGACCACCAGCTCCCTGAGCTTGGCGTGGACCACCTGGGGGTGGGGGTGGTGGCAACTGGTACTGCCTACCACCGCCTCCCGCTGCACCAGCTCCGCCGCCACGTCCGCCGCCCTACGGACCTCCTTGCTCGAGACGCTGCCTCTGCCAAGGCGGTCCATCGACCGACACCCTCTCAGCAGCACGTCGGGTCGGACAATCTCTAGCAAAATTTCCCGACCATCGCAAGCGTAACACCGCCTCTCCTGCGGCTGACCAAAACTGGCCTGCGAGCCCTATGAGCTCCGAGGCTCAGATCCCCCATCCTGGGGTCGCCTCCTGAAACGTCGGCCACGTCCAGTCCCCTGAGTCTGACGTCGGATACCATATGCCGATCCGACCGACGAAGTCTCAGCTCTCGAGTGCCCAGCACTAACAGGGGAAAACTGCTCAGCCAGAAAACTCTCCACCACCAACGCTCGCTCCAGCACTCCAGCATAGGTGGGCAGGCACAAGGAAAACACACCCGCTCGGATGTCCCTGCGTAAGCCCTGCTCGAAGGTCCGAGCCCTAAAGAACGGGTCTCTAACCATATCCAGGGAGTAGCGCGATAGGTCTGTGACCCTCGCTGAGTACTCCGACACAGTCATGCTCTCCTGACGAAGCTGCAGAAGCTCTTGGATCCGCACTGACCTCAGCGTCACCGGATAGAACTCCTCCCTGAAGAGCCGCTCAAACTCGGCCCACGTGAGTGTCTCCTCGTCATGGGACTGCGTCACCAAACTCCACCATCGCCCGGCCGAACCATGCAGAAGGCTCGCCGCTAGGACCACCATCTGATCAGGAGGTGTCCTCACTAGGCGGAAAACTCGAGTAACTGCCTCGAGCCAATCATCAACTGCCTGGGGGTCTGGATCACCCCGAAACCTCAGAGGTCACTGCCTCTGGAACTCGTGCAACGCACTCAGCCTGCGTGCAACCTCGTCCTGCACCGCCGGCACAACCAGCTGCTCGACAGGTGGTGGCTCAACTGGCAGACCACCTGGAGGTGCAACCTCAGAACCTGCGCCCTGCTCCACGGCCACTACACGGGGCGGGTCATCAGCACAATCCTGTTGCAGAACTCTCGTTGGCTATCGTCGTGGAGGCATCCTAAAATACATTCAAGACACACCATAGTCAAAGAGTATATCTAGAGAGCTGACTCAAGAAGGACAAGGAAAAACCAAAAACCCAGTCCTATATGATGCATGTACCATGATGTCCCCACGACCAGTGTACAAATGTCCCAAGTCGAAAGGCAGGTTATCAGAGTCCTGGTGTATGGATACGTCGGCCGCCGCACCAACACTGGAGTCCCTAGCCTGAAAGCCGAACTCGAAACACCCTAACAATGCCACTATGCAACCCAAACCAAACTCACAGCTAGACCAGCTATGCTCTGAGATCCCAAAGGTGGAACCTCCTCTGATACCACTCTGTCACGACCCGACCCAACGGGGCTCGAGCCGCGACTCCCCAAGCCCGCCTCCAATAGGCCAGGGGCTGGCGACCAGCGCCGATTAGGCTATCACACACATGGGAGGCATTAGCCTAAGGTACCTGTACACACGCACCCACAAACACCTCCATGCAACAGTGCAGAGATAAAGAAACTGAAAAATAAATGCATGCATACAATCTATCCCAAACCAGAGTGCAACAGCAAAAGTACAAGGGCAAAACAGGGCCCACCAAAAGAAAACTACAAAGCGCGTCCAACCTGCTCTGAAGAAGGGGAACGCTGCCACAAACACCCGCCGGAAAGCTCCCTCGGCACAGCTCCGATAAACACCCCGGTCAACTCGCTCACTAAGCTCCGCCTGCTCCGGGTCCTCCTGGGACTCCGTCAAAAGGCCTGTGGTCTGCACAAGACACAAACATGTGCGGGCAAAGCCCGTGCAGGGGTGAGTATAAACATACTCAGTAGGCACCCCAAAAACCCAAAACCCAAGGGAGCAACTGAAGGCAACAGTCCGCTCAACCCAGCAAGAGGGAACCCAGACGGGAGAGAAACTCCAACCCGTGACCATCCTCGGCTAAACACAACTAGTCAGCTCAGCTCATCTCAGGTGTATGCCCATACACACACCTTGAACAATCCAGATATACACAGCTCACGCCACAATGCCACAAGAGGTACCGACCTCATCACCAGCAACCGTCCCAACCAGGAGAGTACACCACGAACACTGTCATACCAGATGACACTCATCCGAGAGATACACTCCATCGGGATACTCGCAAACATCTCAGACGCTCACCCGAGAGACCACGCTCGTCGGATAGCATCACTGAGGAAACATCGCTGAAACACCATAACCACCAAACTCCTCGAAAAGGGGATCACCGCTAGGGTCCACTAGGGGATACCAAGACCCACTCCGGTATACGTAGCTCACAGATAGGGGATCACTCCCAGGGTCCGCTGGGGGATACCACGACCCGATCTGGCATACGTAGATTTCACAGATAGGGGATCACTCCCAGGGTCCGCTGGGGGATACCACGACCCGATCTGGCATACGTTGATCTCACAGATAGGGGATCACACCCAGGATCCGCTGGGGGATGCAACAACCCGATCTGGCGCTCGACAGAAGCTCCACACTCAGATAGAGGATCATCATCCATATAAAGATGGTCACGACGATACCGGAACCCTATCTGGTATAACTCGCGATGTAGGGGATCGAACCGACGATGCCGCAACCCTACCGAAACCACGCGCTGAGTAGGGGATCGTATAACCAACGATACCGCAACCCTACCATAAACGTCATGCTGAGTAGGGGATCGTAAACCCGACGATGCCACAACCCTACTGTGCACGACCCACCGCGTAGGGGATCATAAGTCCGATGATGCCACAAACCCTACGGGGTTAACCCGCTAGATAGGGGATCGCCGCCCGTAAATAAGCGGTCACATTGATACCAAGAACCCGATCTAGGTAAAGATGCTAGAGGATCCACTCCGGGCCCACCGGAGGGATACCACAACTCTAACAGTTTAAACATCCCATCGAGAGGATCACAAACCCATACGAAGGTTGTGATGCCACACGAACCCTCGTGGGAACGAACCAAGGGAGAACCCTCAACCATTGCTGGTCCAAACGTCGCTAACCCGAGCGACCTGCCACAACGCCACACTGCGCACCTCCTAGGCCAAAACCGAGGCCACCATCGCGTTCCACACGGAAAAACACGCAGGATAGGCTGCTTACTCGCCCGAAACGGAGCACCGGTGAAAAAGGCACTATTCACCGTAGCTAGCTCGTGCGGGACCCACACAACGATCCCGAAACCCATCGAGCGGATCACACCACGACGATCCCCTCGGAAAAACAAGCGGAATCGACTACTCGCTCACCCAGAACGGACACCCGGTGAAAAAGGTACTATTCACCGAAGGCCGGATCAGGTGGGGCCCACGCCTGGACTCCTAAACTCATCAAACGGAACGCACCATTGCGTTCCTCTCGGAAAAACACACAGGATCGACTATTCATCCGCCAAAATCGGACTCCTGGTGCAAAAGCTGCGTTTCCCAGATAACGCCAAAACCCGGCCTCGTGGGGCCCACACCCCGTTCTTAGTCCCAACACCCAGAAACCATCTCAAAAGTCCATCGTACCATCAGGGTCTCAACGCCACTGACGGCACGTCAATCGGACGCTCCGGGTAGAAGTTACAAAGGCCCGAAGTCGTAAAATAATAAAATAATATTATTTTATACGACGTTTCTAGCTCCCGGGCCACGATCCCGAACCTTTAAACCCTCAAAGTGAGTTCAAAAGGTCCGTCTCGACGCAAGGAGCGCGTCGCCACAAACGGCTCGCAAATCGGAGTTACGATTTGCGAGTTACGGGGGTTTAAAGAACCCCCGGAAAATCCTGGTCGGACCACCGCCAGCCTCGCCGGAAACCACCGCGACGCCGCCGGATTCCGCCGCGCCGCCGCCGCCGTCGCCGGAAACAGCCGCGCCGCCGCCCTGCCTCGCCGGATTCCACCATGGCCGCCGCGGGTCTCGCCGGAAAACCGGGTTTTTCGCCGGAAAACTTCCGGGAGCCACCGGGAGCACCCCGGTGCTCCAAATTCAGATCCGTAACATGTTTCGGAAACCTCGGGACCCAAACTATACAACCTTTATAACGATTTGAAGAAAAACAACGAATAAACGGGTTCCGGGATTTCAAAACTCAAACCGGCTACCTCGCGGGCGAAACGCCGACGTTCTGCCTCAGATCCGCGCTCCCGAGCTTCCGATGCGCACTCCTGGAACGTCCGCCGTCGAATTCTGAGCTCGTGGGCGCTCCGTTTGCTCGATTTGGCGGAGTGGCGGCGAAGAACGGCGAATAACGACGAAGAACGATAAAAGGGGGGGGCGCTGATATTTATATCAGCCGCCCGCCGGTGCCAAACCCGCCTCGGACGCGACGCCCGATGCGAACAAAAGTAAGGTCACCCCTAGGGTAAACGCGCCGTTCTGAACGCAACGGCGGTCTCAGATTTTCCATCGGAGACTCCTTTCAGAAGTTATTTGAGCCGACGCTCGCACACAAACTTGCCACTTATTTACGGAAACGTCCCTGGTGGCGTTTCTCACCGCAGGCCCGCGCCCGCAAATATTACACCCCGCCTAGGGTAAACGGCACGTTCCGGACGCAACTGTGCCCTCAGATTCCCGTTCTGAGCTACCGTTTAGGAGATATCACACCCCCCGCCACGTGCATAGTATAAAAAAACTTAATATTTTTATAAAATTAATTCCGGGCACACCGGGCCTCGGAATCGCACGCCGTCTTCGCGCCTAGCTCTGGAATAATTCGTAGAAATATTCCAAAGTCTGTCAGGGCCAAAAACCCGAGTCGCTACACTTTATAAGAATATGGATAGTGAAATTTTTCTCATGATATAAGCATAAATATAATTGAATTTTATCAGGATAGAAAAGCTTAAAGATTCAAAGGTGAGGTAAATCATGATTTAGCATGTTTAATGATGATAAATTGAGTAGCTTGAATGAATGAAAGGATATGTTCCATAATTTTTTAATGGAGAAAAATTCAATTACCTAAATTTATTGTTTCTCTGAAAAATAAGAAATTAAATTGATATTTTTTTTATTTTTCAATGTTTCATTTGACATTGAAAATTATATGATTTTATTAATTTGGAATTTGAATATTGTTAACACTGGTGTCCTCTAAATTCAATGTTGATATTTTATGCTTTAAGAAAACAATGGTTTAAGTGTAGTGTAATTTATAGGGAAAATATTTTCCCCATTTTTTATATTAATTTTAATTATTTAAATCCTCTAAATTTATTAATTTGAGAATATTTACCAAAAATTTATTTATGGGTTGTTTTGGGATAAAATGTGAAAAGTTCTTAAGTCATGAATTGTGACATATATTTATCACAAGAATATTTTTATAAATATGTTTACAATATTAATCAAATTTGAGTCATTATTTTTTTTTAGTATTCCTTTATTTATGTTATTCATATTTTTATTGAGGAACAAGATCTTATTCGAGCATGTAGAGGCCCGAAAAATTCATTAATGTTGGAAAATATTTAACACCCCAAGATTTTATGAGGTAGATTATTTTTAATTTATTTTACATCTTGTGTTGTATGCTACACCAATATTATCTTTCTTTATACACCAAGACACATTAGCTTGCGTTATACACAACAATATTCTTTTCTTGTGTTACACACAATTTCAAGTTCTTTGGATAGAATCTTTTTCATGCCAGACCGAGTATAAGTGAAAAATTAAATATTATATCCTTTTCATTATAATGGAGAGTATGAATAATATTGTATTCCTTATAAAAAAAATTTAAATGAGAATATGTGACTTTATAAAAGAATAAAACAAGACTTTATAGAATCAATATAATGTTTGATGTTAATATTTTATGTTTTCTAGACATGATATAAGAAAAAACCAATTTTTTTAGGTAAAATAATTATTTTTAAAAAAAAATAAATATTACCGCCTTTTGATGGAACACCCATTTTATCATGAACTCATTCAATCCAGAATGGGAGTTTTCCTTTAAGGGAGATTCAGATTCCTCTACCAGTGGAATTTCTAATATTTTTTCTCATAGAAGGATTGATGTCTCTTTGGAAAAGCTGCTTTCATGTGTTCAACAAATGGTAAAACCAGATGATCCTAATCCATCTAATATTCACAAATTTTAGGATGGTAACTTCTATGTGGTGCCGGATCCGGATGCTTTGAAATAATGATTTAACCTCAACAGATTCTCGCTTCTTGGGAAATTATTTTATTATGGGGGATAATCCTTGGTTGTTTGATGATACAAAGCATCAGATCTCGATGTGCTGGGGTATAAATGTGTGGAAACATATTTCAATTGGAAAGGGTTTTTTCATATTGTCTTCCAGGATAAGGATGATTTTCAAATGGCTCGTTCCAATTGAAATCTTCAACTTAAACCAGGTTTGTTCCAGATATCATAGTGGGACTATAATTTTGATCCCTTCAATTAGAAAAAAATCCAATGCCAAAATTTGGGTTATACTTCATGGATTAAATTTGGTGTATTGGAACCCTAAGATTCTTAATGATCTAGCTTATTTTATTTTCATCCATATTAAAATGGATTAAAGAATGTTGGAATATGAAAATGTGATGTATGTCCAAATTCTTGTAAGGAGTCAAATTTCATGAATATGCCTTCAGAAACTCATGATGTGAACATGTAGTTCACAACATGAATTGATTTTAGGTTTGGTGGATCTAGGAAATCTATTTTTTAGTGGTTCATAAGCTCAGTCCATTCATGATGTTAATCACTGATTCATTCCATAAAAGTCTATCTAGAATAATTCATATAAATACTACCACACCCTTTAATTTCCACAAAACCACCAATTCTCTACCAACTCTATGTGTACAAAGTATATATCTCAAGTTTTTTGGAATAAATTTCAAAAGGTATTGATTCCTAGCTTCTATTGTTTGATCTGTAGTGATTTGAGGTGAATTTTTCCTCTTTCTCTAGTGGTTTCTTATTTGAAAGGTCTTGTTTACTATCTTTATTTCTTTTTATGCTATTTAGGTTGATATCCTTTGTTTTTATTGAGTTATTTTGATTTTTTTGGCACATTTTTGGAAGGGTATTCTTGGAGGTTTGTAGTTTCATTATGGTAGAGGTGATTAGAGTTCTGTGTTATTATTCTGTTCTCAATCAAAGAATTTTGAAAGACTTGAGGTAGGGAATTCATTGATTCTCCTATTATTTTTTTATATTGTAAATTAATTTTTATTTATCTCTTTGGTTGATGGTGTAATTTAACTTATTAATTAATAAACTATAATAATGAAAAAATAGTTTGTGGTTGTAGATATCACATGTGTTTCCACTGTGATAATAGGTTTCCTCTTGATTTTCTAGAGAGTGTGTTATCTATGTTTATGATTTTTTATCATATTTTTTATGATTGGTTTTATCATGTTAATTATATGGAAATGGTTAAGAACATAAGTCGGGTAATTTTATTACTAAATAATTAAAGATACATTTTTCGTTGAATCCCTTGTATCTTATAATTTGATGGAAATAAAATGATTCTTAATGAATGTTTAATTGAAATTTTTATTTCATATTTTAATGTAATTGGATAAATAAAATGAAACTATAAATTATTATTTTTTATAATATAAAATAGTCATGTTAATGGATTTTTCCTTCCTTAAAGTTTTTTGAAATTGGAAGTTATGATTTAGAGTGTGTTTAAATAATTTATATATTTTAATAAATGATTCCTTAGGTTTCCCATAGTTGTAACCTATGATAAATAATTTTTTTAATAAAATATGGTAATAAAATTTCTTGTTTGATAAAGATAGTGATCCCATTTGATGTGAAGGTTTAATGCCTTGTTTTTAGGGCCCATATTTCATGTTGAATATTTTTATTTTTATTTTTCCTTTTATATTTACTCTAGATGTGATCCTTACTATGAGATGTTATGTGATCCTAGGATGGATAATGGATTGGTGAAATATGGGTATGGAGGTCTAGGTTTTTGGCACATGTTGGTGCCTAATATGGTGGATTTATGGTGATATGAACGGTGGTGTGAGGGATGGAACTGGGATTTATGGAATAGGTTAAATATGGTCTTTCACATTATTGTCTTGAAATATGGATTCTTTCTTGATAATGTTATGATTTAATGGTTAGAAAATCAAGATTATTTTTACCTGTATCCCTTTCCCCAGTGCTTGGTACATATGGTTGTGTTTGGTTATGCATATCTTTTATATTATATTAGTATGTTTCCAAGAGTAGCTGGAATTAGGGGATGATAATGATTCATTAATTTTTTAACCCTTGGGGTTGGTGATTGAGTGGAATAAAAATAATGATAATATTTGGGAACCATGGAATTAGTTGGATTATGACTGGATGACATCTATTTCATTTAGTGGTTAATGAAATATGAATGGAATAATGTAAATTAATTTCTAATTAATCAATTAAAATAAGGTGGTATATTAAAAGGGAAGTATTGATTAAATTAAACTCATTGAATGTTTGTATTCTTATAGGATATCTAGTTTTTAGTAGTGGAATTCAGGTATCTGATAGATAAAAGCTTTATTTGATCCTCAGACTAGGTTACTTCTTACAGTGTGGTTGTGGGATATATTATATCTTGTATGCTATGGGATTTCATATGCTAACCTACCCATGTTGGTAGGGTAGATAAAACCTAATGGACTCATGGAGGGTGTTTTCCCAATATCCAGGTTGGTGAGGAATGAATGGTTTACTACCCCCTCTAGCACTGATCTCTTCTCCTGGTAGTGTTATGTGCTAGTATGCATGGTGTATATCTTTCCCTATATATGTGTGTATAGGGATGTAATTTATTATGGTTATTTCACACACATGTATCTCTGAATATAGTATCCTTTGGATTATTATATGTATGACTTGTGTGTGTTGTGATGTCTTGAAGTATAATACACAACCTAAGGAAAAGGTGGCTCCCAAAAACTACTTGGTTACTATTTGGATATGTGATTAGATGATGTGATTAATGGGGTTCATGGTATATGATGATATAATGCAATGCATGTGGTGTATGGTTTGATACTTTAGCCCAAGCTTCGTTGGGATATCTTCTTTTAGTGATTGATTGTTTAAGATGTGCGACATTGGGGAAAAGTGAAAAATTTGGTGGGTGGGGGTATCCAGCTATATTCTTTTGATAATATATTAAATGTTCACTTGTATGTGATACTTGGTGAGAGATATCCTTGGTGATGCTGGGAACTTGCCATACCTATTTAGGCAATGAATTAGATTCAATTATTGTTCACTATGATTTAGCATGCTTCCTTAATCTTTTGAATGATATTCTTTGGGGAGGATAATAAAAAGTATACATGCTATTATCACCCTATGTATATAAAAAAAATTATTCAGTTAGATAATGATGGTGATTAGGTTGAACATTACTATATTGTGGTTTTTAGGGATTATTTTAGGCTTTTTGGTTACTTTCATGTTTAAATTTTGGTTCTTATAGTTCCCTTTTTGTGGTTTTTTCATTTTTATGATATTATATTCATGTACTTGGAATATTTTTCTTTTGTATTGATTAGCATTTTCTAAGTGTTTCAATATTATCTATAGTTTCTCTTATCTTATAGGGTAATGCCTACAATTTTTTTATATGATAAACAGTCAGTGCTTGTCTCCAACCTATAACCTATTAGAGGTAGGCTTTGGTAACCATTATCTCCCTTATCTCATTTCCATCACTATAGGTTTACCTTTGGGAGTGGGGGTCATGAAAGAGTGGTATCAAAGGTTCACGTTGAGGGATTGGATGTAGTTCAGAGGTAGAAATGGGAAAGGACTACATGGGCTGGTAGGGAAATAGTATCAGCAGTGTTTAGTAAGAAATGTAAACAAGGGAGATTGGCTGAGACATAAGGATTTAGGTCCCCCTATTATCTGATGTATTAACCTTTTAGTTTTTTGAACCTACTAAGAGAAGTGATACTGGTTACGAGGAATAGACATAACAAAGAATTATACATCATTCTACTTTTCACCTATGATTTAAATGGGTATACCATGTGATTAGGTTGAACAATAAATAAATAATTAAATTAATAAATCTTAAATTTTCCATATTTTTTGTTTAGGATTCCATAATAGTTTTTTATTTTTTTAGGTATGGCTCAAGGTCAACGTCTTTATCAGGTTTACACTGAATATGTCTAGCAGGATGTGTCACTCGATCACCACAGAGTTGAGTCTGATGAAAATGAAAATTATATGATGACACTCTGAGAGTATCATTTCCATAGATTGTATAAGTATGAGGGATCCATTCTGAACTCCATGATAGAGAACTGGTCAAATGTGGTGGTGATATCCTTTAATTTGATTCATGGTCAGATGAAGCATTGGTTTTCATTAGGGGTGAAAATAATGTTTGGAGTAGTGATGAAGTGGTGTTTCTTACTCCTCTGGGATCATGAGTTGTCTACAGTCTCATGGGATAATATTTGCGACCAACTTTGAGAATATGTTATTTCTTTAAATACAAAGGCATCCAGTCACCATGAGCTGTTTACCCCTCAATAGGAGAGTTCTAGTGTGTAGGATTTCATGATCCATTTCTAATCCATTATCCGTTATTCTTCAAACCTGTTACCATATTAGGGGGATATGAAAAGAAATTTGGTGGAAAATTTCCATCTAGAGCTCCAATTCTAGGTTACCCATTTTATGTTATTAATATACCTTGAGGTGCTGGAGAGATTATAGGTTATTGAGAGGATACTGGACAGAAACATATCAACATGATAGCAGATTTATAATTTTTTATTATGTAGTGTAGCTATGTATTGTGGTTCCTAGTTTCATATAAATAAGAGATGTCAGACAACCAGGGTAGGTCTTATCCCTCATCATCGTTTTTCATTGGGGGTGTCAGCTCTCTGGCCCCGAACAAGGGACCAGATGTATGCTTTTCATGTGTAGGTTAGGGTCATTGATGGAAATAGAGAATGAACTTTATAAGAAGGTATCAATAATTAGGTGTTCCACTTCACATTCCTTTATTGTGGAAATATCATCTACAGAAAAAGTTGTAGGTCGCTCTAGATTTGGATCAATGGAATGGAGATAGGGAAAGAATAGGATGACCCCAATATTATAAGGACCCAACCTTATTACATACATAATCTTGAATTTAGTCAATAAAACAATTCATTTTCCATTGAATATCTTTTCATGTTTATATCTTTAGATAATTGGGACAATTCATTCATAACATTACACATTATTAAAGAGTGGATACCATAAAAATAGTTTCCATTTTTTTCAAAATATAAAACATTAAAACTTAAACCTGACTCCTTGAAAATTATTCAACATTTAACATGGATTACTTCATTGTCTTACACATCCATTAACCTGTGAAAATCATTTAAAAACTTGGGATGAGCAAAAAATCTCAGTAAGGTATGGAAAAGAAGGAAAGAGCAGATTAGTCCATGAATACTCATAACGTATGAAAGCATTTTCAAAGGACATGCTTGTCACCCAAATATACTTAATTTGTGTAACATGAGATTTATACAAGATCCAAAAAAACATGAGAACATAAATATAATCATAAAGTTATCTTAGGGCATTACTTACATAATCTTGTAACCCTCTCTGCTACCTTATAATTTGTAACCCTCATGGCTACCTTACAATTTGTGTAACCATCGTAGTTACACTTGGAGTAACCATATGGACGACCTCAAACTTACACATAACCAATGAATTAGAGGTAAATATAGGTACCACCCTTCATCATAAACAATTCCCATGAACCCAAACATAATCATACAACATGAATAATAGCATAAAAACATTTCTTTTGAACTTTGTAAAACATAACATTAAAAGAGGATTTTAAAAGAAAAGATCATTACAAATATCATACAATTGAATAAAGACTTAATAGAGGGGATGGAATATGTATATACACTGAAATTAGACATAATTCAAAATAATATAATAAAAATACATCACACAATCAATTTTAATACCACATAAATAATGAAGTAGATGGTTCACCCAAAGAATGGAAATCAGGTCAAGAATTCCCTTACCTCAGGTCTGTCTTACTTAAAAATTGTTTAAAATTCTTGTATAATGGTTAAAATATTGTTATTAGTATTTTAAAAAAATAATGTTTATAACATCTTATATTATCATTTCATAACATCATTTCACCCTTTAATTGTTATTATTTTACTCCTTGCACTGTTTTTGGGTGAGTTCTTTACATGATTTCCATGATTGGTTCATGGTGGATGTTCTTGTCGATTGGAAGTGAAACTAAAGAATTTTAATGGAGTAGTATTTACATATATCCAGTAACATAAATTATACCATTGTTCATTTTTAATTCTTACATGAGGATGATTCATAAGTTAAAACGTTAATGATGTTCGTTTAGATCATTTTAGTGGTTCTTTGATAATAACGACCTTATTTGGTTTTATAAATTAAAACCATGTGTACAAAATAATTCCAGAAACATTTATGAGAAATAATACATATATTATAACCTAGTTGAAACATAAAAATGGTTTCATGAACATACTTTAAGGAATTAATGAAAATTGAATTCACATCCTCCATGATGTCGGTAATTAGACACATCACGGACAATGTTTTTAATTCCTTGAACAAGTGGGGGAAGAGAAGAAGATTGATGATGAATTTACCATTAAAATGAGAAAATAAATAATATACAAGATTCTGGAGCATTCATGCCTCTTTGTTAAGAAGAGGTTAGGAATGAAGAATAAAAGAAAGGAATCTTGAAATGAAATAAAACTTGAGAAATTTCTCATGAAAATTCGGCAGCCTAACGGCGTCTCTTAAAATTTCATAAAAATAGTTTGATGAGAGAAAGGGATATCTCATCACTCTTACATAATATATAAATTAACGGGTGATATATAATGAAATATCCCAATATAAGCCAAAGGAAAAAAGAAGAGAATAACATAAAATGAAAGAAAAGAAAGAAAATAACAGAGGATGTTTACCTCTTGATCTCTTCCCCTTGAGATCCTTCTTAAGGGCTTCGGTTTTGGTCTTTTGGTGATAAAAGTAGATCTAGGACGTGGGTATGATACTTTAGAGTAGTATTGGGAAGAACTTAGTAATGGATCAAGGCTTGAGAGGTGTGGTAAGAGTAGGGGAGTGAGGGTGGTATTTACAGTGGAGGAGAAAGGGTATTTTTCATTATTTTAATTATTATTATAGTATTTTTGCCCAAGATTATGAATATTATTAGTTCATGTGACCTAAAATAGTAATAATGACATGTGAGTTCGAACCAAGTTGCCTTGTATCACTTTTCATGTCATAACTAGTGAATTTTACTGATAATTTGATTATACGATATTTTATCGTATTTCAATATTCATCGAAAATTAAAGAATTTCAGAAAATCCCAAAAATTTACCCTAACCATTTATCGACGTGTAGAATTTAAAAATGAAGTCCATTTTTTGAAAATAATTTTTTGAATATTATTAATTTAATTTCGAAATAAAAGCATACTTATATCAAAAATTAACAATTATAATTCAATAACTACTTCTATATCACGATGAAAAATTAACCAAGATGTAATTATCATAAAGCCTTAATACAATAAAATAATAATAAAATTTACTATTCATTAGGGTCATATTACTATTCATATTACTATTCATAATGGTATGTTACTATTCAGAAAAAAAAAACAAGTTGGTTTCATCGGACTCCAAATAACTTACTGAACACAATTGTAGATGACAGTTTCTTGAAATTCAAAACATAGAAGTGGAAAAATTATGTTTAAAGGCTAGTTATAAATATCTACTTAAAACAAAGTTCCATGCATTTCTATTTTTTTTAGAAAAACATGAGGTGTTACATTATCCCCACCTACTAGAAATTGCATCCTCACAATTTTATTTACATATTAAACAACTGAGGGTACTTTTCCCTCATAGCATTTTCAGACTCCCATGTTGCTTCTTCAACCATGTGGTTTCTCCACAAAACCTTTACCTGGTGGATTACCGTATTGCACAATACATGTTCGCTTCGATCAAGTATCTGAACTGGTTTCTCTTCATAAGGAAGGTTCTCTTCCAGCTGAACTGCTTCTAGGCTCAAGACATGTGATGAATCTAGCACATACTTTCTCAACATCAAAACATGAAAAACATTGTGTACCTGAAACAAACTTGGAGGCAAAGCTACTCGGTATGCAATTTTTCCAACTTTATCCAAGATTTCAAAAGGACCGATGAACCATGGACTTAGCTTTCCTTTCTTACCAAAACGCATCACACTTTTCCAAGGAGAGATTTTAAGGAAAGCATGGTCACATACCTCGAAAGAGAAGACTTTCCTTTTGTTATCTGCATAACTTTTCTTCCAAATCTGAGTTGTCCTCATGTGTTGCTGGATCATACTCACTTTCTCAACCACTTCTTCTACTAATTCTGGCCCCATCAACATTATTTCACTGACTTCATCCCAAAAAGCTAGAGTCTGACACCACATCCCATACAAGGCCTCAAAAGGTGCCATCTAAATACTGGAATGAAAACTATTATTGTAAGAAAACTCAACTAAATAAAGATGTTGATCCCAACTTACATGGTAGTCCATTGAACAAGATTGAAGCATATCTTCCAAAGTCTAATTCCTTCGTTCTGACTGCCCATCTAATTGAGGATGAAAAGTTTTACTGAAATTTAACTCTGTGCCCAAGGACTTCTAAAGTCCCTTACAAAAGTTAGAAGTGAACCTGGGATCCTGGTAGGATACAATGGAAAGAGGAACTCCATGTAACCTGACAATCTCCTTGAGGTACAATCGAGAAATCTGATCCAAATACATTGTATCTCAAATAGAAAGAAAATGTGAAGATTTTGTCAGTCGATCAACAATAACCCAAATCGCATTGTTACCTCAAGAAGTATTTGGTAGTCCCACCACAAAGTCCATGGATACATTCTCCGATTTCCACTCTGGAACTGGAAAAGGCTGAAGCATCCCCTTCGGTAACCGTCGCTCTGCTTTAACCTGTTGACATGTCAAACATCTCATGTTAAAATCAGCAATTTCCCTTTTCATTCCATCCCACCAATAATACTCCCGAAGGTCCCTATACATCTTAGTACTTCTATGATGAACTGAAAATGGAGAACTTTGAGCTTCAAACAAAAAATTTTTCTTCAACTGAGAATCACTAGGCACACACAACCTTTTTCCAAATCTTGAGATACAATCTTTATCAAGGTTAAATTCTGGAAACTTACCCATTTTAACCAATTCAACCTTTTTCTTTAGCTCACGGTATTTCTTCTATGCTCGCTTAATTCTGTCTGACAATGAAGAATACACTGAAACCTAAAACAAAATAGATGTATTCCCTGCACCAACAACTTCTATGGCAAAATTCATCAAATCATTAATCAAGGGATCATGTTCCAAATGTAACATGGTTAATGATGCATGATGTTTCTGCCTCAAGGCATATTCCACTTTGTTTACTTTTCTAGTATGGTAATTGATCTTGAAATCATAATCCTTTTTTAGTTCGAGCCATCTTATCTACCTCATATTTAATTCCTTCTGAGTGAATATATACTTCAAACTTTTATGGTTAGTATATATTTGACATCTGGTTCCGTATAAATGATGTCTCCAAATTTTCAAAGAAAAATCCATTGCTGCAAATTCCAAATAATTTGTGGGATAATTTAGCTCATGACGTTTAAGTTATCTTGAAGCATAGGCAATTAACTAATCATTCTGCATCAAAAAACAACCAAGTACATTCAAATAAGCATCAATGTAGATGACAAACTCACCATTTCAGGAAGGCAAGGCCAAAACTATAGCATTCACCAATCTCTTCTTCTGTTCCTAAAAACAAACATCACATTCTTCTGTCCAAAAAAATTTAACATCTTTCCGTGTTAACTTAGTTATCAGGATAGATAACCGAGCAAAGTTCTTAACAAAACGTCGGTAATAACCTGCTAATCCAAGAAACCTACGAATATCTGTAACATTTTCGGGTCTTGGACATTCATCAACCACTTTTGTTTTGGTAGGATCAACTGTTATTCCATCTTTATTAACAATGTTCCCAAGAAAAGAAATCAGTTGCAACCAAAAATCACACTTTCTGAATTTTCCACATAGTTTATTTTATTTTAAGGTTTGTAAAACAACCCTTATATTTTTTTCATGGTCCTCTTTATTTTTAGAAAATTCTAGAATGTCATCAATAAATACAACCACAAACTTATCCAATAACTCATGAAATACTATATTAATTAGATTCATGAATACATATGGTGCATTATTTAATCCAAACGGGATAATAACAAATTCATAATACCCATACCTAGTACGAAAGGCTTTTTTTGGGATGTCATCCTCCTTCACCTTCAGCTGATGGTATCCGAATCTCAATTCAATCTTGGAAAAGTAATGAGCTCCATGGTTTTGATCAAACAAGTCAACGATATGAGGAAAAGGATACTTGTTTTTAACAGTGATGTTATTCAAAGATCTATAATCAATGAAAAGTCGCATGGAACTATCTTTCTTTTTAACAAACAAAATAGGGGCTCCCCATAGTGAAGTGCTAGGATGAATGAAGCATTTGTCAAGAAAATCCTGCAACTGTTTTTTCAATTCAAGAAGTTCTATTGGAGCCATAAGATATAGGGGTTTTGAAATTGTCTTAGCATCAAGTACTAAGTCAATTGTGAATTCGACTTCCCGATCAGGTATGACACTAGGTAACTCATCAGGAAAAACATCTGGGTATTCATTTACCACTGGCACATCATTAATCTGAATTGTTCCCTTGTTTTCAAAAATATGAGCAAGATAACATTCACTTCCATCTTTTAATAGTTTCTCAGCTTCCTGATATGTTATCAATTGTATGGGTTCTTTCTTATATACAAACATAAACTCTTTCTAAAAACAACTTCTTTAGCTCTACAGTCAATCTTTGTATGATAAACAGAAATCCAGTCCATTCCCAGAATAACATCAATCTCAACTAAGGGTAAAATAATATGTTTTGCAAGTAAAGTCCTTCCACATACCACAATATAAATATTCTTATAATTCCTCTGTGCAATAATATTTCCCCCTGGTGTTTTAACAACATGTTAAGGTCTCATTTGTTGAGGTGATATTTCCAATTTACCAGAAAATTTCTCAGAAATGAAGGAATGTGTAGACCCCATATCAAACAAAACTTTAAAAAAATATGTGCGAAAAAATAAAGTAACTGATACAACTTCATTGGATGTCCTGACATCTACTGACATAGTCTTAAAGGATCTCACTACACCTTTCTTCTTATAGTCTGTCTTCTTTTCATCATTCGGATCTCTCTTTGGGTAGGCATTTTCATAATGACCCATTTCACCACATTTAAAACACTTTACAGTATACTTATCATTATTAGTCTTAGGATCATTTTCATTGCAATCTCATGCCATATGTCCAAACTTACCACATTTAAAACACTTCCTAGTTTTTCTAAGACATTCCCTAGGGTGTTTCTTGCCACACTTTTTACAAACTGGATGTTGATTTTTCTTACCACCATATTTCTTTGGTTGATTCTTACCCATCACTTTCCATCTAGACCTCTTCTTCTCCTTATTTCCAAAATGCACATGATCATCAGAAAACTCAAACTCTACCCTCTCAGCACCTCGGAAAAGTTTCTCATAACTTTTGAATTCACTGGAGGCCAACGCCCTTCGATACCTTGGCTTCAGTCCTGAGTAAAATTGGTTGATTTTTCAATCAAGATCCAGAATAATATTTGGAGCATACCTCTCCAGTCAAGTGAAGTTCGCTTCAAACACGACCACTGAATCTTCATCCTAATGTTTCAATTCAAAAAATTGCTTCTCCATCCTAAGTTGCACCACCTTAAAAAAATATTTTTCAAGGAAAATACTTTTAAATTCATCCCACACTAAGGAATCCAAATACTCTCTACCAATGATATTCCTTTCCATTGACCACTACTGATCAGCTTCCCCTTCAAAATGATAAATGGAAAGACTTTCCTTTTGATTTTCTGAACATCCCATAACATAGAATATCTTTTCAAGGGCTTTGATCCATCCTTCGGCTGCTACTGGTTCAGAAGATCCATTGAATGTAGAAGGTTTTTGTCTCATAAAATGTTCTGATACTGTCATGTTCTATTGTGGTAAATATATTTATTCTCTTGCATGGATTCCACCACAATTTATTGTCTGTGTTAGCTGAGACATTGCTGTCACAAACTGCTCATTTCCAATCCCTATCATTCTGGATTGTAGATCCGGAAGGATTTCATTCTGTCGGTGCCTCTCCCCTTCAAAATCCATGTTCCTTATGCAGACAACCATTCTAAACAAACAGATCTTAGATGAAGAAACATGGTGATCTTTAAATGCTATAACATTTCAAATTAAACATATAGTGAAAATCATTTATGGTATTCTACTAACATCACCATAACCCCTAAATTTATCTAAACCATCCTCTGATACCAACTATAAGGACCTGACCTTATTACATACATAATCGTGAATTTAGTCAAGAAAAAAATCATTTTACATGGAGGATCCTTTCAAGTTTATAGATTTAGATAATTGTTACAATATATTCATAACATTATACATTATTACAGAGTGGATACCATAAAAATGGTTTCCGTTTTTTTCAAAATATAAAACATTAAAACTTAAACATGACTCCTTGACAATTTTTCAACATTTAACATGGATTCCTTCTTTTTCTTACAATTAAATTAACCTGTGAAAATCATTTAAAAATTTTGGATGATCTAAAAAGCCCAGTAAGGGATGGATAAGAATTAAATAGCACATTAGTCCATGAATACTCGTAACCTATGAAACCATTTTCAAAAGACATGCTTGTCACCCATATATACTTACTTTGTGTAACATTAGATTTACACAAGATCCACACAAAACATGAGAACATAAATATAATCATAAAGTTATCTTAGGTAATTACTTACATAATCTTGTAACCCTCTTGGCTACCTTATAATTTGTAACCCTTATGGCTACCTTACAATTTGTGTAACCATCGTAGTTACACTTGGAGTAACCATACGGATGACCTCCAACTTACACATACCCAATGCATTGGATGGAAATATAGGTCCCACCCTTCATCATAAACAATTCCCACAAACCAAAACATAATCATACAACATGAATAATAGTATAAAAACATTCCTTTTGATCTTTGTAAAACATAACTTTAAAAGAGGATTTTAAAAGAAAATCCCATTACAAATATCATACAATTGAAGAGAGACTTAAAAGAGTGGATGGAATATGTATATAAACTGAAATTAGACATAATTAAAAATAATATAATAAAAATTCTTCACACAATCAATTTTAATACCACATAAATAACGAAGTAGATGGTTAACCCAAAGAATGGAAATCGAGTCAAGAATTCCCTTACCTCAGGTCTGTCTTACTTAAAAATTGTTTAAACTTCCTGTATAATGGTTAAAATATTGTTATTAGTATTTTAAAGAAAAAATTTCATGTTTATAACATCTTATATTATCATTTCATAACATCATTTCACCCTTTAATTGTTAGTATTTTACTCCTTGCACTGTTTTTGGGTGAGTTCTTTACATGATTTCCATGATTGGTTCATGGTGGATGTTCTTGTCGATTGGAAGTGAAACTAGAGAACTGTAATGGAGTAGTATTTACATATATCCAGTAACATAAATTATACCATTTATAATTTTTAATTATTACATGAGGATGATTCATAAGTTAAAACATCAATGATGTTCATTTAGATCATTTTAGTGGTTCTTTGATAATAACGACCTCATTTTGTTTTATAAATTAAAACCATGTGTAGAAAAGAATTCCAGAAATATTTATGAGACATAATACATATATTATATCCTGGTTAAAACATAAAAATGGTTTCATGAATATAATTTAAGGAATTAATGCAAATTGAAATCACATCGTCCATGATGTCGGTAATTAGACACATCACGGACAATGTTTTTAATTCCTTGAACAAGTTGGGGAAGAGAAGAAGATTGATGATGAATTTAACATGAACATGAGAACATACAGAATATACATGATTCTGTAGCTTTCATGCCTCTTGGTTAAGAAGAGGTGAGGAAAGAAGAAGAAAATAAAGGAATCTTTAAATGAAATAAAACTTGAGAAATTTCTCATGAAAATTCGGCAGCCTAACGGCGTCTCTTAAAATTTCATAAAAATAGTTTGATGAGAGAAAAGGATATCTCATCACTCTTACATAATATATAAATTATGGGGTGATATGTAATGAAATATCCCAACATAATCCAAAGGAAAAAAGAATAGAATAACATAAAATGAAAGAAAAGAAAGAAAATAACAGAGGATGTTTACCTCTTGATCTCTTCTCCTTGAGATCCTTCTTAAGGGCTTCGGTTTTGGTCTTTTGGTGATAAAAGTAGCTCTAGGACGTGGTTATGATCCTTTGGAGGATTATTGGGCAGAACTTAGTAATGGATCAAGTCTTGAGAGGTGTGGTAAGAATAGGGGAGTGAGGGTGGTATTTATAGTGGAGGAGAGGGGGTATTTTTCATTATTTTAATCATTATTATAATATTTTTGCCCAAGATTATGAATAGTCTTAGTTCATGTGACCTAAAAAAGTAATAATGGCATGTGATTTTGAACCAAGTGGCCTTTTATCACTTATGATGTCATAACTAGTGAATTTTACTGATAATTTTATTATACGATATTTTATCGTATTTCACTATTCATCGAAAATTAACGAATTTCAGAAAAATCCCAAAAATTTACCCTAACCATTTATCGATGTGTAGAATTCAAAAATGAAGTCCATTTTTTGAAAATAATTTTCTAAATATAATTAATTTAATTTATAAATAAAATCATACTTAATTCAAAAATTAACAATTATAATTCAATAACTACTTCTATATCATGATGAAAAATTAACCTAGATGTAATTATCATAAATCATTAATACAATAAAATAATAATAAAATTTACTATTCATTAGGGTCTTATTACTATTCATAATGGTATGTTACTATTCACAAAAAAAACAAGTTGGTTTCATCGGACTCTAAATAACTTACTGAACACAATTGTAGATGACAGTTTCTTGAAATTCAAAACAAGGAAGTGGAAAAATTATGTTTAAAGGCTAGTTATAAATATATACTTAAAACAAAGTTCCATTCTTTTCTATTTATTTTTATAAAAACTTGTGGTGTTACATTATCCCCACCTTCTAGAAATTTCATCCTCACAATTTTATTTACTTATTAAACAACTGAGGGTACTTTTCCCTCATAGCATTTTCAGACTCCCATGTTGCTTCTTCAACCGTGTGGTTTCTCCACAAAACCTTTACCTAGTGGATTACCTTATTCCATAATACATGTTCCCTTTGATCAAGTATCTGAACTGGTTTCTCTTAATAAGAAAGGTTCTCGTCCAGCTGAACTGCTTCAAGGCTCAAGACATGTGATGAATCTGGCACATACTTTCTCAACATCAAAACATGAAAAACATTGTGTACTTGAAACAAACTCGGAGGCAAATCTACTCGGTATGAAATTGTTCCAACTTTATCCAAGATTTCAAAAGGACCGATGAACCATGGACTTAGCTTTCCTTTCTTACCGAAACGCATCACACTTTTCCAAGGAGAGATTTTACGGAAAGCAAAGTCACCTACCTCGAAAGAGAAGTCTTTCCTTTTGTTATCTGCATAACTTTTCTGCCAACTCTGAGTTGTCCTCATGTGCTGCTGGATCATCTTCACTTTCTCAGCCACTTCTTCTACTAATTCTGGCCCCATCAACATTATTTCACTGACTTCATCCCAAAATGCTGGAGTCCGACACCACTGCCCATACAAGGCCTCAGAAGGTGCCATCTAAATACTGGAATGAAAACTATTATTGTAAGAAAAATCAACTAAAGAAATATGTTGATCCCAACTTACATGGTATTCCATTGAACAAGATCAAAGCATATCTTCCAAAGTCTGATTGGTATGTTCTGACTGCCCATCTAATTGAGGATCAAAAGTTGTACTGAAATTTAACTCTGTGCCCAAGGACTTCTGAAGTACCTTACAAAAGTTAGAAGTGAACTTGGAATCCTGGTAAGATACAATGGAAAGAGGAACTCCATGTAACCTGACAAACTCCTTGAGGTACAATCGAGAAATCTGATCCAAAGACATTGTATCTCGAATAGAAAGAAAATGTGCAGATTTTTTCAGCCGATCAACAATAACCCAAATCGCGTTGTTACCTCGAGAAGTATTTGGTAGTCCCACCACAAAGTCCATGGATACATTCTCCCATTTCCACTCTGGAACTGGAAAAGGCTAAAGCATCCCCTTCGGTAAATGTCACTCTGCTTTAACCTGTTGACATGTCAAACATCTCATGGTAAAATCAGCAATATCTCTTTCCATTCCATCCCACCAATAATACTCCCGAAGGTCCCTATACATCTTAGTACTTCCATGATGAACTGAAAATGGAGAACTTAGAGCTTCAAACAAGAAAAATTCTTCAACTGAGAATCACAAGGCACACACAACCTTTTTCCCAATCTTAAGATACAATCTTTATCAAGGTTAAATTCTGGAAACTTACCCATTTTAACCAATTCTACCTTTTTCTGTAGCTCATGGTCTTTCTTCTGCACTCACTTAATTCTGTCTGACAATAAAGACTACATTGAAACCTAAAAAAAACAGATGTATTCCCTGCACCAACAACTTCTATTCCAAAATTCATCAAATCATTAATCAAGGGATCATGTTCCAAATGTAACATGTTTAATGATGCATGATGTTTCTGACTCAAGGAATATCCCACTTTGTTTACTTTTCTAGGATGGTAATTGATCTTGAAATCATAATACTTTATTAGTTCAAGCCATCTTCTCTACCTCGTATTTAATTCCTTCAGAGTGAATATATAATTCAGACTTTTATGGTCAGTATATATTTGACATTTGGTTCCGTATAAATGATGTCTCCAAATTTTCAAAGAAAAATCCACAGCTGCAAATTCCAAATCATGTGTGGGATAATTTATCTCATGAGGTTATAGTTTTCTTTAATCATAGGCAATTACCTAATCATTCTGCATCAAAACATAACCAAGTCCCTTCAAATAAGCATCACTGTAGATGACAAACTAACCATTTCAGGAAGGCAAGACCAAAACTAGAGCATTCACCAATCTCTTCTTTTGTTCCTAAAAACAAACATCACATTCTTCTGTTCAAAAAAAATTTAACGTCTTTCCATGTTAACATAGTTATTGGGCTAGATAACCGAGAAAAATTCTTAACAAAACGTCGATAATAACCTGCTAATCCATGAAAACTACGAATATTTATAACATTTTTGGGTCTTGTCCATTCATCAACCACTTTTGTTTTGGTAGGATCAACTGTTATTCCATCCTTATTTACAATGTTCCCAAGAAACGAAATCTGTTGCAACCAAAAATCACACTTGCTGAATTTTCCATACAGATTCTTTTCTTTATGGTCTGTAAAACAACCCTTAGATTTTTTTCATGCTCCTCTTTATTTTTAGAAAATTCCAGAATGTCATCAATAAATACAACCAAAAACTTATCCAATAACTCATGAAATACTCTATTAATAAGATTCATGAATACATCTGGTGCATTATTTAATCCAAACGGCAAAATAAAAAATTCATAATGCTCATATCTAGTACGAAAGGCTTTTTTTGGGATGTCATCCTCCTTCACCTTCAACTAATGGTATCTGAATATCAATTTAATCTTTGAAAAGTACTGAGCTCCATGGTTTTCATCAAACAAGTCATCGATATGAGGAAAAGGATACTTGTTTTTAACAGTGATGTTATTCAAAGATCTATAATCAATGCAAAGTCGCATGGAACCATCTTTCTTTTTAACAAACAAAATAGGGGCTCCCTATAGTGAAGTGCTAGGACGAATGAAGCCTATTTCAAGAAAATCCTACAACTATTTTTTCAATTCAAGAAGTTCTATTGGATCCATAAGATATGGGGGTTTTGAAATTATATTATCATCAAGAAATAAGTCGATTGTGAATCCGACTTCCCGATCAGGTATGACACTAGGTAACTCATCAGGAAAAACATCTAGGTATTCATTTACCACCATCACATCATTAATCTTAATAGTTCCCTTGTTTTCAACAATATGAGCAAGATAACATTCATTTCCATCTTTCAATAGTTTCTCAGCTTCCTGATATGTTATCAGTTGTATGGGTTCTTTCTTGTATACAAACATAAACACTTTCTAAAAAAAACTTCATTAGCTCTAAATTCAATCTTTGCATGATAAACAGAAAGCCAATCCATTCCCAGAATAACATCAAACTCAACTAAGGGTAAAACAATATGTTTTACAGGTAAAGTACCTCCACATACCACAATATAAATATTCTTATAATTCCTATGTGTAATAATATTTCCCCTTGGTGTTTTATCAACAAGTTCAGGTCTCATTTGTTGAGGTGATATTTCCAATTTACCAGAGAATTTCTTAGAGATGATGGAATGTGTAGACCCCATATCAAACAAAAATTTAGAAAAATATGTGTGAACAAATAAAGTACCTGATACAACTTCATTGGATGGCCTGACATCTGCTAACGTAGTCCTAAAGGATCTCACTACACCTTTCCTCTTGTAGTCTGGCTTCTTTTCATCATTCAAATCTCTCTTTCGGTAGGCATTTTCATAATGACCCATTTCAACACATTTAAAACACTTTACAGTATGTTTATCATGATTAGTCTTAGGATCATTTTCATTGCAATCTCAGACCATATGTCCAAACATACCAAATTTAAAACACTTCCCGGTTTTGCTAAGACATTCCCCAGGGTGTTTCTTGCCACACTTTTTACAAATTGGAAGTTTGATTTTCTTACCATAATATTTATTTGGTTGATTCTTACCCATCACTTTTCATTTAGACCTCTTCTTCTCCTTATTTCCAAAATTCACATGATCATCAGAAAACTCAATCTCTACCCTCTGAGCACATCGGAAAAGTATCTCATAACTTTTGAATTCACGGGAGGCCAACACCCTTTGATACCTTGGCTTCAGTCCTGAGTAAAAGTGGTTGATTTTTTTATCAAGATCCAGAATAAGATTTGGAGCATACCTCTCCAGTCATGTGAAGTTCGCTTCAAACATGACCACTGAATCTTCCTCCTTATGTTTCAATTCAAAGAATTGCTTCTCCATCCTAAGTCGCACCACCTTAGGAAAATATTTCTCATGGAAAATAGTTTTAAATTCATCCCACACTAAGGCATAAAAATCCTCCTTACCAATGATATTCCTTACTATTGACCACTACTGATCAGTTTCCCTTTCAAAACGATAAATGGAAAGACTTGCCTTTTGATTGTCTGAACATCCCATAACATCAAATATCTTTTCAAGGGCTTTGATCCATCCTTCAGCTGCTACTGGGTCAGAAGATCCATTGAAAGCGGGAGGGTTTTGTCTCATAAAATGTTCTTCTATTGTCATGTTCTATTGTGGTAACTATATTTATTCTCTTGCATGGATTCCACCACCATTTATTGCCTGAATTAGCTGAGACATTACTGTCACAAACTGCTCAGTTCCAATCCATATCATTTTGGACTGTAGATCTGGAAGGATGTCATTCTGTCGGTGCCTCTCCCCTTCAGCATCTATGTTCCTTCTGCAGACAACCATTCTGAACAAACATGTCTTAGATGAAGAAACATGTCAATCTTTAAATGATATAACATTTCAAATTTAACATAGAGTGAAAGTCATTTATGGTATTCTACTAACATCACCCTAACCCCTAAATTTATCTAAACTATCCTCTGATACCAACTATAAGGACCTGACCTTATTACAAACATAATCTTGAATTTAGTCAAGAAAAAAATTCCTTTTACATAGAGGATCCTTTCAAGTTTAGAGCTTTAGATAATTGGTTCAATAGATTCATAACATTACACATTATTACAGAGTGGATACCATAAAAATAGTTTCCATTTTTTTCAAAATATAAAACATTAAAACTTAATCATGACTCCTTGACAATTTTTCAACATTTAACATGGCTTCCTTCTTTGTCTTACAAATCCATTAACTTGTGAAAATCATTTAGAAATTTTGGATGATCTAAAAAGCTCAGTAAGGGATGGAAAATAAGTAAAGAGCACATTAGTCTATGAATACTCTTAACCTATGAAAGCATTTTCAAAAGACATGCTTGTCACCCATATATACTTACTTTGTGTAACATGAGATTTACAAAAGATCCACACATAACATGAGAACATAAATATAATCATAAAGGTATCTTAGGGAATTTCTTACATAATATTATAACCCTTTTAACAACCTTATAATTTATAACCCTCACGGCTACCTTACAATTTTTGTAACCATCATAGTTACACTTGGAGTAACCATATGGCCGACCTCCAACTTACACATACCCAATGCATTGGACGGAAATATAGGTCCCTCCCTTCACTATAAACAATTCCCACAAACCAAAACATAATCATACAACATGAATAATAGTATAAAAACATTCCTTTTGAACTTTTTAAAACATAACTTTAAAAGAGGATTTTAAAAGAAAATCCCATTAAAAATATCATACTATTGAAGAGAGACTTAAAAGAGTGGATATACTATGTATATACACTGCAATTGGACATAATTAAACATAATATAAGCAAAAACCATCACATAATCAATTTTAATATCACATAAATATTGAAGTAGATGGTTAACCCAAATAATGGAAATCGAGTCAATAATACCCTTACCGCAGGTTTTTCTTACTTAAAAATTATTTAAAATTACAATATAGTGGTTAAAATAGTGTTATTATTATTTTACAGAAACATTTTCATGTTTATAACATCTTATATTTTTTTTTCATAACATCATTTCACCCTTTAATTGTTAGTATTTTTCTCCTTACACTGTTTTTGGGTGAGTTCTTTAAATGATTTCCATGATTGGTTCATGGTGGATGTTCTTGTTGATTGGAAGTGAAACTCAATAATTGGAATGGAGTAGTATTTACATATATATAGTAACATAAATTATACCATTTATCATTTTGAATTCTTACATGAGGATGATTCATAAGTTAAAACATTAATAATGTTTTTTTATCATTTTAGTGGTTCTTTGATAATAATGACCTCATTTTGTTTTATAAATTAAAACCATGTGTAAAAAAGAATTACAGAACAATTGATGAGACATAATAAATATATTATAACCTAGTTCAACCATAAAAATGGTTTCATGACCACACCTGAAGTAATTAATGCAAATTGAAATCACATCGTCCACGATGTCGGTAATTTGACACATCACGGACAATGTTTTTAATTCCTTGAACAAGTAGAGGAAGAGAAGAAGATTGATGATGAATTTACCATGAACATGAGAAAATCCAGAATATAAAAGATTCTGGATCTTTCATTCCTCTTGGTTAAGAGTAGGTGAGGAAAGAAGAAGAAAATAAAGGAATCTTGAAATAAAAGAAAACCTGAGAAATGTCTCACGAAAATTCGGCAGCCTAACGACGTCTCTTAAAATTTCATAAAAATAGTTTGGTGAGAGAAAGGGATATCACATAAATCTTAAATAATATGGACCGTAAGGGGGGATATGGAATGAAATATCCCAACATAATCCAAAGTAAAAGGAAGAGAATAACATAAAATGAAAGAAAATAAAGAAAATAAAAGAGGATGTTTACCTCTTGATCTCTTCTCCTTGAGATCCTTCATAAGGGCTTCGGTTTTGGTCTTTTGTTGAGACCAGCAGCTCTAGGAAGTGGGTAAGATCCTAGGGAAGAGTATTGGTCAGAAAATAGGAATAGCTCAAGGCTTTATAGGTGTGGGGAGAAGAGGGGCATGAGGGTGGTATTTATAGTGGAGGAGAGCGGTATTTTTCATTATTTTAATCATTATTATAATATTTTTTCCCAAGATTATGAATAGTCTTAGTTTATGTGACCTCAAATAGTTATAATAGAATACGAGTTCGAACCAAGTGTCCTTGCATCACTTATAATGTCATAAATAGTGAATTTTACTGATAATTGGATTATACGGTATTTATCGTATTTCACTATTCATCAAAAATTAAAGAATTTTAGAAAAATCCCAAAATTTTACCCTAAAAATTTATCGACGTGTAGAATTCAAAAATGAAGTCCATTTCTCAAAAATAATTTTCTAAATATTATTAATTTAATTTTTAAATAAAATCATACTTAATTCAAAAATTAACAATTCTAATTCTCTAACTACTTCTATATCACGATGAAAAATTAACCAAGATGTTATTATCTTAAAGGCTTAAGAAAATAAAATAATAATAAAATTTTCTCTTCATTAGGGTCATATTAATATTCATATTACTATTCATAAGGCTATGTTACTATTCACAAAAAACAAGTTGGTTTCATCGAACTCCAAATAACTTACTGAACACAATTTTAGATGACAGTTTCTTGAAATTCAAAACATAGAAGTGGAAATATTATGTTTAAAGTCTAGTTATAAATATCTACTTAAAACAAAGTTCCATGAATTTATATTTATTTTTAGAAAAACTTAGGGTGTTACAAATATTCTCCCTATCCTTAGAGAGCAGTGCACAAACATGATGTTGGTTGACATCAGGGTCATGGAGGTTGTGGAACAAGTTGTGGTCCACTTCATTCTTTGGAGTTGTCAGTTCCATGCGATCCAAACATTGTTTGAGGTACTATTTTCTTATTTACTACTTGGGATCATGTTTTTTCTGACTTGGGAGAAATTAACTCCTTCATATCATCTTACCTAGTTTGTGCTTTAGGATTTGAGGTGGAGAGACCTCCAGTTCACTTGGTGTTGCCTATTCTAGTTTGAGGTCTACCTTATCGGTATGAATTTTATAAAGAATGTGAGTTGGTTTTGAAAAAGAAATGCTATTGGGGAGACTTAATAGGTTTGTAGATATAGCCACAATACATCATTCTCGGCATGGACAGGCTATATTTGGTGTAGGATATTGTGGATTTCTCATAGAGTTAGATTGTATTCTATAATATTAATTGTAACACCCCATGAATTTACAAATAGATTTAATATAGAACTCATGAAACACGGATTCTCTAAAAACAACTTTGATATAACCTAGCCAAATAAACATAATTTTTTCACCTCTTTGATTTGAATTTCAAAAAACTGACATACACGGTTGTGTTCAATAAGATATTTAAATTTTGATAAGACAAACTTATTTTCTGTGAATAGTAACATAACCTTATGAATAGTAACATACCTATATGAATAGTAATGAATAGTAATGAATAGTAAATCAAAAAAATAGAAACTTCACCAATGAATGTATAAATACAATTTGAACATCTTAAAAGTGAAAAAATGATCATAGCATAAGTATTGTTATTTTTTCATGCCATAAATTTTTCAATTACAATCTTATGCTTAAATTTAATAATTTAAAATGGAAATTTATTTTCATAAAATTTGTTCATAAATTTTTACTTTATTCTCTTATTTTTATAAGATAATTTTATGGGACCCTGATTGATTCCTCATTGTGTTATAAAATGAGTTATAGTTTTAATTTTGTTTTTTTCGAATAAATTGTGATTTTATATAAAAAATAAATTAAAATTATTTAGAAAATTATTTTCAAAAAAAGGAGTTCATTTTTGAATTCTACACATCTAAAATTGGTTAGGGTGAATTTTTGGTATTTTTCTCAAATTCGTAAATATTTTATGAATAGTGAAATATGGTAAAATACCGTATATTCAAATTATTAGTTAAATACACTATTTATGGCATCATAAGTGATTTAATCCCACTTGGTTAAAACTCACATGCCCTTATTACTATTTTGGGTCTCATGAATTAATATTATTCATAGTCTTGAGCAAAAATATTATAATAATGATTAAAATAATGTAAAATACCTCCTCTCCTCCACTATAAAAACCCCCATCACTCCCTCTTCTCTTCCCTCATCTAAGACTTAAATCTCCTAAAATATCTGCCCAAATACCCTTACCTAGTCACTCCCCACATCCAATAATCTCTTGTTCTTTCCAAAATACCAAAACCCCTTCCCTTAAGGTGGTTCTCAAGGAGGTTATTTCAAGAGGTAAATCACCCATCTTTTTTATTTAGTTTCATTTGAATTTATCTTCTTTTGGTATCCTCTCATCACCTCATCTTTCTAAATGACCATTATAATTCTAGTATCACTTATATGTTGTAATTATATCATGTGAATGGAAGAACCATCATCAATATTCTTACTATCTCCCTTTTATTTTATAAACGAAATCAACATCAATGAGGTTCCAATTTATAACCTTTGTGGACGACGAAGTTTCATTCTTCAATTTATCCTTCTTTACTGGTCATGAAACCATTTTTATGGTTGAACCAGACTATTATATATGTATTATAACATAATTAATATTCAGTAAGTAGTATACATACATATTATTAAATCATATTACCAAACTAATTCCTAATAATAAAAATACCACTAAAATAATATAACTGACTGTCATTAATAATTCATCTAATGATTCATCCTATTTCCATGTAACCAAAATCTATAAATGGATAAAATCACTTCTGTATGATCCTAAATAATATTTAATTTCAATTATAGAGATTTAAATCCATTCCACATGAACTCCATTACTTAAAAACAAGTGAACTGTTTATGAACATCAAGAAAACGAACACTCTGGAACAACGAAATTCAATATAATAACTTATCAATAAAGACATAAATGAACTAAAAGTAATTGTGATAAACTAAAATCATGTCTAATATTTTCTGAAATAAGTTATTAATAATTATAATCTCATATTCCAGGACCTTAAGTTCATGAGCGGAACACATTCGGACTTAAGGTATGGGTTTCTTCATCTCACTTCCATTTTTTGTGTGATTTTCTGTATTCACTTCTATACTTGTTTATGGTGTGTTTCTACTGATCACTGATGTAACACATCATGAATATATTTATTTTCATGGTATTAAATTTATCATTTAAATATTATTAATTTTGGGGCATACGAATCGATTGATTACAAAGTGGTAAGGGATTTTTACCCGAACCTCCATTTTCATTCAGGTTACTCTTATTCTCTACTTACCTCAATTAAATTATTATTTATTCTTATTTAATCCGCATAAATTATTTTTTAATATCCTATAAATGTTTAAAATCCATATTACTTCTTTATTTTTTGGTGATTTACATGTTTTAAAAGGACCATTCAAAAAAATTATCCTGTTAAACAAAGTCGATTCAAGGGATATTTCCAAATTCTTACCCGTGTTCATGTGTACACAAGAATATGTTTTAAGAAACCATTATTTTTATAAAAACACTCATTTTATCAAGAAAAATTATCTTGTATCATTTTTGGATTTATGATAATAAATGTTCCTTTCCTCTTTAAAATTCTCTTTAATATTTTCCTTAAAATTCACTGAAATGGTTTAATTCTAAATATTCTTAAGAACCTTGTTTACGTGATTTCACTTTAGAAGGACATAATTTATGCCTAAAATATAATTTAAATTTCATTCCCTTTTTACTTTCTGGGATATACATGTTTACAATCTGATTTCATGGAAAATATAAATGATTTTCCAAAAGAACTCTTCTTTCAAAAGTAAAAAATCATTTTTCTCCTCTCATGTTAACTTTTATGAAGTATATGCCTTGTTCACCACTTATTACATGCATGTGGTGTATGTAATTACCTTTGGTATCTTATATAAATAGTATACTTATTCACATGATATTATAAGGGATTATGATTTGAATGTTTCAAGGTGGTATTGGACACTTTGGAATGTTTAAGAATTATTTCCTTCGGAATTTTTCAATGGTCTTATTTAAAAGTATCTTTTTCTAAGAAAACATCCCTTATTGAATATTTTACTTCATTGAGATTTATCTTTTATGTTATCATATACTATATTTAATTTAATGTTTTATGATTAGTTTGACTGTGAATGTGATATGTTAAAACCATTCACTAATTTACTCTGAATGGATAGTGTTTATGATTAATGTTCTAAGAAAGTTATTTACATTTCATGTGTTAGTTTCAATATGAATGTGTATATTGTTTATATTTATCTCCATTTATATTAGGAATTCATTTGACTTAGTAAGTGTTGGTTGGGGCCCTCTATAGCGCCTCGATACATCGGTAGGTCTCATGAGACAAATAGACGTGGAATTGGCTATGGCCTTTCCCAATTTGATATATGGTTTTGGCTGAGGCCTTAATAATTTTTAGAAATATTGGACGAGGCCTTAAATAAATGTTTCCAAATGTTCAGAATATGAATTTACCTCATTATAAAGCTATTAATTGAATGTTCATGTGGTTATTTGACTAGTATAATACCCATGGTTATGTTTTATTATGGAATTATTTACTCAGCTCATATTCCCGCAATAATGTGTTCAAGTATATTATTTTTAAAGTCATGTGTTTTTAATTATTCACCAGTCTTAATTTTTATGTTATGATATCTTTCATTTTATTTCTTACCCTTACTGAGTTTTTGATCTCACCCCTTTCTTATATTTCATTTTCTGAGTACATTAAGAAGTTTTCTTATGATTGACCTTCAAGGATAATCTTAGAGTGGTGGATGTTTTGAATAAAATATATTTGTTGTTTTTATTTTCTTTTTGTAATGTTAAACTTGTGTATGTATTTGGTTTTCCAAAACTACTAAGCTACTTAGTCCTTTAGGATTTTATTCCTTGTAATCATACCATTATATTAAACTAATTTATCAGCTCCAGGCTTATGGTTCAGGGCATTACAGTTGGTATCAAAGGAATTTTAGTAGCAAACTTATAAACTATATTAGAAAATGTATATTAGGGAACAAATCCCTAAGGTAGTATTTGAGGACAAACATACAAGAATGTCCTAGTATCTTGTAAAGCAATAGATTGTGTGTATCTTTCTAGAAAATACATCCTTGTTTAGATACAAACAGGTAGAGGTGGCTCTGGCACAGATGTACCTAGGAGTGAAAACTCCGACAAGGAGTTTCGGGCTTGACCCAGGGTATCCTAGTACATGACAATGGTCCTTTATTCACTCGTGGTATTGACACTCCTAGGGTATATTCTTTGAATAATTTACATTTTCTTTGCAAAAAATTATGAAGGATTTATTCCCCCAATGTAACAAAAGAATATCGTTTTAGGATTTATGATGCATAAATTTATGCTATGTCTTATACCATGTTTAGAGCCTTAGAGAGTTCATAATGTTATGAGCTAACATATAATATGGAATTGATTATAAATGGAACATGGCAGAATGAATGATAACTTAACCACTGCATGAGATGTGAAGAGTAAGAAGGATCATATCTTAGATGGTATTAATCCATCATTTGAAAGGAAGATTGTGTCCCAAGTTTCCTCATCATATGAAGAAATGGTATCATGTGTTGAAAAGGTGTGTAAAGACTTCTCTGAGTTTTATGGATTTGAAGTGAAGCAAAAGAAGAAGTGGATGGCATGGAAAACATGGATAAAGGGAACAAGGGAAAGATGTATTTTCCCACATGTGATAATTGTGGAAGGAACCACCTTGGTATGTGCTTGAGATAAAAAGGATTTTTCTTCAATTGTGGAGAAAAAGGCCACCATGATCATAATTGCATGACAAGGAAAGAATTTTCCTATATTCAATGCTTCAACTACAAGGAGATGGGACACTATGTGAATCAATGCCCTAATCATTTAAGTAATATACCCCAAATAATGATTTTGGATAATGATCAAGTTACGATTCTACCGCATATGAAATAGAACGATTAATATGCCTAGTCAAGAATCATTCCATTTGAATATTTTTTCAGTAATGTACTAGTTGTATGAATAATTAGATATATAAGGATGGTACTACAGTACTCTTTCATTAAGGATTTTTTATCGTATGATGAATGGTACAAAGGAAAAGTGATTCCGAAGAAAGTTAAACTTTTTATTAAAAAAATATGATTGAGGGAAAGACAACCCTTAAAATATATATCTGTTGTTGAGATAATGATGATGAAATGATTGATTCAGATAAATATTGACTACCTTGGAACTAATTTTTTACTTGTCGAGAAGTGTTCTATGCTATCATCGATGGATTTTACAGCACTTTTGGATTTATGGAATATATCTAATAACATGTATCTTACTTAAGGAATATTGAAAAATGCATGTTTCCAATATGGTTTTTACATTAATTCAAGTTATTACAATATTTCAAGAGGATACATGATGAATTTATTAACTTGATTAGATTTTTAATTTTAGAGATGCTTCTTTTTGATTAAGGGTTAATGATAAGTTCATTATGGAAATTTAGAGACCTTCATTATAATGTGTTGAATCATTATATTTTGGATTTTTTTAAACCATTTACAAAATGGTTTAAGTTGATCATTGTATGGGGTTTTAGAGTTTAATGTCACTACATAATGGTTTGATTATTCTTCCTTGACCATGTTTTACAATTAGAATACATTGTTATTTACTAACCGATTCTTTTCCATTTCCCCTTATTAATTGGATATTTTAACCATATTCTTGATGTGGGTTTCCCATCAAGAAATTTTCAAGTATCCACCATTAACTTTTGAAGTTCAATTTCAAATTTCGAGGAAAACAATTTGTAAGGAGGGGATAATGTAACACCCCAAGAATTTACAAATAGATTTAATATAGAATTCATGAAACATTGAGTCTATAAAAAACAAAACATTGTTATAACCTATCCATGTAAACATAAATTTTCCACCTCTCTGATTTGAATTTCAAAAAACTGACAAACATGGTTGTGTTCAGTAAGATATTTAGAGTCTGATAAGACAAACGTAATTTTTGGTGAATAGTTACATAACCTTATGAATAGTAACATACCCTTATGAATAGTAATTAATATTAAATCATCAAAAAAATAGAAACTTCACCATTGAATGTATAAATACAATTTGTACATCTTAAAAGTGAAAAACAATCATAATATAAGTATTGGTATTTTTGCATGTCATAAATATTTTAATTACAATTTTATAATTAAATTTAATAATTTAAAATGGAAATTAATTTTCAAAAAATGTATTCACAAGTTTTTACTTTATTTTAATATGTTTATAAGATAATTTTATGGTACGTTGATTAATTCCTCATTGTGTTATGAAATGAGTTATAGTTATAATGTTGTTTTTTCGAATAAATTATAATTTTATTTAAAAATTAAATTTAAAAATAATTAAAAAATTATTTTCAAAAAAAGGAGTTCATTTTTTAATTCTACACATTAAAAAATGGTTAGGGTGATTTTTGGGGATTTTTCTGAAATTCATGATTTTTTTATGAATAGTGAAATACGGTAAAATATCATATATTCAAATTATCAGTTCAATAAACTATTTATGACATCATAAATTATGTAATCCCACTTTATTTTAACTCACATTCCATTATTACTGTTTTGGGTCACATTAATTAAGACTATTCATAGTCCTGAGAAAACAATTTATAATAATGATTAAAATAATGTAAAATACCTCTTCTCCTCCACTATAAAAACTCATCATCACTTCCTCTTCTCTTCACTCCTATAAGACTTGAATCACCACAAATATCTTCCCAAATACCCTTCCCTAGTCACTCCCCACATCCAATAATTTCTTGTTCTTTCCAAAATACCAAAACCCCTTCCCTTAAGGTGGTTCTCAAGGAGGTTATTTCAAGATGTAAAGCACCCTTCTTTTTTATTTAGTTTCATTTCAATTTATCTTCTTTTGTTATCCTCTCCTCACCTCCTTCGTCCAAATGACCCTAAAAATTCTAGTATCACCTATATAATGTAATTATATCATGTTAATGGAAGAACCATCATCAATATTATTACTCTCTCCCTTTTATTTTATAAACGAAATCAATATCCCTAAGGTTCCAATGTATAACCTTCATGGACGAAGAAGTTTCATTCTTAAATTTATCCTTCATTACTGGTAATGAATCAATTTTTATGGTTTAACCAGACTATAATATATTTATTATAACCTAATTAATATTCATAACTTACATATTATTAAATCATATGACCAAACTAGTTCCTAATAATGAAAATACAATAAAATAATCTAAGTGAATGTCATTAATAGTTCATCTAATGATTCATCCAATTTCCATGTAACGAAATGCTATAAATGAACATTAACACTTTTTTATGTTTCTAAATAATATTTAATTTCAATTTTGGAGATTTACATACATTCCACATGTACTCCATTACTTAAAAACAAGTGAACTGTTTATGAACATCAAGAAAACAAACACTCCGGAACGACAGAATTCAATGTAATAACTTATCAATAAAGACATAAATAAATTAAAATGGATTGGGATAAACTAAAATCATGTCTAATATGTTCTTAAATAAGTTATTAATAATTATAATTTCATATTACATGACCTTAAGTTCAAGATAAGAACACATTCAGACTTAAGGTAAGGGTTTCTTCATATCACTTCCATTTTTGTGAGATTTTCTGTATTCACTACTAATACTTGTGTATGGTGGATGTATACTTTCCATTGATGTAAAATATCAGGAATATATTTATTTTCAGGTTATTCAATGTATCCTTTTAATATTATTAATTTTGGGTCATACAAATCGATTGATTACAAAGTGGTAAGGGATTTTTACCCAAACTTCCGTTTTCATTCAGGTTACTCTTATTCTATACTTAACTCGATTAAATTCTTATTTATTCTTATGTACTCCACATAAATTCTATTTTAATTTCCTATAAATTTTTACCATCCATAATCCTTCTTTATTTTTTGTGGATTTACATGTTTTAAAAGGATCATTCAAAAAAATTATCTCGTTAAACAAACTCGATTTGAGGGATATTTCCATATTCTTACCCATTTTCAAGTGTACACCATAATATATATTCAACAACAATTATTTTTATAAAAACACTAATTTTTTCATGAAAAATAATCTTTTATCATTTCTGGATTTATGATAACAAACGTTCCTTTCCTGTTTAAAATTATCTTTAATATTTTCCTTAAAATGCTCTAAAATGGTTTAATTCTAAAAATTCTTAAGAACTCTGTTTACATGATTTCACTTCAGTGGGACATAATTTATGACTCAAATATAATTTCAATGTCCTTACCTCTTATTTTTTTAGATATACATGTTTACAATCAAGTTTCATGGAAACTACAAATTATTTTCCAAAATAACTCTTCTTTCAAAAGTAAAAATTATTTTTCATGTCTCGTGTTAACTTTTATAAAGTATATGCCTTGTTCACCCATTATTCCATGAATGTGGTGTATGTAATTTCCTTTGTTATATCATATAAAGAGTCTCCTTATTATCCTAATACTATAATGGATTATGATTTGAATTTTTCAAGGTGGTATGGGACACTTTGGAGTGTTTAAGGATTGTTTCCTTAGTAATTTTTCAATGGTCTCATTTAAAAGTATCTTCATATAAGACAACATCACTTATTGAATCTTTTACTTCATTGAGATTTATCTCCTATTATATCATCTACCATATTTAATTTAATGGTTTATGATTAGTTTGACTGTGGATGTGTTATCTTAAAACCATCCACCAATTTACTCTGAATGGTTAGTATTTATGCTTAATGTTTGTGGAAAGTTATTTTTATTTCATATGGTAGTTTTAATATGAATTTGTATATTGTTTATATTTATCCTCATTAATATGAGGAATGCATTGGAATTAGTAAGTTTCCGGTGGGGCCCACTATATCCCCTCGATGCATCGTTAGGTCTCATGAGACAAATAGACATGGAATTGGCCAAGGCCTTTCCCAATTCGATATATAGTTTTGGCCGAGTCCTTAATCATTTTTAGACGTCTTGGTCGAGGCCTTGAAAAAATGTTTCAGAATTTATAGCATATTCATTTCCCTCATTATGAAGCTAGTAATTGAAAGTTCATATGTTTATTCGACTAGTATAATACCCATGGTTATGTTTTATTATCAAATTTTTTACTCAGCTCATAATCCTTCAATAATTTGTTCAAGTTTATTATTTGTAAAGGCATGTGTTTTCAATTATTCACCATGCATAATTTTTAAGTTATGATATCTTCTGTTTTATTGTTTACCCTTATTGAGTGTTTGAGCTCACCCCTTTATTATGTTTCATTTTCTCAGGACATGAAGATGTTTTATTATGATTGACCTACAAGGACAATCTTAGAGTGGTGGATGTTTTGAATAAAAAATATATTTTGTTTTTCTTTTCATGTTTTAATGTTCAACATATGTATGTATTTGGTTTTCCAAAACGTCTAAACTACTCTATCCTTCAAGGTTTGATTCCTTGTAATCATGCCAATGTTTTAAACTAATGCATCAGCTCCAGGCTTCTGGGGTCGTGGCATCACATTAATAGAGAACCTACAGTGTGTTTTGGTGTGTGATACCCTTGTATTGGTCAGAGACATGTTACTTTATTAAATTCCTCAATGTATTAGACAATGATAAGTTCATCAGAGGCTCTTCAATTGGTGTTTCCAAGGGTTTTGGAAGAGTTCCTTGATACATTTCCTAAGGAGGTGGTAGTATTACCCCCTCTATGAGGGATTGAGTTTGGGATAGAGCTATAGTTAGGTGCTTCTCTAATCCTAATGTCCCTATATAGAATTTTTTTTCTTTTGAGTTTCATGATCTATGGGTATATATCAATGATCATTTTCTCAAGGATTTGTTTCGATTATCATGTAACCTTGGGGTCCTCTGTTTATGTTTATGAATAATGAAGATGGTATTATACATCTTTATATCAATTATTGTTGCTTAAACTTGGTCACACTAAAGAACTATTATCCTCTTCTATGTATTGATTATTTATTTGATCATATTAGAGGAACTGGTTGGTTCTCAAAGATCAATCCACAATCATCATATCATTAGATGTGGGTAAAAGATGAGGATATTTCAAAGACTTCTTTCTAATGTCTTTATGGGAATTATGAGTTCATTGTGATATTGTTCAGTGTGATAAACTCTCTAGAAGTTTTCGTGTGTCTAATTAATTTAGTGTTCTGAGAATTTCTGGATTTTTTAACGATGATTTTTATCGATGTCATCCTTGTGTACTCTGCATCTAAGGGGGAGCACATTGAGCATTTGAATGCCATTTTGGGAGTTCTTTTTCCAAAATAACTATTCATGAAGCTTTCAAAGTGTGATTTATTGTATTTTGAAGTTAATTTAATGGGTGATGTCATATCCTAGCATGGATTGGCTATGGATCCTTAAAATATTAATGTTTTCATCTATTGGTAAGCTACTAAGGAAGTTATAAAGGTGTGCAGTTTTCTTGGTCTTACAGGCTATTATAAGAGGTTTTTAGATTATTTCTCTCATTTTTGGAATCCTATGACAACCTTGAATAGAAAATATCATATTTTCTTATAGACTGGAAAAGTTTAGATAGCATTCAAGTACCTAAAATAGAATTTGTTCAGTGATGTGATTTTCATTTTCCCAAAGAGGGAGTTTAATTTAAGGGTTTCTATAATTCTTATCATCTTGTTTTTTGATGTTTTCTAATTTATTAGTGGTCAATTTTTCCATATTTTTCTTGGAAATTATGTATCCATGAGAATAACTATTCTACCCATGATCTTGAGTTGGTAGTAGTTATGTTATCCTTGAAAATGTGGCAATATTACCTCATTAGAAAAAAATTTGTGGTTTTTATCAATTAAAAGAGTCTGAGGTATGTCTTATACTTGCATGAACTAAACATGAAAAAATTATAGTGGATGTAATTATTGTAGGATTCTGACTTAGATATTTTCTATACACCATGACAGCATAATTTTGTAGCTGATACGCTAATTAGGAAGTCACATAGTGATTCCATGCATGAATCAGGGGATTCATGGAGTGTAGTGTAAGAGATATCAGTAGTGCATATTGATATGGGATAGGTTGGGTTATAGGATGACATTTTAGGTGATAGTGTAGTAATATTTGGTTTAGTTGGTATAGGATTATCCATTAGGGTATTCTAAGGTGGTATAGAGATCAATTTGTCTTTATTGAATCCATTTTTAGTTGTATGAGGATTAACAACATTCGATATTCTTTTAGGGGAGGATTTCCATCCCTTTGGAAATGTGTGAGGTGGTTCTCTATGAGATCCCTTACTCACCCTTGGATGTAAATACTTGGATGAAAAATATGTACTAAGCTTTGAGAGGTTAGTTTTGGTGGCCAGGGATGAAGTGTTCAGTTTTTGAGTTTTTGTTTTGTTGTTTAGTCTCCTAGAAGGTGAAGTTTGAGAACCATGTTCTAGGTGGTTTTTTCTAGCTATTGGATGTTCCTAATTAGAAGTGTCAGGAAATCTTAATGAACTTATTCATTAGTTTACCTTGAGCTCAGTGAGGCTTTGATGTTATATGGGTGATAGTGGTCCATTTGATAAAATAAACCCACTTTATAGTGATCATGGAGTTGAAATTAGTGGAGGGTTTTTCAAGGAAATATCTGGAGGAGTTGTTGAGACTCCAAAAATTTATGAGGATGATCGTCTTTTATTGTGATCCTCATTTTACCATAATGGTTTGGAGAGGTCTCTAATATGATCTTTTATCATGGTTATTCCTTATCACTATTTCCATTTTCATATGGGTGGTTAGACAAAGTGAATTTCCCAAACTCTTGAGGAAATTTTGTGGGCATGTATCCTAGATTTTAGAGGTTTTCAGATGAGGATCCAACCTTTGGTTGAGTTATCATACAATAATATTTTTCACTCTACCATTGGTATGGAACCATTTGGATATTTTTATGGATGACCATTTCATTCTATGTTATGTTGGATTGGTGTCATAGAGTTAGTAATTCTCATGGTGGAACTAGTGAAGATCATGATAGAGATGGTTTAGGTGATTCATGAGAGGTTTAAGGTAAATCAAGATTATAATAACTCCTATATAGACCATATAAGGAGACCTCTAGAGTTCGAAGTTGGAGATCATGTGTTCCTAAAGGAAACTCCTCATCAAGGTAAGTGAATGTTTGGATGTGGGAGTAATATTTCTGCCTAGTTTTTTGGGCCTTTCAAGGTGTTGGCTCATGGATACATAGTGTATCATATATAAATTTCCATGATAATGATCTAGAAGCATGATGTATTTCATGTGTTGCAGTTTCACTGTTATCTTCATGTTGACTCTTACCTCATCTATTGGGGTGAGATTGATATTGATGATTATATATCCTTCAATGATTGGAAAGTGTAGATCTATACCACTATTATAAGGGATTTCAAAGGCATTATATTCTATTGGTTTATGTTTTTTGGTGACATGAGGGAATATAGGGGAGTACTTGGAAATGTGATTTATAGATACACACCTAGTATCTTGAATTATTTTATGATTACCACTTTGATATCATTATTTTTTGGTTTTTGACCTCTACTAAGTTTATCAGATGGTTTTATATTTATTATTTGTTTGTTTCCTTGCTATAATTTGAGTGTTATCTCCCTCAGAGAGTGTTTTATATATGGTTTCTTATTTTGTGTGGTTTTTTAATTCGTTCCCCTTAGTGAGGTGGTTGAACTCTTGTGATTGGGAGGTTTTTTAGTGGTATCTCATGGGTTGGTTGTTTAGAAAATCCATTTCATTTTCATTTTATATGTGTTTGGTTAATATTATATAGGATGATAATAGTTTGAGAAGTATATTATATAAAGTACTTAATCCTTTTATCCCATTCCTTTACACATTTTTGAGTTCTGCAGTGCTTGGAGGATGACTAAAGTAGGATTAGTGGTGTTTGGGAGCTAGGATATAGAACTAAGATAAGTTCATTACATGAACTATATTTTTAGACATGATACTTTGGTTCGTGGCCTAAATTGAATTTCTCCACTTGAGTTTTGGTGGTTCACATAATGCAATTCATGACATGAATCATCAGTTCAAGTTATGAATGGATAAAGAGAAATATATATTTTTCTCTAAAAACTCATGATGTGAACATATAATTCATGATGTGAATTAATTCTAGGTTTTCTTGTTTTGGGATATGTTTTTTTATACGTCTTAAACTTGGTCCATTCATGATATGAAATTATGTATGGTATAATTCTTATAAAGCCTACCACACCCTCTAATTTTCTCAAAAACTCAGATTATATCCCAACTCCAGGTAGCCAAGGGGGATCTATCAATTAATTCTGAATCCCTTTTGAAAGGGATTGATTATAGTCTTCATGTGTTAGATTTTTGGTGATCAAAGGTGATTATTCCCTCTTTACCTTATGGTTTATTCTTCAATCGATCGTGTTTCCTACTATTATTTTATTCCATGCAATTTAAATTGATATCATTTTCTCTTATCGATTCATTTTTATGTTTTTTGGTGTGGTTGTCACTTGAAGTTCTTGTAAGGATACGGTTTCCTTATGGTAGAGATCATTAGAGTTCGGTATTATTATTTTATTCTTGGTCAAATAATTTTCAAAGACTTGAGGTGGGGGATTAATTTTTAATAATACTTTATCTCTTTTAGTGATGTCTAAATTAACCTAAATAAAGAATAAACTAAAATAATGAAAAGAAATGATTTATAGTTGTAGTGGTCACATGTGTTTCAACCATGATAACGGTTTTCCTATTTATTTTCTAGATAGTGTGATATCTATGTTTATGATTTATTTAGAATGTTTTTGGCACTTAGGTTTAGTATATTAATTTTATGGAAATGGTTAAGAATGTAAACATGGTAATTTTATTACTAAATAATTATAGAGGCATGTTTATTGAATCTGTTGATTTTAAAATTTTATGGAAGTCAAATTATGCTTGATTCATGTTTTATTTAAATTTTTATTCCACATGTTAATAGAATAGGATAAATAACAAGAAGTTGTAAATTCTTGGTATTTATAATATTAAAGATGTTGTTTAATGGTTTTTTTCTTCCTTAAAGATTTATGAAACAAGAAGTTATTCTTTTGAGATTGTTTAAATAATTTATAGAATTTTATAGTTGATTCCTTAGGTTACCCATAGTTTTAACATGTGATAAATGAATCATTCAATCAAAGATAGAAATGAAACTGTTTGTTTTTAAAATATAAATGTTTTTGGCCGAGCGAGACCATTTTCATGTGTAGTCTGGATGCCTTATTTCTAGGTACTAGAATACCTGATGACTATGTTATTTGATAATTGCTTTCTGTATTTTCTTTTTATGTTATCCTTTAAATGTGTTATGTTGTGATTGTGGTATGGATTATGGTTTGGAAAGATATGGGTGGGGAGGCCCAGATTTGTGGCAGTAGTTTATTCTTGATATAGAAGATGTATGGCGATATGCATGGTGGGGTTTTGAATAAAATAATGATTTATAGAATAGTTTGATGTTGGGATTACCTATTATTGTATTGAAATTTTAATGATTTATTAGTAATGTTATGTTGTAAAGGTTAAATGGTTGTATTTCTTATTTACCTTCATTCCATTATCTACTATTTGAGGTAGCTAGTTGTGCTTGGTTATAAATCTCTTTTATGGTATCCTAGGATGTTTCATATAGTACCTATTTTTTTGGAATTATAATGATTAATTACTATTTAAAACCATTGTTTTGGTGCTTTAATGGAATGAAAATGTTGATAATATTGTGGAATTGTGGAATCGGTATGATTATGCCTGGAGGGAATGGACTTTATTTGGTGTTTAATGAAATGTGAATGGAATAATGTTAATTATTAGATAATGAAATAATTAATGTAAATCAAGATATTAAAAGGGGATAATTGATTAAATGAATCTCTAATAATTCTTGTGTGTATATAAGATATCTAGTTTTTAGCAGTGGTAGTCGGGTGTCCAAGAGATGATAACTGCAATTAAGCCTAAGACTAGGTTAATGCTCATAGTTTTCTGGTGAGCTATATAATATTATATATGCTTTATGCTTTTATACACTACCACACCCATGTTTTTAGGGAGATTGATACCCATCGAACTATGGTATTATGTTTTACTTAATATCCTGGTTAGAAAGGAAAGGACGGATAATAATTCCCTCTAATTCCACTCTCTTCTCATGGTAATATTATTTTATATTATTAATGTTGGTTATATTTCCCCATATATATGTGTAATGGGATGTAATGGATTGTTTTTATTTCACACACATGTATCTCTGGATATTGTATCCTATAAATAATTATTGGTATGTTTTCTATGGGCTATGATGGATTGAGGTTTAAATCACGACATACAGGCTATAGTGGCTCCAAGAAACTTCTAAGTTATGATCTGGAGATGTGATGAGATGATGTGATGCATGGGGCTCAAGGTATTTGATGAGATTATTTTATACAGGGGGTTCATGGTATGTGATGAGATTATGTCATGCATAGGATGCATGGTTTTATACTTTATCCTAAGTTCCATTGGGATGGATTCTTTTAGAGGTAGATGGCTTGAGGCATGCAATATTTGTGCAGAGTGAAAAACTAGTGGTGAAGTGGTAGTGGGGTACCTTATTTTATATTATATTATATGATCACTTATATGAAATACTTGGTGATAGATATTAATGGTGAGGTTGGGAACTTAGCATACCTATTTAGGTGATGATTTAGCTTCACTTTTTGTTCACTAGGCTTTAACATTACATATTTATCTTTGGCATGAGAGACTCCAAGGAGGATCCTACTAAGTATACATGTTATGATCACCCTACATATATATAAACTATGTTTTAGATCATGAGGAGTAGGTTGGTGATTGGAATGGACATTACAAGCTCATAGTTGTTCAGGAGCTATTTTGGCTTTATGTTTACTATTGAGTTAATTTTTTGGTAAATGTAGTTATCCTTTTATAGTTGTTTCTATTGTATAATATTAAATGGATGTAATTTGTATCTTTTACATCTATCTTGATCATGATTTTTTGGTTGTTTGTATCTTATCTCTTAAAATAATGGGAAATTCCTCCCATATATGTGTATGATATACCCTAGGTTCTTATTTCCAACTTGTGGCCTATTGGAGTTGAGATTCAGATATCATTATCTCCCTTCTCAAATTAATGGCCTAGTAGGGGTACCTTTGGGGTGGGGTTTGTGACATTCTACCTATAACTCATAGTTTGTTCATACCATGATTTGATGGAATGTTTGTTTGGAATCCTCAACAAGATGAATTGGATGGATTAAAGAATATTGATTCACGACTTCGGTGTATAGATGGATGTCAATATATTGTGGAATTTTCTATTTAATACTATGTTTTATATTCCATTATTAGATCTATTTGATAAGTTATATACTATAATATTTAATTTTTATGAGAAACTTATAGTGATTTGGGATCAATATTTTATTTTAAAATAATTAATTTAAAATTTTGGTTTAACTTATTTCATATATAAATAAATTGGATACTTTTTTGGATTATAATAATTTCAAATTATTTAAATCTCTTTAATTGATATGAAATCAATTATTTATTTTTCAAGATATAACTTCAAATATGTATATCAGTTTATAAATTCCATCGAATTGTTACAGACTCATTTGAGGCATCATATAGGGTTATATACCCATTACTTACATATAAAATATAGTGAATAGGGTTTTACCGAAGAATAACTTAGCTTGTGAATTAAAATTGTATCATATTTTGATTCCATTAAAAATCATATTTACAAATTTATTCTTTTTAAGGATTTAATTTAGTTACATAATATATTTATAGAAATAATATATTCTTTTAAATGTCATATAAACAAGGTAATAACAATATATATTATTTATATTCAAACCAAGAAATAATTATGGTTTCCATGATCTCAAATGATGGTGTTCATATTTATGTGGAAGATTGACATGAATCAAAGGATTTTTGATTTTAAGTGTATTAATTAATTAATTAATTATCATATATCTCATTTTCTAGGTTTTGTAGAAAAATGATGATATTATATAATGATTAATTCAAAATGATAAATGGTTAGCATAGTATTACTCGAGATAAATGTTTTAACTAACATTGTAATAATTTTATATCGAGACCAAGATCAGTCTAGGAAAGACACCAGCCATCCTTGGGCCTAAGTCAAGCTATCCCCATACTATAAACAAAATTTTCTTCTATAAATATATTATTTTGGTATTTTATTTCTAATTTTAGTATGATTTTTTAAAAAAAATTAAATGGATTCCAGAGCAATATTAATGGAATGTTAGTTGTCTCCCTCTAGGTAGGATTATAAACATCATTTTAGTATTCTAATTCAATATTTAGTTTTAAAATATATAATAGTTATTATTAATTATTTTTTTTAGTGGTAAAAATAATAATTTAGTTTATATTTCCTATATGTTATCATCAGTGGATTTAGGTTCAGGGGCCTATGTTACTATTTCTTTCCACACAGTGATATAGTCTCCATTAACCATGTTGGCTGGTGATGGTCCATGAACTATATTTATATTGGTCTATATCCAATCATGAAACCATCATAAATTTCTTATAGTGGATGATATAAAACTATATTGAGGATTGGGCCCAACTATATATGGGACATAAAGAGAGGCGTGTTCAATGTTTTGGAGTCACCAAGAAAAGATGATGTAACTATGGCTTATCTCGTGGAAACGGTAGATGTTAGTGTTGGTTATAACTATTTTTCAAACCCTTGAATCCAAAGGATTTATATAGAATCCACATATTCTATATAAACTAATAATAACATAAAATGGTCATTATTATTATTCATTTATATGAGGAGGTAAATGATAGTCAGTTTGGGTGTAGATCAATAGTTAGAAGTGGGTACCTTGGCATGGAGTAGTAATTAATTGAATATATGGGTTGGGGTGGATATACATACTAGTTATAGTTTATAGTGGTTGAAGATAAAAGTAATATAATATTTAATTAAAAATTAATGAAAAAATATAGGTTTTTTGGGTGATTCGGTTTAACTACCACAATGGTGTTGTAAGTTAAAAAAATTGGGATGGTTAAAAGGGGGAAAAACTAATGTTTTCGCTATGAGAACAAAGGAACTACACCCATTTTAAACATTGATAGTACATGTGATTAGGTAAAAGAATAAATAAAATAATAATAATAATAATAAAAAAATAATGGAATCCTCAAAGAGAATCTTGAAAACCTCCAAAAATCTCTATATCTAGAGTGTAAATATATATTATAATAAATATTTATTTTTTAGATATTGGATTAAAAATAATTATTAATTTTCAATTTTATTTCATATATAACATTTCTTCATCATATAGGGTGTATGATCCATCTATGACATTACTATAGTGATATCAAGATGAATGATCCAAGACCAATATATAGTATGTTATTCTGACTTGTGGTAAGGGCCCCAAGTCTTCTGCATTAACCCTTTATATCTAAAATTTAAAATATATTTATTTTTCATATGATATCCCATCATGATGAAAAACTAATTTATTTTAAAAAATTATACAAAAATATCTTATGATTTAGTTTTTAAACCAGTAAAGATTGTTTCAAGGGTTTTCATAACATTTTAATCATTTGGATGCTAAAATTGGTAGCGACTCACCCCTAAGAATCTAACAGTACCATAAATTTTTTCCTTCAATTGAAATCTACAGTGTCTTCTTTGGGTCAATTTGGTCTCCTAATATAGTATTATTTCTAATTGTATATGTATGATGTGAAATTTTTTGTTTTCAATCTAGTGGTTGTCGTAATGATGAAGGCACGTGAGAAGATCCTCATAGAAGAAATAATAATTATTATGAAAATGAGAATTAATTTGGTATAATTTTTTATCCCCATAATATGTTTCAATTAAATTCTTAAAAATAATGATTATTTTCTATCTTTTGTTGTTTTTTTAATTTATTATTATTCATTTAGTATTATGGTCTTAGTAATGATCATTGTGAACATTCTAGATATACATAGTGATTTGAAGTGATGGCCAACATGTTAGTATGTGATTTATTGCCTCATAGGATATTACAATACTCATATCACTTTCATTCATTGATATAGAGGGATATGGTGATATAAAGTGTAGTTTAAAATAATTAGGATCTATATAGTGATCCTCTACATGCCTTTATTCGATAACTAACTTTGTAATGATCTTTGACGGCATGTTATTCATTTAAATAAATTATTTCATTATACCAAATGACATATTTAGTATGATAATATGAGATAGTAAGTGTGATGATAAACTCATAAACATCCATTTCAACTGACTTATGATGATATATTTATAGGCTTATTCTTATAAATGATTATATAATAACATGTTGACTTATTCTTCAAGGATATAAAAGATGAGGGATGTTGTTATGAGATTTTATCTCTTAATTATGACTTCATGAATGTTTTGTTATAATTTTTTGATGACTTTATTTTATTTTAAAGGTATTTTTGTAGTGTACTATCATATATAAATTAACCTTTAGTTAAATCATAACATAAATATGGAGATCATTGTAACGAAGAGTCAAGACTTGTGTAGATATATAGGTATAGTGACACCCCAAGTCAATCTCATTTTCAATAGGGTTATATTTCTCTATTTTTTGTATGGATTATGGTACAAACCAAATTAACAATATAATTAATAGGGAACTCAACCATTATATAATTCATGGGGGTAAAGTACTCTTGTGGTCAACAAATCCATCTATAGGGCATGGTCACCCCAAATGATTTATGGGGTATGTTACTCCTATTATCAATGGGACATGGATCCCCCATAAATGGAGATAGGTACTCCCTCGGACTATACTTACCCTCAATTGGATGTATAGATATAAATCATTACTTAGTTCTTAGAGTGTGTGATAATATATTACACAATTATTGATTATTTCAACTAGAAATGGTTTTTTTATGCTTTATATCCCTATTTGGGTTTTTTTATCATTGTAATCTTCTTGTTTAGGAAGTTATTTTTGTGGTGAGTTTGGGAGTGGTATCTTATTTCATGCTCAGATTTATATTGATCACTTGTAGTCTTCCAAAAATAGATAAAATAATGTAAATTATAATGTATGAAATTGAGGATGATTTTGTCTCCAAGAAATGGTTTGAACTAGAATAACCCTAGGGATATTATGTTTTTAGATAAAAACTATATATTATTATGGAATGAATTTTGATTATTACATTTTTATAATCTTTTATTTTTTTCCAAAAACATGAGATATATTTCTTCATAATTAAACTCGGCAATTTCTTGAAATTTGAATGGTTGAGTATTATTATTGTGAGCCCATTTTTAATTTTTATAGTGGGAGATGGTGGGGCTTGTCCATAGAGGATAATGTAGAAATAAATGGTGGTATTATGATAGAGGATTTTTCATCTACTATTTTGGGATTATATTGGGATTTGGATTTATAGAAATTTGTATACCATGCTATGGTAATTGCACTATATAATTTATTTTATATCATTAAATTTGTATTATTTTGTGCTTAATTGATCTTATGTCATATGTAGCCTCATGAATTTCAATTCACATGTGGATGTAAGTTGAATATATAGATTTAAAGTGGAGTTAAATTAATTTTTAATTATATTCTTCAAGGAATAATGACTCCGATTTATTTTTTACACGGTTGAGATTTTAGTCACAGACCACTAACATAATTGAGGTGGGATTAGGGAGGGACACCTAGATTTTTCAACAACCTATGATGGATCCTAATAGTTTAGATCAAGGTAGAATGGAAATAGAGGGATTCTATCTTAATGATAGACTTTAGATTTAAGAACATGTAATGTCATATCCTTTTAAGTGATATGAATGATGATATTGGTTTTTTACATTAGTTTTTCATAACATAGAACCTAGTAATAGTGTGTGGTGGGTAATGTATTCCTATAGAAGGAACCTAATATTTTTGCACACTTATATCAACATTTTCTTTTTGTTGTTATTTTGGAACATGAAAATATTGATGTTATGAAATAATTTCTACACATGCATTCTTGTGATACATGAAATTTTTTAGGTTAAAATATTTATAAATTTCCAAAATATCTTATAAAACAACAACTTAGTTATATTATAAATCAATAATTAATTATAACTTATTTCAAAATTTTATGTGCTTATTTAGAAAAATATTATATATGAGTTTTTTTAAATCCTACATGGGTGATGGAAAAGATAATGGCGGTGAATTTTCAAATATTTACTTAAACATTCTATTAGTAAAAACTATAGTAAATATAATATAGAATTTTTTTTAATATAATAGATTAATCCATTAAAATAATAAATGTAACAGCATGTGAAATGTAAATTATAAAAGAATTTATTAAGTTAAATAATAAGGGATAGTGATTTTATAGTTGTTTAGATAATTTCATGCTCAAATACGTTCACCCTTATAATCCCTCAATATTGTGGATCTAACCTATGATCCTTGCATTTGATAGGAGTGAAAACCTTATATAAAAAATTCCTTCTTCACAGAAAGATACACTACCCACTACCTTTAGGAAAAAACAACAACCCACTACTGACTTTATGAATAAAGCATAACTATGATTATATTTGATTCATATGGGGAGATATAACTCAGTAATACCTTAATGGATAAACCATAGTCGTTAATATATTTTATATGTTGGTATATTCAGTGCATATTGATAGATATGCCTCAAATAATAAAAATTATTACGTTACATTTTATTTTGATGGAATGATAAAATGATTAAAATATTGAATTATAATATGATTTGACTATAGTGAACTTAATAAATCATCATTGGAAAATAATAATATGATTTAAATATTTAATAAACATGATCAATATTTTTCTATTAATTACATTCTTAGATGATCAATATTTGTAAAAATAAAAATGTGATTCAGAAATTACTAACCCAATTTTTTTATTTAAATTATAAAATTCATTGTATATTATATTTTAAGGCCAAAAAAAATATATAGATAGTTTTCTAAATGGATAGAGATAATGTTATAATTTTTTCTTCATAAATTGTTCAATTTGCACATGTGAAGCGTAATATATCAAGTAGTAGAAAAATGAATATAAGATCATGGACTTCATATAATAAAATATTTTTTCCTTCATTTGAGTGATGTCAATTCATGCAATGGTTATATATAAAATAAGGATGTTCATTGTTACATAAAAATTGCATGGAGTTTAGTCCTTCACTTTATTAACATCACTTTCATATATTTTAATATCCTATTATTGTAATCACTTGCAACTTCATATAAAAAAATATCATTATGATACTCATATTGACTTCATATATGTTGTTATATCCATAATGTTAGGATCAAATACCTCTATCCTAGTCCTTCCAATCCCAAAACATAAGACCTTTCGAGGCACAATAATTTTCTCATCACCGAGACTCAATGTCTGATCACTATTATCCAGAATACTTTTTACACAAGGAACCATAGATCTGTATGATTTAATTGATCCACATTTGTCATTGTTAATCTTTTTTGGTGATAAGCCACCCTCACCACACCTGGTCTACACTATGGATTTGATAACACTTTTTGTGTCGTTTTCCTCTGTCCCAAACCTTACAAGCCCAACACATAATCCCTTTCAAAGTTCTATCCTAAAACCAATTGGTGATAGGGGATTATCTCATATAAGCTTATAAGCCAGCCACCACTCCTTATATAAATTAATATGTGATTCATTTTACACACCCAACATAAGATAATTTCCATTTTTCTTTCCTCATATAATGATATTAACCAAATTCATTTACTATCCATTCATGTTAATGTGAATTATCATTACTTCATTCATTCATCTATACATGTGTAGCATTATTCCTTGATACTATTTCTTTATTACATGGAATTTATGTTATAATTAATATACTACATATATTGAAATGGTCTTGTACACCTCTAAAAACATTTATATTTTTCAAAGGATGATACTATATTCATAAAGATTAAATAATTTATAATATTTTATTATCAATTACTATAATAGACATTACATTTATTTAGGAAGAATACATGAAAAATAGGGTGTAAGAATCTAAATCTTCATTTCAGGTATGGATCTTGATTTTGGGTGTTTTTGAGAAAAAAGGTAGTTTTTAGAAATTTTATGAGTGCATGTAGTGTACATGGGAGTACACTCCATGTACCTGGTTGTAGCGGGTAGCCATGTACAGGCCATGTAACAGCCAGTACATGGTTGTGTGAGGTGATGCGGAGACCGCCTAAAGCGGGGGCCAGTTATGGCATGTACACGGCGTGTACATTAAATGAACATGTCGTGTACTTTTCCTTTTATTTGATAGGTTGGACCGGGGTCGCGTATAATCCCCAGAATAATATTCTTCTAACTCAGTATCATCCAGGAGTGACCGAGAGCGATGATTATTCTTTGATCCACTGACCTGTTGTGCTTTCTCTGAATCAAACACTGTCGATTGTGTTGGAATCACCTCGGTGAGTTCTTCCTTCTTCTAGAGCCTCTCCTCCTGGTTTCTCTTCTTTCACGAGATATTCAAGGTTGATCATTTTTAACATTTTTGTCGATCTATGACATTATAGGTCAATTTAAAGGTTGAGTTTCAACTATATAGATCATACAATTTTAAGGTAGGTGGTTTGTATCATTTCGTAGTTGTCTTTGGATTATATATAAGAAAAGTCTGAATACCCTAGTTTAGGGTATTGCGTGCTTTAGTTATTTAACCCTATTTGATTCCTTCCATTTTTTATTTGATTAATAAAGGGTTTTGATTATGCATTAGGTTTATTACCTTTCTTATTTTTGTCTTTTCCCATGCTTATTTGATTTTGGCCATTGGGTCTAGAACTGCATGTTAGGCTGTTTTGTTTCCATTACTAGTGATGTTTGGATGGAATTGATATTATATGACATGCTTATGATATGCATTTTATATGATTTTCCTTGTAGTAGATTAGATTACTTTGTCTTTTGGATATAGTTTGTGTATGATTGTATTACATAGGGCTGTGAGAACCTAGTGTAGTTAGACCATAAGGGGAATTGGACTTGAGGGCTTCCCTAGAATTTTTGTTATACTTTTCACGTTTCAATACCATAGGGGGGATGGACATTGAGTTCTCCATTAGAGTTTATAGTATACTGTTATGAGACCATAGGGGGGGTGGACGTTGATTTCTTCCTCAGAGAGTCTATAGTATACTATTAAAAGACCACAAGAGGAATTGATAGCGAGTGCCTCCTTTGAGAGTCTTTGTCTTTGTGAAACCAGAGGTGTTAGACAATGAGAACTTTACCAGAGGGTTTCTTTTGAATGATTGGTTGATTAATTAATAAATTTAAATTAATGTGATTTGAATTTTATGATTGTTTACTTTTAAGTACTTCCTTATTTATTACTTCATCTTGCATATTACCTGCTATATGTATTCACTGATAGTTAAGCACAGATCTTTGGGTGGCTTACTACTAGGATTTGTCTCACACCCTATTTGGGTCATTCTTTTGGGCCCAAACAGATTATATGGTTGTAGGTATAGATAAGGGGAATCTCCCTTTGTCATCAGGTACTTGATTGTTGTGGAGCTGGACAACATGGGACCAAGTTGAGGGTTGTGATGCTGCTGGAGTTTACTTAGTTTTTCGTACTTTGATTTAACACTATATTTCAAGTATTGTGACGTGTTTGGATACTTTCCTAGACATGTGTGACATGCATCATTTATATTTGTTCTCTAGTTGTTTATTTACTTTCATCCTTCTATTGCTTACTTATTATATGGTATTACTGCTTCCGTTGTTGTATATTATTGTTATTCCACTACGTTACTCTTCCAATGACGAAATATTTTCCCCACTATCACACCCAAGGACCTCACTTATAGTCGGTAGCCTTTGGCGTTTGGGTAAATTCGCTTGAGGCCATGTGACCAACCGGGTACGGGGCACCTTTGGGTGGCACCTGGAACTGGGACATTACAAAGTGGTATCAAAGCCATTCTTTTCTTATTTATCTTACTGTTTGGAGCCCATAGATAGGGATAGGAATGTATAGGTAGTTGGTAATACATTTTTTCAAGGATTTTCTAACCAGTGTATAGGGAAAAACCCATATGCATCGATTATTTCAATTTTTTGGTTTTTCAATTGTTACAGTTGATTTGATTTCACCATTGGGTGATTCACATGTTTTGTGCAGTTATCATTTATATTATTGAGGTTCTATTTCTATTGCAACACGATGATATGAGGGTATGCCATCTCATTCATCAAATAGTCACCTACTAGAGATCACATGTCATGCATTCTCATCATGCCATTTAGGGTGCATTAACATTTTCATTTTGTTGTGATAGATGTTGTGCTAGATATTCATGTGGTTTTGATATATTCCATGATATAATACCTACTATTTGATAGGATATTGGAAAAATTTAAAGTTTCATTTGGATAGACACCAAACTTTGGTCTTTAAGGTTTTATGGGCCCTCTTGGATTGGAATTTGGTGGATTGTATTGAACTTTAACCAAATTATGTTATGATATACATGATTATGATGCCAAGATTTGATTTGTGGGGAGTATGGGCCCCAGAGATCGGAATTTGGCACTTTAATGTTTGTTTTAGTGTTTTTATGGGGTTCTAGTGTAGTTTCTAAGGCTTATTGTCTGAAAAACCCCAGAATACACGGTGTGTAATGATGAATACACACCATGTATCCATCTATTCAAGAAGGAACAATTTTTATTAATCACAAATTATGAACTTTATGTACACGTCATGTAGTCCCTAACCATGTGGTTGGTTGTGTGACAGAGACAATAGGTTGGGAGATGTTTGGTGTCACATGTTGTGTACTTGGAGTACAAACCGTATTATAGAGACCATGTATCTGTCCGTGTGAATAACGACATGTGTGGATGAACTTCAGGGAGTATATGTCGTTTCTAGTGTGAACACGCTGTATTAAAGTCAATTGTGTCTCCAGCCGTGTGAATAACGACATGGGTCAGAGAAATTATTATTGTACACGTCGTGTCTGGCATAATCATGCCATGTATTTTTGTTCTAGGAGAACTGTGTCGGTTATTCATGTAGAGGAACTCGGGTATGGGGGAAGGATTCGATTACACACCATGTCAAAGGAGAACACACCATGTGTATGGGGTGTTACATGACCAAGGGTGGCAGAAGTACAAAACCATGTAAAGGCTTAAGGGAACACGTCGTGTAGGGATCATACACGTCGTGTATCCATGTTTTGAAAAACTTGAATGTTTTCCTTCCACTGTTCTTTTATTTCACTTCTAAGTTTTAGTATTTGATAATCTTGAACTGAGTTATACGCTTGACCTTGCAGAGTCATGCCACCGAGATGTCCTCTGGTTGTATGCCAGATACAGGGCAGCGATTAGACACCAGACATATAAGATCAGGGACTACTAGCAGATCCTCCCATCATCCATGTCTTCACACCAACCATAATTCTATATATAGGTGTCTATGCACAGTTCTGAGAAGGCTTCATGAGGTTTATGTAGACATTCCAGGGAGCATCGCATCATGTCTCGTCTATGTTAGATTTAACGCGGGTTTTTCAGCAGCAGCATCCTCCCACCTTATTAGGGGATGGAGGACCTCAGGCTACGGAGTCATGGTTAGAAGCCATATTTTCTATCTTCGATCATCTTTATATGCCTCTAGAGAGGAGGGTGAAGCTCTCTACGTATATGCTTCGGGATTACGCCAAGAGATGGTGGGGCGTGATTTCACAGGCGGGACACTAGCAGGTTATGGATTGGGATAAGTTCTAGCATACCTTCTATGACTAATTCTACTCAAATTCCTCAAGGGAAAATATATCCTGAGAGTTTGTGATCTTAGAGAAGGTTAATCTCTCAGTCATGGAGTATTCTTTTCTCTTCGTAGAGCTGTAGTGCTTCACACCAATTCTGGGGGGTGATGAGTTATTTCTGGCGAGGAAGTTTGAGGATGGTCTCAGGCAAGACATCTGACTCGGGTGAACATATTCAGGTTGAATTCCATTTCTTTTATAGTCAACTAGGTTTTGATCATTGAGCATAACCTGAGGTATTCTAGAGTTGTGGTCCAAGGTGGTTCAGCATCCAGAGTTGGTACCCTTCCGACTGACAGTAGGAAGAACTAAAGAAATCCTATGCGTAGAGATCTGAGTAGGAGGGATGCACATTTAGGTAGTCAAGTGGTATGATACTAGTGTGGGAAGAGCAGTAATATGAGGCCACATTTCCCAAGAGACCCAGTTGAGTGTCGATCTTGCGGGAATATGGGTCATCTTCAGTGTTTCTGTCATTTTTTTTTTCACCAGCAGCTGGTGATAGGGGTTCTGATATGACTCCATGTTCAGGAGCAGGACCAAAAGTTTCTCATCAGTCTGGGAACTGGAATTCTTCAGGACTTACAGAATGAGGTTTTGGTCATGGCTGTAGTGGTCAGATGTAGGGTTTTCAATAATGGTAAGGCAGATCAGCTTAAGGATCTCAGACGGCTTTATAGGGCTGTGGCACAGGTCAGGCTTTTGCGCTGAATCAGACCCATCAGGAGCCAGATCTCGGACCCTATAAAATTATAGGAATGATTATAGTTTCCTCAGTTCTAGTTTCTACACTTTTTTATATAGGGGATTCCTATAGTTTGATATTTGTGCTTATCATGGATATCCTTAGGCACTGTATCTTTACTTCTACTAATATCTTGACACTGGACACTCCGTTGGAGAATAGAATGTCTAGTGTATGTTAGTGTAAGGAGTTCCCTCTTGAGGTTAGTGGGTGTCACTACTTGTGGGACCTTTATATATTAGAGATAATGGGCTATAACATCATTCTCAGAATGGACTAGTTAGTTCCCTTCCAGGATGTTGTCGATTACTATCATCATAGGGTGAGTTTCACATCACCATAGGGTAGTTTTTTTATACATAAGGGTGAATGGGATATCCAGGTGATCATATATGGGCCTGAGAATCTTGTTTTGAGAGGTATTACAGCCCAGATTTCTAGTTTATATCTAGATGACCAGGGGACTTCACAGATGAACTTTCCTCTAGTGGAATATCATTTCAGAGATGTCTTTCTAGATAAATTTTTAGGATTACATCTAGAGAGAGATATATATTTCACTATTGAGCTTGTCCTAGGAGAATCATCAGTGTCCATTCCTCCTTATAGGATGGATACACTAGATTTACAAGAGCTCAAGAGGTACTTATAGGAGTTGAAACCAAAGGGTTACATCTTAACAAGTACTTCTCCTTGGAGTTCTCTTGTCCTATTTGTAAAGAAGGCGGATGGCACCCTCAGACTCTATGTAGATTATTAAAAGCTGAACCAGTTGACAGTCAAGAACTGATATCCCTTTATAAGGATTGATAATCTATTTGATCAGCTTCGAGGAGCCCAGGTGTTCTTGAAGATTTACTTGAGGTCAGGTTATCACCAGTTGTGTGTTAGACCATCAGATATACCTCTTATAGCCTTTCAGAGTAGGTATGATCTATAAAAGTATGTGGTTATGTCGTTTGGTCTCACGAACGCACCTATAGTTTATAGGGAACTGATGAACCGAGTGTTTCATCCAAACTTGGACTCCTTTATGGTGGTTTTCTTGGATGATATCTTGGTGTAATCTCACACTCGACATGACCATGCTACCCATCTTGATAACTTTTTGAGTACACTAAGAGAGCATCAGTTATATGCTAATTTCTCAAAATTACACTTTTTGATGGACTAGATTCACTTCATGGGTTATATTATCTCAGAGACAATAGTATCAGTAGACCCATAGAAAGTGAGAGCAGTATTTTCCTGGGTTCATCTAAAGAACTTCTTTGAGGTACGGAGTTTTATGGGGTAGGATGGTTACTACAGACACTTTATACAAGACTTTTCATGCTTAGAAGTGCCACTGATGGTCCTGACTAAGAAGGGTGTGAAGTACCAGTTGATAGGTTCTGGTGATTCATCCTTTCAGGAGCTGAAAGGAAGGTTGACTTCAGCACCAATAATGATTTTTTCTAGAGCCAGGCAAGATCTACATTGTTTACTATGATGCATCAAGTATTGGGCTGGGAGTAGTGCTTATGTGGGGAGAAGGAGTCATTTCATATGGGTCTCGGCAGTTGAGGCCACATGAGAGGAATTACCCGATGCATGATCTTGAGTTGGATGCATTTGTTCATGCTTTACGCTATTGGAGACATTATCTATTGGGATATTATTTTTTGGTTTTCACCAACCACAAAAGTCTCAGGTATATATTCACTCAGTACGATCTGAATTTGAGACAGCAAAGGTGGGTTGAGTAACTTCATTCATTTGACTTTGAGCTTTCCTACATGTCTAGGAAAGGAAATGCAGTGGATGATGCGTTGAGAAGGAGGACTCAGATACAGGAAGTTTAGGAGGCTAGTAGTGAGTGGAATCTTATGTCTCTTTTCTATGAGATGCATTTGGAGGTTCCTGATAAACATGTACAGACGTTTGTTTCTTCTGTAGCTGTTACATCTACTCTACTTGATCGAGTGAGAATGAGGAAGCTATCAGATGATAAAGGCCTAATTCTATGGGAGAGTGTGTCAGGAGAGGACCTTATTCCTGAATGGACAGTAGGATAGGATGAGATCTTGCATTTTCATGGGCGTGTATGGATGTTAGTAGACATACATGAGGAGCTGATGTGAGTTTTTCATTCTTTAGTTTGGGTAGTTCATCCTGGTATCACCAAGATGTATAGAGATCTACACCATCAGTATTGGTGTCCAGGCATGAAGAGATACTTCATTGGTTTTGTCATGATGTGTTCAAACTGTCAGTAGGTGAAGGTAGAGCATCAGCGACCAGCAGGGATTTTGCAGTAGTTACCCATTCCTGAGTGGAAGGGACTATAGAGGGATTTGGGTACACAAGTACTTCTGAGTACAACTTACCATCCCCAAACAAATGGCCAGTCCGAGCACACGATTCAGGTGATGGAGGACATTCTTCGAGCATACGTCCTAGATTTTGGAGGATATTTGGAGAAGCACATACCTCTGGTGGAGTTTTCCTATAATAATATTTTTCATGAAACTATTCAGATGGCACCTTATGAATCTTTGTATGGTAGTTCATGCCGATCACCCTACATTTCCTGGAGTCAGGAGAGGCAGCTATGTTGGGACCTCATCTTATCCAGGATACCACAGAGTAGGTAGAGTTGATTCAAAAGAGGATGGCTACTGCACAGTCATGGAAGAAGTTTTATTTTGATCAATGGATACAACCTCTATAATTTGAGGTCAGAGATCAGGTTTTCCTATATGTCACACCGAGTTTGGGACATAGGAGTATTATGAGACAAAGAAACCCTTAACCGAGATACATTGGTCCATTTAAGGTTTTGGAGAGAGTCGGGCTGGTTGCCTATCGATTATAGTCACCTCAAAGGTACCGGGCTATACACAATGTCTTCCACGTTTCTCAACTATGGAATTACTTCTCAGACCCGTCTCATTTTTTTCAACCTGAGGAGGTTGAGTTGGAGGTGGACACATCATTTGAGGAGCATCCTATATGGATTATTGATTGAAGCACAAGGGTTCTTCATGGTTTGTCTATTTGTATGGTACGGGTGCTATGCCAGCATGGGCGAGTACAGGATGAGACTTGGGAGAGGGAGGCCGATGTGTGATCGCAATGGCTGGAGTTGTTTGATGATTATTCTTCTCCACCTTGTTAGGTAAATTCAGGGAAGAATTTCTTTAAGGGGGGATTTTTAAAGAACATGGATCTTTATTTCAGGTATGGATCTTGATTTTGAGTGTTTTTGAGAAAAAAGAGAGTTTTTAGAAATTTTATGGGTACACGTCGTGTACTTGGGAGTATAATCTATGTACTCGATTTCCACGGGTAGCCCTGTGCTGGCCGTGTAACGGCCAGTACATGGCCGTGTGAGGTGACCTGAATACCACCTAAAGTGGGAGTTGGTTATGGCATGTACACGATGTGTACATTAAATGAACACACCCTATACTTTTCCTTTTATTTGACAGGTCGGATCAGGGTCATGTCTAATCCCCAGAATCATCTTCTTTTAACACCATCTCATCCAAAATTGACCGGGAGCGATGATTATTCTCCAATCCACCGACCCATCGTCCGTTCTCAGAATCAAACACTATCGATTGTGTTGGAATCACCTAGGTGATTTCTTCCTTATTATAGATCCTCTCCTCCTAATTTTTAATCTTTCATGAGATATTCGAGGTTGATAATTTTTAACTTTTTTGTAGATCTACGATGTTCTAGGTCTATTCAAAGGCTGGGGTTCAACTATATCAATCATACAATGTTGAGGTATGTGGTTTGTGTCTTTCTGTAGTTGTCTATTGATTATATATTGGAAAACTACTGAATACCCTAGATTAGGGTATTGAGTGTTTTTTGTATTTAACCCTATTTCAAGCCTTCCATGTTTTGATTTCTTGAGAAAGGGTTTTGATTATTCATTAGGTTTATTACCTTGCTTGTGTTTTTCTTTTCCCATGATTGTTTGATTTTGGTCGTTGGTTCTAGAACTGACTGTCAAGCTATTTTGTTTCCATTCCTAGTGTTGTTAGGATGGAGTTGATATTATATGACATGCTTATGATATGAATTATAGCTACTTATCCTTGTAGTATATGATATTACTTTGGCGGCTGGATATCATTTGTGAATGATTGTATTACACAGGGTTGTGATAACCTGGTGTAGTTAGACCATAGGGGGGAATTGACGTTGGGGGCTTCCCCATAGTGTCTGTGATACTTTTTACATTGTGAGACCATAGGGGGTGGACATTGAGTTCTCCCTCAGAGTGTCTATAGTATATAATTATGAGACCACATGGGGAATGGACGTTGAGTGATTCCTTATAGAGTCTATAGTATACCGTTAAAATACCATAGGAGGAATTGATGGTGAGTGCTTCCTCAGAGAGTCTTTGTCTTTATGAAACCATAGGGGTTTGATTGTGAGAACATTCCTATAGGGTTACTTTTGAATGATTGATTGATAAATTAATAAATGCAACTGAATGTGATTTCAATTGTAGGATTGTTTACTTCTGAGTACTTCCTTTTTTATTACTTCATCTTGTATATTACCTGCTATATGTGTTCACTGAAAGTTAGGCAAAGATATTTGGGTGGTTGCCTACTGGGATTCGTCTCACACCCTTTTTGGGTCATGCTTTTAGGCCTAAACAGATTATATGGTTGTAGGTATAGATAAGGGCAAATTCCCTTTATCATGAGGTACTTTATTACTATGGAGCTAGAGCTCATGGTACCTAGCTGAGGATTGCAATGCTACTGGAGTTTACTTGTTTACTTCATACTTCGGTTTAGCACTATATTTCCATCATTGTGACTTGTTTGGCTGCTTTCCTAGGCATGTTTGACATGCATAATTTGTATATGTTCTCCAGTTGTTTATTTACTTTCAGTCTTCCATTGTTTACTTTTTGTACGGTATTACTGCTTCTGTTGTTCTATATTATTATTATTCCACTGCGTTGCTCTTCCAATGAGGGAATAGTTTCCCCACTATCACACTCAGGGCCCTTTCTGCTAGTCGGAAGCCTCTGGAATTTAGAGAAATCTGCTTGAGGCCATGTGACCAATCGGGTACGGGTTACCTTTGGGAGGCACCTAGAACTGGGACGTTACATAGGGGAACATGATGAAGAGGGAAATATCAACTTCATGATGTCTACATCCAACCCTTGTATTTTTTTCCATAGTTTCATTTCTCATGTGGTATTATAGAGTTTTTCCTCATGATGATCAAAGTCTATGATGAATATCATTTCTAATTTTAACCTTTCTATGATTTTCTGATATATCATTGTACAATGACACACAACACATACCACATGCACTATACAAACATGAATTATGTGGAAAAGATCAACATAATTTATTGTAACAAGATATATCCAATTTGGTGGAACCTTTCATCTTAGAGACATCACTTTAGTAAATCACAATATCCAATACGGTGTAATTAAAAACAAGTCATGATATATAAATCTTATATAATGATATAATGTACATATTTATCTTTAATTCCATAATAATGTGAGACTCTAACAAAAAACATGTCATTAGATTTATATGACTTAGAAGTCAAAAAAATGAACAACTGATTCTAAGGAATGGTTCATAATTAATTATAATATTATAAATTTATTTAAAAATAAATTCATATAAAACATGGTTTTATACTAGGTTTAAAATACATATATCATATGTTGGTATTGAAAATAAAATGTAAATATAATTATAAACATGGGTCAATTTTTTATTTAATTTTAGACAATAAAACAAATAATTCATACTAAAATATTGTAGAATAATATTTACAAAACTTTATTAAAATTAATACACATAAAAAAAATATCACTCAAATATGATATCTTTATCTTAAGTTATAATAAAAAATATATTGGTAACTAAATCTTAAAAACTACAAAATATTGTTAAAAGTTTTCAGTTTATTCAAAAAAGATTATAATACTAATGATTAATTCAGGCTTGGATAATTTTCAATAAAATGAAGATAATTAAATTAAATTTCATACACCATAATATTCTCATAACTTAATTTTTATTATCTCGTGATATAATAAAAATAAATTAACTTTATAACAATTAATAATTTTATATCACTCGTGATAGTATCTCAATCATTTATAATGATTTATTGAGTATAATAAAAAATATAAAGGATAAAAATCAAGGAATTATGTGCTCTTATATTTTGGAAAATGTGTTTGATGTTCTTAGTTATCAAAAAATGAATTTAAAATTCAAAAAAAAATCTATGCAACTCAAGTTAATAAGATTTATTAATCATATAATATAATTCTTTCCATAAAATATCACAAACATATTACATTAAATATAATTATTTTTAATTATTAAAAAATGAACCTTAATGGACAAGTATCCAAACATTCAACCCCTTTTTGATAATTATGAATGAAAAATAATATATCCATAAAAATTATCCTTTTTAAAAAATATTTAAATGATAAATCACATTTATTGAAACAAATTAGAGATAAACTTTTATATAATTTATAAATAATCCCCATAAAAAAAAGATAACATGTGCGTGTACATGAAAATATAAAATATAAAAAAAATAAAGAACAACTCCCTCTATAATTATTAAATATATGATAGTAAATATTATCCCTCATACTAGAATAATATTTTTAAAATGTCCAATACAAGTGTTCCTCCCTTAAATTAAATAGCTCATTCCAAGTAGTGACATTTACAAATAATTTATATTCAATATTTCTGATAATATTTGAAGAAAATTTACAAAATTAAAGATATATATTAATATATTTAAATAAATTATATAATAAAACAATAAGTATCATTCTCAATAACATAAAATATAATTTTCCTATATACTAGAATACAATATTTTTTGTGTATAGATATTTTTTATCTTATAATATATTAATTGGTAATGTAAAGAATATTGGGAGAGAATAGATTCAACATTTATCATTTTAGAACCTAAAATGAGATATCTGTAGGTATAATAGAAATATTAATATTTAATGTTTTTAAATAAGTTCCATTTTAAAACCCAATAATTGTGTAAACCTCATTTTACATTAATTACAATAATTATTTTATAAACTATATCCAAATAAATTAATATAGGATATGTAAGACTATTTTTTCATATAAATTAGCATTTATATAACTTCATTTCATTATTTCCCATAAAGTTATTGAATCCAATAATTATATTCTTTTTAGGGTTTCTATAAACCCATTAACATCACTAATATTTCCTTTTCACTTAAAAATGTTTCCAAATCACTTTTTATCTCCTTATTATCATTGTTAATAGTATTATTCCTTTAGTATACATTTTAATTAATATAGGTGGTAGTTATTCATAATTTTTCATTCACTTTATTAGTATTGTCTTATGATCCATCAAAACTTGATATGCCTTTTTAAACTTTTTGATAATTATTTATAAGGATTTTAGAATTATTGGCCAATTTTCCTAACAGCTGATGAAACCATTCAAGAGGTAAACCATTTGTTACATAATCAAATGATTAGTTGATGGAGAAGAGGATGGTGATAATTCCTGAACTAAATTTTACATCACGTATAGTTTACCATTAATGTTATTCTCAGTCTTTTATAACAATCATATAGATTCATCCTCTATATAGTTCTATATAGAAATAAAATATTTCTTCTTATACTAATAGTGGTGGATATTTTTTTATCTTTTAAAAATTATAAATTAAAATAACCTAACTAATTACAACCATAATACATAGGTTTAAAATATATACTTTTTAATATATAAATTCATGAATTCAATTTTTTTTATTTAGAATATTTATTCCATAAAAATATTTTCAAATATTTTAACAAATTCAAACAATTCCCTAATAGTGTGGGTAAAAATTGCATCATCATATAACGTATAAAAGGTTAAGTGAGTTCTGCAAGAATTACTTTTTTCTTATCTTGATTATTATTATCAATATTAATCTATTTTATTTTTTATAATAAAAGATCATTGATTGAATATTCCTTCAAATTATTTCATTTTTCAAAGTAGTACTTCCTTATAATAACACGTATTTGGAAGGGACACAAAGATTGATTAAATTAAAAATTATTTCATATGTACTTATCTATAATTAGTCATGTTTCTCAAAGTCATAGTTATCTAACGAAGCATATCATCAACACATTTATGTTGAGTCGGAAGTTCTACTTCTTACTTTTCTATCGCTTTAGTTTTTCAAATCACAAACACTTTATTATAATATTTTTACTAAATCTTCATATACCAGGTGTTTTAGAATGTTTTTTTAGAAAAAATTATCCTCTAACATAATTATAAAAAGTTCTAATGTATTATGAAAATAAACTTATTATTCTTCATTATGATTATCGTAATGAGTATGTGTCTAATTAATTGGACTCACCTTTATCAGAACAGAAGATAGACTTTAGTCATGTCTTTCATACCGACAAAAGTCATGACAGTCGAACTAATACTGGTACTCATACAATCAAACTAACACTTATAAAATTATCATATTGATATTTTTAAGTAATTCCATCAGACTGAAAAAAAATTTAATCAGAATTCATATACTTTCTTCTAATGTAAGGAATATTCTTAACACTATGATGGTGTTAATAAATATGACACCTTGCATTTAGTTATGATGAGCTTTCAAGCTCCAGTTGTTCAAGTCCACTGAAACAAATATAGAAATATGACTATTGGTATATTTCCTATAAATACTAAGTCATTTGAAGAGTTTGGTTCTTTTTTATTACTTTTTCTCTTTAATATTACTCTATGTGAACCACTTGTTCTTAGTTAGTGTAATTCTTTAGAGTGTTTTTAATTTTAAGGAAACCTTATTGGGTTGTATCCTTAAGAAATTATGTAATTGTAACTTGCATCTGATCATTGTTATGATCGAGGGATTTTGGGGATAGGTAGATAGAGAATTTGATCCATTGGATCGAGGGCTTCTGAGGCTAGGAAGATATACACTTATATATGTATGGAGGTCTTCCAATGATAGGAATACATAGAAAATATGGTTATTGTATCGAGGGATTCCTGGTAAGGAAATACATACTTTAATGTAAGTATAAAAAAGTGGATACCTTTAGTTAGGGTTATTGGATACCTTACTCTTAAGGTTAAAAGAGGATGATCCTTATAATATAGCTTGAATGTCATTCATATTTTTACATAGTTTTTGTATTACTTGGTTTACTCGTTTTATATTCCACTGTACATTTAATATAAAGTGATTCATCGTATTCATTATTATATTCTATTGATTTTATCATATTTACTCTGATTAAGATAATCACTCTAAAATAAATTGGATCCATAGTGATTATGATTTCCACTTTTATTTAATCATTCTATTTTTAGTTCCAATTCTGTGAATTCATTAATCTGACTGATTCCAAGTCTGATAACTTTAATTTAAGGGTATAGGGTGTTAATTAGTTTAAACATCCAAAATTAAGTTTTGTACACTATAATTCACCCCCCCTATTTTAAGTATTACTATAATATGATAATTATTAAAATCCTAAAATTTATACCATAGAAGATTTAGAAATATTATACTTGCTAATTTTTTACTTCTTCTATCAACTACAAGTTTTATTATGTTTTCTTATAAAAAAATTTTATAATCTTTCTTACATTACCTCATACTTGTGGAAAATAATTTCTATTATTTTTAAGATGGAAGGTTGTAATGTTAGTTCAATAGATAATATAAATCTGAAGAGAACAAATTTTTTGATGGTGATGATTATAAGTACTAGAGATATATGATAAAAAAATTTCTTATCAATATGGGAATTTATAATTTTGTTATGATTACTGGATACTACAAGATTCATAAAGGAAGTTACTGCATTTAAATATCAATAAAAACAATAGTATTAGTTAAAATACAGATTAATGAATACTTGGTTATGTTCTACGACTAGAAGTATTTATAGTTAGATATCCTCATGTGAAAATAATAATAGTATATGGAAAAATATTTTAGTTACACACTTTGGAACTTATATGGTTTTTGATACAAGGAGATCTATGTTTAAATCAAACTATTAGGTTTTTTATTTCTTACCTAGAGAATCAATTACAAATATGAACTATAGATTTATGAAAATTATTCATAGTTTACAAGATATTGGAGAAAAAGTTCTTGATGATGATATTCTTGTGGAAAAACATTATAGATATCAGGCCCAATGAGTGGGAATAAAAAAGGAATAGTTGTTGATAAGATAAGTAATATCAATAATCATACCTTATATGATCATATTTTAACTCTTATGAAATAAAAACGTAGACTTAAGATATATTCTAAGAAGGTAAAGAAAAAAATAGAGGTGTTGATTTTTCTACTATTATTATTCCTTATAATGTTCAAACAACAGAGAATGTTGTAAAATCGTCAAGGAAGAAGAATTTTTTTATTCATTTTCATTCTAGTACTTCCAAAAAATATAAAAATGAGTTATATAATATTGAAAAAGGATGAATAATATTTTGGAAAATAAATATTTTCTGTACCGATATAAAAAAGGTCATAAGGATAAAACTGGTAAGAAATATTATAAATTCATGTGTAATGAATGTAAGAGAGCTAGAAATATCTGATCATATTTTCCAAAACTGAAGATGAAAATAGGAAATAAATAAATTTGGAAAGAAATACTAATAAGTATTAAAAATATAAAGGAAATGAAGTCTTTAAATCCTCTAAAACATGGATTTCTAGTGGAGGTGATTCTTTTTAAAGTTCTTTATATAAGGAAAATTCCAGATATATGAGCATAACTATTTTTTCTAATGTACCCATGGTAAATCAACGTTTCCTCAAAACATTACACACTATATAAAACCTCACAAATATGTATCTAAGTTCTAATTATCCTAATGAGAAAAATTCTATATCTTCATATGAATAATCTTCCTCAGTATAAGATAATACTCTACCTACGTATGATGAAGTTTCTCATTTTGTAAAACTTTTTGAAAATGAGAATTTAAAGATTTGTAAAAAAACTTGATATACTAAAGCTAAAATTTATAAGTATGATTCAAGAATAAATATTTTAAAAAATTACATATAAGATCTTTTTAATGATATTGATAAAACTATTTTTGAAAAATATATTATTTCAAAAGATTTTGAAAAATTTGTTACTAATAAAAATGTATTAGAAACAAAATTTAATTCAAAAACTAATAATATTGAGGATAAAAATTTAGTAGTAAAACTAAAATCATAAATTTATAGTTTGAGAAAACTCTTATAAAACATTACCACTAGTAAATAAAAATTTGATAAAATTTATAAACAAATTTGACCACATGGTAGTAGTTCTGGAATGGGGTTTACAAGTAAAAAATGTATTTTCTTTAACAATTACTTTGTTACTAAAAGTAAACCTTTTACACTAACTACCAAAGTAGTGGGAATTGGAAAAATAATTATTTGTTAAATAAAATTAAATCTCTTGGTTTTCATAAATCTTACTTTTCAAAAAAAAATCATATTTATAATGTTTTGTTTTCTAAAATTACCAGACCCAATAATGTTTGGGTTTAAAAAGCCTAATGTTTTTGTTTTAAAGATTAAAAATATAGTACCAACAACAAGAATATAGAGTGCATGGATAGTGTATGTTCCATACATATGATTGGAAAAAATGAATTCTCCAAGAAGTTAATCAAAATTAAATGTGGAAAAAGTCACTTTTGGATATAATGTTCAAGGAGAGATTATCAGAATATGTGACATTATCCTTCTTAGAAAAACTATTATTTCAAATGTTTTATTCGTTAAAGTTATTAATAACAACATTAAATCTATAATTCAATTATGTTTTGAAGGTTACATTGTGATATTTGGAATGATAAATGTTCAGTACATAGTTTTAATGATGAATTTATTCTTTCTTCTAATCATCATGAGAATTTTTATACACATAACTTATAAGAACTTTGGAGCCAGGACTTACCTTGACTTAGTGAAATGGAATATCAATATTAGTTATGGAATATATGGTTAGGAAACATTAACCTTAGAAAATTATCTAAGTTGACTAAGAAAGGACTTGTTAAGGATCTACCAGAACTTAGGTTAGATACTTCAAATGTATGTGACCCTTGTCAATATGGTAAGAAAAATAAGCCAAGTTTTAAATCTATTAGTGAATTATCAACTTCTAGTGTTTTATAGTTACTGGAAATGGAATTATTTGGTCCTACACAAACTGGAAGTATTGGTAGAAAATATTATATATATGTCTTAGTTAATGATTACACTATATATACATGGGTTTATTTTCTCACAAATAAATATTAATCCTTTTGTTATTTCAAAACTTTTTTAAACAAAGTTAAAAATGAGAAAAACCTTCCCTTGATAATTATTCATAGTGATCATGGTGGAGAATTTTTAAATTCTTATTTTGAAACTTGTTGTAGTAAAAAATTTATTGATAATAACTTTTCAGTAGAAAAATGGTATAGTTTAAATAAGAAATATAATTCTTTAAAAAATATCTAGAACCATGCTAAGTGAATACTCAGTTGCTAAACATTTTTTGGTTGAAGCAGTTAGTATTGTCTGTTATACTATAAATCGAGTTTTAATTTTACCTTTCCTTAATAAAACTCTTTATGATTTGTGGATAGAAACAAAATAAAAAATTTCTTACTTCAAATTTTTTGGTTTATAATTATTCTTTATGAATACAAAAGATAATTTAATAAATTTTCACCCAAATATAATAAAGGAATATTTTTAGGTTATTCCACTACTTCTAAGGCTTATAGAGTTTTTAATAAAAAAAATCATTCTTAAGGAAATAATACATTTTATGTTTGATGAAACTTGTCATTTTTTTTAAGAAACCCCAACCTATATCCTCAAATATTATTTCTAAAACTTACTTTCAACCTTTTTTATAAATTTATTGTCATATAGAAATAACTCAATAAAAGTTTTTCTAATTTATTCCTCGGGAATATTTTTTACCTATTTTTTAAGAACATACTTTTGAAAATCTAATAAGTCGGTTGTTTCTTAGGAATCATCCTAGTGAAAGTATCATTTGTGATGTAGATCAACTGGTTGGGACTATAAGTTCCTTAAGGAATGAAATCAAACATCTAGATTTCTTATCTTAATTTAAACGTAAGAATTCTGATGAGGCTTTAGGTGATGAGGATTGGAATATGTAAATGAATTATTATCTCAATGATTTTGAAGGGGAAAAATTATTTAATTCAGTTGAATGAACTATAGAAACTACTATAATTGGAGTAAAATGATATTTTCAAAAAAAATGTGATAAAAATGGAATAATTGATAGAAATAAATCTACACTTATTGATAAGAGTTAAATTAAACATGAAGAAATTTATTATGAAGAAACCTATACACTGGTAGTAAGAATTGAAGATATTTTAATACTTTTAGCCTTCACAACATTATTTAATTTAAAACTATTTTTAATGGATGTTTGGTGTATTTTTATTAAGGGATATGTTTAGGTATATTTTAGGTTGAAAAAAACTTGGTTTTGAAAATATAAAACATATAAAACATGTTTATAAACTTACCAAAGATTTATATGGACTTAAATAATCCCCTAGATCTTGGTATGATAGATTAATTGAATTTTTTTGAATAACAATTTTGTTAAGGGATCTGTAGATATAAATATTTTTATAAAATAAGTTAATAAAAATATTATGATTGTACAAATTTTTATTTTGGACATTATATTTAGTTTATCTCAATAATATTTAATAGATTCCTTTGTGGGTCTTATGAAATCTATGTTTTAAATGAGTGTGAGCGGTGAGTTAACATATTTTCTTGGTTTTCAAATTCCACAAAAACTAGAATGAAAATTTATACCTCAAAATAATTATACAAAATATCTTCTTAAGAAATTTGAATACAATAATACTAAAAGTATTTGTACTCCCATAGGTTCCTCAAATACTTTAGATCTTGATGAATTTTGGCAACCAGTTGATCAAAATATTTTTAGATTTATGATAGGAAGTGTACTTTACTTAACTTATAGTCATCTAGATTTAATGTTTTCTATATTATTATGTGAAATATAAAAATAAAATCAAAAATAATCTCATTTAAAATAAATAAAACGAATTTTTTTTATCTTAAGGGAACTATGGATTTAGGTATTTTTTAATTTTTTGGAAAATTTTTTGAGTTAAAAAGATTTTCGGATGCTAACTTTGTTGATTCTATAATGGATAGGAAAATCACATTTGTAACTTTTCATTTATTAAGAGATTAATTAGTTTCTTGGTCATGTAATGGACAAAACTTAGTAAAACTTTCCACTGCTAAAGCTGAATATGTGGAAGTTGGGAGTTCTTGTGCCCAAGTGTTGTGGATGAAACACACACTCACTAACTATGGAATGAGTTTTACTCAAACTAAAATAATTTTTGATAAGACGAGTTTCATTACATTAAGTAAAAATCTACCAAATCATTCATGTTCTAAGCACATAGATATTAGACACTATTTCCTTCAGGATCACACACTTAAAGGACATGTCATTTTACAATTCATCAGAATGCAAGATCAAATTGCTGACATTTTTACAAAACCTCATACTTTTGATAGATTTTAATACATTAAACAGAATCTAGGAATGATCAACATAAATTAATCATTCATATCTACTTATTTTTACCCATCTTCTTATATTAATATACTCCTTTTCATAATGGGATTATATATGTTTTGCGCTATCCAAAAACTTTTAGTTTTCAAAAATTTGATTTTTCTTAAAAAATTTATCGTAATGTACACTGTGAAGGTCCTATAGCAGAACTGTATATTGTTTGGGTATTGTAGTAGTTAGAACTATTCACCTTGGGCCATCGGTTTAGGCTTGGATTCCTTAAGGCTTTTGGGCCACCTAGGCCTTCATGTTAGTAGGGCTTTCAGGCCGCCTTTAAGGCCTTCGGCCCACCTCAGGGCCTTTAGGCCACATGCAGTTGCCCTAGATAGACTCTACAAAAAAGGAGCAGCCCCATAAGGGGATTAATAGTAGGTGCACTCACTAGAGTAGAGCCAAATGGATTTTCAGAATGAGAGGGTATGACTAGGTCATCGGGACCAACTTGTGCTTGCATGGGAAGCCTAGCCAGACAGCCATGCGTAGGTGGAGAGATACTATCACAATGTAGATGTTGGGGAGCGGTAGTTCCTTGTAGATAGTCTTGTTGAATTCCCTAAGTCCTTCAGGTCATGTAATCTCTTAAGCCTATGGGCCTTGTAATCTCTAAGACTACGGGCCTTGTAAGGGTTCCCCCTCATCCCTTGAAATGGGGGTTATCAAAAATCAATAAAAAAAATAAGGCCTTCGCGTAACGCCCCGACCCTAGTTACCCAGAGTCGGTGCATTATTACACAACATTGGCATGATCACAAAAAAGATCAAGTCTCGAAAGACCGATTAGTTTAGTAGCCTTGGAAACACTAGATATATTAATAAGTCCTACATTAAATCATAAGGTAAAAAAATCTAAAACAACATCTTGTCTTCATATCCCCTCATACTATCCCTACAGGTCATTCATAAATTACTTCTTCACATCCTAGGAAAAATAAAACATTTAAAGGGGTGAGCTCAGATGCTCAGTAAGGATAACAATATAGCAGAATCTTTCATAGATAAGCATAAACACTTAAGGCAATGTATGACTAAAACAAAAGCCTTTTAAACTTAAACTTCAGAATAATATGGCAATGATAAAATGAAATAATGCCATTTACTCACTCACATGGATATTCTACTAGTCAAATAATCACATGCAATATCAATAACCACTTTCATAATGATGGAATGCATAATGTCAGACTATCATAACCACATAGCCAAGGCCTCATGCCAATAATACAAATAATAGTTTGTCAAGACCTTGTGCCAAGACACTAGTTTGTCTCATGAGACCTACCGATGCATCGAGGAGCTATAGCGGGCTCCACTCATCACTTACTAAGTCCAATACATTCCTCATATGAAAAGTTTAAAACATAACATAAACATTTGTATTAAAACTAGCATGCAAAATGTCAATAATTTATCCACAAACCATGAATGGTATAAAAATAGCACATCCACAGTCAAACATAACTCATTCGATACAATATGGAATATTTTATTGTATCATATTAACCTCAATCTAGAATAATGAAGGATATTGACATAGATGAAAATAATAATCAAAACTATTTGAGAGAAATATCCCCCTTTTCTTGAAATCTTTTAAAAGTCACACTATTTGTCAAGAATCCAATTAAAAATATATTTTTGAATCGAAGTGTCCCATACCAATTTGAAACTTTTAAAAGGAGTTTTAATTTTAAAACTTTAATGTACATATAAAGAAATCCTTAAAACCATTTTTAAAACATGGACATTGATGAGAAAGATTTAGAAGAATAAGTCTTTAAAACATTTAAAAATGGTATTTTAGTTAGAGTTTCTAACAAAAAGAGAGACACTTGAATACAAATAATTGAGGTAATGAAAACATTGTAATATCAAGAGAATAAATGGATTCATGATATACTATGTCAAAGTACATTATATACACCACATAAAAGTGATTTGGTGTATAACAACAAATAAGTCTCAATGGAATGTAAATTGAGATGAATTCTCTTATAAAGACCATATCCTTAGGTTAAGGATAAATCAACGAAATATTTATGTGTGACAAATATAAATACACACAATATGATTGGACATTTAGTGTAAATCAATCAGATGACATTCACACATATTCTTTTAAAAACAACACCAATGAATTGGATATTTAACTAAAAAAATAGAGATTGAGTTAAAATTACTCTTTTCAAGTTCATACTGATGACTTGAGAATTTATCAATGGAGTGATTATGTGTATCGAAAGTATATCCACAGAAATGGGAGTGGAATTTATTAAATAATCAAATGAATAGTGATTCTACACATAATCTTGGAGTAAAATAATCAATGAAGTATGTGTAAAGCCGAATGAGTGGAAATAGAAATATCAAATTCCCTTATCAATTTGGTAACTTACGAAACATAAACCCATGAAAGAAGAATAATACAATGATGATTTAAATATTCATAAACTAAAGTATATTACACAATGAATACAATCATGGGAAGTACACAAACCACAAGCAATAAATAAGTGGTGAATAATGGAAATCTCACGGAATTAAAAGTGAGATAAGAAACCCCCTTACTTTGTACTTTTTCCTTGGTCGAAGGTAGGTTAACCTCCTATATAATGGTGAAATAATTGTTATTGAATTTTACAAGAATCATATATATTAATATGATATCATATATGATCTTTTAACATTTCTTTGTTAATAATATTTTATAATTATCGTCGTTTCGGTTGTCAACTTACTCGTTTTATTTTATATGTTTTGTTATGTAAGTCGTGTTTGTCATCGATAGGTTTTCTATTATTAATATCCAGAATTATATCAACTCCTTAGATACTATTATTAATCATCAAATGAGAATTATACTTGAATAGATACGATGGAGAATGAATCTCATCGCGTTCGTGGAGACGGTAGTCCGTACGTACGCACGAGCGACAATATCATTCTTTTGATGTTAAAATAATATATAATTGGATGGTATATCATATATACAGAATAATTATCATGTTATATTTATTATTTACATGAATTATACATCATTATTATACCCATCCAAATAATAATTTATTGAATGACAATTACACCACGACGTGGAGACGGTAAGTTGTACGTACGCACGTATGGTGACATGTCATTCAAAGGATGGATAGAATACTGAATATGGTTATACCATATTTATAATAATATTATAGTATATAGGAGATACTGGATTCATTATTTTATAATGTGAATAACAAAGAAAGAATAAGTTTAAGAAGAAAAGAATTTGAAAAAGGGTGGTAAAAACATTACCTCTTCTTCGGGTTCTTCCTTTTGATTTGATCAAAAGGGATCCTTAGGTTGGCTTTCGGATCAAAATAATGCCTCTAGGTTGTATTGAGGGAAGTTGAGAGATTATTTGGGCAGGGGTTGGCCGAACCAAAAGGCTTTTAAGGTGTGAAGTAATGAGAAGGGGGAGTTCCCTTTTATAAGAGGGGTGAGGGGCACCTTTGGAAAAGCTAGAAATATTATTTTATAATAAATTCATATTCGGTTTCTAATGGCTCCAAAGTGTATTATTTAAAGGTTAAGGTGGGTATAGGTTTAAAACCACTCAAACAATAGAATCTAGACAGGTTTGGGTCATTATATTAACCTTATCTTTAAGTATTAACTCTTAGTTAGTTAGTTTCACTTTTACAATGTCTCTTTGTATTTTTACATTATATGGTTAATAAACTTACTATATACATCCAATATACCCCCAAGTGGTCCATTAATGATACCCCTATCATGATATAAGTCTCTTGGCCGAACCTTATATTTTTAGGAATTTAATATCAATTAATAATATAATATTTTTTTTAAATACCCATTTATGTCAATTTTGACACTATTCAATAATTGATTTTTATGAAACTCATAACAGAATGATTACTTAAAAAAAGTCAATTAAAGAAATAATCATATGTCATATTAACCTATAAAATTAGTTTAATTCAATAAAAGTATCCAATTATATTTATTTGGGTATTTGTAATATCAATTAGTTTAATTTTTCACTAATATTGTAATTACTGCATCAGCATTGTTTCATAAATAAATTAAATTATTTAATGTCTAAAAATTATAAATAAAATATCATTATGTAGAAAATAGTTTTATCTTTCTAATTAATATTTATAATCGAATTTATCTTATGTGTAACCCTATATTAAAAATGTTTGAGTAAATAAACTTTGATTTTAACTCTTTTAACTCTTCTTTGAATTAAATAATAATAAATGTACTAATCTAATCCAAGTGGACCTAAATGATAATATTTTATTCCTAAGGTTTTTTTTGGTCGATATACACTTTTCCAATAGAATTAGTACATGTGTTAGGGTAATATTAATATCATTTTTACCCTTAATTACCCTATTTACTTTTAACCGTGGTAAATAAAAGTAAAAAGTTACTATTCACCAAAAATTATTTTCATCTCAATGAACCACATTTTAATCCTTGATATTAATAGTGTCTCTCGGATTTTCGAAATTCCATTCACAAAATTGGTAAAATTAAGTTTTATGAAAAATTTAGTTTTTTAACTACCACTTAGTGGTTTTACTATTCATCAAAAAATGAAAGTTTCCAGAAAAATACCAAAAATTAGGCTTAAGCTATATTTGATATTATGAATTAAAAAATTATGTCTATTTTACCAAATTCAAAACAAATTGTTTTCATTAATTAATTTAAAAATTAATTCCCGTCGTCAAAACAAATAGCGTGTTTTTAAGAGATAATAAATATCAAAAGATTGAGACTTTGTTTATGTCTGGTTTAAATGTGAAATCTCTTCCAATGACCAACATTGTATTAAATGGTAAAAATATATTATAAATATACTTTAAAACCACTCAAAATAATAATTTATCACAATTAATTATTTTGATTAAAAAGGTTGTTTTTAATTAAAATTTAGTAATTTTAACTATTCATCAAAATATGAAAGTTATCCGAAAAGTACAAAAATTTCACCCTAAGGTAATTTCGATATTACGAATCCAAAACTGAAGTCCATTTCGAAAGATAAAATTTAAAAAATTTAAAAAATTAGGTATTACTACTCATAACGGCTAGATTGATTGGTTGTGGTGTGTTAGAATCTCGAAGGTGCGTACAATGCACGTCATTGCATTATTCAAAGGGAAAAGTACCGTGGAAGCTTGGGGTGTTACATTCTCCCCTCCTTCAATAAATTGTGTCCTCGTAATTTGTTTTTAAAATTGGGCTTGAGAATATAATGGAATTTCCAACATCGGAAAAAGTGTCAATAAATCTATCACTTTAAAAGAAAGGAAGAGAGGTATAAAGGTCACCCAAGATAACCCATACTAGGATCCCATGTGGGAAAACATGGATATGGACGATAAAATAAGTGTTAAGTTCTGATGGAGAGGGATAGAAAACATGATCAGGATAAAGTTAACAATAAGAAAGTCACAAACTTGTGTTGGGACAAACGGTCATTAGTCTTCCAGTAGGAAAAGTAAACGGACAACATTTTTTGTTTTAAGTTACATTACATAAGGACGAGGAATTCATTTATGATATTGACTAAGAACATAAAGAGATATACTTACTTTTTAAGTAGAGTTTCATTCTTTAATAACTTTTTACCACTAACTCATTTTTTTTAACAATGCATATTCAAGAAGACTTGGTCACAATGGAAGAGCTAGAATAAACTTCTATAGAAATACATGATCCACGTAGGATAAACTATATATTTACCTTGTCTTTAGAGATTAATAAAAACCAAAATGGTTAGTATAATATCTGATGACCCCCCAAATGGATATTCCATTAGAGAAAAAAAACACTGATCTTAATTTCTAAAATTAAACCATTAATACCCCAAAGTTAAATAAATACAATTCAATAATCAATTGTCCTTAAAATCCTTCAATATATTCCAAACTAATATTAAAACCCAAAACTTATAAGAATTTAGTCTTCCACATTAAATTGTATCTCCAAATGACATTAATTACTCTTAAAGTCACATACTTAAAAGTAATTAACCTAATCATTTTCATAAACAACCCAAATCACTATAAATCCACAATAAAAACATAAAAATCCACCATTACTCCTCAAATGAAATCCCATACTATTCTATTTTCCATAAAACAAAGTGAAAAACTTCCAAAATAACATTTATCACTTAATTACCAAATCATTTTACTATACTAAGGGTATTCATTTGATAAGACATATGATCCCAAATAAAATTATTATTGATCAATAAAATCATTTGACTAAAAATAATAGTCACAATAACCAGGGACTTCACGTAGTCCAGTGGTAGGTGATAAATCCCAATCGCACTTTGGTTGTGGGTTCGATTCCCACAGCTTTGTCCGACACGACGGGTTGTCACACGGTCTGTGTGTTGTCCCTTTTTAAAAACTATATTTTATAACATTATCAAAATGAGATAAATTCCTCAAAATAACCATAACATAATTTAACCCCAAATGTTATGTCATACCTTTCATTTTCATCCCAAATTACAATAACTTATAATTGCCTCAAAACCAATGATCATATAAAACCAAATGGTTATTCATAACTATATCCACAATAGAAAAGATAATTATTCCTCAAATATCATTATCACATAGAAAACTACAGGGTTACAAATACAAGAGAAAATTATTCCAAAGTAAACCCATCAACAAGGAGCACTAACACTTTTTAAACATTTCTCCAACAATTTATTTCCACATAGCTTCTTATTTGACCATGAAAATATCCTATAGAATAGGGCATTCACTAGGGTAATGGCCAAGTCCCATAAATTTACGGCAAATGACTGTAAATGGACTCTTGGGACCATTTTTATCTTCTTCCATAGTACTCTTCATTTTTCTTCGGCAATTCTTCACTTTATGTCCTTCCTTCACGCACATAAAGCATTTCCTTGTCCCATTGAGACACTTTCATGGGTGTCTCCTTCCACATTTCCTGCATGATGGAAATTGAGGATTCCTTTCTCCATGGTCTCCACTACTGGAGCTCTTATCATTCATCACCTTTCTCTTCTTTTTTGAGTTCGGGAATTGGTTAATATATATATTATTGATCATATTTTTGGAAAATTGATTTGGTATAAAGATGATATCTTTTACGCCTATCAACATTCCATTTTGTTTCTCATTTCCACCACCGTTCCCACCTTGTACATCATTCTCAAAGTCACTATGACTTCCTTGGAATCCAGTCATTGACTAAAACCAGAAAGCATTGTGTGAGTAATAGTATTCATAAAATCACTTAGAGATTAACATGTCACCATATTCCCAATTTGAAACACATTAGGATTAACCAAGGTCATTTACTCTCATCTTATATATTTAATACTTCAAATCGGTTAGTAAAGAAAATGTAAATTATCCTAAGCATATCCCTCGGGAGTGTCGTAACCAAGAGTGCAGTAAGGCCCGTTGTCGTGCACCAGTTCCCGTTCGAGTCAAGCTCAAAGCGGTGTTTTCGGGTTTTACCCCTAGGTACATCTATGTCAGAGCCGTCTCTACCTGCTCGTATCCATACAGGGATGTATTTCTCAGAAAAATCACATAATCTCTACAATACCAAAATTCTAGGAAGTTATTCTATACTAATCCTCAAAGTTCATCTTAGGTCTACGTGCTCTAATCAGATTTTATCTAAATCTAGCTTCCAAGGTTTGTAATAAACTTCCTCTGATACCAACTATAATGCCCCGACCCCAGTTACCCAGAGTCGGTGCATTATTACATAACATTGGCATGATCACAAAAAAGAACATGTATCGAAATACCGATTAGTTTAGTAGCCTTGGAAACACTAGATATATTCATAAGTCTTACATTAAATCATAAGGTAAAAAAACTACAACAACATCTTGTCTTCATATCCCCTCATACTATCCCTGCAGGTCATTCATAAATTACTTCTTCACATACTCGAAAAAATAAAACATTTAAAGGGGTGATCTCAGATGCTCAGTAAGTATAACAATATATCAAAAGCTTTCATATATAAGCATAAACACTTAAGGCAATGTATGACTAAAACAAAAGCCTTTTAAACTTGAACTTTAGAATAATATGGAAATGATAAAATGAAATAATGCCATTTACTCACTCACATGGATATTCTACTAGTCGAATAATCACATGCAATATCAATAACCACTTTCATAATGATGGAATGCATAATGCCAGACTATTATAACCACATAGCCAAGGCCTCGTGCCAAGACTACAAATAATAGTTTTTCAAGCCCTTGTACCAAGAAAATAGTTTGTCTCATAAGACCTACCGATGCATCGAGGAGCTATAGCGGGATCCACCTGTCACTTACTAATTCCAATGCATTCCTCATATGAAAAGTTTTAAACATAACATAAACATTCGTATTAAAACTAGCATACAAAATGTCAATACATTATCCACAAACCATGAATGGTATAAAAATGGCACATCCACAGCCAAAAATAACTCATTAGATACAATATGGAAGATTTTATTTTATCATATTAACCGCAATCTAGAATAATGAAGGATATTGACATAGATGAAAATAATCATCAAAACTATTTGAGAGAAATATCCCCCATTTTCTTGAAATCATTTAAAAGTCACACTATTTTTCAAGAAGCCATTTAAAAATAGATTTTTGAATCAAAGTGTCCCATACCACTTTGAAACTTTTAAAAGGAGTTTTAATTTTAAAACTTTAATGTCCATATAAAGAAATTCTTAAAACCATTTTTAAAACATGGACATTAATGATCAAGATTTAGTAGAATAAGTCTTTAAAACATTTAAAAATTGTATTTTAGTTAGAGTTTCTAACCAAAAGAGAGAAACTTGAATACAAATAATTGAGGTAATAAAAACATTGTAATATCATTAGAATAAAGGGATTCATGATATACTATGTCAAAGTACATTATATACACCACATAAAAGTGATTTGGTGTATAACAACAAAGAAGTCTCAATGGAATGTAAATTGAGATGAATTCTCTTATAAAGACCATATCCTTAGGTTAAGGATAAATCAACGACATATTTATGTGTGAAAAATAAAAATACACTCAATATGATTGGACATTTAATGTAAATCAATCAGATGACATTCACACATATTCTTGTAAAAACAACACCAATGAATTGGATATTTAACTCAACAAATGGAGCTTGAGTTAAAATTACTCTTTTCAGGTTCATACTGATGACTTGAGAATTTATCAATGGAGTGATTATGTGTATAGAAATTATATCCACATAAAGGGGAGTGTAATTTATGACATAATCAAATGAATAGTGATTCTACACATAATCTTGGAGTAAAATAATCAATGAAGTATGCGTAAAGCCGAATGAGTGGAAATAGAAATATCAAATTCCCTTATCAATTTGGTAACTTAAGAAACATAAACCCATGAAAGAAGGATCATACAATGATGATTTAAATATCCATAAACTAAATTATATTACACAATGAATACAATCATGGGAAGTACACAAACCACAAGCAATGAATAAGTGGTGAATAATGGAAATCTCACGAAATTAAAAGTGAGATAAGAAACCCCCTTACTTTGTACTTTTTCCTTGGTCGACGGTAGGTTAACCTCCTGTATAATGGTGAAATAATTGTAATTGAATTTTACAAGAATCACATATATTAATATGATATCATATATGGTCTTTTAACATTGCTTTGTTAATAATATTTTAGAATTATCGTCGTTTCGGTTGTCAACTTACTCGTTTTCTTTTATATATTTTGTTACGTAAGCCGTGTTTTTCATGGATAGGTTGTATCTTATTCATATACAGAATGATATCAAGTCCTTAGATACTATTATTAATCATCAAATGAGAATTATACTTGAATGGATACGATGGAGAATGAATCTCATCACGTTCGTGGAGATGGTAGTTTGTACGTATGCACGAGCGACAATATTATTCTTTTGATGTTAAAATAATATATAATTGGATGGTATATCATATATACAGAATAATTATCATGTTATATTTATTATTTAAATGAATTACACATCATTATTATACCCATCCAAATAATAATTTATTGAATGACAATTACACCACGACGTGGAGACGGTAAGCCGTACGTACGCACGTATGGTGACATGTCATTCAAAGGATGGATAGAATACTGAATATGGTTGTACCATATTTATAATAATATTATAGTATATAGGAGATATTGTATTCATTATTTTAGAATGGTAATAACAAAGAAAGAATGAGTTTAAGAAGAAAAGAATTTGAAAAAGGGTGGTAAAAACATTACCTCTTCTTCGAGTTCTTCCTTTTGATTTGATCAAAAGGGCTCCTTAGGTTGGCTTTCTGATCAAACTAAGGCCTATAAGTTGTAGTGAGGGAAGTTTAGAGATTATTTGGGCAGGGGTTGTCCGAACCAAAAGGCTTTGAAGGTGTAAAGTAATGAGAAGGGGGAGTGCCCTTTTATAAGAGGGGTGAGGGGCACCTTTGGAAAAGCTAGAAATATTAATTTATAATAAATTCATATTCAGTTTATAATGGCTCCAAAGTGGATTATTTAAAGGTTAAGGTTGGGATAGGTCGAAAACCACTCAGCCAATAGAATTTAGACAGGTTTGGGTCATTATATTAACCTTATCTTTAAGTATTAACTCTTAGTTAATTAGTTTCACTTTTACAATGTCTCTTTGTATTTTTATATTATATGGTCAATAAACTTACTATATACATCAATGCGACCCCCAAGTGGTCCATTAATGATACTCCTATCCTGATATAAGTCTCTTTGCCGAACCATAGATTTTTAGGAATTTAATATCAATTAATAATATAATATTTGTTTTAAAAACTCATTTATGTCAATTTTGACACAATTCAATAATTGATTTTTATGAAACTCATAACAGAATGATTACTTCGAAAAAAGTAAATTAACTCAATAATAATATTTCATATTAACCTATAAAATTAGTGTAATTCAATAAAAGTCTCCAATTATATTTATTTGGGTATTTATAATGTCAATTATTTTAATTTTTCACTAATATTGTAATTACTGCATCATCATTGTGTCATAAATAAACTAAATTATTTAATGTCTAAAAATTATAAATAAAATATCATTATGTAGGAAATAGTTTTATCTTTATAATTAATATTTATAATCGAATTTATCTTATGTGTAACCCTATATTAAATTTTTTTGAGTAAATACACTTTGATTTTAACTCTTTTAACTCTTCTTTGAATTAAATATTAATAAATGTCCTAATCTAATCCAAGTAGACCTAAATGATAATATTTTATTCCTAAGGTTGTTTTTGGTTGAGATACACTTGTCCAATAGAATTAGGACATGTGTTAGGGAAATATTAATATCATTTTTACCCTTAATTACCCTATTTACTTTTAACCGTGGTAAATAAAAGTAAAAAGTTACTATTCACCAAAAATTATTTTCATCTCAATGAACAACATTTTACTCCTTGATATTAATCGTGTCTCTCGGATTTTTGATATTCCACTCCCAGAAGTGGTAAAATTAAGTTTTATGAAAAAATCAGTTTTTTAACTACCACTTAGTGGTTTTACTATTCATCAAAAAATGAAAGTTTCCAGAAAAATACCAAAAATTAGGCCTAAGCTATATTTGATATTATAAATTAAAAAATTATGTCTATTTTACCAAATTTAAAACAAATCGGTTGCATTAATTAATTTAAAAATTAATTCTCGTCATCAACACAAATAGCGTGTTTTTAAGAGATAATAAATATCAAAAGATTGACACTTGTTTATGTCTGGTTTAAATGTGAAATCTCATCCAATGACCAACATTGTATTAAATGGTAAAAATATATTCTAAATATACTTTAAAACCACTCAAATTAATAATTTATCACAATTAATTATTTCGATTAAAAAGGTTGTTTTTAATTAAAATTTAGTAATTTTCACTATTCATCAAAATATGAAAGTTATCCGAAAAGTAGAAAAATTTCACCCTAAGATAATTTCAATATTACGAATCCAAAACTGAAGTCCATTTGGAAAGATAAAATTTATAAAATTTCAAAAATTAGGTATTACTATTCATAACTGCTAGTTTGATTGGTTGTGGTGTGTTAGAATCTCGAAGTTGTGTACAATGCACGTCATTGCATTATTCAAAGGGAAACGTACCGTGGAAGATTGGGGTGTTACACTTCGGGCCATTCAGGAAAAGGCACTCTTCTATTATTTTATCTTTTACACTATTTCATTGTGTTAGTTCATTAATTATTATTATTATACTTTTAATTTTAATTCCAAGTTTTTTAAAAAAAATTAATTCATCCGCAATATGATAATTATTTTAAAAAAATTGAGTGTTCAAAAACATTTTTAAATATTTATTCATATTATTTTCAAATGTCAAGTCGGTTTGGGTTATCATATTGACCATTGGTCATATTTTTGAAGTTCATCCATCACTCCAACACTTATATAAGGAAGAACACCCCCTGTCCCATGTTGATCTTTCAAATATTTTTCTCCCGACATGATGCGGGCCTCAAGTTCATTAGTCTGTTATGTTTCTTTTTCATCTGATTCATTGGTTTTAGTTCTGAATCCAATGGATACCAAAGATGATTTTTTAAGTGGTACATATTCTGTGAAATATTAGTTGAAATATTATTCTATGATAAGTGTGATTCTATACTAAATATGATTATTGAATTCCGAGGATTGGAATCAGTTTTCGTGGGAAATAAAGATAAATATTTTTGATCCTTATTACCCCTATATAGTACATGAATTTTATGCATCTGTTCATTTTTTCAAGGTAGATGAAATAGTTAAAATTTCTTTCTCAATGTATGGAAAAAAGGATTAAGATTTATTATAAAAAGCTTGTAGATCTTGTTAGAATCCCTTCTGAAGGAGAATCCTATTTTCAATCTCATAATTTTCCAAAAATTCTTGGTACTTTCAACAAAACCATATCTGAAAAATATTCGTTTTCTCATTACAAAAAAGTTAAAAAGGTTTTTCACCTTAATTAAGATAACCATATTGTATCCTTATGGATTCAATGTTTCCTAATTCTGAGAAATGTTTATAGATATACATTTAAGGTAACATATTTATTTATGTTAGATTACTTGGTAATTATGATGAAGATTTATCTCATCAAGTTTGTTTTTCTTACCATGGAAAAAATAAAAAAAATCATCAATAAAATATAATATCATCATGTTCAATTATTTTGTAATAAATATTTTTGTTTATTACATAAAAGTTTTCAAAGTTTTCAACAAATTGTATCCAATTAGAGAGAAAATTTATTTTACTAGTGATGAAACGATGAATAATATGAGGTTTGTTTTTGATAGTTAATCTTTTTTTTTGAGAAATGTGATGGGTATATTTCAGAAGAACAAACATCTAGAATGTTAGAAAAAGTTTAAAATAAGTTGAATTGGTAGGTTGAGACCCCTCCTATAATAAAAGAACCAGAAGAAGATAGCAGATAATGTTTTCAATGAGATGATGAAAAAGAAAGATGAGAATACAAAATGGGATCCAGTGTTTGGTATCAAACTCATTGAGGAAAAAATATTTAAAAATTCATAATTTTAAAAACTTGGAAGAAGAATAAAATAATAATAAATAGAAAAAAAATATTACAAGTTACTTAGCTATGTAAAAAATATTTAGAAAGGAGTTTAATGATAATTCAAGAATATTATCCTTCTAGAAACTCATATCGATCACATGAATCTAGAAGATAGATTATCTTTTGATGAAATAGTTTTGGTCCATGTCGATGTTCCATCCATGGATGAAAAAGGAGAAGAAAATTTTGTTGAAGAATAATAGGTTCTAGTAGTTCAATAAAAACAACTGAAGCCTCAAATTGTAAGAAAGGGAGATCTAAGAACTGCTAGGAAGCTAGAGAAATAACGTGAAGTGGAGTTTGGTGAAGAACTTGAAGAAGAAAATATTATTTAAAATAGTCATAAGGAAAAAATAAGAATAAAATAAACAAAAATAAAGTAATGAAAAAGAAGAAGAAGAGTACAGATAGGTTGAAATTTAATTTGAAGAATGGGTTAAAGAAGAAGAAGAAGGATAAGTGGAAGATAAAGAATAAGAATATGAAGAAGATGAATATTAAGAAACACATTCTAATAATGATTCTTCAGAATCATCATCCTCATAATATCTTCCTTCCAAAGCTTACAAAGAAGGAAAGAAATCAGAAAGTTCATAAGAAGAGTCTTCATCAGAAGAAGAATAAAAATCCTCTTCAAAGGAAGAAGAATATCAAAATTTAAAAAATGATGATAAATTTTAATATTATAAAGACATTTATATCCTTGAATTGACTAATGAAAATTAATTTGATAATAAGGAATATTCAAAAGAAGTTGAAAAGTTATTTCTAAGAAAGAAAATAAGAAATGTAATAAATAGGACACTAGTACAAGTAGAATAAAACCTCCTAAGATTGAGTAAGATTGTTTGGATTAATTATGAGCAATAGCTCTAGAATGTTTTGATTATATTCTCAATGTGTTGAATATATTAGAATGAACAATTCATTATTTTCTAATTATTGAAGAAATAGGTCATCTTATCCAAGAAATACTAAGTCAAAAATCAAAGTCAATAAAGATTTTAACAGAATCAGTGATTCAGATTGAAGTTTATATGACAAATTTTCAAGAAAGTTCCTAGAATCATAAATAGTCATGTAATTTGATGGTTAAATGGTCTCATAAGGTTGATATCAGTATTATAATACATGATAAAAAATTTGATGAAGTGAATTAATCTTTTGGTAGAATTAGCTAAACCCTTCAATAATTTATCTAAATACATGGAATAAAGTGTGATGTTTGTGGGTGAATTCCTAGATACCACTGATGATCATAATGAAGATGTTAATGTTTTTAAGAAGAAGATCAGAGAATTGGAGTTTGAGATTATGAGACTCTGATCTTTTGAAGCTGAAATTTTCTTTATAAAGGAGAAGAGTGACAATTGTTTAGAGGATGTAAAAATATTAATATCTCAAGAAAAAAGGACAGATAATTTTAAGAAATACTTAAAGGGGTTCAAATAGACTAAGGAAATTATGAATACCTTGATGAAGAATGATTGAATTTTTCTTTCAAAATCAATATGTATTTGATTTTTTAAAACATTTAAATTTTTTTAAGGAATTAATTTTCATATAAATATGATTTGTATAAATGTTTTTATAGTTTTTATTGGTTTAATTTTCTTTCATATTTTCAGTGGATGATTAGTTAATTCAATGTATTTTTTCGTATCTTTTTCCTTATTTAATATTTCAAGAAACTCTGGATCAATTCCCATTATTTTTGAAAAAAAAGGTATATAAATCATTATATGGGTGAGAAATTCTTAAATTAGGAGAGAAGGTTTTATAAAATTTAAGTTGAAATATAAAGGGGGAAATATTTATTTAAGGGGGAGAATGTAATTTTTAGGGGGGAAATATTTTCTAATAGGGAGAAGTTATCTTATTGAAAGATCTTTTCTAAAACTCCATCGTATCCAAAATAATATTCAAAAGAGTTATAAAATCAAGTGGTGAAGTTTAAATGAATAACTCTAAATATGATGTTCTTAAAATAATAAAGTTTTTATGTTTTTCAAAGTTATTTTTTCATTTTTGTTTTGGGGTTTGTGATTTCCAAAAAGGGGAATATTTTTTTGTCATAAGTTCTACATTTTACTTTTCTATTCATATAGTTTTTGAAATCACAAACACTTTCTTAAAAAAATTTACTAAATTTTTATGTCCCAAGTTTTTTAGAATTTGTTTTGTAGAATAAATTATCTTTTACCATACTTAGAAATAGTTCTAATGTATTATGAAAATAAACATTTTTCCCTTAATTATAATTATCGTAATGAGTATATTTTTAATTAAAAATACTCGCCTTTATTATACCATAATTTAAACTTTAGTCGTGTCTATCATATTGAAAAAATTCTTAATAATAAAATTGATACTAGTACTGATACAATCATACTAACACGCAAAAAGATTATAGTATTGACATTGTTAAAGAATTCCATTATACTGAATAAGTTTTTAATCAGAATATAATGAATTTTTTCTAATGTAACAAATATTTTTAACACTATGATGGTGTTAATCAATACGAAATCAAACATTCAGTTATGATGAGCTATCAAGTTCCAACTATCCAAGTAAATTGCAACAAAATTGGAAATATTATCACTGGGAGATTTCACATAAATACTGAGTCATTTGAATATCTTGAGGATAGTTTATTACTTTCACTCTCGAAGATTGATCTATGTGAACTGGTCATTCTTAGTAATTGTAATTATTAAGAGTGTTTTTGGTTCTAAGGAAACCTTGTCAAATTGTCTCCTTAAGAACTTTTGTAATTGTAACTCACATCCGATCATTATTAGGATTGATAGATTTTTATGATAAGAAGATAGAGAATCCAATCCATCAGATCAATGGCTTCTGGGGCTAGGAAGAAAAACTCTGATATTCATATGGATGGATTTCGGGGATAGAAATATAGAGAAAATTCAATCATTGTATCAAGGGCTTTCCTAGTATGGAAAGAAAGATTTTAGTGTAAGTATAAAATAGTGGATACCTTTAGACAATGTTATTGACTACCTTACTATTAAGGTTAAAATTGGTTTATCTTTTTAATATATCTTTTATTTCATTCATAATTTTAAATAGCTATCATATTACTTGTTTTTACCAGTTCTCTATTTAGCTCCACATTTAATAGGAAGTGAGTCAACATATTCATTTTTCTATTCTATTTATTTTTTTTATATTAACACTGATTATGATAATCACTCTAATATAAATCAGATCCATAGTGATTATGATTTTTAATCTGATTTAATTGGATTATTTCTAGTTCTGATTTTATGACTTTTTTAATTAGACTAAGTCCAAGTCCCATAACATTACATTAATAGGATTGTGTTTTAATTAGGTTAAACTTCTTAAACTATGTTTTTTAAACTAAAACTTACCCCCCCACCCTCTTTTATGTATTTTCATTATAAGATAATTCTTACAATCTTATAATTTATTCTCCATTATTCTTTTATTTTTTATATCCATCTATATTCATATAAATCGTTGTTATTTATAAATTTCTATTTTCTTGATGAGAAAAATTTGGGATTCCTTGGACTTGTTCTCTCAGATCCGGTTCCATAAACACAAACATTACATATTATCTTATATATAACTTTTCTAGTATAACTATCACATAATTACATGACTAAAATCAAATATTTCATTATATACATTCCCAATTCCTTTTAGTTTTAAATCTTTACAGAATTAGGAAAAACATAAACTAGGAAAAACCCACGTCTTTCTCAAAAAATGGATATTTTTTCCCACCATATAAGAAACGACTTAATAATTAATGGTTCTTCAAAATCTTCAAAAAAATATTTCACATGTGTTATCCTTCTGAACATTTCATGTGTACTACTTTTCATCATAACCTGGGGAAGGGAAACATAAGAAAAGGTTGACATAAAATGCTCAGTAAGGGAAGTATATAACTAAATGAGTCAAAAGAATAATCATAGTATGCATAATATGGATAGAATAAATAATATGAATAATTTCATAATCAACTTATGCTAAGGTCATGATATATCCATGAAAAAAACCATGAATATCAATAATACTGATCTCATACTGATGGAATGCATAATCTCAACCATCAAAAACATGTTGTCAATGACTTTTTCTAAGAAATTTACTTCTCATCGAAACTGTAGTCAAGACTTCTCATTGAATTGGGAAGATGTACACCAAAAACCCAATTATGTTTGTCTCATGAGACCTATCAAAATATTGAGGGGATATATAATTTTAGGCCCCACCCATAACTTTATTAATTCCAATTCATTAAAAATAGTAGTAAATAAGAACTTTCATACCATTACCTAAGGAAAATTTGGATGAATAGAAACATGGTTATCCATATAATGAAAAATACAGAATTTCAATATGTAATCAACCTACTTTAACAGTCAATAATCATCAAGGATGTCAGTACTTTTCCACATGTCACTGAAATGGATATCATGATCATAACCCAACCAGAGGGAGAAGGTATATGGTTAAAAAAATACATATTAAACATTCGAATAATCATTAATATTGGAATAATAACATATATAATGTTAATACTTTTCTCCATGTCAATAGAATAACATTATTTCTGGGTTAACATCATTCATACTGAATTATGTAAAATGAGATGTCCACCCATATAGATTAAAGAGTATACAGCTAACTCATTACTAGAATAACATGATAATAATACATCTAGGTAAATAAGGTTGATGGGTTAAAAAATATATAACCCCAGTGCAATAAAGTAAACATATAATGGTGTTGATATAAATGGAAAACACCCTTACAAAATAATTCTTGGAACAGTATCACAGAAGAATGGATTAAGAATCAAACTATTTGATACCACAATTTCTTTCACTAAAATGATAAATATATATATTATAGGATAAATCATGAAACATAAACCCCATTAGGGTAAATCATTTTAAAACTGATAATGTAAATTTAATAAAAAACACAAATTATCCTTTAGAAAACATTTTCAACATTGACATAAAGTAAAAAATTTACATGTTTCTTTCTAAGATTACATTAAAAAGGTGATGTGAAATAATTTGAAAAAATTTAATAAAAAAGAATCTCTAATAATGGATCATTTAAAGTATATAAATTTAATCATTGAAAAATGTGGATAGGAATACAAAACATGTGAAAGTGAAAGAAAAAAACCCTTTCAAAATGTCATTATTTAGAAAAATCATTGTAAAAAGAGTCGTAAAACATTTATTTGTATTAAAACTTACTTTTTAAAAATAATATTATAAAATAACATATAGTAAAAAGTTACAGTGGGTGAACCCAATAATGGAAATTAAATGTTTTATATGAAACATTATAACTCAAATAAATTATATCTATCTTATCAATAACCCTTATAGGAAACATAATCTATAAATAATAAAACATTTGAAAAGTATTTTATATAGTAAAAATGTATAAAATTAGATAATAACACATAATACAATAAATTTTTGGGATTTGCCCAACTTATATGAAATAAGTTCAATTGAACAATCATAAATCAATGAATGAAAATTTAGTTACAAAAAAATATTACAACTTCGGTAAAAATTGAGTAAAAATAATTTTGAATAAAAGAAGTTGATTTGGATTAGTTAATACCATGAATTAAAAGTAAAAAAATATAGTACAATCAAGGGATATTAAATATATAAAACTCCATAAAATTTAATCATGGTGCATAACATGTAACATGTCTCAAAGAATCCTAATTATGACTAAGAAAACTCTTTTGTCTTGAGTAACACATTAATCAAAACACCATGAAAGTTTGGAAATGTAATTGAACTTAAAATAACATTATTAATAGATAATTTATTATATTATATCTAAATTAGGAATTATATACATAATATAAATTAAATTAAGTACATAAAACCAAACAAGTCTCAAAGAGAGGAATTTGTGTTGAAAACCCTTACCATGTTCACTTGATTAGATGATGAAACTATATTATCCAATAAAAACATATATAACATAATAATATATTTCTTGACCTTATTAATATGTATTACCTTTTATAACCCTCATTTATAGTTATTTATTATGGGTATATTGGTTAGTTATAACTTCTCTCAGCCATCGAGTGTTAAGAACTTTCCTTGTTTGCACATGTTTTATAATGTTGATATCATTAACCATTATTTTATACTAAGTAAATAATAAAAATAATTTATAACACTATAATACATAACTTTTATTGATTTATAAATGTAACATCCCAAGTAATTAATGAATAATAGATATTTTTATCTATGTCTATTGATGATTAAGATAGTGTTTTAGAGGCTTAAAATGAAAATAAATACAATCTTATGCATGGAATACACTAATATTCTTAAAAGATTGTTTTACTGCCTTTTGATGGAAAACCCTTTTTAAATCAAACTTTTGACAATTTTATAATCTATATTTGTCAAAATAAACATATTCATTATGATTGGGACATTTAAATTTACATTGGATAAATTTTTGGTATTTTTCTGACAATGTTCATTTTTTAATGAATAGTGAAAAAATACTGCATTTTACATCAAAACTGCTTTTTAATTTAATTTAATTATACGGTTATATTATCCTTTTAATTGGTATTAAAGTGTAATCTGAATATATTTTTACCATTTAATCCAATTTTGGTCATTAGGATTAATTTCACTTTGGAATTGGTCATAAACTAATGCCAAACTTTTCATAGATATTCTTTCAAAAAAAACCCGCTATTTGTTTTGACAACGGGAATTATTTTTAAATAAATTATTGAAATTTATGTGTTTGGAATTTGGTAAAATGTATTACATATTTTTAATCATAAGGTCCAAATTATGTAATTAATACTTTTATTTTTTGACATTATGAATAGTAATGATGGTAATTATTTTAATTATCTTGATTAATGAGTAATCAAGTAGTTAAAGATAATAAAATGATATCATAATAATACAAAAATACCACAAAATTTGTCCTAAGGCTATTGGTTGTCTCATGGACGACCATGGTATGCCTTGTGCCAAACTTGGGGGCCCCATGGAATCACTTTTGTGAGAAAGTGACTTTTTATCTTTTTATTTTTAAAGAATGTTAAATGTGACAAAGAATGTATCACCTAAGTAAACTATTTTTAATCTTGTCTACATAAATGTTCCTTTGGACTATAAATATTCATTAGAAATTTAAAACGATTTCCTACATCATAGTATTTTTTTCATAATTTTTAGACTTTAAATAAATTAAATTATTTATGACATCATGATGATGCAGCGATTACCTCATTAATAAAGGATTTAAATAAAATGAAATGATAATGTAAAATCTATGACCTACACATGTCCAAAACCTATTGGATGGGTGGATTTAGAACCCTTATCACCTTAACCTCTAATTATATCAATGTGGGACCTTTTGAATCCGAAAATCATTTTCAAATAAAGTAACATTTCTTTACTTTCCAAGAGTTCCCCTCCTCTCCTCTTATAAAAGTCCCCCACCTCTACCTCCTTACCCACACTCCCAAAGCCTTTGGCTCAGCCAACCCCTGCCCATTTTGTCTCTCCACATCCCTCTATTACTCCTTGAAGCCTCACTTTGAGTAGAAGTCTTCCCAAGGAAGCCTTTGATCTCAAACCAAAGGGAGTTAACTGATTTTAAGGTAATGTCTTCACTTGAGTCCTTTTGTTTTATTTTGCTTCTCCAACCCCCTAAACTCTTTTTATTCATTTATTTTGTAACAAATACAGTATCTTAAATATACTAGTATGTTTTTATAATAATTATTCGAGCTACACTTACACACACCTACATCTAATGGTTAAACGACATACTGTTTCCGTGGATGGTGAATTTATGCCTCCCGAAACAATGATTGTTCAACATTCTTTTAACACCTTAAAAGGTGGCCATTAATTTGTCACTATATTTTTATATGATATATAATATGTTTATTTTTTCTTTAAGCTTCTGTATTTTTCATTTTGGGCATACCTTTATGGTTTCCATTATGGGTAAACGCGATATCTTCATTTAAGGAAGTGCGGACTACCGCCCCCTCAAAGTGATTTGATTCATTAAATACCATATGTGGGACGTATAAAGGATGGAGCTATGATATTATATATGATATTATACTAGAATTATAATATACCTTTATATCATTATGATTCCATTCTATAAAATACGAAATAGAAATGAAAGTAGCGTTCATGCGTACGTACGGCTTACCGTCTCCATGAACGGTGCATTTCATTTCTTACCTCTAAATGATTATGTAATATTATAAATGCATGTATATAATGGATATATATGATATATACATCATGATTATAATTCTGGATATAATGGATACATGAACAACTTGTAATTATAAAGGGTTTATTTTTTACTCAAGTACCAATGATCGTTAAAACGACCGTTATTAACTTAAATAATTACATAGTGTTCATGACATGGAAATAAGTGATATAAAAGGAATAATGAACTTGAAAAAGGTTCTTAAGCAAGTAGAAATTAACTCAAGTTTATTATTCAGGACATTAAAGAATGATCGATTCAAGTCGGACCCGAGGTATGGGACTTCGTCTCAATCTCCTTTCATTGAGGCATATTTTGTATTATACACAACCTTCTTTTATATGGTGTATAAACCCCTTTGACTTCTACGATTATTCAAAAGGAATCTTTTTATACGAAGTGTTTACTAAATGAAAAAATGGAATGTTTTTGTCGTACGTATGCGGCGACAACGACTTCTCCGCCGCCGTGACCATTATTTGAGTTTCGGCTTCCTCTACAAGCCATACCTTCTTTTTAAAAGAAAAATAAATACCATGTTTTACTTTCCTTTTATTTTGGTATTGAAAAATGGTTTTCATAACGTTTTTATATCAATGTGTTGTATTGATATCTTGTGACTGAAAGGTGGGAATGTTATGTTTCCTTTATGCATGTTTTATGTGATACGATTATGTTGAGGTTCTTGGGCATTATTATGAAGATGGGTGGTTCTGTGATAAACTAAGGGCGGGTGAGCCCGATATAGCTCTCCAATGCATTGGGTAATGCGAAGGAGTGAAACGTTAAGGTTTCTCCAAATATATTTAGGGAATATACTGTGATGGGTATTCTAAATGTAACCAAGAGGGTTACTCCCTACGTAAGAATGTTATGAATGCCTCAAGTTACCTTTATTTCTTATAATTTCTATGATTTATTCATGATTTGATGAGGTATGTTAAAGTGCTTATGTTTTATGGGTAAAGTATGATTTCATTCTTATGTATATATGTACCCATGTTTCCTTTCCATATATTTTTATATCCCTTACTGAGCTTTTTATGCTCATCCCAAGTTTTTTTGAAATGTTTTTCACAGGTCAAGGGAAAGGTACATGATATGATGATAGTGTCAAGGGAGTGTTAAGAAAGAATCCATGTTTTATTTTAAATATGTTTCCATTGATGGGAAAGAATAATATTATCTTTATGTAACCACTTTGTTTATATGTGGAATGTAATGCAAGTTTTATGATCTAATTCTCTAAAACTCTAAACCCGAAAATATCCTCAATGTGTAATCTTGTAATAACTCAAGATTAAGTAAGGTTTAAGGCTGGGGCCTTATAGTTGGTATCAAAGGTCATTTTAGATAACTTTAGGAGTTAGAATTCTATTAAATGATTATCCAAAAATATTTTTTTTATGGTCAAATTGAAGTGATATAGTATTTGAAGATTACCATGTTGCTTCATCTAAGACATGTTTGTTCAGAATGGTTTTCCGTAGAGGAAATAGGGAAGCAGTGCTAGGAAGGCATACAGAAGGAAATAACCTTCCGAATCAGCAGCCTAAGATGGTTGGAATTGGAACTGAACAGTTTGTTGCAGTAATGGCGCAGTTGACTCAAGCGATAAATGGCGGTGGTATCCATACACGAGATCAGCCAGATCAACCGCAGAGGAACATGTCAGTGGTGGAACATTTCATGAGGAAACATCCCCCATCATTCAGAGGATCATCTAACCCTGTGCTAGCTGAAGGGTGGATTAAAGCACTTTAGAAGATTTTTGATGTCATGGGGTGTTCAGACAATCAAAAGGTTAGTCTTGCTATTTACCATTTGGAGGGTGAAGCAGATCAGTGGTGGTCGATGGTTAAAAATATCAGGGACGCTGATGAGATTGATGCTCTCGACTGGGATGAATTCAAAGGTATGTTTCTTGAAAAGTATTTTCCTAAGGTTGTTCGACTTAGGATGGAAAAGAAATTCTTGGAATTGAGGCAAGAGGAAGACTCAGTGGCTGCCTATGAAGAAAAGTTCACTCTATTGGAAAGGTATGCTCAAAATTTTATCCGAGACCTTGATAGTAAAATCAATCATTTTTACTCAGGATTAAAACCAAAATATCGAAGGGCATTAGCTTCTCGTGAGTTTAAAAGTTATGAAAATCTTATTCGATGTGCTGAGAAGGTGGAAATTGAGTTTTCTGATGATCAAGTGTTCTATAACAACCAGAAAAAGAAGAGACCGAGGTGGCAGGAGAAAGGGAAGAATTCTTCAAAAAAGTCTGATGGTAAGAAATCTAAGTTTCCAGTTTGTGATAAATGTGGCAAAAGGCATGCTGGGGAATGTCTTCTGAATTCTGGAAAGTGCTACCGATGTGGTAATATGGGACATAAGGCTCGCGATTGCACTGAAAAAGATCATGGTGATGGTAAGTCCAAATTTGATTTAAAGTTAGTGAAATGTTATAAGTGCAATGAGATGGGTCACTATGCAAACGAGTGTCCGACAAAGAGCTTGGGTGATGGGAAGCAGTTAGACTACAAGCAGAAAGGGGTGGCGAAATCCTTTGCAACTACTTCAGCAGATGTCGGGCCATTAAATGAAGTTGTATCAGGTACTTTGTTTGTTTTTTCAGATTATTCCAGTGTGTTGTTTGATTCGAGGTCTACACATTCTTTCATCTCTGAAACCTTTTCTAGTAAAATGGGAATACCATCTCAAGAAATGAATCCTGAACTTTTGGTAAAAACACCTGGGGGAAATGTTGAGGCAAAAAGAATTTATAAGAATCTTCTTATCCTTATCTGTGGAAAGAACCTACTTGAAAACCTTATTATTCTACCTCTAGTAGAGTTTGATGTTATCTTGGGTATGGATTGGCTCTCTATTTACCATGCTAAGATTGATTGTAGAGCTAAAGAAGTTTCTTTTCAAAAATACTTTCAGTTTTTGTACAAGAATGAACCCTTACTGTTGATAACTTATCAAGAGGCCAAGAAACTTGTAAAAGATGGAAATGAATGTTACCTTGCACAAATCGTTGAAAATAAAGGAACTGTTCAGATTAATGATGTACCAGTGGTAAATGAGTATCCTGATGTTTTTCCTGATGAGTTGCCTGGAATAATACCAGATCCGGAAGTTGAGTTTACTGTTGACTTAGTTCCTGATGCTAAGCCAATTTCAAAACCCCCTTATCGAATGGCTCAAATTGAACTTTTAGAGTTGAAGTAGAAATTACAAGATTTATTAGAGAAATGTTTCATTAGACCTAGCACATCACCATGGGGTTCTCCTGTTTTATTTGTTAAAAAGAAAGATGGTTCAATGATACTTTGCATTGATTATAGAGCCTTGAATAACATCACTGTTAAGAACAAATATCCTTTGCCTCATATCGATGATTTCTTTGATCAGCTCCAGGGAGCTCAGTATTTTTCAAATATTGACTTGAGATCAGGGTACCATCAGCTGAAGGTAAAGGAAGCAGATGTTCCGAAGACCGTGTTCCGTACAAGATATGGCCATTATGAATTTGTAGTAATGCCTTTTGGGCTAACCAATGCACCTGCTGTATTCATGGACTTAATGAATAGAATTTTCCATGATTTCTTGGATAAGTTTTTGGTGGTTTTCATTGATGATATTTTGGTGTTTTCTAAAAGTAAAGAGGAGCATGAAAGACATTTAAGGGTTATCTTTCAAACCTTAAAAGAAAAGAAACTGTATGGAAAATTCAGCAAGTGTGAGTTTTGGTTGCAACAAATTTCTTTCCTTGGTCACATTGTTTCTAAAGATGGGATAACTGTTGATCCTGCAAAAACAAAAGTTGTGGAAGACTGGCCAAGACCCCCAAATGTAACTGAGATTCATAGCTTCCTTGGTTTGGCAGGCTATTACCGAAGGTTTGTTAGAAATTTTTCACGGTTATCTAGTCTAATGACTAAGCTAACTCAGAAGGGTGTTAAGTTTATCTGGAAAAAATAATGTGATGATTGTTTTCAGGAATTGAAAAGAAGATTGGTGAATGCTCCAGTTTTGGCACTACCTTCTAGGAATGGTGAGTTTGTTATATACAGTGATGCTTCATTGAAAGGACTTGGTTGCGTCCTAATGCAGAATGATCAGGTAATTGCTTATGCTTTATGACAGTTGAAAACTCATGAGGTAAATTACCCTACACATGATTTGGAATTAGCTGCTGTTGTTTTCGCTTTAAAAATTTGGAGGCATCATTTGTATGGAGTAAAGTGTGAAATATATACTGATCACAAAAGTTTAAAGTATATATTAACTCAGAAAGAGTTAAACATGAGACAGAGGAGATGGCTAGAATTAATCAAGGATTATGATTGTACAATTCATTACCATCCGGGAAAAGCAAATAAAGTGGATGATGCTTTAAGTTGAAAAGGTAATGCTTCATTAGCAATGTTGCGTTTGGAACGTGATCCTTTGGTTAAGGATTTGATGAAATTTGGTATAGAAGTTGTTGGTGCAGGAAGTTCTTCTGTTTTTTTTCAGGTATCAGTGAGATCATCTCTATCATACAGAATCAAGCAAGCACAGAAGCAAGATAGTGAGTTGAAAAAAATGGTAGAGCTGGTTCAGAAAGGTAAGTTTGCCTGAATTCAACATTGATAATGATTGTGTTTTGAGATTTGGGAAGAGATTGTGTGTGCCTTGTGATTCAAATTTGAAGAGAGAGTTTTTATGTGAAGCTCATAGTTCTCCGTTTTCAGTTCATCCTGGCAGTACTAAGATGTACAAATATCTGCGGGAGTATTACTGGTGGAATGGAATGAAAAGAGATATTGCTGATTTTACTGTGAAGTGTTTGACATGTCAACAGGTTAAAGCAGAGCAGCAGTTACCGAAAGGGATGCTTCAGCCTTTACCAGTGCCAGAGTGGAAATGGGAGAATATATCCATGGACTTTATTGTGGGATTACCGAAGACATCTCGAGGTAATAATGCAATCTGGGTTATTGTTGATCGCTTGACTAAATCTGCTCATTTCCTTGCTATACGAGATACTTTTTCCTTAGATCAACTTTCCCGTTTGTATCTTAAAGAGATAGTCAGGTTACATGGAGTTCCCCTCTCCATTGTATCTGATCGTGATCCCAGGTTCACTTCTAACTTTTGGAAAGGCCTTCAGAAGTCGTTGGGTACGGAATTAAATTTTAGTACAGCTTTTCATCCTCAATCAGATGGGCAGTCAGAACGAACAATTCAGACATTGGAGGATATGCTATGTTCTTTCTCTATGGATTATCAGAGAAGTTGGGACCAACATCTTTCTTTGGTTGAATTTTCATATAATAACAGTTTTCATTCCAGTATACAGATGGCACCATTTCAGGCATTATATGGGAAGCGGTGTCGAACTCCAGCTTTCTGGGATGAAGTAGGTGAAAGGAAGTTGATGGGACCAGAATTGGTAGAAGAGATGGCAGAAAAAGTTCAGATGATTCAGAAACACATGAGAACAGCTCAGAGTAGGCAGAAGAGTTATGCAGACAATAGGAGGAAGGATCTAACTTTTGAGGTAGGTGATCATGTTTTTCTCAAATTCTGACCATAGAAAAGTGTGATGAGATTTGGTAAGAAAGGAAAGTTGAATCCAAGGTTCATTGGACCATATGAAACTCTGGAGAGAGTTGGATCAATTTCATACCGGGTGGCTTTACCTCCGAGTTTATCTGAGGTACACAATGTTTTTCACGTTTCGATATTGAGAAAGTATATGCCAGATCCATCTCATGTTTTGAGTCCAGAGGTAGTTTAGCTAGAAGAGAACCAATCTTATGAGGAACAACCGGTCCAGATTCTTGACCACAGGGAGAAAGTGTTATGAAATAAGGTGATTAATCAGGTAAAGGTTTTGTGGAAAAACCACATGATGGAAGAGGCAACATGGGAATCTGAAAATGCAATGAGGGATAAGTACCCCCATTTATTCGATAAGTAAATAAATTTCGGGGATGCAATTTTCTAAAGGGGGTAAGGATGTAACATCCCAATTAGGTAATGAATAATAGATATTTTTATCTATTTCTATTAATTATTAAGATAGTGTTTTATAGGCTTAGAATGAAAATAAATACAATCTTATGCATGGAATACACTAATATTCTTAAAAGATTGTTTTACTGCCTTTTGATGGCAAACCCTTTTTAAATCAAAATTTTGACAATTTTATAATCTATATTTGTCAAAATAAACATATTCATTATGATTGGGACATTAAAATTTACATTTTATAAATTTTTGGTATTTTTCTGACAATGTTCATTTTTTAATGAATAGTGAAAAAATACTGCATTTTACATCAAAACTGCTTTTTCATTTAATTTAATTATATGGTTAGATTATCTTTTTAATTGATCTTAAAGTGTAATCCGAATATATTTTTACCATTTAATCCAATGTTGGTCATTAGGATTAATTTCACTTTGGAATTGGTCATAAACTAATGCCAATCTTTTCATAGATATTGTTTCAAAAAAACCCGCTATTTGTTTTGAAAACGAGAATTATTTTTAAACCAATTATTGCAATTTATGTGTTTGAAATTTGGTAAAATGGATTAAATATTTGGAATCAGAAGGTCCAAATTATGTAATTAAGACTCTTTTATTTTTGGACATTATGAATAGTAACGATGGTAATTATCTTTAATTATCTTGATTAATGAGTAATCAGGTAGTTAAAGATAATAAAATGATATCATAATAATAAAAAAAGACCACAACATGTGTCCTAAGGCTACTGGGTGTCTCATGGATGACCATGGGATTCCTTGTGCCAAACTTGGGGGCCCCATGGAATCACTTTTGTGAGAAAGTGACTTTTTATCTTTTTATTTTTAAAGAATGTTAAATGTGACAAAGAATGTATCACCTAAGTAAACTATTTTTAATTTTCTCTATATAAATGATCCTTTGGCCTATAAATATTCATTAGAAATATAAAAGGATTTACTACATCATAGTATTTTTTTCATAATTTTTATACTTTAAATAAACTAAATTATTTATGACATCATGATGATGCAGTGATTACCTCATTAATAAAGGATTTAAATAAAATGAAATGATAATGTAAAATCTATGACCTACACATGTCCAAAAACTATTGGATGGGTGGATTTAGAACCCTTATCACCTTACCCTAGAATTATATCAATGTGGGACCTTTTGAATCCGAAAATCATTTTCAAATAAAGTAACATTTCTTTACTTTCCAAGAGTGCCCCTCCTCTCCTCTTATAAAAGGCCCCCACCTCTACCTTCTTACCCACACTCCCAAAGCCTTTGGATCGGCCAAAACCTACCCATTTTGGATCTCCACATCCCTCTATTACTCCTTGAAGCCTCACTTTGGGCAGAAGTCTTCCCAAGGAATCTTTTGATCTCAAACCAAAGGGAGTTACTCGATTTTAAGGTAATGTCTTCACTTGAGTCCTTTTGTTTTATTTTTCTTCTCCAACCCCCTAAACTCTTTTTATTCATTTATTTTGTAACAACTCAAGTATCTTAAATATACTAGGATGTTGTTATAATAAGGATTCTAGCTACACTTACACACACCTACATCTATTGGTTAAAGGACATACTGTTTCCGTGGATGGTGAATGTATGCCTCCCGAAACGATGATTGTTCAACATTCTTTTAACACCTTCAAAGGTGGCCATTAAGATGTAACTATATTTATATATGATATATAATATGTTTATGTTTTCCTTAAGCTTATGTATTTTTCATTTTGGTCATACCTTTATGGTTTCCATTATGGGTAAACGCGATATCTTCATTTAAGGAAGTGCGGACTACCGCCCCCTCAAAGTGATTTGATTCGTTAAATACCATATGTGGGACGTATAAAGGATGGAACTATGATATTATATATGATATTATACTGTAATTATAATATACCTTTATATCATTATGATTCCATTCTATAAAATACGAAATAGAAATTAAAGTAGCATTCATGCGTACGTACGGCTTACCGTCTCCATGAACGGTGCATTTCATTTCTTACCTCTAAATGATTATGTAATATTATAAATGCATGTATATACTGGATATATATGATATATACATCATGATTATAATTCTGGATATAATGGATACATGAACAACTTGTAATTATAAAGGGTTTATTTTTCACTCAAGTACCAATGATCGTTAAAATGACCGTTATTAACTTAAATAATTACATAGTGTTCATGACATGGAAATAAGTAATATAAAAGGAATAATGAACTTGAAAAAGGTTCTTAAGAAAGTAGAAATTAACTCAAGTTTATTATTCAGGACATTAAAGAACGATCGGGTCAAGTCGGACCCGAGGTATGGGACTTCGTCTCAATCTCCTTTCATTGAGGCATATTTTGTTTTATACAAAACCTTCTTTTATATGGTGTATAAACCCCTTTGACTTCTACGATTATTCAAAAGGAATATTTTTATACTAAGAGTTTACTAAATGACAAAAGGGAATGTTTTTGTCGTACGTATGCGGCGACAACGACTTCTCCGTCGTCGTGACCATTATTTGAGTTTCGGCTTCCTCTACAAGCCATACCTTCTTTTTAAAAGAAAAATAAATACCATGTTTTACTTCTCTTTTATTTTGGTATTGAAAAATGGTTTTCATTACATTTTTATATCAATGTGTTGTATTGATATCTTGTGATTTAAAGGTGGGAATGTTATGTTTCCTTTATGCATGTTTAATGTGATACGATTATGTTGAGGTTCTTGGGCATTATTATGAAGACGGGTGGTTCCGTGATAAACTAAGGGCGGGTGAGCCCGATATAGCTCTCCAATGCATTTCATAACGCGAAGGAGTGAAACGTTAAGGTTTTTCCGAAGAGATTTAGGGAATATACTATGATGGGTATTCCAAACGTAACCAAGAGGGTTACTCCCTACGTAAGAATGTTATGAATGCCTCAAGTTACCTTTATTTCTTATGATTTCTATGATTTATTCATGATTTGATGAGGTATGTTAAAGTTCTTATGTTTTATGGGTAAAGTGTGATTTCATTCTTATGTATATATGTACCCATGTTTCCTTTCCATATATTTTTATATCCCTTACTGAGCTTTTTATGCTCATCCCAAGTTTTTTTGAAATGTTTTTCACAGGTCAAGGGAAAGGTACATGATATGATGATAGTGTCAAGGGAGTGTCAAGAAAGAATCCATGTTTTATTTTAAATATGTTTCCATTTATGGGAAAGAAGAATATTATCTTTATGTAACCACTTTTTTTATATGTGGAATGTAATGCAAGTTTTATGATCTAATTCTCTAAAACTCTAAACCCGAAAAGATCCTCAATGTTTAATATTGTAATAACTCAAGATTAAGTAAGGTTTAAGGATAGGGCCTTATAATAAATCTCTTATATCATTCCATAAGTGTTTTAGTTATCCTGTGTGAAAATGGAATCGATGTTGTCCTATTTTGGTGATTTTAGCCAATGAAGATGATACTTTAATAACAAGTTAATTAATTAATATAATATTTAAAAAACCACATAACAATAATTATTATATTATCATATACTAAAAATATTATTATTTATGTTCCCATAGTCATCTATGATATATTATTGTAGCATCATTCAAGTAGGTGATTAAACCGACCCAAACTTGAAAACACTCTAAATTAGTGGGAGAGTGTGGTTAAAGAGGTGTTTATTTTGAAATTATATCAATATAATAGAATATTAATAGATTTTTTTTTATTTTTTATGATGTTGAACCAAATTTGAAGATGTTTGGATATTTAATGAAAGGCTGTATGAGAAAAAGAAAAACATTTCTTCGTGGAGGTGGTAGTCTGCACACACACACGATTGACGTTCCTTTATTTTTCAAAGATGATGGAAATGGATAAATATGGTTTATACCATTAATATAAAAACATATAATTATACTATTTATAATAAATTAATTATATTATTATTGTGATATGGTTTTTTTTAATACTAATATTAAAAAGAAAAACTTAAGAAAGATATTATACTTATGTTGGAGGCATGGTATTTCCTTGTAAACTCCTTATAATTGAAGGGATTAGGATAAATTAGTGTTACTATAGTATTTAGGAATTGTTATTGGGTTATAATGGGATAAAATTTAATATTTTAAAGGGTAAATTAAAATATAAGAAGAGTCTTGATGTGGTAGAATGGTTACCTGTTTATAAGTGAAGGGAATGGGGATTTTGGGAGAACCCTTAACATTTTTAATAATATGATGTCACTATTCCAAGGCCAATTGATCCAAAATATAAAAAATAAGATGTGAAAGTTATTGTGGTTTGAAACTCATCTCAACTACACATTTGGGAGACAAAATTGAGTGTTTTAAGGCTTTTATTTGCTTGTATCCTTTTACCCAAATGTAGTTCTACCTTTGTAATTAATTTTTAACCTTGGTAATTAATTTTAATATAAAAACTTAATATTTACCCATTAATAAAAAAATGAAAATTAATATGTCAAATTTTCTAAAAAAATTTATCAAATAGTATTTCTAATAGTCTAATTTTAATATTATCAAAAATAATGTTTAAAAAAAAGTTTTTTGAAACAATGTTTTTTTAAGCATAAAATATATTTCTAATAAATGGTTATTAATATTTTCAATTACCATGAGAAATATAGTTTATCTAAAATAAAAATAAATGGTATGAGGATTTCATGGAAATCCAAAACCGAATCTCACCTTCAAAATACATGATTTCAAAAAAATCCTAAAATAATTTTTACTAAAGTAATATTTTAATTTAGTTCTAAAAAAGTTTGACATAGGTTTTATAAGGTCAAAGAATATTTTAAAATGTATAATTTCATTCCTTAAATACATATTTTATTACTTAAATGGTTTTTTATACTTCTATTATATTTTTACTTAATTATAAAATCATAAAAATTATAATTTTCTCAAAACCCGTATTTTTTTACTAAAAATCAATCTTTTTGAAAAAAAAATTATCTTAGGATAATATTAATATTCTAATTATAGAAATGATATATATCTTTGAAAATTAAAATTATAAAATTTATCAATTCAGTTATTGAATAAAAACATAACATATAATGAAAAACCATTTTTATTAGAAAATGACATTTTCCAGTTATAATCGTTGTTATTATTATTTCATATCATTTACCAACAAAATTGGTGTTATAAAATCATTAAAAAACATAATTTATCATCATATATAATATTCTTATTGAAATAGAAATTCATATCATATTAAAAGGAAATTTCTAGGAAAATAATATTCTAAGAAATAGATGATCTTACTAGTCATTTTAGGTAAACAAATTTAATTACATTCATATTAAAAGTGAAATTTATTATTTTTATACTTATATTTTATAAACTGATTACTCATATTAATTCTCTCTAATTAAACAGATTGGTTTTAATAGTATTACTTAAATATTTATATCTTATTTAATATATCATAGTTTCAATTAGGCTCAATGTTGCATGTGGAGAAAGATATGGAGCACATGGACTTATTTAATTAAAATATTTTGGTCTTATATTCTCTCATCCCCTCCCTAAAAGAAATTACATATTCATAATTTTAATTATTGTTGGCTAAATAACGTAGGTGAGGTAATTATTAACATATTCATCATTTGGGGTATAATCTCTAATAAGACATATACCATATTCTCTTAGGCTATATAAAATAACCTATAATTAATTAAACATCATTATCAATTCATAAAATCATATACCCAAGTATGTATATACCCTAATAATATATTCTTTATAACATACATTTTCCAAAACCATTTGAATCTCTAAGAGAATAAACTATATAAAAATTATATATTCCTTCAAAAGTTAACTTTATGATTAATGTGACACCTACCAAGTCACCGTTACATCTAATTTTTAGTTTTATTTATTATTGTGTGAATTCTTGGATTTCCTAGGTGTCAGGGTTTAAATTGGTATTTTTTTGAGAGATTGACTAAGGCATACGATTAGCACACATTTTGTCTAAACCATGTGGTAACCATGAAAGAGTTATTATAGTGTTAACAGTGTGGTTTTTTAGGGTTTTAACATATTTTTCTAAATGATGTGACACCCTATAGGAAACTATGCAACTTGTTATTGATGGATCGTGGCACCCACACATTTGGTACACATATTTCCTAACTGTGAAACCAAACCGTACGACCCTATACAGGTCATTTAAAAAAATTGAATTCAGAAAACTATCCTTGTTATTTTTTTATATTTTTGGGGATCTTTATCCTCCCCCGCCATGAGGATCCCTCCTCTCTTAGTTTTGGATATCTCTCTCTCCTTACTTGATGGTTTTCTCTTCAATTCAAGGTGTTTTGGAATGAGGTAAGTTGATTTATTCATGATTTATTCTTACTTTATCCTTGCCAAGACCAGTTCTTCCATTTTTATGGAAGTGTAGGATCCTAGTGGGGGTGTTACCTTATTTTTGGTATGTGATGGGGGTTTTTTATTTTTTTTTCTTGTGTTTTTTGTTTGTAAGTATTGGTTTTACCTCTTCTAGATGGTCTTCATCAAGGTTGACAAGCTTTGGACTAAATACAAGGTATATGTCTCTATTTAAGGGTGTTTTACATGGAATACCTTTAAATTTATAATCACCTTCGGGTTTTTTATTAAGTTTCCACTTAAATGATTTATTCTTGGTGCGTATTCAATTTTTTATGTATTTTATTTATTGTATTTGAAGTTTTAGTGTTTAATGTGAGGTTTTCCAAATTGGTGTAGCTTTTATTCCCACTAAGTGTTTGATAAAATAGATCAAATAGGGTTTTATGATTTTAAATGGATTTATAAATTGGTTTTAGAAATGATTTTACCTTGTAAAGGGTATTTTTTAAAATTGGGTATGTTTGATTATGAAATGGATTATGTTATATCTTGATAGATATGGGAACTTTCTTGTGATGTGTTGATATAGAGTAGCACATGGGTTAACCAGGGTGTGAGTGAGAGGTTTGTTTGAGGGAGTGTGTGATCCTTCAAAGGGATGTCTATGAGAGCCTCCATTTGTTTCCAAGTGTCTAAGTGATCCTTTGGAAAGGAAGACCATGTGAGTTTCCATATTTATTATCAAGAGACCATGTGAGCTCTTGGAGTTGGGCCTGGGGAAGACCGTGAGAGTTTCCATTTCTTAGATAGCTAGCATTATTGTATACTCACTCATGACAGGCCTGATGGTTAGAGACCTAGGTGCACATTAGTCATCCTTAATTTTTTTATATTATTTATTCATTTTATTTTTTCTATTTTGATGTGATGAGATTTATTATTCCCATTAATTTATTTTCCATTCATATGGTTATATAGCATTGATTTTTATACTCACCTTTATTATTCCTTTTTGGTTATGTTGAGAATGTTGTGCCTTGTGGACTTTTTTATTTATTGGGTCTGTGTTTATAGATTTTTTTGGTAAATCGATGTTTTATTTTGAAAAGGAAAACCAAATTGGTTTTAAGGGTTTACTAGAAATTAATTTGGTTTCAAGTGGTTTAGTTTTGAAAATATTTTCAAACTTGTTTAATGGTTTGCATGGGTAAGGTACTTAAATAGATTCATATTGAACATAGTTAAAGGAATGGGAACCACATTAGTGGGTGGTTATTCTTGATTATTATTTTATGTTGTTTTGTAGAGGATATGTGGCCTTGTAGGAATGGACTCATGTGGAGTCATTTTTTGTATTTTTGTATTGTTGGGTTGTATTAGTCCTTGTTTGGTATTATCCCATTTATTTTGAGAGTGGTTTGATTATTTTGATATACCATGTATATGTTCAGCGATGACACGTTTTTAATGATTTATTTCATTGTTTATGGTATCTTATTATTTTCTATTGCGGACTCATATGATATTCGTGTAGTCATCCCATTTTATGGATGGTTCATGGAAGTTTACCTATGAAAAAACCATTCCCAATTAATAATTGGTTATGCTTGATGATTTTAGCCAGAACACAGTGACTGGGAACATGCTTGGGTTGTGTGGAGGGCTATCTAGGGTGAAGAGTTAGGTCAGTCTAGGTTGGTTTGTTTCAAAATGGTATCGAAGGATATTTTTTATTTTCAGTTCGGTGGTAAACGGGAGCTAGGGTCATTGGTACTCAAGGGGTGGGAATGGGGGAGTTTTTTTTCTAACTCTTATTAATGTTAAAAGTTGAGTCTACATGGATGGTCTAGGATTTTGGTAATTCTTGATCTAGGTTATGAGGTTTTTAATGATATTTCAATTTATTTCCTAATTGATTGAAAATACTAGGGTAATCTTTGGGGTTTTTCATTTTTTGGGTGAAACGTGGAGGTTTGGACAAGGAACATGGTTAATGAGCACAATTAGTAGCAACTGTGTGTAGACCATATAGCCTTGCCTCCAACCCCAGTGACATGTGCATGGTTGGCACTATATTTTTCAAACTATTTGGACAAATCATACAGTGTAGGAAATTTCTGAAATTTTATATGTTTTGGTTTATTTATTATTTGGAGTTACTTGTGATGTTAGTTATTCTTGTTGATGCACATATTGAGGGATTATTTTAGAAATTTTTTGTTTTTTGAGGTTGATCTGTGATTGATGAATCTTGTGTTTTTTGCCTTGTGAAAAATGCCTCCTAGATGGACCTCCTCTAGTTATAGAGATGGTGCAGCGGAAAGTACCCCGTAGGTGAACCCTCCTATTGATCTGTATTTTTTGGATTCATTGATTTTAATTATCAAAACCTTGGGTCAGGTGGGTGTTCATGAGAAGACACAGACAATGGCCCAATCTCAACTATTTTCAAAGAAAAATCCATCAGTGTTCCATAATGAGATTGAGGAGTAGTTGGATTGTATTGAGCATATCATCAGGTTCTTAAAGACCCATAAGACCTATTATATATTATTTTCCACATATGTGTTGGAAATAATATTTGGTAAGTAGTGGGAGTAAATGGTGCTTATGGGAAAGAATTAGGATCTCAAAAGGACCTATTTTAAGGTGGATTTTAATTAGCAGTTCTTCCTAGATATCTTGAGAGTGGTGAAGGACTATGAGTTTATAAAGCTGGAGAACTGTGATTGTTTGGTTATGTAGTATGACTCTATATTTACTAAGTCGGTTCATGTCTCTATGGATCTCCTCACAAATAACTACCTCAAAGCTCAGCATTTTGATATGAATTTGAGGTCAAAGATAAGATATATTCTCATTCATCTATGACTATAAACCTATTCATAGGTGGTTGTCAAGGATGATATTGTAGAGGTATATTTTAATGGAAATAAAAACCTTTGTGGTGTTCCTTCAATGGGTGGTAGACATATTTCTTTATTAGAGAAGAAGAAAAATGGGGATGAGTCTCATAGAGGTTGTGGTAAGAGTATCTAGCAGTCTATAGGCTTGGATTATGTGGCTCCCATGGGACTTAAACCAGCTTCATGTTATCAGTGCAGGGAGGTAGGGCACACTAGTCTTATGTTCCTAAACACTTTGAGTACATTCCATCAGTTTTTGTTAGTTAGGAAATATATATCACATCTATCAGTTGTCTTTGTAGGGAAATGATGTGGGATCCACCTTCTCAAAAGGCTATTAGGTGCCGTCAAAGGATTCCATGTAATGACCCGACCCCAGAAGCCCAAAGCCGGTGCATTATTTTAATACATTAGCATGATTACAACGAATCAAGTCCTGAAAGACTGATCAGTTTAGTAGTATTTGAAAATAGATTACATTCATGAACGTTATATTACACATTCAAACATAAAATACAACATAAATAATCTATTGAGAATTGCATTATTCCCCTAACTTAACCCTGCATATCAAACATAATACACTTCTTGGAATCCTAGGAAAACAAAACATAAGAAAGGGGTGATCTCAGATGCTCAGTAAGGGTAAATAATTTAGCGGAAGCTATAAACTTTTAAGGCAATATGTGTAATAAAAACAAAATCCTTTTAAACAAAAACTTGAACATACTATGGAGAAAATAAATCAAACATTACCATATAAACATGCACATAGATATTCTACTAGTCTAATAATAACATGTAATAATTAATTTCATAATAAGGGAATGCCTAATGTCGGACATCATTACCACATAGTCAATGCCTCATGAAAATACTAAAAATAATTTTTTTAAAAGCCTTTTTCTAAGAAATTAAATGGTCTCATGAGACCTACCGATGCATCGAGGAGCTATAGCGGGCTCCACCCATCACTTATTAAGACCACTAAATTCCACATATGAAAATATTGAAACATAAAATAAACATTTGTATTAAAAATAGCATACAAAATGTTAATACTTGATCCATAAAACATAAATGGTATAAAAATAACTCATCCATAGTCAAACATATCAAAAAAACTCCAATACAATATGGAATATTTTATTATTATAAATTAACCTCAATCAAGAATAATATCCAGTAAAGGATGTTAACATAGTTGAAAATGATCAAAAAAACTCTTTGAGAGAAATATCTTTTTTTCCTGAAATCATTTAAAAGTCACACAATTTAGAAAGGAAGACAATTAAAACAAATTTTTGAATCAAAGTGTCCCATACCCCTTTGAAACTTTTTAAAGGAATTAACATTTTAAAGCAATCATGTCCATATAAATAAATCCTTAAAATCATTTTTAAAACATGGACCTTAATTAAAAATATTTAGAAAAATAAATCATTAAAACATTTTACAATGATGATATTGATAAATATTCCCTTCCAAAAAATTAAAATATTCATTTTGAAAACATTTTTATGAAACATGGACATGGATGATAAAAAATTCCCAGTAAATACTTACACATAAACAATCTCGGATAATAATGAGATTGAGGACTTAACCCTTACCTTGTACTTTCCTTTGGTCGAGGGTATGGTTAACCTCCTATATAATGACCATTGTATGTTGCTAAATTATACAAGAACTATATTTATATTTATTATATCATACATGATTAATTTATGACTTAATAAAACCCATTTAATAATGATTTCCATGTTAAATTAACATTTCGAGTAATAATCGTTTTCTTTATCGTACATGTTTTAAATTGTTATTCTTGTTCATATCATTTAGATCATGATTTAGATAATTATAGAATATAAATAAAGTTTTATATATCATATATATTTAGAATATAAATATGTATATTAGATATAATGGAAAACACCATTTATGGAGATGGTAGGTTGTACATTCGCATAAACGTTGTTTCCGTTTTCATGTAGAAGTAAGTGAATAAGATATATGTAGGTACATACATACATACATATAAATATATATAGTGGAATTATTATGTCATATATTACATAATTATTAATATTATATATTTTTATAATAATTGTCGAATGGTGAACGTGGAAATGAATCTCATTGCGTCGTGGAGATGGTAAGTCGTACGTACACACAAGCGACGATATCATTTCCTTAATGATTAAAAGGTGTGGAATTGGATGGTATATTAATTTTACAGATAAATTAAAATGTTATTTTTTATTATTTATATACATATTACTCATCATTATATCCATCCAAATAATATAGTGTTTGACAAATTACACCACGTCGTGGAGACGGTAATCCGTAAGTACGGACGCATGGTGACATTATCATTCATAAGATGGATTGAATAATGAATATGGTTGTATAATATTTATAATAACATCATAGTATGTATAAAGTACTAGATTTATATTTTGGTATGGAAATAACAAAGAAAAATAAAGTGGAAGAATAAAATAACTTTGAAAGAGGTGATAAAATAATTACCTTTTCTTTGGGTGTTTCCTTATGATTTGAACAAATGGGATCCTTATATTGGATTTCTGCTCAAGCTAAGTCCTATAGGTTTAAGTGAGGGAAGTTTTAAGGAAATTTGGGTAGGTTTCGTCCAAGAAAAATGGCTTTGGAAGTGTGATTTTAAGAGAAGGGGAGGTACCCTTTTATAAGAGAGGTGACGGTCACTTTAAGAAATGTTTGAAATATTATTTTATTATAAAATAATTTTCGGTTTCTAATGGATCTAAATTGATTTATTTCGAATATAAGGTGGTTATGGGACTAAATAATCTCAACCAATAGGTTTTAGACAGGTTTAGGTCACCATATTAACCCTATCTTTTATATTTCACTCTTAGTTAAATAGTTTAACTTTTACCATGTCCTCTTGTATTATTATAATAATTGGTTAATGAACTTACTATAAAAATCCAACAGAACCCCAAGTGGTTCATTATTGATATATATAACCTTATATAAGTACTTTGGTGAAACATTATATTTTTAGAAATATTATATCAATTAATAATATAGTATTTGTTTTAAAAACTCATTTTTGTCAATTTTGACACTATTTGGTATTTTATTTTTGTTAAAGTCATAAAAACTTTATCACTTGAAAAAAAAATATTTAATCAACTATAAAATGTCATATTATCCTAGAAAATTCGTTATGGAATAAAAATCTTCAATTTACATTTATTTTTATACTTATAATATCATTTTTTTAATCTTTCATTGATAAAGTAATTACTGCATCATTATTGTGTCATAAATAAATTTAATTATTTAATCTCTAAAAATTATAAATAAAATACCATTACGTATGAAAATAATTTTAGTTTACTAATGAATATTTACAGTCGAATTTATCTTATGTATAACCCTATATTAAAAATGTTTTAGAAATTCAACTTTGAATTTAAAACTTTTTACTCTTCTTTAAATAAAATAATAATAAATGTCCTAATCTAATCCAAGTGGACCAAAACCATATTTTATTCCTAAGGTTTGTTTTGGTCTAAATACACTTATCTAATAGAATTACAACATGTGTTAGGGTAATTATAATATCATTTTTACCTTTAATTACCCTATTTACTTTTAACAGGGGTAAATAAAAGTCAGAAGTTACTATTCACCAATATTATTTGCATCTTATTAAACCAAATTTTACTTAATGATGTCAACTATGTCTCTTGGATTTTTTAAATTAAATTCACAGAACCAGTAAAATTATGTTTTATGCAAATTTGCAAATGTGCCTAGAAGGTGGGTAAAAGACGTTAAAAAGTTCAATAAAATTTTATACATATAATTTTATTATAAAATTACACCAATGAATTAAATTGTACTTATATAGGTATTATATATATATTTTTACTTAAAATAAATTTAAAAAAAATAAATAATTATTAAAATAAAAATTCGGTTTTAAACAATAACGTAGTGTTTTTCAAAATTCATCAAAAATTGAAAGTTTTCAGAAAAATACCAAAAATTCACCCTTAGATAATTTTGATATTATAAATTCAAAAATGCATTATATTTTACCAAATTAAAAAAATAGAAGTTGCATGAATTAATTTAAAATTAATTCCCATTGTCAAAACCAAAAAGTGGGTTTTTAAAAAGTAAAAACTATCAAAAGATTGACATGTGTTTATGTTAAATTTAAATGTGAAATTACTTATAATGACATACATTGTATTAAATGATAAAAATATAATATAATTATACCTAAAATATATTAAAATTCATATTTTAACACTATAAATTATTTCGATTAAAAAAGTTGTTTTCAATTAAAATTTTGTATTTTTTACTATTCATCAAAATATGAAAGTTGTCAGAAAAGTACCAAAAATTTATCCAAACTAAATTTTGATATACCTCTTCTAAATAATAATTTAATTTCATTAAATTTAATATATAAAAGTGTCAAATATTCTTTTTAAAAAGGGTTCTCCATTAAAATACGGTAAAATTGCATTTTTTGAAAAATATTTCTTTTATCTGAAAAATGAATTTGTTATTATATTATGTATAAGAAACACATAATATGGATTAAAAAATAATATTGACTATATAAAATTCAAAATTCAGTTAATACTATTCATAACTGTTTTTTGAATCGAAAGTTTGGTAAGTCGCGGTGCGCTCGAACTCAACGTTTCCTGTAGCGAAAGTTATTGAATTTCATTGAAGAGATAACATACTCTGAAATATTAGGGTGTTACATTCTCCCCTCCATCAATAAATTTCGTCCTTGCAATTTTAAATTGTTCTTTGAAAATAATGAGTTAAAAATATTAAATTACTTTTGTGGAAAACCCACATCTGAAATTGGGTTAATAAAATTGAGTCTTAATAAGAGGGAATGGAAAATGAAAAGGTCACCACCAAATTATGATCTCAATTAGGAGAACAATCGTGGAAATTAGAGATGAATAATTGGAGGGAAAATGTAAATATTTATAGGGATTGACTAAGTTCATCCATCATAAACAAGTGTAAAATTGAGGGCCTCAAAGCCATCAATCTATACTGATTTAAAATATCATCAGTTCAACAAAACATAAGGTATTAGGATAACAAATTTTTGGTTTTAATATCCCTTCTCTAAATTTGAATAATTAATTTATTCATAGAATAAGAGGAAAAAAATACTTGACAAGTATAGTTGCATCCTTCAACTAATTCCTGCCATAAACTCGTCTTTCACTACAAAAGATAATAGAATTCAAAAATATTCTATTTATCCTAATCGTATATGGTTCCAAAAATAATTAATTTATAATTCATTTGTCAGAATATTTAAAAAAACTACATTATAAAAACCAGGACATCACATAGGCTAGTGGTAGGTGATGCACCCTTATCGCCCTTCAGTTGTGGGTTCATGTCTCACGGCCTTGCCGGATGCGATGGGTTGTCACCTGACCTTCGGGTTGTCCTTTTTATAACAATACAAAAATAATATTAAGAAATTCTTTAACCTTAACAATAGTATCCAATTTCTCACTTAATCCATTCCAACCTTTAGACTTAGCCAAAATACTTCTGTCCAAATTCACAGTCCAAAATTTGTAAGGAAACTAAACACAATAAAGATTCTTTTTTCCACCTGATAACATGTGAATACCTTCATCATGTATTCTTTTAAAATAGGTTAACACCCTAAATTACCACAAAATCTTATTGATTACATTCATGCTCCCTTATTTCTTATAGAATACTAGATATACTCTTTATATCCAAAAATGTTGTAAACTCCAATAATAATGGAATAAAAAAACAATTAATTAGTTTCAAAATAGTCAAGAATATCGAATATAATTTATCCAAATTAATCATATCTTTTTCCAAAATCACACCTTAGAATCAGAACCATATTAAGGTTTATCTTTCCTTTAACCATGTATTTTGCAAAAAGTTTAACTTGCTATTGAGTCACTTTTCTTAGAACCATATAATCTCAAATCCTCAATGAAATAGTACTGCAGTACACTCCTTATTTATTTCCATAATTCATATAATAAGTACATCGTTGATACAACTCTCAAATGAAATAATTTCTTAATAACAACATAATAACACTAGTCATTCCTCTTCATCTGTGGTATCATTATAACTTGATTAGTATCCAATATAATCATTTGGGGCATACTCTAATGATTTGGACATTGATTCTCATAGTGTCCCAACTCTTTGAAGATGAAGCATTGTACATTTGAAATTTTTTTCTTACCCTTGTAATCACGTACTTGGTATCCTTTTTCTCCACACTTATAACAAACCCCCATTCCCTTAAAGAATTTACCAAGGTGATTCTTTCCACAACTGTCACATATGGGAAAGTCCTTCTTTCCCTTCTTCCCTTTATCCATCTTTCTCTCTACAATCCTTTTCTTCTCTATCATCCCTTCAAATTCATAGGACTCATAGAATTCCTTACTTATCTTATTAACACATGATACTATTTCCTTATATCTTTAGAATACATAGGATAATATATCCCTTATAAATGTTGGCTTAATACCACGAAATATATGATCCTTATTACTCTTTGGATCAAGTGTATTGCTGGAGTTCTCATTCCTTCTACTAGGCACCATTTCTAAATAATGTAATACACTACGTTATTTTATGAATCGCAATGCATAATTCCAAACCTGTAAAATACCTAACGTAAATTGAAAATTTTATGCATATAATCTATAATCATAAAAATGCTTTCATTAAGTAAGTATTTCCTCTTAAAACCTTCATAATGGTTTGTAAAAAAATGTAGATTATCCTACGAATATCCCATTGGGAATTTTGTAACCAACAGTGCAACAAGGCCCATTGTTGTGTACCAGGATACCCCAGGTCAAGCCCAAAACTCCTTGTCGTAGTTTTCACTCCTATGTATATATGTACCAGATCTGCCTCTACCTGCTCATATCCAGACAGAGATTTATTGTAATGCCCTGACCTTAGAAGCCCAGAGTTGGTGCATTATTTTAATACATTAGCATGATTACAAGGAATCAAGTCCCGAAGGACAGATCAGTTTAGTAGTCTTGTAAAATAGATTACATATATGAACGTTACATTACACATTCAAACATAAAACACAACATAAATAATCCATTGAGAACTCCACTATTCCCCTTGCTTAACCCTGCATACCAAACATAATTCACTTCTTGGAATCCTGGGAAAACAAAACATAAGAAAGGGTGAGCTCAGATGCTCAGAAAGGGTAAATAATTTAGCAGAAGCTATAAAATTTTAAGGAAAGATGTGTAATAAAAACAACATCCCTTTAAACATAAACTTGAACATAATATGGAGAAAATAAATCAAACAATACCATATAAATTTTCACATATATATTCTACTAGTTGAATAATAAATTGTAATAATTAATTTCATAATGAGGGAATACCTAACGTCGGACATCATTACCACATAGTCAAGGCCTCATGAAAAGAATAAAAATAAATTTTTTTCAAGGCCTTGTGCCAAGACACTAGTTTGTCTCATGAGACTTACCGATGCATCGAGGGTCTATAGCAGGCCACACCCGTCACTTACTAAGTCCATTGCATTCTTCATATGAAAATTTTGAAACATAACATAAACATTCGTATTAAAAATAGCATATGAAATTTAAATAGTTCAACTATAAACCATGAAGGGTATAAAAATAGAACACCCATAGTCAAACCTATCATAACTCATCCGATACAATATGGAATATTTTATAATAATAAATCAAAATCGATCAAGAATAATATCCAGAAAATAATGTTGACATAGTTGAAAATGATCCGTAAAACTTTTTGAGAGATATATCCCTTTTTGTGAAATCATTTAAAATTCAAACATTTATAAAGTAAGTCATTTAAAAGATATTTTTGAATAAAAGTGTCCCATACCACTTTGAAACTTTTGAAAGGAACTAACATTTTAAAACAATCATGTCAATATAAATAAATCCTTAAAACCATTTGGAAACATGGACATTAATGAGAAAGATTTAGAAGAATAAATATTTAAAACATTTAAAATGATTTTTTAGTTAAATAGTACCTTAAAAGAATAATTTTGAAATGTATTTTATGAAACAAGGACATGGATAATAAATATGTCCCAGAAAATACTTACACATAAACAATCTCAGATAATGATGAGATTGAGGAATTTACTCTTACCTTGCACTTTCCTTTGGTCGAGGGTACATTTAACCTCATGTATAATGACCATAATATATTATTAAATTATACCATAACCATATTAATATTTATTATATCATACATGATTCATTTATAACTTTATACTAACTATTTAATAATTATTTCCATGTTAAATTAACATTTCGGGTAATAATCGCTTTCTTTATCGTACGTGTTTTAACTTGTTATTATTGATCGTATCATTTAGATCATGATTTAAATACTTACAGAATATAAAATATGATTTATATATAATATATATATGGAATATAAATATGTATAATAGATATATATAAAATGGAAAACACCATTTATGGATACGGTAGGTCGTACGTACACATAAACGATGTTTCCGTTTTAATATCGTATTGAACGAAAGTAAGTGAATAAGATTTATGTAATTAAATAAATATACATAAATATCTCTCTCCAGTATAATTATTATGTCATATATTACATACTTATTAATAATATATATTTTTATAATCATCGTTGAATGATAAACCTGGAAATGAATCTCATTGCGTCATGGAGACGGTAAGTCGTACGTACACACGAGTGATGATATAATTTTCTTAATGATTAAAAGGTGTATAATTGGAAGGTATATTAATTATATATATAAATTATCATGTTATATTCATTATTTATATACATATTACTCATCATTATATCCATCCAAATAACATAGTGTGGAATAACAAATTACACCACGGTGTGGAGACGGTAAGCCGTACCTACGCACGTATGGTGACATTATCATTCATAGGATGGATATAATAATGAGTATGGTTTTACCATACTTATAATAACATAATAGTATCTAGAAGGTACTGGATTTATTATTTTGGTATGTAAATAACAAAGAAATAGAAAGTGTAAGAAGAAAATAACTTCGAAAGAGGTGATAAAATAATTACCTCTTCTTTGGGTGTTTCCTTTTTATTTGAACAAAATGGATCCATAGGTTGGATTTATTCTCAAGGGAATGCCTCTAGATTGAATTTAGGAAAGTTGGGAGGATATTTGGTCAGGGTTTGGCTGAGACAAATGGATTTGAAGGTGTGATTTTGAGAGAAGGGGAAGTACCCTTTTATAAGAGAGGTGAGGGTCACTTTAGGAAAAGTTTGCAATATTAATTTATTATAAAATCATTTTCAGTTTATAATATCTCAAAATTGATTTATTTCAAAGATAAGGTGTGGGTGGGTCTAAATACTCTCAACCAATAGGTTTTAGACAAGTTTAGGTCACCATATTAACCCTATCTTTTAAATTTAACTCTTAGTTAAATAGTTTAACTTTTACCATGTCCTCTTGTATTATTATAATAAATGGTTAATAAACTTACTATAAAAAACTAATATAACCAAAAGTGGTTCAATTTTGATATATCTAACCTTATCTAAGTATTTTTTCTGATCCTAAGATTTTTTAAAATATTATATCAATTAATAATATAGTATTTTTTAAAAAAACACATTTATGTCAATTTTGACACTATTTGGTATTTTGTTTTTGTTAAAGTCATAACAACTTTATTACTTCAAAAAAATTTAATCAACTCTAAAATGTAAAATTAACCTAAAAAATTTATGGATGGAATCAAAATCCTCAATTTACATTTATTTTTTTATTTATAATGTCAATTATTTTAATCATTCATTGATAAAATAATTATTGCATCATCATTGTGTCATAAATAAATTTAATTATTTAATATTTAAATTTTATAAATAAAATACCATTATGTATGAAATATTATTATATTTATAATGAATATTTATAGTTAAATTTATCTTATGTATAACCCTATATTAAAAATGGTTTAGTTATTAAACTTTTAATTTAACACTTTTAACTATTCTTTAAATAAAATAATAATAAATGTCCTAATAAAATCCAAGTAGACCAAATGGATAATATTTTATTTATAATGTTGGATTTGGTCAAAATACACTTATCCAATAGAATTAGGACATGTTATAGGTTAATTATAATATCATTTTTACCTTTAATTACCAAATTACTTTTAACTGTGGTAAATAAAAGTCAAAAGTTATTATTCGCCAAAAATTATTTTTACCTTATTGAACCACATTTTATTTAATTATTTCAACATGTCTCTTGGATTTTTGAAATTAAATTCACATAAGCGGTAAAATTACATTTTATGAAAATGTTCAAATGTGCATCGAAGATGGGTAAAAGACGTTAAAAAGTTCAATAAAATTTTATAAATCTAATTTTATTATAAAATGACTCCAATGAATTAAATTAAACTTATATAGTATTATATATCTATATTGACTTAAAATAAATTTAAATAAAATAAATAATTATTTAAATAAAAAGTATGTTTTAAACAATAACATGGTTTTTTCACTATTCATCAAAAATTGACAGTTTTTAGAAAAATAAAAAAAATTCACCCTAAGATAATTTTGATATTCAAAATTAAAAAATGAATTATATTTTAAAAAATTCAAAACATATAATTTTCATTAATTAATTTAAAATTAATTCCCATTTTCAAAACCAAAAAGCAGGTTTTTCAAAAGAAAAAACTATCAAAAGATTGACATGTGTTTATGTCAAATTTAAATGTGAAATTACTTCTAATGCCCTAAATTGAATTAAATGATAAACATATAATATAATTATACTTCCAAACCATTATAATTCATAATTTAACACTATAAATTATTTCGATTAAAAAAGTTGTTTTCAATTAAAATTTAGTATTTTTCATTATTCATCAAAATATGAAAGTTATCATAAAATTACAAAACAAATATCCAAACTAAATTTTTATGTCCTGTTTCTAAAGAAGAAATTAATATAATTAAATTTAATATATAAAAGTGTTAAATATTGGTTTAAAAAAAGGTTCACCATTAAAAGGTGGTAAAATTGCATTTTTTTTAAAATAATTAATTTGTTCTTATATGATGTCTAGTAAACACATAATATGGATTATAAAATTATATGGAGTATATAAAATTAAAAAGTCAGTTAATATTATTCTTAAACCCTTTTTGGATAGATAGTTTGGTAAGACGTGGTGCACTTGAACTCAGTGTTGCGTGTAGCGCAAGTTATTGAATTACTTTGAAGAGATAACATACTATGAAATATTGGGGTGTTACATTCTCCCCTCCTTCAGTAAATTGAATCCTCACAATTTGAAATTTTTCTTCAAAAATAAAAGGTTAAAGATACAAAAATACCTTTGTAAAAAAACCCACATCGGAAATTGGGTTAATAAAATTTAGTCTTAATAAGAGGGAAAGGGAAATGAAAAAAGTCACCACCAAATTATGATCTCGATTAGGAGAAAATTAGTGGAAATTAGAGACACATAATTGGAGGAAAACAGAAATATTTATAGGGAGTGATTTAGGTTATCAATCACAAACAAGTGTAAAATTGATAGCCTCATAGGCATCAATCTATGATGATTTAAAATATCATCGGTTCAAAAAAACATAATGTATTATGATAACACATTTTTTTAATATCCCTTGCCTAATGTTTAAGAATTAATTTATTAATAGAATAATAGAAAAAAATATACTTAATAAGTAGAGTTTCATCATTCAACTAATTCCTACCACAAACTTATCTTTCACTCTCAAATATAATAGAATTCAAAAATATTCTATTTATACTAATCATATAGGGTTCCAAAAATAATGAATTTATAATTAATTTTCCAGACTATTTAAAAAAACTACATTGTACAAACCAGTACATCACGTAGTCCAGTGGTAGGTGATGCACCATTATCACCCTTCGGTTGCGGGTTCAAGTCCCGCAGCCTTGCCAGACGCGACGGGTTGTCACCCGACCTCTGGGTTGTCCTTTTTATAACAATATAAAAATAATCTCAAGAAATGCTTTAACCTTAACAATAGTATCCAATGTCAATCATAATCCATTCTAAACTTTTGACTTATCCAAAATACTTCTGTCCAAAATCACAGTCCAAAATTTATTAGGAAGGTAAACACAATGAAGATCTTTTTTTCCACATAATAACATGAGAATACCTTCATCATGTATTATTTTAAAACACGGTAACACCCTAAATTACTATAAAACCTTATTTATTACATTCATGATCCCTTATTACTTATATAATACTTGATATACTCCTTATATCCAAAAATATTGTAAACTCCAACAATAGTGGAATAAATAAACAATTAATTAGTTTCAAAGTAGTCAAAAATATCGAATATAATTTACACAAATCAATCATATCTTATTCCAAAATCACTACCTTAGTATCAGAACCATATTAATGTCTATATGTCCTTCAACCACGTATTTTCCAAAAAAAATTAACTTGCTATTGAGTCGCTTTTCTTAGAACCATATAATCTCAAATCCTCAATGAAATAGTACTGTAGTACAATCCTTATTTATTTCCATAATTCATATAACATGTACATCATTGATATAACACTCAAATGAAATAATTATTTAATAAAAACAAAAGAACACTAGTCATTACTCTTCATATGTGGTAGTATAATAACTTGATTATTATCCAATATCATCATTTGGGGCATACTTTGATGATTTCAATATTGATTTGCGTAGTGTCCCAAATCCTTGCAGATAAAGAATTGTACATTTGAAACCTTTTTCTTACCCTTGCAATCTTTTACTTAGTGTCCTTTTCCTCCACACTTATAACAAACTCTCATTACCTTCAATAATTTACCAAGGTTATTCTTTCCACAGTTATCACATATGGGAAAATCCTTATTTCCCCTCTTCCCTTTATCTGTCTTTCCCTCTACCGTCCTTTTCATCTCTTGCTTACCTTCAAAGCCATAGGACTTAGATAATTCTTTACTTATCTTATTAACATTTGATACTATTTCTTTATATGATGATAATTCCTGGGAGACTATTTCCCTTCTAAATGTTGGCTTAATACCATGAAAGATATGATCCTTCTTACTCTTTGGATCATGCATATTGTTGGAGTTCTCATTCCTTTTACTGGGTTCCATTTCTAAACAATGACATACACTAGGTTAGTTTATGAATCACAATGCATAATTCCAAACTTGTAAAATACCTAATGTAAATTGAAAATATTATGCATATAATCTATAATCATAAAAAAAATGTTTTCTTTGAAGAATTAGTTACTTCTAAATCCTTCATAATGGCTTGTAAAGAAAATGTGAATTATCCTAAGCATATCCCTCGGGAGTGTCGTAACTAAGAGTGCAGCAAGGCCCATTGTTTTATATCAGGATACCCTGAGTCAAGCTTGAAAAGCCTTTTTGGAGTTTTCAATCCTAGGTACATCTATTCCAGAGCCACCTATACCTGCTCTTATCCAGATAGGGATGTATTTCTTGGAAAATACAAAAAATCTTTAAATTACCAAAATTCTAGGAAGTTCTTCTATACTAATCCTCAAATTCTATCTTAGGGTAATTTTCTATAATTATAGTTTTTATAAATCTAGTTTCCAAGGTTTGTACTAAAATTTCTCTGATACCAAATGTAATTCCCTAACCCTAGAAGCCCTAAGTCACTTCATTATTTTAATAAATTGGCATTATTACAAGGAATCAAGTCCCAAAGGACTGATCAGTTTAGTAGTCTTGGAAAATAGATTGCATACATGAACATTACATTAAACATTCAAACATAAAACACAATATAAATAATCCATTTAGAATGCCATTATTCCCCTATCTTAACCCTACATATCAAACATAATTCACTTCTTGGAATCCTGGGAAAATAAAACATAAGAAAGGGGTGAGCTCAGATGCTCAGTAAGGGTAAATAATTTATCCAAAGAAATAAACTTTTAAGGAAATATTTGTAATAAACAAACATCATTTTAAACATAAACTTGAACATATTATGGATAAAATAAATCAAACATTACCATATAAACATGCACATGTATATTCTACCAGTCTAATAATCACATGTAATAATTAATTTCATAATGAGGGAATGCCTAACACGGGACATCATTACCAAATAGTTAAGGCCTCGTGCCATGACTACAAATAAAATTTTTGTCAAGGCCTTATTCCAAGACACTAGTTTGACTCATGAGACCTACTGATACATCGAGGGGCTATAGTAGGCCCCACCCAATACTTACTAAGTCCACTGCACTCCTTCTATGAAAATGTTGAAAAAAAAACATAAACATTCATATTAAAACTAGCATACGAAATGTCAATACTTCAACCATAAAACATAAAGTGTATAAAAATAGGACATTCAAGGTAAAATATATCATAAATAATTTGATATAATATGGAATATTGTATTATAATAAATCAACATCAATCAAGAATAATATCCAGAAAAGAATGTTGACATAGTTTAAAATGATCAGTAAAACTTTTTGAGAGATATATCCCTTTTTGTGAAATCATTTAAAAGTCACACATTCATTAAGGAAGTCATTTAAAATATATTTTTGAATCAAAGTGTCCCATAAAACTTTGAAACTTTTTAAAATAATTAACATTTTAAAACAATCATGTTCATATAAATAAATCCTTAAAACCATTTTGAAAACAAGGACATTAATGAGAAAGATTTAGAAGAATAAATATTTAAAACAATTAAAATGATTTTTTAGTTAAATATTACCTTAAAAGAATCATTTTGAAATTTATTTTATGAAACATGGACATGGATAATAAATATTTCCCAGAAAATACTTGTACATAAAAAATATCAGATAATGATGAGATTGAGGAATTAACACTTACCTTGCACTTTCCTTTGGTTGAAGGTACGTTTATCCTCCTATATAATGACCATAGTATGTTATTAAATTATAAAAGAACAATATTCATATTTATTATGTCATACATGATTCATTTATGACTTTATACTACCCATTTAATAATGATTTCCATGTTAAATTAACATTTTGGGTAATAATCGCTTTCGTTATCGTACGTGTTTTAACTTGTTATTCTTGATCATATCATTTAGATCATGATTTAAATACAGCCAGAATATAGATAATTATTTATATATAATATATATTTAGAATATAAATATGTATAATAGATATATATATGAAATGCAAAAAACCCGTTTATGAAGACGGTAGGCCGTACATCGTATTGAACGGAAGTAAGTGAATAAGATATATTTAAGTAAATACATATAAATATATATATATATATATCCAGTAGAATTATTATTTCATATATTATATACTTATTAATAATATATATTTTTATAATCATCGTTGAATGGTGAACCAGGAAATTAATCTCATTGCGTCGTGGAGACGGTAAGTCATACGTATACACGAGCGATGATATCATTTCCTTAATGACAAAAAGGTGTGGAATTGGATGTTATATTAATTTTACATAAAAATAAGCATTTTATTTTCATTATTTATATACATATTACTAATCATTATATTCATCCAAATAACATAGTGTTGAATAACAAATTACACCACGGCGTGGAGACGGTAAGTCGTACGTACGCACGCATGGTGACGTTATCATTCATTGGATGGATAGAATAATTATTATGGTTGTACCATATTTATAATAACATCACAGTATGTAGAAGGTACTTTAGTTATTATTTTGGTATTGAAATAACAAATAAAGAGAAAGTGGAAGATGAAAATAACTTTGAAATAGGTGATAAAATAATTACCTCTTCTTTGGGTGTTTCATTTTTATTTGAAAAAAAAATGCTCCTTAGGTTGGCTTTATGCTCAAGGAAAGGACTCTATCTTGAATTGAGGGAATTTGGGGGGATATTTGGTCAGGTTTTGGCTAATACAATTGGCTTTGGAGGTGTTATTTTGAGAAAAGGGGAGGTACCCTTTTATAAGAGAGGTGAGGGTCACTTTAGTAAAAGTTTGAAATATTATTTTATTATAAAATCATTTTCTCTTTATAATGGATCCAAATTGATTTATTTCAAATATAAGGTGTATATGGGTCGAAATAATCTCAACCAATAGGTTTTAGATATGTTTATGTCACCATATTAACCCTATCTTTTAGATTTAACTCTTAGTTAAATAGTTTAACTTTTACCTTGTCCTCTTGTATTATTATAATAAATGGGTAATAAACTTACTATAAAAAACTAAGAAAACACCAAGTGGTTCAATATATATATATATAACCCTATCTAAGTTCTTTGGCCAAAACATAGATTTTTAGAAATATTATATCAATTAATAATATAGTATTTTTTTAAACTCAATTATGTCAAATTTGACACTATTTGGTATTTTTTTTTGTTAGTCATAACAACTTTATCAATTCAAAAAAAATCAACCATAACATGTCATATTAACCTAGAAATTTTTTTATGGAATCAAAAGCCTCAATTTACATTTATTGTTGTGTTTATAATATCAATTATTTTTATCATTCATTGATAAAGTAGCTACTGCATCATCATTATGTCATAAATAAATTTAATTATTTAATATCTAAAATTTATAAATAAAACACCATTATGTAGGAAATATTATTATCTTTATAATGAATATTTATAGTGGAATTTATCTTCTTTATAACACTATATTAAAAATGGTTTAGTTATTAAACGTTGAATTTAACACTTTTAACTATTCTTTAAATAAAATAATAATAAATGTCTTAATATAATCCAAGTAGACCAAAAGGATAATATTTTATTACTCAGGCTGTTTTTTGTAGAAATAAACTTATCCAATAGAATTAGGAAATGTGTTACGGTAATTATAATATCATTTTTACCTTTAATTACCCTATTTACTTTTAACTATGGTAAATAAAAGTCAAAAGTTACTATTCACCAAAAAAAAAATCATCTTATTGAACCAAATTTTACTTATTAATGTCAACCGTGTCTCTCATATTTTTTAAATTCAATTCATAGAAGTGGTAAAATAACCTTTTATGCAAATTTGCAAATTTTCATAGAAGGTGGGTAAAAGACGTTAAAAAGTTCAATAAAATTTTATACATCTAATTTTATTATAAAATGACTCCAATGAATTAAATTGATCTTATATGGGTATTATATATATATATATTAACTTAAAATAAATTTATATAAAATAAATAATTATTTAAATAAAAGTCGGTTTTAAACAATAACGTAGTGTTTTTCACTATTCATCAAAAATTGAAAGTTTTTAGAAAAATACCAAAAATTCACCCTAATATAATTTTAATATTATGAATTCAAAAATGAATTCTGTTTTATGAAATTAAAAACATATAATTTTCATTAATTAATTTAAAAGTAATTCTCGTTGTCAAAACCAAAAGGCGGGTTTTTCAAAAGTGAAAACTATCAAAAAATTGACATGTGTTTTTGTAAAATTTAAATGTGAAATTACTTATAATGACATAAATTGTATTAAATGATAAAAATTTAATCTAATTATACTTTCAAACCATTAAAATTCATAATTTAACACTATAAATTATTTCGATTAAAAAAGCTTTTCCAATTAAAATTTATTATTTTTAATTATTCATCAAAATTTGAAAGTTATCAGAAAAGTACCAAAAAATTATCCAGACTAAATTTTTATGTCCATATCCTAAATAATAAATTTATTTAATTAAATTTAATATATAAAAGTGACAAATATTGGTTTAAAAAAAGGTTCACCATTAAAAGGCCGTAAAATTTCATTTTTTGAAAAATAATTATTTTATCTGGAAAAAATGAATTTGTTCTTATATTATGTCTAAGAAACACATAATATGGATTCTAAAATTATATGGAGTATATAAAATTCAAAATTTTGTTAATACTTTTCAAAACCCCTTTTTGAATGGCTAATTTGGTAAGTCGTGGTGCGCTCGAACTCGGTGTTGCGTGTAGCGCAATTTATTGAATTACTTTGAAGAGATAACATACTATGAAATATTAGGGTGTTACATTATCCCTTCCTTCAATAAATTGATTCCTCTCAATTTTAAATTGTTCTTTGAAAATAAAATGTTAAAAAAAATACCTTTGTGGAAAACCCACATCCAAAATTGGGTTAATAAAATTTAGTCTTAATAAGAGGGAAAGGGAAATGAAAAAAGTCACCCCCAAATTATGATCTCTATTAGGAGAGTATTTGTTGAAATTAGAGACACATAATTGGAGGAAAATGTAAATATTTATAGGGAGTGATTGGGGTCATCAAGCACAAACATGTGTAAAATTGAGGTCCTCAAAGCCATCAATCTATGATGATTTAAAATATCATCAGTTCAACAAAACATAAGGTATTAGGATAATAAATTTTTGGTTTTAAGATACCTTCCCTAATGTATAAGAATTAATTTATTCATATAATAATAGGAAAAAATATACTTGACAAGTGGAGTTTCATCCTTCAACTAATTCCTTCCACAAACTCATCTTTCACTCCAAAAGATAATAGAATTCAAAATTATTCTATTTATACTAATCGTATACGGTTCCAAAAATAATGAATTTATAATTAATTTTCATACTATTTAAAAAAACAACATTATACAAACCAAGACATCATGTAGGCTAGTGGTTGGTGATGAACCCTTGTCGCCCTTCAGTTGCGGGTTCAAGTCTCGCAGCCTTGCCGGACGCGGTGGGTTATCGTCCGACCTCTGGGTTGTCCTTTTTATAACAATAAAAAAATAATCTTAAGAAATTATTTAACCTTAACAATAGTATCCAATGTAAAACTTAATCCATTCCAACCTTTATATTTATCAAAAATACTTCTGTCCAAACTCACAGTCCAAAATTTATAAGGAAGGTAAACACAATGAAGATCTTTTTTGCCACGTAATAACATGTGAATACCTTCATCATGTATTCTTTTAAAACATAGTAACACCCTAAATTACCATAAAACCATATTGATTACATTAATGCTCCCTTATTCCTTATAGAATACTGGATATACTCCCTATATACAAAAATGTTGTAAACTCCAACAATAGTGGAATAAACAAACAATTAATTAGTTTCAAAGTAGTCAAGAATATCGAATATAATTTATCCAAATCAATCATATCTTATTCCGAAATCACAACCTCAATATCAGAACCATATTAATGTTTATCTTTTCTTAAACCATATATTTTCCAAAAAGTTTAACTTGCTATTGATTCTCTTTTCTTAAAACCATATAATCTCAAATCCTCAATGAAATAGTACTCTAGTACAATCCTTATTTATTTAAATAATTCATATAACCAATATATTTTTGATACAACACTCAAATGAAATAATTATTTAATAAAAACATAAGAATTCTAGTCATTCATCTTCATCTGTGGTATTATCATTACTTTATTGTTATCCAATACCATCATTTGGGGCATACTCTGATGATTTGAACATTGATTCGTGTAGTGTCCCAACTCTTTGTAGATGAAGCATCGTACATTTGAAACCTTTTTCTTACCCTTTCAATCACGTACTTATTTTCCTTTTTCTCTAAACTTATAACAAACTCCCATTACCATAAAGAATTTACCAAGGTTATTCTTTCCATAGTTATCACATATGGGAAAATCCTTCTTTCCCCTCTTCCCTTTATCTGTCTTTCTCTCTACAATCCGTTTCTTCTCTTACTTCCCTTCAAAGCCATAGAACTCAGAGAATTATTTAATTATCTTACTAAAATGTGATATTATTTACCCATATGATGAGAATACTTGGGAGACAATTTCCCTTATAAATGTTTGCTCAATACCATGAAATACATGATCCTTCTTACTCTTTGGATCATACGTATTGCTGGAGTTCTCATTCCTTCTACTGGGCACTGTTTCTAAACAATGTCATACACTAGGTTAGTTTATGAATCGCAATGCATAATTCCAAACTTGTAAAATACTAAATGAAAATTGAAAATATTTTGAATATAATCTATAATCATAAAAAATTGTTTTCTTTAAGGAAGTATTTACTCTTAAATCCTTCATAATGGATTATAAAGAAAATGTGAATTATCCTAAGCATATCCTCCAGGAGGGTCGTAACCAAGAGTGTAGAAAGACTCTTTATCATGTACCAGGATACCCCGGGTCAAGCCCTAAACTCCTTTTCAGAGATTTCACTCCTAGGTACATCTGTGCTAGAGCCACCTCTACCTGCTTGTATCGAGACATGGATGTATTTCTTGAAAAATACAAAAACTATCTACATTACCAAAATTCTTGGAAGTTCTTCTATACTAATCGTCAAAGTCTATCTTAAGGAAATGTTCTCTAATAATAGCATTTCTAATTCTAGTTTCCAAAGTTTTTACTAAACTCCCCCTAATACCAATTGTAACCCCCCGACCCCAGAATCCTAGAGCCGGTGCATTATTTTAATACATTGGCTTGATTACAAGGAATCAAGTCCTAAAGGAATAATCAGTTTAGTAGTATTGGAAAATAGATTACATACATGAATGTTACATTACACATTCAGACATAAAACACAAAATAAAAAATCTATTGAGAACACCATTATTCCCCAAGATTAACCATGCATATCAAACATAATTCACTTCTTCGAATCCTAGGAAAAAAACATAAGAAAGGGGTGAGTTCAGATGCTCAGTAAGGGTAAATAATTTAGTAGAACCTATAAAATTTTAAGATAAGATGTTTAATAAAAACAAAAAAAAATAAACATAATCTTGAACATAATTTGGGAAAAATAAATCAAACATTACCATATAAACATGCACATGGATATTCTACTAGTCGAATAATCACGTGTAATAATTAATTTCATAATGAGGGAATGCCTAACGTCGTACATCATTACTACATAGTCAAGGCCTCGTGCCAAGAATACAAATAAATTTATTTTCAAGTCCTTGTTCCAAGACTCTAGTTTTTCTCATGAGATCTACCGATGCATAGAGAGGCTATAGCGGGCCCCACCCGTCACTTACTAAGTCCACTGCATTCCTCATAGGAAACTTTTGAAACATAACATAAACATTCGTATTAAAAATAGCATATGAAATGTCAATACTTCAACCATAAACCATGATGGGTATAAAAATAGAACATAAAAATTCAAACATATCATAACCCATTCGATAAAATATGGAATATTTTATTATAATAAATCAACCTCAATCCAGAATAATATCCAATAAAGAATGTTGACATAGTTGAAAATGATAAGTAAACATTTTTGAGAGATATATCCTTTTTTTGAAATTATTTAAAAGTAAAAAATATATAAAGGAAGTCATTTAAAAGAGATTTTTTAATCCAAGTGTCTCATACCACTTTAAAACTTTTGAAAGGAATTAACATTTTAAAACAATCGTGTCCATATAAATAAAACCTTAAAACCATTTTGAAAACATGGACATTAATGAGAAAGATTTAGAAGAATAAATATTTAAAACATTTAAATTAATTTTTTAGTTAAATAGTAAGTTAAAAGAATAATTTTGAAATGTATTTTATGAAACATGGACATGGATAATAAATATTTCCCAGAAAATACTTACACATAAACAATCTCAGATAATGATGAGATTGAGTGATTAACCCTTACCTTGCACTTTCCTTTGGTCGATGGTACGTTTAACCACATATATAATGACCATAGTATGTTATTAAATTATAAAAGAACAATATTCATATTTATTATGTCATACCTGATTCATTTATGACTTTATACTACCCTTTTAATAATGATTTCCATGTTAAATTAACATTTCGGGTAATAATCGCCTTCGTTATCGTACGTGTTTTAACTTGTTATTCTTGATCGTATCATTTAGATCCTGATTTAAATAAATCCATAATATAAAAAATGATTTATATATAATATATATTTAGAATATAAATATGTATAATAGATATATATATGAAATGGAAAACACCATTTATGAAGACGGTAGGCCGTACGTACGCATAAACGTTGTTTACGTTTTCATATCGTACTGAACGGAAGTAAGTGAATAAGATATATTTAAGTAAATACATATAAATATATATATATATATATATATCTAGTAGAATTATTATGTCATATATTATATACTTACTAATAATATATATTTTTATAATCTTCGTTGAATGGTTAACCTGGAAATGAATCTCATTGCGCCGTGGAGACGGTAAGTCATACGTACACACGACTGACAATATCATTTCCTTAATGAAAAAAAGGTGTTGAATTATATGGTATATTAATTGTACAGAAAAATAAGCATGTTATTTTCATTATTTATATACATATTACTCATCATTATATTCATCCAAATAACACAGTGTTGAATAACAAATTACACCACGGCGTGGAGATGGTAAGTCGTACGCACGCACGCATGGTGACATTGTCATTCATAGAATGGATAGAATAATGAGTATGGTTGTACCATATTTATAATAACATCATATTATGTATAAGTTATTGTAGTTATTATTTTCGTATTTAAATAACAAAGAAAGAGAAAGTGGAAGATGAAAATAACTTTGAAATAGGTGATAAAATAATTACCTCTTCTTTGGGTGTTTCATTTTGATTTGAACAAAAAGGCTCCTTAGGTTGGATTTATGATCAAGGTAAGGACTATATCTTGAATTGAGGGAATTTGGGGGGATATTTGGTTAGGTTTTGGCCGAGAAAAATGGCTTTGGAGGTGTGATTTTGAGAGAAGGGGAGGTACCCTTTTATAAGAGAGGTGAGTGTCACTTTAGGAAAAGTAAGAAATATTATTTTATTATAAAATCATTTTCTATTTATAATGGCTCCAAATAGATTTATTTAAAATATAAGGTGTATATGGGTCAAAATAATCTCAACCAATAGGTTTTAGATATTTTTAGGTCACCATATTAACCCTATCTTTTAGATTTAACTCTTTGTTAAATAGTTTAACTTTTACCATGTCCTCTTGTATTATTATAATAAATTGTTAATAAAATTGCTATAAAAAATAAAAAAAAAACCCCAGTAGTTCAATATTTATATATATGACCTTATATAAGTTCTTTTCCCAAAACATAGATTTTTAGAAATATTATATCAATTCATAATATAGTATTTTTTTAAACTCATTTATGTCAAATTTGACACTATTTGGTATTTTGTTTTTGTTACTCATAACAACTTTATCACTTCAAAAAAAATTAATCAACCCTAACATTTCATATTAACCTAGAAAATATTTTGATGGAATCAAAATCCTCAATTTACATTTATTGTTGTATTTATAATATGAATTATTTTTATCATTCATTGATAAAGTAACTACTGCATCATCATTATGTCATAAATAAATTTAATTATTTAATCTCTAAAATTTATAAATAAAATACCATTATGTAGGAAATATTATTATCTTTCTAATGAATATTTATAGTTTAATTTATCTTCTGTATAGCACTATATTAAAAATGGTTTAGTTATTAAACTTTGAATTTAACACTTTTAACTATTCTTTAAATAAAATAATAATAAATGTCCTAATCTAATCCTAGTAGACCAAAAGGATAATATTTTATTCCTCAGGTTGTTTTTTGTAGAAATAAACTTATCCAATAGAATTAGAAAATGTGTTACGGTAATTATAATATCATTTTTACCTTTAATTACCCTATTTACTTTTAACTATGGTAAATAAAAGTCATAAGTTAACATTCACCAAAAAAAATCATCTTATTGAACCACATATTACTTATTTATGTCAACCGTGTCTCTTATATTTTTGAAATTCAATTCATAGAAGTGGTAAAATAACCTTTTATGCAAATTTGCAAATTTTCATAGAAGGTCGGTAAAAGACGTTAAAAAGTTCAATAAAATTTTATACATCTAATTTTATTCTTAAATGAATCCAATGAATTACATTGAACTTATATTGTCATTATATATATATATATTAACATAAAATAAATTTATATAAAATAAATAATTTTTTAAATAAAAATTCAGTTTTAAACAATAACGCAGTGTTTTTCACTATTCATCAAAAATTGAAAGTTTTTGGAAAAATAACAAAAATTCTCCCTAAGATAATTTTAATATTCTGAATTAAAAAATGAATTCTATTTTACTAAATTAAAAACATGTAATTTTTATTAATTAATTTAAAATTAATTCTCGTTGTCAAAACCAAAAGGTGGGTTTTTTAAAAGTGAAAACTATCAAAAAATTGACATGTGTTTATGTAAAATTTAATAGTGAAATTACTTATAATGACCTAAATTGTATTAAATGATAAAAATTTAATCTAATTATACTTTCAAACTATTCAAATTAATAATTTAACACTATAAATTATTTCTATTAAAAAGGTTTTTTCAATTAAAATTTAGTATTTTAAATTATTCATCAAAATTTGAAAGTTATCAGAAAAGTACCAAAAAATTATCCAAACTAAATTTTTATGTCCATATCCTAAAGAATAAATTGATTTAATTAAAATTAATATATAAAAGTGTCAAATATTGGTTTTAAAAAAAGGTTCACCATTAAAAGGCGGAAAAATTTCATTTTTTGAAAAATACTTATTTTATCTGGAAAAAAGGAATTTGTTCTTATATTATAACTAAGAAACACATAATATGGATTATAAAATTATATAGAGTATATAAAATTCAAAATTCAGTTAATACTATTCATAACCCCTTTTTGAATGGCTCGTTTGGTAAGTCGTGGTGCGCTCGAACTCGGTGTTGCGTGTAGCACAATTTATTGAATTACTTTGAAGAGATAACATACTATGAAATATTAGGGTGTTACATTCTCCCTTACTTCAATAAATTTATTCCTCTCAATTTGAAATTGTTCTTCGAAAATAAAATGTTAAAAATAAAAAAAATACCTTTGTGAAAAACCCACATCCGAAATAAAATTTAGTCCTAATAAGAGGGAAAGGGAAATGAAAAAAGTCACCCCCAAATTATGATCTCGATTAGGAGAACATTTGTGGATATTAGAGACACATAATTGGAGAAAAACGTAAATATTTATAGGGGTGATTGGGGTCATCAAGCACAAACATGTGTAAAGTTTAGGGCCTCAATGCCATCAATCTATGATGATTTAAAATATCATCAGTTCAACAAAACATAAGGTATTAGTATAATACATTTTTGGTTTTAAGATCCCTTACCTAATGTATAAGAATTAATTTATTCATAGAATAAGAGGAAAAAATTTACTTGACAAGTAGAGTTTCATCCTTCAACTAATTCCTTCCACAAACTCATCTTTCACTCCAAAAGATAACAGAATTCAAAATTATTCTATTTATACTAATAGTATAGGGTTCCAAAAATAATGAATTTATAATTCATTTTCAGACTATTTAAAAAACTACATTATAAAAACCAAGACATCATGTAGGCAAGTGGTTGGTGACGCACCCTTGTCGCCCTTCAGTTGCGGGTTCAAGTCTCACAGCCTTTCCGGACGCAGTGGGTTGTCGCCCGACCTCCGGGTTGTCCTTTTTATAACAATAGAAAAATAATCTTAATAAATGATTTAACCTTAACAATAGTATCCAATGTCAAACTTAATCCATTCCAACCTTTATATTTATCGAAAATACTTTTTTCCAAACTCACAGTCCAAAATTTATAAGGAAGGTAAACACAATGAAGATCTTTTTTGCCACGTAATAACATGTGAATACCTTTATAATGTATTCTTTTAAAACACAGTAACACCCTGAATTACCATAAAACCATATTGATTACATTCATGCTCCCTTATTTCTTATAGAATACTAGATATACTCTTTATATCCAAAAATGTTGTAAACTCCAACAATAGTGGAATAAACAAACATTTAATTAGTTTCAAAGTAGTCAAGAATATCGAATATAATTTATCCAAATCAATCATATATTATTCAAAAATAAATACCTTAATATCAGAACCTTATTAATGTTTATCTTTCCTTAAACCATATATTTTCTAAAAAGTTTATCTTTCTATTGATTCTCTTTTCTTAAGACCATATAATCTCAAATCCTCAATGAAATAGTACTGCAGTACAATCCTTATTTATTTCAATAATTCATATAACCAGTATATCGTTGATACAACACTCAAATGAAATAATTCTTTAATAAAAACATAAGAACACTAGTCATTCATCTTCATATTTGGTATTATCATTACCTTATTTTTATCCAATAGCATCATTTGGGGCATACTCTGATGATTTGAACATTGATTCATGTAGTGTCCCAACTCCTTGTAGATGAAGCCTTATACATTTGAAACCTTTTTCTTACCGTTGCAATCACGTACTTAGTGTACTTTTTCTCTAAACTTATAACAAACTCCCATTACCTTCAAGAATTTACCAAGGTGATTCTTTCCATTGTTATCACATATGCGAAAATACTTCTTTCCACTCTTCCCTTTATCTGTCTTTCTCTCTACCATCCTTTTCTTCTCTTACTTCCCTTAAAATCCATAGAACTCAGAGAATTATCTAATTATATTACTAACATTTGATATTATTTCTTCATATGATGAGAATACTTTAGAGACTATTTCCCATCTAAATTTTAGCTTAGTACCATGAAATACATGATCCTTCTTACTCTTTGGATCATGCGTATTGCTGGAGTTCTCATTCCTTCTACTGGGTGCCATTTCTAAACAATGGCATACACTAGGTTAGTTTATGAATCACAATGCATAATTCCAAACTTGTAAAATACCAAATGAAAATTTAAAATATTGTGCATATAATCTATAATCATAAAAAAATGTTTTCTTTGAGGAATTATTTATTCTTAAATCCTTCATAATTGATTATAAAGAAAATGTGAATTATCCTAAGCATATCCTCCGGAAGGGTCGTAACCAAGAGTGCAGCAAGATTCGTTGTCGTGTACCAGGATACCCCGGGTAAAGCCCGAAACTCCTTTTCAGAGATTTCACTCCTAGGTACATCTGTGCTAGATCCACCTCTACCTTCTTGTATCTAGACAGGGATGTATTGCTTGAAAAATACAAAAAATATCTACATTACCAAAATTCTAGGAATTTCTTCTATACTAATCTTCAAAGTATATCTTAGGGAAATTTTCTCTAATCATAGTTTTTCTAAATCTAGTTTCCAAAGTTTATATTAAACTTCCCCTGATACCAATTGTAACGCCCCGACCCCAGAAGCCCGAAGCCAATGCATTATTTTAATACATTGGCTTGATTACACGGAATCAAGTCCTAAAGGAATAATAAGTTTAGTAGTCTTGTAAAATAGATTACATACATGAATGTTACATTACACATTCAAACATAAAACACAAAATAAATAATCTGTTGAGAACACCATTATTCCCCAAGCGTAACCCTGCATATCAAACATAATTCACTTCTTGGAATCCTGGGAAAAAACATAAGAAAGGGGTGAGTTCATATGCTCGGTATGGGTAAATAATTTAGTAGAACCTATTAAATTTTAAGACAAGATATTTAATAAAAACAAAAAAAATTTAAACCTAATTTTGAACATAATATGGAAAAAATAAATCAAACATTACCATATATTCATGTACATGGATATTCTACTAGTCGAATAATCACGTGTAATAATTAATTTCATAATGAGGGAATGCCAAACGCCATACATCATTACTACATAGTCAAGGCCTCATTCCAAGAATACAAATAAAAAAATTTTCAAGGCCTTGTTCCAAGACACTAGTTTGTCTCATGAGATATACTGATGCATCGAGGGGATATATCAGGCCCCACCCGTCACTTACTAAGTCCACTGCATTCCTCATAGGAAAATTTAGAAACATAACATAAATATTCGTATTAAAAATAGCATACGAAATGTCAATACTTAAACCATAAACCATGATGGGTATAAAAATATCACATAAAAATTCAAACATATCATAACTCATTTGATACAATATGGAAGATTTTATTATAATAAATCAACCTCAATCTAGAATAATATACAATAGATAATGTTGACATAGTTGAAAATGATCAGTAAAACTTTTTGATAGAAATATCCCCTTTTGTGAAATCATTTAAAAGTAAAACATTTATAAAGGAAGTTATTTAAAAGAGATTTTTGAATCCAAGTGTCCCATTACACTTTGAAACTTTTGAAAGGAATTAACATTTTAAAACAATCATGCCCATATAAATAAAACCTTAAAACCATTTTGAAAACATTGACATTAATGAGAAAGATTTATAAGAATAAATATTTAAATAATTTAAATTAATTTTTTAGTTAAATAGTAAGTCAAAATAATCATTTTAAAATTTCTTTCATGAAACATGGATATGGATAATAAATATGTCCCAGAAAATACTTGCACATAAACAATCTCAGATAATGATGAGATTGAGTGATTAACACTTACCTTGCACTTTCCTTTGGTCGATGGTACGTTTAACCTCCTGTATAATGACCATAGTATGTTATTAAATTATAATAGAACCATATTCATATTTACTATATCCTACATAATTCATGTATGACTTTATACTACACATTTAATAATGATTTCCATGTTAAATTAACATTTCAGATAATAATCTATTTCTTTATCGTACGTGTTTTAACTTGTTATTCTTGATTGTATCATTTAGATAATGATTTAAATACTTCCAGAATATAAAACATTATTTATATATAATATATATTTAGAATTTAAATGTGTATAATTGATATATATATATATATATGAAATGGAAAACACCGTTTATGGAGACGGTAGGTCGTACGTACGTATAAAGGTTGTTTCTGTTTTCATATCGTATTGAATGGAAGTAAGTGAATAAGATATATGTAAGTAAATACATAAATATATATATATGTATCTCTAGTCGAATTATTTTTTCATATATAACAAACTTATTAATAATATATATTTTTATAATTATCGTTGAATGGTGAACCTCGAAATGAATCTCCTTGCATCGTGGATACGGTAAGTCGTACGCACACACGAGTGACGATATCATTTCCTTAATGGTTAAAAAGTGTGGAATTGGATGGTATATTAATTTTATAGAGAAATTATAATGTTATCTCCATTATTTATATACATATTAATCATCACTATATCCATTCAAATAACATAGTGTTGAATCAAAAATTACACCACAACGTGGAGACGGTAAGTCGTACATACGTGCGCATGGTGACATTATCATTCATAAAATGGATATATTAATGAATATGGTTGTACCATATTTATAATAACATCACAGTATGTAGAAGGTTCGGTAGTTATTATTTTGGTATAGAAATAACAAAGAAAAATTAAGTGGAAGAAGAAAATAACTTTGAATGAGGTGATCAAATAATTACCTCTTTTTGGGTGTTTTCATTTTGATTTGAACCAAAGGGATCCTTAGGTTGGATTTATTATCAAGGTAAGGCCTTTATCTTTAAGTGAGGAAAGTTGGGAGGATATTTTGTCAGGGGATGGATGAGAAAAATGGCTTTGGAGGTGTGATTTTGAGAGAAGGGGAAGTACCCTTTTATAAGAGAGGTGAGGGTCACTTTAGGAAAAGTTTGAAATATTATTTTGTTATAAAATCACTTTTAGATTATAATGGCTCCAAATTTATTTATTTAGAATATAAGGTAGTTATGGGTAGAAATCCTCTCAACCAATAGTTTTTCGACAAGTTTAGCTCACCATATTAACCCTATATTTTAGATTTAACTCTTAGTTAAATAGTTTAACTTTTACCATGTCCTCTTGTATTATTATAACAAATGGTTAATAAACATACTATAAAAATCCAAGAGAACCCCAAGTGGTTAAATATTGATATATCTATCCTTATCTAAGTCCTTTGACTGAACCTTAGATTTTTTGAAATATTATATCAACTAATAATATATTATTTGTTTTAAAAACTCATTTTTGTCAATTTTGAAACTATTTGGTATTTTGTTTTTGATAAAGTCATAACAACTTTATCACTTAAAAAAATTAATTAATCAACCATAAAATTCCATATTAACCTAGAAAATTTTTGTATGGAATCAAAAGCCTCAATTAACATTTATTGTTATATTTATAATATAATTTATTTAAATCATTCATTGATAAAGTAATTAGTACATCATCACTGTGTCATAAATAAATTTAATTATTTAATCTCTAAAAATTATAAATAAAATACCATTATATATTAAATATTCTTATATTTCTAATTAATATTTATTTTAGAATTTATCTTATGTATAACGCTATATTAAAAATGGTTTAGTTATTATACTTTGAATTTAACACTTTTCACTATTCTTTAAATAAAATAATAGTAAATGTCCAAATTTAATAGAAATGGACCAAAAGGATCATATTTTATTCCTAAGATTAATTTTGGTCTAAATAAACTTATCCAATAGAATTAGGACATGTGTTAGGGTAATTATAATATCATTTTTACCTTTAATTACCATATTTACTTTTAACCATGGTAAATAAAAGTCAAAAGTTACTATTCACCAAAAAATATTTTCATCTTATTAAAACACATTTTACTTAATTTTTTCAACCGTTTCAATCGTATTTCTGAAATTCAATTTTCAGAAGTGGTAAAATTACGTTTTATTCAAATTTACGAATTTGCATAGAAGGTGGGTAAAAGACGTTAAAAGGTTCAATAAAATTTTATACATCTAATTTTATTATAAAATGACTCCAATTAATTAAATTGAACTTATATATGTATTATATATCTATCTTGACTTAAAATAAATTTAAATAAAATAAATAATTATTTAAATAAAAAGTTGGTTTTAAACAATAACGCAGTTTTTTTTCATTATTCATCAAAAATTAAAAGTTTTCAGAAAAATACCAAAAATTCACCCTAAGGTAATTTTGATATTAAAAATTCCAAAATGAATTCTATTTTACCAAATTAAAAACATAGAAGTTGCATTAATTAATTTAAAATTAAATCCTGTTGTAAAACCAAAAAGCGGGTTTTTCAAAAGTAAAAACAATCAAAAGATTGACATGTGTCTATGTCAAATTTTAATGTGAAATTACTTATAATGACCTAAATTGTATTAAATGATAAAAATATAATCTAATTATACTTCCAAACAATTCAAATTCATAATTTGACACTATAAATTATTTCTATTAAAAGAGTTATTTTCAATTAAAATTTAGTATTTTTCATTATTCATCAAAATCTTAAAGTTATCAGAAAAGTACCAAAAAAATATCCAAAATAAATTTTTATTTCCCTATTCAAAATAATAAATTAATTAAATTAAATTGAATATATAAAAGATTCAAATATTGGTTTAAAAAAAGGTTCACCATTAAAAGGCGGTATAGTTTCATTTTTTAAAAAATACTTATTTTATCTAAAAAATGAATTTGTTTTTATATTATGTCTAAGAAACACATAATATGTATTCTAAAATTATATGGAGTATATGAAATTAAAAATTTAGTTAATATTATTCATAACCCCTTTTTAAATGACTAGTTTGGTAAGTCGTGGTGCGCTCGAACTCGGTATTGCGTGTAGTGCAAGTTATTGAATTTCTTTGAAGAGATAACATACTATGAAATCTTGCGGTGTTACATGTATTGCTTGAAAAATTCAAAAAATGTATACATTAACAAAATTCTAGGAATTTATTATATATTAATCCTTAAAGTTTATCTTAGGGTAATGTTTCAAAAACAGAGTTTATCTAAATCTATTTCCAAGGTTGTTGCTAAACTTCCTCTCATATAAACTGTAACGCCCCGACCCTAGAAGTCCGGAACTGGTGCATTATTTTAATACAATAGCATGATTATAATGAATCAAGTCCTAAAGGACCAATCAGTTTAGTAGTCTGGGAAAATAGATTATATGCATGAACGTTACATTACACATTCAAACATAAAAAACAACATAAATAATACATTGATAATTCCATTATTCACCTAACTTAACCCTGCATATCAAACATAATACACTTCTTGGAATCCTAGGAAAACAAAACATAAGAAAGGGGTGAGCTCAGATGCTCAGTAAGGGTAAATAATTTAGTGTAAGCTATAAAATTTTAAGTCAATATGTTTAATAAAAACAACATCCTTTTAAACATAAACTTGAACATAATATGGAGAAAATAAATCAAACATTTCCATATAAACATGCACATGGATATTCTACTAGTCTAATAATAACATGTAATAATTAATTTCATAATGAGGGAATACCTAATTTCGGATATCATTACCACATATTTAAGGCCTCGTGTCAAGACTACAAATAAAACTTTTGGTGAAGGCCTTATGCCAAGACACTAATTTCTCTCATGAGACCTACCTATTCATCAAGAAGCTATAGCAGGCTCCACCTGTCACTTACTAATTCCACTACATTCCTCATATGAAAATGTTTAAACATAACATAAATATTTGTATTAAAACTAGGATATGAAATGTTAATACTTGAATCATAAACCATGAATGGTATAAAAATAAAACATCCATACTCAAAAATATCAAAAAAAACTTCAATATAATATGGAATATTTTATTATAATAAATCAACCTCAATCAAGAATAATATCCCGTAAAGGATGTTGACATAGTTGAAAATGATCAGTAAAACTCTGAGAGAAATATCCCTTTTTCATGAAATCATTTCAAAGTCACACAATTTAGAAAGGAATGCATTTAAAAGACATTTTTTAATCAAGTTTCCCATGCCACTTTGAAACTTTTGAAAGGAATTAACATTTTAAAACAATCATTTCCATATAAATAAATCCTTAAAATCATTTTTAAAACATGGACATTAATTAAAAAGATTTAGAAAAATAAATCATTAAAACATTTAAAATGATGATCTTGATAAAGAGTCCCTTACAAAAAACATTAAAATATTAATTTTGGAAATATTTTTATAAAACATTGACATGGATGATAAAAATGTCCCAGTAAATAATTACACATAAACAATCTCAGATAATAATGAGATTGAGGAATTAACCCTTACCTTGTACTTTCCTTTGGTCAAGGTTACATTTAAACTCCTATATAATGACCATAGTATGTTATTAAATTATACCATAACCATATTAATATTTATTATATCATACAATATTCATTTAGGACTTAATACTACCAATTTAATAATGATTTCCATGTTAAATTTACATTTCGGGTAATAATCGTTTTCTTTATCGTACGTGTTTTAACTTGTTATTCTTGTTTGTATCATTTAGATCATGATTTAAATACTTCCAGAATATAAAACATGATTTATATACCATATATATTTAGAATATAAATATGTAAAATAGATAGTTATATGAAATGGAAAACACAGTTTATGGAGATGGTAGGTCGTACGTACGCATAAACGTTGTTTTTGTTTTCATATCGTATTGAACGGAAGTAAGTGAATAAGATATAAGTAAGTACATACATATATATATATATATATATCCAGTATAATTATTATGTAATATATAAAATAATTATTATTAATATATATTTTTATAATCATTGTTGAATGGTTAACATGGAAATGAATCTCATCACGTCGTGGAGACGGTAAGCCGTACGTACATAGGAGCGACGATATCATTTCATTAATGATTGAAAGGCATGGAATTGGATGGTATATTAATTTTACAGAAAAATTATCTTGTTATTTTCATTATTTATATACATATTACTCATCATTATATCCTTCCAAATAACATAGTGTTGAATAACAAATTACACCATGGCGTGGAGACGGTAAGCCGTACGTATGCACACATGGTGACATTATCATTCATAGGATGGATAGAGTAATGAACATGGTTGTACCATATTTATAATAACATCAAAGTATGTATAAGGTTATGTAGTTATTATTTTGGTATAGAAATAACAAATAAAAAGAAAGTGGAAGTATAAAATAACTTTGAAAGAGGTGATAAAATAATTAACTCTTCTTTGGGTGTTTCCTTTTGATTTGAACAAAATGAATCATTACATTGGATTTCTGCTCATGGGAAGGACTCTAGGTTTAATTGAGGGAAGTTGGGACGAGATTTGGGTATGGTTTGGCTGATCCAAATGGCTTTGGAGGTGTGATTTTAAGATAATGGTATGTACCCTTTTATAAGATAGGTGAGGGTCACTTTGGGAAATGTTTGAAATATTATTTTGTTATAAAATCATTTTCGGTTTATAATGGATCCAAATTGATTTATTTTGAATATAAGGTGGGTATGGGTCGAAATACCCTCAACCAATAGGTTTTTGACAAGTTTAGTTCACCATATTAACCCTATCTTTTAGATTTAACTCTTAGTTAAATAGTTTAACTTTAACCATGTCCTCTTGTATTATTATAATAAATGGTTAATGAACTTACTATAAAAATACAAGAGAATCCCAAGTGGTTAATTATTGATATATCTATCATTATCTAGGTACTTTGGTAGAACCTTATATTTTTAGAAATATTATATCAATTAATAATATAGTTTCTTTTTTAAACTCATTTATGTCAATTTTGACACTATTTGGTATTTTGTTTTTGTTAAATTCATAACAACTTTATCACTTCAAAAAAAATATTTAATCAACCCTAAAATGTCATATTAATCTAGAAAATTTTTGGATAGCATAAAAATCCTCAATTTACATTTATTTTTATATTTATAATATCAATTATTTTAATCATTCATTGATACAGTATTTAATGCATCATCATCGTGTCATCAATAAATTTAATTATTTAATCTATAAAAATTATAAATAAAATACCATTATGTATTTAATCATTTTATATTTATAATTAATATTTATATTAGAATTTATCTTATGTATAACCCTATATTAAAAATGGTTTAGTTATTAAACTATAAATTTTACACTTTTAACTCTTCTTTAAATATAATAATAATGAATGTCATAATCTTATCCAAGTGGACCAAATGGATCATATTTTATTCCTAAGGTTGGTTTTGGTCTAAATAAAATTATCCAAGAGAATTAGGACATGTGTTAGGGTAATTATAATATCATTTTTACCTTTAATTACCCTATTTACTTTTAATCGTGGTAAATGAAAGTCAAAAGTTTCTATTCACCAAAAAATATTTTCATCTTATTAAACCACATTTTACTTACTGATTTCAACTGTGTCTCTCGGATTTTTGAAATTCATTTCATAGAACCGGTAAAATTACATTTTATACAAATTTTCAAATGTGCCAAGAAGGTGGGTTAAAGACATTAAAAAGTTCAATAAAATTTTATACATCTAATTTTATTAAAAATTTACTCTAATTAATTGCATTGAAAATATATAGTTATTATATATATATTTTGTCTTAAAATAAATTTAAATAAAATAAATAATTATTTAAATAAAAATTCAGTTTTAAACAATAACGCAGTGCTTTTCACTATTCATCAAAAATTGAAAATTTTCAGAAAAATACCAAAAATTCACCCTAAGCTAATTTTGATATTCTTAATTAAAAAATTAATTCTATTTTACCAAATTAAAAAATAGAAGTTTAATTAATTAATTTAAAATTAATTCATGTTTTCAAAACCAAAAAGTGGGTTTTTAAAAAGTAAAAAATATCAAAAGATTGACATGTGTTTATGTCAAATTTAAATGTAAAATTAATTATAATGACCTAAATTGTATTAAATGATAAAAATATAATCTAATTATACTTCCAATCCATTCAAATTCATAATTTAACACTATAAATTATTTCGATTAAAAAATTTGTTTTCAATTAAAATTTAGTATTTTTCACTATTCATCAAAATATGAAAGTTATGAGAAAAGTAATAAAAATTTATCCAAACTAAATTTTTATATCCCTATTATAAAGTAGAATTTAATTTCAATAAATTTAATATATAAAATTTTCAAATATTTTTTTAAAAATGGTTTTCCATTAAAAGGTGGTAAAATTACATTTTTTGAAAAATACTTCTTTTATCTGAAAAAATGAATTTGTTCTTATATTATATCTAATAAACACATAATATGGATTCTAAAATTATATTTACTATATAAAATTCAAAATTCAGTTAATATTATTCATAACTGCTTTTTGAATGGCTAGTTTGGTAGGTCGTGGTGCGCTCGAACTCAGTGTTGCATGTAGCACAAGTTATTGAATTGCTTTGAAGAGATAACATTCTATGAAATCTTGGGGTGTTACATTCCAAGAGTGAAGGATATTGACCTAGAGGTAAGGGGGTTTCTCACTAAGGGAAGAAGTATTAGGGAAGGACTAATCCAGGGAATCTATATGCAGTAGAGGTTAAAGTAGAGGACTCATATTCCGGTATGGCCACCATTCAAGGAACGGTATTTATTGGTTCTTCTATGGAAATTGTTTTATTTGAAACTGGAACATCACATTTTTTTCATTTAACTTAAGTTGCTTGATTCTTTAGGAATTCAAGATAATTTTATTTCATATGTTATGGATTTTTTAACCCTGATTGGTAGGAAGAAGAATCAAGGTTTCAAGTGCCTTGAGTGTCGTATTGTGGTAGCTGGCGGGGAAGTCATCTGGGAATTCCTTTTTTTGGACCCTGGATGTTTTTGACCTTATTATCGACATATATTGGTTGATCGTCTTTAATTTTTTGTTTGACTTTTATCTCTGAAGGTTCTCATTCATTACTTATTATGGGAGCACTCACATCATTCAGGGTGAGTTGGATCCATGTTTAGGGATGGAAAGACCATTTTATTCATAGATTGGGTTTATATCATTCCATTTTTTATAGGTTGTTCCTTGAGTTTGTTGAGTAGGGTTCAATGGGTTAACTTTCGGTGCTCATAAGAAAATTATCCAAATGGGTTTCTAGAGGATATCATGGGATCTACCCCAGTGATATGTCATGTTTACAATCAATCTTCTCATTCATATGATCTCAATGTCATTTGCATTATACTAGATATCTCCAGCAGAGCTGAAGGATTTGAAAGTGCATCTAGAGGATCTTGAGGGAAATAGTGTTATCCTTCCTAGAGTTTCATCGTGGGATTCTCTAATATTATGTGAAAAGAAGGTAGATGATATCCTCTAAATTTTCATAGAATAACATAGTGTTATTAAGGTGGTAGAAAATAATAAATACCAGTTTCCCAGATTTGATGATCTATTTGATCTGCTCAGGGGGGGAATTGGTTTTCAAATATTTATTTGAGATCAAGGTACCCTAATTTGAGGTTCTGAGAAGAAAATGTTCTAAATACCACCATTCAATGTTAGTATGGACATTTTGAGTATTTGCTTATTCCATTTAGGATTACCAATTCTCCACCTATTTTCATAGTTTTTATGAACCATATTTTCCACCACTTTTGGACTCTTTCATAGTAGTGTTTATAGATGAAATATTGGTATATTCTTGGATAGAGTAAGATCATGATAACTATATAGTGGTTATTCTGGGTATTTTTTGAGAGAAACATCTATATTCCAAGTATTAAAATTTCTATTTTTGGTGTTGAAAAGTGATTTTGTGGGCCACATGTTTTCCTAGGAATGAGTTTTAATGGATCCCAATAAAGTATGAGCAGTCATGTATTTGAAGAATCATAAGAATTTGTTTTAAATCTGTAGAATTTTGGGATTGTATGGGTATTATAAAAATTTTGTTCAAGACTTCTCTAACATAGATTCTCCCTTAATAGATTTAACTAGGAAAGGGGTGATGTTTTTATGGGATGAGGAGTGTTCTTCTTCTTTTGATAAGTTGTAGGCGCATCTGAAATCTACACCCATTTTGATTAATCTTGATCCAGTGAGATCTTATGAGGTATATTGTGATTCTTTCAGTGTGGTTTTGGGATGTTTGTTGATGTAGGAAAAACATGTGGTGGCTTATGGAATGAGGTAGCTATGCCTAAATTAACAGAATTATCTAAACCATGATTTGGAATGGGAAACAGTTATGCATGCGCTGAAGATTTGGTCATACTACCTCTTTGGATTTCATTTTACAATGTATTTGAATCATAAGACCCTTAAGTAAATTTTCACTAAGAGGGACCTGAACCATATATAGAGACGTCGAGAAGAGTACCTTTATACTTTTGATTTTGATGTTTAATATAAGTTTGTAAAGGATAATTTGTTCATCAACGCATTGAGTAGGATGCTTCCAGTATGGTCTATTCAAGATTTATTATATGAGTGAGGTCTAATGTGTTTGTTTATTAATCTGAGGCTCGATAAGAAGGAGTATAGAGAGTAGGTATTTTTTTCTAGTGTGTAGTTTATTCACCCCCTTATCAGATATGTAAGGATTTATCATGCATCTAACCTTGAGTTCCAGTAGATTAGTGGTGCTTTAAATGGTGGGGAGACTATAGGCGATTGGTCTCGGTGTTCAGATGGTTCTCTTCTCTTATGAAAGTGGCTGGTTTTCCCTCTGAGCCTGAGACAGGAGGTATGTATGAGGTGCATCATTAAATTTGGTTTATTCACCCTAGGGTAACCAATATTTTTTATACCTTGATGGGCTAGTATTGGTGGGCCATGATGATACGTGCAATAGAGGACTTCATTTACAAGTTCTTGATCAACCAAAGGATCAAATCGAAGAATCAGAGACCAGCTAGGTTGTTACAACCACTTCCCATACATGTTTATAAGTTGGATGAGATCTCTATGGATTTCTGGATCAGGCTACCTCATACGTTGAGTTGGAAAGAATCAATATGGGTGATTTTTGATCATATGAAAAAATCAAGCCACTTTTTTCCCATCAGAGAATCGATGAAGGTAGAGGACCTCAAAATCCTATATGTTTGAGAGGTTTTTTGGCTTCATAGAGTTCCCTAAATGATAGTTTCTAATCAATATTCCCAATTTACATCTCTTTTTTGTAATGAACTCCAAGATTCATTAGGGGCCCAGTTGAAGTTTATCACAACATACAACCCATAGATGGATGGCCATTCTTAGCAGACCATCCAGAATATCAAGGATATTTTGTTGGCGTGTGTGATTGATTTCAAGGTTCTATTGGAAAGGAACCTTCCATTTAAATAATTTCCATATAATAATATCTATCAAAACTTTATTTGGATTTCCCCATTTTACGCATTATACAAATAGTCATTACAATCCCCTTTATACTAGGCTGAGGTAGATGAGTTTTCCTTGGTTGGACCTAGCCTTGTCTAGGAGACGACTGAGACATGTGGATGAATTGAAATGGTTAGAAACAACTAAGAGTCACAAGAAGTCATATGCCGATCTTCTTCATTATAGAAGCCCTTATTTCTCTTACATAACCATTACATCATTTTTAAGATGAACAAAAAAATAGAATTATAAAACCAGGATCTAGAGGTTTAGTGTCTTGGGAAAATTAGTCACATACATAAATTTCACAATAATAAAACATAAAAAATTTGTTAAACTCTTCTTCTTTATCCCTTTAATGCTCATGTTCTCCTTAATACACATAGTCACGTGAGGATACATCAAAGAAAATGGGTGATCTAAAATCCCATTAAGAGGGTGTGTTGGTATCACCTGTTTTGATAATCCCAAATCATGCTTAAACATTAATTATGATGTATTAAACCTTTGCATTAATCTCATTATTCTATGCTTAAACGTATTTTATTCTAAACAGTTCATATTCTTACTCTCATAACCTTACTGTAACAGCTTACAGTAGTATTTACATAAGTTTGGTATTGTTAGCTAACAGTCAGAGTTTTCTTCTCAAAGTCACAGTTACAGTTAACTGTCACCTTAAGTTACTGTTGCAATAAGTTCACAGTTACAAGGTTACAGTCGAAGATTAATACAAGCTTACAGTTACGAGTCTACTGCTATCTATTGTCAAAGCTCACAGACGAAGGTTACAGTTACAAGACTTCTGCTCAAAGTTTTCTCTGATCAAGTTCACAGTCGAACAAGTTCACAGTCGAACAAGTTCACAGTCGAACAAGCCTACAGTCATAAGCCTACAGTCAAGGTTACAGTTAGACAGCTTCTGTCTACTAAGTCTACAGGTGATCGAAGTCTACGGTTGACAAAGGTTACAGTTCTAACAAATTTGATGTTACAAGTCTACAGATAGAAAGGCTACAGTTACATGGAGTAAAAGCTACTATTGCAAGCCTACAGACAGCAAGCCCTTTGTTGAAGTCAGCAGTCAGTTGGAAGTCCACAGTTGGAAGTCCACAGTTGGAAGACCAGAGTTGAAGTCAACAGTGACATACATTCTCGACTCACTATTTTAATTTCTTTATTTCCTATATTTAATCTATCTAACGGTCATATCACACATTTTAATGTTTTGTCAAATATCTGATAAAGGTTGTCGGATGTCAGGAACCCGTACCTCGTACCTGCTGAAAAGAAATCTTTTCTGTCCCCTGATGGGAGATAAATACGAGAAGACTACATACCAGAAATATAGGCGCGAACGTGTGAAGAATACAAACAACGAGAAGTGAACCAGAAAAGTGTGGTGCATCCAATATACCAAAAACGACACAAGCACAAGAGGAACACAGAGAAGCTCATAGACAATCAAGCATACTCGAGGAATGTTCTGTGCATACAAGAAGAACTTCATCGACTACATTCTCACCACCTGTGAACCTGGAGCTTACGACACTCTGTTTCTCAACAGAAACAAGAAGAGGACTCAGACTTACTTCTAATCAAATTCAAAGGAGTCCAAAGCTATACTGAAATCACCAGAACAATCTCTAAACTCTACATCTCTTGTTCTGTGATTTATTACCATTCATTTCGAGCAGTGTGTGTTATCTGCTATATCTAACACACACACTGACTCCTGTACTTTCACTGGAGGATCTATAAATCCTCAGCAAATCTTTTTGCATCCCATTTCCCACTGTGGATAGTGGTAGAGGTCTTGTGACCTGGACAGTTTGCTGCTGTTGTTTGTTTTCCCACGAAGAACTGTGGTAGAGGTCCTGTGACCTGGACAGTGTGTTCACTGTTGTTAACCCCGATCCAGGGTGTGGATCATTCTTATATAAAATTTTGAGAGGACTAAGTCTCGGCTTGAGACTGAACCTCTTGGTTAATTTTCTGTGCTTATAGTTATACTCTATATCCATACTATACATATTTATTTCATTTTCCGCTGCTATTACTTTGAAATATAATCTATCTTCAAAGCTACTTTGATAATTAAATTAGCAAGTGTTTATATTTGTTATAAATCAGTAAGTTAGTTTCAAAAGTTAATTTAATCATAAGATTAAGTTAACTGAGAATTAATCAATCTTTGAGAAACTAATTGAACCTTTATAATCTATATAAATTCACTACAGTTTAATTTGTTTTTGAAATTGGGGGATTTTAACAGAAATTGTTTTTAACAGAAATTTTAATTGGAACTCAATTCACCCCCCCTCTTGAGTGTCCACTCCGACCAACATTTGGTATCAGAGGTTGTGTTTAGCTCTGTTATACTTGCTCAAAGTTTTATTTTAACTCTCTGTTTTTAAACTGTGATTGTAGTTTTATCTAAAAGATCTTAAATTTCTGTTAGTTCTAAATTTTATCTCTTTAAAACATTTTCTAGAATTTCCTTATGGATAATAGACTAGAAGGTGCTGCTACTAATAGGCCACCCTTCTTTAATGGTGTGAATTATGCCCAATGGAAGCTCAAAATGAAAATTCATTTGGAAAGTATGGGTTTTGATATTTGGACTGCTATAGAGTCTCAATACAAGATTCCAGAAACTGAAAGAATAACTTGGGATGAACCTACTAAGGTAGCTTACAATAATAATTGTAAGGCTGTGAATGCTCTCTACTGTGCTCTAGGAGATGAGGAATTCAATAGAATTTCTGCATGTAAAACTGCTTTTGAAATCTGGGACACCTTAGCTGTTTCTCATGAAGGAACAACTAATGTCAAGGAAATGTGGTTAAATACTTATACTATCAAATATGATAACTTTAAGATGAAAGCTGATGAACCTATTTCTGATATGTATCTCAGGTTTAATGAGATAGTCAACACAATGAGCTCACTCGGGAAGATTGTTCCAGCAAAGGAGCAAATCATGAGATTATTGAGATGTCTGCCTGACAGATGGAGAGGCACATCCGTTTCAATTAGAGAATCCTGTGATATTGGAACTTTTCCTGTCAAGGAGCTAATTGGTAAACTGATGATGTACGAAGAAGAGCTAAAGGTGAATAAAGAGGAAGATGAGGAACCAAAACGAAAATCTGTAGCTTTTAAGTCTACTGCATCAAAGAGCAAAGACAAGGAGAAAGTGCATATACCAACTGAAAGCTCATCTAGTGAAGACTTAGATTCTGACAGTGATGCCGAGATGGCACAAATAGCAAGGAGATTCAAGAAGTTCTATAGGAAGAAGAAGTTCTTCAGAAAACCAAACTACAAGGCTAAGTATGATAGACAAGGTAAGTGGAAGAAAGATTGGAAGAAAACTGATAAAGAAGAAGACATAGTTTGCTATGAATGTAAAAGGAAAGGACACATCAAAGCTGACTGTCCTAAGTTAAAATTCAAGAAGAAATATGAGTACAAGGACAAGAATTATAAGAAAGCTATGAAGGCCACCTGGAGTGCTTCAGAAGACAGCACAAGTGAATCAGAGCCCAGTGATTCTGAAAGAAATCGTGCTAATATGTGTTTCATGACAAACACATCTGAGGTAACCTTAGACACTCCCACTTTAAACTCTTATTATTCTGAAGGTGAAGCAGAATCTGGTTCTGATTCTGAAAATATGTCTAAAGATGAATTGACTGAATACTGTAATATGCTGGAAGAAACGTGTAATGAACTAAAGGATAAATATAAGTCTTTAAAGAAACAGCATGCTCTTACTGCAAGTGTCAAGTCTGCACTTGATGTAGAAAAAGAGAAAAATGTACAATTATTAAAGGAGAATACAGAACTGAAACTATCTAATGAACAACTTAGAAAGGACTTAGAAACATTCACAAATGGAAAAGATACTCTAACCCAACTACTAGGAAAGCAAGTTGTACCTAAGTATGCTACTGGATTGGGATACCAACCTGGACAAAGACAGCTTACTAAAACCCGATTTATTTCCAAGTCTGAAAAAAATCCTGCTAGTTCCAGTTTTGGAAATTCATATGCCTCAACTGGTTATTTAAATAGTTGTAGATCAAATAAAGTATATCTCTCTAAATCTGTTGCATCTATTAATTGTATGGGACCCATAAAACAAATCTGGGTACCTAAATTCTTGATTGCTAACATATCTGGACCCAAGAAAATCTGGGTACCAAAGTCATTTCTTGTCTAATCTGTTTTGTAGGAAATCTGTTTGAAAAGCAATTACAAGAAGGTATGGTACTTAGACAGTGGATGTTCAAGACACATGTCTGGGGACTATTCTTGCTTCAAAAGCTTAATAAAGGTTGATGGAGGATATGTCACTTTTGGTGATAACTCAAAAGGAAAAATCATCGGCCTAGGCCAGATTGGTAACACTGACTCAGTATTAATTTCCAAAGTTTTATTTGTTGATGGACTTAAGTACAACCTGCTTAGCATTTCTCAATTGTGTGATGATGGCTTTAATGTCAAGTTTGAAAACAATTCTTGTGATGTTTATAATTCCAAAAATGCTTTAATATTTTCTGCCTTAAGAAATGAAAATGTTTATGCTGTTGACTTAAACACTTTAGCTAAACATAATGTTACTTGCTTAAATGCTTTTCATAAAGAGTCTTGGCTGTGGCATAGGAGATTAGGACACTGCAACATTCACTCACTTAGAAAACTCTCTAAGAAACACCTAGTTAGAGACTTACCTAAGCTTGAATTCCCAAATGACAAAGTGTGTAATCCCTGTCAAAAGGGAAAACAACACAAAGTTTCTTTTAAACCAAAGAAAGAAGTTTCAACTTCTCAACCACTTGAACTGGTTCACATGGATTTGTTTGGACCATCAAGAATTTCAAGTCTAAATGGGAAGCACTATGTCTATGTTCTTGTAGATGACTTTTCTAGATATACTTGGGTATATTTTCTAGCTCACAAAAGTGAAGCCTGCTCTTCCTTTGTTAAATACTCTAAGTCTGTAGAAAATCTTAGTGGACTTAAGATTAAGACCTTGAGGAGTGATCATGGCCGTGAGTTTGAGAATCAAGAATTTGAATCTTACTGCTCACACAATGGCTATGCTCACAATTTTTCTGCTCCTAGGACACCCCAACAGAATGGTGTAGTGGAAAGAAGAAACAGAACCCTGCAAGAAATTGCTAGAACTATGCTTAATGAATATGACCTGCCAATTTACTTTTGGGCTGAAGCTGTCAATACAGCTTGTTATGTCATTAATAGAGTCTTGATCAGACCTGTTTTAAAGAAAACCCCTTATGAGTTGTGGAATAATAGGAAGCCTAAGGTTAATTACTTTAGAGTTTTTGGTTGCAAAGTCTTTATTCTGAATACTAAAGATAATCTTGATAAATTTGCTCCAAAAAGTGATGAAGGAATTTTCCTAGGTTACTCTATGTCTAGTAAAGCCTATAGAGTGTTCAATAAGAAAACCAAATGTGTGGAAGAATCTGTTCACATCAAGTTTGATGAGACTGATCCACATGAGTCTAAAACTTCTCTTGAAGATGTTGAAGAAGACTTATCTGTTCTGGACCTAAATGACAAATCTAAAGAACCTGCAATAAAAACATCCAGTTCTGGACTTTTTCCAGAATCTTCCTCTGTGGAACCCGAACCTATAGAGGAACCTGAAATCTCTAGTCCAACCTTTACCAAATCAACTAGGATTCTAAAGAATCATCCTTTAGATGCTGTTGTTGGTAATCTTGATAGAGGAACACAAACTAGAGCTTCTCTAAGAAATCAGGTTGAACATCAAGCTTTTCTTTCACAGCTTGAACCCAAAAATGTCAATGATGCTATCAGTGATGAATTCTGGGTAATGGCTATGCAAGAAGAACTAAATCAGTTTGAAAGAAACAAAGTTTGGGAATTAGTGGAAAGACCTAAAGACACTCTTACCATAGGCACTAAATGGGTGTTTAGAAACAAAGTTGATGAGTTTGGTAACATAATCAGAAACAAAGCTAGGCTAGTTGCACAAGGGTATAGTCAGGAAGAAGGAATAGACTATGAGGAAACCTTTGCACCCGTGGCTAGACTAGAGGCCATTAGGATATTACTTGCTTATGCTGCTCATCTGAATTTCAAACTATATCAAATGGATGTTAAAAGTGCTTTTCTAAATGGATATATAATTGAGGATGTATTTGTGGAACAACCTCCTGGTTTTACAAATCCCCATTTTTCTAATCATGTTTTTAAACTATCTAAAGCTTTATATGGTTTAAAGCAAGCTCCAAGAGCTTGGTATGATAGGCTCAGCTCTTTTCTTATTTCAAAAGGATTTACTAAAGGGATAGCTGATCCTACTCTTTTTATTAAATGGATTTCTAAAGATGTCTTAATAGTACAAATCTATGTGGATGATATTATTTTTGGATCTTCAAAAAATTCTTTATGTGTTGATTTTTCAAAAATAATGCAAAATGAGTTTGAAATGAGTTTAATGGGAGAACTCAAATTTTTCCTTGGATTTCAGATCTTTCAAAATAAAAATGGTATTATTTTGAACCAAAGTAAATATATTAAAGATCTTCTAAAACGTTTTTCTTTGGATGGCACCAAAGACAGTGACACACCAATGAGCACCACTTGCAAGTTAGACAGTGATGAAACTGGTGAACCAGTGGATCAAACCAATTACAGAGGTATGATAGGTAGTCTACTGTACCTTACTGCCAGTAGACCTGACATCATGTTTAGTGTATGCATGTGTGCTCGATTTCAAGCCAATCCAAAAGAGTCTCATTTGACTGCTGTTAAAAGGATTTTCAAATATCTAAAACATACTCCCAATTTGGGATTATTTTATCCTAAAGGACAATCATTTGATTTATTAAGTTATTCTGATGCTGATTTTGCTGGCTGCAAGTTAGATAGAAAGAGCACCTCTGGAACATGTCACATTTTAGGCAAGTCACTAGTATCCTGGTGTAGTAAGAAGTAGAATTCTGTTGCATTGTCTACTGCCGAAGCTGAGTATATAGCTGCTGGTAGCTGTTGTGCACAAATCTTGTGGATGAAACACACTTTACTAGACTATGGATATCAATTCAAACATGTCTCTATAAGGTGTGACAATACAAGTGCTATTAACATTTCAAAAAATCCAGTATCTCATGCTAGGACAAAACATATTGATGTGAGACATCACTTTCTGAGGGATCATTATCAAAAAGGTGATATCACTCTTGAGTTCATTGGCACTGAACATCAGTTAGCTGATATTTTTACAAAGCCTTTGAATTCTGAGAGATTAAGTTATATCAAACATGAGTTAGGTATGATTAACTATAGCACAGTTGAAACCTCACAGTTGAAACCTCACAGTTGAAACCTCACAGTTGAAACCTCACAGTTGAAACCTCACAGTTAAAACCTCACAGTTAGACCTCACAGTTGAAACCTCACAGTTAGACCTCACCGGTGTACCTCACTGTTACATCTCTCTGTAGGCTGTTTCGCTGTTTTATCTTATTTTATTTTTGCGGGAATTCGAACCGTTTCTTTTCTTTATTCTTTTATTTCTAAATCCCTAAATGATAAAATTGAGAACATTGAACATATCTCAATCCACTCATCTCGACCCTTGCTCTCTCAAGTCCTAAACCCTAAACCTTCAACCGAACCTCGAAACCTCATTCAGTTCCAATGGCCAGAACAAAGCGACCCCCGACTGTCAACGATGATGCACCAATGCCAAAGAGGACTCAAGTCGAATCCAGTGGCACCGGGAACGCCTCGATAAGACCTGTTAATCCACATCTGACTAAGAGAGAAATAGTTGCTGAGAAGGAGCTAAGTGAAGAATGGATTTTATCGAGCAGATCATTAGTACTGGCAGTGCTTAATGATCAAGGATGGACTGAATGCTTCACAAACAATAATGGACCATACTACCCGAAGCTGGTGAAGGAGTTCTATGAATATCTACAGTTCGAGGAAGAGGATGATCAGCATAGACTGGTATCCAGAGTAAACGGTAATGAAGTCAGTTTTTCATCAGTTGAATGGGCTGCTTGTTTAAGAGTTCCTCATGAGGGTATTTACAACTACTATTCTGGAGCGGCTCCTCCAAATAGTAGAATCTTTGATCATGAGACGGCTCTGGAAGAATTGACAGGAAATGGCACTGTAAGGAAGATTATTGCTACTGAAATGAATGGAGAGGACAGGCTTCTGTTTAAGTTTATCCAGCATGTACTGAGTCCTAGAAGAGGAGATTTTGCAACTCTGAAGCATCAGGATATTTACTTGATGTACTTATTAAAACATGGAAGGAAGGTCAACCTTTGTAGGTTGCTGATGGCTCAGATGGAGGACATGATAAAGGAAAGCTCAAAATCAAGTGCATTGTTTCATGCTAAACTCATTTCGGTTATGTTGAAAGTGAAAGGTGCAGCTGGAAGTCAGGAAGAGTTGATAGTAGCAAAGAACAGTGTATGTATCTCGAAAGTAATCTGCAAATTCATGAAGATCATTTGGAATCCCTGGAAGAAATCATGGGTGAATGATGAGGAGAGAATCTATGAGAATTTTAGCCCTTCTACTCATCCCTCTAGACCAAGAGATAGGAGAGATCCAGGCTTAAAGCCTGATGAGCCTGAACCTGTATACTCAGATGATGAACAGACTACAGTAGTTGGTACCTCTGCAAGAGAGAACACCCCAATTGATGAAGGGAGTGATCCTGATACTACTCACAGTCCTGTCAGGACAGTGACGTTTGGAGCAGCAAGCCCTCCAAAAGAACTACCTAGTAGAGAACCTGTTCTAAGAGACAGTGAGACTGAGACTACAGAAGAAGAAGAAGAATCTCAATATTTTGTCAAGGACACCTCTGATTAGGGTGATACAGTCGAAGCAGAAGAGGCTGGAGCTTTAAATGAAAATCAAGAAACTGTTGCAGAAGAACTTAGTATGAGCCCTCTGATAGGGTATACAGACAAGTCAGTGTCTGACCAGGAAGCAGGAGTGGTCTCTACTACTGTTGTCATGGAAGTGGTTGATGACCCAACAGAGAAGGAGACTAACCTCACTGCTAAACCTACAGAGGAAGCAAGTATGGAACCTGCTAGAGCTACAGAAGAGAACCTAGAGTTACCCAGAGTTGAGCAGATAGTAGAAAGTGTTCAGGAAGGACCTCCAAGTGAGGGGGAGCGTGTTGGTTCAGTCTCTGTACTGTATGATATAGAAGGATGGACCTCAGATCCAGGATACATGGTGTTAGGACTCAATTATGAGGATTCAGATGAGGAAAACCAACCACCAAGAAATCCAGTCATCCTATCTAACAGCTCTCCAGTGTTAGAAACTGAAAGATTGGCCACCAAGGAAGACCTTGAATCCTTAAAGAATGAAATGAAGGAGACCATCAGACAGTCTGTTGCTGAATTGAAAACCAGTCTTTTTGATGAGCTGAAAAATGTAGAACAATCCTTAGAACTATCTCTAGGATGTGTTGTGGGAAGTCCAATCAAAGAAGTGCTGGATGAAATGAAAGTGTGCCACACCCAAATTGAAAGCTGGACTGGAGCAGTAGTGGCCCTCAGACAATCAGTTGCTTCTTTAACTGCCCTGAGCAGTTCTCAGACACAAGTGGCCAGTGAGATTCGATACATCAAAGAAGTGGTCAAGCAGTTTGTGGAAGTATTTGAGGCTTTCAAGAAATCAGTAAAAGAACACTTTAGCAATCAGGATGCTGTCATTCAGAAAGTGATTGGAAATCTGACACAGTCTTTCAAGGAGACAGTGGCATTCTCAGTCAAGTCCCTTCCTTCATCTAGCTCTCCTGTGGACCTTGAGCAGTTTAGAAGCCTGCTCAGAGAAGAGCTTACTCAGGCCCGTGCAAATGACACATCAGACCTACAGATCCTTGCTACTACAAGAGAAGTCAGTGGCTTTGTTCGTGAGCACCTGCAGGCTGCTACTGCTTCTCAGGAGGCCATCAAAAGTAAAGTGGATTATTACTTTGATCGGATTTTCACCAAGCATCAGTTGAACAATCACTTCAAGCTCATGCTAGAAACTATGAAGCTGCCTCCTGTAACTCAAGCCTTCAAAGAACAAGTTAGCAAGCTACGAGAGTTGACCCCGGCTTTGGATAAATTCTTGGAAAACAAAGATGACTTCTTATCTGCCATGGACAGAGGAGGAAACATTATCATGGATTTCAGGAATCTGCTCCTACCTTTTCTTCATGTGGACTGCACACCTGTTATAGTTCCTCCTGCCCTACCTGTCTCCAACCCCAGTGGTTCTTCAGTAATGTCTCCTGCTGATGCCCTCAGAAGCCTTAGACCACTGATCCCTCGGCAAGCTACTCACTACCGGCCTTCAGGAGCCTCTGTTGCTGCCCCTCCAGACATTCCTGCTGCCATTCCTCAGCCTGTTGATCCTTCACCTCCTACTCCATCTTCTTCCTCCAAAGGAAAAGATCCCTTACCTCTAGATGAAGAGGATTGAGTCTGTTTATGTTTTTTTTTGATAGGGATCATGTATTCACATTTTGGGTCATGTATTGTCCTCCTTATTAATACAATGTTTATCTTCTCTCTCTCTGTCTTTCTTTTTGTTAATCACAAAGGGGGAGAAATAAAGAGAAATAGAGAGGGGGAGAAATGGGGAGAAATAGGAAACTCAAAGGGAGAAATGAACCTATACAAAGAGGAGAAATCCTTGCGGAGTATACCTAATTTTTGTGCTCATATTGCTAATACTGTGTTTTGCACACTTCTCTCTGATACTTCTATATTTCATACTGACATAATTTGTGATTATCAAAAAGGGGGAGATTGTTGGTATCACCTGTTTTGATAATCCCAAATCATGCTTAAACATTAATTATGATGTATTAAACCTTTGCATTAATCTCATTATTCTATGCTTAAACGTATTTTATTCTAAACAGTTCATATTCTTACTCTCATAACCTTACTGTAACAGCTTACAGTAGTATTTACATAAGTTTGGTATTGTTAGCTAACAGTCAGAGTTTTCTTCTCAAAGTCACAGTTACAGTTAACTGTCACCTTAAGTTACTGTTGCAATAAGTTCACAGTTACAAGGTTACAGTCGAAGATTAATACAATCTTACAGTTACGAGTCTACTGCTATCTATTTTCAAAGCTCACAGACGAAGGTTACAGTTACAAGACTTCTGCTCAAAGTTTTCTCTGATCAAGTTCACAGTCGAACAAGTTCACAGTCGAACAAGTTCACAGTCGAACAAGCCTACAGTCATAAGCCTACAGTCAAGGTTACAGTTAGACAGCTTCTGTCTACTAAGTCTACAGGTGATCGAAGTCTACGGTTGACAAAGGTTACAGTTCTAACAAATTTGATGTTACAAGTCTACAGATAGAAAGGCTACAGTTACATGGAGTAAAAGCTACTATTGCAAGCCTACAGACAGCAAGCCCTTTGTTGAAGTCAGCAGTCAGTTGGAAGTCCACAGTTGGAAGTCCACAGTTGGAAGACCAGAGTTGAAGTCAACAGTGACATACATTCTCGACTCACTATTTTAATTTCTTTATTTCCTACATTTAATCTATCTAACGGTCATATCACACATTTTAATGTTTTGTCAAATATCTGATAAAGGTTGTCGGATGTCAGGAACCCGTACCTCGTACCTGCTGAAAAGAAATCTTTTTTGTCCCCTGATGGGAGATAAATACGAGAAGACTACATACCAGAAATATAGGCGCGAACGTGTGAAGAATACAAACAATGAGAAGTGAACCAGAAAAGTGTGGTGCATCCAATATACCAAAAACGAAACAAGCACAAGAGGAACACAGAGAATCTCATAGACAATCAAGCATACTCGAGGAATGTTCTGTGCATACAAGAAGAACTTCATCGACTACATTCTCACCACCTGTGAACCTGGAGCTTACGACACTCTGTTTCTCAACAGAAACAAGAAGAGGACTCAGACTTACTTCTAATCAAATTCAAAGGAGTCCAAAGCTATACTGAAATCACCAGAACAATCTCTAAACTCTACATCTCTTGTTCTGTGATTTATTACCATTCATTTCGAGCAGTGTGTGTTATCTGCTATATCTAACACACACACTGACTCCTGTACTTTCACTGGAGGATCTGTAAATCCTCAGCAAATCTTTTTGCATACCATTTCCCACTGTGGATAGTGGTAGAGGTCTTGTGACCTGGACAGTTTGCTGCTGTTGTTTGTTTTCCCACGAAGAACTGTGGTAGAGGTCCTGTGACCTGGACAGTGTGTTCACTGTTGTTAACCCCGATCCAGGGTGTGGATCATTCTTATATAAAATTTTGAGAGGACTAAGTCTCGGCTTGAGACTGAACCTCTTGGTTAATTTTCTGTGCTTATAGTTATACTCTATATCCATACTATACATATTTATTTCATTTTCCGCTGCTATTACTTTGAAATATAATCTATCTTCAAAGCTACTTTGATAATTAAATTAGCAAGTGTTTATATTTGTTATAAATCAGTAAGTTAGTTTCAAAAGTTAATTTAATCATAAGATTAAGTTAACTGAGAATTAATCAATCTTTGAGAAACTAATTGAACCTTTATAATCTATATAAATTCACTACAGTTTAATTTGTTTTTGAAATTGGGGGATTTTAACAGAAATTGTTTTTAACAGAAATTTTAATTGGAACTCAATTCACCCCCCCTCTTGAGTGTCCACTCCGACCAACAGGGTGAATAATGGGTATAAATTAATAAAACATGAGAGAGCATGATCATAATCATCATAACATAAGCATTGTATCATAATCAACATTATGAGGGAAATATTGGATAAATCCATGGAATGTAAAAATTCCTAAAAATAAAACATTATGTCTTAGTGGTAAAATATCACATATAGTTGTGAACAAAAATTTAATCATGTTCATGAAGAATACACATAATCTCATGAGATACATCACATTAACCAATACATTTTAGGGCTATATAATTCTAGTCCCACCTGTCACATCATAACATTTACATAATCATACATCCCACATAGATTGTATAATAATCTTAGTTATAAAATAACTCATGGAAAGGAAATGGGTTTAATGAGAATTTAATATGGAATAAATTGATGAATAAAATCTCGGGTTCCAAAATGAGAAAATTAAAAACATATATGGGATAAGAATCATCACACTTTTGTAAGGAAGAATCAATCTCAAGAGGAGTCAAGATGTGAATTGGAAAGAAGAGTTATTTTGTAAAATCTTTACAGTTATCATAAAACCTGGTTGGAAAATTTATATCCTCAAAAAGTAAAATGTAAGAATGATGAAATCGTATTCAAGGAAAACTAAAGGGTTATCCACACATAAATTAGGCATGAAATAGGAATAACCCAAAGAAAGGGAGTTGGGTTCAAGAATCCCCTTACCTTATGTATGGGTGTGTTCTGAACTATATTTAATACCCTGAATAATAAAATTAGATAAATTAATTAATAAATCCATGACCACTTCTTCATTTATTTGATTTATTGTAATTTTATTAAGTTCTATTATGAACATTTTGATGAGTTATAGAGTTCCTTTTCATCATTTTGGGAGATTTTGTTTCATGGTTTGTGGGTGGTTCCCTTGAGTGTAATTATGGGAGTTCTTATTGAATGGATAGAAAACTCCAAGAAATGGTATTAATAAAATTAAATAATTTTAAATTATCCAATATACCATTTTTCTGATATTATCATTATTTATTTATGAAAAAAATTTAATTTATTTTGGATGTTTTTTTACGACCATCATGGACTGGTATCATTTTATTTAATTTTATGTATATAAATTAGTTACAGAAAATTAAACAATTCATAATATACATATTAAAATCTATTTTAACCATAATAATAGTTTTATGACCATCCTTTAAGGCGTTAATGGAAAATGAAAACTCGTTGTCCATGAAGGCGGTGAATCGACACAACAGAGATGATGTTTTCATTTTTAGAATAAAAGGAGAAGAGAAGAGATTTGATTATGGATATTCCATTAACACAATAAATTTATATTATATATATGATACTAGAGTTATAATTACACTTTGTATAGGTTATATAAGGTTATAATAGGGGAAAAAGAAATTAAAAGAGAAGGATTGAGGTTTTTACCTCTTTAATGTCATCTCCTTGAGAACCTCCTTAAGGAACTTGGGCTTAGTCGCTTGTTGAGACCATTAACACTTGGAATTGTGTAAGTGGATTGGGAAGTTAATTGGTTAGAATTTAGACAATATCTATGTCTTATAAGTTGTGATAAGTAGAGGTGGTGTGGGTGATATTTATAGGGTATGTGAGGGGTGTTTTTTTATTATTTTATTCATTTTTTTTATTATTTTGTCTAAAGACTGAAAATAGTGATGATTACTATAAATAAATATAGTAAATGTTTTAGTAAATTTCAAACCAATTAGTGATTACATCATCCACACATCATTCATGACTCAAAAATTCATTTATTTGTCTCATACTGTAAATTACCGTATTTTACTATTCATAAAAAATCAACTATTTTAGAAAAATACCAAAATTTAACCCTAAAAGTTTTTAGATGTTTAGATTTAAAAAATAGACTCAATTTAATGAATATTTTTTTCTAAATATTAAAAATCTAATTTTTAATTAAAATCATCATTTATTCAAAAAATACTATTTTTAATATTATAACTGATTTTATGCCACTTTGAAAATTTAATTATGGTCACTTAAAAAAGTCTTATAAATATAATACAAAAAAATATAAATTTAGGAATATATTTTATAAAAAAAATTCTTTTAAATCATTATATTAATTATAAAATTTTAAAAAAAACATGTACGATTTACAAAAATACCAACACTTAATTTATCATTTTTAAATAATTTATTTACTTATACAATGATAAAAATATAACATATTTTTATTTATAAGATACATAATTTTTATTCATATATTCATAGGTGAGGTCACTATTCTATTTGTCAGATTACTATTCCTAATTGTCATATAACTATTCCAACATTCAGGTTATTATTCCATCAGAATAGGTTCCTTAATTTCTATAAATACCACTTATTTCATTCTTCCTTTATGAGAATAATTTTTTATTGTGTTCTATATTTGATTCATGTGTTTTATGACATAATTATAAGAATTTAAAATTTCATTGATAAAAGTTTCGCTCGTTACATTCTTCCCCCATTTTTTAATTTTTCCCTCAAAATTTTGTTTTACATACTGAGGTGAAAAAAGGTGAGTTTATTTATCCTTCATTGATTACTGTAGTTTTAATGTCACCCATTCATGCTTATGGTTCCTACACAACACTTTAACAAGGTGAGTCATCTTGTTGTGTAGTAATTTGTCTCTATAGTCAAAGATCTTCATCGGTTTCTCTTTATATAATAGGTCATTCTCTAGTTATACCACCTCTAGATTTAGTACATGTGGGGGGTCATGTATGTACTTCCTCAAGAGAGATACATAAAACACATTATGAACATGATCCATATTTAGTGAATGTGAAAGGTGATATGACACTACTCCTATGTGATCAAGGATCTCAAAGGGGCCAATGTACCTCAGGCTAAGCTTTCCTTTCATTCCAAACCACATGACTCTCTTCCATGGTGATATTTGAAGGAAGACTTTGTCTCCAAGTTCAAAATCAAAATTCTTTCAATGGTTGTCAGCATATTTTGTTTCTAAGACTCTGAGAATATTTTATATGTTTTTATATTTCTTTAAACTTATTAGTCATATCTTGCACAAGATCGGGTCCAAGTATCTTTCATTTGCCAACTTCATCCCAACAATTTGGATTTCTACATCGCTTCCCATATAGATCTTCATATGGATACATTTGAATACTTCACTAGAAGATGTTGTGGTATGAGAAATCAACCAATGGGATATTCTAATCCCATCCTTATTTTAATTCCATTGATCATGCACTTAGAATGTCCTCAATCATATTAATAGTTCTTTCAGATTCTCCATAATTTTGGGGGTGATAAGGCATGCTAAAATTCAATTCGTTACTCAAAAAACGTTGAATACTTCTCAAAAATTAATATGTAAACCATGGATCATGACCAGATATGATCAAAAGTGGTACCCCATGTAGCCTCACCACTTCCATCACATATATCTTAGAAAGTTGTTCAAGAAAGAAATTTTCCTGAATAGATATAAAGTGGTAAGTCTTGGTGAGTCTATCCACAAAAACTCATATACCATTGTTTCATTTGGATTTCTTTAGGTGACCAATGAAAAAGTTCATAGTGACATTATCCCATTTTTATATTTGTATAAGTAATTGAAGCATCATCCCCTTGGACTTCTGTCACTCTTCTTTCACTTTTTGACATGCCAAACATCTTGAGATATGCTCTGAAATATCCTTACTCATGTTATCCCACTAGAAGTGTTGTCAATGATCACAATACATCTTGGTACGTTCATTATGAATGGAGAAAGATGATATATGTGCATTATCCAATATCTCTAATTTATTTTAGGTGATGGAGGCACATAAATCTGTGTTCTAAACCAAATCACACTATCATCATCGATGTGGAACTCATGTAGATTCCCATCATTTACTAATTTCACATTTTTTGTATCTCCAAATCATTTCTTTATGCCTCCTTGATCTTCAATTAGATTGATTATTGGGAAATAATTTGTGAAAGGTAGGATGTATTCATCATCATTTGATTTCTAGATCCATCCTTTTCATTTCCATGAAGATAGGGTCCTTTTAAATTCACATCATGGATAGAGTAGTAGGTTTTTTCATGTAAGAGTGTTAGATACCTTTTTTACCTCCTATGATGATAGTGAATATAGAAATGGTAGTCCTTGATTATTTATAACCATATCCTTTGATGCATATTGATCTCATTTTCTATTAATATATACTTTAGGATCTTGTGATCAGTATATATGTCCCACTTTTCACCATAAAGGTAGTTCCACCATATTTTCAAGGAAAAAATCATAGTTGATAGCTCCAAATCATGTGTCAGGTAGTTTTATTCAAGTATATTCAATTACCATGAGGCATAGGATATCACTTTATCATTCTATATGAGTACACAACCCAATAATTTCTTTGAAGCATTATTGTATATCACAAAACTCTCTCCACTTCTTTGTAGTGTTAGTACAGGTGTAGTGATTAGCCTCTTATTTAGCTTCTTGAAGCTTTCCTTACATTCTTATATCCAGAAATAATTTACCTATTTCCTTGTTAACTTAGTTAGTGGGATAGAAAATCATGATAAAATTATCAAAAAACATCGGTATTACCCTGTTAATCCAAGAAAACTACATATTTCCAAGAAACAAGTAGGTCTGGGATATTCCTCAATCACCCTTGTTTTTTAAGGGTCTACATAAATTACCCCGCTTATGATCACATGACCTAATAATGATACTTTCTAGATCCAAAATTCACACTTTCTGATATAATTTATCCTTCCTTAGTGTATTCATCACAATCCTTATCTATTTTTCATGTTCCTTCATTATCTTGGATTAGATGAGAATATAATTGATAAACACTACCAAAAATTTGTTGATGTAGTCTCTAAATACTATATTCATCAAATCCATGAATATTTCAGGGAATTAGTAAGTCTGAATGGAATCACTATGAACTCATATCTCCCATACCTCGTATATAAATAAGTATTCTGAATATCTTCCCTCTTCACCTTAAGTTAATGATATCCAAAACTAAGATCCACCCTTGAGAAGTATTGGTCTCCTATTAGTTGATTAAAAAAGTTATCAATCCATGGAATATGATACTTGTTCTTTATGGTGATCTTTTTGATCTCTCAGTAATTGATACACAACCACAATCATCCATCCTATTTCTTTATGAAGAGCACCGGAATACCCCAGGGTGATGCACTAGGGTTTATGAACTCTTTGTCCAAATACTCTTACAACTACATATTTAACTCCTTTTGTTCAATAGGGTCCATATTGTAAAGACATTTAGAGATAGGAGTGGATCTAGGTATAAGTTATATTGAGAACTATACCTCATGATCAGCGGGAATTATAAGTAACTCTTCTGGAAATAAATCATTTTATTCCTTCATAGTGTGAATTGCATCCATGTTGATACCTTCCTTTGACTAAACCATTCGAGATAGGCATGCTTCTTTATTGGGCATCAACACCCACACCATTGAGGAATTTTCCAAAGGATATTCATGGTCTTCCTTGCATTTATAGAGGGTCATGGGATGATTTGGAATATGTAAATATATTTCTTTTTCTAGATATTTGATGTGTGATCTATATAATGAGATTCAATCCATGCCCAATATAGTGTAAAATTATACCAAGAGAAGTATTATGATATTTTATGAAAGATTCTTCCCACATACTCCATCAGGAGAAGATTCCAACACTTGAGTTGAAATGATTTCACCACTAGGTGTTCTTATAGATATATATACTTCAAGGTATCGGGGATTTGATTCAATAGTTTTAGAAAACTTTCAAGATATAAAAAATTGCATAGAACGATAATCAAATAAGACTTTTTCCATTCTTAAGTGAAGATAAAGTGTACCTTGTATATCTTTATTTTTGTGATACACTTTAGTAGCAGTGATGGAATAAGATTCCATTTTCTCCTTTGTATTTGGTGGTTGTTGATGCTAATTACCCTCAAGGAGTTTAGGTTTAGTGCACTGGATTTCATAGTTCCCTTTCTCCCAATAGTGGAAGCATTTAACCATGCACTACTGGAAAACAGGGCTATCCCCACGGTTCAAAACCGTGGGTATAGCCCCCAAAACCGTGGGTATAGGCTATACCCACGGTTTTGGGAACCGTGGGCTGGAATGGCGTCGGGATAGGGGGTTCGGGCTATACCCACGGTTTGTAGAAACCGTGGGAATAGAATAGCCACAGCGTGGAAAGTGCGTGGCCACGCTGGCACCGCTTTGACCCCACGGTTTGAAAACCGTGGGGATATATAATCTTCAAAAACAAGAAGCTAGGGGGTTTTGAACCCCGGTCTCGCGCGCTGTGGGGCGAACGCACCTTTTTATCTGGCCAACCGAGCTATTAATTTTATGTTATATCATTATATATATCAGCGCATATATACTAATATTAAATATTTTAATTTTAAAAAAAGATGCAGTGATACTGCTGCGCCCGCTGGGAATCGAACCCGCATTACTGCAAACCCGCGTCCGCGCCCCATCAAATAACCAACCGAGCTATAATTTTAATCTGTTATATTTATATACATCCTTTTATATATATTAATATGTAGTGTATAAATTCAAAAAAAATGACCCCGCCGAGACTCGAAGACAGAATCGATAACCGCGACTCGCGCCGGTAACCCGGCCACGGACCAACTCAGCTCTAAGGACATTTGAAATTTATATTTTTATTTATATAAATATATTATTTTAACCGTGAAAAAATACCTCCCCGCCAAATTTGTTTGGGTGTCCCGCCTAATTTTCTTTTCCCGCCTTATGGTGGGAAATCTATGCCCACGGTTCTTTAAAACCGTGGGTATAGGTCTTCAAAAAAGAATACCCTAATGCCCACGGTTTTGAAGAACCGTGGGTATAGGTCATCCGAAAAAATTCTATACCCACGGTTTGGCCAAAACCGTGGGTATAGGTCCCCATATTAGTCCTATACCCACGGTTTTCAAAAACCGTGGGTATAGGTGTACCCTAAACCCACGGTTTTTTGCAAAACCGTGGGTATAGCCCTGTTTTCCAGTAGTGATGGGTGGTACTCTCCTTTCCTCAATCATGTTGGTCAGATACTTCATGTATCTTCAAAATTACTTATCTTAGTGGCCTTATATCCCACACTTAAATCATTTCAATATCCATTTAAGGCAATTCCAATGATTTTTATTCCCACATTTTTGACATTTGGGTGTTTGGATCCTATTTCCTCCTTTTTCATTTGATTCACCAACATGAAAATCCATTCTTCTCTTTTTATATTTATAATCATGGGACCATTCTCTGAAATTTATCTCTACTTTGAGAGAACATTGAACCACTTATTCATAACTCCCAAAGTCTTAGATAGCTAGATCCTTTTGAAGGTGTGGTTTTAACCCAATAAAGAATCTATGTATTTTTCTATCATTTTTTATAAAAAAACTCAATGTGTGCCTTACAATCCTTGTGATGTTTTATTTGTAAGTCGAGGTAGATTCACCTTCCTTTTTCTTCACTTATATGAATTATATTTCCATATTTTTATGAAGAGTTTGATGGAAATACTTGTTAACAAATATTTTCTTAAATTCTTCCCACTCCATCTCTTCTATTTAATCCTTAGGCTAGGTGTTCTTAATCAATTCCTGTTAGAATCCTCATGTATTAATCATGTTTTAATGATCACAAATATCATCAATGATCACAAATATCATCAATGATCACAAATCTCATTAATGATCATAAATATTATTCAACCTAGTTAACTCCTATAAATTATATCTTATCATGTGTATTTATGTTTCAAGTTCTCTCATGATTTATAATGGTTAAGCTCAATCCATTTCATGCATATTACTGTTTAATTCTGAATACTGTTATTTTCCTAAGTACAAGACACTGTGAAACTTGAAACAGTAAGCCAGACACCGTAAGCCAGACACCGTGAAGCCAGACACAGTAAGCCAGACACTGTAAGCGAGACACTGTGAAGAGAGACACCGTGAAGCAAGACATCGTGAAGCAAGAAACCGTGAGAAAGACACCGTGAGCAAGACACCGTGAGCAAGACACCATAAGCCAGACACTATGAGCAAGACACCATGAGCAAGACTCCGTAAAGAAGACAATGTGACACTCTGACACTGTGAAACTCAGACACCGTGTGAAAGAGACACCATTTTCATAACATATTGTGACACCATTTCTTAAACTATTTTGTCGTCTTTCAATTTAATGTTTAATGGTCATATTTGATGCCTTTAATTCACTGACATAATTAATGTTTCTTTGCATACATAGTACGAGGTACGAGGTACGAAACACATGGAACCTGTCGGCTAAAACTCATGCATTCAAAGATAAAGAGTGAAGATTTCCCAAGAGAAAAATAGCACGATACTGAATGAAAACCAAGCTGGTGAGCACGACCGCGTAGAAAACATTGAAAGATTTTCAAAGAAAGAATCGCCTCATGCATGCGATCTGACTCTACTGAAGAACTTACGAAGTACACTAGAATCCAGAGAACATCTACACATTATCAACACTCGTGAAGAACACAAGCTGAATTACGACACTCTGTTTTTCAAGACAAAAACTAGAGAAGGACTCAAAAAAATTTATGTTTAATCAAAGGAGTCTAGAGCTACACTACAAATCACTAGAGCATTCTAAACTCATATCAACTCTCTATTAGTGATTATTTTACTTGAATCTTGAGTAGTGTGTGTACTCTGTATATTCCATACACACATTAACTCATGTGATAAACTAAAGGATTTATAAATCCTTACACCAAACTCTTTATACTTTTTTTACCCACGAGAACTGTGGAAGAGGTCCCTGTGTGGCCTGGTTATTATTTTTGTTTACCCATGAAAATTGTGAAAGAGGACCCTGAGTGACTTGGACAGTCTGTGTACTGTTGTTAACCCCGATCCAGGGTGTGGATCAAAGTTTATTTATATAAACTGCTTGGTGGCAGGTGATCACCAAGTGGAGTGGATTAGGTCTCGGCTTGAGACTGAACCACTTGTTTTATATCCTATGTGCTATTTAATTTAGTCTTCTCTATTTTATTTCTTTATTGTATAATCCAAAAAACACTAATTTCACTTTGATAGTTAGTCTTGGAAAGAAGTTATAACTGATTTTTATTAGTAGGATAACTTAAAAAGTAATATTAATAATACATATTAGGATTACTTAGAATTAATCAATCTTCTAAGAAGTTTTTTAAATAGTCAATCTCTTATAACAGTATAACCTTGATTAAGTGGGCTGTATCTATTTTTGGGGAAAACCATTTCTTTTAAAATAATATTTTTGTAACATAAATTTTTATAGTTACTCAATTCACCCCTCCCCTCTTGAGTAAAGTACTCAGACTAACATTTGGTATCAGAGGTTTCTTTATTAGGACTTTGTGTAATCTTACTCAACTGTGATTGTAGTTTTACTTTAAAGATCTATAAATTTATATTAATTCTAAATTTATATCTCTTTTAAATTAATTCATTATTATGGATAATATATTGGAAGGTGTTGCAACCAATAGACAACCATTCTTTAATGGAACCAATTATGCTCAATGGAAAATTAAAATGAAAATGCATCTAGAGATTATGAGCTTTGAAATTTGGTCATCCATTATAGATGAATACAAACTTCCTATGACTGATAGAATTACATGGGATGAACCTATAAAAATTTCTTATAATAACAATTGCAAAGACATGAATTCTTTATACTGTTCCTTAGGAGATGAATAATTTAATAGGATTTATACTTGTAAAACTGCCCATGAAGTTTGGGATACCATGTTTGTCTCACATGAAGGAACATATAGTGTTAAGGAAATGAGACTTAATACTTATACTATAAAATATTATAATTTTAAAATGAAACCTTATGAGCCTATTTATGACATGTATCTCAGGTTTAATGAGATTGTCAACACAATCATTTCTCTTGGAAGAGAAGTCACTGCCAAAGAACAGATCATGAGAATCCATAGATGTCTACCTAAAAGATGGAGGGGAACCTCTGTCTCTATTAGAGAATCATGCGACATCATCAATATACCCATAAAAGAACTCATTGGGAAACTGATGATGTAGGAGGAAGAGCTGAAAGTCAACAAAGAAGAGGAGGATGAACCAAAGAGTAAATCTGTAGCATTCAAGACCACCTTCTTGAAGCACAAAGACAAAGGGAAACTAGAAGCTTCTATAAAAAGTTCCACCACTAAACAATCATCACCTTAAAGTGATGAGGAGATGGCTCAATTGGCCAGAAGATTCAAATGATTTTACAAGAAGAAGAACTTTTTCAGAAAGCCTAACTTCAAGGGAAAGTATGATCTAAAAGGAAACTGGAAAAAGGATTGGAAAAAAACTGATAAAACTGATGAAATTGTATGTTATGAATGTAAACACAAAGTACATATAAAGGATGACTATCCAAAGCTCAAATATAAGAAGAAATATGAGGAAAATGATAAGAAGTACAAAAAGGCAATGAAGGCAACTTGGAGTGCCTCTAAGGATAGTTCAAGCGACTCAGAGACATCACATAATGAACAGGCTAACAAAGCCAATATGTGTTTTATGACAATCACATCTGAGGTAACACTGAACTCTTCTATACATAATACATACTATTCTGAAGAGTAAAGTGACTCTAGAAATATGACTAATGAAGAAATGTTTGAATATTGCAACATGCTTGAATAGACATGCAAGGAATTAAAAGATAAATATAAATCATTGAAGAAACGACATGCTCTCAATGTAAATATCAAATATAAACTTACTACTAAAAAGGAGAAAAATGATCAACTAATCATGGAAAAAAATTAATTAAAAATGTCTAATGAGCAATTTAAAAGTGACTTAGAAAAATTTAATAATGGGAAAAATAACCTTACCCAAATTCTAGTAAAAAAATTGCCCCTAAATACAGTATTGGCATTGGTTATCAACCTGGTAAAAGAAACCTTGGTATAACAAATTTTGTTTCAAATTCTAGGACATATAATTTTGTTCCCAGTTCTGGACATAGCTCAACTAGCTCATATCATGATACATATTCTACTGTTTCAAGTTTTTGTGGACCAAATACAGTTTATTTTTCAAATACTTTACATAATGCTTATAGGAAACCTATGAGATAAATATGGGTTCCTAAAGCACTTATTACTAATCTTACTAGACCCAAACAAGTATGGGTACCAAAATTTGTCTTTGCTTAATAATGTTATAGGAAATCTTCTTAAAGAGTTCCTGCAAGAATCTATGGTACTTGGATAGTGGATGTTCAAGGCACATGACAAGAGACTACTCATGCTTCAAGAACCTGATAAAAGTAGATGGAGGACATGTCACATTTGGTGATAATGCCAAAGGGAAGATCATTGGATTAGGCCAGATTGGTAACTCTGATTCGATTTTAATTACTAAATTACTGTTTGTTAATGGATTAAAATATAATCTACTTTGTATCTCACAATTATGTGATGATGGATATCATGTTAAATTTGAAAATGATGCATGTAATATCTTTAATTCTAAAGATGAATTAGTATTTTCTGCATCAAGGAATGAGAACGTTTATTATACTAATTTAGATTCCATAGCTTCTCAAAATGTTTCATGCTTAAGTGTATTTCATAAAGAGTCGTGGATCTGGCATAGGAGACTAGGTCACTGTAATGTTTACTCCCTTAGAAAGCTAACTAGAAAATGCCTAGTTAAAGACTTACCCAAACTTGAGTTTCCACATGACAAAGTATGTAATCCTTGTCAAAAGGGAAAACAACACAAAATCTCTTTCAAATCAAAGAAATAAGTTTCTACTTCTCAACCTCTCAAGTTGGTTCACATGGATTTGTTTGGACCATCTAGAGTTTCTAGTTTAAATGGGAAGCACTATGTTTATGTTCTGGTAGATGATTTTTCTAGATATACCTGGACCTTCTTCATGAATCACAAAAGTGAAGCATGTTATTATTTTACTAAGTATTCCAAGTCGGTATAAAATCTTAGAGGCCTTAAAATTAAATCCTTAAGAATTGATCATGGCTGTGAGTTTGAAAATCAAGAGTTTTAATCCTCTTTCTCACAAAATGGTTATAGTCACAATTTCTCTACCCCTAGAACACCTCAGCGTAATGGTGTTGTAGAGAGAAGAAATAGAACCCTTCAAGAAATTTCTAGAACAATGCTTAGTGAATATGACTTACTTATTTACATTTGGGCTAAAGCTGTTAATACAGCATGCTACGTAATCAATAGAGTCTTGATTAGACCAATTCTAAAAAAGACCCTGTATTAACTCTGGAAAAATAGAAATCCTAAGGTTAATTACTTTAGAGTTTTTGGTTGCAAAGTCTTTATTCTCAACACTAAGGATAATATTGACAAGTTTGCATCTAAAAGTGATGAAGGAATTTTCCTAGGTTACTCAATTTTAAGTAAAGATTATAGAGTATTCAATAAGAGAACTAAATGTGTGGAAGAATCTATTCATATCAAGTTTGATGAAACAGATCCACATGAGCCTAGAACCATCTTAGAAAATTTGGAGGATGATGTATCAAATCTGAACATCAACTCAAAATCCTCAAATTCCTCTATGAAAGAATCTGTGAAAACTTCTAATTCTGGAAATTCTCTACAATCGAGTCATAATGAACTAGAATCTATTGATGAACCTGAAATCACAAGTCCCTCTTTTTTTAGAAAGGTTAGAACCCTTAAAAACCATCCCTTATATGTTGTTGTATGAGACTTATAGAAATGAAAACAAACTAGAGATTCTCTTAGAAATCAGGTTGAACATCAAGCCTTATTGTCACAACTTGAACCTAAAAACATTGATGATGCCATCAATGGTGAATTTTGGGTAATGGATATGCAAGAAGTACTTAATCAGTTTTAAAGAAACAGAGTTTGGAAACTTGTTGAAAGACCCAAAGACACTTTAATCATAGGCACTAAATGGGTGTTTAGAAATAAGTTAGATGAAGCTGGAAATATAATTAGGAACAAGGCTAGATTAGTTGCACAAGGCTATAGTCAAGAAGAAGGAATTGACTATGAGGATACCTTTTCTCCAGTAGCCAGACTTGAATCCATCAGAATCCTACTTGCCTATACTGCACATCTGAATTTCAAACTATATCAAATGGATGTTAAGAGTGCATTCTTAAATGGGTATATAGCTGAGGATGTCTTTGTTGAAAAACCCCCTAGATTTATAAATCCTCATTTTCCCAATCATATTTTCAAACTATCAAAAGATTTATATGGTTTAAAAAAATCTCCAAGAGCTTGGTATGACAGATTAAGTACTTTTCTTATTTCCAAAGGTTTTACAAAAGGAATAGTTGATCCTACCCTCTTCATAAAATGAATTTCTAATGATGTTTTAGTTGTTCAAATCTATGTAGATGATATTATTTTTGGATCTTCAAAAAATTCATTATGTATTGATTTTTCTAAAATGATGCAAAATGAATTTGAAATGAATTTAATGGGTGAACTAAAATTCTTTCTTGGATTTCAAATCTTTCAAAATAATGATGGAATTGATTTAACTCAAATTAAATATACTAGAGATCTTCAAAAACATTTTGGATTGGATAGCACTAAAAGTAGTGACACTCCCATGAGTACCACCTGTAAGTTGGATCTTGATGAAGATGGAAAATCTGTTGATCAAACCAATTATAGAGGAATGATTGGAAGTTTTCTCTACTTAGCTGCTAGCTGTCCAGATATTATGTTTAGTGTGCGTATGTGTGCTCATTTTCAAGAAAATCCTAAATAATCTCATTTAAATGTTGTAAATAGAATTTTCAAATACCTCAAGCATACACATAATCTAGGACTGTTCTAACCTAAAGGACAATCATTTGAACTAGTTAGTTATTCTGATGCTGACTTTGGTGGCTATAAGTTAGATAGAAAGAGCACCTCTAGAACATGTCACATTTTAGGAAAGTCACTAGTATCATGGTGTAGTAAGAAACAAAATTATGTTGCATTATCTACTGCAGAAGCTGAATACATGGTTGGCAGTTTTTGTGCACAAATTTTGTGGATGAAACACACTTTAATGGATTATGGATATCAATTCATACATCTACTAATAAATTGTGACAACACAAGTGTTATTAACATCTCAAAAAATCTTGTTTCACATTCTAGGAAAAAACATATTGATGTAAGACATCACTTTTTGAGAGATCATTATCAAAAAGGTGATATCACCTTGGAATTCATTGGTACTGAATATCAAATTGCTGATATATTCACTAAACCATTAAATTATGAGAGAATAGACTACATCATACATGATCTTGGCATGATAAATCTCAAATAGATATCTTAATTTTCTTACTATTAAACATTTTAATATGTTTTACTTTACTATTTCTTGATTACGATTTCTCAATTACTGTCTCTCATATTTACGGTCTCACCATTAGCACTTTGTACTTACGGTCTGACATTTATTGTCTCACCGTAATGCGCACTGAAAAGTTCACTCACTATCTCACCATGACAACTAATTACTGTCTCACTGTGAAAATTCTTTATGATTTTCTTTAAACTCGTATCGCGGTAATTTTTATTTCACCTCTTTTACTTTCCCATGTTTTTATTTTTGTGACGATTGGCATTCCCAAATGATAAAACAAAAAGTTTCACTCGTTCTTCACTCATACTCTCTCTCATTTAGAACCCTTTAAACCTTGAAACGCCTTCTCTCTTTCTCTCTCTCTCTAACCTTAAGTGGATGCCAAGAATAAAACGTATGTCGACATCCACACCTAAGAAGCGCTTCCCAAATAAGAAGAAGATAGCACCCAAGATGACACCCTAAGGGCCTCTGAATCCGAACCTGGTAAATCGCAGTGTTGTTCCTGAGAAATAAATTTTCCTCTAATGGATTTTATCTAGAAAATATCTAGTCTTAAAATTGTTAAAATAAAAAGGTTGTTTAGAATGGTTCTCAATGGAGAATAGACCCATCTATCCTAGATTAGTAGCTCAGTTCTACCAGTACGCACAGTTTTCTTTTTACTCTAGTGAAAGTTTTGTTGCGAGGAGCTGGATTAATGGCCAAATATACTCCTTCTAGAGGTTATGGGTTGCATGCCTTAGGATACCACATGAAGGAATATGTGATGATTATCATAGATAACCTCCACCTACAACTTATTTCTTTGATCTTGAAGATTCTCTGAAAACCATAATCAGAAATGGCACCAAGAGAAGGGCCATCGCTGCAGAACTTGATGGAGAAACAAGGATACTATTTAAGTTTTTTAAAAATCTGGTTAGTCCAATAAAAGGTGAATTTGTTGTTTTAAAGTATCAAGATGTGTTCTTGATTCATCTTATGAAAAATGGATACAAGATTAACCCATGCAATTACATCATTCACCATATGTGTGATTTGATCAAGGTTACATCCAAGTCCACCTCTCGGTTCTACTCTCGGCTGATATCTGCCATTCTTATTGCAAAAGGCGTAGTTGGACATAATTAAGAAGTGCTTATGGGATGTGAGTACTGTCTCTCTAAATCCACCATTAGGAGAATGAAGATAAACTGGAATCCTTGGAAAAAAGAGTGGGTGGAAGACAACAATAAATTTTATGAGAAGCTTAATCCTGTGGACTATACATCAAGGTTAAAAGACATTTCTAATCCTGGTTTGGAACCAGATGAACTTGGTGAGTATTCAGAAGAAGAGGAAGAAGAAGCTCAAGTACCTCATAGGGAAGAAGTTACTATTGAGGAAGAAAGGATTAGTGTTCCTCCTATTGTTCTTGACGAAGAAGTTACTGTTGAGGAAGAAAGGATTATTGTTCCTCCTGTTGTTCTTGAAGAAGAAGTTCCTACCCCTAGTGAAGATGTCAATCTGGAAATCCAACCCAAGGATGAAAAAGAATTAGTGGTGACATAATCTAAGTAGCAAGTCATGGAAGAGCCTGTTTTGGAAGAACTCCTTGTTATGGAAGAATCAAATCTAGAAGAACTCTTTGTTATGAAAGAATAAGATATAGAATAACTCCCTGAGGAAAAACATGTTCCTAAAATAATACCCTTTGCTGAATAGAGGATGGATATAGCCTTTCATCTGGATACAAAAGAGATGAATGAGGAACTTAGAGATGAAACTGTGGATTTAGAACAAGCTCCTGAGCCTCTCAATCCTGAAAAGGAAGCACCTGTTGATGGGGAGGAAACCCAAAATATTGAGTCTGATGAAGCCTCACATCTAACTGAGTCAAGTCCTATGGAAACTCTGTATAAATTTCCTAGTTTTTATGATGTGAGTGAGTCTTAGCAGGTTACTGAAACCGGTCTTAATCTCTCTTCCATGTTTCAGTTGAAGTCAGTTTCTATCTTTGCCCCTGAGAAGTAATCAAAACTTGAACCTGCCCTTGTACCAATTCCTACACCTGAACCTTCACCTGATCCTTTACCTGAACCTTTACCTAAACATCTACCCTTTGTTAGTAATGATGATTTAAAGGATTTTCGAGATACTATCTTATCTGGAGTTGAGAAGCTTATGAACTCCCAACCTCGTCCTGTGACAAATTTGAGTGAGAGAGATGACTCACTGCTTTTAGAGAAAAGTATCTAGAAAATCCAACCAAAGATGCTCCATGAAATCCAAGAAGTACGAGTTGAAAATAAATTGTTCAGTAATGAAGTCATAACCCTTAGAATCATGGTCGAAGACATGCAGAAATAGCTGCATTCGAGATCATAGCCTGCTACTGCTCCTCTAGAACCCACTTTTTATCAAATCTCTCGAGATGTTGTGTCTCAGATTCACCCTTATCTGTTATCCTTTGATGAAAAGATTTAAGAAAGGCACAAACAGTTGTTGAAGGAAATTAGAGAGCTTGTGGTGAACCTGATTAAACTCACTAATGAGTACACTGGTTGTCTTCAAAAGGTTTTGAATCAGCTCAAATCTCTAAGAACAGCCGTCAAATCTTCTAATACCTCTGGTGAATCCTCTACACCTTCCTTGGACAGTACTTTGATCATATCTATAGTCAAAAAAGAGAATCAGAATGCTTTCAGTGGCTTTAATGTGGCCTCTTTCTCTAAATTTGTCAAGAACAGTGATCGAGTGCTTGACCTTGTGCAAATTCATTCCAAGATTGGAAATGTTGCCCAGCAGGAGGTTTGTAAGAAATTGGATTTATATTTCAACCAAATTTTCTCCAAGACTGATATGACCAACCACTTCAAATACCTTGTAAAGAATCTGTGAATTCCTCCTATAACTCAAGCCTTTAAAAACCAATTCCATAAGCTAACCGAGTTTACCAGATTTTTGTAAAAGTTCATGGAAAATAAAGATGACTTTGAAAAATCCATGCAGTATGGTGGAGAGATTATTACAGACTTCATCAAACTCCTGAGACCTTATCTTCATGTCCATAATACAGAAATTGTTTCTCCAGCAGCTACACCTCTCAGACCTGGACTACCTACATTCACCTCTGCCTTAGCCTCAATTACCATGTCTGTTGGCCAAGCTCTCAGTCAGATCAGGCCTGTCATTCTTGATCAGCAACTGCCTCAATCTTCTACTTCTCTTACCTTGGCTCCCTCAGTCTTTGAAGGTCTCCCTTTAACCTCTCTATCTACCACCTCTCTGCCTTATTCTACATCAACCAATGCCCCTATGGATTCCTCTTCTACTTCTGATAAAGTCAAAGAGATGTCCAATCCCTGAAGAAGACCAGTTCTTACTCCTTTTTTATGGGATGTCATTATTTTTGTATCTCTCTTTATTTTGTACTGAACTGTTTACTCTTAATGGAATGTGCACTGTTTACCCTCTCTTATTACAACTTTTTTATAATCCCAAAAGGGGGAGAAGTTTCTATATGTTATTTTCTTTATAGTTGCATCTAATTTTCACTTTAACTATGCATGATTTGTGATCATCAAAAAGGGGGAGATTGTTGGACTCCTCATGTATTAATCATGTTTTAATGATCAAAAATCTCATCAATGATCACAAATCTCATTAATGATCATAAATATTATTCAACCTAGTTAACTCCTATAAATTATGTCCTATCATGTGTATTTATGTTTCAAGTTCTCTCATGCTTTATAATGGTTAAGCTCAATCCATTTCATGCATATTACTATTTAAGTCTGAATACTGTTATTTGCCTAAGTACAAGACACCATGAAGCCTGACACAGTAAGCCAGACACCGTGAAGCCTGACACCGTGAAGCCTGACACCGTGAAGCCTGACAGAGTAAGCCAGACACCGTATGTGAGACACCGTGAAGTGAGACACCATGAAGCAAGACACCGTGAAGCAAGACACCGTGAGCAAGACACTGTGAGGAAGACACCATGAGCAAGACACCGTGAGAAAGACACTGTAAGCCAGACACCATGAGCAAGACACCGTGAGCAAGACACAGTGAGAAAGACACTGTAAAGAAGACACCGTGATACTCAGACGTCGTGACACTCAGACCGTGACACTCAGACACCGTGTGAAGGAGACACCATTTTCATAACATATTGTGACACCATTTCTTAAACTATTTTTTCGTCTATCAATTTAATGTTTAACGGTCATATTTGATGCCTTTAATGCACTGACATAATTAATGTTTCTTTTTAGACATAGTACGAGGTACGAGGTACGAAACACATGGAACCTGTCGGCTAAAAATCATGCATTCGAAGATAAAGAGTGAAGAGTTCCCAAGAGCAAAATAGCACGATATTGAACGAAAAACAATTCGGTGAGCACAACCGCGTAGAACACATTGCAAGATTTTCAAAGAAAGCATTACCTCATGCATGCAATCCGACTCTGCTGAAGAACATACGAAGTACACTATAATCCATAGAACATCTACACATTATCAACACTTGTGAAGAACACAAACTGAATTACGACACATTTTTTTCAAGACAAAAACTAGAGAAGGAATCAGAAGCATTTCTATTTAATCAAAGGAGTCCAGATTTGCACTAAAAAACACTAGAGAATTCTAAACTCATATCTACTCTCTCTTAGTGATTATTTTACTTACTTCTTGAGTAGTGTTTTTACTCTGTATATTCCATACACACACTAAATCATGTGCTAAACTGAAGGATTTATAAATCCTTACACCAAACTCTTTATACTTTTTTTACCCATGACAATTGTCGAAGAGGTCCATGTGTGGCCTGGTTATTTTTTTTTTTTGCCCACGAAAATTGGGGAAGAGTTCCCTGTGTGACATGGATAGTCTGTGTACTATTGTTAACCCCGGTCCAGGGTGTGGATCAAAGTTTATTTATATAAACTTCTTGGTGGCAGGTGATCACCAAGTGGAGTGGATTAGGTCTCGGCTTGAGACTGAACCACTTGTTTCATATCCTCTGTGCTGTTTAATTTAGTCTTCTCTGTTTTACTGTTTTATTGTATAATCCAGAAAACACTAATTTCACTTTGATAGTTAGTCTTGTAAAGAAGTTATAACTGATTTGTCTTAATAGGATAACTTCAAAAGTAATATTAATAATACATATTAAGATTACTGAGAATTAATCAATCTTCTAAGAAGTTTTTTAAACAGTAAAACTCTTATAACAATATAACCTTGATTAGCTGGGCTGTATCTATTTTTGGGGAAAACCATTTCTTTTAAAATAATATTTTTTTAACAAAAATTTTTATAGCTACTCAATTCACCCCTCCCCTCTTGAGTAAACTACTCCGACCATCAATTCCCAATAATGATCGGCCTCTATATCTAAAGGATAAATGTACAGAGTCACATTCTCCTCCTCAAAATATTAGATCATAGAAAATATCTTCTCTATTGATTCAACTCATTGTTTCCCAATGAGTGGATCTAAACATCCACTAAATGTTGGTGGTTTTTTTGGCCTAAAGGACTCAATGTTCAGCTACTCCTTCTTTGGTGAAGGTTTTCATTCCATATTGTTCAAGTTATTGTTCATATAGTGACATATTTGGGTAATAATATACATAAGTTTTGAACTCCACCTCACATGGCATTAGGTATATCATCCGTACAATCACTGCATTGCCCCTCACATGGGTTATTATCCTGGTTTCTCCTAGTTCCCAACATTTTATAAAATATAAAAGGTTTGAACAAGGAATTAATTAAAAAAATCATGAATAATTTATCCTTTTACAAAATTAACACTAAAGGAATATCTTATGAGATCCCAATGTTAATCATTTTTATAAAAAAAATCTTCATATACTTAGTCTTATCCTATGGGTTTTCACTAACATTTTATAATAAAAATTCCCAAATTAACTAAATTGTGATTTGATACCAACTATTGAAACCATATATTTTCTTATAAAACTATTACATAATTTTTAAGATAAAAAACATAATAGAATTACAAAACTAGGAACCAAAGGACTAGTGTCTTGGTAAAATTAGGCACATACAAAACTTGCACAATAATAAAACACAAACATTTTTTTAAAATATTCTTCTTTATCCCTTTAAATCTCACATTCTCCTTAGTAAATTTAGTCACCTAAGTATATACATCAAAGCAAGGGGTGATCTAAAATCCCAGTAAGAGGGTGGATATGGGATACTAATCAATAAAACATGAGTGATCATGTAAGATCTGGGACCTTTCTTAATGTATGTTTTTGTTTATGTTTCAGTTTAAGTCCTTTATTTTGGTCAAATAATGGTTTCCCAAGGTTCATGTGAAGGCTCAGAGGTTTTATTGGGGTTCGGGACACAAAAATGGAGGGAAAAGGAGTTTCTGGACATGTTGCACAGTTTGCGCATGGTTAGTGAAAATCATGAAGATCATTCCAAATAACCGTACAGCCTTGGACAGAGGCTTCCACACGGTTATCAAACGGTTAAGAAAATCGTGTGTAAATCCCAGTTAATCATGTGAGGGGTTTGTTTTTGTATAGTATAATACACATGGTTTATTCATGGTTTTTCAAACCGTGTGGGTAAACCGTGCATCCCAGTAACTTTGAGAAAATAAAAAAAATACCATTATGAGATTTTAAGATCCAACTCAGGATTTCTCCCCCTTCTTCCTCTTTTAACATTAGTGACAATCCAAGATTCCAAAAACTTCCAAGATGTTATTATTGTTCAATATTAAACCATTTAGAGTGTCTTCAATTTCATATTAAAGATCCGGGTAAGGCTAATCCCCTCCTTACTTCCTTTTCTTGAATAGGGTTTGTATCTTTCTCTTCTCTCTATATGAAGCTCTAAAACTATTCCTTTTCAATGAGATTTAGGTTGAATCTTTAAAGCAGGTTTAGATCGGTATCTAAGGCCTCAGTTAAGGGTGTTTTTTCCAATGGATTCAAGGTAGGTGGTCTACAAGTTATATCCTAGAGTTTATTCATAGATTTGTGCATATAGGGTTTCATTATTGTTTCCCTTAACGATTTGTTCTTGATTCCATTAGAAATATGTGGTGTATTGGGTGTATAAATGGTTAATTAAACCCATCTTGATTCCCATAGGATGCATGGAGGATGACTTGGCCAAATTAGATCCACCCATGGGGTGCGTCAGCCCTCCCGATTGGGCTAACAAAAATATAAGGTGTGAAATTGAATCAAAATGATGTAGAGACTTAGAGAGTAGGTTAATTAGTATATGTAATGAGTTATAATGGATTTTTTCTTGTTTTGTTTAATGTAGTTAAAGGCTATGGGATTTTTTGTTTGATATTTAAATGGTTTAAATGGGGTTAATAGGAATAAGATGAGAAATTATGATTACACTTCAATATGCTTAGTGAGATTGGAATGGGAAATGGGAAGTGGGGTTAAAGGGTTAAGTGATATAAATGATGAATGTGTTAATGGATTGAGGAATAATTTTAATTTCCAATTTATTGATATTTTTTTGATGTTGCAAATGATATTGTCTATGCTTGTTGTGATGTGGTTAATTGTGGTGAATGATTAATAAGCATGCACGGATATCTTGGTAGAGTGGGGTATAGACTTGAGGTTCTATGCCCGTAGGTCAATTTGGAAAAAGGTTCTAGATCCACCCCTAAATTCATGAGTTAGGCAAGGGGATGAAGTTCTATTTCCCTAATGGTTGCATTCCACCCGGAATGAGGATTTGAGGAGAGGATTATGAGGTTATTATAATGTGATTCCTAGTGAGATAGGACTTGATTTTATTCCCATATTATTGATAAAATTGAACATTAATAATCCATTGAACACATGAAAAAGGTATATTATACCACAGGATTCCTTAGTAGTGATTCTGGATTCAATGGTAGCATAATTTAAAGGAACATAGTCTTGAATGGTCTATTGAACTATTTACCTTTTCTTACCATTATTTTTCACTTGCATGAACTATCTACTTTTACAGGATTTTTTTTAGACACCATTGGTGGTGGACAACTGAGTTATACTCACACTCTACTTGGGACGCCGTTAAGTACCCTAGAAGATTTCATGCTTGAAGGTCATGATAAGGGAAAGGGCCCTATGCTAGGGAGTTGAGTTGGAAATGGGAAATTTATGGGTGAGGTTCCAGACTTAGAGTCCAGGAAATTTTTGGGATTCTGTTTTTTTTTCTTTCTTTGAGAGTTTTTTTCACTTGGAATTATATCATGGAATGACATATTTACAATTGTATATGGGTGTACCCAATTTGGGTGTTGGTTATTTATACATGTTATTAAATTGTTTCTTTTTTTTGCTATTTAAATTTTGTTCTGTTGTGGATTACTCTAGTAAAGAGGGTATAGTCTCCCGATGTGACTTATTAGACCCTTACTTCAAGTCAAAAACCTCTAAAATACAAGGAGGCATGCTTGAGGTCATGTGTCGACCTATCTTGGGACACTAGTTTAGTGTCTCCTGGGTCAAGGATGTTAAAACGTGGTATCAAAGGAGTTCTTTTCTCTTTATTACTATTTGGGGATGGTAGATGGGAGGTTAGGAAAGTTTCGGGCCTTGGTAATGATATCGTACTTGGGAGTAGCTGATACATGTATGAGGGAAAACCCAAGTCACCCTGGGATGGGATTGTTGTTCTTGTTGTGTGTTGTTATATTTGATGATATTTCACCATCAGGTGATGCACTTTTTGTGTGATTTAATGATTTTGTGATATTTCTATCTTGGACGAAAGGGTACGAGGTTGTGAATTCATGCATTATTCTAAGAACCTATGTAGATAAGTGACATGCATCATGTTAGGAACACACATGGGATGGTTGTGCGTGATATAAAGGTTAGGGTGAATTTGTTTTTCTTAAAAGTAATGAAATTGTGCCTAATGAGATTATATTAATGGGTAAAAAGGGAAGTGAAAAAGGTAATTAGTAAATTAGAAAATGGTGATTAATAAAGAAATAAAATTAGATTAACATGTATAAGAGTAAATTTGGGTGTGTATATTGTTTTGAATTGGTTTAAAAGATAAGGTTTGTATTGTGTGAATTAGATACTCATATTAGCCATGACCTTAGGAAAGATGGACAAGGGTAGTGACCCGATTGTGAGTGGACTCATTTGGGTAGTGTATGTGAACTGGTTTGCTTATGGAAAGTGATGGTCCTACCTATATATTTTTACTTTTCGTAAAAGCATTATGGTTGTATTCTAAAGATCTTGTTTGGAATTTTAGATAAATGCCACCTCAAAGACGTGTACCGGTTGGGAGATAGGAGGACGCTACCGAGAACTCTCCTCCAATAGTGGAGTAAGACAATGTGGTGATCCAATAGGATAGGGAAGATAACTTTCATGATAAATTTTCTATTTTTATGCAAATGATGTAATGGGACATAGGGCGGGTTGCCCTGAGTATGTTTGAGCTGACTAGGGAGTTTCATCTATAGCACCCTCTGACCTTTACCAGAGAGGGTGGGCCAGAGGAAGAGTAGTTCTAGATAGAGTCCATACAAACTATTCTAGACCATCTAGAGACTCCTCTCGATAAGTGAGTCAAGTTAGCGGCCTATATACTGAGAGTTAAAGCAAATATTTCGTGACACATCATGGTTCAGACGGAGTAGGATGAAGGAATGATGTGGAAAGATTTTCAGGAGAAGTTTCTTGAGAACTTCTACCTAGAAACCTTGAGGCAGGAGAAGGCTATAGATTTTATGATGTTAACCTAGGGGACAATGTTGGTAATGGACTATACTAGTCATTTCACCGATTTAAGATGCTTCATTCTGACGTTGACAGGAGAAGAGTCAGCTGTGGTGAAACACTTCCAAGACGCGCTGAGACACAAGATTAGGTCTCAGGTGAATATCTTCTATCTGAAAATATTTTCTGAAGTGGTGGACCAAGCCATTATCTCAAAGGGGAACTTGAAGCGAGCTTCAGGTAGTGAACTTTTGGTACCAGTTGGGTGATCAAGTGGTTGTCTTTTGATAGTAGGAAGTTTCATTTTGGAATCTTTCAGTAGGCTAGAATCACACAAATCCGTCAAAAGATGGGGAAAGCTTCTTAGGGTTGTGACCAGGTCTTCTGTTATCGGTGTGGCAGTTCGGGGCACAATAATGACCAGTTTCCCCACCCGCTGGTCGAGTGTCGAGCATGTAGAAGGTTGGGCCATGTGCAGAGGTTCTGCAGGAACCCACGATATTTAGGGAATGATGGAGGTCATAGGGAGATGTCGAGTGTAGGAAGTGAGTCAGTTACCCCATATCAGGTAGGTAGTTGGATCTCCATGGGTCATACTGGTAGGGGTGGTGGACTTGGAACTCTGGGGCGAGATCAACCTTATCAACAGGGTAGTACAGGGTAGGGTACTTGAGCCAGAGACTAGGGTAAAGGGGGAGGTCATCTCCATTCAGTTCAGGGTACACCTCATGGTGGTGAGGTGGGACCATATACCATTCTAGGTATGATTATTTTAAATTCCACACTAGCTAGTTCTTTATTTGATATAGTTTTTATGTATTGTTTTATGTCTACTCAGTTCATTGTCATATTGGGCTTAACCGTGGAGTGAGCTTATGGAGTAATTTCACTTGATATTTCACTAGGGGTATGAGTTGAGGACATCAGGCAGTGTAAGGGTTGTGCCCTGGAGGTTGGTGGGTATCGTTTTTTGTGGGATTTGTTTTTCCTAGAGATGTCAGGTTTTGACATGATCTTGGGAATGGATTTTTTAGTGTTATATCAATCCCATATCGATTTTTACTGACATTGGGTAATGTTCACATCTCTTGATGGAAGTGCTTATGTCCTTTGTGATGAGTGAGATACTCGAGTAGGCCACGCAGGGCCACTACTCCAATAGTTGGGAGAACTCATAGCCCAAGTAGCATGCATTATGCTGGATGATGGTGAGAAAGTGTATCCATTATTACCTTTTGTCGTGGACCAGTTTTAGGATGTGTTTCCTGAGGAATTCTCGGGGTTACCACCTAAGAGAGATTTTGAGTTCATAACTGAATTGTTTTTAGGGGCGGAGCCAGTTTCCATTCCTCCATGTCGAATGGCGCTAGCAGAGATCTAATAACTAAAGGTTCTTCTAGAGGATTTAGAGGATAAGGGGATTATCCATCCTAGTATATCACATTGGGTATCTTTTGTACTATTTTCTAAGAAGGTTGACGGATCACTAAAGCTATATGTAGATTATAGAAAACTGAACTAGATGATGGTTAAGAACTGATACCCTCTTCTGAGAATCGATGACCTATTTGATTATCTCATAGGTGCCTTGGTGTTTTCCAAGATTGATTTGAGATCAGTATACCATCATTTGAGGGTAAGACCTTATGACATACCTCGGACAGATTTCTGAAGAAGGTATGGGTTGTATGAATTTCCAGTGATTTCATTTGGATTTACCAATGAACTAGTTGTGTTCATGGCCTTGATGAACTAGATATTCCACCAATATCTAGATCAGTTTATAGTTGTCTTCATTGATGATATCTTGGTGTACTCCAGAACTCATGATGATCATGCCAAACTTCTTGACGTCATCTTGAGTAAACTAAGAAATAATAGTCTTTACACCAAGTTACCAAAATTTCAGCTTTGGATTGATGAGGTTCACTTTCTGGAACACATCATTTATCAGTCAGGTGTGTTGATGGATCCAGAAAAGGTGCAGACTGTGGTGTCTTGGGAGTAACCCATGAACTTATCTGATGTTCTTGAGTTTTCTGGGTTTGGTCGATTATTAATGAAGGTTTATTAGAGAATTCTCTCACTTAGCAGCACTCCTCATAGGCTTAACAAATAAGGGGTTAAGTCTAATTAGTCAGAGTCTTGTGAGAATTATTTTCAAGAGCTGAAGAAGTGGTTGATTACCACACCGATTTTGATCTTACCCAAACCAGGTAAGAGGTACACCTTGTTCTGTGATATATCTAGTGTTAGATTTGGGGAAGTGTTAATGTAATATGATTGGGTTGTAGCTTATGGGTCGATATATTTGAGGCCACATGAAAGGAATTACCCTAATCATGACCTTGATCTAGCTATTGTGGTTCATTGCATGAATTGTTATAGGTATTACTTGTTGGGAGAACCCTTCACAGTGTTTACCGACCATTTTCTCAAATACATATTCTTTCAGTGGTATTTAAATATTTGATATTGAATGTGGGTTGAGTACCTACAATACTTAAATTTTGAGTTTGTATACACACTAGGGAAAGGGAATAGTGTGGCTAATGCTTTGAGCTGAAAGACTCAGAATCAGGTGGTTCAAGAATACAGTTCAGAGTGGAAGATGATGGCCTTGTTTGCTGAGATGAATTTGGGGGTAAAGGATGGGCATGATCATATTATCATTGTGAATATAGAAGTTGAGTCCACACATTTGAGATGAGTTAAATAAAATTAATTGGTGGATCCATAGTGTTTGTCTATAAAGGAAATTCTTAAAGGTGGGCAGTCACCTTCTGTTTGGAATTTCAGTGCTGATGGATTTTATTATGTTCACAACCATGTTGCGGTGCCATAAGATGTACAGGAGGAGTTTATGCATGAGTTTCACACATCAAAATGGGTATTTCATCATGGATTGACTAATATGTATCGTGATCTTGGTGGACCAGAATGAAGAAAGAAATACTGATTTTTGTGGCACGATGTCTTACCTGTCAGAAGGTGAAGGCTAAACATCATCATCTAGGTGGGTTGTTGTTGTCATTTCCTATTCTAGAGTGGAAGTGGAATGACATAATGATGGAATTAATAGTGGGTCTTCTGAGGACACCTTGGAATAATGATGCAATCTGGGTGGTAGTATATTAGTTGACCAAAGTGGATCATTTCTTGCCGATCCAGGAGACCAATACAGTCTACCAGTTGGTAGAATTGTATGTTATAGAAATAGTATGGTTTCATGGTGTTCCAAGAACAATAGTTCCTGATCGAGATCCTCATTTCACCTCGCGCTTCTAGAAGGGGTTAGAGAAAGCTCTTAAAACCTAGGTTTTTATGAACATGGCTTATTACCCACAGATTGATGGGCAGTGAGAGCATATAATTCAGGTATTATAAGATATGTTGAGAGAATGTGTTCTGGACTTTAGTGGTTCATGGAAAATGCACTTTTCACTTGTTGAGTTTTCTTAGAATTAACAGTTTTCGGGATAAAATTCAGATGACTCCATTTCAGGCACTTTATGGGAGATCGTTTAGATCTCTATTGTGTTGGTTAGAGGTTGGAGAGTCGGAGCTGTTAGGACTGAGTTGTGTGCAGGAGACATCAGAGAAGGTTTGTTTGATTTAGAAGTGTATGGAAAAAACTCAGAGTAGGAAAGATTCATATGTTGGTCAGCTTCAAATACCCCTCGAGTTTAGCGTGGGTGATAGTGATTTTCTTTGGGTGTCACCAAGGCTGGGTCACCATCGTATCTAGAAATAGGGCAATTTATAACCTAGGTATGTGGGGCCATTTGAGATTGTGGAGAGGATCAGACCTGTGATATACATTATCTATTCCATAGTGGTATAGTGGGATTTATGATGTTTTCCATGTTTCATAACTCTAATAGTATCATCCAGATCTGCCTCATGTGATAAACACTGAGGATGTCGAGCTTGAGGCCGATTCATCCTTTAAGGAGCACCTAGTTTGTATTGTGGGTCATAATGAGATGGTTTTGTGGGGAAATTATGTACCTTTCTTTCGTGTTCTATGGTAGCATGAGAAAGTTTGGGACAAAACTTGAGATCAGGAATTGGATATGCGGGCCTAGTGGCCCGACCTCTTTGCTTCATAAACTCAATGATGCTTGGGAAGAGCAGCTCGAGGATGAGTCGTCTTAAGGTGGGGAGGTTGTAAGATCCAAGAACATTCATAAGGTATTTTTTTTGTTTATGTTTCAGTTTAAGTCCATTATCTTGGTAAAATAATTGTTTCCTAGGGTTAATGTGAAGGATCGGGGGTGTTCCAAGGGTTTAGGACGTGAAAATGGAGGAAAAAATAGTTTCTGGGCATGTTGCACAGTTTGCACATGGTTAGTGAAAACCATGTGGATCATCTTAGGTAACCGTGAATCCTTGGATAGAGGCTTTCGCATGGTTATCTCATGGTTAAGAAAACCATGAAAAAATTCTAGGTAACTATGTGAGGGGACTTTTTTCAGATAGCAGAATCTGCATGGTTTGCGCACGGTTTGTCAAACCATGCATGTAAACTATGCGGCCTTGTAACTTTGAGAAAATTACAAAAAATCCATTATGGGATTTAAATTTACAACTCGGGATTTCTCCCCCTTCTTCCTCCTTCAACCTTAGTGACGATCCAAGCTTCCGAGATCTTCCAAGAGGTGATTCTCCTCGATATGAGGCTATTTGGAGTGCCGTCAATTGCGGATTGAAGATCCGGTTAAGGCTAACCTCCTCCATGCTTACTTTTCTTGATTAGGGTTTGTATCTTTCTCTTCTCTCTATCTAAATCTCTAAAACCCATCTTTTTTTGTGAGATTTTGGGTGAAGCTTCAAATGAGGTTTTGATGAGGATCTAAGGCCTCGATTAAAGGTGTGTCCGTCAATGGATTCAAGGTAGGTGGTATATAAGTTATATCCCATAGTTTATTCATAGATTGGTGCATGTAGGAATTAATTATTGTATCTCTTCTTGATGTGTTCTTGCTGATATTAACAATATGTGGTGTATTGGGTGTCTAAATGATTAATTGAACCTATCTTCATCCCCATGGGATATATAAAGGATGACTTGACCAAATTAGGGCCACCCATGGGGTGCACTGGCCCTCCTGATTGGTATAACGAAAATATAAGTTGTGAAATTGACTCATAATGATGTAGAGACTTAGAGAGTATGTTAATTGGTATATTTAATGGGTTATAATGGATTTTGGATAGTTTTTTTAATGTAGTTAAAGGCTACGGGGTTTTTTGTTGGACATTTAAATGGGTTAAATGGGATTAATGGGAATAAGATAAGGAATTATGTTTACACTTGAATATTCTTAGTGAGATAGGCATAGGAAATGGGAAATGGGGTTAAAGGGTTAAGTGATATAAATGATGAATGTGTTAATGGATTTATGCATAATGTTAATTTCCCATTTATTGATATTTTTGTGATGTTGCAAATGATATTGGATATTCCTGTTGTGATGTGGTTAATTATTCTGATTAATAAATAAGCATGTGAACATGGCTTGGTAGAGTGGGGTATAGACTTGAGGTTATACGCCCACGGGTTGAGTTGGACCGAGGTTCTAGCTCCACCCCTAAATGCATGGGTTAGGGGAAGCAGATGGAGTTCTATTACCCTAATGGTTGCATTCCCCCCGGACTGAGGATTCGAGGTGAGGATTATGAGGATATTATAATGTCATGCCTAGTGAGATAGGACTTGATTTTATTCCCATATTCTTGAGAAAATTTAACATTCCTAATCCATTGAACACATGAAAAGGTATATTAAACCATGGGATTCCTATATAGTAAACCTAGATTCAATGGTAGCATAATTTAAAGGAACGTAGTCTAGAATGGCCTATTGAACTATTTTCCTTTTCATGCCATTATTTATCACTTACAAGCACTATCTAATTTTAATAGATATTTTTAGACACCGTTGGTGTTTGCCTACTGATTTATACTCACACCATGCTTGGGCCACCGTTGGGTACCTGAGCAGATTTCATGTTTGCAGGTCAGAATAAGGGAAAGGGCCCTATGTTAGGGAGTTGAGTTGTACATGGGACATGTATGGGTGAGGTTACAGAATTGGATTCCATACCATTTTGTGGATTCTGCTATTTGTATTTATTTTGGGGGGGTTTTCACTTGGCATTGTAGCATAGCATGACATATTTACTATTGTATATGTTTGTAACTAATTTGGGATTTGGTTATTTATGCATGTTATTAAATTGTTTATTGTTGTTTTTTATATTTAAATTGTGTTCTATTGTGGATTACTCTGTTAAATAGGGTATAGTCTACACACATGACCTATTATACTGTCACTACTAGTCAGCAACCTCTATCATATGGGGAGGCATGCTTGAGTTTATGTGCCAACCCAGATTGGGGCACCAGTTTAGTGGGCTCCCTGGCCAGGGACGTTACAGATCGTAATCATCATCATCATAAAATAAACATAGGATCATTATAAAAATTATGATATAAATATTTGATAAATTCATGGAATATTGAAATAAATAAAAATGAACAATCATTTATTGGTGTTCAAATACTACACATATTTGTGAACAAATCTAGAATCATGTTCCCGCATAACATATGAGCATAATCATAAAATCATCATTATGAACAAATATAGCATCATGTTCATGGATAATACACATCATATCATGAGATATATCAAATTACCCAATTCATTGGATGGATATATAATTCCAATATCATCTATCACATCATAACATTTACGTAATCATGCATGCCACATAAAACGTATAACAATCTTATCCATAAAATAACCCATGGAAGGGAAATGTGTTTCATGAGAATTTCATAAAACATATATTCATGAATAATATTTTGGGTTCCCAAATGAGAAAGGGAAAAAATATATATGGTATAAGAATCATCACACTTGTATGAGGAATAAACAATCTCAAGAGGAGTCAAATGTGAATTGGAAAGAAGAGTTACTTTGGAAAATATTTAGATTTGTCATAAAACTATGATAGAAACATGTATATCCTTGACAATAAAAATGGAATAAAAGTGATATTATATTTAAGGAAAATTAAATAAATAAACACATTGAAATTTTTCATGAAATAAGTATAACCCAAAGAAAGGGATTTGGGATCGAGAATCGTCTTACCTTATGTATAGATGTGTTCTGCACTTGCACTTAATATCCTAAATAATAAAATTATATTCATTTTTTACTAAATCCATAACATATTATACATTTATTTGATTTATTATAATTTTATTATGTTCGTTTTTATCCACTTATATGATTTATAAAGTTCAATTTTTTCATTCTAACAGTGTTTGTTTTATGGCTTATAGTCAGTTCCCTTGAGTGTAATTATGAGAGTTTTGTCAAATGGAAGCAAAAAATACAAAAGTGGAATGAAATGGTATTAATATACTTAAAAAAATTTAATAAATCCCATATACCACTTTTTATGATATTATTATAATTATTTAATGAAAAAAATATAATAAATTTTGGTAGTTTTTTACAACCATCATGAACTAGTATAATTTTATTTAATATTATCACTATAAATGTCACACCCAATTTTTCATGTCTTGATTTTGATCTGGTTCATTGGAAATTCCAATAATTTTCTTGAGTTTTGGGTGAGATGAATGTTGAATTTTGAACTAACATATATGTTTAATCATTCTATCATAGTTTCCTCATAGCTTGTTTGGGAGTTTTCAGAGAAAAGGGTTGTTGCATCAAGATTTGGGCCAACCTTGAGCCCATTTCCATATTTAAAAACAAAATTTGTTTCTTTTATAACTCCTTTTTTTTAAAAAATTTAACTAATTACACTTCCCACTTATCCTCCCCTAACCTATTAAAACCACCATATATATTTGGACCCCTTAGTAATTCCTAATCATGGTGGATTTGGGTTATTTATCCAGGTATCGGGTCGGCCTATGAGCCCATTTCCATTTTAAAAAAAATAATTTTTTTACTTTATATCTTTTTAATATTTTAATATTTTAGGTGATTCAACCTCTTACACGAGCCCAAAAACCCAAGGCTTACAACAATGTTCTATTTTCCCTCTTTGTAGCTCATCTTAGTCTCAGATTAGGGTGAAATTTCTCAAGGCTTCTCAAATCGTCCAGATTTGGTAAGGTAAATTGTTTCTTTCATGAATCATTAATTTTTTTATATTTTCCCCCCAAATATTCTTTCCCATATTCTTCCAGACCTGAGGAGCCACTACATTGAGTTCTAAGCCATTCCCTCTCCTATAAGGGTGTGGATCTAAGGGAATATAATGAGTTTTCTAGTTTTTAAGGTGAGTTTCCTTCTCCTTTCTCCTCCTTCCATTATTTATTGGTTATATATTCTTCTATTGTCATGAAAGACCTAGGGTTATATTATACCATGATTTTTTATGGGTGTTTTTTTTATTTGGGTCTGGTCTTCATAGGTTTAGGGTTTATAAACCCTCAGATGGTGATATCAAGTGTGTGTTTCCATTCCGCCAAGGATTTGAGGTAGGTTCCACATTTAAAATGTAATTTTTATTTAATATTCATATTTTTTATATTATTTTAACCCTATAAACATTACTATTATTGTTTTATAAGCCTTCAATGATTTTATTTAGTGTGAAAAGTGGTTTTTATGACTTGTTTTGTGAAAAGTAGTGTTGTTTTATAATAAAAGTGCACACTAAGTGTTTTTTAAATGTTCTGTTATCTTTCACACCTATTTTGTGATGTTTAGAATCTGGTTTATCCATTTAAATAAATTTTTTGTGTGAAAATTTTGTTTTATGACTTTTTTAGTGTTAAATAGGATTTTTTTTATTAAATGTTGCATGCTTCGTTTTTAAGAAAGTGTCGGGTTGGTTTTTGTCTGCTCAAAGTGATATAAAATGATTGATTTTTCTTATAAAAAATATTAGAATCATGTGAATCAATGTTTTTGGTTGCTTATGTGGGTTCTAATTTGGTTTTAGGTTTTATAATGAAATGAGTATGAGTTTTTAGGGTGTTTTGGCATGTGTTCCCGATAAATGTCTCATTTGGCATCTTTATAGAAATAGATGGGTTTTGAATGTGTAAACTGAATTTTTAAGGGGTTTAAATAAATATTTAGTATCTTACAATGGTTTTTTTACACCTTTTAATGAATATTGGAATTGGTTGTTTTTATAAATGTCTTTTTTTTAAGAATGCTTAAAGGCATGTTTGGAAATTCTCTTGTAAAAATGGTTTTCATGTGTATTCCATGTTGTATCATTTGGGGTCATTTTATGATTCATTAAATTGATTTATTAAATGGTATTGGAGATGAAAAATATGTATTGATATGGTATTGGTGGGCATTTGTCCTTAAAAGGGCATTTTTTAATGGATTTTATGTGCACAATCTCGTTATACTTATTGAAATAGTTTATGAAAATTTTAAGTGGTTTATTGATCCGTGAAAGAAAATTGAAGCATGTTTTTAGGATATTTGGTGTGTGTATGATTTGGATATGGAATTTCCATGTGAAATTTTTATTTGATAATGTGTGGAACTTTATTGAGCACAAAGAGGGAAACTTGGGTATCTAGGTGGGCGGACGTGTACTAGTATGCTAGTGATCTGGAGTGGTTTTGTCCCTGTTTCATGTATCATGTTTAATGATAAAAAACTAAATAAACTATGATGATGATGTTGGTTACAACTGGGTTATGGGTATTTTTACCAACTAGTGTCTCTTGTATGATAACAGATCTTTTTATGGTTATTTTTCACTGAGATACGAGGTACCTAGGGCCCACAGCTAGCTAGTACCTAGGGGTGTTCCCGTGAATAGTTCTCATTGGATATTTTTTACTCACCTTTGACATACGGTTTGTTTGGTTGGTAAATTCAGAAGTGTGTTTATCTATTTAAAAGTGTACATTGTTTAAAGCATCCCTCTTGAAAAATATTTTCATTTTAAAGTTGCATCTCTTTGAAATTAGTTAGTAGCATCTTCTACTTATGAAAAATTGCAATAATTTTATTTTTTAATGATTATAGAATGGAACCTTGTTTGTAAAACATACTTATATATAGTTAATTTCAAACTTGAAATTGATTTTTCTTTTATTTTAAATGAAGTGCGTTGGGAATAGAATATCGGGTTAGCCTATTGAGTTTTAATTCTCATGTATATAGCCTTCTTCTATTTTTATACCTTGTGCAGGTTTCAGCTTGAGTTTGATTGTCTTGGGTGAAATGTGATTGTTATATTGGCGAGTGGCCTGAGGGGTCACATGGAGTTATTTTGTTGTTAGGTTTGGCGGGTTGAGTCATTTGGTTCAGTTGTATTTTTCAATTTTTTGTAAAAATAATGTTTAGTTCAATCCTTATATAAATGTGTATTGGGTTGTCTATTTCTTTCCACTATTTGTTTATTTTTTTATTTTTTTTGGGAAAAATCATTCCCTTTCCACTCTACTGATTCCCTTGGTTCTTGTTTCTATCCTGGTATGATTGGGAAAGCCTCTTGGGACAGGTCATGGAGCGGCCTAGGTGACTAGTTCAGGGTCATCTCGAGCTAGTTCATCAAAAAATGGTATCAGAGGCAGGTCGTCTCTTAGAGGACCTTTCTGTTTATAGTTCCCTTATTATTTGGGGGATTTCATGGTATATGGGGTAGTATTTTTAGAACTTTAGGGGTAGGTTTAGGAAGATCATTGAAAACTATTTCTCATTCTGATCCTCAAGTGTTTATGGGAAGTACAGTTTTATTAGTCTCTTTGGTTCCTAAGGATTGTTTGGTGATCGGGATACAACAAGGGGAGTTGTACTAATGGACTCTACGAGATCGCAGGGACTTGAAATCCATGTGGAGCTAGGTCATATTCCTAAGAAGGCTGTCCGTGTTGGTGGTGTGTTTGACATATGGCTGTCGACCATATGGTCAAGTCACCCACTAACACTAGTTCCTTTTTGTGGGTCTCTTATACCTTTCTTGAATTCTGAATTTTGTTTTGAAAATTCTTGTATGATAATTGTGGAAGTGGGTATTCAATGCTTAATATAGGAATGTTTTTTATAATGTTGGGGTTTTTTTAAACAAATTTTTGGTGAGAAATTGGATTGATTTAATGGGATTGAATTTCCTTAATCTAAAATTATGGTTTATTGAAATAAAATGGTTGGAAGGCATGAATTATTTTAAGATGATTTTGAAAATTTATTTAAAATGGGATTTTTTGGGCTGCCGAAGAATGTTTGAATCTGATAAATTGGTTTTTGGAATTGGTTTTGAGCAGTTGGTGTTTTCCTAAAAAGGTTTTTGGCCTTTTTGGCTATCGGATTAAGAAAATAGACCTTGATGAATTTTTGAAAATGGTAAAGGGATGTTTGAATGGCATGCTTGTTTTGGTAGTTGTTTTAAAATAAATTAAATGGGTTCTAAATCAAATCGTTCTTGAAAAAGTGTGGTTTGTTGAGATGATGAAAAATGATTTGAATAAAGTGAGAGGATTTTGATGGATACCTATGGGGTTTCTTTTTCAATCTTGGTAAAAAAAATTTGTTTGGAAATATTAAAATGGTTTTTGACTTTGTGGTTATTGTGCCTATGGAAGGTACATTATTTTTTAAATGGGTTGAATTTTTTGGCTTGTAAAATGAGGATGTTTTTTATCCTTTTGTGTTTTCATGGTTTCTCACATGCATGGTTTTGTATAGATATGTTGATGGATGCCTAGTATGGAATAGTGTTTGGGTTCCTGGGGTGGCACGAGAATGTTCATGTGAGTGATACTTGATGAAACACCATTGGTGAATGTGAAAATCCACTAAGTTAGTTTTTTTTCAAAAGTATTTTAAGCTGAATTTTTTTTGTGTTTTTGTAAACCGGTGTTTATGTTGGTTGATTTTTCATTTTTTAGAAGTGTGGTTTTTTTTGTATGCTTCCTCATGATCTAGAAGTGATATTCTTAGTGTGTTTTGAGATGGGATATTGTTTGTGCCTCAGTTTGGGATCAATGTTCAGTGGGTTTGTAAGGATATGTTGGATGATGTGATGTGGCCACAGATAGTTCTCTGTTGGAAATACTTTCAGTTGATCAGCCTAAGGATTTTTTTAAAACATTAAATCCACCTCTTCATAAGATTCCTCAACTTGTTTTATGTAATAGAGAGATTTTTGGGATTTATTTAATGTGTTTCCCAATTGTTTATAATTATTTTAGATAAAGCAGTCATATTTGGTGATGTAGATGTGTTTTGATGTATTCCTTGTCCATTCTACTCCTCGTTCGGAGTGAGAGAGAATGATACCATGTATCTATGAGTTCCTATTTATATGAATGTTTTTTGTTGAGAAAGTGAGTTCTGTGGGGTGTTTTGATTCTTATCTCCTGGTTGTGGCATAACAGATGCTTCAAACATCAAGGCTCCAACCCTAGGCCTTGAAGTGAGTCTTTTCACACAGTCAGGAAATCTCCATAGGTATGAGGATCTCAGAAAAAGATCCTACCTACATCGTTTTGGTGAGGTATTTTCTATGATTATATTTTGGTTACTCATCACTATGAACTTCCTCTTATCTTAATGAGTGTGGTGGAATTACCCCTCACACAGTGTCTATGGTTATACCTTATCATATGTGGGTTTCTAATCAATGTCCCTATTTGGACTTCCAATGTGAATCAAGTGTGTTCTTGGTTTTACCAGTTCATAGGTGGAGAGTATTGGGTGATTCCTCTATTTATTTTGTGGTTTCAGGGGCCCAATGATTGGGTCCCCTTCCCTCCCCACCCCAAGTGGTGGGGGTTTTGATATGTGTTGAATGTGTTAGCCCGGTTCTTGTCCCCTCTATTCAGGAGTGGGTGGTTTAAATGTTCATTTTGTAACCCTATTAACTTGGATTTTTAGGTTTTTGTGAGAGATTTTTGGTGGGCTTTTGTAGGTAAGGCCTGATTCTAGTTCATGTTGAATTCTTGTTTGTTCATTTCTAGTTGGTCTCTAATGGTGGGGAGACCCACTGCGGGTCTCGAAGATCTTTCCTTTAAGTATTTTTCAGATGATAGTTTTGATTTAATGGTGGGGATCCCGTTATGCCCCCCCCCCAAGTAATTGGATTTCATGAGAGAACTTTGGTTTGGGTGATCGTTGGGTTCATTGGGAGAAGGCCCAACAATTTGGTTCTTATCTTGGTTGTGTATATGGTGGCTTGATCTTTCCATTGATTCTTAGGAAGTGGTTGTGAGTTGGTGTTTTGTTTAGGAAAGAGGCTTAAGTTCCACTAATGGTGGATGATATGTCCTTGTCTTGAGAGGCTGGACTATGTTGATAATGAATCCTTAGGTGTTTATTTTTTCAGCTGAAAAGTGTTATGTATTTTCGGGGGTAGAAAGCTTTAATGGTGGGGAGAATTATCACACCCAATTTTTCATGTCTTGATTTTTATCTGGTTCATTGGAAACCCTGATACTTTTATTGGTTTTTGGGTGATATGAATGTTTAGTTTTGAACTTCCATCTATGTCTAATCATCCTATCATGGGTACCTTATATCTTGTTTGGGAGTTTTTGGAGAATATGGTTGTTACTTTGAGATTTGGGCCAACCGTGAGCCCATTTCAATATTTAAAAACAAAATTTGTTTCTTTTATAACTCCTTTTTTTAACATTTTTCACTCATTTTACTTCCCACTTGGCCTCCCATGACCTATTAAAACCACCATATCGATTTATACCCCTTAGTAATTCATAATCACGGTGGATTTGGGTTATTTATTCAGGTATTGGGCCAACCCGTGATCCCATTTCCAGTTTTAAAAAAAAAATTGTTTCTTTTATATATTATTCATTTTTTTAATATTTTTCGGTGATTCCACCTCTCACTCAAGCCCAAAATTCCTAGGCAAATTCCCATGTTCCATTTTTCCTCTTTGGATCTCATCTTAGTCTTGGATTATGGATAAATTTCTCAAGGCTTCTCAAATCATCCAAATTTGGTAAGGTAATTTGTTTCTTTCATGAATCGTTCATTTTTTTCTCTTTTCCCCCAAATATTCTTTCCCTAGTTTTCTAGACCTAAGTATCCTCTCCATTGAGTTCCAATCCATTCTCTCTCCTCTAAGGGTGTGGATCTAAGGGAAGATGAAGAGTTCTTTAGTTTTCAAGGTGAGTTTCCTTATCATTTCTCCTCCTTACTCCTCCTCCTCCCATTATTTCTTGGTTCTATCTTCTCCCTCGATCACGCAAGACCTAGGGTTATATTATTTCATAATTTTTTATGGGTTTTTTGTTTGTTTGGGGTTGTTCTTCATTGGTTTATGTTTTATAAACCTTTGGATGGTGATATTAGGTGTATGTTTCCATTCCGCCAAGTATTTAAGGTAGGTTTCCCATTACACATGTCCTTTTTATTTAAGATTCATCTCTTCATGGTATTTTAACCAACTACACATTCTGAGTATTGTTTTACAAGCCTTAAATAATTTTATTTTGTGTGAAAAGTGGTGTTTATGGCTTTTTTTGTGAAAGTAGTGTTGTTTTGTAATAAAAGTGCACACCAAGTGTTTGTTTAAATGCTATGTTATCTTTCTCACCTTGTTTGTGATTTTTAGAACCTGTTTTAGCTATTTGAATAACTTTTTGGCATTTAAATTTGGTTTTATGACTTTTTTAGTGTTCAATAGATTTTTTTTTATTAAATGTTGCATGTCACGTTTTGGGGAAAGTGCCCGATTTGATATTGTGTGCTCAAGGTGATATAAAATTATTGATTTGTATTATGAAAAATATTGGAAGCATGTGAATCAATTTTTTTGGGTTCCTTATGTGGGTTAAAATCTGGTTTTGGGTATTATAATGAAATGAGTATGAGTTTTTTAGGTGTTTTGACATGTGTTCCTGATAAATGGCCCATTTTGAATCTTTATAGAAATTGATGGGTTTTGAATGTGTAACATGAATTTTTATGGGGTTTAAGTAAATTTTTTGTTTCTTTTAATGGTTTATTTACACCTATTAATGAAAAGTTGAATTGGTTCTTTTGATAAATTTCTTTTTTGTGAAGAATTCTTAAAGGACCGTTTGGTAATTCTCTTGTAAAAATGGTTTTCATGTGTATTCTATGTTGTGTCATTTGGGGTCATTTTATGATTAATGAAATTGATTTATTAAAAGGTTTTGGGATGGAAAAATCTGGATTGATTTGGTATTTTTGGGTGTATCTCCTTAAAAGTACATTTTTTAATGGATTTTATATGCACAGCCTCGTTATACTTCTTGAAAAATTTATGAAAAATTTATGTGGTTTATTGATATGTGAAAGAAAAGTGAAACATGCTTGAGGGTTGTTTGGTGTATGTGTGTGTGTGTTTTGGATATTTAATTTCCATATGAAAAGTGTATTTGATAATGTGTGGAACTTGATTGAACACAAAGAGGGAAACCCAAGTATCTATGTGGGCGGACGCGTACTATTACGCTAGTGATCCAAAGTGGTTTCGTCCCTATTTCACATAGAAAGTTTGATGATAAAAATACTAACTAAACTATGACGATGATGTTGGGGACCACTAGGATATGGGTATTATTCCCTTCTAATGGATCGTGCATGAGAACAAATATTTGTTATGGTTACTTTTCACCGAGATATGAGGTACCTGGGTTCCATAACTAGTTAGTACCTATGGGTGTTCTCGTGACTAGTACTCATTGGATATTTTGTACTCACCATCGTCAAATGGTGCATTTGGTTGGTAAATTCAGAAGTGTGTGTGTTCAATTTAAAAGTGTACATGCTTTAAAGCATCCCTCTTGAAAACTATTTTCATTTTGAATTTTCATCTCTGTGAAATTAGTTACAGCATTTCCTGCTTATGAAAATGTGCAATAATTTTATTTCATAATGATTATATCATGGAACCTTGTTTGGAAAACATAATATTATATATTTTATTTCAAACTTGAATTTGATGTTTCTTTTAGTTTAAAGGAATTGCATTGGGAATAGAATATCGGGCTAGCCTACTAAGTTTTAATACTCATGACTATAGTATTCTTCTGTTTATATCCCTTGTGAACATTTCAGATTGAGTTCAATCACCTTGGGTGAAATGTGACTTTTTTTTCAGAGAGTGACCAGCAGTGTCACATGGAGTTAGTTGGTTGTTAGGTTTGTCTGGTTGAGTCATTTGTTTCAGTTGTATTTTTTAGTTTTTATACAAATAATGTTCAGTTCAATCCTTATATAAATGTGTATTAGGTTGTCCATTTATTTCCTCTATTTGTTTAATTGTATATTTTTTTCATATAAATTGTTCCCTTGTAATTATACTGATGCCCTTGGTGCTTTTCTCCATCCTGGAAGGATCGGGAATGCCTCTTGGGACTTATTGTGAAGCATCCTAGGTGAATGGTTCAGGGTCATCACGGGCTGTTTCGTGAAAATAAATTTGTTCCAAAACATTAAACAAGTCATAATATACATATTAAAATCTTTTTAATCATAATAATGGTTTTATGACCATCCTTGAAGGTGGAAATTGAAAATGAAAACTTGTCATCCACAAAGGCAGTGAATTGACACATCACAGATGATGTTTTAATTTTTAGAATAAAAGGATAAGAGAAGAGATTTGATGATTGATATTCCATTAACATAATAAAATGCAAGTATATATATTATACTTTAGTTATCATGCCAATTTGGATAGGGTAGGTGATGATATAATAAGAAAAGAAACAAAATTAAAGGAGAAGGATTTAGGTTTTTACCTCTTTAATGTGGTCTCCTTAAGAACATCCTTAAGGCACTAGGGTTTGTTCTTTTATTGAGACCATAAGATCTTAGATATGGTTAAGATAATTGGTAAGGGAATTTGGTAGAATATAGGCAATATAAATGGCTTATAAGGTGTGCGGGGAAGAGGTGGTGAGGGGTAATATTTATAGGGAAAGAGAGGGTTGTTTTTTATTATTTTATTCATTTTTTATTATTTTGGCTAAAGACTATCAATAGTGATGATTCATATGAATAAATACATTAAATGGTTTAGGATATTTTGAACCAATTGGTGATTACATCATCCATACATCATCCATGACTCAAAAATTCATTTATTTGTTAAATGTCGAAAATTATCATATTTCATTATTCACCAAAAAATCTACTAAGTCAAAAATATCCCAAAAATTTACCCTTAAAATTTTTTGATGTGTATATTTAAAAAATGAACTCATTTTTATGAAAATAATTTTTTAAATACGATAAATTTTATTTAAAATTAAAATCATCATTTATTCGAAAAATACCAATTTTAATATTATAACCGATTTTTTAACACTATGAAAAATTAATAAGCCCTCATAAAATTATATTATAATTATAATACTAAAAAATATTTATTTATTAATATATTTTATGAAAATAAATTTTATTTTACATATTTATATTAATTATAAAATTGTAAATAAACATTTGTGTTTTACAAAAATATCAACACTTAATTTATCATTTTTAAAACATTTATTTACTTATACCATGATATAAATATACCATATTTTTATTTATAAGATACATAAATTTTATTCATACATTAATAGGTGAGGTTACTATTCTATTGGTTGCATTACTATTCCAAATGGTCATATTACTATTTCAAGGGCCAGGTTATTATTTCATCGGTATAGGTTCTTTAATTTCTATAAACACCACTTATTTCATTCTTCATTTATAATAATAAATTTTTTATTGAGTTCCCTATGTGATGCTTGTGTTTTATTAAATAATTATAATTAGATAAAAATCCATTGATAAAAGTTTTGGTCATTACATTTGGCATATGTTGGAGTCATAAGTTTATGACCATGTGTTTATTCGGGTATTAGTTCAGCTGAGTCATCATCACTTTAGAAAGAAGGGGAAATTTTCACCATGCTATTTCGGTCCATTTCATGTTGTGGAGCATCTTGGGAAGGTATCCTATTGATTGGATTTTCCACTATGCTTGACCTCAATCCATGATGTCCTTTATGTTTCCTGGATAAACAGATACCATCCAAACCCATCTTATGTATTAGAGTAGGATGATTTAGAGTTAGAGCTAGATACTACCATTATGGACCATCCTATACACACCATGGATGTTTAGGAAAAAGAGTTCGATACTACCATTATGGACCATATTATACACATCATGGATGTTTAGGACAAGGTTCTTAATTGGAAATAGATCATATTAGTCCATATTATCTAGAAGTGTGGTGGTGATAGGAATGAGACATGGAAGTGGGAAGGTTAGGTGAAGGAGCAGTGGCCTCACTGGTTTTCTTCTAGCGAATCTCGAGAGAATTCTGGGGGTAGAAAGTGGCATGGTGGGGAGTTTGTGACACCCATCAGGTCATTGGTATATCTAATTTTGAGTTTTTTATCTTTAAGTGTGTTCTTGGAGTTCATGGGTGTCAAGGGTTTGAATCATGAGATTTTTGGGATACATACCAAGGTTCATAGTTAATGCATGGTTTTTCTAAACCGTGTTGTAACCCTACAATGGGTGTTGTAGTTTTAACAGTGTGGTTTCACACAGTTTGGGCATGGTTTTTCAAACTCTGTAACACCCCAGAGGAAACTACGTGGCCTGTTTTGGGTGGAAAGTGGAACCTTCACAATTGGCTCATGGTTTTCTTAACCATACATCTAAACCATGCGACCCTATCAACATCACTTAACAAGTTTAAATTTACTAAACTACCCTTATCATGTTTTTTCGTCTCTTTCTTCCCCCCCCCCATCATGTGTATCCATCCTATCTTAGTGGTGGATCTCTTCCCCTCCTTTATTTGTGTTTTTCTCTTGGATTCAAGGTGTTTTATCTTGAGGTAAGTTTATTTCTTCAGGATTTCTTTTTCTTTTCCCCACCTTAAGAACTTTTTTTTCATTTTTTTTAAGTATAGAATCCTAGTGGGGGTGTTGGCTGAATCTAGGGTCTGTTATGGGGGGGTTTATTTATTTTTTTATGTATTAGGTGTGTGAGGTTTGGTTATACCACTTATTTGTGGTCTTCGTCAAGGGTGACGAGATTTGGACCAAATCTAAGGAAGGTGTCTCTATTCAATAGAATTTTTCATAGAATACCTTTAAATTTTTTATCACCTTTGGTTTGATTTGATTAAATTTCAACTTAAATGATTTATTCTTGGTGTGTATTCCATCTTTGATATATTTCATGGGTTGGATCATAAAGTTTTCTATTTAAAGTGGGGTTTTCCAAATAGGTGTAGCTCGTATGCCCACCAAGTGGTTGATAAAATGGATCAAAAAGGGTTTTGTGATTTTAAATGGATTTACAAAGAGATTTTAGAAATGATTTTACTTTTTAAAGGTTTTTTCTATTAAATTGGGAATTTTTTCTTATGAAATTGATTTTGTTATATCTTGATTGATATAATAACTAGATTGTGTTGTGTTGGTATAGAGTAGCGCATGGGTTAAATGGGGTGTGAGTGAGAGGTTTGTTCGAGGGACCATGTGAGCCTTCAGACGAAGGACTGTGTAATCCTATATTTGTTTACAAGGGACCTAGTGAGCCTTTGATATGAAATACCACGTGATATTTCGTGTTGATTGTCAAGATATCATGTGAGCTCCTAGATTTGGGCCCATGGAAGACTATGAGAGATCTCAATACTTATCTAGATAGCATGCTTGTTTACTCAATCATGGTCGTACTGATAGTTAGAGACCTATGTGCACATTACACATGGTTGATTGGTTTATATGTTTTATGCATTTTATTAGTTCCATTTTAATGTGATGAGATATATTATTTCTATTTGTTCATTTTCTATTTATTTGGTTATATGATGTTGATGCTTATGCTCACCTTTATTATTCCATTTTGGTCTTATTGAAAATATTTTTCCATGTAACCTTGTTTATTTATTTGATCCATATTTAGAAATTTATTTGGGAAAAGTATATTTTTTTAAAAGGAAAACCAAAGTTGTTTAAAAGGTTTATATGAAATTTGATTGGTTTTAAGTGGTTCAGTTTTGAAAAAAAAATCAATATAGTTTAATGGTTTTCATGGGTAAGAGCCTTAAATTGATTCATGGTGGTATCCTATCAGGATTAATGCCTTAAAACCTACATGGGCCCTTTTGGGAATTTTAATATTTCAATTTTTGGGCACAAGTAAAGGTAAGTAAACCATGTTCCAGGGTGGATCTTCATGATTACCATTGTTTAGTGTTTTGTGAAGGAGATGTGGTCTCACATGGGTGGAATCTTGTGGAGTTGTTTTTGGTATTTTTGTACCGTTGGGTTTTATTTATTTCATGTTGGGTATTTTCCCATTTCTTTTATGATTAGGATGTTTATTTTGAGATTTCGTGTATATTTTTAGCAATGAGATGTTTTGTTTATGATGTATGTCATTGTTTATGGTATTTTCTTATCTTCTATTGTGGACTCTGATGATATCAGTATGGATTTCAAATTTTATGGATGAGTTATTATTTTTTTCCTATGGAAAAATCTTTCTCAAGCGATAATTGGTTATGCCAAATGCTTGTCTATAGCTTGTGGTGATCAGAAACATGATTTAAATTGTGTTGTGGGTTGGTTCTCGTGATAGGTTTGGTCAACCTAAATTGATTCCTTACAATTAACCCACATTTTCTATTATCCACTAGTTCATAAGATCACACACTAGTGAATGTATATTATAATCTAAAAAATAATATAAAATTAAAAAAATATCATGTATCAATTTTTCATTAAATAAACAATCAATTACAAGGCTATTGATACTATCTAACCTAATTTTCTCAGAATTAATCAACCTTTTATTATCTAAAAAACAAGTATATATTAATCTTAGAGTTATCCATGCATCAAACATGTATTCTTCAATATTAATCTTCAAAAATATACCCTTGAAATAAAATCATTTCTTAAGGTTATTGATACCAATTTTTATATGATTTCAAAACATTAATGAAAAGCTATTGAAGAATGGCCCTTATATGTTTCACATAATACTCATAACTTTTAGAATATACCAGAATCTCATTGATAAATATAACTCAAAAATGAGAATATCTAAGAGTTTCATGAATATTTAATTCTCACTACCTTAGGGAAGACTAGGAAATATACATTTTCCATCATAAGATACATAGAGAAAAATTCTTTAAAACATTTATTTATTCTCTCTTATTCAGTTATAAGAAATAGTGGTTTCTAGATAAATACCTTTATCGGCTTCAACTTTGTGATCCTATTTAAACCAAATAGTATAACCAAAAAGCATAATATAATATCCAAAATTGAAACATCAATCTGAATATGTTTCCTTTATGACACCTATGTTTTTAACATATTATACTTTTGAATCAACCTATGACTCTCCTTGTTCAATCCTTGGTTATCCATGGTCATTTTCTTATTAGGTTCTCTAAGATAATTAGTTAACATCATACTCAAATCCATTATAATAGTTTATTATAGAAAATATTAATAAACCATAGCATATCCCCTAGGATTGTCAAACCAAGTGTGCAATTAGGCCTCTTTGTCGCACACCAGTTGAAAATTGAGTTAATACCCAATCTGCTCTTTTCAAGGTTATTAACCCTATTTAAATTTGTGTGAAAGACTGCATCCACTTGTTGTATCTATATAGTTATTTAATTTCTAGGATATCCACACTATATCTATTTTAACAAAATTTCAATATATTATCTTATAGTTAGATTTATCCCTTAGACTTATCCATAGGGGTTTCACTAATGTTATCTTATCCTAATCCCAAAATAAAATGAGCATTATTTCCTTAACATTAAATCATTTACTAGCCTAAAGGAATATCTATACCATTAATATTATTATTAACCATAACTTATCAACCCATAAATTATCCTTAACAAACATTATAATATCCAAATTTATCAAAACCCTGATCTGATACCAACGGTGATTCCTTGGACATGTACTTCTGGATCTAGTACCATAAACACATACTTGACATACTAGATTTGATACCAAAAATAAATTTCCTAAAATAATTATCCCATAATTAAATTAAATAAATAAAATATTTTATAATATACATTCCTAAGACCTATTAGGTTTAGAGGTTCAAATAATTAGGACAAAACATAAACTAAAAAATCCCATGTTTTCTCAACTAATGGATATTTTATCCACCATATAAGAAAATATTTAACCTATAAAGTGTCTTAAAAATATCTAAAAATTTATTTAATACATGTTATATTTATAAACATTTCACATATACTACTTTTCTTTAAAACATTGGTAATAAAAACATAAGAAAGTGGTGATGTCAAATTCTTAGTAAGAGAAATATATAACTAAAGTTGTCGAAAACATAAGTATGATATATAACCACATCATCATTGAGAACATGAAAATTTTAATTATTTATAAAACCTATAAACTACTATTTCAGTGAAAATTAGGAGTATCAATCCATAGGGAGGACAATGTTGTGTGACCAAACAAAGAAAAACAAACAAACAAATGAAAAAAATCAGCAAACAAGGGATGATGTGAAAGTGATGGAGAATATGAAACAACAAAAAGAGAGACAAGAAAATTATGATATTAGGGAATCAAATTATAGTGAATTTATTAAATTAATTATTTTATCTAACTACAATAAATCATTTCTATGCCGGTGCGGTAGAGAATGTGTGTTGAGAACCTAACTATTGTTAAGTTTTTAGCATAGTACAGTGAAAACTCCTTTGTAAATATTTATCAAAAAAATTGAAGATATGATTATTTATTTAATGGAGAAGTGTACCAATAGCCTTTTAAAGTTTTCAGTACATTGGTTGATGAAAAGAGGCAATTTATTCACTACCAACACTCATTGGTATGCAAAGTGGTGTAAAAATGATTATCATTAAGAACAAAGATGAAAACTTTGAAAGAATATTATACTGACATAAAGATGAAAACAAGAGAAGAAAAGAATATGAATTTCAATGAATTGTAGTCCGATAAGCCTAAAAATGAATAGATACTCATGATCAGATTAATAACTTCAAATATTTCCAAGAAAAACATTGTTACAGTAGAAGAATATAAGAAGTAAGAAATAAAGGAAGAAATTTTCTCTGTCTAATTCGATTTCCCCTTTATCTCAAGCTTCACTAGTTCATCATCTTTTTTATGCTCCCCTTCTAGTCTCACTCCACTTTACAACCTCTCAAAATCCGAATATGCATCTCCCCCCTTTTATTGAAAGATAAAAATTTATTTTTTATTATTATTTTTCCTGTCATCTGAAAAATCTCATAGAACTTTATTTCAGGTAGAAGCTTATGATAGGCTTGTAACATTAGTTTATCTAACGAGCAAGTGAAAAAAAATCCACTTAAACAAAAACAATCCTGAGGATATGCATCCAACTTAGTATGCACCTCGACTTTTCCATACTTTTTTTTACTATCCCATTACTATGAAAATCCAGACATAATCACCAATGTAGAGACCTCTTCTTAGTTTTCTTTAATCTTTAACTTACATGCATGTATGCCCTCAAATGGATTACATCACTCCTCTAGTTCCAAAAACTAAAAAATCCAAGATCATTGGGGACCTATAAAAAATTGTTTGAACCTTCATTCGATTATAGAACTTAACATCTCCACCTTAAAGAATGTTCAAAAAATTAGCATCATAGAATCCACACTCAGCATAGTCTATGAGAACATAATTATCAAGTGGAAACAAATAACTATGAAGCTACATCAATTCAATTCATCTTTACAAGCCTCAAACTTTAATTCCTCAAGTTCCAAAGCATATTTTTATTTGTTGATCATTCAGAATCATTAGAAACAAAATCTTAGTATAAGAAAATATATTTCCCCTCAACAATAGTGATTTAATGGGGAATTTATCTGAGCACATAATGTAAATATGTATTTTATTCTTGAACCACAGTGGTGGGAAACTCAAACCCAAATCTCTATATTCTTCAATGTTCTTATATAGGAACAAAAAAAGTAGTAGACATCTCAACTGTAACTTTAATCTCGGATCGAATTCAAAATATATTGACTTCATTCAGGTTGTCAATGGAATAACTACCTCAGTGAGGGTATACCAACCATCATATTTAGGCATGAATACTTATTTAACAAACTCCAGTGATCTACGCTTGATAGTCATCCCACCACAATTCATCTCACCTTTCTCAAAACTTGATCTATTGTAACACCCCAGGTAAATAAAGAATATGACATTTTCATATTTATCCATATTTTTGAATAAAATATTAATATTAATTTAAAGGGAATGCTATGCTCGAGGGCATACCCAATACGCAACAACGAGTTTCTTTGAAATCTTACGTTGCACTCTAATAATAAAATAATATTATTTTAAAAGGTAGTTAATGCCTAGCCTTTGTAATGGCGGGAATGAACGGAACTAACTACAAAATGATTATATATGTTTGTCAAATATTTTTACTTTTATCCAATAAATGTTGGAGGCTTAAAATGCAAATGAATCCAATTTTAAGCATAAATCTTCTAATATTCTTTAAAAGGTCGATTAACAGCCTTTTGATGGAGAACCCTTTTTAAATATACTTTTGAAAATATTATATGTTGTATTTGACAAAATAAAATCCTTCTTTATAATCTGTACATAAAAATTTACTTTGTGTAAAATTTTGTTATTTTTCCGATAAAGATCATTTTTATTGAAAATGTTGCATTTTAATTAAAAACCTCCTTTTAATCTGATTTATTTATATGGATAGATTATTTTTTAATTTATATTAGAGTGTATTTATAATATATTTTTAACATTTAATATAATGGTGGTCATTGGAATTAATTTCACTTTCAAATTGGACTTAAACTAGTGTCAATCTTTTAATAGATATTGTTTCTTAAAAACACGCTATTTGTTTTGACAGCGGGAATTAATTATTAAATTAATTAATGCAACATATATGTTTTGAATTTTGTAAAATATACATAATTTTTGAATTCAAAACATAAAATATATCTTATGGTGAATTTTTGGTATTTTTCTGAAAAACTTCAATTTTTGATGAATAGTGAAACCACTAATTGGTAGTTTAAAAACTGATTTTTCGTTTAAATGAAACTTTACCACTTCTGTGATTTGAATTTTAAAAATCCGACATACATGGTTGTCATTAATATGTAAAATTTGGTTCAATGGGATTAAAATAATTTTTTGGTGAATAGTAACTTTTATGTTTTTAATCGCGATTAGAGGTAATTAGTGTAATTTAAGGTAAAAATAATGTTTTAATAATATGAAATGATCTAGACACATGTCCTACCCTCATTGGATGTCTCATTGCCGACCAAGACAATCCATGGGTCAACTTGGGGACCCCATGGAGCCACTTTGGTTGGAAAATGACATAAATAACTTTTTATTTAAAGTTAAAATAAAAATGTCACAAGCATGAGTAGTTTCACTAAAACAATTTTTAAATGGGGTTATACAAGTCATATGTTTGACTATAAATATTCATTAGAAAGATACAAATATTTCCTACATCATTATATTTTTTTTATAATTTTTAGACTTTAAATAAATTAAATTATTTATGACATTATGATGATGCAGCGATTACCTCATTAATAAAGGATTTAAATAAAATGAAAAGATAATGTTAAAACTATAAATTACACTTGTAAAAGACCTATTGTATGGGTATATTTCAAACCCTTACCACCTTATCCTAGAAATACATCAATTTTGGACCTCTAAAATCCGAAACGCATTTGAAAATAAAGTAACATTTTGTAACTTTCCAAGAGTGCCCCTCCTCTCCTCTTATAAAAGACCCCACCTCTACCACCTTACCCACACCTCTCCAGCCTTTGTCTCGGCCAACCCCTTCTAATTTTCCTCTCAAAATCCCTCTATTACTCCTAGAAGTATCACTTTGGGCATAAGTCTTCCCAAGGAAGCCTTTGAGCTCAAATCAAAGAGAGATACTCGATTTTAAGGTAATGTCTTCACTTGTGTTATTTTGTTTTATTTTTCTGCTCCCACCCCCTAAACTCTCTTTATTCATTTATTTTGTAACAAATAAAGTATCTTCAATATACTAGGATATTTTTATAAGAAGGATTATAGCTACACTTACACACACCTACATCTAATGGTTAAAGAACATACTGTTTCTGTGGATGGTGAATTTCTGCCTCACGAAACGATGATTGTTCAATATTATTTTAACACCCTCAAAGGTGACCATTAAGATGTAACTATATTTATATATGATATATAATATTTTTATGTTTTAATTAAGCTTCTGTATTTTTCATTTATGGCATACCTTTATGGTTTCTATTATGGTTAAACGCGATATCTTCATTTTAGGAAGTGCGGACTACCGCCCCCTCAAAGTGATTTGATTCGTTAATACCATATGTGGTACGTATAAAGGATATATTTAATGATACTATATATTATACCATACTGGAATTATAATACTATTATGTATCATTATGTTTTAATTCCATTAAATAAGAAATAGAAATGGAAGTAGCGTTCATGCGTACGTACGGCTTACTGTCTCCATGAACGGTGCATTTCATTTCTTACCTCTAAATGTTATGTAATATTATAAATGCATGTATATAATGGATATATATTATATATATGATATCTACATAATGAATATAATTCTAGATATAATATATATTTTACCACATGAACAACTTGTAATTATAAATAGTTTATTTTTGACTCAAGTAGCAATGATCTACAAAACGACTATTATTAACTTAAATAATTACTTAGTGTTCATAGCATGGTAGTAAGTGATATAAAAGGAATAATGAAATAGAAAAAGGTTATTAATCAAGTATAACTTAACTCAAGTTTATTATTTAGGAGGTTAAATAACGATCGAGTCAAGTCGGACCTGAGGTAAGGGATCCTACCCCTCTCTTTCTTTTTAAGTACACTCTTTTATGTCATTCCTTTTAAGCTCATCTTTCTTATGATTGGGATGTTCTTTTATATTAATCTTACTGTAATTTTTATGTTCATATGATGAGAGACCCTATTTTCTCTCATCAATCCATTTTGGAAGTTTTAATTGGTGTCGTTAGGCTGCCGAAATTTCGTAAGGGGCTTTTTATCTCACATTGTGTTTTTGTGAGATTCATGCTACATTTGCCAATATTTCCTTTTGAGTGGTGTATTTAATGTCCATTATTCTACTATTTGTATAACATACTTTCATTTATGATTATTTACATCAATTTTTTATAGTCCTTATTTCATGGGGTGTACGTTTCGAAAGTTACCCAAATCGGTAAGGGAACCTTTCACCCTCCTCTTTTTAAAAGACTTCTTTTGTTATGTCTTTTAATTTTCGTCTTATTATGTGGGGATATGTTCTTATATATCCTTATTTCCGTAAATTTTATGTCCAAGTTATGAGATACCCTTTATCTCTCTCATCAACTCTTTTTCTAAAATTTGATGTGACGCTGTTAGGCTGTCAAGGGAACTTCTTAACCCAATTTTGATTTCTTTGGGTTCAACATGTAGTTATTTAATATGTCGTCCTTTGAATATGTTTGAATGACATTTGATTATTTTACACTTAATATCCACTTATATTGGGTGTATTTATATTTGTCGCACATAATTATGAGATTTATTTATCCTTAATTTAAGGATACCATCTTTATAATGGATTTCATCTCAATTTACATTTCCATTGAGACTTCATTGTTGTTATGCACCAATTCACTCTTATATGGTGCATATACTATCATTTGGAATATTATATCATGAATCCCTTTATTATCATGATATTATAATGTTTTGATTAAATGTTATTCCTCAATTATTGTATTCAAGTGTCTCTCATTTTGTTAAAAACCATTTAACTAAAATATTGTTTTAAATGTTTTAATGATTTAATCTTATAAATATTTCTCATTAATATCCATGTTTTCAAAATGGTTTTAAGGATTTATTTATATGGATATTAATGGTTTAAAATGATAAATGCTTCAATGTGGTATGGGACACTTTTATTTAAAAATCTCTTTATTAAATGTTTTAAATGATTTTGAAAATGGTTTTTAGAATATATTCATTATTTCAATATCTTAAAATGTTATATTGTTATTGCAATGTGGGAATGTTATCTTCCCTTTATGCTTAAGTTATGTGCTATGATTATGTTATGATTCTTGGGCATTGTTATAAAGACGGGTGGTTCCATGATAAACTATGGGCGGGTGAGCCCGGTATAGCTCTCCAATGCATTGGGTAACGCGAAGGAGTTAAACATTAAGGTTTCTCCGAAGAGATTTAGGGAATATACTGTGATGGGTATTCCAAACGTAACCAAGAGTGTTACTCTCTACGTAATAATGTTATGAATTCCTCAAGTTACCTTTATGTCTTATGATTTCTATGATTTATTCATGATTTTATGAGGTATGTTAAGTTCTTATGTTTTATGGGTAAAGTATGATTTCATTCTTATGTATATATGTACTCATGTTTCCTTTCCATACTTTTTATAACCCTTACTGAGCATTTTATGCTCATCCCAAGTTTTTGAAATGTTTTTCATAGGTCAAGGGAATGGTACATGATATGACGACAGTGTCAAGGAAGTGTCAAGAAAGAATCCATGTTTTATTTTAAATATGTTTCCGTTGATGGGAAAAATGAATAATATCTTTTATGTAACCACTTTGTTTAAATGTGGAATGTAATGCAAGTTTTATGATATAATTCTCTAAAACTCTAAACCTGAAAATATCCTCAATGTGTAATCTTGTAATAACTCAAGATTAAGTAAGGTTTAAGGCTGAGGCCTTATAGTTGGTATCAGAGGTCGGTTTAGATAACTTTAGAGGTTAGAGTGTTGTTTAAGAAAAAGTTACAAGTTGTGTATAACCACAATGGTTAGTATATTAGATGGAGTCATCGTTTTTTTTAAGTTAGAATGAGTTTGAGATAACTTGGATAAGTATATCTTGGTGTTTATCTTCCTCTTTTTTATTAGATGATTTTACTAATATACTCACACTGAACTTTTTGGTTTTAGTAAATGGATGGATCTAGCAGGAACCAAAGTAACAGTGGATTTGAAGAAAACTGTGACGGTTTTATAAATGAACAACTGAATGATATGGGAGCTGCAATGATAACTCTTGTGGTTATCCTCAACCAAATATCTGGAGTCATGATTGACCACCTGAACCTTAGTGATTTTTATAAGGCATCGTGTATGAGAGAAACAAATCCCTACGGAAGTTCAGGTAATAACCATAAAGGTAAGTATGTTCAAAAACCTATGTGTAAAATATGTGGAAAGAAACACATAGGAAAATGTTTCAAAGGGACAGAAAGATGCTATAGATGTGGAAATTAAGTTCATAAAGCAAGAACCTGCCATGGAAAAAGGAAGCATCTAGTTGACTCTTGGAAATGGAAATAAGTTCTTTCTGAAGGATCAATTGGATGTTTTAAATTTTTTATGCATGTTCATTATGAAAACACATGTCCTACGAAGAAGTTTCGGGAATGAGGTAACCAAGATCGTACAAATATTCATTTACCAATACCTAATGCCATTCCGATTGAGGATGAAGAAACTGACAATGAAGAATGAAAGGTATGTATTATTTCTTAACATATGTTTTCCTATTATTGGAATCTTAGGATATGATTCATGATTTTGTTTGTAGGAAAGAAGTATTTCAGAATAATTTTAAAAGTAATGGATAATGGATCATTAAGAATTTTTAATGAGTAAGAATTCATCATATAAGGGATTCAAGGGTTATGGTAGATTTTAGGATGGTGAAATTCTTAGATGTATTAAGTCTCTTTTGATGATGGGGTTACATTAGAAGACTTCTTATAGAAACCCTGATGTTTGATATATGAAACTTTTATTCAAGGAATAATTATCCTTTCTTTTGTGGATATAGTTATAAAGAACCATTTGGGTTTATATGATCCTTGAATTTGAGACAATTACTAGTTAATACATTTTGGGTTTCAAAATGGAAGTTATCAGAAAACCTTTGTGGTTAAAATAAGTTATGGTTATTTTTGATGAATTTATCTAGTTTTGAGGAATGTTATAAAATTATATAGTTTTTGAAAAGGGACAACACGCAGACCGTGTGACAACCCGTCGTGTCGGATGAAGCTGCGGGAATCGAAACCACAACCAAAGTGAAACTGGTATTTATCGCCTACCACTGGACTACGTGAAGTCCCTGGTTTGTTTGAATGATTCTTTTTAGTTATATTATTTTATGAATTAAGAGTAAGTTGATTTATTTTTGTTATCAATGGAAATGATTAGCCTATCATGGAGGATATGTGATTAGGTTAATTACTTTTTAGTATGAGACTGTAAGAGTAACTGATGTTATTTTGGAGAAAAATGTTAAAATTTATCTTAGGAGACTATGTGATTAAATCCTTCAGATAATTGGGTTTCAATATTAGTTTGGTTTACTTTGTATAATTTTATGGATAGATGTTTATTGAATGGTCTTTGTTGAACTTTGGGTTTTAGTTTTGGTTAAGTTCTAAAGACATGGGAAGTATATAGTTCTCTTTTGTGGATTAGGTGACTCTCTAGAAGTTGGTTGTAGCTCTCTTAATGTGAACAAGTCATCCTAAATACTCATCTTTTGGAGAAAATATGAGTTCGTGTAAGAAATATAGTAAAAGTTGAAAGTCAACATGACAATTAAGTATGCTTCCTTATGTTTTAGTTAAGCTCATAAAGAAATTCCTCAATGAAAAGTAACTTAAAACAAAAATGTTGTCTGTTAATGTTTCCTACTGGGGAATCAAATACCGTTTAACCCATCACAAGTTTTTGATTTTCTTGTTGTTAACTTTCTCCTAGACATGTTTACTATCACTCTCCATCAGAACATGACCCTTGTTTTTTTCCTCCATATCCATATTTTCATACTTGGAATCCTAGTATGGGTTAACTCGGGTGACATTTGTACTTCTCTCCCATTCTTTTAAAGTGATAGTTTTACTGACCCTTGTTCCGATGTGGGATTTTCAATGAAGCTTCCAAGCCCAATTTTAAAATTGCGAGGACACAATTCCCAAAAGGGGGGAAGAATGTAACACCCCAGGTAAATAAAGAATATTAAATTTTCATAATTATCCACATTTTTGAATAAAATATTAATATTACTTTAAAGGGAATTCTATGCTCGAGGGAATACTCAATACGCAACAATGAGTTTCTTTGAAATATTACGTTGCACTCTAATAATAAAATAATATTATTTTAAAAGGTAGTTAATGCCTAGCCATTGTAATGGCGGGAATGAACGGAACTAACTACAAAATTATTATATATGTTTGTCAAATATTTTTACTTTTATCCAATAAATGTTGGAGGCTTAAAATGCAAATGAATCCAATTTTAAGCATAAATCTTCTAATATTCTTTAAAAGGTTGATTAACCGCCTTTTGATGGAGAACCCTTTTTAAATATACTTTTGAAAATTTTATATGTTTTATTTTACAAAATAAAATCCTTATTTATAATCTAGACATCAAAATTTACTTTGTGTAAAATTTTGTTATATTTCTGATAAAGATCATTTTTATTGAAAATGTTGCATTTTAATTCAAAACCTCCTTTTACTCTGATTTATTAATATAAATATATTATATTTTTAATTTATATTAGAGTTTATTTAGAATATATTTTTACCATTTAATCTAATGGTGGTCATTGAAATTAATTTCACTTTGAAATTGGACTTAAACTAGTGTCAATCTTTTAATAGATATTGTTTCTTAAAAACACGCTATTTGTTTTGACAGAGGGAATTAATTATTAAATTAATTAATGCAACATATATGTTTTGAATTTTGTAAATTAGACATCATTTTTTAATTCAAAACATCAAATATATCTTAGGGTGAATTTTTGGTATTTTTCTGAAAAACTTCAATTTTTGATGAATAGTGAAACCACTAAGTGGTAGTTTAAAAACTGATTTTTTGTTTAAATGAATCCTTACCACTTCTGTGATTTGAATTTTAAAAATATGACATACATTTATTTCATTAGGATGTAAAATTTGGTTCAATGGGATTAAAATAATTTTTTGGTGAATAGTAACTTTTAAGGTTTTAATCGCGATTAGAGGTAATTAGTATAATTTAAGGTAAAAATAATGTTTTAATAATATGAAATGACCTAGAAACAAGTACTACCCTCATTTTATGTTTCATGGACGACCAATAAAATCCATGGGTCAACTTGGGGACCCCATGGAGCCACTTTGGTTGGAAAATGACATAAATAACTTTTTATTTAAAGTTGAAATAAAAATGTCACAAGCATGAGTTATTTCACTAAAACAATTTTTAAATGGAGTTATACAAGTCATATGTTTGACTATAAATATTAATTATAAATATAAAAAGATTTCATACATCATGATATTTTTTTTATAATTTTTAGACGTTAAATAAATTAAATTATTTATGACATCATGATGATGCAGCGATTACCTCATTAATAAAGGATTTAAATAAAATGAAAAGATAATGTTAAAAATATAACTTAAACTTGTCAAAGACCTATTTGATGAGTATATTTCGAACCCTTACCATCTTATCCTCGAAATAAATCAATGTGGGACCTTAAAAATCTGAAACTCATTTGAAAATAAAGTAACATTTTGTAACTTTCCCAGAGTGCCCCTCCTCTCCTCTTATAAAAGGCCCCCACCTCTACCACCTTACCCACACCTCTCCAGCCTTTGGATCAGCCAACCCATGCTCATTTTTCCTCTCCACATCTCTATATTACTCATAGAAGCGTCACTTTGGGCAGAAGTCTTCCCAAGGAAGCCTTTGAGCTCAAATCAAAGAGAGATACTCGATTTTAAGGTAATGTCTTCACTTGTGTTCTTTTGTTTTATTTTGCTCCTCCAACCGCCAAAACTATTTTTATTCATTTCTTTTGTAAAAAATACAGTATCTTAAATATACTAGGATGTTTTTATAAGAAGTATTCGAGCTACACTTACACACACCTACATCTAATGGTTAAAGAACATACTGTTTCTGTGGATGGTGAATTTCTACCTCACGAAACGATGATTGTTCAATATTATTTTAACACCCTAAAAGGTGGAAATTAAGATGTAACTATATTTATATATGATATATAATATGTTTATGTTTTACTTAAGCTTCTGTATTTTTCATTTATGGAATACCTTTATGGTTTCCATTATGGTTAAACGCGATATCTTCATTTTAGGAAGTGCGGACTACTGCCCCCTCAAAGTGATTTGATTCGTTAATACCATATGTGGTACGTATAAAGGATAGATTTAATGATATTATATATGATACCATACTTTAATTATAATACTATTATGTATCATTATGTTTTAATTCCATTAAATAAGAAATAGAAATGGAAGTAGCGTTCATGCGTACGTACGGATTACCGTCTCCATGAACGGTGCATTTCATTTCTTACCTATAAATGTTATGTAATATTATAAATGAATGTATATAATGGATATATATGATATATATGATATCTAAATAATGAATATAATTCTATATATAATATATATTTTACCACATGAACAACTTGTAATTATAAAGAGTTTATTTTTGACTCAAGTAGCAATGATCTACAAAATGACTATTATTAACTTAAATAATTACATAGTGTTCATAGAATGGTAGTAATTGATATAAAAGGAATAATTAACTTGAAAAAGTTTCTTAAGAAAGTATAAATTAACTCAAGTTTATTATTCAGGAGGTTAAAGAACGATCGATTCAAGTCGGACCCGAGGTAAGGGATCCCACCCCTCTCTTTCTTTTTAAGTACACTCTTTTATGTCATTCCTTTTAAGCTCATCTTTCTTATGATTGGGATGTTCTTTTATATTAATCTTACTGTAATTTTTATTTTCATATGATTAGAGACCCTATTTTCTCTCATCAATCCATTTTGGAAGTTTTAATTGGCGTCGTTAGGCTGCCGAAATTTCGTAAGGGGCTTTTTATCTCACTTTGTGTTTTCGTGAGATTCATGCTACATTTGCCAATATTTACTTTTGAGTGGTGTATGTAATGTCCATTATTCTAATATTTGTATAACATACTTTCTTTTATGAGTATTTACATTAATGTTGTATATTCCTTCTTTCATGGGGTGTACGTTTCGAAAGTTACCCAAATCGGTAAGGGAACCTTTCACCCTCCTCTTTTTAAAAGACTTATTTTGTTATGTCTTTTAATTTTCATCTTATTATGTGGGGATATGTTCTTATATATCCTTATTGCCGTAAATTTTTTGTCCAATTGATGAGAAACCCTTTATCTCTCTCATCAACTCTTTTTCTAAAATTTGATGTGACGTCGTTAGGCTGTCAAGGGAACTTCTTAACCCAATTTTGATTTCTTTGGGTTCAACATGTAGTTATTGAATATGTCATCCTTTGAATATGTGTGAATGACCTTTGATTATTTTACACTTAATATCCACTTATATTGGGTGTATTTATATTTGTCTCACATAATTATGAGATTTATTTATCCTTAATTTAAGGATACCATCTTTATAATGGATTCCATCTCAATTTAGATTTCCATTGAGACTTCATTGTTGTTATGCACCAATTCACTCTTATATGGTGTATATAATATCATTTGGAATATTATATCATGAATCCCTTTATTATCATGATATTATAATGTTTTGATTAAATTTTATTCCTCAATTATTGTATTCAAGTGTCTCTCATTTTGTTAAAAACCATTTAACTAAAATATTGTTTTAAATGTTTTAATGATTTAATCTTATAAATATTTCTCATTAATATCCATGTTTTCAAAATGGTTTTAAGGATTTATTTATATTGATATTAATGGTTTAAAATGATAAAAGCTTCAATGTGGTATGGGACACTTTGATTTAAAAATCTCTTTATTAAATGTTTTAAATGGTTTTGAAAATGGTTTTTAGAATATATTCATTATTTCAATATCTTAAAATGTTATATTGTTATTGCAATGTGGGGATGTTATCTTTCCTTTATTATTAAGTTATGTGTTACGATTATGTTATGATTCTTGGTCATTGTTATGAAGAAGGGTGGTTCCATGATAAACTATGGGCGGGTGAGCCCGATATAGCTCTCCAATGCATTGGGTAACGCGAAGGAGTTAAACGTTAAGGTTTCTTCGAAGAGATTTAGGGAATATACTGTGATGGGTATTCCAAACGTAACCAAGAGGGTTACTCCCTATGTAATAATGTTATGAATACCTCAAGTTACCTTTATGTCTTATGATTTCTATGATTTATTCATGATTTTATGAGGTATGTTAAGTGCTTATGTTTTATTGGTAAAGTATGATTTAATTCTTATGTATATATGTACTCATGTTTCCTTTACATACTTTTTATAACCCTTACTGAGATTTTTTTGCTCATCCCAAGTTTTTGAAATGTTTTTCACAGGTCAAGGTAATGGTACATGATATGACAATAGTGTTAAGGAAGTGTCAAGAAAGAATCCATGTTTTATTTTAAATATGTTTCCGTTGATGGGAAAAATGAATACTATCTTTTATGTAACCACTTTGTTTAAATGTGGAATGTAATGCAAGTTTTATGATATAATTCTCTAAAACTCTAAACCTGAAAAGATCCTAAATGTGTAATCTTGTAATAACTCAAGATTAAGTAAGGTTTAAGGTTGGTGCCTTATATCTATAGTCACTGATAGCTTCACCAAATGAAAATTTGGATGCCATTAAATTCAAAACTGTGTTTAGTCTTAAAATTTCATATTTGAAAAATAAAATCCTTCAATAGAAACAAATTTGATATTTAGTAATAGATTTCTTCAACAGATAACAAAGAATATTCATATTTTCTCAGATCTTTGATGAAGCTCCGAAATTGTGAATATCATCGATCAAAAGTTCAGGCAACGATGTTTGTATTCAAAAATAGAGTCCACCAATATTCTTCAAAAAGGTATCATATTTCATCTTCTTTGACCATGGGTACATCAGTCTCGGTGGAACAAGCTCAGAAATCATAGAATTCAATCTAAAGCTTTAATCATTGTCCTATTAAAACAACAATTTTACTTCATTTGGGATTTGGTTTCTTCTTCTTGTAATGAAAATTAGTTCAATTTATCCCTATAGTTCATGGGTCATGTAAGATAAATTTTCATACACGTCTTTCATTTGTATCATAGGAGGTTGGTATTTATCTTATACTAAGAGTAAGATAATTCTCATATGAGATCCTGAATTTATTTCAAGCTAAATTTCTGAAGCGGATGTTTGGAAAAAATTATCATATACACATCACCTAACAATTAGCATAAGTTTTTGCTTCAAATATATCTTATTTTTTCACTTCATTTAAATAATGTAAAACAATTTAGGAGATTTAAAAATAAAAAATTAAATACAATATAAAACTAAAATAAATTAACATAGTAGATTAAAAATTAAAAGTGGTTAAATTGTTAAAATAATTCTAGATTAAAAGTTAAAAACAAACCACATAAAATAATAAACTGGTTAATTAATTGAAAAAATAAATAAAAGTTAAAAATTAAAAAATAATTATAATTTATTATTACAAAATATTAAATAATTTAAAGAAAATAATTTACGTTCTAAAATTAATTTATTTATTTAATAGATAAAAATTAAATACACGAAACATATAAATATATAATAATCAATTAATTGATAAAACAAACAATCAATAAATAATAGAAACATTAATAAATAAATAAAATAATGATCAATTTAATGTGTTAACGATAAAACCAATATTTTATGAATAATTTCACTAGTTAATTAAATGTACAATAAACTAACCTAAAAACATAATTATCCAAATTGATTTTAAATCAAGAATTAAAAACATAACTTGGAAACAATATAGATGTGGAAAAATATATCAATTTAAGGCCACATAAAATTCTCCCACGCTTAATAATTTATTATCCTTAAATAATCTTTAGTTACAATCAATGGTAGGAAATAAATCTCAAAATGGAAAAGTTGAAATGCCATTAAGAATTGATTTTTATAGTGATTTCCCCACATGGACTCTCTAATGGTGTCACATTAGAAAATAGTTAGTAGTTCAAAATTAAAGACCCCTCCCCGATACTTAAAAACCTATAATTCCCCATTTATGAAATCAAGGAGGATGGAAAATTATGAAATTTTACGTTCAAAAATATTTGAAATTTAGCAGTGAAAGATTTATGTTTAGGGTCACATTGAAGTTCAAAAATTATTTTTCCATAAAAAAAAGAAATCTCAACATGATCATGAATTATGTTGGTAACAATAAAGAATTTTATAATAGAACATAATATATATATATATATAAATGATTTATTCTTTCACATTTTTATTTCAAAAATGATTTTTAAGTGAGGAGATAAAATTTTATGCACATGCAATTTTTCAGTACACAGATCAGTTTTCATAAGGAGAAATGATCAATAGATTGAAAAAAAATAGAATGCAGTTAAAAACAATAGAAATTAATTTACAACAAGTAGAAACTCAAACTAGAAGTAAAAATAAACAGTTGGGTAGGCATTAAAAATTAAATTATTAAAATAAATACTCCCCTGGTATGAAGAAGATTTTCACATTCTTACATAAACAAAATACTTACTTATTTTATTTATGTTCAATAAATCTAGAAACCAAGATGCAGTTCCTATAATATTTTAAATATAGAACATAATTAACCTGAATTAAAAGTTCAAGAAATATTGTATCTAGATATGAAAGGAAGGAAGCTTAAAGCATGTTTCTCAAGATTGCAACTCTTATGGTAGTGAAAATAAGTCAATAATCATTTTTTGAGAATCACATAAATGGATCATTAGAAATAGAGACTATGAAATAATAGATCTAAAATAAAATAAAGTCAGATACATTCATTTTAAAAGAAAAGCTAAGAAAAAAATAAAAAATTCATGGGTTTCCTCCCATGCAGTGCTAGGTTTTAAGTCCCCAGTCGAACTTCCTCTTTAAAATATCTAATAATGATCATTTAGAGAAAAGGTTTCCTTAAGAAATTAAACTTAATTATTATTTAAATAGACTTCATTAAACTCATCCAACACCTTAAGAACACCAACATAAATCAAATATTTTATATGTTCCATTAAAAATTGAGAATTAAGGTTACTTTCCACCATTTTTTCAATGTCCAGATTTTGAAAATTAGTGCCAAAAATTGAAGGCAAGACCCTAGAAATTTTTTCAAATTAAACCTGTAGTTTTATCAAGTTTTTTCCTGAAATTTTGGATTCAAACCATTAAAGAACGGGTGTAAAACCAACTGTAACTTGCTCGTGAAAATATAAAATTTTGTGAAAAACATATTTTGAAAATTTCAACAGAGAATTCATCAACATAAAGGTTTGAAATTATGCAAAAATAAATAAATTTTTTATAGTCTATAAAAGACTCAAAAGAAGTGAATTTCTCAAAAATATGTGGGCAATCAACAAGCATAGGTTCAACAATAGTAGGATTGATACTTTTCATAAAAAATACGTGTTTAACTTGACAAACATCAAGCTTTTAAATTAGAATAAATCCAAAAAAATTCCAATTTTATATACTTTTGAACTCTAAAACTCAGATGAAACACAATCATACTCAGTATCACAAATTTTTTTAAAAAAACTAGTGATTATGACTCCAAACATGGTTCTAAGGAAGGAATTCCTTCATCAAAGGATAACTAAAAAGGTGGAACAAGTGTCTAAGTAAAAATTTAAATGGTCTGGGGAATTCTAAAGTCTGTAACCTTAAGAGGGAAATAACCATACTTAGATTTAACCTAGATTCTAAATAACTCATTCTTAGAAACATATATCAAATTAAAATTAACCTCATGTTTGGTCTTTTCAAAAACCATAATATTCTCCACATCATCTATAAATTGGAGGGTAATTTTACCTTTGAACTCCTCAATGACCAAAGCTCCTGTAACAAGTAATGTTTCACCTAATATGATTGGAACCTTTTCATATTACTCCTTTTCAATAATAATAAAATTTATGGGAAAATTAAGATTCTCTATGCTAACTAATAAGTCATCCACCCTTCTACAAGAATGAGGTAGTGACCGGTCAACAAGTTTAAGGTATATAGATGTTGGTTATAAATCCCTAAGACCCTATTTTTGAACGATAATTAAGAAATAAAATTACTACTTGATCCAAAATCACATAAACAGGTCATTTTCCCACTTCCTCTTATTCAATATTGAATAAAAAATGGACACGGTCGTTTCACTTTGGAGGAAACTTCATCAAAAGAATAGAACTACATTCTTCAGTGAGATTGATGGTATCCAATTTCTTTCAATCAATTTTATTAGCCAAAAACCTCTTGGTAAATTTTATATATGATTTAATTTTATCTGGGGCTCACAAAAAAGTCATGTTTATGTTGAATGACCTGATAATTTTCAATAATCTCAAGTAATCAGGTTCGTTACTATTTTTAAATCTTTCTAGAAATGGGATGGGAGGGGAATAATGTATAAAAACTTTTTGATTACACTCCTCATCCTTGAATATCAGCTTTTTCTTTCCCTCCTTAATCAAATCCCACTAATTATTCATTCGTTCTTTGACCTTTTCACCTAATGATTCGTCATTTTTTTACCCTGGATAATGCTGTCCAGATTTCCATATATAGAGTTTCTAGGAATCCCAACTTCAAATTCATCTTATTAATTAGTTTCAACCTTTATTGGTTCTTCCCTAACTTTTACTAGGTTATGAAGTCCTAATCTGGTTGTCACATACATCACATTTTCCCTCATATTATTCTTAGTTGTACTATGAAACATCCCTTTTTCTCTTGCACTAAAATCCTTATCCATTTGAACCAATAGAACGTACAAAATTATTGATGTTATACTGTTGTGAATCTACCTTATATATCAATTTCCTAACCATTCTATCTAATTTAAAATTAGAATTTTAAGGTCCTTTTTTATTTTGAAATTGGTTTCTGTGCGGATTAGGGAAATGAGGAGAAACAATAGGCTTCAACACACCTTACTCTTTCCAAGAAATATTGAGGTGATTTTTATAACCAGGGTTATACTTGTTAAAAAAAGTATCACTAACCCCTTAAATCCTATCACTAAAATTTACAAACTAAGCACTCTCCTCATGTTGGACAGGGATGTAAATTTTGGGGAAACATCAATGAGAATGAAAAAATATCCCACAATGAAATCATTACTTCCTAATAAATCTATCATCGACAATATCCACTTGATTATATGTTTTATCTTGATGAATAACTCTCTTCCTTGAGCCTTTGTGCTGATATTTTTTGATAGTTTGTGAAATAATTGATTGAGATCATCATTTTTCATGTCTATAAAATCACCACCACAAGACTAATCGACAATATTTTGATTATATAGAGTGGGAATTCTATAGAAAGTATTCATCAATAGATGGGAATATAGTTGATGGTAAGGAAATTGGATAATATATTCTCCAAATAGGTCCCAAGTCTCATAGAAAATATCATCATCATCTTGAACAAAATCAGTAATTTTATACCTCACTTTGGTAGTGGTGTTTCTCGAATAAAACATCCCAATAAACGAAATAAATATATAGTCCCAAGTATCAAATAATTCCTTATCTATATTCTAGAACCACCTTAGAGACTTAATTTTAAAGTAAAATGGGAATAATATCAACCTAATATCCTCCTCATTCATCCCATGCATAGGTAAAAGTAATACCATACCATAAAAATCTCTAATAAAATCAAGGGAATCCTCATTGGGTTTACCACTAATAGAAAGTAATATAGAGAGGTAATATTGTTTCATCTCATAATTTTTAGACCAAGGGGATAATCATATACAATATAGATTGTTTAAAATAGTTGATAGATGGAAATACCTAATCCTGGGCCTCTCAACATTTTCATTTATAGTTTAAGGTGCAACAGAATTTTTATTATGCATAGCATCTCTCTAAATTTCTATATTTTTATTTTAATTTAAATTTTCCATTTCATTATTTTCCTTCTTTTTCTTAAGTGTATAAAATAATTTCTTTATTTTAATAATTAATTGTTGAATTTCAGTATAATAATTTTTCCCTCTATGTATACAATTTAAAGTTAAAAAATTTCAAATACATCACTCTCCTAAAAAAGAAACAAGATTATTTTTTGGATATTTTTTTAAAATGTTTTATAATTAGTTTAAATGATTTTTTTGTTTTTTTTTTTCTTGATTGGGTCATATGTGAATTTCCCGACAACGACTCCAAAATGTTACAACATGATCGTTGAGAACATCACAAATTTCATTATTTATAAAACCTAAAAACTACTATTTTATTGGAAAGTGGGAGTATCAATCCATAGGTAAGAATTAGTTGTGTGGCCAAAAAAATAAAAACAAAAAAAAATAATTAAAAAATAGTGGATGATGTGAAATTGATGGAGAACATGAAACAATAAGAAGAGTGATAAGAAAAATATGAGATTAGGGAATTGGGATGTAGTGAATTAATTAAAGTAATTATCTACTCTAACTATAATCTATAATTTCTATGCTAGTTTTTTAGATAATATGTGTTGAGCACCTAACTATTGTTAATTGTTTAGCACATTCTAAAAAACTCTACTTAGTAAATATTTGTTGATAAAAAAAGAGGATATGATTAGTTATTTAACGGAGAAGAGTATCATCAACTTTTACCTATTTTCGGTACTTTGCTTGATGAAAAAAAGAAATTTATCCAAAACCATCACCCATCAATACGTACAGTACTGTAAAACTAAGTCTCGTTTAGAATGAAAATGAAAACACTAAATGAAAATTAAGCTGACATAAATATGAAAATTAAAGAAGAATAAAAGAAGAATTTCAATGCATTGCAATATGATAACCCTAAAAATGATTATCTTCTCATGATCGGATCAACAACTTCAAATATTTTCACAAAATACATTGTTTTAGTAGAAGAATTAGAGAATAAATAAATAAAGGAACAAATATTCTCTTCCGAAGTTGATTTCCACTTTATATTAATCTTTTCTAGTTCAACATCATTTTTCTACTCCCCTTCTTGTATGTCTCTTCTTTACAGCCTCTCAAAATAAAAAATTGTCTCCCCATTATTGTTAATGCTAAAAAAAATTATTTATTTTTATTATTTTTTCTACCATCTTAAAAATCGCACATAACTTTCTGTCAGGTAGGAGATTCTAATAGGCTTGTAACATTTTTCTATCTGAAGAGTGATTGAACAAAGATACCCCCTTCAACAAAAAATTCCTGAGGATGTGAATCCATCTTATAATTTATCTCAAATATTTCATAATTTTTCCAGTCTCTCATTACTATGAAAACCCATACATAATCACCGATGTACAAACCTCTTCCCATTTTTATTTAATCTTTAACTCACACACATTGATGCCTTCAATCGTATTCCATCACTCCTCGAGTTCCAAAAACCAAAAAATAAAATATCATTGGGGACCTATAAAAAAATTTATTTGGACCTTGAATCGATCTCAACACTTAACAACTCCACCTTCAAGCATCTTCAAAAAATTGGTATCTCATAATCCTCACTCATCTTGGGCAAAGAGGACTTCATTATCAAGCTGCAACAGCTAACCGTGAAGCTCCATCAATTCAAATCATCTTAACAAGCCTCTAACTTCAATTCCTCAAGATGTAAAGTTTCTAGTTCTTATTCAACTATTCAACATAATTAGAAACAAAATTTTAGTTGAAGAAAACAAATCGGCCATCGACAACGAATATTTAATGGGGAATTTCTATGAGAACATGGTGTGCATATGGATTTGATTCCTTGATTGTAGAAGTGGGAAACTCAAAACCCCATATCCATCTTCATTAATGAGACTGAACATAAACAAAATAAGTTATTAACATCTCAACTATGTCTTTGATCTTATATCAACTTCAAAATACATCGACTTCATTTTGGTTGATGATGGAATCACAAATTCAGTGGGGGAAGACTAGCCTTCATCTTCAAAAATGAATACTTATTTAACAAACTCCAACGATATGCAATTGATAGTCAGTCCACCATGATTCATCTCACCTTTCTCAAAACTCGATCTTCAGTCACTAACATTTTCACCAGATACAGATATGGATATTCTTAAATTCAAAACCGTGGGTAATATTTAACCCTAATCTTTGACATTAGTAAGCATTTATAAAAAATGGATTCATTATTCATCAATGGTCATATTCAATAAACAACAATGAAGATTCAAATTTTCTGGGATTTTCGGCAAAGCCTAGACCATGTGAAGTTGTGGCTTCCAAATGATCTCATCGATCAAAAGTATAGGTGATGATGTTAGTCATAAATAATGGATCATACCAATCTTATTTGAAAAGGGATTGAATTTCATATTCTTCATACTTGGGTACGTCTGGCTTGGTGGCGTAAGCTCAGAAATCATAGGCTTCAATTGGAAGCTTCAATCATTGTCTCCTTCAAATGAAAAGCTCGCTGTATTTGGGATTGGGTTTTTTCTTCTAGTGGTTCTTCTTGGTTCAGTTTAATCCTATGGGTCATGGGTCGCATAAAATAAATTATCTTACAAAACATTACCATATATTATGATGAGGTTGGTATTTATCTTATACTAAGACTAAGATAATTATCATATAGGTTCCTGAATTTCTCTTATGTACAAGCTAAATTTCTCTAGTCGGTGAACCACAACTACCTCATGTGGAGGCTGGCAAAACATTTCTTGAAAATTATGGAGATATCATACACTAATGCTTTGAAAATATATTATTCCCTACACTGTAGTTAAATAAATTAAAAAAATTAATTATATTTAGAAAAAATTAAATAAATACAATATAAAACTAAAAAAAATTAATATAGTAGCTTAAACATTGAAAACTGTTAAATTCTTAAAATAGTTCAATATTAAAAGTCAAAAATAATTCATAAAAAATAATAAACTGATTAAATAATCAAAAAAATAAATAAATGGTAAAAATTAAAAAATAATTATAACTTATTGTTACTAAATATTAAATAATTTAAAGAAAATAATTTAAATTCTAAACATAATTAAATTAATTAATAGATTAATTCCAAAAAACAAAAACGAGATAAAAATTAAATACCTAGAACATGTAAATATATAATAATCAAATAATTGATAAATTAAACAACAAATAAACAGTCTATAAATAAAACAAACACTAATAAATAAATATAATGAACAATTTAATGTTTTAATGATAAAACGAACATTTTTATTAATAATTTAATTAGTTAACTAAATCTACAATAAACTAACCTAAAAACATAATTAGAAAATTAATGTTAAATCCAGCATTAAAAACATAATTTTATAACAAAAAATATGAGTTAAAAAGTATTAATTTAATTATAGATAAATATATATCATATGGTGGGAATAAATAATCTAAATAATTTCATAATTAGATGAAACTGTGTGAGTGCTATATCCATGAAAATAATAAAAAAATGGATATCAATAATGTTGATCTTGTGCTGATAGAATGGATAATGTCAGACATAAAAAACATTTTTTCAAGGCCATGTTCCAATACGTTTACTTTTTTTGAGACTGCAATCAATACATCTTACTGAATTGGGTAGGCATACACCAAATACCCAAATTGTTTTGTCTCGTGAAACTTGTTGATGGATCAAGGGGCTATATAATTTCAAACCCCACCCATAATTTGATTAAGTCTAATGAATTTACCATAAGACTCAACAAGACCTTTAATACCATTCCCTATGGATCCTTTGGATGAATAAAAATATGGTTATCCATATAATAAAAAATATGGAATTTCAATACATAATCAACACACTTTAGCAGTAAATAATCATCAAGGATGTCAATACTTTTCTCCATGTCAATAAAAGGGATAACATGATCATAACCCATTTGAAGGAATAATCTAGATGGTTACAAAAATACATAGTAAAAAATTCAAATAATAATCCTTATTGGAATAATAACATAGTAAATATCAATACTTTTCCCCATGTTAATAAAATAACATTCTTTCTAGGTGAACATTATCCAATATTAATTATGTAAAATGTAATAGTCAAAATATATATTTTAATGAGTATATAAGCTAATTCAATAATATAATAAAATTCTCATAATACAACTAGAGAAATAAGTTGGATGGTTTCAAAAGGAAATAACCTCAATGAAACAAAGGAAATATAGAAGTGTGTTGAAATAAATGAAAAACACCATCACAAAAGAATACTTTGGCTGGTATCACAAAAGAAGGGATCAAAATTTGAATTGTTTTATATCATGAGTTCAATAACTTAAATGATAAATATATATTATAGGATAAATCATGAAATATGAACTCCATTTGGGTAAATCCTTTTGAAAATTATAAGTGAAATTTAAGTGAAAACTTGAAATATCATTTATAAAACATTTTTAACATTGACTTAGATTAAAAATTTGTATGTCTCATTAAAATGTAACTTTTGAAAATTTGCTGTGAAATCTATTGAAAAATTTTACTCTTAAAAAGAATATCCAATAATGGATCCTTGAAAAGATATAAATTTTAACTTGTAGAAATGAGAAGTGGAATACAAACCACGTGAAAGTGAAAGGAAAAAATTCCTTTTATTATTTTCAAAAACCCCTATAATTTAAAATCACATTCTAAGAAGAGAAAAAAAATCATTTGTATTAAAAATTAACTTTCCTAAATAAGATTATAAAATACCATACAATAAAATGTTAGGGTGAGAAAAACAAGGCACAAAAGAAAAAATTCATGATAAAACATTGTAACTCAAAGAAATGAGATTTTAGTTATCAATAACACTCATGGGAAACATACTCTATGGAGAAAGAAACATTTGTAAGGGATTTTATGTGGTAAAAATGTATAAAATGATATAATACCACCTAATAAAAATAAATGGTATAATTTACCCAATGTATATGAAATAATTTCCAGTGAATGATCATAACTCAATGAACAAAAATTTATTTACCAAAAACTCTAACGACTGGGGTAACACATGACTCAAAAGGAATTTGAATAAAAAAACATGATTTATATTTTTTTATCCCATGAATAAAAATTAAAATATATATATATAACAGTCATGGGATGGTAAATAAATAGAACACAATACCATTGAAATGTGGTAAAAAACATATAACTTGTCTCAAATAATCATAATTAAAATGAAGAAAACTCTTATGGATTCAGTAATACTTTATCCAAAATCACTTGAAAGAGTGGTCTTGTAATTGAAATTCAAATACCATTATTAAAAGATAATTCATGATATTATATCTCAAATAGGTACTATTTACACCACATAAGTGAAATTTGGTATATAATACCAAACAAGTCTCAAAGAGAGGAATTTGAAATGAAAACCCTTACCTTCTTCCCTTTCTTAGTTGATGACACTCTATCCTACTATAATAAAAAAATATCTACATAAATAATCTATTTAATAACCTTATTCATATATTACACCCCTCAATTATAATTATTTTTTATGGTTATATTAGTTAGTTATAGCTTATTTCCTTCATTAGGTGTTAATAAGTTTCACCGTTTGCGCACGTTTTATAATATTGATATCATTTCCCACTATTTGATACCATGTTCATAATTAATATATAATTTAAGATGCTTTAATTTATAAATTTTATTGATTTATAAAACTCTGATATCATTCTATAAGTGTTTTAGTTATGTTGTATGAAAATGGAATCGATGTTGGCCTATTTTGGTGATTTCAGCGAATGAATATGATACTTTAATAATAAGTTAATTACTAAACATAATATCCCCAAAACCATATAAAAATCATGGTTTTCATATTTTATTATAAAAATTTTATTATTCATGTTCCCATATTCATCCAAGAGAGAGTTTTGCAGCATAGTTCATGTAGGTGGTTAAATTGACCCAAACTTAAACACACTTTAACTCGTTGGGTGAGTATGGTTTAGGAGGTGTTTCTTTTTAAAAATATCCTTATAATAGAATCTTAATGATTTTTTTTATATTTTTATGATTTTGAACCATATTTTAAGATGTTTTGATAAAGAACAACAATATATGTGGAAAAATAAAATGGTTCTTTTTGGAGATAGCAGTCTTCACACACGCATGATTGACATTCCCTTGTTTTTAAGTGGATGGAAATCAAGAAATAATGGTAATAACATTAACATAAAAAACATATCATTATAATAGTTATACTGAATTCATTATACTATTATAGTGATAAGATATTTTTAAGATTAATATTATGATGAAAAACTTAAGAATGAGATTTTTGCTACAGTACCCACCTGCTACAGTACCACATAGTACCCGCCGCTGCTATAGTGCCTTGTTGCCGCTATTGTACCTGCTGCTGCTACAGTGCTCGTCGTTGCTACAATCCTGCCACTGCTACAGTACGCTACAGTACTACTACAGTGAATGCACCCAATGGGTTTTGAAGGGCTTAGGATAACTTTGTGTGACCTGGGTATTTAGGAGGTGTTATTGGGTTATATTAGGAAAAAATGGCATATTTTCATGGATTATTTTTAAGGTAAGGTGAGTATTGAATTTGTAGAAGAGTTACACTTCTATAAGTGAAGGGAAGGGTAGTTTTGTGACCATGATTAACATTTTCAATAACGTGATGTTACTATTCTATGTTTAATGGATCCAAAATGAAAAAAATGTTAATTGAGTGTGGGTTGAAACTCACCTCAACCACTCATTTTGGAGACAACTTTCAGAGTTTTATGGCTTTTATTTTTACTTTTATCCTTTTACACAAATTTACTTTTACCACAGTAATTAATTTTTAAACTTGGTGATTAATTTTATTGAAAAACATTAATATTGACCCCTTTACTTAATTCAGACCTTCTAATTTCAAATTAGGAAATAATTTTTCGAAATAAAAGCTTCTAAGGGTTTAAAATGATAATTTAAATATTAATGTACATAATTCATAAAAAGCGGTTTTTAAAAAAAGTGTTTTTTAAGAATAAATTTTATGTGTAAAAAATAGTTATTAAAATTATAAATCCCCATGAAATATTTGTTTTATTTTAAATAAAATTAAATTTTTGAGGCTTTCATGGAAATTAAAAATTTAATCTCATCTTGAGTATACTTTATTTAAATAAACAACCAAAAATAGTTTTTATTAAAGTAACATTTTTCTTTGGTTCTAAAAATGTTTGACATGGGTTTTATAAATTCAAATAATATTTTAAAATGAATAATTTTATTACATAAATGCTTATTTTATTACTTAAGAGGTTTTATAAACTTCTAGGATACGCTTACATAGTGATAAAATCATAGAAATTATAATTTTTGAAAAACCCATATTTTTGGACAAAAAAATCAATCTTTTTGGAAAAAAACTATAATTTCATCTTATGATAGTATTATTCTTATAAATCCAGAAATTATATTTATATTTTCAAATTAAAATTATAAAATTTATAAATTAACTTTTTGAATAAAATCATAAAATATAATGAAAAACTCTTTTTATTAGAAAATGAAATTTTCAAATATTAACCGTTATTATTATTATTTAATGTCATTTATAAACTAAATTAGTGTTAAAATATTATTGATATCAAATATAATTTATCATCATTAATCACATATTTCTTGAAATATAAATGTATATCTAATAGAACGGAAATTTTTAGAAAAATACTTTTCTAAATAATACATGATCTTATTAGTCATTTTAGGTAAACTAATTGAATTTAATTCATATTAAAAGTAGCATTTATTTTCTTTATACATATATTTCATAAATCATTTAATCTTATTCATTCATTTTAATTCTATATCTAGGTTTTAATGTTCATAATTTAATATGATTATTTTATCAAAATATATCGTAGTTTCATTTTGGTTCAGTGTTTCTTGTGGAGAAAGTTATCGAATACATTGACTTATTTAAAGGTAATACGATATTAAAATCATGAGGTGTTAAATTATACCCCCACCCCCCACCACATAAAATAAATTTCAACCTCACAATTTTAATTATTACTCATTGAAGAAAGGAGATGAGGTTGTCTTAACATATTCATCATTCATGTTATAACCTCAAATATGGATTCTACCATACTCTCTTAGGATACATCACGTTACTTATCCTTCATCAAACAACCTTATCCATTCATAAAATCATATACCAAAGTATGTATATACCCTAATCATATATTCTCCAGGAGATACCTTTCCCAAAACCATGTGAATCTCCAAGTCAATAAACCACAGTGAAATTATATATTCCTAAAAAAATTAACTCTATCATTAACCATCAAATGATATTATCCAATATTTTATAAGGTCACACACAAGTCAATATATATCATAATCCCAGAAATGTTATAAACTTCACCAAAAATATCATGGATTGCTTTTATTTTAAATGAATAATCAATTTCAAGGCTATTAATACTATTTAACACACTTATCTCAAAATCAATCAACCCTTTATTGTATAAACATCATTTGTATATTAAACTTAATTGTTATCCATATCTCAAACATGTATTCTTCAATAATTATCTCAAAAAATACAACCTTTTTGTAAAATTGTTTCTCAGGGTTATTGATACCATTTAATATATGATTTCAATCCATTAATACAAAACTACTGAAGAATTATCCTTGTATATTTCACATAATCATCATAACTTTTAGAATATACTAGAATATCATTGATAAATATTACTCACCAATGAAAAATTCTAATATTTTCATGAAAATTTCAATCTCACTACCTAAGGTAAGACTAGGAAACTCACATTTTCCATCATAATAGGCATATAATAAAATTATTAACCATTTACATATTTTACCTTATTAGATTATATGACATAACGGTTTCTAGATACATACCTTTATCTTCTTCATCTTCATGATCATATTTCAACCAAATACTAAAACCTAAATGGTTATGATAATATCCAAAATAAAAATATATATGAACATTTATTCCCCTATATAACCTTTTTTTAACATATGATACTTTCAAATCAACCTATGGTCCTCATTGTTAAATACTTGGATATCCATAGTTATTTTACTCTTATGTTATCCAACCTAATTAGTTAACATCATACTCAAATACTTCATAATGGTTAATTAGATAAAATGTGAATAAATTATATAATATCCCCCAAAAGTTTCAAACTAGGAGTGTGGTTAAAATCTTTTTTTTTGTACAAGTTGGGGATTGAGTTAATACTAAATCCATAATTTTTAGGTTTATTACCCCTAGGTACATCTATGTTATATCCTTCATCCACTTATAGTATCTAGACAAGGATGTAATTTCTATAATATCTACACAGACGTTACTTTACCAAAATTTCATGATGTTATCCTACACTTAGACTTACCCATTAAACTTATCCTTAGGGATTTATCTAATTTTATCTTATCATAATCCCCAAATAAAATTTTCAATATTACCTTAACATTAAATCACATACTATCCCAAATGGTTATCTATACCTTTGAAATTATGATCAACTTTAACTTGTTAATCCTTAAATTATCCTTAATAAAAATCCTAATATCCAAAGTTATCTAAACCCTACTATGATACTAACTTTGATTCCTCATACCCATACTCCTAGATTTTATGCCATAAACACATACTTTACAAACTATATTTGATACCAACTATGAATTCCCTCACATAATTATCCCATAATTACATGACTTAAATAAAATATTACATTACATACATTCTAAAGTCCTTTTAGGTTTAGAGATTCATAGAATTATAAAAAACATAAACTAGAAAACCCCATGTCTTTTTAAACTAATACATATTTTTTTCTGCTGTATAAGATATTACTTAATCAATAAATGATCTTCAATATCTACCCCAAATTATTTAACACGTTTCATCCTTCTAAACAGGTCACATGTACTACCTTTTCTTCATAACCTGGGGATTGGAAACATAAGGAAGGCGTGATCTCAAATGCTTAGTAAGGGAAACATATAATTGAAGCTATAAAAAACATAATCATGTTATACATAATATTATAGGAATAAATAATCTAAATAATTCCATAATCAACTGAAACTATTAAAAGAAAACATAGATATAAATAATACTAATCGCATGCTGATGGAATGCATAATGTTAGACATCAAAAACAAGATTTAAAGTCATTGTTCCAAGATATTTACTTATCGTTGAGGCCACATTCAAGACATCTTTTTGGATTGGGAATTCATACACCAAACACCCAAACATGTTTGTCTCATTAGACATGTTGATGCATCAAGGGGATATATAATTCTAGGCCCCACTCTTTGGTTCATTAAGTCTAATGTGTTCACTATAAAAGTCAATAATACATGTCATTCCATTCCCTAAGGAAAATTTGGATAAATAAAAACATGGATAACTGTATAATGAAAAATATGGAATTTCAATACATAATTAACCTCCTTTAGTAATCAATAATCATTAAGGATGTAAATACTTTTCATCATATCAACAAAAAGGATAACATGATCATAACTCATCCAGAGAAAGAAGGTGGATGGCTAACCAACACATAGTCAAATTGCCAATAATCATCCATATTTAAATAATAACATATAGAATGAAAATAATTTTCCACATATAAATAAAAAAACATTCTTTCTAGGTTAACATCATCCAATATGAATTATGTAAAATATGATGTTCACACTGTATTGACCAATGAGTATAAGGATAATTTAATAATGTAATAAAATGATCAGAAGCCATCTAGAGAAAGAAGGTGGATGTATTCAAAAGTACATAACCCTAGTGCAACTAAGGAAACATATAATTGCATTGACATAAATTAAAAACACCCTCACAAAATAATTCTTCGAACGGTGCCACAAAAGAAGGGATAAAGAATTTAATTGTTTTATTTCATGAGTTAAATCCCCCAAATGATAAATATATGTATTAGAGGATAAATCATGAAAGATAAACCCCATTAGGGTAAACCATTTTGAAATTTATAAGGGAAATAAAAGGGAAAACTTAAAATATATTTTAGAAAATATTTCTAGCATTAACGTAAAATACAAATTTGCATATCACTTTCAATGTTAACTTTTGAAAAGGTGACATGAAAGACTTTGAAAACATTTACTATTAAAAATATTATCCAATAATGTATCCTTTAAAATAAATAAATTTTATCTTGGGAAAATGAGGAGAGGAAGACAAAACATGCGAAAGTGAAAGGAAAACCCCTTTTTATCTTTTTGAAAAAACCTTTCTTTAAAACTCATAATGTAAAAAGGGTAACGAAAACTTCATTTGTATTAAAACTAATTTTAACAAATAGGATTATAAAATATCATATAATAAAATTTTATGGTGGGAGAACCCAAGCATAGAAAATCAAAGTTCAAGATGAAAATTACTCAAAGAAAGGAAATTTAAGTTATCAATAACCATTGTGGGCAACATACTCCTTGAAGAAGGAAACATATGAAAAAGAGTTTATGTGGTAAAAAGGTATATAATGAGATAATACCACATAATACAATAAAAGGGAATACTTTTCCCAAATTATATGAAATAAGTTAAAGTGATTGATCATAACTTAGAGAATGAAAATTGAGTTACCAAAAGCACTTATGATTGGGGTGACACTTGTATATTTTAGTGATGACATTTTTTGTTTATGATGTCTACCGTTGTTTATAGTATATTCTTATCTTCTATTGTTGACTCTGATCCTATCAGTGTGGATGTCCCATTGTAAGGATGGTACATTCCTTTTAACCTATGGAAAAATCATTCCCAAGCGATAATTGGTTATGCCCGGTGCTTGTTTCCAGCCCATAGCGACCAAGAACGTGCTTCGGACCATGTGGCGGGGTAGCTCGGGTGACGGGTTAGGTCAACCTGGGTTAGTTCATTACAATTAACCCAAAATTGATATTATCCACTAGTTTATAAGGTCACACACTAGTGAATATATATCTTAATCTAAAAAATGATATAAAATTCAATAAAAATATCATGTATCACTTTTTCATTAAATTAACAATCAATTCCAAGGCTATTGATACAATCTAACACACTTTTCTCAAAATTAATCCAACTTTTATTATCTTAACATCAAGAATATATTAAACCTAAGAGTTATCCAAGTCTCAACCATGTATTGTTCAATAGTCATCTCCAAAAATATAACCTTGAGATAAAATTATTTCTTAAGGTTATTGATACCAATTGATATATGATTTCAAACAATTAATGAAAAACTATAGAAGAATGACCCTTATATGTTTCATATAATCCTAAAAATAATTAAGAATATACCAGAATCTCATTGATAAATATCACTCACTAATTAGAATATCTAAGAGTTTTAGGAATATTTCATTCTCACTACCTTATGTAAGACTATCAAACACACCTTTTACATCATAAGATGTATATAGTAAAATTATTAACCATTTATGTATTCTCTCTTATTCAATTATAAGGAATAGTGGTTTCAAGATACATACCTTTCTCAGCTTTAATTTTGTGATCCCATTTCAACTAAATACCAAAACCAAAATGGTTAATATATTATCCAAAATGATAACATCAATCTGAATATGTTTCCCCTATGACACCTTTGTTTTTAACATATGATAATTTTGAATCATCCTATGACTCTACTTGTTAAATCCTTGGTAATCCATGGTCATTTTCTTATTAGGCTCCCTAACCTAATTAGTTAACATTATACTCAAAACCTTTATAATGGTTCATTAGATAAAATATGAATAAACCATAACATATCCCCCATGAGTGTCAAACTAGGTGTGCAGTTAGGCCTCTTTGTTGTGCACCAGGTAACAATCGAGTTAATACCCAATTTGTTCTTTTAAAAGGTATTACCCCTCAGTAAATTTGTGTCAAAGTCTGCATCCACTTATTATATCCAGACAGGTATGTAATTTCTATGAGATCCACACAATCACTGTTTTGCCCAAATTTCAAGATGTTATCCCATACATAGAATTATCTATTAGACTTATCCCTAGAGTTTTCACTAATGTCGTCTTATCCTAATCCCCAAATAAAATGTGTATTATTAGGTTAGAAATAAATCATTTACCATCCCAAATAGATATCTATACCTTTGAAATTATGATCAACCATAACTAATCAACCCAAAAATTATCCTTAACAAACATTATAATATCCAAAGTTATCTAAACTCTGATCTGATACCGGTGGTGATGTCCTGGACCTTCACTCCTGGATCAGGTGCCATAAACGCATACTTTACATACTGGATTTGATACCAACTATAAATTTCCTAACATAACTATCCCATAATTACACGACATAAATAAAATATTTCATTACATACATTCCCAAGACCTTTTAGGTTAAGATCTTCAAAGAATTAGGACAAAACATAAACTAGAAAATCTCATGTATTTCTCAACTAATGGATATTATATCCACCATATAAGAAATTATTTAATATATAAAGGGTCTTCGACATCTCCAAAAAAATCTTTCATACATGTTATATTTGTAAACATGTCACATATACTACTTTTCTTCCAAACATGGGGAATAAAAACATAATAAAGAGGTGATATCAAATTCCAAGTAAGAGAAACATATAATTGAAGCTGTCAAAAACATAATCACAATATATGACCACATTGTCATTAAGAACGTGACAAATTTAATTATTTATAAAACCTACAAACTACTATTTCATTGGAAATTATGAGTATTGATACATAGGGAGGACTTAGTTGTGTGACCAAACAAAGAAAAACAAACAAAAACAATCAACAAATAGTGGATGATGTGAATGTGATGGAGAATGTGAAGAAGTAGGAAGAGAGAAACAAAATATGAGATTAGGGAATCAAACTGTAGTACATTGATTAAAGTAATTAGCTGATCTAAATACAATCTATCATTTCTATACTAGTGTTGTAGAGAATGTGTGTTGAGAACCTAACTGTTGTAAAGTGTTTATCACAGTCCAACAAACTCTCCTTAGTAAATATTTATTAATAAAAACTGAAGATATGATTGGTTCTTTAATGGAGAAGAGTATCACCAACCTTTTCCAATTTTCGGTACTTTGGTTGATGAACAAAGGCAATGTATCCACTACCATCACTTCTCGGTACGCAGATTGGTGTAAAAATGATTCTCATTAAGAACAAAGATGAAAACTTTGAACAAAAATTACACCAACATAACGATGATAACAAGAGAAGAACAGAAGATGAATTTCAACGCATTACAATCCAATAAGATTAAAAATGATTAGCTACTCATGATCAGATCAAAAACATCAAATATTTTTCAAGAAAAACATTGTTGTAGTTGAAGAATGGAAGAAGAAAGAAATAACCGGAAAACATTTCTCCGTCGAAGTCGATTTCTCCTTCATCTCGAGCTTTGCCAATTCATCATCTTTGTTATGATCCCCTTCTGGTCTGCCTCTACTTTCCAGCCTCTCAAAATCCAAATGTGCCTCTCTCCCATCGTTTTTTAATGAAAGAAAAACATTTATTTATTATTATTATTTTCCCTGTCATCTGAAAAAGCTTGCAGAACTTTATGTCAGGTGGAAGCTTCTTATAGGATTGTATCATTTTTCTATCTGACGAGTGAGTGAAAAAAGGTACCCATTAAACAAAAAAAATCAAGTATGTGTATCCAACATAGTATGCACCTCTACTTTGGCATACTTTTTCCACTCTCCCATTACTATGAAAATCTAGACATAATCACCAATGTACAAACCTCTTCTCAGTTTTCTTGAATCTTAAATCACATGCATGGATGCCTTCAATCGGATCCTATCACTCCTATAGTGCCAAAAAACCACAAAATCCAATATCATTGACGCCCTATCGAAAATTTGGTTTGGAGCTTGAATCAATCATACCACTTAACATCTCCACCATAAAGAATCTTCCAACAATTAGCATAGTAGAATCCATACTCATCATAGTTGAGGAGAACTTCATTCTCAAGTGGAAACAACTAACCGCGAATGTGCATCAATTTAATTCATCTTGAAAAGCCTCAGACTATAATTCCTCAAGTTCCAAAGCATATTCTTATTCGTTGATCATTCAGCATCATTAGAAACCAAATCTCAGTCGAAGAAAACAGACGGGCCCTCAACAACAAAGCTTCAATGGGGAATTTCTCCAAGCACATAGCGTACATACACTACTGGAATTCTTGGTATTTGCGATGGCTTATTTGCGACGGGATCCCATCGCAAATAAGCTTTTGCGATGGGGCCCTGTCGCAAATAGATCATTGCAGAAAACGCTATCGCAAATACCATTATTTGCGACAGGCCCATCGCAAATAAGTCTCCGATTATATGTATTATATGTACATAAAATTTTTCACGATGGGCTCGTCACAAATAGTTTTTGCGACGGGCCCGCCGTCCCATCGAATATATATATATATATATATATATAACATTTGTGACGGGTAAGTAGTCTCATCACAAATATGTTTTTTAAAAATATTTAGTTAGACTATTTGCGACGGGGTCCCGTCGCAAAACATCCCGTCGCAAATAAGAAATTAATTTAAAAAAAATAAATTTAATAAAATTACGATTAATGAAAAAATAATATTACTATTATTAAAAAAAATAAAAAAAATATATAAATTCTCAATATTCACAAAAAAATAAAAAAATCATAAAATATTATTTTTATTTTTATTTTTATTTTTATTAGTAAATAAACAAACATTAAAAAATATAATACTAAAAAATAATATTTAATAAAATAGTATTATTATTATTAAAATAATAAAAAAATAAAAAATCTTAAAATTCTCAATATTCACAAAAAATATAAAAAAATATTAAAAATATTAAAAATTAAATTATGAAATATTTGCACCGATATAAAAGATAGAAAATGTAAATAATTCATATTACAATGTTAAATTCAAATGTTTTTAACATAAAAAAAATCACTGGGGGGTCATCTTCTGGAGGAGGTGGAGGAGCTGAAAGAGCTGGTGGAGGAAACTCCATCCCTAAACTACGAGTTAGACGGCGCATGTAAACCATATGCTCGTGATGTTGCTTCTGTCATCGATGCATCTCCTCCTCATGTTGTTGTTGCTGCTGCTGCTGTCATCGACGCATCTACTCCTCGTGATGCTGCTCCTGCTGTTGCTGTCGCTGACACATCTCTTCTTGCTGCTTCTACAAAGTCTCTATAAGCTCAGTCTGAGCTCACAACTGCTCCTGATACTGTGAGCCAGAAGATGATGTCTCTCCACGAGCTCCTCTCGAGCTGGATGCCGACATCACAGCAGTATCATAATAAGTACCTGGAGTCAAATGAGAGCTGATACCAACTACTCTACCCTTCTCAAAGCCATACCTAGTCGCCTGCATCCATGCCGCCTCATCGAAATGGTGCGCACTGGTCTGCTCAGTCGTCTCGTCCTGACCCTCAGCCTGTGCCTGAGAGGTCGCAGCCTCATATGACTCCTTCAATTCCAATTTAAAATTAAAATTGTGAAAATATTATATGCAGTTAATTGTCAAACTGAAAAAATAATACTAACCACAATCTGACGCTGGCGATCACCTCTAATCTCTCCAGTGGCTGGATCACTGTACATCCTCCAATAAATGTCGAACTCCGTAATATCAGGATGCTCGACTGCCTACAGAAATATAAAATAAACTGTTTATATTTAAAGTTATATAAAATATTAAAAAAATATACTTACCAGATGATCTCTATGCGAACTGAATGTACGGCTACCAGCTCGATGCGTCACCTCCTGTCTCCCCCGGTTCTGCCCTCTCACTAAAGATCTCCTCTAAAATCCACCATCCAACCAGTGTAAACATAATCCATCCCAAACGTGAGATGAAATGTACTCTAGTCGGTGGGCTCTACACGACTCATCAAATTCTGTCACTCCTTCTTTCTTAATGGTTGTCCTTCTCAAATTGTGCAAAAACTGACGGAAACGGTCACGCATAGAAACCTGTCATGCCGTGTGGATAGCATCGCGTATGCTATCATCGATAGGATACCATAAACCCTACAAATAATTTATAATATCAAGTTGTTAATAAAATAAATTTTAAAATAAATATTATTTATTTATGTATCATCCAATGATGGAACATGTCGCGTCGCATATCAATGGGAATCTGTTCCCATGTGATCCATGGCTGAGAAAAATAATTGTGCAATATAGCGCTCCCCTGTCCAATAGCTACATGCTCAAAACTGTGAAAAATGAATAAATAATCAAACAATTAGTATATATATAAATAAATTAATTAAATCTAACTAAAATATACAGGTTAGCATACCTCTGTGTGCATGGATTCGAAACCAAGACATGGACGTCGCTCGGGAATAGGGTCAGGAATCATCAGTCGTGCAAGACCGTGCCCTCTCCGTGTACCTCCTGAACCACCAGTAGGCTGAGGGTCAGATGATCCCACATCCCCATCATCCAAAGGTAGCCCAGCCTCCTCTAACTCACGAAACATATCTGATTCCATCTGAAACACAAAATGATTGTTGTTAGTAGATAGTTGAAAATAACTATTATATATAGATATATATTAGTTATGATTATAACCAGCATTTAACTGTGTCAATGTTCATCTTCATCCTCTTCTCCATAGCTGTCAATGTCAATGTCTTCATCTTCCTCCTCAACATCATCAATATCCATATGAGTTTCAGTTTCAGCATCTCTTATCATTTCAAATTCATTTGTAACATCATTAACATCTTCATCACAATCGATCCTTAATTGTGGGGTGTCATCATCGATATTCACGTCTCTTTGTGAATCAGATGGATTTTGAGCAGGCTCTTGAAAAATTTCAATTTCTTCCACTTCAGCGGAACCACATTCAGTTTGAGTAAACTGATTTTCCCGATATTTCATTTTTATTATGCTCCACCAATCGCTCAAGTCTCTTGAAGTAGCACATTACTTTGCATAATAAATTTGATGTGCCTGTTGAGACAGTAAAAATGGTTCATTTACTGCAAGAAGACTTTTATATTTAATATCGACGATTCCATGAGTCGGATGAACATGCAAGCCTCTCTCAGTATCCAACCACCGATATTTAAACATTGTTATGTAATTCTGTCCTAGATAACACAGCTCAATAATTTCATCCAAAGTGCCATAAAAATCAACTTCAGTTTCTCTGTGATGTGATCCTCTAAAGAAAACTCCACTGTTCATTGTTTTTTTTATTCTCCGTATGCATGTGTATGAAATCGAAAACCATTCAATACATATGCATTATAAGATTTAACCATTTTGGATGGTGGGTTACTCAATATACACAGTCGCTTATCAATTTTATCAACATATTGAGACACCTAAATTTTTTTTAAAACAATTATCAATATAATAAATAATAAACGGAATTGATATTAAACCATCAATAATTTATGTCACCAGTTTTTTAAACCATTGAGAGAGAAAAATTGTCTGCGTTCTTCAAGAGCAGCTGCTGTAATTTGTGAAAGTTGTTTCTTGATATGATTATCATATAACCTACAAATAAAATAAGTTTAAGTACTGTAACATAAATTATTGAATAAGTGATAAAAGCACTCACAGGAGAAATGATGTCATTTCTTCACAGTTGAGCAGAACGTATGTATGAGCTCTGTGATGTTCATCATCTGAAAGCCATCGTTCATGAACTCCACTGAAACCAAGATTTGGCTGATTAAAAACTATTAATTGATTATCCATTTAGTCATTAAAATTACCCTTATTTCATCCCAAGCGATTGTGATTTGAGGGATATTGAGATTCAAAATAATGAGAGCAGAAAAAACAAGCAATTTCCTCTTGCAAATAAGCTTCAGCAATTGAGCCTTCAACTGATGCTTTGTTACGTACTTTTTTCTTCAATTTCGACATGCATCTCTTGAATGGTACATCCATCGTAACTGTACTGGACCTCCACATTTAGCTTCATGTGGCAAATGTAATATCAGATGTTCCATTGAGTCAAAGAAAGTCGGCGGAAAGATTTTTTCCAGTTTACATATAATTACAGCAACATCTTCTTCCAGTTTGCTTAGCGCATCGTAGTCTGTTGTCGCTGCACAAATGTCTTGAAAAAAATATGATATGTCTGTTATCGAATCCCAAATTATAGAATTCAACAAACTTCTGAATCCAATCGGCATAAGTCTTTCCATTATAATATGAAAATCATGAGTTTTTAATCCAGTAATATAACCATTCTTAACACATCTGCCCAAATTGGAAGCATAACCATCTGGAAGTCTCAAATCTGCAATCCATTGATAAAATAATAAGCGACTCTCTTTGGACAATGTATAAGCTGCTTTTGGCTTCATTAACCTCTATGATCTGACATTTTCAAATAGTTCAAGTTCTGATCGCCTGTAAATTAGGGCAAGATCTAATCGTGCCTTTACAGTATCTTTGGTCTTACCTGGTATATCCAAAATTGTATGAAATAAATTATCAAAACAGTTCTTCTCAATATGCATAACATCCAACATGTGGTGGACCAACAAATCAGACCAATATGGAAGATCCCAAAAAATGCTCTGTTTTATCCAATTATGTTCTTTCCCAAAGCCATGAATTTTTTGTTGGTTTATTGTTGGTCCAAATGTGATGGGGGGTAATGAAAATACAACTGATTTTAACTCTGTACCTGAGATCATCTTTGGAGGTTCATCCCTTTCAATTGTACCTTTTCTGAAATGAGATTTGTTCCTCCGAAAAGGATGATCGGTTGGAAGAAATCTACGGTGACAATCAAAATAGCAAGGTTTTCTTCCATTGACGAGCATAAAGGCTTTGTTTTCTTTCATACAGTAAGGACATGATTTCAGACCATGTGTACTCCAACCAGATAACATGTCATATGCCGGACAGTCACTAATCATCCACATCAATGCAGCTTTTAATATGAAATTTTGTTTCGCAGCAACATCATATGTATTAGCATCATCACTCCAAAATGCATTTAACTCATCAATCAATGGTTTCAAATAAAGATCAATATTCTTTTTCAGATGTCCTGAGATTAATAGAGTCAAAAAGATATAAGACTCCTTCATCAACATCCATGGAGGCAAATTGTATGGAGTTATAAAGACAGGAGAACATGAATACTTACTACCATAATAACCAAACGGACGGAAATCGTCAGTAGAAAGACCCAATCACACGTTTCGGGCTTCTATAGCAAAAGACGGATGTAGACGGTCAAAATGTTTCCATGAATCACCATCAGATGGATGATTCAAGCTTTTATCAGTTGAAATATTGGTTTTGTGCCATGACATCATTGATGTTGTGTTCTGAGACATAAATAAACGCTGCAATCTGGGTGTAAGGGGGAAATATCTCAACTATTTTACTGGAATCGATCTAGACTTTCCTGGTTGAGCTTCTTTATACCTCGATTGTCCACATGTGGGACAACTATCCAATGACTCATTTTCTCCAAAATATAAGATGCAATCATTTGGACATGCATGAATCTTCTGATAATTAAGGCCCAGATTACGAATCAGTCTCTTGCTATCATAGTAATTTGCAGGCAACACATTTCTTTTAGGTAACAGTTTTTTAACCAAAGAAAATATCTGATCAAAACAGCAGTTTGACATTGCATTATCTGATTTAATAGCCATAAATTTTGCAATCGCTTCTAATTTGTTTATCTTGCAGCCAGGATATAATTCATCCTCAACTGACCTTAACAACTCATAAAATTCAGATGGTTCCAACTTAGGAGTTAAATCAATATCATCGTGAGTTTCAGTTTGTTGCACAGATGGACCTACAACATCATGTACTAAATTTTGAAACTGTGATGGATCTGGAATCAAGTTATTAGGATCTTCTCTGGAACTGCGTTCACCATGTTGATGCCAAAAAAACATAATCTGGTTGAAAACCAAACCGCAAGAGATGTCCCTCAACTTTGTCAAATGTGTCAAACGTTCTCAGAGCACATTTTTTACAAGGACACTTAATTGTGCCTTCTGAAACATATTCTGGTTTTGATGATGCAAATGCTAAGAAAGCTTCAACACCCTCAATATATACAGGATTTAAACCAAAACCATTTGGATTTCTGTGCTGATTTATCCAAGCGTGATCATCTAATAATGACTGATGTCGACTTCTTTATTCCATATTTTTCTACATAAAATATAAAATCATCATTGTTTTTGAATAATTTGAAATTATAAAAACACTATCTTAAAAAAGAAGATAAATAATTACAACTACTTAATAATTACCATTAATTAAGGGAGACACAATTTCCAGTGGATTGACGACTACTCTTTTGTCTGACGACTACTCTTTTGTCTGACGACTCATTTAATTGCATCTTTCTCACACTAATTATTGCTAATTATTGCTAATTATTCCTAATTATTGCTAATTATTACTAATTATATCTAATTATCTCTAATTATCCCTAATTATTCCTAATTATTCCTAATTATTCCTAATTATTCCTAATTATTGCTAATTATTCCTAATAATTCCTAATTATTACAAATTATTACTAATTATTACTAATTATTACTAATTATTACAATTTATTACTAATTATTACAATTTATTACTAATTATTACTAATTATTACAATTTATTACAATTTATTACTAATTTAGCAATACTTAGCAATACTTAGCAAAATGAAAACTGCTTGAATAATGAAAGGAAATTTGGTAATCATCGTTGTGGAGAGGATTACAAATTTTCCATTCATTATCCAAACAGTTTTTGTTTACTAATTATTACTAATAAAAAATTATATTATCAATTTTTATGAAAAAAAAAATATTAATATTATTAAAATAATAAAATATTTATAAAATATTTAAATTATCAATATTCGCAACAGACATTGCTCTATTCTTAACATGTTCAAATCTCAAAGGGTCATCAATTGTCAGGTCATGCACAATAAAAAGTTTGTATAAGCCATGTCCAATGTAAATTCTATAATTGTACTTGCATGGTTGATCACCTTGCAAGTAGTGTTGCAATAGGACGACCAAAGTAATGTCGTTCTCGTCTCTAAGAATCATCTCGCTCCCTTTACATAGATCATTCTTCCTTAAAAATTTGAGGGGATATCAGTATCTTTCCCTTAAAATTTTAAGGAAGAATAGTCTATGTAAAGGGTCATGTGAGATAATTCTTATAGATGAGAAGGGCATGACTTGGGTTGTCCTATTGCAACACTACTTGCGAGGTGATCAATCATGCAATGACAATTATAGAGTTTACATTGGACATGGCTGACACAAACTTTTTATTTTGCATGACCTGACAATTGGCGACCCTTTGAGATTTGAACATGTTAAAAATAGAGCAAAGTCTGTTACGAATATTGATAAATTTAATATTTTATATTTTTTTATTATTTTAATAATATTAATATTATTTTTCATAAATATTGATAATATTTTTTTTATTAGTAATTATTACTAATAATTACTAATTATTACTAATTATTACTAATTATTACTAATTATTACTAATTATTACTAATTATTACTAATTATTTCTAAATATTACTAATTATATCTAATTATATCTAATTATTACTAATTATTACTAATTATTACTAATTAGTCCTAATTATTACTAATTATTACTAATTATTACTAATTATATCTAATTATTACTAATTATTACTAATTATATCTAATTATTCCTAATTATAGCTAATTATTACTAATTATTCCTAATTATAACTAATTATAACTAATTATTCCTAATTATTCCTAATTATTCCTAATTATTCCTAATTATTCCTAATTATTTCTAATTATAGCTAACTATAGCGAATTATAGCTAATTATAGCTAATCATAGCTAATTATATCTAATTATTACTAATTATATCTAATTATTACTAATTATATCTAATTATTACTAATTATATCTAATTATATCTAATTATTACTAATTATATCTAATTATTACTAATTATATCTAATTATTACTAATTATATCTAATTATTACTAATTATACCTAATTATTACTAATTATATCTAATTATTACTAATTATATCTAATTATTATTAATTATATCTAATTATTACTAATTATTACTAATTATATATAATTATTAATAATTATTACTAATTATTACTAATTATATCTAATTATTGCAAATTAACACTAATTATTTATAATTATCACTAACAATATTAATTTATTACTAAAAATAAATATAAATAAAAATCAATTGAAATCTAATTTAATTACAACTAATAAACAACAATTAAAATTAACATAAAAAAATAAAATAAATATAAAAAAATAAAATATAAATACCTTAAACTTTGATATTCTAAAGATATTGACGCCCTCCAATTGTCCTCGTGTAAAAAATTTTAACTAAAAGAAATTTTTTTCTTGAAACTAAAGAATGAAAAGAGAAAGGAAGATCTGAGTGATTTGGGAAAAAAACGAATGATGATATATATAAGTTAGATTAGTTGCGACGGGACCCGTCGTAAATACCCTCGCGCGCATTAATTACAGTCGACAGTTAAAAGATTATTTGCGACGGAGCCCCGTTGCAAATAGTTCCTGCCGACACTCTTTGCGACGGAGTTATTTGCAATGTGAAACCCGTCACAAACGGTGGTATTTGCGATGGGGCCCGTCGTAAATACCCTCGCGCGCATTAATTACAGTCGGCGGTTAAAAGGGTATTTGCGACGGGACCCGTCGCAAATAGTTCCTGTCGACACTCTTTTTGCGACGGGACGACATTCCGTCGCAAAAAGCTATTAACCGCCACTGGGTATTTGAGAGGGGTATCGTCGCAAATACTTTTCCGCGGTTTGGCGCGCATGCCGCGCGGTTTGGCGCGCAAGTCGCGCCAAACTATTTGCGGAGATGAAAACCCGTCGCAAATAATTTGTTATTTTCGACGGGAAAATTTCCCCGTCGCAAAAAACTTTCTGGACAGATTATTTACAACGAGATTTATTCCCGTCACAAATAACCCGTCGCAAATATTGATTTTTTTAGTTGTGATATGGGTTTGATTCATCAAACTCACCAAGCAATCAACATCTCAACTGTAACTTCAATCTGGGATCGACATCAAAATATATTGACTTCATTTCAGTCTGTCAATGGAATCACTGCCTCAGCGAGGGCAGACCGACCATCATATTCGGACGCGAAGACTTACTTCTTCAACAAACTCCAGTCGGCCCACCACGATTCATCTCACCTTGCTCAAAACTCGATCTCTAGTCGCCGAAAGCTCCACCAAATGCGAATACGGATGTCATTAAATTCGAAACTGTGCGTACCTTCAGCTTCGACAACGGAAATCCTTCAATGGCAGCAAATTTGGTATTCATTAATGGATTTCTTCAACAGACAACAACGAAGCTTCAGATTTTCTCAGATCTTTGGTGAAGCTCGGACCGGATGAAACTGTGTCTTCCGAAATATCCCATCGATCAGAAGTGCGGGCGACGATGCTCAATCTTCTTCAAAAAGGGGCTCGGATTTCATCTTCCTCAACCTTGGGTACATCGGGCTCGGTGGCGCAAGCTCGGAAATCATAAGAATCAATCGGAGGCTTCGATCGTTGTCTCCTTCAAACAGCGATCTCACTTCATTTGGGATTGGTTTCTTCTTCTTCCGACGCGAATCGGTTCAGTTTATCCCGGTGGGTCGTGGGTCCTGGGTCCTGGGTCCTCGGTCGTGACACAAAACATATAAATATATAATAATCAAAGAATTTATAAAATAAACAACAAATAAACAATCAATAAATAACACCAACATTAATAAATAAATAAAAGAATGAACAATTTAAAGCTTTAACCATAAAACCAACATTTTTATTAATAATTTCACTAGTTAACTAAATGTACAATAAACTAACCTAAAAACATAATTAGCCAAATTAATGTTAAATCAAGCATTAAAAAAATAATTTCACAACAAAAGAGATGTGACATGATGTATCAATTTAAGGTCACATCAAATTCTTCTACACTTAAAAATTTCTTGTCCTCAAGAAATATTTAGTTGCATTCAATGGTAGAGAATAAATCTCAAAATGGGAAAGTCGAAATGCCACTAAGAATTGATTTTCATGATGATTTTTCCTCATGGACTCTCTGATGGGGGTCGCATTGAAAAATAGTTAGCAGCTCACAATTAAAGACCACTCCCTCACACTTAATATCCATCCATGTCCTCATTCTTGAACTTATGGTGGAAGAAAAATTATGACAATTTAAGTTCGAAAAGATTTGAAATTAAGCAGTGAAAGCTTTATGTGTAGGGTCACATTGAAGTTCAAAAATTATTTTTCCACATAAAAACTACGATCACAACATGCACAAGCATTATGTTGGCCACAATAAAGCATTTCAAAACAGAAAATAATATATATATATATATTATACATGATTTCACACTTTTAATTCAAAAATGATTTTCAAGCGAGTAGATAAAATTGCATGCATGTGCAATTTTTTAGTACACATAGCAGTTGAGATAAGTAAAAATGATCAACAGTCTGAACAATAATTTTAGCATGCATCACAAAACATTAGAAATTAATTTCCAACAAGAAGAAACTCAAACTTGCAGCAGAAATCAGCAGTCGGGAAGACATTAAAAATTAAATTATTAAAAAAAATACCCCAAGTATAAAGTAGCTTTTCTCATTATTACATAAATAAAAGACTCCCTTGTTTTCTTTGTGTTCAATGAATCTAGAAACCAAGATGCAGTTCCTACAATATTGGAAATATAGAACATAAGCAACCTGAATTAAAATTTCACGAAAGATTGTAGCCAGAGTTGGAAGGAAGAAAGCTTGAAGTAGGTTGTTCAATCTTGCAGCTCCTATGGAAGTGAAAATCAGTCAAACAATATTGGAAATATAGAACATAAGTAACCCAAATTAAAATTTCAAGAAAGAATGCTGCCAAAGATGAAAGGAAGGTTGAAGCAGGTTGCTCAAGCATGCAACTCATATGGCAGTGAAAATCAGTCAAGAATATGTTCGTGAGAATAACATCAATGGACCATCAGAAATAGAGACTGGGAAACAGCAAATCTAAATTGAAACAAATTTAGATACATTTATTTCAAAAGAAAATCTAAGAAAAAAATTAAAAGTCATGGGTTGCCTCTTATGCACTACTAGGTTTTAAGTCCCCAGTCAGACTTCCTCCTTGAAATATCTAACCATGATTATTTAGAGGAAAGGTTTCATTGATAAATGAAACTTCATTATTATTTAAACAAGCTTCATTACACGCATCCAACATCTTAAGAACACCAACAATAAACAATGATTTTATAAGTTCCGTTAAAAATTGATCACTAAGGTTGTTATCCACCATTTTTTCAACGTCCAAATTTTCAAAATTAGGGCAAAAAATTAAAGAAAACACCCTATAAAATTTTCCAAAGTTTACCAGTAGATTTTTCAAGGTTTTCTCTCACACTTTGGGCTTCTAAATACTCAAGAACAGGTGTAAAACCTACTGCAACCTGCGCACGATAATGGAGATTTTTTTACCAAACATCTTGCGAAAATGTCAACTTAGAATGCACCCACATAAATGTTTAAAATTCTTCACAAAAAATAAATTTTTTAGAGTCCATAAAAGACTCAAAAGAAGTGAATTTCTAAAAAATATATGGGTAAGAAAAAAGTACAAGTTCAACAACAGCAAGATTGAAACCTTTCAAAAAAACATTCAACTTAACAAACACCATGTTATTTAGAGAGAATCAATCCAGAATTTTCTTTAGTTGTGTACAATTCTGAACTCTCAAACTCAAATAAAACACAATCATACCCAGGCTCACAGAATTATGAAAAAGATATTGGTGATTCTGACTCCAAACCGGGTTCCAAGGAAGGAATTCCTTCATCAAAGGATAGCTTCAAAGGTGGAACAACTACCCAAGTAAAACTTTCAATGGGATAGGTAATTCTATGCTCTGTAACCTCCAGAGGGAAAGAACCATACTCACATCTAACCTAAATTATAAGAAATAATTATTAGAAACATCTATCAAATTACAATTAACCTCATGTTTGGTCTTTTCAAAAACTAGAATCTCCTCCACATCATCTACAACTTAGAGGGTAATCTTACCTTTGGATGCCTCAATGACATCACCTTCAGTAGCAAGGAATGGTCCACCAAAGATGATTGGAACCTTTTTATAATACTCATTGTCAATAATAAGATTTTTTTCTATGAAAATTAATCTTCCCTATACTAACTAATAAGCCATCCACCCTTCCATATGGATGAGTGAGTGACCGATCAACACGTTGAAGGTAGACAGATGTTGGTTGTACATTCCTAAGACCTAGTATTTTGAACAAGGAGTAAGGCATCAAATTAATACTTTCTCCCAAATCACATAAAGAGAAAATTTTCCCACTTACACTTATTCTATATTGAATAACAAAACTACCAGGGTCCTTTCACTTTGGAGGAAAATTCCCTAGAATAACAACACTGCATTCCTGAGTGAGAATGATGGTATCCAATTTCTTTCAATCAATTTTATTAGCCAGGAACCTTTTGGTGAATTTTATATATGATGTAATTTTTTATGAGCCTTCCAAAAATGGAATGTTAATGCTGAATGACCTGGTCATTTTCAAGAATCTCGAGTATTTAGGTTCATCACTCTTTTTAACTCTTTTGGGAAAAGGGATGGGAGGAGAATAATGTCTTAAAACTGGTCGATTACGCTCCTCATCCTCAAATCTCACCTATTTTTATTTCCTTAATCAACTCCCACTTTATATTCCTTGGTTATTTGACCCTTTCACCTAAAGATTCATCATTTTTTGACTGTGGGCAGTGTTGACCATATTTCAATATTTAGAGTTTTCAGGAATCTAAACTTTAAATTTAGAATTTTAATCATTTTCAACCTTTATTGGTTGTTCCTTAACTTTCACTTGGGTTTGAAGTCCTAGTTTTATTGTTACAACCATCACATTTTCCTTATAATTAGGCTTATTTGTACTAGGAAACTTCTCTTTTTCTATTGAACCAAAATCTATATCCATTTGACCCAGCTTAACTTGAATTTTTTTATGCTAGACTATTATGAATCTACCTTATAGATCAATGACCTAACCACTCCATCGAATTCAGAATTATAATTTAAAGGTCCTGTATTATTCTGAAATTGATTTCTAGGCAGATTTGGGTAATCAGGAGCAACAATTAGTTTCAACACACCTTACTCTTTCCAACAAATATTAGGGTTATTTTTATAACCAGAGTTATAATGATTAGAGAAAGTATCACTATCCCATTGATTCCGAGCTCTAAATTCCAAAACCCGAGAACTCTCATCAGGTTGGACATGGAGGTTAATTTTAGGGAAACATCACCGAGAATGAACAAACATCCCACAATGAGAGTAATGCTCCGTAAGAAATCTATCACCAACAATAGCCACTTGAGTATTTGTTTCAACTTCATGAATAAATCTCTTCCTTGAGCTTTTTTGTTGATACTTTTTTGAGAGTTTGTTAAATACTTGTTTGAGCTCATCATTTTTCATGTCCATGAAATCACCACTACAAGACTGATCGACATGATTTTGATTGTATGGAGTGAGACTGCTATAGAATGTATTCATCAAATGATGGGGATCCAATTTAGGGTTAATAAATTGTCTAAGAATATCTCTAAATTGGTCCCAAGTCTCGTGGAAAATATCATCCTCATCTTAAGAAAAATCATTAATTCTATACCTCACTTTGGTAGTGGTGTTTATAGGATAAAACTTCCCAATAAACAAATTAAAGATATGGTCCCCAAGTATCAAACATTTCCTCATCTAAATTCTAGAACCAACTACCAGCCTTAATTTTTAAATATAATAGGAAGAATTTAAACTTAATATCCACCTCATTCATCCCATGCAAAGGTAAATATTGTATCAAACCTTAAACATATCTAATAAAATGAAGAGAATCCTTGCTGAGATGACCACTAATAGAGAGTAACATAGAGAGGTATGATTGTTTCATCTCATAATTTCTAGACCTGGGGGATAACCATATACAATATAGATTTTTTTTAAATAGTTGGTAGATGGAAATCCCTAAGCCTAGACCTCTCAGTATTTTCATTTATTGTTTAAGGTGCAAAAAAAAATTCATTATACACAGAAACTATCTGAATTTACATATTTGTATTTTGATTTAAATTTTCCATTTCAGCATTTTACTTATTTTTATTAAAGGTAGAATAGTGTTTCTTTATTTTATTAATTAAATATTGAATTTTGGAATTAGAATTTTACACTATGTGCATACAATTTAAAGTAAAAAATTTCCAAAGACAACACACTCCTAAGAAAGAAACAAGCATATTTTCAGTAGATGTTTTCTAAAATTTTAAGAAATAGTTTAAAATATTTTTTGTGTTTTTATTTAATTTGTTTTTATTGCGTTGGTCACACACGTATTTCCCGACAATGATGCCAAAATTTGACCACTTCATCATTGAGAACAAGAAAATTTTAATTATTTATAAAACCAAAAAACTACTAGTTCAGTGGAAAGTAGGAATATGATCCACATGGAGGAATTAGTTGTGCGACTAAACAATGAAAAATATACAAACAAAATAAAAAAATCCTCAAATAGTGGATGATGTGAAAGTGATCGATAATGTGAAACAATAGGAAGAGAGACAATAAAAAATGAGATTAGGGAATCTGTCTGTAGTGCATTAATTAATGTAATTATCTACTCTAACTATAAATCTATCCTTTCTATGTCAGTGTTGTAGAGAATGTGTGTTGAGAACCTAACTATTGTTAAGTGTTTATCATATTCCATAAACTATCCTTAGTAATGTTTTTTGATCAAAACTAAGGATATGATTAGTTCTTTAATGGATAAGAGTATCATCAACTTTTTACAATTTTCTATACTTCGGTTGATGAACAAAGGCAAGGTATTGACCGTGTTGTCGAGCACGTCAAATTAGTTGTTTAATTTTGACTAGAATTTCTGCAGTATAGCAGCAACCCTAGGTCGTCTCTCGACAGAGCCTTAGATCATTAATTTAAAAAGAGGGTTTTGATTATGAAAGTAGAAGGTGAATTAGGTTTTTTAAAACTTGGGGGTTTTATGATTAATTATGAAAATAGAAAATGAAAGCGATAAAACAAAAGAGAAATGAACAAGATTGATTAAACGTGATCAACCCGGGGAAGTCTTGTGATGCTCATACTTCATCGCTTCAAGGGATGGGGTTATGATATTTTAATCCCTGGTTTGTAACACCTAGAACCATAATGTTACTGAGTTTATACTTGGATACCTCCTAGGGTTCAGTCGAAAACACATAACGATTCACCGGACACCGCCGATGATTGGGTGATTTGTGTTTGACATCATAACCGAAACTCACCAAGGCAACACATGAAGAATTTGATGTTCTCTCTAGGTTTGCATGTTATTTCATTGTGATACCATGAAATAAATGTACATGGCCTTGATAGAGATTGTGTGAGTTCTATTGACCAATATGAATCACACAAGCACCGCAATTGAAAGGGGGAAAAGAAAGTGGTGAACAGTGTGTGAAACATCACATGAATGGGTACCCCCAAACAAGATCATATGAGTTGAGCATGTCATACCAGTACATAACTCAATAAAATAAGAAAAGAGTATGAGTAAAAACAACATACAACCTGGAATTAAAAAGATCATTCAAATTAATACAACTTTGAAGCTCGGGATTACATCACATTCCTCCCCGGGTGATCCCAAGGGGTTTAGAAACCCATGGGAGGGGAAGAAGAAGAAGATGTTTAAGTAGGACCTCCCATAGCCTCCATAAACTCTATGGATGTTGATAAGACTCCTTGGGGACTCCAAAATGGCAGCACCTTTCCTCTTGGCCGAACTTGCAAATGGGGAGCCCAAGGTGCCATTTTATAGGAAAATTGGAAGGTGATTTTAGGCACACAGATTTCTTCAATCCATTTGTACCACGATTTTCGGCCTTCATAAAGTCTTATCTCTCTTTGTAGAAAATAGAAAAGTTTTATCCCTACCTCTTTACTATCTCCACCGAAAGTTTAGCATCATTTTTACAACTACATCTCAAGATATTGATAAAATACATAACACCGCATTTGACTTGGTCCAAATTCGGTGGCTTGGACAGATCAGTTAGTATGGGCCCAATAGAAGACGAATCAACATTGGGTTACTCAATATGAAATGTATCCTATTAAGTTTTGGACAGGCCCACAAAATTTCATCCCATTTGGATGCACGGATTTCGTGTACTATGCAACACAGTGGACATATGTCCATGGATCCATGCAATTTTGGCCCATTTTTCTTCCACTTCATCAAAGGCCCTCCAAATCACCTCCACCTACATTGAAACAATAAAAACAAGTAACATTTCCCATTATAATATTGATTAATATTAATTTATTTATTCAAACATGAAGTGAAATTTATTATTATATTTGTAATATTTATTACAAAACTAGTTTAAAACTGCGGTGTAAGGGTGGAATAAAACAGTGAATCGTGGCACGATCACACCCCCACACCTAAACATTTTTACTCCTGGGAAAAGTCACATATCCAAATGAAATGATTCATATATATATATATATATATATATATATTTCCAACATCCTGAAGATTTATCATTTGAGGAAATTTTATTTAAAGTAAAGTGATCAATGCACGAACCACACCAAGGAGTTCTTCCTAGTGAAAATAAAAAAAGATGTCTCGTAAATCATATCATAGCGAAATTCAAAAAGATTCATGATACCCAATTGAGAAAGGAATTCAGAAGTAAACCATGACACTAAATCTCCATGTGTGTGTGTGAAAACCATTCCATGCTATTCTTTCCACTTGTTATCCAATAAATATATGTTATTTTAACATTTTTCAGCTTAAATGATTTTGTCACCGAACCTATCCTACATCCTTTGTAATCATATTTAAAGACCCACTCATTTAAGCATTCCCAGAAGTCAAACCATAAGCTCCTGACCTAGATATCCCCATATTTTGCACATTTCATCACTCCCCTAATTTATTATATTTTTTTTGAAGTTGCAATTGGAACAAATCTCACACTCATCTCTAAACCCTTGTTTGATCTCCTCACGGCACTAATTGAAATAGTTATAACAAGATCAAAGGTTGAGGAGGAGTGGTTTTTGACCTGCCCAAGACACAACAATTTTTTTTGAGGGCGTACAACAGTCGGACATTAGGTACACACGCATAGGTCAATCTGATACAGTAATGAAACAGATCGGATAAGGAACGAAGTATGGAAATATCATTTAAAGCTGAAAAATATTAACCCAACATATATTTACCTTATATTAAGTAAGAAATAATCAAAACTTGTGGTTTGGTGCAAAAATTTGTGGAGATATTAGTGACACAGTTTTCCAAAAAACTACTCACACAAAGGGTATCAATCATCTCAAAGGTTTCACATAGATACAACCATTTATATCATTGACAGAAAACCAATTCACTAAAAATCACTCCTTGATGGTAAACTCATACAAAAATTCTTTGTAGCCTTCGTTATGGTATTTTTACTTTCCCCATATTATGGTCACCACATCATGGAATTTCGAAATTGTTGATGGGGAAAAATACCATAAAGAAGGCCAAAAAGAGAAAACAAAAGGAGAAAACGATGAAAAATCCTAACTAACCCAGGAATGTATCCACCCCCCCACACCTAGAATGTGTAGTGTCCTCACTGAAATAATTGAAAATGTGAGAAGGAAGGATAAAACCTGGTGTGTTTTATTGGTATGATGCGTTGAGAAGGTGGATTTCCTCCACCGGATTCTTTGGAAAATCCTCATAGAAGTGTGTAAGTCGCTGCCCATTGACGGTAAGACTACGTCCACTCTGCTCATGCAAAACTTTTATTGCACCAAAAGGGTAAACATTAGTAACAGTATAAGGACTGAGCCATCGGGAATGAAGCTTACCTGGGTGGAGCTTAAGCCTAGAATTGTACATGAGGACCTTCTCAACAATATGGAACTTCCGCTGGTGAATCATGATATCATGAATAGCCTTTGTCTTCTCTTTATAGATTCTGTAGTTGTCATATGCATCACGTCGAATTTCTTCCAACTCTTGAATCTGCCGCTTTCTTTCCTCACCTGCATCTGAAAGGTTCATATTACATTGTTTAATAGCCCAATATGCACGGTGTTCTACCTCCACCAGGAGGTGACAAGATTTTCCAAACACAATCCTATATGGTGACATTCCGATCGGTGTTTTAAAAGCAGTACAATACATCCAAAGTGCATCATCCAAGCGCAAACTCCAATCTTTCCTATTGGGTTGTACCATTTTCTCCAAGATTCTCTTAACTTCCCGATTTGAAATTTATGCTTTTCCGTTAGTTTGGGGATGATATGAAGTGGAGACTTTATGAACAACCTCATACTTACAAAGCATGTTTTTCATGTTACGATTGCAAAAATGTGAACCCTGATCACTAATGATGAATCTAGGTAGACCAAACCTACTAAAAATTTGGGACCTCACAAAATCAACAACCACTCGAGAGTCATCGGTCCTGGTGGCCTTTGCTTCCACCCATTTAGATACATAGTCAACAGCCAATAGGATGTACACAAATCCAAATTAATTTGGAAAAGGCTCCATGAAGTCAATGCCCCATGCATCGAAGATTTCACAGAATAACATGGGATATTGGGGAATTTCATTCCTCTTAGAGATATTCCCTGTGAATTGACATCGAGTACATGATTTACAAAACCTATGTGCATCTCTATAAAATGTTGGCCAATATAATCCTGAGTTAAGGACCTTTCGATCTGTACGTTGAGAGCCAAAGTGGCCCCCACATGCCAAGGTGTGGCAGAAGGTCAAAACAGAGGTGAACTCATGATCAGGGACACACCTACGAACAATCTGGTCACTACAAATTCTCCACAAGTATGGGACATCCCAAATGTACCATCGAGAATCATGTTTAAGTCTCTGGGATTGTGAAGTGCTAAAATCAGTGGGGACCCTATATGTTTCTAGAAAATTCACAATGTCTGCATACCAGGGGGTAAGGTCCACAACATCACAAAGGTTCTCATGAGGGAAGAATTCTCCAATGGGTAGGGGTGAGTCAACATGATGGTCCAATGGTGGGGAAATCCTACTAATGTGGTAAGCTACAACATTATCCACCCCTCTCTTATCTCTAATCTCAAGGTCAAACTCTTGGAGGAGGAGCATCCACCGAATGAGGCGGGGCTTGGCTTCAGGTTTCTTTAGGAGGAAACGAAGGGCAGCATGGTCAGAAAACACAATCACTTTTGACCCAAGAAGATATGAAAGGAATTTTTCCAAGGCAAACACAATAGAAATGAGTTCTTTTTTTGTGGTTGTGTAGTTTACCTGGGCAGGGTCAAGGGTACGCGAGGCATACGCAATGACATGAGGAGCCTTTTCAACCCTTTGTGATAAAACTGCCCCAACTGTAATGTTATAGGCATCACACATAAGCTCGAAGGGGAGATCCCACCTAGGTGGTTGGATTATGGGAGGTGATGTGAGACTCTTTTTTAGTGAATTGAATGAATCCTCACAATTTTTATCAAACACAAACTCAGAATCCTTTTGTAATAACCGAGATAAGGGAAGTGCGATCTTACTAAAGTCTTTAATGAATCGGCGGTAAAAACCAGCATGACCCAAGAAATATCGCACCTCACGAACACATTTTGGAAATGGAAGGGATTAAATTAATTCAATTTTAGATTTATCAACCTGAATTCCCTTATTTGAAATGATATGCCCAAGAACTATCCCCCGCTCAACCATGAAATAACATTTTTCATAATTTAAAACAAGATCTTTTTCAATGCAGCGGCGGAGGACAGAACCTAGGTTTTCCAAACAATCATCAAAAGAAGAACCATAAACCGTGAAATCATCCATAATGACTTCCATACAACTCTCAAGGTACTCAGAAAAAATACTCAACATACATCGCTGAAAACTACCAGGACCATTACATAGACCGAATGACATCCTTCTGTATGAAAATGTGCCAAATGGACAGGTAAATGTTGTCTTTTCTTGATCCTCAGGGGCTATATGTATTTGGAAATAACCCGAATATCCATCAAGGAAATAATAATGGGAATTACCAGCCAATCGTTCTAACATTTGGTCAATGAAAGGTAAAGGAAAGTGGTCCTTCCGTGTGGCTTGATTCAGTCGACGGTAGTCAATACAGACTCACCAACTGTTTTGCACATGTGTTGGAACCAATTCATTCCTTTCATTTGACACAACTATTATTCCTGTTTTTTTAGGCACAATTTGCACTGGGCTAACCCATTTACTATCAGATATAGGATAAATGATCCCTGCAGCAAGTAATTTACTGACTTCCAATTTTACCACTTCAAGGAGAGTGGGATTCAACCGGCGTTGAGATTGTCTTATGGGCTTAGCCTCATCATCCAAAAGTATATGGTGCATACAAATAGATGGGCTAATCCCAGGAATATCAGCCAATGTCCATCCTATTCCCTTTTTACACTCTCTCAAAAGTTTGAGCAGTTTCAATTCCTGTTGTGGAGAGAGGTTATTGGCAATAATGACGGGCAATTGGTCAATACCCTCAATATATGCATATTTTAAATTAAAAGGAAGTTGTTTAAGTTCAAACACCGGTTGTTTCTGGATTGAGGGAGGGGATTTTGGGGGAGTGAGGTCCATGCAATTGTCTATCTTCTCATGTTTATTCTCTAAAGATAGAGAATATATAGAAATGAGATTTGCAGAATCATCGACGGTCATGGGTACCTCAGAATGAACACACTCATCAATTAAATCACAAAATTTACACTTTTCAGAACCCACACAACACTCAAAACATGAATCAAAACTCAAATCATCCAAGGGTGAAGAAAAAAAATGAATCAGAGTTTGGGTTGAGGAGAGAATTGTGTGTGTGTGCATCATTTGAGAGCACTTCCATCGAATAGACAGGAAGAGTGGAGTGCTCTTCAACAGGGTGTTTCATAGCCTCAAGGATGTTAAAACTTACCTTTTCTCCTCCGAATTCCATGGACAGCGTACCATTGTGAACGTTGATGATCGTATTTGCTGTTTTTAGGAATGACCTCCCAAGTATAAGAGGGGCATGTCCTTGGGTTCGGGTATCTTCCATCTCAAGAATTTAGAAATCAACGGGGAAGACTCTTTGGGGAATCCAAAATGGCATCAACTTTCCTCTTGGACGAACTTGCAAATGGAGAGCCCAAGGTGCCATTTTATAGGAAAATTGGAAGGTGGTTTTAGGCACACATATTTCTTAAATCCACTTGTACCACACGTTTCGGCCTTCATACAGTCTTATATCGCTTTGGAGAAAATAGAAAAGTTGTATCCCTACCTCTTTAATATCTCCACCGAAAGTTTGGCACCATTTGGACAACTACAGCTCAAGATATTGATAAAATACAGAACACTGCATTTGACTTGGTCCAAATTCGGTGGCTTGGACAGATCAGTTATGATGGGACTCATAGAAGACGAATCAGCATTGGGTTCCTTAATATGAAATGTAGCCTATTAATTTTTGGACAGGTCCAAAAAAGTTAAGCCCATTTTAATTCACGTATTTCATCTACTCTGCAAAACAGTGGACAAATGTCCATGAATCCATGCAATTTTGGCCCATTCTTCTTCCACTTCATCAAAGGCCCTCCAAATCACCTCCACCTACATTGAAACAATATAAACAAGTAACATTTCCCATTATAATATTGATTAACATTAATTGATTTATTCAAACATGAAGTGAAATTTATTATTATATTTGGAATATTCATTACAAAACTAGTTTAAAACTGCGGTGTAAGGGTGGAATAAAACAGTGAATCGTGGTACGATCAGGTATACACTACCATCACCCATTAGTACATAGAGTAGTGTAAAAATGAGTCTCATTAAGAATGAAGATGAAATCACTAAATGAAAATTAAACCGACATAAATATGACAATAGGATCAAAATAGAATTAGAATATCAGTGTATTACAATCCAATAACCCTAAAATTATTAACTTCTCATGATCAGATAAAAACATAAAATATTTTCAAGAAATACATTTTTGTAGTAGAAGAATAGAAGAACAAAGAAATAAAGGAATAAATCTTCACTTTTGAATTCGATTTCCCATTTTCATGATCTTTTCTAGTTCTTCATCATTGTTCCGCTCCCCTTCTTGTATGTCTCTGCTTTTCAGACTCTTATAATAAAAATATGTATCCCCCCATTTTTAATGTAAACAAAAAAATAATTTATAATTACTATTTTTCCTATAATCTTAAAAATATCACATAACTTTGTTTTATGTATAAGATTATGATAGGTTTGTAACATTTGTCTGTCTGATGAGTGAGTGACAAAAGCTACCCCCTTCAAAAAACAATTCCCAAGGATGTGGATCCAGCTCAGAACACACCTTGACTCTACCATACCTTTTCTACTCTCCCTTTATAATGAAAATCCATACATAATCACTGATGTACAAAACTCTTCCCAATTTTCTTGAATCTTAAACTCACACGCATAGATGCCTTCAATCAGATTCAATCACTCCTCCAATGGAAAAAACCACAAAATATAAGATCATTATGGACCTTTTAAAAATTTGGGTTGGACCTTGAATCGATATCAACACTTATCATCTCCACCTTCAAGCATCTCCCAAAAATTGACATCTTAGAATCCACACTCAACTCGGGTAAGGATAACTTAATTCTCAAGATGCAATAGCTAACCATGAAGCTCCTGAAAATCCCCAGACATCAATTCCTCAAGTTCATAAGTGTTTTCTTCTTCTTTGATCATTTATCATCATTGAAAAAAATCAGTTGAATAAAAAAAACTGTCCATCAAAAACAGAGCTTCAATGGGGAATTTCTCTGAGCACGTGGTGTGCATATGGCTTCGATTCCTTAATTTTAGCAGTGGGAAACTTGACACCCCATATTTATCTTCATCAATGAGCCTGTATGAAAAAAACAATTGATATATATATCAAATGTGAATTTGATCTCAAATAGACTTTAAAATACATCAACTTCATTCAGTTTGTTGACGGAATCACTACCTCAGTGAGGGAAAACCAACCATCATCTTCAGATATGGATACTTATTAAACCAACTCCAATGAGATATTCTTGATAGTTAGTTCACAACGATTCATCTCACCTTGATAAAAACTTGATCTTTGGTTATTAACATCTTCACCAGATACAAATATGGATGTTATTAAATTCAAAACTGTGGTTAATCTTCAACCATAATCTTCAATAGTAGTAAGACTAAAACGACAGCAGATTTAGTATTCAATAATGGTAATATTCAATAGAAAACAATAGATCTTAATATTTCCTCATACTTTCAATGAATCCTAGAGCGGTTGAAGTTGTGGCATCTGAATGATATCATCAATAAAAAGTGAAGGTGATGATTGTAACATCCTAACCTAGATAAAACTAAATTGGAACTCTAAGACAGTTTGTTATGAGGCCTTAATCATGCCTCCCTGTGCACCAGAGGCTACCGACTAGCAGTGGGGGCCTAGGGTGAGATACTGGGTAGACTATTCCCTCATATCAAAGTAAGTAAGAAAGTGAAAATAGATATTCATCATACACGATAGTAAATAAATAGGGTTTATAAGCTGTAAATAAACTAAAATAGAAAATGTTATAATAATAAATGAAAATTATATAAAATCTTGAAAAACTATGCCATACATACAACAATGGTCACCCACTGGTCCAACCATACAGATATAAGAGTATATAAGAAACTAAAATAAAAGTACAGGGATCTACTACTAACTCTAAGCCATACCATATACTCGGTCTCTAGACACTATCAAACTACACCAGCCCAATCAGAAGAACCCACACAAGAAGCTCCGCTCAAACATGTAACTCGAGGCCTTAGCCCTATCCACCATGAAAACTGTGCTCAACCTGAATAGGGAAAATAAGTTCTACATGTACACCAAGGTTCATGTGTAGGAGTGATAAATAATCTCAGTAGGCCAACCCAATGATGAACCTATAAAATATACTACCATAAGTGCATGCAATAGAAAAAATGATCACCCCAGATGAGACATGACTGATAATATAAGTAAAGCCAATAAACGTGAAACCAAAGTCGAACCCCGAGTCCGTAATCCTGATAAACTGGGAAAGCTCCACCATGAATGTCCTTATCTATGGGTGTATACATGTATAGTCCCATACCTATACATATATACATAAATATGAATATTAATGAGTAAGGTGAATGAAATAACATAAAAACTAATCAGTAGTAGATCCTTAGGTCCGTAATCCCAACCGCCTGGACATCTTGTGTATGGTCATTGATTTGGATGTCGTTCCACTAAATCCATGTATCATTAAGTTGATATCTATGTCCTTAATCCTAAACGACATATACCTACTTCCTCCAACATCAAAAATGTCTCTGAGAAAGATACATCACTATAGGGGGATACTTTTCCTAACCCTGGGTTTTCCCATACTCACCTCCAATCACTATAAAGAAGGATTCTAGGAAAGTAAATCCATACATCTTGTAAATGGCCAATATTTAGATTCCATACTACTCATTCCATGTAAATCCAATCCAATGTCTGAGCCCTAGGTCCTAGTCCGTAGGCGGTCTGTGACTTAGATAAACCCTAACGGTATGACCCTTAGGCGATCTATAAGTAAAGATCACCAGTGATACGTCATTCCCAACCCTCATGATCCAAATGTGAATGTCAATCGTAGGCGTGAGATTCCATACTCAACCACCCTGATAAGAAAAGGGATCATAAACTTGATCTTGAAGAGAATGTCTGGATGTACTCATCATATGAAAAATCAAGGAGAGCATAGTCATCCTCCATAATCCATAGGTTGAGGAGATCATAATCATCCTCTATAGACCACAAGTCAAGGAGAGAATAATCATCCATTGAAAACACTTGGTTGAGGAGATCATAATCATTCTCATTTAACCCATGAGTTGAGGAGAGAATAATAATTCTCATCATACAAAAAATCGAGGAGAGTGGAATCATCCTTATCACCAAGAGAGAAAAATCATCCACGAGTATCATTATTAGGTATGACATGCCTGTATATCATAGTAGTAGGCTCATCAATAGGATTCTAGGAAACACCTCTAGAAATACCAATAATATAATAATCAAAATATAAAATCTCAATAGATAGATCACAGGAAGTGACTCTGTGTATAAAAAATAAAAATGTAAATAATATGGATCAGAAACTGGATCCCAGGAAAGCACGTTCGGGAATCCCAAAGAGAAATAAAGATGTATCATGTCATAATCAACAGTAACCAACCAGGAAGTACCTCTAGTAATCATCGATACATCATCAATAAACATGTGAAATCATAAACCAAATATTGAGGGTGGTCTAATGCCTAAACCCAACACTACCTCCACAACCCCAAGGGATTACCAATTCGGTATGGGTTATAAGGTGACACTGGCTACCATTTCTACCCAAACCCAGCGTACTAGCTCAGGGTTAGTCTAACAATGGGGAATCCACAGTGTCCCACAATCCAGACACTAAGAGGAATACTACTTGGGATCCTCAGTAGAAAAATTAAAGGAGGAATCCTGCACGGGATCCTCATGTTCCATGCATAAGATAAGAAATACTACTTGAGATCCTTAGTTGTAAGGTAAGGGAGGAATCCTACATTGGATCCTTGAATGGTAAGAAACATAGGCATCCAACAATGGATCCTTATAATAGTACACTAGTAAAGGGATCCTACTAGGGATTCCCTAGTTCATCATGTAAGAAAAGGCATACCATAGGATATCCTTAGTAAAAGAAGAAGATAGAGACATCCCACATGGGATCCTCTAGGTCGAAACATAAATAAATGAATCCTACAAGGGATCCTCGAATGGTAAGAAAGACTGAAGAATCTTACTTGGGATCCTCGGAACGAAACCTCGAGATCCTTAGCTGTAAGGTAAGGGAGGAATCCTACATTGGATCCTAGAATGGTAAGAAACATAGGCATCCAACAAGGGATCCTTAGAATATACACTAGTAAAGGGATCCTATTAGGGATTCCCTAGTTCATCATGTAAGAAAAAGCATACCATAGGATATCCTTGGTATAGAAAGAAGATAGATATATCATAAATGGGATCCTCTAGGTCGAAACATAAATAAAGGAATCTAACAAGGGATCCTAGAATGGTAATAAAGACTAAGTAATCTTACATGGGATCCTTGGAACAAAACCTATATAAAGGCATCCTACAGTGGACCATCTATAACTGTAAAAGAAGGTAGAGGAATCCTACATAGGATCCCCTAGTTCGAAATGTAAATAGAGGAATCCTACAAGGGATCCTCGAAACAACTGAACCCACAACCTCTTAGTCCAGAAAGGAACATCTCATAAGGGAGACTTCCTCAAATGAATAATTGTGAAGGAATCAGTCAAGATAGATAACTCATGGATCATCACAAATCAAAGCATCTCACTCTCATGAGACAATTAGATTTTATTACCAGAGGAAAAACCTACCTGTTCAATAAAAGCCTGAAACGCCACCTAGGAGTCCACAAAACACCACGTGGGTCTTACCATCATGATCTACATGAAAAGATACTCAGAATGGACTACTCATGGGTCCAAATATGACTCATGGTTGAAAATACATGAAAAAATCAAAAAGGGTTGCAAAAGGGGAAGTACATGGTGTGTCTCCCTGAGTATTCAGTGTGTACTCCGAAAGCCCTACCTAGGCGTGTACTACTGCCAGATATGGTGTGTAAATGCCCAAGTACATGGCGTTAAATATGGGAACACAACATGAACCATACACAGGATACCTTCCCGTGTCCCTCACCTGGATTGACCATGTATTTGGCCTGGCTGTGTACTTCTACATGGCGTGCAGTCCACATGGGGTCTGACCGTATACTCTATGCGGCATGTGCCCCTTACACGGGCAACCTGAATGGGTACTCAGGCACATGACCGAGTCCTTGTAAAAGGCGTTTATGACCCATAAATGGTGTGTACTTAAAAAAGTTCATCTTCCCAAAAAGTAAGAACATACAACATGTGTTATTTGGACCACATGCTGTGTAGATGGGTTTTCTCGAACGGAAAACCTTCGAAATGCCTAAAACCCCTTTTTTCTCCCCACAAACAAAAGATCAGACCATGAGGGGTCATAAAAAGTATAAAAGTGGATTAAAACCTGAAAACAAAAAATCTACATGGATCTACAGTGAAAACATAAAAATTCGTACCTTTGAGTGGAATCTTCCAAAGTTATGCCCATTTCCTTAGTCCACGATTGTTGCATGACGATCTGGCATATCCCAAGCTCTGCAGCGATACCCCTCTTACCTTCTCTCTCCCTATCTCTCTATCTCTATCCATCTCCCTCTTTTCTATCTATCGTGTGAAGGAGGAACCCACAGGGGTTTTCTGAGAGAATCTAGGGGATAAAGAAAGAAAATAAAAAGAAAATGAAGAGAAGGAAGAAAAACAAAAGAAAAAAAGGGGTCCAAGACGGCCCCGACACCCAACTTGCATTTATGCCCCCTAGGAAAAACTCCCCATTCCAGACTCAATAATGGAGACAGAATCTCAATTCGATGATCTTCCCAAAAGATAAGGCCGAAGGAATCAGTGTGAATATATTAATATTTATTTAACTTAAATATTAATTATTAATTGTTTCGCTAAAATTTGAATGGTTGGGATATCTACCAAACTTCGGTACTAGGGTAAAAACCCTATTCTAGGACCAACAAAGTGGTCAAAAAAATTATTTGAGATCATCTTCTAGATAAAATGACCATTTTACCCCTTAAAATCATCTGATAGGAAAAATTCAAATTTTTGTTCAAAATTTCAATCTAGAAAAACACAGGTCATTACAGTGATGTTGGTCAACCGTAATAGAGCATTTAAATCTTTTTAGAAAAGGGTTTGGATTTCATCTTCTTCATCCTTGGGTACATCTGGATCAGTGGTGCATGCTCATAAATCATAGGCTTCAATTGGAAGCTTCAATCGTTGTCTCCTTCAAACAGAAATCTCACTTCATTTGAGATTGGGTTTCTTCTGTTTATCGTGCGTCTTGTTTTAGTTTAACCCTATGGGTCATGGGTCACATAAGGTAAATTATCTTATGTGAACTTTATTTATATTATGATTAGGTTAGTATTTATCTTACGCTAATTTTAAGATAATTATCACATGAGATCCTGAATTTCTCTTACACACATGCTAAATTTCTTAAGCTGATGAACCCCAACTACTTCACATGGAGGATGGAAAAAATTATCTTGCACACATCTCCCAATAATTATCATATGCTTCTGCTTTGAAAATATCTCATTCCCTACACTGTAGTTAAATAAATTAAAACAATAAAGGATATTTAGACAAAATTAAATAAATACAAGATAAATCTAAGATAAATTAACATAGTTGATTAAAAATTTAAAGTAGGTAAATTGTTAAAATAATTCAATATTAAAAGTTAAAAAAATGACATTAAATAATAAACTTATTAATTAATTAAAAAAATAAATAAATTGTAAAAATTTATATAGAATTATTACTTATTGTTACTAAATAGTAAATAATTTAAAGAAAATAATTTCAGTGCTTAACATAATTTAATTAATTATTAGATTAAAAGTAAAAAACTAAAATGAGGTAAAAATCAAGGACATAGAACATAGAAATATATAATAATCAAAGAATTGATAAAATTAACAACAAATAAACAATCGATAAATAAAAAAAACATTAATACATAAATAAAACATAAAAAAATTAATATTTTAACAATAAAAAGAATATTTTTATTAATAATTTCATTAGTTTACTAAATCTATAATAAAATAACATAAAAAACATAATTATCTAAATTAATGTTAAATCAAGCATTAAAAACATAATTTTACTACAGAAGATATGTGGAAAAAAGTATCAATTTAATTCCACATCAATATACATATTATGGTGGGAATAAATAATCTAAATAATTTCATAATTAACTGAAACTGTGAGAGTGTTATATCCATGAAAATAAAAGAAAATATGAATATTAATAATGATGATCTCATACTAAAAGAATTCATAACGTCAGACATCTATTTTTTTCAAGGCTATGTTCCAAGACATTTCCCTATCTTTGAGATTATAGTCAATACATATTATTGAATTGGGTAGGCATACACCAAATACCCAAACAGTTTTGTCTCTTGAAACCTGTTGATGGATTAAGGGGTTATATAATTTTAGGCCCCACCCATCACTTGATTAAGTCTAATTCATTTACCATAAGAGTCAACAAGACATTTAATACCATTCCCTATAAAGCCTTTAGCAGAATAAAAATATGGTTATACATATAATGAAAAATAAGGAATTTCAATACATAATAAACCTACTTTAGCAGTTAATAATCATCAAGATTTCAAAACTTTTTTCCATTAAAATAAAAGGGATTACATGATCATAAACCATTCAGAGGAATAAGATGGATGGTTATAAAATAAATAGTCAATATTCTAATATTAATACATATTGGAATAAAAACATAGGGAATGTCAATACTTTTCCCCATGTCAATAAAATAACATTATTTCTAGGTGAACATTATCCAATATGAATTATGTAAAATTTAATGGTAAAACCATATAGATCAAAGAGTAAACTACTAAGTCAATAATGAAATAATATTATAATAATCCATCTAAAGAAATAAGGTGGGTGGTTTCAAAAGTACATAAGCTTAGTGAAAGAAAGGAAACATAGAAGCGTATTGAAATAAATAAAAAACACCCTTGTAAAAGAATACTTTAAATGGTATCATAAAAGAAGGGATCAAAAATTGAATTGTTTCATATCATGAGTTCAATACCTTAAATGATAAAAATATATATATTAGAGGATAAATAAGGAAATATAAACTCTATTTGGGTAAATCCTTTTGAAAATGATAAGGTAAATGGAAGTGAAAACTTAAAATATCATTTATAAAACATTTTTAACATTGACGTAGAATACAAATTTGTATGTCATATTTAAAGGTAACTTTTGAAAAGGTGGTGTGAAATCCATTGAAAGAATTTAATATTAAAAATAATATCCAATAATTTATCTTTGAAAATATATAAAGTTTATCTTGGAGAAATGAAGAGTGGAATACAAAACATGTGAAAGTGAAAGGAAAAATCCTTTTTATTATTTTCAAAATACCTTTGATTACAAATCACATTGTAAGAAGAGAAAAAAAAAATTATTTTGTGTTAAAACATAAATTTACCAAATAATATTATAAAATTCCATACCATAAAATTTTAGGGTGGGATAACTAAATCACATAAGAGAGAATTTCAAGATAAAACATTATAACTCAAAAAATGGGATTTTAATTATCAATAACACTTACGGGAAACATACTCTATTAAGCAAGAAAAATATTAAAGGTATTTTATGTGGTAAAAATGTATACAATAATATAATACCAAATAATAAAACCAAATGGTAGAATTTACCCAACTTATATGAAATAATTTTAAGTGAAAAATTATAACTCAATAAACATAAATTGAGTTACCAAAAACTCTAACAATTGGGGTAACACTTGAGTCAAAATACATTTACAGAAAATAACATGTTTTTTATTATTTTACCCCATTAATTACTATTAAAAAATTTATAAAACATTCCTGGGATAGTAAATCAATACAACACCATATAAAGGAAACAAGATGCACAACATGTAACATGTCTCAAAGAATCAAAATTGAGACCAAGAAAACTCTTGTGGCTTCCGTAACAATTTGACCAAAACCACTTGAAAGAGTGGTATTGTAATTAAACTTAAAATAACATGATTAAAATATAATTCCTGATATTATATCTCAAATAGGTAGTATTTACACCACATAAGTGAAATTTGGTACATAATACCAAATAAGTCTCAAAAAGAGGAATTTGATATAAAAATCCTTACCTTGTTCCCTTTCTTATTTGATGACACTCTATCCTACTATAAGAAAAACATAGTTAACTTAATAATATATTTAATTACCTTATTCATACATTACACCCCTCATTTATAATTATTTATTATGGGTATATTGGTTAGTTACAACATATTTTATTCATCGGGTGTTAATAAGTTTCGCCATTTGCACATGTTTTATAATATTTGTATCATTTCCCACTATTTTATACCATGTTCATAATTAATATATCATTTAAGATACTATAATTTATAAATTTTATTGATTTATAAAGGACTAAGATCATTCTATAGGGTTTTTAGTTATGTTGTGTGAAAATGGAATCGATGTTGGCCTATTTCGGTGATTTTAGCGAAAGATGATGATACATTAATAATAAGTTAATTAACTAATAAAATATTTCAAAAACCATATAAAAAATCATGATTTTATTATTTTATTATAATAATATTAGTATTTATGTTCCCATATTCATCCATGATAGAGTTTTGTAGCATTGTTCATATAGGTGGTTAAAACAACCCAAACTTGAACACACTTTAACTCATTAGGTGAGTATGGTTTAGGAGGTGTTTATTTTAAAATAATATCACGATAATATAATATTAATGATTTTTTTTATTTTTTTATTTTTAACCATATTTAAAGATGTTTGGATAAAGAACAAAAATATAGATGAAAAATGAAAATGTTTCTTTATGGAGACGGTAGTTCACACACACACACGATTGACATTCCATTATTTTTCTAAGTGGTTGGAAATTGATAAATAAGGGTTATAAAATTAATATAAAACATATAGGTATAATAATTATACTAAATTCATTATACTATTATAGTGATAATATATTTGGAAGAGTAATAATAAGAAGAAAAACTTAAGAAGGAGATAATACTTACATTAGAGACTTGATATTTCCTTATAACACTCCTTATAATTCAAGGAATTAGGCTAAATTTGTGTGACTATGGTATTTATATAGTGGTATTGGGTTATAGTGGGAGAAAATTGGTATAGTTTTAGGGAGTATTTTGAAGGTAAGGTGAGTCTTGAAATTGTGGAAGAGTTACCCTTTTATAAGTGAAGGGAAGGGTAGTTTTGGGACCAAGATTAACATTTTCAATAATGTGATGTTAATATTATAAATTCAATGGATCCAAAATGAAAAAATAGGGTAAATTTAGTGTGGGTTGAAACTCTCATCAACCACTCATTTTGGCGACAACTTTGAGAGTTTTATGGCGTTTATTTTTACTTTTATCCTTCTACCCAAATATAATATTACCTTGGTAATTATTTTAATTAGAAAAATTAATATTGAACCATTTTAATTAATCCAAACCTTATAATTTTAAATTTGGAAGTAAATTTTTCAAATAAAATTTCTATGGTTTTGAAAAGATAATTTTAATATTAATGTACATAACATATAAAAACAGTTTTATGAAAAAAGTGTTTTTAAGCATAAAATTTACATGTAAGACATAATTATTAAAATTATAAATGACTATGAATTTTTTTAAATAAAATTAAATTTATGAAAATTTCATGGAAATTCAAAACTGAATCTCATCTTGAAAATACTTTATTTAAATAAATGACTAAAAATAGTTTTTATTAAATTAACATTTTACTTTGGTTCTAAAAATGATTGACATGGGTTTAATAAGTTTAAAAATTATTTTAAAATGAATAATTTTATTACTTTAATACTTATTTTATTACTTAAGAGCTTTTAAAAACTTATAGGATACACATACATAATGATAAAACCATAAAAATTATATATAGTTTTTTCAAAAAACGTATTTTTTGACAAAAAATAGTATTTTAGAAAAAAACCTAAAATTTCATCTTAAGATAATAATATTCATATAAATCCAGAAATTATTTCAATATTTTCAAATTAAAATTATAAAATTTATAAATTAAATTTTGTAATAAAAATCATAACATATAATGAAAGACTATTTTTATTGAAAAATGAAATTTTCAAATGTTAAATATTATTATTCTTATTTAATATCATTTATAAACTGAATTATTATTGACAAATTATTAATATAAAAAATAATTTATCATAATTAATCTTATATTTCTTGAAATAGAAATTCATATCTAATAAAATGTATTTTTTTAGAAAAATACTTTTCCAAAAAATACATGATTCTATTAGTCATTTTCAGTAAAATAATTGAATTTTATTCATATTAAATTTTTCCTTTATTTTCTCTATACATATATTTCATAAATAAGTTAATACTATTCATTCCTTCTAATTCAATGGCTAGTTTTTAATGTTCATACTTTAATATTTATATATTATCTAAGTATATCATGGTTTCGTTTAGGTTCAGTGTTGAGTGTGGAGAAAGTTAATGAATACATTTACTTATTTAAAGGTAACCATATATTAAAATCTTGTGGTGTTACATTCTCCCACCCCCACCACCTTAAATAAATTTCATCCTCAAAATTTTAATTATTACTTGTTGAAGAAAGTAGGTGAGGGTATTCTTAACAAATCCATCATTCAAGTTATAACCTATAATTTGACATCTACCATACTATCTTAGGATATATCAAGTTACTTATATTTCATCAAACAACCTTATAAATTAATACAATTATATACCTAATTATGTATATACCCTAATAATATATTCTCCAAAAGACACCTTTCCCAAAACCATTTGAATCTCTATGTCAATAAACCACAGTGAAATTATATATTTCTCGAAAACTTAAATCAATAATTAACACTCAAATGATATTAGATACTATTCCATAAGGTCATAAACTAGTAAATATATATCACAATCCTAAAAATGATATAAACGTCACCAAAAATAACATGGATCACTTTTTAATTAAATGAATAATCAATTCCAAGGCTATCAATAATATTCAAATCACTTTTCTCAAAATAAATCAACCCTTTATTATATAAGCTTAAAGAATATATTAAACTTAAGAGTTATCAATATCTAAAACATTTGTTCTTAAATAATTATCTCAAAAAATAAAACCTTTTTATAAAATCATTTCTCAAGGTTATTGATACCATTTAATATATGATTTCAAACCATTGATAAAAAACTACAGAATAACGATCCTTATATATTTCACATAATTCTCATAAATTTTGCAATATACTATAATATCATTGATAAGTATTACTCAAAAATTAAAATTACTAATATTTTCATGAAAATTTCAATATCACTTCCTAAGGTAAGACTAGGAAACTCACCCTTTCCAACATAATAGGCATATAATAAAATTATTAACCACTTAAATATTATACCTTATTCGATTATAATACATAAGGGTTTCTAGATATATAAATTTCTTATATTCATCTTTATGATCATGTTTCAATCAAATACTAAAACCTAAATAGTTATGATAATATCCAAAATATAAAAATTAATGTGAACATTTCTTCCCCTATAAAACCTTCATTTTTAACATATGATACTTTTGGATCAATCTATGAATCCTTGTTCAATACTTGGTTATCCATAGTTATTTTACTCTTAGGTTCTCTATCCTAATTAGTTAACATCATAATCAAATAATTTATAATGATTAATTAGATAAAATGTGAATAAACTCTAGCATATCCTCCAGGAGTGTCAAACTAGGTGTGCAGTTAAAATTATTTTTTGTGTACTTGGTGGAGATTGAGTTAGTACCAAATCCATCATTTTTAGGTTTATTTCCCCAAGGTACATCTTTGTTAGAGCCTTAATCCACTTGGAGTATCCATAAAGAAATGTAATTTCTAGAATATCCACACAATATTTTACCAAAATTTTAGGATGTTATCCTACACTTACACTTATCCCTGAGACTTATCCCTAGTTCTTTCTCTAATTCTATCTTATCCTAATCCCAAAGTAAAATATGCATTATTAACTTAACATTAAATCACATTCTATCCCAAAGATTTGTCTATACCTTTGAAATTCTAATCAACCTTAACTTATTAACCCCTAAATTATCATTAATAAACATCCTAATCTCCAAAGTTATCTAAACCATACTATAATACCAATGGTGATTCCCCAGACCCATAATCCCAGATTCAGGTCAATAAACACATAATTTACATAATAGATTTGATACCAACTATAAATTCCCTCACATAACTATCCCATATTTATATGGCTTAAAGAAAATACTACATTAAATACATTCCAAAGTCTTTTTAGGTTTAAATATTCATAGAATTAAAAAAAAACTAGAAAACACCATATATTTCTCAAATAATGGATATGTTTTCCCACCATATAATATATTACTTAATCTTTAAAGGGTCTTCAAAATCTACCCCAAATTATTTCACACCTGTTACCCTTCTAAATAGGTCATGTGTACTACATTTTCTTCATAACCTAGGGAATGGAAACATAAGGAAGGTGTGATCTCAAATTCTCAGTAAGGAAAACATATAACTGAATCTATCAAAAACAGAATCATGGTATACATAATATGGAAGTAATAAATAATATAAATAATTCCATAATCAACTAAAACTAATAAAATAAAACATATATATAAATAATAATTATCTCATGTTGATGTAATGCATAATGTCAGACATCAAAAACATGATTTCAAGGCCATGTGACAAGAAATATACTTTTCACAGAGATCACCTTCAATACATCTTTTTAGATTGGGAATGCATTCACAAAATACCCAAACATGTTTGTCTCATGTGACATGTCGATGCACCGAGGGGCTATATAATTCTAGGCCCCACCCGTTGGTTTATTAAGTCTAATGTGTTCACTATAAGAGTCAACAATACATGTCATACCATTCCATAAGGAAAATCTAGATGAATAAAAACATGGATAACTATATCATAAAAAAATATGGAATGTCAATAAATAATTAAGCTTCTTTAGTAGTCAATAATCATCAAGGATGTCAATACATTTCCCCATGTCAATAAAAGGGATAACATGATCATAACTCATTGAGAGGAAGAAGGTGGATGGTTAACCAATATATAGTCAAATTTACAATAATCATGAATTTTGAAATAATAACATATAGAATGACAATACATTTCCCTATACAAATAAAATAACATTTTTTATAGGTTAACATCATCCAATCTGAATTATGTAAAATGGGATGTTCACACTATATAGAACAATGAGTATAAGGATAATTTAATACTATAATAACATGATCAGAATTCATTTAGAGAAATAAGGTGGATGGATTAAAATGTACATAACCCCATTGTAACTAAGGAAACATAGAATTTTGTTTACATAAATTAAAAACACCCTCACAAAAGAATGCTTCGAACAGTGCCACAAAAGAAGGGATCAAGAATTGAATTGTTTGATACCATGAGTTCATTCTCCCAAATGATAAATATATATATTATATGATAAAACATGAAACATAAATCCATTAGGGTAAATCATTTTGAAAATTATAAAGGAAATGGAAGGTAAAATTTAAAATATATTTTAGAAAATATTTTTAGCATTAACGTAAAATACAAATTTATATATCGCTTTCAAAGTTAACTTTTGAAAAGGTGACGTGAAATAATTTGAACAAATTTACTATTAAAAATAATCTCCAATAATATGTACTTTAAAATAAATAAATTTTACCTTTGAAAATATGTATAGGAAGACAAAACACATGAAAGTGAAAGGAAAAACCATTTTATCATTTTAAAAATACCTTTCTTTAAAACATATAATTTAAGAAGGGTAACACAAAGTTAATTTGTATTAAAAATAATTTTAATAAATAGGATTTAAAATGTCATATAATAAAATTTTTAGGTGAGAGAACCCAAGCATAAAAAGGAAATGTTCAAGATGAAAATTATAACTCAAAGAATGGAAATTCGAGTTATCAATAACCCTTATGGAAAAAATACTCCATGAAGCATGAAACATATGAAAAAGAGTTTATATGGTTAAAAGGTATAAAATAATATAATACCAAATAATACAATAAAATGGTATAATGTGAAAAAAATTATATGAAAAAGGTTCAAGTGAATGATCATAACTCAATGAATGAAAATTGAGTTACTAAAGACTCGTACGACTGGGGTAACACTTGAGTAAAAAGACATTTGAAGAAAATAAATTGATTTGTATTAGTTTATCCTATGAATTAAAAGGAAATAATTCATATAAAATTCATGGTATATTAAATCAATAGAACACAATACAAAGTAAACATGTTTCATAACATGTAACATGTCTTTGAGAATCAGAATTGAGACTATGACAACTCTTGCGGATTGAGTAACACTTTAATCAAAACCCCTTGAAATAGTGGTATTGTAATTGAACTTAAAATACCATTATTAAAAGATAATTCATGATATTAAATAGGTAGTATATACACCACATAAATTAAATTAGGTGTATAATACCAAACATATGTCAAAGATAGGAATTTGAGGCGAAAACCCTTACCATGTTTCCTTACTTTGTTGATGACACTCTATCCTACTATAAAACAAAAATAGATACCTTAATAATATATTTCATAACATTATTTATAAATATTACCATTTATTTATTTCATTTATAATTATTTATTATGGGTATACTGGTTAGTTATAGCTTATTCCATCCATCAGGTGTTATTAACTTTTTCTGTTTGCGCACGTTCTATAATGTTGATATCATTAACCATTATTTGATACTAAGTCCATAATTAATATATCATTTAAAATACTTTAATATATAACTTTTATTTCTTTATAAATCTATTATATCATTCCATAATTGTTTTAGTTATGTTTCATTAAAATGGAATCGGTGTTGGCCTATTTCAGTGATTTCAGCGAACAAAGATGATACATTGATAACAAGTTAATTAATTTATATAATATTCCCAGAACCATATACCAAGAATTATTTGATTATTATATTATAATAATATTATTATTTATGACCCCATAGTCATCCATGATAGATTTTTGTACCATCGTTCATGTAGGTGGTCAAACCAACTTAAACTTGAACACACTTTAACTTGATGGGTGGGTATGGAAAATGAGGTGTTTTTTTTGGAATAATGTCATTATAAAAGACGAATAATGATTTTTTTTTTTTTTACGATGGTGAACTATATTTTAATATGTTTGGATAAATAATGAAAGTAAATATGAAAAATGGAAAACTGTTCGTCGTGGAGGTGGTGGTCCACGCACACATATGATTCACATTCGTTTGTTTTTTTAAGTACGTGGAAATTGATAAATATAGGGTATAACATTAATATAACAACATATCACTGTAATAATTATAATTAAGTCATACTATTAGGTTGATTTTATATTTTGAAGAGTAAGATTAATAAGAAAAACTTAAGGGATTGGCGTCGCGGCTTCGACAACAACTCTCCTCCTCGGCGGCGATCCTTGCCTCTTCTCTCAGGCACGAAGTTTCTCGATGGCAGTGATAGATCAAAATCTCAGGGTTCGGTGCTCTCGGGCACCCATGGCAGCGGCACTCCTCCGAAGGTGTCTCCCTCCGTGGCGGTCGCTGGAGGTCCCGGGCGGCGCAGTGATTTTGCAGCGGTTGGCCTTTTGGTGGTGCGTTGGTGGTCTGTGCAGCAGATCAGGCTATGGAAAGTGTATCTGGCTACAAAGATGGTTTTGGGAATGTTTTGAGAGTGTTTTTCCTTGAATGTGGTGAATCGGTGTTCTAGCTAAGGCAGTATTAGGTGGCGGTGACACTTGGCGGCGGCAACGTCCTTGTCCTTGATGACCTGGTGCGGGTGGCAGTGGGGGTTATTCAGGGCTTGGCGTCGGTGATTGCTACGTCGATATCGTCATGGGAGGCAATGGAGGAGCTGTTTGTGGGGCCAGTACAGTCGGTCGACATTGGGTCCTCAGGGGTGCTGGCAATGCGACGACAAGGTGGGATGCGAAGAGCGCAGAGGGTGTGGACGACGGCGGGTCATGACGATGCGGAGGAGCTCCGGTGCAGCGGTGCGAGCGAAGGTGCGGATGGCTTGGTGGGAGTAATTTTTTTTTTTTCTGGGTTTTTAAAAAATTAAAATATGATAAAAGGGGTTAGGGTTCAGATATTTTTAAAAATGGGTCCGAGATGCGTGAACGCCGTTGGTGTCGATGATGAAGAAGAAGAATAAGAAATAGAGGATGAGGATGAGAAGAAGTAGAAGACTAAGAGGAAGAGGTTGTGGTTGAATAACCTATTGTGGAAGTTTCTATAGTTACTTAGGAACTTGATCTATTTGGAATAATGTTAATGGTTATCTAATGGATAATGGATAAATTAACAAATGTAATTTCACAAATAAGAAGAAATAATTAATTTTTCACTTTTTCCTGTTAATTTTTAATGTGGAATAATGTTAATGGTTATTTAATGGATAATGGATAAATTAACAAACGTAATTTCACAAATAAGAAGAAATAATTAATTTTTCACTTTTTCCTGTTAATTTTTAATGTGGAATAATGTTAATGGTTATTTAATGGATAATGGATAAATTAACAAACATAATTTCACAAATAAGAAGAAATAATTAATTTTTCACTTTTTCCTGTTAATTTTTAATGTGGTATAATATTAATGGTTATTTAATGGATAATGGATAAATTAACAAACGTAATTTCACAAATAAGAAGAAATAATTAATTTTTCACTTTTTCCTGTTAATTTTTAATGTGGAATAATGTTAATGGTTATTTAATGGATAATGGATAAATTAACAAACGTAATTTCACAAATAAGAAGAAATAATTAATTTTTCACTTTTTCCTGTTAATTTTTAATGTGGAATAATGTTAATGGTTATTTAATGGATAATGGATAAATTAACAAACGTAATTTCACAAATAAGAAGAAATAATTAATTTTTCACTTTTAAATTATGGTTTTCTTATAAGATGTCTAGTTTCAGTAATGGCATCTGAGTGTCTGAGCATCCTTAACTAATGTTGATTGTGAGACTAGGCTAATGTTGATTGTGACACCAAATAAAAATGAATATATCATGATTCCACTATTAATAAGTAACGATGATATCATGTGTGCAGATGGCAGGTTTTCCATTGCTTACATCTCAGGCTACTCATGTATCACGACTGCTTTTAGAGGGACGTCCTGTGGCTCCCTTGAGTGTACGTAGATCTCACCATTTCCATCATACTGCACCACCTCCCGCTATCGTCCCACATCTTCGTCGAGCTGGATTTTATGGAGTAGCGATGTGCGACTTCACGTTTCTTGATCATCAGCTCATTGCCGCACTTGTCGAGAGATGAAGACCAAAGTCGCATACTTTCCATTTCAGTGAGGGGGAGATGACTATTACATTGCAGGATGTGGCTATTATGTTGGGCCTCCCTATCGACGGACATGCTTTGACAGGCCGAGTTCCATCAGATTTGCCTGAGCTTGTTCATAGACTTCTGGGCATAGAGGTCCAGGATGATGGCAGGACCATCGTCGGTGGTAGATTGCGGATGCCTTGGTTAGACCAGCACTTCACACATTTACCAGATGATGCTGATGACGTCACCGTGCTGCGATTTGCACGCGCATATATTTTGAGGCTGATCGGTGGCACGCTTTTTGTTGATCACTCTACTACTTTTGTGCACCTGATGTATCTAGCTTTTTTAGAGGATTTGGACCAGGCAGACCGATATAGTTGGGGGTCTGCCTGCCTAGCATATACATACAGAGCCCTATGCAGCGCATGTCGCATCGATAAGATGCAGATCACAGGATGCATGGTTCTTCTACAGATGTGGGTATGGGAGCACATACCTCGTTTAGCTCCACATGCCCGTGCGCCATTACCCGTAGATATTGTAGCAGAGGCTCCACGTGAACGTTGGTATGTTATTAATTCTTTCTAATATCTAACTTACTTGTATAAAATTCTTTTATGAAATGTAAAAAAAATGTTATCTACAGGTGGAGTCAGGCGCATCGACATTCAGATTCTCCCAGACATGATGTTCACGCCTACAGACTTATGCTAGACAGCATTCGACCAGACGATGTAAGTGATTATTATTTATATTGTTAAATCTTTACTCTTTACTGTAAATCTATTCATTTATTAATTGATTATTCATTTTTTCTTTCAGATTACATGGATGCCATATACAGATGATATCCTTCAGAGTCTGCCCCCATACTGTACAGTGATTCTTGATATCGGCTCCTGCATGGTTCCACTGATTCATTTTCATATAGTCGAGTGGCATCAGACGGATAGGGTTATGAGACAGTTTGGATTCCTTCAGCCAGTTCCTGACCCGCCCAGTCAGTTGGATTCATTGCATTCCCTGAAGATGTCAGGGAAGAGAGATTTTGATTGGAGGAGCTACCATGCGAGATATGTTGCGTTATGGGACAAGCGACGGGAGTCCCAGTTGCGAGGGGCAGGGACAGTACGCTTTCATTTGATGGATCAGATGGATTATGCAGGCTGGTACATCAGGTCTCCCGTCAGATTTCTGACACGGCACGGACGGGGCTTCCATGACTTGGTATGCATTCTTCCTTTCACTGTTCAACATATTTTTTATTCAAATTAGTTAACAACAGAATTTGTTTTCGCAGGATGCTCGTATTTGTCATCTACTTCATATGTCTGATCCAGTGGAGAGAGCTGCCTTTGACCCAGCATATTTTCACAGCCTTGTACGACAGATGCTACCGTCGATGGACGAGATTTATCATGGCATTTTCTTTGATCCACCACCTGCTGCGGAGGCCGCGGAGCCTGCTGAGCCTCACATAGATGTACCTGGGGGTGACGACCCTGTTATGGATGCTGTTGTTCCACAGGATGAGGCTTCTCAGCTTGCTCAGCCACATGATATTATTCCACTGGAGGAGGGTGTTCAGCATGATCAGTCATATGCTTCTCCAGCTTCTCAGGCACAGCCACAGGTACTTACAGACGCTGACTGGATTGAGTTCGATGTTTTATTGCAGTCATCCGCAGCAGAGCAGCCATCTACTTCCTATACTGGTGAGAGTTCCAGCCAGCTTCCACTATCCTTAGATGCAGGCCAGGGTACAGGCGGTGAGACTGTACATCCACCGTCTGTCACACAGGAGGATGTGGAGGTGGCTGTCGATGAGGATGTGCAGCGTACGCCAGAGCACAGACGTAGACAGACACGACGTGGACGCATCCAGTATACGCCTGACTGTGGGACAGAGGAGCATCCACACCGGAGGCGTAGATTAGGTTGACATTTGATTTATGATACGTTTTGTATGTGTATTACTGTTATCTAGACTTCTATTATACCTTTAATAAGTGTCTTACTGTTATCAAATTATCTACCAATGTATATATATATATTTATGTATAATAAATAATATGATTAAATTAAATGATAAATATTAATTATATTAATTATTTCGAATTGCAATAGAAGTGGTCACAGTTATGATGAGTGATGGTTCAGTCCAACCATGCAAAATGCATATGCTGATAAGAATAAAAGGCCACAACAAGTGTAGAAGAATGGAACAATAGTTGGAAAATCTTCCATTGGGAATATGCAAAACAATGAAGTCAAGAAAACTGTGAAAGAAACTATTTCCAAGAATAAGTTTGAGCTAAAATCCAAGGATTATTTCATGACAAATCTTGAAATTCATATCATCTCAAGAAGTTGAAACTTGAGGTATTCCAATCACACTTTATCCATTGTTCTTAATTATATTTCTCATTTCAATTAAGGGGGAGAGCTTGATTGATGGAAAGATGGGATGAAAAGGGGAGATTTATCTTTTCACTTGAACTTTTTAATATATTTGGTGAAGTATGTGCAGGATTTATCATTTCATTGATAATTTTGATTATCTACCCTTGGTTAATAATTGATACACTCTAAGCATGATTTAACATTTATGGTTGTTTATGGACAACATTGAAAACTACAATATGAATTAGAAGTTCATTTGGCCAATTTTGAGAAGATACATATTCAGACTTTATAAAAGGAAACGATTTATACTGGTACGCAATCTAAAGAGTGAGATTATTGAGTATGCATCTCAAAACTTAGGTCATGTCCATGACATCACTTCTTCCACCTTATTTAGATAAAATGATATTTTTTAGAGAGCACATGCCTTAAAAAATATTACTCTTGGATCTAGAAATGAAACTCAGAGAACTTAGCATAGTGATGATGTGATCATGGTTCACTCATCACAATCACTATATGTTTTTCATGCAACTCATTTGTTCACAAATATACCAATATTTAATCAGAAAAACAATTAAAAAGGAGTATTAGAAAGTATAAAAATTAAGTTTCCACTTTAGAATACAAATGGAACCATATAAGGATCTTTATAGAAATAGATGTTTAACTACAACATGTTGAGATAACGTGAGTGACTGAAAGATGCTAAGATTATAGATTTCTCAATATATGTTAGAGAATACTCAAGCCATTCTATTAATAATTATTTAATGAATATCTATTATTCATGAATATTTATTAATAATTATTATAATTATTTCAATATTTTATATTATTTAATTGATATTTATTAATATTTCTTAATTTTTATAATAAGTTTATTACTTTATAATTAATAGTTATACATTTTAAGGGGAATTTAGGTATTCTGTGAGATGCGTGAACGCCGTTCACACATCTCTTCTCTCGGGAAGATGCGTGAACGGCGTTCACGCATGACGCCGGGGTCCGGGATGCGTGAATGGCGTTCACGCATCCCGGACCCATTTTTAAAAATATCCGAACCCTAACCCCTGTTATCATATTTTAATTTTTTAAAAACCCAGATAAAAAAATTACCCGCTTGGTGGTGTCGACTAGGGTTTGGATCTATATTGGGCCTAGCATGGCCTTCATGATCATGTTTAATGGGTCCTCCCTAACCCCTCTCAAAAGGGATCTGTGTTTTATTTTTATTTTTTAATAAAGGGGCTGGACCCATTGTGTTTGAAAAAAAAACAAAAACTTAAGAAGTGGATAATACTTACATTGGAGACTTGATCTTTTCTTGAAACTCCTTGGAATTAAAGGTATTAGGATAACATAGTTTGAAAAGGGGATTTATAAAGTGGGAGTGGGTTATAGTGGGTGAAAAACTGAAGAGTTTAATTGAGTAGTTCTAAGTTAAGGCGAGTCTTGATGTGATTGAAGGGTTACCCTTTTATAAGTTAAGGGAAGAGTAGTTTTGGGAGCACCCTTAACATTTTTAATAATGTGATGCTACTATTAGAAGGTCAATGCATCCAAAAAGGAAAAAAGAGGAGGGTAAATTAAGTCTAGTTTAAAACTCACCCAATCCACTCATTTGGGAGAGAACTTTGACTATTTTAAGGCTTTCAGTTTTACTTTTTATCATTTTACCCAATTTTACTTTTAGCTTGGAAATTAATTTTTAACCTTAGTAATTAATTTTAATGAAAAAATTAATATTGAATAATTTTTACATAATTTTAAGCATCAAAATTTTAAATTTTAAATCATTATATCAAATAAAATTTCTAAGGGTTTGATGAGTTAATTTTAAGATTAGTACACATAACGTGTAAAAACAATTTTTAGAAAAAGTGTGTTTTAAGCATAAAATTTGTGTGTAAGCTATAGTTATTAAAATTATAAATTCCCATGAAATATTTGTTTTATTTTAAATAAAATAAAATGTATGAGTCTTTTATGGAAATACAAAATATAATCTCACCTTGGAAATACTTGATTTAAAGAAAAGACCGAAAACAATTTTTTTATTAAAGTAACATTTTACTTTACTTCTAAAAATGCTTGACATAGGTTTTATAGGTTAAAATAATATTTTAAAATGTATAATTTTATTCCTTAAATATATATTTTATTACTTAAAAGTTATTTTAAACCTCTAGGATATGATCATAAGATGATAAAATCATAAAAATTATAATTTGTACCAAACCCATATTTTTCGATTAAAATAAATCTTTTTGGAAAAAAAATCCAAAATTTCATCGTAAGATAATGTTATTATTATAAATCATGAAATTATTTCCATATTTTCAAATTCTATGTCACGACCCGACCCACCCTGGGGCTCGAGCCTCAACCACCCCAAGCCCGCCTCCAAAGGCCAGGGGGTGGCGACTGGTGCCGAAGGCACAACAATCCGAGTAGTCCTTTGACTAAGTACCGGTACACACACAACTAGCCAAACCAATGCAAAAGTGCAGAGGGAAAGGAACAAAAAATGCAACTACTGTAAAAGTAAACCCAAGCATGCATGGACCACTAAAACGGTATGAGTACAGTAATGTAAACATAAAGGAAAAAGGGGAAAAATACACGCCCAACTGAAAAGTGTCCCATCCTGACAGAAAAATAGAAAATAAAGAAATTGAGAAAGAACTTCTATGGGAACCCAAATTGTGACCACCACACGCGGTCCAGACACAAATTTCCCTAAGCTCAATGAAGTCCCGAACAAACCTGTCCGTCATCTATAATAAGCATGGTACGTGCGGACAAAGCCCACGTAGGGTTGAGCATAACATACTAAGTAGGATGCCTCGAAAAGAATGGGGATGAGTAAGAGATATAATTGAAGAAGAAAGTAATAGAGAGAACACATTACAATAAAAGAGTGCGGCTCAACCCAAAAATGAGTGAAGTAAGCCCATCCAATCAAAATGAGCTAGAAACAGTGAGAAGGTAAGCTTCTCATCGAGTATTTTCTACCTATAGTAGGTGATTATACTTGTCCAACTATAAGAAGCTAGACACAAAAAGCATGTGGCATACCCCATGAATCTTCACCTCTCCTGGAAGGAGAGTAACCAGAACCGAATGAGTGGGTACTGCAATAGGGTGTATATATATATATGACCAGTCTAAGAAACCCAACGAGAGAGTAAGGGGGACTCCATATCATAGATCATCCCATGAAAAGAGTCTCCAATAGTCACAAAAGTAATCACCATCGATACCCAACATTCCTCTTGTCAGCCCTGAACTACAAGTGAAAGGGGATCAAACACCACACCTCAATACTGTCTACTCTGGGTGGGTATGTTTCACTTGCACGGTTTTAGGTCACGTCTCAAGAACGCATCTCTATGGGGAAATCTTCCCTATTACTTATTATTCCACGGTTACGCTAAAACATATATCATCATGATTCATCGTCAAAGACCACTATCCAACCCCTATGAAGGGTGATACGCTGGAGGGAATGCTCGGAAGAGAAAATAGTGAACGTCACTACCTAACCCCATTGGAGGGTGATCCTGGAAGAGAAAAAAGTGAACGCCACTACCCAGCCCCACTGGAGGGTAAGCCCAGAAGAGTTATTGACAAATGCCACTACCCATCCCTATTAGAGGGCAATCCAGTACTACTCTAGTGATCCTGAAAACATCACTACCGTCATTACTGTCATTGAACACCATTAGATGAGCGTTGATTTCAGAACATCTCACTTCATAACCTGGAATCCACAACAGAGGTCACTATTATGTTATACATGAAAAAAACATAGTTTAGGCTATTTATTTTCCCAAAATATACAACCGAAGAAAATAAACGGGTCAAAGTGGGGCCCGCCATCCAACCCTGAACATCAAATTCTTAAATTTATCTCAAAAGGTATGTCTCGAAGATAGGGTCATGATTCTATAGATAGTGCATCAAACGAATGCCCGGTCCAAAAGATATGGGCGTTTGAAACCTCAGAAGAGGGTCACAAGGCGAGTGGATCGACTCATGACTGGTCCACCTACCACGGCGGTCGACCACCACGGTCGACCATAGGCCGACCCAGTTCAACCCGGTATTCGACCCGGGTTCGACCCTCTGGGTGGGACCAGGCCCACTTGTCCGTCCCAACCCATCGGGGTTGGGCCCAACCCGTTACCCTGACCTAGCCTACTGTGGTTGGCCTGAACCGTGGCGGTTGGTCCTGGTCGCTGACGCAGCCTAGACCGATGTCGATAGTGTCTCGGCTGGCGAGCTAGCCACCGACCATGTGATTAGTGGTGGCGGTCACTGCCTAGGGTCGTGTTGCGTGACCCTGCCCAGCTGATCGGCCGGGCCACGTGGCCCGCCACATTGTGGCACTGCTGCCGCTCCACGGACCATTGGGCTCAATCTGGTCTCCCTATCACAATTTTGTCAGCGGATCAGGGTCCTTTGCGATGATGGATTCACTGTGCCTGCCTCTGATCGTCGATCTATTGGTGTCTTAACGTGCCCAAAAATTTATCGTGGAAAACCATGAGGAACAGTAGAAGAATGATGTTTAAACAAAAATCAATGGTCATGTTTGTGCGGCCATATATGAGTTTCTAAGTATACGATGAAGAACAAGGCAACAAAACTAACATTCAAAATATAAAATAAATGAAAACTGAAAAACAAGATAAATCCTACCTCAAAATAGTCATTCGTTGTAGGTGTGTGTCCATGGCGCTCCCACTTCGATCTGCCAAGGTTTCGGTGGAGATTTATCCTCGATCTAGTGAAGAAAGATGAAGAATGGTATATATAGAGGGAGAGAGATTAGGCTTGTAGATAGAGAGAGAGATTAGGGGTTAACCCTAACATGAAACACTTAACTCTTTATTTATAGATGTCCCGATCTGTGCGGAAATCCGACACCATCATGCCCTCTCATTTTATTCCGTGCCGAGGAAAAACACCTCATTCTGAAATCAACGATGGTAACATATTTATAATATGAGTCCTTGTTCAAAAGTTATTTGATTCTACATCAGGGGTAAAAAAATTACGTTTAATTATTTTAATTACGATTTTCCCCTGGATGGATTTTTCTACAGAAGTCTCACGTTGATGAAAGTTATGTCTCACCTAGTGTAAACACTAAGTTCCGAACTCAACTGTGGCCTCATATTTCTAATCTGAGCTACCATTTAAGATTTATCGCATTTCCTTCATGTTTATTGTATAAAATATACTTAATATTTTTATAAAATTAATTCCGGGCACAACGAGACTTAGAATTGCACACCATCTCAGCACCCAACTGTTGAAATATACATAGAAATATTTCAAAGTATTACAAGGTGAAAACAAAGTCTCTACATCAGTCCATCCTTCAAAATTTTCATCCCTAAAAAGAAAAAACTAGGAAAAAACTCAGGATACTAAGCCCACATCTGGCTATACCATTCCCAAGAACTCTCCTACACATTTCTGTGCAACCATAGTACAAGAACCAAGGAGATGGCCCACCCATGTAAGGTTCACTCCCATCGATCCTCGATCGCCACTAGATTCTCTACAAAGGTGGCATCATCTTCAATGTCCATCTCATCCCAGTTTATGACATGCATAAGATCATGCATGTATCGCCTCAGCTATGAAACATGTAAGATGTCATGCACCCTCTCCAGCCGTGGGGGTAGGCCAAGGTGGTAGGAAACATCGCAACCCCTCCACACAATCTTGAATGACCCGATGAACCTCTGGGATAGCTTTCCTCCCCAATCGAACCTCCGAATTCCGCATCATGGGGAGACTCTCAAGAAGACATGGTCTTAATTTTCAAACTCCAAGTGCCTATTATTGTGGTCTATGTACAATTTCTATCTATTTTGTGCCATCTTCATCCGTTCACAGATAACCTACATCTTCTTCATTGTGGCTCGTAACAACTCTGGGCCCACGATGGATGATTATCCAACCTCCATCCAGCACAAAGGTGACCTAAAGGGTCTCCCGTATAGGTCCTCAATAGGTGACGTTCCAATAGTAGAGTGGTAACTATTTTTTTATGCAAACTCTACCAAAGGCAGGTGATCCTCCCAACTCTGGTCGAAATCTAGCAAGTAAGCCCTCAACATATCCTCAAGTACTTGGATAGTGTGCTTGTTATTCCCATCAGTTTGGGGGTGAAAGGTCATAATCATCTGCAACCAGGTCCCGAATTCCTCCTGTATGCCTCTCCACAATTGTGACGTAAACTACACATCACGATCGGAGAAAATCATCAAGGGTACCCTGTGAAGGCGGATGATCTCCCATAAGTACAACTGTCCCAAACTCTCCACCGAACTCTGCTCCCTGATAGAAAGTAAGTGAGTCGACTTGGTAAGATGGTCCACTATCACCCAGATGGTGTCATGGACCATCGCTATGCACATAAACCCTGAGACGAAGTCTATGGATATGTCATACCACTTCCACTCTGGGATGTCGAGAGGCTACAAAAAACCTACCAAAACCTGATGCTCAGCCTTCACCTATTGACAGGTAAGACATCATGAGACGAAATCAACAACACTTCATCTCATGTCATACCACCAAAACTGCTGCTGAAGATACCTATACATATTCCCCACACCAAGATGTACAACTAAGGGAGAAGTATGGAACTCCCGCATCACCTCCTCCCGCATCATGACTGGAATCACTGCTCACCCTTGGAACAAGATCACATGATTCCCTCCTTCATAACACCCATCAGGTGCACCACCTATGGATATCTAGTCATGAAAAACATCATAGTCGATATCTTCTAGCTGGGACTCTCTCACACGCTCAAGGAGTGAAGGAGTGAGCACCATCGACTATAGAAAAGCTATACCCTCATGCTCCACTAGAGTCAACTACAGGGATGCTAACTACTCTGAAGCTTCCTAAACTATCCAAGCCTAGGAATTCCTGATAAGGGTATCTGCTATAACATTTCTCTTCCCTAGAGTATATAATATCTCGAAGTCGTAGTCCCATAGGAACTCCAACCAGCATTGCTACCTTAGATTCAGATATCTCTAGGTAAAGATGCACTTGAGGCTCTCATGGTCTGAGTAAACAACAAAGCACTCTTCCAGGAGGTAGTGTATTCACATCCTCAGGGAAAAGAATACAGTTATGACTTCTAATTTATGAGACATATAGTTCTTCTCATGGGGTCTCAACTACCTCGACCCATATGTAATGTATACCTGTCATTACATCAGGACGCAACCGAGCCCATCTCCTGAGGCATCAAAATACACTATGAACTCAATTCCCTCCTCTGGTAGTTTCAAAACTAGAGCACTTGTCAGCCTCTTCCTCAACTCCTTGAAGGCCTTCTGGCACTTCTCAGACCAGGTAAACCGTTGTCCCTTCTACATCAGAGTGGTCAAAGGGGATGTGATTCTGGAGAATTCTTCCACAAATCTCCAGTAGTATCCAACCAAATAGAGAAAACTTCACACATATGACGAATTATTGGGTAGCTCTCAAAAAATCACTTCCTCGATCTTCACAGGATCTATAACTAAACCCTCTTTAGAGATGACAGTCCCTAAAAAGTGAACCTTGTGTATCAAGAATTGAAACTTAGAGATATTTCCATAAAGATGGAGCTCCTGAAGTAAATCAAGGACTATCCTCAAGTGCTCCTCATGCTCCTCCTATGACACTGAGTAAAAGAGTATGTCTTCTATAAAGACAAAAAAACCGGTCCAAGAATGGCTGGAAGACCTGGTTCATCAAAGGCATGAAATCGATGGGGGAATTTGTCACACCGAAGGGCATCACTAGGAAACCGTAATGCCCATAGCAAAAATGAAAGGACAACATCAAAATATCAACCTCGTGAATCCATAATTGGTGGTTGCTAGATCAAAGTTCAATATTGGAGAACCACCCACACCTTGTAATCTATCCTTGATAAGGGGTACTTATTCTTTATCGTGGCCTGATTCAGGGGATGATAATCCACGCAAAACCATAAGCTACCATATACCTTCTTCACGAATAGAACTGGAGCTACCCAAGGGGACACACTGGGACTGATGAAACCCTTCTCTTTAAGGTCATCCAACTACAGTCATAGCTCTTTAAGCTTAGTGGGTGCCATCCGATATTCCAAAAAAGATATTAGGGCAGTCCATGTTTGAAGATCAATGCAAAAATCTAACTCCCGCCTTGGAGGTAGTCCTGGGACATCTTCGAGGAAGACATCCATATAATCCTTCACAAATAAAGGAACCCAAGTCCCCGTAGAGTCTGATACACCAAGGGTCATTCTTTATAACTGATGGGTAAAAGGCTGTAGTCTCTTGCTCACAACACTCACATTCCTTACTATGAGGCCTCATTCACCAAGAAAGGTGAACCCCATCTCATCAGTGTGCATGCATCTGACTAGCCTACGACGACAATCCATCTGGTCTCAAACCATAGAAAGCCAATCCATGCCTAAGATGATGTCATAAGGTTCCATTATAATGACCAGTAGGTCCCACATGAAAATTTCTCCTCCAAATGATAGCTTAAAATATCGGCAGATAAATGATATAGAAGAAGAGATTCCCATAGGAACCTAGAGACAAAGCCACTATGATAGTGCCTCTACTTGGATCTCCAACTCCCATACTAGGAGTAACAAGATGAAGGAGTGGATGGATCCTGTTTCTACTAATACTAAATTAAGATTAGAATAAACACAAACCGTACCTTGGATCATCTCATGTGTAGGAGGATAACAAACATCCATAGCCTACAGCTGTTTACGACCTTGAAAGCCAACTCCCTAAGCTTGACGTGGGACACCTAGTTGTGATAGAGGGAGAATATCATAGCATCATCCCCAAAAACCTGGTCCTCTTTCTCCTATTCCTCTTTTGGCACAACCTCCCTGGGGATCACCCTGGTCATGATGCTACCTCTACCGTGGTGGTCCACCTACTGCCTACCTGGGATACTCACCTCATCTGTTTAGACAATCTTATGCTATGTGACCTCACCTGTCATAGGAATAGAATCATCCCTCTCTGGGATGACCCGATGCTCTATGCTTCCCTACTACTATCTGAACACGTGACTGATCCTGACCCTGGAATGGTCTCCTGCATCTGGGCCCTTCTATTTGACACCCGCCAATTTATGTGGATGTCTCCAAGCTGATGTGACCACTGCTAGTCCCAACTAATTGGAGTCTCTATGATAGGAAAATTTCCATCACAAGAACCCGCTCCATCACCCTGGCATAGGTAAGGATGCATAGGGGCACTATACGGGCATAGATCTCTTGGAAAAGGCCCTACTCAAACTTTTGTGCTTGGAAGTAGATGTCATGAATCATATCCAGGGAGGAGCGTGTAAGGTCAATAAACCTAGCCACGTACACAACCACTTTCATGGATCCCTTCTTTATATCCAAAATCTTCTAAATATTAATGGAGTGCAGGCATGAGGGGAAGTAATCCTCACAAAACAGCTTCTGAAACTCATCCTACAAGAGAGTTATCTCGTCCTACATCTGGGTAACTAAATCCCACCAGCGCCTAGCCAGATCGAGAAAAATGCTGGCTTCCAAATCAACTATTTATTCTATTGATGTAAAAACCATCCTAAAAAGGCAGACCACCGACTCCAACTAGTCCTATTCTACCTAAGGATCTAGCTCACCATAAAAACTCAGTGGCCACTAGCGTTGGAACTCATGAAGTGTGCTCATACTGCACTCGTCCTTGGACTATGTTTCCAGTACTAACTGCTTCTCCACAGGTAGAGGTTCCACTACTGGTCCACCCAGAGGAAGGGTATCACATGATGGACCCTATACTAAGTCCTTATCTCTCATATGGTCATCGTCATGAACCAGAGTGGGTATCCTGGCTGGCTACCATCATAGAGGAATCTTGAAAATTATCAAGGAGTACCACGGTCAGATGAGTATATATATTTATATCAAGAACAAAAAAAAGGAGAGATGACTCAATAAACACAATCAAAGACTTAATCCTATATGATGCATGTACCAAAGTTCCCCTAAAAAAATGTCTCAGCATGCCAAGTTGACAAGAAGGTAATTAGGGTCTTGGTGAATGGCTATGTTGGCCGCCGCACTATAATTAGACTCCCTAGCCTGAGAGCCGCTCTCGAGACACGTCAACACTGTTTCCATATACCCAACGAATCCTATTAAGGGTAAACATGTTTGAACAACCTCCCAAGGAATGAAATTTCTTTGATAACACTTTTTCATGACCCGACCCATAACAGAGCTCAAGCCGCAACTACCCCAAGATCACATTCATAGGCCAAGGGGTGGATAATATAACTGAAGGAACAATAACTCAGGGAGGCCTTTTCTTAATTACCTTCACACACACACATACAACCAAACCAATGAAAACGTTAATAGGGAAAGGATAAAAATATGCAATTACTATAAAAGTAAATCCAAGCATGCATGGACCACTAAAACGATATGATTACAGTAATATAAAAAGAAATGAAAAAGGGGAAAACACATGCCCAACTAAAATGTTTCCCAACCTAATAGAAAAACTGAAAATAAATAAATAGAGAAAGCCCTGCTCTAGGAACCCAAACTGTGACCACCACATGCGGTCCATGCACCTGTATCCCTAAGATCCTTGAAGTCCTGATCAAACCTGTCTGTCGTCTGCAATAAGAATGGTATGTGAGGGAAAATCCCATGACGGGGAAAGTATAAACATACCCAGTAGGATGCCCCAAAAATAAGGGGGAGAAGTAAGAGATACAACTGAAGAAGAAAGTAGTAGAGGGAACAAGGTATAGTAAGAGAGTGTAGCTCAACCCAATAAGGAGTGAAGTAAGCTCATCCAAACACAAGAAGCTAGAAATGAAGAGAATGTGAACTTCTCATTGAGTCTTCACTACCTATAGTAGGTGAGTAGAATCATATAACCACAAGAAACTAGACATGGAAAGCATGTGGCATACCCCACACGTCTTTACCTCTACTAGAAGGAGAGTAACCAGTACCCAAGAAGTGGGTACTGAAATTGGGTGTGTATATATATATATATATATATATATATATATATATATGCCCAGTCAAAGAAACCCAATGAGAGAGTAATGAGATCTCCATCTCACAGCTCAACCCAGGAAAAGACTCTCCAACAGTCCCAGAAGTAACCATTATTGATACCCAACATTCCTCACATCTACCCTAAACTACAAGTGAAAGGGGATCAAACACCACACCTTGATACATTCCTCTTTGTGTGGGTCTGTATCACCCACACAGTTTAGGTCGCGTCATAAAGATGCATCTTAGTAGGGAAAGTGCTCCTCTTACTTATGAGTCCAAGGTTACACCAAAACTCATCACATCACGTTTCTTCAGTGAACACCACTGCCCAACCCCCTTTGAAGGGTGATACACTGGAGGGTAAGACTAAAAGAGAAAATGGTGAATAGAAGTGCCCAACCCCACTGAAGGGTATGCTCGGAAGAGAAAATGATGAATGCCACTACCCATCCCCACTAGAGGGAAAGCTCGGAAGAGAAAATGATGAATGCCACTGCCCAAACCCAATGTAGGGTAAGCCTGGAAGATTCATCGGTGAACGCCACTACACATCCTCATTTGAGGGTAATCCGGTACTACTCTGGTGATCCTAAAAACATCACTGCCATCATTGTTATCATCAAACATTTTTAGACCAGTGTTGAGTTCAGAACACCTCACTTAATAATCTAGAAGACACAATAAAGGTAACCATCATGTTCTATGAGAAAAAAACATGTAGGATAGGTTATTTATTTCCCTAAAACAGAAAACCAGTAAAAAAGGGCACTTTTCACCACAAGACGCCCGAACAGGTCAAAGTGGGGCCCACCTTCTGACCCCAAACTTAAAATTCTAAAATTTATCTCAAAGTTCCATCTCAAAGATAGAGTCAAACTTTTGTAGATGGTGCATCAAATAGATTTCCAGTCCAAAAATATATGGGCACGCGAGCCAGCCACCGGCAGCGGTCGCCACCGGAGGTCATGTCGCACAACCCTGCATGGCTGACCGGTTGGGTCATGTGGCCTACCACATTGTGGCATCATCAGGCCACAATGCAACCATCGCTCCGCGAACTGCTTCTGGAAGCTGCGGTGCTGGTGGCGCCCCAATGGTTTGTTCTACAGACCATCGGGCTCAATCCAGTCACCTGATCGTGATTTCGTCAGCAGATCGGGGACCCTTACGACAATGGATTCCCTCCATAGGCCTCTGATCAATGATCCATTGGAGGATTAATGTTCCCAAAAGTTTATGGTGGAAAACCGCAAAGAACGGCCAAATAATGACATTTAAACACAAATCGATGTCCGTGTTTCTGCTGATATCGATGATTTTGCAAGTATACGACGAAGAACAAGTCAAGGAAATTGATATTCAAAATTCAAACTAAATAAAAACTCAAAAAATAAAGATAAATCCTACCTCAAAACAGACGTTCGTTGTAGGAGACATGTCCACAATGCTCTCGCTTAGATCCGTCGAGGGTTCGATAGAGATTGCTCCTCGATTAGGTGAAGAATGATGAAGAATGGTAGGGAGAGAGGGAGAGAGATTAGTCTTGTAGAGAGAGAGAGAGAGAGGTATTAGAAGTTAACCCTAATATGAAACACTTAACTATCTATTTATAGACGACCCTATTGGCGTGGAAATCCCAAATCGTCTCACCCTCCCATTTTATGTCACGCCTAGGAAAAACACCCCATTCCAAACTTAACGGTTGTCTTAGATTTCTAATCTGAGTTCCCATTTGAAAGTTATTTTATACATAATTGGGGTAAAACAATTAAATTTAATTATTTTAATTACAATTTCCCCCTTGGATGGATTTTTCCGCATAAGTCCCACGCCGAAAAAAGTTATGCCCGCATAGGGTAAACGTCACGTTCTGGATTCAATTGTGGACTTGTATTTATGATACAAGATACCGTTTAAGAGTTATCCCATTTCCATCATGTTCATAGTATAAAATATAATTAATATTTTTATAAAATTAATTCTGGGAAAACCGGGCCTCGAAATTGCACGCCGTATCAGTGCCCAACTCTGTAAATATACATAGAAATATTTAAAAGTATTATAAGGTGAAAACCGGGTCTCTACATTCTAATTATAAAATTTATAAATTCAAATTTTCAATAAAATAATAACATATAATGAAACGTCATTTTTATGGGAAAATTACATTTTCAAATATTAACTATTATTATTCCTATTTCATATAATTTACAATATAAATGGGTGTTAAAAATTTATTAATATAAAACATAATTTATCATCATTCATCATATGTTTCTTAAAATATAATTTCATATCCCATAAAAAGAAATTTTTATAAAAATACTTTTTTAAACAATAAATGATCTTATTAGTCATTTTAGGAAAAATAATTGAATTTCAATCATATTAAAAGTTTCTTTTATTTTATTTAAACATATATTTTATAAATTGGTTACTCCTATTCATTCCTACTAATTCAACAGCTAGGTTTTAATGGTCATACATAAATATTTATATTTTAACTAAATATATCATAGTTTCATTTAGGTTCAACATTGTGTTTGGAGTATGCTATCAAACACATTGAATTACTTAAATGTAATCATATATTAAAATTTTGGGGTGTTAAAAAATTTAAATTACTTTATATACATGGGGTGGTATTACATGTGGATATATAACTTCAAATGTTTATACAATTTTAAAATCAATAAAAATCACAACTATATAATTCCTAACCGATTTGGCAGTATCATTTACAACCAAGGTGTTTGTATAACATTTTAATAAACGACATAGTTTAAAAAATATTATTCAATACTCAATACATATTTTTTTCTAGATTACATCCATCATCCCTTTCAAGTATCTATAATAATTAAATTGAATCATTTTAATCCCATGAGATTATCACATTCTATCATCTCTAAATATTTAATCAAAAAATGATGTTTCCCTAATAAATTGTACATTTATGAGTATAGCTAGTTGAAAAAAATAGATATAAAAAATGAATATCACTATAAAATAGAAAATAAAAAACATCTAATTTTTTTTATGATTGATATCAAATTTTATATCTCACATGTATGATAGAATAGATAAGAGGGGGTTAATTGTATACCACTAAAATAAATATAATATAAGTAAAAATCAATGTATATGTCATGCGTATAATTTGGGAGAGCAAGTGATTAAAAAAACAAAATAATGAATGTAAAAATAGGTGTAATATAAATAAGAAGTTATGGGAGGTGTCTAGGGTTCCATGTAAGATAATAGTTTCAGGATGGGATGATTCTTTACTAAACATGCTTGAACCAGAGTTTCCAGATGTCCTCTCCAGCAATATTTGATTATATCTTGACTTTGGATCCACTTTCATGGGTTATCCATTTTATCCACCATCATAATATCTCAGGCCTATTTGTGAGGCTTTCCCCCCTAAGTGATTCAAGCATCCAATAAATGATTGAGGAGTCCCACATTTTTTAGTTGTATGATTCTCATTGCTTTCTAGATCTAAAAAAGAATATAATAATGTTACATATATCCTCTACCTTTATCGATTCCCTTATTGTAATTTTCATTATTAGTGGTTTCTTGATGAGTAAATTGGCCCATTAGTTGTTGGTTAAGGAGTTCTAACTGAGGTGTAGGTCTATAAAGATGTACTCCAATAATGGCCTACCTTCTCCTATCATCCACTGCCACAACTTCTTCCCTCATCCATCATCACCCTAGTAGATGATATATTTTATTACTTAAGGGTTTTATTTTACTAGGTTTGGTTCTACTTTTGTACTTATTTTGGGTGTATTGGTGTTCATTAGTGTTGAAGTCACTATCGAGGAGTTCCACTCATTGGCCCATGTATCAAAATACGGTGCATGTCATTTTTAATCTAATCATTATTGATGTATTTTTATTGTTCATATGATTCAAATGTGTTCCCCATACCCCTATTTTTATTCTTAATTATAAGTGAATTCCCTAATACAACATTTCTTATTTATTCTTCTTAAATATAGGCCTCCCCTAATGATTCCATAAACATATACGAGCTTATGTTTTACTTATTTATCAGATTTTTACTATAATATCAACCTTAAACAAATTATATATCTTTGATAACTTCAAATGAAGAGTTATCAATGGTTCATGGTAGAATTTGGTGTGTTGTGTGTGGAGAGGATTGATTTTCACCAATACTAGTTATCTGTTGTCATTTTCTCATAGTGAAGGCATTAGAAAAAATCCCCCACTCCCCTATCTGGGTTGTTAAAAAGTTATGATGATCCATTTATATGTGTCTGCTCCATTTTTAGTCTCATTATTTATTTCAATTTTCTAATACATTACAATTATATTTCAAAAATAATAAAAAATCTAGGATAAGTGGGACTTCTCTTTTCCCACACTCTTCACTGGTATGATGATATAAGCTTATAAAAGGTTTGGTAAGGATTACAAAGAATAAATTTTCAAGGATAACATTCTTGAACCTGTTATGAATTTAGTGTAGTGGGATAGAATAAGGAAGGTGATATATCTAAAGGAACTCAATGAAGTTCTACAACACGAGTATAACTAAAAAACACCATGTTATTTTTTTTTGTATTTTAGACTTTCCCCATTCAACATTGATTCTTACCTTATAATCAATGAATTATTAGATATCATGGTTAATGGATTCCTTCAGTTTCATCCTGAATTTTATTTCTAGGATATAGCTTAAAAGAACTAGGTAGACCCAGCTGGGGACTCTATTCAATGTTGATTTTTGAGAGGCATTTTCCTTGGTAGTTGTTTTGGTTCATTTTCGTATCAGTTTGTGTGGGGTATGTGAATGTTATAATTAAACTTATAAAAGTTTCTTATTATTATAATAATAAAAATATTTGTGTATAACAAAAAAAATTAACTTTATAGAGGTTTAATTTAAAATATAAATAAAGGAAGTAAGATAAACAATAATTCATAATGATTTTATAATGGTTTGAGTAAATCCTTACTCCGCTCATCACACCAATTGTAATACTTGAGACATGTGAATATACATATTGATCCTTACTATTTATTATACTAACATCCCTATACAAGAACTACCTTTTCAAACCAAAATTCACAACTAACTACCTAAAGAAAAAAAAACACAGCCACCCTACCTTTTAGTTAACGGAATAACCTACTCTACATTTTTTATGGGGATGTATAAATAACAACATCCCTTATAGATAAAGAATATCATTATTATCTTTTATATGGAGATACAAACATTATGATTTGAATGATATAACATGATGAAACAAATATAGTTCATTATAGTAAATTCATAAGGAATGATATAAAAATTAATTTATTGAATGCAGATGATGATATTTGTGTTAAATAATCTGGATGATGCATTAGCCTCTAATAAAAAGGTTCAATAATCATGCTTAAAGAAAGAAAATTTTTTATTCTTCACTTATAAGTCAAATAGCATGAATTCGTTTATTAAAATCTTAATAGCATTCATGTTGAATCCCTATAAAAATTTATAAATAGTTCTTTCAATTGATAAAACTTGTGTTAGTTTTTATTCATCAAAAGTTTATTTTTCACATGGGTAACATGATCATTGATGTAGTGGATGGATGAATGAAAAATCATTTACTGCATTTAATAAAGATCATGGTTTCCATATTTTGAGTGAAAAATTATACATACAATAGTTAGAAATAAAATAAGGAATGTCAGTATTATATAAAAATAACATGGTGTTAACTTGTTTACATTGTTAAAATTATCACCACATGTGAAAATATCCTCTAAATATAGTCAATAAAATATCATTATATAGAGAAAATATGACTATGATGTTCATGTTAACTCCTCATAAGGTGAAATATTCTTATCTCTTTCCTTCATTCTTCCATCATAAATCAATATCTCCCTACTTAATATCTCGATCAGGTGATACATGCTAGTGACTCGTGTAAAACCCCAATATTTCATAGTAATTTATTTTCTTTAAAGTAATTCAATAGCTTATGCTACACGCAACACCGAGTTTGAGCACACCATAACCTACCAAACTAGATTTTCAAAAAGCGGTTCTAAATAGTATTAACTGAATTTTGAATTTTATTTACTCCATATAATTCTAGAATCCATATTATATGTTTCTTAGACATAATATATAACAAATTTATTTTTTCAGATAAAAGATGTATTTTTCAATAAATAAAATTTTACCACCTTTTAATGGAAAACCCTTTTTAAAACCAATATTTGACCCTTTTATATATTCAATTTAATGAAATTAAATTTTTATTTATAATCGGGACATAAACATTTATTTTGGATAAATTTTTGGCACTTTTCTGATAACATTTATATTTCGATGAATAATGAAAAACACTAAATTTTAATTGAAAGCAAAATTTTTAATCGAAATAATTTATAGTGTTAAATTATGCATTTGAATGGTTTGGAAGTATAATAAGATTATATTTTTATCATTTAATACAATGTAGGCCATTATAAGTAATTTCACATTTAAATTTGACATAAACACATGTCAATCTTTTGATAGTTTTTACTTTTAAAGACCCGCCTTTTGGTTTTGACAACGGGAATTAATTTTAAATTAATTAATGATACTTATATGTTTTTAATTTGGTAAAATAGAATTTATTTTTGAATTTTTAATGTCAAAAATATCTTAGGGTGAATTTTTGGTATTTTTTCTGAAAACTTTCAATTTTTGATGAATAGTGAAAAGCATTGCGTTATTGTTTAAAAACCGATTTTTTATTTAAATAATTATTTATTTTATTTATTTAAGTCAATAGATACATAATACCTATATTATTTTAATGTGATTCATTGGAGTCAATTTTATAATACAATTAGATGTATAAAATTTTATTGAACTTGTTACCGTCTTTTACCCACCTTCTATGAGCATTTTCTAATTTGCATAAAACTTAATTTTACCACTTTTGTGTGTTGAATTTCAAAAATCCTAAAGATATGGTTGACATATTTAAGTAAAATATAATTCAATAAGATGAAAATATTTTTTTGGTGAATAGTAACTTTTAACTTTTATTTACAACGATTAAATGTAAATAGGGCAATTAAAGGTAAAAATGATATTATAATTACCCTAAAACATGTCCTAATTCTATTGGATAACTATAATTCGACCAAAAAAACCTTATGAATAAAATATGATCCTTTTGGTCTACTTGGATTAGATTAGGACATTTATTATTATTTTATTTAAAAAAGAGTTAAAAGTGTTATATTCAAAGTTTAATAACTAAACCATTTTTAATATAGGGTTATAAATAAGATAAATTTGACTATAAATATTAATTAGAAAGATAAAAATATTTAATACATAATTATATATTATTTATAATTTATAGACATTAAATAATTAAATTTATTTATGACACAATGATGATGCAGTAATTTCCTTATTAATGAAAGATTAAAATAATTGATATTATAAATATCCAAATAAATGTAATTTTAGACTTTTGATAGATTAAACTAATTATATAGGTTAATATGACATGTTAGGGTCGCTTAAATAATTTTTTTGACGTAATCATGCTGTTATGATTAAAAAAACGAAATACTAAATAATGTCAAAATTGACATAAATTATTTTTTAAAACAAATACTATATTATTGGTTGATATAATATTCCTAAAAATATAAGGTTCTACCAAAGGGATTAAATAATATTATATATGTCATTAATTAACCACTTGAGTTTCTCTTGGAAGTTTAGAGTAATTTTATTAACCATATAGTGTAAGAATACAAGAAGACACCATAAAAGTTAAACTATTTAACTAAGAGTTAAATATAAAATATAAGGTTAAAATGCTAACCTAAATTTGTCTAAAACCTATTGGTTAAGAGTTTTTCGACCCATCCCCACCATATCTTCGAAATAAATAAATTTTGAGCCATTATAAACCGAAAATGATTTTATTATAAAATAATATTTCAAGGTTTTCCTAAAGTGGCCCTCACCCCTCTTATAAAAGGGCACTTCCCCTTCTTTCAAAGTCACACATCCAAATCCATTTATCTTGGCCAAAACCTGCCCAAATATCCTCCCAATTTCTTTAAAATTAACCTATAGTCCTTACTTTGATCAGACAGACAACCTAAGGAGCCCTTTTGATCAAATCAAAAGGAAACACCCGAAGAAGAGGTAATAATTTCACCACCCTCTTTCATTTTCTTTTCTTCTTCCACTTCCTCTTTATTTTTTTTGTTTCCATACAAAAATAATAAATCCAGTACCTTCTACATACTATTATGTTATTATAAATATCTTACAATCATATTCGTTATTCTATCCATCCTATAAATGACAAAGTCACCATACGTGCATACGTACGACTTACCATCTCCACGTCGTGGTGTTGTTTTTTATTCAAACACTTCATTATTTGGATGAGTATAATAATGAGTACAATTGATTTAAATAATAAATATAACATGTTAATGATTATGTATATATGATATACCATCCAATTACATACAATTTCACCATCAATAAAATGATATTGTCGCATGTGCGTACGTACAACTTACCGTCTCCACGAACACGATGAGATTTATTCCTCATCGTAATAATTCAAGAATAATTTTCATTTTATGATTAAAAATAATGTTTATGAACTTAATATCATTCTGGACATGAATCAAATACAACCTATACATAACAAACATGACGTATGTAAAAACATATATAAAGGAAAACAAATCAGTTAACAACCAAAACAATGATACTATTGAAATATCATTAACAAAGCAATATTATAAGATCATGTATGATATCATATTTATGTATTTGGTTCTTTTATAACTTAATAACAATTATTTCACCATTATACAGGAGGTTAACCTACCCTATACTAAGGAAAAGTACAAGGTAAGGGGTTTTCATCTCACTTCTTATTCCCATGAGATTCATGCTATATTGCCACTATTTACTTTTGTGTGGTGTATGTACTGCCCATGATTGTATTCTTTGTGTAATATACTTTAATTTATGGGTATTTACATCTTCATTTTATGATACTTCTTTCATGGGGTGAATGTTTTGTAATTTACCAAATCAGTAAGGGTTAATTTAACAATCTCATTATTATCCGAGGTTGTTTTTACATAAGTATCTACTGGGACATATTTATTATCCATGTCCATGATTAATAAAAGAGTTTTTAAAGGGATTATTTTTAACAGTATATTTTAATAAAACATCATTTTAAATGTTTTAAAGATTTATTCTTCTAAACCTTTCTCATTAATGTCCATGTTTTTAAAATGGTTTTAAGGATTTATTTATATGTACATGAATGTTTTAAAATGTTAATTCCTTTAAAAAGTTTCAAAGTGGTATGGGACAGTTTTATTAAAAAATATCTTTTAAATGAATTCCTTTATAAATTATGCGACTTTTAAATGATTTCCTGAAAAAGGGATATTTATCTCAAATATTTTTATTGATCATTTCAACTATGTCAAAATCCTTTATGGGATATTATTCTTGATCAAGGTTGATTTATTATACAAATATTCCATATTGTATTGAAGGTTTTGTGATATGTTTGACTGTGGATGTGTTATTTTTATACCATTCATGGTTTATGGATAAAGTATTGACATTTTTTATGCTAGATTTAATAAAAATATTTATGTTATGTTTAAACCTTTTTATATGAGGAATGCATTGGACTTAGTAAGTGACGGGTGGAGCTCGATATAGCTCCTCAATGCGTCGGTAGGTCTCATGAGACAAACTAGTGTCTTGGCACAAGGCCTTGAAAAAATATTATTTGTAGTCTTCACACGAGGCCTTGACTATGTGGTTATGATGTATGGAATTATGCATTCCATCATTATGAAATTAGCTATTGATATTACATGTGATTATTTTACTAATAGAATATCCATGTGAATAAGTAAATAACATCATTTTATTTATCTTTTCCATATTATTCTGAAGTTTAAGTTTAAAAGGCATGTGTTCTAATCTTAAACAATTCCTTAACTGTTTCTTCTTATTTATGATAGTATCAGCTATATTGTTATCCTTACTGAGCATCTGAGCTCACCCCTTTCTTATGTTTTATTTTTCCCAAGATGCAAAGAGGTATATTACGATTAACCTGCAGGAATAGGCTAAGGGATATAAGAGTATTCAAAGGGGACACAATGATGTTTTTTTTATTTCATGATGTAATGTAAAACTTATGTATATATCTAGTAATTCCAAGGTTACTAAACTGATCAATATTTCAGGAAATTATTCCTTGTATCATGCCAATGTTATGTAATAATGCACCGATTCTCAGTAACTAGGGTCAAGGAATTACAGTTGGTATTAGAGGAAGTTTAGTACAAACCAGGGAAGCTAGATTTATAAAAAATCACTAAATAGAAAACACTACCCTAAGATAGACATTGAGGATTAGTATAGAAGAACATCCAAAAATCTTGGTAATTTAAATATTATGTGGGTTTTCCAAGAAATACATCCCTATCTAGATACGAGAAGGTAGAAGCTGCTCTGGCATAGATGTACCTAAGAGTGAAAACTCCAACAAGAAGTTTCAGGCTTGACCCGGGGTATCCTGGTACATGACAACGGGTTTTGCTGCACTCTTGGTTATGACATTCCCGGGGGATATTCATAGGATAATTCACATTTTCTTTACAAATCGATTTGAATGATTTTAATATAAGATGAGAATAAATAACCTTGGTTAATTATAAGGTGTTTTAGATTGAAAATAAGGTGTTATGATATTCTTTAAATGATTTTATGACTCACACTATGCATTATTTTGTTAGTCAATGGATGGATTCCAATAAAGTCATAGTAACATTGAACATGATGTAAAAGGTAGGCACAATGGTAGAAATGAGCATCGAAATGGAATGTTGATAGGTGTAAAAGATATCGTGTTCATGCCGAATCGATTTTCCAAAAATATATTCAACAACATATATATTAACCAATTCCCGGACACAATAAAGAAGAGAAAGGCGATGAATGATAAGAGATCCAACAGTGGAGACCATGGAGAAAAGAAAACTCAATTTCCATCATGTAGGAAATGTGGAAGGAGACATCTCAGAAAGTGTCTCAATGGAACAAATAAATGCTTTATGTGTGGGAAAGAAGGAAATAAAGTAAATAATTTCGGAGAAAAAATGAAGAGTACTATGGTAGAAAACAAAAAAGATCCCAAGAATCCATTTTCAGTCATTTTCAGTAAATGTAGGGGACCTGGTCATTACCCGAGTGAGTTCCCTATTCTATAGGATAACCTCTTGGTCAAAGAAGAACCTATGTGGAAATAAATGGATGGAGAAATGTTTAAAAGTATTAGTGCTATTTGTTGATGGAGTTACTTTGGAAGACTTTTCTCTTGTATGTGTAACCCTACAGTTTGTTATATGGAAATTCTATTTTAGAAAGAATTATCTTTTCTATTGTTGATATAGTTATTAATAACCATTTGGGTTTATATGATCCTTGAATTTGAGGCAATTAAAAGTTATTAAATTTTGGGATGAAAATGTGAGGTATGAGATAACATATGTGGTGAAATTATGTTATGGTTATTTTTAGGAATTTCTCTCATTTTGGGAATGTAATGAAATATAGTTTTTGAAAAAGGACAACATGCAGACCGTGTGACAAACCGTCATGTCGGACAAAGCTGCGGGAATCGAACCCATAACCAGAGTACGATTGGGATTTATCACCTACCACTGGACTACGAGAAGTACCTGGTTAGTGTGACTACTTATTTTTGGTTAAATGATTTTATTGATCAATAATAAGTTGATTTGGGATCTTTTGTCTTATCAAATGTAATTCCTTAGTATAGGAAAATGATTTGGTGATTAAGTAATAAATGTTATTTTGGAGGATGTTCACTCTGTTGGGAACAATATATGCCTAAAGAAAATAGAATACTAAGAGATTTCATTTGAGGAGTAATGGTGGATTTTTATCTATGTTTTATTGTGGATTTATAGTGATTTGGGTTATTTATGGAAATATTTAACCTATCATAGAGAATATGTGATTAGGTTAATTGCTTTTAAGTATGTGACTTTAAGAGTAGTCGATGTTATATGGAGATACAATTTAACGTGGAAACCTACATAATCAAATTCTTCTATGTTTTGGGTTTCAATATTAGTTTGGATTATATTGAAGGATTTTAAGGACAATTGTATATTGAATGGTATTTATTAAACTTTGGGTATTGTTGGTTTAATTTTAGAAATTAAGATTAGTATTTATTTCTCTAAAGGATTATCCTTTTTGGGGATCATCTGATCTTGTACTAACCATTTTGGTTTGGTTTAATCTCTAAAGACAAGGTAAATATATAGTTTATACTTTGTGGATCATGTGATTATTCTGAAGTGATTCTTGCGCTTCAGGTGTGACCAAGTCATCTTTAATACTCATCGTTTAAAAAAAGATGAGTTAGTGGTAGAAATTTATTAAAGGATGAAACTCTACTTAAAAAGTAAGTATATCTCTTTATGTTCTTAGTAAATCTCATAAATAAATTCCTCAACTTTATGAAATGGAACTTAAAACAAAAAATGTTGTTCGTTTACTTTTCATACTGGGAAACCAATGAATGTTTATCCCATTACAAGTTTGTGGTTTTATTATTGTTAACTTTCTCCTGATCTTATTTTCTATCACTCTCCATCATAACTTGACACTTAGTTTATCTTCCATATCCATGTTTTCCTACATGGAATCTTAGTATGGGTTATCTTGGGTGACCTTTGTACTTTTCTTTCATTTTTTTAAAGTGATATTTTTATTGACCCTTTTTCCGATGTGGGACTTTCAATGAAGTTACCAAACCCAATTTTAAAATTGTGAGGATTCAATTCCCAAAAGGGAGGAAGAATGTAACACCCCAAGATTTCATAGTAAGTGAGTTTTTTAAAGTAATTCAATAGCTTGTGCTACACGCAACACCAAGTTTGAGCGCACAACGACCTACCAATCTAGCTGTTCAAAAAGCGGTTATGAATAGTATTAACTGAAATTTGAATTTTATATACTCCATATAATTTTAGAATCCATATTATATGTTTTTTAGTCATAATATAAGAACAAATTCATTTTTTCAGATAAAAGAATTATTTTTCAAAAAATACAATTTTATCACCTTTTAATGGAAAAACCTTTTTAAAAACAATATTTAACACTTTTATATATTCCATTTAAGGAAATTAAATTCTTCTTTACAATCAGGACATAAAAATTTATTTTGGATAAATTTTTGGTACTTTTCTGATAACATTCATATTTTGATGAATAATGAAAAATACTAAATTTTAATTGAAAAAAACTTTTTTAATCGAAATAATTTATAGTGTTAAATTATGAATTTTAATGGTTTGAAAGTATAATCAGATAATATTTTTATCATTTAATACAATGTAGGTTATTATAAGTAATTTCACATTTAAATTTGACATAAACACATGTCAATATTTTGATAGTTTTTACTTCTTAAGAACCCGCCTTTTGGTTTTGACAATGGGAATTAATTTTAAATTAATTAATACTACTTCTATGTTTTGAATTTGGTAAAATAGAATTCATTTATGAATTTTTAATATCAAAATTAGATTATGGTGAATTTTTGGTATTTTTCTAAAAACTTTCAATTTTTGATGAATATTGAAAAGCATTGCGTTATTGTTTAAAAACTGAATTTTTATTTAAAAAATTATTATTTTTTATTTAAGTCAATATAGATACATAATACCTATATTAGTTCAATTTGATTAATTGGATTCTTTTTTATAATAAAATTAGATGTATAAAATTTTATTGAACTTTTTACCGTCTTTTACCCACTTTCTAGGAGCATTTGCAAATTTGCATAAAACTTAATTTTACCACTTATGTGAGTTGAATTTCAAAAATCCAAGAGACACAGTTGAAATAATTAAGTAAAATGTGGTTCAATAAGATGGAAATAATTTTTTGTGAATAATAATTTTTGACTTTTATTTACCACAATTAAAAGTAAATAGGGTAATTAAAGGTAAAAATGATATTATAATTACCCTAACACATGTAATAATTATTTGGGATAAGTATAATTCGAAAAAAAATAACCTTAGGAATAAAATATGATCCTTTTGGTCTAATTGGATTAGATTAGGACATTTATTATTATTTTATTTTAAAGAAGAGTTAAAAGCGTTAAATTCAAAGTTTAATAACTAAACCATTTTTAATATAGTGTTATACATAAGATAAATTCAAATATAAATATTAATTAGAAATATAAAAAGCTTTAAATACTTAATGGTATTTTATTTATAATTTTTAGACATTAAGTAATTAAATTTATTGATGACACAATGATGATGCAGTAATTACCTTATTAATGAAAGATTAAAATAATTGATATTATAAATATCCAAATAAATGTAATTTGAGACTTATGATAAATTACACTAATTTTATAGGTTAATATGACATGTTAGAGTTTATTAAATAATTTTTTTCAAAGTAATCATGTTGTTATGATTTTCAAGAAAACCAAATACTAAATAATGTCAAAATTGACATAAATTAGTTTTTAAAACAAATACAATATTATTGATTGATATAATATTTCTAAAAATCTAAGGTTCATCAAAAGGGATTAAATAATATTATATATGTCATTAATGAACCACTTGAGTTTCTCTTGAAAGTTTAGACTAAGTTTATTTACCATGTAGTGTAAGAATACAAGAAGACATGGTAAAAGTTAAACTATTTAACTAAGAGTTAAATCTAAAAGATAAGATTAAAATGGTAACCTAAACTTGTCTAAAACCTATTTTTTAAGAGTTTTTCGACCAATCCCCACCTTAGATTCGAAATAAATAATTTTGGAGCCATTAGAAACTGAAAATGATTTTATTATAAAATAATATTTCAAGCTTTTCCTAAAGTGACCCTCACCCCTCTTATAAAAGGGAACTTCCCCTTCTCTCAAAACCACTCCTCCAAAGCCATTTGGATCGGCCAAAACCTAACCAAATATCCTCCCAACTTACCTCACATCAACCTATAGTCATTAATTTGATCAAAAATCCAACCTATGGAGCCCTTTTTATCAACTCATTGGGAAACACCCGAAGAAGAGGTAATAATTTCACCACCCTCTTTCATGTTCTTTTCTTCTTCCACTTCCTATTTCTTTTTTTTACATAAAAAACTAATAAATTCAGTACCTTATACATAGTGTGATGTTATTATAAATATGGGTCAACCATATTCTTTATTCTATCAATCCTATAAATGAAAAAGTCACCATACATGCATATGTACGGCTTACTGTCTTCACGTCGTGGTGTTGTTTGTTATTCAAACACTTCATTATTTGGATGGGTATAATAATGAGTATAACTGATGTAAATAACAAATATAACATGTTATTGATTCTTTATATATGATATAACATCCAATTATATACAATTTCACCATCAATATAATGATATTGTCGCTCGTGCATACGTATGACTTACAGTCTCCATGAACGCGATGCGATTCATTCCCCATCGTAATCATTCAAGAATAATTTTTATTTTATGATTAAAAATAATGTTTATTAACTTAATATAATTCTGGATATGAATCAAATACATCCTATACATAACAAACATGACTTAGGTAAAAAAATATATAAAGGAAAATGAATTAGTTAACAACCAAAATAATGATAATACTGAAATATCATTAACAAAGCAATATTAGAAGATCATGTATGATATCATATTAATGTATTTGGTTATTTTATAATTTCATAACAATTATTTCACTATTATACAATATGTTAACCTACCCTATACTAAGGAAAATTACAAGGTAAGGGGTTTTCATCTCAATTCTTATTATCGTGAGATTCATGCTATATTGCCACTATTTTATTTTGTGTGGTGTATTTACTGTCCATGATTGTATTATTTGTGTAATATACTTTAATTTATGGGTACTTACATCTTCATTGTATGATACTTCTTTCATGGGGTGTATGTTTTGTAAGTTACCAAATCGGTAAGGGTTAATTTCACAATCTCATTATTATCCGAGGTTGTTTTTACGTAAGTATCTACTGGGACATATTTATTATCCATGTCCATGATTAATAAAGGAGTTTTCAAATGGATTATTTTTAAGTTACTCTTTAAATAAAAAATCATTTTAAATGTTTTAATGATTTATTCTTCTAAACCATTCTCATTAATGTCCATGTTTTTAAAATGGTTTTAAGGATTTATTTATATGGACATGAATGTTTTAAAATGTTAATTCCTTTCAAATGTTTCAAAGTGGTATGAGATACTTTGATTCAAAACTATCTTTTAAATGACTTCCTTTATAAATTATGTGACTTTTAATTGATTTCATGAAATAGGGATATTTATCTCAAAGATTTTTACTGATCATTTTCAACTATGTCAAAATCCTTTATAGGATATTATTCTTGATCAAGGTTGATTTATTATAAAAATATTCTATATTGTATTGATGGTTTTGTGATATGTTTGACTGTGGATGTGTTATTTTTCATACCATTCATGGTTTATGGATAAATTATTGAAATTTCATATGCTAGTTTTAATGCAAATTCTTATGTTATGTTTAAACATTTTCATATGAGGAATGCATTGGAATTAGTAAGTGATGGGTGGAGCCCACTATAGCTCCTCGATGCATCGGTTGGTCTCAAGATACAAACTAGTGTCTTAGCACAAGGCCTTAACAAAATCTTATTTTTAGTCTTGGAACGAGGCCTTGATTATGTGGTTATGATGTCCAAAATTATGCATTCCATCATTATGAAATTGGCTATTGATATTACATGTGATTATTCGACTAGTAGAATATTAATGTGAATATGTAAATGACATTATTTTATTTATCTTTTTCATATTATGCTGAAGTTTAAGTTTAAAAGGCGTGTGTTCTAATCTTATATATTTCCTTCAATGTTTCTTATTATTTATGATATTTTCCGCTATATTTTTATCCTTACTGAGCATTTGAGATCACCCCTTTCTTATGTTTTATTTTTCCCAAGATGTAAATAAGTATATTACGATTAAACTGCAAGAATAGGCTAAGGGATATAAGAGTATTAAAAGGGGACACAATTATGTTTTTTTATTTTATAATGTAATGTAAAACTTAGGTATGTATCTAGTACTTCCAAGGCTACTAAACTGATCAGTCTATTAGGACATGATTCCTTGTATCATGCCAATGTTTTGTAATAATGCACTGATTCTGGGTAACTGGGGTCGGGGCGTTACAACTCGAGCTGGTTCACTGCAAGACCTCATGCACATCTCCCCATATACTAGAGACTACCGACTAGCAGTGAGTATATAATATATAATGTGAAGAGACTACACACTCATTATAAAGGCATCACAACAATATAAATAAAAAAATACAAATGATAAAAAATAATAACCAAGATGATACCATAATCAATAATTAACCAATATCACATGAATAAATTCCAAATACAAAAAATTACCATAAAATAAATTTGTTGATACTTCATGCCATATAAGTGTCAAGTGTTGACCACGTTGTCATGAAATGTCAAATTTATTATGTTTTTAAATGGGATTTATAGAATTTGTAAGGTCCAAGGTCACCTCTTAAGGAGTGTTGGATGTTTATAGTGTGTATTTTTAATAAGAAATTACAAAAAGACGGGGGTGATTTTGAATATAATTTTTTTTTAAAAAACTGGCTTTGTTAAAGAGTTTAATAGTGGATAAATACAGGTGGTGTTTGTAGAATTATGAGATAAGGAGGTAATATTAAGTTCACTACACATCTTGGTTAGTTCATCATTCTGAAAAGACACATGGTTTAATGGAATTCATTGGTTGAGGGTTGTTAAAATCTTGATTCCCCTATTACCTATTAAAACGATGCATAAAGAACCACCCATAACACAACAATCATGTTATAATGGTTTGTACATCAATCATAGAGTGATGGTTGAAAAATATTACTGATAAATAATGTATGTGTGAGAGAATGGGGATTCTGGTGTTGTCTAATTGGAATAACCCAATATTCCCACATGAAATATCAACCCAATAAGTGTTGAGATAAAAAGTGTTTCACTTGATTAAACACAAAAAAAGCATTCAAAGAAGAATCATGTTAAGATAAAAATTCAATGAAATGTTTCACACAAAAATTACACAAAACCCATAGAATAAAAAGTGATTGAACTCCCTATCATGTGTGTATATCTCCCTCAAAATTACCGACCACTGTTTATCTCTTCATCAGGAGGAGAAAGAGGCTCAGGTGGAACTTCACTTTCATCCTTGATCACCCTATGAGGATTGGGGACTCTAAAACTTCTAGGATAAGGATAAGACTCCTTTAGGTCTCAAAAATGTCATAGATTTAATCCCTGGTTGAGATTACAAATGGGATGCCCAAGGTGCCATTTTATAGTCCATGTAGAAGGTGGTTTTGAACATGTATATTTCAATAAATCACTTGGGACATGTTTTTTGGTGTCTATACAGTCTTATATCACTTTTTAAAAAACCAAAAATTTATTTCCCAACCTATTTAATAACTCCATAAAGAATTTTTCGTAATTTTTAAAACTAAATCTCGATATATGGATGAAATATAGAACAAAAATTTTAACTTTTTGGAGATTTGGTTTCTTTGTATAGGTCAGTTTTTTATCCCCATGATGGATGAATTGGGGTTGGATGTCTTTAGAATATTTGAAGAAAACTTAATTTTGGATCCTCACACAAAATTTCATCCCAATTGGATGCACAGATTTGTACAAGTAGGCATTTTAGTTCACATATGTTCTTGGGATCTTGTGCAGTTTGGCCCATTTTTATTCAACACCATCTTGGGCCCTCCAAATCACCTCCACCTACAATGAAATCATCCAAAAAAATGAATTTAACTTTTTTTAACAGTGATAAAAATTAAATAATTGAATCAAACATGAAGTTAAATTTGTTATTATATTTGGAATTTACAATGAAAAATTTGTTTAATATAGTGGTGTAAGGGTGAACTAAAATAGTGAATCACAATGTGATCACATCCCCACACCTAAAAATTTTCACTCCTGGCCAAAGTTATATTTCCCAAAAAATATGCATGGAGATATTCCCAACTTCATGAAGATTTAATATTCAATAAAAATTTAATTATTGATAGCGATGTGTTCAAAGAAAAAATCACACCAAGGATTTATTCTCTGTGATCATAGAAAAAGATGCCTTATAAATTGTATCAGAACAAAATTCAAGGAGATGAATGATACCACTTTGAGAAAATAATTCAAAAGCCAATAATGTCACTAACTCTCTATGTTTGTGTGTGTGTGAAAACAATTCCATGCTATTATTTCCAATTTATATCTAGTAAATATAGGTTAATTTAAAATTTTGTTCTTAAATGATTTTATCCACTGAACCCACCCTGCATCCTTTACAATCAAATTTGAAGACCCACTCACTTAAGATTTTTTAAAAGTCAAACCTTAAGCTCTCAACCTAGATATCCCTATATGTGGTACATTTCATCACTACCCTCATTTATTATTATTGTTTTTTTATCAAAATATGAACTTAGCACAAATATCACACTCACCACTCAACCCTTGTGTGATATAATCACGACACTAATTGTAATAGTTATAACAAGATAAAAGGTCTAGGAAGAGTGGTTTTTGACCTGCCTAAGAAACAACCCATATCTTTGTGTTTTATTGTTTTGTTTTTGTTTTTAGGGCACACAATAGTCAAAGAATAGGTAAACACGCATAGGTCAATCCAGTATAGTAATTAAAAAGATCAGATATGGAGTGAACATATAGAAAAATCATTTTGGAATGCTGGTAAATATTAACCTAACATATATTTACCTTCTATTGAGTAAAAAAAATTAACACTTCATGGTTGGGTACAAAGATGTGTGCAGATATTAAGTGGAATAATTTTCCCATAAACTAATCACACAAAGGGTACCATTATTCTAAAAGGTTTCAAAATGATACAACCATTTATATCATCAACAAAAAAAATTTCAATAAAAAGTCCCACCTTAATGTTAAATTCATGATAAAACACACATTCTATCTGTGATTTTTTTAAATGTTAATATAACATGAAATAGGGAAAATAATTATGCATTTTCAATAATTTACCTAATTAAGTTGGCATCAAAAATAAATATTTCAGCACAAAAGTGAGGGGGGATGTAACATTACTATTCAGCAAGTGAAAAAGAGAAAAAGAAGAAAGATGATGGAAAATACTAACTAACCAAGTAATATACCCAACATAATGAAACATAAAATTGATTATGTTTTTAAAGGGTATTTATAACATAGGGAAGACCCTAGGTTATATATCAAGGAGCTTTGGATGTTTAAATTATGTATTTTTAATAAAAATTACAAAAAAGAGCAGAGTGGTTTTGAAAATAGTTTTAAAAATTAAATAAATCAATTAAAGAGTTTAGTAGTGGATAAATAAAGGTGGATTGTTTAGAATTATGAGAGAATAAGGTCATATTAATTTCACTAAACATCTTGGTTAGTTCATCATTCTAAAAAAGACACATGGTTTAATGTTAATCTTTGTTTGAGGGTTGTCAAGATCTTGATTCCCATCTTGCCTATTAAGATGATCCATAAAGAACCACCCCTTGACACAACAATAGTGTTTCCAAGGATTGGAACTCAAGTATAGAATGAGGGTTTCCAAATAATATTGATATATAATGTATGTGTTATAGAAAGAGGATGATTGTGTTTTCCAATTGGAACAATCTAAGATTCCCACTTGAAATCTCAACCCAATCAGCATTGAGATAAAAATTGCTTCACTTTATTCATCCCAAATAAATCATTAAAAGAATAAATATGTTAAGACAAAACTTAAATGAAATGTTTAAAACACAAATTACACAAAACTAGAAGAATAAAAAGTGTTGTAAATCCCTCCCAAGTGTGTGTAGCTACCTTGAAATGACCAACCATAGTTTAGCTCACCATCGAGAGGAGTTGGATCAGGTGGAACACCACCTTTATCCTTGACCCCCCAATGAGGATAGGGGCCACCAAAACTTCAAGTATGAGGAGAGTAATCCTTTGGGTTTCCAAAATGGTGGATATTTTCTCCTTGGTAAATTTTACAAATGGGGTGCCCAAGGTTACATTTTATAGGAAAAGTGGAAAGTGGTTTTTAGCACCTAGATTTTTGAGAAACCACTTGGGCCATGATTTTTGGTGGCGATATAGTCTTATCTCACATTTCAAAAAACTAAAAATTTGTTTCCCCACATCTTTAATAACTCCACTAATAATTTTGGCATATTTTTTAAAACTAAATCCCATGATATGGATGGAATACAAAACATAAATTTTGACTTCGTATAGATTCTATTTCTTGGACAAATCTGTTTGTTTGGTTCCCTTGATGGATGAATTAGGATTGGATGTATTAAGAAGAGTTGTAGCCCACTGAATTTTGGATAAGGAGATAAAAATTCATCTAATTAGATGTATGGATTTTATAATTATGCAATTTAGTCAACATATGTTGTTGGGATCTTGTGCAGTTTGGCTCATTTTTCTTCAAATTCATCCTGGGCCCTCTAAATCACCTACACCTATAATGAAATCATCCAAACAGATGAAATTACACTTTTTAATATTGATAAATATTAAATAATTGAATAAAACATGAGGTGGAATTTTTTATTATATTTTGAATTTACAATACAAAATCAGTTTAATAAAGTGGTGTAAGGGTGAAATAAAATAGTGAATCACGGTTCAATCACACCCCACACCTAAAAATTTGCACTCCTAGGAAAATTCATATTTCCAAAAAGTATGCATGGAGATAATCCTAACTTCATAAAGATTTAACATTCAATGAAAATTTAATTCTTGATAGAAATGTTATCAAAGAAAAAATCACAACAAGGAGTTATTCTATGGGATCATAGAAAAAGATTCCCCATAAATTGTATCATAATGAAATTCAAGGAGATAAATGATACCACTTTGAGAAAATAATTAAAAATTCAACAATATCACAAACTCTCCCCATGTGTGTGCGAAAACCATTTCATGCCATTCTTTCCACTTTCTATCTAGTAAATATATTTTATTTTAATAAATTTCTTCTTAAATGTTTTTGTTCACCTAAATTTCCCTACATCCTTTGTAATCAAATTTCAAGACCCACTCACTTAAGAATTCCCAGAAGTCAAACCTTAAGCTCCCAACCAAGATATCCCTATATTTTTTACATTTTATCACTCCCCTAATTTATAATTTTTTTTATTTTTTTTATCAAAAGCTGAATTGGAACAAATCTCACACTCATCAGTCTACCCTTGTTTGATCTCCTCACAACACTAATTATAATAGTTATAAAAAGATAAAAGGTTGAGGAAGAGTGGTTTTTATCTTCTCAAGAAAAGACCCATATTTTTGTGTTTTTTGTGTTTTTTTATTCTTTTACTCTTTTTTTTGGTAATACAACAGTTAGATAACAGGTACACATGCATAGTTCAATCAGGTACGGTAATGAAAAATATTGGATAAGGAACAAACATATGGAATTTTTTTTGGAATGTTGATAAATATTAACCTAACTTATATTTACCTTTTATTTAGTAAAAAAATTAACACTTCATGGTTGGGTGAAATGATGTGTGGAGATATTAAGTGACACAATTTTAACACAAACAACTCACACCTCCTCCAATGGCCTGAAGGACTTCATTTTTTATTGATTTTTGTAATCCACATTTCAAGGGGTGAGGTGGAACCCTTACAAGGCCCGTAGGTGTAAGTATTACATGGACCATAGGCCTTAGAAAAATTCATTACATATAGGCTTCAATCATTACATACAACCTAGACTAACTACCTGGAACTGCTCCTCCCCAGTATCTTCATCGTGAAATTAGCTCTCCACCTTTGCATGGCTGTTCGGCGAGGCTTTCCTATGCATGCACAGGCTTGTACCGATGGTAGGTGACATACCCTCTCATTCTTGTAATATGTTTAGCTTCTATTATGGTGAAATATTCTTGCTCAAAGGATTAAATTATTATCAAAGGATTCAAAATGATACAACCATTTATATCATCGAAAAAGAACCAATATCAGTAAAAATTTATAACTCAATGTTAAATCCATGCTAAAAAACACATTATACCACCAATTTTTTTTAAATGTTAAAATAACACGAAATAAGAAAATTCCTCCTGAATTTTAAATAATTTCCATGATTAAGTGGGTATAAAAATAAATATTCTAGAAAAAAGTGAGTAGGAAAATGAGGGGGGATGTAATAATACTATTCATTAAGGGAAAAAGAGAAAAAGAATAAAGATGATGAAAATTCCTAACTAAACTAAGAATTCACCCACCCTCATACCTAGAGTATGAAGTTTCCTCACTATAATAAAAGATAATGTGGTAAGGAAGGATAAAACTTGGTGAATTTCATTTGTAGGTTTCTTCTTGAACTTGGAGTTCCTCTATTGGGGACTTAGGGTGGCTTCATGAAAGTGCTTTAGCTGCTGCCCATTGACAGTGAAGGCTATTTTTGTTTCTTTATTTTGAACCTAAAAAAAATGGATAAACATTAGTAACAGTGTATGTGACAAACTAGTGGGAAAAAATCTTATCTAGATGAAACTTCAGCCTTGAATTGAAAAGGAGGACCTTCTACCAAATGTGAAATTGACGATAAAGGATGAGGCAGTCATGGGTATCCTTGGTTTGATCCTTATAAATCAGTGAGTTATCATATGAATATCTATTAATTTCCTCAAACTCCTAAATCTATAGCTTTTGTTGAGAACCTGCACCAAAAATATTATAATTCCATTGTTTAATGGCCTAGTAGGCTTGGTGCTCTATCACAATAGGGATGTGACAACTCTTTCCAAAAACTAGTCGATATGGGAATATGCCAATGGGGGTTTTTAAGGTAGTACAGTAAGCCCGTAATGAATCATTGAGTATAAGACACCAATATTTTATATTGGGTTGAACTATTTTTTCAAGAATTTGGTTTGCCTCTCTATCTGAAACATCATACTAACCATTAGTTTGTGGGTGATATGCAGTGGAAACTCGATGCCCGACCCCATATTGATACAAAAGTGATTGAATTTTTTGATTGAAAAAATTAGAACCCTAGTCACTAATGATGAACCTAGGTAATCCAAACCTATAGAAAAGTTGGGTTCTAAAAAATTCTACAACTGTCTTGGAATCATCAATTTTTGTGCCTCATACCATTACCTATTTTGGCATGTAAATCAACTGCCATAATAATTTACAAGTTTCCAAATGAATTGGGAAATAGACCCTTAAATTCAATGACCCAAACATGAAAAATGTCATGAAAGAGAAAGGGTTGTTGTGACATTTCATTTCTAATGTTTTAAAGGATCAAATAACAATTGATAAGGGGGGAGGGGGGGGGGGGGGGTTGAATCAGTTGTTAACTTTTATAAGCTTCAATAATTTTTAAAAACTTAACCCCAAAAAACTGTTAATATATATTTATTTATCATCTTTTTATGAATAATCATTCTTGAAAAATTAGTAAAGACATTAAAGTACGCAATATTTACAAGGTTTGGCCTTAGTGTGAGAACTTACATCCTTACCATAGCCAGTCCTATGGGTCTATAGAAATTCACTATTATGAAGAAGTGAATAAAAGTTGTTATAACTCCCATTAGACACCTTCTATATATTGATAGGAAAGATGATACTAACCCCCTTCAGTTTACAATGTTTTCTTATAAAGAAAATTAATTCAAGAAAAATAATAAAGACTTTGTTGAAACTGCTCCACAATTGCTTCGTCTGAATCCTCTATCTGATTTGGATGGATCTTATTTTCTCAATTCATTGAGGGTAGATCCAATCATCTTAGTACGATGAGGATGGATCTGATGAACTTAGTTTGATGAATTCATTCTCAATATTCATTACTCAAACTCTTCTCAAATTTTCAACACGATCTCTCTCAATATGATTAACTCAATACGATTTCCTCAATATGATCTTTCTCAATGTGGTAAACAAGCTTTCAGTTGTCTAATCCTCACTATGAGACCTCTATCCAAAAATAACTTTCACTTGATTTATTCACTACTATTCCTTTTAATCTTTTATAAATTTACAAAAAAATGAATGATTTTAGAAACTATTTATAGGCAACTCAGAAAAAAAAGATGGAAACTTTAAAACTTTCCCCACTTCCTTAAATTTCAAAACACCTAAAAACAATAAAATTTAATACGTTTCTTTGATTTATTTAATCCTTCTCATATTTCTCTGAGATTTTTGAAAAATTAACTTTAATTTTGACCTCTTCAACTCTTTATATCTTTGTCATCTCATTATGATCTATTTCATTTTCATCTCATTACAATTTGTTTTTTTCTCAGCTCATTATTATTTGTTTCCTTCTCAACTCATGACCATATTTCTTCTTCTTAGCTCATTATGATCTATTTATTTCCAAAATAATTAGGATCTTTTTCCTTCTCATCTCATTATGATCTATTTCATTCTTAGGTCATTATGATCTGTTTCCTTCTCAGCTCATTACGATCTGTTTTCTTCTCAGCTCATTATGATCTATTTACATGTCAGCTCATTATGATCCATTTCCTTCCCAACTCATTACGATCCTTTTCCTTATCATCTCATTACTATATTTTTCCTTCTCAAATCCTTACAATCTTTTTCCATTATGATCTTTTTTCCTTCCCATCCCATTACGATCTATTTCCATTATGATATTTTTCCTTCTCAACTCATTGAGATATGTTTACTTCTTATCTTGTTATGATCTATTTCTTTCTATCTCATTACGATATGTTTCCATCTTAGCTCATTATGTCTGGTTTAATTCTTATCTCATTATGATATGTTTTCTTCTCATATCATTATGATTTGTTTTCTCATGAGCTCATTATTATCTATTTCCTTCTCAGCACATTATGATCTGTTTCCTTCTTAGCTCATTACGATCTGTTTCATTCTCATCTCATTAAAATCTATTTCCTTCTCATCTCATTACGATGAAATTACCTTCCTTATCAATGTTAGTCTGATTGAATCCTCATAATTATGGAAAGTATTAAATGATCACTCCAATAATCAACTTTTAGATTATTCAAACTTCATCATATCTACCCATTATGTCTTCTGACAAGTTCTGGGCTTGGTACTTCTGAATACGATGGAGAATTTGTCTTGAATTCTATAATCGATGTAATATTTATGATTATTCTGTTTCTTCAAAGGGTTTTATCATGATAGTTTTCAGTATTTGTTAGAAATTATTAGTTAATAAAGTATCATCTGCTTTGTTTATGAATTTTGAGAACTTTCTAACTCCTGAATTCACTTTCTTTAATAAAAATCTTCAATATCATTATGACTTCCTTTCTTAGAAAATTCAAAACCTGAGTTCAAAAACATGTGTTTAGAAAAAAACATTTTCTCCCCCTTTATGCTTGGATTTTAATAATCAGTAAACTTTAAACTTTCTTATAGAACTCATTATGATGTATTGGGTCTGATTCCTGAATAACAAAAATAGTCTTATACAAAAATGTTTGTTGTAAAAAAATAAAAAAAAATTATTAAAATAATTTATCACAAAGGTTATTAAATCTCCCTCTTTGGATTTGTTGACAACCATTGTTAAAAACTTTTCAAACTCTCAAATTGTTTTCACAACCCGATTTTTTAAAAAAACTCAATTTTTTTTACTTTTATCAAAATATATCCTTTCTTAAAAGAGAGTGTCCAAAAACCACACTTTTGGATAGAGTAATGTTTTTTAAGTAATTTTATCCCACAATGACAAGAAAATTTTATAGCCATGTAAATATAATATTTCCTCACTTTTATCTTATTCTCATTGAATTTTATTTTTCTCTCCCCCATTTTATGATAACCATAACTTTAGATTCATAAAATAAAGATAAGTAAAAAATTCTTAAAAAGTTCAAATTTGTTACTTTCTATCCCCCTTTGTCAACATAATACAAATAATGGTGGGGGAACTTTCTTATGATGTATAGGAATTCATGGGAGGAGAATGAACATGAATTTACTACCTCAATTCCAAAAATATTTTTTTCAGCATGGATTTTGTAAAAATCTCAGCTATTTGATACTTTGTTGGGTTGTATTCCGGCATAACATCTCCAACAATAACTTTATATTTTATAAAGTGAAACTTTATATCAATGTGTTTTGATCTTGAATGTTGGATAGGATTTTTAGAAATATCGATTTCACTCTGATTATCAAAAAGTATCTTTAATGGTTTAGAAACTTTTACTTTTAAATCATCCAGCTAAACATTCATCCATAAAATTTGAGTAAAATCCTGGGTAGCTGCAATATATTCGGATCCAGCTATGCTAAAAGTTATTGAACTTTGTTTCTTACTATGCCAAATCACACAACATTCAACCAAGAAAAATGTTCCTCCTCTTGTTGATTTTCTATCATTATAATCTACTTTCCAATCAACATCAGTAAAACCGTGAAACTTTATCTCACTATTTATTTTGTATAACAAACCATGTGAAGTTGTTCCTTTGACATATCTTATAATTATTTTTTTCTACCAACATATGTGATTATTTCAGATTACTTTGATACCTGGCACACAATGTCACAACATAAACAATATCAAGCCTTGATACTGTAAGGTAAATAATACTTCCTATCAACTTCCAAAATACTTTATGATTCACACTTATTTTGGATTCATCTTTACTCAAAATTTTTCTCACTGAAATAGGAGTAGAAACTTCTTTGGATTATTCCATCCCAAGCTTCTTTAATAATTCAATATCTTATTTTTCTTGAGATAAGAAAATGTAATTTTATTTTTGTTGAACTTGTAAGCCAAGGAAGAAAGTTAATTCTCCAAACATTAACATTTAAAAATCATTCTTCATTTCCTTAGAAAATTATTTACAATTTTTTTCTTTATCCCCAGAAAAAATTATATCATCTACATAAACAATTATAATTAGAGTTCTGGAGTCAAAATCATTCGCATATAAGTTTCTATCAACTTTTCCTTTAGAAAAATATAACTTCTCAAACAATTTTCATGTTTTGAATACCAAGAACATGGATCTTGTTTCATCCCATACAAAGATTTCTTCAGTTTAAAAAACTATGTTTCCATCATTATCATATAGAAACCCACAAGGTTTTTCAATTTAAAATTCTTCCTCAACATCAACATTTAAGAAATATGACTTTACCTCCATCTAATAAACATTGTAATTTGGATGTGTGGACACTGATTGAAATATTCTAATAGTTTATAATCTTGTAATTGGGGAAAAGGTTTCTTCAAAATATAAACCTTCCACTTGTACATAGCCTTTATAAATGAGTATGTCTTTGATTCTTGAAACTTATCCATGTTCATTCAACTTGTTTCTATAAAACCAATTTTTTATGGTAACATTTTTATTGGCTAGACATGGAATTTTTTTCCATTTTTTCTTTTTTATCAATCTGATCCAACTCTTCATTTATTGCATACACCCATTCTTTGTGTTCAATAACTTCTAAAACTGATTCTGGTTCATCTTTTGAGATAAGTGAAGTTTGATTTTCTAATATCAACTTTCTTCTTGTCTGAATTGGTGCCTTCTGATTTCCAATAATTTTTTCAAACTCAACATGTTTTTGTAGGGTAGGAAATTTTGATGTTTCTTTCCTAAGTAAAATTTCCTCATCATATGAATTTTATGAATCTTGATAAGGATGTTTTGACTTACTTTCATTATTGTTGGAAATTTCCAGTTTATCCTCCTCAATAGTATCAACAACTTTTGTTAAGGAATTTTTATTTTAAATTACTTTCATATCATATGAGTCCACTAAATTTTGTAAATATTTTTTCCAAAATTTTTAACTTCTTCCATTTGGTGAATAACCCATAAAATTTCCATCCTCAACTTTCTCATCAAACTTTCCCAAAATCTGAATTTTTTATTTTAAGTAAACATTGATTTCCAAAAACTTTAAAGTACTTCAATGAAGGTTTTTTATAACACATTTCATAAGAAGTCATGTTGGTTTTCAGTCTCAATAAGCATCTATTTTGAACATGTAAAACATTACTAATATCTTCTCTCCAATAGAATTTTGAAAGTTTGTATTCTGCTAACATACTTCTTCCTATTTGAACTAAACATCCATTATTTATTTTTGCACTCCATTTTTTTATGGTGTATAAGGAGATATATAATAATGAATGATAACATGTTTTCATAGATAATCTTCAAAATAATTACTAGTGAATTTGTTACAATTATTTGTTCTCAACTTCTTTATATAAACCCCCATTTATTTCTCAACTTCTTTTCTAAAAAACTTGAACATTTCCATAGCCTCTGACTTGTGTTTCATAAACATGATATTTTTCATCTGAGTGAAATCATAAAAAAAGTGATAAATTACAAATATACTTTTTTCAATTGATGTCTAATTGGTCCACATAAATTAGAATGTATAAGTTTAAGAGGTCTAGTAGACTGAATCTTAACTCTCTTATGACTTTTGTTAGTCATATTCCCTTTCTGAAAAGTAATACAAACATCTTCTTCTCTTATTTTAAATTCTGGAAGGTTTCTAACAACATCAAATTTAGAATTTTTTTTCATTTTTCTATATCCAAGGTGGAAAATCCTTTGGTGTCATAATTTTTTTTTCATCTTCATCACTTAAGTAACAATATTTGTTAAATTCTTCTATTTAGAAAATATTCCCACTTGTTATTTATACTTTTGTAATCACTTCCATCTTTCACAGTTTTGACAACACAAGAATATTTTGTAAATATTACTTATTTTACATCATCACAAAGTTAACTTACACTATGTAAGTTATGTTTTAGCCCGTCAATAAGTAAAACATCCTTATATTTTAGTTTTTCTGCTTCAATCTTAGCCATTTTGATTCCTTTGATTTTTAAGGAACTATCATTACCAAAAGTAACTACTCCATCATAATGACTTTAAACATGTTTCAATATTTTTATATCACCTATCATATGTGAAGAACAACCACTATCAAGTATCCATGGTTTGTTCCTTTTACTTGATTTTAAAGCTATCTCAACAACAAAATCAATTTTTTCAACTTTCTTCTTTATGGATTCCTTTTATTTACTATTGTAAGAAAATTATTATGGAAGGAGTGTCATACATTTTTCAGCATGATGAATAGCCTTATCACATATTCCAAAAAATTATTCCAGACATTAAAATTTATTTCTTGTTAGAAAGTTTCTAACATTTTGAGAATTCACCTTTTCAACTTTCTGTAAGTTAGGAAAGTTACTCATTATAGTTCCAATGTTTATTCAACTTTGATCAAATATTCTTCTAGGTAGAGATAAGTTGTGCCATAAATTATAAGATATGTTCACATAGATTACACAACACCAGTAATATCCATCAAATCTTGATTTTCTATTTAAGAAATATATTTCTCTATAGAAACTTTATCGAGGTTGATAACTTCTTTCAGCTCTAACATACACAGGACCTGAACCATGTTTTCTTTTTGGTGATTTATCTACTTTTGTATATTTGATAGGTTTATCACTTCCTTTCCCCATACATTATTTCCTAACACTTTTATGGAACCTGAAATGTTAAAATAATAAGATAAAACAATATTTTTTTGTGAGTGAAGATTTCACATGATTCTCTTATTGAGCCTTCTCATCATATTTAGAAGTCTCAGCTTTTACTTTTGAAGATTTATTGAAGTTTTCATTTATATTACTCAAGGTAATTTTGAACTCAAGATGTTTTTATTGAAACTTGTTAACTTATTCTTCCTTAACTACTTGCTCTTACTGAGATCTTCAACCATCTTTCACTGTTCATCAATTCTATGTTTATAACTTAAAATCTATTGAATGTATTCATCTTCCTGTTTGATGAAAACTTTTCATCCTTTAAAAAATTATTCAAAATTATTATTTATCATTTTGATTTATTTCTTTAGAGATTTGTTTTCTCAATACATGAAATAAGTTTTATTCTGAGCTGTTACTCTCTATAAGATTCTTCACCTCCTTCTTCTTCACTATTTGAGGAGTCTTCAACTTTCTCAACTTTTACAATAAAGGTTCTGAATTTTTATGAACCTTCATCTTATAAATAATTGTTGTTAGTTGAGTCTGATTCATATTTCTTACTCAACATACTTATATTGCTCCCAATAAACTTCTTTTGGATTTGTTTTATGACTTTTCTTCTTTAGATATTTTTTACCACTTTTTCTATCTAGGTTTTTAATTAGACTCATCTCGATATTCTCAAACATTATTCATGGGAATATTCATAGCAAAGTGTCCAATTCAACCACACTCAAAAAAACATTTAGAATAATTTTACCTCCATACTTTCCTCTTCCTCTTCGATAGTTCTTGGATACAAGAGACATGGTTTTATCATTCGACTCATCATCCTCTTTACCTTCGGCGTCACAAGGATCAACATCTTAAACATCTTGAATTTTGAACTTTCTCATAGCTTCAAAATCCATTTAATATTTAATATTATTTTTAAACATTAGATATTTTCTCATTTCATAAGAAAAAATAATGTTATGCAATTCATCTAGAGATAAATCATTCTTATCTTCTAAAGAAGAAATTTTAGTATCAAACTTGTCCAGGAAGTTTTTCATAAGTTTATTTAAAATTATAGAATATTCTAGAACATCTTTGAATCCTATGAGGTTGAAAATAATTTTATTTACTCTAGTGAAGTATTCATAATTTTTTTATCCATCTCTCATTCTAATTTCTTTATAATTAATAGGCCAGATTTGTATATTTTCTTTCTTTACTTTAGTATTCCTTTCATAAATACTTTCTAGATTGTCCCATATAATTTCTAAAGCATTGAGACCCATCACCTTATGATAAACATTCTTTGAAAAGTATATATGGATTTCATTTCTATCCTTTACATCAACTTCTATATTTCTCTTATCATCAAACTTCATAGGATCATCTTTCTCAATAGGTGGAAAACCAATAGTAGCAGTATCAACAAATTCCAATACAAGAGATCGGAGATAAGGAATCATCCTATTTTTTCATCCATAATAAATTTTACCAACAAATATAGGAATTCATATACTTTTCAAAAAAAATAATATAATCCATGATAAGGATTTAACAAGGGAAATTTTCCTCTGATACTAATTAATGTTCCAAAGGATCAAATAAAAAATGAGAAGGGGGCGTTGAATCAGTTGTTAACTTTTATGAGTTTCAATACTTTTTAAAAACTTATCCCCTATAACCTATGATGATATATTTCCTTATAATATTTTTAAAAATACTCATGCATGAAAAATTATGAAATCAAGTAAATTACACAAGATTTACAAGGTTTGGCCTTAGTGTGAGAACCTACATCCTTACTATAGCCACTCTCATGGGTCGATGGAAATTCACTATTATGAATAAGTGAATTAAACTTATGCCAACTTCTGTTAGACACCTTCTATCTATCGATTAGAAAGATTATACCGACTCCCATCAGTTTACAATGTTTTATTATAAAAAAAACTGATCCAAACATAATAATGACAATTTTTTTGAAAATGCTCCACAAATTCTAAGTCTGGATCTTTATTTTGATTCAGATGGATCCAATTATCTCAATCCGATGAGGCTAGATCCAATTATCTCAATATGATGAGGCTAGATCTAATGAACTCTGTTTGATGAATTCATTCTTAATATGCATTACTTAAACTCTACTCAAATGTTCAACATGATCTTTCTTAGTCTGATGAACTCAATATGATTTTCCTCAATACGATCTTGCTAAATGTAGTAAATAAACTTTTAGATGTCTGATCCTCCTCATGAGATCTCTATTTAGAAAAACCTATCACTTGATTTCTTTAGCACTCCACCTTTTGTACTTATGTAAATTTACAAAAAAATGAATAATCTGAGAAACTATTTATAGGTGACTCAGAAAAATAAAATCGAGAAACTTGAAAACTTTCTCTACTTACTCAAATTTCATAATTCCAAAAAACACTCACATTTAATCTTATTATTTGAATTCTAAAATACTTCTCAAATTCCTCTAACATTTATTCAAAATTAATTTCAAGTTTCACCTCTTCAACTCTTCATATCTTTCTCATCTGATTACGATATATTTCCTTTAGCTCATTACGATATGTTTCCTTCTTATATAATTATGATCTATTTAATTCTTAGTTCATTATGATTTATTTCCTTCTCATCTCATTATGATCTGTTTTTTTCTTAACTCATTACTATCTATTTCCTTCTCATCTCATTACAATCTGTTTCTTTATTAGATCATTATAATCTATTTCCTTCTCAACTCATTACAATCTATCTCTTTCTTAGCTCATTAAGATCTATTTTCTTCTTACCTCATTATGATTTGTTTTCTTCTCAACTCATTATGAGCTATTTTCTTCTCAACTCATTACGATCTGTTTCCTTCTCAGCTCATTACAATGAACTTACTTTCCTTATCAGAGTTATTCTGATTGAATCCTCATAATAATGGACAGTATTAAATGATTAATCCAAATGAAACTTTTAGATTATTCAAACTTCATCATCTTTACACATTCTAACTTTGTAAAACTTCTGGGTATGGTACTTCTGGATACGATGGAGACTTTGTCTTGACTTTTGGAATTGATGTAAGCTTTAGGATTCCTCCATTTATTTAAAGGATTTTATCATGATAGTTTTCATTATTTTTGAGATATTCTTGGTTATTAAATCATAATATGACTTGTTAATAATGTTTGAGAACTTTCTAACTCCTGACTTCACTTTCTTCAACAAACCTCTTCAGCATCATTACGTCTTCCATTCTTCGAAACTTCAAAACCTGAGTTCAAAAACATATGTTCGGAAAAAAATAGCCCCATTTATTTTTGCGTTTTAACAATTAGAAAATTTTAAATTTATTATAGAACTCATTATGATGGATTGGGTCCAATTATTGAATAAAAAAAATAGTCTTATTAAAACAGGTTAGTTGTAAACAAATACAAAAAAAAACTTTGTTAAAAGAATTTATCACAAAGGTTATTCAATTTATATTATAGACATTCCCAATTATTTGGAATAAAGGAAAATATTTATAGAAATCATGGGAATCCTGAAATAATGTTTTCCAAAAGAGACTAGAATCAAAGACCTTGTGAGCAGTCTATTGGGGACCAAAGTGGCCCCCACAAGAAATATTGTGGCTGGACCCAAGGATAGACTAAATATCTCTATATAGAACACAACACCTTTGTAATTGATTACTACATGTGAACCAAAGGTATGGTTCATCCCAAATGTACCAACAAGAATCATGTTTTAGATGACCATCTTAGTTTTTGTTGAAATAAATAGGATTACAAGATGCTACCAAATAATTTACAATTTCAATATACCAAGGAATATCATCTTGCACTCTGTATAATTTCTCATTAGGAAACATGTAATTTATAGAAATACAAAATGTATGGGGATGGGAGGATCCTACTGATATGGTCAGATGCTAGATTCTCTTTTCCTTTTTTTATCCCAAATTTCTAAATTAAATTCTTTAAGGAGGAGAATCTATAGAATGAGAAGTGGTTTGGATTCCAGTTTCTTAAGGAGATACAAGAGGGATGCATGGTAAGAGAAAAAAATTACTTTGGATCCTAATTGGTGTGAACTGAATTTATCCAAGGCAAATACAATGTCTAGGAATTCTTTTTTGGTTGTGGTGTAGTTTTATTAGGTGGGGTCCAGTGTGCATTAGAGATAGAATATGATATGTGGAGCTTGATTGACCTGCTTTGATAAGACTGCTCTAACTTCTTAGTTAGATGTGTTACACACGAGCTCAAATGGTGAATCCCACTGAGGTGGTTGGATTACTGGGGGTGATGTGAGCCTCTATTTTAATTTATTAAAACCTTACTCACAACTTTTATCCAATACAAACTCTCTTTCTTTTTAGAGTAAGTGAGATAAGGGGAGTGCGATATTACTAAATTTGCGAATGAAATGATGATAAAATCCATTATGACTTAAGAAATATCGCACATCCAACACATTCCTAGGGGAAGGACAAGAATAAATGACATCCACTTTTTATTTATTTACTTTGATAACATCCTCAGAAATGAAATGTCCAAGTACTATAACTTTTTTACCATGAAATAACATTTCTCATAATTTAATGAAATATTATTTTCAATACAATGGTGTAGGATAGAACCAAGACTACTTAAACACTGATCAAAAGAGGATCTATAAATAGTGAAATCTTCCATGAATACTTTAATGAAATTCTCTATTTAATCCTAAAAAATACTAACCATGCATCACTAGAAATTACCTGAAGCATTGTACATACCAAGTGGAATCCTCTTACAGGAAAATGTTCCAAATGGGAAAGTAAAGGTTGTATTTTCTTGATCCTAGAGGGTGATATGGATCTAAAAGTATCCAGAATACCCATCAAGGAAACATAAGTGGGACTTACCTACTAGTCTCTATAAAATTTTTCCAATAAGGAAAATAGTAAATGGTCTTTCCTAGTATGTTGGTCTATTTGGTGATAGTATATATAGACATGCCAACTTTTCTATACACAGGTTGGAACCAATTCTCTATTTTCATTTTTTATTACCATTAGACCATTTTTCTTGGGAACTACCTAAACTAGACTGACCCATTGGATATTATATATGGGGTAAATGATTCTAGCAACCAATAATTTTGTGACCTTATTTTTAAAAACATCAAGGAGGTTTTGGTCCAGTTGATGTTGTACATACCACACTGGTTTATCCTCATCATTTAACAATATATGATGTGTGAAAGTTGATGGGATAATACTAGGAATGCTAGAAAGTTTCCATCCCAATTATTTTCTATACTCCCTCAAAAGGTCAAGAAACCATAATTCATGCTCTAGAGGGAGTGAACTAGAAATTAGGATCGGCAACTTGTTTCTATTCACAAGATATTAATATTTCAAATTTTGATGTAGTGTTTAAGTTCAAATTTAGGGGTATTTTAGATTGATGGGAGTGAATGTGAATGCAATAGGTTACCGATCTCATCTAACTACTTAATGGTAACATCATCAGATGATGAATAATCTTTTATAAGATTAGCAATATCATCAATGGCCATGGGATCCTCGATGCTCAATAAATCATTAATTAACAAACATGGTTGACATCTTTTAAAATAGTATAACATCTAATCCATGATTCATTACTTATCATGTCTATCAATAATGAAAAATCAAAAAGGGGATCAGGGGAAAGAAATGATATTTTTTAGGGGAAGGGAGTACATCAATTGAATTAATTGAAAGTGAGGAATGTTCTTATGAAGGTTGTTTCATGAAATCAAGGATATTGAAGTCAAAAATTTCAGCACCAAAATCCATATATAATGTAACATTATAGACATTAATTATGGTTTGGGATGTTTTCAAGAAAGGACTCCCCAATATAATTAGGGCATGTCCATTCATCTTATCACCTTTCATTTTCAGCACAAAAAATCAGTAGAAAAAATTAAAAATTTCACCCTAACAAGAACATCCTCTTGCACACAAGTTGGGTGTGCATTTTTCTAGTTTTCTAGTTGAACAAAAATTCCTATGGGATTTAATTCCCTAAACCACAATGAATATAAAATGGAGTAAGGCATCACATTTATATAAGCAGCCAATTAAAAAATAACAGTGGAAAAGAAATACTCCCCAATAATGCAGGGAATCAAGAATATTCCTAAATTTTTGAATTTTTTCAGACATTATGGATCAATAAATACTGATACATTCCTCCCCAATCTAAACTTTTCATGACCTTGAAGTTTCCTTTGGTGTGTACACATCTCCTTGAGAAAATTTTTGTATCGTGGAATTTGATCTATGACATCGATCAAGGGGATGTTAACTTGCAATTTTTTGAAAGTTTCCAAGATTTATTTATCAAGCTTAATTTATTTTTTTCTTCTTGGTTGGGTGGAAATTTTTTAAAATGGAAGAGGAATGGTTTGTCTTAATGGTTCATCAAATGAAACACTATTCCCTTTGGCAGGGATTCTCACATGATAGGGTTTTTCATCATTTGATAAATTTTCATTGGTTGGGATTGTGGTTTCCTCAATATGGTATGAATATAATGGAGGGGTCATTTTTATTTTAGGTTATGTTCCACTCTAAAGGGTGATGGAACTATCATTTTTTTATCCCTAAGGTTGACTAGTTGTTGTGAGGGTAGTTTACCCGAACCATGAATTTGAATTTCCCCAACCGAGTTGGCGAGTTGTCCAAATTTGGTATTCAGGTCTTGTACAGATTCTTGGGTGGTTTATTAGAATTGGATATTATTGTTATACATTTTTTTCATCGTGTTTTATAATCTAGGATTAGGTTTTGGAGGGGGTTGTTGGAAATGCCTTTATGGTGGTTAAGGATTTCTAGGTGGTGGTGGTGGATGACTACTCTACCCTGGTTGGTTCTATGGTTGTTGTGGTTGGTTTGAATACCCAACATTCCTATAGGCTAGGTTGTATTTCCACCCAGGGTTAGATGGATAAAATGGTTCTTTCCTACTGGGTTGGTTATAGGGGCATCCTAGGAAGACTTCATCACAACACTTTAAAGTTTCTCTCAGTTGAGGGAATTGTTTAGAATAGTGGGTGTTAGTAGAACAGATACCACAATAAATGGGATGAAGAGATTGGAATTTCCCTTGGTAAAGATAAATTTGTTGTCAAAGGGTACATAACTCTTCAATCATCATGTCCACGTTCTTTTCAAACTCAAAACTCTACACCTCATAGACACCTCGAATGGGTACACTGAACCTTGAACTTAATTATTGAGTGTTATGGGCCATGTTCTAAATGAGGGTCCTTACATCTATTGGGATTTTATTAAATATAGAACCAACTACATTAACATCAATCATGTTTCTATAAATAGGAATTAAACCTTCATAAAAATACTATATTAAAAGTTGATCAATTATTTGGTGGTGTGGGAAACTTGAACAAAGCCTTTTAAATCATTTCCATTATTCATGTAATGTTTACCCTTTTGATTTATTTATTCTAAAAATTTCCTTCCTTATAGTTTTGGTTTTATAAGTTGGGATGTATTTTTCAAAAAAAGGCATTTCATATCCGCCCAATCTCTAATAGGGGAATTAACAAAATACAACCAATATTTTGAAGCATCTTCTAATGAAAAATGGAATACCCTAAGATTTACTTTTTCTTAATTCACATTAGAAAGTTTTAATGTAGAACACATATTATTCAATTATTTTAAGTGATTTTGTGGATATTATCCTGTGAGTCTATGGAATATTAGTAATAAGTGAATTAAACAAGATTTAAGTTCAAAATTTAGTGTCTTGTATTGTATTTTCATGTGTGCAAGATGAATCTATACATTATGAGAGGTTAGTTATTTTAATGTTCAGTTATTTTCAGCCATATTATCCATGTTTATTTTAGTCTTTATGTTGGTTTCAAAAGAAGAAGAAGGTTCAAGAAGTGTGTTGATATTTTGTATGTCCTCCTTCAATGGATCGTTCAATGCTTGTTGATGTCGATGATAGAAGATCCTCTCCAGTTTGTGTTTAAAAGGAAGTATTTCCTCTGATGAGGATAACATCATACACAAGTCCTACAAAATTAGGATTTTAGAAATAAAATTAAAAATAAAGTTAAGAATTAAAATAAGTTAACAAATAATTACAAAAAAACACAATGTTTTTATAAATAATCCACACTAAAAACAATAGTGATCCCTGGAAATGGAACCAAAATTTGATCGCGTTGTCATGAAACATTAAATTGATTATGTTTTAAGGGTATTTTTAGCATAGGTAATAACCTAGGTTATATCTCAAGGAGTGTTGAATGTTTAAAGTTTATTTTTTGTAAAAATTAAAAAAACCGGGGTTGGGTTTGAAAATAGTTTTAAAAATAAAATGACACAATTAAAGAGTTTAATAGATGATAAATAAAGGTGGTGTTTTTATAATCATGAAAGAAGGAGGTCATATAAAGTTCACTAAATATCTTGGTTAGTTCATCATTCTAAAAAATACATATGGTTTAATGGAATACTTTGATTGAGGGTTGTTAAGATATTGATTCCCCTCTTGCCTATTAAAATGATGCATAAAGAACCACCCCTTAACATAATAATCTTATTGTTAAGTTTTGGACCTCAAGAATAGAGAGAGGGATGAAAAACTATACTAATATCTCATGTATGTGTGAGATAAAGAGGATGTTTGTGTTGTCTAATCAGAACAACCCAATATTCCCACTTGAAATCTCAACTCAATAGATGTCGAGATAAAAATTGTTTCACTTGATTAAACCCAAATAAAGTATTAAAATAAAAATTAGGTTAAGATAAAATTTCAATGAAACATTTCACATAAAAATTACAAAAAAAGTAGAATAAAAAGTGATGTTACTCCCTCCCAAGTTTTTTATCTCCCTCAAAATGACTGTCCACCATTTAGCTCGCCATCTAAAGGAGGATGAGGCTTGGGAGGAATTTCGCCTTCATCCTTGACCCCCCTATGAGGATAGGAGCCTCCAAAAATTCTAGTTTTAGGAGGGGACTCCTTTTGGTCTTCAAAATGGTAGATATTTTTTCTATGGTTGAGCTTACAAATGGGGTTTCCAAGGTTCCATTTTATAGGCAAAGTGGAAGGTGGTTTTGAGCACCCAAATTTCTAGAAACCATGTTGACCATGGTTTTTGGTAGCTATAAATTCTTATCTCAGTTTTTTTAAAAATATTTTTTTCACCACCTCTTGAATAACTCCCCCAAAAATTTGGCATCATTTGGATAACTATAGACCGAGATATGGACAAAATACAGAACCCAACTTTTGACGTCAGACAGATTTTGTTTCCTGGACAGATTAGTTTTTGGCCCCCTTTATGGATGAATTGGGAATGAATATCTTCTGAATAGTTTTATCCTGATAAATTTTGGATCATTCCAAAAACATTCATCCCAATTAGATACACATATTAGTATAAGTTGGCATTTTAGTCCATATATGTTCTTAAGATCTTGTGCAGTTTGGCCCATTTTTCTTCAACTTCGTCTAGGGCCCTCCAAATCACCTCCACCTACAATGAAATCATCCAAACAAGTGAAAATACCATTTTTAATAGTGATAAATTTTAAATAATTTAATCAAACATGAAGTTAAATTTTTTTATTATATTTGTAAATTAAAATATAAAATTACTTTTATACAGTGGTGTAAGGGTGAAATAAAATAGAGAATCATGATGCGATCAAGTGTCAAATGAAAAACCCAAATAAAAAACATACTTACATATCCAAAATGGGTAACAATATCATTTTTGGTTCCCACATCCATTCTCCATCTAGAATCCCAAATCATACATCTAACATAGGTCCCTTTCCCTTATCACGTCTAACAAACATGGAGTCTATTTGGGTACCAATCTGGAAGCCTAAGTAGGGTTTCATTATAACTCAGTAGTCCACCAACAGTGGAATATAATGAAATATCCATTATATAATAGTGTATAAAGAATAATGATAAATGAAAAAAGTAAATAGGTTTCATATTTATTATTCTTTAATCTAACACAACATACCTACATCATCCCATGCTGGAGCCTAAACCATATAACATAGGTATTTCACAATTCATGCTTTCTTGGGCTTCCATTATTCATTTAATTCCAATTTCATTTCTGGTACCATGGATGATTAGTCTAGATACCAAATAAAAAACATGCATCATGGGACTAGAGCAATAGTATGGAACCCCATGTGTATTTGGAGCATCATTCATTGAACCAAAACTCATTGTTTATATTTACACACACACACACACAGATATATATATATATATATATATATATATATATATATATATATATATATATCAGAAGCCTAGAGCATCATTTTGGAACCCCATGGGTATTTGGAGCATTAGTCCTTGTCCCACAACTCATTGTTCTCATGCATGCATCGAGGGCCTAGAGCCTCAGTATGGAACCGCATGGGTATTTGAGAATCATTCCATAACCCACACATCATTGATCAATAACATATATCATAATATAAAAATCAAGGATCAATATAATTAACCTTTTTATCAATAATTCACATCATAGTGCTCCACTACATTTATCAGTCCCAACTATGATTCTTTACTTTAATCACAAGGAATAATATGAACAATTCAGTATTAATTTATTAAACCATTAATGTTAATCCATTTTTTTCCTTTAAATCCCATTATAAACCATAAAATAAGGATTAATTTCAATTTCAATAACCCTTTATTCCCCTTTTACAATTAATAAAACATCATTTTAAGGGTATTAGAACACCCCATGGGTTTCCATAAAATCCAGTCTCATAATCTTCAACGATTCCAAGAGGATCTGTGAAGGGTTTCCCAATTTCATGGAGTCAAATTCACCTTTTAAATTTAAATTCATTTTCACAACATGGTAATACAATGAAAAAACTACATACACATGATCATAATAAAGACTATAGGGATTAGCGATTAGACCACCTATTGCGAGATTGATGATAAATGCTTGCCAAACTGTAACCCTCAATTTGATATAGAATGGTTGATGTAACATAACAATTTTTTCCAAAGGTATAGACTATTTAATTTTTGCTTTAATTACTTAAAATGGACCTTAATTTGAATCATAGAAGTTTAAAGTAGGTTTCAGGGGCGTTTGGGGATCATTTGAAGCCCGGAGCACTGAAAATGAGGAAAAAAGACTAGGCCACATAGTTTTTATACAATCCTGTGACCCAAGGTGCACAGACATGTTCCATGCTTCAGGTTTTGGAAAATGGGTAAATGCACAGTTTTTTCACGGTTATTCAAACCGTGAGCCATGCCTGTGTAGTATACTTAGTGAAGCAGAACCATGTGCATGATTGGCACATATTTTGGCCAAACCATGCAGCACAACCACATACAGTGTAAATGGGAGTGGGGGGGGGGGGGTGAATTTACTGAATTGAACTTAATTAATATTTTAAGTTTTTCCCTTCTTCCTTCTTCCCTCCACCTTATTTTTCTTCTCTCTTATAGGTTTGCGAAGATCCCCTCCTCCCTCTCTTGGGGTTTTGTGACATATCCCTTAAATATCATCTTTTTCCTTTTATTTTGGAAGCTATAGACTCATCTTAGTAAGATCTACCATCCACATACCTCTATTCCTTAGTTTCTCTACCATCATTTGTGCTATTTTGGTGCAACGGAATTTTTCCCTATTTTGAGGGTTTTTTAAATATTACAGTTTCTTTGAATCAATCCTTTCTATTATATGTGTGGAGCACTATGATTATGAGGTAGGGTGTCCACTATTTTCTTGTCATTTTGTTTAATTTTGATATCACATCATTATTAATCTTTCTAAGAACCTTATGGAGAAGCTTTGTTATCATATATTAATTTGATTGGAATGATTTACCATGTCCATAGTGACCTTTTATTATGGTAAAACGTATCTGAGGGTGTTTTACTTGACTTTTGGCCACCCCTTTGGGTGTTCCATCCTAAATTGTCTAAGTTAACTTATAATTTTAGTGGGGTTTCACATTGGTTTAATGATTTAAATTTATTAATTTATTTATGATGAGTAAGGAACAATGAATTGGACCCATTGACAATGAATTTGTCTAATTATTATTGTTTATCCCCTTATGTAATGCCATATGCCATTATTTATTCTTATTCATAGGTTCTGGATTTTTAGAAAATGCTCATTCTCAATTCCATATGTCATGCCATGTGGTTATTACATTGAACCCATTTCTTCATGAATTATGCTTTATACTTTAAGTTATTCCATGTTCCATGTGTCTTTCCTTGCTAAATGCTTATTGCTCAAGCCCATGATTTGGTTTGAATGGAATATGGTTCTTGGTCAAGCTTGATAGCTTGAGGTACTGAAATTTCATTGATAACATACTAGGAAGAGGCATGATAATTCTTTGTAACTAAGGTTATATTACATTGTTTACATGTTATAACTATGGTTTCTTTTCATTTTTTATAGTTTATGCTCTCGTGTATTTCCCATTTTAAATTCTTATTTCCATGCCATATGAACTGTGACATTATTTTGGCTTAAATTGCATATCTTTATGGGTTGTGAGCATGTGGTATTGTGATGATTTTTTATTTTCATGTAATTATATATATATATATGATTTCCTTGTGATGTGATTTAGATACTTGATTACTTAATACAGGCTAGGAGAGAACATGGGTTTCGTATTAAGTATCCATGGATGGACTCTCCAAGCTCATTTTTTTACGACTCGATGCACCTGGGGAGATGCTTTGGCTTTCCAGGAAACATTTTCTAGAGCAGTTTCTTATACTTTTGAGTGATACTAGTTCCCTAGGGGAGAAAATGTGGATATAACCATTGAAAAAATGGCTACACCATGCCATGGGTGATACTCGGTACCCTATGTGAGATACTTGGGTCAAACTCAGTGTCACCATGTATCGAGTGATACTAGGGGTGCCGTAAGGGTTGCCTAGGATGGACTTGGCAGTATTATATTATATTGGATGTATCGTAGTGAACCTTTGGATTCTTTTGAGATAACCTTGGATAGGCTCATACTCCACCTTGGATTTGAAAGATTGATTGATTTTTTTCTTATTCACATGAGATGTATCCTTTTTTTATTAGAATATTTCTTATGCACTTTTGATGCATCTACCTTGTTATACTGGAACACTTGAATTATGACATGGGAACTAGACCCCATGCCAAAGAACAAGATTTGGGATGTCTTCTAGGTTTTCCTTGTTTATTTTGGGCCATGTACATATATATTGATTATATAGGTACCTCTTTTTAGACTTTTCGAATAATCCAAAGTAGGTGGTATGGGATGGGTGTCCACTTAGGAACCTAGACCAAAGTTTTAGAACTTTATTTATTTATTACTATACTTTTACTTTATGTGTCACATTGCAATTTATTTATAGCATGAAATGGAAAGGTGTAGACAATGTGGGTGATGACCTACCAAGATTCATATCTCACACCCTACTTAGGTGCTGTTTGGTACTTGAGTATACTTTACGCTCACATGTATGGATAAATGGAAACATGCTGCTTCTGATGCATGATTGTTTTGCTATTTGGTATGGAGATTTGGGGGTATAGGACTGAGCCTATGTTTGAGATATTGTGTAGAAGTTTTTGGTATCTTTTTTTATTTTTTATAGAATGCAGTATATTATTTTACCCTTGTTACCATGCATTTTATTTTCATATAGGCTCATTAAATGCCATGATTATCATTGTATCAATTATTGATCATCTACTTACACTAGTTTTTTATTTATACCTTTCATATTATTACCTTAATTCCACTATTTTTTGTTTTTTATTTTACTTTTTCTAATTACTATTTACTACTTACTGATGTGCATACTCTAATCTATGAGGGAATATTCTCCCCACAAACATACCCTAGGCCCTTACTGATATTTTTTAGCCTCTAGAATTTGGGAAGATGCACTTGATTTCATGTGGCCAACCAGGTTTGGGGAACTATTGAGTGGAAATCGGGTCCAGGATGCTATAAAGTGGTATTATAGGTCCCTTTTCCTTTTCTTACATTTGTATTAGATAGAAGATTAGGAAAATGGAATTTAGAATTTACACTATTCTTAGATGTAGCTAACCCATGTATATGGGGCACCCAAATTACCTAGGTTGGGAATTGTGTTATTTATTATGCCATTGATGGTTGATACGACTTCACCATTGGGTGACACACTTGTTTTTTGATTCTATTGATATTGGTATTATTGAGATGATGATTTTTATTACTTCAGCCTATTGAAATGAAGGAATTTCATTACATGCATCATACTATGCACTATAGGGATTAAAATGTCATGCATTATGCCATGCCATGTCTAATTTTAGCATGCATCTTCCTATTTGTATGTGAATTATGTTGTTCCTTGTTGTTATATCATACAATGCTTGATTTTTATAAATAGATAAATATGCCAATATGACTTGTAAGGAAATGTTATAGTTTGGGTTAAATGGAAATCCAATTTCAATTTATAAGGTGTATGTGCCCTTATAAATTAGAATGGTGATCCACATAACTCAACCTCTAAAAGGGGAATTTAGATGCTTGATTAAATAAATTTGAATACCACCTTTTTAGATGAAATTGACCTTACCCTCGCTATGGGAAGTAGTTCGTGACTTAGTGATCCTTATAAGGTCTTTTTCTTCTTATCTAAACCTGGATCTTGGAGAAAGTTATCAGTTGTGTTATTCTTAGAGGTAGGACATACACCTATCTTCTTTATTGTTTATCTATATGTTGTGTCATGCTTATAGGCATGCTTTGTACCTGTACTTATTATTTTCTTATCATATTTCCCTATCTGTTATTAATGTTGATTGAGGTGTGCGTTCTTGGAAATTGTAAAGTTATACCATGGTGATGTCCTCAGGATGTATTCCAAGAGAGTGGTAATGATCACACTCTAGAGGTAGTGGGACTTGAGCCACCCATAATACCTCATGTAGTGCCCCCTGAGGCACCTTCTACCGATCTTCCACCAGGCATCGATGCTCAGTTCAGGGACAGTTTTCTCAAGTTCATGCAGCCTGTTTTGGGTGCTCCCAGGCCTACCCTAACTATGGAAGAATTGACATGGGAATTTTAGTAATAGTATCCTCCCACATTCTCTCGAGATGGAAGCCCTCATGCTGCAGATTCATAAATAGAAGCTATGATATTTATCTTTGGCCATCTTGAGATTCCTCTAGAGGGGAGGATCAAGCTTGCTACCTATATCTTTTATGGATCCCCCAAGCATTGGTGGGACATCATTTCTCAGTCAGAGCATTACCAATATATGATCTGGGAAGACTTATAAATGGATTTATTTGATCATTTATTTCCACAGAACTTGAGAGTGGATTTATCCTAGGAGTTCATGCATCTTCATCAAGGCTCTATGTTAGTACTCGAGTATTTTACTCATTTCACTAAGCTTCAATGTCTTGTTCCATCTATGACTAATGATGAATTGAATACCGTGAGGTGTTTTGAGGATGGTATTGGGTATTCTATTCTATTATAGGTGAACATATTTCGATTGAATACAGTTAGAGAGATAGTGAATTGGGCCTTAATTACAGATTGGAATCTCAGATAAGCTGGAAATGTGAGCCAGGGTAGTTCTGTTCCACCCCAGGGCGATGGTTTACTAATAAAAAATTGGCATTTAACAGTGCTGGTATTTATCAGTGCTAGAAAAAAGCATTGATAAATGACATCGTTATAAGATCTAAAGAAAGAAATGATAAATTTAACTATTTATCAGTGTTTGTTTAGCACTGATAAAGGTCCCCTTTATTAGTGATTTATTTTCAGCACTGATAAAGGGTACCCTTTATCATCACTTAATTTTCAGGTCTGATAAAGGATACCCTTTATCAGTGCTATAGTTTTAGCGCTCATAAAGGAGTTCTTTATCAGTTCTTTTTTAGTGCTGATAATGGTCTGAATAAATAAAATGAAAAAAATAAAAAATATAAAAAAAATAAAAAACGAGTTTATTAAAAAAAATTACAACCTTTTTTAATTAAATATGTATTGATAAAAATGAATAAAATGATTTTACTATATATAAATTATAAATATGAATATACAGTATGTGTTAAATATATAGATATACAAAATGAAAATTAAACAAATTAAAATTAAAATTAAGTAAATTGAGAAAAATATTAAACATTTTATTAATTTGATGATTATTGATATATATTAAATATATAGATAAATATTAATGTATATAAGATTTATATATTACAAAATATTTATGAGATTTACATTAAATATTCACATATTTAGTAAATAATGGTTTATAATTAAAAATTAATATGAATTAAAAATACTGATTAATTGCATAGAGTAATGGATATATAATTTAATGTCGTTTGAATTTTCAATTTAACATAGATCAAATGTGTGTTTATTGATTTCACATATACGTAATTGATACATTTTTATATACAATTCACACACACAAAACGTATTCATTTTTTCAATTTTATTAAAGTGTAATTATTTTTAATTTATTCAATTTCACCCATTTTTAACATGCATGCACTTAAAATTAGATATTCATTAATAACGTTAAAAAAATATTTGTAAAAAATTATTTGTAAAAAATTATTTTTTAAAAAATATTTATAAATAATTATATTCATAAATAAATATATTTAAAAATGTATATACTATATTTATAAAATTATATATTTATAATTATAAATAAATAAATATTTTTTTAAAAGTATTTATATAATTATATATATTTAAGTAATTAATAAATTTATAATAAATTTACATAAATAATGAATATAAATACTGTATTTATTATATATATATAATTATATAAATACATATAATGATATAAATATTATTTAAAAAATATTTATATAATTATAAATAAATAATTATATATTTAAATAATTATAAAATTATAATAAATATATTTTATATATGAATATATTTACTATGTTTATATTTATATATATTTATTAAGTATATATATATTTACAAAAAAAAATATTTATAATTATAATTAGAAATCCTTTATCAGTGCTTAAGTAATAAACACTGATAAAATAATTATTTATCAACACTTTCTTTAGCACTGATAAAGATTAGGCTTTATCAGCACTAAAAAAGAATTGATAAAAGGACTCTATTAATGATTTTACAAAAGTGCTGATAAAAGTGTCCTGATCTAATTAAAAAAACCTAACATGTTGCAAACCCGTTGAGATATCAGAAGATTTCTACGGAATCAACCCATTACCAGAGATCCTCCTCAGTGAATCAAAGATCAAATCACACAAACCCACTCGAATCACCAAACCCACTTCCCCTAGTTTCTTGAACTTTATCCGACATCTGATGCTCGGTTGTAGTTAGGGTTTCTGAAGAAAACATTGAGATTTGGATCCGAGGATCTTATATTTTATTCAACTTAGCGAGGTAGGCCTTTGTTTTCCTTTTTAGGTTCTGATTTTCTTTTTGTATTTGTCGTGTTGAGTTTTGGCTCCAAGGGTCTTCGATTTTCCTTTGTAGGTTCAGATTTTATTTCTATATTTGTTCTCCGATTGTTGTATTCTATTTTGATTTTTTTTATAATCCATTTCTTTCTTGACTACTATTTTGGATATCTTATTATGGTCTTTTTAAATTGTTTTTTGAATCAATTTGCTTCATTGTATACATATATACCCCATTTTTCTTCACTATTTTGAATCAATTTCTTTTGTTAGTTCCAAGAAAAATTGATTTAGCAAACCAATTATTAGTTTTATGATAGTGAGAAGTAGCAATAGATGCTGTATTTATGCAATTTATATAAGGGAATTTATTTATTTAAATTCTATTGTAATATTCTAATGTAAGTATTTTTCCTTAAAATTTTATTTTCTCAAAAATTGTGTTGTTTTATTTTAAGAGAAATATTAGCAAGGGTGATTCCATATTTATTTATTTTCAATGGATCTATATTTTCAAAATTAGTATGGTGGTCTATTTATTTTACTATGTTTTGACATTATTCTATAAGGGTTACATATATTTTTAACAATTTAATTTAATTTTATAAATATAAATATATATATATATATATAAATATATATCTTTCTATATATTTATATGAGTTTTCAAAACTTATAATGTAAGGGTGATTTTATAATTATTTATTCACAAATTATGGTCCTGTATTTCCAAATTATGAAGGGATTGTATTTATTTTCATTAAAAATGATGTTTAAATGTGATTTTTTTCAATTATGTGTGTTATATATTCCATGATATATATATATATATATATATGTTTAAATGTGTATGGGATAAACGTTGCAAGGGTTGGTGTGTTTTTCTCCTTTGTTTATGATATATCTTGTTTATGTGTATTATTGCTTTATGCCAACTTCTTTATAGAACTCACTAGAATCTTAAGGACGAGTCAATGCATATTAGATGATCTCCTAAGAATCCTTAGGTTACTACATCATTTGTTTCCAAAAATAGAATGGAAGTTATAAAATTATATATATTAGAAATTATTTTTAGGTATTCATCATTTTAGGTCTATATATACATTTTAGGTCTATATATACATTTAATTAACATTAATATAATTTATACTTAAATAACTAATAAAATATTTTAAACTCATGTTACTTTCAAAATAAAAAAATTAGGTAACTATATATACATTTTTTTGAAATAATTAGACATTCCAAAATTTAAATAATAATATTTTATACACAATTACCCAAAATAATAATTATTTATAATTAATATAATTTAAAAATTACTATTAATATCATTTTTTAGTTTCATTAGAAAAAAATAGCATTATATATATACATCGAATAATATATTGTATATTTAAATAAAATTTAATATGATAAATAATATACATACATATATATGTAATTATATTCAAATACATTTACTAATATAATACATACATATATATATAACACATAAACACATATATATATATAACATATATATAAAATATTTAGGTAGATTCACTTTATTTATCTATGTATCAAATGAGGAGTCACCTCCATTTTATAGTTTTGAATGGTGAAAGGTGTGAACCCTATTCAAGTTTATTTCCTATGAAGGTAAGTGTGAATGAAGTACACACCTCCATCGACCTCTTTTTTCAAATCATATAAAACCCTATCATTTTTTAATAAAATAAAACCTATTAAAAAAACCATGTTTTATCTAAATAAAAATATAAAAAAATCCTCAACTATTATTTTATTGAAGTTTTATTCAGATACATTTGGATAAATTCGAGGATAAAAATGAAAGTAATTCACCATTAACTCTGCTTCCACATCAAATAAAATAAATTAATTTTAGTAACACACACTTGTCATCTTAAATTACATTGTAGAAACCCAAGTCCCCTGAGCTATGCATCACTACAGTTTCGTATTCCGATTCTTGCATCTCCACCCCTCCATTTCTTTCCTACCTTTCACTATATCGTTTATCTAGTTGTGTAGAGATTTTATCTAGAATAAGTTGTTGGAAATAGAGGCATAAAGTTAATAACTAGTGTAAATGTTATAATTATCACAAATTTGAGGCATTTCCCATTTCATAGAACTCAATGAAGTAAATTGGAGGCATTCCCCTTGTACTTTATTGTGTTATCTAAAAGGGGAAATGCCTCCCATTTGTGATAATTACGCCATTGAAACTAGTTATTAACTCGACACCTCCATTTCCACCAAATACTTCCAGATAAAATCTCCACACAACCATATAAATTATAGAGTTATGGATAAAAATAAGTTGATAGGGTGGAGATGAAAGAATCAGAATACGCAACTGTAGTGTTGCGCAACCCACAGGTCTTGAGTTTCTACAGTGTAATTTCAGCTGGTGAGTGTATGTTAATGAAATTAATTTATTTGATTTGATGTGGGGGAAGAGTTAATGATGAATTAATTTCATTTTTATCTTAAAATTTACCCATAATGATCCAAATAAAACTTTAATAAAATAATTGGTTGAGGATTTTTTATATTGTTTTTTTATAAAACTTGGTTTTTTAATTGGTTTTATTTTAATAAAACAATGATACGATTTTATATGATTGTAATAGAGTATGATGAAGGTGTTTAATTCATTAATACTTAGGTAAATGATACATAAATAATTTGAGATGTGTAGGAATTAGCCATACCTCAATCGAACGCACGGTGTGACCGGTATGACTCAAAGTGCATCTTTTTATTTAAAAATGACATCAATTTTAATAAATATGACTGCTGACCTACTTAAAACCAAGAAAATTCATTCATATTGTTTTTATACTTTAGTAAAATTATCTATAAGTCATTTTTAATGTGTTGAAGTCAGCCACACCTCAATCCGATGCACGGTGTGCCCGATATGACTCAATGTGTCTGTTATCAGTTTAAAATTTCCAGTTCTGTTAAAAAAAGGTCACTCACTAAAAATTGATAAAATTTTCTCTAATTTTCATATTAATTTAGGAAATTTATTCACATGTCATTTGTGATGTATAGGAATCAGTCTCATGTCAAACTGATGCACGATGTGATCGGTATGAGTCAAAGTGTCTGTTTTGAGTTTAAAATGACAGTTTTGTAAAAAAGAAAACTGACATACTCAAAACTGATTAAAAAAATTCATATTGTTTCGATAATTTATGAAAATGATCCATAAACCAATTTAGATATTTAGGAATTATACGCAAATCAATCCATCGTACGGTGTGATCGATATGACTCAAAGTGCGTATTTTTATTTAAAATTGACATCAATTTTAGTAAAAAGGACAACTCACCTACTCAAAATTGAGAAAACACATTCAGATTGTTTTGATACTTTAAGAAAAAAATTCATAAGTCATTTGTGATGTGTATGAATTATCCACACCTTAATCTGATTCACAATGTGAACGGTATGGCTATGAGTGAATTTTTTCAATATATAAGTATCATTTTAGTTTAAAATGCACATCACATCACCAAAACTGAGCAAATGAGCCTAGATTGTTTACTCTCCATTTAAATTATATATTCAATCAAGGATAAACCTTTAATTGGGAAATCATAATTAGTTCATGTTGGTCCCAATGTATAAAATGTCTTGTACGTTAGAGGGGACCATAAAGAGTAGATTTGGATTCTTGATAGGGTAACCAAATCCTTGAAACCTTTAAAAAAAGGAGAGTTTAATGAGAAGGTAATTTTTTTAATATATTATGTTTTCATCATAATATTATATGTTCTATACTGTATTAACATAATCTAAATTAAATATTTGAAAACTCATGAAAACAATGTTTTCTACACATGATGATGTTACCAATCCCTTGGAAGAAAAAACTATAATGATGGAAACCCTTTGGAAAGATGTAAAATTAATGTTATGATATACTTTATCTATTTTACCGATAAATTATATAATGAAACATTGATTTAATTTTAATTATTCTTTTTAGAGTTTGTTTATTTTATATGATTTCTATCCATGTGTCATGCCTTTCCAAGAAGAGCAATGACACTGCCTCTTCCCAATTACCGAGTCAATCTTGATGTTTTTATAGTAAAATCATTATACATAGAATTAATATATTGTTTCATATTTATTTTTAATTTATTTATTTTTAGGCTTACTCACATAATAAATGTTTTCTTATACAGGTGGATTCTTTTGTTCATGTTGGGATGCTCTGTCCATCTTTCATGCCTTTCTTCACCAAAAATACCATATACTTCTTCTCCCTCAAAACCTTTTCAACCACGTAGTGGTGCATTTATCACTTTATTTCAAGTTACCTCCACTACCTTTGTAAAAAGAGAAATGATGCTACCTTTGATCAATTAGAGAGGTAATCTTGATATTTTCATAGTAAATCATTATCCATAGAATTAATTTACTATTTCATATTTATGTTTAATTTATTTCTTTTTAGTATTACTCACATATAGATGTCTTCTTATACAGGTGGATTATTATTTTTTGAGTCGGGGTGCATTTTACATCTTTCATGCCTTTCTACACAAAAACTTCCACAAACTTATTCTCCCTCAAAACCATTTCACCCCATACAGTGGTGCATTTATTAGTTTCTTTCATGTTACCTCCACTCTCTTTGTAGGAAGAGAAACAAAACTACTTCTTCTCAATTACAGAGGTAATCTTGATTTTTTCATAGTAAAATCATTATCTACAGAATTAATGTATTATTTCATATTTATGATTAATTTATTTCTTTTAATATTACTCACATAATAATTATTTTCTTATATAGGTGGATTATTTTTTCCAAGTTGGGGTGCTTTATCTATATTTCATGTCTCTATGCACCAAAACTTCCCCAAACATATTCTCCCTCAATACCTTTTCACTCCTATAGTGGTGCATTTTTCACTTTCTTTCAAGTTACCTCCACTTCCTTTGCAGGAAGAGGAACAACACTTCCTCTGCTCAATCACAGAGGTAATATTGATCTTTTCACAGTAAAATCATTATCCATAGAATTAATGTATTATTTCATATTTATGTTTAATTTATTTCTTTTTAGTATTACTCATAATAATTCTTTTCTTATACAAGTGGATTATTTTTTCTATTTGATGTGGTTTTTTTGAAGCTTCTTATGTAGTGTTGGTAGTTTGAAAAATAAATCCAATAGAAATTGTGGTAACATTGAAGGTTAGGAGTTTTTGAGACTTTGGGATATATAGGAATTAGATGCACCTCAATTAAACACAAAATGCGACAATTATGACTCTAATTACTTCTTTCAATATAAAATTGAAATTAATTTTAGAAAAAAATACAACTAACTCAATGTGTTTGTTACTAGTTTAAAATCGACATTTTACTTTAAAAAGTTTCACTCATTAAAAACTAAGAAAACATGATCAAATTTTCTTGATAATTTAGGGAATCAATTCATAAATCATTTGTGTCATATAAGAATCAGTCTCACATAAAACTGATACATGATGAGATCTGTATGAGTCAAAGTGAATGTTTCAAGTTTAAAATGACATTTTAGTAAAAAAGGAAAGTGACATACTAAAAACCTAGAAAACACATTTATATTATTTTGATACTTTAGGAAAACCATCCACAATTGATTAGAAATATGTAGGAATTAGATGCACCTCAATCTGATGCAAAGTGTGACTGATATGACTCTAAGGGTGTCTTTATTTAAAATTGACATCGATTTTAGTAAAAAAACAAACTAACCTACTCAAAACTGAAAAAACACATTAATATTATTTTGATACTTTTGAAAAATGATCCATATGTGATTTTAGACATACATGAATCAACAACACCTCAATCTGATACACAATGTGATCTCTATGAGTCAAAGTGCATGTTTCAATTTTAAAATGATATTTTAGTAAAAAAGAAAAGTGACATATTCAAAAATGATAAAAAAAATTCATATTAATTTTATATTTTAGAAAAATGATCAATAAGTAATTTCGGATGTGGAGGAATCAACCGCACCTCAATCTGATGTGCGGTGTGGCTGGTATGACTCAAAGTGCATATTTTTATTTAAAATTATCATCAATTTTAGTAAAATGAACAACTATCCTACTAAAAACTGAGAAAACCCATTAGAATTATTTTTATACTTTATGAAAACGATTCATAAGTCATTTTTGATATTTAGGAATCAACCGCATCTCAATCCAATACACGATGTGCCCGATATGACTCAAAGTGTCTGTTATCAGTTTAAAATCAACATTTTAGTTCAAAAAGCATCACTCACTAAAAACCAATCAAACACACTTGGATTTTCTTGATAATTTAGGAAAATGATTCATAATTAATTTGTGACGTGTATGAATCCATTTAATATCAAGCCGATACATGATGTGATCGAAATGAGTCAAAAGTGCATGTTTCTAGTTTAAAATGATATTTTAGTAAAAAAGACAACTGACACACTCAAAACTGAGAAAACACATTCATATTGTTTTGATACTTTATGAAAGAAATCCAAAAAGTCATTTGAGATGTTTTGGAATCATCCACACATCAATTTGATGTATATTGTGACTAGTATGACTCCAACTATGTCTTTTTATTTAAAATTGACATCAATTATAGTAAAATTAACAATTTCTATTAATTTATTTCTGTATATTATTACTAACATAAAATTTCTTTTCTTATAAAATTTTGTTATTTTTTTGATCAGTGGTAGTTTTTTTGGAAATAGTATGAGTCGGGTGACGATTAAAAGACTAAGAAACATTGATGTTTTTGAATGTGCGTAATAATTTGTATTTAGGTAATTGTATAAACCGATGTTTGAAATGTCTATAATATAGTGTTTTTTTTCTTTTTTTTTTTGTTATAAATTTCATTCCATTTAAATCCTGTATTGGGATTTGTTTTTGTTGATATCTGGTGTGCTTTTGATGCTGTGGTGTACTGTTACAACATACTACAGTGGTTCTGCAGTTTGTTATTACAACACACTGCAGTATAGCCCTTTATCAGCACTTTTCTGAGCATTGATAAAATGTTCTTTATCATAACTTTTTTAACTGCAGATAATGTTATACTCTATCAGTGCTTCTATATGAGATGATAAAAGACCCTTTATTAGAACTTTTATAAGTGCTGATAAAAGGTGCCTTTAGCAGTGCTAAATTAAAGTGTTCATAAATGGTTCCTTTATCAACGCTTTTAAAACCAATAATAAAGGTCCCATTTATCAGTATTTTTTTAGAGCCGATAAAGGAACCCTTTATCAGTGCTTTTTCAGTACTGATAAAAGACCAGGTCTCTTAACCTTACTAATGTAGTCAACACTGATAAAGGCCATTTATAGTGTTGTTAAAGACCTATTTTGTTGTAGTGGTTCTTTTGGTAGTAGGAAGCACCGATTAGAGGGTGAATGTGGGGGTGGTTTCATCCAGGTAACATGTAATGATATCCCCATAGCATGTCACCAGTGTGGAAGGATCAACCATAAAAATCCCCTGTGTATGAGGAACCCAATAGAATCTCAATCTTGCAGTAGTATGGGTCACCTTTAACATTGTTGTCGTTATTTTCCTCTAGCATATAGTGTAAGGGCATCCATACCAGCACCGCTATTAGGTATAGGATTTTAAACTCCATGTCAGGCTTGGAGTTGGTCTTCTACTGACTAACCAGGTCGAGGTGGCAATGGTCGTGGCCGAGGCAGTCATGCCCCAGTGTGCATCAGCATTAGCAGAGTGGATCTGCTTAGGCTATTCAAGTGGAATCTCAGGGATGAGGTTTAGGCCATATGTATGTAGTGTATCTAGCACTATAGGATAAGAGTTCAAGTCCATCTATGGTTATATGTACTATTCTGGTAGCCTCAACATTAGTTTGTTCTCTTTTTGATACAGGTTCTTCACACTCTTTTATATATGCTATAACTGTTGAATGTTTGGGTCTTATGATCAAGTAATTCTATGGTGTTATGTTTCTCAACACTCCATTAGGAGTTAGAATAGTGGGAATGTGTTCTTGTCAGGAGTACCCTATTGAGATAGGTGGGTATTGTTTCTTATGGAATTTATTTTCCCTCAAGATTACCATCTTCCAAATCATTACCAGTAAGGATTTTCTTGTGATTTATCATCCCTAAGTGGTCTACTAATTTTGATGGGTTTCCTTTACATCACCCATTGGTAGAACGTATATACATAAGGGTGAATGGTATATCTAGGCAGATCGAGTTGGACCCATGTGAACTGGGTTTGGTAGAGTGACAACTCAGTTAGTGAGTCTCATTATGAGCGATTAGGGGATGAAGTTATTATAATTCCAAAAGTTGTGGATTGGTTCATGGATGTCTTCTCTGAATATTTATCTAGCTTACCTCTAGTGGTAGAGGTTGATTTCAATATAGATCTAGTTTTAGGTGTGGCACCAATGTCTATTACTCCTTCTTGGATGGCACTTACGAAGCTCCAAGAACTTAAGAAGTAGCTTGAATATCATGAGGATATGGGTTTTATTAGACCCAACACATCACTATGGGGTTAACCTATCCTTTTTGCTAAGAATTCAGATGGTACCCTATGATTGTGTGTGAATTATAGGTGGTTGAATCAAATTAAAGTGAATAACCATTATCCTTTTCCTTGTATTTATGACCTCTTCGACTAGATCCGATGAGAAACTATTTTCTACAAGATCAACTTGAGGTCGGTCTATCATCGGGTTTGTGTCATACCATCAGATATACCACATACATCATTCTAGGGCATGTATGGCTTATACAAGTGGTTGGTTATGCTATTCAATTTGAATAACTCACTAACAGTCTTTATGGATTTGAAGAATCATGGTTTTCACTCATACCATTATTCCTTCATGGTAGTCTTCATAGATGACATCTTGGTGTACTTGCGCATGAGACACGACCATGAAACCCATCTTGAGATCATGTTGAGTGCACTAAGAGAGCACCCGATGTATAAAAATCTTAGTAAATGACACTTTTGGATCAGTAAGGTTCACTTCTTGGGTCATATTATATTATAGGAATCCAAATCTATTAACCCAGAGAAGGTGAGCAACATGGTTTCTTAGGAGTATCCCAAGAATGTGTTTGACAAAAAAAACTTCTTATGGATTGCTGGCTATTACATGTGTTTTATCCAGGACTTCTCCTGCTTAGGAGCACCTATTATGGACTTGACTAAGAAAGGTGTACTATTTCTATAGTCTGAAGCTTGCGAGAAGGATTTTTAGGAATTAAAGGGAAGACTCACTTTAGGTCTGATTCTGATGCTTCCTTAGCTAGGCAGAAGTTATATAGTCTACTTTGATGCTTCAAGGACCGAGCTAGGTGTAATTTTTATGCATGGTGATCGAGTCATGCCATATGGATCTCACCAGCTGGGGCCTCATGAGAGAAAATATGCTACACAAAATCCTATGTTAGAATTCATGGTTCAATATCTATGATTTTGGAGCCATTATTTATTGGGTGAGTGATTTTTTGTTTACACAGATCACAAAAGAATAAAATATATCTTCATATAGAGAGACTTAAATTTGAGGCAGCACAGGTGGATGGAATACCTGTAGTCCTTCAACTTTGAGCTTTCTTATACCCTTGGTAAGGGAAATTCCATATTTTATACCTTGAGTTGGAAAATTGAGACATAAGCTATAAAAGTGGGAATTAGTGAGTGGAAGATGATAGATTTTTTTTTGAGTTTCATATTGAGGTTCAGGTATAGTACGGGAAACTGGTTTTGGAAGCTCTAATAGTGAAATCTTCTCTTCTGGAGCAAGTTTAGATGTGTTACCTATCATATTTTGAGGGACTCGTTCAGAGGGAGACTGTCACATGATATAACCCACCACCAAGTTGGGTTTTTGATGGCAGTGAGACCCTAATCTATCGTGGCCATGTATGGGTGCCTTCAGACATATGAGAAGAGCTGATAAGGGAATCACATGCCTAAATTTAGGTAGTTTATCCTAGGATTACCAATATGTACCAAGAAATGTGTCATCAGTACTGGTGGCCAGGTATGAAGAGGTAGATATCAAGTTTCATTACTCAGTGCTCCAACTGTTATTAGGTGAAGGAATAACACTAGTGAACTACTCGACTTATAAAACCTCTATCCATTATTGAGTGTAAATTGAACGATGTCACTATAGACTTAATAATAATCCTACTGATATCTCCTTGAGGAAGCAATGCAGTATGGGTGTTCATCGATAGGCTGACCAAATTCACACACTTACTACTGATATGAGAGTCCTTATCTGTTGCTGAGTTATGAAGGCTCTATATATAAGAGATAGTGCGGCTTCATAGTATGCCCCGTTCTATCATTTTGGACCAAGATTATCATTTCACATCATAGTTCTAGAAAGGGTTTCATAAGGAATTGGGTTCTCAGGTGCTTTTTAGTACTACATATCACTCTCATTTCAATGTGTTGTCTGAGTGGACAATTCAGGTGTTAGAGGGTATGCTTTGAGCCTATATCCTTGATTTTGGAGGTTCCTGGGAAAAACATACTTCTATAGTTGATTTTACCTAAAATAATAGATTTCAGGAAATGATTTAGATGGATTCATTTGAGCCTCTCAATGGTAGACTATTCCATTCACCTCTGTGTTGGAATTAGAAAAGGGAGGAATCTCTATTGGGTTCTCATGTCATTTAGGAAACTTTAGAAAAAGTCCATCTGAATTAGAAGCATATAGAAATAGCTCAGTCCAGGCAGAAATCCTATACCGATCATCATTATAGACCTCTTGAGTTTGATGTGGGACATCAGGTCTTTCTGCACGTATCAAATAGATTGGGTCATAAATGAATTAGGATACAGGGAAAGTTATCACCTTGGTATGTCAGGCCTTTTGAGATAGTAGAGAGAGTTATTCTAGTATCCTATCAGTTGTTGTTAACTAAGAGGTACTATGCTATGCACAACATATTCCATGTATCTCAGCTTCAAAAGTATCATCCAAACCCATCTCAATCTTTTGATCCCAATTATATCGAACTGGAGGAAGATGTATCCTTTTAGGAGATTCCAATTCATATCATTTATCATAACATGGAGGCTCTCTAAGGTTAGTCAGTTCCTTTATTCTGAGTGAAATAGCATCATGGACATGTTTAGGATTATACCTAGGAGTGGGAGGTCTAGGCACATATGTAGTTTCCAAAGTTCTTCTCTGACGACGTTCTACTACCCTTGGAAGGGAAACTTGGGGATGTGTTATCTTAAATAGGAGAGTTTGTAACATACTAGATTTATCTAAAGGTACAAACCATTTATTTTTTGTATTAATACCTTAAAATGGACCTTAATTTGAATCCAAGGAGGTTAAAGGAGGCTCCAAGGGCGTCCAAGGATCATTTGAATCCTGAAGCACCAAAAAGGAGGAAAAATAATGGGTTTCATGGTTTGTCTGTAACCATGAAACCCAAGGTGCATGGCTATGAACCATGTTACAGGTTTTGGATAGTGGGAAAATAAATGGTTTGTTTACGGTTAGTCAAATTGTGCGCTTTTCCCATGTGGTATGCCCAGTGAAGCAGAACCACGTGCATGGTTGGTACAAGTTTTGGCTAAACCGTGGGGCCAAACAACGCACAGTGAAAATGGGGGGCGAGGTGAATTTACTAAATTTCCCTTAATGAATGTTTTAAGTTTTTTCCTTCTTCCTTATTCCCTTAACTCGATTTTTCTCCTCTCTTCTAGGTATGTGAAGCTCTCCTCCTCTTTATATTGGTATTTTGTGATATCTATATCAAATATCAACCGTTTCCTTCATTGTCAAAAGCTAAAAAATCATCTCAGTAAGATCTACCATCTACATACCTCTATTCCTTGGTTTATCTAGCATTTTTTTTCTATTTTGGTGCAACTTAATTTTTCCATATTTTGTGGGTTTTGTTAAATCTTCCAATTTATTCCATTTTAGGTGAAATTAAACCTTTATATCGGACATGTGGAGTAATACGACAATGAGGTAGGGTGTCTACTCTTCTTCCCTTCATTTCATTGCATTTTGGCATCATGCTATTTTTCCACTAGCCAGAACCTTCCAGAAAAGTTTTTTTATTTCATATTAATTTGACTGGAATGATTTACCATGTCCTTAGTGACCTTTTCTTATGGGGAAACCTTCCTGAGGGTGTTATCCTTTCCTTTTGTCCACCACATTGGGTGTGGTATCCTAAATTGCCTAAGTTTACTTATGCTTTGAGTGAGGTTTCACTTTGGTTTAATGCTTTAAATTGATTAATTGATTTAATATGAGTAAGGAACCATGAATCAGACCGCTTGGCAATGCATATATCTAATTATTATTGTTTATCCCCTTATGTAATGCTATATTCCATTGTTCATGCTTGCTGATAATTGATTTATTTTTAGAAAATTCTCATGATCAATTCCATATGTCATTCCATGTTCTTATTATATTGAACACCTTACTTCATTCATTATGCTTACTACTTTATGTTATGAAATGTTACATGTGCCTTTCCTTTCTAAATGATTATTACTCATGCCCATTATTTGGTTTGAATGGAATGTGGTTCTTGTTCAAGCTTCATAGCTTGAGGTATTGAGATATCATTGATGAAATATTGGAAAGAGGCCTGATAATGATTTGTGCATATGGTTATATTCCATTGTTTACAGGTTATGACTATAGTTGATTTTCATTGTTTAGAGATTATGCCTTATAGTTATGCCTCTTACTTGTATCTTGATCATGTTAAATTCTTACTGCCATGATATATGAACTGTTCCATTTTTGTTTGGCTTAAATTGCATAGCTTTATGGATTATGAGCATGTGGTATTGTGATGTTCCTTTGTTGGAATGTCATTATATATATATATGATTTACTTATGAGGTGCTTTTGCTACTTGATTACTTGATATGGGCTGACAGAAAACATGGGTTTTGTATTAAGGATCCATGGATGAAATCGCTATGCTCATTTAGTTACAACTCCATGTGCTTGAGGTGATGCTTTGGATTGATCTGAAAGGGATTCCTAGGAAATTTCTTATACTCCTGAGTGATACCGGTTCCTTAGGGGAGCAACCATAGATGGACCAATAAGAAAGATTGCTATGCCATGACATGGGTGATACTTGGTCCCCTATGTGAGATACCTAGGATAGACTCAGTGTCACCATGCCTCGAGTGATACTAAGGACATAATAAGGGTCACCTAGGATGGACTCAGTGGCATTGGATTATATTGGATGTACCATATTGAACCCTGGGATTGTTTTTAGATCACCATGGATGGGCTCAGACTCCACCTTGGATTTGACGGATTGATTGATTGTTTGCCTATTCACATGAGACGCTTCTTTGTTATTATTAGAAGCTTGCTTATGCACTTGTGATGGTTATACCTTATTATACTATAACAATTGAGTGGTGAAATGGGAAATAGACCCCAAGAAAATGAACAAGATTTGGGGAATGTATTCTAGGTTTGCCTTGTTTATTTTAGGCCTTGTACATAGATATTTCTTGCACAGGTACCTCTTTTCAAACATCTGACAGAAGCCAAAGTAGGTGGTATGGGATGGGTGTCCACTTAGGAACATGAACCAAGTTTTTAGTGATTTATTTATTTATTACTTTTTATTTACTATATGTGGCACACTTCTCTTTATTTACAACATGAAATGGAATAGTCTAGACACCATGGGTGCTAGTCTACTAATATTCATATCTCACACCCTGCTCGGGTATTGTTTGGTACCCGAGTAGAATTTATGCTCATAGGTATGGATAAATGGAAGCATGATGCTTCCAATGATTGATTGATTTGTTGTTTAGGATGGATATTTTTGGGGAGAGGACTGAGCCTATGCTTGAGATGACGTGTAGTAATTTTTGGTCTCTTTTGTAGTTTGTATATCATGCAGTATATGCTTGTACCTATGTTCCCATGCACTTAATTTTTGCATAGGATCATGACATGCCATGATTATATTTATATAAAATATTTATAATCTACTTCCACCAATTGTTCATTTATACATTTCGTCTTATTACATTATTTATGCTGCTAGCTGCTTGTTCTTTTGCTTCCACTACTTACTATTTACTACTTACCATTGTGCATACTCTGATATATGAGAGAATAGTCTCCCCATAAACACACCCTAGGACCTAAATTCTATTAATCAACCTATAGCATTTGGAGAGATGATCTAGAGGTTATGTGGCCAATCAGGCTCGAGGTACTATTGAGTGGAACTCGGGTCCGGGATGATACAGTCAAATTCCCAACGATAGAGAAGATATAGCACCAAAACCTAGGATCTAGATCCAATAAAATGAGATCCTTAAAAACCTAGATCTAAACCATCAATAATGGAGTAATTCAACCCTCTCTAAAGTGAAATGAAATATGGGAGAGAGAGGAATATAAAAAAGGATTAAATCACTTACCAAAGAGGAGTCTATCCTTCCACCAGATATTCAATTCACAAAGGAAGATATTAAAGGAGCATAGGAATACTCTTAGAGCCTCCAGAAGAAAAGGAATTTGTATCCGGACATAATATGATGATTAGGTATATAAAAAAGGGATCCAAATTTTTTTTATAAATTTTTTAGGGATTTTAATTCTTGCGCACACGGTTTTTTTTGGGAGGGGCCACACGGTTTGAAAAAACAGTGCACCCTAACCATGTTCCCATACTGTATGGGGTGCATGGTTACTCCTAAGTGGTCACATGGTTTGTTTAACCATGTTCCAACCATGAAATCTACCTCTATCTTGGTTTATATATTTTTATGGGGGCAAGTGCATGGTTTTGGAAAACTGTGTGCCAACCATGAAATACCCAAAAACCCACCGAAAACCTTCAAAAATCACTTGAACGCACCCAATACAAGGCTCAAAAAATTTAATTCTAAAATAAGGGTAAAAAGTACCTAAAAAGGTACGATAATTATATTTAAATGTTATGATATTACAATAACCCCACCTTATAACAACTCATCCTTGAGCTGCACTCCAAAGTATCACTAAGCTTATGAGGTAAAAAGGTTGGTCCAAGGGGCCTTCATAACTACTTCCCCCTACCATGTTTCCTCCTGATCATGGTCATGTTTTTATAGCACCCAAACCAATGGAAACAATCATTCCCTACAACACTTTCTCACTGTGATCCACAACAAGAATTGGATGCTCCTCAAAAGATGCATTAGACTACAACTAAACATCATCAACACCAATTGCATGAGATGGGTCGGGGTGATACTGCCCAAGATGAGACACATAGAAAACATATTTTATAGCTCTATACCTTTTTGGAATATCCAATCGACACACCACCAGTTTGATCCTATCTAAAAATATAAATGGTCTGAAAAACCTGGGTGTCAACTTTCCCTACTTTTGTATTTTATGGTGACCCAATCTCATAGATACTTGAAGAAATAAAAAGTATCCCACCATAAAATCAAGAGGTCTATGATGTCAATATGCATAAAAGTTATACCTACCCTGATATGTATCCATAAATTTCTAAATAAATAAAACATGCTTTGATGTCTCCTACATGATACTCAGTCCCAACAACTTTGACTCACCAACCTCCATCAAACATAAAGGTGATATGAAAGACCTACCATATAGTACCTCATATGAAACCATTTTAATAGTCACCTGATAAATATTGTTATAATCAAACTTGACTAGTGCTAAGTGATTATCCCAGGATCCACTAAATTCTTGGTAGTATGCCTGTAACATGTCCTCTAGCACCTGAATAGTAAACTTTGATTTCCTGTCTATCTATGGGTGAAAATCGGAACTCAAAAACACATGCATACCAAGTGAATTATACAATAATTTATAGAAGAGAGAAGTAAAATGAGAATTACAATATGAAACCATTTTTCATGGCACCCCATGAAACTATAATATTTCTTGAACATACAATTCACCAAACTAATCAACTATGAAAGTTTCCCAGATAGGAAATAAATGGGATAATTTTTTCAACCTGTCCATAATCACCCATATCGTGTCATTCTTCTAAGGTATCCTCATAAGACCTACCAAAAAATCCACGATGAAGTTATCTTATGTCTATTCTGTAATGGGAAATGATTGTAATAGACCACTAGGTGTAGCATTGTGTCACAAAATCTAAAATCTTCTTTCTCATTCCCAACTGCCAATACTATCAATGTTGGTCACGATAAAATTTTTCAAACCAGGATGCACCACCCACTTCAAGGAATTAAAATCAAGAATCATCTCCTCATGCATACATGTTGGCACAACAAAATGACTTCAAAAATAGATGATATCATCCTCATCTATAGTCCAATAATAAGGTGACTCAACGCCTTTAAGGCTTTCCTTGAAGGATAAAAAATCCATATATTCATACTGCCTCTCCAAAATATGGATCATAAGTATGGACTCAACTGATAAGGACATGAGATTAATCTTCTCTAGGAACTCCTAAACCTAAATATACATCTTAGCTATTAAGCTCATCATCTTCCACTCCTGAATAGAATCCTAAAATTCTCAAGTCTATGTATTTTAGATCAAATTGTCAACAACACTATTTATTTTCCATCGAATATAGGTTAGCTAAAAATTAAATGAATACATATACTAAACCCATATTTATTTATAGAGATTTAAATATCACTATGAATAGTTATACTTTAACATTTTCTAGTCAGTATACAAAGTGAAATTTTCACCCAATAGGTAATTTCTCCAACACTTTAATTCATAAAGCACCATGGATAACTCAATATAGAGTGTAGGTTAATTCTGTTCATGGGGCCTCAACATTCATATTCCATAAAACATTTATCAATCACTCTACATCAACACCGCTCCAAGTCTAATATCATACACATTAGAAAAAATGGTATACTCCTCACCCAAATTAGGTAGGATAAAAATCGGTGTGGTAGTAAAATGATTATTCAACTCCTCGAAATAATTTTCACATGTTCTATAAAATTCAAATTTGATACCCTTATTAGTTGAAACCAAAATTGGTGCATCCAAATAATAAAAACTATTTGATGAATATTGGATAATAACCCAATAAATCCATGTATCTATAGATATCATAAACATTCTTAGGCTACTCTCAAGAAACAACTACCTGAACATTCTATGGTTCCAATGAAACACCTTCCCTAGAGACTATGCGACCCAAGAAATTTACCTTGTTAATCTAAAATTGACATTTAGATATCTTAGAATATATATGATTATCTCTTAGTGTACTCAGAACAATGTCAAGATGTTGGGAATGATCTTCATGAGTCTTGGAGTACAAAAATATTTCATCCACAAAAACAACAACAAACTGATCTAAGTACGGGTGAAAGATTCGGTTCATCAAGTCCCTAAACATAGCTAGAGTGTTCATTATCCTGAACGACATCACGATGAACTCATATAGCTTGTACCTGCTTCTGAAAGTATTCTTTTGTATATCATAAGGACCAAATATCAACTAATGATACCCCAATCTCAATTCAATCTTAGATAATACACAAGATCCTATCAAATGGTCAAATAGATCATTGATATGTGGAAGATGATACCATTTCTTCACTATCATCTAGTTCAACTTCTGATAATCAATGCATAAACACAAATTCCCATTATCCTTCTTAGAAGAAAATATGAGAACCCCAAGGAGACATACTCAGAGAGATAAATATCTTATCAATCAAATATTATATATGGGTCTTAAGTTCATGAAGCTCTATTGGATCCATTCGGTAAGGTGGAATGGAAATTGGTTTAGCTCTAGGAAATAGCTCAATTATAGATTCAACATCTATCTTGAGTGGAAACCCTAGGAATTCCTCAGGAAAAACATCATAAAATTGGTCCAGTAAGAGTGGAAAGAAATCATTCTTTATACCCCCTTAATCCATCAAAATAATTGTAACATGGGTGGTGAGATCTCCCATTTTCTGATGAACTAGCCCTGAATGGCCTTTCTAGATATCACATTATCCTATATGAACATAACTGTTACCCTCAGGAGACGTAAAGGTAACTCTCCTACAATAACAATATATGAGGGATTAGTATGGTATTAGATATTTCATTCCCAAAATAAAGTCAAAAAGTGAAATTTCAAGTGTGTAAAGATCCCAAAGGAAATGATAGTCACCAACCTTTAGAGCATATCCCTTTCATAGACAGATTTAATTTGACTATACACCCAACAATGTGTTGATCATCATAACCCCTCTCAAAAACATTACCATCAGGATCAAACCATTCACAATTTGATAAGATATAAAAAAATTAGAGGATCCTATATCCAATAAATAACTAGAAAGCATATAAACTACATTAAATCTGAATGTCGATGGCCCAACCTTGCTATACACAAGTGTATGCTGAATTGAATGAAACTATCCTACCCCTCTGCCCCATGATCCAGTCTAAGTCCTCTAAGATTCACTACCCTGCTGATACATTCACTCTTTACCTGAATTACCATGTCCTCTACCTCAAACATTATGGTCTGTAGTACTCCAAATGTCATATTGGTATGGTTTATAAGACCCACTTACTATGCTCGGGTTCAGTTTAGTTACCCCATCACTAAACATATGTCATGGGTTCCTATTGAACCACTGTAGATGCCCCATATTTCTACAAGCTCGATACTCTATCATTGTTCGGGGACACTAGTTACGGTTGTGACTCGGCCTACCACACTGATAGAAAAGCATAAAGTATTTCCCTAAGTAACTGACCCCTCTAGACACTCTAATTTCCACTACTCTTGTTAAAATTCAAATATTGATACTTCGTACCCTCAGAAGTCATGCCTCTAGATAGTCCATTAGAAACCACCTATCCTCCACTAGAATCATTCTTCAGGTTCCCCTTAGAAATAAGAGACTGATTCACTACCTCACTAATCTAATTCAAAAAGAATATATTAACCTAGGACTTAATATCATATTTAATTCCATACTAAAAACATCTTTATGTAGTTGTATCATCCCCTAACAGAACCAAAACAAATAATTGTAAATTAGTGAAGTGACCAACATAGCCCATCATGGACATACTCCCCTGGGTCAAACACATAATATCATATACTCTCTCCTTTCTATGTTTCTATTAGTAAAAGTGTTCTAGGAATTTCTCTAAAAATACTTTTATAACATTATTTCCAACTACTCATCTTGAGCTTGAATATCCCACCAATGATTCTCTTGACCATGTAACACACAAGCATACAACTTGACTCTTTTATCTTTAGGAGTCTCTAAGTTTTCAATAATTTTATGAATAGACTCAATCCAAAACTCAACTGCCTTTGGTCCACCATCTTCGATGAATTCCAGGGGGTGCTTCAACTGGAACACCCATAGAAGATCAGAAATATTTTGTATATATCACTTGAGGTCTCTTTCCATGAACTGAAAAAAGTAAGAAAAGTTCTCATGAAACTTCTCTCTTGGTCCTTCACCCAGTAAAATCAAATACTCTTGTCCCATTGTCTGAGGATAATTTATATCAATGTACTCTTATCATCCTACTAACAAATTTTGTCATGGTGGAATGAATCTACAATTAAAAACACGTGTATTAGGTTACATTATAAATCATTAACTCATTTACAAAGGAGGGATTCACATAAATTCATAACAAGTCATCCCTCATACACTACCCCATGTTAAAAACCGAGGAACTATCACTAATACCAACTATCCCTCACATGGGTCATGGATACCATAGGGTAAAACAAATTAAAATTTCAATTTTTCTCATTATAAATCTTTTTTACCCATTTCAAAATACCATATTTAATATCATTTGAAATTATTAATTCATTATTAGGAACTATTTCATTTGAAATTACTATAACAAATAAAATAATTTTGATTTTCCAAAACCAACTCATAACTTTCTTTTATGTTTTCACCTAAAATTATGCATTCCACATAAAATCCTGAGTGCCTAGAATGATGCATGTATATACGGATCTCATTCCATACTAATCCATGAAGAAAATATCAAAAAAATATTAACAATACATAGAAAGTGAATCACCTAAGGTGAAATAACATTCAACTATAATAGAAAACAATAAGAACAATAATCCCATCCCGGGTACTTGGGTTTTCCCTCATACATGAGTTAGCTACTCCAAAGCCTGATCTCATGACCAAGTCCCAGCTCATCCTAGACTCATTTATACCATTATCAAATAATAAGACAACTAAAAAGAAAATAAAACCAGATCTAATACCACTTTGTAACATCCTAACTTAGGAGGCACATACCAGTGCCACGAGTCAGTTCGACACATGACCTCAAACGTGCCTCCCCATATGCTAGAGGTTTCCGACTAGCAGTGAGGGTCTAATATATAACATGAGGAGAATATACCCTCGTCATCAAAGTAATACAACAATGAAAATAAATAAAAAAATATTCAAATGATAATAAATAATAATTAAGAGAATACCATAATCAATAATAATCCAACAACAGATGAATAAATCTAAAATTGGGAAAATGACCATAAACCAAAATTGCAGATATGTTATGTCATATAAGTGTCAAGTTTCCAAATAAAACCCAAAATAAAGACACACTGACATCTCCCAAGTGGGTCCCAATATCATGTATAGTTCCCCCATCTATGCTCCATTTAAAATCCCAAATCATCCATCTATTATAGGGATCTTACCTTTTCTTTTCCTATAAACATGAATTCTATTAGGGTACCAATAAAGCAGCTTGAGTAGGGTGGGAGTACAACTCATTAGGCCACCACCAATGAAATTTAAACAAATATCTAGTCTATATCAATGTATGAAGTTATATAAAAAATAAATATAAATAAAGAAATTAAATAGGTTTCACATTTATTATTCTTGAATAAACCACATCATACCTATTTCAGCCCATACAGGAGTCTAAAACATGTACCATAGTGATTTTAAAATTCATTATTTCATGATATTAGATTATTCATTTAATTCTAATTTCTTCTCTGGTACCCAGGAGCGTCATTACAAATACTAAATCACAATCATGCATCGGAGGCCTAGAGAAAAAGTATGGTACCATATGGGTATTTGGAACATGAGTCCCTGAACCACACATCATTGTTAATATTCATATATATATATATATTGCGGGCCTTGAGAATTAGTATGGAATACCATTGGTATTTGGAGCATCAGTCCTAGTCTCACAACTCATTGTTCACATGCATGCATCGGGGGCCTAGAGCATCATTCTAGCACCCCATTGGTATTTAGAGAATCAATACCCGACCCACACCTCACTGATCAATCACTTATATCACAATATATAAATAAAGGATCAACATAATTAAAAATATTATCAATCATTCACATCATAGTAAACCATTGCATTTATCAATCAAAACCATGGTTCTTTACTTTCATTGCAATGAATAATATGAACAATTCACCATTAATTCACTAACCATTTAATGTTAAGATATTTATACCTTTAAATACCATTATAAACCATGAAATAAGGATTCATTTCAATCTCATTAACCCATTATTACCCGTTTTAGAAGTCATAAAACATCATTTCAAGTGTATTGGATCACCTCATGGGTTGCCATCAAATTTCATCTCATAATATTCAACGGGTCCAGTGGGATCCATTAAGGGTTTCCCAATTTCATGGAGTTAAATTAACCAATTAAATTTAAATGAAATTTCACAACATAAAAATGCAACTGAACAGTTAAATACACATGATAATAATCAGGAATATGGTAATTAGAAATTACAACACCTACCTCAAGATCATTCAAGAATGCTTTCCAAACTGTAACACTCAATTTTATGTATAATGGTCGAATTCACAATGGGAAAAAAGGTATAGCACCAAAATCTAAGATCAAGATCCAATGAAATGAGATCCTTCAAAACCTATATCTAAACCATAAAAAATAGAGGAATTTTCCCTCTCCAAAGTGTAAAGAAAGAATAGAGAGAGAGAGAAATCTAAACGAGGAAGAAATCACTTAACAAAGAGGACTCAATCCTTCCACCAAATCTTTGATTCACAAAGGATTAAGTTCAACGAGACAAGAAATCCCATTGAGAGCCTCCAAAAGCAAAATAATTTTTATTAATTTATAATAGGGTGATTAAGGATATAAATCAAGGGTCTAAGAATTTTTTATAATTTTTTTGGGGCTTTTAATTCCTACGAGATCAGTTTCAAAGGAATGGATGCATTGTTTGAAAAAATGTGCACCCTAAAAATGCACCCCTACTATCTAGGGTTCAATATTACTCCTAGTTGGATGTATAGTTTTTCTAACCATGCACCAATAGTGAAATCCCCCTCTGTCTCTAGGTTCATGGTTTTCTGGGGGTGGGTGCACGATTTTGGAAAACTATGTGCCCATCGTACACTGCCCAAAAAACCCACAAAAAACGTTAGAAACTCACCTGAATGAACCCAAGAGAATCCATAATCAAATTAATACTAACAAAGGTTAAAAATTACCCTAAAAAAGTATAATACATTTCCAAAATTTTGGTTTCTTACACTCTAACACCATTTTCATCCATTAATTATGCAATGAAATCTCATATGCAATATCATTCATCTATAAGAATTTATCATTACTCCTTGAGTTTTTATATTAATTAGTTAATTATCATATATATCACATGTTATATGTATCTAAAATAACTTATACTCATATAAATATAATTTTATGAGTTGAAAATGATGCATCTAGCTTCAAAAATATTAAATGGTGTGTGATATATTTTATTCAATTTTTTAATGAATAAAATAATTATAAAATAAAGAATCCATGGAAATATAAGGTGAATAATGGATAGGTCAATGTCTACATCACACCATTTGGTTCAAACCATTGTACATTGTTAAAATGATGTTGTTGTCATGAAGTGTTGTGGAATGGGGTCAAATTTTGATCACATTTTTTGTTAACTACCTTATACAATATTACTCACATATTGTTGTCAAATTAATTATTAACATGACATCATAGAGCTCATAATACTTGTATAATCCTAGTATGTATTTTTTCATAAAAATACACTTCTAATATTAAAATTTGTGATGTTTAATTAAATGGAATATTCAACATTGTGATATCTCTGTTATATATTAAGATATTACATGAAGTGAAAGAAACAAAAGGCATTGATATAAAAATTGTAAGTAATAAAAATATAAAAAATCTTCTTATAATTCCATAACTTAGCTCACACTGAAAGAAAAATCATGATATTAGCACTATATGCTTCATCTCACATGAAAATAAATATATTATGCTAGAAAAATAGATCAAAATTAAGTAATTGATCATAATTAGATTTAGATAATAAATTCATGTAAAATAGGGTATCATAGTAGGTTTAAAATTCCTATATAATATGTTTTTATTAAAAGGAAAATGTAAATATAACAAAAAAATGTATTAGGATCAGATTAAATTTTGATTGTAAAACAAAAAAGTCAAACTAATATTTAGATGCAAAATTTTTATACCATTCTCTTATACCTATAATTCATAAAATATCATTTTATGTAGGTATATATAGCTCATGTTATGATAAAACAATATCTTACTAAATCAAAAAAAAATACAGAATGTATCAAAAATAAAGTATACATTCAATGAAATTTTTAAATACCCAAACAATCTATTTATCTTTTGGTATGGTTGAAGAATATGCATATAATTTTTATAACTTTACAAATCTATAGTGATATTTCAAAATATAAGTCTATAACATAATATTTGATCAAAATATATAAAATTGATAATATTATAAATCTTATACCATTGGTGATGATATTTTTATCACCCTGATTTGAACCACTGGGTCTGAACTAGAGTCCCACATGACTACATGTGCACCTCCCCATATGCAAGAGGCTACCAACTAGTACTGTGCATCTATGTTCATCATTGTGGAGACTATACCATTAGTATCAAGTCATATCACAAATAATAACTAAATATAAAATATAATAAATAATCAATGTAACATAAAGAAACTAAAATATGGAATACATGTAAAATAATAAAAGATAACAGGATATCAAGGTGGAAATCCAATCCAGATTATAAAAGTGAAGTAGGTAATAAATAAATAAAATAGTGGTAATTCTATAGAGACCATTACAATACCACTTCTAGATCCACCCTCCTTGTATCAACTATCATCCATGGGAACCTTACCCTTGTTTGAATCCCTATAAATGAAGTATTAATGTTCATCGAGATGACCATATAGGGTGTGAGTAATGAAACCCAATAGGAAACCACCAATTCATCCTAAATTGACGTGCTCATATAAAAAAGTGTATAATATAAACAAACAATAAATGTGAAAGAAAAAAAATAAAAAACCAAGAACCAATGTGCTACCCAAGCCACCATGAGCCACAATCATATCTACTTCATATCCATGTCAAAAGGAATGCCAAGATATAGGGAGTAGTCAAGAACTATCCATGAGGATAATAATCACGTTTCCCAGCATCATGTGTACATACTACTCAACATCCATTACGAATCAAGTGAGTCATATTATCAGCATCTTCTAGGCATTTAGTGATCATTCTACTCAACATCCACTAGGCATTGAGTAACATTCTCCTTGAAATCCACTAGGTATCGAGTGTATCACAGGGAATACACAAGATATCTTTGTATCCCTACCATGTTCTTAGGTCCATTTCCACTATTGTTGTAAGTCATGTACACTCCCCCTCTAAGGGATAAACATTTCACGATGATCCACCTACTTTGGGATCCAATAATAATACCTCCAAAGGCACACATAATAGGGTGGATCACACAAGAAATCATGGAATATCATCATGAGTAAAATTAATAATATTAAATACATGTGATCAATATCAAATGTGAAAAACAAGCTACAAACATACTCATGGAAACAAGTATCATAGGTTCTCACGAGACATACACATACTCAAATGTGATCATAATCAAGAATGACTATGAAGTACGCCAAAATAAGAATTATATCATGGAAAAAAGTGTAAAGAAGATCTATAAAAAGGCAATGAACTTCCTACCTTATGGATGTTGATGCCAACATCAAGTTTCATAAAGGTGTCATCACTCGAATCTTTCTTGCACCAACTAAACCAATCAAAACTCCATGGACTCCTAGAATTAGTTCCAATCCAACATGACATGGGTTCTAGATCAAGGAAAAGAGAAAAAATTCAAATTATAGAACCAATTATTTCCCAAATTCAGTCACCTTCAATGAAAACCTTCATTTCCAATTGGTATTCTTGAAGGGGTGAAAGAACAAGGATCCCTAGAAGTCTTGAAGGCTCCATGATGAAAACATGGTGCTACAACATGGATGTGTGGTAGAAATAGACACCATAGAATAGAGTGAGATACCATTGCATAGTGGTGCACTAGAAGAGACCCCCAAGGAACATGATAGGATACTGTGCTATGGAGAGTACCAAAATATGACCTCCATCACGAAAAAAGGAATACGGTGTAGAACCACGCTGAATATTAAACTGGTATAGCATAAGGAGATCACTTTGGCATGGATTCATATATGAAAACTTTCATAACTCTAGATATCATTCTTCAATCAGGATAAATGGTTAGTATATGGATGGGATCATCGAGGTTCCAATCTGTTTGAAACCCCCCTCTTAACACAATCTCTTAAATCTCAAAATGTATACCCCAATTCAATTACATAATATCCATTAAATAAGACATAAAACCAAAATGCTGATAACTAGTATTTTTATCTGAAACTGATTTAGAGAAGGCTCAGTGGAATATCCAAACTCACTATGATGAAACTCACCGAACAACCCTCCACAGTGAAGGATACAATGGAACCTCCATCGACCAATATAACTATAGTGAAACCCTTTATTCTATGTAATGATCTAAAATCTAGAGCACCACTACAACATAACCACCTCTAATATAGTGTGGTGCCAATGTTTTTGGCCAAAATATTATCGAACTCACATTTAATATTTACCAAACCTCTCAAAGCCTACAAGACTTTACCAAAATATGGATCAACTTAAAAAATCAAAGGAGAAGAAGGAAAAAATCCATTCCATATATGAAAAAATATCTGGGACTTTAAAATACCCCCTATAAGGAATTATCATCACTAAGAAGCATCCTAAGGGTTACTAATTGAATAACTCAGGCCACTGAGCTTAAATGTCAGCCTCCCACTCCCAAGTCTCCTCTTGTATTCTCTCATGTCACTATAAGATCAGTACAAGTGGTACCATATTCTCTTGATGAACTTTCTCACTATATTCTATAATCTACACAAGGAAATCATCATATGATGTGTTGGGATCCCACTAAATATCCTCGTAGTTGATGACATGTACAAGATTGGAAATATACCACTAAAGTTGAGACACATGAAACACATCATGCATACATCAATATCAAGAAGGAAGATACAAATGTTACACCACTATTTTAACCTACTCAGTGACCTCTAATGGTCTAACATAGCATAAGGATATCCTTCCTTGATTACTTAGGCATCAATGGCCTAACTGAGGAGCCAATATCAAGAAAACATGATCATCTATAGCGAACTCCAAGGGTTTCCTCCTGCAGTTTTCATATGATATTTTCCTATTTTGAGTGGTGATCATCCTATTCTGAATTAGTTCCACTCTATCAAAGGTATCCTAAACCATACTGGGCCCTAAAACTACTACCTCACCAACCTCATACCGGTAGAGCAATGAAAAACATGTCCTCCCATAAACAACCTCATAAGGTTAGATAAAAATTAAATCATAGTAACTTTTTTTGTATGATAACTCATCGAAGGCTAGATGATCATCCTACAGTACATCGAAGTCTATGACATAAGTATGAAGCACATACTATAATATAAAGATCATTTGATCTGACTTTATTTCTATCAAGGGATGGTATGCTATCTTCAATCTCATTTGAGTCCACAAGGAATTATGTTATCCCTACCAAAATCATGATATGAAACATGAATCCCTATTAGAAACAATTCTCAAGGTAACTCCATGAAAGAGTAAAATCTCACAAACATATACCTTTCCCGTCCTATCTACTAAGTGAGCTTCTTGGATCAGTAAAAAGTGATTAACCTTTTTCAGTCAATTTAAAATCACCCAAATATCATAAAAAAATCTCAAGGTCCTTGGTAACCTCTTAATAAACTACATAATGGTTTCTTCCCACTTCCACATAGGACTATAAGTGGGTGGAGAAAACCAATATGATGTTGGTGCTAGAAATTTACCCTGTGGAAAGTAAGGAATCATGAAACAAACCCAACGATGTCCCACTTCATCTCAAGCCACCATAATTGTCTTCTAATGTCATGGGAAATCTTTGTTGCACCAGGTTGTACTGATTATTTAGAGGTATAGAAGTTACTCATCCTCTTATCTCTAATTAAGGTAGGAGATACTTCTCTCCCATTCCCAAGGATCACATCATCATCACCCAATGACCAACCGAATATCAAGTCACCTCTAACTAGCTATTCTCACATCATAACACACTCTAGGTCAGTGCCCTATATTTCCATAACCCTTTATACTATAGGATATATTACCCCCAATGGAGTAAATATCATTAATCCCTAATCCTAATAAGCATTCATCCTCTAGTAATCCAATAATATCATCAAGCACCACTACTCCTATAAAGGCAGCTAACCAAGCTCCAATTCAACATACATCTTATGGAAAAGATAATCCACAATGATTCATTATTTTTTAGTGCATAATCCATATAAAAGTCAAACATATATAGATACTCTTCCTAGAACCTATAATGTTAATTCATGTCTCTATATGTGAATATTTAATAGAGGATCTTGTGGTTAGTTTAGACAATAAACCTCTCACTAAAGATATAGTGTCACCAACACTTTAGAACGTAGATTATAGATTCTAGCTCCAGGTCATAAGTGGGGTAGTTCCACTCATGCGTTTATAGTTTTTGTGACCCATAAGCGACTACCTACCCTATTTACATTAGTAAAACTCTAAAAACAAAACCTAATGCATCATAATGTACTATATATCTAATACTAGACATCAAAAGTATCCGTACTAGAGTTGTAGTCAATCTCCTCTTTATCTCGATAAACGATTCTTTACATTTATGGGGCCACTGGAACTTCAATCCCTTCATTTTAAGTGCAATTATAGGTGTTGATGATCAGAAGAATTACTAGATAAAACATTGGTAATATATTTCTATACCTAGAAATATCAAGATCTTGAACATGTTTTGGGGACGTGTCTAAGAAATTATTTCCTACACTTCCTCTAGGTCCACAGTTATACATATATTAGACAACACATAATCCAAGAACATCACTTCCTAAATCCAAAAGTTACACTTTTTCAGCTTATTATAAAGATAATTTGATCAAATTTTACTGAATACTATCTCAATATAGCTGGAATACTACTTTGGTGCTAGTGAGTAGATAAGGATGTTGTCAAAAAAAAAACCACAATGAATGAGTTCAGGTAAGTGTGGAAGATCATGTTCATAAGATCCATGAAAACTGACGATGCATTAATCAATCCAAATGACATCAAAAAGTACTTATATAACCCATACCTACTCCAAAACACCATATTTGGGATTTCATCCCCTCTAACCTACAACCGGAGGTAGTCCAACCAAAGATCAATCTTAGAGGACCATCGAGATCCCCATAAATGATCAAAAATATAATTGATAATGGAAAAAGGATATCTATTATTCATTATCACATGGATCAACTTTTGGTAATCAACACAAATCCAAAGACTACTCTATGCCTTATTGGATAATGATACAAGTGCACCCTTAGTGAAGTACTCAGTCTAATAAATCCATTCTGATGCAATTCATCAACAGGCACCATGAGATCTTTCAGATCAACTGGTTTCATATGATAATGGGGTGACCAAATAAGTGTCACATCTAGAATGGGATATATTTAAAATTAAAATGCTCTATCATGAGGATGTATTATGATTTAATCTGAAAAGGCGACCTGATAGAGATAAAAAACTGGAGAAAAAGTCAAGGGGGCTATTACTGATAATTTTGAAAGATCCAAGAATTCCATTTATTTATTTTTTACCCTAATCTAACTCAAGTGTAACACCCTAATATTTCATGGTATGTTTCCCTTTTAATAATAAAGTAGCTTTCATTGTACGCAACTTGGAGTTTTAACACACCACGACCAATCAAACTAGCCGTTATAAATAGTAATAAGCACCTTTTGAAATTTTATAAATTTTATTTTTCAAAATGGACTTAATTTTTGAATTCGTATTATTTAAATTAGCTTGGGGTGAATTTTTTGTACTTTTTTGAAAACTTTCAATTTTTTAATGAATAGTGAAAAATACTAAATTTTAATTAAAAAAAACTATTTTAATCAAAATAAGTTATAATGTTAAATTATACATTTGAGGGGTTTTAAAGAATCATTATATTATAATTTTTTTCATTTAATATAATTTAGGTCATTTTATGTAATTTCACATTTAAACTGGACATAAACAAGTGTCAATCGTTTGATAGTTATTATTTCTTAAAAACATGCTTTTTGTTTTGACAATAGGAATTAATTTTAAATTAATTTCTGCCACTTATGTTTTTTGAATTTGGAAAAATGGATTCCATATTTGGAATTAATAGGTAAAAATTGTGTAAATAGGTAACTTTTATTTTTTTACATTATGATTAATTATTTCGGTAAATATTTTATTTACCATGGTTAAAGGGTAAATCTAGTAAATAAGAGTAAAAAATAATATTATAATAATATTAAATTACCCTAACATGTGTCCTATTCCTATTGGTTGATAAAGTTATGACCATGTTCATCCTTGGGTCGATTTTGGGACCCCATGGAGGCACTTGAGAGTGATAATGACACTTTATATTAATTAATTTAAAGTAAAGACAAAAATGACATAAACATATATATTTTAGTAATTTTTTTAAACGGGGTTATATAAGTTATCTTTTAGACTATAAATACTCATTATAAATATAAAAATATTTCCTACATAATGTTATTTTATTTATAATTTTTAGACAATTAATAGTTAAATTTATTTATGACATAATGGTGATGCAGTAATTACCTTATTAACTAAAGAATCAAATAAATGGTATTATAAATATTAAAATAAATATAATTTCAAAGTTTATATGAAATAAAATAATTTTATAGGTTCATATTACATGTTAGGGTCAATAAAAAGTATTTTGTTCTAATTAATCAAGTTGTGATGACTTTCAAAAAAACTAAATACTAAATAGAGTCAAAATTGACATAAAAGAGTTTTTAAAACAAATATTATATTATTAAATTATATAATAGTCCTAAAAATATAAGGTTCAGAAAAATAAATTATATAATTATAGGTATATCATTAATGAACCACTTGAGGTTCTATTTGAATTTTATAGTAACTTTATTAACCAATTATTTTAATAATACAAGAATACATGGTAAAAGTTAAACTATTTAACTAAGAGTTAAATATAAAATATAAGGTTAATATAGTGACCCAAACCTGTATAAAACTTATTTCTTGATAGGTTTTCGACCCATCCCACCTTATCCTCGAAATAAATCATTTTGGAGCCATTAGAAACCGAAAATAATTTTATTATAAATAATATTTCAATTTTTTCATAAGGTGCCCCTCACCTCTGTTATAAAAGGGAACTTCCCCTTCTCTCAAAATCACATCTCCAAAGCCATTTGTCTCTGAAAAAACCTTCCCAAATATCCTCCCAATTTCCCTTAATTCAACCTATAGGGATTATTTTGATCATAAATCCATCCAATGGAGCCCTTTTGATCAACTCAAAAGGAAACACTTGAAGAAGAGGTAATAATTTCACCACCCTCTTTCAAGTTCTTTTCTTCTTCCACTTACTCTTTATTTGTAATTTACATTATAAAATAATAACTCTAGTATCTTATATATACTTTTATGTTATTATAAAAATGGTACAACCATATTCATTATTTTACCCATCATATGAATGACAAAGTCACCATACGTGCGTACGTACAGATTACCGTCTCCACATCGTGGTGTAGTTTGTTATTCAAACACTTAATTATTTGGATGGGTATAATAATGAGTATAACTGATGTAAATAATAAATATAACATGTTAATGATTCGGTATATATGATATACCATCAAATTACATAAAATTTCACCATTAATATAGTGATATAGTCGCTCATGCGTACATACGGATTACTATCTCCATGAACGCGATGAGATTCATTCCCCATCGTAATAATTCAAAAATAGTTTTCATTTTATGATTAAAAATAATTTTTAAGAGATTAATATCATTCTGTATATGAATAAAATACATCCTATCTATAACAAATATGGCTTACGTAACCGAGCATATAAAGGAAAACAGATCAGTTAACATCCAAAACGATGATACTATTGAAATATTATTAAAAAATCCATATTAGAGGATCATATATGATATCATGTTTATGTATATAGTTATTTTATAATTTAATAATAATGTTTTAAATATTATACTATAGGTTAACATACCATTGAATTAGGAAAAGTAAAAGGTAAGGGTTGTTTCCTCAATCTCATTATTATCTAAGATTGTTTATGTGTAAGTACTTACTGGGACATATTTATCATCGATACCCATATTTCATAAAAATGATTTAAAAAGGAATATATTATGGTTTTATGGGAGGGTATATTTAACTACATGATAATTTTAATTTTTTTAAAGATTTATCTTTCTAAATCCTTTTAAATAATGTCAATGTTTTCAAAATGATTTTAAGGATTTATTTATATGGACTTGAATGTTTTGAAATGATAATTATTTTAAAAAGTTTCAAAGTGGTATGGGACACTTTGATTCAAAAATATATTTTAAATTACTTCCTTTATAAATGTGTTACTTTTAAATGATTTCACAAAAAGGCATATTTCTCTCAAAAAGTTTTACTGATCATTTTCAACTATGTCAGCATCCTTTTCTGGATATTATTCATGATTGAGGTTGATTTATTATAATACAACCTTACATATTTTATTCAATGAGTTAGAATATGTTTTACTATGAATGTACTATTTTTATACCATTCATGGTTTATGGTTAATGTATTGACATTTCGTATACTAGTTTTAATATGAATGTTTATGTTATGTTTCAAATTTTTCATATGAGGAATGTAGTGTACTTAGTAAGTGACGAGTGGAGCCCGCTATAGCTCCTTGATGCATCGCTAGGTCTCATGTGATAATCTAGCGTCTTAGAACACGGCCTTGACAAAAATTTTATTTGTAGTATTGGCACAATTTCTTTACTATGTGGTAATGAGGCCCGACGTTAGGCATTACCTCATTATGAAATTAGTTATTAAATGTGATTATTTGACTAGTAGAATATGTGCATATTTATATGGTGATGTTTGATTTATTTTTTCCATATTATGTTCAATATTATGTTTAAAAAGGCTTTTGTTTTAATTTCACATCTTGCCTTAAAATTTTATAGCTTTCGTTAAATTATTTACCCTTACTGAGCATCTGATCTCACCCTTTCTATGTTTTATTTTTTCCAGGATGCGAAGAAGTAACACCCTGACCCCAGTTATCTAGATTTAGTGCATTATTACATAATATTGGCATGATACAAGGAATCATTTCTCGAAAGACCAATTAGTTTAGTAGCTTTGGAAGTACTAGATATATTCACAAGTTTTACATTACATCATGAAATAAAAACATAAACAATATTTTGTCCCCTTTTGAACACACTTATATCCTTAGCCTATCCTTACTGGTCAACCATAAAATAATTCTTCACATCCTGGAAAAAATAAAACATATAAAGTGGTGATATCATATACTTAGTAAGTATAACAATATAGAGGAAACTTTCATAAATAAGCATAAACATTTAAGGCAATGTATAAGAATAAAACAAAATCCTTTTAAACTTAAACTTCATCATAATATGGAAAAGATAAAATCAAATAATTATATTTAATTAATCACATGGATATTATAATAGTCGAATAATCACATGCAATATCAATATCCACTTTCATAATGATGGAATGCATAATGCCAGACTTCATATCCACATAGTCAAGGACTTGTGCCAAGACTACAAATAAGATTTTGCCAAGGACTTGTGCCAAGACACTAGTTTTTCTCATGAGACCTACCGATGCATCTAGGAGCTATAGCGGGCTCCACCCGTCACTTACTAAGTCCAATGTATTCCTCATATGAAAAGTTTTAGACATAAAATAAACATTCGTATTAAAAATAGCATACTAAATGTCAATACTTTATCGATAAACCATGAATGGTGTAAAATTAACACATCCACAGTCAAACATATAAAAAATCCTTCAATATAAATGGATGTTTTGTATCATAATAAATCAACTTCAAACAAGCTTAAAATCCTTCAAATAGTGTTGACATAGATGAAATCAAAACTTTTTTAGAGAAATATATCTTTATATTTTGAAATCATTTAAAATTCATATAATTATTAAAGAAAATATTTATTTTAAAAATATTGTTATAAGATTGTATGGGAAGCTTCGACAATGATATAATGGCAGAAAATAGCCACACCTGCCGTATAAGTTAAAAAATTTTTTTTACCTTAATTTTGTCGAAAAGGTCATAAAGTACCTTGTTTGGACAACGACAGAAAGATTCCTTTCAAAACATATATGGTTAAATAAGGGTATAAATGAATTTAACCCATATTATAGTAAATATTTTTTTTTAATTTCATTTTTAAGAAAACACGGATGGGGATGATAAAGAGGTCCTAGTATATACTTACATAGAAACAACCTCAGATAATAAAGAGATTGTGAAATTAACCCTTACCTTGTACTTTTCCTTAGTAGATGGTATGTTAACCTTTTGTATAATATTGAAAACACTTTTATTAAATTATTCAATAACTATAGACATAAATATGATATCATATATTATCCTCTAACATTGCATTGTTAATAATATTTCAGTAGTATCATCATTTCGGGTGTTAACTGATATGTTTTTCTTTATATGATCGGTTACGTAAGCCATGTTTGTTATGTATAGGATGTATTTTATTCATATCTAGAATTATATTAAGTTCTTAAACATTAATTTTAATCATAAAATGATAATTATTCTTGAATTATTACGATGGATAATGAATCTCATCGCGTTCGTGGAGACGATAATCCGTACGTACGCACGAGCGACAATATCATTATATTGATGGTTAAATCATATGTAATTGGATGTTATATCATATATACAGAATCATTAAAATTTTATATTTATTATTTAAATCATTTATACTCAATATTATATCCATCCAAATAATGAAATGTTTGAATAACAAACTACACTACGACGTGGAGACGGTAAGCCGTACGTACACACATATGGTGACTTTTTCATTCATAAGATGGATAGAATAATGAATATAGTTTTACCATTTTTATAATAACATAAAATTATATAGGTGATACTGGATTTATTATTTTAGAATGGAAACAACAAAGAAAGAGGAAGTGGAAGAAGCAAAGAACTTGAAAGAGGGTGGTGATATTATTACTTCTTCTTCGGGTGCTTCCTTTTGAGTTGATAAAAAGGGATCCATAGGTTGGATTTCTGATCAAAAGAAGGAATCTAGGTTGAATTTAGTGAAATTGGGATGATATTTGGATAGGGTTTGGCCGAGCCAAATGGATTTGGAGGTGTGATTTTGAGAAAAGGGGAAGTGCCCTTTTATAAGAGAGGAGAGGGACACCTTAGGAAAAGATTGAAATATTATTTTATAATAAGATCATTTTCGGTTTCTAATGGCTCCCAAATAATTTATATCGAGGATAATGTTGTTATGGGTCAAAAAACCCTCAAAAAATTGGTTTTAGACAGGTTTGGGTCACCATATTAACCTTATCTTTTATATTTAACTCTTAGTTAAATAGTTTAACTTTTACCATGTATTCTTCTATTATTATAATAATTGGTTAATAATGTTACTATAAAATTCCAAGAGAACCTAAAGTGGTTAATTAATGATATAAATATAATTATATAAGTTTTTTGGCAGAACCTTATATTTTTATGACTATTATATAATTTAATAATATAATATTTGTTTTAAAAACTAATTTATATCAATTTTGAAACTATTTAGTATTTGGTTTTTCTGAAAGTCATCACAACTTTATTACTTCGAAACAAATACATTTAATCAACCATAAAATATCCTATTATCCTATAAATTTTTTTTATGTCATAAAAACTTATAAATTATATTTATTTTAATATTTATAATACAATTTATTTGATTCTTTCATTAATAAGGTAATTACTGAATCACCATTGTGTCATAAATAAATTTAATTATTTAATGTCTAAAAATTATAAATAAAATAAAATTATTTAGGAAAGGTTTTTAGCTTAATAATGAGTATTTATATCCGAAAAGATAACTTATATTACCCCATTTAAAATTTGTTTTACTAAAAGATATATGTTTATGTCATTTTGTCTTTACTTTAAATTAATTAATATAAAGTGTCATTATCACTCTCAAGTGGCTCCATGGGATCCCAAAATCAAACAAAGGATGATCATGGTTGGAAAGGTATCAACCAATATGAATAGGATACATGTTAGGGTAATTTAATATTATTATAATATTATTTTTTACCCTTATTTACCAGATTTACCCTTTAACCATGGTAAATAAAATATTTACCAAAGTAATTATTCATAATGTCTAAAAATAAAAGTTACCTATTTAAAAAATTTAGACCTCCTAATTCCAAATATGGAATCCATTTTTCCAAATTCAAAACACATAAGTGGTAGAAATTAATTTAAAATTAATTCCCGTTGTCAAAACAAAAAGCGTGTTTTTAAGAAATAATAATTATCAAAATATTGACACTTGTTTATATCTAGTTTAAATGTGAAATTACATACAATGACCTAAATTATATTAAATGATAAAAAAATAATCTAATGATACTTTAAAACCACTAAAATATATATTTTAACACTATAAATTATTTTGATTAAAAAAGTAGTTTTTAATTAAAATTTAGTATTTTTCACTATTCATAAAAAAATGAATGTTTTCAAAAAAGTACCAAAAATTCACCCTAATCTAATATTAATACTCCGAATTCAAAAAAGAAGTACATTTTGAAAAATAAAATTTATAAAATTTCAAAAAGTGGTTATTACTATTTAGAACGGTATGTTTGATTGGTCATGGTGTGTTAAAACTCCAAGTTGCGTACAACGCAAGCTACTGTATTATTCAAAGGGAAACGTACCGTGGAAGCCTGGGGTGTTAAATTATCCCATACTTAAAATAATTTTGTCCTAAAAATTTTTAGAATATTAATGTATAAAAAGATTTGGGTGGTTCTTCATCATAAGTTCCTCGTGTTCCGACGTTGCCTCTTCCATCTTATGGTTTCTCCATAGAAATTTTACCAGACGAGTCGTCCGATTTCTCAACACTTGTTCTCTGGTATCAAGAATTTTGACAGGCTCTTCACAATAAGATAGATCAGGTTCCAGTTAAATTTCTTCATATGTGTGTACATGCGTTGGGCCAGGAATGTATTTTCTCAACAGTGATATGTGGAACACATCACGAACTTTGGAGAGACATGGAGGCATTGCAAAAAGATAAGCTACAACTCCAATTCTTTCTAGAATTTTGAAATGTTTGATGTACCTGGGACTCAATATACCCTTCTTACCTAAACATATAACACTTTTACATGGAGATACCTTCAAGAAAACATGGTCTCCTACTTGAAATTCCAAATCCTTATTTTTGTTATCGGCACAACTGTTTTTTCTACTTTGGGATGCTTTGATGTGGGTTTGGATAATCTTAATTTTTTCCATTATTTCCTCAAAAAGTTCTGGTCTTATGAGTATTCTTTCACCAAAATCATCCCAACAAGTTGGTATGTGACATCTATTTCCGTATAATGCTTCATATGGTGCCATCTGAATACTTTAATGGAAGCTATTATTATAGGAAAATTCTACTAGAGGTAAATATTGATCCCACATACCTTGAAAGTCAAGTGAGTAAGATCTAAACATGTCTTCTAATGTTTGAATAGTCCATTCTGATTGTCCATCGGTTTGAGGGTGGTAGGCAGTGCTAAAATTAAGTTTAGTATCTAGGACTTTTTGAAGACGTTTCTAGAATCTTGATGTAAAATGGGGATCACAATCAGAAACAATTGATAGGGGAACTCCATGAAGTCTTACAACTTAATTAATATATAGTCTTTCTATATGTTCAAGTGGTAAATCTTCTCTTATAACAAGAAAATGTGCTAACTTGGTTAGATGATCAACAATGACCCATATTGCATCATTCTTTCTAGGAGTATTTGGTATAACCATGACAAAGTCCATCGTAATATTATCTCATTTCCACTCAAGTATGGGAATAGGTTGCATGACTCCTCTAGGATATTGCCTTCCATCTTTCACTTGTTGAAAAACCATACATATTGACACAAAATTAGTAATCTACCTCTTCATGTTGTCCCACTAAAAACATTCTTTCAAATATATATACATCTTGGTGCTCCTAGGGTGTATAGAGAAATTGGAGCTATGAGCATCATCCACCAATTCCCCTTTTAGATTAGGTATGTTAGGAATACAAAATCTCTTCCCAAATTTCAGAATTCCATCTTCATATATAAAGTCACTCAATCTCCCATCATTCACAAATTTAATCTTGTTTAGAAACTCCTCATCATCAGTCAGAGAACTCTTTATCCTTTCTAGTAAAGATGATTTGGAAACCATTTGAAAAGTATTGATGTTTCACCTTCCATGGTTATTCCCATATCCATCTTTACTAGATTCATGAAAATAGGATCCCTTTCAACTCTCATATTGTTCAAAAGTCCACGATCCTTTCTACTCAAAGCATCTACCAACTTATTTACCTTCCCCGAGTGGTAGTGTATGGTGAAATCATAATCCATGAGTAGTTCAAGCCATTGTATTTTCCTCATATTGAGTTATTTCTATGAGAAAATATACTTCAAACTCTTGTGATCAGTATAAATCTCACATTTTTTACCATAGATATAATGTATCCATATCTTCATAGTGAATATTACAGCTTCTAACTCAATATCATGAGTATGATAGTTTTTCTCATGAATTTTTGGCTACTGCAATGCATAGGCAATAAATCTATCATTCTGCATAAGGAAACAACAAAGTCCTTTCTTTAAAGCATTACTATAAATAACAAACCCATAATTCCCCGATGGTAGAGTCAAGATAGGAGCATTAACTAATCTTCTCTTCAGTTCATCAATACATTCTTCATACTCTTTTTCCCAACAAATTTAACCCCTTTACGAGTGAGATTGGTTAAGGGGTTAGCCAATCGGGCAAAATTCTGGACAAAACACCAATAATAACCTTCTAAACCAATAAAACTGCATACCTCAGTTATACTTGTTAGTGCTGTCCAATCATAGATTGCCTTGGTCTTTGAAGGATAAATAGAGATTCCATCCTTAGAGACAATATGTCCAAGAAAAGAAAACTTCTAAATATTGAATTCACACTTGCTAAATTTCACATATAATTCATTTCTTCTAAGAGTCCTTAGGATAATTCGCAAGTGATTTTCATGATCTTAATAGCTTTTTGAGTATACCAAAATATCATCAATAACTACCACTAAAAAGGCATCATGATATTCCTTGAAAACTCTATTCATTATATCCATGAAGACAGAGGGCGCATTAGTCAATCCAAAAGGCATTACTGTAAACTTGTAATGCCCGTACTTGGTTCGAAATGCTGTTTTTGGAATGTCTTCCTTCTTCACACACAACTAATGATATCCAGATCGAAGGCCAATTTTTGAAAAATATTGAGAAACATGAAGTTGGTATAATAAATAATCAATGTGAGGCAGGGGATACTTTTTCTTTATTGTTATAGCATTGATCTCCCTGTAGTCAATGCACAACCTCCTAGATCCATCTTTCTTCTTAACAAAAAGAACAGGGGCTCCCCATGGAGAAACACTAGGACGAATAAATCCCTTATTACTAAATTCATATAGTTGTTTCTTTAGTTACACTAATTATACAGTGTCCATTATATAAGGGGTCTTCGATATGGGCCTTGAATCGGGAATTAAATCAATGGAAAACTCAATTTCTCACTCTGGAGGATGTCCTGGTAAATCCTCTGGAAACACATCAACATATTATTGCACAACAGATACGTCCACTATTTGAACATTCTTTTCCTCTCCTATAGTTATTTCATTCTCTTCCTCCCCAATAATTGAATTTAGTAGAGCTACTGTGGGTGGATCTAGATAAGAATCAGGTGTTGACATTTATGCTCTAAATATAAGGTACTCCTTATCATCATTGAAAATTGTAACCTCCTTCTTCTTACAATAAATTTTTTCATCATGGTCTGAAAGCCAATCCACACTGAGGATTATATCAAATTCAATCATGGGAATGATGATGAGATCAGCAGATAAAGAACATTTATATACTCTAATGGGAACTGATTCACAAAACATTGTTGCGATGATACTTCCCTTAGGTTTTTTGACTGACAACTCCCTTGTTAAGTCAAATTGAAAATATCTAATTTTCTTAGAAAAAATGGGAAGATATGAAACAATGCGATGATCCAGAATCAAATGAAGCATTGGATAAACTTAAGAAAACCATTAAATTACATTCCACCATGTATTTCAGGGCTTCAACCTCTGTAGTAGTGATCGCATAAGCTTGGCCTTTCTCCAGTTTCCTTTTCTAAGGTAAGTTCCCTTGGAATTTAGGACATTAATTTGCATAATTCCCCTTTTCTCTATAATTATATCATTCAACATTGACAGCCTCTTTATTCCCCTTACAATTACCAGCATAGTGGCCTTTTTCACCACACTTGTAAGAGACTCCCATTTCCTTCAGGAAAAGTACCGTTGTGTTTCTTCACATTTACCAAAAGATGGATATTCAACTTTTCCCTTATTTCCCTTATTTAAATTTCTAGAGTGTTCAACAGATCTATTCTTCTATTGTTTTTCTATGAATTTGTAAGACTTAGAGAATTCCTTTTTTTCTTGATAGAGAATAAGAAGATATCTTTGTACGATGAGAAGGATTGTGAGAATAATGCTCGATGGAGAAATGGATTTAACCTATAAAATAATCAATAAATATTAATCCTCGGGTTACGTATATAATCTACTACATGCCTTTCTAACCTTGTAAAGTTATCCTCATACTTTTTGATATTCTCATCCTTCTTTTTCCTCATACTCAGAAATTCTCTTTCCATATCCGCTCGATGGTCAGGAGGAAAGTATTTTTCTAAGAAAATATCTTTAACCTCCCTCCATTCTATGTTTGATACTTCTTCATCTTCCTTTGTGTTTTGTATTAATTACCACCATTGATCTGCATCTCCCATGAGGCGATAAACTGCCATGAATTTTTTTCCCTTTAGCTACTCCCCAAAGTATGAAATATCTTCTATAAGGAAATTATCCATTTTTAGCTACTAATGGATTTGTACTCCCATTGAATGTTGGTGGTTGTTTCCTCATAGAGTGATCTAACATTGATCCTCCGCGTTGTGGATCAGGGTGCTCCATACGGGTAAGGTTATTATTCATAACCTGAGTGAGTTGTCCCAGTATGGTGATAAGATGATCAACACCAACTGCATCACCAACTCCACTATTATTATCTTGAGTAAGAGGTAAATCCCTAAATGGATTACTTGTATTGATACATTTTCCATTCCTTCCACTAGTTTCCATTTCTAAACAATTTCATAAACTATATTAGTTTATGAATTACACTTCATAATTCAAACTTGTAAAATAGTTAACATAAATTGAACAGTTTATGGATATAATCCATAACCATAAAAAGTTTTCTTTGAGGAAGTATATACTCATAAACCCTTCATAATGGTTTTTATAGAAAATGAGAATTATCCTAAGCATATCCCCCGGGAGTGTCTTAACCATGAGTGCAGCAAGGCCCGTTGTCGTGCACCCGTTCTCGTTCGAGTCTTGCTCAAAGTGGTGTTTTCGGGTTTTACCCCTAGGTACATCTGTTCCAGATCCGCCTATACCTACTCGTATCTATAAAGGGATGCATTTCTTGAAAAACTCACAAAATTTATACATTACCAAAATTCTAGGAAGTTATTATATACTAATTTTAAAAGTCTATCTTGGGGTAATGTTCTCTAATAAGAGTTTTTCTAAATATAGATTCAAAGGTTTGTACTAAACTTCCTTTGATACCAAATATAATGCCCCGAACCCGGTTACCTATAGTATGTGCATTATTACATAACATTGGCATGATATAAGGAATCATGACCTGAAGGACTGATCAGTTTGGTAACTTTCTAAGTATTAAATACATTTATAAGTTTTACATTACGTCATGAAATAAAAACATCAATAAAATTTTGTCCCCTTTTGAACACACTTATATCCTTAGCCTATCCTTGAAGGTCAACCATAAAATACTTCTCCATATCCTGGAAAAAATAAAACATAGAAAGGGGTGGGCTTAGATGCTTAGTAAGGATAACAATATAGCAGAAACTTTCATAAATAAGCATAAACATTTAAGGAAATGTATAAGACTTAAAAAAGCCTTTTAAACTTAAACTTAAAAATAATATGGCAAAGATAAAATAAAATAATTCCATTTACTTAATCACATGGATATTTTACTAGTCGAATAATCACATGCAATATCAATAGCCACTTTCATAATGATAAAATGCATAATGCCAGACATCATATACACATAGTCAAGGCCTTATGGCAAGACTAAAAATAAGATTTTGTCAAGGCCTTGTGCCAAGACACTAGTTTGTCTCATGAGACCTATCGATGCATCGAGGAGATATAATGGGATCCACCCATCACTTACTAAGTCCAATGCATTCCTCATATAAAAATGTTTAAACATAACAGAAACATTTGTATTAAAACTAGCATACGAAAAGTCAATACTTTATCCATAAACCATGAATGGTGTAAAAATAACACATCCATAGTCAAAAATATCACAAAAACTTCAATACAATATGGAAGTATTGTATCATAATAAATCAACATCAAATAAGCTTAAAATCCATCAAAGAATATTGACATAGATGAAATCATTTTTTTAGAGAAATATCTCTTTCTATTTTGAAATCATTTAAAAGTATTATAATTATAAAATAAAATATTTATTTTGAAAATATTTTTATAAGATTTTATGGGAAGCTTTGATGATGATATAATATCGTAAAATAGCATCACCCGCCAAATAAGTTAAAAAAACATTGTTACCTTAATTTCATCGAAATGGTCATAAAGTACATTGTTTGGAAAATGACAGAAATATTCCTTTCAAAAAATATATGGTAAAATATGGGTATAAATGACTTTAACCTATATTATATTAAATAATAAAAATGTATTGAATTTTTTTTAAGAAAACATGGATGTAGATGATAAAGAGGTACAAGTAGATACTTACGTAAAAATAACCTTGGATGATAAAGAGATTGTGAAATTAACCCTTACCTAGTATTTTTCCTTAGTAGATGGTATGTTAACCTCCTGTATAATTGTTAAAACATTGTTATTAAATTATACAATAACTATATACATAAATATGATATCATATATGATCCTCTAATATTGCTTTGTTAATAATATTTCAGTAGTATCATCGTTTCGGGTGTCAACTAATCTGTTTTCTTATATATGCTTGGTTACGTAAGACATGTTTTTTATGGATAGGATGAATTTTATTCATATAAATAATGATATTAAGTTCTTAAAAATTATTTTTAATCATAAAATAAAAATTATTCTTGAATGATTACGATGGGGAATGAATCTCATCAGGTTCGTGGAGACGATAATCCGTACGTATGCACGAGTGTCCGTATCATTATATTGACGGTGAAATAATATGTAATTGGATGTTATATCATATATATAGAATCATAAACATGTTATATTTATTATTTACATCAGTTATATTCATTATTATACCCATCCAAAAAATGAAGTGTTTGAATAACAAACTACACCACGATGTGGAGACGGTAAGTTGTACGTACGCATGTATGGTGACTTTGTCATTCATATGATGGATAGAATAATGAATATGGTTGTACCATATTTATAATATCATCATAGTATATATAATATACTAGAGTTATTATTTTAAAATGGAAACAATAAATAAAGAGGAAGTGGAAGAAGAAAAGAACCTGAAAGACGGTGGTGAAATTATTACCTCTTCTTTGGGTGTTTCCTTTTGAGTTGATCAAAAGGGATCATTAGGTTGGATTTATGATAAAAATAATGCCTCTAGTTTGAAGTGAAAAAAATTGGAAGGATATTTGGGCAGGTTTTGGCCGAGCCAAATGGATTTGGTGGTGTGATTTTGAGGGAAGGGGAAGTGCCCTTTTATAAGAGAGGTGAGGGGCACCTTAGGAAAAGATTGAAATATTATTTTATAATAAAATTATTTTTGGTTTCTAATGGCTCCAAAATGATTCATTTTGAGGATAATGTGGTTATGTATCGAAAAACTCTCAACCAATTGGTTTTAGATAGGTTTGGGTCACCATATTAACCTTATCTTTTAGATTTAACTCTTAGTTAAATAGTTTAACTTTTACCATGTATTCTTATATTATTATAATAATTGGTTAACAAACTTACTATAAAATGCCAATAGAACCTCAAGTGGTTCATTAACGATATAAATATCCTTATATAAGTTCTTTGGTAGAACCTTATATTGTTAAGACTATTATATAATTTAATAATATAATATTTGTTTTAAAAACTCATTTATTCCAATTTTGACACTATTTAGTATTTGGTTTTTTCGAAAGTAATTACAAATTGTTGACCTAGAACCAAATAAATTAAATCAACCATAACATGTCATAGTAACCTATAAAATTCTTGGATATCATAAAAACATTGAAATTATATTTATTTTAATATTTATATTACCATTTATTTGATTCTTTCATTAATAAGGTAATTACTGCATCACCATTGTGTCATAAATAAATTTAATTATTTAATGTATAAAAATTATAAATAAAATAAAATTATGTAGGAAATATTTTTAGATTTTTAATGAGTATTTATAGTCTAAAAGGTAACTTATATAACTCTATTTAAAAATTGTTTTACTAAAAGATATATGTTTATGTCATTTTTGTCTTTACTTTAAATTAATTAATATAAATTGACATTATCACTCTCAAGTGGCTCCATGGGGTCCCAAAATCGACCCAAGAATGACCATGGTCAGAAACATATCAAAAAATAGGAATAGGACACATATTAGGGTAATTTAATGTTATTATAATATTATTTTTTACCCTTATTTACTAGATTTACCTTTTAACCATGGTAAATAAAATATTTACCGAAGTAATTATTCATAATGTATAAAAATAAAAGTTACCTATTTACAAAATCTATAAATCCTTATTCAAAATATTGAATCAATTTTTCCAAATTCAAAACACAGAAGTGGCAGAAATTAATTTAAAATTAATTTCTGTTGTCAAAACAAAAAGCGTGTTTTTAAGAAATAATAACTCTCAAAAGATTAACACTTGTTTATGTCCAGTTTAAATGTAAAATTACATACAATGACCTAAATTATATTAAATGATAAAAAAAATAATCTAATGATTCTTTAAAACCACTAAAATTTATAATTCAACACTATAAATTATTTTTAATTTAAAAGTTGTTTTTAATTAAAATTTAGTATTTTTTTACTATTCATCAAAAATTGAAAGTTTTCAGAAAAGTACCAAAAATTCACCCTAAGATAATTTTGATATTATGAATTAAAAAATGAGGTCCATTTTTAGAAATAAAATCTATAAAATTTCAAAATGTGGTTATTACTATTTATAACGGCTAGTTTGATTGGTCATGGTGTGTTAAAACTCTAAGTTGCATACAACGCAAGATACTGAATTATCCAAAGGGAAACGTACCATAGAATATTGGGGTATTACATGAATGACCTTTAGGGATAGTCTAAGGGATATGAATGTGGTCAATGGAGAAAATGTTGTTGTTGTTTTTCATTTTATAATGTAATGTAACGTTCTTTTATGTAATCTATTTTCCAAGACTCCTAAACCGATCGTTCCTTCGGGACTTGATTCTTTTTAATAATGACATTGTATTAAAATATTGCACTAAATCTGGGTAATTGGGGTCAGGGCATTACAGTTGGTATCAGAGGAAGTTTAGCAACAACCTTAGAAATAGATTTAGATAAACTCTGATTAGAGAACATTACCCTAAGATAGACTTTGAGGATTAGTATAGATGAAATTTCTTGAATTTTGGTAATGTAGAGATTTTATGAGTTTTCTAAGAAATACATCCTTGTTTGGATACGAGCAGGTAGAGGCGGCTCTGACACAAATGTAGCTAAAGGTAAAACCTGAAAACACTAGTTTGAGCTAGACTCGAACGAGAACTGGTACACGACAACGGGCCTTGCTGCACTCTTTGTTATGAAACTCCTAGGGGATATGCTTAGGATAATTCTCATTTTTTTAAAAACCATTATGAAGGGTTCATGAGTATATAATTACTCAAAGAAAACATTTTTATGATTATATATTATATCCACAAACTGTTCAATTTATGTTAACTATTTTACAAGTTTGGAATTATGTATTGTGATTCATAAACTAATCTAGTGTATGCCATTGTTTAGAAATGGTGCCTAGTATAAGTAATGGAAACTGTATCAACCCCTATAATCCATGTAGGGATTTACCTCTTACTCAAGATAATTATAGTAGAGCTAGTGATGCAACAGGTGCTAATCAGCTTATCAGCGTACTGGGACAACTTACCCAGGTTATGAATAATTACCTTACCTGTATGGAGCACCCTGATCCACAATGGGGAGGATCATTGTTAGACAGCTTTATGAGGAAAAAAACACCAAAATTTAATGGGAGTAAAAATACATTAGTAAATGAGAAATGGATAAATTCCTTAGAGAAAATATTTCATGCTTTGGGGAGTAGCGAAAGGGAAAAAGTTTTCATGGTAGTTTATCACCTCACAGGAGATGCAGATCAATGGTGGTCATTAATCAGAAACACAAAGGAAGATGAAAAAGTATCAAACATTTAATGGAGGGAGTTTAAAGATATTTTCTTAGAAAAATACTTTCCTCGTGACCATCGAGTAGATATGGAAATACAATTTCTGAGTATGAGGAAAAAGGAGGATGACAATGTCACAAAGTATGAGGCTAACTTTACAAGGTTAGCAAGGCATGAAACAAATTATATAAGTAACCCAAGGAGTAATATTGATCAATTATTTGATGGGTTAAAGCCATTTCTCCATAGAGGATTAGTCTCACAATCCTTCTCATCGTACGAATATATTGTCTCATGCGCTATTATGACAGAAAAGGAATTTTCTATGTCTTACATCTTCAAAGAAAAGCAAGAGAAGAAGAGATCTACTGAACACTCTAGAAATAGAAATAAGGGGAATAAGGGAAAAGTTAAATAGCCATCCTATGGTAAATATGGGAAGAAACACCCCAGTACTTTCCTGAAGGGAATGGGATCCTGTTACAAGTGTGGTGAAAAAGGCCACCAATCTAATGATTGCAAGGGGAAGAAAGAGGCTGTCAATGTTGAATGCTATAATTATAGTGAAAAGTGGAATTATTCAAATTAATGTCTTAAGCTCCAAGGGAAATTACCTTATAAAAGTACAAGTAAGCAAGGACAAGATTATGCGATCACTACTGCTAAGGTTGAAGCTCCAAAATATGTAGTGGAATGTAATTTAATGGTTTTCTCAAGTTTATCCAATGATTTATTTGATTCTAGATCATTGAATTGTTTCATATCTTCCCAGTTTGCTAAGAAAATTAGATATTTTCAATTTGACTTAACAAGGGAGTTGTTAGTAAAAACACCAAAGGAAAGTATCATCGCAACAAAGTTTGGTGAATCAGTTCCTATCAGGGCATATAGATGTTTATTATCTACCAATCTCATCATAATACCCATGATTGAATTTGATATAATCCTCGGTATGGATTGTCTTTTGGACCATGATGCTAAAATTTATTGTAAGAAGATGGAGGTTACAATTTTCGATGATGATAAGGAGTACCTTATCTTTTGAGCAGAAATGTCACCACCTAATTCTTATCTAGATCCACCCCCAGTAGCTCTACTAAATTGAATTATTGGGGGGTAAGAGAATGAAATAACTATGGGCAAGGAAAATAATTTTCAAATATATGATGTACCCATTGTGCAAGAATATGTTGATGTGTTTCCAGAGGATTTACCTGGACATCCTCCAAAACGATAAATTGAGTTTTCCATTGATTTAATTCCCGATTCAAGGCCCATATAGAGGAGACCTTATAGAATGGACACTGTGGAATTATTGGAACTAAAAAACAACTAGAGGTATTGAGTAATAAAGTATTTATTCGCCCTAGTGTTTCTCCATGGGGAGCCCCTATTCTTTTTATTAAGAAGAAAGATGGATCTATTAGGTTGTTCATTGACTACAAGGAGATCAATGATATAAAAATAAAGAACAAGTATCCCCTACCTTGAATTGATGATTCATTGGAACAAATTCATGTTGATCAATATTTTTTAAAGTTTGAACTTTGATCTGGATATCATCAGTTGTGTGTGAAGAAGGAAGAAATTCCGAAAACAACATTTCAAACCAGGTAAGGGCATTACGACTTTACAGTAATGACTTTTGGATTGACTAATTCACCCTGTCTCTTTATGGATCTAATGAATATATTTTTCAAGGAATATCTTGATGAATTTTTAGTTGTATTTATTGATGATATTTTGGTATACTCAAAAATCTACAAAGATCATGAAAATTACTTGCACATTATCCTAAGGACTCTTAGAAGAAATGGAGAATATAGGAAATTTAGCAAGTGTGAATTCTGGCTTTAGGAGATTTATTTTCTTAGCCATATTGTCTCTAAGGATGCAACCTCTATTAATCCTTCAAAGGCCAAGGAAATCCAATAATGGCCAGCATTGATGAGTATAACTGAGTTACAGAGTTTTATTGGTTTAGCAGGTTATTATTGGTATTTTTTCCAGAATTTAGCCTGATTGGCTAACCCAATAACCAATATCACTCATAAAGGGGTTAAATTTGTTTTGAAAAAAGAGTGTGAATAATGTTTTGAGGAACTGAAGAGAATATTAGTTAATTCTCCTATCTTGAATCTACCATCGGGGAATGATAGGTTTGTTATTTATAGTGATGCTTCAAAGAAAGGACTTGGTTGTGTCCTTATCCAGAATGATAGAGTTATTGCATATGCATGGAAGCAGCTAAAAATTCATGAGCAAAACTATACTACTCATGATATTGAGTTATCAGTTGTAATCTTTTCTCTGATGATATGGATAAACTATCTCTATGGTGAAAAAATGTGAGATTTATACTGATAAAAAAATTTTGAATTATATTTCTCATAGAAAGAACTCAACGTGAGGCAAATACAATGGCTTGAACTACTCAAGGATTAGGATTTCACTATACGCTACCACCTGGGGAAGGAAAATAAGGGGGATGATGATTTGAATAGAAAGGATAATGGAGTTTTTAACAAGATGAGAGTTTAAAGGGATCCTATTTTCATGGATTTATTAAAGATGATTATGGGAATAACCCTGGAAGGTGAAACATCAATAATTTTTCATATGGTTGCCAAGAAATATTTACTAGAAAGGATAAAGAGTTCTTAGACTGATGAGGAGGAGTTTTAAATTAATATTAAAGCTGTGAATGATGAGAGATTGAGTGAATTCAAATATGAAGATAGAATTTTGAAATTTGGAAAGAGACTTTGTGTTCTCAACATACCTGATCTTAAAAAGGGAATTGTTGGATGATGCTCATAGATTAAATTTATCTATACACCCTAAGAGCACAAAGATTCATAGATATTTAAAAGAACATTTTTGGTGGGAAAACATGAAGAGGGATATTTCTGATTTTGTGTCAAGATGTATGGTTTTTCAACAAGTGAAAGTTGAAAGGCAACAACCTTTAGGAGTCAGGAAACTTCTTCCCATACCTGAGTGGAAATGGGATAATATTACGATGGACTTTGTCAGGGGGCTACCAAAGACTCCTAGAATAAATGATGCAACATGGGTCATTGTTGATCATCTTACCATGTCAGCACATTTTCTTGCTATAAGAGAATATTTACCACATGAAAGTATGGCAAGACTATATATTAATGAAGTTGTAAGACTTCATGGAGTACCCCTATCAATTGTTTCTGATCATGATCCCCATTTTACATTAAGATTCTAGAAAAGTCTTCAGAAATCCCTGGATACTGAACTTCATTTAATCACCACCTACCACCCTCAAACTGATATACAATTAGAATGGAAAATTCAAACCTTAGAATACATGTTGAGATCTTTCTCACTCGACTTTCAAGGTATGCAGGATCAATATTTACCTCTGGTAGAATTTTCCTATAACAATAGATTCCATTCAGGTATTCAGATGGCACCAAATGAAGCATTATATAGAAAGATATGTCACACACCAACTTGTTGGGATGATGTTGGTGAAATAAAACTTGTACACCCAGAACTTATTGAGGAAACAATGTAAAAAGTAAAGATTATCTAAACCCACATCAAAACATCCCAAAGTCGGAAAAAGAGCTATGCTGATAATTGAAGGAAGGATTTTAAATTTCAAGTAGGATACCATGTTTTCTCGAAGGTATCTCCATGGAAGGGTGTTATACATTTCGGTAAGAAGGGTAAATTGAGTCCCAGGTACATCAGACCTTTCTAAATTCTAGAACGAATTGGAGTTGTTTCTTATCATTTGGAAATTCCTCCAAGTCTCTCCCAAGTTCATGATGTGTTCCATGTATCATAGCTGAGAAAATACATGCCTGACCCAACACATCTACTCACCTGTGAGAAAATTGAACTGGAATCCGATCTGTCTTATTGTGAAGAGCCTTTCAAAATTCTTGATACCATAGAAAAAGTGATGAGAAACTGGATGACTCATCTGGTAAAAGTTCTATGGAGAAACCATAATATGGAAGAGGCAATGTGGGAACCCGAGTAACTAATGATGAAGAACCACCCAAATATTTTTATGCAGTAATATTATAGAAATTTCAAGGAAAAAATTATTTTAATGAGGGGAGAATGTAACACCCTAAGCTTCCATGGTACATTTACCTTTGAATATTGTAGTAGCTTGCGTTGTACACAACTTAGAGTTTTAACACACCACGACCAATTGAACAAGCCGTTATAAATACTAATGACCACTTTTTTGAAATTTTATAAATTTTATTTTTCAAAATGGACTTCATTATTGAATTTTGAATATTGAAATTATCTTAGGGTGAATGTTTGGTACTTTTCTGAAAACTTTCAATTTTTGATGAATAGTGAAAAATACAAAATTTTCATTAAAAACAACTTTTTTAATCAAAATAATTTATAGTGTTAAATTATACATTTGAGTAGTTTTAAAGTATAATTAGATTATATTTTTATCATTTAATATAATTAAGATCATTGTATGTAATTTAACATTTAAACTAGTCATAAACAAGTGTCAATTTTTTGATAGTTATTATTTTTTAAAAACACACTTTTTTTTGACAATGAGAATTAATTTTAAATTAATTTCTGCCACCTATGTGTTTTGAATTAGGAAAAAATGGATTATATATTTGGAATCAGGAGGTTCAAATTGTGTAAATAGGTAACTTTTATTTTTAGACATTATGAATAATTACTTCGGTAAATATTTTATTTACCATGGTTAAAGAGTAAATCTGGTAAATAAGGGTAAAAAATAATATAATAATACTATTAAATTACCCTAACATGTTTCATATTCATATTAGTTGATACCTTTCCAACCATGGTCATCCTTGGGATGATTTTGGGACCTCATGGAGCCACTTGAGAGTGATAATGACACTTTATGTTAATTAATTTAAAGTAAAGAAAAAAATGACATAAACATGTATCTTTTAGTAAAACAATTTTTAAATGAGGTTATATAAGTTATATTTTCGACTATAAATACTCATTAGAAATATAATAATATTTCCTACATAATTTTATTTTATTTAAAAATTTTAGAGATTAAATAATGAAATTTATTTATGACATAATGGTGATGCAGTAATTACCTTATTAGTGAAAGAATCAAATAAATGGTATTATAAATATTAAAATAAATATAGCAAGGAAGGTGCAGGACTAGGCTGAATGCCCAGTCCCGTAGAAATTTATTAATAAAAAGAAAGTGCAAAGAGCAGAGGAGAGAAAAAATAAAAAGACAACGTACCACAAAACCTTACAGCCTCATACCTTAGAAAGCATCAAACACATCATCACAAACACCTTCTGAGAACTCATCTGGATCTTCCGACTCCCATTCAGATTGTGGAGCGTATTGATTTAACATGTGGATATACTGCTTCCGCAGACATAACTTTGTTGGGGACATTGGCTCTTTGTTCTGTTGTCCCTTCTTCTGATCCAAATCTTTCAGCTTTCCATTTTTGGTAGATGATCTGGTGGATATGGTCCTCAGCGTGTTGGAGTAGTCTTTCCTGGGTTTCCTCTTTGGTGGAGCAATGGAAGCCCCAATACTCTCATCCCTCTTCTCCCCTTTCCTAAGAATGTCACTATATGTTTCCTTCATAGAACTCGTTAATCTGCCTCCTTGATTTTCTTTCCCCTCATCCATCCCTAGAGTGCCTTCATGCACCAAGGAGGGTGAAAACTTGGAAATTTTCTTGTTAACGTCTACAGGTGTCAGACACGGATAATGGTCCCTGCTATTCTGATTTTTGCAGCTTGCCGCTATAAATTCCTGTCTGTTCAAAGATCTCTCACTGACATTCTGCTTCTCTGAATTATTATTGTCATTCAACACCCCCTCTGAGATTTTTTCAGCATCCTCCTCAGGACTTTCCTGCACCATGTTCAACAAATCACTCCCTTGTGACTCACCACATCCCTTATCCAGTTCCACCTGAAGCATGATGAAAGGAGCTCCAGCAGCCCCTCCTATTTCCCCATTCCCAATATTATCAGATATAACAGCACCAGTAGTAGCCCTATCCTGATGTGGGTAGGGTGCTTCCTGGTCATTGGAGTCCAGCTCAGTCAAGCCTGAAAATCTGTTATCCAGGGGTACATCACTGCCTTGTTTCAGAAGATTCTCACAGCCTCCCTTAACCAGCATCCAGTTGCCACAATCAGCATCTGAACAGCCCTTTGTCCTTTCTGAATCAACACCAGCACCATAATTGAGATCATGTTTCAGCCTTTTAAAAACATCCCCAACCGAGGGATTGACACCCTCATTGGTTTCCTCCTTCTGAACAGAATCAGAAGCATTGGCACTCAGTGCCCCTGTGCTTGCATCCTTCGCAGTTTTAGTAACAGCAAGCTCCGCTGAACCACCTATCTCTAGTGGCATACGTCGACTAGGAACCTCCTCCATTATCACAGCAGCATCCTTTCTATAGAAGGCATTCCAGCGACAATGAAGGTCCGAGTGTCCAAGGCGACGAAAATTTGCACAATAAAGAGTCCATGACTCAAAGAAGACAGACTAATGCCATCTGATATCACCCTCCACTTCAACGCAGACCGATTCAACTGGTTCCTTCGAGACATCCACTTCGACACAGATGCGCGGAGCAACAGGATGGCAGGAAACACGGGTTCTCATGTCCATACACAGGAAACGCCCGATCAGATTGCCAATGACACGAAGGATAGCAGGATTCTGAAATGGTAAAGCAAGACCGGGGAGCGTGACCCATAACGCAGTGGTAGGAGGATCACGGTGGAGATGGAAATCAAAGGACCAGCGAAAAAGAGAGAATCTGGAACCATTAACCACCCTCGATGCAGAATACCAGGCATAAATTAAGTCATCTTCACAGGAGAAACGGATTTGGAAATGCCTCGTGTCTAAAATCCCTACAACCGCCTCTTCTTGAAGAAACCGGGTAGAGGAGACGAACCTGTGAAAGCTTTCCACTGAAGGTAGAGACTTGCCAAACCTTGCGATAAGGATGAGGTCCAACCGCGACACCGCCTTCGCGAACTCCAAATAGGAAATCGAAACTGATATCTCACTATTCACCCGATTCGGCACCTTAGGGAAAACATCAATCTCCGAGAAGTCAGGGAAGGAGGAGGGATCCACACGTTGTGACAGAGGAGAGTCGTTTCCCCCATCTGGCCGAGGCACAGAGGGGGCGCACCGCCGCGAGGTCATGCTACGCCATCAAGGGTTTCGCTGGAAATCGCCGCTGCCTGGAAGAATAAGTCTCAACCTTAAAATAAATATAATTTCAAAGTTTTTATGACATAAAATAATATTATAGGTTAATATGAAATGTTAGGGTTGATTCAATGTATTTGGTTCGAATTAATCAAATTGTGATGAGTTTCAAAAAAACCAAATACTAAATAGTGTCAAAATTGACATAAATGAGTTTTTAAAACAAATATTATATTATTAAATTATATAATTGTCCTAAAAATATAAGGTTTTTCCAAAGAACTTATATAATGATAGGTATATTAGTAATGAACCACTTGAGGCTCTCTTAAAATTTTATAGTAAGTTTATTAACCAATTATTATAATAATACAAGAATACATGGTAAAAGTTAAAGTATTTAACTAAGAGTTAAATCTAAAAGATAAGGTCAATATAGTGACACAAACCTATCTAAATCATATTGGTTGAGATATTTTCGACCCATAACCGCCTTATCCTCGAAATAAATCATTTTTGAGCCATTATAAACTGAAAATTATTTTATTATAAAATAATATTTCAATCTTTTCCAAAGGTTCCCCTCACCTCTCTTATAAAAGGGCACTTCCCCTTCTCTCAAATTCACACCTCCAAAGCAATTTGAATCAGCAAAAAACGGCCCAAATATCCTCAAAATTTCCCTCAATTTAACCTAGAGGCCTTATTTTGATCATAAATCCAACCTAAGGATATCTTTTGATCAACTCAAAAGGAAACACCCGAAGAAGAGGTAATAATTTCATCACCATCTTTCAAGTTCTTTTCTTCTTACACTTCCTATTTCTTTATTGTTTCCATTATAAAATAATAACTCCAATATATTCTATATAATGTGATGTTATTATAAAAATGTTACATCCATATTCATTATTCTATCCATCATATGAATGACAAAGTCACCATACGTGCATACGTACATCTTACCGTCTCCACGACGTGGTGTAGTTTGTTATTCAAACACTTCATTTTTTGGATGAGTATAATAATGAGTATAAATGATGTAAATAATAAATATAAAATTTTATTGATTATATATATATGATATAACATCCAATTACATACAATTTCACCATCAATATAATGATATTTTCGCTCGTACGTATGTACAGATTACCATCTCCACAGACGCGATGAGATTCATTCCCCATCGTAATAATTCAAGAATAAATTTCATTTTATAATTAAAAATAACGTTTATGAACTTAATATAATTATGAATATGAATAAAATACATCCTATACATAAAAAACCTGGCTTACGTAACCAAGCATGTAAAGGAAAACAGATCAGTTAACACCCGAAACGATGATACTACTGAAATACTATTAACAAAGAGATATTAGAGGATAATATATGATACCATATTTATGCATATAGTTATTTTATAATTTAATAATAATTTTTTAACTATTATATAGGAGGTTAAAATACCATATACTAAGGAAAAGTACAAGGTAAGAGTTATTTTCTCAATATCATTATTATCCGTGATTGTTTATGTGTAGGTATTTACTGGGACATATTTATCATCAATACCCATATTTAATAATTTTTTTTTCAAAAGGAATATTTTAAGGTTTTATGGGAGGGTATATTTAACTATATAATCATTTTAAATGTTTTAAATTTTTATCTTTCTAAATCCTTTTAATTAATGTCCATGTTTTCAAAATGATTTTAAGGATTTATTTATATAGACATGAATGTTTTGAAATGATAATTATTTTCAACAGTTTCAAAGTGGTATGAGACACTTAGATTCAAAAATATATTTTAAATTACTTCCCTTATAAATGTGTTACTTTTAAATGATTTCACAGGAAATGATATTTCTCTCAAAAAGTTTTACTGATCATTTTCAACTATGTCAGCATCCTTTACTGGATATTATTCCTGATTGAGGTTGATTTATTATAATAAAATATTCCATATTGTATTTAATGAGTTATGATATGTTTGACTGTGAATGTACTATTTTTATACCATTCATGGTTTATGGTTAATGTATTGACATTTCGTATGCATGTTTTAATAAGAATGTTTATTTTATGTTTCAACTTTTTCATATGAGGAATACAGTGGACTTAGTAAGTGACGGGTGGAGCCTGCTATATCTACTAAATGCATTGGTAGGTCTCGTGAGACACACTAGTGTCTTGGCACAATGGATTGAAAAAAAATTTATTTGTTGTCTTGGCACAAGGCCTTGACTATGTGGTAATGATGTACGATGTTAAGCATTCCATCATTATGAAATTACTTATTACATGTGATTATTCAACTAGTAGAATATCAATGTGCATGTTTATATGGTGATGTTTGATTTATTTTTTCCATATTATGTTCAAGATTATGTTTAAAAAGGATATTGTTTTTATTTCACATATTTCCTTAAAAGTTTATAGCTTCTGCTAAATTATTTACCCTTATTGAGCATCTGAGCTCACCCCTTTCTATGTTTTATTTTTACTAGGATGCGAAGAAGTATATTATGACTGACCCGCAGGGATAGTATAAGGGATATGAATGTGGTCAATGGAGACAATGTTGTTGTTTTTTTTCATTTTATAATGTAATGCAACGTTCATGTATGTAATCTATTTTCCAATACTACTAAACAGATCATTCCTTCAAGACTTGATTCCTTGTAATCATGCCAATGTATAAAATAATGCACCAAATTTGGGTAACTGGGGTCAGGGAATTACATAAAGTTTGGATCAATTCTTTCCACTCCATTTTCCCACTCTCTGGTCATCATGTACCCCTCTCCCTTTGATAAAGAAAATGAAACTTATCTATGATAGAAATAAATGTAATCTCAGAAGCTGGTCAACGAGTTCATACTAGTAATTTCATTTAATATTATAATATATAGTATCATAAAGTCCCATAGATTTAAATATCTTTAAATGACAATAGTAAAATCTATGAATCCCTAAACAGAGTCTACTTTCGTTTCCAATGGAGTGTGAAGGGATAGTAACTTAGATGATAACTTGATCGACAAGTCTAGTCCATAAACTACTAGTGCAGATAAAAAATAATGGGAAGAACCAGTATCTAACTAGGTATTAGAAAAGTATATGTGATCAATACCATACCTCATATAGTATATAATCCCTCACTTCCATCTATTGGAGTCTGATCCACTATATAAGCTTGCCTTGAATTAGATCTGCGACCCTTTCCTTGATGAGCATGACTCTTCGGAATAATCATTATCTAAGACTTATAATGAGGACCCTGGTTGGATACTTGGTTCCTTGACCTTGTCCACCTCAACCCTTTTTGGAAGCCCCACCTTATAGATCTGCTGATGATGCCCATTCTTTCCACATTGTCGACACTGGATTTGAGATGTTATGTAGACTCTCTAGTAATAACCGATATTCCCACTGTTAAAACATTGTGGTACTCCTCCTGAGGTAACTAAAGAAGTCAATCCATACTCCACTGAAATATCATTGCCCTATTATAAATTCCCATCCTTCCACTTCCTTCTACCATAGGTTACACACATGTTAGTAATATGTGGTCAGCATTTTTGAGTAACAAATGATGAAAGGAAACTAGCTGGTCAATCTTCTTCCAGACCATTATCTATCATTAAATATTAATGAAGAACCTGAGTATAATTCATCTGATCCAAGTTTCTAACTCGATGTCTCAACTCTCACTAAATCCTAATCTCAAACTTTCTAGCTTTCTATGCCTCATCTACACCCAAGATAGGATCAAATCGAAGTAGCTATATGAAGTGTGTTGAGTAAGAAGACACTGTCATCACTATCTTATGATGATCCATGAACACCTGTGTTTGGTACAACTTAATCATGCTTGGAAATAACTCTTCAAAAAATAGGTCCTTAAATATTTCCCATGAAAGACCCCCTCACCTTACCATATAGAGAATAACATCCCAACAATGTACAAATAATACCAGTAACATAAAGGTTGAAAGATTCATCTTTATATCCTCTAGGTTCTCTAACATGTTGAAGATCCTATTTAAAATTTGAATCCAGTACTTAGAATCCTGAGGGCTTCCAGTTCCCTAGAAAGATAGAGGATGCTGGAGTTGAATGTCTTAAGCATAGTTGACCACAGTCATGCTAACTCCCCCAACTTGGATGGGAACTAGGCAGAAAACTCATGTATGATGTAGTGCTTCCATAGAAACTATTAGAGTGTGTATAGGAGTGTTCTCTACCACACCCTCCTTCATAGAAAGAAGTCCCACCATTCTTTCACATGGTGTTATCCTATGTAATATAAAGGTAATAACTAACACATACTTCATTATATCTTAACCAATCAATGTAATAACCCATGTATTTTCATAAGAGTCTACCCATAACATAAGGTATAACCATCCTAGCACTAATTAGAGTTCTGTGTCACCACACATTAGTAACAATCATATATATACAAACATAACATAAAAAATGACCAGTTCAAATAATTAATCCCAACAAGATATATCACACACTCATAAATACTAATTTATCCCTAATAGATAGAAAACATCAGGTTATTAAATTTAAGAACAAATATGAAACAAAACAATAGGTATATATATGGAATATGAAGCTACATTCTTAATCATGATGTATGTATACACAAAAAAATATCCTAAAATTGTAAAAGAAATCCCATCAGTGGAAGCATGAAGGTTAATTATACATGTGCTAACCAGGAACATGAATACTCTCCTGCATGAGTCCCATACATATATCTCCTTTATACCATGTCCTTGGCTAGTCTAAAAATAAAACTAAGAAAATATGTTATGATACAATTTTTTAATGCTTTGGTTCAAACCCAGTGGTTCTAATCGAGGTGTTACAATATTGAAATAATTTTTAACAATTTTTAAAATTTAAAAAACAAATTAAAAATTCCCAATGAAATTATTTATGTTATAATCTCTTTAGGAAACGTTTTAGTGACAATATTATCTATCTATATATGAATTAATAAAAAATAAAGTCATATAACTCATGATAACAACCCTTTTTAAACATATGATGTCAATAATATTGAAAAATATAAAAAACATAGTATAAACACGATGATTAATTTTTAATTATAAAAAAAGGAATATAAGGGATAAAGGGAGAAATAAAGTTATGTGATAAGGATGAAAATGTTTTCACATATTATATTTCTACCCATTGTTGATCATAAAAATGATTAATCAATCATTCATGTATATGTGTATGAGTTAACTATAAGTAATATCATTCCAAGGATTGATCTACCTATATATATTTAAATAGATTGTGTTAATGAGAATATGTATGAGTGATCTATCTTAAAGATACTTATGTGTTGGGATGAACCCTGATCCAGGTGGGGGAGCATAAAAATGATGTGTTTAATAGGATGTTTCACCTTGAGATGGAATTAATATATTTAATAATTCTTTATAATGACATTCTTGTTTCATGGATGGTGGGTATGTGGTAAATGATGACCAATTTGTATCGAAATATGAGAATATTTTACATGATATATATTTTTAGACTAATTTTGATAGTAGTGTGAGCATGGTATCCATGATGGTTATATTATATAAGCAATATGATCCATGATAGTATTATTTTCATTTTATAGATAATGTATCTCTATTTAAGAAAGTATTTAATTTTCTCATGATGATGATATATTCTCTTATGATGACTAATCTACAAAATCATTGGAGTGGATTATATCAAACAATGATATCAATATTCGATTACATTGAGGTGATATTAATAGAGATATGAATTGAGATTACCATAGTATTATGATGAAATGAATCTTTACATATTTTATATAGTTTTAATCTTTTTGGTTTATTTTTTTTAGGTACATGTAATTTATGACCTAGCCACACTACAGGATTTATCAAATTTTGTATCATGCCCAGTTTTTATTAATGATGATTTATTATGTGAAATTTAAGAGACTAATTGACTTCATAGACCAATAACCATGGTTAGTGACTTATGTGAATGATAAGTGGTCAGTAAAGTGTCTTTACCTTTAAGGTGATCATTTTAAGAAATGGGTCTCATTTAGTCAATGTAAAAAAGATATGGTTAAATTTATTTATAGCTGAATTCTATTTACATGTAAAGTATTATCTTTGGATTTTATGAATAGAAATTTTATCATTTTTTTTAAAAAAACATTATACATTTGATATGGTGGTATGGGTTCTAGATATATTGTATTCCATTTCATAAAAATGGTTAAATAATGTAGAAATGTGAAAATACAATTAATAGTTCTTATTGTTAGTTATGTGACCTCCTTAATAGAAACATCCACATTAGTACCCAGGAAAGCCAAACTATTTTCTATATATGATACTTCATAAATGAAATAATGTTTGAGGTTATTAGACTAAGATTCATTATCTTTCAGCAGTTTTGACTAAATGTTGGTGAGGAAATCCTTATTGTTGGCATTATAATTGAGGTGATTGATGTTGAAATTAAATGTAATTATTTTTCAACATTCTAAGAAACAATAATCATTTATAATATCACATTGAATTATTAATTTGGGATGATATATAATTTTATTTATTGAAATTTATATTGGTGATGTAAAAACTTATTAATTTAGTATAGTGGATTAAAATATGACTTGAAGTCAAGTATGATTGAACATTTCCACATGATACACTATAAGAGATCACATTAAAGGTGTAGAGAACAACATATTACCTCTTTAATTAGACAAGTGATTCTAGTTGAGTTATGGAATAAATGTATTGGTAAAGAATCGTATTTATTGTTTGGTGTTACCCCCTAATTTTGTGAAATTGTAACATGAGTTCTAGTGAATAAATTTTTAAAATAATAATAAAAAATATCATTATAATGTTACCTAAATTTTCTACCTATTGGTAGTTAGATACCAAGCTATGAGATTTTATAAGGATCATGAGTAGGTCATCGATTATCCTATAGTAGAAGAGATATAATTTTTTTAAATATGTTATAAATAAATCATCTTTATATTTATATATTTTTGTGACATTAATAGTGATCATTAGCATAATGGAATAGTCTAAACATTTATTTATTATTCTGTAGATGTGTTCCATGAAATATACAACATGATTCTACATAGTTGAGATCATGTTATGACACATGATATTACATAATGTCTTTTTAGATAGAGAATTATCTTTCGACTTTATGTTATTATAAAACTAATTATATTTATAGGAAACTAAACTATATTTTGGCATAACTTTCTACTCATCAAAAAATAACTGGATGGAGCATTATAAATATATTTTCATAGATGTCTAATAAATTTTTATTGGTGGTGTGAAAAATTAGTGAGATTTTTTGGATTATTTAATATTTGTGATGTATATGTAAGATGAACTATCCTTTATTATATTTATTATGAGTAAATAAATTCATGACATATTTTAAAATTTATGGCTTTGAATGTTGTGAATGTATTGAAAAATATCATGGGATGACATGAGATTGATTTCAAAATATTTTTCGTTTTTATTTCAGTGGTTGGTGATGTTTGCGTACACCTATAAAATGGGATTATCTTAGGTATGTGACTTTCCTCATAAGAAGTAAATAACTAGTAAATGGTTTTAAATGTGTAACTTAGTATTATAAAAAAAGGATAAAATCTCAAAATAATCTTCTCCTGATGACATTTTTATTTTTAGGATAAAATTTTTAATGTTGTGGAAAATATAGTGTCATATATTCAAATAGAGAGTATCATAGAGGGTAATCATAATTTTTCCCCAATTTGGATTCCATTATATTTTTTAGTGATTATATTTTAATAAATTTAAATTTATTAATTTTTAATTAACCTAAAAAAATTTGTTTTGAATGAAAATAATAGGTTTTAAATATTATATTAATAAAGATAAAATGATTTTTTTATACTTGTAAAAGACACTAGAATTTATATAGATTGTTTTTTTGGACTTGGAAAATAGTTTTCACCATAGGTTATAAGTTTAAAATGAACCAAAGTTATTTTTATTTTTATAACATGTATTTATTAAGTTTTTAATTATTTAAAATTTATGTGTATTGGTTTTTAGGTTTTTTTTGAAAATTTACAGTATTATTCAAAACAAATATAGGGTTAGGAAACCATTATTAAAATATTTATCTAGCATCATTTTTTTATTTAATAAAATTTTATTTCATGTGAGGCCCCATACTCGACCTAGGAATATTTTTATATAATAAAGGGTTTCTACCTTTTCATCATGATTTTAGTTCCATTTTAAGTTTATGATTTAGAGGATTTAAAATAATTACCATGAGATAGTCGGTGGTCCCCCTCAATGTAGAATTATAAGAAAAAAAATTTATTTTTTATCACACCATAATCTTTGAAAAATGAAATTATATTATATATTTTTCATAAATTAATTATTTAGTGGTAAAAGTTTTATCATAATTATTATTGTTTTATATAATTATTGAGGTCTTTTTCATTGGTCACCCCAGTGACTATTTTTTTCATAGATGTGTTGCTATCGCCAACTACATCTATCTATAAGTGTCCATAACCATAGTCTATATTGAGCTGCCACATCTTTGAATAACACTATAATTCAACAAGGTGTGTTTCTCAAGATATGGAAGGAGGATTGTGTTTTCCCATATGCGGGATATAAATTATGGTTGGTGTGATGTGTTGCAATGACTGGGGGTAGACGATGCAACTATGGTTAGGCTCATGGAAAAATAAACCAACAGTTCATTGATAATCACACCCACTATTCCCAAGGATGTAAGGGGACTCATTTTACCCCATTTGAAAACAAACCAAGGAAGATGATTATTTATATACATGTGTATAATGATTTATTTTATATTCTATTTGGGAATGGACTGATATTTTATAGTGGGTGGATTATCATGGGGTATGTGGAAATGAAAGATTTGGTTAGGGTGGTCATCCAACCTGATTGGCGTTATAGGAGGTTAATGGTGATATAAAATTTAATATTAATAGAAAATATAAAGAAATTATATCCCTAATTTTGGGTTATCCAATTTTTGTGGCACACCTCACATGAAATGTAAAAAAAAGTGGGACAAGGACATACAAGGAATGACCCATTTTTAGACTAAGTGATGGAAGGTCCTAGACTAGCTTTGATTGTAGGTGGAAAATATATAATTTAGTAAATAATAATAATATTGATGACGATGATAATAAATAAAGATAATTGTGTGGGGAGGCTTTATCACCCCAACCCACTCTCAATATTATATATTTATATGATTAAATATTAAAATTATTATTCAATATTATTTCATATATAACTTTTCTACAAGATATCAAAACCCTAAAATATATCTAAAACTATAAACATTACATTGAGATGAATAATTTAAGAATAATATGTGATAAGTGATTCTCAAGGACTATAGGGGCATTAGGTCTTCCACATGACCTATTCCTATCTAAGTATTAATAAGATATATATTTTTTATTAACTGTACAATTTTAATGAATGAATATTTGTTTAAATATTAAGATATTTAAATTTATGGACACTTGGATCATGAAGAATTTGAGAGTAATTTTTTTTATAAATTTATTCAATATAACTGATTTTTTCTATTAGGTAACTTGGAACTTATTAAAAATAATTCATTAAATATTTTTCTAGATATGAATATACATGTATAATTTTTGATAACCACTACAACACAGAAAGATCACAATGTTCTCCCAATGGGACCTATAATCATATTTTTGACTATCAGTATTCATTTAGATCAATGTTTTATCCCAATGAAATAATTTTATGGAATTTATGATAATGATTAATTATAAGAAATCCTTTATGAATTTACTGATAAATAATCTTTTATTGAGTATTACATAATCAATATTAAAAATAAAAGTCTTCTGAGCTAGATAATATGACTTGGTGTGATAGATGGAATGTTAGTATGTTATTTGAAATGAAATCATATTTTTTTATATAGGTATCCCCAAATTTATTTATAAATGTGGTTAATTCAATATAGAGTGTTGTTTACACTTGGTGGGATTTATTCAACAGTCCTCTAAATGTTGTAATTAGATAACTGATAGGTGAATTCCATTAATCAACGTATCATTGGGAAGACTAGTTGATTGAAAGTATTATATAACCTATTGAGTAAGATATCATGATATGATTCTTGTGATGATAATATAATTAACATAAAAATTATATGACATATAATCTGATATTTATGACCTTTTACTCAAATATGATGGTGTAATGATGTGTTGACATATTTTTTTTTCTATAGTTGATTAGAGATGAAACATTATGTTTTTATCTATTGATTAAGACTTAATGAATGGATTAGTGTGAAATTCCAAATAATTTATTTCTTATATCAGAATTATTATTATAGTAAATGAACACCTAGAGATTAAATCTTAGCATGGACAAAACATTGAGGAATGGGTCTCAGTGGCCATAAGATGGTATTTGGTTTAACATATTGGGCTAGGTACTCCCGTGTTCAACCAAATTATTTATAGGACATGGTTCATATATAATAGGCAGAAATTTGTGTTATCCCCTTATAAAAAATATCATTTCTCAGGAGTGTTTACTCCATATAAAAAATTGAGTTTAGGTACCCTTATAGTTAATACTAACTTTTATAAATAATGGGTCCTCTATATGAAAAATAGGGCTAGGTACTTCCTCAAAAAACAATGTGTGGGACCTAGAATAGTAGATTCATGTAATCCCCTAATAGGTACCCTATGTGGGGTGAGAATCCTCCATGAAATCTTAGTACTTAGTATGTTTTTTATTTGGTTTTACATTTATTTATTATCCCATATTGATATGGGTTTGGTTGGTTTTGGGAACTAATTTGGTGTGTGTATGCTCTCGATATTGTTTTTTGGGAAGTAATGCTTATTGTTAATTTTGGAGTAGGTTACTATGATGTCATGTAAATATAATTGACGAATTGTGTTATTCTAGAATTAGTTTCTTTGATATGAATTGTAACATGATACTTTAAATATTAGATAGTTTCATAGCTTCATGATAAACTTTATTACACATTGGAGGTATTGATTTGTTAGGGTGTGAATCTATATTATGATTTTATATGATTAAATTATTATGTATTAAAAATATCATCTTTAGTGTTTCTCAGAACTTGGGATATACTACTGGGTAGATATACTCACCCTAATAAAGGAATTTATATAGTGATATACATTTGACTACACATCCATTACAAATTTTATATCAGTATATAGAGGTTTTGGAGCATTTGTTTCTATTTATTAGAGGTGGATTTGGTGGTGATTATTAGTGGTGTGTCGACAAATGATTCAACATTAATTGATGTGTTCCTTTGGTTTTTCATTTATATATATATATGCAATGTCAATGGAATTTTATTTTACACCTTTTTATACATAAGTGATTAATTATTATCATATATATCGTTAATGGAATGTTATATAAATCTTGATCAATTTTTTTACTTGTCGATGATCATTTCATGTGTGTATTTCCAAAGTGTTGAGGTGATTATTCATTATAGGATGTATCAGATGATTTTTATTATTTTTCATGTATGTATTTTTGGTTATGATTATAGACCCCTAACCTATTATATGTGGTCTTAGGGAGGCACATTCTCCCATGTCACTGACCTAGGTGAGGTATTTTTAGTTCTAACCATGTCATGAACACTTATTTGTATATATATATATGCTATTTTTCTTTATTTTTTTTGTATATGAATACTTTCCTCTTATAAAAAATGGACCAAATGTCAGATTATGGACATATATGTTTGGTGAAAAATGAATATGAACCATTTTTATCATATAAATTGGCTATTATTTCATTTCTAGTTTAATGTATATTTTTTATCAAGGAAACAGAAACCCCCTTTTGGATTCATTCCTTTAATGTATGTATATGTATATTTCTTCAACTTTATGGATGAAATTGTATATACATGTGTTTTTTTTATATTTTCATTTTAAATTTTAACATATATTTTATTTATATTTTTTTAACATAACATGATTATATTGTGTGTGGTGTAAATAACTTTCTTATGTTTTGGTAGTAAAATAAAATGATTTATCATGTTTTATTTTCAGATGATATCTTTAATTTTCTATTTAAAATATTAAAAATATCAAATCATTCCAACCCTATTTATTTTATATCATTTTCATTAATACCAATATATAGTTATTAACAATGAACTTTATGGTTTCTTATGTACTAAAATTTCCATCATATGATAGTATATAATATGGGGCATTATAAAATGGTTTTGGAGCATGTCATAGTAGTTTGTATAATTGTATGTGTGATGATAAGAGCATTGAAACATGAGGTGTATATTACCAAAAATAACTTGAAAATAAAAGTAGAAAGGAGTGCCAAGTATAAAGAGAATTAAAATGTTGTGTGAGGTACAAAAACCCTTCAATATGTTATTTTATTTTAATTTTCTTTTAATTTTACCATAATTTTTATTATAAATTCAATTTAAATATAGGAAACATTATATTTTTATATTGTATGCATCATTTGATTGCAAATTTATATCAATATATACAATATTTTTGTAGATAAATTCTATCAATGTTATATTTTTTAGAATGAATAAACTGTTTTAGAAAATTATAGAATAAAATAAGTATTTTATGTTTCATTTAATGGTTATCAAAGGTAGTATTATTAACTAAAATATATTGGTTTTTTATATTGATGTGTTCTGTTTGATAAATTTATTATGAATTTTTTATAGACTAGTAGACTGATTAATTACCTGGTTAATTTATTTGGATGTTAGTTCTAGATATATTATTTCCATAAATGAGTATTCCATATCAATAATTACTTTATTTTCAATTTATATCGTTTTTAATGAAAACTGATTTGGGAATATGGTTCTTAAAAAAACTAAATTTATATATATAAACATAAAAATATTTTCAATTTATATAGAAACCAAGATTAGAAATATAGTAAATGATTAGTTTGTTTATTAGTTTGGATTTATAATTTTTTTTAGGCGAATTAACAATTTTTTTGAGAATTTATATGTTTAATATATGAAATGTTGTTTAAAAATTTCAAGTTACATTTTTAATTATTTTTTTGAGAAAATTTTCTTTTGATTATAATTTTTAAATGTTTTAATTTAACATATATTTTATAATATGAAAATATTTTCTTAAAAAAAGACTATTGAAATGTTAAAAAAAATAAATTTAATGAGATATGATATAATATACTTATTTTTTCATTTAATATTTTTCTTGGGATGTCTATTTATGTTTTAAGTTTACTTGTGCGGTTGAATCATGTTGAGTAATGTTGGAAATTATTTCTATTTTATGATTGTTTTATTTGTAGTTCTATATATCTTTTAAAAAATATATTATAGAGACTATTTCATGTTACTTGGTTTTCAAAAAAAGCAATAGAAACTATTCTAATTTAAATGTTATTAAAAAAGCTAAATAGAAAATTTTAAATGACTTTTTCAATTAGAGACTTAATTTTTAAAATTTTTATGGTCTACAATATAGCTAACGTGTTTCCATATATGTATATTTTTCAATGGATTTTATTTATTTATTTGAGTCAATATATCTTATTATAAATATCTTTCAATAATTTGTTGGTAAAATTTACTCTTTCTTTGATAATTATTGATGTTTTAGTTCAAAATTATCATTCTGGGTAAATTTATATCATTATTTTATTTATGATATTAAGTTAATTGAAATAAATTATTTTAAAAACTAATTTATAATGTATAATTTTAATGGTAAACGTTTTTATGTGTATTTTTATAAATGTAACTATAATAAAATGTTGTCATTTGATTATGGAATTTAGAATTTTGTAACTAATCTTATTAATATTTTTAATAGTGAAAATATTTATAGAGTTGTTTTTTATTGAATAAAATCATGAATTTGAATTTCAATTAGAGTATAATGTTAAATATTAGTTTCATTTAGAAGGATTAAATGAAGTTCTCAATGAGGGTTTATGGAAAATTTTTAAGGTATTTGATCCAAATGAGTTTTATCTCCCTTAGGTAATCATTTTTTAAATGTATTTTGGAAATTTATAATTTATCACATGTATAATAATGTAAAATCATGGATTTTATCTGAATAATCTTAGAGTAAATTTGGAAAGTATCTATTAAACTATTTTAGAACTATTTTTAAAATTTTAATAAGATGTTAAAAATATGATCTTTTTTAGTAACATATGTTGTTATATAATTTCTTAAACCATTTCTTTTAGATCTTATATGTAGGAAATATATTTTTAGTAGTTTTTTTATTTGATTTAATTTTTAATTATTAAAAGTTTTTTTAAAAAGTCTCTTGTTAAGTATCTGATGTATATATCATTTTTTTTTCTTCATTCAAATTTTTTGTGATAACTATTTCTTAGGAGGTTTCAATTGATTCATGATTATTAATATCGATAACACAATTTTTACCATGAATCCTAATGTGGCATCATTTTTATACATGTTTTACACATCTAATCTGAGAAATAATTGTGTTCTTAATGCGGAATAGGTATTTAGATGGAAAATTATTTGTTTTTGGTTATTATATGATGTAATTTTTGTTATTTAATTATTTTCATTACAATGAGTGTTTTTTTAGGATTAATTGATTAAAATTTTATTTAATTTAATTTTATTATAATTTAAGAACATATGTTTTGTTGATTTTGGTTTAAAATTGAAATATAATTTTTTTAAGTGATTTCAAATTTTTGGATTTAATATTTCCAAGTTTCATGTTTTATATTTTAAATATTTTTTGTGAAAAAAATTTTAGTTTAATTCAATGAAATTTTTAGTTTTTTTAATTTCTTGGAAAAAATGAAAAGTGTAATTTCCATAATTCTTTTATAATAATTATATGTATTTTTTCAATTTGCTGAAGTATTTGGAAATTTTTTGGAAGAATTTTATTTTTATCAAGTATTTTTTCCATAAACCTTTCAATTTTTTTATCATCCTCATATTAAGACTTTCAAGATGCATCAATTTGATATAAAGTAGAAGATAGAAAAGTTAACATCCCAATCCAAGTTAAAGAAGTACCAAACAAGATTGAGGTGAGAATTATAGGGATCTCACCTGAGGTTGAATAAAGAAAGATTGTATCAAAGATGAAGCAAATATTACTGAAGAATTCAAGACTCTATATAAATATCTCAACATTGTGGGTTGAAAACCAATAAAATATCAAGCTTGTAGTCGATCACCAAAGACGAGTTGAAGAATGGGAGTGAGACACACCATTTTTAATTCTTGAGGGGCTTAAACTAGGGATGCTAAAATGTTTAAATATAAATGAAGAAAGTCTTATGATTTTTATTAGTAAAATAAATAAATATTTATTTGGTCAGACCCATTTGGTTGTGAGGATTGATGAGGTGGTAAAACCTTTGGGAATACCACATTGGAAATGTGGGTAAAATTTCACAAACTCCCTTATAAAATGGGCTTTGGGAATTATTTTTTTCATGATAAAAAAATATGCCAAAATGATTATAAAAGTGTTTAAAAAATATATATTTATTAAAATGTTTTGTTATATATATATTATATATATAACAAAAAGAATTTTTTTTGTAAAAATGAATAATAATATGATTCTTCATAATGGTTGGATTTTGAAAATTTTGAAATCTAAATAGGTTCCCCCCGACAAGAGTTTCCTCATTTCAATCAAACCAATGTGCTATTTGACCAAAATTGTGAGATTGAATTAGTGTGAATTACAATGATTTTTATGTATAAATAAATATATAGTGAGTTCATCATGATAATTCCTTTTCAATATAAAAATTCCCAAGAAAATTTTCCTAACATTAGCATTGTGAGGGATTAGAAAATTGGTGTCTAGAACTGTAACATTCCAAACTTTTACAAATAAAATTATCCTTATGATTTAATTAAATGTATTATTATATATTATGGATATATAAAACACATGCAATTATTTGGTTTCATTATATTATATTTAATTTAAATTACATTAAGAATTATTACCAATTATAATATATCTATTTAATAGCGATCATATGATTATTATAAATATAGGGTTTTTATAAATCCAATTGAAAAAGACAGAGGAATTCAAGGCCCCAACCAGTAGGACCATGCCCTATGAAGCCCATTTGTAGGAGATTTAAAGGGAAATAGAATCATTGGTATTTTACATTGATCAATCCCAATCTAAGATTCAATAACTTATTCTTGAGTGAAACTATTTATGGGATAAGTTTAAGCTCCTCGAGATCATGACCCAAATCATGTACGCCGAACCACCCCATAAAAGTCACACAATCACTCACCTTACCCTTAGGGAATTTGATTGTGTAATAAAGGGATATGTATCAAAATCATAATAATAATATTATATTTTATAGAATAATTAATATATTTTCATTTTATTATTATTACTTTATAAATGATTTTGAATTTTGGAACAATAAAACAAAAATTGTATTTTTAATTCAATTTCAATGAAGAAATTTATTTTAATTAATAAATGAATTTTTGAAATTAATAATATTTTAATAAAATATTATTATTAAATAGTATTTATCAAATATAAATTATCATATAATTTTTTGAATTCAAAAATAATTTTTATAAGTGTTTGAAAACTATTATTGTAAAAATACCTAGCATTTATCAATAAATGTAGATTATTATTTTAAAAGTTAAAATTAAAATGTTTTCAAAATTATTTAGATAAAATGAATATAATTTTTGGAATTATAAAATTAAAATTACCCAATGGGTAATGTTTCATAATTTTCTGAGACAATCGAATTTTCAGGTAAATATTTAATACGATATAAATATACGATGTGTATTATGACATAATAATGACCCAAAATAATGTAATAAATACTATAAATGGTATCAAAGACCAAATATACATTTTAAATTTAAAATAATATTATTTTTTAGGTTATTTTATTTGTTTTATAAAGCCCTTATGAATCCTCCAAAAATTATAATATATTTTAATGTTTTAAAATCACTTTTTTCAGGACATGACTCACTTCTACATCAGAAAGGATTTCATTTTTATATATTTTGGCCCTTTGAGTTATAAAATAATTAAAAGAACTCCCATTTTGTATAAACCATGGGCAAAAACCCTCATAATGTTTTTTTGGTTCTTTTAATATATAGTGTCCAAAATTGATGTTTGAGAAATAATAAAAACTTACCATATATTTTACTATATAAACCAACCCAGGACCATATTTATATTCACTAAAAATAATTTTATCACATCCTTACTCTTTCCTCCCCTCTATAAAGTCATCCCAAGGTTCCACCAATCTCTCAAGAAGCACCTCCCTGGTTTGTGGAGTCACACTCTCAAAGTAAGGGTTCTTTTCTTTCGCATCTTTATGCAAGTATCTTCATTATCTTATGCTTGTTTTCTTTACTTACTAATGGTGGTATATGTTATTAAACATATAACTCACTTGTCCTATGATTCAAAAATTATTATATACCCCTTCCACTCTCATTCAATCCCTTTCATGAACATTTATATTCCCCTTTTATGCTGATGAAATTTCATAGTGATTTTCCATGCCAAATAAATGTGTAGTGAATACCCATACCCAATTCCTATCAAGGGTGTTCAAATTTATGAACATATACTTATTTTATTTTGTAATTATAGGTATGTATTCCAAACTCTTTTATCATGGAATAAAAAGTGATGAAAAATGATTCCCTGTTTTATTATCTATGTAGCATACTTAAGCATGGGAATGAAATGAAGGCGATGGGTGCGCACAAAATTAAATAATGTTCCAATTTATTAGGTAATGTTTTAGTCTCATGAGACATCATGAAATGTATTATAGAGTGAAACTAATCCACTAAAATATTTTTTCTATCTTTTTTTCTTAGTAGTTTGACTTGACCTATGTTTTTGATGTTGTGTTTTATGTTGTTTCCACATTTCCCATGTCACCTTTTTGTTATCAAGTTATATCATGCCTCACTGTTCATGTTTATGATTCTCACTCATTTTATTCCCCATTGATTTTAATACTATATAAAATGTATTACTTTCTTTATGTTATTTCATGTTTATTCCCTTACTAGGCTTTATATATCCCCCATTTCTTTTGTATGTCCCATGGTTATCCCATACAATGTTAAGTATGAAGGAATATTATGATCATGTTAAATTATTTTTCAATAAATATGATATATTATTTATATTAAGTTGTTATTTAATTTACCTAATTCCCAAAGCCACTATAATTATAGATCTTCCAAGTTGTATTAAGTATAATCTTATGAAATAAATCATGATTTAATATTTAATAAAGAGAAGGGTTGTCATAGTTGGTATCAAAGGAAAAGTTTAGTTATTTTTTTCTTAGGATTAGAAAAATCTAGTGAAAGACATAGGGATAAAACTAAATATAAAAAACATACATAAATTCTTGTAATGTATAGATTAAGTGTTTTATAAAGTAATTACATCCATGTTTGGATACTAAAAGTGGTTTTGGTTCTGGCACAGATGTACATAGAGGTAAACCCCGAAAACACCACATTGAGATAAACTTGATTTGGAATTAGTACACTAAAATAGGCCTTGCTACACACCTGGTTTGTAACTCCAAGGGGACATGATTTTTTGAATTCATAAGCTCATTATGAACCATTATTAAGGGAACAAAAAATTCCCATAAGTGACCACATTAGGAAATAAATCATGTTTAATGTATATTAAAGCCTAGAAATTCATAAGTTATGAAATAAATGTAATTTATAAGTTATCCCTTTAAATTCATTTAATTATTGTTTACATGTTTAATAGTTTAAAAATACTCATCCCAAAATTTCCCTGTATTCTATCCACTGGATAAAAATAGGATGAATCAGGTAAACAACCAATGTGAAGGGAAATGTGATGACTTTACAAAGGAGATTCCCAACCCGATGGGAGAAAGAATAACCAAATTTGAGATGATACTCTATTAGCTGAATCACGTTCTGAATTGAAAACTGGATCAAGAGGAGAGAAAAAATCCCCAAAATAAATAAAAAGCTGAAATTGAGATCTTTATGTGACAAAGGACTCATACTTTCAATGGATCATCTTATCCCTTAATCATGGAACAATGAATCAACTCCATTGAGAATATATTCTCCATATTTAAATGTTCTGAGTAAGGGAAGGCTCTACTAACTATTTATTATATGGAAGGAGAAGCTGATTGGTGGTGTAAATCGATCAATAAAATGAATCCTTTGGAAGAAATCGAAGTGATGGGGTGAATGGAATTCTAAATTTTTTTTATTGATAAATATTTTACTCATACACTCTAACTTAAAATGGAATGGGATTTCTTTTCCCTCAAGAAAATATGTGATGAATCTATTGGGGTATGCAAGGAAAAAATCATAATACTTTCATGATATGCCTCCATCATTGTTGTTACCCCTGAATGAAAGGTTGAACACTTCTTTATTAGAATGAAACCTAGTCTATGAAAATCCTTTACAATTCGAGACTTTTATAGTTATGAGGAAATTTTTCGATATGCCCTCAAAGTAAAAATGGAGATTAGAGAATCTCAAGGGTATCATAGGGATAAGAAGTGAAAAGTGAAGTTTAATTCTATAGGTCCTATGAAGAAATATAATAGTGATAAGAAATTTCAACATCCCACTTTTCAAAGGTGTGGAAAGTAGAACCCAAAAAACTACCTAAAGAGGATAAGGAAATGCTTTAGGTTCAGGAAGGAAGGACACCTAGCTAGCGATTATCAATGGGAGAATCCCACTAATATGATAGAGGAAATTAATGATCTAGTCAACCCTTAGAACATTGTTCATTTATTTAACTATAAGGAACCAGGGAACTTTTCAAACCAATTCAATAAGAAAAGGGTATTATGAGACAACCAAAAGACTCCAAGGCATCAAGGAAGAGATTTTTCCATCACAACTACTGAGGTGGATCTGAACAATAAAGTTGTTAAAGGTATGATATTTATTCATTCAAGAATATAAAATGTACTTTGTGATTCTAGTTCTATGCATTCCATTATATCATAAGAGTTTAGAAGAACTATTCAGATACCACTATAAAGCATGGAAGTAAATTGTTTTGAGAAACAAATCACTATTTGGGCTGAAATTCCCAGTGAAACTTGTCAAACTCCATTTGGGGTAATTTTATGCAATTCTAGGTATGAATTGATTTTACCTATATAGATCCAAAATAAATTGTTTTGAGAAACAAATGACTCTTTGTATTATGATTCTTCCATAGATTCTATACAAGTGAAAGGAGGAGGACGAATCTTCTTTAGTGATAACATCTTAATAATAGATATTATTTCCCTTTGAGAAATAATATATAGCTCAAATGATTGAGTCTAAGGAAATGATCATCCTTAAATATATGAATATTATGAGTGTTGGAGCCAAGGTTATTCTTTTCTATAAATGGATTATTGTTCATGTTTATTGTTAATCCTCTCACGGAAATCAAGGATTTTTCAAGTAAATACATCTTACAGTTCAGACAGACAATAATATTGAAGGCGGCGTCCATTCCCAGTGTTTTCCAAATATTTTGTGATCCAAAATTTTTAGTATGGACTGCATCATAAAAAGAGGATTTCCTTGAAGTACTTATAAAAATATGGTAAAGGAATGAGTTTTGTGAATATGGGATTTGGGAATTGTATTTTTTGAAGGATCAAAGAAAGTTGATGGTGATATACACAACAATAATGGGCATAGAGAATGATAAATAATTGGAGCATCATGAACAATGATAGTGGTATTTGTGATTATGAGAATTAGAGCATCACAATGTATGATGGTTTGATGGAAATATATATGATAACATCACATCATAATGGAGCATTGTTAATGGAAGAGCAATGTGAAGGTGGTTTTGAAAGATCCAGAAAATCCACTAAGAGGAAGTGGAACATCGTTAATAGTTTATCCTATAAACATGAGGCTACCCTTCTTCAATTAATACAAATTTTTCCAAGGAAAATCTAGAATCGCTTTAATTTTGTAAAGCCAGGGGAGCTATGAGAATTTGAAATTCTATGCAATCTTGAGCATCATGAAAAGACTAATTTTTTCTTGAATGATTCTAATTCTTATGAGAAAAGGGCGATTCATGATGATGGGGTATTTTTCATTGACTCAGTGAGATTCATGAAGAAAATTTGTTCTATGAAGTCAAGGTGTTTCATGAAGGTAGTGAGCTTTGAGAAGGTGATTCATGATAGACAGTATTGAATACCAGTTTTTTAGTGAATAGAGATTTCAATGTGCATAAACTCAGGTATATAGTGCAAGAAGATTCTCATTATAGATAGGGACAAAGACTTTAATGCCAATCCATTGAAGCAAAATTCAAGTCAATAAACTGAGTTAGACTTCTCTTAAAGTAGTGATCTAGGGGGAGTCGACGGAAGTATTTTGAGGGACGCAATGTGCTATCCCTAAAAACATATAATGGTAGTGTTCCTAGCACATAGTGACTATGTCTAAACTCTTTTATTCCATTACTATTGAATATTAGTGTATTTAGTTATGACTGAAACACTATTGGCGTATGCTCCTTGGAATGGACCTTAGTGGTGATGCAAGTAAAATTGTTGTGTGATCTCTTTGTACATGGTTGTTTGTTTTGTACACATTCCCTTCAGATAGGTTTAATTGGTTCTACCAACCTGGGAAAAATATCCATCACTTTTAAAGAAAAAGTTGACACCAAGATTCACCCCTCCCTTCTCAAGGTGTTCCTGGGTCCTTCAAGTGGTATTAGAGGGAGGTTGTTAGTGTTAAATCCATCCTTATTTTCTATCATGGAGAAATTAGTTAATGTCCGGGGAGACCCCCTCTTTGCTGGAATAAAAGTATATATTTGGAAGAATAGGATGAGATATCATTGAAGATATCTTTTAATGGAATTACCCTTTTCTATTGCACAAGGGATTCAGGTAACTGATGTAACATGACTATCTATGACCGAAACAAACAGAAAAAAGCTTGATACAGATGCCAAAGTGAAAAATTCCCTTACTATAGCACTTTATAATAGAATCTATCTAATGGTAATTATTTTCACCTTAGCCAAGTCAATATTGGAAAATGTACAAAATATATATATAAAGGTGATAAACAAGTAAAGGAGTCCAAACATTAAGTGTTTCAAAATAGGTTTGATGATCTGAAGATTCATACTGATAAAAATGAAGATACATTTTCAATCAAATTACTGAAATCATAGGAACAATTTGAGGGATTGGTGAAGAGATTAAAGACATTAACATTGTAAATAAAATAATGAGAAGTCTTCCACCTCTTTTCAATCCAAATGTTTCATCTCTTGAGGAAATGGATCTTTCAAAACATTCCTTGGAGGATCTATTGAGCACTCTATTAGCATATGAAATGAGAGTGAAACCAGAGGATGAAACAAGTCGTGTTAGCAAGGATATGGAATTCAAAGACATTGAAAAACTTGATATTTTAGGAGATAGTGTTAATTATGGTAATAAGGAATATGGACTCATTTATCTCTTTTCCAAGAAATTCTAGATAGGAAAATGGATATTTGGAGGAAATATAATCTTTTCAGGTTTTCGTTGTGGTAGAGTTGGGTACATTTCCTCTCGGTGCTCAAGGAAGTTTGATGATGAAGAAAGTGAAGATGGAAACTCACAGAAGCCTCAGAAATGTTATTCTCAAAATGTATACTTCAAATATGGAAATAAATTATAGAAAAAGAGTTTTTTATGTAAAGAATAAGATGATGGTAACGATTTTTTTGAGGAAGAAGAACTAGACTTTAAATCTGGAACCTAAGCATCTATGATGGTTGCAATTGAAAATTTAGATCCATAAAAAGATAAATTTAGAGATAATCAGTTGATTTATAATGCTGATCTCAAGATGAAACTTTAGGATTCTCTTGACGATCTTAATAATCAAAGAAACAAAATAAAAAAGTGGAGGGTAGTTGTGAAAGAGTCATTATAATATGTTGATCATCTAGAAGTTGCAATAATCGACTAAAATATATAGTAAAAGAACATTCAACATCCTTTGAAATCTTAGTTGATTTAGTATAACTTATTCTTAGAATTCAATAATAGGCAAAGGTCATTGATGAAATTACATCCATACTAAAAGATAAGTCAAATAATATTGAGGGATGCGAAGAAGAAGTTATTACTCTTAAGAGTAAACTTGAAAGCAAATAAAACTCAAAAGAAACAAAGAAGAAATTATAGTTTAGAATATTCTTAGATACTAATCTGATTGAGAGAGTTCACTATGGTTATGAAGGTGTATAGAATTATTTGAATGATAAAAGATCAAAATTCAATGGGAAAAATATAAATTGGATATGATGCTAAAACATAAAATAATGGAAATAAAATAGGCCAAAATAAAGGCAAGATGAAATTTGGACATATCACCAAGTCATCTATAGTCTTAATAAATAAAGCCTCAAATCAAACTGAAAGGAGATCAGGAAACTATCCCCATGTATCAAAAAACGATCAATAGTCAAACTCTTTTCCTAAGGGGACATGAGGAGGAATAGAAGTTAGAAGACGTTTCCTCTTATGAAATTTTAATTTTGCGGCTATCTAGGTCACACTATGTCATACTATGAAGATGCAAGGAGCTATTTGAATGGGGAAGACCCAATAAGTCAAAAAAGGAGAACTGATTATTATCCTACATCTTAGAAAAGAAATATATTTTATGGATATTGATTTCAATACTCTAACATTGGCTATAAATCTATTCAATGAATGTAGTGGAAAGGTGGAAATGATACCTGGATAACTCAGAGAGAAGTCAATACTCTCCAACCAGATGGTGTTTCTATTACAAATAATATTTATACTCTATAAGAAGAATATGAGTATGATGAACCAATACACATGGAAAAGAGAGTGGAAATACCATATTTATCTTCTAACCAATCAAATATTTCATGAAAGTAAAATAAGAAGGTCGAGAAATCCAATCTTTTAGAAGTTTCACTCAAATATATAAAGAACAGTGGAACCTGAATTTTTGATAGCCGATTCTCATCCCAAATGAAGACAAATGTAGAACTATTAATGAATGTTAAGAAAATGGTTTATGTAATAGTAAGGTTTGGTAATTATGGTTCATTGAAGATTAAAGATAGTGGAAGTGATGAACTGAATAATGGTGAGATGAAGAAAACTAAAGTTCTCTATGTGGATGGTCTGTGTCACAATCTCTTGATTGTGAGTCAACTATGTGACTCCAAACTAATGGTGAAATTTAATTAAAATGGGTGCACTATCAGAAGAAATATTGGTAATTATCTTATGAAAGGATTCATAATAGAGGATAAATTATATTATGTTGATAGTAAATAGAACATTTACAACATGACAATTGAAGAAGAAAAAAACTTGAGGCACTGGAGGTTGGGTCGCATTAACCAACAAGGCATGGAAAAGATATCTAAGATAAAGATAGTCATTGATATCCCCAATCTGAATTGTGTATAGGAAAATACTTGTGATTCTTATATATGAGGGAAGTTGATCTGAATTTCATATTGGCTATAGAAGAAAAGGGTATCAAATATTCTTGATCTCATCCATACAGATATATGTGGTCGGATAAATGTTATTTGAACTTATGGATAAAGGGACTTCATTATTTTCATTGATTATTATAGTATAATAGATTGTGTGATGGTTATACACAAGAAATAAAAAGTGCTTGATTTTATGAAAACATGTCAATGAATAGATGAGAATGATACTGAACGGACAATCAAGGTTTTGTCATCTGAAAATGGAGGGTAATAAACTTCCATTGGGTTTGAAAATCACCTGTAGAAACATGGGCTACAACATGAGGTGGTTTATGTGATAACCACAAAACAAAATTGGAGTTGTTGAGCACATGAATTGACATGTGAACAATATGGTCAGAACTACGCTGATTGAGATTAATACCTCTTTCCATTACTATAAAGAGGCTGTTCAAGCTGCAATGTATACTCAAAATCAAACAAGGATTCATATGGGAGAAAACAAGACATCATGTGAGTTGTGGCATGGAAATAAGAGCAATTTGAAGTATTTTCATGTTTTCATAAGTAAATGTTTCGTTCAAAACAATGAATGAAATCATGCGAAGTATGGTGATACGGCTAGTGAAGGAATATTCATTGGAAATTCAAGAATAAAAAGCCTAAAAATATTTCAATAACATCTAAAAAGAATTGTGGAAAGTATTGATGTCAATATCATTGAAGATAAGATCAAAAACACCTTGAGGGAATATTATGATGATGTGATTGAAGATGTAGAAGATAGTGGAAATGGAACAGATTTAAATGAAAAAGTAGAGGAAGGAGTGAAAAACATTTATAGGTCACATCATGATGTTGATTTAGAAAAATAATCAAAATAGGAAACCATGGCTAGAGAAAATTCTTCTGAACCTCATAGGAGAAATTAAATAGCAGAAAGTAATCAATCCAACATCATTGGGGATTGAACAACACCCACATAGATGAGGAGAATGGGGAATAAGGAACAATCTATCTTCTTATCAATTGTGAAGCCAACCTAATTTGAAGAAGCTTCAAAGGATGAATCATGGGTGAAAACCTTGAATGAAGAGTTAGATTAGATTGAAAAGAACCACACATGGAATCTTGTTAAGAGGCTGTAAAGTCACAATGTGATTGGTATGAAGTGTATTTTCAAGAATTAATTCAATGATCATTGTAATGTGACCAAAAATAAGGCATTATTGGTTTGTAAAAGATATTCACAGATTGAAGGTGTTGATGTTGATGAGACTTTTGATCCGATAGTAATATTGTAGTCAATCAGACCTTTTCATTCCATGGAAATTCAAAGAAGATACAAAGTGTACCAAATTTATGTAAAAACATCTTTCTTGAATGTTTTTATTTAATAATAAGTATACATTGAACAAACAGTGGTTTTCTACTTGCTAATGATGAAATGATGTTTTTTAGATTAAGGAAGGAACTATATAGTCTAAAACATGCACCATAGGAATGGTACTCTAGACGGGATTCTTATCTAAAGAAGCTTTAATTTAAAACAGAAGGAGTATATCACAATATCTATGTGAAAAATTCTTAGAATGACCAGTTCATGGTACTGGTGTACATAGATGATATTGTATTTTGTGAAAGTGGAGAGGGATCATTGGATGAATTTTCCAATCACATGAAATCAGAATTTGAAATGTATTTGATTGGTGAACTCAAATAATTGTTGGATATATATGTGATTTATAAGAATGAACTCAATTTTATTTCTTAGGAAAATTATTATAGAGAGTTGTTAAATAAATTCAATAAGTATGACTCCAAACCAATGTCAAATCTGACTGCGGTTTGGAAAAAACTGGGAATGCATGAGAATGAGACATTTGTAGATCCCATAATGTATAAGAAAATCATTAGAATCTTATTGTATCTGGTAGTGACACAATCATATATTTTATTTTAAACTTTCTTAACAGCCAGATTTCAAATTAATATGATGGAAGAACATATGAAGATAATGAAAAGAATCATGAGGTATATTCAAGGTACTCACAATTATGGCTTACACTTTACTACAGGAAGAGGTAGTGAACTATCAAGGTTTTATGATGTTGAATAGGCTGGATATATTGTTTTTAGAAAGTCTACAAGTAGTGTATATTTATTTATTGGAAAGAAATATATGGGCTGGTTGAGTAAGAAATATGAAATTACTTCTCTTAGTACTGCTAAATATTAGTATATCTCTTCTACAAAGGCTTTCACTTAGCTATTATGGATGAAGCAACAGCTGATTGAGATTGGTGATGAGGTGAAACAACTAATTTTGATTCAATATGATAATAAGAGTGTGATTTATCTTACACAGAATCCTGTTCATCATTCTTGTATGAAACATATTGAAATCATATGTCACTTCATCAAGGAAAAGGTTGAATAAGTAATGATAAAAATGGATCATGTTGGAACTGGTGACTAAGTAGATGACATTTTAACCAAGAAATTAGAATCACATGGGTTTTAGAAACATCAATTGAACCTTAGTGTTCAGCCACCTCCCAATTCATTAAGAGGTTAAGTGTAGTCCCCTCTCCCTAGTTGTGTTCATTGTTTGAATCTATTTTTGGAAGTGTTGTAGGTTTATGGGGGAGATTTAATACAGGGGGAGTGTGTTTTTTGAACTCTACCAGGAAAAAAATAGGTTTTTTTGGTTTATTAACAAAGGGGTAGAATGGATAAATGAATATATTCAATGTTATTAAGCCAGATTATGAGTTGAAAAGGGGGAAAATGAGAATAGAGAAAACAATTTGGTGTTATGAGGAAATAGTCAGAGCTTAGCTTGGAAATCTTTATGCATTCTAAAACATGAGAAACCAATTCATGTTTCCCCTCTTGTTTTCTACACCAATCATTACTCATGTAGACTTAGAGTGTTGGTTGATTTGTTTCTTAAATATTAGGTTTTGATAGTGGTTGGTTATTTATTGAATTTATCTATAGATTGACAACAAACCCAAAGGGGGAGATTGTTGGAACCAAGGATGTTATTTTCCAGAAATGGAGTATGGTTTGTTTTTGTTGTCAATCGTCTCATGGAGGATCAAGGTGTTTGCAAGAAAAGGGATCTTACAGATCAAGATGACAGTGATATTGAAGGTGGTGTCGTTTCCTAGAGTTTTCTAAGTTTTTGGTTCCAAAATTTGGAGGATGGATTGCATCGCAAAATGTGGATTTCCCTAAAGACGTTATGAAAATATGGAAAAGGCATGAGTTTTGTGAATATGGGCCTTGAGAATTATGCTCATGAAGGATAAAATAAATCTGAAAGTGATATATGTGATAATGATGAGCATTATGAATGATAAAGAATTAGAGCATCACGAACGGTGATCGTGATCTCCACGATTACGAGAATTAGAGCATCACGATGTGTGATGGTTTGATAGAAAGCTTCATGACAATACCAAATTATAATGGTGCATCGTGAATGGAGGAGCTACATGAAGGTGGTTTTTAAGGATCTAGAAAATTTGATAAGAGGCGGTGGAGAATCGTGAACGGTCGAGCCTATAAATATGAGGCTACCCCTCTTCACCTAGTAATAATTTTTCAAAGGAAAATATGGAATCTCTTTAATTTCATGAAGCTAGGGGATCTCTGTGAATCTAACATTCTATGTGATCTTGAGCATCGTAAAAAGACTAGTTTATTCTTTACTAATGATAATGCTTATAAGAAAAGGTTGCTTTGGGATGATGGGCTATTCCACATTGACTCAATAAGCTTCATGAAGATAGTTTGTTCCGTGAAGGAAGGGTGATTCATGAAGGTAGTGAGCTTCATGAAGTAACTTTATGAAAAGAAGTTTTGAAAATCTATTTTTTAGTGAATAGTTCTTTCAAAGTGCATCAAATTAGGTCTATGGTGCAAGTAGAGTCTTGTGCTAGATAGGTACAAAGAATTTAATTCCAATCCATTGAAGTGACCTTCAAGTCAATAAACCGAGTTAGAATTCTCTCAAAGTAGTGAGCTAGGGGGAGTCAAAAAAAGTGTTTTGAGGAATTTAGTGTACTATCCCAAAAAACTTGTAAAGTCAGTGTGACTATCACATAGTTTCTATGTATGGACTCTTGTATTCTATAACTAGTGAATATTAGTGGATTTTAGTACGTCCAACAAACTAGCAGTGTATGCTCCTTAGACTATCCCTTAGCAGTGAACCAAGTACAATTTTTGTGTTATCTCTTTTCATATGGTTGTTTGTTTTTAGCACATTCCATTTAGATAGGTTTAATTGGTTACTACCAATTTGGGAAGAATAATCTTCACTTTTGATGAAAAATTTGATACCCTGATTCACCCCTCCCCACTCAGGGTGTTACGAGGTCCTTTAATGGGGGAATACACTGATGTGTTTCCCAAGGAATTTCCTAGTCTTCCTCCTAACTAAGATGTTGAATTTTCAATCGATATTTTACCTGGGGAGTTTCTATTATCCACAAATATATATAATGGTTGTTGCGGATCTTTAAGAGTTAAAGAAGAAACTATAGGAGAACCTGGATAGAGGGTTCATACACCCAACCAATTCACCATGGGGTGCACCAATCCGCTTCATAAAAAAATGATCGGTCAATGTGCCTTTTCATTGATTATCATGAGCTTAACAAGATCAAGATAAATAATAAGTATCCTATTCCATAGATTGATGACTTGTTTGATTAGATATATGGAGAACAATACTTCTCTAAGGTGTATATGTGGATGGGGTATTATCGAGTTAGGGTGGAGAAGGAGGATATCCTAAATACTTTTTTTTCGTATAATGTAAGAGAACTATGAGTTCATAGTAATTCCATTAAAACTCAGTAATAATCCAATAATACGCATGGAATTGATAAGTAGGGTCTTTATAGATTACCTCGAGAAACTTTTGGTAGTCTTTAAAGATGACATTCTAATATACTAAAAAAGAATGGAGGATCATGAGGAGCATATGGGCATTGTGATAAAGACCTTATGATAGGAGAAGACTTATGTAGAGTATACAAAATGTGAGTTCTGGTTAGAGGAAGTCTCATTTTTGGATCATATTATCACAATAAATGGGTTATATGTAGACCCTTTAAAGACAAAATCAAATGAAGGATGGCTGAGGCCAAGATATGTGATAGATATATGTATTTTACTTGGATTAGCTGGGTACTATCATCGATTTGGGATAAATTTATCATGATTTTTAAACCCTCTAACCAAGATAACTCATAATGGAATCATGTTTTCTTGGAGAGATGAATATGAAGAGAGCTCCAAGGAGTTGAAAAAAGAGGATTACCACTACACCCATACCCAGACTAATAAAAAGTGGAGAATGTTCCATGGTTTTCAGTGATGCTTTAAAGAAGGGATTGGGTTGTGTGTTAATTCAGAATGATAAAGTGATAGCCTATGCTTCAATGAAATTGAAAGTTCATGAACAAAACTACGCAACACATGATCTAGAGTTGGTTGTAGTGATATTCACATTGAAAATAAATTGGCATTATCTCTTTGTGGAGAAGTGTGAAATATATACAGATCAAAAAAACCTCAAGTATGTATTCACATAGAACGTGTTGAATATACACCCAAAAAGATGATTAGAGATGATCAATGACTATAAATGATCAATCTAATACTATCATAAAAAATAAAATAAAGTGAAGAACACTATAATTATAAAGGATCGAACAATTTTATCATCGATAAGAATTGAGAAGGATCCAATCATCTTAGATTTTAAAATAATTGTCATGTGAATCATAAAGATAGGGACATCATCAATCCTTCCACAAATTATTGATCAACTGTACCTTTTGGAGAAGATAAAGGAAGCTCAAAGAGATTATGTTGAAATTCAAAAGAAAGTGGAAGCTATAAGAAAAGGGAAATCCTCATACTTCAATGTTAATAAATAAGGAGTTGTGAGATTTGGTTCATGACTATGTGAACCATAAAATCATTAGTTAAATAAAGATATGTTGGATAATGCACATAGTTAGACTTTCTCCAGACATCCAGAAAGCACAAATTTTTATCAAGATCTTTGAGAGAACTATTTGTGGGACAATATGAAGAAAGATATTGCAGAATATATTTCAATATGTTTTGTATGTCAGTAAGTGAAGGTTGAAAGGAAAAAATCCAAGGGGATGATGCAACCATTACCCATACCCACATGGAAATAGGAAAACATCACCATAGAATTTTTCACTGGTATTCCAAATAAATCAAGTGGAAATAATGAAATATGATATGTGGTTGATATTAATACAAAAACTAATCACTTAATTATGATTTGAGAGGTCTTATCACTCGATAAAATTGTAAGGAACATTAGAGAAGTGGTGAGGCTGTATGGAACACCATTACCAATTGTATCCGATCAAGATCCAAGATTTACCACCATGTTCCGGAATTGTATCCAACATGATCAAAATATTGAGTTGAACTTCAGCATGAATTATCACCCTTAAAACAATGTCCAATCTGATCAAACTATCTAGACACTTGAGGAAATGTTGAGAGCATGCTTAATTGACATCAAAGGAGGATGGGAATAACATATTACCCTAGTTTATTTCTCATACAACAACAGTTTCCACTCAAGCATCCAAATGGATCCCTTTGAGTCCCTTTATGGGAAGAGTTGTAGAAAACCTGTATGTTGGGATGAATTTTAGGAACAAAAACTTCTTGGTCTAGAAATGGTCCAGGAAATGGTGGAAGAGGTTAGAACCATTAAGCAACACATCAAGGCTGCTCAGAGTTAAAAAAATTTCTATGTTGAAAATCATCAATGATATATAGAGTATGATGTTAGAGACATGGTATTAGTATAAATATCTCCATGTAAGAAATTCATGAGATTTGGGAATAAGGGAAATCTTAGTCCAAGATACATTGGTCCCTTTGAGATCCTTGATCGTATTGGAGAGGTGGCCTATCAACTAGAACTCCCACCTAACCTATCTCAAGTAAATGATGTATTCCATATATCTATTTTGAATAAGTACATACCTGACCCCTCACATGTACTCAATCTAGTTGTTGTACCAATGAAGAATGATTTTTACAATGAAGAAAATTTGGTAAAAATCATAGATCATAGAGAAAAAGTTCTAAGAAATAAGACAATTCACATGGTCAAAGCACTGTGGAGAAACCAAAAAATTGAACAAGAGATGTGGGAACTAGAGTAGGTGATGAAACAAGGTTACCCTAATCTGTTTTATTATGTGAAATGAAAATTTTCAAGGAAACATTTATAAAGGGGGGGGGGAGATTTTAACGACACAAATTTTTATACATAAAATTCCCCTTATGATTTAATTAAATGTTCTGTAATATATTATGGATAAAAAAAATATGAAATTATTTAGTTTAATTATATAATATAAAATTTAAAATACTATTAGTCATAATTACATTTAATAATATAGTTTTTGAACAATGATCATATGATTAGTATAGATATTGGGTTTTGATAAATCCAATTGACATAGACAAAGGAAGTGATGATGTCAACTAGTAGGATCATACCCTATGAAACCCGTTTATCATAGATTACAATGGATATAGAATCATGGGTATTTTACATTAATTAAGCCAAATATAAGATCCAAAAACTTAATCATGAGTGATACCATTTACAGGAGAAGTTTTAAGATCATCAAGATCACAACCCAAGCCATGTGCGTCGAACCACCCCAGAAAGTCTGACTATCGCACACCTTAACCTTAGGTATTTTTATGATGTAATAAAGGGATATGTATCAATAAAATAATAATAATAATATGTATATTATATATAATAATGAATATATTTTCATTTTATCATTGTAACTTTATAAATGATTTTGATTTTTTGAACAATAAAACAAAAACTGTGTTTTTAATCCAATATCAATTAAGATGTTTATTTTAACGAATTAATGGAATTAAAAAAAAACATTTTAATAAAATATTATTATTAAATAATTTTTATTAAATATAAATGATCAAATAATTTTATGAAGTCAAATTTAAATTTTATAAGGGTTTGAAAACTGTTATTGTCAAAAAAACCATCATTTTTTAATAAATATCAATTCTTATTTTAATTGTGAAAATTCAAAAATTAATAAAATTATTTAGATAAAATGAATATTATTTTGGGAATCAAAATTTTTAAATTATCCACTGGTGATTTTTTGTAATTTTTTTGAGATAGTCAAATATTTGGGTAAAAATTAAATACGGTATAAATATACAGTGTGTATTATGACATCATAATGAACCAAAATGATGTTATAAATACTATAAATAGTTCCACGACCAAATATATGTTTTCCCTTTAAAATAATATTATTTTTAGGTTATTTTTTTATTTTATAAATCCTTTATTAATACTCCAAACTTATAATATATTTTAATGTTTTGAAATCATTTCTTTAAGTACAAGAATCACTTCCACATCAGCATGGGTATTATTTTAATAAGTTCATATTTTTCCTTATAAAATAATGAAATCCCCTCCCATTTAGAGGAAAAAATGGTAAAAAACTTATTATGTTTTTTGATTTCAGTTATTTGGTTATATAGAGTTCAAAACATATGTTTGAGAAATGATAAAGAATTCCCCTCACTTTTCCTATATAAACCCACCCAATATCCCATTCCTTTTCACTCAAAATCCTTAGAGAATATCTTTAATCTACCCTCCTCTCTCTTGATTCCACCCAAGGATCCCCCAAGCTCTCAATAATCACCTCCCAAGAATTTGGAGTCACACTCTCAAAGTAAGGGGTTTTTTCTTTCTCCTCTTTATTCAATTATCTTCATTATCTTATTCCCATTTTATCCAATTTAGAATGTTAGGATATGATTTTCCATATCCGCCTTACTCCACCTATGATTCCTAAATGATTATATATCCCTTCCTCTCTCATTAATACCTTCCATTAACATTTATACATCCCTGTTATGCTGTTGAAATTTGACCGCAATTTTCCATGCCAAACATATGTGTCATGAATACACATACCCAATTCCTATAAAGGGTGTTAATATTTATAAACATATACTTATTTTATTGAGGACTTAAATTTATATATTCCACAATAATTTATCATGGAATAAAAAGTGATGAAAAATGATTCCATGTTTTATGATCTACATGGAACACTTAAGTATGATAATGAAATGAAAGTGATAGGTGCACCCAAAATTATATAGAAATACAATGATTATGGAAATGTTTTAGTCTCATGAGATGTCTTGAAAGGGATTAGGGAGTGAACCTAATCCATTGTAAGACGTTTTTAATCATGATTTATTAGTAGATAGCCTTGACCTATGTTTATGAAGTAGTGTTTTAAGTTTTTCCACATTTCCCATGCTACCTTTATATTATCATACTATATAATGCCTCATTGTTCATGTTTATGATTCTCACTCAGTTTATGACCCATTGATATTACTATTTTTCTAACATGTATAACTTTATTCATGGTATTTCATGTTTATTCCCTTAATGGGATTTATAGAACACCCCTTTCTTATGTATGTCCCCAGGTTATCCCATGCTGTTTTAAGTACAAAGGAATATTATGATCATATTAAATAAGTTTTCAATAAATTTGATGTATTCTCTATTTTAAGTTGTTATATAAAGTACTTAATTCCAAAAGACACTATAATTATTGATATTTTGGGTTTTATTAAGTGTAATATTATGTAATAAATTGTGAATTAATATTTAATAAATATAAGGGTTATCATAGTCACTCCTTGAATCTTGGTGAAATAATCAAGAGAAACTTACACTAATAACCTCACACCATCAAGTGGGATGGGATAAAACACTTTTTGATAGTGAATTAAATTAATGCATCAATATTTAATCTGTCTTCTCTGTTTTCCTACTTATTCATTAACAGAAAAATGGGTTTGATCAATTATGAACCAAGATGATGGATTTTTAATCTATTAAATTGATGAACCAAGACATTTTCAAACTTGAACATATCAATGGAAACTACTTCTCCTGGTGGCAGGATAAGATGATATTTTTTATTATGGTGTTGAATATTTTTCACATATTAGAACTGAACCTTCCCCCATTCCCAACTAGTTCAATCCAAATCTCGATGACACAAACATTGACACAACTCAAATCAATCACATCTGGGTGAGGAGGAAGAAATGTGTAGATGATTAGGTTTTGTATTAAGGAAATATTATAAACACACTATCAAATTATCTTTAGGACAATTTTCACCAAATGAATTCCACTAAAGAGATATGGGATGCACTCTAATTCAAGTATAAATCCATGGAAGATGGTACCAATAAATTTATTAGTGAAAATTATCTAAAACTAGATATGGTTTATAACAAGTTGGTGTTGGAGCAAGTTGATGAGATACAAGTTATTGGAAATAAAATTCTTTCCCTTAAGAATAATATACCTAAAAATCTCCAAGTTGCTGGAATTATTTCTAAATTTACACATATATGGAAATATTTTGGTAAATCAATCATTAAAAATAGTGAGGATATTTCCTTAGAATAATTGAAAAACATTTTTCATATTGAAGAAGAATCCATGTAGAGATACATGGGTATTGATTCACAATATGAAACCAATATTCATATCATGGAGGGAAAGAAAAAAATAAACTCTTATTTACATGTAAATAAGAAAAGTAAACAATTTAAGAAGAAATGAAATCCTTCTAGGAAGAAAGGATAATTCTTTGTTTTTTGGAAAATCGAGGCATTTTTCAAGGGAATGTCACAATAAAAACAAATATGATAAACCCACTATAAATATGATGACAAAAGGAAATCTAGTTGAAATGATATCCTAAGTCAATATGAATTTTCTGAATATGATATGGTCGATTGATTCTAGAGCAACAATTCATGTGTGTAAGGATTATTTGATGTTCAAAACCTTTAATGATATTACCATCACAAAGTAAGTACACCTTGTAAATAATTCATGCATCAATGTCACTAGAAAAGGAAGCATGGAACTATAATATACTTATAGGAAGAAATTTATTCTTCTAAATGTGTTATGTATACCCAAAATTCAAATTAATTTAATTTGTTTTGATCTTCTTTATAATAAGGTATTTTAGGTTCATTTAAATTTTACATGGTTATCTTCTCAAAGAGAGGCATGTTTGTGGGGAAGGGGTACTCAATTGATGTCCTACATCAACTATCCATTAATAATATGATTGAATCATATTCTTACATGATTGAGTCCTCTAATTTATGTAATTATCATTTATAACATGTTGATTATAACTTATTAAAAGTAATTAATAATTAAAAATTAATTAAACTTGTAAATAAATTTAATAAATGTGAAACATGTGTAGAATTTAAAATAGTGAAGAAAACTTTTCAATGTGTTGAATAAGATTAAAATACATTAGAATTAGTTGATTCTGATATTTTTGAAATAAATGGTTTATTATCTTATGGAGGAGAAAAGTATTTTATTACTTTTGTTGATGGATTTAGTAGATATTTACATATATATCTTCTTAGAATAAAGAAGAGAACCTTTGATATATTTAAAAAGTATAAAGCCAAAGTTTAAAACCAATTAAATAAAAATATTAAATTATTATTCTCAGATAGAGGCAGTGAATACTTTATTAATGAGTTTAATGAGTTATATGAAGAAAATTCTATAATTAGTCAAATTAATTATCCTCACATGCCTTATAACAATGGATTTGTTGAAATTAAAAATAGAAATTAAGTAGAAATAGTAATTTTCATGATTAATAAATATATGTTACAATTAAATTTATTGGGAAAAAATATATTGGCTACATGTCATATTAATAATAGAATTACCTTTAGAAAAACTAATTTATCCCCTTATAAAATTTGGAAAGGTAGAATACCTAATCTTTCATATTTTAAAGTGTGGGGGTGTTTATCATACTATAGAGTTACTGATCCTAAAAGAACTAAATTGGTCCTAGAGTAATTAATTTTTTTGGATACGAATATAATATAAAATTATATATAATTAAGGATCTTTGAGCTAATTTAATTTTTGAATCAAGGTATGTATATTTTTTTGAAAATATATTTTATAAAGATGTTGTGGAGGTTGTTATTGCTCAAACCCCTAACTCATGTACTTCAGCTAGTTCAAATACAATAGTAGAAAATAATGTTGATTCTATAGTTGAACATAAAAAAAATACAAGACTTAGGAATAAGAAACATATATATCTATATTTTATTTATCATGATTCCATAGTTTTCCATGATGAGGGAGAACAAAATAATCATGTTTTGAATAAGTATCCTATGGTATTAACTATATAATATGACTCAAAGAAATATAAAGAAGCTATGATTTCTAGAGATTTTTATTTTTGTAAAGAATAAATTAATGATGAAATAAATTCCTTTATGGAGAATAATAATTGGGTCATTAAATATTTACAAATAGGTTTAAAACCCATTGGTTTTAAATGGGGTTTTTGAAAGAATTATGATTTTAATAGTAACATCCATGATTTTAAAGTTATATTGGTTTCCAAATCTTTCAAAAAAAAAATAAGGGATTGATTATTTTGATACTTATTATCATGTAGATCAAATTACTTCAGCAATGAATTTATTTTATTTAGCTTAAATTAATCATTTTCAGGTCCATAAAATGGTTTTTAAAACCACCTTTTAAAATTGAGACTTAAACATAGAATAACCAGATGTTTTTTAAGGAAGTGAAAAGAAAGTATGTAAACCAATTAAAACTTTTTATGGAATTAACTAATATTTTAAGTAATAAAATTATTTTATATAATGGATTTACTCATAATAATGCAATTAAATGTGTATATTCTATGTCTAAAAAAGAATATGAAGTTATTTTGAGTTTATATCAGCATGATATGTAAATTTTTGGAACCAATATGATTGGTGTAAATAAGGAAAAGATTTTTTTATAATATATGCTTAAAATTAAGGATCTTGTTATAGTTGATACTATTCTTAGTATTAAAGTTAGAAAACATAGTTCGGGTTATTCTTTAAGCTAGTCTCATTATATTAGGAAAATGTTAAATAAATTGGATCATATTGGTTTAAATGCTGCTAATACTATATTTTATTCTAATGTTAAACTATTTATGAATATGGGTAGAGACATAATAAAACTTGAGTATGATAGTTCAGTTGGTTCATTTAGGTATGAAATGCATTGTAATAGACCTAATATTTATTTTTTGGATTTTAAAATGAGTATATATACAAGTAATCATATTGTGGATCATTGGAGATATATAATGATAATGTTTGGATACCTAAGAAAGACCAAAGATATAATTTTATACTACAATGATTATTTGACTGTATTATAAGGATACACTGAAGAGAGTTGTGTTACCAGTATTGGTGATAACCAATCTATTTATGGATGGTTATTTACTCTTGGATTTTGTTTTTATATTTGGTGAGTAATAACAAAAACATGTATTTCACATTCAACCATGGAGTCAATGTTCATCGCCTTAACGACATGTGAAAGGATGATGAATAGATTAGGAATCTATTGTTAGATATTAGATTATAGACTCATCTGATGCCTCATATATCTATCAGTTATGATTGTGAAACAACTTTATCAAGGTCATATAGTTTCATATACAATGGAAGGTCTAAGAATGTAATTTTGAGACACGATTATGTGTACCGATTTTTAAAAGATGGTACTATAAAAACTTCTTATGTGAGATCATGTAAAAACCTTATTTATATTTTAAAAAATATTTGACGAGAGATATCATTCATGAAACTAATAAAGAGATATAGTTAAAACCCATAGAATAAATAATTTTTTTAATGGTAACCCAACACTTTATTTTTGTGGATCCCATTCAAAGTGTTTTATGGGTAAAAAAATTCATGAATATGATTTTTGATATTTAAAATTATAGCCCTAACTAATTTGGAGGTTGAGTTATGAACTCTTAACAAAATATTAATATTCTATAAGTTATGTGTTTTAATAATGGAATAACATTGTAATATTTGGGTTATATGAACATAGAATTGGTGCCTCTTCTTATAGGAGTTAATGGGTTTACTCCTTAGATTATTCATAAAAAGGATATATGAATGTGGAAATAAAAGTTCTAAAAATGATATTTTGGATGGAAGTATAATTTTATGTATAAAATATCTAGTTTATCTTTAATTTTAATAAGTTTAAAACTTTTAAATATGATAATACTATGAGATATTTATATGAAATTAAGGTATAAATCTAGAGACACCTTTATTATGTATTATGATACACTTGTCATACAGAGAGTTAATTTTATAAATAAAATTTGGGGTTTTTTTGATTTTTATTCATAAAATAAATAAATAATTTTTGGTGGGACTTATTTGGTGGTGGTTATTGATGAGGTGGAAAAAACTTTGGGAATCCCAAAATGAAAAAGTGGTTATATTTCCCAAATCTCTTCAATTATACAATGGGATTTAGGAAATGTGGTTTTCATTAAAAAATATATGTTCCAAAATTATTTTAAAATTTCATTAAAAATATAATTGTATAGTAAAATATTTTTTATATATTATATATATATATAACAAACCAAATCCAAAAATAAATTAAAATAAAATAAAATAAAATAAAATATTTTATAAAAACGACTAACAATGTGATTAGTAGTAATAGATGGATTTTGAATTTTTGAAATCCAAATGGGTTCCCCCCACCATGAGTTGTCTCATTTAAATTGATCCAAGTTGTTTTTTGAATGAAATAGTGAGATCAAATCTGTTTGAATCACACCAATTTTGATCTATAAATAAAGGGATGAAGATTTCGGCTAAACAATTCTTTTTCAGTCCAAAAAATTCTCTTGATAATTTTTGCAACATTGATATTGTTGGGATGTCTGAAATTTGTGTTCAAAATTCCCTAAATCTTGTTAAAATCATAAAGTAAAAGTTCTAACAAGAACCCTAATCCAACAAGTGGGGGAGGATCAACCCCTTTTGAATAGTGAATTAAATTCATACATCAAGACTCAGTATATCTTCTTTGCCTACCTATTTATTCTTAAACATAAAGAAGTAACCAAGAACCTTGATTCCATATTGAGTAAGTGGAATAAATAAACAATTAAATTATAGATTATCATGAGTTTGAATATATATTTTAATATATTCTAAAAACCCAAGTTCATGAAGTTAAAAATCAAGTTGACATTGATATTTGTAGAAGCATGAATATACACAATCCTTTGTGTTCCTGAGGCATATGATCTGAAGATGACCAAAACATTAGAGTATTAATGTATAAATATAGATATCGGTGGTTGGATTTATCCCTATTCAAGTATAAATAATGAATATGGAGGAGGGGGGGGGGGCTCATTTATCCCTAGTACTGCAATTGAGAAGTTGAGAAATAATTTAAACAATGTGTTTGGAAGATTGTCTTAGTGGGGATTTAGAATTATCAAGTTACTGGTTGATGTTCCAAGAAGAATATGGTTATCATATAGGAATTTGATGAAGCGGGATATTGATCCTGAATTCCTCACGGTAGGATGTTCAATTACCAAGAGAGCTTCGAATAATTTTGATTTTGAGTTGAATTAAAGAATTTGTTAGCAATGATGTATTAGTTCAAAACTTCAAGCAAAGTATATAAAAACGGGGTTGAGAATAGTGTATAAAAGAAGAATATATCAATAATGATTTGGATATAATTGATTATGGAGGATATGGAATGATTAGTCAAGTGATAAAAATGAGTTAAAGATTTTGAAATCCTTAAACCAGGGAGCTCAGACCCAAACATCATGGAAGATATGAATGATTAAGGTTCACCTCAGTTAATAGATCATGTAATTATGGATTATATATGTGATTAGGGTGGGATGTTTTAGGTTTTTTTTAACTTTAAAATGGTTATTTGGAAAATTAAAAGCCAAAAATAATTTAACAAAGTTTTTGACAAATTAAATGTGTGAAAATTTTAGAATTTAAGATACTATGCATGTGGAATAATGTTTTAAAGGATTTTTTAGTGAAAGAATGAATAAAAAAATATTATCCCATTCTCATGAATAAAAATAGAATTTTTGAACTTATATTATGGAATTGGAGGGTTATTAATGATTTATTTAGCGAAAAAAGTATAGGATTCAAAAACTCATTTACAAGAATTCATTCTAATGCGAAGATGGATAATAGAGATAATAGAGCTTTGAAGTGAATAATATTATTTATCTTCTATTATTTACTTTGTTAAATATATTTTTAAAATTTATTTATTTAATATTATTACTATGATAAACATGTCTAACAAAATTCTTTAAGAGAAATTGTTAAAATGAATTAAATCCTTTTTCCTCCTTAGTTCAAATTTCATAGTAATTTTTCCCTACTGATCTAATTTTCTCTTCTTCATAATTTTTTTCTAAATTACCTCATGAACTTATGGGTGAAGGGTAGTGAATCTTTTTACCTTAGAGTCTCTATTAAATCACCTTTAATAAAATATACAGTTGAAACCTTTTCTATGAAGAATAATCAATATCTCGAGTCTTGATAAACATATCATTCTTAGGATATTTTAAGTGGGTTGGGTTGATCACCAATGATAGTAAGGTGCATAAAATCCCTTATTTTATATATTATTTCACCACCATATCAATCTTGTTACAAAATAAAAGTTCATTTTAAATTCAGTTCAACCACTTTTCCCAAAACTAATTCCCCGTTTAGCTTGCCACTTTACTTTGTTTTTTATCCATTTTCTTGAACTTCAATCACAATATCCCACCACCATTAAATTATAAATATCATATATTTATAAATTTAAATATTTTTTAGGTTTTCTATTTAGTTTTGTTTAAACTCAACTTTTCTTCTCTATGGTTCAGCCCTACTTTCTAGTGTCGATTGTTAGTAGGTATAATAAAAATATATATTTGATCACATAAATGAATTAATTGTAAATTTTTTTGAATCATTTATAGTGAATTTACATGTGACCAATGAAAAAATAATTAAAAAACAACATAAAAATAGGACATTAAATTAGGAAAATAATTACTCAAGAAAATGAAAAAATACTTGTGTTTCTTCTTTACTATGTGAAATTTTTTTAATATATTTGTACTTTAATTTTCATGCACACTATAGAATTTTATAAAATATATATTCAACCTCTAAAACCAAAATTAAAAAAACACATATCTTCCATAAAAATAAAAAATCAACTGAAATAGAGAATCTATAAATTCATAGATTTTAGAATTTAACAGAGAATAAAATTCCACCTCAACCTAGGAATCAAGTTTCTAAGATTACTAGTCCTGGGGAGTTAGAGTTTTGAACCATTTAAATTAATAATTTTTGTATAAGGATTACTCTTATGTCTTGGGATTATAAATTCAAACAATCCCACCTATAATTGTTACCCTATTTTATTGGATAACCCTATTAAGATTCTTTAGAGTTTATCAGAAATATTTATAGAATTGTTCAAAAATGACCCATACATGGTTTGAGTGAGGATGAATATAGGAAAAGGGAATTTTTATTTTTATTAAAGGGTAAGGAAACAATTTTGTTCTATAATTTATATGTATAAATATTTGACACATGGGAAGAAGTCTTTAATGATTTTTGTGACGAAGTTCTATTCTAGGAATGACACCATTTAAGTGAGGCACAAAATGAAAAGGTTTTTATTAGTTGAGAGGGAACACTTTCATGAAACATGAGATATATTTAAAGTGATTATTAGGTAGTTTTCTAATAACTAACTAGGACCACAAATCTTTATGGAAACATTATATATTGGCTTTATTACTTACCACTAAAACATATTTGATCAATAATTTAGTGGTGAATTATATGATATTGATACAGAATAATTAAAATAAATCTTTGATAAACTTGATATAAACCCCCAAAATAAAATTTATAGAAGGATAAACATCCATAGGAATGAGTCTCATCCTCAGGTTGTAGGAGTTTATAGTGAGGGATGGGATAGTTCACTTAGTAAGAAATTTAATCAATATAGAATGTCTCGTCATACTAATATCTACTAACTTAGTTTTGATCTACCCATTAAAAAAGATGAAAGATGTGAAATTTTAAACTTTAGAGCTATAAATCAGGTTAACAATGACCCATTTTACATTATCGTTAACCATGGTTATAGAAGTAATTTTAATTTTCTAGAGAGATTAAGGAGTTTTAAAACAACCATATACACCTAGGTATTCAAATCATCCTAGAAAGAAATTACAAAAAATAACTGGAAATTATAATTTTAAAATGGATTTGGATGGTTTGGTTAGGCATATCATCACTAACATAGATTCCCAATAATCTATAATTTATAATAAATAAATCCAAATGATATAAAAGGAAATATATCTAGGTGGAATAGAAAAGGGAAAGCCTCCAAGAACAACTAAAATGGACCCAAAAGAAAATTTAATAGTTGTTACTACTAGATGAGGCCTGTAAATAGAAGAAAATGATAGGATTCATCCTATAGAAGAAGATGTAGAAGATTTAACTAAATCTGAAAATCAAAATTTGGAAATATTTTAATCTAAAAAACTAGATAACATGGTAAAAACTAAAAAAATGATGAATATCTACTTAAAAAATATTAATAACAGAGAAAATTGAAATTGTGATTTATAAAGTAAGGTAATAAGAATGATAGTTTTGATGAGGAGAAAAAATAAACCTTTTTAAGACATTATTCTTCTTTAACAACATTCACTTAAAGGGATAAAAATTAAAATGATGAAACCAATTATCTGAAATTCCTTGAGATTTTTAGAACCATTAGAATCATCATGTTTCAGGACCCTAAAACACCCTCACAGGGGAGGGGTGAGTCTGGGTGCCAAATTCTTCTTTCAGTGAGACGGATCTTGTCCCCATATTGGGAGGAACTTGTTAATCCAACCTGATAGAATTGTACAAATAATAAAAACCCATATTCTGAAATATAAACACAACATTTTAGTTTCACTTGGTTCTCTACTAATGGATAATCCAAGGAGAATACACCGATAATGTATTGATCATGCAATAATATAATAATCTTCACTAGATAATTTAGATTACAATGGATCAGAAATGGTCACTCTATGATAGGATCATTTCCTTTACAATAATTTTTGGGATAACACACTACCTCCCTGGGATCACTTCAATCATACACCCCTTTCTCACTTCCTTGGGTGAAGTCTTACTCATTTTATCGACTTGAATGTCACCTCAATGGATTGGGAACATAATTATTTGTCCCTTATCAGCATGATAATCTTATTTCACCATAGACCTGAATTTATGCACTTGAATGAACTTTTCACTCAAACTATATGTTTACATAAGTACCTTTTGAGAAAATCCCTCCTTCATTAAACCTCCATTTTGTTTTAAATATGTTTCATATTTGACAAACCTAAATACTTTGATAAATATCCTAGCCTTCTCGAAGCTCCCAAACATTGCGAAACTTCAAACCTTTTCAATGTTCTAACTCTTCATAGAACTCCAAACTATCATAAAACTCTTAGTATTTGGAAAAATCCATTTTCTTTAATTAAAATTTTTCAATTACTTATTAATAATTCTTTTCATGAATCTTCTACTCACAAAGAGTTCCCGATTCATAAATAATTACCTTCTCCTAATACCTTAACAAAATTAGAGTAATTGATCCTTTTTTCAAATCCCATATATTCCTCAAAGGATGAAAAACCGCCTCTTTATAGACATCACCTATTCATGAAGATTCCAATATCACCATGTAATTTTCAAGAACCTCTTATTTCATGTTTACAAATGTCATTTTCTTCATGAAACATTAGTGAAATTATTCCATTCGTGAAGCTTCTTATAGTCATGTAGATTACTATATTTCTATCACTCCTTGGACATTATTCATGAAACCACTTTTGAAAACCATAAAAGCTTCATGACACATGATTCCTTCACAAATATCCACACCATTTTGAAACATAAATGTTCAGGAAATCCACACATTTTCCATATTTTAAAAAATTCAGTCCTAGAAATCCATCTTTCGTAAAGCTTAACCCTTCCTCTAGATTTTGAGATCCAAAAATCTGGAAAACAATAGAAATTGATGCCACCTTCAACACTAAAGAAACATAAACTATAATATCACTTATACTGAAAACTCTCTATTCAACATAGTGTAGGTTGATAATAAACATAGAATGAAATTTTTTTACAACTATAAAAAACATTAGTTCAAATAATTCCCCTTTGAGATTGTTATAAATTTACCTATAAATTTAATAAAACACCATCCATGATAAAAAACAGTAGAAGAATTAAATAACTCATCCATCACTCTAATTTTACATGATAAAAGCTTGGTTTAGAAAAAAAGAGTGGAAAAAAGAGGTTTTCATGCCTCGTTAGACAACAAACCATTCCACTTATCCTATAATTCATTTAATTTTATTATCCCAATTTGGTAATAAATCCAAAGAAACTATAATGGGATATTAGTACAAAAAAAACACCCCTAGATTATATCTCCCCTATAGGCCTACATAACATCAATAAATATATTAAAAAGGTTAACACAAATGGGGAGAGGGGATAAACTGTAACCCCCTCATGCAATGGGAGGTGGTTGAACACTAAGGTTAAGCCAATGTTTCTCAAACATCGATGCTACCAAAGGCTTAGTCAAAATATCATCCACTTGATAATTAGTTTCTAAAAGCCCCATTTTAATCACATGTTGTTTAAATTTTTCTTTAATGAAGTGAGATTTTATCACAATATGTTTGGTACGAGAGTGTTGAACCAAATTGTTTGTGAGCTAAATCACACTCCTTTTGTCACATAATATCACCATATGCTATTTCAATTCTTCACAAATATTAGTAAATTATTTCTTCACCCATAATAGAGGATTTAATGCATTTTTCATAGATATATACTCCTCTTAAGCAGTACTAAGGGAAGTGCTTTCTTGTTTCTTTCTGAACCTGCCTAAACATTTGTTTCCAATAAAGAATCCACATCCTCTTGTGTAATTTAGATCCAAATAATATCTATCCTAGTTAGAAACATAAAATTCTGATAATTTATTATCTCTTACTACTTCAGAATATAATTAAAATTTGAGAGTACTTTGAATATATCTCATGATTATTTTAACTTCTTAAAAATGATCTTCCTTCATATTACTTTAGAATTGAGCTACTTAACATGTTAAAAAATACTATATTTAGCCGTGTTGCAGTCAAGTATAATAATCTTCTAATGATCATAATGTAAAATGTGGGATCTATTGAGTTCTAATCCTTTTGATTTCTAAGTCATTTCCAACTTTAATCGGAGTCTACATTGTTTTGAAGTCATGCATGTTGAATTTCTTCAGAAGCTCTCTTACATACTTTTATTAATAAATGAAGATGTATTCCTAATTCTGAATCCCATACAAACCTAAAAACTATGTGAGTATACTAATGATGGATGTTTAAAATTTTAATTTCATGTGATTAGAAAATTATTCCATTTATCCATGCCTTCTTCCTCCAAATATAATACCACCAACACACAAAATAACCATAAATTGATCTCCCTATGAATTCTTCACATAGAGATTATGGTCAAAATATCATATTTTAAATTATACCTTCTTTATATAAGAATCCAGTATAGAATACCATGCTCATGGTGCCTGATTTAGACTACCAAGATCCTTCTCTAATCTAAAAACATTCGTTTCATCATTTCCAATCATAATTTCCATTAGTTGTTCAATTTATACTTATTCTTAAATAACTCATTTTATGAATTCTACTTTGACATCCATATAATTAAATGTGTACCCTCTTTGAATCTCCATGGCTAGGAAGAGTCTAATCAACTCTAAAAGTGATACATGTGAAAGCGTTTCTTCAACATAAATGCCTTAAATTTTTACATAGACTTTACACACTAGGAATTCCTTATTTTTTATCACATTTCAAAGTGCATAATTTTCTTAAGATTCACTTTGTTCTTATCACGTTACGATTTTTAGGTCTCTTAACAAGATACCAAGTCCAATTTTTGTCAATCTGATCCAGTTCTTCATTCATGGACTTAACCCATAATACATCCTTTGATCCTTCTTCAAAAGAGATTGTATTTACAATTGATAGAAGTATAGAATGTTATATATTCCTCATTCACCATATCTATGAATGTACATTTCAATCCCTAATGATGTTGGATTGATCAACCTATTCTCTTCTATTTCTTCTTTAAGGTTATGATAGAGTTTCTTCAATAATGGTTTTCTCTTTTGATTCTACTTATGAATCATCATAATTTTGAGAACCCTAAATGGTAGGCAAGCCTTCCACAATTTCTGTATTTGAATCTTTCCCTATTTCACTGTCTTCCTCTTCTTCAATCATATCATCATATGATCTCCTCGAGTTATTAATAGTTTTATCCTCAATGATATTGAAATAATTTATTTCCAAAATATTTACAAGATGATTGTTATATAATTTGTATGCTTTACTCTTCATTGAGTATCCAAGGAACATTCACTCATCTACAAAATCAATATACTTTCCTTTACTTTCATATTTGTTTCTAATGTAACATTTACTTCAAAAAACAAGAAAAATACTTTATTGAGAGATTTCTTCCATTCCATATCTCATATGGTTTCATGTCCTCATCTATAAATAACCCTATTATATTTTTAGTGTACATCAAAACTTTAAAATCCTATTTCCAATAATGAAAATAAACAAAACTATCAATCAATATAGTTTTGGATATATTATTCACCAATCAGTTTCTACATTCAAAGGCCCCATTTTTTGAGGTGTTCTCACTAAAGACACCTCATGATTGATCCCATGTTTTTAGATTAATTTTTATATTCAATGGATGGGAATTCTATTCCACTGTTAGATTATAATATATTGATTATGTGACCATTTTTATTCTCAAATATTCAGATATATATCTTCATGTAGTCAATAAATTCCCGTTTGCATTGTATAAAAATCACACATTCCATTCTATTACAATAATAAATAAAAATAATGAAGCACCTATCTCCTTATGAGATAAACACATTTATTTGACCACACACATCTGTATAGACAATATAGAGTAGATTTTATGCCCTTTTATTCCTTGGATGATACGAATTATGGACCATCTTCCCCATCATGATAGAATAACATGTCTTTTATGGATCATGCTTTAGATTGGGAATATCAAAAAATTAAATTTAGCTAGGATAATTTTTCCATGATCTATTGATTAATGTGACCCAATATACAATACGACAAGTTTTTTTTGTCATCAATTATTAAGAAATAAGTGTTTTCTTTACTGACTACCTGATATTAATTACCATTTTTCTAAAGCCTTCCATGAGATAATTACCTTTCTTCCCTGTAATGGTACAAACCTTTTGATTAAATGTCACAACCAGTATTGATTCATAGTGTTGTCTCACACTCAGAGAATTGTGATGCAAACTATCCATAAAGAGTACTTATATTTTCATTATCTCATTATTTTATAATTTTTTATTTCCACTACCTTTGATATTTAATGCGCCATCATTGTTGAATCTCATTGTTCCATCAACCCATTTCTTAAAATTTTTCAACTAATTTTCATTTCCTAAAATGTGTAATAAGAATCTGCTGTTAGGAATCCAGGTTCTAATTTTCATTGTATATTTAAGAGTGATTTATTATAGGTTGGATTTCTCAATATTATTCTTTTCCTTACATGAGATACTTGATTGAGAGGAGGATAAATATGTTCTATCCAATATCTTTTCAACATACATGGATAAATCATACTCATATTCTTTTTCTAGTGGAAAATACCTATTTTTAAGGGTAATTATGCTTGGTTGACCAATATTGACTTGTCTCAGAGTTTTGTAGTTATTTACACCACTTTTTCTATACTTGTAATGAATAAGCTTATGCCCAAAGATTGAATAGTAAAAAAATATCCATAGAAATTATTTCTTCTATATGATGAATGATATAGTCTAATTCTCATTTTTTGACTTCCAGAGGCTTCCCCATCCAAATATATCCTCACCTCTTCATAGTAAGACATAGTATGGCATAGAAATCCACAAAATTGACATTTCATAAGAGGAAAAATCTTCTCACTTCCAGTCCTCCACATGTACCCTTATTTTGTATATATTTTTTACTGATGATCCTATCTAGATAATTGAGGATTGTTTTCATCTCTCTTCTTTGTTTGGTTTGAAGATTTATCTATTAGTATATCATGTGTCTTTATGATATGTATAACTTTATGCTTCTATTTTCATTGGTTCATCCTATTTCCATACTTTTATATTTCCATATAAAATCTAATTCCAATTTTTACCATCAATTTGGATATTTTATCATTCATGGACTTCATTCATATTTCAAAACCATGTTTAACTCTTTCCAAAAGATATTTATCTAAAAACCTTCCAAACTGTAATTTCTTCTTCTTTTACCTTGATTTTCATTTAGTTTCTAGATTAATTCTTAAATAAATGGATTCTTATTCAAGGACCTAAACTATCATATCCTTTTACTCCATTATTTATGTAATATCATTGACAAATTTTTATTGCTCTTAAATCTTGAGTTTAAACTCCAAAACCAATTATAATCTTTCAAGAGTTTCCAAATGTTATTCTACATCTTCTTATAGTCAATCAATCACAACTTCAAGCTTATACACATAATTTTAAGAATCTTTCAAAATGGATACCATATTTCTATTTTTCTTTCTTTAAATTTAAATATCATCAAGAACACCCTAAAGTTACACCTTGAGATATAAAACACCAATTGATTGATTATATTCATCTCTAATAGGTTCTACCTTTTCAACTATAGGTATCATGGACTCTTCAATATCAGATTTAATCTCCGATTCTACATCCTGCAAAAAATTATTATTATCGTGTTCCAATTTTCCGATGGAGCTCTTTCTATATAATTTATTTCTTAATTTGAAGTCTCCCTTTTACGGGAACCTCCCATGAGGCATCTACATGATTTCGTCTTAACATTAAACATCATCTAGTCTCCATGAGAACCGAGTGGTAATGTGACCCACTTTACCACATTGAAAACAAGCTAATATAAGATTAAATTTAAATCTCCCTTTTCCTATATTGTTTTTTTGGAAGAAATATTAATATGTTAATTATCAAAATTATCTCTATGATCACTAACTTTGGGATTGTCATGTTTTTCCCTGACTTTGAATTCCATTTCCTTACTCATATTATTGTATCTTCTTATTGGACTCTCATTTCATATTCCACCAAAATTATTAGAAGACCATTAAAAGAATGATTATACTGATCTATTTTCTTAGGGATATCAGTTTTGGATTGTAAATTGGTATGATACTTCTAAGGATTTTCATTATAATTTAAATATCCTTAATTTCTTTCAGAAGTCCTCAAATAGCTCCAACAATAGTAGTAATTCGATTAAAGAAACTATTTACATTTTAATCTACATTCATTTTCATACCATCAAACTGATTGTGAAAAAATTGAAGTTTGGACTCCTTCATGTTATTATCGCATTCATACAAATTTCCCATTTTCTTTATCATGGATTCAGTTGTAATTTAAATCATAACCTTCAAATAGATTTGGTTAGAGAGTGTTATAGTAAGATAATTTTGATCATTGGCATCTGCGTCAATCATTTTTCTATCTATTTATGTTATAGAAAGATATGTCCCATTATTGACCTGAATCACTTTAACTATGGCATAGAGAAATCGCATCCCAAGATATCATAGATTAAATATCCTTATATTTTTTCAAATATGGATGTTTCTTCCATAAAAAGGGAACTCACCAAACACTCACTAAATTATCCATGAAAACAACAATAGAGGACACATATAACACCTATAACATGTATTCCATGATACAAATTATAGAACCCTAGAACCCCCTAAGAGGGGAGGGATGAATAAAGGTGTCAACTTTTTCTTTCAATGAGATGGATCTTGTCCCCACATTGGTAGGAACTTATTAAACATATCTGATGGAATTGAAAAAATTATAAACATCCATGTGATAAAATAGAAATATGACACATTAATTTAACTTAGTACACCACAAAGAGATAGTGAAAGGAGAATACAACAATAGTGTATTGGTTATAATAGAATCCACTAAGAATTGATAGATATCATGTATTACAAAAGATCTGACATGATCACTCTGTGCTAGGCTCACTACCTTTATAAGAATTTTAGGGATAACACACTTTCTCTCTCAAATAACTTCCTTTAACTCCCCCTTACTCACTGCTTTGGGTGAAGTCTTAATTATTTTATCAAGTATAAGGTCACATCAATGGATTAGTAACATAAATCTTTTCCTATGATTATCCTGAGACTCTTCTTGCACCACAGTCCTGAATTGATGCAATTTGAAGCACTGTTCACTCAAACCTGATGTTTAAAACCATATGTTCACATAAGTAACTTTCACGAATATCTATCCTTCAAAAACAAACTTTTTTAAAATATGTTTCAATTTTCATGAACCTATATACTTTCTTAAATCTCCCAGACTTCACAAATCTACCATCCTTCACAGAACTCCAAACTATTACGAAACTATCCATATTCATGAAACTCATTTTCTAAAATACCTAAGTGTCAATTAGTTCTTAGACATTATTTTTGTGATTATAATGCATGTGAATAATTACCTTCTCATAATAACTTCATGAAATTAGTCTGATTGAACCATTTTTTTCAAATTCTCTCTGTGACTCAAAGGTAGGTTGATCACCTATTTATAGACATCACCTCTTCACAAAGCATCCAAGCTCACCACAACCTTTTCATTAACATATTCATCCATGTTTGTGAAGATCCATTTATTTATAAAATGTTATTGAAATTATTACATTTATGAATATTCTCATAGTTTTTTTATATTACCTTATTTAAATTGTGTCGCATTCATTCTTCACAAAACCTCTTCTGCAAATCTTCAAAGCTTCATGACTTCAGATTACTTTGCGAAGCTCCAAATCTACATGAAACATCAATATTCAAAAAATCCATGCCTTTTCCATATTAAAAAATAGTCAGTTCTAGAAATCCATATTTCATGAATCTCACCCCTTCCCCAAGATTTTTAGAAAAAGAAATTTGGAAAAGACTGGGAATTGACGCAACATTCAACACTAAATCCACCTACACCGTAAGATCACTTGTATTAAAAACTCCATATTCAACCACCTGTAGATTTCCAACAAACAAAAAATAAAATCTATTTTTACCTATGAGAAAAATTGGTTCTAAAAAATTACCTTTTTAAAATCCTTAACCAAAATATCTTCCTATGATAAATTTATCAAGATTTTTTTAGCTAATAAATCGGGCTTGGAAGATTTTTCCATTATAAATCTAACTAAGGTTTTTAGTGTTTTTATTCAAAATAATTTACCAACTAAATTGAAAGACCCTATAAAATTTTTCATTTCATGTATAATTGGATAAAGTTAGGATCTAAATTTCTTTTGAGACTTAGGAGCTATTATTATCCTTATGAATTTCTTTTTATTTAAGAAGTTTGGTCTAGGGGGATGAAATCAACCACTATTTTTATTCAGTTTGATGATAGATAAATTAATAATTCATATAAAAAGATATATGAACATTTAATTAATATAAAGAATCTTAAATTACCCATTTATTTACTTATTTTAGACATGGAGTGTGATAGTAAGGTACTTATCATTTTAGACTGTCTTTTATTAGCTATTGGTGGGGTTTTTTTGATGTTTCAAAGGAAAACAGACCCTCCAAGTTGGTGATGATAAAAATAAGTTTCATGTTTTTTAATAAGTCCACACTTGAGGAGACTTTTAGACCAATAAATATTACTAAATAAGCCTTTATAGTTGAGTTAAATATGTATTTTCATGACCCTTTGAGGGAATAATTTGTGATCCAGTGCATGAAAATTTCAGAGTTAATTATGTTGAATCTAAATCCATACATGAACTTTTAATGATAGGTAGGATTGAGAGGGTAATTAAGAAAATCATTGTTAAGAACCATGAAATGGTTAAACATGAAAAAATATAATATTTAGATGTATCAATAAAATTGTTGGAAAAAACTCACAATCATCAATTTGTGAGGAATGTCCTTCCCTAAAGTCTAACATAGAGTTAGATTCACAAATATTTCATCTTGAGTTATGTGAGACAGATTATATATGGCCCTTATTTGATATTGAGTGTTTTAAAGTCACTAAATCATAGAATAATACTATTTTAAATCCTATTGTTGAAAAAAAAAAATATTCAATATAAATAGGTTTCTTTATTAATAACTTCTTACTTTCTATGATTGATGATTTGTATCATGTTTTCTAACATGTATTTGAAATGGTTACTTCATTTTCATCATATATAGACTCTGAAAAATACTTGATGAGTATATAATTTGATATATTTTTATGGATTCTTATATATAGATAAATTTATATGATTCTTTGTCTTTAATTCATGAAAATTGTGATAAGATTCCATATGGTTTTATAAATTTTTTGTTTTTTTGTAAATATTTAAGAGTTGGGGAAGTTTTAAGGGAGTTTTTGATCATTTAATATATTTTACAAGTCTGTTCCAACTTTATCGAGAGTAGAATATGATATTTTGAGAGGTATAATAGAGAAGGATAACATATTAGGTATTCTTTTTTTGGGAGATTTTTGGAATATTTTTCCTCTTTTTGGAGTTGGAGAACACTTGGGGATTAATAATATTGATTGTTTAGTCATGAATAAGGGTTTAACCAATGAGAAAATACCCTTTATCAGTGATTATAGTTAGATTTAAAATGAAAATGAAAATTTAAGACTTTAAAAATATCGTTGTATGGGAGGAAACCAATTGTTTTTCAAAAAAATATTTTTTCTTTATTTTTAAATAAAAACATGTCACTCTATTCCTATACAACCCCTTTATTTTCCAAAACGAAGTTCACTACACACACTCTTACGATTAATTGGTCCTTTCTTTTTAATTGCTAAATATTAGTTTTAATGTTGATTTTTTTTACTCTTACATGAACTTTAATAAGGATTATAAGTGGCGCTTAAAGTATTTTTAAAAGATATATCAAGTGGTTTTGCACATGAAAAATACCTACAATTAGAGGAGTGTTCATTTTAATATATTTTATTTTTCAATGAAATTTAAATGGTTTGAAACTATTGTATAATCCCTTGAAGTTTTGGATTTTATTTGAATCTTAGTTTAAGATATACTCATGGGTAAAAATTAAGTTTGTGTGGGCGGGTATTTCTTCTTTATTTTAAACTGAATTGATTTTTTTTATATTAAAACTGAAGGGGTTTTAAACTTTTTTAAATATATGTTATTGAATATATTTTTGAATTGTTTTTTTAATATTTCATTAATACCTTAAATGTTATTTTAATTTTAAGATATGTTTAAATTTTCCATTATTGTTGGTTATTTTTTTAAACATGCTACTATTTTAACCTATTTTGAAATATTTTTTTGTTCTTTCCATAAGGTAAAATCATGTGAATTTTCATGTTTATTTTTAATTATTCTAAAATATTGGAAGAAATATTATTTTGAGTTCATTATGACCCTTTCACATGATTTATCACTGTTGAATTGAAAAATATTTTTGAACCAATTTTTTTAATTGTTTCTTCTACTTGTGGGAATCAAAATAACCCCTAATTTTTTTGCTTAAAATTTGAATGTTTTAATGTTTAATTGTTTTTATTAAATGGTTAAATTTTTTTAAGATGTTTGATAATTTTTTTCTAAACAGGGTTAATATTTTTATTTCTCCATTGATTTAATTGGGTTTATCATTTACATTTCTCACTTAAAAATCCTTTATTTTAGTCAAACTTGGGAAGTCATATTTATTAACATAATTGATTATAATTTTATTTATTTGATTTTAAACTCATAAGTTTTTAATTTTAATGGGATTTTGAAAGAAATCTTAATCATTTTGAGTGTTTTATTTGTTAAATAATAACATGTGGTTGATATTCGGATCAAAATATGGTACTCATCTAGGGATTTGATGAAGAAAGAGAACAATTCCATTGTTGTTGAGTGAGAATAGTAGATTACCAAAGGATATTTGAAGAATTTTTGTTTTGATCAATATTGAATAAATTTTAAGTTACAATATTCAGTTTTGGAAAATCAAGTGATGTAGAAGGTTATGGGGGTGGAGGTGGGAGGGTAGGGTGGGTGGCTTGTTTCTCTCCAATGCTATGGTCAGAAAGTAAAAGAGGAATGTATAAAAGGTGTTGAATGGATTTTATTAATGGGGTTTCTTGAGTTTCTGGTTGATATTCCAAGGAGGATCTGGTAATTATCTAAGAATTTAATAAATCATGAGCTCAATATATTTGTCATTTAGTGATAATGGTTGATTACCAAAAGAGATTTGAAGAATTTTGGTTTTGATAAATATTGACTAACTTTTTAGTTAGAACGTTTGGGTTTGGAAAACCAAGTGATATATAAGGAAGTGGGGTTAAGGAGAGTATATCCATGCAGAAGAATCTTGTTCAGGCATAGGGAATCATTGATCTTAGAGGATGGAGAAAGCTTAGTCATGAAATCAAAATGACTCAAATCTTGTGAATTCCTCAAGCCATTTTGGACCCAATTATTGAGGAATATCTGAATGATGAAGGTTTACTTGAGTTAATGGAAGTCGTAATTATGTATTAAAGTTATTCCTAATATGGGAAGTTCGAGGTCATCAAAACATGATGAAGGTGTGCATAGAAAGTTCTATACAGACAAAATTAAAAATAATTTACTCAAAAATTATGAGACTACGCAAGTGGTAGAATTTTAATGAGGAATTTATATATTATTACTTGGGAAGTAATAGAATAAGAAAACAAATTTTATTCCAGTCATGTGTTGAATAATTAACTCGATGAACATAGATTAGGGAATTTTTGGCTAATTAAAGAAGTTTCATTTTAGAGAATAACATAGATTCATACATTCATTCTCAAATATTCATACTGATATGGAGATGGGAAAGAGAGAGAATAAATCTTGATGGAGAAGGTTATTATTTTTCTTCCATTATTTCCTTTGTTCTATCTAGTTTGAGATGAATTTATTGAATATCTTTACTACTATGAACATTTTTATGTAGATTCTTTAGGGGAATTGGTTGAAATGAATTAAATTATTTTTTCCTGCTTTGTTTGGATTTCATATTGATTTTTTCACTAGTTCAATCATTTTCTATTCTTCATAATCATTTTTTCTACATTACCTCATGGTCTGGAAGGTGAAGGGTAGTGAATGTTTAGTCATTAGATTCTATCAAAATATCTTCTAGAAAATTTAGATATTAAACTTTTTTATGAATAATGATCCATATCTTTAGTCTCTATCGATATATCATTATCAGGATAGTTAACATGGTCTAGGTATATCACCAATGATTTCTAGGTGACTCAACTACCTTCTTTTACACCTTATTTTCTACTATGTTAATCATGTTATAAAATAATTTTTTATTTTTAATTCAGTTCATCCAATTTTCCTTAATGCAATCCCATGATAACCTTCCAGTTTTATTTTGTTTTTTATTTGTTCTTGTTCTTCACTCTCACCATCACATCACCATTCACTTCTCAACATCATATATTTCTAACTGTTTTAGTTATTATCTATTTGTTTTTTTGTTTAGTTTGAACTTGATTTTCCTTATCTATGGTTTTTCCCTCCTTACCACAGTGCTAATAGTTAGTTGGTATAATAAACAAATAAATTTTAGCGCATACACAACCACAACATCAAATCATTATACTATGAATGGAAAATTAGGGGTTGACCCACTGTTCCCTAGATCATACACTCTAACAATGTATGCTGTATTTAGGGGTAGTTAAATTATTTTGGTTTGGTTCATGGTATAAAAACCTTTCGAAAAACCACACTTATTATAAATTTTCTATTATGATAATAAAGAAAATCATAAAACTATGTCATAGTCAATCGAAAAGTTAAATATCCTAATATAATCTGAAAATGATATTTAATTTCAATAAACTATACCTATTCGTTGGGTTATGTGTTTAGGATTTATAAGATACAAAATCAAAGAAATTGAATAAACTAAACACATAGTTATGAGAAATTTCATATTATATGTTTTTTTGTGGTCAAAATAGACACATATGAATGTCATGACTACCCACACTAGGAACCCATCCAAGGCCTACATCAGAGATGAGAGTGACTTCTGAGGCCCGCCTCTAATAAACCCTAGGTTTGTGACTAGCATCGAGGGTATATAACATGAAAATAAAAGGCATTACCCTAATATATCTCAATAACATGACAAAAAATCAACCAATGATCACCATAATATAAGATAAAATAAATTCCACAATAATCCATAATTTATAATATGTTAGACAAATATAAGTCTCACAATAAAATACCAAGTAAAAATATGATGTAGAAACTTCACAACCAATCCCAAGATCTAAGGTAGTAATGTCCAACTCAGTAACCAAAATAATCCCAGAAATCTAAAAAACGTTTATATACATAAGGGTGAGAATAAAAATGTATAATCAATAAGATCATACTCGTGACCTCTCATGAATATTTGGAACAAGTATACTAATGCTTCAATGAAAAAATAACATAACCAATAAGTACATATCTTGTCATCTGTCACAAAAAATCACCAAGGCTAATTCACCAAGTAACACATCCAAGTATAACAAGGTAATATAAATCATATAAAAAAAGGGTACCACATAAAAGAATCCCCACTAGTTTATTATTATCACACCCCAATGTCAAATATCCTATTCCATCAACCCATTCTATAGCCATATCCTATAATACTATACCAATCCTGTCACATCTGATGTGGTTCAGACCACAACACTACCAATTGAAACATCTAACAGTGTCTAGAATTTTGTGTTCACATTATTCCATCAATACCATAACTACAACTAAAACCACATACAATATATCCACATCTACACCACACATGACATCCTCATCACAAATCCATCTCAATACGGTATCACGAACATAAAGGATATTAACCTAATTCCCTCCTCCTTCTACCCACAACCCACATAATGCATCATCACCACATCCACATAACTATCCCACTTCACCAAAATTGGATGGGAAATAATTGAAGATGGAGGAGTCAACTATCCATTCCTTTTCCAACCCATGTGCTTGGTTAAAAATCCCAGAACCCAAATAATTGGTTCATCAATAAGGATATATGACTTAGGTGTGATACATATGAAATCACAAGAAAATATATGTATAATATTCCACACAAAATACTAACATAGAAGGTTAATTCTAAATTAGTCCTATAAAAACCCAAAAACATTATTATATCACCATAAACTTCAACTATCATCCATTACCAATTTTAATTCATCAACTAGCCAATTTTTCCACAAAAAATATCTATGAAAATAATTAAGCTATTCTTCTTTAATTCAAGTAATGGGACAAGTCCATATTCACTATTATTAATCATATTACATTTCATATTTAATTAAAAATCATTTAATCCATTGACCACATTTATTTCAATGATTTCTCATTATATCATGCATTATTATTACATTTATAAACATATTTTAATTCAATTCATTCCATACTTATTCCCACGTTCATCATTATAAGTTATATTCCACTATTATCAAGAAACTACAAAACAATCCCAAATAAACCCTCCATTCCTATCATTCCACAACAACCTTTTTTTCCCTCCCAAAAACTATAGAAAATTACCCACAACCCTATTGAAAAATACATGCCCATAGCCCAACCACCACATATTAGAATCCATCACTACCCCTGCCAACCAAATGAAACACCACTTTACAAACTATCCCACAATAAAACAATCCATAGAAAATTCTCAAAAAAATCTGCACAATCACAAAAAACATATACAAAACTATCTTAGTAACCATTACCATAATCACTTTTTCATTTTCAAGTAACATCATGCTAACAGAATATTTAATTAAACCTATTTAGTTACTTCTTTACGTGTTTATCCTTTTATAAAAGGTGATTAAAATAGATCATTCAATTAATCATCACAAAATAATCAGCGACAACACTTATTTTTATCAAAAACAAAAAAAAAAGGAATCAAGCACATGAGAAATATCATATAAATGAGTAAAAAAAAGAAAAACACCACTTCATATCAATTTATTTATGTTTAATTCATTATCTTCATTAGTAAAATCCATACCACCTAATAAAATGAAGAAAAGGCATGATAGTTTCACATTATATATAAAATAAATGAGAGTTGTTGAATACCCTAACTCAACCTGTTCTTCACAAGATGTTAGAAAAAACTAGCTAAGGGAAGGGTGAACACTAGGTTAGAATTACAAATGAGAATAATCAATAATCTATTCCATAACAATACCCATCAAAATCGTGACACAAAACTATCAAAACCATCCTCCAAAATAATTACCATATCCTTCCAAGATGAGGAGAAAAGAGAAAACCATGAAGAAAAGATATATAAATCAAATATATCAAAAAAAATAATTCTATTATAGATGAGGATCAAATCCATGAAAAAGGCCTTTTAAAGATCTCCAAAAAATAAAATGGGATCACCCAATAGTTGATGGAAACAACGGTGAAAAATGATATTTGGAGTGGATTCAAAATTTATACAGGTTTTAAAAAAATATAATACTATGGAGAAAAGGTGATGGACACATCAAAGTGGTATTATGTTGAACAAATCCTGAAAATCATGTTGTGGTCAATGCACTGATTTGATAAAATAGGTGAGGAACCACGACACATGGATCATCTTGATGGAATAACCCACAAACCCTAAAACCAAACCCTGATGTAGGAATAGGGTCACAAAAAATAGTATAACCCCAAATATAAATCCCCCCAAGATTTACAATACAATGTACACAACCACTCTATGGGATCTTACAAGGAAAATCAACAAATTCCCCAAGAAAAAGATCATTCCATATCCAAATGACCATACTGAAACTATGCCTAAAATTTTTGGACCACCAAAATTGGCTACCTAAGGCCCTGTATCTCAACCATCTTCACCATCCATAACTAGACATTCCAACTGACCTCTGTTGGTGCATCACATCCATTCACACCACAAAACCAACTCCTAGCTAAAATTTCAACTAAAAAAACAATCTTCTTACTCCAAACTCCTCCCAACACCTCCAACACTCAAAAATCACAAAGGGATAGGTTATAAATATTTTCTACATTAGATTATATACCACTCAAACAATTCTCATCACTGAGAATAAAAAATGAACTTTAGAGGAAGTAAAATAGAAAACACTATCAACCAACCACCCCCAGAAGATACTTCTCAAATAAAATAATGCAAACACCAATCATAAATAAACTCAAAGATTAACAACTCGTCAAAATAGGCATATCATCCATATCATACAATTCAATACAAATCTAACATCCCATCCAACAAGAAAAATAGAGTTCAAAATATCTTGGGATATTTGGTGTGCATATGTGACTCACTTTCCCATGTAATATTATCTAAACCTCCATGACTCCAAAAAATTGAACTAAGGGAATAACACGCCCACACAACACCTTATACCGGTGATCCTAAATATTGGCCATCCACTCCATGAACATATCATCATCCTAGACATATAACCTTTCCCAATTAGTGACAAGAGAGTTATCATAAAGATATCGATGAAGCTACAACACAATAAATACTTCATGAACCAAGTACAACTACGAGGGGGTGAAAATCAATATTCCACCTCAAAAATATGGATCAACACCTTAAGGACCAATAAAATTTGGAGAGATCTTACTCCCTCAAAAAAACTCCACTACCCACAATGAAGGGAAACCTTCAAAAAAATATATTCTCTAACATAAAAATATAGAAGTATTTTCCCCCTATTTGTATAACATTTATGACGGTATTTTACCACCTTCATCTATTATTAAATAATATGGACTTTTTTGGACATACTCTACACCACATTTGGTCCAAGGACTACAAACTCTCTAATCATGGTCCAACATAATAGGTATCAACAAATTTTTCTATACAATGTCTCAAACAAGGACATTCCAATGCAAGAGTGGAAGTTATTATTATAAAAAAACTCAACTAAGGGAACGTTCCTCACCCAAGATCCACAAAAGTATAATACAAATTCCCATGAAATATCCTCCAACATAGAAATTATCTTCTCTCTCCACCCATCCATAAGAGAATAGAAATATATATCGAGAATAATTTGTGAACCAAATTAATGTTGGATACCTCACAAAAACTAAAAGGCAAAATGAGGATACAAATCAAAGATGATGGTCTTTAGTACCCTGTCAAGCCGTAACACCTAATCTAGATACTTCTTCACAAAAGCTTCCACAACACTCCACTCCCTAATAACAAGAAGTGATCTAACTTTGTTAAATAATCCATGATCATCCAAATATAATTACATAATCTCATATCTCATGGTAATCATGTTACAAAATCTATCTATATTTCCTCCCATTTCTATTTAGGAAAATCCAATGGTTGTAAAAACTACATGAAATACAATGATTTACTTTCATCAATTGGAATACTTGACATAATTATTTGTACTTCTCTACTAACCACTAAATGTTGAACAAAAAATATTTACCCCTAAAATCATGGTCCATCATGTATACATAGGATTAACTACCACTTATGAGCTAGGGAACTAATAAATAACCTACCAACACATTGGATATGGAACATATAACATCCCTCGAATGATAATATGGTGTTATCCATCCTCTGACCATACCTCCATAGTATCATCATAGATAACAAACTCTCATATCATCTTTACCTTTGACTCTTCCCATTGAGAATCCTCCACCCACTGTATCAAGGATAATTTCACTATCATATGGAACAAGAAACCTCTCTCAATAACCTCACCTACACCATCATGAATCATTGAGATCTCATACACCCCTCCCTAAGCATGTACTAACTTCTAAAAAAACATCTTCCTATGAATTTCTACTCGGCACATCAGTAACTACATTCACTTTACTGGGGGTTTAGGAGACCTAAAATTCATAATCTTGAAGAAAATATATCCATCAAAATAGTCACAAATATATATCCCAATGAGATAAAATCTACCTCAAAATATTGTGGTCTATGAAGGCCACAATGTACTCACTAATGAGGTAATGTCACCACAACTTCAAAGAAAAAACTACCACTTCAATCTCAAGATTGTGGGTGTAATAGTAATTATCATAAGTGTGTAAATTCCTAGAACCATATGATATCATGGATCTATACTCTATTAAGAAAAAACATAAATCAATACAAGAAGAATCACAAAACACCTCAAGCATTACCCCTCCTCTAGTAGCTAATGAATAGAAGCACCAATCAACTCTCCTTTAGGTGTTCAAAATATTTATGATACCAATTAGTACATATAAAGGATTGGTGATTTATGGTCAATAGTGTCAATAAGTCCATGGACTGATATTATTTGGTCCCACACCATTGATAATTTACAATGACACCAAGGAAATTATGGACTTCCATAACATTTTTAGGGTATTACCAAGAAGAAACTACCACAATATTTGATGGATCCAATGCCTCTCCCTACATAGAGACCACATGTTTAATAAAGTGTACCTCCTGCATCTAAAAATCAAAATTTGATACCTTCCCATAAATTTGATTTTATGAAAGAACTTGAAATACATCCCTAATTTTATCAGTATGCTACTACTTTAACATCATGTATATGTGATTTTTATTAATGAAAAAACTATAAATTGATCTAGAAACTTCTGGAACCTAGAGTTCATGAGTCCCATGAAACAATCACAAGAATTCATGACACCAAACAACACGAACATGAATTAAATATTCTTATATCAACACCATAAAGTGGTCTTCAGGATATCCTCCTCACCCAAACTCATTTGGTGGTATCCTTATCACATATCAATCTTTGAGAATAAATTGGATGCCTTTAAATTGTCAAATAAATCATCAATCCTTAGACAAGGGTAATGGTTCTTGAATGTCACCTTATTTATCCACGTGTAATAAATAAAAAACCCCGCACATCTATTTTATTTTTTAGATAACAACATTAGTGAACCCAATAGTATTACACTTGTTTATATAAAAATCTTCTATATTAAATCATAAATCTAAATCCATAACCTCATAGCTCATAATGTTCAACCTGATAGAGACATAACAAAACCATAGAATCACCCAACTATAAATTTATAGTGAAATCAATATCACATCGAGGGGTTATGGTCACAATCTCAAAAAAATCATATGAAAACTCCAGTATGGCCCTGGGGAAATCCACCTCTCATGCCTTTACTGAATTCAAGTATATGGAAGTTGGCTGAGACAAAAAGGATTATTAATATCTATAAACAATCCAATGATTTCACTCTCTAAAGAATACCACATGCTGGCACTCCTCATCATAGAACTCGACTATCCTTAAAAATAAATAAATAAATGTATGCATAGAATAAAACCAGTTAATGCCAAGAATGAAAATGTATGGTTGTGTCTAAAATATAAATAAATCCCAGATGATTGGTGTTTCCTCATAATCAGCTCCTAATCTAATTACAAATCAAGATGACTCATTTAACTTCCAACTTACATAGTCAAAATAGGGGAAATAGAACCCTCCCCATCTTGGGTCCCATGGAATGAAAAAAGGTGAGTAAAATAAAGTAGTATGATTATTTGGAATCAAATAGAGTAAAATACATGGTTTAACATAAGTATATGGTATCTTGGATGATATTTGGACCATCTGGAACCAAAATCTCCATTACATGAAACTATCCACATCTTGTTCCCTAGAATCTTTTCAAATAATAACCTACATGGTTATACTCATACCTATTCTCCTGGGGGGTGGGAGAAATCATGGTGTTTTCCTCCACTAGATATAATACTATTGGAAGAACGAATGCATGCTAACCCTTATATTGATAAAGAATATAAAGAAACTATTATAATTGGGGATGATAAGGAACCTATCCACATGAATCATACTAGGCCTAAAAACATTTAGAACCTAAGATAACTTATGACTAAAACCTCTACAGGAAAGAAACATTATAATAAATATTATAGTGGGGTCATGGGAACTGCTATCCCTAGGGAAACAGGTGCAAAAAAACTATTGAGGTCGACTCCCCATCAATAGGAACATCGACTACCCCAATATAACTAATACACCATCAAAAACCCTAGTCTTTAGGCATCTCTAATGACCCCAATAAATATGATCTTTAATGTGATTGAATCCACTCTACTACCTATACTTTTTTATTCACATCTAAATATATAGGTAATATAAATGGGGTGATCATATATCAAATGATAGGACACAACACCTCCCACAAACTATGTGATCTCGACTCCTTATTAGAGAAAATATTATGGGAAAAGAAAATGAGTTAATTAAATACGAACATGGTATCTCTCATACTAATCCTACCATATAAAAGGAAGATAAACTACTTCCTCTTTTACGTTCTCATCACTGAAGATATGAACTCTTCTCAGAACCACTATTGGAAATCATCATAAGGACCATCTACCTCTATCTGGTCCCCAAGATAAAAGATGCACCACCATCATGTTGTTCCCCGCATCTGGGTAATATACAACATTACCCAGTACTCCATCTATAAAAAATAAATCTTAAATAAATCTCAAAATTATGTAACCATCACTCTGTATCAAAATTTGATACACTCCCCTTGTACTTATCTATGTTAAGAAACTTGAATTCGCACAGTGTATTCCACCAAATCTCACCATCCCCAATCATGCCAAATATCTTACAGTAAATAAGGTCAAACTATGAAACATTACCAACTTGAACCATTTATTAATGATGACCAACATGCATCTCTACCAATAAAAAAGAAAACTCCTAAGCCCGATTGTAATAACCTGAACTTTTATAAATATAATTTCCCTAATTATTTAGATAAATGTATTATTTTATATTTTGAATATAGAAAAAACATGAACTTATTTGGTTTAATTATATCCTATCAGATTTAAAATACCATTAAGAATCCTTACCATTAATAATAAATCCATTTAACCGAGATCATATGATTATTATAAATATATGGTTTTGATAAATCCAATTAACACAGCCAAAGGAAGTGATTGACTCAACTTGATGGATCATAATATATGAAGCCCATTTTTAAATATTTATATGGAGATATAATAATTGGTATTTTACCTTGATAAATCCCAAGATGAAATCCCACAACTTAAGCATGAGTGAAACCATTTACGGGACAAGTTTAAACTCATAAAGATCATAACCCAAATCTTGCAAGCCAAACCACCCATTGAAAGTCTCACTATCACACACCTTACCCTTTGGGAGTTTTTAGTGTAATAAATGGATATTTATCAACACCAAAATAAAAAAATGTGTATATTTTATATAATAATGAATATTTTTTCATTTTATTATTGTTACTTTATAAGTGATTTTGATTTTTGAAATAATAAATCATGAATATTATTTTTAACTCAATTTCAATTATGAAATTTATTTTAATGAATTAAAGGATTTTGGAAATAAAAAATATTTTAATAAAATATTATTATTAAAAAAAATTATCAAATATAAACGATCATATAATTTTATGAATTCAAATGTAATTTTTATAAGTGTTCAAAAACTCTTATTATAAAAAAACCCATCACTTCTCAATAAATGTACATTCTTATTTTAAAAGTAAAAATTCAAATATTTAAAAATTATTTAGATAAAATGAATATTATTTTTTTAATTAGAACTTTTAAATTATCCAATGTTTAATTTTTCATAATTTTATGAGACAGTTGAATTTTTATGTAAAAATTAAATACGGTATAAATATATATTGTGTATTATGACATCATAATGACAAAAAATGATGTAATAAATATTATAAATTATTTCCTGAACCAAATAAATGTTTTATAATTAAAATTTTATGATTTTTATGTTATTTTATTTATTTTATAAAGCCGTTATCAATCCTCCAATACTAATAACATATTTTATTCTTTTAAAATCATTTCATTAAGGACATGACTCAATTCCACATGAGCAATAGTATTATTTTAGTAAGTTCGACCCTTTTACTTATAAAATAATTAAAAACCCTCCCATTTGGTAGAAATCATGGGAAAATCCATGTTAAGTTTTTTATTTTTGTTTATTTTATTATATAGAGTCCAAAACCTATGTTTGAGAAAAGATAAATAATTCTAATATTTTCCTATATAAACCCAATCAATCCCCTTTTTATCCTCACTAAAAATCCTTGGAGAACTTCATTACTCTTCCCTCCCCTCTCTATATTCCACTCAATGTTCCCTCAATCTATCATTAAAAAAACTCCCAAGAATTTGGAGTCACACTCTCAAGGTAAGGGTTCTTTTCTTTCTCCTCTTTATTTAAGTATCTTCCTTATCTTATGCTCATTTTATACAATTAATAATTTTTTTATATGTTGTTCCATGAACATTTATAGCCCTGCTATCTTGCCAAAATTTCACCATGATTTTCCATGCCAAAAAAATATGTAGTGAATACCCATACCAATTTCCTATCAAGCTTGTTAAACTTTATTCACTTAAAATTATTTTATTTGAGAATTAAATCTATTTATTACACACTCCATGATCTTGGAATAAAATGTTATGAAATATTATTCCATATTTTATTATCTAGGTGGCACACTTAAGAATGAGAATAAAATGAAAATGATGGGTGTGCCAAGAATTATATAATGGTCCAATGCATTGGGTAATGTTTTAGTGTCATGATACATCATGAAAGGGATTAAGGAGTGAAACTAATCCATCATGGTAATTTTTCCATCATTATTTTTTGGAATTTATCCTTGATCTATGTTTATGATGTATTTTTTAAGTTGTATTCACATTTTCCATATTTTCTTTATGTTATAATACTATATCTTGCTTCATTGTTCATATATGTAATTCTAACTCCTTTTATTCCCCATTTATATGACTATTGTATACATTTTTTTACTTTATTCATGTTATTCCATGGTTATTACCTTACTAAGCTTTATATCTCTCCCCTTTCTTATGTATGTATTGTGGTTATCCCATGCAGTGTTAAGTATGAAGGAATATTATGATCATGTTAAAGAATTTTTCAATAAAGATGATGTATTCCCTATTTTAAGTTGTTATGTAATATACCTAATTCTCAAAGATACTATACTTATATATCTTCTAGGATATATTATGTGTACTTTCATGAAATAAATCATGAATTAGTTTATAATAAAGAGTAGGGTTTTCATACTAGTAGCATGTAATCCTTTTAAAATTATTTGAATTAGATTTATTTATAACCTTACCATAATACACCCCAAATTAAACCATTCATGCAAACAATAATGATACATGTACCTGTACTATTTCATTACACTTCAAGTATAATCAATTCACTTAACACATTTAGTGAGCTTAAGTTAATTACATTAGATCACATGGGTCCTTAAAATCCTATGTCCGAGCTAGTGTCCCTTATTTATTTCATTGAATAAGATAAAATGATATTTTTTCCTACCAACGCATGTAATAATAACCATTTCTTAACTAAAAACAATATCTTAAATCTCAATCAAAGATCTAAAACCAATCTGTTATGAATCCCCCCATTGGAAATCCCTCTTGGGTCTGTAATGAAAATGAGATTGACCCCCAAGGTCTACCTCCAACAGGCCTTGGGTTGGGGAATTACATCGAATGTATATAACATGAAAATGGGAGGAATTACAATACAATATCCCAAGAATATAAAAGAATATCCTCTAATAATCACCATAGTATAAAATAAACTAATGTACAAAATAATCCATAATGGATGACATATCAGATAAATAAAAGTATTCAAATAAAATACAAGGTAAAAGTCTATGGTAGTAACTCTACATCAAATCTCAAGACACAAGTTAATATTGTCCATATCAATCTCCAAAAACACCATGGGAACATGAAAATTAGTTTATATATATAGGGGTGATCATAACATGTATAAAAATTAGTATCATACTCAATACCTCTCATGAAAATTTAGAATAAGTATACTAAAGATTTAGTAGAAATATTACAACACAAACAAGAACCTATCTGGTCATATATCACCCAAACTTTCCAAGGATCACACATCAAGTAATGAATACAAGTATAATAGTATCACATCAAGCATATAACAAAATGGTTCCCTACAACCACTTCCCCACTAGTTTGTTTCTCTCACACCCCAAAATCTGACATCTTATTCTCCCAATCCAATTCACAACACACCATACCAATCTTATTACATATTATTTGAGTTTGACCACAACCTTGACTATCCCAACCTCTTGTAGGGTCCAACATATAATGTTGGAATCAATAATTCAATACTATAACTACAACCTCCACCATATAAAACATATCTATATATCTACCACACATCAAAACTACATCAGTATCCATCTCAGCAGGGAATCCTAAATATAAAATAAATATACCTTGTTACCTCCTCGTACTATGTTCTACCCCCAAAAAGTATCATCACCACATTCATATAACCAATCCATTTCACCACACCTAAAGGTTAGAACAGTGAAGAGGGAGTAGTAATTCATCCCTTACTTCAATAACCTAGATGTTTAGGGAATACAACTACAACTCAATTTGTTTTCTTTGGATATGCCATCTAACTTTGGTGGGGTGCGTATAAAATCAAAATAAAGTTTAATAATCAACAGATAAGATTTTCATAGTATGTTAGCATATATTCAACCTTATCACAACCCATAAACATCACCACATCACTAAAACATTCCATTATCAATTTTTTCCACCTCTACTTCATCAAAAACCCACTTTCCCACACACAAGATCCATGAGAAGCATTCAAATTTTTTATTAAAATAATGTAACTAACTAGTTTTAGATTTTCCCTTACCAACCATATTATGTTACATATTTAATAAAATACCATTTCATATATCACACACATTTATCTCATCAATTTAAGATTCTTTCATAGATCATTATTTCATTTATATCCATATTTTAATTAAATTTTAGTTATAACCATTCCCAAGTTCATCATTATCAATTATATTCTTCTGTAATCAGGATACTATAAAACACTCCCACATTATCAATACATTCATATCATTCCAAAAAACCTATTACTTATCTTTTTTCAATCATGGAAAGGCAATCACATCCCCACTATATAATCCATAAGAACATCCCAACCACTAAATACTAGAATCCATTACTACCCATGTGAACCAAACACATCTTTTATTCCCAACACATCCCATAGTAAAGCCAAGCATAAAAAATATCCAACCAAGGACACATAATCACAACAAGCATACAATAGCCAATTTCAACAACAACCACTACCACAACCCACTTTTGTTTTTCATGCAATATTAGTTCATTATTAAATTTCATGAAATTGGTTCAATTAATATCTTTAAGTGTTTATCCTATTATGAAAGTTGATTATAATAGATAAATCATTGTATCATCACACAAAACATAGAAATAATAATTATTTTCATCAATAGTAGTGAACATTTATCAATAAAATGAAAAATATCTTGGAAATTAGAAAACACATTTGAATCACCCCTTTACCATACATTTTTTAATCCTAGTTCATTATCTTTATTAGGACAATCCATACCATCCACCAAAAGAAATAAAATTCATGAAAATTCCATAATTTACAAAAAAAATATAAGAGAGTTCATGAATAACCTACCCCAACCAGTTCTTTGCAAGCTACTTAGAAATAAAAGAGTGATTTAAGGGAAACCACTAGGTTGGAATCTTGCAAAGGAATCCTCAATAATATATGAAATATTACCACCCATTGAAATCACAAACCAAATCCATCAAAACTAACATTCAAGACTACTGAAATATCCATCCAAGATGAGAAACAAGGATAAAAATAAGAATAAAAGAGATTGAACACACCTAGAAAACTAAAAAAAATCTATCATATCCAAGGATAAAAGACAAGAAAAAGGAGTTGAAAATATCTCCCAAAAACACATTAGGAATTCCCAAGAGTCTATGGAAATATTGTTAAAAGAATAGAATTCATAGGGACCCCTAAATTAAAAAAAATTATAGAAAAACATAAGATCATGGTGTAAGGGTGATGTTTATGAATGAATTTCATAAATCCTGTTTTGGTCAACACCTATTTCCAATGAAACTAGGGAAGAACCACAATGCATGCCTCATCTCCATGGAACATTATCCAAACCCCCAAACCTAAAAATGGTGCAATATCTATAAAAATGAAAGAAACCTTGATATCAGTCACAAAAGATACACATTTTTGTGTACATAACCACACTGAAAAGTCTTCCATATAAAATAAACAAACTCCCTTGGATAAATACCATGTTGTACACAAATAACCATGTCGTAACTACACCTAAAATTGACTGACCATTGATATAAGGACTCATAAATTGAACAACCAATAATTTTGAGTTTAATAAAAAGGATTAAATATTATTACTTTATTAGGATATTTTAGTTTTATAGTTTTAGAGAATTAAAAAAACTTTAACATATCAAACCCATATAAAAATTATTGGACACTTCCACTCAATATCCATTTTTCTATAAAAAATGATTCATAAATTTAAACTCCTATTTCATTAAAAACATGTTCACTTATTTTAAGATTAATATTCATAGTGTAAATATAGACCTTGATATAGTCACTAATCATCCTTAAGAACTGAAAAAACATTTGATAATGCGGGATGATCACAAAAATCTCAGTAAGGGATACAAAATGAAATAAACTTGTTAGTCCATTTAGAAAATCATGAAACCCATAATAAATTTTTCCCTTTTTCATAATAAAAATTGTGCTCAAAATTATTGATTAATAATATATAATTTTAACATAAAATCAAAATTATTATATAAAACATTTTTTAAGAAATAATGAAGGAAAAATTATAATCATGTGAGTCACTTATGATAACATGAGAACTCTGAAATAAATAAATCCATGAAAACTTGTTTATAGGAGTAGAAAAATTATGTAGGTACCTTGGGAAATTATTCTTAAAATAACCCTTATAAAGGAATAACCATAAGGGTTAATTATAATATATCTATTAGGAGTAACATAATTCTCATAAAATTCATCAATTTACACAATGAATTAGAGATAAATATCAGGATTTCTAATTATCGTAAAAAATTTACAAGAATCATGTCCTGAAAAAAACACATAAACCTTACACTTACATTATAAAATATATTTTTTAACATATATACAGAAGTACTTTTTGGATCCCTGTAAAAATAAGGATAAAAATCCTTTTTTTACTTTTAAACTCTTAAAAATGAAATATTACCATAAGAAAGGAAATAAGATATATTTTTTAAAAACCATGAAAGATTTTAGAGGAATATTATTCTATAATAATGATCATAGTAGTGGAAAATTCCCCTCATTTTTTATATGTTAAAACATTCCTTTTTTACTTTGGTAAAAAGAGTCAAAAGTGACCCATATGTTAAATGTTAAAAACATTCATTTTTCAAAACATTTTAAATAAAAAAATAGTTGAAAATATAATTTAATAATATTTAATGTATAAAAATTATCATTATTGAAACATTTAAAAGAACTACCACATTGAATAAACATATTTTAAAGGAATACATTAAAACACAGTTTTAAGTAAAAATCTCTTACCACATTAGTAACTTTTTAATCAAAAGATCATTATAGGAGAGAACTTGAAAATGATTTGAAAACAACTTTAATTTTAGTAAATTATTATGAAATAAATCCATATAGTAGTTTATAAACCATAAAAACATGTGGATAAAAATGCATATGTATCAATGAAAGGAAATTGAGATGATAAATCCCTTTCCTAGAGTTTGACTCACTTTGTACATAATTTAAATCCTATATAAAAAACTAATATTAATTATCTGCTTTATTAATATTTTTTTATTTATAATTACCTTAATATTATCCCTTTTATTTTTTTTATTTCCAGGTATTATATAGTTACTAAATTAGTTAAGTTCATGTTGGATGTTTTGAAGACATGGTTAAATGGGTAATCATTCCATAAAATATATAATATTAATCATGAATTAATTATAATTTTTATACCTTAAATACAATTTTATAATAATTCATGAAATGTGTATATGAAAAATGAATTAAATCACTTTATGGAGGTGGCAGTCCACACATACACACAAGCAACATTATTATTTTATTATAGATGGAAGGATAATATAATAAGTAAAATATTATCATTATAAAATCATAATTATGTGATTAATATGATATATATTAGTTAAATCCATCATACTAACTAGAATTATGAGATGGTAATGAAAAATGAAACACATCACTTTGTAGAGGTGGTAGTCTATAAATAGAGATGATAAATGTTTTCATTTACTATAGGATAGAAAAGAGGTGAAAAAGGTTTTTTTCCATAAGCATAATATAATTTCAATATATGGAATATATTGATGTTATTATATCAATTTGGTTAAAGAATATTTGAATTAGGAATAAGAAGAAATAAAGATGAAAAAACTAGGTTAATAGTTATACCTCTTCACTAAAAACCTATTTTATTACACCTCAAGTCTTCTAGGTTTAGTCCTTTGGTAAGATCAAGTTATGTAGGATGTTGGTTCCCCTTTATAATTGAGGGGAGTGTCACTGTTATAATTATTCAATGTTTTAAAATAATTTATGTTCTTAATCATGGGAAATTGGAAATTTAAAATTTAAAATTAAAAGATATGGGTGTAATGGTATAAATTCTCTCATAAAATAATAATTAAGATAATATTTTTTGAAGTCAAAAAATTAACTTATACCATAATATAATAAATCATCACTAATCAATCATGAACCATAAGTTCAATTCATATACATAAAAACATGTCATAAAAGTGTGGCACCGTCATTAGTTTTGAAACAATTTAATATCTAAATTTTAAATAAAAATACCATCAAATAATAGTTGATAAAACATCAAAACCTATTTCCAATATCATAATAGATCATTCATCATCACCAGTTTCTCATAGTATATCAGGCATCCCTACCAATTTCCCACAGTAGATCAAGAACATCACCTTGTTTCCATAATTATAGCATGTGATATAAAACTTTACACAATGGATTGGATGGATATATAATTATGATCCCACCCTTAACATAATTAAAATCATACATATTATTGATACAAGATCATAAAACATTCATCATTTCATCATATCATAACCCATGAAAAGAAAACAAGTTTCATAAACATTTCATCATATTAGGGTCTGTAGAAAATTAATGGGTTTCATAAAATCTAATAATTATATTCATAAACACTCTAGGTAACTAATAAGTATGTAATATTTTGATAATATCCATATTAAATCATAAATAACATCAAAGGATGTTATCATAGATACAAAATTCCTTTAAAAGATTATATAGAATATTTCTTGAGGGAAATACCATTTTAATTATTAAATAACTTTTTTAAAATCTAAAAATTTCCAAAAATATTATATAAAAATATTTCTTTGAAAATACCCATAGAAAATTGTAAAGTAATATTTTAATATTTGAGTGTTCATAGAAGCATGAATTTTTTTTCATGTCGTGTATATTAAAACAAAGTTTCATTTCACATTTCCGGTAAAAATTCAAACATACATCATTTAGAAAAAGAAAATAAAAATACATTAAAAATATTTTATAAAAATTAAATAATGGTTAAAAATTAAATTAATTATTAATATGATAAAATTAAAATATTCATGTAAATGGTTTAAATAAAACATGGACATGCAAGAAAAAGATTCTCAGCCAAAGAGGAAATAAATTCCGTTTTTCTATAAAACATTTTCCCGGTCATTTTAAGTAACATAGAGAGTAAAATAGTAATATTACATGAAAATACAATAAATTAATATATTAGAATAAAATTAAATTGATTTATCAGATAAGGATTATAAAATTTTTCAAACATAAATTCAATCATAAATAATCTTGATTAAAATTGGATTGAAAGATAAATTTATTATCACATGTCTTTTCTTTCTTCGTATGAATTAAAACCTCCTATATAATAAATATAGGTTTATTATAAATGTATTCAAGAACCATAATCATGTACATATATCATACCATATATTATTTAATTATAACATCTTATCACCTGTTTATTAACAATTTGTTATTAAAATCACTATTCCATACGATAACAGCTTCATTTCTCATGTCTGTTTCAGTTCTGCGGTCCTAGTCCTTTTACACTGATCATGGTTTCATAATATCCACAATTTTAATCATGATAAAAATATATTATTTATAAATTATTTATATATAGATTCATCTATAAAGTTATAAATGATAAAATGGATTACACAATTCATGGAGAACATAGGCCGTACATACCATTGAATACTATTTTCACTTTTCAATGGATGGAATAAAAGAAAGGTAAAAAATAATTTAACATTATATAATCCTTATTATATCATATATATTCATTAAATCTATCCTTTTTACCATACATGTAAATTAAAAATGAAAAAAAATCATATAGTTTCATTGAGATGGTAGTCCACACATACATACGAGCAACATTGTCGTTTTCCAACAGATGGGAGGGTAAGAAAGTATATATGATATTATAATTACATAATCATAATTATATCATAAATATTATATATTAACATTTAAATCACAATAATTACTATCTAAGAGTGATGGTGATTTAAAATTAATTATATCACTACATGGAGGTGGTAGTCCACATGTACATAGGAGCAATACTCTTACTTATCGTTTGATTGAATAGAGGGTGGATAATAGTGGTTCCAAAATCATAATAATATTTCATTATATTGAGAATAATTAATTTATTATTTTATGATGAATACTAAAGACTTATTTGAGGTATAATAATAAATATTTTGAAAGAGGCCAGATAAGATAATTGCCTCTTCTTTGATAAGCCTCCTTTGGATCCCATATTACAAACCCTTGAAATCATATTTTAAGTAGAATATAAACTAAAATTCAGGGAAATGTGGGTTTAGAAGTTTAATTTTTAGGGTATGGTATATCTATATGTATCATGTAAGTGTAAAGAAAAGAGAGAAGATGTACCTTTTATAAGGGGGGAATGACACACATAGAATTACTTAAAATATTTAAATATAATTAATATCTAAATTAAGTATAATAATTTAAAAGAGAAATTAATTTGAATAAAAAGATTTTTTGGTCAAAATATCATCATAAAATCCAATTTAGATAGGTTCTGGTGTCATTTTAAACCTCATCTTTTGGTTTAATCCCTTTGTTAACCAATTTTAACCTTAAATGTGGTAATGACCTTTTCAATTTTAAAGGGAATGATTTTACTTATAAGGTAAAAATTGGGTCATAAATAGATAATGGATGACATTTTATACCATTTCCCACCATATTATTCCTCTTTATATATTTTTATTATTTTTTAAATAATTTAATAAAATATTATTTTTCATAAAATATCATTAATGTAATTTCTGAAACTATTCATTTACTTTGACATTAAAGTCATAAATATAGTTATGTAATTATAATATAAACCTTTCACACATCCTTAATATGTTATATTTATCTAAAAAATTCATAGAATGCAATAATTCACCCAAATCATATTACTTTTAATATTTTTAATATCATTTATTTTATTTTTCTTTTAATTGAATAGATATTGTGTTTCTGTTTCATAGGAATCTAAATTAATTATTCCATCATTAAAATTTTAAAATAAATTACCTTGATAAAAAATTATTTCATTTTTCGAATAAACATTTATAACTAAACATAACCCCTTTATATCCTAATGAAAATATTATAGAGATATTAAAGTAAAAATGGTAACATTTTGTAATTATCATTTTCATAAAATAATGTAAAGGTCATAATGAAAATCCAATGGAACCAAGTTTCCTTATTTTTGAAATATAGATGGAAATGACCTAACCCATTCATCCAATTGAATAATAGAAAGTTTTATAGAAATTTAAATCCTTATCCCAAAGTTTTAACCTTGTTTTTCCAATTTTACCATTATCGAAGTGAAAAATATTTACCAAGGTTACAATTTATAATAAAAAAAATTAAAGGTACTTATTTACCAAATTTGATCCCCATGATTCCAAATATGGAATCATTTTTTACAATATTATATTTGTATATGTGGTATAAATTAATTTTAAAATAAGTGTGTAAAACATGATGAAAACCATATTTCAGAAAAATACATTTTAAGGAAAAAAAGATTTATTATTATTCTATGCCCAATAAAAATCATTAAATGAATATTAGAACATTTTATTGAATATATAATATTTATATTTCATCAAAATTATTTATAAATAGTGATTAATTTAATTTATTAAATTAAAAAAGACATTATAAACATAAAAATGGTTTTTAATGAAAATCATATCTTTTATTCTAAATGATTTAATGTTAATTTATAATTAGTATATTACCAATGAATTCATTTTATATGTGTGAAAACCATAAATTTTTCATAAATTTTTAGTCTAATTCATACCCACTAATGCAATGACTTTATAATAACTATTACATTAAATAAAAAAAATATTTCAATAGTATAACATGGTTTATTTAAACTCGATGTTACTTATAAATAAATTTATCAAAGAAATAAAATTTATTTATAGATAGATATATATTAAAATATAAGGGGTGTTACAAATTACATTATAAAATAAAAATAATAACTATTACATTACGTTATTTTTTTATAAAACATGTTACCTAATGTTTTAAAAAGAATTTTGAATAAAAAAATATTTACATTAAATATGATATAAACTATTTATAAAGTATGTGAGATATAATGTAATTGAAAATGAATGATAAAGCATTATTTTATTTGTGAAAATTATATTTAACTATTCATCATATTATTCATATAAAATGTTATATGATATTTCTTTCAATATGTTATAAATTTGTGACTTTAAAAACATGCATCATAAAATGTTAATCATTAGATTATACTCACTTAATTACAAAGGTGATATAAAAATGGGACTAAAATTAATGTAGTTATAAAATAAAAATATATTTATAAAAATGATGGAAAATGTAAGAAGGGTAACATCTGGTCTTGTGGTCGGCATTATGCTCTTATCGCCCTTCAGTCATGTATTTGAGTCCGACAGCCTTTTTGAACATGAAATATTGTAGTCGATCCTACATGCTGCCCTTTTTTATATAAAAGAAACATTTTAATAAATAAAATATCATTACAATTTAAAAATATTTTTTGAAGAAAAACATGAAAAGAAAACTACTTTAGTGATAAATATGCATATAAATTCTTAGTTTATAAATAAAGAAATTTATTTAGAATTTACATTTATATTATGAAAAGGAATGTTTATAAAAAAAGTGGAAAACATGGGATGTTACAATAAAAATTTAACTCCCAAGTCCATGTGCTACAACCATTATCATCAAACCATATATGAACCTTTAAACCAGGATCTTGTGGTATAAAACATTCCTCAATGCCAAATAAACCATCTCCTAGCTGAAATTCCAGTTCTAATAGCACTCTTCCTCCTCCAAACAACTCTAAACGTATCAAATACCCAAAATTCAAAATGGAGTCTGTGGAATAGTACTGATCCATTACAATAATATCCTAAATTGTGTTTTAATTTAAGTGTAAAAAATATTATTTGTCTTATATAAAATTTTCAATCTTTAAATAAAACTAATGATTTTTGTTAAGTTAATTGTAACATTAGATCTCAAATATATAGCCATGATACATAAAATAGCATGCCAAAAATTGATGGTGAATTCCTAGTAACCATGGTATTTTACAAATGCCTAGGGTATAATCATAAATAATGAAACTTATTTACCCTTTATAAAATATAAAAAAATGAAACCAATGGAAATTTAACTTATAATTTTTTTTTTCAAAACATACCATTTACAACATGTAATTAAGAATGTGAATAAAATATATATGGATGATAAAATAAATTAATTAATTTAAACACATGTTAAACTCCATGTATCACATTGAAATTCTAGTATGCCACATCAACCATAGTTGGTTACTAATCCAACTTTTCCCCTTCCTTTCCCGTCGATCCCTCTTTACCCTAAGGTTCCCTATCTTCACAAAGGCTCGCCTCAGCTCGTGATTTCTATGAAGGAGTTCAACACTGCCTTAGATATTCACAAATCAACGCTTGTGGCTTGATTCAGGGGTCTCTATCCCTCGGTTGATGCATTTGACATATTTTTCTTCGATTCATGGGGTCTTCAAGATTGAGTAGTGGTGGTACTTCTCGATTGGCGCCAATTGATGATCCACTTCTCCTTGAAAGATGACCTGATAGTCTCCTGGTGCAATGATCCTCATGTATTCAACGGATGTGATTTTTATCTGCTTCGATGGGATCCTGTGTTCATCATGAATCATGATCCGCCTTCATCAGTGGTGTTGGTAAACTTTCTAGACCTTCCACTCCCTTTCCAAATCCCTTCCATTATATGTGTGCTAGGGAATATGGTTGGTAGATACTTGTTCTCTGATGATCGAATGACAATGGTTTTTCATCCAATACTACCTCGTGTATGCATTGAGGTTGATGTTTCAATGCCTCCAATATAATGTCTATGGATTTCATTAGGAGAAGAGTTCATATAGAAGCAGAGGGTGGTGTAGGAATCGTGGTCAGCGTTCTGTTGTGGATTCCATAAGCTCGGCCCATTGGTTTCTAGTTACCATCACGGGATACGGGTTAAGCAGCATATGAGCATAAATTCTGAAGGAGTCAAGGTGCAGGTAGATCCCATGGTGAACCACTAGGTGTAGGAGAGCGTAGGTTTGGGTGAGAATGAGGAGGTGCGTGGGGTTGCTTCAGTGGTGATAGACCATGAGGAATTTCCATCTGTTGTGTCTAGTTTTTGGGAGAGTCATCTCTAGGAGTGGAATCCCTTGAATCCTATAGTGGTAGTAAAGAATGTAAAAATCAAGGTGGCTGAGCGATGGGTTGTAGACATTTTTGGCCACTTAAAACGTGATTTGGGTATAAATGGAGCATAAGAGGAGGGACCCAAGTCTGTTGGAGCTGTTGGTGCTGTTGGTCCATCTTCTAGGGATGTGGATCTATGCATGTATGTTATGGCGGTGCACAATAGTAGTAGTAGGAATTATGGAAGGGTGTATCCTAGTGAGATTAAGTTGATGACAGACCATGATTGGGAGAAAACATCACATGGGGTATGCAGGACACTGGATACTAATAAGGACACCAAATCGAGGAGAAATATGTCCTGCATTGACCTCAGTAACCCTTTTGGATGCTTGAGCAATGACGGAGAGTCTGAGGGAAATTATAAGGGTCCATATGAGGCTGTGTCTAAGGGGGACGAGAAACTCATTGATGATAATGTCTTGGAAGGGGTGGGAAAAGGATTTCACAACCAAAGAAGGAAGAAATCGAATAAATGGAACATGGACCCAGGGTGTTGCATTGTTTCTAGGAAGCAGAATCCAAAGGGGTGCAAAGACTACTCCTACCTTCAAGACCGATGGAGACCCGGTTAGAAAAAAAATGGGAGATATGCAAGGAGCTTGAGATTCAGCCAGTGGACAGATAGGAATGCCAAAAATCCATGGTCACTGAGTCTCAAAATAATGATAATGAACCCTCAAAGGAATGAGAGAAAAAAGAGGAGCTCCACCTGCATACAAAGGAGGTGACACCGGCGGTGACCCCTGGTCTGCAGTGTGAGCCAGGAACTAGTGTGGTTGGTGTAGAGGGAGTAGAGGTGCATGAGAGGGAATCAGTTTCACCAGCCAGGGTGGGAGTGGATGGGCTTCCTGGGGATCCGGAAGAAGTAGCTGCGATAAGGGAATATCCATGGGAGTTGTTGTTACAATCTGATGAAGATATGGAAGAGATGGTGGTATCCATACATGATTCTATTGAGATTGTGGAAATGATGCAAGCAAGATGGATTCAAGTATACACGAATAAGGAACAAAGAGAGTTGATTGTAAAACAACACCTAATCCTCGTCAGAGGTTTAAATAATAAGAAAATAGTTGAGGAGGATTTCTTGCGAGCGTTGGGTAAGCTGGCTTCTCATTTCGAAGACATTATCAGGGATGACCCTAGAAAAAAGTTAACAACTCTTTCATGGAAATTGTTTAAGTAAGTTAAGTCTAAAGGGTTCAAGTTGGTTTTTAATAATTTTGTTATGCGCTATAGTGTTTGATGGTTGGGTTGTACTATTTGGTTTTCACACTTTCTCTATAAACATTTCTTAATAAAAATATATATGGATGATGATGCCTAAGAAAAATAAATAAGAAGTATAATCCCCATGTAAAAAATGGCCTACATGTAGGGAGTGATCACACCACCCTGTATAATACCTCCAATATTTTACACATTTCCATTCTATTAAAACACTATACATGTGTCAGCAACGAAAAATTCATGCCATGAACTTTTTTGCACAACTGATGATATTATACTCTATTAGAAAAAAATTAGAGTTCTATTAAAAATGTATCTCTATTTAGGAAAAAGGAGCATATTAGATTTCTATTTTTCTTAAGACTATACACACCAAGGGAGTAGGTCGTTAGGGAACTATGAGTACTTATTGTCATACAAAATTCTAATGGAATATTTCACCTCCCAGACATCAATTTAATAGTTCATGGATCCCAAATGGACTTAAAGATTGAAATTTATGGTTATTGGATGTTCAACTTATATATCACATCTACACTGAGCAGCTTGTACAGATCACTAGCTCAGAACACCTAGGTGGAGCACCTACATAGAGGACCTCTGTGGAGGACCTGATTGGATTCTCTCCTTTACCCAAGGTTCTAGTTTTCCTTATAAATATAACCCTTGGGCTCCTTATTTAGAGAGGTTGAAAGATGTGGAGACATCCTGAAGCTATGCCCGACCAAGTATCTCACATGATTCCTCAAGATCCTCAAGTACAATATCATGCCTCAAAATTAGATGGAATCAATAATAAGGATAATTGAGTTGCCGACTTTCTAAAAAATTGATGATCTTTGTGAAGAACCACTTCCACCTGTTGTGGAGGGCCTATGCAGAGGACCTGCATAGAGCACCTGTGTGGAGCACATTCATGGAGGATGTGCACATAGGACGTTTGTGAATCACCTAAATGGATCAGCTTGCCCTTACTTGGGATAAGAATCTCTTTAATCCTTATAACTTTGTATAAAAAACTTAGCTATCCGAAACTAGGGATAAACACCTCTACTATCCCTATAATATGGGTTGGACACCTTTTCTATCCCTCACATGGGCTAAGCACTCGCTCTAGCCCTATAACTTCGCCTAATAACAATTACTATCCCATACAAGGGATAAGATGTAAGGACCCGACCCCAATTTCCCAGAGCCGGTGCCTTATTTTATAACATTGGCATATTAATAATGAAGTCATATACCAAAGTAATAAATATTTTAGTAGCTTAGGAAAACAAGATACATACATAAGTTCAACATTACAAATTGAAATGAAATACAACATATCAACTTATTTTGAATCACACACAATATCCTAGATTATCCTTGCAAGTCATTCATAATATACTTCTTCACAACCTAGGGAAAATAAAACATGTGAAAGGGGTGATCTCAAATGCTCAGTAAGGGTAATCAATACAGAGTAAGATATCATAAACATAAACATTAGATATGGTGAATAACTAAAAACACATGCCTTTAAAAATAAACTTTAACGTAATATGTAAAGAATAAGGGCTAAAAAAATAATTCCATAATAAATCATAATTATGGGTATTATACTAATAGAATAACCTCATGGAAAATTAATTACTTGTTTCATAATGAGGTAAATGCATAATTCTTAACATTCTGAAATATACTTTCAAGGCCTCAACCAAGACATATAAAAATGATTAAGGCCTCAGCCAAAACCATATCAGAAACTAGGAAATGCCTCAGCCAAGTGCATATTTGTTTTGTCTCATGATACCTACTGATGCATCGAGGGGATATAGCAGTACCCACCCATTACTTACTAATTCCAATTAATTACTTATTTTAATGGGGATAAACATAAACAATATATACATTCATATTGAAACTAACATATGAAATATAAGTAACTTTTCCCCAACACTAACCATTTAGAGTAATATGGTGAATGGTTTAAAGATAGCACATCCATAGTCAATATAATCATAAACCATTAAATAAAATATTTTAGATGATATCATAAAATATTAGTCCCAATTATACATAATTATCAACAATATTTTTGAAGAAAATGAAAATACTCTTATAAAATCATCGAGTAATTCTTGAAATAAATACTCTTTTACTTGAAAAGAAGAGTTATTTTAGAAAAAAATTTGTATAAAATCATAAGTTAAATAATATAGTTTTTTCATAATAAAAAGTTTTATTTTGTAAAAATAATGGTGGATAAAAACATATTATATTGTGGTTGGTACATATATATAGAACATTAAAAAATAATTTTTTATTATTAAAAAATAATAAACAATAATTTCTTTGAGGTACGTAGAGAATAAGAGTAACCTGAATAAAAATGGAGGTTCGGGTATAAAATCCTTACCACTTTGTAATCAATCGAATCGTATGCCAAAAAATTAATAATCATAAAATTATACATTTAATAGAATTTAAATTAGTATATTCATGATATTATACCTTAATGGTAAGTATAAATACACCATACTCAACTAATAGTTGTGAATAAGGAATGTCTCACAAAAATGGAAGTGAGATGAAAAAATCTTTAACTTATGTCTGAATGTATTATGCACTTGATCTTAATGTACAGAATAATAAAATTAGATTCATTAATTAATAATTATATAACCCTATCTATATTTAATTAATTTATTATTTCTTTATTATGTTCATTTATGGACTTTTATATGTGTTAAGATACTTTATTTCATTATTTGGGAATGCACATTTTCTTAGTTTTCATGATCGGTTTTCTTGTATAAGAGTATTCAAGTTCATGTAAAATAGAAATTGAAAAACAGAATTGAATTTATGAGTTATTAATAATAATATATAAGGTTAAATGATCATATATATCCTTTGGTTATTTTAGGATAGGATGAATTAATAGTTAAAATTTTAATGATAAACGCGTGGATTAATTTGGAAGTTTTTCAATCACCACAAAATCATTTTGTTTTATAATTTAATACCCTGTGTAAGAAATTATTCATTAAAATTAAGTAGGATATATTACATATATTATATTATTTTTCAACTATAAAAATGGTTTCCGGACCAGAATTAAATACGGTAATAGAAATTGAAAACCTGTCATCCTTGAATATGATAAATTAACACATCTTAGATGGTGTTTCCATTTTTAATATAAGAGGAGGGGGAAAGAGAGATTATGAAAAAATATTACATTAGAATACTAAAATTACATTACATTTAAGGTATTTTAATTATCATATAATTTGGATGAGGGTATGTGAGGAGAGATATAAAAAATAATGGAACTTTTAAAAGAAATTGAAAGAAAAAGGAAGAGAGGTTTACCTCTTTAGTACCCCTCCTTGAGAACCTCCTAAGGCCTTTGGATTTGGATGTTTGGTGAGACCAGTAGGTATTAGACGTGGGGAAGGGTACTAGGAAGAGTATTTGGAATAACATAGACAAGTCTCAAAGCTTGAGTGGTGTGAGAGGAAGAGGGGGTGAGGGTGGTTTTTATAGTGGAGGAGAGGAATTATTTCCCATTATTTTAATCATTATTTTATTATTTTGGCTCAAGACTATGAATAATATTGATTATTGTAACTAAAATATTAATAAGTGAATGAAATTTCTAAACAAGTGTGCTTACATCATCCTTACATCACCTATGGCTCAATAAATCATGTATTTAGCATTTATCATAAATTATTGTATTTTACTATTCACAAAAATTCAAGTAATTTAGAAAAAACCAAAAAATTCACCCTAACCATTTTTTGATGGTTTTAATTCAAAAATGAACTACATTTTATCAAATTAAGTTTCTAAATAACAGAAATTTAATTTTTTTAATAAAATCATTATTTAATTTAAAAATACAGATTTTAAATTTAAAACAGATTTTATAATATAGTCAAAAATTAACTAAGGTCTCAGAAAATTATCCTAAAATCACAGGTAAAAAATATTTATTTAGGAATAAATTTCATGTAAATGAATTTTATTAATTTATTATTTTATAATTTAATTAAATATTTTTTACTCACAAAAATTCCAATACTTATTTATTAATTTATAAAATATTCTATTTCATTTATAAGGTGCCTAAATTTTATTCATACTTTCATGGGTGTGGTTACTATTCAAAATGGTTATATTACCATTCATAAGGGTACATTACTATTTATAAGGGTCATGTTACTATTCACCAAAAAATGTAAGTTGATCATATCATACTATAAATATCTTACTAAATGCAACCATGTATGTCAGTTTTTTGAAATTCAAAACACAGTGGTGGAAAAATTATGTTTACTTTCTAGGTTGCAACAAAGTGGTGTTTTGTAGAGACTCAGTGTTTCATGCATTAAATACTAAATTTATTTTCAAATACTTGGGGTGTTACTCCCCCCCCCCCCCACAAAAATGTCACCCTCAAAATTCCAAAATGTTAAATCATAAAATGATTTGGGTAGTTCTTCATAATATACTCCTCACACTCCTATGTTTCTTCTTCAAATTTATGATTTTTCCAAATTAACTTTACTAGAAATGTCATCTGATTCCTCAACACCTATTCATTAGTGTCCAGAATCTAGATAGGCTCTTTATAGAAAGATAAATCTTGTTCCATTTCTCTACCTTTAAAAGTGAGGACATGTGTTGGGTCTGGCATGTACTTTATCAACAATGAGACGTGGAACACATTGTGTACTTTAGATAGGTTAGGAGGCATTTCTATATGAAAATACACAACTCCAATTCCCTCCATAATTTCAAAAGGTCCAATGCACCTAGGGCACAGTTTCCCTTTTTCCCAAATCTTATAACACCCTTCCATGGAGATACTTTAAAAAAACATGATCTCCCACTTTAAATTCTAAATCCTTCCTTAGATTATCAACATATCTCTTTTAACTGATTTTATCTTCTTTGATATGGGTTTGAACAATCATTACCTTCACTATTGTTTCCTCAATAATCTCTAGTCCCACAAGCTTCCTTTCACCAACTTCATCCCAACATGTTGGTGTACGACATCTCTTTTCGTAAAATTCTTCACATGGTGCCATTTGAATGCTTTAATGAAAACTGTTATTGTAGTTAAAATACATCAAAGGTAAATACTAATCACACATACCTTGAAAATAAAATGATCATGATCTCATCATGTCTTCTAGTTTCTGGATCGTCCTTTCTAATTGCCAGTCAGTTTGGGAGAGATAAGCAGTACTCAAATGAATCTTAGTGTCCAAAAATTTATGAAAACATTTCCATAATTTCAATTTAAATTTAGGATCATGATCAGAAACTATTGAAATAGGTTCTCCATAAAGTCTTACAACTTCATTGATATAGAGTCTTTCAAGGTGATCTAGTGGAAAATCCCCCCTTATAGTGAGGAAATGTGAAAATTTTGTAAGTCAATCAACAATTACCCAGATTGCAACATTATTTCATGGTGTTTTGGGTAATCAGGTGACAAAATCCATGGTTATGTAATCCCATTTCCATGTTGGAATAGGTAGAGGTTGTATGAGTCCTATAGGATGTTGTCATTCGACCTTCACTTGTTGAAAAACTAAACATCTTCATACATAATCTCTAATTTTCCTCTTCATGTTATCCCACCGTAAATGTTTCATCAAATATCTATAAATATTAGTTCTATCAGGATGTATATAGAAATTATAACTATTTTAATCATCCTATAACTCCCTTTTTACCTCGGGTATAGATGGAACACAAAGACACTTCCCATATTTCAAAATTCGATATTCATATATAAACTATTGTAGCTTCTCATCGTTCACAACATTAATTTTCTTTTGAAGATTCTCTTCATCAGGCTGAGAACAATTAATTATTTCCAATAAATATGGTTGGGAAACGAATTGAAAAAGTAATCATGTTTCACCTCCTTTTATAATTCCCATATCTATCCTCACTTGATCCACAAACATAGGATCATTTTCAATCCTCACTTTGTTTAGGACTTCATGATTCTTTATAATTAATGCATTATCTACCTTATTTTCTTTTCCTAAGTGGTAGTGTATGGAATAATAGTAATCTTTGAGTAGTTCAATCCATCGCCATTACCTCATGTTGAGTTCTTTCTATGAGAAGATATATTTCAAACTCTTATGATCTGTATATATCTCACATATTTAACCATAGAGATAGTGTATCCATATTTCTATAGAAAATATAATAGAAGCTAACTCAAGATCATGAGTAAGATAGTTTTGTTCATGAATTTTTAACTACCTTAATGTATAGACAATAAATCTATCATTCAGCATAAGGACACATCCAAGCCCTTTCTTTGATGAATCACTATAGATCGAAAACCCATCATTCCCCGAAGGTAGATTTAGGATTAGAGAATTCACTAATATCCTATTTAATTCTTTTAAATATTCCTCACATTATTTTTTCCATACAAACATAACCCCTTTATGATTAATCTTTGTTAACGAGTTGGCTAATGAAGAGAAGTTCTGAATGAAACGCTGGTAATAACCTGATAAACTAATGAAACTATGTACCTCGGTTATGTTCATTTGTGTAGGCCATTCTTGAATAGCCTTTGTCTCTATAGGATCAATTGATATCCATCCTTAGAGACAACATGGACAAGAAAATTAATTGATTGAAGTCAAAATTTACATTTTGTAAACTTCCCATATAATTCATTTCTTCTAAGAGTCTTTAGAATAATGCACAAGTGGTTTTCATGAGCTTTGTAGATATTGGAGTATACCAAGATATCATCAATAAATAAGACAATAAAGTCATCAAGATATTTATTTAAAATCTTATTCATTAGATACATGAAGATAGAGGGTGCATTTGTCATCCCAAAATTCATTTCTGTAAACTTGTAATGCCCATACCTGGTTCAAAATGTTTTCTTTGGAATATCTTCTTTACTCACATACAACTGATGATATCCAAATCAATGACAAATCTTAAAAAAAATATTGGTCTCTATGAAGTTGATCAAACAAATCATCAATGAGAGGTAGGGGATACTTGGTCTTTATTGTAATAATATTGATCTCCCTGTAGTCAATGCACAACCTCATAGTTCCATCTTTCTTCTTAACAAAAAGAACATGGGATCCCAATAGAGAAACACTAGGATGAATAAATTCATTATCACTCAATTAATCTAGTTGTTTCATTAGTTATACTAATTCCAAAGTGGTAATTGTTTAAGGATTCTTTGATATAGGCCTTGAACTAGGAATTAAATCAATAGAGAACTCAACTTCTCTCTCTGTAGGATGTCCACGTAAATCCTCTGAAAAAACAACAATATATTATTTAAAAATAGGTACATTATAAATTTTAATATTTCATTCTTCACCCATAGATATTACATTCTCATCATCATGAATAATTTCATTAAGTGGAGCAATTGGGGGGTAGATCTACATAAGAATCAGATGGTGATGTTTCTTGATATAAAGATAATGGATTCTATATAATCCTCACAAATTGTAATTTCCTTCTTCTTGAAATATATTTCTCACATCATATTTTTAAATCCAATCCATGCCAAGGATTATGTCAAACTAGACCATAGTTATAATGATAAAATAAATAGATAAATAATATTTATAAGCCATAATGGGGACTGCCTGACACATCATTGTTGCAATGAAACTTACCATAGGGGTTTTGACTAACAAATCCATTGTCAAGGAGAATTGGAAATATCTAATTTTAAAGAAAACATAGAAGATATAAGGAATGTAATGATCCAGAATCAAATAAATCATTGCCCAAGTTTGATGAAATGATTGTATTACCTACCACCACATCGTTAGGAACTTCAACTTCAAAAGTTGTGATCGTATAAGCTTGGCCTCACTCCCTTGGCCTTTTTCTGAGGAAAATTTCCTTGACGCTTTGGAAAATCATTAGAATAGTGTCCCATATCCCTACAATTATAGAATTGGAAATTTTTAGCTTCTTTCATCCCCTCGAAATCACCATCATGAGGGACTTTATATCCACACTTGTAACACATTCCTTTTAATTTTAAGCAGGTACCATGGTGTTTCCTTCCACACATATCACATGTTGGAAAATTCCCCATTTTATTCTTCCATTTATCCATTATATCCTCCTCTACCATCTTCTTCTCTTGTTTTCACTTAATGTCATAAGAGTTAGAGAATTATTTCTCTATCTAGATAGCACATGGGACAATGACTTCATATGATGAGAAACTTTAGAAGATTAGTGCCCTTTAAAGGAATAGTTTTAAACATTAAAATAATCGATCAATATTTCTCCTTGTATTACATATGTAGTCCATATAATTTCTGGGTAACCTTGTGAAGTTATCTTCATAATTTTAAACATTCTCATCCTTTTTTTCCTTATATTCAAAAACCACCTTTCCATGTCTTCTCGCTGTTCGTGAGGGAAGTATTTTTCTAAGAATATTTCCTTAAAATTCCTCCATTACATATCTTCTATTTATTGCTCCTCCTTTTTGTTTTGAATTATATAACACCACTAATCCACATCTCCCTATAGATGATAAACTTCTATGACAACCTTCTCACTTTCGTAACATCCCAATGCAAGAAATATCTTCTCTAAAGAAATTATCCATTACTCATCTACGAATGGGTTTGTAGTTCCATTAAATGATGGAGGATATTGTCGTATAAAGTGGTATAACATATATCATCCACATTATGTATCTAGATGCTCCATATGTTTAAGGTTATTATTCATAACCTGAGTCAACTATCCCAGTATAGTTATAAGTTTCTCAGTAGTAGTCACAACACCAGATCCAACATCATTATCATGAATCGGAGGGAAATCCCTACATGGGATACATGAATTCATACAGTTTATATTCCTTACACTAGGATCCATTTCTAAATAATGGAATACACTATATTAGGTTATGAATAATAATGTATAATATCAACTTAGAAAAATACTTAGCATAAATTGAAATCTTATCCATAGCTAATCACATAATCTTAATCATGGTTTCTTTGAGAAAAAATTTACATTTAATTCCTTCATAATGGTTGGAAAAATAAAATGTGAATTATCCCAAGAATATCCCATAGGAGTGTCAAAACGGTCATGTATCAGGGCTCGTTGTCATGTACCAGGATACCCTAGGCCAAACTTAAAACTCCTTGTCAGAGTTGCTACTCCTAGGTACATCAATGCCAGAACCACATATACTTGTAGTATCTAGATAGGGATGTATTTGGTAAAAATATCCAAATAATATATTACTTACAAAAAATACATGATGTTATTTTATGTTTATCCTCAAAGATTATCTTATAGTTTTTTACCTAATCTACATTTTCTAAATATACTTTCCATGTTTTCTATTAAACTTTCTTTGATACCAACTGTAAGGACCCAACCCCAATTGCCAAGATCTGATGCCTTATTTTATTACACCAGCATATAAATAAGGAAGTTGTATCACAAAGGAACAAATAGTTTAATATATTTAGAATCCAAGATACATTCATAAGTTCAACATTACAACTTGAAAGGAAATACAACATATTAACTTCTTTTGAATCACTTATAATCTCATAGATTATCCTTGAAATTATTTCATAATATACTTCTTCAAAACCTGGGGAAAATAAAAAATGTGAAAGTGGTGATCCCAGATGCTCACTAAGGGTAATAAATATAGTAGAAGATATCATAAACATAATGGTGAATAACTAAAACCACATGCCTTTAAAAATGAACTTGAACATAACATGGAAATAATAAGGGATGAATAAATAATGCCATAATAAAGCATAATCATGTGTAACCTAATAATTGAATAACATAATGGACTATAAATTACTTGTTTCATAATGAGGTAAATGGATAATGCTATATATTTTGAAATACATCATCAAGTCCTCATCCAAGACATCTGAAAATGATTAATGCCTCACCCAAAACCATATCTTAAAATGGACAAGGCCTTGACCAAGTCTATATATGTTTTGTATCATAATAACTACCGATAATTCTATGGGATATATAAGGCCCCACCTTTCACTTACTAATTCCAATGAATTACTCAAATGAATGGGGACAAACATAAACAACATATATATTCATATTGAAACTAACATATGATATCTAAAAAATGTTCCCCAAACACTAACCATTCAGAGTAATATGGTGAATGATTTCAAGATAACACATCCATTTTCAAACTAATAATAAAAAATTCAACAAAATATGGTAGATGGTATCATAAAATATTACTCCCAATAATATATAATAATCAACAAGAGTTTTGAAATAAATGAAAATACTCTTATAAAATCATAGAGTAATTATTGAAATAAATACTCTTTTACTTGAAAAGAATAGTTATTTTCGAAAAATCTTTATATAAATCCATAAGTGAAATAATATAGTTTTTTCATAATAAAATTATTTATTTTTGAAAAATAATGGTGGCTAAAAAAAGATTATGAAGTGTACTTGATCATAGGTAAGAATTCAAGAAGTTTCTATGAATCGAGCTTATATTTCGGGTTGAAATTTTTTGAAGATCCTTTTAAAACATGTAAGTCCCCATAACAGAAATAAGAATTATAGATGGTACACATACATAGACCATTATCAAATACTTTTTTAGGAGTAGAAAAGAATAAATATGAACTTCATTGAGGTTAGTAGAGAATAAGATTAACCTGAATGAAAATGGAGGTTCGGGTAGAAAATCCTTACCACTTTATAATCAATTGAATCATATGCCCAAAAATTAATAATCATTAAATGATAAATTTAATAAAATGAAAATAAATATATTCATGATATAATTCCTCAATTTTCAATATACATACACCATGCTCAATTAATATTAGTGAATAAGTAATGTCTCACAAAAATGGAAGTGAGATGAGGAAACCCTTACTTTATGTCTAAATGTATTCTGCACTTGATCTTAATGTCCTAAATAATCAAATTATATTCATTAATTATTATTAATTTTTTTTAAAATGTTGGTGCCGAAGACTCATTTTATTTTTAAAGAAAAGACCACATTTTATCTGGGTAGAGGGAGACACATTACATAGCCCGAAGGCTCAAGGACAAGTGGTCTGAATACAAGGCATGAAATCCCATTTTTTGGCCCAAAGAGCCCTTTGGTGAATAGAACTACTACAAGAATTGAAGATTGTAATAGAAATTGAAAACTTGTCGTCCTTGAATGTGATAAATTAACACATCTCATACATTGTTTCCATTTTTAATATAATTGGAGGGGGAAGGAGAGATGATGATGAAATATTCCATTAGGATAATAAAATTCCAGTAAATTTAAGGTACTATAATTATCATAGCATTTGGATGAGGGGAGGTGAGGTGAGAGAAAAAAAATAATGGAACTTGTAAATGCAATTTAAAGAAAAAGAAATAGTGGTCTACCTCTTGAGTACCCCTCCTTGAGAACCTCTTTAAGGCCCATGGTTTTGGCCTTTTGGTGAGACTAGAAGTTCTAGAACATGTGGAAGGGGCTTGGGAAGAGTATTTAGTAGAACTTATGAAAGGATCAAATCTTGAGTGGTGTGAGAGGAAGAGGGGGTGAGGGGTGGTTTTTATAGTGGTGGAGATGAGTTATTTCCCATTATTTTAATAATTATTTTATTATTTTGGCTCAAGATTATGAATAGTCTTGATTATTATGACTCAAATTGTAATAAGTTCATTTTTGTTTGAACTTTGTGTTCTTACATCATCCTTAAATCACATATGACTCAATAAATCATGTATTTAGCATTTATCATAAATTATTGTATTTTACTATTCACAAAAAAACAAGTTTTTTAGAAATACCAAAAAAATTCACCCCAACCATTTTTCGATGTGTAGAATTAAAAAATGTACTTCCTTTTATAAAAATAATTTTCTAAATAAGATAAATTTAATTTTTAAATAAAATCATGTTTTACTTAAAAAACAAAAATTTTAAATTGAAAACTGATTTTATAATACATTAAAAAATTAACTAAGGTCTCAAAAAATTGTCCCATAATCATAGGACAACAAAATATTTATTTAAGAATAAATTTCATAAAAATTAATTTTATTAATTTATTAATTTAAAATTCTAATTGAATATTTATTACTCACAAAAATACCACCACTTAATTATAAATTTATAAAATATTCTATTTCATTTATAAGGTGCCTAAATTTTATTTATACTTTCATGGGTGTGGTTACTATTCATAAGAGTGGTATTACTATTTATAAGGGTATGTAACTATTCATAAGGGTCAAGTTACTACTCAAAGAAATGTAAGTTGATCCTATCATACTCTAAATATCTTTCTGAATGAAACCATGAATGTTAGTTTTGTGAAATTCAAAACATAGAGGTGGAAATATTATGTTTACTGGATAGGTTGTAACAAAGTGGTGTTTTCTAGAGACTCAGGGTTTCATGCATACAATATTAAATTTATTCTCAAATCCTTGGTGTGTTACAAAAGCACCTTTAATAGCCTTATAACTTGGGCTAAGTGCCCTTGATATCCCTCACTTGGTATAAGAAACTACTCTAGCCCTATAACATGGGATAAGCACATTTTTTCATGACCCAAGACGAGATTCCATCTAACCGGACACCCGACCCAATTCGTGGCATAGCCTGAATAGTGTTCCTAATCCCCACAGGCTTGAAACTAGTGCCTAGGTATAAAAAATATTACTTGGGAATGATTTAAACCATTTATATAATTATAAACAACCCATAATGAAGATCATAAAAAAATTGATAACCACAACCATACAAGGTACACAAATTTTCATATTCAAAGTTTTAAAACTTTAACTAATACCCAAAAGTACAAAAATGGAATTGGAACAACAGGACATCCCAAACATATACATGAAACAAGAAAAACATAACCCTCAATACAACACCATCAACACCTGCACTAAGAGTAACACTAGAAACCTGATCCACCATCACCATGATACATCTTTCCTTTACCTGGGTCATACATAACAAAGTCTACATACACACAAAGGTGTGTGCAGTGGGTGATCCAAAGCCTAATAGGATTCCAACAAAAAGAAAAGATTTCATTGTATGACATTATAAGAGAAATAAACATATACATATTCATAAGAACATTTGAAACATTTAAAAAAAATTAAACAAAAACTTCTGAATAAACACTTTTCAATGAAAACCCATTTTCATGAATAAGTTTTATTAAAATAAAATATACACAAGGTATACATTATACTGATGGATAGAACCAAATCACCTAAGAATCATGGAACAAGAGATAACCATGGAAAAAATACCAATAGGTAACTATCACAAGTCGGTCCCTATGAAAATCATACCTCAGTGATCAGAATCCTCCAACTCAACTACCAACAATATTTTCATGCATGGGCCACTAGATAGGATCTCATCCAAAGTTATAGTGTTACAATAAAGTCCTCATGCATGAGACACCAGAGTGTATCTCATCCATATTTATAATGGTCTTCGATCATATCATATGTTTATTTAGTGTTTCAATCATCAATCCTACTAGATGAATCCAGGCCTCAACCACTTCTGAATCAACTAGCATACTAGTTCTAGTTTGCCCACCTAGAATACCTGAGATTCTCTTTTCTGATTAAATTACATTTCACATATCACATAAACCAACACTTTCATAAACGCATTCCAAGAATCATAATCACACAAAAAAATCATCACTCTCACATCTTCACATTTTCATATAAAAACCATTTGAAAATACATTTTCATCACTTTAGTAGTTTATTAAATGCATTTGGGAACACCAAAAAAAGAACACCTATGGGATCTAACCTATTTCCATGGAAAAATATCCTTTCAAAAATCATAATTATTTTTAAAACATTTTTATAACATGCTTCACAATTAAAATATCCATTTAAGGTGCACACTAAAGAAGCCAACATGAAACAAAACCCATTTCTGTTGGAAAACCCACTTTCATCACATTATAACCTTTAAATATATTTGAAAACACATTTCACACCTTTTACACACGATATAAAATACATTTAAGAAACACCATAATGAAACACATATGAAACAAAACCAATTTATTTTCAAAAACTAACCTCCATCACATATTATTTCCCAACAATTTCCAAAACATGTTTTCACCTCAGAAATAATCCATAGAACAAATTTATGCAAACAATAAATCATATAAAAATCATCTAATTATGTAAAAGTATGGAACCACCTATGTCACACCTGAAAAATTCTGTAAATCATTGTGAAACCACAATCACACCACCAAATGAACCTATAAAGGAAAGATTGAAAAATAATCATAAATATTTTCCCCAAAACACAGAATCAAACCCTATTTAGATCAAACATCCCACTAGGAAATAGGAATTCAGGAAAGAGGGAAGAAGAACCCTGGAAATATGGAGAAATCAAGAGGAGAGGGGATTACTTGATGTTTCCTTAAAGATCTGGGGTCAAAATAATGGTGTAATTTTGGCCCGGTGGCTCGAAAACTGGACAGGATGGGCCCGAATGCCCGAGCAGCCCAGCGGGACAAAGCCCGCATCGGGCCAGGACGGGCTCGGGTCGTAGCTTCAGCGGGTCGGGCCTAGGCCTTTCCAAGACGTCCCGCAGACCAGGCTGGCCCGACCCAAAAAATCCTGGCCCACTAGCCCGCGCGAAGCCCAGTACGTGCGAAACCTGCAAGCTGTAAAAAATTTAATAGGGAAACGGCGGGTAGGGGGGATTCGATCCCCCTACCTTAGTTGGTCCAGGTGTTGCGCCTGTAAACTAATCACCATCCTATATATATATAGATATATATATATATATGTATATATACAGATATACAGATATATATATATACCTATATATATATATATACATGTATATGTATACATATATATTTATCTATATATGTGTGTGTGTATATATATATATATTTCTATATATTTGTGCATATATCATTATATATTAACAAAAAATAATATTATATATATACATATAATTATTATTATATATAATAATAATGTGTGTATAAATATATATATACAACGATATGTAATTATATATATAATAGTGTGTATATATAAAAAAATCCATTAATAATATATATCAATTAAGTGTGGTTTTTAAAAATCCATTAATAATATATATATATATGTGTATATGATTTAATATAATATATATATAAACAAATCTATTAATATATATGTATATATATATATCAATGATTTAATATTATATATATATATAATAACTTGTTGTATATTAATAAAAAAATAACACACTAACTTAATGATGTTCGTGCAAGTACCTCAACCTCGTTAATTTTTTAAGTAAGGTTACAACATGCATATATTATATATACTATACATATATAAATCTATTTAGAAAAAAAATTAACTCACCCACTGCGACGCACCCCCCAACCCCTGATTATTATTTTTATAATTTTATCATATTATATATATATATATATCAATCATTTAACATTGTATATATATATATAATAACTTATTATATATTAATAAAAAAATAACACACTCACCCAATGATATTCGCGCACACCCCCAACCTCACTAATTTTTTTTAAATATGACGAAACTTGCATATTTTATATATGTATATATATAAAAAAATCTACTAATAATATATATATATATATATATATATATATATTTAAAAACAAATCCATTAATATTATATATAAAGATATTAATAATGTATATCAATTAAGTGTGGATTTTAAAAATCCATTAATAATATATATATATATGTGTGTGTTAATGATTAAATATTATATAATAACTTATGTTATATTAACAAAAAAATAACACACTCACCTAATGATGTTCGTGCACATCCCCCAAACACATTAATTTTTTTAAATATGTTGCAACTTGCATATATTATATATAAATTTATTTAGAAAAAAAATTAACACACCCACTGTAGCGCACCCCCAACCCCTAATTATTTTTTTACAATTTTCTCATATTATATATATATATAATAACTTAATATATATTAACAAAAAAATAACTACTCACCAACTGATATTCGCACACCCCCAACATCATTATTTTTTTTAAAATATGGTAAAACTTGCATATATTATATACAATATATATACATATATAAATCTATTTAGAAAAAAATTAACTCACCCACTGCTGTGCACCCGCTAAGGGTGTAATTTTAGTCCAGATAGGGCCGGGTTGGGCCTGCCCTGCAAAAAAATTTAAAAACGTTTAAAAAACGTTTTAAATTAAACAAACACTTAAAAATACTTTTCATAAATAAGTTAAAAAAATAAATGTAGAAAAACCTTTAAATAAATGATAAAAAAACTTTTAAATAAAAGCACTTTAAACCCACCACCCACTACTATGCACCCCCCAATAACTCATTATTTTTTTTAAATTTTTACATAATATATATAAATTCACAGACATGTATGAATCTATTTAGAAAAAAATAACATATCCACCCATTGTAAAATGTTTTTACATAAAACGTGTTAAATGTTTAAAAAATAGATGTAAAAAATATGCATTCAAAAAAATGTTTTAAATTAAACATCTAAAAATAAATGTAAAAAACGTTTTAAACAAGTGTTAAAAATGTTTTAAATAAAGGTCTAAATAAAAATGTTTAAAAAAGTTTTTAAAACAAACATTTAAATTAATTTTTTTAAAAACAAACACTTAAAAAATACTTTTTACATTAAAATATGAAAAAAGTTAACTGTTTTAAAAAAATATTTGTAAAAAGCATGAGTTTAAAAAAATTCAAAAAATGTTTTAAATTAATCATTTAAAAATTAATGTAATTTTTTTTAACCAGATGTTATAAAAGGGTTTAAATAAAAATGTTTAAATAAAAAATATTAACAAACACTTAAAAAATTATCAATAAGTTAAAAAAAATGTAAAAAATATTTTAAATAAATGTTAGAAAAATGTTTAAATAATAAGGCTGTAAACTCACCAATGGTAGTTGCGTACCCCTCATTATTTTTTTTTACAATTTGAAAATAATATATATATATATATATATTCACAATATATAAATCTATTTAGACAAAAAAACATATCCACCCACTGTGAAATGTTAATAAAAAATAAAATAAACGTTTTTACAAAAAACATGCATTTAAAAATAAATGTAAAGAAATGTTTTAAGTAAATGTTAAAAAAATGTTTAAATAAAAAAAATTTAATGGAGACAATTATTTTGAAAATAATAAAAGTCCACCATGGCCCGAATTGAAAAAGCCCGACCTAGCCCGACCCGAAGGTTTGGGCCGGCCCGAGGCCAGGCTCGGGCTGCCTCATGGGGTTGTTTGGGCCGGCCCGACCCTGTCCGGGTTGGGTCGGGCCGGGTCCGGCCAAAATTACACCCCTAGGTCAAACCCACCCAAGGATTTAGGTTCCAATGTTTCATGAAATCTCGGAGAGAGATACCATGGTTGGAAATCCAAAATGGGGTGGATTGGAGGTGAATGTAGGTTAAAACTGAAGAGGGAACAAAGGTAATTTCTCACTTTTTAATGACCTGGACAAGGCACATTGTTTTTTCCACAATGTTTACCAAATGTTGAAGAAATTGTTCATCCCTTACGGTCTAAGAGGAATAAACCATATGATTTTCTCACATGGTTTAAAAAATCATGCACCAACCATATGGTCTCTACTATCGAAGAATTCAATTGGATGTATGGTTTCCTGGGAAAGTGGACATGGTTTCCCCTAACCATATGCCAACCATGTGCCACCTGCTGCTATGCCCAAAATCTCTATTTTCAACAAAAAACATGGGGAAACCCAAGTATAAATAAAATATTGAATATAAACAAAAGGATACCTCAAAAAAAAAATCCCATATGTGACAATTATCACCACCATGAAAACATTCCACCTTCGGAAAGCCATCCTAAAGCATAATTAGAAAACAAAAATGGGTATTCTTATTCAACCCAAGACTTTCACTCCCATGTATCATGCACATAATTAAAATGATTCCAAATAACCCAGACTAATGGAATGGAATTCCTATGAATCACTCTCTCCTAATAATCCAAAATCTGTACCGGCCATTCAAACATAGATAAATCAGGCTCCAATTCTAACTCCTCCCAATTTAACACATGGGGTTGATCTGGGTTATACTTTTTTAGCTGAGAGGCATGGAACACGTCATGAATTGATGTCAATAGAGAAGGAAAATCTAACCTATATTCGACCTTACCAACCTTATTAGTGATATAAAACTTTTAATTGACCTTGAAATTAATTTCCCCTCCATACCAAAACAACGGTGAACCAAGTGAGGTGCCACTTTTAGGTACACCTGGTCACCCATAGAAAACTCCAAAGCTCAATACCTCTGGTTAGAATAAGACTTGTGATGAATATGAGCTATCACTAACCACTACTTAATTAGTTTTACTTTCTCATACATCTCCTACATAAGGTTCGATTCCAGTAACGAGGTCTCACCCACCTAAACCCAATATAAAGGCGAACAACATAGCTAACCATAAAGTGACGCAAAAGGATCCATTCTAATTTAGGATTAATAACTTTTATTATATGAAAACTCAACTAATCCCAAATGGACATCCCATGAACCACCTAAATCCAACACACATTTCCAGAGCATGTCTTCCAATATATGATTCACCCTCTCTCGCTAACCATCCATTTGAGGGTGGTACATTTTACTCAACTTGACCTATAACCCCATATCTTTATGAAGGCCTTCTTAAAAATATGAGGTAAAGTGGGGGGGGGGGGGCTGTCTGAAAAAAATTTCCGATGACACACCATGAATCCTCAAAACTTCCTGTATAGAAAACCAACCCAACTCAACCACCTTTTCTAAATACTTAATTGCAATTAAATGGGATTATTTGGTCAGATGATTGGTCACTAACTGAATGGAATTATATACCTAAGGTGAATGAGGTAAGCCAACATTAAAGTCCCTGGAGATCTCATTCCACTTCGAGGTAGTAATAAGTAGAAACTGAAGAAAACCAAAGAGGCATTGGGGCTATGATTTAATCTGCTAACACATGTAACACTATGATACATAGTCAGCTATATCTCAGAATATAACTATACACTAGAATTTCTGATGCATGTCATAATACATATTGGTTTCACCAAGATGAATGGCCCATTGAGACTGGCCGTTATCCTACATCAATAACTTTCTCAATGAAAATGGCTCCAAAAAGTGACCCTTTAAGTGTAGAACTACCTTTGGATACAACAACCATTCACAAGGAACCTATCCACTATTAAGGAACTACATATAATGCTAGCATAAATCATCACTTGGATGCACTTACTGAATCAACTCCAGGAGAGAAGGTGTTAGTTGTATGCTGGATAATAACACACCCCCAATATGTTCCTTAGTCTCCATGTGCATTTAAGATAAAAGGAGCATCAATTTACACTAATCACTGGAATTTTTTAATTCTTTCACAAGTAATTTCCTCCTCAAAGAATCCGCTACAACATTTCATTTACCTAGGGTATAGACTATATCAAAATAAAACATTTGAAGGTACTCAACCCAATGGTGCTTCCTTAAATTCAAATGTTTCTAGGAGAAAATGTAGTCTAAGATCCTATTCTTTGAATAAACCAAAAATTTCTCCCTAAAAGGATAGTGGCACCATGTCTTAAGGAATGCATCACCACTTTAAATTATATGTCATGGGTTGGGTAATTCTTTTCATGTGGTCTGAGTTGATGAGAAAAAAATGCCACCACATGGTTATCCTACATCAGCACATACCCAAGACCCATACCTAAGGAATTATAATAGGCTATGAAACCCTTTATATATTTTTACAAGATCAAAATTGGGGTGGTGTTAAACCAGCACTTAAATCTGTCAAAGGACAATTGACATTGTGGGATCCAATCAAACTTTACCCCTTTCCCAGTAAGCACTATCATGGATGAACCAAGTTGAGAGAAATCTTAAATAAACTACCTGTAATACCCTTCCATGCCTAAGAATATTCTTATTTCAAACTCTTTCTTCAGTCATTCCCATGAAATTACTACACCGATCTTTTGGGGTCCACCGAAACCCCTTAATCCGAGATCACATGGCCCATAAACATCACCACCCTAATCCAAAAGGAAAAATTAGAGAACATTTCATAAAGATTATGATATCGAAGGGTGCCTAGAAAAATTATCAATTGATGTTCATGCTTCTTCTCAATTCCAGAATTGACCAGGATTTCATCCAAAAACACTATGAAAAAAGAGTTAAGTTACTGAAAGAGCACCCTGTTCGTGAATGCCATGGAGACCACTAGAGAATTTGTCTACTTGGAAGGCATGACCAAATAATCCAAATGGACATACCTACTTTGGAAGGTTGTTTTCAAAACATCTTCCTCTCTAAACCTGAATTGATGATACCTGGATCACCAATCAATCTTGGAAAACCATCTTTCCCACTTAATATGAATGAAAAGTTCATCAATACGGGGAAAAGGGTACTTATTATTGATCTTTAACTTATTCAAATTCTAGTAATCAATGCATAATCAGATGTATCTGTAAGTTTTTTTTGTAAATAGAAATGAGGTATCCTAAGGTGAGATTATTGGGTGAATGAGTACTTTGGATTCTAAATCTTCTAGTTTTACCTTTAACTACCCCAACTCACTGAGGTCCATATGGTACGAGGGAAGAGATATTGGTTGTGTTCCTGGAGCCAAGTTAATGGTGAAATCCACATCCCACTCTGGAGGAAAACATGATAAATACTCTGGAGAAAAATCTAGTAACTCATCCACTATAGGTGGTAATCCACCATCAGGAGCACCATCATCATACTTTAATGAGAGCAATGTGATTTGAACATAGATATTTCCCAATTCGTAAAGTGGTGGTCTATTACATCCCGAATGAGGATCCCATTCACCATGAAAAACCTAGGTACTACCATCAGGTGCCACAAAACTTACTCACCATCGATACAAATTGAAGTGTTCCTAGATGAACACCATCCAATCTATGCCAAGGATGACATTAAAGAGGTCTATACCCAAGACAAGAAAATCCCACTCTAATTCAACCCATCATATGATGAGTGCACAAGATAGAAATATGAAACCCTACTCTCACTTCTTACCTAGTGGTGTTACCAACTCCATCACATATGACATAAGATCATTTGGTAACTTTAAAACATCCACAAGATGGATAGAAATAAAAGAAACTGAAGAACCAATATTAAATATAACAAAAACTAATGATGATTAAATAAGAAAAATACCTCAAACTAGCGTTGGTCATGTATCCAATTCCATTGGTGAATGATACAATACATAAAGTTACCATGTGTCAACCTAATACTGAGAATGAACACTAGCCTGCATCTCTTCACAGAATTGACTCTACCCAGATGATGAACCATCCCCGACCTCGATGACCTCCAAACCCAGAACCCACTATCTTGGATGGTTCTGATTGGGATAACATCCCTTGAGTAGCCACATATCTTGCACCACTCTGATATGGGAACACCATTCTTGAAAATCGCTTCAAGTACCCCATAAATTCATACTAGTGACAAGGTCTGGGTGGAGAATAACATTCATTCCATGTGTGACCTGCCTTCCCACATTGATGGAACACGACTGACCTATCATCAGAATCCACAAAAGAAGATAGCCGGGAAGGATGGAATGAACTACCACCTCCCTTCTTACCCTGCTCATCCCATTTTATCTTCTTCTCAGATAAACTACTACTTCACAATACTAGTACTACTCTAGAGAAACCAACATTTCTTTCATAATCAATTTCTAACCTCATGTCATGATCAACCACCTCAGTATAAGTTTTCATCTTGAAAAAGAAAACAAGATATCAGATCTCTAACCGCAAAACCATTTTAAACTTTTGAGACTTCATCTAATCATTGGTATTAATCATGGGCACAAACCAAACTAACTATGCAAAGAGTTTAACATAATCCATCATGGAAAAATCTCCTTGTATAAGCTTTATAAACTCCTAGGATCTGGAGAAGGAAAGAATATCAGGACAAGACTACTCTTTGAAAATGACCTTGAAGTATTTCCAACTCATCTACTCATGGTTTCCATCTTGCACCACTGAATCCCACCACTTTCGACTGGGACCTTCCAACATAAATGAATCACATTTCACTATGACCACATAAAAAGTATCAAGAAACTCAAACATCCTCTCTATATTCTCATGACACTCTACTTTCTGAGGTTTCATGATACCTCAAAAAGAAGGACACATGCTCTTGAGGAACTCCAGAGACTTGTCCTTTCCAGGACCTGGTTCTCCTTCTCTAACTTGAGGAGGATTGGAGCCTTCTCCCTTTCCCAAAATATGGAAAGCCCAAAGAACAAATTCCACTAACCTCTGATGAATTGGTGAGGTAGAATTATCTCTCCAGACTCTTCCCACAGTTGCATATGAATTCTCCAAGGATGCATCTTGTTGCCTCAAGCAACAAAAAAAGGGAAAACCATAAACACATGTTCTAAATTTTTTTATCATCAACAAAAAAACTCAAACACTTCAATAAATAAAAACATAACTAAATCCATTACAATAACAAGGCAGCCCAAACCACTCCAACCCCACCCAATTTCCATATATAGTCTCCAACTTGTACATCTCACTTGGAGGATAAGTAAAATCAATCCGAACAACCCATGGAAAATCAATTCCAACCACGAGGTGTGTTGTAAAGGAACCCCACTCACAACCAAAAACTCTCTTGTCCAGAATCCTAGCTCCAAACTATCTATACTCCTTCCCAAATAAATTTTCCCAAAAAGAGTGTTACCTCCATCTGATACCATTTTTTCATGAAATGATCCAGGATTCCATCTAATCAGACACCCAACCCGATTTGTGGCATGTCCCAATGGGCATTCCAGATCCCCATGGGATGGAAACTAGTGCATGGGTATCAACAATATACTTTGGGAATTATTTCACCAATTTATATAATCATAAACGACCCAAAATTACGAGCATAAAAAAACTAATAACCACAACCAAACAAGGTACAACAATTTTCAGATTCAAAGTTTTACAACTTTAACCAAAACCCAAAATCACAACAATGGAATGTGAATAAAAGACTATCCAAAAAACCTCCATGAAACAAGAGGGACATCACTATCAGTCCACCAATGTCAACACCTTTATGTAGTGGAACACTAGCAACAGGATCTACCATCAACATGATACATCTTTCCTTTACCTGGGTTATACATAACAAAGTCTACAAAAACCTAAAGGTGTGTATAAGATGTGATCCAAAGCCCATTAAGATGAAACTAAAAAAGAAAATATTTCATTCTATAACATTAGGTGCACATATTTATAAGAACTTTTGAATACTTTTTAAGAAAACATTTTAGAGACAAATTTCTCAAGAAACAATTTTAAATGAAAACCCTTTTTATGAATAATATTGCTTAAAAATAATATATATACAAGGTCTACTATATACCGATGGCTAGAACCATATCACCTAATAATAATGTCATAAAGAAGAACCATGAGAAAATCCCTATAGGTAACTAGCACTAGTGTGTCCCAATGAACATCATAACTTGGTGATCAATATCCTCCAACTCAACTACTAACAACATTCTCATTCAAGAGCAAATAGAGAGGATCTCATCCAATGTTCTAGTGGTCCAATAGAATTCTCATGTACGATCCACTTTATAAGATATCATCCAAAGTTATAGTGGTATTTGATCATATCATATGTTTTGTTAGTGTCGTAATCGTCAATCCTGCTAGATGAATCTGGGCCTTGGCCACTCCTGAATCAACTAGTGTACTAGTTCTAGTTCAACCACCTAGAATACCATGGATTCCCTTTGTTCTAAAATTAAATTTCACATAACACATAAACCAATACCTTCACATACACATTCCAATAATAATAATAACACAAGTAAAATTTCACTCTCATATTTTCACATCAAAACAATTTGAAAATACATTTTTCATCACTTTCACAGTTTATTAAATGCATATTGAAACACTACAAGAAGAAAAAAATGGTATCCTACCATTTTCCATGGGAAAAGATACTTTAAAAGATCACAATTCTTCAAAAACCATTTTTATAACTTGATTCACAATTTAAAGAAACATTTAAGGTGCACAACAAAGAAGAAAACATGCAAAAAAACTCATTTCAATTGGAAACCCCACTTTTATCACATTTTCACCTTTAAATCTCTTTAAAAACACATATTTCACCTTTTACACAAGGTATAAAATACATTTAAGAAATTACACAATGAATCACACATGAAACAAAACCAATTTCTATTAAAAACCCATCCTTTATCACATATTCTTTAAAAAATATTTCCAAAACATGTTTCACACCAAAAAAATAATCTATAGAACACATTTAAGTAACCAAGAAAGAATATCAAAAACATATAATAATATATAATCATGGAACCACCTACCTCACACATGAAAACATATATAGATTAATGTGAAACCACAACTACACCACCACAAGACCCTATAAAGGAAATATCAAACAATAATCATCAATAGTTTCCCCAAAAACACAAGACCGAACCCTCTTTAGGTCAAAAATCCCACTGGAAAATTGGATCTCAATAAAGAGGGAAGAAGAACCTTAGAAAGATGGAAAAATCAAGAGGAGAGGGGATTACTTGATGTTTCCCTGAACAATAGGGGTCAAAACCACCCAATGATTGAGGTTACAAGTCTTAAATAAAGCTTTGAATATCTCCCATGGATGAAAATCCCAAATGGGGTGGATGGGAGGTGAATTAGGGTTAAAATCGAAGATGGAACAAAGGTAATTTTATACTTTTTAATGACCTGGAAAAGGCACATGGTTTTACCACATGGTTTTCCAAACCATGTGGAAATCATGCATCCCTTACCATCAAGAGGAACAAGCTATATTATTTTCCAACATGGTTTGACAAACCATACACAAACCGTGTGGTATTCATTGTCCAAAAATGTAATTGGCAACATGATCTCATAGCGATTCACAATTCAATTCTACCCTTACACTGCTGTTTTAAACTACTTTTGTAATGAATATTAAAAATATAATAATAAATTTCAATTCATGTTTTATTCAATTAATTAATGTTTATCACTGTTAAAAATGGAAATTATACTTGTTTTGATATTTTCATTGAAGGTGGAGGTGATTTGGAGGCCTGGAGATCATCTAGAAGAAAAATGGGCCAAACTGCATGGCGTCCCATGGACATCTGTCTACTGTTTTGATCATTAAGAGAAATACGTGCATCCAAATGGGAAGATATTTTGTCGACCGGTCCGAAATTTAATAAGATACATTTCATCTTAAAGAACCAAATCCTGATTCAACTTCTATGGGGCCCATCCGAACTGATTTGTCCAAGACACCGAATATGATCAAAGTCAGAAGTGGCATTCTGTAATATGTTAATATATCGAGATGTGATTATACAAATGATGCCAAAATTTCTGTGGTGATAGTAAAGACGTGGGGATACAACTTTCTAGTTCTTTTTAAAAGTTTATTCAACTGTCTAGTAGCCTAAAACCACCCTCCAAGTGGTTTATCAAAATCTGGGTGCCCAAAACCACCTCCCATTTTTGCTATAAAAAGGAACAATGGGCACCCCATTTTTAAGTTAGGACAAAAAGTGATGCTATGCCATTTTGGAGTCCTATAGAAGTCTCCTCCTTGTCCTAGAAGTTCTGGAGGCCCCTATCCTCATAGGGGAATCAATAATGAAGAAGGAGTTCCACTCGAGCTTCCTCCTCCTCCCGATGTTGAGCTAAACGGTGGACGTTCATTGTGAGGGAGCTACACACATGTAAAGGGAGTTTTGACACCTGAACTACTACTAGTTTGATGAATTTGTGGTTTTAAAACATTTCATTTATAATTATATTATGTTTATTTATCTTTGTTTGATTCAACCGAATGTAATGCTCTTTACTTTTAACCGATCGGTGTGGTGTTTTGAGTGCGTGACTTGTGTTGTTCTAATTGGACAACAAAAGAATCATTTTCTTCCCAAATTATTTGAGATTTCAATTTTTTTGGAAGCTATTATAACATTCATGTTATCTGGATCTTGTATATATGATTTTTATTTCAAGGTTTGGCTCAACGTGCTTTGATATAAGAGCTTGGAAAGTAATAGGGATTCCGATTGATTTCAACCAAAGACTTACATCAAACATTAATTAATCTCCAAGAAAAATGAGCTTTAAATGTTTGTAGTGAACTCAAAATGAACCCTGTTATCTCATAATTAATAAACACCACCTTTTCATGCAAACTATTAAACTCTTTAATTAAGTCATTTCATCCTAAAACTATTTTCAAAACCACCCCCTATTTATGTACTTATTAGAAAGGAACACTCTAAACCCACCAATGCTCCTTGAGAGATGACCTAGGGTCCACCCAAGACTATAAATCAACCTTAAAATCATAATCAATTTGCCGTTTCATGAAAGCGCAGTCAAATGTTTTCCGCCGTTGCCGGGGATCACTTTGGTTTTAGTGCGTTTTTTTGATAAGTTTTTTTTGTAAAATTTGTGAATATTTATTTGTTTTATCTTATACCTCTTCCTATATTTTTGTATTCTGATCTATTTGATGTGTAGGTGTGGTGCATGAAGAGTTCTTCTATGGGAGACTTACAACCTTCTGAACCTGAACTGGAGAAGGTCATACATCAGTGACCCTGAGAGACAAAAGAGGAACCTTTGAAGGAGGACGAACAAAACATCAAAACTCATCTTGATCAGTCTTCTTCTTATTAGGGAACCAACATTAATACTGAAATTAATGTGAATAACATGGATGAAAAGAATCAGACATTAAAAGAACTAACCTCACCTAATGTCGATATCCAACCCATATACATTCAATTACAAGGGGAGGCACCTAATTTTGAACTAAAATCTCGTTTAATTCATCTATTACCAAGTTTCCATGGACTTCCTAGAGAGGATCCACATTAGAATTTTAAATAATTTCACACTATTTGTTCAACATTAGAACTTTCTAATGTGGATGAGGAATAAGTAATGCTTATGTTGAGTCAATAAGGTTTTTCATTATGACTTTTCCATTCCTTCTTATTTTGAAAATCACAAACACCTTATACTTAGGAAAATATAAATTTTACATCCATAAGGAAAATTTACCCTAATATAGATTTTCCTATACATAGAAATATTTTTTCTTAAGTACAAAAACCGGATTCATACCCAAAATCCTAGAATTCATTTAATGTCAAGATTTGGAGCATTCTGTTTTTAGGATCCAAATTCTTGATGTGAACTGTAATGAAGTTCCAATCCGAATTCTAGACTCTGAACTCTTATGAAGTTCGACTCCGAACTTTCATGAGTTCGACTCCGAACTCTTATGAAGTTCGACTCCGAACTTTCATGAGTTCGACTACGAACTCTTATGAAGTTCTACTCCGAACTCTTATGATGTTTGACTCAGAACTTTCATGAGTTCGACTCCGAACTCTTATGAAGTTCAACTCCGAACTTTCTTGAGTTTGACTCCGAACTCTTATGAAGTTCGACTCTGAACTTTCATGAGTTCGACTCCGAACATTTATGAAGATCGACTCTGAACTTTCATGAGTTTGACTCCGAACTCTTATTAAGTTCGAATCCTAACTTTCATGAGTTCGACTCCAAACTCCTATGAAGTTCAAATTTGAACTTCTGCAAGTTTATATTCTAAACTCTGGTGAAACCAGACTCTGAATTCCTATAAAACAGAATATGAACATTTCTTAACATAGACTCCGAATTTCAGTTTGGTTAGACTCTGAACTTTTAATTTTCTTACAATCCGAAATTTTGTATGGCTTTTTATTACATATTCTCCATTTCAAAATGATGTTGTGCATTCAGTTGTACATGATTTATTATTAAATTATGTCATCCATTTTATTTCTAATTAACTGTTGGTTGAGTTACACGTGTACAGGTCCCTCCGAATTTCATGAAAAATATGACCATTGGAGGAGGGAGCCGACCATTGGAAATTTGCCTATAAATAGAAGCTCATTTGAAAGAGCTCAATAACAAGTTGATCGATCTAGAGACCACACACTATTAAGGTGATTTCTAGAGAGAGAATATTTTCATGCCTTGTGCGTACTGAACTGCTCGTTCAGATTGCTTCATGCGACTCCGAATGTTAGTGATTACATTCAAGGACTTCCGAGGATAGGAAGACAGAGGTGCCGACTAACTTGAAGTTCGAGGGCTTCCTTGCTGAGGAAGATAGAGGTTCCAACTACGTTGAAGTTGAGGGCTTGCGGGGATAGCAAGACAGAGATTCCGATCTTCGTATTGAGGGCTTACCCTGGTGTGGGTAAGACAGACTTGCTTGAAAGTATAAATCAAGGGACCTTTATCCAAGGTTGTTGGATACCCTTCTCTTTGGGTTAAAAGACTTATATCTTGTTACTTTTAGTTTTACTCCTTGTTTTTCCGCTGCAATTTTGTATTGTAAGGGAAGTATAACCTTCTTATATTTCCGTACACTTGTACTCTGATTAGTTTAGATTCTATATGCTTTTAAGGTAGAATCTCATATTGTAAAATTTGGTTCTGATTCTCCAATTGGTTATTAGAGTGTTGTGGATTTTCTTAGTTTAACTTTGTTAAACTTAGATTTTTCCTTGTCTAAGGAAATTTTTAAAGTATACAATTCACCCCCTCTTGTATATTGAGCATCTACATCGTTATTTCGATCCTATAATTGGTATTAGAGAAGGTCTCTGAAATACTTATACTTATATATAATTTTTTCTTGCTCACTTTTTCATTGTTCTTCATCCTTGCTTAGAATGTTTTTATTCATTCCAAATTTTCATTCCGAACTTTGTCATTCCGAATTGTCATTCCGAACTTTGTGGTTACAAACTTTTCCTACTAACAAGTTTGGTTGCCAAAGTTTTTTTTAATGGAAGGAATCAATGTTGGTACTATCGACAACCTAAACCCTACAAGACCACCAATATTTGATGGTAATGACTATGAGTACTAGAGAGATTTAATGAATACTTTTGTTATCAATACTGGAGTGGATAATTTTGTTATGCTTACTGGTGATTATAAAATTTCTGATAAGGAAGTTAGAACGTTCACTAATCAGGGAAAACAAGAATATCAACTCAATTATAAGTTACGCAATACTTTACTATGTTTAATGACTAGAAATATATATAGCCAAATTTCTTCTTGTGAATTAGCTAATTGTATCTGGAAGAAGTTAGAGGTTACACAATTTGGCACTTCTAAAGTGATTGAAACTAGGAGAGCTATGCTTAGAGCTGAATACCATGGATTCAATTTTCCATATGGAGAACCAATCTGTAAAGTTCAACAGAGATTTATGACTATATTCAACAGCTTACAGTCTATGGGAGATAAAGGGCTGGATGATGAAGCTCTTGTAGATAAGATAGTTGATATTATGCTCAATGAGTGGGAATCAAAAAGAACAGCTATTGATGAGAACAAGAAAGTTAATCAAATTTCGTTAGATGAACTATTTGGAACTCTTCTTCAACATGAAACAAGAATTAAGAGAGATGCTGACAACATCAAAAAGAAGAATGGGAATGGTACTGTTGCTTTTACAACAACATCAAATCATTTGAAAGCTAAGACTCCTGAGATAGTAACTAGATTCAAGTCTAAAAAATTTGTTATTCAATTAGAATCTAGTGATAGTGAAGTCTCAGAGAATGAGTTAGAAAATATTGCTCAAAGGATGAACAAGATAGCTGGACAGAACAATTTCCAATCCAAGTATAAGAAAAAGGAAAGGAAAGATAGGAAAGATAGAGAAGTTACTTATTATGAATGCAAGAAAGATGGAAATATTAGACCAGATCGTCCTTTGCTCAAAAAGAAAGAAAGAAAAGGGAGGCATTCTGAAAGGAACAAAAAAAGTATTACAAAACCAAAGCTAAGAAAGTTCTGAAAGCAAATGACACTTGGAGTGCTAGTGGTGGTGACTCTTTAGATGAATCTTCTGATTATGAATCTTCAGGATAGAGGAATCTTGGTCTTATAGCCATATTACCTATCAAAAATCATTGTTTAATGGCTAAGGTACACAATGCTGAATCACTAACCAATGTTTCTTTAAATTATAATGATAGTAAGTATTATAACTCTTCAGATGAAGAATCCTCTTCTGATGAAGAAAATACTTCACCTGCCTATGAAAAAGTTTCTAGGTTTGCTGAACTTCTTGAGATTGAAAATTCTAAACTCAGAAAAAAACTTGATAAGGCAATATCTAGGAATTCTATTCCTACGAAAGAAATATAAGATCTTTCTAAAGATCTTGATAGAAAAGATGCTAATTTTATAAGTATTTTAATAAGTCTTTATGATGTATGCTCTGAGAAGAACAAACATTCTAAAGAGTTAGAAATAGTAATTTCTAAGAAAAGTGTTTTTGAGCATAGATCTAGTTCCAAATCTAATGACTTTGAAGATAAAAACTTGGTTATAAAACTCAAGTCCGAAATTTGTTTCCTTAAAGAAGTTTTTATCAAAATTTACCCATGGTAAATAACATTTTGATAGAATTTATTCACAAATACGACCTTTAAGAAAAAAATCTAGATTTGGTTATACCCATGAAAAACCAACTTTTAGTAACAAATATTTTGTTCCACAAAGTGCCCCATTTTGTACAAAGTGTCAATGTGGTGGTCACTGGGAAAAGAATTGTTCTTTAAATAAAACCCAATCTCTAGGTTTTCATGAAGTCTATTTTTCTAAGAAGGTGTGGGTGCCAAAAATTTTGTTATCTGGAAATCTCGGATCCAAACAAGTTTGTATTCCTAAAGTCTAATTCTTTTCTTGATTTCAGGAAGATAAAGGAAGTACCAACAACAATACATGGTACATGGATAGTAGATGTTCCCAACACATGACTGGTAACAAAAGTTGTTTTGAAAAGATTATCAAGACGAAAGGGGGAAAGGTAACTTTTGGAGATAATGCTCAGGGAGAAATTGTTGGTATATGTAATATTGTTCTTCTTGGTAAAACATTGATTTCAAATGTTTTATTTGTTAAGGGTCTTAAGCACAACCTCATTAGCATAAGTCAGTTATGTGATGAAGGATACCTTGTGAATTTTAGGAATGATAAGTGCTTAGTACACAATTTCAAGGAAGAATTTATTCTCTCAGCAAATAGGCAAGAGAATGTTTACACTTTGAACTTAGAAGACCTCAGGAGCCAAGACCTACCTTGACTAAGTGCAATGGAAGATCATTCCTGGTTATGGCATAGAAGACTAGGTCATTGTAACCTTATAAACTTATGTAAACTTTCTAAGAAGAAACCAGTTAAGGATCTACCGGAGCTCATATTCGATTCTTCTAAAATTTGTGATCCTTGTCAATATGGAAAGAAACATAAATCTAGTTTTAAATTAGTCGTTGAAGTCTCAACAACTGATTCATTACAGTTAGTGCACATGGATCTTTTTGGTCCAACACAAACTCGAAGTATTAGAGGAAAATACTATGTGTTTTTTCTAGTTGATGATTACACCAGATTTACATGGGTATACTTTCTTGCAAAGAAGTCTGAGGATTTTTCTTATTTCAAAAGTTTTAGAGAACAAGTTAAAAATGAGAAAAATATTCCACTGAAAACTATTCATAGTGATCATGGAGGAGAAATTCAAAATTCTAATTTTGAAACTTTTTGTAGTAGAAAAGGTATTACTCACAATTTTTCAGCACCTAGAACTCCTCAAAAAAATGGTGTAGTTTAAGAAAGAAATAGAATTCTTCAAGATATAACTAGAACCATGTTAAGTGAATATTATATAGCTAGAAATTTCTGGGCTGAAGCTGTAAGTACTGCTTGTTATACTATAAATCGAGTTTTGATTAGACCTTTTCTTAATAAAACTCCTTATGAGTTATGGAACGGTAGAAAACCAAGACTTTCCTACTTCAAGGTTTTTGGTTGAAAAGTATTCATTCTGAATACTAAAGATAATTTACATAAATTCGCACCAATATCTGATGAAGGAATTTTCTTAGGCTACTCCACAACTTCTAAGGCATATAGAGTTTTCAATAAAAATACTTGTACTGTTGAAGAAACAGTGCACGTAAAATTTGATGAGTCTGATCCTTTTGTTTTTAAAACATCCCAACCTACATCCTCGGATGTGTTTTCAAAAACTGATTTTCAATCTATGATAGAAGATCCTTCTGATAAGGAAAACGTTCAAGAAGATAATTCTGAAACATTTACCCCAGAAGACTTTCTACCCTATGTTGATGAACAGGTTTTACAAAACCCAAATCAGGTGTTTCTTAAGAATCATCCCAGTGATAGCATCATTGGTGATGTAAATCAACCTGTAAGGACTAGAATTTCCTTGAGAAATGAAGTAGAACATCTAGCATTTCTATCCCAATTAGAACCAAAAATCACTGATGAAGCTTTAGGTGATGATGATTGGATCAAAGCCATGCAAGATGAACTAAATTAATTTGAAAGGAATAAAGTATAGACCTTGGTTGAAAGACCTACGGAAACATCTGTTATTGGAGTAAAATGGGTCTTCAGAAACAAATGTGATGAAAATGGAGTCATAGTAAGAACTAAAGATAGACTAGTTGCTAAAGGCTATAATCAGCAAGAGGGAATAGACTATGAAGAAACCTATGCTCCAGTAGCCATACTTGAATCTATTCGTGTTCTACTTGCCTTTGCAGCTTTCTTCGATTTTAAACTTTTTCAAATGGATGTGAAATGTGCTTTTCTTAATGGTTATGTTTAAGAGGAAGTTTTTTTTGAACAACCTCCTGGCTTTGAAGATACAAAACATCCTGATCATGTTTTTAGACTTACCAAAGCTTTATATGGCCTTAAACAAGACCCACGAGCCTGGTATGATAGACTCACAGTATTTTTGCTTCAAAATAACTATGTTAAGAGAAATGCATATCCAACCCTTTTTATGAAGAAAGATAAGAAAAATGTTTTTATTATTCAAATATATGTTGATGACATCATATTTGGTTCAACTCAGCAATCTTTAACTGATTTGTTCGCAAGTCTAATGAAATATGAGTTCGAAATGAGTATGATGGGTGAGTTAACATTTTTCCTCGGTTTTCAAATTTCTCAAAGACCAGAAGGAACCTATATATCTAAATATAATTATATTAATGATCTTCTCAAAATGTATGGTTATGAAAACACTAAGAGTATAAGTACTCCCATTGGTACCTCAAACTCCTTAGATCTTGATGAAGCTAGGAACCCAGTAGATCAAACATCTTTTAGAGGTATGATAGGAAGTCTACTTTACTTAACAGCTAGTCGACCAAAATTAATGTTTTAAGTATGCTTATATGCATTATATCAATCCAATCCTATGTAATCTCACTTAAAGGCGGTAAAAAGAATTTTTCGCTACCTAAAGGGAACGATGGATCTAGGATTATTTTATACTTCTGGAAATGATTTTATTCTAAAAAGTTTTTCGGATGCTGACTTTGGGGGATGTTGAATGGATAGAAAGAGTACATCCGAAACTTGTCATTTCTTAGGAGATTCATTAGTTTCTTGGTCCTGCAAGAAGCAACATTCTGTAGCACTTTCCACTATTGAAGGTGAATATGTAGCAGCTGGAAGTTGTTGTGCTCAAGTGTTGTGGATGCAACAGACACTCACAGTTTATGGCCTGAGTTTTACTAAGACTCAAATTTTGTGTGATAACACAAGTGCCATTTCCCTAAGTAAGAACCCTACACATCACTCTCATGAAAAACACATAGATATTAGGCATCACTTTCTTAGGGATCACACACTAAAAGGAGATATCATTTTTCAGTTTATCGGAACGCAAGATCAACTTGCTAATATTTTTACAAAATCATTACCCTCTGATAGATTTGAATACATTAAAAAAATTTAGGAATGATAAATGTAAGGTAATAATTATTCATTAACTTCTTATTGAACAATTCTTCTAATAGTAATAAACTCCTTTTCATAGGGGGAGTACATTTGATTTTTAGTGTAACTAAAATTTTCATAACTTGTTTTTCAAACTTAGATTAACTAAATTTTCGTAATATGTTTTTCAAACTTAGTGTAACTAAAATTTTCGTAATCTGTTTTATCATTGTTTTTACTCAAATTTTCATAGTTAGTTTTTCAAATTTTTCAGAACTGACGTTTCTGGAATGGAAATTTCTGAATTTTAAATTTCCGGAACTGAAATTTTTAGGATTGAAATTCTCAGAATGAATATTTTCATACTGGAACTTTCATAACGATATTTTCGTACTGGAACTTTCTTAATGATATTTTCGTACTGGAACTTTCATAACGATATTTTCATACTGGAACTTTTGTAACGATATTTTCGTACTGAAACTTTCTTAATAAGTTTTTTTTTAAATTCATTTCTTCAAGAATAATATTACCAATTACGAAAAATCTTTCTAGCCAATATGAAAGGTATGATTTCCTTACTTAAAGTTTTGTAATCATATTTTGCTTGCTGGTATTTTCCTGAAGTTTAAAAATTCGGATTCTATTTTTCCTTAAATCCGAATATTTTCCTTAAAACCTCAAAAGATCGGAGTCAATTTTTCCTTGCGGGAGTGTTCTCAACCGTTAGATCAGATCAAAAATTTTTCAACTGTTAGATGGATTTTGGAAGACCAAAGGTCACATCCATCGCCTATATAAAGGGGACCCCAAGACTCATCCCACATCGGTTTTTCAAAGCTTTCGCATCTCGAAGCCCTGCTGCTCTTCTTAAGACCAGTTCCAATCTTTGCAAAGCCGTTCCGAATCCTTCAGATCTCTCTATTCTGAATGTCTGTTGAAGCAACATCTCAAGATATGTCAACTTCAAAGCCAATCTCAAAGTGGTTAATCTTCAGGGAAAGGTTGGTGCATCCGGATTTATATAATTTTGATTATCTTATTTCAAAGAATATTAGACTGAATGGATGGGAGGATGTTTGCGTAGCAAAGTCAGATAAACAGGATCCGGTTTATACTGATTTGCTGATTGAGTTCTACAAGTCTGTTTCCTTCCAGATGGAAGATGGAAGAGAGTGGTTTTCATTCATGTCTTATGGGAAGACTTACAAGTTATCTTACACCAAGGACGCGAGCTTGGTTGGTTTATCCTACGAAGGAGAAGCTGAGTTTTTCTCACACAAACTTCCGTATGTGCAAGGATGTTTCAACAAGGAGAAGGCACTGAAGTATCTTGGAATTAAGGATGCTTCAACCATTAAGATTTCTCATCTCACTCCGAACAATACAATTATTCAGCTTTGGGTGCAAGGCTTTCTTGTTCCAAGAATAGGTGATAAGGATAATCTGAAGAAAAGTTATATCTATGTCTTAGATTTCTTGGTAAATCTAAGAAAGATAAATTTGATGAGACATGTCTTGATTACGATCAAGAACATCAAAGAAGGGAATTTGAGAGCTCAAATAATCATGTTCCCTGCCTTACTATCAAATCTGATAGTTCGGTTCTTAGAGTCTTTTAAGGTTGCATGCAAATAAAAAGTCTGGAATTGTAAGCTTATGCTAGTAAGTGATGATACTTTGAAGAGGATGAAGATGGGTTTCTCTAGTGAATCTGGAGAATTATACTCTCTTTCTTTGGAAGAAGTTGAGGCACTTTAAAAAGGTACACTCACTCCGGAACCATCCAAAAAGCAATGAAAGAAGATAAATCTTAAGGAAGTGGCTGCTGATGAAGAAAATCCTAAATCTAAGGAAACTCAGTCTACTCCCCCAAAGCCGAAGAAACAAAAAACTTATCCTTATGAAGTTACTGCGAAGTGGAGGGAAGATAAGTAGAAGAGGAAAGAAAGGGATCCACAATTCGGATTGGACCCTGATTTGGAATCATCATCTCATGGACATGATTTTGTGGTTGAATCATTGAAGAAGTTGGTGGACACCATTCCGATTTTTCCAACTATAGATTCCAGATTCCAGATGCTGCAGCAGAGTATGAATCAGAAATCGGATTCCTTATCCATGGTCATGGATAAGTATGTGAAGATCGAAGATGAACAAAAGAGTTTTCTTATCGATTATGATGTGCATATAAAATCATTCAGTAAGTTAACAAAGTTTTCTAAAAGAGTTGATGAAGACTTAGTGCAGTTTGAAAATTTTCAGAGTGAAGTTCTAAATTCCTTTGACACTGAGGATAAAAAGATTAAAAATCTTCAAGCTGAGCTATTGATGAGCAGAGTTCTCGGAGTCAACAAGTTAAGGAACTAAGTGACAAGGCTAATTTTCTGGCTCAAAATCTTTTAAGTGATAGAAATATTCGGATCGAGCTTGAGAAAAGACTTGTACAACAAGATGAATTGTTAAAGATGCAGAAAGAAGCTATCGAGGCTCAGGCAGAGGCTTTGAAAGTTCAAGAAGAAAAGACAAAATCCTTGGAGAGGCAAGTTGAGGAAGACCAAAGAGACCTAAATAAGCTCAAAACTTTGTTAAAGAAGCTGATTCTAAAGGAAAAGGAAGAAAAATAAACCCACTCTGATCTTTTTTTGTAGTTGTCTTTCTTTGTAAAATTATCCAAACTCTAATGAAATGTTATTTGGTTGGTTGTATCTTGTCATATACTAATGTTCCAGGTACCATATTTTCTTTTCCATTCCCTTCAATTATTTTTGAAAATCACAAAGGGGGAGAAGGAAAAAGAACTATTCCTAAGGAGGAGAAAGAAAAATTTCTAAGTGAAATATCCTTAAAGTAAGGGGGAGTTTTTCACTACGAAGTTTTTCATTCCTACAATAATGAAAACTCCACTCCGGAAATTCAGAATACAATCCTTAGAGTTTCAATGCCTAAGGGGGAGTTAGTTGTATTCACTTTCATCCATGAACAAAGGGAGATAAGATTTAATTTCAAAGTCTAATGAATTTTTTTTCAAAGTCCTTATATTCTATTTCATAAGGATGTTTATGCTTTCCAAAAAGGGGGAGATTGTTGAGTAAATAAGGTTTTCCTTATGACTTTTCCATTCCTTCTTGTTTTGAAAATCACAAACACCTTATACTTAAGAAAATATAAATTTTACCTCCATAAGGAAAATTTACCCTAATCTAGATTTTCTTATACATAGCAATATTTTTTCTTATGTACAAAAACCGGATTCATACCCAAAATCCCAGAAGTCATTTAATGTCAAGATTTGGAGCATTCTATTTTTAGGATCCGAATTATGGATGTGAATTGTAATGAAGTTCCAATCTGAATTTTGGACTCCAAACTCTTATGAAGTTTGACTCCGAACTTTCATGAGTTCGACTCTGAACTCTTATAATGTTTGACTCAAAACTTTCATGAGTTCGACTCCGAACTCTTATAAATTTCGACTCCGAACTTTCATGAGTTCGACTCCGAACTCTTATGAAGATTGACTCCGAACTTTCATTAGTTCGACTCCGAACTCTTATGACGTTTGACTCCGAACTTTCATGAGTTTGACTCCGAAATCTTATGATGTTTGACTCCAAACTCTTGTGAAGTTCGACTCCGAAATTTCATGAGTTCGACTCCGAACTCTGATGAAGTTTTACTCCAAAATTTCATGAGTTCGACTCTGAAATCTTATGAAGTTTGACTCTGAACTCTTATGAGTTCGACTCCAAACTCTTACAAAGTTTGACTCCGAACATTCATGAGTTCGACTCCGAACTCTTATTAAGTTCGAATCTGAACTTTCATGAGTTCGACTCCGAACTCCTATGAAGTTCAACTTTGAACTTCTTCAAGTTTAGATTCTGAACTCTGGTGAAACTAGACTCTGAATTCCTATAAAACAGAATCTGACATTTCTTAACATAGAATCCAAATTTCATTTTGGTTAGACTCCGAACTTTTAGTTTGCTTACACTCCGAAATCTTGTATGGCTTTTGCTTACATATTCCCCATTTCAAAACGATGTTGTGCATTCAGTTATACATGATTTATTATTAAACGATGTCGTCCATTCTATTTCTAATTATCCATTGGTTGAGTTACACGTGTACAGGTCCCTCCTAATTTGATGGAAAATATGACCGTTGGAGGAGGGAGCCGACCGTTGGAAATTTTCCTATAAATAGGATCTCATTTGAAAGAGCTCAATAACAAGTTGATCGATCTAGAGACCACACGCTGTTAAGGTGATTTATAGAGAGAGAATCTTTTCATGCCTTGTGCGTACTGAACTGCTCGTTCAGATTGCTTCGTGCAACTCCGAATGTTAGTGATTACATTCGAGGACTTCTGGGGATAGGAAGACAGAGGTGCCGACTACCTTAAAGTTCGAGGGCTTCCTTACTGAGGAAGACAGAGGTTCCAACTACCTTGAAGCTGAGGGATTACGGGGATAGAAAGACAGAGATTCCGATATTTGTATTGAGGGTTTACCCTGGTGTGGGTAAGATAGACTTTCTTGAAAGTATAAATCAAGGGGCCTTTATCCAAGGTTGTTGGATACCCTTCTCTTTGGGTTAAAAGACTTATATCTTGTTACTTGTAGTTTTACTACTTGTTTTTCCACTGCACTTTTGTATTGTAAGGGAAGTATAACCTTCTTATATTTCTTTACACTTGTACTCTGATCAGTTTAAATTCTATACGATTTTAAGGTTGATTCTCATATTGTAAACTTTGGTTCCAATTCTCCAATTGGTGATTAGAGGTGTTGTGAATTTTCTTAGTTTAACTTTGTTAAACTTAGATTTTTCCTTGTTTAAGGAAATTTTTAAAGTATACAATTCACCCACCTCTTGTATATTGAGCATCTACATCGTTATTTAGATCCTACAGCTTAGAACATTCCCCTTTTCTTTAGAATATACTAAAAAAGATTGTCTTTATTATGTTAATTCCCTAATAAGAGGTTGGGCAGACATGAAATGCCTTTATCATGAAAAATATTTCCCAGCCTCTCAAACTGCAACAATAAGGAAAAAAATTTGCGGGATAATAAAATCTCAAGGGGAAACATTACATGAATATTGGGAACACTTTAAAAGGTTATGTTAAGTTTCACACGCCACCAAATAAGTGATCAAATTTTAATTCAATACTTTTATGAAGGTTTAATCCCTATTGATCGAAATATGATCGATGCTGCTGTAGGTGGTGCACTGGTAGATAAGACCCCAATTGCTGCAAGGACCCTGATTGGGAACATGGTGCAAAACACTCAACAATTCGGTACAAGGTCTGGAGTAGCCATTCGAGGTGTCCATGAGGTTCAAATTACTAAATTTGAGAAGAAGGTGGACACAAAGTTTGAAGAGGTAAGTAACCTTTTATGAAAACTCACTCTCTCCCAAGGGAAATCTCAATATCCTTCACCCATACATTGTGTAATTTGCTCTTCTAACACCCATTATTCTGACCAATGCCCTCAATTGAGAGAAACTTCTGATATTTGTAAGGCAATCTTCCCAGGATGCCCCTATAACCAACCCTTTAGGCAAGAACCATACTATCAATCCAACTCCGGGGGGAAAGACAACCAAACCTATAGGTAGGGGGGTATTCAAACCAGCCTCATCAACCATGGAACCAACAAGAGCAGAGTAGCCATCCACCAATACCACCCAGAAATCCTCAACCACCCCAAAGGTTATTCCAACCACCCCCTCCAAAACCTGAGCCTAGCTTAGAAGATATGATGAACCAAATGGTTTCCAACAATATCTAATTCCAAAAAACCACCCAGGTAGCCATACAAGACCTCAAAACCCAATTAGGCCATCTAGCTAACTCGGTGGGGGAAATTCAAAGTCATGGGTCAGGTAAAATACCCTCTAAACCAGTATTTAACCCTATGAATAAAGGAAATGTTAGTGACATCACCATTAGGAGTGGGAAACAAATAGAAATTAAAATGAATCCTCCATTAGAGTCGTCCCCTCCTAAGGAAACCTCCATCCAAACCATTAAAAATGTTCCAAATGTTGAAGAACCTTGTCCTGATAGAAGCCCTTCCCAAGGAAAGAGTGTGTATATTGATGATTCACCTAGACCAATCATTAATATTCCATTTCCTCTAAGGGAAACCCAACCATGAAAACAAAAGGAAACTGAACTTGATATGTAAATATTGGAAATTTTCATGAAAGTGAAAGTTAACATCCCATTGATTGAAGCTGTGAAGCAAATTCCCTGGTAAACCAAGTTTCTAAAGGAGATGTGTACATAGTGAAGGAGAATTTGAGGTGATGAGAAAGTGAGCTTGGGAATGAATGCTTCAGTATTGATAGATCCATCACTTCCCACCATGTGAAATGATCTTGGAACATTCTCAATTCCATGCACCATAGGGGAGTATTCTTTTTCTAATGCTATGCTTGATTTAATTTCCTCTATAAATGTGATTCCTCACTCCATTTACTATACATTTCAGGTTGGGGAACTGAATCCCACTAGAATTATTGTTCAACTAGCCAACCGGAGTACCGTTGGCCCTTCTGGTGTGTTAAAGGATGTTCTTGTGAGGGTGAAAATTTTAATTTTTCATGCATATTTGTATGTGCTTAAAATAGAAGATGATAAGATGAATAGGCATGCCCCAATTATATTGGGGAGACCTTTCTTGAAAACTACCAAATCCATAATTAATGTTCATAATGGTACATTATCTATAGAATTTGGTGGTGACATAGTCCATTTCAACACCCCTGATGTCATGAAGCACCCCTCAGAAGAATATTCCCCTCTCTCTTTGTTAATTCAATGATGTACTCCCTTCCCCTAAAAAAAGAAATTTCTTTTCCCCGATACCCTTTCTGAGTTTTCTTCATTGATTGAAATTCTAGGTAATGAAACATGCATTGATTGTTGTAGTGGTCTAGAAAATTTTCATGAATGTTTATTAATTGATAATTTATTGAACACTGAGGATCCAATGACCATCGATGATACTGCTAAGATTGTAAAAGCTCAATCCTCATCTGAGGATTATACCATTGAGCAGTTAGATGAGATCAGTGACCTCTCACTTTCACACACACTCCCATCAATCCAAAATACACCTAAATTGGAACTGAAACAACTGCCTCAAGATTTAAAATATTCATATCTTGAGAATGGAAACAAGTTTCCCATCATCATTGCTAGTTCACTCCCCCCTATGCATGAATTGTGACTGCTTGAACTATTGAGGGAGTATAAAAAGATTTTGGGATGTACACTTCCTGACATTCATAGTATTAGCCCATAAATTTTTACACATCATATTTTATTAAATGATGAGGCTAAACTAGTGAGGCATCCACAACGTCGACTGAACCCAAACCTCCTAGAAGTTGTAAAAAATGAGGTAACAAAATTATTGGCTGCTATAATCATTTACCCCATCTTTGAAAGCCTATGGGTCAGTCCTATTCAAGTAGTTCCTAAAAAAACTGGCCTTACAGTAATCAAAAATGAAAACAATGAATTGGTTCCAAATCGTGTATAGAATAGTTGGCGTGTCTGCGTAGACTATTTCCGACTAAACCAACACACTAGGAAGGACCATTTCTTATTGTCATTCATTGACCAAATGCTAGTGAGGCTAGCAGGTAAGTCTCACTACTATTTCCTTGATGGGTATTCTGGATACTTTAATATCCATATTTCCCCTGAGGATCAGGAAAATACAACCTTCACTTTCCCCTTTGGAACATTTGCCTACAGAAGGATTCCATTTGGTCTGTGCAATGCTCCGGGTACTTTCCAACGATGCATAGTTAGTATTTTGTTGGATTACCTGGAGAATTTCATGGAAGTATTCATGGATGATTTCACTTTTTATGGCTCTTCTTTTGATGAATGTATGAGTAGTATTTCTTTGGTCCTACGTCATTGTATTGAAAAGAATATCATATTAAATTATGAGAAATTCCATTTCATAGTGCAAAAAGGTATAGTTTTGGGACATTTCATTTCTAGGGATTGAATCCAAGTTGATTAATCAAAAGTGGATGTCATTTCTTCCCTACCATTTCCAAAAAATGTATGGGATGTGTGGTATTTCCTAGGTCATGCTAGATTTTACGGTTGTTTCATTCGTGACTTTAGTAAAATTGCACTCCCCCTCTACCGATTACTCCAAAAAGAAATGGAATTTGTTCTTTATAAATAATGTGAGTAAGCTTTTAATAATGGAGTCTCGTGTTACCCCCGGTAATCCAACCACCTTAGTGGGATTTACCATTTGAGCTCATGTGTAATGCCTCTAACTATGCAGTTGGTGCAGTATTGTTGCAAAGGGTCGATCGAACTCCATGTTTCATTGCCTGTGCCTCACATACTTTGGACCCTACCCAAGAAAACCACACCACAACTGAGAAATAATTCCTTGCCATTGTATTTTCCATTGAGAAATTCAGGTCATTCCTTTTGGGGTCTAAAGTCATTGTGTTCTCATACCATGCAGCCCTCCGGTATCTCCTTAAGAAACTCGAAGCCAAGCCACATATCATGGGCCAGATGATCCTCCTTCAAGAATTTAATCAAGAAATTAGAGATAAAAAGTAGTAGAGAATGTGTTGGCTGACCATATCAGTAGGATTCCCCCATCCCCAGACATTGACTCATCCCCCTGTATTCCTATAAATGATATGTTTCCTGATGAAAAATTGTACCGAGTGCAAGATGCTATTCCTTGGTATGCTGAAATGATAAATTATTTGGTATCATCTTGCATTACTACTGATTTCAATAAAAAACAAGCCAGTCATCTAAAACACGAGTCTCGTTGGTACATTTGGGATAACCCCAACCTCTGGCGCAAATGTAGTGATCAAGTCTTTAGGCGTTGTATTCCTGATAGCGAGTTTCAGTCTGTCCATAGATTCTATAACACTCTTGATTGTGGGGGACACTTTGGTCCCCAATGGACTTCTCGCAAGTTCCTAGATTCTAGCCTCTTTTGGCCAACACTTTTTTGGGATTCCCATGATTTTTTGTAAATCTTGTCCTTGTTGTGAAAGAATGGGTAATGTATCTAAAAGAAATGAAATGAACCAACAACCATTTCTCTTTCAAGACATTTTTATGTTTGGGATATTGAATTAATGGGGTCATTTCCCAATTCCTTTGGAAACTTGTACATTCTTTTGGAAGTTGATTACGTGTCAAAATGGGTAGAGGCACGAGCTACAAGGACTGATGATTCCAAGGTAGTTGTAGAATTTTTGAGAACCCAAATTTTCTGTAGGTTTTGTTTACCTAGGTTCATCATTAGTGACTACGGTTCTCATTTTTGCAACCGAATAATACAATCACTTTTTCATTGGTATGGGGTCGGTCATCGAGTGTCTACTGCATATCACCCATATACCAATGGCCAAGCTGAGGTGTCAAATAGAGAGGTAAAACAAATTCTTGAAAAAATAGTTCAACCCAATAGAAAAGATTGGAGTCTTCGACTTGATGAATCATTATTTTCCTACCGTACTGCTTTCAAAACTCCCATTGGAATGTCACCCTATCGTATTATATTTGGAAAGAGTTGTCACCTCCCTATTGAGATTGAGCACCAGGTCTACTAGGACATCAAACAATGTAATTCTAATCTTTATGGTGCGGGTTCCCAATGGAAGTTGTAGATTCATTAGTTAGAGAAAATGATAAAAGATGCATATGAAAACGCCAGGATTTATAAGTATTGAACCAAGGTTGACCACGAGCATCTTATCCTTCATTTTCAGTTCCAAATTGGGCAGAAGGTCCTCCTTTACAATGCAAGGCTGAAACTGCATCCAGGTAAGCTTTGTTCCCACAGGTTTAGACCATACACTATTACTAATGTCTCTCCATTTGGTGTCTTCCAGGTTCAAAATGAAGAAGCCAAGCAAACCTTCACTGTGAATGGGCAGCGGCTGAAGCACTTCCATGAATCCATTCTAGAATCCCCGATAGAGGAACTCTAAGTTCAAGAAGTAGTCTATGAATGACACTTACCAGGGTTTATCCTTCCTTCCCACATTCTCTTTTATTACAATGAGGACACTGCATATTCTAGGTGGGGGGTGGATACATTCCTGGGTTCATTAGGATTTCCATTGTCTTTTTTCTTTCTTTCTCGGGTTCATTAGGATTTCCATTGTCTTTCTTCCTTCTTCTCTTTTTTTCCTTCTTTATAGTATTTTCATTTTTCCCCATCAAAAATTTCAACATGCATTTGGTGACCATAAAAGGGGGAAAGTAAAAATACCTTAATGAAGGAGAAAAAGATTTTTTTTAACACAAGGGAGTGATTTTTAGTGAATTGGTTTTATATCAATGATATAAATGGTTGTAACTATGTAAAACCTTTGAGATGATTGATGCCCCTTGTGTGAGAAGTTTTTGGGAAAACTGTGTCACTAATATCTCCATAAAATTTTTCACCAAACCATAAAGTGTGAATATTTCTTACTTAATATAAGGTAAATATATATTAGGTTAATATTTTCATCTTTAAGTGATATTTTCATACATTCTTTCCTTATTCAATCTATTTCAGTACTGTACTAGATTGACCTATGCATGTGTACCTAATGTCTGACTGTTGTACGCCCTAAAAAAATGGGTTGTGTCTTGGGAAGGTTAAAAACCAATCCTCCTCAACCTTTTATCTCTTTATAACTATTGCAATTAGTGTTATGAGGAGATCAAATAAGGGTTGAGAGATGAGTGTGAGATTTATTCCAAATGAAAATTCTAAAAAAAACAAAAATAAATAAATGAGGGGAGTGATAAAATGTGAAACATATGGGGATATCAAGGTTGGGAGCTTATGGTTTTACTTCTAGGAATTCTTAAGTGAGGGGGTCTTGAAATACGATTTCAAAGGATGTAGGGCAGGTTCGGTGGAAAAAATCATTTAAGCCAAAAAATATTAAAATAACCTATATTTATTGGATAGCAAGTGGAAAGAATAGCATGGAATGGTTTTTACACACACACATGGAGAGTTAGTGTCAGGGTTTACTTCTGAATTCCTTGCTCGATTTGGTATCATGAATCTTTTTTAATTTCAATATGATATAATTTATGATACATCTTTTTCTATTTTCACTAGGAAGGACTCCTTGGTGTGGTTCGCGCATTGATCACATTACTTTAATTAAAATTTAATCAAATGTTAAATATTAATGATTTTGGGAATATATACATGTATCATTTTTTTATATGTGACTTTTCCCAGGAGTGCAAATGTTTAGGTGTGGGTGTGTGATCGCATAGCGATTCACTATTCAATTCCACCCTTATACCGTTGTTTTAAACAATTTTTGTAATGAATATTAAAAATATAATAATAAATTGAAATTCATATTTTATTCAATGAATTAATGTTTATCACTGTTAAAATGGGAAATTATAATTGTTTTGATATTTTCATTGAAGGTGGAGGTGATTTGGAGGCCCAAAGATCATCCTGAAGAAAAATGGGCCAAACTGCATGGCATCCCATGGACATCCGTCCACTGTTTTGAACATTACAAGAAATAATTGCATCCAAATGGGATTAAATGTTTTGGTCTGGTCCTAAATTTAATATGATACATTTCATCTCAAAGAAACCAATCTTAATTCGGCTTCTACGGGGCCCATCCAAACTAATCTGTCCAAGCCACTGAATATGCACAATGTCAAAAGTGGCATTCTGTAATATGTCAATATCTCGAGCTAGGATTTTCCAAATGATGCCAAAAATTCCTTGGTGATAGTCAAGACATGGTTCTACAATGTTCCAGTTTTCTTAAAAGGAGATTAGACTGTCTAGTAGTCGAAAACCATCCTCCAATTGGTTTATCAAAATCTGGATGCCCAAAACCACCTCCCATTTTGGTTACAAAAAGGAACCTTGGGAACCCAATTTGGAAGTTCGGATAGGAAGTGAATCTATAAAATTTTGGAGTCCTAGAAGAGTATTCTTCTTATTCTATAAGTTCTGGAGGCCCCTATCCTCATAGGGGGATCAAGAATGAAGAATGAGTTCCACCCGAGCTTCCTCCTCCTCCCGATGTCGAGGTAAACGATGGGTGTTCCTTGTGAGGGAGATACACACATGAAAAAGAAGTTCCAACACTTGAAATAATACTAGTTTTATGTATTTTGGATTTGAATACATTTCATTTATATGTATATTACTTTTATTTATCTTTGTTTGATTTAACCGAATGAAATGATCTTTACTTTTAACCGATCGATGCGATGTTTTGAGTGCCTGACTTGTGTTGTTATGATTGGACAACACAATAATCCTTTTCTTCCCAAATTATTTGAGATTTCAATTTTTTTTGGAAGTGATTATACCATTAATGTGATCTGGACCTTGTCTATATGATTATTATGTCATGTTTTTGCTCAACATGCTTTGATATAAGATCTTAGAAAGTAATCAAGATTCCAATTGATTTCAACCAAAGACTTACATCAAACCTTAATTAATATACAAGAACAATGAGATTTAAATGTGTGTAGTGAACTCACAATGAACCCTTTTATCTCATAATTAATAAACACCACTTTTTCTTGCCAACTATTAAACTCTTTAATTAAGTCATTTCATACTAAATCTATTTTCAAAACCACCCCCTATTTAAGTGATTCTTATTAAAAACGCACACTCTAAACCAAAAAATGCTCCATGAGAGAAAAACTAGGGTATGCCCTAGACTATAAATCAACCTTAAAATCATAATCAATTTTCTGTGTCATGACAGCGTGGTAACTACAAAATTTCCTGGGAAAGTGTGCACGGTTCCCTTTATCCATACTCCAATCCTACACCACCTACTTCGAACCAAATCCCCATTTTCACTAAAAATAGATGGAAAACCAAAGGATAAATGCAATAATGAAAATAAAAAAAAATATATATCAAAACAATCACGGATTTGACACATTTCCTAGCCCACATAAGGGCTAAGCACCTATGTTTTCCCTATAACTTAGTCTAAGAACATGTTCTAGCCCTTACTTGGGATAAGCACCTATTTTAGCCTTATAAATTGGGCTAAGAATCTTCTCCATACCTCACATGGGCTAAGATCCTTCACTATACCTCACTTGGTCTAAGAACCATTGTTATCCCTCACATGGGATAAGAATCTATGCTAAACATCCCACTTTGGCTAAGTTTCTTTTCTAGCCCTCATTTGGGAAAATCAACTTTTATAGACCTCACTTTGGCTAAGAATCTACTATAGCCCACCCACTTGTTATAATCTCATTTACTATCCTTCACTTAGGATAAGCACCTACTCTATCCCTATAACTTGGGCTAAGCTCCTTCTCTAGCCCTCATTTGGGATAATTACCTATGTTATCCCTATATCATGGGATATGAACCTTTTATAGCCCATACTAGGGGAAAACACCTCTTATATACCTATAACATGGGATAAGAACCTTGTCTAGCCCTCACTTGGGATAAGAACCTATGCTATCCATATAACATGGGCTAAGAACCTTTGCAATACCCCACTTGGTACAAGAACCAATGTCTGCCCTGTAAAATGGAGTAAGAACCTTTTCTAGCCCCCACTTGTGCTTAGAACTCGTGTTATACCTATAAAATAGGCTAAAAAACTTCCCTAGCACTCACTTTGGCTAATATCATTTCCTATCCCTCACTTCGGATAAGCACCTTTTCTTTCCCTCAATTGGGATAAACATCTACACAAGAACAACCAATTGGTAAATTCTCATTTTCTATCCATCACTTGAGCTAAACACCTATGATAGACCTATAAATTAGTCTAAGATCCTTAAATTTTGTTTCTTCTCCCTCAGATGGTGTGTTAGGGTTAGGAATAACTAGTTCTTAGCAGTTTCCATTGGATTTATTTATGGAAACAGAAACATCCAGTAGTTCTTTATCCAAAGGGACCTTCTTTCCAAAGGAAGGAATTGGTTAGGTTTGGGACTACAATACTTAAGAACATATATTGGTCGAGAGGATGGGAGGTCAGACTCATCACACCCTTTGTGGGGGAATTATTTCCCACTATGGGAATCTCTTATAGATTTAAGATATTTATTGTGAATCCTTATTAATTTACTAAGTATAACATATGTTTCCCTTGAAATTTGCAATCAATTATTAGCAGGTATAAGATTTAGAATTATCTTTATTTATTTGACGTTCATGATTAATAGAGAAATCCATATGTATTAGAAGTTCTCCATAAATTTTATCATCTCATATACTATTTAGAGATTCTTTTAACCATTGTTATGATAATACAAGTTTTTAATCCACTAAGTGGGTAACTCTGGAATTTATTATCATCCAAGGAGACGAAAGCTAGTTTTGATGTTGGGATCATACCCATAAATGGGATACCTACATATCATTGTGAAAGGAATCATAACCCTCATAGTTCGATGCTACTTCATAGGGAACACCATACCTTTTAAGGTCGTGTGATAAGGACCTATCCATATAGTTTAATGTCATGTGGTAAGGACATCTAAGTAGAAGATGCTCAGTCAAAGCTTGGTGTGGGACTTATGCCTAAGCAACCCATGGAGCTTGAAAAAGATACGAGTTTCCAAGTTGGATTAGACCATGTTGGTAATATGGACTAGGAAGAACATGGTTGATTTTAAGTGTTGGGTTTGAACCTTAGGGAGGCTTCATATGTTTCCCACTTAGATAGGAATCAAATCCAATATAGTTCGATGAGTCTCATAGGATAGTGTAGTACTTTGAGTGAAATGATTTTTGGATCACTTAATGAAAAGGATGCCTTTTATGGATGAAATGAGATAGATCTTGGGCCTTAGTAAGGCTTCTTACATATCCCAGTTTTGATGGGAACCAGAGTTCTCGTAGTTCATTCATATGAGGTGTTTGCAAAAATGTTGTGATCATCACAAATCTCTAATACCACGTGAGTCATGATCGATGTGATGAAAAAGATGATTTGAAAGATTAAACAAAGGAACACACACATTTCCTCCTTCGCTGGTGGAAGAGGACATGCCTACGGTGGCGATGGTGGAAGTATTCGGGGTGAATAACCTTCCCTCTATTCACTTTACCTTAGACAAGGGTCCAATGTAAAGAAGGAGTGAAGGTGAAGGAATTAGAGAGGATCAATACTACAACTTCCTACATGAAAGTCTATGGGCTTACACCATGATGGTTTCCCTAAAATTTGTCTTGGTAGGGGAGGGAGACTTCTCTTTTGTTCAAAAGGAAAAGTAGGTGTGTACCGTACATTTCCTATCAGGGACCTAAGGGTCTATATTTTAGATATGATAATGGACAGACATGGCCCAAACCCCAATCCTCCAAACTAGGAACTCTCCAGCACTATTGTGGGGAGAAATGTCTATGTGATTATGGATATACAAACCCACTGATACTCCATGAATCCTAACCCCATTGCCAAAAAAATGTGGGAAAACTATGACTGCGGATATACAAACCCAAATATGAGACACGCTGATGTGCCCTTCCCAAATGGTTGATAAGTCAAGAGGTATTGGTGAAGGTTTCAACAAAATCCCTTTTAGAAAAGGGATCTAATTAAGAATAAGCCTTTCCATGAATGAATTTGAAGAAGTCTTTATGAATGTCTTGTATAGACTAAAGGTATACCGTGAATCAAAGAAGGGTGCCCCAGTAGGTATCTGATGCGTAGGTTTGGGCGCGTAGGTAGGCTTAGGCGATATGACGTTCACTTATGTTACAAACAACCTGGAAGTTAAAAATTTGGTGATACTTGACACAAGACTTCAAGAGTATTGATAGGTATTCCCAGAAGTGGGGTGCTCAATTTCCTTTTATGAGAATGGTTGGCGCACAAGTGTTTTTGATTTAGGGAGGTTGTGCACTTTAGGCATGAAAGTGTTACGGATTTCAAACACTAAAGGGACTTAATTCCTATGATCCTCCACCAAATCATCCTCTCTAAGTGTTAAATAACTACCTTGAAGGTTTCAGAAGACTTGGGAGAAGCACTAGGGAGACTAGAGTAGCAATTATTCTTCATGGAAATTCATCCGTACAAATGAAGGTCCCAAGGGTCTATTTATAGTCAAATAAGTAACCCTGGGCAAATGGTGATTGGTCTTGCAGGTGGATTGCGTGCCATAAATGTTACATGCAATTACCTGGTGTGCCAACAGATCCATGGATTTACTAGGTAGATCCAAATTTAAAGCCTTTTCAAATATTGATTTTCTTCATGTATTTTCTCCTCTTTTTTCTAAGGAATTTCCCTTTGTCACTTTTTTATTGATGTGACAAAATGATGTTTCAATAGAATCCCCCCTCAGAATTGGATCTGAATTGAAAAAAGGTTCTTATACTAATGTAATGTTATGAAATGGGTCCAAATAGGTTTATGTGGCACATAAATTGATATCGTGCAAGGTATAGGCGTGCAAGGTTTATGACGGATAGGGTAATATTCATTTCATATATATAGTGGATTCACTTTAACGAAAATTAAATAAGGAATTTAGAAATCCATCTCTCATCATGCATGTTTTCTCACTCATATGATCCTATTGGTCGTGCTTCTTTTGTACATTTTTTATTTACACACCAAAAAATGGGGTTCCATACTTGCGTGCCAGATTTATACTTGTGCACCAAACCCATACTTGCATGCCTTAATGCCTTTTTTCAATTTTTTTAATTCCTTTGTCAAAAAATTAGAAATGATCTCACTTTACAATGAATTTTGATCTCTTTTATAGATTCTTTGTCTCCCAAGAGAATTATTACTGCTGAATAATTGGATAGTAAGAGAATTGATGATATAATGAAGATTTTTGGGAATGATTACTTTGAAATCTGTAACACTACTCTCCCAGATTTTGAAAATCATCTGAGGAAATATCCCTTAAATTTTCCTAGGAGTATTTATTTTTCTCTGTATGGTTATGGCCATTTTTTGGATGTCAACATATTAGACCCAAAGAATTATATTCCACTTTCTTGGTTTCAAAGCCATATAAATTTCTCATATGCCAATATTTCTGTTGTGGGAACATATATCAATACTGGGACAATGGCTAAGGTTTATTTCATAATCACACATAGTGTTCTCTAGATTTGAAAGCACATACAACCGAGATACATCCACACTACTATTAATCCATTTTTTTAGATTCTCAGATAGAATAATCAAAGGGTTGGAAGAAAAGTTGGGATTTTCACCTAGGAGGGGGTGTTAAACCCACATGGATGTGGGAATATTGGGTGCGAAAGACATGTGCAAAGTTTATGGATGACTTAAAAGGCGTTGGGATTTATGAGGTTGTATGGGTCAGGAAAACCTATGTATATAGAAACGATGATTTCATGCAAGAGTTTTTAAGCCAATAGAGTCTAAAGAATAATTCCTTCCATTTGACACATGGATAAGTAGGAATCAGTTTGTGGGATTTATACAAGATCTATGGAGCTCCAATCCTTAGAGATATGTATGATGAGTTTATTCCTCCAAAGGTGACATGGAATGACTTAGAAAAGACACCAGAATCAGTTTGTGAGTTAATGAATATATTTTATAAACTCGTGAATATGAACACAACAAAGTACCACACAATAAGGTATATTCACCCAGAAGAGTGGATGGAAGTATTATGGGTGAAGAAGAAGGATAAGGGAACCACTTGCACTCATCCAATAAGCTGTCCAAAGGCAGACAAGAGAGGTACACCCGACACTTTCTAGCTAAAATTTGAGAAAGGAGAGTTTGAAATGTGTGGGTATGAATTCAATTCCAAAATTCATGTGAATACACATCTTGCAGGTTTCCTGGACATGTGGCTCAGGGTATATCTATTTCCTGTCTGAGATTCCAAGGTTATGTAAGGCTATGAACTTTTATTATCGCAACCAAGCTGGCCAAGAAGGGGATTGTCAGATTGGCTACCCCTATTTGGGAAAATATTCATAGGATATTGTTGCATATATACATAGGGAAGTCTCATTTCATAATATCAAGACCATTCTAGGTGTTATGGGGGTGGATCACCACTCATTTCAGAACTTATGTTGTGCAAAGTAGGGTATAGGTCTTTGGAAGTTTTTTCCGACCAATTGTTCATGTGTTTTATAGTGTTTCACCTATGTATTTTAATGCTTATTAAAATAATGTGATGTTAAGTATGTACAAGTAATTTCATCTCTTCCCTTAGGGGAATCCTCCTATGGGGTGATTTTTTGATGACGGGATAAATAAATTTGAGCTAAGGGTGTATATGTTAGCTAGTAGGGATGGCGTATTGGCCACCAGGATTAACTGGGAAATCATATGAGAGGCCTATTATCCTTATATATTCTCACTTAAATTAAAATGTATGCAAAAAATTACCATATCACCTCCTGTGCATGTCATATTAGATCAAAATATGATGGTGGCTAGACAACTATAGTTGCTGAAAACTATAGAGAAAACTGGGGTAATATTTAACTTACCTGATGCTAATGCAACAAACCTATTGACTATATGGTATGCTGAGAACTGGGTTACATGATACCATAAATGGGTGTTAAAACATGTTGTCCCTCAAGTAGGGATAAAGAGAGGCAGTAGGGAGGAACCCTCTCATTTGGAAGGTAATTAATCATCATCGGATGCTAATTCATTGGAGTCAGATGGTGGGGGTGATAAGGCTCCAAGCTCACCTAAGAGACCCTGTGCAAGATAAAATCCACCTATCAGTGTTAAGAGAGCCACACCATCAATCCCATCTAAGGCTATACCAAGGAAGTCTAGTGACCATCATTTAAAAGAGAAACATGTCCCATTTTCTCATCCAATATCTGTGACTCCAGGAATTTGGAAGAAACTCAAATGTACAACTACATGAACATCTTCACAACCCTCTAGAATGTAATTTGAATATGTAAAACCATAAGTAGTTCAAACATGGGAAAGCATGCATTTTTATGGTTAAACCACATGGAAAGATTTATGTGAAGGGTTTTATATTCCAGGAATAGGGGATCTACGATCCTCTTCTGAAATTCTTTTTAAGAACAACCTTGATGCAGTAAGAACTTATATTTGGGAACTGGAGATGATCGTATATACAACTGATGAATAAATTCCCACCACAAAATGAGTGAAATATATTATAGATCTTGGTGTTACTGAGGGGATTGAACTTTCATTTGATGAATAATAGAGTGATTTTGTTGATCTTGAAGATGTAAGTTTTCTTTTTCTCACATTCTTCTCTGCTTTTCTATTTGAATTTCGTCAAATAATTTTTACTTATGGGAAATATCATTTTAAATTGTAGCTGGATAATAGAAAATCGATTGAAGTTCCACCACCACAATATAGCCCTGGTGGTACTTCACTTGGAGCTATTAGATCACCCAGTGAGTTGGGATAGATATATCCAGTCCATCAGGCCATAGAGGATAAGATAGCAAGGGGATTGCAGTCTCCAATACTGATTTTTGAAGATGATGATGTAAGTCCTCCCAAGAAGGAAAATAAACAGAATCATCCAAGAAATAAAAATGTGTTTAAAAATTTTCTCTGTAGTGGTAAGGATTTATGACCACATGAAGTTTATATTTATTCATAAAAAGTGTTTAAACTTATTAGAATTGTAGGAAATTCTTCTATTTATTCTCTTATAGAAATCACTGATAAGCCTCAAGGAACCATGTAGGGTGATTCTGAACAAGCATAAATTCCCTCTAACCTAGTGGCTCCTTTGACTAAAGAGGCATTTATGACAAAGGAGTCAACATTTGTTCCTAGCACTGCTCCTATTCCTACTTGTAGGAGAGAGGAGACATTTAGTAAATAAAAAGTGATTTATGAGAAACTAAGTGTAACAACAACTGAATTCCACTTTGTGATACTTTTGGTTCATCACATGCACTATAAAATCTTGCGACAAATGATGTTGACCACCCAACTATTATTAAGGAATCTATTCAAGGTCAAAATTTATAAGAGGAGGGTTGTGAAACAACCACTACAAGTGGTCCCATGGGTGAGACTAACATGGGATTAGGGATATTATTGGATGCTATGATGAATCTTGGAATGTGTTTTGAATAAGTATTAGAACAAATTAATATTCCAAATAATTTAGAATATTTTGAAGTTCCTTTTACAGAACCAAATGCACATCAATTTTTATTTTTCGTCCTATCAATCTTCTTATAATTAATTTTCTAACTGTGATCTGTTAAAATATACAGTTCCATCTAAAAAAACTGTTACAGTGATGATGCCTAAAGGAAGCGTTGATATCATTGTCAAACCCAACATTATGAAAACATTGGATTAGGTGAACCTTGAAACAAAAAATCTTCCTGAGATTCATTTAGAGAATCCTGATAAGGTTAAATAAAGCATTCCCTACTAAGAGACATCATCCAATACAGTTAAAGCTGAGAATATTGGGGAGGATTCTTCTTAAGTTGCCAACCTATTATTAGGTAAGGTTTACCAATATTTTGATTGTGCTAACTCTGGTTATCCTTTTGAAACTAAACATAACCATAATTTTAATTCACCACATAGGATTATCAACTTCAATGGAAATGATTAGAGGTGAAGCTTCTACATCAGATCAAACAACATTAAGAAGTGAAGAAACCTCTATTAAAGAAGGGAAAAAATAGGTCACTTATTTTAGTTCATTAACCCCAAAATACGTTCCTCCTTACACTAGTGATTCTGAATCAGATTTGTAGCTACAAAAGGCTCTTCATCTTGCATGTCCTATGGCATGGCAGAACATATGGAAGATAATATATGAAAATACTCTCTAGGAACTATCCTTACAAATTCCATTACTTTCATCTCTGTTAAGTACGATGATTTTTGGAAGTTTTGAATACCATGAAATACATACTACAGTAAAAGAGATTATCCAAAAAAGGGAGTAAGAGTAGAAAATTCCACACGATCTGATAAAAACACGACTATTGACCAACACTGATGAATTCCAAGAAGCATTATCCTAAGATAAGGCCAATCATACTACAAAGTGGACATAACTCAAGTAGAAAATTAATGAAAATACTATTTAGTAGCCGTGTCTTCAAAAATATTTGGATATTGTTACAAGGAAGCTTGGCCAACTTCACAATTCAATAAGATAAGTCTAGAAATATTGTGTAAAACCCATTGCGAATGCTAAGGAAGCACTTCATCATGATGGAGAGAATGAGACTGATTGTCTAACCAAACTTCAATAGGTAGCTGATGGAGCTCAAGAGGCCATTAATCAAATGCGAAGTTATGTGGAAAACCTCTTATGATTTATGACATAGAGACTCGAGTTTTTGGATGTTCCTATGTAGATTTTTTCTCACCAATGAAAATAATTTTGTCTCTAATAATATATGTATTCATCCTTTATTCCTTTTAATTGGAATGTCAAAGGTGTTTTTTTTACAAAATCATACCTTTATGTTAGATAATCATAATTACAATAATAGGAGTGTAATATACTCCGTTTTACCTAAGATGATGAGCCTAGTGAGCATATATTGATTTTTAATAGGGTTATATATAAAACCCCACAAACTTTGTATATTTTAGATTTTTATTTCTTAATATTTCCTAAACCATAAAAAATTTAGGTTTAGTGTGCCGAGGCTCAACTTTTTTCTAGAGTTCTGTTTGTGGGTTTTCAATCTGGTTAGTACTATGTCTCTTGTTATTGGTAGTTTAGAGTCATGCATGTTGGACTAAAAAGTATAGTGTTTAAGGTCAAATAGCTTTGACCATAAATTTTTAAATTAGGTCCCAAAGAAAGCTTAGTGGCTAGGAATTGCTCCAATATTATTTAGATAGTTCCAAGGGAAATCTCGTGTCATGATTTTTATGGTCACCATATCTAAAACTTCAATAATAAACATAAAGGAAGTATTTTACAAGAATAAAGTTACTATTATTTGATGAATTTGTTATGTGGTTTATATTATACTATTCTAACTAGAGAATATGATGCATATCCAAACAATAACATATTTTGACTGACATGCCTATTATATAGGAAAATGTTATGCAAGGCCACTGGGGGAACATACTACACAGTTAGAAAAAATATATCTAAAAAATTTGACATTCTATTGTTGATTAGACAACAAAAATTAAGATTTTGGTGACTAAAGACCACAATAGGTGGTTTTACCAAGGGAAGATAATTAAGAATAAAGGGGCATCTATGCCGACATTGATCATGAATGGGGAAACCAATTCAACAAATTTGGTGTGTGAGGGATGGTTAAAATTTTTCAGAAAGGTGGTTTGCTGATATCATATTTTGCAATTTCATGTCATGCAGTGAGGACATTATACTGTGTATTTTCGATTCATGTAGTGAGGACATTATGGGTCTTTAATTTAAGTGGTTCATCTCTGACCAATGATTTAAGACTCCCCAATTTATTGATAATTTATCTAGAAACATAACACCATGTTTAGGTATGGAAAGAAAGAATGGTAAACTATGATTTGGGAATTTCGGGATCCAGAGAATAATATGGGAAAAAGGGATAAAGGCATTAGAGGAAGTCTTTTCCAAGAAAAAAGTTTCTATTATTTGTTGAACCCATTATGGGGGCTATATCATGCAGGGTTGACTAGGACATATGCTGCACAGCCAAATAATGACATCTTTTTATTAGTAGGCCTGTTATGTAGGCAACTTATGCAATGTCACATAAGGGCATGTAATGAATAGTAAAGAAAAAGAGATTTTGGGTATCAAACATTCTATTTCTAAAAGTCGAAGAATGTTTATAGAGATTAAAATTTTCCAAAGCATAGAGTTTGGTTTATAGAAAAGACCCCTGAATGCAGAAATAGTATTTCCAAAAATGATTTTCAAATAAAAGGAGGAATTCATTCTCTATGAAGGTCTGACCCAAATGTAGGGTGTATGTAGTTTTAATTCATGCGACAATGACCAAAATATAATGGAAACAGTATATGATATGTGGTCAAATGATGCAAATTTATTTCAAGATTTTTTGAACACATGGAAAGAGAAGTGTGTAAACCATGACCTTGGAGACTTTCATGTCAATAGAATGGAAATGGGAAAAATATACATGGATGACTACTTTAAGACATAGATTCTTATATATTGTCATCAAAGTTTTAAGGGGACAAAAGATTCTTTTTCCAAGAATGAATTTACCATTATTTTACAAGCCCCTTATTGGGTCTGTATTATGTATGGCCAACTAGGGCATATGTTGTATAGCCAAACAATGGAATCTTTTGACTGATAGGCCTATAGAAAACTTATGCAAGGCCCCCTAGGAGAACATGCTACATAGTTAAGCAAAAGGGTTCTTAGATATCAGAAACTCTACCATGAAAAACCATAAGAAATATTATGAATATCTGAAAATATTCAAGATTAAGAGTGTCAAATATGAAAGAGGGATATGATCAATGCATAAGAGAAATATTTTAATCAATAATGTCCATGAGTTTGAAGTCCCTTACATAGGTCTAAATCATATGAAAAATGGGGACATTTCTTGTTTCCTTGGTGGGATCTCTCAAGATAGGACCCAAAATGAAGACTCCCGCATAGATTGTTGATTATATGTAGAATAGAGATAAAAATTATCCCATGAATGAGACTTAGAGTTAAGGCCTAGTTTTCACTATTTATCTTAAATTGGATGAGAATCATGCCATATGTATTTCTTTGGGTACTTTTTTGTTTAATATTGTGCAACAAGGACATGAAGTGGTTCTGATGTGAAAGAAGAAATATTGTGGATGGAACAAAGAATTGAACCTGGGTGTCACTAAATATCTCATATGGATGAGAATCAAGCCACACATAATTCTTAAAACCTTCCCTATGTATATTTGATTCATACACACAAGGGATAAAAAATGTTTTTTTGTGGCTGAGCCCAATATTGGAGATCTAGGCATCTCTACATATCCCATTGAAATAAGAATAAAGTAAAACATAGTTCTTGGTAAATTTACTCCCCACAAAAATTGAGTTTTATGTGAGAAATGAGAGCTTTAAACACATTATGGAAGAATGGTTAAAATTAACATGCAAGATGTTATAGAGATCAAACCATGTATCTTGGAAGATTACTCTCTATAGATTTAGTTCATATACAAGAAGAAAAAGGGAAATAAATATCTTTACGGTTGTAGCAGCGCCCAAGATTGGAGATCCATGTATCTATAATTATCCCATTGGAATGAGAATCAAGCCACACATAGTTCTTGAAATGATGTCTCTATGCATATCTGATTCAAACATAGGGAGAAATGGAACACATGTTCCACTAAGAAGTAGAAATGATGTGAATGATGCTTGCACCTGGAAGCTACTCATTTTTTAAAGAATCACAAGGAATAAAAAATTTTGGTATCTTATGGGATTTCATAACATAAAATAAATATGATGTTAACCAAACAATTTAATGTCATGTAGCGAGGAAAAATGATTTCACACAGTTTAATGTCGTGTGACAAGGAAAAAGATGCTATAAATTTTAACGTTGTGCAGCATGGACACATCTGGTTGTTATGAAGTTTAATTTCTTGCAACTAGTACTTTGTGTTGTGCAGTTTAGAGTCATAAAGTAAGGACAAATGTTGCATCATTACACAAAGTACTTCTTTAAGAATCATACATTGGTTGGATTTGTAATGAGTTCTCCATCCATTGAGATTAGGGAATAAGATCAATTAGAGTAGACCTTATGTATATATTAAGTTCCTTCCCACTTTGGATCATGATTTGTAGGATTCTTCCTAGTATCATTGGATTCCTAATGAATAATACCAATTATCCTTGAAGAAATTAGCGGAGGAAATTCTTTTGTTAAAATCTCATGGTATTCAGTTTTGATAAACTTCCAAATGATGCAATGTATGCAATCTCTTTCCATATAATCATTACAGCTCATCAAATTGCTTATAATACTATTCATCTATAGATAAATGATCACATATTTTAACTCAGAGTGGAGGTAATTGAATTTCAATTGAAAAAATAGCTTCTGTTATGTACACTAATGAATATGAAGTTGTATGAGTGGCTATATGGGTAGTAGTCCTTTAAGCCCATAAAACATGGAAACTTTTACCAGGACCAGATTTCTTATCTTTATCCACCATTTTATAGAGTATATTTGATAAGGTATTATTTAAATACTCTATCTATCCATTGGATACCACATGATAGTGAGACGAATGGTTGGATTTGATATTGTGATCCTGATATAACTTCTTTACCTCAACAGAACAAAAATTTGTGCCTTTATCCACTAATATAGTATGAGGGACCCCAAATCTGGTAATGATATTAGCTTTTACAAAGTTGAAAATGATCTTGGCTATGAATTTTTTGGGAGATAATTCCTCATCCCATTTGGATAAGAAATCAGTAGCAGTAAGAATATACTTAAACTACATAGACATAGCTAGAGGATAAGGTCTCACTACATCCATTACCCATGTGTCAAATGGCCAAGAGTATTTATCTATATGTAGAAACTCCATGGGTTGATGAATGAAGTTGGACTGCACTTGGAAGGGTTGACATTTTTTGGTGAAGTTTGTAAAATCCTGCATCATTGAAGGACAGATTTATCCAAGACTTCAGATTTGATCAAAAAGTATATTCCTAAACTAATGAGCACCACAAGCTCCTGCTTTTACTTCTTTCACAACAGCTACAGTTTCTTCTCCATCAATACATCTTAAGAGGACTCCATTTAAGCCTCATTTTTAGAGGATATTCTTGTAATCTGTACTATCATAAAGATTGAAATTGGACACTTGTCGTCATACCTGTTCTTTTTCAGCTCTATCTAGTGGAAGTACTTCATTTTGAAGCTATTCCATGATAGGTGCCATCCATCCCATAGTTTGACCATAAAAATCAGAAATTGGGCTAATTTCATTAATTATATCTGTTCTAGTTTAAAAGAAAGGTGAAACTACACGACGATGGGAAATATTGATGATTATCTCATCCTGATTCGGATCTACCAAGGCTATGGTTGCATTATCCAGTGCATCAGCTTGGGCATTTTCTGATCATGGGACATAAGAAAATGTTTTCTCTGAGGAAAATTCATCCATTAACCCTATAACATAATCACACAAAGGGATTAACTCTTCTTTTATGATATCATAATCCCCATTGATCTATTTTATTACCAATTATGAATCACCTTTCACTTTTAGGTGGTTCACTTGTACCTGGAGTTCCAATTCCAGGCCTGTAATGAGAGGTTGATGTTATGCCTCACTGTTGGTCCTAACTTATGATAACAAAAAGGAATGTGGAAACACTACCTTTTCTAATGAGATAAGTAAAATTTCTAACCCAACTTTATTGAGTTTAGGGTTTTCCATTATTTTCACCATTTGACTTCTAGAAGCACCATCAAAGTACATTTCCAAAATTTGGGGATTATCTGGAATAGGGAAGATTTCTTCATCAGGAATTTCAGTATTCAAAGATGTTCCTTATACAAATGGATGTTCAACAGGGAAGTCTACCAAGTCTTATCCTTTTATTTCTTTTTGAGGCACAAACTGGATATCAAACTGTTTCAAAACAACTGCCCGCCATTCCAAACATTCTATAAGCATAGGAAGACTGAGGATAAATTTGAGTGGGTTATTATGGGATACCATGTGAACCTTGTGATGTTGAAGGTAGTGATTTAGCTTCTGAACTCCAAAGATTAATTCTGGTTAACACTTCTTGATACATGAATATCATGTCTCTGGGTCAAGAATAGTTTTACAGAGATAATAAAGGCTATTTTCATTCCCAGTATCATTCTTTTGTTCAAGGAAGGCACCCAATAATCTCTCTAAAGCTGTCATATAGAAAATAATTTTCATTCCTTTAATATGTGGAATTAATATCCATGGAATCAAGAGATATTTCTAGAGGGTTTCAAATTCCTCTTGGTAGTCTTTGGTCTATTGATATGTACCTCCCTTCTTCATTAATATGGTTAAGGGTAAACACTTGCCTATCAAATTGGTGATAAATCACCAAATATAATCCAAGTGTCCTTTAATTATTCTTAATTTGTTTAAATTTTGAGAAGGTGGCATGCCAAAGATCACAATTTTCTTCTGAGGATCAGATTCAATGCCATGATGACGTACAATGAAGAAAAGGAATTTTATTAAGGTAACCCTAAAATCACATTTCAAGGGATTTATCTTCAAATTCTGTTGCCGAAGTTTACCAAATATGATCACTAGATCAGTTAGGTGATCAGAATGTTGTATGTATTTAACCACTAGATCAACCACATAACATTCAAAATTTTTTCCCAAGAAACATTTGAAGATATGGCATATGAAATGTTGTTACATTTCACCTACATTCATTAAGACAAATGGAATTTCCTGATAGTAAAACAGACCTTGAGGGGATCTAAAGGATGTAGACTCTTCATCCTCTAGGGCCATTTGGATTTGATTGTCCCCAAAATAGCCATCCATGAAGGATATAGATTCATAGTCAGTTGTTGCATCAATCAAATGTTCTATGATTAGAATTGGAAAGTCATCTTTGGTAAAATACCAGTTAAGATATCTAAAATTTATGAAGGCTATGAGTTTCCCATTATTATTTTTAAGTGGGACAAATTTATCTATCCATTTGGGATATTTCAACTCCCTAACAAAGTTGGCTTTGATAATCTTGTTGACTTTATCTTCAAATTTAGAGGCATGAGTTGGGTGTGTTCTTCTTGATGCCTGCTTAAATCCTCTATGCTCTTTTGTAAAACCTCAATGATGAGTGGCCACATTCAGATTAAGGCCTAGAATTTCTGTATAGTTTCAAAAAAAAATCTTGATTTTTCTTTATAAATGAAGTATACATATCTTTCTCTTCATAAGTCATGGCCACACTAATTAGATTAGATCATGGATCTTTTTCTGTAGCCAGATTTATTTCTATGAGCTCATCCATAGTGGTGGAGACACGTTCCTCAAATAATGGAGGAGTATCCTTGAGATATTATTCTTCTTCTTCATTATGTGTGACTTCTTTTGTTTCTTCTTTCAGAGTAGGTGATGAAGAAAAAATATCAGAACTATGGGAGGAGTTAGTATTTGAACATATTTAATAAGAGGTAATCATTTCTGAACCTACTGATGTTGAAGGGTCTTCCTCGAACATTGAAGAGAATATGATGGATTGTGAATCAACATCTTTTTATTCCTTTATTACTAAGAAAACATATTATATCCTGACTGATGAAGAAAATACTTGCTGAAGTTCGGTGGATGAAATGAAAATATCTCCATTTAATCTTTCACTATCAACAACATCTCCCATGCTGTCAGGCTCAATTGCTGTAATTGATATTATGGAACTCACTGGATGAGTGATTGTATTTGGGTTTATCCTTTAAATTTTATTGATAGGAAACACATAATCTATACACATATGTTTTAATGGGTTACCTAGGATCTTTTCCAGACCATTCAGAGCATTGATTCTTGTTTTATCTTTTTTCATAGACCTCGATCCCTTTGTGTGATAGAATTCTACCTCAATATACTGAGATTAAAACATTTTGAATTGAAAATTGTCACCATAAAATTTCCCAATTTTACCATTGACTAAATAATTGAGACATTTGTGATATGAAGAAGGAGTTACCACATGTTGATATAGCCAAGGCCTTCTAATAAGAATGTTGAAGGCTGTGTCTTAATAGAAAAACATGAAATATGAATTAGACACAAGATCCCCAAACTGAGTTTTGAGCTTAATCTCGCCCGGAGGTTCTTTTTCATTCTTTTCATAACCTTGAAAAATGAAAGTGGAAGTGGATAAGTCAGATTCAATAAGACCTAATAGACAAAGTGTACGGATGGGAATGAGGTGGACTCATGAGCCATTATCAATGAAGGCTCTTCGATTGTTTGTATCATTAACCCTGTCATATAGATACAAGGGTCTAATGTGTCCATGTACAAAATCATCTTCATCTTCATCAATGAAATATATAAGTGCTTCTCGAAGTTCTTTTGAAAAATTCAAGGCATACAAGATTGATAACATGGCTGGTACTTGGGATAATTGTTTAAAATCATATTACTTTTGGTCCAAAGGTCTGTATTTTGCATTATGGAGATGCATTTTTACATGTGCCTTGGAAGTTGATGCTCCTGATGTATATGTACTATGTGTCGGGAAAGAAGATGGAAATACTTCTACTCTTACTAGATTAGACTGACTAGGTCTATCTACTTGTTGATAGAATGATGGTGTAACCTATAATCGATATTCTAATATGATTATGTCAGGTCCAATCCTATCATTTGTGGGATAATTTCCTTATTCTTGCTAATCCCACTAGAGGGCTCTCCCATGAGTTTATGCCACATAGACGGTTTGTGAAGGGGTATAGTTAAAATAATGGTTTCTAGAATATCCACATTTTCACTTGTATCATCGAACATGGATTATTCCTCTAGTTCCCCAGTTAGGTAATGGGAATTCAAGCTCATCATTACTAGAATCATCATTTGCATAGGGATCTGTTAAGTGGATAATGTTAACATAACCAAAGATCAAATCTTCATTTGATGAAGATTATTATTGACAGTTTGGTTCTAGTTATGACATTTGGCGGGGTGGTTTCTGTGATTTTGAGACTGATGGCATGAAATCTTCCAAATTTAAGGACAACTTTTTCTTTAACAAGATCTCGTCTTCTTATGACTACTCTTTATCTTTCTGATCATGTCACTTTTTTGAGGATTGACCTTTGGAGTACTGATCTTTTGACGAAGATGGATTTGTTGTAGTAGTAGTTGAAGAAGACACATTCGTTTGTTTCAACTGTGTTCGTAGGATGACATGATTTTGGTCGATCATTTTCCTGACCATCTAATCATCATACTTTTGCACATTTTTTCTTTTGACTTCCTTCCATTCACCTTCTTTCTCTGGATCGGTAGTAGTAACACGTGCTACTTGGGATGATGAACTTTTAAGTTTCAATTTTCTATAGTCTAAATTTTTTTGTAGATGTTATTTGAAAACAAAACACTTCTGAATGGGATGACCCAACATTTGATGAAAGGGGAAATAATTCAGGAGATCTTCATATCCTTCTTTGTTCTATTTCTTTGGCCTTGGAAACTGAACTAAATTGTTTTCCAAAGAAGAAATGAAGTAACTGGAAACTTTTTCATTCTGAAAAGAATAAACTTTATTATTTAACTCCTCAATCTATCTCTTCCTTTGATATTTTTTATCATCTTTATGAAGCGGTCATTAATACTAACACCTGGGAATTGAAGCCCTTCGATATGATGAAGGTTTTGAAGTAGAAGCAGATACAGGTGCTTCTTTGAGTGTGGATGTAGCAGCTTATGATTTCCCTATTCTCCTTTCCTGAGTTGACGAGATTACACAAGATTTATCTTTGGTTTCCATATTGTAATCCTATACTTATTGAGAGATTAAAGAAAGGTCTCAAAACCCTCATATGTATTTCACAGGGATTAGTGGTGTGTGTAACTCATCACACAGATTTACCACACATATTGGTAACAACTCATCTTGAGGGAGTGGTAGATTAAAATAATATGTTAATACTTTCCATTGAGAAATGAAATCTGAAATTCTTTCATTCTAACATTTTTTAAAAATTTTAAGATAAAAAACTATTGTCTTTGGCAGTGTTGAGTTGAATTGGAGAAGGAATTTCTAACAGAGGTCTTCCCATCTTGTAATTGACCGAGACTGCAAAATTATATTCCAGACAAAGGATGGACCCTGTAATGATTGAAATAAACATATGAACATTTCAAATTCTTGTTGTTGAGGGGTCCCCATCATGAGATCACAATGAGAAACAAAATTAATTAAGGGATACTCTCGATATCCTGAACCATTAAAGATTAGAAATGTGGTATTCACAAAATTTGGTGGGGGAGGGATCAGATCTACCCCTTTAGGGTAATCTTTATTTTCTAGTTTTACTGGCACACATTATTCTTACATAGCTTACAATTGAGTTGTTAATGCCTCAATTGTATTACTAATAATTTGATTAATATATGGATGATCTAGGACCTATACAGGTACAATAGTTGGAGCTTGAACTGGAAAAACCATTGATGGTGGTGTTGTTGGTATTTTTCTTGGATAACCCATGGGGACATTCATATAAAGATGTCTTTTATCCTATACTAGCTATGTACCCAATGGAGGGAATTCATTATCCACATCTGTGGTCGCAAAAAAAACCCTCTTTTCTAAGGAGTTCATACAGGATATGCAATTTGAGGATCTGCTTGTGGAGCATGTCTCGTAGAAATGATGCTTCAAATTAATTCTACATTGACTCTTTTCAACTCCTTCATATCCTCTAATTGAAAGAAAAATCTTTCTTCAAGTCAAAGAGATTGACCTTCTCTAGTGTAAAAGTGATACATGATATGAATTTTACCTTTCCCCTTGTTATATTCCTTTTGAAGGGGTGGGAGTTGGTTATCTGAAGGAATACCTAGATTATGGGTAATCCTCTGATTTCAGGTATGAACACCTCCTTAATTTTCTTCAGTGTGTACAATATTATAAATAATAACTTCATCCTCCAACTCCCCTGAATTGGAATCATTTTCTAGAGGATCTTCCGTAGTGGTATTTTTGAAATTCATTGATGCATAATGTATTAACGACATTCTGTCAGTATCTTTGTAAGATCATCTCCTTCTGTGTCCTCCATGATACTTTGTTCTTATATATGTTGAATTCCCATGAACTGTTTGATAAACAGTAACCTAAAGGGAACCCTTGGATAGTTTATTTGGGTGTCCAATTTTTTTTATTCCCTAGTCAAAAGAAAACCGACTTCTGTTGAGGAAGGGATTTTAGATGTTAAAATCCCCCAGCCCTATGGGTTGGGGCTATTCCTATTCTTCTTCTTCAAACCTTAGAGCTTTTTTTGTTTAATTCAAAGGTTTAGTTAAAAAACCCCATCCCGGCTGGTTGGGGTGGTTCCTAAATTGATATGTCTAAGATTAGCACACATTCTCTTTTTATTTTATGAATTCTGGTCTGAATATTGGCTGGATGCATTATCCAATAACCACTTAAATTGACCATTTTAGAAGAGTGTTGTGTTATTTCATACATTTACACAATATGATGGCTTCCATACTCTTGGTGGTAGGGGTGCTTAATGTTATCTGATTCTTGATGAAATAGTATCTCAACAACTTTCTCTATTTGGGTCTGACTTTGATGAGAGCTAGTCAAGGCCAGTTCTTGAACATATTTTTGACTACACACAAAATCTATTGATTATAACTGGCCATGGGAAATAAAATTGCATGAGACCACTTTTGGAGGGCTTTTTTAATTTTGGTGTGCAATGAAATGAAATTCTCCATGTGAACCCCATCCTCTGATACAAACACCAGATGGAGTATTAGTAATTAAATGGAATAACCTCTTCAGTGCATTGAGGAATGCACACTGAAGGGTTACCTGCTATTTTTCAACCATTAAATTCCAAGAAATTGAGAGATATTCCAAGTCAATTTGGCATTGCAACCCTTACAATAACTTTACATTACTTTGATATTCATCATATGGTAATAAATTGGATTTCATATGATGAATAGTTTTCTATATGTTAAGGTTCATATCATGAATGTAATATTCTACCATCAATTATGGAATGCTGTATTGAGAGGTTTCCAAAGGCCATAACATGATTGGTATTTCACCTTTAGCTAGTTGTTTTCTCAAATTCAACATATCTTCGTCATATTTTTCTAGAGGTTTCTCAACTTGGTCTGACCGAAGTGTACACTTCTCAATTGTATTATCCTAAACAATAGGATCAATTGTTTTTTTCATTAGTTATATTTGAAGACAAATGACCCAAGGGAGGTTCATAGAATGCCCATCACCTTGGGATGTCTTCTGGTTAAGAAATTATTTCACTTGTTAGTAAAAATTATTCATACATGACTGACCTTATGTTGGAAAGTGCCTCGAGATAAGAGGTTTTTCTCATTACTATATTTTCAATTAGAGAATTATCTTGACAATGTGAAACACTACTGTGGAGAGAAATTTCATAGAGAATTCCATCATGGGGAGGGCCACTATGCTGGATTACAAAAAGGGATAAATATTCTTTATATTTGATCTTCTATCTATACAGAGAGTTGTTGTGGCTGTCATCTAGAGATATATTCTCTATAGTGACTGAATTTTTATAAAGCAAGCCTTTATGAAGAAGTGTTTGATGAATAACATCAAAATTACTACTACTACTCTCATAATATGTTAATGGGAGAGTAGGATCTTGAGTTGCAAAAAATAAATGTTTGAGGGATTTAAGAACTCCAACATTTAGAGGATCCAGATTTCAGATTGGATTTTGATTTTCCATCTATATTTGGCGGGACTTCTTCTTAGATACTATTTACACATAGTTGGGGCCACTTGTTGGGAAAAGTGATCTGCATGGGTAGGTGTATGTACTTTTATTGGAGTAGTCATCAAAATAGATCGATTATCTCCAATTGGAAATGGTGTATGTTCCTGATCTAGTTATCAATATGAGATGGGGGAGTATGCCCCATAAACCTCCTGGACTGGAACAGAGGTGTGTATCTTCTTGGGATTGGCATGCCAATGAGTCATCCTAGGTGTGGGGTTATAATTATATGTCTATCCTCCTAGTACTATATAATTTTCCGTGATGATATTCTGACAAAGATTCCAAAATATGGGCAGGAATTTGTATCAGCCTGTTCACCATTGCTAAAATATGTTTGGTAACTTCAGTGGATGGAAAGGTAATATACGTCCATTTTGTATCTGGAGTAGGTGAATGTGCCTGATATTTTCCTCCATTTCCTATCAGTTGATTCTAACAGTACTCATGTATGTGGGTAGAGAGTCGATTCTTAGCTAGGTTTGTCATCGGAGCTTTCTGACTGACTTCTTCGGGGTGCTGCCAAATGAGATTGCTGGCATGCTTGATGGATGTTGGCAGGTGTATATTCCTGTTGGTTGTTTTTCTCCAAAAATGGTCAATAGACTTCTTTCAATGCTGACAGATGATACTTCTGGAAGGATTGGTTAGTGCAAGCAGGTATATGTTCCTGCTTATAGGTTTCCACCATATTTTATTGGTGGGCTTCCTTGAATGCAGTCAGACAAGCATGCTAACTGGATGATAGTTTTAAGCATATATATGTGCCTGATCATGGTACTCCACCAGATTTAAATGGTGGGAATGGTTGGGCGCTTCTAGGTGAGTCTTCTGGATGGTGTAATCAGGGCGGACAGAGGTATGTGCATGTTCGTTGTTTGCCACCAAGTTAGGTTGATGGAATTATTTAGAGGAGGAGAAGGTAAGAACCTGCTCCCTGTTGATTGGATATTGTCCCCGACAGTTCATCTTGCCTACCTAGGTCTGAGGGACCTTGGCCAAACAATCAAAGACAATACCCCCATCATGTTGGGGGTTCATTGTTGCACGATTCTATTGGCGGTGATTGTTGGTGGGATCCCTCGAGAAGTACCTCTGTGTCATTGAGTTGAGGCCATGAGTGACCTCTTGATCCACCACCCTATAGTATGGGAGGAACTGGTTATTGCGTTCTAGGGGTAAGGATCCAAAATAGTTGAAGATGGTGGTTGGAACCATATACTTCTTGACCACCGGTCATCACTGACCGAACGATCAAGGGTTGTTGTTAACTTAGAGAGCTTATCGAACATCCTTTATAGGTGGGATAATACCGCGTTGACTATATTCCCATACCAATACATTTGAGACCCCACATTGAAGACACTGAGTTGGTGATGACGTCCTTCTAATGGACAATGATCCATCTTGTGTAGTAGTTGGGGAATTCATGGATGAAAACTTGAAGGAATCCATTTGGAGTGAAGTGAGTTCTGAGAAAACTTGAGAAACAATGAAATCCATTAAAGAAATAGCTTTTAGATAGAAACATGCATGATTGATTCCTTTTTCTAGCCTTCCTTTATCAATTGATTGGGGCCAGACATATGGGTAACTCTATTAACTTGGTTAACGATTCATGTTGAGTTCACCATTTTTGTTTCGTCTCCCTCAGAATGTGTATTCTAGATAGGAATCACTACTTTTGGGTGGTTTCCATTGTATATATTTATAGAATTAGAAACATCCAACGGTTCTTTATCCAAAGGTACATGCTTTCCAAAGGTAGTCATTCATTAGGTTTGGGACTACAATACACAAGAACATACATTGTTTGAGTGGATGGGAGGTTGGACTCATCACACCCTTTTGGGTTCCTAATCTGGGACTTTTTTTATATATTTAAGATATTTCTTGTGAATCCTTATTAATTTACCAAGTATATCATAGGTTTCCCTTGAAATTTTCAATCAATTATTAGCATGTGTGAAATTTAGAATCATCCATATATACTCGAGGTTCTTTATTAATGGAGACATCCGTATGTATTCAAATTTCTCCATCAATGGTATCCTCTCATATACTATTTAATGATTCTTTTAACCATTTTTAGGATAATAATGGTTTTTAATCCACTCAGTGGTGCACTATGGAATTTATTTTCATCCAAGGAGACAAAATCTTGTTTGGATGTTGGGATCATACCCATAAATGGGATACCTATATATTCTTGTAAAATGAATGAAAACCCTCATAGTTCAGTTCCTCTTAAAGGGGAACATCATACCTTTTAAGGTCTTATGATAAGGTCCTAGGCATAAAGTTTAATGTCATGTGATAAGTAAATCTAAGCGGAAGATGCTTAGTCAAATCTTGGTGTGGGACTTATTCCTATGCAGCCCATGGAACTTGGAAAAGATACAAGTTTACAAGTTTGATTAGGCCCGTTTGAGAATATGGACTAGGAAAAAAAGGGGTGATTTGAAGTGTTGGGTCTGAACCACATGGAGTCTTCCTACATATCCCACCTAGATGAGAATCAAATCCCACATAGTTCAATGAGTCTCATAAGAGAGTATAATCCTTTGAGAGAAATGAGTTTGGGATTACTTCTTGAAAAGGATTCCTTTTATGGATGAAATGAGATGGATCTCGGGCCTTAGGAAGGTTTCCTACATATCATAATTTTGATGGGAATCAAAGTTACCATAGTTCATTCATATAAGGTGTTTTTACAAATGTTGTGATCATCACAAATCTCTAAGACCACGCGAGTCATGATTGGTGTGAGAAACAAGGGGATGTGAAAGATTCAACAAAGGAACACATAATTTTCCTCCTTCACTAGTGGAATAGGATGGGCTTATGGTGGTGATGATAGAAGAGGATGGAGTGAATAACCTCCCCTCTATTCAATTTATATTAGACAAGGGTCCAATGTAAGGAAGGACTAAACATGGAGGAATTATAGAGGAGTAAGACTGCAACCTCATACATGAAAGGATAGGGGCTTACACCAAGATGGTTGACCTAAAATTGGTCCTGGTAGGGAAGGGAGACTTCTCCTTTGTTTAAAAGGAAATGTAGGTGTGAGTTGTACCTTTCCTACCAGGGACTTGAGGCTACAGGTTTTAGATATGATAATGGACGGGCATGATCCAAACCCCAATCCTCCAAAATGATAACTCCCCAACACTATTCCTAGGAGAAAGTTCCATATGAATGCTGATATAAAAACCCAAATACACTCCATGAATCCTAACCCCATTTCAAATCTAATATGGGAAACCTCTGACTATAGGTATACAAACCCAAATAAGAGACATACAGATGTTCCCTTCCTAAAGGTTTGATAAGTCGGAAGTTTTTTGTGGAGGTTTCAACATAATCCCTTTTAGACAAGGGATCCAATGAAGAATAATCCTTTCCATGAATGAATTTAAAGAAGTCTTTATGAAAGGATTGTATAGATTGTAGGGATATGGTGAATCAAATAAGGGAACCCCAGTAGGTATCTATTGTGTAGGTATGGGCACATATGTAGTCTTGGTTGACCTGATGTTCACTTATGTGATGAACAACCTGAAAGTCAAAACATGGGCGAGACGTGACGCAAGCCTTCAAGACTATTCACAGGTATTCCTAGAACTGGGGTGCTCAAGTTCATTTGAGAGGAATGAGTGGAACTCAAGTGTTTCTGATTTAGGTAGGTTGAGTGCTTTAGGCGTGCAATTGTTATGGATTTGATAAACTAAAGGGACTTAAGTTCTATGATCCTCCTTCAATTCCTCTACTCAAGGTGTTAATGAACTACCTTAATGGTTTCATAAGACATGGGAGAAGCACTAGGGTGACCAAAGAAGAAATTAGGCTTCATGGAAATTCATCCATACAAATGAAGGCCCCAAGGGTCTATTTATAATAAAATAACTAACCCAAGGTGAATGGTGATCAGGTGTGCAAGTGTCTTGCATGCCATAAATGTGGTGTGTAAGTACCTTAAGCACTAACAGAGCCTTTCCTTGACTAGGGAAATCCAATAATTAATCCTTTTCAAGTCCTAATTTTCTTCATGTATTTTCTCCTCTTTTTTCTAAGGCATTTCCCTTTGTCACTTTTTATTGATTTTATGAAATGGAGGGTCAAAAGCTTTCCCTCACTTTGGAAATGCACCTAAAGAAGCCCTATAACTTGTTCTAATCACCTTTACTATCCCTTACATGGGATAAGAACGTATGTTATCCCTATAACTTGGGATAAACAACTTCTCTAGCCATCACATGGGAAAAGAACTATTTCTATACTTATAACTTGGGATAAGAACCTTTTTCATCCCTCACTAGGTCTAAGAACCTCTATGTAATGGATTAGACCCTTCCAGTCCATTACATTGTGGGAAATTTTGTGTTTGATGTGTCCTGGGAAGTCAAGGTATCTTCATTCAACACTTTTCAAAATTACATGTTTTCCATGTTTCCCAAAGGTGCCTCATCTCAATGGTGTCTTGTGCTGGTAGTGCCTCACTCATGGTGTCTCACCCTGGTGGTGCCTCGCTAATAGTACCTCACTGAAGGTAGCTCACATTGGTGATGTCTCACACTGGTGGTGGCTCTCTAACGGTGTCTCACCTTGGCAGTCGCTCGACCAGTGGTAACTCATATGGTGGTGCCCGATGCCTGGTGGAAGGTTTCCCTGGCAGTGTCTCTTTTAGAGGTGCCTTGTCTAGCGGTGTCTCACCATAGAGGTTGCACGACCAGTGGGGCCTCGTTTAGAAGTGCCTAATGCATGGTGGTAGGTCACCCAAGTAGTATCTAATATATTGGTGCCTTGTATGGAGATGTATTTCCTGGAAGTGTTTTTCATAGAGGTGACTCACTGATGGTGGTAGGCTGTTCATCCTGACGGTGACTCACTACCAATAGTGCCTCTTTTCCAATAGTTTTCTATTTCTGCTACCAGTGTTAGGTTTTCCTAGTTTTTCAACTTTTATGATGGGAATTTTTTTTAATGACTAAATTAATGAATTTTAGAGTTTTTAAAAAAAATTAATTATATATTTATTTCTATAAGGTTATGGAGGATTTGAAATGGTGAAACCATACGGTCTTGTTCAGATCCTCCTTTAATGGAAATATTAAGATGTATCTAATTACTATTGACTCAGATCAGATATTCCTAAAGTCGAGATACACAACCATTCATCCATACCTTCTCATTTATCTTAATATTAGATTTCCCCAAAGAATTCTTTCTTAGAGAGTTTTCCTGAGTTTGGTTTGTGATTCCCTAGAGAGTCATCTGCTGTATGTGCCCCCATGTTTTTGGTGTAACCATGAATTTTCGATCTTTCTTCATCCAAGTAGAATTTTCCTCCACTTTATGGATAGTGAATCATGTAGGATGGGTATATAGATGTTTTCCCTTACAAATATAGTTGATTTTGGATTAATAAATACAATCAAATGGGTTTATGAATCAATATACATGGGTTGTGGAAAAGTGATGTGTGGTCTTATTGTATTTTTTATTTTGTTATTTCTTGTGAATTTTATGGGCTAACTACCCACTGAAAATCATTTCCATTGGGGGTCCTTATTGTAAAAATTTATGTTTTGTGGAATTCATATTGTTTGGATCTTTTTTTGAACACTAATATATAAAAAAGTTCGTGAACAATGTATATTTAGGTAACAAAAAATTCCCCAGGAACATAAAATTTATGTGATAGCTACAAAATTAAAAAGTAGAATTAAATAAGGGATGCCTTATTAAATATGATTTTTCTCCTTCATACATGAAGTGATGTGATGTGTGAAATTTTTGTGGTTTTTGTGTATGGGGGAATTGGATTACATGTGGTTGTACAGTGGGGCTGTGATGGGTGTGGTATGATTATGCAACAAGGCTGTGAAACTGGTTGTGTTGTAATATGTTGATGGATGTGGTTGTGAGTTGGGGGTTAGTTTTATTAACATGATGAGCTGGGTAGATGAGTTTTAAAAATGGAAGTAGTGTTTTTGGGTAATTTCCAATAGTCTTTTCATTGATAACATTAAAAAAACTTCACCCCATATCTAGAGCTCATGATATGATGGGTCATTAATGTGTAGTGCGTTAATTCACCAGGGATCTTCACCTCCCAAAAGACTGTTACTGTGTCACATGATGCATGTCATGCCTGATAGATACCCAGGTAGTGATGGAATGAATAAATATTTGTTTAATAAATTTTGGAATGGTTTTGGTTAATGGAATGTAACTGGTTGGAAAATATGAAATGAGATTTGTGGCCTGATGCATGGTATTGTGAATTTAGACGTAAAAGCGAAGGTGAAAGTGTTTTGAGTTGATGGTTTGTCTGAGAACCCATAGGTTTGGATTAATTGTTTTCTATTATACATGTATATACTTTTATTTTCCTTTTTATTTCTATGCACACCCCACCCATGTTTAGCACTATCTTCTGAACACCTGCATCATCATGCATGGAGGTATTTTTCCCAACATCCGATGATGAGTATAGATAGATAGGTACCCACTATTCTTCCACTAACTCTTCTTGGAGAGGTATGTATGAAACAGTTTGTGATGGATGGAGATATGTTAGTTCTTTATATTGTGGTTTTGATATCCTAGATGTTTGTAGGTGAGGTGTTTTGTGGTCTAGGTGTCTTTGAGTGAGATTTGATATCCCAGGTGTTTGTGGGAGAGGCTAATTATTTCCCAAGTGTATTCCAGATGAGATGTTATGTGATGTGATTTGAGTCCCAAATATCTGTAGGAAAGATGTGTTGTGAGGCCCAGGTGTGTTTGGGTGAGATGTGTTGTGAGGTCTAGGTATGTGCGGGCAGTATGTGATGTGGTATAAAGAAGGGATGGGAGCACCAGAACACACGATGTTTGGAAAGAGTGGAATACCAATGAGAAATTGGTGTAGGGTACCCTATCATTGATGTTATTTATATCATATTATATTACTTTAATTTCTTTACTTATTGAGTGTGCCTTTATGAGGTTGTATTTTGTTAGTATACATTCTTAGGTGATGTTTGGATCTACCATTTTCTCACAGGGGAATTAGTATTCTTCTTTCACATGTGTAAAAGAGACATTGGTTTTCTTACTAAATATATGTGTATTCTCTCCCTATGTATATAAAACTATTTCCAGGTTTCCAATAGGATTTGTTTGGACCGTTATGGACCTTACTAGCTTGGATCCTTGAATGTTTCTAAGTCACTTATTTATATTTACTTTTTGATATTTACCTTGGAGACTTTATTGTATTTGTATCAGTTCTATTTCAACATGAATGTGGTATGGTTTAGATTTCTATTTTATATTATTTCTTGGAGTTTTTGTGGATGATTCATTCTATCTCTTGATATTGTTTCTTATAAAGGGCAATGCCTCCCATATTGTGAGATAAGTACACCCTTAGTGCTAGCTCCCAACCTGGGGCCTACTAGAGGTGGGACTTATGGGTCATTATCTCCCTTTCTTAATTTCAAGCCAATGAGGGGTATCTTTTTAGGGAGGGGGTCATGAAAGAGTGGTATCAAAGATTATTTTTGAGGGATAGGGTGGAGTTTGGACTTAGTAATAGCGGGGATTACATGGGGTAGTATGAAAATAGTTCTAGTTGACCTGGGTGTGTGAAATAGGCTAGGGATACCAGCTAGGACATTGTATTTTAGGGCCCCCATGATCCAATGCATAGAATCTAAACCTATTGACTGACTAAGTGATATGGACCTACTTGCAGGGTAGAGATCTTGGAAAGGTACATGTATCATAATGACTTGTGTTCTTATTTGAATTGGATTGTTTTGGGAAGGTTGAAATGGATAAAATAAATAAAATTAATTAAACTAAATCGTAATAAAAATTTCATACTACTCGAGATTAGGAAATCCATGTTTTCCTTTTATCTATGGCTCCTGGTCATCATCTGAATGTGGCTTAGGCAGTTGCGGTTTTGCAGGCTGATCCAGTTGATCACCATAAGGTTGATCAGTTGAGAAGGATGATCAGTAGTATAAGACATTTTGAACTTTCTAGTGATAGGAATTTTGGAAGTACAAGGCTACAGTTTCATATATGGAAATAGAGAGCTGGCTTGAGGAGCTCAAGATCACTTTCAATTTGATTTGGGCCTTGACGGGGTACTGGGTCCCTTTGGCAGTCAGTCAGATGTTGGGTGTTGCACATCAATAGTGTATGTTGTATCTTGGGGATCAGAAGGAGGTGGATATTTTTTTGCTTGGATTCTAGAAGGATTTCTAGTTAGAGTTCCTTTCATCTACCATTAAGGTTGAGAAGTGGAAAAATCTACACTCCATTCTGTAGGGGAGTATGCATATGTTGGGTTTGTGAATAAAGTTCAAGGACCTTCTCCATTTTCCCTAGATCTTTTTCTAGATGAGGATTCTTGTGTGAGATGTCTTTAGGAGGCACTCAATCCTTCTATCCAGTATGTTGTTACTCATTTTATGTTTCTAACATATTTAGAGGATCAGAAGAAGGTAGAGGTGATCGAGCAGATGTACTCATGAGGAGGTATACTATGAGAGGAGATCCAGTAGAGTTTTTCAAGAGGCAGGGTCATAAGTGGTAGATATAAGGTTCCAAGCCTTCAAGGTTTCAACTGGTAGGGAGTCAACCCTAGCAGCTTCCTTTTTAGCCTTCTTGTGCTAGTGGTTTCTATAATTTTCCTAGGATGTTTTCGCAAGTTTTTTTTCATTGTGGGGTTCATGATCATTGCCAGTGCCAATGCCCAGTAGTTCCTCGAGCTCAGTTTGGTGGAGGTGGACAGGTTCAGTGTCGTTATCAAAAAAAAGTTACTAGTGCGACCGCTTCAATAACAGGGGAAATAGTATTTCATTCCATCGAGGGGAGATGGAGAATGTAGAGTCATACCTCTGGATGTTCCTTGTGTTTAGGGGTTGTGAATCATGTGTGTCCATGGATGTGGTCATCATCAGAGAGTTAGAGGAGCTGGGTGTGGTCAGTTGCATACAGTGGAGACAATAGTTCCAATAAGGCTAGAGATCACCATAGGTTTGATCAGTGTGTTTAGTACCCCTGTTATGCCTTGTTGACTCAAGAAATTCTCCATCCTTTGTTACAACCGCCATATCCCATACTCTAGGACTAGACATAGAGAGGCTTCCCATGACCCTAATGTTGAGTATGTCAGTTAAAGGCCATACTAGCTTGTTTGATGTGTGTTGGGGGTGTAGAATGACGATGGGACCACATCAGTCCCATGGGGATCTTTTCTTGCTATAGATGCCACCATACAATTTCATCCTCGACATTGACTAGTTTCATTCTGTACATGTTGTTAACAAATTATTCCATAGGAGAGTTATGTTTTGGAATTTGGATAGACAACATGTGGTTTTCTTTAGTGAGTGGAGTTTTCAGATGAAAATTTAGAATATAGAGCACCTTATTACCTTGTTGGACATGTTGTCAGTGGAATCAGTGGATGCTGAGATGGAAGAGGTTCCCAGGGTCGTTGGGGGGTTACTGGATGTTTTACCCTAGGAGGTTGTGACTCTACCCCCTGAATGTGACGTTTAGTTCAAGATAGACTTACAACCCGATGCTTCTCTGATTTTGATGGATCCTTATCAGATGGCATGTTCCGAGTTACAAGAGTTGAGGATTTAGATATATGATCTAATGAAAAAGGGTTTTATCCAACCTAGTGTATAACCATGGGATACTCTAGTGTTGTTCGAAAAGAAGGAAGACGATGGTATGAGGTTATGTATAGACTATCAAAGGTTAAATTAGGTGTCAGTCAAAAACCATTAGACTATTCCAAGGATAGATGATCATTTTGAATAGCTATGAGTGGTGAGTTGTTTTTTTAAGAATGAACTACGATCTATATATCACTAGTTGAGGGTGAAGGAGAGCGATATCCTAAGGACTACCTTCAAATGGAGGTATGTGCACTTAGCGTTTTATTCATTCCATTTGGTGTTACAAAATCACCAGCCGTGATTATGGGGATTATGAACTCCATCTTCTATGAGTTTATAGATTGGTTCATCGTTGTATTCATCGACAATATCTTAATCTAATCAGAGGAGGAGGATGAGAACACTGAGTATCTCAAAACTGCCTTGTATGATCTTCGACACCACCTACGCTATGAGAAGTTATTCAAGTGTAAGTTATGGACACAATAAGTGCATTTACTTGGAAATTTGGTGTCTCAGCAGGGTGTGGAAGTAGACCTATCGATTGTTGAAGGAGTTTTTACATGAGAAAAACCCATGAATTTTGTAGAGGTTCATAGTTTCATTAGTCTCATGGGTTATTATCAAAAGGTTTGTACTCAATTTCTCTCGAGTTTCAGGCTAGTTGATAGCTTTTCCTAGGAAGGAAGAAGTTGTTATGTGAAGTGATCTGTGCTAGGTATTGTTTGGTTTTCTGAAAGGGATGTTGGTTAGTGCCACAATGATCCATTTTCCTAAGGAAGGGGTAATGTTTGAGGTGTTTTGTGACAATTCCCATTTGGGATTGGGATGCATGCTAATGAAGTAGAAGGAAATGATCTCTTATGGTTCTAGGCAGTAATTACCTCACAAACATAACTGTTCCACCCATGATCTGAAGCTATCAGCTGGCGTGTTTATGATAAATTTGTAGCAACATTACCTCATTGGGGAGATCTTTTTATTCTTCATGGATCAAAAGATCTTGGGGTATATCTTTTTACAATGTGATATTAACTTGAAGCAGTGAATGTGTATGGAGTTTCTTCGGGATTGTAATGTTTATATCTCTTACACCTTAGGAAATGAGAATGTCGTGGATGATTCTTTAAGCAGAAAGTCATAGAAGGATGTTGTTCATGAATATGATGATTCTTAGAGAGTAGTGTAGGAGTTGGTAGCCTTGCACTTAGATTCAAGGGTAGATGAAGGTAAAGGTTGTTTGTTTCAAATGATGGTTAAATATTCTCTGATTTAGTAGGTGGAGGAGTCTTAGTTGGGAGACTCAGAGGTAGAGGATATGTGTGATCGTGTTGGACATAGTGATGCTCTAGAGGGATGGTTGGATGATTTTCCAAACTTGATGTTTTTTAGTTTAAGGTTTTGTGTTTTGGAATTGTGACGCACGCCTGTCGTAGGGCATGAAAAAAGCTAATTTATTTTCATAATGCAGCACAGTGGATGACCAGGGTCATCTCACTTGAGGAACATTGAAGTCAGTTCAATCACTTATTCTAGTTCACCTAATATAATTGTTTTTGTTGTTTTATATTTTATAAAATAAATGTAATTTAATAAATTAATTGAAATAAAAAATAATATGAAACTAACATTCAATTATAAACTACCATGCAATGCTAAAAAGAATGTAATTAGGGAAGAAAGGATGTTCTCCCGAGAGAATTTTCAGGGAGCACCTTCATTGTCCTGTTTCAAATATTCTTAGTGTGAACACTCCATCATATATGTGCATAACTTACTCTACACCGGTTATGAATGAAAAGTCTACTTAGAGATCACCAAGAACACCTTCCATCCACCTCCTTAATCGAGGGAAAATGGTTGTAGATTAAGAAGTTAGTCATTAGACAACCACAGTGAGGATTACACCCACTATAAATTATCCTTAGAATTAACTCAAAGAATATTAATAACATGGTCATGGGTTAAAGAACCTGATTACTCCCTCGGGATATTCCTCAGATTAGTTACTCATGATCCTGAGTATTATAGTTAACAATGGTAAGATGAGAGGAAGAGAAGAGGGTGAATCGGTGGACACAAAAATAAAAACAATGCATGAATTTATTAGAAATCTAAATTACAATTGAATACTAAAAATAAATAAAAATAAATAAATTAAAAAGAAAGGGGGAAGATTTGCGGCCGGCCTCCCTCGGTGGATATCTCCTCCTTAGTGCCTTGAAGGAATCGATGGAGAATGAGATGCTTTGGAAAGGAGGTGAGGGCCTCCTTTTATAGGTAGAATTCGAACCCCAAAAGTTTTTGCGTTTTAGACTCCTTTAATTACCTCTTCACGCTTTACAACCTTCATTAATGTTGTTCATAAATATCTTTTCCGTCTCTCCTCCAAATTCCAGCTAATTTGGAAGCGTTATGAAGAAGTTATGAATTTTTCATTCTCAGTTTCTGTTTCTGGACGAAGCTTCCAGGAAGGTTCCTCCAAACGTATGTCGTTCAATAGACTCATTAATGACCTCCAACATCCACGAAATTTATTTTAGACACGTCCCTATCTGTCCTCGTGGTATCAAAGGTGGAAAAACATCATTTATATATGTGTATGCCGAGTTTGATGTCCGTTACGTTGAGTGGGTCCATGTTGTCCGCCCGGAAAAATGTCCAACTTCAATGAATTTTTAGACCCTTTAGATGGCCGAATCAGCTCCTGGTCTAGAAGAAAAAAATAAAGGAAATAAAATAAGGATTATAAAAAAAATTGAATCAGAAAATTTGGAATTTTATTTTCCAGAAATGACCAAAAAACCCCTGACGTAAAAATCATTCAAAAATCCAGAATTAGTCATTTTTCACATTTGGGCTCAAAATAACACTAAAACCTAAAAACATGACAATTACCCATCCAATAACACTTTTGTGGGATTATAATCAATGATTTACAGTATAAAATATATGAAAATGTGAGCGTTATCACTCCCCCACACTTAAACATTGCACTTCTGGGCAATCGTCTTACATCCAAATCAAATTCCACACAATAATCAAAAATGAAAAAATATCAATGATCCTATCCAAAATAGAATTCCATCATGTATCATATATGAAAAACAAGCCTCTCTCATTTTCATTTCAATAATTAAAATTTGTTCAACCTCATAAATCAATCCATGGCCCAATAACAACCTACCTCACATTGAATTTTATGTCACTCTTCACTCAAGAGAAATTGAATCTAGAGTTATACTCATACTTAAAAATCACATGTATCACCATAGGTTTGTGAAAATTATCATTTCTCCACAGCGTGAAACATGAAAATATATTTAATCAGGAGTGCTTTAATTAAAGGTTCAAATGATTCTATGGCTTAGGGTTGGTGGGAAAATGATTGAAAAATGTTCCAGGATAGAATGAGGAGGTTGGACTTTTAAGTACAATGCATGATTAAATCAAGTGAAAACACAGGAAATTACTCACTTAATACCGCTTGAAAATATGAAAAACAACACCACCCCCCCTTTTATGACATGGTACATGAGCAAATAAGTGATTATAATGAATGATATCATCTATTTTCTCCCTTTTTTCAAAGCTCCAGAAAGGCACAACTTTATTTTCTTTTGTTATTTTTTTTATGGAGGATGAGCTGAAAATTGAATACAATGAATGAATGAAAATTCATGCCCTTGATTTTTTTGGGAGGTACATGAGTCATAAAAGAATGTACAATGAGGAATTCAAGCTCATCTCCATTTTTTTATTTTCTTTTTTAGGATAAATGGATGAAACAAATAAAGCACAATGAAATGACGACACATGCCCAATTCTCTTGTTATCCACTGCCCAAAGTATTGACACACACCTCGCACCACCCATAAATGATACACATCTCAATGAACGCACATGAAAGGCCCTTCCCCCACACTCAAACTTGAAATATCCATGTAAAAATACTAAAAGTGGGGGTAGGTGAGGAAAAAGTGGCTTGTAATGTGGCTTAAACCAATAAGGCAATTCATGGCATCTAAGGGATTACGAAGAATAAATGTAAAGGTGGGTATCAAGATAAAATGTGGCTAGGAAAAGATATGCCTCAATCATTTCAAATACATTTCATGAAATCCAAATATTCTAAAGAGAATATTCACAAATTCTGGTTTTCACACAAAATTCAAGTTTCCTTCAAGAAACTGTGGGTATTAGGAAGAATATGAAAAAGTAGTTTAGAATACCTCACAGGATTGGAAAAAATATTTTGAGTCAGTGTTTCATGGGAATGGATTTCAAAAATTAGTCAAACTCATTAAAATGCTTGAAAATCCATTTCAAGGGAAAATAATTCATATCAACAATCATTTAAAATCCATTATTTCAAAAATCATTTCAACTCTTTCAAAATAAATTGATGTGTGAAAAGTGATAAGAATATTCATTAAAGCTCAAAATATATTTTGGACCAAAAAATGAAAGGATTTTAAATGATAATTGTAAAAAGTTTACTCCCTTTTGAAATAATGATTCGGTCATTTCCTCTAATTTTCGGGGCTTCCCTTTGGATTCATGATCGTACAAAAGAAAAATTACTCAATTAATCACAAGGATCATTTCATTTAAGCTTAAAATGAAAAGAGGGAGGGGGCCACATGCTATATTATTTATTAATACTAATTTTGAAATCTAAATTCCAAATGTTGAAAATTAAATTACTATAAAGAAAGTAAAGGATAAATCTTGGTATGATCCCCCAAGTGGACCCTGAAATCTTTTACTGCCTCTAGAGGGCAGTACCAGCCATTATCCATAATCTGACGGTGGGTGGATCTTCTTGGACATGAATCGCCACATGTTGTTCTTCCCCAATTACAGTTCTTTGTTCTTGGTGAGGAGAATTCCATGTACAGAGTACACCAGATCCACCCCCTTCTCAATGTGGTATAGTTTGCATGGCAGGGGTAGGATGAAGTATGGATCCTCCTCTTCAGTTGCTACTTGTGCAACGTGTTCTTCAAAATCCAGTGGTTGCTTCAGATGTGCTGCATGAAAAGAATAATCAAAGGGATATTCAAAATTTAAATTTGAAATATTAATTTCAAAATCTTCCCTTTTAAGGTAGGAATCTTGTAGATTTGGTTCTTCATGATGACCAACTGTTATCGTTTCTTGGACTTCCTCAAGCATATGATCAATTTCCTTAGGTACCTCCAGGTGTTCCTCAACAGGTTCAATTTATCCTTCTTCATCTTCCTCCAAGATGATGCAAGGATTGAATGAATCTAAAAATTCAATGTCATAAAGAGTGATACTCAAATCATATTGAATGAAATCAGAAAAATTAGAGTTCATGGAAGGATCATCTCCCTGAGTTGGTTCTAGTTCAATCACTTCTTCAGTTGAAAGTGCATCTTGGAGTTGATTATAACTGGATGGAGGTAGGTATTTGGTCTCCTCCATCATGACTTCAAATTATACCAATTGTGTGGGGTATTATTTTGGTGGTTCTAGCTCTTCTTCTTTACAAGGCTTGGGGCGATCAAGCAGCTCCTCACATTCATTCCATAATTTATCCAATTCTTGTTGATCTCCCACATTTGGCTCAGCAGGAAAGTCATCTTCCTTTTCATCTATCTTGGGTAGAATTGGTTGAGTGAGGATGAATGAGTCTTCAAGTACCCCGACATTTACCTCCTCTGGTTCTTCAATGATGAGTGGTGAAATTTCTTCAACCACTATCTCAGGTTCTTGCTCCAGCTCAGGGTCGGGTTGCTCCATCCTTGCACGAACATAGTCCAATTCCCATTCCATTTTCCTCTGCAAATCATCCAGATTATTACTAATACTTTCAACCCGGTCATTTAGATCATGATAATCAATTTATGGTTCTTGATATTGCACCTGTGAGTAATATTCCCATGCATAAAAATTTGAATATGAATACATCATGGAAAATTTTTTTTTAAAGATTTTTCTTAATGAAAATAAAACAAAATATTTACAAAAATGTGAATTTTGAAAAAGTGATTGAAATAACTACTCAGCTCCCCAGCAACGATGCCAGTTTTGACGCACGCCTGTCATAGGGCGTGGCAAAAGATAATTTATTTTCCTAATGCAGCACAGTGGCTGACCAGGGTCGTCTCACTTGAGGAGCATTGAAGTTAGTTCAATCACTTATTCTAGTTCACCTAATATAATTCTTTTTTTTTGTTTTAAATTTTATAAAATAAATGGAATTTAATAAATTAATTTAAATAAAAAATTATAGGAAACTAACATTCAATTATAAATTACCATGCAATGCTAAACAGAATGGAATTAGGGAAGAAAGGAAGTTCTCCCGAGAGAATTTTCAGGGAGCACCTTCATTGGCCAGTTTCAAATATTCTTAGTGTACACACTCCATCGTATGTGTGCACAAATTACTCTACATCGTTTATGAATGAAAATTCTACTTAGTGATCACCAAGCACACCTTCCATCCACCTCCTCAATCGAGGGAAAATGGTTGTAGATTAAGAAGTTAATCTTCAGACAACCACAGTGAGGATTACACCTACTATAAATTATCCTTAGAATTAACTCAAAGAATATTAAAAACATGGTCATGGATTCAAGAACCTGATTACTCCCTCGGGATATTCCTCATATTATTTATTCATGATCATGAGTATTATAGTTCACAATGGTAAGATGAGAGGAAGAGAAGAGGGTGAATCGGTGGACACAAAAATAAAAACAATGCATGAATTTATTAAAAATCTAAATTACAATTGAATACTAAAAATAAAGAAAAATAAACAAATTAAAAAGAAAGGGGGAAGATTTTCGGCTGGCCTCCCTCGGTGGAGATCTCCTCCTTGGTGCCTTGAAGGAATGGATGGAGAATGGGATGCTTTGGAAAGGAGGTGAGGGCCTCCATTTATAGGAAGAATTCGAACCCCAACAGGTTTCGCGTTTTAGACCACCTTAATGACCTCTTCATTCGTTCCACCCTTCATGAATGTTGTTCATAAATATATTTTCCTTCTCTCCTAAAAATTCCAGCTAATTTGGAAACATTATGAAGGCGTTATCAATTTTTCATTCTCGGTTTCTGTTTCTGGACGAAGCTTCTAGGAAGGTTCCTCCAAAATTATGTCATTCTATAGCCTCCTTAATGACCTCCAACATCCACGAAATTTATTTTAGAGATGTCCCTATCTGTCCTCGTGGTATCAAAGTTGGAAACACATCATTTAGATTTGTGTAGGCCGAGTTTGATGTCCGTTATGTTGGGTGGGTCCACGCTGTCCGCCCGAAAAAATGTCCAACTTCAATGAATTTTTAGACCCTTTAGATGGCTGAATCAGCTCCTGGTCCAGAATACAAAAATGAAGGAAATAAAATAAGTATTATAAAAAAAGTTTAATAAAAAAATTTGGAATTTTATTTTTCCATAAATGACCAAAATACCCCTGATGTAAAAATCTGTCAAAAATCCAGAATTAGTCGTTTTTTACATTTGGGCTCAAAATATCACTAAAACCCAAAAACATGACAATTACCAATCCAATAACAATTTTGTGGGATTATAATCAATGATTTACAGTATAAAATATATTAAAATGTGAGCTTTATCACATTTATTCACGATAGATTATTTAGTAAGTTTCATAGACCACATTTGAAAGTACATATAGGAATTTCCAAGATGTACTGTGGCTTAAGGATGTAGTTTTGGTGTCTGGGGATGAAATGGGAAGTGGAAGGGTTTATAGAACGGTTCTTGGTTTTCTATTAGGTAAAAGTTTATCACCTTATTATTGGTGGTTTGTTATATCCTTTGGATGTTCTTGAGTGGAAATGGGATGATATCTCAATGGATTTTTTCATAATATTACCTAGAGCTCAAGGAGGTTGTGATGCTATCTGGGTGATCATGGATCAGTTGGAAAAATTAGCTCACTTCTTAAAAATCAAGGAGTTGGGAATAATAGATTCTTTGGCTAAGAAGTACATATATGAAGTAGTGTTGTTGAATGGAGTTATAAGGTCCCTTATCTCATATCAGGATGCGCGGTTTACCTCACGAGTATGGAGGGGACTGCAGCATGATTTTGGCACTCAGTTATGTATCAACACTACTTTACACCATAATACAGATGGAAAAATAGAAAGGACTATCCAGAAATTGCAGGATATGATGCGATCATGTTTCTTGGACTTTGGTGGATCATCGGTATGAAACCTACCCTTGGTGAAGTTTTCCTATAATAATAGTTATCACTCTTCCATTGGAATTTCCCCATTTGAGGCTTTTTACAGGAGACCATTTCATTCTCTATTATGTTGGACGATGGTTGGGGAGACATTTTTTCTTGGTCCTGATGTGGTGTCAAGCACAATAGTTAATGTTCAACTTGTTCGTGAGAGGATGAAAGTAGTACATGACAGGAAGATTCCTTTTGACGATCACAAAAGGAGGCCCTTGGAGTTTGAGGTAGGTGACCATTTTTTATGGTTTCCCCACAACATGGGTAGTGGAGTTTTGGAAGAGGGTGCAAGATTTATCCTAGGTTTTTTGTGACCTTTGAGGTGTTGGGGTGAGTTGGTGAGGTGGTGTATTGGTTGTAATTTCCACCTTGGTTAGAGAGGATCCATGACATATTTCACATCTCTCAGCTTCGTCAGTATCTTCACAATGACTCCCATGTTATTTATTCGGGAGAGTTAGATATCAAGGATGACCTGATGTTTGTGGAGCAGCCAGTAGAGATCCAAGATCATCAAGAGTAAGGCGTTTTGTGGATGAAACAATTCTTTGGTTTGTGTGTTGTGGAGGCTTGGTGTCCATGATGAGAGTACTTGGGAGTGAGAGACAGAGATGTGTTCCTAGTACCTGGAGTTGTTTTGAGTTTTTTGTTGTTATTTTTTTCTTTGTGATGTGATGTTTGAACCTTTTTTATTATGAGATGTGTTTTTTTACCTTGGTTAGTGATGTGTGATAAAGTACTGACATATTAAAAGGGGAGGACCTGATTCCTAACTGAGACACATTAACCATTATGCGATTAAACCCGTGAAAGAAAGTCAATACCACCCAAAGTGGACAATATGTTGACATGGAGGACATAATTACTTGATTAGTATGTTCGAATAGTGAAAATATTTGTGGTTATAAAAATGTGTTTTGTGGTCATTTGGGTTAACATATCAACAAATGTGATAATAAGGCCTGGTTAGAAGATGTTTAAGGAGGTGTTCTTGAGTGTAGAGGTTTACAATCCATCTTTCAAATAACACAAGGTGGTTTATCATTTAATGTTTATGTGTTTAGTTGATAGAAGCATTTCAAGTGTGACGAGATACTTTTGAGGTATCTTAAGGGGTGGTTTTTCAGACCCTTACAATTATTCAATTTTGGGTTAGTTTTGAATTCTCAAGGGATATAATTGCTTGAGAGGTATTTTATGTAGTGACCCAAACCATTCCAATCCATTACGTTGTGGGAAATCTAGTGTTTAAGGTGTCCTGGGAAGTAAAGTCGATTTTTTGAACACCTTTTCAAAATTACTAGTTTTCCAAGTTTCCCAACGATGCCTCATCACAATGGTGTCTTGCAATGGTAGTGTCTCACCCTGGCAGTGCCTCCCTGCCAGTAACTCACTGATGGTTGCTCATGCTGGCAGTGTCTCGCCCTTGTGGTGACTTATTGAAGGTGTCTCACCCTGGTGGTCACTTGACTAGAGGTTCCTCATTTGGTGGTGTCTCACCCTGGTGGTGGCTCGTTGGTGTTGTCTCACCTAAGAGGTTTCTCGATCAGATGTTCCTCATCTGGTGGTGCCTTGTTTCTAGTGAAAGGTTGCACAAGCGGTGTCTTGTCTATCAGTTTCTCATCTGGCGGTGTCTCACCCTAGGGGTCACCCGACTGGTGGTGCCTCATCTAGTGGTGCCTCATGGTTGGAGGTCGGTCACCCTGGAGGTGTATAGTCTGGAGGTTCCTTGTCTAGAAGTGTCCTTCATGGAAGTGACTCACTGATTGTGGAAGGTCGTTCATCCTGACGGCACCTCACTACAAATTTTTCCTCTTTTCCAACAGTTTTCCATTTCTGCTACTGGTGTTAGGTTTTCCTAGTTTTATGAATTTTGTGCTGGGAATTGGTATTAATGAATAAATTTATGTATTTCAGAGTCATTTTAAAATTATTTAATTATATATATATTTCCCTAAGGTTCTGGAGTATTTGAAATGGTCAAATGTATGGTCTTGGTCAAACCCGCAATTACTAGAAATATCTAAATCCCACTAAATAGGATCTGATCTTCCTAAATCTGAGATTCCTGATGTTATTAACTTATTCCAAACTTTTTATTTACCCTATTTAGATATTTTCAATGAAAAGTATAGAATTGGTGTGAAATACTCATGTTTTAATATTAAATGTAATTTTTGAGCATTATTTGAATTAATCAAATCAAGTTAGTCTAGTATTTTAATAATAAATCTCACCCTACTTTTCCAAATTCAATTATTCTTTTCTTTTAGGGTTAATTACTCAAATTACAACATTTAATTAGAAGGTACCTTTGTCTAAATCGTCCATTTGGAGGGTCATATGGTCCAAACAAGAAGACCCAAAGAATCTGTGACGAAATTGGACCATCCGTGATGATTGAGTTACTGGTATAAATCCTGATGCCCAAATTTTATGAAACTCTAATATATGTATTTTATTATCCAAAATAATAATGGATACTAATTTTAATTTCCAACTACAACAACAAGAGGTCCAACTGATGCTTTGAAATCCAGACCACCATTCTGTCAGGGAATTAAAATTAGGACACTATTCCAAAATTTTCGCCTGATCTAATCATCAAATCAAGCCAGTATTTTTCATTTTTAAATGTAATATAGGGGTGGAAAATTTTTATAAGATTTTATTTTATTTTATTTCATATTACTATTAAAAAAACCATTCATATTTCAGACTTCTAAAAAATGTTGATTGAAATGGTTAGATTACAATTGTTTATTCAAATCACCATAACTTTGGCTCCTTAAGTCCAATGTCCACCAAATGTTCTTTGTATACATAAGGAATTCATATCTATTTTTTTAAAAATACAATATTTCTTGAATCATCTGTCTGGATGTCCAAAAACGTTGAGCCAAGTGGAGGGGTAGTTTTGGAAAGAAAATATTCCACCTCATTAGGCTATATATACATCTGCCTCTTCTCCATTCAAGGGGTTGGCATTTCAGAAGAGAGTAGCATAAATTGTCATGAACAAATATTTTTCATAGGATTGGGAGTACCTTAAATAATCAAGTTTTCACTTGATACACCCTTCCTCCTCTCTTTGTTTTTATTTACTTTTATGTTCTTCTTTTTTGTAATCTTGTAAGTATTTGTTTTATAATTCTGTTTTAATGCAAGTACCATTACCATTAACCCTTATTATCATATACCCTCTGTTTTTAAATAGTAATATTCTTTTAAATTTCTTAAATAATGTTAAAAATAAATCTTTTCTTTTTCTTTCTCATTCAATCAAAAGTACGTGTTTAATTCTATTCGTCACTCGTGTGTGTGTTCATCGCACCACTATTTCTTATCCATTTCATTTTCTTCTCTTCTTAATTCAGCATCATAAAATTAATAAACTATATAAATAATCATTTTAATGGATGTGTAAATCTTTCATTGGGTTGAGTCAAAATTTAGAGATGTTAAGCGATTGGGAGATTTTTCTTGATGAGTATTCTTTAATTTAATATTGCGTATATAGGACTTAACATGTCATGGATTAATGAAATATTTTTTTAATGTATACATTACATGGATTATTGGAACCATAAATACACTAACACAATTAATTACTGATTGAGATTATAATTCAACTTAAGTTAAGTCTTGGATTAGAGCCTTAACACTTGGGAATTCTGATCAACATCATCTTGTGAAGTGGTTGTTAATTTAATGCAATATAAAGAAAAGTTCAAGGATATCACAGGCTTGAATCCCTAATAATGAACTCACCCGAATATTAATTAAATTATTAAATAAATCAATCATTTAAATTAATATCTACAAAAAAATCTCAATCATAATACAGTCAACTAAAAACAATCGACTATTAAAATGTATTATCATTGAGGATTTGACCTGAGTACTTATATACACATTAGCAGAGCATCAGAACCATGAACGACCGATAAGAGACAATCGTACACACTTTCAAATGGTTCCCTCACTGGGGATGGTGCAATTAAGTAGTCATTTGTTTCATATTAATGTAAAAAACAAAAAAAACAAAAAACAAAACAAAAAACAAAAAACAAAATAAAAAAAAATTAAAAAAAACACAAAGAAATCCCCGTATTCCCATTAAAATAATAAAAAAAAGAACACAAAGAAAACCCCATCTTCCTATTTCTTCCAAAATATATTTGAATGCCCCGTAGACTCCCAAACATTCCCTCATATTTTTTTGAACCTAAAATTGAGCGAACTCTTCACCAACTTAGGAGGAACATTAGGGATAATCAAATCATTCAAGAATCAGTTCGTGTCCAACCAATTGAATTACATATGGTCAATCCTAGGGAACAAACACTTAAAGAACATTCTACCCCTGACATGAATTGCCAACCCTTTGGTATTCAATATCCAAACATAGAGGATGACTTTGAACTTAAATCTGGTTTGATTCATCTTCTACCTCATTCCCATGGGCAAGCCAGTGAGGATCCACATCTCCACCTTAAAGAGTTCCAAGTGGTGTGCTCTACCATGAAGCCTCAAGGGGTTTTTGAGGAAAAAATAAAACATAGAGAATTCCCTTTTTTCTTAGCTAACTCTTCCAAGTGATGGATCTACCACATCCCTCCTGGTTCCATAACAACATGGAATGAAATGAAATGACTTTTCTTAGAGAATTGTTTTTCTTGCCTCTCGTACTACTTCTATCCGAAAGGAAATAAGTGGTATCCATAAATTAAAAAATGAATCACTCCATGAGTACTGGGAGAGGTTCAAAAATATTATGGAAACCTATCCACACAACCAAATCTTTGACCAAATCTTGATCTAGAACTTCTATGAGGGGTTATTGGCTATGGAGAGAACTCTCATTGATGTTGAAAGTGGTGGTGCTCTTGTTGATAAAACTCCTGCAGCTGCAAGAGATCTCATAAGAAACACGGATTAAAACACACAAAAATTCCATACTTGAGCACATTCTCAAGTCAAAAAATCCCAAGACAGTAAATTGATAGAGCCAAACAAGATGACAGAGTGGATGAGTAAACTTACAGGTCTTGCGCGACAACTAGATGTGGCATCCAAAGCCCCATCCTCATTTTCTCCATAATCTCTATTCCATGGACCTATCAAGAAATGTGGAAATTTTAGCTCCCCATATCATCCAACAGACACATGTACACAACTTCCAAATGATCCCTCTGATTCATTCGGACCAATGGAGCGCAATGCGGCATATTCTCAGAGGAACACCAACCCTTAAAAATCATGTCAGTTCATTTGAAACTTCAACCAACCCCACCATGAGACCTTCTCTTTTACCTTCAACCAAGTCTTGAGGTATGGTAATCCCATTTTTCATCCCCCTCAATTCCATCCTCAAAATTCAAATCCATTCTAATATGGTCAAGGTGGTGGTATCTTCCATAAAACTTATTATTTTGTTCCCCAACTTCAAAGGAACAATCCTTCACCTAGATTCCACTATCCTAGTGAGCCTTCCCAATTCCAAAACCAATACAGTCACTTTACCACGAACCAAAATCATGGTAATCCTAATACATGAAAAGCCTATTAATATAAGGAACCATGGGAAAGTGATGTGTATTATCTGGCCTCCATCACCCATTCCAGCATGAAAAATATTGAATCCCAAATTGGTCAACTAGCATCCCACATGAGCTAGCAACAACAATCAAATTATTCCCAACTCCCATCTCAACCATTACCTAACCCCAAGGGTAATGTAAGTGAAATTTCAATTAGATATGGAAAGAAAATTTCTATTACTAAAAATGAGTCCTCCAACTCCCCTTTAAATGTTGACCTAGAAAATAAAAATAAAAATAAACTTGAAAAAGAATCTGAATCCATTCGCTCACCAACTTCCATTCCACTAGAGAACCCAATTACTTTTACTCAAACCATTTCTAATCCAAATAATTTCTTTGAACCCGATCCTGAAATGTTCGACATGTTTAGATGTGCTGAAGTCAAAATTAACCACTTAGATTCAATTAAAAAAATCCATAAGTACGCCATGTTTCGTAAGGAATTGTGCACCCATAAGTGGAAGATAAGGACCTTTCAAAAATGATTCCACCCAGCAGTCAATTCCCATAAATTCAAAGATCAAGATAACTTTACAGTTCCATGCCAAATTAAAATTTCTAAATTCGATGACGCACTCATAGACTTAGAAGCCTCAATTAATGTCATGCCGAAATCCATCTTCTCCAAACTTGGTCTTGGTCCCTTACATCCAACGGGTGTTGTCATTCAATTGGCCAATCGAAACACTACTAGTCCTAAGGGTATAATCGAGTATTCCCTTGTTCGTTTGAATGATATTATCTCCCATGTTGATTTCGGAATCCTTGACATGGAAGGTGAGACAAACTCTTCTCGACCTCCCTTAATTCTAGGAAGACCATTCCTAATGACAGCGAGGACCAAAATTGATGTCCATTCCGACATCTTATCAATGGAATTTGGTGACCAACTGGTCAAGTTAAACATTTTCCAAGCCATGAGATACCCATATGATGACCACTCTGAATTCTCAATCCATGCTTCCAAGGACACTTATGAGAGTCAATTGAACCCCAATCCATCATGTTCTCCATGTTCTAACGAAAAAGGATCTTGTGAAATATGCAAAATGATTAACGAATTCATAAATGGTGAATTTGATGTAGACCTCTCATTCATAGACTATCAATCTAGAGGATGTTGAAAACTCTCTTGAATCTCAAATAAAAACTAATTTCTACTGTTCCACCTTGGACAGTATTAAGGAAAATGAGTCTGAAGCAACTGAAATCCCTTCCTCCATTCTCGAGTTTTCTAACCCACAAATGAGTGATGATAATGATCTAAAACCTCTTCCTGAACACCTAAAATATGAATTCCTTTTCCATGATCAATCATATCCAGTAATTATCTCCGCTTCACTTTTCAAAACTAAGCAGTACAAACATGTTCAGGTGTCATAGGAAAACAAAAAGGCCTTTGGTTGGACCCTAGATGACATACCAGGAATCAACCCTCCTATTTGCATGCATAAAATCCATCTTGAGGAGTCATTCAAACCAATTATAAAACCACAAATAAGACTCAATCCACTCATACTTGAGGTAGTTAGGGAAGAGATCACCAAGATTCTTTAAGCTGGTATTATCTACCCAATTTCTGATAGTGAATGGGTTACTCCAATTCAAGTTGTACCTAAGAAGGGTGGGATAACTATTGTCACAAATGAACATGGGGAGGTAGTCACAACTCGAGTGAAGAAAAAATGGTGTGTGTGCATCGACTATCAGAAATTGAACGTTGAAACAAGAAAAGATCACTACCCTCTTCCATTCCTTGATCAGATTCTAGAATGATTAGCTAGAAAGTCACACTATTTCTTTCTTGATGGATACATTGAATATTTTCAAATCCCAATTGCACCTCAGGGCTATGAAAACACTACACTCACTTGCCCCTTTGGAACATATGCATATAGGAGATTGCTTTTTTTTCATTTAAAAAAGCTCTTTTTCTCACACGCCACATCAGAAAATTATACTTGGAAGGGATATCCTTACACCATAGAACCTCCCCCCATGGGTCATCATTTGACACGAACCTCATCACACGAGGAAAATCCTTGATATAAAACTCACCTGACATGGACCCCATGAAGATGAGATGATCAAGATCGTCATTGAAAACAATATCACTGAAGGATGCATGTTGGATCTCATAAAAAATAGCCTAGAGAAAACCAGAGTGGCCACTTTCCTCCCTAAAGGAGAGTTTTGGGGTGGGAAAACCCAGAAACCATAGCTTGCCCAACCCCCAATCATGTTACCAAAATTTAGAGCCCCCCACTCCACAAGCCATCGAGAATGCTGTTCCATAGCCTCCATGTAAGGGTGAATCAACTTCCTTGTCTTAGAAGGGAATGCCCGTTGTTCTCTCAAACTCAGGCCATAAATATCTTTCATTCTCCTGCCACACAAAGTTCTACCTTCCAGAGCTTCCCACACATTCTTGTCATTAAGACCTTGCATGGTCAAAGAAACACTCCTCATATTGATGCCCCCTTCTGAGAGGGGCTTAGCCATACATTTCCAAGAGGCCCAGTGATGCCTTCCTTCCATATTCCCATCCCATATGAAGGACACTATAATCCTTTCCAAATTTGCAATCACACTACTGGGGACCTTCATGGTGGAAAGAATGTGAAATGTAATAGACATAAGAACACTGTTCACCAGAGTAATATAACCTCCAAAAGATAAGAATCTATTATTCCAGTTAAAGATATGCCCTGTGAGTTTGGAAATGATCCTGTAAAAATGATGAATCCTAAGGTGAGAAGGGCTAACCGGTTCCCTGAGATATTCCATGGGAAAAGATCCTTTACTCATACTTAGGCAGACGCCGAGATTCCTCACCCTTCTTTCTGATATCTCCCTGAATGCAAAGTACAAACTTTTCTCTCTATTCACAACCTGACCACTCCACTTGCGGGACTCCCCTAGAAGCCCATTAAGCCCCTACACGAACCTCCTGCTACCATTAATAAATATAATAGTATCATCCATGAACATCAGGTGCGATATACCCCTTGAACCATACATGGTATGATATGGAAGAATTTTACCCATAAAAATGCGCCGATTCATATAGCAGATCATGGCATTTTGGGATAGGATGAAAAGAGTGGGAGAGAGTGGATCCCCTTGCCTGTGGCCACAAAAATCTTTAAAGAAACCAAAATTCTTCCCCATAAGTGAAGTGGAGATCCATGCCAAACTGAAGCAACGGAAAAGAATGTCTCTAGACAAGTTAGAGAAGCCCATACAAGCCAAAAATCTGAGAACAAAGCACCATTCCACCCTTTCATAAGCCTTTCTCATATCTACTTGAATCAAAAAATTTCCCCCAAAAGTACTTGTGGTTAATTCCATTGACCATCTCTTGGACCACCCCCATCTCCCCCGGGATTGATCACCCTTTTATGAAACTGTGCTGTTCTGGAGCAATCCATGTATTCAGATGAGTAGACATCCTTCGGTTGATAATACCAGCTAGAGCCTTGTACGGAAATTTTCACATACTGATGGGATGATACTGATCAATGGATTGAGGATGAAAAAACATAGGAATAAAAACCAACTTGGTAGCATAGGCAATGTGCGGCAGATTCCCTCTCACTCACTGGGTTGCTCCAAAATGATGTCACTTTCCATTTCGATGAGTCTTGAAAGAGATCCTTCATTAAAATCAAATATTCTCTTACATATTCCCCAATTATCTAACTCTTAGATTGTTCCTTACCCTTTTATTTGATGTGTGATGGTTCTGATAGAGCTGTTGGGGCTGTTCTTGGTCAAATAAGATAAAAAATTCCTCATGTAATCTATTATTCCTAAAAAAAATTGGATGAAACTCAATCTCAGTACACTATGACTTAAAAGGAACTTTTAGAGGTAGTTTTTGACATATAAAAAAAATATCCCTATCTCTTGGGTGCCAAAATAATTATTTTCACAGACCTTTCAGCTATAATGTTCTTACTCAAGAAAATTGATTCCAAACCGAGGATAAAAAGATATATCCTAATTCTCCAAGAGTTTGACCTTGAAATCAAAGATATACTAGGAAAATAAAACCCTGTGTCTAATCACTTGAGTATAATTTATAATGCTTCTCATTCTAAAATAATCGATCCAGTATTTCCAACTGATCACCTTTCATCTCTCACTCCAAAAATAGCATAGTATGCCCCAATTGTAAATTAATTGGTTTATGGTGTTTTACCTATTTTTTTTCAAAAGAATAAAAAATGAAGTTGAAAAGTGATTCAAAATAATTTTTTTGGGAAGATAATAAACATTGGAAAACTGGGGTTGGCATTGTAATTAGGAGATGCGTTAATGAAGATGAGCATTCATCCATATTAGAATTATGTCACTCACTTCCTGAAGGTGGACACTTTGGACCACAAAGGACCTCTTGAAAGGTCCTAGACTCTAGATTCTTCAAGCCTTCACTCTTCAAGGACTCATATGAATTCTTTCAATCATGTCCCACTTACCAATAGTTTGGCATAATTTCAAAGAGAAATGAAATTCCCCAAAGCCTTTAATTTTCTGCGAGATCTTCGATGTTTGGGGAATTGATTTCATGGGACCATTCCCCCCTTATAATGGATTTTCATACATTCTTCATGTAGTTGATAATGTTTCAAGGTGGGTTGAGGCTAAATCCACTAGAAAGGATGATTCACATACTATAAGTAAATTCCTAAAAACCCATATCTTCCATAGATTTGGAACTCCTCGTGCTTTGATCGGTGACTTAGGAACCCATTTTTGTAATAGAACCATGGAATCAATTTTGAAAAATAATGGTGTTGTAAATAAAATTTCAACTAAATATCACCCAAAAAATGGCATGGATGAACTTTCTAATAGAGAAGTGAAAAGTGTTCTTGAAAAAATTGTAAAACCTACTAGAAAATACTGGCATGAATGACCTAGTGAAGTACTTTGGGATTATCGAACTTTTGATAAAACACCCATTATGATGTATCCTTTTAGGATAGTTTTTGGTAAAGCATGTCATTTTCCAGTTTAATTCCAACATAAGTCATTTTGGGTTGTCAAAACTTATAATTTTGATTTAGAAATATCTGGGGAAGAAAGACTATTGCAATTGGATGAACCTGAGGAGCTTCGACTTGATTCTTATGAGAATTATAATCTCTACAAAAAAATACAAGTTACTCCATGATAAACACATCCAAATAAAGGTATTTCATGAAGGTGAAAAGGAAATTCTCTTCATTTGTTGATTTCATCTTCACCCAGGAAATCTTAATTCTAGTTGGGAAGGTCCTTTTGTTATTACTAATGTTTACCCATTTGGTGCAGTGTAATTCCAAGACCCCTCTTCAAAAAGGAAATTCAAAGTTAATGGAAATCAGTTAAATAATTTCCATGAGAGGATGAAAAATCTTAGAACAACATTGACTTCCACCAGATCCACAACTTCTACAATAAACATACCACTGTATAGATATGATGACCCACCAAATCCAAACAAGGGGAGCCTCTTTCCCTTTTACTCCATCTTTCTCTCTTCTTCCTCATTCTCTCTCTCCATTTTTTTCTTCCTATCTTTTTCATTTTTTAACCACTTTCATCATCATTTTTTTATTTCTTTATCTCTTTCTCTTTTGTGTGAGTATGTATTTTAAACACAGTAAAAAAATAAAAAAAAAACTAAAAAAAAGAGTCATACTTACTCACCATACAGTTTTGAAAATTTTCAAACCATTTTGGGGAGTCAAAATACATGTTTTCATCTAAAATATTTTGTATTTTGATCATAATTTTGGATAAATAATCTTTTTTCAAACCCAATTTTTTTTGAATGCTCAATTTGTGATTTAAAAAATTATTTTCCACAACCGTGAGGAACAACATTATCATTCATGACAAGGCCACCTATGACCATCTTTTAAACATGTTTTTTTACCCTCGATTGTGAGTCTTGAGTTTTTGGACCTTCGAGCTGAATTTACTACTTTGGTGTGCATTAATATGATAGAGGTATTTTCTGAACCTCATGAGAATCAAAATAGCCAAATATCCTCCTATTACCCTTACATTAATCCTACTTTTGAAATCCCCTCTGAGCCTATGAAAACATTTTCTTTGATATCCACATTACAAGCCTAATTCCTTATGCCTCCCAACATCTACATGGATTTAAATTTCATTATTAATTGAAATATAACTGGGGGGAATGGATTTTATTTTGGGTACCCTTTCATTGATTCTCAACGTGTTATAATATTCTTGAGGGGAATCATCCATTTTAGTGCGGGGGAGAGGTTGTCATTCAGTGATTTTTAGGAATGTATATATTCTTATGACATATTTTTCAAATTTTATTGAAAATTGTTCAAAAAAATAAAAATAAAATGAAAAAAAGAATGGTTTGTATCTTGGGTGGATCAAAAATAACTATTTTCCAACCTTTGATCTTGTTATAACTATTACAATTAGTGTCATGAGGAGATAAAACATGGGTTGGGATATGAGTGTGATTTTTATTTCAAGTAAAACTTTTGAAAAAAAGAAAAAAAAAGAAAACTTATGTCTTTGGGAGAATTTTTGTGTTTTGTAAATATTTCATCTACTCATACCCTTTAAATTTTATTCCTCTCTTGTGTCTTTATTCACAAAATAATTCCATTTTAAATATGTGTTTCCATATATTTCCATGTTTTATTTGAAAAATATTGGGCATTTTTTTCCAAGTTAGTGTTTTACCCCTCCTTCTACTCTTTTGAATACTAAATTCCTATTGCCCCATAGCCACATAAAAACCCCTTAAAAAGTCCTCTTGATTATTTTTCACTTTAGTATATGTGATGGAAGCTGAGATCTATTTTAAACTCTATGATTCTCACTTTTGGTTGGTGAATGAGTGAACCTCGAGAAATAAATTTTTATCATCTTTAGAGGATTAAGTTTCGAGTGCCTGTATTTTCCAATTCTAAAGTTTAGCATGAAAGCAGAGTTATTTTTGGAAAATGTTTTTGTAACAATTTGAGGTGGAATTCAATATGGATGAGTGAAATAGTCTAAACCTCCTCTAAGTGGGTAAAACAAAATTTTAATATTTGTTGGTTGGTGAAAATGATTTTGTAATGTTTTTTATATTTTTTGCACATGATGACATGCATAGGACTAAGTGTGGGGTATTTGATGTTTTCACTTATTCAGAACTTTTTTATTTACCATATTTACTGATTTTCAATGAAAAGTGCATAATTGGAGTCAAATACTAATGTTTTAATAATAAATGTAATTTTTGAGCATTATTTGAATTAATATAATCATGTTAGTTTACTATTTTAATTATACCTCTTACTCTACTTATCCAAATTAGATTATTATTACTTTTTATGGTTCCTTACTCAAATTATAACATTTCCTTAGAAGGGAGCTTTGGCGAAATCGTCCATTTGTAGGGTCATATGTTCCACACAAAAAGACCCAAAGAATCTATGATGAAACTGGACCAACCATGATGATTGAGTTACTGGTCTAAATAACGAATCCAATATTTTATGAAACTACACTATATGTTCTATATTATCCAAAATATTAACAAATCAAAATTTTAAGGTCCAACTACAACAACAATGACCCCAATGGATGCTTTGAAGTATAGCCCTCCATTCTAGATGGGAATTAAAATCAGAACACTATTTCTGAATTCTCTCCTGATATAATAATCAAATAAATATGGTATTTGTCAGTGTTAAAGATAATATATGTGCAGAAAACTTTTTATAAAAATTATTTTTATTTGAGGGCATCGTACGGTTCAAAAAACCATTCACATTTCAAACTTTGAAAATTTTTAGATTGAAATGGACATATGAATTTTTTTTATTCAAATAATCATAAATATGGATCCTTAATCCCAATGGACACAAAATCTTCAAATTAGACAGAATACATTCATATATAAAACTTTTAATAAGACAATATTTCATGAGTTAGCTTTCTGAATGTACAAATCGTTGAGCCAAATGGAGGGGTAGTTTTGGAATGCAAACAGTCCACCTCCTTGGGCTTTATATACATCCCCCTATTCTCAATTAAACTGGGTGACATTTTAGAACAGAGGATCATACATTGGCATGACTAATGCTTTGAAAAATTATTGTTAGGACCTTCCATACTATAGTTTTCACTGGAGAGACCCTTCCTCCTCTCTTTGTTTTCATTTACTTTTTCATTATTCTTTGTTGTAATCTTGTAATTCATTGTATTGTAATTCTGTTTTAATGCAAGTACCTTTCCCATTAACTATTATTATCATCAACCCTTTATTTTGAAATATTAAATTTCTTTAAAAATTTTAAATCATGTTAAAAATAAATCTCTTATTTTTCTTTCTCATTCAATCAAATGTCTGTGTTTAATTATCTTCGTTGTTCATGTGTGTGTTCAGCGAACCACTTTTTTCTTATCCCTTTGTTTTTATTCTATTCCTAATTCATCATCATAAACATAATAAAATATATTACTAATAATTTCAATGGATGAGTAAATATTTAGTTGGGGTGAGTCAAAATTTATAGATGTTAAGAGATTGAGATCTTTTTCTCGATGAGTATTCTTTTATTTAACGTTGTGTATGTAGGACTTAACATGTCATGGATTAATGACATATTTTGTTTAACATATGGATTCCATGGATTATTAGAACCATAAATACAATACCATAATCAAGTATTGATTGATATTATAATCCTAGTTAGGTTAAGGCTTGGATTAAAGCCTTAACACGTTGGAATTCCGATCAACGTCATCTTATGAAGTGTGTGTTAATTTAATGAAATAAAAAACAAAGTTCAAGGATATCACAAGATTAAATCCCTAATAATGAAATCAACCCAATATTCATTAAATTGCTAAATCAATCAATCATTTCAATTAAACTCTACAAAAAAAATCCCCCAATCAAAATACAGTCAACTAAAAACAATCGACTATTAAAAAATATCATCACTGAAGATTCGACCTAAGTGCTGCTATACACATTAGAAGAGCATCAGAACCTTGAATGGTCGATAGATGACAATTAGCTGCGTTTTCTATACCCTACCCTTTATCTATACCTTATCCTTTATCTTGAGACCAAATGTCCCAAAATCCATCTTTAATGGAGAGTTTTCCTGAGTTTGGTTCATGTTTCCCTAGAGAGTCACCTATTATACGTGCGCCCCTATTTTTGGAGCAACCAGGAATTGTCAATCGTTCTTCTTCCAAATAGGATTTTCTTCATCTTTCAAAATTTTTCATCATGGAGGATGGGTATATATATGTTTCCCTTATGAATATAGTTGATTATAGATTAATAAACATAATCAAATTAGTTTAAGAATCAATATAAAGGGGCTGGGGAAAAGTGACACATGATCTTGTTTTATGTTTGATTTAGTTAATTATTGTGATCTGTATAGGCTAACAACCCACTAGAAATCATGGTTGCTGGGGGTCCTTTTTTTCACACTAGATTATTTTTGGAATGAATGTTGGGTGGATATTTTTTGAATTCTTATATATTAAAGTTTTTTAACCATGTATATTTAGATAATAAATGGATTCCCTAGGATCATACAGTTTATATGGTAACCTCAAAATTAATAAGTGGAATTAAATAAGAGACACCTTATTAAATATGAAAATTTATTTTTCCTTGGTACTTGAGGTGATTCATGGAATTGATGTGGTTTTTTTATATGGGGGAATTGTATGAAATGTGGTTTTACAGTGAGGCTGTGATGGGTGTGGTATGATTATGCAACAAGGCTATGAAACCGGTTGTGATGTATTGTTTTTCTGGATGTGGTTCTGAGTTGGGGGTTGGTTATGTTAATATGATGAACTAGGCTGATGAGTTTGAAAAATGATAGTATTGTTTATGTGGGTTATTATTGAGAGTATTTTAATTTGTTACATTCAGAAAGAATCACCCCATATCTATAGTTCATGGTATGCTATGTCATTAATGTGAAGTGCATTAATTTACCATGGCTCGTCACCTCTTGAATAACTGTTACTATATCTCTTGATGTGTGTTGTGCCTGATAGATTCCCGAGTAATTATGGAATGAATAAATATTTTTTTAATAAATTTTGGAATGTATTGTGTTGGTTTGGTTAATGTAATGGGATTAATTTAGTGAATTGGTTGGAAAATGTGAAATGGGGTTTGTGGATTGATGTGTGGTGTTGTGCATTTAGAGGTAGTAGCAAAGGTGACAGTGTTGTGAGTTGATGGTTTGTCTGAGAAACCATAGTTTGGGCTTGATTTATTGGTATTATACATGTATATAATTGTATTTACCTTATAATTTTTATACACACCCCAACCATGTTGATCACTATGTGCTGAACAATGACATCATCACACAAGGGTGTTTTTTCCAACATCTAGTATGGAGTACAGATGGTTGGGTACCCACTCTTTTTATAATATCTCTTATAAGTATGGTAGGTATGGAACATGTTGTGATGGTTGGAATTTTTTTAGTGCTTTATATGGTGGTTGTGATATCCCAGGTTTTTTCGGTCAAGGTGGTGTGTGGACCAGGTGTCTTTGTGTGAGATGTGATAGCTGAGGTGTTTGCGGGTGAGGTGGTTTGTTTCCCAAGTTTATTAGGGATAATATGTGATGTGATGTGTTGTGAGGACCAGGTGTTTTTGGGAAGGATGTGTTATGAGGCCAATGTGTGTACAGGAGGGATGTTTTTTGAGGCCCAAGTGTGTGCGAGCATGATGTGATGTGGTATACCAAAGGGATGGGAGCACCAGGATGTATGATGTGGGGTGATATTGGCATACTAGTGGGAAAGTGGTGCAGTATCATCGATGTGATTTATATAATATTATATTAATTTAATTTCATTACTTGTTGATCATTCTTGGTGAGGTTGGATTTGGTTAGTTTACCTACTTAGGTAATGTTAGGATATACCATTTTCTTACAGGGGAATTAGTTTGCTTCCTTCATATGTGCACTAGAGACTTTAGTTTTCTTAATGAGTATACTTGTATGATCACCCTACATATATAAAACTATTTTTAGGTTTCCAAGAGGATTTCATATATTATTTTGGACCTTACTAGCACATATCATTGATAGTTTCTAAGACACTTCATTAGCTTTAGTTTTGGGTATTTACCTTAGAGACATTATTGTATTTTTAGCAGTTCTATTTATTCATGAATGTGGGATGGTTTGGGTTTCTATTTTATATTATGTCTTGGAGTTATTTTGGATGATTCATTCCATCTCCCGATCTTTTTTTTATAAAGTTCAATTCCTCCAATATTGTGAGATTAGTACACCCTTGGTGCTATTCGCCAACTCAGGGGCCTACTAGAGGAGGGACTTAGGGGTCGTTATCTCCCTTTCATCATTTCCTTCCTAGGTAGGTTATCATTGGAGGGAGGGGTTCATGACACTCCACTAGCACTATAACTTTGGATAATCCTCACTGTTAGCCATAACATGGGCTAAGCATATTCGCTATCCCTCACTAGGTATATGGACCAATTCACCAAGGTACCGTATATATAAATCAATTCATTCCTTATACACCTAGGTTTGAAATAATCTTATAGGGTTGGAATTCATAATTTGTGTAAGACCTAAAATTAATAATCTCCCTTCCTCATATTTTGATTAGACAGGGCAAGGAAAAATAAACATGGGAATACTCCTAGGTGTAATCCCTAACCAAACATTAAAATCTCCACAAGTCGAGATACTCCTTATGGTTACAGAAATATGGGCTTCCTCCTAGGGGTAATCCCCAACCATACCTCCAAATCACCTTGAATGGATATTCTCATCATAGTTTGAGAAATATTTGTTTCCTCATAGGTTTATTCACCAACCAAACCTTCACATCTCCATGAGTTAAGAAACTCTTCATAGTTACAGAAACATGGGCATCCTATTAGGTGTAATCACCAACCAAACCTTTAAATATCCATGAGTCAAGATACTCCTCATGGTTCTAAAAACATGGGCATTCTCCTAAGAGTAATCTTTAACAAAACCTTAATATCCATGATTTGATATAATTCACATGGTTCCATAAAAATGGGCCTCCTAACAAGTGTAAGCCCCAATATTAAAAATCTCCATCCCTCATCAGGTCATCAATTTATGGATAGGGGAGAGTTAGTCAGAAACACATGAATTCTCCTATGTATAATACCCAACCAAATACTAATGTCCATGATTTGATATTCTCCTCATGGTTCCAGAAATATTGGCTTCCTCCTAGGTGTAATCCCCAAAACATACCATTACCTAACCAACTTTCTAATTTAGGTACCTTAGGGAATCTTGTGCATAAGAACCGTCTTATTTCATATTATCGCCCATTTTATGATACAAGAATATTATCTTGGTATTCTCAGTGCATAATTAATTCTTTAAAATCTATTGGTATGATCTAATATAATGTGAATGATCTTATTATCTCTCCCCACACCAAGAAATACTCATGTGGGCTTAGATATATGCAATGATCACCCCAGTTGCATAGTGAAAGTTATTCCATTGTGGGACTCCTATTGAGGTGTAACTCCCAATCATTATATAAAACTATATGGGCTCTAATTCATGTTCATATTAGAATACATAGGATACCTCTTTGAGTTCTTAACCAAATTTCATTTTCCCTTCACTCATTCCTTCGAAATATATTGGTTTTGATTCTCGCTTTCATAGAGAACATATGACACTTCTTCAAGGTCTAATCCTAACTCCAAAACACCAACCAACTCCCTGTATGGAAATTAAATCTATAGATACCAACTAGTTAGCTTAAAAACCAATTAATCACAAATTAATAATAGAATGATGTGGAACCTATCATATGTATATAGGTTTACATAAAACCCATGGTTTCGATCAAATCATTGGTACTATGGTAACCAGTCCTGCTCTGGGAGTTAGGAAGGAATCCAAAATATGTCTTAAATATATAAGAGAGTCATATAGTATGAAATAATCCCCTCAAAAGGGTGTTATGAGCCTGACCATCCATTCTTTTTCCCAACACATTATCCAAGATATTGCTGGAAGAGTCTCAGGGACCACATACCTTTGGAAAGAAGATCCACATTAACTTGAAATTTGTGTAAGATCGAAATCAATCAAAAAAATGGTGAACCTGATATTAATTTTTTAATAGTTCCAATCCTTTCACATATAAAAATGACAATGTTTTAATCATTTTAAGTAAAGGCGATCGATTGACTAGAAACTCTTATTTTTTATCTTACATGGACGAGTTTCTTGTTTTTGTTTCCTCCCTAAGAATATTTAATATTTCTTACAATCCAAATGTAATCATCAAATTTGATAATGAATTCCAAATTCTTTTAAATGCTGGTAATGACCACAGGACACCTCAAGCCACAAAATGAAAGCAGTGGATAAGAAAAACATATTCCATGGCTTTTATGAAGACCAATGCCTCATGGAATCAACATAAACTATCAGCAACCCAACACCTCCAAAGTTAGGTGGTGAATGCCCTAGTGCGATAATATAATTATAATGGATCCATCACAACCCTGGAAGAATCTCATGAATGTATCCATTGGATAAATACTTAAAGGCTATCCTTTAAATAGTGGCATGTGAGGAAGATAGGGGTGCATATTGCCGCATCTAATCATTTCAATATCCTATCCCTAGAGAATAATAAAAATTACTTCCCTATCATGTGGAGGTGGAGTAGGATGTCCTCCACATCAAGGAAGTCACTTGGGGGATTCCCATGTGGCCCCCTATCCACCATAGTCATCATCCCCATCATTTAACCAAAATTCTTCTTGAAAATGATGACAAATAGTGCCTATCTCAACCATCCAAATTTAGTCATCTGGAAGGAAATACCATTAGGGGAAGACAACCATTGAAAATATATATCAGGTGTATACCCCCACTACTACCTACACCTCTAAGGCCCACTGGAACATCATGATAGTTTCTTGAATCAGATTCTTGATTACTGCTAACCAGAGGATTCAAACATATAAAAACTAGCCTTTATGATAGTGTAATCATGACAAAAAAACCTATCCCATAGGGTTAGGGGAATTTCTATCCATGAGGACATCTCTTGTATCATCTATTGGTGATGAACATACCCAGATCATAGATATTCCTCCCCCAAAAGAATCTATGTTTCCTCCCACATGTTTCACATATATGAATATCTTTACTACTAGAATAGATGATGATGAAAACCTTGATATTATTGATAATTAGAAAGTTTTGGTCATTTTCAATACCCACACATCACCCAACCTTGGTGAAGCCATCTCAATAGAAGAGAAGATTTCTCAGCTCAAGGACAGAATAATAAAACTTTAACATGTCCATTCTATGTTTCTTGGGGAAAGAAAACCCTTTGATTACATTCATTATTCTGGAGATTAAATGACTCCTCCTACTGAACCTCTTAAGTGAGAGATGGTGGATAAACCAATAATGAAATAATCGAGCCACCCAATCAAATTGAGATTACATTAATCATCTCATTCTTATATTGAGAAAATTGATTAACAAGTGCTTCCACCACTAGGGATACATATAATACCATTTCAAGAAACACATATGAGGTTCAGACAGATCATTATATTTTAGTAATTACTAGATTCTCTCATTTTTATGATGGATTCTCTTGAAGGATGACATTCACTAGTGAAACTAGAGAGAAATATTTATCATGAGTGGATAGATTCAACTCCACCCTCTCATGTTCAAGAACCCAATATTCTCTACATTCAATGGAATGGGTGATCCATAATTGCATCTCACCCATTTCTCTTCCCAGTGTTGTCTAATTTTGGGGATCCCATAATGAAAAGATGCCACCAAGATCAAATGCTTTGTCTGGACCTTGGAATTCCCCACCTTTTCTTATTATTTTATCCTTATAGATGGGTCTATCTCATGCTGGGAATATATCTGTCTTAAATTAATCTTCCAATTCATCTCTAATACAAATAAAATGACATTCCTTGACCTATTAATTATAAGAAGTTGTAAAATTATAGATTCATGGATTTTCTTACAATATAGAGGGGTCTGACGTATTATATACAAACAAAAATTCCAAAGGAACAGTTACTAGAGATCTGTGTAAAAAATATATGGGATGAGTTGTTAACAAAACTTTTTCCCATAAAATACCCTGGTGGATTCCAAGATTTTGTGACTATAGAACAAAATATAGAGTATTTTATTCATAGAACCAAGGATAGAGCTTATCAACAAACTATAACATAGATATGGAATCCATGAAATGTTGAAGAAACTATTTTCAAAATCAAACCAAAAAGAATAAAACAACATGATCTTGAATGTAGGAAGAATAAAATATATCACTTCCATAATTATTCAGTCCCTGGTCATTTTACCATTTCTCTATAAGAAAACTTAATCATGTTTCTAGAAATCAAGAATCCATATGAAGGAGGGTTGAGTGACCATCCAAATTACAACCCTTATCATCATATACATGGGTCACACAATACAAGGATGATTTTTCATCAAAGATATACTATATAGGATTATTTAAGATGGTAATCTATCATTGGATTTACCCAATGAACATGTGGAATGTGTTTCAACTATCTTTTTTAAACAAGGAAAATAATGGCCATGGGTGTAGACCCACCAAATGAGTGAACAAGAACCATCTCACCAAAAAATTGAATGGGCATCATCCCACTGAACAAGATATTCAATAAAAGAAAAGCATCATTTCAACTTCATCTCCATAAACACGGTATCAACTAAGTCTATATAATTTACTTCTGGTTCTAATGAGAACACTCTTGATAAGGAAGATTGTATGTTTCTATAATCCTCTGAGTCCTATATGGTTGTCTCATCCTCTTCTCCAAGAATTGGTGAATATAACCTTAATTATACCCTTAATACCTCTATAGAAGGTTTTATCAACCCTATTAATGACTCAAAGTGTAATTCTCATAGATTATATACATAATTTCAACATAAGAACCTATCTACAGGGTCTATTTTGATACTCTCATCACCATCCACCCGTTATACCACCAATAAATGAAAGGGTATTCAAAATTATTCTACATATCAGTCCATTGAGGATGGTGGGTCCATATTTTTTAAATAACAGAATGCTTAGTTGAAAAACTAAAATGAGGATATACATTAAGTAATTAATAAGATTATTTATGGAAATTTTCCCTATGTTATACCAACATCCTCTTACAGAGGTCCTCCTCACAGTGAATTACCGTTACCCATATGGCTAAAGGGATTTTCAAAGAATTTGCCCCCCTATTGGGTGAATTCTAGACCACATACCACCTCACCCCATACCATAGGGATGGGGGAATTTCCATATTTTCCACCTTGCCATTAGTTACATTCCATAAATTGTTCAACCTCAATAGTTACCACAAAGTATCTGGGAGAGTTAGAGTTCCCCAATGTACAGAAGACGTCATTGAAATATGGGGCCTCCAATTATTTAGCTTCTCCTAATGAATTGATCAGGATCACAAAACCCCATTATATATCCTAAATTCATCCACATTCCCATACTAATAGAGTCATATGTAACATAATTGGGAATGATATTTTTATCATTTATCAATTGATGATAGGCAAAGGAAAGTGTATCCCTTCAAAATGGATAAAATACCTAAGTATTTTTCTCTTCCATGGAAAATGATTTGATTGATCTACCATGAAATATGATACCTGAAAAAGTATATTTGAGAGAAAATACAAAATACTACCCTTACCATCAAATAATAGGACATACAATCAATGGGTTCTTTTTCTTCAAGTATTTGCTTTAGATGTAAATAGATGGGGGTATATTGGATCCACTAATACCCCAATCATATCCTCAACCATGTGGAAATTCTATGTAGAACAAACAACGTGTATCAAAGTCTATGGGCCATCCATCCCTTACAAATATAAAAATTATGTTCTATTCATTTAAATATGTTGATATGGATGCATATTTCAAAAAAAAATTTGAGCACAACCTTATCAAGATTCTAATAATCAGGAGATCTATTGAGGTAGTCATGAAAGACATTTGTAATTATTGTCCCTATCACTAATTTTTGGGACATGTAATTGAGGATTGATTAATATTCAAATATTCGATCTAGAATAAATTTGATAAAGGCTTGATAGAATTAAAGAATCCCAAGACTCATGCTACATGCATGCAAGTTATTCTCATTCCATTATAAGTTCATCATTACTGATGAATTATATCACTATAGTCCTTGTCATATGACCCAAAACTACAAGAAAAAATAGTGTAAACCTTTATAAACTACATATCTAAAAATATCAGTCACAAGATGTTAAACTGTATGAAAAAGTCATTTCCATATGATGTAAAACTGCATGGTTTGCATCCTTGTTGCATGATGTAGAAATGCATACAATTTTGGTCTGTGGCTGAGTGGATCACAATCCTTGGTACTGGTCTCCAACCACACCTTTATTCCAAAACTATGTTTGGACTGATTCCATCTAAATTGGATATATAGTGATTCCTAGATCCTCCATTCTAGGCCCATCCACAAGGTAAAGAAAATTCTCTCTCTCTTGAATAGAAATAAAAATCCATGTAGGGGACTCTAACATTGTTCCTTTCACTTGTTGAACAATATTAGGGATTCAAAACTATATGTGTGTTCATTATTTTCAATACAATATATGTAGTGATTACCAGGTCCCTTAACCTAGACCCATCTATAGTAAAAAAGGGGGAAGAACATGTTTACCCCTCCTTCTACATATGATCCCAATCCATCCAAGAAATATCAATTTGGGCTCCCACATTTATGATCTAATCATGGAAACAAGGATTTCCCCTTCCCTACACATGAGTCAGATATATACAGGGAAATTAACACTCTACAACCAATTCCAAACTAAATGTGTCCTTTGTTCTCAGAAACCTACCTTCCACACATCATACTCTTTATAATGGTAAACTCATATTCTCAAAAATCCTTAGTGGTTACTTGGAATAAGGGCATCCAATCATAAGGGAAACATCTATTCGACTATGAATTGATACATCCCTATTTTGTTTTGAATAATTATCTTCCTAAAGCCTTGTCAACAAGAAGATGTCATTGTTTGACTATGCATTGATATGCCCTAGTTTGGATTCTCTTAAGTTATCCCCAAAAGGCCTATCCACCAAAGGCACCTCTATCCTTAGGAAAAAGAGTTCTCTTGTTTTTATATGCCTTGAAATTATCAAAACAAAGAAAACTTTTTTTCCACATCTTGTGTACTTTTCACTTATCACTTATCCTAATCTGAGAACCCCAATATCATGGTTTACAATTTCAGTCCTCGGATCCAAAGTGTTTCAGGACATCCTTGGCCTAACAATCCATATTTTACTCATCATTTCCATATTAATGCTCAAATATTTGCAACCTAAAAACAATAGGAACCAATATTCATTTATGCACGACTTTACATAGTATTACATTTCACACAATCCTAAAATGCATGATCCATGTTATCCTTGTAATAAAATTAAACTGTACAACGACATCTTCTACACATAATTTTAAAATATAATATTACCCTATATACTAAGCATATAGTTCCTTGACAAACTATATTAATAAGATTCATGTCACAAACACAGGATGCCTCTCATGTAATAATTTCCCCAAATGGTTGGACAACATTTATGTAGATTCATGCCTTATTTTTCCTATATGGAAACCTTCATAATTTACAAATGATAGTAAATTGAGTGGTTTAAATAACTCTCATTCGATATTAATATTCTCTTAGAATTACATGTGTCTTGATTCACACCCCTGTGAGATACATAGTGTCTCTTGGATCATACATCCCATTCCATACACAATGTGGTAAAAATTCCTATGTTGTTTCCTTTAATTTCCATTGTGTGGTGAAAGAAACCATTTAAACTCCTTGTTTCTCACATCGAGCATAGATCACATGGGATTTGGGATTTTGTTAAGGGATACCTATATGATCAAGATGCATAGGTTCTTATTATGGTTAGAATGGTCCTGGATATAAGACTTTAAAAGGGACACCTAACATATTTATTACTTGACGTTAAACTACATTGTTGACATCTTTTTTATGATGTAAAACTTCACATTTCTATGGCTCTCTCCCGAGAGGACTACTATCATGGGTGATAGTCTCCCACCACACCTCCATATAAAAAACTATGTTTAGATTTATTCTCATTCCCATGAGATACATAGTGATTATCATATTCAACATCTTGGATCAACCATAACGTGATTAAATTCCTCCTCATCTCACCAGATTGATCGGTGTGGAGAATCCATCCCATACCTATGTGTGGATTGATTCACGCATTAATGAGATATGGAGTGATGCTTAGATCCTATGTTCTAGACAATCCATACTTTACAAATAAATAATGTATACCCCACATAGTGTATGGGTTAGACCTGTATTGGGATCATTTTCCCCATTCGTGGTTGATTTTAGCATAAAATTCACCTTCTATACTCAGGAACCTTCCTTACAAAATAAGACTATGTGTCTTGAGAAAACTAGATATTTGTAACCTTTACCTATCCATTGATAATAGAATATATTATTCTATAGGAAAACTTTGTTTTTACTATACATGATATGCCCTAAAGTGGATTTTCATAAGTTTCCCAAAAATTCCTATTAGCCGAAGGTACATTCATACTCAAGAGATCCCACTTATATCTCCATAATCCTAGAAAACTTCATGTTCAGAACTTATTTTCAAAAATTATCCATATTTGTTCCATGAATACTTATTCTATGTCACTTTTTGGTTCTAGAATCCCTCAAATTACACCTTACAACTTTCCCTCATCATGTTTGAAGAATTATGGAACATTCTTGGTCATATCACCATGCAATGAAAAATAACTAATCATTCGATCAAAGAAAAAAAACCTTAAATTTCATACCATAATGTCCTTGTTGTATGATGTTAAACCATGTGGCCCATGTCCTGAATATATGACATTAAAACTACATGATGCTTTAACCCTTGTCTAGGAGGATTCTTTCCTTCTGGTTCTACTCATCCACAACGTCACTTCAAAAAACTACATGTGGCTTGATTATCATTTTGATAAGATACATATTGATACCATGATTTTCCATCCTAGGACTAGATGCAAACCTTTGGTCAAAGCTGTGTGACCCTAGAACTCACAACCATTTGGTAAAAGATATATGAACTTAAATTCCATCCCTTCATGGTCCTAATTGAATAACCATAAACAAAAAGTCAAAATATTCCAAAAGGATTATAAGGTTGAAAAATCTTAAAGGGAACCCTATGAAAAATTCATGTTTCATCTCTCTAGTCATGCACCCTAAATATCCTAGAAAAACATGATAATTAGAAACAAATAGAAAAGGTATAAAACACTTCAGGATTTAAAACGTTAAAGGGAGGCCTGTGTAAAAGCCGACTACCTGACTGCAAGGACTTTTCATCAATTTCAAAGTCAAAAGTTAATGTGAAAAAAATACAAAAATATTGTAAGGACCATCAGTCAGACCTAACAAAAATCGACATTTTCACAAAAGATTTTTTGAACTGGGAAAATATTTTGAGCACATATATTTTTATTTTCCTCAATACTTATTTGAGGGTAACATTTCCTCATTTGCATGACTAAATGACAGCATGATATATGGTCTATCCTACATGATGTTAAACTGCATAAAGTTTCTTACCCCATGTGGCCTAGAATTTTGGCATGAGAGTCAGATCCATGCAACATCCCCATAGAAACATGGGTCATTTTATATGAATCCATGGTAAAGTTATGATATCCCCTCTCTTATATATGATTTAGATCAATATAAGAGCTTTCATCATATATTTCTTCACCAATTAACCTATGTGTATTTTTTCCTTTATATATGTGCTTGATCTATTAAGAATCCCTTTATAAGAACTATGTGTGGCTTGATTCCTATTCTAATAGTATATATAGCGACATCCAGATATCCTATCTTGTATTTAGCTAAAAATTAAATTTCATTCCACTCTCTTTTCTATCAAAGAACCTTTAATGTTATTTATTTATGATATTTAGTCTTTTAGTTGAGATTACACCACTTGGAAACATAAATACTTCAAGTAAATTGATACTCTTGGTATCCCAAATTCCTGAGTCGATATTATCTGATTGGGGACATGTGAAAGACCTATGTTGAGATACAACTTTTGGAAAGCATCATTTTACTAGTAAAATGGATCCAAATCTCACTAGATGATTTTGTATTGCATAAAAGTGTAATACATTTACCTTATAATCAAATTTTTTTTGTTCTGAACGAATCCAACTATAAGTGGGGACATTTTTTGGCATTGAAAAATTCATTCCATGTACTTTTCGGAATGATCGATAATATTATCCTTACATAAACCAAAAAATATAGAGTATGAGTAAAAATGTGTCTCTATACCGTAAGGAGAATATTGAAATTCTATTAATAGTAAGACTACACACACTCCAAGGGAGTAGGTTGGGGATTTAACAAGTTTCTTGTAAAAAGGTTTTTATGATATAAAACAAACTTTTCAAGGTATTACACGCACTTATTGTCATTATAATATTTTAAATATCGTAGGTTTCTTAAAAGGTTTCAATTTGACTGGTTACAAATCCCAAACATACTTATAGAGAAAAAGTTATGGTCATTGGATGTTGAACTTACACAACAAACCTATATTGAGAAGCATGTGTGGAGAACCTTCATATAACACCTATGTTGAGAACCCGCATGGAGGACCTATGAGGAAGACCTTCAAAGATTCCTTCCTTGACCCAGGGTTCCCAATTTTTCTATAAATAAAACCATTGGGCTCCTCATTTGAGGAGGTTGGAAGACAAAGAGACAAATCAAAGCTATGCTCTCCCAAGTATTCCTTCTAAGTCCTAAAGATTCTCATATAGATTACCACACTTCACACTTAGAGATAATAAATCATATGGTTGGGTAAATGATTTTACAAATTCCTATAACATCGATTATCTCCATGAAAAACAACTTCCATATTCTATAGAGGACATGCACGGAGGACCTTCATAGAGCACTTGCGCAGAGCACATGCATAGAGCACCTACTCGGAGCACCTATGTTGAGATCCTACACAGAGCACCGGTGAAAGGCACCTACAGAGAGCACCTGCACAGAGCACTAATATGGAGAACCTACACAGAGCACATGTGCAGTGGTACTGGATGGAGGACCTATATAAATTACTTTCAGGTATCACATACATGGAGAACCTATATAGAGAACCTACACAAAGAACCAATGCAGAGCACCTGTACAGAGTGCTTGTATGGTGGACCTAGGTAGAGGACATGTACAAAGTACCTACATGGAGAACCTTCATGGATTAACTGGCACCTAGTTGGGATAAGCACATGTGATATTCCAATAACATAGACTACACACCTTTTTCTATCCCACACTAGGGATAAGAACATCCACTTTCCCTATAACTTGGTTTACACACCTTCACTAGCCCTATAACTTGGTCTAAACAACTTTTCTAGCCCCCACATAGGCTAAGAACCTACAATTTCCCTATAACGTGGGCTAAACACATTTTTTATCCATAACCTTGGCTAAGAACATTTTCATGACCTCACTTGGGCTAAGCACATTTTATTGACATCACATGGGATAAGAACTAATTATGTCCCTAAAACTTGGGATTAGCATCTTTGTTATCCCAGACTAGGGCTAAGCACCTTCGTTATCCCTATAACTTGGACTAAGAACATTTTTAGCCCTCACTTGGGATAAGAACCTACACTATCCCTATAACTTGGGATAAACACATTTTCTAGCCCACACTAGATCTAAGAACATACTCTAGCCTTATAAGTTGGACCATGAACCTTTTCTAACCCTTATTTGGGCTAAGTATCTATTTTATCCCTATAACATGGGATAAGAACCTTTGGTAGCCCCCACTTGTGCCAAGATTCTATTATATCCATCAGTAATTGGTCGAAGAATCTATTCCAACCCTCCCACTTGGGATAAGATCCTTCTATATCCCTTACTTGGGATAAGCACCTTTTCTATCCCTCACTTGGGTTAAGAATCTATTCTAGACCACCCACTAAGGTTAAAATCCTTCACAAGCCCTCACTTGGGCTAAGCACCTACCCTAGCCCTATAAACTGGGATAAGATTCTTCTTTATCCCTCACCTGGGTTAACCCCCTATGCTATCCCTATAACTTAGGATAAGTACATTCTCTAGCCTACACTAAGTATAAGAACCTATGCTAGCCCTATAAATTGGGTTAATAACCTTTTCTAACCCTCACTTGGGATAAGCTCCTATACTAACCCTGTAACATGGTTTAAGCACCTTTGCTAGCCCTAACTTAATATAAGAACCTATTCTATCCCTATAACTTGATCTAATTACTTTTCTATACCTCACTTGTGCTAATCATCTATGATTTCCTTATGACTTAGGCTAAGAACCCTTTCTAGGCCTCAATTGGGCTAAGATACTTCACTAACTCTGACTTGGGCTGAGAACCTTTTCTAGCCCCCACTTGGGATCAACATCTGTACTATCCCTCCCACATGGGATAATCTCCTTCACTAGCCCTCACTTGGTTTACGCACCTGCCCTAACCCTATAACTTTGGCTATGCTCCTTCTTTAGCCCTAAATTGGGCTAAGAACCCATTTTAGACCTATAACTTGGGTTAAGAACATTTTCTAGTCCTCTCTTGGGCTATACACCTGCCCTAGCCCTATAACTTGGGTTAAGAACCTTAGATAACCCTCACATGGTCTAATAACCTACACTATCATTATAAATCAGGATGAGAACCTTTTCTATCCCTATCTAGGTCTAATAACCTCCTTTATCCCCATAACTTGGGATACAAACCTTTTCTAGACCTCGCTAGGTCTAAGTACCTCCTCTAGCCCCATAACATGGGATAAGAACCTTTTCTAGCCCTAAACTAGGTGAAGCATATTCTCTATCCCCCACTAGGGATATGGAACAGTTCACCATGGTCCTATATTTGGGAATAAATTCATTTTTATACACCTAGGGATAATGTAATCCTCTTTGTTTGTGCCTACAAATAGGTGTAAGCACTAATCTTAATATTCTCTCTTCCTCATATTTTGTATAGACGGGGGGTGGGGGTGGGGGGAAGAGACATGGGAATCCTCTTAAGTGCAATCCCCAAACAATCCTTCAAATATCTATAAGATGATACAAAATTCATGGTTCTAGAAACATAGACATCCTCCTAGGTGTAAGCCAAAATCATACCTCCAAATCACCACGATTTGAGATTCTTCTCATGGTTCCAGAATTATGGGCTTCCTCTTAGGTGTAATTCCAAACCAAATATTCAAATATTCATGAGTTAAGATAAACATCATGGTTCTAGAAATATGGAAATCCTACTAGGTGTAAGACCCAACCAAACCTTCAAATGTACTTAAGTCAAGATTCTCCTCATTATTCCAAAAACATGGGAATCATACTAGGTTTAAGCCACCATAAATAATTAATATCCATGAGTTGAGATTATCCCCATGGTTCCAGAAACATGGTCCTCCTAACATGTGTAATCTCTGGGCTTAAAAATATCACTTTCTTATCATTTCATAAATCAATGGGGGGAACTTAATCAGAAACATGGGCATCCTCTTAGGTGTATTCCCCAACCAAACCCTGATCTTTATGAGTTGATATTATCATCATGGTTATAATGTAACATACCAGAATTCATGGAGGTATTTCCTTGCTTAAAGTTTGGTCTAAATCTATTAATTTTGGTTAATTAAATGTTTACTAGGTGTATGAAAAGTTTTGGGGGTGTTCTGGGGGCTTAGGACATGGAAGAAAATGGAAAAAGAGATATTATGTGCATGTTACATAGTTTTCTCATTGTTAGTTAAAACCATGTGAGGGGGAAGCCAAACTATGCAACCTTGTATAGAGACGTATCACAATGTTGGTGCACTATTTTTCAAACCGCACACCCCATTAAAAAGTGTAAAATTACGAGACCGCCCCTCAGTATTTTTAAGTTCTCACCCGATTTTCTACAATTTCTTCTTCCTATATCCCTAGTGAAAAACTAAAACCATTAATATCTCCCAAGTATTGATCTCCCTAGTTTCTAGGCCATTTTTAGCACCGTTAGTTGCAGATTGAATCTTCAGGTAGGTCAAATCTTCATCTTGCTTCTCTTTTCTAGATTAAGGATTGTGGCTTTGGATATCTCCTTAAAAACCCCTAAAACCCTCTTTTTTCTAGTGGATTATAGGTTAATTATTCAAGGGGAAATTGAATCCATATATAAGGCTAAGTTTAAGAGAGTTTTCTTCACCAGAATCGAGGTGGGTGGTCAACAAGTTATATAACATAGTTTTTTTTATAGATTTGTGCATGCATGGCTGTGATATTACTTCCCTCTTGATGCATGTTTTTTTATTGAATAAGAATTGATAAAACCATTGATTAATTAATGATTTAAATGCCTCATGATTCTCGTGGGATGAATTGAGGTTGGTTAGGCCAGCTTTGGGCCACCTATGGGGTGCGCCAAGATTCCCAAACTTGGAAATTGGTAAGGTTAAGCCTTTAGTTTCTTTGTGTGGAAATAAATCCCTTGATAAATTTTTAAACATGTTTATTTAGTTTCTAACAGGAAATAATGGTAGTATTGTCTAGTTTTTGGCCTTTTAATAAGGGTTTTTTTAAATGTGAAAAGGGTTATATTTAATAACCTGAATGTGTTAAATGACTTGTGATTTGTATTTGAAATGTGTAAATGAGATAATACTTGTGAATTGATTAATTATGTTTGATGAGTTAATTAAAATCCATTTTTGATTATGATAAATGATAAAAGGTATGAAAAGGGGAGATAATTCAAATGGGACATACCAATAAAACAAAAATTATACTAACGGGTTAATGCTTGATGGTGATTTATTTATTGCATGAATTGTGAATTTCCAATGTAATATGATTGTTATGTTTTTTTATATGGTATATGTGGTGATTGAATAAATAATAATGTGAACATGGATTGGTGATGTGTGATAAAGGACTAAGGCTCCTTCTATGTTTTGGGAAATTGATGCTCTAAACCCACCCATAGAATGAATGGTTTAGGATGTTGGACTAACACACCATGACAAAATAGTTGCATTGGATGAAACTACCTAGACTGAGGCTCTAAGGTAAGTGTGATGTAAATGATCATGAAATGTATTTACCTAGTGATATAATTAAGTTTACTTATTCATTATGCTTCGTAATTTGATTGGCTTGGGCTGTTGTGTCAATGATGTAAATGCTTAACACATGAAACAAGTTATGAAATCGGTTAAAGTAAATATTATTAAATAAATAATCAAAAGTTAGATTTTATTTACCTTATAATTTATTTCATACATTCAGGCACTATATGTTTAGACTAGATAATTTTTAGACACCGTTGGTGGTGGCCTATTGAGTTGTACTTGCACCCTGCTCGGGGTGTTGTTGGGTACCCGAGCATATTTCAAGGTTTCAATTCAGGACAAGGCTAAAGGCCCTATGCTAGGGAGTTGAGTTGATCATGGGGCGTTTACGAATGATGATTTGAAAATTGAGTCAGGTTCCATTTTATGGAGTCATTTTTTTGTCTCTATATTGGGTTTCCCTTCACATTTGACATTGCTAGAATGACATGACATGTTTAATTTGGTTGTGTTTATACCCTTGTAAGGATTTGGTTATCAAGGCATGTTTCTAGTTTATTGGTTATTGTTTCTTTTTTTTAATATATTATATATTTTTTCTTACTCTAAAAAAGAGGTTATAGTCTCCCTACATGATTTTCCTAACCCTCAATACTAGTCGGAAACCTCTAGCGTACAGGGAGGCATGCTTGAAGTCATGTGGTGACTTGGCTTGGTGAACGTTTAGTGGATTCTGGGTTAGAGATGTTACATCTAGAAACATTGGCTTCCTCTTAGGTGTAGGACCCAAAACCTTCCCTTACCTAGCACGCCTTTTAGTTTAGGTACCTTAGAGAAGCCCATACATTAGAAGCACCTTATTTTCTATTTTCTCCCCTTTCACGACACGTGAATATTCTCTAGGTAGCCTCAATGTGTAATTCCTTATTTTAAATCTAATGATACATTATCATGCTATGTGAATAATATTATTCTCTCTCTTGTTTCCTACCACAAGCTATAATAACATGGTCTCAAGGATATAAAACAATCATCCCATTAGCACACCATTGTGGGCCTCCTATTTAAATGTAACTCCAAACCATTCCATAAAACTACATGATCTTTGATTCCTATTCCTAGAAGGATACATAGGATACCTCTTTGAGTTCTGAACCCAATGTCATTTCCCCTTCACCCATTCCATCAAACTATGTGGGTTTTGATTCCTCATTTCACAGGTTACATGGGGAACTCTTCAAGGTTCAATCCCAACTCCAAAACAAAAATTGCCTCTGTGGAAAACAATAAACTCCATAGATCCCAACTAATCGACTTCAAAAACAATTCATCAAAAATTAATAAAATAATGGTGTGGAAAATCTCAAATATATATAGATGGTTATATCAAACACATGGTCTTAATCAGATCACTGGTATTGGGGTAACCATTTCCACTCTTTGATTTGGGAAGGATTCATGAATATGTATTAAATCTATAAGAGAGTCCTAGAATATGAAACAAAACACCTCAAAAGTGTGTAGTGAACCTGAAATCCCATCCTATCGACCAATAAATTTTCTAATATGTCATTGGAAGAGACCCAATGACTGCCTGCCTTTGGAACACATGTATGCATTATCTCTAAATAAGTGTAAGAATAAAAAACATCAGAAACTTCATGTTAGTTATAAATTAAATTAATATAATGTTTAATTTTTTTATAAAATTATCAACATTAAAGAGTGAGGAATGATGTAGAGATTAGGGTTCCCTAAAACTAGTGTGCACTAGGGAAATACACATCTACTTCATTATTTTAAGGTTCCTTCTATTGTTTCCATATTATTTTTGAGATTTATTTTGGTGTTTTCATTCACCCTTTTCCTTGATTAGTTATACCATTTTGTGAGTGATAGCTTCATGCGGTGGTCTCCCCTTGAGGACTGATGGTGTTGTTGTTCTTCAGAGTTTTTACCTTGCCTTATGAAATGGGGCTCCATTGGTATGAACCTAGAATATTATGTAAGGTGATTCAACATAGATGAGTTTGACTCAGAATTCCAATTTTGGGGTTACATTCCATGGTGGTTATGGAGATTCTTTGTCTTTATAGAATGAACCTTGGGTGCATCTCATAGGAATATATCCTGTGCATAGTACTTAGATACTTTGGTTCACCCATTTTTCATGTGTTTATAGTGTGTATGGTTAGTGATTTGGAGATGGTATATTCTAAAAATCCATTACCGTTTGATTTTATTGCCTACCTTCATTTTGGTTTTGTATTTGGATTGTTTTGGAGGAGGGAATATAAGTGGGTTGTTCTCCTTCATCAATGAGGGAAAGGGAAGGAGTTTGGTGTTCTTCTATGTTTTGGGTTATGGCTCTACATGGATTGTTCAATGATACTCTAGAATAGGTCTACATTCTTTGTTTACATTCTTTGATGTAGTTTATTTTTTTGATATGGTTTATTTTTTTTGGGGCTCTGGTTGGTGTCTAATTTGAGTAGTAATGTCAGAGAAGGGTCTCAAGAAATTTTGAGTTGTGCAAGCCAGTGATGATGTTGAATAGTGCTGTGAAGTTTTTCATATTTCTTCAGTATTTTTGTCTCTATTATCTATGGTGGTGTGTTCTTATTGTGTATGGTTCTGTAGATGATCATAAATCTATTCAGTTATCTACATCAGACAATATTGGCATTCCATCCTAGTTTCCCTTCATGGAAGGAGAAAGCAATTTGGAGATGTATCATTTTTTGAAGGGCCTCCCGTTCACATCTAATAGCAGAAACTATAGTCATGGTTGGGTTTCAAGATTCCTCATGATGTGGAGATAAACAAATAAAAAGTAATCTACTAAATTTTCTCTTTAAATTTCCTTGGACTTGTTGTGATTGGAGAATAAATTTGGTACTAGTGAATGAGAAATATATGTTCTTTATACTCATACATATAATCATATACACATAGTCCACTTTCTATATTGAAATCCAAAGCTAATGGTGAAGTCACTAGTTTGTGCATAATGTAATCCTAAAAAAATAGATCTAGATAGAGAATGATCATAAGATGGTCTAACCCATCCGTTACATAATATGGACTTGGGAGATAAATAGAACTACACAATGTATTATTTTTAGAAATACCTGTAACAAGAGTCCCCCTTAGTAATCCATGGAATATCCATAGAGTTTTCTATAATCAAAGAAATTGAATAATTCAAAACTGGGAACCTGATATAATATAATAGAGCACCACTAATCACTGTTAAAAAAAATAACCCCTTTCACATACATATTTATCATCAATAAATAATATAATAACAATTTATAGTTACATTATATAATATTAAAATGGGAAATACAAATATAGACATAATTAATAAGACACAAAAACTTTAAATAAATAGGACTCTTATATATCTTTGGATAACTCCTCTAAAAAGAGATATATAATATTTATAAATTATAAAAACTCCTTTCATAATAAATATATTGTAATATTTCATAATAAAACAAAAATCATAATTTCATCAAACACTTCATGTGCAAGGAATTTATTAAAATATATTATGGTTGTAATGATTATAATTTTCTTTGAAAACACAATGTTTGTGTATGTAATTCATGAAATTATATTTTTTTTGAAATAATAGATAATTAAAATAGTTAATAAAAACACAATTATGGAATAATATAACAACATTTACCTTTCATCGAACATATAGTGTGCCTGAAAAAGGAGAGTAAAATTTTATATACATAATCTATGAAAAATATTTAACATACATGGAAATTGGTAAGAAAATTAAGAGAACCCATTATAAAACTATCATAGATAGTTATTATAATCTTTTTCTTATTGGAAACCTAATTTTAAAAATTCATGAATCCCTGGAATTTCAAAAGAAAGATAAAGTGATATAATCACTAATCTGGAATCAAAGAAACTATAATTCCTTATTGATATGATGATGAATTGGGGATAGAATTGAAGTTTGTATCCCCAAACATAAAATTCCCCATGGATTTAGAAAGGTTTTACTTTCTATGAAAAACAATAATCTTCCATGAACTATTGGTTGAGAAAATATGGAAGGAAGTTGAAATTGAGAAGAGGAAGAGGAAAAATAGATATAAAGTTTTATGTACCTTAAATATTTTAAAACATTAAATAAACCATTACATTATCATAGAAAGGGAATGAAATAGAATCACCAACATATAATTGAAGAATCATTGATGCATTTATAAAATGAATATGTATTTAGGTTAGAATTGTAGTTTGTATCCTCATAACATGAAAAGACCTATGGATTTCTAGGTTTTTACCATGACATGGGGAAACCCAAATTTTAATGTATCCTTGGTTGAGAAAAAACATGAGGGATGGGGAGAATGAGATTAGGGAGAAGAAAAATAGAGAATAATGTTGATATATCTAAAATATATTAAATATCCTCCATATAAGAAGGAAATATTTAAGGAGATCATAGGGTAGTATTTAATTCACATCCTCTTTGCTAAAAACTAGAGGAGATTAGGGGGTCCCATATTTATATATTTATGAAAATTATAATAAAAATTATCAAGAAAGGATAACCTTATATCAAGTCTCTATGGACCAAAATATTTATAATAAATGACATGTAAGAGTTTTACAAATACCATGGAACAATGCCTTTGAATCCTTGTTAATAAAAACACATCACTATAAGGAACATCGAAATCCAATGCCTATAATGTTTAATATATCATCATCCCTTATCCTCTACATATAAGTGAATGACACCACAAACTCAATGTTTTTAGATTATTACATGCATTCCTCCCAGGCTATCTCTAGTCTCCATGAGAGGAATACAATATTGAACATTATGTACAATAAAGGTTTAATCCACCTATAAGAGCATTCTACATTTTTTGAACCTTATAATTTCAATATCTAGGATGAATCACTTTATATTAGCTTCATAAGTTAATTCTAGTCCCCAATGCCCCCCAATATCCTTGAACATTACACTACATCCCAGTGGTTCCATGTTTCCTTTAGCTACATCATCAATGTTGTTTTTAATCTAAATTGAACAAGGAGTTTTCTAGATGAGAGGGTTATAGATAATATATCAACTATATTTTCATTAAATACCATGTCTATTAAAAATAGATGGTTCTTAAATGGAGTTGCAATCCAAACCATAGTACATTATGTTAACCAACTTGATCGGAGAGAAAATTATGGTCATAAGTATTAGAAATTTGGTTTCCTAGATACTTAACCATGAGAGGTATATATTCCAGTATAATAGATTTTATATTTTACCCATTAATTACATGATTTTTTTAAAATAGTTCTTACTTGGGATGATTATAGAAATAGACGAAGAGGCTGAGTATATTTGTTGCATCAAAGACACTGGTTTCAAAAGAATAGAAAGAAAATGACTAAAGGGATTAAGAAAAAAATCAATGGAAGAGGATTTTCTCAATGGAGTCTTCACCCTTTTTGTAGAAGTTACATATAAAACATAAAATATATCTAATTTTCTAAAATATAGATTAGTGGGAAGTTTGATATTATCTACTCTCTATAACATGATATATTTTTAGGGCGTAATCCATGGTTTATTGAACTGATATATCCATTAGAAAATATTAACATTTCTATCCATGTGGAATTTATAATATTGCATACAAGTTAGGTTACAATATATAATAGGTTCCTAGATCAACATGTCACAATTATAGATAATATTATAACCATACATTAAATCATTGTATGAATTTGAGAGATCATATAATAATTAAATAATATAAATCCTAATCATGATGTGTGATTCTAGAAAATACCATTGAAAATATATGACTAGGGGAATCCAAGACAATAATCACTATAAAAAGGTAAATATGAATTTAAGAATGATAACTGTCTTGAATGTCTCATAACAGAAGTAAATACTTGACTAATACATGGCCAAACATAGGACCACATATAGTTGAGCTTTCCATATTTTATCCTACCAATAAACCTAGATTTATAAAGTTTATTACTTTCATATTTTTCATATAATAGTCTATAAGTGAACTAATCTTGACGGGATTAATTGAAGATACCCATCTTCTTGAGACCCATTCTGTAATCCATGGATTTTTTGCAAGATATGATCTAAGAAAATATAATAATATTCCTTTAAAGAATGATTCTACTCTATAAAAAGTTTTTTATAATTAAGTTCATGCTCTTGAATAGTGATAGAGTTTATATAAACAACATAAAATAAAATAAAAAGTAAGAATTAAATTTCTATAACAAGAGAGATTTTAACTGCAAGGGATAAGTAATTTCTTTTCCAAGAACTCAGTAGATCCTTGATTTTAATGAAATTTTCCTAAAAGAAAGAATCATTTATTCAACCCTAGAACATAATTATTACCATGTAGTTAAAATTAATATTATATTATTTGATATTTAAGTTCTTCTTAATAAGGATTTGCATCTAACTGTTAAAGTTGTGACTAATTAAAATTAGATATTTAGAATATCTAATAAAGTTTCCAAAAATATCTCCATAGTGGTATAGAATATTCGCGAGGACATTGATATTTATAGGCCACCCTTGGAAAAATATTATCATATAATTAACTTAAAATTGATTATATGGAGATTTCAAGCCTCTCCTAGTCTCGATAAGACTAAAAAGACCTTGATCAACTAATTTAACAATATATCTTCTTAGATCATCCTTAGAAATACTAGAATGTATGGAAGATAATCTATCACCCTACCTAACACAGCATGTATAGGAGAATTATTTCTCTAGGTTTGTGTGGACAATAATGTAATCCTTAATATATTTATAGAAGATCCTTAACCATATAATTAATGGTTCATTGAAACCAAAATTGTGGATAAATTTGAATGTAAAGTCCCAATTGATGGTGTTAAAGTCCTTTGTGACATTTAATTTGAGTATAATAATACCATTTTTAGATATATTCAATAGATTTATACATTTATAAGTAGTTAACTAAAAATCTTGAATATTCCTGCCATGGAAAAAGACAATCTGGTTATTTGAAATAACCCTTCTAATGAACAAATACAGCTTGATTGGTAGAATTTTTATCATTCATGAATAAACCAAAAAAGATGAATGTTTTAAAATCCAAAATAATGATAAAATAGTTCATTACCATAATAATAATAATCACCATTATAATAAGAATTATACCTCAAAGGTCTTTGAGATCATGTATACATAGTAGTCCAAATGTATGAATAGTATTTTCTAGGACTTGATTTCTTTAGAGAACTAGATTCAAATACATCATTATCAACTAATTCCCTCTTATATTTAGAAAATTAATTTATATAATTTTATTTTTTAGGGGATCAAAATCCTCTATATCATACCATATGTAATGGATTCTAAGAGTCTACAACATTTTATTGATATCCAATTGAATTAGTTAATGTTAAGCCCAATGCTGACCCTATGATTCAAGAAAAGCCTAACTTGAATTATTCACTTCATGAAAATGAGAAAAATAATGTCCATATACATATAGTTTTAATGAATAAATATTTTATAATATAATTATTTTTAAAAAAATTTAATTTCTCCAATGGTCTTCTTTACATGCAACACTGAGTTTAAACAAACCGTAGTATACTATTGGAATATTATTATTTAATATGATAGTTATCATCAAGAAATTGGATTGATGGGTATAAATATTAATAACTAAATTATGAAAATATATATTTTAAACATATATAAAATTATTTCATATTATAAATTTAAATAAAAATCATTTTAAAGAAAACGAAATGTCATCTTGAAAAACTATTTTTATGTGCATAATCTGTTTTTATATTATATAATTAAATTATCACTATTTTTTAATTATTTTAATGAATAATATATATTTCATATATTCAATAATTTTTTTAGTTTTCATTTAATATTTTTTCTAGGCATGAGATAAGAATAAATCTACTTTTATACTTAAAAACTAAATTTCTCTAAAAAGAAGTTTTTATCACGTTCTGTGTATATATTTTAAAATTAATTTCTACCAATTATATAAATTTAATATTTAAAAATAAATTCTATATTTATAATTAGTAAGTTCAAATTTGGAAAATATGACCCTTTTATTTTCTTTTATTATAAATAGTAACCATGGTAAAATTTAGCAACTTAGTAAAGGGTAAATAGGGTTAACTGAGGTTAAAACTAAGTGTTAAGGTCACCATTTTTTATCCTAATTATTATTGGAAGAAGTTAATTAAACCATTATCATATTAGGCTCCAAATGTAGTTATTTAAGGGACATTTGTCGATGAAAATGTCCAATAAAATATTTAAATCAAAGAAAAATATAAAATTTCACTCTTACTTTTAAGTATCTCTCATGTGTTCCCATAGGCATAAAACAAAATTTGTGAAAGAATATTAATGTTTATTTTCATAATAATGATATTATTTTCATTATATTAATTTATTTATAATTTTTAGTTACTGAATAATTAACTTAAATTCTTACATAATGTCGACACAATATTTCTTCAATTTATAGAAAAATAAAATAAATGATTTTAAAAATATTAAAATTAATATAATTTGAGTAATTTATAGTGTTAAATGAATTTTATAGATTAATATAACATATTATCGACGTTTTAAAGGACTGTTTTCAAATTAAATCCTTGTCTTTATGTATTTAAAGTCTAATTAAATAAATAGTGTCAAAATTGTCTATAATGATATTTTTTTAAAAACAATATTTTATGAAATTAATTAAAAATCATAAAAATATTTTAAGAGGATGTGGTTGATGATATATTATCCTAAAAATCATATATTTTGCATTTATGAACACATTTTAACCTTATAATTAAAATTATAACCCTTTATGATTGAAAAATACCTTATCACGGTTTAAGTTAAAATAGGTTAACTAAGTGGTTAAACAAAAAAAGGTTTACAATACCATTTAAAAATGTCAAAATTTAATTTTTTGATGATATTTAAACAAAAGTATACCATATATTTCAATATATTTACATTTGAAATTATTTTTCTTGAGAATGAATAGGTTATATTTTAATCTTTTTTTCAATTGCAAGAGTGTCCTTTCAATCCCTTATAAAATGAAACCCCTTCCCACTCTTATTTACACCACTTTGAGAAACATATATCAATGAATTCTTACCCATTTTTCTTCTAAAAATCACTATAAATGTTCTATATGTTATTGGATTCCCAAAATACCAACCCTGTGGTCCTTAAGAGGAGATATAATGAAGTTTTTTTTTGAAAGAAGTAGTAATCTCTTTAACCGATCACTTTTTTTTTACTTCTTCTTTTACCTCCGCTAAATATTTTTTATTTTTCAGAAAATAATAAATTCAGTGTCTTAAATATGCTAAAATGTTATTATTATTATTATTATTAAAACACCATTATATAACCCACTGTTTCATCAAATTAAAAATGATAGCATCATTCGTGCGTACGTGTGGACTACCACCTCCATGAAGCGATGTGATTCATTTTCCATTTACACTTTTCATGGATGATAATAAGGGTATATTTAATAAATATATATGATATATATAATATAATAATATTTTTGGAAAGGTTACTTATTGTTTATCTTTATGTTCTTTCATCCACTAAAAAGTGAAAACAACATTCATGTGTACATACATCCTAACGTCTCCAGAAATGGTGTAATTCATTTTTATATCTCTAAATTTTATGGATTAATATAAATAAATATATAATGAATATATAATATATTTATATAATTATTAAAATTTTGGATATTATGGAACCATGATCAAAGTACAAGGACCTAAACTACCAAAATAAAACAAACACAAAAAATGAAGCAGTTATTACCCAAACCAGTGATTCTAACAAAGAAATGTTAATAAACGGGTTATAAAAGACTATACATGAATAATATATGGTATAATATATATTATTATGTTTATATAATATAAATATGATATATATTTATTATATAGGGGTTTCAAATATTTATGAAGGAAGTCAAACCAGAGGTAAGGATTTATTTCACAATCTCATCATTATTCAGGATTATTTATGTTTAAGTCTCCAATGGGGGAAATGTTTAATCTTTATATATTAAACCTAATTTATTTTCTTATGATATGATTATTTCTAATAATTAAAATTTTCATTTTCATTTTCCTCTCTTTACGTACTCATTATATCAAGATATGTTTTTAAGGAAAACCGACCATGTTTTTCTACTCGGTTGAGAATCATTTCCTTCCATGTACATATTTTTCATAAAATATATAAAATGAATTTGTGATATTCTCCAATTATTTTTTAAATAAATTTTTAACCTTGTTTTACTTTTTTAATTTTTTTAAATTATCATTCTTTTTTTTCCAATGGAGGTACTTTTTGACCTTTTTAAAAAATTATTAAAGGAATATTTTTTAACTTAAATGTAATGAATGGAATGTAATACTATTATGAAAAATAATTTATTTTTATATTCATTTAAAACATTTCAAGTATTTTTTCAAAAAAAAAATTCATTAATGTTTGGAAAATTTTTAGATCATAAATATGTGATTTGAAAGTGAAAAAGGGTATTTTATTCCTGAAATTTTATAGTGAAATTTTGAAATTTTTTTAATCTATGTCAGGATAATTTATTGAATATTATTATTTAATGAGGTTATAATCTTATGATAACATGAACCTTATTTATTTAGATACTTTATGATCAGTTTTACTATGGGAAGTATTGATATTTTTTATCCTAGTTCTTCTAATATGTTAATTTATCAATTTTTAAGTCATGTTGATTAAGTTGTATTGTTTATTAATATGATGAATGCACTAGACTTATTAATTGATGAGTGGTGCCAAAAATTAAATATCACCACAATAAAATGGTAGGTTTCATGTGACAATTTAAATTTTGTATTTGGTCGATGTGTTACCGATTTATATAATATGTCTTGGAATGAGGCCACGATGATAAGTTTTAGATATTTGTAATTACTAATTCCATCATTAGGAAATAAATTATTGAAATCCATGTAATTTTTTGAATAGTTATTTTATATATGGTTAATTTTCTAGAACATGTGATTATTTATATGGAATTATTATATGATTATTTTTTATTTCCATATTATTCATACATTATTAGCTTCTGTTTTATGCATACCTTTACCGAGCATCTAAGATCACACCATTATTTTGTTTTCTTTACCTAGGATGACAATAAGTGTATTATTATTTATATAAATTGATATTATAGATAGAATAATTTCTTTATAAATGAAAATATTATGTTTTATTTTATTTTTTCAAATTTAATGTGAGATCTAAGTATGTATCTAGTTTTCCAAGACTACTAAAAATTCAGTAATTTGAGATGTGATTGATTTTATCTAGTAACAATGTAATAAAGTAACCACCAACTCTGGGATACTATGTTAAGAGTCTTTACTATTGTTATAAAATAAATTTTATTATAAACATTAGGATATGGATTTATGAAAACATTGAATAACAATATAATCCTATTACTGAAATTGAGGATAAGTTTAAGTGTAGGAGAAATTACTAATGTTTTTATAAGGTATTGGTTATGTGGTTTTCCTATAAATAAATCCCTATTTAGACATTATAAGTGTGTGTGGTTTTATAATAAACGCATCTAGGGGTAATAACCTTGATAATAGTTAGTTTGAGTATATCTCAACCGTTATTTTGGTGCATGTTGACTGTTTCCCTACTACGCACCTAGTTTTACACTCACATGAGATATTAATTGGTTTATTAAAATTTTATTTACTAACTTTTATTAAGTATTTGAAAATATTTTCATGATTTTAGAATATTCCTATATAAACTAGGTTTATGATTATGATATTAGATATGCAAATTTTTTTTAATTAATGTTATGTGTTTCAGTAGTTTTGATATTGTATATTATGATTCAAAATTGTATGATATGATATAGTGTATTTCATTGTTTTTAAATGGTAACTAGTGGAAGTAATGAAAACTGTATCAATTCACATAATCCATGTAGGGATTTCCCTCCTGGGAAAGATAATGAAGATGGAGCTAGATCTGTAGTTGGAGTTGAAAAATTATATCTATGTTAGATCAGAAGACTCAAGTTGTGAAAAATAACCTTTCTCATATAGAGCATCCTACTGATTCAAAATGTGTTATAAAAATGTTACAAAACTTCATGCATCAAAAACCTCCATCATTTAATGGCACTATAAATCCTTTTGTTTATGAGTAATGCATAAGTTCCTTAGGGAAGTTATTTCTCACTTTGGGAAGTAATAAGAGGGAAAAGTTTGTCTTGGTTGTTTATAATCTCTCAAGGGATATAGATTAATGGGGGTAATTGAGTCAAAACACTAAGGAGGAATGGAAAATAGTTAGAATGGAATTGAATTATTTTAGGGAACTCTTAGAAAAATTTATTCCTCGCAAAAAATCAGTGGATATGAAGAGAAATTTTATGAAGAGTAAAATGTTTCTAAGTATGAAGTGAAATTTAAAAGGTTAGAAAGGTATATTTCGTACTATGTATATAATCCAAAAAATAAACATTTAAGAATCATTTATGCATTTATATCTCTTTTAATGAATATAGAAATCTTGAGGGATAGAATTTTTCACATTCCCAAATAAACTAGAAAGGAGGAATTTTTTAAAATAAAACATCATGATAAAATATTTCATTACCATAATAATAATCACCATATGAATAATAATTATAACTCAGAAGTCTATGAGATCTTCTATCCATTGGTGGCCAAATATATTAATAGTATTTTCTAGGACTTTATTTGTTTAGAGGAATAGATTTATATGCATCATTATCAACTAATTCATTCTTTTATTTTGAAAATGCATCCATATAATGTTATTTTTTAGAAGATAAATATCCTAAATATCATCCCATATGTACTAAATTCTAAGAATCTACAACATTTTATTAATATCCACTTGAATTAGTGAATATTAAGAAAAATATTAATTTTATGATTCAAACATTTCACACCTAGAATTATTCCCTTCATAGACATGGGAAAACCATGATCCATTGACTTATATTTATAAAAACTCAATATTTTATGATATAATTATGTTTAAATAAATTTAATTTCTTTAATGGATTTTTTTACATGCAACATCGAGTTTGAACAAACCACGGTATACTATTGAAATATTATTATTTAATATGGTAGTTATCTTATAACAGTTGGATTGATGGGTATGAATAAGAATAACTAAATTATGAAAAAAATGTAGTTTAAACATGTATAAAATGAATTCATTGGTTATCAATTTATTATAAATGAAAATAAAAATCATTTGAAAGTAAAAGAAATGTTTTTTTCTGAAAAAATATTTTTATATGCACAATGTCATTTTATATTAATTAATTAAATTATCACTATTGTTGAATTATTTTAATGATATATATATATATCATATATTAAATCATTTTTTATCATTTATTTAATATAATTTCTAGGAATGAGATAATACTAAATCCAGTTTTATACTTAAAACAATATTTTTCAAAAAGAATTGATATATCACATTCTGAACACATAATTTAAAATTAATTTCTAAAACTAATAGAAATTTAATATTTTTAAATTTATACTATATTTAGAATTAGGATGTTAAATTTTATTAAATAGGCCTCATTTATTTATTTTTTCATTATAAATAGTAACCACAATAATCTTTAACAACTTGGTAAATGATAAATCGGGTTAACCATGGTTAAAACTACATGTTAATGTAACCATTTTCTATATTAATTATTATGTAATTAAGGTAATTAAAAACTTATCACCTTAGGCACTAAAAGTTTCTATTTAAGATACATTTTTCTATGTAAATGACCAATATAATATTTAAAGAAAAGAAAAATATAAAATGTAACTCTCTTGCTTTTAAATATCTCTTATCTGTTCATATAGGCATAAAAGAAATTTTTGAATGAATATTAATGTTTATTTTTAGATTAAAGAAATTATTTTCATGATATTAATTTATTAATAATTTTTAGTGATCAAATAATTAATTTAAATTCTTACATAATTCAAACAAAATATTTTTTCAATTTCTAGTAAAATAAAATAAATGATTTAACAATAATAAAAGTAAAGAAATTTGTTTAATTTCTAGTGTTACATGAATTTTATAGATTAATATAATATATCAGTGTTTTTTAAAGGAATATATTCAAATTAAACCATTTTCTTGATGTCTTTAAAGACAAATTAAATTAATAGTGTAAAAAATGTAAATAATGATATTTTGTGAAAACAATATTTTATTAAATTAATTTAAAACCATAAACATCTTGAAAGAGTATAATGTTGATAATATATTGTCCTAAATTTCATCAATTTCCCATTTATGAACCAATTTCTACCTTATAAGTGAAATTATAACCCTTTATGATTGAAAAAGACATTACCACAGTTTAAGTTAAAATAGGTTAACTAATGGGTGAAACCAAAAGTGAAGGTTTAAAATTTCATTTAAACCTATAAATTTTTTATTTTTTGAGGTTATTTCAACCAAATTATACCTGACATTTTAACATATTTCAATATTGAATTATTTTTCTTGATAATTACTAGGTTATATTTTAATTTTTCTTATAATTCTAAGTGTGTAATTTCAATCCCTTAAAATGACACCCCTTACCACTCTTCTTTACACCACATTGAGAAATATATCTCAAAATTGTTTTTAAAAAAATTTCTTGTCAACACCCCTATACATGTTCTAGAGGTAACGTTTTTACCAAGATACCAACCCTAGGTTCCTTAAGGGGAGATACAATGGAGTTCTTTGAAAGAAGAGGTAATCACTTTAATTGATCAATTTTGTTTTTACTTATTATTATTTTACCTAAACTAAATATTTGTTATTTATTATAAAATAATAAATTTAGTTTCTATAATATGCTAATTTTTTTTATTATTATTAAAACATCATTATCCACCCTCTTTTTCATCAAATGAAAAATGATAGCATCGCTTGGTGTACGTGTTGACTACCACCTCCAAGAAGCGATGCGATTCATTTTTCATTTTTGATTTGAATGGATGGTAATATGAGTTCATTTAATAAATAAATATGATATATATATCTTATAATAATGATTCGGTAAAGGTGAATTATTATTTATCTTTATTTTATTCCATCCATTGAAAAGTGATAACAACGTTCATGTGTACCTAAAACCTACCATCTCGATGAACGGTGTAATTAATTTTTCCATCTATAATTATGATAGATTAATATAAATAAATATATAATGAATATATAATATATTTATAAAATTATTAAAATTATGTATAGGATGGATTCATGATCCAATTACAAGTATAGAAACTACCAAAGCAAAACATACATAAAAAACAAAGCGGTTATTACCCAGAACAGTGATTTTAACAAATAATTGTTAATAAATAGGATATAAAAGACCATTAATAAATAAAATATGTTATTATATACATGATTATGGTTCTATAATATATTTATAATAAATCTATATTTATTATATTGGAGTTTCAAATACTTATGAAGGAAGTAAAACTTGAGGTAGGAGTTTATTTCACAATCTCATTATTATTCAAGATTGTTTATGTTTAAGTATATATGTGTGGAAATATTTTATATTTATATATTAAACCTAATTTTTTTCTTATAATATTATCACTTCTAAAAATTATATGTTTTTTTTCATTTTCCTCTCTTCAAGTCCTTAAGATACCGAAATAACATTTTTATGGAAAACTGACCTTCCTTTTCTACTCAGTCGAGAATATTTCCCATCCCTATCAATATTTTCCATAAAATGTATAAAAGGATGTTTTTAAAATTCTCCAATTATTTTTTAAATAAATTTCTACCCATGTTTTACTTTTTATAAAATGGATGAAAATTAGCCTTTTTGTTGTTTTCTGAATGAGGAATTTTTTTAATATTTTTACAAAAGTGTGAAAGGAATATTTTCTAACTTATAAGACATGAATGAAATTTACTAATTTTATTATCACTCATTTATTTTTATATTACTTTAAAATATTACAATTAAATTTTCAGATAAATTTTTTCCATTAATGTTTGGAAAATTTTTAGATTTTAAATATGTGATTTCAAATTGAAAAAAGGTATTTTTCTCAAGAAATTTTCCATTTAAAATTTGAAATTATTTTCCGATTTTTCAACATAATTTATTTAATATTATGACTTACTAAGGTTATAATCTTATTATAACACCAAACTTATTTTTTTAGAAGGTTCATGATCTGTTTGACTCTAGAAAAAATTGATATTTTGTATGATAATTCTTCTAATATGAACATTTATTATAATTTAATTCATGTTGGTTAAGCTGTGTTATTTATTAATATGATGAATGCATTGGACTCATTAATTTATGAGTGGGGCCCAAAATTACATAGCATCACTATGGATCAGTAGGTTTCATGAGACAATCTTGATTTGGTATTTGGTTGAGGTCTTAAACATTTATATATGATGTCTTGGCATGAGGCCTCGATGATAGTTTTTAGATATCTGGAATTATGAATTCCATAATTATGAAATGAATTATTTACATCCATGTGATTATTTTAATAGTTATGATATACATGGATAAGTTTCTAGAGCATGTGATTTTTTATATGAAAATATTATAATTTTATTTACTATTTTCATATTATTAATGCCTTATTATATTCCACTGTACACATAACCTAATAGAGCATCTAATATCACACATCTACAGTATTCTAGGAAGTGTATTATGATTTATATATAAGGATATTATAGAGTGAATAATAGTATTATAAAATAAAATATTATGTTGTATTTTATGTTTTCAAATTTAATTTGAAATTTAAGTATATATCTAGTTTTCTATGACTTATAATGATTCAGTACTTTGGGATGTGATTTATTGTATCTAGTAAAAATTTAATAAATTAACAACCAACTATGGTATAATTGGGTTAGGGTATTTACTATTGGTATTAGAGAAAGTTTAGTAGAAACCTTGGGAAGTGGATGTATGAAAACATAGATTTGGGATATAATCCTATTATTGAAATTGAGGATATGTCTAAGTGTAGGAAAATTTATTGAAGTTTTGGAAATGTATAAATTATATGTTCTTCCTAGAAATACATCCTTACATGGATATTAAAAGTATATATTTTTTCTAAATAGATTAATCTAGGGGTAATAACTTCAAAAATAGTTAGTTCGAGTATATATCAACCACCATTCTGGTGCATGTTGAGTGTGCCCCTACTGTCCACCTGTTTTGACACTCTCATTGTATATTATTTATTTAATTCATATTTTATTTACAAAACATTATAATGCATTTGAAAATATTTTTGTGATTAGAAGATATTAAAAAATAAACTAGGTTTATGATCAAGATATTATCTATCCAAAAAAATTTCAATTAATGTTAAATATTTTAACAATTTAAAAATTATATATTCTTATTCGAAATTTCATGACCTAATATAGTGAATTAAATTCTTTTTAAATGTTACCTAGTAGCAGGAATGTAAACCATATCAATTCATGTAATCCATGTAGGTATTTCCATCATGGAAAATATAATCAAGGTGGAGATAGGGTTGTAGCTAGAGTTTAAAAATTATGACTGTATTGGGATAAATGACTCAAGTTATGAAAAATAACCTTGCCCATATAGAGAATTATAATAATTAAAAATGTGGTAAAACAATGTTACACCACTTCTTCTATCAAAACCCTCCATCATTCAATGAGACCACAAATCTATTTGCTGTTGAGTAATGTATAAGTTCTTTAGAGAAGTTATTTCTCATTTTGGGAAGTGATGAAAGTGATAAGATTTTGATGGATTTTTATAGTCTCTTAGGGGATGTAGATCTGTAGGGGTTATTTATTCAAATCACTAAGGATTAATAAGAAGTAGTGAAAATGCAATGGAATTATTTTATGGATCTTGTCTAGGGAAAGTGTCTTCCTAGTGAACAAAGAGAAAATATAGAGAGAAAATTCTTTTGGAGGAAAACGTTTCAAAGTATGAAGTGAACTTCAAAAGGTTAGAAAGGCATGTTGTGGACTATTTATGTAATCCAAAAAGAAATATTGACCATTTTTTTGGGGATTAATACAATACTTCTCATTGAACTAATCTTCCAATCATTCTCATCATATGAGGATATAGTATCACGTGTTATCAGGATAAAGAAAGAATCCTCTAAGTGTTATGGATTATAAGGAAAACAAGAGAAGAAGGGGATATAGAGTAAAAAATAGATAAGGGGAAGAAGATAAATGGTAATTTTCTAACCTATGATACTTGTGGAAAGAAACACCTTGGTACATGCTTAAAAGAAAAATGATTTTTCATCAAGATTGTATAAAAATACCATCATAAAAATGAATAAAAGGGTAATGAAGAATCAATCAAAATAAAATTATTTAATTTTAAGAAGTTAGGGTACTATTCTAATTTATTCTCCAAACATGAAGGGAACTTAACATAAAATAATCCAAGGGTAGAATTCCAATATTATGCAATTACTACAACTAATGTGGAAGTTTCTAGTGATGTGGTGAATATTGTACTTATCTTCCACTCCAGGATTGTAAAAATTTTATTTGATTTTGGTTCTACCCATTATTTTATATATGAATAAAATTTTAAGGGTATTGTATCACCCCCTCAATGATTAGATATTGAGTTGGTGGTGAAAAACCCTAATGGTAGGATAACCTCATCTCAAGTCTATAAATCCTCTATAATATAATTTTGTGGGAATATTCTTCATGTAAGTCTTTTTATTATTACATTAATTAATTTTGATGTGATTTTTATACAGATTGGATCTTCCAATATAGATCCCATATCAATTATCAAAGAAATAATGTTTTATTTTATACTCTGAATAAAACTTCAATCATGTATCATCATGAGGATGAATCAGAACATCCAATGTAAATTACATCTTTCATATGGGTTTTTTAACTATTCATGATAGAGATTTATGTCAAATGTTTCAGGAGAAACTCAATATTGAAAAGTTTCCTATTTTTTAGGAATATTCTGATGTCTTTCTCAAGTACTTTCTTAGTCTTCCATTTAATCATGAAGTTGTGTTTTAAATTGAGATCATACCCTGTTCTACACATATTTTAATGACTCCATATAGAATGGCCCCAATTGAGTTTCAAGAATTTAAGAATAAACTCTAGTAGAATCTAGATAATGGATTTTTTAGACTAGTCCTTTTTTATGGGGTTCACCTATTCATTTTTTAAGAATAAATATCCATCAATGAATCTTTGCCTTGATTATCATAAACTTATCAATATCACTATTAAGAACATGTTTTATCTGACCTACATTGATGATCTCTTTGATAAACTATAAGGAGATTTATATTTTTCTAAGATTGATCTTTGATATGGGTATCATTAGCTAAGGATCAAGAAAGAGGATATACCAATTAAAATGTTTCATATGAGTTACGATCCTTATGAATTTATAGAAATGTCATTTAGACTTTCTAATTCTCCTACTATCTCCATGGATTTAATTAATATAGTGTTTATAGATTACCTTGATTAGTATGTAGTAGTCATTATAGATGATATAATTATATATTAAAATAGAAAGTAGGAGCCTGAAGGACATTTCAAAATTGTGTTGAAGATCATGAGTAAGGAGAATTTTTATGATAAATTTACCAAGGGTGAATTTTGGATTTAAAAAGTTTCATTATTATGTTATATAATATTAAGTGAGATCATTTCGGGGGATCACTCAAAGATGAATGTTATTGAGCAATGGACTAGACTAACCACGATAACCGGAGTATTTAGTTTTCTTTGGTGGGTTAGACACTACCAATGCTTTGTGAGAGATTTCTCAGAACTATCTAATCCACTCACCATGTTGAATCAGAAGGGGGTTTAGTTCATATAGAAGAATGAATATGAATATAATTTCAAATAAGTAAAGATAAGGTTGGTCAATGTTCATGTTCTCATACTACCTTCTAGTGGAGAATAGTTTTTGATCTTATATGATAAATCAAATAAAAAATTGTGATGTATCCTCATGAATAACAACATGGTGATAACATATTCCCTTTTTTAATTAAATATTCATAATAAAAATTTCCTAACTTATGATTTGGAGTTGGTGGTGGTAATTTTTACATTAAAGATGCAGAGGTATTATCTTTATTGTAAAAATTATGATATATATACATGTTATAAAAGCTTGAAATATATATTTACATATAAGGATTAGAATATTCACTAAATAAGATTGTTGGAGTTGATTAAATATTATGATTTGTCAATACGTTACCACTCTAGGAAGGAAAAAAAGGTGGCTGATAATATAATCCAAGATAACCATGTTAATTTTTCCATGATGAGGATTGAAATAGATCCACCAATTATGCATTCATAGAAGATGTATCTTGAAATCATGAATTGAGGGAATATATCCTATCTTTCTACAATAAATGTTCAACTATCAATCTATGAGAGGAATAAGAAGGCATATAATGGAGATGAGGAATTATATAAGAAGGGGAAAAATGTTCCTGAGTTAAACCATGAACATTATGGAATAATAGGGTTCAAGAATTAAGTATATGTCCCATATATTCAACACATGAATAATGAACTACTGGATAAATATCATAGTTCCTCATTCTCTATTCATCATATAATTATAAATATGTATAGAGATATGAAATAGTATTTCTGGTGGGACAACATGAAGAGAGATATTGTAGAGTATATATATCGATACCTAGTATTTAAAAAATTTATATCTAAGAGACTGAAATATAATGGGTTTTTATAACCATTACCCACATCATAATGGATATGTGAAATCATCACCACGAATTTTTTTTCTCAGACTCCCTAAAATGTCAAAAGGACATAATTCTATTTGGGTTATATTCAATCACCTTATGTAGTCAAAATTCTTAATTAGTATTAGAGAATATTTCTCTCTTGATCATATTTCTATAATATACATCAAGAAAGTGGTAAGGTTGCATGGATGACCACATTCTATTGTATTTGATCAAGATACAATGTTTATCTTGATGTTCTGGAAAAGTATTCAGCGAGCTCTAGATACAGAGTTGACTTTCCGTACTACTTATCATCCTCATAAAGATATTCAGTCTAATAGGACTATTAAAAAACTAAAATTTATGTTAAAATAATGATATATCTATTTAAAATTTATTTGGGATCAACATGTTCCTTTGGTGGAATTTTCTTGTGACACTCCTTTCACCCAAGCATTTAGATGTATCCTTATGAAGCCATATATGATAAGAAGTGCAGAACTCCAATGTGTTGGGATGAGGTTGGTGAAAGATTTTTTTGGGACTTAACCTAGCTAAAAAATGACAAAGTACATTACATCCCTTAAAGCACACATTAAGGAATCTCAAAGTCTATAAATTTTTTTTTCTAACAATCATTGAAAAGATATAGAGTTTGAAGTTAGAGAGACGTAATTTATTTTACTTTCACGCTATAAGTTGGTAAAGAGAGTTAGAAATAAGGGAAAGATGAGCCCTGTATATATAATTCCCTTAAATATTTTTTATCGTATTGGGATGGAAACTTACCGCTTGGAATTTACAACAAATCTATCTCAAGTTCACAATGTGTTCTATTTATCTCTCATGAGGAAGTATATACATGACACTTCACATGTAGTGAACTCAAAAATCATACCACTAGAGAAAAATATATCATATGAAGAACAACTAGTGGAGATTCTAGATCATAGGCATAAACTGATATGAAAAAAGACCACTTACCTGGTCAAAGTATTGTGGTGAAACCATAAATTTGAGGAAGCTACGTGGGAACCAGAGTATGTGATGTGGTAGAAGTATCCTATATTGTTTGAATTAGAGTGATTGAATTTTGAGGTAGAAATTATTATAAGGGGGTATAATATAACACCTTTATATTTTATTATATATTTCTTTTTAAATAAATTCAATTTCTTTGATAGCTTTCATTACACACAACACTGAGTTTAAATGAACTAAAATATAATATTGAAATATTATTATTTAACATGACAATTGTCTTATAGAAATTGGATCGGAGGGCATGAATAAGACTAACTAAATTATAAAAAATGTGTAGATTAAACCTATATAAAAGGAATTAATTAGTTATGAATTAATTATAAATGAAAATAAAAAACATTTTAAAGTAAAAGAAATGTTTTTCTAAAAAATAGTTTTTATTGGAGCAATGTGTTTTTATCTTAAAAAATTAAATTAATCACTATTGTTGGATAATTTTAATGAAACCTATATATTATATAATCAATTGAATTTTTTATCATTAACATAATATTATTTCTAGGCCTGAGAAAAAGATAAATCAAGTTTTTTTCATAAAAATATATTTTTCTAAAAAAATGATTTTTCCACATTTTGTGCTTATGTTTAGAAATTAATTTCTTATACTTACAAAAATTAAATATATCATGGTAAAATTTATCTCCTCGATAAAGGATAAATATATTTAACCTAGGTTACATTTATGTGTTATGGTCACCATTTTTTTATCTTAATTATTAGTGGATGAAGGTAATTAGAGCCTTATCAACATATAATATAAATTTAGTTATTTAAGGGATTATTTTCAATGAAAATTACCTAAGTAATATTTAATGAAAAAAATACCAAATTTCCCTCTCTTACTTTTGAAAATATATTATAAGTTTACATAGGGATAAAATAAAGTTTTAAATAAATATTAATGGTTATTTTGAGAATAATGGAATTATTTTATGAAATTATTTTATTTATAGTTTTTAGTGATTATATAATTAACTTAAATAATTACATAACCCTAAAACAATATTCCCGCAATAATGATATTTTATGAAAAAAATATTTTATAAAATTTATTAAAAATAATATAAATATTGAAATAGAACATGGTTGATAATATATGGTTGAAAATTTCATCCATTTTCAATTTATTAACCAATTTTTACCAAAGAAGTAAAATTATAACCCTTTGTGATTGAAAAATTTGTTAACACGGTTAAGGTTAAAATAGGTTAACTAAGGGTTTAAGAAAAACAATAATGTTTAAAACACATACTTAAACCTATCCAATTTTTTTTGGATGATAATATTTCACCATATCCTACCTTATATTTTAATCATTATCCATTTTTAAGAACTTTTCTTCCAAATTTCTTAGTTATATATTAATCTTTTTAGTAATTCTGAGTGTGTCATTTCTCTCCATTACAAAAGGGAACCCCTTCCCTCTCTTCTGTACACCACATAGAGAAACTTATATCAACAAATACCAACCCATTTCTCTTATAAAAATCCATATACACGTTCTATATGTTATACTCTTGCAAACATACCAACCCTAGGGTCATTAAGAGGAATTTTAATGGAGCTCTTTCAAAGAAGAGGTAATCTCTTTAACCAATCACATTATTTTTTACTTCTTCTTTTACCTCCTCTAAATATATGTTATTTATAAAAAAATTATAAATTCATTATCCTAAATATTCTGAAATGTTATTATGATTAATAAAACACTATTATTCACTCACTTTTTCATCAAATAGAAAATGATAATGTCGTTTGCGAGCATGTGTAGACCACCACCTCTTGAAAGAGATGTGATTAATTTCTCATTTCTTCTTTACATGGATGGTAATAAAGGTATATTTAATAAATATATATAATATATATGATATAATAATTATTCTAAATTGGTAAATTTTTATTTGCCTACATTTTTTCTATCTTTCAGAAAGTGAAAATAACGTTCAAGCGCACGTAAGGCCAACAATCTCCATGAGTGATGATATTAATTTTTCGATATATATCTTTTATGAATAACTATAATTAAATATATAATGAATATATATGATATTTATATAATGATTAAAATTCTATATATTATTTAACTAAGATAAAAGTACAAGTATCAAAAAAACCAAAGCAAAACCTACATAAAAATGAAGCATTTATTACTTAGAACAATGATTTTAATAATAAATTATTAATAAATGAGTTAAAAAAGATTATAAGTAATTTATTTTTTGAATGATTCTTTCGTCCCCATAGATATTCGTGTTTTCCCAATGGTTTATTTTAGGGACTTGAGTCTTGTTCAATCATTCATACTGGGTTCACTATTTCCGAATGGTTTCCAAAGGGTTTTTTTGCGGAACTAAAAACACCCAATGATACTTTATCCATGGGGAACTTCTTTCCAAAGAAGGTAATCATTGAGAAATTGGACCAATGATGCTTAAATTCTCACATTGGTCGATTGGATGGGGGATTAGGCTCATCACACCCTTTTGGGGGGAATTATTTCCTACTACGGGACTCTCTTATTGATTTAAGATACAATCATGAATCCTTTATTAATTCCCAAGTATGATGTAGGTCAACCTTGAATTAACAATTAATTATTATTATCTATGGAAATTTGAATCATTTTCATGTATCTTAGGTTCTTCATCAATGGATATATCTGTATGTATATGAGGTTTTCCTTCAATGGTATCCCGTTATGTACTAATTAGAGATTCTTTGGTCGTTATTGCAACGATGTAAGTTTCCTAGAGACATAATGGGGATCTTTGGAGTATTTCATCATCCTCGGAGACAAGAGTTGTTTTTATGTTGGGATTCATATGTATACTCATTAAAGGAATTATGATCCATGTGTTTTGGTGTTTCTTAATAGGGAACATCATAAATTTTATGGTCATGTGATAAGGACCAAACTGTGTAGTTGAGTGTCATGCAGTAATGACGTATTTGAAAAAGGTTCCTAGTCAAAGTTTGGTGTGGGACCTATACCAAAGTAGTCTAGGGAACTTGAAAGGGGTATGAATTTCCAAGTTGAATTAGGACCTACTAGTAATGTGGACCAAATAGAGAGCATGGTTAATTTTTTATGCTCAGTCTGAAACTCAGGGAGGCTTTCTATATATCAAATTTAGAAGGAAAAAATCCCACATACTTCAGCAGTGAGGACCCACACCTATGGAGTCACTGAAAGGTTTTTCTTGTAGGGGGGTGTAGTTCTTTGTAACTATAAAGTTGGGGATTACCCCTGAAGAGGATTCCCTAACAAATGGGTGTTATGATTGGAGATTACTCTTGAGAAGGATTCCAAAGTATTAGGTTGGATTGAGGCTAACTCTTGATGAGGATTCATATGAATTATCTTGGTTTGGCACTTACTTCTAAGGAGGATTCCCATGTATTAGCTTGGTTTGGGGCTTACTCCTGAGGGGGATTCCCATAGTGGTGAAAGGTTGGGGCTTATACCAAGTAGGAGGCCCTGATTTGGTTTGGGATTACACTTGGAAGGATTCCCATAAGGCTTGGGATCATGTGGTTGTCAAGACCACTATCAACCTCTAAGCCCACATGATTCATTCCTAGTGTGAGAAAAAATAGGAAACCGAAGATATGGAATACCAAAAAATCGTATTTTCCCATAGGTTTGACACATGGTCCTGAGGACCCATGCCTATGGAGGAACCCTAAAGGAAGGCAAGAGGAATATTTAAAGGATGATCCTCTGCTAAAATATGAATACCACTGGGTGGATTCCACAATCATGGATATCCTTTGTGTCCACATGAGTTATAATGAGTCATTCTTGAAGTTATGGACAATGAGGAAGAGGAATCTCCAAAAAACAACACACTTCTCCTACTCTGCTGATGGAAGAGTCCAAGGGTATGAGAAAGGGGAGGGGGATCTAGTGCCTATTATAACAACCCAAAGATTCTCAATGGAAATTCCCTTCTTATAAATATGTCATAAAATCTCATGAGAACACAACATAATGAACTACTAAGTGCTAAGTGACCTTTAAACAAAAGTTTGTCATTTCTATGTTTGGAATTTCTAAAATCCGACATACACGGTTGTGTTCAAGATGATTTTTGGGGTCCAATAGGAAAAACATAATTTTTGGTGAATAGTAACCTACCCTTATGAATAGTAACCAACCCTTATGAATAGTATTATGACCCTAATGAATATTAAATATTCCAAAATAAGAGTAACCTTACCCATGAATAATTAATTAAAATTTAGGATCTTAGAAAGCGACAATTTGACCATAGTAAACGTTTTGGTATTTTTGTAAGCCATAAATAATTAATTATAATAAAATAATTAATTTAAAAGAAAATGTATTTTCTTAAAAAGTTTTCATAAATTAAAAAATCTATGTATTCTTGATTTATGATAATTTTATAATACCTCAAGTAATTTTTTGAAAGCATTATAAAATCAGTTTTAATTTTAAAAACTGTATTTTTCTAGTAAATTTTGATTTGAATTAAATATTAAATTAATCATATTTAGAAAATTATTCTTGAAAAATAGACTTCATTTTTGGATTCTACGCATTGAAAAATGGTTGGGGGGAAATTTTGGGATTTTTCTGAAATACTTGAATTTTTTATGAATAGTAAAATATCATAATTTACAAAATAAGCTAAACAAGTTAATTATAGTCATGTATGATGTTCTGCTTATGTAAGCCCACTTGGTTCGGGATTACATTATAAAATTACTATTCTTGTTCATGGAAGATTCAGTATTCCTTTTCTTGTGGAGAAATAATAAATTAAAGAATTTTATACTAAGAAAACCCCTCACCCCTCCACAATAAAAACCACCCTTCACACCCTCATTTCCTCACACCTCTAAAGCTTCAAGACTTGTCTAAAAGTTGCCCAATAATCTTCCTTATCCCCTCCCCCACGTCTAAATGCTTTTGGTCTCATCAAAAGTCCAAAATTAGGCCCCTTAAGGTGGATCTCAAGAGGAGGATTCAAGAGGTAATTTCCCTTCCTCTTTCCTTTAATTTCCTTTCAATTTCAAGTTCTTTTCATATTCTATACCCCCTATCTTCATCCACATGGTATGGTAAATCCAGTATCCTACATATACATTAATTTTAAAATACTAATGGGATATTATAACATCCATCACCCTTTCCCTTTTCCTTTTATTTTATAAAAGAAAACGTTATTCGTGAGGTGTTAATCTATCACCTTCAAGAACGACATGTTTTCTTTTTTCATTTATACCTTCAGATCTGCTCATGAAACAATTTTTATGGTTGAAACAGAATATTTTATATGTATTAGGTCCTATTTAACGTTTTTTAACTAACTTATCTACATATTACTAAATGATTAAACAAAACAAGATCGTTGTGGTTGAAAAACCTCCCAAATTTTCCCAAACAATCATCATTTAATTCGTATCTAATGATTCATCCACATGGAATACAATGTAATTCATTATAAGATCAGTTTAACTTATTTAATATCATTAATAACATGTAATATATGTTCTTGATGTTTATACATGTTCTACACGGACTTCAATTCATGAATACATGTGAAACGCTCAAGAAAACCATAAAAATGAACATTCCCGAAGAGTGTTTTCAAACTCTGTAACGCATCCAAAGGAACATTAAATAACTTAATGAAACCCTAATGAACTATATTAATGTACACATGGTTATGTAATTATTAATTAATTAATCTAATGTGGTTATATAGGACATTATAGCGAAGGAAGCGTTTGGATATAAGGTAAGGGGAAATTCTCAAACCCAACTTTCATCCTTCGGGTTCTCCCTCTTTTACTCTTTTTGATATGGTTAATCCTTAAAAATATTTTGTTCATAATTGTATTTAATTTTAGAGGATATAAATGTTTGACACTGTTATTTATGTGAAACCAAATGTTTTCCAAAATAACTCTTCTTTTAAGAACACACCTTATACTTCTCATTTAAGGTTGACGGTTCTTGTAACTTGTATGTTATTCCCTGATTCTTTTGGGAACCCAATGTTTATGAATGTGTTATTATGAGATGAAACCCATTACTTTTCATGGGTTATTTATCTTAATTTTTGATATATTTTCACTGTGTCATGCATGATAATGATAATGTTATGATGAGACGGGTGCGCCCGGAATTATATAGCGCAATATGAATGTTTGAATGTGATGGGTGTGCCTGGAATTATACAGCACTCCAATGCATTGGGTAAAGTGATGAATCTCATGAGTAAATTTGAAATGATATAAACAAGATGATAGCTTTTTTCACAATTATTTGTGGTAGTTAACCACTAAGACATGATATTTCATTTTTATGCATTTCCACATTTCATGTTTTATATTTATGCTTCCTCTCATGTTCATGATCGTTACCTAAGTTATGATAATGCTCACCCCATGATATATTTTTCTTATATATACTTTTACTGGGATTTTTTCTCACCCCATTGGATGTATATCCTCAGGTGGCTACATGTACTAAGGAGAGTTCAAGCGCTAATAAGAAGCTAGAGAAGAAGAAATAAAAAAAAGTTTATGCTCGATGTTCTAATTGTTATGTATGATCCTAGTTTTCCCAAGACCGTAAACCGTTGGATCCTCTATGTGTAATACTATTATATTTTTTATAATTAAAATGATGTAATATTAATGTAATAAAAGGTTGGGTCACCATAGTTGGTATCAAAGGAAAGGTTTAGTTAATTTAGGAATTAGGATTAGTGAACCCTAGATAAAACCTCTTGTATGAGACTAACTACAAATATGCACACAATAGTATTTACATAGGTATTACATATGTTATGTTTTTAGTATAAATTGTTTAAATGAATAATTTATTCATGAATTTTTGACTTATGTTTGGTTCTAACCTTTTTTATTTTAGAAAATGGTGGGAACCTAGAGAAACCAGGCCAACAACTCGTGCGAGGGCCAATTCAACGATTGCTCGAACGACATCCCCAATTATTTGGGAGGTGGATTTCAAAACTTTATGGATATGATTACCCAATTATCTCAGGTTATGAATAATAACCTTAATAATTGGGAACGTCATCCTTCACCAAAGAGAGAGAAACTGACTCTCGAATGTTTTATGCGGCAACGACCACAGACATTTAGTGGATCTTCCGATCCACTAGTTGTGGAACAGTGGGCCAACTCCATGGATAATATCCTTTCTTTTCTTTACTGTTATAAGATGAAGAATGTTACTCTAGCCATTTATCTTCTAGAAGGAGAGGATTATCAACGTTGGGATTTGATTAATAACACCAATCCAAGGGAGGAAATTGAAGAGATGGAATGGGAAGACTTTAAGATCTTGTTTATTAATAAGTATTTCCCACAAAATCTTTGCACAAAGATGGAGAGATAATTCATATAGCTCAAGAAAAAAGGAGAATCTGTCACAAACTACAAAGTGAATTTCACAAGGCTTGCAAGGTACATTTCAGGTTCTGTTATCAACAATGATAGCAAAATTGATAGATTATTTAGTGGATTAAAACCACAGCTTCGAAAGGAACTTGCAATTAAGGACTTTGGGAGTTATGAAGAAGTTGTTTGGTGTTCTCTCAAGAGTGGAGATGGAGTTTGGAGAATGGTCCCATGGCTATGGTGATAAGAAACAAAAGATGGAGTTTCAAGCTGGTGGATCTAATGACAATGGTGGGAGGAAAAATCAACGACCCAAATACCAAAAATGTGGGAAGTTGAACCATAGGAACTCCCTTAAAGGGATGGGGAAATGATTCAAGTGTGGTAAAGAAGGACACCATTCTCAAGAGTGTCAAAAATACATGAAAATGAAGGAGAATGTAGCCAAATAAAGGAGAAAACCACCCACGGTTCAGTGCTACAACTGTAGGGAGCTATGGAACTATGCAATCCAGTGCACTAAACCTCGATTTCTCGAGGGTAATCAGTATCAGCAGCCACCAATTCCAAAAGAACAAGGGAATACTTATGCCATCACTACATCAGAAGTGGGGAAATATAATCAAGTCATACAAGGTACACTTACTATTCACTCATGAATGACAAAAGTCTTATTTGATTCTGGTTCTACACATTCCTTTATATCTTGAAAGTTTGCTAGAACTATATAACTAAAGCCTTGAAACCTTAAAGTAGAGATATCTATAAAAACACTAAGTGGTAAAATCATTGAGACCCAAGTGTTTGACTCTTCTCCTGTTTGCGTACATGGGAAGATTCTTCCAGTGAATCTCTTAATACTTCCCTAGGTAAAATTCGATGCTATAATGGGAATGTATTGCCTCTCATTATATAGAGCACATATCAAATTTCAGGAAAAGGAAATATCCTTTCATATTCTTAACTATCCCATGATCCTCTACAAATGCAAGGAAGAACATTAATATCCTTTGAAAAATCCTTCCATGGTGTGGGTGTTGATTCCCTATGAAGAAGCACACCTAACCCAAATGGTTGAGTCAAAGGAAGGTGCCAACCTTGCGGAAATTATCACCGTGAGGGAATACAATGATGTATTTCCCAAAGAGTTACCAAGAATTACCCCGGATCATGATGTAGAGTTCTCAATAGAACTCATACCCGAAGCTACTCCTATCTCAAAGTGTCCCTATAGGATGGATCTTATCGAACTGTAGGAGTTAAAGAAGCAGCTAAAAGAGAATCTAGACAAAGGGTTAATATTCCCAAGTGCATCACCTTGGGGTGAACCTATGCTCTTTGTGAAGAAGAAGGATGGAACATTGTGGCTGCGTATCGATTATTAGGAACTCAACAAGATCACCATCCAGAACAAGTATCATATTCCAAGGATTTCCGACTTGTTCGACCATTTAAGAGGAGATCAATACTTCTCAAAGGTGGATCTTCTTTCTGGATATCATCAGTTAAAGGTGAAGAAGGAAGATATTCAGAAGACTACGTTCCGTACAATGTATGGGCACTATGAGTTTCTGGTGATTCCCTTCGGACTTAACAATTCCCCTACAATCTTCAGAGATTTAATGAATAGAGTCTTTAGACATTACCTTGAAATATTTTTGGTAGTGTTTATTGATGATATTCTCATCTACTCGAAGAGAAAGGAGGAACATCAAGAACATTTTAGACTTGTGTTGGCGACATTGAGAAAGGAGAAGTTGTACGTCAATTTCATCAAGTGTGACTTCTGGATGAAGAAAATAAAGTTCTTGGGACAAGTGATCACAAGTGAGGGAATTAATGTGGATCCTTCAAAAACAAAGGCGATTGATGAATGGACCAGGCCCTCTAGTGTCACCAAAATCCGTAGTTTTCTTGGATTAGCTGGGTACTACCGACATTTTGTGAGAAACATATAACGGTTGTCAAGCCCGCTAACTATGTTAACATGGAAAAGGGTAAAGTATGCCTGGATGGAAGAATTTGAAGGAAGCTACAAGGAGCTAAAGAAAAGGCTAATCACTGCACCTGTACTCACACTACTGAAAAGTGGATAAAGTTTGGTGATATATAGTGATGCTTCAAAGAAAGTCTTGGGTTGAGTACACATGAAAAATGATAATGTGACAGCCTACACCTCACGACAGTTGAAGATACATGAACAGAACTACCCGACACATGATCTAGAGCTGGAAGCCCTGATTTTTTCATTGAAAATCTGGAATCACTACCTTTATGCTGAGAAGTGTGACATATAATCCGACCACAAGATCCTAATGTATATATTCACACAAAAAGAGATCAACATGCATCAAAGAACATGGTTAGAGCTAACCAAGGATTATGATTTCTCTATTCATTACCATCCTAGAAAGGCAAACAGGGTAGCCGCTACTCTAAGTAGAAAAGAACCTGATACCCTATCCATGTTACAGATTGAGAAAGTCCCTATCTTCTTGGATATGCAAAGGATGAATTTATAAATCACAAGGGTAGGGGATACATCCTACCTTTCCCAAATGATTGGGTAACCATTCATCCAAGAGAAGATTAAGCAAGAACAAAAGAATTATTTGGAGATACAAAAGCGGGTGAATGTAGTAAAGGAAGGGAAGCTTCATGAGTTCCATATCGATGATTATGGTGTGATTCGGTTTGGAACGTGACTTTGTGTGCCTTCATCACCCAGGAAAAAGAAGAAGCAATTGGACAATGCACATAGCTCCACATTCTCTATCCGTCCTAGTAGCACCAAGTTGTACTGTGATCTCCGAGAACACTTCTGGTGGGATAACATGAAGAAGGAGATCGTGAAATATATCTCAAAGTGCTTGGTATTTCATGAAGTTAAATTAGAGTGAAAAAGTCCAAAGGGTTGATGCATCCATTGCCTTTACCCATGTTGAAATGGGAGAATGATACTATGGAATTTTTCACAGGTCTCCTGAAGACATCGAATGGAAATAATGCGATATGGGTTATGGTTGATCACCTCACCAAGATTTCCCATTTTATTGCTAGTCGGGAAGATCTCTCGCTTGAAAAACATGCAAAGATATATGCGAAGGAAGTGGTGAGACTGCATGGAGTTCCACTCTCAATTGTGTCTTACCATGATCTAAGGTTCTCATCTAAATTCTGGAGGATCCTTCAACATGCTTTGAGTACTGAATTAAATTTCAGCAGGGCCTATCACCCCCAAACTGATGGACAATCTGAAAGGACTATTAAAATTCTGAAAGATATGCTAAGAGCCTTCTCTCTAGAATTCAAAGGTGGTTGGGATCATCATCTCCCATTGGTTGAGTTCTCATACAACAATAGCTTACACTGGAGTATTCAGATGACTCTATATAAAGCTCTATATGGAAAGTGATGTAGAACTCCAACCTGTTGGGATGAAGTTGGAGAAAGAAAGCTACTTGGAACCGATCTTATGCAAGAGATGACAGTGAAGGTTCAAGTTATCCAGAAACACATCAAAGCTTCTCAGAGTCGGCAAAAGAGCTATGCTGACAACCGTCGAAGAGACTTGGAGTTCAAAGTTGGGGATAAAGTCTTCCTTCGAATATCCCCATGGAAGAGAGTCATGCGATTTGGGAAGAAAGGGAAGCTAAGCCCAAGGTACATTGGACCCTTTTAAATCCTTGACTGTATATGAGTCGTGGCCTATCAGCTTGCACTTCCAACAAATATGGCTCAGGTTCATGATGTTTTTCATGTATCACTCCTGAGGAAGTACATACCTGATCCCTTACATGTACTAAACTCAGAGGTGGTACAACTTGAAGATTATCTCTTTTATGAGCAACAGCCAGTAGAGATTCCGGACCGGAGAGATAAGGTTCTACACAAAAAGAGAACCCACCATGTCAAAGTGTGGTAAAGGAACCATAAGTTTGAATAAGCTACTTAGGAACCAGAGGAGGCGATGAAGGAGAAGTACCCTCACCTGTTTGTGTAAAGTGAAATTTTGGGGGCGGAATTTAATAAGGGGGGAAGAATGTAATGACCCAAAGTTTTTCAATGGAAATTCCCTTCTTATAAAGATGTTATAAAATCACATGAAAACACAACATAATGAACTACTAAGTGATAAGTGACCTTTCAACATAATGTTTTCACTTCTATGTTTACAATTTCAAAAATCCGACATACACGGTTGTGTTCAATATGATTTTTGGGGTCCAATAAGAAAGAAATAATTTTTAGTGAATATTAACCTACCCTTATGAATATTAACCCACCCTTATGAATAGTAATACGACCTTTATGAATATTAAATCATCCAAAATAATAGTAACCTTACCCATGAATAATTAAATAAAATTTATGAATCTTAGAAAGTGATAATTTGACCATAGTAAACGTTTTGGTATTTTTGTAAGCCATAAAAAATTAATTACAATTAAATAATTAATTTAAAAGAAAATTTATTTTCATAAAAAGTGTTCATAAATTAAAAAATATATGTAAACATGATTTAATGTAATTTTATAATACCTCAAGTAATTTATGAAAGCATTAAAAAATCAGTTTTAATTTTAAAAACTGTATTTTTCAAGTAAATTATGATTTTAATTGAATATTAAAATAATCATATTTATAAAATTATTTTTGAAAAATGGACTTCATTTTTAGATTCTACATGTCTTAAAATGGTTGGGGTGAATTTTTGGGATTTTTCTGAAATACTTGAATTTTTGATGAATAGTGAAATACCATAATTTACAAAATAAGCTAAAGAAGTTAATTAAAGAGTCATGTATGATGTTATGTTGATGTAATACCACTTTTTTGGGGATTACATTATAAAATTAATATTCTTGTTCATGGAAGAATCACTACTCCTTTTTTAGTGGAGAAATAATAAAATAATGAATTTTATATTAAGAAAACCCCTCTCCCGTCCAATATAAATACCACCCTTCACACCTTTATTTTCTCACAACTATCAAGCTTAAATACTTGTCTAAACTCTGCCCAAGAATCTTTCCTAGTCCCTCCCCCACGTCCAAAAGCTTCTGTTCTCATCAAAAGACCTAGCATAGTCCCATTAAAGAGGATCTCAAGAGGAGGATTCAAGAGGTAATTTCCCTTCCTCTTTCCTTTAATTTCCTTTCAATTTCATGTTCTTTTCTTATTCTTTCCCCACCTATCTTCATTCACATGGTATGGTAACTCCATTATACTACATAGAATTTAATGTTACGATACTAATGTGATATTATACCATCCAACACCCTTTCCCTTTTCCTTTTATTTTATAAAAGAAAACGTTATTCGTGGGGTGTTAATCTATCACCTTCAAGAACGATACGTTTTCTTTTTTTCATTTCTACCTTATGATCTAGTTATGAAACCATTTTTATGGTTAAACAAGAATTTTTAATATTTATTAAGTCTTATTTAATGTTCAGGAACCAACTTATTTACATATTACTAAATTATTAATCCAAACAAGATCATTGTGGTCGAAAAACCGCCCAAATTAACTAAAAAAATCATCATTTAATTCTTATCTAATGATTCATCCACATTAAATACAATTTGATTCATTATAATATCATTATAACTTATGTAATTTCATTAATAACATGTAATATATATTCTTGATGTGTATCCATGTTCTACACGAACTTCAATTCATGAAGACATGTGAAACGCTCAAGAAAACTATAAAAACGAACATTCACAAACAATGTTTTCAAACTCTATAACTCATCCAAAGGCACATAAAATAACTTAATGAAACCATAATGAACTATATTAATGTAAAAAAGGTTCTTTAACTATTAATTAATGAATATAATGTGGTTATACAGAACATTAAAGTGAAGGAAGTGTTCAGATATAAGGTAAGGGGAAATTCTCGAACCCGACTTTCATCCTTCGGGTTCTCCATCTTTCACTCCTTTTCATATTGTTACCCCTTAAAAATATTGTTTTCATCATTGTATTTCATTTTCTAGGATATAAATTCTTGTCATTGTTATTTATGTGAAACAAAATTTTTTCCAAAAGAACTATTCTTCTAAGAACACACCTTTTACTTCTCATTCAAGGTTGACGATTCTTTTAACTTGTATGTTATTCCATCTTTCTTTTGGGAACCCAATATTTATGAATGTGTTATTATGAGATGAAACCCATTAATTTTAATTTTTTAGTTATTTTCATTTTTTATATATGTTCATTGTGGCATGCATGATAATGATAATGTTATGATGTGGCGGGTGCGCCCACAATTATATAGTGCAATATGAATGTTTGAATATGATGGGTGCGCCTGGAATTATACAGCGCTCCAATGAATTGGGTAAAGTGATGAATCTCATGAGTAAATGTGAAATTATGTGAAAAATATTATATCTTTGTTCACAAGTATCTGTGGTAGTTTACCACTAAGACATGATGTTTCATTTTTAAGCATTGCCACATTTCAAGTCTTATATTTGTGCTTCCTCTCATGTTATTGATGCTTTCCTTTGTTATGATTATGATCACCCCATACTATACTGTACCTATCCATCCTTTTACTAGGATTTTATATCACCCCTTTTTATGTATATCCCCAAGTGTATACATGTACTAATGAGAGGTCATGTTCCAATAAGAAGCTAGAGAGGATGAAAAAAATTATGCTCGATGTTATAATTGTTATGTATGGTCCTAGTTTTCCAAGACACTAAACCGTTGGATCCTCCATGTGTAATAATATTATATTTTTTATCTTTAAAATGATTTAATATTAATTTAATAAAATTTTTGGTCTCTATAGTTGGTATCAAAGGAAAGGTTTTGTGAATTTGGGAATTAGGATTAGTGAACCCTAGAGAAAACCTCTTGCATGAGACTAACTACAAATATGCACACAAGAATCTTTAAATAGGGATCCAATATGTTATGATTATAGTATAAATTGTTTAAATTAATAACTTATTCATGAAATATTGACTTATTTTTTGTTCTAACCTTTTCTATTTTAGAAAATGGTGGGAACCAAGAGAAACTAGGCCAATAACTCGTGTGAGGGCCAATGCAACGATTGCCCGAATGACATCCCACAATGATTTGGGAGGTGGAGTTAAAAACATCATGGCGATGCTTACCCACTTATCTCAGTTTATGAACAATAACCATAATAATGGGGAACGTCCTCCTTCACCAAAGGGAGAGAAACTATCTCTCAAATGTTTTATGCGGCAACAACCACCAACGTTTAGTGGACCTTCTGATCCACTAGTTGCGGAACAGTGGGTCAACTCCATGGAGAAGATCTTTTCTGTTCTTCACTATTCTGAGATGAAGAAGGTGACTTTATCCATTTATCATCTATATGGTAAGACTGATTAATGGTGGGATTGGATTAAGAACACCAATCCAAGGGAGGAAATTGAAGAGATGGAATGGGAAGACTTTAAGAGCATGTTTCTTAATAAGTATTTCCTACGAACTCTTCACACAAAGATGAGGAGAGAATTCATAGAGATCAAGACAAAAGAAGGAGAATCTATCACAACCTACGAAGATAATTTAACAAGGCTTGCAAGGTACACTTCTGGTTTTGTTATCAACAATGATAGAAAAATTGATAGATTCTTTAGTGGATTAAAACCACACATTCGAATGGTTCTTTCAATTCAAGACTTTGGGAGTTATGAAGACATTTTTCAATGTGCTCTCAAAGTGGAGATGGAGTTTGGAGAATGGTCCTATGGCTATGGTGACAAGAAATGATAAATGGAGTTTCAAGTTAGTGGATCTGATGACAAAGGTGGGAGGAAAACTCAACAACCCACATACCAAATATGTGGGAAGTCTCACCATGGGAACTACCTTAAAGGGATGAGGAAATGCTTCAAGTGTGGGAAATAAGTACACCATGCTCAAGAGTGTCGAAAATACATGAAAATGATGGAGAATGTAGCCAAAGAAAGGATAGAACCACCCATGGTTTAATGCTACAACTTTAGGGAGCTAGGAAACTATGCAAGCTAGTGTACTAAACCTCAAGTTATTAAGGGTAATCAGTGTCAATAGCCACCAAATCCAAAGGAAAAAGGGTAGGATTATGCCATCACTACTGCAGAAGTGGAGAAAGATAATGAAGTCGTATAAGGTACACTTCCTATTCACTCAATAATGGAAAAAGTCTTATATTATTCTGGTTCAATGCATTCCTTTATATCTTGAAAGTTTGCTAGAACTATAGAAGAGAAGCCTAGAAACCTTCAAGTAGAGATATCTGTAAAAACACCAAGTGGTTCAATCATTGCAACCCAAGGGTTTGAATCTTCTCTTATTGGCATATGTGGTAAGATTCATCCAGCGAATCTCATAATACTTCCCTTGGAAGAATTCGATGCTATAATGGGAATGGATTGGCTCTCATTATATAGAGCACATATCAAATTTCAGGAAAAGGAAATATCTTTTCATATTTTGAACCATCCCATGCTCCTCTACAAATTCAAGGAAGATCATGAATCTCCTTTAAAAAAATCCTTCCATGGTGTGGGTGTTGATTCCCTATGAAGTAGCATACCTAGCCCAAATGGTGGAGTCAAAGGAAGGTGCCAACCTTGCAGAAATTCCCATCATGAGGGAATACAGTGATCTATTTTCTGAAGAGTTACCTGGAATTCCCATTGATCGTGAGGTAGAGTTCTTAATAGAAATCATACCCGAAGCTACTCCTATCTCAAAGTGTCCCTATAAGATGACTCCTATCGAAATGGAGGAGATATAAATCAGCTTCAAGAGAATCTTCACAAATGGTTCATACACCCTAGTGAATCACCTTGGGGTGCGTCAGTGCTCTTTGTGAAGAAGAAGGATGGAACAATGTGGTTGTGTATCGATTATTGGGAACTCAACAAGATCACCATCAAGAACAAGTATCCTCTTCCAAGGATTTATGACTTGTTCGACCAGTTAAGAGGAGCTCAATACTTCTTAAAGGTGGATCTTCGTTCTAGATATCATCAGTTAAAGGTGAAGAAGGAAGATATTCATAAGACTGTCTTCCGTACAAGGTATGGGAACTATGAGTTTCTGGTGATGCCCTTCAGACTTAATAATACCCCTAAAATCTTCATGGATTTGATGAATAGAGTCTTTAGACATTACCTCGACAAATTTATGGTAGTTTTTATTGATGATATTCTCATCTAATCTAAGAGAAAGGAGGAATATAAAGGACATCTAAGACTTGTGTTGGCGACATTGAAAAAGAAGAAGCTGTACAACATGTTTAGCAAGTGTGACTTTTGGATGAAGCAAGTCACTTTCTTGTGACATGTGATCACAAGTGAGGGAATTTATGAGGATCCTTCAAAAACAAAGGTGATTGAGGAATAGACTTGGCCCTATAGTGTTACCGAAATCCATAGTTTTCTTGGATTAGCTGGGTACTATCGACATTTTGTGAGAAACTTATAATTATTTTTAAGATCGCTAACTAAGTTAACATGGAAAGAGGTAAAGTATGCATGGAAGGAAGCATGTGAGGGAATCTTCATGGAGCTAAAGAGAAGGATAATCACTGCAACTATGCTCACACTATAGAAAAGTGGATAAATTTTGGTGACATACAGTGATACTTCAAATAATGGATTGGGTTGCATACACATGCAAAATGATAATGTGATAGCCTACGCCTCACGGAAGTTGAAGATACGTGAGCAGAACTAAGGAAGAACAAAGGGATGATGTGCAGATACAAAATTGGGAGAATGCAGTAAAGGATGGTAAGCTGCACGAGTTCCATATCGATGATGATGGTGTGATTTGGTTTGGAATATGGATTTTTGTGCCTTCATCACTCGGGATAAAAAATAGCTATTGGACAATGAACATAGCTCAGCATTCTCTATCCATCCTAGTATCACCAAGATGTATCGTGATCTCTGAGAACACTTCTGGTGGGATAACATGAAGAAGTAGATATCGGAATATATCTCAAGGTGCTTAGCATGTCAGTAAGTTAATGCAGACCAAAAAATTTGCAAAGGGTTGATACATCCATTTCATATACCCATGTGGAAATGGGAGAATGTTACTATGGACTTTGTCACAGGTCTCCCGAAGATGTCGATGGGAAATAATGCAATATGGGTTGTGGTTGATAACCTCACCAAGACTACCCATTTTATCGCTATCCAAGAAGATCTATCGCTTGAACAACTTGCAAATATATATGTGAAGGAAGGGGTGAGACTGCATGGAGTTCCACTCTCAATTGTCTTTGACCGTGATCCAAGGTTCACACACAAATTCTGGAGGAGCCTTCAACATGATTTGAGTGTTGAATAAAATTTCAGCATGGCCTATCACCCCCAAATAGATGTCCAATCTAAAAGGACTATTTAGATTCTTGAAGATATGATAACATCATGCTCTCTAGAATTCAAAGGTGGATGGGATTAGCATCTACCATTGTTTGAGTTCTCATACAACAACACCTTCCACTCGAGTATTCAGATGACTCCATATGAAGCTCTGTATGGAAGGTGATGTAGAACTCCAACCTGTTGGGATGAAGTTGGAGAAAGAAAGCTACTTGTACCCAATCTTGTGAAAGAGATGACAAAGAAGGTTCAAGTCATCCAGAAACACATCAAAGCTCCTCAGATTCGGCAAAAGAGCTATGCTGACAACCGTCGAAGAGACTTGGAGTTTGACGTTGGGGATAAAGTCATCCTTTGAATATCACCATGGAAGAGAGTCATGATATTTGGGAAGAAAGGGATGCTAAGACCAAGGTACATTGGCCCCTTTGAAATCCTTGACCGTATAGGAGTCGTGGCCTATCGGCTTGCACATCCACCGAATAAGGATCAGGTTCATGATGTTTTTCATGTATCACTCATGAGGAAGTCCATACCGGATCCCTCACATGTACTAAACTCACAGGTGGTATAGCTGGTAGATGATCTCTCTTATGAGGAGCAACCAATATAGATTCTGGACCAGAGAGATAAGGTTCTACACAACAAGAAAACCCACCTTTTCAAAGTGTTGTAAAGGAACTATAAGTTTGAAGAAGCTACTTGGGAACCAAAGGAGGGGAGGAAGGAGAAGTACCCTCACCTGTTTGTGTAAAGTGAAATTTCAGGGGTGAAATTTAATAAGGAGGGAAGAATGTAATGACCCAAAGTTTTTTAATGTAAACTCCCTTCTTATAAATATGTCATAAAATCACATGAAAACACAACATAAGGAACTAATAAGTGATAAGTTACCTTTAAACATAATTTTGTCACTTCTGTGTTTGAAATTTCAAAAATCCGACATACACGGTTGTGTTCAAGATGATTTTTTGGGTCCAATAAGAAAAACATGATTTTTGGTGAATAGTAACCCACACTTATGAATAGTAACATACCCTTATGAATAGTAGTACGACCCTTATGAATATTAAATCATCCAAAATAAGAGTAACCTTACCCATGACTAATTAAATAAAATTTAGGCATCTTAGAAACTGACAACTTGACCACAGTAAACGTTTTGGTATTTTTGTAAGCCATAAACAATTAATTATAATTAAAAAATTAATTTAAAAGAAAATTTATTTTCTTCAAAAGTTTTCATGAATTGAAAAATCTTTGTATTCTTTATTTAAGATAATTTTATAAGACCTCAAGTAATTTTTGAAAGCATTATAAAATCAGTTTTAATTTTAAAAACAATTTTTTCAAGTAAATTATGATCTTAATTGAATATTAAATTAATCATATTTAGAAAATTATTTTTGAAAAATGGAATTAATTTTTGGATTCTACACATCTAGAAATGGTTGGGGTGAAATTTTGGGATTTTTCTAAAATAATTGATTTTTTTGATGAATAGTGAAATACCATAATTTACAAAATAAGCTAAATAAGTTAATTATAGAGTTATGTATGATGTTCTGCTGATGTAATCCCACTTGGTTCGGGATTACATTATAAAATTACTATTATTGGTCATTGAAGACTCGCTATTCCTTATCTTGTGGATAAATAATAAATTAATGAATTTTATATTAAGAAAACCCCTCTCCCCTCCACTATAAATACCACCCTTCACACCCTCATTTCCTCACATATCTCAAGCTTAAAGACATGTCTAAAATATACCCAAGAATATTATCTAGCCCCTCCCCCACATCCAAAAGCTTCTGGTCTCATCAAAAGACCAATCATGGGCCACTTAAGGAAGATCTCAAGAGGAGGATTCAAGAGGTAATTTCCCTTCTTCTTTCCTTTAATTTCCTTTCAATTTCAAGTTATTTTCTTATTCTCTCCCCACCTATATTCATCCACATGGTATGGTAACTCCATTATCCTACATATAATAGGATGTTATGATACTAATTGGATATTATAGCATCCAACACCCTTTCCCTTTTCCTTTTATTTTATAAAAGAAAACGTTATTCGCGAGGTGTTAATCTATAACCTTCAAGAACGAAATGTTTTCTTTTTCATTTATACCTTCATATCTTCTCATGAAACAATTTTTATGGTTGAACCAGAATATTTTATATGTATGAAGTCCTATTTAATGTTCTGGAACTAACTTATGTACATATTGATGAATGATTAAACAAAACAAGATCGGTGTGGTCGAAAAATCGTCCAAATTAACTGAAACGACCATTATTTAATTCTTATCTAATGATTCATCCAGATGTAATACAATGTAATTCATTATAATATCATTTTAAATTCTGTTATATAATTAATAAAATGTAATATATGTTCTGTATGTTTATCCATGTTCTACAGAATCTTCAATTCATGAATACATGTGAAACGCTCAAGAAAACCATAAAAACGAACATTCTCGAACAATGTTTTCAAACTCTATAACTCATCCAAAGGCACATAAAATAACTTAATGAAACCATAATGAAAAATATTCATGTATCCAAGGTTCTTTAATTTTAAATTAATGAATATAATGTGGTTATATAGGACATTAAAGTGATGGAAGCATTCAGATATAAGGTAAGGGAAAATTCTCGAACCCAACATTCATCCTTCGGGTTCTCACTGTTTCACTCCTTTTGACATGGTTACTCCTTAGAAATATTTTTTTCATCAATTTTTTCCTTTTCTAGGATATACATGTTTTTCACTGGAATTTATTTCAAACCAAATGTTTTCCAAAATAACTCTTCTTTTAAGAACACACCTTTTACTTCTCATTCAAGGTTGACGGTTCTTGTAACTTGTAAGTTATTCCATATTTTTTTGGAATCCAATGTTTATGAATGTGTTCTTATGATATGAAACCCATTCCTTTTCATGGGTTAGTTATGTTCATTTTTTATATATGTTCATTGGTGCTTGCATGATAATGATAATTTTATGATGTGACCGGTGCACCCAAAATTATATAGCGCAATATGAATGTTTGATTGTGACGGGTGCACCTAGAATTATACAGAGTTCCAATTCATTGGGTAAAGTGATGAATCTCATGAGTAAATTTGAAATTATGTGTACAAGATACTAGATTTTTTCACAAGTATGTGTGGTAGTTAACCACTAAGACATGATGTTTCATTTTTATGCATTGCCACATTTCAAGTCTTCTATTTATGCTTCCTATCATATTCATGATACTTACCAATGTTATGATTATGCTCACCCCATGCTATATTTTTCTTATATATCCTCTTAATGTGCTTTTATCTCACTCCTTTTGATGTATATCCTCAGGTGGCTACATTTACTAAGGAGAGGTCAAGTTCCAATAAGAAGCTAGAGAAGATGAAATAAAAAAACTTTATGCTTGATGTTATAATTGTTATGTATGGTCCTAGTTTGACCAAGAAACTAAATTTTTGGATCCTCTATGTGTAATACTATTATATTTTTTATCTTTAAAATGATGTAATAGTAATTTAAGAAAATTTTGGGTCGCTATACCCATCCCCTATCTGACCTGATGTCCATGAGGTAGAGAAGAGAAAGAGTAAAACTTATTACCAGAAAGGCTATGAGATTACTCCATGAGGGATTCCCTAAAATAAGTTCCCACAACAAGGGTGGAGGATCTAATACCATGTTGAATGGAAAATCATGTTTAATCCTTAACCTCCATCCTGGGAACTAGAGGATTTGATTATTAGAGAATAAAATGGTAGGAACTGATCCTAACCCTAGTATCTGGGAACAAGACCTCCCTAAAACTATCCTCAGGGTTAGGGTCCTTGTGACCCTAGTAATACAAATCCAAAAAAACCCTGAGGATCCTAACCATGTTGTAGGAAAACTGTGAGGAAATTATGACTGTAGGAATACCAATCCCAAAGCGATACACGCTGGTGCACCCCTCTTCATGGTATTGTTAATATGGAGGCCTTGAGGGAGTTTCATCTTGGTCCCTTTTAGAAAAGGGAACCGGATAAGGAGATTCCCTCCCATTGGTGTTTTATAAGAGGGCTTGATTATAAGTTCATGCAGGGTATAGTATAGAGATATCCTGAGGATTCTCACATAGGTAGGCTAGAGAGAACCAAGGTTTTCATATAGGTAGGCCTGGGTGAGGTGATGGTGCCTTGGGAAATGGACCACCTGAGAAACTACACTTGAGAAAGACCTTGCTCAAGCCTTCAAGGGTCTTCACAAGTGTTCCCAATAGTGGCTTGTTTAAGTCCCTGATTCAGGATAGTGACCTCGTGCAAGTGTTCATCAACCATGAGGGGGGGGGGGGGTGGAGTTCCTCACATGTGTATTGTTTATTTTAACCCATATGAGGAAATTACTTTTATTATCCCCCCTTTAATTCCCTCTTATTCAGGTTTTATAGGAGTACCTATTAGATTTATGAGGGATTGGGTTAAGGACTAGAGTGATCAGAGCATTAGGAGGCCTTTGGGAATTTATGTCCATGAAAATAAAGATACCAAGGTCCTATTTATAGGAAAATATGGGACTCTGAGTGTAGGAGTTATTCCACTTAATTATTCCATACTAGGGTGACTCTTAGGTCCATCACACTGGCTGATGCCCTAACTGGTCAAGTAGGATGGTGCGTAGGTACCCTATGCATCGATGCTACTTGGGGGTACCTAGGTGCACCACCTTTAGTGGGGTTTTCAATGATTGAATTAATTCATTTATCTTCATATACTCCTTTAAGATATTTCACTTTGACATATTTTCATCCACATGAAAAGACAAAGTGTGAACATAATACTCCCCCCTCTGGATTGGATATAATCGAAAGTAGAGGGTCTAATCATGAGGTAAACTGATGAAATGTGTAGATGGATCACAAAGGTCATTCAACAAATGAAGAGTTATATTGGCAGTTTTTTATAAATTATGAGGAAGAGACTACATATTTTGCATGATCCTCTAGTTTTATTTTTCTCTATAAATGAAAAGAATTTTTATTCAAATCATCTATGTCTTCATTCCTATTATATTTATATGGTTATAATATGACATTGAATCTAATTTTTATATCAAGACATTTTTTCATTTTCTAGTCATAACCAAGGTAAGGGGATGGGTAAATGCACTAATTGTTTCCTAATCCATGGGGCCTAAAGAGCATAGCTTGATGATTTATAGGGTTGCATGGACATCCATACAAACTTTTTTATTTTGTGTTATCACCCTAATTTTACCTAAGTCCAATATGCAGGAGAACTAGTGAGTGATATTTGGATTTTTCTTAGACCACCCTTTTCATGTTTCCTTCATAAAACGTTTTGTGCCTTTTTATTTTCATTGCTCAATTTTTTTCCTAAACCATGTGGAGTGCTGGTCTAGTGAGTTGAGGCTTGACTTTTTTCAAGAATTAACTTTGTTGGCTTTTAGTCTGGTGAGTACAATGTCTCCTTTTCTAGGCAGTTTAATGCTATGCAATCTAGACTAGTAAAAATAGGTTTTTATGTCGAACAACTTTGATTGTGTTTTTTTGGAATGATGACCCAAATGAGGATTATGGGATGAGAATGCTACAAAACTCACCTAATGGGGAATATTTAGCCATGATTGTTTGATTTCTAAATCTAAAAAACTATTTTATAATATATGAGGTTTATTCTGTGGATGAATTTACCACAGGTTGAAAAACTCATTTTGTGAGATGTTTTATAAAAATCCAACTGGGTCATGTTACGGAATAGTTAATAGTTTCATACTTTGGCTGAAAGACCTATTTTATGGAATATTTTATGCAAATACAACTGATTCGTATTACTACATAGTTATAAAAATAAGTTATCAAGAAGTTTTACATTCTATTATTGATGAACATTGAAAATTTATAGGTATTTTGATTTCTCAAGACCACGATGAGTGGTTTTGCCAAAGGGAGGTGTTTGAGAATGAGGAGAACATCTATATTGGAATTATCTATGAATGGGAAAATACTCCTACATGAACATGGTTTGAGTGAAGAAGGATATATCTTGTTTGGTTGTCGATTCTAAGAAGGAAGGCCCCTTACTGAAAAGGGTTAATTTATCTTAAAGATTAATGTCATGTGACCTGGATATTAACCATATAGTTTAACATCTTACGACAAGGACATTGTTCTATTCAGTTTAAATTTGTACTATAAGGACGTTAAGGATGCTACAATTCAAGGTCTTTATCTTCGACTGAAAAGTTTATGATTCTCCCATTCTAGTTAATATTTCCAAAAATGTGGTACCATATTCAGGTGTGTGGAAGGGAATATTGTAAGATGAGATTTGGGGATCTTCATATCTGAAAAGTGATATATTTAAAATTAGGTCTTACTTTAATAGAGGAGGTCTCTCCTGAGGATAATGTTATCACTGATTGAAAAAACCCATTGTGGGATGTTTTATCCAAATCCTGCTGGGGCATGTTACACCATAATCAATAGGGGAATCCTTTGAATGGAAAACCTATTTTGGGATATTGTATGAAAAGAAACTAGGGAATATTACAAAAATAGTCAGTAAAAGAAGTTATCAAGAATTATAATATATTATTGCTAAAAGGCGATGGAATTTTATGGATATTTGGATTCCTATGGGCACACAGTTTGTTTTCTATAAGGAAAGTATTTGAATATGGGGGTATCATTTTATTTTATAATGACTCGAGAATTAGAGGAGAAGATTCCATGTGCTGGTCTGAACCAGGCATAGGAAATATGGTGCATTCTGTTTTAGCTCATATGCTTAGGAGCATAGAATTATGGAAATGATGGGTGATATGTGTCCTACTAGACCAATATCGTTCTTGTATACTTTAGACTTGAGGGAGAAATTTTTAAACCATGATCTTGGGGGTTTTCTGATCGGGAGAAATGATATGAGACAAGTGTGTAAGGGATGACCAAAAACTGAATTTTAATCACGAGTTCTAACATAATTTCATCAAATATTACAAGGATAGAAGATGATTTTTCTAAGGATGAAGTTACTGCTGATTGAAAAACCTATTTTATGGGTGGTTTTATATTGATCCAACTGAGACATATTACAACATAGTCAATAGTGGCATCCTTTGGCTAGAAAAAACTATTTTTTTGGGTTTTTATGTAAATAATCTATGAAATGTTACAATATAGTCAGGTAAACAAGTCTTCAGTTATCATACATTTTATCACTGAAAGTTGGAGAAAAATTTTGGAGATCTGAAAGTGTCCAAAATTAGGAGTATGACATGTGGAAATGCTATTTTTTGAGAAAAAACAAAAATTTTGGATCGATATCGGCCATGAAATATAGAGTCCCTTTTATAGATCTAACTCATATGTTGATGGGGTACACATCTATTTCCTTAGAAGACTCCCAAATGAGGGGACCCAAATTAAGATCTCCTACATATTTCATTTTCTGTATACAAGAGAGGGGTTACTCTTATTTTACCTTGTGATTGGGACTAGGAAATGAGGCCTATGGGTCACTAAGTATCTCATTGGAATGAGAATCAAGACATACATAGTTCTTAAGGTACCATTTAATTTAAAGTCATACGGTCATGACATTAGCCATATAGTTTAACGTCATGTGGTAGGGAAAAAGGTATCTTGATGTGATGAGTGAGGGAATACTATGAATGGGCAAGGGAATTGGACCTTAGTGTCACTACGTATCTTTTCAAAGAAATAATCAACCCACATGTAGCTCTAAAATAATAGTTCCCCACACTGATTGAATTCATGCATGGGGAAAAGAGTTTATTTAATATGGGTTTATGAATAGGGTGAGAACTCATATTGGGTCCTATCATGTATATATAAATCATACATGGGAAAGTAGGGACATTTCATGTATTATGTTGCGGCTGGCCCCAATACTAGAGATCTGAGAATCACTATATATCTTAGTGAAATAAGAATCAATCCACACAATTTCTCAGAGAAATTGTGCAGTTTTATTATCATGTGATAAGGACATCTGGTGTTCCTTTTAAGGTCTTGTAGTCCGGACCATGGTAACCCCATTGTGAATTCGTATTCCTTAATTTGGTAGGGAATATTTTTACCACACATCCTATGACCACATGATTTATGCTTAGTGTGTGAAACAAGAAGTGGAAAAATTTCTTCCATGGCACAAAGGCAACACAAGTGAAGGATATGAGCATTTAGATTCTATAGTTGTTGTGCCTAGAGATATGATGCACAAATCACTATGTATCTAATCAAGATGTGAATCATTCCATACATAGTTCTAGAAATCCCATGCAGTTTAATGTCATGTGGTAAGGATGAGGATAAATCAACGTGAAATAATGAAAATGTTGTGGCTAGGCCTGAGGATGGAAACCTGGGCATCACTATGTATCTCATGGGAACAAGAATCAAGACACACATAGTTCTTGTAAGGTTTCCCATGTAGGTTTGACTCATACATAGGGAATAGAATATTTTTTTACTATGGATGGACCCGTGATTGGATATATGAGCGTCAATATGTAGCTTATAGGAATGAGAATCAAACCACATGTAGTTCCTGAAAAGGATACTTGTGCCAGTCTGAATCATACACAATGGAATGGGTATATATAAATATATATTATTGTGTCTGGACCTAGTATTGGAGATCTGGGTGTCACTACATCTCTCATTGGAATTAAAATCAAGCCACACATAGTTCTTGGATAGATCATACCATTAACCATCCCATAATGAGGATGTTGGCTATGAAATTTATCATCTTACGGTAGGTATGTGATAATTATAGGGATTATAATTGTAAAGGCCCAAATTCCACTATGGAGTGGCAATGATTTTATTGGGGCTTGCGTATGGGAGATACCCATTAGATTATCCTCTTGTCTAGCCAAGAGGGAATCTCGAACCGCTGAGGGGTTAAATGGGGGTGATTGGGCCCTATACCTAAGATGGAGAACCATATTAGGAATCAAGAGGAGAATATAAACTCATTTTATATTGGGGTTTCTTTAATGTTACATGATAAGGACATTAACCATGCAATTTAATGTCATGTGGCAAGGAAAAATGATTGCTTGCAGTTTTAGGTCATAGGACTAGGACCATATGCCGTTAAATTTATCCTCATGTGAAAAGGTTTATGTTTCCATGAAATTTAACAGAATGTGGAACATATGTGATGTAATTCATTTTAGGTCCATTTGATAAAGACCAACTACACATTTTAATTCCTTCTATCTTGGACATTTTCATGTGATTATATAAATTATTTTCTTAGGAATTTTCATTAGTCAACACCATAACGATCTCTACATCCATTGAGATAAAGGAATAAACACTATTAGAATGGAACTCATGTATGGAGTAAGGTACTTCCAACATCAGTTAAAGCTTTAGAGGCTTCCTTCCTAGTATCATTAGAGTTTTGGGGACTAATACCAATTCTCCTTGGAGGAATGAACAGAGGTAGACCTTCTTGTTAAAGGCCCTCACTATCCGATTTTGATAGACATCCAAGTGATGCAAGGTATGAAATATTTTCTCATCAATCCACTCCAGTTCATATAGTCATTTATGGGATTGATCATACATGGATAACTAGTCATAGATGGCAACTTGGAGAGATGAAAACTGGACCTCGATGGGCAGGACAACTTATGTTCTGTATACCAGTGAGTTAGGGGTCACCCATGTGGCAGTATGAGTCATATCTCGGTAATACCAAAAGGAATTCAAGATATTTTCAAACCAATAATTTTTATCTTTATCGACTATCTTCTAGAGCTTGTTTTATAGGTTCTTATTTAAGGCCTCTATTTTTCCATTAGCTACTACATGATAGTGGGATGAATGGTTGGATTTGATATTTTTCTCTTGGTATAGCTTTCCCACTTCAGTAGAGAAACAATTGGTGTCATTTTCCCTGAGTATTGTATGATGGACACCAAATTTTTTAATGGTGTTGTATTTTTTGAATCCGACAATTGTTTTGGCCCTAACTTCTATAAGGGGTATCACTTTAGCCTATTTGGAGAAGAAATCGATAACAGTTAAGATGTATTTAAACTTCTTGGTCATAGATAGGGGTTGAGGTATGTCCCCACAACATCCATTCCCCACTTAAAAAATGTCCATGAGTATTTGGATATATGTAGCAACTCTGTTGGTTGATGGATGAAGTTGGAATTTAATTTTTAGGAAGGACATTTCTTGGTGAATTCTATGTAATCAGACATCATAGTGGGCTAGTAGTATCCATGTATTTGGATTTGATCAGAATGAATATATCTTGTCTAGTGTGCACCACAAGATCCTGAATGTACTTCTACCATAATACAATATGTCTCTTCTCCATCAATACATCTAATAATGGCTCCATCAAAACCTCATTTATAAAGTACGTTCTTGTGATTTGGGTCATCATAAACACATGTGGTGGATCTGAAGGTGGTGGATTCTTCATATTTTGGGGCCATCCAAATTTGGTTGTACCCTAAATATATATCCATGAAGGAGAGGGCTTGATAAACACATGTTTCATCAATCAGGAGTACTTTAATTGGAACCAAGATGTCATATTTTAGGGAACACTGGTTGAGATATATGAAGTCAGTGCAAACACTAATTTGAACATTTTTCTTATTTATAGGAATAAGATTGGCTAGCCATTTGGAATACTGTACCTATCGATTAAAGTCATCCTTGATGAGTTTTTTCACTTCAGCCTCAATTTTGGAGGCATGATTCGGGTGTGTACTTAGGGCTGCCTTCTTGTACCCCCGATGCTCTTCTAGAAAATCCAAGTGATGGGTAGCCACTTTGGTGCCAAGTCTTGGAAAATCTCTGTGCATCCAAGAAATCACATCCTAGTGTTTCTTTATGAAGAAAGTATACACTTCCTACTCTTTAGGAATCATGGATACACTAATCTAAGTTGGTCGTGGATCTTCTTATGTACCCATATTTATCTCCTTGATCTCATCAATAGTGGTGGAGATACCTTCCTCAAACAAAATTAGGGAATCCCCAAGGACTTCCTCTTCTTCCTCTTCCTCATGATTTACCTCTTTTGTCTCTACCTGAGAGGTAGGTGGTCAAGAAAGTTCCTTGGAGGGAAGAGGGTAATCGTTGTTTGGACTTCCAAAAGATGAAGCAATCATTTCTAGCTCAATTGATAGAGTGAGGGATTTCATGAGATTCAAAGGGGAAATGAGGCACTGAGAATGAGCCTCCATGTTTTATTCTGTTTTCATGAAAACATATTCCAACCTAGTTTAATGAACTGAGATATTTTGAAGCTCAGGGGATGGGATGAAGACATTTTTGTCCAGGATTTCATTATTGCTTGGAGAGATGAAATCTTCTCTAATGCTTTTGGGCTCAATTTTCACAATCAAAATTATCTATGTTGTTGAATATGAGCTTTCATTTGTACCCACCAATTTGATTTTGTTTATGGGGATCACATACTATACACTAATTTGTTAAAAGGGATTGGATGAAATCATCTCTAGACAATTTCGGGCATTGATCTGAGTGACATTACCAGCCCTGAATTTTATTCCTTCCTTATGGTAGAATCCTGCATCAATGAAAGATGAATCATAGGATTTGAATGTGTCTTTTTTCACTGGGAAATGAACCAATTTTCCTTTAATAAAATATTTTATGCATCGGTAGTATGCTGAGGAAATGACTACATGTTGTTGTTGCCAAAATCTTCCTAGTAGGATGTTGAAAGATGTATCTTTCTGAACAAACATGAATTCAAAGTCAGACATAAGATACCCAAATTGAGTCCAAAGTTTGAATTACCAAGATTATTTTTCTCATTCTTGTCATAAACCTGTAATTTTAGGGTAGAGGGGGAAAATGAGATTCATTTATTCCTATTTGACAGAGTGTTTGGATTGGAATGAGGTTGACTCTTGAGATGTAGTCAATGAAATCTTGTTGGATATCAACATCATTTATCCTGCCAGATATATACAAGGATCTAACATGTCCCCATATGATGGATTCCTCATCATGGTCTGTGAAAGAGATGAATGTGTGGAATTTTGTAGGATCATTATCTACACAATATACCTCAGCACCTGCAACCTCAACTTTAAACCTCTAAGATCTTAATAAGGAATTGATAAGTGCTTCTTGGAGATCTTTGGATGCCCTTAGAGCATCCATTATTGACAAATTTACTGACATCAAGGAATGTTTGTTTAAAACATCATATTTCTAGTCCATAGGTCAGTGTTTACTAGCATGGGGATGTTCTTTCATATGTGCTTTTGGATTTTATATTCCTGATGTAGATAGAATATCCCTTGGAAATGAGAATAATGTGCTTCCTCCCTTAGTGGATTAGGCTTGCTAAGTCTACCTACACATCGTGGTTGATTAGGTGGTGATGTATCCTCTAAATAGTATTTTAGGATAATCATGTTAGGGAAGACCCTATCATGTAGGGGAACACCTACTTGTTCTTTATAAGCTTGTTAGAGAGATCTACCATGAGTTTCATCCATGTATACAGTTCAAGCAAGGGAATGATTAAATTATTGATTCCTAGAATGACCAATTCCTCCCCTATATCCTCGATTTAGACAATCTATTCTCCTAGATTTGCAATCAAGTGTTGTGAATTAGAGTTCATAATCACACTCATCATCTGAGAAGGGGTTCATTAAGTGAATAATTTTAATGGAACTGAGGATCTACTCCTCATCTAATGAAGATTCCATCTAGTGGGAGGACCCTTGTTGTTCCATTTGGTGGTGTAGTGATCATGTTTTTGGGACTGTCGGCATGATGTCCTCTAAGGTCAAAGATGACTTTGGCCTTGACATGTGCCCAACTTCTTGAATTTTATTATTAACCTTCTAGAAATGTCACTTTTTGGAGGAACAGATTCAAAGAAGTGATTTGTTGATGAATTTGGTAGTGTTATAGATGGAGCAGTCACAGGAATATCCAGCTGCTAAAACTATTCTTAGAGGATAGCATGAGTTCAGTTGATCATTTTTCTAACCATCCAGTCATTGCACATCTACTTACCACTTGTGTTAAATTTCTACCATTCATTCTCTTCCTCATGTTTGGTGAAAGAGACATGTTCAACTTGGGTAGGTAAATTTTTTATCTTCACTTTCTTGGAGTCCACCATTTTTTGTAGGAGGTATTTCAAAACAAAACACTCTTGGATGTTATTCCCAAGTAATTGAGGGAAGAGGAAATAATTTTGGGGATCTTTTTCATCCACTTTCTTGGGATTCCTAGGATTTGGTAACTTAATCATGTTGTTTTCCAATTCCAATATAAATTAGCCTTGGACTTGGTCATCTATAATAGAATAGACCTTGTTTTTCATCTCCTAAAACTATTTTCACCTCTTCTCATTTTGATCAATCTAATAAGGTGAGAATTTTTTTCTGATTCTCAGGAGGTGTAGTCATGTGATAAGGTGCATGCTTTGGAGTAGGAGTAGGTATAAAGGCCTTCTTAAGGGTAATAGTGGAAGCCTCTACTTTTTCTATTCTCCTTCAATTAGTTTATATAATTACTTAGGACTTTTCCATAGTATCTTCAATAGAGTCCTATACCTTTTTAGAAATTTAATCAAGGTCCTGAAACCCTCTTGTATATTTCATAGGAATCAATTGAATGCACAAATCGTTACAAAGATTCACTATAAAATTGGCATTAATTCTTCTTGAGCGAGTGGTAGGTTTGCGGAGTATGTCAATACATTCCACCAAAAAAGGAAATATGAAACCCTTTCATTGTCACACTATTTTTAGTTTGTGAGATCGAAGATTGTTTTCTTCTGTAGCATTGATATAAACTGGAAGATAAACTTTTGATGGAGGTCTTTCTACCCTATAATTCACCGAACCTACAAACTCGTGTACTATACATTGTCTTGTCCCTACAATGATTGAAAAAAGTACATAAGTTTCACTACCTCATGTTGTTCAAGGGTCCCCATCATGGGATCACAGTGAGATAAGAACTGCATTACGTACTATTTCAGTTCTCCCGATCCATTATAAATGGGAAATATTAGATTCCCAAAGTTAGTCAAGGGATGGTTCAAATCTACCCATTTGGGGTAAGGCTTCTTTTCCAGTTATATTAGTTCTCTCCATTCCTCTCTAGATTCTAATATATCCATGAGTTACTCAAGACTATTCATAATCCCTCATGTAATGTCTGGTTGGGATTGATCTTGGGTAGGTTTTATAATGGATAGGGCCACAGGTGGCAGTAATGCTGGTATCTATCATGGGAAGCCTACAGTTCAAGCTTGTAAGGATGTGCCTGGCCATATTCTGGTTGTGCACCAAATAGAGTAAATTCCCCATCTCTGGCTACATAATCAAAGTATATTGGTGGTTGATATCCTACATTGATAAGACATTCTAGATCCACTTCAGTTTTTGAAACCAACTCTCTTTTTTTGAGTTACTCCAGCTAGGGGTGTGAGTTTTGGACCTTCTTGAAGAGTATATCTAGCAGGAAGGATACCTTAGAGTAGTTATACATTAATTCTCCTCTACTCTTTCATTTATTACTATTGGTGATCATATATTTCCTCATGTGAAATATACTGAACCTCTTTGAGAGGGAGGTGAGGCAAAATTTAATCCTTACCCTCTTCCTTATTGGATTCATTTTGAAGAGGCAATGATGAATTGTTTAAGGGAATACCCATATTTAGAGAAAGACACTAGTTATAGGTATGCACACCACTTTCAATTGTTTCAGTGTGGACCACATTATGATCTAGAACTTCCCCCTATGACTCCTCTTCCAAATTGGCCTTGTGTTCTTCAAAATTTCCAAGGATGGTATTGGTGAAATTCAATGATGCATAATGCATCGTAGGCATTCTATCAGTATAGTTATGTAGATGTATCTTTCTATACCCCCATGAGGCCTCATCCTCCCCTTTTCTAGGTCTTGAATAATTATTTCATAGATAGTACCCAATGTTAATCTCTATATTGTTCAGTCGTGTGTGTCCCTAATGATGGTTCAAGATCATGAGATGGGATAAACTGAGAAGATCCATTCTGTAGTGCTTCCCCTAACAGAGAGAAGACTATTTTTTAAGGAGGATTTTGTTAAGGTGAAAAATACCCCATCTCTAAGGGATGAGGATATTCCCATTTCACTTTCACAACTCTTCAGTCCTGGTTTGTGGGCCTTGAGGGTTCGCCTAAAAAATCCTCCATCCATGTGGGATGGGGTTTCTCTTGAAATTCCATGGATTCTAATACCATGACTTCTCTTCTGATTATATGGAGCTTTTTTGAACATGGGATGAGTGCATCATTCAACACGCACTTAAATAACATGTTTCTAACGACCATTGTTCTATTCTTGACATTTTCATTAAATGAAAATGAATTTCCCCCAAACAGGGGGCTTTCTTGGTATTCTCGTATGCCTAATGTAAGAGTCTCTCAATAGCCTTCTCTCTTATAGCCTGTCGTCAGTGAGAGTCAGTTGGGGCCTATTACTATTGAGTATATCATCATTCCTAGATAGGGTTTGTTTGTTGAAGTCAACCTAAAGCTATAACATTTCATGATACCACCTTTGGTGGGCTTAGATGACTGGAGAGAATGGGGAAATGTAATACTCCATATTCACCGCATACTTTGATATGAACATCGGATGGGGTATTAGTGGTTAGCTATGGAAACATCATCAATGAGCCAAAAAATGCACATTAAAAGGCCCCTTATTGCCTCTTCATCTTTGGGTGTCATGAATCCATTAGTGATTCCTAGTCAATTTGGCATTATATACCTTTTATTATGTTGACATGAATTTGATACTGATCGTAAAGTAATACCTTTTCTTTCAAGTGATGTATATTTTTCCATATGTTGATTCAGATGTCGTGCACACAATCTTCTAACAATGCCTATGGAATATTGTATTGAGGGGTGGATAAAGGCCAAAACATGATGATTATTTCATCTTTATCAATTTGATTCCTTATATATATATTATTCAATCTTCATCTTTTTATAGAGGCTCCTTTACCTGATCTAACCAGAGTGGATTCTTTCCAGCCTCTTTTTCATAGACAAAACGTTTGGTTGGGACATCCTCTATTGAAGTGAAAGGTAGATGTCCCAAGGTTGGTTCATAAAATGATTGTCTTCATGGAATTTATTCAAGTTGATAAAGTATTTCACCTTCCAATTACAAGGCATCAGACATGTCTAGCCTTGTTTTCACAAGTGCCTCATGATATGAGGGCTTTCTCATCCCCACATTTCATATTATAGAATTCCCTTGAAAACATAAATTACTTCCATAGAGATAACTTTCATAGTGAACACCATCATGGGGAGTTACACCATGGTGGATTATAGTAAGGGGAAGACCTTATTTCTCCTTGATAATGTATCCATGCAGAGGGATTTTGTGACTCTCATTAGGAGATAGGCTCTTGAGGTAGATCATATTGTGGTCATAAAGCAATCCTTCATGGTTAAGTTTTTGGAGAGGACCTTTATAATTAATGATAATACTCCCATAATATAGTAATGGTATAATAGGATATTGAGATTCCATATATAAGTATATGAGGGCCTCAAGTACCCCATCCTTAAGTAGAGTGAGATTGTAGATTGTCTCTTTATTTTCCAGTTTTTTTGTGAGGATTCTTTTTGGATTCCTTATTGATAACTACTGGGGACACTTTATGGTGGAATTGGTCTTCATTGGAAAGGGTTTTTTTCTACCTTGGAGTGGCCATTGGGATAGGATAATTACCTTTAATTGGAATGGGTGTGTGTTCCCAATCTTGTTATCCATATATCATGGGGGAGTTTTCCCCACGACACTCTTAAATGGGAGTAGAGGTCTGTGTTTTCTCCAGGGTGGAATGATGATGATCCATCACATTTTTGAAGATATAATTGTTTATCAGGACCTTTTACACTACTATTTTCACTATAATAATGACCTAACATGTTTTTGGGATGTGGCCATGGATTTTCATCTACCCTTTCACCATCGTCCAGATATAAATTGTGACTCAAGTGACTAGAACAAAGATATATTACCATTATGTATCTATTGAAGGTGTATGTTCTTGCTCCTATCCTCCCTTTTATATCTATGGATATGGACAATAATTTTGTGTGGAGATAGTTGGGTCTATCCCCTATTTATCGCTGGGACATTCTGACTGACTTCTCCATATGCTTCATGATGAAACTATTTCCAGGCCTGAGGAATGAAAGTGGGTGTGTGTTCCTACTTGTGGCTTTCCACCAAACTTGGTTTGTGGGTTTATTTGGATTCTTATAGGTGAGTCTGGTGGAAATTTGGGTGAATATCGGTAGGTGTATGTTCTTACTCAAAGTGTGTCACTAGATATGAATGAAAAAATTCTTTGGATGCTACTAGATGAGGATGTTGGAAGGATGAATTAAGGTGGGTGGGTCTATATTTATGCTCCCAGTTGGCCACCAAATTTGTTTGGTGGGATTATTTGTATGGGATATGGGTGTGTCCCTACTTCATTTTGGTTAGTATCTACCTTCGTTTGTCCGTCTTGCATTCCAGGGTCTGGATGACCTTGGCTGGTCGACTCTAGAAAGAACCCTCATCATGTGGAGGGATCAGTACTGGGTGGAATTGGAGGTGATGATTGATGGAAGGAGTCCCTGGTAAGGAAATATATGTATTCTAGATAAGGTTGTATGCAACCTCTGTATCCACCTCCTTGAGATATGGGAGGGACTGGTTATCACCATTTATGGATAAGCTACCAAAATGATTGAAGATGGTGTTTAACCCCATTTGTGTCAAAACCACCAATCGTCACTGACCAGATGATCGGTGATGATTCACAAGACTGAGGGCCTATCGTCCAACCTCCAGGTTCGATATTGTACCGTTATGATGGAACTCCCAGACCAGTGAGTTTTGGACCCAACATTGAAGATGCTGGGTTGGCGATGACATCCTTTACATGGATGAAGACCCGACCTAAGCAGTAGTTGGGGTATGCATCGATGAGAGTTAGTATGACACCATTGTATGTAAATGAGTTCTGAGAGAGAATTCATATGTATATGAAAAAAATAAAAAAGAAAAACCCATCAAAGAATCTTCATATTTTAATGAACACTTGCATGATTGATTGTCTTACATGACCCTATTTTGTGTTGAGAGTGAAATGGGCTTGGCATATGGGTGACACTATCATCTTACTTAACAATTCATGTTGGGTTCATCATTTTTTGTTTCAACCTCATAGATATTTATTTTTCATCGATGGTCGACTAACATGATCTTAGCCATGTGAAATCATTCACGTCTGATTCACTATTTCTGAATGGTTTCCAATGGGTTTGTTCATGAAATCAAAAACACCAAACATATCTTTATCCATGGGGACCTTCTTTGCAAAGGCATACACTCATTGGAAAATTTTTCCAACTATGCTTAATAACTCTCAATATTCTTGAGGATGGGAGGTTAAAATCATCACACTTTTTTGGGGGCAATTATTTACTACTATGGGTCTCTCTTATAGATTTAAGATATTTTCATGAATCCTTCATTAATTCCCAAGTATGATGCATGTAACCATTGAATTAACAATCAGTTATTAGCATGAATGGAAATTAAAACCATATATATGTATATGAGGTTCTTTATCAATGGAGATATCTGTATGTATCTAAGGATATATATCAATGGTATCCCCTTATGTACTAATTATATATTCTTTGGTCATTATTGCAATGATGATGGTTTTCTAGCTACACAGTGTGGTGCTATGGAGTATGTCATCATCCGGGGAGATGAGAGTTATTTTCATTTTGGGATCGAATCCATATGATGTGATTCTTATGTATCCTCATGGAAGGAATTATAACCCATGTAGTTTATCACTTCTTAATGGGTCACATCATACCTTTTATGGTCATGTGATAAGGATCAAACCATGCTGTTTTTCATCATGTGGTAAGGATGTCTATATGGAAGGTTCCAAGTCACATTTTGGTGATGGACTTATATCAAAAATAATAATAGGGAACCATAAAGGGGTATTAATTTATAGGTTGAATTATGCCTTATTGGGAATGTTCCCCAAATAGAGAGAGAGGTTAATTTGGGATGTTGGGTTTGAACCTCCGAGAATCTTCCTACACATCTCATTTGGATGAGAATTAAAGCTCACATAGTTTGGTGGAGAGGACCAGCGCCGATGGTGGATCTAAAAGGTTTGTCTCTTAGGTGAGTATGAACCTTTGATAGTATTAAGATGGGTCATACTGTTGAAGAGGATACCTTAATGAATGGGGGTTATGATTGGGTCTTACTCATTAGTATGATTCGCATGGATTACCTTGACTTGGGGCATAATTTTATGGAGGATTCCCCATAATTATCTTGGTTTGAGGATTAATCCTAAAGAGGATCCCCATAGATTAGCATGGATTGTGGTTTACTCCTAAGGAGGATGTATATGATGATGAATGGTTGGGGCTTATACCACGTAGGAGGCCCTGATTTAGTTTGGGATTACCCATAGAATGGTGCCCATAAATATTAGGATCATGTGGATGTCATGACCACCATCAACCTCTATGCCCCACGTGAGGAATGATTGGTATGAGAAACAAGAGGAAATGGACGATACGAGAAACCATACAACCTACTTTTTCCAGAGGTTAGAAACATGAACTTGAGGACCCATGCCTATGGAGGCACACAGAAGGAAGGAGAGAAGAAGATTCAAATGATGTCACCCCAACAGAAGAATGTATTCGACTGGTCAATGATGTAATCATGGATATAATTTCTCTCCACATGTGTTAGGATGATCCATTGTTGAATGTGATGGACAAGGAGGAAGTAAAAGATCCAAAAAACCACACACTTCAGCTCAGTTTATGGAAGGGGTCAAGGGTAGATGAGAGAAGAGTGTAATCTGGTGCCCATCTCATCTCTGACCCGACGTCCAAGAGGTAGAGAGGAGGAGTGAAACCTCCCACATGAAAGGATTGGGGCTTAATCTAGGAGGAATGACCTGAAATTGGTTCCATATGAATGGAATAGGACCTGTCACCATGTTTAAAGGAAAATAATGTGTAATCATTACCATCCATACTGGGAAACGAAGGCTTCAGGTCTTAGAGATGAAAAGGGTAGGATGTAACACCCCGAGATTTTATGAAAAATATTCTTTTTAATTTCATTAATATCTTATGTTGTATGCTACACAAAAAGTAGCTTGCACAACATGCATCCTTGACTTGGCTGGCATTACACACAATCGCGACCTTCCGTGATAGAGTGTGTTGTACGCAATACCGAGTTTCGCTAAACAACGATATGTTGTATAAACTAGCCGTTATGAATTGTAATACTCACTTCTTTAAATTTTATAAATTTTATATTTCAAAATGGACTTCATTTTTGGATTTAGAATATCGAAATTAGCCTAGGGTGAATTTTTGGTATTTTTCTGAAAACTTTCAATTTTTGATGAATAGTGAAAACACTGGGTTACTATTCAAAAACTGACTTTTTATTTAAATAATTATTTATTTTATTTAAATTTATTTGAGGTCAAAATTGATACATAATACCTATATAAGTTCAATTTAAGTCATTGGAGTCATTTTATAATAATTTTAGATATATAAAAATTTTATTGAACTTTTCAACGTCTTTTACCCACCTCCTAGGAGAATTTTCAAATTCACATAAAACATAATTTTACCGCTTTTGTGAATGGAATTTCAAAAATCCGAGAGACATGGTTGATGTCAATAATTATAATGTGGTTCAATGAGATGAAAATAATTTTTGGTGAATAGTAACTTTTTACTTTTATTTACCACGGTTAAAAGTAAATAGGGTAATTAAGGGTAAAAATGATATTATTATTACCCTAACACATGTCCTAATTCTATTGGATAAGTTTAATTAGACCCAAAACAACCTTAGGAATAATATATGACCATTTAGGCCAACTTGGATTAGATTAGGACATTTAATATTAATTTATTTAAAGAAGGGTTAAAATAGTTGAAATCAAAGTTTAATAACTAAATAATTTTTAATATAGGGTTATACATAAGATAAATTCAACTATAAATATTAATTAGAAATATAAAACTATTTCATACATAATGGTATTTTATTTTTAATTTTTAGACTTTAAATAATTTAATTTATTTGTGACACAATGATGATGCAGTAATTATCTTATTAATGATATATTGACATAATTGATGTTATAAATACCCAAATAAGTGTAATTTGAGACTTTTTATGAATTAAACTAATTTTCTAGGTTAATATGACATGTTAGTATTGATTTAGTTAAATTTTTTCGAACTAATAATTCTGTCATGATTTTCACAAAAATCATTTACCAAATAGTGTTAAAATTGACATAAAATAGTTTTTAAAACAAATATTATATTATTAATTGTTATTTTATTCCTAAAAATATAAGGTTCAGCCAAATGACTTATATAAGATTATATATATTAATCATAAACAACTTGGTTCGTTTGGCCTGTTATAGTATGTTTATTAACCTTATAGTGTAAGAAAACAAGAAGACAAGGTAAAAGACAAATTATTTAACTTAAAGTTAAATCTAAATGATAAGGTTAAAATAGAAACCTAAAATTGTCTAAATTCTTTTCGATGATATTATTTCGACCCATCCCCACCTTAGCTTCTAAATAACTCAATTTTGAGCTATTAAAAACCGAATATGACTTTATAATAAAATAATATTTTTGGTTATTCCAAAGGTGCCCCTCTCCTCCCTTATAAAAGGGCACCTCCTCCCTTTCTTCCTCACACCACTTTGAGTCTTGAAGCTTGTCCAACCCCTTATAATTTCTCCTCTCCACTTGTATAGAAACATCCTAGAGGTTCTGGTCTTCTTCAAAGACAAATCTTAGTGCCCTAAGAGGTGGATTCAAAAAGGTGCTTCAAAGAAGAGGTAATGTCTGTTACCGATTCTTTCAACTTTATTTCTTCTTCCACTTATTCTTATTTAGTTGTTTAATTATGAAGTAATAACATTAGTATCACTCATATATTGATATGTTATTATAAGTATGAAACAACCCTATTTCCCCATCTATCAATCCTATGGAAAACGAAATCACCACGCGTGCGTACGTACGGAATACCGTCTCCACGCCGTGGTGTAATCAGTTTTTCCACCACCACTTTACATGGATGGGTATAATGGTGTAAATAAATAACTATATATGGTTATTGTAATGTGATATTTATTTTTTAATATTATACATACACTTAAATACAATTCCACGATCATGGGAATGATATCATCGCTCGTGCGTACGTACAGACAACCGTCTCCACGAACGCGATGAGATTCATTTTCCATGATTAACAGTTCAAGAATCATTATAAAGTATATATAATGAATAATAATGAAATATATGACATAATTAAGCTACTGGATTTATGTATATATATATATATATATTTCATCTACTTACTTCCATTCAAGTCAAAAAAGAAAAGAAAACAGTGTTCATGTGTACGTACGGCCTATCGTCTCCCTGAACGGTGTGTTTCATTTCATTTATCTATCTATTATGTATATATATACTGAATATATATGATATATAAATCATGTTTTAAATTCTGGAAGTAAGTAAATCATTATATAAGTAATAATAATATCAAGAACAACAAGTCCAAACACGTACGATAACAGAAACAATTTTACCCAAAACACTACTTTAACATGGAATTGACAAATGAACGGGTAATATAAATGCCTAAGTGAACCATATATGATCTAAAACAATGAATATGATTCTGTAATAAGTCAATGACATTATTTAAATCATTATACAGGAGGTTCAGATATATACGAAGCATATTAGACATAAGGTAAGGGATAACTTTTCCAATCTCGTTCTTATCCGAGATTGTTTATTCGTAAGTATTTACTGGGGTTATTGTTCTCATCCATGTCCATGTTTCCTAAAAATGGTTTAATGTATGTTTAAATTCATTTTTACCCATTTTTGACTTTTACTACATGGTATGTATGGAATCTTTCTTTTACGAGGTACTTTTTGACTTTTCCGACAAAATTACGAGAAGAATGTTTTTTTAACTTATACGGCATGAATGGATTTTCACGGTTTCATAATGCCTTATTTTCAAGAAGCTTACTCTACATAATGTCATGATTATTTTCAACAAAATCATTTTCTTTTAAAATTTCATGGCGTTTTGTGAAAAGAAAATGATTTTGAAGAAGAAAGGATATTTTCCTCAAGAATTCATTTCAAGTGTTTTATCAAAACCATTTTTCCATCTAAGATGAAATTATTTCATATGTGTATGATTCAAGGATAATGTCTCTATGATTTACATGGTTTCAATTTTATTATTATGAAATTATATCCATTACTTTTATATGGATTATGTGATGATGGGATGATGTTTATGAAACCCATTTTTATTCTTTGGGTTACGATGAATGATTTATGTTTATATTGTGGCACAAGTAAGAATGATTTCATTATGAGATGGGTGGGACCTATATCTCCCTCCAATGCATTGGGTAAAGATTTATATCTCATGAGATAGACATGGCTGGAACGGTAAGTTAATCTGGTTCAGTGTTACAGGACTGAAACGAGGAGTGAACTCGATTCAGAAGGGGACTTTGTCCACTAAGATGGTCTTGGAAGAAATGCCTTGGCTACTATGGAAATCATAACATGTGATGAATGGTTTCCAAAATTACATGTTTTATTCCCATTATATTTTATCATGATTGATGTTCCATTATGATACATGCCTTATGTACTTCCACGATTTATGTCTTTGCACAAGATTTTGATGTTTAAACATTATGTTCATATTTTTAAGTTCAAGGGTATATGGTTTGTTTTATTTTATCCATGCTTACCCTTACTGAGCATTTGTGCTCCCCCTTTTTTATATTTTCTTTTCCCCAGGATTTCAAGAAAGGTTTTTAGTAAGAAAAAAAAAGAAGAAGATCTTTATGGGAGTTGTTGAAGATCTTTCACCATGAGTAGAAGATTATGTTCCAAGTTTCCAAAGGCACTAAACTATTACGGTCCTTTGGTGTCTGTTTTTGTTATGTATTAAGTATTCCGCAAAAGTAATGTAATGTCCATGTATGTCAAAGATTCTGGTCTCTACAGTTGGTATCAGAGGAAAGGTTTAGTCAACCTTTGTAAACTAGTATGCGAAAACGTTAGTGAGATCCCTAGAGATATTTCTAAGGTATGTCTAGGGATGTCCCTAAGGATAATTATACGTATAGGATATAGTCCTAAAACTAAAGTAAAGATCTTAGAATTTAACCAAAGATGTTAGATATTGAGGGTACTCCCCCTTTACTATGTTGTTTTCCCTAGCATGATTTTTGCCTCTCACAGAATTCTTTTTGTGTTTTAGTCAATGGAGGGAACCAGAAGGAATTCGGTTAACATTGAATTCAATGAAAAAATTGGTGACTATGAGAAACAAAATTGAGTAATGCCTAGAGATAAAGATATTGTGATTATGATGAATCAGCTATCGCGATATATGATTTACAAGGTGAAATTTAGTGGTATGCCCAATTCATCAAATAAGAGGAAGATAGACTTTTATTCATGTTCGCATGTTGAGGAGCATAAAGAAAAAAAGATTGATATTTCTAAATAAGGGAAGAAGAACCTTGAGGAATACCTCAAATGGAGGGACATATGTTATCTGTGTGGAGAAAAGGGTCATAGAGTGATAGACTGTTATGAAGTTCAATGTCTTATTTGTGGAGAACTTGGGCATAACCCAACTCAGTGCCCTGACCTAAAAAGTTACTTCTAAATTAAGGAAGGACTTATTCCAGGACAATCATTGAAGGGGATGTATTGAAGTGTTTATGTATTGGTATTCAAGAATAATGTTGTTGAGGTACTTTTATGGTGTATTAGAATATTTTTGTATTTGTCTATTGTGGTTTTCAATAAATTTATGGTACCGGTAACCATGAAAAGTGATTCAAATAGTTTGGAAAGCAGATTATATGCACATAATGAAGGGATAAGAAGATAATGAGATGTTTGATTGTATTCATGAGCTCATTATTGTTATAAGGACTAAGTGATATCATGGTTTGAGTATACAGAATTTTGGGATTTTGGTATGTGGAAAGAGTTAACTTTTGATAGCACTCATGTTTTCACTAAGGTTCAATGGGTATTCATTTTTCAAGAGAATACATGATTAAGGCATTCGAATGTTTGGAATGTGAACAACAAGACATATATTATGTTATATGGGGATCAATGATGGTATTAACATGCTTGTTATATGAACTCTCTGGTAATCGTTTTCACTATAATATGAGATTGGACAGTAGTATTTTGGATAAGCCTAAAGATTGGAATTGAATATGTTAGACATAATCTAGTATTGTTTAAGGCTAGAACTTTTTCGATATTATTGATGTAAAGTTATAATAATGTAGTTTTAGAAAAAGGACAACCTGCAGGACGGGTGAAAACCCGTCGTGTCAGACAAGGTTGCGGGAATCGAACCCACGACCGAAGTGCGACATGCCTTTATCGCCTACCACTGGCCTACATGAAGTCCCCAGTTAGTATAAATGTGTTTTAATTTATTAAGTGGTATGATATATGAAGTATACGTCCATTTTAGGAACAAAATATGATTAATCTCAATATAGATGGACTTATGTATATTTGATTACTTTTTCTAACCTTTTGTTTGAGACAGATGGAATGACCTATCATTCTATCACATGATCTGCTAAAACTTCGCAAAAGACAAATTCAACTTCATTTCTTAAAGAGATGAAGTGGAAATTGTTCAAGGAATGAACAATGGTGAGATTATACCAATATAAAGTAAGTATTTATTCTAATTCAAATTCTTCAACTTTAGGGAAATAATATTAAAAACCAAAAATGTTGTCTTAGTGCCCTTATATCCGATGAATCAGATGGTACCCTAGATTATCACAAATATATGGCTTTGTGGTTGTTGGGTTTTTCATAGCCATGTTCTCTACCACTCTCCATTAGAACATGACGGTTAGATTTCTCTTCCATATCCATATTTTCACATATGTTCTCCTATGTGTAAATCCAGTGATTAGTTAATTTGGGTAACCGTTACGTTTCATACTTTAGTTTTTAAATCCAAGTTTTGGTATTCCTTTTTACGATGTGGGTTTCTATTAAAGAAACTTTCGAGTAGTAAACCATTTATAACCCTGACGAATTTCGAGGGAGAAATTCATTTTAAGGGGGGTAGAATGTAACACACCGAGATTTTATGAAAAATATTATTCTTAATTTCATTAATATCTTGTGTTGTATGCTACAGAAAAAGGAGCTTGCAAAACATGCATCCCTGACTTGGCTTGCATTAAATGAAATCACGACCTTCCACGATAGCGTGTGTTGTACGCAATACCGAGTTTCGCTAAACAACGATATGTTGTATAGACTAGCCATTATGAATAGTAATACTCACTTTTTGAAACTTTACAAATTTTATCGTTCAAAATGGAATTCATTTTTGGATTCATAATATCGAAATTAGCCTAGGGTTAATTTTTGGTATTTTTCTGAAAACTTTCAATTTTTGATGAATAGTGAAAACACTGGGTTACTATTCAAAAACCGACTTTTTATTTAAATAATTATTTATTTTATTTAAATTTATTTTAGGTCAAAATTGATACATAATACCTATATTAGTTAAATTTAAGTCATTGGAGTCATTTTATAATAATTTTAGATATATAAATATTTTATTGAACTTTTCAACGTCTTTTACCCACCTTCTAGAAGAATTTGCAAATTCAAATAAAACATAATTTTACCGCTTTTGTGAGTGGAATTTCAAAAATCCGAGAGACACGGTTGATGTCAGTAAGTAAAATGTGGTTCAATGAGATGAAAATAATTTTTGGTGAATAGTAACTTTTTACTTTTATTTACCACGGTTAAAAGTAAATAGGGTAATTAAGGGTAAAAATGATATTATTATTACTCTAACACATGTCCTAATTCTATTGGATAAGTTTAATTCGACCAAAAAAAAACTTAGGAATAAAATATGACCATTTAGGCCAACTTGGATTAGATTAGGACATATAATATTAATTTATTTAAAGAAGGGTTAAAATAGTTAAAATCAAAGTTTAATAACTAAATCATTTTTAATATAGGGTTATACACACAATACATTAGACTATAAATATTCATTAGAAATATAAAAATACTTCCTACATAATTTTATTTTATTTGTAATTTTTAGACTTTAAATAATTTAATTTATTTATGACACAATGATGATGTAATAATTATCTTATTAATGAAATATTGACATAATTGATGTTATAAATACCCAAATAAGTGTAATTTGAGACTTTTTATGAATTAAACTAATTTTATAGGTTAATATGACATTTTAGTATTTATTTAGTTAACGTTTTTTGAACAAATAATTCGGTTATGATTTTCACAAAAATCAATTACCAAATAGTGTCAAAATTGACATAAAATAGTTGTTAAAACAAATATTATATTATTAATTGTTATTTTATTCCTAAAAATATAAGGTTCATTTAAATGACTTATATAAGGTTATATATATTAATAATAAACAACTTGGGGTTCGTTTGACTTGTTATAGTAAGTTTATTAACCTTATAGTGTAAGAAAACAAGAAGACACGGTAAAAGAAAAATTATTTAACTTAAAGTTAAATCTAACTGATAAGGTTAAAATAGAAACCTAAACTTGTCTAAATTCTTTTGGATGAGAGTTTTTCGAACAATCCCCACATTTTCTTCGAAATAACTCAATTTGGAGCTATTAAAATCCTAATATGACTTGATAATAAAATAATATTTTTCGTTATTCCAAAGGTGCCCCTCTCCTCCCTTATAAAATGACACCTCCTCCCTCTCTTCCTCACACCACTTTGAGCCTTCAAGCTCGGACAAACCCTGCCAATTTCACTTCTCCGCTTCCATAGAAACATTCTAGAGGTTCTGATCTTCTTCAAAGACCAATATTAGTGCCCTAAGATAAGGATTCAAAAAGGTGCTTCAAAGAAGAGGTAATGTCTGTTACCGATTCTTTCAACTTTATTTCTTATTCCACTTCTTCTTATTTAGTTGTTTCATTATGAAGTAATAAAATAAGTATCACTCATATACTGATATATTATTATAAGTATGAAACAACCCTATTTCACCATCTATCCATCCTATGGAAAACGAAATCACCACGCGTGCGTACGTACGGAATACCGTCTCCACACCGTGGTGTAATCAGTTTTTCCACCGCCACCTTAAATGGATGGGTATAATTGTGTAAGTAAATAACTGTATATGGTTATTTTAAAGTGATATTGATTATGTAATATTATACATACACTTCAATATAATTCCACGATCATGGGAATTATATCATCGCTTTTGCGTACGTACAGACTACCGTCTCCACGAACGCGATGAGATTCATTTTCCATGATTAACAATTCAAGAAGGATTATAAAGTATATATAATGAATAATAATGAAATATATGAAATAATGAAGCTACTGGATTTATGTATACAAATATATATATATATATATATATATATATATATTTCATCTACTTACTTCCATTCAAGTCAAAAAAGAAAGGAAAATAGCATTCATGCGTACGTACGGCCTACCGTCTCCATGAACGATGTGTTTCATTTCAATTATCTATCTATTATGTGTATATATATATATATTGAATATATATGATATATAAATCATGTTTTATATTCTGGAAGTAAGTAAATCATGATATAAGTAATAATAATATCAAGAACAACAAGTCCAAACACGTACGATAAAAGAAACAATTTTACCCAAAACACTACTTTGACATGGAATTGACAAATGAACGGGTAATATAAATACCTAAGTGAACCATATATGATATAAAACAATGAATATGATTCTGTAATAAGTCAATGACATTATTTAAATCATTATACAGGAGGTTCGGATACATACGAAGCATATCAGACATAAGGTAAGGGATAATTTTCCAATCTCATTCTTATCCGAGATTGTTTATTCGTAAGTATTTACTGGGGTTATTGTTCTCATCCATGTCCATGTTTCCTAAAAATGGCTTCATGTATGTTTAAAGTCCTTTTTACCCATTTTTTACTTTTACTACATGGTATTTATGGAATCTTTCTTTGACGAGGTACTTTTTGACTTTTCCGGCAAAAGTATGAGAAGAATGTTTTTTAACTTATATGGCACGAACGGATTTTTACGGTTTCATAACGCCTTATTTTCAAGAAGCTTACTCTACATGATTTCATGATTATTTTCCAAAAAATCCTTTTCTTTTAAAATTTCATGGAATTTTGTGAAAAGAAAATGATTTTGAAGAAGAAAGGATATTTTCCTCAAGAATTCATTTCAAGTGTTTTATCAGAACCATTTTTCCATCTAAGATAACATTATTTCATATGTGTATGTTTCAAGTATAATTATCTATGATTTACATGGTTTCAATTTTATTATTATGAAATGATATCCATTACTTTTATATGGATTATGTGATGATGGGATGATGTTTATGAAACCCATTTTTATTCTTTGGGTTACGATGAATGATTTATCTTTATATTATGGAACAAGTAAGAATGATTTCATTATGAGATGAGTGGGACCTATATCTCCCTCCAATTCATTAGGTAAAGATTTATATCTCATGAGATAGACATGACTGGAATTGTAAGTTAATCTGGTTCAGTGTTACAGGACTGAAACGAGGAGTGAACTCGATTCAGAAAGGGACTCTATCTACTAAGATGGTCCTGGCAGCAATGCCTTGGCTACTATGGAAATCATAACATGTGCTGAATGGTTGCCACAATTACATGTTTTATTCCCATTATATTTTATCATGATCGATGTTCCATTATGATACATGCCTTACGTACTTCCACGATTTATGTGTTTTCTCAAGATTTTGATGTTTAAACATTATGTTCATATTTTAAGTTCAATGGTATATAGTTTGTTTTATTTTCTCCATGCTTACCCTTACTGAGCATTTGAGCTCACCCTTTTGTATGTTTTTCTTTTCCCCAGGATTTCAAGAAAGGTTTTAGGTAAGAAAACAAAAAAAAGAAGATCTTTAGGGGAGTTGTTGAAGATCTTTCACCACGAGTAGAAGATTATGTTCCAAGTTTCCAAAGGCACTAAACTATTATGGTCTTTTGGTGTCTATTTTTGTTATGTATTAAGTATTCTGAAAAATTATTGTAATGTCCATGTACGTCAAGGCTTCGGGTCTCTACATAGGAAATGATCCTAACCCTAGTATTTGGGATTAGGAACTCTCCAACACCGTCCCCAGGGTTGGGGTTCTCATGACTGTGAGAATACAAATCCACATACACACCAAGGATCCTGAATGCATGGTAGGATAATTGGAAGAAAAATCTGACCATATGAATACAAATCCAAAAGGGATACATGATGGTGCACCCATATTCATAGTATTAAAATATTGGTGTCTTTGGTGGACATTTTAGCTTGGTAACTCTCAGAAAAGGGAACCAGAGATGGATAGTCCCTTCCATGGGTTATATTGAAGAGAGCCTGATTAGAAGCTCATGCAGGGTACAGGCTAGGGCGAGCCTAAGGAGGTTCACGTAGGTAGTATAGGGTGAACCAAGTATTCCATGTAGTTAGGCCGGGGTGAGGAGATGGTACCTTGGGTGATATACCACATAGTAAAAACACTTGGGTGAGACATTGATCAATCCTTCAAGGGTCTCCAAAGGTGTTCCTAGAAGTTCCTCATGTAGGTCCCTAATTAAATAAGGGGACCTCACACTAGTGTTCATCAACCATGGGGGTGGGGGGAGTGCCTCATGCTGGTATTGTTTATTTTAAAACATGGAAAGAATTTATTTTCACCATCCCCATTTTATTCCATCTTCTTTAGGTTTTGGAGGAGTACCAATACAGTTTTACATGGATTGAGTGAATGACTAGGGAAGTGTGAGCATTAGGAGGACTTCAGGAATTTCCATTCATAAAAATGAAGATCCTAATGTCTTATTTATAGGAAAACATGGGACTATGGGTGAAGGGTTTATTTTAATTAGGTCTTCCATGAAGGGGCTCTACTTCAGTGTACCGCACTGGCTGATTCCTAAGCCAGTCGCATAGGCTCACATGTAGGTACATTGTGCACCGACGCTTCTCAGGGGTACCTAGAAGAACCACATTTGGTGTTTTTTATAATGCTTGGATTCCTTCATTTCTCTTATTATATTCCTTTATGATATTTAGCTTTGACACATTTTCATCCACATGAAAATATGGGGCGTTAAAAATGATATATATGAGTACGATTTTGGAATAGATTAATAATAAATCTATATTTATTATACAAGATGTTCATAAACTTATAAAGGAAGTCAACTCTGAGGCATGGGTTTACTTCACAATCCATTCATTATTCATGATTATTTATGTTTAATTCCCCACTATGAGAAATATTTTATATTCCTATCTTAAAACAATTTTATTTTTTTTCCTTTCATTTTCATTTCTTTAAATAATCATGATACCAAATAATGTTTTTAAGGAAAATTTCCCATATTTTTATACTCAGATGGGAATATTTCTCTTCCATGTCCATATTTTTCTTAACAAGACTAGAAATATTAGTTTCCCAATATCAAATGATTAATTAAAGATATTTTTACCCATGTTTTACTTTTTAAATTTTTAAAAGGAATATTATCTTCATTTCAAAACAAGGTGCGCTTTTACCTTTTTATAGAATTTTGAAAGGAATTTTTTTTAATTTATACTCCACGAACAGAATTTCCCATTATCATGACTAATCATTGATTTGAATATTTATTTACAAGTTTAAAATTTTATTTTCAGAAAAAATAATTTTCCCTAATATTTTAGAGATTTTTATATCTTCAATAGTGATTTCAATGTGAAAATGTGTATTTTCCTCAAGAAATTGTCAGTGAGATTTTGAAATTATTTTATTCAATGTTCACATAATTTGTAAAATATTATACATTACTGAGGTTATAATACTATGATACCATCCACCATATTTATCTGGATGGTTTATGATAAATTTCACTTGGGAAGGTATTAATATTATGTATACAACTTCTTCTAATACAAATAATTATTTATTTTCAAGGAATATTTATTAAGTTGTGTTATTTATTTATATGATGAATGAATTGTACATATTAAGTGATGGGTGGGGCCCAACATTTCATATCCCCTTGATGCATTGGTAGGACTTATAAGAAAAACTATATTTGTTATTTTTCCTTAACCTTACACATTTACATAAGATGACTTTTCATGAGGCTTCGATGGTATCTTTCAGATGTCTGACATTATGCATTACATCATTATGAAATCAGTTATTAATATCCATGGGACTATTTGAATAGTTATGATATCTATGGATAATTTTCCTAATAATGAGATTTTTATAGGTAATTATTTTATTATCATTTATTATTTCCATATTATTCACGCATTAATAGATTTTTCTATATGCATACCCTTACTAAGAATCTGAGCATACCCCATTCTTTTGTTTCCTTTCCCTATGATTCTAGGTACTTTATTATGATTGATATAAAATGATATTATAGAGTTAATAATGTGTTAACAAATAAAATATTATTTTTTATTTAATATTTTGAAATGTAATGTGAAAATCAAGTATGTATTTAGTTTTCTAGGACCACTAAACCATTCAGTTTTTGGGATGTGATCTCTTGTATCTAGTACCAATGTTATAAAGTAACAACCGAATCAGGTTTACTAGGGATGTGGTCTTTACCATAGGTATTTATCCTATTTTGTATACTGTTGAACTAGGTTATCCCCTACCAACTCAAAGGATCACTAATAAATATCCTTCCTTTTAAAGATTATCTTCCCAAAACAAGTATCATGATCAATACCTATAGGTGACTTTATAATAAATGTTCTTTTAATATGAAAGTCTTAGTAACACTCACTTTCACTTGCCACAGTTAATCATGACCTTATGATATATGAATAAGCTTCATAAGAAAAACCTACTCAACATATTATAGTTGGGAATATTCCATACCTATTGGGATTTATATTCGCATACTTCCAACAACTTTCTAATGTTTCATATAGTCTTTCACCTATGAATCCTCAAGCCCCATCATCATCACCTTAATAAACACCTAAGATAGAGTTTTCCAATTATCTAGTTTCACTCTTGGGGAATTGAAAATGGAATTCCTAGAAGGTAGAAAGATTTTAAGTAAATCAGAATTGACCTGTGTACCCTTTATCCTTTCCTTTTGACCAATGCAATAGTTTTCAATGACATGCACCTTCATAGAGTAGTTTGAGCATAACATGTCCTTATGAATGTTTTCTTAAAGATGACCAATTTATTGAAATGCTATAAAAATTAGCACAACATGATCATATTCAATCTACAGAGAGATATAATCATTAATAGTTTATATGACATCCATTTTAATCTGAATATAATAAATATCAAATTCAATAAAGATCTTATACCAGTATCCAAATCCAGACTCTTTCATTAACTTATCCATTTGTATTGGAATCCAAACTAAAAAAGAAACATCATATAACATTTGATAATTACATAGAATCTAGTTCAAACTCACAATCTTAATCAAAACATGAGCCCTAGTATTCTAAATAGAATATAGATTGAAATCGAAGTCTCATTTTTGAATTCCTAATAATCATGGGTTTTAAGAAATGGAACCAAATACCCAATATCAGTGCTTAAAATCTGTATAAGTGAAGTGAATATGAAAATAACCCATCTTGATAGGTACACATATCAAATAAAAAAAAATAAAATAAAAATAATAATTTTAAAGAAAATAAAATAATAATCAAAACCCTTTATTGAATTATATTATCCCTTATATATTCCCTTCTAAAATTAATGTGGATAAAAATAATAATAGCATAGTGGAATGCTAATTTATAATAAAAAAATATTATATAAATCATATAAAATATTAATATATATGTATAATTAATCATTTTCACATATATTTTTTACAATTGTAAACTAAAATATTTGATTGCAAAAAAAATTAATTTTATAACAATAGTAAACCAAAAATTATAAAACTATATAAATTCATAAAATTTTTATATGGGCCTTGTGATATATACTTCAAAAAAGTGAAGTTTCATGGAAAATTATAGGAAATGCATTTGTTTTATTGAATATATTCACCAAACCATCCACTAACCATAAATCACCCACACTAAATGCATGCCAATTTTTTTTTCTGATAATTTATAAAAATTTCACTATTTTATCAGAAAAATAACATGTTAATAATTTTTATTCACAATTCAAAATGTGGGATTCCAAAATTATTTCTAACATAACAATTTCATACACTAATATTCCCCCTTAATAATTTTTGTTTGAAAACTTTATTTAAATTCAATAAATAATCATTTATCATTTATAAAACATTTTTATATAATAATGATTATTTTATTGTGAAGGAAAACTAAATTAAAAAATAAAATTGTTACAATTTAATTTCCACATGGGTACTTCCCACCATAATGATTTATCATATAACTTATCCACTCAGTAGAATAGAGTCATCATCTAACACACATTTTTTAAGTAATTATCAAATGAGAAAATGTAAAACACCTTCTTTTCTTTCAAAATTCCTTCACATTACCTATAAAAATCCATTATATCATTGTATAGGAAATTAATATTACATCACCCATCACTACACACCTCCACTAGAACTCTTGGGTTTCTAGTAAAGATAAGAGTAAGCTCTAAAGCCTACCACCCATATTCCATGGGTTAGAAACTAGCATAAAGGGTATAAAACACATATAAGGGAGACATTATCCTTATCAACCCTATAAAACTAAAATGGAACTTCCAACAAAATCCACATATAATAAAATAACCAATCCCATAATTTATGAAATTTTATACATAACAAAAGTCCCTAAAATAATATACTGAAAGGAAACTCATATAATAGTGACACTAATACTGATCCAAAACTCCATGGGATAGTAAGGTCCATCCCAGTCACAAAATACCTCTTAGAAAACATTAAAAACAAACACACACACACACACATGTTGGGATTTTGTTTTAATTTTTTTATATTTTATGTTTTGAATATTCCAGACCCTATTAATATTTTATGTTAAATTATAATTTCTGGAAATTATTTTTTACTAGATCACTGTATTTTTATGATATCCTCAATTATAATGATGATAATTGTATAATTCATATTTCAAATAAAGGATATTTTTTCATTTTATTTAACTATAATAAAGTCTTATTTAGTCACTAAGGTGTCTTCAGTTTTGATCTGAACATGATGCATGATTTTGGTTTTACAAATATTTTTAGTTTATAGTTTTTTTAGTTATTATATTATAAATCATGTTATATAGCTCAGATACTCATGATAATTATTTTGTTGGATATCCAATATATTTATTTAAATTTCATTAAACTATTTGAAAGTCTGATATCATTGTTTCAGTGCATTAAAAATATCTAAATTATTTGAAAAAGTTTTAAAATTCTATAATTTCAATAATTCTGTATCTTTAGTTTTTTATTTATAAATCTCATGATATAACTCAAAATTGAACAAATTTTGTTGAGTTTTAAATCTAAGATGTTTTTCTACATTTAATTAAAAATCATGAAAGGATGAAAATTATGTTTAGATAATGAAAAAATTGGCAAATTTTTATAAATATTCCAGTTATTTGTTTCTATAATTTTAGTATATATTTTTCACAAAATTTTGATCATATCTTGAACTATATATATATATATAATTTAATTTTTCATTAATATCTTTTAAAAATATTAATTTTATTTTCATTTAAGTAAAATGTAAAATTAACTGATTTAGTTTTTAGATTGTCAAAAAATCACTAAAACTTGTTTTGACAGCCTACCATGAAACCATCTTTTTTACCTAATGTGGAACCTCTCATGTTTTCATACCTAACGTGGAAATTTTTTCTCAACATACTATGAGATTCTTCTATTTACCTCATAATATTCGTGGAAGTGATGATATGTTATGGAATTTATTGGAAGAATGTTTTTTTAAATAGCTATATGAAACATAGGTTTTAAACCTTCTGCATTAGTTTATAGTGGAGCCTGACCTTTCCTTTTCCATTCACGCTGCATCAAACTAGAAGAGACTCTATAGAACCCTCATGATCCTCTCCAAGATCATCATCTTCTTCCAAGCTCTCACCTTTATGAAATTATTTGAAGCCTATTTTTTAGTGAATCCAAATCGTATCTTACACATGGTATAGTTTCATACTGTCAAATATATTACAGGAACACACACACAGACATATAAATATATATATTTTGTGATTGTATTTGAAAAAAACATTAGGTGCCACACCTCACCCATCACACACCATGAATTTATTTTCATAAAAAACCAAATGTGCATGCATTAGTTTAACATGCCATTGAGAATCATGGTAACTAAAGATACCATGCCTTATTTTTTTATTCTATAGTAGGTAGAGTTTCCACATGATGATATTTTCTACTAATTGTTCATTCATAGTAACTATACATACAACATGATGATATTTCAACTCAACATGCATTCAATATCAGTATAGTGTCCACATGTTATAATTTTTTCATGGTCATTATACTGACCATAAGAGAACCAACCACACATCATAATTTCACATTCAATATACCAACTGTAAGAACACTTATCATGCATGATAATTTCTTTAATTTTTTTTAAATTTGGAATTCTTTTTTTGAAATATTTTTCTTTATTTTTTATACTTTGATTAATTGAAATCTTATTTTAATTGTTTTAAGTGTTTTATTAATTTTTAAAGTTCATATATATTATATAAAATCTATGCGAAGTGTTTTTCAAATATTTTAAGTAGTTTTAAAATATGATTTAGTCCACTCTTGATTGGAACATATTCTGGCTACATATATTTCCAATATTTAATTTTTTATATTTAGAGTTTATTTCTTTATGTAATTATATTATAAATCAATATTTAGTGAAATGGAAATTATTAAAACATATTTTGTGTCATTTAATGTAGTATAATTAATTTTTGAATATTTACATGATATATTAAATTATAATGAATTTGAAATTTGAATTGAATAGTCAAACTTTTTATGACATTAATGGGATTTATTTGAACTATAATTATGGATTTGATTTAAATTATTTAATGGGTAATTCTGGTTGGTTTAAATTAGTCTTTAAGTTTTAAATTTATATGATTTTTTTATGATTATTTTGCAATGATATTTCCTCTTGCCAAGATAATTATGTAGTTTGAATATAAATCTATTTACCTTTTTGGATATTGGATTGTTTGGTTTTATAGATCCTATTTAAAGGCTTCAGGAATCATTCAAAGGATACACACCTCTTAGTTATGAGAAAAAATAATTTTTGATAACCACAGCTTTATGATGAACTTTAAAGTGATTTTCAAACCAATTCCTATGTGATCAATTCATTATACTATTGGATGATCCTCGAGGGCTAGACAAAAATATCTACAACTTCTTCCACCATGTCTACAAAATCAAGCTTATCCAACTCAAGAACCAATACCTATGTTTTATTCTTATTTTATATATTTCGTTTTGGTTTTTTGAGTCTATAAAACTTATTCACATATCACATGTCGTCTGAGTTTTTTTATTTTTTATTTAAAATAATTATTCTTCAATTTTTTTATGTTCTGGATCACATATTCTAAATTCAGGGACCTTTGGGCTGTGATTCTTGTATTCTAATTACATTATTGTAATTGGGTTGCGAATCCCTATACAAAAGATATAATTATTTGTTATTATTCGACAATAAAAATTATTTTGTAATATAGTTATGATTACCCTACCAAAATTGGATTATTTCATAATGAATCCATCATTGAGTAGAGAGTTATATGAGTATACTGGGTTTACTTTTTACCAAACTACTAAAATATCCTTGTGTTCTTTATATTTATTTTATTTTCACTGATAATTAACTATCTTAATTATCCTTAATAATTAATTTTTATAATGAATATATTTCCTTAATAATTTCTAACCTTTTCTATTCACCCCACTTGAACATATATCATTACCCTTTCCAAGCATACAATTGGTATGAAATCTTGGAACTTATTAAGGGTAGTTTACCTATTTTATTCTTTTTCTCATCACTAAACAATTGGTATCAAAGGGTGACACTTTTTTGAATTTTTAGTTTAGACCTATTTTCTATTAACTAATTTCAATGATTGGTATCAGAGTAATGGCTCTATTAGGAATTTACTATTTTATATTTTATTTTGTAAATCAATTCCTAGACCTAAATGTCTAAGGGAAAAATCTTTAAGATGGAAGGAATAAACTTAAATTATACTCAAATTACCCATAAGTAACCTCACTTTAATGGAAAAAATTATGACTACTAGAATTCTAGAATGGAGGCATACCTTAAGAAGGTAACAATATAACACTGGTCAATCATTAAAAAGACATAAAATCTACCAGAAACTAAATTAGTTTATCTTATAGGAAACAATGGTAATAAATATGTTTTAAATTATAAAGTTCTAAATATTTCATGTTTTTCAATTAAAAAAAGTTTTTTATGCATGTGTTAGAATTTAAGAAAGATCACAAGGTTTGAATGATTCTATAAGTTACCCACCTTAGCTCCTAAAAGTTTATACAAAACAAACTTGGAATGCTTTGAGTTGAGTATCACATCTCCAAGATGGGCGAAGATGAAATTGTAAACCAAATGTTCAAACAATTCACAATCATTATGAATAGAATGATTTCCATTAGTGAAATTTTAGAAAATACATTGATTATTAAATGATTACAAAGAGAACTACTAGATAAATGGTACAAAAATAATGATGGCATTGATGAAATTAATAACTTCAAAGAGTAAAATCTTGATGAATTTATTGGATCACCACATTAGTATCAACTTGAATTAAATAACATCACTAAGGAGGAGAAAATAAAAAAAAAGTTATAGAATTTAAATATATAAATATTGCTTCTAATGACTCTTACTATATTGAACAACAATATAGTAAAAAATATGACATGGATCAGATTCTAACTAGAGTATACAAACAAATGAAAATGAAAGGCTTCAAGAACTGATTTAGAATAATCTATCAAGATGATAAAAGCAAAGGAGATAAGAAAGGTAGTACTAATTATAATAATTTAGATGTTACTTGTTCTTAGTTCATAAATAAAGAGAATATCAAGAAATTCTATCCAAAATTAAATAATACAAAAAAATACAAAAAATAAGGGAAAACTGCATTGAAAACTTGTTGGATTTGTATGAAAGAATATGATTCTAGTGAAGAATTTGGAAATGATACATAATATACTAACATGTGTTTCATAGATTTTTTAATGAGGTCATTTATTTTTGTTTTTATTCTGTATATTATAACTCTTATTTTGTTTCTGAAAATCTGAATATTTCTGAGTTAAATGAATAAATTGAAAGATTGATATAAGATATTTTCAAATCTATAAATTTATGTAATATTATTAAAGAAAACAATAAGAAAATTATTTCTGAAAATAAAGTTCTTAATAAGATAATACAAAATAAGGAATTATTCTTCTACTTCACATTTAAAATATTATGATGATTTAAAATATTCTCCGGATTTGAATGAAAATTTTAAAGAAGAAGTTAAAATTTTTAAGCAATTTTTTTTATTTTATTCAAGTTCATGAAAATTATCATATAATTATGCCTCTAAATAAAATAAATAAAAATAATTACGTTATTTTATATGAAAGGTGAATACCCCAAATGTAAAAAAATCATTTTGGGAAAAGTAAAAATGGTTACACTTATACAATTACATGTTTTCAATGTGGCATGAAAGGACACTATAAAAATTATTATTCCCTAAGATTCAAATGGTATTTTGGATTTTTAAAGACTCATATTTCCAAATCATTGTTTTCTAGAGTACCATTCAATACTTACTTAAATTCTCGGTGGGTACCTAAAAATTGTTTTACTAATATGATTGGACCCAAAGCATCTTATCTACCAAAATTTTCAAGTAATTTATTATTATAGGTCAAATTCCTTAGATGTATAAAGAATAACATATGGTATATGGAAATTGGATGATTTAGGCATATTATTGGAGACACATCAAAGTTTATGACTTACAAAAAAGTTGAAAGAGGCATTGTTACATTTAGATACAATACTAAAGGTAAATTAAAACGTGTTGGTAAAGTGAATGTTTTTAATTATATTTTTTTATAAATATTTATATATAGAACTATTAAATATAATTTAATTTATATAATTCAATTATGTGATGAGGGAATTGAAGTTAAATTGAAAAATGATAAGTGTTTAGTTTTTAAGGATGATTATTTATTATTCTAATCTAATCAAAAGGAAAATATTTATACTACTGATTTTTCTGAACCAATAGTTCAACTTGTGGTGTGTTTGAATTATGTGTAGAGTGATAACATTCTTTAGCATCAAATATTTTTACATGTTATTTTAGAATCTTACATAATACCTATAAATGTGAGAATGTTCTACAGTTACCTACTATAAAGAATAAAAAAACATAATGTTTGTGAAACTTTCATGAAATTAAAACAATGTAAAGTTTCATTCAGACTTAAGAATTAGATAAGCACTAACATGCCATCAAAATTAGTATATACTGATCTATTTGGTCCTACTCAAATTTCTAGGCTTGTAGAAAATAAATATACTTTATTTATTTTTGATAATTTTAGTATATTATCATGGGTTTATTTTCTTTCACTTAAAAATGATACTTTATCTAGATTTAGTAATTTTTATAATTTAGTTCAAAATTGAAAGGGTTATATGATTGTTTATATTTATAATGATAAATGAGGTGAAGTTTATAATTTAGAATTTGATTTTTTTTGTGAAAATAATAGTTATTCTCATAATTTATCTTCTTCTAGTACACTAAAGAAAAATGGTGTTGTATAATAGAAAATATAACTCTTATTAAAATTGATAGAAGTATGTTAAGTGAATCTAATTTTTCTAGATATTGTTTGGATGACTATATCATTTCTGATATTTAAATGTCAAATATAAATCTTGTTAAACCTATTTTAAAGAAAAATACTTATAAATTTATTCATTCTAAAAATTAAAATGTTTGTAATTTTAGACATTTTTTTATAATGTTGTTATTTTGAATTCAAAGGAAAATTTTGATAAATTTGATGCTAAAAGTGATGAATATATTTTAATTGGTTATTATAATAATAGTTAATATTATAGATTTTATAATAAAATATCTATGATTATTGAATAATCTATTAATGTTTTATTTGATGAAAATAATGTGAAATTAAATTTTAATTGTGATGTTTTTGATAATGAGTATAGAGATTTTAATTTTGGGGAAGGAATTCATCAGGATAAGTATGAATCAATTTAGGAGTAGAATAATCCTTGACTAGATACAATAACATGGATGATTCAAAGAGATCATCCTGTTGAATATGATAATTGTAATGTTTATTCTTTAATTATTACTATAAATTCTATTTTAAATTTTTGTGATAATCCTTATTTTATCTAAATTTTTGTTCCTAATAATGTTGATGATGATTTGAATAAATATAATTGGATTATTTATATGCATGGTGAGGTTAATAAATTATCCAATAATAATTTTTTTTTAGTTTTACCAACTTTAGATAAGCATGTTATTAGAACTAAATTGATTTTTAGAAATAAGATAGATGAATCTATACTTGTTTTTAAGAATAAATCTAGACTTGTTTCTTAAGGTTATTGTTAAGAAGAAGGTATTGATTTTGATGTTTTTTTATTTGATACTTATTCTGAATCTATTATAATTTTATTATATTTTATAACTTTTCATGTTTTTATGTTATTTAAAATGGATGTTAAAAGTATGTTTTTAAAAGTTTTTATTTCTAAATATATTTATGTTTCTCAACCCCTTGGTTTTGAAATGATAAATTTACAAATATTGGTTTATGTTATCAAATGATTTATATGGTCATAAGAAATTGTCTCTTTATTGGTATGATAAAATTGGAATTCTTTTATTAAATAATATTTTAATAGAGATAAACTAGATATAATTTTTTAGATAAAAAGAATATAAAATGATATATTATTTGCTTGAATTTATATGGATGATATTTTTTTTGGATATTAAAATGTTTTTCTATGCAAATAGTTTTCATATTTGATATAAAATGAGTTTGACATGGGTCTTGTGGGGAAAAAATTATTTGGGACATCAAATTTTTCGAAGAAATGATGAAAAAATTTGAATCTATAAAAACATAGTATAGATTTAGTTAAATGTTTTTGTCTTCATTTTTGAAATTTTTTTAAAACCCCTATGAGTGTTAGCTATAAATTAAATTATTCTGTTTTTAGAAAATCTTTTGATTATAAATTATTAAGATGGATGATTGGGGGTTATTTTTATTTAATAGTTTCTAGACATGATAAAATTTTAGTGTCTGTTTATGTGAAATATATAAATCAGATCCAAAGTTATATCAATTAATGAATATTAATAATATTATTAGATATATTAAAATAACTATTAATACTTGTTTATTTTATTCTATAAAAAATTATTTTTAATTTATTATTTAATTTGAATCTTATTTTCTAGGATGTCGACATGATAGAAAAATCACCCCAGATATATGTTGCTTTATTAGAAAAAATTTATTTTATTGGTGTTCAAGAAAACAAAAATTTTATCTTTTTCAACTATTGAATTTTAGTATATATTTCTTGCATCTTTTTGCTCTCAATATTATAGATTAAACATGATTTTTCTAACTAGAGTTTTATTTTTTTAAAAATTTCTATTTATTGTGACAATTCATCTACTGTTTCAAATTCAAATAACCCATTGATGAATTCTATAACTAACCATATAGATATACACTTTCATTTTATCTTATATTATGAAAATAAAGGTGATATTATTCTTGAGTATATTTAAATTAAAAACTAACTAGATGATATTTTTAGCAAACTGTTGGGTTGTGAAAAATTTGAGAAAATTAAATTTGAATTTGTTGTGTTTGAAATTTAGTTTGAAAATATTATATTATTTTATTTAAACTAACCCTAATATGATTTAATTAAGGGAATGTGTTTCAAACTACATTCCTTTTATATTTATTAATATTTTATTTTTAAATAATTTCAAAAAGGGGAGAATTTTTTTAAAAAATATTTCTATTTTGTAATTTTCAAAAAGGGTGAGTTTTTTGGGCATTTATTTTTCTTTGTTTATATTTCATTTTTGGAATATTATAAACACTATCAATATTTGTTGTTAAATTATAATTAATAGATATCAATTTTTACTAACTCACTTTATTTTTGTGATATATTTTTTTTCTAGTGATTATATTTTTACAAATTATATTTAATAAGAAACACAGTAAAATTATTTACATTTTATTCAACTAGAAAAAGTATAATTCATTCTATAAAGTGTTTTTAATTTTGGTCAGAACATGTTTCATGCTATTACTTTTAAAAATATTTTCAATTTATAGTTTTATTTATTTATTCTATTATAAATTGAGTTATATAGATTGGATGATATTATGACTTGTTTCCTTGGATATCCAATTGATTTATTTTAATTTCACAAAAATAAGTGGAAGTTTGATATCACTGTTTTAAGGGTTTAAAAAACTCACAAAGTATTTTAAATAGTTATGAAATTCTAAAAATTTCTAGAATTTAGTATCTAATTTTTTTATTGATAACTGTCATGATATACCTCATAATTTCATGGTGTTTATTTCATTGGAAGTATACTATTTCTAAATACATTTCATTAAAATTCATGAATAGATGAAAATTCTATTTAGATACTCAAAATTTTGATCGATGTTATATATTATTCAAGTTAATTTTTCAATGGTGTTATTATATATATTTTAAAAAATTTAATAATATCTTACTATATAGATGATAGATTGAATTATTTTTTGATTTTTTGGAAATATATATATTTTATATTCATTTAGGAAAATTGGACCATTATCTAATTCTGTTGTTTAGATTGTCCGAAAATAACCAAATCTTTCTTTGAAAATTTATCGTGAAACCGTAATTTATACATATCGTGGAACCTCTTATAGTTTTATACCTTCTGTGAGCATTATTGTTTTAACCCACAGTGAGATTCCTCTACTTACTTCATGGTAATTTTGGAGGATACCACATTTTGTGAAAGTGACCACATGATGGTTTTGCAAGTATCCATATAAAACATGGGTTTTAAAACTACCACATGAGTTAAGAGAGGGGAATCACCTTGACTTCACCTTGAACACTGTATTGGACCAGAAGTGATTCCATGAAACACTCATGATCCTCCCCAAGATATTCATCTTATTGCATGATTTTATCCCCATTCATGATTTGAAGCCTATTTTTTTAGTAGAGTAAAAATGCAACTCATATAGGGTATTTCTCCATGTAGTCAAATATTGGAAGGTATATTTGTATTTTTATTTTTTATGATTTTGATTGTAGAAATTTAACATTTTTCACACCACTCCCACTATACACCTTGGATTTATTTTCATTAGAAACAAAATGCATATGAATTGGTTGAAGCATTCATGTGAAATCATGGTAACTAAAGCTATCTTACTATTTTTTTTCTCACAATAATTAGAGTTTCCACATGATAAATTTTCCTACCAACCATGCATCCATAGTAACCATACCTACTACATGATGATATTTCAACCAACTATGCATTCACAATCTCTATAGTGATTTCATGTTGTAATTTTCCCCTAGTTAGTATACTGACCACAAGAAAACCGACAATACATTATACTCTCATGGTCAATATACCAAACATAAGACCACATGGAATATACTTTCAATTCTTACTTTATGTATTTTATCTTAAATATTTATTGTTTTTCATGCACCATTTTTATTTATTTTTGATAATTTGATTAACTTCATGATTATTCTAATTGTTTTAAGTGTTTTATTTATTTATAAAAGTCATATATATTATATTAAATTCATGAGAAGTGTTTTTAAATATTTTACTTAGTTTTAAAACAGATTTTAATTTTATCTTTATTCACACATATTCTTACAACATATATTTATAATATTTAAATGTTTATATTTTGAGTTTATTTCCTTGTGTTATTATTTTCTAAATTATTCTTTTGTGACATGGAAGTAATTTAAACTTATTTTGTGTTATTTAATTTAGTATAATTAATTTTTGAATATTTACATGCTGCATTAAATTAAAATTTATTTTAAATTTTAATTTAATATTAAAATTGTTTACAATATTCACAGGATTACATTAACCTATTATTATATAATCTATTTGGATTATCTTATGAGTAATTAAAATTGGTTTGAATTATTAATTATGTTTTAAATTAATTTTTTTATGAATAATATGGAACTAGACTTTTATCTATCCTTGATATATATTTAGATAGTTTGAATTTGAATTTTTTACCCAGTTGGAGATTGGCTTGTTAGTTTTTATGGATATGATTTAAATGTTTCAGGAAACATTTAAAAGATACACACATATGAGTTATGAGAACATGATCCTTTTGAGAACCATATCATTATGCTAAACTTTTAAGTGTTGTACAAACCAAGTCCTATGCGATCAATTATTTCTACTGCTAGATTATATCTGAAGGGATGGATAAAAACTTCTAGGAATTCTTTTAACCTCGATTAGATAATCAATATTATCATTATTAATAACTAATAACTTTGTTTTATTCTTATTCTATCTATTTTTTATGATTTCTGAAGTTTGTCACAATTCTTTTCATCTTACATGTGCTCTCACTTTTCTATTTATGTTTTTTACATTCAAAAGTATTTTTATTATCTTTCATGGTGTTGTGACTCCTAGATTCTAAGGTCTAGACTATTTGGGTTGTGACTCCTATAGTCTAAATTCAGCATTGTAATTTAGTTTTGAATCCCCATAAAAAAATCTGGTGTCTAGGTTATTCTTCCTTTGGAAAAAGAAGTTTATAATTAGGTTTCGATTCCCATTAAAAAATAATATTAGTGGACAATGTATATCTTTCTAAGTAGAGAGGTATAAGGGTAGATTAGGTCAAATTTGGAAAGAAATAATATAAAAAATTAATTATTTTTCTTCCTTTTATTTCAACTGAAAATTTTGTCTTTTAGTTATTATTAATAATTAATTTATATTATTAGCATATTTATTTACGATTTTTTAATATGGACTATTCAACCCCTCTAAACCATCTTCCATTACACTTTACGACCTAACAAAATACTTATATACATATATATGGGGGTGTAGATACAAGTATACTCTGTTGTATTCTCCCAAGAACCACTCATGTAAATATGGAAGAAGTATACTAATGCGTCAGTGAAAAAAATATAAAACCAACTAATAATCTATTCCATGTTAACTAAAACTAATCCATACCAAGTGACAATTACCTAATATTTCAAAAAAGTATAATAACTTCATATGAAAATATATCTAGATGATGTCTCTCAACTGCATACCCACTAATATAGTATCCCCCACACCCAAATAACTTATGTCCTAACAATCTCATCCATTATATATCTATATTTTTATATAACATACCCACACCTTATCCATATAAAAATATCAATAACCACATCACAACCACATTTTTATACCACATAACTACAAATACACAATCTCATTATAGCCTTTCTCATTGTAAGCTTTGTAATCATTAAGGACGTCAACCTTGTTTGCTCCTTCCAGGTATACCACCACTGTGTGTCCACATTATAACCATTAAATCATATAAAAACATCAAGTAGTTATAAAATATATCAAAACATCATAATATACCTCATAATTTCATGATTTTTATTGCATTGAAAGTGTAATATTTGTAAATACATTTCATTAAAATTCATGGATAGATGAAAATTCCATTTAGATACTCAAAAATTTGATTGATGTTCTATATTATTAGAGTTAATTTTTTAGTAGTGTTATTATATATATTTTAATATTTTTAATCATATCTTACTATATATATGATAGATTGAATTATTTATTGATTTATTGGAAATATATATATTTTATATTCATTTATTAAAACTGGACCATTATCTAATTATGTTGTTTATATTTTCCAAAAATAACCAGTGTTTTCTTTGAAAACTTACTGTGAAACCCTAATTTATACCTACTGTGGAACATCTCATAGTTTTATACCAACCGTGAGCATTATTTTCTCAACCCACAGTGAGATTACTCTACTTACTTCATTGTAATTTTGGAGGAGACCGCATTTTGTGAAAGTGACCACATGATGGGTTTTCAAGTATACATACAAAATATGGGTTTTAAAACTACCACATGAGTTAAGAGAGGAGCATCACCTTGACTTCACCATGAACACTGTATTGTACCAGATGTGATTCCATGAAACACTCATGATCCTCCCTAAGTTATTCATCTCATTCATGATTTTATCCCCATTCAATTATTTGAAGCCTGTTTTTTAGTAGAGCAGAATTGTAACTCATATAGGGTATTTCTCAATGTAGTAAAATATTTTAAGGTATATTTTTATATTTATTATTTATTATTTTTTTTGAAGAACTTGAACATTTTTCACACCTATCCCACTATACACCTTGGATTTATTTTCATCAGAAATCAAATGCATATGAATTGGTTGAAGATTTCAAAGAGAATCATGGTAACTAAATCTATCTTACCATATTTCTTTTCTCAAAGTAATTAGAGTTTCTACAAGATAATTTTCCCTACCAACCATGCATAAACAGTAACCATACCTACCACATGATGATATTTCAACCAACCATGCATTCATGATCTATATAGTGATTGCATGTTGTAATTTTCTGCTGGTCAGTATACTGACTACAAGACAACCGACCATACATTATAATCTCATGGTTAATATACCAAACATAAGACCACTTGGACTATACTATCAATTCTTAATTTATGTATTTTTTCTTAAATTTAATATTGTTTTTCGTGCACCATTTTTCATTATTTTTAATAATTTGACTAACTTCATGATTGTTTTAATTATTTTAAGTGTTAAATTTATTTATAAAATTCATATATATTATAATAAAGTCATGATAAGTGTTTTTTAATATTTTACGTAGTTTTAAAACAAATTTTAATTTTATCTGTATTTACATGTATTTTCATAACATATATTTATAATATTTAAATGTTTATATTTTCAGTTGATTTCCTTCTGTTATTATTTTCTAAATTATTCTTTAGTGACATGGAAATTATTTAATCTTATTTTGTGTTATTAAATTCATTATAATTAATTTTTAAATATTTACATGATGCATTAAATTAAAATTTATTTTAAGTTTTAATTTAATATTCAAATTGTTTACAATATTCATAGGATTACATTATCCTATTATTATATATTCTATTTTGATTATCTTATGAGTAATTAAAATTGGTTTGAATTATTCATTATTTTTTAAATTATTTTTTTATGAATAATATGGAACTAGACTTTTATCTGTCCTAGATATATATATATATATAGTTTAAATTTGAATTTTTTACCCAATTGGAGATTGGCTTGTTAGTTTTTATGGATCTGATTTAAATGTTTTGGGACACATTTGAAGGATACACACATATGAGTTATGAGAACATGAACCTTTTGAGAAGCATATCATTAGGCTAAACTTTTAAGTGTTATACAAACCAAGTCATGCGCGATCAATTATTTATACTGCTAGATGATCTATCAAGGGATGGATAAAAACATATATGAATTATTTTACCTCGATGAGATAATAAAGCTTATCCTACTCAATAACTGATACCTATGTTTTATTCTTATTCTATCTATTTTTTTATTGTTTCTTGAGTTTGTCACAATTCTTCTCATCTTACATGTGCTCTGACTTTTCTATTTATTCTTTTACATTCAAAAGTATTATTTTTCTCTTTCATGGGGTTGTGACTCCCAGATTCTAAGGTCTAGACTATTTGGGTTGTGACTCCTATAGTTTAAATTCAGTGTTTTAATTTAGTTTTGAATCCCCATAAAAAAACCTGGTGTTTAGGTTATTCTATCATTGGAAAAATTAGTTTATAATCAGGTTTTGATTCCCATTCAAAAATAATATTAGTACACAATGTATATATTGATTATTATAGAGGTATAAGGGTAGAATTGGTCAAATTAGGACTAAAATACTATAAAAATTAATTATTTTTCTTCCTTTTATTTCAACTGAAAAGTAGGTCTTTTAGTTATTGTTAATAATTAATTTAGGTTATTAGCCTATTTATTTAAGAATTTTTAATTTGGTTTATTCAACCCCTCTAGAACATCTTCTATTACACTTTACAACCTAACAACATACTTATATACATATATATGGGGGGTGCGGATACAATTATACTCAGTAGGATTCTCCAAAGAACCACTCATGTAAATATGGAAGAAGTATAGTAATGCATTAGTGAATAAATATAAAACCAACTAATCATCTATGTCATGTAAAATAACACTAATCCTTACCAAGGGACACTTACCTAATATTTTTTACATGTATAATAACTTCATATGAAAATATATCAAGATGGTGTCTCTCAACTACATACCCACTAATAAAGTATCCCCCACACCTCTATAACATAAGTCCTGACACACTCATCCCTTCTATATCTATATTTTTATATAACATACCCACACTTTATTCATCTAAAAATATCAATAACCACATCAAAACTACATTTTTATACCACATGACTACAAATCCACAATCTCATTATATCCTTTCTCATAGTAAGGTTTGTAATCATTAAGGACGTCAACCTTGTTTTCTCCTTCCTTGTATACCACCACTATGTGTCCACATTATAACCATTACTTCACATAAAAAAAATCAAGTAATCATAAACTATATTAAAACCTCATAATATTATATTCTATACCATGTCTGGATTAGAGATAATGAATGGGAATGTTGTTAGCCATCCATGCCACCTTTATCCTAAATGTTGGAAAAAACACATGGAACCTATGAACTTATGTGGGATTCTGTATGGTTTCTAGAATTAAGAGGTGAATATTAAAAAATAAAATAGGTATTTAATAGCCTAAAAAATATAAAAAAAATGTTTAACAATCAAATTAATTACATTTTTTACTATGACATACAATAATCATTTCTTTTCAACTTATTCAATTTGAAAATCTCTATCGTGACTAATGTAGGTTCCGGGTGCAGCGGAAGCACGTTGGTGGATTTGCCCAACATTAATTTTAATGTTAAACGACGTTCAATCCTAGATTTGTTACAATATAAGATGCTGATTCTAAAGAATATAACAAAGAACGAAAAGAAAAGAAGAGTCCTGGAACCCTTGAGGTAGGATCATCATATGTTGATTATAATTAATTTAATTAATTCATAAGAATTACTTCAATGGAATTCTTTCTTCGTTGATGCCTCTGGTCACGATCCTGTGATCCATCATTGCGTCGTATAATCCAAGTGCAGGATTCCTCTTGTGGTGATCCACACGTGCTTCACGTATCTTTGGACGTCGCCGAAGGGAACTTCGGGTGCTAGCACAGAAGAACCTTCGCTTGCGATGTCCGTCTTCGATCACCTTGATCCAGTGAAAGATCTCGCTTTCGTAACTTGAAAGCATTCTTGGTGGAAAGGGAATTCTCTCTTGGCTTGAGAGTGTTTCCAAATCCATTGTGCACAACCAAAAAAATGGCTAACCCACTTGAGAATAATGTAATTGGGATTTATAATACTTAGAATAATAAAATGAATTAATTTCCCATAAGCATTTAATCATTTCATTTAATTCTTAGTAATACCCCATGTCTTAATAATGATAGTTGACCATCATTATTACTTGACAAGCGTCCAACGTATTACATTTAATATCATTTAATTAAATAAACAATATTTTCTCACGAATCCGGAAAAACAAACTACATGGCGTGTATATATAAATATACATGGCGTGTACTTTTATTTTTTCAGTTTTATTTATTTCCTCCACCACATTTATTAGACCTTGAGTAATGACTATTTATTTCTTAAATAAATGTAACTGCATTACTCGCTAATAAATATATATATTATTTCACCCACAATATATTCTCTCGAACAACTAGTGTCAAAATAAATGCGATCAGACATCCTTGAATAATTATTAAACCACAATTGGGAATAATATTTATTCAACTTGTAAAATTAATATTTAACTGAGATACATGGACACACTTAGTGTGTGACCCTCTAGGCCTCTTTCTCAGTAGAATTAGGTGGAGCCTACATAAATTTCAAGGTTAGCGTCTAGAAACACGCCAAGGCACCCATAGAGAAAGAAGTTAACACTACAATGACGTGTCACCCCCTAAAAATGCTTACCGTGTAATATAATCCCTTTGTCTCGATATCTCTAATCAAGCTGGTTGCATGCCAGTGCCATTAACCCATGTGCTCGATTATTCTTTCTTTGACTTCCCGGAATTGAACTCACCCATACCTTACCATGGCCATGGATTTATGTAGGCTATATCAATTCCATCAAAGGGCCTGAGATATCTACTTCCGTTATGGAATAGAAGGGACAAATCCTTTCTCGCATTATCTATTATTGTAGTATTACTCGTGACACACCCAACGTATCCTACCTCACTATGAACAGTGTGTCGTCACAGTTTTCATCAATACATCTAAGTGTGTGAGTTGTAATACCCATTAATAATAATCTTAAAGTCTAAGGACCAATACACATGTCCGCAGATAGGAACATCCAATGACACTATGAAATGTGGATTTCCTACTGGCGGGTCTCGTTCTCATCATATCCTCTTGGATATTACCAAGGGCGCACACCATGAGAAGGTGACTCCAAGTTTTATGAGTCCTTACCCCTAATGACCTGTACTATTTGTGTCCCTAAAATAATATCATCCGACTATAGAACATATATTCAAGAATAGTGTTATGGCACTTCTGGGTTCTCATCATAGCAGGGATCCGCTATGACCCATTAATGCAACAGCTGTCCTTAGGACATTATCACATGAATTGTCACGCAGAAGAACAATCAAGATGTGATAAGACTTTTAATAATGAATAAAGTACAAAGTAGTTTGTTCTAGACCACCAACTCCAACAGACTCCCACTTGGACTAGAGCCAACTGCTAATAACCTTTAAGCCGCTAGCTCTCACATGATATTCATTCTTCTTCTGAGATAGGCCTTTAGTCATGGGGTCTGCCACGTTCTATTTCGTAGACACTCTGCTCACTACAACTTCACCCCTTTGATAGAAATCCCTCAAGAGGTGATACTTCCGGAGTATGTGCTTTGTCCGTTGATGTGACCTTGGTTCTTTTTCTAGATCCACTGCTGTAGTATTATCACAATACAATGTAATGGTATCTTTACTGTTAGGCACCACATCATGCTCCTGGACAATGTTCTGAATCCAGACGAGTTCCTTGGCTACATCATAAGATGCTGTATACTCAGACTCCGCTATAGAATCAGCAACAACTGGCTGCATTGAACTCTTCCAGCTCACAGCTCCTCCATTGAGACAAAAAACATCACCATATTGTGACTTCAGATCATTCTGATCTATTTGAAAACCTGCATCAGCATACCCTCTGATGACCAGATCCTCGTCTCCTACATACACCAGGAACATATCCTTAGTTCTTCTTAGATAATTAAGGATAGTCTTAATAGCAGTCCAATGTTGTTCTGCTGGATCTTCTTGATATCTGCCTACCATGCTCAGTGCATAGGTAACATCATCCTGTTACATAACATGGAATACATGATGGATCCTATATCTGAAGTGTATGGGATCTTACTCATTCTATCTTTCTCTTGTTGTGTCTGAGGACACATTTTCTTAGAAATATGTAGGCCATGTGACACCGGAACCAATCTCCTCTTGGATTGTTCCATACTAAATATCTTTAGTATCTGGTCAATGTATGTACCCTGACTTAGTCCAAGCAGCCTCTTGGATCTATCACAAATGATCTTGATCCCTAGAATGTAGACTGCTTCACCTAGGTCTTTCATGGAGAAGCACTTGTTCAACCAGTCCTTAACTGACTGTAAGGCTGGTATGTCATTTCCAATAAGCAATATGTCATCAACATATACTACTAGGATAATGACTGCATTCCCATTAAACCTCTTATAAACACATGGCTCACATTCGTTCTTAATGAAACCAAATTCCTTTATGGCTTCATCAAATCGAATGTTCCGTGACCTGGATGCTTGCTTCAATCCATAAATGGATTTCTGTAACTTGAAAACCCATTTGGCTTCACCTGGTGTCACAAAACCTTCTGGTTGTGTCATATAGACATCTTCCTTAAGGTTCGCGTTAAAGAAAGTTGTTTTGACATCCATCTACCAAATCACATATTCATGGTAAGCTATTATAGAAAGAATGATTCTTATATATATAAACATGGAAACAGGTGAAAAGGTTTCATAATAGTCAATTCCTTGACGCTGTCTGAATCCTTGAGCCACTAGCCTTGCTTTATAGGTGCTAACTTGAGCTTCCATGTCCAGTTTTCTCTTGAATACCCATTTGCATCCAACAGGCTTAACATCAACTGGCTCATCGACTAGAACCCAAACTTGGTTTTGATACATGGAATCCATCTCAGAATTCATAGCCTCTAGCCGTCTCGCAGCTTCTGAGCTTTCTACTACTTCCTTGTAGGAGAGAGGTTCATCATTTTCCAACAATAATGATTCACCATCCTCGGTGACTAGGAAACCAAATCTCTCTGGTTCCCTTACCTCTCTTGAGCTCCTATGCAGTACTTGTGTTTCTAGAACCTCTTCCACAGGGACTTATGGAACTTGTTCCTGTACCAACTCATGTGTATCTTGAGCATCAACTTCATCTAAGTCAACCTTTCTCCCACTATACTTTTTGAGGATGTTCTCCCACTCAAGAAAGACGGCTTGTCTGGCGACAGTCACTTTCTTGTCTTGGGGGTTATACAGGTAATATCCTTTTGTTTCCTTAGGATATCCTATAAAGATACACTTCGTGCCCTGGGGTGCTAGTTTGTTGCCTGAGAAGGCCTTAACAAATGCCTCGCATCCCCATACACGTGTGTGCGACAAAATGGGTTTCTTTCCATTCCATAACTCAGAGGGAATTCTATTTTCCACCTTAGTTGGTACTCGGTTTAATGTGTATGATGCGGTTTGTAATGCATATCCCCAAAAGGATAATGGAAGATCTGCATGACTCATCATCGACCTCACCATGTCCAACAAGGTGCGGTTCCTCCTTTCACTAACACCGTTCCACTTTGGTGTATAAGGAGGAGTGAGTTGAGATAGAATCCCAGACTCCCGTAGAATATCGATGAGCTCTTGGTTCAGATATTATCCACCTCGATCCGATTGAATATTCTTTATCTTCTTACCAAGTTGACTATCTACTTCATTCTTGGATTCCTTAAATTTATCTAAGGCTTCAGACTTATACCTCATTAAGTAGACAAATCTGTATCTACTTAAATCATCAGTAAAAGTAATGAAGTAAGAATATCTACCTTTAGCTTCTACTGGAAATGGTCCACATACATATGTGTGTACCAATCCTAGAAGCTCTGTGGCCCTTTCACCCTATCCACCGAAAGGAGGCTTTGTCATTTTACCTTGTAAACAAGCGTGACATCTATCAAGTGGTTTTAGCTCAGTGGAGTCTAAATAGCCCTCTTGACAGAGCTTTGTCAGATGCTTCTCGTTTACATGACCAAGGCGGTGATGCCACAACTGGGTGATGTATGAGTCATGTGAGTTTGTTTCATTATCGATTTCCAATACATAGTTTTCGTAATTTAATACATACAAACCATTATTTAAATGTTCCATACCATAACATACATTATTCTTATAAAAGAGACAACCCTTATTTCCAAACATGAAAACAAATCCATCCATATCCAAACAAGATACAGAAATTATGTTCTTGGTAACACTAGGCACAAAATAACAGTTTTGTAAAACCAAAATCATGCCAGTTGGCAATGAGAGGTGGTAGTCACCAATAGCCAACGCAGCCAGCCTTGCGCCATTGGCAACTCGAATATCCACCTCTCCTCTAGCGATCTTTCTAAATCTACTTGGTTCCTACATTTGAATACAGATGTGATCCCCACAAGCTGTATCTAATACCCAATGTGTAGAAATAGAAAGATTGCACTTGATAACAAATGCACCTTTAGCGTCCCCACGCTTCTGGGTGCAGTTTCTCTTCCAGTGGCCCTACTTTCCACATGCAAAACAAACCGCCTCCCATTCCTTACCCTGCCTCTGGATCTTCCCCTTCTTGGAGGGATGGTGGTCGGGGGCTTCAGACCGTTTATAATTCTTTGGCCCCTTTTCCTTGTCCTTCCTTTTCATGTTCACCATAAGGACTTCAGGTTTGTCACACCCCATGTCCTTGTCAACCTGGAAAATCAAGGTCATAAGCTCTGATAGACTTTTATCATTTCCACTCATGTTATAGTTGACAATGAAGCTAGAGAAGGTATTGGGCAGTGATGATAGGATGAGATCTGTACGCAACTCATCCGGGAATTTAATCCCTAAGATGTCCAGGCATTCAATGTAGCCAATAATATTGACGACATGTGGCCCAGCTGGCGCAGACTCTCCAAGCTTTATGGTGAACAAAGCATTGGAGATCTCATATCTCTCATGTCTCTCCTTCTCTTGGTATAGATCCTTAAGGTGATACATCATGCTATATGCGTCCATGTTTTCATGTTGCTTCAAGAGCTCATTAGACATGGACGATAGCATGAAACATTGGATATATGTGGCATCATCCATGTGTTTCATATAGAGAGACAATTCCTCATCACTATCCTCTTTCCCAGGCGCAACTTGAATAGGCTCTTCCATCACATAAAATTTCCTTTTGTGGAGAAGGACGACACGTAAATGCCTCTGCCACTCTTGGAAATTGGTTCCAGTGATAAGGTTTTCCTTCTCGAGTATGGTGCGCAATGATATTTTTGAAGTCATTTTCTTGCCATTTCTACAAATTAAGATGAGCAAAGGTTTAGTAATTTATTACAAAAAAATTGAGACAAATAAATAAATTAATACTTATTAGTCTCCCGCTATTTTATCGAAATCCAATAGCTCTCACCATTGACTTCGGAATATTATGTTTCTTGAATATTCTAGTGGCAAGGATCCATATTGTCCTTCTCATTACCCCAACTAGGGTTGGTCAAGAAACTTGAAGGGTTTTAGGTAGGCATTCCAAATGCCAAATGCATTAACTCGCAGCTCCTTAATCCGCTGAGTGGACTCCCCAATCCTAAAATCCTTTTATTTTTGGATTTCCTCAACTTTTGCCTCATGGTCACACCAAGTCCTGCTATGGAAGTCCACCCTTGATGCAAACCAAGTCAAGTAAACCCAAAACCTTGAATTAGAATTCCCCGATAATTGAAATCACCCCAACTAGGGTTGGTCAAGCACTTTGAACTATGGTTTGATTCTAACCAAGATTATGGAAGGCTGTACCGACTTAATATTTATTTTGAGGGATTTTATCCTTATACGTAAATTTCCATTTTATTATCTTTGATTACATTCTTGTTAATGTTAAGTGGGATATAATTAAGTGATTAACCTTGTCTAAGATAATATTTACATATAAACCAGTTTTCATTTTAGTTCCATCTTGCATGATTGTTATATTCATTAATTGTGTGATCATGTCAACACACCCACAATAAATAAACCATGCAACTGACAAAAAGAAAATAAATGGTATGATCATGAGCTTGTTCTATTGGTTAGTTTATCTAGCGGTTGATAAACTAACCCAAGACCTCGGGGAGAAACACCTTGAACCTTACAGGTTCGTGTTTACAGCTTTCCACCTGTCCACATTCGTATCTCCTTGGATTGGTTTCACCTTGGCTCCTGAATTGAGCCGCCTTCACTAGCTTGTGAGCTCCAACCATTACATATGAATTTATCTCACACGCAGGTGAGGGGTAAAAAGGGGTTTTTACATAAAATAATCCTTGGGCACGCAGGCCCTACATATTAATGAGGAGATGGCTCACAGGCCAACAAATTTAATTTAAATAAATAAATTAAAAGAAACCATTCACATACAAAGGTCTCGGTCTAGCTCATGATCATCCACACATGCAATGATATTTACGCATAAATAAAACTAGCATTCAATTCTTTAATCGTTATTGTTTAAGATAAATCACGCTCGAATCAATTAATTATCTCTAATTAATCAATCCTTTTATCTTAAACCCTTTTCTGAATTTCCTTTAGATTCTCATCCATCATAATTTTAAACTAATAAATTCATTTAAAATTATCCTTGTACGTAACTTGTACCTTGGAGGAAACCCGGTGAATTCCCATTCATTACGCAGATGTTAAATTAAACACATATATATAAAACACCTATCACGTGTTTTGCCTCAGCTTTACGCCTGCACTATGGTACACATCTCAAGGGTTTGTATAATATAATAATTAAATTTTAACAAATCTGCGTAATTTGGGTGAGTACACGACCTGTATTTTCGACTACACAGCGTGTACTTTTCTTCACAGTCCCTCCAAAGTACACGCCCAGGGACATGGCGTGTTAATGTACTTTGGAAATTTTCGGAGTACACGACGTTTTCAATGGACACACGCCATGTAGTTTCCGTGTTACACAGTTTCCAGCCGTGCAAGCCGTGTACGGGGTACACGGACCAACCCAAACCCGAAAGCAATACATGCCGTGTTCACTTGGACCACACGGTGTGTAATCTGAAAACCGTGTGCCACCTGTTTCAGGTCAACACACAGTGTCATAAACGACCTCAATACACGGCCTGATATGATGGATCAGTCAATTCATTGAACCTAGACTACACGACATGTACTTCCGAATACACGTCGTGTATTCTGGTGTTGTACGGCCAGAAACGTTTGGCTCCTCCGGATGAGTTCCTCTATTTTAATTTAATCAAAATTAAAAGAAAAAATCATTTCTGTGAGGTGAACGATAAACGAGGGAGGAGGAACGAATCTCTATATTCATATTTCCAGAACGATTAAACTTGAATTGAAACAACTAAATTATTAAATGCATAAAACATCAATGAAAAACTAAATAATTATAATCAATGATATGACCCCTCTGATACCACTTGTAGGTTTTAGGCGTAGCAGAAGCATGTTGGTGGATTCAACCAACTTTAATTTTAATGTTAAAAAACGTTCAATCTGAGTTTCGTCACGATATAAAACGCCGAATCTTTGGAATAGAATGAATAACGAAAAGAAAATAAGAGTCCCGGAACCCTTGAGGTAGGATCATCATATGTTGATTATAATTAATTTAATTAATTCATAAGAATTACCTCGATGGAATTCTTTCTTCGTTGATTCCTCCGGTCCTGATCCTGTGATCCATTGTTGTGTCGTAGAATCCTAGTGCATGATTCCTCTAGCGGTGATCCACACGTGCTGCACGTATCTCTGGACGTCGCCGAAGGGAACTCCGGGTACTAGTGCGGAAGAACCTTCACTTGCGATGTCCGTCTTCGATCACCTTGATCCGGTGGAAGATCTCGCTTTTGTAACTTGAAAGCGTTCTTGGTGGAAAGGGAATTCTCTCTTGGCTTGAGAGTTTTTCCAAATCCGTTGTGCACAACCAAAAAAATGTCTAACCCTCTTGAGAATAATGTAATTGGGATTTATAATACTTAGAATAATAAAATGAATTAATTTCTCATAAGCATTTAATCATTTCATTTAATTCTTAGTAATACCCCATGTCTTAATAATGACAGTTGACCATCATTATTACTTGACATGCGTCCAACGTATTACATTTAATATCATTTAATTAAATAAACAATATTTTCTCACGAATCCGGAAAAACAAACTACACGGCGTGTATATATAAATATAAACGGCGTGTACTTTTATTTTTTTAGTTTCATTTATTTCCTCCACCAAATTTATTAGACCTTGTGTAATGACTATTTATTTCTTAAATAAATGTAACTGCATTACTCGCTAATAAATATATATATTATTTCTCCCACAATATATTCTCTCGAACAACTAGTGTCGAAATAAATGCGATCATACATCCCTGAATAATTATTAAACCACAATCAGGAAAAATCTTTATTCAACTTGTTAAATTAATATTTAACTGAGATGCATGGACACACTTAGTATGTGACCCTCTAGGCCTCTTTCTCAGTGGTATTAGGCGGAGCCTGCCTAATGTCCAATGTTAGCGTCTAGAAACACGCCAAGACACCCATAGAGAAATAAGTTAATGCCGCAATGGCGTGTCACATCCTACAAATTCTTACCATGTAATATAACCCCTTTTCCTCAATATCTCTAATAAAGCGAGTTGCATGCCAGTGCCATCAACCCATGTGCTCGATTATTCATTATTTGACTTCTTGAAATTGAAATCGCCCATACCTTACCATGGCCATGGATTTATGTAGGCTATATCAATTCCATCGAAGGGACTGAGATATCTACTTTCGTTATGGAACAGAAGGGACAAATCCTTTCTCACATTATCTATTAATGCAGTATTACTCATGACTCACCCAACGTATCCTACCTCGCTGTGAACAGTGTTCCGTCATAGTTTTCGTCAATACATCTAAGTGCGCTAGTTGTAATACCGATTAATAATAATCTTAAAGTCTAAGGACCAATACACACGTCCACAAATAGGAACATCCAATGACACTATGAAATGTGGATTTCCTACTGGCGAGTCTCGTTCTCATAATATCCTCTTGGATATTACCAAGGGTGCACACCATGAGAAGGTGCCTAAAAGTTTTATGAGTCCTCACCCCTAATGACCTGTATTATTTGTGTCCCTCAAATAATGTCATCCGGCCATAGAACATATATTCAAGAACAGTGTTATGGCACTTCCGGGTTCTCATCATAGTAGGGATCCTCTATGACCCATTAATGAAATAACTGATCTTAGGACTTTATCACATTCATTGTCACGTAGAAGAACAATCAAGATGTGATAATACTTTTAATAATGAATAAAGTACAAATTAGTGGGTTCTAGACCACCAACTCCAACAACTAATTGGAAAAAACAAGCCACTTCCATTACAAAACTACAATAAAAAAATTATAACATATCATTTTGTCAAATAATTTTCAATTTCTATTTTTGTTGTTACTATACACATAACCGTAATTGAACCAAATAAAATTTCAAACCACTTAATTTAATAATGAACACTTCTTTAATTTTATTCTCATCTATCACACAACTATTACCCATCAATAAAATTATTAATACTATACCCTTTATTTATTTCATCACATTAAACCACAAATTATTATTTCATTAATTAATTAAAATATATATTTCCAAGAAAATAAAACACATATCACCATAACTTCTCTCAATAACACACTAAACACCACACAACCACCATATGTATTGCACCACTTTCACAACATTATCTACCATTTTCCTCATCAACTATTCCTATCTAGTCACAAAAACCATTAAGAAATGCCCATATAACCATAATAATTATACCAAAAAAATACATTATTGTGAAACATCAATTCTAGATATGAAAAAAAAACAGTATATATAATTCCTCAATTAATAACTCTCAATTTGTTTCAAAACATTATAATTAATCATTATTAATTAACGATTCCTTAATTACATGTCTCCCATATCATTACCATCTTTACATGGATAACCCCATTATAAAATTGAATAAAAAAATAAAATATAGTCAAATAAATGTTTCACAATATAAATTTACTAATAATCATAAACAATCGCCCTAATAAAACATTAAAATCATATTAAGCACATATTATCTCATCATCAATTAAAATTTCGTTAATATTTTTTATTATAGTTTTTTGGATAATTTTAACTATCCATCCATTAAAGAAATAAGAATAATAATTCCACATTCACTCATTAATGATATAAATTTAGATCATGAATCCTCTACCTAGATAGAAGCCTCAAATTATGAATCATAATAAAAAGAGATAATCAATGATTAATAACCATAAAACATGAATTAATCCACAAAACACCTAATAGAATTAATTTTCCATCAAAACATAGCCTCACATAACAAATAAACTCTTATACATTAAATTTTAAGAAAAATAAGATAATGGAGAATGGAAAATAATAGAGAAAATAGGTGAAAGAAGGAACCCATGATTGCTAAGGAAATCATTATATGCATCATGGAGTTTAGATCAACATAGAGACATATATGGTGAAAAAGAGAGATCCTTGGGTAGGATAGGGTTATAGGAAGATAAATAAAGGTAACTTAGGGTAATATGAGTACCTATATATATGATAAAATTTATGGTGATCAATACATGGTGTGGTGAAGCTGTTACCACAACATAGTTGTTGTTAGTCAAATGAGATCATAAATTACACTAATTTAAAAGGTTCATTTCAGAAAATATTTCATCTATTTTAGTTGTTTTTAAAATTTGATTGACCATAACCAAGTCATGGAATCATTAGAAATGACCATTTTTACCATAAACCTTGATCCTTATTAAAGAGACACCATATCATAGTGGAAAAATTGTAACTATTTCAGGAAATCTCTGTAACCCAAACATAATAAATAAATCCTATAACCATGAAATATTTCCCAATACAAATCCAAAAATATTAATTTCTCCAACCAATGTTTTATATATGGATTATTTAAGGGGTTTCTTATAAAAAAAACCCATTAAGATGCTTATCCCCATGGCATAAACCACCACCATGACATGGAAACTTCTTTAAAATGGATGTTTTAGACCACAACTTCACCTATCCACTCAGAATAGGAAACTCACTATAGCCACAATTGGGAAAGAACAATAACCAAAGTGTAGTAACTCTAAAAAAAATATTTTTAGATCACTATGGTCTAAAACATAACCATTCACCACCGGATCATCTTCAAGGATTATTATACCTCTTTAAACACCACCCAAAAATAATATAAAATTACTGGATGATCAAGGTCATTAAATTATATTCTTATAAAGTGACTCACATATTTAATAATAAAAAAACCTAAGAAGAAATGGAAGTATCTTTAAAAAACCAAAACACCTTATAAGATACCCGTCAAATAGAAACCTTTATGTCCTTAGCTTCCTGATCAAAATATAAAAATGAAAACATCTCCAATAATAATAGCATAAAATCAAATATATTTTCATTATAGAAAATCATGGAATTAAAAAATAATAGGTTAATTAGAACATATCTATTATTCATAATCCCAAATTCACTCCTCTAATGCCACAGTTACACTAAAATAATTGAACTAAAGGAATGACGTGCCTATATAACACCTTTCTGGATGATCCTAAATCTCAATAGGCCTCTCTATAAAACTCACACTATATTTAATTTCTAACTTCCCAAAACCAATGATATAAGAATAATTTTAAATATATAGATGAATATACAACCCATAAAATATATCAATAACATGATCAGTCCATGGAGGAAGAAAAACCAATACACCACCACATTGATATTATCTAACACTGAAAAAGTTTTAATGAATCAAAGAGAAATATGACCCTCTCTCCCAAACCACTGCTACCCATGAAAATGAGAACCTTTTAGAAACACATAATCACTGGTAAAATATCCAAATCCCTATTTATCTGATCAACATAAGACTTATGATGATCATGACTATCAATTATTTACTCATGAATCACATGCATCTTCTCTATTATTCTTTATAGAAAATCATGTCCAAAAATTTTTGACTCTCCAATCTCAGTCCACTACTTTGGGGACCAAAAAGACTACCTGTACAATTATTCAAATAGAGTATTACCAATGGGGGAGTGGTATTAATTATTATAGGTAAAATAAAAAAATATTATGTGATTTACCCATGAACCTCCAAAATATAGAATCATGCACATAACATATCAACTAGTATATAGATCATCCACCTATTTGACCATTTTTATGAGGATTGAATATAGTGTTAAGGTATAACTGATTCCCAAAATCAATCTAAATACACCTACATAATCTCTTGATGATTATAGGATCTTGATCAAAGATAATGATATTTGGAACCCTATGACGACACACAATCTCATCCTCATGAATCCTCTATAAAGAATATATAGAAACTAACACTTTAATAGATAGGAAATTAGTAGGATTCATACACTAATATAAAATCACTCACGTGGAATCACATAGTGCATGATCTTATTGATAAATAGTGGTGAAATCCATTAAAATGTTGTCAAATACCAACTTTGGTACATCTAATGGATATTGAAGACCACTAGGAAGATGATGATTATCTTTCACCCACTAAAAAACACAAATATAGGAACAAACTCATCTTCTAACATTCTCATATATTGACACAATAATTGAATCCATAAAGAATAATACAGATTGGATCTGCTAGGGTGCACTACTAATGGTGATTTATGAAACTCATGGAAAACCACCTCTCACACTATGGGTAGAATAAAGGTATTTTAACTAAATAAAACATGGTATTTTTCATCCTTTGAATTCATTTTCTGGTCATCAACATTAACTATATGATCTCACCAAACCAATAACTCAAGATATACTAACTATGAATCCTAAAACTACTACATCAAGGATAGATGTGTGGTCATTCAAAATAGGAAGGCTCCACCATCAACATTCTACATGATGAGGTACAAATATGTAAGATCCTCCATCAATCTATACTACTCTCTAAACTAATGAACCACAATAAATCCAAACATCCTACTCCGTGAATTAGCTACCACATTTTGTTTCCTCGATGCATTAGAGATTTCAATTCCATAATACTTTTAGAATTTTATCCACTATTTATTGTTCATATTAAAATCTGACAAAGGGAAGACACTCTTTAAGATTTTTTGATTTATAAACACTATAAAATACTCTCCTATGAGGTAATCTAGCTGCATCTTTAGAGAAAATACCTCTGCCTCCAACATGAGATCATAAGTAGCTTAATTTTATATATAGGGGAATAAATTTCTAAACGCATAGAAGACTATTACTCCATAGTACATCAAAACACAAACTAGTAAAATATGAGAAGAATAACATGAGACCTAAAACAATACGCATTTCACTAGAAAAAGGAAGATGGAAGTATAACAACCTATTCTGGACAACCCATCTAAATAGGCACTGAACTAGACTGCAATAAGACCCGAATTGCATTCCAGATCCCCATGGGCTGGTGGCTAGAACCATGGAATATAACAATAACCAAGGTGAATGATTTTCACAATCTAAAACAATAAATGGAATATAAAGATAGAAAAGTAACTGGAAAAGAAATATTCCATAATGAGAAACTGACAATAGTAGCAATATAACTAAAAAAAGACAAATAACAAGGTATAGTTCCAAGAATAATGTATGGAGACTTAACAAACAATAGCTACTCAATATGATATGAGGGAAACATACCATCATGTCACCACTAGTTACCCATAACAAGTTGACAGGAAACCTTTCTACCTCACTATAGTTCCTTTCCCTTTACTACATTAGACAAAACAAGGTCTTTATACAGTTGAGGGTATGTGCAGAGTGTGAGCTAAAAAGGCTCAGTAGGATCCCACCCAATTGTTTCATATAAAGTAAAATTCAAAAAACCTCAATGCTCTAAAAATATTAACAACATAAAATGATAAGTAATTGTCACATTTATATCAAAATCATGGTAAAACAATTTCCCTTTTCCCAATTCTTAAAAAAATCTAGATAATATAGTTTCAATGCTCATTTCAAATAAACCAACTTACATTTATGAAAGCATTCATCATATATCATATCAAATCCAAAAAAATTCAATAAAAAATCAAAATGGGGATCACCCTTAGGATAACATAGGTTTGGGATAGCTAGGTCCCTTATACCTCAATAATAAATCATGATTAGTGTATTAAAAAATTCTATAGGAAACATGGCCTAAAGAAAAGAGAAATACCCCATAATCAATAACTATATGATGTCAGATAATAAATTACCTCAGGTTCATAGCATAGGGAATATAGTAACACCCCATGAGTGAACCCCAATATAGTTCCAGATAATCAATTCACTAGCATATATGTTTATGATAATAGAGGAACACCCCAGGAGTGAACCCCCTATACAATAAAGGTTAGGGACCAACGATAAATCACCTCCTAGGTATCCAAGGTTGTACTAAACATGTTAAAAATATTTCAAAATGTATTATCATAACTCAATAGACAATTTCCAAGCAACACTTTTCCATCAAAAATAATTGTTTGAAAACAATTTTTAAAAACCACTTCATAATGATTTGAAAAAATATTTATTTTTACCAAAAAAAGGGTAAAAACATATTTTATCATAAGACATTTACACATGCATATCCATAAAACTATGGATAATTCCAATCATCAATTATAAAAAGAGTTAGAAACTAAAGAGCATGCATAGTCCACAAAGAAAAGACTTAATATGGAACCACCCACCATACATGAGGGTCACACACAAATTTTAATGTGATACAGACACCGAAAGGAAAGGTAATAATATAGAAATAAAGAGGATTCCATAAACATAAATTAACACATCTTATAATTGAGTTTCCACAAGAAAAAGGCTAGTAAAAAAGATAAATCAAGATATACCTAAAAGGCCACACACACTGCACCACAATCAATAAGAGAACTATTCTATGGGAGATAAACACCTGATAAATATATAAGGTATCAAAATATATTAATGATCAATATATTATATCAACATATCCTTGTATAACTAACAATTCTAAGATAAATTGTGGAAACAAGAGTGATTTAATCAAAATTACCAAAGAGGGAATATCTGGTTGACAAGAGATCAACACATATCATAACAGTGATAGAGAGAATTAGATACAAACCCTAAGTCAACCTAGATTCCATCAATGCTAATTGAGGTCAATGGGGTGGATTATGGATGATAAAAAGAGGTTCCAGGTCATAAAAATAACAATCAACCCTAATTTTTTTATATCTCCCATGACGACACAAGCTAGATGGTGGCCTTAGTATAGGCCACTGCACCTATTACATGTCCAATGACTGAATGGTGGATAAACAAATGATATATTGTGAGATTTTCAGAATTATAGACCCTATATTAGCTTGCACGAGCAAGCCAGTGGCCTCATATATCCACCAGTTAGTGCATCTTATTTCCCCTCCTTCAAACACCCAAAACTTGATTCTCAAACCTCCAAACAACATCCAATACACCAAAAATGTAGAAAGTGATAAAAAATGGATTATACTTAGGTGTAAGAATATATGTTACCATTCACCCTTCTATAAGACTTTTTATCCCCAAAAAGTCAAATAGAAGAAGGTTTGTTCGAAAAAAGGTGAGCCCCCCCCCCTCATCGATGATTCGTGCTTCCATTTCCTATCAGAATATAACCTCTGACATAATAATAATTTATACTATGGTATATATTTTCCATGGAAAACAATAATCTGAGAGTCAATAATCTCCACTATTTTTTCCACAACCAATGCATCTGGCCCGAACTCCACTTCCCCCCAATTCAGAACATGCGGAGCATCAGGATGCTACTTCTTGAGGAGAGATATGTGAAAAAAATCACAAATAACCATAATTTGAGTTGGTATAGATAAATAATAAGAAACTTATCCAATCTAATCAGTGATTTCAACCATTCCAATGTATTTTTGGAGCCAATTTCCCTTATTTTCCTAGACAATGGTAACCTGGATGAGGAGAAAATTTAAAAAATACTCAATCACCAACACAAAACTCTAAAGTATGTCATTGGTGATATGTATAATATTTGTTCTGAATCTGAGATATGGACAATCATAAACAGATATCCTGAATCCTTGATGAAATATCCCCAACAATACTCTGCCCCACAAGAGAGGCTTCTCCCACCTCAATCTAACAAAGTGGTGACCTGCAAAGGTGATCATGAGCTATTTTGATAGAAAACTAGTAACTATTATATAATAAAACTAAAACAGGGACATACAGATATCCCAAAATCCCCCAAAATCATGGAAATAGGCATGGATTATACCCTCTAATATCTTTATAAAACATTAAATCTAGACATCTTTGTATGGATGATAGGTTGTACTCAATCTAACCTAATTCATTATCACCTAATAGAGACATTTCTAGAACCAGGAAGTACACCCGAGATCACCGTTAGAGAGAATTTTAGAAGGACCCTCATGAAACCTCATGATATTCTACACATATAGTTTACATATATCCTCAATCTTGGGGGTTTCTTTAATCAAAATGAAATTAGGTGATTTTGTCAACTGATCAATCACCACCCAGATTTCATTATTTCCAAATGGATTATATGGTAATCCAGCTATGAAGTCCATAGAGACCTCATCCCATTTCAATAGAATTATGAAAAGATTCTGAAGAAAACCAAAAGGATTTTTGGTTCTCCACTTAGATCTACTGATAGGTGTAACAATTAGACACGTGATAAAAAATGTCACAATTCATCCCGACCACTAGAAATGTCATCTCATATCATAATACATTTTCATAGTTCTAGGATGATAAATCCATGAAGAACTATGAAAATCAGGAATCTCTAAATTTCTGAGAGAAAAAATAATGATGAGCTCATTCCAAAAGTGAAGAATTGTATCAGAGGGGAGAGACCAAATAAGAATGTTCTCCCCACTATTTAAGGATTCCCAAATTCCTCTAAAAGTTTCATTCCATTGCCGGTCCTATAGAATCTACTCAAGTGGGGATGATTATAAATAGACACTATTCAAAACCATACCTAAATCATCCTCTTATGCATCCACATGTAGGTGAGTAAAAATACACATATGATTCGACTCCACTTTCACTACTAGGATGTTCATAGAAGGAAACTTCATACTAAGAGTGTATGTAACCACATTCCCCTTCAGAAGGGTGTACAAAATGTCAAAGTCAAACATCTAGAGGTACTCCACCCATCAACTCTACATGAGCTTCAGGTCCTTTGTTGAAAATATATAACTAAACCTCTTATATATATAATGGAATACGAACCTCTCCACAAAACTTGACTCTAATAGTAAATTATTACAAATTAACTCAGACAACCCATCCAATTAGGATTTGAAATGGATCACGATAAGACATGAAGGGTATTCCCAATCCCCAAAGGCTGGATACCAACACCCATACATCCTAAAAAAATCTAGAGGGACTTATTTTCCCATCCGAAAATAACAAACATATCATAAAAAGTGAGAAATATAACCCAAAATATATATTTCATAATAATAAACCAATAGTGTAAGTGATACAACTAAGTCAAAAACCCCAAGACCAAGGTACATATACATGAACAAAACAAAAGATGACTCAACAAACAATATCTACCTGACGTGATATTAGAGAAATATTCCACCATTTCACCATGAGATACCCTTACGTAGTTGACATGAAACCTCTCTTCCACACCATGGACGATTTCACTTTCCCGCATAAAAAACAATTCCTTCACACTCGAGGGAATGTACAAGGTGTAAACCAAACATGATTAAAAGGACCCCACTAAGGTTTCTTATATAAATAACATTCAAAATAGTCTCAATATTCTTGAAATATTAAAATAAATCATAATAAATAACTTTTAACATTTATATTAAAATCCTGATAAAACAAATATCCTTTTCATTTTTATTACACAAACTCCTGATAACACAGTTTTAAAGTAAATTTAAAATAAATCATTTTATATTTATAAAATCATGAATAATAAATCAATTTAAATTGAAAATAATTTAAAGCTAAATAATAATGGAGATCACCCCTAGGATAATAAAGGTAACTCATACCTCAATAATCAATCAAGAATGGCACACTAAACCAGTCCCTAGAACACATGGCCTAGTGAATAGGGAAACACCCCATGAAAGAACCTCCTATAATGTCAATTACTCAAGTCTCTAAGACACATTTATTAGGGAATATAGGAATACCCAATGAGTGAACCCCCTACGGTGTCAGATAATGAAGTCCTAAGGACACATGGTTTAGGGAATTGAAGAACCCCTCATGAGTGAACCCCCTATAGAATAAAGGAAAAAGGTCCAATAATAAATCCACTCCTAGGCACCCATGGCTCCCATGTCCTACATATGTAAAAAAAATAAAAAATTATTTGTCACACTTCATAATCAAATTTCCATGAAACCTTTTTCATCCAAAATAATGCTTTAAAAACCAATCTCATAAAACATTAAATTATTATTTGAAAATATATTTTCTTTACCCAAACAAGGTTAAAACCATATTTTATCAAAATAAATTTATGCATTCATATCAACAAAATCAATGATTATTATAATAATCATTTATAAAATGGGTTAAAAAAGTGTGTATGGTTTACAAAGTAAAGACAAGAGACTAATGCACCCACATTAGGCAAGCATCATACACCAATCACAACAGGATCCACCCACTAATTGGGATGTGATATGGTTTCATCTCATCCTTTTTACCAGATTTTATTTGGTTTGGATTCTATGGGGTTATGACTTGTTAGGAATTTGGTCATTCTAGTATTGGAACAAAATTTTTTAACTGAGATTTTGGGCCATGTTTTATTGGGCCTTGGAGTCATTGGTCATCTGTTCTACTATTCACTAAATCCTTAGGACCATGTAAGGGACTTTGGGCCATATAATGCATAAGATCATGTGTCTATGGGACCACGTGCCTTGTACTGGGTTCTCTCTCTACCTAGTATAAAAGTTGTTTTTATTTTCTTTTTTTCTTAATAAAAGAGGGATAGAACCTTGCCTATTTGTATTAATAGTGACTTGATCAAACTTACCAAAGAGGGAAAAACTGATTGGATAGAGATCAATACATCTCAAAACAATTATGGGGATAGTGTAATCCAAAAATTGAGATCCACTAGATTTGTTGAAGGTGAATTAGGGTTGAGGGGTAGGATTAGATATGATAAATATGTGTTTTGAGTGAAAAATAAAATAAAAGGCACTTAATTTTTCATTGATCCCATGAAATCACTAGTTATCCAGTAGCCTTGGAAGAGGCCCCTACACCTCTACCATGTGCATTGTCTAACCGGTGGGGTCTACAAAATTATAGACCTACTGCTATATGTAGAATTACTAGATGGTGGGGTTAGTATAATTTCAAACCCTCTTCCGGCTATCACTATCAAGACGGTGGCCTCATGTAGCCACCAATTTGTTTATCTTAGTTTCCCCTCCTTCAAATTCCCAAAATTAGATTCTCAAATCTCTGAACATGATATAGAAAAACCATAAAAAGAAAAATAATAATAAACAAAATGACAAGTACTTGAGCGTAATTCAAGATGTTTCTGGGATCCCTAAACAATTTTTAACACTTATTCAACATCATGAAGGCCTAGTATCTCCTTGTCAAAGTCATAAAAGGGACGACAATTCAAGAGTTTTTATATATAAAACTCTTATAATATCATGTGATAGAATGTAAATTTTGGAATATTATAATATTCATAGGATCTGACCAATAGAAAAATTCCTCAATCATCTAATTATTAACTACCATTTCTTATTAAGAAACACCATTCTTGTGAAAATGAACCCCTTACATATACAACTTTCAGATGGACAACATAACAAAGTTGATTATACCAAAAAACTTCCAGAACTATCATAAAATGATTTTCAAAATCCTCCTAAGATCATGGATACATGAGGATATTTTCAATGAACACTACAACATATTGATCAATGAATTTATAAAACAATAATTTAATAATTCATGTGAAATTAGTTTGGGAATTAGTGACACTAAATGATACAACTATGAACTGAAAATTTTAATATTGAAATATGATTGTATTATTTAGGATTTTATCCTCATACACCCAAAAATGATGATACCTAAATTTTAAATTTATAAATGAGAAATATATTTTTCCCTATAAATAATTGAATAGATAATCAATACTTTGGAGGGTATAATAGTTCTTTTACACCACTTAATTCAATTGAATAATTGATGTATAAACCCAAAAAACCATTCAAATTATTAGGGAATAAAATTGGTGTAACCAATGGTTGCACACTAGGTCAGATGAAACCCTAATTCAATAAATCATCAATTTGAATCTATAAAACCCACAACTCAAAAGGCCCTATCCCTTAAGGATTCATCAAAATTGGAGAGACAATAAGATGTAACTCTATCATGAACTTGATATCATGTTGAGTGGGTAACATAATAACCTATTTAAGAATAAAATCTTGTAGACCTTCAACCACTATTGGGAGAACTACAAAATGGACTTCCGTGATTCAAAACATCAAAATTTAACCAATGAAGATATAGGATCCATAATCCCCTAATCCATCTAATGATACCACTTTACAATGAACACAACATGATTTAATTTTATAATAAATAAAATAATTATCCTTTATAATAAATTAATAAAAATATTTATAGAATACAAATAATCAATTCCATTTATGAAATAATATATTTTTATATATAGAATGATTAAATTATTCAATAATGAATGATTCCCCATAATTAAGTCACAAGCCCAAAATACCTTAAAAATTTTGACTAACCACCAACTGGAATAGATAATACCAAATGCACTGGAAGCCTCTCCCCTATGACTCCTAGAGAACAGACTAGGGTAGGTGTGAAAAAGGATTGATAATATTCATAATAAAATAAATAATATTACATTTTTAAATATAAATAGATGTTTTCTTGAAATATCTATATCCCTCCTAGAATTAGGAATCCATGAGGATGAAACTAACCATGACCTTCTCCTTTACCTCAATGGTCTTGTTGATGAATTCCTCAATGACTATGCTCAACCCTATGTCCCTATAAGAAAGGAACATCATTAGGTTATCCTATTCCTACTATTTCTCTATACAGTGTCCTAATACCAGCAAACCCTACTACAATTAATAAATCCTTAGGGGTAATAATAATTATGACTATACTAGAAAGTGAGTGAATTTCCCACACTGACTAATGATGGTTGGTACTAGAAATACCAATAAAAATAACCTCCAAAATAAAAACAAAAAATATTGAAACTCTCATTTAAGTCTTAATAACTATTAGATATTGAGAAATGAGAAAAAAGAATGTGAGTCTAACCCCCATTAGTAGAAACTATGTCTTCCTTATAAATTGATAACCTATATCTATCATATTACTCTTAAGAATTTTTTTTATGATTCCCTATTGAGATGATCTTATTTTAATAAATATCTTCTTGAGTTATTCATCCTTATCCAATAGCTTAAGATACATTGAAACTGTAACTAAATTGACCTGATGCTAAATTTATGGATGTAAATCCTTTTCAAGATGTTTCTTTCAACCCTCCTTATTAGTTATAAAAATAGGGGAAATGTAGATGGTTATTGAAAACAAATCAAATCTTATATGCACTCATGATTGTATATTTATGAGAGGGAAAATCATATCATCTAACTTCTTTCTTTACTGAAGAATGGAACTCATCATGAAACTTATTATGAAACTCATCCAATGCAACCTTTGACTCCTTGTGATTACAATGAAACATGAACCATCACTTAAAAGAATGATGCCTCAAAAACTAAAAATCAGAGAAATCCAATGCTTCTCCATTTCACAGATTAGGATGAAATAAATATTGAGATTCCAAAAATACTTCTTTGTATCATAATATGATGTAATACTCTCATACTTCCCCATTATGTGATGTTAAAATTAAAACTTTTTATTCCTATAAGAATAACCCTATTCCAATAGATTAACCTTACTATGATCAACTAAGAAACTAGACACACCTCACTAAAGGGAACTTCAAGGGAGAAAAACACACCAAACATATATATATAACATAATAAAAAACTCTTAAATAATAAAACAAAAAATTAATTTATGACTACATAATTATATACACTTCGATTTCATAAGAATAACTCCAAATATAATCACTATCATAATCATGTATGATGCAGATATCATACCTAAGTCTCAACCATAAAATAAATATTATCATGATTAAGAAATTCTATAAGTTTTTGGTTATTAGGTTAGATTATAGGGTTTTATAAAATACTTCCTCCAAGTAGAACTCCCTTACTATGTCACATGTTAAGTTCGATTGATGCTATTTTCTAATAAGGCCCATGCAGTCCACACCAATTCATAACTCCAAAATCTGTTTTACTCCCATTAAAAACAATATATTAAGACTCCTTCCCCACTAAAACCATATATTAAGACACAAAAACCTCACTATAACCCCTCCCATGTTGGTAGTGAAAATGATAGTGACTCGTAATGCTCATGTACAATAGTTTGTGAGTTTTTGACTAGCTCTAGTGATATAAAATTCATTAGTGGTAGGAATTACCACCATGAATCCCAGTTACATAAAATAAAAAATATAATAAAATCCATATAAAGTAAATTTTAAAAAATTATAATATATTAAATTTCATATATAAAAGTCATATCACATATAAAATACCAAAATAAAACTGTTATAGTAGAGACACCAACACTAGTCTTGAACTCCATGAACTAGTCAGGTCGTTACCAATCAAAAATCCCTATAAGAAACATATAAAAATAGATATGTGATTATCCACTAAAATAGTATAATATTAACTATTTATATTTCATCATTCATTTATTTAAATTTTCATAAACACTGATTTTAATGAATTTTATTAATTAAATTTCATTTATCATCACATGTGCAATTCATGTTTAAATTGTTTTAAATCAGGCCCAATTAGTCATCAGTTTTCGGAATAATTTTTTTATATTTTTATATTTTAATATATGATTTATCAATTTTTTGGAACATTTTTTCTTTTAGGATCAATGAAATAATCATAAGGGAATATCAGAATTTTTGGCTGTGAATGTATAAATTTTTGTACAAAGCATAATGGGCCTTAGACGCATCAAGTAAAAGTGGATCCCAAAATTCAATCCAAATGAAGATATAAATTTATCTATAGATAAATAAAATTATGGGTATCATTTAATTCAACTATTTATAGAGATTATTTTAATTTTTCGAGGAGATCCAGGGAGTCCAAGTTTATATTTAATTTGTGGGTCATATTTGAAGTAACATAAAATCATCCCACCATTTCAATCATTAAATACGAATGGATGATCCAATTGGAATGAAAAGTTTACATATATTAGAGGAAACATGGAATATCATATTTCCCTTATACTACCCCTTTATATTCAACATTAGTCAATGAAATACTTGTTTTCCAAAAAGGGGGATGAATCTGGTCGACTTTCTTGGTCAAAGATAAAAATTCCACTTTCCCTTTATTTTCTCATCCTCCTTTGACTATCAAAATTAATAGGGAGGGAATTTATTGATATGGGATCAACAATAAAATTATTTTATTCTTATTTAATGTGTTTTTTTTATGGTATTTAGAAGGCATGTTTTTCTTTCAATTGTAATGTTATGCTTTCATTTTGTAATTGCATCTTCATTTTTTCATATTTAAGTGTTTCATTCACCATAATTTCATAATTAAATTTCTTCATATTATTATTATTCATTTATTTTTAAATTTTCATTACAATTTTGATAACGTATAATCAATGTGTGAATTTATTGACACCAAAAACTGTGAAATTCCTTACACAATGGTGGAGTGTTCTTTTTTTCTCTGTTTTTCATTTATTCATTCCCGCCTTCATAAGTAAACTTCCACCTTCCATTCCGAGCCTTTCATAATGGGAAGGAAAACATACTTGTTGTTTGATTATAGGTAGTTTATTGGGAATATAATGGGTGTTATTTTATGTTCTTAAATTCTTAAATTAGTTTTATGTTTTGACATTTCCATTCTTTGACATGTTTTCTTCTTTGTCATCACCGAATTTAACGATGACACATTTTGAGTTCCAGTACAATCCAATTCCTTAGGGTGATCATGAAAGTGATACTCTAAGTTATTTGGTAATTGGACTTGAAAATTTTTATGGATTAAATTAGGGAATGATATGGGGGTGTTATCTCATTGATTGGTTACTTATTGAACTATTGAAAAAAAATCCCAAGAAAAATAATTACATCCATTCTAGCAGTAACAAAAACCTAAGATCAACCCATCTCTATTAACTATTTCCATTAAAATCATTAGGTGTTTCATTCACAAATTTAAAACCATTCTCTTATGAACATTAGTATTTTAGTTTTACAATTGCGAACAACACCATAGTTGGAAACTTTATAGCCAATCCTCAATAAAATATAAGTGTCTCCATGTTTATTCTTTAGTCCCTATAGATTTGATCTCTAATTTTACATAAATTAATGATTTTAATATTAGGGTAAATTTGGTCACAAGAAAATTTTGGTTCCATTTTCGAGGACCCAAGTAAGTATCATAGACACTCACCTTCTTTTCTCACCCCCAAATTATATTTTCTCACCACCATTTCTCTTCTCTCTTCCCCTTTCTATTTGTGTCTATCTAGAGCCAACGAGAATGTACCCTAGTGGTTCAGGCTCCTACATGGCATCCAAAAGACCCAGGATCAAATCCGGGAAGGGGAGAATTCCCAAGGTACTGTAGTTGGGCTCTGTAGCAGGTCAATGTAGCAGTATTGTAGCAGCGGCGGACTGTAGCAACGACAGCACTATAGCGGTAGAGGGACTGTTGCAGGTATTGTAGCGGTAGCGGTACTGTAGCAGTGGAGGTATTATAGTAGTACTGTTCACTAAGGGGTCCTTTGGTCCAAAAAATGGGATTTCTAGCCCTGTATGTAGGCCCCTTGGCCATAGGCCTTTGGGCTATGTAATGGGTCACCCTCTACCCAGTCTAAAGAGGTCTTTGCTTTAATAATAAATTGAGGCTTCGGCCCCAACCTTTAAACAAAACATACCTTTGTGTCTGTCTAAAAAATCTCAAATCCCAATTTTTTGTATGATCTAATGGATCATCTCTAAAATTACCCCATTATAAACCGATTCTATACTACAATGAGATATCAATATTGTGAATCCACTAAATTTGGGAATTTCTATGATCAAACCATGATTAAATACCCCACACCTGGTGAGATGTACAATCAATGGTATGATGAATGTTTAAAAAATAAATTTCTAGCCCTATAAAGTACGTTTGAAGAGATAAATATTTAGGATGTTTACAATTTCCAAAATCATATACATCATAAACAACAATAACTTCTTGAAAAATTGTGTGAACAAATGGATAAATTGAATTAATAAGTTTCAACCTTCAGAGTATAACTACCATTCATTAAAATGATTATGGAACCCATTTTCACACATGTTGTCCCTTACACATCATTAAAATAAGAGTCCTGTTACAAAAAACCCATAACTCATAATCTTAAGAACCATTCTAAAGATTTGGGATAACTGGAGGATTAATGAATTGTTGAAGGGTATTTAAATCAGGTGGAAATTTATTTTTTGAATTAAAAATAGGAAAATTTGACATCATGGATTGAGTTTCCTGAATATAACTCCATTTATAAATTTTCAGAAAAACAAATCACTAAAACATTGGGAGAAATAAAAAAAAAATGAGACCATACCCATTCTGGACACCGATCTGTCCAATTTGATGGTTGAAAATTCAATTCAAAAGGAACCAATTCAATTAATCAATTTTGAAAATGAAACTAAGTTAAATTCATATTCACCAACTATTTTTGAATGTGTTAGTGTACCCAAGACCTAATTCAAGGTACACACATCCTACATCAAATCTTACATCATAGAGGATAATCAAAAAAATATTTCATCATTTCATCCTATCTTGAAACAAATAAAGTAGGAATAATCATTTATATATTAGAAATTACTAACGAAGCAACTAGATCATCCATTTCTAATATTCCTTGGACTTCCCATTCATTGTAGAATAACGGATTATACATGAAATCAATTATAAACAAATAATCAATATCAATATTTTATAAGTTTAGAAATATGGGGTCATTAAAATGATGGATGTTTATATTGGGTAAGTTTGGGGTCTAAGTCAAGCTAATGACAATAAACAAAGTGCTTCCTAGGAGGCATCCCAACTTCTACATTTTATTTATTTAAATATTTTATTTTTTATGATTTTGTGTGTTTTTGTTAAGGGAGTCCCATTAGGGTTTCCAATGTGATGTAATGTATCTTTTTTGTGATATTTAAAGAAAAATAATTTTAATATTTCCAAATAGAACCCATGATTTCTAAAGTTTAAACTCAACCATCAATCATCCCTAAGGTGTCTACATGTTTTGTGAAGCCATAGTGATAAATTTCTTATTAATGGGTCATCAACTTCAAACCAGGTGGTTTTGTTCCATCATTTAATTTCAAATCACATATCCCGCTCTTTCTTCTAAATTATAAAATCAATATTCTATTTTTTTCAACACTGAAGGTACTGTCATTCTATGTTGTGTGGAATGAAAATCTAGGATTTTGAAAAAAACTATCTTTTATGATAAAAATAAATTCAAGCAAAAAAATTCAATTCATTCTCTTTACATTCATTTATGTACATTTTGAAACATGAAAATTGAATTTCAAATTATTTTGAATGCCTTGATTATTAGTATAATGCACATTTATGTTCAGGAACATAGATTTTGGAAAGTGTGGTCATCCGATATGATTTTTTAATACTAACAATTTAATTATTTTAATCAAAATTCCACAATTTATGTCTATTTTATTTTGGATGTAAGTTTGAGTTCTTTGGTCCCTTTAATCATATCATAGGATTTGGGGTCACTTTTACATTAATTTTAGTATCTTAAAAAAAATAATGACCACATAGAGTAATTTTTTTCCCAAATGTGTGGCGTTCAACACTTGGGGATGATGATTCCATAGTTTTCTTTCCTAGATTTAGGCTTAACATCTCAGTTGTAGTTCATGAAATTGAAAACATTAGTGGTGTTCGACACTTGGGGGTCATGAATCCATAGTTTTCTTTCCCAAATATGTCCTTTTCATATCTATTGTGGTTCAAAAAAAATTAAAAAAAATTAAAAAAGGAAAACTAAATAAATTGGATACTCATCTTAAGGATTAATGTGACTTCAACCTAGCGGTTCCATTTTTCCCCTTAAATAAGAAAATGGGACCATTTCAATTATGTTTCACAACACATCATCATGATTAATTGGAATTGGATGAAATTTGAAGATGTATTTTACCAAATAAATAGGATTGGGTTTGGTGTGTGATTGTGAACATTACTTGTATGAAATTATTTTTAAAGGTTTCATTATTTTTTATCCTAAAGTATTATGCAAATCATTTCTTGTTAAAATGTTTTTGGAAAAGGGAATTACATTTCATATTTTTTAGGTACTTTTTTCTTAGGACTAGAAAAAATCATTTTGTGGGTGTGATTAGCCACATAATTATGAAAATATTAATTTTTTATATTTCAATATTCATTCATTTGAATGTCCATAAACACCGATTTCAGTGAATTTTATTAATTGAACTTCATTTATCATCACATGTGAAATTCATGTTTGAATTATTTCAAATTGGTCCCAATAAATAATTATCTTATGGAATAAGTTACATTAATTTTTTTCATTTTATATTTTTTGATATGATTTATCACTTTTTTGGAACATTTTTCATTTTAGGATCAATGAAAAATTCACAAGGGATGATGGAATTGTTTTTCATGAATGAAAAAATTTATGGATAAAGCATAATGGGCCTTATGACCATTAGGAAAAATGGGAGCCCCCAATTCAAGCCCAATGATGCTCAAATTTTAAATATATAAATATAAAATTATGGGGACCATTTCATTAAACTATTTCCAGAGGTAATTCTGGAATTTTCAAAGAGATCCAGGGATCCCAATTTGATATTTAATTTGTGGGCCAAATTTTAAGGACCATAAAATAAGATCACCATTTCGATCATAAGATAAAAATCGATGATATAATTTTAACGAAATTTTGAAATATATTAGAAGATTGATGGAATATCATATTTATCTAACACAACCCCTTCAGATTTTTCCATCTTCAATAACATACTATCATCCCAAAAAAGGGGATGAATCTGGTTGATTTTCCTTGTCAAAGATGGGAAGTTCACTTTCCCTTTATTTTCCCATCCATATTTGACTTTCCTAATTAATGGCGAGGGAATTAATTGATGAGTTATCAACACTATAATACTTTAATAACTATTTAATTTAGTTTAAGTGAATGGATTGGGGAGGCATGTTTTTCTTTCAATTTTAATTTTACGATTTCATTTGGTAATCGCATATTTATTTCTTCCTAAATAAGTTTTTCATTGACCATAATTTCATAATTAAATTTCTTCAAATTATTCATATTTATTTATTTTTTCCTTTTAATTACTAAATTGACACATTTGAATCATGGGGTGAACCTATTCACACCAACAATTTCAAAATTACTCACACAGTTGTGGAGTGTTCATTTTTTTCATTGTTTTTCATTTCTTTAATCCTCCTTTATAAGTCAACTTCCACCTTTCATTGAGAACCTTGAATTAACGGAAGGATAAAACTTTTGGGTTTTGTTTATAAAGAGTTACTTGGGACTGTATGGGAAGTTATTATATGTTCTTAAATTCTTAAATTATTTTTATCATTTGAGAGTTCCTTTCATTGACTTATTTTCCTCTTTTTCTTCACTAACTTTAACGATGACACATTTTGAGTTCTAGTACGATCTAATTACTTTGAGTGATCATGAAAGTGATCATCTAATTGAACTATTGATTATACTTGAAATTTTTTTATGTATTAAATTGGATAATGATATTGGTGATTTATATCCTTGATTGGATACCTCTTGAACTAGTGAACAAAAGATCCAATGAAAAAAATGCATCCATTCATGCCCTGACAACAACATAGGATAAACCAATCTCTTTTAATTATCTCTTTTCAAATAATTATTTGTTTCATTAATAAATTTAAAACAATTATCTTATGAACTTTGTTATTTTATCTTCCCAATTACAAACAACACCATAGTTGGAAACTTCATTTCCAATCCTCCATCAAATCTAAGTGTCTCTTGGTTTCTTCTTTGGTCCTTGTGGATTTGATTATTACTTGTACGTCAAAACCCACTTTTACCTGTAGGGTAAATTTGGGTGAAACTAATATGAGAGAGAGAGATGGGGTATAAAATTAAAAATAGTTCGATCATCCCCAAAAAAGTCCTGTAATTAAGGAAGAATCATATTATTTCCTTAGTGAATAAGCACATAATAAAATTTCATCTTCTGGAGGTCAACCACCCATCCTCACCAATTCTCACTCTCCCAAAATTGAATATAAGTATAATAAAATAATATCAATGAATATATTTAGAAGGCGACTCATAACAACTTCCCCACTTATCTAGTCACTCTCAAACTCATATCACATACATCCAAGTGCTTTAGTCCCTTTTATATCCAAATTGCTAAATAACTACAAACCACATCATACCAACAACCAAATTTCAACATACATATCAAATACAAATATACACACAACATCACCACACACACACACACAAATATATATATATATATATATATATATATATATATATTCTAATCACAACCTTTATCATGGTCAGGTATGCAATCATGAAAGACATTTACCTCATGCCCTCCTTCCATGCTTATCACCACCATGTATCCACATTAAAACAACTTCCATATGTACCAACCTTAAGCATCATATCACATAAAATAACTCCATTCCATTATAGCATATATTGAATCTATAAGATAGTGTTTGGAAGTGGTAGAATAGATAAATATTTTCCACCTCTATCCAATATTTTTTGGGAAAACACATGGATCCCTTGACCTCATTTGTGTATTGGTAAGGATACCTTACTCAAGTGGTGGTTCATAAGTGATAACCAAAAATATAAAGGGTACATTTTAAATAACATAATCTAAACCTATGTGTTAAATATCAAATTCATTGAATTTATAACTATGACCTATAATAGTCACTTCTTTTGAACAACCTTTCCACAACAACCATTACCACTACTAATCACACCACAACCAACAACCACCACTACACAAGGGTCGAACAGAAATTGAAAATTACCTTTACATCAAATCATTATCAATTTCTATATTAGTAATTAAAATCTACATTTAATTCATTGTTATATAATTAATTTCAATCCATCAGGACCACTGCATTACTTCTGATGTTATTTAATAGATAATTGTCACCCTTCCATCCACTTATTAATATTTTCAAAATTAATCATTTAATTGCATTACACTACCACTTATAATTCCATTAATATGATAACATCTATATTTACATGAATCTACAACACAAAATTACACATTTTCTATAAATATAAAATCAATCACAAAAAAAATCCTTTCCAATTGTCATAAAACCACTCCCACCATTTTCATATTATCATACACTTATACATAAATAAACCATACCCATCCAATCACAATGACATGTGACCAAGACTTCTCTAAATATAAAATGAATGAAAATATAAAACATCTACAAGAAATAAATATTCTAGTAATTAACCACAATAAAACTATATAAAATAACATCAAACATTCCTCTTATATTCAATACAATATCAATATTACATATCATGATTAAAAAACATCAATGATTAATTATATTATTATATGTCTCCCATTTTATTACTATCATTAAGTGTATTATCAAATTATAAAAATGATTAAACCTAAAAAAAGTATCAAAAATGGTTTCACAGTAGAAAATAATCAATCATGATAAAAAATAAAAGTTGAAATAATATGGAAATTATATAAAGTAAATTTTATCTCCTCTTTCATTCCAATTTATTTTAAAAAATCAATATCATTTTTTGGTTACTTCAGAACATCCACCCATTTAAAACATAGCCATTATAATTCCATGATCACAAATGAATAATAAAGGTATAAATATCAAATCACGTACCTTAAAAGAATATTAAAAGAAGAAAATATGACAAAGAGAGATAAAAAATGACAAATAACAACCAAACAAGATGGAATTCTCTACAATACCTAATAAAATAAATTTTACATCAAAATTAGGCCTCATATCTATGAAGCTAAAAAAACTCATCTACTGATATATTTAAATAATTATAAAATCATGTAGAATTGAAGTGAATGGAGAAATTAGGATAATAAAAGAACCTTGGATCTATTTGGAAACTACTACATGAATTAATGGGTTTTTATCCACAATTATACATATATCGTATAATGAATGATATTCTGGTATTGAAAATGGTTTAAGAAATAGATGAAAATTCAACCAAAGAGAAAAAACCCCAATTTCTAAAACATTCATGTGACCCCTTCACAATGCGGTTAATTGTTCACTATAATGTAGTGATGGTCAATAATATGTGATCTAAAAATATAATTATTTTAAATGTATATATCCATAAAAATCATGGCTATTTTTAGATATCGTTCTAAAACTAGATTTATCGCCACTAAATATTAGAATCCCTAGAAATGACCATTTCATCATTGAACATCAAATTGTAGTGAAAAACTACCATGTTAGAGTGGCACCACCATTGTTACTTCGATCTATATCTGTGAACCGACCAAGCTACATAACACATTTAACCACAATTCCATCATGTATAATAAAATGGGGTTTTCTCAAGTTTTTTATACAAGTTTTTTTGAAAATAATTTTATTATAAACCTATGTTAATATTTTTTTTAAAATAAGATAGAATGGTGTTAAATTAATTATTATATTTGGAATTTTTTCCCTGATCCAAAGGCAAGAAGTCTCTTAACGTCGTTTCCATAGAATTTGGGAAAATATGTTAAGAGCCATAACACCTTCACCCAAATAAAAAAAATATAAATTAATAAATTAAAAATATATATGTTTTTATTTTTAAAATATATATTTTCATTTTCATTTTTTATATACATATATATATATTTTTTAATAATACCATTATTATTAATAATTTAATTTTTTATATAACTAATTTAATTAAGATTTTTTTAGAATTATATTATTAAATACTTTAATAGTTGCGTTAATAATTATATTCTTTACATAATTATTATTAATTACTATTTTAATTATTGTAAATATTAAATAATATAGTTAACATTTATTAATAATGCAATTACTACCATTTAATTATAATAACATGATTAATAACACTTCATAATAATGTAATTAATAATATAATACATAATAAGAATTATGAATAGTAATATTTTAAAGTTTAAATGTTAGGTTTTTAAGAAATAAATTTTGTAACATGTAAATTATATTATTTTTATTATTTTTATGTTTTATTTAATTTTCAATTTTTTTTAGCAGTTGAGTGAATTTGTTAAATTTTATTTAGATTTTATTTAAAATTTATAATTTATATGCTTTCAAAGTCACTTACATGAAATATAATAATGTGTTAAGTAGGTGAATTTGAAAGTATATAAGTAATAAAGTATAAATAAAATCTAAATTAAATTTGAATCACTTACTAAACATAAAAAAATAATTGAAAATTACAAGAATTAAAAAAAAAACAATCAATCAAAAGTAATTTTAAGGGAATAATATATTATTGTCTTAAAACATTATATTTGCATTTTTAAAATTTTTGGACATTCAAATATTTTGAATTATATTTTACATGTTTAGTCAATGTTCTAAATTTCATTTAGATTTTAGTTATACTGTAATTTATGTTGATATATTTTTTAATATATAAATATTATGTTTTTAATCAATAATATTCATGTCATGTAAACTAATTGTTGTTTATTATATTCATGATTTTTTCAATGATTTTTTAGATTTTTAGAATATGTTTAACGTTTTAATTAGATTATTTTTATAGTTTATATTTTATAAGATTTTAAATTTCAATACTTTTAAATTTAAAAACATCATATGCTTCATGTAGTCGATTTTGAAATCTTATAAAATCTAAACTACATGAAAATGTATAAATGAGAACTAAAATACTAGCTAAACAATTAAAAAATATTAGAAAGTAAAAATAATTTTATCAATTTAATAGACATAAAATAATATAGAGGATATAATTCATTATAGTTTCAAATCCTTTAACTCAATAAAATGAAAATAAATGAATGAGTACACAATCACTGTCTTTGATGAGGACATGTCCCACAATCTAGTGTGTGAATGGGATGCCTGTTTTGAGATTTCAAACCACTGTAATGGGGTATAGTACGATGAGCTAGAGAGGGGTCTTCCTCAAATTCTAAAACCTCAAATGTATAATTATATATCTGTGGTTAAATGGGTAGTGGTTTCATCTAAATGTCGTGATGTGAACCTAATCATTCTCCCATTACATTAGTGGAAGGACCTTCCATCAGTTGTTGGGGGATCCATAAGTCTTGTGAAGGATTAGTTATGAAGTATAGAGGTATGGGAAATGACTCCTGATATAATATAGGATAAAATATACCTGATGAAAACTATGGATATTATGAGAATATAAATGGATATCATGCCTCCTGGTGCACATCCGCAATCAGATGAGGATGGACTTCTAAAGGTGCGACATCTTCCTATAAAATAATTTTTGCCTTACATGCATCACAATGTGTTCTATAGCATTGTCTTCATGGATCCTTAACATGAGTATCCTCTATAGGAGGTTCCTAAGTAGTAACCTTCTCTCCCTAGGTAGGAACATCATCTCTTTAAGGTGGATGATCAAATATACTATCGTGTAGAACAAGATATGTTGACATCATTTCATCTGTTGAATTATGGTACATTGTCTAACAAAAAACCTCACCCTCCTCTGGATCATACAAGAAGATAATATGTTATAGTCTAGTATACTAAAGTGAGATTCAAAATGAATTAAAAAAGTACAAAAAACAATTTAATTTAAATCTATTGACTTACTAGATTTGGAACCCCTCTTCTTTATGGATTAAGATAGAATATAGACTTCCGTATATACTATGGCTCATACTCAAGATGTTGTGATAGATGTAATCCCATTGTACACATTATATTTATATGACATGATGGAAATATATATTATTGGTTGAGATACTCTACATGGCATCAACGCTAGTAAAAAAAGTACCTCCTTATCAACTTCATGGAATTTAGTGATGCCTAATTTCTTGGTGGAACTATAATATGATAAAAAAATAAAATCTTTCACAGGAATCTATAAGGCTGGTATCACTCAATAATATGAAAGTGAATGAGAGTCAATACAAGTGTGGCATTATAAATCCCATCAGTGCAGGACATTCTAATAAATCCTAGAGTGGCAGCCATGAAATCTTAAATGAAATGTGACATTTTTTAAAATATTTTGTTACTAATTTAAAAAAATGATAATATTAAGAAATTGATTATTAAATAGAATAATTTATATACATACATCAGTGGGAAGTCGACTATCAAACATGAGATGGTATGAACCTAAATGTTGTCTCAAAGCCCTAATAAAGTGGTGTGATTGAATCCACCTATAACGTACAACATTGAATGATATAAATAATATGAAATAGAGTTTAATAAATAATTTTATCATCAAAATAAAAATAAAAATGAGTGATCATATTGGCGTCCATGCAGAGAATCAGGAAACTCATCCATATAAATCATTAAACAAATAACTATAGGGGATATGGGAGGGATTACCTTATATTCCCAAACATCTAGAATCTTGAGGAAATAATACACTATTTCATGATCACTATTTTGGAAGGTGACTAGTTTTTTCTCCATTCTTGTTGGAATAGGGTCATGTTTGTAAGGGGGTTTTACTTTAAAAATAGATTTTTTTCACATAAAGGTTTTATCGGTTGGATCAACCTTATGGGTTGAGGATTTATTTCATATCTAGAATTTTTACCCATAGGTTTGAGCCCAAATAGTGTACCTTTTCATTTATGTATGATTCCACACATGATGGTATATTGCATGTATTTTTTCTCTCATTCTGTCTTTATGGTGTATCCATGGATAGTTTGATGATAATTTCATGTCATCACACTTGTAGTTGCCATATTCATTATTATGTTAAAATGATACAATTATTATGAAAACCAAATGATGATTTAAAAATGGTTTTATTATGGATAAATTCTTCATAAACTAGTTTTTTAAGATATAATGAACAAATTATTGATAAAAGAATATATATATATTATTTGGTGAAATGATATTGGGGTTTTTCTCACACCCAACATTTTATTTTAGGTATTTATCGATGTTGTTTTGAAAAACTCAAGTAAAGGGAAGGGTATTTTGTATTAGGTTGGTTTCTCTTTTGGTTGTTTCCTTCATATCGGGATAGTTTAGTGGTTATAGATGGTCTCACTAATACTTGTTTGGTATTCTATTATGATTTATTAATATGTTCAATATAATTTCTCATACATTCTTATGTGACATATCATGTTTATGATCTAACCCTTTATGACTCATTGTTATGTTTTACCTTACTGAGATTTTTATCTGACATCTTTTGTTTTCCACTTCACTTATCGTGTTTTTCGATCTCGCTATTTAGCCTCCATTGAGTATATAGATGTGTGTATATCATAGTGATTATGAAATATTAGACTCATGGTGAGTATATGGGATACCGTATCAACCATTTAAAATATTGACAGGTATAAGGGGGTGTTACCCACTCCGTTAGACAAAGGTTTAATAAGGGGGTCAGACCATGGGTTTGAATAATATAAAGGGGAAGGTATGTGAGAATTTACCTTCAATATAAGGGAATAATGGTTATGACTAATCTTAAAATCCTATATAATTCTTATTTTTTTATAAAAAATAACAATGTTATATAATGGGTTTAGAAACCTATAGATTGATATTGATATAGACCTAGGACACATTTCCCATGGTCTTTATATTATTATAAGAATGATCAAGATACTATCAGACATAGATCAATATGAATCAAGGATAACCATGTTTGTTTTCCTGGTATTTATATAGGTATAGATCAAGATGTATAAGGGTTAATATCATTATATAATGGGGTTGTTATCCCATTGGGCCTACTATTATCTAGATATGGGGTAAAGATTCTCTTGGTGTGAGGCCATATATACCAAGTTGGTTTTTACCCTTTATCAATATATTGATATATGTGATCAAAATAACTTTGTATTAGATCATTATAGCCATATGTCTCCTTCTAAGAGGGCTAATATTAATTTGATGGTAGGTCATGAGGCCTGAAAGGTAAGAACATTAGGTAGGGGTATTCATTCCCTTTAACCATATATCACTATGATATGATCGTGATAATTGTCAATTGAGACCGAGATAGTCATGGATTTCCCTTATAATAGAATTAACAATGTTATGAGCCATGTTCAAGATGAATGAGGATAGATACTAATAATATCATGGGGAAACTTGTCTTATTTCCCTTATATTGTTGTACATGGTGGTAGAGATATCTTATATACTATGATATTAATAGGCTTGAGAACATATATCCCCATTGGACATAAATATTATTATGATATTTCCAGAGACACCCTGACCCTGAAAGAAGCGGGTATGGGGACACATTGGGTTTCTAGGTGAGCACTCAAGATTATAAAATTATTTATTGTTAATAATATTATTTATTATTATGGTATATAAATTTGTACAGAAAACATATATTTTGTATTTATTTAGGAATATAGTTTTTGGTAGCATATTGAGTTGTACAATACCCTCCCCAAGTGCCTTAGTATCTAAGAAAACATCAGGTTTCATGATCCATGTAAGGTTGAGGGCCCTGTAGTAGGTGATGTTTGAGTTGTGGAGAATAATTGGAGTTGCGAGATGGAAATGAGTGGGTACTTATGACCAATTTTTTATTCATCTCCAAAATTTTGTTTATTTTTAGAGTATGTGGTATATGATCTTCCCACAGGGGATCATGTTCATTATACAAGACCATGAAACATTATTGAGGGAAACTTTTTATAGATTTTTTTTCATTTATTTCTTTTGGTAAATATATATGATGTTATCCTTTACTATATTTTTATTTCAATTGAATTTTTATATAATGATTCTATTATGTTACTTATGGTTATTTATTCTAGGGAGAGTATAGTATCACCACCATAGACATTAAACCTTGAAATAGTTTAGAAACCTACGGTTTATGGGGAGGCATGCATAAGGAATATAGAACATGATTCAATCCCTATGGAGGTAAACCAAGAAAGGGATACTACATAGTGGTATCATATCCTTATGATTCATTTATTTTAATATTTAGGATATGTTTGATAGGATATGGGATGTGGTCAAAATCTGATATGGTTCTTATGCATGGGTGTATCTATCCAATGTATCGAGAAGTATAGGTTACCAATAATGTGATAAATGTTCTTGGTTTTTGACGTTATAGATTAAATATTCTTAGCCCAGAGTGGAAAGAGGAATGAAACCATCCATCACATATGGAACAAAAGATTTACATTAAATTAATATGATTTCCTTTGGTAGAGAAGCATGATTATGATATAGGGTTAAATTATTTATTTTGTAAGAAACAACTTCTTTATAATTTTCCTATATAACATGATGGTGGAATTCTACTTAACTAACCTTGTATTTTAATTATATTATAATGGTTTAGTAATTGATTTAGTTATTCCAATACATATATTGATTTATACCCCTAAGATAGTGGGTATATGCTTATAGAGAGAGTACCTATGTTATGTGAGATCATTGTATGTAGAGTGTATTTAAAGCATATATGGTTGTGATTATTTATACTACTTATAATATCATTGATATCAATGATTGTGATAGATTTATTCTGTTTTTTGTTTTGGGAATTGTTGATATATTCCACTATGATGAATTCCATTGGTGTGGTAGGAGGGTGGGGACAAGCATGTCCAACTAGTTATTGAGTTGGATCTAATAGTTTCACCTATTCCTCTAATTAATTATCATATCCACAAGAGTTTCCTTCATATTATTTAGTTTATGGGTATAGGATATCATTGAATAATTCTATTTATTTTAGATCAGACTCAAGTGTTTATGTTAAAACATCCCCTATGTTTATTAGTGAGGGTTGAATGTTGATACTAAGTTATAATTCAAGTATATATAGGATATATTTTACCATAAAAGGCACTATTTTGGGTGGAATGTGAATTTTATGGTTTATATGTTTCAAGGACTAGAAAATCATATGTGGAATATCCTATTCTAGGTTAATTGGCATGAAAGGATATTATGGTAGTACTTTTAGGCTCATTTAATTAGGAATTTATTCCATGAGACACTAATAACTGAAATATCTTGTGATTTAATGCATTTTTTCCAATAGAGCATGTTAATGATGAACTATTCCACTTTTGTTTACCATGTTTCCTTAGTTTTCTCACATAGTGGTGAGTTATGAGATAAATAGGGTTCACTGTTATGAGGATTAACTGAGACATTGGATTTAGTCTCATGTAAAAATCATATATCTTACCTATTTTTATAAGATCATTAACTATACCCTCATTATAAAGATTATGATGGATGAGGATAGACCTTTCAGTCAATTTAGTTCTTATTCTAGGTATAGGATTTTATTATCGGGTATTCAATAGTGTATTTTTTATGAATCTTGTTGGAGTTGTGATAGGGAGGCAATTTAGGGTAGTGGTTCATCTTCTTCTTAGTATGAGAGGAATCCTCATACATGTTATCAGTTTAGTAGTGTGGGTAATAACCAACCAGAGTTTCATAATGTGCCTATGAAATATTCATATTTTGGGAAGGTAGGGAATCTATAGAACTTTTTTTAAATATTAACTCAACTAATTTGTGGATTTGGTGGTGGAAAGGATAAGGCATCAATTGGTGGATCTAGTGTTATAACATAGAGTATAAGAAATATTTCTTATATCCAATCTCGGTGTGGAGGTAGTCATGGTTATCGAGGCTAATAGAGTTAGTGAAGTGGTGATACTTAGGGTAGAAACATATTATTAGGTTAATGAAGAGGATAAAGGTAAGGGAAGCCCTATTCTATTGGGTTGATGACTACTGATCATATTAATGGGCCATAAATTATTCTAGGAACAATCACAATATCATTTAACATTCCATATACTTTATTATATACATGTGCATAACATTTATTTATATATTCCAAATTTTTTAAGTTATTGGATATCAATATAGAGTACCATTATGAGGTGGTGTCTATATACACCCTTTAGAGTGTGATATGAGGGTTTCTAGAGATGTACAAAGTGTGGTACACTGATTTGTGGCTATAGTATTCTTTAGAATTTTATCATATTGAAGATTCATAGTTTTTATAAGATCCTTTGGATGGATTGGTTATGTCATTATGAAAAAAATAATCTATTACCTCCAAAGTGTATTTTTCACATCTTCTAAGGATGTTTGTTAGTCCCTCATTAGAGGGTGTTATTTTTAGGTAGTCTATTCAAGACATGATCATTGGAATCTAGGAAAAACTTCAACCTAGTTCTCTAATGTTCATTTATATAATGCGGAGACCAATATAATGATCATTCCTTCTATTTTTGACCAGTTAAAAGATATATTTAATTAAAAATTCTTAGGGTTTTATCCTGATGTATTGGATAAGTTTGAAATCGAGATTATATTAGGAATTTATGTGTAAATAATTATTTCTTATAGAATTGTTCTTTTAGAGCTTCAAGAGATGATAGTTAAACTATATTACCTTGATTCATGGGGATTTAGTCAAATGAACATGTCATATTAGGTTTTTATTATATTATCCTTTTAGAAGTGAAATTGGTTATTGTGATTATGCATGGTATATTAAAGGTTAAAAAAGGAATGATTTAAAAACCGGTATCTACTTCCACATATTGATGATATGTTCAACAGTCACGACCCATCCTAGTGGGGCCCATGTCGTGAATACCCCATGCCCGACTCCAATAGGCCAAGGGTTGGCGACTAGTGCTTAGTATGCATAAATCAAAAATGGGAGGCCTTTTCCTAAGTACTTGTACACATGCACATGACGAGAAAAGAAACCACTGACAACCATGCTTGCAAACACTAAAAACAACTACAAGGTACAACATGATCTAAAGTATAAAAGTTAAATCAGACCAGTATAAAATCCCACTAAAAAGGGAAATTGAACACGAGAAAGGAATCAAGTCGCTATAAGAACATCGGTATAAATCCATAACTAAAGGATAGGTGTAGGTCAACTGTTAGAAGCTACAGGGGCTCGCCTCGTCCTCCTGATCACTCTATGCACTACCTGGTTCTATCCCACCTAGGACTCTGTCAAAACATTGTTTGTCTTCACAGGACATGACATTTGTTGGAAAATAATGTGTAGGGGTGAGTAAAATAGTACTTAGTAGGACATCCAGAAACCACAAAGAAAATGCCACAAGGAAATTACACATAAATTATTGTTAGATCACACAGGTGTTAGTCTATGACACTAAAAGAAATATTGTTAGACATAGTCCATAGAATACCCAGTATCGATGACACATGTAACCTGTATGAGACAACTAGTCCTGCTGAGACACTTAGCCCCAATGAGACACCTAGTCATGGTAAGTCACGTAGACTCCAAGTCACAATGCCACTAAGTCGTATAGTCATCGATTCTCTACCAGCCATAGGATTCCATTAGTATCATGATTTTTATAGGTTAACCTAATCCTCAATCCTATGTTCATAATTAAACTTCCACAAAAAATAACTTAGAGTATCTAAAAATTATCGCCTCTTCATGAGGGTTCTAAGGACTCAAATGTCTCATCAAATGGACGTACATTTTGGAAGTAATGACCATTTAAGTAAAAAGGGGTCTGTTGGGTATGGGTCTGGTCCGACCCAGTTGTGCTGACACAGTGCGACCTGAGTCCCGACCAACCCAACCTGTTAGGACTCACCCGACCCTCCAGGTCAACCTGGCTCACCCTAGCTGGTTCTTGCCCGCTGTCGGCCTGGCCTGCCGGCTCCCGCTTAGCCCGCTTGAGTGGGATGGTTCTGCACCGCCGCAACCCACCCTGGTCACGGCTCCTGTCAGCACCCGCGACTGCCTGTTTCCTAGTGGTCGTGCCACCATGCGCCGCCCATGGGGTCTCCCCTTCTATGGGTAACCAACGTCACCCTACTACATTTTTTGAGACAGAAGAACCAATGTGATCCTCAAGTTGTATCCTTCACTGCTTTGGCATTTGATCCTTCTCACTGGCACTTCGGGTGTCTGACCGCGTTCAGAACCTCCCAAAAAAATGTTTCATGACCAAGGAGGTTCACTAGAAAAGAACACAATAATGGGGATAGAATAAATCACCAATAATTCCCAAAGAATTAATGTCAGCCTTGTTCATTAGACTTCATTCATTCTGTTAGAGAAATCAGAACCAAACAAAATTATTCGCATTGATTTTTCTCCCTTTAAAACCCCAAAACAAATGCCCCATCCTATACGAACAATCAACCATCAGATCAACATGTTCATGATTCAATCCATATTCTTCATTTGAAATAAATAATAGGAAATAAATAAATTATAAATAAACCCCATACCTGGAGTTTGGATCAGTTGGCATCGAGGTTCAATTTTCATTGGCGATCCGTGGAGAGTCGTCATGATCCGCCATCTTGTCGACCCTTGATCCTCATCTCATCATCGTCTGATGTTCGAAAATGAGAGGAAATCACCAAGTCCCTCATCCAACACACACAAGGAAGGATCTAAAATTATCATCTTGAATCTCTACTAGTGTTTAAAGAAGGAAGACACATTTCATCATTACATGCATTTCAACGTTACCATATCCTTACGTTGCAGCGTCACTGATTCGTTGCATCGCAACACTATAGTTATGTTGCATAAAGACAAAAAAATGGTTATATTGGAAGTATTTTTATTAAAAATATTTTAAGTATGGTTTCATCAAAAAACTAACTATTATCTGATGCTTGTTCCGGTCAAGGTTAGGCCCTGACTATGGTAAAATTGCTGTAATGAACATAACGGTGCCCTAAAATTTTCAATCAGAGCACCCATTTAAAAGATATGAAAGTTCAAATTTATCCACTTGAGAATTTTTAATTAACAATTGGACAATATTAAAATATTTATTCCAGGCACACCGGGCCTCAGAATCTCATTCCGTCTCAATTATTGGTCTCATAATTTTCTCAATTTATTTATAAAAATAATTAGGAGAAAATATGAGTCATTAAATTAACCATATGAGGGGAGATAGTTTTTATCCATCAATGAATTGAGTTCATGTTATCATCAATTGTATGTGAGGTATTATGATATTCCTTTAACCAATCTTAGGAGCATGTATAGTCTATATGTGTTTCATCCACATGCCCAATGTACCCTGGGGGCTAATTAGGGTGTTCAATTATTATTATTTCTCAAAGGCTCTTATTCTCATGTTAGCAAGAACAACACAAACTAGTTAAAAATCAGGCACACATATGATATGAGGATAAATAAATTAAAGCGAGGACACATGAATTTTATGTGGTTTATCATAAAATATTTTTCTAAGTATTATACTCAAATAGTGTGTCAATGTACTGTGGGTTAACACCATGAACTCAAGATATTAATTTTTTTTTGTAAAGATGCATTTTCAATCTGAATTACCTCTTTCTTCTTATCTCTTTATTGAATAATTTTAGATATGGAATATAATAGATATGTGATATGATAATATCTTACAATTATTCCTTAATAAATGAACATCACTATACTTGGAAAGTGTGTTATTGATGTGCTTCCACTCCTTCAAGACAAATTCTACAATGGATTTATTATATTTTTTTATATTCAGTATTCTCTCTTGATTTTTTATATTTTTCACATCATCTACTATCCTATATATTATTTTTTAAATTAGGGAACCATTTCTCAAAAATAATTTTTCATATGTAAGCTTCTTTGCGGTTCTTTAAAACAACCCATTCACAACTCACATATTTTAAAAAATTATAATCAATTTCATGAAAAATATTAATGGATTTTTATCACGTTGATTTTTTTGTATATTGCTCACACACAATATGGCCTCTTCAATCATGAAATGTAACGTATCATAGATTTCTAGGTGAAATATTAATTCCTTTTTCATATTTTATTCTATGTTTGACCACAAGATTCACATTCTTCTAATGAATATATCAATTTTAACTCTTTAAATATCATTTAGTGATTATTCCACTTCCTTAAATTCTTATAAATGTAATGAAATGGTGTTTTTCCTAATAGTGCATACTCTAGATCCATTTAGGAATAGCCCAAGGTTCCAAAATCCTGGCCCTCTATAATTTTCATGACAGATAGACATGATGACATTCCTTCAAACATATTTTTCAATTTAACTGATCATGATGTCATATTTATTCTATGGTGTGAGAATAAAATATCCAAAATCTTACAAATCAGCCAAGCTTCCATCACGATACAATGTATCATCCACGGTGCATGGATTTCCTCTCTAAAACTAATGGAATCTACCTAATTATCTTCAAAGCTTGTTATCGATGTCAAGGTTTATAGTAAGAAATTCCAAATTTAAAAATCATTTCATACGCAATACCTAAATGACCAATATTATATATGATGGGAAATTTCCAATATCAATCATCACTCATGCCATGGAACCACCATCCCTCTCATGTCTTGAATAAATCTTATGATGTTCCTTAATGAAACTTAAAATGAATTTCTTTAGTCTTATGAAAGAGAAATTTCTAATTTTTCACATGTTTAAATTCATTCATGATTCAAATCACAAGCTTAATGGGTGATATTTCCCTTTTTAATCCATCAATATTATATATATATTTCCTTTAAAATAAAATTGAAGTATTTGATATCTTCCTTTACATGTTACTCTGAGTATAAATATACTACGATATAGTAAACCATTATAAGCGATTTGTTAAATTCTAAGGTATGAATAGAAATTTATACATTTTAAAAAATATTTATAATTGTTCTAAATAGTAAACATTTATTTGTAAATTTATAATAATTAAGTACACATTTTTTGGAAAATTCATTTTATGCTTTAGGAACATGTTTTCTTCATAAATGTTTTTATATATTTTTTTTCTCACAAAAATTATAATTAATTTATATCATTTTTAAAAAACTAAATTGAGTAAATGAATATTTTATTCGAAATCATCATGTCAGTATTAGCTTAAAGAGATATTTTATTATTCTTTCAAAAAGGTTTATTTTTTAGTGGATGGTGACAAATAATGATTTTTGTAAAAGCTATAATTTATTTTCAATTAAAAGTCCCATTATGTTATGAATTTTATCTTAAAATAATGAAAATTATTATTTAATTATAAATAATCTAATTAATTACAAAATAATAAAATTTATACTTTATTTTTATACATGTTCATTCTGGGGATTAAAACACATTTTTCTAAAAAATGTTTTTATGTGTCTAATGTGTTTTTATCCTAATAAATTAAATAAATATATATTTATTAATTGTTTTAATAAAATATATATATTATATAATCAATAATATTTTTGACATTATTTTATGGTTTTTACAAGGAAAGAAATGTAAGTATATTATGTTTTATGCTTAAAGATTCATTTATCTAAAACAGTTTTTCATTACAGGTCACATATTTATTTTAAATTATATTCCCCCATTAAAAGAAATTAAATATGGTAAAATAGATTAAATATTTTTAAAAATAAATTTTTACTAATTTTATTCAATATACACAAACATTATTTTGAATACATATTGAGAAATATTGTTTAAAAAATAAAAATTGGAAAAATGTTTGTTAAATTAAATTTAGCATGGAAAATAAAATTTAGAAAATATAGTTTAGAATATTCATATATATATATATATTCATTTTATTCAATAAATATTAAAAAAATTAATTTTTTTAAAAAAATTAGTTTGAATATTATTAAATATACAAAGAATTTTATTATAGAATAACAAAAAAACATTAGGAGATAAAAGATTTTATAATCTGAGACTATATAAAAAATCAATATTATAAATTTTTATATTGATGATTACAATATAATTGAATATATATATTTTTCATCATACATATAAAATAGTACCATAGATTTTATCTTATCAATCATTTATAAAAAAACAAATACCAAAAATCAAATAAATTATAAATTATAAAAAATAGTTACAATTACGCAGTTCTATTTTAAATTTTCATTAGTAAATAAATGAAGAAATTTTTTTGGTATGGATATTTTTAATTTAAATAAAATTATAGTTTGGGTCATTACCTATCCTTTTTTTGGTTCATAGCTACATACCCTCTTCTCTTTTAATTCTTCTTATAGTTTTTCATTTCCTCGTTATCTTTCTTCTCTATTTCATTGTATATTTTTAGTTAAAAATTTTCAAACCTAAATAGATTTCAGAAAATGTGCTAACATCTTCAATAAAAGGATACCAATGAGTAAAACCAATATCCTCAATCAATTTAAAAAGATAAATATACCAAAGTTAAAATTTATATAATAATCACACAATTAATTGAAGATATGAAATCTATAAACAATGAAAAAGGATAACACATACATTTATAAAATGTTTTTATAATACAACATGATAATTACAATAAAATATGTATTAAATTTTATATTGATATAAAAACAATAACACATATATTAGTGGAGTTTACCTAAAAACCAAAAATACCATTTTTGGTAGGTTATTAATTTACAGTGATTCTATTTTATCTTACTAACACCCCCACTGTCTTCATGGATTTCAGGAATAAGGTCTTTAGAGATTACCTTGATTAATTTTTGGTAGTCTTTATAGATTCTATTATTATACATTCAACAAGAAATTAATTGCATTAATATCACTTTAGGATTGTACTAAAGACCCTATTGAAGGATAATTTGTATAAAAGTTAACAATTGTGATTTTTGGAAATAGAATGCTTCATTTTGGGGTCATATAATCTCAAGTTAGGGTTTATCGGTGGATCCATCAAAGAATAATGTTATTGAACATTAGCCCAGAACAATCTTAGTGACTGAGAAATATAGTTTTCTTGGATTAGATTGAAATTATTAGTCCTTTGTTAATTATTTCTCACAACCATCTAATACACTCAACAAGTTAACATGAAAGGTAGTTAAGTTTATTTGGAATGATGAATGTGATGAAAACTTCAAGGAAATGAATGGAATGTCGGCCAATTCACCTATACTCACACTACCCTTTAGTGTATAAGGGTTTATTATTTATATTTATACATCAAAACAGTGGTTGGGAAGTGTGCTTATGTATAATTATATGGTGATATCTCATGTATCACAAAAAATTTAAGGTTAATGGAAAAAATACATGACTCATGATTTAGAGTTTGTAGTGGTAATATTTTCATTAATGATCTAGAGGAATTATCTTTATGGTTTATGTATTGACATAAATACTGATTATGAAATTATAATATATATATTCACATAAAAATAGTTAAATATTCTATATATAATATGGTTTTATTTGATTAAGGATTATAAATGATCAACACATTACCTCCCTAGGAAATCAAACACGGTGGACGATGCTTTGAGTTGGATGGATCATGCCTTCTTATCTATGACGAGGATAAAAATATATATATAATATTTATAGATTTTTAAACGATGTACATTGAAATATTTAATTAAGGCGATAAATATTATCATTCTAAAATTTTTGTTCAAGAATCTATCCATGTGAAGATTAAAGAGGCATATAAGGGGTGAGTGGATCAAAAAACGATGGTGAGAAATGTTCTCGAGTTCAACCATGATTGTGATGAAATAATAATTTATAGGAATTGAGTATGTTTCCATTAAATAACAGAATTTAAGAAGGAACTATTGGAATAAGATCATATTTATTCATTCTCTATTTATCTTGGAATTATAGAGATGTATAGGGATCTAAAAGAGTATTTATGGGGGGAAAACATGAAGAGAGATATTACTGATTATGTATCTCAATGTTGGAATGTCAGAAAGTTAAGTCTTAGAGACCTACTTCTGAGAGGTTATTACAACCACTAACCATACCATAATGGAAATGGGAAAACATCACCACAAATTTCATTTTGGGACTCCCCAAAACATATAAAGTATATAATTCTCTTTGGGTTAGGGATGATATTTTTATGAATTCATCACACTTAATTATTACTAAAGAATATTACTCTATTATTAATAATTCTATGATGTATATTAATTTAGTGATAAGTTTTCATTGAGTACTAAATTATATTTTATCTAATCGATATCTACGGGTTTCCTCTATGTTCTAGATAATTCTTCAGTAAGCACTTGATATAGATTTGTGTTTTAGTACTACCTATCATCCTCAAATGGATGGTAATTATGAAAGATCCATTGATACCCTATAAGATATGTTGAGATATTTTTTTATGGATTTGAATGGTGTTTTTGATTAACACCTTCATCAAGTTGATTTTTCTTATAACAATATCATTCACTCGAGCATTCAGATGGCTCCTTATGAATCGCTCTATAGAAAGAAGTGTAGAACTATGACATACTAGGATGAAGTTGGAGAAAGAAATTTATTAGGACCTGACCTTTCTTATGAAATGACATATAAATTTAGATACATTTAAAAAATCATAAAATAATCTTAGATTATATAGAAGTGTTATGATAACAATGGTGGACGGGACTTGGAATTTGAAGTCGGTGAGAAAGTTCTCTAATGAATTTCTCCATGGAAGAAAGATATGATATTAATAAATAATGGAAAGATAAGCCTTAGATATATTATTCCTTTATATATTATGGATTTTATTGGCATGTTTTCTCATTGATTGAAACACACACCAAACCTCTCTCGAGATCACGATGTGTTCCATATATCCCTTCTAAGAAAGTACATAATCGATCCTTCAAATATTCTAAAATAAAAGCTTATACCTCTAGAGAATTATATTTATTATAAATAAAAACTGGTATAAATATTGAATCATAGTGATAAATTTATTTGGGACATGGTTACTCATCTTGTTAAAGTTATTTAGAGGAATGAGAAAATTGAGGAAGCTACATGGTAACCTGAGGATGCAATAAAGTAAGGATATCCTTAATTTTTTAATTAGAGTGATATAATTTTAATGAAGAAATTAATTTTAATGTGTGTAAAATGTAACACCCCAATACATTATATATATTTAGTTTGAAATAAACATAATGTATTTAGTAGGTTTCTTTACACACAACCCCATGTCTTAATAAACTATGACATAGTAAACCATAATAACACATCCATTAAATTATAATGTATTAATAGTAATAAACACATTATTAAAACTAAGGGTATTTTTTTAGATATTTAATATTTATTTATTAATGAATAATAATTAATTACTCATTTTTTGGTAAAATCCTTTTTTGCTTCAAGAATTTATTTTCACTAGAAATGATTTTTAACGTATATATTACATGTAAGTATTATAATAAATTTATACAATTTATCAAAATTTTAATTAATTAAATTAATATACTTTTTGAAATCATAATTTCAATATTATCTTAGGGAGATTTGTTTTAATTTTTCTAAAAATATATATTTTTCAATGAATAGTGAAAACACTGATTTTTATAAAAAACTATCATTTATTTTCAGGTAAAGGTACCATTATGTTTGAGTATGATATTAAATTAATATTATCATCCTATAACATGAAATAATATAATTTATTACATAATAATAATAATAATTTATTTTTATATAAGTTCATTTTTGGGCTTAAAAACACATTTTTCTAAAAAAAAATTTTATATGCAGTGTGTTTTTATCTTAATAAATTAAATTAATATCTATTTATTAATAGTTTTAATAAAAGTTTTACATTATATATGAAAAAAATATTTTAGAACTTATTTTATAATTTTTATAAAGAAATTAATGTAAGTAAATTATGTTTTATACTTAAAGATTCATTCTTCTAAAACTGGGTTTCATTACAGGCTCCACACTTATTTTAAATTAATTTCTACCACTTATAAAAAAATAATCTGGTAAAATGGATCTCATATATTTAATAATAATAATTAATAAATTTTAATAGGTTCAACTTAATTTTGGTCATTTTGAATAGTAAAACATGTAATATTTGGATACCAAGGGTAATGTTAAAATGTGTTTACCGAGCAGTTAAACCAAGAGATAAGGGTATTATTTCCACCCACACTTGTTTAACTATTTTTTTTAAAATATTTCAACCTTATATTTTTCTATAATATAATAAAAATCCATTTGAATATAATTTCTCATGAAAGTGACCTTATATCATTGAAATATTTTAAGAAATTCAACGTGTGTGTCTCACCTCACATATAAAAGGGAACCTCTTCTCTTCCCTTATACACACCATTTGAGAATTATATATTCGAAAATACCTACTAAAAAACCTTCTTATATTAATTAAATTCATGATATAGCTTGTATTATTATCCTAAGACTAATCCTTCGAGGCATAATAAGTAATCCATAGTAGGTCTCTTAGAGAAGAGGAGGTTATATCGCTCGTGAAGTAAGACAGACTTCAGCTGATGGTTTTATGTTACAATCTCATTTTTACCAAGATTGATTATGATTAAATTTCATAATGATGAAATTTATCATCTATATATACCAAAAACTATTTATTTTATTCTCCATTGGTTATTTCTGTAAATTTTATATTTTTCTTTCATCTTACCCTCTTTAAGTACTCAAGGGACTGAAATAATGTTTTAAGGAAAATCGATCATATTTTTCTCTTTGGTCAGAAATATTTTATGTTAGTTCCATATATTCTTTAAAACATTTATAATAATATTTTTAATATTCTAATAAGATTTATTAAATTCATGTTTACCATTTTTTGACTTTATGTAAATAATGATTAAATGAATATTCTTGTTGTTTTCTAAACAAGGTACTTTTGGATTTTTACTAAAAATGTAAAAGAAATTTTTATCTTAAAGTACACTATATGAATGGAATTATATTGAATAATGAATAATAATTTATTTAAATAATATTTAATATTTTTCCTTATTTCTTTTCAAATAAAATTATTTCCTTAATATTTTTGAATTTTTTTAGATTTTAAATAAGTGGTTTCAAAATGAAAGGTAATTTTCCAAATGAAATCTTCTAATGTTATTTTAATGGTATTTTAATATCTAAAACATCATTTTATGTTTCCTATGATTTACTAGGGATATGATACAACGTTACCATATTTATTTTTTCCCTAGATGGTTTAGCATCATTATGATAATATCTTTATGAAACCTGTATCCTTTCTATGGTTTTTGATTGAATGATATGATTAATGTTTTATGATATTATGTAATGAAAATATAAGGGTCTAATTAAGTGATGGATGAGACTAAAATTATATATAACTCCAACTCATTTGGTAAATAAGAATATATCAGGATATAATAAGTATTGTAATGGGGAGTGAACCTAGTTCTGTAAGAGACTTTATCCAATAAGAGAGTCTTGGGAGTGAACCTGGACCAAGGAAATGATGTAATGAGGAGTGAACCCAATCCACTATGTCAATCTTGGTAGTTATATTTGACTAGGGAAATTATTTTATATAATTATGTGTATTCCACAAACTTATGTCTTTTGATTAGGATATATTGTCATAGATTATGATTGATTTTTGATGACTCCAAACTATTATGACTTATGTCTTTTGAATGATAAAAATTATGTCATGTTTGATTATTATAATATATTAATTTAAGGGTTTGATTATATATTGTTAAGATCATGGTATCATACACTTATTCTTATATTATTTCCAATTATGTTCATTTATGTATATCTCTTATGTTTTTCCTTACTGAGCATCTGAGATCACCCTTTCTGATGTTTCCCTTCCACAAGTTATAGGGAATGTTTTGAAGTATATTTTGTATAATAAGGGTTCTAGTTCTGAAATACTCAAACTAAAATTATGTAAATAATTTATGTACTTGTTGTTTATATATAAATTTTTCCAAATACACTAAAACTTTATTATTTTTATATGAATCATATTGATATATAAGGAATATTTATGTTAATAAGAAGTAATATTTACTTATAAAAATCATGGGTCAGTATCCTTTGTTATAATTCTGAAAAATTATTATGATATTGAGTAAAAAACTTTTTAATTACCAATATAATACCAAATAAAAATGACCATTTCATTTTCCTCATTTGAATCCAATCACAATGTGATGCTTATAGTCATGGTGTGAACATACTATTTTCAAAATCTATATAATATTTCACCATTATTCATACATCAATCTTATTAAAATGATCTTCAAATAAAACCATACTTCATAAAAAATAAAACATCACAACCTAATGATTGAAAAATTATACCCATTTATATTTTGTCAGTTCTGATTTCTTCATATTAAATTATTCCAGCCACACCTTTAAATGACAAGATCCCCCTATAGCTCTTCATTTTCTCCTTCAAAATATTCTAACCACATTAAAGTTTTCTCACCCATAAAAAATAAATCTCAAAGGGTTATCCTATTATATATATGATCAATAAGTCAAGAAAATTTTACTAATAAAATATTTATAAAAAAATTTGGTAGTCCTATGTGAGTTAAATATCATTTCCATAAATATGAGAACATGCCAATTACGATATTGCATACCATACTTCTATATCAACCTTATTTCTATTTCCAACTCCCTTAATTTAAATTTCCCATGTATTATATACATAATCAAAGAAACATTCCTATAATAATTAATTTTTGACAAATATAACATTATATATAATAAAGATAGGGGAAGTTACAAACATCCTTAAGTTTAGGGAGGTTGTAGAATTCAATGGTTAAATCATCACTTTTAAAATTATGGTGTTGCTAATGATTTTCTAAATATTTTTTCCACCTATTAATGTTTATCCACGTTATTTAGTTTTATAATACCTTATTAAACCTCATCTATAAAAATGTGATAATAGATCCCAATATGATACATTTTAGAATATTGCGCTAGATTATTGGTCAGATCCATAACATTTTGGTTATCACAACAGACTACCATGGGTATACCAACCTTATCTCAACGATCCTACAGATGTTATTTCATCCATGATAGTTGTGTAAAATATTTTTTAGCTAAAATATATTCTTATTTATCTATAATGAGAGTGGTAATTTCTTGTTTCTTATTGATCCACCCTATAAACAAACTTAAAATGAAAAAGGCTCCTATAAATATGGATTTTATATCTGTAATATATCCAACCTAATAAATATACAATTAATCTTACAATTATTTTTCATTCCCTACAGAATAAAATAAACCATAATCATGTTTCCCCAAGATGTACCACATGATATGGTTTACAATAAAAAGATACACCTACTTGGAGAAACTTTGGTAGTGGGAATACAAGAATATTGAAAATGATATATTTGGTGTTGTTGTTTTATCATACAACATGATTTTAATCATCCTCTCATGATGTGTCAGATCAACTTATTTCTCTTCCTCATATTTTTCAAGCATGGTTTTATCTAGTATTTATGTTGAAACCATATTGTTATCATGAATCTCAAATATTTTTCAACATCTAATTTGTATATTTATCTTCAGAAACAAATGTATAACTCCCTTTTTGGTTAACAAGTAGACTAGGGTAGAATGGGAGTTCCCCAATCATAGAAATTTAAAATTATATGTTGATCAATAATGAAAACTCCACCACCAAATTTTTCTTTCTCTCACTAAATATGACGTCATAAACATAGATGAGAACCATAGATTTATATTATTTGGTTGATTTATATAAATATTGTTATCAAATACCCCTCTCATAAATTCCAATTTCTTTAAGAATGTGTCTAGCTTAGTATACCTAGTTCAAGGAGACTATTTCAGGATATACAAATCCTTCTTCAATCTTTACACATTTAATTCATTATCCTTGATAAGAAATAACACTAGTTTCATAATATAAACTTTTAATTTGAGAATCCAATTTAAAAAAATTATCTTACAATCCATTTGGAATATTATTAAATTTCTCTATATAGTAACACCATGAAAGAGTGTTATTGATTCAAATATTTCCATAGGTGAACAGTTTTCTTCAATATTAAATCCTTCCACTTGTGTACCCCTTGAATATCAATCCTCCCTTATTTTAAATTACCCTTCCATGATAATCATGTTTATTTATAAATATAAATTTTGTTATTATGACATTTTGATACTCTAGTTTGTCTCTGATATCCAAATTCTAAATTTTCTCAATTTTATGTAAATCTTCAATCATGAACTTGAACCATGTCACATAATTTGTAGATTCTTCAAATGTATCAAGCTCAGATTGAGAAAATAGAGTTGTTTTCTCTACAGTTCTTAATATTTGATTTTAGGGTTGATTAGTTTTATAACAGATGATATTTAACTCATAGTAATTATCTTATATTCTTCTTTATGGAGTCACTGGTTGACTCCTTTCTACAGATTATTCATCCACCAATTTACTCTCTGAATCCTCATCACATGTTGTACTATTAGTGCTAGTCTGAATTTTATCTTTTTATTTTTATCTATTTATAGCCATGATAAAATATAGTATTTGAGAACCATTTCTAGATTTTTCCTTAACAATTCTAACATCACTAATCCCTATAACCTATCCAAAAATTGTTTAGACACTTATAGGACTTACTCTTGAAGGATTATCCAAAAATTAACCCTTCTTCAACCATATATCCATATTTTCCTTGGTTTATTTCTTTATTCCAAATGAAACACATACTCCCAAACACTCTAAAGTGTTTCAACATTCTATTTATTTTATAAAACATCTCATATAGGTTCATATTCTCTCTAGGGTTTATAAACATTTGATTATATGGGTATATAATTAATTGAATGTCTTTCTTATGATTATAACGAGATACACCACTTTAGATGAGAAATATTCTCACAAGGTTTTTACATATTTGGTTTCATCTTTATTCCATACAGTTTTGTTATATTTTTCTTACCGATTAATCTCCTTTTTAATACGATGATTCTCTAAGTAATTTTCCCCCTCATGAGATATGAACTCTGTTTTATTTCTCTTATAAAATAATCTTGATCATTGTCTATGTTTTATTCACAATTATCCTCTAAAACCACTTAATACACTCAATCACCTCATAATAGCTTTCATAAAAATGATACAACTCATTCTACTATAATATTCAATAAAAAAGGTGAAATTATTTTCATCATATGTCCAGAGACCCTCCATGAGGCCACAATAATTGGTGTTGACTAGATCAAGAAATTTTGAGGTTCTATTCTTATTTGGTAAATAAGGATTTCTACTAATTTACCTCAAATGTATGCATCACATTCAAACTCTTTATTTCTTTCTAGATTCAAAATGTCAGTTACAACATTTAATTTAGAAAATATTTTCATAGGTTTTTGATTGGTATGCCTGAGATTCAAATGAAAAAAGTTATTCTTTTTCTTAGTCAAAATAAATAAAGCTATTTTTTCCTTACAATTTACTTTATTATATTTTCTTTAGTTCTTCATCCATTTAAAAAAGATTATCTAGTTATAACATTGATATAGTAACCCTTCCAATGGAATGTTCCCTCTAGTCCGGAGTCATAAATTTTACTCACACTAACAATATCATATAAAAGTCCATATACATAAATAACTTCTATATTCTTTAGTTCATCTCCCACTATACTCCTCTTTCCAGTGATCTTTATTTTTAATACTACAACATTATAAAATTTAATTATTCCATTAACATGGATCTTTAATTTTTTATAGATTTACATTGTTGTTCATGTGGGATGAAACCCCATAATTATAAATCCCTGTGCAGTTATTTTTTACTACTTTGAAAGTAATATTTTCTAAGATATCATTATCATTATTATATTTCACCTTTTGAGATATAACCATTTGAGGTTACACATAAGGTGGCCTATCTTTATGTTCTTCATCATATTCTACATGATGATATTCTTCTTCCTCTAAATGATATAAACTATTTTGTGAAGTAATTTCATATGGTTATTTAACTACCTTTATCCTTTAGCTCTCATTGGAGTAACTTTATTTTCTAAATTTCTTAGAATTTATTCCTTGTGAAAAAATCACGTTGTTATAATAAGAACCATAAAAAAGAATTTATTCTTGGTGATATAGGATATTTTACTATCCTTATTTTTAACTCACATGATTTTTTCCTCTTAAATATCTTTATAACTCTATAAATAATGTAATTATATGACCAAGAAATATAAACAATTAGAATTTCATAAAAGGAAATATAATTCCATAACATCCTATCTATATATTTCCATATTTATAGTAGTTTCTAGAATTTGGAGATATGATGTTATTAATATTTTAATGAATTATTATATACTCCATTTATATATTTTATATGAAATTTGGATAATTTGTGTGAAATATTAATGTTTAAATATTAAATATAACTTTAGAGCACTATTTGAATTCATCTAGATTCAATTATGTTTAATGTTTTAATAATAACAATTACCATACTGATGAAATTTAATGGTTCTTTTTTGTAGTATTACTCATTAAATATACAACATTTCGTTAGAAGGGATCATGGGCCAATTATGCTATTTGAATGGTCATATAGACCACACAAGAAGACCCATAGAATCTGTGAAGTAATTAGACAATCCATAAATATTGAATTAATGGGCTCAATCTAGAAGTGAAAATTCATTCACTCTCCTCAAACTTTCATGGAACAATTTAATGAGTCTTGGATAAAAATTTCAAGGCCCAAATCCAAAGACAAGTGTCCCAAATAATTCATTTAAACTCATCCCACCGTTCTGTCAAGGAATTAAAATCAAAACAACATTCATGACATGTCTCGTGATCTAGTCATCAAATAAAGAAGAAATTTTTCAGTTTTAAATAAGATATATAGGTGGCCTAATTTTTTGAAGAAATCATTTGGATTTGAAGGCATCTTCCTATTCCAAATTCCATTCATATGTTGGCCATCAAAAAAGCCTGGATAGAAATGGAATGTTTAACATTGACTATGAAAATAGTCATAACATTGGGTCCATGAGTCTAAATGCCACCAAATTTTGAGAGTAGTCATACAAAATTATTATATAGAACTTGGAAGAAGGATATAACTCTAGATTCATCTTTCTGGATGTCCAAATCAATGATCCAAGTGGAGGGGTAGTTTTGGAATGCAAAAAGTCAACCACCTTGGGATATAAATACATCCCCTCCCCTTATTTCAAAAGTTTTGGCATTTCAGAAGATTGGATAATAAATTGGCATGACCAAATCCTTTAGAAAGTCTTGGGAGGACTTTCCATACTCAAGTGTTCCCTTTATATACCCTCCTCTTCAATTTGTTTTCATTTAATTTTGTGTTGTTCTTAGTTTGTAATATTGTAAGTCTTTTTTTTTGTAATTATGTTTTAATGAAAGTTTCTTCTTTAATATATCTTATTCTCAACCACCTTATGTAGTTTAATGTTAATGTTCTCAAAATAGTTTAAATCATTCTAAAACCCCTTCCCTTATTTTGCTTTCTCATTCAATACAAAGTCAGTATTTAATTACCTTCATCATTTGTATGTGTGTTCGACGCACCACTTTTTCTTATCCCTTTATTTTTATTATCTTCTTAATTTATCATCATAATAATTATAACCAGATTGCTAATAACTTAATGGGATGAGTAAATCTCTCATTGGGGTGAGTTATAATTTATGTATGTTAAGTGATTGAGAGATTTTTCTCGATGAATATTATTCAAATTAATATTGTTTATGTTGGACTTAACATGTCATGGATTAATGACTTGTTTTGTTTAATGTATGGATTGCATGGATTATTGGAACCATAAATATAGTATCACAATCAAGTACTGATTGAGATTATAATCCTAGTAAATTTAAGGCTTGGATTAAAGCCTTAACACTTAGGAATTCCAATCTATGTCAACTTGTGACATAGGTGTTAATTTAATGCAATATAATGCAAAGATCAAGGATATAACAAGATTAACTACATAATGATGAAGTCATCCCAATATTTATCATAATGTTAAATCAATCTTAATCAATAAATCATTTCAATTAATCTCTATAAACAAACCACTCAATCAAAATACAATCAACAAAAAACATTCGACTATTAAAAAGTATCATTGTCAGGGATTCGACCTGAGTGTTGCTATACACATTAGTAGAGTATCAAAACTTTGAAAAGTCGATAGGCTACAATCATCTGTGATTTCAAAAGGCACCATTTATAGGGATGGAGCAATTAATTATTTATTAGTTTCTTGTTATTTTAAAAAAACAAAAAAGAAAACAAAATTTAAAAAAAATTGAAAACAAACACAAAGAAAAACCCACTTCCTCTTTCTTCCAGAATCTATATTAATGCCCCGTAGCCTCCCAAACAATCCCTAGGATTTTTTTGACCCTAAAATTGAGTTAACACTTCACCAAATTAGGAGTAACCTAAAATATAATCAACTCATTCAAAAACCTATCCTTTTCTATCCAATTGATTTAGATATGGAAAATCGTAGGGAATAAACACTTAAAGAAATTGTTGCCCCTGATATGAATTACCAACCTCTTGGTATTCAATATCCAAACATAGAGGCTGAATTCAAACTCAAATCGGGTTTGATTCATCTTCTCCCTCATTTCCATGGGCTAGCCGGTGTGGATCCACATCTCCACCTTAATGAGTTCCAAGTGGTGTGATCTACCATGAAGCCTCAAGGGGTTTCTGGGGAAAAAATAAAACTTTAAGAATTCCCTTTTTTCCTTAGATAAATCCACTATGTCATGGCTTTACTACCACCCTCCCGGTTCCATAACCACATGGAATTACATGAAGTGAATTTTCTTAGAGAAATTCTTTCCTACTTCTCAAACTGCTTCCATCCGAAAAGAAATAAGTGGTATACATCAATTCCCAAATGAATCACTCCATGAATACTGGGAGAGGTTCAAAAATCTTTTTTCAACCTACTGACACCACCAAATCCCTGACCAAATCCTTATCCAATAATTCTATTAGGGGTTATGGGCTATGGAGAGAACTCTCATTGATGCCACAAGTGGTGGTGATCTTTTTGATAAAACTCTTACAGCTCTAAGAGATATCATAAGTAACATGGATATAAACACACAACAATTCCATAGTCGAGCACATGGTCAAGTCAAAAAATCCTGAGATAGTCAATCAATGGATTTGAACAAGATGACAGATTGGATGAGTGAACTTACAGGTCATGTGTGACAACTAGTTGGGGCTTCCAAAGCCCCAAACTAATCTTCTCCAAAATCAATGTTTTCTGGACCTGTCAAAAATTGTGGAATCAAAAACTCACCAGATCATTAAACTAACACATGTCTACAACATCAAGAGGATCCCTCAGATTCATTTGGACCAATTGAGATCAATGCATCATAATATTAGTAGAACCCCAACCCTCAACCATTAGGTTGATTTGTTAGAAACTTTAACAAACCCCATTTTGATCCCTTCTCTTATACATATAACCCAAACTTGAGATATGGGAATCCCATTTCTTATCCCCCTCAATACCCTCATCAAAACCCAAACCAGTTATAATATGGTCAAGGTGTTCGTGAATTCCAACAACCTTATCCTTTTATTCCTCAACCTCAAAAAACAATCCTCCTCCTAGATTCCACTATCCAACTGAGTGTCCCAAATTCCCAAACCAATACAATCACTTTCCCAAGAACCAAAATCAAGGAAATCCCAATCTAGGACAAGCCTCTTCTTCCAAGAAACCATGGGAAAGTGCTGTGGAAGATCTTTCCTCCTTCACTCATTCTAGCCTCAAGAACATAGAAACCCAAATTGGTCAACTTTCATCCCACCTGATCCAGAAACAATAATAAAATTCTTCCCAACTCCCATCTCACACATTACCCAACCCCAAGGGTCATTTAAGTGTAATTGAACTTAGATAGGGGAAGCAAATTGATACTCCTTAAGATAAGTCCTCTAACCCCCTTTCAATGTTGACCTAGAAATTGAAAATAAAAAGAAACATGAAAAGGAATTTGAATCCATTCCCTCACCTCATTCCATTCCACTTAGGAACACAATTCCTTTTCCTCAAGCCATTCTTAAGCAAAATAAGTCCTTTGAACCCTACCCTAAAATGCTTGATATGTTTTGATGTGTTTAAGTCAACATTCCCCTCTTTTATTCCATAAAACTAATCCCTATGTATGACAAGTTTCTTAAAGAATTGTGCACCCACAAGAGGAAACTTAGTACCTTCGAAAATATTTCCACCCAATAGTATATTCCCATGAAGTGAAAATATCATGGGACCTTTATAGTTACATGACAAATAGGAAGTTCCAACTTTGATGATGCACTCATAGACCTAGGAGCCTCAATTAATGTCATGCGCAAATCCATCTTATCCAACCTTGGTCTTGGTCCCTTACATCCAACGAGTTTTTTCATTCAATTGTCCAATCAAAGCACTTCTAGTCCTGAGGTTATAATTGAGGATGTCGTTATTAGTGTGAATGATATTATCTTCCCTACTAATTTCTATGTTATTGAAATGGAAGGTGAGATAAACTCTTCTTGGTCTCCCCTAATTCTAGGAAGACCATTGCTAACGACAGCGAGAACCAAAATTGATGTCCATTCAAGCATCTTATCCATGGAATTTGGGGACCAACTGGTAATGTTCAATATTTTTCTATCCATGTGATACCCATCAGAGAATGAATCTGCATTATCTATCCATTCTTCTTTGAATCAATTGAACCCTAATCCACCATGTTCATCATGTTCTAATGAGAAAGAATCTTGTGAAATCGGCACCATGATTAACTAAGTTTAAAATTGAGAATTCAAAGATGACATTACAAAATAAAACTCCATTGATCTAAAGGATCTTGAAAACTCTTTGGAATACCAACTCACTTCTGGCCTCCAATTATCCAATTTGGATGGTAATGGGGAAAACAAATAAGAATGTTCCTTTTTCGATTCAAATCAGATTATTCAACATTCATCATTTCTTATCCATGATTCTAAAAATTATGTTATATATGAGGCGAACCCTTAACCAATGTTTTTATATTGTCCCAATGGTAGTAATGATTGCAATACTTGTTCCCTAATTAATAAAGTGATCATTGGTGAAATTTAAATTGACCATAATTTAGAAAAAAACATTGATATAAAGGATATTGAATGATTTATTCATTCTTATGAATCCACTGATCCACATTACTATACATTGGGAAGTGATGAAATAAATGATTTAAAAACAATAAGGATCTCATACTATGGTTTTGTGTTATACGATCCTTACATAAACATACCATTAGAATTGAAACATCTTCCTGAACTTCCAAGAATATAAAACCAACACACATTTGGATGCAAAATACCTTATGTTAAAGACCCAATGTAGGATAGTCATATTCTCCTTCCACACCCATTGAATTTAAAGCACCTCAATAAGGAAGGGGAGAAATTATCCAATGAAAAATCAGGAAACCCAGAGGAGAAGTTTTTCTGAAAGCACATGGTAGTTGAGAAAATACGGTGGGCACCATCGGACTATGGGTAGTCCACTACAATTATCCATCTGTAGAAAAAATAAATGCCGTTCTTCTTGGGAGAGAACCCATGTTTTCTTTAACTTTTATGAATTTTTAAATTCTTTTTAGTACTTAATTACATTAATAATTATTTTTCATTTTCAGGTAACATCCCGCACGAGGCGCATCAACTTCCACTGACCCACCCCTGGATAGGGACGGTGACCCACCAAATACAAACCAGGGGGAACCTCTTTCCCTTTAACTCCCCCTCTCTCTCTCTCTTTCTTCTTCTTCCTCCTTCCTTCTCATTTTTTACCACCTACCTCATCACACTCTTTTTAATTTACTCTTTCTATTTTGTGTGGGTGTGTCTTCATAAAAAATAAAAAAAATAAAACTAAACTAAAAAAAAAATCATATAAAAAAATATATGAAAAATAAAGAGTCATACTTACTCACATTCAAATTTTCAAAAACATTTAAACCATTTTGTGGAGTCCAAATACATGGTTTTATCTCAAATTTTTTTCATTTCATTATAAATTTGGATAAAATAATATTGTGTCGAAACCAAAAAATTTTGAATGCTAAATTTTTGATTTGGAAAATTATTTTCCCCACCCATGAAGAACCACATTTTCTTTCATGACAAGGGCACCTATGGAAATATTTTCCAAATGTGTGTTTTTCATCCTCATTTTTGAGTCTTGAGTTTGTGGACCTTCGAGCTGAATTTCCTACTTTGGTTTGGATTAATATGATAGAGGCATTTTCTGAACCCCCTAAGAATTATAATAGCCAAAGAGCATCCCATTAACCACACATTAATCCTCATTTTGAAATCCCCTTCGAGCCTATGAAAACCTTTTCACTGTTAGTCACATTACATGACCTATACCTAATCCCACCTAATATCAACATGGATTTTCATTGCATAAATTTTTGAAATTTAAATGTGGGGGGGGGGAATGGATTTCATTTTTGTGTTCCCTTTTATTGATTCTCAACGAGTTATCATATTCTTGAGGGAAAGCATCCATTTTAGTATGGGGGAGAGGTTTTCCGTCAGTGGGTTTTGGGGAAGTATATTTGTTTATCTTGTACAAATGATATTGAAAAGTGTTCAAAAAAATCAAAAAAATCAAAAAATAAAATAAAAATAATAATGGGTTGTGTCTTGGGTGGGTCAAAATCACTCTTAGTCAACCATTTATCTTCTTATAACTATTATAATTAGTGTCATGGGGACATCAATAATGGGTTGGGATATGAGTGTGATATCTTTTTCAAGTCCAACTTTCAAAAAATGCAAAAAAAGAAGAAGAATAAGAAAAAAAGAACACTTATGTCATTGGGAGAAGTTTTGTGTTTTGTAAATATTTCATCTTCTAATCCCCTTAATTTTTTCCCTCTCTTTTGTTTCTTCACACAATCATTCCCTTTTAAATATTTTTTTCCATTTCCTTCCATGTTTCATTTCAAAAAAAAAATTGTGCATTTTTTTACTAATGCTGATTTTTACTCCTCTTCTCCTATCTCTTGGACATTATATTCTCGCCATCTTATAGCCATAGAAAACCCCTTAAAAATACCTCTTTATTATTGTGAACTTTAGGATAGGTAATGTAAGCTGATAAATCTTAAAAACTCTATGATTTTCACTTTTTGTTGGTGAACGAGTGAAACTCCATAAAATTAATTTTATCATCTTTAGAGGAGTAAGTTTTGTGTGCCACCATTTTCCATTTCTAAATTTGAGCATGAAAAAATAAATTACTTTTGGAACATTGTTTTGGTAACAACTGGTGGTGGAATTCAATATGTATGAGTGAAATTTTCTAAACCTCCCCTGATTGGGGAAAGAAAAATTTTAATATTTTTTGGTGAGTAAAAATGCTTTTGTTATTTTTTTTATATTTGTGGCACATGAGGAAATTCACAAGATTAATTGTGGGGGAGTTGATTTTATTAATATTTTAATGAATGATTATAAACTCCCTTTACTAATTTTATATGATATGTGCATAATTTGTGTGAAATATTAATGTTTGAATATTAAATATAATTTTAGAGCACTAATTGAATTTATCCAGATTCAAGTCTGTTTAATGTTTTAATAATAACTATCACCATAACGATCCAAATTGAATGGTTATTCTTTTTTAGGATTCCTTATTAAATTTAAAAAATTTCATTAGAAGGTATCATGGGAAAATTATGATATTGGATGGGTTATATGGAAAATGCAATAAGACCCACAGAATGTGTGAAGAAACTAGACCATCCATAAAGATTGAATTATTGGGCTCAATTCACAAGATAAAATTCATTAATTCTCATCAAAAGTTTTGGGGACAACGTAAAGATTCTTGGATAAATATTTTAAGTCACAACTCTAAATACAAAGGGCCAAACTGATTCATTTATTCTCATCCCACCATTCAGGTCGGGAATTAAAATCAGTACAGTATTCATGACATGTCTCCTGATCTAGTCAACAAATAAAGATAAGATTTTTCAGTGTCAAAAAATAGATATAGGTGGCTGACTTTCTTTAGTAAAGAATTCAGATTTGAAGGAATATTCCTATTCAAAAAACCATTAACATGTTGGCCATCGAAAAATCATAGATTGAAATGGACAGTTTGACATTGTTTATAAAAACCGCCATAACTTTGGATCCATAAGCCCAAATTCCTCTAGAGTTTGAGAGTAGTTGGTTAACATTATTATATAGAACTTTGAAGAAGAAGAGATCTCAAGATTACGCTGTTTGGATGTCCAAATCGTCGATCAATTTGGAGGTACGGTTTTGGAATGCAAACTATCCACCACCTTGGGCTATAAATACATCCCCTCCTCTCATTTCAAAAGTGTTAGAATTTTAGATGGGAGTAGAATCAATTGGAATGACCCAATAATTTAAAAAGGATTGGGAGGACCTACCATACTCAAGTTTTTACTTGAGATACCCTTCCTCCTCTCTTTGTTTTCATTTACTTTTGTGTTGTTCTTCGTTTGTAATCTTGTAAGTATTTTTTTTGTAATTCTGTTTTAATGCGAGTTTCTTCTTTAACATCTCTTATTCACACCCACCTTATGTTGTTTAATATTAATGTTCTTAAAATAGTTTAAATCAAGTTAAAACCCTTTCCCTTCTTTTGCTTTCTCATTCAACCTAAAGTCAGTATTTAATTCCCTTCATTTTTTGTGTGTGTGTTCGACGCACCACTCTTTTTCTTAGCCCTTTATTTTCATTATCTTATTAATTTATCATCATAATTATTATTAAATAATTACTAATAATTTCAATGGATGAGTAAATCTCTCAATGGGGTGAGTTATAATTTAGGTATGTTAATTGATTGAGAGGTTGTTCTCGATGAATATTCTTTAAATTAACATTGTGTATGTTGGACTTAACATGTCATGGATTAATGACTTGTTTTGTTTAATGTATTAATTATATGGATTATTGGAAATATAAATACACTACCACTATCAAGTACTGATTGAGATTAGAATCCTAGAAAATTTAAGGCTTTGATTAAATCCTTAACACTTAGGAATTCCAATCAACGTCAACTTGTGACATGGGTGTTAATTTAATGCAATATAAAGAAAATCTCAAGGATATCAAAAGATTAACTACATAATGATGAACTCATCCCAATATTTATAAAATTGTTAAATCAGTCTTAATAAATCAATCATTTCAATTAATATCTGAAAAAAAACCCCCAATCAAAATTCAATAAACTAAAAACATTTAACTATTAAAAAGTATCATTGCCGAGGATTTGACACAAGTGCTATTGTACACATTAGCAGAGCATCAGAACTTTAAACGGTCGATGGGTGACCGTAGGTCGCGCTTTCAAGGTGACCTTGGTGTTTGAGAGATTTCAACACATTTCCATTTTCATATATTTTAGAATGAAAATTAACTAGTTTTGAACATATAAACTTCAAATATGATCCTAACCTTGGACATAGGCATAGTTTTATATTCATTAGTGATCTTATTAATATTATTTATACAACATACAACTCTTTCTATTAGCTCATTATAAGATAAATTTCTAATTTTCATTTTTTTATTATCACCATCCATTTTTGTTTCAACTTCAAACTTATTTCTTAGTGACATAACTTCCCATTCAATTGGTCTAACCTCCATATTTATTTCTTTCACTAGCTAAAATCATTATTTATTTTTTCTTTATCTTAAATTTACACCTTGAAATAAATCAATTATTTAGATATATCTTGAGATGTCTCAGGATCTTCCACCACCTTATCTAACTAATTAATTTCATATTCAATTTTATAAACATATATTGTGAAATCATCTAGAAAAAATTATAGAATTCAATTTTTCTTACATTAAATGTCCAAACCTTCAATAGATCCTTTGAGTTTGACATTAAAGGAAAAAAAATACTTCAATATCATATATATTTTTCTTCTTCTAACCTATTTCCTTTAACCATATCTATCATGAAATCTTATACATTTGATATGAAATCCACTTCATCATCTTCAATGATCCTTTCATACTCTCCTACAACTTTACTCAGTAAAACTGTCTACTAAATCCTATTTCTTATTGGAATTTTAGATTTAATGTCTCTTATTATAGGAAACCTTATTTTTTGTGTTGATGACACATTTTCTTCAGGTCCATTTTCCATATTCCATAAACATATTACTAAAACACACCCAACATATTCAGAATTTAAATAAGAAAATAGATGTTTATGTTTATAGATTATTTTACTTCTCTTGAATATGCTAGCTACAGGTGAAAGAAAATCTTCATTGATGTCTTCATCATTACTACCAGATTAATGTATCTCATGATTATCCATTTATTATATAAAATATATTTTTATGATTAAATAGATATTCTTTTTATTTTCCTATGTATATCATAATCAACCAACTTACTATGAAAATCATCACGAGTCATATATATGACATATTATTCTTGGAGAGACAACACCTTAAAATTTTAAAAGGATATTAGAACTCTAAGAATGTTTTCCATTTTATTAAAATTCATTATTTTATCACCAAATCTATAGATGGAACACACATCTTCAATATGACTATTGAAGAAGACATCACCATTACCATTTGGTCTCATCTTCAAATCATTGAATTTATTGTGAAAAAATTAAAATTTTACATCTTCCACCGTGTTTCACCCTTAATAAATTTGGGATGGTTTTTCCTATAGGTTTTTTTTATGTGTAGTCCTTAATATTCATATAGATATGGTAATATAAGGCTCTATATAATCTATTTGGATCCTTCAAATTATTATTAAAAAAATTATGTCAACTTCAGTCATTGGCATTCCCTTAGGATTGCGGACTTGTATTCAATGTAATGAAGTAGTGAAGACAAAATTTCTGAGATATTTTAAGTGAGATATCGAGTAATTATTCCATGTCTATAAATTATATCCATAAATAAATTGATCCTATTTTTCATTAACCTAATTTTCCATATAAGAAACCTTTATAGATAAATATTTAACATGAAATAACTTAATAGATCTGGTACCTCTAAGTTAACCTACAAGCCCAATTCACCAAAATAGAGGGTGAATTATGGTATTTTATTCTTCTTATTTATCAAAAAATAATTTTATCACGTTAAAAAGAAAAAAATAACCCTATATTACTTCAAGAACACATATGATATTTAGATGAATAAATTTTAGAGAAAGAAAATATCAATGGAAAATACTCTTTAGACAAGTACATGAACTTCAGAATTGTTCTCATGATTGATGAAAAGTTATATGTGTTGGAGAATCCACTTCCCAAGGAAAATCTCTATGATAAAGCTAGTCATGGATATAATATTTTTTATTATAAACATAAAAAATACTCTCTTGATAGATGTATATTTATTTTTGTCTCTATAGAGCCTAAATGTAATTTCTTACCACCCCAGAACACTCCTCTGTGTCTGAACCAATGGTCGCCACTGGACCTTAGGCATGCCTCCCTGCATTCTAGATGCTACCAGCTAAAATGATTGTATAAGGAATTACCATGGGTACACAATATCCCTATACCGGAATGAGTAATATCAAAAAATAACTAAACATAATCCAAGAAAAATAAATAGAGCATATATAAAAAATAAAAAACTACTATATATAATAAATGAATGTAGAATTATACTATCATATAGACTCCCAATCATATATATCATACTAAAACATTAATTAAACACTACTCTGATCACATATATAATATAAAATAAATAAATAAGGACACTGAGTCTTTATAGCTATCCTCAAGCCTCGCCTCATCTTAATATATAATCCCATATGATATTTCCCTCCCATTCATTCTACACCAAGAATCTTAATAACCTAATCTCGATATATGTTATGTCTTCTTGGGTACCAAGGTGTTGTACCCTCCAAATAAAGGTGTGAATACAAATTAGTTCGGAACCACCATTATGGTACCATAAATAACTCATAAATATAGTGTACATATTTGATATGCTATACAAAAATAAATAAATAAATCTATGAAAGTGTAAATAAATAATCACATTCGATCCTTCAGTTATTCTGTTAAACTCCAGATCTACCCAAACATACTTCATCCTATTCCAGAGTGACTCTAATATCTTCACACAACTGTGCCAACCAATATCACCACTTAGACCCATGGCATAATCACAAACTTCTTGGAAAAATACCTCTAAAAACTCATGGGAATAACATATTGATAATCCCTCACCTAGACTCAAGGGTGTGTATCTTTCCTACTAGGAATCTATCACTTGTATCCAGGGGTGTTCCACTCCCTTTTCAAGCATCGTTCACCTGAATACACTATTTAAACTTCCAAGAAATCTATATCCATATCATTTATGGGGTTCCTCTATCCTTCCTTCCATCAAATCATTTAGAGCTAGGGCTTACCCTACTCAAATTCAATTACCTAGAGCTAAGGGTGTGCCTCTCCCCTTCTAGAAATACCACACCTAGAAACTTAGGGGTTTAACATACTGAGAATCAATCATTTAGAGACAATGAATACCCTTATAATAAAACCATCATCTAAGTCCACTGGTGTGGCTGTCCTTTTCAGACATCACATCATCTGGGTCTAGGGATGTGGTTCGCCCTACATGACATCACAATAATCTAGACTTAAAGAATGTGTCCAAGCTATCCTAAATCATAGTATGTATATCTATATTTGTGGGAACTATACCCCACCCAAACTTATCATGTAAAAAATGTCTTGATAAGGATATTGACTTTACCAAACCCATCCTATATAATCATGGTCGACCTCTTAAATGATCAAACTATCATTATCACTACCATAACAGGAACACCATCGATTCAAGTTCAAGGTTGGCACCCAAAATAATCACTACCCATTCCCATATACACTCTCTCGTTAGGATTAAAAACTCATTAGGGTACTATAGTGAATATCGTCCTTCGACATACTCATTATCACATAATGGACTCACTATCCTCAAATAGAGGGTCTCTCTAACATTTTTCTCAATATGTATAATAATGACCATCTACCTTCATAGGTCATCTTAGGATAGTCCTAAAAACTAACTTATCCATAAGTCCCACCTTGGGTATACCCACCCATGTGTTCACACATCAATAGGGGAGGAAAACTCACACCATGCTCGAATAATTAATTTAATATAATCCAAAAACCCTATGAGAAATAATAAAACAACATACCTTCACTGAAATAACTAGAAATGACATGCGGATATCATCTCAAGTCTCCCTCTACATGGGCCAAGGAAAATCCCCATAAAAAATCAATTGAATCTACTATGCTCTAATAGAATTAGTATCAAATAACTAGACAAAACTAAATCGAAATAAATGGTATAGAATGGAAGTGATAGTATATGTAAATAGAGGATGAACATACTTTGATTCACTGAAAAAATCAAACCTATAATCACCCCCAATTGAAAGGTATTGAATAATAGAAAATGGGGAGGAACACTCACCTAAAATGGCACATCCCAACCCCATGCTCAACTGAAGAAGAATAGGGCTTTCCCATAGTAAAAAGACAGGTACCGGCCAAGAAAACTACTTAGGAACTATTCATGGTGTGAAAAGTGGTTCACATTATGAAGCCTTCTTCAGGCCAAGGGAAACCCCCTTTGACTAATACATTCATGGAATGTACCACCTGGTCAAACCATGAATATCCTACAACTACTATTTTCAGTAGCTCGACCACCCTGAACATATGCTCATGGATTCTCAAATTCCTGGGACACCACTTAATCCTTAAATCCTATATAAAAACATAACATAATGGTGTTCAAACTATTGAAATATCATTCTAATTCATTGTTCTCAATAAAAACCCATTGCTAAATCAAAATTCAAATTCCTTAAGAATTTTCACAACTTCTATGGACATGGAATTTTACAAATTCTCTACCCTAGAAATTCTTATCCCTGAGAATCCTTTATAGTCATTCATACATTTATACCAACCAATATGTATTTATAATTTATTATTGATTCACCTCATTATCTCCCATAATGATGAATGACCTTCCTCTACACAACTCCAAACATAAGGTGAACAATTCCTCAAAATTCATTCCACCACTCATAACCATCATGGAAAAACTAGGATAACGCCAACTTATAATCATATATCTAAAACATGGACCTATCAATCAATTTTTCATATGTTTCATGGTCCTCCCCAGCATAATCCAGTGTTCATATTATCCAATTTTTACACATGATTATCCCCAACATCATAATTTATCACTAAATATATTTTTAATGATCCAATAACTCATTTAGTGTGTATTCCATCACTCCACACCCATTTCAAAATGAAAACACCAATAAAAAGTCAGTAATGACCCTTATATCTATTATTGAACCTAATAAAATGACTATCCACCATCCTTGCATAAGGCCTGAATAGACCATCATTTCCATGAAAAACCTTGAATGATTCCTAAAAGACATCGATCATACCCGAAAAGGAATACCCTATGAGTTGTAGAACCCATTATATCAAATTAAATTCAAAAGCTCTAGAAAAACCTCCTATAGATGACATTTTCCAAAAATGATTAGTTGTACATGTTGACATGTTATCTCATCACCCAACTATGATACCAAAATCTTCACAGGAATCATGTTGACATCTTGAAACCCACAAAAATGTCTAAATATGACATTAAATGTAATTCCACAATTAGATCAATAATAGTTCATACTATCAGTCATGATCTCAACCCATACATCTACATATACCTAATATGAATCTTGTATAGATCCACTCTAAAGTATCCTTATCCCAATGATAATTCATGGAATCCATCCAACACCTCATCTAAATCAAAATCTAATATTCATCACTCAACAAGATAAGATCAGATTATTCTACTCAATAGCATCCAAATTCCATATCGACCATCCAATGACAGTTCCCATCACAACCCCAACCCTTCCAAAAAAGTGTCATATCTCCCTAAACTGCACTCTGTTCATTTCCTCACATAATTACTAGACAAAACCATTTGACTCATACCCGATCTCTTGCACAAAACATAAGATAACACATTTTTCCTGGTTAATGGTAAAATCATCCTCAATATCACTAAAAAAAATCTCTATAATGAGATTCACATCCTCCATCAGCCCATGGTTCACTCTCCTCTATATGTATTTACATACAATGATCCCAAAGAATGACACCAAAAAGTTCCATCATCTCACATGTGTCCTTCCTTCTAATACACTCACATATCATCCTAAGAAACACCTATCTATGATCTATTCATAGATCATCCATTCCCCCACACATGATATATTATTAAGAAAAAACCTCACCACATGGGGGAATTTATCATTTCATCAAACCTCAAAAACCTAATACCACTAGCATATCACCAATTACATTAGTCCTAGAATCATATATGATTACTCAACAATTAATAACTCAATAAAACTACATGTAACTAGTGTGTGATACCTCAGTCTCATCCAAAAATAACGTGTGTATTCTCTGATACATGCGAATCATATACCCTGACACATACTACCATGAGTGTAACATTATTAAATCTAGACTCACACACCAAACCACTGACTATTATCCTCCAGTATATCGATTCTATCAAAACAAACCAACATTGTGATCTTTTTAAGCAACCCTAAATCCCTCAAATGTTAATGAAAAATACACGATATTCCTCTAACCCGATCATTTTTTCAAAATAGTAAGAATATATTAAAACTCTCACAACACACCCAAAATTTCCTCTAAAAAAGTAGGTTTAAGAATCCTACCAGCTATTCCCTCAGAAATAGAATATTGATACCCAACCAACATAAGTTCCCTACATCAAAAAACCCTAGGTATAAACCCAGCTGTACCGTATTCCTGGTAGTACCTCAAAAGGACCAATTTCATAACATGAATAACATACCCATGCTTCTCACCTATAAAGAATTCATAATCCTAGGATAACCCTTCACCCATGTTTCCATCATATATCTCATCTCATCTCATCAATATAACTCAGTTCACTAACATCATTAGTTGTATCTTAAATAACTAGAATCTCCAACCAAAACCATAGGTCACATATCATTTAGATCATACCTCATATGAAGCATCTACAATAGTATCTCAAATATCACATAGAAACTCTAGTTCTATACCACAAACTCTTAGATTCTCTCTCATATATACCAAGTATCACATACCAACTAATCAGCCTATCCATGAGCACTAATTCTCACCTGACATCTGCACACATGAAAACCTCCTCAAGAATAAAAATCATTCCTCTCCCCAACTCTCTCTATATATATCATCACATACAAAATCATCAGTCTACTTATGGTACTGATTCTCATTCATCATCCATATAGGGAACTACTCCCTTCAAAATCAAAATTTCAAGATGGTCCCCACTGAGCCTCCACATACGGGAGACACCCACTTGATGATAAAATTATCATCTAGGAATATATGTATATATAATGGAATCACCCCACCATGATCTAATTCAATCATCCCATAGTAAAAAAGTTAGTTTAAGTATAATCCCACCAAGAATCTATACTTTAAAAGAACATATTGGTTGTTGTTGGCACTTCAAATAACTGAACCCATTTTATTTTTGGAACCAGTATCTTAATCATTAACTATGGTTTCATCACTGGGGCCTTATATGCCTATACAATCCTACTAGGATCACCATATATCCCTTGAAAAAAGGACTATATGGTCATCATCAAGTATAATCTCACCGTAGATACAAATGTTTTTTCATCAGAAGTAACCTATAATGTAGTCCATATAAGTAGAATTCCACCACCATATTATATATTAAATGATCATATAATTTTTAATGGAACTTTAAATAGGTTAACCCTCATAATTTTTTATATCAATCACAAAACAATAAATAGAATTTCATGTGAATCTTATGTTCCAAAAAGGATACAAAAACACCAATTTGTTACCAAATTGCATAGATCCAAAACCATAATAAATCATAAATCTCAAAACCCGTGTGTGTCACACTAGGTGATATTATAAAATCCTAAAATAGAAATCCAAGAACAACAATTTCAATCCCTTGGTAACCTAGAATTCCTACCAAAAAAGGTGTTCTCAAGGCACTAGTCTGATATCCATTACAAGATCTAACACATTACTATATCACATATCTAATGTATCCTAGAATAGTATAAAAACATAAAAATACAAAAAAATACTTGATATTATCTATATAAAATATTTTATACCACTTTGTATCACCTTTCCTCCCCAAACCACTTCTCAATACCTAGACCAGTGGCTTCCACTAGACCTTAGGTGTGCCTCCCTGTATGCTAGAGAATTCCGACTAGAAGTGGGGGTCTAGGGTGTTATCATGAGGAGAATATAAACTCATATTAGTAGTCACAATATCAAACAATAACTAGCCATAATCCATGAAAAATAATAAGAGTTTTTGGTAGTAATAATTCACAACCATCAATAATAATTGAATTTGGATGCATGCAGTCATTCAAAATCACAGTCCTTCAAATCATACAAAAACAGTGACTACCCATCCGGATGATCTTATAATAAAGATAAAATAAATAAATAAGGAAATTGAGGATCAACATTCATCCCCAGGCTTCACCTCATCCCAACCTCCAATCCTGCCTGATATATCCTGTTAACTCATGCTATATTAGGCCCCTTCCCAAACTGAACCTGTGTTTAGTGAAGTACGATTGGGTACCCAAGTTTCACTGACTCCCAATAAGGGTTTGAGTACAAAATATTATGTAACCAACAACATAGTCCCATAAATAACCAGTAAATACAATGTACATATATGGTATTCTCAACATTATAAATAAATAAAATCATGTAAGAGTAGATAAATAACCATGGTCGATCCTTAGAATCTTCTATTGAACCTAGGATCTACCCAGACAATCTTAAGAAATTATTGGAGTGTCTCTAATCATGTCACACAATCATGCCTACTAATATCACCATCTAACTCCAGGGAATAACTACACCATGTGAGAAAAATTTTGTCAAATTTTTTTTGGGAATACCCTATCTAGAATTCATCAATTAAAGCTAGGGGTATGCTTATACCTTTCTAGAAATACACCACCTAGAGTTAGGGAATTTTTTCTCACATACCTGTAATCTATCCCATCGACTAAGTAAATTACCATCTAGGAAAACTACATTAGGTTATAGGGTTTTCTATTTTACGAAAATCCTTCACCTGAATCCATGGATCTATTTATGACCTCCTGTCACGCAGTTCTCAAAATTTTTTTTCTAAGCCCATTAAAATGAAGTGAAATTTGGACTCATATTGTCTCCATAGAGATTCAGTGTTATGAGTGTGTGTAAATATTGTTTTTGTGTTCATTTTTTAATGATATGGAAAACAAAAATAGGTAGGTATTGAAATAAAATCAAGTAAGTAGTGGTCTAGACATGTATTATATCCACACTCACCTATTGAATCATAATTTAATTTATTTCTAATTATCCTCTAAAAAATTTAATCCAACTGATTACCTATAAAAAGAAATTTCAATTTAAATAAAGAAACACAATGGTCACTTTATTCCTTGCCCTTTCCTAGCCTGGTATTTGAATATTTTAGATTTCTCATGAATTACCTCCATTTTCTTCTATTTCATATAGTGTATTGAATCTATGTGTCTTGTGTGTGAAATCTTGAAAGAAACCAGAAGAATTTACTGGCAAGAATTCAGAAGATACCTCTACTATCAATACCAATAAATTATAAAGAGGAGTTAGAACATTAAAAGTGTATAATTCATCAATAGGTGGTGAGTATATTATCCTTTATTGAGAAAAAAGGGTCTTAATGTTCTATAATTGTAGTATTACAAAGTAAAGTTAAATTAAGAAAGCGTTTCAGATAGAAAGATTCCAATGTAAGTTCTCTATATTCTTCCCAATCAATCCCCATGTCTCCTCCTACTTGAACTAATTTTAGAGATGATGGGAATGTTATATCTACATGAGATGCACAAGATTATTATTTTATTTTAGTAATTTTAGGGAATAATCCCATTTTCATAATCCATCCCAATTTTCCATTTGGGGGTAGAATAATCAGATGATTCACAGTAGTGGGTAAAGGAAATTTGGAATGTGACTTTAATTATGGGATTTTTTATTTCACACAGTTCCTAGGAATAGTTATTTTACACATAATATGTCTCATATTTTAGAATATGCACTTGGATTCTCCCATCATTGTTCGTCGAAGGACAACTATTTCCTTATAAGTGGAACTACAACTTCTCTACATATAAGTTCTTTCTACTCACCTCATACTCAAAGCATACACCCGACATCATTTCTCTTTAATTTTATAGAGGATTTATTTAAATTTCATGGATAATGTTGTTCCATCATCTTATATAAGTTACCATGGAAAAATCCTCCTTCATCATGTGGCTCTGTTGTTAACAATTAACATTTTCCTTCAAGAAAAAATGGAGTACCAGGGCTACATTAGAATCTTCACGGGTAGGGCAGCTTCACTCATGGATAACTCAGAAGGATATCTACCTTAGACAAAGTGGAGATAAAATAGAGGCATAATACCACCATTAATCTCATATATAAGTAGTTATACTCTATTTTAATCTCAAATTTAGGGTTGGAAGACAATGGTGGTGTCCGCAAGGCAGGTGTCACACTGTTCTTCTTCAGGGTAGAGGTACATAAATGGGGGTCGTATTTCCCAATTTTTTTTAGAATATATTAGCCTTTGGACCTCAATATGTATTAGTTAATGTTTTTGTGATATTCAGTGAAGGATGTGGCTCAAGTTATTTTTTATGGTCATTGGGAAGGATGAAGCATAATAGGGTGGGTGAAGATTGTGGGAAGCTTGCCTACCGTCAATGTCATAGTAGATATCATTATCGTAAGATTTATTTTGAGAGGGGGGTTCAGTATAGGTATTCAAACTAAGAGAGTGGTGGGAATGTTAATAAAATTATTCAAGAAATCATCTCCACTTTACTTTGAGTATATTCTTTAGTACTCATGGACATTTCTTGGTACTCATGGTAGGTATTCTAATCGTGACAATATGGTATGGTAAGGTGGTCAGGTGACTATGAAAAATGATCATGGTATGTTTAAGTAAGGAACACCATTCCTACCATGATACAATAGGATCAAGAAGGGTTCAACATACTGTTATCACATGAAATAATCCTGGTGATAGTGTATTTCATGGCCACTCTTTATCCTTTGAAATTTTCCACCATGTAAAAGCCCACATCCCCACTTAGTGCATTATTAAAATACACCCTAAAAAAATAATTATCCTCAAAATTTAAATCAAAAGATATATTTATCCACAAATACCATATTTAAATTCAGGTTCCAATTAATTTATAAGTTAATAAGTTCAACAAAAGCCACAATTAACATGGTAATTAAACTACAATGAGTGGTATTTTCAATGAATAACAAAAAAAATATGGAAATTTAAAGATCAAATCACTCCCCCACATTTATAATATTGTAATCCCAAGAAATTTATCATTTAATTAAAATTCTTTCAAAAATAAAAAAAATAAATTTCAACCTTCCTAAATCTAATTTTATCATCTAGAGTTTAAACAAAGAAAAAATTCTTCTAAAGTGAGATATATCATGTCTCATATGTAAATCAAGTCACTTCCTTGATTTAATTTAATAAAAGTTTCATATAATAAGTGGATAAAATTAAATTTATGTGGAAGAAATATTTTAACAAAAATCACCCCCATTCATCCCACTTTCTTATGTTTCTTAAACCACCATTTGATTTCCTACTTCATTTGATAAAACTTAAAGAGATGTGTTATAATTCAATTTTCCCATCATTTTATGTGTTCAATATTCACCTCAGCTAAGTGGAATCATTTTTTTAATTCCCCTTATTTGAAATTATTTTTTACAACCATAATTATGTGAAAAGAACTATAAATAGATCTTATTTGGATAGCTTTATTTAATTATAGAAATACACCCACTGTCTTTATCGTAGAGATCCATTATGGGTTCCAAATTGGCCATTTGTTTTCCATGTGAAATGGAATTATAAAATTTTCATATAATTTGGATCTCTAAGGTGTTTTTCTCACAAGCATAAAGTTACTTAGATTATGTCCAAAAATTTTGTGACTTAAAGTTATACAATTTATTCCACAAAAATCATTTCAGTCACACTCCACCTCTTAATTCTGAAACAAAACATTCATTAAAGTAGTGAAAAACTAACTAAATAGTCATTTAATGTCTTATAGATTCAAAACCTATGAATTAAACCAAATATAGATAGGTAATTTTAAACTAGTTAGGGTAGGTATGCATTTTAATAAATTGGGTGAAAAATAAAAACAAATAACTGCAATAAGTGTAATGTACAATACTGTATTTTTAAGAAAAACAAGTTTTTATTTATTTACAAATTTTGGCTACTCTCTTCCCCCACAATTGGTTCTAATTTTTTCGTAGTTTAATTTTATTATGTAACTGTTTAAGATGAAAGTTAAATAAAATAAACATCAAGACCAAAATGAGAGAAGGAGATAACTTGTAAATGTTTAATTTTCAGCATCATAGAAGAGTATGGACTCCTCCATAAGTTATTTCCAAAAATTATACTAGTAATTTGTTATTTGTTTTCCGTTCAGTTTTAATGATTTATTCAAAACACTTCAGGAAATCTCAACATCACCAAAAGGGAAAGTGTTAATTACTATATATGGCCTAGTCCATTTGGAATGATGCTTACCCTGTAATAGTTTCAACATTTATGAAAATAATATTACTTTATATCTAATATGAAATTATCTTTTCTAAATCAAATTTTTGTAGGAACAATTGGTTTTAACTTTATAAAATTGTGATTTATCATATGCATCTCTCCTAAATTCCTCAAGATCTATAAATTCTAATTTATCTTGGTCTCCAGCCTTGCTCAATTTCATGATTACTCATCTGATGACCCAATATTTTTTGTACTGAAGCTCAATAGGAAAGTAGAAATGTTTACCATAAACAATTAGGTAATAATAAATAACTAATGAGGATTTGTAGTATGTTTTTTATACCCAAAGTGCATCTTCTATATACCCACTCCAGTCTTTGTGGTTCAGTTGTACTTTTTTATCCAGGATCTATTTGAACTCTCTATTGGATACCGCTACTAGTCCATTCATTTATGGGTCGTAGGTAGTGGGGGTTTTATGGTATACTCCATATCTTCTCATGAGGGTTTCCATATTGTTTTTATAGAAATGGGTTCTTTAGTCACTAATAAAATATTGAGGTATTCCAATCCTACAAAATATGTTTTATTTAAGGATTGTAATTACAATTTTTGAGTCATCAACCTTAGTGGGTTTGGACTCAATCCATTTAGACACATATTCTAATTCCAATAATATATATTAAAATCAAAATGACATGGGAAATTCGCCAATAAATTCAATTCCCCAAATATAAAATATTTCTCAATGAAATCCAAGTTTTTTCGGGAATTTCTTATCTTTTGAGAATTCAACCTCTAAAATAGCCATTTTGGGAATTAAAAATAATAATGAGAGTCTTTAAAAATGGTAAGAAAAAATAATATAGATTAAAAAGTTTTCATACCAATTATTTGAGGTCGAAATGGTCTCCATATAAAAGTGTATGTACAAAAAAAAAGTAAAAAATGTATTTCTTCCTCAGGAATACATCTTCTAATGATTTTATCATTACATATTTTTTATGTGTAATGGAAATACCAGAAATAGTTTTTAGATATATATTTTAATTTAGGATTTTAGGTCTTATATAATAATAAGGGTACTTTGGATGTGATTAGAAAATTCACTATATCATAATAATAGGGAACTACGGTCAGGTTGTACAATTTCTTATCAGGGAAGGAATCATCCAGATATTCTTCGAGATAGGTTCTACCTTGGTTGTGTGATGTAGTCTGGTCATGTGGTCAACCACTTTATTTTCATAGTCCTTCTTGTATTTAATCTTGAGATCAAATTCTTTTAGTAACAACAACCATCTTACATTCCTATACTTTGCATCAGTCTTCTTCATCAAATATGTTATAACTACATGATCAGAGTAAAAAATCACCTTACATCCTAGATGATAATAATGTAAATTTTAAAAATCTAAAATAATAGGCAAGAAATACCTCTCTATTTTTGTGTAGTTGATCTGGGTAGTGTCCAGGGTTTGTGGGATGTAGGCCATCACTTGGGAAATCCAACCAATCCTTCGAGAAAGCATGACCCCTGCAGCTCTATTGGATGCATCAAAAAGTATCGCAATAGTGTGACTCTAATGTGGTGGAAATATAATGGGGTAGGTTTTTAAACATTATTTTAATTTATCAAATAATTTCCAACATGATTCATTAAATAGAAAGTTAGTTTCTTACTTAAGTAAATTATTTTGGGGTAAAGTAATTTTTATAAAGTACCTAATGAATCTTCTATAAAACCAAACATAGCTAAAAATAATCTAATATACCAGATATTAGTAGGGTTAAGTAATATTGAAATGAGATCTAAATTTTATTTTTCGACTTCAATACTTTAGAAATTAAATGGCCCAATACATTTCATTTTTCTACTATAAAATTGAATTTTTCAAATTTCAAAACAAGTTTGTTCTCAATACATATATGTTAAACCTTTTCAAAACATCCTAAATAATTTTGAATTCTATTCCTATACACAGATAAATCATTAAGGAATACCTCTAAGAAATTATCAATTATATCTAATTTTTTTACCATGAAATATTGAAATGTACTAGGGGTATTGAAGAGACCAAAATGAATCCTTAAATTAATAAAATATATTAAAGGGTCATGTAAAGGTGTTCTTTTCATAGTCACATGGAGATATTAGATGTTGAAAATATCTAGAGAAACCATCAAGGAAGAAATAATTTCTTTTCCCAGCTAGAAATTCTAGCTTTTGTTCAACAATGGGTATAAAGAAATGGTATTTTTTGGTTTCATGGTTTAGTTTCCAGGAGACAATACCAAATCTCCAACTATATTGGATTCGAGTGGGTATTAATTCATTATTCATATTTTTCTCAATGGCGTAAATAGTTTTCTTTGGAAAAATATGAATTGGGATCAACCATTGTGAGTCTGAGATGGGATAGATTATTTTATCTTTTAAAAGTCTTTCTACTCCTTTTTGGGATTCCTCTATGAGGGTTGGGTTAAGTATCCTATGAGTTTATCTTACCAGATTAGATTATTCTTCCAACTAAATTCAGTGAAAGCAGATGTTAGGGTTTATTCATGGAATATCCCCCACTTTCCATCATATGGATTTAAAATTATTTATTAGGATGTTCTGTAGTTGGTTCTCATGGTCAGGTTCTAAATTATTGGAACTTATTATTTTTAGTTTCTTATCCTCCATTAAAAATATGTATTATAAATTTGAGGTTAATAATTTTAGTTCTAATTCAGGTATATTTTCTAGATATTTTTTCATTTCACTATTCTCTATGTTGTTTACCTTCACATGAAAAGTAGAAATTTTAGTATCATTTTTTTATCCCATCAAAAATAATTTTCATTAATTTCATGAAATTGATCCACAGTTGAAATTTTCTCCAGGTTAATCTCATTTTGAAAAATAGATGTTTCCATCAAGTTTGGTGTTTCCAAAGCTTCTTTTAGTCTAATTATATCATCAAACATTTAAAATTCTTACCTAAAAGAACAAGTAAGTTCAAAATTTTTTAACGTGAAAGTAAAATGTTCATTATTTGAATGTTTAATTAAATTTTGTATATTGAAATCTATTTTTACCTCTGCAAATGTCATGGAAAGCGTTCCTTCATTACCATTTTCGATGGTTTTATCTATTTTTAGAATGTATCTTCTTTGAATAATGGGAGAATTATCTTTACCTTTACCTTTTTACATGTTGAGAATGTAGATGTCAATAGAATATGGGTAACCTCAAACACTTACCAGGACATATTCCACAAAAACTACTAGATAGGTAGTGGATATATTAGCAAGTTATATAACATCATTGGTGGTTTTAAGTTTTACCATCTATAAATAAGAATATATAGAATAATGCATTACATTAATTATAGCTCCCAAGTCACAAAAATTCTTTGTAAAAATTAAGATTACCAATTGTGTAGGGAATAGAAAAAGTACTTGGATCCTAGTATTTTTAGGGAATTTGAGGGGTAATAAAAGTAGAAACATTCAACCAAGTCGCTCCTCTTCGTTTATTTTTAATCTCCTTCTACCGGTGCACATAACCTTAATGATTTTTTTAATACTTTGAATATGATGAATAGATTCTAACAGATGGAAATTATAGCGACCTGACCTTTTCTTACATTACTATTACATCATTTCAAAGATAAACAACATAATAGTATTACACATGGAGGATCCAGAGTTTTAGTGTCTTGGGCAAACTAGGACTACACATAACCAGTACAACATCAAGCATAAAAATTCATTTAATCTCTTCTTCTATAGATTCTTAGTAGCACTTGTCCTCTCCTTAGTACATGTAGCCACCTGAGGATATACATCAAAAGGGGTGAGCTAAATGCCCATTAAGAGGATATATAAGAACAATATAGCATGGTGTGAGCATAATCATGACATAGGAAGAAGATCTTGAACATGAGAGGAGCATAAACAATAAACTTGAAATGTGGCAAAGCATAAAAATGAAACATCATGTCTTAGTGGTTAACTACCACACATACTTGTGAACAAAGCTAGCATCATTTTCACACATCATTTCACATTTACTCATGAGATTCATCACTTTACCCAATGCATTGGAGCACTATATAATTCTGGGTGCACCCGGCACATTTAAACATTCATATTGCGCTATATAATTCCGGGCGCACCCGTCACATCATAATATTATCATTATCATGCTTGCCACATAGAACAAATATCAAACATGTACATGAATAACCCATGGAAAGTAATGGGTTTCATCTCATAATAAAACATTCATAATCTTTGGGTTCCCAAAAGAAAGAGGGAACAACGTACTTGATATAAGAACCATCAACCTTGAATGAGAGGTAAAAGGTGAGATCTTGAAAGAAGGGTTCTTTTGGAAATCATTTTTATGGACATAAAAACCAGTGACAAACATTTATATCCCATAAAAGTAAAGGAAATGATGAACAAAAGACCTTTGAGGAGTAACCATATCAAAAATGGAGTGAAAGAGGGAGAACCCGAAGGAAGAAAATTGGATTCGAGATTTCCCCTTACCTTGTACTCGAATGCCTCATTCTATTTAATGTCTTGTATAATGACATTATATTAATTAATTAGAAATTACATAACCTTTTATACATTAATAGGGTTCATTCTGGTTTCATTATTTCATATTATGTTCCTTTGGATGACTTATAGAGTTTAAAAACATTGATCGGGGATGTTCGTTTTCATGGTTTTGTTGAGCGGTCCACTTGTATTCTTAATTTTATGTTTGGGTAGATCATGGGTAAACATACAGAACTGATATTACATGTAATTAATGATATTATAGAAGCTTGAATTATTTTATAATGAGTTATATTATATCCATGTGGCCAAATCATTAGATAAGAATTAAATGAAGATTATTTGGGCTAATTTGAGCGGTTTTTGGATCACAACCAACTCATTTTAACTTTTCACTTAGTAGTATGGCCATAGGTTATTTCCAGAACTTAAAATAGAACATAATACATATAAAAAATTCTGTTTCAACCATAAAAATGGTTTCATGACCAGATTGAAGGTATAAATGGAAGAAGAGAGCATGTTGTTTTTGAAGGTGATAAATTATCACCACATGAACAACGTTCTATTTAATAAAATAAAAGGAAGGGGGAAAGGGTGTGGGGTGATATAATATAACATTAGAATTATAATATTACAATATATATATAATACTGGATTTACAGAACAATTTGGATGAAGATAGATAGAGAGAGATCAAGAAAGGAACTTGAACTTGAAAGGAAATTAAAGGAGAAAAGAGAGAGAAATTACCTTTAGAATCCTCCTCTTGAGATCCTCTTTAAATAAAGCTAGGCTCGGTCTTTTGATGAGAACATAAGCTTTTGGACGTGTGGGATGATCTAGGGAAGGTGTTTGGGAAGAATTTAGAGAAGGCTTGGAGCTTGAGAGGTGTGAGGAAAAGAAGGAGTGAAGGGTGGCTTTTATAGTGGAGGGGAAAGGGGTTTCCTTAATATAAAATTGATTAGTTTATTAATTTCACCTAAGACAAGGAATAGTGAGTCTTGGATGAATAAGAATAGTAAATTAGACTTGTGAATTCGGGATTTGGGTTCTTACATCACTTGTGATGTCAGGAATAGTGGGTTTTAATTAAAATGTATTTATATGATAAATTAATGTATCCTACTATTCATAAAAAATTCAAGTATCTCAGAAAAATCCCAAAATTTTACCCCAACCATTTTTCGACGTGTAAAATCCAAAAATGAAGTTCATTTTTCAAAACTAATTTTATAAATATTATTAATTTAATATTTAATTGAAATCATAATTTACTTAAAAAAACAGTTTTTAAAATTAAAACTGATTTTGCAGTTCTTTCAAAAATTACTTAGGGTCTTATAAAATTATCTAAAAACTATTTGACATTGATTTAATAATTTATGAATATATTTCAGGAAAATAAATATTCTTTTAAATTAATTAATTAATTATAATTATTTATTTATGACTTATAAAATACCAAAAACGTTTACTAAGGTCAAATTATCACTTTCTATGATGTTTAAATTTTATTTTATTATTCATAGGTAATGTTACTCTTATTTACTATTCATAAGGTTCATATTACTATTCATAAGGGTAGGTTACTATTCACCAAAAATTATTTTTGTTTCATTAGACTCCAAAAACTATCTTGAACACAACCGTGTATATTGGATTTTTAAAATTCCGAACATAGGGGTGACAAAATTATGTTTAAAGGTCACTTATCACTTAGTAGTTCATTATTTTGTGTTTTTATGACATAGATATAAGAGGGGAATTTTCTATTGAAAAACTTTGGGTCGTTACATTCTTCCCCCCTTAAGAAATTTCGCCCCCGAAATTTCACTTTACACAAACAAGTGAGGGTACTTCTCCTTCATTGCCTCTTCCGGTTCCCAAGTTTCTTCCTAAAACTTTTGGTTCCTCCACAACACTTTGACAAGGAGGGTTGTCTTGTTGCGTAGAACCTTATCACTTTGGTCCAGAATTTTTACCGGCTGCTCTTCATATGAGAGATCATCTTCCAACTGTACCACCTCTAAGTTTGGTACATGTGAGGGGTCTGGAATGTACTTTCTCAGTAGTGATACGTGAAACACATCATGAACTTGATCCATATTCAGTGGAATTTCCAAACGATAGGCCACAGCTCCTATACGATCAAGGATCTCAAAGGGGCCAATGTACCTTGGGCTTAGCTTCCCTTTCTTCCCGAATCGCATGACTCTCTTCCATGGAGATATTCGAAGGAATACTTTATCTCCAACGTCGAACTCCAAGTCCCTTCGAAGATTGTCAGCATAGCTCTTTTTCCGACTTTGAGCAGTTTTGATATGTTTCTGGATGACTTGAACCTTCTCTGTTATCTCTTGAACAAGATCGGGACCAAGTAGTTTTCATTCTCCAACTTCATCCCAATAGGTTGGAGTTCTACATCGCTTCCCATAAAGAGCTTCATACGGAGCCATCTGAATACTCGAGTGGAAGCTATTGTTGTATGAGAACTCAACCAATGGAAGGTGTTGATCCCATCCACCTTTGAATTCAAGAGGGCAGGATCTTAGCGTATCTTCAAGTGTCTGAATAGTCCTTTCAGACTGGCCATCAGTTTGGGGGTGATAGGCCGTGCTGAAATTTAATTCAGTACTCAAAGCATGTTGAAGGCTCCTCCAGAATTTAGAAGTGAACCATGGATCACGGTCAGAGACAATCGAGAGTGGAACACCGTGAAATCTCACTACTTCCTTCACATATATCCTTGCAAGTTGTTCAAGTGAGAGGTCTTCCCAAATAGAGATAAAATGGGCAGTCTTGGTGAGTCGATCAACCACAACCCATATCGTATTATTTCCTCTTGACGTCTTCGGGAGACCTGTGACAAAGTCCATAGTAACATTTTCCCATTTCTACATGGGTATAGGCAGTGGCTACATCATACCTTTGGATTTTTTCCGCTCAGCTTTAACTTTCTGACATACCAAGCACCTTGATATATATTATGCAATCTCCTTCTTCATGTTATCCCACCAGAAGTGTTCTCGGAGATCACGATACATCTTGCTACTTCTAGGATGAATAGAGAAAGTTGAGATATGTGCATTATCCAATAGTCCCTTCTTTATTCCAGGTGATGAAGGCACAAAAAGCCGCGTTCCAAACCAAATCACACCATCATCGTCGATATGGAACTCTTGCAGCTTCCCTTCCTTTACTGCATTCACCCTCTTTTGTATCTCCATATCATCCCTTTGTGCTTCCTTAATCTTCTATTGGATGGATGGTTGCGCAATAATTTGGGCAAGGTAGGATGTATCCCCTGCCCTTATGATTCCCAAATCCATCCTTTGCATATCCAAGAAGATAGGGTCTTTGTCAATCCTCAACATGGATAGAGTAGCAGGTTCTTTCCTGCTTAGAGCATCAGCTACCTTGTTCGCCTTTCTAGGATGATATTGAATAGAGTAATTGTAATCCTTGATTAGCTCTAACCATCTCCTTTGATGCATGTTGAGCTCCTTTTGTGTGAATATATACTTTAGGCTCTTGTGGTCGGTGTATATGTCACACTTCTCACCATAAAGGTAGTGCCACCAGATTTTCAAGGCAAAAAGCACGGCTGCCAGCTCTAGATCATGTGTCGGGTAGTTCTGCTCATGGATCTTCAACTGTCGTGAGGCGTATGCTATCACATTATCATTTTGCATGAGTACACAACCCAAGCCTTTCTTTGAAGCATCACTGTATATCACAAAACTTTCTCCACTTTTCGGTAGTGTGAGTACAGGTGAAGTGATTACCCTTCTCTTTAGCTCCTTGAAGCTTCCCTCACATTCATCCATCCAGACATACTTTACCCCTTTCCTTGTTAACTTAGTTAGCGGGCTTGACAATCGTGAGAAGTTTCTCACAAAATGTCGATAGTACCCAGCTAATCCAAGAAAACTACGGATTTCTGTGACACTAGAGGGCCTGGGCCATTCCTCAATCACCTTTGTCTTTGAAGGGTCCACATAAATTCCCTCGCTTGTGATCACATGTCCCAAGAACCTGACATGATTCATCCAAAAGTCACACTTGCTGAACTTGGCGTACAACTTCTCATTTCTCAATGTCGCCAACCCAAGTCTTAGATGTTCTTCATGTTCCTCCTTACTCTTAGAGTAAATGAGAATATCATCAATAAACACTACCAAAAATTTGTCGAGGTAATGTCTAAAGACTCTATTCATCAAATCCATGAAGATTGCAGGGGCATTAGTAAGTCCGAAGGGCATCACCAAAAACTCATAGTGCCCATACCTTGTACGGAAGGCAGTCTTCTGAATATCTTCCTTCTTCACCTTTACTTGATGATATCCAGAACGAAGATCCACCTTTGAGAAGTATTGAGCTCCTCTTAACTGATCGAACAAGTCATCAATCCTTGGGAGATGATACTTGTTATTTACAGTGATCTTGTTGAGTTCCCGATAATCGATACACAACCGCATGGTTCCGTCCTTCTTCTTCACAAAGAGCACTATCGCACCCCAAGGTGATGCACTAGGGCATATGAACCCTTTGTCCAGTTGCTCTTGCAGCTGCTTCTTTAACTCCTCCAGTTCGATAGGAGCCATCCTATAGGGGCACTTTGAGATAGGAGTAGCTCCGGGTATGAGTTCAATTGAGAACTCTACCTCACGATCTGGGGGAATTCTGGGTAACTCTTCGGGAAATACATCGCCGTATTCCCTTACGATGGGAATTTCCTCAAGGTTGGAACTTTCCTTCGACTCAAACATTTGGGCGAGGTATGCTGCTTCATAGGGAATCATCACCGAAACCATTGAAGGATTTTTCAAAGGATAGTCATGATCTTCCTTACATTTGTAGAGGAGCATGGGATGGTTCGTAATATGAAAATATATTTCCTTTTCCCGACAGTTGATATGTGCTCTATATAACGAGAGCCAATCCATTCCCATTATAGCGTCGAATTCCACCAAGGGAAGTATTACGAGATTTGATGGAAGAATCTTCCCACATACGTCAACAGGAGAAGAATCAAACACTTGGGTTGCAATGATTGCACCACTTGGTGTTTTTATAGATATCTCTACTTCAAGGTTTCAGGGCTTCGATTCTATAGTTCTAGAAAACTTGCAAGATATAAAGGAATGCGTAGAACCAGAATCAAATAAGACTTTTGCCATTCTTGAGTGAATAGGAAGTGTACCTTGTACGACTTCATTATCATGTTCCACCTCTGCAGTAGTGATGGCATAAGCCTTCCCTTTTTCCTTTGGCTTTGGTGGTTGTTGGCACTGATTACCCTCGAGAGCTCGAGGTTTAGTGCACTGGTTTGAATAGTGCCCTAGCTCCTTAGAGTTGTAGCATTGAACCACGAGTGGTTCTCTCCTTTCATCGGCTAAATTATCCTTCCTTTTCATGTCTCTTCGACACTCGTGAGCTAGGGGTCCTTTCCCACACTTAAAGCATTTCCCCGTCCCTTTGAGGCAGTTCCCATTGTGCATCTTCCCAAATTTTTGGCAAGTGGGTCGTTGTGTTTTCTTCCCATCTTTATCACTAGATCCACCAGCTTGAAACTCCATCTTTCTTTTCTTATCACCATAGCCATGGGACCATTCTCCAAACTCCATCTCCACTTTGAGAGCACACCAAACAACTTCTTCATAACTCCCAAAGTCTCAAATTGCAAGAGCCTTTCGAAGATGTGGTTTTATTCCACTAAAGAATCTATCAATTTTTCTATCATTGTTGATAACAAAACCCGAAGCATACCTTGCGAGCCTTGTGAAATTTTCTTCATAGGTTGTGACAAATTCTCCTTCTTTTTGCTTGAGATCTATGAATTCTCTCTCCATCTTCGTGCGAAGAGTTCGTGGGAAGTACTTATTAAGAAACATTATCTTAAAGTCTTCCCATTACATCTCTTCAATTTCTTCCCTTGGCTTGGTGTTCTTAATCAAAGCCCACCATTGATCAGCTTCTCCATCTAGACGATAAACGGCTAGAGTCACCTTCTCTGTCTCAGAATAGTGAAGAACAGAAAAGATCTTCTCCATGGAGTTGACCCACTGTTCCGCAACTAGTGGATCAGAAGATCCACAAAACGTCGGTGGTCGTTGCCGCATAAAACATTCGATAGCTAGCTTCTCCCTCTTTGGTGAAGGAGGACGTTCCCCATTATTATGGTTATTATTCATAACCCGGGATAATTGGGTAAGCATCTCCATGAAGTTTTGAACTCCACCTCCAAAATCATTGGGGATGTCGTTCGGGAAATCGTTGCATTGGCCTTCGCAAGAGTTGTTGGCCTGATTTCTCCTGGTTCCCACCATTTTCTAAAATAGAAAAGGTTAGAACAAAACATAAGTAAACAAGTCATGAATAACTTATCCTTTTAAATAATTATACCAAAATATAACATATGGGATCCCTAGGTAAATATCCTTGTTTGCATATTTGTACTTAGTCTCATGCTAGAGGTTTTCTTTAAGGTTCACTAATCCTAATTCCCAAATTAACTAAACCTTTCCTTTGATACCAACTATAGCGACCCGACCTTTTCTTACATTACTATTACATCATTTCAAAGATAAACAACATAATATTATTACACATGGAGGATCTAGAGTTTTATTTTCTTGGGAAAACTAGGACTACACATAACCAGTACAACATCAAGCATAAAAATTCATTTAATCTCTTCTTCTATAGCTTCTTAGTAGCACTTGTCCTATCCTTAGTACATGTAGCCACCTGAGGATATACATCAAAAGGGGTGAGCTAAATGCCCAGTAAGAGGATAGATAAGAACAATATAGCATGGGGTGAGCATAATCATGACATAGGAAGAAGATCTTGAACATGAGAGGAGCATAAACAATAAACTTTAAATGTGGCAAAGCATAAAAATGAAACATCATGTCTTAGTGGTTAACTACCACACATACTTGTGAAAAAATCTAGCATCATGTTCATGCATTATTTCACATTTACTCATGATATTAATCACTTTACCCAATGCATTGGAGCGCTATATAATTCCGGGCGCACCAGTCACATTTAAACATTCATATTGCGCTATATAATTTCAGGCGCACCCGTCACATCATAATATTATCATTATCATGCTTGCCACATAGAACACATATCAAACATGTACATAAATAACCCATGGAAAGTAATGGGTTTCATCTCATAATAACACTTTCATAAGGTTTGGGTTCCCAAAATAAAGAGGGAACAACATACTTGATATAAGAACCATCAACCTTGAATGAGAGGTAAAAGGTGAGATCTTGAAAGAAGGGTTCTTTTGGAAAAAAATTTGATGGACATAAAAACCAGTGACAAACATTTATATCCCATAAATTTAAAGGAAATGATGAACAAAAGACCTTTGAGGAGTAACCATATCAAAAATGGAGTGAAAGTGGGAGAACCCGAAGGAAGAAAATTGGGTTCGATATTTCCCCTTACCTTGTACTCGAATGCATCCTTCTCTTTAATGTTCTGTATAATGACATTATATTCATTAATTAGAAATTAAAAAACCTTTTATACATTAATAGGGTTCATTATGGTTTCATTATTTCATATTATGTTCCTTTGTATGACTTATAGAGTTTAAAAACATTGATCGGGGATGTTCGTTTTCATGGTTTTCTTGAGCGGTCCACTTGTATTCTTAATTTGATGTTTGGGTAGATCATGGGTAAACATCCAGAACTGATATTACATGTAATTAATGATATCACAGAAGCTTGAATGATTTTATAATGAGTTATATTAGATCCATGTGGCCGAATCATTAGATAAGAATTAAATGAAGATTATTTGGGCTAATTTGAGCAGTTTTTGGATCACAACCAACTCATTTTAACTTTTCACTTAGTAGTATGGCCATAGGTTATTTCCAGAACTTAAAATAGAACATAATACATATAAAACATTCTGGTTCAACCATAAAAATGGTTTCATGACCATATTGAAGGTATAAATGGAAGAAGAGAGCATGTTGTTTTTGATGGTGATAAATTATCACCACATGAACAACGTTCCCTTTAATAAAATAAAAGGAAGGGGGAAAGGGTGTGGGGTGATATAATATAACATTAGAATTATAATATTACAGTATATATATAATACTGGATTTACAGAACAATTTGTATGAAGATAGATAGAGAGAGATCAAGAAGGGAACTTGAACTTGAAAGGAAATTAAAGGAGAAGAGAGAGAGAAATTACCTTAAGAATCCTCCTCTTGAGATCCTCTTTAAAGAAAGGTAGGCTTGGTCTTTTGATGAGACCAGAATCTTTTGGACGTGGGGGTGATCTAGGGAAGGTGTTTGGGCAGAATTTAGAGAAGGCTTGGAGCTTGAGAGGTGTGAGGAAAAGAGGGAGTGAAGGGTGGCTTTTATAGTGGTGGGGAGAGGGGTTTCCTTAATATAAAATTGATTAGTTTATTAATTTCACCTAAGACAAGGAATAGTGAGTCTTGGATGACTAAGAATAGTAAATTAGACTTGTGAATTCGGGATTTGGGTTCTTACATCACTTGTGATTTCAGGAATAGTGGGTTTTAATTAAAATGTATTTATATGATAAATTAATGTATCCTACTATTCATCGAAAATTCAAGTATCTCAGAAAAATCCTAGAATTTTACCCCAACCATTTTTCGACATGTATAATCCAAAAATGAAGTCCATTTTTCAAAAATAATTTTCTAAATATTATTAATTTAATATTTAATTAAAATCATAATTTACTTAAAAAACAGTTTTTAAAATTAAAACTGATTTTTCAGTTCTTTCAAAAATTACTTAGGGTCTTATAAAATTATCTAAAAACTATTAGAAATTGATTTAATAATTTATGAATATATTTCAGGAAAATAAATATTCTTTTAAATTAATTAATTAATTAAAATTAATTATTTATGACTTATAAAATACCAAAAATGTTTACTAAGGTCAAATTATCACTTTCTATTATGTCTAAATTTTATTTTATTATTCATAGGTAATTTTACTCTTATTTACTATTCATAAGTTTCATATTACTATTCATAAGGGTAGGATACTATTCATAAGGGTAGGTTACTATTCACCAAAAATTATTTTTGTTTCATTAGACTCCAAAAACTATCTTGAACACAACTGTGTATGTTGGATTTTTAAAATTCCAAACATAGGGGTGACAAAATTATGTTTAAAGGTCACTTATCACTTAGTAGTTCATTATTTTGTGTTTTTATGACATAGATATAAGAAGGGAATTTTCTATTGAAAAACTTTGGGCCATTACAGACATTGATTTATAATTTTTAAAAAACGTCCATCATAACTTACTATAATGATTCCTCTCAGATTTTTTATAGTTCTTTCCTTCTTATAGGGAAGGGGGTGTTTGTAGATCTTCTATGATCTCAAATTTTTTTATTTAATAGTGCATGATTGTCCTCTTTTTTAGGATCTCTTTCTTGGGTAGATTCTTTAGATTCTTTATGTTGTACACTTCTAGTTTCTATTTCCTAGGGTGATCTTTTATAGTCTTCTAGTTATTTTCTAGTTCTCAAGGTAATAGAACTAATATTTCCATGAAGATTTGGGATTGTATGAGTAAGAATATTTCCTATAACTTGGTTTACCATATTATTCAAGGTTGTAATTAGATGGCCACATTTTTCTTTTAATTATTTTAAATATGAACCATGAGTGGTGAGGGTGGTGTAATGATTCTTTTGATATTTTATTACATGTCTTGAAATTTCATTCATGGATGAATCTTGTGGTTTTCCTTTTTGGTATCTTGTATGTGGCTTAAAGTTCTATCTTTGGAAAGGGTGGGTTTGAAAAGGAAATTGAGATGTGTGTTGAAATTTTGTTCTTTGAGTCAGTTTGCTTCCATCTCCAAATTGGTGAGTATGGAATTCTATAAATCCTTTGTTGCTACATGGTTGATTCCAGAATTACCTCTAGAACATTTCATCATAGCATTCAGTTCCTTGAATTTTATGTCAACCATCTATGAAAGTTTTCTAAAAGTATCATAGTTGGCTGGCCCTCGGGTTTGTGGTTGATGATGATTATTGAAATTTATTCATAGATAATTTTATCACAAGGGAAGTTACATCATTAATTCTATTTTCTAACAAAGGTGAGTTGGAACTTTTTACATCTTGTACGCCTCTAGTTACAGTTCTGGTACCAAATTGTTGCATTTTTTATATCCTTTCAATCTCACCTTATCTAGTGATTTATCAATTATGTTCCCTCCTAAATAAGCAATAATTAGGTTTTATTCCTCATTAAAAATACCTTTGTAGAATAATCTCAAAGAAGTGATGCTCTTCCTATGGATGGTGTGGTCAGGAGGTTGTTAGCTTCTTGAATTTCACCCAAAAATCATATAGAGTCTCTCTAGTTTCATTTTTGATTCAATAAATTTGTTTTATAAGTTGGGTATTTATTGAATACAGATAGAATTTATGGATTAATGCCTTATATATCTCATCCCATGAGTTGAATTCTCCTAGTTTCATGTTGTAGATCCACTCATTGGTTACTACTTCAAGTGATAAGGGGAACGTCTTCCCACTAATTTGAAACTAATTTACTCCTCTAGTTCTAAATACATTGAAAACTTCCTTAAATTCTTTTAAGTTCCTATTTGGGCCTTCTCAAGATATCCCTTTAAACATAGGGAGTATCCCGATCATTCAAATTTTGAGTTTACAGTCTTATTGATCATTTAATTATAATTTTTTATTGTTTATATTGAATATGGGTGTATAAATTTCTCTCAATGTTATATTAACTTGAGAAATATTTCATTCAACCCCTTCACTTTCTATTAAAAATTTTGAGGATGAAGCTGAGGAAGGTTAATCATCCAATGGAATGGTGAAAAACTCTATCCCTCCTGTTTTATATTTCTTAAAGTTATGAGTCTATCCAATATAGTTTTATTAAACTATGGATAATAACCAGTGAGGGGGAAGAAATGGATATGATAATTATCTTATTTTACAAAATATAAAAAAAAACATCAGTGTTCCCTGGAAACATTTCCATGTTTGATGAGATTCTTTCACGAGGTACTCAGGAAAACAAAATTTAAATCCTAGGAAAATGCAGTGAATGTGGGACTCAGATTGTCTTTGGAGAAGGCAGTGTTATGAGTGTGTTTAAATGTTATTTTTTGGGTTAATTTCTTAAATATATGGGAGATAAAACTGGGTTGGTATTGAAATCAAATTAATGTAGTGGCCTAACGTTGGAGTTTCTCCTCACTCACCCATGGAATCATTATTCAATTGATTTCTAATTATCCTTTCATCAATTGAATCCAACTAATTACTTAAATTTGGAAATTTATGTTCAAATAAATAAGTAAAATGATAACTATATTTCTCAACCTTTCTTAGCCTAGTATTTTGATTTCCCCATTTAACCCTGAAGTAATTCTACCATCTACTATTAAATGAAGTAGAAATAATCCATGTGGATTGGGTGTGAAATCCAAAAAATTAAGAAAAAGAATTTAAAGGAAAGAATTAATAAGGGACATCTATTATCAATACCTATAAATTCTATAATGGAGTTAGAACATTAAAAGTGTATAATTAATTAATAGAGGGTGAGGAGATTCTCCTTGGGTGAACCACGAGGGTTTTAATATTCCATCATTGGAGTATTATAACAGAAAATTAAATTACAAAAGAGTTTCATATGGAATCCTTATAGATTAAGTTATCCACTATATTCCCTTTCAATTACCCCTATCTCGTCTCACTTGAATTCATTTTATGGATGATGGGAAACTTATCTCTATGTGAGAGGCATGAGATTCTTCTTTGATTTCATGAATGTCAAGGATTAGGTCTAATTTCAATGGTTTGGCGTAGTTTTTCTTTTGGGGGTGGAATAATATGATGCTTTGTAGTAGTGGGTAAAGGAAAAAAGTCCTGGTATTTTAATTATGGGCCATGTTAGTTCACACAAAACCTATTAATAATTATTTTACCCAAGAGTCATCACTTCGTCTAGAATCCACACTTGGATTCTACCATCATTTTCTAGAAAATTAAAACCATTTCCTCATCAGTGGTGTTGCGGCTTCTCTGTATACTAATTGTTTCTGTTCATGTCATACTTAGATCTCACACCAAAAATAATTTCAATTTAATGGTGTAGATTTTTTTTCATTAAATGGAATGGAAAAAGTTGTTCCCTCATCTTCTTTAGGTTCCCATGGGTGACTGGTCTTTAATTGTGTGGATTCATTGTCAACAAGAAGCCCTTTCCTTCGTGACACAATGGGGTAAAAGGGATCCCTCATAAGCTTCACTGGTAGGATGGATTTTATCATGGATTTATCATATATATCTCCCCCTCATTCAAATAAAATCTAAAATAGGGGAAGATTACATCCATGAATCTCCTTGAAAAGTAGATCCGCTCTATTAGTATCTAAAATTTCAGGGTTTCATCGAATGTTAGCATCATCAGGGCAGGTTTCAACCTATTCTTCCTCAAGGTCGAGGTACATAAATGGGGGGGGGGGTATTTCCTTCTTCTTAGAGAATATGATAGCCTCTAGACCAGAACAATTATTATTTAATGTATTTTTTATCATTAGGGAAGGATGTGGCTTAGGTTCTTTTTGATGGACTTAAATAAGAAAAAAGAATAATAGGGTGGGTGAAGCTTGCGGTAAGCATGCCTACCATGAATATCATGGTAATTATCATGACCTTGAGATGTATTTTGAGAATGGGGGTTCACAATAGGTATTCCTACCATGAGATTGGTGGTATGGTTACTAAAATTATTTATATGGTCATCTCATCTTGCCTTTTGGATTTTATTTAGCACACAGGGTCAGCTGTTGGTAATCATGGAATGTATGCCTGTCATAAGAATAGGGTGTGGTATAGTGGTTAGGGTGACCATAAAAAGTGCTTGTGGTAGGCTTAAGTCATGGTCGCCATGCCTACTATGAGACAATAGGTTCAAGTAGGGGGTAGCATATGGACAACACCTACGATAAGACTAGTGACCACAGATGTCATTATCACTCTTTGTCCTTTTAAATTTTCCACCATTCAAAAGATGACATCATTTCTTAGTGAAGTATTATAATACACCCTAAATAAAATAATTGGATTCACAATTTCAATCAAAATATGTATTTATCAGTAAATAATATATGTAAAACCCAGTGCCAATTAAGTTATAATTTATGAAATTCAATAGAAACCACAATTAACCCGAGATTCGAGCTGCAATGAGGGGTATTTTCAATGAATAACAAATAAAAAATATTTAAATTCATATCTCACATAATTTTCCTCTCCCATGATTGGAACCATATCATCTGGAGCTAGGGTGTACCCAGCCAGAAATTTATTATCAATATCTAAGAGTTTTCTTGTCCCCTTCCATGAATACTAAATCCCTAAACATAGGGTATTTCTCTTTTAGGAATCCATCACCTAGATATAGGGTGTAATATACCAGGAAAACCATCATCCAAGTCCCAGAGTGTGGCTATCTCCATTGAAAATTGTGTCATCTGAGTCTAGATATGTTGTTCCCCTACCAAAAATCATATCAATCTAGATCCATGTCATCCAAAAATATATTATATGTATCCATATCAATGGTCATTATGCCTCAACCAAACTCATCACGTACAATGCATCTAAAATGGGATATCTATTTTCCCAACCACATACCATATAATCATGGTTGGCCTCTCAAATTCCTGATCTATCTTTTTTATAACCATAGTTGACTCATCATCAATTCAGTTTCTAAGGTAAAACCTATAATCATCACTATCCATTCCCATATATAGCCTCTGTCTAGGCTAAACATCTCATTTGGGAACCCATCAGGGACCCCTAGGTCCCATCATATCCAAGAATCCCCCAAATGGAATCCTATATTATATTATCTACTCTAAAGCGAAACCCATCACCTAGAGGACATATCATACCTTGACATCCTCATGGTCACATCTTGACCTCACTAGCCTCATAAGAAATGTTTCTCTTACATAGGTATCAATATATGTACCATGGTCCATATCACATTATAAGTCATATTATTTCAGTCCTCACACCAACCTATATGTAATTCCCACTAGAATATATAAATACTTGTACCCTTACCTCAATGGGAGAGGGACACTCATCCCATGCTCGTATCAACTATCTCAAAGGCTCTAAGTCATCTCAATGTTCTCACATATCATTATCAGGCCAATCACACTCAATTTATTAATCATCCTAAGTCAAGGGGTTCTAAGGAACCTATTTTGGTATGCTATGATCACTAAGTTCATCTAATATTCACCACTATGAGTTTTTGTATCACAAGTAATTCAATTCTAATCAGGTCCTTGACTATAATGAACCAACTTTGGGTAAGTAGACAAGAAACCCAAACAAGACCATTATGTAATATATGTGAAATTTGAAAATAGATACCAATACTAAATATACGAAAAAAAAGAAAAAAACCAGAGTATGGAGTGGAAATAGATGAAATACCACAAAATACTAGCAATCCTAGCCAAATAAGGCTAAACCAAAAAGTAAGTGAAGTTCCCATGTGATCAAAAGTTACTTCTAGACAAAACTAAAGTGAAAGAAATATCAACAAGAGAATATATAATGCTACAATATTCTCTTAAATTTACCAAAATCCTACACTAAAATATCTACAAATTTCTAATGGAATAAGTAGGGTGTGATCCAAATCCCAGTAGGGTACCACCACAGTTTCTATTCAAGGTCTAATATCAAGAATTCAACCATTCTATCCTTTAAAAAACAATTTTAAAATGAATTTTTTTTATTAATATTAACCATTAATAAATCATTTCCCCTTTTTCTCATTTAGTTTTCATAAAATAATTTCATATTCTTGAACTAGAAATATGAAAAGTATAAGTGATAAAATTGTAAAGAATGTTCAAGCATCAAGAGGTAAATAAGTAAACACATATCCTTGAAACAACCTATCGTCTGAATCAATGTGATAAAACCACATAGAGAAACATGTACAAAAAAATCCATGACAAAAACAATCATGTGATAAGTAACTATAAATGAAAAAGAAACTCACATATGGGATACAACCTCTCGTAAATTTCATACGAAGCACTAAAAATTCTAAACATTCAGACATTGGATTCAACCAATATTGAGTCCCTCCAATTGATATCAGAAAAAGATACCTCCTAGTGGTAAAAAATACACTAAGGATACTAATGTCTCTTTAACAATTCACCCAAGGTTCCCAATATTAAATTGTCTGAATCCATTTCAAAACCATTCTCATAATTATGTAAAAAAAATTCAAAGCTATGAAAATACACTTAAGATTTTGAAAACTTGTTTCACAAATAAATACAATCTATTTTGAATGAAAAACCCTTTAAAAATCATTTCAAAGAAGCCATTTAAAACAATTTATCACTTTAGATAAATGAACAACCCAAAGGAATTTTATCAATAATGACATGTAATTCCTCAAATTAACCTATTGTATAGAAACACCTACCTCAACAAGGTACAAGCCTTGTTGATTACAAAAAATGTGACCATAAACCTAGTAAATAGCCTTCAAAAGAGAAGGATTTCCATGAATCTATAATGGAATAATTGAAAACACTACCCGATTACAAATCTACAACCAAACCACAATTGCAACCAAAACCAAAGAAGATCTAGAAGCATTATATAACCATAATGAAGAAATCCTTCCAAAATTATAATTAATCATTGAATGAAGTTATCCATTTGGGAGGGAGTCTCCCAAAATTGTTTTATAAGAGTCTATAGGTCAAGAGAAAGGAAGACTATATGAATTAAATAATAATTTCACCTAAACTACCTACTTAAAACAAACCCTTATAAGTTTACACTGTGTTTAATACCATTACACATCATGTAGTCCTCGAAGAACATATACACTAAAAATCCCATCGATATTTATTAAAAAATCTAATATTTGTTTACATGATGTTTAACATTTACACATAATGTAAAATTATCATGCTATTCATCTTATTCATAGGTACTATTCGGCAAACATTATGCATCGTGTACTCAAATTACATGTCATGTAATTACTCAAAAAATAGTAGAAGCTACTAGTTTTAGGATAATAATTATAAAAAATCCCATACATCACTATTATAGGTATCCTCCCAATTTCTTTTCATCATTACACTACCAAATAAAAAGGAATCCAAAAATAAAGGTTAAAACATCCCTGACAGAAAGGTAATGGGGTGTTACAATCTCCCCACTATAAATGATTTCTACCCCATAAATCCCTAAAGATCTTAGATCCACAAAAAGTTATAGTTATTGAAATATCATTAATGACTCATGATCCCATGTATTATGGATATATTTTCTACACTAACACATTAACTAGACTAGGGGGATAGTTTTACTATGTAGTACTTTATCCTATAAATCTATAATATGAACTTGTTGCTCAACCAAATTAGTATCAAGATCAATGTCAATATACTCCTATTTAATCACATGGGAAGTATATGGTATATATTTACCCAACATGGAAACATAAACACATCATGGATAGCTATCAAACTAGATGGAAAGTGAAACCAATATTCCACCCTCCCCAGTTATCCAATAATCTAAAATGGGGCAACAAAAATTGATGCCAACTTATCCTGCTTACCCAAACAATGATGTCCCATGTGAGATGAAACTCTATGAATTTCTTGATCACCAAATACAAACTCCATTGGTCAATGAAAATGGTTCAGAAAGAATTTATGATGATTTTATACCATGACAAACACCTTTGGATCAATTTCAACATATCAATAATCTCTCAACAGGAATAATCCCAACCAAGCACTACTCCCCCAACTCTTCCCAGCATAAGGGAGATCTACAAGGCCTCCCATACAAATCCTTGAAGGCTTCCATCCATATAAAATACTGATAACTATTTTTATAGGAAAACTCAACCAAAGTAAAATTATTTTCCCAGGATCCTATAAATAAAGAACACAATCCCAAATCATATCCTTTAGAACCTTAATAGATAACCCTCTCTATCTTCCAATCCATATACGGATGATAAGCCATGATAAATTTAATCTGGGAACTCATCGCCTCCTAAAAAACTTTCTAAAACCTGAATGTGAACCTCAGATCTCTATCTTAAGAATGTATCACAATCTTTTGGACATAAAAGTCCCCAAACTATCCCACTTTCTTTATCTCCTTGATAGGTAGGAAATGTGATGATTTTATGAGTCGATCAATGGTTACCCAAATCAAATACTTCCCACTATGAGTCCATATAAAACCATGGAAAAATATATGTAAATATCATTCCACATCCATACCAAAATGGGTAAGTGTTGTTACAACACTACAGGTCTCAAGTTCTCTTCATTAATTCTCTTATAAGTAAGGAACCATGAAATAAAATATGCAATCAATTGTATCACCCCTTCCTCCAGTAATGATGCCATAAATCATGATACATCATGGTATCCCCATGTTGAATTAATTAATAAGAATGGTTTTCACTATACAACAACTCTTACCTCATGGAAAATTGAACAATCAAACTGCTATGTAAGCACAAATATCTACTAGGATACTGAGACCACTCACCTATAGTCTCCCCACCATAAAGTCTTTCACTAAAGTGTTGGAACTCAATGTCTACCTCTTACTCAAGCCAAAATATCTCATCAAAATATGGGACATCTTTCATCAAATCCAAGAACACATGTCCACTAACCTCTTCTAGTTCCATGATCATATTATTAAATAAACTCATCAGAGACCACACCTTAACCTATTTCTTCAGGGCTTGTGTTATAAATTTTCTACTTAATGCATCGTAAACCACATATCCTTTCATCGGGTTATAAGAAAAATAAAAAACAAAAGTTTGATGAAACTCTACTAGTGTCTCTATCACAAATTCATATCTCTCTAAGTAAAAATATATTTCAGTCACTTATGATTAGAATATAACATAAACCACTCCCTAAAGAGATAGTGACGCCATGTTTTCATTTCATTCATAATTTTTTTCAACTGAAGATCATGGTTAGGGTAGTTCTTCACATAAAGATGCTACTAGAGAGAGCTATAAGCCCCCAACTATTTCCCCTACATCAAGACACACCCCATAAATTATACCAGAATAAATTTAGATAACATCACATCCTGGTACATGAACTAGAAATATCAAGGCCAATGATGATGTCAACCTCATATTTATCTCCTAAAAATATATTGGACACTTGTTATTCCCTTCAAATTTCACACCCTTATGGGTAAAATATATCATCAAATATGAATGATTGGAGAAGTACTAAAAAATATTTCTATATTAACCAATGAATATTAGGAAGTTTCATATCTCAAACATATTTATGGGATACTCCTAGGACCTAACTAGCTATACCATTTTAGGATCTAATGTAACACCCATCTCAGATATCAAATGATCCAGAAACATCACTTTATGGATCCAAAACTCACACTTGGAAATATTACCATACAAAATATGTTCTCTCAATTTCCATATAATTATGTACAAATGGTTCATTTGATCCTCCTATAATTTATAGTACACAAAAATATCATCCAAGAACACAATTAAAAAATATTCCATGATCCAATGAAAGATCCAGTTCAAAAAAGCTGTAAACCCCAGAGGAGAATTAGTGAGACTGAATGGCATAGCCAAAAACTCAAAATTCCAATATTGACTATTAAATGTGGTCTTAGGTATATACTTATATTGGACTCTAAAATAGTGATAACCTGACCAAAGTTCAATATTAGAAAACCAATGAGCCCCTATAAGCTATTAAAAAATCTCATCTATCCTTAGAAAAGGACATTTGTTCTTAACAGCCACCTAATTGAACTTTAAATAATATATAGAAAGTTTAAGGCTCCCATTTTCCATCTTAGTAAATAGGATAGGCAGAGAACATGCTGAAATGATAAGATGAATAAATAATTTAGCCTCTAGGTTCATAAGAAAGACCTTAAGATATATTAATTTAGCATGTTTCATATGGTAATATAACATATAAATGGGCATTATAACAAGGAGAAGGTCAATAGTAAACTTGACCTCTCTCTATGGTGGAAAAATAAAAAAAACATCTGAAAATACCTCTGTGTACTAATACACAACATCAGGAAGTTGACCACCCATGAAAGGGTCGACTGTATCAAGAAATATCTCTAAAAACTTGCATGAGATTACCCTAGAATAATGAAAACTAATACATTCCCTTCCCTATCTTGAGTCCCACTCACCATGGAAAGAATGATTAAACCCATCAATAGATAAGAAATTAACTCGACGATGAAAATAGATTTTATTTACCCAATCATTAATCATCCAATCCATGTAGATAATAGAGATGAATTTGTTAAGATAAAGCACTAGTAAGTCATACTCCACCTCAAAGTCGGCTATCATCACCCTATATGCAGGACATTTGAAACCCTGTTTGGATATCTTTCCCAAAGTCATGGAAATATCTAGTAAGAATTGAATAAGTTCTGAATACAATACCAACACATCAACTAAATTTGACAATATAAAAGGATTAGTATCACCTTCATCAAAAAAATATAACACCATATAAGATGAGATAAACACTATAACTCCAATAGTAGATGGTTCTGCTTCATATACATATATCACATACTCCATTTCATAAAGTATTTTGGTCTTAGCCACATAAACATGTCCCATGGCCCAATGATTAGACTCCCAAAATTGGAAGTATCTATACAAATCTGTGAACCCTTAGTGAGAGTGGATCCTGCATGAATTTCCTAAGATATTTTCTCACAAAAACATTGTATATTGATAGATAATCCAAAAAGATGTCATGTATTATGAGCCTTAAAATAGTTAGGATTGGTATGACCTCTCCCTCTACACTGGTAGTAGAAAACCTACTACTTCCCTATCATTGCTCCTAAAACTAGTCTTGATCAAAACTAACCACTCTTATGCTTCCTTTTTTTCCAGAAGATACACTAGGCTAACCACTGAACCAACTGATGCTCTACCCAAACCTGTCTTCCCAGGTATGTCTACCTCAGCTTAAGTTACCATGTCAACTACCTCTAAAACGTTCTGAAGGAACATGAGTAGAAACATTGACTAAATATCAGGACCCAGTCCTGAATCAATCCTCTGATCGTTTAGGTATTCATTTGTCAGAAGATCTAGTGATAGACTCAATAACTCAGTAAAATGGGTAGAATACTCTAGAATGGAAGACTGCCACTTCTCTAAGGTTAGAAACTCCATGGTTTTCACCACATGAAATGTATCCAGATAAAAATCTGGTTAAATAATTTCTTTAATGAATCCCATGTATGATTCTCATGCATCTTAGCTTGCACAATAGAGTCTCACCATCTCCTTCCCAATCCCTCAGGCATATATGTGAAAAAACCCACCATAAATTCATTAAGAGTCTTCATGAATTTGAATATCCTCTCTATCTACCCAACCCACTCCTCAAATTATTAGGGTCTTTTTTTACCATGAATGATGGGTGTATGTTTCTTAGTACATTTTTATCCATGATCCAGTACGCATCCTAGGTTTTAAACACCCACATTACCCATAGTCTGAATAGTGCATATAACAATTTCTACCAAATTAGGGTCCACCTTAGGATTTTCCTAAGAAACCTGTCTCACAGCTTCATCTATCAAAATTGGAAGATCTCTTTTCAAAAACATTGTTTAACAAAAGACAAATACTAATAATCTATGATAAAATTATAAAATCATTAGACCAAATTCATGTGTGGAATTTTTTTTAAAAAAAATTAAGAATTTAAATGAAACTCAAAACTATCAACAAAAAAACTTAATTAAAATGTAATAGGTTAATTCAAATAAACATCCTATAAAGTTCATTCAAATGAAATCAAACTATAAGTATCAAAACTGGTAAAATTCCTTAACCACTCATGGTAACTATGTTTCAGTCACATGAGTGAGCTAGGCAAAACCCTTTTCCACACTTACTATTCAAATTCCAATGGAACTAACAATGATATACCCAAGACACATAACCAAACATAGGTAGTGGTAACACACTTGAGGCTGAGAATCCCACTATTAATAAATTATCATGAACCAACCCAAGACAACTATACAATCCACCTAAACTAGTAGGTTATGTAATAAAGGTGAAATAAGAAAATAAAAACATATCTTGATTATAAAAGAAAAAAGACATACAATAGAAATAAAGAGTGTAAATTGGAGATATACCATAAAACACAAACAATCCAATCCAAAGAAGGATAAATAATAATGTAAGTCAAGTCCCCATGTGACCAACCATCATATCCAAACCAACCCGAACTGAAAGCAACATCAATAAGAGAAGATAATATTCTAAAATATGCTCTTACCTTTACCTAAATTAGGAAATAAAACATCTAAAAATACATAACAGCTCTATTATAGTGTGATCCAAATCCTAGTAGGATTCCACCACAATTTTTATATAATGTATAATATCAATAATGAAAAAGTTTTATCATTTAAAATAAAAAATTTCTACAAATGTTTTTTATATAAATCCAATCCATTTATAAATTAATTTCTATTTTTCGCCTTTGATTTTATAAAATTATTTCATATTTGAGAACCATAAATATGATAAGTAGAAGTAATAAAATAGGAGATCCTATCCACACATCATGAGGTAAATAGGTAAACACATATCCATGTAATAACTTATCATGCGAGGATATGTGAAACAACCTCATAAAAAAACCTATGAGAATAAATCCCTAATAAAAAATCATTCAATAAAAAACCATAAATGAAAAAGAACCACATGTTGGGGTGTATCATCTAGGAAACTACATATTAGACACTAAAAATCCCAGACTCGCCTTCTTTGGATCCAACTGATATCAAGTATTTATAGTCAATATCACAAAATGTTTACCTCCTAGTAGTGAAACACACAATAAGAATACCCATGTCTCTTTCCTAATCCACCCAAGGTTATCAACATGAAATTGTAAAAACCATTTCTGAACCATTATCATAATTTTATAAAAAAATTCAAAGACAATCCTATTTTCTTTATTGTTTGAAAACCCATTTCCTAAATTAAGAGAATCCATTTAAAAATAAAAAATCTTTTTTGAAAACATTTTCCTTTTTAATAAATCATTTGAAACCATTTATCACTTCAAATCAATGAACAAAACAAATGTATTTTATCAAGAATGGCAGGAAATTCATCCAATTAAACCAATGTATAGAAACATATACCTCAACATGGTATAAACCTAGATGTCTTTGACAATGGTGATTGGAAACCCATAAAACAACCTTTAAAGGAAAAATCTCTCAAAGAAACTACAAAGGATCGATAGAAAACAATATTCGATCACAAATCCACAACCAAACAGATGAAATCAAAACCAAAGAAGATCCAAAAGGATTACATACCTAGATAGAAGAAAACGAACCCCAATGGTGATTAATTGATGAATGAAGTCATTTGTACGAGAGGGAGTCACCAAAAATCTCCAAGGAAGAGCCTCTAGGTTGATAAAAAAGGAAGCCTGTATTAATGAAATAATAATTTCAACTAAACAGTCTGCTTAAAACCAACCCTCGAGAGTTTATATGGAGTGTAATCCCATTAATTTCCATATAATCCTTGAAGCACACACATGCTAAAAATCAGTCACTTTTTATTAAAAAGATTGATATTTTTCATTACATAATCATTAGACATTACATGGCATGTAAAATTCACACAGCGTGTATCCTATTCATGGGTTCTATTCAGAGGCCCTTACATATCATGTACTCCTATTATACATCATTTAACTTCCCAAAGAACTATAGAACCTTCTTGTTTTAGGTTGAAAATTCCAAAAAAAATCCCTGAATTCACCATTACATGTATCTTCGCATTTCATTTTATACATTACTCAACCAATGGAAAGGGGAACCAAAAAAAGGTTAAAACACACCTAAAATAAAGGTAATGGGGCCCTACATTGACCATAATTTGTTGTGTAAATCAATTAAATGCACAAGGCCCCTCATGGGCCTTGTCACTTTGTCCATCTCCAGTAAATTATTTAAATAAGACAATATATTTAATTTAACAAGGTCTAATAACCATTGATTTTGTGACCTCATATCAAATTCCCAATATAAAGTATTCTTAATACCAAAATGGGATATATGAGGAATCACCTACCATAATTAGAAGAAAATAATAATAATTAACTACCTGGAAGATCTACATTATCCAACCTAAGTCCATCCTGCCAATTCCTATCATTGTGAGGCCCTAAATCATGCCAAAGCATCCAAATTATTTAATTATAATCTAATTAAAATTAATTAAATGATTAAAATTATTTTTTATAAATAATATATAATTTAAATCATTTATGTATAATTATTAAGAACATAACATGCCATTAATTCCCTCAAAATCTTCAGGCAATGGGGTGTGTACCACTCCCCGTACACCACCAAACTGAAACCATAACGAAACCCCAATTTATACCCCCATCCCAATGGCCAATTAATTTAATTTAACTCAAAACCCATATAGAAAATCATACGGTGATGTACCATCCCTAAAATGTTGAGAAACAAATTGCAGATATAATCTCAAATCACCCTCTACATAGGCTAATTAAAAACCAATAAAAAATTGGTTGATTCCACTATGATCTGAAGGAATAGGCCTAGAAACCCTAAACAAAACGAAACTGAACTCAAAAGACTTCAATGGAAGGAAGATCATGGGGAAATATAGGAAGAACACCCCTTGAATTATGGTATAATAATTCATAGAATCACCCCATATTAAAGGGGATTAAATGAGATAAGGAGGCAAGGATATCCAACCAAATATAGTGCCTCCTAACCCTCTTCTCAACTTAAGAAGAAGGGAGCATTCCATGATAAAAAATGTGTCCCCCACCCACACAAAAAACACTCCAGAACTATTAATATCATGAATAAGGGTTCACACCATGAACCCTCCTCCATGTTGTGGGACATCCCCTCTATCTAAAAAATTCATGGAATGACCTTCATGGTCATGTCATAAATGGAATGTAGCTACTATTTTTTGCATCTCGTACCCCCAAAATCTATCAAGATTCCTTCCCAAGAACCTGAGACACTATCCAAAAATTAAAACCCATTCAAAAACACCATTTAAATATTTTCAAACTTTATAAATCTCATTTTGAGTCCCATTTCTAAAAAAAATAAACCCTCACCAAATCAAAATTCAAATCGATTCTAAAATTTGACAACCTATATGGACATGGGGTTTTACACTAAACTCCTTAAGAAACATAAAAAAACCAATTCCTACAAAATGATAAATAATCTAAAAGGTTTATATCAAGAGAAATAAATACATGAAATATATGATGTTTATAAATACATATTACATTTTAAGATAGTGGGGGTACTTCATATTTATATATTTACTCAATATTATTGGGTACGTAAATGATATTGAGAGACTGGGGTCCCCGGTCATGATTGATCTAATCACGAACATCATTTTATAGTCACTGATAGAAATATTATTATATCTAATTATGAGTTACAATATGAATGAGTTAAAAAATAAATTAAATTTTATCTTTAATATGTTTAGGATATATTTTTAAGTCATGGTAGGTTAAAGTTAAAGTACCATGATGATGGTACAAAAAGGAAAGGCTAAAAGGTTTTACCAGTTTAAGAAGAAGAGTTCACATAGATATTCCGCACAAACTTCTAAACCAAAGAGATGATTTTATAAGGAAGGAATGTGATTCAATTATAGATACCTTTTTCATTGGACAATTAATTGACTAGAATACCTCAAGGTGTGATCAAAATTCCATAGGGAGTCCCCACGAGGTATTAATGTTAAAGAATTCAATTATTATATTTTAAAGGGTATATGAAACCAAATATATATTATAAAAGTGTTGTAAAATTGTATTGGAATTTAATGTTTAAGGAAGATTAAAGGTTAGAGATTAAATTTTTCATTCATGTGATTAACTAAAGGGTTACTACATTGAGGATTTGGTTGTGGTGGATCACATTAAAGCTATGTTGGATCCAAATAGAGATTTATTTTTTATCATTGTTTTATTCTTATGTGATGTGGAATGTTATTTTAAACAAATATTTGTTATCAGTAAATGATATAATTATTTTTATACACATGGATATGAATGATAAAAATCTATATCGTATTCAAAAATGAGACAACTATATAATGAGTTTTATCCAGGATAAAAGAGTTTATTCAATATATTTAATAAAATATGGGGTAAAGAGTTCCAATACTCAATAGTATATGTTTTTAAACAATAAAATATTTTTTATATTATTTAACCAATCATATAGAATATTATATAAGATATAAGTGTTAATATTTTATTTGATGAATATTTCGATGAATTGAAATATCTTTTATTTCCTATCACAAAGGTGATTTTCTATCTTATAATGATATTTTAAAGATAATATAGTTTTTAAGAGAATAGAAAGAGTATGTTTAGACTTATATAAGTTGAAATGTGAAAAATAAAAGATTAAAATAGTCAAATTCAAAGTGAATGTAACTTAATATCCAAAAATAGTTTAATCTATATTGGTAAATAGAAATTTAAAGAGTTTTATTTAGTTACTATAATAATGTATGTATCAATTTTTATCCTAAAATTGTTTAGGATATATTGGTATGGATAAAATGATGTAAATACTGACACTTAGTTTCCAAAATTATCTAAAAGATAAGTCTTAATTGAACTATTCCATGATGATGATGATGAACTTAGAACGTTTTTTAAGTAGAAAACAAAAGTTATTAACATCTTAATTTTGGATGTTGTGGGATTTTCAACACCTTATTCATAAATTTGAACATTGGGAATATTATTCCTAACTCTCTCCATTATTAAAACTATATTTATTTATATATTTTACTCATTAATGGAGTTTAGTGAAATTTTTCTCTTAGATGATATCATAGAAATGTTGTAGGAATTACATAGAGATGTTATGAGTTTAATAAAAACCAAAAAGTTCCGAAAATATGAAACCTATATAGTAGTATATCATATAGGATATAATTAAATGGGCACTAATGTATAGTTTTTTTTCAGTTTAACTATTTTTAATATATCATGGTATTAAAAAGGTAGTCCCAGATTTATCATTCCTTCCTACTGGTTGCATATATTGCATGAAGTAAAATGATAATTGACCTCTCAAAGTACAACATGATTATCCCTAACTGATATTCAATGTAGAGTTTTTTAGGTTGTGATAAAATATTAATATTATCATGTGTATTATTAATTATATAGATAAAAAATATGCTCATGAGGTACAAAATTAGTTTCTTATACTAGATTATCCACCAAGTAAAACTCATTGAGTGTTATACACTATTTAATTTATATTCTAGAGGTTCATGATTCATATTGAATCCATATACATGACATTAACATGAGAACCTTTATACTTTGATACATTTCTAACATAAACCTTAGGGATTAGCTAATCATGGGGTGGTTGTGTATGTTGTTAAACATGTCATTGGTTAAGGTTTTACCTAGAAGGGATTTTTATTATCATATAATGAATATAAAATCTAGTCCCTTGACTGAGATATATTTGGTAAATGTATGATAATACTTAGATAAGGTATATGTGATATTATTATCTACTTGGATGAGGGGAAGTTTATGTGATTATCTATTTAGATAAATTACTTTTGATATATTCATTGACCTAGTTAGTATATACATGATCAATTGAGAATATATGATTAGGATATATGGGATTGATATACTTTGTTCCATGTGATCACTCCATGTCTTGAAAGAATTCATTATATGATTAGGCATACTTTTATATGATACTGCTGGTGGACATAGGGTTGAATATGCATGTGCTTGATAGAGATCACACGAGATCCCTTTATAGCCTTAATATCATTAACATGTTTATAGTTTATAATCTTTTCTTATATTTATAGATTCGGGAATTTAATTTTTTTTCAATGCTATAAATTTTGATTAGGCAACACTTCATGGTTGTGTAAATGATGATAAAGTTTATGAAACTTTGAGAGATACCCCAAAAGTGTTTTGTAGGATATTAAGAATAATTTATGGATATATTTTCACAAATTATTACATATGATGAAACATGTTTTAAAAATGTTTGAAAACTTATCCAAAAATAGATTTTGAAACATCCAAATGGAGTTTGGATATGATTTCACAAGTTGTTACATAAAATGTGACATAAGGTGAAAATGTGTTAGTCTATGATGATTTCATGAAAGTGTTATATTATCTAATTTTGTACTAAAGGTACAAATACAACATGGTGGTTTAGACCATATCATGTGTTTCCATAGGATACACCATATAATGATGAGTGTCGCCATTTTATAGTGTTTTTCATGTCTCTTTAATTTATTATGTGATAATAAATGGATAAACCTTATTCTTTTATGCTAAGATATCATGATCAATTTATTATCATGTGTTGAAAAACTATAGGATATTTAACATCATAATTATTTTTTTAACATTAAAAAAATTAATCATAATAATGATTTGTAGTTTAAAAGAGTTGTGACTTATGAAACTTTTAGGAAATGTTTCATTTAATAACCAAACATTTTGGAATCTTAAATTTATCCTACATTATAACTATAATGGAGATTATAGTATATTATTTGTGATAAATGTAAATATTTTTAACCTCATATACCAAAGTAATTTATAGATCCTAATTATTTCTGACCTTTAAACTCAAGGTTTTAGAAAACTATTACATGAAAATAGGTCCTCCCCAAGCATCAGAATATTCCCATAAGTGAATCCATAAGTTTATCCTTAGTAATCATTATAAAATAATTATTTTATGCTTAAATCGATTATTATAAGGTATATTATTTTCTTATTTATTTTATTATTCATTCAAAATGTATTGATTGATTCAGATTTTTTTGGGTTTTTATGTTGTTATTATAATAAATTTAAGATAATATTTATCCCTAAAAAATTCTCCAAAACCCTTTCATAACATTCCTTGTAATTAATTCTTTAATCCTTCCAATTCCATAAGGTCCATTATATAAGGACTTTTTTGTATTAGCATATCACCAAATATTTTTTCAGTTGAAAACTCAACTTCATGATCTATAAGAATATAATTATAATATTTGGGAAAGGCATCAAAATATTTCCTAAAAATAGACATATCCTCAATGTTGAGTTTCTACTTAAAGAATCCATATAATTATTGAAAGTATTGAATATGTTTTTGACCTTGTAACTGAGAATGTTTCTGGTAAATAGTTAAAATTGAATTCTAACAATAAGGTCTGAATTTGGAAAATATGTGTTGAGGTGGATTGATTCTCTGGTAGAAGTTACATAGGTTCCATAGCTAAATGTTAAGATCGTGATAGCTACATGTTGATTTGTGGATACTTCCAATAAGATGATGAACCTATGAAATATAGTCTATAATAGAAGATTATGAGGTTTCTTGAATTTATCTAAAGAATAATTACAAGTTCTAGAAAAAGTTTTTAGGATGTTTTAAATATAGTCTAATACAAATTATGATGTAGTCCAGTATATAATTTTGGTAGAAGGATCATGTTCAAGAAATTTAAAAAGTATATAGTTGCACTAAAATGTTTATAAGTCACTCTGAAGAAGATAAGAAGAAATTTATAAAAGTAAAAAATCTCTTAGAAAAATTTAAGAGTAATATGCTCTCATAAAAAAGTAAATCGGTTGATAAATAAAATTCAATATAAGGAAATGAAAGATAATACCAATTGGATAAATTTGAAAACTTTAAGAGATTCAAAAAGATAGTTCAAAAGCTGAGTATCACGATGATATGTTAATATTTGAAAATAAAATTCAACATGGTTGTTTGAGAATCAACTGTAATTCAAGGTGATATAATTAACAAATCCTGGGGTTAAAAGGCTAATTTTGAAGTATAAAAAAGTTATAATGACTGATGAGTTGGAAAATTCACTAAAATTTCATATTAAGATGCATAAGAGTAATGAAATATTATGTAAGGGTTATTTATTTGAATTGAATCGGGAGATTTATAAAGGAAAAGGAAATAGATGACCAATATTGAGAGTTTCAAGAAGAAAAATTCATAATCCAAGGTAATAGAGGTTATGTAAGATAATTTTAAAGACTGAAGGATTATGTAGATAGTTATGATAAAAAATTTGGTTTATGAAAATCCAAAGTGTTTGATAAATTAATGTTTAATTAACTAATTCAAATTACATAGAAATTAAAAATTTCTAAATAAAAGGTTATCAGAAGATAACAATTGGAATATGAGTTGGTCAGATGATAAGATGATTTGAAGCCAAGATGATCAAATTTTGAGAATTATAGAGGTCATAATACAACTCTAAATAAAATTAGACTAATAGAAGAGTAACATTAAAAAATTAGGATCTATGACATATATAAATTGAAGATACAAAGGTTTTGGGTAATTTAGTTATTCAAAATCAAAGGTAGAGTGAAGTTAGTACAAGTTATAAAATTGTAATATATAAAAGTAATGATGTTTAGTTGTAATTTAATGATATAAAATTCAAAAAGTTAAATTTTTGGTTCTAGATGATATTTTCAAGAGCCTTATAGATTTCTTAAACTAAGTTTTTTGGAGGATTTTATGAATTCAATCTCATATATCTCTGGAGGCATTGAATTTGGTTCATTGAGGTTTGGAAAAGGTGTAAGATACAAATCTCAGAGATCAAATTTATTAGAAAATGTTTGTAAATATAAATGGTGAGTTCATTTAGAGATCATGGATACTGAAAATTTTGGATAAGAGATTTAGATGTTGCAACTTTAATGTTTTTTAAAATCCAAGAGGTAAAATAAGAAGAGTTGTGGTTCTATACCTAGAAGTAGATAAAACACTTAAATTAAATTAGATTGATGATTTGATAATACTAGATGTTTAATTTTTAGTAATTGAAGTTATATATGTATAAGTTCCAAAAAATATAGTCTGTGAGAAAGTGTGGATTTTGAACATTCAAAAGGATTGTTTGGATATCAAATTTTTGATTGATGTAGTCGAATGAGAAAGTGATCTTACTCACTTCATTTGGTAGTATAATTATAACTATTGGTAACCAGTATAACCACTTTTCAGAATACATTAAGGTTAGTAAATACTTTTGGGAAAAGGATGATATATTCCCTTTACACTTTTAATTATTGATTGATTATAATTAAAATTTTCTTCCTCAGAATGGATTCGAACATAGCAAGGATGTAGTCACCCACACCAGGGTAGAACACTAGAAAAAAATTTTGTGGATATTATTAATTTATCTTTAATTTATATAATTAAGTGTGTGTTTTATATATTTATTGGATTGAGACTCTCACAAGTTACACTAGTTTATTTTAGTTTAAATAAAAGTATAAAATTGTACCATTAATTCAACCCCACCCTCTTCTCAATGATACATATATTATTGGTCACTTAAATTGGTATTATATCAACCCATGTTTCCATTGAAAGATATTTATTTTGGTGTGGATGGAAAATTTGAATATAATCAACAATAAAGGAATTCCTGCCTTTGATGAAACAATTATCAATTTTGTAAGAATATGATGATATTTTGTCTTCTTTCACTTCATCTAGATGTTATTTATGCATCTAATATGGTATTTTCCACTATGGGAAAAAATATACACCCAATAATTTTTCTGATAACATAAACTTATAAGTATATGGAAAATAAAGGAATTTGATTTTTATATACTTATAAAATAATTCTTTATAAAGGTTATGGGTATCAAAACTACCAAAGAAACTTGATATAAAAGTAAAATTATTTTTAAGGTAATTTTAAGGAAATATAATAACAAAATTGAAATATGGAGAAGTAATTTTGAATATTTGAGGATAAATGATAAAGTAATTATTTATGATTAATTAATAAGAGTAAATAAAACTTTCATAAATATTAAAATATTTATATAAACTTTAGAAGATTTAAATATTATTAAGAAGTTGATGAGGAACTTCGCTAATTTGTATGATCCCAAAGTTTATACATTGGAAGATGGAGATGATTTATCTCATGAATAATTACATAACAGAATTTTTTCTTATGGAATAAGAAAATATATGGATTTTAAAAATAAGATCAAGGGGAAATTGTGTTTAAATCTATGAGAAAGCTAAAAATATATGAATCAAAATATTATTAATATGATGACTTAGAATATGAGAATGATATAGATAAAGATTATAAGAATATTTTGTATCATTTATCAAAGAACTTTTATAAAGTAAAATTTTAGTACAAAGGTAAACTTATAATGAAATGTTTTAAGTATAGAGGAATTGTGAGATTTATGATAAATTTTCAAGGGAATAATTTTGGTGAGTACAAGGATGATGAAATAGAACAAATAACCTTATATAAATAAATGGGGTAAAAGTTCAAAAGAAGTTAAAAATCAGTTAAAGATAAGAAAATATCCATTAAAAAGAAAATAAGAAAAAAAATTAGAAAATAATAGGAAGAATAATCCATATAAAATTTTCCATCCAAAGTTGAATTATTGGAAAATTATATTACCTTAATATAAAATGTTTAAAAATAAGAGGAAACTCTATGTAGTGAAAAAAAATGAAGGTGACGAGACTTAGATGATGCGTATTATAAAAAAAGAACTGGATGTGTTTCTACAGAAAAACAAAAAACTCAACAAATAAGTAAAACTACTGAAAAAAGAAGTTGAGAAAAATAATAATGAAAAATAAGAGTTTACTAGATGGGAATATTCTTACATTAATGAAAGATAAAACTCATGTTAAAGGTTGTAGTGAAAGATAACATGGTGAAAGATATTGATGGGAAAATTATTATTAAGGAATATGAGTTAAGTAAGATAAAATAAATGTTTCATGATGCTAAGAAAACTATTAAAAATATAAGTTAATATCTAAATAATGTTAGGAAAAGTAAATTTGAATCATCTCATACAGTTTAGAATTTTAGATAAAAAAGACAACTGAAATTTACTTGATCCAAACTTTGAAATTAATATATTTTTACTAACAATGTAATTAATACAATTATAACATTGAAAGTTTGGATTAAGAAAAATTGTGTGAAATATCCTATATCAATTTAAGTAAATAGTAACTTCTAAACAAATGTTTCATCCTACCAAAGGAAGTTGGAAGCTGTAAATATTAATGGACTGCAATGATCATTTCCTAAGAAAAACTCAAATCAATATGGAAGATCAAGATTCAAATGCAATTTTTGGAGTTTTTTAATATTTAGGATCAAATACTGTACTTATTAGAACAATATTTCTATCCCTATAATATGCTTTAATTTAATTGGAGTAACTCTTATATAAATGGAGTTAACTTCTAGAATATTGGTAGATATTTGAGGAAAAAAAAGTCTATGGACAAAAATTACTCAAGTATATCAAATCAGAAGATATTTGGTTTCTTTGAGGAAATTTATGGAAGTTATGACCAATATGGTAATAATACTAAAGAATATAGGACTATCCTTTTGGGATGATTTGTTATGCTTCAAAAGGAAAAGAAGTTGAGAAATGGAATAAAAAATAAAAATAACTTCTTGTTAAAGTTTCTATAAAAGATAGAAAAAAAGAAACCATTGGATACTTGATAGTGATTTTTCCTATCATATGATTGGTTTATGAATTTTTTTAATAATATTAAAGAATATTATGTGGGGTCCATTTCCTTTTGGAATGATAGTTTCTTAAAAATTATATGAATCAGTATGGATGAGATTGAATCTTAATAGCTGAAATTCAATTTTTTTTATTTAGTGATGATCTTAAACAAAACTTATTAAGTGTAATACATATTTTTGATGAAGTAGATGAGTTTATTTTTATTAAAAATTTATGTATAATCAATATCTAAAAATATGGAAGGATTATCACTATGGGATAAATAACTAGTGGTAACTTATTCCAAATTTGAAATATGTGTCACTTGTGCTACTTGAGTGAAAAAGATAAAGATAAACTATGGAATAGATTCTTTGACTATATGGGTTTATTAAATTTGAGTAAATTTTTAAAGGAATATTTTGACATACCTTAACTAAAAAGAGAAAAAAATACTTGTTAAACATTTCAAAAATAAAAGATGGTACATGGAAAACACAAGAGGGTAGAGATGCAATCTAACAAACCACTTCAACTTATACATTCAAATTTTTGGGGACCGATGGTACATTAATATAAGAAAATTGGTCTTTACATTATCACTTTCATATTTTATTTCACTAGTATGACCAATGTGGTTTTCATGAAAAATAAATCTTAAGTTGTTGATATATTCATGATATTAAGAATGGATGTTGAAAAAGAATTGGTATTCTATATTAATAAGTTGATAAAAGATATTTAAAAATATTACAAAATAAATGAATTTCAATCCTACATATTTAAGGATGAGATTTGTAGTACCCTCTATTTCTAGTATGTAACCCTTTCTTGATGCATTTAATGGTTATAAAGTTAAGGGTGATGTATGGGAGAGTCGGTTTTGGGGAAAAAAGGGAATCTGCATGGGTGGCGCACGGTTTGTCTAAACCGTGCAGCCAAACCATGCAGAGTTGGTATTGGAGGCAGTAGATCCCGCACGAGTGGCGCATGATTTTTCTAACCGTGCGGACAAACTGTGTGAGAAGGGTGGTAAAGGCAACAGCTAACACACAGATAGCTCACGGTTTTTCAAACCGTGCAGCCACTTAAACGAGATTCTATAAAAGTGGATCTCACACGTTTTTGCCTCTAAGTAGCTCGTTTTCCATCCTAAGTGGCCCTAACTCAGTATTTTGGTTCTCCTAAGGTCAAAGAGGGTTCTCCCATCGTTCTGGAGGCGATCCTAAGGCTTATCTTGACGAATCGAAGCCAGATTCTTGAGGTATGTGATCGTTCTTGTTTGGTTTCTTAGATCTACTTAGATCCACTTCTCCTCTTCTCTCAGTTTCTTAGATATATGATCTTTATGGGTAGATCTAATTGTGTTTATGCCAAACATGATGAGTTTTGGTCTTGGTTTTGTTAGGAGAGGAGATCTAAGGAGGATCCTTAGTGAATCGGCCAAGTTGTCTTGTGCGTTCTCCGTTTGTTAAGGTTTTCGTCAAAACCTTTGAGGTAGGAGGCTTCTCTCACGACTCCTCTTATTAGAATTGATTGTATTAGTTTTAAATTGGGTTATTTTATCAGAATTGATTGTGAAAATCATGGAATAAATATTCTTTAGAAATTATTTATGGTTTAGTGAAATTGTGAAAACTTGGTGATTTGTTGTGAAAAGTGATTTGGATTCTTGAATTTAAATGATGATTTTAAATTGTAGAATTTCTGGAATTGCAAATGGTTTTATAAAAGATGGGTTTTCAATAAAAAGGGTGTTTTATTGAAATGGTTTGGTATTGAAATGGCTTTACTGAAATTGGTTTATTCTTTGGTTTTCAATAAAAGCACAGTTTAATTGAATTGGTTTGAATTGGTTGAACACACTTGGTGTTGATGGAAATTGTTTTCAATAAAAGGTGTTTTATTGGAAGGATGGTTTTTGTATGATTTTTGGGAATATTTGGTGTGTGTTCATAATGCATATATGGAGATTGGTTGAAAGATGACCTTGTGCTCGGTTCTAAAGGGATAATGGCACATGGAAATATAGGGCTTGGTGGAAAGATGACCTTGTGATCGGTGCCAAAGGGATAATGGAACATGAGAAATAATTACCTTATGATGACTTGGTAAATTGAAAAATAACCACTCATGAGTATGAAACAGTCATAACATAGCATTCATGATTGATTTCACGGGTTTGGGAAATGGTTGGGTATGATAAAAAGGAATGTTGTGAAATGGTTATAAAGTTTGTTTGGTTATTTTTCTGAAAAAATAACGTGTTGTAAAATTGGTTTTAAATTTCTCTTGGAATGCCTCTGGTTATGAATGGTTTTGGAAACATGTTTATATTTAGTTATAAACTTCTTTTGAGAAAATGTTTTATTTAAACTATTTTATATAAATGTGGCTAACTCTTCTAACCTAGTGGGATGAGTAGGGAAGTCATTGAGGAAAACCTAATGAGTTTTATACTAACCCCTACTTTGGCACTCTAGTGCTTTTGCAGATGTTGTATTCTGAGACACAAGTAAAGGTAAGGCATCTCATTACTAGAGGTTCGTGGTGATGCTTGGGAGATGTGGTGGTGCTTGGTGCATGGAGCTCGGTGTAGAGCCGTGGAGTGTGTCTTGGCTTGTGTTGGGTATTTCATTTAGTCTTCTTCTTGGTACTCTAATGTTTTGTTTGTTATGTATTGGTTTGCGGAATAGTGTAGTTCTCTTTTGGTAATGCATGAGTTGATTTTTTCATTTAAACGCATCATATAGTGGATGTTAGTGATGTTTTGGTTGGTTTATTTCTCAGAGGGTAAATTGTCCCCCACTTCATTGAAACCCTTCGACATTCATTGCTAGCCTTTGGTGCCTTGGGGATGTCGCTTAAGGCCTAGTAATGACTCATTGTACTCTCAAGCCAATGAGAATTGGTGGGTCATTACAAATGGTATCAGCTTATTAGGTCCTTCCCTAACAAGTGGTCATCGATGTTCTTGGTCTTGGATTTGAAATTAATTTCATTCTATTCCTTGGGTCAAAATCATAGACAGGAGTATGATTGTCGGAACTTGAAATGTATAGAATAAAAGGATGTAGATAACCCATTTATGTTGAACTTCAAGTTACCAGGGTGTTGGGTACATAATTGTTTTAGATACACTTCTAGAATTTTGAAAATCTCATTATCATGGGTTTAGCCAATGAGAGGGGAATGACATGTATTGTAGAGGAATTAATTCCTACTAGGATTGCATATATCATTTTGAGGAATGAGTAAGGATTTTGTGCAAGGTGATAATTTTTGAAAAATGTAGAAATTGTTTTCAAGTGAAAGATTTTGAAAACATGATATTTGATGTATGTTGAAAATGGGTTGATTTTCAAAAACCATGCTGAATGTTTTAAAAAAAATTTGACCATGGGAAAAAGGTTGTTTTGAAAACAATGTTTTGATAGATAATGTGATAGAATTTAAATGTTAAGCCATTGGTTCCTAGAGAGTGAGATTGATGGAGTTTGTTGTTGGTTTAGAAAATGGCACCTGGTAGGCATTGTCAGAACCAACCTAAAGAAGCTGCGAAGAATGCGGTTGCACTAGAACCACATGTGAACCAAGAGCTGGTTTAGAATATTTTCTAGGATTTTCATGCTGTAGATACGGGGAACCGGAGGAATGAACCAAGTCATGTGGATCATACCATCCAGTTCATGAATCAAAATCCACCGAGCTTTCGGGGTGATGTTGAACCCGAAAAGGCGGAGGTGTGTCTAAGTCGGATGAATCATATCTTCAATTTCATCGGCACACCATCAGATCTCAAGGTCAATTTGGCGACATATATGATCGAGGATCTTGCACGTCAATGGTGGGATTTAGCGGTGCATGATAAATTGGATGAAGGTCTTACCTTGGTGTATTTCGAATAATTGTTCAACAAACAATTCTATCCTCACACGTTCAAGATCCAGAAAATGACGATCTTCTTTAGCCTGAAACAAGAGAGTCTATCTATCACAGAGTATATGGATAAATTCAGGAATTTAGTCCATTTTTCACCAGAGGATGCGGAAAGTGCATCTTTGAAGGCATGCATTTTCGAATCGGGGCTAAGGCAGGAGATTTGATCAAAGATTGCGGTGCTCTGTATTACAGATTATACAGAGATGGTGAATAGAGCGACTATTTCTGAACGTGATATCTCGGGATCAATGGGGGGAGGAATGATGATACCTACGGGAAATGGTGTGAACTCAACCATTGGGAACAAGAGGAAAAGGGACATCTATTTCCACGGTGCAAGTGAAAATCAGAACCAGATGACGGGATCAGTGAACCTTCCTCCACGACCCAAGAGCAAAGAAAGTTGCTTTCAATGTGGTTCAACTGAACACATAAAGCGAGAGTGTACGGCGCAACCTAGAGCTTGTCATAATTGCAACAAGATGGGACATCTGCAGTGCTATTGTCATAGTGCTCCTAGGTCGGGTGCTCTGGACACTTCTCTGGCATCACAAGCATCATATGCTTCGAGAGGACGTGGACATCAGAATCAGTCTCATCAGCATAACAAATCTATCCATGGTGATTCTCAAAATACCTTGACTCCTAAACTAGGGAAATCTCAACAAGGCAACAAGGAGAACAGTGTAGTGATGATGCAATTGTATGCAGCTAAGCAAATAATGGTTTATGATCAGGTTGGACCATATACGGTGAGAGGTATGATTCTTTTGAATTCTACCCTTATTCAAGTGTTGTTTGATACTGGTTCATCGCATTCCTTCATTACTTCTCGTGTTGTTGGTATCCTATGTTTAAAACTGGAAATGATGCCTTCTGTTTTGAAACTAAAAACTCCTCTTGGTGAAAGAGAACGTCAATCCTTTATGTGTAGAGCATGTGCAATAACTGTTTATGGAGCTGAGTTAAAATGGGACTTCTCAATGTTGGAAATGGATATCTATGACGTAATCCTGGGTATGGATTGGTTGACAATGTTTAAGGCTCACATCGACTGTTATAGGAGAAATTTTAGTTTCACGACTGAGGACGACATCAACCATCTGTTCAGAGGAGGGAGGATGGTTATGAAGGATGCTTAGAGCTTGTTTGCACCAATGGTGGGAACAGTATCTTACCAACTAGAAGCGTTGACTTTGGAATCAATGGAATAGATCGAGAGAGATAGTTTTCCAGCTATGGTGTATCAATTTCTATATGTCTTTCATAATAAATTCTCAGGGTTACCACCTTTAAGGGAATTGGAGTTTAAGATTGATCTCCTTCCAGGGACCAGACCAATTTTCCTTCTGTCTTATAGGATGGATCCAACAGAGTTACGGGAATTGAAAGTGTAGTTAGAGGAGCTGGAAAGCAAGGGTTTCATTCGACCAAGTACTTATCCATGGGAAGCACCGCTGTTGTTTGTGAAGAAGGCATATGGAACTCTTCGACTGTGTTTTTATTATCATAAGCTTAACCAAGTTACAATAAAGAATAGATATCCACTTCCCCGCATTGAGGATATGTTTGATCAATTAAGGGCAGCTCAGTGGTTCTCCAAGATTGAATTATGATTAGAATATCACTAATTGTGAGTTCAGAAGGAGGATATTCCAAAGACAGCTTTCAGAAGTAGATATGGACACTAAGAATATGTAGTTATGCCTTTTGGTCTAATGAATGCACCAGCGGTCTTCATGGATTTGATGAATCATATATTTCAGCGATATCTGGATTCTTTTATTGTGGTGTTTTTGGATGATATCTTGGTGTATTCAAAGACAAGAGATGATCATGGGGAGCACCTGGGAATAGTGTTACAAATCTTGAGAGATCATCATTTGTATTCCAAATTATCAAAGTGTTATTTTTGGATATAGGAAGTACGTTTCCTTGGCCATGTCATTTCCGAGAAAGGCGTTTTAGTTGATCCTGAAAAGATAAAAGCTGTTATCTCTTGGAAACCACCAAAGAATGTGTTCAGGATACACAGTTTTCTTGGTCATTCTGGTTACTACCGGTTCTTTGTGCATGATTTCTCTTGACTAGAATCACAAATAATAGCTTTGATAAAGAAGAATGATCCACTCCAATGGACAGAAGAATGTCAAAATTCTTTCCAGTAACTGAAGGTTCACCTTACATCAACACATATCTTGATCTTTCCAGAATCAGGGCAGGGGTATATGGTGTATTGTGATGCTTCGGGAATAGGGTTGGGTTGTTTCCTCATGCAAGGAGACCATGTGGTTGCTTATGGCTCAAGGAAATTGAGGGTGCATGAGAAAAATTACCCAACACATGATTTGGAGTTGGCTGCAGTCTCCCATTCTTTGAAAACATGGAGACATTATCTCTTTGGTGAGAAATTTACTGTGTTTACAGATCACAAAAGCTTGAAACACATTTTCTCACAGCAAGATTTGAATCTGAGGCAAAGGAGGTGGATGGAGTATCTCCAAATGTTTGACTTTGACTTGATGTATACACCGGGAAAAGGAAATTCAGTGGCAGATGCATTGAGTAGAAATTCATATGCTCAGTTAGTTAAAGAAGCTTCAGATGAATGGTAGTTGATGTCGGTCTTAGCCGACATGCATGTGGAATGTGAAAACCGAGGTGATGTTGCTATTTTATTTTTAACTACACTTGCCCCTGATTTAGTAAAGATGATCAAAGAAGCACAAACATCTGATGCAGAATGTCTGGTTGTAAGTTCAAAACTCAATAGTGGGGAGTCCATTGAGGACTGGAAACTTGATGGGGGTTTAGTTTTTTGTTTCAGAGATCAGATGGTTTTACCTATGGTTTGTCAGGAACAACTCCTTCACGCTTACCACCATTCAAGATGGGATGTACATCTAGGTACACAGAAGATGTATAAGGAGTTGAAGGCATAGTTTTGGTGGAGCGGTATGAAATGGAAAGTGGCCGAGTTTGTCTTGCGGTGTTTAACTTGTCAGCAGGTTAAAGAAGAGCATCAGAGACCAGATGGTATGTTATAGTCTTTACCTATCCAAGTGTGGAAATGGGATAAAAAATGCAATGGATTTTGTTTCAGGTCTTCCAAGAACGGTTCGGAAAAATGATGCCATTTGGGTGATAGTGTATTGTTTAACCAAGTCGGCCCATTTCATCCCTATTCTTGAAACTCATACGGTGGAAGATCTTTCAAAAATCTATATACGAGAAGTGGAAAAGAGGCATGGTGTACTACTGTTTATAGTCTCATATAGAGATTAGAGGTTCACATCTCATTTCTGGAAATCATTACAACTAGCCCTTGGGACTCAGTTGACTATGAGCACTGCATATCATCCTCAGACGGATGGGAAATCTGAGCAGAAGATACAAACGTTGGAAGACATGTTGGGGGATTGTGTAAAGGATTTTTGTGGATCATGGGAGGATCATATACCCTTATTGGAGTTCTCATACAATAACAGTTATCAAGCCTCGATACGCATGGCTCCATTTGAAGCATTGTATGGGTGTCCTTGTCGTTCTCTAGTATGCTGGGTGGAAACGGGTGAAACATCACTAGTCGGGCCAAGCCTTGTCCAAGAGACAACAAAGAAGATCCAATTGATTATAAAGAGGATGGATACGGCTCAGAGTCGTCAGAAATCTTATGCAGATCACCGTCGAAGACCGTTGTCGTTCATTGTGGGTGATCAAGTCTTCTTGAGTATCTCTCCAAGGCTTGGAAATCATCGTTTCGGTAAGCAGGGAAAGTTATCTATTAGATACATTAGCCCTTTTGAGATACTGGAGTGGGTTGGAGAGGTGGCATATCGGTTGGAATTACCACCACAGTTTAGTTCGGTGCATAATGTGTTCCATGTATCATAGTTGAAAAAGTATCAGCCTGATCCTGACCATGTGATCAGATGGGATCACGTTGACCTAGATCCAGATGCTTCATTGATACATATCCCGGTACAAATTTTGGACATGCAAGAGAAAGTATTGCATGGAAAAAAGCATCGGTCTAGTGAGGGTTTTATGGCAGCATGGTCAGATTCAGGAAGAGACTTGGGAACGTGAAAGGGAAATGAAAGAGCAGTGGCCGGAACTCTTTCAGTTGGCTGAAGAATTTCTACCTTCCGAGGATGGAAAGACCAATGTTGGGGAGAATTTAGTACCCTCGGTTTCTAGTATGTAACCCTTTCTTGATGATTTTAATGGTTATAAAGTTAAGGGTGACGTATGGGAGAGTCAGTTTTGGGTCAAAAGGAGAAGTTGCACGGGCGGCGGATGGTTTTTCTAAACCGTGCGGAGTTGTTATTGGAGGCAGTAGCTTCCACACGGGCATCACATTTTTTGTCTAAACGTGTGGCCAAACCGTGTGAGAAGGGTGGATGAGGCAGTACCTAACGCACGGTTAGCGCATGGTTTGTCAAACCGTGCGAACTAACCGTGAGATCACTTACACGAGATCCTATAAAAGTGGATCTCATGCGTTTTTTTGCCTCTATGTAGCTCGTTTTTTCCTCCTAACCAGTCCTAACTCGGGATTTTGGTTCTCCTAAGGTCAAATAGGGTTCTCCCATCATTCTGGAGGTGATTCGAAGGCTTCTCTGGATGAATCGAAGCTGGATTCTTGAGGTATGTGATCGTTCTTGTTTGGTTTCTCAGATCTACTTAGATCTACTTCTCCTCTTCACTTGGTTTCTTAGATCTACACCCGTTATGGGTAGATAAAAGTTTATGGATTCCAAACATTATGATTTTTGGTCTTTGTTGTGTTATGAGAAGATATCTAAGGAGGATCCTTGGTAAATCGTCCCGGTTGTCTTGTCTGTTCTCCGTTTGTTAGGGTTTTCATCAAAACCATTGAGGTAGGAGGATTCTCTCTCAACTCCTCTTATTAGAATTGGTTGTATTAGTTTCAAATTGGGTTATTTTAATGGAATTGATTGAGGAAAGCATGGAATAAATCTTCTTTAGAAATGATTTATGGTTTAGTGAAATTGTGAAGTCTTGGTGATTTGTTGTGGAAAGTGATTTGGATTCTTGAATTTAAAATGGTGATTTTAAATTATAGAATTGCTCGAATTGTAAATGGTTTTATGAAATATGGGTTTTAAATAAAAATGTTGTTTTATTGAAGTTATTTTTTATTGAAATGACTTTGTTGGAATTGGTTTATTCTTTGGTTTTCAATAAAAGCACAGTTATATTGAAATGGTTTGAATTGGTTGAACACACTTGGTTTTTTTTGGAAATTGTTTTCAATAAAAGGTGTTTTATTGAATGGATGGTTTTGGAATGTTTTTTGGGAATATGTGGTGTGTGTTCAAAATGCATATATGGGGCTTGGTTGAAATATGACATTGTGCTCCGTTCCAAAGGGATAATGGCACATAGAAATACAGGGCTTGGTTGAAAGATGACCTTGTGCTCGGTGCCAAAGGGATAATGGAACCTGGGAAACAATTACCTTATGACGACTTGGTTGATTGATAAGAAACCACTCATGAGTATGGAACTATCATAAAGTATCATTCATGGTTTATTTCACAGGATTGGGAAATGGTTGGGTATGCCAAAAAGGAATTTTTCGAAATGGTTCTAAAGCTTGTTTGGTTATTTTTCTAGAAAAATAACGTGCTTGAAAATTGGTTTTAAATTTCTCTTGGAATTCCTTTGGTTATGAATGGTTTTTGAAACTTTTTTATATTTAGTTATATACTGCTTTTGAGAAAATGTTTTATATAAACTATTTTATATAAATGTGGCTAACTCTTCTATCCTAGTGGCGTGAGTAGGGAAGTCATTGGGGGAAAACCTACTGAGTTTAATACTGACCCCTACTTTGTCACTTTGGTGCTTTTGCAGATGTTGTATTCCAAGACATAGGTAAAGGTAAGGCATCTCATTACAAGAGGTTCATGGTGATTCTTGGGAGATGTGGTGGTTCTTGGTGCATGGAGCTCGGTGTGGAGCCATGGAGTGTGTCTTGGCTTGTGTTGGGTCTTTTGTTTAGTCTTCTTCTTGGTACTTTGATGTTGTGTTGGTTATGTTTTGGTTTGTGGAATAGTTTAGTTCTCTTTTGGTAATGCATGATTTGATTGTTTCATTTACATGCATCATATAGTGGTTGTTAGTGATGTTTTTCTTGGTTTATTTCTCAGAGGGTAAATCGTCCCCCACTTCATTGAAATGCTTCGGCATTCATTTCTAGCCTTTGGCGCCTTGGGGATGTCGCCTAAGGCCTATTAATGACTCGTTTCACTCTCAAGCCAATGAGAATTGGCGGGTCATTACAACATTATACATTTATATTTCTTATTACACCTGAAAAAATAGAGCTATATATGGAAAGGATAAGAGATTCAGTGAAATTGGAAGAACCGTGTTTATGAAATACAAAATTCATAAATTATTATAAAGAGAAATTATATGTATATCTATACATATTAAGAATAGATGTTTTTAGAATTTGAAATCAAATATGACTCCTTATGAGATGTGGTAAAAGAAGAAACTAAAATTAAAATACTTCAAGGTTTTTGGGAGTACCTGTTTAATAAAGTTCAAAAATCAATATTTAAAAAATTTAAATAACAAGGATAAAGAAGTGAATTCATGAGATATTTATCTATAAAAAGAGTTTGGGGGGTTTTGAAAAAAATTCTTAAATAAGTTGGTTGATTCCAATGATGTAAAAGTCAATGAAGATAATTTTATCTTATATAAAGTTAAAGGATAATTTTTTTGAATAATTAATGGAAGATAACATGTTAAATTTCAAAAATTTATAGAAAAGAATGATGATTTTGAACCAAATCATGTTTATACTTATTCTGATCAATCTAGTGATGAGGAAAGTGGTTTTGGAAGTAAAATTGTAATTTTTTAGAAGTTACATAAATTGGTTGAACCAAAAATATTATCGGATGTAAAAAATCCTCAATACATATGAAAAAAAATCGAGTCTTGGAATTCTAACAAAACTTATCTAACTGGTTGAACCACAATTAGTGTCAAAACTTATTGAGAACCATAAGTGGATAAATATAATGAATGATTATTTTTATTATATTGATAAAAATTACATATGGGATCTTGTTCCTATAAGATAAAGAAATAATATTATAGGAACTAAATGGGTGTTTAGAAATTAGCTCAATAAAAAAGGTGAGATCTCAAGAAATAAATCCAGATTAGTTTGAATAGGGAATCCACATGTGTAAAGAATGTATTTTAACGAAACATTTACAACTATTTGAAGACATGAAATTACCCAAATGTATTTTGGTTATTATAGTAAATAATGTTTTTAAATTTTATTATATAGTTTTGAAATGCACTCTCATAAAAAGAGATCTTGAGGAGGAATTTTTTTAAACAACCTGAAGGTTTTATACATGATAGTAATATAACTATGGTGTGTATGTTAAATAAATAATTGTATGGGTTAATGTAATTCCATCAACACTAGTTATCCAAAATTTATTGTTTCCTAAAACAATTTGACTTTTCTAATGGAAATTTTGATAAAAACATATTTGTGAAGGTGATGAGAATAAGTGCCTAATTCTCAGTATTTATGTAGATTATATAATTTTTACAAGTTATAGTGAGTATGATTGGGAGGAGTTTTCAATACCAATGAATTTTCACTTTGATATTTCAATTCTTGGAGAGATAAATTTATTTATAGTCTTACAGGTCCTAAAAATGGAAGCTAAATATTCCTTTCAGTGGATAAATATGATAAGGAATTGTTAAGGAATTTGGGTATGAAAGATTCAAAGGAAGTTTCCACACCGATTATACACTATGTTAAACTTATAAAATACCAAGTGGGTTAGACTGTAAATCAAAAATACTTCCGTAATTTAATTATAACTTGCTTTATATTACAACATAAATAAAATATATTTTTTATATTGTATCTTTGAGTTATATATATCCTATTTATCTAAATGAATCACACATGTTGATTTCTAAAATATTTTTTCTATATCAAAGGGTCATTAAATTATGGTTTTATGTATAAAATAAGAAGAAAAAGAACTTGATGGGATTCACTAATACTGTTTAGGCTGGAGATTGCATTGACTAAAAAATAAACTTCAGTAAGAATTGTATTTTTGGGAGAAATTTGTGCAACCTAGCATAATAAGAAACAAACTTATGTGAATTTAAGTACAATTAAATCCAAACATGATACTTCCAAACATGATTGTACCCAAATATTATGGATGAAATTTAATTATGAAATTTGAAAGTGATAATTGAAAAAATGTTAAAATTATTTTTGATACTCAAATTGAAATTCATCTTTCCATGGAAAAATTTCAAAAAATCAAATTCAAATATATTGATCTAAAATTTCATTTCACCAAGGATAAAGTTTTAAATAGAGACAAATGGTTGGATTATATACCAATAAAATATCAATTTTTTGATATTTTCACCAATGTTATGAAAAAGGAAATATTTGAGGAGTTTAGGATAAATCATCATATTCATCCTTCACCCTAACTTAATAAGGTAATGGAATTAACTCACTTTATTATAGATTTTTTTTCAAAGGGGAAGATAATTAAATGCCTATATATTTTTATTTTTTTGATCTGAATTTGGAGTTATTTAAAAAAATATTAAAAAATTTAAATGAGAGAACATAAAAATTATATCCAAAAATTTCATTTCATTAAGAGATTTAATTCTCTCAAAATATTCTCATTATCTAGAAGTGTGATGATAAGTTAAAAAATGGTGAGTTGAGATTTTTGGGTAATGATAACAAATCCAAAGGGGGGTATTAAAGAACCTATGGAATTGTTGAAGGTATTATATTTGTATTCAACCTTGTAATTGATGTTTTTTAGGATTATTTGAAGGAGAATCTACATGTTATAGAGTCCTAAATCTAGATAATATAAGTTAAGGTTGCTTGATTTCATGATTGGAAATTACAGTGTATTTTGAACTAAAAGTTATGATTATTTTAGTTATATGTTTGCCTATGGATGCTGACAAATCAATGATTCACCTATGAAATATGATCTATAAATGAAGAAAATGAACATTCTAGAAGACATATAGAGAATAAATAAAAATAACTAGAATAAGTATTGATAATTTTTCAAAAAACGTCTAACAAGAATCTTAAAGTAGCATAAAAAATGAGTTTCAAAGTAGGATCATATTTAAGAATATAGAAAAGTCCATGGTTTCTCTAAAATAAGTAAAAGTGAATCAGGAGTAAATCATAAAACAATTTGAAAAGGTAAAACTCTCTTAAATGAATGTAAGAGTAATAAAATCTTAAATAAAATTATACTGGTTGATATGTAAATGTTAATAGGATGAAACATAAGAGTTTTCTAGTTAGATATATTTGTGAAATTGAAGAGATTCTGGAAAATAGTATGAAAGTTGAGTCTACTAATTTTATGCTAACATTTCAAAGTAAAATACATAATGGTGATTTAAGAATAAAAAGTGATCTCAGATGATCAAATTAAAAAATATAAAGGAGGGAATTGAGAAGGTTGATATTGACATATTCAAATGAAATAAGGACTAGATAATTTGAAAATTTTAAGAAATTTCACATTTAGATACAATAGTGTACTAAATTATTATGTATGTTTTATTTATTTGAAGTGAAATTAGATATCAAAAAAGGTAGAATAATCATAAAATCAATCATGGTAATGTTTAGAAGATGAATCATGGGGCTGATATAATGGAGGTTAAGTAGTCTTCTACTAATGAATAGAGGATTAAGTAGTTATTTATTATGATAACTTTTGTTGATGAAAATATATTGTTTTAGAGAAATATAAGTTTGATTGACTAATAATGATTTTATAAGATCATATGTGTTGACTATGAGGTGATAAAAATATAATAAATGGAAGCTAAGGTGATCAAAAGATAAGATGGTCGAAAACCAAAATTATAGAAAGTGGAGAAGCCGAGAGATTTTATGCCAAAGTTTGAACAATGTGTTGGAGAAACATATAAATAACATCATAATATTGGGATATTATTCAATGATATTTCTTATATAAAATGGATTCATGTGATTGATTAATTTTCAATAAAGGAAAAGTGATGTCTATATAATTAGACAATCGAAGGATATCAAAGTGATAATGCCGATTAGGATGTCAAAGATAAAAAATTCATGACGATAGAGTCATGATTATAGATAATACTTATTAGAGCCTTGTAGATGGTTGACAACTAGTTTCACTAAGGGTTTGAATAATTTAATCACTAATATATTTACATGCTTTAAAGGTGATGGATTTATGTTTTTGAATGTCAAGAGATATGGGGTTTAGAGACCAAATTCATCTGAGTAATGTTGTCTATAATTAGAGAGTTCATTAAGAGATCAAAACCACTGAAAATTTGAGATATGATATTTAGATATCTTGGAATGTATGTTTCTGAATATCCCTATGGTTGAGGAAGAATAAGAGCATTGATTCCATATAGTTTCATAGTATTGTATGAAGTTCCTGAATTTATAAAGATTATTGATTTGATAAGGTTGTAAGTTTAACCACCAGTAATTGAAGTTCTATAGGTCTAAGGTTTATAAATTTAAGTTCATAAAAAGATCTGATTCAGATCATTCTAATACCATGGAGGAAGATCATGTTTGACTTGGAAGTAATTAGAAGAAAAAATAATTTTACACACTTTGTTTAGTGGGAGTATTATAACTATCGGTAACTAGTATAATAACTTGGTAAGAGACTTTAGTGTTCAGAAATTTCATACCAGTTATAATTGGTTATTTATCCTAGAGGAAAATTTTTATTTCAGAGTATATGAAAACACAGTAAGGTTAAAGTCCCCCACACTGGGGAAAAACTATAAAAAAAATTATGGTACTTGTCTTCATTTATATTTATTACATATAGGTAATGGTGAGTCTTATATTTTGAGTGTATTTAGACTCTAAATAGTCATAGATATTTAATTTATTTTATAGTAAATTGTAAAGGAGAACTACTGATTCACCTTCCCCCTCTTAGTGGTGCACATACTCTTAAGAACTTCACTCCCCAACTATTTGTGCTAAATATACCTCATTATAGGATATTAAGACCCATATAATATGATTATTTTTAAAAGGTATTTCATAATCATATGTGCATTAATATATTATTATTTGAAGATTTTGGATAAAAAATACTATTTACCTATCCCATTAATTGATGTAGGAAATATATTGAGAGATTCAATGCATGCTCACTATCATATCAAATTCTATTTAGGGAAGAATAACCCAATATGAAGGAATCATATTCCCCTAAAAAGAATTCTAGTTATACTTATATACATTCGAGGTAATAATTACACCACTAGGTGTATTCATTGATAAATCAATATCTAATTATTGGGGTGGTGAATTTATGATTTTAGTTACATTTCTAGATATTAAAGAGTGTCTAAAACCAAAATCAAACAAGGATTTTCAGTTCTTGAGTGGATTTTGAGTGTAAATTTGGCCACCTTATTTTCATGATATACTTTGGAAGTAGTGATTGTATAAGCTTTACATTTACCCCATCTCCTTTGAGGTTTTTGATGTATATTTTCCTCATAAACCCTTGGATTGGTTCATTGGTTTATGTAATGTAAAAAATCATTACAAATATGAAATTATAGTGTGGGTAGTTCATTAGGTTTAGCTTAATTTTCATCCATTGTATTGGTTTGCCTCATCATATCATTTTGGAATTTATGTTCTTAATTACCATATTTTCCTTACTTGAAGCATTTCCCAATTACGTTGAGTCAATTTCCCAATTGATTCTTTGTGATACATTTGGTTTGAGGTATGTCCTATTTTTACATTGTTCCTTTTATGTTTTAGATTGTTGGGTTGGATCACTAGTTATGTTCAACAGAGGAAGGAGAGAAGAAGTGAGAATTTGGCTATAGGGATTGATTCATAATGTGAATGGATATTCCTAGAAGTCATAATTTATATGTGGGTTTTATAAATTATATTCAATGTTTGAATATATTTTGAGGATTTTAAGTTAGGTGATGTGACTTTTGATCTAAGTAAATATTTAGAAGTTCCATGGAGTAAAATCCTCTTCTAGGATCATAATATAGATGGGTTTAGATATTAATTTTAATTTCAATTTCCTTTTATTTTAATTAGTCTTCGACACTTTCCCCCAGAACTATAGAATCCCTCTTAGTGATTTATAATGATCTGCATCCCCTATACATTGTTCCTAATGAGTTGTTTCTTAGAAACAAAAGATAAATGGGAAAAGAGTCTAAATCTATGAGATCATGTGAAGATTACCCATGTAAAACATATTACAGTTATTCATTTTTTCATTACTTACACTTTATCTAGAATTTAAATTATCTCTAATTTATAAATGAATTTCTTCTTGCATTGAAATGAAATTTTCATTTTGAAATTCTATAGGATTGTGCACTTTCTATTTGGTTTTTGAAACATGGGTGATGGGTGAAACCCACAAAGTTGTTGATGAATTGATATAAATGGATTTAGAAAAACAAATAATGGGTTTTATGTGTAAACTTAGTGTTGTATTGTTCATATTTGATTATAATTTAATTGTATGATGTGTTGTAGAAAAGAAATTGGAACCCAATGCCAGAATAACTATATAATAAGATATAACATAAAGTGAAAAATTGGTAAAGGATGAATATCTACTCATGAGAAAGTGGGATTTCACTCATAATGAATGAGTGTTTGTGTGTGTGTGAACATGTAATGGTTGTACAAAGTGTTTGTAAAATAATAGTTTCTACTACCTATGAGAAATATATTTTTGGAGAACTGGTCTTGACTTGTCTTATAACCAATTTTATATATAAACTAAAAACTATTTCAACTACAATGATATCTTAAATAACTATTTTATAAAAACTATGAGCTAATAAAATTATTATTCTAGTGGAATGTGGGAAAATTCTCTTAAGATTTTCTTATTGTGTTTTTATACTCGCAACATACATTTTCACTTTGGTGTGTATGGAGGTGTTTCATTACATAAAACAAGAAAGGGGAGGATTTCTTATTTAACTAGAGTTTCTTCTTGATGTAGCAGTCATGGATGTTGGAGGTGGATATTTGGATTTTTCATGTTTTCGTAGTCTATAATGATGCCACCTTAGTGCTTATGTCTTGTTTTATCTTAGATTCCTAGTCATACTATTTTTTTCTTTCCACTTATACTTTGATTATTCATCTTTCTTTACTTATAGATATTGAATTTACTAGTGAATAATTTATATATGTATATTATATTTGTGTTATTTTGTTCATGTATGTGTAGTTTTCATGTGTGTGTAAAAGGGTAAAATGTTTCCCTTCATTCTTGTTAAAACCTTGGAACTTATTGAAAAGTTATGGTGTATGAGGAATGTCACCTAAGGAATGTGGAACCTCGACCTATTCCCAAGCCAATGCGATTGTAGTGGGGTGTTAAAAATGGTATTTTTTTGGGTGTTCCATTAATTGGTAAGGTATAATGTAGATATTACATGTAAGTACTTGAAATTTATAGCATAAAATGTCATAACTAGCCTATTTTTAGAAGATAAAGTTACAAAGGTTTTCTGGGTATAAAAGGTGTTCTAAAAAACTACTATACCTTTTTTAATCTCATCATCATGGTTTTATCTAATAAGAATTTGGTATCATGCATTAGTAAAGAGACTTCCCATAATGACTACATTATCACATGATTATTTTTTTTGGTATTGTGATATTATGATTTTGATTGTTTTGATATGAAATAGGTTATAATCCCAAAATCAAAAAGTAATAAAATAATTAATTAAAGATTATTTATATGGTTATAGAATATAAATTCTACTAGTGAGAAAAAAGAGAAACCATTAAGAGGGTGAAATAGAGAATGTGATTCCACCTAAACCATAGGTTAAACAATGGTTAACATAGTTTATTATGCAAATATTTTAGTCTATTGAAAAATAGCATTGAGTTGAGGAACCTGATCATGTGTATCACTCACCAAAACACTGAAAATAGAATCCTTTGAATTTTTTGGGTGACTCAAGACCTTTATAAATTATAAGTACAGCTAGGTAATGTGAATAGAATATTCAACTTCCTTGAAAATCCATATAAGATATAGTTCAAGCTGATAGTGTAAATGATTTCAAACCTAACACTATAATAGTGGGACTTAAATATTCAAGTGAAGTTATATCAGGGCCTTAAATGGGAGGTATTTGAATAGATATTTAATAAAAGGATTTATCTACACACCTTAACACTTGAAGAGATAACTTAATTATTATATCTAAAATGAGAAAGTATGTTAGTGACTGAGTATAATTGAAATTTCATGCACCATGTTTGTTTTACAAATAAGGTAGCTACTAGTGAAAGGACCAAGGTTTGAATATTAAAGTTAGGTCTATAACTTGATATTCAATCTAAAGTAGTCATGTTCTATTTTTTATTATAAAGAGATTATGAACAAGTATTTTGTGGGAGATAGAAATCTTACAAGGAATCCTAGTGAAGGGTAAACCTTCATATATCCAATTGTAGACGAGAAATACACTTTAGTAAATAATCAAATGAGGGAGGTATATTCTGAAGGTAACAAGGAACCATAGAATAATTTTACTATACTGATCTATTTTTCACTATGATATAGCAATGTAATAAGTTTATTTCAATGTGTATCTCATTGGTATAATAAGGAGTGTACTGCATCTCCATGTGATTATCAGAAATATGTAAAACAAATAAATCTTAAAGAAAATTATTTTAATCTCAAAATTCAAAAAGGATGAGATAATTCAAAATAGTATTATCTATCCCACACTTAATTAGGACAATATCATCATAATAGTTTTCAACCTCAAAATCAGATGAACCATGATGACTCTAGGAGGACCTTAATTGTCTATCTAACACTATAAAAATAGATCAATAACTATTCTATGATATCTAATCAATAGTTATATAGAGATGAATAGGTTATATTGAATGATAAATTAGGCCCCTTGAAGGTGCGGCATACTATTATTAGGAATTTGAACCTAACAAATGTCCAAATTCTTATTAGTTAATTTTATTCGTGTATTTCTTCTTACATGGTTAAAAAATTGGGCTTGCATATGAGAATAATGCCTATGGTCATGAGCATTAATACACATTTCAATTAGTAGGAATGCAGAGGATTCAAGTGCCCATCATGTATCATTTCTATTCATGTAGTAATTTTCCTCTAGGAGATTACTGTTTTAGATATGGATAGTTTCAATTTAATCATTTTAATGGGCTGGTTTTTGGAATTCTTAGATTATATTAGTTGTTATTATTAGCATGTGACTTTCATATCCCCAGATGGAAATATTCATTTTTTTCAAAGGGGGTCAAGATATGAAGGCTTTAAGAGAAGGACCTTTAGTGGTGGTAGATGAAACCTTTTATAGTCAGCTGGTATAAATGAATCTGGGTAGTAAAAATGAAACTATAAATAGGAATTTTCCTATAAAAAAAGATTGATACCCAAATTTATTTTCTAATGATTTATATAGGCTTCCCCCTAAATGGGAAACTGAATTTTTTATCAATATAATTCCAGGAACAAGCCTTATTTCATATCCATAATATAAAATTTTTCTAAAACATTTGTGATATTTAAAGGTCTAGTTTACTGTATTGAAGAAAAAGAGGTTCATTAGACCAACAAAACTATAAAAATATCATATTTCCATGGTTTTAAACCATGAAAATATCCCCAAAAACTGTGTACTTATCTAATGAGCATAATTTATATAAATTTTGAACCTATTTTTGGTACAATAGGGTATAACCAATTACCATGGTTTTAAACTATGGTCAAAGATCAACTATTTTCATATTCTACATGGGCTGTTACCATATTTTATTCCAATGGTGGCTATTACCAAAGTTTATTAAACTATGAAAATAGGAACTTCATAACCATGGTTCATGTGGACTATGTCCATTGGCTAAACCTAATACATGTATTTCCATGGTTTAATAAACAGTGGCAATATGATTTGAAAAAAATAAAAGATATCGCCAGGATTAAGCCATGTGACATCTTTCGTATTACAACAAACAATTTATCACTACCCTAAAAGATGCTATATAAAAATATATGCATATATAATTATAATTTTTCACCTTTAAAAATAATAAAAAAATATATTTAAATGGAATTTCTATTGTCACTATTTTAAAAACCATTGAAGTAAGCGATTACACATAGGCCTATAGTCAGAGTTTGAGAAAACTGTGGTTATAGGAAATTGCATGTCGGACTATTGTTATGGTTCATTCAAACCATGGTTGTAGATGGACATAATTCCTCTATTTTTTTCAAACCGTGGCCATACGAGTTTATAAGAACACATATTTTGACCATTATAATGAACTATGGAAGTAGATGGACTTACCACCACTATTTTTCAAACTATATCTATAGATAGATGTATTTCAATGAGTTTCTCAAAAAAAATCCACACATTATTCTTAGATCACTTACTGACACAATTTTAAAAAGAAATAATGGTAATATGTGTTCCTAACAATTTCCTCTGAAAAATTGGTGGTTCCTTCCTCTTTCACACATCCCCCTATTACCATGGTTTTAGAAAACCGTGGATGTAGTTGTACATATAGAGATGATTTGAGGAAAAAATGGTTATAGGTCATCTCAAAGATTATTACGACCACATTTTTGCAATAATCATGGTTGTAAACCCTTATATGGACACAACATTCAAAAACATGGCTATAAAACCATGTCTATATTTCTATTTTATTATTGTGAATGTACATTACCCTGGGATTCTCTAGATCTATTCATAAATAAATCATATGGTCTGCTTCATTTGTGTGTTTAATATCATAAACTACATCAAGTTACAATCAAGAATCAATATCCTCTTACATGAATTAATGATTTATTTGATCAAATTAAAGGTATCTAAGCGGGTCTCTAAGATTGATCTATTATAAAGATATCATAAAATTATATTTAGGAAAGGGGATATCGAAAATATAAAATTTTGGAGTTGATATAACTGTTATGAATATGTTTTTATTCCCTTTGGTCTAATGAATTCACTTGAAATTTTCATGGCCTTGATGGACCTTATAATTTATAGTTATATTTATTCCATTTTAAGGATATTTTTGGTTGATATTTTGGTTTAATATTAATGTAGGAATGACTCTAAGGAGAACATAGAAATTATGCTTAGAAAATTTCATGATCAACAAATTTATGATAAATTTTTGATGTGTGTATTCTAGATACAAAAAGTATGTTTCTTCATGCATGTCATTTCTAAGGAAGGAATATTAGTTGACCTTTGGAAGATTAAAGTATTATTTTATCAACAACTACCAAATAATTTCATCAAGATATTTAGTTTTTAATGATTATTTTTGTCTTATCATATCTTCATTTGAGATTTATATAGGATTTCTTCTCTCATGGTTTCTTTAATGATAAATGAAATTATATTCCATTAGATTGATTATTTTTTGAAGTCCTTTTAAGATCATAAAGAATGGATCACTTTGAAACCTACCTCTATCTTACTATAACTATTTCAAGGCTATGTGGTATATTTTGAGGAATTTAGATTAGTACTGGGTTGTATTATTATTTAGGGAGATCATGTTGTGGCCTATGAATAAAGGAATTTTCAAACACATGAAAAGTAGTATCCAATGCATAACCTAGATTTAGTCGTTGTATGGACTATGCTATGGTGTTAACATTGTAATTGGGTAAAAGTTAGAGCTAGAGGAAGAAGATTATATTTTTCCAATTGTGAGCCTCTGTCATTAAAAACTAAAGGCAGTTTCATGAGGAGTAATGGTTCCACATGTGATCGAATTTTCCAAATATAAAAGTGGTTTATGAAACTCCATGTAAATTGCATGTGGATTATTAGTTTTATAAAAGCAGTTCTTCAATTTTGAAGTTCATATGAAACCAAATATATTATTTACAAGTGTTATAAGTATATAGGAGTTCAAAATCATGGTAAGGATTTATAAATATTTTTATTTGTATTAAATTAATGAATAAAATTTTTTTACATTAAAAAGATAATGTGAAGGATTATTTTCAAGTGAATCATTATAAAGGATGTTTTTTTCATCTTATATTCTCTTATATGAAAAAATAAGTTTTTTTAAACAAAAATTTGTTATAAAAAATGTTAGATAATATGATTCATATGGTTTATGATTCATAAAACACTACAAAATGTTTGAGAAGAAGATATGGATAAAAGAGTTTTATCTAGGAAACAAGATCTTATCCAGATGTTTGTTTAAGTATGAGGGATATGATCCCACCACCCATTACATGAATATTTTAAAAAATAAAATATTATTTTTAAATAATTTTCCAAAAACATAAAATAGTATATAAGATATGGTTTTAAATATTTTAATTGTTAAATGTACCCTCTTAAGAAAATAAATTTTATCTTCCAACACAAAGTGATTTTATGTTCCCGAACATGATATTCTGAAGATGATATAGTGTCTAAAATTTAAGTAGAGTATATTTGTACTTAGAAAATTTAAATGTGTAAAAAATAAAATATTTTTCTAGTCAATATAAAAAAGTTAAAATCACTTAATTTACTAGAAGAGTTTAGGGTATGTCAGTAAATAGAAATGTAAAAGTTTCATTTTGCTTCCATGGTGAACTCAAGTAAAAATATTGATCGATATATACCAAGAATGATGATGATGATAAATTTACAAAGAGTTCTACATCAACAAAATAATTTAATAACATCATAAAATTTAATGTTGTGAAGTAAATTATTTTTAATACTCTTTCAATGAGTTTATCATTAAGAATATGATTCTAAAGTCTTCCCATTATTCAAATGTTCTTTTTTCATAGATATTTCCTATTAAATATTTTAGTGGAATGAATTTTATCATATAGAAACATGGAAATGTTTAATGAATTAAATATAAATGTAACAAGTTTTAAAAATCATGAAAAATATAAAAAATATAAGGTCTCTCTTGTGGTATATCATATGGGATATTATTAGACAAGAGATTTTGTATGGTTTTGTTAGTATTTCTTAATGAGTTTAAGAATATAAAATGTATCATTCTATTAAAAAAATAGTCTTATCATTATCATTCATACATGTTGTATTTATATTTATCATGAAGTTTAAGGATAATTAACCTATCAGAGTATGACTTTGAGTTATCCCTAACTAATGTTCTTCATTGAGTATTATTTGTTGTGATGAAATGTTATGGTTTGTATGATATGATTTTTTATAGAGATATAAAATATTCTAATAAGGTATAAAAAGATTATTGTATACTAGAAATCTGACCAATTATACAACATGGAGTTCCATGGACTATGTATTTTGCTACCTCCAATAGGTTTTATGTTGGATTTATTAAAAATCATTGAGGTTGTTAATTTTCTTTAAATCATTGTTTTTTTATATTTTTTATGTGAAATTTTATAGATTGAAATATTAAACACATTGGAGTTTAATTTGGATCTAGATATAAGTAATATGGTGGAAGAGACCTTCAACATGGAATCTACTACACTATGGTGAATTTATCCAAGGAATTTTCAATCTGTAAAAGGATACAATGATAGATTAGTCAACATTTTGGATGGTATTTCAAATTTGAATTCAAACTATGGAAAATATAGAGACAAACACATTGTAGTCCTAATCATGGTATACATGGATTGTAATATGGAGTGGGAATGGATTTCTATAAAATAGGGAATCACGAATGGACGTCACTATTGTGATTGGAGTTTTGGTTAAAAAATCTACGTGTATGAAATGTTGAAGATGTATCGACTATAGAATTTAGTTTTTCAATGAAGATATTACATATTTTTATAGGATGACTAGGATATATGAAAATTATATCCACATTGTTTCACATAGTGTGTTGAAGACCATAGTTTTAGAAGCCAAAGTAAAAATGGATGAGATTAAAGCCTTACTAAAGAAGAGTTTGTTTTTTGGGATTATATAATTCTTGTGAAAAATGATTAATCCCAAAAAATAATTAGTGGAAGGTATAATAGGACTAACCAGTGTATCTCAAGGATAATAAAAATGGACAAAAAACACAACATCATAGATCTAAAAAAAATATTAGGTGTTTACCTATGAGAAATGGGGACACTCACTATGTGTATAGTTTTCTTAGTGGTGGACCCAATATGGAAAGTTGATGAAAAAATATTTAGATCCTTTGTTCAATGGTTTTGAGTGTAGTGAAGTTGTGAATTATGGAGTTTGATCTAAAATTTACTAGTGAACATTTTTTTGGATGTATTGATAATAATTTTTAATGGAACATAATAGAACCACGTCATAATGATAAGATTGAAGGCGTTTTATAGGTATTTATTTTCATTGGGACTTTTGAAATTAATTAAAAATTGATATAGATCATTTTATCATGAATATTTAAGGTATTTCTTTATCTTCAAAGCCTTGTTATATTGTGGATATTAGAGATACATGCCTTTATGTTTGAAAAACTAGATTTTACATCAAGAACATAGATTTTTACAATTATTCAACTGCTTTCTAGTTATGGATCGAAATACAACTATCTCATTATAGAATAAGGGTGAGTATTTCGTGTAAATAAATTCAAAGGATGGTTCTAAAGGAAAATTATTTTGATGTAAATTTAGGATTTAAATTTATAATTTCAAATACAAAATTACCAGGTGATATTAAGAACTGTTTATAAAGAAAGAGAAAAAATACAGAGGGAATATAGAGAGCATACATAGATATCAAATTTTCAAATTAAGAGTAATATTATATATTGGGATAGAAAGAAAATGTGAACGAGGTTGGAACTCATTGAATATTCTTCCAAATAATATAATTGTGTCAAGTGTACTAAAGTTAAGAATAGAAAGGCATTCTAGGTTCTAAAATAGAAAGGTATTCTAGATTTATTTTGTAAAAAAGAAATATTTGCTATGAAATATTATGGAAATGAGATATAGTTGTACATAGTGGTATTTAATGATGTATTGTGAAGGATATCATGGTGAATTCAAATGAACCTTTAAATCTGATGCATCTAAAAATATAATGTGATATTGTTATTGGCTAAAAATCCAAATTTTATTCCTTTCTAAGAATAGTGACTGAAAGAGAATAATTTATATGGAGTGCCCCTTAGGAATAAGTAAGCTATCCCTATACTATTATAAGGGGAGTGACAACAATAAATACTGACCTAGCGAAAACCCGTTATTTTTTCAGGATTATAGTCACATTTCCATGCACACTCCTTGAATTATCCCATAATGGCATGATAATTAAAAAACTATTTTTATTTTATTTTTCTTGTTTATATTTTTCAATAAAAAATCTAATAAAGTAGGAAAAAACACTAAATAATATCATGTAAAGTGTTGGTCATGTTAATTAATAATTAGGTCAACGTGAAAAGAAGATCACAATTTTGTGACCCTTCTAATTAAGAGGTTAATAATTATAGGGGTTTGTGATTTCTTATAAAAAACTCAAAAGATTTAAATTAATTTCATAACCAGATTCAAACCCCCAAATTATATCTCATATAAACCCCTCGAGGGACCTAAAAAGTGGTATCCAATCATATTTTATTTCTATTGGATTTTTATTTCTATGAATTTATATTATTTGGTTTTTATAGTTGATGTTTTATTCTTCCCTTACATTATTCTAGTGATAAGGAATGAGGAATGAATTTAAAGGAGATGTAGAACACTATAGTAATTCTATACTATGGATCAGTTCATGTAAAATGTTTTACTTATATAGAATAATATAGTATCTCTCTATGGAAATGTATAGATGAATTTTAATATGAATATAGTATTTTATTCAATGATGCTATGGGTATGGACAAGGAACATAGTGTAAAAATAAAATTTTAGAATAATAAAAATGATGAAGTCCCAATGAGTCTAACTGTGGAAACTATTAACATATCAGATGAATTTTACTAGGAATTTAAAGAAAAAATTTTCAAATTAAAAGAGGAAGATAAATCTCATAAGATCTGTGTTAAAATACTGAAATTTTAGGTTAGAAAATTAAAAATACTCAATAAAGGTATTGTTGCTGAGATTGCTAATTTGAGGAAGAAAAATTCCTCCCAAGTTTAGGAGTTAGAAGAGATTTATTATAATGTGGAAAATCTTTAATATGATTCAAAGAATAAGGTACATAATTTAAAAGAGATTAAAAAATTTAGGACTAGTAAAGAAGATTTTGTTCCACACCTAGTAGAATTAGTTGAAGAAAATAAAATACTGCAACTAGAGAAGGTATTTATTAAATACTCTATTACTTATATGAATATAAATATAAATGATAAAAGTAAAATGATGGATAAAATCTCCCATGAATTGTAGGATTAAATGTCTTGTGAAAATACACTTAATTAAAATATGGGTTGTGTGATTGAAAATAAAATAAAAAATATCTTGAAATTAGAGCTAGAATTGATCTTGGATTAGAAGTAGTTGGAGAAATACAATTCCATTGGAAATACTAAATTTGAGGATGATTTACATGTATTAGTTAATTAACCCTTAAAAGGTAATGATGAAATGATGGATTTATATTCCATATTATAGGAGAAACCTGAAAAGATTATCATGTCATAAAGGTCACATTCTATGTAAAAATCTAGTATTGGATACTGTGAAACCTTTTTGAATAATTAGAACTAGAAATCCATTGAAATTCCCAAAAAAGGGAAAATTATAAAGGTAATGGAAATACATTCAAGAAAATCCTTTCAAGGAGTAAGTGAAAATTAATGAATACCAAAGGAAGGTGTGTATATATTTTTCATTATTGTGGAATCTGTGTATATATTTAATGTTTTTATTTTGAAGTATCGCAAAAATATAAACTACTATGAGAGATTGAGTTAGAAAAGAATATATGGTTATAATTCCAATTATTCTTTCCATGCTAACTATGTCTCTAGTGAAAACTCTATGAGAAATGTAGTTGGGATATGATGAAGAAGATAACTTTCATTAATGAGAAAATATTTACTCTTAAATAATAAATTTAATAATATAAATTAAGTTCATTATATTGAATGTAACTTAAAACGGAGTTCCAATTCTATTGTTGAACCTAAAGGATCTTGGATAGAAAATATATGATGTGGAAGGAAAAAAATAAATCACATATTGTTAAAAATAAAAAATATCATGTAATATAAGTGTCCAAAAGTGTTTCATGTGATAGAAAATATAAAAATTATCACAGGGACAAACAAAGCAGCAAGAAGGTTTAGAGAAAGAAAGATCACCCTATTATGTAAAGGAAATTACAGTATGGTTAAGTTTTACAATAAGGAAAGTGATGTGGGTTGGGTTTTGTAAAAGAAAAAAATCATAGAGAAGTTAAAAAGAAATTAGAATCCATCAAAACCATTTCAGATCTGAAGTTGGCTTCCAAATTAAAGAACCACACCCAGAACAATGATTTGTAATAAGAGATGATTGAACAAGTTATTGCATTAATTTACCTAAATCTGAAAAATGGAGAAAGTAAATATGGAAAGTAATGGGTTGTTCAAACATAACCATCCTTATTCCTTAACATGAGGGAATTTATATTTCTCATATCTCCTGGAAATTAATTTTTTTAATTACTATTTGAAGATGAAATGAATTCAAAGGGATAAATGATCGATGGAGTACATGTGCTTTCAAAATCACATATATATGAGTAGAATTAATATACTATTTTAATATTTCTAAATTGCATTCATAAATAGGTGTTTGAATTATTTTAGTCCCTTATTGGTATCAAGCCTAAAGGTTCATGTTATGGTGATGTTTTCATGTAGAAAATTGTATGAAAAAGGGATGGTTTTTTTTTGAAATATATAGTGTCAAATACATATCTAAAAAATAGTGGTATCATGATGAATCTAGCATGTAGCAATTTGAATCAATTCATGTGTTTAAAAGAATAATTCAATTAAAATAATAGGATAAAATGGATGATAAATCATTTATATGAATTAATTTTTATGTTTTTCTATTTATATTTTCAAAAATTTAGTATCAACTGTTGTTTTTATAGGATACTAAAAGATAGTGATAAAAATGTTATTATTAGAATGTTATTTCCCAAAACTAAGGAATTTTTGTAACACCATGACCCCAAAATCCTAGATCTGATGACTTAATTAGTTTCATTGGAATAGATACAAGATTCAAATCCTCAAGGACTGATTAGTTTAGTATTTTTGGAAACAATATTACATACTTGAAGTTCACATTACAATCTAAAACATAAAATTAAAAAAAGAATTTTCTTCGAGCATTCCAGTAACCCTCTTAGTGTAACCCTACATATCAGTCATAATATACTTCTTTAAATCATGGGGAAAGATGAAACATAAGAATGGGTGATCTCAAATGCTCAGTAAGGGTATACATACAGCAGAATCTATCATAAACAAAAATAAATGATTATGGAAAGGTGATGAATTTAAACCTATGACATTTAGTCAATTACTGTAGAACAATATGGAGGGATGAATAATGATCAAATAATTCCATGTAAAAAATAACATGAGAATGCAACTTAATTATTGATATTATATTAGTATAACAATCACATGTAATATCATTAACTAACCTCATAAAAAGGTAATGCTTAATGTCGGACATCATAAGCATATCATCAAGGATTAAGCCAATACACCAAACAGAAATGGTTAAAATTCCAACCAGTTTTCCACATGAGACCAACCAATATATTTAGGGGCTATAGGAATCCCCACCCATCACATACTAAGTCCAATGCATTCCTCTTATAAAAAGGTTGAAATATATCCAACATAATCATTCGTATTAAAACTACTATAGAAAATGTTATTACTTCAACCATAAACCATTAATGGTATAAAAATAGAATATCCATAGTTAAATTGATCATAAAACCTTAAATAAAATATTTTAGAAGGTATTATAAGAGATAAAAATCAATAAAGAATAAGATCCTACAAAGGATGTTGACTTATATGAAAATCATATAAAACAGTCATTAAAAAAACTTGAGGATAATACCCTTTATCTTTGAAATCATTTATATGAAAGTTGTGAATTTTTAAAATAAAATATTGTATTTAAAAAAAAATTATTAAAGTTTTAATGTAAGATTAAAAACATCATGTAATCATGATGGTGGTAAATTCTAATCATGCCTTATAAGTTAAAAATAAACATTCTTTCAGTATTTTTTTTCAAAAAAGTCATAACGTACCTCGTTTGGAAAATGAAAGAAATATTCCATTCAAAACCATTTCTCAAAAAATTAATGATGTTTAAAAGTATTAAAACATTTTTAGGATATTAGTAAAAATATTTTTAAATATATATTTATGAAAAATGAATATGGATGGTAAATATGACCCAGTAAATAATTACATATAAACAATCCAGAAGAAAAATGAGATTATGAAATTAACACTTACAATGTTCAAATAATTGAGGTTAGAATTAATAAATAGAGAAATAATGTGTAAAAAAATTATATAAACACTAATATAAGTGGAAATATAACATAAAAAATAGATATAGGATTCTACACATAATCTTTTAATAATATAATCAATTAATTAGATGTATAATCCAATGAATTGAAATTGAGTTAAGAAACTCCTTAACACTTGTAATCAATCAAATCATATTCCCCATAAAAGTAATAAATATAAAAAATAAATATTTAATACCATGAATTTAATGAGATTTATGATATATAAAGGGTAATTTCATACACCACACATAAGGATTCCCTGGTGAAAAAGACATATATCTCAAAGATGTAAAAAGTGAGAGGGGAAACCCTTACCTCATACTTCATTTTGATGGTATCTATTTTAAACTAATGTATAATGGTTTTAAAAATATTATTAACTTGTAACAGAATAATACTAATATTTATGATATCATATATAATTCATTAATGACTTTATATATCTTGTTTGATAATTATATTTCATTATTACCCTTGTTTTGGGTGTTATCTACTTCATTTTCTTATTTTTGTTTTGTCAGGTAATTCCAACTTATTATGAATAGGTTATATTTTATTTATATAAATAATTATATTAAGGTAATAAATATTATATAAACTAATCATATACATTATTATAAACATTCTTGAATGGTTAAAGTGGATAATGAATATCATCGCATTGTGGAGATGGTAGGTCGTACGTTCGCACGAGTGACGGTATCATTCCCTTAATTGTATAGTGGTAGGGAATTGGATGGTTTATTAATTACATATATTTAATATAATATAATATTTATTATTTATATCCATTATATTCATCATTATACCCATCCAAATAAAGTGTTTATGAAAAAACAAATCACACCACAACGAGGAGATGGTAAGCCGTATGTACACATGAATGGTGATATTGTTTTTCATAGAATAGATAATAATATGAATATTGTTGGACCTAAAAATAATAAAATCTAGGAATATATATGATACTATAGCTACTATTTTATAATAAAAGTCATAATCATATACAAGTTGATTAAAAAGGATCATAATTTCTGAATAAGGTTGATTTTGTTCGAAATCCACTTATCTAATTAAATTAAGATAAGTTTTAATATAATTTTATAGGATTATAATATTTCATAGATTTAATTACCTAATGTACCCTTAATAGTGGTAAATAAAATAACAATGTTAATATTCACCAAGAATTAAGATGATCCTATTAGGAAAAAAATTTCAAACTAATTATAACTATTTTTATCCTTTTTTTTAATTCAATTTTAAGAAGTAGCAAAATTGACTTTAATAATAAACCTGTAAATGTTGCAAGAAGTATGGTAAAAGAGACGTTCAAAAGTTCATTATTTTTTTATATAAAATTTAATATAAAAATGATTACAATGACCTAAATTGGATTAATATATGTACTATTGATCTATTTTTAATTTGAAATCAATTTAAAATATAAAAATTATTTAAATGAAAATGAAAATTTTAACTATAGTGCAGTATTTTCACTATTAATCAAAAAAACAAACCTCTCAAAAAAATTCAAAAAATTCACCCTAAGATAATTTCAATATTATAAATTTAAAAGTTAAGTTCATTTTGACCAATAAAATTTATAAAATTTCCAAAATATAGTTTTAAAATAGTGGCATCATTAAAAGCTGGTAAAATTATATTTTTTAATAATATAATTTTTTTAATAAAATTAGATTTGTTATTAGATAATAATCTAAAAAACACATAATATGAATGTTAAAATTATATTTAATATAAAAAAATTTCATAATGTGCGGAATACTACTCATAATCTCTATTTAAACGGTTAATTAATAGATTTTGGGGTGCTCAAACTCAGTGTTGCATGAAACACAAGCTATTGAATTTATTTTAAAATAAAATATACTACAAAATTTTTGGGTTTTACATTCTCCCATACTTTAATAAATTATTTCCTTATAATTCAAAGTCAGGATAAAAAGTAGGGTTTTGAATTTTCAAAATAACTTTGTTGAAATCCCACATCGTAAAAAGGATTGATGAGACTTCCACTTTAAAATAAATAATGGGAAGTGAGATGTTCACTATAGTTGACACATACAAGGTTTAAAAGTAGGAAAACATGGACATGGAAGGAAAATCTAACCATAAAGTTCTGATGGTGAGTGATATAGAACATTATTATGGGAAAGTTAACAATCAAAAATCAATAAATCTATGATGATCTAAGGAACATCTGATTCATCGTAAAAAGTACCAGGATGGAATTTTTTGTTTTAGTATCCTTTCCCTAGAGTTGAGGAATTAATTTACCTTGTATACTTAGAACACAAGAAAGCATATTACTTGATAAGTAGAGTTTCATCCTTTAATAAATTTCCCCCACAAACTTATCTTTTTCTCCAAATGAAGAGTGTTTTAGATGAATTTATTATTCTTGAAAATCCGCTTCTACGGATCAAAAAATCCAAAAAAAATAAAACTATATATTCTTTATGTCATCATAAATTAACCAAAACCAAAATGGTTAGGATATTATAAAATAATTCCCCAAAAATAATCTCCAAAATTCAATAGTAAAATGAAAACTTCAACATATATCATTCAGAAAATAACTATCCCTCCTAAAAAATATTCTATACTAATATTGAAATCCAAAAATTAGAAGGATTTGATCTTATAGTCTTCCAAATAACATCAATCGCTATAATAGTCTTATAAAAAACATTAATTTCCTAAACATCATAATCTACAATTTTTGATAACCATTTACATATGTAACCTGAATCGCCATAAGTCCACAATAAAATCATATTTGAATACAAAATAAACTCATTTTTTTACCTTAATAATATAGGACTCCCAAAATATAAATCTTATCCCAAAATAACATTAATTACTACTAAATAATTTCCCAATCCCAATGTCATCTATTTGATAAAACAAATATCCCTTAAATAAAAATAAACTTTATCCATTAGATAATACAACTAACTAAAAAAATTCTTGCTAACTTGGATTTTACATAGTCTGGTGGTAGGCAATGTACCTTTTTCTCCCTTCAGTTATGGGTTCAAACCCCATGGACTTGCTGGATGCGATGGGTTTTCACCTGACCTATGGGTTGTCCTTTTTCTAAAACTATATTAATATAACTCCTAAAATAATTATGATGGATATCCATGAAATAAGGTTAATCACTAAATATCATTTTAACTATGGTTTTCCATACATCCCTAATACATACATACTTCATCTATTTTTTTTAAAATATATCCTTCCTTGGACTACTTTTTATCTTATAGAATAGGACGTTGACTCGAGTAATTCTCATTTTCCCTACATTTAAGGGAATGAACTATAAATGGATTCTTAGGATGAGTTTTATTTTCCCCCCATCATTCTATTTTCTTTATGTCCTTCTTTCCCACACATAAATCATTTCTTCATTTCATCGAGAAACTTTCCAGGGTGTCTCTTTCCACGTTTCTTGCATGATGGAAATCAAGCCTTCTTTTCTCCAAGGTCTCCACCACTGGAGCTCACAACAAGTTCTGTCCTTCTCTTCTTTTTTGATTTAAAGAGTTCGTAAAGGTATATGTTATCAATCATATTTTTGGAAAACTGATTATGTATGAACACAATATCTTTCACTCTTATAAATATCCAATTTTTTAACTCATCGACACCACTATATCCATCATGTACGAGGTTAATGTGACTCTTTTGGGTTCTATACACTAACTAAAACCAGAAAGCATAGTGTGATTAACAATATTCATAATGAGAAAAACATATAATCATTTATAGAATATCATAAAACCTTACTTCCAATCTATAACACCATACATTTAACCTAGGTTATTCACATTCATTATATATTCACATCCTTTATAATGGTTTATAAGGATAATATAAATTATCCTATGAATATACCTAGGGAGTTTCAGACTAAGTGTGCAACAAGGCCTGTTTTCATGTACCATGTTACATCGTGTCAGGATTGAGACACCTTTTTAGAGTTTTTATACTTAGGTACATCTATGCCAGAACCACATCCACTTGTAGTATACAGAAAGGATGTATTTCTGGGAATACACACAAAATATTTACCTTACTAAAATTCAAGGATGTTCTTCTATACTTATCCTCAAACTCTATTTTAGGGTTATGTTCCCTAATCTTTGATTTATAAATCTATTTTCTTGTTTTGTTTCTAAACTTTCTATAATACCAACTATGATTCCCCGACCCTAGAAGCTTGAATTTGGTGTCTTACTTTATCAAATTGGCATAGATACAAGATTCGAATCCCAAAGGACATATCTAATTAGTAATTTTCGAAATAATATTACATACCTGAATTTGTCAATAAAATATAAAACATAAAATATTGTAAGAATTTTATTCAAGAATTTAAATAAACCCTTTAGTGTAGACCTATATATCATTCATAATATATATATAGAAATAACGGGGAAAGGTGAAGCATAAGAAAGGGTGAGATCAAATTCTCAATAAGGGTATACATACAATGAAAGCTATCAGAAACAAAAAAAAATTATTACAATAAGGTGATGAACTGAAATCTATTCCATTTAACCAATAACGAGTGAAAAATATGGTAGGAATTAATAATGATAAAATAATTCCATATAAATAATCACATGAAAATGAAACTTAACCATGGATATTCTACTAGTAAAATAATTACATGGAATATCCTTAACTAATCTCATAATGAGTTAATGCATAATGCCAACCATCATAAACATACTATCAATTCTTTGGTAAAGAAACCAAACAAAAATAGGTAAAAAAGCAACTAGTTTGCATCATGACACATACAAATGCATCAAGTGGATATAGTGGGCCCCACACATAACTTACTAAGGCCGATTCATTCCACATATGCAAAGGGTGAAACATATCCAACATAATCATTCATAATAAATCTAGAATATAAAATGCTAAAACTTCAACAATAAATCATAAATGGTATCAAAATAGAAAATCTAAAGTCAAACTGATAACAAACCCTTCAATAAAATATGGTAGAAGTTATCATAAGATATAAAATTCAATCATTCATAAGATCCAAAAATGGATTTTGACATAGATTAATATAATCTAATAAAATCATTTGAAATACCTTGAGGAAAATACCTTTTTCTTTGAAATCACTTATTTAACAACCAGAAATTTATAAAAGAAATTTTTTTATTTAAATTTTTTAAAAAAAATTAAATTAATCTTCAAAACATCAAGGAATTATGATGTTGGTAAATTCTACTCATTCCACATAAGTTAAAAATTAATATTTTTTTCGTTTTTTTCCTCGAAAAAGTCATAGAATACCTCATTTGGAAAATAACAAAAAGATTTCTTTCAAAACCATTTTATAAGAAATAGAACATGGTTAAAATACAAAAATAAATTTTATTATATTTGTTAAAATATTTTTGAAATAATTTTATAAGAAAAATGGATTTGGATGACAAATATATCCCAGTAAATACTTAAGTATAAACAATACCGAATAAAATTGATATTTCAAAATTGACCCTTACAAAGTTCATATCATTGAGGTGAGAATTATTCATTGGGGGATATTATATATAAAATAGTATATCCATAGTAATATAATTTTTAATATTATATAAATAAATATATTGTGTATTCCACACATAATATTTTCATGATATAATCAATGAAGTAAACGTGTAATCTAATGAATGAAAATTGTGTTAAGAAACCCCTTAACCCTTATAATCAGTTGAATTGTATTCCCCATAATAGTAATAATCATAAAAATAAGTATTTAATAAAATGAATTTAATGAGATTCGTGATATATCATGGGTAAGTTCATACACAACACATAAGGATTTGGTTGTGAAAAAGGTATATATCTCATAGAGGTAAAAAGTGAGATGGGAAACCCTTACCTCACACTTCCTTTCAATCATACATGTTTTAACCTCAGGTATAATTATTTTAAACATATTTTTAAATTGTAACAGAATCATAATAATATTTATGATTTCATATATGATTCATTTATGACTTTATATTACCCATTTGATAATAATATTTCATTATTACCCTTGTTTTGGGTGTTATGTGCTTCATTTTCTAATGTTTTTTTTGGTCTTATAAGTCCTATTAATTATGAATATGGTATATTTTATTCATATAAATAATGATATTAAGATCATGAATATTTTATAAACTCATCATATACATTTTTATCGACTTTATTTAATGGTTAACCTGGAGAATGAATCTAATCGTGTTGTGTAGATGGTGGGCCGAACATTTGTAGGAGTGACAGTATCGTTCCATTAATGGTAAAGTGGTAAGGAATTGGATGGTTTATTAATTATAAAAAATAAATATCATATCATATTTATTATTTATATCAATTATATTCATAATTATACCCATCCAAATAAATTTGTGATGAAAAACTAATTACATCACATCGCGGAGATGCTAAGTTGTACGTTCACATTCATGGTGATCTTTTCTTTCATAGAATGGATAAATAGATTAATATGGTTGTCTCATAATAATAATAACATTTTATAATATAGATTATACTAGAGTTATTATTTTATAATGTAAAAAATGTGTGAATAGGAAGTAGAGAAAGAAATAATTTTGAAAGAGACAGTAAAGATGACTACCTCTTCTTTAGCGAAACTCCTTTGGATCTCCTCTTAGATACACTAGGGTTGATCATTTGAGAATAAAAAAACTCTAGGACGTGTATATGGAATTTTATAGAGGAAATTGGAAGGGTTTTTTAACCAAGAAGTCTTAAAGTGAGGAGTCATTTTATAAGAGAGGGGAGGGGCACTCTTGTAAACCCTTAAAATATTAAATTAATATAAATTGATTTTATATTTCAAGTAGCTCAAAAGTTATTTATTTCTAGTATAAGATGATTATGGGTTTAAATCATACAAACCAATATTTTTTAGATAGGTTTACGATATATTTTTACAATTATTATTTTGCTTTAACCTTAAATTAATTCATTTAACTCTTACCGTGACAAAATGTGTTTTTATTACTTAATGGTTAGTATTGTTTCTATAAAAAAGAAAAAGAAACCAAAATGGATAATTTATGAAATATTTAACTCTATCATAGTTATTTGGCTGAAAGTTTTATTTTTATGAATTTTATATCATTTTATAAAATATTTTTTATTTTAAAGTATCATTTATGAAAATTTTGAAACTATTAATTATTTGCCTTTTGGAAAATATTATAACAATATGATAACTTCAAATAAAAACTTCTAACATATCACTAAAACATATAAGTTATCTATTAAATTTTTTATGTTATTAATTATTATAAATTATATTTTGTTAATAGTTTAAATGTCATTTATTTGATATTTCCACTAATTAAACAGTTACTGCATCCTTATTATTGAATATTTTAATTAAGTTATTTTATCTCTAAAAATTATAATAAATTATAATTATGAAGATAAATTTATTATTTTAAAAATTACTATTTATAATCGAATTTATATTATGTATAAACTTATATTAAAAATGATGTAGTGATTAAAATTTGAGTACGACAGCATTAACTCTTCTTTAAATAAAATATAATAAATGTCATCATATAACAAAAGTGGATTAAAAAGGATCATAATTTTGGCCTAATATTTATTTTGTTTTAAAACAACTTATCCAATGAAAATAAGACAATTGTTAGGGCAATTTTATAATATTATATAATTATTTCTACCTTTAATTACCCGATTTACCCTTAACTGTGGTAAATAAAATACTAATGTCACTATTCACCAAAAATTAATTTGATCATATTAAAATAAATAACTCATAATAATTAAATCCATGACTTTCCAGTTTTATAAATTTAATTCATATAAGTGAATAAATTAAGTTTATCACTAAACCCCCAGAGGTGGCGAGATGACGGGTAAAAGAGTCATTCAAAAGTTCATTAAGTTTTTATATCTAATTTTATATAAAAATGATTCAAATGACCTACATTAGATTAATATATTTATTATTAATCTATTTTTACTTTAAAATCAATTTAAAATATAATCATTATTTAAATGAAAAATCAATTTTTAACTGTAATGCAATATTTTTCTCAATTCATCAAAAAATGAAACTTCTCAGAAAAATAACAAAAAATCACCCTAAATTAATTTAGATATTATAAATTAAAAAATTAATTTCATTTCGAAATATAAAATTTATAAATTTTACAAAATTTATTGTTAAAATGTGTATGCCATTAAAAGGCGGTAAAATTACCTTTTTGGATGATATAGTTTTTTTTGCGTAAAATTGGATTTGTTCTTGTATAATTTTCTATAAAACACATAAGAAAAATGTTAAAATTATATGGAATATAAATTAATTTCATAATGTGGTTAATAATATTTATAACTTTTATTTAAATGACTAGGTTTGTAGATCGTGAGGTTCTTGAACTCAGTGTTGTGTGAAACATAAGCTATTGAATTTATTTAAAAGGAAAACATACTGGGAAATCTTTGGGTGTTACAATTTTTATTGGTCTTTGGAGATGATGCTTCAATTTAGGGCGTGTTAGTGATTTTTTTCAATGTTTTTTTAAGTCTTATATGTGAAAAAATAACTTTGTAATGTTTTGATGTAATTAGAGTTCAAGTGGTATCACTAGTTTAGACCGAAAAGCAGCATAAATTGATTATTTAAGTTGTATGTCTCACACACATGTGATTAATAGTTATACAGTAATATTTTAGTATGAATTTAATTAAGATCACAGGAAGATATATGTTAAAATAATTTTATTTTTTAATTTTTAAGTGATTATATGAAAATTATTAACTAATATGGATGGTATTTATGTCATTAAAAAAACTATTGTTTCTAACACTGAGTTATAACTCAATTGAATTAGAGGAATTTTTGATGGCTCATTTATACAGGATAAAAAACTTGGTGGAATTATTTTGATAAGAATACAATTTTTTGTGAGAGTTTTTTTGAAATTAAATAAATGGTGGTTAAGAGAAGTCAATATTTTTGTTGATATTTCTATAAGTAATATAAAGTTGTATCAATGGTTTTTATAATATTTTTACATGTGGTATGATAGTAGATTTGAATTTGACTATGAATTGAGAGAATTATCTCTTATTTTATAATTCTTGAAGGTATAAAAAGATTTTGATTTATCTTCAAAATATAGTGCAATAATTTTATTGATCAAGCGGGGGTAATAGATGGAGTTATGAAAAAATAGGGGATAAGACATGAAGTCAAGATTATGAGAAACCCAAAGAGTAAAAGCACATGAAAAAAATACAAATATGGAAGTCTCTTTGAATTTTAAAGAAAAAGGAGGTGTGTTGGAGAAGCCCAAAGGGGGACCGACGACGAAAATAAATTTGTGGAAAGAAAATAATATTGATATTAATGTCAAAAGGGGGAGAAATAATATATAAAATCTATAAGTTTGAATGATTTTGGATTGAATGTGAAAATGGAATATTTTATATCTCTACCTATTGTGGTTTTTGGATTTTAAGATGTATTTTAAATAAAATACAAAGGGATAAAATGTTAAAAACAGTAGGTTTTATGTTGGATTTTTTGAAAAAATTAAGGTTTTTATATTTTTTTATTATCATTTTCTATATTTTCAAATTGAAATATTATATATTTAAATTTAAATCTCATTGGAATTCAATATGGAGTTATAGATAAGAAATATATTGAAGGAAACCTTTACCACAACATCTAAAAAACCACTGTGAATTTATTCAAGGTGTTTGGAATCTAGAAATGGTTATATTTATGTATAAGGGAGAAATTTTTATATAATTTCAAATTGAAATTCCACCTGCCTTGAATGGTAAGGAAAACACGTCATATTACTGACCATGGTGTCTTTGTTTTGGAATATCTAGTATGTTTATAATTTTACTAAATTTAGATATAGTAATGGACCACACTATAGTGAATGATATTTCAATTGAGAAATATACCTATAAAAAATTATGAGGATGAACACATTATAGAAGATTGTGTTTCAGTGGATTTAAAGGAGCTTTGATGAGTTGACATGAAAGTATGAAAATGGAATTCAATTCATTTCACCTTTCGTGTTGAAGACATTAGTATTAAAAGCTATGTAAAACATAGATTATAGTGAATCCATGTTGAATTATAGAGAGTTTTTGGATTATGAAATTCCTATGAAAAATTTTGAATCCCAAAATATGAATAGTACAAGACATAATAAATTAACTAGAATATCTTAAGGATAATCAAAATGGCCAACATGAAAACACCATGTAGTGGAACTCAACATTTTTAAAAGGTGAAGCTATTTGAAATGTGGACACCCATTGTTGGAATAGTGGTCAACATGGTTAAACCATATATAAAAATTAAAAAAATTAAGTAAGAGAGACTTTGTTCCATGGTGTTGGTTGTAGTGGATACGGGCATTATCAACCTGGATATAAATTGGATAAGGTTTCATGTTTCTAGAAGTATTAAAGAGTATTTTGAATGGATCATAATAGCACCATGTTGTAGTTCCATGATTGAGGGTGTTTGTAGGGATTCTTTTACACAAATACATATGAAATTAATTCAATATAGCTAAAAATAATTTTATTAGGTATTTTGAAGAGAATTTTTTTCATGAAACCCTGGATATTCCATGGAGATTGGAGAAAAAGGTAATGTTGTTTCAAAATTTTGGAAGTTATTTCTAGAACATTGATTTTAGTGCTTATTCAAATTCTTGGAAGTTGTGGATGAAAATATAACTATCTCAATGAATTTAAAGGGTAATGATTTGGTGAAATAAATTAAAATAATGTATTTAAAGATAAATTAGTTTTAATTTTATTTGTGATTCAAATTTTGAATTCAAAATTCAAAATTCTTTGGTGATATTAATAATTGGTTGTACAAAATGAGAAAAGTTATTTAGAGAATATAGAGGGGATACTTAAATATCCAATTTTTAGAAAATTATGAATTGCATATGAGGGTATATAATGAAATGATAAAAGAGGTTCGAACTCCCAGAACATTCTTCCAAAGAATACAATTTCATCAAGAGAAACAAATTGAAGAAAAGGAATTCATTCCTGGTTATGAAACTAGAAAGGTATTAAAAATGTATTATGGAATAAAGTATTTGTTTCAATGAAATATGATGGAAAATAGATATAGTTGTACATGGTGTTATAAATAATAGTCTCGTGAAGGATATAAATAGGAATTCAAAGGAACATTTACATTTGGTGCATCTAAAAATACAAAGTAATATTGTTATCGACCTGTAATCTAAATTGTATTACTTCATAATAACAATGAGTGAAATATAGTAAGTTCTAGGGAATGACCCCTATGAATTAGTGAGTCATTCCTAAACTATTTTAAGGCGATTTACCCCCAGGAATGAGTGACCTAGCCTAAACCCATTAGTGTTTCTGGTGAATAGGAATATTTCTATGAATTCTCCTTAGATTAGTGCATAGTGGTAAACTAAGTAAAAAATATATATTTATTGTGTTTTTTATTATTTATATTCTTTAAAACATAGTCTGATAAAGTGGGTAAAGTAACCTTAAAGAATATATGATAAATGGTTGTTCAAATGAAGTAGTTATCAGAGAAACTTAAAAAGAAGTGAAAAAATGTGAGACCCTTCTATGTAAGAGGTCCGAATCTATAGGGGCTTGACAGTTTTGGGAATGAGTTTGATAAGATTTGAAAATATTTCATACATTGATTCATCCCCCACCTTGGGTAATATCTCACTTAATCCCTTTGAGGGACCTATCATATTTAGTATACTAGGGGTGAATGTTTCATATTGTGTCCCAATACTTGAGTTAAAAAATATACCCAACATGATAAACTTCATAATTTGATACATTTCTTATGAAATACTTCATGATAAGTTAATAAAGGGGAGCTTAGGTATGTTATTTACTATATCATTGGTTGAGTCTTAACCAAGATAGTATTTTTCATCTCATATGATGAGTATGACACTTAAGCCCTTGATTGATACTTTGGAAGTGTATGGTCATAACTAGATAAGGTGCATGTGAGGTGATTATCTATATATATGAGGCACATATGATGTGTTCATCCACTTATATGAATTAAATGTGATTTATTCATCATCTTGGTTGTTCTATACTCAGTTAATCAAGAACATATGAGTAGGCTATATGAGATTTGCATACTCTATTTCCTATAGTAACTCGATTTCTTGAAGAAAAGGATTAAATGAAAATCCGTGCTTGTATATGATACAAATAGTAGACACTGGTAGATAGAAACATGTGATCAATGAAGATATCTTCACATCCCCTTGCATCTTGAGTATAATTGATGCTTTTCTAGATGCCACTCTTTTCTTACATTTATGAATTCAGGAATTCATAATTATTTTCAACATTATAAAGGCCCACGTGAATATATTTTTTGGTTGAATGAATGGATATTGAGTTTTATAAAACTTATAGAGTTTCTCTAAAATATTTAAAATTTTATCCAAAAAGAATTTTGGATGGATATTAACAACGTATTTCATATTATGCAATATATGGGGAAATTAATGATAGCTTTTAAAAATGGTTTTGGAAGATATATAAAATATTTTTGGAAATAGTTTCATAATTTATTATATACTATATAATATAAATTGAAATTTCCCAAAGTTTATGTAGATTTAGTGTATGTGGGATATTAAAAGTGATATTTTATAAAGCAATTATGCATATGATATATATTTTCGCTATATCATATGATATGATATAGGTTTCTCATAGGGTAGGCCATTAATTTTTTAAAGGGATTATAATAATCCATTACGTACATCTTTATTTATGATATATATATACATATCGTAAAGTTAGTTCCATGGCCATTCATAGTGAAAAAATTGGACAAATCATAATGATTTCATATTTGTTAATCATAATATATTAATCACATTTCATTTCTAATTGATTATGGTATTCAAATGTTAATTTTTAATCTCTCCACCTTGTTGGATATCATTAATTAATTTTTTTTATAATATGAAATGTGTGGGAGAGTTGATATAGTCAACGTTTTATATGGGTTGTAATTATTTCCATTTACTCATTAATTTTATAATGTTTGAATAATTGAATGGATTATTAGAGAGTTTCCTTTAGATCTATATAAGGATACTACTTCTATTTAGTTGGTGTGTGAGAACCTTTAGAAATCACCTATTTATTTTATCCCTCCATGTGAGCTCTCTTTCTCTATATCCATTTCCACCAATAGGTAATAGTATACCATGGTATTTTTTGATAATCCCGCCAATGTATTGGGTGATTAGAATTAGTCCATGGATACACCATGGAGGGAGAAACCTGTTAATTTATCCTTATAGATTTTTAACAAACACTATGAATAAAGATAATTGTTGCAACCAATGTCACTGTAAGGTGCACATTGATCTTAATTTTTATATACATGGTTTTGGTTTTCATCTCTTGGTTCTCTTAGTTTTTGCGGATTCTAATGTATTCAATTCCATTAAACAAGTGTTGTTTTAACCTTAGAAAACTATCATATAAATCTATATGATTTTTCACACCAGATCCCATCCTATTTGACTGCCTAGTGGTGCAATCATTGCAATTTACATTGTATTTATTATAAAATTGATTCCTTATGGTTCCAACCATTGAATAAAACTAAAAAAACATATCGAGTGTAAAATAATAAAAACCAAAGTAAACAATTCATACTATAATGTAAATTAATCCTAATATAACTTAACCCATTACACCTTCATTTCAACTTATGATTCTTTATGTTCAACCAAGGTTTCTTTAGGTTTTATCTTCTTATTATCCATAACCTAATCCCCATAATTAACTAAACCTAACTATGATACCAAATGGGTTGACCCAAACAATACATACATATATATTACATCATTATACTTTATTATCCTATATAATTCAAAAAAAAATCACTCCCTCATAAACCAAAGGTTTAGTGTCTTTAAATATAATCTACGTAAACCTCTTATTTTAAAAAACAGTTAACATTTCTTCAAATATTTCATCACACTTAGTTCCCTTATAGACATATCATATATAATATTCTTCTTCATTAACTAGATAATGGAAACATGAGAAAATGGTGATCTAAAATACTGAATAATGGGTAAAACATATGAGATATCCATCAATTCAACATGGGTGATCAGGAAGAGGATCATAAAAGAGTATGCATAAAAATAATATAGGAATGAAAATGTAATGAAAAAATACTTCCCAAAAGAGTTCATAATATGAAAAATAACATAAATTTAACATACACCATAGGAATTTAGAATATACATAAGCATATAAATTCATAACTTTCGGTAAGGATCCTTTCTAAGGTCAACATATCATAGTAGAAAAGACTATCCCAAAACATAGTGGACTAGAATAACCGCCCATATCCCATAACATAACATCTCATAAGATATAAAATTTTCCCAATGCATTATATTGGTATAAAAGTTTGTTACCACCCATTACATAATAAGAAACCATGAATATGTGTGACTTTTGATCTTCAAAACATTTATAAATTCATCATAACAAAATTAAATAATTAGAATGAAATGGATTTGATAAAAAATTATAAAAATTATAAAAAATAAACCATCTAGATAAATAATTTGAATGATTCCATTAAAAAATATCCCTAGTGAAAAATAAGAAAAATTAAATGATATTAATATAGATGAAACGAATTTTAGGAAAAGAATAACAAATTATCAAAAAATTAAAATTAATATCACTTGTATTTAGATAAATTTTGTTAATAAATAATTTATATATAAATGTCTTCAAAAAGAATGATAAGGTAAAAAAATAAATTTTATGAATCATGAAATCATATAGAGGGATCATTGTAAATAAAACTGGAGAAAATGGTAGAAGAAAGTGTTAGAGAAAAAATGTAAATAAAGAGGGATAAAAATATTCCATTCACACCATTTCAAGTAAGTAAAAGTCAATGGAAATAGACCTTAAGAAATCATTGAATTATAGATAAGATTATGGAATATATATATTTAATACTATAAATAACATGGATAAGGAAGAAAAATATTCTTACCCAATTGAGATAAATACAATTTCCCATTCAAATGTTTTGATTAGTGAAGTATGAATTAATAAGAATGGACCGGTAAAAATATTTTTAAATCCCCAACATAATCATAGGAGAAGAAAAAGGTGGATCAAAATGAAAATTATATATAAATTATCTCAATGGATTTTTAGATATCGATAATCTCACCACTATACGAAATGACATATTTAGAATTAGTTTATGGATCTTCAGTTGTAGATCTAAAGATTGAAAAATTATCTCATGAAATTTTAAATAAATCATTTTATATTTATATTATGGGTGAATTTAGTTGTGGTTATTTTAATTTCAAGATTATTTTTAAGATTTTTCTGAAACCTCTATCTGGTGATGCTTCCCCTTCATAAGTGAGGGATTATAAAACCACCCAAAAAAATTCAGATTCAACATCAGATTGTATTTTTGTCATATATTTAAGGGTTTTTTAATTTATTAGTGGTTATTAAAATGTAATCAATTATCTTAGTATAGGTTTTGGAAACCACCACTAAAAGGTTATATGTTTTGGGTTTAACTATGATTGGTGGTTGTTTAAATGTCCTCTAAACGTATAGAGTTGTTTTTTACCATCATAAAGTATTTCAAGATATTTCTAACCACATATAATTATGATTCTCTAGTAAAAGATGCATCACAGATCCATACCTTTATCTCCAATTCCACACAATATAAAAAAACAAACAACCAATACCTGCATAATATATTCATCCCATATAATATTATAATAATTTATTTTAATCATCAACATATAATAAACCAACATGTATATCATTTTACAATATATTTTATGTTAAAAATATACATATTCAACATTTTCATTAAATTTTTATGTCATAAAATGTATAAAAACATATCATATTTTTTACAACCATGAATCCCCTTCACTCCACCCAAATAGAGATTATTGTTCATTAGATTCTTATATGATTCTTATATCTAGTGCATGTGTTTAAAATACTTAATTTTATGTTAATAAAGAGAATATTAAAAAAGGTGAATGTGGTTCACTTAATAAAGAAATAGTGACACACAATAATATAACTAACTATAAATCATCAAACCAAAAAACGTAACTAAGATAAGGAATAAAGCTCTCCAAGCTATGTTTGGAAAACTCATTTGAAAACGGAATAAACCTTTAGGATATTTTAAACAACACTTAATGAAAAATCATTTAAAACACTTGTTACATATCACTAATCCAACCAATGTAACTAATATTTTGTCTACTTTATATTATTATTTTTATCTTTTTACCATAAAAATTAATAAAATATTAAAATATATAAGTAGTTGATTTTATGACATTAATTCACATACCAATAATAGTAACACACCCAAATCCTATTGATAGTAACTAAGACATGGTCAAAACATTATAGGGATACAACATAGATGACCCACTTCCAAATGAAAACATACTGGCATAACTCAAAACAGTAGTAAAATTATTATGCAAAGTATGTGGTGAAGTTTAGCATGTGTAGTATCTTTATAATGGTAATATTGTACTATTAGAGTTCTCTATATAGTAATAGTAGAATTACCATCTTGTACTATAAATAAGATTACATCTCTAAACCACTTTGAGACTTCCATTCTTATAAAAAAATATCAATAAAATAATTAATTCAATTAAACAATCATTTAAAATAAAAATTCATTACATTTATAATTGTTCTATTAATTTGAAAAAAATATACCTCGCATATGTTATAAGAAATTAAACCTAAAATTCATTTTCCATTTTCATAAAAATAGTATAAAATAGTTATAGGTAATTATATTTATATTTATGAAATTGATTCTTAAAAAATACTTAGTATAGAATAATTTCTTTTCCTTATTGGTTGGTCATATTGTTTTTAGATTCCACCATTAAGATTACTTTTTCGTCATCTTCTTCACCATCCCTTTCAAGAACAACATTTTCAGTATCACCAGTGAGAGACAATTCATCCTATTATTGTTGATAAGGATCATTTTCAAAAATTATTTCACCTTCATCAACCATATCAAACATGGACCTTGATTTCATGTAGAAACAAAAAATTCACTCATCCCTAATCACATCATTGATATAATATGATTTTTTTAATACGATAATATATCTAGATCATATTCATCACAATCACCAGTATCGATCAATCTAGAGAGGATTATAGAAGTAAATTGTAATGAATTCTTCCTTAAACACCCAGTAATGCTAACCTAAATGCATTTGAATAACAAATAATAAAATTTACCATGATAATTTAACATGAAAATATCAACAAAATTTCCATACTAGCCATTATCTACAACTATAAATACATCATTACTATGTATTTTCAAACCTTCTTTGGAATCAATAGTATGAAACTTCATACCACCAATATTTTAAGCTTTGAATCTATTATAATGATCACAAGGACCTCAAGAAAAATACCTTGTTCTCCCATGCATTCATGATAGCGTTTATTTGATCATGGAACTAATTTATGATGGTATGTGGTCATTGTGATGCAAGAAGGATACTTTGAATTGTGCATTGAGGTTGATATGGTGGGAGTTCAAATCATCCCATAAAGGTTCATATTTCTTAGTCTATGATACTCTCATAGATTTAATATGTATTCTTTAAGTCCTTCATAGTAAAAATAATGGTTACTATTATCATAAAGGTGATTGATCATTTCCATTCATCGATGTTAATGTCTATACATATCATATGTTCTATATATTTTTATTTACTATTATTTACACTATTGATGAACCCATTTTGTGTTTGAGTTGTATTTGTTGTCAATGAATGCAGAAACATGAATGATCTGAATATCATACGAATAAAGATATCTTGGAAGGAAATTATAGATTCCAATCCTATTGGGAAGATTCATGATGTTTCCATGAAATGGAGCTTGTAAGTATTAATTTTTTCTACCATATGGAAAATAATTTTTTTTGGAAGATCAATTATTATATATATGGAAAAGGGTGAAGATATTGCTTAAATTTCATATAAAAAATCTTTTGGAGTATATGAGGTAATAATATAAAGTAGACTCTATAGATGAGAGTTTATTTAATATAAAATCCCTGGTAAAAGATCATTTGGAATCTAAATGGTCACTTTTTGGTATTTCACATGCATATTTGGTTCAAGTAGGAATAAAGGTTATAATCAATTAATGAAAAAGGAGATACTAATGCAACTAATGGTCTGGCTAAATAGCTTGTGGGAAGTATCCTTTAAGTGTAACTATTTATTTTTCTAATATTCATGGACATATAACATGTAATGGAACTGAAGAAGCACTATTTATAATATATTGTAAATATTTTTTTGTGTACTTATTGTGAATAGTTTCAAGAGTTATTAGTAATATCATTGAAAGCTAGTCTGATTTTAATATAGATTGGATGAAAAATTTGAGTATCTATCCAAGGGATTATATGTTTGAAGAACACTATAAATATATTTTGGATGATGTTATAAAGTGACTAGGAAGTTCCAATGTCGCTTTCAAGAATCTTGAAGTGGATTTAAAGAAATTTATGAATTGTTGTACTGATACCCAAGAAATGAAAAAGTCATTTATCTTATAGTGACCCATGTAATTAAATTAATTTTCAATTTAATAGAATTAAAATTGTGTAAGTAAATTCATTTATGTGATGAAAAATATGATTTTTCCATAAGTGAAAGAGTAATTTATATTACACATTGGAGGTTTGAGGACCCCATAACATAATTTATCTTAAGAAAAGAACGTTTTAATACTTAATATAATGTTTTCACATGAATTTTATGATTCCAAAATTCATATATTCTAAAGAATGAGTTTTGAATCAGACAATGATTGTGAGATGATTTTCATGGATCAAACAAAAAGGTAAAATACATGACCATGATTTAGTTATGATGAATTTTGAAAACACCAATGGAGAATCAATTATTTCTATGATGAGTTCCATTCATCAAAATGAAATTCCATGTCTCTATTCCTTTAAGTAAATATCAAGAGAACAAAATTGTGTGGTTTTTGTGGAAATTTTGAATAGATAATATGTGCATTCTATTTTAAATTCCACAAGAAGGAAACAATATGATTATTTAGTCAAACTTTACAAGAATAATTTGAATAATTCTTTGACTCAGATATCCTGAGAGTTAAAAGATAATATGTGAGGGATTTTAAAGAGGATAAAGATTTGATGTTTCAATAACTATTCTGTATATATATATAATATTGAAGAAGGTTTTATTTGAATAGGTTTGCAACTAATAAAAACATTGAATATATTCTATAAATAAAAATTATGGAAATAATAGTTCACAAAAAAACTTACTAATGAATATTCTTCAAGTTAAAATAATAAGGGAGATTTGATCTTCCTCTATGTGTGATGTAATTTCTATGAGTTGATGAAATAAGGAGTTTCAGTGATGCAATAAATATTTAACACACAAGAAGAAGAAAAAAGAATATTGAGAGATCATTACTATAACATTTATTCATTATAGAAGTCTGAATAAAAGATAGTTGAGATGTGTTGTTGCTGATTTCATTCTATGTTGATGTTCTGAGAGATCCATACTAGAATATCTTATTGTAATAGTTTAAAGAACATCATGGTTTCCCATATAATAGCTGAAATAAAGGAATAATATCATACATATAGTCTAGGAGGGACTTGATACATCACATGTTTTCTTGCTTCTAAGGAAATACAATATCATTCTATTATATGAAGGGAAAACAATCCCTCTCTTAGGTTATACTTAGTTGGTTCTAGGAATACAATTTCAAGTTCATTCCCTTTTATAGGACTATTTTTACAATAATAAAGAATTCATGCATGTGATATAATAACCATTATGCCCCTGGGACATAGTCATCCAAAATGAGGAAAACGTCATTTTCAAATTCTGGTATTATCCTTTGTTTTATTTTTTTTCTATATCTACATGATGACCAAAAGATAAATAGTCCCACTCGTTGAATAAGTGAAGTGGTAATTAAGAGATAAAAGTAAATATTATATTAACAGTCACTACATACTGAATCACCCCCACCCCTCAATGTGGGATTATACCAAGGTAATCCTAATAATTTTTACTAGAGCATAAGTGAGACCTCTAATGGATTCTCATGTTTTAAGTTTTCTTCTCATTTAAAAGGCTTTATGAAGTTTTGACTTAAAGAAATATATGATTTCCCCATAAAATAAATCATGTAAGATATGCCTATAGAGACATTGATGAAAATGGAGAAAAGGGATTTAAAGAAGTTAAGAAAAGACTTATAAAAGAAAGAGAACACCCCACTATTTAAATGTTATCAAAGTGATAGTATTTCTGTTACAACTATTAATAAGTTATCTCTTGAATATTATAGTGAAAAGATTAAAAACCCTATTATCCAAATAGGAGGATAAATAAATTTTTCCATGTATTAATCTCAGAAAAATTATGTATGGAAGATGATTATCTCATAGTGAAATAAACATCCAAGGAAATGGAAAATAGTATTTCCCCATGTAGGTAATCATAACTACATGAATAAAAAGAAAACAAAATATCTTGTCAAAATTTTCTTTCTAAAGAAAATTGAATTTTTTGGGGGGTGATTACAGTAATGAGGATTCATTAGATGAATCAATTGGAGTTATAAAAGACATCCCATATAAATTAACAAAAGAAATTTTCTTGTATGTCTATGGAATTATTAGAATTATAAAACAGGAGATCACCCACTATGAATATGATAATGAAATAAGGAAGAAGGGTTTTTAATAAAGGATACATTTTTTTTAATCTCTAAAAACAAGTTATATTCAAAAGTGAAATGAATGGGAAACTTGAGGAAAGATTCTATAAATTTAAATATAATTTTCTCAAGACAATTCAATAAAGGAAAGATGTTGAAAATGGATTGAAGAAAATATATATTCATTTAAAGAAGTAACCATTGTTAAAGATTATAAATTTGATATTAAATATAGCATGATAAAATATATTGATAGAATATAAAAAAATAGAAAGTTTCATGATGAGTTTGATGAAAAAAAGAGGAGATAATTTGAAGAAAAATTTAAATCATTAGATGATGATAGATGTAATACTTAATATGATATTCATCGATCATGAGATTAAATTGAAGAATCTAGAAATAGTACATGATGGATATTCCAAACATGTTTAAATAAGAGATAATTACACAAAAACCATTATGGAGTATTCTTATGATAAAATAACTCTATCTGATGGAAATAATGTTTTGAGACTATATAATGGTTAGTCTAAAGCATCCACAAAATGAAAGGTACTATCCACTTCTAAAAATAATATATGTGATAAAACTATTTTTTAAATGTGTTTAGATATTAATTAACAAAATTTACAATGAGAGATGAATAAAAGTGATAGAAATCCCATCATCATTCCATGTATGGATTGAATAAAATTTTTGATAGTTAATTCCCTGAATGAAACCAAACTAACTACTACAAAATCTAATAAAAATCAAGATACTATTTATGAAAAAATATAACATTATGAAATTCAAAAAAATAAACCAACTTTTATTATTATTATTTTTACTATAAAAGATTCATGCATATGGTTATATTTTATCAGTATAATATTTTATCCTATTAAACATAGGATATCCCATAGTGATGAGGAGAAAACATAAAAATTTACGCCATCCATAGAATATGGAGAAAAATATGTATACAAGAAAAAAAATTAGAATACTGTCATGACCCGTCCTCGGGGCCCGTGCCGTGACTACCCCAAGCCCGCCTTCCATAGGCCAGCGGCTGGCGACTAGCACCAAGGCATAAATCCCAACAAAAAGGGAAGGCATTGCCTTTGAAAAGTAAACAAACACCATAGAGTAAGCAAGCGGAAAAGTAAACACTAAGTAAAACTGTAACAAGCTGTGCTGAAAGTAAAAGGGGCCGGAAATACAAGCCCAACTGTAAAGTACAACTGAAGGGGGAAAACAGCAACTGTAAAGAAAAGCCGCAGCATCGAGCCGTCCTTTGAAGGTCCCACCTGAAGGGTGGGTACAGATAGCCTCCACTGCTCCTCGGTTCCACCTGACCGCTCCGAGTACGTCCCGCCCAGTGGTCCACCTTTAGGTACCGTCCTGCTCCGCATGCCTCCACCGTGATCAGCGCTGTCCGTCGTCTGCAACCAACACTACGAAGTGCGGGCATAGCCCATGCAGGGGTGAGTATAAGCTACTCAGTAGGGACCCTGAGACCCCCGAAGGTCTCCCGAAATCCACAAAGGATAATCCAAAAAGGAAAGATACAATCACGAAGTAACATCTGACATGGATTAGGTGTATGCCCATACATATACCTAAGTCATCAATTCCCGTTCGGATCCAACGTCCGAGCGCAAGCACAACCCAGTCCACACAGGAAAGAAAAACGTATACCCACACAGGATAGCACAACACAATCCACAAAGGAGAGTAAACAGTAAATCCACACAAGATAGCTCAACACAATCCACAAAGGAGAGTAAACAGTAAATCCACACAGGATAGCTCAACACAATCCACAAAGGAGAGTAATAGTAAATCCACACAGGATAGCTCAACACAATCCACAAAGGAGAGTAACAGAAGATTCATCTCACACAGGTATACTTCTTCGGATGACGATAAAGATGATCACTAATCCATCTAAGTCGTCGGACCCACGAAGGATCGATAGGTAACTATCCCCCGCAAGACCCACACAGGATCGGGCCCACACAGGACCTGTAGGCGCTGGCTCACACAGAACCGCTGAGCGCTGACCCACACAGGATCAGACTGACACAGGATCGGGCCCACACAGGACCTGTAGCACTGATCCACGTAGGATCGCCGAGTGTTGTAGTCGTCGCAGTCCACTGAGGATCTCTACACAGTCGTCGGCGCAGTCCATTGAGGATCTCTGCACAGTCGTCGTCGCAGTCCACTGAGGATCTCTGCACGGTCGTCGCTGTCGAAGTAGCAGTCGCAGCCAGCACTAGGGTTCCCGCACACAGCAAGCTCGTTCGGGAGGGTCCGCTCCACGAGCCGAGAGGCCGATACATCAACTGTCTCAAAGTCCGAAGTTGATGTATCCAAAAGTTCCGTATTGCCAACAGGAACTCAACGTCGCAGACGGCGCGTCAATCGGACGCCCGGTCTGAGAGTTATTGGCTTTTTTGTCCCAGGGGCCGGGTTGGTTTTTAAGGCAAAACCAACCCGACCGTACTCCACCTGCGTCCAAACCTCAGGCGGAGTGAGCCAAAAGATCCGTCTCACTTAGAGGAATTCAACGAAGCTGATGGCACGTCAATCGGATGTCTGTAGCTCAAGATATGAGCGTTTCCGCTCTGAGGGCCCGGTTGGTTTTGTGTACGAACCAACCCGGCCGAACTCAAAGTATTCCAAAACCTTGAGTGCGATATACCGAAACGACCGTCTCGATCCAAGGATCGATTTTCCGCTGATGGCGAGTCGTTTGGAGGCCCGTAGCTTAAGATACAAGCATTTGACTAAAAACGGTCCGAAGACGGGGGGTCCGGGCCCGGGCCGACCCGGCCCGACCCCCCCCCCCCCTGGGTCGGCCGAACCGGGTCAGACCGGCCTGGCTCGGCCAGCCCGGCTCGGCTCGGCCGAGCGATGCGGGGGGGAGCCGCCACCCCCCGCGTGACACCCCCGCGGCACTAGCGGGGTGTCGCCCTGGACAAGGCCGAGCGACGCGGGGGGGGGGGGGGGGGGGGCGCCGCCCCCGCGTGACAACCCCGCGGAACTCGCGGGGTGTTGCTCGGACAACCGGACGCGGCTTCAGCTGCGTCTCGCGCGCGCCGGACCCACGCGGCCGCGGGTCCGCGAGCTCCGCCGCCGCGGCTTCTGCCGCGGCGGCCTTGTCCGGCGGTGCGCCAGGACGCCGGCGCCCGTGCCGCCGGTGGCTTCTGCGGGCCACCGGAGTCGCTCCGGTGGTCCTATTCTGTGCCCGTCTACGCCACTGCTCCTTATGGGACTCGCTCTTCACTGCAGAACCATCACACTTACGTAGTGGCACGTTCCGTCATCGCCCATCAAATCCGCACAATAACGAAGAACGACGGAGGGTTGTCGGGTCGTGTTTGTTTGGCCCGCACCCTCCGTGTTAGTGATAAACAACGGAAGGAACAATATTCAACATATGAATTCAACAATTTTAATGGAATAAAATTGTTCTCATTTTTCCCATTCTTTACTTAAAAAAAAGAACGATCACGGGAAAAAGGAATAAGTTCACAACAACCCCTACCTCGTTGGTCGTCGTCGAACGCACATCCTTCGCGGAATTGCTCGTCGCGGAAGGATGGGATCATCGTGTCGTCGTAGAAGGGTGTCGCGTTGTCGCGGAAACTGGCACTGAGTCGGAGAACTCAAGCAATTGATCGAAGATCGGGGCGGGGAAGGACGTCTCGGATGAAGCGTCGTCAAATTCCGAGGGTGACGGCGTTCTTCGCGTTCTTCGCATTCTTCGCGTTCTTCGCGTTCTTCGCGAAGGAGGATGAAGGCTCAATAACTCTGACAAAACCTCTCAACCAGTAATCCTCCAAAAAGACATGTTGATCTTATTTTATTATTACGCCAACAAATGAAAAAGGGTATGTAACGACCCATCAATTCGTTGAATTAATTCAACGAAAGAAACCGCCCATTTAATTCACGAAATAAACCGCCCAATTAAATGGTGCGTTAAGAATTTAAGAAAACGCGTCAGTTGACTTTCATAATGACGGGTTTTCGTGGGTGCCTTACTTAGCGGAAAGAAATGGCGGGGCTCGTGCGGGCCCCACCTCACAAATATCCTACCAAGGGGGTAGGATATTTCTAGATAGTCCCCTATCCGTTTCAACTCAGTTTAAGCCGCTTTTAAGTGGCTTCAAGTGGCTTCCAAGTGGCTTAAGTGAAATAAAATAAAGTTGTCGCAAAATTATTTTATTTCTTAACTTTAATCCTGAAAATTAAAAACCACACCCGAGCAAACGCAACTCTGGAAGAGGCGTTTCTAAGCGAATATCAGCGCTGTGATTTCATCGGTGCCCTCAGAATTCAATTCCGGGCACCGGTTCAAAAGTTAGAAAAACCCGCTCATCCGTTCACTGAACACACCCTAGCCAAACTTTGGAAATTTATTCCGGGCACACCGGGCCTCGGAATCAGGTGCCGTCAGAAACTACGTTCTTGTAAATTTCCAAAGAAAATTAAGAAAAAAAATTTCCTTGAAATTTACGGGTCTTTAAATTACTCACACCTCAGGGCTTTACGTCCCCGTAAAGATACATCAAAAACTAGGGAAACAAATGTGGGTACTGAGCACGCATCTGAGCCTCCCGCTCCCATGTGCTCTCCTGGAGGTTCCTGTGCTACCATCTGATGCGTACAAGAGGAATCGATCACCCACGTAGGACCCGCTCCTTTCAATCCTCTATCTCCACTGGGACCTCTGCAAAAGTCGCCCCATCATCCACGTCTAGCTCCCCATAGTCAATGATGTGCGTCGGGTAGTGTAAATATCTCCTTAGCTGAGATATGTGGAAGACGTCGTGCACCCGGTGAAACTGAGGTCGTAGTGCCAGGTGATAACCCACCTCGCCAACCCTGCTGAGGACCTGGAAAGGCCTGATAAAGCGCGAAGACAACTTTCTACCTCGGCCAAATCTCCGCAAACCACATCGAGGTGAGACACGCAAGAAGACGTGGTCGCCATCCTCGAACTCTAATGGCCTCCGCCTCCTGTCAGCATATGACTTCTGCCGACTCTGTGCTGTCCTCATCTGCTCCGGGATGACCTGGACCTTCTCCGTCGTGGCCCAGACCATCTCTGGTCCCACGAGTGCTGACTCCCCAGGGTCTGTCCAGCACAAAGGAGATCTGCAAGGCCTGTCGTACAACGCCTCATATGGTGCCATCCCGATGGTGGAGTGGTAGCTGTTGTTGTACGCAAACTCCACCAAGGGTAGGTGGTCCTCCCAGCTACGACCAAAGTCGAGGACACATGCGTGGAGCATGTCCTCGAGAGTCTGAATGGTCCTCTCCATCTGACCATCCGTCTGAGGGTGAAAGGCGGTGCTCAGACGTAGCCGCGTCCCGAACGCCTCCTGCAACCCCTTCCAAAGCCAGGAAGTAAAACGAGCATCCCGATCAGAGACGATAGTCGATGGCACACCGTGAAGCCGTACAATCTTCTAAATGTAGAGACGCCCCAAGCTCTCCATTGAGCCCTACTCTCGGATTGGTAAGAAGTGTTCCGACTTGGTGAGTCGGTCAACAATCACCCAAATGGAGTCGTGACCTCTGGAAGTGCGTGGAAGTCCAGTCACGAAGTCCATAAATATCCCGTCCCACTTCCACTCCGGGACCTCCAAGGGCTGTACCAAGCCTGCTGGTACCTGATGCTCTGCCTTCACCTGCTGGCAGGTGAGGCACCGTGAAACGAACTCTGTCATAGCCTTCTTCATGCCCGGCCACCAGTGCTGTCGTCTGAGATCCTAGTACATCTTCGCCACTCCAGGATGTACCGCCAAAGGATAAGTGTGAAACTCTCTCAGCACCTCCTCTCGTAAAGCGACTGGTACCAAGGTACGTCCTCTAAAAAAGATATCATGCTCTGCTCCAAGGGAGAAACCATCAGGTGCCTGTCCCGAGGATATATGTGCACGCCGCATCTCACTGTCAGCGTCCCCACGCTGTGCCTCTCTGACCCGCTGCAGTAGTGGAGGGGTGACTGTGAGAGACTGAAGGAAGGCTGCTCCATCCCTATCCACGAAGGATATCTGCAAAGCGGCTAGCTGCTCTGTCGCCTCCTAAAGTAGCTGGATGCCCGTCCTCCTGCTTAGGGCATCGGCTACCACGTTCCCCTTCCCAGGAGTATAGAATATCTCAAAGTCATAGTCCTGGAGGAACTCGATCCATCACCGCTATCTCAGGTTCAGGTCCTTCTGAGAGAAGATGTACCTGAGACTCTAGTGGTCAGAAAAGACTGTAAAGCGCTCGCCCATCAGATAGTGCCGCCATGTCTTCAGAGCGAAGACCACTGCTGCCAACTCCAGGTCATGGGTGGCGTAGTTCTGCTCATGCGGCCTCAACTGACGTGATCCATAGGCAATCACGGCCCGCTCCTGCATCAGGACACACCCGAGTCCGGTCCCTGATGCATCGCAGTAGACTACGTATCCAACTCCCTCCTCAGGAAACCTCAAGATAGGTGTGCTGGTCAATCTCTGTCTCAACTCATGGAAGCTCTGCTGACATCTGTCTGACCACACGAAGGGTTTCCCCTTCTTCGTCAAAGCAGAGAGTGGCGCCGCAACTCTAGAGAAGTCTGGCACGAATCTCCGATAGTATCCGGCTAGGCCCAAGAAACTCCACACCTCTGTCACGCTCCTGGGTGGCTCCCAAGCTAATACTGCCTCGATATTCGCAGGATCCACTGCAACTCCCGCCTCAGAAATGACGTGCCCCAAGAAGTGGACCTCTCGTACCCAGAACTGGCACTTTGAGAGCTTTCCATAAAGATGGTGCTCTCGGAGTGTGTCTAGTACAACCTGCAAGTGGTAGGCATGCTCCTCCTCCGTGGTCCAGTACACCAAAATGTCATCGATGAAGACCACGACAAATCGATCGAGGTATGGCGGGAAGATCCTGTTCATGAGGCTCATGAACATTGATGGAGCATTGGTTACGCCGAATGGCATAACCAAGAACTGATAGTGGCCATACCGACCCCTAAAGGCCATCTTCTGCACGTCCTCGTCTCGAACTCTGAGCTAGTGATAGCCTGACCTGAGGTCTATCTTCGAGAACCACTGTGCTCCCTTGATCTGATCGAAGAGGTCATCAATCCTCGGTAGCGGATACTTGTTCCTCACTGTCACCTGATTTAGACGACGATAATCGACACACAGTCACAGGCTCCCGTCCGCCTTCTTGGCGAAAAAAATCGGGGAAGCCTAGGGTGAAACACTGGGTCGGATGAACCCCTTGCCTTGCAAGTCCTCCAACTACACCCGTAGCTCTCGAAGCTCGGCAGAGGCCATCCGATATGCTGGAGTGGATATCAGGGCTGTCTCGGGGTACAGATTAATATAAAAGTCTACCTCTTTGCGAGGAGGTAGCCCTGGAACGTCGTCGGGGAAGACGTCTGCATACTGATCCACCATTGCAAGAAAACTAGTACTCCGCACATCAACTGCTCCAAGGATGAGGCTAGCCAACTGATGAGTGATGGGTTGTCCTCTCCTCTGCGGAAGTCCATCCTGTGCTACAAAGGCTCCCTTCTCGTCGGTGAAGGTGAACCTGCTCCCGTCGGTGCGCACACATCCTACCTTGCGCCTAATGCAGTCAATCTGAGCATGGACTGTAGATAACCAATCGATGCCCAAGATGACGTCGTAAGGCCTCGACGCCACTACAAGAAGATCTCAGCCGAAGCTCTCGCCTCCTAGAGTAAGCTCACACTGCCGGAACTAGTGCGTAATCATCGAGTCTGCTCCCGTAGGAGTCTCTAGCCGTAAGGATCGAGCCAACGGCTCTGTCGGAATCTTCGAGCTCCGAACAAGGGCAGCGGCTATGAAAGAGTGACTCACTCCTGTGTCTATAAGAACTGCAACAATGGTGGAATAGACACATATCGTACCTCGAATCATCTCTGGCGCGCCGTGGTCGTAGGCCTCCGCTGCCTGGAGTTGTGCCTGTCTCTGCCCGCCAGCTCCCTATGGTCGGGGCGGGCCTCCTGGTGGTGGTGGTGGCAGGGCCTCAAAGCGTTTCCCACCACCTGCTGCTCGGCCAGCACCTCTGCCTCATCCGCCTCCTCCCGGTGGACCGCCACGGTCAACCCTCTGCCTTTGCCTGGGTGGCCCCTCCACCTTCTGCTGCTCCTCGGTACGACGGGTCGGGCAGTCACGAGCCATGTGGCCCTGCCCGCCGCACTCGTAGCACTGCCTGCCCCTCAGAAGACTGGCTCCACGTTGTGTGCCCCGCACTGCTGAGCCAGTGTCCTGAGGTCGTCTGCCGGAAGGCCTGGTCTGCCTGGAACCCTGAGTCATTCGTCGGCCACCAGCTGCCGAATACTCTGCTACCTGCCGCCCTGCGGTAGGTCTCGCTGTGGACTCAGCCAGAAAGCTCTCGATCAGAAGGCCTCGCTCCAGCACTCCTGCCTGGGTCGAGATGCTGAGGGAGATCAGCGATGCCCTGATATCGTGTCTCAAACCCTGCTCGAAGGTTCGGGCCCAGAAGAAGGGGTCATGTACCATGTCGGTCGAGTAGCGAGAAAGATCGGTGAACCTCGCCGCGTACTGGGCGATCGTCAAGCTGCCATGCCGCAGCTGAAGAATCTCCTGAATGTGCACCGCACGGAGGGTGGCTGGGACAAAATCTGAGCGGAAGAGGATCTCAAAGTCTATCCAGATGAGGGAGGCCTCATCGTGTACCTAGAGCATCAAGCTCCACCATCTCCCTGCTGCTGCGTGCAGTAGGCTCGCCGCGAGGATCACCATGAGGTCTGCTGGTGTCCTCACTAGCCTGAAAACTCAGACGACTGCCTCCAGCCAGTCCTCGGCTGCCTGGGGGTCCGTCTCCCCACGGAACCTGGGTGGTTGCTGGCGCTGGAACTCGTGCAGAGCTCCGAGGTGTCGTGCATCGTCAGCGATCGGCGCTGGAAGCATCGAGGGCTCGGCGGGTAAAGGTACCGTCGGTGCCTCTGCTGTCAACGAGCCCTGTACCGAGGCCTCGTCGCTCAGCAGGTTGTCGTCGTGCTCTACTCTCGGAAACCTAGCTGGCTGCCGTTGTGGGGCCATCCTGAAAAGGAAACAAGTGCACCACGGTCAGAACAGTATACCTGGTGAGCTGACACAAGTAATCACAAAGAAAACTTGAAACACACATGCAATCAATGTTTTCGTGCATCAAGTCGGAAATCAGAAGTCAGGGTCCTGGTGTACGGATACGTCGGCCGCCGCACCAACACTGGACTCCCTGGACTGATAACCACACCCAATACGGTAAACACTACTGCTTCACATAGAAGAAAGATCAGAGTCTGCGGTAGAACTGACCGCCTCTGATACCAATTTGTCACGACCCGTCCTCGGGGCCCGTGCCGTGACTACCCCAAGCCCGCCTTCCAGAGGCCATGGGCTGGCGACTAGCACCAAGGTGTAAATCCCAACAAAAAGGGAAGGCATTTCCTTTGAAAATTAAACAAGAACCACAGAGTGAGCAAGCGGAAAAGTAAATACTAAGTAAAACTGTAACAAGCTGTGCTGAAAGTAAAAGGGGCCGGAAATACAAGCCCAACTGTAAAGTACAAATGAAAGGGGAAAACAACAACTGTAAAGAAAAGCTGGAGCATCGAGCCGTCCTCTGAAGGTCCCACCTGAAGGGTGGGTACAGATAGCCTCCACTACTCCTCGGGTCCACCTGACCGCTCCGAGTACGTCCCGCCCAGTGGTCCACCTCTAGGTATCGTCCTGCTCTGCACGCCTCCACCATGATCAGCGTTGTCCGTCGTCTGCAACCAACACCACGAAGTGCGGGCATAGCCCGTGCAGGGGTGAGTATAAGCTACTCAGTAGGGACCCCGATACCCCCGAAGGTCTCCCGAAATCCACAAAGGATAATCAAAAAAGGAAAGATACAATCACGAAGTAACATCTGACACGGCTTAGGTATATTCCCATACATATACCTAAGTCATCAATTCCCGTTCGACTCCAACGTCGGAGCCCAAGCACAACCCAGTCCACACTGGAAAGCAAAACGTATACCCACACAGGATAGCACAACACAATCCACAAAGGAGAGTAAATAGTAAATCCACACAGGATAGCTCAACACAATCCACAAACGAGAGTAGACAGTAAATCCACACAGGATAGCTCAACACAATCCACAAAGGAGAGTAACAGTAAATCCACACAGGATAGCTCAACACAATCCACAAAGGAGAGTAACAGAAGATTCAGCTCACACAGGTATACTTCTTCGGATGACAATAAAGATGATCAATGATCCATCTAAGTCTTCGGACCCACGAAGGATCGATAGGTAACTAAACCCCGCAAGACCCACACAGGATCGGGCCCACACAGGACCTGTAAGCGCTGGCTCACACAAAACCGCTGAGCGCTGACCCACACAGCATCAGACCCACACAGGATTGGGCCCACACAGAACCTGTAGCACTGATCCACGTAGGATCGCTGAGTGCTGTAGTCATCGCATTCCACTGAGGATCTCTGCAGAGTCATCGGCGTAGTCTACTGAGGATCTCTGCACAGTCGTCACCGCAGTCCACTGCGGATCGCTGCACGGTCGTCGCTGTCGAAGTAGCAGTCGCAACCAGCACTAGGGTTCCCGCACACAACAAGCTCGTTCGGGAGGGTCCGCTCCACGAACCGAGAGGCCGATACATCAACTGTCACAAAGTCCGAAGTTGATGTATCCAAACGTTCCGTATTGCCAACAGGAACTCAACGTCGCAGACGGCGCGTCAATCGGATGCCCGGTCTGAGAGTTATTGGATTTTTCGTCCCAGGGGCCCGGTTGGTTTTTAAGGCAAAACCAACCCGACCGTACTCCACCTGCGTCCAAACCTCGGGCAGAGTGAGCCAAAAGATCCGTCTCACTTAGAGGAATTCAACGAAGCTGACGGAACGTCAATCGGACGTCCGTAGCTCAAGATATAAGCATTTCTGCTCCGAGGGCCCGGTTGGTTTCGTGTACGAACCAACCCGGCCGAACTCAAAGTATTCTGAAACCTTGAGTGCGATATAGCTAAACGACCGTCTCGATCCAAGGATCGCGTTGCCGCTGACGGCGAGTCATTTGGAGGCACGTAGCTCATGATACGGGCATTTGACCGAAAACGGTCCGAAGACGGGGGGTCCGGGCCCGGGCCGACCCCCCCCCCCCCCCCCCCCCTGGGTCGGTCGCCCCGGTCAGACCCGGTCAGACCCGGTCTGGCCCGGACAGGGCGCGGCTCGGCCGAGCGACGCGGGGGGGAGCCGCCACCCCCGCGTGACACCCCCGCGGCACCCGCGGGGTGTCGCCCTGGACAAGGCCGAGCGACGCGGGGGGGAACCGCCACCCCCGCGGGACAACCCCGCGGCACCCGCGGGGTGTCGCTCGGACAACCGGACGCGGCTTCAGCCGCGTCCGGCGTGTGCCGGACCCGCGCGGCTGCGGGTCCGCGAGCGCCGCCGCCGGGGCTTCTGCCGCGGCGGCCTTGTCCGGCGGCGTGCCGGGGCGCTGCCACTCCCGGCTGTCGGCGCTGCCGCGCCAGCGACCCGCGCCGCCAGCGGCTTCCGCGGGCCACCGGAGTCGCTCCGGTGGTCCGATTCTGTTCCTGTCTGCGCCGCTGCTCCTCCCGGGACTCACTCTTCACTGCGGAACCATCACACTTCCGTTGCGGCACGTTCCTTCGTCTCCCGTCAAATCCGCACAATAACGAAGAATGACGGAGGGTTGTCGGGCCGTGTTTGTTTGGCCCTCACCCTCCGCGTTAGTGATAAACAACAGGAGGAACAATATTCAACATATGAATTCAACAATTTTAATGGAATAAAATTGTTCTCATTTTCCGGTTCTTTACTTAAAAAAAAGAACGATCACGGGAAAAAGGAATAAGTTCACAACAACCCATACCTCGTTGGTCATCGTCGAATGCACGTCCTTCGCGGAATTGCTCGTCGCGGAAGGATGGGATCGTCGTGTCGTCGTGGAAGGGTGTCGCGTCGTCGTGGAAACTGGCATTGAGTCGGCGAACTCAAGTAGTTGATCAAAGATCGGGGCGGGGAAGGACGTCTCGGATGAAGCGTCGTCAAATTCCGAGGGTGACAACGTTCTTCACGTTCTTCGCATTCTTCGCGTTCTTCGCATTCTTCGCGAAGGAGGATGAAGGCTCAAGAACTCTGACAGAACCTCTCAACCAGTAATCCTCCAAAAAGACATGTTGGTCTTATTTTATTATTACGCCAACAAACGAAAAAGGGTAAGTAACGACTCATCAATTCGTTGAATTAATTCAACGAAAGAAACCGCCCATTTAATTCATGAAATAAACCGCCCAATTAAATGGTGCGTTAAGAATTTAAGAAAACGCATCAGTTGACTTTCATAATGACAGGTTTTCACGGGTGCATTACTTAGCGGAAAAAAATGGTGGGGCTCGTGTGGGCCCCACCTCACAAATATCCTACCAAGGGGGTAGGATATTTCTGGATAGTCCCCTATCCGTTTCAACTCAGTTTAAGCCGTTTTTAACTGGCCTCAATTGGCTTCCAAGTGGCTTAAGTGAAATAAAATAAAGTTGTCGCAAAATTATTTTATTTCTTAACTTTAAGCCAGAAAATTAAAAACCACACCCGAGCAAACGCAACTCCGGAAGAGGCATTTCTAAGCGAATATTGGTGCTACGATTTCATCGGTGCCCTCAGAATTCAATTCTGGGCACCGGTTCAAATGTTAGAAAAACTCGCTCGTCCGTTCACTGAACGTACCCAAGCCAAACTTTGTAAATTGATTCCGGGCACACCGGGCCTCGGAATCAGGTGCCGTCAGAAACACTGTTCTTGTAAAATTCCAAAGAAAATTAAGAAAAAAAATTTCCTTGAAATTTATGGGTCTTTATAAATACTTGAAAAACTATATGGTAATTGAAATGGTGGTGGTCACAATGAACCATAATGAATGTATAAATCATTTAACTATGAAAATAGAACAAATGATAAGAGAAGAACACATAAGGTAAAGAATAGAGACCAAACTATCTTGGGAAGTAATCTTGAGAAAAATGATATAAAGAACATTACCAATAAGTTTTTGAAGAAGGCTCGTAAGTTATCCTTTAGTTACAAGAAAAAAATAAAATAGTAAAGTTTATAATAAGAAAGGAATTCAAATATGTATGATGCACTAAAATAGAGAAACTGATTCTTTTGTGTAAAAAGTGGACATGTCATGGATTCTTGTAAATAGGACATGAATGTGATAATTAAAAGGAAAAAATATTAAATATAATGAAATAATATTCTAAGGGAGAAAATAAATAACTATATTTTTAAAGATCACAAACTAAAATCCCTATAGAAAATCCAAAAAAGACAAAGTATATCCTAAGTTATGTTTAGCCATATAGGCTGTCAATTATGAAGAATAAAGAATATAATAATCCCAAGAAAATTTGAAAGCTAAAGGGAAAAAAATATTCCCCTTGAAGTTGAAATCGAAAGCTTCCCAAAATAGGATAACCTAAAATACCATGAGAAGTTTTGTAGACGGTGAAAATAGGATGGACCCAATTCAAACAATTGTGTAAGATTTATTGCATCCCAAAAGGAATCCTTGAATAACATGAAAAACACACTATGTGATGCATGTGCCTTTATGTCTCAAGTTAAAAGGACAATCCCACACAATGAGAGAAGAAAATAACCCATGATACCTAGAGAAAAATCAGAGTTAAAGATTGATCATGAAAGTATGAAATATTTATCCAGTCTTGGAGCTACATCAAAGAGGGAAACTAGTTGAGAAAACAATTCAATCTAAGTGATCACATTGATAAATAATAAGGTCCACCATATTCCATAAATCAATGGTTTTTTATTTTTGCACTAAAAGGTAGGGAATTAAAGTTGTTTCTTATTCTCAAATAGATAACTAATGAGATTAAGTAATATGGAATAACTTTTTCACATCTGAAAAGGAAACCATCTTGGTATGATTTATCATATAGTATTATAAGTTCAACTAGATAAAATATTAACCACAATTATGTGGGATTATCTATCAAAAACATGGAAATCCAAATGATGAAATTACCCATATTATAAGGAATGAATTACATGATATTATGAAGAATATTTAAATAAGTGAAATTGCTCTGATGAAGAAACTATGATTATTTACATATTTTTTTTATCTCGACAACTATAATATTAAGTCTTAATTAATTATAAAATCATTACTGATGATATAAATGTATAGTTCATCCCTTATAGGGTGGGGTTTCTTGAGAAGATTATAAGATCATGTGATTCATACAAATAGGTAACTAGAAGGTGTATAACAAAAATTTATTGAAACGTTATGAATTCATATTCTACCATTCATGTTTTTCAAATAATTGTTCCTAACATTAATGGGGAAAATGTATTTAAATAAATGATTATAATTTTATAAAACCTATATTGACCCTGAGTTGTTTGAAATCAATACATATTAGTTGCACTAGAATTTTTTTAATCTCTTTGTTGAGTACATGTAGAAAATTCAGGTTAAAAAAATGTTTGAGAATATTTTCAACAACTAATATCAATTAGTAGTATTATCCTAGAAACAAGTTAATATCTCTAGAGGAAGGGAATTTAAAAATATGATGGTTGGTATAATATTCTATTAATTATGGACATATTTTATGTCTAAATCAAACCCTATTTTTTTCTATCCAAAAAATGGATCAAGTTGACTTATGGTTGAATTATTGATGACAATTTACTTAAAGAATAAGTGATACCACCCTCTCTCATGTGATTTATACTTTTTTTAATAATTTGGAGAGAAAATAAAAGGATAACACAAATTAAAAAGTTATTTTCTAGAATTAGTATTAACAATAAATAAAAATAGAGAGATTTATGAACCCATTTTGTTTTTTTGTTTTATTTTTAGTTAATGAATGGGGAAACATTCATGATGTTGATATGAGATAAAGAAGTAAAACATAGAATGAAACTATAGACACCATACCTATTGAGAATATTCATGATGTTTCATAGAAATAAATCATTGATGTTTTGTTTGGTTGGTACCATATGGAAAATAATAAGTGTTGGAAGATCTATTATTATACATATGGAAAAGGGTGAAGATGATTCATAAAGTTAATATGTGGATTTTTTTATGTATATAAGATAATAATATTAAGTAGATTCTACCAATGACAGTATATTTAAGATCAATTCACTTGGAAAAGTCCATTTAGAATCTAAATGTACCACATCATGGTATTTAACATGAATATTTGGTTCAAGAAGAAATGAAGGGTCTAATAACTCGATGGGAATGGAGCTATAATTATCCTTAAATATCTGGTAAGACGGCTTTTGGGTCACAACCCATAAGTGTAACGATTGTTTTTGTTGATCTTCAGAGAAATATGACAATTGTTGGAACTTTGGAAGCACTATTTATAACATATTTGAAAGTGTATGTTTGGTAGATACTATGAATATCTTAGATATTTGTTGTTTATATCATTGAAATCTATCGCAAGAGGAAGATATATGGGATAAAACATTTTAGTATCCATATAAGTAATGTTGATCTTGAATAACACTATGAAGATTCTTTGGATAATGTTCTTAGGGTACTGAGAAGGGTCAATGTCACTTTCAAGAATCTTATAGTTGATTTGAATAAATATTTGAATTATCATTTTGATTCCTTAGAAATGAAAGTTTCATTTATCTTACACCAAGACACAAAAGTAATTTTGTTTACACAATAAGACAATTATTTTACGCATACCTATAGTGGTAGTAAGAAATATGGAAAAGTAATATATCTTATACATGATATATATGTAAATTCATTTAAATTGTAATAGGATTAAAACCACATAAATAAATTCATTAATGTGAGGAGGAATTTTTTGAAGCGAAAAAGTAATTAATCTTTCATGTTGGAGTTTTGAGTATCCCTTAAGATAATTTATCGTACATAAAGAAAAATTATACTACTTAAGAAAAAAAAAATTATATGAATGATATGTTTCCATAATTTATATATTATGAAGAATGATACTTTAATCAGATGATTCTTGTGTGATTATCTTCATGTACTATACACCATGATCAAATATATGATCATTATTCAAGATGAAATAAAGATTTAACTATCTAAGGGAGAATATGGAATTACTGAGATGAGTTCCACAATCCAAAATGAAATTCCATATCACCGTGCTGAAAAGGAAATAACAAGAGAATTAAAGTCATGGCTTTTTTTTTGAAAACTGGAATAAAGAAATATCACATGATATTTCAAATTTTTTAAGGAGAAAACAAGTTGAGTCTTTAGTTAAAATTTTATTAGGAATTTGAATAATGATCTGACATAGAGATCCTAATAATTAAACGTCAGTATTTGAGGGAGTTTAAATATGAGAAAGATATAATGTTGATAAAACTATTCTATATATATAATATTGAATAAGGTATGGTTTAAATAATTTTTCAACTGATAAAACACTAAATATATTCTACAATCAAGAATTAATTAAATATGAGTTCCCATCTTCATGTACCTATGAATATTCTATAAGTTGAAAGAATAAGAGATATTTGATCTAACTCTATGAATACTGTAATTATTATGAATCAATGAAAGAAATATTTACAATGATTTAATAATTCTTTCATAGTGAATAAGGATTATAATATTGTGAGATATAGCCTATATCCTTTATTTATTGTAGAATTTTGAAGAAAAGGGCGTTAGGATATGTTGTTGTTGATCACATTCTAAGACAATATTCGGATAAATTTAGCCTATAAAATCTTTTAGTAGTATTTTAAAGATCATTTATTCATCCTGTATTACTATTTCAATTGAGTAATAAGATCATACATATAGTTCAAGAGGGACTCAATCCATCACATGTGATCTTTCTTCAAAATAACTACAAGTATAATCTCTTGTATGAAGGGATATTAATCCCCATCTTGTGTTTTACATGGTGGGTGCCAAAATTATGGGTTCATGGTCATACCCGTAACTGGGATTGTTTTTAAAATAATAAGTATGTTTTCCACATGGGAGAATAACCATAATTCACTAGTGAACCAGTCATCCTAAAAGAGGCAAACCTTGTTAACAAACCCCGGTGTTCTTTTGTGTATCATTCTTGTTCTATATATATATATTGACCAAAGGAGAGATCTATTGACTCATTGTTTAAGTGAAGAGGTGAAAATTATATTAAAATTAACCCCACACTAATTCACCACTCTCTCAATGTGGTATTATCCCAATGTAATCCTAATAGATATGATTTAAATATAAAAGCTAGAAAATCTGGAATTTATATCTATCTAGGATGGAGGTAGGTGTGATAGAGTCGAGATCAGGACCATTATATAGTCTTCCTACATATCCCCATAAATGTAAAAATAACCCACATTTTTTAGTTCCTATTAATAGTAAATTTCATTCATTTTATGTTCCTGTGATAAGGACCGTTAGAGTGCCTTTTAATTTTATAAAACAAAGACTAATGATGTTTCTTTTAAGGTCATGAAACTAGTACTAATGATGAACCTATATATTTCATGTAACAAGGACTAAGGTGTGTTTTAATTAATTTTTATATTTTTATGACCAATTCTAAGTATTTTAAAGTTATACGAAATGGACTTCTAAGATAAAAGTTTCAAGAAATTTTTTATTTGGGATGTATTCATTAGTTAACATATGGGGTTTATCCATATTTTTGGAAACTAAATAGTATATGGTATGGTTGGGGATTCTACATAATATAAGTCCCTTTCATATTAATTTATAACTGATAGGACTTGAGAGGTTGATTGAAAGATTGAATTAGAAGTTTGGGGACATGGTTTCATTTTAAAATATACCAGTTGGATGATCCAAGAGGATTTGTCTAGAAAATCCTCCACTAATCTTCCAAGAGAATGTTGGTCCTCAATATCAAGAGAATACATGATTGGTTATATCCCATGGATCTTACTAGTCAGAGAGGAAAACTGGGGTAAATTTTTTACAGGAAGATCAATTCTAATTATCAAAGGAATATATAATAGAAAGGTATAATGATCATATTCATAACCAAATCATGTATCTCAAGAGGTTGTGGAGGAGGCATTGGAAAATGGGACTTAATAACATGTTGTTTTGGGATAAAGAGTATCAAAAAGTTATTTTAGGAAATATATTCTAAATATTTAATGGACCTAAGTGAATGGGTTTTCTAGGGGGGCTTCATTCCAAAAATATATTAGGAAGTTGGTGTGGCCCTAATAGATGAAATAGGAAAAATAGTTCCCAGTTTGGTGAGTCGGGAAAATTGGTCTTCTGTTGAGTGGAATAAGTGCTAATGAACCAAGTTAAGGGAATTGGGAAAAAACCAATTATAAAGACATATTAACTATTAAGAATACAGAATATAGGTTTAAATCCATTATAAATTGTAAACTTGAGTGATGGGACACTCAATTTAGTGGTCTCTAAGAACTAGACATCAGATTCTTATGTATGATGGGGGTGTGACCTCCTTTGGGAAGACAAGGAAACTGGATGTTATTAGATGTTAACTTGGGATTCCCTATTAAAAATATTTCTTGTCCTATTCTTAGTGTTTACTTGGGTGATGTGTTCTCTTTTAATAACTATAATCTACAATGGTCAAAAATACACTTAATTTCCATCCTTTTCCCATTAATTTGTATTCTAAAATCAATTAAAGAGGATGCTTGGAAGGCCTTGGATCATGATTCATGTACTCAAATTTTATTTGGTATTTCCCCTCCTCGTATGGGATTTCATGTGTATTTATATATAAAATGGGATCTAGGCACCCAGATAACCATCAATAACCTTTTGGGGCTCCAAGTTCTTCAGATCTAGGCATCAGTGTGAGGTGTACTAGGAACTCAACATGGCACATCGTAACTAGATAGGGCACTAGTGCATAGTGAATTGGTTTACAAGTAACTTTAGATATAAGGAAAGGGAACATGGGTTAAATTGTTTCAAATGGTGTAAAATAATTATATGGGACTAAGAATAAGGTGTGGGTGCCTGGTTGTTTTCTACCCCATTGAAAATTGGTTGGTCCTTTTGATAGACGAGTAAAATTTCTCATTTGATAAAATTTGAGGAATAAATAATCCCACCCCCACACTCAAAATTTGATATGATTAGTAATATGAGTATCAAATTCCAATTTAATTAGGATTAATCATGAACTTGTCTTCTTTTACATTCCCAGGTCGATGGATTGATTGCATTCTTAAATAGATGCATGGCGTGTGCTCTATTTGGGATGTGGGGTCAAATGTGTAATATGGTCATCACCAATAAATAATATGGTACCAGCTCTTTAATGTATACTTAAAACATGAGATAATCCTTTAGACTGATTCAAAATTACTTTTTTATTAACATAGACACCCTTTTAAGGGCTGAGGGGGAAACCAACATGATATCAAAGACATAAAACAACAACCATGACCCACTGTCCAAAGACCCAAGGGAAAGAGCAACACAATTCAAGTCTGCAAAGAAAATTCCCTCCCCATAATCAATAACATTAAGACCAACTTCCACCATCTCATTGTTGCATAGATAGTTGTCTCATGCAGGGATGCATGGGCCGGGTACTGATGGAAATAACCATACCCTCTCAAACATCCAATTTCTAATTGCAATGGTCTTGTGAAAACTTGATTCTCTGAACCATTTTTTGAGCAGTCCCTTATAGGTAAACCAATTTCATTGTCCTATAAACCATAGCACTTAGTTCCACAAAGCAAAGAAACCATCACAAAATCCATTCCACAAATAAAAAAATTCATCTCCAACTCACTGTTAATTCTTCCCAGACCAGTTAATCCATTACCATGAAGCCTTCATGTTTGCTCCCCCATCGTAGTCAGCAACTCGATCACTGGCACCGAAGCTGGATAAAAACCCCACCGCCATCTAGGAGAATTCCTCTAAAATTTTAGTTGTGGATGAAACCCAAAGAGGAAGGCTTTCCAAGGATTGTGAAGCTAAACCATCATCACCCAAGAATGGATGGACCAACACTGCACTGAAGGGAGAATCACCAATCAGAAGATCCAAGCCGATCAAACACAGAAATGCAACATTGGGCATGGATCCAGACATATATAAACTACATAGTAACCTCACCGAAGTCCAAATTTCCCAAACCATGGTAAGAGAAAGAAACCAATGAGGAGGTGAAGGGATACTCTCACAATGGTGATGCCATAAAACCACCTTCATGCCTTCAAACATCAAAGCATTAAAACAAAATTTCACCTAGTTCCACAAAGACCATCAAACTCCAAACCTGTGAGAGAAAATGAAATAGTATATGAAAGAGGGGGAGGTGGCACAAGATTCCCCTATCTCAATGCTGATGTCACGATCCCCCCCCCCCCCCTCTGGATCGAAGCTAATGGGAAACCCTAGATTGGGAGAGGATGGAGAGACGCCGCTCATAGGCCCCTTCAAAAGTGTTGAGATTTCATTTTAAAAGGGAAAAATAAGTATCTAGGTTAATAAATTAGACATTTATCTCTCTTTTATCCCATGTCAGGTGCAATGTTTAGTATTTCCTTGACACCTCTATATTTTGGAACTGGGCCCAAGTGAAAGATTAAAAATTCTAGGGTCGAACAACAATGCGTTGCCGACCAGGTGTGAGATAACTATCGAAGAAAATGGGTGTAGAAGTTAAGGAAAACTAACCTGGTTAATAACATTCAGGTCCAAGTAATAGGGCATCATGATCTAGGTGTTTTGTCTTAGGCACAATGGGTAGGGAGACATTTGATACTTATTGAAATGATTTTCTTATTATCCTTCATGTCTGGTCTCATGATCTCATCCTTCCATGCCATTCTATGGTATCACCCACTATGGTAACGATTCTAACTCTTTAGAAATATATTTCATGTAATATCATGGTCATTAAATACTTTCCTGATATATAAGTTATTGCCCATATTTACCAGCTATTCGATGATGATAATCTCAACTCATGGAATCCTATCACTCCATGTTAGTAAGGAATCTCAAGTCTTCATAGACCAATTTGGGTCAATTATCAATTATCAACTAGGCTAAATATATGTGGATTTTTTCTCACCTCTAATGAAAAAATTCTAGAATTATATATTAATTATCCTTCTGTATAGATTTCTTCCTCATGAGGTTTCGCATAAAAAAAATATTTCCTTCAATGGATATATCATTTACAAAAGTAGTGATGAGGAATCCTGAAACCTGGGAAATCACATGATTAAAACTAAGTTTCAAACACCTAACTGGATCATTTTAAAATATTTATCCATCATGTTATTCTCAAAATAGAGTCAATTAAAATGGGAGAGTCTTCAGTGGGACGTCCAACATGGGGTACATTTATCTGAAGAGTGATTGTGTCCATACTGGGTGAATTAGAGTTACATAGATTTTGAAAACTATCTATAAGTTGTTGGATTTTATTAGGACTTTTAGAATTCATAATTATCAGTTTACCTTCCTCTTAATCTCATTCTTGAGTTGTTTTTTTATTGGTTTTCTGAAACTAGTAATTTTCACCCACCACAAGGGTAATTCATCATAAGTCTCTATAACATTTAAAAAATTAGAGGGATATATATCATCAGTGAGATATAATATTAATTCCTCCTATTTCATAATTACTTGGATGATATTGATAAAACATTAATTTTAGTGAGGGATCTACTAAATTTGGTTGATGGTAAGGTGAATAAATGAATACATATACTTCTCAATATCCCCTTTAGCACCTAGATTAATACATTCTCATGGGTAAAAACCTAGTTAAGTGACTAAGGACCCACCCAACCCAACATGCCAATTGGGATTGAAATACATAATGGTCTATTTTGAATGATGACCAATATATATTCTGGATTTATCAAATAAGATATGAGTTAAATTAAAATCTTCATTTGGTTGGCCTTCTAGAGATGTTTCTTAGTATGTAGTTATTACTACATCGATATGTTCACACTAGGGTAATGACTTAAACTTTTATAATGGTTTTACATCTATCATTGGGAATATATGTGAAATTTTCCACACCAACATTGGTGAGACTCTATCAAGTGGTAGGTCAAGTCCAATGGCTAGAAACTCCCCACATGACCTGTAGTCTGATCCAATTATTACATGGTTGTATAGGGGTGCATATTAATTGATATGTTCCTAGGGAAACTATTTTATCCCCTCTTAATGAATTTACTCCCATGTTGTTATACATCATAGGCATGCAGTCAATAAATATGGATGATCAAGGCCTAGACCATGTTGTTGTGAACCATTCACAATTTGTGATCACTTGTTATGAATCGACCATAAGAACTATAGTGATTTATGTTATTGGTGTAGTAAATGACAACTCATATCGAATCTCACTCTAGGATGGGGTGTTTATAGTTAGGTTTAATGGAATATCTATTTTTGATACCTTCATTCCAAATTTATTTTTTAGGTTTCATAAGAACAAATGATATTTTTTAATTAAGTGAAGGTAATAATAAACCTCAAAACCCAAGATCACCATGCATAAAATTCAAAAAAATGTATACTATAACATGAAGAAATTTATTACCTTAGACTATAGGGAGATACTATTGTTATATTTGTATGTTATTTGATTGATGAAGATCAGAAAAAGGAATCCAAATGATATCCATCCTCTGTGGAGTATCCACATGCTGTAGCGAATCAAGCAAATGATATCACTGTAGAAACCCATCACAATGGGCTTAGCCTCATTATGTAGTCATTATGAAACTCCCATGCATTAACTAATACATTATACCATTTGAGTTAATTCCAATACTAACCATGTATCTATCGTATGAATTCATCACCCCTTATGAGCATTTCAACTTATGGAATAACTTGTTTAATGGTAGATTAAAAAAAATTGATCAAAAATCCATTAGTTTTCCACTACCATTTCAGGGTAGTGATTTTTATCACATTACAACCTTAATATATCTCTAAAACATGGCATACACTATGATGTTCCTATAAGATTTGGTGTCCTAGAACCAAATACTTGTACTTTGATTACTTGAATATAAAATATATTTAATTATTAAACATATTATTACATATTGTTCATTGTTCTGCATGAATATAGTTTAATAATGTCCTGTAGTATTTTATGAATTTATAATTTCATAGCAGTTCCTCGCTATGATGAGAACCTTGAAGTTCTGTGATAATATTTTCAAAAATAATTATGCGGTTGGATGGCATACTATAATGGAACAAATTGTATACAGACTGTCAGGTGTGAGTACTCATAAGAAGATAAGACTTCCCCTCATGAAGTTCGTACATGGTAATCTCCAAGATATGAGATTATTAGAACATGCCTGGCAGTTGAAATTCTTCATGTTTTGGTGTAATTGGATATTCCTATCTGCGATCATGTGTAATAATAATTAGACTTTAATATTATAATTAACATGTATCACGACTTGCGCACTTTGATTTACTAATAAAAGCAGTCATGCATACAGTTCGCGGGAAGAAGGGTATGTTAGGTGCATTATGAGTGGCATGTTATTAATGGATAAGTCAAGGAAGGATTTGTCCCTATCATTTATGAAAGTTGATATCTCAACCCTTTGACTGAAGTAGAACCTTCACGCGAAATTCCATGTCCACGGTGTAATAATGAGTTTATTTTAGGTAGTCAAAGAATGATGTATCAATCACAACGGTTGATGACACTATCATGAAACCTACTTGATGAGATATTTATATAAAGAAATTATATTACACGGTGAGAATTCTTATGTAGATGTCATTATTGTGGCTTTAAGTTCTTTCTCTTGGGTGACTTGACCCGTTTCTAGATAGTACTTTTTGACTATAGGAAAACCTACCTAATGCCAATGAGAAATAATACTAGAGGGTCACACACTAAGTGTTTTTGTGGTCTCAGTGAAATTCTATTTGAATTTAATTCATGAAATAAATTTTATTCTCAAGAACTATGAATAATTATATTCAATTTAAAATGATAACATAAATTAAAAAAATATTTATTCATCGAATTGGGAGTATTTTTTTATTGAACATTTAATAAATATTTATTTACTATTTTGTAAATAAAATATTTATTTAAGAGAATAAATTATTTATTTATTTAATCAGGTGTTAAATAAATGCATGTAGAGTTAGAGCAGACCATGTCTGGTCCTGTAGTAAAATAATTATTTGAAAGACACTAAATAATTATTTAACTACATGTAATTTATTGAAATAATAATAGCACTACAATTATTTTTTGTTGTGTAATTTTATTTATAATTTCATTTGGTGAAAGTTGGCACACCATAAATAATGATGTTATATTATCATTAAAAGCATGGATTTTCTCTATGGTTATGAATGTATTTAATTTCTGTTATGCAATTAAATATTGTAACTGAATCCTCGTATTGATAAATAGACATTTATGTTATTGTTCCATGTACTAAACTGCACACCCAATGAATTGATAATTATTGAGCTAAACAATTTCTTTCTCTAAACCTCTTCCCTCCCCTCTCAAGAACAAGAGATGTTTTTCAATGATGAAGAACAAGTGATCAAGAATGACCGACACAAGACACTCACTTCACTATGATAGAACCCAAATAACGAGTGGTATAGATCGGAGGCCATTGAAGCATTTGTGGATCACTACTAGAAGGATTCAAGTTTTGATCCTCATAAGCACACTGAGATAATCTGGAAGGGTCATTCTGGATGATCAACGTCATATATAAAGAAAATTATGAATATCCAGGTATTGTTTTCTTTATGAAATTAGTTAAAATAATTATAAACTTGATGTGAAAGATCCTATCTAAAGGTTTTGGGTCTCTTCCTTGTTAATCTAAACCATTGATTCTATTCAGTGTAGAATGGTGTTCATCATTGTATTTACTCCAGAATAATCATTGATCGTGGTAAAAATTAAAGTTGTGTGTTGGCCCAATAATTCTTCCACTGCACCAGGAACCTTCAAGTGGTATCAGAGTGGTTACATGATAGTTTATAACTATTTAAATAATTAGTTAATTATTTATGGTTTAATAATTTAGTTTTTCAATTCTAGTTAATCATTCTAGAAATTTGCATCTTGAGATATGTTCCTACTCTTTCATTTCTTATTCACCTTACAGAAATGAAGTTTTAATTAAATTTCAATTAAAAAAATTGAGGATCTCATCAGGAGGTTCCAAAGGATTATGGTCGTACAACACCAAAATACACGGTGTGTATTTGGATTCACATGTCGTGTATCAGGGTTCTATGTATCGAGGCTGGTCTTCCAAACAAAGATGTTTCATTGGATTTTGTTTAAGTCTTAAAGACTCCATGTGTTGACTAGGAACAACTGGAACACGGTTTTCAGATTACACGTCATGTGTCCCACTGGACACAGTGTGTAGTCCTTTTGGGTTTGGGTTAGACCGTGTACCCCGTACATGGATTTATTGGATGGAGACCATGTAACGCAGATACTACATGGTGTGTGGCCAACTGGACATGTCATGTACTCCGAGGATTTCCAAAGTACATATACACACTATATCCCTGAGCACCTACTTTGAATGGATGTTGAATGATAGTACACACAATTTATTAGGAATTACATACCATTTACTAATCCAAATTTCATAGATTTATGAAAATTGATTATTATATTATACATACCATTGAGACGTCTACCATGGTGAAGGCGTAAAGATGAGGCACAACACGTGATATGTGTTTTATGTATATGTTTGTTTAATTTAACATCTACGAAGCGTTCATTCCTACTCACAAGGTAGTTATGAATGGGAATTCACCATGTTTTCTCCAAGGTACTAGTTACATATAAAGATAATTTTAAATGAATTTATTCGTTTAAAATTATTATGGATGAGAATCTCAATGAAATTAAAAAAAAGGGTTTAAGATAAAATGATTGATAAATTAAAGATTGTAATTAATTTATTAGAGAATGATTTATCTTAAACAAGAATGATTAAATAATTGAATACTAGTTTTATTAAATATGTAACTTGTTGCATGTATGTGGGTGATCATGATCTAGACCAAGACCTTTGTTTGTGGTTGGTTTCCTTTTAATTTATTTATTAAATTAATTGTTGTCCTACAATCAATCTCTCCTCATTAATATTTAGGGCATGTGTGCCCATGGTTTCTTTTATATAAACCCCTCTTTTTACCCCTAACCAATGTGTGAGTTAAAAACAGGCATATATAATGGATGGAAATCCCATGCTAGAGGAGTCGGTTCAAGCTGGATCCGAGATGAAACAAATCCCATGAAATATAGAGGTGGACAAGTAGAAAGCTATAAAAATGAACCCAAAAGGTTCAAGGTGTTTCTTCCCTAGGTCAGGGTTAGTTAATCAACAACTAGATAAACTAACCATTATAAAATCTCATGATCATTACCTTTAAATTAGTTTATTTCTATTAGTTTCATGGTTTATCACTATGGATGTGTTGTTGCGATAACATAATTAATGAATTAAAAAAGCATGCAGGATGGAACTTAAATAAACCAAACTTATTCGTAAATATTATCAAGACACAGTAAATCACTTATGTAAGTTCCACTTAATATTAACAAGCATTTGATAATGACAAAAAAATTCATGCATAAGAGAGAAAATCCCTCAAATAAAATATTGAGTCTGACCAAGGCTTCTATTACTTGATTAAGGGAAAAACTCAATTAAACTATGTGTTTGAATAGCACTTGTTAGGACACATACTTTTATATAGGAATCCCTAATGAAAGGTCTCGGGTTGACTTAACTATGTTTCATTACGAGGAGTATCCCTTTCTAGACATGGTGTGACATTGGAGACAAGAGTTGAGTAAACACATAGTCAGGATTTCAGGATTGGGGAGTCCACTCAATAGATCAAGGAGCTACAAGCCCGCAGTTAGAAAATAGTTTCCTACCTAAATACCTTCAAATAGCTTGACCAACCCTTGTTGGGGTTATGTTAAGGGGAATATTGATCCTTTCCACTAGAATTTCATGGAAACTAGATATTCAAAGTTAAATAGTGAGGGCCAATGGAACTTGATAAAATAGTGGGAGACGTAATAACATTAAATTATTATTTCTAATAAAATTTAATCAAGAATGCACTAATGGTCTTCTCTTTTAATTGTAGAATAAAATGAAAAACTCTTCAAACACACTATCCTTGTGATCAATTCTAGATAAAGACAACATCTTAACCAGAAATAACTTCCATGAATGGTTTATACTCCATCAAGTTATTCTATGCCACAAAAAGAAGTATTATGTATTGGAGTCATCATTACCTAATATAGCTTCCTAAGAGGTGAGTGACGAAGGGTTAATGGTCTATGAGAAACATGGGAATGAGGTGGTTGATGCTCAATTTTTGATGATATCATCAATGTCTAGTGAGATCATGAAGTATCATGATAAAATGGATGCCTAGAGCATTCTCGAGCACCTCTAAGGTCTTTACCAGGATAGAGAAAGACAAGAATGGTTTGAGATCTCCAATGCACTTATTCAGAGTAAGCTTTGTGAGGGTTCCACAGTTGGGCCACACATAGTCAAGATCATTGGCTACATTGAGTGCTTAGACCTTCTAGGTTTTGAACTCCCTGAAGAACTGGGTACCAATCTCATTCTTGCATCACTCCATTATAGATTCTCCAACATTGTTGTTAATTTCAATATAAAAAACATTGAGAAGTCAATATCTGGTCTTCGTATCCTCATTCTCCAAGTGGGAAAATATAGGAAGCACGAAAAGCCTTCTTTCCTTATAGTGAATAAGAAGAAATGAAATTCGAAGAGCTTTAAGCTCAAATCTTCTTCACACCCTCCCAAGAAAAGGAAGATCAAATGGGAGGCAAGGGAAAATGGAGTTATTTATTTTGAATGTGGAAAAAAGGGCCACTTGAAGAAGAACTGCACCCAGCCTAAGAAGCAAGGGGAATCTTCAGGTGTTTTTGTTATCGAATGTAATCTATCTATTTCTACAAATTGGTTATTAGATATAGATTTTGGTTCTGACATATTTATCCAAATATAAGAACCTAGTAGATTTAGGAATATTGACCAAGGGGAGGTAGATCTGCAAGAATCCAATGGAGCCAGACTCACTACTATATTTTTTGGGGACTACCACCTCACATTGCAAACTAGGATGGTGTTTGTGTTAAAGGGTGGTTATTATTATTTTTGAAGGTGGTGTCTTAGTAAATGAAAAAGCCACAATTTATTGAATAAAAAAAGTAGGTTACATGAGTCTGAAAGATGGAATCTTATTATAATCATTATCATAAAAAAGGGAGAAAATCCCCAGGCAAATCATCATACAAAATTATGTCCTGGTTAACGCCTTTGTTGGAAAGACCATCAGTAACCATATTGGCTTCACAAAATGAATGATTGGAAATGTGACTAATCTCCCAAAGAAAATCTAGGCATCTCATCCAATGGGTAGTAGGCGGCCAGGAAAGATGCACCACATCATTCCATATGGAATGGACAATAGTGGTTTAATCACTTTCAATCCAAATATTGTTCTAGACCTTTTCTTGGAAAAGTCAATATCATGAATCACACCCGCCATCTCAGCTTCCAGCAACAAGGTGGAACTACAACTACCATAAAATAATCCATGACACTGTCCTAGATAGTCTCTGAAAATGGAACCATAGCCTGAAAGACCAGGGTTTCCTTTAGAGGCACCATGAACATTCACTTTTTCCATCTTGGGAGTGGGGCTTTCCAGAAAACATAAAAAGTGCACCTCAGATTTTTGTAAAGACAATAAATTTGAAGAAGACGAAGGATCTCAAAGTCTCCAACGTTGTTATCACAAAAATCCTTCTAAATCAAGGCATCATCCCTAATCACGATGATAATCCTAGTCCGACCTGCATTAAGATTGAAAGAGTAATTTTTGGGTATCATAGAATTTCTATCATACCAGATCACATGGAGAAGCTCAGTGAAAAAAGCTAGGAATATGTTCTTTATTTGTTGTGAGGAATCAAGATCCACACATCTTTTTACTTCGGAGCTGATAGTATCAAGGAGAAGCCATCTATAGTAAAAAAATCAGTAGTAAAATCCCAAAGGGCAGACACCATAGCACAATATAGAAACATATGGTTACTATATTCTCTATATTGGTGAAAAAAATTACACATCGAGCAAAGGTGGATCCCAAAAGTCTGGATACAAACCTTGTGAGGACACGGTGGTGGGAAATACGCCAAATATGAGTAAGTCATGAGGTTTTAATCCATGTTTTGTCAAAGGATTTAAACCAATGAAAGTTAAAACCAGATTTTGAAAAAACAATATACCTATAGAAACTTTTGGAATCAAGGACACCATTGTGAGAAGGATCCCAAATAAGAAAATAATCAGTGTTAGAGTAGGAGTAATTGCCAATAATCTAAGTGTTGTTATCAGTAGGATTAAATATTTGATATTGAATAACATCCATAATAGTGAAATCAGTGTTTTCAGGGAGAGAATCAATAGGAATCAAAGAGAGGAGAGGGGCACTGGTCCAATTGTCCAACCAAAAATTCATTGAGGAGTCAGTTCTAACCATCCATCTAAAATTGTTCATTATATTTTCAAAATAATGCCTAATAGAGGGCCATATGGAGGAGTTAATATATTTCTTGTTTTCCTTCTTTATTTTTATGAGGAATCTATTTTTAAGGAAAGAAATAGAGTCATAGTTGTTTTGGATCAACCTCTAAACAAGTCTATCATGAAGGGAATCATTGAAAAGCTTTAGATTTTAGATACCAAGACCACCCTTCTCTAAAGATTTGTAATAGGTGGACCAGGGGATGGTAACAAGCTTTCATTTAAGAATATTGACAGTCCAAATAATTTTTTTGATGTAAACATCAATTTTTTTAAGAATATCAAGAGGTGATTTGTAAACCATCAAGGAATTGACCATTTTGGAGATGACGGTAGAATTCACTAGAAAAATTCTACCAGCCTTAGAGATGGATTTACCCTTACAAGAGAAAAATTGATTGATGACCTGATCAACCAAATTGGAAAAGTAAATGGATTTAGGTCTTCCCTAGAAGAGAGGTACCCCGATATAGGTGAAAGGGAAAGAACCATCTTTGATACATAGATTATTGATAATATTGTTTTTTCTAGTAAACGAGAAATTTTCTCAAAAGGAAACATAAGATTTGTTCCAACTTATAGCCTGACCAGAAATTTATTCATATTGAGAAAAATCATCTTTTATGTTTGGAATGTTCCTTTTATCACCTTGTAGAAATAGAATGATGTCATCGGCACATAAAAGATGATTGGGAATAATTAATTTTCTAGAATCCTGAATGGGTTTAAGTTTATTTTGATCAACAATATGTGTGATTAATCTACATAAATAATCTTCTGCAATAGAAAAAAGGATGGCAGACAAAGGATCACCCTGTTTAACCCCCTTGGTGCATTTAAAATAACCCTTAGGGAACCATTGATAAGGATGGAGATGGACGCTGATTTAAGTAAGTAGTTGATCCTATTGACGAAAGTATCATTAAAACCAAAGGACTGGAGGACATTGAAGATGAAGCTCCAGTCAATGTTATCAAAGGCTTTCCTAATAATAACTTTAATATCAATATTTCCCCCTATATTGGTTTTGTTTAAAGAGTTGATACATTCTGAAGCAATACAGATGTTGTCTTGAATAGACCTGCCCTTGATAAATCCAAATTGATTCCAACAATAAATTTTGTTACATATAGCAGAAATTCTATTATCAAGGAGAATATTAATGATTTTGTAAAGAGAGTTAATAAGAGAAATAGGCCGGAAGAGATGTATCTCAGAGGCATTGTCCATTTTAGGGATTAATGTGAGAAATTTAGCATTTAGACCATATGGGAGGATAGCATTAGAAAATAATTATTTGAAAACTTTGGAAACGTCAATGTGTATGACCTCCCAATGGTGTTGGAAAAAATCATTGTTAAATCCATCCAACCCATAGCACTATCTGGTTTAAGGCTAAAAAAAGTGTCTTTTATTTTATGATCAAGAGGGATGATTAAGAGATGATCATTGTCCTCCTCACTTACCATGATCAGAATGACATCAAGAAAAAGATCCTTGTTGATAGCTAGGCCATTGAAAATATTCTTAATGCTGGAGACAACATGACTGGAAATAGCCTCTTTAGAGTCCAAAAGGGTATCTTCATCCTTAGGGAAGGAGAGAGGTTTGCAAACATTTTTGATCATTTGGAGAGAGTTGTAGAATATATTATTTCTATCACCGTCCAAGATCCATTTGGATATGAATATTTTCATGCACAAGTTTTCTTTAAGAAGAAGAAGAGAATTAAGTTTCATCATTGTGTTAATTTCTAGTTGGGGATCCAAAGAAAAATAAGAGTCGGTGGTAGTGCTTTGAATATGGATAAGGTCATTCTCAAGAGTGGAAATGTCCTTGTCCAGTTGTTTGGATTTAGAACTGCACCAACCCTTTAGGCACTATTTCAGGTGTTTTAACATGGTGGTAGAGGCAAAAGCGTCACTAATATGATTCATAGAATTACAGAATTTATTTATATTATTTGAAATATCATGACCAACAGACCAAGCATTATTAAATCTAAAGGGTAGTATGAGTTTGATATTTTTTATGAGAAGACTGACAAGGATATGGTGATGGTCAGAGTTAATTTTAGGTAAAGTAATGCTAGATATGGTGTCCCAATTATCCAGAGCAGTCATGTTTGTGAAAGAACTATCCAGTTTACTAACAACAACTCAGTTGTAGTGTATTCTATACCTGGTGGATTTGGCACTAGTGAGGATAATTTCAATAAGATTACAATCTTCAACAGAGGCTCTAAATTCTCTAGAGGAGTTGGATGAGTGAGTCAGGCCAATTTTTTCACTGGAGGAAAGAATCGCATTAAAGTCAATGGTCACAAACAAGGGGCCATGGATGTTATTAGGTAAGATATAATGTTCAGACTAAAGAGTCATCTATCTTGGTATCTATTCTTAGCATATATCAAGGTACAATAAATATGTGTTCCATCAAGAGAAAAATCACAAGTAAAACTTTGATCAGAAATTTTGAAGGCATTGACATTTTGAAAAGATGTATGGTAAAATACCCAAAGAGATTCTACAGCCATACCATCATTATAAGAGCATAATAAATTATAACCATGAGAACATAGATGCATAAATTTCAGAGTGAAATTTATTTTTGGTTCAGCTATAGAATTTTTTTTAGGTTTATGAGTCATAAGAAATCTCTTGACAAAAGTAAACATGTCAGGGTTTGCAATACCCTAACAGTTCCAAATTAATATATTCATTTAAACCTATTGTTGGGGCTAGAACCCCTTTTTTTAATCACCCAGGCCATTGTTCCTCATTGAACGTATGCCATTTTTAGAGGAGTTCAAAATGGTTTTCTTTCCCTATTTTCTCACAGGAGAAACATAAGATATATTAGTAGAACCTGCATTAGTAATTTTAGAGCTGGTAGATTCATTAGCAAAGTGTACATTTACATGATATCCCAAGGAAAAAATGGGGTATTGCATATAAAGGCCCTCAGAAAAACGGTTTTAGTGGCAAGAAATTCCATATTCCTTGAGAGGGAGCACATCTTCAAAAGAGATAGTGGGAGTGAGATAGACTTTGATGGAGTTGAGGCTCAAGGTATACAAGATTTGCTAAATGAATAGATTTACACAAAGCATCATGGAATAAAGAACTAATCCAGAGACACAAAAACTACACAAGAGTAAAAGAGAGGTTAGAGAACCAGAATGGTATGGTTTTCTAGTTACATAGGATAGTGACTCATTATTAGTTGATAATAATGATCCTCTAGCCTAAAAGGATGTAGTAAGCAACATAGATGTTGCCAAGTGGCAAGAAGCCAAGAATTATAAAATGGATTCCATGTACCAAAACCAAGTATCAATTTTGGAAGATTATCCAATTGATGTAAAGCCTATTGGGTGAAAATGGATATTCAAGAAGAAACTAGACATTGAAGGACAAGTCAGTACCTATAAGGCACAACTAGTTACAAAACGGTTCAAGCAGTGTCAAGTCATTGACTACGATGAAACCTTTTCACAAGTTGCAATGCTAAAAACCATCATAATTCTGTTGTCCATTGTCGCTTACGATGACTATGAGATTTGGTAAATGAATTTTAAAATAGCCTTCCATAATGGGAACCTTCAGGAAGATATCTATATGAAACAACTTGAAGGTTTTATGACTCCAAAGGATTCCAATAAGGTATAAAAGTTGTAGAAATCCATTTATGGATTAAAGTAAGCATCCAGGTCATTGAAAAATTTGTTTTGATGAAGCCATAATGAAATTTGGTTTTATCAAGAACAAATGGAAGCCTTGTGTCTACAAATGGTTTAGTGTCAGTGTAGCCATTTTTCTAATAGTATACATTAACGACATATTATTTATTGGAAATGAGATACTAGTCTTATAGTCTATTAAGGCATGGTTGAACCAATGCTTTTCCAAGAAGGACCTGGGTGAGGCAGCATATATTCTTGGGATCAAGATCCATCATCATAGGTCCATGAGATTGTTGGGCCTCTGTCAAAGTACATACATTGATAAGATACTGAAAAGATTCAGTGTGGAACAATCCAAGATGGGATTGTTTCCAGTGTCACATGGAAATCATCTTTCCAAGAAAATATGTCCTCAGACATATGAGGAAAAAAAGATAATGGAAAGGACCCTATAAGCATCAGTGATTGGGTCATTCATATATGACATGCTCTATACTAGGATGTATGTAACCTAGGAATTTAGTGTTTTAGGAAGATATCAAGCTAACCCAGGTGACCGCCATTGGATGGCAGTCAAGACTATCCTAAAGTATTTGAGGCCTACTAAGGATATGTCCCTATTTTATGTAGAATATGAGGAAATAGTCATCATAGGATATGAAAATGCTAGTTTCCATACTGATCAAGATGACATGAAGTTTCAAACAAGATGCATATTCGCTTTGAATGGAGGTGTAGTGATTCAGAAGATCTCAAAGTAGAGTGTGGTAGCAGATTCTATAGTAGAGTTTGAGTATATCACAGCTTCTGAGGCAGCTAAAGAAGTAGTTCGGATGAAAAACTACATCTAGGAGATGGATGTGATATTGAGTAGTAAATATCACATCACATTATAATGTGATAATACTACAGTGGTGTCTCTCACAAAAGAGACAAGGTCACATATGTAGACGAAGCACATACATCGAAAGTATCATCTCTTGAGGGATTTTTCTAAAAGAGTTGAAGTTTTAGTGAGAATTACTTCCATGGAATACAATTTGGGGGACCCTTTGACTAAAGCCTTGACTCAGCAGAAACATAATCATCATGTGAGGTCTAGAGGACTGAAAGTCCTAGGTAGTTGGATCTAGTCCAAGTGGGAGTTTGTAAGAGTTGGTTTCCTAGAACCAACTGGTTGTACTTTGATTACATGAATATTTAATATATTTAAATATTAAACATCTTATTTCATATTGTTCATTTTTCTACATAACTATAGTGTAATAATGTCTTGGAGAATTTCTCGTATTGACAAGGTCATAACAATTCCCCTCTATGATGATCACATTAAAGTGGTATGGAAATATTCTTAAATATAGTTCTGCATTTTGATGAATAATATAATGGAAAACATAGTATACAAACTTTTGTGTGTGAGTACTCATGAGCATATGAGACATTCCTCATGAATTTCGTACTTGGTAATCTCCAAAAAAGGATATTATGAGAAAAAACCCACCAGTAGGAATTCTGCATGTTTTAGTGTCATTAGATTTTCATATCTGTGAGCGTCTATAATAATCCTTAGACTTTATTATTATCATTAATATGTGTCATGACTCCCACACTTTCATTTACTGATGAAAACTGTCACGCAGAGAGTTGGCGGGAAGTAGGGTACGTTGGGTGCATAACGAGTGTCATGTTATAAATGGATAAGTCAACGAAGGATTTTTACCTTCCATTTATGGATGTTGATATCTTGGCCATTTGATTGAAATAGAACCGTCAGGAAAAATTCCATGGTCATGGTGTAATGACGAGTTTATTTCAGGTAGTCAAAGAACGATGTATCAAGCACAAAGGATGATGAAACTATCATGAAACCTCCTTGAAGAGATTTTGAGATAAAGGGATTATATTACACAGTGAGCATTAATAAGTGGATGTCCTTGTTGTGACTTTAATTTCTTTCTCTTGGTTTCCTTGACACGTTTCTAGACAGTAATCTTGGACATTAGGCAAGCTCTCCTAATGAAAACGAGAAATAATCCTAGAGGGTCACAAACTAAGTGTTTTTTGTGGTCTCGGTTAAATTCTATTTTAATTTAATTTTTGAAATAAATATTATTCTAAAGATCGAAGAATAATTTTATTCAAGTTAAAATAATCACATAAATTAAATATATATTTATTCACCAGATTTTGAGAAAAATATATTTATTTACTTTATTGAAAATTTAATTAATATTTATTTACTAGTTGGTAAATAAAATATTTATTTAAGATAATAAATAATTTATTTATTTAATCAGGTGTTCAATAAATTGAATTAGAGTTCAAGTGGACTAAAACCGGTCTGTAGTAAAATAATTATTTTCAAGATGGTAAATAATTATTTAACTAGTTGGGACAAGTGGAAATAATAATAACACTATTATTATTTTGTGATGTAGAATTTTATTTATAATTCTATTTTACGTAAGTTGGAACACCATAAATAATGATGTGGTGTTATTATTAAAATCATGGGTTTTCATTGAGTTTATTAATGTATTTAATTGATGTTATTCAATTAAATATTGTAACTGAAGCCCCATGTATATAAATAGTCATTTACGTCAATTGTGCCATTTACCGAACTACATGCCCTGTGGATTGAGAATTGTTAAGCTAAATAATTTCTCTCCTGAATCCTCTTCCTAACCCTCTCAAGAACAAGAGATGTTCTTTAAGGACGAAGAACAAGCGATCAAGAACAACTGACAAAATACACTCGCTTCACCATACTAGTGCCCGGAGAATGAGTGGTGTCGATCGGAGGCCATGAGAGCATGTGTGGATCACCTCTATAGGGATTCTAGTTTGGATCCTCCCAAGTACAACGAGATAATCCACAATGGTCATTCCAAATTATCAAAAGCATCAATAAAGAAAATACAGAATATCCAGGTATTCATTACATTATGAAATTAATTAAATTAATTATAATCAAGGTGTGAAAGATCCTCTCTAATGTTTTCGAGTCTCTTCCTTAATTATTTAAATCTTTGATTTAATTCTATGGAGACTAGCGTTCATTGTCATATTGATCTTGGAATAATAATTGATAATGGTAAAAATTAAAGTTGGGTGTTGGCCCAACTGTGCTTCCACTATGCTAGGAACCTTCAGTCCCCAGGTATGTTGCACTAATAAGGAGTGGGGGTTGAATCAGTTGGTGTCTTTTTACAATTTACTTCAGTTGGAAATTATCCTCTATAACTTGTTATATTTTTTAACCTATGAAAATTTTATCTCAACCTCACCCATATAAAAATATAATAAATAAAAATTGAAGGAATTTATTTCTTATAAGGTTTTGTCCCAATAAGGGTGACTACTCATAGCTGTGTTTGGAATTACCCACTACACATAAATTTCACTAAGTTCTGTAATTGTTAAAAAAATTGGGTAGGGAAAGAATCACCCTTAACCCAATTAATGGTTGGAAGGAATCACCCTTGACCCAAGAATGCTGGTTATAAATAGTTAAAAAAATCCCTCCACCAATATAAGAAATATATATTGAACCACCTGAAGGAGATACTCCCTAAATCAGTATATATGAGTGTGTTAATATTATTATGGATTTCATGAAAATTGTGATTTTATTGAAGAAATAGGTATATTGTTTTATACTTCTTGTGATAATTTTATTTGTTGGAAAGTTCAATTATACCACATTGTTTTCATTTTTTAAATAATTATATGAGAAATAATATTGGGGAGTAAATTCATATGATGTATTAATACATTCCAAAATTGGACATGGAATTTATTTATTCATTTCAATTCTTGAATAAATGACAAAACAACTATAGAGTGTCCATGATTTCCTATATAAACAACTAGCATGCGATGGAAGTTGGTGGGGTGTTTCTATGATTCTTAGATGAAACTCCCTTGTACCCAAAGTCTTATTATTATTCTCTTTTATGTTTATGGAACTTGCATTCCATAGATGTATAATAGATCCCATTCATGATTTTTATGATTTATTATGCCCATGGATACACCATGGAGAGGGTTTTTATTTCATCTCTCCTTATGTTATCTTCATTAAAAGCATATAAAGACGAAGATATAGTATAATCTCCTCAGATGTATGTAAAATATGTATAGTATTTATTCATTTCATTTTTAAATGAAATTTCATTTATCTATAATGAGAGATCATCATAAAATGATGTGAATAACTTCTTCATGTTCTGATAAATTGTATTAGACACATTTAAAACCATTATGTGGTTTCACAGTGATCCCATGTTTATAATTATGAAATATTTCATGGAAATAAATAAGAAACAAAAAATAGATAATTGTTTTATAGGTTTTTAAAAATATGGAGAAATGGTTAACCATTACATGGATGGGACATATAAAGGTATCCAAGGAATTACATATATGTAGATATCATTTATTTCATAAAGGAAACCCAAGATTACCCATACACAACAAAGGAAATCAGAGTGTTACCTTTACATGAAGTGTTTAAATATAGGTAGTCTAGATTGTAAACCTTACATAAATGGTTTAAATAAAGGTGTTATGTGAGGGTTTTATAGTTCTTACCTTTAAACATTAAGGTACTTTTGATTTTAAATGGGTTATATAATGATAACCAGTAGCCTACCCTTATGAAAAACATGACTATGTAAAGGTAGATGAGGCATATTTTTATGTGTAAGGGTTTCATAAAGGTATCCAATAAGTTACCTATATATGAGGTCTCCAAAATCTAATTATCATTACAAAAAAGTGTCTTCATAAGGGTAGTGGGTCTATACCCTTACGCAAAATATAGATTCTCCATAAGGGTAAAAAATAGAGTTTTCAAAGGTTTTTTTAAATTATTAAATGGTTTATACAGTGTTTATAAATCATTATAATAGGTATTTTTGTAATATTCAATTTATAAGGAATTTATAAATTAATTAATTAATTATAAAAGTTTTATAATTAATTAAGTAATTTTTTGTAAAAAAAATTATTTATAGTTATTAAATGTTAATATTTAAATACCTTTTAAACAAATTATATGACATTACTTATGATATGAAAATAAAATTTATTATTTATAAATCATAAGTTTAATGTATATAGGGTTATACATTATGAAATAATTATAAAATATAAAATTCTTATATTTAATTTATGAAATACTCATAATTTATTATTTTGAATTTTTTAAAATAAAAAAGGGAATTATTTGGATATTATTTAAGCCATTTAAAATATTTTTTTGATGATTGATATGATAATGGATTAAATAATTATTAAGTATATTTTATTTAGATTATGTAAAATATTTACGTAATGGAAAATCTAATTCTAAATTGTTTATATTTTAAAAAATATCATATATTTAAAATTAAAATTCCTTATAATGAAGTGTATGAAATTATACATGTTGGAATGAATATAAAATATTTATATTCAAAATTATGGAATTTCCATAATGTCAATGTTGAAATTATAAAATGGTTTATAGATTGTGTTTATTTATAAATTGTTTGTAAAATTGTTATCTTACGTTTAAATATTTGAATTTTTCTTTTATTTAAAATCTTATTCCATAATATATTATAGTTTAGTAAATTGTATAATAAATTTGAATATTTTGTATAGTTTACTTTAAAATGTTAAACAATTTTTGGGAATAGATCCTTGCATTTTTTGGCTAATAATGACTCCATGATGAATTTAGTCTTTCATCTACGTTGACCTCGATTTGAAATTGAATTTATTATCTTGATTTTAATTATTGAATATAGTTTTTGAAAATATTTTGTTTGAGTTATGATTAATTGGATTCCTTATTGAAGAATGTATAATTATGTAGAGGGACTTGAGGGTGGACTACCTACATACCTTGAGGCTTATGCCTTTTCTAGGATGGTGAATGGGGTTGGCTATTTTTCACTCTGGGATTACTCATGTAGAGAATGTAAATATCATATATCTCTATTCCTTTACATTAAACTTTCATGTACCTTATTCATATGATTCATTCAAATGTGTATCAATATACTTGACATCTATTTTAGGTGAGTAACACAAACATGTGGGTTGTGTAAAAAGGTTAACATCAATATGGTTTGAACATGTTGATTACATGGAGGGAATGTGATTCAAATCTAAAATCACTAGAAGCATGCATAAATAAAATGGAATAACATTAGATAAGATGATCATATTAAAATGCCCTTAAAATAATAAGTATGAGATTCCTTCCAAAGAAGAAATTTTCAAGACCTTGATCATCCAACTAGGAAATATCACACTAAATAAAAGTTCCCCAAGATTATGTTATATAAGGAAAGAAAGTAATGGGTTTCATTGGATTGCCCTTGGTTAGTTTTATGCCAAAGTGGATAGCCCTGATATTTTCATGGTATTATCACATTTTTGACGTTTGCATTAGGATACACTAGCTAGGAAACCCTAAGGGTTATGATATTAGGGGAATAGGGTTGGGTTTATCCATGTGATGTATTGTATAAATATTTTCTTTCTCGACTATCCAAGAGCCATAAATCATAAAATTGGGATGATTCATCACCAAAATAACTATGCGGTGAGTTTCATGCCAGAGCAGAGTCATTTTCTTAGTGAAATATGGATCTTTGACCACTAATGGGTATGATGAAAATTAAAAGGGGGCATCAATTTAGTGGGAACCCATTTAATAAAATACCTAATTAAAGGATTTATAAAATGTTATACTCATAAAAAAAATCTATTTTGTATATAATATCATCACCATAATCAAGATAAACATTATGATTGATCTGTGAATGGAGAAGATTAATATAAGAAAATATTAAGACTAGTAACATAAGAAAATATTTTAAAGTATGTTTGTCGATTTAAGAAAAAATATTAACAAAAATTCTATATATTATAATATATTCTTCTTTAGTAACAATGTGCTAAAATTATTCATCATGTGAATCTCGATGCTTAAGGAATCATAGAATGATTTATTTAAGGTTTCAAAGGAATTATATAAAAAATGTAGAGAGGAATATTAGTCTCCATTGATGTAATTAATATTAATGGGTGTGTCATTGATTTAAGGAGTCATAGTCTCATTTAATCAATATGATTGGGTTTGTAAAATGATATTCAATATGACTGAATATGTTAAAAGAATTAGGGACATTAAAGATTTCTTTAAAGCTTCATAGATTTTAGAATTAAATTCTATTGATATGATAGATATATATTATCAAATTTATGATTTAAAAGTTTTGTAAATATATAGAAAGATAGAAGTTGAGAAATAATTGAATGTTAGACCTTGAAGAATTACTTCATGCAATAGAGAAAATGAGTTGCTGCATTGGTACCTTGGATTCTTTAATCTTGGATAAAATTATCATAAGATGTTTATTTTTGACTCATTTGGATATATAAAAGATAATGAAAAATAATATTTGTTTAAATTGAATGTGATGGTTATTTTTGATACACATCATTATGATTTTCACAGTCCTATAACATACTTTATGAGGAGACTAAAAATTGCTTGATCGGGTTAGGAAATTTATCCTATTATTATCTATGGAAATTTTTCAACAATATGATTGAATTAAAATATAATTTTCCCAATATTCTAAAAGTTTTGTAGATATATGTACATGAACTTGAATATGATTTATTGGTTCTAAATTACTTCATATATAGTACAAGTTGGTAAAGTTTCAAACTGGAAATAGAATAGTTGATCGAAAATTTCAACAATGTTTCTTCAAGATGAAAATAAAATTCATATAACCCTAGGTTTTTCATGAAGTAAGAGTAATAATTTAAGATGATTGGATTATCCAAGATATATTTGAATAATTTTTCAAGATCCCATTAAAAATTCATGTGAGGTATGGATGTTATAGAGATTAATTCTTTGATTTAGAAAGGTATGTAAAACTGAATATATATTTTATAAGGTGTTGTAAATATATCTGAGTTTAAAATGAAAGGAATAATTGATTGAGATCATAGTTTTATATATGACGTGAATTAAATATTTACTAAATCTATGATTAGAATGTAAATTATTTTATCAATATATAATGAATCAAAGTAAAAGATACGTATATGCATCATATTTCTCTTATGTGATAATATAAGATATTTGATAACAAAGTGTTTTTATGAACAAAATTATATGATTAATTTCATGCACATGGTTTATGGTTCATCAGGTTCTATAAAATTTTTATAGAATAAGATTTGTATAAAAGAGTTTATCTTGGATAAAAGTGTTTATCCAATTGTTTGTTATAATATGAAGGAATGTGTTCCCAGCACTCAATGGAAATATATTTTTAAAGTATTCTTTTCAAATGAAATTATTCCAAGAATGTAGAATTCCATATCTAATATGAAAATAATAGTTTATTGGTTTAATATTCCTACTAAAAGGAAATAAATTTAAATTCTTAAACAAAAAAAAAGGATTTTTTATCTTAACAATAAAAATTCTAAAAAAATATAATATCAAAGAGACTAGTGGAAGAAAGTTTGAACATAAAGAAGTTAAATGTTTTAAAATAAAGTGTTACACCAATCTTAGGTTAAATTTATTTCCACTCAATAACCTGAAATTTAATGGATATGTGATGGTATAGAAAAATGTGAAGACTTTCATTTAGTTTTCATTTAAAATTTAATATCACTATTTATTAAAGGATTATAATAGTATAAGATTATAGTTTCTTCAATAAATATCCGAAAAGATTTTAAGATATGTGATGAAAAATAAAAATTCAAGGATTTACATTTAGTTATTTTGAAAAGTGAAATAATTTATTTATCGATGTTGTTAGGTTAAAAAGGTTCATAGATACCCTCGGAGGGGGTGAATTGGGGTAAGAATATTCTTTTCAAAATTATTCCCGACCCACTAGATCATGACCTATTTATTATTAGGGTCACTTTGATTTCACTTATGTGTTAATATTGATCTTATTATTTCTTTGTTTCTCTGATGATGATTCTTTGAATGTAATTCAAGAAATCAAGAAGATGGACAGATATATGTTTACTTTGTTCACCCTCACAGGGATACATCTAAAGAGCATGCAACGATAGTGTGAAAATGTTACAAATCCACTAAGGCTCACTGGAAAAATGTTTTTTGGGAATGATCACTTCAATGCCTAGGATAACTTACTTTATAAGATTTATGGTCACCTCACTACATTCCCAAGAGTAACTCCCTATGTATCTTTCTATGGATCAATGCTGGTGGAATTGATTTCCTTCTTCCCTTTACTTTGCTCACTTCTCTTTGAATTGATTGAACCATAGTTTATGGACTTGGAGTTCCATTCATTTCATGAATTCATGCATCCGCAATTGGAGTAGATGCTCCATTGAAATTCCACTTTCATCAAATAGTTGAATACCACTTTACCACATATTTATAATGTAATTCCATCTGAACACCTTTCACAATGCACAATTCCTTCATGAAGCTCCTTCTTTCATGATGCTCAAATAGACTTAAAGAATATATTTCCTTTCCAAAATTTCACTTATCCTTCATTAAGCACACATCATTCACGAATCTCAACTATCCTTCATGAAGCACCTTCCTTTCATGAAGCATATTGATCGTTCGTAAAGCTCCTTCTTGCACGAATCTCAAACAGCCTCTACGAAGCTCCTTCTTTTGTGAATCTCAAACAACCTTCCCAAAGATCCTTATTTCATGAATCTCAAATATCCTCCATGAATATCCTTATTTCGTGAAGCTCAAACAACCTCTATGAATCTTCTTCTTTCACGAAGCTCAAGCAGCCTCCGTGAATCTCCTTCATTCGCAAATCTCACACAACCATCATGAAGCTCCTTCTTTCATTAAGCTTATTTAGCCTTTTAAAATTATTTTAATTTCATAATGATCAGAACATTCAGTAGGATTTCATAGCTTTCATGATCTTTTTCTCATGAACCACCTTCGTGAACCACCTTTGAAAATCTATAGCCTGGAAATATTTATAAAGTCTTTCTACTTTTCTCAAGGGGGTAGATTCCTATTTATAAGCATTTCCACCGATTCCAGAAGCTATCATCCATGGAATATATTTTTTGTGATGCTCCATCATTTTCACCACAATTCTCCCTTACCCATGAACCTCCATGTAAATTTTCTTTTCATGATGCTTTTCATAATCATGAAGCATTACTTCAATATCCTTTATGTCTTTCGTAATACTTGTCATAATCATAGAGATTTCCATCAAAAACCTTTATGTAATTCATGATTATCATTCTATATGATCATTCACAATTATCCATTTCATTTTTGAATTGACCTTCTTGAAATTTTTTCCTTTTCCATCTATTTACTAGGCCTTCATGGAAATCCATCTTTCACGATATTTTTTGTAATAACAGATATTACCGTCAAATTTTTTTGTTCCTTCGTGAAACCAAAAAAAAATATCATTGTTTTGAAAACTCATGAATTTCCCATATTTTCATAAAACCTTTAAGGAAATCCAATTTTCTCAATTCTAGAAAAACTCCAAATTTCAGACCCAATAAATTTGGCAAACATTGGGAAACTGCGTCACCTTGTGTACGCAATTTTCTACCCCACTTCCAGGACATCCATTACTTTATCCTAGATCTTTGTCAACATAACTTGTCAAAAATCACTCTGGAGTTACATAACATACCTTAAAACCCCACATTGTCAACTAACACAATCAACCAAAAAATATTCCAATGTTACTTTGAGGGATTTCTACCCAATAATCTCACCCTTCAAGTTTGTTGGAAACTCCTCACATTTTGATTCCTCATTGAAGATTCTTTTATCCTATACCAACATTCACTTCATGAGACTCAGATAGTGATCAAATATTTTCTCTACACATACTCTAATCCCATGTGAGTCATGCTCGGTGTGAGAAACAAGAGTAATACGCAAATTTCATCAATGAACCACTTCATTCCAAAACCTCTCAATTTATTTCTTCATAAACTCCATATGTCATGATATATAACATTTGACTGATCACCTTTAGCATAATCATATTTCATGATCCCCTATCTTGGGGGTCGCGGCTTTGGTAGTGGATTTCCTCTCTTCGGTAGAGGCGTACTAGGGATTCAGGCTTCGGGCTTTGAAAAATGGTTGTAGCTGCGACACTCCTATCTTTTGCAGTGGCATGCCATGGATTTAGGATTTCGACGACATCAATATTCAACTGAGATGGCTTGGGAGTAGTTTATTCATCTTCTTGTGGCTCTCCTACTTCGGCAGAGGCATGTTAGGTCTTCGGGATTCAAACGTCGGTCGTCTTCAACCACGATGGCTGGGGAGTAGATGATTTAGATTTGTGTAGCATACTCTTTTCATTGGCTTTGTTCTAGGTGGATTGTGAAATGGAATGGGTTCAATTATTGTCTTCTTTGGAATGCCCCTATCATCAGATTCTGTTACAGTTTCATATGGCTTGTGTGATGGTGTGGGTCAGATCTGGTCTTGTTCAGTTTCGATTTGTACTTGCGGCTTGGATTCTTCATCAGGTCTGTCTTTTCTGGCTTCATCTAGCGGCGTGGGGTCTGATCTGGTCTCATAGTTTTGTGGATTGTGTTTGTGGTTTTATGGTCTCTATTTATTGGAAGATCAAGTGAGGTGTTATAGTGTTGGTGATTTCATGTCTCGTTTTAGAGGATCTGGTGTGGGTTTTTGAGGAATCTGGTGTTGGTTTCGGTTGATTCTGCTTGTATTTCTTTTGTTCTGGCTTCTCTATTCATGGTATTTTTTTATGAATCTTCTTTTTGAATGATCGTGTTGTGATGTTTTGATGTTTTTTCAACCAGAACTCTACTTGGATCTCATTCGGATGAGGTTCAGAGCACGAAGCTTTCATCTGAGCATGCCATTCATATTTGGAAGTTCGAGAGGGTATGACTCTACCATCGGTACAGGTCTCATGCAACCCTTCATGAGACAACTAGCTGAGTGATCATGCGATAGTGAAGACTTGTTATCACAATGTAGTCCTTGAGGATAATAAAATCATGTATTCTTAATATAGGTTATCCTCTATTAGTTTTATTCGGTTGTAATGTCAGATCTTTTGATTTCTCACTTTTTCCTCAAAAGTGTTTTGATAATAAAAAAATTAATTTTCAGTTTTACATATCTCAATGATCCCCCTAACTGCTTCAACTCCCCCTATCTCACTTCTCCACCAAGATGCCTCTCCCCTATATTCATTAATAAATTTTCTCCTTTTTGATAGCCAATATCTCTCACCCTTTTTCAATGATCCCAAAGGCCACTCCATTGGGGTCTGTAATAGGGTAAAGAACATAGATAAACATATTATAGAAAAACACACTATTCTGTAGGGAGAGGGGGTCCCGCATCCACACTTTTTCAAGTACATGGAGTCAACATAACTCTCAGAGCCAATCAATATCATTAAAATGCCTTTTTGGGTAAGGCCTTCGTCAAAATGTATGCAACCTTTAGGTATGTAGGAAAATACTCCGACTTCAAAAGCCCTTGATCCACCTTCTTCTTCATAAAATAATATTTTATTTAAATTTTCTTTGTCCTTTATAGATAGACTGAATTTTTTATAATATTTATAGGATGTGAATTATCAAAATGGATTCCAATCAGATTCTTCACTTCAACTCCCATATCATCAAGCTGATTCTTCATCCACAATAACTATGTGAATACTTCAGCGGATGCAATATATTAACCTTCAACAGTGCTCAATTAAATTAAATATTATTTCCTTATTATCTATGAAATACACAATACACCAACTTAGAATGCACCTCATGACATTGATTTCCTATTATCTATTGATTTAGACCAATCATCATCTATATATCCCAATAACTCTGGCTGAAATTTTTCATTATACATCAAACTAAAATCCACAATGTTGTTGATATAACGAATTATTCATTTCAATGAAATAATTTTCATTTCATTGGGATTACTTTAATACCATACTACTTGGCATGTGGAAAACACAATATCAGGTCTTGTCATTGTCAGGTAGAGTAGACTACTAATGATTTTCCTATTATCTGTAACATTAAATTCATTTCCATCATCATCCCATTATAGTTTCATTTAGGTATATATTGGAGTCATAATATCCTTTGAATTATGCATTCAAAATATTGTCAAAAAATCCTTGGAATATTTATATTGAGAAATTAATTTTCCATTATTTCCTTATGTCACCGGTAAACAAATGAAAAATTTCAGTTCAGCAATCATTGACATTTCGAACACACTTTTCATGTATTCAGAAAACTGTCTACACTGCTCTTCATCTGATCCATCAAAGATTATTTCATCAACATATACCAACACCAGAATCCATTGATTACTATCATTTTTTCACATATATACAGTAATCAATTCCACCATGCTAGAAACCAAGCTTCTTTAAAAAGTGATCTGGTCTTGAATACCATGCTCTTGGTGCCTCTTCATATAACCCCTTCTTCAATCGAAATTTGTTTTATCATATTTATGAATGATAAAACCATCTGGATACTCATTGAAAACTTCTTCTTCTAGAAACCAATTTATAAATAATTATTTGAAATCCATCTGGAGAACATTGAACTTTCTTTTCACTACTATGTCCAACAAAAATATGATTCTTCTCAATTTTTTAGATTATTCATTTCACATGTATCTCCATTCATCTTATAAAATCATTCCCTTTTAGCACACACACCCAAAGGATTGTTTCTTCCCCTTAGTCCTGAAAAAATCTAGTATATATTAAAAACATTTAATTCATGGGGAGAGGGTTACCTCCAAAATCCCCAAGATGGGGATTGTGGTTGTTCTTGATGGATCAACCCTTTGATAATTTCTTCAAAGAACTGTAATATTTTTCTAGTTGTTCCAACTTCCCAGTCATCTTTAACTATTCTATCCATATTACTAAGAATTATTTACTTACATGTTGAGTCTTCTCCTGATATTTAGCTTCTATATTCTAGGAATTTTTCAAAATTTGGGGTTTAGACCCATTAGTATAAATTTCTTTCTTTGATGCACCACTAGTATTAAATTTTTCATGACTATTTCTTTTAACAAGGAACTTTATACTTGTTGTATTCCCTTTTGCCTCCCTCCTTTGAAGGTAACTTCCTCTTTCGTTTACTTAATTCCATGAGCATGGCATGTAAATGCTTGAACACATTCTTTATTCATTTTTCTTTTATCAATTATCTAAGTCGCCACACTATTTTGTGATGGTGGTGGGTACTCCACTAAATGTAAATTCTTATTACTCAAAACAAAAGATGATACTCCCTTTTAATCCAGGTTCATTAACATTATTTCAAAGAGATATTTTTTGAATGTAATAGAGGTGGTTCTTGATACAAATTTTGTTGAACCCATTGTGTTTACACTGAGACTTTAAAAATATTTTTCAACTTATCACTTTTTCTTTCAGTGTAGGATTTATTGTAATACACATTGGAGTCAGGGATATCCTTTCAAGTTCCTTTTCATTCCCTACTTTCTACCTGCTGAAATATCTTGCTGAATTCCCATGATTATAAATATAAAATATCTCCCATTAAAAACAAACCTCATATAATAATTTATTAGTTGAGATGTTGATATAGCTTGATTTTTTCTTCTAATATTGATCTACTAGTCTTCTTCTCACATACTCATAGTGTGTACCACTCTTCCACAATATTAGCATTTCATGGATTATTTCTTTTGAGAGACTCTTCTTTCAGATTTCTCAAGATGCTTCTTCTTATTCTCATATTTAAAAATATTTTTATATTCACAATATGAAATATATTCCAAAGACTCTAAACAAAAACATGATTTATGGCCATAAATCCCATAGAAATATCACATGTTATCATTACTTACCATAAAACCTTTTTCGGTATGTTTTCAGTATCTATAGGATTTTTTCTATTTTTTGAACTTTTCACAACTCTCATCTTATCATGCATGGGATATGATTCATCATATCCAATAATATTTTTTCTGAAACTGTATGACATTTGATATGAGAAAATATGTTTTTATTTCTACTTTAAAATATCATATTTTCTTTTCATTTCATCATCACGTGTCGAAGGATAATCAAATTGTAAGTGAAAATCATCATTCAATTTAGGCTTAACTTTTAAATTAGATTTATACACATCATTATTCACTAATTCTAACTCATATATCAGTTGTTGAATCTTCATATCCATTAATTCAAGTTGAGTGTTAAGTTCTCTCTTGAAATTCTTCCCACTACTAATCTCATCTTCAAATTCTCAGGTGATCTTATCCACAATGTCATTTTGATCCTTTATTATAAAGTTTTTCTAAGAAGTAGAATCACCACAACATGAATTCTCTTCTTGATGCCTTTGGTTCTCCTGAAGTAGTTCATATAGCTGTGTATCAAGATCATCATTCCTTGATTTGAGATTCTGAATTTCTTTTGAGTTTATATTCTTTCCCTTATTTTTAACATTGATTTTTTCTATCATTATAGACATATTTTACAGTTATTTATCTTGGGAATTATTCTTATCTCTCAGATTAGTAGCCACTTCTAGAATCCTTTTATTTAAACCTTTCAACTTGTAAACTTCAATTTCCTTCACTTGGATCTGGATATCTTTATATTTATTTTCTTCATCCAATTTCTAATCCAATTATTTTATTTTATGGACAATTTAGTGGCTCATTTTCCACACTATAATACTTTGGAATATTTCTACATATATTACCTGAGCTAGGTGTTGAGACAGCATGCAATTCTGAAGCATGGTGTTCCCGGAATAAATTATACAAGAATATTAAGTGTTTTTATACTATTAACACAATGGAAATTGGATATCTCTTAAAAGGTTGATGAGATAAAAAATATGATATCAAGGTTGGGTCTAGAACGTGGTGTTTACCCTAGATGCGGCATAAAATACGTCGTCATGTGAGCTCTGACCCCTCGATCATTATCAGTGCATTAAATGGATGAATTAATTTATTAATTCATTCATTTAATAGCTCAAACCGAAATAACTCTCAAACGGTAACTCATATCAAAAATCTGAAGACATGGTTGAGTCCAAAACGTTTTTTTCACCCTAGGAGGGGTGTAATCTTTTTTGGTGTAGCCCTTATATAGTAAAAAGTCTTGGAGGGAAAAACTATAAATAAAATAAATAAAGAAAATTGTTTTATTGAAAACGCTACTTTGAATAACTTCAAAATGGGGAATTGTATTGGAAAACCAAGACCTATATTGAGTTCGAAGCATGGTGTTTAACCTATGGGTGACATCAATTATGAGGGTGTGGAAGGTTTTTATTTCATGTCCACTGGCATTTTTCTAAAAATAAGAGGTTAGAGGAATGAGCCAGGGTTGGCTTATTTCTCTCTCGGATGGTGGAGCTCTGGATGATGAGAACTCAAAGTCTGAATGTCGTCAGATCACGATGAAACATCAAATGTTGATAGATCATAGTGCTGTGAATGCAATCGTGGGACCAGATTTGAGGTAGGATTTCTATTTCGGATTCTGCAGCCCCTCATTTGAATATTTTGTCATCATTTTCAACTTCTATTCATTTTTGCTCCCATGGAATCCTTTAATGATGGACAAATAAAAAACAGCCATCATCTGTTTAAATGTCTAATTTCCCATTATTGACATTATTCACTTTCTTTATTGGAAAATTTTTCATCATGCACAAATGACCTCGGATTGTGGAGTAAGACATATATCTATGGATAACTCGACTCGAGGAGCCCTGATATGTGCTCAGGTTTGAGTTTCGGGTGTCTGAGGAATCGCAACAGTGATAAGAAGGGGTTGTTAATTTACTTCATGTAGAAACGTCGACGGATCATCAAGAGGAGGCTAGCACTATGATGTCCTCATCATGGGGAGTCTATATCTTGTCTTGAATCACAATTTGGACCATTGTAGTGACCATGGTGGTCCATAGAAGTTTTCAGGTGGAGGTTCTTTCAAGGGGCTCTAGAAGGTGGTGACACACGGCGATAGTCTGGTGGATGGCATAGTGGGCATAGTGGATGCAAGTGGAGCCGCGGCGGATGGCAGTGAAGTTGTGGCAGCATGGCAGAGGTCTGCGGTTGGAGCTAGACTGGCTGGTTCGGGCTGATCCAAGATGGTTTGGACCGCGGCTTTTAAACTTCGAATCTTTTATTCTTGGAGGGTTTTTCATGTCGTATGTAGACATGCGATCCTTATTTCACAGCATACCATTTGAGGACATTTTGAGACTTTTTTGTCTTGGTCTAGAGGATCAGTGATTCTAAATGTCCATTTTTAATAATAACAATATAATTATTTTTATTCGATGATTCTCATACTGGACATAACATCTGTTTCTAACATCTGATTGACAATCCATTAGAGGCATTGTGACTCTAGAGTTGAGGCAGACTTTTCAAGGCCAATTTTGGGTTCATAAACTCAAATAATGGTGTAGGCCCCGTGAGGCCCGTTTTGAGCATTTGCAATGAAATGGGAATTTTTCACCAGGTATCTATTTTGGATGATCGAGTAGCCAATATTGTGTGTTTTCCTATGAGGATCACAATTTCGCGATCCACCCAACTAAATTTGGGTTTGAGGTAAGGGCTCCATGGGACGCCTTTCGAGTATAATGCAACATTTTACAACTTCAACATCAGAAGTCCTTTTGGGGCTAGTGAATAATCTAATTTTCATGTTTTTTCTAGGATAGAAACGTTGTGATCCATTTGGATGTGCGAAGCCTTGTCATGGTTGGTTTCGATAGAGCGCCGATCAGACATTTGTAGTGAAAAGCACCCTTTTCACTGGTTGTTCATGTTGGATGAATTCATAGCTGATCCAGTGTGTTTTTTCAAGGTGATCATAATGGCACAATCCGTGTGATGTGTTTCAGAATCGAGGTGTGGGCCCCATGGGGCACAATTTGTGTGCAGTGTGGTGGAATGCAGCTTCTTCACTGAGATCCCATTTCAGGCAATTGAATAGTAGATCTTGTGTTTTTTTAAGGAATGAAATGGTGTGATTTTTTTGGTTATATAGGGTCATTTCTAGAGTTATCTCAGCAAAATTGCATTTTCTCCCTTCGGGTCAGTAATGAGCAACGTGGGCTCTTCATCCTTTTGGATAGAGGTTCTATGTACTCTAGGAGTACACTATAACGCCTTATGGGTACTAGTTCAAAGTTTATTACTTGAGTATGGCTAGGTATATAGCCAGATGATGAGGCAGGTTCAGACATCGTGTGGGCTTTACACATTCCATGTACCACTTTACAAATCTTCTACCTTCCGTATCTCTTTCTTCTAGTCTCGGATTTTGGCCTTCAAGTAGCCTATGTTGAGTGTTTTTCCACGTAGAAGGTGATGACGCCCTTCGTAGTGGATTTTGAGGTATGATGTGAGATTTTCTAGGTGAAATTCCTATTTGAGGCGATTCTCAATGATGACAGTGATGGAAGTGATGTTTTCAGAATCACCAGAGCAGTGATGGCTTACCCTCTAGTGTATCTGGGCAGTGAGGTTTGTCATACACTCTTCTAGGATTACCCTCTAGTAGGGCTAGGAAGTGATGTTCTCCATTCTCTCTTCATGGGTTACCCACCAACACGGTTGGGTAGTAAGGTTCATCGGTTACTCTTTCAGGACTTACCCTCTAGTGGTTCTATGCAGTGAGGTGTATCATTTACTCTTTCAGACTTACCCTCCAGTTGGGATGGGAAGTGGGTTCGCTGATGACTCTTATGAGTATACCCTCTAGTTGGTCTTGGAAGAGGGTTCTTGACTTTTTGACATAATCTCTTAACTCTGTGGCATAGTTATGAGACATGCTTGATGTGACATTAGACTCTCAAGAAAGAGAGGCACTTTTCCCACAAAGTTTCATCCTTATGACGCGACCTAAAACTGTGCGAGTGAGAAAGACCCACCCAAAGCGGGTAGTATCAAGATATGGTGATTTATCCCCTTTGACTTGTAGTTTAGGGAGGACATGTGGGAAGTTGGTAATTTATAGTGGTTACTTCTGGGACTATTTGAGATACTTTTACTGGGATGAGCTAGTGATTTGGATATCCCCTTACTCTCTTGTTTGGGTTCCTTTAGTTGAGAATATATATATATATATATATATATATCATATTTGTAGTACCCACTCCTTGGGTTTTGGTTACTCTCCTTCATAGAGAGGTAAAGACGCACAGGGTATGACATGTGATTTCTCTATCTAGTTTCTCATGGTTGGACAAGTCTACTCCCCTACTATAGGTAGCAAAGACTCGATAAGAATTTCAACATATCACCATTTCTAGCTCCTCGTGTTTGGACGGTCTTACTTCACTTCTTTGTTGGGTTGAGTTGTACTATTTTACTGTACATTGTTCTATCTATTGCTTCCCACTTTTGTAAATCACTTGTTTATCCCGCGAGCCTTCAGGGCATCCTACAATGTATTTTTATACTCACCCTTACTTTGGATTTTCCCACACTTGGTGTGCCCCTGCAGACGATGGATAAGTTGATCATGAATTCAAAGGATCATAGGGATACAGGGTTCTTGGACCATGTGAGATGGTCATAGCTTGGGATCCAGGAGTGGGGCTCTCTCATCTATTTTACACTTTCACCTATTTTCGGGTTATGACACTTTTCTAGTTGGGAATGTATTTTTTCCTTTTCCCTTTCATTTTACATTTCTACACTTGTACGATTTAGAGGTCGATGGCTGTTTGTGGTTTATAAATAGTAGTGTTGTATCTTTTTTTCTTTTCCCTATGAACTTTTAAATTGATTTGGTTGTGTGAGTTTGTGTACAGGTACTTAGGCAAAAGCCTCCCTGAGTTTTTTATGCCTTTGGCACTGGAATCCATCCCTTGGCCTATAGAGGTGGGCTTGGGGTAGTTGTGGCTTGAGCCATGGTATGGGATGAGTCGTGATAAAGTGGTATCAAAGGGATGTTTGTTCCATTGGAAATTGTTCGGACGATCCCTAAAAAGAAATTGGTTTGGTTTTAGGGAAATAGTTTCAAGATGTCTCGAGAGCATCTCTTAGGCCAGGGAGTCCAGTGATGGTGAGGTAGTTGATGTAGCCATTCACCAGGACTCTAATTAACCACTTGTCAACTCGGCGTGCTAAGACACTGTTGTAGGGAAAATTGGTACATGCATATTATAGGATTGAGTCTTTGACTGTACTTCTTAATCCAGCTCCCCAATATTGTTGATATATATATATATATGCTCATTTGACTATGGTACTCCTTGATCGGATTCAGGATGGCTCCGCAATAATAGCCTGCCAGGATACTATCTCTAGTTCGAGATGATGATTCTATGAGGGACGAGGCCTCAGTTTGAGATACATCATACAATTACCCTCTCTCTAAGAGGGATGTTAGCAGCACCTCCACCTGTGGAACAATAGTTAGTACTAGCTGCACAGGTTGATGACGAGCACAGGCTGACCGTGCTCTATGAGTTCTAACATTAGAGACCACTGAGGTTGTTTTGTGATCCATAACCTCAGGAAGTGAAGGGTTTACTAGAGTCGGTGTTTCTACTATTTTGGATTGTTCATACACTAATATGTTAGATGGTGGCATTGACAGCCAATCCTTTTCCATAGAGAAGCGTGGTGTTGGTAGAGTTGGGTTACTCAAATGCGCGATGAGTCGACACTCTCATGGGATAACTTCCAAAAACTATTTCATGAGGAGTACTACCCCTTCTGATTACGCTCCGTATGGTTTTAGAAGCTTCTGGAGATTTAGCGAGGAGGGATGATGGTGGCTGAGTAGGGGACTAGGTTCACAGACCTTATTCATTACTCATTGTACATGATCCATAATGGAAAATTCTGGGCACACATGTTTGAGTAGGGTCTCTGTAGAGGAGATTTGTGCTAGTATAGTGCCCTTGTGCTTCTTCACCTATCTCGGGGTTCAAGAGAAGGAACTAGTGATAGATTGATTTCTTTCAGAGGGGCGCCAGTTGGCCAATTTTGGCAATGGAAGTAACAAAGTTGGGACGTCTACCACAGATTGAATATGTCAGTTGGAAGGACCGTAATACAGGAGGACTCCTTTTGATAAGACTCAGATACATAGTTAGGGATAGCATAGAACATTGGGGAAGCCCTGGATGGTACGGTTCTATGATTTTGATGGTAAATGTAACATGGTATGAGAATACCTGACCAGATGTGTTGAGATTTCCAAGTAGTTCGTAGATGCACCGCCATGGTAGAGGCATTTTCATGATTAGGGATCTCCTAGGAGGGGACATAGTGTTCCCTAGGGAGTAGGTTCTTGAAGAAGAGAAAGAAAAATTGTGGTTTGTGGATGATATTACAAGGTCCTTCCACCACCACTAGGTGGCCAGTGTCAGGCTCAGGGAGCTGGTGGCCAGGGCCATAGGAAGCTTCATGAAATGGATGTTAATAACCCAGCAGTTCATGAGATGATAAGAGGTACACTTTGTAGTTTTTCTACCTTCTTTAGTATATTTTTTTAGACATTGTGTGAGGTACTCCTTTCATCCAAATCCTTACTCTAGGAGTAATGATGGGTGATGTGGGGCATCTTTGTAACCCTTTGTCGGTGTTGTTTGCTTTATCTTTTAATGGACAAGAAATAGGGGTCTTTCCCCCACTTAGAAACATTTTTTTGACGTGAGAAAAACTTTGAGGGAGAATCAGTGCTTCCCAAATAGGATAGTATCAAGGTGTGGTGGATGAATCCATCTAACTTGTGTGTTCATAGTGGGGTTGTGTAATGGAGTGTCAGAGTATGTCTTGGCTTTACTAGTGGAATCTTGTTGATTGATATCCCTTTACTTGAGGTTCCACTAGTGGGTTTTTCAGAGTGATTTTTTTGGGGATTACTCTCCTTACAATAGGGACAAAGATGCGTAGGGTATAGGACATGATTTTTGTGTCTAGCCTCTTACGGTTGGATGAGTTTTCTCTCCTACCATGTTTGTTGAAACCATGTGTGATCAACGTAAATCTTGATACTATTACCAAGTATAGGTTGAGGTGGTGGACACCCCATAAACAGAACGATGTGTATCACTATGTGGTGTTGGCCATAGTAGTCTTCACCCTGAGATTGTGGAGATGCCATATTCTAGGAGAGAGCTGTGTGGTTTGTTCAAACCACCAGAGTCTTTGGTGTGTCTTCCCCTAGAGAGATATGAACCCAAGATGGAGATTCTTGTTGAAATTCCTCTAGGAATATGACATTGAGGTATTCTATACTCTAAAAAAGGAGAAATTTCGTAGAAAACGCCCTTAGTAAGAAGTCACAAGCTCATCTAGTGTGGGAAGATTCATTGTAGTTAGATTCCCTACAACTTGACCTAGTGAAGTTGAAGGGTACGACTTTTCTTCAGTCAATGGTGTTGACTCTGCATATTCATCATGTTAGAGAGTCTTGGTTTTGATGAATTGACTGTGAAATCTTGCATGACCAGATGTCCTTGGGAATTTCACCAGGTGGATATTCTGAAAAGGGACTAGCGAGACCTACTTCCAGGGACAAATCTTTATTCCAGTCATGATGTGGAATGTAGATGTTTAGTTGGGGAAGTAAAATATCCCCCTAGGTTCTTTGGGTAGTTTGGAATCATACAAGAGATGATGAGGTTGCCTACAGCCTTCCCCCCTCCCAATAACTAGAGTGGGCTCACAACGTCTACCACATGTTGCAGTTGATGAGATACAAGTGTGTTCCTACAAAAATCATAAAAAGGAGAAGAACTCATGAGTATGCACCATCCCATTGGTTTGTGTGTTGTTCTTGTATGGAAATGTGAATGTTTTCCTAGGAGCAGGAGAGCCAGGTGTGATCTCAGTATCCCGAGTTTCTTTTACTTGTTTTTCATTTTGGGGACAAAAATCATGAAGGAGAGAATGATGTAGAAACCCAGTTTTCTCCATTTAAGACTTTGGGATATTTCAACATATATTTACAGAGCTAGGTGTTGAGACAACATGCAATTCTGAGATCTAGTGTGCTTGGAATAAATTTTACAAGAATATTAAGTGTTTTTTTACTATTCACGTAATGAAAATGGGATATCTCTAAATTAGTTGATTAGATCATAAATATGAGACCATGGTTGGGTTAGGATCATGGTTTTTACGCTGAATGCTAAATAAAATATGTCAGCACGGGACGTTCAGACCCCTTGCTTGTTAGAGGTGCGTTAAATGGATTAAATAGTTTACTAATTCATTCATTTAATATATCATACCTAGATAACTCTCAAATAGTAACTCAGATCATAAATCCAAGAACATGGATGATTTCAGATCCTTCCCTTTTCCCTTAGAGGGGTATATTATTTGTCGGCACATGCCTTTTGTAGAAAAAAGTATTGGAGGAAAAAACTGTAAATAAAATAATTAAATAAAATTGTTTTATTTGAAACGTTCATTTGAATAAATTATTAACGTGGAATCAGATTTTAAATATAAGACCACCATTAATTTAATAGTGTGGTGTTTAACCTATAGGTGGCCTTAGTTGTGAGGGTGTGGGAGGTTCATATTTCGCGTTTGCTGGCAGTTTCCTATAAATAGGATGTTAGAGGAATGAGCCGGTATTGGATCATTTCTCTCTCAGATGGCAGAGCTCTGGAAAATGGAAATTTGACATCTGAATGTCATGAAATAGTGTTGAAGCATCAGACACTAATATATCAGAGTGCAATGAATGCAATGGCAGAATCAAATTTTAGGTAAGATTTTAATTCAAATTTTGCAGCCCCCCCAATTGAATATTTTGTTTCCAATTTCGACTTATGTTCATTTTCGTTGTTATGGAATACTTTAAAGATGGTCAAAAAAATTACAACCATCGTCTGATTAATTTTTTTGTTACCTGTTCTTCGAGTTCTTCATGTTCTTAATTGTATAACTTTTCGTCTTGCACAAACAACCGTTGATCATGGAGTTAAACCCATATTTGTGAATCCATCAACCCGAGGAGTCTCGATCTATGCTTGGGTTCCGGTTTCAGGAATATAGGGATGTGAAATAGAGATTGGAAGCATTAGTTACTTTATGTCATGCCAAAACGTTGATAGATCATCAAGAGGTGGCTGGCGCTATGAAGGTCTCATCTCGAAGAGTCTAGATCTAGTCCTAGATCGCTATTTGGACCACTGGAGTGACTGTGGTGGTCTGTGGATGTTTTCTGGTTGTGGTTCTAGAAAAGGGATTCAATGGGCGGTGGAGCACAGCGGCGGCATGGAAGATCACAATGGGTGGTGGCGGAGCCACATCGAAGGCCTACAGTTCAAGCCAGACCAGCCGGTTCAGACCAGGGTTTTAAATAAAAAACTTGTATCTCTCAATTCAGGAGTCCATTTTGCGTGTCGTCTGCGTTCACGAGATCCTTGTTTCATAGTGGTCCTTTTGAGGTTGATTTGAGATCCTTTTCTCTCAAGATCTAGGCACGGTGATATGAAACATCCATCTTTAATAATAATAATATAATTATTATTATTTGATGATTTTCATACCAGATGAAACTTCTCCGTCCGACGTCTGATTGATGCACCGTCAGAGGTGTCCTAACCCAAGAGTTGAGATGGAATTTTCAAGGATTATTTTGAGCGCTTAAACTGAATTAGGGATACGGGCCCCATGATCCATGTTTATGTAATTTGTAGTGAAATGTTACTTTTTCACTGGTTATCCATTAAGGGTGATTGAGTAGTTTCTCTTTTGTGTTTTCCCATGAGGATCGTAATGGCGTGATCCACCCGACTAAATTCGAGGCCGAGGCATGGGTCCCACATTATGCCTTTCAATCATAATGAAGTGTTTTCTATTTGGGGAAAGTGAATAGTCTAACTTGCATTTTTTTCCAAGGATCATAATGGTGTAATCTGTTTGGATGTGCCCAGACTTTTCATGGTCGGTAGTGATCGAGCACCGATCAGACATTTGGGGTGAAAAGAACCCATTTCACCAATTGTCCATTTTGGAAGAACGAATAGTCGATACCATGTGTTTTTTCAAGAGGATTATAATGGAATGATTTGTATGATATGTTTTGAAATTGTGGTGTGGGCCCCATGGGGCATTATTTGTGCACTGTGTGGTGGAATGTAGCTTCTTCTCTAGGGGTCTATTTCAGGAGAATGAATAGTCGATCATGTGTGTTTGTTCACAAGGATCACAATGGTGTGATCAGTTCAGTAATCCAAGTCCATTTTCAAGAGGCATGTTAGTAGACTTATGTTATCACCTTTTGAATTAGTAACAGGAAACGTGCGCTCTTCATCCTTTTGGCTAGAGGTGTCATGTACTCTGGGAGTACACTGGAATGCCTTATGGGTACTAGTTGACAGTTTAGTACCCGATTATCGCTAGACACATGTCCATATGATGAGGTAGTGTCACTCTTCACGTGGGCCCCACACGTGTCATGTACTGCATTACAAATCTTCTACCTCTCATATCTCTTTCTTTTGAACACATATTTTGGCCAACGAGTAGCATATCCTGAGTTTTTTTCTATATAGAATGCGATGATGCCCTCTGTAGTGAATTTCAAGGTACGATGAAAGATGTTCGAAGTGTTATTCCTATACGAGGTGATGATCGATGATGATAGTGATGTTAGTGATGTTTTTAGAATCACCAAAGCAGTGCCAGATTACCCTCTAGTGAAGATAGGTAGTGAGGTTCATTGTACACTCTTCTGGGCTTACCCTCCAGCGAGGCTGGGTAGTGAGGTTCACAATTCTCTCTTCAATGCCCACCCTCCAACATGGCTCGACAGCGAGGTTCACTAGTTACACTTTCATGACATACCCACTAGTGGGGCTGGGCAGTGAGTTTCATCATTTATACTTTTGGTCTTACCCTCTAGCTGGGTTGGGCAGTGAGGTTGACGATGACTCTTTTAAGTTTACCCTATAGTGCGGATCGTTAGTGGGATCACGAATTTGTAACATGATCTCTCGATTGTGTGTCATAGTTATGAGACATTCATGACATGACCTTATACTCTAAATAAAGATGGGTTCTTTTCCCACCAAGACATGTCCATGTGATGTGACCCAAAACCATTCAGGTGAGACAATCCCGCCAAATGTGGATAGTATCAATATGCTGTGATTGAGCCCCTTTGACTTGTAGTTTAGGGAAGACATGTGGGATGCTGGACATTGATGGTGGTTACTTCTAGGATGGTTGGAGACTCTTTTCCTAGGCTGAGCTAGTGATTTGGAGATCCCCTTACTATCTCATTTGGGTTCCTTTGGTTCAACACACACACACATGTATATATATCTTATTTTTAGTACTCAATCATTGGGTTTTGGTTACTCTCCTTCCCGGAGAGTCGAAGGTGCGCAGGGTATGCCACGTGCTTTCAGTGTCTAGCTTCTCGTGGTTGGATTATTCTACTCTCCTACTATAGATAGCGAAGACTCAATAAGAAGTTCATATTCTCACTATTTATATCCCCTCATGTTTGGATGAGGTTACAACACTTATTTGTTGAGTTGGGTTATACTCTTTTACTATACACTGTTCTACCTACCGTTTCCCTCTTCAGTACCTCACTTGTTGATCCATTGAGCCTTCGGGGCATCCAACTGAGTATTTTTATACTCACCCCTTCTTGGGATTTTTCTGCACTTAGTGTGGCCTTCCAGATGATGAAAAGGTTGATCATGACATTAAAGAATCATTGGTATATGGGGTTTTTGGACCGAGTGCAGTGGTCATAGCTTGGGATCCAGGAGTGGCGATCTCTCAGCTATTTTACTCATTCATCTATTTCCGGTTTGTATCACTTTTATGGTTGGGTGTGTGTTTTTTCCCTTTCCCTTTTAGTTTACTTTTCTGTACCTGTACTATTTAGAGGTTGATGCATGTTTTTGGTTTATATATTAGTGTTTTATCTTATTTTAATTTCCCTCCACTCTTTTTTATTTAGTTGGATGCATGTGTGTGTGTGTATGTATTTAAGACAAGGCCTCTTTATGTTTGTTATGCCATCGTAACTGGTTGCCACCCCCTGACCTATGGAGGCGGGCTTGGCGTAGTTGCAGCTCGAGCCCCGGTATGGGTTGGGATGGGATCCAATTACTTTATTTTGTGAATAACTGACAATTTTGGTCTTCTTTCAATTTATTCACCACCAGTAATACCAACATCACTTGGAATATCAGGTTCTTTGGTCATTCTTTCAGCATCATTGAATGATTTAATAGTTTTGATGTCTGATTCTCCATGTCTTTCTTTAGTACATTGTTGGTTTCCTTCAAATGAATCATGCTCGTTCCATGGACCATTCCACTCTGAGTAATTCCACCTAAATTCTTTTTCTTCTTTAAAGTTCTTCCATTTTCCATAGCATACTAAGATAATAGAAGAATAAATATTTAACTTCAATAATTGAATGAATTAATTTAGGGAAAACAAATTTTGTAATATAAACCTACCTTATGATACTAATTTTTTGGTCTAAAAGGGGCCTAGATACCCAGTGGGGGGGGGGTGAATCAAATTATTAATATTATTTTCAAAATTATTCTCACCCACTAGATCTTGGCCTATTTATTATAATGTTCACTTTTTTCACTTAAGTTTTAATGATGATCTTATTCTTTCCTTATTTATCTAATAATGGTTATTTGAATGTAATGCAGGAAAGCAAGAAGATGTACACATAGATTTTTACTTGGTTCACCCCCACTAGGATATATCCAAGGAACATACAAACTAAATGTGTAGATGTTACAAATACACAAAGGCTCACTACAAAAATGTTTTTTGCACAAGATCCCTTATATGCCCAGGCTCACTAAATTTACATGGTTTATTGGTAGCTCGCTACTACCCCAATGGTCACTGCCTATGTCCCTTTCTCTGGATCACTACTAGTGGAAAATTATCATCTTCTTCCTCTTCCTTATCTCACTTCTCTTGGAAGGGATTCACCCATAGTTTATGTACTTTTAGGTCCCTTCATTTTCATGAATTCATCCAATGGCCTGAAGGCCTTCATTTTTTATTGATTTTGATAATCCACCTTTCAAGGGGTGAGGTGGAACCCTTAAAAGGCCCGTAGGCATAAGTATTACATGGCCCGCAGGCCTTAGAGGAATTCATTTTCCCGTAGGCTTCATTCATTACATACAAACCAGACTAACTACTTGGAACTGCTCCTCTCCAGCATCTTCATCATGAAATCAGCTCTCCACCTTCGCATTGTTGTTCGGCTAGGCATTCCCTATTACATCCTAGATAAATAAGGAATAAGACACTTTTCATATTTATTAATATTTGTGAATTAAATATTAATTGTACTTTAAAGGGGTTTCTATGTTCGATAGCGTACCCGATACGCAACAACAGGTTCCTTTGAAATATTACATTACACACTAATAATATAATATAATTATTTTATATGGTAGTTAACTCCTAGCAATTGTATTGGAGGGAATGAACAAAACTAACTTCAATATGATTATACATGTTTGTAAAATGTATTTACATTTATACAATAAATGTTAGAGTCTTAAAATGTGAATTAATCTAATTTTAAGCATAATTTACATTAAAAGTCGATTTACCGCCTTTTAATGTAGAACCATATTTAAATATAGTTTTGGTCACTTTAATACATTATAATTGACCAAATAAAATACTTCTTTAGAATGGGGACATCAAAATTTACTTTGGGTAATTTTTTGGTATTTTTCTGGTAAAGTTCATTTTTTAATGAATAGTGAAAAATATTGTATTTTAATTCAAAAGTGCCTTTTAATCTAATTTATTTATATGGTTATATTATCTTTTTAATTGGTTTTAAATTTAAATTGAAATATATTTTTACAATTTAATCCAATTTTGGTCATTTTAATTAATTTCACTTTGAAATTGGACATAAACAAGTTTCAATCTTTTGATAGTTATTGTTTTTCTTAAAAACACACTATTTGTTTTGATAATAGGAGTTAATTTTAAAATTAATTAATTCCACTACTATGTTTTTAATTTTTAAAATTGAACATCATTTTTGAATTCGGAATATCAAATATATCTTAGGCTGAAGTTTTTGTATTTTTCTGAAAAACTTCAATTTTTGATGAATAGTGAAACTACTTAGTGGTAGTTAAAAAAACTGAATTTTTCATTTAAATGAAATTTTACCACTTCTGTGAATTGTATTTAAAAAATCAGACATAGATGGTTGTTATCAAGAAGTAAAATATAGTTCATTAAGATGAAAATAATTTTTGGTGAATAGTAACTTTTGACTTTTATTTACCGCGGTTAAAGGTAAATAAGGAAATTCAAGGTTAAAAGAATATTATAATAATTCAAAATTACCTTAACACTTGTCCTAACATTATTTATTGAGTCATTAACTACCATGGGAATCTTTAGATATATTTTGGGACCCCTTTGATCCACTTGGAAGTGATAATGGCAATTTAGATTAATTAATTTAAAGTAAAGGCCGAAATGACATAAACAAAAATATTTTAGTCATTAATTTGTAAATGGTGTTATATAAGTACTATTTTCGACTATAAATATTATTTGGAAAGCTAAAAATATTTCCTATATCATGGTATTTTTTTATACTTTTTTTACATCAAATAAAGTAAATTATTTATGACACAATAATGATGGAGTATTTACCTCATTAATAAATGATTTAAATAAATAAGATTATAATGATTAAAATATTATCCAAAACATGTCAAATTAAGATTGGAAGATTTTATTTCGACCATGACTCATCTTATCTTCTAATATAATTATTTTTGGACCATTAGAAACCGAATATCATTATATAATAAAATAATAGTTTCACACTTTCCTAAAGAGCCCCTCCTCCCCCTTATAAAAGGAGACCACTTATAACCAAATCCTCACACCTCTAAAGCCATTTGGGTCGTCCAAACTCTGCCCAATTAAGCTCTAAACATTCCTATACTCCTCTTATAATCCTTAACTTAGGCATAAGTCTCTTCAATAAGTATTTTGGTTCAAACCAAAGGGAGTTACCCGAATTAATTGTTACAGTTTCTCTTAAATTTTTTTCTTTTATTTTACTTCTCAAACCCCTAAAAAAATTTTATTTCATTCTTTTGTAACAAGAAAAGTATCCTAAATATACTAGGATGTTGTTATAGTAAGTATTATAACTAAACTTACACACACCTCCATCTAATGGATGAAGAACATAATGTTTTTGTGGATGGAAAACTAACGCCTCACGAAACAATGATTGTTAAATTACATATTACCGCCTCTCATGGTGGCTATTATGATGGTAATGTATTTATATATGATATATATTATGTTTATGATTTACTTGTTCTTCTATACTTCCCATTTATATTATTCCTTTATGGTTTACAGAGTGGGTAAATACGATAATCTCATTTGAGGAAGTGCGGACTACCGCCCCCTCAAAGTGATTTGATTCGTTAATGCCTTATGTGGGATGAATAAAGGATGGATTTACGATATTATATATGATATTATACTAGAATTATAATATACCTATGTATCATTATGTTTTATTTCCATTGAAATAAGAAATAGAAATGAAAGTAGTGTTCATGCGTACGTACGGCTTACCGTCTCCATGAACGGTGCATTTCATTTCTTACCTCTAAATGTTATGTACTATTATAAAGACATGTATATACTGGATATATATGATATATATGATATATAAATAATGAATATCATTATGGATATAATAAACCTTTTACCACATGAACAACATGTAATTATAAGAAGTCCATTTTCAACTCAAGTACCAAATATCGACAAAAGTAACATTATTAAATTAAATGATTACATAATGTTTATATCATGGTAATAAGTTATATAAAAAGAATAATAAACTTTAAAAAGGTTCTTAAGAAATTAGAAATTATCTTTAGTTTATTATTCAGTAGATTAAAGAATGATCAAGTCAAGTCGGACACAAGGTAAGGGATCTGACCCCTCTCTTTCTTTTGAAGTGCTCTCTTTTATGTCATTTCTTCTATGCTCCATGTTCTTATGTTGGAGGATGTTATTTTTTATTAAACATAATTTAATTTTTATTTTCACATGATGAGTACCCCCCTCTTACTCTCATCAATTCATTTTAAGAATTTTTATGTGGCGCAGTTAGGCTGCCAAATTTTCGTAAGGGATTTTTATCTCACTTTCAAATCCGTGAGATTTCCATTGTTCACCACATATTTATTGTATGTGGTGTATGTACTTCCCATGAATGTATTACCTATGTAATACACTTTAATTTAATGGTAATTACATCTTCATTTTGTGATCCTTCTTTCATGTGGTGTATGTTTCGAAAGTTACCAAATCGGTAAGGGAACCTTTCACCCTCCTCTTTTTAAAAGACTTCTTTTTGTTATGTCTTTTAATTTACATCTTCTTATGTTGGGATATGTTCTTCTATATTCTTATTGATGTAAATTTTATTTCCATGTGATGAGATACCCTTTTTATCTCGTAAACTAATTTTCTGAATTTTAAAGTGACGTCGTTAGGCTGTCGAATGTTTGTAAAGGGACTTCTTAACCAAATTTCAATTCTTTAGGTTAAACTTCTACTTGTTGATTATGTCATGCTATAAATATGTGTTAACGACCTCTGATTGTTTTACACTTAATATCCACTTATATTGGGTGTATTTATATTTGTCACACATGAATTATGTCATTGATTTATCCTTAATCTAAGGATATCGTCTTTATAAGGGATTGTGTCTCAATTTACATTCCATTGAGACTTCCTTATTTTTATGCACCAATTCAATCTTATATGGTGTATACACTTTCCTTTGACATATTATATCATGAATCATTTTATTCTCATTATATTATAATGTTATGATTAAATTTTATCACTCAATTATTTGTATTCAAGGGTATCTCATTTTGTTAAAAACTCTTTAACTAAAATATTGTTTTAAATGTTTTAAAGATTTATACTTATAAATATTTATCATCAATTTCCAGGTTTTCAAAATGGTTTTGGGATTTATTTATATGGATATTAATGTTTTAAAATGTTAATTTCTTTAAAATCTTCAAAGTGGTATGGGACACTTTGATTCAAAAATCTAATTATAAAATGTTTAAAATGGTTATGAAAATGGATTGATAAAGCATTGTTTATTTCAATATCATGATATGATATATTGTGATTGGAATGTGGAAATTTCATCTTTACTTTATGCTTGTTTTATGTGTTATGTTATGGTTATTGGGCATTGTTTAGGTATATGGGTGGTTTTGTGATAGACCTTGGCTGGGTGAGCCCAAGATAGCTCTCCAATGCATTGGGTAACGTGACAGAGGTAAACGTTAATCTTTCTCCTAAGAGTTTTAGGGAATATACCGTGATGGGTATTCCAAATGTGACTCCCTATGTAGCTGTGATATCTACAATGTAAGTATGTTATGAATTCCATAAGTTACCATTATGATTTATGATTTCTATGTGTTATTCACAAATTTTATGATTTTGTAAGGTATGTTATGATTGAAAAGTATTGGTTTCATTGATTTGTAATTATTGATGGGATAATGTTTTCTTTCCTTATTTTATAACCCTTACTGAGCTTTTTATGCTCATCCAATGATTTTGAAATGTTTTTCAAAGGACTTAATGATGAATAGGGTCAAGGAATGGATCAAGGAAAAGTCATGCTGTCTAAAACATGGAACTAGACGTGTTTATTTTCAACAGTTTTTATTTTATGATAAAATGGATAATGGGTAGTATTGTCTACATGTAATATTCATGTTTTTATGTATTAGTTTTGGCCTAATTCTATAAAACTCTAACCCTGAAAAGATACTCAATTTGAATTATTCATTTATTTCAAGATTATGCAAGGTTTTAAGGATGGGTCCTTATAGTTGGTTTCAGAAGTCGGTTTAGATAACTTTAGAGGTTAGGGAATTCTTTAAGCATACGTGACATTACCATAATTGTTAGGATTTCAGAATGAGTCATAGTTTTTTTAGATAAAGTGAATGAGTTTAAGATAACATGAATAAATATATCTTAGTGTTTACCCTCATTATAAGATATTATATGAAAATTTTACTAATATACTCACACTGACCTTTTTGGTTTTAGTAAATGGCTGGATCTAGCAGGCACCAAAGTAACAGTGGATGTGAAGAAAACTATGATGGTTTTCTGAACGAGCAACTGAAAGATATGGGAGCTGTAATGAGAACACTTGTGGTTATTCTCAACCAACTATCTGGAGTCATGATTGACTACCTGAACCTTAGTGATCTTTATAAGGCATCATATATTAGAGAAACAATTCCCTATGGAAGTTCAGGTAATAATCATAAAGGTAAGTGTGTTCAAAAACCTATGTGTCAAAGATGTGGAAATAAACACCTAGGAAAATGTTTCGAAGGGACAGAAAGATGCTATAGATGTGGAAATGAAGGTCAGAAAGCCAGAACCTGCCATGGAAAAAAGAAGCATCTACTTGAATCTAGGAAAGGGAAAGAAGTTCTTTCTGAGGGATCAGTTGAATGTTTTAAATGTGGTATGCATGGTCAATATAAAAACACATGTCCTACAAATAAGTTTCGGGAATTGGATCACCAGGATCATACAAATATTTGTTTACCAATACCTAATTTCATTCCGATTGAGTATGAAGAAACTGACAATGACCAATGAAAGGTATGGATTATTTCTTAACATATCTTTTGACATTATTGAATCTTAGGATATTCTTCATGATTTTGTTTGTAGGGAAGAATTATTTCAAATTATTTTTAAAAGGAATGGTTAATGGATCATGAATAATATTGAATGAGTAAGAATTCAACATATATGGGATTCAAGAGTTATGGTAGATTTTAGGATGGTTAAATGCTTAAAAGTATTAAGGCTATTTTGATGATGGGATTACATTGGAAGAATTTTTATAGTATGTGTAACCCTGATGTTTGATATATGTAAATTTTATTCAAGGAATACTTGTCTTTTCTTTTGTGGATATAGTTATAAAGAACCATTTGGGTTTATATGATCTTTGAATTTGAGGAAATTACCGGTTAATACATTTTGGGATGCCAAACGAAAGTTATTAGATAACCTTTTTTGTTAAAATATGATATGGTTAATTTTGATGAATTTATATCTTTTTTGGGAATGTTATAAAATTATGTAGTTTTTAAAAAGGGACAACACGCAAACTGTGTGACAACCCATCGTGTCGGACGAAGCTGTGGGAATCGAACCCACAACCAAAGTGCGACTGGTATTTATCGCCTACCACTAGACTACGTGAAGTCCCTGGTTAGTATGACTAACTATTTTTAGTTAAATGATCTTATGAATCAGGAATAAGTCTATTTTGGGTTATCTATGGAAATTATTAACCTATTACGGAGGATATGTGATTAGGTTAATTACTTTTTAGTATGAGACTTTTAGAGTAACTGATGTTATTTGGAGATAAATGTTAAGATTTACCTTGGAAGACTATGTGATTAAATCCTTAAGAGATTTGGGTTTCAATCTTAGTTTGGATTACTTTGGAGAATTTTATTAATATTAGTTTATTTAATGGTGTTTCTTGAACCTTGGGTTCTTTTTGTTGAATTTTGGAGATTAAGAGTAATATTTCTTTTTATAAAGGATTATCCTTTTGGGGATTATCTGATCTTGTAATAAAATTTTTGGTTTTGGTTAATGTCTAAAGACAAGGGAAATTTATAGTTCATATTTTTTGGATTATGTGATTCTCTATACATTTATTATAGCGCTTTTAATGTGAACAAGTCATCTTGAATATTCATCAATTGGAGAAAAGATGAGTTTGTGGTATAATTCTATTAAAGGATGAAACTGTACATGACAAGTAAGTATATTTCCTTACAATCTTAGTATAGTTATTAATAAAATTCATCAACTTTATGAAGAGGATCTTGAAGAAAACAAAATGTTATAACCTCTCTTTTATCATCAGACTTTTACCCAACCACAAATTCATGGTATTGTGGAGGTTAACTTTCTGTGATCAATTTCTCTATCACTCTCTATTAATCTATGAGAGTTAGTTTTTCTTCCATATCTATGTTTTCCTACAAGGAATCCTAGTATGGGTTGTCTCGAGTGACCTTTATATATATCTTTCTTTATTTTAATGTGATAGTTTTATTGACTTTTTTCCGATGTGGGACTTTCAATGATGTTTCCGAGCCCATTTTTAAAATTACGAGGACCCAATTCCCAAAAGGGGGGAAGGATGTAACATCACAGATAAATAAAGAATAAGACACTTTTTATATTTATTAATATTTGTGAATTAAATATTTATTTTACTTTAAAGGGGTTTCTATGTTCGATAGCGTACCTGATATGCAACAACAGGTTCCTTTGAAATCTTACATTGCACACTAATAATATAATATTATTATTTTATATGGTAGTTAACTCCTAGCCATAGTATTGGTGGGAATGAAAAAAAATAACTACAATATGATTATACATGTTTTTCAAATGTATTTACATTTATACAATAAATGTTAGAGGCTTAAAATGTGAATAAATCTAATTTTAAGCATAATTTACATTAAAAGGTCGATTTACCGCCTTTTAATGGAGAACCCTCTTTAAATATAGTTTTGGTCACTTTAATACATTCTAATTGACCAAATAAAATCCTTCTTTATAATGGGGACATCAAAATTTACTTTGGGTAATTTTTTTTTATTTTTCTGGTAAAGTTCATTTTTTTAATGAATAGTGAAAAATATTGTATTATAATTCAAAAGTGTCTTTTAATCTAATTTATTTATATGGTTAGATTATATTTTTAATTGTTTTTAAAGTTAAATTGAAATATATTTTTACCATTCAATCCAATTTTGGTCATTGGAATTAATTTCACTTTGAAATTGGACATAAACAAGTATCAATCTTTTGATAGTTATTGTTTCTTAAAAACACGCTATTTGTTTTGATAACGGGAATTAATTTTAAAATTAATTAATGCCACTTTTATGTTTTGAATTTGGAAAAATGGACTTCATTTTTTAATTCAGAATAACAAATATAGCTTAGGCTGAATTTTTGGTATTTTTCTGAAAAACTTCAATTTTTTATGAATAGTGAAACCACTTAGTGGTAGTTAAAACTTTTTCATTAAAATGAAATTTTACCACTTCTGTGAATTGAATTTCAAAAATCCGACATACATGGTTGTTATCAATAAGTAAATTTTGGTTCATTAAGATGAAAATAATTTTTGGTGAATGGTAACTTTTGACTTTTATTTACTGCGGTTAAAGGTAAATAAGGTAATTCAAGGTTAAAAGAATATTATAATAATTCAAAATTACTTTAACACTTTTCCTAAACTTATTGGTTGAGTCATTAACGACCATGTGAATCTTTGGGTATATTTTGGGACCCTTTTATCCACTTGTAAGTGATAATGACAATTTAGATTAATTAATTTAAAGTAAAGGCCAAAATGACATAAACAAAAATCTTTTAGTAATTAGTTTTTATATGGTATTATATAAGTCTTATTTTCGACTATAAATATTCTTTGGAAATATAAAATGACTTCCTATATCATAGTATTTGTTTTATAATTTTTAGACATCAAATAAATTAAATTATTTATGACACAATAATGATTCAGTATTTACATCATTAATAAATGATTTAAATAAATAAGATTATAATGATTAAAATATTATCCAAAACTTGCCAAATTATAATTAGATGATTTTATTTAGACCATGACTCATCTTATCATCTAATATAATGATTTTTGGACCATTAGAAACAGAAATATCATTATATAATAAAATAATAGTTTCACACTTTCCTAAAGAGCCCCTCCTCCCCCTTATAAAAGGAGACAACTTCTAACCAATTACTCACACATCTCAAGACATTTGGATCATCCAAAATCTGCCCAATTAAGCTCTAAACATACCTCTCCTCCTCTTATAAGCCTTACCTTAGGCAGAAGGCACTTCAAGAAGTCCTTTGGTTCAAACCAAAGAGAGTTACCCAAATTAAAGGTAATAATTTCTCTTAAATTGTTTTCTTTTATTTTACTTCTCCAACCCCTAAACTCTTTTTATTTCTTTCTTTTGTAACAACACCAGTATCCTCAATATACTAGGATTTTGTTATAATATGGATTCGAACTACACTTACCCACACCTCCATATAATGGATGAAGAACATAATGTTTCTGTGGATGGAAAACTAACGCCTCACAAAATGATGATTGTTCAATTACATCTTACTGCCTATCATGGTGGCCATTATGTTGACACTGTATTTATATATGATATATATTATGTTTATGATTTCCTTATGCTTCTATACTTCCCATTTATATTATGCCTTTATGGTTTCCATAGTGGGTGAATACGATAATCTCATTTGAGGAAGTGCAGACTACTGCCCCCTCAAAGTGATTTGATTCGTTAATGCCTTATGTGGGATGTATAAAGGATGGAGTTAACGATATTATATATGATATTATACTGGATTTATACTATACCTATGTATCATTATGTTTTATTTCCATTAAAATAATAAATAGAAATGAAAGTAGAGTTCATGTGTACGTACGACTTACCGTCTCCATGAATGGTGCATTTCATTTCTTACCTCTATATCATTATGTTTTATTTCCATTAAAATTAGAAATAGAAATGAAAGTAGTGTTCATGCGTAGGTATGGCATACCGTCTCCATGAACGGTGCATTTAATTTCTTACCTATAAATGTTATGTACTATTATAAATACATGTATATTCTGGATGTATATGATATATATAATATATAAATCATGAATATAATTCCTGATATAATGAACCTTTGACCACATGAACAACATGTAATTATAAGAAGTCCATTTTCGACTCAAGTACCAAATATCGACAAAACAAACATTATTAACTTAAATGATTACATAATGTTTATAACAAGGTAATAAGTGATATAAAAGGAATAATAAACTTGAAAAAGGTTCTTAATCAAGTAGAAATTAACTTTAGTTTAATGAACGATCAAGTCAAGTTAGACATGAGGTAAGGGATCTGACCTCTCTCTTTATTTTCAAGTACTCTCTTTTATGTCATTTCTTCTATGCTCTATGTTCTTATGTTGGAGGATGTTATTTTATATTAACCATACTGTAATTTTTATTTTCACATGATGAGATACCCCCCTCTTACTCTCATCAATTCATTTTAAGAATTTTTATGTGGCGTCGTTAGGCTGCCAAATTTTCGTAAGGGATTTCTTATCTCACTTTCAAATCCATGAGATTTCCATTATTCACCACTTATTTATTGTATGTGGTGTATGTACTGACCATGAATGTATTCCCTGTGTAATACACTTTAATTTATGGGTAATTACATCTTCATTTTATGGTCCTTATTTAATGTGGTGTATGTTTCGAAAGTTACCAAATCGGTAAGGGCACCTTTCACCGTCCTCTTTTTAAAAGAGTTATTTTTTTATGTATTTTAATTTACATCTTCTTATGTTGGGATATGTTCTTCTATATCCTTATTGATGTAAATTTTATGTCCATGTGATGAGATACCCTTTTATCTCATAAACTCGTTTTCAGAATTTTAAAGTGACGCCGTTAGGCTGTCAAATTTTTGTAAAGGGACTTCTTAACCCAATTTTAATTCCATGGGTTAAACTTCTAATTTTTGATTATGTCGTTCTAAAAATATTTGTGACTGACCTCTGATTGTTTTACACTTAATATCCACTTATATTGGGTGTATTTATATTTATCACACATAAATTATGTCATTGATTTATCCTTAATCTAAGGATACCATCTTTATAAGGGATTGCGTCTCAATTTACATTCCATTGAGAATTCATTATTTTTAGGCACCAATTCACTCTTATATGGTGTATATACTGTCCTTTGACATATTATATCATGAATCCTTTTATTCTCATGATATTATAAAGTTATGATTAAATTTTATTCCTCAATTATTTGTATTCAAGCGTCTCTCATTTTGTTACAAACTCTTTAACTAAAATATAATTTTAAATATTTTAAAGATTTATTGTTATAAATATATATCATCATTGTCCATGTTTTCAAAATGGTTTTGGCATTTATTTATATGGAAATTAATGTTATAAAATGTTAATTTCTTTAAAATCTTCAAAGTGGTATGGGACAGTTTGATTCAAAAATATATTTATAAAATTTTATAAATGGTTATGAAAATGGTTTGATAAAGCATTGTTTATTTCAATATCTTGATATGATATATTGAGATTGGAATTGGGAAATGTTATATTTCATTTATGCTTGTTTTATGTGATATGTTATGGTTATTGGGAATTGTTTACGTATACGGGTGGTTCCGTGATAATCCTAGGGCGGGCGAGCCCGAGATAGCTCTCCAATGAATTGGGTAACATGACGAAGGTAAACGTGAATGTTTCTCCTAAGAGATTTAGGGAATATACTGTGATAGGTATTCCAAATGTGACTCCCTATGTAGCTGTGATAGCTAAAATGTAAGTATGTTATGAATTCCATAAGTTACCTTTATGATTTATGATTTATATGTGTTATTCATAAATCTTATGATTTTGTAAGGTATGTTATGATTGAAAAGTATTGGTTTCATTGATTTGTAATTATTGATGGGATAATGTTTTCTTTCCTTTTTTTTATAACCCTTATTGGGCTTATTATGATCATCCCAAGTTTTTGAAATGTTTTTCATAGGACTTAAAGATGAATACGGTCAAGGAATGGATCAAGGAAAAGTCATGCTATCTATAACATGGAACTATATGTGTTTATTTTCAACAGTTTTTATTTTATGATAAAATGGATAGTGAGTAGTATTGTCTACATGTAATATTAATGTTTTTATGTATTAGTTATGGACTAATTATCAAAAACTCTAAACCTGAGAAGATCCTCAATGTGAATTATTCGTTTAATTCAAGATTATGCAAGGTTTTAAGGTCGGGTCCTTATATTCCCGTGCATCCACAGGCTTGTCCCGATGGCAGGTGTCATACCCTCTCATTCTTGCAATCCGTTTATCTTCTGTTGTGGTGAAAGCTCTTTGATCATCCTCCTTGTAAAGCTTGTTCCTCGTAGTTCGTATGGTTTGCATCTGAACTTAAGGTGGCCCGAAGGCCTTACTAACCCGAAGGCCTGGGTGGCCCGAAGGCCTTAAAGGAATTGGGGACCAAATCGGTGGCCTAAAGGCCCAAACAAGGGCCTATTCCCAGCTGATACAGTGCCGAACAGTACCTGCTACAGTTCCCGCTACAGTACCTACTAAAGTACTGCACAGTTCCTGCTACAGTACTGGTACAGTACCCAGAAATAATGTATCCGCCTGGATTTGATCCCGGGTCTCCCGGATGCACTTATGGAGTCCTTACCAATCGGGCTAAGGCTCATGTGCCATTTTCCTGAATTCATGTATCCTCAATTGTAGGTAGATGCTATGTTGAAGTTCCACATTCATTTAACTGATGAATGCCAATTCTCCATATATTTACTAGGCAATGCCTTCTGAACACCTTTGGTAATGAATAATTCCTTTACGGAGCTCCTTCATTTTTTGAATCTCACTTATCCTTTGTAAAGAACTCCTACTTCGTGAAGCCCAACTATCCTTCACAAAGCACCTTCATTTTGTGAAGCTTACTGAGCCTTCATGAAGCTCCTTCTTGCATGAAGCTCAAATAGCCTCGGTGAAGCTCCTTATTTTGCAAAGCTCAAACAGCCTTCACATAAGCTCCTTATTTCATGAATCTCAAACAGCCTCTGTAAATCTCCTTCTTTCACAAATCTCAAACAGCCTTCATGAATCTCTTTCTTTCATGAAACTCAAATAGCCTCGGTGAATCTTCTTCTTTTGCAGATCTCACACAACCTCTATAAAGCTCTTTTTTTCACGAATCATACATAGACGTTGTGAATTCCTTTACTATCACAATACGCAAAAAAATTTGGTTGGCTTTAATTGCCTTCATGAACTTTTTTTCATAAAACACCTTCATGAATAACCTTCCCAAACCACCTTCATGAATTTAGAGCCTTAAGATCTTCACTAAGTTTCACTAATTTTATCATGGGGTATTGGCCTATTTATATGTGTTTCCACCAATTCCAGAAGCTTCCATCTATGGAATCACCATTTCATGATGTTCCCTCATTTTCTCCATGATGCTTTCTTCTTTGATAAGCTCCATGAAAATTTTCCGTTCGTAATGCTTGTCGTAATCTTGGAGCATTTTATCAATAACCTTCACATCATTCTCAATTCTTGTCATAATCAAAGATATTTCTATCAAAAACCTTTGCATCATTCGTGATTATCATTCTTCATTCTCATTCATAAAGATCCATTTAATTCATGAAACAACCTTCACAAAAAAATAGTCTTCATGAAATTCATGTCTTTTCCATATTTTTACTAGGATTTCCTGGAAATCCATCTTTCATGATGCCTGTTTTAATCACGGAGATCACTGTAAACTTTTTTTATACCTTTACTAAACCAAATTCATGAGTCCCATTCTTTTTTAAACTTGTGACTTTTCCATATCTAAAAAATACATTCAAGGAAATCCCTTTTTTTAATGCTAGCCGAACCCTAAATTTTGGACCCCAAAAATTTGGAAAACATTGGGAAACAACATCAACTTTTGTACTCAATTTTCTGCACCACTTCTAGTTAATCCATTCCTTCATTTGGGTTATTTTTTTAACCTAATATGTCAACAATATCAATGTAGTTCCACAAAATAACTTGGAAACCAACTTTTTCAATAAACACAATCAACCCAAAAATACTTCAATGTTACCTTGATGGATTTTTTCCCAAAAGAAGTATTATACCATTTAATATTAAAAATGACTTACACATGATGTATTAAAAGTATTTAGGGAATGATGGAAATGAGAAATTTAAATAGTTACTTTAGTTTTCATAATAATGTAATTTTCAGCCTATTCTAAAATAGTTTAGGAGAGCCAATAAACAATAATATAAATAGATGCATTAATTTAAGGAAAGTTTTTTTTATGGAATAGGGTTCAATGGATGATGATGATGAACTTGTAAAGATTTATAAAGCATAAAATATAAGTTGGCATCATAACATTTGATTTTGTGAGGTTAATAAGTATGGATATGTTCAAGAAGTTGAACAGATAGGAATATGATTCCTAAATCTCAACATTATTAAAGCTTGATTACTTTATATATGTTTCTTATTAAAGTGTTTTGTGGGTGGGTTTTATCATATGGGAACATATTAATGTGAAATTAATTACATATGATATTAAAAGTTGAAAAAATATAGCAGATATAGAAAATATATGGTTTATATGATAGTTTATCAATAATTAATATTGGATAAATAAATGTATATATTCATATATATTTCAGGAAGTGAAATGATAATTGACCTCTCAAAGTATGACTTTGAGTTTAATCCTAATTAATGTTCTTCATGGAGTATTATAGGTTATAATGAAATGATAAGGTTAGCATGAGTATGATTATTGTATAGAGGTAAAAAAGATACTCATGAGGTATAAAATAGATAATATGATTATTTATGTGCAATGGATTTCCTGCTAATTATACCACATGGAGTTTCATACAGATGTCCATTGTATACAAATTCTACGTGGATTATATTTAAATCAGCATCAACTAATTTTGGTAAGATACCTAGAATGAGAACCTCCATATTTTAATACTATAATTACACAATTCTATAGATTTACTTATCTAATATGGGGATGGTTGGGTATGTTACTCATCGTATCATTAGCAGGAGATTAAACAAGATAGAATTTGTCCACTCGTATAACTAGTATGACATTTGATCCCTCAATTAATATGGAATGTGGGAGTGTGTTATCACACTGATATATGGGGTATCTATCCAGATAAGATACATGTGATGTGATTATATATAAGGATAAAGTACATGTGGTGTATTCATCAATCCGATTAGTCTACACTCTCTGAATTGAGAATGAATGAGTTTTCTATATGGGATTGACATGTTCCATATACCATGGTCACTTGATGACTTTTAAAAAGGGAAAATATGATAATTCATGTTTTCATATGATGCAGACAGGTAGACACCAATATATGAGATACATGTGTTTCATAGAGATCTTGTTAGATCCCTTTTGTAAGAACCTGGTTTTTCTATAAGGTACATAACCTTTAAATTTTGGTCTAATTCTTTATCATGAACCTTATATGGATTCCTTATGAGGTTGGGAAGGAAATATGAGTGTTTGGGGATTTTTCAAACATCAAAACCCTAGCTATTGGAAGAATGCATCGGACTACATGGTTTTTTGAAACCGTGCTTCCCATCTATCACATTTTCTTCTAGCTATATAGGGTGTTTCAGAAGGAAAGGAAGGGTGTATGGTTTTCCCCAACTATGCATATAGGTATTTATAACCATGTGGGTAGCTATGTAGTTTTTAGGAGAGACATATCAAATGTTTATTGAATGGTTTCTTAAATCATGCATCCAAACCGTGTGGGCTCTCTCTTGAGGTAGTGAGGTGTGCACGGTTGGTGCATTGTTTGTCCAACCATGTATACAAACCATAATACCCCTACATATTGGATCAAATTACAAAACTTACCATACTAACTTATAAAATTAAATACCCTTCTTCTTCTTCCTATTTACATAGGACAATTGATTTTTCTCTCCCATTTGATCTTCAATCCTCTATCTCCTTAGTTCTTTAATAACATTCTGATATGAACTCCGATTCAATCTCTTCTCATCTCATTGTATGGGAACCTATAAGATCTTATTTAATATTGAACCTTTATCCTTTTGTATTTATATTGATGGAGTTATTTAGGTTCATAATCATATGCCCTATTTTTTGGGATTTCATCTATTCTGTTGTTTTCTTTTGATCTAGATCAAACCAATGGTGGATACTATATGAGTACTTTTTTAAAGGTATAAGGTAGGTGGTCTAGTTATTATCCCTCAATGTTGAGATGTTTTATAATATGTTTCATTATGATTCACACTAGTTTCACCATGTGTTTCCCTAAATTTAATCTGCCTCAAATTTGTTTCCTTAATTGAGAACATCATGACCTTCTTAGGTCCCCTTTAATTTTCACCACCCCTTAAGTTGTGTCGATCAAATTTCCATTGTGATTATAAATTATTAAAAAGTTGAACCATCACCAATATGGTTTTGGCATGACTTCTTATTTTGATATCATTATTGAAATATATATTTTTTGATATATCACGGCTAACAAACTTATGAATTTAAGATGAATTTAATGGAGGTGAGTGGTACAACCACATCATCTAATTAAATGAAAAAATGGTTATGCCATTATTCATGATTAATGTAAATGAGAAAAAATTAACTAGTGGATCTTTCTAAATCCTTGAATACTTATTATAGTGATATGAAATGGGCATGGTGATGATTTTAATTATGGTTAATGTGAATGTATACACCTATGAATTATTATACGGGCATAACATCCCTCCTTTTTGACTATTATATATATATGCATGGAGTCCCTTTTGACAATGTATTACATGGGCATGGAGTCCCATTATAATTATGATACTGACATGGAGACCCCTTATTAAATGTGATACAGACATGGAGACCCTTTATAAATGTGGTACTTGGCATGGAGTCCCCTATTTATGTGATACTTGGAATCACATCCTTACTACTATGATACTGGGCATGGAAACCCTACTACTATAATACTAGTAATAGTGTCCCATATTCATGCGATACTGGATATAGCATCCCTACTGCTATGATACTAGGCATGGAGACCCTTACTACTATGATACTAGGCATAGAGTCCCTTACTACTATGATACCAGGCATGGCATCCCTTACTACTATGATACTAGGAATTGTGTCCCATGATAATTATGATACTCATGCTATAGCTTATAGATGTATGTGTTATGAATTTGGTCCAGACTAGTGGTAATGGCCATATATATGGCTATAGATGTTACTATGCATATAGTCCATATATTTGTATACATATGGTTAATTTTTCAAAGATTATCTAGTTAAGGCTGAAGTAGGTATTGTCAGCCTAATGTCCTTCTTGAACTAGAGGTGACCCTTTACATCTTTCTTTACAACTTACCATATTACTTCACACTTCTATATTATATGCACATATTAGATATTTATAGACATAATTGGTGGTTTTCTAATGATTTTATCTCAAACCGTATCTTGGTTATTGATGGTACATTGGTAGACTATATGCTTCCATGTGTAGAGAAGGGGAATAATCCACTTATGGATGTGTGACTTCTTACATGACTTTAGATGGGATCTTGTTAGCATATGACCGAGACGGAGCTCAGGATTCTTGGATAGTTTTTGGGATTTTTGTTCCTTTTTTATAGCATGTATTGTATTGACTTCCTGTTTCCATGTATACATGTCTTACCTATTTTTTCGAGACATAACATCATCATCCTTTGTATATGATTAATTTACTGATTTTGATTATTATTTAGTGTTGGTATTTTTATATGGAATTCTATTATTTTTTTCATTTATTGATATGGTTCTTATATTTATTGATTGATTATACCAATGGATTACTCTAACCAGAGGTCATAGTCTCCCCAAAAATACACCCTAGGCTCTCACTGCTAGTTGGTAGCCTCAAGCATATGGGGAGTCATGCTGGAGTCTATATGGATAACTAGGACTAGGGAACCGTTCAGTGTTATCCATGTCTGAGACATCACAAAGTGCTATCCGAGGATTTATATTCTTGCCTTATTATTTTGATATGATGAATAAGAGATTAGGAATGCTTTAGAACATGGTTATAAGTTGTTCCTATGAGTAGATAAAATGTGTTTGGGGTAATAGCTAGTTCCATGGAATAAAGAATTATTGTTCTATATTATGCCTATTATAGTTGATTTTATTTCATTGTTGTGTGACACACATGTTATTCGATGGTAATTATTATTATTATTGAGGATTAACTTTCATAATTTTCTAGATGATATGAGGGAAAGGAATCATCGACCATGCACATTTTGGGCACCTTGTAGGAAGTTCGCATGCCATTCATATGACATTCCATATAAGAACATTTTTCTTACATTTCCTGTGATTTGTATTTGTGCTCCAACTACTATAAATAGAATGGAATTATGTTTTATATAGGATTTAGGAAACATTGTTGGTACATAAGGTTCTTATCATAACCTAAATAGTATTTCCCTTCTTAGGCCACAACAGGAACCCTAAGAAGTTAATTGTGGCATGTTGAGTCATGGAACATTGGTCACATGGACTGGAATGCATTATGGTTTGGGTCAAGTGGACAAAATACTTCGTTTCATGAGGTGGATGGACCCTTATGAAGAAAAAATGGTGACCCATTTGGTTTTACCATTTAAAGTTAATGGTAATATAAATATGCATTTAAAATGGAATTGAAAATTATAAAGCAAAGAGCTTGACCCAGACTCGACCTTAGTAGTGGGATGTAGGTAGCGTCTCTTCTGTTTTTTTACAAATTTTATCTCCTAGTATAGGATATTTGAGTAGGTAGAAGTGTTTGACTATTATATAGGAAGGATTGTAGCAATACTATTTATGTATCTATCATATTTACCATGATCTAATTTTATTTTAGGAGTGTGTTTGGAATTTATAGAGAAATTCCACCATTGCGTCCTTCAGTCGTACGCCAAGAGGGTAGTGATGACCATGCTCCAGAGGTGGTGGTCCCTTATCCTCCAGTGATACCTCCAGTAATGCCACCTATGGAACCTTTTCATATTACCAACATAGGAGATGATTCCAAATTTTGAGTAGATTTTTTGTAACTTAGTTAGATGATATAGAGAGCTTCGTGCTCTACCCCTTATATGGAACAATTGACTCGAGAGTTCCAACAGCAGTATCCACCCATAATTTTAAATATGGTGGAGAAAAATCTATAGATGTGTGGCATGATATGGTTATGTATATTTTCGACCATCAGATGAAATATCTTAATATGAGAGTGAAAATTACTACTAATATTATTTTAGGATCTTCCAAACTCTGGTGGAATATTCTAAACCAGGCAAGTCAATATCAGGAATTGATTTTGAGGGACTTCCTATCCCGAATCTATGACTACTTCTTTCCTAATACCCTAAGGACTTATTGTTCAAGGGAGTTCATAAACCAAAAACATCTTTCTATGTCTTTTACAAACTACTCATCTCATTTTACTTAACATTAACACTTCGTGCCTATATATACTACTGATGAGCCAGTGATGGTGAGAAGATTTGAGGATGTGTTGAGGCATCCTATTCACTCTTATGTGAACATTTCATTGTTGACTACCATATATAATATAATGAACCAAACCCTAAATAATGAACGTAACCAAAGGTAAGAAATAGTGTGAGCTAGGTTGGTTCAGGAACTAGAGAGGTTTGTGTTTTTACTAGATTTTGTAGGCAACTCTTTAAGACTATGTGTGTGAGTAGCAGTAGCCAAATGAAACCCCTTGACAGATATGTGGTATACCATCAGTGTGGGAAGCCAGGGCATAAAAGACCCTAGTTTCCTAGAGGTCTTGTTGAGTTCCTAGCCTATAGAATATTGGATAATCTTTATCCCTTTTTTTGGACCTTCCCATCTATTCTGAATGGGAGAGGATCCATATCAACTCTACCTCCCAGAGAAGGATCAGTAGCACAACTCCAGTCATGTAGCTGGGTACTACCGGACATACAAACAAAGGAGGATGTCATGTTTGTGGTATCCAATATCTATATATACAGTGAAAATAGAGTATACCAGATCAAGGTTGTCAGGTAACAATATAGGGTTGTGGTTATTTCCAAATTTGTTTAGTTTGGTCTATAACAGAGAAGTGGGACACTAGGTCATCTATTATATAAGGTAGTATTCTAGTTGTCTCTACTATTGCATCATCCTTGTTCGATATAGGTGAATAACGCTCCATTATCTTTGTGTATGTTATGGAGAGCCATGGGATTCTTATTGAGTACTCATGTGGCATCATGATGCTTAATATACCTTTGGGTATACGTTTAAAGAGTATACTCCAATGGAAGGAATGCCCCCTTGAGGTAGGTAGTCATCATTTCTTATGGTACCTTTTATTCATGAGATGATGGTCTTCAACTTCATTCTTGGGATGGAATGGTTGGTCCCCTATCATACCTATGTGGATTGATATCAGTAGAGGGTGTCATTTACATCACTAGAGGGTGGTTCTTATATTCACAGGGGTTGGTGGGATGTTCTGGAAGGTAGATCTGGACTATATAATCTTGTACTTAGCATAGTGACTCCCATATTTCTAGATTTTTTTTGGATCATCATGAAATATTCTAGGATACTTTTTCTCATGTGGTCGATCGTATAAAGGATTTCTTCTCCAATGACTTTTTTGGACTATCTCCTCAGAGAGTGGTATAGTTTACCAATGATCTAGTTCCTAGAGATTCACTAGTATCTATTCCTCATTACATGATTGTTACTACTGAGTTACAAGATATCAATGTAATATCCCAAATTTTTTCTGTATTATTTTGAAATATTATATGGAATTAATTTGAGACTAAGAACAGAGATGGCAGGCGATTACGAGTCCCACTGTGCTCGGAATAAATGGTTGAAATATATTAAATATATTAAATATATTAAATATATTAAATAGAACGCATGAGAGGTGTTCCTAAAAAAATTGAATAACTTCTAAATAGGTGTCTCGATCAGAAATTTGACGGCACCATTACCTTCAGAGTAGTGAATTTTCCTTAGAAGAGTCCTTACATCAGCTGGCGTGGGTCAGTTGTGAAAGTCAGTTTTTGGAAGTTTTAAAGAATATAATAAAATAATGATTTATGTTATTTTAATGTTACGCAGTGACACAGTGATGCATTATTTGTTTTAAATTAGAAAATTTTCAAGGAACCTACGGTAAGAATCCATAACACTAGATAAATCCCTAGAATCTCTAGAGATGAACCTTGGATAAATCTCTTGATGAACAATGGTGAATGGTGTATCGAGATCTTTCTTGATAGATCACCATCGATAATGAATTCTTGACAATAAATTATCCAAATTTTATGTAGGGAATTTTTATTTCAATTCCTTCTTTCTCGTTCTTATAATCAATAACAAACACAAATCAACCCACGAACAGGTTGAACCACGGTTCGATCGTTCTTGTGGGATGGGTTGATTACTGGATTGATTTGGGGATGATTATCATTGTTTTTTGGATTTACATTATTGATCGTTCTTATGGGAATGGATCAAGCTCACAACAAACCAAAGACAAGTTTCATTCCTCAGGTTTTTTTTCTATGTGAATTTTCTTCCCCCTTTTTCCTGCTCGTTCATCATTTTTCACGGTATATGAATGGATGATAGTTGCACCATCGATTTGCGGTGCACCAATCCAATATTTCCGATCTAGCATTAGTATGACCTAGAGGAGGTGTGACAGCAATGGAAAAAAATAGATCGGAGTATTTTGAGAGAAATTTTACTTTGATCATTCTTCATATGAGTGATCAGGATCAAATTTTGGAGCTGATTGAAGGACTAAAACTCACCGAATTAGTGCTATGATGAAGTGGTGGGCTTAGATCCTCAGTTTTGGGAGGAATGGGATAACATATCAAACACCACAGGATTGGATGAGGAATGTGGATAAAAAACTATGATTATATAAATTCATGATGAACATGGAGTGTATTCTGTGATAAAAATCGTGTGGGCCCCACTGAGTATCGGCTAAGAATATGCGAAGCCGTAAAGTGTCACACAACGTTTCAAATCTGTCACACGGTGTGTATACCCTTCCTTGGTACTTGTCATTTATATTGGGGGATACATGGACATAGGGTCGAGTATATGACATGTACTCCGCCACAAGGCTAGAGCCAAACTTGCTACATGTGCAACCATATGTACTGGTACACAGCCAGGCAGACATGGGTTAAAACCATGTACTATCACACAACCGGGGAACATGGGAAGGTGGACACAGGTTGACACCATGTACCATAACATGATCAAGGAACACGGGTGGACTCCAGATGGATTAACATGATGCGTAAGCCTTTCCACACTCCATGTATACCTTTTTTACATGACATGTTTTCTTGAAATGAGTTGTTCTACATGTATAGTACCTGAGGTCAAGGGACATGGAGTGTGATCCTACTACAAGCCATGTAACCCTTCTTACATGGATTAAATCCCTTTTCCATCATGTCTTGGACAAGTTTCATTACGGTCCATTCTCATGATCATTTACCTAATGGTTGGTGTGTATCTTTTGCTACATAGTGTAGTATGATTCCTTCAATAAGAAATTCTAGATAGAGTTGTTGGAATCCCCTGAGAGGCCTGGTGAGGGATCCTCTTTTCATTCTCTGTTCCATATGTAAAATTTTGGGTATATAGGAGAAAAACTTTACCATGCTTTGATCCTATACTTAGCATGTTATTCCAGATGGAGTTGTTGGTATCACCCCATAGACCTGGATGCGATCCTCATCTGATGTATCATATATCTCTTTAGATCTTTCAGTATATATCTCTCCTAACAGTTCCTGAAAAATAGCACTTCTTAGATGGACGTCAATAGTGCTATCAAACTCATGAGCATGTTCTCCCGAATGAGCGTTTCATGGAATCTTCAGACTGGATCCCTAGTAGTGGTATGAGGTAGTTTTGACATACCTAAAGACTGTGTGTCTTGTTTGAATATATCTGGATATCCATGTTATATGTTGTAGACATATACTTTTGTAGATATGAGTGTATCTTTACTTTGTGTATTTATTTTTGATTTCAGGGTGTCTTAATGAGTATTTTTATACTCACCCTTGCACAGGATTTTCCCACACATGTCGTGTCTTGGGAAGAAGAGCAACCTTTTGGCTAGGTCCAGGGAGGACTAGGACTAGAAATATCTTTGTGAGTTCAAACAGGTAGAGGTGTTCCTACTAATTCAAGTAGCAGTCCCAATACCTATTTATTTACATGTTGGAATTTTTATTTTATAGACACTTTTTGTGGTTTTTTAATCACACTCATCTTACTTTAATTTATTTACTTATGTCGTACTCTATTATTTGGGATAGTGGTACGCATGCATTTACTTTCTTAGTGGTTTTTTCAGTTCTTCATTTTGGGCTTTGAGATGTCTTTGTGTGTGTGTGTAGGCTCTTAGGAAATTCCTCAGATGTTTGTGATATGCCTACTCAGTGCTAGTCACTAGCCCCTGGACAATTGTAGATGGGATTAGGGAGTCGCGGCATGGGTCCCATTGGGATAGGACGTGACAGAGTTGTATCAGAGGTGATAAATTCTATCTTAGGACCAAGAGTCTATGATATTGCTTTATGGTAATGGTGTTAAGTGTTTCAAGTTTGGATTTCAGGCCAGAGACCCCAGTGTTGCTGTAGCTGATGATATGTCCATACACTAGGACTCTGATAACCTGGCTTCTCAACTCAGTACATGAGAAAACTAGTTGTAGGGAAAAATCAGACATGCATCCTATATGAATGGTTTTTTATTTCAATTTCCTTCTTAATTCATCTATCCAGATATACTCATTTACTATGATACATCTTTTTCCCTACAGTATTCATTCGTGACGCATTCCAACTAGGATCCATTAGCTCTATCATTAGTATGACCCCCTCAGTGATGGGGCTTTAGTATTGGGGCCAGTTTCCTAGATGGTACCTTCAAGTGGTGCACCCTCTATACCACCACCTGTAGAACAACATGTGGTACCGATAGTACTGAAAGATGAGGAGTTCAGGATGAGCATGCTCTATGAGTTTCAGAGATAGACCCCTCAGGTTTTCAGGTGAGCCCGACCCTCAGGCTGTTGAGAACTTCCTTGAGGTTGTGACCCGAGTTTTCCATCTATTCAGGACACCAACCAATAAGATGGTGATTTGGGAATAAAGTCTTATATAGAGATTAGAATGGGGATGGAGGAGTTTTTCTATCCATACTCACGATGGGGAAACAATCTCATGGATAGAGTTTGATCACCTCTTCAGAAAGGAGTTTTCTCCAGTTGTGTTGAGAGTTGTGCGTATATAAGATCTTCTTTAGATCTAGCAGGGCAGTATGACTATGGTTGATTATTCATCGTGGTTCACCAATCACTCCAAGTACTTGATGTATATAGTCAGTGATTAGTACTTTAGGGATCAGACCTTTGAGCAAGGATTTCATAGAGACATCTTATCCAATATTATCCCTTTGATAATTCCTACTTATTCAAGTGTGCTCGAGTGAGCTTTGTTGATCAAGAGCTTCTTGGATGAGAGGATACTGTTGATGATAGTAAACAATGGATAGTTAGGTGTAGAGTATTCAAAAATTGGGAGTCGATGTCAGTCTCATGGATCAAGAAGTGGGAGATGTTTTAGGAGGAGGTCTTAGGAAAGAGGATCTACAGTTCAGGGTTCATAGGCTAGATCCAGTCAGCTAAGGGAGAGGCAGTGCTACTCATGTGATGGTAGGGGACATCTCTCTCGTGATTTTCCAACCCACTATGCTGCTGAGAAGGAGATAATGGATAGACCATTGAGGCATAGGTATAGGTAAGAGCAAGAAGATCCATAAGAAGGAGGAGGTGGTAGAGGAGTTTGGAGAGTAGCAGGATGTGGTCAATGTTCTGACTTTCTACCACCACCACCCCCAGGTGGTCCGCGCCTGGCTCAGGGAGCCAGAGGATCGGGGAGTGGATAGGTGTATGTGATCGAAGATTATGACCCAAGGGCTCTAGGAATTATTTGAGGTATGATCTGTGTTGTCACGACCCGCCCTCGGGGTCCGTGCCGTGACTACCCCAAGCCCGCTTTCCATAGGCCAGGGGCTGGCGACTAGCACCAAGGCGTAAATCCCGGTAAAAAGGGAAGACATTGCCTTTGTAAAGTAAACAAACACCACAAAGTAAGCAAGCAGAAAGTAAACTCTAAGAAAAAGAAGAGTACAACTGAAAGTGCGGAAAAGTAAATGGGCCAGTATACAAACCCAAACTGAAAGTAAATTACCACTCGAAAGGGAAAACAACAACTGTAAAGTAAAAGCCGCTACACCGAGCTGTCCACTGGAAATCCCACCTGAAGGGTGGGTATAGATAGCTCCACTGCTCCATGGGTCCTGCCGTCCGCTCCGAGCACGTCCCGCCCAGTGGTCCACCTCCAGGTATCATCCTGCTCTGCAAGCCTCAGCTAAGATCAACGCTGTCCGTCGTCTGCAACCAACACAACGTAGTGCGGGCAAAGCCCGTGCAGGTGTGAGTATAAGCTACTCAGTAGGGACCCCGAGACCCCTGAAGGTCTCTCAAAATCCAAAAAGGATAAACCACGAAGAAAGGTACAATCACGAAGTAACAACCGACACGGCTTAGGTATATTCCCATACATATACCTAAGTCATCAATTTCAAATACGCTCCAACCTCCGAGCCCAAGTACAACTCAATCCACACAGGAAAGTAAACGTATTCCACATAGGAAAGCAAAACATAATCCACAGAGGATAGCACAACACAATCCACACAGGAAAGCAACAGGATTCAGCTCACACAGGTATACATCTTCGAAAGACGATAAAGATGATCTCTGATCCATCTAAGTCGTCGGACCCACGAAGGATCGATAGGTAACTAACCCCTGCAAAAGACCCACACAGGATCGGGCCCACGTAGGACCTGTAGGCGCTGGTTCACACAGGACCTCTGAGCGCAAAGACCCACACAGGATCGGACCCACACAGGATCGGGCCCACACAGGACCCGTAGCACTGATCCACATAGGATCGCTGAGTGCTGAAGTCGTCGTCGTCGAATCCACACAGGATCTCTGTACTGTCGTCATCGCAGTCACAGTAGCAGTAGCAGTAGCAGTCACAGTAACAGTCGCAGCCAGCACTAGGGTTCCCGCACACAGCAAGCTCGTTCGGAGGGTCCGCTCCACGAGCCGAGAGGCTGATACATCAACTGTCACAAAGTCCAGAGTTGATGTATCCAAAAGTTCCATATCGTCAACAGGAACTCAACGCAACAGATGGCGCGTCGATCGGACGCCCGGTCTGAGAGTTATTGGCATTTTCGTCCCTGGGGCCCGGTTGGTTTTTAAGGCTAAACCAACCCGACTGTACTCCACCTGCGTCCAAACCTTGGGCGGAGTATTCCAAAAGAACCGTCTCACTAAGAGTAACACAACAAAGCTGACAGCACGTCAATCGAACGTCCGTAGCTCAAGATATGAGTGTTTCCGCTCCGAAGGCCCGGTTGGTTTCATGAACGAACCAACCTGGCCGAACTCATAGTGTTCCGAAACCTTGAGTGAGATATACCGAAACGACCGTCTCGATCCAAGGATCGCGTTGCCGCAGACGGTTCGTCAATCGGAGGTCCGTGGCTCAAGTTATGGCCAAAAGACCGAAACAGTCTCGAAAACGGGGGGTCCGGGTCTGGGCCGACCCGGCCCGACCCCCCCTGGTTCGGCCCGAACCGGGTCGACCCGTACCGGGTCGACCCAACCTGGATCCTACCCGGTCCGCTGGACCCAGCCCGGCCGGTGGCGGCGCGGCCCGGCCAGCGGCGGCGCGGCCAGGGTGCCGCGCGTGCGCCGCACGCGGGGGGTGAAACCCCCCCCCCCACCTTTTTCGGATCTCGGCCGGCTTTTGCCGGCCGTTTTTAATAAACACACGGGACCCGCGGGTCCCGCCTTCTAACCGAACCGGCGGCTGGCACAGCCGGCCGCCTTCCCCCTCTCCGCCGCGGCTCATCTGAACTCCGGCGGCCGGCGAGGCCGGCCGCCCCTGGCTGCTCCGCCGCGGCCCTTCGTGATCTCTGGTGCCGGCGGCTCGGCTGCCGCCGGTCTTCCCGTCTCGCCGCGGCCCGGTACCGGCCGCGGTGTTCATCGTCCGGCGCGGTGCGACGGCACCGCGCCCCTCCGCCGCGCCTTCGATTCCCCTTGACGCGGCGCAACGGCGTCGCGTTCTTGATGATTCTTCCACGGCGTGGCGCGACGGCGCCGCGCAATATAATCGTACGATTATCCGCGTGGTGCGACGGCACCACGCCACCTTGTTTCCACCCACAAGATAAATCAACAAGAACGATGGAGGGGGTTCGGCCGTGTTCATGCGGTCCGGCCCCCTCACGTTAAACAATAACACAAAATTTAAATATTCAATATCCTCACGTTAGTCATGCTAGAACCACGAACAAGAATAAATAAATAAACAAATAACAACAACCCCTACCTTGAAAATTGACGTCGCACGTCGGTTATCGCGGAGAAAGGCGTCGTGGCGTCAGACGTAGATTCCGTGGACGTTGGGGTGCGTCCGAGGAGGAAACGACGTCTCTTCACTTGTCGCTATGACGAAGAGTTGTCGTTGGCGATGATCACCACGGTCGGCGACTTCTCCCTTGTCGAGGAGGAAGATGAAGACGGAAGAATCCGGGACGCCGAGTCTTGAAGGTCGTGGGATCAATGTTCTTTGTCGGAGAAGAACTGTTCTTCACGTTCTTCGTCAAAGACGAAGAAGATCTTCAAGTCTCTCAACGATTCTCCCAAACCTCTCAAGTAACCAAGAAACTAACCAAAAATAAATTAAGCTCACACTTAATTTATTAACACAACCCAACCTTTGAAATTCAAGAGTTTGAATTTCAAAACTCAAATTAAACTCACTTATTAATTATACATGAGTTGTATAATTAATTAAGTGTTAAGTTGTCAAGCATTTAAGTGGGAGAGAGGGGAGTTAGGGAATTTGAAAAGGTGGGGTTCGGGTGGGCCCCTCCTCACCTTAATCCTCTCTTAGGTGGTTAAACCACCCAACTTCCAACAAAATATTATAACCACTTTAAAGATATAAAATAAATATTGTATCACAAATTTATTTTACTCTTCATTTCATCCAGAAAATTAAACATCTCCTCCTAGGAAAACGCAACTTCGGAAAAGGTCTTCTTAAGCGAATATCAGCGCTGCGAGTTCATCGGTGTCCTTAGATTTCAATTCCGAGCACCGGATCGAAAGTTAGGAATTCCCGCTCGTTCGTTCACTGAACGTACCCGAGCCAAACTTCGGAAATTGATTCCGGGCACACCGGGCCTCGGAATTTGGTGCCGTCTGAAACCGCGCTCTTGTAAAATTCCAAAGAAAATTAAGAAAAAATTTCCCTTGAATTTTACGGGTCTTTACATTACTCCCACCTCAGGGCTTTATGTTCCCGTAAAGATACATCAAAAACTAGGGAAACAAATGAGGGTACTGAGCACGCATCTGAGCCTCCCGCTCCCATGTGCTCTCCTGGAGGTTCCCGTGCTGGCATCTGATGCGCACAAGAGGAATCGATCGCCCACGCAGGACCCGCTCCTGTCGATCCTCTATCTCCACCGGGACCTCCGTAAAAGTCGCCCCATCGTCAACGTCGAGCTCCCCATGGTCAATGATGTGCGTCGGGTCGTGCACGTATCTCCTCAGCTGAGACACGTGGAAGACGTCGTGCACCCGCTGCAACTGAGGTGGTAGATCCAGACGATAAGCCACCTCACCAATCGTGCTGAGGACCTGGAAGGGTCCGATGAAGCGCGGAGATAACTTGCCGCCTCGGCCAAATCTCCGAATACCACGTCGAGGTGAGACCCACAAGAAGACGTGGTCGCCATCCTCAAACTCCAGTGGCCTCCGCCTCCTGTCAGCGTATGACTTCTGCCGGCTCTGAGCTGTCCTCATCCGCTCCTGGATGACCTGGACTTTCTCTGTCGTGGCCTGGACCATATCTGATCCCATCAGTGCTGACTCCCCAGGGTATGTCCAGCACAAAGGAGATCTACAAGGTCGGTCGTACAACGCCTCATACGGTGCCATCCCGATGGTGGAGTGGTAGCTTTTGTTGTACGCAAACTCCACCAAGGTTAGGTGGTCCTCCCAGCTATGACCAAAGTCGAGGACACATGCACGGAGCATGTCCTCGAGAGTCTGAATGGTCCTCTCCGTCTAACCATCCGTCTGAGGGTGAAAGGCTGTGCTCAGACGTAGCTGCATCCCGAACGCCTCCTGTAACCCCTTCCAAAGTCGGGAAGTAAAGTGAGAATCTCGATCGGAGACGATAGATGATGGCACGCCATGGAGCCGCACAATCTCCTGAACGTAGAGACGTCCCAAGCTCTCCACTGAGCCCTGCTCTCTAATGGGTAAGAAGTGTGCCGACTTGGTGAGTCGGTCAACAATCACCCAGAAGGAGTCGTGACCTCTGGAAGTGTGTGGAAGTCCAGTCACGAAGTCCATAGATATGTCGTCCCACTTCCACTTCGTAACCTCCAAGGGTTGTACCAATCCCACTGGTACCTGATGCTCTGCCTTCACCTGCTGGAAGGTGAGGCATCGAGAAACAAACTCTGCTACTTCCTTCTTCATGCCCGGCCACCAGTGTTGTCGTCTGAGGTCCTAGTACATCTTTGCCACTCCAAGATGTACCGCCAAAGGATAAGTGTGAAATCCTCTCAGCACTTCCTCTCGTAAGGCGACCGGTACCATGGTACGTCCTCTGAAAAGGATGTCGTGCTCTGCTCCAAGGGAGAAACCATCAGGTGCCTATCCCGAGGATATCTGTGCACGCCGTGTCTCACAGTCAGCGTCCTCATGCTGTGCCTCTCTGACCTGTTGTAGTAGAGGAGGGGTGACTGTGAGAGACTGGAGGAAGGCTGCTCCATCACTATCCACAAAGGATATCTGCAAAGAGGCAAGCTGCAAAGATTTCTCCTTTGCCGAAAAGTGAAATCCGGTCTCATCCCCTGGATGAACCACGTTCCTTGCCTAATACAGTCAATCCCGTCATGATTAGTTAATTCATGGCATGGATGACGTCGTAAGGCCTCGACGCTGCTACCAAGAGATCCAACCGTTACTCTCGCCTCCAAGGGTTGAGTCACACTATCGGCATCAGTGTGTGGTCCCTGGGTTTCCTCCAGTATGAATCTCGCAAGTGAGGGTCAAGTCAACAGTTTTTAACCGGCACCTCTTAGTAAAAACAAACAAAAGACAAGAAAACAAAAGTCACCAAGGCAAGTGTCTTTTATTACATCAACTTAAAGTACAAGGACACAAAGAAACACAAACTACGAAGCTAGAGGCATAATGGGCAAAGGCCTCTATGCCTGGAGCTAGTCCCGCACTAGTCCACCTGCTTCCAGAGCTCCATGATCGTAAGCTTCAGCTGCCTGAAGCTGTGCTCTCCCCTGAGGTCGGGGTGGACCTCCTGGTGGTCGTGGTGGTAGAGCCTCAAAGCGTCGTCCACCACCTGCTGCTCCACCAGCTCCTCTGCCTCATCCGCCTCCTCCCTACAGACCGCCACGGTCGAACCTCTGCCTCTTCCTAGGTGGTTCCTCAACCATCTGCTGCTCCTCTTCATGGCGGGTCGGGCAGTCACGAGCCATGTGGCCTTGCTCGCCGCATGCATAGCACTGTCTTCCACTCGAAAGACTGGCTCCACGCTGTGTGCCCTGCACTGCTGAGCCAGTGCCCTGAGGTCGTCTGCCTGAAGGTCTGGTCTGTCTGGACCCCTGAGTCATCCGTCGACTGCCTGCTATAGATGACTCTGCCACGTGCCGCCCTGCGGTGGGTCGCTGTGCTGGTGTAGACTCAGCAAGGAAACTCTCGATCAGAAGGGCCCGCTCCAGTACTCCTGTCTGAGTCGGTATGCTGAGGGAGATCAGCGATGCCCTGATCTCGTGTCTCAAACCCTGCTCGAATGTCCGGGCCCGAAAGAATGGGTCTCGTACCATGTTGGTCGAGTAGCGCGAGAGATCAGTAAATCTCACCGAGTACTGAGCAACCGTCATGCTGCCCTGCCGCAGCTGAAGAAGCTCCTGGATATGCACCGCACGAAGGTTGGCTGGGACGAACTCCGAGCGGAAGAGGCTCTCAAAGTCCGTCCATAGTAGAGATGCCTCATCGTGCACCTGGAGAATCAAGCTCCACCATCATCCTACTACTGCATGTAGTAGGCTCGCAGCGAGGATCACCATGAGGTCTGTTGGTGTCCTCACTAGCCTAAACACACGTACCACTGCCTCCAGCCAGTCCTCTGCTACCTGGGGATCCGTCTCCCCGCGAAACCTGGGCGGTCGCTGGCGCTGAAACTCATGCAGTGCGCTGAGGTGACGTGCATCGTCAGCGGCTGGTGTTGGAAGCATTGGGGGCTCGGCGGGTAGAGCTACCACCGGTGCCACTGCTGACAAAGGGCCCTGCACCGAGGCCTCGTCGCTCGGTGGGTTGTCGTCACGCTTGACTCTCGGAACCCTAGCTGGCTGCCGTCGTGGGGCCATCCTGAAAAGGAAACAGGTGCGCCACGGTCAGAACAGTATACATGGTGAGCTGATATAAGTAATCACAAGGAAAACTTTGAAACACACACGCAATCAATGTTTTCGTGCATTAAGTCGGAAATCAGAAGTCAGGGTCCTAGTGTACGGATACGTCGGCCGCCGCACCAACACTGGACTCCCTGGACTGATAACCACACTCAATACGCTAAACATTATTGCTTCACATAGAAAAGATCAGAGTTCGCGGTAGAACCGAACTCCTTTGATACCAATTTGTCACGACCCGCCCTCGGGGTCCGTGCTGTGACTACCCCAAGCCCGCCTTCCATAGGCCAGGGGCTGGCGACTAGCACCAAGGCGTAAATCCCGGTAAAAAGGGAAGGCATTGCCTTTGTAAAGTAAACAAACACCACAAAGTTAGCAAGAGGAAAGTAAACTCTAAGCAAAATCAGAGTACAACTGAAAGTGCGGAAAAGTAAATGGGCCAGTATACAAACCCAAACTGAAAGTAAGTACAACTCGAAAGGGAAAACAGCAACTGTAAAGTAAAAGCTGCTACACCGAGCTATCCACTGGAAATCCCACCTGAAGGGTGGGTATAGATAGCTCCACTGCTCCATGGGTCCCGCCGTCCGCTCCGAGCACGCCCCGCCCAGTGGTCCACCTCCAGGTATCGTCCTGCTCTGCAAGCCTCAGCTAAGATCAACGCTGTCTGTCATCTGCAACCAACACAACGTAGTGCGGGCAAAGCCCGTGCAGGGGTGAGTATAAGCTACTCAGTAGGGACCCCGAGACCCCTGAAGGTCTCTCAAAATCCACAAAATATAAACCACGAATAAAGGTACAATCACCAAGTAACAACCGACACTGCTTAGGTATATGCCCATACATATACCTAAGTCATCAATTTCAAATACGCTCCAACCTCCGAGCCCAAGTAAAACTCAGTCCACACAGGAAAGTAAACGTATTCCACACAGGAAAGCAAAACGTAATCCACACAGGATAGCACAACACAATCCACACAAGAAAGCAACAGGATTCAGCTCACACAGGTATACATCTTCGAAAGAGGATAAAGATAATCTCTGATCCATCTAAGTCGTCGGACCCATGAAGGATCGATAGGTAACTAACCCCCGCAAAAGACCCACACAGGATCGGGCCCACGTAGGACCTGTAGGCGCTGGTTCACACAGGACCGCTGAGCGCAAAGACCCACACAGGATCGGACCCACACAGGATCGGGCCCACACAGGACTTGTAGCACTGATCCACGTAGGATCGCTGAGTGCTGAAGTCGTCGTCGTCGAATCCACACAGGATCTCTGTACTGTCGTCGTCGCAGTCACAGTAGCAGTAGCAGTAGCAGTCACAGTAACAGTCGCAGCCAGCACTAGGGTTCCCGCACACAGCAAGCTCGTTCGGAGGGTCCGCTCCACGAGCCGAGAGGCTGATACATCAACTGTCACAAAGTCCAGAGTTGATGTATCCAAAAGTTCCATATCGTCAACAGGAACTCAACGCAACAGATGGCGCGTCGATCGGACGCCCGGTCTGAGAGTTATTGGCATTTTCGTCCCCGGGGCCCGGTTGGTTTTTAAGGCTAAACCAACCCGACTGTACTCCACCTGCATCCAAACCTCGGGGGGAGTATGCCAAAAGAACCATCTCACTAAGAGTAACACAACAAAGCTGACGGCACGTCAATCGAACGTCCGTAGCTCAAGATATGAGCGTTTCCGCTCCGATGGCCCGGTTGGTTTCGTGAACGAACCAACCCGGCCGAACTCAAAGTGTTCCGAAACCTTGAGTGTGATATACTGAAACGACCGTCTCGATCCAAGGATCGCGTTTCCACAGACGGTTCGTCAATCGTAGGTCCGTGGCTCATTTTATTGCCAAAAGACCGAAACAGTCTCGAAAACGGGGGGTCCGGGTCCGGGCCGACCCGGCTCGACCCCCCCTGGGTCGGCCCGAACCGGGTCGACCCAACCCAGATCCGACCCGGTCCGCTGGACCCAGCCCGGCCGGTGGCGGCGCGGCCCGGCCAACGGCGGCGCGGCCAGGGTGCCGCGCATGCGCCCCACGCGGGGGGTGAAACCCCCCCCCCCTTTTCGGATCTCGGCCGGCTTTTGCCAGCCGTTTTTAATAAACACACGGGACCCGCGGGTCCCGCCTTCTAACCGAACCGGCGGCCGGCACAGCCGGCCGCCTTCCCCCTCTCCGCCGCGGCTCATCTGAACTTCGGCGGCCGGCGAGGCCGGCCGCCCCTGGCTGCTCCGCCGCGGCCCTTTGTGATCTCCGGCGCCGGCGGCTCGGCTGCCGCCGGTCTTCCCGTCTCGCCGCAGCCCGGTACTGGCCGCGGTGTTCGTCGTCCGGCGCGGTGCAACGGCACCGCACCCCTCCGCCGCACCTTCGATTCCCCTTGACGCGGCGCGACGGCGTCGCGTTCTTGATGATTCTTCCACGGCGCGGCGCGACGGCGCCGCGCAATATAATCGTACGATTATCCGCGTGGTGCGACGGCACCACGCCACCTTGTTTCCACCCGCAAGATAAATCAACAAGAACGATGGAGGGGGTTCGGTCGTGTTCATGCGGTCCGCCCCCCTCACGTTAAACAATAACACAAAATTTAAATATTCAATATCCTCACGTTAGTCATGCTAGAACCACGAACAAGAATAAATAAATAAACAAATAACAACAACCCCTACCTTGAAAATTGACGTCGCACGTCAGTTATCGCGGAGAAAGGCGTCGCGGCATCGGACGTAGATTCCGTGGACGTCGGGGTGCGTCCGAGGAGGAAACGACGTCTCTTCACTTGTCGCTATGACGAAGAGTTGTCGTTGGCGGTGATCACCACGGTCAGCGACTTCTCCCTTGTCGAGGAGGAAGATGAAGACGGAAGAATCCGGGACGCCGAGTCTTGAAGGTTGTGGGATCAATGTTCTTTGTCAGAGAAGAACCGTTCTTCACGTTCTTCTTCGAAGACGAATAAGATCTTCAAGTCTCTCAACGATTCTCCCAAACCTCTCAAGTAACCAAGAAACTAACCAAAAATAAATTAAGCTCACACTTAATTTATTAACACAACCCAACCTTTGAAATTCAAGAGTTTGAATTTCAAAACTCAAATTAAACTCACTTATTAATTATACATGAGTTGTATAATTAATTAAGTGTTAAGTTGTCAAGCTTTTAAGAGGGAGAGAGGGGAGTTAGGGAATTTGAAAAGGTGGGGTTCAGGTGGGCCCCTCCTCACCTTAATCCTCTCTTAGGTGGTTAAACCACCCAACTTCCAACAAAATATTATAACCACTTTAAAGATATAAAATAAATATTGTATCACAAATTTATTTTACTCTTCATTTCATCCAGAAAATTAAACATCTCCTCCTAGGAAAACGCAACTTCGGAAAAGGTCTTCTTATGCGAATATCGGCGCTGCGAGTTCATCGGTGTCCTCAGATTTCAATTCCGAGCACCGGATCAAAAGTTAGGAATTCCCGCTCGTTCGTTCACTGAACGTACCCGAGCCAAACTTCGGAAATTGATTCCGGGCACACCGGGCCTCGGAACCAGGTGTCGTCTGAAACCGCGCTCTTGTAAAATTCCAAAGAAAATTAAGAAAAAAATTTCCTTGAATTTACGGGTCTTTACATGTGTCTTCTCTACTTTAGATACCATATTAAAAGACACATGTGATGGTCATTCCTTTCTCACCACGTACCTTGTTCAAGACCTTGAGATTCTGGTACAACTGTTTACTCGACCATTACTCTTGGATACACCTACGTTAGGAGACTCGATGATCACACATTTTTGCTGATAGTGTGAAATTACCCTTAGAGGTGAAATTTTTAATTGGACCTCTTGGTGGAAGAATCAACGCCTTATGAAATCATTCTTGGTATGGACTGTTTATCTTCAATTCATGCCCAGATTAACTGTTTTAGGTTAACTGTGTGGTGGGTCTGTAGTGATGGGATGAGGTTTTTCTTTTTGGGTGAAAGGAAAACCCAGATAGAATATGATGGGATCCTGCATAGGAGGGTGCATCTGATCACTCCTGGGTTGGCCATCCTTACCCTCAGAGCAACATATGTTATGAACTTTAAGTTCCCATCATTAGTGGAGGAATACAAGGAAGACTTTCCATAAGATATTCCAAGGTTACCTCTCCATCAGGATATCATCTTCTGCATCGACATACACCCTAGGATGACACTGATATCCTCCCCATCATATCGGATGACTCCTATATAGATTTTTAAGATGAGGGTGCAATTGGAGGATTTACATAGGAAAGGCTTCATGAGACCCAGTGTTTTGCCCTGGGAGGCCCCAATTTTGTTGACCAAAATAAAAAATGAGAGCATAAGGTTGTGTTTTTATTACCAGTGCTTGAACCAAGTGATGGGGAAGAACAAGTATCCACTACCGAGGATCGATGAACTCTTCGATCATTTAATAGGGGGACGATGGTTCTCGAAGGTCGAGCTCAAATCAGGCTATCACCAGCTATTGTGGAATGTGGATATATCAAAGTAAACTTTCAAATGTAGCTATGGTCATTATGAGTACCTAGTGATGCCCTTTGTAATGATGAATTCCTTAGCCGTGTTCATGGGACTCATGAACTAGATCTTTTATCTTTACTTAGACCGTTTTGTGGTGGTCTTCATCAATGCTATCCTTATGTACTTGGTGTCCGAGGAGGAGTACACAAGACACTTATGGATGGTTCTAGATGTACTCTGAGAGAACCATCTTTAATGGAAGATCTCAAAGTGATAGTTCTAGATTTAGGAGGTCCAATTTATGGGACATGTTATTTAAGTAGATGGAGTGGCGGTGGACTCAGAAAAGGTGGAGGTAATGCTATCATGGGATCCACCTAGGATCATGACAAAGGTGCAGAGATTCCTTGTGCTGGAAGGATATTACCAAAGATTCATATCTTATTTCTCCATGATATCATCACTGATGATATTTTTGACTTGAAAGGGGTATCCAATCATGTGGATAGAGAAGTGCTAGCAGGCTTTTCAGCAGTTGAGGCAGAGTTTGATGAGCGCCCCAATCTTGAGATTTCCAGAGGAGGGCATCAAGTACTTAGTGTTCTGCGATGCATCAGGGACAAGATTTTGTTGTGTTTTGATGTAGACAAAATTAATTATTGCCTATGTTTCATGCCAGTTGAGACCACATGAAAAGATCCATGTGACCCCTAATCTTGAGTTGGTAGTGGTAGTCTTTTCATTGAATATATGGCGACACTAAATGATGGGAGAGTGGTTTATCATCTACTATAATCATAAGAGTATCTAGTATATCTTCACTCAGAATGATATTAACTTGAGAAAGAGGATATGGATTTAGTTAATCTATAATTATGACTTTGATATTGTCTATACTCCTAGGAAGGGGAACATGGTGGCAGATTCTTTTAGTAGGATATCTAGTTTGCAATTGTTTAATGAGGCGTCAGATCATTTGTCCTTGTTATAGTTATCCTTCGTGGATGGATATGGAGAAACATACCTCCATTCAATGGTTGTTACCCATACACTCTTACTGTGAGTCAGGGAGGAATAGATTTATGATTACAACTATGAGACTTTGTGGGCTCAGATATTCACAGGACATGTTACTAATGGATACTCTAAAGGTGGGGAGCATGTTGTTCTTTTCAAAGGATTCAAAGTTATACCAGTGGAGTTACAGGAGGAGGTTTGAGGTAGTTTCATATTTCCTCTTTGGCAGTACATCCATATGTGACGAAGATGTACTAAGACCTTCGATGTTAGTTCTGGTGGCTAGGAATGATGATGAGAGTTGTAGAGTTTTTCTCTCGTTGTCTTACTTGTCAGCAAGTGAAGGCTGATCACCAGGTTCCAGTGGGTTTATCTCAACCCATTGAGGTGCAAGAATGGAAGTGGGATGGGATATAAATGGACTTCATGATGGGTTTACCATACACATACAAGGGACATGATGCCATCTCGATGATCAATGATAGAATCACCAAGTCAAACCATTTCCTATCTACCAAGAGTAGAGTTCAATAGAGATCTTGGGATTCCTATACATGTAGAAGATATTTAAGATTCACAAAGTTCCATTGAAAATTGTTTTTGACCAAAATACTCATGTTACATACTGATTTTTGAAGGGATTATAGTTGGAATTTGGGAATCAGTTTTAATTGAGCACATCATTTCATCCCTAGACAGATGACCTGATAAAGAGGACCATTCTGGTTCTGTAGGACATGTTGTGAGATTTCATGTTAGACTTCGGTTGTAGTTAGGAGGATCACTTACCATTGGTGAAGTTTGTGTACAAAAAAAATATACCACTCCACCATTGATATGGCATTATTTGATTATCTGTATGGGTGACCCTACAGATCACCACTTTGTTAGATTGACCCATGAGAGTTAGTACTTATATTCACAAAGATAGTGTGAGATACCACTAAGAATGTGTAGATAATCTATGAATGGATGAATACTATACAAATCCTATAGAATTTGTACACTGATAGGAGACAAAGGCCTTTGGAGTTTGTGGAGGGATACCATGTGTTTCATCCAGTCTGACCTTGACGTGGGTTGTAGAGATTTAGCCGGGGTGGAAAGTTATATCTACAGTTCATCGACCATTTTCAAATACTGCGTAGAGTTTAAAATGTGGCGTACCACCAAGATCTACCCCCGTAGTTGCACCAGGTACATGATTTCTTCCACATGTCTCAATTTAGGAGGTACGTGTATGACCCATCACACATCATCGACTGGGGTGAGATGGACATTGAGGATGGAGTGACTTTTGTAGAGTACCTAGTGGAGATCGAGGATTGATAGAAGAGGAGCCTTTGTGGGAAAGTGATTCCCTTGGTGGATGTCTGATGGTGGCATGGGAATCTTTAGAAAAACACTAGGGGGTGGGATGCTCATATTCGTGCATAGTAACCAAATATTTTTTAGCAGCCTTTTGTTTTGTCTTTTTGGGGAGATAAAGCCCTAATTTGGAGAGAATGTAATGTCCCATATTTTCTGTGTATTATTTTTAAATATTATATGAAGTTAATTTTAGACCAGACGCTGAGAAGGAATGTGATTCCAAGGCCTGGTGTGCCCGAAATAAATTTTTGTAATATATTTAATATATTAAATAGTGTGTGCGGGAAGTTTTACTGAGAAATTGTAATAACATGTAAACGGGTTCCCAAATCAGAAATACAAGGGAACTATTGCATTTAGAGCAGTGACTTTACCTTAGGGGAGGCATAACATCAGACAATCTGGGTCGGATGTGAAAGTTAGTTTTTGGAAATTTTAATGAATAAAATAAGTTAATGTTTTATTTTCTTTTTAACATTACATAGTTACATAGTGATGTGTTTTATGTTTTAAATGTCCCGCTTGTCAAGGGACCCAGGGTTAGAATTCATAATCCATGAGATATACTTAGGTACTCTAGAGAGTAACCTTGGAGAAATATCTCTATGAATGACAATAAATGGTTGATCGATATCATTCTTGAAAGATATCCATCGAAAACAAATCCTTTGTAATGAATGATCCGACCTCGAGGTAGGATGTTGTGATTTCAATTCCTTCTTTGTTGTTATTAGAATCAATGATGAATGCGGATCAACCAATGAATAGGTTGACCCATTGTTTGATCATTCTGGCAGGATGGGTTGATTGAGGGATTGATTTGGGGATGATTATGATTATTGTTTTGATTTGTCTTATTAAACATTCATATAGGGAAAGATTGAGGCTGCAACGAACAATGACTGAGGTTCTTTCTTCAGATTTATTCCCCATTGTTTCCATGCATTCTTCATTCTTCATAGGGTATCAATGGATGATAATTGCACCTTTGATTCACGGCACAACAATCTAAGATTGCAGATACGGCATCAGGATGGCCTAGAGGAGGTGTGACGACTATGGAGACGAATATATCGAAATATTTTAGGAGATATATTTTTTAAATAATTCTACATAAGTGTTATAAAAATCATATTTCTAAGCCTATTGAAGGCATGAAACTCACTGATTTGGTGCTATGACGATGAGGCATACTTGGATATTCAGTTTCATGATAAACGGATAAATAGATCGAGCACCGAAGGATCATCCATGGTGCATAAAGGAAGAAATGTGATTCTGGAAAATCATGATGAACATGGCGTGTATTCCATGATACACACCGTGTGGGCCCCGCTAAGCAGATTCTAGGGTTCTCGGGATCTGTAAAGTGTCACGCGATATATTACATCTGTCACATGGTATGTGGACCCTTCCCCAGGAATCATCATGTATCTTGAGTTATTCATAGACACGGGGTGGTGTACACAACATGTACTCCACCACACAGCAAGACCTATACCAGCTACATGGGATTCCCCGTGTACTAGTACAAGGTAAGGCAAACATAGGTAGATATTGTGTACCAACACATGGCTAGGGAACACAAGCGTACTCCTGATGGATAGACACGGTTTGTAAGCCTTTCTACATGTCGTGTATACCTTTTCTACATGACATGTATTCCTAACATGGGTCGTTGTACTTAGACAGTACCTACGGTTGATGGACACAGCTTTTGATCCTACTAAATGTCATGTATCCCTTTCAACATGTCTTGGATTCCTTTTCCACCATTTCTTGGATATATTTATTTAGGGTTTGTTCCCTTTATTGTTTCACTGAAGGTTGGTTTGTATCATTTCCTACACACTGAAGTATGATCCCATCAGTAGGATTTCCTAGATAGAGTTGTTAGAATCCCCTAAGAGGCTCGATGAGGGATCCTCTATTCATTATTTGTTCCCTAGGTATATTTTTGGGTATAGACGTAACCAAATTTATTAGGAATCAATCCTCTACTTAAGGGGTTCTTCCAGATGGATTTTTTGGTATCACCTTATAGCTTGGTTTTTATCCCCATCTGATGTATCATATCTCTCTTCAGATCTATCAGCGTATATCTCTCATGATAGTTTTTGATGAATAGTAGTTCTCAAATAGACTTCATTAGTTCTATAAGACTAAGGTTTGCGTTATCCCAAATGAGTGCTTCATGGAATTTTTAGATTGGATCCCTAGTAGCAGTATGCGGTATTTGTGACTTACCTCTAGACTGCGTGTCTTCTTTGAATATATCTAGATATACTTGTTATATTTTGTGGACATATATATGTGTAGATATGACTATATATTTCTTTTGTGTATTTCTTTTTGGTTTCGGGGTTTCCTACTGAGTATTGTTATACTCACCCCTACACGGGCTTTTCCTACACTTTTTATTTCTTGTGTAGATGAGAGAACATTTGATAGAGTCTAGCGTGGACCAAGACTCAATGGAACTTTGTGATTTAAGACATGTTGAGGTGTTCTTATAGATTCGATCAGAAGTCTCGGTACCTATTTGTTTACAGGTTGTACGTTTTAGTTTATAGAATCTTTTGGTGGGACTGTATTCTAGCTTGGTTTACTTTACTTACTTTACTTATTCCATACTATGGTCATTAGGATATTGGTATGCATGAATTTACTTTCTTATTGGTTTTCACATTTCAGCATTTTGATATTTGGAGATGTGTGCATTTGTACAAGTACTTAGGAAATTCCTCCCATGTTAGTGATATGCCTACTCGGTGCTAGTCACCATCCCCTAGCCTATTGGAGACGGGCTTGGGGAGTCATATCATGGGCCCTATTGGGATGGGTTGTGACACTCATGAGGTAGATGGGGGGCTTATAGGTCAATGGTTTTATATAGACTAGTACTTCTCCTTGGGGTTTACTGGTCCTATTCACCAAGAAGGAGGAATGAATCCTAAGGATGTGTGTGGATTACCAAAAGTTAAATAATCTTAATGTAAAAAAATAGTTTCCCTTACCTTAGAAAGATAGTCTCTTCAACTTACTCAGAGGAGAAAGGGTATTCTCAAAGATCAACATGAGATCGGTTTATCATCAGGTTCGATTTATGACTTTTGATATACTATGTATAACTTTTTTTAGTGCGTATGATTTATATGATTATCTGGATATGTCGTTTGGTCACCTAGACATGCATGACTTTTTCGTGGCTATGATGAATAGGGTTTTCCATCCCTATCTGGATTCCTTCTTGGTGGTCTTTATAGATGTCATCTTGGTGTATTGTCATACTCAAAGTGGACATAAAATCCATCTTGAGATCATTTTGAATACACTGAGAGAGAATAAAATATATTCCTGTATAATTAAATGTTACTTATTTATTGAGAAGGTTTACTTACTGTGAAATATTTTCTCATAGGAAAGAGTTTCAGTTGACCTAAAGAAGGTGAGCGTTGTTTCCATCTAAGAGCATCCTAAGAACATGTTTGATATTTGGAGGTTCTTATCGATAGTTGGTTACTATAGGTATTTCATACATAACTTATCATGCCTAAAAACACCTCTTAATGGATTGACTAAGAAGGGTGTGAAGTTCATGTGTTCAGAATCCTGTGAGAGAGCCTTTTAGGATCTAAAAGGGAGATTTACTTAAACACTGGTCCTGATTCTACCAAAGTTGGGAAGAAGCTATAAAGTGTATTATGATGCATTAGTTATCGAGCTAAGAGTAGTTCTGATGCATGAATGCATATTCATTTTTTACGAGTCTTATTAGCTAAGGCCTTATGATATATTTACTTAATGCATGATCTTGAGTTAGAATTTTTTTTACATGCCTTGTGTTTTTGAGAATACAAGAAGATGTCATCTAAAAGAGACCCTATATGTCCGAGAAGGGAAATTATGTTTCCAATGATATGAGTAGGTGGACTCAAATGGAGATGGTTCCGAAGGAAAGTAACAAGTGGAATCTTATGGATCTATTTTCAGAGATGCATGTATAGTTCCAAGATCTTCATGGGAATTTTTTTCTTGCATCATTATAAATGACCTCGTCACAACTAGAGAGAGTGGAGATGAGGTAGTTTTCAGATCCTAAAGTATCATTCCTTTGGGAGAGTGTTTTTAGTAAGGACCTGCCTTCAGATTGGTCTATCGATGGTAATGATGTCCTGTATATATATATGGGTATATATGGGTTCCCACATATATGAGAGGGGAGATGATGTGAGATTCAAATGATTCTGAGTTGTAAATTCATCTAGGTATCTCCAAGATGTATCGTGATATGCATCGATAGTATTGGTGGAAAAGGATGAAGCATCAGATTACTGGACTTATCATCAGATGTTCCACATGTTAATAGGTGAAGGCGGATCACCAAAATCCTGCTAGCTTGTTACAACTATTTCTAGTTACAAAATATAAATGGGAGTATGTTTCAATGGATTTTTTGGTTGGTTTAACAAGGCCAACTTGATGTATAAATAATGTTTGGATAGTTTTGGATCAACTGACTAAAGTATCCCAATTCTTTCCTATCCATGATATATTTCAGTTGATGAGCTTGGAACACTATAAATCTATGAGGTTATATGGATACATGGGGTACCTCTTACTATCTTTCATATAGGAAAACATATTTCACATCGAGGTTCTGGAATGGGTTACCAAGAGCTATGAGTACACAAGTGATCCTAAGAACAAATTTTCACCCTCATACTAATGGCCAGTTAGAACATACAATATAGGTGTTGGAGAACATGCTCCAAGAATGTTTCCATGAGTTTGACAGTTCAAGGGAGAAGCATATCCCTCTCAACTAGTTTTCCTAAAATAATAGCTACCAGGTGACAATACATATGGATCCTTATGAGGTCCTATATGGTAGGTTGTGTTGTTGACCCCTATGCTAGTTAGATGGTTGGAGAGACAACATTATTGGGTCCTCATCTGACCAATGAGACTTTGAAGTAGGTTCATCTTATCATGAAAGGAATTTATACAATTGAGTCTTGATAGAAATATTATTTCAATCACCATTGGAGACCTTTGGAGTTTGAGTTCAGGGATCGTATTTTCTTATAGGTATCAACTAGAAATAGGAATATATAGATACAGAGGAAAGGGAAGTTATCACCTTGTTTAGAAAAATCTTTTTATATTCTAGATATTGTCGGGTTGGTAGCCTATGGACTTTAATTACCTCAAAGATAACATCCCATCCATGAAATATTCCATATTTCATAGCTGAATTATTATCACATCGACCTGTCCCATTCTTATAATCCTAAGGATGTAGATTTATATGTCGATGCATATTTTTAGGAGTATCCTATATGCATCATTGATCAAATCATGAAGGTTATTCGAGGATGGTCTATCCCTTTAGTGTAGGTGTTATGGATGCATAGTCGGGTACATGATCATACTTGGTTGCGAGAGGCTGATGTATATTCTCAGTGGCCAGAGTTGTTCTAAGATAGCATATCACCTCCCTTGGAAGGGAAATTTTGGGATGAATTACTTTAATGGGGAAATACTATAAGATACTACTTTTTTTGAGGTAAGAACCCCATAAAATTTGGTCTAATTCTTTATATTGGACCATATATGGATTCCTTGTAAGTATAAGAGGGAAAGAGGAGTGTTTGTGGATTTTTCAAATCCCATAAACCAAAATAATGGAAGAAAGAACTAGGACACACAGTTAGTAGAAAATGTGTATCCCAACCTGCATGTATTCTCCTAACCATACAACGCATTTTAGAGGGAAAAATAGAGTGATCTTTTTTTCCTAACCATACACCTAGTTCTGAATTCTTATATAGGTAGATCTATTTTTTTTTATAAAATCCATACAGCATGGTTGGAACATTGTTTCTCAAACCTTGTGGACAAACTACGCGGGTTCCCTCTAGTGGTTGTGAGGTGTGCACGGTTGGACCACGGTTTGGAAAACCATGCGTCCAAACCATGAAACCCCAATATTTTTTGGAAAATTTTCCAAAATTACCTTAATTAATTATAAACATAAACCTCCTTCTTCTTCATCCTATATTTAGTGGGAAAAAGGATTTTCTCTCCCATTTGGTCTTCATGCCTCCATCTGCTGGGTTATTGGATAACATTCCGATCTAGACTCTAATTAGATCTTTTTTATCTCATTGGATTCCTTATATTATGATATTCTTTCAACTTTTTTTCATTCATCATTTTTATTTCAATCAATTGAGTTATTTAGGTGTGGACTCATATGCTCAATTTTTATGGTGTTTGTCTTTTTTTCAATTTTCCTTCAATCAGGACCAAAATAATGGACGATACTGGAAGAGTACTCCTCTATAGGCATAAGGTAGGCGGTCAAGTTCTTATCCCTTAAATTTGAGATGCATTATAATATGTTTCATTGTGATTCATTCTAGTTTCACCGTGAATTGCCCTAAATTTAATCTATCTTAAATTAGATTCCTTAATTGAGAACCACTTTACCGTATTAGGTCCCCTTTAATTGTCTCCACCCCTAGAGGAGTACCGATCAAATTTCCATTGTCATTATACGTTCTTAAATGACTGAACCATCATCTATATGGTTTTTTCATGAATTCAACATGTGTTATCATTAATTAAATGGATAATTATTTTGATATATCACATCTAACACACTTATCAACATAAGATGAATTGAATGGAGGTGAGTAGTAGGACCATGTAGTCTAATTAAATGGAATAATGGTTATTCCCTTGTTCGTAATGATTATAAATGAGTTATAAATTAATTTTTAGCTTTTATAAATCCTTGAATGCTTGTTATCGTGATATGAAATGGGCTTGAAGACCCTTGTTAATTAGGGTTAGTGGGCATGGAAACCACTATTCATTATTATATGGGCATGATATCCCTCCTATTAAACGGTTATATATATAGACAAGGATTCCCCTCTACAAATATAATTTATGTTCATGGAGACCCTTTACAATTATGATACAGCCATGGAGACCTGTTGGGAAAAAATCCATCATGGTATCGTTGAAGCATTTTAAAGGTGATTGTGTTTGTTGACAAAGTGAGCCTCTATGTTGTGTTTGTTGAAAAAGAAGTTCACGATGTAAAATTTGTTGAAAAGGGGGGATTACATGGTGATTTTTTAGGTTCAAGAGATGTTTTTCGCTATCCATGTTTGAAAGAAGAACCTCAACAAAGGAATGGACGATCTTGAGGCAGTACAAAAAGAGCAGATACAAGGTGGCGTCATTTTCCGATGTTTTCCATGTTTTTGGGCCTAAAAATCGGAAAATGGAGAGATGTGTTTTTGGAAAAGGGAGGTGCAAGAAAAATTTGAGTGGTGCATGAAAACAAAATTGGGGCGTGAAATAATGAAGGGATTGTTTTTTCATAAAAGATGTATTTTGGGATCAAAATATCAAAAATTGGAAAAGGCATGAGGTGCGTGAAAAATTGGAGCAGTGTGCGTAATAAAGTGTTGCATAGAAGATGTATTTTTCATGCACGAAGAGGATTACACGCTCAGGAGGGATTTTCATGTAGGGGTTAAGTTTTCATATAAATATGAGGTGACACCCTCATATGAAGAAAGATCACGTCTTAGAGAAGATCCGAGCTTTTATGCACGTAAAAAGTATGTAATGGGAGTTGTGCGAAAAGTTTGGTATTGCGCGTAAAAATTGGTGTTGTGTGTAAAAGTTTACATTGCATGTAAAATGAATATTTCATATAATTTTTGAGGTTGCGTGAAAAGTGGAGTTGGTATTTCACACAAAAAAAAATATTTTTCACACTAGATAATGGAATTACACGCAAGGCATAGTAAGGGTTGCACATAAAATTTGGGATTTCACAGTACACCCAGAAAAAGTGAGATTAATTTACGGGTGAAAGTTAGAGGTCAACAGAGAATTTATCAATAGTTAAGGATGCAGAATTAATTATAGATAATGAAGAGACCTGCAAGTATATAAACTGTGAGAAGATCTTTTGAAGAAGCAGTGAGAACACTTCAGTTGATAGAGCAGTGAGCTTTCATATCGTGATTGGTTGTAAACCAAAAAGTAAAATGAGTTCGCTTTGTACTTTCTAAACAACAATGCGCTTTTATTGAATTTGGTACTTCGACACATAGTCAATGTATGATCCTTAGACATACCTCAGTGAGGGTGAACCAAGTAAAAATCATTGTGTCCAGTGTATGGTTTAATTTCTTTTTATACTTTTCTATAGGAAAGATAGAGAATAGAGTTTTTCTTAACAGTGAAACAAGATCAATATGGGTAGTTTTTTTAATCTTTCATACCCTAATTCACCCCCTCTCAAGGTATCTAACCTTGTGGACCTAACAAGACCCATTATTAAATGTGATATGGTTATGAAGACCCATTATAAATGTGATACTAGGTATATTATCCCCTATTCACATGATATTGTGCATGGAATCCTTTCTACTATGATACTAGCCATAGTGGACCTTTCTACTATGATATTGGGCATGGCATCCCCTATCCATGTGAAACTAGAAATTGAGTCCCTACTACTATGATATTGGGCATGGAAACCCTTAATTATGTGATACTGGGCATGAAATACCTTACTACTGTGATATCAAGCATGGAGTCCCTTACTACTATGATATCGGGTATTGCATCTCATGATACTTGTGATACTCATGCTATAGATTATGGATGTCTAAGTTACATCTCGGGTCTAGGATAGTGGTAATATCAATATATATGGTTGTAGAAATTACTATTTATAAATTATATATGGGTTTATGCATGTAGTTACTTGTTCAGAGATTATCCAACTTAGGCCAAAGCAGGTACAGTAAACCTGGTGTCCTTATAGAACTATAGACGACCCTTTATATCTTTCTTTACTGTTTACTATATTACTACACATTTCCATTTTATATGCATTGACTGGATATTACATAGACCATTGGTGGTGGCATGTAGAGTTTATCCCACACTATATTTGGTAACATGATGGTACCTAGGTTGACTATATGCTTGCAGGTGTAGATAAGGTAAATCATCCACTAATGGATGCATGAATTCTTACATAACGTAGGATGGGATCTTGGAATAAGATGATCAGTTTGGAGCTCAGGATACTTGGATAGATTTTGGCCTTTTTTTCATTTTGTATGCCATGTACTGTATTGACTGCCTGTTTCCATGTATACATGTTTCCCTATTTTGTAGAGACATTAAATCATCATCATTTTTATTTTATTAAGTTTACTAAATTTTCTTATTATTTAGTGTTGGAATTTTTATGTGTGCTTCCACTATATTTTCCGTTATCGATATTATTTCTCTATTTTTTTACTGATTATACCATTGTGCTACTCTGGACAATGGGAATAGTCTCCCCATGGACACACCCTAGGCCCCCACTGCTAGTTGTCATCCTCTAGCATATGGAGAGGCATGTTTGAGGCCATACAACCAACCAAGATCGGGGCACTATTCAGTGACTCCAAATTCGGGATGTCAGACTTTTATACCTTGAGTACCATTAATTATTTTCTAGAGGCCAATATTTTCTTACATATATAGATTTATATGTTCATCTCTATTGTTAACACTATAAAGGCTCATGGGGTCATACTTTATGATTGACTGAATGGGTTTTGAGTTTGAATTAGAGATATACTCTAAAAGTGTTTTATAGTTAATCGTAATGTTGTTTTGGATGTGTATTCACAAATTATTTCATATTATGTAATACAAGGTTGATTTAATGATATCTTTCCAAAACTTTTTTAGAAAATATCTAAAATTAGTTTTTGGATATGGGTTCACAAGTTATCGTATATGATACCATATATGTTGAAATGGAACAAATCCTTTTAGGATTTAGTGAAAGTGGGATATTGAAGGACTTATTCCCCAAATCCATATGTGTGTGTGTGTGCCAATATTATTATGTATTGGATGAAAATTGTGATTTCCATGTAGAACGAAGTATATCATTTTACAATGCCTATGATAATTGTATTTGTTTGGACATTTGAGAAGACCATATTGTTATAATTTATTAAGAAGTTATATGAGATATAATTATAGGGAGTAAATTCATATGATGAATTAATACATTCCTATACAGGAAATGGAATTCATACATGTGTTTAAATACATGAATTAATGGAATAATAATGAAGGATAATTCTTTATTTCCTATATAAATTACATCCATGCAAAATTCGCTAGTACAGTTGTTCCATGATGCATGGTTGAAACTCCATAATACCTAAATACACTCTTTATTCTTATAATTTATATTTGAGGTGATAGAATTCCATAGAGGAAGAATATATCCAATCTGGATATCAGATGTTTCACTCATCTTGAGGATACACCATGGAAATGGGATTCCCTTCGGATTCCCTTATGTGATCTTTATCAAAAGAATATGAAGATTAAAATGTAGAAGGATAAATTTAGAGATATTCATTCCATTTATATTATTTATTCATTTATGTTTTGTATGAAGTTTCATTTATCTTGCATGGGATATCCTCATAAAAGGGTTTAAATAACCTCTTCATGTTATCATAATTGTTATTAGACATGTTTAAAATCCTTCACCATTGGATTCTTTTAAAATAATGAATATTTTACTTTAAAAATGTGTAGAAGAATGATTTAGATTCTAGTCACAAACTAATCCTTAGAAAACATTGATTATGAAACTTGGTATTCTAATTTAAAAATTTTCAAAACTTCTATATTAAGAATCCAGTGTTTGATACTTCAGATGAGAAAAATCTATAAAGTTTCATATATGATAGATCATACAAACATAATTCTCAATAATATCATAAAAAATAATTCTCAATGAGGATTATCCCCTTTATATACTCGTACTTCCTCTGAAAAATAAGGAGGAATCATGGGCTCCAAAATTTAGTTTCCCACTTTGACTATTCTTCATTTCACCACCTTCAAAGTATCAAAAAATTCAGATTCAATTTTCATCATCAATGTTTCCTCAAATCTCATCATCAATGAGCTCTTAAAAAATTCCTCAAATATTTTTGAGAATCGTGATATTTTATTCATGAATATTTAGTCATTGAATGTTAATTTCAACATTGTTTCCATGTTTAGATATCACAAACATGTTGTCATCTCTATCCAAAATACTGTAGGAACTTCTCCATCTATTTATTCTTTATGATAACTTATTCATATAGTATTTCATCATAGGAAATACCCTGTTTGGTAATTCTATATCTAGTGTTTCATTTTTTGGATCCAATCCATCCATAAAACTCTATCCGATGAACTCAAATTTTGGAGTTTATAAACATTAAGGTTGCTCTATTAAAAATGATCTTCAGTATCAGAAACTAATCTATCTAGTGTAAATTTTCATCTGACTTTATCTATCCAATGAACATAACAAAGTTGATCTATCTTAATATATTTGATGAACTAACAAAAGTTCATTATCCAGTAGCTTCAAAATCAATTTTTTATCGAAAAATATATCTATAACGCTTCACATTTCATTGTTTGGTATTCTTTATATTTCTCTATTAGGTAATATTCATATTTATTCATCCAGTGATCTTTAAATTTATCCATCTAGTGATCTTGAAACTTTTTCACCTGGTAATATTCACATTTCTTCATCTGATGATCTTTATAGGTTACCACCAACTATAGATCTTTGTCTAATGGATTCACAAAAATTCTTCACCTGGTGGACTTAAAAAAATCTCTTTTCAGTGAACATACAAAAATCAAAATCTGGAAAATTATCATTTCTTAGTTTAGTAATGTTGGGTTTTTAGGAGAAATACATTTTCAAGATTTCCTTCATCTGGTTTTCTCTATTTAGAACATTTACAAAACTCCATCTGGTGGAACATCTGTAATCTTTATTTGTTTGGAAATCTCATGAAAACTCTTTTTAAATCATGAATTATTTTATAGAATATGATGTTTGAAACTTAGAATATCAGCAAAACATCATATGAATTTAAATCATACCTCATAAAAAATTCAAGCACAACATGAAAACCTCTTTTCATGTTGATAATAAAAATGAAACCTTCAAAAATATTGGAATTTCTTCAATTCCTAATTTGGATTTTTTTACAATATTAAAACAACTCTATTTTTCAAAAAAAAACACTCCATAAAACCAAATCCATTCTCAAAGAGAAATTTCATAGAACCACACTTTTGGATAAGGACATTTTTTTAAGTTAATTCAAACCCTTGGTGATAAGTATTTCATGTACATAAGTTAAATTTAATCCTCCTTAATCAATTCGCCTTTCAAATTCTACCCCTTTTAGAAAAAAAAATTAGATTCACATAAGAATGAAGAATATTTGAAACCAATGTTCCTCATTTGACAATAGAATCCAAAGAAAAGTGGGGGTAACCTATATCATTAGTTAAGAGGAAGAGGTAGACTAAACATGAAGTTTCATCCTTAATTCCAAAAATAATTATCGTTAAAAAGATTTTTTGAAGGCCTATACAATTTGACCCTATGTTTTAATTTATTCAAGTTAGACTTATTGAGGAGAAACTTTTTCATTAATAAAATGATATATGATATCAATATGTTTTTGATCATGAATGTTGTTTCATATTTTTTAAAATATCAATCGAACTCTTATTATCAAGGGAAATTTTAAAATGATTTTCAACTTTTACTTTCAAAATATCAGATGAACCTTTATCCATATCATTTGAGTATACACATGTTTTGTGGAAATATATTTTGACGCAATTGTCATTAAGAGCTATTTTTCTTGTTGTTCCAACGTAAAAATATTTCACCAAGAAAAAATTCCCTCCTGAAGTTGACTTACGATAATCATATCACAATCAATATCTAGAACCCTAGAAGCTTAAACAAGTTTACTATTTTTTACATGTGATGTCCCGGACCTGGTTTCCCCTCAACCCGAGCCTCGAGCCCGGTTGGCCACATGACCCCTGGCTTAACTCCCCATAGGCCAGGGGCTGCCGACTAGTAGCGGGGGTGTAATGGTAAATCAGTGGGGAGACTGTACCCCCATGTCAGATTACACAGCGGTATAGTAAAAAAGTAATAAAAATAGCGGAAGCACAACCAATGGATAAATAGGGGAAAAGGGAAACTTACAAACCAAAAAACAGAAAAAGAAAAACCCTGATAAATATACAAAGGCCAAATATATAGTGTCTGAAACAAAATGGATGCATGGCATGCTGATACAATGGAAATAGATGGTAAGTATGCCATACAGTAATACAAAAAGAGAACAAAAGTAGTCCACGAGAATCTCTAGCCAAGCTCGGTCCTCTTTTCTGGATCTCCATCTAGAACATATATGTATCAACAACCTGACGCGGGACCCTTTCCCATACTTGTACCTACAGTAGTAAAGTCTACATGGGTGCCAAGGAGGCCGCTCAGGTAGGGTGTGAGACAAGTCTCAGTAGGCCCCCACCAACGGGGTTTACATGTAATCCAAATAGGTGTTCGAAAAATAAACAGTGTGTGGTAAACTGCAAGTAAGTAAAGAAAATTATTAAACAACCCTCCCGCTTAGGTTTCGAAAGGACACCTAGCGGGTCTACCTGCTTCAGCTCATGGCTGGTAATCTAAACAATCACTAGAGGTACAAGTTCATAGATATAGGTTCTCACTGGCATGAGGTAAACATGTCTATCATCCATGCTTCTCACATACGTATAATCATCACTGACCCGAGGTATGAATGCATCTCATCCACAATAACTATAACTGATGTGGGGAAGAATACCTCCCACCCATAAAGGATATGTAGTCATGAGGTATGAATGCTTCCCATCCCATTACACAAAGATTCAGCAGGCACGGGGTAATAATACCTCCCGCCCACACATGGAGATTCATCTAGCACGGGGTAAGAATGCTTCCCGCCCACACACAGAGATTCGTCTGGCACGGGGTAAGAATGCTTCCCGCCCACACATGGGTTATCACAAGCATGTCAACATAGTATGGAATAACCATTCACATCACAATATATAAGGAAATCCATATTATATCATATCACATTAACAAAGCCTGGCATTTCCCAATCACATTATAAGGAAAACATACATCTCAATTCATTAAAGAGTTAGGGCTATCTCATCCTAGCCAACCTCTAACCCAACCATCTCATTTTCCTAACATGGAAAATCTCGTTCAAGACATAACAATAAGGTCCAAAGGTGAAAACGGGCCAAATCACAAGTAATAACACCTATGGTTGACCTTACCTAATCCATACCTCATCTAAGCACCCTATCCAGGTTTGATTCATCAATATCATACCACAAGGGTCATTTAGACATGAAGCAGTCAATATAAATATGGAGTTTGACGAAAGGGAAACCACGACATGATGATAATAACTCAAAAAAGGAGAAAACCCAAAATGTAAACCACGTGACCACCTACCTTAGAGATGTAGGCATAGGCTCGCTTGATATCGACCTCAGATTCATAGTAGGTTACAAGAGATCTGAGTTCTAGTCCAATGCCATGGAAATTGGGCATATGAGCCTGCATCAAAATAACAAGACAGAAGGCAAGATTCAACGAGGAAAGAGGGGTGCGTGAGGTAAGCCTTACCAAGGGTGATCCAACGCCTTCGACGGATCAAATAACGGTCGCCGGATGAAGAAACGGAAAGAGATTGAGAGAGGAGAGGGTTTGGAGCTCAAAAGAGGGCTCCCCTCTGGTTCTGTCTGCTAGGAAAAGAAAGAAAGCCTTTAGGTTTTTAAAAAACAAGGGAAAATGGTAATTTTACCCAGAATAGGGCCACACGGGTTAGGCACACGGTTTACCCAAACCGTGCGCAAACCGTGTGCACCTCACGTCCTCCAAAATAGGGTCGCACGGTTTAGGCACACGGTTTACCCAAACCGTGCACAAACCATGCACACCTTTCTACCTCCAGACCAAAGGCCGTATGGTTTTTCTGAAACCGTTCACAAGCTGTGCGCAGGCTATGCGCCACTATCTGCAAGTCCATTTCTCAAACTCCCGAGCTCCGAACCAACCCCAGACACTCCCCGGACCTTCCTTAAGATGTTACACACATTATACAAGCCTAAAGGAAAGATTTGACAGCAAAACTAATTATCTTTACCTTTTACAAAGAGTCAGGTCGTTACAAACCCCCTCCTTAAAGCAACTCATCCCCGAGTTGGACTTCTGAGGGTACTAAGGTGTCATCAATGAAAAGATCTATCCATTGAGAATGTATATCAGCCTCCCGCTCCCAGGTCTCGTCCTGTACCTGGCCATGCTGCCATAGCACCCGTACAAGAGGGACAGAACTTCCACGGAGTGTCTTCAAACTCCGGTCAACAATTCATATCGGATACTCCTCAAAGGAAGCATCCACATCTAGTTCAACCTCATCAGGCTGAAAAACATGAGTCGGATCAGAATAGTACCGGCGTAGCTGAGATACATGAAAAACATCATGCATGGCCTGATATCTCTCCGGAAGTGCAAGATGGTAAGCTGCTGGTCCGATCCACTTCATCACCTCAAAGGGTCATATGAACCTCGGTGAAAGCTTACCCTACTTCTGTATACATCTTTTCCCCAACCTGGGTGAGACCTCCAAGAAAACCCAGTTCCCAATCTCAAACTCAAGAGGTCTCTGGTGATTTTTAGCATAGGACTTCTATCTTTTCTGAGTTGTTTTCATACGCTTCCTAATAAACTGTATCTACTCTGTAGTCTCCTACCCAAGATGTGGTCCTAGAACATCTGCCTCCCCTGCTTCATTCCAACACAAAGGCAAGCTACAAGGCCTACCATATAAGGTTTCATAGCGAGCCATCTCAATGGTAACATGGAAGCTATTGTTATAACTGAACTCAACAAGAGGAATGTGTTTCTCCCATGAACCTCCAAAATCAAGAACACGTGCACGTAACATATCCTCTAGTACATGTATAGTCCACTCGGTCTGTCTGTTAGTCTGTGGGTGATAGGCCATGCTCAAAAGTACCTGCGTACCCAACGCCTTCTGTAAACCCTGCCAGAACCGAGATGTAAAACGAGGATCTCTGTCTGAGACAACAGAACAAGGTGCTCCATGAAGGCGCACTATTTCCTTAACATACAATCTTCCCAATTCATTAACTGTGATGGTCTCCCGCACAAGTAAGAAATGCGCGACCTTCATCAGATGGTCGGTGATAACCCATACGACATCATTGCCATGAGGTGACCTGGGTAAACCGGTTACAAATTCCATAGAAACATCGCCCCATTTCCACTCCAGAATGGACAACGGCTGCAAAAGCCCTGCCGAACGCTGATGTTCTACCTTCACCTACTGATAGGTAGAACAACGACTGATAAAACCGACTATCTCCCGCTTCATGATAGTCCACCAGTACTGTCATCGCAAATCACAATACATTTTAGTGATGCCTGGGTGAACTGACCATGCTGAGGCATGGAAATCCCTCATCAGCTCCTCTCTAATGTCTTTTGGGACCAATACACTCCCATGGAACAATAAAGTATCACCTTCATCCACGATCCAATCTATAGAGGTATCATCAGCGACACTTTCCTATAGAAAAAGGCCTTACGGGTCTGATAATTGTCTTGCCCTGACCCGTTCCAAAAGAGTAGATGTCACCGCTAAGGCTGAGAGAAAAGTCTGACCCTAACCCTCCTGAACCTCAATGTGCATCTCCGAAAATAGGGCCATCAGCTTCCACTCCTCATTAGATTCCCAGAACACTTGTGACTGAGTTTTCCAACTCAGCGCATCAGCTACTAAATTTCCTTTCCTAGAAGTGTAGGCCAGTTCAAAATAAAAGTATTATAGGTACTCGACCCACCTGTGTAGCCTAAGATTTAGATCCCGCTGAGTGAAGATATATTTGAGGCTTTTTTGTTCAGTGAATACCACAAAATTTTCTCCCAACAAATAGTGTCTCCAACAGCGTAAGGCATGTACAACCACTGCGAACTCGAGGTCATGCATCAGATAATTCCATTCATGAGGCTTTAACTGACGAGAACCATACATAACGACTCACTCATCCTGCATCAAGACAGATCTAATCCCAATACCTGCTGGGTCACAAAAGACCATATATGCTATGGATGGATCTTGTAGGATCAGTATCGGTGCTAAAGTTAGTCTGCCCTTCAGTTCCTGAAAAGATACATCACAAGGTTCTAAACAATCAAATCTCACCACATTTTTGGTTAAAGCTGTAAGCGGTGCTGCTAGGAATGAAAAGGCATGAATGAACTACCTATAATATCCAGCAATCCCCAAGAAACTCATGATATAAAAGATTATCTTGGGATGCTCCCATGAAATTACAACACTCACCTTCTTAGGGTCAACTGAAACTCCAGACTCAAAAATAATGTGACCCAGGAAGGGAAACTTATTTATCCAAAAGTGGAATTTACTGAGCTTAGCATAAAGTTGATGCTCTCTTAGTGTATTCAGCATGATATCAAGATGGGTTGAATGGTCGTGTCTCAAGTGTTAATAGACTAAGAAATCATCCACGAATACAACCACAAAAGTATCAAAGTAATGGTGAAATATCTGATTCATAAGACCAATAAACACTGTAGGTACATTATTAAGCCCAAACGTCATGACTAGGTACTCATAGAGACCATACCTGCTCCTAAACATCGTGCGAGGTATGTCTGAAGTCCTAACACACACCTGGTGATAGCACGACCTCAAATCTATCTTTGAAAACACTATTTCTCATCAGAGCTAATCGAAGATGTTGTTAATTCAAGGTAAAGGATACCGATTATTTATAGTCACCTGATTTAAATTACGATAATCCATGAAAAGACAAAGGGTACCATCTTCCTTCTTGGAAAAAAGAACCAGTGATACCCAAGGAGAAGTACTGCGACATATAAAGCCCTTTTCCTCCAGGTTCTCTAGCAGACTCTTGAGCTGCAGAAGTTCCTTAGGTGCCATCCTATAAGGAGGAATGGTCACTGGTTCTTCTCCTGGTATAAGATTCAATGGTAAACTCCACCTCTTTCACTAGAGGTAGACCCGAGAAATCATCAGGAAAGACATCACTGAAATGCTCCACCATCGGAGGATAAACAGAGGGTTGTAACCCTTAGTCTTCGAGATAAATACTGGAAACCTATGCTATGACACCACCTAATCTCTAGTGTTCCTGTTCATCTCGTGTCGCACTAAGATCCCATTCTCCCTTATGCATATGTGTGTCACCCCATGGTAACGTAAACGCCACAATCCGACGATAATAGTCTATCCGGGCTCTATAGGGAACTAACCAGTCCATTCCAATTATTACATCAAAACCTGTCATATCTAGAACATACAGGTTCCACATGAAAAGGTAACCTCCCACCATGAGGGGACAATTCTGACAATGACGAATGCCCTCTGAATGGATACCTAATGGTGTATATAACGTAATCATGCCATGATATGACTCAACGTTGAGGCCCAAACTTCCAATAATTGCCTCCGATATAAAAGAGTGAGAAGCACCTGTATCAAACAAAGAAGATAATAATGTAGAGGCAACTAGAATAATACCTCATATAGTAGATGGTCCCATGTACTGCTCATGTGGCATAGGCTCGACTACATACAACAGGCCGATACCACGGCCCTCAGTCACAGCCTGGCTACCTAGAGCAGACCTGCCCTACTGGCACTGAGAGTCATACGCCTGATTACCTCTACCTCAACTGCCACCACGGCCTGATCGACCGGCGGTATTCCAGCCGCCTGACTAACATGATCCTACTGATCCAGCACCAGATTGTGGAGTAGGCACAGATCCCTACTCACTAGGCCTTGGGGGAAAAGTCCTACAGAAACGGTGGAGATAACCCAACCTACCACAACCTCTGTACTCCACTGGATTTCACGTACACTGCCTTCTCATATGTCTTGGAACCCCACATTGGTAACAGATAAGAGTACCACCTGAGGAATGGGTCTAACCACCAATAACACCACGAGAGTCCTCAAAACGTCGTTTCTTCATAGAAGCAGATCCACTGGAACCCTTAGGTGCCGAACCACCCTGGTTCAAACTATTTGATTCTCTCGAATTCCTCTATGTGATCAAAGCCTGATTGACAATTTCTGAAATGGTCGTCAACCTGAACACGTTAACCTGCGACCAGGTGGCGTAACACATCCCATCCTCAAAATGCCTAGCGGTCGTGAGATCATCATCATCTAGTGTAGGAGAAAAACACTGTAACTTAGTGAAATGAGACGAATATTCCATGACTGTCATGGTCCCTTGTTACAGATTCAAAAACTCCCTAGCTCTATCATCCCTCAAAGTCTGGGGAAAGAAATAATCGTAGAAGGCGATCTAGAAATTAGTCCAGATCGTATATCTCTTCTGTCCTGACTGGGTGATGACATCCCTCCACCTCTTGGATGAACCACATTGCATATAAGCTGCGAGCTTGACCCTCCGCTCTGGAGGTGTCTCAAGGTGCTCAAAGATGGTCAGAATAGCTTCCAACCAGGACTCTGCAGCAAGTGGTCCGCTATCTCCCGTAAAAGTAATAGGATGTTGCGACTAAAACTCGCGGGTCAACTCTACCATACTCGGGGCAGGTCGCACTCCACCTTGCATACTCTATATCATACGCAAAAATCTCTCATTGAACTGGGCATCGACGCCCATCTCAGGAATAGCAAGAGGAGCCATGGGTGGCTCGACGGGAAGATCATCTAGCCTCTCAGGGCCTGCCACCTCAGTAACATGATCGTCACCGCCTTCAGCATGCGCGACTCGAGGACATCTCGGAGGCATAGTTCTACAATTCCAAACTAATGTCTCAAAAGAAGAAACCAATAAATTAAAGATTGAAATCTAGAATCTAGGACAGGTACTAATCCTTACTAACCCTAAGATCACCTATCCACACCCATAGGAATTATTAGTAAAACCTACTACTAGTCAAATTTAACTTAATCCAGTGACATTGCATTTCCCATCCCAAAAGGGCCCATACTCTTCATGAACTGAAAGATGACACGTAGTTGGATGTCATTTCTCATTGACTTGTGCTAATCAAGTATTTGAATTTCCTTTAAAGAAAATGATTGGTTTAGTTGGAATGTCATTTTCTAACCCATAAGGGCCTATACATCTTATGAACCAAAGAGTGACACCCACCAAAACCACATCATTTCTCAATTCACAGCCTACAAGAAGAGTTAGCACAGTTTCACACATATTAACAAGGCCTGGAAATAAACAACAAGTAATGATCGCTGAAAATTTAAACATGGCATGGAAAGATGCATGGAATAATAATATTGTGCCTATCATGATGCATGTTCTAATGAATAACCCTCCTTTCATCGGGTCGAACCCTGAAATCCAAATTCCAACATTGAAAATCTCAATAACATCAAAGAACATGTGAAGAACCCAATGGTGAAACGGTATCAACAGTAAATAGAAGAATCAATAACAACATAAAATAAGAAACTTGGCCCATACACCATACATGGGTTCGTGACGCCCAAGCACGACTCATGGATAAGTCCATACGCATTCCCAGTCTCCAAGTCTGTCATCGCTAAATAGTAAATAAAGAAAGAAAGAAACCTCTAATACCACTTTGTGACGTCCCGGACCCAGCTTCCCCTCAACCCGAGCCCCGAGCCTGGTTGGCCACATGACCCCTGTCTCATCTCCCCATAGGCGAGGGGCTTCCGACTAGCAACGAGGGTGCAATGGTAAATCAAAAGAGATACAGTACCCCCATGTCATAGTTCACAGCAGTATAATAGAAAAGTAATAAAAATAGCAGAAGCACAACCAATGGATAAATAGGGGGGAAAGGGAAACATACAAACCAAACAACATAAAAACAAAAACCCTAATAAATATACAAAATCCACATAGGCAGTTTCTGATACAAAATGGATGCATGGAATTCTGATACAATGGAAATAGATGGAAAGAATTCCATACAGTAATACAAAAAGAGAACAAAAGTAGTCCATGAGCATCTCTAGCCAAGATCGGTCCTCTTCTCTGGATCTCCAGCTAGAACATATATGTATCAACAACCTGACGCAGGACCCTTGCCCCTACTAGTACCTACAGCAGTAAAGTCTACATGGGTGCCAAGGAGGCCACTCGGGTAGGGTGTGAGACAAGTCTTAGTAGGCCACCACCAACGGGGTTTACGTGTAATCCAAATAGGTGTTCGCAAAATAAACAATGTATGGTAAACCACAAGTAAGTAAAGAAAATTATTAAACAACCCACCCACTTCAGTTCCAGAAGGACACCTAGCGGGTCTACCTGCTTCTGCTCATGGTTGGTAATCTGAACAATCACCAGAGGTACAAGTTCATAGATATAGGTTCCCACTGGCACGAGGTAAACATGCCTATCATCCATGATTCTCACAAACGTATAATCATCACTGGCCCGAGGTATGAATGCCTCTCTTCCACAAGAACTATAACTGACGTGGGGAAGAGTTCCTCCCACCCATAAAGGATATGTAGACATGAGGTATGAATGCTTCCCATCCCATTACACAATGATTCAGCAGGCACGAGGTAAGAATACCTCCCACCCACACATGGAGATTCATCTAGAATGGGGTAAGAATGCTTCCCTCCCATAAACAGAGATTCGTTTGGCATGGGGTATGAATGTTTCCCGCCCACACATGGGTTATCACAATCATGTCAACATAGTATGGCATAACCATTCACATCACAATATATAAGGCAATCCATCTTATATCATATCACATTAACAAACCATGGCATTTCCCAATCACATTATAAGGAAAACATACATCTCAATTCATTAAAGGGTTAGGGCTATCTCATCCTAGCCAACATCTAACCCAACCATCTCATTTTCCTAACATGGAAAATCTCATTCAAGACATAACATTAAGGTACAATGGTGAAAACAGGACAAATAACAAGGCATAACACCTATGGTTGACCTTACCTAATCCATACCTCATCTAAGCACCCTATCCAGGTTTGATTAATCAATATCATACCACACATGTCATTTAGACACGAAGCAGTCAATATAAATATGGGGTTTGATGAAAGGAAAACTGTGGCACGACGATAATAACTCAAAAAAAGAGAAAACCTAAAATGGAAACCACGTGACCACCTACCTTAGAGTTGTAGGCATAGGCTCGCTTGATATCAACCTCAGATTCGTAGTAGGTTAGAAGAGATCTGAGTTCTAGTCCAATGCCCTGGAAATAGGGCATATGAGCCTACATCAAAATAACAAGACGAAAGGAAAGATTCAATGAGGAAAGAGGGGTGTGTGAGGTAAGCCTTACCAAGGGTGATCTAATGCCTTCAACGGATCGAAGAACGGTTGCCGGATGATGAAACGGAAAAAGAATGAGAGAGGAGAGGGTTTGGAGCTCAAAAGAGGGATCCCCTATGGTTCTGTCGACTGGAGGAAGAAAGAAAGCCTTTAGGTTTTTAAAAAAACAAGGGAAAATTGTAATTTTACCCAGAATAGGGCCACACGGTTTAGGTGCACGGTTTACCCAAACTGTGCGCAAACCGTGCGCACATCACATCCTCTAGAAAAGGGTCGCACGGTTTAGGCGCATGGTTTACCCAAACCGTGCACAAACCGTGCACACCTTTCTACCTCCAGACCAAAGGCCACAGGGTTTGTATGAAACTGTGCACAAGCCATGCGCAGGCTGTGCGCCACTATCTGCAAGTCCATTTCTCAAACTCCCGGGATCCGAACCGACCCCAGACACTCCCCAGACATTCCTTAAGATGTTACACACATTACACAAGCTTAAAGGAAAGATTTTACTGCAAAACTATTGGTCTTTACCTTTTCCAAAGAGTCAGGTCGTTACAACCCCCCCTCCTTAAAGCAACTCGTCCCCGAGTTGGCCTTCTGAGGGTACTAAGGTGTCATCAATGAAAAGATCTATCCATTGAGAACGTATATCAGCCTCCCAATCCCAGGTCTCATCCTGTACCCGGCCATGCTACCATATCACCCGTACAAGAGGAACTGACCTTCCACGGAGTTTCTTCACACTCCGGTCAACAAGTCGTATCGGATACTCCTTGAAGGAAGCATCCACATCTAGTTCAACCTCATCAGGCTCAAAAAAATGAGTCGGATCAGAAAATTATCGGCGTAGCTAAGGTACATGAAAAACATCATGCATGGCCTGATATCTCTCTGGAAGTGCAAGTTGGTAAGCTGCTGGTCCGATCTGCTTCATCACCACAAAGGGTATTATGATCCTCGGTGAAAGCTTACCCTGCTTCCGTATACATCTTTTCCCCAACCTGGGTGAGACCTCCAAGAAAACCCAATTCCCAACCTCAAACTCAAGAGGTCGCCGGTGCTTGTTAGCATAGGACTGCTGTCTTGACTGAGTTGTCTGCATACGCTTCCTAATAAACTGTATCTACTCTGTAGTCTCCTACACAAGACGTGGTTCTAGAACATCTACCTCCCCTGCTTCAAGCCAACACAAAGGCGAGCGATAAGGCCTACCATATAAGGTTTCATAGCGAGCCATCTCAATGGTATCATGGAAGCTATTTTTATAACTGAACTCGACAAGAGGAATTTGTTTCTTCCATGAACCTCCAAAATCAAGAACACATGCACGTAACATATCCTCTAGTACCTGTATAGTCCACTCGGCCTGTCTGTCAGTTTGTGGGTGATAGGCCATGCTCAAAAGTATCTGCGTACCCAAGGCCTTCTGTAAACGATACCAGAACCGAGATGTAAAACAAGGATCTCTGTCCGAGACAACAGAACGAGGTGCTCCATGAAGGAGCACTATTTCCTTAACATACAGTCTTTCCAAGTCATTAACCGTGAAGGCCTCCCGCACAGGTAAGAAATGTGCGACCTTCATCAGACGGTCGATGATAACTCATACAGAATCATTCCCATGAGGTGAATACTTCATATTTCTTCATTTGGTAATCATTATATTTTTCTATCTGGTAATTGTAATATTTCTCTGTCAAATTATCATCACATTTCTCCACCCAGTGGACATTATATTTCTTTTCTGGTGAGAATCATATTTTTCTGTCTAGTAATATTCATATTTCTATATCTAATGATCTTCACAAGTTTCCTTTGTCTAGAGTTATCCATCCAGTGAATTCATAAAATTACTCTATTCACCGGACTTATAAAAACTCTATTCAGTGAAAATATAAAAATCTCAATTCAAAAAAATCTCAATACTATGTTCGATAAAGTTTTTTGCTTTGACCAATAAATTCACAACCTTTTCTCCTTCTAGTTTTCTCTATTCAAAAAACTCAAAAAAATCCCATCTGGTGGAACTTCTATGAACTTTATCTATCAAAAAATTTCATAAAAACTGATCTTGAATAATGAATACTTTTAGTAAAAATGATGTTGGAAACATTGAGGATCAGAAAAGCATTGTCTAACTTGATATCCAAACCTTTTGAAAATTTTCTTCTAAAAATCTCTATCATAAGGTAAAAAATATCTTTTCATATTGATAATAAATACAACACCTTCAAAAAAACTAGGGATTCTTCATATTATTAAAAATGGCCAATTAGCCACGTTTTTTGAAGTGTTTTCTAAAAACATGTCACATTTTTAATTTAGTCATTTTCCTTTAAAATGTGGATAATTTATCCTTATTTTTTCCACATTTTAAAACACAAATAATTTTGAATTTATTCATGTTTTCTTAAAAAAATGTGGCTAATTTAGCTACATTTTTTATATTTATTTTAAAATGTGGATTATTTTTAATTTGCCCACAATTTTAAATGAAACTAAATTAAAAAATAAATTAAAATTTATTTATTTATATAATATATATATCTCTTATTTTTTCCACATCATAAAATTTAGCACAAGAATTATATATTAATTATTATAAGTGAAATCATAAGGAATTTATATTTTAACACACACACATTATTTTTATTTTTATGTGTACATAATATAAATACATATATATATTACTAGAAATGTGAGTACTTACAACAAGGGAAATCCTCTTTTATTATTGAATGATAAATAAGTTACAAGAGTCAGAAGGATGAAATTTTACAAAAAACCCTTTGGAATAGGGATATAAGCTCATTCAGGAGATAATAAGGGAACAAACCCAAAGTCTCAAATCCCTTGTTTGAAAGACCATCCTACAAGTAGTTAACTTCCCTATATATATGTTTAATAATATATTATATCATTGAAATATGCTCTAACCATTTAATCCACAAAACAGTCAGCATCCATTAAATGTGTTGTTGTCCACTTCTTACTACCTGAACCAGAATAGTGGAGTAAAATTCAACCCATATTTTTGTTCCAACCCCTTTTCTTGGACATTTTGATTTTATTTAAGATATATATCAATTCTTATTCCAAGGAAGTATCCATTCCACCAGATCCAATAATACAATAAGAAATTTCATCATTGTTTCTCCAGAATACTACTCCAAAGCCTACAAGTCTAAGATTGCCTCTAAATTCCCCATACATGTTACATTTAATCCAATATATGAATACTGTAGTCCATGACACCTTGATCATTCCACATGGTCTTTGTAAATGAGATGTAATTCCAATGTGCCTTGACACCACAAAATCTTGTACTGAGTTTTTTCAGTTCCCCTGGTACTACATGTTTCCAGCTCTTATTATTGGAATAATTTGAGGGCAGGAAACCTACATATTCAGAGTAGTGTGTTGATGCCTTTCCTCATTGAAACTCTTCCAAAGAATATGAATATATTCATTACATGCAACCTAAGAAATTTATAGAAATTGTTTCGATAGTGAGGTGTCAAAACACTCCAATAGCCAAACCAGAATAGAGTTAGTCCATGGAATTTTAACATCAAAACCATTGAATAAAAAGTTACATATCACTGTATAAGTGGAATAGATTAGGAAGATATGATTTAATTCCACACTATGTTGATGAAAGAGATCACATATTGAAGTAATAAAGATGCCAATATCTTGTAAAGTAGCATCAATTGGGATCTTATAGTGAGTCTGCCTCTATAATAACATGGAACAAGATGGATAAATACAAGATTTATGAATCTTATTAAACCAATAATTTTGAAATCCACCATTCAAATTTATATATAATTATTTTTCTATAACAATTCCATTGGGTATAGGTTCTAAGACAAGAAAACCATCATGTTCAATAAAAGTATGAGAATTCATGACATGACTTACATCACCAGTCAACCCATCTAGGGAAGAAAGTTAATCTTTAATTGTGACATTCAAATTTTGTACAATATCATCTAGAGATATCATGTTTAATAGATGGAAGAATGTCTAGTTGTTTGACCAAAACGTGAGAGCAGAATTTCTTCTCACAATCCAATGTGATTGGGAAAGAATCTCATTGAAAACTTTCTTAAAAGTAAGATAAATAGTGGATTCCATATTGTTGACTATACTATACTCATTTTTGTGTAGGAATCTTGATATAATGATAGTCATATACTCTAGTTTTTCATTCAACATCCTCCACATAAAATGGTCTTAAATGGAATCATTGAATCTCCCATGGTGTTTTACCCCAAGACCCCCAATATCAAAAGGTTTATAGCATGTTTTAAAAGGAACTGTTGTAATTTTTCTTTCTATGATATTCCTATTCTAAATGAAATTTATCACATAAGTGTTTAGTTTCCTCAGCAAGGTAATTGGCCATTTGTAAACCATGAACGAGTATAAAAATTTAGAAATGATGATAAGATTTACAAGAATGAATCTTCTAGTCATTGAAAGGGATTTACCTTTCCAAGTAGCAAGTTGTTTTGTAATTTGGATGGCAATTTCAATGAAATGAGAAGCACAAGGTTTTCTTCAAAACATTGGTACCCCATGCAGTTTTGTAATTAATTAACAATAACTAATTATATTTTCATTTAGATATAAATTAATATATATATATATATATTAATCTATCCATTAATACATATATAAATATATTAATTTATTAGTATATTTATATTAGGTTCTATATATATATATGTCTATGTGTGTGTAAATATATTAATAGTGTTACTTATATAATAATAATACTTAAAATTAAAAATAAAAGTTATTCACATAAAATTAATACACAAAAGCATATATATCCAATCCTATACATAAACATACACACATACACAAGATAAAACATAATTATAATTGATTAATAATAACTTAATATATATTAATATATATATATACATATAAATTTGTTGATTCATATATTAATATTTATATAATTATTAATTTTTTTAATATATATATATATATTGATTTTTATTTTTAGATATATAGAAATATATTTATATTAATTTATGTAAATATATAAATATATTAATATATAGTAATATATTTATATTAATATGTATATAAATAAGAAATTATTACATAAACGATACAAAACAATGGTGCCTTGATCCATTTATACCATTAACATGGTAGGTTTGAGCCCTATAACTTTTAAATTTGTGTTACATGTGCATGATAGGAGGGTGTGGGGTGTCTTCTTATGGGAGACCATCACGGGGGACTAGGGTGTGTCTAATGGTGGGGGGTTTGGTGTGTGTCTACTAGTAGGAGACCATTGTGAGGTGTACTATAGGATCCATGGTGTGTATGTCGGTGGCTATAGATGCAGAAAAGAGAGTGTGGGGGTGAGAGGGATGGTAGTGATGAAGGGGGAGTGAAGATAGTGGGTGGGGTGCATAAAATAATGGTAAAAAAGATAAAAAAAAGTTTGAAGTTAAATTAATTTAAAAAACATTACCCATGTTTATAGAAAAATGGGTAATGTTTAGAATGTTATTCCCAATGCTTTCACTGGGACCTGCCTACACATCGAATGTGCATACTAGCTGTTGTTTCCGCACATTCCCACTCTCCAAATGTGTGTGGCTTTCATTAAATTCATTGGTGATATCTCCACATTGATCGAAATGGTATTAGGGGATACATGTTCCCCCTTCCATGGATTCCCCCTTGGAGATCTTTGCCTAGTCTTGGTCTCCCTCATAGATTTTATTCATGTTCATGGAACTCATTCCCAGTGTCATATCTATATGGATGTTGGTTAATTGAAATAATTCTATCTTGATATGTTAGAAAACTTTTTCCATGAGGGTATTCACATTGGGAATCTCTAGGCATGTTTGTACATTGGGAACATTGGTAACCTTTAAATCTTTCACTCAGGAGGGAATCTCATATAGAGCCTGATAGGCATAGAAACCAATAAATCTCATGCCGGTAATGAGGTAATGAGGCCAGGGGTGTATGTATTCCATGTATTTTTACCTCAGGAATCCCATATTTATTGTATGCGGGTAGGTATTCTATGTTAGGTCACAAGTTATACATCCTATAGAGATGGATTAGAAAATCCAGTTGAGACAAATTAGGGCACTAGTTTAACATATTATGGAGACGATTTTGGTCAATCAGAATACCCCATAGATATAGATCAAGGAGTTTATTCCCTAAGAGGTAAAGTGTTCGGTTTGGATAGTTTACCAGTGGATCAGAACACTTTATAGAGGTAGATCTATAATTTTGGATTAGAATTCTCTGTGTGGGAAGATCTAGGAGGTGTGTCTCTAGGAGGTAATATGACACACCTATTGATTTTACAATTATTGGTATTGAACCTCAAAGTGGCATCCTATGTACCATATTTAGAATACATGGATAAAAACCCACATAGTTTGATGTTGTAGTTTAAGGTCATGTGACAAGATCGATCCATGCAATTTAACATCATGTGATAAGGGTGATCATGTTTCGAAAGGAGTGTATCTGAGGGAAGGTGTAGGTCTTATGCATATAATATTCCATTCATAATAGGATCACTCTTGGGGGAATGGTTTGGGGCTTACACATGGAATCTACCTAGAATGGGAGTCTTGTTCCCTTGGTGAGAGTGGGTGGACTCCCATAATTATCATACATAGGGCCTCTTTTTTTCATCACATAGGGTAAGACTATAGTTTGACATCATGTATTGAAGATATTTTGAGGCATTTTAATGTCATACTACTAGGACGGGGAGATAGGAAATTTTATTTAATGCAGAGAATATGTGGGGGAGTCATTCCTCACCCCTAGGGCTTATGTGACCATCACTCATGTGCTTCTGCGTGGGGCATGGCATTGGAACTACCATGGAGGAGTGGTAGATCATGAAGTCAATGTTAGGAACCCTATTATTAGAAGGAAAATGGGTTATGGTACCTATGATTATAAGTATAAGATAGATAGCAGACCCAAAAATCACTTTGAGTGAAGTGGGTGGACACAGTAGTGGGTGGAACTAGTCACATGGGGACTCGAGGTGTGGTTAAACTAGTCCTGGATTTGTATAGGGGCCCCATGCATTCGAACATTAAGATGGGGTGTCAGTAGAAGGGAGGCACCATGGAGAGGCCAATGGTAAGTGTTTTATTAATATTTGAGGTTTATGAATGGGGTCTCATGAAGACTTAGGTCCTTGTAGAGGAAATGAGATTTATGAAGGGGTAGTATTTTTGAAATAGGGTTCCCTTATCTCGTAGTTAAGTCTTGATTCCTAGGAGATCTTTGAAAAGGATGAATTCTTCACAAAACCTCAAGTTCCTCAGAGGTCCTTATTCTTCTATGTAGGTAAAGGGCCTTCATGAAAAGAAAATCCACTTTAAGAGAGGATCTCAAGAACACAATGTAGGTGGTTTCATGATGATAAGATATTTTAAGTGATTCATTTTCTCTCTATAAATCATGAAGCACAGGAGGTTCACAAAAATGAAGTGATTTTTGAAATTAAAAAGGTTTTTCATCCCTGGAAAAGTAAAACTAAAGGGTATATTTATTGGGTATGAGTTTCATGATTATTTGAGGTGTTCTCAAATATCTATGAGCTTCACAAGTAGGCAAGGCTCTGTGATTCAAAATGTTGGTTTTGCGGAGATTACCATCAACTCTTCACATGTTCTCAAATTGCTCCATGACTCAGGATATTGCTACCCATGACATACTATAATGCATTTTCATGTGTTAATAATCCTCCCATCCTAGGTATTTGTGGGATCTTACTATTCATGAAGAAAATAAGATTCATGAAAAGACCCCTTAGTGGAATTTTTGGGTCATTTTGGTTTTGATTCGCCCCAAACCATTCATTCCTTCCTCAACCTCTCCCATGAAATGGATATTTCTGAATTAAAAAAATCACCCCCTCATAATTAGAGTCGATATGAAAGAGGGGCCAATTTTGAGGTAGAATCATCAAAAATTGGCCGTCAAAATTGTTTGCAAAGCATATTTGTGAAGCATGTTCATGAATCCCGATCATGAAGATGATCTTGTAACGAAAATTTGTGAAAATAATGATCATACACCTCTAAATACCACAAGGGGGCCATAAAGGTACCATGATCCATTCGTGAAAATAAAATTTTATTAACTCTATTCTCAAAGCTCACCATATTTGTGAGCATTCTACAATTTCAATCCTTACCGCTTATGACGCTCGACACCTCAGCAACCCGAGATCTACAAGTAGTGTTCTGTGACTGTTACTCTACGAACCCAACCTTTGAAAAGTGATCTCTAAGAACCAAGTTCATCGAACCAGATCTCCAAAAAATCTTTCTTAATAGGACCAAGAAAACTCCAAATTCTTAAAAAAAAGGCCACTGAGGGAGCCAATTTTTTCACCCCTCATCATGAATAAATTGATAGGAACATAATTATTTGGGAGAGCATTTATAGTGCCTCAAAAAATTACTCACTCATTTCACTATTGAAAGATACTTAATGGGAGTATTCATTATGAAGGAGGCTTTTAATCTATAGTTCTAGGCTAATAGATGATGTTTTTATATCTACAACAAGAAGAGATGAGTTGAATTATTGGTTCAGAAGCATGCTAGGAAAGTACTAGAGGCATCAGACTATCTGGGGACACATCCATATGTATGAATCTTCAATAATAGGGGAAACTCTCTAGAACAACATCAATAACATTGATGGGGAGAAGATGGATGGTGATACATCCCACCCCCTTGTAATATGAGATGATTATCAAGGTGGGTTTGTGTGATCCACTAAAAGGATTGAGGGACAACTAGGATCTTCAACAGGATGGAAACTTTATTGATTAATTGGCCTGGGTTTACATAGCATGTGTATCGTTCCATGAGTTTGAGGAAGAGATGAAATGAGTGGTGTTTTATGGGACAACATGGGCCTCAAAGTTTAATGTATACTACCACTGGGATATTATTCCGTGGTTTCTAAGAAGGTGGTCTCCAGGGACCAACACTTCCAACCTGCATCATAGGGAGGTCGTCATAAGCCTATGGGATCTTCACCATATTTTTGGGACCAAAATTCAAGGAGCTATGTATAATGATTTCCTACTTGAAAATAACGTGTGGTCAGACCATGAGCATATTCCCACCCTTGTGGGAGAAATTTTGTGGTTTGTGGAAGGGACCAATGAACATAAGTCGGAGATGAAGGATATCCAATTTAAGAAATGGTTTAGTTATTTATTAAATGAACAAGTGAAGGATCCACTTGAGGGGGGTGATCATGTAGAGAATCTACTGGGGAGGTTGTTCACATGCCCTGGGGAATTCCAGTGGGGTAATAATCACTCTTATTGGTGGATATTTGAGTCAATTTAGTTGAAGTTATAGGGATATATCATAAATACAAAATGTATCACTGGGTGAGTGGTGGGTTTCATTTCCACATAGATCTATATAGGATCATCCCTATCATGGATGCACATATGGGGGTTCACATGAGCACCTTCATCATGGTGGTGATGCTGGTGATGCGGTAGCACATCCACCTAACTTTCCAAGTATTGGAAAAGATATATAAGGTGCTCTGCCACATCAATCAAGGGGAGATTATGCTCCATGTGTGTGGGAAATTAATTTTCTTGTATAGTTGTGTGGTCACACACATGGGGGGTTATAAATACACAAACCATATTTCCCATCTTATAATGAACTTCTAGTCATCAATTTCAAACATCTTTTGGAGTTACCTGGTCATGTTGGGGCCTATGGGAATGTGGGAAAGGGTTGAGCTCATTGAGCATTTCACATTTCACCCATTCCCTTTTCTAACATGGATAATGACCGATGATTATGTGAGGACCATCAAGTATAGATCATACCTCATGTCCTTCTTAAGTGGGGGTATTGGTGGTGAGGGTTGACTATGATCCAATCTTCGATACATAAAATGTGTATAAGTTTGCATGGCAGTTTAGATGCTTGTAGCAGCTGACACTGAAGGTTTACATGAAGGTATGTCATGAGTTTTATCCTCCGATCCTAAGAAAGATTTGGAACAAGTTTTCACATGAAAAAGGAAAAGAGTGGATCGAGCTACCACTACCTACTGCTTCAAATGGACTCATCCACAACTACACACTAAGCTAGGAGAGCACTTATCCTGGGGAGATGTTGAGGAACCAAAATACCCGGTCTGATGAAAGAGTAGCCCTAAAACCATGGAACTAAGTACGAGTGGTGTTTGAAGTGTTCCCTTGAGGCAGGATTAACTGAGTAGGAAGACATTCAGTTGTAGAGAGAGGAGAGATAATAGGCTCGATGCACCTAGGAAAGAGATCATTGGAGCAAGGATAACCCTATGGGGAAGTCCCATGGGTTCAAGTTCAAGATCTAGGAAAATGGATGTGTCGTATAGACATACCTAGTGACATGGTCTTTCTAGAAGATTAGGATAATTGGGGGCTCATTATAAAGCTCAATACCCTCCATGGGATGTGGCTAGATATCAACCAATATGGTATATTCCTCATAGGTTCGATCCATACTAAGGCTAGATTTTACATGCCTCAGGAGGAATCAGTGTTATACGTTAGAGATTTAGGGGATATAATTCACTCTCGGGTCATGACACTTCCACAAATTACTAGGTAAAAGGTTCTTTGGGTCTTGACCTCCTCCTTATAACTCTCATCTACTGACTTGGCGGCGTGTTCTCCACTACAAGGAGACTTAGAAAAGTCTTTGGGGGATAGACACCTACTAGGACTCTTCTACGAGAAAAGGTCCCACCATAAACCTGGTAAATACAGTGATCTTGTGTGCTTATAAAGACACCAAACACCTCAGAGTTTTGTATAATGTTTCTTTTAATTTCACATGGGATTGATGAGAAAAAAGGTGGGGGAGGTTCATGATGAACCTCAGTTAGAAGGTCAGGGAACCTAACCCTAAAAGGGGTAATTGTGGGATCCCTCCTTGATGTCATGTCCATGGGTAGCCAACCATCAATTGAAGTGACACCTATAAAGGAATCTGTGTCCATAGAGGGAATTCCATTACCAGGGGGATTGTTCATGAATATGATTGACCTCCTCATGAGGATATATTATTCACATTAGAATATTATCCCTTTTACCCTTATATTCCTTGATTTTATTTTATAAGTTTGGTTGATGAACATTTGAATGGTAGTTCAAATGGTGTTTCGGTCTCATCTTCCAATATTGACATTTGAGTTGGCGGCATCAGGCACTGAGGTGGTGACATCAAGTGTTATTCTCCTGGAAGAAATGGTCTGGGAATCCCTGGAGTTTAGTCCAACTGTAGAGGCACCACTAGAAGGGACCCCTAATAATGTTACCTTGATGGAGGGGGTAAAGAATGTTCCTAGGATGGGGCTAGATGAAAGAGATGTTGTGGTGGAGTCTATTATAGAGGAGGCATCAGAGGTGGTTGTTGGAGATGAAGCCTTGATAGAGGAAGTAGAAATTATGCTAGCAGCCAGGGTGATTCGGGAGGTTTTGTTGGACATGCATGCCTTGGAGTTTACACTGGTGGTTATTGTAGGAGTTGAAGATGATATTATGCCACAAATAAGGGTAGTTGAAGAGTATAGGATGGTTGCATCCACCTCAGAGGTGCCACATGGGGCAGATGAGGATTTTTCTACATGAGGAGGACTGAAAAGGATATATTCTCAAGAATAGATTTCTATACACTCATGAAAAATTAATTTCACATAGATGATCTTCCAAAGATTTTTTGGAATTTTTTTCTCTATAAAAGCTTGTGCCACCCAGAGAATTTGAGGATTCCAGCTCAGAGGCCGCCAAGGAGAACCAGAGTGTTCATCGCAAGGCATGGAGGTATGTGAAAAACTTCATAACCCATACCCAGATAGCTATCCTTCCACTCAAGGTGGTATCTCTCTGACACTATATAATTAGTGTATGGACTAGTGGGGTGGATTCCAGTAACCTTAACTCACTGGACTGAGACTTTCTTATTAAATAGGTGCATGATGAATGGCGGGTACTCAACCTTGCCTAATAAAATCACAAACTTGAGGGCTCTAAGGAACTTAAGGTGGATAAATGAGAGATTTCCCTCCTAGAAGGGATCCCTAGGATCATGAGGCTTCCTCCACTTATTAACATGAGATTATAAATCATTTTAAAGACTAGTTATTGGTGGATGAGGCCAAGGTAATGGAGGAAACAACCTTGGTACCTGAGTGTCAGCATGAGAAAAAGTGAATGAGGATCAGAGATGAATAATTTTACCCCAAATCTGAAGAGAAGAAATAATATCTTGAAGAGTGGTAGAGGACCCTAGAGTCCACTAAGTAGAGATTTGTTAATCTCGAGTGCTTGAGCAATGGGGTGGATCTTTATGGGAAATTTTCAAATGATAGGATCCAATATGTGGATGACTCTTTGAAAATTTGGTTATTTGATTTAAAACCCTATATGAATTAACATGTTTTATTCATCTTATTATTAAAACTTAATCATATTCATGACATAACCAACGATCAATACCTAAAATATGTGAGTCATGCTCGGTGTGAGAAACAAGGGACAGACATGTGATTTCTTAATCATATGATAGTGTCATATAATTATTGATCACTTATGTTTTTCATTTTTTGACTGACCACTTGGAGTATTTGAGCCTTAAAAGGATATGTCTGGAGAAAGAGTCTCTTAAAAAAACCGGCTTTCTTCTCCAATTTGCATCAATGCATGACTGGGGTAATGCTAGGGGTGTTTAATTATACCTAAAAAAGGGGAATAGAGGATGTGAATCATGATTCCAAAAATTTGGAACACAAGTAGATTGGCATATAAATATAGGATAACAGCAGATCAGTTTAAAAAAATAGCATCTACACCATTATATGGGAATGGGGATGGACAACTGAGGTTTGAATATTGACCATTTTTGAAACACGGAACTTGTCTTAAAAAATTGTCCAAATCCTTATAGGTTATTGGCCCAGGATGGTAGGTGATCCATTTTTTCAGGTCACCATTGCTATTGGGGGGCTGTTCGGGAATGAAGGATGATGAGGATCCAAATAAAGGGACACAAAAAGCATGGAGATGAAGTGATGGAATGTTCAAACAGATTCCAACACTCCTAGAATTAAGACACCATGACTAAATAACATTGGGTTGGGCATATTAGTAATAAAAAATGTCAATCTCATTTTTCAGGGGCACATCATCTTGGGTTTTGAGCGATGGTTAAAGGACATGAATGATGTGGTAGGTTACTACCATTAGAATAAAGGATTATTGGAAAAGGGACTAAGGAATATTGAAGTCTTATGTCATGAAATGGTGACAATAAACACATAGTTTAATGTCGTACAATGAGGACAATGGAAACACAGTTTAATTTCATATAGTGAGTATGATGGACACATAATTTAACATTATATAGAGAGGAAGATATACAAGAATTTTAACATCATACAATGAGGATGTTGGAAATTTAGTTTAACATCATATAGTGAAGATGATGTTTTTCATTGTTTAATGTCATGTGATAGGACATGGTGTACAGATGTGAATGGGGAGCCTAGGAGGCCCTGCTATAGGAAATGTCCTCGAGACACCTTGTATGCACACAGTTTAAAGTAATGATGTTCGTACCATGTCTGTAACGACCCGAAATTTTGAATAAATCTTGTTTCCTAATTTTGTGTGTTATTTTATTTTATTTTTTATACTCAACAAATTTTTTTTTCATTTGATAATATGAGTATAATTAAAATGAGAATGTTGGGTTTTTGACTGTTATATGACCATTGATCAATATGACCCCTGGAAACTAAACGTTTTGATTATTGTCTCTAAATACAAGTAATCTTGGTTAATTAATATAGAAAGAAGATTCGATGGCCTCACCCAATAGTCTTGGACCGATCGAGGCCCATCTAACAGAACTTGGGAAGGAGGTAGCACCACTGGGCTTTGCTCTGGACCAAACCCAAGCTGAACTTCATCGGGTGAAGCTAGAATGGAATCGCCTTTGCGAGAAGTTCAAACTGATAGAAATTACTACTCGTGCAATGTTGGCCGAGCCTCCCTCAGATTCTCTCACCTTAGCACACCTTACACTTAGGTCCTATGCTAGTGTGATAAGGGGCTATGTAAGGAGACCATAACTGCCCTGTGTAATCCTTTGTTTTAAACAAAAATTGGATTTTTCTTCTTATGATAAAGTTTATGAATTTTCTAATGTCCGGATAAATACAGTATGCATATTTTTAATGAATTTTAGAAAAAGGATATTTTAAAAATGTTTATGTAAACCTTAAATAATTAAAAATGTGTAATGATTTTCGAAAAATGGTCTTCTACAATTATGTTCAGTACGAAATTTAGAGTCTAATAAGATCAACTTAATTTTTGATGAATAATAAATTATGAATAGTGATTTTATGCTTAGAATTAGTGATGTGACCAAATGGATTAGTAACCTCACTTAAAGAAAGTATTAATATAATCTAAGCACCTTGATTAAGTAGGGTGATTCAATAAAATGGTTAAATAACGGTTTCATAAATTATTATTCAACTATTAGTTTTTTTGGGTGAATAGTGTTTTTTAATTAAAAATGATATTAAAAATATTTAGAAAATTATTTTTATAAAATGGATTTAATTTTTGAACCCAGAGCATCGATATTATGTTAAGGTAAATTTTGGGGTTTTTTCTGAAAAAAATGAATTTTCGGTGAATAGTGTAATTATTTAAAAAATACATTAAAAAATTTGGAAATTTATTTTTATAAAATGGAGTTCATTTTTGAAATCAGAGCATTGATATTTGATTAAGGCGAAATTTTGGGATCTTTCTGAGAAATTTTAATTTTTAGTGAATAGTAAAAATACAGTTTTAGGGTTTCGGTATGTTTAATGACATCATAAATGTGTCATTATGATTTCATGAGATATTTTAAGGGTTGGCCGGACAAGGGTGATGCATTATTGTTTTTGGGGACCCATGTGGCCTAACTCCTTGGTAAATGACAAGGGAGAGCACATGGTTTTGAGAAAAGCGCTTTTGAGGTGTCTCTTGGCCATTAATGCCTTGTCCCCTCACTTTCCCTATAAATACCAAGCCATCCTCTCATCCATTTCGACTCCCCACTCTCCCCCAACGAATATCGGGTCTCATTACCTCCCAAGGAGTCCTCCCAAGGTGCCCCCAAGCCCTCAAGGTCCCAACCTTTGAGTTTTAAGAGTTACGTTTTAAGGTAAGGGATCTGATCTTTCTCTTTCTTTTCAAGAAATCTCTTTTATGTAATTTCTTTTATGCTCCATGTTCTTATGTTAAAGGGTGTTCTTTAATACTCCTATTACTTCCCTTTTCATGTTCACATAATGAGAGATCCCCTCTTACTCTCATTATTTCGTTTTATGAAGTTTTAAGTGGCGCCGTTAGGCTGCCGAAATTTTTGTAACGGATTCTTTCTCCCTTCTCATTTTTCAAGATCTATTTTCATGTAAAGTATTTCAAGTTCCTTTTTGTTATGTTGGGGTATGATCTCTAAATTTAGCGTACTAATATTTTATGATCATATGATGAGAGACCTCATTTGATCTCTTCAATTCAATATTTTGATGTTTTAAGTGGCGCTGTTAGGCTGCCGAATTTTTAAGTGGTTCTTCACCCTTCTCGTTTTGAAGTTCTACTTTCATGTAAATTCTTTCAAGTTACTTTTTTTTATGTTGGGGTATGATATCTATATCTATAATATTGATCTTTTATGACCATATTATGAGAGATCCCATTTTATCTCTTCAATTCAGTATTTTGAAGTTTAAGTGGCGTCGTTAGGCTGCTAAATTTTTAAGTGGTTCTTGCACCTTTCTCCCTTTTCAAAGTTCTAATTCCATGTCAAGTCTTGAAAGTTCCTTTTTATTATGTTGGGGTATGATCTCTATATCTATCATACTGATATTTTATGTTCATATGATGATAGACCCTATTTGATCTCATCAATTAATTTTTGGTTGAAGTTTATGTAACGGTGTTAGGCTGCCGAATTTTTATAAGAGAAATCTTATTTTTTGTCTTCCTTTCAAGTTCTTCGTTTCATATGGTATATCATTCAAATTTCATTACCATGCTCTTAAATACTTTATATTCTGTCCCTATACTGTTTTATGGGTCATTTATTAATGTTTGACCCATGTCCCATCTCTTTTCAATGTTTTCTAAAACCCTGAAACGTAGCCGTTATGCTGTAGAATTTTCGTCTCAAAATGCCTCTCTCTCTTTTCTCAAAATTATTTTATTTTATTAAGTGAATACTCAAAGATCTTATTTCTAAAAGTGTATTCACATATATATCAAAATGTTCTATTTTAAATTCTGGGATTTACATACATGAAACCCGCTTTCCCTTTCCGTGGGTTTAAAGTGACATAAAGATCATGTCTTTAAAGCAGTTTTTAAAATGTTATGATTATGAAATGAAACCCATTTATTTTATGATATATGGGTTATTTATGAACTGTTTTATGATGATATATGTGGCCCACATGATAATAAAGGCAAATTTAAGGGTGCGCCCTGATAGCGCTCCAATGCATTGGGTAATGATGTAACCACTAGAGATTACAATTTTCACGATACCTTGGTGAATAACCTTGGTAATTTTCGAATGACACCTTGGGGATGGACCTTGGTGATATGTTCATGATTTTCTATGTTAAATTATGTAGCCACATCTTCAAGTTATGAAAAATGTTATTTTTATTATGATATGCCACATGATTTCTTTTTCATGCCTTAAAGTTCATTTCCTGACATTGTTGATGTATCTCAAGTTCACATGTAAAATGTTTCCCCTTGTTTCCCTTACTGGGCCTTCTGCTCACCCTTTCTTTTGATTTATGTCCCCAGGTTATGAGATGCAGTAATGAACCTAGGATGAACATAAGGAGAAGCCTTTCAAGTGTTTAAGAAGAATGATTTTTTTTGTTTCATGTATTAAGTTCCTGGTTTCCAAGACACTAAACCTTAAAGATCCTCGGTTTTGTAAAATGTAATGAAAGTTTATGTGATAAAAAGGTGGGATGCTATAGTTGGTATCAAAGGATGGTTTAGTTATTTGTGGAAATTTGGATATGAAAACTTTAGGAAAAAGCCTATAGAAAAGTTTATATATATGAAATCTTCCTGGTATTTTGGTGAGTATTGAGTAATGGGTTGCCAAGCAAATACATCCATGTCTGGATACGAGCAGGTAGAGGTGGCTCTGGCACAGATGTACATAGGGGTAAAACCCGAAAACACCGCTTTGAGCTAGACTCGAACGGGAACTGGTACACGACAACGGGCCTTGTTGCACTCTTGGTTTCGAAACTCCCGGGGGATATGCTTTGGTAAATTCATAAGCTTAGTATGAACCATTATTAAAGGAACAAAGATAAAATAAAATAAAGATTCACATAAGGATATATGATCATGGATAACCTAGTTTGAAATCTAGGGGATCACAAGTTAGGGTATACTTTTCTTCTACAAGTTATCCTTATATGCGTTAAGTTCATTTTCATGATTATTGGCTAAGTATTAAAGCCCCTAATTGTACTTTGTTTTCGTAGTTAATGGAGGGAAATGGAAGAACATGTCCCAACAACCAATGTAATAAGAAATGTGACGATTTCCATATTAATATGAAAGAGGTGATTAGGGGATTAAAAGATGATTATTATTTTGGAATACGTTCACTATTTTGGGGACCCTATATGATCGAGGTAAATAGATTACTACATTATTTTCATTGAGAAGTAAGGTTGACTTATATTTTGAAGAATCGATGAATTTAAGGTGGACTTATAGTAATTTAGGTTACTTATGGGAATGATTAACCTATCTTGGGTAAAATATGTTTAGGTTAGCTACTTTTGTTATAAGATGTTAGGAGTGGTTGATGTTGTTTGGAGATGAATAATGAAGTTTATTTTGGAAGACTATGTTATCAAATCCCTCTTGTATTTGGGTTTCAATCATAGTTTGGTTTATTTTGAGGAATTTTAAGGACTGTTATTTATGGAATGGTCTATGATGCACTTTAGGTAGTACTATGGAACTTTGAAGATTTAAAAGTAGTTTCCATTCCTATGGGATTCTTTCTTTTTGAAGAGTTGTTTTACCTTACCCTTTCTATTTTTGGGATAATGTTTAAAGATAGATGAAATACATAGTTAATATTTTGTGGATTATGTGATTCTATAGAAGATGATTCTTGTGTTTTGATGAGACCAAGTAGTTTTGAATGCTCATCGTTTGGAGAAAAGATTAGTTTTGGTAGAAACTTATTAAAGGATGAAACTCTACATGAAGGTAGGTATATTTTTCTTATGTTTTTGTTCTATTTAGTAAATGAATTCCTCACAATTATGAAAATGAACGTAAAACAAAAACGTTGTTGGTTTATGTTTCCTAATAGGTAATCAAATACCGTTTAAACACAACATAAGTTTGGGATTTTCTTATGGTTAAATTTCTACTAATCATGTTTTCTATCACTCTCCCTCAGAACATGACCCTTTGTTTTCTCCTCCATGTCCATGTTTTCCTACATGGAATCCTAGTGTGGGTTAACTCGGGTGACCATTGTACTTCTCTTTCTTTCTTTTAAAGTAATAGTTTTACTGACTCCTTTTCCGATGTGGGACTTTCAATGAAATTTCAAAACCCAATTTTAAAAATTGCGAGGACGCAATTTCTTAAGGGGGGAAGATTGTAACAACCGAAATTTTGAATAAATCTTGTTTCCTAATTTTGTGTGTTATTTTATTTTTATTTTTATACTCAACAAATTTTTTTTCATTTGATAATATGAGTATAATTAAAATGAGACCGTTGGGTTTTTGACTGTTATATGAGCATTGGTCAACATGACCCCTGGAAACTAATTTTTTTGATTATTATCTCTAAATACAAGTAATCTTGGTTAATTAATATAGAAAGAAGATCCGATGGCCTCACCCAGTAGTCTTGGACTGATCGAGGCCCATCTAACAGAACTTGGGAAGGAGGTAGCACCACTGGGCTTTGCTCTGGACCAAACCCAAGCTGAACTTCATCGGGTGAAGCTAGAACGAAATCGCCTTTGTGAGAAGTTCAAACTGATAGAAATTACTACTCGTGCGATGTTGGCCGAGCTTCCCTCAGATTCTCTCACCTTATCACACCTTACACTTAGGTCCTATGCTGGTGTGATAAGGGGCTATGTAAGGAGACCATAACTGCCTTGTGTAATCCTTTGTTTTAAATAAAAATTCGGATTTCTTCTTATGATGAAGTTTATGAATTTTCTAATGTCCGGATAAATACAGTATGCATATTTTTAATGAATTTTAGAAAAGGGATATTTTAAAAATGTTTATGTAAACCTTAAATAATTAAAAATTTGTAATGATTTTTGAAAAATGGTCTTCTACAATTATGTTCAGTACGAAATTTAGAGTCTAATAAGATCAACTTAATTTTTGATGAATAATAAATTATGAATATTGATTTTATGCTTAGGATTAGTAATGTGACCAAATGGATTAGTAATCTCACTTAAAGAATGTATTAATATAATCTAGGCACCTTGATTAAGTAGTGTGATTCAATAAAATGGTTAAATAACGGTTCCATAAATTATTATTCAAGTTTTAGTTTTTTTCGGGAGAATAGTTTATTTTAATTAAAAATTAAATTAAAAATATTTGGAAATTTATTTTTATAAAATGGATTTCATTTTTGAACTTAGAGCATCGATATTATGTTAAGGTAAATTTTGGGGTTTTTTCTGAAAAAAAAGAATTTTCAGTGAATAGTGTAATTATTTAAAAAATAGATTAAAAATATTTAGAAAACTATTTTTATAAAATGGAGTTCATTTTTGAAATCAGAGCATTGATATTTGATTAAGGTGAAATTTTGGGATCTTTCTGAGAAAGTTGAATTTTCAGTGAATAGTAAAAATACAGTTTTAGGGTTTCGGTATGTTTAATGACATCATAATTGTGTCATGATGATGTCATGAGATATTTTAAGGGTTGGCCGGCCAAGGGTGATGAATTATTGTTTTGGGGGACTCATGTGGCCTAACTCCATGGTAAATGCCAAGGGAGAGCACATGGTTTTGAGAAAAGCACTTTTGAGGTGTCCCTTGGCCATTAATGCCTTGTCCCCTCATTTTCCCTATAAATACCAAGCCATCCTCTCATCCATTTCGACTCCCCACTCTCCCCCAAAGAATTTCTGGTCTCATTAACTCCCAATTAGTCCTCCCAAGGTTCCCCCTAGACCTCAAGGTCCCAACCTTTGAGTTTTAAGAGTTACGTTTTAAGGTAAGGGATCCGATCTTTCTCTTTCTTTTCAAGAAATATCTTTTATGTAATTTCTTTTATGATCCATGTTTTTATGTTAAAGTGTGTTCTTTTATACTCCTCTTAATTCCCTTTTCATGTTCACATAATGAGGGATCTCCTCCTACTCTCATTATTTCGTTTTATGAAGTTTTAAGTGGCGTTGTTAGGCTGCCGAAATTTTTGTAACAGATTCTTTCTCCCTTCTCATTTTTCAAGATCTATTTTCATGTAAAGTATTTCAAGTTCCTTTTTGTTATGTTGGGGTATGATCTCTAAATTTATCATACTGATATTTTATGATAATATGATGAGAGACCTCATTTGATCTCTTCAATTCAGTATTTTGATGTTTTAAGTGGCGCCGTTAGGGTGCCAAATTTTTAAGTGGTTCTTCACCCTTCTCGTTTTGAAGTTCTAATTTCATGTAAATTCTTTCAAGTTCCTTTTTTTTATGTTGGGGTATGATATCTATATCTATCATACTTATATTTTATGACCATATGATGAGAGACCCCATTTGATCTCTTCAATTCAGTATTTTGAAGTTTAAGTGGCGTTGTTAGGCTGCTAAAATTTTAAGTGGTTCTTGCACCTTTCTCCCTTTTCAAAGTTCTAATTCCATGTCAAGTCTTGCAAGTTCATTTTTATTATGTTGGGTTATGATCTCTATATCTATCATACTGATATTTTATGTTCATATGATGAGATACCCTATTTGATCTCATCAATTCATTTTTGGTTGAAGTTTATGTAACGCTGTTAGGCTGCCGAATTTTTATAAGAGAAATCTTATTTTTTGTCTTCCTTTCAAGTTCTTCGTTTCATATGGTTTATCATTAAAATTTCATTACCATGCTCTTAAATACTTTATATTCTGTCCCTCTACTGTTTTATGGGTCATTTATGAATGTTTGACCCATGTCCCCTCTCTTTTCAATGTTTTCTAAAACCCTGAAACGTAGCCGTTATGCTGCAGAATTTTCGTCTCAAAATGCCTCTCTCTCTTTTCTCAAAATTATTTTATGTTATTAAGTGAATACTCAAAGCTCTTATTTCTACAGGGGTATTCACATATATATCAAAATGTTCTATTTTAAATTCTGGGATTTACATACATGAAACCCGCTTTCCAATTCCGTGGGTTTAAAGTGACATAAAGATCATGTCTTTAAAGCAGTTTTTAAAACGTTATGATTATGAAATGAAACCCATTTATTTTATGATATATGGGTTATTTATGAAAATTTTGATGATGATATATGTGTCTCACATGATAATAAATGTAAATTTATGGGTTCGCCCTAATAGCGCTCCAATGCATTGGGTAATGATGTAACCACTAGAGATTACAATTTTCAGGATACCTTGGTGAATAACCTTGGTAATTTTCAAATGACACCTTGGGGATGGACCTTGGTGATATGTTCATGATTTTCTATGTTAAATGATGTAGCCACATCTTCAAGTTATGAAAAATGTTATTTTTATTATGATATTCCATATTATTTCTTTCTCATGCCTTAAATTTATTTTCATGACATTGTTGATGTATCTCAAGTTCACGTGTTAAATGTTTCCCCTTGTTTCCCTTACTGGGCCTTCTGCTCACCCTTTCTTTTGATGTATGTCCCCAGGTTATGAGATGCAGTAATGAACCTAGGATTAACATAAGGAGAAGCCTTTCAAGAGTTTAAGAAGAATGTTTTTTTTTTGTTTCATGTATTAAGTTCCTGGTTTCCAAGACACTAAACCTTAAAGATCCTCGATTTTGTAAAATGTAATGAAAGTTTATGTGATAAAAAGGCGGGATTCTATAGTTGGTATCAAAGGATGGTTTAGTTATTTGTGGAAATTAGGATATGAAAACTTTAGGAAGAAGCCTATATAAAAGTTTATATATAGGAAATCTTCCTGGTATTTTGGTGAGTATTGAGTAATGGGTTGCCAAGCAAATACATCCCTGTCTGGATACGAGCAGGTAGAGGTGGCTCTGGCACAGATGTACATAGGGGTAAAACCCGAAAACACCGCTTTGAGCTAGACTCGAACAGGAACTGGTACACGACAATGGGCCTTGCTGCACTCTTGGTTACGACACTCCCGGGGGATATTCTTTGGTAAATTCATAAGCTTAGTATGAACCATTATTAAAGGAACAAAGATAAAATAAAATAAAGATTCACATAAGGATATATGATCATGGATAACCTAGTTTGAAATCTAGGGGATCACAAGTTAGGGTATACTTTTCTTCTACAAGTTATCCTTATATGCGTTAAATTCCTTTTCATGATTATTGGATAAGTATTAAAGCCCCTAATTGTACTTTGTTTTCGTAGTTAATGGAGGGAAATGGAAGAACATGTCCCAACAACCAATGTGATAAGAAATGTGAAGATTTCCATATTAATATGAAAGATGTGATTAGGGGATTAAAAGATGATTATTATTTTGGAATATGTTCACTATTTTGGGGACCCTATATGATTGAGGTAAATAGATTACTACGTTATTTTCATTGAGAAGTAAGGTTGACTTATATTTTGAAGAATCGATGAATTTAAGGTGGACTTATAGTAATTTAGGTTACTTATGGGAATGATTAACCTATCTTGGGTAAAATATGTTTAGGTTAGCTACTTTTGTTATAAGATGTTAGGAGTGGTTGATGTTGTTTGGAGATGAACAATGAAGTTTATTTTGGAAGACTATGTTATCAAATCCCTCTTGTATTTGGGTTTCAATCATAGTTTGGTTTATTTTGAGGAATTTTAAGGACCGTTATTTATGGAATGGTCTATGATGAACTTTGGGTAGTACCATGGAACTTTGAAGATTTAAAAGTAGTTTACATTCCTATGGGATTCTTTCTTTTTGAAGATTTGTTTTACCTTACCCTTTCTGTTTTTGGGATAATGTTTAAAGATAGATGAAATAGATAGTTAATCTATTGTGGATTATGTGATTATCTAGAAGATGATTCTTGTGTTTTGATGAGACCAAGTAGTTTTGAATGCTCATCGTTTGGAGAAAAGATTAGTTTTGGTAGAAACTTATTAAAGGATGAAACTCTACATGAAGGTAGGTATATTTTCTTATGTTTTGTTCTATTTAGTAAATGAATTCCTCAAAATTATGAAAATGAACGTAAAACAATAACGTTGTTGGTTTACGTTTCCTACTAGGTAATCAAAGACCATTTACACACATCATAAGTTTGGGATTTTCTTATGGTTAACTTTCTCCTAATCATGTTTTCTATCACTCTCCCTCAGAACATGACCCTTTTGTTTTCTCCTCCATGTCCATGTTTTCCTACATGGAATCCTAGTGTGGGTTAAATCGGGTGACCTTTGTACTTCCCTTTCTTTCTTTTAAAGTAATAGATTTACTGACTCCTTTTCTGATGTGGGACTTTCAATGAAATTTCAAAACCCAATTTTAAAAATTGCGAGGACACAATTTCTTAAGGGGGGGAGATTGTAACGACCCGAAATTTTGAATAAATCTTGTTTCCTAATTTTGTGTGTTATTTTATTTTTATTTTTATACTCAACAAAAATTTTTCATTTGATAATATGAGTATAATTAAAATGAGACCGTTGGGTTTTTTACTATTATATGACCATTGGTCAATATGACCCCTGGAAACTAAACGTTTTGATTATTGTCTCTAAATACAAGTAATCTTGGTTAATTAATATAGAAAGAAGATTCGATGGCCTCACCAAGTAGTCTTGGACCGATCGAGGCCCATCTAACAGAACTTGGGAAGGAGGTAGCACCACTAGGCTTTGCTCTGGACCAAACCCAAGCTGAACTTCATCGGGTGAAGTTAGAACGAAATCGCCTTTGCGAGAAGTTCAAACTGATAGGAATTACTACTCGTGCGATGTTGGCTGAGCCTCCCTCATATTCTCTCACCTTAGCACACCTTACACTTATGTTCTATGCTAGTGTGAGAAGGGGCTATGTAAGGAGACCGTAACTGCATTGTGTAATCCTTTGTTTTAAATAAAAATTGGAATTTATTCTTATGATGAAGTTTATGAATTTTCTAATGTCCGGATAAATACAGTATGCATATTTTTAATGAATTTTAGAAAAAGGATATTTTAAAAATGTTTATGTAAATCTTAAATAATTAAAAATGTGTAATGATTTTCGAAAAATGGTCTTCTACAATTATGTTTAGTATGAAATTTAGAGTCTAATAAGATCAACTTAATTTTTGATGAATAATAAATTATGAATAGTGATTTTATGCTTAGGATTAGTAATGTGACCAAATGGATTAGTAATCTCACTTAAATAAAGTATTAATATAATCTAGGCACCTTGATTAAGTAGTGTGATTCAATAAAATGGTTAAATAACGGTTTCATAAATTATTATTCAAATATTAGTTTTTTTGGGTAAATAGTGTTTTTGTAATTAAAAATTAAATTAAAAATATTTAGAAATTTATTTTTATAAAATGGATTTCATTTTTGAACTCAGAGCATCGATATTATGTTAAGGTAAATTTTGGGGTTTTTTCTGAAAAAAATGAATTTTTGGTTAATAGTGTAATTATTTAAAAAATAGATTAAAAATATTTAGAATTTTTTTTTTATAAAATGGAGTTCATTTTTGAAATCATAGCATTGATATTTGATTAAGGTGAAATTTTGGGATCTTTCTGAGAAAGTTGAATTTTCAGTGAATTGTAAAAATACAGTTTTAGGGTTTCGGTATGTTTAATGACATCATAACTGTGTCATGATGATGTCATGAGATATTTTAAGGGTTTTCCGGACAAGGGTGATGAATTATTGTTTTGGGGGACCCATGTGGCCTAACTCCATGGTAAATTCCAAGGGAGAGCACATGGTTTTGAGAAAAGCACTTTTGAGGTGTCCCTTGGCCATTAATGTCGTGTCCCCTCACTTTCCCTATAAATACCAAGCCATCCTCTCATCCATTTCGACTCCCCACTCTCCCCCAACTAATTTCTGGTCTAATTACCTCCCAAGGAGTCCTCCCAAGGTGCCCCCAAGCCCTCAAGGTCCCAACCTTTGAGTTTTATGAGTTACGTTTTAAGGTAAGGGATCTGATCTTTCTCTTTCTTTTCAAGAAATCTCTTTTATGTAATTTTATTTATGCTCCATGTTCTTATGTTAAAGTTTGTTCTTTTATACTCCTATTACTTTTATTTTCATGTTCACATAATGAGAGATACCCTCTTACTCTCATTATTTCGTTTTATGAAGTTTTAAGTGGCGCCGTTAGGCTGCCGAAATATTTGTAACGGATTCTTTCTCCCTTCTCATTTTTCAAGATCTATTTTCATGTAAAGTATTTCAAGTTCCCTTTTGTTATGTTGGGGTATGATCTATAAATTTATCATACTGATATTTTATGATAATATTATGAGATACCTCATTTGATCTCTTCAATTCAGTATTTTGAAGTTTTAAGTGGCGTCGTTAGGCTGCCGAATTTTTAAGTGGTTCTTCACCCTTCTCGTTTTGAAGTTCTACTTTCTTGTAAATTCTTTCAATTTCCTTTTTGTTATGTTGGGGTATGATATCTATATCTATCATACTGATCTTTTATGACCATATGATGAGAGACCCCATTTGATCTCTTCAATTCAGTATTTTGAAGTTTAAGTGGCGTCGTTAGGATGCTAAATTTTTAAGTGGTTCTTGCACCTTTCTCCCTTTTCAAAGTTCTAATTCCATGTCAAGTCTTGCAAGTTCATTTTTATTATGTTGGGGTATGATCTCTATATCTATCATACTGATATTTTATGTTCATATGATGAGAGACCCTATTTGATCTCATCAATTCATTTTTGGTTGAAGTTTATGTAACGTTGTTAGGCTGCCAAATTTTTATAAGAGAAATCTTATTTTTTGTCTTCCTTTCAAGTTCTTCGTTTCATATGTTATATCATTCAAATTTCATTACCATGCTCTTAAATACTATATATTCTGTCCCTATACTGTTTTATGGGTCATTTATTAATGTTTGACCCATGTCCCCTCTCTTTTCAATGTTTTCTAAAACCCTGAAACGTAGTCGTTATGCTGCAGAATTTTCGTCTCAAAATGCCTCTCTCTCTTTTCCCAAAATTATTTTATGTTATTAAGTGAATACTCAAAGCTCTTATTTCTACAGGGGTATTCACATATATATCAAAATTTTCTATTTTAAATTCTGGGATTTACATACATGAAACCCACTTTCCCTTTCCGTGGGTTTAAAGTGACATAAAGATCATGTTTTTAAAGCAGTTTTTAAAACGTTATGATTATGAAATGAAACCCATTTATTTTATGATATATGGGTTATTTATGAAATGTTTGATGATGATATATGTGTCTCACATGATAATAAAGGCAAATTTAAGGGTGTTCCCTGATAGCGCTCCAATTCATTGGGTAATGATGTAACCACTAGAGATTACAATTTTCACGATACCTTGGTGAATAACCTTGGTAATTTTCAAATGACACCTTGGGGATAGACCTTGGTAATATGTTCATGATTTTATATGTTAAATGATGTAGCCACATCTTCATGTTATGAAAAATGTTATTTTTATTATGATATGCCACATGATTTCTTTCTCATTCCTTAAAGTAATTTTCATGACATTGTTGATGTATCTCAAGTTCACATGTTAAATGTTTCCCCTTGTTTCCCTTACTAGGCCTTCTTCTCACCCTTTCTTTTGATGTATGTCCCCAGGTTATGAAATGCAGTAATGAACCTAGGATGAACATAAGGAGAAGCCTTTCAAGTGTTTAAGAAGAATGTATTTTTTGTTTCATGTATTAAGTTCCTGGTTTCCAAGACACTAAAACTTAAAGATCCTCGATTTTGTAAAATGTAATGAAAGTTTATGTGATAAAAAGGCGGGATTCTATAGTTGGTATCAAAGGATGGTTTAGTTATTTGTGGAAATTAGGATATGAAAACTTTAGGAAGAATCCTATAGAAAAGTTTATATATAATAAATCTTCCTGGTATTTTGGTGAGTATTGAGTAATGGGTTGCCAAGAAAATACATCCCTGTCTGGATACGAGCAGGTAGAGGTGCCTCTGGCACAAATGTACATAGGCGTAAAACCCGAAAACACCGCTTTGAGCTAGACTCGAACGGGAACTGGTACACGACAACGAGCCTTGCTGCACTCTTGGTTACGACACTCCCGGGGGATATGCTTTGGTAAATTCATAAGCTTAGTATGAACCATTATTAAAGGAACAAAGATAAAATAAAATAAATATTCACATAAGGATATATGATCATGGATAACCTGGTTTGAAATCTAGGGGATCACAATTTAGGGTATACTTTTCTTCTAAAAGTTATCCTTATATGTGTTAAGTTCCTTTTCATGATTATTGGCTAATTATTAAAGCCCCTAATTGTACTTTGTTTTCGTAGTTAATGGAGGGAAATGGAAGAACATGTCCCAACAACCAATGTGATAAGAAATGTGATGATTTCCATATTAATATGAAAGATGTAATTAGGGGATTAAAAGATGATTATTATTTTGGAAAACGTTCACTATTTTTGGGACCCTATATGATCGAGGTAAATAGATTACTACGTTATTTTCATTGAGAAGTAAGGTTGACTTATATTTTGAAGAATCGATGAATTTAAGGTGGACTTATAGTAATTTAGGTTACTTATGGGAATGATTAACCTATCTTGGGTAAAATATGTTTAGGTTAGCTACTTTTGTTATAAGATGTTAGGAGTGGTTGATGTTGTTTGGAGATGAACAATGAAGTTTATTTTGGAAGACTATGTTATCAAATCCCTCTTGTATTTGGGTTTCAATCATAGTTTGGTTTATTTTGAGGAATTTTAAGGACCGTTATTTATGGAATGGTCTATGATGAACTTTGGGTAGTACCATGGAACTTTGAAGATTTAAAAGTAGTTTCCATTCCTATGGGATTCATTCTTTTTGAAGAGTTGTTTTACCTTACCCTTTCTGTTTTTGGGATAATGTTTAAAGATAGATGAAATATATAGTTAATCTTTTGTGGATTATGTGATTCTCTAGAAGATTATTCTTGTGTTTTGATGAGACCAAGTTGTTTTGAATGCTCATTGTTTGGAGAAAAGATTAGTTTTGGTAGAAACTTATTAAAGGATGAAACTCTACATGAAGGTAGGTATATTTTCTTATGTTTTTGTTCTATTTAGTAAATGAATTCCTCAAAATTATGAAAATGAACGTAAAACAATAACGTTTTTGGTTTACGTTTCCTACTAGGTAATCAAAGACCGTTTACACACATCATAAGTTTGGGATTTTCTTATGGTTAAATTTCTCCTAATCATGTTTTCTATCACTCTCCCTTAGAACATGACCCTTTTGTTTTCTCCTCCATGTCCATGTTTTCCTACATGGAATCCTAGTGTGGGTTAAATCGGGTGACCTTTGTACTTCCCTTTCTTTCTTTTAATGTAATAGTTTTACTGACACATTTTCTGATGTGGGACTTTCAATGAAATTTCAAAACCCAATTTTAAAAATTGTGAGGACACAATTTCTTAAGGGGGGAAGATTGTAATGACCTGAAATTTTGAATAAATCTTGTTTCCTAATTTTGTGTGTTATTTTATTTTTATTTTTATACTCAACAAATTTTTTTCATTTGATAATATGAGTATAATTAAAATGAGACCGTTGGGTTTTTGACTGTTATATGACCATTGGTCAATATGACCCCTGGAAACTAAATGTTTTGATTATTATCTCTAAATACAAGTAATCTTGGTTAATTAATATAGAAATAAGATTTGATGGCCTCACCCAGTAGTCTTGGACCGATCGAGGCCCATCTAACATAACTTGGGAAGGAGGTAGCACCACTAGGCTTTGTTCTGGACCAAACCCAAGCTGAACTTCATCGGGTGAAGTTAGAATGAAATCGCCTTTGCGAGAAGTTCAAACTAATAGGAATTACTACTCGTGCGATGTTGGCCGAGCCTCCCTCATATTCTCTCACCTTAGCACACCTTACACTTAGGTCCTATGCTAGTGTGATAAGGGGCTATGTAAGGAGACCGTAACTGCCTTGTACAATCCTTTGTTTTAAATAAAAATTGGGATTTCTTCTTATGATGAAGTTTATGAATTTTCTAATGTCCGGATAAATACAGTATGCATATTTTTAATGAATTTTAGAAAAAGGATATTTTAAAAATGTTTATGTAAACCTTAAATAATTAAAAATGTGTAATGATTTTTGAAAAATGGTCTTCTACAATTATGTTTAGTACGAAATTTAGAGTCTAATAAGATCTACATAATTTTTGATGAATAATAAATTATGAATAGTGATTTTATGCTTAGGATTAGTAATGTGACCAAATGGATTAGTAATCTCACTTAAAGAAAGTATTAATATAATCTAGGCACCTTGATTAAGTAGTGTGATTCAATAAAATGGTTAAATAACGGTTTCATAAATTATTATTCAAGTATTAGTTTTTTTCGGGTGAATAGTGTTTTTTAATTAAAAATTAAATTAAAAATATTTAGAAATTTATTTTTATAAAATGGATTCCATTTTTGAACTCAGAGCATCGATATTATGTGAAGGTAAATTTTGGGGTTTTTTCTAAAAAAAATGAATTTTCGGTGAATAGTGTAATTATTTAAAAAATAGATTAAAAATATTTAGAAAATTATTTTTATAAAATGGAGTTAATTTTTGAAATCAGAGCATTGATGTTTGATTAAGGTGAAATTTTGGGATCTTTCTGAGAAAGTTGAATTTTCAGTGAATAGTAAAAATACAGTTTTAGGGTATCGGTATGTTTAATGACATCATAACTATGTCATGATGATGTCATGAGATATTTTAAGGGTTGGCCGGCCAAGGGTGATTAATTATTGTTTTGGGGGACCCATGTGGCCTAACTGCATGGTAAATGCCAAGGGAGAGCACATGGTTTTGAGAAAAGCACTTTTGAGGTGTCCCTTGGCCATTAATGCCTTGTCCCCTCACTTTCCCTATAAATACCAAGCCATCCTCTCATCCATTTCGAGACCCCACTCTCCCACAACGAATTTCGGGTCTCATTACCTCCGAAAGAGTCCTCCCAAGGTGCCCCCAAGCCCCCAAGGTCCCAACCTTTGAGTTTTAAGAGTTATGTTTTATGGTAAGGGATCCGATCTTTCTCTTTCTTTTCAAGAAATCTCTTTTATGTAATTTCTTTTATGGTCCATGTTCTTATGTTAAAGGGTGTTCTTTTATACTCCTCTTACTTCCCTTTTCATGTTCACAAAATGAGATATCCCCTCTTACTCTCATTATTTCGTTTTATGATGTTTTAAGTGGCGCCGTTAGGCTGCCGAAATTTTTGTAACGGATTCTTTCTCCCTTCTCATTTTTCAAGATCTATTTTCATGTAAAGTATTTCAAGTTCCTTTTTGTTATGTTGGGGTATGATCTCTAAATTTATCATACTGATCTTTTATGATCATATGATGAGATACCTCATTTGATCTCTTCAATTCAGTATTTTGAAGTTTTAAGTGGCGCCGTTAGGCTGCCGAATTTTTAAGTGGTTCTTCACCCTTCTCGTTTTGAAGTTCTAGTTTCATGTAAATTCTTTCAAGTTCCTTTTTTTATGTTGGGTTATGATATCTATATATATAATACTGATCTTTTATGACCATATTATGAGAGACCCCATTTTATCTCTTCAATTCAGTATTTTGAAGTTTAAGTGGCGTCGTTAGGCTGCTAAATTTTTAAGTGGTTCTTGCACCTTTCTCTCTTTTCAAAGTTCTAATTCCATGTCAAGTCTTGCAAGTTAATTTTTATTATGTGGGGTTATGATCTCTATATCTATCATACTGATATTTTATGTTCATATGATGAGATACCCTATTTGATCTCATCAATTCATATTTGGTTGAAGTTTATGTAACGCTATTAGGCTGCCGAATTTTTATAAGAGAAATCTTATTTTCTGTCTTCCTTTCAAGTTCTTCGTTTCATATGGTATATCATTTAAATTTCATTACCATACTCTTAAATACTTTATATTCTGTCCCTATACTGTTTTATGGGTCATTTATGAATGTTTGACCCATGTCCCCTCTCTTTTCAATGTTTTCTAAAACCCTGAAACGTAGCCATTATGCTGCAGATTTTTTGTCTCAAAATGCCTCTCTCTCTTTTCTCAAAATTATTTTATGTTATTAAGTGAATACTCAAAGCTCTTATTTCTACAGGGGTATTCACATATATATAAAAATGTTCTATTTTAAATTCTGGGATTTACTTACACGAATCCCGCTTTCCCTTTCCGTGGGTTTAAAGTGACATAAAGATCATGTGTTTAAAGTAGTTTTTAAAACCTTATGATTATGAAATGAAACCCATTTATTTTATGATATATGGGTTATTTATGAAATTTTTGATGATGATATATGTGGCTCACATGATAATAAAGGCAAATTGAAGGGTTCTCCCTAATAGCACTCCAATGCATTGGGTAATGATGTAACCACTAGAGATTACAATTTTCACGATACCTTGGTGAATAACCTTTGTAATTTTCAAATGACACCTTGGGGATGGACCTTGGTGATATGTTCATGATTTTCTATGTTAAATGATGTAGCCACATCTTCATGTTATGAAAAATGCCATTTTTATTATGATATGCCACATGATTTCTTTCTCATGCCTTAAAGTTCTTTTCATGACATTGTTGATGTATCTCATGTTCACATGTTAAATGTTTCCCCTTGTTTCCCTTACTGGGCCTTCTGCTCACCCATTCTTTTGATGTATGTCCCCAGGTTATGAGATGTAGTAATGAACCTAGGATGAACATAAGGAGAAGCCTTTCAAGTGTTTAAGAAGAATGTTTTTTTTGTTTCATGTATTAAGTTCCTGGTTTCCAAGACACTAAACCTTAATGATCCTCGGTTTTGTAAAATGTAATGAAAGTTTATGTGATAAAAAGGTGGGATTCTATAATGTCTCTTAGTTTAAGGTCAAAAATATTGGACCTATATTGGGTACACCGAAGGACACGTGTAACATATATGTATAATAATTTGACATGAATGAGGGATAAAGAGGGCTCAGGCCTAAAACACAAAAGGGGGAAGTTGTGTATAATTTAAAGTCATGATCCTTGAACCAATGAATCCTATATTAAGGTAAAAGATCTTGGATTGAGGGAAAATATTTTATGTTCTTAATTCTTGGCCCATGGGGTGGTTCATCTAAAAGGAATGTGTGCTATATTGAAGGAAGGTTACCTAATATGAATGGAGGGTCCTAAGAGGCCAACTGATGTTGCACAAAACATCACTGAGACAAATCGTACATGGTTTAAGGTCATGATGCTCAGACATATTGAAAATAGTTCATGTTCCTAATTCTAGGACCATGGTCGTATCAAACAGATACATGTAGTTTGATAGAGTGACAAATCCTGACATGAGTGGATCCAATAGAGGTTCGACGCCACACAACACATTCCCAAGGAGACTTACATGTAGTTTGGATTCATGAATCTTAGAATTGGCCTCTAAACATAGTTTAAGGTTATATATTTTGGATCAATGATCACCCCAAAGTGTTTGATGTGGCACAAAGGAATAGTAACCCATTTTCTGTCAAGAGTAAAGGGAGGCATGTGTTCCATGCAAAACATAAGTGGAAAGTTGCACATATTTTTAAATTCATGATTCTAGGACCATGGGTTTTTGTTTAAGGCCATAAAGTTTGGGTCATGGATTTAAGAATCTCAAGGGGATATGGGTAGTGTGGAAGAGTGAAAAACCCAATGTGAATAGATCCAAAGAGGCCTAGAACCATATAACACATTCGTGAGAAGACTCGTAGACAATTTAATGTCAGTATGCTTGGACTTAAAATATCAGTTTAAGGTCACAGATCTTAGAACAATGGGTGCTCATGAATCAAAACATTGATTGGGGAAAACCCTCCCAAACCTTAAACATGTGTGATCTATGCTCAGTTTAGGAAACAAGGAGAAATTTGGATTTCTCATTGCTCATAGGGTAGAACACAATGAGGGTTAAAAGTGTCCAGAAGATAAAATGAGGGAAATTACGACTTCTTGAAACTAGATAGGAAAAGGGGGAATAACCAATGGATGTGGAACAATTTTTTACCATGTTGAAAACATAGGTTCAATACCCACATTAGTTATATATTGGGTAAACAAATGGAAGATTGATTTTTGACCGAGTTTGAAAGATGGGATCTAATATTTGATGCCAAAGATCCAACAATAAGTGATCCCAAGATGGTAGATGAGGCAGTGTAGAATGAGACCACCCTATTAGGGAGCCTATTCAGATTAGGAGGATGATAGTTATCTGAATTAAAGAAAGTGAAAATCACCAAATATAAAGTGGGGAATGTCCTAGAAATAATTTGATGGTGTGTTTCGGCCCTAGATATAATATCTCGACATCCCCACTTATCCCATGAGGATGGGAATCGATCCAAACATAGTTCTAATTCATATTGTGGTAGGATACCAATTCTGGTAGATTGGAATCCTTTCTAGTGAGTATATCATATCATCTCACATTTGGATACATCCTAGTTTTAGATGGGGTAAATCACTATCTCATACTTCTCGTATGAGGCATCCCGATTTCAAACCGGGCAAATCTCCATCCCAAACATATCATATGTGACATCATACTATTGTTGAATAGGGTAAGTCTACAATTTAATATCATGAATTTAAGATGTTGGCTAGGGAAGTTTAAATTCATATAACTTAGATAGTCATACAAATAATTTATATTCATAGAACATGGATTTTAGGATCAATTTTTAGTTTTAGGTCACATAACTTTGACCAGGGGAGATGGGTAACCCTAGATGGTTTTCATGACTTTGAAAAGGGATATAATAATGTGAATGGATCCAAATAGTCCCAACACCATGAAAATCCTTAAAAAACCATAATCTGGTCTGACATCATGACATCGAGGAAGAAGAGGCCCCATGGCGAGTAGATGAAGTGGGATGGAACCATAATGAAATATATGGGTGTCACTATGTATATCATAAGTATGGGAGTCATGCCACATGTACTTTTAGAACACGATGTGGTAGAAGACTAATGTCGGAAGGAGGATACCCTCCCAAATGAGGATACTGAATCTTCTCATAGGAGGATATGGTGCATCCCCCATTTATATTGGGTAATACCAAAAGTTAATTTCATGCTCTAAGGATGTGGGTGTTTGTTCATCCCATATTTTCCATACAAAGCATACTGATTTGATATAGGGTAAAAATATCTCTCAAGAATATTCATCTCAAAGTTATATGGGGTAAGACTATAGTTTAACATCATGTGTTGAGGATGTGGGTGGGACTTGCACATTAAGTTGTCCATTCATTTCATCCTCATATTGGGCTATGAGGGCACCTCAACCCACTAATGGATCAAGGTAAATGAATGGGGCTTATAATTAGAAAGGATACCTATGAGATATTTGGGGGTGATATTACCACAATAGGGTTTTTTGTAGTGAATCTGTGGCTGGGCCTAGAGATGGAAAATCTAGGCATCACTACATATCATGTGAGGATGGTAATCATGCCCCACATAGGTCAAAAACATAGTTGTGGAATGGGTCCTTTAGAACACTTGGTATGAAGTGAACCATGTGAAATATGGTTGAATTCACAAAATTTAGTTTCATAAAGCTTAGATAAGGGCTCTCAGTTTGATGTTATAGAGCATAGACCTATGGAAATCAGTTTATGGTCATAATGATTGAGTCCTGGGAAGGAGGGATCGGAGGATGTTCATGCAATGAAAGAGTTAAAAACTTCAATGAATGGAGCCCAGGAGGCTATGCCCCACAAGAAGTGATCCTGAAGTTGGTTTCACATAGTTTAACGTCATACAACCGGGACCATGGGATGAAATTTAGAGTCATGTTGATCGAACTATGTGAAATATGTGTAAAGTTGTGATGTGGAGACTATGGAAGTGTTTGTTTCAAGGGTAATTTTGTATTATGAAAGGGGTACAAACCAATGATAAGGGATCCAAAGAAGTATCGTGTACCACACAATTATCGGGAAAAAATGGAACACAATTTAAAGTTGTAATTCTTAGACAATGTGAAATGGTGGCAAACAGTTTAACATCATGATGCTTGGATCGGGGCAATGTTAGTCTCATTGGTATCTATGTGGCATGGATAGAGGTAATACTCAACATGAAAGGATCCAAAAAGTATTGTTTACCATATTTATACCTTGAGACAAACTGTACGCTAAGGTCATGATGGCTTGGAATACAAGTGGAACCAAAAGCCAAAGGGTTGGTAAATCTACATTCGGGCCCAAAAACTGAAATTCAGGCATCTATATGTATATCATGAGGATGATAATCAATACATATATAGTTCTAGATCACAATGTGGAAGAAGACCAACAATGGTGAGAAAATCCTCTCTACTGTGGTAATCACCACATTTGTCATGGGGAATCCCATGCTTAGGAAATGGGGTAAGGTTTTTTGAACATCCCATAATTATCATATGAGGCATCCCAAATTTAAATGGGGTAAACATAATCTCTTATTTGAGAAGCATCCTAGTTTCAGATGGGTTAAACATCATCTCTTATTTAATATTTAAGAGTAATCTCAATTTCAAATAGGATAAACATCATCTATTATTCAATATTTAAGAGGAATTTCTGTTTTAGATGCGGTAAACATCATCTCTTATTTAATATTTAAGATGAATCTTGGTTTTATATGGGATAAAAATAATCTCTTATTTAAGATTTATGAGGCATATCTGTTTCAGATTGGGTTAAAATTATCTTTTATTTATTATTTAAGAGGCATCCTGGTTTTAGATAGGGTAAACATCATCTCTTATTTAACATTTAAGAGGTATCATAGATATAGATGGGGTTAACATCATCTAATGTTTAATTTTTAAGTGGCTTCTAAGTTTCAGATGGGTCATAATCATATCTTATTTATGATTTAAGAGGTTTCTTTGTTTGATATGAGGTAAAAATAATCTATTATTTAAGATTTAAGAGGCTTATCAGTTTCATATAGTGTATGACCACAATTTAAACTCATGTTTTGAGGATGTTAGGAATTGTAGTTTAAATTCATATAACTTGGACTATAGGGGATGAAAATGGTTGCAAGACATAATTCTTGGACCTATTGCAAGTGGTTTAATGTAGTGTTGCATAGACCATGGGGAAGATATTAGTCTATGGACTTAATACTCCACTTGAGAATAGTTTAAGGTCATATTTCATGGAGTATAGACTCTTATTTTTACATTATAGAGTTTGGAACATGGGCTCTTAGTTTAAGGTCATAGAGTTTGTACTGTGGGCTCTTAATTAAAGTTCATAGAGCTTGTAACATGACTCTTATGAGTATCTACAATGAATATTTTTAATGCGGCGGAGTGACAAACCTAACATGAATTGATGGCCAATGAGTTACAATTCCAAACAACACATTCTCATAGAAGATTTTACATAGTTTAAATTCATGATGATTGGACTTAGGCTCCTTCTTTAAGGTTATAGAGTTTGAAACTAGGCTCTCCTCATGTGATGTATTTCTTGAGAAACTTGACATTGATGGGAGGTGTGATATGCTCTCTGTATATGGTTATCAAAGAGTATTCTCCATTGGAATAGACCTTAGGAATGATGTTAGGTCATTTCCACATGGGTTCCACTTCTAGTGGATTTTTTCTAGGTATCATTGGTATTCTGAGAGCCAGTACCATGTCACCCTAGAGAAAGGAGCAGAGGCAAACCCTTATGTTGAACGTTATCACTATCCTATTCTAGTGCCTTTCTAGATTATGAAAGGAATGAATTGTGATCTCTTAAAGGGATTCCACCACAGCTAGATGGAATTTTCCATTTTTTCAAGAATCTATTGGTCATAGATTACTTTTCAATGTGACAGTAACTAAACCCCTATGGGTTGAACTACCTCTTTTCATTCACTTTTCTCACAGCACAAATACATCATCTGACCACTTTAATTTTTTATTCCCATATTTTTCTCTAAGAGAATCTTACTATTGATCAAATTGATGTGAATCGTGGTATTAGATCATACACTTCTTAAATCTAGTAAAAAAACTAGATCCATATTTCATCCAATTACAAAAAATTAATTCCATTTTTCATTAAATTACGCATACAAAGGTAGTGTTGAGTTCCCACTAAAAATTAAAAAAATGGAATTTTCATTCCCATTTCCTAAGTAGTAAATATATTTTGACGTCACTTAATGTGATGCACAATTTTTTTTAAAAAAAACAATTAAAATGAACTCACAGTTTCATTATATAACAATTCTACCCCAAAACAATAACTTATCAATAATGATTTAAGACCAAAAAGATACCTAAGGGTGTGTAATCATTATTAGTTTTGAATGTTGTGTCAAAAAAATCTCTAAATAACTCATAATCTGTCTTCATTTTTGGATCATCCCAGAAAATATTTCTAATTTTACCAATCAAGTCAAACTACATAATTTAGAAAAATGATGGATTGTTCTTATCTTGTCTTTCTAGGTACTGTAACAGGTAACACATGAATCACTATGAACCAATTACCTTTCATGTTTATACCTTAAATAATAAAATTGGTCCATGCATGTGTACCCAATAATATCTTAACCCCCTGAAATAGATATCACCGGGGAGAAGGAATCATTTGGGTTAATACATGTTGAATCATTCTCATATAACTTAGTTGTTTGTGCTTATCTTATTTTTCTTTGGGAACTCATCATTTGAATTGATTTAGGATTTTCCAAGGTATGATTAATCCATTAAATAAATACATTACATGCATATTTCCTATAAGAGAATAAACTAACCCCATTCGAGGAAGGAAACCTATATGTGTCTTATCTAGAAAAAATTTCACCCTGATATCACAATTTTCAATCTTCCTATGACATTATTTTCTAAATTAATAAAGGCATGATATGGTGAATTATTTATCCTCTCTCCCTTTATTCAATTATTTACATCAGGCATTGAACCAATTTACTCCCTGATTCAAAACATTGAAACATTATTCATCCTCATGTGATTTGAACATCAACCCCTACAACCAGTTTGATAGATGATAATGTAACATCAACATCATTAGAATTAGAAAAAGTTAAAACATATAAACTTTAGTTAAATTAAAGTACATAAATGTACATATAAAATATATTTAATAAATTTCAAGAAATACTTCTTAAATATCATTTATAAATCATTCTGTGGAAATTTTAGAGGAAGTTCGGGTGAAAGTTCCATTGTAACTTCCAGTCAAAGTTTGGAGAAAAACCTATTCAATATTCAATTTAAGTTCCAATGGAAGTTCCATTGGGCGTTCTAGTGGGAGTTCCATAATACAATAAATGTACATATTTATAAAACTAAATAATATATTAATAAAAATAAAAATAAAAATAATATATTTATAATAAATGTGATTATATAAAATATGTATTACAACTGTTAAATAATTTTTTTAAAAATAATATAATTTACCATTTTAAAATGTATATATTATATAAATAAAAATAAAAATATAATTTTTATTTTTAGAAAAATAAACATTTACAAATATATAAAATAGAAATATATTTATGAAATTATAACTAAAACTAAACTTATAATAAATAAATTTATAAGATATTTTTAATTTATTTTTCATAAAATATTTATAAATAAAAATTATATAGCCATTAAGTATTCTAGTAGAGGTTTCAGTGGTAGTTCCAATAGAATTTCTAGTGGATGTTCTGGTGGAAGTTCCAGTGGATATTATAGTGGATGTTTTACAATACAACAAAAGTATATATTTATAAAAACTAAAGAATATATTAAGAAAAATTAAATTTTAATAAATATATTTATAATAAATGAAATTATGTAAAACATGAATTAAAATTTTTACATATTTTTTATGAGAATAATAAAATTTACCATTTTAAAATGTATAAACTCTATGAATAAAAATATTTATAAAATTTATAAAATTTTGAAAATAAATTTTTTTAAATATATAAAATAGAAATATATTTGTCAAATTATAACTAAAACAAAATTTATAATAAAGTAACTTATAAGATATATTTAATATATTGTTTTTACTAAATATTTGAAAATAACAATCACAAATCTATTAAATGTTCCAATGAAAGTTCCATTGGATGTTCCAATTGAATTTTTGATGGAAGATATAGTGGAAGTTCCAATAGAAGTTCTAGCGGATGATCCAATAGAAGTTTCACAATAAAAAAAGTATATTTTTATAAAAAATAAAATATATTAATAAAAATAAAATTTTAATAAATATATCTATAATGAATGCAATTATATTAAATATGTATTACATTTTTTATAAAAAATATAATTTACCATATAAAAATGTATATACTATATGAATAAAAATGTAAACAAAATTTGTATATTTATAAAACTAAATATTAAAAAACAGATAAAATAAGAATTTATTTATGAAATTATAACTAACACTAAATTTATAATAAATGAACTTATAATATATATTTAATATATATTTTATAAAATCTATATAAATATAAATTTTAAATTCATTAAGTTTTCCAACAGAAGTTCTTGTGGGAGTTTAAGTCTATGTTCTATTCTGAGATCAAATCCAATTAAAATCCACAACAAATTTCACTAGAACATTCACTAAAAAAATTGAATACAATAAAAAGTTTACATTTATAAATCTAAAAAATATATTAATAAAAATTAAATTTTAGTAAATATATTTACAATAAATTCAATTATATAAATATAAATATATAATAAATTCACCTATCAAATATAATTTAAATATTTTTATATAATCTTTATAAATATAATTACACTTCTAATGAATGATTTTGTTATAGTTTCAGTGAAAATTTCAATAAGTGTTTGAGTGAAAGTTTTAGTTTCATGGAAAATTTCAGTGTAAGATTCACTGAATGTTTTAGAGTAAACATCTGCACGAGTTTCATTTATTTATTTGAAACTAATTTTCAAAGAAATATTCAAAATCATTTTCATTTATCTATTTCCATAAAAAATCCACTAAAAATTATCAATTTAGTAAAATCCAGAATATGCTATTTGGTATAAAATATTTCAATTTTAACCATTTATCTAACATGTCTAAACTAAAAATAATAATCTAGAATACCTTAATTTGTTTCCATTATAACCATAAGAAAAAAATAAATATCCAAAATGAAACAAACTACGGGATATTTCCCCCCACAACAGCAAAACTTTGGAAAAATGACATGTTTAATTGAAACTAGCCTATGATGAAACCTTGAGAAAATTACCAACACAATGGCGGTAAAAATACCTTAATATTTTTCATGCAATTCTTGACCACATGTTGATTAACTCATTTTTAAACCCTTCAAAACCCAGTGAAAATTCTCAATGAAACCTAGTGAAAATGAATTACATAATCATAGTGATATTTCCCAACAAACAAATTCAATATTCAATTCAAAACTAACATCCAATTCACACATTTCATTTCCCATGAGATGAATATTACCTCCTAGAAACCACTATATACAAATCATACCACATGTAAAAATTTTGACATGTCCCCATCCCACCATATCACTAGAATATCTAGTAAAATATGGAATTGGTGATGATAAAAAGTGGTAGTACTATGCCCCTAAGAATTTTTTTAAACAGGACTTGGGAGGGAGCAACCGATGACCATGAAAAGTGAACACTCCAGTTAACTAGAACCTTGTTGTGATAGTGGTTTGTGTGGTATAATCTTTGGGAAAAGTAGTCGTACCCTTTCCAATTTAGGCACTAGTAGTGGAACCTTGAAGGGAAGAAAATAGAGATCATGATCATGGGTTTCTTTACAATAAACCACTAGCTTTCCAAGGCTCAAATTTTTCTTCAGAGGTAGAATATTGTTTGAAAAATATTGATCTAAATTTTGAGTTCTTGGAACCACTAGATTCAATAAATTTCAAATGAGCAACCTTCAAGCTTGAAGGGCCTAGCATAAAGTGGTAGGATTTTATGGTTATGGTAAAGAAACAATAAATATTAGAGTGGAAATATTGTGGTATTATTTTAATGGAGAATTTATATTCATAATCTATTGGTTTGGAAAATTTTATGGAGTTTCTTAGCCTCCAACAAGGTGATATAACTGTGACTCAATGTGAAAACTGCTTTGTTGAACTTATTTAGTTTTTATTAAGGATGTATTGAATGAGAAGATGAAGGCTCAAAGATTCTAGATGGGCCTCCAATTTGATATTCTATATCATGTTTTTATTTGAAATCTCACCTCCTATATGGATGTTCTATATAGATATTTTATGGTTAAGCTTGATCTTGTTGGTAATTCAAGGTTGGTGAAAGTTCCATATACTCCTAGTGGCGATTCTGTTTGTTCCTTTAAAGTAAAGAGGAAGTGGGATGAGTTTTTTGGTGCATCTAGATTTTAGAAATAATCTAATACTTCTAAAGAATCTATAAAAGGCCCATTGACTTCTTTCAATGTTTAAAGATCATACATTCAAAATAGGTTTGTTCCAAGCCACCAAATATTGTTGGATCATGTAGTCACTCAGTCCACTTGTAAAAGTTCTTACATGTATTTTCTACCCCACAGAGTGTAATGAGCTCATCAACATCAAAAAGAATTTTGGTATAGTCAAATTCTTGAAGATATAAGGGTTTCTATCCATAGGTATCCAGAAAAAATCTTCGTCATGTAGTGGATGATTCTCTAGTGGAAGTTGATATGGGTCCAGCGATAGAAATTGTTTCCATCACTATAGCCTCATCTTTAGTGGTTCTTCTATCTGATAATTGTATATCTCATTGATTCATTCAAACCCTAATTTTGAATCTATTGAAACTTCTTACCGATCTTATGTCTTATGTGATGGATATTTCTATGCCCCTCTGAATGATGAGAGGGCATGGTCTATGATGCACCTCTTATGCCTTCACTTTATTAGAGATTGAACTCATCTAGGATTTTCCGATTCTCAATATAAAACCTTTGGATATATTTCTTGGGATGGGTTGGTTGATTTAAAATAAATCATGTATTGAATTATATCTTTGGTGGGTCTCCTTTACTTCCCCCGATGGGGAGTACCGTGTTTTTTAGGTAGAATTGGACCCAAGGTCATGTAGAACCAGACCACCCCATATAGAGTTAGTCTAGATGATATCGATGTTTTATTTTGTCCTAGAGATAGATTATTTGAGTGGTGAACCTCCACTAGTGATCATTGAGTATTTTTTACATGTTTTCATCTAACCTTTCTAGATTATCACCAGTAAGGGAGGTGTAGTTTTCTATTTAATTGGTACTAGGTACCAGACCTATCTCTATTCCCTCTTATAATATGGATCTATCTAAATTAATGTATTTAATAATTCAGTTTGAAGACTTATTGAATAAAGGATTTATTTTCCTATGTATATCATCTTAGGCAGTGCCTACGCTTTTTGTAAAGTAAGTTGAATAAACCCTTTTCCTTTGCATGGGTTTCCAAAAAGTCAATCGATTGAGGATAAAGAATAAGAATTTGTTGGCTCATATTAATGATTTTTTTGATTAGTTTAAAGAGGAAATTTGGTTTTTTAATTTTTATTATTTTATCCTAGATCAAATATCAATATATTAATTATACTTTAGAATAATTTTTTACCCTTGTCACTTCATTTATACTTCACTTAATTTCCCATACTCACTCAGATTTGATCTTATTTTTCATAGTTTGAAAATTAGACTTCTTATACAATAGATTGAATCACATTTTTTTGTGATAATTTAAACATTGAATATCAAACTTTTCATCATCAAAATTAACTATTATTTTATTATAGATTGATTATTCTCAAATATTCCATCATAAAAATATAGATTAAATAGAGCAGTGTTATTTTAAACGTTATCTATCTTTATTTTCCTCAATCCAAGTTCGGATCAGGGATCAACATGGATTAATGGTAATTTAATTGATATAAATTAGTCCAAGAAACATCCTGGTTTTTGTTACCTTAGTTATTTTATAAGGATAAAATGATACTTACATAATGGACATCCTTACATCTCTATATGATCACTATGGAACTCATCCATTTTGCCTTACCCTTACAAGATCTGATCATCCTTATAGATCTGGATGATCCTTATAGACTCATCCTTATAGAATCATCATTATGGGTTCATTAAATATAATTAAAGAGATATTAAATAATAATTTTGTAAAAATTAATGGTCCTTTAGAGATCAAGAGTCATTCTTATAGGACCATCCTTACGGGATCATCCTTATGGAACATATGAATCACCCTTATAGTGTGTAGAATAATCTTTGAAGGATTTATTCTTACTATTAAATAATACTTATGTGAGACTTCATGCTTACATGCTTTCATTATTATAGGGTAATATTGAATAAATCTGTCATCCTTGCATCTGGTTTATCCTTACAACAGTCATCTTTAATGGAATTTAAAATATTTCCATTTTTCAAATTTTCTTTAAATGGATTCATAGCCACTTCAGATCAACTCATAGATTTCTAAAATCAATACAATAATATCAAATTAATTTTTGGGAATTTAATAAACACTCTTGATATTTATCTCTATTTTCACGAACACTTATAGTATATTAATACTCAATGTAGAGTATTTTAATGAGATTCACTACACTTGTAATTCCATCCTTTACTTCAGCCTTTATCCAAGATTATTAAACACTAATTTTAAAATAATTCATGATCTGTTCTACTAGGTTGGTTTATATATATATATCATAGTTTTTAATCTCTCCAGTCAATTAGATTTTAACTCTATTAGGTATAGTTATTAATGTTTTACATATTATCCAGCTATCCACTCTTCTAGGTTGTAGTGGACAACACTAGTTATTGATATTTTTCTTTTTAATAACTATCATACATATCAATCATTTGATGTAAATGGGATACTCATGTAGAAACCATATCTTCTAACTTCTCTTTACAACATGATAGCCTACTTTACTTTTGATTTTCAATGGAATAAAATCAATCTTACATTGGAATTCCTTCACAACTCTAGTCCCAGTCAATTGAAAAAAATACGAAATCATCTCTATAATTCATTTGGGTACTGCACATTTATATCTCTATACCTATTTACACTAGTAATAAAATATGAAATAATTTATTTTTATAAGATACCTTTTTCCAAGACAATGATTGATCATGAGACTCTTATATAATCAACTCAAGCATTCTTGATTCTTTAAGTATACACTCACCAGTACTATGAAGACATCACATTTACTTCTTATTTATGGTTGAGCATGCAACATGCCCCTCACATTAATATTAAAATACATACATGAACTATCTAGGTTTGGAGGTACACATCTACAATCAATCTCAATTTAGGACCTAGATGTCATACTCATTAGACAATAGGACAAATCTCATCTTGTTTAAGATCCAACTGATGATAAGATCAACAAAATACCCAACCACCATCCAATTATCTAATCCTTAAAGATTTTATAAGAAATGTATCAAATTATGAATGTTATCATTCAAGGTATCTCACTAAATAAAGGTTTTTTCACTCCAAATATGATCTATTTTCCCCTAATATACCAAAGATATAGTGTATAACAGTCCATGTGGTATAATTTGGGGGGAATTAAGTGAAAACCCCCATTTTGTGCCTCGTGATCATATTTTGTATCCTAATACAAAAACCATACTCATGATAACTTTAAAAATTGATCATAACCTACAATTATCCAGGATTAACATCAGTTAGGGATAACTCAAACTCATACTTTGAGAGGTGAATTATCATTTAAATTTAAAACACATATATCAATACGTACATATATGTAATCAATGTGAAATAATGATAAATTAGAGATCGGATTTTATATAACATGATTAATTTTATATTATTAAAATGTTTTAAGAACATTAACAAAACTATACATAAGAACCATTATTACATATCATAAATGATAGTCTACTAGATTAGCCTTATGTTTACTATAATTTTTGGGATTTTGTTTATCCTAATTACATATCTATATATTTACTACCACATATCTTTGGGACCATCTGATAACCCCCCCAAATTAAACTAGTTAGTGAATAAATTCTATGACTTAAGATAGTTTAATAAATGGGGAGACTTAGGAATCATATTCATAATGTTCAAATCTTTGACATATATAAGCTCCTTAACCACACACAATCAATTGTTATAATATTAATAACTTGTGTTATCTGATGATAACACTTTATAATTAAATATTCATCATTATTTTAAACCATTAAATCAAACTTTTACAAGAAATAGTTTTTGTAACTAAGGTAACTATTTATATAATTACTTTACCGACACATCCTAAACTAATTTAGGAGATGAAGTGGAATTTATATTGAATTTTGAATACATAATAATTTTTTTGTTAACTTTAAACTTCTTAAGTCCAAATATACTCCCAATAGTCTCTTAAACACTGTATATAGTTTGGAATATAATGATAAGATACCCAAACTCCTTTGTGTTATTGAAATAAATATTATTTCATTTTATTATGAATATTTAATAAATAAACTATCATATATATTTCATATATGGTATTCTATGTTTTTGATGTATTTTCTTGAAAATAATATTATTGATTAAAATATTATAGTAATAGTGGTGGAATTTAATTCCTCATATTATAAAAAACATTTGGATAAACACATTTATCCTAGATAAAACATTTTTATCCTTATATTATTCTCAAAACATGTTATAGAATCTGATGAATCATAATCTATGTGTATTGAACCCTACATCTCATATTTTTTATAACAACTCTTTGTTAATAAAAATATTATTTTATATTATATGTGAAATGAGATGAAGATACACCTCATTTACATGGATCCATCTGAGCTTGATATATTTATTTACCTTCAAATATTTGATATAGAAACCATTTGCTTCATCACATGAATTCAAAATTCTAGATTTATTAATTCCTCCCTTGATTTTAAACTCCTGTATATCTGAAACATTTATAAAGTATACCTTTGGTATCATATACCCTTTAAAATCAAATAATTAATTTCTATAGCACTAACACCTAACATGAACATTTCATAGAGTTTCTAATCCCCTTTAAGTATATTGTAAAGTTATATCATACATAATCATTACTCCTTCAAGTATTTTTAGATTCTTACATTAATATTTTCCTTTTCAAGAATTTATCTCAAAGTCATGTTTGATGATGATGATGTTATTCATCTATAACAAAATCTTTTATCAAATGAGTATCATGTTTTACAAACATTTAATAAGGAATTTTATTAAATGTGATCACACCAAAATGATGAACCCTTATAAAACCATATTATCCATTAATGGGAAAAGATATATATTTTACTAAAAAATGTGTTTGATTTGGAATTAATCTCACTACATAGCTATTTAGGTAGGGAATCATCCCAATCATATCATATATGAGTCTAGGATAGTTAATCAAAAAACAATTTTCCCAAACCATCATATGGATAAAGACAAATCTATTTATCTATTATAATAACTATTAGGGTTTCATAGATAATTATATGCCAAAAATCATAGTGGGATATGGTTACCAAATTATTAGTTTTATTCATTTCAATATGTGTTATAAAAACCTACCCGGTTGAATGATGAGGTAGAAACATGTGTTTTATTTAGAAGGAATCTAAAACTTGTAATAATTTAAAGGGGATTTAATATATCACTATATTATCTATTGTATTATATTTATGTATGTATTCTTATAATTATTTAGTTTGAAATAATATTCCATCCACCAAATCAATATTTTCAAAACATATTGATGTGTAACTCATTAAAAAATTCATTACTTGTGTTGCTAATAAAAATTAGAATCCAATTATATTCATGAAAATACAAATGAATCCCATTAATAAGGTATATAATAACCTTTAATGTTATGTATAAATCATATTCTACTTCATAATTCGAGTTTATAATTTAGTACAAGAAAAAGTCAAGGTTGAATAAAACTAAATCAATTATCACATCTAGAATGTAACTCTTTAAATTCATATGGAATAATCTTAGATGAAGTTTAATTCTTTAAATTAAATCATAAAAAACAATTATTAATATAAAAATCATATTTATGGATAAAATAGGGAAAAAATTTAAAATAAAATAACTATTCACATATATAAACATGTGATTAAAATTTATAAACAATTCATAAAAAAATAATTATAAACACTTTAAAATTTAAGTAATTAATTATGAACAATCAATAATTTAAATATATATAAAAAATGTATATTTATTACCAAAATAAACTCTTTAATTTTACTCATTATATGAAATTTATTTTAAATATATGATTTTACACAAAATATAAACATCTTTTATTTTAGTCTATTATGTATAGAATTTACGTTGTATAAATATCACATTTTTTATATTATATAAATAGTGACCAAATAGATCATCAAAAATTCTTTTAATATGGTTTAAATAATTTCACAAATAAATCCTATAATTTAAATAATTAAAAATAATTAATTTTAAATAAATCATAATTAAATATAAATTTATTTATAAGTTGGACTTATTTTTTATTTAAAAACTTTTTATTAGTTACCCTTATAATTTATATGTAAACATTTTATTTCGAAGTCTTAATTCATTTCATAAAAATTTGTAAAATTTATTATAATATTAATAATTAATATTATCGGATATTTCATAAATATTTCAAAAACATTTAAATAATTAATTATAAATATTTTATAATTAACTAATTTATTAATATTTTTATAAATAAATAAATATCCAAAAATAACTTTTATCATAATTTATAAATTATTTATAAATTATTTAAATCAATTCATATGTGAAATTCTAGAATAATTATATATATATATATTCTCATATTTGTTTTAATGATATTCCCATCACATTAATTATGACAAATAACAGGTTTGGATTAGGATTGGACAAGTGTAGGATTAAGTAAGGTTAACCCCACATAGCTAGTCTATGGTATGTCTTGCATAGAATGAAGTCAATTCACCTTATGTGATTACATCAGTGCTTATCTAGGAATAACTGATTGAAACGAGGTCTCACATAATATTAAAATAATATATCAGAGTCTACAAAGGATTAACCAACCACCCACTCTCATTCAACATGGATTTGTGACTATATAGGATTAATCCAAATTATCCTATTATATGCAAATGCATCACCCTAAGGTCCTAGATTTCATCAATTATGATATAAAATATATCATAATGATGACATTCTTTATTGTTTCACATCAATATTTTTATATTTGTTAAACAATTTTTTGAGAATCAAAGGACATGAGAAGGCTTCTATACCACTATAATGAATATGATTTTATTGGATTAGTTCTTTTAATAATTTTTTGTATATTGATTTTTCATTAAATATTTCATGACATTTGGGTAACACAAGACCCAAAACTTAATGTAAATACTTCAACTCTAGTAACTTAAAGCTGATGCGTACTTGATTACATTGGTATTATATAAAGTTAATCACATCCCAAAGGACCCAACAGTTTTGTAGTCTTGGTAAACTAGATATGTTATTGAATATCACATTATAATTGAAACGATAAATTTCAACATAGTATTCACATTGATTTCATCATTATTTCCTCTAGTAAAACCCTGCATGTCAATCATAATACACATCTTGGAATCTTGGGAAAAAAATTAAGAAAGGGTGAGCTCAAATGCTTAGTAAGGGTATACATATTTCATAGTTTATCATGAATAAATAAATAATAGTAAATATGGTAATTTAAATAACTAATGAACATCTCGTTTAACTAATAACTTGAACATGAAGAATAATATGGTAGGAATAAATAATGATCAAATAATGACATATAAATAATAACTTGAGCTTAAATATTATCCATGGATATTATAACTAATTGAATGATAACATAGACATCAATAACTAATCTCATAATCAGGTAATACATAATTTAATACATCATAACCATACTTTCAAGGCTTTATTCCAAGATATCATACATAAATGAGTAACGGATCAGCCAAATATCCAATCTACTTTGTATCATGAGACCTGACGATACATCCAGGGGCTATAATAGGTACTTACCATCACCTAATAAGTCCAGTGAATTTCTAATATTAATTGAGTGAATCATAATAAACCTAATCCTTCATACTGAAAAATTTTCATAAAAAATAATAATAATTACCCTCAGTCAATAAGCATAATCATAAACAATCCATAGAAATCAAGTTAATCGTATCAAAATAGTACATCCCCTATCAAACTGATCATAAAACATCCATAAAAATAATAAGTATGGTATCATTACAACATATTATCAATGTAACATAAGTTTAATAATAGTTTTTTCCATTTAATAGTAAAAATACCATAAAATTTTAATTTAAAAAGTTCTTGAGGAAATAACCTTTTCACATTGAAAATCACATTTTTTAAATTAAAAGTTCAAAAAAAATTGAAAATACTTTTATTTAAAAAAACACTTAAAACTTATAAATAAATCTTTAAAACATTTATTGGTCATGTCTGTAGAAATTTTTGTTCATGTTTTTCATGTTAAAACAAATACTCCTTTCACATTTTTGTTAAAATTCAAAGAGCCCTTATTTGGAAAATGAAATGAATATTCCTTTAAAAATATTTTTTTAAAAGTAAAACTTTGGTTAAAATTTCTCAACTAAATAATTTGTATTATTTTAAAAATACTTTGAAATTTTTTTAGAGAACATGGTTTTGGATGAAAAGGGATTTTTGACCAAAGAGATCAATAAAGTTAGATTTTCTAAAAAACATGTTCTCAACCATTTTAAGTACCAGAGAGCATAAAATGGTAATATTACTTGAAAATTAAATCAATAACTATATCATAATAAAAAATATATTTTTTAATATAATAATATCAAATAATTCCCCTAACAGATACTTAGATATTAATAATGCTTAATAATGATGAGATTGTGAAATAAACCCTTACAACTTTGGTAACTTTTCAATCATAATACTCATGAAAGAAATAACTTCAAATGAAGCATTACATAACATGAAGATAAATATATTAACGATATAACATATCAAAAGTGTTATTATATACCCTACAAAAAGGAATAAGTGGTGAATATGGCATGTGTTGTGAAAGTAAATGTGAGATGAGAAGTCCTTACCTTGGGTTTGAAATCCATCATATGTGTCTGAACCTCTTGTATATTGGTTTTAAAAGTGTTATTAACTTATAAAAAACCATATCAATATTTATAATATCATATATTATTCTTTTATAACATTTTATCACCCATTCATTAATAATATATCTATATTACTATTGTTTCAGGTGTTAATTGTCTTATTTTCTCATTCAGGTTTTAACTTGGATGTTTTAGTTCTTAAGAACATTATATAGTTACATAATTTTGATAATGATATTAATGTTATAAATATAATTTTTTCATTATATACACTTTTATAATCATTATTTAAATTTTAACATTGATAGTGGATCAAATCGCTTTGTGGAGACGGTAGGTTGTATGTACACATGATCGATGTTATCAATTCCTTAACGGGTGAAAGGGTAAGGAACTGTGTGATATATTAATTTTATAGAATAATTATAATTTATTATATATCAAATATATTCATTAAATTTATCATTATTACCTTCTATTTAATGTGTATGTGAAAAACGAATCATATCGCTTGGCGAGGTGATAGTCCCCCGTAAACACGAGTGACATTACCATATTTTAAAAAGAATGTAAAGTAATAAGTTATATGTGATATTAAAGTTAAAAAATTATAATTTTATCATATATATTATATAAATACATTACATTTATAATTATATCAAATAGTGAGAGGTTTTTATCGAAAAATAGTTACATCAGTTCGTGAGACGGTAGTCCACCGTTCACACGATTAGTGTTTTCATTTACTATTTTAAAGAAGAAAAGATGGATAATGGTTATATAACTAACATAATAAATCTAATTATAATCCAGATAGTATTTTTATTATATTTTAAGTGTAAATACATAATTTACGGTTATATAAGAATAATGAATTGGAAAGGGATTTGTTAATATAATTACCTTCTTAAAGAGAAATATTCATTGGATTTCCTCTTATGGACCCAAGGGGTGTTATTTTGGGACTATAAAAACCTTTATAATGTGTTTGAGGATGTTGGGGAGAAATTTTGGTAGGTTTTGGTAAGGGAAATTTTATTCAGAGGTGTTAATAAGTGAGGGGAGGAAGTGAGATTTTATAATTGAGTAGGAGTGGAATTTTTCTAAATACCCAAAACATCAAAAACAGGAAGTCACTATCACACCTTGTTGATCCAAAATTGATAGTTAAAAGTTTTATATGGATTATGTGTTTGATATAAACCTCAAAACCAAAAAAATAACATTTTTTAAACACATTGTTCCTTAAATTCTATGTTTCATTAATTTTACCATTTTAGACTGAAAAATCCAATGGTAATTTATCACATTTTAGTCTTTTTTCCAAGGTAATCTATCATTTAATACTAAATAAATAAGAATAATTAGATAATTTTTATCCATTGGTTCTAAATATTAAATCCAATTTATATAATAAAAATCCTATGTGTGTGGAAAATTAATTTTCACTTAAGGGCATGTAACGCACAAAACTCTATTTTTACCCTTTACCATGGTAACAATGTTTTTACTATTTAGGGATCGATATAGTCACTATAAAAGAACAATTGGTCCACGAAGGGATAATAGTTGATATTTTTTAAACATTTACAAATAACATGGGATAATATAGTATTTTTAGTAATTTTAAATCATTTACTAAAATATTATTTATTATAAAATAACATAAATATCAATTTGACACTATTTATTTAATTTGACATTAAAAATATCAAGGAAAGGATATAATTAGAATATATTCCTTTAAAACCTGTATTAATTGATATATTTATCTAAAAAAATCATGGAACTTAATATTTAATTCAATTTATATTAATTTTAATATTGAATCTTTTATTTTATTTTTCTATTAATTAAATATTATTACATTGGTGTTTCCTATGTATTTAAATTAATTACATAATTTCTAAAATTAAAAATAAATTACCATAATGAAATTAATTTCATTATTCTCAATATTAAATTTAATATTCATTCATATCTTTCTTTTTCTCTATGTGAACACATAATTGAAATTTAAAATCAAGAGTGTGACATTTTGTCTTTTTCTTTACTTAGGTTTTTATATTTTTCAATTTCATGGAAAAGTGCCCCACAAGCACCTAAAAATAGATAATATATTTAAAATGGATAATATAATTCCATAAAATATAATTTATATAAGTATTTGACTCATTTTAACCAATATCATTTAGTTTGGACCTCTGGTAAACCTATTTTAACCTCATATAAGGTAAATAATTTTTATTGTTTTTAATATTAATTATAAAAAATAATAATTTTACCCTATTATATAATATTAATTATTCTGATTATATATATAGAATCCATTTTCAAAATCCCATTCACAGGAGTAAAAATTTAAATTTAAAATTAACCCCATAGACGCAACGAAAAAATAGTTTTCCAAAGAGAGAAATCTCAAAAGTATAGACATGTTTATTATCAAAATTCAATATTAAATTTATCTCACTGGCCAACATTTTTATTATTATAATATAACTGAACTAATTTTAATTTTAAAACAATTTTATATAAAAATTTATCTTTAAAATACTTTAAATGAAAAGTCAGTTTCCAATAAAAATCAGTTTTTTTATTATTCATCAAAAATAATCTTTTTCAGAAAATTATAAAAAATTCACTCTTTTTTAATTCTTCCTTGTCTATTTCAAAAAATAATTTTATTTTTTAATATATATTTTATAATATAAGTAAAATTAAATTTTAAATAATGTGTGTGAAGTGGGACTAAACCGCTTATTAGAAAAAAAAAATTCAGAAAAAATTTCTTTCTCTTTCATGTGGTTCTTATTTTATTTATAATCAATAGATAAACATTGAATTTATTTTATACATGTGTAAACCATATAATTATAGTAATTTAGTTTTTCTTATTCCATCCCACCAACTTAACGGCTATGTTATAATTATTTACATAATAATATTTTAAGATAGTATCACATTTCATTTAAAACCATTTTTTGTGCATTGAAAGTTATAGATGATATTGAATTATTGTAACATCCTAGTACCAGGTCCCACCCAAACGTGCCCCAGACCCAGTTGGTCACAAAACCTCAAGTGCATTTCCCCAAATTCCAGAGCCTACTTACTAGCAGTGAGGGCCAAGGTAAGTCATTAGGGAAACTATGCCCTCATTGGAAGAGTATACAGAGTTGAATAACAGATAATAAACAAAATAAGAAGTAGTAATACCATATAACAAAGTAAATAACAGAATACTAATAGTAATAAAACAATAGATCATATATAAATTATTCATGTAACATATGTCTAGAAAAGTAGACAAACAAGTCACAATGCTAAAAATACAATACTATAACCAAAGTACAGAAAAGCAGTAAACTCTAATATCATCACAAGCATCAGCTTGGTCCCATGCACTCTAGCTCCAAAAACAATCAAGTACATGATGAAGAAGGGAATTTTCCCTTATCTATACCTACAACCATATAATCCTTTTGGATCTAAAATCATGACCCAAACAGGGTGTGAGATAAATCCCAATAGGAAACCACCAAAAGAACTGTGCCTAACTATCAGTGAACATATATAGGAGGTAATATGAAGAAATGAAGTAATAAATAAGGATGTACTCAAAAGTAAATAATCCTATCATTTTAAATTACATTCATTTACATTTATTAATTATTAAAAACCTTTAATAATGTAACCTATGGATATAGCCTTAACATTTATCCCCTTTTATAATAGTAACAAACATCTCAGAAGACCATCTAAACAACCATGTAATACTGAGTCCAATCATGTGCTTTGTTTTGGTAGACTCATCCCAATGATTCAAATATTCACAAAACCCTCTAGGAAATATCTCTTCGTATAACCCCTTTTGGTTTAACATATAACTAATCAAATACAAATGACCACCAGGTTAGCTCTCACAGTCAATACCCCCTTGGTCTGCATAGCAACAATAAATTAAAATGACCACCTTCCAGCTCTCACAGTCAATTCCCTAAGGTCCAACATTCTTTTAATAATTACCCTTCAGGTAGATCTCACGGTCTATACCCCTCTAGGTTATGACCACCTAGTATCTCTCACATTCACTACCTCTTGGTCAACATAAAAACAAATTATACATAAATGATCCTACCTCGGGAAACTCTCACAGTCAAATTCCCCATTGTTATACTTTCACAATGCGAATCACATGCATCTCAAATTAACAATAACTCCATCCTAAAAATGAGGCATGTATAAAAAATAAATCCTAATATGAATTCTAGACCAAATGGCCATAATCAATCAAACATGGGAAACACACCCATATCAAGGCATACCTCCTTATGCATAATCAATAACCCTTTCTCTATCAAAAAAACCATAGCATGTATTAAACATGGTCAAATTCCAAAACATGCAATACCCCAAACATGGGTATTCATCACTATAATCATATATAATCCAAATACAATAAACTAAAGGCACAAACCACCTACCTTGATGTTTTATGATGAGCACTCTTGAATGTCGACCCTTTAATCATCCTAGAATGATGTAGATCTATGAAAAGGGTAAAAACGATCAACCCTTGATAACTCATGAGAGAGGATAAATCAGTAAGAAAGCCTCAAGGGGAAGAGATAACTCACTGGGGGGAATCCAACACACCTGGTGGTGTCCCAATCAGAACTTGGATGGAGGAATGAGAGGAGCTTTAAGTTCTTCAACCATTCGCCACTCTCCTATACAAAACATGGGGAGAAGAAGTGCATTCTGAATATGACACATTACCCCACTCTAATTCATCAATTAAAAAGAAAAGTTTGTGGAGTGTTCATTTAATGTACACATTATGTACTAGTCTTAACCAACTCCCACTTTATGTGGTCTTCTAGATCACCTACATGACCATGTACTCGACTGTTACATGGCCAGTACACAGTTATGCATGGAAATTGGGTACATGACATGTACTAAAAAGTACACGGTGTGTACTTATAAAATTTCCCAATTCCTCCTTTTTCCTAAAAAACAACCCAAAATAAAGATTCATACCTTAAATGATGATCCAGGTTCTTACAAACATCCCCCATAAAGTAATTTTTCCCCAAATTTCCCTTCCAAGGGTGGTAAAGAAGAAACCTCAAACAACTCTGGTCACTGTGATCGTACATCGGCCTCCCTCTCCTAAGTCTTATCCTATACTTTCCTATGCTACCATAGTGCCTGTACCAGAGGAACATACCATCCTCAGGTAACCTTCATGTTGCGATCCACAATCTGTATAGGGTGCTCATCGAAGGATGCATCCACCCCCAACTCAACCTCCTCAGGTTGGAAAACATGAGACGAGGCTAAAAAGCAACATCATAGCTGAGAAACATGAAAGACATTGTGCATATCCTGGTACCTCTGAGGTAACTACAACTGATAGGCAACCAACCCAACTCTCTCCAAAACATCAAATGGTCCAAAATATCTTGGTGATATCTTCCCCTGTATCCAAATCCTCCTGTGTCCTAACCTCAGTTTGACATGTAAGAAAACCTAATCTCCGACCTTGAACTCAAGAGGTCATTTTCGTTGATCAACATAAGATTTATACTATGACTTTGCAGTATCCATCCTTTTCAGAATCAACTCCACATGATCTCTGGTCTCCTGGACAAGACAAGGTCCCAACATAGCTGCCTCTCCTGCCTCCAGCTAACATAAGGGTGATCTACATGGCCTACCATACAAAGATTCATAATCCTCCATCTGAATCATTTCCTGAAAACTATTTTTGTAGGAAAATTCCACTAGGGGTATGAATTTATCCAAAGATCCCTCAAAATCTAGGATTCATGATCATAACATGTCCTCCCAAACCTAAATTGTGCGCTCATACTAGCCATCTGTATCGGGATAGTATATTGTACTCAGAAGTACCTGTATACCCAAAGTACTTTGCAGTCCCTTCCAGAAATGATTAGTAAACCAGGAATCCATTTCTGGAATGATATAGTGTGTAACCCCATGGAAATATAAAATCTCTTAGATATAAAACCTTCTAATATCATCAACACTAAAGGATTCCTTGATCATAAAGAAATGTGCAACCTTTGAGAGTCTATCAACAACAACCCAAACTGCACTATTCCCTTGAGGCGGCCTCTGTAAATGTGTCACAATATCCATCATGACATCTTTCCACTTCCATTTTGAAATGGGTAATTATTGTAAAATATATTCCAGTCATTGATGTTATGGCTTTACATATGGAAAGGTGGAACATTTCATAACAAAACCAGCAAATCCCTGTTCACACCTTGACACCAATATTGATGGTGTAGATATCGATACATCTTCATGACACCAGGTTGAACTACCCAAACCGAGGAATAAAAATCTTGTATAAACTACTCACATTTTTTTACTAAAACCCATATGCTTCCATGAAAACACAATATCTCATCGTCACCTACAGTCTATCCTGGAGAAGTTTCATCTCCTGAAACACTCTTATATATGACTAGGCCTTTATAATATAATATATCCCTCTTTCTCACTCGATCCAGAAGAGTAAAGGTAACATCTATAGAAGAAATAAACATCATCCCCGGTCTGTCGTTCACCTCCCAATGCATCTCAAAGAACATAGTCATAAGCTGCTACTCAATGTTGTCCTCCGAAACTGCATGTGTTTGAATCCTCATACTCAATGCATTAGCCACTGAGTTTAATTTCCCTAGCATGTAGGCTAGAAAAAACTCAAAATACTGAAGGTACTCAATCCACCTTCACTGTTTAAAATTCGGATCTCGCTGATTAAAGATATACTTGAGACTTTTGTGGTCTATCTATACTAAAAAATTATCTCCCAAAAGATAATTCCTCCTATATCATAAATCACACACAACTGCATCTAACTCTAGATCATGTGCCGGGTAATTCCTTCATGTGGCCTCAACTACCGAGACTCGTATGCAATAACTCCTTCTCCTTACATAAGCACTGCTCCCAGCCCGATAACTGACACATCGTAATAGACAGTGTAACTCATGCCTAGCTCTAGCAAAACAAGTATTGGTGCTGAAGTCAATCTCCCTTTCAACTCCTGAAAGACCAAATCACAGGAATCTGTCTACAAGTACTTTACACCCTTCTTAGTCAAGCCCATCAGTGGTGCTAATAAGTGTGGAAAGTCATATATAATGTGTATATAGTAACCAGCCAGCCCCAGAAAACTCCGTACCTCAATGGAATTCTCCAACTTCTAACATAAAACTACTTCTCTCACTTTCTTTGGGTCTACTGGTACTCATGTCTCTAAGATAACATGACCCAAGAAGTGAATTTGGTCCATCCAAAAGTGGGATTTTGAGATCTTAGCATATAAATGATGCTCTATTAGTGCACTAAATATGATCTAAAGTTGGGTTTCATGGTCGTGTCGAGTGTGAGAGTACACAAAGATAACATCCATAAAGGATACCACAAAAAGAATCCAAGGATGGAACACTCGGTTCATGAGTTCCATAAAAAATTATTGTGCATTCGTGAGACTGAATAGAAAAAAAAAATTTAGTATAGACCATACCTATTTAGAAAGTTTGTAAGAGGTATATCTAATGGTATAATGCACAACTTATGATAATTGGATTCTCATGTCAATATTTGAGAACACTCGGTCTCCTCAAAGCTGATCAAAGAGATCATCAATCCTTTGCAAGAGAAATCGGTTCATGACTATCAACTGGTTCAGCTTCTGATAATCTACACATAGTCTGAGGGTACCATCCTCCTTCTTCGCAAAAGGACAGGAAAACCCCAAGGAGAAGTACGAGTTCTGATGAAACCCTCTACCTGTAACTCCTCTAACTACTTCTTGAGCTCCTATAACTCTAGTGTAGCCACCCTATAAGGAGGAATGGACACATGTGCTATTCCTGAAATAAGATAAATAGAAAAATATACCTCTCTCTCTCGAGGTAAACCTAAAAATTCCTCTAAAAAGACATATCTAAAATGATCCACCACTGGAGTATATTCCATCTGTGAAGTCCCCTAATCATCCAAGTATAAACCAGAAATCTAGGTTGTAATTCCTCCCAACCCATGATTCCAAGGTCTATCTTGCCTAGCCAGGACATCCCATTCACCCTTCTGTATAAAATAACTTCCCACTAGTGATGTGAAACTCACCTTTTGGCAATAGTAATCAACAAATTCCTTAAAGGATACAAACCAGTACGTTCTGAGTATGAAATCGAAGCCCATCATCTCTAATACATAGAGTTCCCATAAGAAGTGACGCCCACCAATCTCAATAGGTAACTCCTTTCACTAACACACACTAGCTATCATAATCCCCAATGAAGTGTCTAGCATTATAACATCCTCAAAAGTAAAGATATAGATCCCAAGGCTCTCCATAATGGTATAATATATAAAAAATATGGGAATCCCATGTATCAAAAAGAGAAGAAGCAAAAATTGAGGAAACTAGAATCGTACATCTAACTGTAGAGGGTGCGAGATCCTGCTCGTGATGGGTCTACTCCACTACAAAATTTTGACCTGTACTATAGCCCTTTTACCCTACCTAACTACCCTGAGTTGATCCACCCTACTGTCAATGAAAACCTATCATCTGGATACCCCATCCACGACCACCTCCTTGACTTGAATGACATAACAAACTCTAGTTTTATATCTAATGAGAAACTGGTGGTCCTACTCCAAAATGTGGAGTCACAATAGAACCCCTATCACTCACTGATGGTGAGAAAATCCTGCAAAAACATTGAAGATGGCCCATCTTTCCACAAGACCAGAACTCAACTAGGTCATTCTGACAGTGTGTTATTATATACCCACTCTTGTTGCACTAGTATCATACCACCTAACTACCTAAAGAAACATAACATGATAGTTCCCTGTGGTGCTTCCTACTGTCTGTCGAAGGAGTACCAGCCCTGGATGCTGAACCGCCCCAACACATACCTCCTAACTCCTTCATATTGCACTCATTAATAAGAACCTGGTTCACTATATCCATCACCGAAGTCATCCTAAAAATAATCACCTGCTATCGGATGTAATACCTGAGACCGTCATGAAATCTCTTAGCTAACGATAACTACTCACCTACCAAAACTGGTGAAAAACACTAAAGCTATGTGAAATGTGACGATTAATCCATCACATTAAGAGAACCCAACCCCAAATAAATGAACTCTCAGGCTCAATCGGCCCTCAACATCTCGGGGAAGAAGTAATCATAGAAGGTCCTCTGAAACTCTCCCCAAGCCATATCCCGATGACATCCCGCCTATGAGATAACATCTCACTATCTCTTGGCTGTATCACATATCATGTACATTGTAACATCCCCAAACAATAAAGGGTTAAATGAATAAATGATATGAACCATGTCAATAAGGTGCACCTTCCTTTTCAGGAGCCTACCTGGTTAGAACTCCACAGTTAAGCGTGTTTGTCCTGGAGTAGTGATCAGGATGGGTGACCTCCTAGAAAGTTTCCCAGGGTGTGTGTGAGTGAGGACAATGCACACTGGAAAGGACACTGGAAAGGACAAGTGTTGGCCTGTGGGGACTTCCATTTGTCAGATGACCCGTTCAGACGTATGGGAGGACCCTGGGGTGGGCCCCATGTGTCTGCGGGGCAACTGGGGGTACCTGGTAGGCCAGGACCCGACGACCATGTTAAGGCGGGGTGTCTGTGCTGTCATCGGGACATGGTTGTCACATTTGGTATCAGAGGAGAAACCCAGCCTTAAGTGCGGTGCACTACCTAGGTTGAGATGTAGGGCCCACAACGAGGGCATTGTGCTCTAAAGGGGTTGATTGTAACATCCCCAAATGATAAAGGCTTAAGTGAATAAATGATATGACTCATGTCAACAAGGTGCACCTTCCCTTTCGGGAGCCTACCTGGTTAGAACTCCATAGTTAAGCGTGCTTGGCCTGGAGTAGTGATCAGGATGGGTGACCTCCTGGGAAGTTTCCCAGGGTGTGTGTAAGTGAGGACAAAGCACACTAAAAAGGACAAGTGTTGTCCTGTGGGAACTTTCATTAGTCAGATGACCCGTTCAGGCATGTGGGTGGACCCTGGTGTGGGCCCCATGTGTCTGCGGGGCAACTGGGGGTACCTGGTAGGCCACGACCCGACGACCATGTTAAGGCGGGGTGTATGTGCTGTCACTGGGACCTGGTTGTCACATACATCGCAAGATTCACCCTCCTCTCTAGATGTGTCTCCAGGTTATTGAAGATAGAAAACATGGCCTCCAACCATGACTCTATATCTGGTGGTCCTCTGTCCCCTAAGATGTCAACTCTTCCACAGTTGGGGCAGGATGTGGCGCTCCCTGGGAATTCTTCATTATCCTCCTAAAGCCTTCATAGGAATGTGCATCAACATCTATGTTTCTTATAATAGTTGGTGCCAAAACAGGCACAACAGGGGGATCTATTGGCATTCCCTAATCTTTCATTTTCAGTGTCTAATCATTGACCTATATCTGGCGTACAATTGAATGACCTCTTGGTGACACGACTTTTCAAGGTCAAGCACACACCTCAGTTAATGATTATCAAGGACAACAACTTGGAAGTGCAATAAAGGAACAAGAGAAGAAACATTCAAGTTTTTTTTAAAATAGGGTTACCCGACATGTATAACCCCTACACAGTGTGTTCCCTTATTCATCTAACATGGTGTGTACCTCTTCCAAACATAGTCGTGTAACCCCCATACACATGGTGTGTTCCTCCCGAGACATGGTGTGTACTTGAATTTTCACTCATACCCAGGTTGCTCTACACGGTTTTCTCTTAGGTAACACTACACAACGTGTTCACCCTAGACACAGAATGTATTATGTACATTCTAACTTCCATGTCATTATTCACCTGGTCAGATACATGGTCAACTCTACACTGGATGCATAAATGGGAGATGACATGTACAACCTAAGTTCCGTCCACCTGTGTCGTTGGTCACATAGATGGACACATGGTTCTCTACAACATGGCATGTACAATTCAGACATGGTGTGTTTCACCAATAGTTTTCCAACCCTGTGTCTCTGTTCACAAAGTTTGTCACATATTTAAATACTAAACAGTGTGTACATATGATATACAACTTTTACATAAGAAAAGTTATTCCTTCTAGAATATAAGAACAAAATGTGTGTGTTCATAACAACACACGTCGTGTTGTCTAGGATTCAGGATAGTAGGCCTCTAAAACTTCTTTGGAACCCTTAACAACATAAAATATTGTCCAAGTCATGAAATATTTCAACCCATGGGAGCCCATACTCCCACAAATCAAAGTTTGGCATCCTTAATCATTTCATAACTTTATAAAATTCAATTAACGTTCAAACATGATCAACCAAATTCTAATCCGAGAGGGCCCATAACACCTCAGGGACCAAAGCTTGGTGCCCATCCAAATAAAAAATTACATATTCCAATACCATATCAAAATAGTAGGTATTCTATCACGGAATCTATCACAACATCATGAAAATCTAGAAAAAAATCTATCAAAATAGCATGTAATCAGTAATGCATCCTAAATGGAATGATAAGAATGAATGACATGTGATCTCTAGTAAGTGCCTATATGATGAATGAGATGGCATAACCTCATCTCATCAGGTTGAAATGGAAATAGAACCTCAATGATTTAAATCATAATATCACAAAACAAGTGAATCGCTTAATGGTGAAATCAAACCAACTGTAAGAATTGAAAAAACTAGAAAAAATTCCAATATTTGAAGTAACTTGGATTTTACCTGTACACGGGTTAGCTACTCTCAGGAACAAATTATTACCAACTACCCATTCCTTCATATACCTACATATAGTCTCTAAACAGTAAGGCAAAGAAGAAAAGAAACTCCTATGATACCACTTTTTAACGTTTCGGTTCTAGGTACTTCCGAAAGGTGCCCTGAACCCGGTTGGTCACATAACTTCAAGCGCATTTCCCCAAACGCCAGAGGCTGCTGACTAGCAGTGAGGGCCAAGGTAAGTCATTGGGGGAACTATTCCCTCATTGGAAGAATATACACAGTGGAATAACAGATAATAAACAAAATAATAATCATTAATACCATAAAATAAAGTAAACAGTAGAAAACTGATAGTAATATAACAACTGGAGAATATATAAATGATGCATGTCACATATGTCTGGGAAAGAAACCAAACACATCACAATGTTGAAAATACAATACTAAAACCAATGTACATAAAATGAGTAAACTCCAATAGCATCGCAAGCCTCAGCTTGGCCCCACGCTCTCCAACTCCAACAACAATCAAGTACCCGATGAAGAAGGGCACTTGCTCTTATCTATACATGCAACCATATAATATTTTTGGATCCAAAATCATGGCCCAAATAGGGTGTTAGAAAAATCTCAGTATTCAACCACCAAAATATATGTTCCTAACTATCAGTGAATATATATAGCAGGTAATAAGCATAAATGAAGTAATAAACAAGGAAGTACGCAAAAGTAAATAATCCTACGGTTTTCAATTACATTCATTTACATTTATTAATTATTCAAACTATTGAATAATGAAACCATAAGATCTATTCTAACATCTATATCCCCCTATAGAATAGTAACAATAGACATCTCATAAGACCATCTAAAAAACCAAGTAAGACCGAGTTCAAGCTTGTGCTTTGGATTGGAAGACTCGTCACAGTCATTCAAATATTCACAACAAACCTTTGGGAAAGCTCTCTCAGTATAACCCATTTTGGTTTAACATAACACTAATCAAATAAAAATGACCATTGGGGTATCTCTCACAGTCAATACCCCCTTGGTCTTCATAGAAAAAATAAATTAAAATGACCACCTGGCATCTCTCATAGTAAATTTCCTAAAGTCCAACATTCATTTAATAACGACCCTCTAGGTAGCTCTCATGGTCTATACCCCTATGGTATATGACCACCTAGAATCTCTCACATTAAATACCTCTAGGTCAATATAACAACAAATTATTCATAAATAACCCTACCTCAATAATCTCTCATAGTCAAATTCCTCTTGGTCATACTTTCACAATGACAACCACATGCATCTCAAATTAATGGTAACTCCATCCTAACACCATGAGGCATGGATAAAAAAACAAGCCTCATATGAATTCTAGACCAAACAACCATAATAAATCAAACCTGGGAAACACACCCATAATCAAGGCATAAAACCTTATGCATAATCAATAACCCTTTCTCTATCAAAAAAACCATAACAGGTATTAAACAGGGTTAAATTTAAAAACATGAAATAACCTAAAAATGGGAATTCAATAGTATAAGAATATATAATCCATATACCATCAAAGAAAGAAACAAACCACCTACATTAATTTTGTATGATGAACACTCTTGAACATTGGGCTTTGAATCGGCCTAGAACGATGTAGATCTATGAAAAGAGTAAAAATGATCAACCCTAGATAACTCATGGGAGTGGAAAAATTAGGAAGAAAGGTTCAAGGGGAAGAGAAAACTCATCGGTGGGAATCCAACACACCCGACAGCGTCTCAATCGGAGTTGAGACAAAGGAATGGGAGGAAATTGAAGTTATTTGGGTGTTTTTTCTCTCCAATATGAAACATGGGTAGAATATGTGTGTTATGTAGATGAGACGAGACACCACTCTACTTCATCAATTAAAAACAAAAGTACATGGCGTGTTCATTTAATGTACACACAGTGTACTGGCCTCAACTCGCTCCAACTTTAGGTAGTCTTCTAGGTCACCTACATGGTCATGTACTTGGACGTTACAAGGAAAGTACACCGTTATGCACATAAACCAGGTACACAATGTGTACTCAAAAGTACACAATGTGTACTAGAAAATTTCCCAATGTTTTCATTTTTCCCAAAAAAAACATGAAATAATGATCCATACCTGAAATGAATATAATGGTTCCTACAATTATCTTAAAAGGAAATATATTATAAAGCCTTTGAGTGTTATTTTCTATTATAATATAGGTATTTTTTCATATTTTCTATCAAACATGATGTTCCTCTTTTAAAACCTAGGGGTGTTACAATTAATATACTAAAATTACTAATATATATCAAAGAACATGCACACATATTTTCAGAATAAATATTTTTACCATTATTTGGGACCTCATATGGGAAATAAAAAACCATATTTGTTTCCAAAATATAGGGTTTACCCTAGGTGTGACATACAGTTGGACTGTTTCAGAGTCTTAGTTGAGGATGACTGTTGGCAGGTTAATTAAATAAATTAAAGGATTAATTAATTTAATTTATTTAATAACATAAAACCAAATTTTCTTCTATAAATACATTTTTATGATTAAAATATAGTGTTATCTACATGAAAATAGGATTTTATAGGATCCAAGGAGAGTCTTTGATGACCAATAATGGATTGTGGAGTGGTGATCGTTTTACAAATGGATTGTCTTCAAAAATGATGTTCTTGGATCTCACCAACAACAATGGAATAAACCCATTATTAATCAGTGATTGATACAACTCAATATAGGGAATTTTTTATTAATTTCTACCCTTTATTTATTTTATATGCATGGACTTTTTATCTTATTCTTTTCTGATGATTTTTTTCCTTCTCCTCAACCTGGTTATTTATTTATTTGTTGTTTCTCGATTTATCCCTTATGATTTTCAATTTATTCATCAATGATGGAATCCAATATAATAAATGTTCATTATCATTCATCACTTTTTTGTTTAATTATTTTCTTCTGGTGTTCAATATGTGATCATCATTGAGGTTTTTTTTGGCCGGTGTTTTGAGAAATACCAAGAAACTGATCATTATGTAATCAATCTTTGGAATAATGGATCATTTTCACGATTCAAGATTTAGGATCAAGAGCATTTCCAAGGTATGATGATGAGTGAAAGGATGTAAAAGATTTATTGGAGGTGGATAATGGGTTCTTTTCTCATGGGTTTCGATGTTTGATAGAGTTGCGTGATGGGACTGAATTGGAAGTGGATCAGGTGGCCAAAATCTGGCCACCAGTGATAATCAGAGTTCATTCAACTTAGATTCATGTTTCATGTGAGAAATTTTTGGATAGATTGAATGAAGAGCTGGTGATACTAGATACATGTAAATATCAATTGGTTCTACAAAATTCTTATATATAAATCATGCCCTTTGAAGAACACATATAGTGTACTCCCCTGACTACGGTAGCTAGGGTTGTGGGAGGAATTGAATATCACATGCTATGTATGAACCATAAACTGTGTGTGAACTAGTACTAGCATTTCAACATGTACCTCAGGAGTACAAGGGCATGGACATGGCCAGTTAGATGGGCATGGACTGAGTACATGGGCATGACCACGTACTCAGACTTGGTCAGGGTACCCGAACATGACTAGATTACACATGTATGGGCTGAATTATATGAGAATGGTCTAGAAGATATGGTCATAGTCAGTGAAACCAATACACGCCATGTATACCATATAAACATCATTTATGTTTTCCCAATTTATGTTACCCTATATATATTCTAGATTAGGACCCATATTTGGGATCAAAAGTAGCTTATCCTAAGTATACTTCCTCATAGGATGCAATTATGGCCTTCATTTTTTCATTAGAGATAAAAAAACAAGATGTTATAAGAATTATGTTTCCTTAAGTGATTCTAGGTTGATTTAAGTGATTATTTTTTTTACCAAAGAGATTTTGTGTATGTATTACCCAATCACACTAGTGTGTGGGACCCCATACACTTTACAAAGGTAGAGTCAAAACTCCCATATACTACAGAAGGGTGAAAGTAATCTATCTAAAGAGTGGTACTCCCCCATATTCAAGATGTGGAAGGGAGAATGTCCCCCATTGAAGTTAGTAACCCCTCAGATATGGAGATAAGTGGTGAGGTGTGGTCCCTCCATGCTGAATATGGTGATGTTTCATGTAGTGTTGTTGATAGACCTTTGGGACCTTTAAGATGACTCATCATTCTTAGCTGAATGTAGAGATAGATATACCATTTATCTATCACTTGGGTTTCTTTTGAGTATATCTGGATGGTTTCTATTTTCCCTCTTTCTTATGGGTTGAGCTAACTATTTCTATTTCAATTTCCCCCTTATCAGTTTTCTTAGAATCCTTCTTGGTATATACATATTCACCCCTATATGTGATTTTCCCACATGTTTTTTTTCTTAATAAGATGAGAGGAAAATTGGCAGTGATATTGGTGAAATTGGTTTTGGTATATCATATTGGTTCTTGGAACTGATCATGTTTGTTGGTTATCCTTATATATTTTGAGCTAAGTGCTATTCAATCTTTCATTATTTCTATTTATTGTTAGGTTAGGAAAACATTTATGGTTGGGCATGTAATTTACCCCTTTAATTTTTATACTACACTATTATTCTTCGATGTTTTCTAAGTGGTTGTTGCATGGACGGTTTAAACTCTATATGTTTTTTCTTTTACTATATATTTTCACTATTTATAGGGATAGTTGGGTATGTGTGTGTTTGTGTAAATATACCTAGTATAAGGCCTCCCATTTTAGTATTTCCTACTAGAAACTTATCACCATCCCATGTCCTATTTGAGGTGAGATTTGGGTGTCGCACTTGGGTAACCACCGATCAGGTAGGCCCTAGTTGGCCAAGTCTTGATAGAGTGGTATCAAAGGTTGTATTTCCCATAGATCTGATTTTGGAGAGGACTTTTTCAGGATGATTTTTTTTGGGAATATATGGAAATAGTGTATAAGTGTATCATGTGTAGCTCTGAGACCATATAACCTTATGTTGGTGTGGCGGTTGTCATAACCATACACCAAGACTCTAACTACCTGAAAGTGGACTTGACATTCCGAGACATCAGTTGTAGGGAATCCAATGGTACATTCATCATATAGGATTAGTAATTTTTACTTTCATTCCCATCTTGAGTCAACTCTCCATATATTCTCATCTAAACATGGTGCATATTATTAAAATTTATGATGCCTCCATGATGACAACCATCTAGGATATCGATATATGGTCATGATAATGAATAGTTAAGCAATGAGACCTCAATTTAGGGACACACTCATGAGGTGTTTCCTCTATTTGTCAAAGAGGAGGACCGACTACATGTTAGACAACTGATATCTCTAGTAGTTCAGGATGGTGATACACATAGGCTTAACAAGTTACATGAGTTGCAGTGATATAGACCACCGAAGTTACGCGTTGAGCTAAAACCTCATGTAGTGGAGGATTGTCTTGAGGAGATGGTCTACATTTTTATTCCTATAAAGAATCTGGATGATGAGATAGTTTCACATGAAATCAGTATTCTTCATATATCAGTAGGGTTCTGGTGGAGTCTGATCACTCAAACTCATGATGAGGTGATTCCCTCATGGTTGGACTTTTACAAGTTGTTTTACGATGATTATTTCCCTTCAATATTGCATTATTTGAGGATTTAAGTGTTTCTAGAGATGTATCACAGTGATATAATAGTTTTTTATTATTCCAAAAGTGTTACATACATCACGTGTTACTCCCTCGAAATGGTGTGGTATGGATACTTTTAAAAGTGAAAGTTTGGGAAAGGCATTCACAGAGACATACATGCTAGTGTGGTCTCCTTTTTAATTCCCACTTATGTTGGAGTTCTAGAGTGGTCTCTTATTAAAAAGTGATTCCAATTTTAGGTATGTCAATTAGGTGGAGAGAGTAGTGGTCATCCTAGGTCTGAGTCATAAACAATAGCCATAAAGCATCTGTTTTAGGGACTCATCACAAGAGGCATTCACATTCTTAGTGGGTCTATAGTGTTGGGTTTTTGTAGTGGATCCATTCAACCATGTGTGGGTAAATGTTATTATTTTGATAGATGAGGTCCCATGGATCATGATTTCTCAACCCAACCTTCTGAGAAAAGTAGATAAGTAATGGATTGACCTCCATGTTAGAGGAACCACAATTATCAAAGATTTCTCAAGAGTGGTTAGGGTGTCCCCTAATGAGGTGCTACTAATAGAGGTGTTGGACGAGATCTAGAGGAAGGACCTACTGGTTGAAGCTGATTCTATGAGATATTTCCACCACCACCACCTATTTCCCCACACTAGGCTCATAGGGATAGTAGTCCTAGACATGGGATTTTGTAGGTTGTGTGGGGATATAATTAGGGTTATCAAGATATTATTTGAGGTATGATCAAGGTATTTTATACTCTTTCGCATGTACTTTTAGACATAGGCATGATTTATTAATTTATCTTCATATACATTGTGCTATAGTTATAGATTCTACTTGATTCTTTAGCCCAAAAATTATGGCTAGAGATTCTTATAGGGAATGATTCTTCTATGTATAACATCTTTTGATAGTGTGAATTGGTTTTCAATGGATTTTTTTTGGAATATCTTGGTCAATGTGATGAAACCTTATGACATCATCTTGGGCATGGATTTGTTATCCACTGTACGTACCCAAACAAACTATCATTTTAGGATAGTTATATTCTTTTATACAGATGGTATGATATTATCCTTCATTGGAGAGATATATCTTATGGATGAGTGAATGGATCTCATGATCAGGAAGATGAAACTCATCACCCATCAATTATTGAGTTTAGACCATCATGAAGCAGTATATTCAAGAATCTAGATTCTAGTAGTAATGGAGGATTATATATAAATATTTCCCAAATATTTCTTAGGACTAACTATGAGGATAAATATTGAATTCGGAATCAAATTTCACCCCCAGAATGAACTGATATATTTTGTGGGATATTGGATGGCTCCTACTGAGCTTTCAGAGTTAAGGGTGTAGTTTGAAGACCTTCAAGATAAAGGTTTTATCAGACCTAGTGTGTCCCCCTGGGTGAATCTAGTTTTGTTCATGAAAAGGGTGGATAAGAGTTTGAGTATTTTCATTGATTATCATTAAAAAATTAAGTAACGATCAACAAAAATTACCCCTTGATGATGATTGATGACCTTGTGTACCAGTTGAAAGGTTTGATTTGGTTTTCAATGATCGATCTTAGGTAAGGCTAACCCATGAGTGGGTTCATGAGGATGATATTCTGAAGAGGGTTTCCTAATTTTTTCTATAGACATTATGAGTTCCTTGTGATTTCTTTCTGTATGACCAATGCCCCTACTATGTTAATGGATCCTATAAACCAGATCTTCCAACCATACTTGGATCGATTCATAGTTGTTTTTATTTATGAAATTATCATTTACTCTACATCATATGATGTGCATGAAGAGTATTTTAGGTTGTTCCTTGACTTAATTAGGGATAAATAAATGTATTTTTTGGATCTTTGAGGTTCACATTATAGGGAATTTCATATCTGGTCATTGTTTAGATAGGGATCTGATAAATATTGTTGTAGTGGTTGATTGGGAAACACCTAATAGAATTTTTGAGATGTGAAATTTTCTCATTTTAGAGGGGGTACTAAATGTGGTTCATGGATTAATTTTCTAGGATATTATCCCCTTTGACTGACTTGATGAATATAAGAGATCCATTTATCTAGAATAAGATGTGTTATAGAGCCATTATGGAGTTAAGGTGGAGGTTTCTCGATGATCCTATGTCGAGACAGCCATAGGAGGGTGTTGGTTACATGGTGTTTCATGATTTCTCTTGAGTTGATATTAGATTCATGTTGATTCAATGGTAGGAATTGATTTCTTATGGGTTGAGGAAAATGAGGCCTCATGATTATAACTACACAACACATGACTTAGAGTTGGTAGAAATAGTCTTTTTTTCTAAAATTGTGGGGGAATTATCTTATGGGTGAGCATGTCATTGTATTGTTAGACCACCAATGTCTTAGGTATATATTTACTTAGGGATATTATAAATTAATACTAATTTTTTGGTTATAGTTCTTATAATACTATGACATAGAGATAATATATAATATAGGGAAGGGAAACATGGTGGTAGATTCCCTTAGTAGGAAATCCCATTCTTGCTTAGTGGAGGAGGCATTTGTGAAGTTGGCTTCATTGGAGCTGGTCTTGGTAAAAGTGAGGTGTGTATATTTTCTACAGTCAATAGTAGTGACATTACCAATTCTTTATCTTGTGGGATGCACTCAGTTGGGTGATTTCTATTGTGAGGTTCTTCATGACATGATATCCTCAAGAGATGTACATGATGGATTTTTTGATGGAGGGGAGAATGTTATCCTTTTTAGGGATGGATGGTAGTATGAGACAAGTTTCTTGAGGAGTTATTGAGGGAGCTCCATGCATCCCCCTTGGATATGCGTCTGGGTGTGAAAAGGATGTATAAGGACATTCAGTGGAAATTTTGGTGAGATGGCATGAGGTGAAGCATCACTGAGTTTTCTTCTAGGTGTCTCACATGTTAGCAAGTGAAGTTTTAAAATCAGGTTTCAGTAGGTTTGACTTGGTATCTTGAGATCCTGGAATAGAAGTGGGGTGGAATATTAATGTATTTTTTGATGGGGATTCTGTGGATAGTAAGAGACCATGAGGTTATCTAGGTGATTATTGATTGAATCACCAAATAAGAACACATTATTTCCATCAGGGAGTGAAGGTTGGTTATGATTTCAGGGATGGTGTGAATACATGAGTTTTTCTAGCATAAAGGGTTACCCATGATTATCATATATGACCATGATGCTCAGTTTCTATCAATGTTGCGGAGGAGTTTGCAGGAGGCCTTCAAGACCTAATTATTGATGAGTATAGTGTTTCCCCCATAAGAATGGGCACACCGAGTAGTCCATATAGGTGTTGTAGGATATTGTGAGAGCCAATATATTAGACTTCAGATAGAGATAACATGTTCACTCTCCATTGTTATAGTTAAATTATAATAATATATATCACACCATTATTGGCATGGAATTCTTTGAGGCCCTGTATGGGAGACCCTATAGGCCACATTTGTGTTGGACTGTGATTAGTGAGATATATCTTATTGGGCCTATGATGGTGTAGAAAATGATATAGAAAGTTTAGGTGATACATGAACATAAGTGGATTTCGCAAAGGCAAAACAAATCTTGCATGGATCGATGTCATAGGCCTTTTGGAGTTCAAGCAGGGAGACCGTGTTTTCACAAGAGTGTCTAAAACATGAGTATTTTGGATATTTAACCATATAAGAAAGCTATCTAAGAGGTTTATTGACAAATTTCATAACCTTCAGAGGGTTTGTGAGGTTTCTTATCACTTGTTCTTACCCCCACAAATGGAATGTGTGTATTCTGTCTTCTATGTTTCATGACTGAGGGGATATGGGCCTAATTCAATGCACATTTTTGACAAGGGTGATCCAGAAATCAAGGATTAAACCACCTTTTTTGAGTTCCCATTGGTGATCAAGTACCAATAGGATATGATCCTATATGGAGAGACCATCTGATTGGTTTGAGTGATTTGGTAGTATGGGATCATGTAGGAGATCTCTTGGGAGTGTGAGATCCAGATGCAGGCACAGTCTCCCAGACTTTATTGTACAGATTATGATTTTTAAGGAATAATACTTAAAGGAGGGTAGAATGTAAAGAATCCAATTTTTTATATTATTCATTTGAATGTTTTTGTGTATATCTCAAGATTTTTCCTTGCAGTCAGTGAGGAGTTTGTGTGGCATAGGACCGTGAAATTAATATATTAAAAAATTAATATATTTTAAAGCACAAGAATGCATATTTTCATAATAAATGGTTTTATTATTTATTGGTACCTCAAATGAAAAATCAGATACTAGAATTGTTTCCAAAATATGGGTTTTACCCAAGCCAAGATATAAATTTCATATGTGTTTTACTCACGTTTGAGGATTACCATTGGAAGGTGTGTTAAAAAAATTAAATGGTTAATTTATTTAATTTATTTAATAACAAAAAACATAATTATCTTCTATAAATACATTATTATGATGAATCAATATGTTTATCCACATAAACGTGAGAGTTTATTAGATTTAGGGAGGAGATTCATTGATGAACTCTAACGGATTGTGGAGCAACCATCATTTTTAAAATGAATTGTATCCACCAAAAAAATTATTATATCTTTCCAACAATAAAGGTATGGACCTGTTATTCAACATAAATTGATAAAAACTCAACTTAGGATATGTTATTTCATGGATTTTCACCCTTGATTAATTTAACAATCATATATTTTTTATTTACTTTTTTTAGTGATTTTCTTCCTTCACCTGAACCAGATTATTTATTTATTTTATATTACACTATTTTTTCCTTAAAATTTACAATTTATTCCCAAATTAATAGAATACAACCTCAACAATGTACATGTTTATTCCTCACATTTTTCATTATTTTCCCCACATTCTGTATTAGATCATCATTCGGTATTTTGTTTGGTCGGTGGTTCAACAAATACCTTAACAATAATCATTATAAATAGATATTTGGAGAAATGTATCATTTTCATGGGTCCATATTTTGGATTGAGAGCATGAATGAGGTGTTATTCCATGTAATGGGAGAGAATAGATGGATTGAAGTATTATTATAGGTTATTAATGAAGGTATTGGGGCTTGAAGTGGAAGATGGTGGGCCGGGGATTTTAAAAATTTCATCAATATGGATGATAGAACTTGTCTTCTCTGATGATCTGAGCCCCAGTATGGTATGAGGAACTCATTTAAATTAAAAGAATCATAAAAATTAAACTGTAAATATACTATTTTTAGATCTGAAGTCAAAGTCGATGGCAACTCATCGCTAGTTATCTTTGCTTGACTGATCCATAGTAGTATCCCTCTTGATCATCCACATGTTCTCTAAAAATACGTGGGATTACTGATCGTCAAATTATCGGTTCTAGCATGGTGATCCGATGATTTATTCGATGTAATGATGATCACTGTGATCCTCTACCTTCGATGCTTGAAGGAGTTCTTGGATTTTCTCTTGAGTGGGAGATACTCTCTCTCAAGAAATAAGTGGGATAGAGAGGCTCTCATTCTATATGAATGAATATTTTTTTTGGGAGAGAGCCTCTCTCTATATTTATAGTGAAGGTTCTAAATACACGTTTTGGTTCCCCAAACCATGTTTCTTTAACATCCACTAAATAAATAATTATGATGGAAAAAACTACTTCAATATTATTTATTATTTTATCACATACTTGTAATATGTATAATATATATTACATGATAAACATGATTAATTGAACTGAAATCATAATTCCCTCTTAATATTAAAAAACCCTTGAATATTAAAATAATATTCATTTGATTAATATTATATATTATTTACTTAAATTGTAAATAATTTAAATAAATATAATCCCAATTATTAATAACTTGAATAATAATGAATTTATTTATATCTTTTGTGATCTATACCTTGGAAAACACTCAAACCCCATGATGGGTCCCACTATCTCCAATATACCTATTAAAATTAATAGGCCAGATTCATGAATACACAATTGTTTGTGACCCTCAAGGACCTTATCTCGATAGCAGTGAATAAAATCTATACACTAAGAGTGGAGTCTAGAAACCCATCAATGACCCTAAAGAGATAAGGATTGTCATAGCAATGACTACCAACCTACGAGAACTGATTGTGTACTATAATCTCTTTGTCTTTAAATATCTCATAAAGCAGGATGCACACTTGTGTCATCACCCTTTTCTTGCTTTATTATTTTTTTATCTATCTTGACGGATTTACCTTTCGAATGCTTTGGACATAGAATAATGAACATAGTATCTTACTGATCAACTAGACGTATGATATACAACTTCCTTAACTTGTAAGTTACAAATCCTTTCTTGACCATTCAACCAATATCATACCACCAATGACACACATAACACAAGCTACCACGCCATGATTTCATTATCATTTTTTCCTTGTATCATTATATAAAATGAAATGGTATACATTAGTAACGATCTCAAGTTAGGAGACCAATATAGATTTCTGTAGATAGGAATAACCAATTAAACCCAAATCATTTGGTGTTCCTATTGGCGGGTCTTTCCTCATGATCTCGAAACTAGAGATCACCAAGTGAAAACTTCATGAGATGAATTATCTCTTCTTATGAGTCCCCATCACCTGATAGTCAAACACCTACTATGTAAAGTCAGTTAAATATATATATACCATAGGTCCTTTGTTTAATATTGATGTCATTGTATCTCTAGGTTCTCATTATAGCTTGGGATATTCTATAACATTTTGATACAATAATTAATCTATGTAAATTTCCATTAAATACTAGACATAGAAAATTCTACACTATAATGTCAAGAATACATCATGTATAACTAACTGTATCAATGACATGGTAATCAAAAGTACTGTAAAGTTGGGTCTAGGGAACCTACTATTTCATCACTCCCACTTGCACTAGTTCCAAATTTCTAACCATACTTGTTAGCTACTCACATGATAAAGATCATGCTTCTATTAAGTAATGGATTTAGCTACTGGGTATTCCATGTTTCCTTTATGTGGATATTCTGTTATATGCAACCTCATCTCCTTGATCAAAACATCTCAATAGATGGTGTCCTAGAGTATATCACTTTTTTCAACTATCATAACTTGACATCTTGGGTAGTAAGAATATTATAATTTACATCATGATAATAATTTACTTACTAGGTGATATTACAAGAATTGGAAAAAATAATTGTATTTGATAAATACTTCTTAGCTTCCTTAGAAGCTTCAATGCACTCGATATTTTTTGGTATGGCTACCACTGGCTTATATGAGGTTTTATTGCTCAACACATTATCCTAACAATGATATTAGATTATGTTGATCTGAGGAAGACTAGTTTGTGTCCCATAATAACTAGTACACTTCTTCTCCACATATCTGGTACATATCATTTGTACTTTTCAAAGTATAATATGATAGTTTTGAATGCTTGACATACAGTTCTCCTGTATATAATTGATATCTTCCTACTATAAAGTATATCCTAAAATATCAATTTTTTGTACATATCATGGCATACATCATTAATCCATCACTAAAGTGTATGTAACTCAATTCACTGCTTAATATCCTCTTATGCCTTTTAATGTCTTAAATAGAGATATTATTCCATGTGACATTGTAAATAACCCTTAACTTGAAATATTCCTAATAGTATTTTTACGTACCATATTTTTATATGTACGATTGACTATGTCCAAGAAACCATTAGATATACCTCAGTAGATCTTGTTCCCTAGAACATAGGTTGCTACTTTACGTCAATCACTGGATAATTGCTTTCATCCTAGTCTTAACTAACTCTAATACCAATATCTATTTTCCATATTTTTTCAAACATATTTCTCTTGAAAAAATACGGCACTCCCACTAAACTGTATTAGAAACATGGAAAAGAATCATTTCATATGAAATTTCTAAGATCTTGTTGCTTACTTTAATCCAAAACTAGATTTTAGTAACTTTAAACCATTATTGGGATCCAACAGTGTCATCATACCTTTATGGTTGGGTCATACTGACACCTTTCAAAAAAATTGATCTTAAAATCCAATGTCCAATTGAATGATTTTAGAAGTTAGCTATGACAAGTAAAATTCTAATGGATTTAGGCATACTGACATGGTAATACCAATCAACCCTTGTTGGCAATTCTATTGTACCAACCAAGTATCATCTCTCTTGAATACCCATCGTAGTATTCAAAATAACAAGCCATTTTCAATTTGATACATGGAATCTATTATTGAATTTTAATTAATCTTTTCAATCTTGGATAATTTCCATATACTACTTACTTGTAGGAATTATCATTCATAGTGAATAATGCATCAATGACTACTGTGTACTCAAAACCATCACCATGGTTTTTAACCTTCCTATGTAGTAAATGTCTCTAGAACATTCCTCTTCCACATGTACTTGTGGAACATGTTCCTATTCCAACCATTTGTGCTTCAAAATCATTGACTATACCCAAGTCAATTTTTCTCCCCTATCTCAAGTAGATATGTGCACCATTTTTATTGAAAGGAATTCTATCCTTTAACAACTAGTTTTATATATTAGGGATTTATATAATATCCTAAACAATAATTAGGACAATTACAAAAGATGCACAATGTGTTTTCTTACCTAATGCATGTTTTTTAAGGCCTAACAAACTCTTTTCATCCAAACACATGTCATATTACATAATTTATTTCCATCATAATAGGACTCATATGATATCCTTTTGTCATTACATTTGGCATATCAGTTATGGGATAATGTTGTTACTTATGAAGCATGTCCCGAAATATAATGGAAGTTAATGAAAGTTGTAACATTGATATTCCTTACATCATAACATTTATGTACAATATGTGCATTTAGGAATTACTCAATGCTACATATTTTTTATCAATATTAATATGTATGACTCATCATCAATCCTCCTTATGAACATCAATGTTGTGATGTATATAAGGTATTGTGCATTTATGAAATACTTCACGCTACATTAAAATGATCCATGAATGTTTGGTCAAGATATTCTTCAGCATGTCGATCCAAAGGAACTCATATCTTCTGACCATACTTATACTTCACTTTCACATTCCTTAATAACTTAAAGGAATCTTATGAAGTATCTTTACCACTAGCTTTACATTTGAATAGTTCACACTCACTTGCTAAACTAATTCCATAAGTTTTGAGACATGCGTTCGTTTATAAAGGTTCCCTTGTCTAAACTAAAGATGTCTATTATACCAAAAGTGTTTAGTTGAGATGAGCCTAAATATAATACTAGGTATATTCTTGACATCCAATTTTAGTTTTTCTTGAAAATGAATTATATTTCCAAAACTTGGTATATAATTCTTACATTTTATATTCATCACTTATTGCCTACAATTCAAGTATCACTAAACTATTTCTTGAGTATGTTACCACAAACAACATTAATTATTGAAATAGGAATAATGTATCATTATTTCCAAAGGGAACATGAGATAAATGTTTTTGTTATACTCAAAAACGTTTTCAACTAGAATCAATATCTTGGAAGATATAATTTATGTGCTTCTCACTGCCAACTTAGGAATCACCCTTTCTCGGTTTCTTGGAGAAGATACCTTACTTCATGAAATTTTTCTATACTTACTTGGTTAATGTATTTCAATACACATATGTGAAAGAAATATTTTATTTAATAACGAATATGTATGTTAGAAACATTACTTTTATTTGATGAATATGCACTGAAGAAGAAGTGGCTACTTGCTTATTTAATTTAGTTCATTGCATTTTAAACTTCCATAATTTATTTCATAATATGCAATGAAAATTACCTCTTTTTTAATAACCAACCTCTAGTATTTGATGGATAGTACAAAGGTTGTTTTTATGTAACCTATCATTTTCCTTTTTCATTATCCTCTAATTTATTCTCCATAAGAACTAAAAATGATGCTCTCTTTAGTATTCCTATTTACTTGATGAACCATACCTAAAAAGGTAATGACGTTTCTACTCTATCTTATTAATTTGTATCCTAAATGAAACTTCAGTAATTGGGTGAAAAGGTATAAGAAAGGGATGCAATGAAAGATCATAGTCTTCCTTTCATTTTTAAACAAATCCAGTATAGTTATCACCCATTAAAATGTTGGTTCACTTTCTCCTCTAAAACATCATAGAGATGAAGCTACATGTTCTTATCATCCATGATCCGATGTTTTATCCACAAAAAAATAGTCATTGAAGATAGAATTATGATATAAACATCATTTTCTCACTACATGAGTCTCCTTTAAAAAATTTCTCACCCACGTTTCATGAGGTGGCTTAACAGTTTGGGACACCAACACCTTTAATTTCCTATGTTGTTGTAATCTGCTCAAGCACCTGTACTACACTTGGAAATCCATGCTAATTTGGAAATTATCTTTGTCTAATATTTACCATAGTTTTTGTTTTGTTGTATTTCATGGTTTTTTATAAAATAAAACTTTATAAGATTAGTACTTTTATGTTGATTACTAAATTAGACATTACTGATTAATTTAATCATTAAATGTATCCTGTTATTTTATCAAATTCTAGGAACCAACTGTGCTAGAATCAGAATACTATGTTGCTTGAGTATTCAAGTTTCCAGGATTTTTGAACCTTGTGTTATAGTCTAAAATATTTGGCTATGCCACTACTCAGAGGGTTCAAGGTAGAAGTTTGGTTGACCAACCATATTAACCCATGGTTCCTTGATTGATTCAGTGAAGTCCCTACTTCAAAAAACATTACTTGATTTACTCAATTCTTGCCTCTAAAATTAAAACAAGATATATTTGGCTATTTCTTTCTTCGTTTTTAGTTATGTCAACCCACCACACTTATAAAAACTCCCTGATAGTAATAGACACCCTCAACTTTGGCATGAAAAGCAATCCAAACATCCGATTTTGTTTAAACTTGAATGATGTAAGGTGATACTGACATAATATTTATTTGAGGGTTTTTCTGTTTTTCTCCCTATGAAAGTAATCCATTTCTATTAAACTTGTTCCTCTATATTTTTGTGGTCTCAACTAAACATTAATATAAAAACATACATCGCTCAATTATTCATTTTATTATTTATTATTCTATGTATTTTTCTATTGTTTAAAATATGTAAAATAATAAATTAATGCATAAAGGTAAACTACTAGTTGACGAGTCTTGAGAATCTAAACGACCTTGGGGAATCATACCTGAGATATCGCTTGACTCGTCATGCAGCTCACCTGTCCTCTATGTTCACTTATCTTCTGAAGTACCACCTCATCCTAGTGCGATACACATAACGTTTTGGAGCACCACCTCGTCTCGGTAGGATCCACATCACATCTTGCATCGTCTTGGTCAACGTACACGTCCTCCATCCAAAGTACAAAAATACTAACACATGGGTAAGGGGAACTAGGTGTGTAAATGTAGATGGGATGGAATTGACACAGAGACCCTTATACATTTAAAAAGAATAATGAAAATTCATATATTTTCATTTAATTAATTATAAACATCACACTCAGTTAAAAAAATTAATTAATAAATAAATGCAGACATACAAAAGGTTGATTCTCAAGAATAGTACGTGGGTAAAAATAAAGCATCATAAAAAATAAATTTCATTAAATAAGTACAAGGGTAAATTAATTAAATTAAATTAATTTAATAATTCAAATAATTTGATTACTCTTCGTTCCACTAATTTATTTAATTTTAATAACAAAAATTAAATTAATTAATGAATTTAATTTAATTAAAATTTTCAATTAAGTTTTTTATCCTCATGTATTAAAAATTATTATTTTATTCCAAAATTAATATATTAATTAATTTAATTTAATTCTAAAATTAAATTAATTAATTATATTAATTAAATTGAACTCAAGCCCTAAAACACTCATATAGGTCCAAAGCATGTTGCATCATACCTATGCAAACCCATTTTGGGACATGAAAAACCCATGCTAGAATAATATGGGCTAGATAAGTACACCCAGACCCATTCTAGGTTGGGAATACCCGCCTGGGCCATTTTTCAGTGTTTTGGGTCTTTTAGATCTGGGGTACCTTGCCATTGCATCTCCACTAATTGTCGAGTTCACCCAATTTGACCACTATGGTGCGGTTGATGCGACCAATAGGATACCGCTAGATCTAGATGGATCTAGAAGAGAGAACGCCTTCGGTGTCGAGGTAAACTTCAGAATGGGTTGGTCGGAGGTGGACATAGAACAAAGCATAGTAGTGGGGTTACGTGCAGGGAAGCAGACCCGTCGATGGATGGTAGGGGACGGGGGAGGAGGGAAAGTCCCCTTACTTTTCCCCCATCCTTTCTTGTTGAATTCATGAGCTTCATCCCACCCTCCTACTTGTACCAATTTTTTATTGATTGAAGGTCAATAATGAACCCACTATTTTTATTTTGATTTTTCTCATGTGTGTAATTCCACATATATACCCAGAAATCAAAAAAGATTTTAAATTATCCTTAATAAAATAATAATAAAATTAATATTATAAGATAATAATTTATTATTACTATATTATTATAATAAAAATGTAAATATAATTATAATAAAAAAATTATTCGGCAAGTTATAAAATTGTAAAATTATATTTTTTCATAGAATTGGAATTACTTATGATAAGATGAAACTGGTTTCATCATTGATATGAATGGAATTAATCAAATAATGTCTAAAATCCGAGACCAAACTACAAATTCGATCAGTTTCAAAAATTTCAAATGGCCATAACTTGGCAGTTCGTAATCGAATCGACACGCAGTCTGAATCATTGGGACTGATTTTAATCCCTATACTTAATTTAATGTAAATTAATTTTTTCTCGGCTCATAAAATTTACGTGATCCCTATGATACCAATTTCAGGCATCAGGGCCCACATTGGAAGCCAATGAGTCAGGAATTTTAAAATTTTCCTCAACATGATTATGGTACATGTCATCGTCGACCATCTGATCCCCTGTATGGTATAAAGATCTCACGTAAATTAAAATGAGCACAAAAATTAAATTATAAACATACTATTTTCAAATCTGAATCTGTGGTAGACTACAACTCATCACCGATAATATTTTCTTCAAGGATACATATAAAAACCCTTCTAATCATCCACACTCACTTCAAAAATCAATGGGAGTGTCGATCGTCAAATTTTGGGTGATATCTTCATGATTCGATGATGTCTTCGATGTCCTGATGATCATCGCGATCTTCTACCTTCGATGCTTGAATGCATTCCATGATCACCTCTAGAGAGGGAGATGCTATCTCTCTAGAAATATGGATGAGAGAGAGGCTCTCATTAAAAATTAATGAATTTTTCATTGGTAGATAGCCTCTCTCTCTATTTATAGTGGTGGTTCAAAATACTTGGTTGGGTTCCCCAACCCCCATTTATTTAACATACACTAAATAATAAATTATGATGAACTAAATTGTGTCAATATTATTTATTATTCTATCACATACCTATAATATATATAACATATATTACATGATAAACCTGAATCATTTAACTTAACTCAAAATTCCCGCTTAATATTAAACGAATCTTGAATATTAAAATAATATTCATTCTATTAAAATTATCTTATATTTACTTAAATTGTTAATACTTTAAATAAATTCAATCCCAATTATTCATTACTTGAATAATAATGATTTTTTTTATTTCTTTGTTTATCGATACCTTGGACAACACTCGAACTCTATGGTGGGGCCCACTATGTACAATATACCTATTCAACTGAATAGGAAGGATTCTTGAATATTCTATTATGTGTGACCCTCTAGGCCCTTAACTTGATATCAATGAGTAAAATCCATAGACCATGAGAGGAGTCTAACAACCCATAAAGGCCCCTAAAGAGATATGGATTGTCATCATAATGATTACCAACCTATGAAGACTGACTGTGTACTGTAATATTTTTTTCTTTTAATATCTCATAATGTATGATGGACACTTGTATCATCAACCTTTTCTTGGTTTATTATTTTTTTATCTATCCAAAAGGATTTACCTTTCGATTTCTTTGGACAAATACTTATGAAGGTAGCACCATCATGATCAACTAGGCTTGAGATATACAACTTTTTTAACTTGGAAGTGATAAATCCCTTCTTAACCATTCAACCAATGTCATACCACCAACGACGTACCCCACACAAGATACCTCACCATGATTTCATTATCATGGTTGTTTCCTTGCATCAAATTATGCAATCAAATGTTATACATTAGTAATGATATCATGTCAGGAGACCAATACACATGTCCATAGATAGGAACAACCAATGGCACCCAAAACATGTGGTGTTCTTATTGGTAGGTCTGTCCTCATGATCTCACTATTAGAGATCACCAAGTGGGAACTTCATGAGTCGAAGTCTCAATGATTATGAGCCTCCGACACCTGATAGTCAAATATCTATTGTGCTTAGTAAGTTAGATGTATCTAGTGGGTTCTTGAAAATCCTAACATACATGATGTGTATTTTGAATAACACATGTCTTTTAGTCCCCTTTTTTGTAGTGGTTAGGGATGTGTGTGTCATTAAACATCACACACAAAGTATGACCCATACATGTCGTGTGACCTAGTGTTGGAAGTTGGGAATGTAACCCATGAGTACATGGTCATGGAAACATCTAGGTACATGGGAATGGATAGAGTGAACATATAGATCTATGTACTCGGAAACAACCAAGGTACTAGGACATGACCATAGCACACGGGCACGAACCTAAGCACATGGGCACAATATGGAAGACATAATAATACCCAATGTAACTAAGACACACCATGTATGCCCTATACACATCATGTAATTTTTTTCAAGGACTTTTAGCTTATGTATCTCCTTCCTTAGGACTCAAATTTGGGCTTGCAAGTAGCCTATCTTGAGTATTTTTCTATTGAGAATGTGATGGTGGATTTAATTTTAGAATCAGAGATATTACATAAGGTGTTACAAGCATGATGTCTCCTTCAGTGATTCTTGGATGATATCACTGATCATCTTTGTTCACTAGAGAGAGATCAGTTCAGTAGTCCCCTGTTGCATGAGAGCGTGGGTCCCCCATATTCATTACAATGGTAAAGTCATTATTCCTTGATTCTATAATAGGGTGATATTCCTCAATATATGGATTGGCTATCCCCCACATTAGAGATCCAAAAATGGGCGAGTCCTCCACTGGATTTAGTTCTCCATTAGTTGTGGAGTGATGTAGAAAGGTGTGGGTCCTCCACACTTATTTTGGTGAGGTTGCACATGGTGATGGGAATCATAGATAGACCTTTGCGAGCTGTGGGATGACATATCATTCTTATCTAGATATGTACATGGATAGACCCTTTCTATATCACTTGGGTTCTTTTGAACATATCCATTGGGTTTCCCATTACCCTCTTTCTTATGGGTTGAGCAAACTGTTTCTATTTATATTTCTCCAATATTGGATTATAGGGCATCCAACTATTTTTTATATACTCAACTATGTATAGGATTTACCACACATTTTTTATTATGCATATGACAGTTAGATCAATAGTGATCTTGGTGGACCTGGTTTTAGTGGAGCATAGTAGTTCTTTGTTCTGACCATGTTTGGTGGTTAACATTTTATTTTTTGATATGAGATCTCTTATTTATTTCCCTCCTTTCAATTATTTTCAGTTTGGGACATCATTTTTGGTTGGTCATTTATTTTTTACCTTTTAATTTTTATACTATGTTATTATACATTGATGCTTTCTTAGAGGTTGTTTTATTCATGGTTTACATTCTATATATTTAGTCTTTTACTATATCTATGAACTATTGAATAGATAAGGTTGTGTGAAAGCATACGTGCACTTAGGTTAAAGCCTCCAATTTCATTATTTCCAACTCAACACTTGTTACTATCCCCCATCCTATTAGAGGCGGGCTTGGGGTGTCTCACTCGGCTTACTGTCGGCTAGGTATTTCCCAATGGGTCGGGTCATAACAACCACTATTTGGTTTCTTAGGATGGATTAACACTTAATCTAAGAACCAAAAGCATCAAGAAACTATAAAGTTAGGATCTAACATTCATGAAACCAAAAAACATGTATATTTCAAAATAAATAAACTATGTGCCTTACACCATAGGGAGATACTATTGCCATCTTCATTTGATATGGGTGTGATTAATACTACAAAGAGGCATCCAAATGACATCCCTTCTTTTTAGTGTATCCATGAGTTGTACCAAATCACCCAATTTTTTTGATGAACTCTCCTACCTCCATGATATGTTAGTATCTCAGTTTCAAATGAATAAATAATAGTCTGATCTATGAGAAAAGGGTTGGATTAGTGGGAGGAATTAATATCACTCAATCATCTCACCAAAATGGGTTTTCCCTCATTATATAACTATTGGTATTCTCCCATTCATTAATTCATACATTATAACATATGAGTTAATTCCATTAAAAATCATGCATTCATCACATTAATGCATCACCCCTTTTGATAATCTCATCTTATTAAATACCTTGTTTAATGATAGCCTAAATAGGAGTCTTAATATAATCCTTTAATTTTTAACTACCATGTCAAGCCAGTGGTTTGGGTCACATAATAACCTTATAATATCCACAAAATAAGGCATATGATATACCTAGTTTTTCATGAATTTCATACTCTGTAGTATATAAATATCATAAAATAAGATATATTCCATGTATATAAAATATCCATGGGATATATGGGAAATCTAATTCATGATTTGGATGCTAATTCTAGTGTGTTCAGTAGGTGATCCCATCTTCCTATTACGGGGTTCATGATGAGAAACACCACATGGTCTTATGGAAATTCTATTTTATGTCGATGCATATGTAAATTGGTACTATAATAAATATACAACCAGCTAATTCTCTAATATATCATTGGAGTATGATCGATCATTGACCAAATGCTATCTTGATATAGTGTTGAGATGAGTCGCACCACAAACATATAGACCACTATTTAAATCTTGGGGAGTTTGGGAGGAACTGGAGTGGGAAGAGGACTTCATCAAGTTAGATTATATAACTAATGAGGGAGATACCCCCATTGTTTATTATGGTATTATAGTTTATTATTATCCAAAAAATGATTCCCATGTAACATTACCAAAGTTATCTGTCCCCTAAGATGTTCATGGAATCCATGTCTATTATACTTCTACAAAGCATATCCCTCTTGATAAAGATTATACAGATTAATTTTGGATCACATATTTATCAAATCCTTAGGATTTTCTAATAAGTAACCATATCATATAGTACATTACATTCCAAATAAATGAAGTAGTCTCTAGTATTTAAATTTTCTATATGGGTCAAACTACACATGAAAGTAAACATTAAAATGTTTGTGATTTACTCACTCAGACCCCCATTTCTAATATAGATAGTAAGGTGGGTCACCTTTTTCAAATATTTTTGGGTATGGGATCTCTTGGATTCAAATAATTATAGTTTTATACTGTCATCTAGTGAATCATAGATTTTTAGTGAAATTAGTGGTACAATAAATAGGCTTTCATGTTTCCAAAGCTACATATCACTAAACAGGGTTGATAAAGTGGAATATTTGAGACTTGAATCAGTAAAAAGATTATGAATCATGAATATATCCTAAAATATACACTAAAAAATTATTATAGAGAAATATTAGTCACAGATAGAGGATTTGAACATAAAACTCAAAAAATAACTATTGGAACTGAAACTGTCCTGAAGAAATATCTAGAACTAGTTTCCTAGAGTGAGAAATTATATATATTGGTTGGAGTATAATATTCCAAACAAGATGATATATATTGATCAATTAATTATTTATATCAGAAATTAATCAATTTGTAGAATTCAACCAACCATATTATATCATAGTTTATTTCACTTCTTATATATCATTCTACCAAGGGAAACCTCCACCTAGTGGATTTTTGTTCTTTTTTTCATAATGAGTGGAACATTTTATATCTCAAACTATTATGAATTTATTAACTTCTTAAATAAAATTAACTATTGATTATTGATGATATGTGAAACCCATAAAGAGTAACATCATAATACTCAAATATATATTTACATTTTATGGGAATGGATGAGGTAAATCATATCTTCAAATTACAAGACTTGATTATTAAATTTTTGGATTATTCCATTATATTCAAGGCATGTGAACGTAGAAGCAAAATTTGTGAGTTGGATATATAACAGATATACCATTACTGTATGTTGGGAAAATTCTATGAGACAAAAGAATAATAATTTTAACTTCCTCCTAAAGTAGTTCACTTAGACGGATATCGTGAGGATAGATATGTGATGTGATTACCATCAATGTAATACAAGGTTATTCTATTCAAATATGGTAGGGTGAATTAATTTGTATAATGGAAATTATGAATTGGGGTTTCATTGGTATTTTAATGATTAAGAGGGTCCAAGTACCCTAAAATTACATCTTCTTGTATTCTATATAGATTAACTAAAATAGTATATTTGAGGAAGATAAGGATTCTCTAAAATTTTCCAAGGTTTATAGACCTAGAAATCATGTATTTACTTTTTCAAATGCTTAATGGTGGTCCTTAAATGATTTATCTTTTTATTTTTTCTTTCACTTTTATTTAATCCATGAAATGTGAGAGGCTTGGTGGGAAGGAACTCAACATTCTTCGCAGGACACCCATTGAATATTTTTAACCTAATAAGATTTGTGTATTTTTTTTATTTTAAGTGTTCTGAATTTTTTATAGAACATATGAGGTTAAATCCTAGTGAGCGGAGGCTCTACTTTTACATAGGATTCACTTTGTGAGTTTTTAACCTAGTGAGCACCAAATCTATTTCCATCGGCAGTTTAATGTCTTGTAAGTTGGGCCATTTAACTTGATATTTAAGGTTTCATACATTCGACCAATGGTTGACCAGGTTTAAGGTTATAGAATTTTGATCAAAATTTTTTAGGGTTTAAGATAATACAACTTTGACCAAATTGAGGGGTGAGGTTGCATGTCTAACGTAGGGGTGAGAACAACTCTATGTGAATGGGTGAGATACTATATTGGTATAAACAACATCAGGATAAAGTTGAATGTATTTAAAGGTTATAGTTCTTAAAAAAGTGAGGGATGTGACAATCTAACGAGGGTTCTAAATCTAGGAGTTATATAACACATTTGAAAAAGAAATGAGAATAATGTAAATCATATCATGAGTGATTGAAACATCATTATGTATCCTATAATAAAAATAAAAACTCCACATATAGTTCTTTGAAATGATATAAGAATTTATCATCCTAACATTTTCTTAATGAGGTAGGATTTAACTTTAATTTAAATAAACCCAAGTGTTAGTATGGTGGGGGAAATGGTATGGAAATGGAATTAATGGATCAATCCAAGCTAGGTAACATGGATATCACTACATATCCTAAAATTATATTAATCAATCCATGCATTGTTTTTTGAGGATTTCAGCATAGATCTATCTTAAGTGCAGGGGAAATGGTCATGAAATGTGCGAGTGTCTTGGTGAGAGTAAGGGATAGACCTGATATAAATTGGTTGTTAGATCCAATGTTAAGTGAAATACTTTTATCCTAACTTAAGTCCATAGGGAGACCCAACTTGAATTAATAATTTCCATATAAACTAGGATATATTGGGATGAAAAATGACAAAATTTGTGGATGGACTGGGGTTTAGGCCTCAGAGTTTCACTAAATATCCTATAAATATAGGAATCAAGCCACCCATTGTTATTAGAAGGGTAATTTAATAATTTTATAAGATTAGGGAAAAAATAAATATCTTTGTTTATACAAAGCATAAGATATCAGTGTTTCATTATACGGTGTCTAAATGAATGGATGATGTAAATAAACTAACATAAATTGATGAAGTCCCACATTGAGGATTATAGTTAATGGTATTTATGACCAGACCCTAGTTGATACCTATAGGCATCACTAAATATCTCATGATCAAAATAATCATGGTATATTTGGTACTTTAGAAAAGATCCACCCATATATCTTCTTAAAATTCATGGGAAAAGAGAAATATCTCTCTCTTTATATGGTGTCTCTAGAGAAATCCCAGTATGAATGAGTAGGAATACCAAATAGGTGGATTAATGTTGATCGGATTTTTAACTAGACCCAAAAATTTCGGCACCACTATCTATACTATAAAAACAATAATCAAACCATGTGTAATTCTAGTAAGTATCTACACATATCTAGTTCATGTGAAGTAGAAAAATGTAATGATCTTATCCCAGTATTGAACCATGGAAGGGGGAACTCAATGTGAATTTAATAAGTCTCAAACACTATGATGAATTTTTGGGAAATTGGGTCATAATAACCCTAATGTGGTTTGATGGATGGAGAACCGTATACTTTAGATTCATATATATATGACTCTCATGTAATAATTTTAGTTCATATAAATCAACCACTTTATATAGTTTAAATGTTATAAAAAGTGGAAAATAAATTGTTTTTTTTAACTTCAGGAAACCAATACTTTAGTATCAGGTAGTTTAAGGTCACGGGATGAGGATCTTCTTGTGTTTAAGTCTAGGTTCATATAAATATGACCTTAAAGTCTTGTAGCTTAAAGTATTATGACTAGGAACTTAATGTCTTTCATAGTAAATTTTTATAACTGAAATGTATTCTAATAAGTTTAATGTTATATGGAATAGAGTTTCATGAATCCAACATAAGGTTATGAAAAGTATTTCTTAAGAAACCTTGTATTATTAATGGGTATGATATTTTCTTTATCCATTTTCATTTGGGAATAAACTTCATTTAAGTAAACCTTTTTTATGTAATAAGGCCCTTACCATTTTTACTCAAACTTTAGGGGATTATTTTTAGGTATCATCAATGTTCTTAGTGATAATACTAATTATCATTGTATAAACAAGGGGAGGTGTTCTTTTTAAATAAATACACATGCAACATGATTTTTATGAACCTCAAGGTTTTTTTGTGCATAACCCATTTTTATTAAATACTCACATGACATGATTTTGAGGAATCTAAAGGTTTTTTAATGTATGTAACCTTTTCTTATCAAGTTACACTAATTAATTAAGTCATATTTGAGACTACTCATCTTCATATAGTTGATTGTAGATGGAAATTTCACCTGAAGTTAATTTAATAAAAATGGTAAAAACAACTTATACCCCATAAAAATGTGTGTATGGGGTTTCATATGTAGTATTGTAGTTCATAGTGTGATAAACCCACAAAACATGTATAAGTTTTTCTACCTATGACTACTTGTATTTTTTCATGGTATTCTAAATGATATTGGACATAGTTTTATTAAAAAACACTATATATCCACTCACCAATAAATTATAGTAGGATGAGTGGTTGGACTATATGTTATAATCCTAATACAGCTTATTTATTTCATAAGCACATAAATTAGAACTATTTTCCATCAATATTCTGTAAGTAACTCTAAATTTGGTAATGATATTAGGATTCATGATATTTATGATAGATTTTACTCCTATATTCTTAAAGGTTATATATTCAACCAATTCCTAGAAGAAGTCAATAGTGGTAAAAATGAACATTAACTTTATGGTTTTGGGTAGAGGGTGTGGACCCATGATATATATTCCATATATGGTGAATGTCCATCAGTATTTAGTAATGTGAAATAAATTCGAGGGTTAATGAATAAAAATCTCATGAATCTAAAAAACATGAATCTTATTCATGAATTCTATATAATATTGCATTATTTAGGTCCAAAATTATCCATGTTTACTGATTTGGTGGAAGATATTGTCACTTGATTCCTTAATGTCACGTGTACCATCAAACAGTTCCTATATAATTTTGAGGGTCACTTTTACTTCAATTCATTTGAGGAGGACTCTATTAAATTATTTTTTGTAGAGGGCCTTTTGGGAATTTATTTCTTTGTAAATGATGAATTTTTCTTCCCACTAATGGATCTGTTTCTTCTTGGCTCAATCCTATAAGAGAGTTTTGTTTTAAGGATACTCTAGTATATGATACATCTAGCAGTTTATGACATCAATCGGTGAGGGTATAAGATAACCGTGGTCTATGGTGGAATTAAATTCATTAATCTCCTCTATATCATTTTTTATAAATTAAGTGACCGCCCTATGATACCAAATATGAATATTTATTTTACCATGGTCTAGATCATCCAAGGTTGTAGTTATATTAGTCAGTTCATCCACATAGTGTAACATCCCAGATAATTATATAATAAGACCTTTTCATATTTATTAATATTTGTAAATTATATTTTACCTTAAATGGACTCTATGTATGATAGTGTACCTGACACACAACAATGGGTTTTTTTTAAATCATATATTGCATAAAAAACTGAGTTAAAACCAAAAAATAATATATTATTTTTTTAAGTGGTAGTTATTGCTTAGTCATTAGAATGTCAGGAATGAACAATGTTAACTGAATTATTAAATATGGTTAACAAATGGTTATATAATTGTTCTTTTATTACCAAATTAATTATGAAATTAAATAAAAACCAATTGAATATAAAGTATGTGTTTTTCTAAAAAAACACTATTTAAAAGAAAATAAGTGAGTTTATAAAATAATAAAATCACTCTTGATGGATTTTTTTAATGAAATATATATTTAATATACTCAATTTAATGTTTAAAATTCATCTTATATATTTTATAGATATGATATAAGAACAAATTCAATGTTTCAGACAAAATATTTATTAAAAAACACCATTTTCCACCTTTTGATGGTGATCCCATTTTAAATCTATCTTTTGACACTTTTATATGTTTTATTTAAGAAAATAATATTATTTTTTTGAAGCGTGAAATCAAAATTTACTTTGGTAGATTTTTTGGTATTTTTCTGAGTAAATTTTATATTTTAATGAATAGTGGAAAATACTGCATTTTGAATCAAACTTTCTTTTTATCTAATTTATTTATATTGTTATATTATAACTTACATTTTTTAAAATTATAATTAGATTATGATTTTATTACTGAATACAATTTATTTCATTGTATTAAATTTCAAATTGAAATTAAATAGAAAAACTATGTGAACTTTTGAATGTATTACTTAAAAAACATGTTCTCTTGATCCGTCAACAGGATTTGTGTTAAACCTAATTTAACCACTTATGTGAATTGAATTTTCAAAAACCATACATAAATGGTTATACTTAGTATGTAAAATGGGGTCCAATATAATCAAAATAATTTTTGGTGAATAGTAAGTTTAATATTTTATTTACCACAATTAAAGGTAAATAGGGTAATTTAAGGTAAAATTAATATTAAATTATTATAAAATTACCCTAAAACTTAGATTAATCTTATTTAATGAGTAATTATCGACCATGATAATCCTAGGTCTGAAATGGTGATCTTTATAATCCACTTGGGTGTGATAATGGTATTTATAACATTTAATTTAAAGTAAAGGCAAATATGTCATAAATTTGTCTCTTCTTCCTAAAAAAAAATTTAATATGGAGTTTTGTAAGTGATATTTTATACTATGAATATTAATTATAAATATAAAAATATTACCTACATCATGGTAATTTATTTATAATTTTTAATAATTAAATAATTAAATTTAATTATGACACAAAGATGATGCAATAATATATTTATTAAAGAAAGAATCAAATAAATGATATTAATAATATTAAAATAAATAATATTTGAAATATTTGATTCCATACATGGTTTTTTTGGATTAATATGACATTTTATGATTGATTTAATGTATTTTTATCGAATTAATCAAGTTGTTATGATTTCAAAAACATGTCATTTAATGAATCATGCCAAAATTGACATAATTATTATTTTAAAATATAAAATTTTTAATTAAAAGATATGAAATTTATAAAAATAAAATATTCATCCAAAAATTTGAGATAAGTCTAAAAAATTTACTAATGACTCGTTAATTGGTTGTTTTTCATGATTTAGTAATTATTTTAACCCTTAAATTGTAAATTTCTTGATAAATCGGTAAGAATTAAAAGGGGTTAAAACAAAAATATTAGGATTAAAAAAATATTCAAAAACAAGTTTAATTTTAATTTTATGATTCTTATTTGTCCAAAAAACATCATGTATTTAAAATAAATTATTTTGGGAACATTTGTGATAGAAAATGATTTTGTATTAATTTAATACTTTTAATAATTCTAAGAATGCCCATTCCCTCTCCTATAAAAGGAAACTCATTCCTCTCTATCAATCACACATAAAAAACATTTTATCTCAGACAATATCTACCCAAAACCCTTTATATAATCCCTCTCCACATTATTGAATCCTTATTTTAGGTAGAACACCCTTCTTAGAGGTGATAAGGTGTTAAAAAGGTGATCATCCGAAGGAAAGGTAATGTTTTTATTTAAGTGTTTCTATTTCATTTATTCTTCCCCTACCATAAAATCTTATTCTTCCTAGATTAAATAATAAATAAATTATCCTAAATATACTGAGATTTTATTATAATAATATCATCTCCTAAATCCATCTCCATTTTCATTAAATGGGAAAGGAATCAATCATTCGTGCGTATGTGTGAACTATCACCTCCACGAACCGATCTAATTAGTTTTCCATAACCATCTCTCATGATGGGTTATAATAATGGAATTAATATTAATATGTGATATTAATGAAATATTAATCATAATAATATAATAATATATCAATTACTTTCTTACTTTCCATGTGCATAAAAATGATAATGTCGTTCATGTGTACGTGTGAACTATCACCTCCACGAAGCGATATGACTCATTTCTATTCATTATATCACTTGTATGATATATATATAAGTATATTTAAATTATTAATATGATATTAATAATTTTATGATCATTATTTAAATATAAAATAATACTTATCTTCTTTCCATAATGATCAATGAAAAATGGAAATGTTACTCATGCGTACGTACGACCTATCGTCTCCATGAATATAATGTTGTTCATTCTTTCGTAATCATAATTAATGGTTTGATTTAAAAGTATAATTTATATATTAAAATGATAATAATTTCATGAATATTATTCTGGAGACAAATTATTTATGACCACATAGACTAGTGACATCAAACCATGTTCATTTTTGACTCAAGTACCGAATATCGACAAAACATCCGACATGAACTCAAATAATTAACTAATTATTATAACATGGTAATTAATGATATAAAATAAATAATTAAAATGAAAATTGTTATCAATAAAGTATAAACTAACCAATGTTTATTATTCATGAAGAACAATGTATATACGTGATGAATCAAACTCAATGGACTACATCTCAATCTTTTTTCATTGAGGCACATTTTGATGTTATAAACCACCTTTTTATAAGGAGTATAATCAACCCCTTTGAATTTTAATTTCATTCAATGGTTTTAAAAAGAAATACTTTTATAAGAATCATTTTAATCTATTTACAAAATGAAAAAAGGAATGTTTTTTAACATATATGGTGACAAAAACATCTCTGCCACCATAACCATTATTTAGTATTTAGATTCTTCTATAAGTCTTAATGTTTTTAAAAGGAAAAAAATCCCTTATTACACTTTTGGGTGATTTGTTATTGAAAATGGTTTTGAAAGTAGATTGACTATTTTAATATCTTGAAATGATTTCTAGATATTTGAAATGAATTTTTTTTTGAGTGAAATGTTAATAATTAGAATCTTTTATGTGTTATGATTATAGCATGATACTTAGACATTTAACAAGTGGTTAAGTGATAAAAAAGATGGTTGGTTAAATGATAAACTATAGATGATTGGTTTTGTGATAAACCAAGTATGGATGGTTATGTTATAACCTCTAATGCATTGGGTATGGAAGTCGGTCATATGGCTATTCTATTTACTGATATGTGTGGAAGTCAACCGCATAGTTATTCCATTTAAGTATGATTATGTACCAATTAACATTTATATGTTATATGATTCTTTATATGAGTTTTATGACAATATTTTGATTAAAAAGTGTAATAAATGAGATTATATTTATTGAAGTGTATTTACTACTTCTTAACGGTGAAAAGTATTAATTTAGGATAAAGTATTCATGGTTTACATGTGTTTGCAAGACTAATAGTTTTCATTCTTTTTGTATCCATTAATGAGATTTTTATGATCACCAAAAATTATGAAATTTTTTCTTCAGATTTAAAGGATAATAGAGTCAAATACTGGATAAAGAAAAAGTTATGATGTTTAAACATGAAATGAAACCATGATTCATTTTAACTGTTTTTATGAACAAACTGGATAGTGAGTAGAAGTGTCTACTTTGTAACAATTAAGTTGTTATGTATGATTTATGGCCAAATTCTCTAAAGATATGAACATGAAAATATCCTAAATTAGAAATAATTTCAAATTATTGACTTAACACCAGATTATGTAATGATTAATTTTGGGGCCTTATAGTTGGTATCAAAGGATGATTTAGACAACTTTGGAGATTAGGATGATTTCTTAAGAGTTAGAGATGTCATCATGGGTTTATAATTTTATGGTTGATTATAAGTTTAATATCTAAAAATCCATTTTGAGGATTTTTTATGAAATCTTAAGGTGACTAATGGTATTTTTGGAGACATTCACCTTTGAGTAAATTATGGTTTATTACTTTTTTGGATGAAAATGAAAGGTATGAGCCATCTGTTGAGGTTAAAACATGTATTGTTATTTTTTAGGTTTATAATATTTTGGGAATATTATAAGAGTTATAAATTTTATAAAAAGGTAGAACCCATAGACCATGTGAAAACCCATCGCATGAGACAAGGCCATAAGAATCAAACCCAAAAGCGAAGAGCAATAAGGCTTTATCACCTACCACTGGCATATGTGAATTCCCTAGTTAGTATAACTTTTATTTTTAGTCAAATGGGTTAATGAAATAAGAATATGTTAATTTTAGGAACCTTAGTTTTATCAAATGGATATCCTTGGTATTGGAAAATGATTTGGTGATTAAGTGATAAATGTTATTTTGGGAGACATTCAATATTTTGGGAACATTATATGATCAAGTTAAACAAAATACTATGGTGATTTGAGGATTAATGTTCTAATTATATTTTGGAATAATCTATGACTTTTATTGTGGACATAGGGCGATTTGGGTTATTTATAGAAATGATTAACATAACTTGGAGAATATGTTATTAGGGTAATTGTTTTTTGGTATGAGACTTCAAGAGTACTCGATGTTATTTGGAGATAAATTTTAAAATTTATCTTGGAAGACTACATAATCATATTCATTAGAGTTTTGAGTTTCAAACTCGGTTTGGATTATTTTGATGGATTTTAAGGATAGTTATTTGTTGAATGGCCTATGTTGAATTTCTGTATCAATGTTGAATTTTAGAGATTAAAAGTAGTTTTTCAACATCCAATGGTTTATTATTTTTGAAGAATTATTCTATCTTATCATAACCATATTGGTTTTGGTTAATTTTTTAATATATAATAAATAATTATTTAATATTTTGTGGATTATCTGATTCTATAGAAATCTATTATAGTGCTTCATGTGTAAAAAAATCATCTTGAATACCCATTGTTTGGAGAAAAATAAGATTTTATGGTGGAAATTGTCTAAAGGATGAAACTCTACATCTCAAGTAAGTATATTTCACTATAATCTTAGTATAAGTAATAAAATAATTTCTCAACTATATGAAAAGGATCTTAAAAAAATCTGATTAATTTTCCTACTATGAAATCAAATATCATTTAAATCATCAGAAATTTGTGGTTTTATGATTGTTAGATTTCTCCTAACCATGTTTTCTATCACTCTCCATTAGAACTTGATGGTTAGTTTTCTCTTCCATATCCATGTTTTCCTACATTGAACCCTAGTATTTGTTATCTTGGGTGAACTTTGTACTTCACATTATTTCTCATAAAGTAGAGGTTTTATTGACTCTTTTTTCAATGTGTTATTTTAATGAAGTAATTTTGAAAAGTGAAACCTTAAATACCAAGGCCAAATTTAAAATTACAAGGTCACAATTTTCAAAAGGGGCAAAGGATGTACCATCCTAGGTAATTATATAATAATAAATTTTCATATTTATTAATATTTTTGAATTATATTTTACATTAAAGGGACTCTATGTCTGATAACATACCCAATGCACAATAATGGGTTTCTCCGAAATCTTACGTTGCATGAAAGACTCAGTTAAAACCAAAAATAATATATTATTATTTTAAGCGGTAGTTGTCACCTAGCTGTTAGAATGGCGGGAATAAAAAATGTTAACTTAATTATGAAAATATGGTTTAAACATGTTTATATAATTATTGTTTTGTTACCAAATTAATTAGGAAATCAAAAAAAACTAATTGAATAAATAGGATGTGATTTTCAGAAAAAAGCTCTTTAAATGAAATTAAGTGAGTTTATAAAATAACAAATTCACTCTTGTTGGATTTTATTAATGAAATATATATATATGTAATATATTCAATTTAATATTTAAAATTCATCTTATATATTTTCTAGATATGAAATAAGAAAAAATTCAATTTTTCTGATAAACAATGTATTTTTCAAAACAATGTAATTTTGTCACCTTTTGATTAAAACCCCATTTTAAATCTTGTTTTTGAAACTTTCATATTTTATATTTGACAAAATAAACATCTTATTTGGAATAATTACATCAAAATTTACTTTGGTTTAATTTTTGGTATTTTTCTGATTAAATTCATATTTTTATGAATAATGAAAAATACTAAATTTTAAATCAAATTGCCTTTTCGTATAATTTATTTATATTTCTAGATTTTCATTTTACATAATTTTAATGTATAATTAGATTAATTTTTTATCATTCAATCCAATTTAATTCATTGGATGAAATTTTAAATTGATATTAAATAGAAAAACTATGATAACTTTTAAACGTTTTACTTAAAAAACTTGTTTTCTCGATCCATCAATGGGATTAGTGTTAAACCTAATTTATCCACTTTTGTGAATTAAATTTTCAAAAAATTACATACATGGTTTTACTCAATGTGAAAAATGTGGTCCAATGGGATCAAAATAATTTTTGATGAATATTAATTTAAATATTTTATTTAACATGGTTAATGGTAAATATGGAAATTAAATATAAAATTAATATTATATTATTATAAAATTACCATAACACTTGTCTTAATCTTATTGTATAATTTATTATCAAACATAACTATATTTAGGAAGAAATGGTGACCTTTGTAAGCCATGTGGGTGTGATTATGACATTAATAACATTTAATTTAAAGTAAAGGAAAATATGCCATAAATTTGTCTCTTCTAACTAAAAAAAAATTAATATGGGGTTATGTAAGTGATATTTTTTACTATGAATAGTATTTATAAATATAAATATATTACCTACCTAATTATAATTTATATATAATTTTTATGAATTAAATAATTAAATTTAATTATGACACAAAGATAATGCAATAATAGATTTATTAAAGTAAGAATCAAGATAAATGGTATTAATAATATTAAAATAAAAATATTTTGAAATATTTTATTCCATTAAAAAGTTTTATGGATGAATAGGACATGTTATAATTGATTTAATGTATTTTTATCAAATTAATCAAGTTGTTATGATTTTTTAAAAAAGTCATGTAATGAATAGTGTCAAAATACACATAATTAATAATTTAAAATATAAAATAATTAATTAAATGATATAAATTTTCTAAAAATATTATATTCCGAAAAATATTTGAGATAAGTCTAAAAAATTCATTAATTACTCATTAATTAGTCGTTTTTCATGATTTGGTAATTCTTTTAAGTCTCAAATTGTAAATTACTTGATAAATCGATAAGAGTTAAAAGGGGATAAAACAAAAATATAAGGATTAAAAAATATTCAAAACTTGTCTAATATTAATTATATTATTATTATTATACCAAAAATAATCCTATATTATAAATAAATTAGTTTGGTACCATTTTGGATAGAACATAAATTTATATTAATTTAATACTGTTAATAATTCCAAGCGTGCCCCTCCCCTCTCCTATAAAAGGGTAATCATTCTTCTCTATTACTCACACTTAAAAAATAATTTAGTTCAGACAATATCAACCCAAAACCATTCCTATAATCCCTACCCACGTTCTTGAACCCTTATTGTAGGCATAACACCCTCTTCAGAGGTGTTTAGGTGTTAAGAAAGGTGATCATCAGAAAGAAAGGTAATGTTTTTATTTAAGTGTTTCAATTTCATTTCTTCTTCCACTTCCTTAAAATATTATTCTTACAATATTAAATAATAACAATAGTATAATAAATATACTAAGATTTTATTATGATAATATCATCACCTAAATCCATCTCCACTTCCATTAAATGGGAAAGGAATTAATCATTCGTGCGTATGTGTGAATTATCACCCACACGAACCGATCTAATTCGTTTTCCAAAAATATCTCTCATGAATGGTTATAATAATGGAATTAAGGTTAATATGTTATATTAATGAAATATTAATAATTATAAGACAATAATATATCAATTAAATTCTTACTTTCCATGAGCATAAAAATGATAACGCCGTTCTTGAGTACATATGAACTATCACCTCCACAAAGCAATGTGACTCATTTTTATTCATTATATCACTTGTATGATATATATATATATATTAGTATATTTAAATGATTAATAGGATATTAATGATTTTATTATCATTATTTAATGATAAAATAAAACTTAACTTCTTTCCATAATGATCAATGAAAAATGGAAACATTACTCATGCATACGTACGACATATCTTCTCCATGAATATAATGTTGTTCATTTATTCATAACCATACTTCATGGTTTGATATAAAATCATAATTTATGCATAAAAATGACAATAATATCATGAGTATTATTCCATATGTGAATTACTTATGACCACATGGACTAGTGACATCAAACCATGTTCATTTTCGACTCAAGTACCGAATATCGACAAAAAGTCCGATATGAACTCAAAAAATTAACTAATTAATATAACAAGGTAATTAATGATATAAAAGTAATAATTATAATTAGAAATTTTATCAAGAAATTATAAATTAACCTAAGTTTACTATTTAGTAAGAAAAAGGAACATATGTGAAAAATCGAATATAAGGGACTTTTTCCTAATCTTCTTTCATTTAGGTATATTTTGATGTTATACACCACCTTTTTTATAAGGTGTATAATCAACCCCTTTGAATTTTAATTTCATTCAATGGTTTTCAAAAGGAATATTTTTATATAAATAATTTTACATTCTTTACAAAAATAGAAAAAGGAATGTTTTCTTAATGTATACAGTGACAACAACTTCTCTACCGGCGTAACCATTATTTGATATTTGGATTCCTCTATAAGGATTGTTGTTTTTAAAAGGAAAAAAATCACTTATTCCCTTTTTGTGTGTTTTGGTATTGAAAAAGGTTTTGAAATTTTATTTACTATTTCAATATCTTGAAATTATTTCTTCTGATTGAAAATGAAATTTTATGAGTGAAATGTTGATAATTATAGTCTTTTATGTGTTATGATTATAGAATGGTACTTGAATATTTGGCGGGTGGTTAAGTGATAAACCAAATATATGTGGTTATATGATAAACCAAAGATGGGTGAATCTGTGATAAACTAGGTATGAGTGGTTACGTTATAACCTCCAATTCATTGCGTATGGAAGTCATCCATATGGCTATTCCATTTAGTGATATGTGTGGAAGTCAAACGTATGATTATTTCATTTAAGTATGATTATGTACCAAGTCACATTTATATGTTATATGTCTCTTTTTATGGGTTTTATGGTAATATTTTGATTACAAAAAGTTTAATCAATGATATTATATTAATGATATTATATTAAGTGATGTGTATTTACTTCTTCTTAAAGGTGAAAATATTACTTTCTGATAACGAATTCATGGTTTACATATTTTCGAAAGACTCAATTTTTTACTTCTTTGTGTATCCATTACAAATAATTTTCTTCTCACCCCAAATTTTGAAATTTCTTTTAGAGTATTTAAAGGATAATAGAGTCAAAGATGTAATCAAGAAAAATTTATGATGTTTAAACATGAAATGAAACCATGTTTATTTTTAAAAGTTTTTTTAAATGAAACAAATGGATTGTGAGTAGAAATGTCTAATTTGTAATATCTAAGTTGTAATGTATGAGTTATGGTGTAATTATATAAATATCTAAACTTTAAAATATCCTCAATATGAAATAAATTCAAACTATTGACTTAACTCAAGATTATGTAATGTTTATGGTTGGGGACTTATACTTAGTCATTCTATGTATGTGGGATATGAGATAGCATTGTCTCTAAGGGGGATTCATCTATCAATTCCTACACACAATAAAGTAAGGTGATCAATTATTACTTCTGGATGGTATAGTCACCATTTATTTTCTTGATTACCATCTCTCAAGAACCTATAATGTTTAATCATGTAACTATTATTTTAAAAGGCCAATTTTAAGCCTGTGATGAGGGCCCTAAGACACCCTAAACCTACACTCCAAGGAATTGTGCTAAAACCACATGCTTTATTTACTATTTTTTATACCATGTGAGATGAACCAAGCTAAAATTTCATACATTTCACATCATTCTCATAATTTAAACATTATATCTCCCAAATATTCTCACAGCCCTAGAAACCTTAGGTTTACTATCTTTGGAGACTAGTTATACAAAAATACTATTATCAACATTTCTCCATAATCGCACCATATTATACCCCCTTCTAGATTTCTCCTAAGTTATACTCATCGTTATAACCTATGGAATAAAAAACATAAGAATGGAGTGAACTCAAATGCATAGTAAATGGAAAACATATAAAAGAGTCATAAAGGGTAAGAGTATAAACATTTGATAAAACATTATCATGGGAGAAAATTTGATTAAAATATCCTAGAATAATGTGAGTTTTCCACAAGCCAAGATAAATTATATGTAACCTCACGTGACAAGACATATACTATGGAATAAGAATATAGAACATACATAATCATCTAAAATCATATCATCATGGGAAAATTTAACTTTAAACAAGTCCATGAATAATTTTGTGAACATAACCATAATGGACACACATCATTTTGTGAATATATCAATATTTCACATACATCACATTGTGAACCTAGTATTAATATAAATTATTATTGTTGTAAACATAATGATTATCTACATGCTTCATATTGTAAACATAACAATAACATACACAAATAAAGTTGTGAACATAATAATAATGTACACACATCACATTGTGAACATAAAAATAATTTACACACCTTGTGTTGTGAACATGACAATAATGTACACAACTCACATTGTGAACATAACAATAATGTACATGCCTCATATTGTGAACATAAAAATAACACACATGCCTCGTATTATAAACATAAAAATGTTGTGCATGCTGACCACATTGAACATAATAACAATTTACACACATTATCCTTATATTATGATACATAGAGAATTAACCAATGTCTTATCGGGATATTAACGAACCTGACCCGTCTTGAGGATTTAATAGACCCAACCTTCCTCAAGGATTTAGTTAACCCAAACCATATCAAATTGATAAACCATATACATGTGTACCACATGAAAATATTCATACATTCAATATCCAATTCATATTTTTGTATCAAATAATCCGTCTTTTTAACTTGGTTGAGAGGGAACCCTTACATGGCCCAGAGGTCCAAAGGAAAAAATCCAAAATTACTTGGTCTAAAGATCTAGGGGAATAATACATTACATATTTTAATGGCATAACTACATTATAATATCCCATCCCCAATCCACTTTAGGTATGCATCTAGATCACCACTAGACATTAATAATTTCATGTTGTTCCCTTATGAAAAGCTATATGGGTTAATGGTTGGTGTCATATCATTCTCTTCCTAATGAATACTTATGACCTGATTTATTAGCTCAAGGTAGATCCAATAAGTTAAACATGCTATACTTTGTGTCATGGAGGCCTTCTGGCCCAAATGCCCGAACAGTTTTGTCTCATAAGCCCTATGTCCCAAAGTCCCATTAATAATCCGGAGGCCTTGTCGCCCAAATGCCCAATTTTGTTACCCAAAGGACCATTTCTAGTTAATAGTGTCACTATTATAGAGCATATATAGTACCACCATAGTACCATTATAGTAACTACTACAGTTCTGATATAGTAACTCATAATGTATCCCCCACTCAGATTTTAACTTTGTCTTTCAAATGGTATTACCTAAATATGAAAATAAGAATTAGATCAGACGATTCCAAAATTCAATCACCCAAAGAGAGTATTTCATATGGGTATTTAAATGTTATTTCCTAAAAAATAACTCAAAATGAGATAGATATTTTTTATATAAAGAGAAAAATGTAATTGAACCCATGAAAAAGTTTTTTTAGAAAAATAATTCTTAATATTTTTATAAAGATATCAAGTTATGGGTCACTTTAAAAAATAATTTACAAGAAATATATGAAAAAATTTTAAAAATAAATTTCAAAGAAATGATAATAATGAATCCTTGAAAATTTTAAAAAAAAAATCTAGTGGAAATGTGGAGTGGAAGATAAAATATATAATCGTAAAAGGAAGAAAAACCCATTTAATATTATAAAATACCTTTATTGAAGCATGCGGCATAAAATAGAGAATAAAACCTTATTTTAAAAATATATTAGGAGAAATAAGAGGATAAGTTGAGATGATAAAAATTTTATTTTCAAATTAACAAACGAAAACATTTTTGTAAGGGGACAATATGGTCATGTATGAGAAGTTGGGGTTAAAGAGGATGATGATTATTCTTAATGACAATGTATTTTTATGATAAAAAAAGAAGTATTTCAATGGAGAAGAATTGATGTAATTTTAATTTGAAAATGTGTTCATGAGAAATAACATTAAATACCTAGAAAAAATATTTTAATCATAATATAATTAAATTATAAGGTATATTGGTACAAATTTATAAGAATAAATTTCAAGAAGAATGATTATAACTCAATGAATGAAAATTGAGTTTGAAAACACCCTTACCTTTACTTTCAACATCAAAGAAAGTGATTTAATCTCATATATAATAAATATAACTATAATAATAACTTATTTTAGAGCCTTATTCATTTATATTACATTTTATACACTTTTATTATAATCATTCATTATACATTTATTAGTTATTTATTATTTTTTTTCATCATCGAATTATAGTAAACTTGATTGTTTCGTATAATTTTTTTAATGGTGATATAAATACTTGTTATTTAGTAAAAAGTTTATCATTATTATATTATTCAAGGTACTATAATTGAATTTCCATAATGATTTATAAAATTCTAAAATCATTACATTAGAGGTTTAGTTATGATTCATGAAGATGAAAGCAGTGATGATCTTTTTTCGTTATTTTTTAACGAATGAAATGTGGTATCTTAATAATGAGTTAAACATTAATATTACCATAAAAAACCAGAAAAAACATTATTTACATTTTAATATAATATTATACCTGTTATTATGTTTTATTAATCATCCATGATAAAAATTTATAGCATCATTCATGTAGATGGTTAAACAGACCGAAACAAGAACATGTCATAATTTATGGATAAGTACAATTATGAAGCATTTTAATTATAGTATAATTATTATATAAGTTTTTATAGAATATTAATAATGTCTTAAATATAATTTTTATTCATTAAATACATTGTTATTACCATCCATCCAAGGTGGTGAATAAAAATCAAATATGTCATTCAGGGAGGTGGAAGTCTGCACATAACATGAGTGACATTTTCATTTTTTGAATATAAGGGAGGGAGATAGATAATTATTATACCATTAATATAATAACTTTTTAGTATACAAATTATATTGGTTCCATTATATTTTTATGTTCATAATATATTTGGGGGAGTTTTATACGAAAAATATAGAATAGAATGTTTGGGAGTAGATAATACCTATGTTGAGAGTTTGAGTCTTATCTAGAAGAATCCATTATAAATAGAAAATTTGAGATACTTTATTGTATAAAAGGGATATAAAAAGTGTATTATTATTCTAGGAGGAAAAAAATTGGCATAGTTTTTAAAGGAATTATATGGGTATGTTTGTCTTGAAATGGGGGGAAGTGAACTCCTTTTATAGGTGAAAAAGATGAACATTTTTTATTGGAATTGAAAGTTGGATGAGGGGTAAAGAAGGAATTGAAAGGGATTTGGGTAATTTAGGTTAATAAAGGTTGGTGAGAAATGTGGTTATTTTTTCCCAACCTATTTATAATTTATAACTATTGAGTTAATTTAGAAAATTTTGAGACACTTTAATTTACGCATTTTTACTCTTATTAACCTTGATTAAATTTTTACCATGGAAATTATTTTTTACAAAAAATAAAAGACGACCCTTATTAACAAATTTGGATGTGATGATTTTGAATTTGGACTCAATTGAATAAAAATAAATTTCAAAATATGAGAAAATTAACTATTAAATTAAAACAAAATATATATAGAAAATAGTGTTTTGTAGAAAATTGAATTTTTAAATATTATCTATTATCATTCTTATTTATTATAAATTACGAAAAAAATGACTATTAATATATTTTTTAAATATTTAAATATCATATTAGAGTCATAATTTCAAATAGATAAATTTAATTTATTTATATAATTATTACACAATGTTTATAAAAACAATTCTTACAAAAATAAATGTTTTATCACGTTAACTAATATTTTATTCAGAAAATTATTTTTTTGCGTAAAAAATGAAAATGAAATTATAACCATGTTTTGATATTATGATTAAAAATATAAAAACTACTTTATTAGACTTAATTTCTATAGTTTATAAAAAAATAATCTTATTATAAGAATGAATATCTCATAAACAATATTATATAAAATATATCTTTAAAGCATAAAATGAATTTTTACAGTTGCTTGAATAGTAGTAACTGTGGAATGGGTGTATATATTATAAATAAATTTGTATAAAAATATGAATTATTTTCCTTTAAATTATAAATGTAAAGTGTTTAAAAATATATGTGATTCATATATAAAATTTATTATGTTTATAAATACAATTTTATATTATACAAACTTCTATTTACAAAACCCCATAATATTTTTTCATAGGACCTATGGATAAGATAAGAATCATTGGATATTTTAGGTGGAAATTAATCTTGAATGGATATATTAGTAATTTTTAAAAGTTTGAACTTCTCCCACAAATGATTTCACTCAATCCACACTTTATGGGGTTTGTCTTGAGATTGATCTAGGGAAACCCCTAATGATGCTACCTCCCTTCCAAAATCAGAAAAATGAGCTTCATAAGGAATAATTTGACTACGTAATTTCATTTTTCCATTTTATACATATATTTCATAATGTGGTTTCTTTTTTTTATACCCACTAATTTGATGGTTACATTGCAATAGTCAAATAATCCCAATGGATATATAAGCTAAAAAAGAACATGTAACAGTCAAATTTCATTCTTTTAAATAAACTAAAACAATTCATCCTATTTTATTATCTTTTAATATGTTTTCTATATGATTAATTATTTTCCTTACTTCCTTTTTTTCAATCATAATGATGATCTTCATGGAGATCCCCAAGGATAAAGATTTTTTGTTCACTGTATTTTTATTTAATTGATGATTTATTACTCTTGTAATTTTTTAATGACATTTCATATTGAATTATCATAATATAGTAATTTTTATATTGTATTATAATATTTTAATAATATATCATGATTTTTTAGTTCAGTTCTATATATGAAACAATCCATTAAAAATAATATTTATTTAAATGAAAATTAATAATAAATTCATGAGGTGTAACAAGCCAGGTATTCCACCTCATTATTAGTATATCATTGTAATAGAAATAAGGAATAGGGAAGAAATTGTTTTTTGGACAAGTGAAAAAAAATCCCCAAGACAACTCTATTGAGTATTAGGTTTTATATCCTTTTAACTATTGGGCTCCTAGGGGCACTATCAAAGTATATCTCCCATTATAGGTAGGTTTAGGGGATAGATTACACTTATTTGATAATGAGTTTTATCTCTAATGGAAAGCTGTAAAGTCCCAGATCCGGATGCCACTCAACTAGTGCCCCGTACATGGTTGGTCACATGACCTCAAGTGAATTACACTAAACTCTAGTGGCTGTCGACTAACAGTGAGGGCTCAAGGTGTGATTGAGAAAATATTCTCTCATTAGCAGAGTGTAACATATCAAAATAAAAAATAATATAATAGTGGAAGTAGTAAATAGCATACAACTAAAATAAACAGAGGAATACTAATAAGATAATTAACCAAGCATTGTTCCATACAAATGCTGATGCAGCGTGTTATATGTTCTAAGAAAGAAGCCAAAATAAGTACACTGTAGAAATACAAAATATGTGTATCAAAAGCACAAAAGAGACAAAACGATACTAGGAAGCATCACAAGCTTTGTCTCAGTCCCATGCTCTCCTACTCTGAAGCAGCACATCAAGTACTTGTAGCAAGGTGCTTTCCTTGATTAACACATACAATCATATAATCTTTTTAGGCCCAAATGATGAACCAGATTGGGTGTGAGACTAAATACTAGTATGAAACCACCCAAGGTTTGTGAAAATGTTTTAATGGATATATATATATTTATAACATGAAATGTACAATAATGAAATTATTAAACTATGGGTACTCAAAATCAAGAACAACAGATTTCTCGGAAGACAATGTTAACAAGTATAAGTGAATACTGAATCCATGCTTGTGCTTTGTCTTGGAAGATACATCCTAAGTCATCCATTTCATTATTCAATTTCCTAGAATTATATAAAAGTCTCAAGGTCCATCCTAGGCCCGACGACCCCCGTATAAAGGTAATTGTCAACTTGTGACATAATAGTCATTTAATCATTTTCTAATAGAGCCTGACTTGGGTATACCTCAATGGATCCTAAGTTCACTCATCATTTTGAATAAGTATCAATAAGCCCGACCACCCTATCATGGATCAATCACGACCCTTAAATAATCACTTATTGATCCCACCCATATTCTTTTAACTGAGGCCCTCATTCACCCAATATATACATAAGGTAAAATTATTCACATGATCCTGACCTTGTCTTTTAACTAAGATTGTGGCTCTCCCATTGCTAATTATGCCTCCTTTTCAGTATTCAATCCCATAACAAAATAAATACATCTGAATTAAATGTTCACATGGATTATCATATAAACAACTCAAGTGGGCACAGTTCACATAACAATTATCACATTAAAATTAAACTATTACAAGGATTAAGCATCTAATTATATCACATGGGAATTAATATCACATAAGAAGTTCATTTTCACAACCCAAGAATGGGAATTCAAGTCAAGCCTCTTAGGAATTCTCAATAGAACAAACATCTGATGGAACCCCACCCATGGGGTAGCCCTAAATCAAGATTCACAGCCCTAAAAATTCTTTTAATTCATCTAATTAATTACCTAATAATTAATAGTAAATAACCATGTTTACTATTCGATCAATAGACAACCTAAAATTGGGAGTGTGGCACTTTTTCATATATAATTGACTTGAAAATCAATCAAAGGCATGATACCACCTACCTCGTACTCATACGACTCTCCTCTTCCTACTTCAGGATTTGATTTGACCTATAATAGAGTAGATATACAAAATGATAAAAAAAAAGATTAACCTTTAGTAACTCAATCGAGGGAAAAAATCAAGAAGAAATGATCAAAATGAATTGAGCATGAACTGAGGGGATTCCAACAGATCTGGAGGTGTTCGAATCAGGCGTCAAATAATGAAACGTAAGGCAAAATCTTGTTCAGATTTTCTAGACGTGTTGCTCGTCGAAGGGGGTTCGTTCTTGTTTGTATGAAAAAAAACGCTACTTCCTGACTTAATAATTTGAAAAAACAAGTATGTGGCTTTACTTAAGACTACACTCCATGTCCATAAAATTATAGGCTATACCATTACACAACCGTGTACTGGGATTACATGGAGTATTTCCCTCCATACATGGTGTGTACATAAAGGTCCACAATGTGTAGTCCCTAGTCATGTTGTGTAACAGGCCTGCAGCCAAACCCTAACCTCTTTTCCCCCATTTTCTTGAGTAAAAATCGAAAAGGAAAGATATGTACCTCAAGGGAAGAACCAAGTTTTTACAAACTTTCCCCCTTAAATCAATTTTTCCCCAAATTTTCCTTTCAAGGGTGATGAAGAAATATTTGAGAACAACTCTGTCCACTATGATCATACATCTGACTCCCTCTCCTAAGTCTCATCCTTCACTCGTTCATACTACCATAGCACCTTTACAATAGGAATAGACCGGCCATAGAGAAGCTTTGTTCTACGATCCATAATATTAATGGGATGCTCCTCAAATGATGAATCTTCCTACAACTCCACTTCCTCAGGCTGAAAGGAGTGAGAGGGGTCTAAAAAGTAACAATGCAACTAAGAAATGAAGAATATTTCATGCATATCCCTCTACCTCTAAGGTAAATACAATCTATAGGAAACCGGTCTGACCTTCAATATAATTTTATTTGGACCGACATACCTCAGAAAAATATTACCCTGTCTCCTGGTCCTCTTGTGTCCCAACCTCAGTGAAACATGTAGGAAAACTCGATCCCTAACCACAAACTCCAAAGGTCATCTATGGTTATCGACGTATGATTTATGATGAGACTATGCAGTATCCATCTACTTTTGCATCAACTGAACATGCTCGATGATCTCCTGGACAAGATGAGGTCACGACATTGCTGCCTCTCCTACCTCTAAGAAACACATGGGTGATCGGCATGGCCTATCGCATAAATCCTCATATGGCGCCATCTTAATAGTATCCTGGAAAATATTTTTTAGGAGAACTCAACAAGTGGTATGTGTGTCTATAAAGAAATCTTGAAATCCAGGATGCATGCCCAAATCATGTCCTCCAACACATGAATTGTGTGATGACTGGACATCTATCTGGGGGTGGTAAGTTATGCTCAAAATCACATGTGTACCCAAATCCCTCTGTATCCCTTTGTAGACACCAGATGTAAAATGGGTGTCCATATTTTATACAATTGAATAAGTAACCTTGTGTGGTCATACAATTTCCCTGATGTACAACCTCCCAAGCTCATAACAAAAAAGGTTTCCTTGATCGGAAGGAAATGTGATGCCTTAGTAAGCCTATCAACAAAAACCCATACTACATCATTACTTCGGGGCGACCTCAATAAACCCATCATGAAGTCCATCGTGATATCATTCCATTTCCACTCGATAATGGGTAGCTACTACAAAATTCATTCTAGTCATTGGTGTTCCACCTTCACATGCTGACAGGTGGAACATCTCATGACAAAACCAGCTACATCTCTCTTCATACCTGGAAACCAGTACTGATGATGAAAATCCTAATAAATCTTGGTGACACTAGGATGCACCACCCAATAAAAAGCATGAAAATTCTATATCAGCTCCTTATGCGTGTCTGTCAAAACCCATACAGAACCATATAAATGTAGGACTTCATCCTTATCAATGGTCTAACTAGGAAGATGGTCCTTACCTGACACACTCTCCGTTAGAACTAGGCCTTTGGAATCTAATAGCTTCCATATCTTTACTTTGTCTAGAAATGTAGAGGTAACAACTAAGGATTCAAGGAAAGTCTATCCCTGATTATCGTCCACCTCAAAGTACATCTTAGAGAACAACACCATAAGCTTCCACCCACTACTGTCCTACTACACTGCCTGCATCTAAGTCATCCTGCTCAGTGCATCAGCCACTTCATTTCATTTTCCTGGCATATAGGCAAGATCGAAGTCGAAATTTTGAAGGTATTACAACCACCTTCATTGCCTCATATTTAGATCATGATGGGTAAAGATGTAATTGAGACTCTTGTGGTCTCTGTACACCACAAAATTCTCCCCCATTAAGTAATGTCTCTAACAACGTAAGGCATGAACAATCATGGATAACTCAATATTGTGTTTTAGGTAGTTCATGCCTTGTGGACTCAACTACTGAGACCCATACACAATGAATTTATCCCCTTTCATAAGAACTACTCCTAGCTAGATACTTGATTCATCGTTGTAAACAGTGTAACTCATACCTTGATTTGGAAAAATCAGTGTCAGTGATGACATTAATCTCCCTTTCATCTCTTAAAAGGATTTCTTTCAAGAATATGACCATACGTACTTCACACCCTTCTTTGTCAAGCCTGTCATTGGAACTACTAAGCATGATGAGTCTTGTATGAAATTCCTATAGTAACCAGCCAGCCCTATAAAACTCCACACCTCAAATTCATTCTTGGGCTTCTCTCAGGTAACTAATTATCTCACTTTCTCTAGGTCCACTAATACTCCTGTGTCGGAGATGATGTGACCTAGGAAGTGAATCTGACCCATCCAGAAGTGGAACTTTTTGAACTTAGCATATAACTGATGTTATCTCAGTTTAATAAAAATGATCCCAATATGTTTGGAATGGTCTTGTCAATTATGAGAATACACCAAGATGTTATCCATAGAATCCACTACCAAGGAATCCAAGTAAGAATAGAACACTCAGTTCATCAATTCCATGAAACCCATTAGCACATTCGTGAGACCGAGCGACATAACCAAATACTCATATAGCATATTCCTTCTACGAAAAGTTTTATGAGGAATGTCTACAGGTCAAACCTGCACCTGGTGATATCCTAATCCCAAGTCGTTCTTTGAGAACAATTGAGCTCCTTGAAGATGATGAAATCGTTCATCTATCCATGGAAAGTGATATCTATTTTTAACTATTAACTGGTTTAATTCACAATAATCCACGCATATCTTGAGGGTACCATCTACCTTTTCCACAAAAAAGAATAGGCGAACCCCATGGAGAAGTACTGGGTCGGATGAAACCCTTAGCCTCCAGATCCTCTAGCTACCTCTTGAGCTCTTACAACTCTATCATAGCCATCCTATAAGGAGGAATAAATACTGATGAAGCTCTAACTACTAGATCGATAGAGAACTCTAACTCTATAACTATAGGTAAACATAAAAAGTAATCCTAGAGGAAATCCCTAAAATAATCAACCATTGGAGGAAAATTCATCTGACATGTCCCCTGGTGATCTAATTTAAACTGGCAATCTATGATGTCATCCCACTCAACCCACAATGCTCAGGTCTAGATTGGATTTCCTAGACATCCCATTCATCCTATGTTGAAATGATCTTCCCTATGGTGACGTAAAACGCACCCTACAGTGATATAAATCAACAAATTCATAAAAGGACACTAGCCAATCCATTCTGAGGATGACAACAAAGCATTTCATCTCTAAGACATAGAGACCCCAAACAAAGTGACACACACCAATATCAAGGAGGGACTCCTTTCATTGTCTCACACATTCCGTTATAATACCTAATGGAGTTTATAGTTTCATAACGTCATAATAAGTGAAAATAAAGAGCCCAAGGATTTTCAAAATTGACACAGATATGAAAATATGTGAAGCCCCAGTATTAAAAAGTACAGAAGCTAAAACAGAGGTGACTAGTTTAGAACCTCTGATAGTAGAAGGTCAGGGAACCTACTCCTGCTAGATTTTTTGCACTGCAAAATTCTAGCATGTACTGCAACCCTGTGACATATCCTTGATTTCCAAAGATGATCCACTCTACTATCTCTGAAAACTTTAAGTTTTTCTACCTCGGCCACGACCACCACCTTGTCCTGAGTGGCCTGAATTATTTCAGTTCCCTGACTGGTGAGAAGCTACTGAACTTACTCCTAAATCTAGAGTTGGTGCAGACCCTCTCTCTCTCTATGATAGTGGAAACATTCTGCAAAAACCCAATAAATGTACCATCTTGACAAAATCTCGACCCTCAAGTGGGTCCATCGGGCACTGAGGTTTATTATGCCCAATTCTTCTGCACTGGAAACACCTCACCTAGCTATCATATGATATGTTATGAGTACTTGATTCACCAAATTTAAGATCCAGATGTAGCTTATTTCTACAAGTTGAAATATTACTAAATCTTGGTTTCAAACCGCCCTAGCTCGGACCTACAGATTCTCTCTAATTATGCTCAGTAATCAGCGCTTGGTTCACTATAGTAGATGCAGTAGTCAGTCATAAGATATTCTCTTGTGAGTAGATATCGTACCTAATACCATCCTAAAATCACATATCCTTTGATAGATCATCATCCATTAGAATAGGTGTGAAGCGATAGAGCTCAGTAAAGTGGGTGGAGTATTCCATAACTAATATACAACCCTGCTTCAGATGTATAAAATGATGGGATTTTTCAGCCATCAGTGTATTGAGATAGAAGTATTCATAGAAGACTATCTGAAAATCTTCTTATGAAATTTCATGTTGATGCTCTTTCTATGTGGTAACATCCCACCACCTCAGGAAGGAATCACGCATCATATAAGTTTTTTTTTACCCTCCTCTGAAGAGGCGTCTCAAGATTCTTGAAGATTGATAACATGGACTCTAGCCATGACTCTATAACATGTGGGTCACCTTCCCTAGAAAACATGTGTAGAAGTTATATCTAGAAAACTCGTTTCAGTTCTTCCATAGATGTGGCTAGTTGTGGTGCTCCCTAAAAGGTTTACATAAACCTCATAAAGCCTTCACGGAACATTGCATCAGCACCTTCTTTAGGTATAACGATTGGTTCCGTAACTAGCATGAATGGAGGGTCCACTTGTATCCCATGGCCTACCTCCTCTAGGGTATGATCATCTTCACTCTCTTGGAACACTACTAGAATTCATTGTGGAGGCATGACTCTGTAAGGTCAATCACACACCTCAGTTCAAGATCATCAAGGATCTCAGTTCAAGAGCACAAGAACAAAACATGATAATAAAACCCACAAAGGTTGTAAAAAGAAGAGTATATGGTGGGTAAAAACATTACACAATGTGTACACTAAATCTATCACATGGGCATGTACCTCCGCCTTCCTTGGAGTGTAAATGTCTTGGGTACATAGCTTGTAATATTGACACATGACGTGTACTCAAGTTTCTTCTCCTAGCCATGTGCCTTTACATGGTTAGAGCCACATGGTTTCTGCCTAAGTCAAACTACACAGGGTGTACCAAACACACACGACATGTTCTTCCCAAAACCAACATCCCATGTTCCCTCTCACATGACCAAGCACAGAGTCATCTACCACACAACGTGTACTTAGACTACACTGTGTGTACTTAAAAAGTTCTTTTCTTCCCTAATAGAGGAACACATGGCATGTGTCCATGGACCCACACACCAAGTTGTCTGGGTTTCTAGATAGTAATCCTTAGAAACATCTATAGAACCCCTATTTTTAAAGAGTGGAGCAACGGTGTGCCAAATTTCAACCCGTGGAGCCCATAATCCCCATAAATCAACGTTTGGAACCATATATATCTCATAACTACACAATATATACCCCATGGATGAAGTATAATCCACTAAATTATGATCTAAGAGGGCACATACTCCTCAGGGACCAAAGTTTGGCATCCATCCAATTCAACCATAACATGTACCAATACACCTATCACAACTTCAGAACTATCTATAATGATACCTATCACAATAGCATATATATCTAGAATGACATCTATCACAACAAAATGAAATCAGTAATGCTCTCTAAATGGAATGTAAATAATTCATGGCATGTGATTTCTAACAAGTTCATATATGATGCATGAGATGGAATTACCTCATCTTATTATGTTGAAACAAAATAGAACCACAATGATAAGAATGATAATAGCACAAAAAAAGTGTGTCACCCAACGGTGAAATCGAATCATCTATAATAACAAAAATTACAAAAATCACAATTCAATTCGAGGTAATTTCGCTTTTCCCTGTACGCGAGGTAGCTACACCTAGGCACATATAATTACCAAATCCATTGAATTTCCATCTCTATATATCATTTCCAAACAATAAATCAAACTATAAAACCTCCTCTGATACAACTTTGTAACATCCTGGATCTAGATACCACTCAATTGGTACCCCGTACCCGGTTGGCCACATGGTCTCAAGTGCATTTCCCCAAACTTCAGAGGCTTCCAACTAGCAACGAGGGCCTAACGTGTGATTATGGGGAAACTATGCCCTTATTGGAAGAGTGTAACATAGAAGAATAAATAATAATACAAAATGGGAAGCAGTAAACAACATACAACTGAAATAAAAAGCAGAAGCCTAATAAGAAAAATAACCAAGAATCATTTCATACAAACGGTGATGCATCATGTTATCTGTTCTGAGAAAGTATCCAAAACAAGTACACTCTAGAAATACAGAATATATGTCTCAAAAGTACAAAAGAAACAAAAATATTCCAGGAAGAATCACAAACCTCAGATCGGCCCCATGCTCTCCTACTTCGAAGCAGCACATCATGTACTTGAAGCAAGGCGCTTTCCCCGATCAACACATGAAATCATATAATCTGTTTGGACCCAAAGAATTACCCAAATATGGTGTAAGACTAAATCCTAGTAGGAAACCACCCAAGTTTTGTGCCAATATTTCAGTGGATATATGTATATATAACATGCAGTTTACAATAGTGAAAGTAGTAAATTATGGTTACTAAAAATCAGGCACGACAGATGTCTTAGAAGACAATGTAAACAAGTATAACTAAAGACTAAATCCAAGATTGTGCTTTGGCTTGGTAGATGTATCATAAGTCATATATTTCATTATTTAAGTTTCTTGAATTATATAGAAGTCTCGAGGTCTGTACTAGGCCTGATGACCCCCATATGAAGGTAATCATCAACTCATGACATAATTTTCATTTAATCATTTGAAAATAGAGCCCGACCTGGGTAACCCTCAATGGATCCTAGGTTTGATTGGAATTTTTAATAATCCTCAATGAGCATGACCTCCCTATCATGGATCGCTCACATCCCTTACATAATTACTTCTTGATCTCATCCATGGTCTTTTAACTGAGACCCTCATTCACCCATGGTATACATAAGGTGAAATTAGTCACATGATCCCAACCTTGTCTTTTAACTGGGACTTTGGATCTCCCATTGCTAATTTCCTCTCTTTTTCATTATTCAATCCCATTACAAAAGCAACATATGTGTATTAAACTATCACATGGATTATCATATAAACAACACATGCGGTCATAGTTCAAATAACAAGTATCACATGAAAATTAAACCATTACATGGATTAAGAATCTAATCAACTCATGTGGGAATTCATATCACATAAGAACTTCATTTTAACAATCCAAGAATGGGAATTCAAGTCTAGACACTTAGGCATTCTCATCCAAATGGTCATCCGAGGAAAATGAACTCATGGGGTGTCCCTAAATGAATGTTCATAGCCCTAAACATTCTTTCAATTCATCAAATTAATTACCTAATTGTAACACCCTAAGAATTTACAAATATATTTAATAAAGATTTCACGAAACACTGAGTCTCTATAAAACACCACTTTGTTATAACCTAGCCATGCAAACATAATTTTTCCATCTCTGTGATTTGAATTTCAAAAAACTGACAAACACAGTTTCGTTCAATATGATATTTAGAGACTTGTATGACAAACTTAATTTTATGTGAATATTAGCATACCCTTATGAATAGTAACATACCTTAATGAATAGTAATGAATATTAATGAATAGTAAATTGGCCAAAAAAATAGAAACTTCACCCATGAATGTATAAATACAATATAGACATCTTAAAAGTGAAAAAACAATCATAGTTTAAGTATTGGTATTTTTGCATGTCATAAAAATTTTAATTACAATTTTATGATTAATTTAATAATTTAAAATGGAAATTTATTTTCATAAAATTTATTCATAAATTGATACTTTATTTTCTTATGGTTATAAGATAATTTTATGGGACCTTGATTAATTTCACAATGTGTTATAAAACGAGTTATATATTTAAAGTTGTTTCTTAGAATAAATTATGATTTTATTTAAAAAATAAATTAAAAATATTTAGAAATTATTTTCAAAAAATGGATTTGATTTTTTATTTCTAAATGTTGAAAAATGGTTAGGCTGAATTTTTGGGATATTTCTAAAATACATGAATTTTTCATGAATAATAAAAATACGGTTTTGAGTTTTCTGTATGTTTAATGACATCATAATGATGTAATAATTAATATAAAATTCTGGTCGGATTTTTTACAGTAAAATATGATTTTAGGTGTCTGAAGTGGATAATACCATGGTAAAATACCATGGGCAAGCCCATGGTTTTGCAAAAACCACTTATGAGGTGTCCCTTTAATTTAATAAAAAACACCCTCTCATTTACTATAAATACCCACTCATTTCTTAGTTTTATTTCATTAAAAACTCATTATACTCAAATATATGGTAATATTACCTCCCTAATAGTCCTCCCAAGGTGTCCTAAATCCCCCAAGGTCCCAACCATCAAGTCATAGGAGTTACTCTACAAGGTAAGAGAATTCGCAACTCCTCTTTTCCATCCAAGTTCTCTTTTATGTGGTATATAATTCAGGTTTTCATACCATGTTATTATTTCCATAGTATTTTATCCCTATAATATTTAATTATTCTTTTATGAAATGGTTACCCCAATCCCCTCTCTTTTTAACGTTTTATAAAACCATGTTGCATAGCCAATATGCTGTAGAATTCTCATCTCAAAATCTCTCTCTTTTTCAAGCACTCTTATTAGGATATTATAGTTTAATTTAAATTGGTTTATGTTGGAATATGTCATTAAATATACCCCTTAATTTATATATTATTTAATAATGATGATATTCCCTTTTTATCTTATCAAATTATTTTATCAAATTTTAAGCGACGCCGTTAGGCTGCTGAATTTTAGTGAGGGATTTCTCAACTTTTCTTTTATTTCGAGTTCTTTTCTTTTATTTTTTCATATCCACTCATCCAAATTCTATTATATTTAAATTAACTTACATGAAATTTAATTTTATTATGCTAATTTAATATTTCATCATCATCTCTATTTTCCCCTCCTCTTATACTAAAAATGAAAACATCGTTCGAGATGTGTTAATTTATCACATTCAAGGACTACAGGTTCTCAATTTCTATTAACGTCTTCAATTATAGACATTAAACCATTATTATGGTTTCCCCAAACTATAATATATGTATTATGTCTCATATATGGTTCTAAAATATATTTTTACACATGGTTTTGATTTATAATGAAAAATGAGTTCATTATGTTCAAAAACGGCCAATTAACCCAAATAATTTTCATTAAATAATTTATATAAAGATTCATCTTCACTTCAAGTAACAAAATGAAATTTAAAACCTTGTAAAATATTTTATTTTCAATAATAACATATAACTTCAATTCTGGATAACCATCCTCATTTTCCATGATTCTCTGTTCATGTATATAAGTATACCGATCATGAAGAAAACGCTCCAAAATAATAAAATTGAACCCATTAAACCCATCAAGAAGGATATGAATGAAATTAAAAATGTTATAATAAATAAATTTCACAAATAATAGGTTCTTGAAATATTAATTAGTGAATTTAATTTGGTTATCCAAGACACTAAGATCAAGTTAATAACACCATCAAACTTAAGGTAAGGGTTTCCTCATCTCACTTCTATTTTTGTGAGACATTCCTTATTCACTACTTTTAATTGTGTATGGTGTATGGATACATCCCATTGATTTATAATATCATAAATATCTTTAGTTTCATGTTATTCAATTTACCATTTTAATATTATTAATTTTGTTCCATACGATTCAATTGATTACAAAGTTGTAAGAATTTCTACCCAAACCTCCATTTTCATTCGGGTTGCTCTTATTCTCTATTCACCTCAATGAAATTATTATTTATTTTTATGTACTCCTCATAAATTCTGTGTTAATATTATATATATTTTTATTGATCATAATCCATCTTTATTTTGTGGGTAGTTACAAGTTTTAAAATAATCTTTCAAAATTTCATCCCGATAAACAAACCCGATTCAAGGGAACTTCTCGAGATCTTACCCATTTTCAAGTGAACTATAGAATATATTTTAATTCAAAATTATTTTTATAAAATAAATAATTTTATCATGATAAATTATCTTGGTTCATTTCTAGTTTTAGTAAAACAAACATGCCTTTCCACTTTAAAATTCTCTTTAATTTGTTCCTTAAAATGCTCTAAAATGATTTATTTCTAAAGATTCTCAAGAACTATTTTTACATGATTTCACTTCAGTGGGAAATAATTTATGACTAAAATATAATTTCAATATACGTTAATTTTATTTTCTAGGATATAATTTTTTATAATCTTATTTCATGGAAATGCAAATTATTTCCCAAATGAACTCTTCTTTCAAAAGTAAAAAAGTATTTTTGTCGTCTCACATTAACTCTTAGGATGTATATGCCTTGTTCACCACATGTTCTATTCATGTTGTGTATGTACTTACCTTTTTTATATAATATAAAGAGTCTTTTTATTCACATTATATTCTAAGGTATTTTTATTTTAATGTTTCAAGGTGGTATGGGACACTTTGGAACGTTTAAGGATTATTTTATTTGGAATTTTTCAATGGTCTCATTTAAAAGTATCCTCATCTAGGAAAAAATACCTTATTGAAACTTCTAATTCATTGAGATTTATCTACTATTATATCATATACCATATTAAATTTAATGGTTTATGATTATTTTGACGATTAATGTGCTATCTTAAAACCATTCACCAATTTACTACGAATGGTTAGTGTTTATACTTAATATTTGGGGGAAGTTATTTACATTTCATATGTTAGTTTCAATATGATTGTGTATATTGTTTATGTTTATACCCATTCATATAAGGAATGAATTTTAATTATTAAGTGTTGGTTGGGCCCCGCTATAGCCCCTTGGGGAATCCGTAAGTCTCATGAGACAAACTATGGTCTTGGCACGAGGCCTTGAAAAAAAGAATATTTATGGTTTTCGATGAGGCCTTACTCATTTATAGACATCTTAGTCGAGGCCTTGATGGTATATTTTAGAATGTATGGGATATAAATTTCCCTCATTACGAAGCTAGTAATTGAAAGTTCATGTGGTTATTCCACTAGTAAAATACTCATGGTTATGTTTTATTATGGCATTATTTATTCAGCCCTAGTTCCTACCATAATTTGTTCAAGTTTAGTTATAAAGGCAAGTGTTTTAGTTATTCATCATGCCTAATGTATATGTTTATATTATATTATGATGTATTTCTTAACCCTTACTGAGCATTTGATATCACCCATTTCATTTGTTTTTCCTTCCCTAGGTTAAGAAGAAGGGACCATTTATTGAGTTTTCAAGGATATAGTTTATTAGCTTTTGTTATGTATCATATTTTGTTTCATTTAAAAGTGTAAAATGGGTTCTATGTATGTATCTATTTTCTTCAAGACTACTAAACTGTTCAGTCCTTCAGGATTTGATTCTTTATAATCATGCCAATGTGTTAAAATAATGCACTGGCTCCTGGTTTCTAGGGTCGAGGTGTTATAGTTGGTATCAAAGGAAGTTTAGTAGAAAACATGAAAAATACATATAGAGAAAGTAGATTAGGGAACAAAACACTAAGATAGTCTTTGGGGTTAAAAATACAAGGCATCCTAGAATTTTCGTAAGGAGTAGATTATGTGTTTTTTTAAGAAAATATTTCCTTGTCTGGATACAAACAACTAGAGGTGGCTCGGGTATATATGTATCTAGGGATAAAACCCGAAAAACCCACTTTAAACTAGACTTGAATGGGAACTGGTGAATCAAAATGGTCCTTAATACACTCTTGGTTAGACACTCCAGGGGTATATACTTTGGTAAATTCATAAGCTTATTACAAGAAATTGGGAAGGATTTATGCCCCCAAAGTAACAAATTATATGGTTCAAGGATTTACGATGCATAAATTTATGCTATGTTCTATACCATGATTAGAGTCATAGAGAGTTCATAAAGTAATAAGCTAATATATAATATGAAATTGATTAGAAATGGAACCAAGAATAATGGATGAGAACTTCACCAATGCATGTGATGAAAATAGTAAGAAGGATCATATCTCTAATGGTCTCAAGCCATCATTTCAATGGAAGATTGTCTCCCAATTATTGTCATCATATGAGGAAATAGTATCATGTGTTAACAAGGTATGTAAAGACTTATCTGAGTCATATAGCTTTGAAGAGAAGAAAAAGAAGAAGAGGATTGTAGGGGAAAACCTGGATAAAGGGAATAAGGGAAATATTTATTTCCCCACATGTGATAATTGTGGAAGGAAACACCTTGGTATATGCATGAGAGGAAAATGAGTTTTCTTTAATTGTGGAGAAAAAGGCCAACATGCTCATAATTGTAAGACAAGGAAAAAATTTTCCTATAATAAGTGCTTCAATTGTAATGAGATTTCACATTATGAAAATCAATATCCCAAGAGTCAAAGGAATATACCCCAAATGATGATTTTTGATAATGATCAAGTTATGATGCTACCACATATAATGTAGAATGATTAATATGCCTGGTCAAGAATCATGTCATTTAAATATTTTTTTAGTAATGTATTGGTTCTAAGAATTATGAGAAATATAAGGATTCTATTGCAGTACTATTTCATTATGGATTTGAGGTCGTATGATAAATGGTAAAAGGGAAAAGTGATTCAGTATAAAGATAAAATTTTTAGGAAAAAACATGATTGAGGGAAAGACAATCCTTAATATATATCTGATGATGAGATAATGGTGAAGAAACTATTGATTCGGATAAGTACTGAATACCTTTGAACTGATTATTAACTTGTCTAGAATTGGTCTATGCTATCATCAATGGAGTTTACTGTAACACCCCAAGATTTCATAGTATGTTAAAGTAATTCAATAACTTGTGCTGCACGCAACACCGAGTTCGAGCGCACCACGACTTACCAAACTAGCCGTTCAAAAAGCAGTTACAAATAGTATTAACTGCATTTTGAATACTCCATATAATTTTAAAATCCATATTATGAGTTTCTTAGAAATAATCTAAGATCAAATTCAATTTTTCAGATAAAATAAGTATTTTTCATAAAATAAAATTTTACCGCCTTTTAATAGAAAATTCTTTTTAAATCCAATATTTTACACTTTTATATATTAAATTTGTTAAAATTAACTTCTTATTTAGAAGCAGGAAATAAAAATTTAGTTTGGATACATTTTTGTTTTTTTTCTGAAAACTTTCATATTTTGATGAATAAGATACTAAATTTTAATTGAAAACAACTTTTTTAATAAAAATAATTTATAGTGTTAAATTATATATTTGAATGGATTTTATGATTATTTAGATTATATTTTTATAATTTAATATAATTTTGGTCGTTGTAAGTAATTTCACATTTAAATTGGACATAGACACATATCAATCTTTTGAAAGTTTTTACTTCTCAAAAACTCGCTTTCTGGTTTTGTCAACGGGAACTAATTTTAAAATAATTAATGAAACTTCAATCTATTTAATTTGGTAAAATATAAATAATTTTTGAATTTGTAATATCAAAAATATCTTTGGGTGAATTTTTTGTATTTTTTGAAAATATTCAATTTTTTATGAATAGTGAAAAACAATGTGTTGAAGATAAAAACCCACATTTTCATTTAAATAATTACTATCAATTAAAATTTATCTTAAAGTGAAAATATATACATAATACATATATTAGCCTAATTTAAGTCATTTGAGTCATTTTATAATAAGAATATATATATATATATATATATAATTTTATTGAACTTTTTAACGTCTTTTACCCACCTTATTGGAACATTTTCAAATTTGCATAAAACATAATTTTACCCCTTCTATGAAATGAGTTTCAAAAATATAAGAGGCGCGATTGAAATCAGTAAGTAAAATATGGTTCAATTGGATGAAAATAATTATTGGTTAATAGTAACTTTTGAATTTTATTTACCACAGTTAAAAGTAAATAGAGTAATTAAAGGTAAAAATCATATTATAATTATCCTAAAACATATACTAATTCTATTGGATAAGTATTTTTCAACCAAAATCAACCTTAGTACAAAAATAAGATCATTTCTGATCCACTTGAATTATATTAAGACTTTTATTATATTTTATTTAAAGAAGTGTTAAAAGTGTTAAATTCAAATTTTATTAACAAAACCATTTTTAATAAAGAGTTTTACATGATATAAATTCGACTATAAATATTCATTATAGAGCTAAAAATATTTCCTACATTATGGAATTGTATTTATAACTTTTATAGATTAAATAATAAAATTTATTTACGATACAATGATGATGCAGTAATTACCCTATTAATGAAAGATTAAAATAATTGATATTATTAATATCAAAATAAATGTAAATTGAGACTTTTTATGTCATCAAAGAATTTTCTTGGTGAATATGACATGTTAGGGTTTATTTAATTTATTTTTTCAAAGTAATCAACTTGTTTGGACTTTTAAAAAAACCAAATACTAAATAGTGTCAAAATTGACATAAATGTGTTTTTAAAAAAAATACTATATTATTAAATGATATAATAATCCTAAAAATTTAAGATTCATCCTAAGGACTAATATAATGATAGATATGTCATTAATGAACCACTTTCGGTTCCCTTGTAATTTTATAGTATGTTTATTAACCATGTAATATAAAAATATAAGAAGATATGGTAAAAGTTAAACTATTTAACGAAGAGATAAATATAAAAGTTAAGGTTAATATGGTGACCTAAATTTTTCTAAAACCTATTGGTTTAGAGGATTTATACCCTACCCAGCCTTATCCTATAAATAAATCTATTTGGAGCCATTAGAAACCGAAAATGATTTAATAATAAAAAAATATTTCAATCTTTTCCTAAAGTACCCCTCACCTCTCCTATAAAAGGGTGTTTCCCCTTTTCTAAAATTCACACCTCCAAAGCCTTTTGTCCCAGCCAAAACCTTCTCAAATATCCTCAAAACTAACCTCATTTCATCCTAGAGGCCTTACTTTGATCCTAAATCCATCTTAAAGAGACCTTATGATCAAATCAAAAGGAAGAACCTGAAGAAGAGGTAATTACTTCATCACCTCTTCCAAAGTTCTTTTCATCTTCCACTTCCTATTTCTTGGTTTTTTCCATACCAAAATAATAAATCCAGTACCTTCTACATACTTATATGTTATTATAAATATGTTATAACCATATTCAATATTCTATCCATCCTATAAATGACAAATCCGCCATACATGCGTACTTACGACTTACTATCTCCACGTCGTGGTGTAGTTGGTTATTCAACGCTTTATTATTGGTATGGGTATAATAATTAGTATAATTGATGTAAATAATAAATATAACATGTAAATTATTATGTATATATAATATACAATCCAATTACATATGATTTTACCATCAATAGAATGATGTCATTGCTCGTGCGTACATACGACTTACCGTCTTTACAACATGATGAGATTTATTTCCATGTTCACCATTCAATTATGATTATAAAAATATAAATTAATAAGTATATTGATGTAAAAATCAAGAAAAAACTAGAAAAAATGAAAAACCTTGGGGGATTCCTTGCGAAGACTGCTCGTAGAGTCCCCAGAGACCTACAACAGGCACAGAGCTCTCCCTTTGTGAACCTACTGTGGAGCAAGGAGGGGGGATGCTCTACGAATCCCTTTGATGTTCGCGAACCCGCCACAGAGAAAGGAGGAATAATGATCCACAAATCTCTTTGACATTCGCAAACCTTCTGTAAAGTAAGAAGGCGGGGTGCTCTGTGAGCCAATTTTATGTTCGCAAACCCACCGTGGAGCAAGGAGGTGGGGTGCACCGTGAGCTAATTTGATATTTGTGAACCCGCCGGGGAGCAGGCTCCGTCTTTATACCGAGTGAGCTCTAGTTCGTGGTGTCTTTGGCCTATAAATACCAAGCTCCCCTCAAGCCCAAAGGATAGATCCTCCGAACTGTTTCCTTCTGAGCTCCCACACCGCGAAGCTATTCCTGCTATATGAACCATGAGCTTTTCAAGGTACTTTTTCATCGCAAAGTGCCTTCCCCAATGCATTAATTCTACCCCTCTTCAATGGGGGATTCCCTTCACAGAGACCATGGGCCCATGTGAAGGAAGTATATCCCCAATGGGACTCAGCTCGTCGCGAATCATTTATGTTTTGTGAAACACCCTTTATACTCATGTGACCCGCACAATAAGGTGTGGTCACTATTCTTCGTGAAGCACATTGATCCACAATGTTATTCTTAGAAAGGCACCATTTCTTCATGAGGAATTTCTCCGTGAATTCCTTTCCACTTCACGAAGCACCTTCTATATGCACCTATTCCCTATGCCTAGGCTAGGTGACTTCACTTCGTGAAGCACATCCCTTCACGAAGCCCCTCCACTTCATGGAGCACCCGAGATTCACAAGGTTTATGCCTATGGACCATTTTTCTCTCCAACTCCTTTTCCCATACGGCCCTTCAGGTTTTCATGAAGCAATTTCAATGTCCCTAGGGCGATGTTATCTATTGCATTAATTCGCCTCATGATTCTTCTCATAGGCAAGCTAACGAAAATTACATCTTCACACAGCCATGCTAACGTGCCCCCCCCCCAATGGATCTCTCCATAACACCCCCTCTCCACGACATTGTCGATGCCTTCCTTCCCCCAAGGGAGGGTGGGTATCAGTTGTGTATGTCCTAGGGGTGTGGAGCGAACCCACCTCGTCTGGGCTACAGGATGTTAAACAGCCAAGAACCATCGTCCTTAGCATATGACGTTAAACTGTGACCATGCCCCATGTGTCGGACGCGAGGTTCCCCAACCTTGGACATTCTGCACGCACACTAGTCTCCACAAGAGGGTGATCATTCCTCACATGGAATGAGATCCTCTTTATTAGAGTGGCATCTGTCCATGGGGGAAAAGGTCATCCACCCTGGTGTAAGCCCCTAGCTTTTCTTGTAGGAGGTAGCATCTATGCTCTTCAACTCTTCCTGGGTGCCAAGTCCCTCTCCCACTGGGCTTTGTCACCATCCGGGACTCTATCCTGGAGTAAGTTCCAATCTCCATCACCTCGAGCTACTAACCAGGAATAAGCCCCTATTTTCTCTTTGGTCCACTAACCATGTGTAAGCCCCTCGTTCCACTTCCCACAGACGCACCTTCCGCAACGTGATCATTAGGTCTTTGTGGCCTCTTGTTTCTCACACCGAGCATGACTCATGTGGGCTTAGAGTAAGCATCGACCATGACATCCTCTATGGTCAGCTTAGAGTGTAAGCCCCAAGCACCACTTGAACTACATGGTCTTTGATCTTTTCCAAGGCAAGATATATAGGAAGCCTCCCTGATGTTCAAGCCCACCATTCATTAGTTCCGAACCCCTTCACATCAGTTCTCACACCACTTGAACTACGTGGTCTTTGATCCATTCCAAGGAAAGGTACATAGGAAGCCTTCCTGATGTTCAAGCCCACCATCCATTAGTCCCAACCATCTTCACTCCGATTCACCAAACCTCTCTTTAACTACGTGGACTTTGATCCTTGACAAGGCAAGGTATGTAGGAATCCACCCTGAGGTTCAATCCCACCATTCATTGGTTTTGACCCCCTTCACGTCGGTTCTCACACCACATAAACTATGTGGTCTTTGATCCTTGCCAAGGAAAAGTATGTAGGAAGCCTCCTTGGGGTTCAACCCACCATCCATTGGTCTTGACCATCTTCACGTCGGATCACCAAACCCAACCTGAACTATGTGTTCTTTGATCCTTTCCATGGAAAGGTACATTGGAAGCCTCCCTGATGTTCAAGCCCACCATTCATTGGTTCTAACCCCCTTCATGTCGGTTCTCACACCACATGAACTACATGGTCTTTGATCCGTGCCAAGGAAAGGTACGTAGGAAGGCTCCCTGAGGTCCAAGCCCACCATCCATTGGTCCTGACCATCTTCACGTCGGTTCACCAAACCTCTCCTGAACTACGTGGACTTTGATCCTTACCAAGGAAAGGTACGTAGGAAGCCTCTCTGAGGTTCAAGCCCACCATTAATTAGTTCCAACCCCCTTCACATCGGTTCCCACACCTCCTAAACTACGTGGTCTTTGATCCTTTCCAATTCAAGGTATGTAGGAAGCCTCCCTGAGGTTCAAGCCCACCATCCATTGGTCCCGACCATTTTCATGTTGGTTCACCAAACCCAACCTGAACTACATGGTCTTTGATCATTGTCAAGGAAAGGTATGTAGGAATCCTCCCTGTGGTCCAAGGCCACCATTTATTGGTTCCAATCCCCTTCATGTCAGTTCTCACACCACCAGAACTACGTGGTCTTTGATCATTTCCAAGGAAATATACGCAGAAAGCCTCCCTAAGGTTCAATCCCAACACCCATTGGTTCTGACCCACCTTCATGTTAGCACCCACTCCTCCTGAACTACGTGGTCTTTGATCCATGCCAAGGAAAGATACATAGAAATCATCCTTGAGGTTAAATCCCACCATTTATTGGTCCCGACCATCTCCGCGTCGGTTCCCCAAAAACCCTCATGAACTACGTGGACTTTGATCCTTCCCAAGGCAAGGTACGTAGGAAGCCTCCCTGAGGTTCATGCCCACTATCCATTGGCTCTGACCCCCCCCCCCCTCACATTAGACCACCTTCATCCTACATGATGTTAAATTGTATGCCCCCTTTTCATCCTACATGATGTTAAACTGAATCCACCATCCAGTGGTAATCCATTTTGACCCCATCTAGTGGTAAGCTATTGTGACCCCATCTAGGGGTAAGCCGTTGAAGTCCCCAATCGATGGTAAGTCATCTTCAGATGAACTATGTGGACTTTGAGTCCCTACCATGGGGATACACTCGAAGCCTCCCTGAGGTTCAAGCCTATCACTCACGTCTCATTCTGATCTATCCCTCAATCATATGTGTTTTCGGAAGGTCATGACCCAACATAAAGGTTTTATTTCATACAGATCCCATCCATGCATCCAATCTCATGGGTCACCTCCTCAAGCATCCCATCGTCCCACCGAACTATGAGGACTTTCATTCCCTACCACAGGGATATATAGGAAGTCTCTTCAAGGATTAATCCCAACACTACCATGACCTTCACGATGACTCCATCTCATTCCCCCTCCACTTCACTAAACTCTCCATCATCCATCCTGATTCTTACATGGGCTGCCACATCCCAGTGAGATCATGCCATTCATCCCAGCGTCGTTCCTTATGACACCTAGGTAGATAACCATGCATAATCCCCACTGCATATGTAACCATCCACCCAAGAGTATCCATATTTCAAGGGGACGCTTTTCATGTGTAAGCCCCAGCGTGTATCCGGGTTGTTGTCCTTTGTGTACACCCTGATTCATCACCCCTTCGAAATATGTGGGTTTTGATCCCTATCATCTACACAGGGTGCGTAGGAAACCTCCACGAGGTTCAATCACAGCCAATGGTAAACCTTGGTGCTCCCCCATTCTGGGGTGCACACTCCCTGATCCACCCTTAGGGGTTTCCAGACCAGCCTTCACGGTGTGACATCTTCCCTTTCTGGGACACACCAACCTAGGTTTTCTCTTATTGAGTGTTCTGATCCATCCACTTGGTAAACTCTCCCAGATATCCCTACTAGGGATGTACCAATCTGATCCGTCTCTATGGGACATTCTGATCACCCTCATTATTTCTCCACAAGACGTTAAACTCATGGCTTACCTCATGTTAAACATGATATGCCTGAGGAAAACCTTAGAAGACATGCCTTTCGCATAACCGTATCTGCTAGACATTAAATCTGTGGAATACCCCATGTTAAATATATAAATCTAAGGAAAACCATAGATACATGCCTATGGAATATGATTCCCCGCATTAGATGTGTGATTCCTCGGCCTTCCGCGCCCTTGAAAGGCCCTATAATAAGGGGAAGAAACCCATACGTGCCTATGTTCTAGAATTCAGACACTCCAGTGATGTCCAATGTGACTACTCCCCTGACTGAAGGTTGTTACCCTGACCAGACCCCTTGGAATGTCCTGATAGAAGCGGTGTAATTAACCGGTGTCCATGAAGATATGGCACTGGGAATAGTTTAACAAACGATGTCTTAAATCTATAACAGAGACCCGGACAAGGTGATGAGTTTTTAGGAGGAATCCGTATAAGAAAGAACCAAAATCCCATCATCTCGTTTCAATAAATGAGAAAATGTACCTGAACAAGGAACAGATGTTTCCCACCTTTGGAAAGCGGGAATGCGGGGCAACAAACAGCGCCGCCGTCCTCGAACAAGACGGACGCCCGCGCCCCGGCGAAAGCTTCAGAAAAAATGGAGAACCCAATGTGAAGGGAATCTCCTCAATATGGATATTAGTAGCATTTGAGACATCAGTGGACTATCGTGTCACTGAATCCAGCTATCCGGCGTTGGGTCCCACCAAGAAAATAGTAGGCCAGGTGTAAAACTCACTAGAAGTTGGGGCAGTCAACACATTGGACATCCTGGAACCAAGTTGCTACATGAATTTGATCACCGCCTATCCACCGATGTAGGGGTAGGGGAAATCCCAACGTGGAAGTCTCACGTAGCTCCACCTCTTCCACAAAAATCTCTACACCTACAAAAATTGGGCACCCACGCCCCTTCTCCCCACCTGAATTCATCCATCAGAGAGTGATCAACAACCTCGTATGCCAGTACGAGGAGGAGGGGATAGTCCCGACCTGGGATATGACCCGCCAGGATCTAGAGGAATCTGCACCTCGCCACCATTACTTCCCCCAAGGGCCGCGTAGGGAGATTCTACTCCCCACTCCCACATGAAATCGTTTCGGGAGCCTTTCCCCAGAACGCCTCGACAACTCTCTCCCCTATGCAGATGAGGTAGGGGATGTTTGGTCAAGCCCGGTCAAGATCCAGATTCAGGGGACCCCAAGGAGGACTCCCACTAGACCACACCAGAATCTTCGTCAGGTCCCATGTGTCGAGGAGTAGGTAATCCATTCTCTTGCACAATTGGTCCTGGTCCGGTTGACCCAACGCCAGCATCGGGTACAGGCTGAGTTGGATGCCCGCCAAGAGGTGTCAATGTCAGCAACTGATGTCTCTCAGGACACCGCCAACATATATCATCAACCCCTAGTGTATGATATGTAGGAAAAATTGTATACTCGGTCTGGATCGAGGCCCCAACCTCCCCATAGGTAGGCTGGGTCGACTCTCTCGGTTGTCGGTGTAGGTAATGGTCGTCACCAGTATGGAGGCCCTCCCTATACCCGCACCATGGAGAACACGTGTCTTACCCAATTCTAGGTGTGGCATGGAGGTACACCGTGTTCCACCCTTAGTCCAAATGAGGGACCTCCCTGCGATGGTGACACCCAGCACAGAAGCATCTATTGTGCTCATTACATCAGGCATGGAGTTATCTGACCTTCCACAGACCGTCAGTGTGGGAACATTACACATCCGATCAATCTCCAGCGCGGGGGCCCTCCCCATGTTCTTACAGCAGCTGGTGAAGGTCCTCCTCACCTAAACAACCAGAGGGGTGAATTCCAGCCTCGCTTCACTAGCACCCCGCATGGAGGTCCTACTCGTGTTCGGCTTGACCAGTATGATGGAATTCCCCGCACTGATGTCGCCAGGGGAAACAAACATGGGGGGTCCCACCCATGCTCCTATGGGCTTGAGTGGAGATCCTACCCACTCCAACACTTCCCAAGGAGGTCTTGTCCATATCCCCATTAATATCTGCCCCGGTTCTCCTCGCAATCCAGTTTTCTCAGGTGGAATCCATCTCCACCCCAGCACCAGTACGGCTGGAGGTCCTCCTCGTGCCGAAAATATGACCTTCCCTGAAGAACCATCCTAGGGTAAGAGGGCGGGTCATCGCCACCATAAAAGGAACACTGAGAAGATTCAGACTGAGATCAAACCGGTTTTCCTCTCATATTCCAATGACAAATACGACTCAACGATGGAACCCTCGCCTAGGTCCTCTATATCAAGGACTGGGGCAGGAACAAGGCGCATCAACCTCATACTCCCAGAATGTGAAGTTCACCAGATTTATGCCTCCCTTCGCAGGTATATATAGAAGGAAGAAAAATTGGCAACCCTATAGTTTATGGTCATGGAATCACCACTTTCATTACCAGAAGCACTCTCTACATCAACTAGAGATCAAAGAGATCTATTCTGGGGACCAATGGTGGACGAGCAGCACCGCAATCCATTTCCAGTCTCTCTATTCCCTGCACCAGGAACTGCGTCTATCAGCCCGTCTGACCGCGATGTGGTGGATAAGTCACCACACTCTTCAGAGGATAGACCAATATACGGTGGTTTATCGGCTCGCTCACCGTATTCTCCACCAGCCAGCCTGCCATCCCAAAAGTATGCTTTAGTACCATTACACGTTCCCCATCCGCCTCCAGTTGATGATTGGGGGAATGAAAAGATAGACCCTGAATCCAAGCCAGGATGCTTATGGAATATCCTCATAGTGGACTACTTCCCTAAGATTTTTTGGCCCGTGGCAGCGTCGAATTTCTATGCATCGGAATCCCTCACCCCAGAGGAAGTTGTGTGTTTCTGTCAAACCCTCTAGGTGATGTACTTCCACCTTCATCACCAGTGAGTGTCTTATCCAATGATCCAAGCACATTTCGAGGACATTGGAGTACAATGTTGTCTGGTTGATTTGGTCGCACTTCCTGTGGCCCAACGCCCTGAGTCACCAGGTCAATATAGGGCCCTCCAACAAAGATGCATTCAGAGCTTCAGGGTACTCCTCAAGATTATCAAAGAGGCTTCCCCCCATGTGCAGATCTGTGGATGGGGGAAATATGATTCCCTCCTATTCAGTCCTATCTAGAGGCAGCCCAACATGCCAGGTGATATCGAGGACATGCCCCCGGGTAGAGCCACGGTCTATATGTCCAGCCTATTGGAAGAGGAGAATGAGGTAGATCTCCTTGACGGGGATCTCCCCCTTGAAGGCATGCCATAACTATTGGATCCATTGGGGAGGGTTACTCACTAACGGAGGAGCCTGCTGGGTCTCCCCGCACCCACCGAGGCATTAGTCCTCAGCCAGAATCCCAGTAAGGGAAATGAACTCCTTGGAGCTGTCATGCCCTCTGACCCATCTGGCTTAGTACAAAAGGTGGAGGACAACCCCGAGAAATCTTCATTGCATCAGCAACTCACCAAACAAAATAAGGTGGTTGATGATATCCTTGCTGAACTCACTGCAGAGCGATGAACAGACTAAGGTGATCCAAGGCCAGGGCATCAGGGGTAGGCACAACTTCCCCTCAGCAAATTGACTCCATTTTACCCTGACCATTCTGACCACACAGGAAGGTTTGAGGCTGGAGCTGACGGCTAGAGGGTGCAGTAAGTATTGCCAAATCCTCCTGAACAGCGTAACAATCCTCGGGATCCAGCTCAGATTCCCCCTGCTGCCCCGCATGTCACTCCACTAGCCACCCCACAAGCCGCTGGGTCTCCTTATCATGTTGAAGAACCCGCCAATGCACTGGTGGTTAGGGATCCCTATCAAGACCGGAACCCTCACCTAGATGATCCAATAGCGTCACTTATTTCCCATCTCGAGGCATTAGAGATGCGAAAGGTGGAGCTCCAGCCTGATGGACAGCCTTATCCAGCATGGGTGGATGATATGCTAGCACCCCCAGGTTTCGGTAATCCCACATTTTCCCCCTTAAATTGGACAGTAGACCTGCCATAGCACCTAGACCACTTTACCTCAAGGTGTGGTCCCATGTTGGGAATTCCAGCGCAATAGGAGGCCACCAAACTCTGATGTTTTGTGCAAACATTGGAAGGGCCTGATTTTTTATGGTACAATCATCTCCCCATCAGATCAATAACCGGCTAGGAGGACCTTCATAGTAAATTACTCTACTATATTAGTTCCACCTTGAAGAAGACGAGTATCGTGGACCTCTTCAAGTGAAAACAGTGTGTCGCTGACTTTGTCACCCAGTGGAAAGGACTCACGTATTCCCTTGACATGCCACTAACTCAAGAGAAATTGGTGATGATGTGCGTAGGGAACATCAAGATGGAGCTATTCCCCTCTCTGATCACTGAGAACTATCCCGGGGGATTCCAAGACTTCTCTGATAAGGCCCAGCGCTTAGAGGAATCCTTACAGCAGGCCATTTAGGCATGTATGTTGCCTCCTATGATCCCTGCAAGAAGGGTCTCCAGGGTCAAGCCTACTGTGGTGGCCAAAATAGAGGCCCCCATATGACTAGAGTTGTTTCCAATGGATCCCCCTCCACAGCTTTGCAGAGGCCACCTACCTCAGGCGCAACCACCAGTCCAGCAGCGCCCACCCCAAAATCGGCAGGTTCCCGCGCAATGCGCTGCCACCTCCTAGGTGAGATAACCTAGATCCACCTCCTCAACAGGATCCTCCAGCCCCTCATCAGGGTCAAGCTCCAAGGACACCCTTTACAAGTAGGAGAAACCAGACCTAATCATTCAAAGAGACATAGGTACCCAATTACTTTTGTAGTGCCTTGGAGTAGGGGATTCTATGATTGCCTGAGTGTAGAAGACCGAAATAGGAAAACCTCACTGATCACCCTAATTACTTCCCCTACCAACAGATCCTAGGGTACACTCTCAAGAAGTGATATGTGTTCAAAGACTGGATTCAAGACCATGTAGATAAAAACATAGTGTGTTTAGTCCTGGCTCCAGCATAGGTGGCATGCATCTTCGTGAGGATAGACATCAGCAACAACAACGAGGGCGAGTGGCATCAGGTTTCTATTCACGGATCCCATAAGTATGATGACTGTATGGCTCAAAAAACAATCTCCCCTTCCCATGGTGTCATCCAGGCATGCCTAAATCGGCTAGAGCCTTCTGGAGCTGCAGCCACCACTTATGCATCGTCATCTCAGTCAGCCTCTTCCCAGAAAAGAAAACACCGGCAGCATAAGGGAATGCAAAGTCCCCAGCCAATCCCATCATCATCCCATACTCTCGGTGACTTCATGCCCCTAAATATGGATATCCCTCCAAAAATCTATCCAGTAGTGGACGACTCTTCAAGTGACAGTAAAGGGTATGCCTCGGTTAACACCACAGAGCTGGTAAACCCCTACATGATTCCTGATGATGAGGAACACCAGACAGATCCTCCCAACATCCCCATTCGTCATCAGCGTCGATGGAGTCGTGGCCATATGGGCCATCGGAGTGCCTCGGTCAGTACACCGATCTAGGCTAGGAATGCTACCAAAACTAGGCAACAAGATCAATGTCGAGCTCATCATGAACAACCTTCTCATCTAATGGCATCAGGCCCACCTTCACCGCCATTTGTGTTAACAGATCAGGAAAATCTACCCCGACCATGTTGTGACCGGACACGCCATGCTGTTGGCTGGTCTCAGTCGTCTAGCCCTCATATGGTAGCCACTCTACAGACCTCGACCAGTGCGCAGTGGGATGTTCCCAGTACCAGTCAGCTGCTGGTCTAGTCGGCAGGGCCCCCATACCTCCTATCATAGAGCGACCTCCTACAAGAAGAAGTTCATGCCTGGTGCAGAATTGCGATGTTATTAATCATCTCTCCAGTATTATAGAAAGAATCACCATCCTTCATTCCCTTCACATGTTATCAGATATGTTTGAGGCCCTCATTGATGCTTTAAGAATCCCTCTCTAGTTTGAGATGGAAGTAGCAGCCACATAAGCCTTCCATGCTGAGGAAATTGAGAATTCTAAATGCCAGGACATCATCTCGTTCTCTGTAGAAGACAAAGGCTCTCCCATAAAATGGAACATTTTCCCACTATACATCACCGGCCATTTCAATTGTGTGGAGGTTCGTCACTGTCTTGTCAACATAGAATCTGGAATTAACCTAATCCCAACTTGGACACTACAAAATCTGGGATTGTCTAAAGACGATCTGAGTCCCTTTGACCTAAGAATCCAAGGTTATGACAGGAAGGAATAGACGCTGGTCGGTAAGATCTGCTTGAAAACCTAGTTTGGTGGCCTAGTTTCCAGCACCAAATTTATGGTAGTCTCTCCGGACACCGCCTACAATGCATTGATGGGAAGTCCATGGCACCACCTTCATGCAGTGGTTTCCTCATCATATCAACAGTGCCTCAAGTACTCCCTTAATGGTAGAGTCGGCGTGCTTCAAGGTGATGCGTCTCCATTAGCCTCTTTTGAAGCCTGCAACCTGGATTCCAACTACTACAAGAGAGAGGACAAGAAGATTCAGAATAATGAGTTCATGCATGTCGCGTCTATGACTGACCCATGGACAGATCTAGATAACGCCTATGTCTTTCCAATTCACCGATTGGAGGCTATGACACCAGACATGGGATAAAGCTTCTTTGTTTCTGGTATGAGGGGAGAACACATTCCCAGACCTAAGTGATGTTGGAAGATCACCTCATACTCCTATACAAATCAGGACCAGGTGATCCTGGAGCCTCCTGTCCCCATAAGGTATCAGGATGTCCACCCCATGGCAATGGCAATACGTCATACTTGCTTGTTTCACTGGGCTAGAATTAACCGGCTCAAGCCAAAGTGCCATTATTGCCTCATCATAATCAAGCATGGCCCCTTGGTCCGAAGGCCAGATGGGATCAGATCGACAACCTTCATCACTATGGTTGCGGCATCACAGGAGGCCTCAGACGCAATTTCCATTGCCACTCAGGCTGGTACTGGCCTCTCGTTAGGATCTTCCGACTCAGAAGAAATTCCTCCCGTCAAGGACTCCCCCTCTATAAGTAAAGAAGAGTATTTAGAGGTTTCTCCCCCTTCCTTTGAAGAGGTCATCTCTGCCACAGTCGATGAGCTGGTACAGGTGAACCTCAGTAGCGAGGCAGACCCAAAACCCACATTGATCAGTGCCTCCATGCCCCTCGAGGAGCAGTAGAAGTACATAGACTTCTTAAAAAACACCACAATGTATTCACCTAGAGTTATGACGAGGTTCCAGGACTAGATACTCAGGTATCCATCTACCGCCTCGGTCTCCCTGCAAATCATCGCGGGTTCAAGCAGCCTCCTAGAAAGATTCACCCTTCTCACGATGCCATGGTAGAGGTGGAAGTTGATAAGTTCATTAGATATAATTTCATTAAGGAGGTCCAATACCCCAGATGGGTAGCCAACATTGTGCCAGTCAGGATGAAGAACTGATAGATCAAAGTCTGCATCGACTTCCAAGATCTCAATCGTCACTGTCCAAAGGATGATTTTCCCCTTCTTATGAAGGAGTTGTTGATTGACGCTATAGATGGATTCTAATCCCTCTCCTTCATGGATGGGTACTTCATGTACGACTAGTTCCAAATGGCCCCCAAGGACGAGGATTTCATAGCCTTCAGGTCACCACAAGGTACTTTATATTACCAAGTTATACCCTTCGATTTAAAGAATTAGGTTTCCACCTATCAGCGAGATATGCATTGCATATTTAAGGTGATCCTTGGAACGTTGGTGGAATGCTATGTTGATGATCTGGTGGTCAAATCTCTCCAGTGTCATGAGCATCTCAAAGACCTTGAAAAAGTGTTCAGCATCCTCCGTTCCCGCCACCTGAAGATGAACCCATTGAAGTGTTCCTTCGGGGTCACCTCTGGAATGTTTCTCGGCTTCATCGTTAGATATAAGGGCATTGAGATCGACCCAAATAAGATCAATGCCATTATCCAGATGTATCCTCTGAGAAACATTCGGGAGATTTGATGTTTCCAAATCCTCTTAGCATATATAAGCTGATTCATTGTGAATCTAGTCGAAAATTTTAAGCCCTTTTCTCGACTCATGAAGAAAGGCATTGTCTATGAGTGAGATGAAGAGTGTCATATTGATTTTGAGGAGATCAAGCAGTATCTTCTCCAACCTCCGATCATAATGCCACCCATCTCTGGAAAGACATTGGTCCTTTATGTGACTACCCTAGAATGATCTCTCAGCACCCTTCTCCCCTAAAAGAATAAAGAGGGGATGGAGAACAGCTTTTACTACCTCAGTTGTATGCTCCTTGATACAGAGACCAGATACTCCCCCATCAAAAAGAGCCGCCTTGCACTGGTATTCAATGTAAAGAAATTGGGACATTACTTGCAACACCACGAGGTACAGCTGGTGTCCCATGTAGATGCACTGAAGCACATCCTGAACCTCCCCATGCTGATAGGCCATCTAGCTCGGTGGGAAGTTATTCTCCAGCAGTTCAATATTAGGTTTTCCCCTCAAAAATATATTAAGGGGAAAGCATTGGAAGACATCATTTTTGCCCATTCGGCTCCTGCTGACTAGTCCTTGGATCTTGATTTCCCAGATGAGGTGATCCTATTGGTAGACCAAGACATGTCGTGCTGGAAGATGCAGTTAGATGGTGCTTCCCGAAGCCTCACCGGCAGGAGGCTCAATGACCCCAGACTCAACATAGTAGGCTTGGTTATCATCTTTATTACTCCTCCATAAGACATTCTGCCATACTCATTCCTGTTCTCAGAAGGCTGCACTAATAACGAAGTAGAGTAGTAGGATCTCATCACTATCCTCGAGCTTTCTCTTGAGATTGATGTTCCCCATTTGCATGTGAAAGGGGATTATGAACTAGTCATCAAGAAGATCAATGGTGACTACGTTGTTATAAAGCCAGAGATCATAACATTTTTGATGTGCACTCTCCAGCTAATGGTCGAGTTCCCATCTCGGCTGGAAGTTACTCATGTCCCTCGATCTCAGAACGGTTGAGCTAACACCCTGGCCGGCCTAGTTGCATCACTTGCAGAACCCGAATAGGATGATCTGATTATCCACATCGTGCATCAGAGAGTCATTGCTCCTATCTCCCCAGATGACGACGATGGCCTACAGGTGAGCCATCTTACCACTAGATCCTCTACATCAGGACCCATAGATGCAGTGGTTGAAGTGACTCCCAACTATAGATCCCCCTTTGTCGAGTATGTCCAAAATGGTTACCTCCCATCTGATCGGTTCGGGCGCGAGTGAATATGATGCCGCGTGTTGAAGTTCACCCTCCAGGACGGCCCTGGCCAAGAGCAAATCCTGTACAAGCACGGGTTTGATGGGGTTCTCCTCCGTTGCATTCAAGGAGTCAAGATTTATCTGGTCATGCAAGAGGCTCACACCAGTTCCTAAAGGGATCATTAGACCGAGCCAAAGCTATCTCACCAGATCTATAGATTGGGGTACTTCTGTCCCTCCATGATCCCTGACTGCATCGAGTTCACCAAGAGATTCCATGCATGCCAAATTAATGATAACTTTATGCATTGGTCACCAGAGCCTCTCCACTCCACCAATGTACTCTTGGCCATTTGTTTTCTGGGTACTCGATGTCATGGGACCATATCCACTGGTGATAGCTCGCCAGTGCAACTTCATCCCGATGGCTACAGATTTCTTCTCCAAGTGGGTAGAGGCAGTTCCACTCAAGGTGGTCAAGGCCCATTCCATCGTTGACTTTATGAGGTCCAATATCATCTAATTATTTGGAGTCCCTCATGTCTTCCTCACCGATAATGGCACGAACTTTCGAGAAACTATATTAAATAAATTGTACGCTAAGTACAACATCTGTTCTAACCATGATTCCTGCTATCATGCGCTAAAAAATGGACATATCGAGGCGTTCTACCCTCTCTCACATTATGCAAAATATGGTTTGTCAGAATAAGAAGAGTTGGTCGGACAAGCTCCCTAATTCCCTCTGGGATTATCACATGATGACTCGTAATTCCACCTAGGTGACCCCATATTCCCTGGTGTACGAAACAGAGGTTGTCCTACCCATCAAGATGCAATTTCCCTCACCGCGCACTACTATCTATTATCAGCAAGCACTAGATAAAGTAGCTGGAATCCGTCTGGCTGAGTTGGAAGCGCTTGACGAGAACATGATTCATGCCCCGTACAATCTAGAAAGGTATCAGAACAAGATAGACAGAGATTTCAACAAGAAAGTTCACCTACGCTCCTTCTTGTAGGGTGACTTGGTATTGGCCCTGAGGGCACTAATAATACCTGGCAGGAAACCTCCCATGTTGGAACCCAAATGGGAAGGACCTTACATCATTCACAAGGTTTACTCCAATGGCGTGTACTCGCTGGTTACAATTGATGGTGAGCGTATAACTCCTCCCACCAATGCCAACTTCCTCAAGAAATACATTTCTTGAGTCATCGGGTCACACATGACCATAAACTGTATGGTCTTACACGACCTTAAACTGGACGGTCCGGTATGACCCTAAACTGCATGATGGTCCTGCATGACCTTAAACTGCACAGTCTTACATGACCTTAAACTATGAATCATCCTATATGACGTTAAACTACATCTTAAGAACTATGTATGGCTTGATTCCCATCCGCATGGGATACATAGGAACACTCAAACACCTCGTCTTATGTCCAACCCAAGTTTCTCTTTGACTATCCCCTCCTGGGCATAGTTCTTTTAGGGGATCTCACATGGCATCGTGTAGGATTTTTAGTCCCCACCCATGTCAGGGTTACGATGATTGAACCATGTTCCCTCCTTCATTGTTCTAATCCTCCCACGTCTTAGCCGCAAGATGCTAAACTGCATAGCCTTTTTAGAACTATGTGTGGATTGATTCCCATCCTCAAGGGATACGTAGGACCGCCTCGACATTTCATCCATAGGCCTAGCCCCAAAACTTCGGGACCTTCCATTGGAATGAAACACATGGTGTGGCACAATCCTTTTCCCTCATTCGTGTCAAGTTCATCATAATTGTACCATTTATCTCTCTCCCCTGATGATATTTGTCTCTTATCCTGTCCAACATCATTTGAAATTGCACGGGTGCATTCATGTTTCACACACCCAGTTATTTGGGTTTACATTATCTTTCACACCAGAAGGGACCCCAAATGGAATGGATGCTCAGCCTGAGGTCTCTCCTACCATTATGGGCCAATGCCCTCGAGGGTTTCAGACAACAAATCGATACAAGTCCCGTGTTGTGAATATGGTCAGCAGTCAACACTCATTTTTTTCCCTTTTTAGGTCACACGACAAGGATGTGGTGTTTCGAACCTGGTCAACAGTTATCCTCTGTCATTGTCACCACCCCCATATATCCCAAACATGGAGTGTAGTGGTTCATTATACCCCATTGTCACTCCAAATCTTGGTCTTCTTCAAGCGGGAGTGTAATTCCAGTTATTAGACCCTTATGTGATGGGGAGAGCCCAATCCTACTCCTTATTTCCCACACCAAGCATTGCTCACGTGGACTTAGGAGCTATGATGAGGCAATTCCTACATGAGAGGCCATATGGATATAGTTGGTCAGGACGCTCAGCCTCAGAACCTTCGGTCCCCCGACCCAAGTTCTCATTTAGGATTGTGTGGTTCAGTACAAACTCATGTCCTCATTTACGTCAGGCTATTTCACCATGCCACACATATCCCCTTGATACATCCCTCCCTTCATTTATCATCCATCCTGTGAGAACGGGCCCTTCCATGATTCGAAAGTCACATCATTTGGGCTTCCATCACCTTCTATAACCAAAATGACCCCTGAATGGCATGGATGCTCAGCCCAAGGGCTCTCCTACCATTACGGGCTAACACCCTCGAGGATTGAGAGTGAAAATTTGATACAAGTAATGTGTTTCGAATATGGTCAATGGTCAATTCTCAATTATTAACCCCCCCCCCTTTGGGTCACACAAGGGTGGATACTGTGTTGCAAACCTGGTCAATAGTTGACCTCTATCATCATTGCCACTTTGTGGTCTTCCATAAGCATGATGATTCTCCCTCTCTGTCCCATGAATATGAAATTAAACTATGAATCTACGGTCTGAGTTCTATGACCCTAAACTAAGATAACCTTCATCTTCACTGCAAGATGTTAAACTAAAAGCTGGCCATGACATTTTTTCCATGGTCCAGCCTCAGGCCCCTTGGCCTTTTCGGGCCCCTGGCCCACGTTCTCACTTAGGGTTGTATGGTGTGGTGCAGGATTATGTCCTCATTCATGCGGGGTGCTCGCCATAACATACACATCCCTGGATGAGATACCATACCCCTACCTTCATCCTCATTACAAGACATTAAACTGAAAGTTGGCCATGACATTTTTTCCATGGTCCAGCCTCAGGCCCCTTGGACATTTCAGGCCCCTGGCCCAATTTCTCACTTCGGGTTATACGGTGTGGTGTGAGATTATGTCCTCATTCAGGTCGGGTGCTCACCGCACCGTACACATCCCCAGATGAGATACCTTACCCCTACTTTTGTCTTCATTTCAAGACGTTAAACTACAAGCTATCCATGACATTTTGTCCATGGTTCGGCCATCGGCCCATGGCCTTTTTGGGCCCCTGGCCCAAGTTCTCACCTAGGATTGTACGGTGTGGTGTGGGATTGGGACCACAGTCACGTTGGGTTACTCATTGTGCCATAAACACCCCTCGTTGGGGTATATTTCCCTTATTTGAATCATCCTTCTCACAAAATACATGTGGCTTGATTCCCATCCTAATGGGATCTGTAGGACTGCTCGAACGTCTGGTCTTTGGGTCTAGCACCATATCTTAGAAACCTCCCTATAATTTTGGCACCATTTCCCATGTTCTTCTAGAAGAGGGTTATATAGTGTGGTATGGGTTCATGTCCCCATTCATATTGGATTTATAACAACCACACTGCATACCTATCTCTCCTGAGTGGCCTTCGCTCTCTTTCCCTACTTTCATCTCTTTGATTCGGTTTCCCTTAAGTCGGGTCGCTCTGCCCTCTTCGATGGTTCACTAATTGGCCTGTGAGTACTCTGGTCTAGAACCCAGAGTGTCAAATTCTAAGTGTACATGCTTTATCCCACTTTTCAGGCTTCATGTTCCTCTTCATTTGGGATTCTATTATCTTTCACACCCGAAGGGACCCCCAAATGGCATGAATGCTAGACCTTTAGGCTCTCTAAACATTACGGGCCAATGCCCTCAAGGGTTTTAGACAAAAAATCAATACAATTCCTACATTGAGAATATGGTCAGTGGTAGACACTCATTTGTTGTCCCCATTTCAGGCCACACAATATGGATGTTGTTTTTCGAATACGGTCAATAGTTATCCTCCATCGTCATGCCAACCCCTTCAAGCCTTGAATGTTGGTTATATGATTCACATTATTTTCCACCCCATCATGTCCAAATGGAATTTTGACACTCCTAGAACTATCCTTAAGTACTCATTTTCACGTTAGGAGGAAAAAATCCACAGTGAAGGCATCATTTGGGGCTCTTCACCAACTCCCCTTTGGCATGCATTCTAGGTATTGCAAAAACCTCTTCCACCCATGTTTCCCAAACGGAGTTTGACTCACATGGGATTATAGATCGGGTTTAAGTCCACACCTACATGAAAGGATTCCACTTCTCTATGGTCTAATATCAAAGACTTTAAACTAAGATCTCTTTCATAACTATGTATGGCTTGATTCCCATTCCAATGGGATACGTAGGAAAGCCTAGACGTCTCGTCTTTGGGTCTAGCTCGAGTTCCACTAACTTATCTCATCTGTTCTGCCTTCTGGGCTCTAACTCTTATGGGACCACGTGACGTGGTATGGGATTATGTCCTCATTCACGTCAGGTTCACATCAACTGCACCACATACGCCCCTTTTTAGGAGTTACCCCTCTTACTTCCTATACCATATCCTCTAACCTTTTCTGGCCCCTTGGACTGAGGTTTCCTACTCGAAATCACACATGGTATGATGTGGACCTCTTCCCCATTCACATCAGTTATGATTTATCATTCCGTGCACATTCTATATTGAATTGCATCTTTCGTATATATGTCCGAGCCATATGACTTTAAACTATACTGCCTAGTCCCACATGACTTTAAACTATCGTGTCTATACTGAATGATGTTAAAATACATGGTTGGTCCAATCACATGACCCTAAACTATGACATTATCTTCCTGGCTGCATGACGAAAAATGTCATTGCACCGTGATATCCTCACTCGAGGGGGAATCATGTTTCGTATCAGTCGCACACCATACCATTTTTCAATGTCGGTATACGGCTTGATTCCTGTGGCATACCTTTACTTTATATCCTAGGTCAATTGCTTCAAAAAACACACACATTCATCCTAAAGGACAAACAAGATCTATCAAATACCGCTTCTTTCAGTGCAAGGGCTATACCCGCACAACCTCATTATCTCTGACACTGGTATCCTACCGTGTCTCTTGTAGAACTATGTGTGACTTGATTGCCATCATCAAGGGATACATATGAATGCCCATGCACTTTTCCTTGGGCCCAACCTAACTTTCGTTTCCAGTCCCTCGACCTAAAACTTATCCAAGGAACACATGGTGGTCTAGACTTCAGATCCTCATTCATGCCAGGTTTCATAATTACCACTCCATGTGTCTCATGCATTCCTACCATACCTGGTCTGAGCTCTACGACCATAAACTAATATCACTCTTTTTTTCTTACTGTAAGACTTTAAACTGCATGACATCTTCCAAAACTATGTACGCCTTGTTTCACATCCTAATGGGGTACGTAGGAATGCCTAACCGCTTTGCTTCGGGCCTAGCCTAACCTTCACTTTTGGTCCCTTAACCTAAAGAATTTCCTTCGGGGATACATGGTGTGGTGCAGAATCTTTATGTCTTCATTTACATCAGGTTTATAGCTACCACACCACATACTCCCTTCCTAGGATCTCCCCTTTCACCCCTCTTCATGTCATATGATGTTAAACTACACGAGTCCACATGTCCTTGACGCATGACACTAAATTGCAGTTCTACCCTGAACAAGTTCAGGATGCCCATGTTAATTATGGGATGCACCAGATCCCTTTCCATAGAGGATTTCCCCTATTATTATTGGTCTATGACCAAGTTGTGATTCAAGAACTACGTTTGGCTTGATTCTCCTCCTTATGGTATACATAGTGATGCCCAAGCATTCCACCTCGGGCCTAGCCCCAGGGTCATTAACCCTCCTGGCCCCTCAGTCCCGATCACGTTCTAGTCTCTATGACCTTAAACGAGGATCCTACAGTCCAGGTACCATGAATTTAGAATGATAACCTTGTTCAAGGAATTATGACCTTCAAACTATGTGCACTGACCTCACCATATGACGTTAAACTACATGTCTATCATCCTCATTGGTATGACGTAAAACTACATTCCATACTAGGTCCTTACCAGAGATGTCATGTTTGGGAGTAGGTATGATCCCTGAACACGCCGATGTTCCCACCTAATGTGTCATCACCACAGTGGCACAATTTCAAGATTTCCATTCAAACAACCCATCACTCCACACTCCATGCCTTGAGTTCCCTTTATTTGAACTCTTGTCCTATTTCGCATCTGAAAGAACCCCCTAACAGTTTTGATGCTCATCCTATGGCTCTCCTACTGTTCTGGGCTAACGTTCCATAAGGCTAATGGATGATATTTCATGTCAGGACCTGTGTTTTGAACATGTTCAGTGGTCGGCCCTCATTTTTTATTCCCATTCCAAGATAATGCAATAAGGATATTGTGTTTTGAACATGATCAACAATCATCCTTTATTGTCACACCACCCTTAAAATGTTCCAAACTATGGGTATCGTGATTCACACTTTCCATCCCCCCATGTTCAGATTAAGCCAAACACCCCTGGAGTTACCCCACTCGTGCACTAGAGAACATTGGAAGGATGACATGTTGATTGTTCTGAGGTCCTCGTCCTCCAATCGAGCCTCTCTCATTTCTTCCCAGAAATATAGATTGGTTTTTCAAACCCCCGGATTCCTGGAGCTTGGTTTTCACTCTTACATTTGGATGGAATAATATGGTGGTCATCCCTTATTTCTCACACCAAGCCCGACCCACATGATATTAGGGATTGGTCATTGGATGCTCCACAAATATGACGAGAATGAAATAAACCAATACAAATAACATAACTCAAGCATGCATCTGGCATAAAACAATCAAAGAATGAAATTACATTTGAGGGTTTGTAATCATTATAGTACCCGATGGTCGATCCCTCCAATGGAAAGATTAACCATGTCAAAAGAATGTTGCATCTCCGCCACCCTATGGATTGTGACTTCCAAGATTTGTTGTCACATGTTCATCTCATGCTCTTCCTCTACAGCAATGGGGCACAATCCATCAGCCGAAATCTAAGCCCTCTCTACATCGATCTGGATGATGGTCATATCTTCGGAGGTTTGCTTCATGCACTCCTTGGACTCTTCCAGCTGGGACTTCAATCTCAATATTAGCTCTGATTGCGCATCGAGGGAGGCTGAGTGCTCATCCAATCGGACCAAAAACCGTTGAATCTCATCTTCAGCCTCCCGTAGCCTCTTGATGTTCATCTCTTTCCTCCGCTGCCAACCCACACTGAGGCCACGGTCAAACTCCGAAATCTTCTCTGCCATAAGATCTCAGACGATCATGTGGGGATGTCGGGCATCCACTCCCCCAGCACACAGTTCACGTAGCCGTGAGTTAAGTCTATCCAACTCATCCAACCATTGCATTTGGTGGGTGTCATCGATGAAGTGCTTGATCAGCTTCCACGATCGGCGACAAACTATTTTTCTATCCTCTTCATCAGAGGTCGTCTCATCCCAGTCGGTACGGTTGGTGAGCTCATAAGTGGGGAACACCCTCAAGAACTCATCAGCAGGGTCAATATATGGAGTTTGATCGAGTATGATGGGACCCAGGTTATCTGATCAATCCTCATCATCAGACTCCACCTCAATAATCTCAAGCTCAGCCTTGCTGACGGTCCCACCAGGGATTGGGAGCGCCGCATCTTGGTCGGTCTATATATCTACCTCCAAGATCACTAGCATTCCTCTGGGAAATATGCATCCAAAATACCCAACCAACCTTTCCAAGGAGTTCCACTCCATTTGAAGAACTATGTGCACCAAAAAGGGGCTTGGAAGTCAGTTGACATAGTCAATGGGTGACAATTGTGAATTTGGTAGAGGATAATTACAGAGATCGAATTCATCGTCTCGTTCTTGGGTTAACATTGTTGGGACACTGAGGCATGGCCCCCCATATATTTTCGGAAGGTCTGAATGCTCCAGAGAAGCCACCTCAGGTTTCTTGGCCTCTCCGGATGCGGTAATCAATTCAGCCACAGGTGTAGATCCTGAAGTTCCAACATATGCATCTGTTGAGGGGCGAGAATGGGTTTTGTGTATAAGACCCTCCTGCACAACTCAAATATTAGTAAGAATAATAGAACGACCTGGAAGCAGAACCCAAAGAAGGGGCTTGAGATTTTACCTCAAGGACCTCTGCAAATTATTCAAGGTATAGGTCTTGATCACCAACTTCACCCTCCCCCAATGGGCTCCCTCTATCGGCCTCCTCCCCCTAGGAGGACTCATCTGATTCCTCTAGAAAAGGAAAACTCTCCCTCAATTCGGTAGCTGATAACTGTAGAGGGACTGTCTGATTCAACAACACCTTCACCCAGTGTGTCATTGGACGTGGGGAACCCTGGGAGTGGACAAAATCCTCCATCTCAGCTAGGTATCGCACTACCTCCTCCTGAGATACTGAGAAGCTGGCCCTAACATGGCCAATTCTTAACAATTCCATCTCGAGATGGTTTAAGTGTTTCCATATCTCAGATGGCCTGAGGAGTTTCCTATTGACATCCCAGATGTCTCAGGCCTCCGGGAAGGTAGCATTCTCCGACATGTCTATATGGTGTAGCCGCTTCCCCAGATCCTGGGTGGGTATTCCACGGAATCCTCACGGTGGACTCCCCTCGGGATAATTTTGTTCTTCTAGAACCACCAGGTCCATTGTTGTCGTTGGATCCGCTACCGCTACCTCCCCCCTAGCTGGTACGGGCCTTTCCATCATGGTAGCCCTTCCACCACGAGATGTACTTGCCATCTTCCAGACCCAGCCTCAAGGTTGGGGAGGCACACCGTCACCGGCCCGAATGGTTGGTTGCATCAGCATCTCCCCCGGGTAAGCCACCTCCCAGCTTTTGGCATACTCCTCCACCAACCTGAAGAAGGCCGTGGGAGGAGGCAATTCATTCCACATCTTTATGTCTTCCCGCGTGAACATGAGCCACATTTCCCTCATCACAAACAGATGTTCCTCATGGAGCACCCCTAAATAGACTTGTGGGGTCAGCCGCTACATACACTGAAACTGCCTGGAAAATCAGTGCGGGTTGTACGACTCACATAGGGGTTCACAGTCTATTCTTGCCACCATAAATCCACCTTGAAAGGGCATGAGATAGGATCAGTTCTCCCTCATTCCTTGGACATCATCGGTAAAATCACCTGTTGGCAGTGAGAATGGATGAAAATTGAATTCCTCCATCCTCCAAACACGGTTCAGTACTGCTTGCCTAGTCAGTTTGGCTAGAAATCTCCCCATATAATTCAGAATGGACAGATGGAAGTTCGATCCTAGAGGATAGATGGGGTTCAGATATTTTTAGACTCCCCTGACGTGCGTCGTTACCCACCCGTACAGGAGGTGGAACAACCTGCATATCCTTTGTGGCCTCTTCCCCTCAGTGATATGCCATATAATTTTCTACAGCTTGGAGAGCATCGGGATTCTGAGGTTCATCTGCCCTCCTATTTCCAACATGGATACCATGATAAATGTACTTGGTTGCACGCCCATTTTTGTAACCCTCACTGGCAGGATCCAACTGCAGATGAGAGAAGCGATGAATGTCGCCATCCTAACTACCGGTTTCTACTCGGTGCTGACACCGAACCCCTAGGTTTTCCACTGGATGTCCTCCAGGAGCCTCCAGTATGAATGATCATTTCCCCATTGATCCCCCTTTGGGAAATTACGAGGCCTCACTGAAAACATTATATTTTCTAGGAAGTTCAGAAACTGTTTGAACCACCATCTGAAGTGGACGTCTCTCGCTACATCTTTGTCCTCTCCCAGCACCAGCTCCATTAGTGTCATCGCTAGTGCTGGAATTTTCACTAGATCCTCCCATGCACCCATATAAGAGAGGAATTCATCATACATCTCTCCCAGTATCGGGACACCTGAGATCCGGTGCATGTCCCACAAACTGATGCCAACCTCCCTGTGGTGCAAGTGGAAGGTACTGGTCCTTGATTACCACCTGCTCAACAGCTTCGGTATTAGCTGCTTTGGTTGGTATATATGAAATTGGGAGGCCCAAGCTTCCTCATACAGACCTACTCTCCTCATCTCTAACCCGAACTCTTCAAATGAGGTGCCTACACATTAGGCCCAGGCCTAGTCATCTGTAAAGTTGTTGCCCTGGCATAGATCCCACTCATCAGACCATCCCTTCGATGGGTTCCTCAGGTCTGCCTTCAAGATCATCTGGTAAAGAAAGGGGGATGACTCCAGCTAAAATCCCTTCCCATCAATATTATTCATACGATTGAACAAATAGTCTGCAATGACGGGTGTGAAGTCCTCCCAGGCATGGCCGTCAGCCGCCCTAAACCACTGGCACTGACATGGTGTGCCTCAAAACTAGTAAGTCAGATCGTCTCTACTGCTTCAGGGTTGAAGACATCATCCCTCAACCCATAGCTGTACAAAGGCAGACTCTTTCATGGTGGATAATTCCTTTGGCTTTCTGAAATCAACTCCATCAACAACCCATGGTCAGAGTGGCTCCGCACCAACTCCCCTGAACCCAATCTATTCGCCATCTCCTCCCTCCAGGTAGCGTCCACAAGGACCCCCTGGCAGCCTTTGGGTGAGCCATTCAGTTTTTGAGTTTGATTGTTTAATGTTATTAAAGTTTTCATAACTTATTATATACCCCCTTTACTGATTTTATATGAAATTTGCATAATTTGGTGAAATATTAATGTTTTAATATTAAGTATAATTTTTGAACATTTTTAGAAGTAGTCCAATTGAGTCATTTTACTATTTTATTTATATATCTCTCCCTACTGATTCATATTGTGTGGTTATTGTTTTTTCTGAATCCTTATTCAATTTATCACATATCATTAGAAGGAATCGTGGGACAATTCTTCCATTTCAAGGCCCATCTGGACCCCACAAGAAGACCCAAAGAATTTGTGATGAAACTGGACCATCAATGATGATTGAGTTGCTTTATCACTCACGAAATCCATATTTTGTAAAACTCCACAATTTTTTCATGATTATCCAAAAGAATCATGTATAAAAATTTCAGGGCCCGACTCTAAGAAAAAGGGGCCCAAATGAAGGTTTGAATTATATCCCACCATTCTGACCGAGAATTAATATCCGGACATTATTCAAGACATATCTCATGATGTAATCTTGAAATCTATATAATATTTTTAGTGTGAACACATAGATAAAGGCGTCCGACTTTGTTGAAGAAATCATTCGGCTTTGAAGTCATATTCCTATTCAAAAACTCTTTCACATTTTGAACTTCAAAAATATTGGATTGAAATGGACAGATTAAAATTGTTTAATCAACCGGCCATAACTTTGGATCCATATGTCCAAATGACTCCAAATGTTGAGAATGGTCGGCCAACATTATTATCTAAAACTTTTAAGCAGGAGATATCTCGATATTCGGCTATCTGAATATCCAACTTGATGATGCAAGTGGAGTGACAGATTGGAAATGAAAACAGTCCACTTACTTGGGCTACAAATGCATCCTCCACCTCTCCTTTAAATGGTGCCATTTTTGGGGATGGTGCTTTATGTAGTCATTAGTTTCTGGTTATTGTAAAAATAACCCAAAAAACAAAATTTTAAAAAAATTGAAAAAAAACACAAAGAATAGTCTGCCTTCCTCATAAAAATCATAAACGGAAAACACAAAAATAAAAACCCATCTTCCTTTTTCTTAAAACATATTTCTGAATGCCCCATAGCCTCCTAAACAATCCCTCAGATTTGATTGACCCTGAAATTGAGTGAACACTTCTCCGACTTTGGAGGAATGTAAGAGATAATCAAATAATTCAAGAACCAGTCCTTGTCCAACCAATTGAATTAGATATGGACAATCCTAGGGAATAAACACTTAAAGAACTTGTTTCCCCTGATATTAATTACCAACCTCTTGGTATTCAATATCCAAATATAGAGGCTAAATTTAAACTCAAATCGGTTTTCATTCATCTTCTCCATCATTTCAACGGGCTAGCCGGTGAAGATCCACATCTCCACCTTAAAGAGTTCCAAGTAGTGTGCTCTACCCTGAAGCCTCAAGGGGTTTCTGAGGAACAAATAAAACTCCGAGCATTCCCTTTCTCCCTAGCTGACACTACTAAGTCATGGATTTACTACCTCCCTCTTTGTTCTATAACCACATGGAATGACATGAAGCGATTTTTCTTAGAAAAATTATTTCATGCTTCTCATACTGCTTCTATCCGAAAGGAAATAAGTGGTATTCATCAATTCCCAAGTGAATCACTCCATGAGTACTGGGAGAGGTTCAAAAATCTTGTTGCAACCTGCCCACATGACCAAATCCTTGACCAACTCTTGATTCAATACTTCAATGGGGGGTTATTGGAAATGGAGAGAACCCTCATTGATACCGCAAGTGGCGGTGCACTTGTTGATAAAACTCCTACAACTGCAAGAGATCTCATAAGAAACATGGCTGAAAACACACAACAATTCCATACTCGAGCACATGCTCAAGTCAAACAAGCCCAAGATAATCAATAAGTTGAGCCAAACAAGATGACTGAGTGGATGAGTGAACATACAGGTCTTGTACGACAACTAGCTGTGGATACCAAATCCCCAACCTCATCTTCTCTGCAATCAATGTTTCCTGGACCTATCAAAAACTGTGGAATCTGCAACTCTTCATCTCATCCAAAAGACACATGTCCACAACTTCAATAGGATCAATCTGATTCATCTGGACCAATGGAGCTCAATGCAGCATATTCTCGGTGGAACATCAACCCTCAACTATCAGGTCAGTTTGTTAGAAACTTCAACCAACCTCACTCTGAGCCCTTCTCTTCTTCCTATAACCAAGGCCTTAGGTATGGTAATCCCATATCTCATCCCCCTCAATTCCCTCTTCAAAACCTAAACCAGTTTCAATATGGTCAAGGTGTCGGAAACTTCCAACAACCTTATCCTTTTATTCCTCAACCTCAAAGGAACAATCCTCCTCCTGGATTCTGTTATCCTAGTGAGCCTTCCCAATTACAAAACCAATAAAATCGCTTTCCCAAGAACCAAAATCTAGCTAATCCCAATCCGGGATGAGCCTCTTATTCCAAGAAACCATGGGAAAGTGCAGTGGATGATCTTGCCTCCTTCACCCGTTCAAGCCTCAAGAACATTGAAACCCAAATTAGTCAACTTGCATCCCACCTTAGTCAACAACAACCATCCAATTCTTCCCAACTTCCACCTCAAAAATTACCCAACCCCAAGGGTAATGTAAGTGCAATTGCACTTAGATTAGTAAAGAAAATTTCTATACCTCAAGATAAGTCATATAAACCACATTTAAATGTTGACCTAGAAAATGAAAAGAAAAAGAAACATGAAGAGGAACCTGAATCCATTTCCTCACCTCCTTCTATTCCAATTAGGAATCCAATTCCTTTTCCTCAAGTCATTTCTAAGCCAAAGAAGTCCGTTGTACCCGATCCTAAAATGATCGACATGTTTAGATGTGTTGAAGTCAATATTACCCTCTTAGATGCCATAAAACAAATTCCTAAGTATGCAAAGTTTTTCTCAAGGATTTGTGTACCCATAAGAGGCAACTTAGGACCTTAGAAAATGTTTCAACCCAAGAGTCCATACCCATTAAGTGCAATGATCCAGGGACCTTTATGGTTCCATGCCAAATTGGAAGTTCCAACTTTAATGATGCACTCATAGACCTAGGAGCCTCAATTAATGTCATGCCCAAATCCATATTCTCCAACCTTGGTCTTGGTCCCTTATATCCAATGGGTGTTGTCATTCAATTAGCCAATTCAAGCATATCTTGTCCTAAGGGAATAATTGAGGATGTCCTTGTCCGAGTCAATGATATTATATTCCCTGCTGATTTCTATGTCCTTGACATAGAAGGTAAGACGACCTATTCTCGATCTCCCCTAATTCTAGGAAGATCATTCCTCATGAATGTGAGAACCAAGATTGATGTCCATTCAGGCATCTTTTCCATGGAATTCGATGACCAACTGGTCAAGTTCAACATTTTCCAATCCATTTGATACCCACCTGAGGATCACTCTGCATTCTCAATCCATTCTTGTGAGGACACTTATAAGAGTCAATCGAACCCCAATCCACCATGTTCTTCATTTTCTAATAAAAAATGATCTTGATAAATCTGCACCATGATTAACAAATTCATAAATGGTGAAGTTGATGTGGACCTTTCATTCATAGACTCTATCAATCTAGAGGATCTTGAAAACTCTCTTGAATCCCACATCAATTATGATCTCTACTGATCCACCTTGGATAGTATTAAGGAAAATGAATCGGAAGCAACTGAAGTCCCTTCTTCCATTCCTGAGTTGTCTAACCCAAAAATAAAAGATGAGACTGATCTAAAACCTCTTCCTGAACACCTAAAATATGAATTCCTTTTCCATGATCACTCTTATCATGTCATTATCTCAGCTTCACTTACTGAAACCGAAGATTCCAAACTTGTTCAGGTGTTAGAGGAAAACAAAAAGTCCATAGGTTGGACCCTAGATGACATACCAGGAATCAACCCTACCCTTTGCATGCATCACATCCATCTTGAGGAGTCAACCAAACCAATTATACAACAACAAAGAAGATTCAATCCACTCATACTTGAGGTAGTTAGGGAAGAGATCACCAAGATTCTTCAAAATGGTATTATCTACCCAATTTCTGATAGTGAATGGGTTAGTCCAATTCAAGTTGTAGCTAAGAAGGGTGGGATAACTGTTGTCACAAATGAACATGGAGAGGTAGTCACAACTCCAGTAAAGAATAAATGGCGTGTGTGCATCGACTATAAGAAATTGAATATTGAAACAAGAAAATATCACTACCCTCTTCCATTCCTTGATCAAATTCTAGAAATATTAGCCGGAAAGTCACACTATTGCTTTCTTTATGGATACACTGACTACTTCCAAATCCCAATCGCACCTCAGGACCAAGAAAATACTACTTTCACATGCCCCTTTGGAACATATGCATATAGAAGAATGAATTTTGTCCATTGAAATGCTCTTGCAACATTCTAGATGTGTATGATGAGTATCATTTCTGAATTCAGTGAACACTGCATGAAAGTATTCATGGATGACTTCACAATTTATTGTGAGTCATTTGAATCTTGTTTGAATTCACTCCATCTAGTCCTCCAAAAGTGTTTCAAGTGTAACCTTGTGTTAAATTTTGAAAAATTTCACTTCATGTTTGCAAATGGGATACTTCTAGGGCACATAGTTTCAAAAGATGGTATTGAAGTCGACCCTACCAAAATGGAGGTGATCCAATCACTTCCTCAACCCACTTCTGTTCAAGACATCCGTTCATTTCTCGGTTATGGCGGTTTCTATCGGAGATTCATCCATAACTTCTGTAGGATTTCCCTCCCACTCACTCGGTTTCTCCAAAATGATGTCACTTTCCATTTCAATGAGGTTTACAAGAGAGCCTTTTTTGAACTCAAAATTGATCTAATATCTACCCCAATAATCAAATCCCTAGAATGGTCCTTACCATTTGAGTTGATGTGGGATGCTTCTGATAGACCTGTTAGAGCTGTTCTTGGTCAAAGAAGATAAAATATTCCTCATGTCATCTATTATGCCTCAAAAACATTGGATGAAACTCAATCTCCCTACACTATCACTGAAAAGGAACTTTTAGCAGTGTTTTTTGCCTTAGATAAATTTCGGCCCTGTCTCTTAGGTGCCAAAATCATCATCTTCACCAAACATTCTTCTATAATGTTCTTACTCAAGAAAAGTGATTCTAAACCGAGGCTAATAAGATGGATCCTAATGCTCCAAGAGTTTTAACTTGAAATAAAAAATATACCAGGAAAAGAAAACCCTATGGATGATCACTTGAGTAGAATTTCTAATTCTTCTCATTCAGAAATCATTGATTCTGAATTACCCACTGAGAACCTTTCATCTCTTACTCCAAAGTTACCATGGTATGCCCCAATTGTAAATTACTTGGTTTTTTGGTGTTTTTCCTGAAATTTTTTCAAAAGAACAAAAAATGAAGTTGAAAAGTGATTCAAAATACTATTTTTGGGAAGAAAATAAACTTTGTCAAAATGGGGCAGACATGGTAATTAGGAGATGTGTCGATGAAAATGAGTGTTCTTCCATATTAGAATTTTGTCACTTACTTCCCGGAGGTGGCCACTTTGGACCACAGAGGACCTACCGAACGGTCCTAGACTCTAGATTCTTCTGGCCTTCACTCTTCAAGGACTCACATGAGTTCTGTAAATCATGTCCCACTTGCCAAAAGTTTGGCACAATTTCCAAGAGAAATTAAATGCCCAAAAAGCCTTTAATTTTCTGCGATATCTTCGATGTTTGGGGTATCGATTTCATGGGAACATTCCCCCTTTCCAATGGATTCTCATGCATTCTTCTTGTAGTTGATTATGTTTCTAGGTGGTTTGAGGCCAAAACCACTAGAAGGGATGATTCACATACTGTTAGTGAGTTCCTAAATTCACACATCTTCCACATATTTGGCATGCCTTGTGCCTTGATCAGTGACTTAAGAACCCATTTCCGTAATAGAACCATGGAATCTCTTTTGAAAAATATTGGGGTTATACATAAAACTTCAACTGCATATCACCCCCAAACAAATAGAATGGATGAACTTTATAATAGAGAAGTGAGAAGAGTTCTTGAGAGAATTGTAAACCCCACCATAAAAGACTCGCCTGAAAGACTTGGTGAAGCACTTTGGGCTTATCAAACTGCCTATAAAACACCCATTAAGATGTCTCCTTTTAGGCTAGTTTTTGGTAAATCATGTCATTTTCCAGTTGAAATCCAACATAAGTAATTTTGGGCTGTGAAAACTTGTAATTTTTATCTTGAAAAATCTGATGAAGAAATATTGTTGCAATTGGATGAACTGGAGGAGCTTCGACTTGATTCTTATGAGAATTCTAATCTCTACAAAGAAAAATCCAAGGCACTCCATGTTAAACACATCTTGAGAAAGGTATTTCATGAAGGTGAAAAGGTAATTCTCTTCAATTCTCGATTTTAGATTCACCCAAGTAAGCTTAATTCTCGTTGGGAAGGTCCTTTTGTTATTACTAATGTTTACCCATTTGGTGCAGTGCAAGTCCATGACCCCTCTTCCAAAAGGAAATTCACAGTTAATGGACATCGGTTAAATAATCACTATGAAAGGATGCACAATCCAATATCAACATCAACTTCCACTGGATCCTGAACTTCTACAGTCGACCCTCTACTAGATGGAGATGGAGACCCACCAAATCCAAACCAGGGGGCACCTATTTCCCTTTAACTCTCTCTCTATCTCTTCCTCTCTCTACCTCTTTCTTCTTCTTCCTCTCTCTTTTATTTTTTTACCACTTTCTTTATCAAACACTTTCTTTTTCACTTTCTCTTTTGTGTGGGTGTATCTTTATTAAAAACTAAAAAAAACCTAAACAAAAAAAAACAAAAAAAAGTGTCATAACAAAAAAAATATATACAAAAAATAAAGAGTCATGATTACTCACCTTCCAATTTTCAAATTTTGTCCAACCATTTTGGAGAGCTAATAGACATGTTTTCATCTCAATTTTTTTTTTATTTTTATCATGACTTTGGATAAAGAATTTTGTGTCAAAATCAACAAATTTTGAATGCTCAATTTTTTATTTGGAAAATACTTTTCCAAAACTGTCAGGAACAACATTTTCTTTCATGCCATGGCCACATATGGCCATCTTTTCAAAAATGTGTGTTTTCCCCCATTTGTGAGTCTTGAGTTTTTGGACCATAAAGCTGAATTTACTACTTTAGTGTGCATTAAAATGATAGAGGCATTTTCTGAACCACATGAGAATCACAATAGCCAAATAGCCTCCCATTTCCCTTAAATTAATCCTCCTTTTGAAAGCCCCTTCAAGCCTATGAAAACCTTTTCTTTGATAGCCACATTACAAGCCCAATACCTTTTCCCACCCAATATCAACATGGATTTTTCATTGCATTTTTTTTTTGAAATTTAAGTGTGGGGGAATGGATTTAATTATGGGTACCCTTTGTTGATTTCACTATGTTATCATATGCTTGAGGGAAAGCATCCATTTCAGTGTGGGGGAGAGGTTTTCATTCAGTGTGTTTTGGGGAATGTAATGTACATTCATTTATGTAATTTTTTAAATGTTGTTGACAAGTGTTCACAAAAATCAAAAAAAAAAAGAAGAAAAAAGAAGAAAAAATGGGTTGTTTCTTGGGTAGGTCAAAAATAACTCTTCCTCAACCTTTTATCTTATTATAACTATTACAATTAGTGTTGTGAGGAGATCAATAATGGGTTGAGATATGAGTTTGAGATATTTTCCAAGTTCAAATTTTGAAAAAAGAGAAAAAAAAACAAAAAAAAACAATTTCATTGTATTCTTATGTCATTTGGAGAGGTTTTGTGGTTTGTAAATATTTAATCTTCTAATCCCATTCAAATTTTCCTCTTTTATTGTGTCTTTCTTCACAAAATAATTCCCTTGTAAATATGTATTTTCATTTCCTTCCATGTTTTATTTAAAAAAAATGTGCATTGCTTTTTCTAAGTTGGTGTTTTACCCCTCTTCTTCTCTCTCTTGGACATTATATTCCTACCATCCCATAGCCATAGAAAACCCCCTTAAAATACCTCTTGATTATTGTGCACTTTGGATAGGGATTGGAAGCTGAGAGCTCTTTCAAACTCTAAGATTTTCACTTTTGGTTGGTGAAAGAGTGAACCTCCACAAATGAATTTTATCATATTGAGAGGTGTGAGTTTTGAGTGTCCACATTTTCCATTTCTAAATTTGAGCATAAAAAATGAATTAGTTTTGGAACATTGTTTCTATAACAACTTGTGGTGGAATTCAAAATGGATGAGTGAAATAGTCTAAACCTCCCCTGATTGGAGAAAACAAAATTTTAATATTTGTTGGTGAGTGAAAATGATTTTGTTATGTTTTTATATTTGTTGCACATGAAGACATGTACAAGAATAAGTATGGGGGAGTTGATGTTATTAATATTTTTATGACTTATTATATACCCCATTTACTAATTTTATATGAAATGTGCATAATTTGGGTGAAATATTAATGTTTTAATACTAAGTATAATTTTTGATCATTTTTAGAAGTAGTCCAATTGAGTCAGTTTACTATTTTATTTATAACACTCACCCTATTGATTAAAATTGTGTGGTTATTATTTTTTAGGATTCCTTATTCAATTTATCACATATCATTAGAAGTAATCATATGAAAATTTATCCATTTGAAGTCCCATATGGACCCCATAAAATGACCCAAAGAATTTGTGATGAAACTGGAAAATTAATGATGATTGAGTTACTGGTCTCACTCCCGAAGCCTGTATTTTTTGAAACTCCACCATGTGTTTGTGATTATCCAAAATCATCATGGATAAAAATTTCAGGGCCCAACTCTAAGAACAAGGGGCCCAAATGAAGCTATTAAATCTATCCCACCATTCTGAACGAGAATTAAAATACAGACACTATTCATGACATATATCATGATGTAATCATCAAATAGATATGATATTTTTTTAGTGTGAACTAGGGGATATAGGCGGTCGACTTTGTTTAAGAAATCATTCAGCTTTGAAGGCATCTTCCTATTCAAAATCCCTTTCACATTTTGGACTTCAAAAAGATTGGATTGAAATGGAAAGATTAAAATTCTTTAATAAACCGAGAATAAATTTGGCTCCATAGGTCCAAACGACTCCAAATTTTGAGAACGGTCGGAAAACATTATTATATAAAACTTTGAATAAGGAGATATCTCAAGATTCGTCTGTCTGAATATCCAACTTAGCGATGCAAGTGGAGGGACAGATTGAGAATGAAAACAGTCCACTTCATTGGGATATAAATGAATCCTCCTCCTCTCCTTCAAAGGGGTTGGCATTTCAGAAGAGAGGAGAACATATTGTAATGAACAAATCCTTTCCAAAGGATTTTGAGGACCTTACCTACTCATGTTTTCACTTGATATACCCTTCCTCCTCTCTTTGTTTCCTTTCACTTTTTTGTTTTTCTTCGGTTGTAATCTTATAAGTTTGTATTCTATAATTCTATTTTAATGCAAGTTTCTTATTGAATATCTCTTATTCTCATCCACAATCATTAGTTTAATATTAATGTTCTTAAAATAGTTTAAATATAGTTGAATCCCCTTCCCTAATTTTTCTTCCTCATTCGATCGAAAATCTGTTTTCAATTATCAGCATTGTTCATGTGTGTGTGTTCGACGTACCACTCTTTTATTATCCCTTTATTTTTCTTCTCTTATTAAATTATAATCATAATCATTATAACCAGATTATTAATCACGCAAATGGATGAGTAAATCTCTCATTAGGTTGAGTCAAAATTTAGGGATGTTAAGTGATTGAGAGTATTTTCTTGACGAGTATTCGTTAATTTAACATTGTGTATGTTGGACTTAACATGTCATGGATTAATGATAGATTTTGTTTAACATGTGGTTTCAATGATTTATTGGAACCATAAATACACTACCATAAACAATTAATGGTAATTATTTGAACCCTAAGTTAAGTTAATCCTTGGATTAAAGCCTTAACACTGAGGAATTACAATCAATGTTATCTTATGAAGTGGGTGTTAATTTAAATGAAATATAAAGCGAAGCTCAAGGATATCACAAGATAAAATCCCTAATGATGAACTCACCCCAATATTTATCAATTTGTTAAATCAATTATAGTCAATCAATCATTTCAATTAAGCTCTGCAAACAACCCCCCCCCCCCCAATCAAAATACAATCAACTAAAAACAATTGACTATTTAAAAAGTATCATCGCTGAGGATTCGACCCGAGTGCTTCTATACACATTAGCAGAGCACTGAAACTTTGACCGGTTGATAGGAAAGAATTGGTCGTGTGTTTCAGTGTTCTTTGGGTTTGGTTCGCAAAGCTCTTTCACAGAGCAAGTTCACGGAGATCGTTCGTTAAGACTATTCATGGAGCTCTGCCCCATCCTTCAAACACAAGTCGTAAAGCTCTCCGACGTGAAGTCAAAGAATCACTGTTCACCATGAAGTAGAAGGCCAAATTCGCGGAAAACAATCATATAGTATACCAAGATTCACAAATCGAGAGTGATAAAAGCCAAAATTGTGGAGAAGAGAAAGGGAAAAAGAGATGTCACCCCTATTTATAGGCGTACACCTCAGGGTGCTTCGTAGTGCATCCGGTCACGGTGAGCTTCGCGGCGTGCTCATCCCACACCGCCGCTCTACTTCACGAGTCTTCTTCATGAGGTTGCTTCGCGATGGTTGAGATATTTTGTCAATTGACCCTCTGACTTCAACCCTCATTTTCTTCTCAGATCAAAGTCAGAGGGGGAGAATTTGTTGATGCTAAAATCCAGAAAAACCCAGAATAAAGGAACAGTCTTAGGGGATGCCTCATGAAGATCGCTCGTAGAGTCCTCAGAGCCATGCGGCCGGCGCAAAGCTCTCCCTTCACGAACCCATTGTGGAGCAAGGAGGTGGGATTCTCTACGAATCCCTTTGGTATTCGTGAACCCGCCACGGATCAAGGAGGTGGGATGCTCCGCAAATCCCTTTTCCCTTTGTGATCCCGCCATGGAACAAGGAGGTAGGATGCTCCATGAATCCCTTCAACATTCATGAACCTGCTGTGGAGCAAGGAGGTGGGATTCTCCATGAGCCGATTTGACGTTCGCGAACCCACAGAGGAGCAGGAGGCGGGGTGCCCCATGAGCTAATTTGACATTCACGAACCCGCCGCGGACCAAGTTCTGTCTTCGTGCCGAGCGAGCTCTGCTTCGAGGCACCTCTTGCTTATAAATACCAGGCTCCCCTTGAGCACAAAGGATGGATCCTCCAACCTTTTTCCTTCTATGCTCCCACATCGTGAAGGAATTTCTGCTCCGTGAACCATGAGATTTTCAAGGTACTTTTCCATCACGAAGTGCCTTCCCCTTTGCATGAATTTCACCCCTCTTCAAAGGGGGATTCCCTTTATGAAGCCCATGGGCCCCTGCAAAGGAAGAAGATCCCCAAGGGGACTCGGGTCGTCGCGAAGCGTTTATGATTCATGAAACACCCTTCATACACAGGTGACCCACTTGCTAAGGCATGGTCACTCTGCTTCGCAAAGCACATTGCTCCACAATGTTATGCTTCTCAAGGAACCCTTTCTTCACAAGGCATTGTTCTGTGAATGCCTTTACATTTCACGAATCACCTTCTATATGCACCTATTACCTATGCCTAGGCTAGTCGACTTCACTTTGCGAAGCACATCCCTTCATAAATCCCCTCCACTTCATGGAGCACCCGAGATACACAAGGCTTCTACCTATGGACCCTTTTGCTCTGTAACTCCTTTTCTCGTGTGGACCTTCATGTTTACACGAAGCAATTTCAAATTCCCTTGGGCTGTGCTATGCGTTGTGTTTCTTCACCTCATGCTTCTTTGCATAGGAACGCTAACGGCTATTTCTTCTTCGCATAGCCATGCTAACGTGGACCCCCCAATGGATCTCTCTATAACACCCCCTCGCCATGGCATTTACGATGCCTTCCTTCCCCCAAGGGTGGGAGGGTATCAGTTATGTAAGTACTAGGGGTGTGGAGTGAACCCACCTCATCTCCGCTGTAGGATGTTAAACCTCTAAGCACTATTGTGCTCAGCACATGAAGTTAAACTGTGACCACACCCCGTGTGTCGGACGTGAGGTTCCCCCACCTTGGACATTCTGCACGCCCACTAGTCTCCATAGGAGTGAGATCATTCCTCACATGGAATGAGATCCTCTTTATTGGGGTAGCGTCTGTCCGCGGGGGGAAAGGGAAACCACTCTGGTGTAAGCCCCTAGATTTTCTTGCAGTAGGTAGCATCACTGCTCCTCCTCTCTTCTTGGGTTCCAAGTCCCTCTCTCATTGGGCTTTGTCACCATCTGAGCCTCCATCTAGGAGTAAGTCCCAATCTCCATCTCCTCAGGCAGCTAACCAGGCACAAGCCCATGTTTCCTCTTTGGGCCACTAACCAAGTGTAAGCCCCCCATTCAACTTCCCATATACACACCTTCCGTGAGGTGATCGTTAGGTCTTTGATGCCTGTTGTTTCTCACGCCGAGCATGACTCATGTGGTCTTACAGTAAGCATCGACCATGACATCCTCTCTGGGCAGCTTAGAGTGTAAGCCCCAAACACCACCAGAACTACCTGGTCTTTGATCCTTGCTAAGGCAAGGTATATAGGAATCCTTCCTGAGGTTCAAGCCCACCATTCATTGGTTCTGACCCCCTTCATGTCAGTTCTCACACCACCTGAACTATGTGGTCCTTGATTTTTGCCAAAGCAATGTACATAGGAAGCCTCCCTGAGGTTCAAGCCCACCATCCATTGGTCTCGACCATCTTCATGCCGGTTCACCAAACCTCTCCTGAACTACGTGGACTTTGATCCTTACCATGGCAAGGTACATAAGAAGCCTCCCTAAGGTTCAGCCCCACCATTATTTGGTTTCGACCCCCTTCACATCGGTTCTCACACCACCTAAACTACATGGTATTTGATCCTTGCCCAGGTAAGGTACGTAGGATTCCTCCCTGAGGATCATGCCCACCATCCATTGGTCATGATCATCTTCACGTCAGTTCACCAAACCCAACCTGAACTACATGGTCTTTGATCCTTTCCAAGGAAAGGTACGTAGGAAGCCTCCATGAGGTTCAAGTCCACCATTCATTGGTTTTGACTCCCTTCACATCGGTTCTCATGCCACCAGAACTATGTGGTCTTCAATCTGTGCCAATGAAAGGTATGTAGGAAGCCTCCCTGAGGTTCTATTCCACCATCCATTTGTCCCGACCATCTTCACATCGATTTACCAAACCTCTCATGAACTACATGGACTTTGATCCTTGCCAAGGAAAGGTACGTAGGAAGCATCCCTGAGTTTCAAACCCACCATTCATTGGTTTTCCCCCCCTTCACGTTGGTTCTCACACCACATGAACTATGTGGTTTTTGATCCTTTCCAAGGAAAGCTATATAGGAAGCCTCCCTGAGGTTCAATCCAACCATCCATTGGTCCCGACCATCTTCACGTTGGTTTACCAAACCCAACATGAACTACATGGTATTTGATCCTTTCCAAGGAAAGGTATGTACGAAACCTCCCTCATGTTCAAGCCCACCATTTATTAGTTCCGACCCCCTTCACGTCAATTCTCACACCACCTGAACTACATGGTCTTTGATATTTTTCCAAGGAAATGTACGTAGGAAGCCTCCCTAAGGTTCAATCCCAACACTCATTGGTTCTGACCCCCTTCACGTCAGCACCCACTCCTCCTGAACTACACGGTCTTTGATCCTTGCCAAGGAAATGTATGTAGGAAGCCTCCCTAAGGTTTAAGGCCACCATCTATTGGTCCCGACCATCTCAAATTCGGTTCCCCAAGCACCCTCTTGAACTACATGGACTTTGATCCTTACCAAGGTAATGTACGTAGGAAGCCTCTCTGCGGTTCAAGCCCACCATCCATTGGTTCTGTCCCCCCTTCACGTCGGACCACCTTCGTCCAGCATGATGTTAAACTGTATGACCCCTTTTCATAATTCACAATGTTAAACTGCATCCACCATTATATGGTAAGCCATTTTGACCCCATCCAGCAGTAAGCCGTTGTGACCCCATCCAGCGGTAAGCCATTGAAGTCCCCAATCGATGGTAATCCGTCTTCAGATGAACTACGTGGACTTTGATTTCCTGCAACAGGGATACGTAGGAAGCCTCCTTGAGGTTCAATCCCATAACTCATGTCTCATCCGGATCTCTTCCTCGAGCCTATGTTTTTCAGGAAGGTCATGACCCAACCTGGTGGTTAAATTTCCTCCAGATCCCATCCATGCGTCCAATCTCACGGGTCGCCTCCTTAGGTGTCCCATCATCCCACCGAACTACGAGGACTTTGATTACCTGCCATGGGGATACATAGGAAGTCTCTTCGAGGCTCAATACCAAAACTACTGTCACTTTCATGATGACTCCAACTCATTCCCCCTCCACTTAATTAAACTCTCCATCATCCATCCAGATCCTTACCTAGGCCGCCACATCCCGGTGATATCATGCCATTCATCCCAGCGTCGTTCCTTGAGGAACCTAGGTAGCTAACCATGCATAAGCCCCACAACATCTGTAACCATCCACCCAAGAGTATCCCTCTTGCAACGGGGCGCTTTTCATGTATAAGCCCCAGCGTGTATCTGGGTTGTTGTCCTTTGTGTTCCCCCCAATTCATCACCCATTTAAACTATGTGGGTTTTGATCCCTGACATCTACACAGGGTACATAAAAAACCTCCATGAGGTTCAATCCCAGCGAATGGTAAACCTTGGGGCTCCCCCATTATGGCGTGCACACTCCCTGATCCTCCCTTAGTGGTGTCCAGATTAGCCTTCACGGTGTGACATCTTCCCTTTATGGGACACACCAACCTCGGTCTGCTCTTATTGAGTGTTCTGATCCATCCACCTGGTAAACACTCTCGAAGGTCCCTACTAGGGATGTACCAATCTAATCCATCTCTATGGGATATTTTGATCACCCTCATTTCATCTCCACAAGACATTAAACTCACGTCATACCTCGTGTTAAACAAGATATGCCTGAGGAAAATCTCATAAGACACGCCTTTTGCGTAACCATCTCCGCTATACATTAAATCTACCACATAACCCATGTTAAACATTGGAAGCTGAGGAAAAACTCATATACATGCCTTTGGCATATGATTCCCCGCATTTGACGTGGGATTCCTTGGGCTTCTACACCCTCGAGAAGCCCAATAATAAGGAGAAGAAACCCAGACGTGCCAGTTTTCCACCGTCCAGACACACTAGTGATGTCCAATGTGACTACTCCCCTGACCAAAGGTTGCTGCCCTGACTGGACCCCTTGGAATTTCCTGATAGAAGCAATGTAATTAACCAGTTTCCATGAAGATATGGCACTGGTAAGAGTTTCACGAACCACGTCTTAAATATATAAGGGAGACCCGGACTAGGTGGCGAGTTTTGAGGAGGAATCCGCAGAAGGAAGAACCAACATCCCATATTCCCATTTTGATCAAGGAGCAAACATCCCTGAACAAGTAACTGATTCCACCCACCTTTAGAAAGCAGAAATGCGGGGAAACAAATAGTGCCACCATCCTCAAAACAAGACAGACGTGCATGCCCTGGCGAAAGCGTTGGAAACAAAGTATGTAATATATGACAAAACAATGATACTGGAAATATGTGTGTGTGTTTGTGTGTGTGTGTGTGTATTTATCTCATTCACTTACTTCTATTCAATATGATATGAAAACGGAAACAACGTTTATATATACGTACGACCTACTGTCTCCATAAATAGTGTTTTTCATTTCATATATCTATATATTATACATATTTATATTATAAATATATATGATATATAAATCATTTTTTAAATTATGTAAGTATTTAGATCATGATCTATGTGATACGATCAAGAATAACAAGTTAAAACATGTATGATAAAGAAAGTGATTATTACCTGAAATGTTACTTTAACATGGAAATTATTATTAAATGGGTAGTATAAGGTAATAAATGAATCATATATTATATCATAAAAATTAATATGGGTTTTTATACTTCAATAACATACTATGGTCATTATACATGAGGTTAAATGTACCCTCGACTGAAGGAAAGTACAAGGTAAGGGTTAATTCCTCAATCTCATTATTATATGAGATTATTTATATGTTAGTATTTATTGGGATATATTTATCATCTATACCCATGTTTCATAAATATGTTTTAAAAAGTAATATTTTAAGGTTTTATGGAAGGGAATATTTAACTAGATAATCATTTTAAATGTTTTATGGATTTATTTTTCTATATCTTTTTAATTAATGTCAATGTTTTCAAAATAATTTAAAGGATTTATTTATGTGGACATGATTTTTTTAAAGTGTTAATTTATTTCAAAAGTTTCAAAGTGGTATAGGTCACTTTGACTCAGAAATCTCTTTTAAATGGATTCCTTTATAAATTGTGTGACTTTTAAATGATTTTATGAAAAGGGGTATTTCTCTCAAAGATTTTTATTGATTATTTTCAACTATGTCAACATCCTTTATTAGATATAATTCTTGATTGAGGTTTATTTATTATAATAAAATATTACATATTGTATTGAATGAGTTATGATATGTTTGACTATGGATGTTCTTTTTTTATACCATTCATGGTTTATGGTTAAAGTATTGACATTTCATATGCTAGATTTAGTACGAGTGTTTATGTTATGTTTCACCCTTTTTCATATGAAGAATGAATTGGACTTAGTAAGTGATGGGTGAGGCCCGCTATAGCACCTCGATGAATCGGTAGGTCTCATGAGACAAATTAGTGTCTTGGCACAAGGCCTTGAGAAAATTTTTATTTGTATTCTTGTCATGAGGCCTTGACTATGTGGTTATGCTGTCCAGAATTATGCATTCCCTCATTATGAAATTAGTTATTACATGTGATTATTTGACAAGTATAATATCTATGTACATGTTTATATGGTAATGTTGGATTTATTTTTTCCATATTATGTTCAAGTTTATGTTTAAAAAGTCTGTTATTTTTATTACACATCTTTCTTTACAAGTTTATAGCTTCCGCTAAATTATTTACCCTTACTGAGCATCTGAGCTCAACCCTTTCTTATGTTTTGTTTTCCTAGGATTCCAAAAAGTGTATTATGATTTATATGTAGGGTTAAGCTAGGGGAATAATGGTGTTATCAAAGGATTATTTATTTTTTGTTTTATGTTTTAATGTGTAATGTAATGTTCATGTATGAAATCTATTTTCCAAGACTACTAAACTGGTCGGTCCTTTGTGACTTGATTCCTTGTAATTAGACTAATGTATTAAAATAATGGACTGACTCAGGGTAAATGAGGTATAGGCTTTAATGTTTGTATCATAGGAAGTTTATTAATAACGTTAGAAAATAGATTTAGAAAAAATCTTATTAGAGAACACTACCCAAAGATAGACATTGAGGGTTAGTATAGAAGAACATCCTAAATTTTGGTAATGTAAACATTATGTGGGTTTTCCAAGAAATAAATCCCTATATGGATTCTACAAGTGGACTTTGTTCTTGATCAGATATACCTAGGAGTAAAAACTATGATAAGGAGTTTTAGGCTTCACCCGGGGTATCCTAGTACACGACAATGGGCCTTACTGCGCACCTAGTTTGACACACCCAGGGGATATGCTTAGGACAATTCACATTTTATTTTCAAATCATTATGAAGGATTTTTGATTAAATATGTTGGCAAAGACACAATTTTTATGATTATGATACAAGATGTTTGAAAAAATTCAATTAATGTTGATAATTTCTCTAGTTTTTTTATTATAAATTAGGATATGATCTAACCTAGTGTATTTCGTCATTTAGAAATGGCGCCCAGTAGAAGGAATGCAAACTCCAGCAATACGCATGATCCAAAGAGTAAGAAGGATAATATCTTTCATGATCTTAATACAACATTTTGAAGGGAAATAGTCTCCCGCGTATCAGCATCATATGATGAAATAGTGTTATGTGTTAATAAGATAAGTAAATAATTCTCTAAGTCCTATGGATTTGATGGGAATCAAGAAAAGAAGAGGATGGTAGAGAGAAATATAGATAAAGGGAAGAATGGAAATAAGGATCTTCCCACATGTGATAACTGTGGAAAGAATCACCTTGGTAAATGCTTTAAGGGAATGGGAGTATGTTATAAGTGTAGAGAAAAAGGACACCATGTTCATGATTGCGAGGGTAAGAAGGAGGTTTCAAATGTACAATGCTTCATCTAAAAGGATTTGGGACACTACAAAAATCAATGTTCAAATCATCAAAGTATGTCCCAAATGATGCTATTGTATAATTATCAAGTTGTGATACTAGTGTAGATTAAGAAGAATGATTAGTGTTCTTTTGTTCTTATTAATGATTCATGTCATTTGAGTGTTGTATCAATGATGTACTGGTTATATAAATTATGGAAATAAATAAGGATTGTTTAACAGTACTATTTTATTAAGGATTTGAGATTATATTGTTCTAAGAAAAGTGACTCAATAGAAAGTTAATCTTTTTTGGAAAATACATGGTTGAAGGAAAGATAAACCTTAATATGGTTTTTTTACTAAGTTAGTGATTTTGGAATAAGATATGATTGATTTTTATTAACTATATTGGATATTTTTTACTACCTTGAAACTGATTAATGATTTTTATATTCCATCATTGTGGCATATTACAAATTTTTTGGATTTAAGGAGTATATCCAATATTTATGTTTTAAATAAGGAATAAGGAAGTACATACCTATTCAAATAAGGTTTTATGGTAATTCAGGTTGTTACCATGTTTTAATAGAATAAATGATGAAGGTATTCACATGTTGTTATGTAATAAAATAGATATTCATTATGTTATGTTAATCATCCTTATAAAATTTTGGACTGTGAGTTTGGAAATAAGTATTTTGGATAAGTCTAAAGGTTGGAATTGAGTAAGTTGAACACTTGATATTTTTTTTGAGGTTAAAGTATGATTTATTGAATACTTTGACCTAACCTTTTAGTTTTCATTAAACTTTTAGAAGATTAAGGTGACACTTGTGGACCTTATGATTTATCAAATATGCTTCAAGCGTAAAAAAATCATTTTTGAACATTCATTTCCTAGTTTAAATGATGAAGTGAAAATAGATCAAAGCACTACCAAAATATGTGAATATGATTATGAAATGTAATGAAATCAAGTATGTTTTCTTTAGTTATTATCTAGATAGTAAATTAATACATCATATTTAAAAAAGTGTATCAAAAAAAAAATCCTAAAACCTTATTTTTTGTTGAATTGATCATACTTTAAATCATCATAGTTTGATGGCTTTGAGGACGTCAATTTTACATTATTGTTTAGATATTTGTGATTGATCACCTCAATCACTCCCTATAAATATTTACATTTTTCTCCAATTATGTGTCTATAATTTCCACCAATTTTCTCATATTAGAAACCCTAATTTGGTGGTGACTTTTTCATTTCCCTTTCCCTCCTATTAAGACTAAATTTTAGTAACCTTATATCTGTTGTGGGCTTTACACAAAGGTATTTTCTATTTTAAACCTTTTATTTAAAAGAAAATTTTCAAATTATGATGAGTCAATTTATTCAAGAAGGGGAGAATGTAACACCTCAATATTTCATAGTACGTTAATGTAATTCAATAACTTGCGTTACATGCAACACTGAGTTTGAGCGCACCAAGACTTACCAAATTAGCTGTTAAAGTAGTAGTTACGAATAGTATTAACTAAATTTTGAATACAACATATAATTATAACATCCATAATATGTGTTAATTAGACATAATATAATAACAAATTCAATTTTTTAGATAAAAGACGTATTTTTTAAAAAATGCAATTTTACCGCCTTTTAATGGTGAACTCTTTTTAAATACAATATTTGACTCTTTTATATATTCAATTAGACAAAATAAATTTCTTCTTTAGAAGTTGGGCATAAAAATTTAGTTTGGATAAATTTTTGGGGTTTTTTTTATAACTTTCATATTTTGATGAATAGTGAATGATACTAAATTTTAATTGAAAACAACTTTTTTAATCAAAATAATTTATAGTGTTAAATTATATATTTGAATGATTTTAATTTATAATTAGATTATATTTTTATCATTTAATCCAATGTTGGTCAATGTAAATAATTTCACATTTAAATTGGACATAGATAGATGTCAATCTTTTGATAGTTTTTACTTCTCAAAAACCTGCTTTTTGGTTTTGACAATGAGAATTATTTTTAAATTAATTAATGAAACTTCTATGTTGTGAATTTGGTAAAAAAGACCTCATTTTTGAATTTTTAATATCAAAATTATATTTGGGTGAATTTTTGGTATTTTTATGAAAACATTCAATTTTTGATCAATGGTGAAAAACACTGCGTTGTAGATAAAAACCCACTTTTTCATTTAAATAATTATTTTTAATTAAAATTTATGTTAAATTCAAAATAGATACAGAATAAATATATTAGTACAATGTAATTCATTTGAGTTATTTTATAACACGATTAGATATATAAAATTTTATTAAACTTTTTAACATCTTTTACCCACCTTCTAGGCACATTTGCAAATTTGCATAAACTGTAATTTTACTGCTTCTGTGAATTGAATTTCAAAAATTCAAGAGAAAAAGTTGACATCAGTAAGTAAAATGTGGTTCAATAGTATGAAAATAATTTTTGGTGAATAGTAACTTTTGAATTTAATTTACCACTATTAAAAGTAAATAGGGTAATTAAAGGTAAAAAATGATATTATAATTATCCTAACACATGTCATAATTCTATTAGAGTGTTTTTCGACCAAAATCAACCTTATGACAAAAATAAGATCATTTTTTGTCCACTTATATTAGATTAGAAAATTTATTATATTTTATTTAAAGAAGCGTTAAAAGTGTTAAATTCAAATTTTATTAAATAAACATTTTTAATATAGAGTTTTACATAATATAAATTCGACTATAAATATTAATTAGAAAGCTAACAATATTTCCTACATCATGGTATTTTATTTATAATTTTTAAAGATTAAATAATTAAATTTATTTATGACACAATGATGATGCAGTAATTACCATTTTAATGAATGATTAAAATAATTGATATTATAAATATAAAAATAAACTTAAATTGAGACTTTTGATGTCATCCATGAATTTTCTAGGTGAATATGACATGTTAGGGTTTATTTAATGTATTTTTTTTTGAATTAATCAACTTGTTTTGACTTAAAAAAACAAATACTAAATAGTTTCCAAATTGACATAAATGAGTTTTTAAAAAAATACTATATTATTAAATGATATAATATTATTAAAAATTTAAGATTCAAAAAAGGACTTATATAATTATATATATGTAATTAATGAAACAATATAGGTTCTCTTGGCATTTTATAGCACGTTTATTAACCATGTAATATAAAAATACAAGAAGACATGGTAAATGTTAAACTATTTAACTAAGAGTTAAATCTAAAAGATAAGGTTAATATGGTGACATAAAATTTTCTAAAACCTATTGTTTGAGAGGATTTCGACCCACCCCCAAATTTAACCTTGAAATAAATCCATTTGGAGCCATTATAAACCGAAAATGATTTTATAATAAAATAATATTTCAAGTTTTTCCTAAAGCCCCCCTCACCTCTCCTATAAAAAGGTATTTCCCCTTATCTTAAATCCACACCTCAAAAGCCTTTTGGGTCAGCCAAACCCTACTCAAATCTCCTCTCAACTACCCTTAAGTTAACCTATATTCCTTACTTTGATCATAAATCCAACCTAAATATCCCTTTTGGTCAAATCAAAAGGACGAACCCAAAGAAGTAGTAATTACTTCATCACCTCTTTCAAAGTTCTTTTCTTCTTCCACTTCCTCTTTCTTGGTTGTTTCCATACCAAACTAATAACTCTAGAACCTTATACAGAATGAGATGTTATTATAAATTTTTCACAACCATATTCATTATTCTATCCATCCTGTGAATGAAAAAGTCACCATACATGCGTACGTACGGATTACCATCTCCACATCGTGGTGTAGTTTGTTATTCAACGCTTCATTATTTGGATGAGTATAATAATGAGTATAATTGATATAAATAATAAATACAACTTTTTAATTATTCTGTATATATAATATAACATCCAATTACATATGATTTCACCATCAATAGAATGATGTTGTTTCTCGTGCCTACGTACGGCTTATCGTCTCCATGACGCGATGATATTCATTTCCACTTTCACCATTCAACGATGATTATAAAAATGTATATTAATAAGAATGTAATATATGAAATAATAATGCTTATAAAAATATATACATATATATACATATATATATATATATATATATCTGTGTGTATTTATCTCATTCACTTACTTCCGTTCAGTATGATATGAAAATGGAAACAGCGTTTATGCTTATGTACGACCTACCGTCTCCAAAAACGGTGTTTTCCATTTCATATATCTATATATTATACATATTTATATTCTGAATATATATGATATATAAATAATGTTTTATATTATTTAATTATTTAAATCATGATCTAAGTGATACGACCAAGAATAACAAGTTAAAACACATACGATAAAGAAATCGATTGTTACCTGAAATGTTACTTTAACATGGAAATTATTATTAAATGGGTAGTATAAAGTAATAACTAAATCATATATGATATAATAAATATTAATATGGTTCTGGTATAATTTAATAACATACTGTGGTCATTATATAGGAGGTTAAACGTGCCATTGACTAAAGGAAAGTACAATGTAAGGGTTAATTCCTCAATCTCATTATTATCCGAGATTGTTTATGTGTAATTATTTACTGGGATATATTTATCTTTCATGCCCATGATTCATAAAAATGTTTTCAAAAGTAATAATTTAAGGTTTTATGGAAGGGACTCTTTAACTAGATCATCATTTTAAATGTTTTAAGGGTTTATTTTTCTAAATATTTTTAATCAATGTCCATGTTTTCAAAATGATTTAAAGTATTTATTTACTTGGAAATGATTGTTTTAAAGTGTTAATTCATTTTAAAGGTTTCAAATTGGTATGGGAAACATTGACTAAAAAATCTATTTTAAATGGATCACTTTATAAATTGTTTGACTTTTAAATGATTTCATGAAACTGGGTATTTCTCTCAAAGAGTTTTATTGATTATTTTCAACTATGTCAACATAATTTATTGGATATTATTCTTGATTGAGGTTGATTTATTATAATACAATATTAAATATTTTATTGAGTGAGTTATGGTATGTTTGACTGTGGATGTGATTTTTTTATATCATTCACGGTTTATAGTTAAAGTATTGACATTTTGTATGCTAGTTTTAGTATGACTGTTTATGTTATGTTTCAGCCTTTTTCATATAAGGAATGCATTGGACTTAGTAAGTGATAGGAGGGGCCCGTTACAACCCCTCGGTGCATTGATAGGTCTCATTAGACAAATTAGTGTCTTGGAATAAGTTATTGACAAAAATTTTATTTTTAGTCTTGGCATGAGGCATTGAATATGTGTTTATGATGTCCGACATTATGCACTCCCTCATTATAAAATTAGTTATTACATGTGATTATTCGATTAATAGAATATCCATGTGCATGTTTATATGGAAATGTTTGATTTATTTTTTCCATATTATGTTCAAATTTATGTTCAAAATGTTTGTTGATTTTATTACAAATCTTTCCTTAAAATGTTATAGATTCCGCTAAATTATTTACCCTTACCGAGCATCTGATCTCACCCCTTTCTTATATTTTTCTTTCCCAGGATTCCAAGAAATGTATTATGATTGATATGTAAGGTTAAACTAGGGGAATAATTGTATTCTAAAAGGATAATTTATGTTGTGTTTTATGTTTTAATGTGTAATGTAATGTTCATGTATGTAATCTATTTTCCAAGACTGCTAAACTGATTTGGCCTTCGGGACTAGATTCCTTATAATCATGTCAATGTATTAAAATAATGCACTGGCTCTGGGTAATTAGTGTTGGAGAATTACATTTTTAGCACTTTTGGATTTAAGAAATATATCCAATAACATGTATCTTACATAATGAATATAGAATAATTCATGTTTCAAATATGGTTTTATGGTAATTCTAGTTATTACCAGATTTCTAGAGTATACATGATGAAGTTATTCACATGTTTGGAATGTGAATTTTAGAGATGATTCTTTTTTATTAAGGGTTAATGAAAAGTTCATCATGGAAATTTAGAGACCTTAATTATAATGTGTTGAATCATTATATTTCATAATTTTTATCCATTTAAAAAAAATAGTTTATGTTGATCACTGAATGAGTTTTTGTAGTTTAATGTCACAGCATGATGGTTTGATTATTCTTCCATAACCATGTTTTCTAATTAGAATGCTCTATTTTGTAGTAATTGTTTCATTTCCCTTTACTCTTATTAATAGGATATTTTGAACCATATTTTTTATGTGGGCTTCCCACAAGGTAATTTTTAAGTATCAACCATTAACTTTCAATGTTCAATTTCAAATTTTGAGGATGAAATTTTTGTAAGGAGGGGATAATGTAACACCCCAAGAATTTATAAATAAATTTAATATAGAATGAATGAAACAATAAGTCTCTATAAAACACCACTATGTTATAACCTAGCCAGGTAAACATAATTTTTCCACCTCGGTGATTTGAATTTCAAAAAATTGACATACACGATTGCGTTCGATATTATATTTACAGTATGATAAGACTAATTAAATTTTTGGTGAATAGTAACATACCCTTATGAATAGTAACATACCTTTGTGAATAGTAATGAATTTTAAATTGAAAAAAATAGAAACTTGACTCATGAATGTATAAATACAATATAGACACCTTAAAAGTGAAAAAACAATCAAAGTTTAAGTATTGGAATTTGTGCATGTCATAAAAATTTTAATTACAATTTTATGATTAATTTAATAATTTAAAATGGAAATTTATTTTCATAAAATGTATTCATAAATTGATACTTCATTTTTTTATGGTTATAAGATTATTTTATAGAAACTTGATTAATTTTGCAATGTGTTACAAAACGAGTTATAGATTTAAAGTTGTTTCTTGGAATAAATTATGATTTTTTTAAAAAAATTAAAAATATTTAGAAAATTATTTTCAAAAAATGGATTTAATTTTTTAATTCTACAAATAAAAAATTTTAGGGTTATTTTTTGGGATTTTTCTAAAATACTTTAATTTTTCAATAATAGAAAAAATACAGTTTTGAGTTTTCGATATGTTTAATGACATCATAATGTTGTAATAATTAATATAAAATGCTGGTATAATTTTGTACAGTAAAATATTATGTGATGTGTACAAAGTGGCTAATACCATGGGAAAATACCATGGGAAAATACCATGGGAAATCCCATGGTTTTTCAAAAACCACTAATGGGGTATCCCTTTAAATTAATAAAAAAACTCCCTCTCATTTACTATAAATGCCCACTCATTCCTTCATTTTATTTCATTAAAAACTCATCATCCTAGAATATATGGTAGTATTACCTCCCTATTAGTCCTCCCAATGTGTCCTCAAGCCCCTAAAGTCCCACCCTTCAATTCATAGGTGTTACTCTATAAGGTAATAGAATTCCCAACTCCTATTTTCCATCCAAGTTCTCTTTTATATGGTATGTATTTCAGGTTTTCATACCATGTTATTATTTCCATATTATTTTTTCCCTATACTATTTTATCAGTATTTTATTAATTTTAGATCCCTTTCCACTATTTTTTTAATGTTTTCTAAAACCATGTTGCATAACCGTTATGCTGCATAATTTTCATCTCAAAATCACCCTCCTTTTTAAGGACTATTATTATGATATTATCTTTTAATTTAAATTTTTTTATGTTGGGATTTGTCATTAAATATCACCTTTACTTTATATATTATATAATAATTATTACATAACCTTTTTCCCTCATCAAATTATTTTATTAAATTTTAAGCGACGCCATTTGGCTGCCGAATTTTTGTGAGGGATTTATCAACTTTTCTTTTATTTCGAGTTCTTTTCTTTTCTTTTTTCATATCCCCTCATCCAAATGCTATGATAATTCCAGTACATTACATGAAATTTAATTTTATTATGCTAATGGAATATTTCATCATCATCTTTCTTTTCCCCTCCTCTTTTACTAAAAATGAAAACATCGTCCGAGATATGTTAATTTATCACTTTCAAGGATGACGGGTTCTCAATTTCAACTACCATATTAAATTCTTGTAATGAAACCATTATTGTGGTTAAAAAATACTATAATAAATTTATTATTCCTTATTTATGGTTCTAGATACTTTTTTTATACATGGTTTTTATTTATAAAGAAAAATGAGTTCATTGTGTTCAAAAACAGCCAATTAACCCAAACAGTTTTCATTAAATAATTTATATAATGATTCATCTTCACTATAAGTAACAAAATGAAATTTAACACCATGTAACATTATATTTTTTCACTAATAAAATATAACATTAATTCTGGATAACAATCCTCAATTTACATGATTCTCCATTCATGTATATAAGTATATCAATCATGAAGAAAACGCTTCAAAACAATAAAATTGAACCTCTTAAACCCATCAAGAAGGCCATGAATGAACTTAATAAGGTTATAATAAATAAATTAAAAAAATAATAAGTTATTTAAATATTAATTAACCAATTTAATTTTGTCATCCAGGACACTAAGATCAAGTGAAGAACGCCATCGAACTTAAGGTAAGGGTTTCCTCATCTCGCTACTATTTTTGTTAGACATTCCTTATTCAATTATTTTAATTGTGTATGATAGATGTATACTTAACATTAATGTATCATATAATTAATCTATTTATTTTCATGGTATTAAATGTACCATTTTAATATTATTAATTTTGGGGAATATGATTCAATTGATTACAAAGTTGTAAGAATTTTCTACCCAAACCTTTATTTTCATTCGGGATGCTCTTATTCTCTATTAACCTCAATTAAATTATTATTTATTCTTATGTACTACTCATAAATCCTGTTTTAATGTTCTATATATGTGTGCCAATAATAATACTTCTTTATTTTGTGTGTAGTTACATGTTTTAAAATAATCTTTCCAAATTTCATCCCGATAAACAAACCCAATTCAAGGAAACTTCTCAAATTCTTACCCGTTTTCAAGTGCACTCCAGAATATATTTTAACCCACCATTATTTTTATAAAATCACTCATTTTATCTTGAAAAATTATCTTGGTTCATTTCTGGTTTTATGAAAACAAACATGGCTTTCCACTTTAAAATTGTCTCTAATTTTTTCCATAAAATGCTCTAAAATGTTTTATTTATAAAGATTCTTAAGATATATTTTTACATGATTTAACTTCAATGGGAAATCATTTATGCCTCAAATATAATTTCAATAACCTTTCCTTTTATTTTCTGGGATATACATGTTTACAATCTGATTTCATGTTAATACAAATGATTTTCCAAAAGAACTCTTCTTTCAAAAGTAAAAAAGTATTTTTCTCGTCTCACATTAACTTTTATGAAGTATATTCCTTGTTCACCACTTATTCCATAAATGTGGTGTATGTAATGACCTTTTTTATATCATATAAATAGTTTCCTTGTTCTTGTGATATTCTAAGGGATTATTATTTGAATGTTTCAAGGTGGTATGGGACACTTTGGAATGTTTAAGGATTATTTCCTTAAGATTTTTTCAGTGGTCTCATTTAAAAGTATCTTCATCTAGGACAACATACTTTATTGAATCTTGTACTTCATTGAGATTTATCTCTTATTCTATCATATAACATATTTAATTGAATGTTTTTTGATTAGTTTGATTGTGGATGTGTTATCTTTATACCATTCACCAATTTACACTAAATGGTTAGTGTTTATGCTTAATGTTTGGGGAAAGTTATTTAAATTTAATATGTTAGTTTCAATATGAATGTGTATATTGTTTATGTTTATCCCCATTAATATTAGGAATGCATTGGACTTAGTAAGTATCGGGTGGGGCCCGCTACAACCCCTCGGTACATCGGTAGATCTCATGAGACAAACTATGGTCTTAGCACAAGGCCTTGAAAAAAATGAATATTTATGGTTTTGGCTAAGGACTTAATCATTTTTAGACGTCATGGCTGAGGCCTTGATGGTATATTTTAGAATTTCCAGCATATGAATTCCACTCATTATGAATCTAGTAATTGAAAATTCATGTGTTTATTCGACTAGTAGAATACCCATGGTTATGTTTTATTATGGAATTATTTATTCAGATCTTATTCCTACCATAATGTGTTCAAGTTTAGTTTTAAAGGCATGTGTTTTAGTTATTCACCATGACTAATGTATATGTTTATGTTATATTCTGTTTTATTACTTAATCCTTACTGAGAATTTGAGCTCACCCCTTTTATTTGTTTTTTTCAGGTTAATAAGAATAGATCACTTATTGAGTTTTCAAGGATGTAGTTTATTAGAATTTGTTATGTATCATATTTTGTTTCCATTTAAAATGTTAAATGGGTTCCATGTATGTATCTAGTTTCTTCAAGACTAATAAACTGATCGGTCCTTAGGGATTTGATTCCTTGTAATCATACCAATGTTTTAAGATAATGCACCAGCTCCAACCTTCTCGGGTCGGGGTGTTATACTAATCATCAATAAACAATAACATATTTTATTATTTGATCAAGAGACACCATAAAAGTGGGTGAACAACACTCCAGAAAATATAATAAACTTGACAATCAACTAAAGCCATAATACCACCTACCTATTACTCGTACGACTCCCCTAATTTAGCATCAGGATTTGATTCGACCTAGAATGGAGTAGATCTACAAAAAAGAGAAAAAAAACACTAAACCTTTGATAACTTAATCTAGGTATGAAATCAGGAAGGAAGGATCAAAAGGAATTTATAACCCACCAAGGGTATTTCAATGGATCTGAAGGTGTTCGAATCGGGTGCCGGACGATGAAACAGGAGGCAAAATCCTATTCGGATTTCCTGGGCACACTGCTCATTTAAGGGAGTTCATTCCTATCCATCTGAAAAAATGGTGCTACTACCCAACTTAATAATAAAAAAAGTACATGGAGTGTACTTGAGACTAAATTTTATATCTGTACAATTCCTCTTTAGACCATTACATGTCCGTGTACACAGATTTCATCATGTGTATCCCTCCATACATGGCGTGTACATAAATGTACATTGTGTGTAATTCCCAGTCACATCGTGTAACATCTATCCCTTGACCTCTTTCCCCCCATTTTCATAAGTAAAAATTGAAAAGGAAAGATCCGTACCTTAAGAGAAGAATCATTTTCTTAAAAAATCCCTCAAAGATAAGGTGTTCTATGAGAAATTATGTTATAACTTACCCCTTTATTGCCTTTTAAGACATGAATAAGATGTTGATCTACTATAGAACAAGTTCTCATCGCATCAGAAACTAATTCTATATCTGATTATTAAGATTATAATTGAATAGATCTGGGAGACCAAGTGGACCTCATGATACTATAGATAATTTATAAGATTCTATAATATCAATAAAAATACTAGACAATTCTTTTCAATGAAAAAATATTAGGTATGAGCTTATAACATTTCCTTTTTAGGATAATAAATATTATTCTACTTACTTGCATCATTCATAAGAGTTATGAGGGAAGTAATAGAATGAACTAGGGTTACTATATAGAGGATAAGGGTTTTTCCATCTATAGTCAGCATCAATACAAGGGGATTCAAGTGGTACTTCTTGAGATCATCAAAGTATTTCTGATAGTCTTTATCCTAGTACTAGGTGACCCATTACTTCTATAGTTTTGTGATGGGAAAAAATTTAATGATGAGTTTATCTTTGAAGTGCTTGAAGTGGGTGACCCATTCTTGATGTATTATCAATTAATTGAGGTTTTTATGATGATTCATGTCAAGTATAGCTTTGATCTTGTTAGGATCGATATCAATTCTATGATGGTGTACCAAAAAATTGAAGAATTTCCTTGATGTCACCCCAAAAGCATGTTTTATGGGGATCATATTTAAGCCTTGTTGTAGTAGTATATTAAATACTACCTCTATATAATCAAGGTGATCATAAAAATGATGTTATTCGACCACCAATCATCCACATATCATTCTTTGATTTTACATATAAATAACTTGAAAATAAAATGCATGGAATTTTAGTAGATAGAATTAGAATTATTCAAGTCAAAGGGAATTACATAGTAACAATATACCCCTTGGGTTTCCTTAAATGAAATAGACTCTTTAGTCATAGTATCCATTTGAATATGGTTATAAATATAATACTAATCCATAAATGAGAGGGCATGAAATCCAGTCATTACATTAATCAGTAGATCAGTGATCAAGTTTGAGAAATAATCTATTTAGAAATAATGATTTATATCATTGAAGTTGATGAAAACCCTAATATGTATGTTTTTATTTTTTATGGGAAAATATTTGTAACCCACTTTAGGTAATTAACCTCTCAAATGAAATTATTTTTGATCAATTTCTCAACCTCAACCTTCATTTTAGTGGAATTAGCTAGGTTAATAATTTTTACCACCTCATTGTAGCCGAAGTGATTATATGGTAGACCAAGATTATGGGTATGAACCTAGGGATCTAACTCAAGAATATATGAATAATTCCAGGAAAACACATATTGATGATGCTTAAGGAGAGATAATTATTTCTCCTATTATTCAAGGTTTATGGTGGAACTGATTAATGTGGTTTGTGAATATTTTCTCATGTCCATATTCACTTATTTAATTTCATTAATGGAAGTTGAGGCACCTTCCTCGAATTTTGGTGGGGAATCCTAGATGTATTTATCTTCTTTATCATTAAGATTAAAAGATATAATAATCTCTTGATATCTAGGAGGTGGTGTAGGGGAATTATCATTTCTATTAGTACCACATTCTTCTATAGAATTATTAGGATCATCAAGCGCATATTACACCATGATAATAGAGGAAAATGTGCCTAAACCCCATATTATTCTTATAGGGTTCGTATCCATCCAATCAAAGTGCCTTTTCTATATTTACTGGATTTTAGTCAAACCCACATTTAGATAAATATTCTCAGGGTAGATATTTATCTACATTGATTATATGAGGGCCCATTACTCTATTGATGGTGGTTTCATAATAAATATATCCACTTGGTTATCATAGGAGAGAAAGTTAATTGGGGGTTCTATGTTATTAGATAACACTGTTAGGAGTTTTGAAGACTATTTTCATTTTCCAATGAATTCTCTTGAAGTAAAAGATCCAAAAAAATATGATTTTATAGTTTTGGTTAGTGGTTTCTAAAACTACATACAGTGGTAGGTTGATTGGAAGTTGGATAACTTCTAATGGTGGTGTAAAAAATTGTCATTTTTGGTATAAGGGTTGTGAAAAGTGATTCAATTAGTCATAAGGGATGGCACTTTATTCTAAAAATAATCAATATTAATGTTATGTAATGTTATAGTAGATAAACATTCATCTCAGCTCAATGGAAGTAAATCAATGAAAATTGGAGGTCTGTGAAAAATGTTGTTTGGATAGACTTCTATATAAATTATGGGGTGATCAACTATGCATGTGTATTATGACTATTGAGTTTTACTAATCTATATGGATTCTAATACAATGTTATTTAAAAACTCTTGTATCTACTTAATTAATAATAAACATATAGTGGTTACCTACCATGGATAAATTCAAATAAGATTGGTTGGATTATAAGGCACATGGAATTATCAGTATGTATTTGGAAAGGAATGTTTCCTTCAACATCTATGAAAAGAAAACTATATCTGAACTGATAAAGGACCTAAAATACATGTATAAAAAACTATTGATTTGAATTGGGTTTCCATGATGAAAAGGGTGTTCAACATGAGGTTATTGGAAGGTATATTAGTATAAAATATTGTTAATTATTTTATCATTATTAGGATCTAGATTAAGTTAATGAATATAATGTTTATAAAATATTTATGGTCATTTCTCTTGTTTTCATCGATGTTAGATAGTTAGGAGGCTATGGTTTCTTCAATTAGTAATTCAATTGGTAAATTTTTCTTAGTGTTTAAGGTCATTGTGAACTTAAACCTAGATAAGGATCTTAGAAAAAGAGTAGTTCAGAAACCAATGCATAATGTTTTTAATGAAAAATGTAAGAGAAAGACACCCAATCTTAAGATAAGTTGGAAGAAGGTTGAAGATAAGTCTAAATACAATAGTATAGGTAAATATACCAAAACTTGGCCCCACATGCTGGTACTATGGTAAAAGTGTCATCTTAATAAGGACTTTAAGGGTCATAGGGAGAACTTTGGACGGAAAGATTGTGGAAGTTTGAGTTCCATAAATTCAATGTAAGTGAATATTATATTGATATTGAGTGCTAATGTTATGGTGGAAGCATGGGTAGTTGATCAGGGGAATCATTTCATTCAATAGTAGATCGTGGGTGCATGGTGAATTATATGCTTAAAATATTTAGAAAGGATAACTTGGTGGATGATGAGCCTCTATAAATTTTTAGAAAGTGTGATTTTAATATTTGGATTTCTAATGGGCATTTCCTAAAGTTGATAAAAATTTGAAACAAACCAAGATTAAGAAAACATGTTTTCCTTAGATAGATTGATGAAGAATGTTATAGGATAAGCTTTGAAAATTGAGTATGGAAATATAATAATGGATCCATGGTGGTAGAAAGAGGAGCAATGTATGGGACATTTTATTTTACTAGAAGGTAAAATGGATTGATGATGGTTATAAGAACAACTTCTGGAAGCCTAGAGTTGTAGAACTATCAACATGGTCATCTCTATGAGAAGAATATAGAAGTTATAGTGGATACTTTTATACCAAATCTGGATCATACAAAATCATACAGTTGTGAAATTTTTATACTTGAGAAGAATAGGAATTCTTAATTTAATTTGAATGGAAGGAAGCCTCAAAGTTAGAAATTTTATCATATTCATTCAGATTTTTGGGGAATAGAAGCAGTTCAATATCATAGAGTATCACAATAAATTGTCATATTTATTGATGATGAAACTAGGAAGATGCAAGTATATGTCCTAAAAAAAGTTAGATGTGTTTGGTACATTTATTTAGTATAAAATCATGGTGGAAAGCGAAATCAGACAAAATGTAATATGCCTAAGGTCTAATAATGGAGTTGAATACAATGAAAAGGACTTTAAAAACTAATTTTTGAATAAAGAAATTATAATGGATATGAAAATACCTAGTATATTTGAAAAAAAAATTATGGGTGAAAGGATGAATAGAACACTAACTAAGAAGGCATGAAGCATGAGATTGCACTAAGAGATTAAAAAAAGATGGAATCTTGAATTGCACAGCTTACATTGTTAATCAAAGTCTATTTGAACTAGTAGGAAAGGATATTCCTAAGAGGTTTTTTTCGGATTAATTAGTAGAAATTAGTCACCTTAAGGTTTTTAGAATTATGTTATATGTTCACATTAATGCTGAACAGAGGTATGGGATCAATTATAAGTCCAAGGTAAGTTTATTTATGGGACATGGAGAAGAAAATATTGGCTTTTGAATCTAGAAAAATAATAGTTAGAAAATATTTAGGTCATGGAATGTTATATTCAATGATAGGGTCTTGTACACACACCATAACTTGTCGGAGGTAGAAGTTGAGAAAATAGAGTCAATAGTTCATGTTCAAGTTGAAATGGATAGAAATTATTCAAATTGAAATTTACTAGAAGTTATAAATGACAGTATAGGTTTTTTGAAAATTAGACCAACGTAAGATGTACCTAAATTATAATGGTTTGTCGAGAAATGAGTTAATGATTCAAAAGGAAGGACTCCATAAGTTACAAAATCATAAGAAGTAGTACCAGAAATTGAAGAATCATAGGTTGAGTTTTGAAGATCCTCTAGAGTAAAAAAATGGGTACATAGGTTTTGATCATGACTTCACTACTTACTTTTAAATTATGGTGGATAACCTGAGATCCCATAATAATAATTTATACTTAGTGACTTTATAAATTGGTAGTTATCTATGAAAGAAAAATTAGGTTCATTTCATTCCAATTATACCTGAGAGCTATCAACTTTACCATGTGGTGGAAATTACTGGAGAATAAGTGGGTATTTTAGTTAAATGAATAATTTTTTTGAAGTAAGAGGTACAATTATAGTTTATTGGTGAAAGGATTTCAATTAAATGAAGGGGTGGTTTATCAAAAATATTTTCATCGGTAGTTAAAAACACTATCATCCAGATGGCCTAAATTATAGTTTCTTCTGATGATTTTTAATTGGAAAATATGTTTCAAAAAACTAAATTCCTTCATAGTGATTTAGGGAAGGAAATTTAAATGACGTAAACAAAAGGTTTTTATGTTAATATGAATAAGGACTTGTTGTGTGATCCAAAACATAGTCTATATGGATTGAAACAAGTACCACGTCAATGGAATCCTAAATTTGATGCATTCATGCTTGAAAAAAGTTTCATACAGATCAACTAAAATCACCAAAAGGTATAGAAGGATGATCGTTTTGTTATCCTAATATATTATGTTGATGTTATTATCTTCGTAGGACCAGATATTCAATTTGTTTATGGAATAAAGTGTGATTGTTCCAAAAGATTCAAAATTAAAGATCTCAAAAAAATCCAAGAAAATTCTTGTAATTAGGGTTTAAAGAGGTGGGAAAGTTGGAATTATGTTTTTGTATAAAAGGGATTACATTTAGATGTTTATTGATTTGTTTTCTATAATAATATGTAATTAATATTAAACTCCTCTAGCTATACATTTTAAAATTTTAAAGGGGAAATCCCTTTGATTGGAATATAAGGTAAGATACATGGCTAAATTTATTTTTTTCTTCAATAGTTAAATGTTTGATTTAAGTTATGGTATGCACTCATCCAAACATTTCCTATTATATGGGATTTGATAACTGATATATGGAAAAGCCAGGGAAATTATAATGTAATGTTTTTTTATTGATTATCATATATCTCAAAAAACATAGAAGATATATATTTATATTCCAAGTTGATCGAACCATTTAAAAGGTATGTAGATGCTAACTTTATGTGTAATTTTGATACTCAAAAGTGTATAACCATTTATGTGTTTATATTCATTGGGATGAAAGTAATGTTTATGGTAAGGCTTCATCTGGTGGTTGTTATCTCTTCCACATAAGCTAAATCTATGGAAACAATGGTGGTGGTGAAGGAGTTGGATTAGTTGGGTCATTTTTTCCAAAACATGGAAAGGGATAAAAAAGTATATGTAAGAACCTAGGTTTTCATATGAGGTATGGATTCATATTATTTTTCTTTAAATGTTTAATTAAATACTAATTTGGATTCCCAATTTCATCACGAGTGTTTCATGGGTGGCTAGGGATTATTTGAATCCCAAAACCCATCTTTTGTGCTGAAAATGGCATGGTGCATGGTTTATTTAAACCGTGAATGGAAGGCAACATAGTTTAATAAATTGTGTGAGCGCAATGGATATAGAGTAGGATAAGGTGTCATGGTTAGGTTGAACTATGGGAATTATGTCGCACAACATTGTGTAAAACACTATAATTTTAACAGAGAATTGTTTCACGGTTTCTTCATCGTTAGTCAAATTGTGCGAGGAAACCATGTGGGTGCCCCTTCCCTTCAGCTAACCTTGCACGGTTGTCACACAATTTTTCAAACAGTGAATCCCATATATTTTGAGTAATTTTTTAATTTTAAATCAAATTAAATTCTATTTAAAACCTCAATTTCTCATTTCATTCAATGGACAACAACTCTTACATTTTGAGAGATCCCTAGGTGGATAATCTTTGATTTGATCTCGACTCACCATATGATCTTTGATTCAAGTTCTTCTCAACTCATTGGATCCAAATTAGTGAGTAATAAATTCAATTTTATCTGTTTTTTATTTTTATAGATATTGGTTGTGCTATTTAGGTGTAATCCAATATGCCCTAATTTTAGGTTCTTCATATGTTCTTTTTTCTCCTAGTTTGGGTCAATTTAGGTGTTGATACAAGATTATAACTCTAATACCGAGATAAAGTAGGTGGTCTGTACCTTTTCCCAATTATTTTGGTGCTTTATAGACCTAGAATCCACTGTACCACCCACCAAACATTCTAGAGAGGCCCTAAAATTTAAATTATTAATTTAATTAATTGAATTGTAACCTATTAGGGATTCCATTTAGCTTCCCTAATACTTGTTTAAGGTTGTTTCCACAACCAAAGGCAACCCATGGGGTGTTCTATGTAGTCACCTTGTAATTTCCCTTTATTTAACTACCTAAGGGGTGCATTCTTGAGATTTCCTATTAAGAGGAAGACCGTATGTAAACGAAAAAATAAAATGGTTTTATAGGAGATGTTTTCCCTCCCCTTTCATGTGATACTTGATTAAATGGTTTAAATTAAACATGAATTACTTTAATGGTTTATTTTCAAAATGTGAAATGAGTGGGTAAAATCATGTGATATGTTTAAATTTGAATTATGATACAGGAGTGGGTATACTCATGAGATGAATTTTAATGTGAATGGTTATATGAGTGGGTAAAATCATATGGTATGAATTGATTAATGGTATGGAATTTTGATTGATTCTATAAATTCTTTAGACGATGCCCCTTGGATATTGAATTCAGTAGTGGATGCCTTGGATAGAGTTTTCTCCTTGGATCTTGAATCAATGGGATGCCTTGGGACTTTCTACCCCTTGGATCTGGATTTCTTGGACTCATGTAGGACATGTTAGGTTGACATGCTCCTAGGAATCCAACCAATACCTAACTGAGTTTCCATATAGGTTCTCTTGGGACTCAATGAGGATTTCTTAGTCTTATATACCTTGGATCTAGACCTTCATGGTCTGCCACTTCGATTATTATATTATGGGCATGAGAAAATATGATATTCTTTGTTGTACGGATCAATTGTGGTTGTTCTAGATCATCTAGTTATACAAAAAGGTCTTAGTTGACTTGTTATTTCTAGATGTATGGCAAGGCCATTTTGGTTATTTATGTTTCTATTTCAGTTGTCTTGTTAGGATCTTGACACTTGTTTTGTATGAATCCTATTAAGGATATACAATATTTCTTTCTTAGTAGTAGATATTCCATGGAAACTTTACATTTATTTACTGCCTTACTACTCTACTTTCACACTTTTTATCTTGTTATATTATACAACCAAGAATTGTATAGACCTTTTCTTGGTTACCTACTGGGATTGTATCTAACACCCTATTTGGGTTGTCATTGGGTATCTGAAAGACTATTTGGATGCAGATAGGAATTGAGGAAAGCACCCTTAGTTAGATGCTTGATTTTTTACCATGCTTAGAAGAAGCATAGCGCATGACCGAGATAAATATTGTGATGCTATTTAGAGATAGTACTTTTATTATTTTGGTATTTCGACACTTTCATTATAACTTATTGTTGTGTACCTATTTAGCTTCTTTTTATAGACATCTATCGTCATCATTTTATATGAGAAACTTTTGGAACTATTGTTATTTATTCATACTATTATCTATTTTCTTAATTTTTTATTGCTTATGATAATTGTATGTTATTGATAATCCATTTGGTTACACTCTGGTGATAGGGTAATAGTATCCCCACTAACAAACATAGGCCCTCACTACTAGTTGGTAGCCTCTATCGTTTGGGGAGATGCTCTTGAGACCATGTTACCAACCAGGCTTAGGGAACTGTTAGGTGGTGTATGGGTTTGGGATCTTACAAAGTGGCATCATAGGGGGTTATTTTCTAGTTTTATTTACTATATTGTGGCAATAGAAATGGATATGAAGAAATTGGGATTTGGTAATGAGTTGTTCTCAGGTGTATCTAACCTGCATATAGGAAAATTTTAAATCACCTTTAATGGAATTATTATTTTTTTGGATTTTTCCTATTACAATTGATTTGGTTCCACCATTTGGTGATGAAATTTCATTGTGATATTAATATTGATATGATTATGTGTTCTATTTTTATTGTAACCTGATGAGATAAGGTTATTCCATCTCATGCATCATTTTAGGCACCTTCTAGAAATCACATACCATGTATTGTGTCATTCCATTTAGGATGCATTACTTGTCGCATGCTACTGTGATAGGTTATGTGATAGATGTACCTACTGTCATGATAGATATTTATGTAGTGGATAGAGAAGTGACACCATATTTTAGTTCATAAGGATTATAGACCCTTATGGACTGGAAAGTGATGAACCTTTTTATTCAATAATTTAAAGTGAATGTGATATGGTGTAAATTATATGGGTTCCACATTTTGATTCATAATGTGTATGGGAACATATGGATTGGAACTTGGTGAACCATTAGTTCAACCCTTTAAAATGAATTGTGATATATAATGAATTGAATAGGAGTTGAAATGGAAATTTAATTTGAAAACAGAGAGTTGAACTAGACCTTGATTTTGATTGGTAAATGGGTAGTGTCTCTAGTGGTTTTTGTAGACTAATACTTTTTATAGTCCTAGATTTATAATCAGGGTATGTGTTGTGATTTTTTTCTAGGAGTTTTTTGACCAGTAATACTCTAATTAGCTATGAACATTTAAAGTTTTATTTTCTGAGGTATGTGCTTGGAATTATAGAGGAATTCAACAATAAAGACCTCCAATCATATGCTAGGAGGGAGGAGGCAACCATACTCTGGAGGTGGTTCAGCATGGGATATTAGTGGATCCTCCTTTATTTCCAGCTGTGACACCAGTTTTTGTTCTAGACACAGGTGTTGAGGAACAGTTCTGTGAGGGCTTTATCACTTCATGCAGACTTTTCAGGGAGAAAAACAGCCTGACTTATCTATGGATCAGCCTACGTGTGTGTTTTATCAGCATCTTCCTCCCATGTTATCAGGTGATGGTAGTCCATAGGCTTCTAAGTTTTTTCTATATACTATGATAGAAATTTTTGAGCATTTGGAGAAACCTCCTGAGAAGAGAGTGAATATCATGACTTACATGATCTATGGAGAATCATAGCACTAGTGTGATGTTCTGAAATAGTCTAATTGGCTATGATATATGATTTGGGATTATTTCCAAACTGGGTTCTACAACTGTTTATATCCCGATACTCTATGGGCAGAGCAGGCTAGTGATTTCATGCGTCTAGAGCTGGTTTCTATGACGATTATGGAGTAATCAAAACACTTTACAGAGTTGCTTCATTTAGAACCAACATATCTTACTGATGAGCTACCGAGGGAGAGACACCTTAAGGAAGGTTTCTGACAGTCTATAAATTATTAGGTCCACATGTTTAGATTTAATTCTATCATTGAGATTTTGAATCGTACACTGATTACAAAGTGGAACCTGAGAGAATATGGGAGCATAGTGTAGTGATGTGTTGTCTCTTGACCAAGTAGTTCAGTGCACTCAGGCATGAAGTGTCATCTTGAGGCTTCCTATTAGATGAGTAGCAGTCAAGTTGTCAGTACTGGTAGCTTTGTTTTCTATCATCAGTGTGTCATATGGGACCACATGAAGAATCAGTCCGACGATGGCCTAGTTGAATGTCAATCTTGTTGTAGTATGGTCCATGTGAAACTTCTCTATAGGCCCTTTCCTCTAGCTTTGAGTGGTAGGGGTCATCTTCGATGCGAGGTTCAGAAGAAAGTTTCTCAGCTCGACATCAAGTAGGGAGCTAGAGCAGTGTTAGTAGATTAGGCTGAGGTAGTGGTGGTCGTGGTCGAGGTATCCAGGCACGAGTTACACTGAGACATCACAGTGGGCCTACTCTAGGCTGTCAAGCGGTGTCATAGGGTTGTGGTTTAGGCTAGATCTTTTCTATATAGCTTACCCCTAAGAAGTAGGGTACCAAATTTTCTATGGTGAGAGGTATGATATTAGTAGCATATACGATTCCATCTTCTGTTTTTGGTATAGGTGCATCTCATAGTTTTATATATGTACCTTTGGTGAAAAGCCTTGGGATCATTATACTATCTTCTGAGCACGTTATGTTGCTAGACACTCTATTGGGAATCAGAATAGATGGTTTACGCTAATGTCATCAGTTCCCCCATGAGGTTGGTAGGTGTCACTTCATATATAATTTTTATTTACTTAAGATGATAAGGTTTGACTTCATACATGGAATGTACTGGTTAATAGATTATTGAGACTACATTGACTGCTATCACCGGATGGTTAATTTCACATCACCAAAGGGTACAGTTTATACTCATAAGGGTGAATGGGATGTCCAGGATATCCGATATGGACCACGACATCAAGGGATATGTAGGATGATATCCCAGATCGGTAGTTTATATTTGGATGATCAAAGAGAGCGTCAGGTGCACTTTTTTATAGTGGTTAATTATTTTAGGGAAATTTTCCCAGATGAATTTTATTGTTTACCTCCTAAGAGAGAGTTTCATTTTTATATAGAGCTAGTTCCAAGAGTTACACTGGTATCTATTCCTCCTTACAGGATTTCTATGACAGAGTTACGAGATCTCAAGTGTAAACTAGAGGATTTGGAATAAAATGGGTTTATCCAACTGAGAACTTCTCTGTGGGGTTTTATGGACCTTTTTTTTGGAAAAATTTGGATTGTACCCTTAGGCTATGCATGGATTATTATAAAATGAACCACCTTATGGTTAAGAACTAATATCCCTTGTCATGGATAGATGACCTGTTTGATCAGCTTCGAGAAGCTCGAGTATTCTCAAATCACAACTAGAATTTAGAGCTACTGCTATAGAGCTATACCCACGGACAATAGGAAACATGGCTACATCCTGTTTACGGCCACGGAAATGCTTTTGTCCATAGATATTAACCCACACCAACTCCCTAATTTATCGTAACCCTCTCGCGCCCCTCCTCATAATGCCCATCCTCCTCATGACTCTTCTCCCCAATGTTCTGTGATCCTCCTCCTCTGACGGGCCACCCATCCTCCCCATGATCGTCCTCCTCAAGCACGGCCACTCCACTTCCCCGTCGTCGCTGCTCCGACGCGGACTCCCCACGTCCTCTGATGATGTGCCTCTGTTGCAGCCACCCCACTTCACCATGATTCACTGTCTCAGACGCTGCCCCGACACGGCTTCGACGCTGCCTCGACCGGCTCAGATGCGGCCACTCCACCTCTCGGGATCCTCCTTCCACGCGGCCACCCGCGATTCTTCTCCTCCGATGCAGTGGCCCCACCTTCCCGGTTTCTTATTCGAACCAAGTCCTACCTTGGCATCCTTCTCCCGTGATTTATCACTGACCCCACTCAGTGGACCCTAGCGAAATCCACCCTTCTTCAATTTCACATCTGAAATCCCTGCCTACTGCACTCCTTGCCTCGCCATGTATTTTTCGATTTTCGGCTCCAATGTGGTATTTAGGTCTCATGTTTTCCCTTCTCTAGATTGGTGGTTCAATTTATTCTAATCTTGGGTTTCATGGAACTAACATCCAAGAGGAATGGTCATCTTTTTAATTAGGCATGTGATCCTAGTTCAGTTGTGACGTGACTTCCGGAGCTGTGATATGGGTTACAACTGGTTGGTACATGAGCGTACACCTATTGACTTTGACATAATTTGAGTAAGCCCAAACAATTCATGCATGGAATTTGTGTAGTTTTTAATCAGTGTTAGATGAAAAATGGTAGTGGATCTATGGAAATTTTAGCGACATTCTCATAGGTGAGGTATCCCATAGCTTCAAATGAAACAGAGGAAGTGCGCTATGAAAAAGGGCTCTTTGGAAATATATTGGGTATGGTTATACCAGATATTGGTTAAAGAAAAGTGTTTCCTAGGGTGTTTTGATAATGGCTTGGGAGAAGTGGTATATAGATTTAGATTTGGATCTTCGAGGTGTTTCTTGTGGAGTAATTTTAAGTAAGTCCATGTGGTGGTGAGTGTACCAATGGATGGTTTGGTAGGTGATAATATTTTTTTCTAGAAAACTCATCACATGCCAAGAATGGAATTATCATGCACTGAGAATGGTTATTGAGTATTTTTTTGGTTATCTCTTAGGAATGCATGGGTTTTGGATGAATCCAGTCATCATGTTTGGGGATAGACAGGATGTGGGTTGTGGTGCTTGGATTTTGATCAAGTGATGTTGTGACAAGGGTTATCCAATAGTGGAGAGAGTGACATCAGTCATGGGAAATATAAAACCATGAGGTTAGAGTCCTGGTTTTGGGAGACCAATAGGTAGGTATTTCAAATGGAAATTAGGTTCTAACGACCCAATGAGTACCTAAATTGAGTTGGTTTTTCTTGGAGATCAGATTCTGAACATGGGCATTTGGGTTGAGTGGAAATAGTAAAGATCCAAGGCTTCTTTAGATTTGAAAATTAATTGGTTCTTATGGAAATCATGACATGGTATTGATCGACTAATGACCCAAATGAAGGAATCACACTAGTTTTCGTACTTGGAGTGGTTTTGATGATCTAAATGTGTTAAATCATGGTTATGTCAAAGCTGGCGATAGGGATTGATGGTAGTCTAGTTGGTGGAGGCCCAGACCTAAGAATTTCACCATGCTTAAAGAGTTTAATTCATTGGTATATAATGGTGAACATGATGTGCCTCCTGAAATAGGGGGATTCAGAATTGAATGTTCTGAAAATGTGGTGACGTTTGGAGTCTATGCATCATCATCAGGATCATGATGGCTTGTGATAAACCAATTTGATTGGGTTAGGAAATGTCAGTGCTTTCAATAGAGTAAAATGATAGGTTTATATGGTTGAAAATTTAACCTTAGATTCACACCATGATTTGGAACTAATATCAAAGTGCCAAGTTATAATAATGGAATTCAATTCACTTATTATTTAGTTAAGAAGTATCTAGAGAAGTATGAAAATGATCAACAAGATACTGTAATGTAGACACCCTAATAGAATGGGGTGGTTGAGAGGTAAAGTAGAACCATCAATAATATAACACAAACTATGGTGATCTCTAGTGGTATTACAACGTATAAAAAAAATTTCCTTCTAAACTAAGGTATAAAAGGAAACCAACATTGAAGTATTTATTAGTCTTTGGTAGTAAGTTCTATATTCTTAACATGGAAGCGAATTAAGAAGAGTATAGAAATAACACTATTAAGTTGTATTTCATATATATTCCTTAAGAAGAAAGTTTTATAGATTTTTTAATAAGATTATCATTAAAATTTTGGAAATAAAATATATAATAATGGATAGGAAAGAAAAAGGAATCTATGACAGGAGCATTGAAGATAATGTAGAGAAAAGTGAATCTTTACAAGAGCCTAGAGAGTCTCTTAGGGGTAGTGAGGACTCCATCATAGAATTTTTTGATGAATATGAGAAAGAAAAAGACATAAATATTCCAATTACACATAAAATATTTACTAGAACTAAACATATTGATGAAGAGAACATTTTGGGAGACAAATATGTTGTAGTATAAACTAGGAGGATGTATAGAATTAAAAGAAATGCCCTCTTATATTTATTTGAGTAAAAAATTTGTATTAAGCATAAAATGATTAAAATTGGATTAAAGATATGAATGAGGAGTTAAATTAGACAGAAAATAATAACATGTAGAAATTTGTTCCACAAACAATAGATGAAAATATCATATTCACGAAACAAGTATTCAGAAATATGCTTAATGAAAATAGAGAAGTTACAAAATTCACAGTCAGAATTTTGTAAAAGGGATATTCATTGATTGGTAGGGTGGTTGTAGATAAAATATTTTCACCAATTGATTGTATTGAGGTTATCAAATTGTTTCTTACCGTAGATATATAGAGAATATCAAGGTATATCTAATGTATATAATAAAAAGTATTCTTTTCTCATTGGAGTTTTTTTAAGGAAGTTTAATTTTTCAACTATGTGGATTTCAAATAAATTATGATGATAATAAATTGTGCATTTTTTAAGAATTATTTTGGTGGCTTAAAACAAGTACATGTAGCTTGGAACTCAAGGCTTGAAAATGTTCAATTTTTTTGAGGTTTATGAGAGTAGTTGACTATAATATCTATATTAATAGGAATTTTCTTAAGGGCACAATGGTCTCTTTATTTAAATAATAAAGAAAAAGAAGAAATTTTAGAGGAAATACAAGAACACAACACTAAAAAAGACATCAACCCATTTTAGAATGGGTATTCATACTATGAAAAGGAAGTCTTCCACCCCTACCACGGGAGTTCTGACCTCTCCTCATGATCTTGGCTTGTATCCATGGACCTTCACCATCAGCATCATCAAGGTGCTCCACAACAGAATCAGTCTTTATGGTTTCATCTTTATTAACTCTGTAACTTTTATTCCCATAATCGTCACTGCTAAGCGAGGAAATGATTTCAAAAGTGTTATGAGTACCAACATTTATGTTTGTCCGGGTCCTCGATGCTTGAGGCGGGGCAATACTTATAAGAGAGGTAGAAAACTTTGATCTCAATAGTTCAGCATTCTTTATAGGTGTATGTGCCTCTCTTGCTGGAGGAGGCATTATAGTTGACTCCGTCACATTGTGTGTTTGTCCAATTGGCTTGGAAACACCCAAAATAGAGATGGGGTCTAAAAGGGAACCCTTTTTTAGAGCAGAATTTTCCTCCTCTCGAGCAGGAGTTAACTCTTTCGTCATATCAGAATCAAGATGGATTCTCATCCTTAGATTCTTTCCACTCGGAGATGGATGGATTTGGGTGGGAATCACCCCTTCCATTGTGTTGGGTATCTTAAAATTCTCCAATAACTGCTCATCAATGGGCAACTTAGATTCCACACAAGTTGGTTGAACATCCATGCCATGAACTCCTATGGAAGTTCCAGCAAGAGTACAATCAGGGTGAGCGCTGGGCACCATTTTGGGTCCAAATTCAGTAGTAGAGTGATTAAATTCACTTCCCACCATAGTAGGGTTAATGGTCAAACTCTAAACTTTCATATTTATAGGAACATGCAACACCCTGTCAGTTGCAGGAGATTTTTTAACTCCACTTCCCACTATAAGAGCAGGTTTCAGGAGACAATATTTTTTTGAAGTCACACATTGTGTTTGCTGTAAGTCCATTGAAGGGATAGAAACATCATCCTTTTTCATAGATTCCTTGGACTTGGTAAGGAAAGGGACCTTTTCATTTCCATCGTCAGTAGTCACTTCCTTGGATTCCTTGTTTTTGTTTTTATTCTTAACCTTACTTGAGGTCGCTATCTCAAACATGTGCTTCACTTTTCTGCATTTTGAAGAAAAAGCAGTTTGCTCATGCCTAATTCTTTCATCATCCTCAGTTTGTGCTCGAAGCTCTATCTCAATTTGACTATCCACAGATTCCGCCTCATTTTGATCTTGGTTCATGTCTTTAATCAGCACATCTTTGAAAGATTGGCCCACTTTAGGTGAGTCACTTTCTTCTACTAAATCAGCCCAAGTTACATTGGGTCTATCAATCAACTGAAAAGTAGGAGGCTCTGCATATTTCAGGATGACATAGGTGGAGTCAAAATTGGGGATTTTACTATGATCCTTGATCATATGTTCAGTTTGAGACATTTTTTGAACATTTTCAGATATTAGGAGTCTCTTGGGAGAGCTATGAGAAATCTCATTTACAGCTTGTTCTAAATATTGGGCATCAGTCCCTTGGGGAAATTTATTACATTCTATTCTGCAATGATCCTCATCATGCCCCTTAAACATGCATCTAGTAAAAAAAATATTGGAACGAAAGTTAGACCTTGAGTGTCCAATCATACAGCAGAGTTCACAATACAAAGACAATTTTTCATACACAATACGAAGATTAATTTCATCCTGTGGTGTGGATAAAACTACCTTATCAACCATGGTAGAACTTAAATCTACCTCAAATAAAATTTAGGCAAAATGTTGATAGCTAACATTTTCAGTAGCCAAATCCATCTAGATTGGAATGCCTATCACAGAGGTGATGTCATACAGAATTTCAAAATTCCACAAAACCCTATTTAAACCATAAATCTTTATCCAAACCAAAGCAAAAGTGTATTTAAAATCATAGATACTAAAATTTAGCTTCCATTCATGTATCCTAAGGGTTCCTGGACTCAAATTTATGGAACCAAATCTCCATGCATTACCCTTCAATTCAGCAGAGGGAAAAAACAAGTGAAAAAAACCTCTTCCTAACGAAATGCATTTGAAGTCATGAAATCCCCAAATAGTAGCAAGATGAGAACCGAAATCAGAAATTTTCCAAGGTTGTGTACCTTTAGATAAAGAGATCCAGGAAATAAAGGAGTTATTAAAGAGATCTAAGTGTTCCAAAACTATATTAATAGGAATTATTATAGCCAAATGGCGACGTAGGTTTATACAATTTAAACTATCTGAAATTTGTTTGTTGGATGAGCTAATAGGGCTGTGAACTTCATATTCATTAGTTGTTTCTCTTTTTTAGGAAGTCCAATAGAAAATGCATTGCCTTAGAGTTCAAAAAACTAAGTGCGGGGGAGTGATCGAATTAGAAATTTCATAAACATTTATATGTAATTCATTGTTTTATTCCCTCAAATTCCATTAAAATCATTGGCATTGCTATATTTTTTCATTTTTTATGATTTTCTATGAGTAAAATAAATCTGTATTGATTTGTTGATTTTAGTGATAACATTTTTTTCTTTTCATTAATTAAATGTGTTTTCATTAATTAAATGTATTCTCATTTATTTGTGTTCGGTTTATGAGGATTCTTCTGCTCCTTCCATTGATTTAGGTGCATATGCCAATGCGGATGTTGATGATGATGGTAGTCTGAGAAGAGGAGATGATGATGTTGGTGTTTCTGAAGGAGATGATGAGGGTCGTGATGGTTTTGATGATACTGATATTGAGGTACATTTTAGATGTAAGTTTTATTCTTGGTTTTTACATTGAATTCTACCATATAATGACGTTAGTGTTTGGTAGATTATGTGGTGTATACATGTAGGAAGAACTAAGTCGAGTAGTTTACAAAATATGATTCAGTTGATGAGATCAACCAAAATTAGGAGACTGGTTCAAAGGTATGGGGTTTAAATGAATTATATACATCTATTGAATGAATAGAAACATGAAAATACAAATTAAACTATGATTTTTTTATTCAAATTAGTGGAATATTCCATGAATAAAGAGATGGCTTCTTTGAAGTTAAAAAAAACCAGATATGGTTGAACATTAAGTGGGTAAAAAGGAACTTGAAAATAAGTGGGTTTACTAAATTAATTAATAGAATGATGTTTATAAATGATAAAAAAAATTTATGGTAATAATGTGTTATTAGTAGAAATAAAAAGTTTATTTTTTAGAAATATTCTCACTAAATATATGCATTATATCATCTAAACAATTCTAAGTATGGTGGAATTGGAAAATATGCTTCTAGATTTGGTGGACATCAAGACAACGTTGCTTCATGGTGAGTTAAAGGAATAAATCAACATGAAACAACCAATATGAGTACCAGCAATTGGGATCCATGACTTGGTTTGTATATTTTATAAAATCTTGTATAAAATAAATCAAGTACCGTGATAGTGGAATCAGAAATTTGAATCATTTATCACTAAGGAAGGCTTTGATAGTTGCAATAGATATAATTAATTCTACTGAAATAAATGGGATAATGGTACCTTCATAAATTTCATATTATATTTCAATTACATGTTTCTACTTGGACTAGATGATTGAATGATTTAGAAATCTATGGATAATTTTTTGGAGGTTTTGAGATGAAAAATCCCAAGAAATTCGAGAAGATATTATGGATAAGTACAGAAATATATAATAAGAATGTAGATTTGTTAATAACCCAGAATGAAGAAATCAATAGGATCATCAAATAGTTGGTCATGAATAGATGAGAAACAGTGACTGCCCATCTTGCACTTCAACTTGACCAAGGCATAAGAACACACAATGGAAGAAGAGTGCCAATACCTGGAGAAAGTTCCATATTCCTCAGGTGTTGGAATTTTAATGTATACAATGATATGTACTCAATAATGTATTGTGATTATAGTGGTATTTGTTATCATATTCATGTAAAACCATGTAAAGGGACATTGGGATGTCATTATATAGAAAACCAACCTATTTGTACATGTCTATTACAGAATTTTTAAGATAAATAACATAATAATACATTCAAGGATCTAAAGGTTTAGTATCATAGGAAAATTAGGTTCATAAAACACTTGTACATAATACAAAAACATTATTTATCAACTGGGAATGGATGGAGGGGGCGGGGGGGGGGGGGGGGGTTTAGGGGGGGCTGTACTGGCTAGGGGGCTGGGTGGAGGGGGCTGGGGGAAAGGGGGAGGGTGCAGGGGCAAGGGGGTGCAGGGGGGCTGGGCAGTCTAGGGGGATGGGTGGAGGGGGTAGGGGAAGGGGAAGGGGGCAGGGTGGAGGGGTGCAGGGGGGAAGGGTGGAGGGGGGCAGGGGGCAGGGGGAAGGGGACATAAATTGTTGGAACTGTCGAGCTGTGGACAGGTTAACAATAGCCCCTGTTCGGGGTTTGAAACCTAAAAATTATTTTCCCTTTTATTTTCTTTTATTTCCTTTAGTTATTGTACTATTTAATAACATTTTTCTTGTGTTTTCTGGGCACGAAAAAAGCTGGACATCACCTCATGCACTTGTTGAAAGATCGAATCATACTATTGTTGGAAGCATAAACAAACATCCAGGTTCATGTTTCTACTTCGTTTTTAGCATTTTTTATGTTTTCAACCTTCCTCTTTAAATTGTTTGTGAGACATTGCCCATTTAATTTGAAGGTTTCTGTAAAATACATTTAATGTGTGAAGGTGCATATACCCAGTGCGGGAGCAAAAACTTTTAGTGAGAAAGCTCCAAAAGCCGAAGTGGACGGTTTGGTTCCACCTTGAGGTAGGATCCCTCTTATAGCCTCTTTAATTCAAGAATGCTTTAAATTGAATTTAGCTTATTTCTTTATTCTGCTTAATTATATTGAATTTCATATCTTGAATAAGTGCTCTTTAATATAATTGTTTCATTTGATAAAGTCATGTTTTTATAATAAAACTCCTCCAATGGAGGTGTGCTATCTGTGAACACTCACAGTGATAGTTATGTTGATCTATTTTCTTAAATTATTGCATTTGATTTGTTCTGAATGAGTTTTAGAATAAATGTAAAATATAATTAAATAAATTGTGTGATAATTCAATGCCATGATTTTATAATAAAACCCCTCCAACAGAGGTGTGATGTCGTCTAAACCAAAGAGTAGTGATAGTTATTTGTATCATGTTTAGATTTGGTTTGAGTCTTTCATATGCCTCTTCCCGCTCCCTTTTCTCCTGGATGGATGATGCTGCCCCGCAGATGTCACTGGACCGGGCCAACATGTCACGGTCACGTCGCGGTCACGTCGCGGTCATGTCGCGTTCACACTATGGTCAGGCCGCGGTCACGCCGCGGTCACACCGTGGTCACGTCGCGGTAATGCCATGATTTGGCCCTGCTCCAGGACGACACCCCGTGGCGGTTCGCAGTGATAGTATTCCATGAGTCTTGTGATCAATGTTTATACTGACTAATCACAATTTCTGTTGGTGGGGTGATGACCGGAATGTTTCCCCACCTCCTCCCGCTCCCTTCGCTCCTGGCCGGAAGATGTTGCCCCGCGGATGTCGCTGGACCGGGCCGACACGCCGCGGTCACGCTGCGGTTACATCATGATCACGTCGCGGTCACGCCGCAGTAATGCCGTGATTTGGCCCTGCTCCAGGATAACACCTTGCGGCGGTTCGCAGTGATAGTATTCCAAGAGTCTTGTGATCAATCTTGAGACTAACTAATCACAATTTCTGCCAGCGGGGCGATGGCCAGAACGTTGCCCTACCTCCTCCCGCTCCCTTCGCTCCTGGCTGAATGATGCTGCCCCGTGGATGTCGCTGGACCGGGACAACACGCCGCGGTCACGTCGCGGTCACGCCGTGGTCACGCCGCAGTCACACCGCGGTCACGATGCGGTCATGCTATGGTCACACCACGGTCACAACGCGGTCATGCCTCGGTCACGCCGCGGTCACGTCGCGGTCACGCCGTGGTCACACCGCGGTCACGCCTTGATTTGGCCCTGCTCCAGGATGACAACCCGCAACAGTTCGCAGTGATAGTATTCCCTGAGTCTTGTGATCAATGTTGAGACTGACTAATCACAATTTCTGCTGGCGGGGAGACAACCGGAATGTTGCCCCACCTCCTCTTACTCCCTTCGCACCTGGCCGGAAGATGCTACAACGCAGATTTCGCTGGACCGGGCCAACACGCCGCAGTCACGCCGCGATCACGCCGTGGTAATGTTGTGACTTGGCCCTGCTTCAGGATGAATCATTAAACATACAATCAAATTTACATTCATAAATTCCTGAAATGTTTCTTCTGAATATAAAAACAGATAAATCAATGATCCAAATAGACTGAGATGATTCATGATGGTAGGATCTCGTAAAGTTAGCTTCTCAATAAGAAATTGTTGATTTTAATTTAGCACATTGAGTTTTACGATGTCGCACTAAAGAGTATGAATATATCACTGAAACTATTCATGACAACTATATTGGGTTAAAACCTTATGACTAAATTTAAAGAGGTTTGAGTTGTATATTTTGAGGTTATAGATTGATTGGAACAACTTCTAACATATTTAATGTGACTCCAAAAATATCTTTTCAAATCTATAAAATCTATTTTAGAAATATAATCTTCATTGATCTTTCCAAACTGGTCATCCATTTATAAAAAAACAAAATCACTTCTTGTAATTGTACTATCTCATAGATTAGTAAGATGAGTCTGTACAGATTCAATCTCATCTTCATGAATAGTTTAATTTCTTAAATCTTTAAATGATTTTATTAAAGCCTTTAATTCACTGTGAGAATGTGAATTTTATTCTCATAGCTTCTTAAAATGATCAAGAAATCCTTTGATTATGTATTCAATGAATCAAAATATTGTTCATCTTTTTCTTTAGATGATTGGCCTCTATCAATAGTGGGATATGATTCATCTCCAATTTTCTAAATAGAGGCAAAGAAAGCAGTCTCAAAAACCACTTTAATATCAGTATGAATAAATAGTTCTGTGTCTATGTAATCATTTATGATAGAAATTGATTGGATTTGGACTATCATTTTAGTGTCAAATGTTACTAGTTTATCTTGATGATTTCTTTTATCATTGTCTTTAACTTGTTATTTAGTAAAAGACCTTTGATTCTTATTTTCATCATGATTGATAATAAAATCCTTTTTCTATTATCTGTTCTATGGTTGAGTAATTTCACTAGATACTGAAACCACTATGTTTTGTGCATGAACTGCAGTACCCTAAAATGGAGGCTTGTTCCTCTGACTATGACATATTAAAAGGGCCTAAAACTATGTTTACCCCAAATGTTATTCTATAGATTGAGGTAATATATTTCAGGTTCTATATTAGAGATGTTGTATCTAATTGTTTTTATATTTTCTTGAATTTGGAAATATATTATGGACATTGAATTATCTTCTTCTTGAATTTTCACTGAAGGTGCAGATCCTAAAATCCCTCACCCCTCCTATGAAATATGACCCAATCTTTGTTGGTATTGTTCGCCAAAAGTTAATAGTTTCAGAATCACATAATCCCTACAACAGACCACTCAACTCACCTACAATGAATGCCATCAATCAAACCCACCTTCATACACCCTTACAAAACCACAAACCATCCACCTACCACCCAACCACAACACCGCTCCCCTAAACACCAATAATTGCAGTCATCCCACCCAACACCAAACAAAACCCAACCCTCCTAGCCACTCACACCAGAATAGATACTGCAACCCAAAAGGCTTCTGGAAAGAACCCATCCAATAATGAAAACCTTCCTCTAAGAACAACAACACTAGTCCATACACAACTCGAACCACCTACTACTTCATGAACCTTGAAGCCAAGGAAACATTCTACAATATCATGGCACCAGACCACCACATTCGACCACTAAAAAACTCAAGAAAACAATATCCTAACATCACCATATGAAAAAGACCATCCACCAAAGGAACGCCCAACTAGTCAACCACAAACTCAACCAAAAACATCCACAACAAATGCCCTACATGTAGCCAAGTAGCAGGAAAACCACAACCCAAAAAGAAACCAATAAACCAAAAACTAGAAATACCCACTTGAATAACCCACACCATGAACCCTATCCTCTAAAACTGCACCTAGAATAATAACATGTGACTCTATCTGTACCACACTAGAAGCCCCTCTAGAATCATCCCCACACACTAAAATCAGGCATCCTCTGCACAGGATCCTTGCACTATAAACATCCCACACCCACCCAACACCATAATAGCAATAAGAACCCCCACAAGAACATCGCCTGCATGACCCATAGAAGCTGAGAACCAGACAAAAAATACACTCTACATTCCTATCCCTTTCCAATGGATAAATCCAGCACCAAAAATCCACAATGGACCCAAAGGCAGCACAACAGTATAGGGTTTCCATGAGGGGGGGCTGCTGTCCAGGTGGGGTGGTCCAAGGGGGTTTCTAGGAGGTAGGGGGTTTCTAGGAGGGAGGGGGTGTCCAGGAGGGGGGGTGTCTAGTAGGGGTGGTGCAAGGGTTGTCCAGTAGGGGGGGTTGTTGTCCAGGTGCGGTTGTCCTTGGGGGGGGGGTCTGTCCAGGTGGGTTTCCAAGAGGGGGGGGTCTGTTCATGGGGGTGGAGGGGGGGATGTTGTCCGGGGGGGCTACTGTCTGGGTGGGGTTGTCCAGGGGGGTTTTCTAGGAGGGAGGGGTGTCCACAAGGGGGGGGGGGGGGGGTCCAGCAGGGGCTGTTGTCCGGGGGGGATGTCCGGATGGGGTTGTCCAGGGGGTCTGTCCAGGAGGGAGGGGGTGTCCAGGAGGTGGGGGTTGTCCAGGGGGTGAGTGGGGTCATTCCAAGGTGGGAAGGGGGGCTGTAGGGGGGGGGGGGGTCATGGGGGGTCTTTAAGATTCCTATACTAACACCTTTGCTTGAGAACTTCATATTCTTTATCAAAAAGCTTGGGAACATCCAACTCTCTTCAAAGCTGTCCAGCTTCTAATTGTCTCATCAATATGCTTGGGTACTCCAACTAACTTGAAAGACATTTATCATCTAAATATTGGCATGAAACAACCTATCTTCCTCATTTACAACCTGAGATCTTGCAATCATCTCAATACACATGTTGAAAACATTCAAGTACATGTATTAGGTTTTAGAAATCATCCCTGAGATCTCAAATTTCCTCAACTTCTTGTCATTGATTAATTCAATTTCTCCCCCTTAATATAATACTTTATTAGGTCATTAATAGGGACGAGTGAAATGCATACCTCATCAATTATTTTTTCAATCCCTTTCTAGAAATTCCACATTTTCATGGAATAAATAAGTCTGGTAGCTTCTCAAGGGTCATCTCCACTCATCTCCTAGGGGGACTACAGGGAGGGGGTGGGGTTATGGGCTACTGCAGAAGTTGGGGGGGGGGGGGTGAAAGGGGGTTGTCCAGGGGGGGCATGGGGGTGCAGAGGGGTTGTCCAGGGGGGTGCAAGGGCTATCCAGGGGGTGCAAGGGGTTGTACAAGGGGGGATATCCAGGGGTGAAAGGGTTGTCCAGGGGGTGTGAGGGGGATGTCCAGGGAGGGTGTTCAAGGTGGGGTGGGGGTGTGATGGGGGGGTCTGTACGAGGGGGGGGGCTGCAGGCAGGGGGGATACTGCAGGAGTGGGGGTGGGGGAAAGGGGGTTGTCAAGGGGGGTCTGTCGGGGGGGACTACAGGGAGGGGGTGGGGTGGTGGGATACTGTAGGAGTGGGGGGGGGGGGTAAGGGGCTGTCCAGGGGGTGCAAGGGGGTTGTCCAGGGGTGGCATGGGGGTGTAGGGGGGCTGTCCAGGGGGTGCAAGGGCTGTCCAGGGGGGGTGTAAGGGATGTCCAGGAGGAGTGAAATGGGGCTATCCAGGGGGACATGGGGGATATCGAGGGGGGCATGGGGGCTGTCTAGGGGGTGCAAGGGGGATGTCTGGGGGGTGGAAGGGGCTGTCTGGGGGGTGTAAGGGGGCTGTCCGGGGGGGCATGGGGGCTGTCTAGGGGGGCTGTTCGGGGGGGGGGGGTGTATTTTCTTTAAGAAATGTCAAGCCCTATAGCCACGGTTTTAAACCATGGATATATACCTAAAGCCACCGTTTTGAACCGTGGATATAGGTTGTGTGTGGCTTAATGTTCTGCCACGGTTTCAAACCGTGGCGATAGGGCTTTAGCCACGGTTTCAAACCGTGGCTATATGTCTTTCCCAATAGCCACACCATTACCAGCCACGGTTTTGGGACTTATAGCCATGGTTTGAAACCTTTTCTATAGCCTAAATTTCTATTAGTGAATATTGATTTGAAGTTGGGATATCATCAAGTACTTATTAGACCTACATACATACCTCATATAGTTTTCTATAGTAGGTATGGTCTATATGAGTATCTTGTTATACCATTCGGTCTCATGAACAAGCTAGTAGTTTTCATGGAACTAATGAATTGTGTTTTCCATCCTCATTTTGATTCATTTGTTGTAGTTCCCATGGATGATGTCTTAGTGTATTATCACAATTTACATGACCATGAAAAACAACTTGAGATAATTTTGGATACACTAATAGAGCATAAATTATATGATAAGATCACAAAGTTTAACTTTTGGAAGGATCAAATTCAATTCATGGGTCACATTATCTCAGAGAAATAAATATCAGCAGACCCAGAGAATGTGAGAGATATATTTTCTTAGGAGAAACCCAATAATTTACTGGACATATAGAGTTTCTTGGGGATAGCTGAATATTTTAGGAATTTCATACAATAATTCTCACACTTAGCAGCACTACAAACAGGAATTACTAAGAAGGGTGTGAATTTTGTATGGTCAGATATCTATGATATAGACATACAAGAGCTGAAAGGGAGATTGACTTTAGCATCGATCCATATAATACTAGAGAAGTGCAGGAGATACATTGTGTATTGTGATGTATCAAATATCAAACTTGGAGCAGTGCTGATGTAGGGGGGAAAGTTGGGGCATATGGGTCTTTGTAGTTGAAGACACATGAGAGAAACTACATTATTCATGATCTCGAGTTATATACAGCCATTCATTTTTTGTTCTGTTGAAGATATTACATACTGGAAGATCATTTTTTGGTGTACATGGACCACAAAATTCTCAAGTATAAATATTTAAATAGAATGATCTGTATTTGAAGAAGTGAAGGTGGTTGAGTACCTATAGTATTTTGAATTTGATATTGCCTATATGTATGGGAAAGGAAATACAATGTTTGATGTAATGAGTATGGGGAATCAGATATAGCTATTTCAGAAGAATAGTAATAAATGGAAGCTACAGCCTTGTTCTCTAAGATGCACTTGGAGGTATAGGATAATCTGGGGCATAATTTTCAAACATCCATAGTTTTTACCTCTACCACACTAGATAGAGTGAGGATGAGACAACTATCAGATTCTGAAATCCTAGTCATGCAGGAGAGTGTGGCAGGTTAGGACCCTCCCCTTAGTTGGACCATAGGAAAGGATGGTAATTTGGGTCTCCATAGAAATGTTTTGGTTCTAGTGGACATACGTGAAGATCTTATGCTGGATTTTCATCCATCGTCTTAGGTAGTGCATCTCTATGTAACCAAAACGTACTTTGACTTACACTATTAGCACTTGTTCCTAGTTATGAAAATAGGGGTAGCTAGTTTTCTTATGAGGTGTTCCAACTATCAGTAGGTGAAGGTGAAACATTAGCGACTAGATGGACTTTTACAGCATTTACTTATTCTAGAGTGGAAATGGGATGATTTCATAATGGATTTAGTGATAGGATTATTGAGTTATCCTAGAGTTAGTGATGATGTGTGGGTTGTTATTGATAGGTTCATGAAGGTTTCTCATTTCTTTCTAATCAAGGAGACCTTCAGTGTGGATGATCTTCGAAGGTTATATATCCATGAGATAGTATGACTTTATGGGGTCCCATGTACTATCATTTTAGATGGATATTCCCACATTATATATCATTTTTGGTAAAATTTATAGAGAGAACTGGGTATACAAGTGCTTTTGAGAAAAACATATCACCCTCAAAATGGTGTTCATTCAGAGCATATGATACAGGTTCTTGAGGATATGTTGTGAGCATACATCCTGGATTTTGGGGGCACAAGGGAGAGGCATATTACCTTGGTTTATTTTTCCTACGATGATAGCTATAAAGATACTATATAAATGAAACCTTATGATTATTTGTATTATAGTCCATTTCTATCACCCTTGCGCAGGTTAGAGGTTGGTGAGCCAACTTCTTTGGGACCGATTCCCATGTAGGAGACTTCTAAGAAGTTCTAGTTGATTTAGAAATTGATGGCTACAAAACAATCTTGATAGAAATCCTATGTATATCTTTATAGATGATCTCTAGAGTTTGAGATGAGGAATTGAGTATTTTTATATGTTTCACTAAGGTTGTGAAATAGATGGACTGGGAGACAGAGTATTCTTTAACCATGATATGTTGGGCCATTCAATATTCTAGGTAGAGTTGGGCTGGTAGACTATCAATCAAAGGTGCCTTAGAGGTACTGAGATATGCATGATGACTTCTATGTATCTCATCTATGCCATTATCATTCGGACTCATCTAATGCTTTTCAGCCTGAAGAGGTTGAGTTGCAGGTAGATGCATCCTATGAAGAGAATTTGATTCATATAGTTGACAGGAGCATAAAGGTTCTCCAAGGCTGGTCAGTTGCTATAATATGGGTGTTATGGCAACACAACCATTTATAACATGAGACTTGTGAGCGAGAGGTTGAAGTACGTGCTCAATAGCCGGAGTTGTTCTCATCCAAATCATGACCACCCTTGAGAGGAAAATTTGGGGAAAATTTTCTTAAGGGGGGAATATTGTAAGATTTTTGTTTTTTATGAGGTATAAATCATTTTACTTCTGGTTTAAATGTTTAAATGTGGATTCCCAATTTTATCACAGGTGTTTCGGGGGTGTCTGGTGTAACACCCAAAGAAATTACAAATAGATTTATTATAGAATGTATGGATCACTGAGTCTCTAAAAACACCACTTTGTTATAACCTATCCATGTAAACATAAGTTTGTAACTTTTTTGATGTGAATTTCAAAAATCTAACATACACAGTTGCGATGAGTAAGTTATTTAGAGTCCTATAAGAAAAAATTAATTTTTGGAGAATAGTAACCTACCCTTATGAATAGTAACATACCTTTATGAATAGTGATATACCCTAATGAATAGTAACCTTACCTATGATAGTATATAAATAATATTCAAGATGGAGTATGATATACCTATGTTTTGAAATAAGTAAATACAAGTTTTAAAACTATTTTTTTAAAATAAATTATGATTTTAATTAAATATTAAATTAATCAAACTTAGAAAATTATTTTTTAATAATGGAATTTATTTTTAGACTCTACACGTCAAAAAATGGTTGGGGTGAATTTTTGGTATTTTTTTGAAATACTTGAATTTTTTATGAATAGTGAAATACCATAATTTACAAAATAAGCTAAATAAACTAATTATAGATTCATGTATGATTTTCTACTGATTTAAGCCCAATTGATTCTGATTTAAATGATAAAATTACTATTCTTGTTCATGGAAGACTCACAATTTCTTTTCTTGTGGAGAAATAATAAATTAATGAATATAAAATTGAGAAATCCCCTCTCCCCTCCACTATAAAAACCCCCCCGTCACTCCCTCTTCTCTTCACCCCTCTCAATCCTTGTGCCTTCTCCAATTCTGTCCAAATATCCTACCAACCTCTTATCCCACGTCTAAAAAGACTTGGTCTCATAAAAAGACCAAAACCCCTCCCTTAAATAGGCTCCCAAGGAAATTTGGTTCAAGAGGTTAATTCCTCTTTTCAATTCTTTGTATTTCTTTTCAAGTTCATCTGTTTTCTTTTTCAATTATTAACTCTTCTTATCCAAATTTTGTTATGACTACATTACCTTAAATGTATTTTAATTTTGTCATGATAGTGTAATAAGTTATCGCCATCTCTTCCTTTTACCTTCTTTTATACTTGTATCAAGAACACCATCCGAGATGTATCAATTTACCACATTCAAGGACAATGGGATTTCGATTTCTATTATCATTATCAATTATGGTTATGAAACCATTATTGTTATGGTTTAACAAGATTATGATATATTTAATATACCCTATTTAAGGTTCTGTAATCCCTTTGTACAAAAGGTATTAAATTATAAAGAAAAATAAGTTTGTTGTAATCAAAACCCACAAATTAACTGAAACAGTTATCATTAAAGTTCTATATAAAAATTCATCCTCATTACATGTAAAAAAAATTATATCAATGACCACTAACATATATATATTATCATAAATAATATTTTAATTCAATTCTGGATATTTACATCCATTTCACTTGAACTCCATTACTTAAGAACAAGTGAACAGATTATGAAAATAAAGAAAACGAACACTACGGAACAACACAATTCAATATAATAACTTATCAAGAAGGACATAAACTAAACTAAACAGAGTTATGATAAACAAAATATATGTGTATTAGGTTCTTAAATAAGCTATTAATACATCTAATTTTATATTCCAGGACTTTAAGTTCATGAGTGGAACACATTTGGAAGGTAAGGGGTTTCTTTATCTCACTTCCATTTTTGTGATGTTTCCTGTATTCACTACTAATACTTGTGAATGGTGTATGTATAATGCCCATTGATGTAACATATCATGAATATATTTTTTTTCATGGTATTAAATGTATCATTTTAATATTATTAATTTTGGGGCATACAAATCAATTGATTACAAAGTGGTAAGGATTTTTCTACCTGAACCTCTATTTTCATTCGGTTTACTTTTATTGTCTAATTAACTCAATCAAACTCATTTGTATTATTATGTAAAACTCATAAATTCTGTTTGAGTGTTATATATATGTTCACCAACCAGAATAATTCTTTATTTTATGGATAGTTATATGTTTTAAAAGGAACTTTCAAAATTGTTTCCAAAATACAAACATGATTCAAGGGATATTTTCAAATTCTTACTCGTTATCAATTGTACTAAAAAATATGTTTTAAGCCACCATTAGTTTTATAGAAACACTAATTTTATCATGAAAAATGATCTTGGATAATTTCTAGATTTAAGAGAACAAATATTCTTTTCCACTTTAAAATTATCTTTAATACTTTCCTTAAAATGCTTTAAAATGTTTTATTTATAAAGAATCTTAAGAAATATTTTTACATGATTTCACTTAAGTGGGACATCATTTATGCCTAAAATACAATTTAAATTTACTAGAATTTTATTCTATGGGATATTCATGTTTAATGTATGATTTCATCCCAAATATAAATGATTTTCCAAAAGGAATCTTCTTTTAAACTAAAAAAGGATTTTTCTTATCTCTCATTAATTTTTTGGAGATATATGTCGTGTTCACGACTTATTTTTTTTATGTGGTGTATGTAATACCCTTTGGTATATCATATCAAGAGTCTCCTTTTTATCATGATATTATAGGGGATTATGATTTGAATGTTTCAAGGTGGTATGGGACACTTTGGAATGTTTAAGGATTATTTCGTCAACAATTTGTCAATGGACTCATTTATAAATATATTTGTCTATGTCAACATCCTTTGTTGAATTTTGTACTTAATTGATGTTTATCTACTAATATATCATCTAAAATATGTTTTTTAAGGTTTTCTGGTTATTTTGAATATGGATGTTCTATTTTGATATCATTCACCATATTATTCTGAATGGTAAGTGTTTACGTTCAATGATTAAGGAATGTTATTTACATTTCATATGTTAGTTTCAATATGAATGTATATGTTGATTATGTTCACCCCTTTCATATGAGTAATGCATTGGACATAGTAAGTGTCAAGTGGGGCCCGCTATAGCCCCTCAGTGCATCGGTAGGTCTCATGTGACAAACTATTGTCTTGGCACAAGGCCTTGACAAAATGATTATTTACAGTCTTGGCACAAGGCCTTAATGGTATGGTTATGTTGTCCAACATTATGCATTAACTCATTATGAAAATAGAATTTATGGTTCATTTGGTTATTCTACTAGTAGAATACCCATGATTATGTTTATTTATGTCATTACTTACTCAGCTCTTATTCCTACCATAATGTGTTCAATTGTTTGTTAAAGGAACATGTTTATATGTATTCAACATGCCTAATGATTATGTTATGGTATCTTCCACTATATTTCTTAACCTTACTGAGCACTTGAGATCACCCCTTTCATTTTTTTTCCTTCCCTAGGTTAAGAAGAAGACAACATTTATTGAGTTTTCAAGGATGTAGTTTATTTGCTTTTGTTATGTATCATTTTTTGTTTCATTTCAAAATATAAAATGGGTTCTATGTATATATCTAGTTTCTTCAAGACTACTAAATAGATCGGTCCTTTAGGATGCTTATTTCTTGTTTATATACCAATGTAATCAAATACAACACTAGATCTAGGCAACTGGGGTTGGTTCCTTATAGTTGGTTTCAAAGGAAGTTTAGTAGAAACCTTTGGAACTAGATTTAGAAAACGTAGGTTAGGGAATAAAGAACTAAGATGGTCTTTGAGGATAAACCAAAAAGAATATCCTATAATTTTGGTAAGTAATATATTATGTGGATATTTATATAAAATACATCCGTGTATGGATACAAACAAGTAGAGGTGGCTCTGGAACAGATGCACCTAGAAGTGAAAACTACGACAAGCAGTTTCGGGTTTGACCTGGGGTATCCTAGTACACAACAACGGGCCTTGTCTCACTCTTATTTTGACACTCTCGGGGGATATTATTAGGATAATTCACATTTTTTACCCACCATTGTGAGGAATTTATGTCCCCAAAGTCACCAAAGTTTATGGTTTTAGGATTTATGATGCATAAATTTATGCTATGTGTTTTACCATGTTTAGAGTTATAGAGAGTTCATAATTTTATGAGCTAATTTATAATATAGAATTTATTAGATATGGCACCTAGTATAAGGAATGAGAACTTCACCAATTCCTGGGATGAAAAGAGTAAAAGGATCATATCTCTAATGGTCTTAAGTCGTCCTTTCAAAGGAATATTGTCTCCCATGTATTCTCCTTATATTATGAAATAATATCATGTGTTAACAAGGTATGTAAAGACTTCTCAGATTCCTATGGATTTAAAGGGAAGAAAAAGAATAAGAGGATGACATAGAGGTATGGGGATGAAGGGAAGAATGGGAAGGAGTGTTTTCCCACATGTGATAACTGTGGAAAGAATCACCCTAGTAAATTCTTGAAGGGAATGGGTGTTTTCTACAAGTGTGGAGAAAAAGGACACCAAGTTCATGATTTCAAGGGTAAGAAAATGGTTTCCATTGTACAATGCTTCAATTGAAAGGATATGGGACACTATGTTAATCAATTTCCCAATCGTCAAATTAATATACCCCAAATGATGATTTTGTATAATGAACAATTTATGATGCTACTACAGATGATGTAGAATGATTAATATTCCTAGTCAAGAATCATGCCATTTTTATATTTTTTCAGTAATGTACTGGTTGTATGAATTATGATATATATAAGTATTTTACTACAGTACTCTTTCATTAAGGATTAGAGGTCATATGATGAATGGTACAAAGAGAAAGTGATTTAGTGGAAAGTTAAACTTTTTAGGAAAAAAATCATGATTAAGGGAAAGACAGCCCTTAATATATATCTGATGTTGAGATAATGATGAAGAAATGATTGATTCAGATAAGTATTGACTACCTTGGAACTAATTATTGACTTTGTTGAGAAGTGGTCTATTCTATCATCAATGAAGTTTACAACACTTTTGTATTTAAGTAATATATCCAATAACATGTATCTTACTTAATGAATATGGGAGAATTCATGTTTCTAGTATGGTTTTTATGGTAATTCAAGTTATTACGATATTTCTAGAGGATACATGATGAAGTTAGTCACATGTTTGGAATGTGAATTTTAGAGCTACTTCTAGTTGATTACCGGTTAATGATAAGTTCATCTTATAAATTTAGAGGACTTCATTATAATGTGTTAAATCGTTATATTTTGGAATTTTTTAACCATTTATGAAATGGTTTAAGTTGATCATTGTATTAGCTTTTAGAGGTTGATGTATTTCTTTACCAAATGGAATAACCCATGCTATGTGATGAGGTATAGATAGTTAAACTACCATAAAAGGATGAGTTTATAAGTAGAAAAGTATATTTATACTCTTATAGAGTGGAATAATTCTTCGTCTCTAGGTAAATAGTCTTAAGTAAAATGTTTTTTATTATCACTATCATCGATAATATCAACAATTTTTTTAGTTTATAGTTTTTTAGTAATGAAAATTCATCTAAACATGTCCTATATCATGTTCTATCAGAACTTCATAGTTATATTTTTCTTCCATGTCCAGTTTTTTTCTTCTAACTAATGTCACCTCATTCGAAAGCATACTTTTTTGGGGTGACCACCTCATCTCCATTAACCTTTTTTAGGAGGATATTTTATTAGCCCTATTTCCGATGTGGGTTTCCATAAGGGAATTTTCAAGTATCAACCATTAAATTTCGAAGTTCAATTTCAAATTTCTAGGGTGAAATTTTTTGTAAGGAGGGGATATTGTAACACCCCAAGAATTTACCAACAGATTTATTATATAATGCATGGATCACTGAGTATCTAAAAACACCACTTTGTTATAACCTATCCAAGTAAACATAAGTTTGTCACTTCTGTGATGTGAATTTCAAAAATCTGACATACACGGTTACGATGAGTAAGTTATTTGGAGTCCGATAAGAAAAACATAATTTTTGGTGAATAGTAACCTACCCTTATGAATAGTGACATACCCTTATGAATAGTGATATAAACTAATGAATATTAACCCTACATATGATAGTATATAAATAATATTCAAGTTGGAGTACGATATACCTATGTTTTATAATAAGTAAATACAATTTTTAAAACTGTTTTTTTAAAATAAATTATGATTTTAATTAAATATTAAATTAATCATATTTAGAAAATTATTTCTGAAAAATGGAATTCATTTTTGGATTATACACATTGATAAATGGTTGGGGTGAATTTTTGGGATTTTTTTCAAATACTTGAATTTTTTATGAATAGTGAAATACCATAATTTACAAAATAAGATAAATACACTAATTATAGAGTCATGTATGATGTTATGACTATTTAAGCACAATTTATTAGGATTCACATGATAAAATTACTATTCTTAGTCATGAAAGACTCTCTATTCCTTGTCTTTTAGAGAAATAATAAATTAATGAATATAAAATTGAGAAATCCCCTCTCCCCTCCACTATAAAAAACCCCCCATCAGTCCCTCTTCTCTTCACTCCTCTCAAGCCTTGTTCCTTCTCCAAATTCTGTCCAAATATCCTCCCAACCTCCTATCCCACATCCAAAAGGCCTTTTTCTCATAAAAAGACCAAAACCTCTCCCTTAAAGATACTCTCAAGGATGTTTGGTTCAAGAGGTAAATTCATCTTTTCAATTCATTGTCTTTCCTTTCAAGTTCATTTGTTTTACTTTTCTATTATTACCTATCCTTATCCAAATGTTGTGATGCCTATAGTACCATACATTTACTGGAATTTTTTCATGATAGTGGAATAAGTTATCATCATCTCTTCCGTTTACCTTCTTTTATACTAGTAGCAAGAACACCATTTGAGATGTGTCAATTTACCACATTCAAGGATGATGGGCTTTCGATTTCTATTATCATTATCAATTATGGTCATAAAACCATTATTTTTATGGTTGAACCAGATTATTATATATTTAATATAACCTATGTAAGGTTCTTTAATCCCTTTGAACAAATGGTATTAAGTTATAAGGAAAAATGAGTTCATTGTAATCAAAACCCACAAATTAACTGAAATAGTTATCATTAAATTTATATATAATAATTCATCCTCAACCCACGTAACCAAATTATATAAGTGACCAATAACAACTATAGATGATCATAAATAATATTTTAATTCAATTCTAGAGATTTACATCGATTCCACATGAACTCCATTACTTAAGAACAAGTGAACTGATTATGAAAATAAAGAAAATGAATACTGCGGAACAACTAAATTCAAAATAATAACTTATCAAGAAGGGAATAAATGAACTAAAAAGGGTTATGATAAACTAAATACATGTCTAATAAGTTCTGAAATAATTTTTTAATATGTCTAATTTCATATTCCATAACCTTAAGTTCAAGAGAAGAACACATTCAAACTTAAGATAAGGGTTTTCTTTATCTCACTTCCATTTTTGTGAGGTTTCTCGTATTCACTACTAATACTTGGGAATGGCGTATGTACAATTACCATTGATGTAACATATCATTAATTTATTTATTTCTATGTTATTCAATGTATCATTTTAATATTATTAAATTTTTGGAATACAAATCAATTGATTACAAAGTGGTAGGGGTTTTTCCACCCGAACCTCCATTTTCATTCGGGTTACTTCTATTGTCTAATTACCTCCATGAAACTCTTGTGTACTATTATGTACTCCTCATAAATTCTATGGCATTGTTATATATATGTTCACTAACCATAATCATTCCTTATTTTATGGATAGTTACATATTTTAAAAGGAACTTTCAAAATTGTATCCGAAATACAAACCCGATTCAAGGGATATTTTCAAATTCTTACCCGTTTTCAAGTGTACTCAAAAATATGTTTTAAGCCACAATTAGTTTTAAAGAACACTCATTTTATCATGAAAAATTATCTTGGATAATTTCTTTATTTAAGATAAAAAAATTCCCTTTCCACTTTAAAATTCTCTTTAATACTTTCCTTGAAATTCTCTAAAATGTTTTATTTATAATGAATCTTAAGAACTCTTTTTACATGATTTTACTTCAGTGGGACATCATTTATGCCTAAAATATAATTTAAATGTCCTAGTATTTTATTTTATGGAATATTCATGTTTAAAATATGAATTCATGGAAAATATAAATGATTTTCCAAAAGGAATCTTCTTTTAAAAGTCAAAAGGATTTTTCTCATCTCTCATTAACGTTTTTGAGATATATGCCTTGTTCACCACTTATTTATTTCTTGCAGTGTATGTACTACCCTTTGGTATATCATATCAAGAGTCTCTTTTTTATCATGATATTCTATGGGATTATGATTTGAATGGTTCAAGGTGGTATGGGATACTTTGGAATGTTTAAGGATTATTTCCTCAAGAATTTTTCATTGGTCTTATTTATGAATATATTCATCTATGTTAACATCCTTTGTTGAATTTTGTACTTAATTGAGATTTATCTACTAAGATATCATCTACAATATGTTTTTGAAGGGTTTCTGGTTATTATGACTATAGATGTTCTATTTTGATATCATTCATCATATTATTCCGAATGGTTAGTGTTTATGTTCAATGATTGGGGAATGTTATTTAAATTTCATATGTTAGTTTCAATATTAATTTATATGTTGATTATGTTCACCCCTTTCATATGAGTAATTAATTTTACATTTTAAGTGTTGGTTGGGGCCCTCTATAGCCCCTCGGTGTAATAGTAGGTATCATGAGAAAAACTATGATATTGGCACAAGGCCTTGAAAAAATGATTATTTATGGTATTGGCACGATTCCTAATATAATACCCATGATTATGTTTATTTATGGCATTATTACTCAGCTCTTATTCTTACCATAATGTGTTTAAGTTTTTGTTAAAGGAATATGTTTTTATTGTATTAAACATTCCTAATGTTTATGTTTTGATCTCTTCTGTTGTGTTTATTACCCTTATTGAGCGTGTGATCTCACCCCTTTCATTTCTTTTTCCTTCCCCGGGTTAAGAAGAATAGATCATTTATTGAGTTTTCAAGGATGGAGTTTATTAGCTTTTGTTATGTATCATTTTTTGTTTCATTTCAAAATGTAAAATGGGTTCCATGTATGTATCTAGTTTCTTCAAGACTACTAAATTGATTGGTCCTTTGGGATTCTTATTCCTTGTTTATATAACAATGTAATAAAATAAGGCACCAGCTCTGGGAAACTGGGGTTGGGACCTTACAGCTGGGGCTTGTTCAGAGTCTAGAACCCAACTTTTGGACTTAAAATGGCCTGGAGCATGGTTAGTTCAAACCATGCAAGGCGGGACACATAGTTTGATAAATCATGTGATGAATGGGAAGATATCACGACGAGGCCACATATTTTTTCCAAACCAATTGATTTGGACTACACAACCATGCAGAAAACTCTACAATTTTAACAGAGGAGTTTTCTATAGTTTTCACATGGTTAGTCAAACTGTGCGAGGAAACCATGCGGGTTCCCCTTCATTATAGCTAACCATGCACGGTTGACACACTATTTGTCATACCATGCACCTAAAACATGCATCCCCTTTATTTTGAGTAATTTTATAATTTTAAATCAAATTAAATTTTGTGTTAAACCTAAATTTCTCATTTCCTTCAATGAAAAAAAAACTCCCACATTTTGAGATCTCCCTTGATATCTAATCTTGGATTTGATACTGATTCTATGTTTGATCTCTGATTCAAGTGATTCTCATCTTGTTTGATCTACATCGGTGATTACTCAGTTCCTTTTTAGTCATTTTTAATTCTTATGGATATTGGATGTACTATTTATGTTCAATATAATATTCCCTAATTTCAGGTTCTTCATTTATTCTTCTTTTTTCTCCTGATATGATTTTAATTAGAAGTTGATACAAGATGAGAACTCGAAAACCAAGCTATGATTGGTGGTTTATACTTTTTGTATTGTTTTTGGGGATTTATAGACCTATATTTCAATGTTCCACCTGATTAACTTTTTCGTGTTACTCCAAAATTGAAATGATTAATTGAATTAATCAAATTGGAACCTTTTAGGGATTCCCTTTATCTTCCATGAGAATTGTTGGAGGTTGTTTCCCCAACCAAAGGCCACCCATGGGGTGTTCCATGTATTTTCCTTGTAATTTACCTTTTTTTTGAAACCCAAGGGTTCAGTTCTTGAAATTTCTTATTAGGAGGAATCCCATATATAAAGGAAATGATCAAATGGTTTTTTAGGAATTTTTTCCACCCTTTTCATGTGATTATTGATTAAATGGTTTAAATTGGACTTCAATGTCTTAAATTGTTTATTTTTCAAATGTGAAATGAGTGGGGAAACTCATATTATATGTTTAAATTTGAATTGTGATACATGAGTGGGTATAATCATAAGATTAGTTTGAATGTAAATGGTTATATGAGTGGGTAGACTCATATGATATGAATTGATTAATGATATGGAATAGTGACTTATTCCATATATTCCTTGGATGATGCTCCTTTTATCTTTAACATGGTAGTGGATGCCTTGGATAGAGTATCCTCGTTGGGTCTTGATTCCATGGTATTCATTGGGACATGTTACCAATTTTATCTGACTTTATTGGACTCACATAAGACATGTTCTGTTGACATACTTATGGGACTCCAACCAGTGCCTAATAAAGTTTCCATCAAGATGCTCTTGGGGCTCGATGAGGATGTCTTGGTATTATATACCTTGGATATGGCCCTCAATGGTGTGAAACTTCAAATATTACAGAACGACTATGGTAAATATGATATGATTAGTTTTATGGCTTGGTTGTGGTTGTTTTGACTTTTCTGGTTATACAACAAGGTCATAGTTGACATGTCATGTTTGGATGTATAGAGAGATCATATTGGTTATTTATATTTATATTTTAGTAGCCTTGTTAACAGGATGAAACGTTTTTTTGAAGGATCCTCTTGATTCTATACTGTATCAATTTCTTGGTAGTATATATTCCATGAGAACTTTATATTTACTTAATGCTTTACTTTTTTACTTACACATAGTTTAGCTTGTCATATTTCAGAGCCAGGAATTGTATATACCTTTGGGTGGTTACCTACTAGGATTATATCTCACATACTATTTGGGATGGTTTTGGGTACCCGAACAGAATATTTGGATATTGGTACAAATTGGTACAAGCATCCTCAGTTCGATGCTTGATTATGTACCATGCTTAGGATCATGGGAGCACATGATCGAGCTGAGGGTTGTGATGCTATTTAGTGAAAACACCTTTTTTATTTTGGTATTTTGATACTTTCATTTTATTGTATTATTGTGTACCTATTTTGGATACTTTATAGAGACATGTATCATCATCATTGTATATGAGACACTTTTGGAATTATTATTATCTATTAATACTACTATTTATTATCTAACTATTATATCGCTTATTATAATTTTATGTTATTGATATTCCATTGTGTTATACTATGGTGATGATGGAATAGTCTACCCATTGACACACCTATGGCCTCACAACTAGTTGACAACCTATGGTATTTGGGGATATGCGGTTGAGGAAATGTGACCACCCGGGCTCAGGGAAATGTTGAGTGGAATCTGTGTCTAGGACATTATATTTGAATTATTTACTGTGATAGTTAGAGTGTTATCCACTTAGTGAAAAACATCATTTTCCAATCAAGGACTAAAAATACCTACCTAAATATCATTGTATTTATTACTTTCTAAATTATGGAGAGTTGGATATAAGAAAGATGTTGGGAAATTATAGTCTAGATTATATGTGCACCAAGGTCTTGGTCTAAGAAATTATGAAGTAATAATCTTCTTTAGTGGGACTAGGATGATCATAATGTGTTGTAGAACACTTCGTGCTACAAAAGAATATTGGATGTTTGAACTTTCTTGAGTGGTGGAAATTGCATCAATTCCTTGAAAACAATATCCATGTTTGAGATTGTTAAGAGTTTTGATTATTGTTTTAATTTTTTGATTAATTCACTAGAAGGAGAAGCTTCAAAAAAATTATCCATTGAGGGTTCTGGTTAGTGGTAGTGTAAAATTTATGCAGTGGTAGGTTGGTCAAAAGTTGGATAACTTCTGATTGTAGTGTTTAGAATTTTTAGTTCAACAAAAAGGGTTGTTCAAAGTGGTTTTTTTGGATTTAATATGTGTCAACTTTCTATAATTTCATAGTTTTCAAGTTGAGGAATGCTATAGGGGATTTTTAGTCATCTCATCTCAATAGAATGACCTTTATGAATGTCAAAGACCAGTGTTTCTAGTTGATCGGTTGTACTTCTCTATAAAATGGGGGGGGGGGGGGGTTGTATTTACATGTGTATTGTGATCATTTATATTTAGTGATATATATGGATACCAAGTCACAATGATTATAAAACAGTTATATTTTTGAATGTGTAATAAACATGCAGTTATGTTCTCCCATGGATGCCGAAAATTATCTCTAACCCATGTAAAATAAAAAGGGTCATTTTACTTTGTTATTTTGTATGTGTGAGTGTGAAGGGTTGGAAGACTTAGTGTGTGGTTATTTAGGGTTTTTTCAAGATACCTATGTTTTTGTGAAGAAAATTTAGTGGTCAAGGTGTTTTTTTGTGCATGATGTCATAAGATTAAAGTTATGATGGATCTTGGATCCTTGTTTTAGTAAATTTAATTTCAAATAGACTCATCATTTCACATTTATCTTTACCAAAAAACACAACCTAGTGAATCCACATATATGGAGTTTTTACCTTAATGATGTTGATAAGAATCAAAAAATATTCACTGAGTTCACTCCATGGACTGATAGGGGTAGATTCCAAGCCATTAGGGGTACCAATCTATGTGGAATTATTTACCAATGCTAGTTTACCCTGCCTTTTATCGTAACCTACATTTATATATTGATACTCACAAAACCTAAAAGGGTACATATCAATATAAACTACCCCAAATTTCCCATAAACATAGTATTTCAAGAACTTGTGATATGATGAGGGTGTTTTTGTGTGCATATGGAGTCAAGTCTTTCCCAGTAAGATGTTCAAAGTCATGTATTGGCAAACCACCATAAACTCTAAACCAAACATGAAATATCTAAATTCAGTTCTCAACATATGTTTTTTGAGTGACCACTATTCAATTTTTTCTTATCCCTAGATTTTTATGTTGTAGGGGTAAAATTATAATTCAATATATCCAAACTACCATAGGGTCAAGACTGGGATGAGGTTGATTTTGGAATCTTAATAGACTAGGTATCGATAACTATTGATATCTTTATGATTTCCATATATGAATAAGGGATTAATTTTTCCTCTATATAATTCTCTCAACCTTATTTTATAAATGAAATGATTGTATGGAACTCAATGGAGTATATTTTTTTATAATATGCCTCAGATGTAGAGACTTTAGTCCCTAATTATTAGAAACCTAAGAGGGTCTTGATAATGGTCTCCTTGATATCTTAAGAGTGTTGAAGAGAATCAAAATTGAGATCATAATAGTGATAATAAAGTGATTCTTCAAAATTTCATACTTCTAAGCCATGGCCTTATGCTCTCTATGTTGTGGATACTCCCTAGCTTGAGGCTTAGGGGATAAAGTTAACAACACTGAAAACTCCATTTATTGGTTAGGATTGGGGTTTTCTTGATATTTTTAGGTTGGGTTAAACTATATTTCATGTGTATCGGTGTTGACTAATTGAATGTTTATCTATTAATCAATCTACCAGTATAATCAGAATGAATCTAGTCTTAGAGGGTTCAAGATTAGACTTGTGTTATCATTAAACTTGTTAGAACACCTATCATCATGTATTATATCAATGTATGGACTCATATGGGATTATTTATAAATAGTAAGTTTTATTTTTACCTTTCCTTCCTGGGTCTTTATGACCTCCACCCCGATTATTGGTGGGAAACTCTAATTTTTAAGAATAATCCTCATTAGAAAAGGGGGTTTTCAATTGAGTTACTTTTATTGAGCCATATTATGACTCTTAATCATATGAAAATTCTATTTTTAAGGTTTATACCCATCCTCCTAGTAATGGGGGTATGAAATATTAGAAATTATAGAATAGATTATGTGCCTATAGAATTTCCCCTTCTTTTGCTTTATTCCACCAGCAATGATTACATAAAATTTTTAATGACTAAGGAATGGAATATATGGATACTAAATATGTAGAGGGAGTTGGGGTCATGAATTCTTGACTCAGTTATGTCGTGATAATTTTATGGACAAAATTGAATGATTTTATTGTCATCCAGTCATCAAATATCTATATATGTCTATTAAAAACTTCTTTCCACTCTCTTTATCCTTTTAACAGAGTACTAGAGACATGGGTCACCTACTCTAGGAGTTTTATCGATATTAAATTCTTAGTGTCAACAATATTCTAGATAATTCCCTTGAAGATGAAACATTCATGGATATTGTCCCCCAACATCTAATGTAAATGGAAATAATTAAGATGATCATTCATACCAAATTTATTGGGTTTATTGATCTATAGTAATTTAACTAAATATTTGTCTAGGTTAGTGAAGAAAAATCCTGAAACTGTTTCCTTTTAGAAGGAATAAACATTATTTTTCCAATATTCAAAGTTATCAAAAAAATTATCCTTTTTTATCTGAACAAGTTTTTTGTGGTTGTGTTTGTTGTTGTTATTTAGGAAATGGTACCATATGATAGTCAGTGGGATTAGGGTTTCGATCTAGCATTAGTTATATCCTGATAATGAAAATTGTGGCCTTTCCTTTTCCAAATTTCTTCCCTTATGTCAATAAAAGTGACCAATATTTTAATTTAGAGTTCCAAATGGAATCTTACACCTATTTCACAGTTGTTATAGACTCCTAGAATCCACCAAGGTATTTCAAGTGAATGATAAGTTTCATCATCTCATCTTAGAGATTTTATATGCATATCCCCAATAACTACTCTTATAGAAGATATAAATTCAGTCAGTATTTCAATATTTTCCACCTAGAAATAAATTATAAAAACCCAATCATTTTCATACTGTTTGTAATCTGATAGTTTGAGGACTATTGTCCTCCTTATAGTTAAGCTGAAATGGTAAATGAATTTCCATCAATGATCTTAGTAATTGGCAATAAACCTAACTGGTAGATTCTTTTACCAAATAATTGTGGCTCATTTCAAGATTTTCCTAAAACATATATGTTTTTCACTTCCTTTTGTTCTAATATACCCATAATAGAGATTCATCTGTATACAAAGTGCAAGATATACTGCTCCAGATCTTCTATACTATTAAATATAGGGAAACTAGGGTTTCCAAAGATAGGAAAAAGTAGGAGTCATATCAACCCATTCAGGATATGGTCTCTAGATGCACTGGCATATTCCACCCTTATATGGTTTATATCCAATAAATATGAAATTTAAAAAACTCTAAGGGTTTTTTCACCTAGTATGATGTTTGAGTGGTGGTGTTGGGAAAAACCTAATTAGGTCACCCTATCTATTCTTTTGGTTCGTAACTAGATTGATACAATTTAGGATAAATTTCTTGGATGGTAGGTTGTTACCCCAATGGGTGGAATTATCAATAATCTTCTTATGTTGGGGTTAGGTAGACTAGTTTCCTAAGACTTGAGTTAACCAAATGGCTTGACTCTCCCCTTACTAGTCAAGTAAATTCCTTTTGTTAGGGATGGTTTAGGAAATGAGGTATAGTGACCTCGACCTAAGAGTTACACACAATGGGTATATTAATTCTGGGTAATTCAAAATCGAATTGTTTTAGCATATCTAACTCAACTTTATATATAAAAATATATTCCTTAGTAGAAATAGGATCAAATTATTCAGATTGTGGGTGGGCTATGGACATAGCTTTCTCTTTCCCCTTATCCTTGTCCAAAGCTCACCGAGTTGGAAGTATCGGAATGTTTGGTGTGCACCATATTTCGAAAATATATCTCTTAATCATGTTCTTCTATGTTAGTGTCATGCTTCATGCTATATAAAGAATTTAAATCAATAACATTCACCAATTAAAATCATATATTAGAATGAAATCCACTTTCATATCATAGTATTAAAGGGGTCTATCATCCTATAAATATCTTTTCAGGGATTTCTCGTAACCCCCTTGATTTTTATTTTTTTGAAAGAAATGTTTTTCCCTCTTTCCTTGATACTCTCAAAAAATTTGTTTGTGGATGGTGATCTTGAGGGTGTCCCTAATGGATTTAAATGAATTCACTCAAGAAAATGGAGATGAATAACAAAATTTTTGTGAAGAAAAATATATGATCACTTATAGTAAAGATACTATCAATCATGAAAAAATTGACTTCCTCAAAGGAGGGGGAAGTAAAAATACCTCCAACCTTGGAGATAGGGTATACTTTTCTTTTCTACCATCATGGACACAATTTGGTACATATTTGATGATTTCATAGGTGGTAGTGGACGTAAAAATTCCCCCAACCCAATAGGAAAAAGTTTCTCTTATATTGGAAATAAGGTCGATATTTTTCCCTTTTTTTCCCTTAAAGCTCTTATTATATGATGATTTGGATCCAACATATTTTATGGTTGAGCAGTTCTTATCATATATGTTTTCTATGTGATTTAAGGTTATGGTTTACTCAAATGGGAAGCCTTCTTTACCATTTTGTAATCATGATGTAGAAGCCTATAAATGCATTTCTTCCATTGAGAATGCCTTTTCTAGGATTTAATAATAGCCATATTTTATTGTAATAACTAACTAGCATATGAATATCCAAGATTTGATATAGGGTCCCATGTTTTTTCAAACTTAAATTTTGAGAAGAATTTGAATTTTTTGATATCAGATGATTATAAGGGGTAAAACAATCTTTTCCCCTAGAATTTGATCTCAGATAATTTTTTTGACCACTATGTTGGTCCTAGAATAGAGTGTTTTTCCTAGTACAAAATTTTAGTAGATATTTGAGCTTTTTAGATTTTAGAAAAATAATTAATATTTAATATTTAATAAATTGAATGTTAATTTATCTGTGAAGGTTAGTTCCATCATATCTTTTGAATGGAGCATTGGATTGAAATTTTGTATCAACTATTGTGTCCAATATGGAAATTTTTCCTAGGTGAGGCAAAAAATTGAGTTTGGTATTGGGCCAGCCTAGACCTCCTTTTTCATTTTCTTTTTCCTTTTATTCTCTTTTTTTCATTTTCTTTTTCTCTTTTTGTTTTATTCTTTTCATCTTGGATTCTTGTGCACGTAGTTGGGGGATCCTTCTTCACATGGAAGAGAGATAGAACATGGGAGATATATATATATATATATATATATATACACACACACAAGGAGAGGGAGAGGAAGAATTGTACCATCATAGATCTTGGGATTTTCCATATTACTGTGTGGAAATCGTGGACCGCGGAAATGGGAAAAGCTTCAGCAGACTCTTCCCAAAGGTAGTAATTTTTAATTATTCACTATATATACCCATATATTTTCAATTTTCAAGTTTTAATCCAATTTTATGCTTTTTATGAACCCTCATGGTCCAAACTATTGTTTATGGGGCAAAAATGGGTTTCGGGTGTTCTGGTGGTCTTTCATTCCAGAAAACCCATCTACATGACATGTGAATTAGAGACCACACATTGTGTGTTCTTCTTGTTTGGGGAAGAAAAACATTTTGAAGTACATGTCATGTATGGTTCGTACAATCTATGTAATATTACTCAGCTATATAGACAAGTACCAGACCACTGTGTAAGGGGAAAATTCCATGTGAAGTACATTGCCTGACCTCGTGAGGGTTGCAAGCCATGTAAAAGTACATAGCCATTCCCAATACATTGCCAGACTATGTGCGGAACATGGAAAGGTATCCCATATAGGGTTAACACCATGTACCCATGTTACACATCATATAATTTCATGTTTACATTCCATCTTCGGTTAGAGTACAAGCCTAGGTGGGGCTTTGGGAGTACACATATTGTGCTCAGGGAGACAATCCATGCACTTCCCCTTTTTTTACCCTTTTTAGTTGTTTCGTATATTTTTTTACCTTGAGTTATAATTGAACCCATGATTATTCTATTCTAAGTATCTTTTAACATAGATAAAAATGGTGAAACCCATGAGGTGGTTTCAAGACTCCTAGGAGTCGTTTAAACCTTTTATCTAAATAGAGATTTTATTCTGATAGTAATTGAATTCAGTGGTCTCCTGATAGAGGGACTTGGAATGAGAATGATAGGATTGGTGTTCAAACCAACCTTGTTTGAGACCTTGATCTGAGATGGGCTATGATTTATCACTCCTGAATAATGATTTTGTAATTGTCCTTTGAGGATGTCTCCCTTATGAGATGTACCCTTATGAACCAAGAGGCCATGAGACATGTTGTCTTAGAGGATCCCATATAGGATGACTCTATATTCTTCATGTACTAAGGATCCCCTATGGGATGACTTCACTTACATTATAACCTAGGGAATCCATGGTAGGATCCCTTTACCTATGTACCATTCTGGGGATCCCTGGTTTGATGCCTCTATTGCTTACCATTTGAGGACACTGTATAGTATTTCTCCTTTTACATTTCAGTTAAGGATCCCAAGTAAGATTCCTTTCCTTGTGTGAACCTTGAGGATATCATGTAGGATTACTCCTTTACCTTTACTTCAAAGGATCCCAAGTATGATACCTCTTAGTGTTTGACTTGAGGGACCCAGTGGGTACCCCAATTTTTTACCTACCCTGATCTAGTATGTCAGGTTTGGGTTGATATTGTAGTAGTTGTCGCCTTAGAACTCATGTTAAACTTGTAATCCCATAAGGATAGTAAAATAGTGGTGGGTTAGGGATTCAGACACCCTCACTCTTTTGTTTATGATTTCACATGTTCATTACTGTTGCAATGATGATTACCGGAGGTGATTTCTAATTGGTGGTTTTTGATCCTAACATGACGTGTCTTTCTTTATATTTGGGATGCCCATATGTTTTTTCTTGGGATCCAACTTATAAACCATGTTATTTACATATTTACTAGTATAAATATAGGTACTACCTAGGATCAGGTTGTTGAGCCTGTGTATTTTATTATTATATTATTGGGATGTCCATAGGTGTTTCCTGGTATCCAGTTTTTGAGCCTATGGTTATGATATATGGGAATATAGTCCCTAGTAATGACACTATTGTATGATTACACTCTCTTGAGTTATGAGTATGATTCCTCTCTCCTATGTTTCATATGTTATGAGGATGATTACGCTCTCCTTGATCTAATTATACTCATGGATAAGTACGATCTCCTAAGGGATAAGGATGATTAAGCTCTCGCTGCTCAGTTACTAGATTGCAGTGTTAGACATGTAATTCCACATCATTTATGTATACTCATGTATGATTTCATTCTACCAAATTATATGGATGATTTCACTTTCCCATGTCAATTTCTAGATCATGGTGGTGGACATGGTCTTCCTCACTATTGATGTGACGTGTACTCAATGGATGATTATGTTCTCCTTGATTGATGCCTAGGATGTTACATAGGGTTGGGTGGATGCACCAATGATACTTTTCATGTGAATGGATTCCATGAATGTACTTGGGTATAGAGGTATTTTCTTTTCCAGATCGCCTAAGGGTGAGCCCCTTAGGGATTATCTGAGTCGCAATGTCATAACTATATATGGGTCAAGACCTAGGGTTTATACATTGGAATAGATTTACATTTCATGAGTATCATAGCTTCTAGTTCAATTAACATTTACAATATTTCTAGATAAAATTACCTGGAATCCATTATTATAGTGATTAGAGGTGACTATGGGTAAACCTGAGTTTGGGACGAGTATCCCCCTATGGTGATGTAACTTTATTAGAGACATTTCTGGTGCTAACCGAAGTAGGTATTTATTGATTGGGACTACGTACTCGGAGATCGACTTAAAGATAAAAATCTTGGGTGTAATAACATCCAGTTGAATTCCCTTTCACAAGATGTCTAGACTATCAGCATTACGGACCCAAGGATCGACTGCTGATTGGTTTTATGTTATGTCATTCACCTTATTGATGAATATTCATATTTATGTACATATGTATAGGTATGGGACTATACATGTATACACATATAGATATGTACATCCATGGTGGCACTTTCAATGTTCATGGGATTATAGACTCGGTGTTCTACTGTAGTTTCACATTATTAGATTTACTTATCTTTTCAGTTATGTCTGAACTAGGCGGAGCATATTTCTTTTGCATGCACTTATGAAATCCTATTTATAGGTTCATCATTGAGGTGGCCTACTAAGATTATTTATCCCCTATATAAGAAACCTGGTGTGTGTAGAGCCCATTTCTTCTTTTCAAGTTGAGCATGGATTGCATAGTTGATAGGTCTGAGGCCCATTCTTGCATGATTGAGTGGAGATGCTCGTGTGGGTTCTTCTGATTAGTCTGGTGTAATTTGATAGTGTCTAGAGATTGGGTACATGTTCCACCTCATATTTTGTAGTATATCCATGTAATTTTTTTTTTTTTATTTTAACTCATGTATATGTATGTTTATCCCAATGGGTGACTAGTGTTGTACATATGACATAGTTGTTTGAGTTTTTATAGCATTTCATTTACTATTACAACAAGATTTTATTTTAGTTTTTTTTATTTATTCCAAAATCTTTTTATTTATTGTTGTGTGTGATACTTATCTACTTCATCTATTTAATTACTCTAATATGAGTGCATTGTATCCCCACCATCACACCCTAGGGCCTCACTACTAGTTGGAAGCCTCTGGCATATGGGGATGCACGCTTGACACCTCATACCCAACCGAATTGGGGCACCTTCTTAGTTCCATTCATGTTAGGATGTTACAAAGTGGAATCATATGTTTTCATTTCCTTGTATTTACTATTTGGAAAATGCTAGATAGTATTATTAGTAACGTGTCATAACATGTGATGGATATCAGACAGGTGCGTTGAGAGCAATTGTTCTGTAAAGAAGTATTAGTTGTCAGGGTATGGGATTATTGTTCTGATCTATGATGTTACAGTTGTATATGATTATCACCTTGATATATAGAAGTTTTTTGTTGATGTTACGATTTATTATGGATCATTGGATCTTGTCCATTAGAAAGAGGCAAGAGATATATTTTGACTCTTGGTTGGAAACAACAAGAGGCATCTCATGCATCATATTTGGCATGTAGGATTCACATTATATAGGCATGATAGTTTGTGTTTTTACTGAAAATTTAGGCCTATTCCATTTTTCCTACTTATATACATATATTTTATTCTAATATTAGGTTATGTGTATCTACGTGGGGTGTTGGTGTGTGGATTATGACTCAGTACTCATTCACAGGAGGTGAAGAGACCCTTGTAGGTTGATATGGAATGTGAGTCCTTTCTATTTTACCCATTATAGGGTGTTATTTCTCATGTTTTGGTTACCTATTCAGATTGGTGAGTATTATTCTGATAGGTACCCTTTCAATTTCTTATAAACTAGACCTACAGGGGTATTACCATATACGGATGCCCTGTGATTGTTAGTTTAGTATCTATTCTTCATTAGTATGTTATCCTTTAGGGAGTAGTTCCATATGAGGATTATTAGTGATGATAAGGCCCTTCTGGTCCATGTTTTCATTTTTTACCCTCATAAGTCATTGTGATATTTACCTTTTTTATATAGGTTTGATCTTTTGGGTTTGGTGGTTAGACCTTGTGACACAATTGTGAAACCTGATCTTTAGGTCTAGGTGGGAGATCTATAAACCCTTAGTTTTGACTTGAACCCATTTAGGTCAATGTCTATTTCATTTTAGGGTATCCTACATGATAGGCTAGACCAATTTTATGATTTTTTTGGCAGTGAGCTTAATTCTACTCTCTTTTTGAGATCGAGGCATGGTAGGTGCCTAACTTTATGAATTATAGGAATGTGGATGACCTTAGGTTTTGATAAGAACCTCGGGTGATTTGGTATCAAGATTGGCTCAACGAGTATGAATTTCCAGGTTCCTTGCCTATTTTATTAGTGTTTATGTTGTTGTTAATGTAGTTAGATTACGGGTAAATAATTGTGACTTGAACGGTGTTGGGTGATGGGAGGTCATGGAATAAATCGTGGCACAGGTGAGGTGCCTAATTTTGAAGAGGTTCTACAAGGGAGAATTTGTATTAATAATGATGATGTGCTATGTAACATGGTTAGGTTATCATTGTGGTGGAAGACTCACTGGAGTACGATTTGGGTGATAAAGGTATACACCGGTTGCATATAGTTCCATTAAAATAAAAAATGGAGAGTGTCTAGATGCGATCTAAGGTTCTATATTTTCATGAATCATATTGGGATTCATTTCCCAGTATTTTTGGTTTAAATGGTGAATATACCTCCATAGTAGAGGTGACATTGAGAATAAATCAGGTACCATAAGACAGTTGACCCTTGTTGGGCCTAGAAACAGTGTCAACAGACATAGTGTCAGGTGTTAGTTAAAGGAAAGTTTGACCTTTTTTGATGTGAGCATAGATCAGAGATATATTTACATGAATTTTTTGTAATCCTAGTGTACTTATGGTTAGATATGATCATGTTGTATCTTGATATCATTCTGAGTATACTGAGAGAGTGTTGTCCCAACACTGAGCTCTTTTTTCTTTTCAAATGTTCTTCTTTGGTTGAGGGAGGAAACATGTTGAGGTTGTTCTTGACGAGAGTTATAAGGTAATACATAGGGTCGGTAGTTCACCATTTCATATATTAGGGTGGTGAACCTCATCTTCAGTTGAACTTTAGTGTTTTTTGTGATTCATTGGGCCCAAAGTCAGTTTTAGGATAACCATAAGGGTATTTCTATGTTGAAGTGTACCAGAATGGTCATAGTTCAGTGTATCTCATGTAGAAGACAATTATTGTCACTATGAGGCTAGTCATTAGATAATCCAAGTAGCTTGGTTTTGAAGATTCTCTATTTGAGGTCATGACTGCTAGTCATACCACTAGGCATCTCAAGGATGAGAAGGTTTGTGGTGGGGATATTGTAAGGTCATGTGTTTTTTCCGACTGTAATTTTGAGAATTATTTGAATTTTTACTATCAGATGCTTGTATGGGGGTAAATTGTATGTTTTACCCAAGAATATGATCTTAGATAATTTTTATGGCCACTCTTTTGGTCCCAGAAATGGTTGTTTCCCTTGGAAAAGAGTTTGGTAGATATTTGAGCCATTTGAATTTTAGAGAAATTTTAAAGACCCGACCCCAATTGCCCAGAGTCAGTGCCTTATTTTATTACATTGGAATATAAACAAGGAATATTCATCCCAAAGGACTGAGTAGTTTAGTATCTTTGGAAACAAGATACGTAAGTAAGTTCAACATTACAACTTGAAATGAGATATAACATATAAGTTTTATTGGGAACATCCACAACTATATGTTTATCTATGTGGGCCATTCATAATAAACTTCATCATGTTTGGAGAAAATGAAACATAATAAAGGGTTGATCTGAAACACTCATTAAGGGTAATAAATACATCCTAAGATATCATAAACATAAATATTATTAATGGTGAATAACTAAAAACACATGCCTTTAAAAATTATACTTGAACATAATATGGCAGGAATAAGAGTTAAATAATTCCATAATAAAACATATTCATGGGTTTTCAGCTATTTTAATAACCACATGAACTATCAATTACTAGTTTTATAATGATGGAATTCATAATGTGGTACATCATAACCATATGCCAATGCCTTGTGCCAAGACCATAATTAACCATTTTTTCAAGGCCTCGTGCCAAGACCTATTTTCTCTCATGAGACCTACCGATGCACCGAGGGGATATAGAGGGACCTAAATGAAACATAATAAGTCCAATTAATTCCTTATATGAACTAGGATAAACATAAACAACGTATACATTCATATTGAAACTAACATATGAAATGCAAGAAACTTTCCCCAAACATTAAGCATAAACACTAACCATTCAAAATAAATTGTTGAATGTTTTTAAGATAGCACATCCATATCCAAACTTATAATAAACCATTTAATTAAATATGGTAGACATTTTCATAAAATATTAATACCAATAATACATAACAATCAACAATAGTGTTGAAATAGATTAGGATACTCTTATAAAATAATTGAGTAATTCTTGAGATAAATACTATTTTACTTTGAAAAGAAGAGTTATTTTAGAAAAACCTTTGTATAAATCTAGAAGTGAAGTAAGATATTATTTTAATTATAAAATAAGTTATTTTATAATGATAATGTCTTCCGAAAACATATAATATTGTTCCCTTGAAAATGGAGAAGAATTTGAGAAATTCCCTTGAATCAGGCTTGTTTTTTGGGAACAATTGTTGAAATATCCTTTTAAAACATATACCTCCCCATAAATGAAAGTAGGATTCTGGTTGGTACACATATATATAATATTATCATAGAATATATGAGGAGTACATATGAATAAATAAAAATTTAATTGGGGTAAGTAAGGAATAAGAGTAACTCAGATGAAAATGCAGGTTCGGGTAGAAAACCATTCCCTTAAGTCTGAAGGTGTTCCTCACTTGATCTTAATGACGTGAATAATCATATTTAAGTTCATAAATTAATTATTCCAAAACATACTACATATATAATTGATTTATTATAACCTTATTAGGTTTATTAATGGCTTTTTGATGGGTTAAGAGATTCAATTTCATTGTTTGGGAGTGTTTTTTATTGGTTTTCATGATCGGTTTACTTATATTCATGTATGGATAAAAATGTATAATGAGAATGGTTGTCCAGAATAGAAGTTACAAGTTATTTTTGAACTAATGGAATATTAAAAGTTCAAAAAATTCATTTTTTTATTGGGAGTGAAGATGAATCATTATATAAAACTTTAATGATAATTGTTTGGGTTAATTGGTCGTTCTTGATCCCAATGAACTTATTTTGATTTATAAATTAATAGCATGTGTAAAAAAGGATTAAATAACCTTAAATAAGTTGTAATACATATATTATATTATGTTTCAACCATAAAAATGGTTACATTACTAGAATTGAAAATGGTAATAGAAATTGAAAACCTGTCATCCTTGAATGTGATAAATTAACACATCTCGGATGGTGTTTTCATTTCTAGTATAAAAGAAGGGTAAAGAAAAGATAATGACGAATTATTAATTTATCATAACAAAATTATATTACATGTATGTTACTAGACTTGTCACAAAATTTGGATTAAATGAGTTTAGAAAATAAAAAGAAAATAATGGAACTTGAAATAAAAGAAATAAAATTGCAATTTACCTCTTAAAGTAATCTTCCTTGAGGGCCTCTTTTGGGGAGAGGTTTCGGTATTTTTTTGAGACCAAGGGCTGATAGACATGGGGGGAGATTTGGAGGATATTTTTTCATAATTTAGACAAGTAACAAGGCTTTATAGTAGTGAATAGAAGAGGGAGTGGGGGGGGGGGTTATAGTGGAGGAGAGGGGTGATTTGTGAATATCTTATTCATTATTTTATTATTTCCCTCAAGAAAACCAATATTGTTGATTATTGCAACCCATAATAGTAATAAGTTCTTTTAAGTTCAAACCAAATGTGCTTACATCATCTGTGATGCTAGGAAAAGTGAATTTAACTAATAATGTATATATATGGTAAATTACTATATTTTACTATTCATAAAGAATTCAAGTATTTCGGAGAAATCCCAAAAAATCACCCTAACCATTTTTTGATGTGTAAAATTAAAAATGAACTCTATTTTTTGAAAATAATTTTCTAATTATGATGAATTTAATTTTTAAATAAAATCATTATTTATTTGGAAAATAAAAAGATTAAAAATATAATTCCTTTTATATCACTTTGAAAAATTTATCAGCATCTAATTATCTTATAACCTTAAGAAAATAAAGTAATAATATGATTTACTATTCATAAGGGTCATATTAAAATTCATATTACTATTCATATGGGTATGTTACTATTCACCAAAAATTACTTTTTGTCTTATTAGACTCTAAATATCTTACTGAATGAAACTTTGTATGTTAGTTTTTTTAAAATTCAAATCAAAGAGGTAGAAAAAAGATGTTTACTAGATAGGTTATAACAAAGTGTCATTTTGTGGAGACTCAGGGTTTCATTCATTTATTTATAAATAAATGGGGTGTTACATTCTCCCCTCCTTAAAAAAATTTCATCTTTGAAATTGCTAGAATGTTACCTCACAAAAATATTTGGGTAGTTCTTCATCATAAGCTCCTCGGGATCTGATGTTGCCTCTTAAATTTTATGATTTTTTTCAAAGTATTTGTACCAGTCGAGTCATCTGATTCCCCAACACCTATTCTTTAGTGTCTAGAATCTGGATAGGCTCTTCACAATAAGATAGGCCTGGTTCCAATTATATACCTTCAGAAGTGAGGACATACATTGGGTATGGCATATACCTTCTCAACAATGAGACATGGAACACATTGCGTAATTTAGACAAGCTAGGCAGTATAGCCAAATGATATGAAACATTTCCAATGCTCTCATGAATTTCAATAGGGCCTATGTACCTAGGTCTTAGTTTCTCTTTCTCCCAAATCATATATCACCCTTCTATGGAGATACATTAAAAAAACATGATCTCCCACTTGAAATTCCAAATCCTTCGTTTGATATCAGCATATCTTTTTTGTCTTCTTCGAGCTTCTTTGATATGGCCTTGAATAGTATTGACATTCACTTTTGTTTCCTCCACAAGCTCTGGTCCCATGAGCTTCCTTTCACCAACTTCATCCCAACATGTTGGTGTACGCCATCTCTTTCCAAACAATCCTTCATATGGTGCCATTTGAATACGGGAATGGAAACTATTATTGTAGCCAAACTCCACCATGGGTAAATACTGATCCCGCATACCTTGAAAGTTGAGTGAGCATGATCTCAACATGTCTTCTAATGTTTCAATCATACTTTCTGATTGAACATTAGTTTTAGGATGATAAGAAGTACTCAAACAAAACTCAGTATCAAAATATTTATGAATAATTTTCCAGAATTTGGATGTAAATTGAGGATCACGATCAGACATATTTAAAAGAGGTTCTCCATGAAGTCTTACAACTTCATTGGTATAGAGTCATGAAAGCCACTATAGTGGTAGATCCTAACTTATAGCGAGGAAATGTGCAGATTTTGTACATCAATCAATAATTACCCATATTGCATCATTCTTTTTTGGAGTTTTGGGTAATTCGGTGACAAAATACATGGTCATGTAATCCCATTTCCATGTAGGAATAGGTAGATGTTTCATGAAACCTCTAGGATGTTGTCATTTGTCCTTCACTTATTGACATACTAAAAATATTAATACATAATCAGCAATTTCCCACTTCATGTTGTCCCACCAGAAATGTTCCTTCAAATCTCTATACATTTTAGTGCTACCAAGGTGTATATAGAAATTTGAGCTATGTGCATCATCCAATAACTCTCTTTTCAGCTTGGGTATAGAGGGAACACATAGAATCTTCCCAAATTTCAGAATTCCATCTTCACATACGAAGTCAAACAACTTCCCATATTTCAAAGAATTAATTTTTTTAAGGTTCTCATCATCAGGCTGAGATATTTTAATCCTTTATAATAAATATGGTTGGTAAACTAATTGAAAAAGTAATGATGTTTCACCTTATTTGATAATTTTCATGTCCATCTTTATTAAATCCATGAATAAAGGATCCCTTTCAATCCCCACTTTGTTTAAAACTCTATGATCCTTCCTACTCAATGAATCATATAGCTTATTTGTATTTCCTAGGTGGTAGTGTATGGAACAATCATAATCCTTGAGTAGCTTGAGTCATCACCTTTGCCTCATGTTGAGTTCTTTCTATGAGAAGATATACTTCAGACTCTTTTGACCCGTATATATCTCATATATTCACCATAGAGATAGTATCACCATATTTTTAAAGAAAATATCATATTATCTAACTCATGTTCATCATTAGGATAGTTTTTTCATGAATTTTTAACTTCCTTGATGCATAGGCAATGACTCTATCATTCTACATAAGGATACAACCAAGTCTTATTCTTCAATTCATCACTATAGATCTCAAACCCATCATTCCCTGATGGTAGAGTTAGGAATGGATAATTCACTAATCTCAACTTCAATTATTTGAAATGGTCCTAAAATTCTTTTTTCCATACGAACATAACCCCTTTACATGTAAGTTTAGTCATTGGGTTGGCTAAACAGGTGATGTTTTGAATGATATGTTGGTAATAATTGGTTAAACCAATAAAACTATGTACCTCAGTTATGTTCGTTGGAGTAGCACATTCTTGAACATCTTTTGTATTAGTAATATCAATATATATTACATACTTATAGAAAATGTGTCCAATAAAGGAAAGTGATTGAAGCCAAAATTCACACTTGCAAAACATCCCATATAATTCGTTTCTTATAAGAGTCTTTAGAATAGTGCGCAAGTGATTTTCATGATCTTTGTAGCTTTTAGAGTATACCAATATATGATCATAATATTCCTTGAAAACCCTATTTATTATATCCATGAAGACATAAGATGAATTAGTCAGTCCAAAAGGCATTACTGTAAACTTGTAATGCTCATACCTGGTTTAAAACACTGTCTTTGGAATATCTTCATTCCTTACTCGCAACTGATGATATCCAAATAAAAGGTCACTCTTCAAAAAATATTGGGATCCATGAATTTGATCAAATAAATCATCAATACAAGGTATGGGATACTTGTTATTTGTTATTATAGCATTGATCTCTCTATAGTCAATGCAAAACCTCATATATCCATCTTTCTTCTTAATGAAAAGAACAAGGGCTCCCCATAGAGAGACACTGGGATGAATACACCCTTTATCACTCAATACATCTAGTTGTTTCTTCAATTATACTAATTTCACCATGTCCATTCTATATGGAGTATTTGATATAGGCTTTGAACCAGAAATTAAATCAATAGAAAACTCAATTTCCCAATCTGGAGGTGTCCAGGTAAATCCTATAGAAACACGTCAACATATTCTTGAATAATAGGCACATCCTCTATTTGAACATTAATTTCCTCACCCATATATATTTTGTTCCCTTCCTCCCCAATAATTGAATTAATTAGAGCTACTAGGTTTGCATCTAGATAAGAATCAACTAGCGAGGTTTCTTCTCTAAACATAAGGGATTCAACACCGTTCTCAAAAATCGTAACATCCCTCTTCTTACAATAGATCTTCACATCATAACGTGAAAGCTAACACATACAAAGGATTATATAAAAGTCAATCATGGGTATGATGATAATTTTAGAAACTAAAACTCATTTATGTGTCATGAAGGGTACTTATTGACCGATCTTTGTTGCAATGGTACATCGCCTATGAGTTTTTACTGACAGCTGCTTTATTAAATTAAATTGAACATGTTTAATTATCTTTGAAAACTGGGAAGATATAAAAGAATGGGATGATCAATAATCAAATAAATCATTTTCTATGTTTGAGGAAACGATTAAAGTACCTGCCAACACATCATTAGGAAGGTCAATCGCAACCATTGTAACCGTATAAGCTTGGCCTTACTCCCTTGGCCTTCTTTAGGGAACTTTTCACTAACTCTTTGGACATTCATGTGCATAATGTGTGTTATCTTTACAAATATGGCATTTAACATTGGTTATTTATTTCTTCCTCTTCGAATCACGAGATTGGTGGAATTTTTCTATGCACTTGTAACAGACTCATATTCCCTTCAGGCATGTTCCATGGTGTTTATTACCACAATTACTATAGGGTGGAAGGTAAAATTTTCCCTTCTTCCCCATTTCTTTATTTCCTTTTCCAGAGTTTTCAACATCCCTCTTCTTATCTTTCTTTCTTTTAAAGTCATATGACATCGAAAATTATTTTTCTATCTGACAGCACATGAGACTATATGTTCATATGATGAGAAATTTTGGGAGACTAGTTCCCTTCAAAGGAATGGTTTTAAACCATCAAAGAATCAATCAATCATAGTCCTTCGATTACATATGTAGTTTACAGCATGCCTTTATAACCTTGTGAAGTTATCTTCAAACATTGAAACAGTCTTATCCTCTTTTTTCTTTAGATTTAGGAACTTCTATTTCATATCTTTTCACTATTCATGAGGGAAGTATTTTTCTAGGAAAATTTACTTAAAATCCATCCATTCCATATCTTCTATTTCTTCCTCTCATTTTTTATTTGGATTAATGACCACCATTGATCTACATATCCCGATATATGATAAACTTCCATGAAAATTGTCTCTCTTTCGTTACATCCAAAAGAGATAAATATCTTCTCTAGGGAACTTATTCACTACTCAGCTACAAATTGGGTTTTAGTCCCACTAAATGATGGATTTTGTTATCACATAAAGTGATCTAACATATCTTTTATATGTTGTGGATTAGGATGCTCCATACGGGTAAGGTTATTGTTCATAACCTGATTCAGTTGTCCCAGTATACTTATATGTTTATCAGCACCAGTTGTAACTCCAGAGCCAATATCATTATCTTACATATGAGGGAAATACATATATGGTATATGCGCATTCATGCGGTTTACAATCCTTCCACTAGGTGACATTTCTAAATAATGGCATACACTAGATTAGGTTATGAATCATAGTTTATAATCCTAGCCTAGAAAAATACTTAGTATAAATTGAAATATTATTCATGGATAATACCATAATCATAAACATGATCTCTTTGATCAAAAATTTACATTTAAATCCATCATAATGGGTTGTAAAGAAAATGTGAATTATCCTAAGCATATCCCTCAGTAGTGTCAATCCAGGTGTGTATTAATTCATGTTGTCATGTACCAGGATACCCCGGGTTCAAGCTTGAAACTCCTTGTCATATTTTTAACTTCTAGGTACATCTGTTCCAGAACCACGTCCACTTTTAGTATCCAGATAAGGATATATTTTATTAGAAAGATCTAAATAATCTATTCCTTACCAAAATTATTAGATGTTATTGTATGTTTATCCTCAAATAATATCTTAGGGTTTTTTTCCCTAATCTACATTTTCTAAATCTAGTTTTGATGTTTTCTACTAAACTTCCTTTGATACTAACTATAAAGAACTGACCCCGGTTTCTCAAAGCTGGTGCATTATTTTATTACATTGGCATATAAATAAGGAATATTAATCCTGAAGGACCATGTAGTTATGTGGCTTTGGAAACAAGATAGATACATCCGTTCAACATTATAACTTTAAATTAAATACAACATATAAGTTTTATTGGGAAAATCCACAACTATAAGATTATCCCTGAAAGTCATTCATAATAAACTTCTTCATGTCCTAAGAAAATGAAACATAAAAAATGGGTGAGATAAAATGATCAGTAAGGGTAATCAATAGAGTAGAAGATATCATAAACCTAAATATTAGGCATGGTGAATAACTAAAAAACATGCCTTAAAATTATACTTGAACATAAATAGCAGGAATAAGAGCTAAATAATTCCATAATGAAACATATTCATGGGTATTGTACTCGTCAAATAACCACATGAACTATCAATTACTAGTTTCATAATGAGGGAATGCATAATGGGGGACATCATAACCATACCTTCAAGGCTTCATTCCAAGACCATAAATAACCATTTTGTCAAGGCCTCACGCCTAGACCTAGTTTTTCTCATGAGACCTACCGATGCACCAAGGGGCTATAGAGGGCCCCAAGTGACACTTACTAAGCCCAATTAATTCATAATATAAATGGGGATAAAAAATAACAACATATACATTCATATTGAATCAAACATGTGAAATGTAAATAACTTTCCCAGAACATTAAGCATAAGCACTAACCATTTCGAGTAAATTGTTGAATGGTTTTAAGATATCACATTAAAATTCAAACTAATCATAAACCATTAAATTAAATATGGAAGATGATATAATAAAATTTTAATACCAATAATACAAAATAATCAACAAGAGTGTTGAAATAGTTAAATATACTCTTATAAAATCATCAAGTAATTCTTTAGATAAATACTCTTTTACTTTAAAAAGAATAGTTCTTTTGGGAAAATATTTGTATAAAATAAGAAGTGAATTAAGATAGTATTTTAATAATAAAATGAGTTATTTTATAAAGATAATGGTTTCCAAAAACAGATTATATAGTGCCCTTGAAAATAGGTAAGAATTTGAGAAATTCCCTTGAATCGTGCTTGTATTTTGGGAAGAATCTTTGAAAGATTCTTTTAAAACATATAAATATACATAAATGAAACTAGGAATCTGGTTGGTACACACACACACACAAATATATATATATATATAACATTATAATATAATATATGAGAAGTATATATGAAAAAATAATAATTTAACTTAGGTAAGTAGAGAATAAGAGTAACCCCAATGAAAATGGAGGTTCGGGTAAAAAACCCTTACCTTAAGTCCGAAGGTGTTCCTAACTTGATCTTAATGACATGAATAATGAAATTTAGGTTCATAAATTAATGATTACAGAACATAATCCACATGTATTTTATTTATTATATCCTTATTAGGTTCATTCATTGCCTTTTGATCGGTTATGTTATTCAATTTCATTTTTGGGGAGTGTTTTTTTTTGTTTTCATGATCGGTTTACTTATATTCATATACAAATAAACATGTAGAATGAGAATAGTTTTCTAGAATAGAATTTTTATGTTATTAGTGAACAACCATAAGATTACATGTTCATGAAAGTTTTTTTGTTATTGGGAGTGAAGATTAATTATTATATAAAACTTTAATGACAATTGTTTCAGTTAATTGGTGGTTCTTGATCACAACGGTCTTATTTTGATTTAAAAATTAATATCATGTGTAAAAAAAGATTCTAGAACCTTTCATAAGTTGTAATACATATATTATAGTATTTGGGAACCATTAAATTTCTTTCATGACCAGAATGGAATACGTTAATAGAAATTGAAAACATGTTGTCCTTGAATGTGATAAATTAACACATCTCAGATGGTGTATTCATTTCTAGTATAAAAGAAGGGTAAATGAGAGATTATGAAGAATTATTCCTTTATCATAAAAACATTCCTGTACATGTAAGGTACTATAGTAATCACAAAATTTGGATGAAATGTGTTTAGGAAAGAAAAATAAAAGAAAGGAACTTGAAATAAAATAAATGGAAAGAGGAATTTACCTCTTAAAGTAATATTCCTTGAGGGCCTCTTTAGGGGAGAAGTTTTGATCTTTTTATGAGACCAAGGGATGATGGAACTAGGGGATGATCTTGATATGCGATTTGGGTAGAATTTAGACAAGGAACAAGGCTTTAGAGGATTGAATAGAAGAGGGAGTTAGGGGAGGTTATAGTGGAGGAGATGGGTGATTTGTGAATATCATATTCATCATGTCATTATTTCCCTCAATACAACCAATAGTGTTGATTCATGTGACCCAAAATAGTTATAAGTGCATGTGAGTTTGAACCAAGTGTTCTTACATCATCCATGATGCTAGGAATAGTGAATTAAAATTATAATGTATATATATGGTAAATTACCATGTTTTACTATTCATCAAAAGTTCGAGTATTTCAGAAAAATCCCCAAAAAATGACCCTAACCAATTTTCAACGTGTAAAAATAAAAAATTAACTCTATTTTTTAAAAATAATTTTCTAAATTGGATTAATTTAATTTTTAAATTAAATCCTAATTTATTCGAGAAATAACCATTTTAAAACTATAATTCGTTTTTTATCACTTTGAAACATTAATCAAGATCTCATTATCTTATAACCTTAAAAAAATAAAATAATTATATGACTTACTATTCAAAAGGGTCATATTACTATTCATATTACTATTCACATGGTGTAGAGAGATAACAATATAGGGATAGAGAGAGAAGGATATATAGAGTAATAAGGGTACTTCCACAAAGCTCAGGAAGTGTTGGATCATCGTGCAGTAACCGTGGACCGTAGAAATGGGCAAAGGTTCAACGAATTATACCCAAAAGTTGGAATTTTATGTTTTAACCATGGATACCCTAAGACTTTCCATTTTTAATTTTAATCCCCTTTTATTCTTGTTTATGACACCTCTTGGTATGATCTGTTGTTTGTGGGAAGAAAATGGGTTTTTTTTGCATTTTGGAGGTTTTTTGTTCAAGAAAACCTATCTACATGGTGCATGGATCAGAGAATACATATTATGTGTTATTTTTATTTGGGTAAGACAAACTTTTCAAATTACACACTGTTTATGGGTCATACATGTTGTGTAATGGTACTCGGTCATGTATCTGAGTACCCAGCCATGCTACCTATGTAAGGGGAACATGTCGTGTGAAGTACACAACAAGAACTAGTGTGGGTAGCATATCCTATAAAAGTACATGGCCATGCCAAATATATGGTTAATATAGGTGTAGGACACAGAAAGGTACCATGTGTAGGGTGCATTCCACATACCCATCATGCATGCCATATACTTGGGTGTTTGCATGCCATGTCTGGCTAGAGTGCATGCCCAAGTGTGGCTTTGGGAGTACACATCATGTGCTCAAGAAGACATGTCGTGTATTTCACCATTTTCAACCCTTTTTGGATGTTTTTTTATATTTTCACCCATGATTCATAATTGGAACCATGAGTAGTCCATTCTTAGTATCTTTTAACATAGATCAAAATGGTGAAACCCTTGAGGTGGTTTGAGAAATCATGGGAGTCATTTCTATCCTTTATCTAAATGGATAGGTTATTAATCTAGTAATTTAATCTAGTGGTCTCTTGAGAGATGGACTTGGAATGATAATTAGAGGTTGGGTGTTTTTTCTAACCTCATTTGAGACCTTGATTTGAGATGGGCCATGAGCTATCTCACCTCGATGATTCTTTTTTAAATTTCCTTTTAGGGCACCTCCCTTACGAGATGTGCCATTCTGGACTAATAGTCTGTGTGACTTCTTGTCTTGGAGGATCCCATGTAGGATTACTCTATCTTCTTCCTTTACTAAGGATCCCCTATGGGATGCATTTTCTTACATCCTGAACTAGGGAATCCGTAGTAGGATCCCTTTACCTATTTACCATTCCAAGGATCCCTTATTAGAAGCCTTTATTGCTTACCGTTCAAGGATCCCATGTAGAATTAATCCTTTTACCTTTCAGCTATGGATCATGAGTAGGATGTATTCTCTTGTATGGAACTAGAGGATATCATGTATCGTTCCTCATTTACCTTTTATGTTGAGGATCCCAAGTTGAATGCCTCTCAGTTTTTGAATTGAGAGACCAACTAGGTGCCCTAATGAATGATGGACCCTAAACTAGTACTTCAGGTTTAGGTAGAGATGGTAGCAGGTTTCACCTTAGAACCCATACCGAACTTGTAAGACCAAGGGGCTCAGACAGTAGTGGTGGGTTGGGAATTCATCCACCCTCACTCTTTTGTTTATGATTTCACATGTTTATTGTTTTTTCAGTGATTATTACTAAACATAATTCCTGGTTGATGGTCATTGATCCTGATGTGATGTAGATTCCTTTCTATTTATGATGCCCGAATGTGTTTTCCTAGGATCCAGCTTCTGATACATGTTATTTACATATTTACTGGTAAACCTAGTGGAATTTCTTAGGATCAGGTTTTTGAGCCTATACATTTGATTATTATATTATTGGGATATCTAGAGGTGTTTCATAGTATACAAATATTGATCCTATAGTTATGATATATGGTAATGAAGTTCCTAGTAATGATACTCAAGGATGATTATACTCTCCCTGGTGATGAGGGTGATTCTTTTTCCTCTATTTGATAAGCGATGAGGATGATTATGCTATCTTTGATTGGATTATACTCGTGGATGATAATACTATCCTAAGGGATAGGTATGATTACACTCTCCCTAATCAGTTATTGGATCATGGTTTTGGACATGGTGTTCCACGTCGTTGATGTATACTCATGCATGATTATTCTCTCCCAAGCGACGGGGATGATTATTCTCTCCCTAGTTGATTTATATATTACAATGGTGGACATGGAATTACTCATTGTATATGTGACTTTTACTCGATGGATGATTACACCCTCCTCGAGGGATACCCCACAAGACCGGATGTGTACACTAGTGATACTTTTCATGTGAATTGATTTTGGGAATGTACTTGGGATCAAAGGGATTTCCTTTTACAGATCACCTAAGTGTGATCCCCTTAGGGAATTTCATGACCGCCTATGAACCAGGAAAAAGAGATCATACATTAGATTGGATTTTCATGGAATGAGTAGCATGGAATCTAGATCAGTGACCATTTACAGTATGTCTAGCTGTACTTACATGGAATCCATTATTAAAGTGATTGGAGGTGAGTACGGTGAACCTAGGGTTAGGACGAGTATCCCCTTATGGTGATGTAGCTTACTCAGAGGAATTTTCAATCTTGTCCAAAGAATGTATTTTTCGATTGGGATTACATACCCAGAGATCAACTTAATGATACATGGCTTGAGTAGCACGACATCTAGATCAATTACCTTGCACAGTATGTCCATACAATCATGATTATAGACCCAAGGATCGACTTCTGGTTGGTTTTATATTATTTCATTCACCTTACTCATGAATATTCATAATTATGTATATATGAATAGGTATTGTACTATACATGTATAAGTATATAGATATTTAAATCCATGGTTCCACTATACTAGTTGATTGGGATTACATACATGGGGTTCAGCTATGGTTTCACGTTATTGGATTCACTTATCTTTTTAGTTGTGTCTTAGCTATGATAAGCATATTTATTTTTCATGAACTTTTGATAACATATTTATAGTTTCATCATTAGGGTGTCCTAATGAGATTATTTATCACCCTTGAATGTGCACCTCAGTGTATGTGTAGACCTTATGTATGATTTTTTAGGTTGAGTATGAATTGAATAGTGGATAGGGTTAAGTCCCATTGTTGCATGATTGAGTGGATCTGCTCGTGTGGGTTCTTCTAATCAGGATGGTGCAGTTCAATAGTGTCTGGAGATTGGGTATGTGGTCTGGCTCAGAGGTAGTAGTAGAGTATTTTAATTTTATTTCAGTTTATTTATTTTTACTATATTTTTTTATGGTTGGACCAGTGGGTGACCAATGTTATAAATATGACATAGTTGTTCTAACTTTTACAAAATTTCATTTATTATTATAGCATGGTTTTATTTCAATTTTTTTATTGCTTCTGCACTCTATTTATTTTCTTTTCTGAATGATACTTTGATACTTCCACTATTTTCTTACTCTTATATGATGGCATAGTCTCCCCACGGTCATACCATAGTCCCTTACTGCTAATCGGTAGAATCTAGTATATGGGGAGGAACACTTGGGGCCTCATAACCAACTAGATCGGGGAACCATTTTAGCAGAATCCATGTTGGGATGTTACATCTGATCCTTTTCCTATAGAAATAACATTTCAAGTTATTTTCCCCACTGATCCTTGATAACCTATAAGAAGGGTGGAATGAAAATAACAATATTTCAACCACCCCTTAATACTCACGATAGGTGGGGTATCTAATATTATTTGGTGAAGTTCCTTCAAACTGAGAAGGTAGGAATTTTGTATACTCTCACACAATCTTCATGATTTGAAATTTCAATTCACTAAGATGTTGGTCATGTAAATATAATGGAAAATATCATCTAGAATCTTGAGATGGTTAGTTTAATCCATTTATGGTGGGTATTTGTAATTGTAATGATGGATAGTTTCTCATAAATTTTAATGAAGGTGAGTTTTTAATTCCTCCTTTAATTTCATGGGAATTTTGTACTGATGAGTGGACATGATCTAAAACATGACTATTATTCCATCACTGACCAATTCTTTCCACATGCCAATGGATTTAATTTTAACCTTGGTGAATTTTTTTTAACCTAACATGACAATAAAGGTTGATTACATACTATTTTATCAAGAAGAGTGGGGTCATTATGAACATCCTTAATTACTTCCAAGGGTTCATATCTTGGGGGAGTAGATGGTGATTTACTCAAATTTCATATTTATTAAAATGAGAAACCATTGATTGGTGGTGAGGTACTCGGTATAAATGGTGTCAATTTATTAAGTGTCTCTTGATATGAGGTAAAATTCAAAGTAACATTGACATAATGAAGTCCTTTATGCCAAAAATCACTCATTTTGAGGAGGGACTTCCCAATGAGCACTAAATAGAGGGCCACTATATTTGATTCTTGATTCACCATTTTGGAGAGGATCTCTACTATGGATAAATGATTATCATAGGGAGGACCTTCACAAAATATGCTTTGGTGATGACCTCCATAGTTATTAGCCTGGTTTTCATGGGGAGGGTCTCTATGGTTATCGATTTGTTGTTATCATTTATATAGAGGACCTCAAGGTTGGATATTTATCATTTTACTATCATAAAAATGACTTATATGGTTATTTATTGTTGATGGGTCAATTGGAGGAAACGCCTTCTTATCAGCTTATCTTTGTGATGTGGTGAGAACCCCCACTACTAAAATCATGAGGAATAACTTCTTGATCAATAATAATATTGTGGTGAAGAATATTTCCAAAAAAAGGTCTCTAGAGATGACCTCTAGAGATACTATGTTTAGTTTATCTATGGGGAGGAATTTTATAATGATTTCTTTGGGAAGGAATTATAGACCTATTTTTATAGTACTATGGGGTAACACTATAACCATGATCACCTTTTCTAATTGATAAGGAGTTAGAAGATGAATTCAGTAGTGTCTGGTTCATATATATTTAAGTATTCTGGATGTGGGTGACTTGGTATGGTCCTCAGATCACTATTGAGGTATGATAACGATCCTCAAAGTTTTTAGTGTCAATAGGGGTATAAAATTGATACTATATTATTAACATGGATTTTCATCAGTGAGATTTTATTTTGGATTCCTTCATTTAGAAAATTAGTGTTAGAACATCGATCGTGATCAGAATAACACAATGTGGGAATCAACCTTCATTAGTGGGATCCCTTCGAGGAGTATCCTTAGTTACTATTAGAATATATAGATAGTAATCATGGATGTCAATGGTAATAGGGATTTGTAATTTCTCCCAAGATTTAGCATTAAACTTCCCCTGATGATCCCTCCTCCAAGGTCTCCTCTTTTGAATATTCAATGAAACACCCCAGATCTGCACTCTCGAATCTGGTGCTAAAAACCATACTTTAATTAGTAATTTTGATACCAACTGAGATGACCCAAATAAACTTACATCATTTTTCATGTCTTCTCAGCAATTAAAATTACTTCTCACAAATAATCACACATAATCCTTGAACCCAATGGTTTGGTTTCTTTAGAGATCAGCTACATAAAAATATTAAGACACGTTATTTCTTCAAAATATCCCAACCATTATTTATAGAAAAAAATTCCTTATAAACATAATCCTACATATAATTTCTTATGTAAGTGGTAAAAAATAAGGGGTGAACTCAAATGATTAATAATGGAAAACTTATCATTGAGTCAAAGGGGTTAGATCTTGAACATGTGAGAAAACATGATCATGGGATAGATTTCTGATTAGAAGATTATATATCAATAAGATGTCAATAATCATGGTAGATATATATATAAACCCAACTTATAAAACATATATCATGGAAAAACGAATTTGAAGACATGATACAATAATTAAGATCAATGGAGAATAACATAAGCATGTGTCATAACATAGAGTGGTGGGATAGCATGGGAATGTCATATAAGAGTGTGGAACAAATATAATCATTGTAAAATATTAGATTGTGGATCATATATCATGATCCTACCTCCCATAACATAGTGGATCAAGAATCATGATCTTTCTTCAGATATCATAGTGAACTAGGAATCATGATCCTACCTTCCATTTTGGATTGAATATCATAACTCGCATCTCATTTTTAACTTATGAGATGTAGAGCGGTAACCAATGAATTAGAGTGTGATATAGGACCCCACCTTTTAACAACCATACATATTATTCCATATTAAATTAATCATATACTATATCATGAAGACTCATGTAAATAAAATGGGTTTCATATCATTTCTAAATGGTACACTACTATAAAATAGGCCTTTAACAGCGCTAATATGGACTTTATCAATGTGAGAGAAACACTGACTAATGGAGTGAGATTAAAAGAAATAGTATTTTATTGGTTCTAAAAAATCACTAATAAAGGGATACTTTATTAGTACTTTTAAAAGCATTGATAAAGGGGTCCTTTATCAAAATTTATAGAAGAACTAATAAATGAAACATTTATCAGTTATTTTTTAAGCACTGATAAAGGAGCCTTTATAAAAAAATTTAAAAATGATGATAAAGGATCACTTCATCAGAATTTTAAAAAATGCTGATAAAGGATCCCTTTATTAGCACTTTTAGAAGCACTGATAAAGGGACATATTACAGTGTGCTATAACAGAACACCACAACATCAAAAACACCACTAAATCATAAATATCATGTACTAATATAGAATTTAAATGAAATAAAATTTACAACACAAATACAAAGAAAACACTATATTATAGAAATTTCAAACATTATTTTAAACAATTACATAAGTTTAAATTATTACATACATTAAAAAATAACATTCTTCCTTTGCCTTTTGATCCTAACCCCTAATAGAGTGAAAAAATCACCTATATAAGAAAATAATTCTTATGTTAGAAATAATATAAATAAATAAATTAACATAAAGTGTTAATTTTAAACTAAACTTTGAGTCATACAAGGAACTGTGTGTATTGGATTGAGTTGCGGTTGATTCTTACACGTCACACTATTTCTTGTTCATCTTCAAGAATTATCTATATTTAAATTAACTAAATAACTATAATATAAAAATGATAATTAAATTAATTAATTAATAGAAGATATAATGACGGGAAAATGATTTTGGATCATTTTCACAGTTTTGGCAATGTGATGCATGTTTTAAACTAAAATGATACTTATATATTGAAATGACACACTTGGAGTCATACTAGTCACACCGTGAGTCATATTGAGATGCATTTGATTCTTACACATCTCAAATGAGTTATGGATCATTTTCCGGAAGTATCAAAATAATCTGAATGTGTTTGATCGGTTTTGAGTACGTCACTTGTCTTTTTTACTAAAATATTATTTTAAACTGAAAATATGCACTTTGACTCACACTGGTCACATCATGTGTCATTTTAATGTGATACCAATTCCTACATGTAAAAAATTACATATGAATCATTTCCAATAATTATTAATACAATCTGAGCATGTTTTCCAGGTTTTTAGTTAGTGGAACTTTTTGAACTAAAATGTCGATTTTAAACTGATAACGAACACGTTGAGTCATATCAGACACATCTTGTATCATATTGACATAAATCAGATTCCTACAAATCAAAAATTGCTTATGGATAATTCTTAAAAAGTATCAAAAATAATATGAATGTGTTTTCTTGGTTTTGAGTAGATAAGTTGTCCTTTTTACTAAAATTGATGTCAGTTTTAAATAAAAAGAAACACTTTGAGTCATATCAGTCACACCATACATAAAATTGAGGTAAGGATAATTATTTCATTCCCTAAATTCATTATGGATTATTTTAATAAAGTATGAAAATAATCCAAATGTGTTTACTCATTTTTTAGTATGCCACTCGTCTTTTTTACTAAAATGCCATTTTAAACTAGAAACACACACTTTGACTCATACTGATCACATCATGTATCAGTTTGACATGATACTGATTTATATATGTCATAAATTAATTTTTAATTAATTTTCAAAATTATCAAGAAAATATGAGTGTGTTTTCTCAGTTTTCAGAGAGTGGAATTTTTTGAACTAAACTATAAATTTTAAACTGATAACGAATACATTGAGTCTTATCGGATATGTCGTGTATCAGATTGAGGTTCTTCTAATTAATACACATCAAAAATGAATTATGGATCATTTACCTAAAGTATAAAAATAATATAAATGTGTTTTGTCATTTTTGTGTAGGTTATTGGTCCTTTTTAGTAATATTGATGTCAATTTTAAATAAAAAAATACTTGGAGTCATATCGGTCACACCGTGTATCGTATTAAAGTTAGAATGATTAATAAATATAAAAAATGAATTATAAGTCATTTACATAAAGTATAAAAATAATATGAATTCATTTTTTTTGGTTTTGAGTTGGTCAGTTTTCATTTTTACAAAATTGGATGTCATTTTTAAATAAAAAGATGCACTTTGAGTCATATTGGTCACACTGTGCACTGATTTGAGGTACAAATGATTCTTACCCATCTAAAATGATTTAGGGATCATTTTTCCTAAATTATAAAAATCAACATACGTGTTTTTTCTTAGTTTTGAGTATGCAACTTGTTTTTTTACTAAAATACAATTTTAAATTGGAAATACATACTTTGACACATACCAATCACATCAGGTATCAGTTTGATGTGAGACCAGTTACTATAATTCAAAAATGACTTATAAATTGATTCAATAAACTATTAATAAAATAAATTATTTTTTATTATTTTTTTTAGTTAAATTTTTTGAACTAAACTGTCGATTTTAAACGGATAACGGACACATTGAGTCATAACGATCACACCATGCGTCGAATTGAAATGCGGTTGATTTTTACATGTCCCAAATGACTTATAGATCATTTCCCAAAATTAAAAAAATAATCAGAATATTTTTCTCAGGTTTTAGTATGTCAATTTTCCTTTTTACTTTAATTAATGTCAATTTTAAATAAAAATAATCACTTGGAGTCATACCTATCACCTCGTGTGTCAGATTGAGATGTGGTTGATTCCTACACATCCAAAAGTCTCAAAGAAATCCCAACTAAAAATTTAACCATGTTTACATTATCTTTATATGTCAAGCTATAAAAATTTCATTTTGACTCGATGCTCTTAGCTAAAAAACATTTCTCATTATTGAAATTCAGAAAAGTATAGGAAACTCATGTGCCTATTATATTATGAGAAGTCACCACAATAGGAATATGAGCTTCCTATACTATTATGTATTTCAACAATGAGAAAGGTATATTTGTATAACAACATCAAATCAATATGAAATATTGGATATTAGACAAAGAAAGGAAAATAAAATAGAAAATGTGGTTACATTGGAAGAAAAAATAATTTTATCACTTTTGTGGCTTGTTCTAGATAATTGAAATAAAAACATGACTTCCCAAAATATATATGAAAAAAACTAAATAATTATTAGATAAAAATTATAAATAAATTAACTTAAAAATAATAGATAAAATGATGAAAAAATTAATTAAATAAGTAGTAGGAATTTAACTTTTCTTGATAGTTGTATGCATTCTTAACACATTTCCTTTTTGGAATTATCTCAATTATAGGCTTGAATTCCAATTCCTCATGAGCATGATCAACTTCAAACAAACCACCCCAAATCGAAAAAAATAATCCACTTATACATGGAAAAAATTATAATATGATTAATACTAAAAAGAACTAAATTAAACATAAATATGAAATAATGCATTAATTATATGGATAATTATTTTATTGTGAAAACATTGTTGACCACAAGGATATGATGATGGTAAAGAAATAATGATGATAAAAAAATTAAAATAGTTATCTCTAAACAATCAATAAATTGGTGAGGAGGATGAGGAGAAAAAATATGCATTGGTTTAAATCTTTGAATCATCCTAGATAAAGTAAATATATCCTATTGAATTCATAAAATATTCATTTTTATAATAAATAAATAAATACACATAATATATTCATTATCAAAGGTGAAAGTTCTAGATAATTCTAATAAGAGAAACTCAACATTTTATTGTTTCAAAAATTATCACATGATTTTAAGAAAATGAGTAATTGAATTTAAGAAAAGATTTATTCCACTATGGTAGGATTAATCCTCTAAATTCATCCAATGGTGAAAGTTATAGACAATTAGTATCCTCATCTACTCATCTTCTGAACAATTATCACTGAATTTTGTTTTCTATCACTCATCCTCTATCTCTTGTGTACATTAACCTATATTGCATGAAATACTCAAAGTAGTAGTCATACATATTATGACTAATTATCAGAGTAGTATAAGAAATATAAAATATATGGGGGATGAATACCAAGAAAAAAATGAATAATAAATGTTTGGGAGATGAAACTGATGAGGATGACAGTTTTACTTCATTTTGTTCTCTAAAAGGGTAATTTCTCCCATTCGTGAGAATTACATTGATGGTAATCAATGATTCCTAAGGGTGGAATCAAAAGTAAATGTTAAAGAATGATATGTTTTTAGATCGATTAAAGTAAAACATACATAGTGTTTATTAGATATGTGATAAAAGAAATGAAGTGATTGTTAAGAAGTATTAATGAGTGGGTTATCATTTCAAAGATGTCTATATTTTTTATCAACTTTAAGAAATAAAAACATGGCTTAAATATATGAATAAAATGTCCTTGGTGATCGGAAGGTTTTGGTGAAAACATGAAGGATTAAGACTCTATAAAAACTCATTTTCCCCAATTATAACCTAAATCATTTCGATAGGTTGATAAGGATGATAATTGGATAGAATCTACACCTGAGGAGTTTGATCTGAATAAGAACAATGTGACATTGGAAACTATTCCAAGGCTGGAAGACATAAATGTTATCAAAACTATGTGGGTGTTCAGTAATAAACTCATTGAATATGGAAAAGTGGCTGAAAATAAATAATGGATATTTTATAAGGGGACTTCTAGATCAAAGGAATTTATATTTATGATAAATTTACTCCCATATCCTGGTTGGAAATTATTTCAATTTTTTTAGTTATTTTAGGGAAAATATAGTTAAAATAATAAAAAATAGATGTCAAATCTATCTTCCTCAATGGATTTATTAATTGTGGAGTATACATTGAGAAACCATATGGGTTTATTATGTATGAAAATGAGATAAATGTGTTCCAGTTAAAGAATTATTTGTATAATATAAAGAAATCACTGAGGACCCTGTATTTAAGGTTAGATCAATACCTAATAAAGCTTGGTTTTTAGTAATGTAGAGTTGATCACACCCTCTATATCAATAAGTATAAGGACCAAAGGATGTTGGTACTTGTATATTTTAAATACATAATATTTCAGGGTTGGAAAAAGAACAATGAATTTTTTTGTGGATCATATGAGGTACGATATTGAAAATGTCTATGATTGTTGAAACATTTTCCTTAGTTTATAGGTGAATCCATGAAATCATAGAATAATAATTTCTCAATAAAAAATATTAAAAATAGGTTCCCAAGTGATTTTTAATGTAATATTCTAAACCAATGACAACACTAACTGCTATATGGATGAATTTCTCAGAATTTGACTAATGCAAAGAGGTAGATGTCTGAGAATATTGGTATTGGGAAACTATTATACCTCACAACAACATGACCCAACATTGGGTTTGAGATTTTTCAAGTCACACAGTAACAATGTTGTCCTAAGGAGAGCCACATGCTATCAGGGAAGACGATACATCAATATATGTAAAAAACAATGAATTTAGGGTTGTTTTATTATAGGATAGGGAAAATGGACTTTTTGGGATACATGGATGTGGGATGAGAAGGTTCAGTTGATAACCAAGGGAAATTATAGATATCTAAAAGCTTTGATTTCATTCGATCCTTGTTTTTGTTCAACCCTTGAATCACTCGAGGCTTGGATTCGAGCCTTAAAATAATTGAAACCTTGATTCTAGCCTATATTAGAGCTTGGATTTGACAATAAGGGGCACCAGTAGCAAGTTTCTTCCATAGAGAGATTTAGATATCTAGAACTAGTTTTCGATGGTTAGGGTTCTTAAAATAGATCATGAAACTTTTATCAGCGCTTCCAAAAAATTCTCATAAAGATACCTTTTATTAGTGCTAAGTTAATAAGCCCTATTAAAATGAATCTTTATCAATGCTAAAAAAGCACTGATAAATACTTATAATACTTTTTTTGAAAAAATGATATTTATATCATTATGTATATTTATATAATTATATATATATAGTAAATATATTCACTAATTAAATAAATTTATTATAATTTTACAATTATTTATTTATAATTATATAAATATTTTAAAACAAATATTATTTATTTATTTATAATTATAAATGTATAAAAATAGTAAATATAAATTTATAAATATATTTATTTATAAATATTTTCTAAAATGTATTTTTAGCATTATTTATTGATATTTAATCATAAGTGTGTGCATATTAAAAATGAGTAAAATTGATTAATTAAGAATGAGTACAATATTGAAAATTTTGATAAGTTTGATTAATATAAATCATTAAAAAATGATATATATTTAAATAAATATGAATAAATATTAAATATATTAAAACATAGTAAATAAATAAATATATATATATATATAATAATATAAATTGATTAAATTCCAAAAAACTATTTGTGTGTGTGTGTATGTATATAAAAATGAATTAATTACATATATGTGAAATTGATAAAATATGTTTGATCTATATGAAATTTAAAAATAAAATGACATTCAATTATGTCCATTACTCTATTAAATTAGTTGGTTTTTTAATTAATATTAAATTTTAATTAAAAACCATTATTCACTACATATATTACAATATAATCTAAAGCATAAATAATATTTTTTATTATATAAATAATATTTATATATATTCATATATATATATATATTTAATATATATTATTTATTAACATTATCAATAATTATTTAATTAATAAAATGTTTAATATTTTTATCAATTGACTTATTTTTAATTTTTTTGGTTTAATTTTTATTCTACATATATCTATATATTTAATATATATTATTTATAATTTTATATTTTATAATAAATTTAATCATTTTTATTAATAATTATTTAATTAATAAAAAAATTATACTATTTTAGTAAAATATTTTTTTTATTTAATTTTTTCATTTTATTTGTACTTTTTCCAGCTCTAAAAAAGTACTGATAAAGGATTCCTTTGTGGGATCCAAAAATAAAGTCTCTATAAAGGGTTTCGTTTATTAGCGCTAAACATAAAGTGTTGATAATGGACACCAATTATCAGCTCTAAAAAATGTAATGGTAAATGTTTCCTTTTATCAATGCTAAAAAAATCAATGATAAAGGATTCCTTTTATCAACGCTAGAAAAAACGTGCTAATAAAAGGTACCCTTTATCAATTCTTGTTTTAACACTAATAAAGAGTACCTTTATCACTTCTTTTTTCTAGTGTAGAGAAATGTCAATGTTGTTAAAAGCCTATTTTGTAGTAGTGGTATCACAGAACATGCGATCAAGAGTAGATCGATTAAAGCAATATTTCAATCTCCCAAAAGAAGTAAATCATTAAAAAACATAAATAATTATCATTAAATTTATACCCTAAGATATAGAATATTTTTTTATAGAGGGTAAAATGTAATCAAAATCATAAAAAAGAGTATTTATAAAGAATTCATTATAATTGTCATAAAGAGACAAAGTTATGAGTCACTTTCAAAAAAATCATTTTCAGGGAGGTGACCTAAAAACTTATTTCGTTAACATTAATTTATAAAACCCCAATAATGGATCCTAGAAAGAGAGATAATGGTTTTCTATGGGAAATATGGAGTGAAAGATAAAACCTACAATCATGAAAGGAAGAACTTTTTTAATATTTTAAATTACCTTTATTGAAACCCGCATCATTAAAAGAGAAAAAATGATTCCTTTTAAAATTAGGTAAAGAGAGCTATCATGAATAAAATAAATTGTAAACATTATGGTTTCCAAATAATAAATGAGAAAAATAGTAGAAAGAATATGGACATTGAAGAGAAATATCAATTTATAGTGGTTGAGAATTATTCTTAACAACATCATATTTTTATGAAGAGATAAATCCATTAAAGAAGAATAAATTGATGTGAATATTTAAATTACCAGAAAATAAGAGTTAAATTAAATATAATATCATCATTGTTTAGAATAAAAAAACCTTGTAAGACCATGTTAAAAGAGGAATGATTATGAATCAAGGAAAAGAGTTGAGTCAAGAAAACCTCTCACAACTTTAGTAACCTTTGAATCATAAAAAAATTAATAGATAACTTGAAATAAAACATTAAATTACATGAATATAAACATAATAATTATATAATATTTAAAATAAGCTGTATATACATCTTATAAATGGAAATAGGTGTATAATATGATACGTGTCTCAGAGAAGTAAAATTGAGGTGAAAACCCCTAATGAATTTGGTAATAGTTGAATCAAAATAATATGAAAGGGGGATTCATTAAAAAAAAATTAAATCACCTGAAAGAAAATTTATTAAAATTAATATATTCCAAATGGGTCAGTAATTACACTATATAAAATAATAATAAGTTTATAATATTAAAACATGTCTCATTGAAAACAAATTGAGATGAAAGATTTACCTTCGATTCATGCTTTTCCAGATGCACTATAAAATCCAATATGATAAAAATAACCATCTTAATTAATTATTTAATAACCTTATTCAAATATATTATCATTTATACTCTTTAATTACAATCATTCATTATACATTTAGTTTTTAGTTTTTTTTTCATCATCAAATGTTATTAACTTTGATTATTTCATACAAGTTTCAGAATGGTGATTTTGATCCTCATAAACTAATAAAAATTTACATTATTTAAGTTATTATAATAGATTCTGCATAATTATTTATAAATTTCTAATTTCATTCAAAAATAATTTATTTTATGATTCATGAATATGATATCAGTGATGAGCATGTTTTGGTAAATTTTAATGAACAAAAGGTGGTATATTAATAACAGTTTATATATTAATATAATTCATAATTTGTATTTATATATTCTTAATCATGTATCTAATGTAATTTTTATTCATTAAATACATTTTTATAATCATCCCTGAAAGGATGTGATGATAATTGAAATGTGTCGTTCATGGAAGTGGTAGTCTGCACATAACATGAGTGAGAATTTCATTTCTCAATAGATAGGACAGGGATAGATAATATGTGTTCCATAAACAAAATAAAATTTCATTATTCTAATTATCCTTAGGTAATTATATTATTATAGTTAGAATATATTCTAAGGATGGTGGATGAGAAAGATATAAAAAAGGTTAGGCGGTGGATAATATTTATGGTGAAGACTTAAATCTTCTTTTGGAATACTTCTATGAAACAGAGGACTTGGGACAGTTTCATGTAACCAGAGTCTATAAAACATGTAATAGATATCCATGGTAGGTAAATAGTCTTATTTTAAAGGGAATTTTTTGGGAAATTTGTGGCTTTAAGTTGTTGGAAATGATCTCCTTTTATAAGGAGGGATATTTGCTTGGAAACTAAGGTTAAGTGAAGGGTAATGATGGAATCACATGCAAGTTAGGAAAGTTGGATGAAATAACAATAGTTATACGTGTGGAATTTAGTTTAATACCTAAAACGATTATTCTATAATTTCTAAATTTAAATTCGACCTATGGAAGATACCTAATTTTTACCCTTTAACATTAAATAAATATTTACTACGATAATAATGTTTTTACTAAAAATATTAGATGAACCCTATTAAAAAATTTTGATTTGATTATTCATAATTATTAATTTATTTAATCTAATTCAATGTCTAAATTTGATAAAATTATTTTTCAAATTGAAATACAAGATATAGAAAAAAATTATAAAAATGTCTTTTTATAAATTAAGTGTTTTTTATTATTACTTACATATTAATTATTAATTAAATAAGTTTTAATATATTTTTATATTTTCAAATATCATATTATATTTATCTAAAAGATGTAAATTTAAAAATTACACAATGTTTATAAAAATAATTATTTTAAAAATAATTACTTTATCACGGTAACTAATATTTACTTTGGTAACTTATTTTTATATTAGAAATAAAAATCACCTTATTACAAAATTTATATACATTGATTTAAAATAAAAAAAACTATTTTATTAGACATAATTTTTATAGGAGAAAAATTGATTTTAATATAGGTTTTCATAACACATAAAAAATTAGAAAAAAATATATCCTTTAAGTATAAAATGAATTTATTTTTATTACTTTCCTTATAATAACATTAGATATGAATTAATTTATTGTATATATTATTAATAAATTTCATTAAAATAATTATATAGTATAGATTAATTAAAAAGACACAACACTTTAAAAACTATTTGATTAATATCAATCTTAAATAATATTTACCAAATGATATTAAAATTAATTATTTATATCCTAACAATTTAATTCTATCAATCCATTAATATTAAAATATTTCTTTAAATTTTATAAAACATTGTATCATACTTTAATAATAATAATATGTAATGGATATAGATATCTATATAAATAAATATTTTAATTAAATATTATATTTGTATTTAATTGTTCATTATTTGTTAATTATATTATTTTAAATTTGTTACTAACAATATAAAACATCAGTATACCTATTGGATACATGTATATAAAATGACCATATTTCAAATGACCATATTTATTTTTATAATAGCTATATTACCACCATTACTCCAAATAAATTCATTTCATTCTGACCTCTTAAAACACACCTTTAATTTCGTTAATTTTTATTTTAGATTCCAAAAAATGATTTCTCTGTTTTTTTTTCTTTCTCATTATACATTTAGTTATAATAATGGTGAATCTCAATAGTAAAGATGATCTAGGTGATTTTCTAGTTTTAAATATGTTATTATTTTCTATTTATTATCCAATTTTAATTTATGGACTTTTAATAGAAGTAATCATCTATGGTATGTAACCATCCATTGAATGTTATACTTATTTTCATTTAACCTTATTTTAATTTTTAATTATGATTGAATAAAGTGTTATTATTTTGAATCATATTTTGTATGTTTTTTAACCAAAGATTAATTGTTTTTAAAGAATAAAAATTTATTTTAAAGAAATAAAGATTGGTAGATTAAATAAATAATATATTTCCTACAACCTGAGGTGTTACATTATCCCCCACATAAAATAATATCATCCTCACAATTTTAATTATCACTTAATGATGAAAATATATACGGGTTTCTATAATATAAGACTTAATGAAGATATATTTTTTAATGGGATATCAACCACACAATCCTAAGTAAGACTAGGTTACACATATTTTCCCACATAATAGGAATATTTTGATATTTTTCTTTTCCTCAACCATTTATTCAAAATATGATTCCATATTTGGTGATATGATGTAAGAGTTTTTAGAGATATGTCTTTCATAGCTTCATTATCAGGATCCTTCTTCCAACCAAATACTAAAACAAAAATGAGCATGGAGAATCATTATAATATCCTATAAACTCATAGTAAACCATTATATGAATATGAAAAATAAATCCTAAGGTGTATCATCCTATTAAAACTTCATTTTAGCATATGATATTTGTGGTTCATTTATGATATACTGGATCAAACTATAACCCATTAAGTTTAACCTGGGTTTCTATGGTTATTTTTTCAATTATATTATCTCAAATGACTAGTTATATATAACATCATAAACTTCCATTTAAATCATTCATAATAGTTTGTAGATAGTATGTGAATGAAACAAAGCATATCCCTTGGAAGTATGAAACCAGGTGTGTGGTTAGGCCCATTAATTGTACACCAATTGAAGAACGAGTTAATACATAGAATAATTTTTTAGGGTTATTAACCAAAGCTGAATCTGAGCTTTATCATGCATCCACTTATTTGTATCTAAACAAAGATACAATTTCTAAGAAACCACACACTCTTTACTTTACCAAAATTTTATGATTTTTTCTTATATTTAGACTTATCCCTTGGGTTTTCACTATTGTTATCTAGTCTTAAGAACCAAAAATGACTAAACCATTCTTTGATACCAATTAAATCACCCCAGATCCACACTCTTAGATCAAATTCTAAAAACATAAACTTTAATTAGTAGAATTGATACCATCTAATAAATCACACACTTACATCATTTTACATATCATATTTTTAATTAAACATTACGTCTAAAAAATTTCCAAACACAATCCCAATACCTAAAGGGTTGGTGTATTTGAAGATCTGCTACTTATAATTTTATTACATATTATTTAGTCAATATCTCCCACTCATTTTCCACACAAAAATTCATTTTAAACATAATCTTGTACATAATTTCCTATGAATTAGAAAAAAAAATAAAGGTTGACCTCAAATAATCAGTAAGTTAAAAATTATCAACGAATCATAAAGGGGTTAGATCTTAATCATTTGATGAAACTTGATCATGGGAGAAATATATTATTAGAATAGAACATTGAAATAAAATATTTCTATAAGTAAAAAAAATATTCATATAACACCAAATGATTAAACATATATCATGGAATAAGAAAGAAGAAACATGATACAATAACCAATAGCCACATGGCATAGCATAAGCATGTTCCATAACATGAATAGTGTAATAGCATGAAAGTGTGTCATAAGAGTGTGGATGAATATAAGAATAGGAAAAAATTACAATGTGGATCAAGAATCAAGATCCTTACACCCATAACATAGTAGATCAAGAATAAAAATCTTAACTCCCATAATATAATGTATTGAGAATCATGATCCTACCTCTCATTATTGACCAATTAATCACATCCCATTTTTATCTCATGAGATATAGACCCTTAAAAAATTCATTAAGGGGAGATATAGGACCCTATCCATCAACAGCAATTCATACACATTCCATATGAAATCAATCATCTACCATATCATGAAAAAACTCATGGAAATAAAATAGGATTCATATATTTTCCAAACAGAATCTTTTAAGATGAAATCATGAGTAGATCAGTCAATAACAAAATTCAATTCCCCAAAATTAGTAAATCGTAAAACTACATTGAGGATGATCATGAAATTTACACCATCATATATAATTTTTTTTGATCGAGAGTAAAATGTAAGTGAATCTATAAAAAGTAGTTTTTATAAAACATTTCATATCATTGCCATAATGAGAAAATATTACAAGTCACTTTCAAAAAAAATAATTTTTAGAGAGGTGACATGAAAAATTATTTTTTTTAAACATTAATTTAAAATGAATAAAAATAATATAGCCTTTAAAAAGTCATAATGTTTTCTCATAGGACTAGAATATAAAACATATGATCATGAAATGAAAAATATTTTTAATATTTTAAAATACCTTTATTGAAACCCATGATGAGAAAACTATAACAGGGATTAATTTTGAAAATAGGTGAAGAGAAGTATGAAGAACATATAAAATAATACATATTTTATTTTACAAATAATAAATGAAAGCAAAGGTTGAATTAATATGTACATGGAAGAGAAAAATCTATTTAGATTGGATGACAATTATTCTTAACTATGTAATATTTTTATATAGAGAAAATCAATCAAAGAAGAAGAATATTATGTAAATATGTAAATTAAAAATAAAATAAGAAGTAAATAGAATATAATATCACATATTATGGAATAAAACAATCTTGTAAGAACACAGTCAAAGAGGAATGATTGTTAATCAAGTAAAAGGGTTGAGTTAAGAAAACCCCTTACTGATTTAGTATCCTTTAAATGAAATAACATTGACGATAGAACTTGAAATAGAAATTTTGGGAAAAATACCTCAAGGTATCATTGAATAATTTTTGAGGTGACTTTGTTTGTTGAAAAATAGGGCCTCCATGTTGTGTTTGATGACAAAGCAGACCACAATGTTCAATTTTATGAAAATTAGGGTTTTCATGGTGATTTGTAGAGTTTAAGGGATGTAATAGAAAATTCATGATTTATTGAAGAACCTCAAAAAAGGAATGGATGATCTAGAGGTAGTACAAAAAGATCAGATACAAGGTGGCATCATTTTCCAGTGTTTGACAAATTTTTGGGCCTCAAAGTCGGTAAATGGAGAGAAGTATTTTTGGAAAAGGGAATTGCGCACTAGTTTCTTGGAGGCTTGGAAAGTTATACACCATATTTCTTTCAAGATCAGAACATCAAAATATTGTGAAGTAAAGAGATGCGTCCAAGTTTTGGTTTAGGCACACAAGGTGACTAGGGCAACAGAGGCTCAGGTGGCTGGACTTGCACCCCGGGAGGAGACTTTCACACAGAGCTCAGGGTGCCCAAAATGCCTATAAATAGAGTTCCACCCCTCCTCATTTGGTATGAATCTCAACACTTATATAAAATTCGAGCTCCAATCGTGCAAGTAGGTTTGGGCGTGCAAGTGTTGGTTTGGGCGTGCAAGTATAAAGATATTCAAAAGTTGTGCGCCAGTTGATAGTTTCACGCCAACATTGGTTTGGGAATAAAATGGTGTGAGTATCCCAAGTTCTGAGTTGTTGGAGGGATTGTCGCACAGGTAGTTAGGTGACACTTTGGCGCTATTCTTAGAGATGTGTTCCAATCATTCTAGGGTTGCGCAAAAGATTGAATATTTCCTAATACCTCTAGTGCAAATTGAGATTCATCTACAAGTGAAATTTGGACATCAATAGAGAATCTACATACATAGGAAGATTCATTCATTTGTGATAACGAAGGGACTTACAAGTCTTAAAACTATTATTGGATCTTTTGAAGAATCAGGGTGCACACATCAGTTGAGAGAATAGTGAACTTTCAAATTTTGAATGGTTGTAAACTAGGAGGGACAGTGAGTCCACTCCGAACATTGTAAAAAGCAGTGTGATTTTAGTGGATTTGGTACATTGGAACATTTCCGATGTATTCTCCTTGGATGTAGCCCGGTGAGGGTTAACCATGTAAAATTTTTGTGTCATGTTCATACACTAATATTTGTTCATACTCTAAAATGGAAAAGAGAGAGAAGAGAGTTTTTTCTAACAATGAAACAAGATCAATAGGGGTAGTTCTTTTAATCTGTCATACCGTAATTCACCCCCCTAGTTAGGGTATCTAACCTAGTGGGCCCAACAATTGGTATTATAGGGAAAGGTTGATATTCCCGTTTCTATCTCAAATGGAGGTCACTAATCATAAAGGGATTCCGATCTTTGATGGGAACAATTTTCATCTATAGAAGAATTGGATGCAACACTACTTTTGATCTTTGGGAATGGATATGTTTATAATAGAAATGCATAGTATAACTGCTGATATTAATAATGGTGCATTATTGAACATAGAACGAAGAAAATTGGATGATGACGCTAAGGGAATCAATATTTTAGGGGGATCCCTATCCAATGCTATATATACGAATGTGATTTCATGAAAAACCTCACATGACATGTGGGAAAAGAAATTGAATATATATGAAGGTGATACAAAGGTCCGAGAGGAAAAGATGTAAGTTTTGTGGAACAAATATGAAGATCTGAGAATGAACCTGAATGAGTCTGTTGATGTATTCTTTGACAGGGTAAATGTGGTAGTGGAAGACATGAAAAGTTTTGGTCAAGTCATTGAAGACATAAATATTGTGAAGTGCATCTTGAGGAAACTTCCACCTCAGTTAAATCCAAAAGTTTTAGTTTTGGAAGATAAATACCCAAACAAGATGACATTAGATAACCTACACAACACCCTTATTGCATATGAAATGAGAAATAATGATAACAATTTTGTGGAAAAGGTTAAATCTAAATAGGTGGCATTAAAGGCCATGAAGAATCTCACCATTGAGGATTCTTAGGAAGAAGAAGAGAAATATGAGGTTATTTCATTCCTTTACTCGAATATAAAAATAATAAAAGGAAAGTTCAAAGGGAAACTTCCACTTTATTGCTTTAGATGTGGTAAAGTTGGTCATCTTGCAGCAAGGTTCCCCAAGAAGTTTCAAGAATATGAAGAGGATGAAATCAAAATTCCCAATAAAAAGTCTTCATCCTATGTGAAAGTCAACAAACAATTCAAGAAAAATTTCTTTTAGAAGAAGAAACTCCTTTCACAAGAATGTGATAGTTCGGATGAGTCTAAGGCTGAGGAGGTTGAAGGGATAGGGAATTGAAAAGATCATGTAGAAAATGCTATGGTGGTAGTTTTCAGTAGTACTCAAAAAATCGAAGAAACCAACATTGATAAAGGAGAATAAGTTGAAGGAAGAGTTGATATGAAAGCTTATTTAGAGGCTTATATTTAAGAGATAGATGTTTGGAGATCCAAAACAAAGAAATATAACAAATTATTACGTGACGCCAAACACCATATGCAGCCGCAGGAAGAAAAGAAGTCTGAGTTGATGGAAGAAATTAAGAAACTCAATTCATCAACACCAGGGGAATTAGAATCTATTAGTGAGAATAAAATCTAGATTGATGAATAGAAAAGCTAAATCAATGGCTTAAATAACATAATGAAAGATAAAATCAAGCGTATCGATGAACTTGAAGGAGAAGTTGTCAGTATGAAACAAAAAGTTAATGACCAAGGAAAACTCCTAATTCCCAGCATGTTATCAGGAAAGAAGATCATTTAGAAGACTTTAAATATGAAAGAGGATCCTAGTGGTTCAGTAGGAAAGAAGTAGCAATCGAGCTCAGATGTTAAGGTTGATTTGTGGCTCGATCAGAATCAAAAAGCAGTCAGGGTTGAAGTCAGACTGAATGCATCCATTTGGGGAATGAAAATTGAAGTGGGTTCAATGCAGAATCAAAAAATTCCATGAAATCAAGGGAATACCGGCAGTGCAGAAGTGAAACGTAGGAGTTCACCTTTCATTAGGTGTTATTGCGGTGGAAATATGGGACATTCACAAAATGTTTGTTCTATTTCCAGAAGATAACTATGGCATCCCGCCTTTTTATAACATAAACTTTCATTACATTACACAAAATTGAGGATCTTTTAAGGTCTAGTGTCTTGGAAACCAGGAACATAATACATGAAAACAACATAAAGAATTCTTCTTAAACACTTGAAAGGATTATCCTTAAGTTCATCCTAGTTTCATTACTGCATCTCATAACCTGGGGACATACATCAAAATAAAGGGTGAGCAGAAGGCCTAGTAAGGGAAACAAGAGGAACATTTTACATGTGAACTTGAGATACTTCAATAAGGACATGAAAAGAACTTTAAGGCATGAGAAAGAAATCATGAGGCATTTCATAATAAAAATAACATTTTTCATAACTTGAAGATGTGGCTACATCATTTAACATATACAATCATGAACATATCACCAAGGTCCATCCCCAAGGTGTCATTTGAAAATTACCAAGGTTATTCACCAAGGTATCGTGAAAATTGTAATCTCTAGTGGTTACATCATTACCCAATGCATTGGAGCGCTATCAGGGAGCACCCTTAATTTGTCTTTATTATCATGTGATCCACATATATCATCATCAAACATTTCATAAATAACCCATATAGAATAAAATTAATGGGTTTCATTTCATAATCATAACTTTCCAAAAACTGCTTTAAAGACATGATCTTTACGTCACTTTAAACCCACAGAAGGGGAAAGAGGGTCTCATGTATGTAAATCCCAGCATTAAAAATAGAAAATTTTGATATATATGTGAATACCCATGTAGAAATATGATCTTTGATTATTCACTTTATAACATAAAATAATTTTGAGAAAAGAGAGAGGCATTTTGAGACGAAAATTCTGCAACATAACGACTATGTTACAAGGTTTTAGAAAACATCGAAAAGAGAGGGGACATGGGACACCCACTCATAAATTATCCATAAAACAGTAGGGGGACAGAATATAATGTATTTAAGAACATGGTAATGAAATTTGAAAGATATACCATATGAAATGAAAAACATGGAAGTGAGACAAAAATAAGATTTCTCTTATGAAAATTCGACAGCCTAACGGAATCACTTAACTTCAATAAAAAAATGATTTGACAAGATAAAATAGGGTATCTCATCATATGATAATAAGAGATAAGTATGATAGATATAGAGATCATACCCCAACATAAATAAAAGGAACTTGAAAGACTTGACATGAAAATCGAACTTGAAAAATGAGAAGGGTGAAAGAATCACTTAAAAATTCGGCAGCCTAGCGGCGTCACTTAAACTTTCATAAAATGAAATGATGAGAGTAAGAGGGGATATCTCATCATATAAACATGAAAAGTTCATTAAGAGGAATATAAAATAATATCCTCTCACATAAGAACATGGATCATAAAAGGAATGACATAAAAGAGATTACATGAAAAGAAAGAGAGAGGTTGGATCCCTTACCTTAAAACGTAACTCTTAAAACTCAAAAGTTTGGACCTTGAGGGCTTGGGGGAACCTTGGGAGGACTCCTTGGGAGGTAAGTAGACCAGAACTTCGTTGGGGGAGAGTTGGGAGTGAAAACTAAAGGAGAAAAGGGTGGGTATTTATAGGGAAAGTGAGGGGACAAGGCATTAATGGCCAAGGGACACCTCACAAGTTCTTTTCTCAAAACCATGTGCTCTCCTTTGGAATTTACCTTGGAGTTAGGCCACATGGGCCCCCAAAACAATAATTCATCACCCTTGGCCAACCAACCCTTAAAATATCTCATGAAATCATCATGACACAGTTATGATGTCATTAAACAAACCGAAACCCTAAAACTGCATTTTTACTATTCACTGAAAAATTCATCTTTCTTAGAAAAATCCCAAAATTTCACCTTAACCAAATATAGATGTTCTAATTACATTTATGAACTCCATTTTATAAAAATAATTTTCTAAATAATTTTAATTTAATTTTTAAATAAAAACACTATTCATCGAGAATTCATTTTTTTCATAAAAATCCCCAAAAATTACCATAACATAATATCGATGCTCTGAGTTCAAAAATAAAGTCTGTTTTATAAAAATAATTTTATAATCATTTTTAATTAAATTTTTAATTAAAAAACATTATTCACCCGAAAAAACTAATACTTGACTAATAATTTATGAAACCTTTATTTACCCATTTTATTGATCACATTACTTAATCTAGGTGTCTAAATTATATTAAAACATTATTTGAGTGAAATTACTAATCCATTTGGTCACATTACTAATCCTAAGTGTAAAATCACTATTCATAATTTACTATTCATCAAAAATAAAGTTGATCTTATTAGACTCCAAATTTCTTACTGAACACTTTTGTACAAGACCGTTTTTTGAAAATCATTACACATCATTAATTATTTAGGGTTTAAATAAATATTTTAAAATATCTTTTTTTCAAAATTCATCAATAAAATACATCCTAAAATTATCCGGACATTTGAAGTTTCACAAACATCACTAAAGGAATAAGTCTTAATTCATTCATCCCAAAGGATTACACAAAGAAGCTAGGGTCTCGTCACATAGACCCTTATAACACCGGAATATGAACTAAGTGTAAGGTGTGCTATGGTGAGATAATCTGAGGGAGGCTCAGATAACATTGCCCTAGTAGTAATCTCTACTAACTTGAACTTCTCCCGCAGGCGTTTCCGTTCAAGCTTGACACGCTGGAGTTCGGCTTGGGCTTGGTCCAAAGTGAAGCCCAAAGATGCCACCTCCTTCCCAAGCTCTGATAAGTGGGCTTCATAAGGTTCAAGTCTACTGGATGAAGCCATCGACTCCTCTTTCTTCATTAACCATTAACATCTTATTAAATCATTAAGAGTAAGTTAATATACTACTAAAAAAGATTGGGTCTTTACAATAACGAAGTGCACAATTATAGAGGTGGAAACTAAACAAAGATCAGTTCTCTAGAACATGTTTCAAAGGACACTATTTTTGGTGCGGGGGATTTTGTCACATGTCTAGATACTATACATCAACCATACATAAGAATGATCCAAACTAGAATCAAAATTTTCACAAGAATACAATCAAAAAACCAACAGGTGAGTTGAAAATGCAAAATCGATTTTTAGTTCTACAGGATGAAGCTGGGCCAACGCACTCTGAGGAAGATCAATATTTTCAAATTACACTGAGTCTGAGATCAAAGACATGGATCAAAAAGAAAAAGTATGAGAAGGCAAAGGTGGTAGAAATTTTCCTAAAATCATTTGACAGTTCTGGTGTATAGATCCTTGATAGCGATTCCACATCCCACATGATAGGTAATAAGGATCTAGTTACAAGTATAAAATATGAAAAAGAAAAAGTTTTTAGGTTTGGAAATGATGAAGACCTAAAGATTATTGGCTTAGGAAAGGACAAGTTTGGGGGGAAAGAAATGAGACGTGCTGATGTCTTAGTAGTAGAAGGACTCAGTCACAATTTACTTAACGTTAGCCAACTATGTGACATAGGGAATTCCATAATTTTTACTAGGAAGATATGTATCATAAAAGGAAAATATAGTACAATGGTTATACAGGGAGAAATAGAAAAGGGAAATATCTACCTAGTAAGTGGAGAAAAAGATATGTGTTTTCTGTCCAGAGAGGAAGAAAACAAGCCATGGCATAAACAACTTGGTCATCTATGCCAACTATCCCTATAAAATCTTGTAAAGTATGATGCAGTAAAAGACATCCCTAAGCTATCACGTGATCATTATCACATGTGTGATACATACCAACAAGGGAAGATCATCATAAAGACGTATAAGGAAAATGAACATAAGTCAAAAAGAGTGCCTGAATAGGTGCATGCTGGTGTTTTGTGGACCTATCTCACCAAGAGCCATTGACTGAAAAATATATTACGTTCTATTCATTAATGATTATAGAATAATGGAATGGGTATTCATAGTTTCCTATAGTTCTGATGTATTTTGTTTCCTAAAACATTTTCGAAGGGAATATGAAAGGATTCTTGGGAAAAAAATTATAAAGTTTTGTAATGAAAATGGTATGGAATTCACAAAGAGTTAGGTGGAAGACTATCTTGAGAAACACATGATAAGGCATCAAGTTTCTTCAGTAAGAACTCCCTAATAGAATTGAGTGTTTTAAAGGATAAATCAGATCACCAAAAACATGGCCAGAACCATGATTATAGAAAAAAACCTACTAGAGAGATTTTGGATGGAAGCAGTATTGACATCCGTCTACATTTATAACATGGATATTTTGGGTCCGAAGGAAGGAAAGACTCTGTATGATATGTGGTATGGAAATAATCTAATAGTGAAATGATTTTGAATCTTTAGAAGTAAGTTCTTAATTCTCAACAAAGAAAAACATAGGAAATTTGAGTTACTTGGAGATTAGGGGATATTCCTTGGCTAATCAAGAAAAATAAAAGCATACAAATGATTTAACAAGAGGCTGGGAAAAGTAGTTGAGAGTAATGATGTCACTATTGTGGAAAATGAAGATAATACTCAATAGCACAGTGAAAAATTTATTGATGAAAGTGATGAAGAAGAAAGTAACACAAGGGGAACAGAAGTAGCAGATGCTTACTCAGAAGAAGATATTTTTCATGAACAAGAATAAGTAAAGTCTGTATCTGCAAAGAAGCCAAAGATTCAAGCCGAAATTGATAGGCAGAATATCATTGGTGATCATACAGCACTAGTCCAGACAAGAAGAATGAAGTCACTATAGCAGACATCTCTTTTATCTCAAGTTTAACCTAAATGTTTTGCTGATGCAGCTGAATATGAAAATTGGGTTCTGGTGATGAATGAAGAACTAGACCAGATTGAGAAGAATCAGACTTGGGAGATTGTTTCGAGGCCATTAGATAAGAATGTCAATGGGACTAAATTTTTCTATCACAACAAGATGAATTATTATGAAATATTTATTCTAAAGAAGCACTATTAGTGTGCAAAGGATACTCCTAGATATATGGAATAAATTTTGATGAGACATTTTCACTGGTTTCAAGGCTAGAGACAATCAGATTATTCCTAGCTATTGGAGTGAAATGGAAGTTCAAAGTGTTCTAGATGGATGTCAAATCTGAATTCATGAATGGGGTTCTAAAGGAAGAAGTTTATATCGAACATCCATATGGTTTTATCATTCATGAGTATGAGAAAAAGGTTTTTTGGCTAAAGAAGGCATTATATGGGCTAAAACAAGCACCAAGAGCATGGTACTCAAGGCTTGATCAGTATTTGAAGAAGCTTGGTTTCCAGCGTGGTGGAGTTGATTACAATATCTATTTCAGCAATGATAGTAATAAAAGGATGATGGTGCTCGTTTATGTCGATGAAATAATAATTGGTAGATCAGATAAATATCAGTGTAGAAATTTTTTAAAATTCATGAAATGTGAGTTCGAGATGTCAATGATTTGTGAGCTTACATTTTTCATTGGTTTACAGGTGATACAAGGAAGGAATGGAACTTTCATATCTCAATAAAAATATTAAAAGTAAGTTCTGCGAATATTTGGAATGAAAAATTCCGAGGAGATGAATACTCTAGTTGCTACCTGGATGAAATTATCAAAAGATGATGGCGGAAAGGCAATTAATATAACAGAATACAGGAATCTTATTGGGATTTTACTATACCTGACAGCAATAAGACCTGATAATTTTTTTGCTACATGACAAGAAACATGATATCAAATTAATCCCATGAAAATACACATGATTTTATTGAAAAAAATACTTCATTATATTAAGGGAACTGTCGATTTTGGTTTGATGTATATTGACAAATCTAATTTAGAGCTATTGGGATATACAAATGCAGATTGGGCCAGTTCAGCATATGATAGAAAATCAACATCAGGAGGTGCTTTCAATCTTGGTGGTTTGTGTATTTTTGGCTAATAAATAAGCAAGATTTTATTTCATTAAGAACTTTGAAATATGAGTATATTGCAGCCACTCAAGCATGCACACAGTTATTGTGGATGAAGCGGCAGCTTAATGATACGGGAGTTGAAGTGAAGTCTCCAATCAGAATCCAGTGTGATAACTCAAGTGCTATAAATATCAGAAAAAATCGTGTACATCACTCCAGGACAAAGCACATTGGGATAAAATATCATTTTATCAAGGAGAATGTTGAGCAAGGAATTGTGAAGTTAGAGTATGTTCCTATAGAACTACAGGTTGTAGACATTTTGACAAAGGCCTTACCCAAGGAATCTTTTGAGAGGCATCGACTGGATCTGGGAGTTCAGTCGACTCCCCACACTAGAACAAGTGTTGATGTGGGATCCCCCCCCCCCTCCTTGAGGCATGGTGTGTTTTTCTTTAATGTGTTGATATGTGTTCTCTACTCTGTTTCATACCAAAAAGGAGTGACATTTGGGTTCATTGAAAAAGGGGGAGAAATAGTTCTTTAAGGGGGAGAAAATGTGGGTAAATAAGGGAGAAATGTTTTAGACAAAGACACTGGTAGAAGCTGACAGGTGGAGCAGCGAGATAGGGAGAGTTTATCAAGACAGGTGAAGAAGTTGATAGGGGGAGCACCATGATGAGTGTATGTGGTGTTTGAAGTGATCAGTCAGAGCTTATCTTGGACAACACAAGAACACAAGAAGTTAATAAGGAGAGTATGAAGTTCGAAGATGCTAGAGGTAATCGATCAAAGAAAAGATATCACGAAAGCTGAGGATCGTGATAAAAGTATAAGGGTGGTGTTGGAATGGTGTTAGAAGGTTTCCAATGATCAAAAATTGATATCAGTTTTGTATCAACAATATGTGTCAAAAATGAAGTGATTCATTGATGAAATTTCTATTTACTCATGTTTCTCATGCTGAGAATTTCTCATGTGGGCTTAGAGTATGTGTTGAGTGAATACTTGATCGTTATCAGAATCCCAAGAGGCGAATGGTGGAAGAAGCGGTAATGAGGTATCATTTTATGAGAATAGTTGTCAACAAATACAAAGGGTGAGATTATTGGGAAAAAATACATCAAGAAATCATTGAAGAATTTTTGAGATGATTGTGTTTGTTGACAAAGTGGGACTCTATGCTGTGTTTGTTGAAAAAGCAGACCAAGACGTTCAATTTTCTGAAAATTAGGGTTTTCATGGTGAGTTGTAGAGTTAAAGGGATCTTTTCAAAAATCCATGATTTATTGAAGAACCTTGACAAAGTAATGGACGATCTGGAGGTGGTACAAAAATATTAGATACATGGTGGCACCGTTTTCCAGTGTTTGACAAATTTTTGGGCCTCAAAATCAACAAATGGAGATAATTGTTTTTGGAAAAGAGAATTTCATGCTAGTTTCTTGGAGGCTTGTAAAGTTGCGCAGAATATTTTTTTCAAGATCAAAACATCAAAATATGGAAAAGGAAATAGATGCGCCCAAGTTTTGGTTTGGGAGCGCAAGGTGACTAAGGTGACAGAGTCTCAGATGGATGGACTTGCACGTCGGGAGGTGACTTTCATGTGGTGCTCAAGGTGCCCAAAATGCCTATAAATAGAGGTCCACCTATATTAATTTGGTATGAATCTCAAAACTTAGAGAATATTTGAGCTCAAATTGTGCAATTAGGTTTGGGCACTCAAGTGGTGGTTTGGGAGAGCAAGTATAAAGATATTCAAAAGTTGTGCGCTAGTTGATAGTTGTGCACCAACATTGGTTTGGGTGTAAAAGGGTGTGACTCGCCCAATTTATGAGTTGGAGAAAGGAGTGTTGCACAAGTATTTAGGTGAAACATGGGATCCAGGATTAGATAAGCATGCCAATTATTCTAGGGCTACAAAAAAGTTGGAAGAGTGTCTGGTACCTCTGGTGCAAAGTGAGATTCATCTGTGGGTGAATGTTGGACGTCAAAAGAGAATATATATACATAAGAAGATGCATTCATTTTTTATAATTAAGGGACATAAAATTCTTTAAACTTTGATTGGATCTTCTGATGAAGTAGTCAGCACACTTCAATTGAGAGATCATTGAGCTTTCAGATTGTGAATGGTTGTAAACCAGGAGGGACAATGAGTCATCTCCAAACATTGTAAACAATAGTACGATTTTAGTAGATTTGGTACATTGTCACATCACCAGTGTAATCCTTGGACATATCCTAGTGAGGTTTAACCAAGTAAAATTTCAGTGTCCTATGCATACTTGAATATTTGTTCATACTTTGCAACGGTAATGAGATAGAAGAGAGTTTTATCTAGAAATGGAACAAGATTAGTAGGGGAAGTTCTTTTAATCTGTCATACCCTGATTCACCCCCCCCCCCCCCTCATGGTATATAACCTATTGGAACTAACAATAAATTTAAATACCATTAATATAAATAGAATCATGATATAATGTTTTAAAGAGTAAATATAAACACCATATCAATGAAAATAGAGGTATAATATAAAACATGTCTCAAAGAAGGAAAATTGAGATGAAACCCCCTTACGGATTTAGTGAGAATTGAATCCAAAGAATATGAAGAAGTTACTCAGTAAAATATTTTTAAATATGATTAAATAAACTCTAATAATAATTCTAATAGAATAAAAATGTTTTAGTAAGTACACTATATAAAATAATAATGGGTGCATAGTATGAAAACATGCTCCAATGAAGGGAAATTGAGAAGAAAACCTTACCTTGGATTCTTGATTGGTTGGGAATTCTCTAAAATTATATAAGATAAATATTACCATAATAATAAATAATTTTATAAACTTATTCAAATTTATTGTTTTTTATATTATTTAATTATAGTCGTTCATTATACATTTATTAGTTTGTTATTGTTTATTTTTATCATCTGATGTCTGTAACTTGGATTGTTTAGTATAAGTTCTATAATAGCGATGTTGATTCCCATACTTTGATACAAATTTCAAAATTCATATATTATTTAAGTTAAAATAATATTTTTTACATAATGAATTATAAATTTATAATTTCATTTTATGTCAGTTTTAGTTATGTTTCGTGAAGATGAAATCATGACGAGTAAGTTTTTTGTAATTTTTTATGAAAAAAAGATGGTATATTAATAATGGGTTATGTATTAACATAATGTATATTTATTCTATACATATTCTTAATTGTTTAATAAATATCATTTTTAATATTAAAATAAATTCTTATAACTATATATGTATGGTGGTGATGGAAAATGAAATATGTCATTCATGGAAGTGGTAGTCCGCACTAACATGAGTGATGTTTTCATTTACCAATGGATGGGAGGGGATAAATAATGGTTTTTAAATTCACATAATAATAGTTTAGTATACTAAGTATTCTTATGTGATTATATTAGTACGGTTATAATAGTTCTAGAAGAGGATGGATGAGAAAGATATAGAAGAATGGGTTAGGGAATAAATAATATTCACATCGAGGACTTGAATCTTATCTTGAAAAATATTTTAAAAATGGGGGAATTTACATCATTTTATGTAAATAGAACCTTCCAAATATGTAAGTAAGATCCTTTTATAGGTGAAAATTTGGGACATTTCCTTGGAAACTAAAGGTAGATAAAGGTTAATTATAGAATCACATGCGAGTTAAGTGAGTTAGGTGAACAAATATTGTTTAGAAATTTAGGAATGACTTTATAACATAAAAAGGTATTATAGAATTTCTAAGTGTTAACTTGATTTAGTAAAAAATGATTCATGGTAGATTGCATTCTTTTTACCCCTTCACCTTTATTAAATATTTATTATGGTAATTAATTTTTTTATAAAAATATAATATGTCTTCTATTATCAAATTTTGACATACTAATTTTGAATTCAAAATCCATTTAATCTAAATAAATTTCTAAAAATGAGAAAATTACCTTTTAAATTAAATTATAAGATATAGAAATATGAAATTGTAAAAAAAATTATACATTAAGTGTTTTTTATTATTACTTCTTATCAATTACTAATTAAATAGGTGTTAATATATTTTTTTTAAATGCTTTAAAATAATATTAGAGGCATAAAAAACAGATAAATTTTATAAATAAATATTTTTTATAAAAATAATTCATTTTTAAAATAATTGTTTTACCACGATAACTAATATTTACTTTGGAAACTTATTTAAATGTTAAAAATAAAAATTTCCTTATAAACAAATTTGGATATTCTGATTAAAAATATAAAAGAAAATATTAAACTCAATTTCTATATGTGATAAATTAATTTTAATATAGGCAAACATAATGCATTAAAACGATTTTAGGAAAACTTTATCTTTTAATCATAAAATTAATTTATTCTTATTAATTAACTAGTTATAACTATTGAATGGATGTTATTTTATTTTATATATTATCAATATTTTTCAATAAAATTATTCTTTATTATAGATTAATTAAAAATACATGACACTTTAAAAAAATAGTTCTTTGGAAAATACCACTTTTAAATAATCATTACCATATACCATTAAAATTAATTAATTATATCCAAACAATTTAATTTTATCAATCCATTTATATTAAAATATTTCTTTTAATTTTATAAATACATCATATCATACTTTAATAATAATAATATGTAACATGAAAATATATTTTTATAAATAAATATTATAATGAAATATTGTATTTTTGTTTCATTATTTATAATAATTGAATTATATAATTTTAAATTTATTAATCATAATACACCACTTCAACACACATATTGGATACACATATATCCAACAACCATATTTCCAATGACCATGTTTCCTTTTAAAACAGATATATTACTACTATTAATTAATATAAATTCATTCTATTTTTACCTCTTAAATCACACCTATCATTACCTTAACTTCCATTTAATATTTCACAACATGAATTCTCCTTTTATTTTTTTCTTTTTCATTGTAGGTTTAGTTTTAATAATGGTTATTCTAAAGAGTGAAGATGGTCCAAGGAATATTTTAATTATAAAAAAAATTATTCCATTTAAATCTATGTTCTATATTAATTTATACACTTTTAATGGATGTAATCATCTATGGTATATAACCATCCATAAAAGTTTATAATTATTTTCATACACACTTGTTCTAATGTTCTATTATGATTTAATAATTGTTGTTAGTTTTAATCATGTCATGCATTATTTTTCTCTAATCAAGTTTCATTGTTGTGAAATAATAGAAAAGTATTATTAATAATTAAATATGTGTAGTTTAAAGAAAGAAAATATTTCCTTAAACATGGGGTTTTATAGTTAGTTTTTGGATCTCCAAGGAACCCTCCTCAGTATATTCTTAAAGATCTGTGTTCCTGCAGTGATGGTGATGATGGTGACTAGTGAGAGGTATCCTATGAATATTTTGAATGGTTGTTGGTACACATTTGATTTCCTCCTCCACCTCCCAAAGGCAAGGGAGATCAATGTTTCTTTACTCTATGAAGAAACTACCATAGTGATTCACCATGGAAATATGGGGTATTTTACCCCTGCTATCCTATGGTTTGATTGGATGGAGTATAAATATATACACCCGAAATGATTTTTCGGACCACCTCCATGGTTGGTATAGATATATTGATGTTGTATTCCCTTACTAGGGCATTCAAAAATTTAATATGGAGGCACTAGGGTAGTGATAGTGTCTGTTGGGACTATAAGGCCACAACCATCATCATGGTAAAGGTGTATGTTTATGGTATCATCTACTAGAAATGTCAAGGTACCATGGTCAATTTTATATTTCCCCAAGATTGGAAAAGGAATCATACATTGTTCTGTGCATTGAGTAATGATTATCTTTAGATTAAATGGAGATCCTAGTGGGGAAACCACAAAAAAGAACCTATTTATATAGAATCATAAGTAAAAGTGCATGGTTAATCAATCTATTTCTTGGTTAAATGATTTTATATCAGGTTCACCATTTCTATTCTCCCATGTGTTCACACCCATGTTTATTTGGTTTTCTACCTACTTTCCAAAGGAAGGTGGTTGTTGAGATGTAATAATGACACATTGAATTGTTTGTCGAGGTTGATAATATGGGAAATTGGATCATCTCTTGAAGGGTTATATTTCCAAGTTTAGGAATCTCATATAGATGGACATTGTATCTGTAGAGTCCCGAAATATTCTCAAAGGGAAAGAAAATAATCTCAAAATTTTGATAAAGGAAAGAGATGCACGTGGGGATGAAAATTTGAGGAGAAGATTGAAGAAATCCAATTTGTAAAAAGACCCAAACTAGTCCACATACTAGTTGCCAGGAAAGGTCTATAGAAGGACCATACCATGAACCAAGTAGTACATGGACACCTATGAAACGTTGTCCTGTGAAGCATTGGCCAGCAACCAAGTTGTTCGCAGATGAGGTGAGAATAGCGAACCAAGGCTCCAAGAACCATGTCACTCATGAAAATTTTATGGAGAAATAAGTCAATTAAAACCATCCATATGGACTAATTTTTTCATTAATGAGGTGATGCTGGCAGCATTACTCAAACTGTGTCGTTCGTAGGATTGAGGTGGTGATTTCCGCCACCGTGAACCACAGCAACCCACAAACCTCAGTTGACTGAGTCGTCTGCAGGTCAGATGATCCCTCCATGGGATTACATAAAATGTTTCATGTATCTGTAGATAAATCTTCCCCAACACTCTATAAAATTACCACCATAGTAGAATGAAAGATGAAAAGAGAGGATGATTTTCGGAGAGCATGGAGTTCAAGAACAGAAGACTTTGAAGGAAAACTATCAGTGAAGTACTAAACTGAGAACGATTTCCAATATGTATAACCCCCCCTCCAACTATAAAAAGAAGGAAACTTAATAATAATCATCTGTCCGTGAACCTAATCGGTGAACCGTAGACCATATCTCCTTCACAGATAAACTTCCTGCAAACCACAGGCATAGTTCCCCTCCTTCAGACTGGTGAACCGTGTGGTGCATCGCTACGTGGAAAAGAATCTGTGCCACATAGCACCACACTAGGTGGATTGAACATGAGACCATTTACCACCCTGGTACATGGCGTATTTCATCTAGGTCTGTACACCACTTCGGTACATGGATGACCCCTCCACCTGCATAGAAGTACGCTGTGCCGGGAAGCTCTGTCATGTTTGAGAAAATGGTACACCGAATGGGGTGTCTTCAGGTTTTCCACCTTCCAACTCAAATATTTTCCCTTCCATTCATGTCATTACTTTCATGGACCCTACACTAACTAGTCCACCATCATCAGGCCAAATACTCTTCCAAATCCATCGGATGTGTATAACCAAACTGTCGGGCTCATCAGCATGCCTTTCTGAGTCTACATACCCAAGGTAAGCAGAGGTGGAAAGGTAGTTACCATAACAGTTCATACCCCCAAGACTTCCTTAAGTCTACTTTCCCAAGTTAACTTGGAGTCCAACCTTGGGATGCTGATGTGAACCTCCCCATTCTAAGGATTAAGTGTAATCACTAGCTTTTCCATTCAATGAGTTACAGTGAAAATTTGAAGGGATAATGATTTCTTTCCCATTGATGATGAGAAATGCTTCTCCCCTTTCCGAGAACTCATTTAAGGGTACTCCTATTGAGGTAAGCCCCTAGCCTTTTTATGGACTTTCTGCCATCTCCGGTTTGACTTGGTATGTGTCCAAATATCTCACCAAATGTGACTATCCTAGATATCAACATGGGTGAGGTGATGAAAAATTTAAAGACCTTTTCCCTCTCCCAGTGGGATAATAAATGCAACCTCATCCACTGTATCCCTAATTAATTTTACTCATCGGATAAGGGAAGGTGAACCTTGGTTGAATCTTTCACATCCTCTTGTTTCTCAAATAGAGCATGACTCATGTGGGCTTAGAGGTATGTCATGATAAAACATTCGCACAACCCAGTCATGAACAATGAGAACTCTAATTCCCAACACAATTGGGATACATAGGAATAATTTATCTAGCCCCAAGATCCAAATCATATCATCCATGAAATGAAAGATCATGCCCCTTAAAATGGGAATCTCCCATTCATAATCCCTAATCAAGTCACAACCCAGAAACGAACTATGATAAATCTGATTCCCACCCTGAAACAGGATATGTAGGATGCTTGTTTGAAGGCCTGAGCTCAAGGGGGGGGGGGCTTTTCAAAGGACAATCCCCAATCATGCCTTCGAAAATAGGTCCTCCTTTACAGTATAAGCCCCAAATTAAATAGGACTGTGAGGGATTTGATTCCCAGCTAACCATGATACGTAGGAAGACTCCCTGACATCCAAACCCAACACCGAAATCACCCTAGTGTTCATCGAGTCATATCCCCAGTAGGGCCATATCCACCCAAGAGAACATGCCTCTCCTGAGCATCTTGGGCCACTTAGGTGTAATTACCACATGAAATATTCACTAGGAATCCTCTGCCTAGACGTCCTTATCGCACGATGCTTAACTATATGTATGGGTCCCCATCACATTCCCTTAAAAGGTGATGTGTCTAGTTAAGTGGCACCAAACTATGAAAGTTTTGTTTCCTCTTATGAGGATACATAAGAATCCATTTTATGGTTTCAATCCCAATTTCAAAGGAAATCTCATCCTCCATGGATGATGATAGACTCTAGAGCACCTCACCATTGAGCTTAAACTAACATCGTCTCAGTAATTTCCGACCCATCTGTAAATATTGTAACACACAAGAATTTTATGAGAAATATTTTGTTTTTATATTATATAAATCATCAAAGTAATATTTCACTACACACAACACTAGCTTGGCATGCTTTACACGCAATCGCGACCTTCCTCGATAGCTTGCGTCGTACGCAATACCGAGTTTCACTAAACAACGATATGCTATTAAAATATTACTAAAACTAGCCATTACGAAAAGTAATACCCACTTTTTGAAATTTTGTAAATTTTATTTTTCAAAATGGACTTCATTTTTGGATTCGGAATATCGAAATTAGCCTAGGGTGAAATTTTGTTATTTTTATGAAAAATTTCATTTTTTGATGAATAGTGAAAACACTGGGTTACTATTTAAAACCCGACTTTTTATTTAAATAATTATTTATTTTATTTAAATTTATTTTAGGTAAAAATTGATACATAATACCTATATATGTTCAATGAAATTCATTGGAGTCATTTTATAATAATTTTAGATATATAAAAATTTTATTGAACTTTTCACCGTCTTTTACCCACCTCCTAGGAGAATTTCCAAATTCACAAAAAACATAATTTTACCGCTTCTGTGAGTGTAATTTCAAAAATCCAAGAGACACAGTTAATATCAAGGACTAAAATGTGGTTCAATGAGATGAAAATAATTTTTGGTAAATAGTAACTTTTTACTTTTTTTTACCGCGGTTAAAAGTAAATAGGGTAATTAAGGGTAAAAATGATATTATTATTACCCTAACACATGTCCTAATTCTATTGGATAAGTGTAATTCGACCAAAAACAACCTTAGGAATAAAATATGACCATTTAGGCCCTCTTGGATTAGATTAGGACATTTATTATTAATTTATTTAAAGAAGGGTTAAAAAAGTTAAAATCAAAGTTTAATAACTAAATAATTTTTAATATATGGTTATACATAAGATAAATTAGACTATAATAATTAATTATAAAGATAAAAATATTTCCTACATAATGGTATTTTATTTGTAATTTTTAGACTTAAAATAATTTAATTTATTTATGACACAATGATGATGCATTAATTATCCTATTAATGCAATATTGACATAATTGATGTTATAAATACCCAAATAAATGTAATTTGAGACTTGTTATGAATTAAAATAATTTTATATGTTAATATTACATGTTAGTGTTGATTTTATTACCTTTTTTAAACTAATAATTCTGTTATGATTTTCACAAAAATCAATTACCAAATAGTGTCAAAATTGACAAAAAATAGTTTTTAAAACAAATATTATATTATTAATTGTTATTATATTCATAAAAATCTAAGGTTCGGCCAATATAGTTATATCATGATAGGTTTATCATTAATGGACCATTTGGGGGTCCCTTGGATGTATATGGTATGTTTATTAACTATATAATATAAAAATACAAAGTGACATGGTAAATGTCAATCTAATTAACTAAGAGTTAAAACTAAAAGATAAGGTTAATATAATGACCTAAACTTGTCTAAATTCTATTTTATGAGATTATTTCGACCCATAACCACCTTATATTCTAAATAAATCAATTTGGAGCTATTAAAAACCGAATATGACTTTATAATAAAATAATATTTTTAGTTTTTTCTAAGGTGCCCCTCTCCTCCCTTATAAAAGCGCACCTCCTCCCTCTCTTCCTCACACCACTTTGAGCCTTCAAGCTCGGCCAACCCATAAACAATTATCTTCTCCAATTCCATAGAAACATCCCAGAGGTCCTGGTATTCTTCAAAGACCAATTTTAGTGCCCTAAGAGGAGGTCTCAAAGAGGCGCTTCAAAGTAGAGGTAATGTACGTTACCGATTCTTTCAACTTTATTTCTTCTTCCACTTCTTCTTCTTTAGTTGTTTCATTATGAAGTAATAACATCAGTATCACTCATATAATGGTATGTTATTATAAGTATTAAACAACCCTATTTCACCATCTATCCATCCTACGGAAAATGAAATCACCGCGCATGCATACGTACGGAATACCGTCTCCATGCCATGGTGTAATCTATTTTCCACCACCACCTTACTTGGATGGGTATAATGGTGTAAATAATAACTATATATGATTATTGTAAAGTTATATTGATTCTGAAATAGTATACATACACTCCAATACAATTCCATGATCATGGGAATGATATCATCGCTCATGCGTACGTACGGAATACCGTCTCCACGATGTGATGCGACTCGTTCTACATGATCTTCATTTCATAATGATTATATAAATGAATTGAATGAATGAATATGATATATATTACACTAATACCATTCTTTAAATGAGGTATCTATAACCTAAAGAGAATAATAATAATTTATTCGACAAAACACGCATAAGAACAAAAAGTAATAAACACTCGAATAACAAGTAGCAATGAAATATTACTAATAAGAAGCTAAGAATATAGCCATATATGATATCATAACAATGATTATGATTCTAGAATAAGTCAATGACATTATTTAAATCATTATACAGGAGGTTCGGACACTTGCGAAGAAAATCGGACCTAAGGTAAGGGAAAATCTCACAATCTCATTTTTATCCAAGATTGTTTATACTTTGGCATTTACTGGGGTGTGTTTTATCATCCACATCCATGTTTCCTCAATATGTAATATTATTTCCATCCACCTACAATTTTCTAAATCCAATTTTACCCTTCGGTGAGTTTTTAGTAAAAGATATGAAAGGACTCTTTTGTCGTTTTTCATACGAGGTACTTTTGAATTTTGCAGCCAAAGTACGGGAAGAATGTTTTTCTTAACTTATACGGCATGAATGGATTTTTAGAACATTATTTCCAGGAATATTCCTTTACATGTTTTCAAGTTTATTTTTAATCAACTTCTTTTAGTTTAAAATTGTATGAGATGTTAATAAAGGAAAAATGTTTTTGAAGTAGAAAGGATATTTTCCTCAAGAATGGAGTTCAAGTGTTTTATCAAAATTATTTTCCATCTAAGATAATATAGGGTTCTGTTTCTATCCCTATTATTACATTTCTTTGATTATGTTGTGATGGAATTATTTTTATGAATTCCTTTATCTTATATGAATTGTTTTATGATGTCACGATGTTTAAGAATCCCATTTTTATTACATGGGTTATGCAATGATGTATGATTTTTTTTTTGTGGCACACATAAGAATGGTATCATTATAAGATGGGTGGGAACTATATCTCCCTCCAATGCATTGGGTAAAGATTTATATCTCATGAGATAGACATGGCTGGAATGGCAGGTTAAACCGGTTCAGTGAAACCGGACTGAAACGAGGAGTGAACTTGGTTCAGAAATGGACTTTGTCTGCTAAGATAGTCTTGGAAATGAGTCTTGAATACTAAGAAATGATTCTATATGATTATGTATGTATGACACAAAGTTTCATGTTTTAAGTTATGATTATTGGGATTACATTTCTCTACTATGATTTATCCCTTGTTATGAAATTATGATCTATTTTGAAGGTTAAGATTTCCAAAATGTTATGTTCTTATGAATATGATGTGATTAATATTTCATTTGTTTACCCTTACTGAGCATTTGAGCTCACCCTTTTGTATGTTTTATTTCCCCAGGTCAGGAAGAAGGTTATTAAGTAGGATATTCCAAAAATGGACTCTAGATATGATGAAATAAATGGGAGACAACGTAGATGATTTATGAACTAGTTGTTTATGTTTCCCAGTTTCTAAAGACACTATACCTATACTGTCCTTTCATGGTTTTGTTATATTTTGTAATAAGTGTACTTCAATTTTGAATTATTAGCAATGTTTGTAAAGTTTGGGTCGTTATTGTTGGTACCAGAGGAAAGGTATAGTCAACCTTTGGAAACTAGGAAGTGAAAACCTTAGTAAGAACCCTAAGGATAAGTCTAAGCATAGAACACAATCTTAGTGTTTTAGAAATGGCCATGAAAAACCTATGATAAGACCTTAAGTGTGAAATTTTATTCTTGATTATGTGTTTTTCCTATTATAATTAGTGTTACTCACACTATTCTTCTTGGTTTTAGTCAATGTATGGAACCCAAAGGAATCGTGTTAATGCGGAATGCGACGGGAAATGAAATGATTGTCCCCCTGAGAAACCGAACATTATGGGAGCTGGAATGAAAAATCTTGTAGCCTTTCTCACAAAACTTTTTCAAGCTATGAATCATGCAGGACTTCCAAATGACCAAAGGAAGGAGCAACATTCTGTTGAATCCTTCATGAGGCAACGTCCACCCTCATTCAGCGGGTCTACTGATCCATTAGTGGCTGAACAATGGATCAGTACCACTAAAAAGATATTTTCAGTTCTTCAATGTTCTAAACATGATAAAGTCATCTTATCAGTGTATCGTTTAGAAGGAGATGATGACCAATGGTGGAATCTTATCAAAAATATGAGGAAAAGGGATGAAATTGAGTCCATGGAATGGGACGAGTTCAAGAACTTATTTTTCAATAATTACTTTCCTCGTATTCTCAGAACAAAGATGGAGAAGGAATTTCTTGAACTAAAGCAAAAGGATAATGAATTTGTTGGTACCTACGAAGCAAATTTTACAAGAATTTCAAGGTACACTTCTGGTATTATTATTCAACCTGAGAGTAAGATCGATCTATTCTTTAGTGGCTTAAAATCAAGTCTTCGAAGGGCGTTATCCATAAGGGACTTCAATAGATACGAGGAAATCGTTTGATGTGCTCTCAAAGTTGAGATGGAGATTGGAGTAACCCATCAGTCATATGGGTTTGATAAGAAGAGGAAAATGGAATTCAAAGGAAAATATAAAGAGCACACTGAAAAGAAGATGAGTTTTCCCTTATGCTCAAAGTGTGGAAAGAAACATGGAGTAAATTATCTTAAGGGGACAAGAAAATGTTATAAGTGTGTAAAAGAAGGTCATTGGGCAATTTAATGTCGAAATAATGGGAAGAAGATGTCTAATGATGAAAACAAAGGAAGGGATACACAGAATGAACCTACTACACTTCAATGTTTCAAGTGTAAGGAGATGGGGAATTATGCCAATCAATGTCCAAATCCAAGGGTTGATGATGATGATCGACGTCAACAAACTCTTAAGTCCAAAGACAATGTAATGTCACATGCAATTACTATCGGTGATGTAGAGTACGACAACGAAGTGGTGAAAGGTACACTTACCATCCACTCTAAAGTAGCAAATGTTTTATTTGATTCTGGATCCCCCCACTCTTTTATTTTTGAAGAATTTTATAAGGGTATCACCATATTACCTCAACAATTAGATGTTGAGTTAGCTGTGACAACCCCTAATGGCACAACAGTCGCATCAAAAGTTTATAATTCTTCTCCGATTGAAGTTTGTGGGAAAGTGATTCCTACAAATCTTGTGATCCTTCTTATAGTGGAATTTGATGTGATTCTTGGCATGGATTGGTTTTCTATATATGGATCTCATTTCAATTTCCAAAGAAGAGAAGTCACATTTCATATTCCATATCAATCTATGATCGTCTATCGATGCAAGGATGAACATAACCTTCTAGTGGGAATTTCTTCCATCTTATGGGTCTTGATTCCACTAAATGAAGTTTATTTATCTCAAATGGTTGGTGAGAAACTAACGATTAAGAATATGCCCATTGTACGGGAGTTTGATGATGTCTTTCCGGAGGAATTTACGTGTCTTCCACCAAATCGTGAAGTCGATTTTTCAATAGAACTTGTACCAGGTGCTTTTCCTATTTCAAGTACACCTTATAGAATGGCCCCAATAGAGTTGCAGGAATTGAAGAAGAAACTCCAGGAGAATCTTGATAAGGGATTCATACGCCCTAGTGTGTCACCTTGGGGAGCACCTGTTCTGTTTGTTAAGAAAAAAGATAGATCAATGAGACTCTGCATTGATTATCGAGAACTTAACAATATCACTATCAAGAAAAAATATCCTCTCCCACGCATTGATGACTTATTTGACCAACTACGCGGAGCTCAATAATTTTCCAAGATTGATCTTATTTCAGGGTATCATCAATTAAGGGTAAAAAGGGAGGATATACCAATGACGGCTTTCTGTACAAGGTATGGACACTATGAATTTATAGTGATGCCATTTGGTCTTACTAATGCCCCTGATATCTTCATGGATCTGATGAATAGAGTCTTTAGAGACTATCTTGATCAGTTTGTGGTAGTCTTTATAGATGATTTTCTAGTCTATTCAAAGAGAAAGGAAGAACATTAAGATCACTTGAGAATTGTATTGAACACCCTAAGAGAGGAGAAGCATTATGCCAAATTTACCAAGTGTGAATTTTGGCTTCAAAAAGTGGCATTTTTGGGTCACATAATCTCAAAAGAGGGGATATCTGTGGATCTAGAAAAAATAGAGGTTATCGAAAGATGGTCGAGACCAACAATAGTAACCAAGATCCGAAGTTTTCTTGGTTTGGCTAGATATTATCGACGTTTTGTGAAAGATTTTCATGATTATCTAATCCACTCACCAAGTTGACTCGAAAAGGAGTTATGTTCGTGTGGACGGAGGAATGTGAAGAGAATTTCAAGGAGTTGAAAAGAAGGTTATCCAGTGCACCTGTACTCACACTTCCTTGTAGTGGAGAAAGGTTTGTGATCTACAGTGATACATCTAAGAAGGGGATGGGGTGTGTTCTTATGCAAAATGATATGGTGATAGCTAATGCCTCATGACAGTTGAAAATCCATGAGCCAAATTACCCAACTCATGATTTGGAGTTAGCTGCGGTAATCTTTGAATTAAATATTTGGAGGCATTATCTTTATGGAGAAGGGTGTGATATTTATACTGATCATAAAAGTTTAAAGTATATTTTCACACAAAAGGAGATGAATATGCGCCAAAGAAGATGGTTGGAGCTGATTAAGGATTACGACTGCTCAATTCATTACCACCCTGGGAAAGCAAACAAGGTGGAAGATGCATTAAGTCAACAAGACCATGCTAGCATATCCATAATGAGGATCACAAAAGATCCAATATTTATGGATTTACAAAGGATGGATCTTGGAATTATAATGAAAGGGGAAAATCGTTTCTTTCTCAATTTAATGTTCAAACATCTATACATGTGAAGATTAAAGAGGCGCAGAAAGAATATGTAGAGTTACAAAAGAAGGAGAGAAATATTCCTAAATTCAACCTTGATTGTGATGGGATAATAAAGTTCAGGAATCGGGTTTGTGTTCCTCCCATCCCAGAATTAAAGAAGGAGCTGTTGGATGAGGCTCATAGTTCTTCATTCTCTATTCATCCGGGAAGCACGAAGATGTATAGGGACCTGAAAGAGTACTTCTGGTGGGATGGCATGAAAAGAGATGTTGTTTAATATGTCTCTCGATGCTTGGTTTGTCATCAAGTTAAAGCTGAGAGACAGAAGTCTAATGGGATGTTACAACCATTACCCATACCCGAATGGAAATGGGAAAACATCACTATGGACTTTGTCACTGGACTTCCTAAAACATCCAAAGGAAATAATGATATCTGGGTCATAGTTGATCGTCTTACAAAGTCTGCACACTTCATTTCTATTAGAGAGGATTTCTCTCTAGATCAGCTTGCCAGGATATTTGTAAAGGAAGTGGTAAGATTGCATGGAGTGCTACTTTCTATTATATCTGATCGGGATCCGAGATTTACCTCGACGTTCTGGCGAAGTCTTCAGCATACACTGGATACAGAGTTGAGTTTCAGCACTACTTATCATCCTCAGACAGACGGTTAGTCTGAGAGAACAATTCAAAGTCTATAAGATATGTTGAGAGCTTGCTCTATGGATTTCAAAGGTGGTTGGGATCAACACCTACCTTTGGTGGAATTTTCTTATAATAATAGCTTTCACTCCAGTATTCAGATGGCTCCTTATGAAGCACTCTATGGAAAGAAATGCAGGACTCCAACTTGCTGGGATGAAGTTGGGGAAAGAAAACTATTAGGACCTGATCTTGTTGATGAGAAGGCAGAAAAGGTCATATCTATTCAACAACACATAAGAGAAGCTAAGAGTCGACAAAAAAGTTTTGCTGATAACCGAAGAAAATACCTAGAGTTTGAAGTGGGTGATAAAGTGTTCTTACGAATATCTCCTTAGAAGAGAGTAATGAGATTTGAAAAGAAGGGAAAGTTGTGCCCTAGATATATCGGTCCTTTCGAAATACTGGATCGTGTTGGGAATGTAGCTTACCGATTGGCGCTTCCACCAAATCTCTCCCAAGTTCATGATGTGTTCCGTGTATCTCTCCTTAGAAAGTACATACCTGATCCTTCACATGTACTCAGCTCAGAAGCTGTACCGCTGGAGCAAGATCTTTCTTATGAAGAACAGCTGATAGAGATTCTGGATCGTAGCGAAAAAGTTCTACGGAACAAGACCACTCGCTTGGTGAAAGTTTTATGGGGGAACCACCAATTTGAAGAAGATACAAGGGATCTTGAGGATATGATGAGGGAGAGGTATCCTCATCTGTTTGTTACAAAGTGATGAATTTCGAGGGTGAAATTCATTTTTAAGGGGGTAGAATGTAACACCCGAGACTTTTATGAGAAATATTTTGTTTTGATGTTATATAAATCATCAAAGGAATCTTTCACTACACACAACACTATCTTGTCTTTCTTTACATGAAATCGCGACCTCCCTCGATAGCTTGCGTCGTACGCAATACCGAGTTTCACTAAACAACGATATGCTATTAAAATATTACTAAAACTAGCCGTTATGAATAGTAATACCCACTTTTTGAAATTTTGTAAATTTTATTTTTCAAAATGGACTTCATTTTTGGATTTGGAATATCGAATTTATCCTAGGGGAAAATTTTGGTATTTTTCTGAAAACTTTCAATTTTTGATGAATAGTGAAAACACTGTGTTACTATTTAAAAACCGACTTTTTATTTAAATAATTATTTATTTTATTTAAATTTATTTTAGGTCAAAATTGATACATAATACCTATATAAGTTCAATGAAATTCATTGGATTCATTTTATAATAATTTTAGATATATAAAAATTTTATTGAACTTTTCACAGTCTTTTACCCACCTCCTAGGAGAATTTCCAAATTCACATAAAACTTAATTTTACCGCTTCTGTGAGTGGAATTTCGAAAATCCGAGAGACACGGTTAATATCAAGGACTAAAATTTTCTTCAATGAGATGAAAATAATTTTTGGTGAATAGTAACTTTTTACTTTTTTTTACCACGGTTAAAAGTAAATAGGGTAATTAAGGGTAAAATGATATTATTATTACCCTAACACATGTCCTAATTCTATTGGATAAGTGTAATTCGACCCAAAACAACCTTAGGAATAAAATATGACCATTTAGGCCCACTTGTATTAGATTAGGACATTTATTATTAATTTATTTAAAGAAGGGTTAAAATAGTTAAAATCAAAGTTTAATAACTAAATAATTTTTAATATAGGGTTATACATAAGATAAATTCGACTATAAATATTCATTAGAAAGATAAAACGATTTCCTACATACTGGTAGTTTATTTGTAATTTTTAGACTTAAAATAATTTAATTTATATATGACACAATGATGATGCAATAATTATCTTATTAATGAAATATTGACATAATTGATGTTATGAATACCCAAATAAATGTAATTTGAGACTTTTTATGAATTCCAATAATTTTATATGTTAATATGACATGTTAGTGTTGATTTAATTAACTTTTTTAGAACTAATCATTCTGTTATGATTTTCAAAAAAATCAATTACCAAATAGTGTCAAAATTGACATAAAATAGTTTTTTAAAAAAATATTATATTATTAATTGTTATTATATTCCTAAAAATCTAATGTTTGATCACCATACTTATATCATGATAGGGTATCATTAATGGACCACTTGGGGGTCTCTTGGATGTATATGGTATGTTTATTAACTATATAATATAAAAATACAAAGTGACATGGTAAATGTCAATCTAATTAACTAAGAGTTAAAACTAAACGATAAGGTTAATATAATGACCTAAACTTGTCTAAATTATATAGGATTAGAGGATTTCGACCCATCCCCACCTTAGATTCAAAATAAATCAATTTTGAGCTATTAAAAACCGAATATGACTTTATAATAAAATAATATTTTTAGTTTTTTCTAAGGTGCCCATCTCCCCGCTTATAAAAGGGCACCTCCTCCCTCTCTTCCTCACACCACATTGAGCCTTCAAGCTCAGACAAACCCTGACAAATTCTCTTCTCCACTTCCCTAGAAACATACTAGAGGTCCTGGTCTTCTTCAAAGACCAATTTTAGTTCCCTAAGAGGAGGTCTCAAAGAGGCGTTTCAAAGAAGAGGTAATGTCTGTTACTGATTCTTTCAACTTGATTTCTTCTTCCACTTCTTCTTATTTAGTTGTTTCATTATTAAGTAATAACATAAATATCACTCATATTATGGTATGTTATTATAAGTATGAAACAACCCTATTTCACCATCTATCCATCCTACGGAAAACGAAATCATCACGCGTGCGTACGTAAGGAATACCGTCTCCACGCCGTGGTGTAATCTATTTTCCACCACCACCTTACTTGGATGGGTATAATGGTGTAAATCATAACTATATATGATTATTGTAAATTGATATGGATTATGAAATAGTATACATACACTCCAATACAATTCCATGATCATGGGAAAGATATCATCGCTCGTGCATACGTACGGAATATCATCTCCACGATGTGATGCGACTTGTTCTACATGATCTTCAATGCATAATGATTATATAAATGAATTGAATGAATGAATATGATATATATTACACTAATACCATTCTGGAAATGGGGTATCTATAACCTAAAGAGAATAATAAGAATTTATTCGACAAAACACGCATAAGAACAAAAAGTGATAAACACCCGAATAACAAGTAGCAATGAAATATTACTAATAAGAAGCTAAGAATATGGCCATATATGATATCCTAACAATGAGTATGATTCTGGAATAAGTCAATGACATTATTTAAATCATTATACAGTAGGTTCGGACACTTGTGAAGAAAATCGGACCTAAGGTAAGGGAAAATATCACAATCTCATTTTTATCTGAGATTGTTTATACTTTGGTATTTACCGGGGTGTGTTTTATCATCCACATCCATGTTTCCTCAATATGTAATATTATTTCCATCCACCTACAATTGTTTAAATCCAATTTTACCCTTCGGTGAGTTTTTAGTAAAACATATGAAAGCAATCTTTTGTCGTTTTTCGTACGAGGAACTTTTGATTTTTCCGGCCAAAGTACGGGAAGAATGTTTTTTTAACTTATATGGAATGAATGGATTTTTAGAACATTATTTCCATGAAGCTTAATTTACAAGTTTTCAAGTTTATTTTTAATCAACTTCTTTTAGTTTAAAATTGTATGAGATGTTAAGAAAGGAAAAATGTTTTTGAAGTAGAAAGGATATTTTCCTCAAGAATGGAGTTCAAATGTTTTATCAAAATTATTTTCCATCTAAGATAATATAGGGTTCTGTTTCTATCCCTATTATTACATTGATTTGATTATGTTGTGATGGAATTATTTTTATGAATTCCTTTATCATATATGAATTGTTTTATGATGTCACGATGTTTAAGAATCCCATTTTTATTACATGGGTTATGCAATGATGTATGATTTTTTTTGTGGAACACATAAGAATGGTATCATTATGAGATGGTTGAGACATATATCTCCCTCCAATGCATTGGGTAAAGATTTATATCTCATGAGATAGACATGGCTAGAACGGCAGGTTAAACCGGTTCAGTGAAACATGACTGAAATGATGAGTGAACTCGGTTCAGAAATGGACTTTGTGCGCTAAGATAGTCTTGGGAATGAGTCTTGACTACTAAGAAATGATTCTATATGATTATGTGTGTATGCCACAAAGTTTCAGGTTTTAAGTTATGATTATTGGGATTATATTTCACTACTATGATTTATCCCATGTTATGAAATTATGATCTCTTTTGCAGGTAAAGATTTCCAAAATGTTATGTTATTATGAATATGATGTGATTAATATTTCTTTTGTTTACCCTTACTGAGAATTTGAGCTCACCATTTTGTATGTTTTCTTTCCCCAGGTCAGGAATAAGGTTATTAAGTAGGATATTCCAAAAAGGGACTCTAGATATGATGAAATAAATGGGAGACAACGTAGATGATTTATGAACCAGTTGTTTATGTTTCCCAGTTTCTAAAGACACTATACCTATATGGTCCTTTCATGGTTTTGTTATATGTTGTAATAAGTGTACTTCAATTTTGAAGTATTAGCAATGTATGTAAAGTATGGGTCATTATAAATATGGTTAACATTTCAATCTAGGGGTAATCTGCGGACACATTCTTGGGAAAGAACCAAGGATTTACAAACATATAAACATTTCTTAAATCTATAAGAGTGTCCTATAGTAGGAAAAAATTCCCAACAAATTTTTATGATGAGTTCAACCTCCCATCCTCTTGACCAATAGAGTCATTAAGTGTCATTGTCCATATCATCATCCAATCAGCACCTTCCTTTGGAAAGAAGGTTTATTAATCATGAATACAAGGGTCATTGGGTGTTTTTGGATCCAAGAATAAACTCGTTGGATGTCAGGGAGTCTTCCTACATACCCAAGGTGCATGTTTTACACCAATGATAAAAAATAAGAAGTTATCTCACATCAGACTATTTTGTTTTCCCCTATGCGCTATGACGTGAATTGGGTTGAAACAAATTTGGTGAACCCGACATGAATCCTTATCCAAGGTGGTAGTTTTACCCCAATGATAACAGACAAACAAATATGGAACGTTGGACCATTTTTTCCCCTAATTCGCTACGATGTGAATCAAGTCAAAAAAATATGTTAAACCCGATGTGAATCCTTAACCAAGGTGGCAGATCACCCCACCCTAAACCCCTTTCTCATTCAAAAGGAAGAGGGCCTAGAAATATTACCAATCATGTCGGTGATCATGATATGCTACCTTGATGAGGTTTCTTTTTATCTTCTTGTTACATGTATTGCAGGTTTCACAGAGCTCTCTTTTATCCATATGGCATCTCAGAAAATTGCTCAGACACGCACGTCAGTATCCGCACAGGTGACTGGATCCCTAATGAATAATACTTCTTCACCTACCCAGCATCTTAAAAGCTGGGTTTCAAACATGTTGATCAAATAGTACCACCAAAATGGTACTCTTCCTACAGTGGAGGCTACAAGTCAGACCCTCCAATCGGTGAAATATCTCCAACCACCCATTTAATCACGGTCCACAATACAGTATAGAATGGCTCCACTATCCATCTCAAATCATTTTGGGAGTCTATCCCTAGAACACGACAAAAAATACATCCCTTATCTTAGGTAGGTAGATGAGGTCGATGCCAATGACTTTATCCCAGCTGCAAAAGAAACCCACTCAAGGGATCCTATCGGAGGACATCTCCACTAGTGACATACGACTCAATATCCTTTCTATGAAGATGATCCCATGCTGAGGGCGCCTGATGAAGTCCAATGGATAGTAGCCCCTTAGGCTACCCACCGAGGGTGGAAAATGTATAATCAGGAGTAGGTTATCACCCTAGTTCCTAAGGAGGAGGTCTACCATATAAACACAGTAGCATATAATGGGTAGACATACAATTCTTCCCCTCCTAGTAAAGTCTTCCATGGAAATGCAACGGCAATCTACGGGTAGATGCATATATCCACTCACTCCAATGAATCCCACCACATAAATAGTGTGGTACAATATGAGAAAATACATATTTCTTTTAGTGTTCTTTGGTCCCTCCACATAGATAGAGTGACCAAAAATAGGCAGATGAAAATCTCAGATGATGCGCAAGAAGCTCGTCATCCAAATAGGATAGCAACCTACTATAAGCCGGAGGAAATTTTTGTTGACGCATAGCAAGACCACTATCTAAATAGGGAGGTAAATTATGGGAAATCATACAACACTGCCAGTGCATGTGAAGCCCACCAACCAAATATGGTGGAAAGAAAATATGAGTAGAGTCAAATGTATGCTGATAAAAATCAAGCCTATGTGATTAATACAGCAAGAAATGAATAGACAAAAATTCGTGCTTACAAATAAAAATCACACCAGCCAAATATGGTTGCAATCGGAGAAATAAGATGGTAGTAGACTTGTTCCTCTACCCTAACATAGGATAACCTCCAGTACACACTGGAAACTCGTGGAGGACTAGAGAAGGCACACACACCTTCTCTGACATCAGAATGGGAATTCATACCCATTCCATCCAAAGACATATCACAACACATCCTGGTTATTATTGGGGATCAAACATTGATTCATTACCATATCCTCTAGAACTTTTAATACATCATTGCATCGGTGAAAAAAGCGAGGAGTCTATCCCACGACCTAACATCCCCGGGAGGGGTGATTCATCCCCCAAATCGGATAATCACTCCAGAGAAGACCTGCATCCCTGCTCCAGTCCAGGTGGGTTGACGACCATATTCCACGATACAAGGACAACCGTATCAGGAACAAATACCCATTCTAAATGGGGGACATTGTTCCAACATGGTGGATGCTCTAGGGCAGGCATATATTCCTTCTGGAACTCAATATGTTCATCGGTGTATCCTATAGACATCATCGGAACCAATTTTACAAGGACTTGTATATGAAGGATGTTACCAATAGTATTATTCCCTAGCTGTTCCCAAGAGAGCGCACAAAAATGAAAGGTACTAAAGGCAATAGGAAAATGAAGATCACATTCATGATTCTGCCTTGCTAGAAGCTAGAGTACTTGATTCCATCAAACATCTATCAAGAGAGGCTCAATATCCGGTAAATCCATTACCAAATTATGTAAATGATAGTAGAAGTTGCAAAGGGCCTCCCCACAATGTTGTTACCAGTATCTTTGAAGGTCCTCCTCAGAGCACCCATGGGGTCGTACTCCATGGTCCAAAAATGATCGATCATGAGAGCCTATCTCCTAATGCATGTTGGGTTATCCCTCCCTATGACCAGAATATCATATAGAAATAAGGACCTCCCCTTGTTATAGTCCGCCCTGATGGACCTCCCCAGGGTTTACACTATAAATATTTATCTCCCTGTAGTTGGATGTTAAGATGTGATGGAAGTCCTCGCCTTGATGGTAGTCGCTACGAAGGCCCTCCCCGTAGTGACATTAAGCAATGAGAAGGTCCTCCCCTCATTTTAGTACATCTTGAAGGACATCCCAATAATATACACTACATATAATCTCCCTATAGCCAGATCTATGAGGGTATTTCTCACCATAATAGTAGTCATTGTGAAGTCCCTCCCCTCAATGACGCCAAGCAGATAGAAGGTCCTCCCCTTGATACGGTCTGCCTTGAAGGCCCTCCCCAAGGCATACACTATATAATTCCTCTCTATGGTCATACACTAAGCTGTGATGGTATTCCTCCCCATCATGGAACCAACTATAGAGGTCCTCCCTGTAGTTAAAATTTACACCGATGAGAAGATCCTCCCCTTGTTGGGTAAAATGAAAGAAAGACCTCGTATGCTGAGGCACTTAGAAAAATGGAGTATGAGGAGTGGGATACTCTCTCCATGAAAATAAATATCCTTTATCAAATAGAGGATTCCCTAGGTCCATGCTTTTCTTCTGAGCTACCCTCATATAGTTCACATGTCAATGAGACTCCCACTAAACCTGCTTCTCAGAAAGAAATTATTAAGAAGTCAAACCAGGCAGATCAAGGAGAAGAGTACCTAGTAGAACAACAAGATATTTTTCTTGTGAGAATAAAACTAGCTAGTGATTACATAATAGTTATGTATTGACCTATATACACTTCTCAATACAACATACCAAGATATTTGTAAAAATAATTTATACATAATGTTTGCCTCGATATCTAGATAACTCTCTTCCAGCTAAAAGAAAAATTTCTGCCCTATGAAGGGTACGTAGACTATGTTAATATCCTAGGAGAGCATTGATGTTAGGTCAAACTAGAATACCTTCCTTCTATTCGGTGGTCAAAATCAGAAATGTGAAATAAATACCTTGGTCTAGCCTACCTCCATGCACTGCACAAGTTGAATTGCCTTACTAATGATGCCCCTTCTAGTGTTCATATTTGGGGATGGGGAGAACATTGAGCTCCACACTTCACCCCACTTACCATCCGGCAGAACACACTTGAAATTACATCTTGTAATGTTGTAATCCCCTGATGTAAATTAAATGAAACCCTATCTTAGGAAAGGTAGAACGCTCGACAAGAACTGTCCTTGAATAAGTCTCAAAAGCATCGGGACTAACAAAGAAATACATTTAGAAAATACTAAATTGTGCCCCCAAGAACATCTATAAGGCTTCCTATCTTAGGGGATCCAATTAGAAATCACTAATAATATCCTAGGATGAAATCAATACACAGGCAGAATCGAGACCATATCTGGCTCAAGTCACTAGGAATGTATGAGATCAAGAAAGTGTCGTTAGCAGCAGCGGTGATGCGGGGCTAGCCCCATCATGCAGGGTTGGGGGCATTTTTAACACAAAATTTCCCTATAAGACCAGCAAATCTGGTCCAAGGCATGATAACTGGGGAATGGGAGAAACCCTAACCTGTAGGGCTAGGGGAATTTTTACCTCAAATTCTTGCTCAACGGACGTCTGTCGTCTCCTGTATGGGGAGAAAAATGGAGATAGGGGTCAATCATTCCATCTTGTCCCATGAATCATGTCCCCTGTGAAGAAGGGGTGATGAAAAGTCATATCTAGACTCCCTTCATGTCACTCTTTGCCAAGAAACCCGAAGAGTATTGCAGAATGGCCAGAGAAGATCCAACTAAGAATGTAAGATGTTCTCTTACCATTAAGCACCTTGTACACCACCCCCAATGTGGAATGCATCAGTGAAGGTCATGGACATCATCCCCACATACCTCACTAAAAATAATACAAATAGTGAGGAAACTAGGGAAGGTGGTTCCCTCCTAGAGAGGGTTCACACCAATCCTAGAGTGGTGCACACTAGAAACCAAAGATTGTCCATAAATCTAGGAACTCATTTAGTCAATCTTCCACCGCGTCCCGCACAAATCCCCAACAAGGATTGGAATAAGAACAAGTTCTATGACCCACCTCCTCCTCAGGAAAATGATTCTCCCACACTTGAGGAGAGATTCACTGGATAGTAGGAATAAATGAAAGAGTTAAGGCGAATCAACATTGTTCTTATAAGACCAAGAAGTCCTATCGGGTATATTCCTGAGGTAGAGAATCAACACACACTCCCTTCATATGTACCTCTTCCTCATGGGATCATCCCAATAAATGAAGCAAGGATGGAAATCTCATTTAAGGCAGCACTTGGACCATTAGTCTACCTGAACCCAACCCTATAGGGATATCAATATTTCCCTCCATTGGGAAAGTAATCAGAACAGATTCAGTCAAATCCCCAAAAAATGCCTCCAGCTGTTATCCGCCTCACGTTCCAGTAGCATTGTCACATACAATATTTCCCCCTACTGCGCTCGCTTATGACAAGGTCCAACAAGAAATGCATCAAAGGATCTTGAATACCATCGAGCTATTAACAACCTGAATTGATGAAATAGAGGGATGACATGCTCCAATACAACCAAAACAGAAACTTTACCTTGAATTGGTGAGAAACGTCCTGCCTCCATCCAATTTAGGGAATCTTGTATTTCTAGTGTTCAATGGATCAGAGGACCCAGAGCATCATCTAATGAACTACTCTTTTTACTGTGATCCCGTGACGGGAACCCTGGAGAAATAAGAAGTTGTGAAGATCAGATGCTTTGTACGAACCCTGAAAGGTTCATCCTTTATGTGGTACACTTGTTTTCAAGCTAAATCAATAACCTGATGGGAGGATCTCTGGCACCAGTTCCTATACCAGTTCATATTGACATTACCCAAAACAATAGTTAGTGATTTCATGAACTGAAAATGGTGATATAATAAGAGAGTATCAATGTTCATTTCAAGATGGAAAGGTCTGACTTACTCCTTGAACTGGACACTCCCCCAAGATGAGATTTTGGCCATGTGCATCGACAACCTCCATGATGAACTGCGAACACCAATTATTTTTGTGAAATACACAATTGGGTTCCAAGACTTCTTCAAAATCGCTAAAAGGTTATAATATTACTTGTAGTGGACTAATCTCAAGTCCCAAGAAACCCTAGAAACCCTAGTAAAAAATAGTTAGGAGAGATGAAGCATATTCTATCATATTTAATCCACCCCTACACCAACTCCAGCTCTAAGGCCCCAACCAAATTGTTCAGGTCCCCTGGATGTTAGCAGCCACCCCCGCCTCGACAAGACGAGTTCCAAGGAGCCAAGAGGAATCAGTTTGAGTAATGGAGAAATAATGTGTACTCATTTTAATATTATCAAGTCTGTGGCTACTTCATAACCACCATGAATTGCAAATTTCTTCAGCTAACAGAGCCAAAGAGGGATGATGAAGTAGGTCTCAATGACCGACTAGATTACTGTACCTTCTATTAGATATTGGGAAATGCCATCCAAGACTATTTTTTCTTCAAGGACCACCTACAATGAATGATAGATTCCAGATAGGACAAGCTGAGACCACCACCAATTCAAGTGGAATATGTTTCCACCACTAACCTGGATGAAGAAAGAGAGTGAAAAAAAGTTATTAACAAAAGGGATCAGAATTTTGATAGTTGTTTGAATCAAAAAACAATAAATTGAGTTCATGGAATCTTCCAAGAATAGTTGAAGTACCCAACTATGCCTCCAACAGCTCTTGATAAAACACAACCATCATCCTAAGCCTCAAAATCCTCCAAGGGAAACTGCCTTAAAAGTAGTCCAATCAAAAGGGCGGAAAGAAGGTGCAAAGAGATGAACCTGAACCAAATCTAAAGTTTTCTTTGAAACTCTCAAATTTTGTGCCATAAAATATGAAGATATAGGCACCTCACCAAAAAATGGTATAATGTGAACCACCCCACAAAATGGTACCACCGAAGGCAGATGATATGACAAATTCATCATCAGAAGATGAGCTGATTTTTGGCTCCATCAATGTCATCCACTTGACGGATCTCATCTCAGATGATGAATATTGTTATTAACCAAAATTCCCTGCACCCAATTGGGGGTTGAAGGAAGAAATTGTAGAAGCCATATATATCAAGGGAGACACAACCATGGTAGAAATAAAGATAATGGTCTCACCCCCAATCAAACCATTAGTGTTGCAGAAACTCATGGAAGCACCCTCCATTGGTTTCAATAGGGAGAGGAAAATTTTACTGCTCCCATGGAAGTCATCCCGGTCCAATCCTTCTGAAATATCCATAATATGAAGAATAGATGACTAATTTCCTTTAGTGGGTGAGAAAAACTTCCCAACCTAATCCAAAAAGGATGGAAGGCCCTCTGGCTCCAAACCCAAGGGATGAACCATCTCCATCAAATGCTCAAACCCCTAACGTTCCTATGAAAGAGAATCCCCAAGCTGGGAAGTGTCGGTCTTTAAACCATAGGTATGAAATTATGAAGTAATTAGCCTCATTGATATCTAAGATATCAATCATGAATGCACTGAATATATCAGTAGATATTAGGGAATCACTCATCGAAGATTTGTTGAGTCCCCAAGAGTTTGAAGCTGAAGTAGCTTCCACTGAAGTCTAACAAATAGAGTCCAATACTTTAGAATTCCATGAAGTTATCTCCTTCCATGATAAAGATGAAGATTCCACCATGCAAGGACACATCATACCCTTATATGTTTATGTCACCATTAATGGTTCCGATATATGAAAAGTCTTTTTCGAAAATGGCTCTAGGGTTAATCTCTTCCCACTGTAGACACTCTATTGGTTGGGCTGCAATGAGGGTAGCCTGACACCCTGTACCACAATTCTGTTGGGATATGAAAAAAGTGAGTAGAATCTATTGGGCCAAATCAATCTCGAACCCTCGTTCAGTGACCTCGTAGCTCAACAAGAATTTATGGTGGTCCGAAATAATATGGACTTCAATGCCCTACTAAGAAGGCCCTAGATACATCAACACACAGTAATCCCCTCCTCATACCATCTGTTCCTGAAATATATCATTAATGGAAAGATTGGGACACTACATAATGATAAGGCTCCATTTCACTTTTGTGAGTCACACAATATTGATGCGGGGTTCTACGAACCAAAGGGGAAACAAACCTCAGTTGACATAATTGATTGGGTTGAAACCCCAAATGGTTTGGAAATGGTTCCCACCGATCCCCTCAAGCATCTCGGGGAGGAATATGTACTGTCCATCAATTATATTGGGGGAACAAGTCCAAATTCATATTATTATTCAGAATTCCCCATGATTTTAGTTACGGATATCGAGCTTTATAATGTCAAAAGTCCCATTAACTCCCAAAATATTAGGGTATGTTCGGAAAAAAATTCCCCTAAACTATCATCAAAACTCCGAGAAATCCCTTCCTCACCCAATGAGTCAGGAAGAACTATCTTGTCAGTCAAAGAATATTAGTAAAATATTTTACCCCTCACTGTATCTTCCATAAATAAACCTCCATATATGGCCAAGACATAATAGGAAGCTTCTCCTCTCAGATACCAAAAGTATGACTCTTATTTAAACTATAGAACAATCATCTCAAGAATTGTTTCCCTGTAAGAATGAAAAGAGGAAATGACGAGGATGTTGAGGAGGAAGAAGAAGAAGACCTGAGGGATGCCACTCAAGAATTTGAGAAAGGTATCTCTACCACTGTTGATGAACTCAAGGAAATAAACTTGGGTACAAAAGAGGACCCATGACCCACTCTGTTTAGTGTGACTATGCCTTCCAAAGAGCAAGAGTTATATGCCTCTTTCTGGAAGAAGAATCAAGATTTTTTTTCCTGGAACTATATTGAAATGATAGACCTCAATCTTGAGGTGTCCACTCACCACCTAGTCCTGCTATAAGAGCATCGTGGCTATGTGAAAGCTTCCATAAGGACACATATTACCAGTACTTCCAAAATAGAGGTTGAAGTCAACAAGCTCATTAGAGATAAATTCATTCTAGAGGTCCAATATCCTATCTGGATAGAAAAAATCATCCCCATAAAAAATAATGGGAAGATTATGGTCTGCATTGATTTCAAGGACGTTAACAAGAACTTCCCAAAAGATTATTTCTTAGTCCCGATCATAGAATTATTAATTGATGCAACTGCCTCATATGAGGATATCTCATTCATGGATGGTTATTTAGGATATAACCAGATCTAAATGTCCTAAGAAGGTGAATAATCCACCACATTCAGGACTCCCTATGGAGTGTTTTTCTATATGGTGATGCCTTTCAGTTTGAAAATTTTTGGTTCTACATATCAGCACGCTATGCACCACATTCGCAAACCCTTCCTAGGAAAGTTCTTAAAATTCTATGTTGATGATATGGGGGCTGAATCATGATAATGCTTAGACCATCAGGTAGATCTTGAAACCATCTTAAATAAACTATAACATTATATTCTGAAAATGAACCCCCTGAAATGTGTTTTTGGTGTTACCTTAGGGAAATTCCTCAGCTTCATCGTATACCACCATGGCATCGATGTTGACCCCAAGAAGAAAAAACCCATCCTTGTCATTTCACCACCTCACAAACTCACTGAGTTAAGAAGACTCCAAAGACAGATGGATTACATTCAGTAGTTCTTTGTTTCCAACCTTACAGAAAAATGTTCATCCTTCACCGGGTTGATGAAGAAAGGAGTATAATATCAATAGACTGATAATTTTCAGGAATCATTTGAAAATATTAAGAAATATATCTTGGGTCCACTAGTGCTAATGCCACCTGTTGAAGGAATACCGCTCATTCTATATGTAATCACATAAGAGTAATCCCTAGGAACCTTCCTCACACAAAAGAATGATGTCGACAGCGATAACAGTCTCTATTATCTCAGCCAAACCATGATTGATGCTGAGACTCAGTATTCAAATATTCAGAAGAGTTTAATAGCCTAAATATTTTCAGTTCAGAAGTTGATACATTATCTGTAGTGCCATGAGGTCCACTTGGTCTCTCATAGCAACCTGCTCAAGTACATTCTCATCCATCTAATGTTGACTGGACAACTATCATGTTGTGCAATCATCATGCAGCAGTTCTATATACGGTTTATACCGCAAAAAACTATCAAAGGCCAAGCATTATTATATTTACTAGTAGAGAATCCCTCAATATAGTTGATCCCATTAGATATTGAGCTACCTAATGAGGAAGTCTTCTCTATTCAAGAGAAATACGAGATGTGGGAAATGCACATCGACGGTGCCTCCAGATGCCCAATGGGAAAAATAAGGACAACCCCAAACTCAACAAGGTGGGGCTGGGAGTCATACTTTTCTCCCCATAAAAGGTAGTATTGCCTTATTTCTTCCTACTATCAGAGGGATTCAAAAATAATTAAGCATAATACCAGTCCCTTATTTTAGGCCTAGAACTAGCACTCCATGTGAAGTTTGAACACTTATAGATAAAAGGAAATTTAGAACTTGTTGTCAAGAAAGTAAATGGTTACTATTCTACCAAGAAATAGTAATTGATCCCTTTGATGAACCATGTTTGAGAATTGATGGCATAATTCTAGTCAAATATGACATTCACTTATGTCCCCCGATTGGAAAATGTGCAAGTCGATGCATTGGAAAATGATGCCACAACTCTAGCTAACCAAGATCATAATGAAACTACAGTCAAAATTTCCCACCGCCGGATGGTTTTACCATATGTTTAGGCCAAGATGAAATAAATAAATTAGCTCAGTCCCATCTTTAAGCCACATGGTCATACCACTGGTTGGATGGCCCCCATTGCAGAATATCTTCAAAATAGAGAACTCTCACCAGATAGGGATAGAAGGGAGTAAATCTGAAGAAGAGTAGTCAGTTTCACATTGTAAGATGGAATAAATCATAAAAATGTCTTTTATAAATGTTGCCTTGATGGATTCCTTCTCAGGTTCATTGATGGAGAAGAAACTGTTGCCTTCATGAAATAGGTGCATGCTAAAACATGTGGGGCACACCAATTAGCATCCAAACTCTCTCATCAAATTCGAAGTCTTGGATACTATTAGCCCAACATGATGTAGGATTGTGCTGATTTTACCAAAAAATTCCATTCATGTCAAGTCTATACCAATTTCATCAATCAACCCCTAAAGATTCATTACACAACTAAGTACTCCTGGACATTCACCATATGGGGAATGGATGTCGTGGGACTATATCCTCCCACCACATCTAGACAATTAAAGTCTATTCTCACAGAAAGTGACTTATTTTTCAAATGGGAAAAAGTTGCACCCCTTAAAGAATTAAGGGAAAAGATCATTGTCATTTTTTGAAAGCCAATATCATCACCAGGTTTGGTGTCCCTCACACAATATTGAAAAACAAGGACACTAATTTTGGATCTGTTGAATTGGAAAAACTCAACGAAGAGTATGGTATCAAATCCAACCATTCATCATGATACCATGTTGTGGATAATGGATAGATAGAGTCTTTCAATAAGACCATTTCCAATATACTCCAAAAGATGGATAACAAGGATAATAAATTGTGGCTGGAAAAGATCCTCCATAATCTTTGGGATTACCATACCACAACCTACACTGGCACTCAAACAACCCCATACTAATTAGTATAAAAGACAGAGGCAGTTGTTCAAATTTAAATTCAACTGCCATCAATCTGCGTCACTGTTTCTGACTAACTATCTACATATGAGAAATCCAAAAAATGGTTTGATGAGCTGGATTGGTTGGATGAGAAAAGATTTCACACTCTCTACCATTTTAAATTCTACCAAAATTGGATTTCATGAGCCTTCAATAATAAGGTTCTCCTATGATGTTTCTTTAAAAGAGAAATGAGGTTGGTTCTCAGAACCCTGAAGATAATCGGGAAGAAGCCTCCAAAGTTGGAACCAAAATTGGAAGGACCATATGTTATACAAAAATTTTACTCTAACAGAGAATATTCCTTAATATAATGGATGAACAATTCACAACAGATCCCACCAATACACGGTTCCTGAGGAAATATTTTGTCTATCCAAAAGTATAAAAATATGTCCTTTCCACACAATATTAAACTATAAAGAAGATGTCCTTCCCACATTATGTTAAACTGTATGAAAGTCATCCATGTTGTGTGATGTTAAACTACTCAGCATCTTCATCCATGTTTCACAAGGTTAAACTTCTTAGTATCTTCATCCATGTTGTATGACTTTAAACTACTCAGCAACTTCATACATGCTGCACAATGCTAAACTGCTCAACATCTTCACCATAACCACAAGATGTTAAACTGTATGGTGATCACTGTGTCTTGATCGATGACTTGTTTCACATGAATTAGGTCTGTGAAAGAAAAAGAAATGTTCCCCATCCTTGTTTATGGCCCAAGCCTATGCATGGGGGGCCTTTTACAAAACTACGTATGACTTGATTCTTATTCATTAATGGGATATATAGAGACACATTGACCCTAAGTCTTGTTCCATCCACCACATGATATGGAATTCCTCTTTTTTATCCTCTGTCACCCCTATACTACAAGGTAACTCCTCATCGCTCCTTATTTCTCACACTGAGTATAAGTCACATGAGATTAGGAATAGTGTCTAGGATCTCTCCCGCATAGACAAAGAAAGGAAAAGTATAATAAGCCCATAATCTTGAAATCATGGTATAAAACGCCCCCCCCCCCCCTTCGTGCATAGGTAAGACCAGCATGGGGAGTCCTTAGAAATGTGTACGGCATGATTCCTGCCCTTATGAAATACTTAGTGATTCTTGGATTCTACATCCTAGTCCAGCCACTAGTCAAAAACAATAATACCTATCTCCCTATGTATAGGTCAGAATTGCATAGGGAAGATTTTCATCTTTACTGCATGACGTTAAACTACATAACCCTAAAAATGTTCTCACCCAAGGAGACATTGTTTCCTGCATCAGTCACCTACCATGTCGCACTACGGAACTATGTACGGCTTGATTCCCATCTTCTGATAGGAAAAGTAGTGACACTAGTATCATCCACCCTAGTCCAACTCCCATCAAACAAAAATGACCCCCCTTCTATGTAAAGGTGAAACCTATATTGGGAGGCTTCTCTAAAACTATGTGTGGATTGATTTCTTCTCTCACAGGATATGCAGTGACACCCGGACCCTTCATCATGGTCTAACTGCCACCCAAAAAATGCCTCATTTCCCTATGAAAAGGTCAGACCTATGCAGAGATTTTATTCATATGGGCCATATATGGGTTCATTCCTCCTCCTGAAGAATACATAAGTAGTGCCTGGATCTTCAAACCTAGGGTTAGCTATAGAAAAGTATTGAAGGGAAATACCCCATCTTTTTTCAGGATCCCCTAGTGCGATAGAGTAATCCCTTTTCAGACCTTGTTTCTCACACTTAGTACTTCTCACGTGGGATTAAGAGTCTCGACAGAGGAATCCTCAAAGGCATACCAACATACTACTGGACAACGTCATTACTACAAGATGTAAAACTATAGGGTACCCCAACAACAATGGGTGGCCTGGTTCCTACTCTCACAGGATACATAGTGATTCCCAGATTATTTATTCTAGTCTAGTCGTCACCTAAAAAAATCCATCCTCCCCACATATAAATCAAACATATGTAGGGAAATTCCTTCAAGAACTACATGGAATTTTATTCCAAACTAACTAGGATACGTAGGAAACCTCCATGAGGTTTAAACCCAACACTTCACTCACCTTATCCTTTTCCCATTAGTTCAATTTCATCCTTATCATATGATGTTAAACTATATATGATGCCAAAAATATGTGTTTCTTGATTCCCATTCATAAATGGGACACGTAGTGGCACTTGGGCCTTCCTAGGTCTAGCTGTCATGAAATAAATGCCTCCCCCTACATATAATCTAGACTTTCTCAGGAAAATTCATGAGTCCTCACTGCACGATGTTAAACTGCATGGAAAAATAAGTACTAACCACACAACATTAAACTGTAAGGTATCTCAAAAACTTTCTATAGCTTGATCCACATTATAATGAGATACCTGGAAACACTCAAGCTGAAATTCTTAGGTCCAACCATGAATAATAAATCAAAGTGAAAAATCCCCCAACCCCCTGTATGTTAAATGAAAATAGATGTAGTGGAATTCAAATCTGGATTATTACATCCTGAAAGTATCAAAATACCATGCTTCCCCTTACATATGAATTATATCTATGTAAATGATCTATTATCTCAAAACTAATCTAGGTCTTGATATTTTTCATGTACCCAAACATCCCCTTTTCATCCATCAATCTCCATTCCCTGGGAAATATCAGATCACCATAATCACTCACGGCTATCAGAAATGGAAAAATAGTGTCTTACGGACTCCTTTGATTAACTATGAACATTATTCCCTAACGGATCTGCATATGTTTCCCACAAAAATGGCCTATCAACCAAAGGAAAATCCATCCTCATGAGAGGTTGTTCCTACTTCCATACACTCATTGTCTCATAAGCCTCACATCATCCCTCCTGACTCAAGGGCTCTCGGAATCATGATTTACACATTCTTCTACTGCTCATGTCTGGGGTCAACTAAGAAAATCCTGGACTGATTATCTCATATTTACATGTGATCCCTTTGATGTTTTATCCATTCCACAAAAATATTAAATGGTTTTTTCAACATCCATTCCACACAATGTTAAACTGTATGGAAGATGTCCCGATCACATGACAATGAAACTGCATGATAAATTTATCCATGCTACATGATGTTAAATTACTTAGAATCTAAATCCTCACCACATGATGTCAAACTGTATGTCCCAAAAATTCTCTTTCCTTTGATCCTACCATCCCTAGGTGGGTGGGTGAAACCCTTTCCACACCTTGTTTCTCACACCGATCATAACTCATGTGGGCTTAGGAATTTCAGTAGAGAACTACCCATAGGGTCAGAATGATTCAATATACAATGACTGGCCCTATTGGCATGACATTGAGAGGCATATTAGTCTTTTCCCCTCTATATTTTGCAAACCTAAAGTCCTAATTGTATGACATTAAACTGCAAGGTACCCCAAACATAGCAAGAATTCACCTCTCTTTCTTATGAATCAGACCCAGGCAGGGTGTCTGATCTATGGGTGTTAGGATCTCCAAACATGGGCCCAGACCTACCGAGGGAATAAAAATGTCACACCCCATATATGAGTCAGATCTATGTGGGGGATTTCCCAACTCTATGGGTAAATCATAGCCTGAATGATTCTAATGTATCCAGGCACACTCCTTGCATGTGTCAAACTCCATGATTCGAGTGATTTGGGATCTTTATAATCATCCATGATCATCAGGAATGGATGGCCAATGTCCTAAAGACACCTTTATTTGACAATTAACATTATTCCATGATAGATCTGCCTATATTTCCCACAAAAATAGCATGTCAACTGAAGGGAAATTCATCCCTAGGATAGGTTTTTCCCATTTTTGTGCGCCTAATGGATTATAATCCCCATGTCAATCCTCATGATCTAAAAGCCATTAAAACCATGGTTTAAACTCTCTTTCCTACTCACGTCCTAGACATGTCAGAGTATTCCAGCCAAATTACACTCCAGTTACTCGGGGCTTCTATCACATGATGTTTAAACTACACGATACTCAATACCCAGTATTCACCCTTAGTCCAAGCCACATAAAAGGGTATTTCCCCTCATAAACGTACATAATAACTAAATCTACACAGGAAGGTTTTACATATGTCCCCACCACATTGGTGAATCTGTATCCAAAACAAAAAAAATGACCCATCCATATGCGTGAATCAGATTTTCATTGGAATGAGCCTTAAAAGAACTATGTATAGCTTGATTCATGGAATCATAGGATACATAGTGACATCCAAATATCATATTTCAGATTCATCCATGAAACAAAAGTCTCTCATCCATTCCTACACAAGGGTTAGACTCACATAAGAAAACAAATAATATGGATAGTATAAAAATGCCTCCACTTATCCCCGATATTTTTGTAAAAGGAAAACCTGAAATATCCCCTTTTCCTGATTATTAATCCCTCTCCACACACCATACTATATATCTAGAAAGGTATGAATCCCCATAACCATCCCTGGACATCAGAAATAGACGGCTAGTGTCTTGCTGATACCTTTTTTTAACTATACACACAATGCCCTGATAGCTCTCACTAGTGCAGAAATCGTTTTTTACGACACCATTTTTTACGTCAGTTATATATAACCGACGTAACAATGCGGCGAGTAGATTTTTTACGTCGGTTATTTTAATAACCGACGTTACAAATCGCTCTTGTTGGGTTTTTACGTCGGTTATTTGATAACCGACGTAAAAAACCAATGCGCGGGGGGGTTTTTACGTCGGTTATTTGATAAACGACGTAAAAAACGCGTCAATATCGGGTTTTTTTACATCGGTTATTTTGAAACCGACGTAAAAAACCAAAGCCCCGGGGGGTTTTTTACGTCGGTTTCCAAATAACCGACGTTATAAAGCATTTAAAAAAATTAAAGCCCGTGTTCTGTCATTTACGGTTTTTTCGATTGACAGTCACCGGCTCGTCTCTCTCTCGCGCGGTAAACCGTAATCGGCTTGTCGATCGCCTGCATTACACTCATTTTGGCTGCATTGTTTATCTTTTTCACTGCTCTCGGATCTATCATCTCAACTCGCGACATTCAAGTAAGCCTTCCACGAATTTATTTGGTTCGTTTTTGTTTCGATTCTTGATGTGCTTTTCGTTCGTTTTCCCTTGACATATGTTATGACTTATATGATTATGTTTGTTCCACACTCTTATGTTATTCCACATACCAATGTTGTGATCTTGTGAATAAGGTGTTTTAAATCATGTTCCCACTATCATAGAAATCATGTCTTATGTTATGCTAAAATTGTTATACTTGGACTCAGGTTTTATGATCTATGATTATATAGAACTGTTTCACTTATCTTTTTGATCATGTGCTTTGTGTATACATGCTCTTATACCCCCATGGATATATTTTTATGAGATTAGATATTATATTTATATATATCTTGTTTACCCATAATGAGTATCATAAATCAAAACTTTTATTATTTTCATTCCCTAAGTTATAAAAATAAGTATCATGTAGGATGATTCAAAAATTTAATCTGTGAGATGAGTTGATTTATGTGTGAAACCCATGCCAAACACATATGTATTTTTTTATTGGTATTACATATATATAGTTTGACATATACATTTTTTTACATTACCATGATATTAACATTCCTTTTTCTAAAGAAATATTTATGTCCTTAGATTATATATCGGATCAAAAGGATATAGTAATTCTAATATATAATCAGAATGATCAGATAATATGACAATATTATTAAACATAAAACAAATGGTCTATATTCATATTTTTAACATGACACTTACTATGTATAGATATTTGGTGTTGGGTACTTATGAAAACTACTACTACATTCAAGATTTGTTTTATATTTTAAATTGTTTTACATTCAAATTATGATTTTTTTCATATAAACATGTTTTGTATTATCTTAAAAATATATATTTTTTGTTGATATTTGTTATAGGTAATAATGAGTCGAAGTTGGATTACGGCACATCGAATGAGAAATGAATTTGAGGAAGGTGTTTATGCCTTTTTGGAATTTGCAAAACGAAATGTTCCAAGTAGTGACATTTTTTTCTATCCATGCCTAAAATGTTTGAATATGAAGAAGTTGAAAAGTAGAGAGATAAAAGATCATCTGATATGTCATGGTTTTAATCCGAGTTACAGCCCTTGGATTTGGCATGGTGAAACTGGACGGAATGTCACTGATGATGATGATTCGCAAGATGGTAACTCCGATGGAATTGAAGAAATGATTCGCGATATTGTAGCAGAACAATTTGAGATAGAACCGACAGTTGAACGTCTATATGGTGATGCTGAAAAACCATTATATCCCGGTTGTACATATTTTACGGTTCTGTCGGCGGTGTTAAGATTGATTAACCTAAAGGCGAAGCATGGATGGAGTGACATAAGTTTTACAGAGCTGCTACAATTTATGAAAGACATTCTTCCAAAAGATAACGATCTTCCAGATTCACATTACAAAGCCAAGAAAATATTATGCCCGATGGGATTGGGATACAAGAAAATACATGACTGTCCGAATGACTGCATTATATATAGGAAGGAATATGAATTTCTGTCAGAGTGTCCAAAATGTGGGACATCACGGTATAAGGTGAAAGAAAAATCACAGGGTGATGTAGAGATTACAAATCTCCCTTCAAAGGTATTTTGGTATCTTCCTATAATTAATCGTTTCAAACGTTTATTTGCTAATTCACATGATGCAAAAAGGTTAAGATGGCATGCTGAAGAGCGGGTATGTGATGGAAAAATACGTCATCCAGCTCATTGTCCACAATGGAAGAAAATTGATGCGCAGTATTCTACATTTGGAAATGAAATAAGAAATCTCAGACTAGGGTTGTGCACAGATGGAATGAATCCATACCAAACACTCAGTAGCACACATAGTTCATGGCCTGTTTTATTGGTAATTTACAACCTCTCTCCTGAAGTTTTTATGATGCGCAAATATGTCATGTTGAGTACAATGATCTCTGGTCTAAAGCAACCTGGTAATGATATTGATGTTTACTTGTCACCGTTGATTGATGATTTGAAACTGTTATGGGCTGATGGTATTAGGGTGTATGATTCTTATAAAATGGAATATTTTCAACTGCATGAAGTGCTTCTGTTCACTATAAATGACTTCCCAGCGTATGGAAATTTGTCTGGATACAGTGTTAAAGGGCATAAGGCATGTCTAATTTGCGAACAACAGACGTCCTATTGTCAATTGCATCATGGGAGGAAAACAATGTACATGGGTCATCGAAAGTTTTTGCCTATGGAACACCCTTATAGAAGACTAAAAAAGGCATTTAATGGCTCACAAGAATTTGATACTGCTCCAAAACCTTTATCCCATGATCTGTATTTTGAGAGGGTGAAAAACCTTGATGTGACATTGGGAAAGACACAGAAATCTGGTAATGATAGACATATTTGGAAGAAAAGGTCAATATTTTTTGAGCTACCATATTGGAGGTATCATGAAGTTAAACATAATATTGATGTCATGCACGTGGAGAAGAATATCTGTGATTATTTGATTGGAACATTGTTAGACATTAAAGGAAAGACTAAAGATGGGTTGAATGCAAGATTAGACTTAATATCAATGGGAATACGTTTGGAGTTAGCTCCCACTCCTAAAGGAAGACGAACATTTCTTCCCCCGGCTTGTCATACATTATCGAAGAGGGAGAAAATTAGCTTCTGTCAGTGTCTTCATGATACCAAAGTGCCTCAAGGTTATTCTTCTAATGTAAAAATTTTTGTCTCAATGAAGGACTTGAAGTTGATAGGTATGAAATCACATGATTGTCACGTCATGATGCAACAAATTCTACCAGTTGCATTGCGTGGAATATTGCCCATTCGTGTCAGAAAGACTATAATGAAGTTGTGTTATTTTTTCAATTCAATTTGTAACAAGGCGATTGATGTGAATGATTTGAACATTTTGGAAAAGGATGCAATTTTAATACTTTGTCAATTGGAAATGTATTTTCCTCCAACTTTTTTTGATATAATGGTGCATTTAATGATTCATCTGGTTCGAGAAATAAAGCTTTGTGGACCTGTATATCTTCGTTGGATGTATCCTTTTGAAAGGTATATGAAAATATTAAAGGGGTATGTTAAAAATCTATATCGACCTGAAGCCTCCATTATTGAAAAGTATATTTCTGAGGAGGTATCAGAGTTTTGTACGAGCTACTTGGCTGCGGCGCAACACAAAGGTTTGCCTCCATCTCGCCATGAACGAGTTAATAATGAGGGAAAGGGGATTCGCGGCGTGAAAGTAAAATCATTGTCAGCTGAACAGATAAAGAAATTAAAATCATACATCTTGAAGAACATAGCTGATGCTCAACCATATATCACATTGCACATTAATGAGTTGAAACAATGTCATCCAAAGAAGAAAGAAATGTGGATTTTGAATGAGCACAACAAAACTTTTTTGTCAAGGATTAAAAAGACTTTTCTTGGTAGATCAGATGTATCAGAGACATTAAAATGGATAGTGGGTGGTCCATGTTTAAATGTGATAACATGGTCTGGTTATGACATTAATGGTTATACATTTCATACAAAAGCTCAAGACAACAGAAGTGCAGTTCAGAATAGTGGTGTATTGGTGTTTGCAGAAGCAATGCATTTTTCGAGTGCTAAGGACAAAAACCCAATTTCTGCATCAAATGCATATTATGGAGTGATTGAAGACATATGGGAGGTTGATTACTTTAAAATTAAAGTTCTCGTTTTTAATTGTAAATGGTTTAACGGTAACAACAGTGTCAGACACGATGAATTTGGAATGACACTTGTTAATCTGAATAGATTGGAAGACACAGCTGATTCTTTTATAATGTCAACACATGCAAAACAAATTTTTTATGTAGTAGATCAATCAGATATGCAGTGGGCTGTTGTTTTACAAGGGAAAAAACAATATGTTGGTGAGGATGAACTTGATGAATATGCTGATTTATGTGAGATCCCTACTTTAATGGAAATATTAACAGAACATAATGATGATCATGTTGAAGACATAGTTTGTGCCATAAGGAACGATCACGACGAAGGAATTTGGGAAAACAATCCATCTGTACATTCCTAAAATTACAGGTAACATATGTTTATTTCTTGTTTACACTTATTTTTTCCATAAATGTTAGATATTTTAAGTTTTTTATTTATTAAAACATGTTTTAAAAAAAATAAGTATATTTCGGAGTCTACCGGCCAACCAGTGGATTCCCACCGGCCAGCCGGTGGTCTCTAGCAGAAGCATTTCTTTCTGCTAGAGCCACCGGTCAGCCGGTGTTAGTGCACTGGCCAGCCGGTATGGGCACCGGCCAACCGGTTCTTGCCCACCGGCCAGCCGGAGGCCCCAGGAAGTAGGCTTGCCCACTTCCTGGTGACACCGGCCAACCGGTGGATGACCACCGGCCAGCCGGTATGGGCACCGGCCAACCGGTTCTTGCCCACCGGCCAGCCGGAGGCCCCAGGCAGTAGGCTTGCCCACTGCCTGGTGACACCGGCCAACCGGTGGATGACCACCGGCCGGCCGGTGGTCTCTGGAAGAAGCATTGCTTTCTGCCAGAGCCACCGGCCCGCCGGTGTTAGCGCACCGGCCAGCCGGTATGGGCACCGGCCAACCGGTTCTTGCCCACCGGCCAGCCGGAGGACCCAGGTTTACCATTTTTTCCATTTTTTACCATCTTGACCATCTTGACCATCTTTTCCATCTTTACCATTGTTTAACATGCTTACCATATTACCAATGTTTACTATTATGTAACCTAGTACACTTTTCTATTTTCTGATTATAGTAGTATTAAAATATTTGAATTTGTATATTTGTAAACTGACGTTTGTTTTTTTGATTTGAAGGATAATGACAGATCATTCAGATGATCAACCACATGATTCTGGGGAGGAGCATTTTGCTGGTCATACCTCTGGGGATGAACATTCACATGCTCCTATTACGACAAAGAGTTCAAAGGTTGGTAAACGTGGGTGCACACGTTTACCAAAATTATCACTTGCCCGTACGCAGGATCAGAGGATAGTAGTTGAGTTTGATGATGATGATATTCCTAGAGGTCCGAATGCCAAAGATTTTAAGAGTTTTGTTGCAACTCAGGCTAAGACCAAAGTAAGCATTCTGTATGATGATTGGAGAGGTGTGGATAAAGCGATTATCTCTTAGTTGTGGGAGACGATTTTGGTAAGATCTTTTGTCATTTTTTGAGCATTCTTTTAATGTTTCTGGTATATATAATATGTTTAACCTCTTTATCAGATGACATTTGATATTCCTGACACTGGAGGAGTCAGGAAGAAATGCTTATCATTGGCTGCCAGGAGATGGAGGGATTTCAAATCAACCCTCACATCTGATTTCATTTATGGTCATAGGAGTCATGAAAATCCATGTCGTATATATCCTTTTATAGATGAAGACACATGGAGACAATTTTTTGAAAGTAGAAAAAAAGAGTCTTTTCTGGTAAGGACAATGTAAACTTTTATATACTTTCTTATATAAATGATTTTATTAATGTTTTGTTAATGATTTCTTATTCTTAAATTACAGCAAACAAGGAAAGCTCATCAGGAGATCCAATCTAAAAATGTATACCCTCATAGTTTATCTCGGGGAGGGTATACATTATTGGAAGAAAAAATGATAGCGGAAAAATTTCAACAACTAAGAGCTGAGTCTTCAAGCTCTGGAGAGGTGGCCCCTCCACCCCCTCCATCTAGACATGAAAAATGGAAGAGAGCTCGGAAGGGAAAAAAAGGGCAATATCTTTCGGAAGAATCGAGAATCGTAGCTGAGAGGATTTTAAGATATCTATTTAATTTATTTAAGTTAACTTTTTTCTTCATATAAGTTTCAATCATTACAGAAATGTTCAATTAATTAATACAGGACTCTCTTGAGGAGAAAAGTTCAGAGGGGACATTTACAGCTACTGGGAGGGAAGATATTTTATTTGCAGCATTGGGAAGGCCAGAACATCCTAGTCGTGTAAGAGGATATCCGGAAGGTGTATCGGTAAGAAAAGTGTTTCCACATTCTTCAACTTCTAACATTGAGGGGGTTTATAAAAAAAAAGAGAATCCTTGGAGGCTGAAGTTCAAAATATTAATGCGACAATGGAAGACAAGATTAGAGATTCGGTGCAGTCTATGTTTGCAGAAATGCAAAGACAATTTCAGACTGGAGCTCCCACTCCTCCACCTCCCCCTGCAGACCCCATTATTTATCCTCCACCTCCGCTAGTAGCTCCCACTTCCCCACCTCAGCCTGCAGACCCCATTCTTTATCCTACGCCTCCGCCGCAGCTTCCTACATATTGCGAGTTGTATGTTGATGATTCTCAACATCATATAGTAGCATACGGGTTGGTATATTGTATAGGAGATACAGTTCATCATCAACAATTAGAGGTAGAGAATCAGAGGGTCACTGTACAGGATATTATAGATAGATCAGCTAGGGTACCAATACCTACAGATGAGGTGGCGACAGTTGGACAGAGTATCAGCCATTTTTTAGTTTGGCCATCCAGACTTCTTCGACTCATTACCATAGAGGTATGAATCTTATATCTTTTATTTTATTTTTTTATTAAAGTTGTTTTATCATTTGAAAACTACTATAATTCTCAATTTTTTTTCACAGGAATACTTCAAAGGTAAAGAAATACTGTATAGACAACAACAAAGACAACAGGCTATGACATCAGATACAGATTCCAGTGGTCTTGGTAGATTGTCAAGATATTCACATTTGTTGTTGGGTTTTTATGAGTTTCCAATGGAATCTCATGTTTGTGGACTTGAAATAAGTGTGGGGATTACAAAATCTGATATCAGGGAGCTTGTTACTGGAGATAAGTTGGGCATCAACGTGGTGCAAATTTTTTCCATGTAAGTCTTAACACCTTTTCCCTGCGTTATATTTATTAAAAATGTATACTTATATATGTTTTGTATTAGGTATCTTTATAAAATTTGTGAGAGGAATGAACTGACAAAAGTATATGGATTCATGGACCCGCAATTGATTTCCCCTGAAGCATGTGCATTGAATGAGGAACAAAGAATGGTTTATATTGCTGAAAGATTTGAAAAGAATATAATCCAACAATGTTGGATGATGCCTTTTTGTGAGAGGTATGAAACACATTTCTCTCAAAGAGTTGATTATCTTTTAACATAAAAAACCACTAACATTAAATTTCCTTTTATCAGTAATCATTGGATGTTAGGGATTTTTTGCCCAAGGGAGAAAGCTCTCTATTGGATATGCTATGTTCATGGTGATGTGCGGGCAAGTTTTAAGAATATATTGGAAAAGTAAGTTTCAATTTCTCAATAGTTTTATATATTATAATGAATTTTAAATTTACCTCATTCGTATTATTTTCTAACAGTGCATGGGTCTACTTTCGAAAAAACACAAAGAAAAGAAATGCAAAGATAAAATATGTAAATGCGAAGGTAAATTTCCATTTATAATTTGTACTTTTTGATTTATTACATAAAAATAATATATTGAATTTACACTCATTCAAAACAGAATTGTCATGAACAACAAGGCCTCATCGAATGCGGATATTATATGTTAAGATTTATGTATGAAATAATAACAACTGGGACAGTTGTGAATTTTGACCTGGTACGATTTCCTCTTAAACTTTGCCATAATATTTCAATTTGATTTATTCATTATACATGTTAACTATCTTATTTTTCATTTGTAGCTTTTTGATGACCCTCAACCCTATACTGCTGAAGACATCAAACACGTACAAGTGGAGTGGTCAAATTATTTTACAGGTTTGATTGAATTTTAGTTGTTTGTAGTGTAAAATGTAATTTTGAATATTGTCGTTTTAATTGTGTATTTGGTAGTTGTTTAGGTTTGATTTAGTTTTTTTTTAAGTTGACAGTGTAAGTTTTGAATGTTATATAAGTGAATGTTTAATTTTGCTCTACTTCTTGTTTTGGTCTACTTTTGATGGTTCTTCTGGTATGGATTTGGGTCTGTGGGGGAGGGGTTCCAAGGGTGTGGGGGTGTGTTCAGTGGGGTTGGGGGTGTCCAGTGGTCTGGGAGGGCTGTCCGGTGGGGTGGGGGGACAGTCCTGGGAGGTTGCAGGGATGTCCAGGGGTGTGGGAAGCCGATCCAGGGCTGTGGGAGTGCTGTCTAGGGGTGGGGGGGGGTTGTCCATGGGTGTGGTGGGGGCTGTCAAGTGGGGTGAGGGGATGAGGAGGTGTTGTTCAGGCGGGTGGGGGGTTGTCGAGGGGTGTTTGGGGGTGTTCGGGGGTCGGGGGGCAGTCCAGGAGTGTGGTGGGGGCTCCAATGGGGTGGGGGAGGGTTGTCTAAGGGGTATACATGAGGGTGGGAGCTCCAATGGGGTGGGGGAGGGCTGTCCAGGGGGTATACATGAGGGTGAGGGCTCCAACGGGGTGGGGGAGGGCAGTCCATGGGGTATAAATGAGGGTGGATGCTGTCGGGTGGGTAAGTTTTATATGTTATCTATGTACATGCTTAATTTCGATGTACTTCTGTTTTTGTGGTACGATTTCTTGATTTGTTTTCTGGTTGATTCTGGTGGAGAGAAGATCACTGCATTCTGTTTAAAAAAAATTGGGTTTATCACGTCGGTTATTTAATAACCGACGTGATAAAATGCCTGGAAAATAGTTTATCACGTCGGTTATTTAATAACTGACGTGATAAATGTCTGCAGAATGGTTTATCACGTCGGTTATTTAATAACCGACGTGATAAAAGGCCTGGAGAATGGTTTATCACGTCGGTTATTTAATAACCGACGTGATAAAGTGCCTGGAGAATGGTTTAGCACGTCGGTTATTGAATAACCGACGTGCTAAACGGCCTGGACAATGGTTTATCACGTCGGTTCTTATAGAACGGACGTGATAAACCACCCTCACCCCACTTTATCACACCGGTTCTATATGAACCGAAGTGATATACCCCCTCGCCCCTGTTTATCACGTCAGTTGTTTAAGAATCGACGTCATAAACCATTGTCCACGCTGTTTATCACGTCGGTTCTTTAATAACCGACGTTATAAACCATTCTCCAGGACCTTTATCACGTCGTTTCTAAAATAACCGACGTGATAAACATCGCGATTTTATGTTTTTGATGTCGGATTTTAAATAACCGACGTCAAAAACCTTATTTATAACGTCGCACGTATTAACGTCGGCTAGAAACCGACGTAAAAAATTAAAAATAACCGACGTAAAAAACGTTTTCTGCACTAGTGTCTGCTTATATGGCCCACAAAAATGGCATGTCAAACAAAGTAAAATTCATCCTCAAGAGAGGATTTTCCTATCTTTTTATGAATTTATGACATCTACATCTCACCTCATCCCCCAGTATCATAAAACCCCTAGATTACTATTTATATATTTCCCATTTTCAACTCCTAAAGATAAAGGATGTTTCTGGTCAAACTAATGTGGGAAAAGATGAATCATTTACCCTCCTCTAGTCAGAGTAAAATTATTTTCCACCATAGGTCACAAGAGTCTTGATTGTACAATGTTAAAAAACACCATGCACTGGACCTCCTTTAAATAATTCAAATCAGTGTAGGAGCAGTTTCTAAACCAAAACTAATATAAAATTCCCCCATACATTCATACATTGTTCCCTTAATAAGACACCCACTGTGGCCTTCAACAGTAAAACAAATCCAAAATTCTATACAAATTTTCAGGCCATCGAAAATGGGAGGATAGTTTTATGTGGACACCATTGTTTGACTATGTACATTATGACCTGATGACTTTGCATATGTTTCCCACAACAATAGCCTATCAACCAAGGGAAAGTTCATCTTCCTGAGTGGTATTTTTTTCATTTCCATATTCCCCATTTCTTTCATGCCCCCATATCATGTCCCATATCCACCAATAAAAATTCAGGTTCAAGAAAAGTCCATCATCCATGTATGAAAGCCACTGGCACATTCTCGGTTAATGAGTCCTAAATTGGGTCCCTCTCCTCGCAATTTAGGGTCAAATTTGTTCGTCCTAAAACATCAATATTGATATTTCAATGGGAAATACTCTAAAATTATGATAAAAAAAATACACAACACTCTCTAGGGTGAAAACCCGTAAAGGTAACCCTAGAAAAAAGTTGAGTTCCATCTCTCTAAACCTATGCTACATATAGTTTAGGAAAAACATTAAGAGACGCAAAGCTGGTTTGATAAAAAAACCAAAAAGGATGTCCTAAGAAGAATTTAAGTTATACCCACTAAGCCCATACCATAACAGGATTATGAAAAAGTTAGGGTGATAATGAAAAAAGGCACAATGTTTTTAGGGTTTTCCATGTGACCCTAGAAAGAGTCAAACTAGACTCATCGAACCCCTCGATTCAGGAAAAAATTAGAGCACTACTTGATTATTACTTTATCCTATATTATGACTCAAATTGATATCATTATGACATTATGATTTAAAATGAAGTGGATCATAAAGGATTAAGATTGAAGGAAAAGGATAAAGGAGGATTATTATAGGGAAAAATATTTTCATCTCAATGAATAAAGATACAGAGGGCACCCAAAACCTAGAGCATCTCCATATGAGAATAACATAACCATTACAAAATATGTTCATTGGACTCTTAGAGTTGTATCATTGTTTTATTTGACTCTTAAATGGCATGATATAGCATTAACAAAGTCACAGTCTCAACCTCTACACCTGTCTACAATGCCTCTGGCTCCTGTGTTTCCCCAAGGATAGAATTTTCCCCTTCCTCCAACCTCTGATGCCCCTCGTCAACTATGGCTGCAACACAAGAGAAATGGGTAATGTCCAATCCTAAAATTCTGGGGTTCGGGATCATGGTCTCTCTTGTGATGAGAATAAATGGCACAATAGCCCATTATAAGTTCTCAAGAGCTGAGATATCATCCTTTACTATGTTTTAAAACTCTAAGGGAGTAGGACCATCTGGATCCATTGAGTTATGTAATTCCAAAGCAATTATCTCTACAAGGGAGATGTCTATATGGTTTGGAACAGTTGACTCCCTAGAACTGGGAATCCCTTTAATGTCCTGGGGTGATTAGGGCTCCTTTCCCATCTCAACTACTACCATCAGGGCCATCGTGTCTTACTTTGTGGTAGTGGGATCTGCATGATCGATCGAGATTTCAACTTTTGAATGTTCCTACACTGTTCGTATAGAAATCTTCTGATCCCTAGAAGTCAGGGTTGCTGGTGGTCCTTCTTCCACCATGGAAGGGATAGGATCTATAGATGCATGGGAAACTAACTACTGGTTACTTATTGGACCTACATCAAAATATTCATGTGAAAATGAGTTATAAATATAAAAGTAAATGGTAGATAACCAAATAAATTAGTGTGACAGTTACTTATAATCCCCTTCTTGGTAAGATTTGACAGTAGAGATGCCTGCTAATGTTTCCTAGTTTTCCATGTGGATAGATCTCTCACATGAATATCAAACAGATCTATGGGAATAAATTCCCCATAAGGGTATTCAATTACTACCTCTATATGTTCATCATTACCAAGAGAACCTTCCCCAGTAACCACCACATCTGAAGGTACATGATCTATAGATGTTGTGCCTTTGGGAGTGTATACTGGGGAAGAAATCATTTCCCAATATTCCTTAGGATCTTATAAAAGTAAAGGAGGGAAATTTTAGAATCATCACAAAAAATGGAATTAAATTCAGGGTTTGTAATTCAAACAAACTCTCCCTTGATTTTTATCAGTCTCAAGAGTACCGTCATCCATGCCACATTGTCAGACCAGTAAGGTTTGTTCTTGGGAGCATGAAGGCATTTGTCTATTTCCCTCAGTTAATTGACCACATTATCTGGATCCTCTTCAGTAGAAATAAATGTGGGGGTAATGGCTCCCCCAAAACATGGAAGGTCAAAGAATCCTCCTTGAAGTAGCCTCCAAATATCTTAATTGGAGGCATTCTCACTCAATTCATCCCATACCCTCCAAGAATATAGAAAATTAGTCATAATAGGGATGTCTAGTTCTGGAGGGCCGCCCTAGGGAAGCGAAGAAGGTCTCATTAGTCGTAGTTACTTATTTGGTTCCTCTACATCCCTAAGACCTTCAGGATCTGAATGCTTATGAGGATATAGGCCTGATCTAAGATCTTACCTCAGCCTAGTCATAGCATGTAAATCAACAATCTCATCACCCTCTTCATCAAACTCTAGTCACAGCATAGCAGGTACCTGATGAGAGTATTTATAGCAATCATTTCAGACATAGATCAGGGATTCAAGCTCCTAAAGGTAATGATATACCCTCTCAGGCTCCTCATCATAAGAGATGTCAGTGGGTGATGACACATAGCCAAGATCAGTAAGGTAAACCACCCTTTATTAGAGGAACTAACACAAGGCATGAGGGAATTGATCGCGAAAAGGATGGGGGCTCTTTAAAGTATCCCATTACCTCCATGCCATAGGAAAATCAACATCAGATGGGGCAGGTGGATGGTCTTCAACGACAGCCTCAATAAATATGGAGTTCACACCCCAAGGTCTCAAGAACTTCGTTAGGGGAGGACCAAAGGGCTTCCTAAGAACTTTCCCAGGTCAAGAATACCCAATAGCTTCATTCTTATTCCCCTTCCCCTTAGCCTCAGATGCCTTGAGGGTTGTAATAGTGGGAACTATGTTTGAAAATTGAACATATGGATATGATTGAATTGAGGCATCAACGTAACTTTTCATAAGGAAGCACATGTAACCCTTGTAATATGGGAGCTTAACCTTATACTGGGTGTACTCCCAAGTAGAAATTAGCCACAATTGATGGGTTATCATAAGATGTTTCTCCTGGCATGCGCTGTTAAGATTCAGGGGACACAATATTTGAACATAGTCAAATTCATGGATAAATATGCAAGGCATTTATCCTGCATAGATAATCTCCCCATCAATACGGGCAACCAAGATACCATCCCTCAAAGAAAAGAGGTACCCTTAGTAGAAAAAGTCTTAAGATTCTTCATTTACGATGGTGCTAGTTGGGGAATCATAAGGATGATAGGTGAAGCGATCATGGAAGTTGATTCGAGCCACCATTTCTCCATCATTATTTTCATTTTGGTGTTCTTATTTATCTTGTGTAGCCTAGCCTTCCAGCATAATCCCAGTGGTGCTCTAATGATATGGTCGAAGAACAGAGTAAGGAATCGACAAGGAATTGATAAATGTGTATCCCCCATGTGGGATCCTATCCAACCCCAGAGTATTTGGAAGGTCCCCATCATCTACTAAGGTGAATTTTCAACACTGATCTGGCCGAGTAGGTGGTAAATTTTGTACAATATAAGAATGGACATGTTGATACAGTTTCCAATGGCTATTTGAGATTCCATGATGAAGGTTCTGACTCTTACACCGTAATAATATCATGCTGGTAAGATCTAACATCTCAAAAGCATGGCCAAGAAGTCTGCCAACTAAAAAATGGTTCATGTTAGGGACAAGTTCCCATCCCCATTCGTAAAATCAGACCTCTTCCAAGGTAGTCCCATAAAAACCTGGTCGCCTTTGAGTTTCCTTAGATGGAAAGGACCTAGGAATGCACTCATCGTGATCTTGACCATTTATCTTGGAAAAAATATTAATCCACTCCAAGAATGAAATTCCTTGCTTTGGACAGGGGTCGACATCCTTAAAAAAGTTTCTTTGCTTGGGAAATGATCATTTTATCCAAAGGAGAGTCCTCTCCTCTTCGTCCTAGGTGGAAGAAAGGGTGGAAACTCATTATACATATCCCCAATAATGGTGACACCCAAAATTATCTAAACATCATAGAGGCTGATGAAAACCTCCCCATGGGTCAAATGGAAAGTATTGGTGTCTAGACTCCACATACTCAAAAGTTATGAGATGAGGTTGATGGTTCAATGAGTATAATTCTGGGATACCCAGATGGCCTTGTATAGCCCCATAGTCTGTAATTAGGCTTGGAATTATTCACAACATTGATGGACCCAAAGGGGCACCCCCAATCTAAACCAAATGAACCCCTAGAGTGAAGGTCCCATTTTGAGGACCATCCATGTTGTTCATTTTCTATGGACCTCTGAGTAATTCTATGATAACAATGAGTCATTTATTCTAGCTTTCAGCATGCCCCCTCTAAATTCTGAGGGGTATAGTTCAACAAGGACCAAATAGAGGTATAATTTGGTAAGAATTTTCATATTGATGGGATGAGATACTTAGGAATGGTGCTTCTAAATATCTAGGCGGTGGGTTGACCGACCACATGTGGCTCTGGGACAGGTGTATCAGACAGCAGGCCAAATCTGTAAATGGGAATCCTGTCAGAGATTGGATATTCCCTTTGACCTATAGTGAGTAATTTTTCTAAAGACTGATACAAAGGGGTGGCAGAGATTTTTTCTTCTATAGAATTTTCTACAGCCTTCTACCTTTCATCAACAGCCTAAAGGAGAGTAGTAACAACATCAGAAACAAAAGCATCATCAACAGTATCTTGGGGGAGATCTATATTATCCTACATGAAGAAAATACCACTTAAAGGGCCAGTTCAATTAAAATGATTGGGAAAAAAGGAAAAAATGGAAAAGGACTAAAGAATTTCTCCAAATGCAAGGCTCAACATGCTGAAGCCCGGGAGCGGTTCATGGAATTCATTCCTCGCGAATTGGTAGTACACGGAATTCCCCACAAGACGATGCCCCACGATGCGTTGTCCATCGAGTTGATCAATACACGGAATGGGAAAGTCATGTAAAAATCATCACTATGTGGATTTTCAAATTTCATAGTTCAAAGACATAAAAGTTTAATTTTGGAAATTTATATTTCAGTTCACTGAATTGAAGTTATATCTGTAGGACAGGTGAGCCACGTAGCATCTTACTATGCAGAAATTCGAAATTACATTTTAAAATTCCATAGTTCAGTTCATGGATTCAAAGTTTGGTTTGTGGCTGAGGAAACTATGAAGAATATTCAGTTTGTGGAATGCAAGGCATTGTTCATGAATGATGAATTTCATGAAGGATCATGTGCGTGGAAGTAAGGAAAGCCGATAGCTCTTTACAGAGCATTTTTTCTGGGAAACTAGGTAAAATAAAAATGACCTAGGCCCTCTATATATAGGCATGGTCCCAGAAAATGGATCCACCTTTCTACCACAAACCATTTAAGTTCGGGATTGTTTTTTATACCAGAATAGCCTCCTCTGCATTCCGACTAAACCCATTCTGATGGGGGGAATTTGTAGGGTCCTGAAAAATCCTTTAAGGGAAAGAAAATACCTCATCAAATTTGATAAAGGAAAGACATACATGTGGGGATGAAAATTTGAAGATAAGATTCAAGAAAACCAATTTGGATAAATACACAAACTATTCCACGTACTAGTTACTGGGAAAGGTCTATAGAAGGCGCAGACCGCAAACCAAGCAGTATGTAGACACCTGTGAAATGTTGGCCCCTGAAGCATTTTCCAATGACCAAGTCGTTGACAGATGAGGTGAAAATAACAAACTAAGGAGCTATGAACCATGTTGTTGGCTAAAACGTGATGGGGAAATAAGTCCCTATATAACATCCCCACAGACTGAGCAGTTCACAGATGAGGTGGGGCTGGCTGTGTTCCACGAACCATGTCGTTTGTAGGATTGAGGTGGGGATTTCCACCACTACGAACTGTAGCATCCCACAAACCTCGATTGACAGAGTCATATGTAGGTTGGATGATCCCTCCATGGGCTTCTAAAAAAGGTGTCATGTTCTCATAGATATAGATTCCTGTAACTCTATAAAATTACCACCAGAGAAGAATGAAAGAAGAAAAGAGAAGAGGATTTTAAAAGATCTTGGCGTTTATGAACAATAGACTTCGAAGGAAAATGATCAGCAAAGTATAGATCCACAAATGGTTTCCTACACGTATAAACCCTCATCAAACAATAAAAAAAAGGAAACTTAATAATAATCAAATGGCTACAAACCTAATCAGCAAACTGTGAACCATGGTCCCTTCACGAATGAACTTTCCGTGAACCACAGGCATAATTCCCCTCCTTCAGACTGGCGAACCATGTGGCACATCTCTATGTGGAAAAGACTATGCATTGCATAGAACCATGCAATGCGAATAGAACTTGAGACTTCATACCACCCTGGTGCATGGATGCTCACATCTAGGTCCATGTACCACTTCGGTACACAAACAAATCCTCCACCCACATAGCAGTATGCTTTGTGGGGAAGGCCCATCCTGTGTGAGAAAATAGTAGTGGAATGGGGTGTCTTTATTTTTTCCACCTTATGGATAAAATATTGTCCTTCCATTTCTACCATTCCCTTTATGGACCCTTCGCTAACTAGTCCAGCGACATCAGGACAAATCCTCTCCCAAATCCACCAGACCGATATGACCAGACCATCGGGCGCATTGGCATGCCTTTCTGAGTCTATATTCTTGAGGTAATTAGAGGTTCAAAAGTAGTTCCCACAATGGTTCGGACCCCCGGGATGACCTTAAGTCTATATTCCCGAGGTAACCAGAGTCCAACCTTGGGACGCTAATGTGAACCTCCCCTTTCTATGGATTAAGGGTAATCATTGGATTTTCCATTCAATGAGGGACAGTGACAAGTCAAAGGGACCATTATTGCTTTCCCTTTGATGAGGAACAATGCTTCTCCCCTTTCCTAGAACTTATTTCAAGGAACTCCTCCAGAGGTAATCCCCTAGCCTTTTTATGGGAGTTGGTGCTTTCTCCCCTCTCCAGATCAACTTGGGATGTGTCTAGATAGCTCACTAGATGTGACTATCCATGACATCAACATGGGTGAGGGGATAACACATTCAAAACCCCTTTCCCTCTCATGGTGGGATCATAAATGCACCCTCATCTACCATCTCCCTCCTCCTTTTCCATCAGTGGATAAGGGAAGTTGTTCCTTTATTGAATATTTCACATCCCCTTGCTTCTCACACTAAGCATGACTCACATGGGATTAAAGGCCTACAATGATACAACATTCGCACAACCCAGTCATGAACTACAATAACTTTAATACCCAACATAGCTGGGATACATAGGAATAATTTATCCTGGCCCGAGATCCAAATCATATCATCTATGAAATGAGATATCATTCCCCTTAAAAAGGGAATCTCCCATTCATAATCCCCAATCAAGTCACAACCCAGCAATGAACTATGATAACTTTTATTCCCACCCTAAAATAGGATATGTAGGATGCCTGTCTGAAGGCCCAAACTCTAGGGGGATCCTTTTCAAACAATAAGCCCCAATCATGCCCTAAAAAAGATGGCCTCCTTTACAGTATAATCCCTAACTTAAACAAAACGATGAGGTATTTGATTCCCATCTAACTAGGATATGTAGGAAGCCTCCCAAAGGTCTAAACCCAACACCCAAATCACCCTAGTGTTCACTGGTCTATATCCCCATTAGGGCCATATCCACCCTGGAGAACACGCCTTCCCTTGGTATTTTGGGACACTTCAATGTATGTCCCACATGAAATCTTGGCTAGGAATCCTCCACCAATATTTCCTTGCTCTACGACACTAAACTACAAGGATGGGTCCCCATCACATGACCTTAAAAGGTGATGTGTCTAGTTAAGTGGCACTGAACTACATAGGTTATGGTTCCTCTCATGAGGATACGTAGGAATCCCATATTATGGGTTTGATCCTAATATAGAATAAAATTCTGTCATCCTTGTATGATAATAGATTCTAGAGCACCTTATCATAGGGATTAAACTAGCTTCATCTTAGTAATTCCCAATCTATGTGTATATATAGTTAACCTTGCAACCCAAGGGTAATCTGTAGACATATGCTTGAGAAAGAACCAAGTATTCATGAACATATGAACATTGTTTAAATGTATAAGAGTGTCCCGGAGTAGGAAATAGTCCCCCCCCCCAAAGGGTGTGATGAGCCAAATCTCCCATCCTCTCGACCAACGGATTCCTTAAGTGTCATTGGCCAAATCATCATCCAACAAGCGCCTGCCTTTGGAAAGAAGGTTCATGAATCGTGAATAAAAGGGCCATTGGGTGTTTCTAGCTCCACAAATAAACCCGTTGAAGACCATCTGAGGAAATAATACCAGATGTGAAACCCTTCATAAAATGAAAAATGAGTCACTATCTGTCTGTCCATTCCATTGGCCCTCAGTATGATGTGAATCAGATCGAAACAGTATTCATGAAATCCTTCCTAGTAGAAATATCAATTAAATCACCCATAAAGTTTATAAAATGTTACCATGAATCGATGTGAACATATTCCTATATTATTGGTTCTCCAAATTTACCATTACTGATTGGTTATACTATGATTTAAATCTCCATAGCTGAAAACTCAAGAATATATTTCTATCTAGGAAGGTGGTAGGTGTGATGGATTTAGAATTAGGCCCATGATAGGAGCTTTCTATATATCCCAATAAATGGAATAAAAACCCATGTAGTTCATTATAGCTTAATGATATACATCATAAATTTTATGGTCATGTGATAAAGACCAATGTGGTACCATTCTAGGTCAGGAAACTAGGAATAATTATACACCTTTTAAGGTCATACAACTAGGACCAATGATTCTTTTTTAATGTTTATGCAACCATGACCAATGATGCACCTTTTAAGTTCATTTAATCCAGACCAGGTGTCTTAGAGCTTAAGTTCATATGACTAGGACCTGTTTCAAGTAGTTTAAAGTCATTTATAATAGATTAATAAGAAAAAGGATTCAATAAAGTGTTTAGGGGGACTTGTTAATAATTTTCCCTTTTTGTTCAACTGATTTATTGATTTCTAAGAATAGAGGGTATAATTGGGAATTGCACCTAATATGGGGCCCTTAAATATTCATGGATCATTGATTTTACTCGATTGTATGATTGAAAGATTGACCAAGTACTTCATGAATATGGAATTGGTCTAAAATAGCTAAGTTCGATGAGCTGATATGGTTGGTTCAAAGAAATATCCATCTATCCTCCATGAGATAGAGTCCCCATTATCAAGGGAATTCGTGATTGGATATACCAAAAGGCTCTTATTGGTCATGGAGGAAAATCATGGGTGACCTCTTATAGGATAATCAATTACCATTATCCAAGGAATAAATTATTGAAAGGTAACATGCTGGTTCTTATAACCCAATCATATATCTCATGAGGTTTTGGATGAGGCCTAGGTGAATAGGACTCAGTAGTAGGTTGGTTTGGGATGAAAAGTGTCAGAAAGGTCTTTTGGGAAATCAATTATGCCCAGTTAAATGACCTAAGTGAACAAGGAACCATAGTGTGTTTCATATTGGATTGGTATTGGGAAATGGGTATGGCCCCTAGTAGAGGAATTGAGTGAAGGGGTGCCCGATTTGATGAATTGGGCGAATGGATTCTTAGTTGAGAGGAATGGGTTCCTAGGAACTTAATTAAGTGAACTACGAGAATATCAAATAGTAAATACCTAGATACCATTTGGATGAGATCTATAAGGTAGAAAAACACTCCAAATTAGAAACTTGGAAGAGAGGATGCTCTGTTTGGTGGTCTCTAGGAACGAGGTATGAGTTGTTTGGGGTAGGCAAGGCACAACCTCCTTAGGGAAAATACGGCACCTAGATGTTGTGACTTATTCAATCTGGATAACCTGTTAAGAAGATTAATTCAACCTATTATTGGTGGTTACTTGGTATAAGTGGTCTCTTAAAATTACTATAATCATTTAAATATGAAAATACTCTCAATTTCCAACCTTTTCCCTTAATTTGGATTCATAAAATCACCTAAAGAGGAATTATGGAAGGAAGAGGTGTGTGATTCATTCACTCAATTTTTTTTTGAGGTTTTATCTTACTTTAATGGGAGGATGGGGTTCAACATATAGGTAACATGATCTGGTTTTCTAGATAATCCTCAGTAACTATTCGGGGTGCCGATCTCATAGTAGGGCTTAGGCGTGAGGTGTGTTGGGTGTGTGCAATGGTGTGGTGTAGATGGAAAAGGCATAGGTGAATAGTTTTATTAAGATAAGGGGAAAATTTTTATAGGTGTTGTGGTTTCATAGAGTTCATTGGAACTTTATGGGACTCAGCATGAGGTGTGGGTACCCAGTTTTTTCCCACCCCTTTAATAATTATTTGGTCTTTTTGAGAGGTTAGTAAAATTTCTCCTTTGATAAAATCCAAGTGCCATCATACATAAAATATTCATATATTTCAAGTAGATTTATTATCATGTAATGTTTTTAAAAGATTATATATAATATTATTATATAAATTAATAATTATAAAAAAATTAAAAAATAGATATTGGAATAATAAATTATATGATGTGAAAACATTTAAAAAATCTATTTGTTGTCTACTTTTCTTATCTCTTCCTCATTTTGAGTTCAACTCCAAAGGAATATTTTAACTTATTTTCCTAGATTACTTAATATATGGATCAATAATATCAGTATTAATTAGCACATGTTTTTGTGCATTTATTATTTTTAAATCAACTAATATAAGTGAGGAGACTTTTCAATCTTCTCTTCCTGAAGTTTGAATGATTTATGATTTATTTTTGTTTTGAGAATTACTTGTATTATCATCAATATTCTAAACTCGATTGAATATCATCTCCATAAAATCTAAATACATCAAATAGAAGTTTATTTACTCTTCATTTAGGTAAGATTAAATAATAAAACATTTTGGATGAGATTTTTTTTATATAAGACATCAAATGACCAAGATACCTAATGTAGAAGAGTAATAAATTAATAAAAATGCATAAATGTTTTTGAATTTTAAATGTATGACATAGCAAAAAAATTAAGTACCACTTAATATGATACATATATCAATAAATTATGGGTTTTTCAATTTCATACCCCTTACCCAAAATCATAGTAAAGAGAATCATCATATAGAAAATAGAGGTGGTATCATCTCTAAATATAAAATTATTTGTAAAATTATTTCTTGAAGTTTTTACAATTCAATTAAATTTAGGGTTTTCTCATAGATTTTTTTAAATAATTTTTAAAATTCAATTAGAACTACATTTATTTTTTCATGTAGAAAATTTTATATTATCAAAGTTTGAAACTAATCAAGAAAAAATAAGTGGGTCATGAATTTTCAATCCATGTAATTTATGATGATTCAAATCAATACATCTTAAAAATTACTTGAATATCCACTCTCTAGTTTCAAATTTTTTAATCTTTGATTACATATTTCTTTTTGTTGGGTTTTCAGTGAAAAATATTTTGTTGGATACCTCCCATTCTCATTTTTCCATAGATATTATTGTATATTCAATGATTATAAGTCCTTACATTCATTTAGATTATCTTTTGATTTATTCATCTCTTTAAGAAATTTAAATAAGCACATTTTCACATAGATTCTTTTCAATATGAATAATTCCAAGATTGAGACATAAAAAATTAAATTCCCAAGCATCTGCTTTCTAGGAATAATCATCAATATATTGAATGAAATTTTTGAATGCACATCCAAGATGATAGATTATAAGGGATCAAAAAAATTATAATACTTAATGTCCTAAAATGTTTTAATACATCACTTTCTAATCCCAACCAGACATTTTTAAGGTTAAATGTGAAATTTAGATATAATAAATTAAAGGACTTCACTGATTTTAAATCTCTTGTATGTCACATGAACTCATCATTATTATTATCCATAACATGACACATCATATGCTCTATTTCATTAGATGGTATATAGATTATTTTCAATCATGGTATTAAAGAAAAATAACATAAATCCTTCACAAGTATTTTATTTTTCTATTTATCTATGGTATTGTATTGATTCAGATTGGTATCATGATTTTTTTACTTCCATATTGAAGTACAATATATTTTTCACTCATCACAATTAGATTCTTATCCCCAATATAACGTATAATCATTGGTACATGTGTGTATATTTTTATAACGTAATCTAGGATTGATAATAACTTTATTTATGTCATAAAATGATGTATGGACATTATCTTTAGTAAATGAACCATACAAAAAGTCTAATATCATGTAAATTTATTTATTTATAATTCCACAGAGACAATTTATGTGGTATATATTCATCCAAAAAAACAATTTTGAATAATTTGTGCATACTTAATTTTTTACTTGATTTAGATCTTAAAATAATTTGAAAAAATACATTTCTATGCTAATTTAAGTTTTCTATTGCAATAGTTTCCACAACATCATCCAATAATATGTTATCAACTTGATCGAGTTCTCCTATAGTTAATAACATCATTAATATCTAGAGCATCAACACATGGATCACTCAATGTGTTTTCATATTTATGGATTTTCCCTTTTTTCCCTAAAATATCATTTTTCAGTTTATATATTTTTTAAATATTTTTGGGGTGTCAATATTTTCATTCTGATAGTGGATATAACCTCTCAAATTTCCTATAACATCTGATTCTCCATGATAAATCCACTTTACATATCTATTAGCAAAATATTTCAATTTCAAGTCCTCAAATACTTCATGTCACTTCAACCATCATCTAAATTTATATTAGTACATGAAAATTGTATTCTTCTATCAAAAAATAGATTTTTAATTACAAATTCTAAAAAAATATTTAAACCATTAACATATTGAGTACTGTTATGGGAAAATTCAATCCATCTTTTATACATAACTAACTAATTTCCTACACATTCTAATAAAAAATAAAGTAACATAATTTTATAGTAATAAAATAATTTATTTTACATAAAACTTATTGAAAGTAATATTTTAAATCTAAAAACATACACAAACAAAAATCATTTCTTTACAAAAAACATCAAATTTATAATTGAATTCATAATATCTAGAATAATAAAAATTCTATTAAAAGTATAATAGAAATATTTTATCAATAACTATAAACTAAAATTTTGTTATCATACCTCATATATGAAATTATGGTGGAGGATCCTAACAAATCGGGTTGCAATCAAATTGTTAATAATGAGCTTGTATTTTTCTTCAAATCAGACCACCACACCAAGAAATTTGAGTTCTTTTTTGTAAAAAACTATTTGGAATAGAAATTATCATTAATTAATGATATGAAAATTTGTACCTTGATTTTCATTAATAATAATTTCTATGAAAAAATAGATTTTTACATACAAAAATAAACTCAAATTGCTTGGTGTGGTGGTTGGATTTGACAAAAACTAGCATCTAGATATTGAAAATCTCATATAATCACATTAAATATATCATTATTCATACAAAAATTTTCTTTTAATTATTTATTGTATTCACAATTTAATTTATAATTCACATTGAGTGTTGGTTAAATATTCAAGTAATCAACGAAAACAAAATATAAAATTAAAAGTTTATAATGTTAAGAGTGAATCGATGAAAAAAAGAATGTGAAAATCAGGTAATAAATGAATGAAATTATTCACATAATTAGTTTCATATAACAAAATCTACATATTTATTATTATTTAATATCATTTTATCTTCTGATATATAATTCATTTGAAAATAATATATTTTTTTTAAATCTCCTCTTGTAAATATGATTTTCTGATTGATAATTTAATAAATGTAATATTACATATAAACTTCTTTAACTTTTACATATAAATATTAAATGTTTATACCTATTGAAATTTTATAAGTCTTATACATTTTAATTTATACAATACATTTTGTTTTAAATTTTTATTTAAATTAAAGAAGGCCTATGAAAATATTTTCCCTAGTCACATAATATTACAACAACATCTTCATGTAAATTACTTAGAAACTCATAAATTAATATTTTAGAAATAATATCACAAAATAAAATTATATTTTTTATAAAAAAATCCAAAATTTGTGAAGGTAACAACATATAAGGAGAATATTCAATAATATTTCCATGATCTGTAGACAATCATTATTTTTTAACCCTGTGATAAGCAACATTCTAAATTTAAAGCATGTCAATCATAAATTTTCAATTCTATAACCTATTGAATTTTTAATATTATAAATCACTTGAAAATGAATATGTAACTTTTAAATTTCTTAAACTCTATGATATTTTATTTTTAAATAACTTTAATTCTACACACCTATAAATTCTTCAAGGATCTCATGGTTCTGTAATGGTATCTTTTATCATTTCTAGTGCATTTATCACTATATAAAAAACATTTTGAAAAACCATCTTCCTAGTATTCATTACATCAATAATTTAATGATTTAAATTTTATAGGTATAATTCACATTAATTGTTAAGACAGAAAATATTGGGTTTAAAATAACAAAAATTATTCAATGAAACAAACTATAAATTAAAAAAAGACAAGATTAGAGATTTAAAATATTGAGACAAGATCAAAAAAACAAGAAATTAATGAAAATAAAAGAAAAAATTAAGGGTTTAAAATTTTAAGAATGAATAAATGAAAAAAATATAAAAAAAATAATTAATGAAACAAACTACTTGAGAGAAGGTGATGGTTGGGGGAAGGGGTGATGAATAATGGTGGAGATATCTAGTGAGGTTAGGGGCTATTATAGGCAAAGGTGGTGAGGTGGGAGGAAACTGCAGGGAGGGAGTGAAATTATGGGGAGGGATAATGGTCATGGGTGATGAGTATGGTACATGATATGGGTAATGGGGGAGGGTAATTCATCAATATTAAAGGGTTTTATTTTAAGAAACATTTTGAATCATTTTTTTAAAAAATGTTGTTAATTAAATAAATTAGCAATGGTTTTATAAAAATTATCATTAAATTTAACATTTAGTAGAGGTTATAAAAATAACCATTGAAAAATAGAGAAACCATAATTGAATCAAAATTTATAAGAATTTTCTATAATTGTTTCTATAAACCATCATTATTTACATAATTTATTTTAATGCATGTAAGAAAATAGATTGGGAGAGAAACTCTACCGTAACTCCTTGTTTGATATTGCTCTAATTCCCTACATAGTAAGAATATATTTCTTAATAAAATATTTTAAAACATTATTCATATATATTACCTTTTTTAATAAAGAATTATATCTATTTATTAATTATATTTTAGTTTGTTATATTTTATTTTCATTATTGGATGTTAGTAGTTTTTATTGTTTTGTACTAGTTTTTAAATGGAGATGTTGATCATTATTATTTTTTATCAAGTTCATCATTCCCAAATTATTCAAGGTATTATAATCACAATTTTATTATTATTTATAAATTATCATGTTTATTTTATGGAAGATATGGTATAGTTCACATGAATATAATTCCCAATGCACACATTTCAGGTAACATTACCAATAACAATGAGTTAATTTATAATGATCATCTACTTGAGTGACATGAATTTAGAACCATAATCATAACATAAATTACTCATTAATATCGTATATTACTATTATTTAAGCATCCTTAATTAAAATGATCAATATGGTAAAACATCATTCATATAGGTGGTTGAACCAACCCAAACAAGAACATGTTATACGAATAAATGTGTAAGAATATATAGTTATATTATAATAATATAAATTTTTAAGAATTGTTATTAAGTTATTATAACATCATTATAGTGGTTTGTAGGGTTTAATAAGAGTTTATAGGGAAATATAAATGAAATATATAGAGATTAACTCATTACTTTGATGGAATTGTTCCTTCTCATAACTACTTTAGTTGTAATGAAGGAATTGTGCCTCCTTCTTAAGACCAAAAGCTGACCAAAGTAAGAGAAGATTTTAGGAAGGTAAATTTAGTATAATTTTCAATAGATAACTAAAGGAAATAAACGTTTTGGGATGGTTAATATATGGGTTCTTTTATAGACAAGTTTGAGTGGTATGTTTGTAATTTATCATTCCTTCATGCTTAAGTAAGGTCATTTTAATCTCAAAAACGGCCTGTAAGTGTAAAAAATAATGGTTACTTAAAAATAACTCAATAATTAATTTTTTTTATTTTTATTGGTTTTATACTTCATTTTAACCATGTATTGTATTTTTTTATTTTATTATTTATCAACATAATTCTCTATTCACTCATGTAAATTATTTTTTCATCAAAAAATGAAATTAACCCTCTTAGATAATTTTGATGATATAATTCCGAATATGAAATCCATTTTTTCAGATATAGTATATAAATATGTTAAATTTTAATTTTAAATAAAAATAAATAATAATTTATAAAAACGTTTTTCTTGAATAAAAATAATTTCCTACGTAATGAATGATTATATTTTAATTTATTATCATTCCATTTTTACTTAATAGATATTATATATTTATTATTCATGTTAAATATATGATTTATAATTCCTTATTCATTTTTAGAAAGTATTGTATAACTGTTATAACCTTTTCAATGCACTCATTTCCTATTTGTATTCCCAACGATCATAAATATATATATCAAACAATCAAATAACCCATTTTCATTCATATATATAGCCATATGTAGTTCTATAAATTTCATTCATACAATTAATTAATTTCTCTCTTAATATTTATATCATATATCTAATATTTTATTTCTTTATATAGTTATAATCAGTGGTATTATCTTTATGGAAAAATAGAAGGGTAAACTTTTCAAGTTCATGGTCTTTTTATTTACTTATGATTTTATTCATACTATAATTTTCATATTTATATTTTATATAGATTGCTCATAATTTATATAATGTTCATTATGTCATAATATTGTTCCCTAATGAAATAAAGGGTTTTTTGTTTTGTGTGTTAGACAAGTTATCCAACATGTGTGATTTATTAATGGGAATTAATGTTAAAAAATATGGGTTGTTACACATGGAACCCTAATTTGGTTCCATTTCAACATATTCACAAAATCCCGCCAAAATCTACATAAAAATGGTGGATACAACATATATAAAGTGATATAATACTTAGTAACCACATGCCTCATCATTATATAATCCCACATGTTGAAGATTTTTGGAAAAATTATCCCCATTAAAGAGAATAGGAAAACCTAACATAATCCCCCAAATTTGGTTTTTTAAAATAAGTGTAAAAAAAATAATGAAGAAACCCTGAATAGATATGAGTAGGAGGTTTTATTTACCTTTAGAAATCCAATATAACTTACAAATCTTTGATCATATCTTGAAAGTTGTAGAATAATCTCTTGGAAAAGAATGTCATAATGGAGAGGAGGTTAGGGTAATGTGTCCTACCAAAGGGAAGAGGAACATGGTTTAAATATAAAAAAAATAGGCCACATAATTATTGAAATAGCCCCATTAAAATGGGGGGGTCATTGTTCCCACCAAAACTCTAATGGAACCCCACTAGAACTTCAGTATGCCACTGGGGTTCTGGTGCACCTCCACTAAATATGTGTTCATCGGGGCAGTAGCCCCTACCTTGGGAATAAAATGGTTGTGGCCTCCCACTAGGATTCTGATGATATATTTTCTCTATGGTAGAATTTTTTTACCACAACAATTTTCTCAAAACTCAAACTGAAGCCTCATATTCTCCCTTTTACATCAAAAATAATTCAAAATATATATGGTTTGACCAATACTAATGAAATTAATACCTCTATACATATGTATATTTATATGTTTTACAATATAAAAGTTAAATTATTTATTTTATATTTTATTCAATCAAAAATAGATGGGTGGATCTTGGTTAAATGGGTTTTAGTTGATTATTTATATCATCTTTGGGCAAGGGTTATACCTTATAAAACCCTTCTATCAATTCATCTTAAAAAAATTCTTGAGAAATGTATAAATTTGAATAGCACTTTTATCACAATTCTAAGAGAATGTAATTTTTTTAATCACAAATGAAATATGTATTTAGTTTGAATATAAAAAAATATACATGTAAACTAATGAAGAAGATTATTAAAGCATTTATTTTATCTAATTAGGTGAAAAAATAAGATAATACATTTGTGTTTGAATAAAAAAATATGAATGTGTTATAATTCTATGACAATCATATGAATAATTATGGAACATATCATCACTTGAAGCTCTAAAATCATGTCCATTTTCTTTATATATCATATTGAACAACTTATTATAATATATATTTTTTAACAGAACAATGTTAAATATTGTTTCTAAATAAATAAATAAATAAATATCATCCCACGAGAGATTAGGATATGGATAACCATGAAAAAATTATTCTAAATAGAGCATTTGGAATTAAATCCTAAACATATTCTTAAAAACCATGTACATGGTTCACAATATAAATTACATTAGTTTTTTAAACATGTAGAATGAAAACACATTATTGGTCATAATCTTGTCTATAAAAATATGTATAAGATAAGCCTTAGTAACAGCATGAATAGAATCAAAGATAAACCTATAAAAAATATTAAATAATTAAAATATCAATAAAAATAATAATTATGAATTTAAGGACCATAAGGCTACATATAGTATAAAGTAATAATGATTTGGGAAAAGAATAAGTGAGAGAATAAAAATAAATCATGTTTAGTAAATTATAGAGAGTGTTCAGATTTTGTTAGAATAGTGGATCTTGATCCATTAAATGAAGTTGGGCCAAATTCTTATAGACCAAACAATACACTAGTCTAAAACTATATAATAGAGTTGATTGGTGACACCTATAGGGTTACTATAGTAATTTATAATTTGATATAGTACTACAGTGGAGTTTACCATCACTAATAGGGTTACTATGGTTATGAAGACTTCTTTCCACTATTATTGTAGAATAATGGACCAACTTTGTGGGTTTGTAACTGTAGAAACATGGGATTTTTTAACACTACATTTCTCTATGATCAAGTTATGGTTTTGATAATTTGAGTTTTTTTTCCAATGATCTTACTCTTAGATATTGTGATTCTTTATGAATCTCTATGGATTTAGTGATTATTATCAAACCACATAAATCTTATGATCATGTTTATTTTCTTCATTTTTTATTTTTCTCCCATTTAATATTATTCTAAAATTGATAATAATTAGTGCTCCCAACATTTCTATAACAACTAGCACCAAATTCTGTGTTTAAAATATAGAGTATTAATTTATTTAATTTAATCATGGTTATGGGATAAGGAAATGTGAAGGTCAATCATTTTAATATATATGACTTAAATTAACAGAGGATATTGATTAATGATTATCTTTATAAAAAAAAGATTCACTCCCCACTTATGAGTGTTAATCAAAATAGATAGAGAAGACTAAGTAGGAGTTACTAGATTGATATAATATAGGAGTTATGAGTATTATATTGGTAAAAAACATGGAATTAAATATTAAATAGGAGAAGACAATGGGTGGGTTGATGAAATATCTTAGTAATATGTAAAAGATCCATCTACATCGAAAAAAAGTGTAACCAATGTGATGATTATTAAATCTAAATATGATTTAAGAGAAGATTGTGGATTCTAAAATCAGTGAATTTAACACCATCACAAGCCATTTGAAATTGATGGGAATTAAACTGGACAATGAGTTATGTGAATTGGTTTTACTATCTGCTTTACCATATAGTTGTGGAGATACAATAATAGTTGTGAGTATTTCTTTGAGGAATACAAAGTTGAAGTCGAATGATGTGTGATATCTGACCCTCAATGAGGATATTAGATGAAGTTATTTGGGTACATTTTCTACTTATTCATTTCAAATAGAAGTAAAAGGAAAACAAATGTGGGGAGATAATCACAAAGGATGATCAAAATCAAGAGGAAAGAGATAATACAAATTAAAGTGGTTTGGTCCTACCAACTAGAGTTATGGGAAGAAATAACACATCAAGGAGTGCAGATATAGATTAAGGCCTCCTAAAACCAATGAAGGAAACACAAAATCTAAATAAACTAATGATATGTTGCTACTAGGAATGGATAGACCTATGAAGTATTGGATTTTAAACTCAGTGGTATCCTTTTATTCCATATTAGATAAGGGATTCCTAAATAATTATGTTCTTGAAATTTTATAAATGTACATATTAATGATGATAAATCCTTATAGATTGTGTGAAATGGTGATGCATAAATCAAAACCAATAGTGGATGTTTAATCATTCTAGGGAATGTGTGATATATCCTTGGACTAAAAAGGAATTTTATTTCTATCATGTAGATTAATGATATAGGATTTAGTACCACATTCACTGCTGATGAATAGAAAATTAACAAGGTAGATATGATCATAGCTCATGGAGATAAGAATGGAACCCTATATAATATGGTAGAAAATTTCATGTACATTATTACAATAAAAATATTTTATGGATTCACAAATATGGGATTATAGGTTAATCTACATGAGTGAGAAGGGGATAAAGGTACTAGACACAAAATGAATTCTACTAGAGATGAAGTTATTGGATTTTGTATTAAATTAATAGTATATATTAAGGAAGTAAAAGAATGTGTCTTTTATAAAAGGAGGTAGAAACCTGAAGGTAGGGAAGCTAGACATGGTGTGCACTAATGTTTGGATCCTGCACCAATACATTCAATTGTAGGATAACTATATTATGTGACATTTATCAATGTCTCAACAAGGAAGTTGTGGGTTTTGATATGCATAAAGGACTATGCATTCACTTGAGAGGGTGGTGAATTAGGTGTGATAAACTTTTACTAAATTCCAATTATTATTGTAAACTTTTAACCCCTTTGGTATTTAATCCTTTGTTTTTGGTCAAGATAATTGGATCTGCTTATATTTTACATAGAAAACAATACCATATGAAATACTTGAAATAAAGTAATGTGTAGTGAACTGTATTTTTACAAGTTTCATCCTCATTTTGGGAAATTTAATCCTTATGGTGATTGGTTATTCACCCTAAGTCATATATTTTATCATTAATTCATAAAAGTGGTTACAATTTGGGTTGGGAATGTATTATCCTCACACTCAGCACCTAAACTATTTTATTTCACACCAGAGGTAACCATAGGATAGGTTTGACATCCACTTCTTAAGTATAATCATCTATCTTCTCAATAGGGTCATCATAATACTTATCATAGTCTTCATGGTTTCATTTATACTAGAAACATTAGTGTTCAAGGATTATCCTTCCAAATATTTTTAACGGTGATAAAAAATCCATTATGAGATGTTGTTGTATCAAATGATTTGATCTTCTTCCTCAATAGATTCTTTGACTACTAGTAGATCTTTAAGAACAATAGTATAATCTCAATCTTTGTAAATAGTCTTGATCTTGGATCATGTTCAAAATATGATTGTTGGACTCTATGACACTTGATCTTGTTTTTATCTTCAAAACCCAATATCTACTCAATCATATTGAGTATTTGTCACAAGATATTGGTATAAATAACTATTTATATCGATTAATATCTTATCCTAACCTCTTTATTATTCATTATCTTATACTTTTATAATATAGTTTATCATAGGATATTTTTCTAATTTTCTTCTTCTTCAATCTACCTCGATGCACAGTTTCTACTTTTAGATTATCATCAAATTCTTCTTCTTAATAGATACCTAGAAGGTTATCTTGATAAGGGGATCATTTGTGCGATCACCAGAACTAGGATCCTCAATCCACTAAAAGATCTCACAATGGAAGTCTAGCATAGTGGATTTCAAACCTCCAGAACTTCCCTTGGCCAATTGTATCAGAAGTAGGAATTCATCACATCCTACTCATCACATAAAGTAAAACCTCACACACAATCAAGAAAAACACACAGGATTACAAATGGAATTAAAACCAATAGAAAAAATATATAAAATAACACAAGGCATTTACATGATTCGGACAATGAGTCATAAGTACATGGAAGAAACACTATTAATTTCATTATTATTGGAAGTAAAAGAATTAAATTTAACAAAAAAAACTAATCAGTAAGTATTTTATATATATTATTAAAAATTTGTAATTCAATGTGCATGTTTTGGGTACACTATTTTCATAACTTGTGTATTTTTCTTGAGGTCCTCATGAACTTTTATAGGAATAATCATTTTGTCATCCCAATTACATTGACCTCCATAGATTCCTCTATTTGGTAAACTAATTGTGGATATTCATTAGCCTTTTCCCTTAAAATCTTACCCTAGTGAACATTTCCAAATACTCTTTATAGAGACTTCTTGATTTTCCAAACTTCTGGTCCTCCATAGTTCCATCAGATGATTTTATCTCTTAATGGTTTCACTACCTATAGGATATGATCTACTATCATTATTTACACATAAAAAAATCTATATTTCGGTGAAAAAAATGTGGCGACCTGAATTTATTGGACTGAAACATACTTCACATCCCAATACTTATATACTTGAATACTATTTTAGGGAAACTCAGCTAACTCTATAACACTTTTTAAAAACAAAATTCTCATTCTCTTACATAGAATGAATTTTTCTCTATCTATCTTCCATTCACCCAATTCTCACTAAGGTTTTGTTTTTTCTTAGACATTATTTAACTAATTAATTAGTAAACATGTCTATTAAACCCCCCCCCCCAGTTTCAATTAATTTACCATTTTATTATGTATTTTGAAGTTATATAATACTTGAGTTGAGTTTCATGAGTTTTGGATTTTTTTGGAGTGTTCTGGAAGGGTTGTTAAGGGTATATGGTTTTAGAATGGTTAGGGATAACCATGAACATTATATAGGAAACCATATAATAGGATTTGGTATTCACTAGGAGGGTGAAAGGGTAGTGCATGGTTTGGCCAAACTGTGTGGGTTCCTATGAGTAACTGTGTATAAATTGTTGTTCTGGATAGTAGCATGCACATAGTTTTCAAAATTGTGTGGCACAACTTTGTGATTTCTTGGTGGATGTCTAGTAGCATGTTCATGGTTAGTTCACAATTTTCAAACCTATATAGAAAAACTATGACTCTCTAGTTTGGAAATTATATAATGCACATGGTTGGTGTACATGTTTTTAAACTATGCGGTCTAACCATGTGGCATGTATTAAATGCTTTGAAAATTAGAGTTTAACTTGTATTTTTTCCCTAAGACTCTTATTTTTATCCTATTATCCTAATCTCTAGAACTGAAATTCTCTCCTAGAAATCCTTGGAGATTTATTTTGATATGAAAGATTATTTTTATGATTCAAGGTGTGTTATATTTCTATAATCAAATACAATCCCTCTTTCTTTCTTGTTCTATTAATATTTACTCATCTTCTCTTTCATGGAGCCATATATATAATATATTAAAGATAGAACTATATTATATGATGTGTATTTTTATGATATCTTGTTGGTATCTATAAAGGAAATAATTTTCAAGGATGGATCTAGAAGTTTCCTTGTGTCTTTCTTTATTGTCTTCATCCTTTGAGAGTTAGGTGACTTCTTTGTCTTATCCCCTTATTCTAGAATTTGAATGTTTAGTTTTTATAAAAAAAATTCTTATATTTAAAAAGGAAATGTTAAATTTATTCTTGAAGGAAACCATTTTAGGTAATTATTTGGAAATATGGAAATTTGAATGACATTTGGAAAACCCCTTTTATTTATAATTTTAAATTGTGGTTTTAAAATTACAATTTTGGTTCAATGCAAGAAAATTGTTTATAAAATGTTTTAAATGGAATAAATATTTTATTTTAAATGAGTTGATATTTTTTTGTATACATATTTGGTGTGTGTTTATTTTCATTGGACATAACCCTAAATAAGGGGCATGTTCCAGTGGGGCACCTAGAGATTGGTCAACTTGTGATAACTTGGTGGATCGTTAAGTAACCGCTCATGAGTATGGAACTATCAACTAGAATACGTGTGTGTGTGTGTGTGTGTGTGAATCATCTAATGGGTATGTCAAGTGGAAAATAAGGAACAGAAAAGTTAGTTTGTTTAAATTTTTCTATTAAATTGTTTCATTATAGATAAATTTTTATAATTTCAATTTAAACTAGTTTAAATTGAATAATTATTTTGATGTTCTATTTTATATATAAAGTATGTTTTAAAATATGAGATAGATTGTTCTTGTACAAGTAGTGTGAGTTAGAAAGTCTTGGGTATTACCTATTGAGTTTTATACTCACTCCTACTTGAGAAATTTAGTGTGTTTTCAGATGTTGTCTGTTGAGATAAATTTAAAGGTAAGGTTTCATAATTCTCTAATGATGTGTTATGAAACAGTGTGCTTGGGACTTAGAGTTAGAGAATGGATCTTTTTTTTTGATGGTTGGGTTGATTCCACTTTGTTGTATTTTAGTTTTTTTTTCTTGTTGTGTCAGTGTTGCACATCCTTTATTCTATCTACTATTATAATATTACATTCTAGTTTTTATTATTTTATTAATTTATATTCATCATATAGAATTATTTTTCTATGTTTTGAATTCTATAGGTTTTTCTAATATCAGGTAAAATCATCCCCCAGTGATATTTCATGCCCTAGTAAATTGTTTCTAGCGTTTGGTGTCTTATGGATATCACCTAGGGTTAGTATAACCTTTTCTTCTTCCCAAGATAATGGGTGAGGGGAGGGAAGTTACAAATCATATCATTCTTCGATGTTTTTTCATCTTGGGATAGTATAAAGGAGATAAAAATGTTGGAACATGAAATGTATAGCATAAAAAGATGTAGTTGACCAATTTATGTTGAACTTAAATCTACCAATGTAATCCGGGTAAAAAAGTGTTTTAAGACACTTATATGTGTGGTTTAATCTCATCATCATGGGTTTAGCCAATGAGTGTCGAATATCATGCGTTAGAAATGAGACTTCCCAATATGACTACATTATTTATCTAATGTTTTTTATTTATGGAAAAAGGTTAAAAAATATATTTTTTCAATGTTGGTTTTAATAATTGTTTCATTCATGGTTTGGTATATTTTAAACCTTTGATTTCTAGTAGTGAGTAATCGGTGTCTTATTCGGTCTATATAGAAATGAAAATAGGTAGAAAATGTAAAAACCTATAATAGGAGTCTATAAAAAACATGGTTTCACCTGAGCCACTGGTTAACCAACAACATATTTAGAGCATTGTGAAAGCTTTCTAATATGTTGACAATGTAAATCAATATGTAAAACCTTAACAAGTGTATTATTCCATGAATCTTAATAAATAGAATCCATTAATATTTTAAGGGGTATTAAGAGCCTAAAAATGTGGAAGTGTGGATAAATTTAATGAATTGGTTTTTCACTTACATTGTTACCCTGATTGAGCTAAAGGTCAAGTTAGGGGTGTAAATATTAGAGGAAATTTCATGCCAGTAGAGTGATTTTTCTGTCCAAGATAAATTCAACCAAGGCCTTATGTGGGAGTGCTTTTGAGAATTTTTTAACAAGAAATTCTATCCTCACAAATTCAATATATCCCAAATGATGGATTTATTCAACTTAAAATAAGAGAATCTATCAGTGGTAGAATATTCTGCTAAGTTTATGAACTTAGTCATTTTTATCCTCAAGTATCTGCTAGTGAACCTCTGAAGGAATGTACCTTTGAGTCAGGACTAAGACTAGAAATCCATTATAAAATAATTATCTTCTAAATTTATGATTATATGAAGATACTGACAAGAGGAACAGTTTTGGAAAGGGATGTTAGTGAAAATACAACAAGATAAAGTATATTTGTCTCTACAAGATCATATGGAAACTCCAATACTAGGAAAAAGTAGAAAAGAGAAACATATTCTCATGGAAGTGGAGCACCTTGGACTCAAGCCATTGGATCTTTTAATTTTCTTCTACAACCCAAAGTTAAGTTGGGATATTTTCAGTGTATATATTATGAGAATATCAAGTGCGAATACATGTAACCTATGTTAGAATGTCATAATTATGGAAAGTTTGGATATTAAAAATTTTATTGTATGGTGACTCTAAGGATAAATAATGGGAATGGATCGACCATATTCTAGACTTATTATGATCTTATAGGTCAATCAATATGCAATGGTAGTCCCCCATAGAATGAGGTGACCCAAGTTGACTCTCATATCACACTGCCACCTCAGCAGTCATCGCATCCATAAAAAAGTAATAAAAAATGTTGGGTGGACCTAGTAAGTAGTTGTATGGTGCCAAGAAAATGATCATGGAGGATCAATATAGTTATTCAACAGTATGAAGTAAGATTCTTCTTATCCTAACACTTATGAAAGTTCTATTTTATATTATTGTATCCCAAAATTTTATTACTTAATGTTTCATTGATCATATGGATTAACATATTGATATGATTCAATGAATGATGAGTATCCATACACTTATTTTTCAGCAAGATTGTAGGGTATTTAAATTTGTATCTTTTTCTATAACAATTGGTGGATTCTGGTTTGATTGGGAACTTTTTATTTTGAAAATAGATGTATTTGAATTTTTTTAGGAATGGATTTATTGATATCCTTCAAGGACTGTATCAACTATTATAACCAGAAGGTTAGTTTCACATATTTGGATGGTATTGAACATTTCTTTAAATAATATTGGGATTTCAATGCATGAAAAAGAAGACATTTAATACTGGTGGTCTAGGATATCTCTTACCAATTGGAAACATTTACTTTGGAAACTATTGATTTAATCCGACATAGATATTTTCTAACCATTATGGACTAATTTCCCGATCTATTTTCTAACAATTTCTTGAGGTTTCTACCTAAATGATAAGTGTAATTTTTTATTGATATTTTGAACAGGCGCCGATTTTATTTCACTTACATCGTATAGGATGGAACCAACAGAATTAATGGAATTTAATGTTTACCTAGAAGAGTTGGAAATCAAAGTATTCATTCATCCTAGTATATCTCCATTACAGTACTAGTTCTTTTTATAAAAAAAGTAGATATAACTCTTTGAATTTGTGTGGATTATTGAAATATTAAATTTATTATAATAAATAATCGGTATCCTATTCGATGAATTCATGGTTTTTTGGTCAATTTAGGGGATAAAAATAGCTCTCTAATATGAATTTATGATCAGGGTATCACCAACATCGAGTTTGAAAGGATTATATTCTGAATATAACTTTTTGGATTCATTATGTTCATTATGAATATGTGCTTATAACCTAGGGTCTTATGAATAAACTAGCAGGGTTTATGGAATTTATGAATATGATTTTTCATAGGTATCTTGACTCCTTTTTAGTGGTATTCATCAATAATATTCTGGAGTATTCTAGGACTAAGTTCAATCATGAACACCACTTGGAAATAGTGTTATGTATCTTGAAAGAACATCAATTTTATGTTATGAATTCAAAATGAGATTTCTAGATACAAGTGGTAGGTTTCCTTGGCCATGTTATTTCTAAAAGTGAAGTCTTGATAGATCCTAAAAAGGTGAAACTTGTTATATCTTGTAAACCACCAAATAATGTATTTGAGATATGAAATTTCCTCAGCTTAGAAAGGTATTACCAATTATTTGTTTGTAAATTCTCATGAATTTCCTCTCTAATGATATCTTTGATGAGTAATTGAATCCTTTCTAATGGAATAATTATTTCTAAAAACCTTTTCAATAGATTACGTTTTGGCTTACATCAACACCTATCCTCACAGTTTTGGAGTTAGGATGAGGCTATGTGGTTTATTTTGATGCGTCCATATCTATATTAGGATGAATTATCATGCATGGAGATTATTTTTTAGCTTATAGGTCACGATAGTTATGGGTTTATGATAATAATAACTTGATGCATGATTTGGAGTTAGTTTTCTTAGTCTATGAATTGAAAATTTGGTTTCATTATCTCTTTGGTGAAAAGTTCATAGTGTTCGTGGATCATAAAATCTTGAAACACATCTTCTCATAGGGTGATTTGAATCTAAGGAAATGAAGATATATGGAATACCTTCAGATTTTGGACTTTGACTTCATGTGTACATTGGTTAAAGGGGATTATATTGATTATGCATTGAGTAGGAAGTCATGTAGTTAGTTCACTAAAGAGGATTTATATCAGTATTAATCAATGATGTCCATAACTAATATACATCTGGATTGTACTGATCAAAGTTATGATGTAGTTTCCTTTCATGTTTTTCTTCTTTCTAATTTGTTCGAGTAGGTTAAATATACTCAGACATCTAATCTTGAATGTCTAACCATGAGGTAAAAACTCAATAGTAGTGAGGCCATTGAGGGATGGAAACTGGATGAGAAATCTATGTTTTTTTAGAGATTATATTTGGGTTCCTTTGACTTATTAGTATCATATTCTTTCTTCTTAACAACACTCAAGATGGATTTATCATCCTATAATTCACAAGATTTATAAGGAGATCAGAGTATAGTTCAGGTGGGATAGCATGAAAATAAGGGTTGAGGACTATGTATCAAGATGCCTAACCTATTCGTATATCAAGGTAGAGAACCAATAATCAAATAGTATGTTGAAATATTTTCCAATATATATATATAAATGAGAATAGAAAACTATGTATTTTCTCACAAGTTTACCAAGAACAGTTCAAAAACATGATGCCATATGGGTGATTATATATTATCTCACAAAGTTATCTCACTCTATCCCTATTCATGAATCCATTATGGTGGAAGACTTTTCAAAAATAAACATTTGGGAAGTTGTAAAGTTTCAGCGTGTTCCAATGTCAATTTTTTTCTAATTGGGACCCTAGGTTTGCATCTTTTTTTTGTGAATCCTTACAGTAATACCTTGGATCCCAGTTGACCATTATCATAGTGTATAATCCTAAAATGGATGGAAAATCCCAAAAGATGATCAAAATATTGTAATATATTCTTAGAAATTTTGTTATGGATTTTGGAGGCTCATAAAAAGAACATATATCATTAGTGAAGTCCTCATACAATAATAGTTTCTAAGACTTGATACATATGGATCCTTTCGAATCTTTGTATGGCCATCTTTGTCATTCCCCAATTGTTTGGGTGGAAATGGGTAAGTTCTTACTTAAAAAACCCATCCTTTTGTATAAGACAATTAAAAAGATTTGTATGATCATAAATATGATGGATATGTCTCAGAGCCATCAGAAATTATATGTGGATCATCATTATCAATCATTATCATTTGATATGAGTGATCATGTTTTCTTGAGAATCTCTCTAAGGCTAGACCATCGTCATTTGGGTAAGCAATGAAAATTGAATCCTCATTACATTACCCTTTTGAGATAATAGAACAGATTAGTAATGTGGCTTATTATTAGGATTTTTCTCCAAGATTTATATTTGTTAATGATGTCTTTCATGTATCTTAATTGAAGAAGTATCAACTTGATTCTGACCATGTTATTTGATAGATCTATGTTGATCTTGGGACAAAATCTACATCGATTCATGTGTCTATATGAATTTTGGATATATAGTATAATATATTTCATGGAAATAGTATCGGTTTGGTACATGTCTTATGTCAGCATGGTTAGATTTAATAAGATACATGGGAGTGTGAGAAGGAAATGTTAGAGAAATGGACCAAACTTTTCCAAGGCACTGGGAATATCATACCTTATAAGGATAGCAAGACCAATGGTGGTTAAAATACAACACCCTAAGTTTTAGGTAATTTTCCCTTTTATTATGTATTTTAAATTTATATAAGACTTGATTTGATTTTTGAGAGTTTCTGGATGGTTTTGGAGTGTTTTGGATGGGTTTCTAAGGATATAAGGTTTGAGAATGATAAGAGAAAACTATACACTTTCTCTAGGAAACTATACAAGAGTATCTGGGAGTCATTTTCCAGGCACATAGTTTGGCCAAACTATATAGACTCTTAGGATAAACCTTGCATAATGGGGAGTTTTTTATAGTACCATGTGCACTTTTTGTGCATGGTTTTCCATATCGTGTAGTGCAACCATGTGACTTCATAGTGGATGGTCAGTAGCATGTGCATGGTTGGAATAATATTTTACAAATCATGTAGTATAATCATGTGTATATCTAGTTTATATATAGTATCATTTACATAGTTGGTTCATGGTTTTTTAAACAATGTGATGTGCATTAAATTCTCTAAAAATTAGAGTTTAACTCATATTTTCCCCCCAAAACTTGCATTTTTCTCTTATTATCTCATGCTCTCAAACTCTTATTCTCTATTAGGAATAATTAGAAATTAGTTTTTATTTGAAAGATTATTTTGACGATTCAAGTTTTTTTTGGATCTTAAGAATCAATTGTAAGTCCTATTTTTTTCTTGTTCTCTCTAAATCTACTGATCTTCTCTATCAAAAAGCCATAGATCTAATCTATTAAATATATATCTATGTTCTATGATATGTATTTTTATGAGATCTTATTTTTGTCTACAAAGGGAATATGTTTCAAGGTTTTATCTAGAAGTTTCCTTTTTTTATTATTTGTTCTCATCGTCTGTTGAGAGGTAAGTGGCTTCTCTCTCATCTCCACTTATTATAGAAATCAAAGGATTAGTTTTTATTGAATATTTTTCTTGGATTTAAAAATGAAATGTTGCTTTATTTCTTAAATTAAATCCCTTTGGGTTATAATTTATAAATATGGGAATTTTTATAACATTTAGAAAACCTCTTTGATTTATAATTTTAAATTATTGTTTTAAAATTATGGTTTTTGTTCAATGTAAGAAAGTTGTTTTCTAAAATTTTATAAATGGAAGAAATGGTTTATGTGTAATGGGTAGATGTTTTATTTTTTATAAATGGTTGGAAATTGATCATTTTAATTGGACATGACCCATAATAAGGTACGTGTTCCAATGGGTTTCCAAGATAATGGTCACCTTGTAACAACTTGGTGGATCGGGGAGTAACCGCTTATGAGTATAGAACTATCACCTAGAATGCATTCTTGTGTGTGTGAAGTATATAATGGCTATTCCAAGTGAAAATAAAGTAATATTAAAGTGATTTAGTTAAAATATTTTTATTAAACTATTTATTTATATATAAATTGTTCTACTTTCAATTTAAACTGTTTTAAATTGAATAATTGTTTTGATGTTCTCTTTTAGATATAAGTTATGTTTTGAAATATGAATTAATGTGTTCTTTTACTAGTGGAATGAGTTGGGTATTTATTAGAGATTATCTAATGAGTTTTATACTCACCCTATTCTGGGGAACTTTGGTGTGTTTACAGATATTGTGTACCGAGATACAAGTAAGGTAATATGATGTACTTCTCTAGTGATGTGTCAGGATGTAGTGGGCTTGGGACTTAGAGTCAGGGCATGGAGATTTCTTAGGTGATGGTTGGGTTGATACCACATTGGTTCCTTGGAGTTATATGTTCCTCAGTGTGTCAGTGTTTTACGTACTTTAATCGATCTTCAACAATGATATTACATTCTATTTTTGAGTTGTTTTATATTACTTTACATACATAATATATCATTGTTTGTCTTAGATTTTTTTCTATAGGTTACTATAGTATTACGGAAAATTATACCCTAATGATTTTATATGACCATGGAACTTTTTTCCAGCCTTTGGTGGCTTAGGGACATCATCTAAGGTTAGTAGTACCTCCACCTCTTCACAATCCAATGGGTGAGGGGATGGATGTTACAATGTACACCAAATTTTGTCTTTTAGATACCTTATAAATATCTAAACTTTATCCTTTCCCATGTTCCAAATTAAGTGGTACCTAAAGTCAATATTCTTCATCTGTGCATGAATCATCGAATTTTGATCTAAGTGAATTGCACTCTAATCATCATATAATAAAACACCACCTTCCTAAATCTGTTTGAGTACTTTTGATTGTAATATAAACCAAACCAAATCCTCACCTGATTCTATTATAGATATATACTATACTTTAATTATAATTAGAGTAAAAATTATATATAGCTATGAAATCCTACTTATCATTGTTCCTTCATTAATAAACACAAAACTATTTATAATTTTTTAAGTATATAAGTCTCCAGTAAAGAATACATCCAAAAATCCTTGCAGTGGATCTTCCTTCCCAAAGTATAATGACTTTTTTTTGATAAATACAAGTATTATATAATCCACCAGACAAATTCCTATTATTCCCTTCCAAGTTTTTACATAAATAAACTTATAAATCTCACTGAAAAATTAATATCCATCCATGAACAAATCATCACATAAATCAAACTCTTGATAACTGATGTAGATGGTACTTTCACCATGTATCATGCCTTATATTCTATTTTTATCTCCTTCCACTTGGATAAATTGAAGTGTTTGGAAAGATGGATTGAGATTTCATTATAACTAATAATTCTAAATTTCTCAATTATCTTTTAAATACATTTTTTTATAACACCAAAGTACTATATTTCTTATCCCTATCGATCCTCATCTCCAAAATTTATTTAGCTTATCCAATATCTTTTATCTCAAATATTCTATAAAACTTACTCTTTATCCCCTGAATTTACAAAACCACTTAACCACTAGCATCATGTCATCCATATACAAGAGCAGTATGATCAATGTATCATCATCCCATGCCTTCTGGTAACAACAATGATCTACATTGCACCTTTTTAATACTTCTTCTAACATAAATGTGTTGAACTTACAATTCCATTATCTCGCAACTTGATTCATCCAATAAATTCTTCTACTCAATTTATAAACTGAATTTTGGTTCCCTTTTCCCATAAAACCTACTTGTTGATTCTTGAAAATATATTCCTCCAAATATCCATAAAGGAAGTTTATTTTACACCTTTTAGTTCCAAGTACATACTTTATGAAGCCACCTTAATTATCAATGTCCATTTGGTTACATAATTAACTATCGTTGATAATATATTGGATAAATAAACTCCTTTTTTTAATCCATTTACTAATAGTTGTGATTGGAACCACTTATTTCCATCATCATCTTCCTTGAAATGGTAAACCCACTTGTTCTCAAGTGACCATTTTCCTTATATTAAATTATCCAATTACCATGTTCTGTTGGATTTAAATGGATAAATTTATTAATCAATTTTTTGACTTCAATTTTTTTGATTCACTAAGTGTTTCCACTTCTTATGAGCATTCAAATTATCATACATTAGTTGAAATTAGAAAGTTCATATCAACCTCAAAACTTTGAAATAGTCTTTTAATTATGTTTGATCTCCTCCATTGAAGAATTTTCTCTAAACTATTAAAATATTCTCTTTATTTCAGATTCCTAACTTTTGGTGTCATGAACCAACCCGGGTCGACCCTGAATCGGTCACCCGAGTTGGACCACGACAAGGTCAAAGAGACGTTCCTGATCCTCCCAGGCTGGTGACAAGAACCAATGGCATCAATAGAGTCATGATGGGAATAATTTTCCCAATATAAATAAACACAAGTAGTGGAATAATAATAAATCAGACAAAAAAATAAATAAACTGAACAGAACACTAAGCAAGAACTAAAAAGAAAAACTAACTATACCTGATGACCACTAAAACTCCATGTGACTCTACGGGTTACTCTCCAATCCCAAAGAATCAACATCATCCATGGCAATTGATATCAAGATAAAACCTGCACCTGTGACTAAAAACAAGAATAAAGTATAGGTGTGAGTATTAAAACTCAATAGGCATGACCAAGTGATCTACTCCCAAATGCTTTTTATTTAAACAAAAGAATCATCAATTTTAGGTTTGAACTACAATATATAAAAGAAAGGTTTTCTATATGTTACTCAAAAACAAATTATAATTCATTGCCCTTATTGATTTCTCAAAAACCTATATCATTCTTTTAGTGAGACATTATAATTTTCAAAATGAAAGTGATGTTTACATTTTCAATTTACCAAAAAAAAAAAAGATAAAACACTTTTCTTTGAAAATAATTTTCATGAGCCACATTAAAACCACACATCACTTTCCAATAAAAACATTACACATGATAATGCTATAGTAGTATCACAACAAGGGAAATGAAAAAAATATACCAACAAGTAACACATTCAACACTGCAAGCACTAAGAATGGGTAGACATAGGTGAATCCAAGAGATCAAGAATAATCCAGAAGACACCAATACATAAGACCTCATCCTTATTGACATGTCACACATGATGAAATCAAAATGCTCAAAACCCTTAGCCATCTTTTCTCAAGCAGGCCGAGGGAAAATCCCATAGCAATGAACCCAAACATATATGCCTACTATGGGCCACTAGTAAGTACCATAGCATACCAGTGCAGCAATCATTCTTAGAATATTCTCTCAATATTTCAGGTTCATATGTCTCGTGTATATAATAGGGGTGACCCAACTGATACCAATTGAGAATCCAATCACGAATATATATATAATAAATAAATAACAACAAGAATCACCCTGAATCACTCCATTGGATTTTTCTCCCTCTTTCCTTTAACCATCAACACACGAGGGAAGTCTCATCTGAGGACCACCCATTCCCTTAAACATCAAACAAGGCAAGAGGTTCATCCCAAAGAGGGTTTTCAAAATCATTAATTTTAAAACGTACCAAATAGGCCTCAAGCAATCACTTAACACTAAATCATTTCTGAAAGAAGAAAAACATGCCATTACTTTGAAAATCAATAATTCACTTGGAAACCCATTTAAGAAACTAAATTCACCACTTTAAATCTGAAGAACATTTATAAGGGACAAAGGGTAATTTCATCAAACACTTAATAGGAACCTTTAATAAAAATAGGTTCATGAAATTCAAACACAAACAGGGTCTTACTTTTTTTCACAATACGAAATTATTCTAAAACCATAATTTACTAACTAGAATTAAATAAAAGTACAAAAAAAAAGAAATTAATAATTTTTTAATTTAAAGGCTAATGCATAGGGAAAACGTACCTCAAAAGGTAGCAGACCAAGAAAAACAATTTTGTACCTGACGCCTTTAATAATGGTCGCCCCACAATTGTGCACACATGCACCCCTATATATATACCCCTTAATCCAATACACATATTCCCCGTTCCATGAGGGAATATGTGAAAGGAGGATATATATATATATATATATATATATATGTATGTATGTATGTATGTATGTATCTATATATGTATATGTACCTATGTATTTGTTTAAAACCCTTAGAGAAGACACTTAACAATTTAATTAACCTATATAAAACCCACACCTAAAAAAAGTTCATTTCCAAAACTATCTTCCCATTATTTAAAGAATTCAAAAATCATACTAAAAGTGAAAAAAGGCCTACATGCCAATACTAATTGATTCCTTTAATTTTAATCACACCAAAAACCCATTTTAAATACTTTTACCAACACTTATGAAATTTATAAAATCACCTTTGACAAACACAAGGAAAACACACACCTTCTCAACTGATTCCCCAGAAAGCCCCATTTAAATAATTAAAAAACTAAAATTCATACATAAAAATAAACAACAAGGAATACATGCCAACACTACCCCCTTCTTCATAAAAACTCATTTTGAACAAATACACACCTCAAGTTCCTTTTAAAATATAATTTTCACTTTGAAAATAAGGCATAAAATACTTTTCAAGAAACATTTCAATAAAATATGCACAACACATAGCCATTTATTTTGAAAAAACTCATTTATAACCCATAAAAATGTTAACACATTACCAATTTACACTTCTCACTATCCAAATAAAATTTATAATGCGTTAAAATTAACTAAACAATTAAGATGGTAAAAGAAATCAACCTCAAATGATGGAAGATAAACCAGAATGGACCAAAGATCTTCGCCTTCGATGGCGGACGGTGAAACCCGCATGAGGAAGACTCGGGAGACCCAACTCACACCCTAAAATTGGAAGAAGTTATCAAAACTCGGTCAACCCATGAACTAAGGTTCACCTGAGACAAAACCGAAGAAAAAAATACCTATTGAAGGGGGTGACGGTGAGGTCACGCAAGGAGAGGAGTCTACCGGAGGGAGAGGCCGCAGAGAGGGAGGTTCTCCAGGAGGAGGGAGTCTGGTCGGATGCTTAGAGAGTGGGGTCGGCGTAGCATGACAGGAGGATGGGGAAGGGGGAGCTTGGTGTCGTGAGTCAAGGGGGAAATGAGGGGGGTTTAGCGTGAGTTAAGGGGGGAATATGTTAGTTTAGGGTTTCATTTTTTATTTAATTAATTCAATTTTAATTTTAATTCAGTTGATTTGATTTTAAAAAAAACTTGTAATGGAATAAAAATTAAATAGGAACTCAAAGATAAATAAAATAATTGCAAGGTGTTAGGTCAAGGTGTGACAATTCTCCCTACCATGACACTTTCTAACCCCAGAGAGTCTAAAGAGATTCAGTTGATCAAAACCAAAGCAAAGATGATTTATAACCAAGGAAGAACCTGAAAACTCAAAGACCAAAGAACCAATGCTCTCTTTCATTTAGAGCCTAAAACTACAGTTTCCCAAAAAGAACCTATGAGACCACCCTCAAAAGAAGCCACACATCCAAAGAAGACATCACAGAAGACCACATAGCTCGAAAAAACTATAAAGATATTAAAAATAAGAGACTCGCTCTTTTCTAAACAAAATATAACATGGAACACCCCAACCCCTAACCCAAAAACCATCAAAGAAACTAATTTTTGTCTTTTTAGGATCTCTGGGAGCATCCATTACACGACCCACTATCCAAGCCAACCAACTATTACAGTCAGGGTCAAGCGGAGCGAAAACAAGGAAATGCTGAGACAAGAACACCTAGAAGATGGATTCATCATGAACTCATCTCATGGTGGTCTCCCCACCATATTAGGACTCCAAACATACATTGATTTAACAAGATATAATATCTCTTGAATCCTAATTAAATCTAGTAAAACCCAGAGAAATGAAACATGGGACAACAAACACCACCATTCTATTTCAAAAACATTAAAAACTCTACAAAGAAATTCCCATTAAAACAATTTTCCAAAAGGATATGCAACATCATTATTCAAACCCAAAATAATACAAAACCACATATTACGTTAATTACAACAAAAAGGGCATTGGAAATAAAATAAAAGCTTCTGATTGAGCTTGTGTTAGTGATACATTCATCAAACTGAGATGAAAGGTTCTACAAGGGAGTGGATCTGGCCCCATTTCACTTCCTGGCACCACCCTGGAAAAATCTTTTCAAATGACCTAAACGAACATAGGTATTATAGATCTTAGGCACTTCGCGACATGAAAAATTCCTATCCCCTGGATTCCCACACTGAAAACACGACCAGTAATTCCTCTCGAATGAATCAAGTGAGGCAGAAAACAATGGTCTTTTGTGCCTCTTCTCAACTGGATAGATGCTGCTAAATCGACTTCTACTTGAATATATTGCCTCAAAAATTCTTTATAATCATCAGGGAATGAAGGCACACCTGGGAGGAATTTTGATTGGAGACCCCATTCAAAGAATCTAGATTTCAAAAATTCATCCTCAGAGAGGTTAGGGAGATATAGAACCAGATCGTCAAAGATCTAAGAATACCCCAAAACTATTGAATTTCCTTACTTGAGACCATACAACCTTGAACCCATCAGTATCTTCACATCATCGGGAAAGTACTGTTGGATGAACAAGGCTTTAAAGCGTTCTGACAAGAAATTCCTTAGTGGTTCAGCCTGAAGAATGGATTTCCACCATTCCCAACTTAGGCCTTCCAATGTGAAGGTAGAAATCCCTAGCTTGAGAATTTCAGGAGATTCAAGACAAACAAAGATATCCTCGATATTTTACAGCCATTCCCCATCTTTCCCCAGTTCCGACTACCCAAGGAAATGAGGAGGGTTCGACTCTCGGAACCTCTGGACAAACTCCTGATATTGAGAACCACCAGGATCTATATCCAAAATGGATAAACCAAACGTATAAAGAATGTCTCGAACAACTAAAAGTCATGCAGTGGAAGAACTACCCGTAGATGCTTCTCAAGATCCCTTAGAACTCAGTTGGGATGAAACTTGAAAAAAGGGAGAACAAAACCAAATCAAAACATATCATAAATCAAAATTCCACATCTCATTTTCAAATCAACAACCCAAACTCAAAACATGATTTCAATCACACCTCCAACACACCAAATCCAATGTATAAAAATAAAAACACCAAAAACAAAAATGCAACATCACACACTCACACCTTTTTAAAACATTCAAATCCCCCTTTTTGAAGAACATTTTCAGAATACATAACAAGCCTTATAAACCAATCACCCACTATTGGTATTCCATTTATCCTCACATACATACACTCTAGTGATAGCTCATGCACTCATCCATACATACCAATAACCATCCACTCACCACATATATACATCCATATACATATATGTGGGAACTCATAGGAATACCAAGAGTCAGATAAAAGAAACATTATCACTTTCAAAACCACCTTAAAAATACCTCAAAAAATTTTAATACCACACATCATCGTCAAAGAAAAACATTTTCAAATTCCACATTTATTATCTAATTTCAAATTTCTCAAAACCCTTGATAAACCTCCAAAACATTTTCCAAAATAAATCCCTTTTTCAAAACAACCAATTTTAATCTCAAAAAGATTCAAAGTTTTGGTTTTGAAAATCTCATTTTTGACCAACCAATCATCATTTTATCAAACCAAACATCATTTTAAAATCTAAACAAGACACCCCAAAATCATACCAACCAACATTAGGTACAAACGAAAGAAACCTACCATTCAACAGATCAAAAATAATACACCAAGGGAAACTAGTGTCGATGGGTGACTTGGACATATGATTGGAGGTCATAGTCAATCAAACCACTGTCACAGAGAGTCTTTTGGGACCATGACCCCAGCTCCACATGGCTTGCTAGGCCTTGCAAGATCACTGAGAAAACTGGCCCGACTATCATTTCATTTCCCCAAATACCAAGAAACCCACAAGAACCAAATAAACCAAGAAAACCCAACTTCCCATCGTAACTCAAGGTTCATCCCAGAAAGTGTTGCAAAAAACTCTCCAGAACCTACACCCCAATCTCCGACAGTCCTACTCCATCTACCTTGACAACCTAAATAACAAAGGGTGCTCTAAAATATATTTCCTCTAAAGAACCTAACCTCTGATACCATTTTGTCACGAACCAACCCAGGTTGACCCTAAAACAGTCACCCGAGCCGGCCCGCGACAAGGCCCAAGAGGCGTTCCCAATCCTCCTGGGCTGGCGACAAGCACCAAGGGCATCAACAGAGTGACAATGGGACTGATTTTTTTCAATATAAATATATATAAACAGTGTAATGATAATAAAGAAGCCCCAAAAATAAATAAACTGAACATAACACTAAGTAAGAACTGAAAATCAAAACTAATTGTACCTGATAACCACTGAAACTCCACGTGACCCCATGGGTCACTCTCCGATCCCAAGACTCAACATCACCCACAATGATCGAGATTAAGTTGAAACCTTCACCTACAAATAAAAACAAGAATGAATTATAGGTGTGAGTATTAAAACTATGTAGGCATGCCCAAGTAATCTACTCCCAAATGAATTTCCTTTAAAAAAAATAATCAATTTCAAGTTAAAACTACAACATATAAAAGTAAGGTTTTCTACATGTTACTCAATAACAAATTATGTGTCATTTACCTTATTAATTTATCAAAAACACAAATCATTCTTTTAGTGATACATTAGCATTTTCAAAAGGAGAGTGATGTTTAAATTTTCAATTTACCCAAAAAAAAGATAAAACACTTTTCTTTGAAAAAAGTTTTCATGATCCACATAAAAACCACACATCACATTACAGTAAAAACATTACACATGAAAACACTACAGTAGTGTCATGATAAGGGAAATGAAAAGAAAATATACCTATAAGTAAAACATTCAACACTGAAAGCACTAAGAAATAGAGGACATAGGTGAACCCGGGAGATCAAGAATAATCCAGAAGACACCAATACATGAGACCTCATCCTCGTTGACATGTCACACATTATGAAATCAAAACACTCCAAATGATTGGTCATCCTTTATTAGGTAGGCTGAGGGAAAATCCAATAGAAATAAACCCAAACATATCTACCTACTATGGGCCACAGGTCAGTACCATAGACTACCAGTGCGGCAATCATTCTTAGAATGTTCTCTCAATATTCCAGGTTCCTATGTCTCATGTATATAACAGGGGTGAGCCAAATGATGTCAGTCGAGCATCCAATCATGAATATATATATATATAATAACAATAAGCATCACCCTGAATCACTCCAAGGGATTTTTATCCCTGTTTCCTTCTACCATAAAAACATGATGGAAGTTCTATCTGAGGACCACCCATTCTCGTCAACATCCAACAAGGAAATAGGTTCATACCAAAGATGGTTTTCAAAATAACTAATTTTACAAAGTACCAAACGGGCCTCAAGAAATCACTTAACACTAAATAATTTCCAAAAGAAGAAACACACTCCATTACTTTGAAAACCAAAAATGCACTTGGAAACCCATTTAAGAAACTCAATTCACCACTTTAAGTCTGAATCACATTTATAAGTGCCAAAGGGGAATTTCATCAAACACTTAGTAAGAACCTTTAATAAAAACAGTTTCATGCAATTCAAACAAAAAAGGGTATTAATTTGTTTCACAATAAGTAATTATTATAATACCATAAATTACTAACTAACTTTAAATAAAAGTGAAAAAAATAAGAAAACAATACCTTTTTAATTTAAAGGTTAATGCATAGGGAAAACCTATCTAAAAAGGGAGCGGACCAAGACGAACAATTCGGTAACTGATGCCTTTGATGAAGACTTCCCCACAATTGTACACACATACACCCCTATATATATACCCCTTAATCCAATACACATATTCCCTATGCCATTAGGGATAATGTGCAAGAAGGATTTATATATATAGGTATACATACCAATGTTTGTGTGTACATCCATTTGAGAAGACACCGAATAATTTAATTAACCTATAGGAAACCCACACATAAAAAAAGTTCATTTCCAAAACTAGCTTCCCATTATTTAAAGAATTCAAAACTCATACTAAAAGTGAACAAAAGGGACTAAATGCCAATACTAATCGATTACCTTAATTTTAATCACACCAAAAACACATTTTAAATACATTTACCAACACTTACACAATTTATAAAATCACCTTTGACAAACACAAGAAAACCACACACCTTCACAACCAATTCCTCGTAAAGCCCCCTTTTAATAATTAAACAAACTAAAATTCATATGTAAAAATACATGACAAGGAATACATGCCAACACTACCCCCTTCTTTAATAAAAACTCATTTTGAACAAATACACACCATAAGTGCCTTTGAAAATATAATTTTCATTTTAAAAATAAGGCATAAAATAATTTTCAAGAAACGTTGTAATACAATATGCACAACACATAGCCATTTATTTTTCAAAAACTCATTTATAACCCACAAACATGTTAAAATATGGCCAATTCATACTTCGCACTACCCAAATAAAATTTAGAATGCGTTAAAATTAACTAAACAATTAAGAGGGTAAAAGAAATCAACCTAAAATGACAGCGAATGAACTGGAATGAACCGAAGTGCTTTGCCTTCGGTGGAGGATGCAAAAACCCACATAAGGAAGACTCGGGAGATCCAACTCACACCCTAAAAATAGAATAAATTATCAAAACCTGGTCAATCCATGACCTAGGGTTTAGCCGAGACAAAACTAAAGAAAAAATATATGTCGAAGGAGGTGACGGTGAAGTTTCCCAAGGAGAGGAGGCCACCGAAGAGAGAGGCCATAGCTAGGGAGGTTCACTGAGAGGAGGGATCGAGGTAGGATGTCCAAGGAGGGGGTCGTTGTAGTGCGACAAGAAGATGGGGAGGGGGAGCTCGGCGTTGCAAGGCAAGGGGGAATGGAGGGGGGTTCTCCGTGAGGTAAGGGGGGAATAGGTTAGTTTAGGGTTTCATTTTTTTAATTTTTGTAATTATATTTTAATTTTAATTCAATTGATTTGATTTTAAAAAAAACTTGTAATGGAATAAAAATTAAATAGGAACTCAAAGATAAATAAAATAACCGCAAGGTGTTAGGTCAGGGTGTAACATTTGGCACTCCCACTTTAACATTAATAGTCAAAATTTATGGAATATCTTTCATGGGTATCACTTATGGACTTTTAGCACTTTAACCTGATCTCTCTAGAACTTGTCCCCTTCCAGTGTGTTTAATCAGGTCAAATAAGACATTGATAGTTGATTCATTTCCCATAAATTCTTTTTCCAGTAATTTCTGATCCTTACATAGAATCATTTCATTGATGTTAACTTCTCATCTCTAGATAATTTGTTTCTTGTCATTATCCCATACTTAAAATCCAAAATTTTCATCTCCATACCGAATGATAAAAATACTTTTCATTTTTTTTCAAACTTTTCTTGATTCTTGACATTGATATGAATGTATATCAATATTCTATAGACTTTAAGATGGCTATCATCCAAAGTTAACCAAACCATATCTCCTATAAAAGTTTTTACCCAACCATTGATGATAGACTTCTGTTGTACATGGTATGTCATTGTGTTTATTGCCTCTTCCCAAATTCACTTAAAGATTTGGGAGTATATTATTATGCTAGGAGACATCTCATTTAATGTTTGATTAATCTTTTAATCTATTTCATTTTATTTTAATGTTCTATACATTTTCTTCTCATGAACTATCCCCTTTATCCATAAAAATTTCCTGACCAGTGTATTCACCACAATTTTTTAAATGAATATATTTCAACTTTTAACTACATTCCCTATACACCATAAATTTTCATTCAACGAAAACCTAAATAAATCATATTTATTCTTAAAAAGTAAACCCAAAAATTTCTAGCATCATCATTAATAACTGTTATAAAGTAAAGAGAACCACAATGAGATTGAACAATGGAAGGTCCCCAAATTTCTAAGTGAACCAGTTCCAACTGCCAAGATTTTGGATTCCATCTATCTAAGTTGAAGGATACCCTTCTCCTTTTCCCAAATGAATAACTTTTACACCCTCTGATATCAATGTGATTAAGATTTAGTATACATTTATTTGTTAAAACTTTTATATTATTCTCATTGATATGTCCAATCCTATAATTCCAAATTTATAAATCATTCGAAGATGTAGTTACATCCAATTTAATTCCATATATGCTTCTGATCAAATACAGGATCCCATCCATTAATCCCCATGAAACCAGAATGGATCCTAGAGTTAATTTAAAATTTTAATTTGAAAATTTCATACCAAATACTTCCTCATAAATTTGTCCTATGGAAATGAGGTTCTTTCATAGTTCTAAGATTTGACTAAATATTTTGAGTCTCAAGAACCCACCATTATTCATTCGTATAATTACACCACCCTTTTTGATGAAATTAAAGGATTTATCATCTTCTAGATATACTTTGACAAAACTTATAGATATATAATCCACCATGCATCCATGTTCTGTCATTGAATGAATATATTCTCTAGAACCAACCACTCATGATTCCCCTGAAATATTGACACCGATCAATAGGATGTTGCCTCCTTCCATCATACTCACTATGTTTGAATTTCTAGAAGTTAATTTCCTTTTTAATTTTTCCTTATGAATTTTTCAATTCTTCTTTATATATCATTTCTTCCCATAACTCCAGTATATAAGAATAGGGATATCCAATTTTCATTGGATTCTTTCTCAAGATTTATATTTTGATGTTTCTTTTGATATATTCTATTGGGTGTTTTTTCTTATCCATAATCATTAATTTCACTTCCATATGGTGCTTGGTCTTCCCTCTGATGAAGTTCATTATTGAGAATCAAATTATAATCATCCTTAAATACCAATTCTTTATTTTTTTCGAAGTTACTAACAAAATTCATTATTGAATCCCTACTCTCTAGTAATAATGAAATTAGAATCAATATCTATACATAATCCATGAATTTCACCTTCTCATATTTAGTCTTCCCTTAAATCATATTGAAATCATTCACATGATATGTTGTTGGTATTCCTTTTGATAACCTCATATTGAACAACCAATACATTAGAAAAACATTATTACATTTTATCGGTTTTCTATACATATATTATAGGGATTTCATGAGATCTACCACTATCTTCACTATACTAATGTTAAAGGAAACATTTTGGGGTAGAGACAACCTAACCAACCTAAGCACTTTCATTTCTATCCATTCTCATTCTGCCTTTTCCATTTTCTCTGGACGCACACTAGTTAGTAGAATATCCAATTCATTTTGATTCACATGATCCTTAATCTTCATTAATAAAAATTTCAAATTAATTCTATAAAACATATATAATTGTACCATACCTTCATCATGTTTAATACTTTCTGCTGATAGTGAACACCCACTAAAAAATAAATTGTTTCAACGAATGAGTGAGAAAAACATGAGATTCTTTCAAGTGTGTTGAGAAAGAACTACACCACAAGCTCTGATACCGCTTATTTTAAAGTTGTTCATCCATTTGATCATCAAAACCATGATCATAAATCCATCGAAAGATAAAAATTTAGAATTTAAGTATAATGGATTTCAATCCTCCAAAGTTCCCTCAGGTGAGTATATAAGAAGTATGAAGTCCTTGAACCCTACTCACTACACAAATTTGGACCTTACATGCATTCAAGTAAAAATCATGGGAATATAAATGGAATTTTAAGAAATATAAAAATTAAAAAATAGATGAACATAAATTATTTTTGTTCTTTAGATAATTAATACCAAGTTCATTGGAGAAAAACAATAGAATTTATTATCATTCGAAGTAAAATAATTACATTCAACTGAAAAACCTTTAAGTAAGGATTTTATATCAAGGAATAAAACTTTGTAGTTCACTATAAACATTTAGGGTACATTATTTTCATCACTCATCCTGTCACGACCCGTCCTTGGGGCCCGTGCTGTGACTACCCCAAGCCCTCCTTCCATAGGCCAGGGGATTGCGACTAGCACCAAAGGCGTAAATCCCGATAAAAGGAAAGGCATTCCCTTTATAAAAGTAAACAAACACAACAGAGTATGAAGGTGAAGTAAGTACTAAGTAAAACTAAGTACAAAAGTAAGTGATGGAAAGTAAATGGGCCAGTATACAAACCCAACTAAAAGTACAGTACAACTGAGAAAGAAAGTACAACAGCTGTAAAGTAAAGCAGCAACCACCGAGTCGCCCTCTGGGAATCCCACCTGAAGGGTGGGTACAGATAGTCTCGTCAGTACCTTGGGTCTGTCCGTCCACTCCGTGTACGTTCTGCCAGGTGGTCCACCTCCAGATATCATCCATCTCCACAAGCCTCAACCACGATCAGTGTTGTCCGTCGTCTGCAACCAACACAACGTAGTGCGGGCATTGCCCGTGCAGGGGTGAGTATAACGATACTCAGTTGGGACCCCGAGACCCCCGAGGTCTCCCAGAATCCACGACGGATAAACCACAAAGGAAAGATACAAACATGAAGTATCAACCAACTCTACATAGGTATATTCTCATACATATACCTAAGTCATCAATCTCAGTTCGGCTCTAACTCCCGAGCCCAAGCATAACCCGGTCCACACAGGAAAGAAGTCAATCACATCAATGGTAATGATTGAATAGTCAAGACTCATCTCACACAAGTATACTAATTTCAAATAGGGGTGGAGATGATTATATGTAGCCTCTGAATCATCTACTCTGCCGAACCCATGTAGGATCCTAGTACACAAGTTGTCGCTGCCGAACCCACATAGGATCCAAGTACAGTAACCATCACTACCGAACCCACGGAGGATCCAAGTACATTCGTCATCGTTGCCAAACCCACAGAGGATCCAAGTACAGTCGTCCTCACTGTTGAACCCATATAGTATCCAAGTACATTCATCATCGTCATCGAACCCACGGAGGATCCTAGCACAGTAGTCGTCACAGTCGCAGCCAAATCTAGGGTTCTCGCACTCAACACGCTCAATTCCAGGATGTTCCGCTCCTCAAGTAAAGGGGTTGATACATCAACTATCATGAAGTCCAAAGTTGATGTATCTCGAAGTTCCGTCTCATCAAAAGGAACTCAACGTGACAGACGGTGCGTCAATCAGACGCCCGGTCTGAGAGATATTGGCTTTTTCATTCCAGGGGCCCGGTTGGAAATATGCTCATTCCAAACCCGGCCATTTTCCGAAGTTGTCCAAAAATCAATTAGAGATTCTAAAAAGGACCGACACATCATTAGGGTCCTAGTTCCATAGATGGAACGTCGATCGAACGCGCGGTCTTTGAATTATTCACTTTTAAGTGAATACGAGCCCGACACGTTAAGCCCGGTGGGCTGGCGGGTCGGATCAATCCTTTTTTAGCGGGTCTGACCCGGAAGGGGTGTCAGACCGGCCCGATGAAATGCACGGCCCAGCCCCACTGGCTCGGCCGGCTGGATGAGCGGTTCAGGGGGGAAGGGGGGGCCAGCTGCCTGAACCGGCGGCGCTGCCCTCCCTAATCGGCCGGCCAAAACCGGCCGGTCTCTTGGCGTAAGCGGCCCTCACGGGCGGGTTGCGGTTCGTCCGGCACAGCACCCTCCCGGAATCGCGGCTATCCTCCGCCCAAGAGACCATCAGGCTGGCTGGTTCTTCCACCGAAGTGGCCCGCGAAGCGGGCCGCGATTCATTCTGCACAGCCGGTGCGACGGCACCGGCTTCCTCCGCAACGGCCTGCCCTAGCCGCGGCTCTGCGTCCCCGGCATGGCGCGAAGGTGTTGTGCTTCCTCCACCATGGCCTTCTTGGCAATGGATTTTCTTTGTGTGAGCAACAGCGTCCCTTGCGTCGCCGGCCTCTTCCGCGTTCCGCCTCCGGTCGCCGTTTCCAAAAATAAACAAGATCCAGCGGACGGTCGTCAGGCCGTGTTCATTCGGCCCGCGCCCTCTAAGTTAGGTGATAGCAATAGGCCGGGATAAAAAAATATGTTCAATGACAAATGAGGCACAATTTTAATCCATTAAAATTTAACTTAATTCCCCTACCTCAAATATGGTTTGTTCGTCGTAGACGTGGAAAGCTATGTCTCTCTGTCAACGACGGGAAAGGACCATCGTCATTGGCGAGTTCCCCGCGTCAGTGTCTCCTCCCTTGATGCGGGGGAAGAAGAGGATTGGAGAAACATGGATCGTTCTTCACCGAGAGGGAAGGTCATTCTTCATCAGAGAGTTGGTGTTCTTCAAAAACTCAAGAGCTCTCTCCCAAAGTTTTCCCAACACACCAAAAGCTCAAACTAAAATAATATCTCATGCTATTATTTTTATTCACACAACAAAGATTTAAAATTCAAAATTTAAATCACTTAATTTATTAAATGAAGTGGTCCATTTCATTAATTAAGGTATGTTGGCAAAAATTAGAGAGAGAGAGAGAGGGAGAGGAAGAGTCATCTTTAATTAAGGGGGGTTGTCATGAATTAAACAAAGGAGTTTAAGGGGTTTGAAATGAGTTATGGGAGATGAAAGGTTGGGGCTCGTGTGGGCCCCACCTCTCAAATATCCACACATGGTAAGTTGGGTGGGTGTGGGTCCCACCAACAACTTCCCATGGGAGGAATTAACTTCCTTAGATATAAAATTGTTCTAACAATTTTATTTAACTTCTTAACTAAACCGCAAATTTTAACTTACAACCCGAAATAAACCCAACTGCAGTAAAGGTCCCCTTAAGAAAATACCGGCGTTGCAAGTTCATTGGTGCCCTTGGATTTCAATTCTGAGCACCGCTTCCAAATATATACAAACCCGCTTGTTCGTTCACTGAATGTACTTGAGCTAAACTTCAGAAAATTATTCTGGGCACACCGGGCCTTGGAATCAGGTGCCGTCAGAAACTGCATACTCGTAAAATTACAAAGAATTTAATAAAGAAATTTCCTTGAAATTTTAGGGTCTTTACATTACCCCCACCTCAGGGATTTATGTCCCCATAAAGCTATAACATAAACTAGGGAAACTAATGAGGGTACTGAGCATGCATCTGAGCCTCCCGCTCCCATGTGCTCTCTTGTAGGTTCTCGTGCTGCCAACGAATGCACACTATAGGAATCTAACATCCACGTAGTACCCGCTCCTCTTGTTCCTCGATCTCCACCAAGACCTCCATGAAAGTAGCCCCGTCATCGATGTCCAGCTCCCCATGATCAATGATGTGTGATGGGTCGTGCACATATCTCCACAACTGAGATACGTGGAAGACGTCGTTCACCCAGTGCAACTGAGGTGGAAGGGCTAGGCGATAAGCCACCTCGCCTACCCTCCTAAGGACTTGGAATGGTCCGATGAAGTGCGGAGATAACTTGCCGCCCGGCCAAATCTCCATAGTCCACATCGAGGTGAGACCCGTAAGAAAACGTGGTCGTCATCCTCGAACCCCAGTGGTCTTCGTCTTCTTTCAGCATAGGACTTCTGTCTACTCTGTGCAGTCTTCATCCACTCCTAGATGATATGCAAATTCTCCATCATAGCATGAACCATCCTTGGTCCTACAAGTGCTGACTCCCCAGGGTTAGTCTAGCACAGAGGTGATTTGCATGGTCGTCCATATAGTGCCCTGTATGGTTCCATCCCGATGGTGGAGTGGTAGCTGTTGTTGTACGCAAACTCCACAAAGGGTAGGTGATCCTCCCAGCTATGACCAAAGTCAAGGACACATGCACGGAGCATGTCCTAGAGTGTCTAAATGGTCCTCTCTATCTGGCCATCCATCTGAGGATGGAAGGAAGTGCTCAGGAATAGTTGCGTCCCAAATGCCTCCTATAACCCCTTCTAAAGCCCGGAAGTAAAGAGAGCATCTTGATCGGAGATGATAGATGCTAGCACACCATGAAGTCATACAATCTCTTGAATGTAGCAGTGTCCCAAGCTCTCTACTGAGCCCTGTTCTCTAATCGGTAGGAAGTGGGCCGACTTGGTGAGTCGATCGACGATCACCCAGATAGAGTCGTGTCCCTTGGATGTACGTGGAAGCCCCATCACGAAATCCCTGGATATCCCATTCCACTTCCACTCTGGGACCTCTAAGGGCTATACCAATCCCTCTGGTACTTGGTGATCTGCCTTCATTTGCTGGAAAGTGAGGCATCTCAAAACGAACTCTGCTACAACCTTCTTCATACCCGGCCACCAGTGCTGTCGTCTGAGGTCTTGGTACATCTTTTCCACTCCTGGATGTACCGCTAGAGGGGAAGTGTGAAACTCACTCATCACTTCCTCCTGTAGTGCATCTGGTACCATGGTACGTCCCCTGAAGAGGATGAAATGCTCTCCTCCTTCAGAAAATCTATCAGGTGCCTGCCCTGTGGAAATCTGAGCACGTCGTATCTCAAAGTCAATGTCCCCACGCTATGCCTCTATGACCCACTGAAGTATTGGAGGAGTGACTGTGAGAGATTGTAGAAAGGCTTCCCCATTTCTATCCACGAAGGATATCTGCAACATGGATAGCTACTCTGTCGCCTCCCCTAATAGTTGTATGCCCGATCTTCTGCTGAGAACATCAGCTACTACGTTCCCATTCCCAGAAGTATAGACTATATCAAATTCATAGTCCTGGAGGAACTTGAGCCATTGCCGCTATCTCAGGTTCAGCTCCTTCTGCGAGAAAATTTACCTGAGACTCTGGTGGTTAGAGTAGACTGTAAAGCGCTCGCCCACAAGATAGTGACGCCACATCTTCAGGGCGAAGACCACTGCTGCTAACTTCAGGTCATGGGTAGCGTAGTTCTGCTCGTGATGTCTCAACTTCTGTGAACCGTAGGCAATCACTACCCGCTCCTACATCAGGACACACCGGAGTCCGGTCCCTGATGCATCGCAGTTAACCACGTACCCAACGCCCTCCTCTGGTAGCCACAAGATGGTGCACTGTTCAATCTCTGTCTCAACTCCTGAAAGCTCTGCTGGCATCTATCTGACCACACAAAGGGTTTCCCCTTCTTCGTCAAAGCTGAAAGTGGTGATGCAACTCTAGAGAAGTCTGGCACAAATCTCTGATATTACCTATCCAGACCTAGGAAACTCCGCACCTTCGTCATGCTACTGGGAGGCTCCCAAGAAAATACTGCCTCGATCTTTGCTGGGTATATTGCAACCCCAGCCTCTAAGATGACGTGCCCCAATAAGTAAACCTCTAAAATCCAGAACATGCACTTAGAGAGCTTACCATAAAGATGGTTCTCTCGGAGTGTGTCCAGTACAACCTGCAAGTGGTAGGGGTGCTCCTCTTTAGTAGTCGAGCAAATTAGTATGTCCTCGATAAAGACTACGACAAAACGATCGAGGTAAGGCTAAAAGATCCTATTCATGAGACTCATGAACACCGCTGGGGAGTTGGTTACGCTGAAGGGAATAACCAAGAACACGTAGTGGCCATACCGATACCTAAAGGCCGTTTTCTGCACATCCTCGTCTTGAAATATGATCTGATGATAGCCTGACCTGAGGTCTATCTTCGAGAACCATCTTGATCCCTTGACCTGATCAAAGAGGTCTTCAATCCTCAAGAGTGGTTACTTGTTATTTACGGTCACCTAGTTTAAGTGATGATAGTCGAAACATAGTCGTGAGATCCCATCCTCCTTCATGGTGAATAAAATCGGAGAACCCTAGGGTGAAACACTGGGTCGAATGAATCCCTTTCCCTATAAGTCCTCCAGCTGTACCCGCAGCTCACAAAGCTCGGCGGGAGCCATCTGATATGCTGGAGTAGATATCGGTGTTGTCCCAGGGTACAGGTCTATGTAGAAGTCTACCTCTCTGTGGGGAGGTAGTCCAGGAACATCGTCAGGAAAAACGTCCACATACTGATCCACCACAACATGAAAACTCAAACTCCACACATCAACCTCTCCTAGGATGAGAGTAGCCAACTGATATGTGATCGGCTGTCCTATCCTCTGTGTAAGTCCATCATGCGCTGAAAAGGATCCCTTCTTGCCATTCAAGGTGAACCTGGTCCCATACGTGCGGACACACTACACTTTGAGCCTAATACAGTCGATTTGAGCATGAACCGTAGATAACCATTCCATCCCCAAGATGAAGTCGTAAGTCCTCGACACCTCTACAAGAAGATCCCAGCCGAATCTCTTGCCTCGTAGAGTAAGCTCACACTGCTGGAACCAGTGCGTAATTGTCGAGTCTACTCCTATAGGAGTCTCTAGCCATAAGGATCGAGCCAACGGCTCCGTCGGAATCTCCGAACTCTGAACAAGGGCAGCGATAATAAAATAATGACTCGATTGTATGTCTATAAGAACTGCAGCAAGGGTGGAGTAGACACGAATAGTACCTCAAATCATCTCAGGTGCGCCATGGTCATAGGCCTCGACTGCCTGGAGCTGAGCCTGCCCCTGTCTGCCAGCACCCTGTGGTCGGGGTGGTCCTCCTGGTTGTGGTGGTGGTAGAGTCTTGAAGCGTCGTCCACCACCCACTGCTTGGCCAGCTCCTCTTCCTCATCTGCTTGCTCCCTGCGGACCGCTACAGTCAAAACTCTGCCTCTGCCTGGGAGGTCCCTCTACTGTCTGCTCCTTGTCTGCATGGTGGGTCGGGCAGTCACGAGCCATGTGGCCCTACCCATCGTATGTATAGAACTACCTGACCCTCGTATGTCTGGCTCTGCTTCTTGTGCCTCGCACATCCGAACCAGTATCCTGAGGTCTCCCACCTGATGGCCCGGTCTGCTTGGACCTCTACGACCTCTATCTACTGTTGGCTGCATAAGACTCCGCTATGTGTCGCCCTACGGTGGGTATCGCTTCTGGTGGAGGATCAGCAAGAAATATCTCCACAAGAAGGCCTCGCTCCAGCACTCCTACCTATGTCGGAATGCTGAGGGAGATCATCGAAGCCCTGATCTCATGCCTCAGTCCCTTCTCAAAGGTCCGGGCCCGGAAGAATGGGTCTTGTACAATGTCCATGGAGTAGCGTGAGAGGTCGTTAAATCTTTCCGAGTACTGAGCTACTGTCATACTACTCTGCCGCAGATGAAGTAACTCCTGGATGTGCACCGCACGGAGGGTGGCTGGAATAAACTCCGAGCGGAAGATACGCTCGAAGTCTGTCTAAAGTAGAGATGCCTCATCGTACACCTGGAGCATTAGGCTCCACCATCTACCTGCTGATGCGTGAAGTAGACTCGCGGCAAGGATCTCCATAAGATCAGTTGGTTTCCCTACCAATCTGAAGACTCTAATGATAGCCTCCAGCCAATCCTCGGCTGCCTGAGGGTCCATCTCTCTGGGGAACCTAGGCAGCCTCTGTCATTGAAACTCGTGCAGTGCACTCAGGCGGTGTGCACTCTCTGCTGTTGGGGATGGTGGTATCGTTGGCCCAGCAGTTAGTGGTATCGCTGGTGCCTCTGCTGTAATGGGGCCCTGCACCGAGGCATCGTCGCTCGGTGGGCTGTCATCTCACACGTAGCTCAGAACCCTAGTTGACTGCCTTCGTGGGGCTATCCTGAAAAGAAATAGGTGTGTCACGGTTAATAAAGTATACCTGGTGAGCTGACACAAATTAATCACAAAGAAAACTCTTGAAACACACATGCAATCAATGTTTTCGTGCACTGAGTCGGAAATCAGAAGTCAGGGTCCTGGTGTATGGATATGTCGGCCGCCGCACCAACACTAGACTCCCTAGACTGATTACCACACTCAATACTCTAAACACTATTGCTTTAGAGAAAGAAATTATCAGAGTCCTGAGTTCTACGGTAGAACCGAATCCTCTGATACCAATTTCTCACGACCCATCCTCGGGGCCCGTGTCGTGACTACCCCAATCCTGCCTTCCATAGGCCAGGGGTTGGAGACTAGCACCAAAGGCATAAATCCCGATAAAAGGGAAGGCATTGCCTTTATAAAAGTAAACAAACACAACAGTGTATGCAAGTGAAGTAAACACTATGTAAAACTGAGCACAAAAGTAAGTGTTGGAAAGTAATGGGCCAGTATACAAACCCAACTGAAATTATAGTACAACTGAGAAATAAAGTACAACAGCTGTAAAGTAAAACAGAAACCACCGAGTCGTCCTCCGGGAATCCCACCTGGAGGGTGGGTACATATAGTCTCATCGGTACCTCAGGTCCGTCCGTCCGCTCCGTGTACGTTCCATCAGGTGGTCCACCTCCAGATACCGTCCAGCTCCACAAGCCTCAACCACAATCAGTGTTTTCCATCGTCTGCAACCAACACAACGTAGTGCGGGCATTGCCGGTGCAGGGGTGAGTATAACGATACTCAGTAGGGACCCCGAGACCCCCGAGGTCTCCCAGAATCCATGATGGATAAACCAAAAAGGAAAGATACAAACACGAAGTATCAACCAACTCTACTTAGGTATATGACCATACATATACCTAAGTCATCAATCTCAGTTCGGCTCCAACTCCCGAGCCCAAGCACAACCCGGTCCACACAAGAAAGAAGTCAATCACATCAATGGTAAAGATTGAATAGTCAAGACTTAGCTCACACAGGTATACTACTTTCAAAGAGGGCTGGAGATGATTAGATGTAGCCTCTGAATCATCTCCTCTACTGAACCCACGTAGGATCCTAGTACAGAAGTCGTCGCTGCCGAACCCACGTAGGATCCAAGTACAGTAACTATCGTTGTCGAACCCACGTAGGATCCAAGTACAGTCGTCATCGTTGTCGAACCCACAGAGGATCCAAGTACAGTCATCCTCCCTGTCGAACCCACGGAGGATCCAAGTACAGTCGTCATCGTCATCAAACCCACGGAGGATCCCATCACGGTAGTCATCGTAGTCGCAGCCAGCTCTAGGGTTCCCGCACTCACCACGCTCGATTCCGGGAGGGTCTGCTCCTCAAGTAAAGGGGTCAATACATCAACTGTCACGAATTACAGAGTTTATGTATCCCGAAGTTTCTTCTCGTCAAAAGGAACTCAACGCGACAGACAGCGTGTCAATTGGACGCTCAGTCTGAGAGATATTGGCTTTTTTCATTCCAGGGGCCCGGTTGGAAATATGATCGTTCCAAACCCGACCATTTTCTGAAGTTTTCCAAAACTCACTTAGATTTTCTCAAAAGGACCACCACATCATAAGGGTTCCAGTTCCACAGACGGCACGTTGATCGGACGCACAATCTTTGAATTATTCACTTTTAAGTGAATACGGGCCCGGCCCGTTAAGCCCGGTGGGGTGGCGGGTCGGGTCAATCCTGTTTCAGCGCGTCCGACCCGGCAGGGATGTCGGACCGGCCCAGTGAAATGTACGGCCTGGCCCATCCCGGTGGGGCATGGCCCGGCCCAACAGGGCGCGGCCCGGCTAGGCACATCCCCGCTGGCTCGGCCAGCTGGCCGAGCGGTTCGAGGGGGGGGGGCGACAGCGCCAAGCGGCGCTGCCCTCCCTAACCAGCCGGCCAAAACCGGCTGGCCTCTTGGTGCAAGAGGCCCTCACGATCGGGCCACGGTTCGTCCGATGCGGCGCCCTCCCGGCGCCGTGGCTCTCCTCCCGGCGTCGCGGCTCTCCTCCGCCCGGCCGGCCATCGAGCCAGCCGGTTCTTCCGCCGAAGCGGCCCACAAAGCGGGCCGTGGTTCCTTCCACACAGCCGGCACGATGGTGTCGGCTTCTTCCGTTGGTGCCTACCCTAGACATGACTCCGCGTCCCCGACATGGCATGATGGCTCTGTGCTTCCTGCCCCACGGCCCGCTTGGCCACAGATTTTCTTTGCATGAGCGATGACAGCCCTTGCGCCGCCGACCTCTTCTGCATTCCGCCTCCGGTCGCCAATTCCAAAAATATACAAGATCCAGCGGAGGGTCATCGGGTTGTGTTCATTCTGCTCGTGCCCTCCGCATTAGGCGATAGAAATAGGCCGAGATAAACAAATATGTTCAACAACAAACGAGGCACAATTTTAATCCATTAAAATTGAACTTAATTCCCCTACCTCGAATATGGTTTGTTCATCGTAGATGCGGAAAGCGATGTCACTCCGTCAATGCTGGGAAAGGACCGTCATCATTGGCGAGTTCCCCGCATCGGTGTCTCCTCCCTTGATACGGAGGAAGAATAGGATTAAAGAAACGTGGAGCATTCTTCACTGAGAGGGATGGTCGTTCTTCATCGGAGAGTCGGTGTTCTTCAAAAACTCAAGAGCTCTCTCCCAAAGTTTTCCCAACACACCAAAAGCTCAAACTAAAATAATAGCTCATTCTATTATTTTTATTCACACAAAAGAGATTTAAAATTCAAAATTTAAATCACTTTACTAATTAAATGAAGAGTTTCTTTTCATTAATTAAGTTATGTTGGCAAAAATTAAAGAGAGAGAGAGAGAGAGGGAGAGGAAGAGTCATCTTTAATTAAGGGGGTTGTCATGAATTAAACAAAGGATTTTAAGGGGTTTAAAATGAGTTATGGAAGATGAAAGGTTGGGGCTCGTGTGGGCCCCACCTATCAAATATAAACCCATGGGAAGTTGGGTGGGTGTGGGCCCCACCAACAACTTCCCATGGGAGGAATTAACTTCCTTATATATAAAATTGTTCTAACAATTTTATTTAACTTCTTAACTAAACCCCAAATTTTAACATACAAACCGAAATAAACACAACTGTAGTAAAAGTACCCTTAAGAAAATATCGGTGCTGTGAGTTCATCGGTGCCCTTAGATTTCAATTCCGAGCACCGCTTCAAAAGATAGAAAAACTCGCTCGTTCGTTCACTGAACGTACCTGAGATAAACATCAGAAAATTATTCTGGGCACACAGGGCCTCGAAATCAGGTGCCGTCAGAAACTGCGTACTTGTAAAATTCCAAAGAATTTAAGAAAAGATTTTTCTTGAAATTTACAATTCTTTACACATCCACTATTCATTTGGTCCCTATATTCTTTTATAGGAATACTCATCCAGCCATCCCTGTTACACCGACCTCCCACTTTCATAGAGACACTTCAATTTGGGAAAGTGAATATTGATATATAGTAGCCATTTACCTTTTCCTCTTACCCTAGTGAGTATTTCCAAGTACTCTTTTTATAGACTTACTGATTTTACAAACTTCTGATCCTCTATTATTCCATTAGAAGATACAAACTTCTAATAGTTTCATAGCTTCTTAGAGAGGTTTTGGTTTCGTTATCTACACATTGATCTGAATACGATGTACTAAATCCAATGAACTAAAATAAACTTCACATATCAAAAGGCACTTTCTCTACAGATCTATATTAGGTTCTATTTTTTCTCATAGAGATCCATTTTTTTTATTTATTCTTCTCTTTTATATTCTCAGATCACTAGAGTACATTTTTATATATTGGATGTAAAAAATATTTAGTTATCTTGGTGCCAAAATCCCATGAAATTTTTCTCAACTTCATCACATGGGCGAGAATGAATGATCTACAAATATTCCTTTTACCTCAATTTATTTTCTTCACTACATTCCTAGGAATACACATTTCTCATTTCTTTCTAATTTTATTTCATTCAAGTAATTCTTACTTTTAATTTAGTAAAAAGACTCAAGAAGATTCTTTTCAAATTTATTCCACAAATAACAATAGTTAATAAATTCATATGTATGTATAAATAATATAAAACCATACTTTTGTTGTGTCATGGATCATTTATTCACAAAATGAGTGTATATAAAACACAATCATAGGATTTAGAATGTATTTCAATTCATATATAGAATCACTATCTAATAATCTCATTCCTAGCTTGAATAAAAATTCATTTTATGAAGTTTAAATCAATAAACAATATCTCAAGCATCACCTAACTTCATTTTAAGAATATATTTATCTTTTTTCGCTGAAATTTTCCTATCATGTGGTATGTAAAAAATAATTATTCCTATGTTAAACATAATTCTAGTGGTAACCCTAGGGTTTTATCTAAAGAGGAGTTCTCCAAAATCTATTATCACTTGGTTAGATAAAATTGGGGGTGTTTTTGGTTTTTTAATATTAAAAACAAATTAAAATAATAAAATAAAATATTTGAATCAAATTGGTGAAGAAATTGATGGGTTCAGGGTTGGATTTCCTTTTTCAATGTTATCATGTTATTTAAAAAATTACTTATATTATTAGTAATTTACAAATGAAAGAGTCCTTAATTTATTTTTAATTCATCCTTAGTTATTAGTTATTGTGGAGACTTATCCTATAGTGGTTAATGTATGGACCATGTCCATTCCTATGTGTGTTAAAAATATTATGATACTCCTAAACTACCAAGGAAATACCCAATAGGGTATTGGTACCCTGGGGAAATTTATAAGTAACTCACTACCTCCACACACATTCCAGCTATTTCTAGACAATCTTCACCCTATTCAATCTATTCCATCAACACAGGTTGTACTAAGTGGATCGAAATTACAAATCATCAACCTAAATATAAAGTAGTGAACATTTTTGATACCTTAAACATAGACATATTAAAAGTGCCAAAAATCCACAAAAAAACCAAAATAATTGAATAGAAAAAGTTTTTTTAATCAATAAAAGCATCAATAAATAATTAAAAATGGATCTCCTTCCCTTCAATAATCACTCATAATATTACCCCTCTATTATAAGGGTAGTGGATAAGAAGGTATAAAGATAGATCATTAAAAAACATAAAGATAACAAAATAAGAAAACAGAAGAATTAGTAAACTAGCCTGAGCCTCCCTTTAGAACTATCACATGCCCTATTCTTCTTTTATAGATATGTGGATCCATTCTCAGAAGCCTCTTGTCAAACCTATGAGATCTTATTTATTTTTGAAATCCTCAATATTTTATTTTTTCCTCAGATCTTTTATTTATTAGGATCTAGTATTCTAAAAAATCCACAACTTCCATTTTTGATTTTTTGATAAAATTATTTTATATATTATTTTCCACATGGTATCCTCCTATTGGATTCATGAGTGTTGAAGTGGTATACCAAAACTATCCTATAATTTCTTACAAATTCTCATTAATTCTCTTACCTTTTTCAATTTCCCTACTCATTTCATGATATCATCGGACTTTTCAAAGTATTGTGATCATCTTGATAAAGTCATACAATTGGGACTAATGGCTTATGATGAAGTCTCATGATCCAGATTCATATGATGAAGTCTTACTGGTTACCATTACAAGGCTTAATTTCAACCTTTAAGTATCACTTTTTCCTCTAAATAACCTTTATGAAGCTCTATGGTACCTTGACATAGCTTTTTGAAATACATGGAGATGACTTTATGTATCACTCACCCACATAAGTTATCTAACAAAGCTAATATGTTCCAAAATTTCATTGAGTATTTTTATGGTTTTAATCCCAAAATTTTATCATTTACTGTGTAATTATTTCATGCTCACATTATAGGAGTATTTTGGATTTTAGTGTGAAAATAGATTAAATATTGATTTTTAATTGATTTATGTGAACTTTGACAATATTTTATTAAACCCTACATTAAATATTAGATGTTTTGATAAATATTTCTAATGTATGGTGTTTATTTGAATAAATTAAGAGTTTAAGTGCTTAAATAAAGTAATATTTTATTCTGTAGTTACTACATGTCAAACCCTTGCTTTTATCTTCCTCCTTTATTTTGGTTTACGATTTTACATTTTCCATTCCTCTTGAGTCTTGGGTGTTTTGGGTAAAATATTTTAGTTTTGATCTATTTTTCTTCTATTTCCTAGTAAGTGTTCATGGTTAAGGGAAAACCATGAAACCATTGGATGCAAGGTCTTTTTTAGTTCATTTTGTTCTTATACAATTTAGGTTGCATGGGAAGAATGTAGTTAGATCCAAACCATGCGGATTCTAGGAATAAACATGTGGTTATTGGGTGTTCCTGGGTGAGGGTTCATTTCCTGAGCATGGTATGTTCAATTCATGCGACAAGTGTGCGCTTAGGTCTGTAGTTTTTTATAGAACAAGCCATATAGTTGGCGCATGGTTTCCCAAACTGTGTGGTCAAACCATGACATTTTCTTCAGAATCTATTAGAGGTTGCATGATTTCCCAAACCATGTGGACAAACCATAAAGGTTTTCTTGAGAGTCTATTAGAGAGAACATGGTTGGTGCACGGTTTCCCAAATTGTGCGGCCTAACCATACATAGTGACCAATTTCTTTAAAAATGAATTTTTACCATATTTTCCATCTCAAATTTTAACTCTAAAATGACTCTTTCTCCCCCATTTGTCTCATGTGAATTTAGGATGATCCTCCTTCTCTTCTCCATGCCTCCTACCTCATTCCAATTGTGATTCCAAGTGGTTTCTTCAAGTTTTGGGGGTGATTTCCCAAGGTAATCTCCTCCTTCCCCTTCTTCCTTTTTATTCTTAGTTCTTTTTCTCCCTCGGTTATTTTAGTATAGGGTTCTTATTTATTTGTTTATAAATTTATTTTTTGGTATTTTTAAGGATATTATTAGTATTACATTCTTCTTTAGACCTTCTTGAAGTCATTTTTAGGGGTCTTCATCAAATGTGACGTGTTTTGGGGTAGGTTTCCCTATGTGTTGTCCTTTAAATTTAGAAATAACTGATTTCTTGATTATTATACCATGTTTTGATGATAATTAGTAATATATAATGTTTATAGAATTATTTTGAATGAAATAAATTTTTTTCCAACTTTGGAATGCTTTGTGTGAAATTGTTTTATTAAGGCTTAAAAACTAAATGTTTGCTAGAATTACCAGTTGGCCTTTATAAATAGGTTTTTATATCTAAAAGGTTTTTGGGTTTTCAAGAGGGTTTCTAAATGAACTTTGGATTGATAAGTGATGTGTTGGACTCTCTTTGAAATAGTTTGTCACTCAAAGATAATGTGAGGCATGTTTGGTACTTTCATAAATAGTTTTTCTTTATAAAACTCTCCTGATGATGTGTACCTTGCCTTATATTTGTTAAAGTAATGGGTACCTCCTTAATATAGGACCTCCCGTGTGCATTGATGGTTTGTGGTCAACAGAACTTAGTGGGAGTGGTGTTTGAGGGTGATGATTGTGTTTTTGGATTATATGTTTATTTTTTTATTATTTATATATGTTTGATTATTCAATACTCATTGGATCAGCCGAATTTTAGATAAAACATGGGAACCTAGCATAGTTAAAAGATTTTATGATAATGATTATTGCACTAGTTTAGGATTATGCTCTGACTAGTCGTTCTTAGTATGCCCTTTGCTCTATTTTTATATTGTTCCCCTCGGTTAGGAAATGTAGGGTATAACCAAGTGTGAGGTTCATTCAATTTTATCTGGCACACTGATATGATGGATCAAGTTATAATGTGTTATAGATTTTTCCTTGACATCCTAGGTATACCAATGTACTCCTTCACTTGTTTATCTATAGTAATTAATCTAGGTGCCTCATCTGTAATGGTTTCATGAGTATTTAGTTCAATTTACCTCATTATGTTGTCATTTCTTTTTCTCTTATCAGTGGTATTTTATTTTTTAAATATGAATGTTTTTTTAATGTTATCATGAATAATGTTTTGAAAATTGTTTCATACTCTCTTTAACCTTTTGCATGAGAACTGTATTCATACTATCTCTCTCTCTATCTCCCCATTTCTATAGAATGACTAATCCTCACACATTAATAAAACCTATTTTAAATAAATAGGGCAATAGATAATAATTTTTTTTAAACTAAGTGGATGGAAAAACTATTTTTATATTATTGTATTTCAAACTAGTCATAAATGAATATTTTATTTGAAGGAAATACATATGGAGTAGTTTAATCGGACATGCATACTGAATTTTAATACTCACGACTATACCTTTATCTTTGTTTTCAACTCTAGGTGTAGTTTATATCTTGGTCTTAGCCTCTGTGGAGAAATTTATGGTTTTGGGATGATAGAGTTCCCTATGGGGTCACATAGAGATCTGCATAGTCATCAGGTTTGATTTTATTTTTAGTTTTTGATTTATTATTCATGTTTTTTTCATTTATTTATTTTCTTTTTATAGTTTATCTATCCACTATATTTGTTTATTTATTCTGGTGAACCTTTTTCCAATAACTCACTTTTATTCCCTTGGTGCTTGTCACCACCCCAGGGTGATTAGGAGCATGCCTCTAGGATGTTGTGAGCCAGCTTGGATGACCAGTTCAAATTCGGTCTGGGTTGGTTCATGAAAAAATGGTATAAGATGATATATTCTTTAGAGGACTTATATTTCAGAGCACCATTTTTTTATTTGGGTTTTCAAGGTATAAGGAGTGGGATTGTGGTAACTTGGGTGTAGATATAATGAGTTGTCTAGTTAATATTTCCAATGTCAAGCCTTGGGTTACCATGGTAATTTGGGTTTTGAGTTTTACCTTTCAAATTTTTTCCCATTTTTCTCTTTGTATTTATTAGTTTGGTTGATTATGTTTAGCTTATTTATATTTTTGTATTTTTTTTATAGTTTTTTTGTGCTTGGGTTGGGCTAGTGGTTTTTGGTCAGCTTGCAGGGCCTAGAAAGACTTTTGGATCCCAATGACGTGGTCTTAAATAACATTATATAGTAGTGGTGTGATTGGAATTTGACCACCAACCATAGGTCAAATCCCCCATTGTCACTAGTACCCTCTAGCTATTTATTTTAGGTCCTTCTTGATTCTAAACATTTCATTAAAATGTCTTTTTAGTTACAAAAACATAGATTTCAAATTGTGATGTTTTTATTTTTATGAATTATAAATGGGGTTTTCAAATTTATTTAAATAATGTCTTAGAATATTGATTTTTAATTAAAATTAATTTTAATAAAAATGTGTTTTTTAAAATTATTTTCTTCTTATTTTTTGATTTTAAAATTTTCGTTTGTGATATTTCAAAATAATTTTTGAAGCTGTCTTTAAAATGAGAAAGTTGTTTAAATGGGAATTGCTAGATTTATTTATTTAATTTAAGGTTTTTTAATGGAATGAAATTTATTGAAGTGTGGAGTTAAAGGTGGGTTTCAAAGCGGTGGTTAGTGATATTTTTAAAAGGTCTTGTTTAATTTTTGTGTTGGTGTATTTTTTTATCTAGTTTTTAATTATTGAATGTTCTTGAGGTTGAGTTGGTTTTAATTGAGTTTCTAATTTCCTTTTTATTTAGAGTAAATACAACCAAAATTCTCAATGAATATCCTAGGTGCAGCTATGTGTGGTTCCCCATTAATATAACCTTCAATTTATCAACCTAAGGACTTCCTCCTTGAGTTCTGAAAGTAAAAACCTCTTTTATTTTATGGTCAGATAGACCCTTTTGAAGCAAAATATTGGATGTGAAAAATCAAAATGATATTTAGTTTACTTGAGTTTCCTGAGTCTCTAAATGTTAATTTCTATCCCTTTATGCACTAAGGTCTTAGTTGGTAGTGCTAGAAGTCATTCATTAAGACCAATCCTTAGGAATACCTATCCTATGAATTCTTCAATGCTTCATTCGTCCAATATTACTTCTCTAAGGTTGCGAATGTGCTGAAGGAAATTGAGATGTTTTGACTTCAAAAAGGTGATGGATTGGTGTTGTAATTCATCTATCATTTTTTGGATCTAGTTCCCAATTTCCTAAATTTGTTCGAGGATTATTCTATGAAAACCTAAAATTTTGAGAATGGGAATTTTCCTAATCTTCAGTCAAGGGTGTCATAATTTGGCCTAACCTCCTTCGATGATGTTTTAAGGCAAGTGGTTTAGGTTGAGGCCATGTTAATGGGGGTGATTGAGGTATTAAATACTCCTCCAATACCTAGAAGTGGTGAAGGTATTTCCAGTAAAGAGGTGGGAAAGAAACCTTAAGTTGATCATGCCGGTGGTAGAATTAAGAGGCCTTCTGATATTTTATCATCTTCTTATAGGCATAGGTCCCTGGTGTATCATCAAAATGGTATGAAAGGTCACATGAAGACTTCATTTCCAAGTGATCTGAAGACATTTATTTCCAATGGTCGTTTGGATTATCTTCATAGGTTCTGTAATGGTGCTAATCAGAAGAAGAGTGCAGTCAGATCTACTCCCTTGAAGAATTGTATTTTTCAGTCAGATGAATGGGGTGTTGGTGCGAGTTTTCTTAAATTTTTGATGTAAATTCTCATTTTATTTATGAAGTTGTATCTTGTGGTGATTTATTTTATTTATAATTAAAAAGGATGTTGTGTATATTTTGGGTAAATTCTATTCTAGTGGAAACATATTTTAGGAAATTATGAATCTATTCATCATGAAGTGAAAGTGTATTCTATTGTGTTTCATGTTCCTATCACTTAGTTACTTATGGGACTGTATTTGGTTGTTTTGATTTGGAAGTTCAGTGTTATATTAGAGTTGTTAGTTAGTACCTGGTTAGTTCTAATATAGTGGTCACTCCATCATAGACTCCTTCTATTATTGAAGTAAACCTTATTATCTATATTCTCCTTTTTCCTTGATTCCCCTTGATAAATTTTCAGTTGGTTAGCCTCTATCCCCCTTAGTCATCTGACTATGATTGTCCACTCACTTGGATAACATTGGGCTTCTAGAGCGGGCCTAATGGTTTTGGTTATGATAAGTTGTTTGTTTTATAGTCTAGGATCTTTGACACCTTACAAGAGGTGTTCTTCATTTTGAGGAGTTTAATCATGTGAGGGTGTGGGACTTTTTCTTTAAACTTGATCATCTAGAAACATTGAGGCATTTTAAGGACATAAAGCATTATGATGAGGATAATTGTCACATCCCTACTTTTCTTTTCCACCTTTATTTGGGTTTACCATTTTACCTTTGGGTTTTCTCTTGAGACTTCAGTTTTACAAGTCAAATGATTGAGTTTTTAGCAGTTTTTCATTATTCTTATGGTTAGTGTTAATGTTTAATGGAAAAAGTTCTACCACCAAATGTAGGGTCCTTTTTTAGTTCATTTTGTTCTTTCATAGTTTAGGTTTTGTGGGTAGTGCATGATTATTATCAAACCATGAAAATTATAGGAATAATTGTGTGGATCTTGGGTGTTCCTGGGTAAGGGTGTATGTCCTAATAACGGTTAGTTCAAACTATATGATAAGTGTACGCATGGGTCTATAGTTTTTGGTAGAACCAACCGCACGGTTTTCTCATAGTTTCCCAAACCATGTTTCCAAACTATTTAGGTGTCTTAAGAGTCTATTAGAGGGAGAACAGTTGGTACCCAGTTTCCCAAATCATATATCCAAATCATGTAGGTGTCTTGAGAGTCTATTATAAGGTGTATAGTTGGTTTAAGGGTTCCTAAACCATGCCGCCTAACCTTGTGAAGTTCCCAAGTTCTTTAAAATGGATTTTTACCATTTTCCCCTCTCGTATTTTAACACCAAAACACATTTTTCTCCCCCATTTGGCTCATGTGACCCTAGGAGGCCCCTCATACTTTTCTTTATGCCACCCAGCTCCTTCATATAGTGATTCCAAGTGGTTTCTTCAAGTTTTTGTGGGTGATTTCACAAGGAAATCTCATCCTTCATTCTTCCTCTTATTCCTTATTCCTTTTTCTCCATAATTCCTCTTCTCCCTTGGTTCCTTTGGTCTAGGATTCTGGTTATTTATTTATAAATTGATGGTTTTTCTTTGTTAAAGTTCTTCTTGGTATTTCTTACTCCTTTGAACCTTATTGAAGTCGTTTTAAGTGGTCACCATCAAAGGCGTCAAGGTTTGAGTTAGGTGCCCCTATGTGTTAGCCTTTAAATTTAATAATCACTGATTTCTTGATTATTATACCATTTTTTATGCTAATTATTAATATATAATATTTTTTAGAATTATTTGGAATTAAATCAAGTTTTTTCCCACTTTATAATGCTTTGTGTGAAATTTTTTATTGAGCCTTACACACAAATTGTTTGTTAGAATTCCTAGTTGGCCTTTATAAACAAGTTTTGATTTCTAAATGGTGTTTTGGGTTTTCAAAAGGGAATTTAAATGAACTTTGTATTTATAATTGGTGTTTCAGAATCTATTTGAAATGTTTTTTCACACAAAGAATATGTGAGGCCTGAATGAAAATTTTAAAAATAGGTTTTTCTGGAAAACTCTCCCTAGAATGTGTCCCTTTCTTTACCATTGTTAGATTAATAGGTACATCCTCGGTAGGGGACATCCCTTGTGCCTCAGTGGTTTAAGGGAAAAGGATATTCCCTGGAGTGGTGTTCAGGGGTGATGATTTTGTTCATGGATTTTATATTTCTTGTGTTTATTCATTATATATGGTTTATTTTTTTATACTTCTTGGATCGCCTCTATTTCATACATAACATGGGAAACAATAATATCTAGAATATTTTATGAGAATGCTCACTGCACTAGTTTAGGAATATGCTTAGGCTAGTGATCCTTAGTATATAATTTTCTATGCTTTGGGATTGTTCCCCTCGTTTAGGCCAAGTAGGGTATGATTGATTGTGAGGGTCATTAGATTACATCGGGCATATTTATATGATGGATTGGGTTATAGTGTTCTATATATTTTCCCCTAATATCCTAGGCATTCCCATGTACTTTGTCACTTGGTTATAAGTAGAGGAAAATCTAGGTGCCTCATCTGGTATGGTTACTTAAGTATTTCTACCCATTTTTCTCATTATGTATTCATTTCCTATACTCCTTATCTATAGTATGTCATTTTTTAAAGATAAATGTTTGTTTCTTTAATGTTATCATAAATATTTTATTGAAAATTTTTTCATACTCTCTTTCACCTTTTTCACAAGCATCGTTTTCATACTCTCCCCCCTATTTCTTTAAAATGACCAAGCCTCCCCATTTAATAAAACCTATTTTAAAAAATGAGGGAAATGGATCATTATTTCTTTTGGAAAATTGAATGTATAAAAAAACTATATTTATATTATTTTATTTAAAACTAACAATAAATGAATATTTTATTTAAAGAAAACTCATAAGGAGTAGTTTAATCGTGAATTCCTACTAATTTTTAATGCTCATGACTATACCTTTATCTTTTTTAGAAACATGTGCTGGTTCCATCTTGGTATCAGTATTTGTGGAGTGATGTCGGGTTATGGGATCAGAGAGAAACCCATGGGGTCACATAGAGATATGGGTGGTCATCGGGTTTGGTTTTATTTTCAATTTTTTTATTCATGTTGTTTCTTTTATTTATTTTGGGTTGTTCATTTATCTTTACACTAATTTTTTTATTTACTCTGGGTGAAATCAATCCCACTAACTCTATTTAAATCCATTAGTTCTTGTTTCCACCCTAGGTCGATCGAGAATAAAACTCAGGTATGTCGTGATCCATCTTGGGTAACCAATCCCAGTTTGACCTATGTTGGTTCATGACACACAAAAAATCGACTAGGGGGTAGTCATATGGTCTATCCATCAACCACATGTTCAAATTGATTGATCATTCCTCTTGATTGACTACTTATTCTGACCAATTGTAAGTGAAAATCCTATAATTTTCTCAATTGGACAAAAGAATAATTCCATTTAACCAATTCAATAAATTCTTCAAAGGTCATGAAGCCATGGAATATTGATCTAAGTGACCACATTGTGAACATATCATTTAGTCAATCCATCAACCATGCTTATCATGGAGTTACTCTGTTCCAACCAACCACATGAAGAAGTTATCCATCTACTATAGAAATAAATAATTGAATACATGATTAATATTTGGCATGGATACTTTTCTATCACATTGTCACTTGGATTTCATATATTTAGGTGAACCTTAGGGTTGATCCATTCCTTTTTTACCTTATGATCAATCCTACACTTTTCCAAAAATAAAATTTTGAAGATCAGGTAAAGGTCATGTGTAGAATATGGGGAAATCGTCCAAACATCAAGCTAAGGATGTTGGTTTCCATACTAGCATGCATGTGATAAATAGAATATTACCACAAAAATCTTTACATGAATAGTATTTTTATCATCAATAATTAAGAAAGGGTGAAAATTTCATAGAAACCCTAATTGTAATGAATATTTTATGATCAAAAAAATGACATAAATTAAAGATTAAAAAAGGATAAGATATCATAGGTTTTAATGACCAAAAGTAAATGAGTTCATGCCTCTTTGAGAGGAGCGGGATTCACGTTGGAGAGATGATAGATCCTAGACCTGATCACATGAAACTACTGAATAATTTTTAGTTGTTTCATTTATTTTTTTAATTTTAATTTTTCTTAAGTTTTCTCATGAATTCTTATTTTACTCATATATCTATTACCCTTTACATGGATGGTTAAACTCTAATAGAATAAGGAAGGGAAGGATATACTTTTTATAATGCTTGAGTTTATGCATTTCAAGGAATAAAAATCTTTCTATATTTTATTAAACTAGTTTCAAAAATCAAATAGTAGTTTTTATTATTAATTGAAATTGTATTTGGTTTTAGATTTTATCATATTTTATTAGCTCAATTGATGATATTTATCTCCCTACACCTAGTTTTGGTCTATATATGATGGAACATTCTAGATCTTGGTGGTGAAGTTCTTAGAGATCATCAACATGTGTAAAAGTGGCAGTGGTGAATCTTTCCTAATTAGGAATAAAAAGAACTAGTTTGGAATTTCCTAATTCAACCAATAGGGTTTACAACTACACATTAACAAATGGGAAAGATGGTCTACTAACTTGAGATCTTAGTTAGGACAGTTATCACCATGACCACTCTTTATTATCATCTTAGTATGAGAAGAGTTTATAACCCTTAGAACTGAGATGAAATTGTAATAAGTTAATCCAACCCTAGCCTAATCACTTTCTCATCATTCATTATTTTCAATTCAATATTTCATTGATTTATTTAGTTTCAAAATCATAAAAACCTCAAAAAATCCCCTTTTTTCTTTGACCAAAAAGTGGAAATAGATTTATAGCACTCTTCACTTAGAGAAAAAATTGGGTTCCCACTAATACTACATTTTAACTTATGGAGTGTATCTTCATTCTACACCTTGTAATTGGTTTAAGTGTCAAAAAATGGTTATTTTTAGGGAGGAAGTGTTAATAATATATCCTATAATTTTCTTGAAAAAAAATTAATAATAATTTTTTATATTTATCCCAAAATAGAAAGGATTTTTGACTAAATTAATAGTCCTAAATCTATAAACTAACATTGAGTAAATGTCTCTTGAAAACTTGAGTAAACCTCAAGTGTTCACTCAGATCCTATCTTCATGGTCATAAATCCCAAATAGATCCTTAAATATCTATATACATCTCAATTTTCTAATCAACATAACCAAATTTTTATGCCAAATTTACAAAATGAACTCGAATTAGAAATTGGAACAATCAAGGTGTTTCTCAAGATTCATGTCCTTGTTGGTGAAGACCCCAACAGCCACCTATAATCATTCACACATATTTTCTCTACTTTGAAACCCTAAGGAGTGGCTCGGGAACAAGTAAAGGGGGTATAATTTTCCTTCTCACTAGAAGTAACATCCAAGGATTGGTTGTATAGCCTACATCATGGATAGATCCATGACTGAGATGACTTGAAAATATTTTTCATGGGAATATTCTTTCCTACCTCTAGAAGAATAATAATAATGAAATAAATTTATTCCATCAGGAAATCATCGAGAGAAAATATTTATGAGTACTATGAAATATCCAAAAAATCTATGTTATTTTTCCCCATAAAAGTGTAAAATAGAGCCACTTCCTTATGTAATTTTATTATGTCCTATAGGAAACTGATAGGAACTCTATAGATGCATCATCCAAAAGAGATTTTGTTGAAAATTCTATAATATAATCCAAGGGATGGATTGAGAATATTTCATATAACTCATAAAAAGTTTTCACCAAAGGTATTGGTAAAACAGTTATATATGAGGTCATAAATTCTTATTAATATCCATTTTTAGGAAATAAACTTGAATGGATAACCATTTTAGTGAGGCGAATGGGTCTAAAATTTTTTTTGGAACCACTACTAACTAAGGTGTATAGTTTAATATCATTTCCTTGCCATTTTATTGACCAATATGCTGAAGTGTGAGGCATAGAAAGTTTTTTGGTAGTATTTCAAATAAGAAATTTTCAAAAAAAATTAAGGATGGGGAGAGTCTAACCCAGTCCATTACTGATTTTGAAATCAGAAAAACTAGGTTAGACCCCTACCAAAATGATTACCCAAATCATCACCTTTATAAAAAATTCCAATACCCATCACCCTTACAACAATCATACAAGTAGTCCTATAACAAAATTCCCTACCAATCACTCCCATTACAAATGAATCCATTTGAATATTCCTTAACTAGTGTACAACATCTGATAAAGAAACAATAAGGATATGAGGTTGAGGATCTAAATAATTGATTAAATAATTTTAAAAAATAGGGGAAAGTATTTTGGACATTTTTTCCAAAAACCTAGGTAAACTATCGACCAAGGAAGTGTCTAGCCAAGAGAAGAATGGTAGTATGATAATAACATGAAGTAGTAAATATCACCCATCACCAACTATAAGAAGAATAAGATAAATAGAGATAAGGATAAGTTATAACAAGAAAAAAGGTATAATAAACATCACTCTAAAGAAAATAAAGGGATAAAAAAGGCTTACCCGCATAATTCCCATTAGGAATGATACAACCAAATAAGATTCAAGAAGAATTAAATTAAAAATAAATTCTATAAACCTTTTAAAAATTGGAGATCAACATACCCCTTCTTATATCCCTCAAACAGATTCCAATGCATGATAATTTTCTCAAGTATATTTTCCCAAAGAAGAGGAGGCTTCAAAGTAATGATAATATCATATTAGGAAGAAGTTTCTCAGCCTTGATCTCACCCACCTACCCACTAAATGTTAAGATCTGGAGAAATTTTCAATTCACCACACCATTGTATATTTAACTTTCTATGATGATTTATGTGATTTAAGTGCTTATAGTAATTTATTCCCTCACTTAGTATTGAAGTCTTTGCATATTGGAGATTTTAATCCCACAAGAGTGGTGGTATGGATCACAAATAGATCCATTGTATTCAAGGAAGTTGTTTTGGAAGATGTTCTAGTTAAATTTCAAGGCCTGGTATTTATAGATGAATTTTATGTGCTCAGGATAGAAGAGGGTAGAACACCGGGAAAATCACTCATCATTTGGGGGGATTTCTTAAAGATGGATAAAACCATAAACAATTTATATAAATGAACAATCATTATGGAGTTTAGAGATATCATTGTCCACTTTAATATTTTTGACTCAATGAGGAACCCTTCAGATGACCATTCACTTTATACACTATCCCAAATCGAAGAGGTTGAACCCTTTGAACATTCAAGTTTTTACTTGAATTTTTTTCCTTAAGAAAACATTTATTGATTGAAACCCCCATGAAATATAAGGATATCCAGATTTATGAAAATTCTATTTTTATATTGGAGGAAGAGGTAACTTCTGAAGTTTCTGGTTAATTTGGTTTTTTATTTCATAATAAATAAGCTGATATGTTACCTTGTGTGCAAGAAGTTGAACCTTTTAGGAGTGGGGAACCATAATTTAATCCCATCTCTTGAAAAACCCCCCAAATATGGAATTGAAACCACTTATAATAGAATTAAAATATTTTTACCTCATGGAAGGAGAAAACTTTCTAGTGCTAATTTATAATAATCTATCTTTGAATCAAGAACAAAATCTAATTTTAATTTTGAGAAACAATTTCCAAGTAATAGGATGGAGCTTTGGTGATATCCAAAAAACAAGTCCCAAAATATGCTCACATAGAATTCTACTTGAGGAAGATTCCAAACCTATTAGGTATCCCCAAAAGAGGTTGAGCTCCACCTTGATGGAGGTAGTGAAGAATGATATAGAGAATAAATTGGACACATATATTATCTATACCATTTTACATTTACAATGGGCCATACTTGTCAATGTAGTTCCTAAGAAAATTAGTTGTGAGTAATGAAAAGAATGAATTAATCCTTATGAGAATTCAGAACAACTAGAGAGTGTGTATAGAAAATAGGGAGTTAAATCAGGTCACTAAAAAATACCATTTCCCCATCCCCTTCATTGACTATATATTAAATATATTGTCAGGTAGAATTTATTATTTCTTCTTGGATGAATTTTTAGGTTATTTCCAAGTGCCCATTTCTCTGGAGGGCCTAGAGAAGGTCATTTTTACATTTTCCTTTAAAACCTTTTTTATAAGAAGATTAAATTTTCATTATTTAATACCATAGGTACATTTTATAGGTTTAAGGTAAGTATATTTTCTAATCACATTGAGGATTTATTTGAGATTTTCTTTGGTGATTTCATAATTTTTGGAAATTATTTTGGCCATTGTTTGAAAAATATATAAATATTTTTGAAAACTTTCATTAAAAAGAGTATTGTGTTGAATTTTGAAAAGTTTCATTTCATATTAGAGATAGTAATTTTCTTTAGAAAAATAATTTAATAGAAAGGTATTTAAGTGGATAAGTCAAAAATTAAAGTGATAAATTTCTAGCCTTATCTAACTTTTGTAAAACATGTTAGATTATTTTTAAGACATATGGGGTTTTATAGATGTATTATCAAATATTTCAGTAATATTTCTCTCCTATATCTAAATTTCTTTGAAATATGTGGAATTTTATTTTACTTATTAGTATAGGGTATCCTTTGATGATTTGAAGAGGATATTGATAACCCCATCAGTTATGAAACCACCAAATTGGGAAGAACAATTTGAGCTACTTTGTAATGATTCAAACCAAGAAATTATAGAAATACTTTCTATGAGAATTGAGGTTAAACCAAAAGTTGTTACATATTCCTTAATAACCTTGTATGTTTCCCAATTAAACTACACAACTGCATAAAAATAATTTTTTTCAGTTGTATTTTCTTTGGATATATTCATATCATATTTACATAGAACTAAAGTCTTTATCTTTTCTGAACATGAAATTCTTAGATATTTGAGGAATATGGTTCATGTAAAGCCCAATATTATGAGATGTATGGTACTACTTCAGGATTTTTACTTCTAAATAAAAGATAATAAGGGAGTTAAGACCCAAGTGGTTGATCAGTTAACTAAACTACCCAAAACAGCCGAAGTAGAGATTCCAGCATACAAACCAATACCGAACATCATTCCAAGGGATAAAATCTATTTGTTTAAAGGTTTTTTTTCCTGGAATGTTGACATGGTAAATTATTCTATAAAATATCATGTATTAATAAACTTTAATCCCCACCACACTATGATAAAAATGACATTTAGCGGTGGGTTTTTAGCAATAATTTTCAAAAATTCCCTGAAATGGGGTTGTTTAAAATTTTTAGTTGGGTATTTCTATAAACTATCACTAAATATTCAGAAAATTATATTTTTTTTAATTAATTTTAGTGGAAGTCTTCTAAAACCTCTACTAATTATTTTATTTAAAGTTTGTTTTTTAAAACCTCCATTAACAACATCATGTGTCTATTAGCAGTGAAAATTCACCCACACTTATTCAAATTATAATCACGTGTCATACCAAGAGCAGGGTATGAAGGGATAATAATATTTAAATGTATCCATAATAACATGGTTATTCATGTATAATACATGATAAATAAAGAAATATGTGAAGTCAAGTCTTAGGAAAAATGTTCTCACAAAGATTTCCTTAATAATGTTTAAAGATGTATTTGTTCAGTCATGCCTCAATAAGATCTAAATGAAACTTATGATAGGTTTACATGACCTAGGTGTATCTAGAGAAATATTCTCAAAAAATAATATGAAATCATGGGTCTATAGTCCTCTAGGGAATTAGGGAATAAAAAACTGGAAATCACTCAGGGTATAAAATCCATTAATAAGTCAACAAAAATCAATTGTAAGAATCTAGAAATAAAATTAAAGTACTAAACTCAACAATTATTCTAATAATTTATGCATGAGTAAACCATGGATTTCAAAAATTTACAACCTAAATTTTTCTTTAATTTATTTGGGTGTAATGAGTTTTAATTTTAAAGAATTTTTTAGGTGGAAAATGTCTCCTAGATAAGTGAATATATGAAATAATCCAAGTGTATAAACAATAAAACTCAAGAAATACTCCCCCACAATTTAAATGAGACAACTTCCACACTATCCTAGAGAGAATCATAGAAGATATATCAATAAGAGAATAAAAAAATGAAATGTAAATTTGAATGAAAATTAGGGAATCGAAATCCCCCTTTATTGAATGCCATTCCATGGGGAAACTTGATCAATTTTGAGTGGAGTTTATGAGACCCAAAAAAGTTGTTAGAAAGAGAAAACCTACACTAGATAAAGCATTAGTCCATTGGGTTAACCAATTTGGAAGAAGAAAAATGAACAGGCACATCTAGTAAAAACCAGGAGAAATCAACTCAGATAAATGTAGTAGTGTGAGTATAATGAAGTTCAGGAACAACCTATGAACAATAATTCCACTAAAAGGAAAAAAATATCCAAATACCATAAATGAAAATAAATAAAACAAAACAAATATGGGTTGTCTCCCATAAAGTGATAACAATAATGGTGTAAGCTAGGAGAATGGAAAAAAGGGATCAAGTAGTGGGTGCTGATGATAGTGACGAGGAGAGGAGGTAGTGAGGTGGACAATGGTAAGGAAGGGAGGAAGGGTTTGTGGCATTATGTGAGGGAGATCGTAGGAGGGGAGGAGTCGCCCAGAAGGAGGACTGTCGGGGGGTGTTCAGCGTGAACCCTAGTTTCATGGGATTCTAAAATCTAGAACAAAATTTATATATCGTGTATTTCATGCATGGAATATAGATCATGAATCTGTTAAATTTTTAGTTGCTCAAATTTTACACAGCGTGTATTTTCATTTTGTGCCCCAATTGGGCCAGGTCCTCTTGAAAATATTTCAGCATAATTAATCTTTATAAATACTATACTAGCCTACCCAAGACTATTAAACCAACCTTGGGTTACCTCCCAGTTATCGCCATATTTATTTTCTAGAGATTGGATTTTAATACTACAAAATAGGCCTTTAACATCACTAAGCTTTATCAGCACTAGCAAAAAAATCTAATAAAATTTCCCTTTATTAATGCTAAAAAAGGCGATGATAAAGGGTACTATTTATGATCACTTTTTTTAGCATGGATAAAGGGTAACCTCTATCAGTGATATTTTTAGTAGTGATAAAGGGTAACGTTTATCATCACTTTTCTTTAGCATTGTTAAACGATACGCTTTATCAGCACTATTTTAGCACTGATAAAAGACACCCTTTAGTAGTGCTTTATTTTTAGCTCTGATAAAGGGTATCATTTATCAACATTTTTTAGCACTGATAAAGGTTCTGAATAAAATTAAATAATTAAAAAAATAAAAATTAAAAAATTAAAAATTAAAAAAAAATATTTAAAAAAATATTAGTTAGATAATTATTGATAAAAATGAATAAATTTTATATACATATATAATAATTATAAATACTAATAATTAGTATATATTAAATATAAAGATATATAAAATGAATAAAATGAAATAATTAAACGATTAAAAATTAAAAAAAATTAAATTAAGAAAAATATTAAACTTTTTATTAATTAAGTAATTATTGATCAAAATGAATAAATTTAATATACACAAACATATATATAGATTATAAATATTAATTAACAGTAAATATTAAATATAGATATATAAAATGAATAAATTGTAATAATTAAACAAAAAAATTAAAAAATAAATTGTAATAATTAAACAAAAAAACTAAAAATGAATAAACTGAAATAATTTAAAAAAATTAAAAATAAATAGATTACAAAATTATTAAAAAAATATTAATAAAACAATTATTAATAAAACTGAATAAGTTTGATATATATATTAATTATAAATAGTAATAAATAAAATATATTAAATATAAATATAGAAAATGAATAAAAGGTAATAATTAAAAACATTTTTTTGTCTTATTAATTTTTAATTGTTTTTATACATAATTATTCATTAATACATTTAATATGGAAATATATTGCTATGTATTTCTATATAGATATATGAGTGTATATTATACTTCCTAAAATATGAATTATATAATAAAAAATATTTATGTTTTACGTTAAATAAGTCATATATTTATGAAAAGAATGATTTATAATTAAAAATAATAATATTAATTAATAATACTAACTAATTGCATTGAATAATGGATATAATTGAATATTGTTTGATTTTTCAATTATGTCCATTACTCAATGCAATTAGTCAATATTTTTAATTAATATGAATTTTTTAATTATAAACCATTCTTTACTAAATATATGACTTATTTAATATAGAGCATAAATATTTTTTATTATCTAAACCATAATTTAGGAAATCTTATATACATTCATATATATATATTAAAACACACACTCCTAATATTTATGCAATTTATTCAAATTTTAGTATTAATTTTATAATTTCATTATAACATGATACATTTAATATATTGTGTCTTTAGTAAGTAAATTTTATTTATTTATTTTTAAAATTATTACAGTTAGGTTTTAATTAATTTTTAATATTTTTTTGGTAATTTAATCATTTTCTATTATTTTTATATATATGTTCACTATGTTTTAATATTTTCAATATGTATTCATCTTTATTTCAATATAAATACATATTTGTTTAATAATTTATATTTAATTAATAAAAATATCCATTTTTTCAATATTTTTAACTGTACTCATTTTTAATTATTCAATTTCACTGATGTTTAATATGCATGCATTCAAGATTATATATTCAATAATAATGTTAAAAATATATTTTTAAGTATTATAAATAAATATATTTGTAAATGTATATTTATTATATTTAAAATTTTATATATTTATAATTATAAATAAACAAATAATATTTTTTAAAATTATTTATATAATTATAAATAAATAATTATAAAATTATAATAAATATATTTAAATAATTAATATATTTAATATATGTATATTTAAATATATATATAATGACATAAATATATTTATAATTACAAAATTATAATAAATATAAGTTAATAATGAATATATTTACTATATCTATATTTATATATATTAATTAAATATATATATACAATTATATAAATATATTTATAAAAAAATATTTATAATTATAATTATACATTTTTTATCAACACTAAAGTTTTAGTGCTAATAAAGTTGTCTTTTATCAGCTCTTTTTAATTTAGCACTGATAAAAGGGGTCTTTATCAGTGTTTTTTTTAAGCACTGATCAAAGTGTCCCCGATCTATTTAAAGAACCCCAACCCATCGCAACCAACCGCAATATCTGAAACATTCCACAAAATCCACATGCTGCCAGCGCTCGTCCACGTCAAATCCAAGCTTGAATCAAGGCTCAAATCAGGACTCAAACAAATACAAGGCTCAAATCCCAAAGCTCGAATAAATCAAGGCTCAAATGAATCAGTTATATTTTGATATCTCTACTTTCTCTTGGATGAATCAAAGATTCAATCCAAGGTATATTAATTTTTATCCTCCTCCTCACTCATTGACTGCTTGCTTGGCGATATCTTTTTGCATTTTTTGTTCATTATCTCTTGTTATTCATTATCCATCAATGGTGTACTTTATAAATGGGGGTTTCTATGATTTTGGGTTTGTATTGACCCTTTAAGGGCTTTTCATTCTTCCTTATAGCATATTAAGACTTCCACACACTAATTTCATCCATTCTAGTAGGTGGATCCATTCACTTATACATGAAACTATAATATTTTGACATTATAATATATTTAGACTTTTCATTTTACATGAAACTATAATCTTTTGACATTATTTATTCACTTCCATAATTAATGGAAATAAGAGGAATTGAAATATTACATAACATAAATTCCATTAATAAGTTTATCACTCATTTTTTTCCATTCTACAAGTTATTAAAGTATTAAATTATGACTCTAATATTAAATGTGAAATGCCTATTTATTTCTAACCCTAGAAATTGCACAATATCTAAGAGTAAATATCCATCTAAATTAGGATTTATAATCTCCCATGATGGTATTTCAACTTGATTAGTGCACACTTAATGTAGTCGGGTAATCATTATAAAATAAACTTGAATTTTTTATCCTTCTTTAAGCGTAAAAAGATTTTATTTATACATTTCCAATGATCCATGATAGCATTAATAGAATACTAATTCATTTTACCAACCACAAATGTGATATTGGGTTTATTATTTTATATCACATTCATTAAAGAACAAATTTCACTGGAATGTTCATATTGTGATAAAGTTGTGTTTGTATTAATAAAAAAATTAACACTAGATTAAAATAGAGTATTTTCATCTTTGAAACCAATAAGATCAAATATACTCAACATATTCACAATATAATGAGAATAATATAAATAATAACTCCCACTATTTATTCTTACTTTAATAATTATTATAGTATCTATTATTCTAATTTTATTCATTTTAATCATCGAGGAAAAATATTTCTTCATCTCATTAATATCAGTCATGTTGTTTTTAAAAATTAATATTTCATCGACATAGATACACATAACAACTTATAATTATTTTACAAACATTAAAAAAGTACACTTATCAATATTATTATGAAAAAATCCATTCGATAAAATAATAGAATCATATTTCTCATGTTTTTAAGTGTTTCTTTAAGACTATAAGTATATTTAACTAATTTATATAATTTCCTCTAAATATATTATATAGAAAACCATTATATTATTCTATGTAAATTTATTTATTTAAATTTCCATTTAAAAATGTAGTTTTAACATCCATTTACTGAACACGCAAATGATTTATCAAATTTAAAGGCAAAAAATATCTTTATTGTCATAATTTGATCTAAACGAGTATAAGTATAAAAATAACCAATCCATTCCATTTTTTGTAGCCTTTGATTACTAATATAGATTTAAAAACATGAATGTTACCATTGTAATCATAAATTCTTCTAAATTCACATTTATAACCAATATAATTGAATCTATTTCATCATTAAATGATTCTTTCTAGAACACATCATATTTTGAAGGCAGTGCTTCTTTATATAACTTGATATCATCATCTATGGTTAGTACCATAAGATTTTTTTTCAAAATATTATTATTTTGATATCTATCAATAATAAAAATTAAGGAATTTAAATATATGAATTAATGATATCGATGTTTCTACTTTCTTGGTATTGTACTCCATTTAGGTTCAACTCAAGAATCATCTTCATTATATATCATTATATCTTAACTAGATGAAACACTAGATCTATGGCTATTAGGAATAGTTTTATTTTAATTAACCTTATAAAATTTATTCTTAAAAATGTATACAACTCTAGATTCAAAAATGAAATTAGATTCTATGTGCATTATTCTATATGATGTATTATTATTTTCCATAAGAAAAAAACTTATTTAATTGTTTTAGTTTTAGTTTTAGTTATTTTGGGAATAGAAAATGTGCAAAATTCTAATCACCCACATTATTTAAGATAAGAATGGTTTGGTTACATCCTCATCAGCTTCATATTTTGAACATTTATTAATGCATTTTTTAATGATACTCATCCCCCATCTCTTCTATGTTTCTTGACCTAATCTGATCAGTAGTCATACAAAATGATCATTGGTATGAACCCGGTCTGGTATGACTAATGGTCATAGTAGTTCAAGAAATGTAGGTTCATGTCTAGAAGATATGGGGGATGAGTCTTGAGGAACTCCTATCTTAGGGTGTGGGAACCGAAATTTTATTTTCCTAATCCAACAGAGAGGCTGACTAGAGTCATCTCACTTGAGTATAATCATAGTAATTCAATCACTTATTTTTAATTCACCTAATCTAATTATTTTTCGATTTTATATTATTTATGAAAATGATGGTTTTGGGTTTTTTTGGAAAATCATTTTAAATAAAAAATTGAAATCTAAATGTAGATGAAAACAAAATATAGATTAGAAATAAAGTCCTTGTTCTATGTTTTGATAACATGGGTTCATTCGTTGTTTTTTTGTAGTTTAAACTCAATCGGATAATTAATTTGATGAAACATCATTAATTAATTACTTTACTTTTATTTATTAAGTGTTTGATTTTATAATGCCTTAAGCACACAAAACTATACCTCCTCCAATATTCAAATAGGGTAACACCTCAATAGAGAATGAAATTCTTAAATAACCCAGCTCCACCGAATGTTATTTCATCACTTTAGGAAACCCTAACTCCACCATATGAAGGATTTTCCTAGGAGAAGGGAGGGAAAATAATTAATCATGGAAAGGGAATAAAATTGAAAATAATATCATGGTAGATGACTTAATCACCCCTGCAATACTCTATCACCCACCACAAATATATTTAAAACATGCTGAATGGAAGAGTAATAACAAAGAATACCACAAAGACACCCCCAGGGTTAAGTCTCATGTCAGTCACTTGCCATTGTAAAGTAAAAAGAGATCATGATGGAATGATGGAAGAGAGATAAAATGAGATTAGGGTTAGAATATAAATAGTATTGTAAGAAGGAAAGGGAAATACTTTAATAAAAAATTATTCATGTGTTGCATGGAAAAAGAAAACTAACATAAAAAATAAAATAAAGGAGAAATATTAAAGAAGTAGTCACCATCCATAGCTTCCCTCGACAATATATCTTATCTTCAATCCAACCATAGTTGCCTATTTATTGGACTATAATAGGCTTCAATGTGTCATAAATTACGATTAATGTGTTTTAGGTCATAATGGGTTCTCAATAGTTGAAATTTCTATTCTAGAATCTGTTTTTTAAAAGTTTTTTCATGTTACCCCATCATTTTGACCAAAGAAGTGAAAGTAGTATTCCATAAAATTGTTCCAAAATTTATTTATTGTTTGAAGAAGTTATATCCCAATTAATTAGAGATTTTATTATAGAAGAATGTTTTATAAATCTTCATTCAATGTTGAGAATCCAATTGCCGCATTAATTGGTGAATAACTACTTTAAATTTAATAGTGAAACAATATAATGGTTTCTATTTTTTATCCAACTAGAATCACCTCAATTAGAGTTGTGTATCCCTATTAATGCCTTATTTATGTAGGTTGGGTCCACTCTGTTCTCCAGAAAAGTTTTCAATTTGATTATTTTGTCTAGGCCTCTAGATGTTTGAATTAGCTCTGGGTCTAGAAAATAATGTTTCATCCTACTAATTAAGGAACCCTAAAAATAATCAAGTAAATTGGATTAATATTTTAAAATTTATTCTCAAAATACCAAAGTGAATAAAATTTTTTAAAATTCCAAAATTAATCAATTTTTACATTTTAGCATAAAATCACCAGAAATCCAAAACATATGCAAATAATCTCAAATTGAAAAATTTTAATGGATTAAATAATTTATATACATATAAAAAATGATGAAAATATTATCTATATAAATTCCCCCACACATAAACCATTATTTTCTTCGAGCATAAATATCAACATTGAAAATTAGAGTGCACCAATGTTACCAATATTCAAACTCCAAAGAAATAAAATCAAATAATTTTCAATGTCAAATCAAATTTGTAAAATTCCTCATAAAATATCAATTTAATTTATCAATTTTCAAATAAACAATCAATTATCGTATTTTACTTTCTTACTTTTGAAAATGGTGTAACTTCTCTTCTAATTCATTCATTTTCCTCAATTCAATATTATTAAACAAGTCAAATCATGACTTACTGCACTTTTCAATCTTTTCTCTCATCACTCTTGATACAATTCAAGTGGATTTATTCTCATATCATGAATACATTCTCCTTATCTATAGGATTTTAAAGGAACTAATTTCTCTAATTTGTAAAGAAAAAATGCATATAAAATCATGAGGACATTTTAATAAAGGTTCAAATGACTTTGAGGCTTCAGTTTGGTAGGATTTGATTCTGTAAAAAATAAGGATGAAGGAGGAGATCTATCTCTTAAGTAAAATGCATGATATCAAAAATAAAAATGTAATGAAATTATCCCCTTCAATGTAAAAACTCTCATTTACCCAAAACTTAAAGTAAAGGTTGTGATCAAATAAATCATGATGAATGATTTCTATACCCTCTTGAATATTTTTTTTCAACTTTTATACTTCTTTTTTTCTTTCTTAAAGAACCCTTTCATATTTTTTCTTTTTTTCGAAATCTATGATTATAATAAACCTAGAATCCACCGCCTAACCACTTATGATAAAAACCAAAGGTCTAGTAATGGTGATTTTTGGTTTTCCCAAATCACAACCCATTTTTTCTCATTTTTTGGGTACTTTTTTTCATTTTATATTTTGTAATTAAATACAGGAAAACAATGAAGTATACTAAATGAATCAATAACCATAATGTATTCCCACAAAAATTACCCCAACACTTTTCCTTATAATGTAATTCATCCATTTCACCATGATTTCATTTACCCCCATACTTCAACTTTAAAATGTCATGAAAATACCAATAGTAGGGTAAGAATGGATAAAAATGTCTTGAAGAATGGATCATCCCTATAAAGATCATTCATGGTTTCTATGGTATAAAAAACTATTGATGTAAATGTGGTTTTTTAAGAATAATTGGTTTATAAAAATATGTCTCAATAATTTTGAATGTGTTTTTACATATTCATAGCTATGAAAAGTCCAAATGAAAGTTCTTGTCGGTGACATTTCCCAATATCACTCAAGAAATATTCTCAAGAATAAAATAGGGAGTACTTAGTATAGAAGTCATCTTAGGAACATGACATATGATTTGGAACAATAAATCAAGGAATGATTAATAATAACAAATCAATTCACATGAATTTTATAAATTCAAAGCGTGAAAAATGTCAGGGAAATTTCATTTACATGAATCAATTAATCCCTTAAAATCATGAGTCCTCATTTTAATATCCATACTTCACATTAATCATCAAATTATCCATTTTAATCATTCAATTTTCATTAACATTGAAATATAAAACAAGTAATTATTGGATTCCTAAGAAAATAATGTCTTCTAGATAAGTCAAGTAAAGAATGAATTCAAACATGGGCATGTAATTCCAATTTAAATCTCAAAACATGTTTTTTAGAAGAAAAAAAATGTAGACATTTTAAGAGATAAAAATTAAAATTTAACTCCCTTTCAAAATAAATATTTAGTCCTCATACTCCTATGTTTGGGGGATTCCTTATGCCATAATGGTCCTAAAAAGGTAAATAAATCAATTAAGCACAAGTATAATATCATTAAATATCAAAAATAATAGGAGGGATTTGGATGCATACTAGACTAATCCTAATAATTAAATTAAAATAAAAATTCCTAAGATTTAAATTGAAAGTATTATAAAACAAGTAAAGGATAAATCTTGGTATGATCCCCAAAGTGGGCCCTGAATTTTTACTCCCTCCAAAGGGTAGTACCAGCTATTATCCAAAGTTTGGTGGTGGATGAAGCTTCTTATACTTGAACCACCCCATGTGGATTTTCCTAGAATCCAATTATTTTTCTTCTTGAGGATAATTCCATGTATAGAGTACATTATATCCCCCCACCCTTCACAATGAGTTATATCCTACTTGGTGGGGATAAGATTATGTATGGAACCTTCTCCTCTTCAATTTCTACTTATAAAACCTTTATTTAGTTATCCAGTGTCCACTCTAAGTATGCTGAATTTAGAGAATAATTAAAGGGAGAGTTATTAGGTAATTTTATTTATGGAAAATTTGAAATGGATAAATAAATAAAAAAAATTATACCTTTTAGTGTAAGCAGTTTGTATCTCATGTTCATCTAACAGATCCACTAAGATATATTGTTGTACTCCCTCCAATAAATGTTCAATGTCTTCAAGGAGATCCAAGTGTTCCTTAATATGTGAAATTTATTTTCCCTCATCATACTCTAGGGAATAATAGGAGTCATATGATTCTAAAAATTCAAAACAATAGGCGTGATACTTAGTTAAGTTTCAATGAAATTTTAAGATATGAAGTTCATGAAAGGGTGAACTCACTAAATTGGTTCATCTTGAATCTCCTCTTCAATTGAATGTGCATCCTGGAGTAAGGTGGAGTAAATTGAAGGTAGGTATTGGTATCCTCTACCTCAAGTTTGGCCTCAAATTCTTAGATGTCCTTAGTAAAATTATGTAAAACCAAAGGCACATCCTTCTTAGCCTCAAATATTTACAAGTAAATTCTGAGTTCATCAATCATGCTCAACAAAATCTTGAGTTGAGAGCATGTCTCTATGCCTCTTTGATTTTTCTTGAACATTATCATAAGAGAATCATCTCTTCATTGGAGTTCCTCTATGGTATAGTATATTTCTTATTCTTGCACCTGTGAGTAATTATTCTATAAATTGAAAAGGTGATCATTTGAAAACATCATGACAAAAATTAATTTTTTTAATAAAGAAAACAAATAAAAATAATTATCAAATTGTCAATTTAGAAAAGGTGATTAAAATAACTACTTATATCCCCTAAAATGATGCCAATTTTGATAAACGCCTTTTATAGGGAATGAAAAAATAAATTATATTTTCCTAATATAGTATAGAGGCTGAATGGGGTCATCTCAATTGAGAAGTGTCATAGCTGGTTCAATCAACAATTTCTAATTCACCTAATCAAAATCTTTTTTGGTTTTTATATTATCTATGAAAATGATAGTTTTTGTTTATTTTGTAAAATAATGTGTAATGAATAATTGAAATCTAAATGAAGATGCATATAGAATAAAGATTAGAAACAAAGGTCTTGTTCCAGGGCTTGATAATGTGGGTTAATTTGTTATTTATTTATAGTTTAAATTCAATTTGATAATTCATTTAATAAAACATCATTAACAAATTAGTTTCCTTTGATTTATTGAGTGTGTGATTTTAGCATGCCTTCGGCACACCAAACTATACCTTCTCCAATATTCAAATAGGATAACACATCTATTGGTTGGAGTAGATTACTCAATAGGGGAGGGGTGAATTGAGTAACTATAAAAATTTATGTAAAAAGTATTTCTAAAAAGGTTTTCCCCAAAGATTAAATACAACCCAGTTAATCAAGGTTATACTGTTATAAGAGTTTGACTGTTCAAGTAACTTCTTAGAAGACTGATTAATTCTCAGTAATCTTAATTTGTGTTATTAATATTACTTTTGAAGTTATTCTACTAAGACAAGCTAGTTATAACTTCTTTCCAAGACTAACTATCAAATTGAAATTAGTGATTTCTGGATTATACAATAAAGAAATAAAATAGAGATAACTAAATTAAGCAGCACAGCGGATATGAAACAAGTTGTTAAGTCTCAAGTTGAGACCTAATCCACTCTACTTGGTGATCACAAGCCACCAAGTATTTTATAAAAATAAAATTTGATCCACACCCTGGATCGGGGTTAACAACAGTACACAGACTGTCCAGGTCACACAGGGACCTCTTCCACAGTTTTCGTGGGGAAAAATAACCAGGCCACATAGGGACCTCTTCCACACTTATCCATGGGTATAAACAAGAGTAAGAGAATGGTTGAGTAAGTATATCTTGTATCCTTCAGTTTAATTTAGGAGATATAGTGTGTTGTTCTACAGGTACCCACTCTTCTTGAAAGATAATAAATAGATACACAACAGAGAAAAAATTTGGAGATGGGTTTAGAAGTGCTTTGAGTGTTAGTATTTGCATCTTTGGACTTCTGAGATGAAGAAGATGCAGAGTCTGAGCCCTCTTCTGTAAAACAGAGTGTCACGATTCAGCTTGTGTTCTCCATGAGGTTCAATAGATCAAAGATGTTCTTTAAGCTTCAAATATGCTTCGTGTGTTCAGCAGTGTCGAGTTTCATGTAGTGTTCCTTTCTTCTGAAACTTTCTTTGAGTATGTTCTATGTTATTTTGCTCACGGACTTGCTTTTTTTTGTATCGCGCACCATGATTCTTGTCCACACTTCACTTTTAATGTGGAATGCATGTGTTGGAGCCAAAAGGTTGGATGTATTCTGCACCTCATACCTCGTACTATCCGATGATATGTCTACAAAGAAACATTAATTATGTCAGTGCATTAAAATCATCAAATATGGCCGTTAGAAATTAAATTGAAATATGACAAAATATTTTAAGAAATGGTGTCACGATAAGTCATGGAAACGGTGTCTCCTTCACATAGTGTCTAGATTGATCATGGTGTCTGAGTGTCACGATGTCTCATGGTCGTGGTGTCTCGCGGTCACGGTGTCTACTTCACAGTGTCTTGCTTCACGGTGTCTGCTTCATAGTGTCTCTTGGTCATGGTGTCTACTTCATGGTGTCTCATGGTCATAATGTCTACTTCACGGTTTCTACTTCATGGTGTCTCGTGGTCACGGTGTCTTCTTCACGGTGTCTTCTTCACAGTGTCTGATTCACGGTGTCTCATGGTCATGGTGTCTGCTTCACGGTGTCTTAGACTTTTAAAAGTAATTGTGTTTAGACTTAAGCAATGATGATAATAGAATGGATCAGACTTAAGAATTTTTTAAAGAAGGTATTATGAGAGTAAATAAGAGATAGTATAAAGTAATTAAACTGAATGTGGAGTAATTAAGATCTTTAATGGATCTTCTTAAAGCATAAGAATACTTTAAACATTAATACACATGATTTAATATAAATTACAGGAGTTAACTAAGTTGAATAAGATTTGTGGTCATTAAAACATGATTAATACATGAGGATTCCAAAAATATCCCCCTTTTTGAAGATCATAAATCATGTATAGTCAAAGTGTATATTTTATTCAACTATAGATATTAATAAATGGATAACATATATAAATTTCTCCCCCTTTTGGGATTGTCAAAAATATGGAATAAGAGGAGTCAACAAAATGCACGTTCCATTAATAGAAATTAAGGTTCAGTACAAAATAAAAAAGAAATACAATAACAATAGCATACCTATCAAAAAAAGTTAATCATCGTTCTTCTTCATGGGTTGGCCATCTCTTTGCCTTTAGCTGTAGTGGCAGAAGAGGAAGACATAGGGGCAGAGGTCGAGGTAGAAGAAGGCAGTGAGGTGGTTGATAAAGTGGGTAAAGGAATTCCTTCAAAGACTGAGGGAGCCAAGGTAGGAGCATTAGAAGATCTTGGTAGTTGTTGATCGAGAATCATAGGCCTGATCTGACTTAGTTCTTGGCAGACAGACATAGTGGTTGAGGCTAGGATAGATGTGAAGGTAGGCAGCCCATGTCTGATAGGTGCAGCCGCTGGAGCAACAATGGTTGTACTCTAGACATGAATATAGGGCCTCAGGATTTTAATGAAATCTGTAATGATCTCTCCACCATACTTCATGGCTTTCTCAAAATTGTCCTTGTTCTCCATAAACTTTTCCAACAATCGAGTAAACTCTATGAGCTTCTAGACTTGGGTCTTGAAATCTTGAGTCATAGGAGGAATCTGTAGATTTTCTACAAGATATTTGAAATGGTTTTTCATATCATTCTTGGATAAGATTCTATTGAAGTAGAAATCCACTTTCTTGGAAATCTATTTCTGAGCATCATTAGGAATTTTGGAGTGGATTTGGACTAGGTCAAGAACTCTATCACTATTCTTGATAACTTTAGATAGAGAAGTCGTATTGAAACCACTGAGGACATTCTGAAGCTCTTCTTTGACTATAGTTCTAAGAATATCACTGTCCAAGGAGGGTTTAGAGGATTTACCAGATGATTTAGAGGCATTGACAACTGTGGTTAGATATTTGAGTTAATTTAGAACCTTCTGAAGACACCCGGTATACTGATCAGTGAGTTTATTAAGATTGACAACAAGCTCTCTCATTTCCTTCACAATTTTTTGTTCCTTTCAGAGAACTTTTCATCTAAGGAAACTAGATAAGGTTGAATCTGAGACACAACAGCTTGTGGGATTTGAGGAGAAATAGGTTCTATAGGAGAAGCAACAGGCTCAGATCTCGAATGCATCTCTCTCTGCATGTCTTCAACCATACTTCTTAGGGTCTTTACTTCATTACTGAGCAAATTATTTTCAATTCTTACTTCTTGAATCTCATGGAGAATATTAGGTTTTATTTTCCAAATAATTTTCTCCAATAATAGTGAGGCGTCTCTCTCACTTAAAGTGGTCATAGGAAGAGGTTGGGTATTCATGAGTTTCTCAACTACAGATAAAAGGGTAGCACCAAATTCCTTCAGATCGTCCTTACTCAAAAAAGATGGTTGTTCATATAAAGGTTCAGGAGTAGGAACTGGTATAGGATCAGGTTCCTTCTCAGGTGCGATATTGGAGACTGGTTTCAATTGGAATATAGAGTAAATATCAAGTCTGTTGTTGTAACCTGTTGAGAGACATCCACATCATAGAAACTAGGAAACTTATACTGAGTGGCTACAGGAATTGACTTAGTCAGATGTAGAGCTTCAATAGAATAAAGATTTGGGGTTTTCTCCCCCTCAACTGATTCCTCCTTCTTAGGACTGAGAGGCTTAGGATCTTGGTCTAATTATACAGACTCAGCTCTAAGTTCCTCACTCATTTCCAGTCTAGACAGCTGAAAAGCTAGCACCATCCGTTCTTCAGCTGAAGGGATGATTTCAGAAATAGATTGTTCCACTGGGAGTTCCTCAAGATTGACCTCTTTCAAAATAGGTAGCTCTTCCATTATAGTCTCTTCTATTGTAGGCTCTTCCATGGCATGATTTTTAGGTTCTTTGGAAACTGCTTCTGTTACAGCTTCACGTTGAGTTTCCAAATTAACAGCTTCTTTAGGAGTAGGGAATTCTTATTCAAGAACTATATGAGGAATAGTAGTCCTATCTTCCTCAACAATAACAGCTTCCCTAGGTGGAACTTCAGCCTCTTTTTCCTCTACTTCAGGATACTCAATAATCTCATCTAGTTCCAAACCAGGATCAGAAATATCTCTTGGTCTTGAGGGATAATCCACCGGATTGAATTTCTCATAAATTCTATCATTTTCTTCCACCCATTCTTTTTTCTAAGGATTCCAGTTTATCTTCATTCTTTTGATAGTGTCTTTTGAGAGACAGTACTCACAATCCTTAATCACTTCCTCATTATATCCAACCATACCTTTGTCAAGAAGCATGGCTAAGATTAGCTGAGAGTAGAATAGGGAAGTTAACTTAGATGTGACATTGATCAGCTCACACATATGATGAGTTATATACTTACACAGGTTGACTTATGCCCATCTTTCATAAGGTGAATCAGAAACACATATTGATATATTAAAACAACAAAATCACATTTCCTGGGACTAACGAAATTCTGTATAAACCTGAACAGAAGCCTTGATTCTCCATCTAATTCAACTTCAATGGCTCTCCTATGGGTTCCATTTCCAGTTAAGGTTTTCAGGGCATCTTCTAAATCAAATAAATTAGTTGAAGGTGTATTTCCTCTCTGATAATCCTCACAGATTCCTTCATGAGGCATCCTAAGTCATTCAACCCATAACCTCAAAGAGAATGAGTATCTCTAGCCATTGACCCAGATTCTTACAACATAGTTATCACTATAATCGAATGAGGACTGTACGTACTGGTAAAACTGAGTCACTAACCTAGGTTAGATGGGTCTATCTTCCTTAAATAACCATTCTAACCATCCTTTCTATTATAACACTTTCAATACCAGAGACTTACAATACAGAATCCATTTTGTGAAAATCTCTTTCTCAGGTACAACAACGTGGTTTACTAGATTCGGATTTAAAGGTCCTTCGGGTGTTAGATTAGGTTCAATCTTCTTCTTCTTCGAGCTACGCTTCTCAGGTGTCGATGATGACGGACATTTCATTCTTGGCATTCACTGAAGGTTCGAGCGATAGAAGGGTTGCAGGGATGAATAAGGTTTCGAAATGAGTAAGTAGAAGAATCCTCGAGTAAGGAATCGAGTGATACTTTCTTTATTTTATCATTTAGGAATACCAAACATTGAAAAAAATAAAAACATGAGAAAATAAGGAAGGGAAATAATAATTACCATGATACGGGTTTTTACAAAAAAAAATATAAATAATTTTTATAGTGAGACCATGTCTGGTCATTACGGTGAGACAATAGACACATGTTACGGTGAGATAGTAGATGCTTGTTACGGTGAGACAGTAACTATCAGACAGTAATCACAGAATACTAACCGTGAGACCATAAACATGAACTTTACGGTGAGATAGTAAACATGAGAGACAGTAATTGAGTATTAAGGTGAGACAGTAAGCTGAGAAACCGTAATCATGAAACAATAAAGTATAAAACAGCAATATGTCGAACAGTAAGACCTGAAACTGTAACAAGTAAGGTATCTATTTGAGATTTATCATTCCTAGTTCATGTATGATGTAGTATATTCTCTCAGAATTTATGGTTTGGTGAATATATCAGCAAGTTGATATTCAGTACCAATTAATTCAAAAGTGACATCACCTTTTTGATAATGATCTCTCAAAAATTGATGTATTACATCAATGTGCTTTGTCTTAGAATGTGAAACAGTATTTTTTGAGATGTTAATAGCACTTTTTTTCACACTTTATAGGTACATGTCTGAATTGATATCCATAATTTAGTAATGTGTGTTTCATCCACAAAATTTGTGCACAACAACTTCTAGCAGCTATGTATTCAGCTTCTGCAGTAGATAATGCAACCGAATTTTGTTTCTTACTACACCATGATATTAGTGACTTACCTAAAAGGTTACATGTTCCATAAGTGATTTTTCTATCTAACTTACAGCCACCAAAGTCAGCATCATAATAACATACTAATTAAAATTATTTTCCTTTAGGATAAAATAGTCCTAGATTGGGTGTATGCTTGAGGTATTTGAAAATTCTCCTTATAGCATTTAAATGAGATTACTTAGGGTTTTCTTGAAAATGAGCACACATACACACACTAAACATAATGTCAGGATGACTAGCAGTTAAGTAGAGTAAACTTCAAATCACTCCTCTATAAGTGGTTTGATCAACAAATTTTCCATCTTCATCAAGATCCAAATTACAAGAGGTACTCATGGGAGTTTCACTACTTTTAGTCATATCCATTCCAAAATGTTTTAGAAGATATCTAGTATATTTACTATGGGTTAAAACAATTCCATAATTATTTTTAAAGATCTGAAATCCAAGAAATAATTTTAGTTCACCCGTTAAACTCAATTAAAATTCATTTTGCATCATTTTAGAAAAATCAACACATAAAGAATTCTTTGAAGATCCAAAAATATTGTCATCTACATAGATTTGAACCACTAAAACATCATTAGAAATTCATTTTATAAAAAGGGTAGGATCATATATTCCTTTTGTAAAACCTTTGGAAATAAGAAAAGTACTCAATCTATCATACCAAGCTCTTGGAGAATTCTTTAAAACATATAAATATTTTGGTAGTTTAAAAATATGATTTGGAAAATGGGGGTTTATAAATCCCATGGGTTGTTCAACAAAAACATCCTCAACTATATACTCATTTAAGAATGCACTCTCAACATCCATTTGATATAGTTTGAAATTCAAATGTGCAGCATAGGCAAGTAGAATTTTGATGGTTTCAAGTCTGTCTACTGGTGCAAAGGTCTCATCATAGTCAATTCCTTCTTCTTGACTATAGCCTTGTGCAACTAATATAGCCTTGTTTCTAACTATGTTAACAGATTCATATACCTTATTTCTAAACACCCATTTAGTGCCTATGGTAAAAGTTTCCTTGGGTCTTACAATAAGTTTCCAAACTTTGTTCCTTTCAAACTAATTAAGTTCTTCTTGCATGGACATCACCCAAAATTCATCATTGATAGAATCATTAATGTTTTTAGGTTCAAGTTGTGACAAGAAGACTTGATGTTCAACTTGATTTCTAAGAGAATCTCTAGTTTGAGTTCCTTTGTCTAAATCTCCTACAACAGTATCTAAGGGATGGTTCTTAAGAGTTCTAACAGTTTCAAAAAAATAGGGACTAGTAATTTCAGGTTCATCAACAGATTCAGGTTCATTGTGACTTGATTCTAAGGAATTTCTAGAGCTGGAAGTTTTCATAGATTCTTTCACAGAAGAATTTTAGGATTTTGAATTGATGTTCAGATTTGATACATCATCCTCCAGATTCTCTAGGATGGTTTTAGGCTCATGTGGATCTATTTCATCAAATTTGACATGAACATATTCTTCCACACATTTAGTTATTTTATTGAAAACTCTATAGGCTTTAATAGACATGGAATATCCTAAAAATATACCTTCATCACTTTTGGATGAAAATTTGTCAAGATTGTATTTGGTATTAAGAATATAGACTTTTCAACCAAAAACATTAAAGTAGTTAACCTTGGGTTTTCTATTTTTCTATAATTTGTAAGGATTTCTCTTAAGAATAGGTCTGATCAACACTCAATTGATTATGTAGCACGCTGTATTGACAGCTTCATCCCAAAAAAAAATAGGTAGGTCATATTCACTAAGCATTTTTCTAGCAATTTCTTGTAGGCTTCTATTTCTTCTCTCTACAACTTCATTCTACTGAGGTATTCTAAGGGCAGATAAATTGTGACTATAACCATTTTGTGAGAAAAAGGATTCAAACTCTAGATTTTCAAAGTCACGACCATGATCACTTCTTAATGATTTAATTCTATGTCCACTTAGATTTTCTACAGACTTGTCATATTTGGTAAAATAAGAGTAGGATTCACTTTTGTGAGCTATAAATAAGGTCCAAGTATATCTAGTAAATTCATCTACCAGAACATAAACATAGTGCTTCCCATTTAATCTAGAAACTCTAGATGGTCCAAAAAAATCCATGTGAACCAGTTTGAGAGGTTAAGAAGTTGACACTTCTTTCTTTGGTTTGAAAGAAACTTTGTGTTGTTTTCCCCTTTGATAGGAATTACACACTTTTTCATTTGGAAACTCAAGTTTGGGTAAGTCGTTAACTTGGATTTTTTCTATATAGCTTTCTAAGGGAGTGAATATTACAGTGTCCTAGTCTCCTATGCCAGATCCAAGATTCTTTATGAAATACACTTAAGCATGAATTATTTTTAGAGGATAAAGAATCTAAATTAACAGAATAAAAATTTTCATTTCTTAATGTAGAAAATACTAATTCATCTTTAGAATTAAATATATTACAAGCATCATTTTCAAATCTAACATGAAATCCATCATCACATAATTGTGAGATACTAAGCATATTATATTTTAAACCATCGACAAACAGTACTTTAGAAATTAAAACTGAGTTAGAGTTACCAATTTGTCCTAGGCCAATAATCATTCCCTTGGCATTATCACCAAATGTGACATGTCCTCCATCTACTTTTATTAGGTTCTTGAAGCATGAGTAGTCTCCTATCATGTCCCTTGAACATCCACTATCCAAGTACCGTAGACTTTTTCAGGAGCTCTTTAAGTATCTTTCCTTCAAAAAGATTAAGAAAAAATAGATTTTGGTACCCATACTTGTTTGGGTCCAGTAATATTAGTAATAAGTGATTTAGGAACCCATATTTTCCTCATAGGTTTCCTATAAGCATTGTGTAAAGTATTTTGAAAAATAAACTGTATTTGGTCCACAAAAACGTGAAACATTAGAATATGTATCATGGATTGAATTAATTGATTTAAGTCCATAACTGTGAGTAAAACTGTATGTCCTATATTTTGAAACAAAATTTGTTCTACCAAGGTTTCTTTTACCAGGTTGATAACCAATTCCAGTGTTGTATTTAGGGGAAATTGTTTTCCTAGCATTTGGGTAAGGGTATTTTTTCCAATATTAAACTTCTCTAGGTCACTCTTTAATTTCTCATTAGACATTTTTAATTCATTGTTTTCTTTGAGTAGTTGAGAATTTTTCTCCTTTATAATTGTGAGCTCAGATTTAACAGTTACGGTAAGAGCATGTTGTTTATTTCATGATTTATATTTTTATTTTAGTTCATTGCATGTTTCCTCAAGCATGTTATAGTATTCAAACATTTCTTCATTATTCATTTTTTCAAAGTCACTTTCATCTTCAGAATAATATGAGTTATATACAGAAGAGTCCAGTGATACCTCAGATGTGTTTGTCATAAAACAACCTGTTCATCATGTGATGTCTCTGAGACGCTTGAAATGTCCTCAGAAGCACTCCAGGTTGCTTTCATTGCCTTTTTGTACCTCATATCCTTGTCCTCATATTTATTTTTGTACTTGAGATTTGGACAGTCAGCCTTTATATGCCCTTTGTGCTTACATTCATAGAAGACAATTTCATCAGTTTTGTCACTTCCTTTCTAGTCCTTGTAGTTTCCTTTTTGGTCATATTTTCCCTTGAAGTTAGGATTTCTGAAAAAGTTCTTCTTTTTGTAAAATTATTTGAATCTTCGGGCTAGTTTATTCATCTCCTCATCACTGTCAGATGATGATTGTTCACTGGTGGATCTTTCTACAGAATCTTCCAGTTTCCATTTGTCTTTGTGCTTAGAGGTGGTGGTCTTGAATGCAATAGATTTCCTCTTTGGTTTATCCTCCTATTTATTGACATTAAACTCTTCCTCATACATCATCAGTTTCCAAATGAGTTATTTTACAGGTAGTTTGCTGATGTCGCATGATTCTCTAATAGAGATAGAGGTTCCCCTCTATCTGTCAGGTAGACATCTAAGGATTCTCATGATCTGTTCCTTGGTAGTGACTTCTGTACTAAGATAAATCATTGGGTTGACAATATAATTGAACCTAAGATACATTTCAGAAATAGGATCATTAGGATTCATTTTAAAATTATCATATTTGATAGTATAAGTATTAAGTCTCATTTATTTTACATTAGATGTTCCTTCATCTGAGATATACAGGCTATCCCAAATTTCATGGGCAGTATTACAAGAAGAAATTCTATTAAAATCTTCATCTCCAAAGGAGCCGTATAAAGCATTCATATCTTTGCAATTGTTATTTTAGGCAGTTTTGGTAGGTTCATCCCTTTTGATTCTATCAGTAGCTGGAATTTTGTATTCATCTATAATGGATGACAAATTTTCAAAACTCATAATCTCTAAATGAATTTTCATTTTCATTTTCCATTGAGAGTAATTGGTTCCATTAAAGAAGGGTGGTCTTCTGGTTGCATCACCTTCCAATCTATTATCCATAATATATTATTACTTTAAAAGATCTAGAAATTTAGAATTTACAGAAATTTATAGATCTTTAAAGTAAAACTACAATAACAATTGAATAAGATTACATAGAGTCCTAATAAACAACCCTATGATACCAAATGTTGGTTGGAGTAGATTACTCAAGAGGGGAGGGGTTAATTGAGTAACTATAAAAATTTATGTAAAAAGTTTTTCTAAAAAAAATTTCCCCAAAGATTAAATACAGCCCAGTTAATCAATGTTATACTGTTATAAGAGTTTGACTGTTCAAGTATCTTCTTAGAATATTGATTAATTCTCAGTAATATTAATTTGTGTTAATAATATTACTTTTGAAGTTATTCTACTAAGACAATCCAGTTATAATTTCTTTCCAAGAATAACTATCAAAGTGAAATTAGTGATTTCTGGATTATACAGTAAAGCAATAAAACGGAGATAACTAAATTAAGTAGCACAGTGGATATGAAACAAGTGGTTTAGTCTTATGCCAAGACCTAATCCACTCCACTTGGTGATCACCTGCCACCAAGCAGTTTATATAAATAAACTTTGATCAACACCCTGGATCGGGGTTAACAACAGTACACAGACTATCCAGGTCACACAGGGACCTCTTCCACAGTTTTCGTGGGGACAAAATAACCAGTCCACACATGGATCTCTTACACACTAATCTGTGCGTATAAACAAGAGTAAGATAATGATTAAGTAAGGATATCTTGTATCCAACAGTTTAACAAAGGATATAGAGTGTGTTTTTCTATAGTTACACACTCTTCTCTAAAGATAATAAACAGATACACAACAGAGAAAAAAGTTGGAGATGGGTTTAGAAGTGCTCTGAGTGTTATTCTTTGCATCTTTTAACTTCTGAGATAAAGTAGATGCAGAGTTCGAGTCCTCATCTGTAAAACAGAGTGTCACGATTCAGCTTGTGTTCTTCATGAGGTTAAACAGAGCGAATATGTTCTTTAAGCTTCAAATATGCTTTGTGTGTTCAGTAGTGTCGATTTCCATGCAGTGTGCCTTTATTTTGAAACTTTCTCTAAGTATGTTCTACATTATTGTGCTCATGGCCTTGATTTTTGTTTTTGTATCGCGCACCATGATTATTGGCCACACTTTTCTTTTAACTTGGAATGAATGTGTTGGAGCCAACAGATTTCATGTATTTTTCACCACATACCTCATATTGTCTGATGATATGTCTACAAAGAAACATTAATTATGTCAATGCTTTAAAATCATCAAATATGACTGTTAGAAATTAAATTGAAAGATGACAAAATAGTTTAAGAAACAGTATCACAGTAATTCATGGAAACGGTGTCTCCTTCACATGGTGTCTATATTGATCATGATGTTTGAGTTTCACGGTGTCTCATGGTCACAGTGTCTCGCGGTCACAGTGTCTACTTCACGGTGTCTTGCTTCACGGTGTCTACTTCACTGTGTCTCGTGGTCACGGTGTCTAATTCAGGGTGTCTTGCTTCACGGTGTTTGTTCCATGGTGTCTCATGGTCACGGTGTCTGCTTCACAGTGTCTCATGGTCATGGTGTTAGCTTCATGATGTCTGATTCATGGTGTCTCGTGGTCACGGTGTCTTCTTCACGGTGTCTGCTTTACGGTGTCTTGTGGTCATGGTGTCTGCTTCACGGTGTCTTAGACTTTTAAAAGTAATTGTGTTTAGACTTAAGCAATGATGATAATAGAATGGATCAGAATTAATCATTTTTCAAAGAAGGTATTATGAGAGTAAATCAGAGATAGTATAAAGTAATTAAAATGAATGGAGAGTAATTAAGATCTTGAATGGATCTTCTTAAATCATGAGAATACTTGAAACATTAATACACATGATTTGATATAAATTACAGGAGTTAACTAGGTTAAATAATATTTGTGATCATTAAAACATGATTAATACATGAGGATTCCAATAACCTCAACCAAGAATTCAATTCCTAAAAGACCCGACTACATCATATGTCATTTTATCTCTTAAGGAAACCCCAGCCCCACCGTATGAAGGGTTTTCTTGAGAGAAGAGAGGAAAAATTATTAATCATGGAAAAGTAATGAAATTGAAAATAATTCTATGGTAGAATACCTCCTCACCCATGCAATACTCTTGCGTCCACCAAAAATAGATTTCAAACATGTTGAATTGAATATCATTAACAAAAAACATCATGAAACATCCCACATGGCCAAGCCACGGGTTATTCAATTTCTATTTTAAAGTGAAAAGAGATAATTATGGAAATATATAAGAGAGAGATAATGAGATTAGGGTTAGAAGAGAAATATTTTTAGAAGAAGAAAAGGGAAACACTTTAATAAAAAAGATGCATGCATTACATGGAAAAATAAAACTAAAATAAAAATGAATAGAAAATAGAAATCATAAATTAGCATCCATCATCCACAACTTCCCTTTCCAATCGATATTCTCTTCAATATACCCATGGTATATTATTTATAGGATTGGAAGAGTTTTTGGGTCCTCATAAAATACCATTAATGTGTTTTAGGACATAATGGGTCTTCAATAGTTGAAATTTGAGTTCTAGAATCTGTATTCAAAACTTTTATGTGTGGTACCCCATCATTTTCACAGAATTGGAGAATGTAGTATTCTAAAAAGTTGTTAAAAAAATATCAATTTACCACCAAATTTCAGATCCATCTTCTACGTTTAGAATAAGTTATAGCCTAATTATTTAGAGATTTTATTCTCGATGAATGTTTCTTAAATCTTCAGTCAACGTTGAGAATCCATCATTAATTAGTCAATAACTATTTTAAATTTAATTTTTAAATGTTTTAATCAGTCCTATTTCATATCCAACTGAAATCACCTCAATTAGAGTTGTGTATCCTAAGTTATGCCTCATTTATGAAGGTCGGGTCCACTCTGTCAACCAGAAAGGTTTTCAATTTAATTGTTTTTTTGGGCCTCTAGATGTTCAAATCAGCTCTAGGTCTAAAAGATAAAGTGTCATCCTAAAAATAATGGAATCCTAAAAAATAATTAGGTAAATTAGATCAATATTTTAAAATTTATGCTCAAAATACCAAAGTGTATAAAAACTATTAAAAATCCATAATTAATAAATATTCATATTTTAGCATAAAACACACCATAAATCCAAAAATGATGCAAATAATCTCAAATTGATAAATTTTGAGGGTTTGAATAATTGATATAGATATAAAAAATGATGAAAATATTATCTCTAATCAAGTATCAAACAACAAAATATAATAATAACTATTCAGGAGATAAGATGATGAGGATAATAGTTGTCTATAACATTCACCTTTGGATAAATTTAGTCGATAACACCTACCATATTGGAGTAATTATTTTCTTAAATTCAATTACGCATTTACTTCAAAGCATACTAAAATTATTTAAAACAATCAAATTTTGGGTTACCCTTATTATAATTATCCATAAATTTCACCTTTTATAATGAATATCTTATGTGTATTTATTTATTTATTGTATAAAATAAATATTTTATGAACCTAATAGGATGGATATTGTTAGGTCCACTAGGTCAAATACCCTGAGAGGGGGGAGAATTAGGGTATGATAGATTAAAACAAAGGCCCCTTCAAATCTTGTTTCATCATTAAAAAAACACTCTTCTATCTTCTTACAATATAAATATATGAATAGAAATGAAATAATGCATGAGACACACAAATTTTTACTTGGTTCACCCTTACTGGGATACATCCAAGGCACATACAACAGCAATGTGTTGATTGTACCAAATCCACTAAGGCTCACTTCCAAATTACAAGGTTTGGTCTAGATCACTTCTATGCCCAAGATCACTGTCTTTACAAGATTTAGGGTTTGATAACTTCATTCCCAAGGGTCACTCCTTATATATCTTTCTCTATCTCACTATCAGTGGAAAGGATCAACATCTTCTTCTTCATTCACTCACTACTCTTGGAAGGGATCCACTCACAATTGGTAGACTTGTAGGTCCCTTCATTTTTATGAATACACACATCTTTAACTGTATATAGATGCTCTGTTGAAGTATTTTTTTACCCATATATAAAATCCACTTTTCCACATACTATTAGTTAGAAAAAATTTCTTTCATGAACTATTTAATTCCCTTCTCAAACAACCTGCTTCCTCTGTGAACTGTGATGAACCGCGTAGTGTGTATGCTTCACAAACCACCTCTCCTCCATTGATTGTCTCTAGTTATGTGAACCATCTCACCTTCTATAGACCAATACTTCTTCCACGGACTAACATTTTTTCTTTATGAGCTAAATATCACCACAAAACCCCATCATGAACTGTTCCTACAAACTTTTTCCCCTTTCATAGAATCCACCTTGCAAACCTCTTCTCCTTCACGGAATCCCCACAAACTATATCGAACTTAACCAAATTTATTTCCAGATAAAATATTTTTCTAATGAAAAATTCTCTTAGTAATGATGGGATTAGCAGTCCTTACATAGGAAAATAGATCTGAAAAATAAACTGATATTTTTTTACTCAAATATTTGATATGGTATAGCCTTCACCGTGAATTTTGCTCCTTCTGTGAACCGTTTTCCCTCTACGGTCTTCATAGTGTCTTCATTCCTTTGCAATGTTTGATCTCTTCCGTGAATGAATTCCTTCACAGCTCCACAAATCACCACCTCACTTCTACAAATGAATATCCATTCCACAAACTATTTACCTCCCACAAACTTCAAATGTCCCGAAAACTATTTTCTTCCCATGAACTGTTTCCCCTACGTGGTCTGCATACCATCCTCTGTGGTCTGCATAGTGTTTCTATGCGGAAACTCTGACTTTTCCAATTTTCCTTTTCCATTCTGAAAACTTCTTTTAGGAAATAAATTTCTTTTCAAAAATCAAAATCCCAATTTTGAGGCCCTGTAATTTAGAAAACACTAGGAAACTGCACCACCTTAAAAACATGCTTCTTAATACACCAACCATACTCATTTGTGGTCATCTGGCTTTGTCCAAAAACAAAATCACACCCAAAAACATAAATATGATGCCTTGAGGGATTTTTTCCCAACATATGTGAATTGAAAATGGATTCATGATAATTATTTGACCAAAGAGTATGAATATAAATTTAAATAGTTCATCAAATTTGTAATAGATCATGAATACATCCCTTCTGAAATCCTTTTTCTGACTTTAAATTATTTTCATTCGAGAAAAATAGTCCGAAAGAGTTGGAAGAACATTTAATTTTTCATGGAATAGATCAGAGCTATAAATGTTGGACTAAACTTGGTGTAAAACTGAATGCACACACCGATTGGGATGATATTACATTTTATGGATCATTTGATATGAATATTAGTGTAAATGATGATGGAGATCGCATGAATGAAATGATAATTGAAATTGGAGATGACCTTTGTGATTTTCCAAAGTTGTTTGAGAAGTTAAATAGTTGTGATAATAGACCATTGTATACTAGTTGTGATAAATACACAACATTGTCAGCTGTATCAAAGCTATATAATTTGAATTTTGGCAGAAGATTGAGCAGCACCAACTTTACAGAACTGCTTGGTCTCATAGATGATATGCTACCAAAATAAAATGAGCATACATGTTGAACATATGATGCTAAATGAATGATATATTCAATGATCATGATATATAAAAAAATACATGCTTTCCCAAATGATTTCATGTTGTTTCTCAAATACCATGAGTCACTCATTAAATTCCCTAAGTGTGGTACGAATCAATAAAATAAAAATGAATCAAGTCCTTCAAAATGTTTATGGAACTTTCTTATCATTCCATGGTTTAGAATACAATATGGATGTCAGAAAACTATGAGACAATTTACATGTCATACAAAAACATTAATTAAATATGGGAACCTACGTCATCTAGCAGATTCTCCTTAGTAGAAGAAAATTGATTATGAGTATCCATAATTTTAAAATGAGATGAGAAACATTTGTATCATTTTATATACAGATGGAATAAATCCTTTTGGTGTGAATAGTAGTACTCACATTACATGTCACATCATGTTTGTAAATTATAACGTTCCACCATGGTTATGCATGAAATGAAAATACATTATGTTGTCTCTGCTTATATCTGGACTAAAGAAACCCAGAAATGATGTTGATGTCTATTTGTATCCATTGATCAAATATCTAAAATCGATGTGGGGTATTGTTGTTACAATGTATGATGCTCACAGAAGTGAAGAATTCACATTGAGGGACATGTTATATGAGATGATAAATGACTTTCTTAATTATGGAAATTTTTCAGGATATAGCATTAAAGGAATGTTGGGGTTTCCCATTTGTGAAGAATGTGCACACTCAGTTTGGTTGAAAAAATCCTTGAAGATTGTATTTTTAGTACATCAGACATTTTTACCTCGATAACATAAATGATGATCATGGATGATAGCATTCTATGTGAATATAGAACAAGGTGAAACATCATCTTCACTAATGGTTGATCAACTATTCAATAAATTAAAATATATTGACATTTTTTCATAAATCATTTCTAGAAAACCTTACCGAATTAGGCTATAAGAGGATATCAATTTTCTTTGAACAAACATATTGGAATTTTTTGTATGTCAAATATTTTATTGATGTCATTCATGTAGAAAAAAATATTTGATAGTGTTATTCACATGTAACTAAATGTTACTAAAAAATAAAAGATATAATCAAGGGTAGGTTAGGAATTATTGACATGGGAATTTGGGAATATTTGGCATTGGTGAAGGATAAAGGGTGTAATTTTCTTCCTCTAACAACTTACACTCTATTCATAAAGGAAAAATTGAAATTTCTCCTTTTCATTAATGGTGTAAAATTCCTTAAGAAGTATTCATCAAATATCAAGAATTCCATGTCAATGAATACTTTGAAGTTATAGGGACTAAAATCACATGACTGTCTTATTTTGATGAAAAATTTGATGCATGTTTCTTTTAATTGCATTATTCCTAGAAATGTATGGCATACATTAACTTGAATATTATTCTTTTTCAAATCCATATGCAGCAAAGTTATAGACCTGATGATGTTTCCAATCATGAATAAGAAGGTTGTAGTCATATTATGTTAATTAGATATGTTATTCCCATCATAATTCTTTGATATAATGGTCCACCTAGCAGTTCACTTGGTTAGAGAGGTTCAACTATGTGGTCTTGTCCATTACAGATGGATATACCCCATTGAATGGTATATAAATATCTTGAAAGGGTATGTCAAGAATCAAATTCAATCAGAAGTTTTTACCGAATAATGATATATTATTAAAGAATCTGCTGAATTATGTAATGATTACCTATTAGATGTTGACACCATCAGTCTCCCAAAGTCTCTTCATAATAGATGCCTTATGGGTGAAGATATTTTCAGAAGATATGTTGTTACAATTACCATAATATAGTGGGAGAAAGCACACCTTTATATTTTATATAATAGTAAATATGTTGATCCATACATTGAATCCCACAAAGAAATTATTAGATATTTGAATCCATTGAGGGATGAAGGGTGGAAATCAAATACACATAATCAAAAGTTTTTAGGATGATTATGATATCAAATTTATAAGGAGTTATCTGAAAATATGAATTCAATTGTCGAATGAATTCAATGGCTATCCAGGGCACCGAATACAAATGTTGTATCTTACACTAGTTTTGTAATCAATGGTTATATGTTCTATGAAAAATAACATGATGACTACAGTACAATGTAAATTAGTGGAGTTATGCTTATGGTAGAGGTGATGCACATATCTGGTTCTAAGGATAGAAATCCAATTTATGTAAATATGTTATATTTTAGTATTATCGATCAGATATACGAGTTGGATTATACAATATTTCAAGTGATGATTTTCCATTGCAAATGGGTTAACAATAGGATTTTAGTGAAAGTTTATAAAATGGGATTCATGTAGGTAAATTTTATTGTGGAAGGGGAAAACTACATATTATTCATAATGTCATCACTAGTGGTGTAAGTATTTTATGTCTCAGATCTATAAAATAAGAATTGGTTGATTGTATTTCTAGTGACTAAAACAATTATAGGTTCAAATGAAAACTTAATCAAGGACAACACTTTAATTAAGATATTACAATTAGTTCATGTTATTCCCAATGTAGACAATGTCTTGTACATTAGAGGGGACCAAAACTAGGGGATTTGTATTCTTGAGAGAGGATTCATTTCCATAGAACCTTTAAAAAAGAAAGAGAGTTAAATGAGAAGGTAAAGGTGTTTTTTAATATACCATGTTTTTCATCATAATATTTTTTATTCTCTACTAAATTAACATAATCTAGATTAAATGTTTGAATATACATGAAGACAATGTCTTCTATACGTGATGATGTTACTAATACCACACAAGAACAGACTATAATGAAGGAAATCCTTTGGTAAGATGTAAAGGTAATGTTCCGATATACTTTCTCTATTTTATAAAAAATATATAATGAAAAATTGATTTAATTTTCATTATTTCATACACAGTTATCTTATTTTGGAATATTTTTGTCCATATTTCATGCCTTTCTACACAAAATATCCTACAAACTTTTTCTCCCTCAAAACCTTTTCATATCTAAAGTGTTAGAATTTATCACATTCATTCAAGTTCCCTTCACTACCTCTATAGGAAGGGAAATGACGCTGCCTATACTCAATCATAGAGGCAATATTTATGTTTTCATAGTAAAATCATTATCCATACAAGTAATTTATTATTTTATATTTATTTTTAATTTATGTATTTTTAGTATTAATCACATAAGAATTTGTTTCTTATATAGGTGGATTATTTTGTTCTAGTCAGGGTGCTTTGTTCAAATCTATTAATGCTCATGAGAGATTGGACTTTGAGGTTATAACTAAGATAATGACAACAAGTAAATGGGTTAGGAATATATACAACCATCATGAAAAGATGAATTCCTATGACTTATTAAATTAAATTTTTCATCATTTTATCTTCTATATGTAAGTTAATTTCCTTGTCATTTTTATCTAATAATTTTTTGGTTTTTTTCACAAATCTTTTAGGGATCCATATTTTTCTTTCAACTATCTCCAACAAGCATTAAAGGAGAGAGCATGTTCTTTTTTTAATAGAAGAGGAAACCCCATGATGCCTGAAAATTAAAGTGTTTTAGGGAGTATGGAGTTTTTCTTCCATCAAAATAGAAAATATTCTATATTTTATGTATTTTTTGGGATATTTTAAATAAAAACATATATTTAATTATCAATTATTCACACCATAATCCGATACACAATGTGCTCGGTATTACTCGAACTGTATGTTTTTAGTTTATAATTTATATTTCAGTTCAAAACACACATCACATACTCAAAACATAAAAAACTCATTAATTTTGTTATGATACTTTAGGAAAACAATCCATAAGTCATTTTTGATGTTTATGAATCAGACTCACCTCAATATGATGCACGGTGTGCCTGATATGACTTCAACTGTGTCTTTTTATTTGAAATTAACATTAATTTTTGTAAAAAAGACAAGTAAAATACTTAAAACAAAGAAAACATGCTTGTATTTTCTTTTTTAAGTTATTAAAATGATTCATAAGTCAATTTTGACTTGTATGAATCAGTCTCATATCAAATTGACCCGCAATATGTCTGGTATGACTCAAAGTGCGTGTATCCAGTTTAAAATGACATTTTAGTAAAAAAAATACAAGTGGCATACTCAAAAATGGATAAAACTTGTTAATATTTTTTACTAATTTATTAAAATGAATAATTAGTCATTTGGGATATGTAAGAATCATAGAAACCACTATCCAATGCACAGTATGGCTGGTATGACTTCAAGTGCCTCTTTTTATTTAAAATCAACATTAATTTTGGTAAAAAAGACAAATGACATACTGAAAACCACTAAAAACGCCTTTATATTGTTTTTAAACTTTATTAAAATGATCCATAAGTAATGTTTTATGTTTAAGAATCAAACTCACCTTAATATAATACAAGATGGTCCCGGTATGACTCAAAGTGTCCATTATAAGTTCAAAATTAACATTTTAGTTCAAAAATTGTCACACAATAAAAAATCAAGAAAACATGATCAGATTATCTTGATAATTAAGGGAAAAAATTATCAATTCATTTTTTATGTGTGGTAATTAGTATCACATCATACTGACACACGATGTGACTGGTATGACTCAAAGTGCGTGTTTCCAGTCTAAAAAGACATTTCAGTAAAAAACACAAGTGACAAACTAAAAATCAATAAAAGGAATTCATATTGTTTTTATACTTTATAAAGATTGTACATAAGTTATTTATTGAATTTAGGAATCAACCTCACATAAATCTAATGCACGGTGTGACAGATATGACTCCAAGTGCATCTTTTTATTTAAAATTAACATTAATTTTAGTAAAAAAGACAATTGACAAACTGAAAGCTGAGAAAACTCATTAAGATTATTTTTATAGTTTATAAAAAATATTCATAAGTCATTTTTTTGTGTATGAATTAGTTGTACTGTAATCTGATACACTATGTACCCGTTATGACTCAAAGTGTCTATTATCAACTTAAACTTAACATTTTTTTCGAAAGATTTCACTCACTGAAAACCAATAAAAACACTCATATTTACTTGATAATTTAGGAAAATTATTCATAATTAATTATTAATATATATTAATTATTCTCACATCAAACCGACACATTATGTGATCAGTATGACTCAATGTGCACATTTCGAGTTTAAAATGAAATTTTAGTAAAAAAACACAATTGACACACTCAAAATAATGAAAAACCATTATGATTGTTTTTATAATTTATTAAAATTATTTTTAAGTTATTTGGGAATTTATGAGTCAAATTTATCTCAATCTGAATCATGGTGTGACCGGTATGACTCCAAATACGTATTTTTATTTAAAATTAGCATTAATTCTAGTAAAAATAACAACTAATATAATCAAAACTAATAAAACTCATTCATATTATTCTGATACTTTAGTAAAATTTTCCGTAAATCATTTTTTATGTGTGGTAATCATATTAACCTCAATCTAATACATGATGTGCTTGGTATGACTCAAAGTGTATGTTATCAATTTAAAATTGACATTTTAGTTCAAAAAGTATCATTCACTTAAAACTGATAAAACAAAGTCAAATTTTATTAATAACTTTCTAAAATTATTTATAAATAATTTTTTACTTGTAGGAATCAATCTCATATCAAACCGACAAACGATATGATCGGTATAACTCAAAGTGTGTGTTTTTTGTTTAAAACGACATTTTATTAAAAAAACACCAGTTCTATACTCAAAAATGAGTAAATGCGTTAGGATTTTTTTGATAATTTATGAAAATTGTACATATGTCATTTGGTATTTTAATTAATTAGACTTACCTCAATTAGATGCATGGTGTGGTCGATATGACTCCAAGTGCCTCTTTTTAATTAAAATTGACATTAATTTTAGTAAAAAAAGACAACTGACATACTCAAAACCAAGAAAATCCATTCAAATTGTTTTAATACTTTAGTATAATGATACATAATTAATTTTTGACATGTATGAATCATTATCACTTAAATATGATACAAAATGTTCTTGGTATGACTCAAAGTGTTCATTATTAGTTTAAAATTCACATTTTAGTTCAAAAACGTATCACTCAATGAAAACTAAGAAAACACGCTCTAATTTTCAGGATAATTTATGAAAATTATTTATAAGTCATTTATGATGTGTTGGAATTATTTTCACATTAAACCGATATGTTATATGACCAGTATAACTCATAGTTCATGTTTCCAGTTTAAAATGACATTTTAGTAAAAAACACAAGTTTCATACTCAAAACTGATAAAATGCATTATTATTGTTTTTATACTTTATTAAAATTATCCATAAGTCATTTGGGATATTTATGAATTATTCTATCCTCAATCTGATGCATGGTGTGACCGATATGACTCCATGTGTGTCTTTTTATTTAAAATTGACATTAATTTTAGTAAAAAAGAAAACTGACATACTCAAAATCGAGAAAATGCATTCGAATTATTTTGATACTTTAGGATAACAATTTATAAGTCATTTTTTATGTTTAGTTATCATATTCACCTCAATTCTACACACAATTTTTCTAGTGTGACTCAAAGTTTCCATTATCAGTTTAAAATTGACATTTTAGTTCAAAAAGTTTCATTCACTGAAAACAGATAAAATTCATTTGGATTGCCTTGATAATTTAGTAAAAATATTCATAATAATATTTATATGTTTTGGAATCAGTCTCACATCAAACTGACACACGATGTGAACAGTATGAATCAAATCGCATGTCACCTGTTTAAAATGACATTTTAGTAAAAAAACAAGTGTCGTACTCAAAACTAATCAAACACATTCATATTATTTTGATACTTTTGTAAAATTATCTATAAGTCAGTTGGGAATTTTAATAATCATCCTCACTTAAATCAAACACACTATGTGATCTTCATGACTCCAAGTGTGTCTTTTTATTTAAAATTAACATGATTTTAGTAAAAAATACAACTAACATACTCAAAACTAAGAAAATTCAATCAGATTGTTCTAATACTTTATTAAAATGATATATATAAGTCATTTTTTACATGTAGTATCCTCACCTCAATACAATACATGATGTTCCCATTATGACTCAAAGTGTATGTTATCAGTTTAAAATTGACATTTTAGTTCAAAAAGTGTCACTCACTTAAAACATAGAAAATTCACTGTTATTTCCTCAATAATTTATTAAAAAGATTCATAGTTCATTTTTTACATTAAGGAATCAATATCATTTAAAACCATCACACAATGTGATAGGTATGACTCAAATATCATGTTTCCAATTTAAAATCCCATTTTAGTAAAAAAGACAAGTGACATACTCAAAACCAATAAAATGCATTCAGATTGTTTCAATACCTTAGGAAAATCATCCATAAGTCATTTGGGATGTGTATTAATCATCTTCACCTCAATCCAATTAATTGTGTGACATGTATCACTCCAAGTGAATCTTTTTATTTAAAATTGAAATTATTTTTAATTAAAAGGACAACTAACGTACTCAAAACCAAGATATCACATTTGGATTGTTCTTATAATTTATTAAAATGATCCATACTTCATTTTTTATCTTTATGAATCATCCTCGCCTCAATATGATATATGATGTGAATGATATGACTCAAAGTGTTCGTTATCAGTATAAAATTGACATTTTAGTTCAAAAACTTTCACTCACTGAAAACCGATCAAACATTCTTGGATTATCTTGATAATTTAGTAAAATGGTCCATATGTCATTTTTAATATATAAAAATCAATATCATGTCAAACTTATTCATGATGTGACCAAAATATGACTCAAATTGCATGTTTCTAGATTAAAATGACATTTTAGAAAAAAAACACAAGTGTCATACTCAAACCCAATCAAACGCATTAATATTGTTTTGATACTTTAATAAAATGATACATAAGTCATTTATGATGTGTATTAATCATCCTCACTTCAATATGATGCATGATGTGACTATCATGACTCTAAGTACATATTTTTATTTAAAATTGACATTAATTTCAATAAAAAGGTAAGTGACGTACTCAAAACCAAGAAAATGGATTCAAGTTGTTTTGATAATTTAAGAAAATGACCCATGAGTCATTTTGGGCATTTAAAAATCAGACTAACCTAAATCTAATACATTATGTGTCTGTTATGACTCAAATGGTCCATTATCAGTTGAAAATTATCATTTTATTTCAAAAAAGTGTCACTCACTGAAAACTGATAAAACACACTCGAATTTCCTTGATAATTTTTTATAATGATTCATAATTAATTTTTGACATGTATAAATCATTCTTATGTAAAATTGACACATTATGTGACTGGTATGACTCAAAGTGTGTGCATCCATTTTAAAATGATGTTTTAGTAAAAAAACATTAGTGTTGTACTCAAAACCGACCAACCACATTCGGATTGTTTTGATATATTAAGAAAATTATTCATAAGTCATTTGGAATGTGTAGGAATTATAATCACCTAAATTAGATTCATGTTGTGACTGATATGACTTCAAGTGAATCTTTTCAATATGTAAGTTTCATTTTAGTTTAAAATGCACATCACTTCGCCAAAACTGCGCAAACAAACCAAGAATATTTTCTCATCATTCTATCTTCTATTTATTAATTAATTTTCTTATCATTTTTATCTTATACTTATTTAGTTAATTTTCAAAAAGGTAATGCATGAAGATTAAAAATAAATGGTGTGGTGTTCAAGAATTAACCACAACTAAATTTGATATGTGGTGTTCCTATTATGACTCAAATTTCAGTTTAAAATTAACACTTTCTATTTAATTTATTCCTTTATATTATTAATAAAATAAGAATTGTTTTCTTATAAAAGTATATTATTTTGCTCGATTGGGGGTGGTTTGTTTGGAAATAGAATGATTCAAGGTCTGGGGAACAATTCAAATTAAAATTGATGTTTTTTAATGTATGTGAAAATTTGTACTTACTCATGTAATTGTTTATTTTTTTTTGAAATGCCTATAATATAATTTTTTTCTTGTATTTTTGTTGTAAATTTTATTTCATTTAAATAAAGTATTTATACTTGATTTTTCTGCTTTTAGGTATTGTTTCAGGTGTTGTAGTGTGCTGTTACAGCACATTGTAGTATACCTTTTTATTAGTGCTAAATAAAATCACTGATAAATGGGGTCTTTTATCAGCACTTCAAAAAGAGCTAATAAAATCCTAGGAGTTTTAGTCACACTCCATTATTCAGCACTTCTTTAGCACTGATAAAGGCCAATTATAGCGTTGTTAAAGGCCTGTTTTGTATTAGTGATTTGTCAAAGCATAATACATTAACTTTTATTTGATACCCACATATAGAATGATTCTTGGAAACCTTGGGGATGAAAGGTGGGATGGACTCCATTTTTAGAGGTATAGTGAAATTTTCACTCTTGTGAGAACTAGATCCCTTGTCAAGGGGAGGTAATTTCTAATTATCATCTTCACATTTCAAACGATCTTCTTTATTATTAGAATGAGAGATGGTTTGATAATTAAATGAGTGGTTACTTTTATTAGAGGCCTTCTCTAAATTGAACACATCATTTTCTTCACCAAATATAAGAAACAATCTCCCCTAGTTAGCATCTATAAATATCATCCTAGTGGAAAGAAGTGTTCTTCCTAGAATGAGGAAAATATATCCTTCTTATTCCATGTTCAGGATGAAGAAATCATCATGAAAAATGGATTTTCTGACTATTACCAAGACTTCCTGAATCAATCCTTGAGGATTCTTAACTGATCGGTTAGAAAGTTGGTGTTCCACCCTTTTCGATTTTAGTTCGCCAAGCCCTAGCTTCTTGTAAACACTCATTGTATGTACCTATAGTGTATGGAATTCAGAAACTTATTGGGCCTCATAGTTTTGGATGAATATTCCATTGAACAATTGAAAATCATTCTTAATTTAGTGATATTACTGCTAACTCATCCATTTTCTTTTTTCTAAATAGTAAGTCCTTAAAGAATCTTGTATAAGTGAGTACCTGAGTAATTGTAATATCCCGAATTTTTATGAAATTTATTATTTCAAATTAATATAAATTTTTAAATTTATTTAATTATGCACAATAAATAGTTTATCTTTCATCACATTCAATAACAAGTTTATCTTACATTTCATGCAACATAGAGTTCCTTTTATGACTTATGTTAAATATAATCCTCAGTCTTACGAGACAATAATATACTGTTAATATTATTTATTTAACATAATAGTTATCACATAGCCATTGGAATGATGGGAATGAAGATGAAAAACTAAATTATGAAATTATTGTTTACATGTGTTAAAAAATGAATTCATTGGTTACCAATTAATTATAAATGAAAATAAAAACCAATTGAATATAAAGGATGTGTTCTTATGAAAAAATATTTTTATGAATACAATGGTAATTTACCTAAATTAATTAAATTAATCACTATTATATAAATATATTAATGAAATTTTTATTTTATATATTTAATAAAATGTTTTAAAATAAATCCAATAAATTTTATAGGATTAATATAGGAATAAATCCAATTTTAAGCATGAAAATCTTTATATTATTAAAGGGTAGTTTTATCACATTTTAATGGTGCACCTATTCTAAATATAATTTTTGACACTTTTATAATTTTTATTTGAAAAAATAAACTTATTTTTTTAAATTTTAATATTGAAATTTACTTAGGGTGGTTTTTTGGTATTTTTCTAAGAGCTTTCATATTTTGATGAATAGTGAATGACGCCAAATTTTAATTGAAAACTACTTTTTTGTAAAATAATTTATAGTTTTAAATTATATTTTTAATTGATTTAATGTATAATTAGATCAATTTTTTATCATTTAAACAAATTTATATCACTAGAAAAATTTTAAATTTGAATTTAGATATAAAAACTTAGCAAACTTTAGAACTTTTTTAATTTAAAAACCTGCTTCGTCGTCCCATATGTTGGGTTAATTTTAAATTAATTTCTACCATTTGTGTTTTTTTAATTTATAAAAATAGATTATATATTTTTAATAATAATAATTTATAATTTATAATAATATCAAATTAGTTTTTGACCAAAAATATTATTTAAAGTAATTAAAACTAATTTCAACGATTAAGGTAAAAACAAGATTACTTAGTGGTTAAAATTTAATATTAAGGTATAAAAATGGTCCTACACTTTTAAGACACCAATTTTATTTTCATATTTATGCCTCAATACTTTATTAATCTAATTTTTTGTGTCATGGAATCCTCTTTTTAGGTAAAAACATAAGAAGAACACAATTCTTTTCAAAAATGCCAAGTGTGTCCTCTCCCCCCACTTATAAAAGGCCTCCACTACTCCTCCTCTCATCACACCTATAAAACAATTTAGATCGTCCAAACCCTGACCAAATAAGCTTAAAACATTCCTCCTATCATCCTTTAAGTATAACTTTGGTCATAAATCAATCCAAGGAATTCCTTTGGTGTAAACCAAAAGGAGTTACCTGAAAAAGAGGTAACATTCTTCAACGATCACTTTTGTTTTATTTCCTTCTCCACCTATTAAATTATTATTATTCAATGATTATATAATAACATAATTATAATCCATATACTTATATGTTTTTTTATGGGTTTTACCTACACCTACACACATTTCCATCAAATGGGTATCAAAATTACCATTCGTGTAGGGAGAACTACTGCTTTGTGAAACGATGTTGTTCGTTTTTCATTTTCCACCTCTCATGGTTTGGAATTATGATGGACACACTATTTTTATATGATATATATATATATATGCATACATATATATATATATATATAATTTATGATTTCTTCATACTTTTTGAATTGTTATATACACATACCATTATTCCTTCCATTTTTTGTAAAAATGATAACATCGTTTGTGAACGTGTGGACAAAGACCACCTCAAAGTGATGTGATATGTTCACACATTACATTGAATGTATTAAATATTGGTTTTAATTAAATATATGTAATATAAATGAATTATATATGATATTAATGACATAATTACCTTTATTTAAATATAATATATCATTTTATTTATTATCCTTTTCACACTCTAAAAAAATGATAACGCCAATCATGGATATGTGGACTACCGCTCCTCGACATGTTGTGATTCCTTTTACATCACAATACTTATATATATAAGTAAATTTAATTAAATAATATGGTATTTATTATATAATTATCATTCTTGAAATATAAATGTTACTTACCTTCTTTCCATAATTATCATTAAAAAATGGGAACATTACTAAAGCGTATGTATGACGTACTGTTTCCATGATTGTAATGTTGATTCATTTTTTATAAGCATAATTCCTGTTTCATTTTAAAATTATAATTGATATAAAATTTTGATAGTTATTTAATGATTATTATTCTTTATATGTTTAAATAATGAACCTTTTGACCATAGTTGACCTACCAACATCGTTTTTGACACATAAACCGAATATGGTCAAAACACCTTACATAAACTTAATTATTTTAAGTAGTTGTATAAAACATTTTAATACGTGTAATAAAATTAATGATAAATATTAAAAATATTATCTATGTAGTAAATAATTAACATAAATTTATTATTCAGTAAGTTAGAGTACAATCATGATGAATCGGACCCAAGGTAAGGGATTCATGTCTAACTTTTACTTTCGTAAGGCATACGTCATAATCACCACTTGTTTATTTATTTTGTGGTGTATATACTACCCATTCTGATATATTATATCATAAATTATATTATATTCATGGTATTTAAATGTTTCATTTTATGATTATTACTTTTGGGGTTTCCAAACCAGGTGTTATCACAATTGTAAGAGGATTTCTAGTCTCACTTTTATTTTTATGATACTTATTCCATATTCACCACTTATTTTTGTTTTGTAGATTATATAATACACATGATTATATTTTTTTATTATTATCCTTAAATTTATGGGGTTTTATGTATCCTTTTTATGATATCTCTTTCAAGGGTTTTACAATTTCAAAGTTACCAAAGTGGTAATGGACTTCTGCACAATTTTCCTTTTTTGATATGTTTGTTATGTTATACAACTATTTTCTTTTATAAGGTGTATATACTGCCAATTTAACATATTATATATTGAATATAATTATTTATAATGATATTATAAGTTTCATTTAATGATTATTCTTTCATGGGGTTTTCATTTTCAAATTTACCAAAGTGGTAATGGATTATTGTCACAATTTTCCTTCTTTGTGATGTTTATCATGTTATAAACCTATATTAATTTATAAAGTGTATATACTACCTATTTGACATGTTATATAATTAATCTTCTTATTTATCATTATATTATGTGTTTCATTTAATTATTATTATTTCATGAGTTTTACGATTTCAAAGTTACAAAAGCAGTAATGGATTGTTGTCACAATTTTCCTTCTTTGTGATATTTGTCATGTTATACACCTATATTATTTTATAATGTATATATATTTCTTATTTGACATGTTATATCATGAATATAATTATTATAATTATATTATAAGTTACATTTAATGTTATTCCCTTCATGGGGTTAATGATTCAAATGTTTCAAAGTGGTATGGAACGCTTAGGATTGTTCAAAGATTATTTTCCTCAATAATGTTTTTGATGATATTTTAAGGTAATTTCCATTAATAAACTTCAAAAAAAATTGTTATTAATTATACTAAACTAGGAATGTTTTTTATAGATACCATACTCATTCATTATTTCAATGGATCATTTTTATTTCAAATAGATTGTTATGAAACCCATTTCTTTTTCATGGGTTGATTATGTCCTAAAGATATTATTGTGAAACCTATTTCTTTTACATGGATTGATTATGTACTACAAAGATTGTTTTGAAAACTATTTATTTCCATTGGTTAATAAATATATTGTTATCTAACATGTTTTGTTTCCATGGGTTACTCATTTTTCAAAGATATTGTTATTTAACCCATTTATTTTTCATGGGTTACTCATGTTTCTAAGATATTGTTTTTGAACTCATTTACTTTACATGGGATAATAATGTTTTTAAAGATATTATTTTGAAACCAATTTACTTTCCATGGGTTAATAAATTTCCAAATATATTGTTTTGAAACCCATTTCTTTTCTATGGCTTAATTATGTTTCAAAGAAATTGTCATTGAACCCATTTCTTTTTCATGGGTTAATCATGTTTCATAGAGATGATTTTGGAACCTATTTCATTTCCATGGGTTAATAATGTTTTCAAAGAGATTTTTTTGAAATCCATTCCATTTACATTGGTTAATCATGTTTCAAAGAGATTATTTTGAAACCCATTTCTTTTCCATGGTTTAATCATGTTTTAAATAGATTTTCATTGAACCCATTTATTTTACATGGTTCAATCATGTTTCAAAGATATTGTTTTCAAATACATTTCCTTTCCATGGGTTAATCATGTTTTAAATATATATTTTTCAGACACATATCATTTTTTTGGGTTAATCATATTTCAAAGTTATTTTTTTCAAACCCATTTTCTTTCTATGGGTTAATCATGTTTCAAAGTGATTTTTATTAAATCCATTTATTTTACATGGGTTAATCATGTTTCAATGAGATTGTTATAGAACTTGGTTCATTTACATGGGTTAAATATGTTTCAAAGATACTGTTGTGGAACCCACTTTCTTTCCACTGGTTAATCATATTCTAAAAATAATAAAGGTTGTTTCAATGAGTTTTGATGAATTCTCAATGTATTCGCTTCTTTGACATTATAAATGATGGGTGTTCCCGGTTAGCATCGGGTGAGCCTATTATAGCTTATAAGATGGGTGCACCTAGATAGCACTCTAATTCATTGGGTAAGGATTATTTTCTCTGAATAATTATATCAGAAGTATGACATATGGTTATTCCAATTTGTAAGGGTTCAATGAGATGATGTTCCAATACACGAACATGTTTCCTTATGCTTGGTATGGGTGTATAGTGTTTCTAATGATCACGATTGATATCACAGGGATCATGATTATTAATTCTGATGACTATTGACATTTCCATGTTTTCATATATTATGATCCAGGTTTTGTGGGTATGAGTTCCTTTATGATTTTCTCATGTACTTTTTTTATGTCATCATACCCTTATGCACTTTTATGCTCATTAATGACATTTAATTATTAATTATTATTTTTAACCTTACTGATCATTTGATCTCACCCATATTATGATTCCTTTTCCCAAGGTTTTGAAGAATTATATTGATGACCTAATGTAAAATAATAAAATATGGGTATAATGGGAGATGATGTTCAACTTTATAAACCAGTTTTTTATGAGTCCAAGCTGATCTAAATTGTTTATGTAGGATTTTTTCCTAATTATATAAAACTATAAACCTATAATTTTCTCTAGTATGTAATTGATCCATGTTTTAATTTTGATTTATTAAGGTTTAGAAGAAATATTTGGGTTACAATTATCAGCATCAAAGTCGATAATGTAAAGTTATGGATTTCAGTATAGGACTCAAGAGTGTGGGTTCTGGGTTGTTGCAGTTGGTATCAAAGGTTAGTTCAGATAACTTTGGACATTAGAATTTTTTTAATATTATTTTATCATATGATTTATGGATACTGTCAATGGACTATAATATTGAGTTTGATCATAAGTTCAAAGTCTTAAGACACCCCACTTGAGGTTTTTATGTAGTAAACATTTTGACGTTATCAATGAATTTTTTGGAGAAATTTTTATAGTTTGATTAATTTTCAAACCCCAAGATCAACATGAAGTGTTTTTAGGGAGGATTTATTTTTTAGGATTAAGGAAAAAAGGGAACAACCCAAATTTTAGGTGACAACATGTCACATCTGGCAAGGCGGCGGGGCTTGAACCCACAACTGAAGGGGGACAAGGGTGTAGCACCTACCACTGACCTATGTGTTGTTCTGGTTAGTATGAAAATTTCTATAGGTTAAGATTATGTTTATTTCCAAAAAATATGGTATTTTATTTGAGTTATAATTGTTGATTTATCTTGGAAGAATATATGATCAAATCCTTCTAATATTTGGGTTTCAAACGTAGTCAAGAAATGATTGAAGAATATTAAGAATAGTTATTTATAAAATAATTTAGTTTCAAATTTGGGTATTAATATTGAATTTTTAATATTACTATAACATCATGAGTTTCTAAAAAATATACTATGTTTCATAGCATACATTATATGCAATATTGAGCTTAAACAAACAACTAAATATTATTATTTAAATGTTATCATTATAACCTAGTCGTTAGAATAACGGTCATGAACATGATTAAATAAATAATTAAAATATGGTTTAAACATGTGTATATAATTATTTTACTAATTTATTATAAATTATTTTAATACCCTTTTTAAAATAAAAGGAAATGTGTCTCTGAAAAACTATTTAAATGTGCACAAGTGTGTTTTATATAAACAAACAAATAAATCACTCTTATTGGATTATATTAATGAAATATATATATGTATATATATTAAATATAATTTTTAACATTAATATTATATGTTTTTTATACATGATATAAGAACAAATCCAATTTTATGCATAAATAAGTATTTTTTTAAAAATGCATATTTTTATCCTTTTGAAAGAGAACTTGTTTTTAATATAGTTTTTAACACTTTTATAAATTATATTTGAAAAAAATTAATTTCCTATTTTAAATATGAATATCAAAATTTAATTTGGTTAATTTTTTGGTATTTTTCTGATAAGTTTCATTTTTTGATGAATAGTGAAAAATACTGCATTTTAATTGAAAACTGCTTTTTCATCAAATTTATTTAGAGTGTTAAATTATATTTTTTAAATGTTTTAAAAGTGTAATTAGATAAATTTTTATTATTTAATACAATTTAGGTAATTATAGTCAATTTCACACTAAATTTGGATATAAAAACATTTCAATATTTTGAATGTTTTTACTTTAAAAACTTGTTTTCTCATTCTGTCAATGACATTAATTTTTAATTAATTTATGAAATTTCTATGTTTTGAATTTTAAAAAATGGGATATATATTTTTAATAATAAGTTCTAAATTTATTAAATATTTCCCTTTTATTTTTGGACATTATGAATAGTAACATTATAATTTGTTATTAACATGGTTAAATGTAAATCGGGTAATTAAGGGTAAAAATAATATTATAAATATTATAAAATTATCCCAACACCTGTACTAATATAATTTTATGAGTTTTCATAAAACAAAATCATCACTAGGTCTAAATTATAAATTTTGGAATCTATTTGGATGAAACTATGACATTTATAATATTTTTTTAAAGAAAAATTAAAGATTCCATACTCATGTTTTTCATAACTATAACATTTTTAATATGGGTTTATATAGTGGATATATTCAAATATGAATATTAAATTAAAATATAAAATATTTATCTTTATAATGGAAATTTATTTTAAATTTTTAGGAAATAAATAATTACCTTAAAGGTTTACTCAATGATGAAGCTTTAATTGTTTAATTAATGGAAATAACAAATAAATGATATTAAAAATATTAAAATAAATATAATTTGATATAATTAATTTCATATAATAATTTTATAGATTTTAAATGGTATTTATGATCTAAAATATTTGGTTTGAAGATATCATGTTGTTATGATATTTTTAAAAAGTCAAGTAATGAATAGTGTCAAAATTGACATTAATGATATTTTAAAATAAATAATATTTTATTAAATTAAATAAAATTAATAAAAATATAAAATTCATCCAAATTATCTTTTATAAGTCTAAATATTTCATTAATAACTCATTTATTGGTATTTTTTTATTTTATAGAAATTATATTTACCCCCAAAGTGTAAATTACATGATATCATGACAAGAATTAAAAAGGTTAAATAAGGGTTAGAACAAAATTATAAATAATAAAGAATTGTCAAAACTTGTATTATTTTTATTTTATTAGTATATTAATACCCATAATAATCTTATATTCTAAATTAATAATTTTTTTTCTATTTTTATTATAAAATTAATTTATATAAATTTAGTACTTTGAAGAATTCCAAGAGTGCCCCTCCCCTCTCCTATAAAAGGGAACCCATTATTATCTTTTATTAATAATTAAAAACTCATTTGGTTAATACAATAACTACCAAAATACCTTCCTAGAATCCATACCCACATTATATATCTCTTATTTTAGTAACAACGACATCCTTAGTGTTCTTAAGGTGTTGAGAAAAGGAGGTGGTCTGATAAAGAGGTATCATTTTAATCAAGTATTTATGTTTTATTTCTTCTTAAAATTCCCTAAAATCATCTTCAACCATGATTAAATAATAAATAAAGTGTTCTTAATGTACATATATGTATTTATGTTAATATAATTACTTAAATCCATCTCCACTTCCATCAAATGGGAAAATAATTATCGTTTGTGTGTACGATGAACTACTACCTCACGAACCGATATAATTCGTTTTTCATCACCATATCTCATGACTTTCTATAATGATGGAATTAAATTTTATATATTATTTTCATGAAATATTTAACATTATGAAAATATAATATATTATTTAAGTTCTTACCTTTCAATGCATGAAAAATGATGACATCGTTCGTGCGTACATGTGAATTATCACCTCAACGAAGCGATGTTATTCATTTTTCATCAACACATCACATGTATGATATATATAAGCATATATAAATTTAAAATATTATATTATTTATATTATGATCATTATTTAAGGATAAAATAATACTTAACTTCTTTCCATAATTAGTATTAAAAAATTAAAATGTTACTCATGCATATGTACGACTTGTTATCTCCATGATTGTAAAATAGTTCATTATTCCTATCCATATTTAAAAAATGGATTTAAAAGTATAATTTATATATAAAATTTATTAATATTTCATTAATATTATTCTATATAAAATATACGAATGATCACTTTGGGCTATATACATCAAACGAAAGTCATTTTGGACTTATTTACTGAATATCATCAAAACGTCCAACATGAACTTAAATAATTAAGTAATTGTTATAACATAGTAATAAGTGATATAAAAGGAATAATAAAATTTAATAATATTTTCAATCAATTAAATAATTAACCTAAGTTTACTATTCAGTAACATAAATATTGTGTGTGATGAGTCAAACTCATGGTAAGGGACTTTATCTCAATTTTTTATACACTTGTATTATTCTAATTCATGTTATATCATGAATTTATTTATTCTCATGATATTTTAAGTTTTTTTAAAGTTTAATCTTTTATATAGAATATTATTCAACTAATTAAAAAGTATTAAGGTTGTTATTAACCTAATTTCCATTCTTTGGGTTAAACTTATTCTTCTTGATTATATCGTGAAAATATTATGTGTGAAATGGATTTTAAATAAATTATGTTGTATTTCCACTTGTTTTATGTGTATTTATAGAAAATAAACATAATCAATTCATTTTATTATTGATCTCTTCAATTATATGATATTTATAATGGAATCTTTAACTAAAACATCATTTTAAGTGTTTTAAAGATTTATTCTTCTAAATCCCTCTCTTTTATTTCCATGTTTTAAAAATGGTTTTCATGAATGTATTTATATGGACATGAATGTTTTAAAATTATAATTTTTAAATTTAACTCAAATTTTTCAAAGTGGTATGGGATACTTTGATTTAAAAATATCTATTTAAATGTTTTAAATGGGTTTTGAAAATTGTTTGGTTATTTAAATAACTTGAAATGTTTTCTTATATGTGAAAATGAAATTTTATGTGGTACATGTTGAAAATTTCAATATTTTATGTGTTATGATTATATAATGGTACTTGGACATTTGATAGGTGGTTACGTGATAAAACAATGATGGTTAGTTTCGTGATAAACCAAGGATAGGTGGATACATTATAACCTCCAATGCATTGGGTATGGAATTCGGTCGTATGGTTATTCCATTTGTAAAAGTGACACGTATTGAAGTTGACTACATTGTTATTCCATTTTATTATAATTATTTCCCAAGTTAATAATTATATATTTCATTCTTTATTATTATTTTTCATGAAAATAATTTGATTTTAAAAAGGTAAAATAATGATCTTTTTGATATTATGATTTCTTTTTCAGGGTAAAAATGTATATTTGTAAGGAAATGTTGGTATGGGTTTTCATGAGACTAATGGTTCCCTTTATTTTATGTCCCTTACTGAGATTTTTTTCTCATCCAATGTTTTAAAATATTCTTCATAGGTCTTAATATTGGTAAAGAAAAAGAATATTTCATGATGAAAGTATTGAATAAGTTTAATGAAAAGAAAACATGTTTTATATTTAAAAGCGTTTCCTTTGGTGAAAAAACTAGATATTGAGTATAAGGGTACACTTGTAATGTATGGGTTTACTATGTAAGTGTTTTTTCTAATTCTCTAAAACTCTAAAACTAAAATATTTTTGAGAAAATAAAGTGATTTCTAGTTTTATAAAACATGTTTTTGGAATAAAATGGATTTCTGATTGAAAAGGGAAATTAAGTTGGATTTTCCTAAAAACATTTTCTTAATTATTTTAACTACCAAAGAGTGGGAAAATGGTATTATTACTTGAAAATATCATGAATTACTAGATTATAATAAAATTAAATGGGTTTATTATAAAATTATCAAATAATTTCCTTCAATGGAAATTCAAGTGTAAAGAATCTTGATTAGAATGAGATTGTGAAATAAACCCTTAAAATGATCATAACATTGATCTGAGAATTAATAAATGGATTGATTATCTGTATAAACTATAAATCCAAATAAAACAAGTTTAAATACAATATAAGATAATAAATTTCATTATACACATAATCTTACAATATTAATGACAGCGAAGAAGTAATATAACCCAATAAAATGAAATTGAGTTATGAAATTATTTATTAATTGGTAATTTCCAAGTCAAACCCCCTTAAATTAAATAATTCAAATAAAAAAATTTAAATTACCATAAATTATTAATAAATCATTATATAACATGTTAAGGGTCTGTATATACACAATAAAAAAGAAATTATATACATAACATTACAATATGATTCAATGAAATGAAATTGAGATGAAATCCATTACCTCACACTTCATTTGGGTTGAACATGATTTATCCTCCTTTATATTGGTTTTAAACATGTTATTAAATTATAATAGAACCATATTAATATTTATAATATAATTTATTATCTTTTTATAACATCTTTTCACCCGTTCGTTAATAATGTTTCATTATTTTCATTGTTTTGGGTGTTAATTGCCTTGTTTTCTCATTTGTGATTTGTTATGAAAGTTCTGGTTCTTGTGCATATTATATAGTTCCATAATATACAGAATAATAATTATGAAATAATTATAATATTTATACATCAATTATTCTTTTAAAACTAATCATGAAAGATGGTTATGAAAAATGAAGTATGTTATGATCTTGGAGACGGTAGGTCGTACACACACATGAGTAGCATTCCTATTTTTTCACTGATCATTATGGAAAGGTAGTAAGTAATGTTTTATATTTATATAATGATCATAATATCATAATTAAAATATTATATATGTATATATATCATACATGTGGTCTGGTGATGAAAGGAGAGTCACATCGCTTCATGAAGTCGGTAGTCCACACATATACAAACGATGTTATCATCATTAAGTGAGTGAAAAGGTGTAATTTACTAGCACCAAATTAGACTAAAAGGTTACTTGATCCCAATTGGCCACATGGTATCAATAACATCTCCTTGAACTCCATAGGCAACTGACTAGTAGTGAGGGCCTAGGGTGTGTCTGTGGGTAGGTTATGCCCTCATACCAGAGTGTAACACATCAAAATATCAATAACAGTTAATAGAGGAAGAAGTGTACTAATTGAAAAGATGATAAATAAACAATTAAATAATATATAAACAATTCCATAAGTAATATCATATACATATTATGATGATACAAGACATGTCTCTATAAAATATCAAAAACAGGTATACATGGAAGGTGTACAATACATGTAATAAAATACCAAAAAGAAGAAAAAGTATCCATAAAGAATTGTGAGCCTCAACTTGGTCATGTTCTCCTCTTCTCTTAAGTAGAAATCAAGAACTTGTATCAAGGCGCTTTCCCTTATCCATTCCTATAATCATATATCCTATTCGGGTACCCATCGGCGGCCCGAATAGGGTCTGAGATACAATCCCAGAAGGCAACCACCTAAAGTTCAAGTACCATCCAATAAGTGAATATATACTGATGATAGTGTACAAGAGGCAATGAAATATATAAGGAAGTACTAAAAGTAAACAACCTATAAAGGGTAGGGTTCCCATGTACATCCTTCCTCTGCTACATGTTTCAACCTTAGCCGAAAGTCTCTTAATAAATAGTTAGTCATGTACCATTTTATAATCAAGTTCCATTTAACCATTGGTCTCATTTTAATAAAATATTTAGGAACTATCTTATATCCCAACATCCCCAATATGGATATGTGATCAAGGAATCATAACAAGAGCATTTGTAAGTGTAAGTCATTAATTGAATCCAATCTTGTGCATTGGATTGGCAAAGACATCATATAAATCCTTCATTCATTATTAAATTATGAACCTGAGCCCATCCTTTTAATTACTTATTTGGAATCCTGGTATTTCTCCAGGTATATCATAAACCAATAACATTACAAGCTCGTCCATAGTGATCCTCATAGGAACACAGGTATCGCTCTAGGTGTGGTATAACATCACTTCCATTTGATTCTATCCTTAGCAGTCCACTAAGGCAGCCCAAGTGTCACCCATGGAATATATAAACAAGTTACCTCGAATTCTATCCTTGGAAAACCATAAGGATTCCAAGTTTCACTCGGGTGTATAAAATTCATCCCCCACGAGTTCATCTTTGAAATTCCACTAGGGAGTCTAAGTGTCACTCATGCATAAATAAGGAAATAGCCAAATGTGTCCATCCATGGCATTCGTATATGAACCCATGTGTCACCCAAGGCATATAATCATTTAATAAATATTATGTAATTAAATCCAAGTTCATCACCATGATAAAATTATTTAAAACTCACCTCATAAGGTGGGTTAAGGCATAGGGTAAGCTTAAAAGTGTTATCCTCTTATTTATTTCACATGGGAATTTCATTAAAAATGGAAATTCATGCTTAACAAGAAATTATATAGCAAGAGACGAGGATCATGGTCTTTCTCTTCCCTTTATTTGATCAATTCAATTTATAATTCTCATTAAAATTCAATTCAATTACAATTTAAAAATCATTATTAAAAATCCCGTGGAAAGAGGTAAAAGGAACACCTAAAAGGTATCCAAATTAAATATCCACCCATGGTATTCTAATTAACTAAAAAAACACCCAAGGGGTGGTTCCAATCCAAGGTTCGTAACCTCTATTCATTTATCAGTGGGTTTTGTTAATTATATAGGTCATTCTTATCGATTCAAATCATTATTCAAAATCCATTTCAAGGAAATCACTCTCATAATTGGGAATTTGGAATAACGGAATATATATAAACACTCTGATTGTAAAGGAAAAGTACAAGACCACATACCGTAGGTCTGTAGTAGAATTTCTATCCAATATCATCTCCTTATTCGACTCAGATTGAGATAAAATTGAAGAATGGACAAGAACTCTAGAAATAGGTCATATTATCATACACCTAAATAGTGTTTATATTATCAATAATAATGAGGAATGGTACATAAGTAATGGATATATTACCAAGATGGATCTAATGCTTCTGACAGATCTTGATTCCAAGCTCAGATAGAGGAGATAATTTGATTCCTATTTAAGGAATCAAAGATAAGACCTTAAGAAGAAGGTTATTGTGTAGAGGAAGAATGAAAATTAGGTTTTAAATAATATATTAATTAACTTAAATTTCATAAATTCACCCAAAATACTGGGATGTGTGGTTTGGACGCACAGTTGTCCAAACTGTGTGCCAACTGTGCGCCCTTTGCTGTAGGAAGGGGAACCTCGCACAATTAGTGCGCACGGTTTGAATAACCATGCACAAATCAAGCCAAAATACTTTTTCAAAAGTCTATAGTTTTTCACATGACCATGTATCCCAAATCACATGTTTTATCAAACCGTGCAGCCTATAGTTTTCCACTGTCTAGCCTCACACAGTAAGAAGTAACCATGCTGTCTGCCCCGCATGGTTTCTAATAACTATGAGATAGGCCAATTTCTCCCCAAAAGCTGGGTTTTTAGCTCAGAACCAGCCTTGTAAATCCTCTTTACCTCCATGAACTTAAAGGGCATTCACATTGGGCTATAATTAAGCATTTAAACTGAAAATTGATGAAAATAAATGGATTTTGTACCTCAATAAAGAATTAGGTTCCTACAAACTTCCCCCTTAAAGTAATTCATCCGTGAATTTCCTTTTAAAGGGTGGTGAAGGTTCTTATATGAAAAACTCTTACCACTATTATCATACATCATCCTCTCACTCCCAGGTATTATCCTGTACTCAGCCAATCTACCATAACACCCATACTAGAAGAACTAACCGACCTTGGAGAACCATTGTGTTATGATCCAAAATATGAATAGGATGCTCCTCAAAGGATGTATCTACCTATAAATCAACCTCCCCTGGCTGATAGGAATGAGATAGTTCTGAATGATAATGGCATAGCTGATATACTTGGAAGATGTTGTGCATGGACCAATACATCTGAAGTAACTGCAACCGTTAATATACCAACCCAACTCTCTATAAAATATCAAACATACCAATATATCATGGTGAAAGTTTACCATGTCTCTTGATCCTATAGTGTCCCATACTCAGTGAGACATGCAAAAAGACCTGATCCATGACCTTAAACTCTAGGGGTCGTCTGCACCGATTAGCTTAAGATTTCTGATGAGACTTTCTAGTATCCATCTTCTTTTGAATCAATTGTACCTTATCTACAGTCTCCTAAATAAGATGAGGTCCAAGAATAGCTATCTCTCCTACCTCTAACCAATATATGGATGATTGGAATTACATACCATATAAATCCTCATAATTCTCCATTTGTATAGTATCTTGAAAACTATTTTTGTAGTAGAATTCAACTAGGGGTGTGTACCTCTCCCAAGAGCCCCCAAAATCAAGAATACATTCCCACAGCATGTCCTCAAGCACATGTATTGTGCACTCTAACTGAACATCTATCTGGTGGTGGTACATCATGATCAGAAAAACCTATGTAACTAACACCCTCTGTATCCCTTTCAAAAACCATGAAGTAAACTAAGCATCCCTATCTTAAATGACAGTGCGTGGGACCCCATGTAGTTCATACAATATCACAGATATACAACCTCTCAATATCATATGTTGAAAAGGTTTCCTTAATAAGTAGGAAATGATCAACCTTTTTTATCTTGTCAACAACAACCCATATGGAATCATTTCCCAGTAATGACCTCGGTAACCTGGTCCGGAAATCCATTTCCATGTCAACCCACGTCTACTCGGGAATGAGGAGTTTTTGTAAAAGTTTGAATGGTTTCTATTATTCTTCTTTCACCTGCTGATAGGTGGAACACTTCATGACAAAACTATATATGTCTCTTTTCATATCTGGTACCAGTATTGGTGATGTAAATCTCAATACATCTTAGTGACGATAGGGTGCACTACCTAATATGATGCATGAAAGTCCCACATCAACTCATTGCACATGTCTTCTAAAACCCATATGCAACCATTTATACACAAAACCTCATTGCCTAAGGTTAAACTAGGAAAAGGGTCCTCACCTACCACACTCTCCCATAGGTACATGCCCTCAGAATCTGATAGATGTCACATCCTTACTCTATCCATAACTATATAGGTAACAGCTAATGATGAAATAAAAGTATGCCCCTAACTATCATGAACCTCCAAGTGCATCTCATAGAGAAAAACCATAAGACACCACTCATTATTGGCCTGTTTAACTACCTGTATCTAAGTCATCATGCTCAGTACATCAGCCACTACATTTCTTTTACCAGGTGTGTTGGTAAGATTGAAGTTTAAAGACTATAGGTATTCAACCCACATTCATTGTCTTAGATTCATATCATGATGTTTAAATATGTAATTGAGTATTTTTTGGTCCGTTAACACAACAAAATGCTCTCCAAGTAATTAATGTCTTCAATAGAGTGATGCGTGAACAATTACAACTAACTCGAGATCGTGCATCGGGTAATTCTTCCTATGTGGCCTCAACTATCAAGACCCATATGCTACGACTCTATACTCTTGCATAATAACTACTCCTAGTCTGATACGTAATGAATCACAGTAAAAAATTTAACTCCTACCTGGATCTAGAGAAATTAGTATTGGTGTTGAAGTCAATATCTCTTTCATCACCTAAATGGCTGAATCGTATGCATATGACCATGAAAACTTCACACCCTTGTTATTCAAGACCATAATAGGTACCTCTAAGAGTGAGAAGTACTGTATGAAATTACTTTTATATCCATCCATCCCCACGAAACTATGTATCTCAAAGACGTTCTTGGGCTACTCGTAGGAAACTATAGCTCTCACCTTATTTGGGTCAATTGATACTCATGTCTTCAAGATTATGTGACCTAGTAAGTGAATCTGATATATCTAGAAGTAGAACTTAGTGATATTATCATATGAATAATACTCTCTTAGTGTATCCAATATCATCTCAATATGTTTTGCATGGTCATGTAGATTATGAGAATACACCAAGATATCATCCATGAATACCATGACAAATGAATCCAGATAAGGATGGAAAAATAGGTTCATCAATTCCATTAAAACTTGTGGTACATTTGTGAGACTGAATGGAATAACCAAATACTCATATAGATTATACCTTCTATGAAAGGCTATGTGTGGTATGTCTAATGGTCTAACATGCACTTGATGATAAACCGATCTCAAATAAATTTTTGAGAAAACTCAAGCTCCTAGGAGCTGATCAAAAAGGTCATATATCTGCGGAAATGAATATCATTTCATAAACATAAGCTTGTTAAATCTCTAATAATCCATGTATAACCAAAGGGTATCACCTTCTTTTTTTTGTAAAAAAGACCAATGAACCCCATGGAAAGGTACTGGTCAGATAATCCTCTTTTCCTTTAAATCCTCTAGCTATCTCTTGAGATCCTACATCATAGTAGTAGCCATCCTATAAGGAGGAATGGATACTAGTGTAGCTCCTAGCACTAGTTCAATAGAGAACTCTACCTCTATCACTGAAGGTAATCCTAAAAATTCATCTGGGAAAACATACTTGAAAAGATTAACCAATGGATGGGTATCTTCCTAACATGTTCCCTGATCATCCAGATATAAACTTGAAACCTGGGTTGTCATCCCACCCATCCCAGGATGCTTGGGTCCAGTTCAGCTCGCCTGGACATCCCATTCACCCTTGTGAATAAACGTTATACCTTCTGGTGATGTGAAGGTCACCCTATGGAAATAGAAATCAATGAAATCATGAAAGGGGACTATCCATTACATCCTAAAATTGATATCAAACCCCATCATCTTGAGGAAAATGATGTCCCCTATTTATTGACACCCTCCAATCACAATGGTTAACTCCCTACACTAACATAAATCCTCTATTCTAATCCCCAACGGAGTATCAAGCATCATTAATCCATATAAACACTGAAAGTTAATCCCAAGGCTCTCTATAATAGGCATAGATATAAAACTATGAGAATCCCCTATATCAAGAAGAGAATATGCTAAAGTAGAGGCTATTAGAATAGTACCTCTCACAATAGAATTCCTGAGATTTTACTCCTCAGGTTTCGGTTGCACTGCATATATTTTTCCTGATCCACGACCCTATGATATAGTTTGGATACCTTGAGTAGATCTTCGATTCTATTGTTGTAGGTCTAGGGTCTAACTACCACGGCCATGACCACTACCTTGGGTTGATCAGTCAGCTATACTCCAACTCCCTATCTGACAAGAAGTTTCTGACCCTACTCTTATATGTGGAGTTGGTGTAGACCCACTCTCACAGTCTTCTAGAGGAAAAGTTCTACAAAATAATTTTAGATGACCCATCTTGCCGAAGGATCGACACTCTACTGGGTCCCTCGTGAACTAAGGTCTTGTATGTCCTAGTCTACCACACCGGTGGAACCTCACCTGGATACTTTGGTATGTTCTATAGATACTAATGTCACTACATGGAGTATCCATATGACGCTTCCTACTACCGATCTATATAATATCATATCTAGATATCAAACCACCCTAGCTTTCACCCCCAACCTATCTATGGTTATATTCTATGATAAGCACCTGATTTTCTATTATAGAAATAATAGTCATCCAAAATACATTCACCTATAATTTTATGTCATACCTGATACCATCCTCAAATCATCTGGCTTTAGATAAATCATCACCCATCAAAATAGGTGTGAAACGCTATAGCTCTGTAAAATGGGCCAAATAATCCAAAATTGATAATGTGCCCTACTCCAAGTGCATGAACTCTCTAGATATATAATTCCTCAATGTATCATGATAGAATTAGTCATAGAATGATGTATGTAAATCCATCCAATCCATCTCCCAATGAAGATTCATCTAAGTAATGACATCCCACCATCTCTTGGAGGAATCACGCATAATATATGTAGTGAGATTTACCCACCTCCCATGAGGAATATTTAGATGATCAAAGATTGTTATCATGGGTTTTATCCATGACACAAAATCCTATGTTCTTTCATCCCCTGAAAATATGGGCATATGCTACCGTTGGAACTCATGCATCAAGTCTTCCATAGTCAAGGACGTTCATGGTGCCCCCTGAATGGTATGCATGAATCGCATAAATCCTTCATGGAACTATGCCTCAGCAACTGTGTCGGGTACTACTAATGGAAGCATAACTAGAACTAAGGGAGGGTACATTGGTATCCCATGGACCACTACCTCTAGAGTGTGTTCATCACTACCCTCCTGACATACGATAGGAGTTCTTCATGGTGGAATGTCTCTACAATGCCGAACACATGCCTCATAAAATAAAATTATCAAAAATCATAGCTCAAACTGTACATACTAAAATAGGATAGGTACAAGACTTATTATTTAAGAAACACACCCTCTGTCTACTCCTTAATTCAATTCTGTTCAATGTATAGGTCACATATAAAATCAATAGATACTTCCTACTTCCCACTACTAAGTTCAGGTCTGGGTCAAGTTCTCTACTATGAACAATTTTAGTTTCCACTTAATTAATCTTTATTTCCCATTTCAATTTCATTATTCATTTCCATCATATCACAATTCATTTTAAATGGTTCAACCTGATGATAGACCAAATTCTGATCCATAAGGTCCCATATTCCTCATGAACCAAAATATAGTGTCCATCTAATTCACACCATAACGCATTCTGATCCATGTGACTCATGGTACATAAATCAATGTGCCATAGTTGGCTGCTTAGGGTTTATATTGTATGCTAATCAGGAAAACACTACTTAGGTTATATAAGGAACTCTAAGTACCAACCATGTATTATCAATTCCTGGCACACAAAGCATATCAACCATGGAACATGTCACAACAATATGAAATCAAACAATGCATCCTAAATGGCATAGAATAATGCATGGAATGTGAATTCTAAAAAGTACCTAAAATGATGAATGGATGGAATACCCTCATCTCATTGAGTTTCCACATAATATAACCCACAATAATATCAATAATAACATCATAATTCAACTGCATCACCCAATGATGGAATTAAATCAATAATAATAACCAAAATCTAGAAAAAATAAATTCCATTTGAGGCAATTTGGATTTTTCTTATACGTGGGTTAGCTATGCCCAGGAGCATCTCATTAACAAATTACTATTCCCTTTTTATTATCTCTAAATAGTAAATTAAAATAGAAAATAATCAATGATACCAATTTGTCACATCCCAGATCTAGATTCCACTAAAATTTCCCCAAGACTGGTTGGCCACATGGCCCCAAGAACATCTCCCTGAATTCCATAGGTTTTCAACTAGTAGCGAGGGAATAGAGTGTGTCTATGAGGAGACTATTCCCTCATAACAGAGTGTAAAAAATAAAAATATCAATAACAGTCAATAGAGGAAGTAGTTTAATAATCAGATAGATGATAAATGAACAAGACATAGAAACAATGCTAGAAGTAATCACAAGCCTCAGCTCAGTCATGTTCTCCTCTTTTGCTAAGAGGCAATCAAGAACCTATATCAGGGTGCTTTCCCTTATCCATACCTAAAATCTTATAGTTTGTTTGGGTACCCATCGATAGCCCAAATAGGTTTTGAGATACAGTACCAATAGGAAACCACCCAAACTTCAAGTTCCATCCATTAAATGAGTATATAATGATAACATCATGTAGTCAATAATGAAGTATGTAAGTAAGTATTGAAAGTAAACAACCCATAAAGGTCTGAGTTCCAATGGACAATCGTCTTATACTACCTGCTTTGGCCTTAGAAAAAAGTCTCTAAATAAATATTCAGTCATGTACCATTTTATAATCGAGCTCTATTTAACCATTCAGTCTCATTTTAATAAAAGCATCATGACCATTCATATAGATCACCATGCCTATATGGATATGTGATCAAGGAAGCCTAACCTGGACATATATAAGTGTAAGTCACTGACCGAATCAAAGCTCGTGTTTTGTTTTGGAAGACACATTGTATAAATTTTTCATTCATTGTTCAATTATGATCCTTATCCCATCCTTGGAATTCCTTATTCAGAATCTAGGTATCACTCCAGGCATATCATAAATAAAGCAACTTACAAGCCTGTCCATGGCGATCCCCATAGGAGCCCAGGTATCTCTCTATGTATAGTATATCATCACTTCCATTCGATTCCATCCTTGGTAGTATACTAAGGTAACCTAAGTTTCACCCATGAAATATATAAATAACTCCACTCAGAGTCTATCCTTTGAAAACCATAAGGATTCTAAGTATCACTTGGGTGTATAATAGTTAGTCTCCATGAGTCCGTCCTTAGCAGCCCACTAGGGAATTGAAGTGTCACTCAAGAATAAGTAAGGTAGTAGACAAATGGTTCTAACCATGTAATTAATATATGAACCCATTTTTTACCCAATTAATATAATCATTTAATCAATATTATGTAATTAAATCAAAGTTTATCACTATGGTTAAATTATTCAAATCTCACCTTAGAAGGTGGATCAAGGAAAGAGCTAATCTTTGAAGTCTTTGCCTCTTATTTATATCACATGGGCATTTCATTAAAAATATAAATTCATGCTTAAAAATCAATTATATGTAAATATAAATGGTTCATGGTCTTTCCCTTATCTTTCTTTGATCAATTCAATTTACAATTCACATTACAATTCAATTCAATTATAATTGACAAATCATTATTGAACATCCCATGGAAATGGGTAAAAGGAACACCTAAAAGGTATCCAACTTCAATATCCAACCATGGTGGTCTAATTAACTAAAAAACACACCCAATGTGTGGTTTCAATCTAAGGTTTTTAACCCCTTTTCATTTATCAATGGGTTCTGTTAATTACATAGGTCAGTCCTATCAATTCAAATGAAGGTTCAAAATCCATTTAAAGGGAATCACTATAATAATTTGGAATGCAACATAATGAAATATATATATATATAAACACTCTAAATTTAAATTAAAATCATGAGATGACCTAACTTAGGTTCATAGTAGAGTGATCGTCCCGTATCATCTCTTGATTCGACTCAAATCAGGAGAAAATTAAAGAACGAATGAGAACCCTAAAAATAGGGAATATTATCTTGAACCTAAATATTTTATTCAATACTAATAATAATTAGAAACTACACAAAAATGATTTATATATTACCAAGATGGGTCTGATGCTTCCAATGGATCTTGATTCTGAGCTCGGACAGAGGAGATCCTTCGATTCCTAGTTTAGGCGTCAAAGAGGAGGTCTTGAGATAAAGGTTTCTATGTGAAGGAAGAATGAAAATTAGGTTTTAAATAATATATTAATTAAGTTTAATTATATAAATTCACCCAAAATACCGGGCTTCACGGTTTGGTCCCAAGGTTGGCCAAACCATGCGCCAACCATGCGCTCTTTACTGTGGGAAGGGGCACTTCACACAGTTATTGTACATGGTTTGATTAACCGTACACAAACCATGTCAAACTCCTCTCTCAAAATTATATAGTTTTCACACAATTGTGCACCCAAAATTTCACATTTTATCAAACTATGGCCTATAGCTTCATATTGTTCATCCTCGCACGGTTAGAAGTAACCGTGCAGCCTACCCTACAGGGTTTTTACTAACCATACGACGTGACTATTTCTCCCCAAAAGTTGGGTTATAGGATCTGAACCATCCTTATACACCCTCATTACCTCCATGAAATCAAAGTTCATTCACATTAGGTCATAAATGATCATTTAAACAGAAAATTAATGGAAAGAAAAGGATTTCGTACCTCAAGAAAGAATCGGGTTCTTACAAATGGTAAGAAATAAAATGATATATTATATTTACAAAATGATAAATATGTAATTAATATCATAATAATTTCATGTATATCACATATAATCATTAAAATTATCCTTATAATTTTTCATTCAAATCATTAGTGAAAGGAAAATCACATCACTTCGTGAGGCGGTAGTTTGTCGTCCACATAAGAAATGTTATCGTATCCCATAAGAAATTGAACATAAAAAAGGTATATATTATATTATGACTCAAAAAACATAATTATGTTATAAATATAATATATATACTTTATATACATCATCATACCTAATCATGATAGGTGGTAATGGAAAAATGAATGACATCGATTAGAGAGGCGGTATTCCATCGTACACACGAATGATGATTTCATAACCCATTTGATGGAATTGGGGATGGTGGTAGGTAATTAAATTAACATAAAAAATATATAATTATATGTAATATACTAAGGTTATTATATCATCATTTTTTAATAATAACTTAATTAGGTGGAGGAATAAATAAAATAAAAATTCTTGTTGAAGAATGTTACCTCTTCTTCGGGTATCCTCCTTAGGTTTGCACTAAATCCTTCATAAGTAGTATTTCTACCAAAAATAAAGATTATAGTGTGATATTAGGGAATTTAAAAAGTTTTTTTATATGTATTAGACAAAACAAAAGGGTTTTAAGGTGTTAACAAGAGAGGATAGGGGTGGCCTTTTAAAAGAGAGGTGAGTGGCACACTTGTAATGTTTTGAAAAGATCCAACCATACCCATGTTTTTGTCATGTTATAAGCTTCCAAAATGGGTAATTATAGAACCTATAAGATATAATGTCGAAATATATCCATATAATGGGTGTTTTAAAAGTTTTAGGTTATTTTTTAACCATTATATTCTTAGTTTAATCCCTGGTAAATCCATTTTTACCTTAACTACAGTAATTAATTTTTACTGTTTTCCCTATTCGTTTTAAATAATTTGACTTTATTAGATATTATAAATTATTCTTATTAAAAATAAGGAATCCATTTTTTCAAATTAAATTCACAGAATTAGAAAATTTTAATTTAAAATTAATCCCATAGATGTGATGAAAAAGCGGATTTTAAAAAAATGTTCAAAAGTTTACAATATTTTTATATCAAACTTCAATATGAAAATGATTACAATAACCTAAATTGGATTAATTTATATATAATTTTACTAATTTTACTTTTAAAATAGTTTAAAATATATTTTAACTTGATAAATAATTTAAATGAAAAGGCAGTTTTCAATTAAAATTCAATATTTTTTCACTATTCATCAAAAAATGAAACTTCTCAAAAAAATATAAAAAACATTACCCTAAGATAATTTTGATATCATGACTTCAAAAATAAAGTTTTTTTTCAATTCCATTTTTTTTAAGTAGTAAAAATTAATTTAAAAGTATGAAATCACCACGCAACTAATCTGTCTTTTAAAAAAGTACAGTTTTTTTGAAAACATTTCTTTTTCTTTTAAATGATTCTTATTTTATTTGTAATCAATAGATAACCAAAATTTTCATAATTTAATTAGTACTATTAATACCTACGAATTTAACAGTTATTTTATAATGGTATATTATATTATGGTTCATTTAGACTTGGGGTTGTGTGTTCCGCAACCTATTGAAGAGATTAAATTTAATAAATATATTTCATTGGTTGTTTAAGCTCGGTGTTTCATGTCGCATACACTATTGAATACAATGTTATTATTTGATACTTTTGGGGTATTACATGGGTGTTTATTAGTATTTTTTCATAAAATGATTTACATCTGGATCATCTTTATATAAATATTATTTTCCTTTATATAGATTTAGAAGAGGACATTTATATGAAGCAACCGAAAGGATTTGTTGATTTGAGAAAGGAGGACCTAGTATGAAAGATCTATAAAAGTTTATATGGGTTGGAGAAGGAACTTGGGATATGAAACAATAAGTTTGTTACATTCATGAGTAAAAATTCTTACAAATGATGTGGCATGGATAAATTCTATTATTTCAAGTCTTTTGGTAATGGATACATTATATTACTTATATATTTGGATGACATGCTCATTATGTTGGTCTGGAGTTAAGATGAAAATATATCCAAGAGGGGTGAATTGGACTTTTAAAATTAATATATATTTATATCAAAGTTTTATTGTAAATGTAGTATAAATAAAAACAAAATAAATACTGGATATTTTTATAGTGTTTCACATCCAAATGATCTTAGTCCACTCTTCACCCCTCTCACGAACTAATAGTGATGGAACCCACTATAAATAATATAATGGAATCTTAAAATTAATTTTTCCCACCTAGATTCATAGCCCAATTAAAAAACCTTTTTCCCATGTATTTTTAAACCCAAACCAATCCTTTATTTTTTTTACTTAGAGGCACAACCCGAACAATTTGCCTTTTCCCCCGGGAGGCATAACTCAATGCCTGACTTTTTTTTGAGATTCAAAAACTAGTTACCTAGATTTTAATGGGAAATATAACCCATTAAAATTATACACACATAAAATTAATAGAAATACGTAAAATAAAACAAACTACATGAATGCTTTACAATCCATGTGTCAAGGAAGAAAGTCACTCTCCAAAAGTAAAGGGTTAAACAATTGTAGTTCATCTTAGAGTAGTAGTTGGATGAAAAAGAATATTACACTTGTACATTATTTGAATATCCTCAACCTCATACCTATATTTTATTGGTTCTATTCACTCTATATATATAGATTTCCCTTTTTAACAAAACCTTTCAAATTTAAAATCCATTTTAGTTTATCTTTCCCAATACTACATGTTAATCTTCATGAAATGTGCATGTAACACATACCCACATGGGTTAATTCAATAATATATAAGATTAAAATCATTTTTATAGTTATAACATGCTAGAATAAATAATAAAATAGTAATAATTAATTATAATCAACATTAAAGTCCCTTGGAAAACTCCCATAAAGTATGTAAGATAAACTATTCAAATTCCAACAATATTTAATTTGGAACTCTCGTTTTTTCAAGAAACCAACATTAAACTTTCACCCATGTGATAATAATTTAATCTAAACCAAAATTATTCCAAATAAAATTGCTTAGTATTAAAATAATAAATAATTATTTAAGGAATATTAAAACCAAGATAAATATGTGAAATAAACATGTAGTAATTCAAAATAAAATGGTATAAACAAAATAGAGCATGTTTTGAGAAAAAAAATATGATAAAGAAAATAAGTGACTATATATAGTCCATAAGGTAGGTTCAACAATTTTACAAATTTTAACTTGCGTTCACTTCATTATTCTTCATGTGATAGATACATTTTTTTTATGCACTAGGTACATCTTTGGTCATGCAGTGGGTACATTTTTGTTCATGTAGTACGTAGATTTTCATTCATATTGTGGGTACATTTTTTTCTTATGGTTGGTACATAATTTTCATATAGTAGGTACATTTTTTTCATATGATATGTACATTTTTTCATGCAGTTGGTACAGACTTAGCAAAATTTTCATTCACAATCAATTCCAAACATAGCCAAATTTTCACCCACAGTTAGTTCTAGACTCAGCCAAAAAAATGTAAAAACTAAACAAAAAAAACTTATAGAGTATGAGAAATTATAATTATTTAAACTATCAAAAAAACTAATGAATTGGATCAAAGATCCAATTTAAATACCTTCCCCTTTTTAATAATTTCAAAATAAATGTAAATTCCAAAAATTTATCTCCCTTTTTGAAATTGATCAACAAGTTTTAATGTTTAAATATTCATCCCCTAATAGAAATGGTTATTAGTAGAAAAGAAACAAATAATTAAAATTAAAATTTTAACATGGGATGTTCCCTTGGATGATTATTAATAAAGAACCTATCCATTATAAAGATACATTAAAAACATAACTAATATTTCTATACATTTTTAAATAGTATAATCAGATGTAAAATAAAAAATTTATATAATATAATCCTTAAAGAGTCATGAAAACATCACAATATTTTCAAATAATGTTTAAATGATTTCCAATGAATTAAAATGTAACCAAATATTTAATTATATGTTAGTGTGCCAACAGAATGGAATATATTCAATGTACAAACTAGCCAAATGGAACAAATTTAAAGTTTTATTTCAAAATATGAGTCAATTTTACCTTAAATATATACTGTATGATTAAATTTATATCATAACATGCTCAAATTTTATTTTATCAAAATTAGCTAAATCAAAGGGTTTAGTAAAGATATTAGTTAACTGTTTTTCTGATGAAATAAATTCTAGACTTATAATTCATTTTCAATCATGATCCCTAATAAAATGATATTTAACATCAATATACTTAGTCCTAGAATGGTGTAAGTAATTTTTAGAAATATAAATAGTATAATTATGGTAACTGAAAATGGAAATCTTATCAAAATCTAAACTTAAATAAAAAAGTGTTTAATTTATCCATAAATATGGAGCATAATAAGATGCAATAACTATATATTCATACTCAATAGTTGAAAGAGAAACATAGTTTTGTTTCTTTAAATCCCAAGAAACTAAATATTTTATAAGTAAATGACACATACGTGATGTATTTTTTATCTATCTTTAATCCACTAAAATCATAATCAAAATACCTTATCAAATCAAAATTAGTTCTAATAGGATAAAATAAACCAAGATCTAAATAAACATTAACATATCAAATAATTGTTTTACAAATTTAATGTGACTTTCCTTAGGCTCACTTTGATATCTAGCACACATACATACTGAAAACATTAAATCAAGCATAAAATCAGTTAAATATAATAAACTTCCAATCATACATCTATAGGTTTTAACATCAAAAAATTTTCTAGACTTACCTAAATCTAATTTTCAAGTATTACTTATGGGATTATTTTCACTTTTAGAATATTCTAAACCAAATATCTTAACTAACTCTTTATAATACTTGGATTAGTTTATAAAAATACCATAATTTATTTGAAATATTTACAAACTAATGAATAATTTCAATTCCTCCATCATACTCATATCAAATTCATAATTCATAAATTCAAAAAATCTATTACATAGATTTTTATTTCAAGACCCAAATATAATATCATCAATATAATTTTTTACAATAAAAATATCATTAGAAATCTTCTTAGTAAAAGTACTAGGATCATCTATTTATTTCTCAAAAAAATCATAAGAAAACTAGTTAACCTTTCATATAAAGCTTGAGGATATTATTTTAAACTATATAAATCTTTAGATAGTACAATTCTTTTGAAATATAACCATTTATAAAAGGTTTTGACATCCATTTTAAATAATTTAAACCATGAAAAGCATTATAATCCAATAATATATTAATTACCACTAACCGAGAAATAGGTGGAAAGGATTACTCAAAATCAATACCTTATTATTTTGATTATCCTTTAGAACCTATCTCTCTTTATTTTTAACTATATTTAAATATTCATCAAGTTTATTTCAAAAGATCCACTTTGTTCCAATAATATGATAATCACTTGATAGAACAACTAAAGTCCACACACTATTACTTGTACAATAAATCAATTCATCTAGCATGTCCAAGATCTAATTAGCATAATCTAATTCCTCATTAACATTCTTAGGAAAAAAACAGAAATAAAAGCATGATAAAGAAAAATAATTATAATAGATTTTCTAGTTTGAAATTTTGACTCAACATTACCAATCACATTCTCTATAGGATGATCTTTATGTGTCTTCCATGATTTTTCATGAAAAGGTTCATATTGAGATGAAATATTATCCCCCTAAATATGTGCATCTTTATCTTAAGGTACTTCTTCTTCAAATTAAAATCTATAAATTCTTCCTCTATTTGATCAGTATCATCTTCTCTTTTATTCAAATACTTTTCATCAAACTTAACATGAATAGATTCTTCAACAACCATGATTATTTTATTATATACTCCATATGACTTACTATTATTTGAATATCCTATGAAAATACATTCATCATATTTTTCATCAAATTTATCCAAAATATCCTTAGTATTAATAATTAAAAAATTATATCCAAAGACTCTAAAATATACAATTTTAGGTATTCTTCACTACTAAAGCTTATAAGGTGTCTTTTTCGAAAAAAAAGTCATAAATAATTCTATTGATAACATAAAAAGAAGTATTCCTAGATTCTTCTGAGAAATATTTAGGCAAATTAAATTCATTTATAATAATCCTATCTATTTCTTGAAGTGTTGTATTTTTCCTCTCTACTAAACCATTTTGTTGTGTTTTTATAGGGTCTAAAAAATTATGAAAAACAATTTTCTTCATAAAAGTGTATAAATTTTAGATTCTACAATTCTCCACCATGGTAACTTATAATTTATTTAATTAAGTTTCCTTTCTCACTTTGAACCAATTTTAAAAATGTGATAAACTTAGATAAAGTTTCAGATTTAAGAGTAAGAAAGTAAACTCATGTGTATCTAGTAAAATCAAAAATAATAAAAGTAATAATATCTTTTACAACCAAAACAAGTAGGTTTAATAGGAAAAAATAAATCCAAATGAATAATATTAAGAGGCCTTATAGTTTTTACTTCTTTGATGGACTTAAAACTACTTCTATGTTGTTTACCTTTCAAGAAAGAGTCACAAAGAAAGGTGTTGTCCACTTTATGTTCAGGTAATTGTAGAACAATTTGGTTCTTGAACATATTGTACATCAATCTAAAATTACGATGTCCCGACATCTTATTTGAAAAAATGTTATCAAATTTTATATAATTTAAACATTTTATATTTTTATGATTTAATTCATAAAAATAAATTTAATAATTTTTGTGATTTCTATTTTCATAAAACAAAATAGATTTATCCTTAAAAACTATACATTTATCATTTTGACATTTAACAAAACATTTCATCATCACATAGTTGTGAAATGATTATTAAATTATGTTTCAAACCATTAACATATAAGACTTCACAAATAATAACAGACTTATAAATTCCAACCCTATTGAAATCTTTTACATTTCCTTTTGAATTAACACCAAAAGTAACATTGCTTTTATCACATTTATTGAATTATAGAAAATTTTATGTATCACTAGTAATTTGTCTTGATCATCCACTAACCATGTACTAAACATCCTTTTTTATGATCCTGAGACATATTTCCTAAAAAAATAGTTAAGAATGTTTTGGTACCCATGAAAATTTAGGTCTGATGGGATTAGTATAAAAAAATTTAGAAACCCAAACTAATTTTAAGAACTTGTTTACAAGAAATCTTGAATATAAAGACTTAGAAATGAAATATTTATTATGTTCAAGAGATGTTGGAAATGAAAAGGAACATTCATTTTCAAAATGGCCTTTCATATGATATCTAAAACATATAGCAGTATATGTGCTTTCATTAGTTATTTTAAAAAAGAAATTTTTATTCATTTTTTGTAAATTATCATCATAACCAAGAACATATATTATTTTGTTCATTTTATTAAAACTTATCATTTTATCAAATTCTTCTCTACCTTGAACAAAAATGGACATATTTGACTTTAAACTTTCAATTTCATTTTTGACCTATTCATTCTCTTTAAGAACATTATCAAAATTCCTTATTTCAACTTCATAGAACTTATACCTAAAATCAACCTCTCTATTTAATTTATCATTTTATATAAGATTATTTATGTGCATAATTCAAATATGTATTTTCATATTTTAATCCTTCCTAGAAAAAATTATCTAACTCTTCATTTTCCTTAAGGAAAACCTTATGTTTACACTTAAGGTTGTTATATAAAATGATTATATTTTCAACTTTATGATCTAGTATATCAACCACTTTAAGAAATTCCTCAACATTGAGTTTTTAAGAATAAGATTCAAAATATGAATAATAAGTAGAGTCACTTACTTGATTTGATGAAGCCATTAAGAACAAGTTTTCCACATCCTTTCCAAAGTCAGATTATTTAGATGTACTTTAATCCTCAACGCAACTCAATCTAGATTCCATTGCCTTATTTTCTTTATTATATTGGTTCATCTTATTATTTTAATTCTTTATTCTTTTTTAATCAGGATTTATGTTCCCTTTTTTACTACACTCATAAAAAATTAAATCTTGAACATCATTAGAAATAAAATTACCTTTGTGGTTATCCTTAGGATAGTCTTTATGGGACCTCCTTGAGTATCATTTCTTCCTTCTATATCCACCTTTTATATCATTGGTTGTATCATTCCTGCCACTACTCTATAACTTAAAATTAGAATATTAATTAGATACATTTGATTTAAAATTAATTCCCTTTTTATTTAAATTATCTACTTTAGAAAGATTTTTAAGTTCTGAATCATATTTTAATAATGATATGATAATATCATCAAATATATATTCCTTAATGTTCTTAATTTCATCTATCATTACCTTTTTTGTATGACACTACTTAGGAAGTTCCCTTAGTACTCCTTTACCAAGAATAGTATTTTCTAGACTTTCTTCCAAATAAATCATACCATTTACAATACTAGTAAATATTTGAAACATTTTATTAACTTTTTCATACTCACCCATTTTAAATTCTTGATATTCATCTCTTAACATGCCCAACTTAGTTTTAATAAGTTTATCTGAGTGAAGATGTATAACTTGCATAATTATTCAAATTTAATGAGAAGTTTTACATGAAAATATATGACTATATACACTTATATTTATTTCAAAATAGAAAATATCCATCACCCTATAGATCAAAACATAATTTATCACATTTTTTCCATCTAGTAATTCAGGTTTACCTTTGGGAATCTTGTATGGTTTATCCATGATTGTATAATGATCAATGTTAAGTTTCATTAAGAAATATTCCATCTAGTATTTCCAATATTCATGATCAGTGAAATCAAAAGGATGTGTTTCTTGAGTTATTCATCCATTATTCTATCTATTTTCCTCCATATTAAATAAATTTCTTCCCATTGACTGTTAAGTCATGAATTTTTTGGCACAGATAAAATATATATAAATCTAGGGTACTATCTCTAATACCAATTTTTGGTATGAAGTTAATATTCCAATATATCCAAGAGGGGGTGAATTATAATTTTAAAATGAATTTATAGTTATATCATATTTTTAATTCAAATGAAGGAGAAAATAAAAATAAAATGATAATATATTATTTCTATAGTGGTTCAAATCTAAATGATCTCATTCCACTATTCACCCCTCTCATGAATTGAGTGTGATAGAACCTACTATAACCAATATAATATAATATTATTATTACTTTTTCCCACATGGATTCATAACACTATTATAAATATTTTTTCTCCTAGAGGCTTAAATATAAACTAATACTTCCTTTTCTACCTGGAGGAAAAACCCGAATAGTTTACATTTTTTCCCCTGAAGACATAACCCAGTGCCTAACTTTTGTTTAGGGGTCACAACCCATCTACTCACCTTTTAATAGATAGTATAACCCATACACATAGAGAAAATGAATAAAAATAAGTAAAATCATAGAACTAGATGAATTCTTCATAGTCTGAGTGTCAAGGAAGTAAGTCACTCTTCAAAAGAAAAGGGTTAAGTAATTACAGTTTGTCTTGTAGTATTTGTTGAATTCCAAATTATATCACAATTGTACAGTTCTTGAATATCATCAATCCCATGTTTTTATTGTACTAGTTTTACCTACTTTATGCATATAGATTTCTCTTTTTCCCAAAAAAATTTAAATTTGAAATCCTCTGTATTTTATCTTTCCCAGTATTGCATGTGATATCTTAATTAAATTCACATGAAACACATACCCACATGTGTTACATAAATAATTTGTAAAATTAAAATCTTGTTGTATAGTGATAACACATTAGAATAATTAATACAATAGTAAAAATTAATTATAATAAACATTAAAGTCTCTTTGAAAACTCTCATAAATTATGAAAGATAGACTATTTAGATTACAACCACATTTAATTTAGAGCTTTTATTTTATCAAGAAACCAACATTAAACTTCAAACTATGTGAAAATAATTTAATTCTAAAAACTCCCAACAATTTCCTCGTCTATAGCTGGGTACAGACCTCCTTTCCAAAGGTTGGTGGTCATCTGGGTTTTTAGTCCCAGCGACTCTTTGGGATTTTCATTGGTTGAGAGGATGGGTGGTTAGGCTCATCACCCCCTTTTCTAGGGGGAATTATTGACTAATTTGGGACTCTATTATAGATTTAAGATATGTTCGTGAATCTCTTCTTAATACTGATACGAGACTTGTTACCCTAATGAAATGATTATAGGTTAATTCTCTTTTATATGCAAAAGACTAGGATCTCTCTACAGAATCCATCTGTATGTATTTGAGTTTCTCTATCATTTTACAGTAATGGGAGATTATTTATATGCTGAATCTGTATAACCAAATACTTTGGAATATTCTTCCATGTAAGGAGGCGGTTAATATTCTGAGGAGGGGATTGAGCCATTATTATGTGTCCTACATATCTTGGTTATTGTAGGAATCAAAACCCACATAGTTTGTTAGTCCCATACAGATTAATTTCATGTGGATAGGACATATTTTTGGATACTAAGACACCAAATATTTGAGCTTGAACCCTGAGGGGGTGTCCTATATATCCTGAGTATAGCTAGAATCAAAGTTTTTGTAGTTAATTCTTGAATGGATTATGTATTGGGGTTTCCCATGTCATTATAGAGACTCATAGTGTAGATGATATGATTACTAAAACTTCTTAATATCACGTGACCTATGCTCGGTGTGAGAAAAAAGTGATGGTTAATGATAATTTTATTGCTCATGATTCATGAATTTTTCATTAGGTCTGCCTTGAAATGATTTATCATGGGACTCAAGTCTCATAGAGACATCTTAGGTATCCTTGTTATGATAGGAATAAGAGTCATTATAGTTTGGTGGGTTTCTCTTTCCATTGATGGATGAGTTAGGGTGATCATATCTTGGGATTGATTGAGTCCCACTGGCTAAGATGTTAGATTCATGAAAATACTTACATTGAAATGGGTTTTATTTGAGCTTGATCTTTAATAAGGAATACTGCATATCCTAGTTATGGCAGGAATCAGAGTCATTGTAGTTGGGTTTGTGTCGGGGCTTACACACTAAGGTCGTCATGTACCATTGTGGGGTTTTATAGTGCATATGATATGATCATTTCTAATCAATAATCCCACGCGATTCATTCTCATTGTGAGAAAAAGGGATATAAAATAATCAATGTCATTTTTATGAATAAGGTACTTAGATTCAAGGGTTTCCATGGATAATCAATATTGAGCTCAAAACTCAAGGATAGATAGCCTACATATCCTGGATATATAAGGAATCAAAATCATCATAGTTCCCTTTATGTTGGATCTTACTCACTAAGGATACCTTGTCCTATTATATAAGTTCATATTTTTAAATGAGGTGTTCGTTACATCCCCCTAATCCCACATGAGCTATGCTCGGGGTGAGAAATAAGGGGGAGAAAATGTTCATTCCCATGGCACATAGATATGTCACTTGTGTATTAGAACATACATTGGGGTGTTTCATATAGATATTAGGCCTTTAGAATGCATCCTACATATCCTGATTATGGTGGGAATCAGAGTTCCCGTAGTTCATTTTAGGTTGGGTCTTACACACTGAGGTTTATTTTTAACATGGCCTTCTTGTCTGGAGGGTGTTTCATAACCTAGTTGGCATGTCCTGGGATCCATCGCATTTCCTAGCTTGACACATATGAAGGGTGTTTCCAAAGTCAGTATGACACAATCTAAAGGATTTCATGTATATTGGATGACACCTCTAGGAGACCTTGTGAGACCTCGACGACATGTCTGGAGGGTGTTGTGAGTCTCAGCTAGCCTACCCAGAGGGTGTTGTGAGATCCTATTTTTCATGCCCAGATGTAACCTCAATACTCAACTAATACGAGAAAACTTCATTATATGAGTCAGGAGATGTATCTAAAGGACTTCTCAAGTCTCAAGTGACAAACTTTAAGGGTTTCACGAGATCAAAGTGATGTATGTGGGGGGACCGTATGACTTGATCTGACATGTCAGGAGTATTTCACATGTCCTATATGGCATTCTAAATGAGTGTTGTAATATGTGGTAGACATTCCTTGTTGTTGTAACGTGTCTTTAGATGACTTACGTGAAGTGCATGAGGGTCAGCAATCATATCCTTTTCTTAATTCTTCCACTTCTAATCTCAGATTCAACCCTTGTATTGTGAGGGCCTTATATTTACTCAGTATCAGTTATATTTGGGTCTTGCATGATCTGGAAGACATGAGTTATTCCCTTTGCAAATCTTGATAGAATTCCTTCATGTGATCTATGATTGATCATGTGGAGGTCTTTATTATTGTAGCATGACTACTCCAGCTACTCTTCAGTGTATTACCTAATGGTCGGTCAGCAGGTCACGTGATCAGTTTCTCTGAGAATTCCACTGTGATGATTGGGACCCTTGTGCTTGATATTTTCCTTCACATAGTATCTAGTCAGATTCCAACCGTTTATTCATGTTGGAGTGGAAAATTTATAGGCTTCACCTCCCCTGTTGCCCAACACTTTGTACAGCATATCTATCATAAGACTAGGCTGGAGTTAGTAAAGGGATATGTCTTTATGCGTATCCGTGAGTCTCTATCATGGACCGCTCCAAGTGTGTTGCCTAATTTTCAGTGATTATGAGTCTCTTCCTTAAATTCCTCCATTATTGGATTATATCTTATTAATGGAGACTTGTTTGTTCATGAGGATGTGTCTAAGAACTTCCATGTCGTTATGTTGGAATTCCCAAGGGCCTTCGCAAGATCCAAATGCCTATTGAAAGGTATCCATGAGACCTTGGGTGACTTGTATTGGGGTCTAGCGATACAAGGATGGTTTGTCCAGGGGTCTCACGGGACCCTTTTGAGGACTTTCTTAGGGCATTTTTCATGTTTTTTTAGTGACCATGAGTACCTTCCTCCACCTCCGTCTTTTATTTCCTTTATTTTATGTGAAAAAGGTTGGTATTCATGTGAGATTTGATTAGTGTTTTGAGGATATTTCTTCTATTTTTTAGTGATTTTTTGCATGACTGATATGGTTCATATAGGGGTGAATGATAATTCCATGTAAAAATCTATTAGTTTTTCCTTAGAGTTCTATGGAGTTTCCTGTACATACCTAAGGACTTTTTTGTGGTGAGGCTCACCAGCCAAAGGGATTTTGTGAAGCGAGGTGGACATGCTGCTGAGGTACTTCAGTGCATCGCATGTCTTTCTACAACTATTAAAACCTCTTGTATTATTCCTTTTATCACCCTTGTTTAATACAAAAAAGGTTAGGAGGTCTTGAAAGTTTTTATGAGAAATATCTATGATTTTTACTCAATTTTTCGATGATGTCTCGTGTGACTAATTATGAATTATATGGGGGTGTGAGAGCATTCCATGGACAGGAATATCTATTTACCCTTATAACACCTCGTAGTTATCTGGGGTGCTTCACATGGATATGATGAAAAGAAAAATTTCCTTTTCAAGGTAATTCATAATTGTCATCGAGGAACTATGGGGTGTCGCATGTTTTTCTGAAATCATGAAAACCACTCACCTCATTCCCATTATCACATTTTTTCTATCTTTCAAAGGTTTAGGGTTCATGCGAGTTGTCTTCGATATCATAAAGGAATTTTTTTCTTTCAAATGATGATATGGCATGTGATATTCATGACCACTGGGGGTCTCTCTCTTTGGATATCATCTCTCCTTATTTTTGAAGGATTTCATGTGGTTTGTAAGGAACTTTCCAATGACAAACCATACATCCCTAGGGTGCTCATTTGGTTGTCACCATGCGGCCATCGGTTGTCTGGGGAGCCTTTTCAAGAGAAAGAAGGTTCTTATAAGGGGGATCTATAGGACTTTTCATGGGTTATGTTCCATGATTTGGAGGCTTCGTGTGACCTTGAAATGGTCACACGATCACGAGTCCCTCAAATGCTCATGTGATCTGTAAGTCTCATACATCCTCCTCTTACATTTATTTGTGGGTAAAATAATACCAATATTTAGGTATTTATTTCTTTTTTATTTTTTGGATGATTATTTGTTGGGAGTCAACAAATTTCCCCCCACAAGAGCGACGTCTGAGGGGATGAGGACTTGGTTCTGAGGAAAAATAATGCCCACCAGAGTCTTTAGTGGTGTCGTTAACTGGTGCTTCGAGTGATGTTTGGTCTTCCGAGAATCATTTGGTATTCCAAGAAATGAACTATATATTGGGGGTGAAGAGAAATTAATTCCATTGGTTTACTTCTTTCTAGATCTCTCCCTCTTCTTCCTCCATAGCAATACCATGCCGCAAACCCTGATCATGAGCCATGTCCACAATCCTTCGCTGTGAGTCCATTTTGTCAAAGCTATCCTACAGGACTATTTCTTACTCAGGCACTTGTCTTCCCAGTTGTGAACTACTCTTCGTTAATTTATTAGGCTTCTTCTATGAGTGATATGGTTTCCTCGAGGTTTTCATGAGATTTTTTGTCCTGATAATTTGAGTATTTTTAACTTGCATGACCATATTTAGTCACTCGATCATGAGTCTCCAGTGGGATCATGCATTTCACATGAAACCATGTGGGGGTTATCGACCCACAAATCCTCAAGAGGATAGGTGATCTATGAACCCTTTATTTGGTATGTGAATCCTTTACTGAATCATACGATGTGCATGGTGTCACCATAACTTTCATGCCTCTAATTTTTACAAGATTTTATGTTCTATTTGTCTATCATGAACCTAATTACTTATTTTCAGATGGATTCTAGTTATTTTCATTTTTTATCAACTAAGGTAAACCAATGTTGAAGCTAGTTCTCTCCCCTCATCATCGAAGAACGTGGGCTCATCCCTATCTCTGAGTGATCTTGTTCTGGAGTATATTCCCTTTCCTAAGATAAACCTAGACCATGGTCCCAGTTCTATAACACTCTGTCAATCAATACAGTGATAGATGTGGAGGTATATCTATATTTTCATGTCATAAACCTTGTTGGATGAGTTGAAAGATCGATTAGGTCATCTTCAATTCATGTTTCCCACCCTCAACTATGATGGTTTTGTCTATTTTACCCTTCATTCTTGGGTAAAAGAGGTAATATCTGTGTGATAACAGAAGAGGGACCTAGAGTTGAGGGTATCAGCTACTGAGCCTACCTCTTCAGCAAAGTAAAATTGGAGCGGAGTTTTAAATAAAGCTACCAAATGTGCGATGGAGGAAAATTTTCATCTGGATAAAATTAATGTTGGTAAGTCTCATACTGATCATCTCTAGTCTGAAATTAATCGCCTTTGGTCTGAAATTGACCATATTCAGAAAAAAAAAATCCTGATTTCAGTATGCATTTCAGATACTGGGGAAGTCTATGCTGGAGAAACAAGGACTCCTGGACATGGAAGATAAATCCATACTTGATGTTGTTGCTGAATTGGGGGAGTTGCAACATAATGTAGAGGTGGAGACTGAACCCACTAATTAAATTTTCCAATCTTCGGCCTTATTGGAGCGAAGACCTACTAATCTTAAAGACTCATCTGAACAGATTCTAAGATGGTGGAAAAACTTTTCAATCACATTTTGGCTCGTATATTTATAGGAGAGGCTCTAGCATGTGGAGATCCCTTATTTTATACAGTATCACTAAATAAGTTTTCTGGATTTATAAGATATCATCCCAATTATTTTTATTTATCTGCTATTATGAGAATCACCAATGATACCCATTCCTTGATTTATATTGAATGAACTTTAATGCATGTAATTGAATGTTAAAATTCTAACAGATTCCCTTTTAGATATACTCATGAATTCCCACTCACATGAGATTTCATATTGGTAATATATTCCAACTATCTTGAGATTACCTGATCTACAAAGTGATCGCCTGAGTAGGAGATATATCCTGGGGGGATATTTCTTTACCTCTTTATAAATATGATAGGCTTGGTGATCATATCTTGATTTTCAAGGCCATACGATAGGCCTTTTAATATTTTTTAGACTAAATTGTTGTCTCACTTTAGTTTAGGTTCTTTTATCTCGAACCTAATATTTCTTTAGTTTATGTTATTTTAGCTCGGACATTATGTTTTTTTAGTTTAGGGTGTTTTATCTTAGACCTAATATTGCTTTATTTTAGGGACTTTTAGCTCGGAACTATTATTTATTTATTTTAGGGTATATTTATCTTAGACCTCATATTGATTTAGTTTAGGGTATTTTTAACTTGGACCTTCTGTTACATTAGTTTAGGGTCTTTTATCTTAGACATAATATTTCTTTAGTTTAGATTCTTTTAGCACAGACCTAATATTTTTTTTGTTTAGGATCCTTTTAGCTCGAACCTTCCTTGTCTTTAGTTGAGGTTCTTTTAGCTCAAACCTAATATTTCATTAGTTTAAGGTCTTTATCTCAAACCTAATATTGCTTTAGTTTAGGGTATTTTTATCTTGAACCTTCTATTGATTTATTTTAAGGTCTTTTATCTCAGGCCTAATATTTCTTTAGTTTAGGGTCTTTTTAGACTGAACCTTCTGTTGATTTAGTTTATGGTATTTTAGCTCATACCTTATTTTGCTTTAGTTTAGGGTCTTTTAGATCAGACCTAATGTTTCTTTATTTTAGGGTCTTTTTAGGTTAGACCTTCTATTTCTTTAGTTTAGGTTCTTTTATCTTGGACCTTCTGTTGCTTTAGTTTGGGGTCTTTTTAACTCGGACCTTCTGTTTCTTTATTTTAGGGTCTTTTCAGCTCGGACCTTATATTTATTTAGTTTAGGTTATTTTAGCTCAAAACTAATATATGATCATGGAATATGGTGTGTACATGTCAGGAATGACCTAAAACACTCTGAGGTGATGAGTTCTATCACGACATTGATGAGGCTCATGAGGATTGGAATGCCTTATTTGTAGAGTGAAGTATTTGGTTGACAACCATAGGTTCATATGCAGGGGCCATTGGAATGTACACATATTCAAGAACATGGTCCTTAAATTCAGTTATATTTTCCATGGGATGTGGAATATTCATGGATATATCATTGGTGGGTTTGGAATACTAGGGATACTAGGCCTTCCTGGGTAGTTGGAGTGTGGAAGATGTAAATCATAACCTGAAAGTTTGATTCCATGAATATGATATGGTGAAAACATTTTGGGTATGTCCCATGAAATTCTGGAATGTTAGGTTCTGGTGCAGTGTTGCTAAGGTTCATAAGGATTGAAGAACCTTTCTGGAAAGGATAATATGCCTTCAGTTGGAGGGTTAGGGCCCTTATGTGTTGGTAGCATTCCAAGTGAAGGATGATCTTCACTTCTTTGTGAGGGATATGGAAAATTTGAGAAGACTCAAACATCTATATGATGAAGTTGGTTATATGAATAAAGCTATCCAAGAAGGGTTCTGGAACCCTAGGGAACTTTAGATCTTAATGTGAATCTTGATCTCTACGACATGTGGTTGTGAATCACGAGGTTCTGGAAATAAAAGGTTCAAGAATGTGGTGCCACATTCTGTCCTTGAGAAAGGGTATGAAACATGGTGACGTAACGCCAAGGATGTTGAATCTTCTTGGATAGTTTGGGGTAGGGATTGTAAATCATGATCTAGAGTGCTCAAATCAAGAGAATTATATGGGACAATCATACACATAGTGGTTCAGAAATGCTGGGGTGTTGAGTGTTATTGTGATGATGTTAGGGCTCACAAGAATTGGAATTCCCTTTTATAGAGTGATGTATTTGGTTGACGGCCATAGGCACATATATAGGAGCCATAGGCATGTTTTCATAGTCAATAAAAGGGTCCTTGAAGCTAGATATCCTTTCCAAGTGCCATGTATGGTTATGGTGATTTGAGACACCCCAAATCATGAAGTGGGACCTGTGGAAAGTGTAAAATCCAAGGAGGGTTTGAGTACCTTAAAATTTGTGCCACCACCTAATAAACATATTCTCATGACAAGGTGATGTAAAAAAAATTCTCTAACTTTTTCTTGGACTAGTAGGTCCAACAAGCATATATTAGTTTTTACTAGGGCTAAAAAATAGACCCTATGAGCTTTATGAATTTTCTGTTTGTGGTTTAATTTTTTCTTAAACTCTAAATATGAATAGTTTAGCTGGTGAAGACCCAAATTTTTCTTAGTCCACCCTTTGTGGGTTTTTGTCATGACAAGTTATATGTATCTTCCATTAGTAGTTTAATGTGCTTCACTTTGAGCCATTATGGGCTAGAGTTTAATGTTGTATAGCTTTGACCAAAGCATAGTAAGTTTAATGTCATGAATAACATGGACCTAATCTAAAGGATGTTACACAAGATCTTAATCATGATATCCAAGGTCAAGAGTACTCCAACATCTTCCCAAAAATGGGATAGAAATATTTTAAATCATGGCATGAGTTCTCTCAGGTCATGGGTAATGACATGAGATAACACTCATGAGTTCTCTCAGGTCATGAGTTCTCTCAGGTCATGGGTAATGAAATGGGGGATGAGTCTCAAGAAACAAAATGAAATAATAACTATTCAGGAGATGAAGCTGATGAGGATGATAGTTGTCTATAACTTTCACTTTTGGATGAATTCAGTGTATAAAACATACCATAGTGGATTAATTCTTTTCTTAAATTAAATTACTCATTTCCTTCAAAGAATACTAAAATTATTTAAAAAAAGCAAATGTTGGGTTCCCCTTATTAGAATTATCTATAACTTTCACCTTTGATAATGAATATATTATTTGTATTTATTTATTTATTATAAAAAATGAATATTTTATGAATCTAATAATATGGATATAAATCAAAAATGTATTTATGCTAATCGTTTGATAAAAGAGTATGAATATAGAGTTAAATAGTTCATCAAGTTTACAATAGAGAATGCATATGACCCTTTTCAAATCCTTTTTCCAAGTTTACGTTGTTGTTATTCAAGAAAAATTAGTATGTAAGAGTTGTAAGAACATTTTATTTATCCTAGAATAGATCATATCTGTTAATTTTGGATTAACATGGAGAAACACTAAATGTGAACACTAATTGGGATGATATTGTGGTTTATGGGTCATCTAATATGAATACCAGAGTAAATGATAATGGAGATCACATGGAAGAAATGATAATAGCAATTGAATATGACCTTCATGATTTTACAAATTTGTTTGAGAAATTAAATAGTTTTTCTAAGGGACCATTGTATACCGGTTGTACTAAATACACAACATTGTTAGTTATATTGAAGTTATATAATTTGAAATATGGTAGTGGATGGAGTGACACTTTCTTTATATAACTACTTGGTCTCCAAAATGATATATTGTCAAAAGAAAATGAACTTGCATGTCGACACATTTGATGCTAAATGAATGATATGTTCAATGGTCATGATCTCTAAAAAATAAATGATTGTCCAAATTATTACATAATGTTTCTCAAGGACCATTAATCACTCATAAAATTCCCTAAGTATGTCATGGATCAATATAATAAAAATGAATCAAGACCTTCAAAAGATGAATGGTAATTTCCTATCATTGCATGGTTTAGAAGACTATATTGATGTCAAGAAACCATGATAAAATTTACATGTCAAGAAGATACAAGAATTAAAGATGTTAACTTGCGTCATCTAGTAGATTCTCTTCAGTGGAACAAAATTGATTATGAGTATCCTGAATTTGAAAATGATCCAAGAAACTTTTTCTATTCGTTATTAAAATATGGAATCAATCCTTTTGGTGTATAGAGTAGTACTCATAGTACATGGCATATCTTGTATGTAAATTATAACTTTCCCCCATGGTTATGAATGAAGTGCAAATACATTATGTTTTCTCTTCTTATATCTAGACAAAAGAAAGATGGTAATGATATTGATGTTTATTTGGATATATTTATCAAAGATCTGAAATTTATGTGGGATATAGGTGTTACAATGTATGATGCTCATAGTTTTGAAAAATTCACATTAAGGTCCATGTTGTATGGGATGATAAATGAATTTCCTACTTATGTAAATTTATCAGGATATAAAATTAAAGGAATGTTTGGGTGTCCCATTTTTGAATAATTCACACATTCAGTTTAGTTGAAACATTCCTTGAATATTGTGTTTTTAGGACATCATAAATTTTTACCTCGATGACATAAACACTGATCCTGGATGATAGCATTCGATGGAAATATCATACAAGGTACAACACCATCTCTGCTAATGGTTGATCAACTATCTGGTAAAGTAAAAGATATTAATACTATTTTTGGTAAACCATTTTATAAAAAACTTACAAAAATAGGTTGGAAGAAGATATAAATTTCTTTAAATTACCATATTGGAATTTTTTGTATGTCAAACATTTTATTGATGTCATGCATGTAGAAAAAAAATGTATTTGATAGTGTTATTTTCATGTTACTAAATGATCCTAGAAAAATGAAATATGGAGTCAAGGTAAGGTTGGATATGATTGACATGGGGATAAGGGAAGAGTTGGCATTGATGAAGGGTAAAGGGTGAAATTTTCTTCCTCCATTAGCTTACACTCTATCCAAACAAGAAAAAATTCAATTTTTCATTTTCTATAATAGTGTAAAAGTTCTAGAAAGGTATTTATCAAATATCAAGAATTTCATGTCCATGACTAATTTGAAGTTACAAGGACTAAATTTACACAGATTTCATGTTTTGATGAAATATTTGATGCATGTTTCTTTCTATTTCATTCTACCTAAAAAACTAAGGTATACATTAAACAAACTCTGCTTATTTTTTAAATCCATATGTAGTAAATTTACAGACCTGATGAAGTTTCCAATAATGAATAAGGAGGTTGGATTCATATTATGTGAATTAGATAAGTTCTTCTCACCATCATTATTTAATATAATGTTCCACCTAATGGTTTAGTTGGTTGGAGAGGTTAAACTATTTGGTCCGTTCCATTACAGATGGATATACCCTATTGAACGTTATATGAAGATTTTGAAAGGGTATGTCATGAATTCAAGTAGACTAGAAGGTTGTATTATAGAATGAAATATTTTTTAAGAATCTATTGAATTCTATACTGATTACCTATCAAATGTTGATAGCATAGATCTCCCAAAGTCACATCACAGTGGACACCTTATGGGAAAAGAGATTTCCAGAAGATATTTTGTTACAATTACCTTCACGGAGCAGGAGAAACTGCACCATTACATTTTACATGATAGTGAAGATTTTGATCCATATATTGAATTCCACAAATCAATTATTAGAGATTTAAATCCATTAAGGGATAAAGTATGGATATCAAATACATATAATCAACAATTTATTAGATGGTTTTCAGATCAAATTCATAAGTAGTTATCAAAAAATATGAATTCAATCACTGAAACAATTTGATGGATATTAAGGGGACTGAATGAAAATGTTATATCTTACATTGGTTTTATAATCAATGGGTATATGTTATATACAGAATAACATGATTATTTTAGTATGATGCAAAATAGTGGATTTACACTTGTGACGGAAGTGATGCACATATCTAGTTCCAAGGATAGAAATCCAATTTATGAAAACATGTCATATTTTGGCATTATCAAATAGATATATGAGTTGTATTATACAACATTGAAAGTGCCTATTTTTCATTACAAATGGGTTTACAATAGGATTGTAGTGAAATTTGATCAAATGGGCTTTAGGAAGGTGAATTTCAGTTTGAAAGGGGAAAATATGATTCATTCATAATAGAATCACAAGTAGTGCAAGTATGTTATGTCTCATATCTAGAAAATAAGAATTGGTCAATTTTCCTAATGGTGACTAAAATAATTTTTGGGTCAGACGAAAATTAAATTGAGGATGACCCTTTCATTAGGACATCATAATCAGTTCATGTTGGTCCCAATGTAGATAATGTCTTGTATGGTAAATAGGGCCACAAAGAGGGGATTTTGATTCTCGATAGAGGATCCAAATCCCTAAAACCTTAAAAAAAATAAAGAGAGTTAAATGAGAAGGTAAAAGTGTTTTTCAATATACTATGTTTTCCTCATTATATTATTTTTTTTCTACAACATTAACATAATCTAAATTAAATGTTTGACTACTCATGCAGACAATTTCTTCTACACATGATGATGTTACCAATCCCATAGAAGAATATACTATAATGAAGGAAACCCTTTGGGAATATGTAAAGGTAATGTTACGATATACTTTCTCTATTTTACTGAAAATTTATATAATGAAATGTTGATTTAATTTTCATTATTCCTTACAGATTTTTTTTATTTTAGAATATTTTTGTCCATCTTTCATTCCTTTTTTCACCAAAACTTCCACAATCTTATTCTAACTCAAAAAAATTTCACCCTTGTAGTGTTGGAATTTATTAATTTCTTTCAAGTTCCCACCACTACCTTTGCAGGAAGATAAACGGTGATGCCTCTACTTAATCATGGAGGTAATATTGATGTTTTCATAGTAATATTATTGTCCATAGAACTAATTTATTTTTTAATACTTATGTTTAATTCATTTATTTTTAGTATTACTCACAAAATAATTTTTTTCTTTTACAAGTGGATTCTTTTTTTTTGATTTGGGGTGGTTTGCTTGAAGCATCTCATTCTTGTGAGAGATTGGACTTAAAGGCTACAACTGAGATAGTGAAAACAATGAAATTGGTTAAGAATATATACAACCATCATGAAAAGGTGAATACCTGCTACTTATTTAATTAATTTTTTCATTATTTTATCTACTATTTTAAAGTTAATTTCTTTATCATTTTCATGTAATACTTATTTATTTATTTCATAGATCTTTTGGAAAGTCATATTTTTCTTTCAACTATATACAAAAATCCACAAAATAAATAACATGTTCTTTTATTTCGATGTTACCATGATTTTAATTGCCTTTATTTTTCAAAATTTCAACACTACATATTGAGTCGATGTTATTATCCAAAAAAAATTCCAGCTAAGAACATCTACTCAATATATAGTGTTGGAAGTTCGAAAAAGAAAGGAAATGGAAATCATGGTAATAGTGGATGTTTATTTTTTTTATAATTTGGGATGTGTAGAAATTAGTTTCACCTCAATCTGACACACAATGTGACTGGTATTACTTTATGTGCATCTTTTTATTTAAAATTAATATTAATTTTAGTAAAAAATAAAACTGACAGACTCAAAACCAAGAAAATATGTTCAGTTTGTTTTGAAACATTAGTAAAATGATCTATAAGTTATTTTTTATGTGTAAGAATCAGAATCACCTCAATCTAATACTTTATGTGACTGGTATGACTTAAAGTTTCCATTATTAGTTTTAAATTGACATTTTAGTTCAAAAATTTTCACTCACTAAAAAAAGAGAAAACACCCTCAGGTTTTCTTGATAATTTATTAAAACAATTCATAAGTTATTTTTTATGTGTTTGAATTAGTCTCATGTTAAAAAGACACATAATTTGACCAATATACTCAAATTTCATGATTCTAGTTTGAAATGACATTTTAGTAAAAAAGACATGTGACATACTAAAAACAAAGAAAAAACATTCAAATCCTTTTCATACTTTAGTGTAATGATCCATAAGTAATTTGGGATGTGTAATAATCATCTTCACCTCAATCTGGCATACGGTGTGACTAGTATGACTCTAAGTGCATATTTTTATTTAAAATTGACATCAATTTTAGTCAAAAATACAACTCACATAATCAAAACTAAGAAAACGGATTAGGATTATTTTGATACTTTAGTAAAATGATCCATAAGTCATTTATGACATGTAGAAATTATCCACACCTCAATATGATGCACGATTTTCCTAATATGACTCGAAGTGTCCGTTATCAGTATAAAATTGACATTTTAGTTTAAAAAGTTTCACTCACTGAAAACCAAGAATATGAACTTTTATTTTCTTGAAAATTTAGTAAAATAGTTAATAATTCATTTTTATGTGTATTAATTAGTATCACATCAAACTGACACATGATGTGACTGGTATTACTCAAAGTGCATGTTTTTAGTTTAAAATGACATTTTAGTAAAAAAGACAAGTGATGTACTCAAAATAGATAAATTCATTAGTATTGTTTCAATAATTTATTATAATGATAGATAATTAATTTGGGGCATTTCATAATTATTCTCACCACAATTTGATGCGCAGTGTGACCGATATGACTCCAAGTGCATCCTTTTATTTAAAATTGACATTAATTTTAGTAAAAAACACAACTAACATACTCAAAACTAATAAAACACATTCATAGTGTTTTTATAAATTATAAAAATGATCCATAAGACATTTTTTACATATAAAAATATTCCTCACCTCAATCTGATACATGATGTGCCTAGTATGACTCAAAGTGTTTGTTATCAGTTTAAAATTTACATTTTAGTTCAAAAAGTTTCACTCAATAAAAACTGAGAAAAATCACTTATATTATCTTTATAATTTATAAAAAAAATTAATAATTCATTTTTGATGAGTATTAATTAGTATCACATCAAACCAACTCATGATGTGACTGGTATGACTCAAAGTGCGTGTTTCCAGTTTAAAATGACATTTTAGTAAAAAAGATAAGCGACGTGCTCAAAACTGATCAAATGCATTTATATTTTTTTATAATTTATAAAAATGATTCATAAGTCATTTGGGATGTATATTAATTATCCTCACCTCAATTTGGCACATGGTGTGACTAGTATGAATCTAAGTATGTCGTTTTATTTAAAATTTACATTAATTTTCTTAAAGAAGAAAACTGATATAATCAAAACTGAGCAAACGCATTTGGATTGTTTTGATACTTTAGAAAAATGATCTGTAAGTAATTTATGACATGTAATAATTATCCTCACCTCAATCTGATGCACGATGTTCCTAGTATGATTCAAAATGTCCATTATCATTTTAAAATTGACATTTTAGTTCAAAAAGTTTCACTCACTAAAAATCATGAAAACACACTCAAATTTTCTTGATAATTTGGTATAATGATTAATAATTCATTTTTTGACATGTAGGAATTAGAATCATATCAAACTGGCACCTGATTTGATTAATATAGCTCAAAGTAAATGTTTATAGTTTAAAATGGCATTTTAGTAAAAAAGACAAGTGACGTACTCAAAACTGAGAAAACGTATTCGGATTATTTTGATACATTAATAAAATGATCTATAAGTCATTTGGGATGTGTAGAAATTATTCACACCTCAATACAATACACTGTGTAAAATTATGACTCCAAGTGTGTCTTTTTATTTAATAAATGTCATTTTATTTTAAAATGTGCATCACATCACCAAAACTGAGAAAACGATCTTAGATTGTTTTCTAATCATTTTATATACTGTTAATTAATTAATTTCCTCATGATTTTTATCTTATAATTAATTATTTAATTTTTATAGATATAATTCTTAAATATGAACAAGAAATTGTGTGGCGTGCAAGAATTAACCACAACTAAATCTGATACACAATGTTCCTGGTATGACTCAAAGTTTAGTTTAATAACACTTTTTTTAAATTTATTTCTTTATATTATTACTAAAATAATATTTTTTTTCATATACAAGTGCATTTTTTTTCTTGAGTAGGGGTGGTTTGTTTGGAAATAGCATGAGCCAGGGTCAGTGTAAAAAAGACAAAGGAATGTTGATGTTTTTAAATGTATGTAAGAATTTTTACGTCTCATGTAATTGTATAAAATAATGTTTGAAATGTCTATAATATAGTTTTTTATTGTATTTGTGTTATAAATTTTATTTCATTTAAATTTAATATTGGTACTTTATTTTTTTGTTGTTTATGTTGTATTAGTGCGCTTTTATAGCACACTGCAGTATGACCCTTTATCATCTCTTTTCTAGTGCTGATAAAAACCTAGGGGTTTTAATTGTAATTCAATAGTTTCCACTTTTCTAGTGATGATAAAGGCCATTTTTAGCACTGTTAAAAGCATATTTTTATAGTAGTGTAAATAAACTAATCATGAAATTATCTAACGGTTAATGAGTGGAAATTAAATCAACCTATAACCTAGAGGAATAACTCCATTTGTTGTTCATGTCATGAGTTACAACATTACTCCTCTACACTTATGTATCACTGAGTTGGAATCATCTTGGTTCCATCTTGAATCAACTCTACACACCTTGGGATTATTTATTAATTATAAGTATTTATTACTCATACACAGTTGAGGGAAACCAAAGGATTGGTTAAAGGGTATTACATAAATTTACTTAGATACATAAGTCCTACATAATTATAGAGGGAGGGATGACTCGCAGACCAACATTTAATTTAATATTAAATAATTTCAAACTCATGAAATAAATTAAATTAAAATATCCAACACATAAATAGGTCTTGGTAAAGCTCATGATTAGTCATACATGGAATGAATATGCAAAAGTAACTAGATATAATTCATTTTTTATTCATTTTTTATTATTATAATGAATGTAATTCAATTAATTAATTGATTTATTTATTGATTCCATTTCATCTTAATGATCAACCGAACTTAATTATAGATACTCGTCATTTATGTAATTCATGGAAAATAAATAGAAGATCCAATTAATATAGATTTATTACAATAAATTAATTTATCATTTAAAGTTCTTTGAAACAATTATTAAATTTTCAAACACAATTTGTTTTGATCAATAAAATAAGGTTTTTTTTAGGTACAATAGGTAAAATACCCTAAGAGGGGGGTGAATTAGGGTAAAATAGATCAAAACAATTGTCCATTTTGATCTTTTTTCATTGTTAAACAAAACTCTCTTCTATCTCTTTATCTTACCAAATTATGAAAAAAAAATCATGCATGAGAGATGGAAATTTTTTCTTGGTCGACCCTTACTAGATACATTTAAGAAGCATACAACAGTAATATGTTGATGTACCAAATCCACTAAAATCACACTGTTGTTTACAAACTTTGGACTGTACTCACTGCCCATCCTAGTTTACAACCAATCACAATTTGAAAGCTCACTGATCTCTTGACTGAAGTGTGCTTACTGCTTCATCAAAATATCCACTCAAAGTTTATAGACTTGTAGGTCCCTTCATTATCTTAAATGAATGAATCCTACATGGTATGTATATGCTTTATTGATGTCCCACTTTCATCCATTGATGAATACAACTTTACCATAGTATTACTGGGAAACCTCAAATCTTTCACTCAACACTTACTACATATTTCATGCAACTTTAATGCCTTGCATGCAAGATTACACTTTTTTCAAGAAACACCCCTTACGCACAACTTCAATCTTATGTGAAACTCAAATCTTACGTGAAACTTTCTTAGCTTGCGTGCAACTCAAAATATTTCAGGCAACTCCCTTTTCTTAAAATTCTTATGTGATCTAGATCTCATATTCTCTCTAAGTGTTGAGCTGCTTCAAATGAGAGGGTTCACCTCTTATTTAGAGGCATTGTTGACCCCTGCATGGAAGATTCAACGTGTCGTGCAAGATCCTCCTCAAGTGCGCAAAACCCCATTTGACGTCGCATTGGGCATGCAAGTTTCTTTCGCACAACCTCATCTTTTGCACATATTTCCAAATATTTCATGTGCATCATTCCTTTTCCATTTTTCAATGTTCTTTTCTTAAAACATGACTTTCACTCAAGTTTCTAAACCACCTTCAATATTGCGTGCAACTTCATTTTCCAAAAACACATTTCTCTATTTTCTGATTTTGAGGCCCAAAAATTTCGAAAAATCTGGAAAACAGCACCACCTTATATCTATTAATTGTGTACCACCTCTAGATTTACCATTCCTTTTTCATGGTTCTTTGTCAAGATAGGTTGTCAACAATATCTCTTAAACTCGACAACTCACCATGGAAACCCTATTTATCAACAAACAAACCCTCTTTTTCAATAAACACAATCAAACCAAAAATACTTCAATGATTCCTTGATGGATTTTTTCCCAACAATATCCCCCATTTGGTTTTTTGAAAACTCTTTCATAAAATAATACCTCTTTATAGCTCCATCCATATTATTCCACCATTCACCTCTTGCGATTCAGATAGAAATCAATGATTCAGTCAACACATACTATAAACCCACATGAGAAATGCTCGACATGAGAAACAAGAGTAGTATGAAAAGTTCATCAATGAATCACTTCATTCTAGACACCAATTCTTCATACCATTCTGATACCAATGAACTGATTTTATCACGAACCTCAGCTATCATGACATATCTTCTTTCATTGATCATTTCTAGCATCTTTATATTTAAAACTCCTACTCCCCATATCTTATTGAACTCTCCATATCTCGCTGCTCTACCTGTCAGCTTCTCACCATTTCTTTGACTAAGAAATTTTATCCCTTATTTATCCACAGTTCCTCCCCCTTTAGGATTATGAGTCACTCTTTCTCCCCCTTTTTCAATAAACCAAAATATCACTCCTTTATAGTCTACAATAGAGTGGAGAACATAGATCGGTACATTAGGGAAAAATACACCATACCTCAGGGAGAGGGGGGTCCCACATCCACACTTTTTTAAGTGAGGGGAGTCGACTGGAATCCCAGATCTAGTTGATTCCTCTCAAACGCTTCTTTGGGTAAGGATTTTTTTATAATTTTTTCAACTTTTAGTTCTATAGGCACATACTCCGACTTCATAATCTTGTGGTCCACCTTCTCCTTGAGAAAATGAAATTTTATTTCAATGTGATTTTTCCTTAAGTGATGGACAAGATTTTTTATAAGATTGATAGCACTTAAATTATCACAATAGATTTCAATCGGAGACTTCAATTCAACTCCAATATCCTCAAGCTACTTCTTCATCCACAATAATTGTGTGCATTCTTCTGTGCTCATAATATACTTAGATTATGTGGTACACAATGAAATGAAATCTTGTTTCTTTCTTAGCCAAGAAATACATAATCCACCAAAATAGAAAACACCTCCTAACGTTGATGTCCTGTTATCTACTAAACTAGCCCAATCTGCATCTGTATATCCCAAAATCTTTGGATGAGATTTTTCATTATACATCAAACAAAAATCCACAGACCCCTTAATATAAAAAGTTATTCTTTTCACTATAAGCATGTGGATTTACTTGGTATTTCTTTAGTATCACGCTTCTTGGAATGTGGAGAAAACAATATCAGGTCTTTTGCTGTTATGTATAGTAAAATTCTAATAATATACCAATATTATGTGATATTAACTAACTTTCCATCATAATCATCTAATAATTTCGTCCGGGTAGCAACTGGAGTCTTCATATCCATGGAATTTTCCATTCTAAATCTTCTCAGAACCTCCTTTTCATATTTGGATTGAGAAATGAAAGTCTCATTCCTTACTTATGTCACCTATATACCAAGGAAAAATGTCAACTCACCAATCATTGACATTTCGAAGTCACTTTTCATGAATTCGGAAAACTTTCTGCAGTGAGCTTCATCTGAACCACCAAATATTATGCCATCGACATAAACCAGCACCATTATCCTTTGATTACTATCATTTTTTAAAAAGATATTGTAATCAAATGCTCCACACTGAAAGCCAAGCTTCTTCAAATACTAATCAAGCCTCGAGTACCATGATTTTAGTGCTTGTTAGAGCCCATATAGCACTTTCTTCAACTGATTAACTTTTTTCTCATCTTCATGAATGATAACACTATCTAGTTGCTCAATATAAAATTCTTTTTCTAGAACCCCATTCAAAAATATAGATTTTATGTCCATATGGAAAACCTTTAACTTCTGTTTTACTACAATGGACAAGAATAATCTAATTTTTTCCAGCCTTACAACAGGTGTAAATGTCACATCGACATCAATACCCTCTATTTGGGAGTAGCCTTTTCACACTAGTCGTTCTTTGTTTTGAATCACTATGCCATATTCATTCATATTTTTTCAAAAGACTCATTTATTTCTAATGACATTATTATCTATTTGACTCAAAACAATCTCTCACGTCGGATTCTTATCAATGTGGTCTAGCTCTTCATTCATAGCTTGAATCTAGTTCTCATCTCCAATTGCATCGACAAAACATTTTGGCTCAACCTAAGATAAAAAATATTTCTTCTGTAATGAATTCATTCTTCTTATTTGAACATGCACTATCTGATCATCGATGATACTTTTACTATCAATTTCAACTCGAATCTTTGGTTTCTTTGCAGATACGAACTTAACTTCTTCTTGATCATCATCAATATTCTCTTCTAAATCAGTATCTACCACTTTTGTTCCCCCTGTGTTGCTTGCCTCTTCATCACTTTCATCAATAAATTGTTCACTATGTTGTTGAATATTCTCTTATTTTTCCACTATAGTGACATCATTTCTCTTAACTACTTTTCCTAACCTCTTATTAAAACATTTATATGCTTTTCTTTTTCCTGTGTATCCAAGGAATATCCCCTCATCTCCACATGATTGAAATTTCATGTGTTTTTCTTTATTGAGAATAAATACCTTACTTCCAAAGATTTGAAAGTAATTCATTATTGTATTCTTACCATACCATATCTCCTAAAAATTCTTTCCTTCATTCGAACACAACAGAGCCCTGTTTGAAATGTAGACCGATGTCAAAACTGCTTCCTTTCAAAATTTCTCTGGTGGGTCTTTTTCAATAAGCATCATTCTTTCCATGTAGTTGATGATCTAATTTATCCTCTCAACCAATCCATTCTGTTGGTGAGTTATCACTGAAGAAACTTTATTCCTTATCCTGTGTTTCTCGAGATAGTTTTCCCTCTGACTGTTTGTGAATTTCGTACCATTATCAATATGAAACTTCATAATTTTCTACCCAAGAATCCTTTTTTATTCCCTATGATACTATTTTAAGCAGCTAAACAAATCAGATTTATGGTAAATGAAAAATACTCATGCCATTCTACTGTATTCATTAATTAAAAGAACGTAATATCTCTTCTTATTAGATCTTAGTGTGATAGGTCCACAAACATCTGTATGCACCAACTCAAGCACTCTTATTAACTTCTTTTCCTTAGACTTGTATGATTTTATGATAATTTTTCCTTATTTAAATTCATCGCATGTATGATTATGATCGCGTGATAGCTTAGTGAGGTCTCTAGTTGCATCATGCTTCACCAGATCTTTTAGGGATGGTTGGCATAGATGACCAGTCATTTATTCCACAGCTTTTTCTGTTCCTCTCTAAACAAAAAGCGCATATCTTCTTCTCCACTTACAAGGTAGAGATTTACCTTTTTCCTTTTTACTTGTATAAAAAATACACCATATCTTCCTTTGATTATACAAGTCTTCTTAGTAAATCTTATATAATTCCCTAAGTCAGATAGTTTACTGACACTAAGCATATTGTGACTGAGACCTTCTTCTACTAATACATCGACATGTCTCACCTCTTTGCCCCCAAACCTGGCCTTTCTTGAACCAATTATCTTCAGGCCTTCCTCATTTCCAAATTTGAAAACTCATTATTTATCATACTATATATGTATAACAAGATCCTTATTCCTTATCATATGGGATATGCAACCAATGTCAAGGATCCATACACCATAACGTTCTGATTCTTTAAGGGAAATTTCCACAACCACTCCCTTCTCAGCTCTTTTCTTTTTTATACATGTTTTTGAATTAATACATACTATAGATTTATGACCTTGGTCTCCTTTATAATATGATAGACCATCTTCATCCTACAGAGCTGCAAATTGGTTTTTCGTTTTCAGCTCACTTGTTGATTCCTTGATTTGATACTTGCAAGCACTTTGGTTCTTCTTTGGCACATTCCTATATATGGTTGATATACAATATCTATCCATGTTTCCAAATCCTCCACACCAAAATAAATGTATATCAAATGATGTTTTATAATATTGAGCTCTGTTTGGCTGTCACTGTTTTTCTTGTGCCCTTCAATATCTCTTGTCTATAGAACACACATTCTATGAATGTCCCATCTTTCCACAGTAATAAAACCTAATATAGGGTTCATTCTTGTGTGTAACTTATATAATATTGGTTGTCCCTTGGGATCTCTAAAAATTTTGATTCTACTTCGTCTGATTCCACTTCATGCCAAAATCAACCTTTAATCTCAAATCGGGTGCCTGCGGTCTAACTTCAACCATGACTGCTTTCTATTTTTGATCATGCCCCATACCGGTCTTATCACTTAGATTTGACTGTTGATTTCGTTCTTCTGGACCTCTATTCTCCACTTACAACTTTTCCATCTTTTTAATGATATATTTTCTTGATGTCACATTGGGGGTCAATATTTTTTATCGATCCTTAACTTTTCATCGCAGACCAATGAATTCTTCTTCAAGTTCTTTAATGTGTTTGATTTGATCTTTCACTATGTTATTAAAACCATAAATCATAATTCTATGTTCTTAAACCTTGAATATGTTCTCACTAACTGTTTCTGAGTATATTGGCAATGAATACTTGATATTCTCAATTTATTCGATTAACTCAAACTTCTCTTCATCCTACTGCTACAGGTATAGTTTGGCATCACAACCCACTTTGTTGGATTTCTTCATTTTGTCTCTCCAAACATCTATATCCTCAATAGATTCTTCTAATTCATCCTCTATATCATCTATTCCTTGTGATTCTTCTTCATTAATGTCAGTTTCTTCATTTTCCTAAGTGCTACTAACAACTTCCACCATAGCGTTTTCTCCACTATCTTTCCAGTTCTATACATATTCAACCTTTTCAACCTCTGATTCATCTGAACTATCACATTCTTCTGAAATAATATTCTTTTTATTGAAGAAATTTCTCTTAAAATTTATCTTTCCTTTCACATAGGTTGAACACTTCTTCATAGGTATTTTAACTTCACCCTCATCATCTTCTTGGAACTTATTGGGGAACCTTACTGCAAGATGGAAAACCTTTCCACATCTAAAGAAATCAAGTGGAAGTTTCCCCTTGAACTTTCCTTTTCCTATTTGAAGATTTAAAGAAAGGAATGACATCACCCCGTCTATCTCTTCTTCTTCCTGAGAATCTTCAATATTGATCTTCTTCATGTCCTTGAATGCCACCTCTTTAGATTTCCCCTTTTCCATAGAATCTTTATCATCATTTCTCATTTCATATGATATAAGGGTACTATGTAATTTATCTAGTGTCAGCTCTTTCTAATATTTATCTTCTAATACTAAAACATTCATATTGAACCGAGGTGGAAGTTTCCCCAAGATATGCTTCACAATCTTTATATCTTCAATGACCTCTCCAAGACCTCTCATGTCTTCCACTACAACATTAACCCAGTCAAAGAATGCATCAACAGACTCACTTGGGTTCATTCTCATATCTTCATACTTGTTCCATTGAACATGCATCTTTGTCTCTCTAACCTATTAATCACCTTCATAAATATTCAATAGCTTTTACCACATAGAATGTGATGTTTTTATGAAATCACCTTCGTATAGATTTCATTAGATAGGGCTCCCCCTAAAGCATTGATTCCCTTGCAGTCTTCATCTAGTTTCATTCTTTTAGATTCTGATAAAGAAACACTATTGATATTGGCTGAAATAGCATGCATCGCTGCTGTAAACACATCCATTCCCAAAGATCATAAGTAGTGTTGTATCTGATTCTTCCATAGCTGAAGTTTATTCCCATTGAATATCAGAATCCCTTTGTGATTAATGATCTCCATTGAGAGAGAAAAACTGATATTGTCCTCCCTTTGATACCAATTTTTAGGTCCGATATGTAAAATAAACTGAGAGGGGGGTGAATTAGGGTATGATAGAAAAAAAAACAATTGTCCCTTTTGATCTTATTTTGTTGTCAAACAAAACTCTCTTCTCTCTCTTTCCCATATCAAAGTACGAATAGAAATTAAAGCATACACGAGACATAGAAATTTTTACTTGGTTCACCCTTACTGGGATATGTCCAAGGAGCATACAATGACAATATGTTGATATACCAAATACAATAAAAGTTAACTGCAGTTTACAAAGTTTAAAGTGGACTCACTTTCCCTCTTGGTTTACAACTAATCACAATTTGAAAGCTCACTGCTCTCTCGACTGAAGTATGATCACTGCTTCATCATAAGATACACTCATATTTTATAGACTTGTAGGTCCCTTAAATATCTCAAATTAATTCATCCTCAACTATATATATATTCTCTATTGATGTCCCACATTCATCCACTGATGAATACAACTTTACCACAGTAAAATTGGGAAACCTCAAATCTTTCGTGCAAAAATTATTGTGTCTTGCACGCAGCTTTAATTCCTTTCACACAAGATTCCACTTTTGTTTCGAAACACCCCTTTCATGTAACTTCAATCTTACATGCAACCCAAATATTATGTGAAACTTTATTAGCTTGCATGCAACTCAAAATATTTCACGATAATCCCTTTTCTTAAAATTATTACATGATCCAGATCTTGGGTTCTCTCTAAGTGTTGAGTTACTTTGAATGAGAGGGTTAACCCCTTATTTATAAGTGTTTTTGACCCCTATGTATAGGATTTGATGTGTCACGCAAGATCCTCATCGAGCCTGCAAAACCCCATTTGACGTCGCATTAGGCATGAAAGTTTCTTTCATGCAACCTCATATTTTGCACACATTTCCAAATATTTCATGCACATCATTATTTTTACATTTTTCAATGTTCTTTTCCTAAAACATGCCTTGTTCACAAGTTTCCAAACCATCTTCAATATTTCTCACAACATTCTTTTCCAAAAACACATTTCCCCATTTTCCAATTTTGACGCCCAAAATTTTTCCAAACACTGGAAAACGATTCCACCTTATATCTGTTCTTTTTAAACCACCTCTAGATCGACCATTCCTTTTTCATAGTTATTTTTCAACACAGTTTGTCAACAATATCTCTGTAACTCGAAAACTAACCATGGAAACCCTCTTTGTCAACAAATAAACACGTTTTTTCAACAAACACAATCAATACAAAATTGCTTCAAAGCTTCCTTGAGGGATTTTTCCCAATAGTTTTAGTGTCGAAATATTCAATTTTAATGTAATTTAATAATTCCATTAATTTGGAGACTACACAACACATACACCATCTACATGTCATGTATCTTGGTTACCGTGTATCTGAGTCACGCGCCTAGGGCTTTGGTGTGCTAACTTGTCCATATTACATGACATGTACATGCTAGCTAAATTCCATGTATCCACTTTCCATGTGCCAGATTGGATTGTTCAACATGCAGTGTGTAATAAATGCATAGTGTGTAATTAACTGATTGGTGCATCCATGTACAATTCGCATGGGTACATGTCATGTGCTCCATCTACACGACGTGTAACCCAATTTTACTGGAAAAAGATTTGACACTTTCCAATGGAATCTCTGATCATTCTTCATTTGTTCTTAAACCTTCAATAAAACTAAACACTGAATATACATGATTAATATTTCGATGACATTTTGATAAAAAATAATATTAAATAATGAATTACATAAAATTAAAATCTAACCATGATTATGCATATATCAACAATAAAATAAATAATTATAAATTTAAATGTGACCCCTCTGATATCGCTTGTTGGTTCTGAGTGTAGAAAAATCATGCGATGGTGAATGATATATTAAAATTTATTTTAATTATTGTTACCCAAAACCATGAGCGAGGATATTTCATGTAATATTTGTAATTAATTTATTTAATATACAAAGAAACTAATACCTATTATTAGAAAATTTCTTCATTGATGAATGTTGATCATCTAAAAAGACCCTTTCATATTCACTTCATTTCACTATGAGGATCCAAGGATCAAATTCATCTAGAAGTGATCCACAAGTGATCGTATGATCTCCGAGCAAAGCCACTCAATCTCTGGGAGCTAGTGTGGTGAATTGAATTTTTTTGGGTTGTCCATTCTTGATTTCTTATTATTAGGTCTTGAAGAAATCTCTCTTGCATTTTTTTTTTTGAGAGGGAGAGAGAATGAGGAGTCGAGAGAGAATTCATTGTGCACAACAATTCTCTATTCTCAATATTGGATTCTCTATACAATAGACATAGTCGTCTATTTATAGAGTTAGGATTTAGGTTAATATATTATTTAATTACATTACTTCCATTAAATAACATTTATTACCTTTAATAAACCTCAAGCCACATAATAATAACTTTATTATTTTTTGGTGCACCAACTTGAGAAAATTGATAAATAGTAGTTATAAATTTGTAAATAATTATTTTATCACCGGACATGGTCTTGGTTTTTTCGAACTCCTCGGTATTTATTAAACATATAAATTAATATTTTATTAATAAATAAATATTTCATTCACATTCCAGTGAATAAATATTTATTAAACATTCAATAAAATAAATATATATTTTTATTCGCATGTCAATAAAAAAATATTTATTTAATTTATACGATCAATAAAACTTGAATAAAATTATTCCTCAGTCTTGAGAATAATATTTATTGCATTAATTAAAATTACATAAAATTTATTCAAGATCAATGAAAACCCTTAGTGAGTAACCCTCTAGGATTATTTCTCATTAAAATTAGGCGGGCTTACCTAAATTCCAAGATTACTATCTAATAATGGATCAAGAACCCAAGAGAAAGAACTTAATGTCACAGTGATGACAACCACATACAAACACTCACTGTGTAATATAATCCCTTTATCATAATATCTCACCAAATAGGTTTCACATTCGTGTCACCAACCTATATGATTAATATGACTTTCTTTGTCTATCTAAAATAAACACATCATTACACCATGTCCATGGAATTTAGGTTGATGGTTATATTCCAATCAAAGGGCTGAGATATCAGCTTCCATAAAGATGGAAGGGAAAAATACTTCCTTGACTTGTCTATTAATGATATGTCAATTTTGACACACCCGAAGTACCCTACTTCTATCCAACATATGGAATGATGGTTTTCATTAGTAAATCTATGTGTGTGAGTCATGAAATGAATTAATGATAATCTTAAAGTCTACGTACCATTACACATGATTGCATATAAAAATATTTGATGACACCAAAACATGAAGAATTCCTACTGGTGGGTCTATTCTTATAATCTCCCATCTTGGAGATTACTAAGTAAAAACTTCATGAGAAGAAGCCTCATATTATTATGAGTACTCACACCTATTAGTCTATATACTATGTGTCTCATTATAGTATGTTATCCAACAATAGAACTATATTAAGAATATAGTCATAGTACTTCAAGGTTCTCATCATAATGGGGAACTACTATGACCTTATCAATGTGCAAAAAACTTTAGGAAATTATTACATTAAATTCATGTAGAATAATTTACAATATATAATAATATGTTTAATTAATATTCATTACATCGAATATACATGTAATCAAAGTATAATAAATTGGTCCTATGACACAAACTCTAATAGTAGGGTGGTCATATGAGGTCCCTGAGATGGTTCATCAGGGTTCAAGGCCACTATAATGGTTCTCTAGCTTGAGGAGATATTCTCAGGTGGTGAAAATAGTGTTTTTTGGTGAGTGGAGTTGGTGGAGGTCTAAGATGAGCAGAGGGATCGACAGTGGTTCTAACACAGGTGGGGTGCATGTGACTATCGCACAAAAAGAGGATGTTTTATTAAGTGATGAACAATACCCATATTCAGTTGTCCCGCATCAAAAATATTGGTGGAGGTTGCACTCTTTTATAGTGAATTTTGTGAGTGTCTCAGCTCATAATCCTCCACCGATGTGGGCTCCCAAAAACATGCACACACAAATATCAGGTCACACGGCCCATGCATACTTTGGACCACCATCACTCCCTGCAGGATCCTTCCCTCAGACCTTCTGCACGGGCTCCTCCAATTGCGGCCGCACACCCCTTCCGTCTTTGCTGACCCACTTGGTGGTGGCTTGAATGGCCAGCCCCTTGTGGGATGGCTAGGTGGGTGTCTACTATTGGCTGAGGGCCGGACAAGCTTGGCCTATTTTTTATACCTAAAAAACATTTGAAAAATAATTATAAAATTTAACAAAATGTTAAAATACTTTGAAATAATTACAACCAAAATTTCATAAACAAAATTAATCCTTAAAATCTAAAATTTAATTCATTTTAATCCATTTTCATTCATTAAATTATAAATTCCAACATTTTAATAAATCATTAAAATACATTGGCATTATTCATTAAAATCATTCAAAAATCCTGAAATTATGTTTCAAAATATGAATGAAATATGATAGTGTCATATATATACACCCACATATGTATATTTATACATATATATTTATCCCATATATATACACACAATATATATAGATACACACACTCAAAAATTATTTTTCCTAATTTAATAATAATAATAACAACTATAATATTTTATTATTATTATTATTATTATTATTAAATATCTTTCATCATTTCCACCATAACCATTTCAAAAATAAAAACCATTAAATACTGATAATAGTTAATAAATTAATATTAACCACATAAAACATTTATTTAGAATAAATAATAATGTCACCATTATTAATTTTCCCACTTATCATTTCCATTGTAACACAATTATTAATTATGGAAGTATATTTTTTATTTTTTTCTTTGAAAAAAATAATAATAATAATAATAATAATAAAATTATTATTTTTATTTTTATCTACCCAACAATAAATTTATATAAAAATTATTATTACTCTTATGTTCCATTTAACTAAATGTCTGATGCACATAAAACTAATGTCATGCCTAGGGTAAAACCAGCATTCCAGACCTAATGGAGTTCCTATATTTCTTATATATGACACTTTTTGGAAGATATTCCATTATTTTTAGAAAATATATATAATAAAAATATTAAATAAATTATCCTCATGTGCGATTTGACCAAACACCTGACACACACAAATATTATGTCAGGCCTAGGGTAAACTCTATATCCCATATCTAATGGTGGTCTCGGATTTCTCATGTGGGGTGCCATTTGGTATATATTTCATTTTTTTGTAAAATCATGCACACATAATATAATATATTAGATATTTTTATTACATTTGCACTGAGGTCCTATGGGTCTTGGAATATCATGTTAACTCAATGCATAAATCCAAAGATATTAAATATAATATTCCAAACTATTAATATATTTTTTACCATTTCATAAAGCTATAATCAATACAAGTATTGAAAATTTAAATTTTTTACCTAAAAAAACACTTGTAATATATTAACAAAAGAGAGTTTTTTATCATTTAAAATTGAGGATATTATAATTTTCCCTACCATAATTCTTCACATTCCTAATAAGTACTTTAGATCATGGAACCACTACTCCCCACCATAATATTTTCCATATTAAAATTCAAAAAAAAATTAAAACATTTTTTAATTCCACAATAGGGATTTATAATCAATGCATTCTAACTCCATTAGAGTTCATTAAAAGTAACAAACAAAACACTTATCACATATTAAAGACTTAAGTTCATATTACCAACATATGCATGATAATAACAATCAAATATATACACTCAAGCATAGAATACAACATGATCAAATAAAATAATTCTAGAATTAATGCGCCAAGGAAAATATCATAATTTTAATAGGAATTTATTTATTAGGGATTTATCTAAGAAAGAAATATGTTTATGTGACATGTGAACTTACATGCCTAGCATGATGCATGAATGCACACCAAGACCCAAAAATCACATATAAACATCATGTGGTTCACTCAAGTTGAATTTAATCAATAGTAACATCCAACAATAAAAACATAAATTCTCACTATAAAAACTCGGGAGTCCACTATGTTGTGCTGAGGAGACACTATCATAGTTCCCCTACCTGAGTCTCAACCATCTTAACTCATTTCTACCTTATCCAAGGTTAAGAAAAATAAAAAATACAAGTTATTAAATCCTAGACCTTTGATACCATTTAATAACATTCTGATTTGAACCATTGAGTCTGAGCCGAAGTACCATGTGATCTCAGGTGTGCCTCCCCATACGCTAGAAGTTTCCAGCTAGTAGTGAGGGTCTCGAGTGGAACCATGGGGAGACTACCCTCTATAAAAGTTCACAAAATAAATAAATAAGCAATATAATAAATAATTAGAGTATATATAGAAAATGAAATATGGCATACATGATATAATAACCGGAAAAAAAGGGATCCCAGGTACGGGTAAAGATAGTAAATAAAGGCAGCAACAGATGTCTCACCCAAACTCCATCTAATAATGACTACATCCTCCTACTCCACCTACTCAACCATCCACCATAGATCATTTTCCCTTCATCGAGAATCTAGTCATGAAGTCTACAAGCACATTGAAATGCCTAAGTAGGGTGTGAGTACAAGACTTGGTAGGATAACATCAATGGAACTTAACATTAGTGCATAAAATATAGAAGTGTGTGTCATGAACATAAACATAATACAAATATAAAAACAATATATCACACAAATACCAAATGCATGTCGGGTCCTCAGGGACTGACTCTACCTACTTTAGCACTATTCTGGGAGAAACATACCTTCTTCTCCATAATGTCGAATGGAATCATCGGTAACTAGCCTAAAATATCCTCCTCGATTGGATAACCCCAAGCATGTGACACATTCCTCTAGTCGGGATAATCCAAGTACATGTCGACCACTATGGTCGTATCATGTATGTCTCGAGTGGATAGCTAAAACATGCATCAAATCCAACATTCCAACCAAAGTCTTATCACGTATCTCATATTCAGATAACCAAAAGGATGTGACATATCCCTCCAACTTTAATAGTCCAATTTCATGTCTACCCATGCCTAGAACATCCCTCTTGGAGGATATTCTTGAACATGTGTCAAATATCACATGTATTTAATCATGTGGAATATTTCACATGTCATCCAATTTTTACTAATACATGTGTCACATCTCACATGTCGTCCAAATAGGCCAAAACTACATGATAAAATGCAGTATATAGGAATACATCATATATGATACATAATACAAATGATAGGTCAATATCATTTCAATCATCAAGTATCATAATCATAGTCATCGCAATCTATATACAAGCAATACTACTGCAAGCCAAAGGCTACACACACACACCACATGTGTTTAAACATCAAACAAAGGTCTTATGACTACACACACATGTCAAAACATCATAAGAATAACCTATATAAAACATGCGCTAAAGTCAAGGAATTCAGGCCCATTGGTTTCACACCAGAATACACACACATGCGAGCAATCATGACAATAACAAGTATAATTCATGCACTAATTTCAAGGAATTCCTACCTTATGTGAAATGACGACTGACAATGAGAGTTGATGTATGAGTTTAATTGTACCACTAAAACCTCGCTGCTTTCAGAAACAAAATTAGGTTTACATTTCTTCTCATCAAGACTATCCCAACAGCACTAATGGCGTGTCAATCTGATCAATATTGGGAAAAATATCGACAAGAGAATTTTAGATAAAAAAATGCATGAGAGGGGGTGGAAGGGGGAGGGGGAGGGAGTGGCATGAGGGACCTTTCATATTCTCCTATACGCAACCTTTGGGAACCCACCCCTCATTTCCACCTTTTAATGAGTATTTTTTAAAATCACCAATTATTTCATTTAATTCCCTTAATTTTTTCTCACTTTTATTACTCAATTTAATTATTTCAATTTATATTAAAAACAAGTGTCACCCATAACTTCATGTGTTTATTTGTTTTTAAAACATCTATAAAATATATTTAATCACTCATTAAATATATTTTAAAAATTAATATATATATATATATATGTGCATTATATAAATATACACACCCGCATATACATATATATATATATATATATATTTACACTCACACATGTTTAAATACATATGTACATATATATTTAACTTATATATATGCATGTTATATATATACACACATCCATATATATATACACACCTATATATGTATATATATACAAATATATTTATCCCATATATATATATACATTAAATATATATATATATATACACGTACCAAAATTATTTTTCCTAATTTATTAATAATAAAAATAATAATAATATTTTATTATTATTATAAAATATTTTTCATCATTTCAACCATAACCATTTCAAAAACAAAAACCATTAAATATTAATAAAAGTTAATAAATTAATATTAACCACAAAAAAATATTTACTTAGAATAAATAATAATATCACCATCATTACTTTACCCACTTATTATTTCCACCCTAACACAATTATTAATTATAGAAGTAATTTTTTATTTTTTCTTCACCAAAAATAAGAATAATAATAATAAAATTCTTATTATTATTTCTAGCTACCCAAAAAAATATTTATATACAAATTATTATTACCCTTATGTGTGATGTAACTAAGTGCCTGACGCACACAAAACTTATATCATTTCTAGGGTAAAAGCCACATTTCAGGCCTAATGGTGGTTCTATATTTCTAATACATGACACCTTTTGTGTGATATTCCATTATTCATATAAAATATATATAATAAAAATATTAAATAAATTATCCTCACATGCGATTTGACCAAATTCTCAATGCGCATAAATTTTATGTCACGCCTAGTGTAAACCCTACATCTCGGATCTAATGGTGGTCTTGGATTTATCATACAGGACACTGTTTGGGAGATAATTTATTTTTCTGAAAAGAACATGCATGCCTAATATAATATATTTAATATTTTTATTCCATCTACATCGAGGCTCTATGGGCCTCGGAATCCCATGCTAACTCACACCTAACTACAAAAATATTTCATAGAATATTCCAAAGTATTAACAGAGATTTTACCATTTCTTAAAGCCATAATAAATACAATTATTGAAAAATTAAATTTTTCACACTAACAAAAATTACATGTAATCTAAAAAAATAGGGTTTAGTTGTCATTTAAAATTGAGGATATTAAAAATACCCCCTATGTTTGACTTTTAAGGGGACACGGTCTTTCAAATTACGAGAAAAGATCTAAATTCGTGAAACTCAGAAGCTTCACAAGCAAGAGAAGAGATGGATTTCCAAATGTATCCATCTTTCATGAAACCACCTCTCATGGGTTTTTTAGTGCCTCCACCCATGGTGTAGATGCCTTTCAAAAAGGTCCATGAAATTCATGTAAGAAGAAATCCCTTCATGGCTCTTGGTATTTTTTGAGATAATTATCCTTTATGAATCCAACCCCATGGGAACCAAGACTTCACTCCAAGGTAGGGTCGCCCTGTTTCTCGAAACATATTATTTCATGATACCCCCAACCTTCATGAATCTTCTAACTTTTACAAAGCCCTAAATTTCAAGAAACACATCCTATAGGCCTCTCCATGGTGCCTCCTTTTAGCCAATACCATTTCGTGAAATTTGAGTTCTCAGGGCCCCTATACCCATCTAAAATCGATTCAACCACACCCAAAATATCTTACAACTGATACCACCAACCCCTATGTCCAACAACTTTACTTCAAGTGGGGAATGGTCCATTACCATAATTTTGATCCTTAACATAGGTACCCTAATGCATCTTTCTACTAAGAATAGGCACCCTGACTTCAGGCCTCCTGATTTTCACTCCTCAACGGTGGTGTTTACGCCATGCCCCACCAAAAGGTGCATGAGTTTCGGACACATAATCCCTAAAGTTGGAATCACCGAGGGAAATAGCTTACCTATATCAGTAAATATTGCTTTTTCTAGATCTTCCTCTCACATTGACACGGTCCTCCTCAAAGTAAGCCCCACTCACATTTGAGTTGTATGATATAAAACTACATATCCCCATGTCCTAGTTGTATGACCTTAAACTTCATGAAAACATCTTCTACACGTGATATTAAACTATAGACTTATCTCATGTGATAAGCATGGGATGAACCATGTATGATCATCATGGGATGTCACTCCTTCCCTTATGTGGGATGTAACCCTTCTTCCAACACCCTTGGGTATCCCATATGAAAAAACCCCACACCATACCTCATTAATGATCCCTTCACAATATGAGTTTCCTTACCATATAATGTTAAATTGTATATATTGGTCCTATCATAGGACCTTAAACTACGACATTGAACTACATGGTTTTTGATCCCTATCTCTTAAACAAGGTATGTAGGGAACCTCTTTGTGGTTCAATCCCTACACCTCAACATCACCACCAAACCCTAAGTGTAAAACCTTCCCCCATAGGGGCACACTTGACTAAATACCATGTGTGAAATATTCCCCCCTGGGGACACACTCCACCAAATACTGAGTGTGAAATCTTCCCCCCTAGGGATACACTTCACTACTCAATCTTTCCCCGCAAGACATTGTACTTGGGACTCATCTGTCCCTGCATGACATTAAACCTGTGACCCATCTGTCACTGCAAGATGTTAATCCTATGACTAATTTGTCCCCACATAATGTTAAATCTTCAACCCATCCATCCCTACAAGATTTTAAACATGTAACCCATATGTCCCCACAAAATGATAAACATGGGTCCCATTTTTCCATGTAAGATGTTAAACATGTGACCCATACATCCCCACAATACGTTAAACCTATGACCCAATCCTAAATATCAAACCTTTAAAATAAACATGGGATTATTGAGGTAAAAACCCTTCGAAGTCTTACAACCATGATGTCATCTACCGCATTAATGACACGATATGCCTTAGGTTGCATGCGTAAGATTCCTCATAGGAGATGAAACTAAATTCAAATGGAGAAGACTTTAAGGGTTCCCAAAAAACCCAACATCCAGAAATTCCCAAACATGCCCAACGTTAATATATACTTTTACCAAAGGTTTATTCCCTATCAAAAATGAATCACCATAATTAACTAGCATCCACCTTGAAATGACACTGAGAATGAGTTTCACGAACATTACTTAAATATATGAGGGAGACCCAGACTAGGTGAGAAACTCCGAGGTGGAATCCATGGAAGGAGGAACTAATATCCCATCATACTATTTCAATCAAGGATATAACATCTCTAATTAAAGTGATGTAAGTAACCCACCTTTGGGAAGTGGGAATGTGGGGAAATAAGAAAGTGCATTTCTTACAGGAAGAAGGATGGTGCACATCCCCAATAGAAAGCATTAGAAATAAAAATGGTGAACTCGATATGAATCCATTATCCTTTAAATATAGGGACTAGTAAAATTGGGTCACCATTAGATTTTCATGTCACCTGATCAAGATATTCAGCACTAGGTCCCACCAAGAAATTATTGGGCCCAACATGAAACTCTCATATGACTTGGGGTAGATAACATTAGTCATCTTAGATTTATGAAATTTCCAATGTGGATCCCTCCTCAGTTTTAGTAATAATGGAAGACATTGGGGCATTGGGAATTTCCTTCACTATACTTGTATTGATGGCTAATTCCACATACTTTATAGGACTCAAGGTATAGTAGATCGATGACCTAATTCCAAAAAGATTAGGGGAAGAGGAAATGTTGTTGCTACAATTTCGCATGACTATACTCCTACCAAAAAATCCACCACACCTTCATCTACAGGTCATGTAATTTCCCAAACTTGGTTCACTCAGAAGTAAACAAACTCAATTAGTCACATAGCATCAATCATGCCTCTGTATACACTAAAGCCAGCTGACTAGTAGTGCGGGGTCCAAAGTGGTATAGTTGGGAGACTATACCCTCATGATCAAAGTAACACAGTGGTGTAATAAATAGATAAATAGATTAAGAATAATATCAATAAACAGTGGAATCTAAATCATCTAGATGTCATTAATAACAATAACTAGTATCATATACAAAATGATGTAATGTAATATATCTAATCAAAAAGAAACAAGAAAACATGGAAGTGACACACATATATATGGGAATATCAAAATAACCAAAAAGACCAAAATTTTATCTCTAAATAGAATCATGATCCATAGATACGTCCTATTCTACCTCACACCCATGCTACAATCAAATCAATCATTGAAAACTGGGTGCTTTCCCCTATCCCTACCAGCATTCTTGAGGTTTTTTCAGGTACCAAACGCCGGCCCGAATAGGGTGTGAGATATACTCAGTAGGACACCACCAAAGGTGTCTATAAGTATTCATTCAATTTATATAATATGTATAGTGTGTAGATATAATAAAGTTAAAGTAATAATATAAACTATAAAAGGTCAGCTCTGGTTTCTAAAGGACACTAGGATGACACTACCTTCTTTGGATCGTGTTGAAAAAACCTCTGAATAAATTTCATCATGATCATATATGTAGAAGTGTATATGTATGTATGTATTTATATATATGTACTATATATATAAGTACATTTATAGACATATATATACATAGTTCTAGCCAAGACCTGAGTCGTAACTCATGCATCCATGTCTAGTCACTAGAGTCTCATAAAGTAGTAGGATACATCAAGCCCGAGTATCATAATTCATAAGGGTATCCATTCCTAAGTATCATAACTATAAGGTATTTCATTCACAATTATCACAAGTATAAGGGAAACCATGCTCGAGTATCATGAGTATAATGGACGCCATGCCTGAGTATCACAAGTATAAGGGATTCCTTGACTGAGAATCACAAGTATAGGAGATTCCATTCCTGAGTATCACAATTATAAGGGACACCATGCCCGATTATCACAAGTACTAGGGATGATATGCTCGAGTATCATAAGTATTAATAGTCAAATAGGCTTTATAATTTATTATCATTCCACTTTAATAAGGGAATAACCATTTTTTATGAAAAAATCGTGTGATATGGTCATACCAATCACTTTCCATTTAATTCATCATAGTAATTACATTTAAGAGTCAATTCAAAACCATATAGAAGATTTTTTTGGTCATATAATAATTTAAAATACTAAGTAAAATTACATAGCCATGCCTCAAGGGGTGTAAATAGCCGATGGGGACCTATCCCAGTAAAAATAAGGGGATGATAGGTCATTTCTCTTAAGGATAATAAATTAAATGAGGGTTATGTGTATGTTTAAGGAAATGCATGGAAAATTAGGCATGTGGAATCAAGACGCATAATCTAAAGTAACAAGACTTTAGGTATAATTACCAGACTGCCTACCTATGCCTATAGTAGAGAACTCATCCAGTATCATTCCTTGGTTTGGTCCAGAATAGAAAAAAATGGAAAAAAAGACAATCGCCCGGAAAATAAGGCATATGATCTTGCACTAAAATAATTGTATCGATAGGATGATGAAAGAAGAAAGTACCTAAAAGAGTGAAGAACCCACTGATAGGAATCCAACAAGATTAATGACACTCAAATCAGAGTTCTAGTTGAATAACATCTTTAAATCCTATCTTTAGGCATGAGGGGCTCAAAAGGGAGGAAGAGAGGGGATTTTATCCACTATAAAATAAAGAATAAGGAGGGGTGAGTTCTCAAAAAGAAAGAGAAAAGAAATTAATTTTTTCCAAGGTTTAAAAGGCACATGGTTTGGCCACATGGTTGGTAAAACTATGTTCCAACCGTGTTCACCCCACTGTCCAAGGAACACACCCCACATGGACTACAACATACAGTTATAAAAACCCTGCATAGCCCATGCACACCCTCTATTTTATCCCTGAATGGATATAACCCCCCTTGCATGATTTAAACAAACCGTGCATCACCCTTATAAGTCTACAAGGTTTGAGATGCACAGTTAGCACTAACCTTGCTCTAACTATGCGCCTATCATGTTTTCTCCATAACTCAGATATCTGAGCTCAAAATAAGCTTGTGACACTCCTAATTTCACCAACAAGTGATTAGAAACATTTATAATGATAAAAAAATATTCTAATTGAAATTAAAAGTTTCTATACCTCAAAGAAAATATAGGATATTACAGTCTTCACCCCTTAAAGAAACTCATCCCTAAGTTTCCCTTCCAAGGGTGGTAAAACTTCATCTAGTAATAACTCTGAACAATAAGCATGTACATCGGTATCTCACACCATGTCTCATCCTATACGTGGATAGGATACCATAGCACATATACTAAATGGAAATACTATTCTCAAAGATTATTTATTCTCTGATCGATGATACAAATAGTATACTCCTAAAAAGAAGCATTGAACACTAAACTGATATCCTTATGATCAAAAGTATGAGATGGGTCGACATGATATTTTCAAAGATGAGATATATGGAAGATGTAATGCATAGAATTGTACCTATGAGTAAGAGATATCCAATAGTCTACCATCCCAACTCTCTCTGATATCTTGAAAGGATCAGCATAATGAGGCAATAGTTGTCCTGTATCTAAATCTTTCTATGCCTCAATCTAGGTGAACTTGAAAGAAAACATGATACCTAACCTCGAAATCCAGAGGTCTTCGTTGGTGATCAGCATAAGATTTCAATATAGATTGAGTAGTAATCAAATTCTTCCTAATAAGTTATACTTGTACTGAGGCCTCCTAGACAAGATAAAGTCCAAGTAGCGTTACCTCACCTGCCTCTCACTAGCATAGTGGTTATCAACATGTCCTACCATATAAGACCTCATAGGGATCCATCTGAATGGTACTTTTGAAGCTATTATTGTAGGATAAATAAATAATAGTTATATGTTTCTCCTAAGAACCGGTGAAATCAAGGAAATATGATCTAAGCATGTCCTCTAACACCTGTATTGTCCATTCTAACTGTCCATCGGTTTGAGGGTGGTAAGTTATACTCAAAAGTACTAATATACCCAGTGCTTTCTACAACCTCTGACAGAACCTCGATGTGAAATGAGAATCCCTGTCAGAAATGATAGTACAAGGGACCCCATATAGGTGTACAATATCATAGACATACACTATCACAAGCTCATCCACTAAGAAGGTATCTCTGATTGGTCAAAAATGAGATACCATCATGAGCATGTCGACAATCACCCATATTGCATCACTACCTTGAGGGGATCTCGGTAAAATAGCCACAAAATACACTATGAAATCATCCCAATTCCATTATGGGAATGATAATGGTTGTAAAAAACTAGTAGGTTAATAGTGATATTCTTTCACTTGTTGATAGGTGGAACACCTAGTGATAAAACATATGATCTGACACTTCATCCCAAGACACCAATACTGGAGGCACATGTCTCAGTACATCTTATAAATTATTGGGTTTACTTCCCACTATGAATCATGGTATTTCCATATTAGTTCCTATCGCATGTCTATAGCCACCCAGACATTTCCATGAACAAATATGATCTCATATCCATCGATAGACCAACCTAGCGATGGATCCCCTCCTAAAATGCACTCCCTTAGGACCAAGCCTTCAGGATTAGAAAACCGCCTCCTCTTAACTCTATCCAAAAGTGATGAGGTCACCACTAAGGACATAAGTAAAGGTCGATTATAACCCTCTTGAACCTATGGATGCATCTTAGAAATAAGGGTTGTCAACCTCTATTCATCACTAGCTTCTTGAACATCTTACATATGAGTCTTCCAACTCAGAGCATCAATAACTCCATTTCCCTTTCTAGTCATATAGGAAAGCTTAAAGTCAAAGTAATGAAGGTATTTAAAACATATTCTCTTTCTGAGGTTAAATTCATGTTTTCTAAAGATATATTTGAGTCTCTTGTAGTCATTAAACACCACAAACCACTCTCACATCAAGTAATGCCTCCAACAACACGAGGAATGAATGATAGCTATTAGATCAAGATCCTGCGTTGCATAATTCCTCTCATTAGGGCCCAACTAATGTGACCCATACACAATGACTTGATTCTCATACATAAAAACTAATCCCATAATAATACCTGATGCATCACAAAACATTGTATATCCTCTTTCTAACTCAAGAATAATCAATATTTTTTCTGAATTCAATCTCTCTTTAATCTCCTAAAAGGTATGATTGGACACTTCAAACAATAATAACTTTACATCATTTTTATTAAAACTAGTAAGAGGTTATAAAAGGCATGATAAGTCCTGTATAATGTTCCTATAATAGTTATCAAGCCCCAAAAAACTCTATTTGTCAAATATTCTCTTAGTATGTTCTAGGAAACAACAATTATCAACTTCTCTTAGTTAACTGGTACTCTTGTATCTAAGATAATTTGTCCCAAAAAGTGAGCCTTTTTTGAAAAAGTGGCATTTTGTGAGCTTATCATACAGTTGGTGCTCTATCAGGGTATTCAATACAATCTCAAAATGTTTGACATGGTTGTATTGATTATGATAATACTCCAAGATATCATCCATGAATACAACCACAAACAAATCCTATTTATGGGAGGAAAACTCAATTCATCAAATCCATGAAAATAGTTGGAATTTTCATAAGACATAACAGAATAATAGGATACTCATAAAGAATATACCTTCTATGAAATGTTGTATAAGCTATGTCTAAAGGTCTAACTCATGCCTGGTGATATCCTAACCTCAATCAATCTTGGAAAAACCCTTTCTCCTCAAAGTTGGTCGAAGTGGTCATCAATACGAGGTAGTGGATACCAGTTATTAACCGTAAGTTGGTTCAAACAATGATATATATATATATTTCTAAGAGGATGGTACCTTGTAAATAAATCCAAGACACATATATTATTAAAGAATGAAGTTACAAGATTCTAAAAGATGGAAGCATATTACAATCCTTATTATGAAAGGGGAGTAAATAATTAGGGATATCATCAAGCCAAGTAATATCTTCATTGAATTATTTGTTAGCTAGGCCATATGAAACCATGTTTACTTCACGATATATATGATTGATGATGTAGTTAATGTTGAGAAGAGAGCTGGTAAAATCCATCCAATGGGTAGTGATCAGCCACGCAGGCTATGTCACACCATTCTGGATCGCTTGAACAATAGTAGTCGAATCACTCTCAATCCAGAGGTTGTTCTAACCATAATGTTTAGTGAAAAAAATGGCATGAATCATACTCATCATTTTAGCCTCCATTGAGAATGAAATGATACAAATACTATAGAAGTATCTGAGAATCTGACCAAGGTGGTTCTTGAAGATGGTACCACAACTCACTAGACCTGGGTTTCCTTTGGAGGAACTATACATATTTCCTTTAACCCAACTAAGGAAAGAAGGATACCAGAAAACATCAAAAGTGTAGTGAGGTTGGAAAAATTTTCCATCAATTCGAATACGTCGCAGAAGTCTAAAATCATTCACAGTGTTTTTGTAGTGCCCCTTTTGAATCGTAGCAGCTTCATGTATGGCAATAAGGATCCTCATTTGAACTACATTATGACTAAATGAGAAATTGTTGTGAATAAAAGCATTTCTATCATACTAGATCACATGGTGGATCTCATCAACAACAGTAAGAAATAGATTCTTAATTTATTGAGAACTATCCATTTCTACGCATCTCTTTAGTTGAGATTTGACAGAGTCATATGGTATCCATATACAGTCAAATATGTCAAAGATATAGTTCCAAAGAGTAGAATTAGTGGCACAAGAAAGATTTAGGTGATTGGTATCTTATCTTTGTTGATTATAGAGTCTACATTTAGAATATAGTTTAATACCAAACAATTGAAGAAATCCATCTTTGGGGATCCTGTTATGTACAAGTCTCCAAATAAGAGTGAATCTAGAGGGTTTTATCCATTGTTTTTCAAAATATTTCATCCAACCAAAATTACTTTTAGAGTTTCAAAAGAAATGATTATAAAAGTTTTTTGAATTAAGAATACCATTATGAGTAGGCTCCCAAATTAAAAAATCCTCAATTTTAGAGAAAGGGTTGTTTTCAATGATATTCACAATGGAGTCAGGAAGCTAGTCATTTTTAGCATTTAACATATCTATAATAGAAGAGTTGGTATTCCTAGGGATTTTACTAGGGAGAACCATGGAAATAAAGGGAGTGTCAGTCCAGTTATCCAACCAGAAATTCATGGAACAATATCTAGAGACCATCCACTTGGAATTGTACATAATGGATGAGAAGGATTTATTTATAGATGTCCATATAGAAGAGTTAAAAATATTAAATTTCCCTTCTTAAGTTTTCCAAGAAATCTATTTTTTAGAAAATCCATGGAGTCAAATTTACTATAGAGGATGTTCCAAGTGAGTTTGGATTGTAGATCTTCATTGAAGTACATAAGGTTTTTAATGCCAATACCACCTTTATCTATAGGTTTGCAACATGTCAACCAGGGGATGGTCACAAGTTTCCTCTCTAAAGTGATACCACTCCAAATGAAATTTTTTATAGAGATGTTAATTTTTTTATGAGACCAGCAGGCCATTTGTAAACCAACATAGAGTAACCCATTTTAGAAACAAACAATGATATATATATACACATTATATATATACACACCCACATATACATACATATATATATATATACACTCATACATGTTTAAATACATATGTGCATATATATTTAACTTATATATATACATGTTATATATATACACACATTTATATATATATATATAAACACCCGCATATGTATGTATATACATATATATTTATCACATATATATATACACAAATTATATATATATACACACACCAAAATTATTTTTCCTAATTTACTAATAATAACAAGAATAATAATATTTTATTATTATTATTATTATTAAATCTCTATCATCATTGCCACCATAACCATTTCAAAAAAAAATAACTATTAAATACCGAAAATAGTTAACAAATTAATATTAACTACACAAAAACATTTATTTAGAATAAATAATAATATCACCATCATTACATTGTCCACTTATTATTTCCACTATAACACAATTATTAATTATGGAAGTATATTTTAATTTTTTTTTTCTTCACCATAAATAATAATAATAATAATAATATAATTATGATTATTGTTTCTAGCAGCCTAAAAAAATATCTATATACAAATTATTATTACCCATACATTAAATGTTACTAAGTTCCCAAAGAACACAAAACTTATGTCACATATGGGGTAAAACCCACATTATGGGCCTAATGGCAGTCCCATATTTCTCATATGTGACATTGTTTGAGTGATATTCCATTATTTTCAGAAAATATATATAATAAAAATATTAAATAAATTATCCTCACCTGTAATTTGACCAAAATCCCGATTCCCAGAAATGTTATGTCATGACTAGTGTAAACCCTACATTCTAGATCTAATGGTGGTCTCGGATTTCTCATGTGGTACATCATTTGGGTGATATTTCATTTTTTTTTTTGAAAAATCATGCACGCCTAATATAATATATTTAATATTTTTATTCCATCTGCAACAAGGATCTACAGGCCTTGGAATCCCACACTAACTTAGCACCTAACTCCAAAAATATTCCCTAGAATATTCCAAAGTATTAACATAGCTTTTACTATTTCATAAAGTCATAATAAATACAAGTATTTAAATTTTAAATTTTTCACGCCAAAAAAAATTACTTTTAATCTAGAAAAAAGGGTTTCGTTATTATTTTAAATTGAGTATATTACAAGTACTCCAAATGTACAACTTTTAAGGGGAATGACCTTTCATCTTATGAGAAAAGATTGGAAGTTTTGAAACTTATAAGCTTCAATAGCATGAGAGTATATGGATTTACAAAGGTATCCATCATTCATGAAACCACATCCCATGGGTTTTTTAGTGCCTTAACCCATGGTGGATGTTCCTTTTGTGAAGATCCATGACATTCATGTTATAAGAAAGACCTTTGTGGATATTGGGGTTTTTTGAGATAATTATCCTTCATGAATCCAACCCCATGGGAACCAAGACTTCACTCTAAGGCAAGGTCACCCTATTTTAAGAAATGTATTCTTTCATGATACCCTTAACCTTCATGAATCCCCTAACTTTCAATAATATATAACTTTAATGAAACCCAACTTTCGAGACTCTCCATGTTTCCCCTTTTTAGACAATACCCTTTCACAAAATTTGAGTTCCCAAGGCCCATATACCCATCCAAAATTGATTCAATCACACTTCAAATCTTCATGAAACTGGTACCACCAACCCTTGTGTCCACCCACTTTCCTTCAATTATGGCATGGTTAATTACCCTACTTTTTTACCCTTGGCATAGGTACCCTAATGCCTCTTGAACCTACATATAGGCACCCTAACATCATGCCTCCTGATTTTCACTCCTCCATGGAAATTTTTACACCATGCCCCACCCAAAGGTTCATGAGTTATGGACACATAAGCCCTAAAGGTGGCATCACTGAGGAAAACAGCTTACCTATCTCAGTAGAGAGTCTTTTTTATAGATCTTCTTCTTACCTTAACACAATCCCCCTTGAACTATAATCCCCATCCACATTTTATTTGTATGATATAAATCTGATTATCCCCACATCCAAGTCATATGATGTTAAACTACATGACAACTTCTTCATCACATGAAATTAAAATGGAGCCTTAACTGATGTGATAAGCATGGGATTCACCTTGTATAATCATCATGGGATGTCACTCCTTCCCTTCTGTGGTATATTGAAACCCTTCTTCCAACACCCCCAGGTAGACCATATGCATAATCCCCACACCATCCCTCATTGACATTACCTTTGTGATACAAGAATCCTTACCACATGACTTTAAACTGTATGGACTGGTCCTATCATAGGACCTTAAACTGTGGTTTTGAACTACATGGGTTTTGATCCATATCTCTTAAATAGGGTATGTAGGACACCTCCCTACGGTTCAATCCTAGCACCCCAACATCACCACCAAACCCTAAGTTTGAAATCTTCACCCCCCCTAGGGTCACACATAACCATAAATGAAGTTTAAAATATTCCCCCCTGGGGACACACTTCAAAAAATCCTGAGGGTGAAATATTCCACCCTGGGGACGCACTTAACTACTCAATATTTCCCCACAAGATGTTAAACCTATGGACCATCTGTCCCCGCATGACGTTAAACCTATGACTCATTTTTTCCTACATGACATTAAACCTTAGACCCATATTTTCACACAAGATGTTAAACCTATGACTCATCTATCCCCATAAGATGTTAAATATACAACCCATATATCCTGACAAAATGTTAAACTTGTCACCCATTTGTCCCCAAAAATTTTTAAACACAAGTCCCGCATATCCCTTCAAGATGTTAAACCTATGACACATCCATCCCCACAAGATGTTAAACCTATGACCTAATCCTGGGTCTCTACCCCGTAAAATAAAAATAGGATTCCTAAGGTAAAAACCTTATAATTCCTACACCCATGATGCCAAATGCCTCATGAATGACATAGGATACCTTCAATTTCATGCCTAAGATACCTAATATGATATTTATACGACTTAAAATGGATAAGAATTTATAGGTTCATGAAAAACCCAACATCTAGAAATGACCAAACATTCCCAACGTTAATATCTACTCTAACAGAAGGTTGCTAGCCTATCGAGACAGAAGCATCATAATTAACTAGAATCCACCTCGAGATGGAATAGGGAACGAGTTTCACGAACATGACTTGAATATATGAAGGAGACCCAAACTAGGTGAAGAACTCCAAGGAAGAATCCCTGGAAGGAGTAACTGACATCCCATCATCCCATTTCAATCAAGGGTCTGGCATCACTTATTAAGTTGATGGAAGTTTCCAACCTTTGGAAAGTATGAATTTGGGGAAATAATAAATCATGTTGCCTCTAGGTGGAAGGATGGCTCTCATACCCAGTGAAAACCATCAGAAAAAAATGGTAAACCTGGTATGAACTTATTCTCCTTCAACTATGGGGACTAGTAATGTTGGGACACCATCAGATTTTCATGCCATCAAATCAAGATATTTAGTACAAGGTCCCACCAAGCAATTGGTGGGCCCAGCATAAAAATATCCTATAACTTGGGGTAAATAAAGTTTGGCATCTTCGATTTGAAACATCACCAGTTCGGATTCCTCCTCTATTTTAGAAATAATATATGAAGTTAGGTAATTGGGAATCATATTCACTATACCTGTACTAACGGATTATTCCACATACTTTTTAGAACTCAAGCTATATGATATCGATGGCCTAACTCCAATAAGCATATGGTAAGAGGAAGTGTTGGTGCTATAATTATTTATAACTATACTCCTACTATGATAGCCATCGCACCTTCAGCTATAGGTCATGTAACATCCCAGACTCAGCTTACTCCGAATTAACCGAATCTGATCGGTCACATGGCCTCAAGCATGCCTCCCCATACACTAGAGGTTATTGACTAGCAGTGAGGGTCCAAAGTGGTACAGTGGGGATACTATATCCTCACGATTTGAGTAACACGATGGTGTAATAAGATAAATAAATGAAGCATAATATCAATAAATAGAAGAAGGTAAATCATCTAGATAAAATAATCAGGCATCAATAACAATATCCAGTACCATATACAAAATGATGTAATGTCATGTCTCTAATCAAAAAGGAACAAGAAAACATGGAAGTGACACACATACATATGGATATATCAAAATAACCAAAAATTTCAAAATTATATCTCCAAATAGAATCATTAGCCATAGATCCATATTATTCTCCCCTGCACACATGTTGTAATAAAATCAAGCATTGACAACTGGGTGTTTTCCACTGTCCCTACCATCATCCATGAGGTTTGTCTAGGTACCAAACGGCGGCCCGAACAGGGTGTGAGATATACTCAATAGGACACTACCAATGGTGTCTATAATTATTCATATAGTGTATATAATATTCATATTCAATAGATATAATAAAGTCAAATTAGTAATATAAACTATTAAAGGTCATATCTAGTTCATAAAGGATACAAGGATGACACTACCTTCTTCGGCTCATGCCAAAAAAACCCTATGAATATATTTCAACATGAAGATATACGTATAATTGTATATATATGTATATATTTATATATATGTACTATATATTTAGGTAAATTTATATCCATATATATATATACATAGTGTTATCCAGGACTCGAGGTGTAAGTCAGGCATCCATGTCTAGTCATTGGAGTCTTATAAAGTAGTAGGAGACATCATTCCAAAGTATCATAAGACATAAGGGTCACCATTCCCAAGTATCACAAGTATAAGGGACTCCATTCCCTAGTATCACAAGTATATGGGACACCATCCCTGAGTATCATGAGTATAAGGGACTCTATTCCTGAGTATTATAAGTATAAGGGAAACCATGACTATATATCACAAGTATAGGGGACTCTATGACTGAGTATCACAAGTATAAGGGATGTCATTCCTGAGTATCACAAGTATATGGGACTCCATACCTAAGTATCATAAGTATAAGTAGTCAAATAGGATTTATAATTTATTATCATTCCACTTTAATAAGGTTGTAACTATTGTTTATGTAAAAGTCATGTGATGTGGTCATACCGCTCACTTTCCATTAAATTCATCATATTTATTACATTTAGGAGTCAATCCAAAACCATATAGATAATTCTTTGGTCACATGTTCATTTATAATACCAATAAAAATTCTATAGGCACACCTCAAGGGGTCTAAATAGTTGATGGGGACCTATACCAACAAGAATAAGGGTATTCTAGGTCATTTCTATCAAGGATAACAAATTAAACAAGTTTTATGTGTACGTTTAAGTCAACACATGGAAAATCAGGCATGCGGCATCACAACATATAATATAAATCAAAAATACATGAGGTATAATTACCATACCACATACCTTATGCCTTTATTAGATAACTCTTCTAGTATCGGCCCTTGGTTTGGTCCAAATTGGAAGAAAATATCAAAACAGACAAACGCCTTGAAAATAGGGCATATAATCTCACACCAAGATAACTATTTTTATAGGAAGATGAATGAATAAAGTACCTAAAGGAATTAATAACCCGCCAGTAGGAATCCAACAAGATGAATGACACTCAAGTCAGAGTCTGAATTGAATAACTTCTTCAAAGACTAGATTTAGGCTTGAAGAGCTCCAAAGGGAGGAAGATAAGGATGTATTCCAATAGAAAAGAAAGAAGGATGGGTGAGTTATTATAAATAAAGAGGGTAAAAAATTATTTTTTCTATGTTTTAAAAGTTTCATGGTTTTGTTACATGGTTGGTCAAACTGTGTGTCAATCATCCGCACCCCACTATCCAGGGAGCACACCCCTCATGGACTGCAACGTATAGTTAGATAAACCGTGCATAGCTGCTGCACAGCCTCTATCTTATCCCCACACTTTTGGAACCCCCTTTCATGATTTAAACAAATCATTCATCACCCTTATAGGGTTGCATGGTTTGATGTGAATGGTTAGCACTAACTGTGCGCCTCTCCTGTTTTCTCCATAACTCAGAGCTTTGGTCTCCGAAAAACTCCCAACACTCTTGATTTCACCTCCAAGTGATTAGTCACATTTATAAGGATAAAAAATGACTCTAAATAAAATTAAAATATTATTTACCTCAAAGAAAATCCAGAATATTACAGTCTTCCCTCTTAAAGAAAATCACCCCCAAGTTTCTCTTCCATGGGTGATAAAACTTCAGCTGAGAACAACTCTGACCACTGAGCATGTACGTCGGCCTCTCACTCTAGGTCTCGTCCTATACAAGGACATGATACCATAGCACCTATACTAAAGGGATGGAATAACCTTAGATATCCTTCATGATCCAATCAATAATATAAATAGTATACTCCTCAAAAGAAGCACCAGCAACTAAATCAATATCCTCGTGATCAAAATTATGACATGGGTTGACATGATATTGTCAAAGATTTGATATATGGAAGATTTCTTGAATATAAATATACCTATGAGGAAGATATATCCAATAGGATACCAGACTGACTCTCTCTAATATCTCAAAAGTCCTGACATAATGAGGCAACAGTTTTCCTTTTCTTCGAATTTGTTTGTGCCCCAGTCTATGTGAGACACGCAAGAAAATATGATCCCCAACCTTGAACTACAGAGGTTTTAAATGGTTATCAGCATAATATTTATATCTAGACTAAACAGTAACCATATGCTTCATAATAATTTGTACCTACTCTGAGGCCTCTTTAATGAGATAAGGTCTAAGTAGTGCTACCTCACCTGCCTTTAGCAAGCACATAGGTTATCTGTATTTCCTATCGTATAATACCTCATAGGGATCCATCTGAATCATACTTAAGATGTTGTTATTATAGAAAAATCAATAATAGTTATATGTTTCTCCCAAGAACCTTTGAAATAAAGGACACATGCTCAAAGCATGTCCTCTAGCACCTGTATTGTCCATTCTGATTGGATGTCAGTCTAAGGGTGGTAAACTATAATCAAAAGTACTCGTATACCCAGTGCTTTATATAATCCCTAATAGTAACTTGACATGAAATGAGAATCCCTATCAGAAATGATGGTACGAGGGACCCTGTGTAGGTGTGCAATCTCATAGACATACAGTCTCCCAATCTCATCAACTAAGAAGGTCTCTCTAATTGGTAAGAAATTAGAAACCTTTATAATCTTGTTGATGATCACCCATACCACATCACTACCTCAAGGAGATCTTAGTAAACTATTCACAAAATCCATTATGACATCATCCCATTTTCATTCTAGAATAGATAATGGTTCTAACAAACTAGTAGGTTACTAGTGATCTACTTTCACCTATTGATAATTGGAACACCTATTGATAAAACTTGTGATCTAATTCTTTTCCTAGGCCACCCATACTTGTGGAACATATCTTGGTACATATTATAAATTATTGGGTGTACTTCCCACTATGAAGCATGGTATTCCCACATTAGTTCCTATCGCATGTTTATAAGAACCGAGACACATCCATAAACAAGCATGATCTCATATCCATCAATAAACCAATCCACTGGTGGATCCCCACCTAAAATTCTCTCCCTTGGGACCAAGACTTTGGGATCAAAAAACCACCTCCTCTTTACTCGATCCATAAGTGATGAGGCCACTGTTAAGGCCATAAGTAAAGGCCAATTATAACCCTATTGAACCTTCAGATTCATCTTAGAAAGAAGGGTCATCAACCTCCATTCATCATTGGATTCTGAAATATTTTACGTATGATTATTCCGGATCAGAGCATCAGGAACTACGTTGCCCTTTCCAGGCATATATGAAAGCTCAAAGTCAAAGTACTAAAGTTATTCAAACCATATTCTATTTATGAGGTCCAATTCGTATTTTTTAAAGATATATTTGTCTCTCTTGTAGTCTGTAAACACCAAAAATCACTCTCACATCAAGTAATGCCTCCAAAAACATGAGTCATGAGAAACAGTTGTTAGCTCAAGATCATTCATCGGATAATTATTCTCATGAGGCCTCAACTAACAAGACACAGACACAATTAATCGATTATCCTATATCAAAATTGATCCCATATTAATACTTGATGCATCACAAAAAAACTATATAGCCTCTATCTGGCTCTAGAAGAATCAGGATCAGTGATGAAGTCAATCTCTATTTCATCTCCTAAAAGGACTTATTTCTCACTTCATACCACAAGAACATCACATATTTTTTATTCAAATCAGTAATAGGTGTCTCAAGTCATGATAATTCCTATATAAAGTTCTTGTAATATCTATTCATCCCCAAGAAACTCTATATGTCAAAGACATTATTATATTACTACTAGAAAACAATAATGATAACCTTCTCTGAGTAAATTAATACTCTTGTCTCTGAGATAATGTTTCCTGAATAGTTAACCTTTCCAATCTAAAAGTGGCATTTAGTGAGATTAGCATACAGTTGGTTCTCTCTCTATGTATTCAATAAAATATAAAAATGTGTGGCATGGTCATGTAGAGTATTAGAATACACCAAGATATAATCCATGAACACTACCACAAACAAATCCAGATATGGGTGGAAAACTCAATTCATCAAAGCTAGGAAAATAGATGGCATGTTCATAATACCAAAAAACATAACGAGATACTCATAAAGACCATACCTGCTATGAAATGTTGTATGAGGTATTTCTGATGGTATAACTTATACCAGATGATAGTCTGACCTCAAATATATATTAGAGAAAACCATTGATCCTCAAAAATGGTTAAAGAGGTCATCAATATGAGGTAGTGGATACTAGTTATTAACCATAATTTGGTTCAACCAATGATGATATATGGAAATTATAAGGGTACCATCTGCCTTCTTGGAAAAAAGGATAGGTAAACCCCATGTTGAAGTGTTGGTTGATATAAAACCCTTAGCCTTTAAATCCTATAGTTTCCTCTTGAGTTACTTCAACTTAGAAATATACATATTATAGGGAGGAATGGATACTGGTGTATCTCTTGGAACTAGATCGATAGTGTATTCTACCACTCTCTCGGGAGGTAGTCTGAAAAATTTAGCAGGAAATACATATTTGAATTAATCAACTACCAGAGGGAAATCATCTTTACTTACTCCTTGGTCATATAGAAAAAGGCTAGCAATATGGGTTGTCACTCCTCTTGGTCTTTGATGCTCTGGTCCAGCTCGAATCTCTTGTACATCTCATTCACCCTTGTAGAGATAAATATTACCCTATGGTGATGTAAAAAATATCATGTTGCAATAGAATTCCACATAGGCACAATAGGGGACCAACTAGTCCTTCCCAAGAATGAAATCAAATCCCACCATCTCAAGGATGAAGAGGTCCCATAAGAAAATATAACTTCCTACATTAAGGGGTCATTCCTTACATTTTAGTACACTCTATGATCAAATTCCCAATATATTTATAGATTTCATCATGCTATAGAAGTTTTGGATATTAAGACCAATGATTTACATAGTAGTCATGGAGATAAAATAATGCAACGCTCCCGAATTAAAAAGGGAATATACTAGAGTAGAGGCTACCAAGATTGTACCTCTAACTGTAGCTGTTCTGGCACCCTACTCCTTGGGTTTATGATGTACTGAATAAATATGGTCTGATCTGTGGCCCTGATATACAACCTGGATACCCTAGGAAGGTCATACCCACTAGAACTATATATATGAAGCTTGTATTTCTCTTCCATAACCTCCTATTCTTCCTAAATATCTATTAGTACTCCATTTACCTACCTGGTGAGGAGCTACAGATCCCTCTCTTGAAGATGGAGTTGATCTAGACACTCTCCCACTAGACATAGATGGTAAGGTCCTATAAAAAACTAAAGATGCCCCATCCTACTACAGCCTCAACACTAAATAGGGTATCTGGGACACTAGGAACTCTTATTAACTATCTTTCCACACTGATGAAAAACCACATAACTATCAGTGGTTATCTTCTAGCTGTTGTTGCTCTCATGCCCAGTCTCAAAGTGATGTTTCTGGTTGCTAGTCAAACCAATTCCCTATCTCAATTTTGAACCACCCTAGCCCACACCATCAAATTCCCTTAGGTTCTTCTCAGTGATGATGTCATGGTTTATTATTTATGAAATGGTGGTCAATTGAAATACATTTAGCTAGGATCATATGGTGTATATGAGACCATCCTCAAATCATATCATTATCACCAATGCATCAACAATAAGAGTTAGTAGGAATAATTGGAGCTCTATGAACCAAGAAGAATAGTCCATCATGTACATAATACCCTTGTGTATATACATAAACTATCTATCTTGGTTCACTCTTAATGTATGAGGAAATAAATAGTCATAAAATACTATCTAAAAACTATCACAGTCTATGCCCTGATGATGATCTGTCGAGGTGATAACATCCCCCCATCACTTGGAATAACCTCAAACCATATACATAAAGATATTTACTCTCCTCTAAAGATATGTCTCAAGGTTCTCATAAATAGTTAGCATGGAATCCATCCATGACTCTATAGTCTGAGGAATTCCATCCCTTGAAAATGTAGGTAGATTATACTACTGTAATTTTTTCATCAACTCTTCCATAGTAGGGGAAATTCATGGTGCTCCCTACATAGTCTTTATAAGATCTATGAATCCCTCTCAAAACTGGGCCTCAGCGTCTAATTCGGTTATAATATGAGGTGCCTCAGGTGGCACTACTTGAGGTAACACTAGTGGCTTAGGGACCACCACCTCCAGAGCATGGTCATCACCACCCTCCTGGCACATGACTTGAGGAAATAATGGTGGAATAGATTTAAAAATACCAATAACACACCTCATTTAGTATTTTATAACAGAATAAACCACAACTATAAGAATAGACTAGGTATAAGGCCTTTCTACAAAAATTCACACCCCTGTGCTTGTTCCTAAATATAGGTATTGGCAACGTACAGACATTATAATGAAAGAGATAATACCTACTAATAAGGTTAGTTAAGGGTCAAGTTCTCTATTATAATTCAGGATTCCAGGTATACAAAGTTTCAATTGAAAGTTATAGAGGAAAAACCCTTTAATTTTCAATTATAATCCCCATTTAACAGTGACTATTTCATTTTAGAATTTAAATCCATTTAAATCTTAATTTATTTACATAGAATATTTTTAATGGTTGAATTAGATATATCACCACTTCCAATTTATAAATTCCCATACAATTTATATATTGAAATATGGAATCCATTGAATCCCAACCATAAACTTGTTCCAGTCCATGAAACCAATGGTCCATGACTCAATGTACCATAATTGACTACTTAGGTGTTTGCATCAAGCTATATAGAAAAACACTATTAGGTTGATGTGGAAACTTTAAGTAACCAATTATGTTTATCATTACCCTAAATTAAATTTCAACGCAATTCTATTTATATTAATCAAGGCACTCAAATAAATCTCAATCACTATAATTAATGAGATTCACCTATATGGAATGGCATAATGCATGGCATGTGAATCACTACGTACCTATGATGATGCATAATCCAACACTTCTTTTCCATACTAGACCAAGGGTAAAATGGAATCCTAAATCATAATAAAAAAACATATACCATGTGTGTCACCCAATGGTGGAATCAAATCAATTGTAATAAGCGAAATCCAAAATAGCAATTCTCATCCCTCATAATTTGTTTTTTCTTTGTACATGGGTTAGATAATCCCAAGAACAGTCTCATTACCAAATTATCACAAGTTCTAGTCTATTTTCTACCATAAAAAATAATAAGTCAAAGAAAAAAAACCTCTGATACCACTTTATAACATCTTGGACTCAATTCACCCTGATCGGTCACATGGCCTCAAGCGCACCTCCTCATATGCCAAAGGTTTCCAACTAACAGCAAGGGTCAAAGGTGGTACATTGGGGACACTATACCCTCGTGATGAGATTAATATAGCGTTTTAATACATATATAAATAGATTAAGCATAATATCAACTTACAGTGGAAGGTAAATCATCCTGATAAAATAGCCAGGCATCATTAGCAATATCCAATACCATATACAAAATTATGTAATGTAATTTCTCTAATGAAAAGGGAACTTGAAAACATGGTAGTGGAACACATACATATAGGTATATCAAAATAACCAAAATACCAAAATATTATCTTCAGATATCATCAAAATCTATAGCTCAATCCTGTGAACCACTGCTCCCATGTTGTAATCAAATCAAGCATCAACAACTAAACACTTTCCCCTACCCCTACCTTCATCCACGAGGTCTATCTAGGTACCAAATGGTATCCCGAATAGGGTGTGAGATATACTTAGTAGGTCACCACCAATGGTGTCTAGAAGTATCCATCCAATTCATATAATATGAGTAGTGTGCATATATAATAAATATAAAGCAGTAATATAAACTATAAAATGTTATCTCTGATTCCTAAATGACACCAGGCTGACACTACATGCTTCGGTCCATGCCAGATAAACCTCTAAATATATTTCATCATGAACATATACATATAAATGTATATGTATGTATGCATATATATTCATTATATACATAGGGATGTTTATATCCATATATATACATATGTAGTGCTTTCTAGGACCTGAGTAACTTTGTAATCCATGTTTAGTCACTAGAGTCTCATAAAGTAGCAGGGGGAACCATTCCTGAGTATCATAAGTCATAAGGGTCTCCATGCCCAGTTATCACAAGTATAAGTGACTCCATTCCTGAGTATCATAGGTATAAGGGACACCATTCCCCAAGTATCACAAGTATAAGGGATGTCATGCCCAAGTATCACAAGTATAAGGGATTCCATGCTCGAGTATCATAAGTATAGGGGATTCCATGTCCAAGTATCATAATTATAAGGGATTACATGCTTAATTATCATAATTATTAGATATTTCATACCTGAGTATCATGAGTATAAGTATTCAAATAGGCTTTATAAATTATTAACATTCCAATTTAACAAGGTCATAACTATTTTTTATATAAAAATCTTATGAAGTGGTCATAACACTCACTTTACATTTAATTCATTATATTAATTCCATTTAGAAGTCAATCCAAAACCATACATAAGATGGTTTGGTCACATAAGAATTTATAATACAAATAAATATTCCATAGGAACACCTTAAGGGGTGGAAATAGTTGATGGGGACCTATACCAATAATAATATGGGGATGTTAGGTCATTTTTATAAATGATAACAAATTAAATAAGGGTTATTTGTATGTTTAAGGAAACACATGGAAAATCTGGTGTACGGTATCAAGAAGAATAATATAAATCAATAAGACTTGAAGGATAATTACTAAACCACCTACCTTATGCCTATAGTAGATAATTCATCCAGTATTGGACCTTGGTTTGGTGCAGATTGAAAGAAAATATAATAACATAAGAATGACCTAAAAATAGGGCATATGAGCTAACACCAAAATAACTCTGTCGATAGGAATATGAATTATGAAAGGGGATAAAGGAATGGAGAACTCACTGGTAGGAATCCAACGATATGAACAATGCTCAAATTGGAGTTTGGATGGAAGAATGACTTCAAATCCTAGATTTATGCTTGAGGGTTTCAAAAGGGAGGAAGATAGGGGTTTTTGTTTGCTATAAAAGAAAGTAGTTGTGAGTTATTAAAAAGAAAGAGGTCTAAGGTTTAAAAGTCGCATGGTTTGGTTGCATGGTTTGCTAACCCATTCTCCAATCATGCACCCCTCACTGTCCAGGGAGCACACCCTGCACGATCTATAATGCACGATTATAAAAAATCATCATAGCCCATGCACACCCTCTATCTTAACTTTGTACATCTAGAACCCCCTTTCACAGTTTAAACAAATTGTGTAGCACACTTATAGGGTTTCATTGTTTGAGGTGCATGGTTAGATCTAACCATGTTCTAACCATGTGTATCTCTTATTTTATCCATAAATCAGAGTTTCGAGTTACGAAAAAGTTGTGGAAACTTTCAATTTCACCAAAAAGTGATTAGGAACATTTATAAGGAAAAAAGGACTCCAACTGAAATTAAATGGTTTCATACCTTGAAGAAAAGTTGGGATCTTATAGATCACTCATGCCCTGTTTTACCCTCTAATATTATCCAAATAAGGGTTATTGATGCCCATATTCATCAATATGAATAGGAAGGGGTAATTCCCACCTATTATATTTCCCTCAAAGATCTTGAGTCATCAGTGCCTCATCAACACCACCACCCCCAAGGGGCATGTAGGGGGGAACCACACCCAATTCTAATGGAGAACTACTTCAGGAGCCCCTCCCTAGAGCTATCTGATAGCTCACTACCCTATGAAAAGAAGTAAGGGTATGTTAGAATTATACCTATAGTAGAAACCACTCGAGAGATACCTAGGAGGTCTCCCACTAGGCCATGTCAGCTCCAACACCAACCATCCCCACAGGTCGACGAGCAAGTCTACTCCATCCCCACTCCTTCAACCTCAGTCCAAGACACTCGATGATGATTCCAAGGGAAATATGAGAACATATATGTTTATGACGCTTTCGTTGGGGCTCACACGTCCATCACATTTGGGGGACATCAGCGTTGTTCTGTTTCCCCGCATTCCCTCTTTCCAAAGGCGGGCGGCATCCGCTCCCTATTCAGGGACATTTTCTCCTTGATCGAAACGGGATGATGGGATGTCGGTTCTTCCTTCTGTGGATTCCTCTTCGAAATTCGTCACCTAGTCTGGGTATCCCTTATAGATTAAGATGAAGTTCGTGAAACTCTTCCCAGTTCCATGTTTTCATGGACATTGGTTAATTACACTGCTTCTGTCAGGACATTCCAAGGGGTCTGGTCCGGGAAATAACCTTCAGTTGGGGGAGTAGTCACGTTGAGGCATCACTGGCGTGTCTGGATGCTGGGGAATTGGTGTGTCTGTCTTTTTTCTCTTATTATAGGGCTTATCAAAGGCGCAGAAGCCCAAGGCATCGCACATTGAACATGGTTAATCCTATTCCATAGGCATATATCTGAGGTTTTCCTCATCTTCCCATGTTTAACATAGGTTATGCCGCAAGTTTAACGTCCAGTGGAGAAGGATCGGGCTGATCAGAACACTAGCTAGAGTAGATCAGATCGAAGAACCCCCTTGAGGAAACAACGATATTGGGACCAGCACATGGGTGGATTTCTGAATGCTGTGGAGGGGAATAGGGTGGCATGATCTCACCGGGATGTGGCATCCTGGGTAAGAATCAGGACGGACGATGGTTTTGGTCTTGAGCCTCGAAGAGACTTCCTACGTATCCCCATAGTAGGGAAACAAAGTCCGCATAGTTCAGGTAAAAAAAGAGGGGGTTGGAACACCGGTACGGAGGCGTTCAGGGCCAATGATTGTTGGTCTTGAACCTCATGGAGGATTCCTACGTACCATGCCTTGACACAGATCAAAGTCCACGTAGTTCGGGAGGTAGTAGTGTTGGAGAACTGACATGAATAAGGACCTTGGCCAGGTGGATGGTGGGCTTGAACCTCAGGGAGGATTCCTACATACCTTGCCATAGCAAGGATCAAAGTCCCCGTAGTTCAGAAGTATAGTTTAATGTCATGTGGGATGAAGTTGAACCGATGTGAAGGAGGTCGGAATGACCGGGTAGTGGGCTTGAACCTCATGGAGGCTTCCTACGTACCATGCCTTGACATGGATAAAAGTCCGCGTAGTTCGGGAGGCGGCAGTGTCGGAGAACCGATGTGAATAAGGACCTTGGTCCAGGTGTATGATGGGCTTGAACCTCAGGGAGTCTTCCTATGTACCTCACCTTAGCAAGGATCAAAGTCCTAATAGTTCGGGTGGGGGCATGTCGGAGAACTGACATGAAGATGGATCGGGTGTCTGATAGGTGTTGGGATTGAACCTCGTGAGGCTTCCTACGTACCATGCCTTGACATGGATCAAAGTCCCCATAGTTCGGGTGGGTTCTGGTGAACTGACGTGAATATGGACCGGGGGTCCTACAGGTGTTGGGCTTGAACCTCATGAGGCTTCCTACGTACCATGCCTTGACATGGATCAAAGTCCTCATATTTCGGGTGGGTCACAACGGCTTACCGCTGGATTAGAATGCAGTTTAACGTCATGTGGGACGGGGATGGTTCCATGTTTGATGCTTACTCTAAGCCCATGTGAGTCGCGCTCGGTGTGAGAAACAATTGGCAGCAAAGGCCTGACGACCACGTCACAAATGGTGCATCTGTGGGAAGTGAAGAGGAGTGGGGCTTACGCTCTGAGGTGAACCATGGTGTTGGGACTTACTACAGGTTGGAGGCTTGAGGGCGACAAAGCGCAGAGGGAGAGGGACTTGGGACCAAAGAAAGGAGGATCCTCATTTCCTATCATGCCCTCCACCAGCCTTGACACCAAGGAAGTGAGGAGGGGCAGGGGTCCCGCCTCCTGCAAGAAAAGATAGGGGTCTTACACCAAGGTGGATGCCCTTCCCCCATGGACAAACTCCACTCCCAGAAGGAGGATATCATCCCCTCTGGAGACCAGGGGGCGTGGAGAGTGTCCAAGGTGGGGGCACCACACGTGATAGACATGGGGCGATGTCACAGTTTAACGTCGTGTGTTGAGGACAATGGTTCTTGGAAGTTTCACGTCATGCAGCTCAGAGGAGGTGGGTTTACTCTGCACCCCTAAGACTTACATAATTGGTGCCCTTTACTCCTTGTGGGAGGGAAGGTACTGGAAATGTTGTGGTGAGGGGGTGTTGCGGAGAGAACTATTGAGGGGTCCACGTTAGCGTGGCTATGCGAAGAAGCAATATCCATTAGCATTCCTATGCAAAGAAGCATTAGGAAAAGCAACGCTATGGGAGGTATCGTCTAGGGGACTTTGAAGTCACATCGTGCAAACCTAGAGGGTCGCATAGGAAAAGGAATTGCCAAGTAGATGGGTCCATAGGCCGGATCCTTGTGGAGCTCGGTTGCTATGCGTGGTGGAGGGAACATGCGAAGGGGTGTGCTTTTCTAAGTGGGGTGCCTTAGCCTTACCATGGGGAGGGGTGAAAATGGTAGGTGCTTCGTGAAGTGGAAAGGCATTTGTGGAGCACTGCCTCACTGAGCACAGACGTCGTGCGAATCAAAGTGTTTTGAAGTAATGTGCTTTGTGAAGTATAGTGACCCTGACTTAGCATGTGGATCACATGTACATGAGGGGTGTTTAGTGAAGCATAAATTCTCCGCGACGACCTGGGTCCCCTTGGGGATCCCCTTCCTTCTCGAAAGCCCTTAGGCTTCGCAAAAGGCATCCCTCTCGGAAGAGGGGATTAAAACGAGGCAAGGGGGAGGCACTTCGCAGAGAAAAAGTACCTCATGTAGCTCATGATTCACAGAGCAAAGGGTGCTTTGTGATTTTGGAGCTAGTAAGTTGAAAGGTTGTATTTTCCGTCTGTTGGGCTCGAGGGGATCCCGGTATTTATAGGCAAGAGGCGCTGTGAAGCAGAGCTTACGCGGAGTGAAGAGGGCTTTGGTTGCTTCACGATGGGTCATGAACATCAGCTGGGTTCGTATAGGGGTCTTCCTCCTTGCTTCGCGGTGGCCTCGCGAATGTCAAAGGCGTTCTCGGAATGTCCCACCTCCTGTGCTTTGCGGCGGGCTCATGAATGTCAAAGGCCTTCACAGAGCATCCTGCCTCCTATGTTTCATGGCAGGCTCACAAACGTCAAAGGCCTTCGCGGAGCGTCCTGCCTCCTATGCTTCGCAGCAGCCACGGTGTTTGGGGGGACTCCACGAAGTGGCTTCATGAGGCAGTTCACAGGGCCTCTTATCTTCTTTTTCTTCCAACATTTTAGCGCCAAAAAATTCCCCCCCTCAGACTTGGATCCGTAGAGAAATCAAGGGTCGAAGTTTGAGGGTCAATCGCCAAAATATTTGGCCGTTCACGGAGATGGATCGCGAATAGGGCTCGCGAGGTGGACAGCCGACGCGTAGGCCGAGCGCGCCTCGAAGCTAGGCATGATCCGGACATGCCATGAAGCTCTGAAGGCTGCCGGCTATAAATAGGGGAGGTTGACCTCTCTCTTTTTCCTTTCCCTTCTCTGCGAATTTTTCCTTTTGTGCTCTCAATTTGCGAAGCTCCGCGTACTCCATGCCTACTCTTCGTGAACCGGGCTTCACAGTGAACCGCGAGTCTTTGACTCTGTGACAGTGCTACACGAGCGTGCACTTGCAGGATGAGGCCAGGCTCTGTGATTCGGCTTTGCGAATGAGCTCCGCGAATAGGCTTCGTGACCCGAGCTGAAAATTGTCCAAGTCTTAAAACCAAATGGCCCATCAAGAAGCTACCTAGGGGGTGCTTGTAGATGCCACCCAGAGGGATGAGATGGAAAATTTTCAGGGCCTAAGAGAATTGGTCCGTAGCCACTCAGACCATAATTCATTGATGGAGCTGCTATCGGAGAGCCAGAAGAACTATCTGCTGTGCAGGAGGCTACCCTTGTATGGCTTCAGGCTGAGGGATGACGTCTTCATTCCCAAGGCGAGTAGGGACGAACCAGCTTGCTGGTTCAGGAGTACACCATGCCAGCGCCAATGGTTCAGGGCGGCTGATATTCATGCGCCAGAGGACTTCACACCCATCATTGTTTACTACTTGTACAACCACCTGAACAACATTGATGGGAAGGCATTGCAGCCGGAGACGTCTCCTCCTCTGTACCGCACAATACTGAATGTAGCCTTGAGGGATTCAAAGAAGGGGTGGGCTAAGGAGTGGGACCTGCGCCAGGGTGGAAACTTCACAGATGATTGGGCATGGGCATACTGGGTAGGCACCTCATGTGAGGAGTTTTAAGCCGAGTTGTGGAGAGTGGGTTTGTATGAGGCAGCCTGGGCCTCCCAATTCCACATATATCAACCGAAACAGCTGATGCCAGAGCTTTTGAGCAGATGGCCATCTAGGACCAACACGTTTCACCTGCACCATGGTGAGGTCGGTATCAGTCTGTGGGATGTCCATCAAATTTCAGGGGTCCCAATCTTGGGGTCTATGTATGATGAGTTCCTCCCCATCATGAGTGCGTGGGAGGATCCGTAGAAGATGGCACGGCTGGCGATGGCACTGATGGGGCTAGTCCCCGGGGAAGACAAAGAAGCAGTGAGAGACGTCCACTTTAGTCGGTGGTTCAAGCAGTTCCTAAACTTCTCGGTGAATCGAGAGTTTCTCGCGAGGCCTCATACTTGTCCGAAGGGGGCTCAATGGGGCAAGGAGAAGTCGTATTGGCGGATCTTGGAGGACAGCCAGTGGAAGACCTGGGGTTTCAGTGTCAATACTGAACAGAAGCCAATAGTCAGGCTGGAGGCGTTTATCATGGCCCTTATCTATGGTTGGATCCTACCAGTGAGGGATACCAACATGGGGGGTGCGGCCTAGCACATTTATCTTGGCATCCATGCTGGCCATAGGAGGGAGGGTCAATCTGGGGATTCTGATGCTCTCTAGATTCTAAAAGATACTATGGCATGTTAGCGAGGGAAAAAGGCAGCAGAGGATATGTGGGCTCTTCCATCTTCTGTATGGGTGGATCACGGCGCACATCAGGGGGGTTTACGAATATCTGAACCCCATCTCGCCTCTGGGGTCAAACTTCTGCCCATGCATTCTGAATGCTTTCGGGATCTTTCCAGCCAAATTGACTGAAATGTTGGTACTAAACCGGGTGTGGAAGGTGGACGAGTTTAATTTTCACCCATTTACATTGCCGACAGGGGTACTCACCAACGACGGTCAGGGGATGGAAGAGCACAAGGCCTATCTTTTGGACTTTTGAGGTGGATTCTTGGTGGAAAGGGTGGACCGTGAGCCTCTCTGTGAGCCGTACACCCCACACTGGTTTGCGAGGCAATTTTGGTGCGTGCAGCGACTGACTCCGCAGGTCAATTGGGAGGTGTTCCATGAGGAGCACCCATGTGTGATGAGGCAATTGTGTCTCATGTTCACATGGGAAGATGGTAAAATGCAGAATGCATTGCCTCCGCCTACTGCCACCTTCAGACTGGTGAAGGAGTATGCCATAAGATGGGAGGAAGCTTATCCAGGGGAAATGATAAAGCAGCCAACTATTCGAGATGGTGATGGTGGGCCTTCCATATCTCGAGGTCGGGGTCAGAAGGCAGAAAGGGCCTCTCGCGATGGCGGGGCTACCATGGTGGTGAGACCTGCACCAGCTGAGGGTGAGGCAGCGGTGGTGAATCCCACAACGGCAGCGGATCCGGTGGTCCCAGGAGAGCAGAGCCATCTGGAGGGGCGGCCACCGAGGGGATTCTGCAGGATATCTACTCAGCCCCCAGGGAAACAGCTACGCCATATTGACATGCCATATAATGTTGTTTTCTCAGAGGCTTGGGACATCTGGGATGTCAACCGGTAATTCCTCAGCCCACCCGAGATGTGGAAACACCTGAACCATCTCGGGATGGATTTACCGGGTATAGTCCCTATCCGGGACGGTTTCACAGTATCTCCGGCAGAGGTGGAGCAATATCTGGATGAGCTGGAGGACTTCGTACATTCCAAGGGTTCCCCATGTCCAATGACAGACCAGGTGAGGGTACTGCTGGATCAGATGGTTCCCCCACAGCTATCGGCCGCTGATATGAGAGAGTGCTTCCCCCTACTGGAAGAATCAGACAAATCCTCTTGGGGGGACGAGGCCGGTGGAGGGAGCTCGTTGGAGGAAGGAGAAGTCAGCGATCAAGACTCAAGTCTTGACGATTTCGCAAAGGCTCTCGAGGTAAAATTCAAAGTTTCTTTCATCAGGGTCTGCTCTTAGGTCATTATGGACTTCTTACCAACATCTGAACTGTATAGGAGGACCTTGTGCATAGACCTCGTTCTCGCCCCTCGGTGGGTGCTGATGCAGGACCCTCAAAACCCACACCTATGGCCGCATCTAGGTTTGTGTCTTGTGGGGCTAGGGAACCCAAGGTGGATCCTCCAGAATCTTCGGACCTTCTGAAAATATACGAATGGCTACGCTTCAGGGTCCCGTCAATATCAACTCAGGAGAAGCACCAGGAGTTTGATCTTTGTAAGTCCTCTCTACTGAGTTCATTGCTGCCACACGTTGACTATGCCAACTGACGTCCACGCCATTCTCTGTTACATACAATTCTTCGACTGGTATGGGCTGCTGCAGCGAGGTTGGTCGGGATTTCTAGTGGCGCCCCTCCGAGGGGCATGCTATTAATCGTGGAGATAGTTACCCAGCCCACCCGAGCTACAGTGCTCCCTATCATTGGAGGGACCGCCAGCGGGGTTGTGCCCAAGGTTATTGAGGTCGAGTCTGACGATGAGGATCGACCGGTCAACCCAAGTCCCACCACGCCTGATTCAACGCCAGATGTCGTGCCTGATCCGACTCCAGACGTAGATCCCGCTGAAGATTTCCTGATGGCGTACCCCGCATACGATCCTACCAACCATGCAGACTGGGACGAGACGGCCTTTGACAAAGAGGAAAACGAGATAGTTCGTCACCGATCATGGAAGTTTATTGTGCACTTTATCGAAAATACCCCCCATACATTATGGCTGGACGATATGGACAAACTTTGCTCGCGGCTACACGAATTGTGTGCTAGGGGAGTGGATGCCCAGCGCCCTCACCTGCTCATCCGAGATCTTATGTCGAAGAATATCCGGGAGTATGATCGCAGCCTTAGTGTAGGATAGCAGTAAGGGAAGGAAACAAACATCAAAAAGCTCTGGGAGGATGAAAATGAGATCCAATGGCTAAAGATCTGGGTGGATGATCACTCATCCTCTCTTAATGCACAATCAGAGCTGATCTTGTGATTGAAGGCCCAGCTGGCAGAGGCAGAAGAGCATATGAGGCAAGCTTATGAATAAATTGACGTCATTCAGGCTGACGTAGAGCGGGCCCAAACTGAGGCTGATGAATTGCGCCCCATAGCTGCTGAGGATGAGCAAGAGTTGATCTGGCGGTAGCAACTCTTGGATGCCACAAGTCAGAGGGTGGCAGAACTTCAACTCTCTTTTGATGGGGTCAACCCGTCCATGGGAGTGATAGAACCTCAAGTGCTGTAAGGATCACAAAATCTCAAACGTACTTTCATGTTTTGATTTATTTGATTTTATAGAATACATGAGTTTCGTTATCGAGGTTGGCTTTTTTACGCATTTGTTATATTTGTGAAACGTCCAGTGGTCAGTCCCTAAGCTCACGCGGGTCAAGCCCAATGTGAGAAACAAGGGTTGATCACCATGCTATTCCATCTAAACATAATGTGTCGACCAAGCTTCGGGCATCCGGGGTTTAGGTAACCATTTTGGATCTTTTCGAAAGACATGGGAGAGGCCCGATCGGAGAATCAGGACCTCAAAACAATCAACGATCTGTTCTTCTGATGTGCTCTAGTGCACGAGCGGGGTAACACCAGGGGTGTTGGGATTAGTCCAAACATAGGGAAGTGGAAGGTGTGAATCAAGATACCCAAAATTCGGAACACTATGGGGGTGGTGTGACAATAAAGGATAACTATTGACCATGTTAAAAACACAGTATCCCTGTTTCATTAGCCTGAAATGAGAATGACTCGTGAGGGCCGACTGCTAACCATGTTCGAAAAACAGGGCCTGACTCAAAGTTCCATCCATTTGTCTTCCAGAACATTAGCCCAGGATAGTAGGAGATCCATAGGCCGATCATCCATAATATTAGGGGTTTCCTCCAGATGTGAAAGAGGACGAGGGTCTGAATAAAGGGAATGCAAAGCGTGAAGGGTGGAGTTATGGTTTTTTCGAACAGAATTCAATACTATTGAAATTACGCCATCGTGGTGGAAGCACGCTAGATGGTGCATCAGTCTGATCATGGATCATTCCTTCTTTCAGACAGGGCCTCTCTAGAGAGGGATCTGTCACTTCCCAATGCCATCTTGGGGCATCCCGAACTTGTTCAGGGTAGAGTTACAGTTGTATGGTTCCCTATGGGAGGTCCGGCCAGGGGGGAGGAAAGGGGGAAGAACATGATTTATGATTCCTGGGGATGGACCCTAGGAAAAATACTGGGGTGTCTCTACATATCCCATGAGGATGGGAATCAAGTCATACGTAGTTATGGAAGCACAGTTTAACATCATGCAGGACGATGAGAAGCCTGGCTGTGCTGGTACACGTCCTACCAAAACTACTAGGCCCACGTGAGTCATGCTCGATGTGGGAAACAATAAGTAATGGGGAACTTTCTTGACATAGGAAGGAATATGTTAGGGTGAAGGGACGCTCGGTGAATATTGGCTCAATTATTCTAACACGTCTATGTAGTGCACCTAGACGCACGAAGAGATAAATCCGAGTATGTCGGAATTCCACTTGAACGTGAGGAATTCGAAATGCATGAATCATGATTCTCACAATCTGGATCACAATGATGGCAGCATGGAGATGGAGGATAACTGTTGACCATAGCAGAAACACAACATCCATATCGCGTTATCCTGGAATGGGGACAGAAAAATGAGGGTCGACCATTGACCATGTTCAAAACACGGGACATGTCACAAATATCATCCAAGATCCTTAGGGAAGTTGGCCAGAAACGGTAGGAGAGACCTTAGGCCCATCATCCATGGAGAGCCCTTAAGCCTATCATCCATGTTGTTCGAGGGTCATTTCGGATGTGGAAGAGGATTAGGATCCAAATAGCGAGCCCACGAAGCTTAGACATGGAACGGGAGGAATGTCTCCATGAAAATTCCACACTTCAGGCTCTTTGTCAAAATGCATCTGAATATAACAAGGAGATGTATTAGATAGAGGGAGTTGAGTCCCTTCCCATAGGGAGATCTTAGTTTAGGGTTGTAGAATTCAGACCGTGGATGGGAGGGAACGCGGGAGACTCATGACGAGCAATTACAAAAAACCGACGTGAATGGGGACCAGGGGTCCCGACCACCACATGTTCCTTGGGAGAGGTTTTAGGTCAAGGGACCAAAAATGAGAGTTGAGATTGGCCTGAGGCAAAGTGCAAAGGCGTTCCTACGTACTCCTTGAGGATGGGGATCAGGATGCACATAGTTCTTGAGGTGGGGCAGGGTGAGGTACCAGTGTCAGGGATAAAAGGGGTGTGGAGGCGCGGCCCATGCACCAAAATAAGCGGTATTTGATAAATCTTGTTTGTCCTTTAAGGTGAGTTATTTTTTTTGTGAAGCGACAGGACTAGGGTAGCAGGCCCTTGCATCTTTACAAGAATCAATCCATAGTAGGAATTGACAAATGGTATGGTAAATGACTGATACCAAACGTGATGTCCTCTAAGATGTGGTCATCACAATGCAGTGCCATTTTTCATCATGTGGTCAGGACGCTAATGTCACAGTTTAGGGTCATGTGGTAGGACCAAGCATGCATTTTAACATCATGCCACGCAGACATAGTAGAGATGATGCTAGGTGTGGAATGTGTATGGTGCCATGAAAAATAACTGACGTGAATGGGGACATGATCCCACATCACACCGTATGCAATTACGAGAGGAGAACCTTGGGACAAGGGGACCAAATAGGGGTGAGAGTGAAAGGGGCTAGAGAAACTAGCTCCCAGCTGAGCTGGACCCGAAAACAAGACATTCGTGTGGTCCTACGTATCCCATAAAGATGGGAATAAAGCCACACGTAGTTCTAGAGGGTTACTTTTAATGTTGTGCGGGACAACATATAGTTTAATATCGTGCGGTACAGGAAACAGGAGGGATAATTTTTAGAACGGGGTGCACGTGGTGCGGCTATTGCAAACCTGACGTGAATGGGGAGGTACTCCCATACCACGCCATGTGGTCCCGTAGTCAAGGTCCAGAATGCGGGACAGAAAATAAAAATTAGAAGAACTCAAGCTGGACCCAAATACAATAGGCCTGGGCATTCCTACGTATCCCATTAGGATGGGAATCAATCCATACGTAGTTCTGGGGAGATCTTAGTTTATGGTCTTAGAGCTCGGACCAATGGAGGGATGGAAACCTTCCAAGTAAGCGCAGAACTCGACCTGATCCCTATGCCCATGTGGGTTAGACTCAGTGTGGGAAATAAGGGAGGAAGATGTCTATTACAATACCTAGAACGTACGCCGAAGGGAAATCGGTGCGGAGCCCCGAATGACGCCCCTATCACGGCTTTGGTCCTCCTAACGCACGAATGTGCACTGAGGAATCATACCAAGAGTTTCAAAGTTCTACTTGGACATGACGAGGTGGAGAAGGATGTGAATCATGTAACTGACATTTTTTGGATTAATGGGGTTGGAGTGGTGATGAAGGATAACTTTTGACCATGTTCGAAACACAGTATCCATATTGCGTTAGCCTGGTGGCCGGGAATAACAAATGAGCATCGACCATTGACTATATTCGCAACGCGGGATTTGTATCAATTTGTTTCTGAAACCTTCAGGGGTGTTGGCCCGTAATGGTAGGAGAGCCCTTGGGCATGGTATCCATGCTATTTTTGGGGGTCCCTTTAGGTGTGAAAGGTGATGAAATCCCTGATGAAGGGGAAAACAAAGCCTGAAAAGCAGGTGGAAACATGTCCGAGCAGAGTCTCACGTTCCAGGTACTAAACCAGTGTACCCTTAGGCACATTGGTGAACCGCCGAAAAAGGGCGACGAGAGTGCTCAGGAGGGAGAGGTACATGGCGTGGTTGTTACAAGCCCAACGTGAATGAGGACATAATCCCATGACACGCCATATACTACCCTCTCCGAGGAAGGTTAGGCCAAGGGTCCAAGGTGAAATGGAGATTTCTAGGAGATGGGACTAGACCCAAAGTCTAGAAATTCGGGTGGTCCTACGTATCCCATAAGGATGGGAGTCAAGCCACACGTAGTTCTTGAAGGAACCCGGGGGTAAGATAACCCAACTAGGGGGGTGTATGGGACGGTGAATAAGTCTACATGAATGAGGACATAATCTCGCATCACACCATACATTCCCATAAGAGAGAACCTGGGTCGGGGGCCTAAAAAGGCCAAGGGGCCTGAGGCTGGGCCTCGGTCAGGGAGGCCTGACCAGTTTGCAGTTTAACGTCTTGCAGTGAGGACGAGGTCCGGGGACCTGAGAAGGCCAAGGGGCCTGAGACTGGGCTGCGGTCAGGAAGGCCTGACTAGCATGTAGTTTAACGTCTTTCAGTGAAGACGGGGGCCAAGGGAGGTCTCATCCGGGGATGTGTAAAGCATGGTGAGAAACCCGACGTAAATGAGGACATAATCATGCACCACGTCGTACAATCCCTGAAGATAGAACCCAGGCCGGATGTAAGGTCATATGCCCTCTTGTACAGGTACTTCCTCATCACAACTCCTAATCCCACGTGAGCAGTGCTTGGTGTGGGAAACAAAGAGCTGGTCTTGGCTATCTCCATCCAACGGGGCCTGATAGCTGGCATCGCCCGAAGGGAGTCTATCACTTAGATACAATGGGGAAGAATGAACCACTACACTCGATGTTTGGGGCATCTTAGGGTGGTCCTAACGATCCATAAAAATTGTTGACCATGTTTGAAACACATCATCCATATAATGACCTGAAATGGGAGCAAAAAATGAGCACCGACCACTGACCATATTCACAACGCGGGACTCGTATCAATTTGTTTCTTGACACCCTCAAGGGTGTTGGCCCGAAGTGGTAAGAGAGCCCTTAGGCCTAGCATCCATACCATTCAGGGGCCCTTTCGGATGGGGAAGGTGATGGAATCCCAGTCAAGGAGTGGGTGAGGCATAGTTGTACCTACCTATGAAAGAGGCGAATGTCTCCAGGGAGCGGGACGTACGGCAGGGTCGAGGCTAGATCGACGTGAATTGGGGAAAAAGTATTCACCCTGCCATATGTCTTGACCCGAGGGAAAGATTCTGGAATTTGGGATGGGCCAACAGATGAAATGTCCAGGTGTTCCTACGTATCCCATGCAGATGGGAATCAAGCCATACGTAGTTCTTGAAAGCCATGCATTTTAACATCATGTGGTGAAGATGTGGGAGGATAGAATAATGGGAGTGGGCACATAGTGTGACCATTATAATCCTCATATGAGTGGGGCTAAGGAAGCCTACTCCATATCATGCAGGGATCCTCCAAAGAAGCTATACCTAGAGGGAATAGTCAAAGAAAAGAGCTCGGGGCTGGGCTCAAGACGAGGTTTCTGAGCGTTCCTATGTATCCCATGTGGATGGGAATCAAGACACACGTAGTTCTCAAAATGAATTTTAACGTCACGCAGGACGATGCGCAGTTTAAAGTCATGCAAGACTGGACAGTTTAAGGTCATGCGGGACTGGTATGCAGTTTAGGGTCGTGCAGGACCATACAGTTTAAGGTCGTGCAGGACCATGAGGCTTAGGAAAAGTATTTCTTGAGGAAATTGGAATTGTTGGGAGGAGTTATGCGTTTACCATCCATGGTCACCAAAGAGTATGCTCCATTGGGGTAAACCATGTGGACTATGTAAGGTCCTTCCCACTTGGGCTCCAACTTGGGTGGTTTCCTACCAGGGATCATTGTCACTCGGAGGGCCAATACCAGGTTGCCTTGCAGAAAAGAGCGGAGGCGAACCTTCTTGTTGAAGGCTCTAGCTATCTTATTCTAATGTCTTTCCAGATTGTGCAGGGCATAGAGACTATTTTCATTAAGTGCTTCCAATTCAACTAGATGGATTTCGGCCACCTCATCTGGCACCTGCTAGTCATAGACGGCAGTGTGTAACGATGGAAGCTGGATCTCAATGGGCAGGACGGCCTCGGCCCCATACACCAGGGAATATGGAGTCACCTGGGTGGAATTGCGAGTTGTCGTCCGATAAGCCCAGAGGGCATTGGGGAGCTTGTCCGGCCAACTCTTCTTATTATTTCCAACAATTTTCTGCAAAATTTTAGAGAGGGTTTTGTTGAACACATCGATCTGTCCATTTTCCTGCGGGTGATAGTGGGAGGTATAGTTGGAGCGAATGTTGTACTTGGCGTACAATTTATTCAACTCAGATTCTCAGAAGTTTGTGCCGTTATTGGTGAGCACGGCATGAGGGACTCCAAATCGGTAGATTATGTTGGAGATCACAAAATCAACAATGGATTGAGCCTTGACTTCCTTGAGTGGAACTGCCTCTTCCCACTCGGAGAAGAAATCCATAGCGGTCAGGATGAACCTGCACTGGCGAGCTGTCGTTGGTGGGTACGGTCCCACAACATCGAGACCCCACACCACAAAGGGACAAGAGTACTTGGTGGAGTGGAGAGGTTCTAGCGGTCGATGTAGGAAATTAGCATGAACTTGGAACACGTGACATCTCATGGTGAACTCGATACAATCGTGGATCATAGAGGGCCAGAAGTACCCCAGTCTCCGAATCTGATGGGACAGCTTCGGCCCGTCCTGGTGGGCACCGCAGGAACCGGTATGAACCTCTTGCTTGACCTAAGAAATCTCAACTCCTTGAATGCAACGGAGGATAACACCATAGAAACCATGCTTATAGAGGATCTTCTCAAGACTGGGAACACTCTGGAGGGTAAACTACAGTGCGTGGCAGCGGATTCACTCGTGTTCGGCCCAATCGGCCGGGAGGCAACCGTTTGGGAGATACTTGACAAAAGGGGCTCTCTAGTCGGGAGTCTTTTCAACCACTACATCTGAATAACCTGGGTCTCCTAATGTGTAGGATCTGGCGGTAAGATGGAATACTCGTTGGCCGTCGTCATCCTCTGGGGTGATGGGGGCAATGACTCTCCAGTGTTCCACATGTATAATCATATCATCTTGCTCGGGCTCTGCAAGTGATGCAGCTAATCCGGTTAAAGCGTCTGCTCGATCATTCTGGGACCGAGTGACATGGGTAACCTCTGTTTGAGAAGGGAAATAATACATTAGATGGAGGGTTCACTCCAACAATGACATGAGCTCTAGCTTCCTGACAACATAGTCGCCATTGACTTGATTGATGACTAGTTTGGAATCCCCTTTCATGTGAAAATGGGGCGCATCGATCTCAAGGGCCAGCTCAAGGCCAGTGATGAAAGCCTGATACTCTGCCTCATTATTGGTGCAGCCTTCTGACAACAGGAATGAGTACGGCAGAATGGATTGCGTCGGTGTGATGAATACGATACCCAGGCCCACCCTATTGATCCTAGGATCATTGAACCTCCTACCAGTGGGGCTCCGGGAGGCACCTTCTAAGTGAATTTTCCAACATGAGACGGAATGATCAACTGATAGGATTTAATCATCAGGAAAATCCAGGTCTAGGGATTGATCTGTGGAGGTTGGATGGGCATCTAGGAAGTCTGCCAATGCCTGCCCCTTGATAGCCTTCTGAGGCACGAACCTGATGTCAAACTGCTAGAGGATTACCGCCCACCGCTCTAGTCGGCCAGTCAATATGGGGTGGTTCAGAATGTACTTTAGTGGGTCTACCTGAGAGACCAAATGTACCTCATGGTGCTGTAGGTAATGTCGCAATTTCTGTACGGAAAACACAAGCACAAGGCAACTCTTCTCGATGGGGGAGTATCTGGTCTTCGTATCGAGGAGCATGAGGCTGAGGTAGTAGAGGTTGTTCTCTATCCCCTCATTGTTCTTCTAGGTGAGAAGGGCGCTGAGAGATCATTCCAGGGCGGTCACATAAAGTACCAGCGGCTTTCCGACGACGGGTGGTATCAAGACCGGAGGCTGCAGCGGATACCACTTTACTTCCTCAAACGTGGTCTGACACTCTTCATCCCATTAATAGGTGGTGCCCTTCTTCATGATCTGAGAAAAGGGCTTACACTTTCCAGCCATATTCGCAATGAATCGGCATATGTAGGATAAGTTTCCTTGAAATCCTCGAAGCTCCCGAATATTGCTTGGGGGGGACATCTGTCTGATGACCTTGATCTTCTCTAGATCGATCTCGATGCCCCGATATCTGACAAAGAAGCTGAGAAACTTGTCGGAGATGACCCTGAAGGAACATTTAAGCGGGTTCATATTCAGGTGGTGGGAACATAGGAAACCAAACACTTTCTCAAGGAACTTGAGATGGTCCTGGTGCTGGTGGGATTCGACCACCAGATCATCCACATAGCATTCCACAAATGTTCCGAGAATTGTCTTGAATATGCGGTGCATGGCCCGCTGATAGGTGGAACCTGCATTTTTCAGGCCGAAGGGCATAACCTGGTAATAGAAAGTACCTTGGGGGACCTGAAAGCGGTGGCCTCCTCATCTTTGAGGGCCATCTGGATCTGGTTGTACCCAAAATACCCATCCATGAAGGAGAGTGATTGGAACCTAGTTGTAGTATCAATCAACAATTCAATCACTGGAAGGAGAAAATCATCCTTCGGACAATGGCGGTTGAGATCGCGAAAGTCGATACAGACTCTGATCTGCCTGTTCTTCTTCCTGACTGGCACAATGTTGGATAGCCACTTGGGGTACTGGACCTCCTTGAAAAATTTGGCTCTAATGAGCTTGTAAACCTCAGCATCAACCATGGTGCTGTGAGAAGGGTGCATCTTTCTGGGAGGTTTCTTGAACCCGCGATGGTTTTTTGGGAGACCAAGGCGGTGGACGGCTACCTGAGGATCTAGTCCTAGCATCTCACTGTAACTCCAGGAAAACACATCATGGTGCTGCTTAAGGAAGTTCATATACCACTACTGCTCCTCGAGGGACATGGCGACACTGATCAATGTGGGTCTCAGATCTTCCTTGTTACCAAGGTTCACCTATACCAGTTCATCGACCATGGTAGAGACGCCTTCTTCAAAGGTGGGGGGATCATCCTGTAGATCCTCTTCTCCACTTATGGAGGGATCTTCTATGGGGGAAGTTGCTTTCGAGCCACCAGACCCCGATGGGAGGCTGCTTCTGGCTTGAGCGGCAATGGTCAGCATATCGTGAGATTCACGTGCTACTGAGACCATGGCAATGAAGGTAGTTGATCTGATCCCATCTAGTCTTCAGCCCATGTGGCCACGCTTGATAACATCAAAGTAGTAGTGGGGCGTCACCTTGAGCCGGTTAATTCCAGCCCGGTGAAACAGACACGTATGACGTACCGCCGTTGCCATGAGCTGGACGTCCTGATACCGTACATGGTAGGAGGTTCCAGGATCACCTGAGCCTAGTTTGTGTAGGAGTATGAGGTGATTTTCATCGTCGATTGGACTTGGGAATATTCCTTCCTCTCGTACCCGAAATGACAAAGAATTTCCCCATGTCGGGGGTCATGGCCTCCAACTGATGGATCGGGAAGATGTAGGCATCATCCATACCTTCCCAGGGATCAATTTTCACTGTGGTGGGCTCAATATTACTTGCAAGAATCTACTTATCCTTGCTCTTGTAATAGTCAGCATCCAGATAGCGGGCTTCACAAGAGGTAAAAGGAGACGCATCTCCTTGGAGCATGCCTAATCGACCATTGAGAGAGTATTTGAGGCATTGGTGATACGATGAAGGGACCGCTGCATGTAGGTGGAGCCATGGCCTTCCCATCAATGTGTTATACGCACTGTCCTGGGAGACAACCATGAATTTGGTACTGGAAACTAGGCCACCAAACTGGGTATTCAAATGGATCTTGTCGGTCGGGTTCTGCTCGGTCCTGTCGTATCCCTGGATTCTTAGGTCAGTGGGAGTTAAATCATCCTCAAACAACCCTAGCTTCCGCAGTGTCCGAGTCGGGATTAGGTTAATCCCAGAGCCCGTGTCAGCAAGATAGCTATATACTTCCATGCCATTGAACTGGCCAGTGATGTATAATGGAAAAATGTGCCCCTGTATGGGAGGGTCTTTGTCTTCACCAGAGAACAAGATAACTGCCTAGAATTCGGTGTTCTCAATTGCCTCAGCGTGGAAGGCTTCTGTAGATGCTACCTCCATCTCAAACTGGATGGGGCTCCTTAGTGCCTCGAAGAGCGCCTCACACATGTATGACGATAGGCGAATATCCTCAAGGATAGAAAGCCTCGCTGGTATGCTGGAAAGGTTCTTGAGGACATCATACTTCTACGCCAAGCACAGACTTCTGCTTACAGGAGACCGCTCTGCAATTGGAGGCACGACGAGCCCTACCGGCTTTACTGGCGGCTGGCTAGTGATAGGTACATACCATTTCTCACTAGTCGAGGTCTGAAGAGCAGCTGCCAGATGAAGACCGGAAAACTGAGATCGGCCTGTATTAGGGCGAGACTGGACTTGGTATGGACAAGGTAGATCTACCTGATCTAGTAGCAAAAATGGCGGTGGAGGTAGATCTGAGGACACCAGATGAGGAGGTTGTGCGTTCTGATCTCTGCGTTGGGCCTGCTGTCTAGTCTCAGTGGCGTGTACAGATTTGCTGAAAGTTCCATCTGACATGCCTTGACGAACCATATGGTCGCGGCTCCATCGACATTGGCATCGGTTGGGGACGTTGGGGAGTTCTTCCTAGCATTCCCCCTCATCGAGAGTCATATAGGGATTTACCAACTCCACGGTATTAACCAAAGTGTACCCCTGACAGTCACTTGACGAATCATCCACCACTGGGTGGATTCTGGGAGGGATCCCCATCTCAGGGGTCATGAATTCACCGATATTGCGGGATGACAACGACATTGGTGGAGTGCGTTTCTTCTTCTTACGCCATCGATGCTTGCTCTTCTGGGAAGAGGTTAGCCAAGATGATGATGCAGAGGTGTTGGCCATAGCTTCTGAAGGCTCCGGTTGATTCAGCCATGCCCGAATAATACCATGGGTACGAGCGACTGCTTTATGAGCCATCCAGACATCGTACTTCTGGGATCCGCGGCTGGGAACCTGATGCCACTCACCTTCGTCATTGCTACTGTTTTCTAACCTCACAAAGACACCCGCCACTTGTGCTGGCACCGGGCCCAGCCTAATTATGTTATTATAGACCTGGTCTTGGATCCAGTATTTAAACACATAGAACTGCTTGAGGGTGTACCCCAGAATCCGATGATAGGGGCAGTAGTTGGGGCGATCGGTGAGATTTGCCTCTATCGGCCTTCTTCTCTTAGGTAAGCATACAATCCCCTGCCCTAGGGCACTACGGAAGTAACCGGGGTCCTGATTCTCACTGAACAAGTAAGTCTGGTGTTTTTTTCGAATAAGGGGCTCTGGGAGCTTGGCCCTGACGAGGGGCCGGAAGAGCCTGCCGGGGAGGTGGAGCTTGATTATCCCGCCTAGGTGGAGGTGGGGAGTTTGGCGGGGGAACCTGCTGATTCTGAGGCAGTAGTTGCTGGGCAGTAGGTTGCACCTGCGGTGGCGGGCCTCTGCGAGGTTGCAGAGCCGGTACTACTGGCAGTAATTCTAGCAGCCTAGGGGCTTCTATTTGGGCCACCACGGCAGGCTCAGCTCTTGAATCCCTCCTTACTCGGATCACAGGGGGCAGCAGACGTGCCTGACTATCCTATTGTAGAGATTCCTCGAGGCTCTGGGCCTTATCTGAGAAGTCTCTGAACCCTCCAGGGTAGTTCTGAGTGATCAGGGAAGGAACGAGTTCTGTTTTGACATTCCCTACGCACATCGTTATTAATTTATTTTGAGTCAGTGGCATGTCGAGGAAGTATGTGAGCCCCTTCTACCAGGCGATACAGTCTGTGACTCTCTCATCAGGCCTTTGTTTTCACTTGAAGAGGTATGTGATGCTGGTCTTCCACGTGGTGGAGCTGAATTGGTATAGGAATTTCTGACAAAGATCCTCCCAGTAGGTCACCGATCCAATGGGGAGATGGTTGTACCAGACAAACGCATGGACTTCCAATGTCTGCACAAAACATTGGAGCTTGGAGGCTTCCTACTGTGCTGGAGTCCCCAACATGGGGCCGCACCTTGAGGAAAACTGGGTCAGGTGCTACGGCGGATCCCATGTCCCGTTAAAGGGTGAGAAAGTGGGATTCCGAAAACCCAGGGGTGCAGGCATATCATCTACCCACGCTGGATATGGATTTCTATCTGGTGGGACTTCCACCTGTTGAATTTCCAACGCCTCGAGGTGGGAAATGAGTACCGCCATTGGATCATCCGGGAGGGGGTCCCTGTCTTGACGTGGATCCCTAACCACGAGTGCATTACTGGGATCTTCGACATGATAGATGGGTTCAGCAGCTCATGGAACAACTGGAGGAGCGGCCTACGGGGCACCTGGGGGAACCCAGGCCAGATTCCTCAGATTTTTGCACCATTCGGGATGGTTTTGTGAGAGGTATCGTTCCCTCTTTCCATGATTTTTGGCTTCAACCCTGTCCGCGGGAGCAGTATGATCAGGTTTTCCTGGAGGCATCTCGTCGGGGGGAAGTTGTTCCTGCCCCTGCTGTCCTGGCCTAGGATCACCATAGTCGGGTCGTCACTCCACAGCACATTCGGTCAGGAGTTTGTCGACCAACCTCTTCTGCTCATCAAGTTTTTGGCGCAACGTAGCCTTCGCGGGGTCTTCCTCTTTCTTCTGCACTGAGGCGGATGGGTCGGAGTGCTTGAGAGATCTAACATGCTATTTACCCTTACCGGCATTCCAACTTAGTACTAATGACTCGATGGGCGCAGGGAGACCTAGGAGGTTCCTCTACTGACAAGTAATCCTCCCCGATGGGTCCAACAGTGGTGGAACACCCTCAGGGGGTAAGTCTCTATCGAGAAATTCCAGCTCATCCTCCTTGTCCATGGCATTATCCATGTGGATTGTGACCATTCCCAGTGGCATGTCCTCAATATCGCATAGTGATTCAGGCTTATATTGAATAAGGATGAAGAGTAGGGCAGCATACTTCCCCCATCCATGGACATGCACATGGGTGGTAGCCTCCCTAATGATTTTGCGGAGTACCTTAAAACTCTGAACACATCTTTTTTGGAGGGTCCTCTAGCAACCTGGTGACTCAGGGCATTGGGCCACAGGGAGTGCAGCCAAATCAACCAGATGGCATTGCTCTCCAATTTTCTCAAAGTGCACTTGTATCCTTGGGTATACCATCTGATGATAATGAATATGGAAGTGCATCGCCCATAGGGTTTGATGGAAGCACTCGACTTCCCCTGGGGTGATGGATTCCGGCGCACAGAAGTTTGACGCTGCCGCCGGCCAGAACTTCTCTAGGAAGTGATCCGCCGCAAGAATGTTCCATAAGTTCCTAGGATCAGATTCAAGATCTGGCCCCGTGTTTCCCCACTTATCAACCAGAGGCGGCTGAGGAACTGGTAGCGGTACTGAGGCGGACCGCTGAGAAAGTAGACTGGGCGGCGGAGAATACAGCGAACGACCCGAATGGCTACCGAATTCTGGGCCGTCCTCCAAGGAGTGTGGTGACTTGGCCACAATGTCATGATACGATGGGCTAATTTCCACAGTTTTTGGTGTAGGGGATATGGTTTTCGGTGATGGGTCACACTATTTCTCAACCATCATTGGTCCCCAAAATAGCTCTCCATGATCTCTGGTCGAGGTAGAGGGCGCTTCTAGTGATGATGGTGGCGACTGCACGGTCGGAACCTATGGGATTCCCAAACTTTTATCTTCCTAGATATACCTACGAAGAGATTTAGGAATCCGGTGGACTTCACACTAGAAGGATGAGACTGATACGCCTTGTTCCTGCCCTGGTCCTTGACATAGAGGACCGAGGGGAGGGTTCCACCATTGAGTCATACTCTGCTTCAGAATCCGAGAAACAGACCGGTTTGATCTCAGTCTGAAGCTTTTCAATGTTCTTCTTGCGGAAGTGACAACCCACCTTCCTGCCCTGGGGTGGATCTTCAGGGAAGGGAAAATTCCCGACATGAGGAGGTCCTTCGGCCTTACTGGTGTTGGGGTGGGGAACACATCCACCTGAGTGGGTTGGGGTGCGAGGAGCACCGGGGCAGATGTCAAAGGGGACACAGGGAGGACCTCTGTGCTAGGTGCTGGTACGGGTAGGATCCCCGCTGGAACTGACGGGAGAACAGGTAGGACCTCCATGCCTAGTTCCCTTGGTGACGTCAGTGTGAGGCAGGTCCCCATACTTATCGGACTGAACACAGGTAGGACCTTCATGATGGGTGTTGATAAAGTGAATTTGATCTCCACCCCTCTGGTTTCTAAGACTAATAGGACCTTCGTCAGCTACTACAAGGATGTGAGGAAGGTCCTCACATCAAAGAGTTACTGGATGTGCAACATCCCCACCCCGGCGGTCTGTGGCAGAAGGGACGGCTCTGTACCCAGTGTAATGAGCGCGGGATAGGCTCCCATATTGGGTGTTGCTACCACGGGGAAGGCCCTCATTCGGGTCGAAGGTGGCACGAGGCATACCTCCGAGCTGAGCCTCGGAGCGGGAAAGGCCCGTGTCCTCCATGATAGTTGCACAGGGAGGGCCCCCGTGCTGGGTATCATTGCTGCGGGTTAGTCCGCGGTGGCCACTGCCTATGCCTGCGACCAGGAGAGTCGACCCAGCCTTCCCATGGGGAGGTTGGGGCCTCGACCCAGGTCAAGCATATAGCTGCCCTTTCTCAGCGTATGGAGGGGGTTGATGATGCATGTCGGCAGTGGCTCGGTCCATATTAACCACTGAAGTTGAAGCCCCTTGATGGGAGACCTCCTCGGCCTGTGCCCGACGCTGGCGTCGAGTCAGTCGGGCCGGTACCGGTGGTGCAAGTAGGTAGTCTACCTGCTCTTCAGCTCAGGGAACTGGGTGGTGGCGCTGGAGCGGCCTGGTGGGGGCCCTTGCTGGGAACCCTTGGGACGGAACTCTAGATGGGTTGGCCCAAACATACCCTACCTCATCGGCATAGGGCATGGAGCCGTCGAGGTGTTCCAGAAAGAGGCCCCCGAAATGTCTGAAGGTTGGAGTGGGGAGCAGTGGCTCCCTACGCAGCCCTCAGGGGTGGCATTGACGGTGAGGCGGAGATGCCTCTAAATCCAGGCGGGCTATGTCCCTCGTAGGTATGACCCCCTCCTCCTCTTACCTACGTACAAGGTCATTGATTACCCTTCGTTGGATAATTTCTTATGGGGAGAGGGGGTGTGGGTGCCTAGAAGTCACGACATTCGAGGCCTTCATAGAAGAGTCAGAACCATGCGGGGTAGCCGCGTTGATATTTCCCATGCCCCTACGTTGGTGGGCAGGAGGTGATCAAGTTCCAGATGCAGCAACTGGGCTCCTGAAAGCAGGTAGATCAGCTCATTAGTACTAAAAGAAAATGAAATCGATGCCCAGTTCCCCAATTCCATTCCGTCTTCTATGACCGGTAAGAGGGATCCACACTAACAACATCGCAGACCGAGATACCCAACATTTTGACTGCCCTAACTTCTGGTTAGTTTCACGCCAGGCCCTCTATTTTCTTGGCAGGGCCCAGCATCAGATATCTGGATCTGGTGACACGTCAATCTATTGATGTCTCGAGTGATACTAATCTGCACATTAAGGAGAAGAACTTCACGTCGGGTTCACCATTTCTGTTTCCGATTCTTTCGCAGGGGTGCACGCGTCCATCACGTTCGTGGGATGTCAGCGCTGTTATGTTGCCCCGCATTCCCGCTTTCCAAAGGCGGGCGGCATTCGCTCCCTGTTCGGGGACATTTTCTCCTTGATTGAAACGGGATGGCGGGATGGCGGTTCTTCCTTCCATGTATTCCTCCTCGGAATTCGTCACCTAGTCCAGGTCTCTCTTATAGATTAAGATATAGTTCGTGAAACTCTTCCCAGTGCCATGTTTTCATGGACGCCGGTTAATGACACTACTTCTGTCAGGACATTCCAAGGGGTCTGGTAAGGGCAGCAACCTTTAATTGGGGGAGTAGTCACGTTGAGGCATCACTGGCATGTCTGGACGTTGGGGAATTGACGTGTCTGTCTTTTGTACCTTATTATAGGGATTCTCGAAGGCGCATAAGCCTGAGGCATCCCACATTGAACGTGGGGAATCCTATGCCATATGCATGTATCTGAGGTTTTCCTCAGCTTCCCATGTTTAACATAGGGTATGCCGCAAGTTTAACGTCTAGCAGAGACAGATCAGGATGATCAGAACACTAGCTAGAGTGGATCAGATTGAAGAACCCCCTTGAGGGAACAACGATATTGGGACCATCATGTGGGAGGCTTCCCGAATGATTTAGAGGGGAATGGGGTGGAATTGTCTCATTGGGATGTGGCGGCCCGGGTAAGAATCAGGATGGACGATGGTTTTGGTCTTGAGCCTCGAAGAGACTTCCTACGTATCCCCATAGCAGGGAAACCAAGTCTGCATAGTTCAGGTAAAAAAAGGGGGGCTTGGCACACTGGCATGGAGGCAGTCGGGGACAATGATTGTTGGTCATGAACCTCATGGAGGCTTCCTACGTACCATGCCTTGACACGGATCAAAGTCCACGTAGTTCAGAAGGTGGTAGTGTCAGAGAACAGACTTGAATAAGGACCTTGGTCCAGGTGGATGATGGGATTAAACCTCAGGGAGGCTTCCTACGTACCTTGCCTTAGCAAGGATCAAAGTCCCCATAGTTCAGAAGTATAGTTTAACATCATGTGGGATGGGGGTGAACTTACGTGAAGGAGGTCGGAACGACCGGGTGGTGGGCTTGAACCTCGTGGATGCTTCCTATGTACCATGCCTTGACATGGATCAAAGTCTGCATAGTTCGGGAGGCAGTAATGTTGGAGAACCGACGTGAATAAGGACCTTGGTCCAGGTGGATGATGGGATTGAACCTTAGGGAGGCTTCCTACGTACCTCGCCTTATCAAGGATCAAAGTCCCTGTAGTTCGGGTGGGGGTGTACCAGAGAACCGACGTGAAGATGGACTGGGGGTCTAATAAGTGTAGGGCTTGAACCTCATGAGGCTTCCTACATACCATGCCTTGACATGGATCAAAGTCCTTGTAGTTCGGGTGGGTGCCGGTGAACCAACGTGAAGATGGACCGGGGGTCCGACAGGTGTTGGGCTTGAACCTCGTGAGGCTTCCTACGTACCATGCCTTGACATGGATCAAATTCCCCGTAGTTCGGGTGGGTCACAACGGCTTACCGTTGGATTGGAATGCAGTTTAACATCATGTGGGATGGTGATGGTGCCACGGTCGATGCTTACTCTAAGCCCATGTGAGTCGTTCTCGGTATGAGAAACAAGAGGCAGCAAAGGCCTAACGACCACGTCGCGAAAGGTGCGTCCGTGGGAAGTGAATAGGAGTGGGGATTATGCTCTGAGGCGGCCCATGGTGCTGGTACTTACTCCAGGTTAGAGGCCTGAGGGCGACAAAGCACAGTGGGATAAGGACTTGGGACCGAATAAAGTAGGATCCTCATTCCCTATCACACCCTCTTCCATCCTTGGCACCGAGGAAGTTAGGAGGGGCAGGGGTACCACCTCCTGCAAGAAAAGCTAGGGGGATTACACCAAGGTGGTCTCCCTTCCCTCGTGGACAAACGCCACTCCCAGAAGGAGGATATCATCCCCTGTGGAGACCAGGGGGCATGGAGAGTATCCAATGTGGGGGCACCTCTCATGGGAGGCACGGGGAGATGTCACGGTTTAACGTCATGTGTTGAGGATGAGGGTTCTTGGCAGTTTCACGTCCTGCATCTCGGACGAGGTGGGTTTACTCCACACCCCTAGGACTTACATAACCGGTACCCTCTACTCCTTGTGGGAGGGAAGGTACCGGAAATGTCGTGGTGAGGGGGTTTCGCGGAGCGAACCATTGAGGGGTCCACGTTAGCGTGGCTATGCAAAGAAGCAATAACCATTAGCATGCCTATGCGAAGAAGCATTATGTGAAGTAAAATTACGAGCGGTATCATCCAGGGGACTTTGAAGTCACATCGTGCAAACTTGGAGGGTCACACGGGAAAAGGAATTTCCAAGCAGAGGGTTCCATAGGTAGGAGCCTTGTGGAGCTCAGTTGCTCTGCATGGTGGAGGGCACTTGCGAAGGGTGTTCTTCGTGAAGTGGGGTGCCTTAGCCTTACCATGTGGCGGGGGTGCAAATGGGAGGTGCTTCACGAAGTGGAAAGGCATTCACTAAGCACTACCTCATGGAGCACAGGCACCACACGAAGAAAAGTGTCGTGAAGCAATGTGCTTCATGAAGTACAGTGACCCTGCCTTGGCATGTGGATCGCGTGTACATGAGGGGTGTTTCGTGAAGCATAAATGCTCCATGACGACTTGGTTCCCCTTGGGGATCCCCTTCCTTCGCGAAATACCTTAGGATTCGTGAAATACATCCCTCTTATAATAGGGGATTAAAACGAGGCAAGGGGAGGCACTTCGCAGAGAAAAAGTACCTCGCGTAGCTCATGATTCGCAGAGAAAAGGGTGCTTTGCGATTTAGGAGCTAGGAAGTTGAAAGGTTGGATTGTCCGTCCATTGGGATTAGGGGGGGCCGATATTTATAGGCAAGAGGCACCGCGAAGCAGAGCTTACGTGGCATGAATAGGGCTTTGGTTTCTTCGTGGCGGGTCGCGAAGGCCAGCTGGGTTCTCAGAGGGGTCTGCCTCCTTGATTCGCAGAGGGCTCGCGAACGTCAAAGGCATTCACGGAGCATCCCGCATCCTGTGCTTTGTGGTGGGCTCATGAGCTTCAAATGCCTTCATAGAGTTTCCCACCTCCTGTACTTCGCGGTGGGCTTGCGAACGTCAAAGGCCTTCATGGAGCATCTCGCCTCCTATGATTCGTGGCGGCCACGGTGCTTGGGGGGACTCCGCGAAGTGTCTTCGCGAGGCAGTTCACAAGGCCTCTTCTTTTATTTTTCTTCCAACATTTTGGAATCAACAATATACTAATAAGAATCATATTTTGAAGCTCTAGTGTCCCCTTACACCATCAGCATATCCCATCAAATCCCCCACAATAGGTGAATAGGGATATGTCTTTTCCCTCCTGGTATTGGGACCCCAACTGCCTCTCGGTAAGGTTGAACTGAATCTCTCAGTCACTGGTGCCACCGTCAACCATTATGGTTTATCCCATGATGAGGAATACCAGTGCGTAAATCCTCCCCACACCATAAACAATCAATGAAGAGGTCCACCCCACACTACCACCAACCAGCATGAAGGTCCTCCTTATGTTAGAAACATGATCTGCATTGAAGAACCATCCTGGTACAGGAGAGAAAACACCCACCATGGGGGTCATCCCCATGGAGCAGGCCACAATGCACATGGAAGGAACCCAAGTGCCTCTCAGCAACTCGTTCTTGGAGAAGTCCCATGTCGTTAGAGGCAGGACCCTAGGAATTTACATGCCCCCATCGATCTATCAATCTCTAAGGTAGTGGATGACTCAATAAGAGAACCTTCACCCCTACTTCCAAAGAATGGGCTAGAATCCCTTCAATTGAGGTTTACGATCCTGGAGGTTGAGGTCCACAATATCTCCATGTATCTCCATAAATACCTATAAGTAGAGGACATTCTAGCCTCTAACCAAGGACTTGTAGTGCAACTATCTCCATCACCATTAGTTTCCCTCTTCTCTACCTCCACACAAGAATTTGGAGAGATGTCAGGCTCTGGGATGATGCCATTAGATGATGGTGGGTGCTTCATTAATCCCCAAAGGGATTCCTCCACCCTCGCATATGAGGAGTGGTAAACACCCCATCCTACATGGATATGATCTTGAATCTGGATCTACCTTTGATATAAATTCCATCATATAGTGGGTATTTTACCTATGTAGCACCCCCTCTCCTATTAGATTAGTAGCAAATAAGTTATGTGTCATTGTCTCCACCCTTAACCATGTTTATGCTAATCGAGGCTTGGGACGACCTTGAGAAAGATCATCCCCCTGGTAGTGAACAAGAGGACCTATGGGAACTCCTGGACAATGACCATCTATCAATCATGTTTTGGTTACCTGTAGCTCTAGACTTTGATATCCTGGAGTTCCTCATTGAAATTTGGGTAGTTTTTTTTCACCATAATATCTAGGAAATGTTTCAATGCCTTTAGGACCATCATCTAGCCTACCTAGGGAACCATGATCACCTTGATATCATTCACCAATAGTGTAAGAGGGTTGAGATCATAGTTATCCCTATATTTAACCATCCTAAATTACATGGATACCACCAGAATCTTCCGAAAACTTGCATTAAGAGCATCATTGTGCTCTTTGAGTTCATGAAAGAGGTGTTTCAACATGTGCATCAGAATGTGGGGACTGTATAGTGCCCTCTATTTCATCCCTATCCTATGGAAATGGAAAGACCGTCAATATGTCCCATCCACTGATAGTGAAGGTTCCTATCTAAACACCATCATGGTTAATTTCATTTACATTGACCCACAAATGGATTAGATAAACAGGGTCGCTGACAGAGGGGGTGATAGGGAAAACCTACCTCAAGGGGAAACATAGTACCAAGAAGACCCCTCGAAAAGAACCCATACTCATCAGTAGAGACTGTCACTAGGTCTTCGAAGTCCCCCCCCCCCCCCACAATGAGACACTACTGCCTGCTTTCTAGCACATTGACAAAGTCAAGTGACCCGTTGATCTCACTGGTCCATTCAATGTTGAACAAAAGCTGAGTCAGGACCTAGGATAGTCTCCTTACATCAGGAGATTAAGGAATACAAAAATATCACAACTCAACTCATTGTCAAGCAGTTCTCATTGGTGCCCCCATGAACCTGGTCATAGAATAATCCAAGGGTTATGGAAAACAACCAAGATATGAGTCACCCACCCCACCTGAGTAGTGTGATTATCTACCTCAAGATCAATTTCATACTACTTCCCAAGTTGATGATCCTCTAAACACATTTGTGTCCATAAATCCTCACTAAGATGATGTGATAGATTCTCTCATCACCCATCTCAATGATCTAGAAACACAATAAGTGGTCATTCTTCCTGAAGGAAAGTCATACCCAGCATAGTTGACCATGTTTGAGCACCCTCGGAATTTTATAATCCCAGCTTCACCCCATTTAATGGGATGGGAGACCCATTATAGCATTTGGACCATTTATCCTCAAGGTGAGGTCCAATGTTGGGGACTCCAAAATAGTGGGAGGCCACCAAGATATGATGATTTGTTCAAAATTTGGAAGGACCTACGTTCATCTAGTTTAGTCAGCTACCCATGGGGTCTATTTTCGATTGGGAGGACCTCCATAAATAGTTCCTATACCAGTTCAGCTCTACCTCATGCAAGTTAAGTGTCATTGACCTCTTCAAATTCAATAAAAGGATCAATGAGCGAGTAGTCGACTTCATTTTCCAATGGAAGGGACTCACATATTTGCTCAATATGTCACTTTACTATGAACAACTACTTATGATATGTGTTGAGAATGTTAGAAATTATGTGTTCCCTACCCTCATTTCCTTGAACTACTCAGGAGGATTTTGGTAATTCTCTAAAAAAACTCAATGTCTGGAAGAGGCCTTATAGCGGACTAAACAAAAGTCACGCCTATTTCCTCTTCCAAATCCCATGAGAAGGCCCACAAAAGTAGAGACAACTTCCACTGTGCATGTAGAGGTTCCTGACCTGGTGCACCTACTAGCCCCTTTTCTGAATGAGCCTTTCCAAGTGAAACCTCACCCAGTGCAACCCTATTAGGTACAACCTCACTAAGCATAGCCACCCTAGTGATAGAATGTGGATCCATCCTCCATCAGGTGCAGTCTCTCATGGTTCCTTTCCCAAAAATAAGGAATAAAATATATTCCTTCAAGGATGTTTAGGTCTCAAGATACATCATTTGTTCCCTAGAAAAGGAAATAATGAAGTTTCTAGAATGAAGGAGGCTGAATGATAGCCCATAGGGCATCATTAATTTCCTATGGGGCTACAAAATTTTAATAATTTACAAGACATAGAAAAACTACTAAAAGTATAGTGCTTGGTAAGCCTAATTATTGAACCTGCATGGATGATCCGTATGTTCTAAATTAATTAAATAAATTGAAATTGAAATTTTTTGGTTGTTTGAAGAAAGAGAAATACAAAAGAAAATATTGGGTTGAATATCAAGATTTGAGACATTCCAAGTTTAGTGATTTTAAGGTTCATGTTCTAGAGATTCAATTGATAATGGATTTATTAAGTTTTTGTATCAAAATTGGGTCAGCAGGGATCCTTGGTTTGAGTATCCTGCCCTAATCCTGTGATTGCACTATTGGAATAGTCATCTACAAAATGCAATCACAAAACTAGTAAACCCAAAACCCTATTTAAAAATAACTAACCTATATTGAATAGTGTTCATATAAAAAATAGGTCAATTAATTGATGAAATTAACTAAACATCCTTAGAACATAGTAATGGTCATGCAATATGAAAAGAAGATGGATTGGAATTGATAAACGGTGTTGCGGAAATCCAGAATAAGAATAATAAATAGAAAAAATCCCTAACAGTACATCCCCCTACAATCATATCACTTGGCATAAAAGAAACTTCTCTCTCATGCTAAGTATGATGAGAATGAGCAACATAAATACTCATAGAATAATGGAAGTGAATTGGGGCTCTGGATCATCACTTAGTGCATCTAGTAGTCATCTATTGGCATTGGTCTCCTCCTCTGGTCATGGATCTGATTTACTGGGTGGCTGATGTGTGATTTTATAAAAAAAAATATCAAACCCTTGACTAAAATTCATTTATTTTTCTGCTTCCTGATGGTGTCACGACATGTAAATTAATTACACATCGTTTAATCTCTTTATTTTCATAGTTTTGAAGGATTCCATGAATTTTAGTGAAATTTTTCTTTGATGAATTTCATGTCATGTAATTGAAATACCCAACGTGTAAATGTTATCCTTCCGGTTTCCAACTCGTAGCATCCTTAAAAATTTGTTTTCATGTTGCAAATCATTTTTCATAAATCTGTTGTTTCTTCCCTAAAACATAAAATGAGTTAATCCATTCCAAATTTGGAAATATTATTCATTTAAATACACAAATCAATACATTAAAATTACATAAAATGCATGCATGAAATACATCTTTCACCGAACTCACTGGCCACGAATATCATTTCTTGTATCATAGGATCCTCAGAAACACCATAAAATAATGATTTATCTTCAAGGATTGGCTATAGAACCAAGTAGATCATGGTTTAGCCAGATTGGGTGATGTTTCAACACAGGTGACACATGTCTCCACTAACCTCAATAGTGATAGATAAGGATCAAGTGAGTGTAAATGGGCTCCCAACCATGGGGTGTATAATAATAATAACTATTTTGATCATAAGTCATTCTCTCACACCCATGGTATTATCCATGACCGCTTGAGAAAAAAAAACCATATGGGTTTCATGCCTTTTTTGACCAATACCTCTACATCTTCGCTGCAACCTCCCATGTCTCAGAAGAATAGACATTGGAAACATAAGGGAAATTAGAGTCCCCCGCTAGTTCCAAAACCTACCCGTACCCTTGGAGACTTCATTCCTCTCAAATTGGGAGACACACCTATGGTCTGCCCAACCCTAGACTACTATTCTAATGAGGATTGATAATACACCTATGTTAATGTCATTGATCTAGTATACCACTTCACAAATAATGAATAATTTCATGTGAACCTCTCAGTCACATTTATACAATGTAAATGAAGGATAGGTATAGGACACGCTAGTAGACATAATGTTTATGTCAGTGATCCAAACTAGGTTGTTCATGCTACTAAAACAAGGCAACATTCCTTGTATAGAGCTCAGTAAGCAAAACCCTCCCAGCTCATTCTATCAGGTACACCCCCACAACCAAATGTATTGACTGACCACATGGCTCATCTAGGAATGCGTTGCGATCAGTCGCATCTAGCCAAGTCCCAACCTCATCTGTCCAGCATCCAACTATCAATTATTCAGAGTAGACCAGTTAGCCAGTAGAAAATGTCACTAGTAATAGATAGGACCCAATGGTTCATCCAATGGCATCTGTTTCACCCCTACTAAGGAATGACCCTATGTAGTAAAAAATATTCCCCTTACATGGAAATATGCCGTGCTAAATCACCTCATCATCACACCCATGAGGATTTCAATTCTTGAGGAACTCCACTTGTCAAAGGAAATGAGTGAGACCCTTGCTGAAGCCTTAAAAATTCCATTTCAATTTGAGGATGGGGTATCTTCCATTGAGGAATACTATGCAGAAGAATCCAAGAAATATGAATGTCAAGCCATTATCTCATTTTCTATAGAAGACAAGGGTGTCATCATTCAAGGGCACATACACACATTGTATATCGTAGGTCAGTTCAATTACATAGAAATATTCCACTACCGAGTGGATACTGGATCTAGTATTAGCCTCATCCTAATATGGATTATCCATAATATGGGACTTATAGAAGTAGATATGAACCCCTTCAATCTAACAGTTTAGGGGTATGATAAGAGTTAATAGAAGTCGTGTAGAAAATTTTGGCTAAAAAACCAATTTGGTGTCCTGGTATCAAATACTAAATTTATGGTAGTCTCATAGGATCCTTCCTATAATGTTTTATTTGGAAGGCCCTGACTTAATTTTCATGCAATGGTCCTCTCTTTGTACCACCAATTCCTAAAGTAATCCCTTGATGATTGAGTAAGGGTACTCTAGGGTGATGTATCCCCCTTTTAATCTCATGAGGCCCACCATCTAAATGTTGATTACTATAAAAGGGAAGGAAATAAATTCTATACCAATGGGATTAAGCGCATCAATTCCCCTAAAAATCGAATAGCTACTCCATCTGATTCATGGGTAGACTTGAAAGATAGATTTATTCTCCCAATTCAACAATTGTATCCCATGATGCCAGATCTGGGGAATTGTTTCATCATCTCTAAGAAAAAGGATTGTTTACATATTACCTCATACTCCTATAGTGGATAGGCCGAGATGATACTAAAAGACCCTAATCCTGTGAAGTATAGAGAAGTTCACCCCATAGCCACTGATCCATGGCATTCCCACATGTTCCACAAATAAGTTATGAATCAATGAAGGTTGAATTTTTTCCATTACTTTGATATCAAGAGTGGACCTCATAGCCTAAATTAGAACATAATTGGATCAATATATTTTTTACCAAAATCTTCGCAGAACGGGAGTCCCTTATCAAAGACTCAGTATCCGCCAAAGCAGACACCAGTGCTCTCCCTGGATCAACTAGCCTAGAAGAGTATCTTTCTCCCTCTGATCCCCTTGTCTTAGATGATGAAGAGGATTTAGAAGATGCCCCTTATGAATTTGAATAGGTTTTTTCTACCACTATTTATGAGGTAACCCTGTTGAACCTAGGTATTAAGGGAGATCTAAGGCTAACAATGATCAGTGTGAAAATGTCCCCAGAGGAGAGACAACAGTATGTAGCCTTCATGAAACAACATCTGGATATATTATCCTAGATATATGACAAGATTCTAGGACTAAACCCCCAAGTTTCTATCCATCAGCTTGGATACCCAGTGAGACAACGTATGTTCAAATAGCCTCCCAGAAAGATGCACCCATATCACGATTCTATGTTTGAGGCAGAGTTTAACAAGCTTATTAAATCCAAATTTTTTAGAGAGTTTTAATACCCTAGTTAGATAACCAACATTGTATAGTTAAGGAGAAGAATGGGCATATCATAGTCTGTATTGACTTCTGGGACCATAACCATCATTGTCTAAAGGATGATTTTCCACTTCTAATGAAAGGTATATTGATTTATTCTATGAATGGGTTTCAATCCCTCTCCTTCATAGATGGAAACTTAAAATATAATCAAATATAGATGTCCCCTAAGGATAAGGATTACACCACCTTCAAGGTTCCCCAAGGAACCTTCTGCTACCAGGTGATGCCTTTCAACTTGAAAAACATTAGACCAACTTATCAGTGATTCATGCACCACATACTTAATTTGATTATCAGGGCATTGGTAGATTGTTATGTGGATGAACTGGTGGTCAAATCCCACCATTTTCAAGACCATATCAAGGATTTTGAGAAAGTGTTCAGCTACCTTTGGTCTTTCCACTTGAATATGAACCCCCTGAAGTGCGCATTTGGGGTTACCTCTGGAAAACTTCTCATATTTATCATAAGATATATAAGAATCGAGGTTAACCTAGATAAAATCAAATCTATCAGTCAAATGTCTCCCCCAAGTAATATTTTAGAGTTGTGATGCCTCCAAGTCCACTTAGACTATATATGTTGATTTATTACAAATATGGCTAGTAGGTGTAAGACTTATTTTAGGATCATGAAAAAAGGAACCATTTACCATTGGGATGGGGTGTTTTGGGATAAATTTGATAGTATTAATAATTACCTACTATTAACCCTGGTTTTTATGCCACCCTTCTCATTAAATCATTTGGTCCTTTAAGTGACCACTCTGGAATGGTCCCTCGGAACCCTTCTAACCCAGAAAAAAAATAAAGTTAGGGAAAACAGACTCTACTATCTCAACCACATGCACCTTGAAATAGAGACTAAATACCCCCCCCCCCCACATCGAGAAGATTTTCCTTGCGTTGGTCTTTGTAGTGAAGAAGTTGTGGCATTATTTGCAGTACCATGAGATAAATTTGGTGTCTCGAGTAGACCCGCTAATGTATATCCTCAATCACCTTATGTTGATGGGATTATTGGTATAATGAGTAGTAATCCTCTAGTATTTCAACATCATGTTTGTCCCATATAAGGTTTTTAAAGGACATACATTGGTAGATTTTCTAGTCGTGCACCCAACTCTTGAAGAACTGACCCTGGATGTTTATTTTTTAGATGAAGCTATTATTTCAATGGATCAGGTTATATCATGTTAGTAGAATCATTTTTATGGTTCATCTCAAGGTCCCCAAGATTAATAGGATAGGACTATGGATCATTTTCATCACTCTGGAATAGGTTGTTTTTTCATACATTTTCCTATTGTCATAAGGCTACACCAAAAATGATGTAGAGTATTAGGATCTCATTATTGGTCTTGAGTTGTCCCTTGAGATTGATGTCCCCTATTTACACATTAAGGGAGACTCCAATCTAGTCATAAAATAGGTCAAGGGTGACTATATCATCATAAAGTGATAACTAGTTCCCCTGATGGAATGCACCTGTTAGATGTTGGCCCAGTTCCCTTCCCAGAAAAAGGTGACCCATGTTCCTTAGTCATAGAATTATTGAGTTAATATATTATAAAACCTAGCTATGTCTATTGAAGAACCTGAATAGGATGTCCTGGTCACGCATGTGGCACACTAGAGGGTCATCACCCCCACCAATTCAGATGTCGACAACCAACAAGTATATCAGTTGGTTGTTGGTACTTATATGCCAAGATCCTCAAATCCCCACACTGGAGATGAAACACCTGATTGGATGAGTCCCTTTGTCAAGTATCTCTAGAATGAAATTCTCCCATTAGAACAAGATTATCATGAGAGAATCCACCAGTATGTAGCACAGTTTACCCTCCAAAGTGGGCCCAGCCTTGAGAAAACCCTCTATGGGTGTGGGTTTGATAGAATTATTCTCTATTGCATCCAAGGAGATGGAATTACTATTTTCATAAAATAGGTCCATTCCATATCATGTGGATCCCATCAAGTGAGATTGAATCTCTCCCACCAAATTTAGAGGTTAGGATAATTTTTTCCCACCATGGTTCACGAATACATAGATTTTTTCAAGTTGTGTCATGTGTTTCAGATCCATGCTAACTTTGTGCATCAACCACTGGATCTTATCCAAACTACCAAATATTCTTATCCCTTTACAATATGGGGAATCAATTTTGTGGGACCCTACCCCCAATGAAAAGTGTAGGTTCATTTTGACTATAATATACTTCTTTTCCAAATGGGTAGAAGTGATTCCCCTTAAATAAGTCAAAACTCGATCCATGATTGAGTTTGTGAGCTCCCACATAATTCATCGATTCAGGGTGCCTCAGGCTATTATAAAATTCAATGACATTAACTTATAGGATTTCAAGATTAATAAACAGTATTACAAGCACAACATCTAGTCCAACCATACTTCCCACTACCATGCACAAGAAAATGGGAAGATTGAGGCATTCAATAAGGCCCTCTTTGACATCTTGCAGAAAATAGTGGTCTAGAACAAAAATATTTGTCCCAACAAGATCCCTAATTCCTTTGGGCCTACTATATTACAACATAAAATTCCACCCAAACAACCCCATACTCACTAGTTTATGAAACATAAGCAATTTTACCCATTGAGGTTCAATTTTTGTTTCTCCAAATGACTTTCTATAACCAGCTGATGATATATGGAATGGTAGAAGTCCATCAAGATGAGTTAGAATCCCTCAAGGAAAATAGTCTTCAAAACTTTCATAACTTCGAGAGATATCATAATAGGATAGAGAGAGTGTTCAACAAGAAGGTTCTCATATGCTCCTTCCTCTAGGGTGACATGGTACTTGCTCTCAGGATGTTGATGATACCCTACAAAAATCTACGAAATTTTGATCCCAAATGGGAAGGAACTTACATTATCCATAAGGTATATTCCAATGGATCATACTCTTTAATCACCATGGATAGAGATCATATCCCCCCACCAATTATAATTTTCTCAAGAAGTACTTTGTGTGAAACCATAGTCCAAACTCTACAACATTAAACTAGGAGTCATGGTCAAAGCTACGTGACCTTAAACTATAGAAACCATGGTCCAAGATCTATGATCTCAAACTAGTAGTAGCCCCTTTGGTCCAACCATTATGAACTTAAACTATTTTCATCCTCTCTCATCCAAGCATTATGACCTTAAAATATTTATAGTCCCCATAGTCCAATTTGTATGAATTTAAACTACAGATCCAAACATCCTCAATGCATGATGTTAAACTATAGTCTTAACCCATGTGATAAACATGGGATGAATCACATACCAAGTGTGAGATTACAAATTCCAACATCCGCAACACATGATGTTAAACTATAGACTTACCCACTATGAAATAGAGATGCCTCATATGAAAAATATGGGATGAACATATAAAAAATGATCCTTATAACATGATGATAAACTATAGCCTTACCCCATGTCATAAACATATAATGTACTATGATAACCACAGGATTCCTCAACACCCTTTCCAAAAAGGATACCACCCCATTTTCGACATTAGTCTTCTACCACATCATGTTCTAGAACTACATGTGGCTTGATTCCCAATTTTATGGGATATTTAGTAATTGCTTGACCCCCTATATTTATGACCAGCCACTAGTTCATCATAAACCCCTCCCCTAGAGGGGGGAAATTAAATCTACTAATTTTTATCCCTTTAGCCCCACTTTATGAAAACTCTTGTCTTTATTACAAATTAATTAGTGATTTATTACATGAGAATACACTTAATATAACCCAGAAGATCGAGAAACCTAGTTTCTTTGGGTAATTAGATACATAACACAACAACTTGATACGTGGATACATAAACATTATTGAAAAAATCCTTAAAATGCTTCTAAAATTATATAGTTTGTAAAACCACACGGGATAACCTAGGGATATATATAATAAAGGGGTGAGCTATAAATCCTAGGAAGGGTTTAATAAAAGTATAACATGAAGAAAGTATTACATGTTAGATAATAGGCATTTAAATGGAACATAAAAGGGGTGATAATCATAAACATGAATAATAAGGCATGATATAGCATGGTTACATGAAGGAAACATGGGAAATGTGGCAAAAACTTTAAACATGACATCATAAACATTAGTCAATCATAACTGCCAAGACATAATAACATGGTGGAGAAAGTCTTGTGATGGATTAGGTTTACTCCCTAATCCCTTTCATGATGTCCCGTGAGACTAAAATAGTACCAAATACATTGAAGCGCTATATAATTCTAGGCACTCCCATCACTTTCATATAATGTACATGCATAAGTGAACCATATATATTATTCAACATAGGATAATATCTCATAAAATTTAATTCCAAGATCAAAGAATGTGAAATACATACATGGAAGTCCCTAATAAAATAATTATATGTATGTCTAGGTGAACACCCTTGATTGAAAAAAAACGATGGTATTCACAATACAAAGGTTTGGCATGGAAAATCATAGTGAAATTTTGGCAGCATGATGGCAGTACTTAAATATTCATAAAATGGATTAATGAGAGAAAAATGGATCTCTCATTATTTGGACATAAAATTGAAAGTAATAGGGGTGTGTAAAAACATATTCAAACATTAGGAATGAGAAATAAAAGGCAGAAAATGAAGAATATGATTTAATAAAGAGAAGGAAAGGATCCCTTACTAAATAAAAAGAAGGATCTTGAATAGAAAAGAAGATAGAGATCCCTTATTTTTTATATTAAAGATCACAAAAAAAATTAGTATAAGGAGTGTACATAAATGTTCATGAGAGTGATTAATGACTGTGATGGCCTAGAACTCTCTAGTCCATTCCTTTATGAGAATATGGTGTTTGAGATGTTTTGGGAGGTCAAGGCAATGTATTCCAACACTTTTCCAAATTTTCAGTTTCTCTAATAGTAGGTTGAACTAGTAGCTTGCAATAGTGACTCACACAAGTAGCTCTCAACGGTGAGTTGGATCGATGAATTGAACCGGTGAGTCATGAACAATGTTTGCAACTTCCTCCAGTTTCTCCCATTTGATGTAAAAGTCCATTAAATCCTTGTTTGAATGTGTTTAAGGTTGATTTAAATCCCATAACTCCTATATAAATTTTCCTAAGGATTTAGGGGACTTTTACTTAGTCAAAACATGCTATCTTGACCAGATCTGCCTTTAATGGAAAATTCCAAGCGTATCAAAATTGCTACTCTGTTTAGATTTTCAAAAAGGTAAAGATATATTCTATCCTTGTTCTTCATTCTTTGTTTTCCCCTAGTATAGTATTCCCTAGCCCTTTATTTCCTGATTATTTGTGAAATTTTGGTGTGGGCCTTGGATTGTGTCTTCCCTAAAATTCTTCTTGTTACATGTGCACCCCTGTGTTGGTACAACCAGGAAGTGTTGATCCGCCTTCAATATAAGGTATGTTCTACCTCTGTTCTTGTGGTTTCTTTGATCTGTTTCCTCATATTTCTTCTTTCCATGTGATGTAACATGATATCTATGTTCTAATGGAGTTTTATTGGGTGTTAGTTGATGCAGTTGTGTTGTGGAATCCTCAGGTGGATGCAGTCGTTATGGGAGAGGTGATCATGATATGTTGCATGGTTCGTTCTCATGTAAATAACATTAGAAACCTTTTGAAGTAGGGGATTCATTGATTCTCTATTTATTTACATTAAACCATAGAGATATAATTATTTATCCATTTGGATCGCAATTAAATTTACATAATAATTATTTAAACCAGATTAAATAATTGGTATTGATCGTGTAGCAATGTTGTTGATTTGTATCGTGATAACCATTTGCCTCTTGATTTTCTATATAGTGTGATATCTATGCAGTGGTTTTTGGCATGAAATTATTGATATAAATTGGTAAAGAATTTAAATTCAGAATTAATTGATAATTAATTGGATAAAATATAAAGAGTCGTGTTTAATGAAACTTGTTGTTGTTGTTTTTGTATTTTTAATGATAATCAAATTGATGGAGATATGCATGTTTAAATGAATTGGTTAAAGAACCATTTGTATGAATAAAATATAATGATTTTTTGGGGCCTGAGTTACCATTTTTTGTAATTTTCAAGTGCCTTATGCTTTGGATCTGTGAGAGCTCATTGTTTGGGAAGGTTGGATGCCTTGTTTAGGGCCAAGAGCCCAGTTTCTATGTTTTTTTGTTTCATGTTGCTTGTGATATGACTTGGGCTTAGGATGGCTGAGCCTAGAGGGTTGTTGTGATATGTGGGACCGGGAGACCCAATTTTTGTGGAATTATTTAACACCTAGAGTGGTGATATGCATCAGTTTATGCATGTTGGTGTTGGGGAGGACACTGGAGATGATGGAATGGTTTGAATCTGGGCTTACCTGTTGATATGAAAGTTAGATTCTTGTTAAACCCTTTGTTTGTTTATCTTTTTTACTTTCCCCACTGCTTGAGACAGATGGTTCTATTTACACTCCTTCCAAGAGAGGCGAAGATGCATGAGGTATTCCATGTGGCTTCTGTGTTTAGCTTCTTGAGGATGGATGGGTCTATGTTCTTGCTATAGGTGGTGAAGACTCGATGGTTAGTTTATCTAATCAGTGTATTGAGACCCTTGTGTTTGGTAGCTTAGAATGTTTTCCTAAAATATTTGGAATTATGGAAAGTGTTAATGTTGTCAATAAATGAATGAATAAATGTTTAACCCATGGTATTGGAGCTTGTTGGGATGCAATGTTGAGGTGGTATTTCTGAGAATCTATGGACTCAGTTTGGTTATTCCTAGAGTACATGGAACTTTGTTGTGATTATAATGTAAATAAATGTGTATAATGGTGATGGTTAATTAATGGTTAAATAATTAATTAATTTAAATTGAAATTGATGAAAAGGGATAAAGTAACTTAATGAATCTCTTTAAAATGGTTGTGTGGTTATAGGAAATCTGGTCTTATTAGTGACATTCGGGAGTCCGAGTGACATTAGTTGTAGTTGTGTTTGAGACTCGGTTATGCCCATAGTTTAGTTGTGAGCAATATTACATCATGAAATTTTGTGTTTCTATACGCTACTCCACCATGTCAGTTAGGGAAACTAACACCCTGGGGATTCTAATCCCTAGGGGTGTTTTCTATAAAATCCCAGTGGGAGGATGAATGGATGACTACCCTCTTTGACCCCGCTCTCTTCTCTTGGTAGTTATTTGTGATGGTATTCATGATGGTTATTTTTTCCTATATTTGTGTGTAGATGGATGTAATGGATTGTGGTTACTTCACACACATGTATTCTGGATATAGTTTCATATGAAATACTATAGGTATAACATGTATAGGCTATGAAGGTTTGAGGATCCTTACTCAGTCTGTGGGATATAATGGCTTGAGGTGTAATACCTGATGTATGATACACGTTATGAAAGATTTGGTGGATCCCAAAAACTACCCAGTTACTTTTGGTTATGTGGATTTTGTGGGGTGTGTTGCATGAGGTTCATGTTGTGGTGATTCGCCCAAGTATCTTCGGGTTACCCTTTTTGGAGAGAGATACTCAGGACATGCGACATTGAGGAAAAATGTAAAACCATTGGGGAATTGGTAGCGGGGTACCCTTGATATTCTTTATTATATTATATTCTCTTGTATTTGATACTTAGTTAGAGTATCCATGGTAAGGTTGGTAACTTAGTATACCTATTTAGGTGACGAGTTAGTTTCACTTGTTGTTTACTATGATTTAGCATGATTTCTTTAATTTTGAATGAGATACTCCAGAGAGGATACTACTGAGTATATTGTTATACTCACCCTATGTTTATATAAACTATTTTTTAGTTCAGTTGGAGTAGGTTGGATATCAGGATGGTTACTACTAGCTCAGTTGTTTTCAGGAGCTATTTGGGTTTCATGGTTGCTATCGTCTTTACTTTCTTTTGGTACTTGCAATTTTCCAATCCAGTTTTAGTAGTCCTTGCATGAAATTACATATGTGTACTTGGGTTTTATTTTATATTGTATTCTGATTATGATTTTTTGGTGTTTATATTATCTCTCTCTTTCGCATGTGTTCTCTTAGAGGGTAATGCCTCTTATTTGTGTGTATACTATACCATCAGTGCTATTCACCAACTCGAGGCCTACTAGGGGCGGGACTCGAGTGTCACTATCTCTCTTCTCCCATTACCGGCCCAAGAGAGGTACAATTTGTGTGGAGGGGGACATTACAGAGTAGTATCAGAGGTTTGGTAGAGGGATAGGATGGAGTTTGGAGTTAGGCACAGGTGATGTTGTATGGGTTGGTAGGGAAATAGTGTCAGTTAAGTTTAGCAAGCACTATAAACATGGGATACCAGTTGAGAAATAGGTATTTAGGGCCCCCTATGATCTGATTCACGAACCTTTAAGCTTATAGTGGATACTAAGAAAGGTGATACTATTTTTATGTTAGAGACCTAGGAAAAGATCATGCATCATTCTTCTTTGCACCTGTGTTTGAATGGGTAGACCTTGGGATAGGTTAACCTAAAATGAATAAAAAAAGAAAACAATTAATAAATTTTAAATTCTTCCATATTATAATTTTAGGAAATCTAATTGTTTTTTATTTTGTAGGTATGGATCCAGGTCGACGTCCTTATTAGGTTCGTGTAGAAGACATTCAGCTGGTTGTGCTAGCAGATCACCATAGAGTAGTGGTCGACAATGAAGACACTTAGAGGACACTCTGAGAGTTTCAGTGCTAGAGTCTACAGAAGTATGAGGGATTTGTTTCATATGTAGTCACGAAAGAATGGTTAGAGGAGGTTGATATATCTTTTAGTTCAATCTGTTCTTAGAATTAGAAGTGGGTGTCATTGGTTGTGACGATGCTATGTGAGGTAGTGAGGTAGTGGTGGTTCTTATACCTCATAGATCGCGAGGATTTGGCAGTCTTGTTGGAGGAGTTCTAAGACTAGTTGAGATCCAATTTTCTTTCTTTGACCACGAAGACAGCTAGTATCTAGGAGTTTCTTAGCCTTTGGTAGGAGAGCTCTAGTGTACGAGAGTTTGGAATCTGTTTCAGGAAACTTTTTTGATATTCTTTGGACCTATTCCAGATGAGGAGGCTAGGGTGTGAAATCTCTAGGAGGCTTTGTATTCATATATCTAGAACCAGGTCACCTATTTTATGCTAAGGATGTATCTCAAGGTGCTGGAAAGAGCATAGGTTGTCAATATAAAGTTAACTAGAACAAGATCATCACGAGAGGGGAGTCATTAGGATTTCTCACGAAGCAGATCTGTGGTCTGGGGTTCCTATTTTTTAGGACATAAGAGCTTTCATTCATCCAGTGGTAGGTCCCATCCCTCATCATCTCATTTCTCTGGGGGTAGAAACTCTTAGGCTTATGCCAAGGGATAAGTCACATGTTTTTATTATATATTCCAAGGTCATTAGTTTCGAGAGTTCCTGAACTTTCTGAGCAGTCAGCGTGCACCAGTCATTCTGCTTCAGGTTCCTCCACTATAAGGCAGTTCCAACCGAGGCAGCAGTGGGTTTCTCCAGTTTGGGGTCATTAGAGAGAAAATGGGGTAGGTAGAGGACATCCTTGGGATTCTCTTTATACTCATAGAGCAGAGAACGGCTATGGTAGTGGTCATTATAAGGGTTAGAGAGGTCGTGGAGCAGGTCGTGGCCAGCTTTGTGCTTTAGCATTGCTAGTGTTGGGCAAGCCATATATCATTCGAGATACACTTTTCTTGTTTTCTACTTGGGTTCATGATTTTTTTGATTTAGGATTGATTCACTCCTTCGTATTGTCTAACCTTCTCTATACTTTGGGACTTGAGTTAGAGAGACTTCTAGTTCCCTTGGCGTTGACTATGCTGGTTGGAGGTCAAGTTAACTTGTTTGAAGTATGTAGGGACTGTGAGCTAGTGATATGGTAGTACTAATCTTGGGAAGATTTCCTATGTTTATAGATACAACCATATTATGTCATCCTCGGTATGGATTGGTTGTATTTGGTGTAGGCTATCATGGATTAATTCAAGAGTTAGTTTGTGTTCTTTGATGCAGATGGAGAGAAAGCAGTGTTCATTGGCAAGTGAGACCCTCGAATGGGTTAGAGGTGTGTTCCTTCCTTATCATCCTTAGTGGATGAGCTAATGTTGAGTTTGTCGGAAGTTCATCATTTGGTGTTTCCCAGGGTTGTAGAAGAGTACCCTAATGTATTTCCAGAATAGGTTGTATCGTTACCCCCTTGATGAGAGATCAAGTTCGGGATCGAACTACAGTCAGGCATATATCCTATCTCAATGTATCCATATAGGATGGCACCTTCTGAGTTGCGACAGTTGCGTATACATCTTGATGGTCTGTTTTAGTTTGGTTTTGTTTGACCGAGTGTTTCACCATGGGGTGCACTAGTTTTTTTTGTAAGGAAGGCTGATGGAAGTTTGTGGTTGTGTATTGATTATTGTCACTTAAAAAAAGTGACAGTGAAGAACTGTTATCCTCTTCCACGGATCGATGATTTATTCGATCAACTTAAGGGATCATTTTGGTTCTAGAAGATCTATTTGTGGTCATGATATCATCAGATGTATATAAAAGATGAGGATATTTCAAAGACTAATTTTTTTCTGTCATGGGAATTACGAGTTTGTTGTGATATCGTTCGGTGTGACGAATGCTCCAGCTGTATTCATGGGGTTAATGAACACTGTGTTCTGTGAGTTCTTAGATAAGTTCATGACGGTTTTTTTCAACAACATCCTTATGTTTTCCTCATCCAAGGAGGATCATGAAGAGAATTTGTGTTCCATTTTGGGAGTTCTTCACCATCAACAAATGTTTGGGAAGTTTTTGAAGTGTGATTTTTGGTCTTGAGAATTCCGTTTCTTGGGGCATGTTGTGTCCCAGTAGGGAGTAGTTATGGATCCGTCGAATATAGAAGTAGTTGTGTATTGGGAATCCCCGAATATAGTGGTAGAGTTGTGAAGTTTACTTGGTCTTATAGGCTATTACAGCAGGTTTTTAGTCAATTTATCTTGAGTCGTGACTCCTATGAGAGTGTTGACAAGAAAGGATTAGGCATTCTTGTGGACTGGTCAGTCTTAGGAATCTTTTGAGTATCTAAAGGAGAATTTTTTCAGTGCTCAAGTTATTTTTCTACCAATATAAGGAGTTCATTTCAAGGTTTTATGTGACAATTTTCATCTTTAATTGGGTTGTGTTCATATACAGCAGAGATCGGTTGTTTCTTATGGGTATTGACAGTTACTTCCCCACAAACATAACAATTCCACCCACGATATTAAGTTGGTTGTAGCACCCCAAACATTTTATGGTATGTTTATATTAAATACATTCTATTCATCACTGTGTTCATTTGAAAAGACACTAGGTTATTTAGGAGATAGTCAAAACCTATCCATTAAATATAAATTTTACACTTCTATGTTTTGAATTTCGAAAAATGGTCATCGAGAGTTGTGATTAATAAGTCATTTGGAGTCTGATAGAACAAACTTGATTTTTGGTGAATAATAACATACCATTATGAATAGTAATATGAATAGTAATATGACCCTTATTAATAGTAAATAATAAAATTATTTTATTTTCTTAAGGAAATAAGATAATGATATTTTAATTAGTTTTTCAATGAGAAATAAAACTAATTGCGCATTTAAGATTGTTATTTTTTGAATTAACTATGACTTTATTTAAAATTTAAATTAATAATATTTAGAAAATTAATTTTAAAAAATAGAGTTCATTTTTTAATTCTAAACATCAAAAAATGGTAAGGGTAAATTTTTGGGATTGTTATGAAATTCTAGAATTTTTGATGAATAGTGAAATACGATAAAATATCGTATATAAAAATTATCAGTAAAATACACTATTTATGACATAATAAGTGATGAAAGGCCACTTGGTTTGAACTAACATGACATTATTACTATTTTAGGTCACATGAACTAAGACTATTCATAATCTTGGGCAAAAATATTATAATAATGATTAAAATAATGAAAATTACCCCCTCTCCTCCACTATAAAACCCCCTCACCACTCCCTCTTCTATTCACTCATCTAAGTCTTGAATCTCCTCAAAGTTCTGCCCAAATTACCTTCCCTAGTCACTCCCCACGACCAAGAAGCTCTTGGTCTTTCCAAAAGACCAAAATCCCTTCCCTTAAGGAGGTTCTCAAAGAAGTTATTTCAAGAGGTAAAACACCTTTCATTTTCTTTTAGTTTTATTTGAATTTATCTTCATTTTTTATCCTATCATCACCTATTCTACCCAAATGATCATGACAAATACAGTATCATCTACATACTAGATTTATATCATGTGAATGTAAGAACCATCATCAATATTCTTACTCCCTCCCTTTTATTTTTATAAACGAAATCAACATCCATGAGGTTCCAATTTATAACTTTTGTGGACGACGAAGTTTTGTTCTTCAATAGTTCTTTCATTATTGGACATAATTAAGGTTGAACCAGGTCATAACATATTTATTTTATCTTGATTAATGTTCTGGAATCTTTACACATACATAATATGGAATAATAATACGAAACAAGTTTATTGAGCACAAAACTGCCAAGCCAAATTCAAGCATTTATTTTTAACTCATCAAATGAGTCATCCTCATGGTATATAACCAGAATCATTATTAGATCATTTATATATCTTTAATTTCGCTAATAATTTATATTAACAATTCTGGATGTTTAACCATATTTCAAACCAACTTCCATTCATGAATACAAGTAAACAAATCATGAAACCAAGTAAGAAAATGCTTCCAAAACAATAATATTTAATCTCTTAAACCCATCAAAGAGGCCATTAATGAAATTAATAAGGTTATATAATATCAATTACATGATTATTAGGTTCTGTAATTATTAATTAATGAATCAAAATTTTATTATTCAGGTCATTAAGAACAATCAAGAACACACTAGAGCAAAAGGTAAGGGGTTTCTCGTCTCACTTTCATTTCTGTGAGATTTTCATTGTTCGCCACTTATTTCTTGTATGTGGTATATGTGTACTGCCATTTGATATATAATAACATGATTCTCTTTATATTCATGTCATTAAATGATTAATTTGATGCTCATTAAGTTCTGGTCATATGATTCGACTAATTACATTGTGGTAAGGGACTTCATCTCAACTACCTTTTCGTTGTGACTAACTTTGTATTGTGCACCTAATAATACCTATGTGGTGTACCCACTTCCCATTTGAGATCACTTTTAATTTTAAATTGTATTTATATTAAATATCCATAATCTCATTCGATGGATAGGTTTGTTGTCTAAATCGTATACCATTTTACATGCGGTGTTTATTTGGAAAGTTATTTTAATTATGGAAATATTGATGAATCTGTATACTCTACTCTATACGGATATTGAAAAGGCATATTGAACTTATATTGAATCAATGTATAAAGAATTATTTGGACATGCAGTGGCGGTTGGGGCCTGCTATATTCCCTTGATGCATCGTTAGGTCTCATGATACAAATCAGTTGGCGATAAACCCTTTGAGTTTGTTTCCAAAAATCAGACGGGTTTCTACCCATAGAACTAAACCATTTTAACGGTATTATGGTTTCATGTTCCAGATACATGACATCCAATTAATAATCATTCTCTTTATTCATTATCAGTTATTATTATTATCCATGAGGTTTTCACTATGACAAAATCTATGGATGTAGTTTCATTCTCAGTTTAATAATGGCATTAGTTTTTCTTTTATTAACTATGCCATATTGATTATGTTATATTGATTATGATTCACTTATTAATGTACTCATGCTTCCATTTTTTGTAACCCTTACTATGCATTTGAGCTCACCCCTTTCATTTTTTACCTTCAACAGGTGATGAAGAGAAGGTCTTTTATTGAGTTCGTGTGGTTGCAGTTTTTAGTTTTCATTATGTGTTGTATTTTGTAAACTTTTCCAATGTAATTTGAGTAACATATATGTATCTAGTTTCTTCAAGACTAATAAACTAATCATTTATTTGGTATTTTCATTCCTTCTAACCATGCCAACATCACAAGTAATGAACCGTATCCAACCTAGAGGGGTCGGGGTGTTACAATTGGTATCAAAGGAAGTTTAGTAGGAAACTTGGAAACTAGCGTAGGAAATGTATAGTAGGGAAAAAATCTCTAAGGTTGAATTTGAGGATAAACATACAACAACATCCTAGTATTTTGGTAAGGAATAGATTATGTGGATATTTTAAGCAATACATCCATGTCTGTATACGAGCAGGTAGATGCGGCTCTGGCACAGATGTATCTAGGGGTAAAACCTAAAAACACCGCTTTGAGCTAGACTCAAACGGGAACTGGTGCATGAAAATGGGCCTTACTGCACTCTTGGTTACGAAACTCCTGGGGGATATGCTTAGGATAATTCACATTTTCTTTACAATCCATTATGAATGAGTTAATGTAAATTTTTCCTCATAGGAACCATGTTTATAAGATTAGCTATGAATAGAATTTCAATCTATGTTGAGGGATTTTCTATTTGAGATTCATAAACTAATCTAGTGTATCCCATTATTTATAAATGGAGTCTAATGGAAGAAGGGGAATCAATACTCGTGGTCAAGGTAGGGATCTCCCTACTGAGCAAGTCAACATTGTCAATGTTGGAGCAAATCAAATTATGACTATATTGGGACAACTTACTCAAGTTGTAACGAATAACCATTCCACACCTGTGTTGGATCGTCTCATGCAGCAGAAGCCCCCATCTTTTAGTGGGACTACTAATCCAGTGGTTGCTGAGCAATGGATCAAGTCCCTTGAAAAGATATTCATGGCATTAAGATGCAATGAAAATGAAAAGGTAGTACTGGAAGTATATTGTCTCAAGGGAGAAGTTGATCAATGGTGGTCACTGATTCAAAATACCATGGAGGAAGAAGAAATAGAAGATATGGAATGGAGGAATTTTAAGGAAATATTCTTCGAAAAATATTTCCCTCATGAGCAATGAACCGAAATGAAGAGGAAGTTCCTTGGATTAAAACAAAGGGAAGAAGACAGTGTTGTAGAGTATGAGGCTAACTTCACAAGGCTGGACAGGTATGTCGTAGATTACATAGGTGACTCGGCAGACAAGGTTGATCATTTATTTGAAGGTCTTAAGCCAAGTCTTTCAAGGTCACTGGCTTCTCAATCATTTTCATCATATGATGAAATTGTATCAAGTGCCATCAAAACATAGAGGGAATTTTCTAGATCAAATATTTTCAAAGGAAACCAAGATAAGAAGTGGTACTCTGATAACAAAGGAAAAAGAGAAGAACCAAAGAAGATCAAGGGAACAAAGATGTTCCCATTATGTGAGAACTATGGTAAGAATCATCTCGAGAAATGCTTGAAAGGAATGGGAGTCTTCTACAACTACGGATAAAAGGATCATCGATCTGATGAATGCAAGGGGAAGAAAAAATTCAATGATGTTCAATGCTAAAATTGCAGAGAGATGGGACACTATGCAAATGAGTGTCCAAAGCACCAAGGAAACTTGACTCGGAAAAGGACAAGAGAGCAAGGGAGAGGCTTTGCAATTACAACCGTAGAGGTTGAAGTTCCTAATGACGTGGTGGAAGGTACTTTAATTTTTTCCTCAAACTTAGCCAACACTTTATTTGATTCTGAATCATCGCTTTCATTTATATCTTCCCAGTTTTCCAAGAAAATTAGATGTGTCCAATTTGATTTAATAAAGGAGTTGTCAGTCAAAACTCCTAGGGGATGTATCATTGCAACCAAGTCATGTCGACTAGTCCCCCTCCGGACACCAAAACGTGCTCTAGTTTCTATCCTTATCATCATACTAATGACTTAATTTGATATAATTCTCAGCATGGATTGGATGTCAAATTATGATGCGAAGATTTATTGTAAGAAGAAGGAAGTTACTATTTTTGAAAATGGTGTAGAATCCCTTGTCTTTAGGGAAGAAAATTCGCCACTTGATTCTTATCTAGAACCATCCCCAGTAGCTCTACTGAATGCAATACTTGGAGAGGAAGATAAAAAAATATCTATGGGTGAGGGAAGAAATCTTAAAATTGAAGATGTGCACATAGTAAAAGAGTACATTGATGTTTTTCCGGAGGATTTACCTGGACATCCTCCAGAGCGGGAAGTTGAGTTCTCTATTGATTTCATTCCTGATGCAAGACCTATATCAAAGACTCCCTATAGAATGAATACTATGGAATTAATAGAGCTAAAGAAACAACTAGATGATTTGAGTGAAAATGGATTTATTTAACCTAGTGTTTCTCCATGGGGAGCCCATGTCCTCTTTGTCAAGAAGAAAGATGGATCCATGAGGCTTTGCATTTATTATAGGGAAATTAATGCTATTACAATAAAGAATAAGTATCCACTACCTTAGATTGATGATTTATTTAACCCACTACATGGAACTAAATACTTTTCAAAGATTTACCTTTGATTTGGATATCATCAGTTGCGTGTGAGGAAGGAAGATATTCCTAAGACTGCATTTTAGACTAGGTATAGGCATTACAAGTTTACAGTGATGCCTTCTGGACTGACAAATGCACCCTCTATTTTCATGGATTTAATGAATATATTTTTCAAGGAATATCTTGATAAATTTTTTGTGGTATTCATCGATGATATCCTCGTATACTCAAAAAGCTATGAAGACCATGAGAATCACTTATGGGTTATTCTGAGAACTCTTAGAAGAAATAAATTATATGGGGAGTTTAGAAAGTGTGAATTATGTCTTCAATCAGTTTCTTTTTTGGTCCATATTGTCTCTAAGGATGGAATCCTAGTTGATCCTATGAATACAAAGGCAATCCAAGATTGTCCCACACCAACAAACATAACTGAGGTATGCAGTTTTATTGGATTGCAAGTTATTATCGACATTTCGTTCAGAATTTTTCCCGACTAGCTAACCCACTAACCAAGCTCACATGTAAAGGAGTTAAGTTTGTGTGGACAAAATAATGTACAGAATGCTTAGATGAATTGAAAATAAGATTGCTCAATGCTCCAATTTTGACTCTTCCATCTGGAAGTGATGGATTTGTAATATACAGTGATGCATCAAAGAATGGACTGGGTTGCGTCCTTATGCAAAACGATAAAGTTATTTCTTATGCATCAAGATAGTTGAAGACTCATGAGAAAAATTATCCAACTCATGATCTTGAGTTAGCAGCTGTAATCTTTGCTATGAAAATATAGAGGCATTATCTCTACGGAGAGAGATGTGAGATTTATATGGACCAGAAGAGTTTGAAATATATTTTCATACAAAAAGAACTCGACATGAGGAAAAGAAGATGGCTCGAGTTACTCAAAGATTATGATTTTTCAATACACTACCACCCAGGAAAGATGAATAAGGTGGCAGATGCATTAAGTAGGAAAGATCATGGCATTCTGACTCAAATGAGGATTGAAAGATATCTTATGTTCATGGATCTATTGAAGATGGATATGGGAATTGTTAAGGAAGGGGAAACATCACTCCTCTTTCAAATTATTGTTAAACCATATTTACAAGAGAAGATAAAAAATTCTCAATCTGATGATGAGGATCATCACAAGAAAATTAATGTAGTGAAAGATGGGAGACTGGCTGACTTCGTGTATGAAGGAGTTCTGAAATTTGGGAAGAGGTTATGTGTTCCATCATTACCTGAGCTAAAAAGGGAACTATTAGATGATTCTCATAGCTCAAATTTCTCTATACACCCAGGTAGCACCAAGATGTATAGAGATCTAAAGGAATATTTCTGGTGGGGTAATATGAAGCGGGAAATTGTTGACTACATGTCAAGATGTCTAGTTTGTCAACAAGTGAAGGCGGAGAGACAACATCCCAAAGGAGTGATGCAACCTCTACCTATTCCTATGTGGAAGTAGGATAACATTACGATGGATTTTTTCACCGAACTACGGAGGATACCTAGGAGGAATGATGCAATATGGGTAATTGTTGATTGTCTCACTAAATCAGCACATTTCCTTCCAATAAGAGAAGATTTACCACTTGAGCACCTGGAAAGACTTTATATTAATGAAGTTGTGAGACTTCATGGTGCACCTCTATCAATTGTCTCTTATCGAGATCTCTGGTTTCCGTCAAAATTCTAGAAAAGTCTCCAGAAGGCTTTGAATACTGAGCTTCATATGAGTACCACATATCACCCCCAAATCGACGGACAATCTGAAAGGACTATTCAAACTCTAGAAGATATATTGAGGGCATGTTCTCTTGACTTCCAAGGTATGTGGGATAAATACTTTCCTTTGGTTGAATTTTTTTACAACAATAGTTTCCATTCTAGTATTCAGATGGCTCCATATGAAGCATTATATGGAAAGAGAAGTCGAACTCCAACTTGTTGGGATGAAGTTCGTGAGAGGAAACTTATAGGCTCATAACTTATTGAAGACACCACGACAAAGGTGAAGAAAATACAAGCCCATATTAAAGTAGATCAAAGTAGGTAGAAGAGTTATGCTGACAACCGGAGAAAGGAATTGGAATTTCGAGTGGGAGATCATGTATTTCTAAAATTATCTCCATGGAAGGGCATCTTAAGGTTCGGTGAGAAAGGGAAACTAAGCCCCATGTACATTGGACCATTTGAAATTTTGGGAAGAATTGGAGTTGTAAATTTCCATTTAGCTATGCCGCCAATTCTTTCCAGATTTCATGATGTTTTCCACGTATCATTGTTAAAAAAGTACATTCCAGACCCAACGCATGTAATCACATATGAAGAAATAGAACTGGAACCTGATTTGTTATACTGTGAAAAGCCTATCAGGATTATTGACATAAGGGATAAGGTATTGAGAAATCGAACAACTCATCTAGTAAATGTTCTTTGGAGAAACCAAAATATGGAGGAAGCAACATGGGAACCAGAGGATTTCATGAAAAAGAATCACCCACATCTTTTTGGTGGGCTTTATACATAAAATTTCGAGGACGAAATTTCCAAAGGATGGAATAATGTAGCACCCCAAACATTTTATGGTATTTTTCTATTAAATACATTCTATTCATCACTGTGTTCCTTTCAAACAACACTATGTTATTTAGAAGATAGTAAAAACATGTCCATTAAATATAAATTTTCTACTTCTATGTTTTGAATTTCAAAAAATGTTCATCTAGAGTTGTGATTAATAAGTCATTTGGAATCTGATAGAACAAACTTGATTTTTGGTGAATAGTAACATACCCTTATGAATAGTAATATGAATAGTAATATGACCCTTATGAATAGTAAATAATAAAATTATTTTATTTTCTTAAGGCAATAATATAATGAGATCTTAATTAGTTTTTCAATGAGAAATGAAACTAATTGCACCTTTAATATTGTTATTTTTCAAATTAACTATGACTATTTAAAAATTAGATTAATAATATTTAGAAAATTAATTTAAAAAATGGAGTTCATTTTTGAATTCTACACATCGAAAAATGGTTAGGGTAAATTTTTGGGATTGTTATGAAATTCTAGAATTTTTGATGAATAGTGAAATACGATAAAATACCGTATATACAAATTATCAGTAAAATACACTATTTATGACATCATAAGTGATTCAAGGCCACTTGGTTCAAACTCACATGACATTATTACTATTTTAGGTCACATGAACTAAGACTATTCATAATCTTGGGAAAAAATATTATAATAATTATTAAAATAATGAAAAATACCCCCTCTCCTCAACTATAAAAACCCCCTCACCACTACCTCTTCTCTTCACTCCTCTAAGCCTTGAATATCCTCATAGTTCTACCCAAATACCCTTCCCTAGTCACTCCCCACGACCAGGAAGCTCTTGGTCTTTCCAAAAGACCAAAATCCCTTCCCTTAAGGAGGTTCTCGAAGAAGTTATTTCAAGAGGTAACACCTTTCTTTTTCTTTTAGTTTCATTTGAATTTATCTTCATTTGTTATCCTCTCCTCACCTATTCTGTCCAAATGATCATGATAACTATAGTATCATCTACATAATGGATTTATATCATGTTAATGGAAGAATCATCATCAATAATCTTACTCCCTCCCTTTTATTTTTATAAACAAAATCAACGTCCATGAGTTTCCAATTTATAACCTTCGTGGACGACGAAGTTTTGTTCTTAAATATTTCTTTCATTACTGGTCATAATTATGGTTGAAACAGGTCATAACATATGTATTTTATCTTTATTAATTTTCTATAATCTTTACACGTACATAATATGGAATAATAATATGAAATAAGTTTATTGAGCACAAAACTGCCAAGCCAAATTCAAGCGTTTATTTTTAACTCATCAAATGAGACATCCTCATGGTATATAACCAGAATCATTATAAGATAATTTATATCCGTTTAATGTCACTAATAATGTATATTAACAATTCTGGATGTTTAACCATATTTCAAACCAACTTCCATTCATGAATACTAGTAAACAAATCATGAAACCAAGTAAGAAAATGCTTCCAAAACAATAAGATTTAATCTCTTAAACCCATCAAAGAAGCCATTAATGAACTTAATAAGGTTATATCATATCAATTAAATGTTTATTAGTTTCTTTAATTATTAATTAATGAATCTAAATTTGATTATTCAGGTCATTAAGAACAATCAAGAACACACTAGAGCAAAAGGTAAGGGGTTTCTCATCTCACTTTCATTTCTGTGAGATTTTCATTGTTCGCCACTTATTTCTTGTATGTGGTATATGTGTACATCCATTTGATATATAATAACATGATTATATTTATATTCATGTTATTCAATGATTCATTTGATGCTCATTAAGTTCTGGTCATATGATTTGACTGATTACATTGTGGTAAGGGACTTCATCTCAACTACCTTTTCATTGTGACTAACTTTGTATTGTGCACCTAATAATCCCTATGTGGTGTACCTACTTCCCATTTGAGATCACTTTTCATTTTAAATTTTATTTATATTAAATATACATAATCTCATTCGATGTATAGGTTTGTTTTCTAAACTTTATACCATTTTACATGCGGTGTTTATTTAGAAAGTTATTTTAATTATGGAAATATTGATGAATCTGTATACTCTACTCTATACAGATATTGAAAATGAATATTGCACTTGTATTGAATCAATTTATAAATAATGCTTTGGACATTCAGTAGTGTGTGGGGCCCTCTATATCCCCTCGATGCATCAGTAGGTCTCATGATACAAATCAGTTGGCGACAAACCCTTCGAGTTTGTTTCCAAAAATCAGACGGGTTTCTACCCACAGAACTAAACCGTTTTAATGGTATTATGGTTTCATGTGCCAGATACATGGAGTACAATTAATAAGCATTATCTTTATTCATTATCAGTTATTATTATTATCCATGAGGTTTTCACTATGACAAAATCTATGGATGCAGTTTCATTCTCAGTTTAATAATGGCATTAGTTTTTCTTTTATTCACTATACCATATTGATTATGTCAGATTGATTATGATTCAATTATTATTTTAATCATGCTTCCATTTTTTTTAACCCTTACTGAGCATTTTAGTTCACCCCTTTCATTGTTTACCTTCAACAGGTGATGAAGAGAAGGTCTTTTATTGAGTTCGTGTGGTTGCAGTTTTTAGTTTTTGTTATGTGTTGTATTTTGTAAACTTTTCCAATGTAATTTGAGTAACATCAATGTATCTAGTTTCTTCAAGACTACTAAAATAATCATTAGTTTGGAATTTTCATTCCTTCTAACCATGCCAATATCACAAGTAATGCACCGGATCCAACCTAGAGGGGTCTGGGTGTTACATTGGTGGTGGTGGTGTTTTCCTTGAATTTTGGATACATTACATCATCAGTGAACGCTTTGTGTTCTTCACCAATTATAAGAGCCTGAGGTATGTTTTCTCCTAGTGAGACTTGAACTTGTTGAAGCATAAATGGATGGAGTTCTTATAGGATTACTACTTCAAGATTTCTTATACACCTAGAAAAGGGAATTTTGTGGTTGATGCATTGAGAAGGAAGTTATGTGGTGATGCAGTGTGTGAATCATGTGATTCTTGGAGGTTAATGGAAGAATATTCAGTATTACGTTTGGATATAAGAGAATTTTTGGGCAGAGGTTGTCTTTTTAAGATGATGGTGCAGTCATATTTGGTGAAACATGTGAAGGAATCCTAGTTGGGGGATCTTGAGGTGGAGGTCTTAAGAGAATGAGTTGTTTATATTGATGCCCCTGATGGTTGGTATGAAGATAAACGATACTGAGTGTTGTTTTGAGGAGTCCTTTTGTTCCTTTGGCAATGCATGAGATGATTCTCAAAGATTTCCATAGTTTACCTTTAGAAGTACATCCTGACATGACAATGATTTACCGAGCCTTGAGAGGTCAGTTTTGATGGCCTGGTTTGAAGCATGTAGTTGCAAAGTTTGTGTCTCGATGTTTGGTCTGCTAGAAGGTGAACGATGAGCACCATGTTCTTGGTGGGTTGCGTCAACCATTAGATGTTCCTCAGTGGAAGTGGGAGAATATCTCAATGGACTTTGTTACCAGTTTACCTTGATCTCAGGGAGGCTATGATACTATATGTGTAGTAGTGGATTATTTGATGAAGTCAACCCACTTTATAGTAATCAAGGAGTCGATCTTAGTGGAGTTTTTGTTGAAGTGGTATCTAGATAAGGTGTTGAGACTCCACAAAGTACTGAGTAAGATAATTTCTGATTGAGATACTCATTTTACCTCTATGGTGTGGAGAGGTATCCATCATGATTTTGGTTCTTGGCTATATCTTAGCACTACTTTTCATCTGTAGATGGGTGGTCAGATAGAGTGAACCATCCAGACTCTTAAAGACATTTTGCGCTCTTGTGTCCTAGATGTTGGAGGCTCGTGGTTGAGGCACCAACCCTTGGTAGAGTTTTCTTACAATAATTGTTTCTACTCCACCATTATTATGGCTCTGTTTGAATCCTTTTATGTCCGACCTTTCCATTCTCAGTTATTCTAGACTGGGATTAGGGAGTCAGCAATTCTTGGGCCGAAACTGGTACATGATATGATAGAGATGGTTCATGTGATTTCTAAGATGATTAAATTAGTATAGGGTCATCATAAATCCTATTTCGATCATAGGAGGAGACCTATGGAGTTTGGTTTTGGGGATAACGTGTTTCTGAAGGTGACTCCCCGTTGAGGGAAGTGAAGGTTTGGTCATGGGAGTAAGCTTTCTCCTCAGTTTATTGGGCCTTTAGAGTTTTTGGCTCATGTTGAAGCCATGGTTTATTGGGTAGAACTTCCTCCACAGATGATCCAAATACACAATTTTTTTCATTTGTCACATCTCTATAGTTATCTTCATTATGAATCTCACATCATCGATTGGGTAAATATCAATGTTGATGATGATGTGACCTTTTAGGAGCAGCCTGTAGAGATCCAGGACCGTAAGAAGAAGGTGTTATGTGGGCGTGTTATCCCCTTGGTTCATGTCTTGTGGTGGAATGGTCGCATGGAGTAGATTACCTAGGAACGTGAGTCGTAGATACGTACTCAATACCCCGAGCTGTTTGATGTTTATCTCTTCTTTTGTAATGATTTTCATTTGGTGGTTGTAGAACCTTTCTGTTTATGTGATGGATTTCTCTTATTTCTTGTTTTGTATTGCTCTCTATTTTGAGAGGTATATCTTCTGAGAGAGTGTTTAGGATTTGTTTGTAGTTTTTGAGTGGTTTTGCATTGTTCCTTTGAGGAAGCGGTTGAGTTCCTATGGTGGCGAGATCCTTGAGAGGTATCTCACAGGGTGGCTGTTCGGATGAACCCTTTTCTATTTCCTCTCTAGGTTCATTTTGGATTCTTTAGGGTGAGAATAGTTTGAGAGGTATCTGGTGGGATGGCTTGGACCTCTCTGGTCCATTCCTTTTTGAAAATCTGGTGTTTGAGGTGTTTTGGGAGGTCAAGGAGACTTATTCCAACACTTTTACAAATTTACAGTTTCTCTAATGGTAGGTCGCATCGGTAACTCACAACGATGAATCACACTGGTATCTCTCAACGGTGAGTCAAACCAGTGAGTCAGACTAGTGATTCATGAACAGTATTTCCAGCATCCTATAGTTTTGCCCCTTTGACATTTTCTTTCATGTAAAAGGCCTTTAAAGTCTTTTTTGAATGGGTTTAAGGCTGAGTAAAATCTCATAAATCCTATATAATTTTTCCTAAGGATTCAGGGGACTTTTATTTGGTCAAAACACACTATCTTGACCATATCTGCCTTTAATGGAAAATTCCAAGCATATCTAAACTGCTGCTCCATTTAGATTTTCAAAAGGGTCGAGATATCTTCCACCTTTGTTCTTCATTCTTTGTTTTACCCTATTATGATATTCCATAGACCTTTATTTCCCAAGGAGTTGTGTGATTATGGTGTGGAACTTCGATCATGTTTTTTCTGGAGTTCTTCCTGCTACATGTGCACCCCTGTGTTGGTGCAACTAGGAAGTGTTGATCTGTCTTCAATATAAGGTATGTTCTACCTCTGTTCTTGTGGGTTCTTCAATCCATTTCCTCTCATTTCTCATTTCCATGTGATGGTGCATGATCTCCATGTTCTAATGGAGTTTTATTGGGTGTTGGTTGATGCGGTTGTGTCGCGGTGTCCTTGTGTGGATGGAATCATTGCGGGAAAGCTAATCATGATCCGTTGTGTGGTTTGTTCTCGTACAAAGAACATCAAAAACCTTTTGAAGTAGGGGATTCATTTATTCTCTATTTATTTACATGAATTCGTAGAGATATCATGATTTAGCCCTTTAGATCTCAATGAAATTGAAATAATAATTATTTGAACCAAATTAAATAATTGGTATCGATTGAATGGAGATGTTCACTACAAAAAATAGCAGATTAGCGGCGTTTTTTTAAAGGGGGTTATGCACAACCCCCTCTAAATTCATTTTAGAGGGGGTTATGCATAACTTCCTCTAATAAAAAAATTTATAGGGGGTTCACAACCCCTTATAAATTTTTTAGCATTATTTTTTTAGTATTTGGTTTTATTTTAGAGGCGATTATGTCAAAATCGCCGCTAATTTAATAATTAGTGGATCTATATATTCAGTTGGATTTTAGGGGAGCTATATATATATATAATATTCATTTGGATATATATATATATGTGTGTGTGTGTGTGTGTTTGTGTGTAATTGATTTTTTTGAAAGGAAACAGTGGGGGTTCACAACCCCCTCTAATTTAAGATATTAGAGGGGGTTTATGAACCACCGCTAATCCCTTAAATTAGAGGGGGTTTTGAACCCCCACTAATTGATGACATTAGAGGGGGTTTGAAACCCCCCTAATTGATGACATTAAAGGGGGTTTTGAACCCCCTCTAATTCAATAAATATGATATGGGTCATGAACTGCCACTAATCCTTTTGATTAGAGATGCTTTTAAACCCCCTCTAAATTTTTATTTATTTTTAAAAAAAATCTCATATAAATTAAAATTTTATAATATAAATGTGTGCATGTGTGTGTGTGTATCTATTACATAAAAACATTATATAAATGTATTTAAATACATTATAAATAAATATATATATATATAAGGAAATTATATAAATACTTTACAAAAATACTTATACATATAAACAAAAATGTATACATATATAAAGACTGGTATACATAATATAAATGTAAGTATTAATATATTTATTCAAATTTATAAAATTTATATATAGTTTTATAAATACAATACATTTATATTATGATTTATATTATACATATATTATATTAAATACATTTTTATTTTATATTTTTTTATAAATACATTTATATTATATTATGTATACAAATATATATAATATAGACAAATTAAATATAAATATACATATATATTAAATAATTATATTATATATATTATGTTATATATATTATATTATAAATATTTAATTATATATATATATATTTATATATATTATATAATTATTTTATATATATTGTAGTATACCATATTAATTATAAATTAATTTAGAAAATATATACATATATATATATATATCATTTAATTATATTATATATTTCTAATTATGTGAATGTATTTAGTTTTGTGTGTGTGTGTGTGTGTATGATATAATATAAATGTATATAATCACATACATAAATATATAATATAAATGTATTTAATATAATATATGTATAATATAAATAATAAAATATATAAATTTATAGTATTTATAAAACCAACATATAATTTTTATAGTTTAAAAGATAGGTGTAATAAAAATAATAATAATTAATAATATTATTTTTACACACATGTACATATATAAAAATATATAAAAATGATTATTTAAATATAAATACTATAAATATTTTATATCTATAAATATTTTATAAATACATAAATACACACACACAAATATAAATGTATTTACAAGTATATGTATAAATATATATTTATATATGTAAATATAATTATTTATATATATATTATATATACGCAAATATAATATATATATATATATTATACACAAATATTATATATATATATTATAGATGAATATATATATCATATATTATATAAAAATGTATTATATATATATTATACACAAATATATATATATATATATATATATATATTAAATTATACCCAAATATATATATATATATATTATAAATTATACACAAATATATATTATATATAAATATTATACAGAAATATATCATATATAAATATTTATATCTATTTAAATATTTATTCAAATAATACATAATTGAATCACCTTACAAATATATTTAAATATGAGAATGTGTAAATAATAAAAAAAATTGGTTTAGCATAGTGGAAAGGTGGCATGTTGGGTATGCAGAAGATCCGTTGATCAAAACCTATCGAGGGTTTAAATTTTAAAAAAGGTGTGGATGGGGGGGTAAAATAGAGCACGAGAGGGAAGTTCGGGGTAGGATAGCAGGGGTGGGACTATGTCGTACAAGGGTGGGAGGAGGACCAGAACTGGAGGGGAGTGAGACTGGATTGGGTATGGAGGGGAGGACCAAAATTGGAGGGGGCAACCAAAACTGGAGGAGACCGCAACTGAAGGGAGTAATGTGCGGGGTGGGAACTGGAGAGGGGGTGGTGTGATCACTATTTAAAAATAAATAGTTAATTAGTGGTGGTTATGAAAACTGCCTCTAATATTTATTCTATTGGAAGGGGTTAAAACCCCCTTTAATCTAAGATTCCATGATGAAATTAGAGGGGGTTTTAGCCGCCTCTAATCTAATTGCCACTAAGTTTCCCATCACTTTACCAATGATTCTTCAAAACCACCTCTAACAAGAGTCGGTGGGCACATTAGTAGTAGTTCCTCATAACCGCCCCTAATGTGTTTATAGAGGGTTAAAACCCCTTCTAAACTAAAAAATAACCCCCTCTAATCTATCCTTTTTTTGTATTGGTTGTTTCTTTATACCGTGATAATGTTTTGGCTCTTTAATTTCTAGATAGTATGATATCTATGCCCTACTTGTTTAGCATGTAATTCTTGATAGAAATTGGTAAAGAATGTAAAGATAGAATTAATTGATAATTAATTGGCTAAAATATATAGAGTCATGTTTAATGAATCCGGTTGTTGTTGTTGTATTTTTTATGATAATCAAATTAACACAGATATGAATGTTTAATTGAATTAGTTAAAGAACCAATTATATGAATAAAAGATAATTCTTTTTTTGTTTTGAGTTTCCCACTTGTTGTAAAGGCCAAGTGCCTTATGCTTTTTATCTGTGAGTGCTCATTGTGTGGGAAGGTTGGATGCCTTGTTTAGGGTCAAGAGACCAGTTTCTATCTTTGTTTGTTTCCTACTTCTTGTGATATGATGTGAGCCTAGTATGGCTAATCCTGGAGGGTTGTTGTGATATGTGTGGTAGGGATGCCTGGTTTTTGTGGTAGTAGTTGATGGCTAGAGTGGTGAGATGAATCGGTTTATGCATGTGGGTGTCGAGGAGGATACTGGAGATGATTGAACAGGTTGAATCTGGGCTAACCCATTGATATGAAAGTTGTATGTTTGTTGAATTTGTTGTTTGTTTATCTATTTTACTTTCCTCACTGCTTGAGGCAGATGGTTTTTTTACCCTACTTCTAAGAGAGTCAAAGATGTGTGGGATATTCCACATGTTTTTCGTGTTTAGCTTCTTGAGGATAGATGGGTCTACGCTTCTACTTTAGGTGGCAAAGACTCTACAGGTAGTTCATCTACTCTGCATGTTGATCCCCTTATGTTTGGTAGCTTAGAATGTTTTCCTAGAATACATGGAATTATGGAAAGTGTTAATGTTGTTAATAAATGAATGAATAAATGTTTAACCCGTGGGGTTAGAGATTGCTAGGATGCAGTGCTGAGGTGGTATTTCTGAGAAGTCGTAGACTCAGTTTGGTTATGCCTGGAGGGCATGGAAGTTTCTTATGATGAAAATGTAAAGAAATGTGGAAAATGATGATGGTTAATTAATGGTTAAATAATTAATTAAAGTAAAGTGAAATTGATGAAAAGGGATAAAGTAACTTAATGAAGCTCTTTAAAATGGTTGTGTCCTTATAGGACATCTGGTCTTAGTAGTGACAGTCAAGAGTCTGAATTATGTTAGTTGCAATTGTGTCTGAGACTAGGTTATACCCATAGTGTGGTTGTGAGCTATATTATATCTTGTAATTTTATGTTTCTATATGCTACTCCACCCTGTTGGTTATGGAAACTGACACCCCGGAGATTCTGATCCCTTGGGAGTGTTTTCCCCAACATCTCGATGGGAGGATGGATGGATGACTACCCCCTTTGGCCCCACACTCTTCTCCTAGTAGTTATTTGTGCTAGTATTCACTATGTTTAGTTTTCCCCATATATGTGTGTAGAGGTATGTAATGGGTTGTGGTTACTTTACACACATTTACTCTAGATATAGTTTCCTACAAACTATTATAAGTAGAATGTGTATAGGTTGTGATGGCTTGAGGATCCTTACTCAGTGAGTGGGCTGTAATGGATTGAGGTGTAATACCCGATGTATGATACATGTTATGTGGGTTGTGGTGGATTCCGAAAACTACCTTGTTAATTTTGGTTATGTGGATGTGGGGGGTGTTGTATGAGGTACATGTTGTGGTGCTTTGCTTAGGTGTCTTTGGGATACCCTTTTTGGAGAGAGATACTCAGGACATGCGACGTTAAGTCCAAATGGAAAACCAGTGGGGAAGTGATAGCATGGTGCCCTTGATATTCTTTACTATATTATATTATCTTGTATGTGATATTTGGTGAGAGTAGCCATAGTGAGGATGGGAACTCAGTATACCTATTTAGGGGAAATGTTAGCTTCACTTTTTATTCAATGTGCTTTAGCAGACTTTTTTTACTTTTGCATGAGAGGCTCTAGGGATAATCATACTGAGTATACTATTAACTCACCCTGCATTTATATAAAATATTTTTCATGTCAATTAGAGAAGGTTGGAGATCAGGATAATTACTACTAGCTTGAGGCTTTGTAGGAGTTGTTTGGGATTCATGGTCACTGTTGTCTTTACATTCTTTTGGTACTTGTAGTTTTCTCTTCTAGTTGTAGTAGTCCTTGCATGACATTACATATGTGTACTTGAATTTTATTTTATATTGTAGTCTGAGTAGGTGTCGATTGGTGTCTATATTATCTCTCTATTTCACATGTGTCCTCATAGAGGGTAATGCCTCCCATTTGTGTGTTTATTATACCCTCGGTGCTAGTCACCAACTTGGGGCCTACTGGGGGTGGGACTTGGGTGTCACTATCTATCTTCTCCCATTTCCGGCTCAAGAGGGGTACACTTTTTGGAGAGGGGTCCATGAAAAATGAGAGTGAAAGGGGTATCTCATCACATGGACATAAAAAGGGAAGTAAGAGGGATGCAAAAAAAATACCCAGACATGAACAAATGTAAATCAATAGGCATAACATAAGAAGGTGCTTGAATAAAAAAGAAGAGAGGGAGATCCCTTACCATGAGTGGGTGATTACAAAAGATTGGGAGGAGATTTTTTATAGTTTAATGGAACCTTGGGAGGACTCTAGAGAGGGTAGGTTATAGTAAGTACATGCTCTAAGTTTTTTGAGTGAAGAGTAATGGGTGATTGGGTGGGTTTATATAGGAAAAGAGATGGGAGTTTATTATTTCCCAAACTTAGGTTTTGGACTCTATATAATAAAATAATCACACCACAAACCTTCCCATGTTTTTTCCCATGGTTTCTTACAAAGAGGATTAGTTTTCATTATTTTATAATTTAAAGTGTCAAACTCATTAAAATATTACCCTTGGTGATGTGGAAGTGAGTCATGTTCATAAATAAATGATTTTAAAACCTTAAAATATAATATAAGTTTTGGAGGATTCATAAAGAAAATATAAAATTAATAAAATAACCTAAAAATCACATTATTTTAAATTTTAAACATATATTTGGTCATGGATACCATTTATAGAATTTATTATATCACTTTTTGGTCATTATGATGTCATAATACCCACCGTATATTTATACCATATTTAATTTTTACCCAAAAATTCGACTAACTCATAAAATTACAAAAAAATCACCTTTAGATAATTTTTATGTATTAATTCCAGAAATAATATTTATTTATCAAAATAATTTTCTAAATATTTTAATTTTCACTTTAAAAAATGATATATATTGAGAAATGCTAGTTTTTTGAAAATACCAGTTTTTTAGCGCTTATAACAATTATATTTGACTTCATAAAAAATTAAATTATCATTTATATATAATAATATTTAATTAAAATATCATTTATTTAAAAAAATTATGAATTAATCAAAAATATTGTCTTGATTTAAATCTATTTAATTAGATTAAATATAACTTAATAATACTTATGTTAATTTTAAATAAAAATAAAATAAAAATTGGACTTTTAAATTACTTAATTTATCAAAAGAAATTATGGTTTTACAAAAAAAAATGAGTATTTTTTCATTATTCACTGAAAAATAAATATTTTTCAAAAAATCCCAAAATTTCACCCTAATTTAATCTTGATATGATGATATAAAAAAAGAATTTAATTTTATAAAATACATTTTCTGAATGTTCTATAAAATAATTATAACATTTTTTCACAAAAATAAATACAAATCATTTTAGAAGAAACTTATTTTGAAGAAAAAATATATATTACTGAAAATTGAATGAATATTTATTAAAAAAAATTCAACACATTTATATTGAGTAGGAAATATATATATTTCATAAATTAGTTAATCATATTCATACCAACAAATTTAACAGCTAGGTTACAACAGAAATGTTTAAATAATTATGTTTTTTGGGGTTTGGTGCTGCATATCACATATGCTGTCGAACATAATTCTCTTTTTTAAAAACTCAGGCCGTTACACACTTACAGTCTAAGAATTACAACCTTCAACTATGTGAATTTTGTTTCATGAAATTTATGTGGCGCATGGGATTGTATCGCCCTCTTTTCACATTAGGTTTTACCTCCTTCATGCCACGCAAACGTCCTTAAAACAAACATTCCTCAGTCTCAGCATCATGAATTTAAACTGTTTTCCAAATTCCCCTATTCCGAACCTTATGACCTTAAACTGTGTGCAACTAGTTCTGGGGTTTCTTTTTATGGTGGAGGGACTTTTTGGCCCCTCCTTTACATCGGGTGTTAACTCTTAGGCACCACCCAAACATCCTTGAAGTACCTACTCCTGGTCCAAGCATTATGACCTTAAACTATGTGCATACACCCCTCATTTGTATGGTTTACTTCATCCTTGGTGTTTTAGAAAATCAATTTCCCCACCACTTTCCATAACTACATGTGGCTTGATTATCATTTCCATGGGATACATAGTGAAACCTAGACCTCCTGTCTATGAGCTCAATCGTGAATTCATCAGAAAACTACCCATTACCTATGGAACTATCGTCTGTAAATGCCCTTATGAATACAAAAAAACTGGAATTTAGCAACATTTTTTTAGCGACGCTTTTTAAAAATGTCGCTAATTTAGCGATGTTTTCTTAGCCATGTTTTAAAATGTCACTAATTTTAAATTTAGCGATATTTTTAGGAAACGTCTCTAATTTAGCCATGATTTTGAGAAAACATCACTATATATATATATAGCCTATTTCTCCACATCGATGTAAATATATTTATATAAACACACATATATATAAACGCACACAACAAACACACACATACATATATATACATATAAATACACACATAGAGAGACACACACATATATATATAAACACACACACACACACACACACACACATATATATATATATAAATGAATATATATACATATATTTATATATAAAAGCACATATATATTTTAAATTTATTCGTATTTTTAAGAAAACATGGCTATTTTAGTGACATTTTTACTAGTATTTTAAAACGTGGCTAATTATATATATATATATACACACATACATACATATATATTTACACACACACACACACATATATATATATATAAACACACACACACATATATATAATCATATATATATTAATATAAACATATGATATATATAAAATATAAACATATGATATATCTAAAATATAAACATATATATATATATATAAACATATATATATATATAATATAAACATATACATAAACATAAAATATAAACATATATATATAATATAAACATATATATATATATAATATAAAATATAGATATATAGATATATAAACATATATATATAATATAAAATATAAACACACACACATATATATAAATATATATTTATATATAAACATATATATATAATATAATATATAAACATATATATATATATTATAAACAAATATATGTATATATATATATATATTAATATATGTATATTAATATATAAAATTATATATATAATATATTAATTTTTCAAATGCTGAAATCTATATATATATATATATACCATAATACAATGGTATATCCAGAATTGGCATATATGAGTCGGTCCACTCTTTTGGTGTGATGCTGAAGGTGTTGGGTTCGAATTCTGGTCGAGGTCGATTTTTGGATTGGGTTCCGTCCATGCGTGGAGGCAGTCCAGAGTGTGCGGTTGTACAAGGGTGGAGCTCAACATGTAGGGTGGGAGCTTTGGTTTCCTAATACCCTTTACTAGTAATAAATAACACACACATGCACACATATATATTAATATATGTATATATACATATATATATTATATAATATATATATGAACATATATATATATATATATTAATTTTTTTAATAAATAATATATATATACATATATACATACACACACACACACACACACAGATATATATATATATTTATAAACACATACACACACATATAAACATATATTTATATATATATAAATGCATATACATTTTATCCATATATATTTTTATTAAGACACCTTTATGAAGAAAGTGTGAAAACCAAACAGTACAACCCAGCCATCAAACATAATAGCACATAACAAAATTATTAAAAACCACCTTGAACTTGTTATACTTAACTTCCTTAAACAATTTCCAGGAAAGAGTTGTTACCTTTTTCTTGTTGTTGAAACCTCTGACTAGGATTAGGTGTTGTTTTCCAATCCACTTGCTTTGTTCCTTATTCGTGTCTACTTGAATCAATCTTGCTTGCATCCTTTCTGCAATATCAACAGAAGCACGTATGGATACCACCTTTTCTGCCATCTCTTCCTCAGATTGTAACAATAACTCCCATGGATATTCCCAGGCTATTTTAGTAAATTTTTACTAGTGTTTTAAAACATGACTAATTATATATATAATTATAATTCTATTATTTTACATATATATAAAAAAAATAAAAATAAAATTATATATAAATATATAAATTTATAATGATATAAAAATACATTAACATATATTTAAATATCATAATATATATAAGACATATATATATATATATAAACACACGCACACACTCATATATATACAGAGAAACATGTATAAATGTGTGTGTGTGTGTGCACATGTGTGCGTGTCTGTAAACACACAAACATATATATAAACTTACACAAATATATATATATATATATGATATAAACATATATATAAACAATATATATATATATACACACAAATATATATTAATATATGTATATATATATATGTGTATATATATACAGTTATATATATAAATAATATATATATTAATTTTTTTTAATAAATAATATATATATACACACACATGCATATATATATATATATATTACTACTGAAATATATTAATATATGTATAAACATAAGATAGTATATTTTTTAAACATAAAAAATTATGTAGGTTTGTGGGTTTGGATGATGTGATGTTAGGTGGTAGGTCCAGGGTTTGAATCCCATGGGGGGCATGCGCAACAGGGGAGGAGGGGTGTGCGACATCAGGGAAGTAGGGGGAAATAAGGGTTAGGGGAATGTGACTGAGGGTTCGTGCGACGTAAGGGGAGTAAGGGGGAAATGGGTGGGGTGGGGGTATGCAACGTCCGGGGAGTAGGGGAGTGGAGAGGGTGTGGGGGGGATTAAAACATTTTAAAAAAATATGCGAATTTAAAAAAAGTCATTCTTTTATTACTCATTTACTGAAGTTTCTAAAAAATATTGGTAAATGAGGTGTCTCTAATTATCAACATTTATAATCATCACTAATTAATGATGTTTATAAATGTCTCTAAAAAATTATGAATTTCAAAAAAATATTCACATTTTATAACTCATTTACCAACATTTTTAGAAATATCAGAAAATTAGGTGTCATTTACCAAAAATTTGCAGAAACATCACTAATTGATGTTTTTTGTAGTGTATAGGCCTCCTCTTTAGGTATAATCCTCGATTATATTCCTCAACTAACCAATGAATCAGGATTCCCTCATGACATAACATAAGGAAGAAATGAATGGGAAACTCAATGTGTAATCTCTGTCAACATCTTCAACTTATGATGTTAAATTTTAGCATTACCCCATATAAAATTGGGATGCCTCGTATGAAAAATATGAGATGAACAAAAACCAACATCCTCAGCACATGTCATTAAACTGTAGACTTACCCCATGTAAAATTAGGATGCCTCATATCACAAACATGAGATGATTCAACATCCTCACTTGAGAGGACAACCTCTCATCGGTATTGGTATTCTACCATGTCGCATCCTAGAACTATATATGGATTTATTCCCATTCTCATTGGATACATAATGATACCCATATCTCATATCCTAGGTCCATCCCCCTCTGTTGACTCATTGTAGGGTATTTCCTCCCTCAGGGTCATGATGTCGACTTCGGTACAGTTGGTCAAGTTTTATGTGGAAGAGGGTCTCTATGGCCCTCCTTTTTCATTGGGTTATCTCTCTTTCATGCCATTCAAGCCTTGTTAAGATACCCACACCCTATGGTTCAAACTCTATGACCTTAAACTACCAAATTCCCATTTGATCTGAGCTCCATAACCTTAAACTAGTAGTAGTCATAGTCCAAGTTGTATTAATTTAAATTGCAAATCCCAACATCCTCAGCACATGATGCTAAACTATAGTCTTACCCTGTTTAAAATTTGGACACCTCATATGATAAATATGAGATGAACCAAAATGAAGTCCTAAACACATGATGTTAAACCGTAGCCTTACACCATATAAAACCATGATGCCTTATATGAAAAGTATGGGATGACTAGAACCAATGCCCTCAACTCGCAATGCTAAACTATGATCTTACCCGATGAAATAAACATAGGATGCTCAATACAACCAATATGAGATGATTCATTATCCTCATTAGAGAGGAATCCACATCAATAGTGTTTTTCTCCTACTACATTGAGTCCCAGAACTATGTATGGCTTGATTCCCATTCCCATAGAATACGTACTGATGTCTGGATTTCATATCATTGGTCCAAACCTACCATAAATTCATTCCCCCCCCCATTCGGGCCAAGCTTGATCCTCACCTACCATCATGTTCATCCATCACATTTGAGAACATGGAAGAATAGCTCCCAGGGCACTCAACATTCTGTCTGAGACATTCACCACCTCCACTTTCACGCTTGATGCTTTCTTTTGAATTTGATAATCATCATAATCCCAATATGAATGGCCTCCATAATAGAAATGGTGCATGGTCATACCATCTCACCTGCTATCCTAGTATCACACCTCGAAGGATACTCACTAATAGGTAGCATCTCCCATGTTTCGAACATGTTCAATGGTTGATCTCTCATTTGTTCACCCCATCCTTAACCAATGTGGGTGTAGAACCTGTGTTTCAAACATGGTCAACAGTTATTCCCCACCCATCGGTCATTCCCATTTTACTATCCAGGTCTTGAGATTCACAATCTACCCTTGTGGTACTTCTTTAAGATGGTAACTTTCCCCCCTTATTGTGTTCTCCACTACAAGAAATGAGAACTACATACCTCTCATTTTTTATAACATCGAGTATGGATCACATGGGATTAGGATTTGGTAGGTTGTTTTTCCTCAAGAAAGGTTAAGGCACACGGATTCCACCATGGTCTGAACTCTGCAACCTTAAACTCAGATCCCAAGTCCAAGCATCACAACTTTAAATTCTATGAAATTCATCCTGGGAATGTGTCATGTGGCACCAGGTCTCCTTGAACCTCAATTCATGTTGGGCCACCTCTATTCCATGACACACACACTCCTTTGAGACACACCCCCATTAGTTCCAATCATTATGACCTTAAACTATTTGTAGCACCTTGGTCTGAACTCTACGACCTTGAACTAGAAGCCCAATACCAAGCATCATGGTTGTAAACTATGTGAAAGTCACCCTAGGAATGTGTTATGTGGAATCTTTTTTCATTGGCCCTCATCTCACATCAGTTTTACACTTATTCTTGCTACACATGTTCTTTTAGGGAATTCACCTGTCGGTCTAAACTCTATGACATTAAACTAGGAGACCAGTTCTAATAATCACAACCTTAAATATTACACAAGTTGTCTTAGATATGTTCTATGTGGAAGGGCCACCAAATATCCTTATTCACATTGGTTTACCTTCCCCCTATGCTATACACATTCCTCTAATAATGCATCCCATGGTCCAAGCATTGCAACCTTAAACTATGTGTGAATCATCCCAGATTATTTTTCTTGGTATAGGGACTCCTAGACATGCCATTACCATCAGTTTTGAACCCTATAGTGTCATAAGTTCCTTTTCTAGGATGACCCCCTTTAGGACCAAGCATTATGAACTTAAACAATTTACAACCCCATGGTCTAAGCTCAATAACCTTAAACTATGAGTCTAGGTCTGATCATTATGACCATAAACTATTTGCAACTTCTTGGTACGACTAGTATTGTAAAGACTCATATTTTCTATGTAATTTTTCTTATATATGGAATTATTACGAGTCTGCAAAATCTGACGGTGCGTGATTTCAAGGTCCGGTGTGCTCAGAATTAATTTTAGAACTTTTTTTAAGGTACATTCAGTAAACATGTAACCGGCGTTTTTTAACATTTTAAATGATACTCAGATTAAAAATCTGAGGGCATCGTTGAATCTGCAACACTGGGATTCACTTAAGGGAGACTTTACTTTGACCGTAGTAGGTCCAGGAAAGAAGTTATGTTTTGTGACTTTTAAAGGAAATGAAATAAAATATTTTTATTTTTTTATTTTTTTTCTTTCTTCTCCACCAACGGACAAGCGGAGTGTGGGACCCATGATGTGTCAAGCCAATAAATTGCTTGACTTTCCAATCCTAAGTAACAACATCATTGGGGAAATTAGGAAGGTTCCTAATTTATGAGCCCCTATTAATTTCCCACGTCGTTTCTTACCCCTCCCCCCCCCCTCTCCTATATATATGGAGCTTGGGGAGGGGTATCGACACGAGCTTCTCCAAGAAAGAAAGTGCTGAAGGAGTACCATATTGTCGAACCCTTAGAGGACGGAGCTGATCCCAGTAGGAGGTGATGTGTGATGTTGAAATACTGAACTGGAGTTTGACGTTCGAGCGACGATGGGGGCGGATTGCTGTGGGGACAATGAACAACGAAACTTCCTCAATCGCAAGCGCTCTCCAACGTTTCGAGGTAGGGGTTGTGTTGATTGATTTTGTTTTCCCTCCATTTCATTCTAAAATTATAAGAACGGATCAACTCATAAACAATTTGATCTGTTATTCTTTTTTTTATATGCGGGAGGGTGTGTATTATCATTGGGATCAGGATTGAAATCAAGGCATGAAATCTGGTTGATTTTTTTTTCTGAAACCCCCAGATTTATTTCTAACGCGGAGGGAGTAGACTGACATGAACAAGGCCCAAGACCCTCCGCTCGTGCATTGATTGTGATTGCCCAATTTGATGTTGGAGACAAGATAAATCAGGGCCTACTGTAGTGAAGAACACGATCCCAGGAGGCCACAGGTGCATACAGTGCAGGAAATGGGCACCGGTGCATGACTGGCAGCCCAACAAACACCCTACCATCAAAACCGGTGTCAATGACAGCACATGGCAGCACGACAATGGCATACAGCGGCACTAGCCGCGTGCCCGGTTGAAGAACCGGTCACCGCCCTGGGCGGCAGCGGAATAGGGGAGGGGCGCGTCCCTAGTGGCGCGCCCATGCGACATCAGGGTCGCGGCAGCAGGTTCGCGCACCAGCAACATGCCTGGTGGTAAAGTCACGGCATGTCGGCCATGGAACGGAGGACCCATGGCACAACGTGGTGCTGCATTGGGTCAACCCCCATGGGTTGACCCACTAACGTGGCTCTATGCCACGTCAGCCCTACCAGGACGTGCCGTGTCTAGGTGTCCTTGACGGCCCTCGCTGCCCGGTGGGTGGAACCATCAGGTCGGCCCAACAGACTGACCCGCCACCCTATGGGCCGATCAACCACCTAGTGGGCCGACTCGCGGCCCCTTCCAAACCGGGTCTGGGCGGATCGGACCTGAACCCAATACTGACCAGTTACGCTAAACGGGCCCTAACTTTTAAACGGAATGTCCGATTGACAAACCTTCTATAGTGTCAGGATCCTTAGGACAATGCGGTCCTTTTGAGATACTCCACTTGATTTTTGGAGAAAGTTTGGGTATGGCCGTGTTGGATCGAACATGAATCCAACTGGGACCTCGGCACTAAAACGCATGTATCTTGTGAACCGTGCATCCGATTGATGAGCCGTTTGTGACTTTGGGACTCTCTTGAGGAGACATATCTTTTGTAATACTTTTTGGTGACTTAAATTAATAACAAGATGTGGCGAGTGGCTTAAGGAGCGGTTATCCCTAACAGACTATGTACGGAACCCTACGGTTGGCTGAGACCTGAAGACTGCTTGACGATGGCCTAGTGGGAAGCGGCTCTGTGTGACCCAAAAGGCCCATGGTGGGGAGCGAATCTGTGTGAACTGGTAGACCCACAGTACTCGAAATGAGGAGTACCTCAGTTCGGCCAAGGTTGGAAGCGACTCTGTGTGACCTGGCAGACCCATGGTGGGAAGCAGCTTTGTGTGACCTGACATGCCCACGGTACCCATCAGGGATGAGTACCACATAGTTCAAGGTTAGTGGGAAGTGGCTATGTGTGACCCAGTAGGCCCACTGTACTTGATAGAGGAGGAGTTCTCCAGTAGCTGAGGAGTTTGATGATTTGATGATCCCTTTATCCTTGACCTAAAGTGATGTCTGGTGTGAGCTGACTTGTGTTGTGTACTTTTTCTTTGTGATGTACTTCCAGTTTTTTGTGTGGTCTATACTTATTGTTTTGGTGGTCCCTAATGATCTTAGTGTTACTCACCCCCTACGTAGCCATACCCACATGTGTGTCATGTCCCATGAAGATGATCGATGCTTCAACGACAGACTTGGTGGTGTTGGACTAGGCGGACCACAGTGAGATCCGACAGACTAGACGTGCTCCTTCAGCTTCCAGTAGCTACACTACTCCTACGATCGGGTGGGGATTTCTACATATTTCCATTAGATCACTCTTGTACTTTACTTCTCTCAGTAATTTCTTTTGGGGTTTGTATTCTGGCCCATTTACTTTCAACCATGACCGTACTCAATTTCCTCTCAATGGTATACTATCTCTATTATTTTGAGTTGGTACTTGGTTGGGTTTGTGTGTGCGTACAGGTATCCAGGTAAATTCCTCCCACTTACAGATTTACACCCTTGGTGCTAGTCTCCATCCCATAGCCTTCGGGAGGCAGACTTGGGGTAGTCACAGCACGGGCCCTGGGGGACAGGTCGTGACAAAGTGGTATCATAGGCGGTCGGTTCAACCTCAGAGACCAGGAGTCTATGTTTTTGTTTTAAAGAAACAGTGTTAAGTGTTGTGAGTCTGAACTTTAGGTTTGGGGAGTCTAGGGTTGGTGCGTCAGCCGACGTATCCATACATTGGAACCTTGAGTCCTGCTTTTCTGCTCAATGCACGAGAATACTGGTTGCATTTTTGTTTTTTGATTTCAAATGAAAGTCATCTCACCAAGTATAATGTTCTAACTATGGAACATCTTGATTTATCTCAGGATGCCTCCATGAGGACAACCATCCAAGATTCAGATGCATGAGGACAACCCTCCTAGTGATGAGGCGTTCGTCCAGGGACCGGTGTTTGAGATGGCCCTACCGGGTGGTTCCCTAGTGCTACCACCACTCGATGGTCAGCCCTTGCTACCGGTGGTTCTAGTAGATGATGTTCATAGGCTCAGCACACTACATGAGTTTTAGAGGTAGAGACCTCCCAATTTTAGGGGAGAGACATATCCTCGAGTCGCTGAGGACTAGATAGTGGTTGTGACGCGGGTCTTCCGCTTAGTGAGGACACCACCCGACCAGATGGTGATCTTGGTGGTGAGCCTTCTATAGGGATCAACTGGGAGATGGTGGAGTTTGACCATCCAGATTCACAATGAGGCGACCCTCACTTGGGTTGACTTCAAGATGATTTTCGGGAGGATTTTTTCCTCATGATGTTTCACTCTGTGTGCATTTAGGAGCTGATCCACCTTTAGGAGGGTAGCATGACATTAGCTGAGTACTCGGTAAGGTTCACAAAGCTTTCTTGCTACTACACAGATATGGTGCAAGACCCTTTCTTCAGGGATCGGACCTTCTATCAGGGTATTAGGAGGGAGATCATGGCTTTATAGGTGACCCTCAGTATCCCCACTTAAGCTGGGGTGCTGGAGCGGTCCCTTCTTGATGAGAGTTTCCTGAAGGAGCAGGCACTGACAGCTAGAGCTGCCAGCAGACCCCAGGCAGCAAAGTCTTCAATAGGAAATAGGCATTAGGCACATGGGACCAGGTGGTCCAGGTTTTTCAAAGGGTGACCCTAGGAATCTATGTCAGCAGTACGAGGCTCCCAGTCTAGAGTGAGTCAGCAGGGAACCAAACAGTGTTACACGTGCGGCAGGCAGGGTCACATGGCTCGTGACTGCTCGACCCACCATGCGGATGACCAACATATGGTTGAGGGACCATCTAGACAACGACAAAGATTTGATCGGGGAGATCCATAGGTAGTAGATAGATGTGGTAGGGGATCTAGTTGTGCAGCAGGCGATGGGCGATGATTTGAGGTTCTACCGCCACCACCTCCAGGAGGTCCACCCCGACCATAGGGAGTAGGTGGACAGGGGCAAGCTCAGCTCCAGGCAGCTAAGGCCTATGACCACAGCACTCCAGATATGATTAGAGGTGTGATCTATGTCTACTCCACCTTAGCTACGGTACTTATAGACATAGGTTCCAGTCACTCATTTATTGCCACGACACTCATTCGCAGCTTGGAGATTCTGGTGGATCCGTTGGCTCAGTCCTTACAGCTAGAGACACCTACGGGGGAATATTCGATGATTACACACTGGTGCCGGTAGTGTGAGCTTACTCTAGGAGGTGAGATATTCGGCTGAGATCTCCTAGTAGTGGCGTCGAGGCCTTATGATTTCATCTTGGGTATAGACTAGTTATCTACAGTCCATGCTCAGATCGACTGTATTAGGTGCAATGTGTGGTGTGTCCGTGTGGATGAGACCAAGTTTTCTTTCACCGAAGAGAAGGGAACCTTTGCAGCACAGGACAGACTTACCCAGAGGAGGGTGCATCTGATCACACATCAATTGTCTAGCTTTACCCTCAGGGAAGTTGATGTTGAGAGTCCAAGCTATCCTGTATTGGTGGACCAGTATGTCGATGTAATTCGTGATGATGTCCCAGGACTACCTCCATGCATAGAGTTAGAATTTTGCATCAACCTATACCCCGAGATGACACTGATATCTACACCAGTATATCAGATGACTCCTACAGAGCTTCATGAGTTACAGGTATAGTTAGAGGAATTATAGGGGAATGGGTTCATAAGGCTCAATGTCTCTCCTTGGACAGCCCCAATTTTGTTCTCCAAAAAGGAAGACGGGAGTTTGAGACTCTTTGTGGACTATCAGTGCCTGAACTAGGTGACCATGAAGAACAAGTATCCACTTCCGAGAATTGATGATCTTTTCGACCAGCTAAAGGGAGCTCGTTGGTTTTTGAAGATAGACCTCAGATCAGGATATCAATCAGCTCAGGGTATGAGATGAGGATGTGCATAAGATGGCCTTTAGATGTCGATATAGCCACTATGAGTTTTTTTATTATGCCTTTCGGTGTGACAAACACCCCTGTAGTGTTCATGGGACTCATGAACAGGATCTTCCAGCCATACCTCGATTGCTTTGTGGCGGTATTTATTAAATACATCTTGGTATTCTCAACGATGGAGGAGGAGCATGCCTATCATCTGTAAATAGTTCTAGATACACTCTGAGAGCACCATCTTTATGGTAAGTTCTCGGAGTGCCAGTTCTGAATTTGAGAGGTATACTTTTTGGGACATGTTATCTCGGAGGCTGGAGTTGCAATGGATCCAAAAAAGATAGAGGTTGTACTTTCTTGGTAGCCACCCAAGAGTGTGACCAAGGTGCGGAGTTTCTTGGGGTTAGCTGGATACTACCGGAGATTCGTGCCAGACTTTTCCAGAGTTGTGGAACCTTTATCAACATTGATGGAGAAGGGGCAGCCCTTCGTATGGACGGAGAGATGCCATCAGAGTTTTCAGGAGCTCAGGCAAAGACTAACGAGTGCTCCCATCTTGAGGCTACCTAAGGAGGGTGTTGGGTTCGTAGTCTACTACGAAACATTAGGGACCAGACTCAGGAGTGTGCTGATGTAGGAGCGAGCAGTGATCGCCTACGGGTCATGACAACTAAGACAACATGAGAATAACTACACTACCCATGACTTAGAGTTAGTAGCAGTGGTCTTATCCTTGAAGCTATGGTGACATTACTTGATGGGCGAACGTTTTACAGTCTTCTCAGATCACAATAGTCTCAGGTATATATTCTCCCAGAAGGACCTGAACCTGAGACAATGGAAATGGCTAGAGTTCCTCCAGGACTATGACTTTGAGATAGTCTATAATCTTGGTAAGGGGAATGTGGTAGTAGATGTACTCATCAAGAGTTCTGGTCTGTAGTTGTTTAGTGAGGCTACAGAACAGTTATCCATGTTGCAGATATCCTTCGTGGATAGAGATGGAGAAGCTTACCTCCAGTCTATGACTGTCACTCCCCCACTTCTTTAGCGAGTCAGGGAGGTGTAGCTTGAGTACATTGACTTTGAGGCTCGACGTTCTTAGATATCCTCAGGATAGGCACCTGATGAATTTTCTAAAGGTGGGGATAACGTCATCCTCTTCAGAGGAAGTACCATGGTACCGGTGGTGCTATAGGAGGAGGTGTTGAAGGAGTTCCATACATCCCCTCTGGTAGTACATCCTGGTGTGGAGAAGATGTACTAGGACCTCTGGCGTCAGCACTGGTGGCTAGGAATAAAGAAGGTTGTAGTAGAGTTTATTTCATGACGCCTTGTTTGTCAACAACTGAAGGCCACGCGCATCAGGTTCCAATAGGCTTAGCATAGCCACTAGAGGTGCCGAAGTGGAAGTGGGATGGGATCTCCATGGACTTTGTGACAGGGCTTCCACATACGTCCAGGGGACATGATTCCATCTGGGTGATCGTTGACTAACTCACTAAGTCATCTCACTTCCTACCCATTAGAGAATAGGGATCAATAGAGGGTTTGGGACACCTCTACATAAAGGAGATTGTACGAATCCATGGGGTTCCATCGATGATCATCTATGACTGTGAAACACATTTCACATTTTGGTTGTGGATGGGGTTGCAGGAGGAGTTTGGGACACAGCTACGTCTGAGCACTACCTTTCATCCTCAGATGGATGGTCAGACAGAGCAGACCATACTGACACTAGAGGATATGCTTTGTGCATGCATACTAGATTTTGGTCGCGGTTAGGAGTATCACTTGCCCTTGGTGGAGTTCTCTTACAACAACATTTATCACTCCACCATTGGTATGAAACCATTTGAGTCCTTGTATGGTCGACCTTGCAGATCACCTCTATACTGGACAGACCTAGGGGAGTCCGCACTTATGGGTCTAGAGTTGGTACGGGCTACCATTGAAAAGGTGCAGATCATCCAGGAGTGGATGAAGACTACATAGAGCAGGCATAAGTCTTATGTTGACAGGATACGGAGACCTTTAGAGTTCCATGAGGGGGACCAAGTATTCTTGCGAGTCTCCCCTCGACGGGGACTACAGAGATTTAGACAAGGCAGCAAGTTATCACCGAGGTTTATTGAACTTTTTCTGATACTTTAGAGGATTGGAGAGGTGGCATACCTCTTGGCACTTCCACCACAGTTGGAGAGGGTGCATGACATCTTCCACATATCCTAGCTGAGGAGATACGTGCATGACCTGTAGAGACCCAAAGCTTGAAGTACATGGAAATTACATTACTTTTGAGGAATACTTAATACATGACAAAAACAAACACCTAAAGACCTTATTAGTTTAGTGTCTTTGGAAACTCAGAACATAATCTTCTAATCATGGTGAAAGATCTTAAACATCTCCCACAAAGATCTTCCCCTTTGGTTTTCTTACCTAAAACCTTTCTTTATATCCTGGGGAAAATAAAACATAAAAATCTTGAGCTCAAATGCTCAGTAAGGGTAAACATGGAGAACTTAAAAACAATCCATAAACATTTGAACGTAAAAACATGAACATAAAACATCAAAATCTTGAGCAATAACATAAATCTTATCAGTACGTAAGGCACAGATCATAAAGGAACATTAATCATGATAAAATAAAACATGTAACTATGGAAAACCATTAATCACATGATATGATTTACATAGTAGTCAAGGCATTGCTACCAAGACCATCATAGTGGACAAAGTCCATTACTGAACCGGGTTTACTTGCTGTTCCAGTCTTGTATTACTGAACCAGATTTTACTTTCCGTTCCAGCCATGTCTATCTCATGAGATATAAATATTTACCCAATGAATTGGAGGGAGATATAGGTCCCACCCATCTCATAATGAAATCATTCTTACGTGTTCCACAACATAAATATAATTCATTCATAATAACCCAAAGAATAAAATGGGTTTCATAAACATCATCCCATCATAACATAATCCATATAAAACAAATGGATATCATTTCATCATAATAAAATTGAAACAATGTAAATCATAGATACATTATACTTGAAACATACACATATGAAATAATGTCATCTTAGATGGAAAATGGTTTTGATAAAACACTTGAAATTAATTATTGAGGAAAATATCCTTTCTTCTTCAAAATCATTTTCTTTTGACAAAATTCCATGAAATTTTAAAAGAAAATGATTTTGTTGAGAATAGTCATGAAATATTGTAGAGTAAGGTTCATGAAAATAAGGCATTATGAAATCGTAAAAATTCGTTCATTCCGTATAAGTTAAAAAAACATTTTCCTCGTACTTTTAAAGGAAAATTCAAAAAGTACCACATATGGTACACAAAAGAAAGATTCCTTCCATAACACAAAGTAAAAGTCAAAGAGGGGTAAAAATGAATTTAAAAATACATGTAATAATATTAAAAACTTTATAAAAAACATTTTTATGGACATGGATGAAAAATATAACCTTAGTAAATACTTACGTATAAGCAATCTCGGATAAAAATGAGATTGAAAAATTATCCATTGCCTTAGGTCCAATTTCTTATGTACGTGTCCGAAAATCCTGTATAGTGGGTTTAAACATATTATTAACTTATAATAGAACCATAATAATATTTATTATATCATATATGATTCACTTAGGACTTTATATTACCCGTTATTTTGTCAATTCCATGTTAAAGCAGCGTTTTTGGGTAAAATCGTTTCATTTATCGTACGTGTTTCGACTTGTTGTTCTTGATATTATTACTTATATCCTGATTTAATTAATTCCAGAATGTAAAAAAATTATTTATATATAATATATATTCATCATATAAATATATATGATAGATCAATAAATGAAATAAAATACACCATTCACGGAGACGGTAGGCCGTACGTACGCATGAACGCTGTTTTGGTTTCCTTATTGAATGGAATTAAGTAAAAGAAACATATATGTACATAAATACAGTATCATTATTATATAATATCTTTAATTATTATTTATTATATATACTTTATAATCATACTTGAATGGTAAATCATGGAGAATTAATCTTAACATGTCATGGAGACGGTAATCCGTACCTACGCATGAGCGATGATATCATTCCCATAATTATTGAATGGAATTGGAGTGGATGATATAATTTATCAGAATCAGTATGATGTTATAATAATCATATATATTTATTATTTTAACCATTATATACATCCAAGTAAGGTGGTGTTGGAAAATAGATTACACCACGGCGTGGAGACGGTATTTCGTACGTACGCACGCGTGGTGATTTCATTTTCCATAGGATGGATAGAAGGTGAAATAGGGTTGGTTAATATTTATAATAACATATCAGTATATGAGTGATACTTATGTTATTAATTTATTATGAAACAAAAAAATAAGAGGAAGTAGAAGAAGAAATTAATTTGAAAGAATCGGTAAAGGATATTACCTCTTCTTCGGCGCGCCTCTTCTAAACCTCCTCTTAGGCCACTAAAGTTGGTCTTTAAAGAAGACCAGGACCTATAGTATTATTCTAGGTAAGTGGAGAAGAGAAATTTTCAGGGTTTTTCCAAGCTTGAAGGCTCAAAGTTTTGTGAATAGGAGAGGGAGGAGGTTCCCTTTTATATGGGAAGAGAGGGGCACTTTCGGAAACCTCTAAAATATTAATTTATAATAAACTCAAAACCCACTTAAAAACCTCCAAAAATGACTCAAATACGAATATGAGATGATATAGTGTTTTAATCTCATCATAAAATAAAATTTAGACATGTTTGAAATTTATTTAAAACCTTATCAACTTGATTTATCCTTATTTAATCTATTTAATTTTATTTGTGGTGATAATATTCTAAATTTTAAATTGTTATAAATAATTAATTATGTGTTGTGATTTGTTCATAATTGGATAATTTATTAAATTTTATACAATTTAAATTTCAATTTATAATTTTAAATATTTTTGTGATTTTTAAACAATTTAATAATATGTTATTTTTATAAAATAACAATAGTGTCAATTTTGACACTATTCATTTATTTGAATTTAAATAAAATCCACAGAGAGGATATATTCGAACAAAAATATTAATTAGATTTATAACATGTCATATTCATCTAAAAAATCATGGATCACATTAATTTTTTCATATAACATTTATTTTAATATTTTTAAAACCATTTATTTGATATTTTCCTTAATAAAATAATTACTACAACATTTTTGTATAATTATTTAATATACTTATTTGTTGCATAAAAATTAAAAATAAAATACTTTGATGCATATAAATATAATATATTTCATAATAATACTTTTAATCGAATATATCATCTTAAAATCACAACATTTAAACTGTTATATTTATTAAATCATGAAGGTGACAACTTTGACATCATTTAAAATAAAATAATATAAGTGTCATAATCACTTTTATAAGGCTCAAAATGGTCAAATATTAGACCATTGGATGATTATGGTTTACATGTACATTACCAATACGTTTTGGTCAGGTTTTTGTGCCTTTTATAGCCACTTTTAGTTTAATAAAAACTTTATTATTGATTTTTCACTAAATAAACAATTTCTGCATCACTATTGTGTCACCATTAATAATAATTATTTAATCCCTAAAAATTATAAATAAATTATCATGATGTAGATAATTTTATTATATTTCTGGAGACTATTTATATTCTAGTTTTTATTAATTTTATCACTGAATTAAAATTATCACACTTATAAGATATAAGAGAGTGGCATGTTGTCACTTTCTTTGGTTTTAATAATAATTACATCATTTTCATGGTAAAAAGTCCATAAAATAAATATATTTCGACCCTTTGGTGATATGGGTCAACTTTTATTCATCAAATAGAATTTTTTCAGGTGTTAGGGTAATTTTATAATCTTATTTTTACCCTTAATTACCCGATTTATCTTTAACTATAGTAAATAAGATTTACCGTAGTTACTATTCATAATGTCTAAAAATAAAAGTAGCCTATTAAAATAATTTGGACCTACTGATTCCAAATATTTAATCCATTTTTCAAAATTCAAAACACATAAGTTGAAGTAATTAATTTAAAATTAATCCCATTTTTAAGAAAATGGGTTTTAAAAGTTAAAACGTTGCAAAAGATTGAAATGTTTTTACCTATGAATTCAGTGTAAAATTAATGCTAATGAATTAAATTATATTAAATGGTAAAAATATATTCTATTTATACTTTAAAACCATTTAATATTATAATTTAACCATATAATTTATCTCGATGAAAAAAGTTGTTTTTAATTAAAATTTAGCGTATTTTTACTATTTATCAAAATATGAAGGTTATCAGAAAAGTATCAAAAAAATTTCCACTGTAAATTTTTATATCCTGATTCAAAATAAAAAGTTTATTTTGTAAAATTTAACTTATAAACTTGTCAAAAATTATATTTAAAATGGGTGCGCCATCAAAAGTCCGTAAAACAATATTTTTTGAAAAATACTTCTTTTATCGAAAAATTGATTTTGTTTTCATATCTTATTCTAGAAAATGTGTAAGATGAATTATAATGTTATAAAATTAAAAATTCAGTTAATACTATTCATAACAGCTAGTTCATAATATTATAATAATATATCATTGTTTAGTGAAACTCGGTATTGCGTACACCACACGCTATCGAGGAAGGTCGCTCTTACGTGCAACACAAGCCAAGAATAGTGTTTGCGTATACTACAAGCTAATACAGTGTTGCATATAGTGTAAGATAATATTTGTGTAGCATATAACACAATACATCAAAGAAATTAAAAATAATATTTCTCATAAAATCTCGGGGTGTTACATTCTACCCCCCTTAAAATGAATTTTGCCCTTGAAATTCATCAGGGTTATAAATGGTTTTCTACTTGAAATTTTCTTTCATTGAAACCCACATCGTAAAAAGGAATACTAAAACATCATTTTAAAAAGGATTGTTAGAAACATAACGGATACCCAAAGTAACTCATCACTGGGTTTCCACATAGGAGAATAAAGGTGAAAATATGGATATAGAAGAGAAATCTAACCATCAACTTCTGATGAAGAGTGGTAGAGGGCATGGCTATGAAAAATCCAAAAATCACAAAGCCATAAATTTTTGATGCTCTAAGGTACTATCTGATTCATCAGATATGAGGGCACTTGGACAACATTTTTGGTTTTCAAGATCATTTCCCTAATGTTGAAGAATTTTTGAATTAAAAGAAATACTTGATTTTGGTACAATCTCACTGTTGTTTGTGCCTTGAACAATTTCCACTTCATATATTAAAGAAATGAAGTTGAATTTGTCTTCCATGAAGTGTTAGTAGATCATGCGATAGAATGATAGGTCATTCCATCTGTCTCAAACATAATGTTAGCAAAAGTTATATACATAATTCCATCTTATGGTGAGATTAATCGTATATGGTTCCAAAAATGAACTTATACTTCATCTATCATACCGTTTAACAAAATAAAATTAGTTTATACTAACCAGGGACTTCCTGTAGGCCAGTGGTAGGTGATAAAGTCATGTCGCACTTCGGTTGTGGGTTTGATTCCCGCAACTCTATCCGACGCGATGGGTTGTCGCTCGTCCTGATGGTTGTCCTTTTTCTAAAACTACACTATTATAACATTCCAGAAATAATATCAAAAAAAGGTTCTATCCTTAAACAATATTATCTTATGTCCAACATAATCCATTTCAAATCTTTAGACTTATTCAAAATACTTCTATCCAAGCTCATAGTATAAAGAAAATGATTACTAGAAATGTCATCAACCAAACATGTGAATACCATCATTTATCCCCCATATATCATAAGATATATCTTGTTGGTCACATTCCAAAAATGTGAATAGCTTAATCATGTATTCTCTTGAAAAATGAATTACCATAGAATCATTGTGAAAACATGAATGCTGTCAAAAGTCAACTCTTTCCACATACCAAAATCCCAAAATTTCTATATACTCAAACCATGATATCACTTTGTCCTTATATGAGGTCATTAATACTATTAAACATTTCATTATCTCTTTATCCCTTCATTATGCGCATATCATCTGCTTTCCAAAAATATCTGAATAACCTTTCATGGTTACCAGTACCATTCAACATATACTTTCAAAAAAACTTAAGTAAAAACAATAGTGTAACAATCCTTAGATGTTTCTTTATTCCATAGTACCATGAAATTACTTATACAACATTACTCTTGATAAACATGAAATCATTCCACTACCTTCTTAAACCATTGACCAAGCTCATCATTTTATTCCTCAACATTTCTTTCATCTCATATATCATTTGTATTCTCTCCATCATCATCAATATAAATACTACCCATACGACCATGTTGATTCTCTTCATGATATTTTCCCTTAGGGAAATGGTTTTCATAATGCCCTTATGTTCCACATTTAAAACATTTAACAATTTTTGATGTCTTAGCAATACCATTATCCATGTACAATGTGTTAACTGAACCTTTTTCTTTGCATTTACTGGATTTGTGTCCCACTTTTCCACACCCAAAGAATCTTCCAGTTCCTTTGAAACATTCTCCTTGATGCCTCTTCCCACATTATTTACATGAGGGAAATTTAACTTTCTTTCCTCTATGATCATCATGAAACTCCATCTTTCTCTTATTAGATGAGTCAGGAAACTTACCAATGTTGAGATTATTGATCATATTATGAGATTGTTTATTAGGTATAATAATGATATGTGGACTTCCAGATCCAATTTCATTTGGTTTCTCACGAATAATATCATTCCACTATCCATCATATTCTCCATTATCATGAATCTTCATGTTTCCAGCCATTTTTCTAAAACCCAAAAATAATAGTGTGAGAGGAAAAAATCATGCTAGGAAAACAACATAATAATGGGGGAGTACCTTCAATATATAACATCTTAGTTTTAATTCTAATATCGTTACCATAATTCTAGGACTATAACCTATACTTATACTTAACCTTAGAGACATCCCTAGACATACCTTAGAAATATATCTAGGAATTTCACTAAAGTTTTTGCATCCTAGTTTCCAAAGTTTAACTAAACATTCGCTCTGATACCAACTGTAGAGACCCAAAGCTTGACACACATGGACATTACATTACTTTTGCGGAATACTTAATACATGACAAAAACAGACGCCCAAAGATCGTATTAGTTTAGTGTCTTTGGAAACTCAGAACATAATCTTCTAATCATGGTGAAAGATCTTCAAAATCTCCCACAAAGATCTTCCCCTTTGGTTTTCTTACCTAAAACCTTTATTTATATCCTGGGGAAAAGAAAACATAAAAAGGGTGAGCTCAAATGCTCAGTAAGGGTAAACATGGAGAACTTAAAAACAATCCATAAACATTTGAACGTAAAAACATGAACATAAAACAACAATATCTTGAGAAATAACATAAATCTTGGTAGTATGTAAGACATAGATCATAAAGAAAAATTAATCATGATAAAATAAAACATGTAATTGTTGAAAACCATTAAGCACATGATATGATTTTCATAGTATCCAAGGCATTGCTGCCAAGACCATCATAGTGGACAAAGTCCATTACTAAATCGGGTTTACTTGTCGTTCTAGTCCTGTATTACTGAACTGGATTTTACTTGTCGTTCCAGACATGTTTATCTCATGAGATATAAATCTTTACCCAATGCATTGGAGGGAGATATAGGTCCCACCCATCTCATAATGAAATCATTCTTACGTGTGGCACAACATAAACATAAATCATTCATCGTAACCCAAAGAATAAAATGGGTTTCATAAACATCATCCCATCATAACATAATCCATATAAAAAATGGATATCATTTCATCATAAGAAAAGTGAAACCATATAAATCATAGATACATTATACTTGAAACATAAACTTATGAAATAATGTCATCTTAGATGGAAAATGGTTTTGATAAAACACTTGAAATGAATTCTTGAGGAAAATATCCTTTCTTCTTCAAAATCATTTTCTTTTCACAAAATGCTATACAATTTTAAAAGAAAATGATTTTGTTAAAAATAGTCATGAAATATTGTAGAGTAAGCTTCATGAAAATCAGGCGTTATGAAACCTTAAAAATCTTTTCCTGCCGTATAATTTAAAAAACATTCTCCTCATACTTCTAACGGAAAAGTCAAAAAGTACCACGTATGGTAAACAAAAGAAAGATTCCTTTAATAACACAAAGTAAAATTCAAATAGGGGTAAACATTAATTTAAACATACATTTAAGAATATTAAACACTTTATGAAAAACATTTTTATGGACATGGATGAAAAATATAACCCTAGTAAATATATGCGTATAAGCAATCTCGGATAAAAATGAGATTGCAAAATTATCCCTTACCTTAGGTCCAATTTCTTCTGTACATGTCTGAAAATCCTGTATAGTGGGTTTAAAAATATTATTAACTTGTAACATAACCATAATAATATTTATGATATCATATATGATTCACTTAGGACTTTATATTACCCATTCTTTTGTCAATTTCATGTTAAAGCATCGTTTTTGGGTAAAATCGTTTCATTTATCGTACGTGTTTCGACTTGTTGTTCATGATATTATTACTTATATACTGATTTACTTAATTCTAGAATGTAAAACATTATTTATATATAATATATATTCAGCATATAAATATATATGATAGATCGATAAATGAAATGAAATACATCGTTCATGGAGACGGTAGACCGTACGTACGCATGAACGCTATTTTCGTTTCCTTGTTGAATGGAATTAAGTAAATGAAACATATATGTACATAAATCCAGTATTATTATTATGTAATATCTTTAATGATTAATTATTATATATACTTTATAATCATACTTGAATGGTTAATCATGGAGAATGAATCTCATCGCGTCGTGGAGACGGTAATCTGTACGTACACACGAGCGATGATATCATTCCCATAATTATTGAATGGAATTGGAGTGGATGATATAATTTATCAGAATTAGTATGATGTTATAATAATCATATATAGTTATTATTTCCACCATTATACCCATCCAAGTAAGGTGGTGGTGGAAAATAGATTACACCACGGCGTGGAGACGGTATTCTGTACGTATGCACGCGCGGTGATTTCATTTTCCATAGGATGGGTAGAAGGTGAAATAGGGTTGGTTAATATTTATAATAACATATAATTATATGATTTATACTAATGTTATTAATTTATTATGAAACAAAAAAATAAGAGGAAGTAGAAGAAGAAATTAATTTGAAAGAATCGGTAAAGGATATTACCTCTTCTTTGACGCACCTCTTCTAAACCTCCTCTTAGGGCACTAAAGTTGGTATTTGAAGAAGACCAGGACCTCTAGTATGCTGATAGGGAAGTGGAGAAGAGAAATGGACAGGGTTTGGCCAATCTTGAAGGCTCAAATTGTTGTGAAGAGGAGAGGGAGGAGGTGCCCTTTTATAAGGGAAGAGAGGGGCACTTTTGGAAACCTCTAAAATATTAATTTATAATAAACTCAAACCCCACTTAAAAACCTCAAAAAAATGACTCAAATCCGAATATGATATGAGATGGGGTTTTAATCTCATCATACAATAAAATTTAGATATTTTTGGAATTTATTTTAAACCTTATCAACTTGATTTATCCTTATTTAATCAATTTAGTTTTATTTGTGGTGATAATATTCTAAATATTAAATTGTTATAAATAATTACTTATGTGTTGTGATTTGACCCTAATTATATACTTTATGACATTTTAGACTATATAAATTTCAATTTATAATTTTTAAATATTTTTGTGATTTTTAGACAATTTAATAATATTTTATTTTTATAAAATAACAATAGTGTCATTTTTGATACTATTAATTTATTTGAATTTAAATAAAATACACATATAGGATATATTGGAAAAAAATATTTAATAGATTTATAACATGTCATATTCATCTAAAAAATTCATGTAGCACATTAATTTGTTCATATAACATTTGTTTTAATATTTTTAAAACCATTTATTTGATATTTCCCTTAATAAAATAATTACTACAACATTTTTGTATAATTATTTAATATAATTATTTATTGAATAAAAATTAAAACTAAAATATTGTGATGCATATAAATCTAATATATTTAATAATAATACTTTTACTCGAATATATCATCTTAAAATCACAACATTTAAATTTTTATATTTATTAAATCATGAAGGTGACAACTTTGACATCATTTAGAATAAAATAATATAAGTGTCATAATCGCTTTTATAAGGCTCCAAATGGTAAAATATTAGACCATTGGATGATTATGATTTACATGTACATGACCAATAAGTTTTGGTCAGGTTTTGGTGCCTTTTATGGTCACTATTAGTTTAATAAAAACTATATTATTCATTTTTCACTAAATAAACAATTTTTGCATCACTGTTGTGTCACCATTAATGATAATAATTTAATCCCTAAAAATTCTAAATAAATTCTCATGATGTATATAATTTTATTATATTTTTGGAACTATTTATATTTGAGGTTTTATTAAGTTTATCCCTAAATTAAAATTATTACACTTATAAGATATAAGAGAGTGACATGTTGTCACTTTCTTTGGTTTTAATAATAATTACATCATTTTCATGGTCAAAAGTCCATTAAATGAATCTATTTCTACCCTTAGGTGATATGGGTCTACTTTTATTCATCAAATAGAATTTTTTCAGGTGTTAGGGTAATTTTATAATCCTATTTTTACCCTTAATTACTCGATTTACCTTTAACTGTAGTAAATAAAATTTACTGTAGTTACTATTCATAATGTCTAAAAATAAAAAAGTAGCCTATTAATATAATTTGAACCTACTGATTCTAAATATGGAATCCATTTTTCAAAATTGAAAACACATAAGTTGTAGTAATTAATTTAAAATTAATCTCGTTGTTAGGAAAATGGGTTTTAAAAGTTAAAACGTTGCAAAAGATTGAAATGTTTTTACCTATGAATTCAGTGTAAAATTAATGCTAATGGCTTACATTATATTAAATGGTAAAAATATATTCTATTTATACTTTAAAACCATTCAATACTATAATTTAACCATATAATTTATCTTGATGAAAAAAGTTGTTTTTAATTAAAATTTAGCGTATTTTTACTATTCATCAAAATATGAAGGTTCTCAGAAAAGTATCAAAAATTTATCCAATGTAAATTTTTATATCCTGATTCAAAAGAAGAAGTTTATTTTGTAAAATTTAACTTATAAACTCGTCAAAAATTATATTTAAAATGGGTGTGCCATCAAAAGGCGGTAAAACTGCATTTTTTGAAAAATACTTCTTTTATCGAAAAATTGATTTTGTTTTAATATCTCATTCTAGAAAATGTGTAAGATGAATTATTATGTTATAAAATTAAAAATTCAGTTAATACTATTCATAATGTCTAGTTCATAATATTATAATAATATATCATTGTTTAGTGAAACTCGGTATTGCGTACAACACACGCTATCGAGGAAGGTCTCTCTTGCATGCAACACAAGCCAAGAATAGTGTTTGTGTATACTACAATATAATACGGTGTTTCGTATAGCGCAATCTAATCTTTGTGTAGCTTACAACACAATACATCAAAGAAATTAAAAATAATATTTCTCATAAAATCTCGGGGTGTTACATGACCCATCTAACATCATCGACCACAGTGAGCTAGACTTCGATGATGGGGTGACATTTACGGAGGTTTCAGTGGAGATTGAGGATCTATAAGAGTGGGTCCTTTTTGGGCGGTCGATACCTCCAGTGTGCATTCGCTGGCAGCATGGGAACCTCCTAGAGAGAACATGGGAGTGGGAGGCTCAGATTCGTGCTCAGTACCCCCATTTGTTTTCCAAGTCTATGTTGTGGCTTTCAGGGACGAAAAGCCCTAAGGTGGGGAGAATGTAAAGACCCAGATTTTCCATGTAAAATTTATATATATATATATATATATGGAATTATTACGAGTCTGCGAAATTTGACGGTGCATGATTCTGAGGTCTGGTGTGCTCGAAATAAATTTCTGAACTTTTTTTAAGGTACATTCAGTAAATGCATAACCGATGTTTTCTAACTTTTGAACCGATGCTCAGATTAAAAATATGAGGGCACCTTCAAATCTGTAGTGTCGGGATTCACTTAAGGGAGACTTTAATTTAACCACAGTAGGTCCAGAGAAGAAGTTCTGTTTTTTTAATTTTAATGGAAATGAAATGAAATAATTTTATTTTTTATTTTTTTCTTTCTTTTCCACCATCGGACAAGTGGATTGTGGGACCCGCAATGTGTCAAGCCAATAAATGGTTTGACTTTCCAATCCTAAGTAACGACATCATTAGGGAAATTAGGAAGGTTCCTAATTTATGAGCCCCCATTAATTCCCCACGTCGTTACTTACCCTCCCCTTCTCCAATATATATAGAGCTTGAGGAGGGGTATCGGCACAATCTTTTCCAAACAACAAAGTGCTGAAGGAGTACTGTAATGCCAAACCCTTAAAGGATGGATCCGGTCCCAGCAGGAGGAGACATGTGATGCTGAAACCCCAAACCGGAGTTTGACGTTCGAGCAGCAATGGCAGCGTCTTGTTACGGGGACGTCGAATAATGAAACTTCCTCAATCGCGAGCGCTCTTCAACATTTCGAGGTAGGGGTTGTGTTGATTGATTTTGTTTTCCCCGTATTTCATTCTAAAATGATAATAACATATCAAATCATAAACAAGTTTATTCATTATTCTTTTATTTATATGTGGGAGGGTGTGTATTATCGTTCGGATTGGGATTGAAATCAAGGCATGAAATCAGGTTGAATTTTTTTTCCGAAACCCCCGGATTTATTTCTAATGCAGAGGGCACGAGCCGACACAAACAAGGCATGATCCCCTCTGCTCATGCGTTGATTGTGATCACCCAATTTGAAGCTGGAGACAAGCCAAATCAGGGCCTACCGTAGTGAAGAACACGATCCCAGGAGGTCACAGGCATGGACGGCGCTGGAAATGAGCATTGGTGCACGACCGGCGGCCCGGAGAACACCCTTCCACTGGCACCAGTGCTGGCAGAAGCAGACGGCAGCATGGAAACGGCACGCGGCGGTGCTGGTCGCGCACCTGGTGGAAGAACCGACTGCCACCCCAGGCAGTGGCAGAAGAGGGGAGGGGTGCACCCACGTGACAGTAGGGCTGTGACCTGTGTCGGCCGTGGTGGAGTAGAGGCTTCTAGTTCAACTGACAGCCAGTGGACAGGGTGCGTGCCAGCGGTGCACCAGGCGGTAAAACCACAGCCCGTCAGCCGCGGCACAGAGGACCCGCAGTGCCACATGGCGCATCATTGGGTCAACCCTCGCAGGTTGACCCACTGACGTGACTCCACGCCACGTCAGCCTTACTCGGATGTGCCACATCTGGGTGTCCCTGACGGCCCGCGTTGCCAGGCGGGTGGCACCATCAGGCCGGCCCAGCGGGCCGACCCGCATCCCAGCGGGCTGCCCCGTGGCCCAGTGGGCCAACCCATGACTCAGCGAGCTGATCCGTAGCCCAGGTTGGTCGGGACGGGCCCAGCGGGCTGGGTCGACTTAGATCGATCTAGTTTGTCCCCTTCCGAACTTGGACGGGCCGGTCTGAATGGGGCAGACCGGACCCGGACCTAGTACTAACAAGTTACGCTAAACAGGCTCTAACTTCTAAATCGTACGTCTGATTGACAAAATGTCTATAGTGTCAGGATCCTTTGTACAAGGTGGTCCTTTTGAGACACTCCACTTGAGTTTTGGAGAAATTTGGGGTATGTTCGGGTTGGATCGAACACGAATCCAACCGAACCCTCGGCACTAAAATGCACGTATCTTGCAAACCGTGCATCCGATTGACGAGCCGTTTGCAGATTTGGAACTCTCATGAGGGTATGGATCATTTGGAATAGTTTTTTGTGACTTACATGGATAACAAGATGTGTAAATTGGATTAAGGAGTGGTTCTCCCAAGCAGACTACGTACGGAACCCTACGGTTGGCTGAGACCTGAAGACTGCTTGACGATGGCCTAGTGGGAAGCGGCTTTGTGTGACCCAGCAGGCCCATAGTGGGGATCGACTCTATGTGACCCATCAAACCCATGGTGGGAAGCATCTTTTTGTGACCCGACATTCCCACGGTACCCATCAGGGATGAGTACCACATCAGTTCAAGGTTAGTGGGAAGCAGCTCTATATGACCCGGCATACCCACTATACTCGATAGAGGAGGAGTTCTCTAGCAGCCAAGGAGTTCGACAATTTGATTATCCCTCTATCCTTGACCTAAAGTGATACCTAGTGTGAGATGACTTGTGTCGTGTACTTTTTATTTGTGCTATACTTCCAGTTTAATGTGTGGTCTTTCCTTATTGTTTTGGGGGTCCCTACTAAGCTTAGTGTTACTCACCCCCTGCACGGGCCCTGCCCACACGTGTGATGTGTCCTGTGCAGGCGATCGGTGCTTCGATGGCGTACTTGGTGGCATTGGACTAGGTGGACCACAATGAGATCTGATAGATGATACATACTCCTTTGTCTTCCAGTAGCTACACTACTCCTACGACCAGGTGGGGATTTCTGTGAATGGACATTAGAGAACTCTTGTACTTTATTGCTCTCAGTACTTTCTTTTGGGGTTTGTATTTTGGCCTACTTACTTTTAGCTATGACCATACTTAGTTTCCTCTCAGTGGTATACTATCTCTATTCTTGTGAGTTAGTTCTTGGTTGGGTTTGCGTGTGTGTACAGGTATCCAAAAAAATGCCTCCCACTTGCAGGTTTATGCCCTTGGCACTAGTCTCCAGCCCCTAGCCTTCATGAGGCAGGCTTGGGGTAGTCACGAAATGGGCCTCGGGGGACGGGTCGTGACAAGTATGGCCTTAAAATGTCAAAGTAAAGAGGCACAAATGTCTTTCGGGTTGAAAACCTATAAGGTAAGCCTAAGAAATAGTCAAACTCCCCTATAAGTTCACTCTTGTGACTTGGGAAAAATATGTGTATAAAAATAAATAGGTAAAAATCTATCAGGGACCCACTATGGACCCCAAGAAAAACCTGGATGTTCTCACTGAACCCATCAATTCCAAAAAAATATAGAGCTTAATCTTAATCTCCCTTTGTCACACAAGCCCCTCTGGGAGGTACACCCATTGTGTTACCCTCTTATTCCCCCCATCCCCTTAGATGGGTGTTTTTTATCCATGTTGGTTCACACGTCCTAGCCATAAGATGCTAAAATATGCTATGAACATTATAATCACAAGATGTTAAATTGTATGACTTTTCATCCTCACTGTATGAAATTAAACTACACATACACCATCCTCACTATATGATGTTAAACAATGTGTATATCATCCTCGCAATATGACATTAAACTACATGTTCATCATCCTCATTTCATGAAGTAAAACTATGAAGCATCATAGGCCCTCGCCTGAGAGGCCTCTTTACCCCTTTGATGTTAGTCACCTACTGTATCATTCATGTTCCTCAACCATCACTCGTAATCAGAGACAATGACCCCCTTGGAAGATGGGTCTAACCTTTGTTTAGACCGATATGCCTACCCAATGTGCTCAAAGCCATGGTGGTATAATTCCTAGAGTGTTGAACTCGATTTGAACATTCCATCAGTTCATCCCCATGCTTTGAATCTCTCTTTACTTGGATCCCCATTATCCTTCACATATAAATAGGCCCCCCATGATGGAAATGATGTCTGACCTCACTGGCTCACTTAGCATCCTAGATGCATGCCCCAAAAGGATTCTGATCAAATTTTGATATAGGTCTCATGTTTCAAACATGGTAAATGGGAAAACCTCATTTTCCCCCATCCTTGGAAAAATTATAATGGATTATATGTTTCAAACATGATCAGCGGTTATCCTCCATCATCAGGAAACCCACTTTGTGTTTAGGATCCTGGCCATCGCAATTCATTCTCTTCATCACCCCTTTGTTTGATTAGAACTCAATGCCCCTATCATTACCCCATTTGTTCACTATTGGACGTTGAGAAATAAAGTCATCTAATTAGAGATCCATATCCTCCAACTAAAACGTTCTTGGTCAGGACACTCCTGATGGTAAATAAATGAGTCCAGACCCCTAGTATTCGACCCTTGTATGGTACTATCATATAAATGATAAATATTTTATTTTCTCTTATTTCTCACACCAGTCATGAATCACATGGGATTAGGTATTTATTGTTGGTTTCATTCTTAGTATGATCAGATATTCATTAAAAATAAATCATTGTAAAGAACATGGGGAATTTAAAAAAAACATACAAAGTTCAAGAGGTTCATCCAAATTTTGGAGCCTCTACTTTATTTTAGGATAAGATAAATTTCCCTAAGGTTCATCCTCATCAATAGAGTGCTCAAAATTGGCCAGACTATGTTGATTAGCCTCCAAATTCGTCTGCCACTCCTCTAGATCAGACACCTCTTCCTCTACGATAGAGAAAAATTATATGGCCCTAACTTGCACCCAATCCTGCTCAGCTTAGAACTCAACCAATAAATATGATGAATCCACTTCCTTGTCCTCATCCACTGCTAAATGAGCCTAAATTTTCCAATGATATCTATTTGAGAAGTGATGATGGTTGCATGCACTTGCACCTACTCCTTCAGATGAATAATCTCCTCTTCAAATGACTAAAATGCTTGGGTTCCCATAGATTTCTTCTTGTTCTAGGTGATGTGAAACTCCTACCACTAAAAATGATCCCATTAAATGAATAAGTACCAAGATAGTGAATATAGGCATCTAGATTCTATCTTTCCAGTCCCTAGGCTGACTAGCTAATAGTAGAGATATCCCACCCAGTTTGGCAGATCAACAGATAGAGTGCGGGTGATGAAATTACACACTCTCCTCCACAACTTACACTAGATGACATGGTTCTCCTTGGAAACATCATAATTTTAATCCTTGAATTACTCAAGTGTCACAGACTCACATTGAGTTAATACCACCAACACATCAGTGGAAGGGTCATCTGTAGGCAGGTCCTCAGGTGGGTTGCTCCCTAGGTCTAGGAAAAGTGCATCCTCACTAGACCTCTCACCCATAGTGGAATCCCCATCTACATCTTGTGGCACATCCAAGGTAGGATAATCAACCACATTATCCTTTGGTGTCATGATCTCAACCATCTTTGTTGGGGCCTCAACTCCAATAGCCACCTCTGACAGCACATCCAAGATAGTTGCGGTCATCACAGCCTCCCCGATCATCTCAGTTGTCGACACAATTTACACCTCCTAAATTTAGTTTTTGGCTTCAGTATCCACCTATTGTGGAACTTGTATTGTAGGCCTATACATCACATCCTCCTCAACCACATTCATCAAAGGTACAACCTCATCCACCATTATTACCCTAGATTTAATCATCGTCATAGCTAGTTGAGCTCCAAACACGATTTGAAATTCCATTTTAGTTTGTGTCAGTAAAGTGTCACTTAGTGAGGAAAAATGCAAAGTAAAATGTGAAAATGTGAAAGGTGTTATAATATTGGTACAAACTAATTATAAAATCAAGAAGGTTTATGAGAAATACCTTAAATTTTGGAAGTTGAGTCATCACCTTAGTTGTGGGTGCCACTTCAACAGATGGCGGGCCACCTTCGATCGCAGTGTTGGGTGGAGACCCTACTACTACTCCTTTAAGAGTTGTGGATCCCTTATCCCGCACCTAAGTATTATCATAAACCTCACTTTCCTCTACACTTTATGATTCTTTTAAAAGTTAAAAAAGAGTTATAAAAAAAACTTAGGGGTTGGGTAGTGTCGAAGACGCATAAGATCAGAATATTTACATGATTAATGGTAGAATGTCCATCCCTATGAGAGTACTGATAGGAAGATATTCCCCAAAACTCCTTCTATTATGCACCCTCGGTCGCACTGACAACCAATCGGTCTACAGAAAGACCTATAGAATATGGAATGCCCATCAGCACCTTTACTTGGCCATTTAAGGGATGCATGATTCTATAAGAGTAAATCAAGTCCTCTAAATCCCCCATGTGCCGCATCACCTTAGTTTATGAAGTATGGAAACCTACCCTCACATGGCCCAACCCGATGAGGAATATTTTATCAGAGTGGTTTTCATGACCCAACCCATTCTGGAGCTCTAACCGCAACTACCCCAAGCTCGCCTCCATAGGCCAGGGGCTGGAGACCATCGTTGAAGGCTTAAAAACTCAGGGAGGCCTTTACCTAAGTACCTATACACACATGCGCAACCAACTCAATGAAAAAGTTCATAGGGAAAGAAAAAAAGATATAACAATGCTATATATATAAACCAAAAATATGTATCAACCTCTAAATAGTAAAAGAATAGAAAAGTGAACTAAAAGGTAAAGGGGAAAAAATACATGCCCAACCAGAAAAGTGCTGCAACCTAGAAACTGGTGGAAAAGTAAAATACTTGAGAGATCCCTACTCCTGAATCCCAGGTTATGACCATCTCATGTGGTCCAAGCACCCTATATCCTTATGATCCTCTAAAGTCACAATCAACCTATCTGTCATCTGCAAGGGCACACCAAGTGCTGGAAAAGCACAAGCAGGGGTGAGTATAAACATACTTAGTAGGGTGACTTGAAGGCTCAAGGGAGCAGAAATAGATGTACTGAAGAGGGGATTAGTAGATAGAACAAGGTACAATAAAATAGTATAGCTCAACCCAACTAGAGAGTTAAGTAAGCTCAACCAAACACAAGGAGATAGAAACCGTGAGAAGGTGAACTTCTCATCGAGTTTTTTCTACCAATAATAGGAGAGTAGACTCGTCCAACCATAAGAAGCTAGACGTAGAAAGCATGTGGCATACCCCATGAATCTTCACCTCTCTTGGAAGGAGAGTAACTAAAACCCAAGGAGTGGGTACTAAAATAGTATACATATATATTCTTAGTCAAATAAGTGAAAACAAGAGAGTAAGGGGACCTCCATCTCACAGCTCAACCCAAGAAAAGGTTCACCAATAGTTTCATAAGTAACCACCAATGATGACCAGCATTCTACACATCTATCCTGAATACACAAGTCTAAGGGACTCAATCACCACACCTTGATACTATCCACTTTGGGCATCACTAACTCACCCTCACGGTTTTACGTTGCATCACATGGATGCATCTCGGTGGGGAAAGCATCCATTTTTATTGTGAGTCCAAAGGTACGTCAAACCATGCCTCGTCACTAATCCATATGTGTCTTAATGTCAAAGACCCACTACCCATCCCCACTAGAGGGTATGCTCAGAAGAGAGAGAATGGAGAATGCCATTGACCAGCCTCGCTGGAGGGTAATCCGAAAGTGTCATCGGTGAACGCCACTACCCATCCCCGCTGGAGGGTAAGACTAGAAGAGTAAACTAAAAACCTCACTGCCCAACCCCACTGGAGGTTAATTCCTGAATATTTGTTGGAGAACCTCACTACCCAGCCTCGCTAGAGGGTAAGTACTGAAGAGTCAAAGGAAAATTCCAATGCCTAGCCCCGCTGAAGGGTAAGCCAAAAGTGTCGTAGATGAACACCACTACCCAGACCAGCTAGAGGGTAGCCTGAAAGAGTAAATGATGAACCTCACTACCCAGCCCCGCTGGAGGGTAATCCCTAAAGAGTCATCGACGAACCTCACCACCCAGCCCCGCTGGAGGGTAAACCCTAAAGAGTCAATGGAGAATGCCACTGCCCAGCCCTACTGGAGGGTAATCCTAGAAGAGAGAGAATGAAAAACGCTATTGCCCAACCCCACTGGAGGGTAAGATGAAAGTGTCATATGTGAATTCCACTGCCTAACCCACTTGGAGGGTAAGATCGAAATTGCTCTATCCATCCCTATTTGATGGTACCTATTGGAAATTATCGAGGAACTAAACTACAGTAATTGGGAATTTCCCAAAATAGGCGTCACACCCAGAACATCTTGCATCATATTTCAAAATCCACCACGGAGGGTACCATTTCATTCTACACAGAAGAACACTTAGGATAGGCTACTTACATGCCAAAATCTGAGTCCAAAAGAAGGAGATATGAGAGGTAGAAGATTCATAGTGTGGTACACAAAGCATATGGGACCCACACAACATGGGGTCCTACCTCATCATTATCCATGTACCCAGCCATACTTGGGTACTAAACTATGATCTAGTACCCACAAGATATACCAATGTACTCCTAGAGTACATGGAACCTTTGGCTAAAAGGCTGACGAGCGTGCGTTGTTTCTCATTGATCCAAAGGGAAAGAAAGTAATTTTACTAAATTCCCTCCTCAAACATACCCAAATAACCAAATGGATCACACATCCACAATCTTTGTATAAAAACGCATAGGATCGACTATTTGTTCGCTCAAATCAGACTCCTGGTGAAGGAACTGCATATCGCAGCATTTCACTCGAATGGTGCTTTGTGGGACCCATGCCACGATCCTAAAACATATCAAATGGATTGAACCATTTCGATCCCCTCATAAAATCACACAGTATTAACAATTCATTCTTCCCAAATGGACACCCGGTGAAAAAGTGATATTTCACCACAAAATCCCAAAGCGGGGCTCATGGGGCCCACACCCCCATTTTGGTTTAAGTGACCTAAATCAATATTGTAAATTCCACCTCAACTCCAGGGTCACAATGCCTCTCACAGCACATCAATCGGACATAGTATGCAGACGTATGGTCCGATACAAGTTTCTCAAATAATAATAATTATATTATGATTAAACTCATGCTTTTCATGGAACTGAGCCACGAAACCACAACTTAAAAGTCCTCAAACTTTTCTCAAAAGGTTCTCTCGATTATAGGTTTGTGTGTCCATAGACGGTGTGTCAATTGGATGCCTAGTTTGAAAGATACAGGTGTTTGAAGATTCCCCAACCTAAAGGCCCATTCTAGCTAGACTGGCCCGGTCTGGCCAGTCCGCACCACTTGGGCCAGCCCGCACCGATTGGCCCGGCTCGGTCCGCAGGCCGTGACTTTCTCCAGGTTGCGGTGATGATGCCACCGCTCTGGCCTCCTACGACAGTCATCACGCCATTGGTCCTTCCGCAAACCACCAGGAAAACCCTAGGGGTCAGAAAAATAATTTGGAACCATATCTGGACTCCTCGGGACATGAAATTCATAGCACCAGCCTCCACTCGATGATCCGTCAACGTTTCAATGTAGCAAAAAGTAACCACCACTTTGGCTCACCGCTACGCTTCCTCTGGAACCCGAAATGTAAACCCTTCTTAGATATGGAATCCTTGGATCAAAAACTTCATAGATCTATTCTCCGCTCGACATTTGGAATCCAGTTCGACATGTTGAAAAGTTGACCGATGAATAATGTGAAGAACGACAAAGAACGATAAAGAACGGGAAATTGATATATCAATTGGTCGATGGATATTGTTAGTTTGGCCATCGAAAAAGATAAATATAGTAGTAGAAATTACCATAAATCAAAATTATAATTGAACCTTCAATCAGGAAGAAGCAGAATATGAAGGATAGATCCTACCTCGATTTTGGATCTATTGTTAGGTTCATTGCACTCTAATCTACCAACGCCTGAAGTTTCATCGCGATCCATCAAGAATTTGGCATTGATCCACCGCTTTAAAGGAGTGAGAAGTTCCACCGGAGTCCATGGGAGAAATGAGCCAACCTTTTCTCATTTCTCTTAAAAACATATTTATAGGAAACCACCAGCGGTCACAGAATATGAACCTCCGCACCCTCTCACTTTTGGTCATTCTTAGGTAAAAAACATAATTCCAAACTCAACGGAGGTCTCAAATTCCCCATCTAATTCCCCATTCGAAAGTTATTTGGCTAAGAATTTGAGATAAAATAATTAAATTTTAATTATTTTATTTATGAAAATGACCTTTGTGGCGTTTTCTACCGAAGTCCCATGCTGAAAAAAGTTATGTCTCGCCTAGGGTAAATGCCATGCTCTGTACCCAACCGTGACCTCGGATTTCTGATCTGAGCTACTATTTGAGATATATCCCATTTCCACCATGTTCATAGTATACAATATACTTAATATTTTTGTATAATTTATTCTAGGAACACTGAGCCGCATAATTTCACGTCGTCTGAGCACCTAGCTCTATAAATATATGTAGAAATATTCCAAAGTCTTAAAAGGAAAAAACCAGATCTCTACATCATTACCTACTTTAATATTTTCATCCTTGAAAAGAAAAACTAGGGAAAACAACTCGGGATACTAAGCTCACACCTGACTCTCCTACTCCCAAAAACTCTCTTGCATGTTTTTGTGCTACCACGACACATGAACTAGGGGGATGGTCCATCCACATAAGGTCCTATCTTTTTTATGATGTGTGTATGATCACACATGTATCTCCTTAGCTGCAACACGTGGAACACTTCGTGCACCCACTTCAAATTAGGGGATATGGAAATACAGTAGGAAACCTCACCATCTCTTTGCACAAACCTGAACGAACTGATGAAACTTGGAGAATAATTTTCCTCCCCAGTCGAACTTATACATCCCACATCACGACCGAAATAACTGCTTGTCCTTGGAACAGGGTCTCATGATTTCCTCCTTCAGAATATCCATCTGGTGAAACACCCAAGGATATATGGACATGTAGGATTTCTCAGTCGATGTCACACAACTGAGACTCTCTTATATGCTTGAGAATAGAAGGATTCAACACCATAGACTAAAGAAAACTATACCCTCCTGCTCCACCGGGGTCAACTTCAGGAAATCTAACTATTCTAAAACTTCCTACATTAGGTGAACCTTGGAATTCCTACTAAGGGCATTTGCTACAACATTTACCTTTCACGAAGTATAGACTACCTCAAAGTTTTAGTCCTGTAAGAAGTTCAACTAGCATCTCCACCTTAGGTTCAGGTCTCTTTGAGAAAAGACATAACTTAGACTTTAGTGGTCTGTGCAAACCACAAAGCGTCCTCCCAGAAGGTAGTGTCTCCACATCCTTTGGGTGAGGACTACTGTTTCCAGCACCAAGTAGTGAGTCACATAGTTCCGTTCATGGGGTATTCATAACCTTGACTTTTAATTGATAACTGTAGTATCAAGACTTGATGTTGAGCATGCAAGGTACCGATTAATAGGGCAGGTGAGTGAACTCATCTGACTACAAGAGGCTAGACACAGAAATAACATGACATACTCCACACGTCTTTGCCTCTCTTGGAAGGAGAGTAACCCCCAAACCAAAAACTACACCACACCCACTAAGGGTATTCCAAGAAAAAGAAGTTCAAGCAGAAAACTCCACTAATAATTCCAAGACCTACTCTGACACTCCATTGTATAACCCTACCATGAACACACAAGTCAAATAGATTCATCCACTACACCTCGATACTGTCCTATTTGGGCGGCACTGACTCTACCTCATGGTTTTTCTCACATCACAAAAATGCATCTCGGTGGGGGAAGGATCCCTCTTCCTCATGCATTCAAAGATACGTCGAACAACACTGAAACGGGGTTACACCGATGCCCCATGTCACCCCAGTAACTCCTTGAGAAAGTAGTTGGAAGAAAAGAGTACCTCATGCAATTTCTAACAAGTTATACTGAAAAATGTTGAAAATACACAGATCATACCTCTTATCATCTTGCGTTCTACAAGATTGTATACATCCATAGCATACAGCTACCCACAACCCCGACCTCCATCTCCCTGAGCCTGATGTGGGCCACCTAGTGGTGGTGGAAGGACCTCGCAATATTGTCCACCAACCACAATTCTTCCTTCTCTTATTCCAGCACCACCTACTTAGGTACTACCCTATCCTCACCTAGGAGATCCCTGATCATGGCATTTCCTCTTTCATGGTGGTGCATATACCATCTTCCTAGAAACCTTAGCACAAATAGTTGGATATTCTCATCCCATGTGACCTTGCGAGTCACAAGCATAGTACTATCCCTCCCTGGGCTATCCCGGTGCTCTACATTGCCCCTGACCATGTGCTTGAGTCTTATCATGGGGAGGCCTCCTGTGTCAAGGCCTCACCAACTGACGTACGCTATCCATGGAAGATGTCTCAGATCCGTTATGCCACTACCAGTTTTAGTTAATCGGCAACCCTATGATAAAAAATTATTTGTCTCTAGTGCTTGATCCAATACCCTAGCATAGGTGGGAAAGCACGAGGGTACTACACTAATATGGATCTCTCTATAGATACCTCATTCAAACTTCTATATTCAGAAGTTACCATCATGGACCACATCCAAAGAGTACTTAGTAAGGTCTGTGAAACTAGTCACGTATTCAGCCACCATCATCCCTCCCCGATGAAGCTCCAGCAGCTCCTAAAACTAGACAAATCATAAGCAGGAGGGGTATTACTCCTCATGAAATAGTTGCTGGAAGTAATCCCACAAGAGTGTAGACTCATCGTGCATCTGAGTAACTAGGCTTCACCATCGTCCAACTTCTCTGTGGAAAATACGGGCCACCAAAGCCAACATCTAATCCATCGGTGTCCGAAAAATCCTGAAGAGGTGAACCAACAACTCTAGACAAACCTTCACTACCTGAGGGTATGGCTTACTGCAGAACCTCAGTGATCTCTTATGCTAAAACTTGCAGAGTGCACTCAGCCTATGCACATCCTCAACCCACTCTGTTGGGGTTGTTTGCTACTCAAGAGGTAGAGGTGTTTCTACCTTCCCACCTAGAGTAAGGGGATCACATGATGGATATTGAACTAAGGCCTCATCACTCATGGAATCATCATTATAAACCAGAGTTAGTATCATGTATAGATATCATCACAAAGGCATAATGAATCTGATCAAGGAGTATCATGGTAAAATGAGCATATATATATATATATATATATCAAAAACTATGGGGAGCTGACTCAAGAAGGATAGTCAAAGACTCAATCCTATATGATGTATGTACCAATGTTCCCTGCAACAAGTCTCTCAACATGTCGAGTTGACAAGTGAGTAATCAGGGTCTTGGTTAATGGCTATGTTGGCAACCACACCATCATTGGACTCCCTGGCCCAAGAGCCGCTCTCGAGACACATTGACATTGTTTCCCTAAAACCCAACCAATACCTTTTTAGGTAAATGTTCGAACAACATCCCAAGGGTCGAACCACCTCTGATACCACTTTTTCATTACCCAACCCATGTCAGGGCTCGATTTGCAACTACCTCAAGCACACCTCTATAGGCCAGGGGCTAGAGACCAGTGCCGAAGGCATAACAAACTTAGGGAGGCCTTTTCCTAAGTATCTATACACACACACGTAGCCAACTCAATGAAAAAGTTCAGAGGGAAAGGAAAAACAATATCCAACACTGCTATATATATAAACCACAAATATGCATCGGCCTATAAATAGTAAAAATATAGAAAAGTAAATTGAAAGGGAAAGGGGAAAAAATACACGCCCGGCTAGAAAAGTGCCACAACCCAGCAATATGTGGAAAAGTAAAATAGTTGAGAGAGCCTCGCTCCAGAATCCCAAGCTACGACCACCGCACTTGGGAAAAAACAAGATAAAACACTACTATATATAAACCAAAAAATATGAATTGACCTATAAACAGTACAAATATAGAAAATTAAACTAAAAGTTAAAGGGGAAAAATACACGCCCAACTAGAAAAGTGCCACAACCCAGCAACAGGTTGAAAATTAAAACAGCTAAGAAAAACCCACTCCTAAATCCCAAGCTATGACTACTACATGCAGTCCAAGCACCCTGTATCCCTATGCTCCTTTGAAGTCACGATCAAATTGTTCATCATCTGCAAGGTCACACCAAGTGCAGGAAAATCCCAAGAATGGGTGAGTATAAAAATACTCAGTAGGATACCCCGAAGGCTTAAGGGAGAAAAAATAGATGTACTAAAGAAGGGAGTAGTAGATAGAACAAGGTATAGTAAAAGTGTATAGGTCAACCCAACTAGAGAGTGAAGTAAGCTCAAACAAACACAAGGAACTAGAAATAGTGAGAAAATTAACTTCTCGTTGAATCTTTTCTACCTATAGTAGGAGAGTAGACTCATCCAACCAAGAGAAGCTAGACTCGGAAATCATGCGGCATACCCCACGCGTCTTCGCCTATTCTAGAAGGAGAGTAACCAAAACCCAAGGAGTGGGTACTAAAATAGGATACATATATATGCTTAGTCAAAGAAGCCCAAACAAGAGAGTAAGGGGATCTCCATCTCACAACTCAGCCCAGGAAAATAGTCGTCAATAGTTCCAGAAGTAACCACTAATGATGCCCAGCATCCCACATGTCTCTCCTGAACACACAAGTAAAAGGGACTCAATCACCACACCCTAATACTATCCACTTTGGGCAGCAATGAATCTCCCTCACAGTTTTAAGTTGTGTCACATGGATTCATCTTGGTGGTGAAAGCATCCCTTATTCTCGTGAGTCCAAAGGTATGTCAAACCATGTCTCGTCACTAATCCGTATGTGTCTCAAGGTTGAGGACCCATTATCCAACCCCACTAGAGGGTATGCTCAGAAGAGAGAGAATGCTGAAAGCCACTGCCCAGTCTCGCTAGAGGGTAATTTGAAAGTTCCATCGGTGAATGCCGCTACCCAGCCCTAATGGAGGGTAAGATCAGAAGAGTAAATGACGAGCCTCACTACCCAGTCCCACTAGAGGGTAAGTCCTGAAGAGTAGTTGGAAAACCTCACTGCCCATCCCCGCTGGAGGGTAAGCCCAGAAGAGTCAAAGACTAATGTCACTACCCAACCCCACTAGAGGGTTAGACTAGAAGAGAGAGAACAATGAATGCCATTGCCCATCCCCACTAGAGGGTAATTTGATAGTGTCATAGGCAAACGCCACTGCCCATACCAGTTGGAGGGTAATCCCGAAAGAGTAAACAACAAACCTCGCTATCTAGCCCCACTAAAGGGTAAGTCCTAAAGAGTCATCAGTGAACCTCACTGCCCAACACCACTGGAGGGTATCCCTGAAGATTCAACGATGAATGCCACTACCCAAGCCCACTGGAGGGTATGCCCGGAAGATAGAACAGTGAACACCACTACCCAGCCCCACTGGAGGGTACCTCAAAAGTTTCATAGGCAAACACCACTGCCCATCCTAGCTAGAGTGTAAGCCTGAAAGTGCTCTGGCCATCCCTACTGGATGGTACCTCTTATAAAGCATCAAGTAACTACACTATAGTCATAGAGAATCACCCCAAATAGGTGTCACACTTGGAACATCTCATATCATATCTCGAAATCCATTAAGGAGGGAACCATTGTGTTCTACATGGAAGAACACTTCGGATAGGCTACTTGAATGACAAAATCCAAGTCCAAAAGAATAAGATATGAGAGGTAGAAGTTTTTTCGTGTGGTAAACGAAGCGTGTGGGGCCCACATGGTGTGTGTTCCTGCATCATCATCTTTCCATGTACCCATCCATACTCTGGTACTAAACTGTGGGCTAGTACCCACAAGATGTTCCAATGTACTCCTAGAGTACATGGCACCTCTAGCCAAAAGGCCAATGAGCGTTCATTTCTCATCATTGATCTAAAGGGAGAGAATGTACTTTTACTGGCTTGCCTCCTCAAATAGACCTGGATAACCAAATGTATCACACCACCACAATCCTTGCATAAAAATGCATAGGATCAACTATTTGTTCACCAGAATCAGACTCCTGGTGAAGGAACTGCATATCACAACATTACACTCAAACGGTGCTTTGTGGAACCCATGCCACAATCCCAAAACACATCAAATGGCCTGAAAATCATTTTTTCCCCATTATCAGAAGCCGGTTTATGGGTTATGGTACCCCAAACTGGTTTAAGGAGAACCGGAAACCGTAAAATAAAATCCCAACCTTCATACAGAATCTAGCGAAATTAAAATTTCAAAATCAAACCAATCATGTTCCACCATACACCACGTAACCCACCTCGAGCCGTGAGCCCATAATCACGCGTCACCAGCCTTGCAAGTCATCAGAGAGGTCAACAAAAACCCGGTGAAAAAGTGGAATTTCACCACAAATGCCCAAAATAGGGCTCATGGGGCTGCACAACCATTTTGTTTTAAGTACCCAAAATCAATCTTGAAAATTCCTCCTCAACTCCAGGGTCACAATGCCTCTGATGGCGTGTCAATAGGATGTTTTATGCATACATACGGTCCGATAAAAGTTTCCTAAATAATAATAATTATATTATTATTATTAAAATCAGAAGTTTCATTGAACCGAGCCATGAAACCACAACTTAAAAGTTCCCAAACATGCCTCAAAATACCCGTATTGATGAGAGGGTATTGTGTCCACAGACGGCATGTCAATCAAACTCCTAGTTTGAAAGATACAAGCGTTTGAAGATTCCCCAGCCCAAAGGCCCATTCTAGTTGGACTGGCCAATCCACACTGCCTGGGCCAGCCCACACAGACCAGACTAGTAGACCGCCAGCCTACCGGCTAGCAACCAGCAATCACACCCCACGCATGTCGGTACTGAACTACCGCAACTTTCTCCACGCGGTGCCGCTGCTGCCACCGTCGCACTGGTGGTCCTTCCACGAACCACCAGGAACACTTTAGTGGTCAAAAAAATTATTTGGGACCATATCTAGACTCCTCAAGACATGAACTTCATAGCACCAGCCTCCGCTCAACGATCCATCAATGTTTCAACACTAAAAAAAGTAATTGCCGCTTCCACTCGCCGATGAGCTTCCTCTAGAGCCCAAAACGCAAAACCATCGTAAATATATAATCCTTGGATCACGGCCTTCATAGATCTATAATCCTCTCAACATTTGGATATCGATTCAGTATTTCAAAAATTTGATCGATGAAGAACGCAAATAATGATGAATAACAACAAAGAACGGACAATCGATATATCAATCGGTCAATGTATGTTATTAGTTTGGACATCGGCAATGATAAATAGAGTAGTAGAAATGACTAGAAATCAAAATGACAACCAAAAATTTAATTGATAAGAAACATAATCTAAAAGAGAAATCCTACCTTGATTTTGGATCCGTCGTTATGTCCATTTCACTTTGATCTACCAGCGCCTGAAGTTTCATCATGATCCATCAAGAATTCGATGTCAATCCGCCACTCGAAAGGAGATAGAAGCTCTGCTGGAATCCATGGTAGAAATGAGCCAACCTTTTCTCATTTCTCTTAAACACATGTTTATAGGAAACTACCAGTGGTCATAGAATCAGAACCTCCCACACCCTCTCACTTTAGGCTGCACTTAGGAAAAATAATTCATTCTGAACTCAATGGAGTTCTCGGATTTCTCATCTGAGTCCCCATTCAAAAGTTATTTGGCTCGGAATTCGAGATAAAATAATTAAATTTTAATTATTTTATTTACGAAAACACCCTCTGTGGAATTTTCTATTGAAGGTCCATGCTAACAAAATTTATGTCCCTCCTAGGGTAAACACCACACTCCAAACCCAACTCTGGCCTCAGATTACTGATCTAAGCTACTGTTTTAGAGATATCATGTTTCCACCATGTGTATAGTATGTAATATACTTAATATTTTTGTATAATATATTTTAGCCACACCGATCCTCAAAATTGCACGCCATCTCATCACTTAGATTTGGAAATATATGTATAAATATTCCAAAGTCTTGAAAGGAAAAAACCAAGTCTCTATAGTGGTGATGCTTCAATATACCACTAAGAGAGGTAATCTATTTGTGGATTCCCCAACTCTCCCAGACTTCTAGAAAAACAGCATCACTAGGAACATTCGGGTTGTGCAGTTGCTTCCCCAAACCATGGATGTGATCCCTTAAGACTACCTTAGAGGGTTTACCTTCCTCCCAAATCCACTTACCCAAGAACATCGAGTTTCTTACCTCTCACCACCCTAAGGATTCCATATGTACATAACTAGGAATTGTTGGTTTTGTAGCCATCACTCCACCCAATGGACTGAATCTACCTCTATGGAGTTCCCTAATTTTTTCTCAACCTCAGCCTCGTAGTTTTCAGACACCTCCTTCCTCTTAAACCTGAGTGGTTCTCCACCTCATCATATCCCCCAGGTATTCACTCTCCTAACTCAGTGCATACTCATGGATGATCCCATAAGCAGTAGTGGGTAGTGGCAGTTCATTTAAATCCCTACTATATTCACTCAGAAACATACTTCATATCTATATAAGGACCAAGGGTTGGCGTTCGATATAGACCCCCATGTATACCCTCAGAGTGAGTTGTTTGAGGCATCAGAACTACCTCGCAAACCAATGTGGGGTGTATGGATCACAGATTACATTTAAGACCACCCTTACCACCATTACCTCACCTCAAAAAGGCTAGAAGGCACAATCATTATTTTATAGTCCCCATGTAATCATGATTCACCATTCCCATAATAAGAGGCAATAGTTGAAAAATGAAGTAGTCTTCCAGTCTGATCCTTACTAGCACATCTACCAAGACCAAGTTGAGAGGGTAACTTTCGGTGATGTTCAAGATTGATGGCTAGAATTCTATAATGGGAGGGGATATTGGGTTTGGATATTCATATCCACCCATGTGTGTAGCGATCAAATCATATAGGAAGTTTAAGGACCCACACACATGGAAGGGAGTCTTCCCATGGATAATATAGTGTGGTACTTTATATAGCTTCACCAATACTGATACCACTAGGCCGATGTGTTTCCCCATTGCTAGCATCACTGCCATGATGAGGGTGATCAAACACACCCCCATGTGTGCATTCCATTCTAGGATAATGCATTCATAGATCAACACAATGATAAATCCTGGTATCCTGACTATAGGAGCCTCGAGATTCATGTTTTAACCCCATAACTACCATTTTATTACCTCTAGGGTCCTACAATAAGAGTGCTCTTTTACTCATTGGTTTGTCATTGTACATTGACGTGGCCTCCTGGGTAGCTTATCCCTTGGTTCATTCAAGAAATACTCTAACCATTTCTTGAAAGGTATGTCCTTCATCCCTAGTTTTTGGTTACTCGTACCTTTAACCAAGCGCAAAAATACCATTTCTATAGTTGGCATCTGCTCTTGGTCCTCCCAAACATCCTATGCGGGGAGAAATTCATCATACATGGCCCCTTAGATCAGGATCCTATAAATCTAGTAGATATCCCACAAGCTGGTTATGACCTCCCTATGGTGCAGATAAAATGTGTTGGTCCCTGGTGACCACCTACTCAATAACTCCAGCATGATGCCCAAGTGATGGTAGACATGGAACTGTGAGGACCATGCTACCACGTAAATCCTAACCCACTTCAACTCCACCTCAAATTCATTATAGGACTGGAATACCCAATATGCCCAGGACCATTCATCCATGAAGGTTCCACCCTAACATAGGCCCGATTCCTTGGTCCAGCCTTTGAGATGGTATTTCAAACCCATCTTGAGATTATTCTCATACAGAGGAGGAGACAAATTTCCTCCAATGCCTCCCCATTAATGTTATTCACACAGTTACATAGATTTTGTGAAGTAATATATGTGTAGTCCTTCCTAATGTAGCCTCCAATAGCCTCATTCCACTAGTTTTGTCCAAGCATGCTCCTAAACCAGTAGGCAAGCTTATCTCGATTAACATTATGGATGAGCACATCATCCCTCAACCCAAAACCATATAGTGATAGAATATTGTACAATGGTTATTCGTGTTGATCCTCTGTTAGCAATGTGGTGAGTGTGTGGTGATTTTACTTGGTCTATAAGCTCTCCCTAATCATGAGTTTTCCATCTATCTAACTTTTCCAGTTAGTGAAAGCTTCGTCACTTTCAATGACCATTTTATCTAAGATGTTGAAGATTTTTGGAACTGGTTCATGAATTTTAGTTCATAGAGATTAGTTTGTGAAGTTCATGTTCATGAAAGTTCCAAAATTTCAAAGGTATATTCTCAAAACAAAGGTTCACAAAAGATGTTATTTTCATGAGTAGTGAGGATCAAAATCAAAAAACGATCATGAATGTCTTGAGTTTTGAAGAAAGATAACATTGGCTTATCTTTCATGAAAATCTTGTGGTCTTCTTAGGAACCCCCACCCCTATTTATAGACGTAGGACCAAAACTAGTTTTGTGAATATGGATTGTTGATAACTAATTTTTGGTCGTTTTCTATTAGAATTTGACCATCCTTTCCCTCATTGGATCCAATTATAAGGGGGAAATTTGTTGACATTGAAATAAATGTGTCACATGAGAGGTCAAGGAAGTCATGGTCAGTTCAAAGAAAATTCAGGCCAAAAAAACTTAAAAATACACTTAAGGGGATGGATTCACAATGTTCTAAACCTTCACGAATAGTCGTAGCTCATAGAAGTCCCCAAACACATGAAGCTTGAGGTGGTAACCTTCGCATGACTTAACTCCGGTTCACGGAACCACATCATTTTGTGTAGATCATAATATTTTATAAAAGCCTTCATATTTCATGAAACTAATTCCCTTTCCAATTTTGGGCATATAAATACCTCCCCTAGGTATAAATTTTAAGGGGAAAATACCTTTCAGCTTATAAGAAAAGATCTGAATTTTTGAAACTCAGAAGATTTGTGAGTAAGAGAGGATATGGATTTCCAAAGGTATTCATATTTCGTGAAACCATCTCCCATGTTTTTTGAGAACCTCAACTCATGGTGTAGATGCCTTTCACAAAGGTCCACGACCTTCACATATAAATAAATTCCTTTATGGATCTTGGGTTTTTGTGAGATAATTATCCTTCACAAAACCAACCCCATGGGAATCAAGACTTCACTCTGAGGCCAGGTCACCTTTTTGTGAAAAATATTCTTTTATGAGACCCCTAATCTTCGTGAATCCCCTAACTTTTTTGAATCCCTAACTTTCATGAAACTCATCCTCCATGCCTCTCCATGGTACCTCCTTTCATAAAATACCCTTTTATGAAATTTGAGTGCCTAGGGCCCCTATACCCATCCAAAACTGGTTCAACCACACCACAGATCTCAATGCAACTGATACCACCAACCCTTTTTTCCACCCACTTTGCTTCAAGTGTGGCCTAGGCCATTACCCTACCTGTTTCTCCTAAGTATAGGTACCCTAATGTCTCTTTCTTCTAAAATAGGCACCCTAAAATTGGGCCTCTTGATTTACACTCCTCCACGATGATGTTTACACCATGACCCACCCAAAGGTGTATGAGTAGTGGACACATAATCCCTAAAGGTGGCATCACTGAGGGAAATGGATTACCTATATTGTCATAGACTCCTTTTTTCAGATATTCCTCTCACCTTGAAACATCCCCTTGAGGTGTAATAAAAATACATGTCTGAGCTATATGACATAAAATTTCCTTACCCCATGTCCTAGCCTTATAAAGTTAAATTGTACAAAAACTTCCTCATCACATGACGTTAAACTATAGCCTTACCTCGTGTGATGATCACAGGATGGCCCATGTATAATCATCATGGGATTCCACTCCTTCCCTTCTGTGGTATGTCACCCTTCTTCCAGCACCCTCAGGCAGTCCATATGCATAATCCCCACACCATCCCTCATTAACACTCCCTTCAAGACACGGGCATCCTTACCATGTGACATTAAACTACATAGACTAGTCTTGTCACATGACCTTAAACTGTGGAATCTAACTACATAGGTTTTATCCCTATATCTTAAATAGGGTACATAGGACACCTTCTTGAGTTTCAATACTGAAACTCCAACATCATCACCAAAACCTAAGTGTAAAATATTCCCCCTAGGGACACACTTTACCAAATATCAAGTGTGAAATCTCCCCCCCTAGGGACACACTCCACCAAATCTTGAGTGTGAAATCTTCTCCCATGGGGGAACACGTAACTAACTAATATGTCCCTACAAGATATTAAACCTATAACCCATATGTCCACACAATACATTAATCCTGCAACCCATTTATCACTGTAAGATGTTAAATTTGTGGCCCATATATCCTTGAAAGATGTCAAACATGTGATCCATATGTCCCTGTAAGACATTTAACATGTGAGCCATCTATACCCACAATATATTAAACCTACGAACCATCTATCCCTATAATACATTAAACCTAAGACCCATTTTTTCCTTCAAGACATTAAAACTATGACCCATCTATCCCTGCAGGATGTTAAACCTCTGACACATCTATCCCTAAAATACATTAAACTTGTGACCCATCTATCCCCATAATATGTTAAACCTATGACCTGATCCTGAGTCTATACCCTGTAAAATAAACATGGGATGCCTGAGTTAAAAAATACTTGGAAGACTTACGCCCCTGACATCAACTTCCTCATGAATTACATGAGATTCCTTAGGTTTTTTTCCTAATATGCCTTCAAATTCAAATGTACAAGACTTTACAGGTGACCAACAAACTGAATGTCTAGAAATGACTAGAAATTCCCAATATTACTATCAACTCTAACCAAAGGTTTCTGCCCTATCGAGATATAAGTAGTGTAATTAATCTCCATCCACCTTGATATGGCACCAAGAATGAGTTTCATGAACATGACTTAAATCTATGAGGGAGACCCAAACTAGGTGAAGAACTTTAAGGAGGAATCCATAGAAGGAGAAACCAACATACCATCATCCTATTTCAATTAAGGAGCTGAAATAACTAATTAAAGTGATGGAAATAAGGAATGTGGGGTAATAAAAATAACATCACTACCATGTGGAAGGATGACTCATAGCCCTAGAGGAAATCACCAAAAACAACAGAGATAATGAATATCAATGGAGTATCATTCCTGAAGTATATTGTTTGATGGTAGAATATTTTTCCTTGTAAAAACAAAATATTGATAAGATAAGAAGTGGCCTTGAATTCAAGAATGAAGAAAATGGGAATGAGAATTACAGAACAAAGAGATATACTTGAAGATATTTTCCAAGAGATCAGAAAACAAGTGGACTTGGAATAGGAATTAAAGGAAAATGATCTTTCACTATGAGCACAATATAAAAAAAGAAAATGGGATTTGAGAGATGTCAGCTCAGAGTTGAAAAATTTGTCAGCAAAAATGGAAGAAATAGATGATAATATACAAGACCTTTAGTAGAGGATGAACACCTCTAAAGATAATATGGAGATCTCTCTAAAATTTATCTCAACTTGTTCAATAATGAAAAGTAATTGAGATTTAAAATTAGGAATTAAAGAGTTATTCCATAAAAAATCTAGAACTTTGGTTCCAAAAAAGTTGAAATCACCAAAAATATTTTATTGTAGAATATTTGGGAACATCATGAGTATATGTTTTGAAGATAAAAATCCCAAATATGTTATAAAAACTCTATTAGTTACAACATCTCAATCAAGGAGAGATCAAATGAGTTATGATTATTTTGGTGAACATTTCATTTTTCTAACCTTGGTCAAATGGAAAGATGTTACAATTGTAGAAATGTATGGAAGGGTAAAGAATTCATATGTGGACACACCACTCTTATGAATTACAAGGATATTTTTTTCCCCAGAGGAAGGCCTATTAAGCTATAAAATATGTTTAATGTTTTATAGAATGAAAATGAGCCTCGACAAAGGTTGTATCAAGCACCAAATTATTTCACAAAAACTCTCCTAAAAGGAACAAATAAAAAAATGGAGGCGAAATAAATAGTTTGTTCTAACTCTGGATAAGGTGGAATAGAATGTGAAGTTTATTACAATGAAGATTTATTCTAATATAGAATTTTTAGCTATCAAGGAAGAGTTTTACCAAAGTGGTCCTACACAAACCACTAAGAGACAAAAGAGGAATATGCAATGGAGAAGAATGTAGGAGGTGTTATCCTCTAGTGATGCAACTTGAGAATCTACTGGTTTAAGTGTGATCAATTCCACAATTATGGAAAATACCAAGACAAGGAAGGATGGAAATGTTCAAATCCATGAAAAAAAGTGTGTAAGAGTTATCACACAAAGATGATCCATTGGAAATAGGTTTATTTGTTTAGATACAAGTTACAATGAATAACTTGAAGAGTTTATTTCATTACTTTCCCAAAATCTGAAAAAAAAAAGGGAAGTGAAAGATGGAAGGTGGTGGGTTGGTTCATCTTGGCCAACCTTATTCCTCAACTTGATGAACTTAGAGGTACCCATATCCTCATATGATTTATTATGTATTAATTTCTATGAATAGGTGTAGAATTAAGAGGGAGATACGATCCATGGGATGATTTTTCTTGAAAATAACATAAATAATTGTGGTAGAAAAGCACAATTGGATTAATCTTAATGAAAATCTAGACAAGTAGGATATGTATGACACCCATCGGGTCATAGGTTTACCTTAAGTGGTATTAATTTTTCCTATGGGTCTATTCTTAGAGTTTTGAGGTGTCAGGGGTTGCAAATACATCTTTTTGGGTAGATGGACCATGTTTCATGGTTGCCGTGTGGGTTTTCTAACCATGCAGCTAACCATGCATGGGGTGATAGTTTGAGGATAAAGCCATTTTTCATGGCTTGAGCATGGTTTTCTCAACCATTAAAGTCTTATTAGAAGACATATGTCTTCATTAGGTATTTCATATGGGAGAACATGGTCTTTTCATGGTTAAGGAAACCATGAAAGACAATCGTGCAAAGTTTGGGGATCCTAAGGTTGTGGAAGAGGAACAGTCTATGCACAGTTTTGAAAACCATGTGAGATACTCATGTGGCCTACCTAGTTTGGGGTATTTTTTCATTTAACTTTATTTTTAATTGAGGGATACCACCCCAAGACACCCCATTAAAAACCTTCAACCCAAACACCTCCCAAGGGGTTTTACCTCCTTCTTCAAGGCATCCAAGGTGGATTAGGAGTAGTTCTTTTGGTGGTTATTCATTTGGATCAAGAGGTATGATGGCATCTTCTCCCTTTCTCTTGGTTTATCTATTTTTCTCTAATTCCTATAACCCTAGTGGTCATACTTGGATTATTTTCTTGGTTATTGTTGGTATTGGGGATTTTGGTTGGTAATGGTTATGAACCATAGTAAGAGTCCCTTTCTAGTGGATTTTGTTGAAGGAAACAAGGTTCAAACACTTTAGGTAGGTGTTTCCATTTAATTTACTTATATTTAAGAGTTAAATTGATGATTCGTTTTTTAAATTTATTTCTAAACTAGATAGTGATGGTGTGGATTATATAGGTTTATTTTATTACATTTTTTTTAAACTTTTTTGGTTTTCACATAGAAAATGGGTGGAATTCCATGTTTAAAATGGTTATTGGTTGTAAATGGGTAATTTATGCATCCAAAATGTTTGATAAAATTTATAAAATTATTTTCATTGGGAAAATAACTTGTTCATTACGTTTTAATCCAAATGGGGTTTTTAAGATAGTCCCCATTTTTGTATTTAAAGGTTTTTAGTGTTTTCAAAGGATGGTTTGGTTTTGAAAAGTGAAGTACAGTTCCCTTAGTTTATTTGATTATAATTATGGATGATTGTGACATGCTTGGTATTTGGTTTTCGATTCCAAATTGTTTTTAAAAGTTGTTTTCAAATGTATATGTTATATATATGTATGAAAAGTGAAGTCTTATTTGGCACTTGTGAAGTGATATTTATTATGCCCTTAATGATTCCCATTGTGTTTTTGATGATGTTTATGCTCATCCATGTGATGGATACTTTGATATGAGATTCATTTTGTGTTTATGGATTCAGGATTTGCTAAATGGTAGTGGAGGAGGTGGGAAGGATGTGGTTATGGTGTTAGCCCTTGGGGCATTATTATTATCATGTGATGACGTTGTTTGTTCATGGCCCACCTTTATTGTTATTTCATGGGGAGACTGAGGATGCTAAGATGGAATTAGTTGGACATTGTTTGGATAGTTGATATTTATCACTGGATAGTTCCCCCTAGTTATACATAACACCTAGATAGTGGGATTGTCACTGAGGAGACTGGTTAGAGTGATTAGGTTGATGGATGTGTGACCATTAACATGTCGGTAGTAGGTCCACCTATATGTGTCCTGATTTATCTAGTTGGTCCCTGTACTATTTCCACGTACTTTTTATATATTTAATGTCTTTTGTTATATAATATCAAGTTTGTTTCTTATTTCTTTGATGGTCTTTCTTGGTGTGTTAATCCTTTTGTGGATTTATTAATTCTGTTAACTAATTTTGTTCCATCCTTTTATTATAATTATTCATAACTTGTTATGGTTATGTTTTATTATTATTTCTTTTGTTTCCTTACCTTTGAGTTGGGTGTGTAAAATCTTTTAAGGAAAATGGTGGAAATGTTTTTCAAATTGTTTTTCCTCATTTGTAACTTTTGAAATTTTTGAAACCATGTGTGGGTTATTTTAAAAAGTGTGATGTTTTAAAGATAAAGGTTTTTTTTCTTATATTAGTATAATTTTAGAAAATATCCATATTTATAAAATGTTTTTACAAAAATGGAACAATTTGGTAAAGTGTATGTTACATGTTTGATTTATCCCCATGTTTTGGAAAAGGGAAAGAAAATAATTTTTCATGCCTTATTTTCAAACTAGAATAGTTGGTTTCTTTTATAAAATAAATGAAATGGAATCATGGTGGTATCCTACTATCTTTGACTCATTCTCTATATAATCATGTTGGTGGGTATGTAGTCTTCATGTCTTGTGCAGGTTTCTTCAGTTCTTAGATTTCAAGTTAGATATGATGTCATCTTCCTTTGGAAATAGTTGGTTATTGGGATAATGGTGGTGACCTATGAGTCACATGGAGATGGTTATCAGACCTTTAGTTTCATTGAACCAGTTTTCTAGAGTTTTGGTTTAATCTTCTTTGGTCTTCTATTTTGTTTCTTTTAGATTTCATTGTAGTTTTGTAACTCTGTGTTAAATTCTTATTGGTTGTAAGTTTTTTGTTGGAATTTGTCCTTGTATCTTTATCACTATTACTAGAATGTATGTTTATATTTGGTTTTATGAGGGTGAAACCATCCCCAATGGTTATGTGTGATACTCTTCATGCTTGTCATCGGCCCAGGGGGATCGAGGACGCTCCTCTGGTATATGTAGATTTGGTTCAGGAACTGGTTTGGATGGAGTCTTGGGTTGGTTCATTACAAAATGGTATCATAAGACTAGGTTTCTTGAAAAATTCATTGTTTCTTGAGATTCAAATTCTTTTTATTTTGGGGTCGGAGTTAGAAAGGATATAGGACAATTAGGACTCAAGTGGTAAGTCAAGGTAAGTGCTTAGCCTACTCTTGTTTGTGTCGAATATTGAGTTTCCATGTGTGGTTGGGAGTCTTATTTTAATTTTTGAAGTTATGGTAGAATTTTGTTGAGATATTTTTGTGTAGTGTGCTGGTACTCTGAGTTTTAGGGAGATTTCAGGAGGCATCCCGAGAAATTCCATGTTTTAGAGTAGAAAATTGGAAGGGTTTCATAGGGCACATGGTTAAGCAACACGGTCTATCAAACTTTGCATAGTCTATGCAAACCATTCTGAGTAAACTTCTAGTAGCACTTACATGGTTTGTACATGGTCTGACAAACCATGCATCCAAACCATTCATAGTGGATAAGGTTGGTAATTTTGGTTTTTTCCCTCCTTTGTTGGTTTTATCCCTTCTTGTGTTTGTTGGGATTATTGGTGGATGTTTAATTGAAGTTTTTTGGCATTTGAAAGCCATTTAAAATAAATTTTTTATGCCTTGGTATTTGAAATTGTTTTAAAACCCATTTTTTGGTTGTTTGATTTTCTTTGGGGTAAAAAGTTTTTGAACTCTAGAAAATTTTTATGGGTTTTGTTGGTTTTCAAATAAATAATTTCATGGGGTCCTAGGTGATGAAATCCTTGAAATGTTTTGGGTGAGTTGGGGAACTTTTATGAAAAATTTTAACCTCAATACTAGTTGTTTTAGAAAAATAAAGCGATTTTGATGTTGTGATTTCCAAAATGATTTAGGTGTGTGGTATGAAATTTTTTCAAATATTTTGGGTGGAAAATTTTTAAATGGGTTTGTGACCTTGATTAGTTTTCTTTGAGATTATATTTCCCTTGTGTTAAAGTTTTTAGGTGGTTTTGTAATTTTAGTTTGGCTTGGATTGTTTTTAGTTGTTCTCCTTGTGTTTAATTTCAAAGTGGTTTGATTTAGTATTTGTTTTTTGATGTTTTATAATGAGTACCCCAATAAAAAACTGGAAAGTCAAGAAATTAATCCCTTGAGTAGTTTTCCTAGTGATCCAGGAGTTGTATTTCTAGTCTCTAACTCTTCCCAAACTCATGTTGGAGTGGCAATTCTATTCTCTTCTCAGATCATGAATCATAGAAAAGTGTTCTTGAACTGTTATCCTCAAATATTCTATAGTTATTGAGGATCCTGTGAGGTTATTAAGTGGCTAGTCAAGGTTGAAGATATTTTTGACTTTCTATGAAATCTAGAATCCTCTAGGGTGAGGTTCACCATTACTTTATTCAAAGTTTTGGGATTATAGTGGTGGAAGTTACCTATTCATGTCAAGCCATTCTAGGATCTATCTTGGGGATATTTCAAGGCTACCTTTATTCAGTAGTTTTATATTGAAGAATTTATAGTTAAGAAGGTTATGGGTTTTTTGGGTATTCTCTAGGGTGATCAGTCATTGGAAGACTATGTTGATCATTTTTCTAGATTGGTGCCTTTCTCTCTATAGTTTTTTGGTGATATTCAAATAATGCATAGCTATTTATTTGGGGCCTTTGTCTGGAATTACATTCATTGGTGTTTCAATCTCGATTTACTAAATTTATGGAAGCAATTTATAAAGCCTTCATCTTGGAGGAAATCTTAGCAAGTCAACCTATATATAGAGGTAATTCAATTCCCACTTGAGCTAGTAAAGATTATTTTAATAGTGATAAATGAAATTAAGAAGATGTTAGTGATGGGAGGCTACATTCACAACCTACCATCCCCATTTGGGTCAAGAAAAATCCAGTTGTGTGTTTTTAGTGTGGAAAGCTTAGGCACATTTGAACTTCTTATTCGTTATATCCAAATACTTGTCATCTATGTGTCTATCCTGGTCATATTCAAAGGTTTTGTGAGATGTTCAGGCATTAGAAGAAAAATTCATGGACCGAGTTTGGATCGGTCTAGTATTTCGTGTTGTCACTTCCATTAGAGATTTTGAAGATGATCTTTTTTTAGGGAGTATCCTTTTTTTGTAATTTTTCTTTTGGTTTGGGTCTTGTCCCATATTTTTTATACCTATTTTTTTATATATAGTGGATGAGATGGGATTTTGACTCTATTTTGGTATCTTTTGAGATTTCCATGCCTCATTAATCCTCGTTTCTCATTGATGGTTATTGTTTGTTATTTTGGACATGAGGAGAACCTGAGATTCATTACTGGATAATTTGGGTGTATTTTTATTTCCATTTGGGTTGTGGATGACACTGTGTTTTTTTCCATCGGGATTACTATGAGATGGTATTCTAAGGAGTTGGATCTAGACTCCATTGCATACCAGATGTGACCCTTAGGTTGGAGACCAAACATTTCCTAGCAAGACATGTCTCTTCTTCTTATCCCCTTGGTTTCTAGACACCTTGAGTTTTGTTGATCCAGTTTGTATTACCTTTGGATGTTTAATCCTTGTGTTCTTTGTTGGTGTTTTTCACATCCCCTTTGGAGAGTCTGAGAACATGGTTTCCTTTAGCATCCTATTGTTTTGTGGAAAGAGAGTTTCGGTTGTATAACCATTGTAGAGAAATTCTAAATAGTGGGGAGACCTATGCCATGTCTCCATGTGTTTTCCTCATTCTTGTAGAGTGATCCTTTGAAATTCCTTTTTTTGGGATGTGTTTTCATTTTTCTTTAAGACATTAGATGTTTTGGATCTAGTTCTTTGTTTTATCCTATGATATAGTTTCAATTTTGAGAGGATCTTAAAAGTAGTGGTATAAATATTTATATTATCAATTTCAAATAAGGTCATAGGAGTTTCTATCCCAACATATTCTTTTATTGTCTCTTCACTCTCATTTAGTGTGGAGTTTTTTGCTTAGTAATTCTAGTGTGTCATCAGACAGAGAGTTTCAAGTTGTTTATATTTTGTTTTCTCATGTCTAATTTCCTTTATTTTTGAGTTTTGAGAAGTTGGTTTTCTTGGTGTTCCCACTTGCCTTGAGTTTTTGAGGACTTTTAGGGGAAGAAATTGGTATGGTGGGGAGTTTGTGACACCCACCATGTCGCAGGTTTGAATTAATCGGGCTTAATTTTTCCAATGGGTTTGTTATTGGAGTTATGGGGTGTTAGGGGTTGTAAATATTCCTTTTTGGAAATATATACCCTGGTTCATGGTTGGTGAACGGTTTTTTCACCCGTGCATGGGGTGCTAGTTTGAGGATAGAGCCTTTTTTCATTGCTTGAGCATAGTTTTCTCAATCATGAGAGTCTTAGTAGAATTTGTGAGACTTAATCAGATATTTTAGAGGTAAGAACATGGTCTGTTCATGGTTAAAAAATCCATTTGAGGAAACCATGCAAGGTCTGGGGGTCCAGAGGCAGTGGTAGATGCATGGTCTACACACGGTTTGGAAAATCATGTGAGATAACCATACGGTCTGCCCAGTTTGGGGTATTTTTGTCTTTTCACTTTCTTTTTAATTGGGATATTCTACCCCAATCAATCCCATTCAAACCCTTTGACTCAAACTCCTCCCAAGGGGTTCTACCTCCTTCTTCAAGCCCTCCAAGGTGGATTAAGAGTGGTTCTTTGGTGGTTCTTCATCCGGATCAAGAGGTATGAAGTCATCTTATCCCTTTCTTTTGGTTTCTTTCTTTTTCCCCAACTCCTATAAACCTAGTAGTAATTATTAAACAATTTTATTGGTTGTTTTTTATAGAAATTGGGGCCTTTAGTTTTTAATGTTTATGATTCAAAGTAGGAGTTCCTTTATGGTGGATTTCATCGAAGGTGACAAGGTTCCACCACATTAGGTAGGTGTTTCCATTTCATTTGATTTTATTTAAGAGTTCTATCTATTATTGATGTTTTAAATTCATTTATAACCTATATAATTATTTTTTGGGTTATCTAGTTTTGGTTTGTTAAAGTTTTGATTAAACTTTTCTGGTTTTCGGATGGAAATGGGTAGAATTCCATGTTTAAAATGGTTCTTGGTTAGAAATGGGTAATTTATGCATTCTAAATTTTTGATAAAATTCCTATAATTATTTTCATTTGGAAAATAACTTTTTCGTTGGGTTTTATTCCAAATTTTATTTTCAAGAGAGTCTCTTTTTTTATTCAAAGGGTTTCTAGTGTTTTCAAAGGGTGGTGTGGTTTTGAATAGTGAAGTTGAGTTCCCTTAGTTTGTTTGATTGTGATTGTGGATTATTATGACATGATTGGTATTTGGTTTTGGATTATAACTTGTTTTTAAAAGGTATTTAAAAATATATATGTATGAAAGTGAAGGCCCGATTGTCACTTATGAAGTGATTTTAATTATGCCCTTGATGAGCCCCCTTGTGTTGTTGATGATTTTTATGATCATCTATGTGATGGATGATTTGATATGTTCTTTATGTTATGTTCATGGATTAGGGATCTATTAAAGGGTAGTGTGGGAGGTGGGAAGGATGTTATTGTGGTGTTATCCCTTGGGGATTTGTTATTGTCATGTGATGATGTCGTTTTTTCATGGCCCACCTCCATTATTATTCCATGGGGAGACCAAGGTTACTAAGTGGGAAGTGGTGGGACATTGTTTGGCTAGTTTATATTTAGCATTGTATTATCCCCCCTAGTTTTATGTAGCACATGTTTAGTGGGATTTTCACTTAGGAGGCTGGTTATTGTGCTTTGATTGATAGATGTGTAATTGTTAACCTATCGGCGGTAGGTCCACCTATAAATGTCATAAGTTGTCCCATTGGTACCTAAGGCATTTCCTTATGATATGTATCTATGTTATGCCTTTTGTATATATTTTCATGTGTTCTACTTATTTCTAGGATGGATTTTCTTGGTGTGTTGGTCCTTTTGTGGATTTAGTCATGATATTGGCTAGTTTTGTTCCATCCTTTTATTATCATTATTCATAACCTATTATGGTTGTGTTTTATTATTTTTTTACCTTGTTTCCTCATTTACCTTTGAGATGGGCATGTAAAATATTTTAATTAAAAAAAGGGGAAATGGTTTTCAAAGTGTTTTTCCTTAGTTGTCACTTTTAAAATGCTTGAAACCATGTATGAGTTATTTTCAAAAGTGTGGTGTTTTAAATATAAAGGTTTGGTTTCTTAAAATTGGTACTATTTTGGAAAATAACCATCTTTTTTAAATGGTTTTACAAAATTTAACACTTTAGGAAAGTGTATATTGCATGTTTGGTTTACCCCCCATATTTTGGATAAGGGAATGAAAACATGTTTTTTCATGCCTTGTTTTTAAATTAGCATAGTTGGTTTCTTTTATAAAATAAATGAAATGGAATCATGGTGGTATCCTACAATATTCAGCTCACACCCTACATACACGTGTTGGTGGGTATGTAATCTTCATGTCATGTGTAGGTTCGTTCAGATCTTGGTTTTCAGGATGGATATTATTTCATCTTCCTTGGGGAGTGGTCAGTTATTGGGATCATGGTGGTAACTTTTAAGTCACATAGAGATGGTGATTGAACCTTTGGTTTCATTAAACTAGTTGGATCAAGTTTGGGTTTTGGCCTCTTTGGTCTTCCGTTTTTTTTCTTTAAACTTTTGTTATAGTTTTGTAACTCAATGTTAAATTCTTATTGGTTTTAAGTGTTTTTTTAGCATTTTTTCTTGTCACTTTATTGTTATAACTTTATTGTATGTTTATATTTGGATTAATAAAGGTAAAACCATCCCCAATGGTTATGTTTGATACCCTTTAATCATGTTGTCAGCCCAAGGGGATTGGGGATACTCCTCAGGTATGTGGTGTCCCGGTTCAGGCATCGATTTGGATGGAATCCTTGATTGGTTTGTTATAATATGTACCCCCATTTTGTACACCAATAAGTAATATCAAAAATGGTGTCAATATAAAAATTATCAGTGGGATTTATGTTAAACATCAAAGTCTATTAATCCCTATCAAAAGTTTTTGAATCCTATGAATATCTGAAAGGCATGGAGTTTAAATGATATCATTTGTTTAAATTGAACAACACTTATAACATGCGGTGTCAAAAAAATTCAAGTAATATCAATTAATTCACCATGTGGTATGTTTTTCACAACCAGATACTTTAATTTTATGTACTAATGGTTTGGTGTGAAGTGATGTAGATCACAAGTTGTCTTTGGAAAGTGGAAAAATCCAAATCTATTTTGTGTGTTTCTTAATATTCATGAGTGACATGGACAACTTTTTTGTTGTCTATAAAAACTCGTGTTTCCTACAATGAGCTCTGTATTAGTATTATTAGAGGCTTTATTGAAATCTCAAGTGAAAGTGGTAAATTCACTCGGTGAATTTCTTGATAAAATACAGTATGAAAGGATATTTTCTTGTGTCACATGAGGTTTCAAAGGATTTGGATAATCAGAATGTGGTTGATTACAAAGAATGAAATTGTATTGAAATAATAGGGGAAAATATTATCAGGTGGAAAAGACATCCCCAAAGGGGGAGTTAATATTTCTTGGAATCTTTCCCTACATTAAGGTGGGATAATGTGAAGTTGATGTTCCATCCAATAAGGGGGAGAAGGGAGAAAAGTGAATCCCCACATTTGTAGAAGTAAGTTTGTAAAGTCCATTTGCTTTCAAAAGTCCCTTTGTATTTCATTAAAAATTATGGGGATAAGAAGATATCTTGGTAGTTATAATATATCATTAATGGGGAGAAGATAATTCCAAGGGTGTATTGAATAAGGGGGATCAAAATTATGTTTTGTTTTGTTAGCAAAATCAAAAGGGGAGTCTTTTAGCAATCCAAAAGTATAGATGTTGGATTTCCTAAAAATAATGTTGGTCGAGGTTGATGATAATAATATGGTTAAGGCTGATTAACTATAAGTATATTCAAGGTTTATGACCAATATGTGTGTTAGCATCTCAATAAATCAATTCAGATCTATTGAAAACGATATTATTAACAACATATGTTGAAGATGATGAAACTGTTGAATTGTTTCTTAGGATATTGGTTTAACCCAAAGATAATGGCCATGTTATGTTATTGACATCAAGATTTATTTAAGTTCCAATAAAGTAATGATTATACAAGTGGATATATTCTGAGGCATGCTAGAAGTGAACTTCGTGGAATGTGTTTCACAAGAGTTCAAACTGGCCAAAACGGGTAAGACCACACTATAGTGGTGGAAGTAGTGGTTTTTTTATGAAGGGAGTTATTGAAGCTATGTTTTAGTGCATCTAGATACATCGTATATTAGATTTTAGAGAGTTTTTTCATATCATAGTCACCATGAATACACCAAAACATTGATGGTTTTTCTACAATGAAGGATAGAGGATATAAAAATAAGGCCAAATTTAGCTACCTAGTTAATCCAGATCGACCCTATTCATGTGGGATTAAGCTTTACCATATCAGGGAACCATAAATTCTATCCATCCATGGTGGAATCGGGTGGAAGGTGAGCACGCGTATGGGAAGTCATGCATATAAAAGTAGTGGTTTGCACCGTAGGGTGGAAGCACATAGGTAGTGGTCCATGATGCAGGGCAGTGACATGAAGGAGGCCAAGTGAAAACCTTTTACTCATAATTGGTGAGTCATGGTAGGTGATTTCTTATATGATTTGGGAATTCTGTAGGAACTTATGATGTCAGATGAATATTTCTCAAGCTATGCTGCATTTAGGTTAACCATGAAATAGAAGCGTGGTCTGAGGAATTTCGGCACCACTGGAACATTTGAGGTGTCTGAACCATAGCATAGAAGGTTACACCACAATCCTATTTGATAATAAGAATCCCACACATTAGCTACACCTTGTGGTGTGTTGGGTTTGAATTTGACAGAAGTAAATAATTCGGAATCTCTAATTCTACAGGAGGCCACGCCATAGTATAAGTGGATACACCATAGTGATGTGTCCACACCATAATTAGTTCAGTGATTCAATAGGTTATAGGAGATCATTTTAGAGATCATGTGAGAGTAATGGAGGAGTTACTACATGAGAATATTGGATCTGGTCAACTATGGGTGTCCATGCCATAGTGTACATAACCATGCCACGGTGAAGTCTAAAGAGTGAAGACTATAGTATGGTAGACCTGGACACGCCACAAAAGTTATATAATGGGATTTTTTATGATGTATTACTTTATACCATTCCCTAGCCAGGTAGTTTTTAGTTAACTAGCAATTTTCCCAAAAATTGAAAGAAGGGTGTTATTGCTATGACTCCAGGGTGTTTAACTCAGATTCAAAGGCATATTATGATCCCATTAATTACATGGGACACTTATCATGATCCTAGGAAAGATTATATTTAATATTAACCATTTTATTTAATTTATAACAAGGAATTATCTATAAAAATCTTATGGAGGTTCTAGTGAAGCGGCTCTACATAGAAGATACATTTCTATATCAGTTTCTCGGAGAGAAAGGAGAGTTTGTTATAGTGAGGGGATGAAAGTATTCAATAATTGGAATCCATTAAATATCAATCCATGAATAATAATTACTTTGTTTTTTGTACCTATAATTAGGTTAAGTTTTTCTAGGGGTATTCTGGAAAGAATAAGGTGCTACATCAAGGTGTTTTCACAATAGGTGAGAAATAAGATCAACAGGAATTCATCAATTCATATACCATGTTTGAATATTTGTTTAGATATTCTATTGAAGGGAAACACATGTCTATAAACTATAAAGGTGATCCTTTCCACTATAAGTGTTCTAATTAAGTAATGTTTGAGGGAGTGACCCTTATGAATTATTGAGTTATCTCTAAACTTTGTAATGCAGCGAGCCCGGGCATAGGAGTGACCTAGCCCATACATTTAAAGAGTATTGAGATCATAGTAATTTTTTTGCATGAAAAATCATCTTAGAATTCTCCTTATAGTATCCCACTGATGGTAAACCAAGTAACTACTCATGTCCATATTTACTTTTTGCATACACACCAAAATAGAGTAAGAAAACCTAAACATATCTGATTAAAGAGAATAAAAAAGTGACCACCAAGGTTGAGAGGTCAAGATCTATAAAGGGAAGTTGATATAGTTAGCAGAGAAATCATTTTAATTTATCAAGAACTGTGTACCCTGATTTACCCCCCCCCCCTCTTTGGGTGATCTCACCCAAAGTCCCTTGTATAAGTCCAACAAGTGGTATCAAAGTGTAGGTTCATATTTGGATTTGTAATTACTATGAATTGATCTAAAGTGTTGTTGAATATTTAATCCATAGTGAATGATACTTTATTTGATAAAAATAATTTTAAATCATGGAAAAAGGATTTCATATGATTCATGGAAGTTTATATTTGAGTTTCTCAATAAATGGTAGAAGATGGAATTTTTCTATTTAGTAGACACAAAGTTATCTTTGAAAAAGATCAAAGAAAAATTGAAATTGATGTTTCAGTTAAAGAGGCATTAAAGGTGTCTCTCAAGTAATACTTTCACAAAAAGATTAATCATTTAAAGTTCTATAAATATATGTGGATGAAACTGGAATATTTTTTTGGTGAAGAATAAAATCCAAGTGAGAGTTGCATTATGAAAAAAGGGAAAAAAGAAGAATAAAAGGAAGTCATCCCAGAAGTTTTTCTCTCTAGCTGAGGTAAAACCTAAATATAATTTTATCTCTAATTCTAACCCTTTTATAGAGAAATTATGTGATATTTTATACTCTCTCTTGTATCTAAAAATAATATGTGATTTTTTTGATGAAATAGAAAAAACATCAAGTTATTATTCCAATAAATTCTCATGTGATGATAATGAAGATAGATGGAGTATCATGCATGAATTATACTATTTGATGGTAGAATATTTTTCTTGGAAAATAAAATATTGGGAAGGGAATAGGTTTCCTTTAATTCAATCATGAAGAAAATGGGAATTGGGATGAAAGAAGAATGTAACATGATTGAAGATATTTCCCAAGAGATTAGAAAACAAATGGATATGGAGAAGGAATTAAAGGAAAGTTCTCTTAACTAAGAGCACAATGTTGAGAAAGAAAATGGGCTTTGAGAGATCCCAACTCAAAGTTAAATAAGTTATCTAAAAAAACTAGAAGAATAAGATGAGAACATAAGAGACATTGAGGAGAGGATGAACACCTCTAAAGAGAAGAAGAAAATCCCTCCAAAATCTATCTCAACTTGTGTAGTAATGAAAATTAATCCAGATTATAAATTTGGTACTAAATAGTCATTACATGAAAATTTTGGAATTGTGGTTTCACAAAAGACGAAATCACTAAATTTATTTTATTGTGGAAGATTTGGGCATATCATGAATATATGTTTTGAATCCAAAAAGACCAAATATGTTATAATAACTTCATAAGTTCTAACATATCAATCAAGGAGATACCAAATGAGGTATCATTCTTATGGTGAATGTTTTATTTGTTCTAACTTCATTCATGTGGCAAGTAATTTCAATTGGATAAATTCATTAAAGGTTAAAGAATCTATATAGAGACACTCCACTCCTTTGAATTATATAGAAATTTATTATCCTATAAGAATACCTATTAAGAATGAAAATAGGTTCAATGTTTTATAGAATTAAAATGAGCCTTAATAAGGTGTGTATAAAGCACAAAAATTTGGATTATCATAATAACTCTCTTGGAATTAACAAATACAAATATGGAGGCAAAATAAAGAGGTAGTTACAACTATGAAGAAGGTGGAAGATAACGTGAAGTTGACTCCACAAAGAAATATGTATTCCCAAATGGAACTTTTGGCCATCAAGGAAGAGGTTTTCCAAAGTGGTCCTACAAAAACCACTAAGAGTAAAAAGTGGAATATGTGATATAGAATAAATCCATATGTTATATCCACTAGTGATTCAACTTAAGAAGTTACTTGTTCAGGTTTGATTAATTCCAAAATTTTGGAAAATCCCAATCCAAGGTAGGATAACAATGTTCGAATACATGAAAATAAGTGTGTAAGAGGTATCACACAATGGATATCCTTTGGAAAGAGGTTGACTTTTCAAAATAAAAGTGACAATTAAGAATTTGAAAAGTTTATTGAATTAATTTTCTAAATTCTAAAAAAGGGAAAAGGAAATATGGAAGGTGATGGGTTGGTTCATTTTAACCATCCCTATTATTAAACTTGAGGAACTCCAAGGTACTTATCTCCCCAAGTTATTTATTTTATTTAACTATTTTTGAAAAGTTTCATAATTAAGGGGAAGATATGATCCATGGGGTGATTTTTCTTGAAAAGAACATGAATGGTTGTGCTGGAAAAGCGAAATTTGATGGAGCTTAATGAAAATCTAGACAAGAATAATATGTTCCCCCATTTTGTACAATAAAAAGTGATATAAAAAATTGTGTCAAGAGACAAATTATTAGGGGGGATATGTTGAAAATCAAATGCTATTAATCCTTATCAAAATTTTTCGAAGTCTATAAAGATCTGAAAGGTATGGAGTCCAAATGAAATCATTTTTTCAAATTAAACCACTATTATAACAAGTGGTATAAAATGTTTATTAAGTGGTATCAATTACTTATTTATGTGGTTTTCACAAAAAATTACTTTAATGTTATGTATTAATGGTTTAGTGTAAAGTGATTGGGATCACATATTATCTTTTTAAAGTGGAAAATCCAAATATGTTTTGTGTATTTATTTATATTCCTGAGTGAAATGGATAGACTTTTTGTTGTCTATAAAAAATATTGTTTCCTACATTGAGCTATGGATTAGTAATATTAGAGGATTTATTGATATCTCAAGTGAAAAGTGGTAAATTCTCTCAGTGAATATCATGAAAAAATACAGAAATAAATGAGATTAGCTTGTGTGACATGAGGTTTCAAAGGATTTGTCTAATCAACATGTGGTTGATGCAAAATATTGAAGTTATTTTGAAATATGGGAGAAAATATCCTCAGGTGAAGAATACATCCCCAATGAGGGAGTTAATATTTTTGGAATATTTCTCTATATTAATGTATAGATGATGTGAATATGATGTTTCCTCTAATAAGAAAGATAATGAATAAAAGTTCATCCCTACATTTTTATAAGGAATTTTGGAAAGACCCTTTTATTTTGAAAGTCCCTTTGTATTTAATTTAAAATATGGTGTAGAAGAAGATATCTTGAGAGGTATAAGATATTATAAGGGTATAAGATACTTCTAAGGGTGAATTGAATAAGGGGAAGAAAAATTATATTGTGTATTTTCAAAAAAATAAAAAGGGGAAAATTTTTAGCAATACCAAAGGATTAGTGTTGAATTCATTGAAAATAAGGTTGGTCAAGGTTGTTAATAATAAGATATTCAAGATTGATTGAATATAAGTATGGTCAATGTTGATGTCCAAGATGTGTGTTGTAATATCAATGAAGCAATTTGTATTTGTTAAAAATATAATTTTTGAAAGCACATTTTGATGATGACTAAAGTGTTAAAGTGTTGCTTAAGAGATAGTTTGATCCCAAATATGATGGACAAGGTATGTTGTAGAAATAAAGCTTATGTAATTGTTGAAAAAGTGATGATTGTAAAATTATATATTTCCTAAGGCACTCCAAAAGTTAAATTCATGGAGTGTGTTGCACAAGAGTGAAATCTAGACAAAATGGAAAAGACCATGCCATAATGGTGGTCTTAATGTCTAGTTATAAAGGGGGTTCTTGTAGTTACGTTGTAGTGTATGCAGCTATGCCATGGAGGATATTTTGGAGAGTTTTTTCATGTCGTAGTCACCATAACTATGTCATACTGTTGATGGTTTTTCCACAATGAAGGATGGAGGATGAAAAAAAGTCCAATCTTGGCTACCTAGATAAGTTATCTTGACCTTGCATATATGGGAGAAATATTAACCATGAAGGGGAATCAGAAAGTCCATACATCCACAATTGTACTAGGTAGCAGGTGATCATGAAATCGAGTATTCATGCACATGGAAGTAGTGGTTTTCACCATAGGGCGACAACACAGAGGCAGTGGTCCATGTCATAGGGTGATAGTGTAGAGGACGTCAGGATCAGACCCTACTACTTGCAATTAGTGAGTTATGGGAGTTGATTTATTATATGTTATAGGAATTCTAGAGGAATATTTAATGTGGGGTGTAGAGTTATTAGGTTACACCATAGTTAAGTTCACCATAGAATAAAAGTTTCATCATAGGAATGTTGGTTCCACTGGAATATTTGAGGTGTCCATGCTGTAGTAGAGAAGGATATGACATAGTCTCATTAGAGAAGAATAATCCTACATCATATCTATACCTTGAACTGTGGAGGGTATGAATTCAAAATAAGTAAAGAATTTGAAATATTCAATCCTATGGGAGGCCACATCATAGTAGAAGTGGATATGCCATAGTGATGTTTCCACACTGCTATTAGTTTGGTGATTCAACCAGTTAGAGGATATCACGTCTAAGATCATGTGAGAGTAATTGAGGAGTTAATGCATAAGAAAAGTGGATTTGTTCAACTATGTGTGTTCACACTATAGTGTACATGACCATGCCACAATGAAGTCTGAAAAGTAAAGATTTCACTCTGGTAGACCCATACATGCTGAAGAAGTTTCATAATGGGAGGTGTTACTCTATAGTACTTCATATCACATTGTATATAGGTAGTTTTTTATTCAACTAGTAGTTTCTCATGAAATTGAAAGAAGAAAGTTGTTTCTTTGACTCTAGGCTGTTCAACTTGGATTAAAAGTCACATTATGATCCCATTAATTACATGGGACACTTGGCATGATCCCATTCAAGAAAATATTCAATCCCAACCATTGGATTTAATAAAGAAATATGATTTCTATATAAAACTTTATATAAAAATTCTAGATAAGAAGCTCTGTATAGAGAATAAATTTCTATATACAATTCTTAGAGATAAATGAGAGTTTTTTCTATGAGAGGATATAAGTATTGAATAATTGACATACATTAAATATCAAGCTAACAAAGACGAGTTTTTCTATTATTCCTATAGAAAAGTGAAGTTGTTTCAAGTGTATTTTGGAAATAATAAGGTGTTATGCCAAGTTGTTTTCACAAGAGGTGAATAAGAATCCCAATGAGACTTCATCAGAGTATCTACCATGTCTAAATATGCATTAATGGATTCTAGATAAGGGACCTACATATCTATAAACTGTGAAGGTGATCCTTTCCACCAAAAGTGATCTAATAAAGGAACATTCAAGGGAGTGACCCTTAAGAAGCAGTGAGTTGTCCCTATACTTTGTAAGGTAGTGATCGTGGGCATAGGAGTGACCTATCCTTAACCTTTGAAGAGAAGTGATATCATATTGATTTGGGTGATCAAAACATTTTTTGTAGCATGATCCTTGGAGTATCCCAGTGTGGGTGAACCAAGTAAATACTCATTTCCATATTTACTTTATGAATTTTCACCAAAACAAATCAAGAAACCATAAGTATGTCTCGTTAAAGAAAATAGAAAAGTGACCCTCAAGGTTTAGAGGTTAAGATCCCTAAAGGGAATTTGAGATAGTTAAAGGATAAATATTTTTAATTGATCAAGAATTTCATACCTTGATTCACCCCCACCCCCCTCTTAATGTAATCTCATCCTAAATCCCTTATATAAGTAAAAAACCTAGAAATTATATACATTTCTAGATACTATAAGTGGACATAAGCTCTATTATATATGTACATAGGGGTAATAACCCTGAAAAGGGAAGATTGATTATTAAATCAATTATCACCCGGTGCATGATAAAGAGGCTTAACTATGCATCTGGTTTGATACTCTTAGGGGATATGTTTTGGTGATTCACTTTTTGTTTACTCCAATGTTATATTATGTTAAAATATTATTAGTATTATTGAAATTGTGAGTAAAAAAATTAGTGAAAACCTTAAGAATGAGTCTTAACATAAGAAATCATCTTAATATTTTGGTAAAGTAAATAATTTGTGGTCTCCTAGCAATAACATCCCTATAAGGATACTAAAATTGGATTCAAGCTCTGGAATTGATGGAACTAGGGTTAATAACATCAAAAAGATAGGATTGGTTATTAACTCAATCATCACCCGATGCATGAAAAGGAGGCCTAATTTTACTCCTAGTTTTACACTCTCTAGGGATACACTTTGTTGATTCACTTTCTGTTTACTCCACCAAACACACTAAGTAATATCTTTAGATACCTTTAGTTATAAGAATCACGATTAAGTGAAAATGTTAAATACTTTAAAGTATTAAAATGTTTTTTTTATTAGATATAAATATGGATGCATGTCTTTATTGAAATGGTAAAATAATTGATACTGAATAAGGATTCGGTTATAATAGACAGCTATAATGAGTGATAATGCTCGGGGCTTTTATAATGGTGGAAGAACTTTAGAGAAAAATACATCAATGGTTAAAAATCAAAGTTGAACAAGTGATACAATACCTCATATACATACATTTTCAATTTAAATATAGGTTGTGGCATATATCTTACCCAACTATTAATGATGAGTATTGGGAATATGTTTTGTCTCATGTTAAGCACCAACTTAGAGATCATATGATGGAGTCGTATGTCACTATATCTACCATTGAAGATGTTATATCAACAATGGAATTTGGTCCATTGTAGCCTCGGGATATGTTTTTATATCCTTGGGCTTTGACATCTCATCAATGGATTGAAGTTTTTAAAAGAATTCCTAATTAATTATATTTAATAGTGTAAAATTTTGAGGACACTGAACATTTAAAATAAGAAGATGTTGGGGGTGCAGAACATGAGAAGAAATTTTAGAGCCAATCTAGGTGTCATCACACCAAACATTTAATCATCTTCTAACATTGGTATCATAGTCAACGGAAGGTATGGCATGACTGCTATAATTTAATTGGTCAATCATCACTCCCAACACATAATTTTTAGGAATTATTAGTGGCACCAATAAAGGGTCGTATGAAGGTGTTTTATACATTGGGAGAGAGTTTCATAGTAAGGAAACTATGAATAAAATGCTCAAATAGTATCACATTAAAAAATATTACAGTTATATCATGGAAGAATCTAAGAGATCATTATATAATTATATGTGATAAGTTCAATTTAGATTATCATATGAATCTTCGAGCTATGCTTGATAATAATTTCAAATATTGGAGAATCTATAGACTTACACTATACACATGTGTGAACCCAACCCTATCATAGGGTCACATAGTCATAAATGTTGAATTCATCTCAACTATTATTTTTGAATTCATTTCAACTATTATTGTTGAAATAATAAGATCATTTAAAGACATTCTAATGGTTCTGGTGGTGGAGAAGATCAAAGAACTTTATGGTTATCAAATTTCTTATTGGAATGCATGGGTTGCACAAAAAAAGGATATCATGAAAGTGTAAGGGGATTGGGATGACTCTTATTGAGTTTCACTGCAACTTATGGAGTTTTTGTTTCATAAAAATGAATTTTTCTATCAGTTACACATAGTTCAATATCTTATCCAATATAACTAATTTGATTGATCGAATATGGTATTTGATGGATTATTTTGAACATTCTTACCTTGTGTATCTACTTTAAAACATTTTAAGTATTTTATCTAGATTGATGGCACATTTTTCTATGGAAATTATACTAGAACATTATTGATTTCCTCCACATAAGATGTAAATCATACTTCTATTCCATTAACCTTTTCTATTATTGAGAATGGGAAATTCTTATCTTGGAGTTGGTTCCTATATTTCCTCTGATAAATTTTTATGAACAATTAAGGAATATGTCTAGTTTATAATCAATATAAAACAATCAATTAAGTTGTACAATCTTAGGGTCTTTCATGGAGACTTCCTCATGATTACCATCATTAAAATATTAAACACATCACAAACAACATGCAGAAGAGATTCAAGGATGTGTCCATGAATTAATAAATCACCAATATTGGTTTGTATATGGTTTTTTATTGAAATAACACTTCTTATAAAAAGTAGACTATTATATATGTTTTTATTTATTATCATTTGATTCAGTATACAAACCTCAACAACAAAATATGGAGGAAAATTTCGAACACGTTTGACAAGTTAATCAAGAAACATATGACTAAATGATATAAATTTTAAAAAGGATAAATGGTTGTTGGCATATGTTGATAAAAGAATATATGGACACATAACGACCATTGTTGTGGAATGCATTAATGAATTCTTTAAGGGGGTTCATAAGCTACCTATCATAGGTAATTAGTAAAATTAAATTATATGTTAATTAGGCATAGAGTTTTTTTTAATTAATTGTTTATTTAACTTTAATATTGTGTTTTAAAATTAAATTGTAGGTATGGTGTAGGAAACATTCTATTTCATAGTGAAATATTTTATGGAATGAGGTAAATAGACTAAAGAGGGTCTAAATATAGGGATGTGATATGGGAACCATTTTCAGCAGGATTTTGATAGGATTATTCAAGAGGCTACCACATCAGTGTTTGTTATTTTTACCATGGTGGGAAAATATTTAAGGAAGTTAAGTGTCTTAATCCTTTAACTAGTAGTAGTGGTTGTGCGCTTGTGTTTTTACTAGAGCAACATTACTATTATTGTGGTAACTTCCAAGAATTATGGTATCCTTGTGCACATGTGATCACAACATGTGATTATGAATGATTATCTTGGGGTCAATAAATTGATCAAGGGTATCAAATTTAGAGTATTAGTGATTGTTAAATTTCTCCATGGATACCTATAGATGAATATCATAACTTCAATATTCCTATTGATTCCCCCATTCTTCTTCCGAACATGAATATTTTATGTCTAAAATGGGGGAAAATTTAACACATATTAAAAATGATATGGATTAACCTAGTGAAGGGAAATCTTCATAGAGGTGTATATTATGTGGTTAATAAGGTCACACTCGCACACTTTTCCTTGGACATATAGGGAAATCATCAAAAAAATCCACATGATTGATCTTTTAGTCCACCTATTAATGTCATAGTGCTTGTAACCAATTATTTGAATTTTGTAAATAAAAACTTTAATTGATTTTAATATTAACCCTATAGGAAATTCTATATATAATTTGGTATTTTAAAATATTTTCTTAAGGGAATGATCAAAACAAAATTAAAATAATTTGAAATCACTCTAACTTATGAAACAATTTTACTCACAACAAACATGATATATATATCGCTAATAAAAGTTAATTGTCGGGTATAATTTTTCAAACACAATTTCTAGATAATTATTGAAAATTAGAATTGAAAAATATGTAGTATTAAATGAAAAATGGTTTTATACACTATAATAAAAACAAAATAATACACTCTAGAATTTAAAAAAAAATGTTTCTCTTCTCTTTGTTCAATGTTGATTTATTATTGATCAAATTCAGTTAATTACAAAGGTTATCTTCTCTTTTTTATAGTCCTTGAGATGTATTGAGATAGTATGGAACAAAAACTACCAATTATTCTCTCCAACTATCAGTTTTTAATCATATATTGGAGATCCTAACACATATACATCCCTGTAAAAAAAATAAGAATCCAAAGTTTACCAAAATCGATTCTCTATCTCATGTCAAAATTTAAAATCATAATCACAAACATTTAAAAAGTATGTTGTTCTTTTTATTTTTCAATGAAAAAAATCACTTAGAAAACCATTTTCTGAGGGTCGTCCCCTTTTTTAAAATAAATATGAAAATGTTATATATTTAGATGGAGGAGTCTCTCCTACATTTACATTAGTATCATGTGTCACATTGTAAGATCCTATGTTTTTATTGAGGTACAGACCTTTACTTTCAGGTTAAATGTGTTTAATTTCCTTTTTAGTTATACCCTAAATCAGTCTTTGGGCCGTTTGGGTTGTATTTGGGAAAGAATGGGAAAAGAGGGAGAAAATTTCTAAAGGTTAGATGCGGGCCAGGTACACATCCTTTACTCCTAGTACACGTTGTGTACTAGCCCGTCATGATGTGTAGCCTTTTTGGTTCAGAAAAAAATAGGGTAGTACACGCCATGTACTTGGCCTACATGTCATGTACTGGCCCACCATGTTTTTTTATAAAGAGTAATTACCCACATTTTCTTACGCACATCCTCTTTTTCATTGTTTTTGGAATCCTAAACCCCTCTAAAATGGTTTTTCAGATTTAGAAGTCATCCAGACTCTGATTCAAGCATGGTTTGTCTCAATGGAACCACATCAGTGAGTAATAAATTCATTTTTAGTCATTCTTGATTATTTGGAACAATGGTTGTGCTATTTAGATTTAGGTTCATATGCCCTAATATCCTGTTCTTCGTACGTTCTTCATATTTCTCTCAAACCATGATGAATTAGGACTTGATACTAGTGATTTGTCTGCTACTGAGATGAGGTGGGTGGTCTATACTTTATTTTTGGATTTTTGGGTGCTTTTTAGGAATTTGTTCTTTTCACCACCCATTGGACTTTCTGAAGAGACCTCATTTTTGAGAGAGTTGCTTGTTGTAGGTTTATTCGGACCTAGTGAGGATGCCCATAGGTTTTATTTAGGTGTGTTGGACCTCATTACATTATTCAAGCTCACCCAAGGGGTGAACCTTGAGGAAATAACATGATTATGCCTATTTAAACCACTCAAGGGGTGTGTGTGTGTGCTTGACTAGTTATAGGAAACCCTTAGATACCTTTATGGTTTGAAATATTTGTTTAAGAGATGTACTTCATATTTTCATATTGATATCTTGTAATTCCATACCTATTTTGATAGTTTGGATTAAATGAAATGGATGAAAAAGGTGGGTATACCTATATAAAATGTGAAATGGATTATATGGGTGGGTATACCTATATGAAATATTTAATGGAATGTTAAATGGATAATATGGGAGGGTAGGACCATATGCTTTATAAATAATAATGGATTGCATGAGTGGGTATACTCATGGCTTGTTCATGTTGATGTGAGTGGGTATACTCACATTAAATGAATTGTTTAAATTTAATGAATTGAATGCTTTGATTTAATGGTTTGATAGATGCCATGGACTACTCTCCATGGATCTAGAATGCGGTAGTAGATTCCTTGGGTTGATTATGCCCCTTGGGTCTTGATTCCATGGGATGCCTCAGGCCTTTCTACCTCATGGATCTGGCTTTGTTGGGATCATGTAGGACATTCCATTTCCATACCCCTAGGACCCCAACCAGTTCCTAAACTAGTTTCCATTGGGACGCCCATGGGACTCTATGGGATTCCTTAGACAAGATCCTTGAATCCGATCCTTCATGGTCTAGATTTATTACATGGATTCCCTAGTACATGACACCTTGGATCTAGCCCTTAGGGTCCACTTTTCACTATATGGCGTGGCTGTGAAATTCTACTTTTCACTATATGATGTGGTCATGGGATTATACTTTTCACTATATGGTATAGTCATGAAATTCTACATTTCACTATATGGCATGGTCATGGGATTATACTTTTCACTATACGGTGTGGTCATGGGATTCTAATTTTCACTATACAACATGGTCGTGGGATTCTACTTTTCACTATACAGTGAGGCTATGGGATTTTCTTGATTTCTTTATACAGTGTGGTTATGGCTTTTTTGGTATTGATGGATGTACGACGTAGTCATGTGACTTGTTTAGTTTTTTATAGCTACCTTGTTAGGAGTTGACTCTTTTGTAGGTATCCTTTAGGGGATGTGTAGTTTCACTTTACAGTAGACCAATGCCATGGGAATTCACTTTACTTTATTGCTTCATTTATAGTTGCTAACACTTTTGTAGAATTTCTGTTAGAACTGTATAGACTCAGATGGTTGCCTACTGGGATGTTTATATCGCACCCTTTTTAGGCCTCCTTGGGGACCCAAAAAGATTATATGGTTGTAGGTGATGGTAGGGGAAAGTACCCTGGTACAGGTTTTTGAATGTGGATTTGGAGCAGGGGAGCATAGGACCAAGCCGAGGCTTGCGATGTTGGGATACCTTTTTGGTCTTGTGTTATTTTTGGGACTTGTACTATATTACATTTCCATGTACTGTTCTGGATTATTTATAGTTACTTATACCATCTACATCATTTTGAATATGATACACTTCAGTTTACTGATATGTATTCATGTCTTGTCTTACTTTCAGTTGACTGCTTTTATTTCACTTCTATTATTTATTGTATTTTTGACTTCTGTTGTGATACTCTTGTAATGAGGGAATAGTATCCCCACTGACTCACATAGGCCCTCACTACTATTCGGTAGCCTTTGGTGTTTGAGGAGATGCGCTTGAGGCCATGTGGCCAACCAGGCTCAGGGCACCATAGGGAGGCATATGGGTCTAGGACATTACAAAGTGGTATCATATGAGTTTTTTTTCTAGTTTGCCTTACTATTTTGTGACAATAGACAGGGATATGAATGAAATATAATTTGGTAATAAATTGTGTCTTGGATTAGCTACACCACATACAGGGAAAATCCAAATTGTCTCAAATGGATTTCTATTTTTCTAGATTTTGATGGTTATAGTTGTTTTGATTTTACTGTTGGGTGATGCACTTGATTTATGTTGTTACTATTGATGCATTTTTTGGGTTCTATTTCTATTGAAACCCAATTTGATGAGGGTGTTTCATCTCATGAATCATATATACACTCGTTAGAATCACATTACATGCATTATGCCTTGCCATCTAGGATTCATTAGATATTACATGATGTTTTGATAGTTGATGTAATAGTCGTGCATGTTGTTGTGTTAGTTTTGGTGCATCAAATAAAGGAGTGATGTCATCTTTCAATTCTTAAGGTGTATGGGCCCTTATGAATTGGGAAATGATGCACCAATGGAATGTAAATGTTAAATGGACTTGTTAGATGTATGGTTTGAAGGAGAACCAAGTTTGGGTTTGTGAGGTGTTATGGGCCCTCATGGATTCAGAATTGGTAACCCTTGGTGGAATTTCTTGGATAACTGAATGTGAACTCGAAATGAAAATGGAACTTGAAATGATGGGTAGAGACTTGACCAATACCTAGCTTTTGAGTGGGTGAGAGGCATAGTTTCTATTGGTTTGATGGTTTTTCTTTATACAATCCTAGATTTAGGAGCAGACTGTGGGTTTGACTTGGATTCTAGGAGGATTTTGACCTATCATATGCTTTGATCTATGTGCTTTGATATCGTTATTTTTGGAGGAGTGTGTTTGTAATTGTAGATACATGACTGCACAATGACCTCTAGTGGTACACTGCGAGGGAGGAAATTGCCATACTTCATAGATGGTGGGCCACGAAATACCGGTTGATCCTCCTATAGTGCTAGTTTCAGTATCTAAGGCTATTCTGGACATAGGGATTGAGGCACAATTCCACAATGGTTTCTTTCGATATATGTAGATGATCCAGGGAGCACCATAACTAGCCTTGACTATGGATGAGATGACATGGGTGTTCTAGCAGTGGCATCCTCCTACGTTTTTAGGGGATAGAGGACCACAGGCTGTAGATTTATGGCTAGAGACCACGTTAGTGATTTTTGATCATCTGAAGATGCCTCTGAAGTGGAGGATCAAGCTCACGACTTACATGCTACGAGGAGCGGCAAAGCACTGGTGTGATGTTTTGAACCAAGATGATGGGATACATAATATGGGTTCGGATGAATTCCAAAACCACTTCTTTGAAAAAATTTACCCCATGACTCTGCAAGCAGAGCTGGCTAGTGAGTTCATGCATCTAGAGTAGGGCGCGATGATGGTTATGGAATACTCTTCATGTTTTATAGATATACAGTGTTTTGCAATGATGTATCTTACAAATGAACTGTATAGGGCAAGATTCTTTGAGGAAGGTCTCAGACATGCTGTCAAATCTCAGGTCAACATGTTTAGGTTGACTTCTATCACTGAGATTGTGAATCAAGAGCTAATCACAGAGCAGAACCTGAGGGAAGCTAGAGGTACAGAACAGGGGAGTGCTATTTCTCACCCTAGTGGATCTACATCTTCAGGAAGGAAGTTCCATGTTGAGGCTTCATGTGATGTGAGTTCTAGTCAGGTAGTGGGTGTAGGCAGCTTGATATATTTCCATCAGTATGGTAGGCAAGGCCATGTGAAAAAATAGTGCGACTGTGACCCAGTCGAGTGTCGAGCTTGCAGCAGGATGGGCACATATAGTGGTTTTGCAGGACCTTCCCTCCAGCTGCGAGTGGTAGGGGGTCAGATCCGACATTTGGATTAGGATCAGTTTCTTCATCTCTGCATCAGACTAGGAACTAGATCAGTGCAGGCCAGCTAGGTCAGGGTAGTAGTGGTCGTGTCCGTGGAAGCCAAACACCAGGTTCTTAAAGACAATAGGGTGGATCAGCTCAGGGTATCTAGGAAGGGTCATAGGGTCATGGTATAGGCTAGAATTATGTAGTACAATAGACTCAATAGGAGCAGGATCCAAAACTGTCTATGGTGAGAGGTATGATCTTAGTTGTTTCTACTATTTCATATGCTCTTTTTGATATAGGTGTATTGCACGGTTTTATATTTGTGTGAGTGGTTAAAATCCTTGGGCTTATGGTTTTTCTTTCTGAGGGTGTTATAACTCTAGACACATCATTGGGAGTTATAAAGGGTGATGTGAGCCGGTTTATAGTGTGTCCCCTTAAGTTTGGAGGGTTCCACTTCATATGGGATATTTATGTCCTCGAGATTATAGGGTTTGATGTCATTCTTATAATGGAATTGATCATGGATTATCAAGAATACGTTGATTTCTATCATCATAGGGTGACTTTCACATCACCATAGGGTGAAGTCTTTATTCACAAGGGTGAATGGGATGTCCAGTTGAGCCGAGCTGGACCTGAGCATTGTGGGTTGGGAAATATGATAGCCCATATCACTAGTTTGTTTTTGGATGATCAGGGAGTAAGTTAGAAATACTTACCTCCAGTGGTTGAGTTCTTCAAGGATGTCTTTCCTCATTACTTTTCTAGGTTACCTCCTGAGAGAGAGGTGGATTTCTCCATCGATCTAGTGCTAGGAGCTACACCAGTATCCATTCCTCCTTATAAGATGGCTATGACAGAGTTGTAGGATCTCAAGAGGCAGCTAGAGGATTTGGAGGAAAATGGGTTTATCAGACCCAGCACTTCTTCATGGGGTTCACCAATCCTTTTTACGAAAAAAGGTGGATTGAACTCTTAGTCTATGCATGGATTATCAGAACCTAGTCTAGCTGATGATTAAAAACTGATATCCCTTGCCACAGATAGATGATATATTTGATAAGCTTTGAGGAGACTGAGTGTTATCAAAAATCTACTTGAGGTTAGGATATCACCAAGTGCATGTTCTACCTACAAACATACCCCATATAGCTTTTCATAGTAGGTATGGGTTATACAAGTATCTGGTTATATTGTTCGATCTCAAAAATACTCCAACAGTTTTCATGGCATTGATGAACTGAGTGTTCTATCCTTACTTGGATTCTTTTGTGGTGGTTTTCATATATTATATCTTTTTGTATTCTCACAATTGACATGACCATGCCAACCATCTTGATATCAGTTTGAATACACTGAAAGATCATCATTTATATGCTAAGTTTGAAAAGTTTCAATTTTGGATGGATCATATTCACTTCCTGGGTCACATCATCTCAGATAAAGAAGTGTTATTTGACCTAGATAAGGTGAGATCAGTAGTTTCCTAGGAACATCCCAAGAACATCTTTGACATATGAAGTTTCTTGGGGCTATCTGGTTACTAAAGGCATTGTATACATGAATTCTTATACTTAGAAACGTCATTTACAGGCTTGACTAAGAAGGGTGTGAAGTTCGTTTGGTCAGATTATTATAAGACAGCCTTTCATGAGATGAAAGGGAGGTTGACATCATCAACCATCCTGATACTACTAGAGTGGAGAAAGAGTAACATGGTTTACTATGATGCTTCAGGTATTGGGATGGGGGTAGTGCTAATGCAGGAAGATTGAGTCATGGAATATAGGTCTCGGTAGTTGAGGCCTAACAAGAGGAATTACCCTACGCACAATCTCGAGTTATTTGTAGTTGTTCACGCATTGCGCTATTGGAGGAATTATTTACTAGGAGAGCCTTTTGTGGTGTAAACGGACCCAAAAAAACCTCAAGTATATCTTTACGTAGCATGACCTAAATCTGAGGCAGTGAAGGTGGATGGAGTACCTATAGTCCTTCGACTTTGATATTTTATATATGTCTAGTAAGGGCAATGTAGTGGCTAATGCACTGAGTAGGAGGACTCAGATACAGGCTAGTATCAAGTAACAACTTATGGTGTTGTTTTCTAAGATGCATCTGGAGGTTCATGACAAGCAGGGGTAGACTTATCTGTCATCCTTAGTTGTGATCTCTACCATACTGGACAAAGTTAGGATGAGTCGGTTATCAAATTCAGAAGTCCTAGTTCTATGGGAGTGTGTGGCAGGTGGGGAACCTCCTCCTAGTTGTACGGTAGGTGATGATGAGATCCTATGTATCCATGGATGTGTTTGGTTCCCAGTGGATATACGTGAGGAGTTGATCTGGGATTTTCATACCTCATCTTGGGCAGTGAATCCCAGGGTCACCAAGATGTACCATGACTTGCGACGTCAGTACTGGTGGTTGGGAATGAAGTGTGAGGTGGTTAGTTTTGTTACGAGGTGTTCCACCTATCAGCAAGTGAAGGCAGAATATCAGCGATCAGATGGAATTTTATAGCAGTTACCTATTTTGGAGTGAAAATGGGATAATTTCTTGATGTATTTTGTGACTAGTTTACCAAGGTCACCTCGAGGTAATGATGCTATGTGGGTTTTCATTGACAGGCTTATGAATGTCGCTCATTTCTTTCTAATCGAGGAGACCTTTAGTTTTGATGATCTTAAAATGTTGTATATCTAAATGGTAGTACGACTACATAGGGTCTCGTACACTATCATTTCAGATAGGTATGCCTACTTTATGTCTCATTTCTAGTAGATTTTTTAGAGGGAGCAAGGTACACATGTGCTTTTGAGCATATCTTACCACCCTTAGACCTATGGCCAGACATAATGTAAGATACAGGTGCTAGAGGACATGTTTTGGGCATGCATCTTGGATTTTTGGGGATCTTGGGAGAGTCACATTATCCTAGTAGAGTTTTCATACAATAACAGTTATCAAGAGATGATACAGATAGAACCTTACGAGGCTTTATATGGTAGGTTATGTCATTCTCCCCTATGCTGGTTAGAGGCAGGTGAGGTAGCTTTACTGGGACTGTGTCTCGTACAGGAGACTTCTGAGCAGGTCCAGTTGATTCAGAAGTGAATGGATACTACACAATATCATCAGAAATCATACGCCGATCACCATAGATGATATCTTGATTTTGATTTCGGGGATCGAGTTTTCTTGTGTGTTTCACCAAGGTTGGGACATAGGTAGATCAAGAGATAGGGTAAGCTTTCACCGAGATATGTTAGGTCGTTCAAGATTCTGAAGTGAGTCAGGTCGATTGCCTATCGGTTACAGTTACCTTAGAGGTACTTATCCATTCATGACATATTCCATATTTCTCAGCTTCACTGCTATCAATCAAACCCTTATCACATTTTTCATCCAATAGAGGTTGAGCTTCATGTTGATGCATCCTTTGAGGTGCATCTGATTCGTATTGTTGATAAGAGCATGAAGGTTATCCAAGGTCGGTAAGTTTCTATAGTATGGGTTCTATGGTAGAATGTCCATTTATAGGATGATACTTGAGAGAGGGAGGCCTACGTACGTTCTTAGTGTCCATAGTTGTTTTCAGATGAATCTTAACCACGCTTCAGAGAGCAATTCGGGGACAATTTTCTATAAGGGGATAAGATTGTAAGATCTTGACTTTTTCTTGAGTTACGAACCTTTCCTTTCAGGTTAAATGTGTTTACTTTCCTTTTTGGATTATACCCTAAGATGGGCCATGGGATGGTTGGGTTGTTTTTGGGAAAGAAGTGGAAAAGAGGGAGAAAAGGCTGAAGGCTAGCTGTAGGCTAGGTATACATCGTGTACTTGGACTACACGTCATGTACTCCCAGTACATGTCATGTACTAGCCCTTCATGATGTGTATCCTTTTTGGTTTAGAAAAAAACAAGGTAGTACACACTATGTACTTGGCCTACACATCATGTACTGGCCCTTTGGGTTTTTTTTATAAAGAGGTAGTAGCCTCATTTTCTTACACACAACCTCTTTTTCTCTATTTTTTGAAGCCTAAACCCCTCTAAAATAGTTTTTCAGATTTAGAAGTCGTCTGGACTCTAATTCGATCATGTTTTGTCTCGTTGGAACCGCATTGGTGAGTAATTGATTCCTTTTTATTCATTAATGATTCTTCGAAACAACGGTTGTGCTATTTGGATTTATGATCATATGCCCTAATATCCCATTCTTCATCCATTCGTTGGATTTATCTTAAACCAAGATGAATTAGGACTTGATACTGGATGATATTTCTACTACTAAACCAAGGTAGGTGGTCTATACTTTATTTCATCTTTTTAGGTTTTTTTTGGGTGTTCAGCCTTTTGGCCTCTCATCGGACTTTCTGGTGAGGCCTCATTTTTTAGCGAGTTTCTTTTCGTAGCCTTAGTCGGACCTAGTGAGGATGTTTGTAGGTTTTTTTTAGGTGTGTTGGCACCTGTTTCATGATTCAAGGTCACCCAAGGGGTGTGCCTTAAGAAAATAACCTATTTATGCCTATTTAAACCACCCAAGGGGTGTGTTATTGTGCTTTACCTTTTAGAGTAATCCCTTAGATACCTTTATGGCTTGAAATATCTATTTAGGATATCTACTTTAACCTTGAAAATTGATATATTGTGATGTCATACCTATTTTTATAGTTTGGCTTAAATGAAATGGATGACATAGGTGGGTATACCTATATAAAATGTGAAATGGATTATATGGGTGGGTATACCTATATGAAATATTTAATGGAATGTTAAATGGATAATATAGTAGGGTAGGCCCATATGATTTATAAATAATAATGGATTTCATGAGTGGGTATACTCATGGCTTGTGCATGTTGATGTGAGTGGGTATACTCACATTGAATGAATTGTTTAAATAGAATGAATTAAATGCTTTCATTGAATGGTTTGATAGATGCAATGGATTTATCTCCATGGATCTGTAACATAGTAGTGGATTCCTTATATTGATTATGCCCCTTGGGTCTTGATTTTGTGGGATGCCTCAGGCCTTGCTACCCCATGGATTCGGTTTTCTTGGGCTCATGTAGGACATGTCATTTCCATGCCCCTAGGACCCCAACCAGTGCCTAAATGATTTTCCACTAGGACGCCCATGGGACTCAATGGGATGTCTTGAACAAGCTCCTTGGATAAGGTCCTTAGTGGTCTAGATTTATTACATGGATTCCTTGGTATGTGACACCTTGGATCCTACCCTTGGGGTCTACTTTTCATTATACGGTGTGGCTGTGAAATTCTGCATTTCACTATATTTCATGGTCGTGGGATTCTACTTTTCACTATCCAAAGTGGCCATGAAATTCTAATTTTCACTATACAGCGTGGTAGTGGGATTCTACATTTCACTATATGGTGAGGTTGTGGGATTTTCTTGACTTATTTATACAGTGTGGTTGTGGATTGTTTGGTATTGATGAATGTATGGTGTGGCCATGTGACATGTTTACTTTTTTATAGTTGCCTTGTTAGGAGATGAATCTTTTGTAGGTAGCCTTAAGGGGCTGTTTAGTTTTACTTTATTGTAGACCAATGTTGTGGGCATTCACTTTACTTTACTGCTTCATTTACACTTGCTAGCACTTTTGTAGAATTGTTGTTAGAACTGTATAGCCCTGGGTGGTTGCCTACTGGGATGTTTATCTCACACCCTATTTGGGCCTCCTCAGGGACCCAAACAGATTATATGGTTGTAGGTGATGGTAGGGTCAAGTTCTCTGGTACAGGTTGTTGATTGTGGATTTGGAGTAGAGGATAATAGGACCAAACTAAGACTTACGATGCTGGGATACCTTTTTGGTCTTTTTTTCTTTTTGGGACTTGTACTATATTACATTAACATTTACTATTATGGATACTTTTTAGATACTTATATCATATACATCATTTTGTATATGAGACACTTCTGGTTACTAATATGTATTCTTGTCTTGTCTTACTTTCAGTTGACTGCTGTTTATTTTTCTTCCGCTATTTATTGTATGTTTGACTTCCACTATGATACTTTGGTAATGAGGTAATAGTCTCCCCACTAACTCACCTAGGCCCTCGTTGCTATTCAGAAGCCTCTATATTTTGGGGAGATGAGATTGAGGCCATGTGGCCAACTAGTCTTAGGGCACCATAGGGAGACATTTGGGTCTGAGACATTACACACATGAGGTGTTGGTAAGATGACTTGTTTTATATCTTCTTATTAGGAGATCTCATCACTTCCACCATGAGGCACCTCCTATACCCATTATTCTATTTTATTTACATTTTAGATTCTATGGAGTCACCATGTGTGACTTTAAGACCATTTATCATCATCTGATTGTTGCGTTGGTTGAGGGATGGTAACCAAAAACACACATATTCCATCTTCCTGGGGGGAGATTATGATTACCTTAGAGGATGTGCAGTACATGTTAGGTATACCTATCCATGGGGAGGTCATTATGAGTATTAATGTAGGATATTTTCCAATATTTATACATCATTTACTTGGCATCAACATCATCATTCATCCATGAGTCTTTTAGGGTTCCTGTTTATGCATAGAATGGATTTATTATCATTTATCAGTGATTCCAGATGATGTTGATGAGGATATATTGATTCAAAACACAAGTTCATATATTATGGGGCTGATTATAGGAATTCCATGTGTTGATCAATCTATGACCTTAGTAGACATGATGTACTTAACATTACTTGAGGATCTATATAGGATAACTACATAAAGTTGTGTGTTGACTGTATTAGCATATCTATATAGATGCCTCTATTTATCATGTTGAGAATAGAAGTGATATATTGAAGGATGTTTCATTATGCTATAGATGTGGTCATGGGATCATTTTCCATGCATCTCTCCTAGAGTTATTGCCTCACTTCCCCATCACCTTTTACTAGAATATCCTCGGGGACACTGGTATGTTTACATCATTACATTTAGCTATTTTAAAATTTTATAAATAATATTTTTATTAACCAATAAAATATTACTTTTATTTATAGGTGGGTCTAAGAATAGTGTTATATACATACCCTGAGGTATAGTGTGCATAGTTTTCAGATGATTTTTTATGCTCAACATCCAAATGATGTAACTTAATCATTAATTTTGTTTGTATAAAGATTATTTTTTTATTAATTTTCTATAATATTATAATGATAAATTAGTTATATTTTTGACTCAATTTATGAATACCTTTTAAGTTATCATATCAAGTTTCTTGGATGCCATATACTGATCTTGTATTGGCGTCACTTCTCCCATATTTCATGGATAGGGTTAGAGACTATGGAGCAGTGTTATCACTCATTCATTTACACATCATTGAGTGGAACTGGTCATACCATGTCATAAAATAGTTTGGGTGCATGCATAACATCCCAAATTCACCATTTTATATTACTTTATTTCACAGTATTCAATGCATAGGTAGGAATTCGATTGATTAGTCGCACTACCATGCATAGTACATTGAGTCCTGGGATAGGCATGACCAGTATAGTATATTTGAGTGCACATATCCCATAGTATGAATTTAACTACTAGATCATAGGAAGTATGTGTATTGGTATGAACATCGCATTATATTGTACCTTACACAATATAGTGTAAGTTTCGGGTGTAGCGGAAGTGTGCGATGGGCGATGTCCAACTTTGCTTTTTTACACATGGGATATGCCTTCACCAGTTGGTATATTTACTATCTTTTTATTTAAAAATATATATTAACTTAAATATTATTTATTTTCCAATAATAGGTGATACATCAACTTATATATATCATTTATTCTTAGGAGGAGGAAGTGTACAGTCACGATTTAGTTTATACAGAGTTAGTGGCTCTCATAAATCTTCTTGATTATTTATATGAGATTGTTTATGATAAGGATTCACTAGCATATATTGATCCACATGCTCCCATAGAGGAATTTATGGATGCTGATGTGCCTATGAAGTCTACTAGGGATGATGCACAGTCATAATTATTTCCACCAACAGGAGGATAGAGGTGATGACAGAGATGAGGACAGTGTCAGCGACACCCGAGAGAGACTCATTCACACTATAAAGCTATACAAATATTCTTTCAAGCAGACATGGTATCTTTCACAACATGCATGGGATCTTACATAGTAGACATGGGATCCTACACAGCTTCCTTGGGATCCTTTGACTGATGTCCCTGGACCTCTAGGGACATGGGACCTATGTAGGATATCATGGTTTTTTCATTACTCAAGAGGAACTATAACCATCAATGACTTGTTTATTTTTTATTGACCATTATCATCATCTTCATGGGATTATATCAGGAACCCATACTTATTAACACATGAGTCTACATATGATGTGGAAGAGTACTCTGCATGGAACATTGGATAGTCATCTACCCAGTAGTATAAGTAAGCACCATAGACACAACACATTGAAGTGTTAATATCAGTAGAGAAATATACATAGGTAATGCACAAAGAAGAATCTTCTCTTATATTTGGAACACCAAAGTGGTGCATACATCACACCTAGAGTGGGTGTGAGGTTTGTACATTAGGTTTCAGTATCGAGTGATGAAAATATTGATTTTTTACATTATGATAATTTCATATTGATTTGTAAAATGTAATTAAATAAACCAATAATATTAATATTTTTATCTCAATGTATCATATATTACTCTTAAATATTCTCATAAATCACCAAATTAACACTCATAAATATATACTCACACATACAAATATATAAAATTTCCATTTCAATGTTATTATTCTACACCGCCAATTCAAATCCATTTATATTAGGAAATCATTTGATGATATTCTTATATACATATCCACATTACCTTCCCTATTTTTATATAAAATTGTCATTTCAATTTTATTATTCTATATTTTTTAAAACATAAATTTCTTTAAATTTAATATATTTTATCACATTTTTACTCATTTATTCATATTCTGGAATTTATATAACCAATAAAAGAAACCATTTCATAATATTGTATTTTCAAATATATGTGTTATCCTTAAATTAATGACACAAAAACATTTAGTTTAATTTATAAAATATTTATAACATTTATAAAATATAACATTTAAAAAAACATTCAATAAAAAATCATCAATGGAAATATATGTATAAATTATAATTATTGAGCGTCAATTAATTTGACTCTCTCCAAAAAAAGATACAACTATAATATGTTTCTAAAATAAAACATTTAACAAAACATTTATAAAGAAAACCTAAACCCAAAAAAACCTAAACTGGTCAAAAACCATTATTAAAATATACTTATAACAATTTAAAAACTTGATATTAAATAAGAAACAAAAAATTAATAGTCAATTATCAATCCATTTGACTTGATGCTCCCCTAAAAAGAGAAAATTATAATATATTTATAAAATATCACATTTAACAAAACATTTATAAAAAAATATAAACCCAAAAAAACCCACTAATCGAATATTCTTATAAAAATTTAAAAATATAACATTAAAAAACAATTATAAGAAAAATCTAAACCCAAAAAACCCATTATTAGAATATATTTATAACAATTAATAAATATAACATAAAAAAAATTTAGGCGAGTGTCAATTAAATCGATGCTCATCCATACCAGATACCTATATATATGAAACCTTATCCCATAAAATTTAAAAAAAACCCTTATTTTGAAAATTTTCCCCATAATGATGAATAATAATTAAAATAATAATGATTGAATATATATATATATATATATATAATGTGTTATTAAATGGATTGAACGCTGATTAAAAATGCGAAGGATTTTGAAACTGGAAACGTATGGTCGGTCATAGGCAAAGTGCATCATTGATGAAATATGGAGTTGAATGTTTATAAGGATGAAAAAAAATAAAAATATACAAGAAATAAACAAGATATAGGGAAAAATTATGTAGTCTATAAAGTTATTACATTTCATTAAAATATTGTCATATATATAGAGTACGTGAGATTACGTTCAATGGTTGAGATCAATCCTTATATCCCATATATAATCCAATGGTTGTAATTCCAAAAGTTAGAGAATATATAAGGTTGTACATGTGAAGGGTTATATTAGGAAATGAGTATTCATAGTCATTATTGTTATTATGAATTTCACGCATGTTGAGTTGAAAGTTTATACTTTCTACTTTTCCCTTTCCTTAGTTTTGAAAATCACAAACACTTTCTTAAAACCTTATTTTACTAAATTTTTATGTCCCAAGTATTTTAGATTTTTTTATAGAAAACATATTTTTATACTGAATGTAGAAATAGTTTTTGAGTAAATGAATATAAACTTTATATTATTTAATATAATCTATCATACTGACTTAGAGTCTGGTCCATTAAACTAACTAGTGTCTTGTCCATCGAATTGACTAATGTTTTATCCATAGGACTGGGAAAAGTCATATCCATCAGATTGGCCATAGTTCAGATCCATCGAAATGACCATAGTTTAGTTCATCAGATTTAAAAATAGTATATTTCATCGGACTGTGAAAATTTTATAATCAGAGTGTTGTAATTATTTCTATCAAACAAAATTCATTATATCATTTTAATGGTTATATAAAAACAATATTGGATAGAGACATTTTGCTAAGATTTCAAGTGAAGAACATCTGAGCTCATTGCAACTAAATCCAAGATTTATAGAAACTATAATCGTTGAAGGATACATATAAATAGGAGTGTATTCGAGGAACTAAGAGATGATGTATTTACAACTCAACATGTTTGAAGATCACTCTTCCTAAACATCTAATTCTTAGGCTTTGTAATCTTCTAGAGAGTTGTTCTAAGGATTCTGAGTGAGAAATTATAAAATCCTTAGAACATTTTTGCTTTTTTATTCTCTTGTTCTGATCGAGGGGTTTTGAGGATAGGAAGATAGGTTATTTTGATCAGGATGATCGAGGCCTTCCAGGGTATTGGAAGATAGAGCTGACACCGATTATCATATCGAAGGATTTCCTAGTAAGGAAAGACAGACCTTTACAGTTAGGTTGAAAATTTTGGATATCTTAAGTCAGGATTTATGACTTACTTAAATCTTAAGGTTAAAGAGTAGAATATCTTTTATAAATCTTGTAAGTATTTATTAATTTATTAAAATGTTTTTTATTACTTGTTTTAAAAAGTTTTATATTATAATGTGCAATTTATATTAAAAAGTATCTATTTTAACAGACTATTTGTGATCCTGATTAATAACTCTGGTTTATCAAATGACCTCTGAGTCCGATATATATACTATGATCATTGGATGATTGTTGAGTCTGATATTTTCAACAAAATAGGTTTTGAGCTTTGTATTAGTTTAAAATTTTAAACTATAATTCACCCCCTATAGCCATCGTAAACCCTTATGATATAATAATTGGTATCAGATAAGGTTCTATTGATTTACTTGATCTGTTTTTACTTTTTTTTGTCTACTAAAAGTTATTAAATTTTTATAAACTATTTGTTTATAAATTTTTATTACACTCATGTGAATTGTAGAAAGAGTTTGTTTCTATAAGATGGTAGGATTAAATATTGATACTCTTAAGAATTTGAATCATGGTAGACCAATAATATTTGATGGTGTTGATTATGAATATTTGAGAGATAGGATGAAATATTTTGTTATTAGTATTGCTTTTGGTAATTTTATAATGTTTACTGGAAATTATAAGATTCTAAAGAAATATGTTACTACTTTTACTAATAAAGAGAAGTTGTAGTATCAGTTGAATTATAGAGTAAGGAATACTCTATTATGTTCTATGACTATAAATATTTATAGTCAGATATCATCTTGTGAAGATGTAAATATATATGGAAGAAATTGGAGGTAACTCAATTTGGTACTTCTAAATTCATTGAGACAAGAAGAGCTATAATTCGAGCAGATTATCAAGATTTTGATTTTCTACTTGGAGAAATTGTTTCCAAAATGAACTAAAGGTTTATGACCATTATAAATAGTTTACAATATATTAGTAAGAAGGATTTTATAGATGAAATCTTAGTGTAAATTATTATATATATAATTCCTAGTGAATAGAAATCTAAAATAACTGCTTTGGATAACATAAGATGGATTACTCATCTTACTCTTGGTGATTTGATTGTAACCCTTATTTAGTATGAGGAAATATTCAAAAGAGGTGTAGAAAAAATGAAAAAGGATAATGGAGGAGTTTCTTTTTAAACAACTTCAAATGTTATAAATAAAGTTCAATCTGCTGAGAAATTTGTGAAGTCTTATAAAAATAAGAAAGTTGTAGTTGATTCAAATAGTAGTTCATCATAAAATTCATGAAATAAATTGCATAATCTAGAAAAGATAATGAATATGATAGTTAAAAATAAGGATTTAAAGTATAGATATAAGAATAATCACAAGGATAAAAGTGATAAAGGGGATTTTTCAAAAGTGATGTGTTATTAATGTAAGAAAGTTGGACATATCAGACTGGATTATCTAAAGATGAAGATAAAGGATAATAAATGAATAAATTCCTATAGGAATTTAAATAAGTATTACAAGCATAAAAAATAATAAGGGTATGAAAGCTTCAGATACTTGGAGTTCTAGTGGTGGAGACAGTTCATCTTCAAATAATAAATGTTTAGGTCAGAAGAATATTGGATTCTATATAGAAATTATGAAGGTTAATAAATTCTTCACGACTAAGTAAATAAAAAATATCTTAAAAAACTTACTTTAAATGTGAATTATCCTGATAGTAATGATGATAATAGTTCTATATCTTCCGATGAAGAATATTATTTATCTAATAAGAATAATTCTTTACCATGTTTTGAAGAAGTTTCTAGATTTGAAAAGTTATTAGAAAATTAAAATGATAAAGTTTCTAAAAAACTTTAAATTTCTCAAGCAAAACTTGTGAAAGAAAATTTAAGAATGTCTAATTTAACTACTAAGATATCAGATATTTCTAAGTATTTAGATAAGTCTAAATTTAAGAAATATGATCTTTCAAATGAACTTGAAAAATATAATTTTGAGAAAACTATTTTACAAAATGATATTGTAAAACTTAATTCAAATAAAAATTCTACCAAGGGTAGAAATTTACTTATAAAACTAAATTATAAAAGTTATAGTTTGAAAAATATTTTGTTAAAGTTTAACATTAGTAAAGAAAACATTGATGAAATTTATAATCAAATTATACCTCATAGATATTTTTTCAGAATGGTTTATTGAAAGGCGCTATCGTGGGCACTCTCAAATGATGTTCAGTTTGGGGTTATTTAGGTGCATTATGATGGATGACCTATGTCGTCTCTCAAAGAGGCAGTAATTAAAAAAAAGCTCAAAAGAGTGTAGTTCCAACCATGAAGTTGGAGGCATCACACATAAGCTCAAAAGGAAGCTCCCACCGTGGAGACTATATGATAGGTGGAGTAGTAAGAGGTTATTTTAGCTTATAAAAGGAATTCCTGCAAGAATCATCAAACACAAAATCATAATCCTTTTGAAGTAATAATGACATAGGAAGATCAATCTTACTAAAATATTTTATGAAGCGCCAATAAAATCCTGCATGCCCTAGAAAAGATCTAACATCACACACACATGAAGGATAGAGTAGGGGTGAAATAATATCTACCTTAGATATATCAATCTCTATCCCATGTTTTGAAACTACATGCCCTTAGAAAATGTCATGCTCTACCATGAAATGACACTTTTCAAAGTTCAATGCCTGATTCTTCTCAATACAACGATTCAAAATAATTCCCAAACTACAGATAAAATCATTAAATGAAGACCCATACACTATAAAATCACTCATAAATACCACCATGATGGTATCAAGAAAATCAGAAAAAAATACTCACCATGCGTCTCTAGAAGGTACCTAGGGAATTACAAAGTCCAAATGGCATCCTTCGATAGGAAAATGTACCAAATGGACAAGTGAATATTGTCTTCTCTTAATCCTCTAGAGAAATAGGAACCTGGAATTATCTATAAAATCCATCCAAGAAACAATAGTGTGTTTTCCTAGCTAGTCTCTCAATAATTTGATCAATAAATGGGAGTGGAAATGGTCCTTGTGAGTGGACTCATTTAGTTTCCTATAATCAATACACACATGCCAACTGTTTTGTACCCTCATTGGAACTAAATCCTCTTTATCATTTTTAACAACAATAACACCACTTTTCTTAGGCACAACCAGAATAGGACTCACTCACTAAGAATATGAAATGGGATAAATTAAACCTACCTCGAGCAAATTTTTAACCTCTTTTTAATAACTTACAGAAGGGTTGGATTAAGTCTCATTTGTGTCTGCCTAACCAATTTATTCACATCCTCCAAAATAATCCTATGCATGCAAATGGAGGGTATAATACCTGATATGTCAGCCAAGGTCCACCCGATTTCCCTAATGTTCTCCCTCAAAAGATTCAAAAGTTTTTCTTCATGTTCAGAAGGGATATTTTTAGCAATTATAACAGGTAATTTCTCACCACTTAATAAGTATGAGTATTTGATATTATGTGGAAATGGATTGAGTTCTAATGAAGGGGGATGCAGTACGGATGGAGACATTGAAGGAACTAAAATATGTGCACAATGAACATTAGTACCAGAATCATCATCATCAAAATCAGATAATAATGCATCAAAACCATCAGAATATTCAATAGCCATGTCATAATTAGAGTTCACATGATCAAAATCAAAATATGAATCCATTTCAAAATCAAATCTAAGAGTGTTTTGTGCATTATAAACAGGTGTGTAAGTTCTCTTAGACATCAAACTATAACCAATACTCATAATCTCCCTAAGAATAGGAAAATCAAATTACATGGGGTTTTTATTTGGTGGTTCAAAAAGGGAGATAAAAAATGTATAATGGTCATGTGAGAGGTACTTCATGGAGTCTATAACATTAAATATCACAACTTCATCCCCAAAATCCATGGAAAGTGTAACCTTGTGGACATTTATTATTGTTTTTGCAGTTTTAAGGAAGTTTATACCTAATATAATGGGAGTAAGTGAACTTACCTAATTTTCCTCTATTTTAATCACATTGAAATCTGTTGGAAAGATCATGTATCTTACCCGGACAAGTACATTCTCAAGGACTCCCACTAGATATGTTGTAGCTCTATTCACCAACTACACCACTACTCTCATTGGATTCAACTCACCAACTTGTAAAGAATAAAAAATAGAGTGATGCATTACATTTATGGAAGCTCCTAAATAATATAAATCATTAGAAAATTGTAACTCCCCTATGGTTCATGGGATGGTGAATATCCCCAGATCCTTGCATTTTTTTGGCATTGCTAGATTTGGTGTAATGAGTGCTGACACATTCCTTCCAAGATTGATCCTCTTATTTCCCTTAATCCCTCTTCGATTGGTACAATGTTCTTTTAAGAATTTGGCATACCTTGGTATTTTTTTAATGGCTTCAAGTAAAGAGATGTTGATCTCCACATGCTTGAATGTATCCAAAACTTCTTTTTTCATCACCTCTTCAGCCATCTTTTTGGTTTGAACAACTCTATTTGGAAAAGGAAGGGGTTTAGGAGGAATATCAACAATCTTTTTATTAAATTTATCTTTCTCCTTGGGTTTCTCATTAATTGTTGTGGAATGGGGATTTTTTGGAGTTGAGGTGAATCCTAGTGGAATGGTAGGTATAGATGTATCATTCATTTGCTTCCCACTTCTCAATGTGATGGCACTAAAATTACCCTTGGGATTTGGAGTAGGTTGGGAAGGAATATTTTCAAAGTTCTTACATACTAGTTCATGGAGGGTAGTGGAAATCTGGCTCATTTGTGTCTTCAACTCCCTCAGCTCTGAACCTTGACTCTTCATCTCATTCTATTGATTAAAAAAAATTTGCTTCAAAAGGTCATCAGTGTTATAATATACCTTAGTTATGGGGTTCCCTTATTGTTGTCTTGTTGATGCTTGGGATTAAAATATCCTTTGGGGTTGTTGGAAACCCTACTGGTAAGGTAGAGACTTCTGGAAGTTTTGATGAAAAGGGGGCCTTTGTTGTTGTCCAGATACATACCTCATGTCTGATTGATCCTTCCACCCTTGGTTGTATGTTGGAAAAAAGGAATCAAGATTCCTTTTTTGATATGGTTGTTGTTTTTGCTGATATAGTCTCCCAGTAAACACTGCTTCACAATCTTTTGTTTCTTGTAGTTAGGGGAATCAGTCAGTTGGGTGGCTTGTCTCGGTGAAAATTCCACAAGGCCTTGAAGGAGGGGGTTGGGATGTCTTTTTTTCTAAAGAAATATGTCTCAACATAGTTTTCAATTATTCCAACTTGGTATCAATCAAATGAATTTCAAGAGAATATGAACTTACCTGATATACTCCTCTAACATGTGGGGTACCTCGATCACCAAATTTTTGAGAGTTTTGTGCCATCTTATCAATCAATGCACGTGCAGTTACTGGTCTTTTTTCAACCAATTCCCCTCCAGTTGCGGCATCCACCGTGCTTCTCTCCATAGGTATGATTCCTTCATAAAAGTACTATATAAGTAGTTTCTCACTGATTTGGTGATGTGGGTAGCTTACAAAAAAACTTCTTGAATCGCTCCCAGTACTCGTACATTGGCTCCCCTTGTGCTTTATTGATCATAGATATCTCTTTTCAAATGGATATGATCCTTGATTCTAGAAAAAAACTTTGTAATAAAAGATGTTTCAAATCATTCAAACAAGTTACATCTTCAGGTTGTAAATAATACATTTAATCTTTTGTAGCTCCATCAAGTGAAAATGGGAATGCTATTAGTTTGATTTGATCTTCAGATACATTTCTTGGTTCCAGGGTTGAGCAAACCACATTAAATTATTTAAGGTATTTATTGGGATCCTCACCAGAGAGGCCATGAAATTTTGTAAGCAAGTGAATTAACCCAGATTTTAGTTCAAAGTCTGATTTGAGATTTGGGTACGCAATGAAATTTGGTTGATAATTAATGTCTAGTGCAGAAAATTCTTGAATGGTTCTATTAAGTTAATTTTTATTGTTTTCATCCATTGGTTCTTGTTTTATGTTTTAATTTGAATTGATTCCAATTTCAATGTTACTAGAATGGAGTAATTCTCTAACTAGTTGAATGTTGGAACTTCCCGTAGGCTGAGAATGTCTGATTTGATCCCTAAGGATGTATTCAATATCAGGGTCAAGATCTGAGAGATCTTTGGGATTATTACATGTCATAAATAAAATAAAAATGAAAATAATAAAATTGGACCATAATAAAATAAAAATGATAAGTTTGATTTGATGGTCCAAAAATAAGAAGAAGAAAAAAAACAAAAGAAGAAGAAAATTTCAGATTGGTTAAAGAAGGAAGAAAGAAGAGAAGAAGGGAATAAAATGAAAAATAAAAGGAATACCTCTAAATGGTTGAAATAATTAATTACCTCCCTGGAAATAGTTCCAATTTGAAAGGTTTTATCGTGGTATATCTCAAATAATGTTTAGTTTGGGGTTATTTAGGTGCAGCAGGGTGTCTGACCTATGCCGTATCTCAAAGAGGCAGTAATTAAAAAACTTTATAAAGGTATTTTGAAAATAAAATTAAATAACTCAAACATAATACTCGAAAGGATTGGGGGTTGTTTATAGTTTATAAAACTAGAAGAATATTTCTAGAAGAATATTTCATTTTTTTGTTTTTATTTTTGAAATGAAGTTCGATTAAAAAGACCCAATAAGAACATGTTTTTTAGAAAATATTTTAAAATGCATAATTGATCTAACTCTACCTCTTCACTTAATTATTAATCATTATCATTTAAATTAATCTCCACTTAATTATGACCCCGTATTTTTTTAACCCCCGAACCCTATGAGAATTAACTTTACCACAAAGATGAAGAGAATTAAACCCTACACTACTAGAAATTAAACCTATAGCCACAGACCTATAGCCATGGTTTTATTAGTCCATGGCTATAACTTTCTAATTTCCACAGTTTAATTAATCAACTGTGGTTATACTGCGTATATGGTATCAGGATCGTCTCCCCGATTCACTACTCACCTCACACCGCGACGCCCTCCTCCCAATTAATTCTCCTCCCTGACGAATTCTCCTCCCCGACCTCTCCTCACCGTGGCGGCCTCCTCCCTAAAGACTTATCCTTCCCAAGCTCTCTTACCCGACCTCTCCTCACCATGGCGCCCTCCTCTCCGAATAACTCTCTCACCACGACGCCCTTCTCCCCGACGACCTCTCTCACAGTGGCACCCTCCTCCCCAGAGAGCTCTCCCATCGCGGCACCCTCCTCCCAGAAGCTTCCAATCAATGCAGGTATTTTATACCATCTAATTTCATCAATCTTCTGAACTGTGATTTGTGGTTTCATGTGTTAGCAGTAATTCAAATATGGGTAACCATTCTAAACAATGTGAATGGTTGTGTGGGTATATCATTAGAAAATAGTATAGGTCGTCCATTGGCTATGTAGATTTTGGAATACTGCGTTATTTACCTCCATAGTTGGTTCAACTTTGGAAGTAGCAATGCATAGTTATCATTCAGTTAGCCATAACATGTATACAAATCTTGAAAATCATTAATGGTTTATAAATTGTGTTTTTACCATCCCACATATTTATTATTTTATCCCATTTAATTAGTTATGTTGGATATACCATGGTTATCATGTGATTCTTATTCCTTTCCTTAATCAATTATCATTCCATCTCCTACACTATCTTCATCCAAGCTAATTCATACTATTTTTAGTTCTTTTGTCCTTTTCATTGATTTACCTCAAACTGGATAGAATCAAATCTTGATTTTGGACAATTTAAGAGTCCTTAGTATAAGGTAGGTGGTCCGTGTATTCTACCTTACTGTATGTATTTTTTAGAACAATATATTTTTGTTTTAAACTGTAATTTCTATCTATCACCCTTAAAATGTGAAGTTAATAATGTATATACTAATGACTTATATTAAATAAAAATTGTACTCTTAATAGAACTATTGGTTTCTCTTCTAAACCCAAACCACTAAATGGGTGTGTTTCCTTTGTGGTTGTGATCTATGCTTCATCTAAAAGATTAATAAACCGTTTTGGTTGATACTTTAACTGATTATAATTATAATGCCTTTCACAATTTTGATTATAATTGGAGGTGTGATGATTAATCCCTCATGCAAGGGATGACTAAATTGAATTAATAAACATGATAATGATAACCAACCTAGACCATTTTATAATTAACCACAATAAAGGTGTGTTGTCTTATTAAATAAAAAGGTGTATCTAAATAATAATATTTGAATGATGAGATTCAAGGACCATCCCATGGGAATATTGTTTTTATAATAAAATAAACTTCCCTATTTAAATTATTTAATTTATTTATGGAAATATTATAGGCATAGATATGTCATGTGTAATGAATTGAAATGTAGTAGGGAATGTTTTCCCACATGACACTATTTTTTATTAGTACATTAATTGACTAAAAATAATGATCATGGAGAATCATTTCTCCCTAGATACTGTCATAGACTATGATATACCTATGCATGTATGGTGCAAACTACCTATAAATAGTTCACCTAGACATTGTTTTATTACCTTATGATACTCAAGCATGGATTCCCATATATATTTTGAAGCATTTTTATAGAACCATTTAGGCATGATTTCCCTTATATAAATTTTGATACATGGGAATGGTGTCCATCAGGCATGATATCATTTATATGTTGGATACTTAAGCATGGAATCCTTTATACATTTTGATACTCAAACATGGAATCCCTCATGCATGGTGCCCCATAAATGTTGTGACATATGGGAATGGTTTCAAATATATGTTGTGATTATTAGGAATGGGGTCCATTATATATTGTGACACTCAGGTATGGAATCCCTCAGCGGTATATTCCCTTACAAATTATGATACCCTAGGCATTGTGTTCCGTATATTGTGATACAAGGTTCTTGCACCTTGTACATAGAACCCCTATATGATATGTGATCATCTTTGTGGATTCATTGGATCTAAACTTAAAACAAACACCAGTTAATCTATATCTAGGAAATATATTATCTTATAAATGCATATATATACATGATGGAAGGTGTGAAGATATATATAATCTTATTCCAATGAAAATATGGTTTATCATGTGTCCTGGAGGAAAATGAGACTAAATTTATTACATTTATTTATTTTTTATAACATTATTGATATAATTTCACACTATTATATTTTATAATAATTGAAAAAATAGATCTATAAACCATTGGTGTTGGCCTACTAATTATATCCCACACCCTATTTGGGATGACTTTCCACTATTTTACCCTAAAAGACTGCATGGTTACAGAATTAGGTTTTGTATTTTTCATTCATGAAATTCTTCTTGAATATGGAAGTTAGTAGAACAACGATGTGATGGAAATTAGGATAGTCATGAAGATATAATTTTTTTTATTTTTTAACTTTTAATATACATGTACTATATTTTATAGTAACCACTTTATTATGTTTATTGATTTAGATTTTATAGCCTCATATGGTCATGAATGCATTTTTTTATAGTTGGAATTTTCTATTTTATCAGTTATTGTTATCATTTGATTCTATTTCATTCATATATACTTATTTTTCTTTTTTATGTAGTTATTTTATAGTGATATGATACTATTTTTATAAGGTTATAGACTCTCTATCATACCATAATTATACAGTCACTATTGGTTGGATGCCTCTGACATATGCAGTGGCACTCTTGTAGTCATGTAACCAACTATCTTGGGGATCTGTTTAGTGGCTCTTGGGTTGGGAATTTACAAAGTGGTATAATAGGTTTCTTTTTATATTATCGTGAAATTTTTTTATATTAGATATGATTCTAGGAATGTGTCAGTTCAGGGTAAATAATCAAGTATGGGAGTGTTCAACCCATGCAAGGGGAAAAGACTAAGTGTTCAGGGATGATACTGTGGTCTTGTTGATAGTTATTAAAATTGATTATGATTTCACCTTGAGTAATTGATTTAAATTATTCTACATATAGATTTATGATATTATGGTATTTTATCCCTGGGTTTCATGGAATGAACATGTTCTTTCATTCATCATTATAGGAATATAGAGATTCAAATGCCTTGAATATTCCATGATATGTGGGTTTCATACCATGATTTTATGTTATATGTGATATTTTCCTTAGGTGATTTTATAAATTGATTCATGATTATTTATCATTATCTGCCTATATACCTTGATTTTGTGGTTTCTTATTTATAAATCAATATTATTTTCTAACATGTGGTATCATTTCTTAGCAATCCACTGGTGCATCAATTTTTGGCTCCCTTTGACGAGAGATACAACTTTTTGTCAAATTTTATAAGTGGTTTTGAGTTAGGGTTTCCTGATTGTTTATTGAAATAGTTTTTTAAAGTTGTTTTGTTCTTCAAATTTATGCACTAGTGTTTTTTCAGAAATAGAACACACTGGTTATTTTTCAAACTACTTATCATAAGGGGAAAGTATTTCAAGGCTCTGTTTTACAACACTGCTTATAAAATTTATCACCTGTTATAAATGATTCGGTATAAGAGTTTATATATTGCTTATTTAAGTTGTATTTTAGTTAATTTTAGTGGAAGTTTTTTTCTTTGACAAAACAAATTACACCTATTTTTTTAACTTCTCAAATGTTGTTAAATAAACCTGAAGGCTTTTCTTGACATCACTTATTATGAACTGATTAAGATTACTACCTCTATATAAGAGTCTGTTTGATAGTATTTATTGAAAAAATTTTGTAACACCAAGTGTTTTTGTGTAATCATATACAGATTGAATATTTAAAAAAAATGCTTCTTTTCATCTTATCTAAGAGGTATTTTTTAAGACTATGAGTGTGGAGAGATAGAGAGAAGAAGGATCTTTCCTATACACTGAACTGGTATAAACTATATAGTCACTAACAGAGAACTACAGTAGGTAAGAAAAATATAGAGGAGAATAGATAGAAAAAAGAAGATCACAGTGGAAGAATACCACTCTTTCGCAGAGCCAAGGCTAACACCACCGACCCGTCCAGCTACCATACTGAAATCTAGAATCATTCATACCCTCCCACACAAATAAACCCCCTATTTATTTTGTTTGGCTTGGATCAGTGAGGAGGTGAAGACCCATATAATCACTCATATTCTGGATTTCAGCTATCATGAATGTGTTTAGTGATAGTAGTTTGATTCTTGATCTGCTATGCATTGATAACTGACCATCTCTAAGTTAGATTGACCTGGGTGATATTGGAAATATGACATATCACACTGATCGGGATGATGTTCCCAAGATGTTCAGGTGTTTTGATACACTATTCATCCTAGTTTTTGTGTTTGTCCCAATTTAAAAAAAAACACATGTGATCATGTATTAGAGGGGGTTGTCCAGGAGGGGGTAGTGTATAGGGAGGGGGGGCAGTGTGTAGGGGGGGTAGTGTGAAAGGGGAGGGGGGCTGTCCAGGAGGGGGTGGGGGTGGGGGTAGTGTGAAGGGAGAAGGGGGTGTGGGGGTGCAGGGGGAGGGGGTAGGGGGTGCAGGGGGAGGGGGATGATTTTCCTAGAGATGATAATAACCTACTGAATATGAAAAAAATACAACTAGTTATATATGATGCATTTAATGAAATAAAATAAAGCCCAAACTAGATGTAATATCATAGTAGCGGATGGAATAAAATAAAAGATACTACACAGACATGAAACTGAGTAGGTAATCCCCAAATACATTACAACATATACCACTAGGAAGAAGAACAATTTGTCTCACATTTATATTTATAGAATAATATAAGTATAGGTAATTGGGGGGGTTGGGGGCTGGTGTAGGCTAGGGGTTGGGGTTGGTGTAGGGGGGAGGGGGATTAGGGAGGGGGGACTGGTTTTGTGGGGAGGGGACTGGTTTGATGGGGAGGCTAGTACAGGGGAAGGGGTGGGGATGGTGCAGGGGGGTTAGGGGGCTGGTGCAGGGGTGTGGGGGTGTGAGGGTTGGTGCAGGCTAGGGGGTTGGGGGCTGGTGCAGGCTAGGGGGCTGGGGGTGGTGTAGAGGGGGGGTTAGGGAGGTAGGGGGGACTGGTTTTGGGGGAGGGGATTAGTTTGGGGGGACTGGTTTTTGGGGGAGGGGACTGGTTTGGGGGAGGCTAGTACATAAGAAGGGGTGGGGGTGGTGAAGGGGAAGGGGTGGGGGTGATGCATGGGGGTTAGAGGGGCTGGTGCAGGGGTTTGGGGGCTGGTGTAGGCTAGGGGGCTGGCGTAGGCTAGGGGAAGGGGTGGGGGTGGTACAGGGGGGGTAGTGGATGGTTGTGGGGGAGGGGACTGGTTTGGGGGGAGGCTAGTGCAGGGGGAGGTGGGGGTGGTGCAGGGGGGGTTAGGGTATTGAGTAAGAATAAAAAAAGGAAAATTATCTACTTTATAAAATTAATAAACCTATATAAACTAAGAATAAAGGTGAATTCTAGAAGAAGAAAATGCTAAAAAATGAGGTTTCAATCTAGAAAATCAAGAAGGATATAGGCATGAAGAGTTTTAGGTATTTTATACATTCAAGGAATGGGTTTTCTAGGTTAAGAACAATGTCTAATCCTTATTTATTGCATTTAAGTGCTGATGGAAGTTTACTTTATTCCTATATTTTGGTGATTTTTTATTTTTAAATAGGCAATTGAAGGCGATGTTTGAAAAATAGAGGTTTATTAATGATCATGTTATTTAGTATTGGGATGTACATATCAATCTCAATATTATTTTTTCATTGTTGGTTATGGATTCATGTATCATTTATCATATACAGTTAACACAGTTATCACATATATATAAGAAGTTGTTATACCTCATTTTTTCCCACTATTTTATTATAGGTGGTTTCTTACGATGAGGTCGGTTCTATCCATCACCATAGATGACAGTGAGTTCAACATCGTATTTGGGTAAGTTTTATTCCATTTTTATTCTTTGGTCCAATCTTAATTAGGACATTTGTGAATTTTGGATTCCTCATATTTTTGCAGTGCATTTTGGATTTCGTTGATGAGGGTACAGGTGGGTGTCTGCAGGGCAGTGGGGAGGGTGCAGGGGGGTGCAGGGGGGCAGCGGGGGGGGGGGGTGCAAGGGGGGTCTACAGGGCAGTGGTGAGGGTGTAGGTGGGGTGCAGGGGGGTCTGCAGGGCAGTGGGGAGGGTGCAGGTGGGGTACAGGGGGTAGGGGGCAGGGGGCAGGGGGTCTGTAGGGCAATGGGGAAGGTGCAGGTGGGGTGAAAAGGGGGCAGTGGGGGGAGGGGGGCAAGGGGGGTCTGCAGGGCAGGGGGGAGGGTGCAGGTGGGGTGCAAGGGGGGCAGGGGGAGGGTGCAGGGGGGAGGGGGCAGGGGGGTCAGCAGGGCAGGGGGGAGGGTGCAGGTTGGGTGCAGGGGGGGTCTGCAGAGCATTGGGGAGGGTGCAGGGGGGGTCTGCAGGGCAGTGGGGTGGGTGCAGGTGGGGTGCAAGGGGGGTGGGGCGGGGGGTGCAAGGGGGTGGGGCATCATTAAATAAATATGATTTAATATTTTAACCATATCCAAACTTGATTAATCTCTCATTCTTATTTTGTTCTATTTAGACCATAAGACAATTACTATTGGTCTATATTCTAAACATCCTTCTTATTTCTCTTTAATTTTATGTTCACGGATCATCACACACAAGAATATTTCAATGTTTTCATTAACTATATTTTTTCTCATTTGTATGCATTATGTATATCAGAGTATTTTATTGGTAACATAATGATATTATATGAATCACTATATAAACATTGAATATTTTCATTAATTAAATGTGTTCTCATTTGTATGCATTATGTTTATCAAGATTCTTCGCTCCTTCCACTGATTTAGGTGCATAAACCAATGAATATTTCAATGATCATGATGGTGGTGGTGGTGGTGGAGGTGGTGGTCTGAGAGGAGGTGATAATGATGTTGGTGTTTCTATAGGAGATGATGAGGGTCATGATGGTTCTGGTGATGTTGATATTGAGGTACATTTTAGATGTAAATTTTATTCTTGGTATATACATTTAATTTTATCAAATAGTTATTTTTATTATGATGATATTGATATTGAAATTTTATATTATTTATATTGGATAGAGTTTGAATTATTATGATATATATTTTATTATACTTGAGTTCAGTTTTATTTGGAAGGTGGTGTTTTTTTTTGCTCGTAGCTAGAGGACGTGAGTACTATTATAAGGTGCAGCTATTATGGAATAATTTGGTGATTAAGTATAGCTGGGTAGGAATCAATTTACATGGTTATTAACTATGGTTATAGGGTCTATTTTCAATGGTTTTGAAAGTGTTATTGGGGACCAAGATCCATGGTTTAACCATGGGGGGCTGGCATGGGGTGGGGTGGAAGGTAGGGGGATGGAAGGGGTGGTAGGGGGACTAGCAGGGGGAGGGGTAGGGGGACTGGTAGGGGACTTGCAGGGAGAGGGGCAGGGGGAGGGGGTGTCCAGGGTCTGTCTTGGGGGGGGACTGGTAGGGGGTGGGGGGATGGCAGGGGGGATGGTAGGTGGGGGGTGGCAGGGGCACTTGCAGGGGGAGGGGCAGCTATCTTGGGGGGGGGGGGACTGGCAGGGGGAGGGGCAGGGTGAGGGGGGTGTCCAGGGTCTGTCTTGGGGGGGTCTGTCCAGGGTCTATCCTAGGGGGGTGTCCAGGGTCTGGGAGGTTTTCCAAGGTCTGGGGGGGGTCTAGGAGGGGGGCCAGGAGTGGGGGGGCTGTCCAGGGGAGTGGAGGTATGGGTCTATCCTGGGGGGGGCTATTTGGGGGGCGTCCAGGGTTTGGGGGGTTTGTCGAGGGTCTGTTTGGGGGGTGTCTAGGGTCTGCTCTAGGGGGGTGCAAGTGGAGGTTTAGGTTGTCCAGGGTCTGGGGGGTGATGTCCAGGGGAGTGGAGGTCTGGTTCTGTCCTTGGGGGGGGGGGTCCAGGGTCTGGGGGGGTCTGTCATAGGTCTGTCCTGGGGGAGGGGGGGTGTCCTGGGTCTGTCTGGGGGGTGTCCAGGGTCTGTCCAGGGGGGATGTCCTGGGTCTAGGGGGGTCTGTCCTGGGGGGGTCTGTCTGGTGGGGTCCTGGGTCTGTTGGGGGGGTCTTTGCATGGGGGAAGGGGTGCTGCAGGGGGGTTGTTCAGGAGGTGGGATTTGCAGGGGGGAGGGGGTTTATATAGGATGTCCAGGAAAGAGGGGTGTCCAGGGGGGCTATGCAGGGGGGCGGGGGTTGTTTTTTTATGGTTTTTTAGACCCTATAGACATAGTTTTTAACTGTGGTTAAAGGACTATTGCCACAGTTTTTAACAGTGGATATAGGTCTAATGACACAGTTTCTAAATGTGGAAATAAACTTTTTCCATCCTCTAGTATAGACAGGGTTCTAAACCGTGGCTATAGTGATATTACCATGGTTGAAATCGTGGTTGTATACCTATAGCCACGGTTCAAACCGTGGAAATAGCACTATAGCCAAGGTTTGGAACTATGGCTATAAGTTTAGGCATATATCCACACCAAACTTAGCCATGGTTTACCAAACCGTGGATATTACCTATAGACACAGTTTTAGGACCTATATTCATGGTTTTAAACCGTGGCTATAGCCCGAATTTCCAGTAGTGTTAGGCTATCTTCGGAACATGCAATCGCAGCACCCTGCTTTGATTGATTTTATAAGGATAGATTATGGTTAGTGGTAAATTAAGTCACATATAAATTCTAGAAATGAGGACTAATTGATTTTAGGGATTATTTTTTAACTCTACAAATTGATCCCGTGTGGTTTTGAATTACCGATTAAGTTCGCGCTCTCACAATTCACACAATTCACGACCTCGTGTGTTTTTGCATGAATCATTAAACTGCTTGATTAGCTTCAATTAAATTAAAAACTAAATTAATAGATCTTATTAATTTAATTTCATTATCTCATTTATTCAAAATAAATTAATGAAGGATTTTGGATGTAGATTGATTACTAAAAAGTACTACTCTTCCATGGGCGGTGTAGTCATCGTAGAAACGTTTTACATGTGCAAAGGTTTAGAAAGGGTAGAACTCAATCTCGTTTATACTCTTGATTCCAAAATAATTATGAAGATTAAGATAAAAATAAATTTTAACAAAATATAATAAAATAGAATATTTAAAAGAATAACAAAGAATTTTATTACGCAAATACAAACATTACAACATGAAGAAGAAGAAGAAGGCTTCGAGGAGGGGATCCTTACTTCAAGAGATACCCCTCTTAAAATGGTTAGTAATTTGAGTTAAACCAATTATCCTCTACCTTAAATCCCCTAATTAATTTCCCAACCCATCTAAATGAAAAAAATACCAATTTATAGAGTGGAGGGGAGGCTAGGTTTAAATATGTTTCAAGTGTGAGTGGGGAAATTCAAACAAATAAATTAATCCAACTTGTACTGCATGTTTGACCACCAAAAATTGTAAACTGTCTATCCTTAAATAATGATGAATTGTTATAAAATGATTTATATAGATCTTCTAAAAATTTGGGCCCATTACAAGAAATTATGAAAAAGTTATATCCCAAATACAGAACTGATGTCCAATCTGGAGAGTCCATCCCAGCTTTGACTTCATGACCCATTAAGTCCAATAAAATGCACAATTTAGATCATATGTCCTGAATTAAAGTTGTATAAAAGTAATTCAGGAACACAATTAAAAAATATTAAGTTAAAATAATTAAAATAAAATTATTTATGTTCTAAATACTATAGTTAATTTTTTAAGCGTAAAACTGAAATTTTCATCAAATTTTAAAATGAATGATATAATACCAAATATTTTATAAATAAACATATTTAACACAATGTGAGGAAATTTTTTCATTTATTATAAATAAAATATTCATAAAAATTGTGTTTTATCAGTTATACTAATAGAAAACCATTTTTTAATAATAACTACTTTGTTCTGAAGATTGATCCATTTTTTCACTAAGTGTCAAAGTGGTGGTCATTAGAAGAAGAAAATTTCTATAAATAAAATTCAATATTTAGGATTTCATAAAGTTTATTTTTTGAAATATTCAAAATTTTCTCATAATAGTAAGGTTTGAAAAAATTGGATTCTTAAAATCTTACTTCTGATAATACCGGACCCAAGAAGGTTTGGGTTCTAAAATTCTAATGTTTTTGTTTTCAGGAAAATAAAGAATGTACCAACAAAAAAAATATTTGGTACATAGATTGTGGTTACTCTAGACATATTACTAGAAATAAATTCTTATTTAATAATATTATAAATATTAAAATTGGTAAAGTCACTTTCAGAGAGAATGCTCTAGGAGAAATCATCAGAATAGGTAATAATTTTCTTCTTGGAAAACTTTTATTTAAAATGTTTTATTTATTATAGTACTTAAGAAAACCTTGTTAGAATAATTTAGTTATGTGATGAGGTTTATATTTTGAACTTCAATATTGATAAATTTATTGTTCATAGTTCTAAATATGAATTTATTCTTTCTACCAATTGGAATGAGAATTTTTACACTCTAAACTTAGAATACCTTAGGAGCCAAGATGTACCTTTTCTTAGTGAAATTAAAGACCAATATTGGTTATGGTATAGAATATTAGGACATTGTAATGTTATAACTTTAGCTAAGTTGTCTAAAAAGGACTTGTTAAGGATCTAACAGAACATATGTTTGATACTTCAAAAATCGGTGATCCTTGTCAATTCTGAAAGTAACACAAGTCAAGTTTTAAATCTATTATTAAAGTCTCAACTTATGATGATTTACAGTTAGTGAACATGGAATTGTTTTTTCTTACCCAAACTATAAGTATTGGTGTAAAATACTATGTATATGTTTTATATGATGATTACACTAGATATGATTGGGTCTATTTTCTTCCAAACAAGTCTAAAGCCTTTTTTGTTTTAAAAATTTTATAGCCAAAGTTAAAAATTATAAAACCATTCCTTGATATCTATTTATAGTGATCATGGTGTAGAATTTGTAAAATATTATTTTAAAACATTTTTTAATAAAAAAAGTATTATTCATAACTTTATGATACCTATAACTCTAAAGAAAAATGGTGTGGTCAAAAGAAGAAATATAATTCTTCAAGAGATTACTAGAACCATGCTGAGTGAATACTCAGTTGCTAATTTTTTTTGGGTTGAAGCAGTTAGTACTTCTTATAATACTATAAATCTAGTTTTAATAAGAACTTTTATTAATAAAACTCTTTATGAGTTATGGATCGGAAGGAAACAAAAACTTTCTTACTTCAATGTTTTTGGATGCAAAGTATTAGTTTTGAGTACTAAAGATAACTTACATAAATCTGCTTCAAAATATGATGAAGGAATATTATTATGTTATTATACAACTAGTAATTCATATAGAGTTTTTAATAAAAACACAAGTACTATTAAGAAAATAGTACATGTAAAGTTTGATGAAACAGATTATTTTGTTTTCAAACAACCTCAACCTACATCTTCAGATGTTATTACCAAAACTAATTTTCAAACTATGTTGGAAAGTTCTTCTCATGAGAGAAAACTGAAGAATATATTTATAAAGTTATACATCAAGAATAATTTCAATGATTTATTTAAGAATAGAGTTTTTTAAATCAAAGAAATTAGTTGTTTCTTAGGAATCATCCTAGTGATAACATCATTGGAGATTTTGATCAACCAGTTAGAAATAGAAGTTCTTTAAGAAATGAAATTGATCATTTTTATTTTTTATATCAATTAAAACACTCATTATGAGAATTTTTATGATGAATATTGGATAAAATAAATTCAAGATGAGATCAATGAATTTGAGATAAATCAAGTATATACTTTGGTTGAATGACTTAAAGATACTTCTGTAATTTGAGTAAAATGGGGTTTGCAGAACAAATGTAATGTAAATGGTATAATAGTTAGAAATAAATATATACTTATTACTAAGGGATATAATCATCAAGAGGGAATATATTATAAATAAATTTATGCTCTGGTATCTAGACTTGAAGCTATTTATATACATCTAGCATATGTAACATTCTTAAATTTCAAACTATTTTAAATGGATATGAAGTGTGCATATCCTAACGGATATGTTTAGGAGGAAGTTTATATAGAAAACCCTATGGTTTTTAAAATAAAAAAACATCTAGAACATGTTTTTAAACTTACTAATGCACTTTGTGGAATTAAACAATCCCTTAGAGTCTAGTATGATAGATTAACCAGATTTTTATTATAAAAAATTGTTAAGGGAGTTATGAATACAACCCTTTTTATAAAAGAAGTTACTAAAAGAATCATCATTGTTAAAATTTATGTTGATAACATTATATTTGGTTCAACTCAAAAATATTTAATAGATTAATTTGCAGATCTTATGAATTCTGAGTTTGAAATGAGCATGATGGGAGAACTTACTTATTTTCTAGGTTTTCAAAATTCTCAAAAACCAGAAGGAAATTTTATATCTCAACATAAGTATATAAAATATATTATTAATAAATTTATATATGATAATACTAAAAGTATTATTACTCCTATAAGAACCTCAAATAATTTAGATATTGATGAATCTGGGAAACCAGTTGATCAAAATACCTTTAGAGGGATGATTAAAAGTTAACTATACTTAATAGCTAGTCATCCATATTTAATGTTTTATATATGCTTATGTGCTAGATATCAAGAAAATACAAAATATTCCCACCTTAAATATATAAAATTATTTCTTTTTTATCTTAATGGAACTAAGGATTTAGTATTTTTATTCTTTTATAAATGATTTTGAATTAAAAATATTTTCATATGCTGACTTTAGTGGATGTAGAATGGATAGGAAAAGTACTCCCAAAACTTGTAATTTCTTAATATAAGCTTTAGTGTCTTGGTCTTGTAAGAAACAACACTAAGTAGCACTTCCCACTACTGAAGCCGAATATGTGGTAGTTGGAAGTTTTTGTACTCAATTGTTGTGGATACAACACACAATCACTGACTATGGAATGAGTTTTAATAAAACTCGAATTTTGTATGATAACACAAGTGTCATTGATTTAAAAAAAACTAAGTACATCACTCGTGAGCAAAGAACAAAGATATAAGACACCATTTCCTTTAGAATCACACACAAAGGAGATATCATTTTACAATTTACCATAATATAAGAAAAACTTGAAGATATTTTCACTAAACACCTTATTTCCAATAGATTTGAATATATTAAACAGAATCTAGGAATGATCAATATCAAATGATCATTCATATATAACTCATGTTTAACGATCTCCTTAAATTAATGAACTTATTTTCAAGGGGGGGTACATATGTTGTGGTTTTCTAAAAAAAATTATTTTCTCACAATTTTATTTTTCCTAATTTTTTTATATCTTATAAAATTTTTGAAATCAATTTTTTTTACTAAAAATTTTTGGAATCAAAATTTTTACTAAAAGTTTTTAAAGTCAAAAATTTTACTAAAAGTTTTTGAGACTCAAAAATTCATACAAATTTTTTTTGGATGATCTTTTTATTATAAAGGTTATTGGATTCAATTTATTTTTGAAAAAACAATAAGAATGGGTTAATGGATAAAACTTTAATATCAAAATTTAATTTTTACTTTGAGATGTATTATACTAATCTTTTAGTTTTTTTAATTATCCATTAATTTTCTTTTTCTATGTTGTTTTATATATTCTTTACTTTTTACAAACTTTCAATTTGTTACAAATATAAAATTTTATGTAATCGGATGATATTTTAGACCAATGAATAGTTTTCTTATAAAAATTAAGAGTTCAAAATATTTATTAAAATCATTTGAGTATTAATATCAATCGTAAAATCAGAATATGATTTTCAATCTGAGCCTTTGGATGTCTAGAATACGAAGGGTCACCCCCGAGCCTATATATAAGGGATTGGGTTACTCTATACCACATAGAATCTTAAAAGTTTCTTTTGACCATCGGTACTCTATTTATTTCTCAATTTAGAAATTTTGAATTAGTCTGATCAGTTTGTCTCAGCATCAATTTCAATATGATGGCTTCAATTAAATATTTTTCAAAGCGAGAAGTTGTAAAGGAAAGGTTGATTAAGAAATATTAGTATGAAAAGTATGATTCTATTTTGAAAATATTTGTTAAATTTCAAGGATGTGAAAAGATCTATATAGAAAAATATGACTTCGATTTACATTATCCAAAAATCGTTAGCGATTTCTATTCTTCAGTGTAATCTAGTGTAGAAAATAAGTTAAAATTTATTATTTTTACTCTCTTTGTTGAAAGTTATAAATTAACTATTCAATAATTGGTCAATCTAGCTGAAGTGACATTGGAATGAGAGGTGTGCCTTCCATCGCATAATATTTAGAAGAATCTTAGAATTTTTTAGAAATCAAAAGCTGAATCATATTTGTTCACTTCTAATTAGAATTTTAGAAAAGTTTTTCACTTAAATCTGTACATTATAGTAGTAACTCTATGGAAAATGAGATATGGATATGATTAAAGTACTTGATGTTTTCATTTTGTATTTCCTTATCAACATGAGGTAGGTTAATCTAGTAAATTTTTTGTTTCTTTCAATTGACATGATTAATAAAAAATCCATGAAATTAAGAATTCTTATGTTTCCTTGCTTCATAAATATGATGTTGGTTAACTGTATGGAAGTGTTTCAGATTAAGAATCAGTCGTATGTAGTTTGAAAAAGGGTTTTACTTATTTGATAAGAAACCATGGTAAGAATGAAAATAGTTTTCAATCCGAAGTTGAAAAGGCTTGTAGATAAATTGAACATGGATGAATCTGATACAAAATTTGTTAAAGGAAAAGAATCAATTCAAGAAAAAATAAAAGCAAAATCCTATCCTCTTAAGATTCAAAATAAACATAAAGCTATGTCTGATGAAGATTTCAAGAAGTTGATGGATCATAAGGATCATAAAAATCTAGGAGATTGATATTTTGAACTTAATAAAGTAGAGGTTTTAGATTTGAAGATAAAAATAGCTGAAGAAATAAAAGAGACATAGGAGAGGAAAAGGTAGAATAAAAGAATGGTTGAAGTAAAAATGATGGAAATTTTTATTAAAGGTGTTAAAAGAGAATTGACTAATCAACCTTTATCAATATTTCTGTTATGAGTTGTTAAACCATTTCCTGATGCTGGAATACTTTTTGCTACTGATCAGAAATTTCTAGATCCATTGTCATCAATAGATTTAGAATTTGTTGAAACATCTATAGTTTTGATTATTGTTTAGAAGGATATGGTAAAAGAAGTTTAAGTTGTAAAACCAATTAAGAAATCAGTCTAAAATCGGTTAAGAATTCGGTGAAGAAGAAACTTCAAAAATATATTCAGAAGTCTTGGAAGGGTGTTTAAAGAAATGTCAGGTAGTTAGATAAAGAGAGAAAATAAGAATAATAAGAGGATGAATAAAAGGAAAAATAAATCTCTTCAGATTCATCTTCATCATCCTCTATATCCTTATCAACTCAGTTAAATAAGTATTTGATTTTAGATGTTTTTATAGATGAAAATCATCATCACATGAGGAATAGGAAGCTCAACATTCTCATACCAAACTATCAGACAAGGTAAAAACTGATAGGGATGTTGTTTTAATGAAAGTTTCAGATTATGAAAATGTTGAAGGAAAAAAAGGAAGGTTGATGTTAGACCATATTTTCAACATATTTTAGAAGCTTCATCAAATTCATCAGACACATCGGTTACTAAATCTCAAAAAAGGATTGATTATATTTTTCAAACCTTGAAACATATTATGGATTCAATTCCTTATCTAACCAACATTGAAGCTTGGTGCAAGCAGATATAGAATAGTCTTAATGAGAAATCAAAATCTTGGAATTTATTTATAGATTTTGTTTTTTAGAATTAATTTGAGATCAAGTGTTTCAAAGTTAAATCAAAGGAATAGAAAATAATGTTTAATTAGATGGTAAAATGGTTAAAACAAATAGATGGAGATTTGAAAGATCATGATGATTAGTTTGTAGAAGTTAAAAAGGAATCTTTAGATATAGTTGATTCCTGTGAGAATATATCTTCATATGTTTTTGATAGGATGAATTTTTTCAAAAATTTCAAAGATCTATCAGATTCTCAGAATCAAAAAAAAATCTAATCTAAAATAAGAGATTCAAAAGTTTAAAGATGATAATGCAAGGATTTAATTTTTAAAGAAGAGTTCATAAGGCTGAAATAGGGGGAAAATTATAACTTTACTTTAAGAGGAGATAATCAGTTTGAAGGAAAAGAATCAGAAGTTTGGATTCATGGAGAAAAAAATAGAAAAACTTGAGTCTACAGTATTAGAATAAATTGTTAAGAAGTTATATAATAAATAATGAATATTTTTTTCTGAACTCTTAATGTATTCATTCCGATCAAACTTTTTGAATGAAATCTAGTTTGAATGATTTTTTCTCCAAATACATTTTATTTTAATGTTTTCTGATTTTATTTGTATGAATGTTCTTTCTTTTTATATTGAATGCATAGTTATTCAAACACATTTGTTTTGTATTATACTTTCTAACATTTTAGGTTAATATATTACTTTCTATATTCCTTCTTTCAAATCACAAAGGGGGAGAAATTATCTAAATAAGAGAAACTATCTAAGGGGGGTAATTTAATGAGGGGGGAATCCAAAGTAATAATTTTTCCCAACATATGAAGAATTATGAACAAAAAGAAGTTATCAACATAGGGGGAGTTAATATAAGTAAAGGGTGCATTTTTATTATGAATAATTTCTTAAAAGTTCTTAAACATACAAATGGTTGTAAGTTTTTTAAAGTTAATTTTTCTTATTTTAAGTGTTTTGTTTTGTTCTTTCCATGAAGGGGGAGATTGTTGAGTCGAAATTTTATACTTTATAATTTTTCCTTTCCTTAGTTTTGAAAATCAAAAACACTTTATTAAAACCTTATTTTACTAACTTTGTATGTCCTAGGGATTTTAGAATTTTTTTTTAGAAAAAATATTTTTCTACTGAATATAGAAATTGTTTCTAACTTAATGAATATAAAATTTATATTATTTAATCTAGTCCATCAGATTGAATTAGATTTTGGTCCATCAAAATGACTAGTGACTTATCCATTAGATTGACTAATGTTTTGTCCATAGGAATGAATGAAGTCATATTTATTGAACTGGCCATAGTTCAGATCCATCAGATTGACCATATTTTAGTTTATTGGATTGAAAAATAGTATAGTCCATAAAACTATGAAAAGTTTATAATTGGAGTGTTTGAATTATTTTTATCAGAAAAAATTTATTACATCATTGTAATAGTGATATCAAAATGACATCGGATGGAGATGTTTTGTTGAGTTGTCAAGTGAAGAACATCTAAGGTGTTGCAACCAAATCTGAGATTTATAGAAAATATGACCATTAAATGATTCCTATAAATAGGAGTGTATTCGAGGAACTAGGAGCTGATGTATTTGAAACTCAAAATGTATTAAGATTTCTCTTCCTGAACACCTCATTCTTAGGATTTGTAATCTTTCAGAGAGTTTTTGTTCTAAGGATTCGGAGTAAGGAATTATAAAATCCTTAGAATAGTTTTTCTTTTGTATTCACTTTTCCTGATAGAGGTTTAGATTGAGGGATTTTAGGGATATGAAGATAGTTGATTCAGAATCAGGCTCATTGAGGGATTCCAGGGTATTAAAAGACAAAGCTAACATCGATCATCATATTGAGGGATTTCTTGGTAAGGAAAGGTAGACCTTTATAGTTAGGTTAAAAACTATGGATATCTTAAGTTAGGATTTCTAAATTCATTAACTATTAATATTAAAGAGAATAATATCTTTTATAAATCCTGTAAGTTATTCTTAATTTATTATAATCTTTTGTATTACTTATTTTAACATGTTTTATATTTCGTTGTGGTTTAAAAGTTTGTTCCTTTTGGAATAATCCAATACATCTATAGAAACTTAATTAATTTTATTTGTGCTAACATATTTGAAGTTCCAAAGGATCGAATGAAAATTGAGAAGGGGGGTTGAATCAGTTGTTCAGTTTTTATAAGTTTCAAAACTTTTCAAAACTTAACCCCTGCAAACTATTAAGATTTATTTCCTTATCAACTTTTAGTAAATACTCATGCATGAAAAAGTAGGAAAGAAAGTAAAGCACACAATATTTACAAGGTTCGGCCTCATTGTGAGAACCTACATCCTTATCATATCCACTACCATGGGTCTATGGAAATCCACTATTATGAAGAAGTGAATACAACCTATGTCAACTCCCATTAGACACCTTCAATATCCTGATAGGAAAGATTATATTGAATCCCATTAGTTTACAATATTTTATTATAAAAAAATTAAGCAAAACAAAAGAATAAATATTTTTTGAAACTTCTCCACAATTGCTCAGTCTAAATCCTTAGTCCAATTTGGCTGGATCTGATTTTCTCTATCCGATGAGTCTGGATCTGATTCTCTCAATACGATGGGTCTAGATTTAATTTTCACAACACTATGGACTCAATACGATGAACCCATTCTCAATCTAAAAAACTTAAACTCTGCTAAAATGCTCAATATGATCTTTCTCAGCCCGATTGAGTCAATACAATCTTCTCAATACGATATTGCACAATATGGTAAACAAACATTCAACTATCTGATCCACATCAAGAGATCCCCGGATGGCAATGAATTTCACTTTATTTATTTAGCACTCCACCTTTTCCACTTGTATAAAAAGACACAAATAAATGAATGGTGTGAGAAAGTATTTATAAGTGACTCAGAAAACGAAAATGGGAAACTTAAAAACTTTCCCCACTTCCTCAAATTTTAAAACTCTAAAAATATCTCACATTTAAACTTCAACTTTGACTTCTTCAATCCTTCTTAGATTTTTATGAGATTTACACAAAATTGAATTTGAATTTTGACCTCTTCAACTCTTCATAAAACTTATGGAATTTTCTTTTTGAGTCTTCTTCATAATCAACTCATTACAAATTTGTTTCCTTCTCATCTCATTATGAATATTTTTTCTTCTTAGTTTATTATAAATTTGTTTCCTTCTTATCTTATTAAGAAATTTTTTCCTTCTCATATGATTATGAATTCTGTATCTTTCTCAGCTCATTACAATTTTCCTTTAGCTTCAGCCTGATAGAGTACTCATAATGAGGGAATTCCCATTATGATGGATTTTCCCATTATAATGGAAATCTCATTACAATGATTTTCACATTACGATGGAAAGTATTTAATGATGAATCCACTTAGAAACTTTGAAATTCTTCAAACTTCATCATCTTCACACATTATAACTTTTGGATATGATTTTATATTTTTGGTACTTCTGGATCTAATGAAAGACTTTGTGTTGATCACTAAAACTGATTCAATCAATACGATTCCTCCATTTCTTTAAAAGCTTTTATCATTATATTTTTCATGATTTTTGAGAAATTTATTACTAAAAAAGTATCATCTGATTTTATTTAGAAAGTATTAAAACTTTATAACTTATGACTTCACAATTTTCTTTCAAAAATCTTCAGCAACAATATGACTTCTTCACTCAGTAACTTTTGTGTTTCTAACTCAACAACTTCTTTCTTTTATAAAAAAGGTAAATTTCCAGCAATCAACAATTTCTGCCACTAATTCTTCTGGATTTGATGATCTGAATTCGATGAAGATGAATACGATACTTTGAATATGATGAATCTTCATTACGATGGATATGGATCTGATTCATGAATAATAAAAACATTATTTTACAAATAGTTTAGTTTTCAACAAATATAAAAATTTTGTTAACATAATTTATCACAAAGGTTCTTCAATATCACCATTTATATTTTTTGAAAACCCTTGTTAACAACTTTTCCAACTCTCATAATTTTTTCACAACTCAACTTTCGTAAAAAAATAATTTTTTTTGACTTTTATCAAAACATATCTTTTCTCATAAAAAGAGAGTGTCCTAACACCACACTATTGTATAAAGTAATGTTTTTGAAGGAATTCCATCCCTTAGTGGAAAGAAAATTTTGTGGCCATGTAAAGATAACTCCCCCTCACTTTTATTTCTCTCTCACTTTTCTTTTTCTATCCTCTATTTTATGATTACCACAAATTCAAATTCATTTAAGAGAGATAGGTAGAAAACTTCATACAATGTACAAAGTTCACTACTAGAAATTTAAGGTATACAAATGGTTGAAAAACATTGGTATAGGGTAGAGAACCGTTGGTATAAATTATACCAATGGTTTTAGAAACCGTAGCCCAGTAAGCCGTGACAATAGACATATACCAACGGTTTGAGATAAACCGTTGGTATATGTGAAGAAATATACTCTATACCAACAGTTTTATAAAACTGTTGGCATAGAGTTCTTATACAACACATATGCCAACGGTTTCAAAACCGTTGGCATATCTTTTTTAGTCTTCCATTCACCCCTATACCAACGGTTTAAACTGTTGGTAAAGTTTTTGTACCAATGGTTCAGAACCGTTGGTAAAAAAATACATACAGAACCTATACCAACAGTTTAAAACCATTGGTATAGGTTTTGTTGTACGATTCACACAGCAGCCTACTCTGTGTGCTACTGTGTGAATTATAAATAATACATAAAATGAAATACATAATAAGGATACATAATTAAAAACTGATAATTATAAGGATACATAATTTAATAATCAATTATGAATACAATACATTAAAAACTAAATACATAATTATATGTGATACACAATTAAGAATACATACAAAATTGCATTTTTTTATAACACATACACGATTGAATTTAGAAAATAGAAGCTAATAACCCAAAATAAGGAAATGAATAAATGAATTCAACCAAACACAAATATAATTTCATGGTTTGGGGCGGGTGTCTTTGAACTTAGTGATGATGATAATGGGTGTGTACCAATGAGCTTGTGTGACTTAGGGAATATAGTTATCCTTGGTGTATTAAATGTCATGTGTTTTAGAATAGGGGTAGGAGTTCCTAACATGAGAAGTGGATTGTGTGAGGCCAAACCATGGATTGTTGTGCTAAAGTATCAACACAATTCGAATACGTTTGGTCGGTTTTCCGTATGCCAGTTGTTTTTACTTAAAATGATGTTCATTTTAAACAAAAGAGAGATAGTTAGAGTGATACCGGCCATATCGTGCCTCAGATTGAGGCGTGGTTGACTCATACACATCACATATGACCCATGGATCATTTTCCTAAAGTATCAATACAATCTTAATGCGTTTGGTTGGTTTTCCATATGCCATTTGTTGTTTTCACTTAAAATGTTGTCCATTTCAAATAAAAGTGAGACACTTTGAGTGGTATCGGACACATCGGGCCTCATATTGAGGCTCGGTTGACTCGTACGCGTCATAAATGACCCATGAATTATTATGCTAAAGTATCAACACAATATGAATACGTTTGGTCAGTTTTCCATATGTCAGTTGTTTTTTACTTAAAATAGTGTCCATTTTAAACAAAAGAGAGACACTTAGAGTGATATCGGCCACACCATGCCTCGGATTGAGGAGGGGTTGACTCGTACACATCACAAATGACCAATGTATCATTTTCCTAATGTATCAACACAATCCGAATGTGTTTGGTTGGTTTTTCGTATGCCAGTTGTTGTTTTCATATAAAATGTTGATCATTTCAAATAAAGGTGAGACACTTTGAGTGGTACAGGCCACACCACACCTTGGATTGATGTGGGGTTGACTTGTACACATCAAAAATGACTCATTGATCATTTTCCAAAAGTATCAATAGAATCTGAATACGTTTGGTCCATTTTCCATATGCCAGTTGTTGTTTTCACTTAAAATGATGTCCATTTTAAACAAAAGAGATACATTTAGAGTGGTATCGGCCACATCGTGCCTCGAATTGATGCAGGGTTGACTCTTACATGTCAAAAATGTCCCATGGATCGTTTTCCTAAAGTATCAACACAATTAAAATGCGTTTGGTTGGTTTTCCATATGCAAGTTGTTGTTTTCACTTAAAATGTTGTCCATTTCAAATAAAAGTGAGACACTTTGAGTGGTACCAGCCACACCGTGCTTAGGATTAATGATAGGTTGAGTCATACAGTTCAAATATGACCAATGTATCTTTTTCATAAAGTATCAACACAATCCGAATACATTTGGTTTCTGTATTCCAGTTGTTTTTACTTAAAACAATGTCCATTTTAAACAAAAGAGAGACACTTTGAGTGATACCGGCCACATTGTGCCTCAGATTGAGACGAGGTTGACTCATACACATCACATATTACTCATGGATCTTTTTACTAAATTATCAACACAGTATGAATGTTTTTGGTCGGTTTTCCGTATGCCAGTTGTTGTTTTCACTTAAAATGATGACCACTTTAAACAAAAGAGAGACACTTTGAGTGGTACCGGCCAGATCGTGCCTCATATTGATGCAGGGTTGACTCCTACACATCAAAAATGTCCCATGGATCATTTTCCTAAAGTATCAACACAATCCTAATGCGTTTTGTTGGTTTTTCGTATGCCAGTTGTTGTTTTCACTTAAAATGATGTCCATTTTAAACAAAAGAGAGATATTTAGAGTGGTATCGGACACACCATGCCTTGGATTGATGCAGGGTTGAATCCTAGATGTCACAAATGTCCCATTAATATTTTTCCTAAAGTATTAACACAATCTGAATATGTTTGGTCAGTTTTCCATATGCTAGTTGTTTTTACTTAAAACATTGTCCATTTTAAACAAAAGAGAGACACTTAGAGTGGTACCACCCACACTGTGCCTCATATTGATGCGGGGTTGACTCTTACACATCACAAATGTCCCATGGATCATTTTCCTAATGTATCAACACAATCCAAATGTTTTTGGTTGGTTTTCCATATGTCAGTTGTTGTTTTCACTTAAAATGTTGATCATTTCAAATAAAGGTGAGACACTTTGAGTGGTACCGGCCACACCGTGCCTCGGATTGATGCGGGGTTGACTTCTACATGTCACAAATGTCCCATGGATCATTTTTCTAAAGTATTAATAGAATTCGAATACATTTGGTCCGTTTTATGTATGTCATTTGTTGTTTTCACTTAAAATATTGTCCATTTCAAATAAAAGTGAGACACTTTGAGTGGTACCGGTCACACCGTGCCTCGGATTGAGGCGGGGTTGAGTCATGCCTCGGATTAAGGCGGGGTTGTTTTCCGTATGTCAGTTGTTTTTTTCACTTCCTAAAGTATCAACACAATCCAAATACGTTTGGTCAGTTTTCCGTATGCCTGCTGTTTTTACTTAAAAGGGTGCCCATTTTAAACAAAAGAGAGACACTTTGAGTGATACCGGACACATTGTGCCTCAGATTGAGGCGGGGTTGACTTTTACATGTCACATATGACTCATGGATCGTTTTCCTAAAGTATCAACACAATCCTGATGCGTTTGGTCGGGTTTTTTATGCCAGTTAGGCAAATCATGCAACAACAGTGATAATATCTTATACTAAAACTATAGATATTGAGCATAATGTGCATCCCCTGGTGCATGGTTGGGGAAAATCATGCACATTGCTTATAATATATATCCCTATATGGTTGGTAGATACCTTGTGGGATGGACTTAAATTTTTTACTAACTGTGAGGCATTGTGTTTTTCTACGCTGACCGGGGTTCTGAGCTCCGAACAAGCCCCAGAAGCCCCATAAACCATTATAACGTCATTAGGCTTCCATATTTGGTCAAAAATAATGAGTTATATTGAATTAAAAAATATCCATACTAGAGTGAAAAACTAGGTTCTTATAGTCTTCCCATTTAAAGGAACTCATCCTGAAGTTCACCTTCAATGGGTGGTAAAAAATTATTTGAGAACAATTCTATCTGGGGGGGTTGTCCGGGGTATAGGGGCTGTTGGGGGGGCTATCCAGGGTCCAAGGAGGAGGGTGGGGGCTGTCCGGGGGGATTTCTAGGGTCCAGGGTGGAGGGTGGGGGGATGTCCGGGGGGCTGTCTGGGGGGCTGTCTGGGGGGCTGTCATGGGGGCTATCCGGGGGGCTATCCAGGGTTCAGGGTGGAGGGTGGGGGTGCTGTACGGGGAGCTCTCCAGGGGGATTTCTGGGGGCTGTTTGGGGGACTTTCTGGGGTCCAGGGAGGAGGGTGGGGGCTGTGATGGGTGTGTGAAAGGTGTGCTAGGCTTTTAAGTAGAATGACACATCCATATTAAATCAAAAATCAAATGTCATAAATATCAGTCAAAAATGTAATGGATCAATCTGCCCCCGATCACCATCACCATCACCACTGTCATCATCAGCCTCATCCTCGCCTCCATCTCTATCCTCGTCTTCATCCCTGTCATCGTTCTCGTGATCATCCTCATCCCCATCCTCACCCTCATCCTCATCCTCATCCTCACCCTCTCCCTCACCTTCATCCTCGCCCTCGATCTCGGCATCAGCATCATCCCCAACATCTTCCTCTTCAGCATCCTCTTCATCACTAGGAACGTCAGCATATCGACCACCATTATAAATGTCACCTGGTGCATTGGATAATGCACCCATTGATGACATATATGTCTTACAATCCACGATGGCCTTTGGTGTAAGTGATGAAGATAAAGCTTTGATCAGTTTCCTAAATTCTTTCTCCCTCGTTTGAACCTGTTCTTACAACTCTATAACCCTTTTATCAGACTTTCTTGCATGCTCCTTGACCTGTTCCAACACAGTGGTACTAGAATAGATACTTGGAGAGGACCAATACCTTGTCAGGACTATATTCTTACCAGGTCGGCAGCGTACTCGACCAGAGTGCTCATCTCCCAAAACTTGATATAAATGATCGTGTGGCCCAAAATTATCAGGCTCCTAGGAATCAAGGGCCTATAAAGCATCCTATTAAAAATATTAATAGATTATTAAATTTTAAAATAGATATTAAACTTTGAAATAAACAAATTAAAACTTACAATCTTTTCTTGTGTCAGTTCATTAACCACAGTTCCATCTTTTGTCCTTCTACTCGAGCAAAACAGTTTTTCTCGAGTGAGACATCCTTCAATATTCAATTTGTGATTCTATAATGACATTGAAATAATATAAAGTTCAAGTATAATCATATATTTAATATTCAATAAATCACATAATTTAAGTAGGAAACAATAAAAAGGGCAAGTCCAAAAGAAAAATTATAAACAACTATATCGTACCAGTTGTCTCTCATGATCTGACATAGTAGTGAGCCCCAAAGTGTGGAGGTATTGCTTTGAATCAATGTTATTTTTGTTTTTTTCAGAATATTATTAAATAATGTTTAATAATAAGTAAGATAATATTAATGCAAAATATGAAAACTGTCATTTAAATACCTAAAATGGGATTAATACCTTAAATTTGGCAATCACCCAATGGGTAATCATTTGGCGATATTGCTCTATCGGGCAGTCATCCATGATAGGTACTGTCTCCAACTCCATGCCCACTCTATCACACCAGCCAACATAAAACTCATGCTTATAAGCTCTCCAAAGCTCTCCTAGATCCTTTAAACGTGCTGGTCGTTCACCCTCGCCATTAGGGAAGTTAAACCGAAGCTGACACCCAATAGATTAATTCATATAAATAAATAAAAATACTACATTAAATCCAATAGGTTTTTTACCCATATTTGTGCCCACTCATTGTCCTTGACTTCGTGTGGCAGATGTCTCCAAGAGAGAGGGCTGACTGGAATGATGTCGGAGTATTTGGCTAGCGTCGCCAAAAAACCCCGACATTCCTGCCCAAGTTTATCAATCATCTGTCCATCATAATTGTATTCAACCATTGTCTGGAAATTCCATACCACACGCAAGCAAGTATGCCCCCTCCCCCGCCTCCTATCAGTATATGAATATGTTATTAAAGAAAAAAATATCAGTACAAGTTATATTAAAAATAAATTTTGGTATAAAAAATTGTTAGAGTTATATAAATATACCTGTGGTAATCGGATCAATGGACATCAATGGATGTGCAGAAGCTGAAGGAATATCCTGTATAGGTGGAGTGTCCCTCAGTGTACTCTCCTCAGCCACATACTGTGTCAGAGCAGGAGTCAAAGAAGGTGGAATATAATAGCTCAGAGATAATGAACCAGAAGAAAAAGATGATGGTACAGACATCTGGCCAACTGTTATTGTAAACATCAGAGGCATAAATATCTCGAGTGTCCCTAAAGAGACACCAGGATCAAAATGGGGTATAAAAGATACGTCTCTGGTAGAGTAATAGTCCAATCAGGTATGACCATTGGATCATCTAACTCTTGCACCATGAGCCCTCGTACCACCGTCCTTAGTACCAGGACCACCAAATGATCATCTAACTCTAACACCACCCCCCTCCTACCACCAGCCTCTGTACTAAGAGAAATATCAGGCTCCTCATTGGATATCTCTTGTCTAGAGGGTGGATCCTAAAAAAAATGTTAACACAAAAGTAAACACATGATATTATAAGTTATTAAAATATATATATTTGAAATAAAATACTCACAATAGGGATGAGTGGAGGAACACCCATCTGTGTCATGAGACGATTATTTTCTGTCATCTTTTTCCACTGCATCTCTTAAATGGGTGTCATTTCCTGCAATGAAAACAAATATGGAAGTAATTAGAAACAGATAACTAATGTGTAACCCAAAAAACAAAATATAAAAAAACCATTCTAATAAAAAAACATAAAGAAATAGAATATTTATGGTGGTTTGAAGGTAAGTAATAGGATACACACTCTGAATGATGTAGGTGAAACATGTAGGTGAGAACGGGATTGTATGATTATATATATTTCCCACCGCAACTTCGGCTTCACAATGAACTCTGACAATTGATCTATTGGAGTCATCATAAGTAATAAACGGATTTCTTCCAATTACAGTAGGGATAGTGTCAACTTCATCATCACCATCATCAAAAACATTTCTGGGATTTACTTCAATAATTACACTAAATTTAGGATAACGATGATCTTTGACATAAAAAACTTCTTTCACCATTAATGTCAATACATATGGTTCATCGGTGGAAAGAATATGAGTCATGTCAATAACTCGAAATCCACAATCATCAATAAAGGTTCCTTGCCTCGTCATTGAATCAAACCATTGACATTTCATCATCGTGACTCGACCATGCAAGTAATAATCTAAAATTATTATTTTCTCCATGACTCTATAATAAGCTACATTTTCAAAACAAGGTCTATTATCTGATGAACTAGCATAACAGTCTGTTGTGGTAGTTAGCATAACACCATCATGCTGTGTTTTCATGTTCCTTGCTCTTTCAGTGATAATAAATTTGTATCCATTGATCACAAGTGATTTACAAGCACGAACCATGGTATTAGGACCAAAATCCAAAGCTCTTATTTCCTCAGAAACAGAGTCTTCAGGAAAACTCGATACCTGAAATATAAAAAAATAGTATACTTAATTAAATATTATTTTTATTTAGTTATTACAGAAATATTTTTACCTTCAATTTCAACCAAACAGAAAACTCTTTGCTATGAAAAGTCTCTTTCCTTCTCAAAGATAAAGAATGATGCTTTCTATATATCAATTATTTATGTTCCCTGTAGATAAAAATAATAATAATTTAACAAATATTTAAAATTACAAGAGATAAGATAAGAGATACATGTAAAATTTACTTACTTGATATACGCATCGAACAAATCACAATTGAACAACACTGTGTGATGTTCCATCTCTCGCTCTTCAAGTCTTAATGTCGTCAATGTATATGATCCCAGAATTCCACCAATCTGAGGAAGTGATGGAAAACAGGGTTCAATTTGCTCATACTGTTCTTATTCATTTCTCATTGGTCTGTTTATTCTCGTAGTAATATCAGACAAATACATTGAGCAGAAATCCATACATTCTTGAGCCAAGTAACCATTCACAATAGAACCTTTGGGATAATTCATGTTCTGAACATATGATTTCAATGTGTACATGTTTCTTTCAGTTAGATACATCCAATGGAAATAAATGGGTCCTCCAAGAAGTATTTTGATCGGAAGATGGATAGTCAGATGCAACATGCATGTAAAAAATGATGGAGGGTATATTTTCTCTAACTCACAAAAAATTAATGGTGTCTCTGTCAACAGTTTTTGCAAGAAGGATTTGGAAAACTTCTTAGCACAAAGATCTCTAAAAAAATAGAACAACCGAATAACTGAGACTCTTACATTATTGGACAAGAGATGACGGATTTCTATTGGAATCAACTCATGCAAAAGGACATGATAATCATGAGTCTTCAAATATTTTAGCTTCAACTCTTTTATGTTGACCCATTTTGATATATTGCTTGAATAGTCATTAGGAATTTTAATAGTCTCTAGAACTTCCAAAAATTAATTTTTTTCAGCAGGTGTCATCACATAAGAAGCACATGGAACTTGCCATTTATTTTCACTGATACAGATGGGATGAAATTCTGGTCTTATCCCACAATCTACCAAGTCACTCCAAGATCATAAATCATATTTTGTCTTCCCCTTGACATTTAGAAGAATTGAAAGAAAAATTTCACATATATTCTTTTCAATGTTCATTACGTCTAAGAAATGACGTAACAAGTTGGTTGACCAATATGACAACTCAAATAATGTACTCTTCTTCTTACAATTGTAACAGGTATCATTGGAAACTTGTTTCCTCTTTATATATTTCATTACACCCTTCCCAAATGAATAACTGAAATTTTTCAATTCATTAAGCACATCAGTTCCAGACATATACTGAGGTGGATTGTCAGTCTTCATGGTATTGTCAAATATTCGACGATTGTTTCTATATGGTTGGTTCATTGGAAAGAATCGTTGATGTCCCATAAAACTAAAACTATGATGATATTTCAATCTTCTCGATCAATTATTCTTCATACAAATAGGACATGACAATTTTCCTTTTGTGCACCATCCAGAAATCATTGCATAAGCAGTAAAATCATTGATCATCCACATAAGCGCAGCACGCATCTAAAATATGTCTTTTGAACATGTATTGTATGTGGGCACACCCACATCCCAAAGAAGTTTCAACTCTTTTATTAAATGTTTCATGTATACATCTATATCATTGTCGGGATCAGAAGGTCCAGATATCAGTATACTCAATAAAGTGTAAGGATTTTTCATACACAACCATGGGGGAAGATTATAAATGTGTATGAAAACCGGCCATGTGTTGTGAAAAGTAAGCATCTACCCAAATGGATTAAAACTGTCACATGAAAGACCCAGTCTCACATTACGCACATCAGCTGCAAATTCAGGATATCAAGCATCAAATCTCTGCCATAAAATCCATCTGTAGGGTGAACCAACTCTTCATTATTCTTTTTTCTCTTGGTGTCATGCCATCACATTTTTACTGATATTTCATCAGACATGAAAAGTTTCTGTAATCTGGGGATCAATGGAAAGTTCCACATTACTTTTTGTGGCACATGAGATGGTGTTCCATCATCTTTTGGCTTCCATCGGGAGGTTCCACATTTGATACAATCATTTCTTTCAGCAGTTTCCTCCCAAAATAAGTTGTAATCATTCGGGCAAGCATTATTTTTTTTTGATAATCCAAGTTCATCAACTAACTTCCATTCCATATAGTGGTTTGAGGGAATATCTGGATCATCTAGAAGTAAGTCCTTCAAGAAGGTAAGAATGTAATCGATTGTAGTATTTGAAATCCCATACATAGTTTTCCCATGAAACAATCAGATTAAAAATTCAAAAAATTTCATTTTACCACATTGCTGATATACTAGAGTCGTCACAGCTGTAGACGCCGGAAAAGTCCGTTGCTCCCAGACGAGGTTCCGGATGCGGGAAGCAAGGTCATATTTGAAGTCAGAAGCAGGTTTCGGAAGGCCCAGAGGCCTTGCGCGGAATTTTGGAGGCCCACGCGCAAAGTTGAAGTACGGCGCGCAATCCTCCCGGGATGCGCGCAATGTGTCGGGCCGGCGCGCAATTTTGCGCGCCCATGGCCCGCGCGGCTCCCTTGCGCGCCGGGCCCCGATTCCGCGCCCGTGAACCGGATTCCGCGCTCGGGGTTGCCTATAAATATAAGGCGACCCCCGACGTTTTAGAGGTTGCCGGAATTCGAAGAGTCGCTCGTTCGCGCAATCCAACCCCCTCCGCGCGCAATGCCGATCTTCAGGTAACCTCCTTTCTTTCGCGCAATAAAGCCTCGGGGTTCGCCTTCGCGCGCAATCCCTTTGGCTCCTTTCCTTTGAACAACTCTTCACCCAAAGGCCTTCGCGCGCAAAAGAAGCCTCTTGCGCGCAATTGCCCCCGGGTGCGCGCAATCCAGCCCGATTGTGCGCACCCCCCTTTCAAAGTGGCCATTCGTTAAAGAATGAGCCGTTGCCCCCGCGCGCTATCCGAAGCCCGGTGCGCGCAATCTCCATCTTCCGCGCGCAAAGCGCTGGCCCAATTGCATGCCAGCCCGCACATTTGCGCGCCGACCCACGGTATTGCGCGCCAAGTTCCTTTTTGCGCGCAAACCGCCAGGGTCGACCCCTTTGACCCCCTGAGGGTACCCGCCTGCGTGGCGCCCGATGATCTTCATCCTGGGTGCCCGCACCGTGCGTTGTCTTCCCGTGCGGCCCTCCAGGCTCGCGCGAAGTGACACGGACCCATCGGCGGCAACATTCGTCCGCGCTGCAGGACGTTAAACTGCTAGGCATCCATCGTCCTGCATGACGCTAAACTACACCACGTCCGCGCTGCAAGACGTTAAACTGCCAAGCATCTTCGTCCTCAACACACGACGTTAAACTATACTTCGTCCGGCAAGACGTTAAACCGTCTGCTTCATCCTCAACACACGACGTTAAACTGTACTTCGTCCGGCAAGACGTTAAACCGTCCGCATCGCCCGATCCCGTGCCTCGCACGCGGGGTCCCCCTCCCGGTTTGGATGTGGCCCCCACCCGCTCGTCTCTGAAGGGATGTCGGGATTGGAGTGGCCTTCGCCCACGGGGGTAGATTATTACAAACCGAATGAACAACATGGACTTTGATCCCTGTCTCCTAAACAGGGTACGTAGGAAGCCTCCCTGAGGTTCAAGCCCACCACCTGGTCGTCCCGGTCGTATTCACGTCGGTTCGTCCATCAGTGGACCCCTCCCGGGTTCACACTTGCGTCGATTCACCTGTGAATCCGCCCTTGTGGGAGACTGCACGTGTGTATCTCCATTGTGCTTCCCCACTGCCGAGGCCAGTGGAGGGCGTGACAGGGATCGAGGTCTCTCACCTTCGGCCCAAGTCCCTCTCCAACTGAGCTTTGCCGCATCCGGGCTGCCTCAGTGCGTAAGTCCTGACAGAATGAACTACGTGGACTTTGATCCCTGTCTCCTAAACAGGGTACGTAGGAAGCCTCCCTGAGGTTCAAGCCCACCACCTGGTCGTCCCAGTCGTATTCACGTCGGTTCGTCCATCAGTGGACCCTTCCCGGGTTCACACTTGCGTCGATTCACCTGTGAATCCGCCCTTGTGGGAGACTGCACCTGTGTATCTCCATTGTGCTTCCCCACTGCCGAGGCCAGTGGAGGGCGTGACAGGGATCGAGGTCTCTCACCTTCGGCCCAAGTCCCTCTCCAACTGAGCTTTGCCGCATCCGGGCTGCCTCAGTGCGTAAGTCCTGACAGAATGAACTACGTGGACTTTGATCCCTGTCTCCTAAACAGGGTACGTAGGAAGCCTCTCCGAGGTTCAAGCCCACCACCTGGTCGTCTCGGTCGTATTCACGTCGGTTCGTCCATCAGTGGACCCCTCCCGGGTTCACACTCGCGTCGATTCACCTATGAATCCTCCCTTGTGGGGGACTGCACATGTGTATCTCCATTGTGCTTCCCCACTGCCTTTTTCTATTTCTCCTTCCAGCGTCCAGCATGACGTGAAACTGTGATCCACCCGGCCGTTCCATCCCCCTCTATGCGAGGTGGTTCGGTTCAATCCTCCGCCCGGCAGCCTCGACCTCCTCGTGAGTCGGCTTGCCATCGTCCAGCATGACGTTAAACTGTATATCCGAACTACGTTGACTTTGATCCGCGCTAACGCGCGGTACGTAGGAAGCCTCTACGGGGTCCAAGCTCTTCACTCCATCATCCATCCTGATCCTTACCCGGGCCGCCACGTCCCGGTGGGGTCATGCCATTTCATTCCACTCTGCTTCACTCGGGAAGCCGCCCATGTGCTGGCCCCAGCGTCGGAGGTTCCCCGTAAGGGGTTCTGTCATCTGATCCACTCCTCGTGTTGATCAGTCTGATTCCGTCCCCGCTGGACGCTAAACTCGCGGCATACCCCGTGTTAAACATGGGAAGCTGAGGAAAACATCAGGTAACGCAGTTCCTCGCACCCAGCGCGGGATGCCTCAGGCCATCATGCCTTCGAGAAGCCCTATTAGGGATGGAAGGCAGACATGCAGAGCCGCAGTGTTAAGACACGTCCCCAGCACCCAGAGCTACCCGGTCTGCTCACCGCAGGTTGCTGCCCCGACCAGACTCCTTGGAGCGTCTGGGCGGAAGCAGCGTAATTAACCGGTGTCCATGAAGATATGGCGCCGGGAACGAGATTCACAAACATTCTTAAATCTATGAGGGAGACCCGGATTAGGCGACGAGTTCCGAGGAGACGTCCATGGAAGGAGGAGTCGACATCCCATCATCCCGGTTTTGATCAAGGAGCAGACGCCCCTGAATAAGGGACGGATGTCGCCCGCCTTTGGAAAGCGGGACTGCGGGGCCACAAGCCGCGTGCCCATCCCCTCGGGTCGACGGGCGCACGCGCGAACGCATCCTGGCGGAACAGCGTCGGAACAGAAACCCGACGCACATCCGCACCGAAACAGAAAAATGGTGAACCCGACGTGAATATCTTCTCCTCAATACGAAGACCGATAGCTTTAAGAGGTGTTGGAAGATTAGCATGTTGCCCGGCCGAGCATTCAGCACCGGGGCACGGAACCCGCCAGGGGCTGGGAGGGGAAATCGGGCACTTTGTCTCACGACGTCAATGGCCTGGGTTCCCCCCACGGAAGAAGTTGTGGCATTAATGATTGGTAGTCGATTCCTTTTCCTGTCAGTATTAATGGGTTCTTCTCCCTATCTTCAGGAATCAGGTCGTCCGATCCAGTGCCCGATCGCCGCCCGCCCACTGGCGTAGGGGTAGGGGAAATACCGACGCGGCTACTCCGCGCGGTCTCGCCCGTTCCACAACCGTCCCAGCAGCCGCAGCTGCGGGAAAACCACGCCCTCTTTCCCCCTCGGAGGTCATCCAGAGAAGGGTGATCAACAACTTGGTGCGGAGATATGAGGAAGAGGGAGTCATCCCCACCAGGGACATGGCTCACCTAGACCTCGAGGAAGCTGCACCTCACCACCACCGCCGCCCCCGAGGGCCGCGCAGGGAGGCATAGCTGCCTACCTCGATGTCCAACCGCTTCGGGAGTTTATCCCCGGAACGCTCCGACAGCTCCTTCCCCTATGCGGATGAGGTGGAGGATGTCCGGGACCACCCTATCCGAGATTCGCTCCAGGGATCCGCGATCAGGGCTCCTGCTAGGCCACGTCGACACCGCCGACAGGCCTCTCAAGTCGAAGAACGGGCTCTCCACCTGCCTGCGCTGCTGATCCCGACTCGTCTATCCCGACGCCAACGTCGGGCACGAGCGGAAGAGGATGCCCACCTTGGGGCCCTAGCAACGGCGGCCGCATTGGCCCAAGCCACTGCTGGCTCCAGTCACCAGGCCCCTGCGTATCCTGAGCAGGGGCACTTCTATGCCCAACCTGGATCGAGGCCCCGACCTCCCCAAAGGCAGGTTGGGTTGACTCTCCCGGTTGCGGGCACAGGCAATAGCCACCGCGGACCACCTCGTGGTAGCGCTATTCACCAGCAGGGTCCACTCCGTGTGGCCGATCCAAGAGGCATGGGTGATCCCACCTTCCGATCCCGGCCCGGAGGCCTGCCCGGAAGCATCTCTCCCCGCGTCCCCTTTGATATCTGTCCCGGTGCTCCTCGCACCTTGGTTTCTAGTCCTCTTGGCCCCAGCACCGGTGCGGCCAGAGGACGCCAAGACAGAGATCAGCCATGCCCCGAAGAACCACCCAGGGGCAGGAAGACGAGGCGTCGATGTAGAGGGAGGAATGTTACGGAATTATGGACAGAGATCCGACCAGTTCGTTTCTCTTATACAGAGGCGGAGTATGATTCGGCGACAGAGCCCTCCCCCCGATCCCGCCAGTTAGGGGCAGGGGTAGGAATGCGGCACGTCAGCCTCGTACTCCCCGAGAGTGAGATCGATATGATCCACGCTTCTCTCCGAAGGTATATCCGGAGTAGCGAAGGCCTGGTAGACCCCCAAGGATCAAGCTTGCGGTTGGTACCGGCCCCTCCGGAAGCACCTTCTGCCTCAATCGGAGAAGCCGGAGACCTTTTCTGGGGACCGACGGTCGAGCCACGATCCAGTGCACCCTCGGCGAGCACCAACGCTATGGCAGGATGTTCGCTCGCCGGCCCGTCCTATCGTGATGTGGTAGCTGGGGCACCGCAACCCTCAGAGGGCGGCCCGGGATGTGGAGGCCAATCGGCCTGCTCGCCGTATTCACCGCCGGCCAGCCCGTCGGCCCAGCGGCCCGCCTCAGCACCACTGCCGGTTCCCCATCCATTCCCAGTCGCTGAAGGGGACCAAGGAGACCTGGGTCCCGAGTTTGAGTCGTCGAGCTTCTGGACCGTCCTTGCAGAGGGCCACTTCCCTGAGAAGTTTTGGCCAGTCGCAGGACCGGACTTTGATGCACCCGAATCGCTCACCCCGGATGAGTTCGAATGCTTTCTCTGAACTCTCCGGGAGACTCACTCCCGTCTTCACCACCTACAAATGTCATATCCCGGGAGTCAAGCGCACCTGGAGGATATTGGTGAGCAGTGCCGTCAGATTGACCTGGCCACGCTCCCCGCGGTTCGGCACCCCGGGTCATTTGGGCACCACAGGGCCCTCCAACAACGATGCGTTGAGTGTTTTCAAGTACTCCGCAAGGTTATCGAGGAAGCCACTCCCCATGTGTATATCCGTGGATGGGGGCAGTACGCTGCCCTACGCTTCAGTGTGATTCGCCGATAGGCCGATTCGCTGGGTGGCCCTGAGGGTACATCCCCAGGGACGGAAACGGTCAATATGGATGACCTGTCGGGAGAGGGGAACGACTTGGAACTTCTCGACGGGGGCTCTCCCCCCGAAGACAAGCCATCGTTGGATCCGTCAGTGAGGGTTACTCGTCACCAGAGGAGCCTCCTGGGTCTCCCTGCACCCACTGAAGCACTAACGTTGAGCCGGAACGTCAGCAAAGGTAAAGAGCACAGCGGGGCTATAAAGCCCGCCGACCCATCTGCCTCTATACAGAGGGAAAAGGAGGATCCCGAAAAGGTCACGCTACGTCAACAGCTCGCCAAGAAGAAGAAGCTAGTTGACCAGCTCCTCGCCGAGCGCGCTGCAGAGTGGCGGCCTGACTACGGTGATCCTAGGCCAGGACAGCAGGGACAAGAACAACCGCTCCTCGACGAGACTCTCCTGGGCAACCGTGATTACGCCGTGTTTGCCAACAGGGGAGAGGCCATTGCCTATGGCAAGAGGGTGCGGTATGTTTCACCACACCCTCCCGAGCGGCGTGACTACTTGAGAGACCCCGCTCGGATTCCTCCCGCTGCCCCAAGGGCCGCTCCGCCCGCCATCCCACGAGCTGCCGAGTTCGACGACCCGGTCGACGACCCGATTGAAGGGCCATGCAATGCGCTCGTGGTTAGAGATCCTCGCCAGGACTGGAACCCATGTTCGGACGATCCGATGTCGGCACTCATCGCCCGCTTGGAAGCCTTGGAGACTCGGCAAGTGGCAATCCCACCGGACGGCAAGCCATACCCCGCATGGGTGGATGACATGCCGGCACCTCCGGGATTCGGGAACCCCACTTTCGCCCCCTTTAACGGGACTGGAGATCCGCCACAGCATTTGGCCCATTTCAACTCGAGGTGCGGGCCTATGTTGGGAACTCCGGCGCAGCAGGAGGCCGCTAAGCTTCGCTGCTTTGTCCAGACACTGGAAGGGCGAGCATTTGTCTGGTACAGCCAGCTCCCCATCGGGTCGATAACTAGCTGGGAGGACCTTCGTAGACAGTTCCTCTTCCAGTTCAGTTCCACGACCCGGAAGACGAGTATCGCAGACCTCTTAAAGTGCAAGCAGAGGCCTGATGAGCGAGTCGCGGATTTCGTCGCCCGATGGAAGGGTCTCACGTATTCCCTTGACATGCCATTGACTCAGGAGCAGTTGCTGACAATGTGCGTCGGGAACGTCAAGACCGAGCTGGTCCCTTCCTTGATCACTCAGAATTACCCCGGAGGGTTCAGGGACTTCTCAGACAAAGCTCAACGTCTTGAGGAAGCCCTGCAACAGGCCAGTCAGGCACATCCGCTGCCTCCTATGATCCCTGCAAGGAGAGTCAGCAGGGCTGAGCCCACTGTTGTTGCCCAGATAGAGGCCCCCAGGCAGTTGGAGTTGCTGCCGGTGAGGCCAGCTCCACAGCCTCACAGGAATCCGCCTCCACGGGCTCAGTTCCCGGCCCAGCAGCGGCATCCCCAGAACCGGTCGGCCCCTCCGCGTAATGTACCGCCACAACCCAGGCGAGATAATCAGGGTCCACCTCCTCGACAGGCCCCTCCAGCCCCTCGTCAAGACCACGCTCCCAGGGCCCCGCGATACCTGACTTACTCATTTCACGAGGATCAGGTCCCTGGTTATTTCTGGAGCGCCCTGGAGCAGAGGATTGTGCGATTGCCTGAGTGTTGGAGGCCAGAGGAGGCACATCTCACGGATAACCCCCGCTACTGCCCTTACCATCGGGCCCTGGGGCACACCATCCGGCGGTGCTACGTGTTTAAGGACTGGCTCCAAGACGAGATTAACAACAATGTAATCAGGTTGGGCCCAGATCCAGCGCAAGGGGCGGGTGTGTTCGTGGGATCAGGTGACGATAGTGGCGACGAGGACGAATGGCAGCTGGTCTCCGACCGCGGATCCCAGAAGTATGATAACTGGATGCCCTGCAAGACGATCATTCGCGCCCATGGAATCATCCGTGCACGCTTGAATCAGCCTGAGCCCCCAGAATCTGCGGGTGCTGCTTCGGCATCGTCGTCCCAGCCTGCCTCCTCTGAGAAGAGCAAACGGCGGCGGCGCAAGAAGGAAGAGCGCGCCCCGCCAGTTCTGCCACTATCCCGCACTCTCGGCGATTTCATGCCCCCGGAGATGGGGATCCCTCCTCGGATCCACCCGGTGATGGATGATTCGTCCGATGACAGTGTTGGGTACGCTTTGGTTAATACCGTTGAGCTGGTAAATCCCTTTTCGGTTCCTGACGTTGAAGAACACCAGGTGGACCTCCCTAGTGTCCCCGGTCGTTGCCACCGTCGGAGGAACCGCAACAACAGGAGTCGCTGGGGCACGACAGTTGGTACCTCCAGCCAGGCCGTGCATGCCACTGAGACTAGGCAGGAGGCTCAAAACCGAGATCAGCGTGCGCAGCCCCCCCATCTGGGGATGACGGATTCGCCTCCGCCACTGTTTGTGGTGTGGGACCAGGCAGAACCGCCTCAGCCGCGTCGCAATCAGCTCCGCCCTGCCACGAGTCCATCCCGGCCTCCTGACCCCAGTACGGTGACTACTTCTCGAGCTTCAACCAATGAACAGCGAGATGCGCCAAGCACCAGTCGGCTGCCGGTCCAACCGGCAAGGCCCGTCATGCCTCCAACCGCAGAGCAACCTCCTGCAACCAGGGGCTCGCGCTTGGCCAAAAAGTATGATGTCCTGAAGCACTTGGCCGACATCCCAGCGAGGCTCTCCATCCTTGAGGCTCTGCGCATGTCACCTGAGATGCGCGAGGCGCTCGCTGAAGCCCTGAAGAGCCCCCTCCAGTTTGAGGCGGAGGTTGCGGCTGCAGAGGCCTTTCACGCCGAAACGATTGAGGACGCCGAATGTCAGGAAGTTATCTCGTTCTCTGGTAAGGATGAAGACCCTCCTATACAGGGGCACATTCGTCCGCTGTATGTTACTGGCCAGTTCAATGGCCTTGAAGTCCGACGCTGTCTTGTCGACACGGGGTCCGGGATTAACCTAATTCCAACTCGGATGCTCCGGAGATTGGGGTTGTCTGAGGATGACTTGATTCCCTCCGACCTCAAGATCCAGGGGTACGACCGCACCGAGCAAACTCTGGTCGGCAAGATACGTTTGAAGACCCAGTTCGGTGACTTGGTTGCCAACACTGAATTCATGGTAGTCTCTCAGGACACTACGTATAACGCATTGATGGGCAGGCCATGGCTCCACCTTCATGCGGCGGTTCCCTCGTCATACCACCAATGCCTGAAATACTCTCTTAATGGTCGAGTAGGCATGCTTCAGGGAGATGCCTCTCCTTTTTCCTCATGTGAATCCCGCTATCTGGACGCGGACTATTACAAGAGCAAGGATAAGCAGATCCTGGCAGGTGAGGTTGAGCCTGTCGCTGTTGCAAGTGATCCCTGGGCCAGTTTGAATGACGCTTACGTCCTCCCGATCCATCGGTTGGACGTAGCCATGGTCTCGACGGCCTGTGAGTCTCCTAATGAGATGACCGCGACCACCCATGCCAGCACCAGTGGCCCAGCAGGATCTGGTGGCCCCAATGCAGTTTCCAACGCAGTCTCTCCCGTGGACGATCCCTCCCCGAGTGGAGAGGACATGGAAGATGCACCCCCAGCCTTTGAGGAGGGCGTCTCTGCCACGGTCGACGAGTTAGTATAGGTGAACCTTGGAACCGAGGCAGATCCAAGACCCACATTGGTCAGGGCCGCCATGCCCTCTGAGGAGCGGCAGCAGTACGTGGACTTCCTCAGACAGCACCGTGATGTGTTCGCTTGGGGCTATGACGAGATGCCGGGGCTAGATCCTCAGGTAGCCGTCCACCGCCTTGGTCTCCCGGCGAACCATCGCGGGTTCAAGCAGCCTCCCAGGAAGATGCACCCATTCCACGGTGCCATGGTTGAGGCCGAAGTTGACAAGCTTATCAAAACCAACTTCGTGAGGGAAGTTCGGTACCCCAGATGGCTGGCCAACATTGTGCCGGTCAGGAAGAAGAACGGGAAGATCAGAGTCTGTATCGACTTCCGCGATCTCAACCGCCACTGTCCGAAGGATGATTTTCCCCTTCCGGTGATAGAGTTGTTGATTGACGCCACGGCAGGGTTCCAAGCCCTCTCCTTCATGGATGGATACTCCGGATACAACCAAATCCGGATGGCCCCTGAGGATGAGGAGTTCACTGCCTTCAGGGCCCCCCAAGGTATCTTTTGTTACCAGGTCATGCCCTTCGGCCTGAAGAATTCAGGTGCCACCTATCAGGACTGGTGGAATGCTACGTCGACGACTTGGTGGTCAAATCGCGCCAGCGTCAGGACCATCTCAAAGATCTTGAGAAAGTGTTCGGCTTCCTCCGGTCTCGCTGCCTGAAGATGAACCCGTTGAAGTGTGCCTTCGGGGTCACCTCCGGAAAGTTCCTTGGATTTGTGGTAAGATACCGGGGTATTGGGATCGACCCAGAGAAGATCAGGGCGATTAGCCAGATGCCTCCCCCAGGTAACATCCGGGAACTGCAAGGGTTCCAAGGCCACTTAGCCTATATACGCCGATTCATCGCGAATCTGGCCGGCAAGTGTAAGCCCTTTTCTCGGCTCATGAAGAAAGGCACCACCTATGTATGGGATAAGGAGTGTCAGACCGCTTTTGAGGAAATCAAGCAGTACTTGATTCAACCTCCGGTTCTGATGCCGCCTGTATCCGGGAAGCCGCTGGTCCTTTATGTGACCGCCCTGGAACGGTCCCTTGGTGCCCTTCTCGCCCAGAAGAACAACGTGGGAACAGAGAATAGCCTCTATTACCTCAGTCGCATGCTCCTCGATGCGAAAATTAGGTATTCCCCCATCGAGAAGAGCTGCCTGGCGCTCGTATTTGCCGTACAGAAATTACGGCACTACTTGCAGCACCATGAGGTACAGTTGGTTTCTCGGGTAGACCCGTTGAAATATATCTTGAGCCGGCCTATGTTGACTGGCCGTCTAGCGCGGTGGGCTGTGATTCTCCAGCAGTTCGACATCAGGTATGTGTCTCAGAAGGCCATCAAAGGGCAAGCATTGGCAGACTTTCTGGCTGCTCACCCGACCTCTGCGGATCAGCCGCTGGATCTAGGCTTTCCTGATGAGGCCATTCTCTCGGTCGATCGTGCCGATCCATACTGGCAGATGAACTTTGACAGTGCCTCCCAGAGCCCCACTGGTAGAAGACTCGATAATCCTAAGCTCAACAAAGTGGGTTTGGGTATCTTCTTCATTACCCCGGAGCAAGCCGTGCTGCCATACTCTTTCCTATTGTCAGAGGGCTGTACCAACAATGAGGCGGAATACCATGCCCTCATCACCGGCCTCGAGTTAGCTCTCGAGATCGACGTGTCCCATCTGTGTGTGAAAGGGGACTCTGAGCTGGTCGTTAAGCAGATCAATGGTGACTATGTTGTCAGGAAGCCGGAACTTGTGCCATTGCTGGAGTGCACCCTCCTTCTGATGGCCCAGTTCCCTTCTCGGCCAGAAATTGTCCATATTCCCCGGTCGCAGAACGGTCGAGCAGATGCTTTGGCCAGCCTTTCTGCGTCACTCGCAGAGCCTGAACAGGACAACCTGATCATCCGCGTGACGCACTGCAGGCTCATCGCTCCCGTTATCCCGATGGGAGATCGCGGCCCGTCGGTAAGTAATCTCACCACGGTTGCCCCTGTGCCCGGAGCCCCAAGTACCCCAGATATGGCAGTCGAATCAGTCCCTGATTGGAGGACGCCTTTGGTTGAGTACCTCCAACATGGCATTCTCCCGTCGGATCGGGCCGAGCGCGAGCGAGTTCGACGCCGCGCATCACAGTTTGTCCTCCAGAGCAGTCCCGGCCTGGAGCAGATCCTCTATAGACGTGGATTTGATGGTGTTCTCCTCCGTTGCCTTCAGGGAGTGGAGATCCCATGAGTCATGCAAGAGGTTCATGCTGGTTCATGTGGTGCCCACCAGACTGGGCCGAAGCTGTCCCACCAGATTTGGAGGTTGGGATACTTCTAGCCCTCCATGATCCATGACTGCATCGAGTATGCTAGGAAGTGCCATGCGTGCCAGGTTCATGCGAACTTTGTGCATCGGCCGCCGGAGCCTCTCCATACCTACAGGTATTCTTGGCCCTTTGCAGTCTGGGGGCTGGACGTTGTGGGACCTTACCTGCTGGCGACAGCTCGCCAGTGCCGGTTCATTCTGACCGCCACGGACTTCTTCTCCAAATGGGCAGAGGCGATTCCGCTCAGAGAGGTCAAATCCTATTCTATCGCTGACTTCGTGACCTCCAACATCATTTATCGATTTGGAGTGCCTCACGGATAACGGAGCCAATTTCCGAGCAGCCGAGTTGAAGAAGTTGTACGCCAAGTACAACATTCGCTCGAACTATACATCTCGCTATCATGCGCAGGAAAATGGACAGATTGAGGCGTTTAACAAAACCCTCTCTAACATTCTGCAAAAGATGGTTGGTCAGAACAAGAAGAGTTGTCCGGAAAAGCTCCCCAACGCCCTCTGGGATTATCGGACGACGACTCGCAATTCCACCCAGATGACCCCTTATTCCCTGGTGTATGGAGCTGAGGCCGTCCTGCCCATCGAGATCCAGTTACCGTCCTTGCGCACTGCGGTCTACGACCAGCAAGCACCGGACAGAGCTGCTGAATCCCGTCTAGTCGAGTTGGAAGCACTGGATGAGAATAGACTTCGCGCCTTGCACAACTTGGAGAGGCATCAGAGCAGAATGGCTCGATCTTTCAATAAGAAGGTTCGCCTCCGCTCCTTCCTGCAGGGTGACCTAGTACTGGCCCTAAGAGCACCAATGATCCCCGGCAGGAAGCCACCCAAGTTGGAGCCCAAGTGGGAGGGACCTTTTGTCATCCACAAGGTCTATCCCAATGGCGCGTACTCCCTAGCGACTATGGATGGTGAGCGTGTCACTCCTCCCACCAACGCTAGGTTCCTCAAGCAGTACTTTGCCTAAGTGCACATCATCCAAGCTACAAGACGTTAAAATGTTCAGCATTCGTCCAACATGACGTTAAACTGTACCACGTCCGCACTGCAAGACATTAAACTGCCAAGCATCTTCGTCCTGCATGACGCTAAACTGCACCTCAAGAACTGCGCGCGTCTTGATTCCCATCCTTATGGGATACGTAGGACCGCCTGAACATTCATGTTTCAGGCCCAGCCCCATCCTTCGGGAATTTCCATCCCATTTCAGGCCACTTGGCCCAAGTGCCTCTGGGTATGCGGCGTATGGTGTGAGCGCGGGGCTATGCCCTCATTCACGTCGGTTTGCTCGCCACGCTGCACGCCCCCCACGTTTGGGGATGCCTTCCGCTCCCCCCTTTTTCTTTTTTTCGTCCGGCATGACATTAAACTGCACTTCAAGAACTACATGCGGCTTGATTCCCATCCTTATGGGATACGTAGGACCGCCTGAACATTCATGTCTCAGGCCCAGCCCCATTTCCCGGGAATCTCTATCCCGCGTTGGGCCTATGGCCCAAGTTCCCCTCTTTTTTGTGCGAGGCGTGTGGCGTGAGCGGGGGATTATGTCCTCATTCACGTTGGTCTACTGGCCGCGCCGTACGCCTCCCCCGTGTGTGGGACTACCTCACACCCCTCATCGTCCTGCATGACGTTAAACTGCCTCTCAAGAACTACGTGCGGCTTGATTCCCATCCTTATGGGATACGTAGGACCGCCTGGACGCTTGTGTTTCAGGTCCAGCCCCGTCTCTTGGTTGATCATGGGGATCTGCCGTCTTTTGGTTGCTCTCAGGGTGAGTCCTCTGACCCTTTCCGTTGATCTGTTAACATGTTTTGGGTACCCCGGTCTATGACCTGTAGTGTCGGATTCAATCTCGACAAGTCCTGTGTTGCTTGTCGGGCCTCGCGCTTCCTCTTGTTCGAGCCTTCACTCAAAGGGATCCTCGTTAGCGGTTTGGGTACGATGCCTCAGTGCTCTCCTACCACTCCGGGTCGATTTACCGGCGGGTCCTGGGCCGCAAATCGATATGAATCCTGCGCTTGAGCGGTTTATGCTCGTTTGCTTGCCCCATCCTAGGCTGACGCGATCGGATGTTGTGTTGCGAATATGGTCAGCGACATCCTTGATCGCCATGTCGGCTCTTTCAGGCTCTGAACATGGGTTGCGCAGTCCTCATCACACTCCGCCTCTGTGCGTTGTAGTGGAATCTCGACACTCTCTTCATACTGACCTTCAGTACACCTCTACACGTTAGGCAGGCCAACCAGGGTAATGGTGTCTTTCGAGGCTCCCACGATCTGAGCACCAAGGATATATGTTGATGTCCTCCCTAAGGTCCATGTGTAGCTGGACCCTCGTCCCCATAAGGAGGAAGGAGTCGCCCGAAAAATCGCGTTCTGGGCCCAGTATAGCTGGAGGCTAGCATCTCTGCCCCTCGGGTGAAGGACATACGCAGGCCCCTATCCCAGGATCCTTCTCCTGGAAGCGTGTGTGACCGCAGGGCTGGGATGTGTCCCCACCTCCGCTGGGTCCGCCGTATCGCAATAAGCGGATTCCTCCATGGTCCGAACCACACGACCTTAAACTGTGTTCTGGTCTTACCACACGACCGTAAACTGTGATCATCTTGGCCGCCCGATGAGAAACGGCACTGCATCGTGATGTTCTCCTCAGGGGACACTCACGTTGGGCGCTGGTTAATAACCACGCCATTTATCAATGCCTTTCATGGCTTGATTATTGTGGTGACGCCAGGGATTTCTTAATCACAGGCATGTCGCTGCGCAAAGAAAAACCATCCACCTTTAAGGACAAACAAGGAATATCAAATGCCGCTTCTTCTGGGTGCGAGGGCCAGACCCGCACCCCTCCCCGCGCTGGTGCCCGATTTTGTTGCGCCGCGCTTCAAGAACTACGTGTGGCTTGATTCCCATCCTTATGGGATACGTAGGAACGCCCGGATGTTTGAAACTTCAGGTCCAGCCCCCACCTCTTAAAGATTCCCCCTTCTCTTGGGAATCCGCCGCCTTCGGGTCACCCTCAAGGCGTGTCCCTCGACCCCTTGCAGTGGTCCACTGGTGTCAAGAGTACTCTGGTTTATTTCCAGGAGGGTCAGGTTCAGCTTGTTCAGGTTCCTTCCACTTTTCAGGCTTCGTGCTCCCTTTCATTCGGACCCATCGCCTACGCCCTGGGTGGAGCCCCCGTGAGCGGTCTGGACACAATGCCTTAGTGCTCTCCCACCGACTCGGGCTGGTGCCCCCAAGGGCCTCGGGCAGCAAATCGATATGAATCCTGCGCTTGAGTGGTTGATGCTCGTTTGCTGCCTCATTCCATCAACGGTCAGTGCGATATTGATGCTGCTTTTCTGCCACGGTCGGCAGTACTCCCATATCGTTACGCCGGTGCCCCCAGTCCTTGAGTGAATGGCCGCATGATTCACATTACGTTTTCCACCTCCCATTCTGACCAGGCGAAACCTCGACACTCTTGAAACTATCCCTCAGTGCATCTTTGCATATCCAGGAGATAGGACCACGATGTGGCGTACTTTGAGGTTCCTATGGTCCGAGCTCTACGACCTTAAACTAAGATCTCCCCAAATGGGGTTCTACGTCCCGCATGACGTTAAAACTTCACTTTCAGAACTACGTGTGGCTTGATCTCCAGCCTGATGGAGTACGTAGGAACGCCCGGGCATCTCAACTCGGGTCCAGCCTTAGGGATCGCTAAGTCCCGCCCCTCCTCGTCGCCGGCCGTCTGGCCTGGCTTTTGGTAGAGTGGTGCGGTTGTGATATTCTCCCCGATTCAGCTCGGGATGCCCCATTGCAATGATGGGAAGCGATAGTTTCCTCGTCAAAGAGGTTATGTCTGAGAATTGAGGTGATTCACGGCCAGATTAGTGCATCCGCCTAAAACGCTTTCCCCACGGTGGCGCAATTTTGGGAGTGTTAGGTTCTGTCCGAACAAATCATCACTTCGCCCCACGCTTCGCATGCCCTGTTGATCCGGATTTCCACCCTTGTGCCTGAAGGAACCCCCAAAGCGGCATTGATGATGACATGTGATCCGCCTCTTGCAATATGAATGAGGACCTTCGGTCCGTCTATTGCATTAGTATGGTCGATTGATCCATTGTCCGCTTGCCGTCTTGGGCATTTCCTGGAAGGCCGACCGTCATGGATTGCTGAATTCGGGACACACTATTCACCCTTTCTCATTTCCCTATGTTCGGATAAAATCTCAATTCCCCTAGCGTTGTCCCGCTCGTGTGTCGGAACAAGTTGGGGGGATGATACATTGATTAGGTCTGAGGTCTCCTTTCCTAGGAATGACCTCCCTCTTTCCTTTAGAAACCCAGGCCCAATTGTGGATACCTGAAGCTTGGTTAACACTCTCGCAAGACAATGAATTGTGGTTGAGCACGTTAAGCCAAAAGATGCAGATAAATATGTTGATTCATACAAATGGATCGAGGTATTGAGTAGTGGAAGAAAAATTTCCTGGGAATGGCAAAAACAAAGCCCCTAGGGATTAGCGTGCTGAATGAGTCTTTCTAACGCCGCTACCCTTTGGCTGGCGGCCTCCAAAGCTGCTTCTCGCTCTCTGCGTGCCCTTTCTTCATCGGCGGTCGCAGCACGCAGCTTGCCGATCCTGGCCTGTGCACGCTCCCGCTCGACTTGAAGTGTGACCATCTGTTGGCCCGCCTCCGTCAGCTGTACCTGGGCGTCAACCAGCTGGGCCGTTAGTTGCTCCACAAGCTCAGTGCACGCTGCAACGAAGGCCTCCTTCTCTGCCGCCTGCCCTTCGAGGCGCCGGACATCCTGCTCCGCCACGAGGAGCGCCCGCGTTTTCTCCGACACGTCCCGACATTGTGCGACGTCGGCACGCCGGCGGCTCTCGCGCATCTTTTCGGCCATGAAATCACGGACCGTCAGATGGAGGTGTCGAGCATCAGCTCCCCCGGCACACAGGAAGCACAGCCAGGTTTGAAGGGATCCCATGCGCCCCAGCCACTCCGATGGGTCTCGCTTGAGGAAGCGCTGGATGCACTTCCACCCCCTGCGGCGTGTTATCCGGCTCTCCTCGACCGCCTCCGTGTCCGAGTCGTCCATCTCCTCGGGGTCGGCAGGCCGGTAGGTAGGGAAGGTAGCCAGCATGTCTGCTGTGGGGTCCGCCCCTGGGATGTCCTCACAGGGGATAGGTTCCCCAACATCTGGGTGACCTTCTTCTCTCGCCCCAGCGGCGTTGACACCCTCATCAGCCCCCGACCTCTCTCCGATGGCAGCACCGCCGGCGTCCGCTGCCCCCTGATCAGCAGTTGGTGGGGCCGGCTCGGTGTGAGACGTCTGTTCTGGAGGAGGCGGCATGTCTGCCACTGGTCCACTCGTGAATAGCCCAGGTTCGACAGCCCGACGAGCCTCCAGTATTGAGATCACTGTGCAAGGCATGCCATGGTTAGTCACGGATCGTCAACGGCAAGCACCAACAGTAAAGTAAGAAGACTTATGGGAATCCAAAGCGTCATCTTCCGCTATCCCGGCCGCCGCAGGAGCAATTGCAGCAGGGGACCCCTCAGCGCTTGTCAATTCAATGATGGGTGTCTGGCCCCCGCCCTGTCCTGCTGGTGCCTCTCCTACTCCTACTGAGGATGCCTGACCAACATCCGTGCACTCCTGAGGAGGGTGAAGAAATGGGTTAGAATCTGCATAAGAGAATGGACGAAGCAGGTTGAGTAGGGATAGAAGCGGACCTCAAGGAGCTCGGTGATATCGACATTGTCGGAGCCGGCCACCTCGCCGCTCTCCCGCGGGCTCCCCGGACGGGACCTTCCCTCCGAGCCTTCATCCTCCCCCGTCTCCTCCTCTTCCTCGGAGTCATCATTACTATCACCTTCCTCTGGCGGCATCTGTTCTGGAGCAGGCTCTAGACTGAGCATCACCTTCACCAGAAGGGAAGGCTCCGCACGCTGACCACGTTGGTGCGCGTACTCATCCATGGCTGTCAGATACGCATACCGCCGGTGGAAGTTCACCCTGTCGGCGACCTGAAGGCGCCCGACCTCTGGCAGATGGATCCCTTCTCTGGTTATTTTCTGCCAGATGATTTCGGTCCCCAGCGACTACCGCAGGGTCATCCAGGCCGACCACAGCGCTGGGAAGACTGCATCGTGAGAGGGTTCGAGCAGACGCCTTATCTGCTTCCCGGGCCACTCCCTGACCACCGCATGTGCCCCCTCTCTGGGCGCTGAAGTCGTGGCGGCAGCCTGCGATGTGCCCGCCTCCGAAGTCCCTGCCCGCGCCGGCTCCGCTGCTTGGCGCGCCTCCGTTCTCCCCCACGTGACGGCGCCTCGCCTCCTTCCTTGACGCCCGGTCTCCACACGGGTGACCTCGAGCCGCCGAACTGGCTTCCGTAGAAGCCCCTCGGGGTACGCGATGGCCCAGTGTTCGGCGTACTCGGTTGCCAAGCCTACATCGACCCCGGTAGGAGGGAGAGTGATGACGTCGCCAGAGCCGAAAGCGGCGAACATTAGCCACATCTGGCGAAGGACGCAAGGGTTCGTCTCCTCCCGGACAGCAGTGAATACCCTCTTCGGCATCCGTTGAAGGCACCCGAACTACCTGGCGAACCGGGCTGGCACGTAGGGCTCGCAGATCACCTTCCCGTCGATCCGAGCCACGAGCACCCTGCCCCGCATGTTCAGGAAGTATTCATGCTGCTCCAGCAGACCCTGTCCATTGTCGATCATCTGGCCAACGGGAGTGGGGAACGGGCCGAAGTTGAAATTGGCGTGATTGCCAATCCGAATCCTCACGCCCTCCTCATTTAGGGTCATCGGAGCGACCCCCGCGATGTTCAGCAGGGAGGGTCGCAGGCCATTGCCCGGAGGAATGACGGCGTTTGGAAACGTGTACCCACCGAGGTGAGCAGCCACCCAGCCGTGGAAGAATTGAAAGGGCCCATAGATCCTTCGTGGCGACCCCCCTCGCGAGATGCGTCCCAGGATGGCGTACAGCTTAGCCAGCACTGGGACCCCGAGGCTGTATCTCTTGTTGGCGGCCATGGCGCCCGCCATCACCAGTGTCGCCGGGCGGACGCCTGGCAGGAGCCACCCACTCAGAAAGGTGGCCAGGAACGCCGCGTACCGGACATTTGGGTCCCGGGCCTCGATGACGCGGTACCCCCATGAGCGGTAGTCGCCCGTCTCCAGGACCCGCCAGTACGACCCGTTCCGGCTCCTCTGAGCCGCGGTCGGGCACCGCTTCCCCCTTCCTGGAATCTTGACCGCGGGGTCATGCTCCAAGAACTGGCTGAACCACTCCTTGTAGGCTATGTCCTTGTGGAAGTCCTTGACCCCGAGCCGCTGCGTAGCCAGGTCCCACGCCGCCCAGAACTTCGGCTTTCCGGCGTCTCCCTCGGAACCTGATCGTTTTGACCTCTCGCCGATCAGATTCCGAGGGGGGGCTTTTCTAGACACCGGAAAAGTCCGTTGCTCCCAAACGATGTTCCAGATGCGCGAAGCGAGGTCATATTTGAAGTCATAAGCAGGTTTCGAAAGGCCCGGAGGCCTTACGCGGAATTTTGGAGGCCCGCGCGCAAAGTTGAAGTACGGCGCGCAATCCTCCCGGGATGCGCGCAATGTGTCGGGCCGGCGCGCAATTTTGCGCGCCCATGGCCCGCGCGACTCCCTTGCGCGCCGGGCCCCAATTCCGTGCCCGCAAAGAGGATTTCGTGCCCGCGAACCGGATTCCGCGCCCGGGGTTGCCTATAAATATAAGGCGACCCCCGACGTTTTAGAGGTTGCCGGAATTTGAAGAGTCACTCGTTCGCGCAATCCAACCCCCTCCGCGCGCAATGTCGATCTTCAGGTAACCTCCTTTCTTTCGCGCAATAAATCCTCGGGGTTCGCCTTCGCGCGTAATCCCTTTGGATCCTTTCCTTTGAACAACTCTTCACCCAAAGGCCTTCGCGCGCAAAAGAAGCCTCTTGCGCGCAATTGCCCCCGGGTGCGCGCAATCTAGCCCGATTGCGCGCACCCCCCTTTCAAAGTGGTCATTCATTAAAGAATGATCTGTTGCCCCCGCGCGCTATCCGAAGCCCGGTGCGCGCAATCTCTATCTTCCACGCGCAAAGCGCTGGCCCAATTGCGCGCCAGCCCGCACATTTGCGCGCCGACCCGCGGTATTGCGCGCCAAGTTCCTTTTTGCGCGCAAACCGCCAGGGTCGACCCCTTTGACCCCCTGAGGGTACCCGCCTGCGTGGCACCCGATGATCTTCATCCTGGGTGCCCGCATCGTGCGTTGTCTTCCCGTGCGGCCCTCCAGGCTCGCGCGAAGTGACACGGACCCATCGGCGGCAACATTTGTCCGCGCTGCAGGACGTTAAACTGCCAGGCATCTATCGTCCTGCATGATGCTAAACTGCACCACGTCCGCGCTGCAAGACGTTAAACTGCCAAGCATCTTCGTCCTCAACACACGACGTTAAACTGTACTTCATCCGGCAAGACGTTAAACCGTCTGCTTCGTCCTCAACACACGACGTTAAACTATACTTCGTCCGGCAAGACGTTAAACCGTCCGCATCGCCCGATCTCGTGCCTCACACGCAGGGTCCCCCTCCCGGTTTGGATGTGGCCCCCACCCGCTCGTCTCTGCAGGGATGTCGGGATTGGAGTGGCCTTCGCCCACGGGGGTAGAGTATTACAAACCGAATGAACTACGTGGACTTTGATCCCTGTCTCCTAAACAGGGTACGTAGGAAGCCTCCCTGAGGTTCAAGCCCACCACTTGGTCGTCCCGGTCGTATTCACGTCGGTTCGTCCATCAGTGGACCCCTCCCGGGTTCACACTTGCGTCGATTCACCTGTGAATCCGCCCTTGTGGGAGACTGCACGTGTGTATCTCCATTGTGCTTCCCCACTGCCGAGACCAGTGGAGGGCATGACAGGGATCGAGGCCTCTCACCTTCGGCCCAAGTCCCTCTCCAACTGAGCTTTTCCGCATCCGGGCTGCCTCAGTGCGTAAGTCCTGACAGAATGAACTACGTGGACTTTGATCCCTGTCTCCTAAACAGGGTACGTAGGAAGCCTCCCTGAGGTTCAAGCCCACCACCTGGTCGTCCCGGTCGTATTCACGTCGGTTCGTCCATCAGTGGACCCCTCCCGGGTTCACACTTGCGTCGATTCACCTGTGAATCCACCCTTGTGGGAGACTGCACGTGTGTATCTCCATTGTGCTTCCCCACTGCCGAGGCCAGTGGAGGGCGTGACAGGGATCGAGGTCTCTCACCTTCGGCCCAAGTCCCTCTCCAACTAAGCTTTGCCGCATCCGGGCTGCCTCTGTGCGTAAGTCCTGACAGAATGAACTACGTGGACTTTGATCCCTGTCTCCTAAACAGGGTACGTAGGAAGCCTCTCCGAGGTTCAATCCCACCACCTGGTCGTCCCGGTCGTATTCACGTCGGTTCTTCCATCAGTGGACCCCTCCCAGGTTCACACTCGCGTCGATTCACCTATGAATCCGCCCTTGTGGGGGACTGCACATGTGTATCTCCATTGTGCTTCCCCACTGCCTTTTTCTATTTCTCCTTCCAGCGTCCAGCATGACGTGAAACTGTGATCCACCCGGCCGTTCCATCCCCCTCTGTGCGAGGTGGTTCGGTTCAATCCTCCGCCCGGCAGCCTCGACCTCCTCGTGAGTCGGCTTTCCATCGTCCAGCATGACGTTAAACTGTATATCCGAACTACGTTGACTTTGATCCGCGCTAACGCGTGGTACGTAGGAAGCCTCTACGGGGTCCAAACTCTTCACTCCATCATCCATCCTGATCCTTACCCGGGCAGCCACGTCCCGGTGGGGTCATGCCATTTCATTCCACTCCGATTCACTCGGGAAGCCGCCCATGTGCTGGCCCCAGCGTCGGAGGTTCCCCGTAAGGGGTTCTGTCATCTGATCCACTCCTCGTGTTGATCAGTCCGATGCCGTCCCCGCTAGACGCTAAACTCGCGGCATACCCCGTGTTAAACATGGGAAGCTGAGGAAAACCTCAGGTAACGCAGTTCCCCGCACCCAGCGCGGGATGCCTCAGGCCATCATGCCTTCGAGAAGCCCTATTAGGGACGGAAGGCAGACGTGCAGAGCCGCAGTGTTAAGACACGCCCCCAGCACCCAGAGCTACCCGGTCTCCTCACCGCAGGTTGCTGCCCCAACCAGACTCCTTGGAGCGTCTGGGCGGAAGCAGCGTAATTAACCGGTGTCCATGAAGATATGGCGCCGGGAACGAGATTCACGAACATTCTTAAATCTATGAGGGAGACTCGGATTAGGCGACGAGTTCCGAGGAGACGTCCACGGAAGGAGGAGCCGACATCCCATAATCCCGGTTTCGATCAAGGAGCAGACGCCCCTGAATAAGGGACGGATGCCGCCCGCCTTTGGAAAGCGGGACTGCGGGGCCACAAGTCGCGCGTCCATCCCCTCGGGTCGACGGGCGCACGCGCGAACGCGTCCTGGCGGAACAGCGTCGGAATAGAAACCCGACGCACATCCGCACCGAAACAACAGCATCATTCAATTTTTTCACCCTATCAACATCATCATTTTCATTGGACGCATCATGTGTGCTTGTATTGAAATCTTGTTGGCTGGACATCCTTTCCTTCTCATGATTCCGAATAAATGGAAATCGATCAAATATCAAACTCTCCAATTTAGTCCTATCATTTGGATCATCAACATTTTGAGATTCCATTTTATATCCATTGTGATACCACACATAATAGTTTGTTTGGAAACCATATTTGGTTATATGATAGCTAACTGCTTCACAAATCAACCAAGGTCTTCCAACATAATTAGAACATGGGCAGTGTATGTGACCACTATTTGAAGCCTTTTCAAATGAAAAATCTAAAAATCTATTCAAATTATTTTGAAAATCGGTTGAAATCCAATCAGTTTTGTACTTCCAACTTCTATCCATTCTGTAAAAAAATTGCAATAAGTCATTTCAAAGCAATTCAATAATATTGAAGTTCAATCAAAAAAATATTTAGGTAAATGAAAATTGTTTACTTTATATAAAAGCATAACTGACACATTACTCTATATGAGAATCATATTAAGAAACACAAAAAAATACAGTGTATGTAAGAAAATAAGATACAGAATTTCTAATGCCTATATTCAAGGATTTCCCAGTAAGATATTGGAAGTGGATCAAGTAATACATAATCCTTAAGGGTCTTGTTGGGAGTACATGAGTTTTATACTTTAACTTCTTCAGGGAGATTAGGATGAGGAGTAGGATGAGAATCACGTCAAAAGTAGTTATGGCCTTATCAAGTTTCACCTTAACAATAGATTAAAGGATCCTAGGTTTGGGTCCATAGATCATAGGTTGGTAGGGTGTATTCATTGAATTGTGTCCCAATTGATTTTGGAGTGGGACCTTCAGTAGTTATAGGTATGGATTTGATTAGAAACACCTATAAAAAGGATATCCAAGAATTGTGGAGTCCCAAACCAGGATGCCACTCATTAGTGACCCGAACCCAGATGGCCACTCATTGGAGAGGGACCTTCAAGTTCTATTGTGTTTTATCTCACATACAAATAATGATTTTTGGGAGTGAAATAGAGTGTATCATGAGCTTTGTGTTCACAAAATGAAGAGATCAATACAACTTCATTTGTGTAAAGAATAATAATACCATGGTCCTCTTGATATTTGAACCACGCAGTCATGATTTTCGAGATGAAGTTGTATCCATGAAACCATATGAGAAGCAAGATTCAATACATGTGTTTTTTTTATTTTCCCAGGCATTTTGAGGAACCCCAAATCAGTGAAAAAAGTTCATTGTATTTTAAAAAGGTGAATGAATAACTCATGTATGATTTTGAATGCAGAATGATTGATGGTTATATTAGGAAAACTAATATTCATTAATATTGCGAATTTGACATTCTTTGAATTAGTTTCATGAAGAAGGAAGAAGTACTACATGGGAGAAGGATAGGTCCGACCAAGAGTTACCTTTATAGATATTTTATTCATAAAGAACATTGTATTGTACGGTTAATTATTTCTTATTTATTCTATGAAGAATAATTAGGGACCACATACTATTTTGCAAAGTTGAAGAAGATACTCTATATGTTCTATTGTGTAAAGGATAAGTGAACAGTGTGTCATTTTATATATGTAAAGATTTTGATAGAAACATGATACATACTTGTTATGTAACACACATAGTGTACAAAAAATGAAGATGAATAAGATCTTCATGTTTGACATGATCTTAATTAAAGGAGTGATTTTCATGAAATAATATGAATAAACATTACACACAATTTATTATGAGTTCATATACATGAAGCTGTAATATTTGGAGCATTGGGATTAAAAAAAGAACTATGCATCTTTAAAATTAGAACACAAGAAAGAGACCATGCCCTTATAAATGTATATGTGTAATGAAAACATTAATTGGAAAATTTGTACATTGATGTAGTGATTTGAGTAAACAATTCGTGAAGGGAGTAGTGAATCATAAAAGTTTCCAAAATCCCTAGAAATAGGTCAAAATGACGTGATCTTTATAAATAGTGAAATAAATGGAGAAATTCTGAGAATATAAGGATATCCTTAGATAATATGAGAAGAGGTTGAAGGATTATAACCTGAATGGGGGAGTTGCAGCTAATCGGATGGAAGAGGCTCACCTGGGCGGGCGCTTCTGGGAGTTGGGGGAATATGCTTCTGGAAATCGGGCGCTTCTGGGAGTAGTCGGGGGATGGTTCTGTTTAGTTAATTTGTGGGGGGGGGAGCTTTCCAAATGATTATTAAAAAACATTGGGAAAAGCATGGAGTTCCCAATAGTTATTAAAAACCGTTGGGAAAAGTATGGATTTCCCGATGGTTTCTTTAAACCGTTGGGAAATCCTTCCCTAACCACACCTTTACCAATGGTTTATTAAAACCGTTGGTAAAGGACATCTATACCAATGGTTATTTTGAAACGTTGGTATAAAAGCATTGGGAAAGCTATCCTTTCCAGTAGTGGTTGTTACTTTCTCTCCCTATTTGTCAACATAATCTAAATCATGGTGGGGGATCTTCCTTATGAGGTTTAGGAAGTCATGGGAGGAGTCTGAACGTGTAATTGCAGCCTAAATTCCACAAACCTTTCTTTCGACATTACTTTTGTAAATAGATTAGAAATATGATACTTTGTTGAAATTAATTCCAAAAAAACATCTCCTGCAACAAATTTTTCTTTTTTAAAGTGAAACTTTATATCAATGTGTTTTTATCTTGAATGTTGTAAAGGATTTTTAGAAAGATCAATTACACTTTGATTATCACAAAGTATCTTCCATGGTTTAGAAACTTTTACATTCAAATATTACAGTTGAACTTTCATCCACAACATTTGAGTACAATCCTTATTAGCTGAAATATATTTGGATTCAGTTGTTCTCAAAGTTATGGAACTTTGTTTCTTACTTTTCCAACTCACACAACATTCACCCAAGAAAAATGTTCCTCCTGATATTTATTTTCTATCATTACAATCTATAATCCAATCATCATTAATATATCTATGAAAATTCATCTCACAGTTTCTTTTGTATAACAACCCATGTGAATTTTTTCTTTTTACATATCTTAGAATTATTTTTTCTTCTAACATATGTGATTCTTTCATATTACTTAGATACTAGGCACACAAATTCACAGCATACACAATATCAGGTCTTGAGTTTGTAAGGTAAATTAGACTTCCTATCACCTTCTGAAAGTCTTTCTGATTCACACTTATTTCACATTCATCTTTACTCAACTTTGTACTCACTAAAATAGAAGTTGAAAATTTTTTGGATTCTTCCATCCCAAACTTATTTAACAATTATCTGGCATACTTTTCTTGAGATAAGAAAATGTATTTTTCATTTTTTTTAAACTTATGTGCGAAGGAAGAAAGTCAATCCTCCTAACATATACATTTAAAAATTCTTTCATTTATTTATAAATTGTTTTAAAAACATATTCTCTATCCCTAGAAAAAATTATATCATCCACATAATCAATTACAATTAGAGTTTTGGAGTCAACATCTTTCACATATAATTTTCTATCAACTTTTCCTTTAGAAAAGTTCAACATTCTCAAAAAAAAATATCAAGTTTATAATACCAAGCATGTGGAGCTTGTTTCATCTCATACAAATATTTATTCAATTTAGAAACTCTGTTTTCATCCTCATCAAGTAGAAACCCACAAGTTTGTTCAATGTAAAATTCTTCCTCAATCTCACCATTTAAGAAATATTAATTTACATTCATCTGATAAAATTTTTAATTTTTATGTGCAACCACTGAAAGAAACATTATAATAGTTTCTAATATTTAAACTGGGGAAAAAATTATTCAAAATCCACACCTTCCACCTATGCATATCCTTTACAAATAAGCCCGGATTTGTTTCTTGAAACTTCTCCATGTTCATTTAACTTGTTTATGTAAAACAACTTGGTTCGGATAATATTTTTATTTTTTGGCCATGAAACAAGTTTCCATGTTTCATTATTCTCAATCTAATCCAACTATTCATTCATAGAATCCACCTATTATTTTTGTTAAATATCTTCTAAAACTGATTATAGTTCAACTTTTGAGATAAGTGAAGTCTAATTTTCTAAACTCAACTTTCTTCTTATCTGAACTGGAGCCTTATGATTTCCAATAATGTTTTTGGATTCAAAATGTTTTTGTAAGGTATGAAATTTCAAATTTTCTTTTCCAGAAAAAATTTCTTCATCACATGATTCTTCTAAAACATGGTAAGGATGTTTTGAATTACTTTCACTATTGTTGGAAATCTCCAATTTATCCTCCTCAGTATTCTCAACAACTTTTATTAAGAAATTTTTATTTTCAATTTCCTTCCAATTATATGAGTCCATCATCTTTTTTAAATGTTTGTTCCAACATTTTTAACTTCTTCTATTTGGTGAATAACTAATAAAAGTTCCTTCTTTATCTTTCTTATCAAACTTTCCCAAATCTGGATTTTGATTTTGAGCAAACATGGACTTCCAAAGACTTTAAAATATTTCAATGAAGGTTTTTTATTATACCACATTTCATAAGGAGTCATGTTACTTTCTAGTCTCAAAAAGCATCTATTTTAAACATGTAAAACAATACTAATAGCTTCTCTCTAATAGAATTTTGAAAATTCTGTTAACATACTTCTTCCCATTTCCATTAAACTTCTATTCTTTATTTCTGCTACTCCATTTTCATTTGGAGTAAATGGAGCACTATACTGATGTTTGATACCATGATTTCTCATATAATTTTCAAAAGTATTGTTTGTGAATTTAGTACCATTATCTTTTCTCAACTTCTTTATGGAAATCCCCATTTCTTTCTCAATGTCTTTTTTGAAGAATTTGAACATTTCAATAGCCTCTGACTTGTGCTTCATAAACATGATGTTTGTCATCCAAGTGAAATTGTTAATAAAAGTGATAAAGTATAAATATATATTTTTTGATTTATGTCTAATCTTCCCACAAAAATTGGAATGAATAATCTTAATTAGTCAGGTAGATTGAATCTCAACTCTTTTATGACTTTTGTTAGTCATCTTCCCTTTTTTGACAAGTTACAAAAACATCTTCTTCTCTTATTTTCAATTTTGGAAAGTTTCAAACAGCATCAAATTTACAAATTTTGTTCATACTTTTCTATCTAAGGTGACCAAGTCTTTGATACCACAATTTTTTCATATTTTTCACTCAAGTAACATGAGTTATTGAATTCTCTTATTTGGAAGAGATTCTCGCTAGTTCTTTCTCTTTTTGTAATAACTTTTCCATCTTTTACACTTTTGATGATACAAAAATATTTTCTAAAAAACAAATTATTTTCCTTCATCACAAAGTTAACTTACACAAAGTAAGTTATGTTTTATCCTATAAATAAATAAAAATTCCTTAGATTTCAACTTTTCCACTTTAATCTCAGTCGTTCTGATTCCTCTAATTTTTAACAAACTATCATTACCAAAGGTATCTGCTCCTACATCATGACTTTCAACATGTTTCAAGATTTTTATATCACCTATCATATGTGAAGAAAAATAAATATCAATTATCCATGGTTTATTCCTTTTACTTTCTTTTAAGGTTGTCTCAACAACAAAATATCTTTTCATAACTTTCTTCTTTCCAGCTTCCTTTTATTTTCCATTATAAGAAACTTGTTCCAGAAGGAGTGTAACACCCTGACCCCAGTTACCCAGAGTGAGTGAATTATTACATAACATTGGTATAATCACAAGGAAATCATGTCTCGAAAGACCGATCAGTTTAGTATTATTGGAAACAAGATTCATACATAAGTTCAACATTACAACTTGAAAATAAATACAACACGAATTTATTACATTGGAAACATCCAAGACTCCAAAATAATGCTTGAAAGTCACTCACAACTAACTTCCTCATATCCTGAGAAAATGAAACATAAGAAAGGGGTGAGCTCAAATGCTCAATAAGGGTAAGAAATACAGTGGAAGATAACATAAATATTAAGTATGGTGAATAATTGAAACCACATGCCTTTACCAATAATAAACATGAATACTTTTATGGAAGGAATATGATCTAAGTAAATAATGACATAATAAAACATAATCATTGGTATTCTACCAGTTTAATGACCACATGAACCATCAATATTATTTTCATAATGAGGAAATGTATAATGCCAGACATTCTGAAACATTTTTCAAGACCTCAGCCAAGACGTCTAAAAATGATTAAGGCCTCGGCCAAAACCATATATCAAATTGGGAAATGGCCTCATCCAATTACACATCTAGTTGTCTCATGAGACCTACTGATGCATCGAGGAGCTATAGAGAGCTCCACTCGTCACTTACTAAGTCCAATACATTCCTCATATGAAAAGGTTTAAACATATCGTAAACATTCATATTAAAACTAGCATACGAAATGTCAATACTTTAACCATAAACCATGAATGGTATAAAAATAGAACATCCACAGTCACACATATCACAAAATCTTCAATAAAATATGGAAGTTTTGTATCATAATAAATCAACTTCAAATAAGCTTAAAATCCATCAAAGGATGTTGACATAGATGAAATCAAAACTATTTGAGAGAAATATCACTCTCTTTTTTAAATCATTTAAAAGTCACATAATTATAAAATAAAAAATTTACTTTGAAAATATCCTTATAAGATTGTAATGGAAGCTTAGAAGATTTTATAATGGCGGAAAATAGTCACACCCACTGTATAAGTTAAAAAAAAGGCATTCTTACCTTAATTCTGTCGAAAAGGTTAAAAAGGACCTTGTTTGGAAAACGACAGAAAGATTCCTTTATAAAATTCTTATAAAAATTCAAAAAAGGGTATAAATGAATTTAACCCATAGTCTGTAAAATAGTAATAATGATTTTAAATACATTTTTAAGAAATATGGATGTGGATGATAAAGAGGTCCCAGTAGATAATTATGTATAAACAACCTCATATAATGAAGAGATTGTGGAATAAACTCTTACCTTGTACTTTTCCTTGGAAGAGGGTAGGTTAACCTCCTGTATAATAGTTAAATAATTTTTATTAAATTATAAAATAATCATATACAAAAATATGATATCATATATGATCTTTTAATATTTCTTTGTTAATAATATTTTAGTATTGTCGACGTTTCGGGTGTTCACTTACTCGTTTTCTTTTATATGTTTTGTTACATAAGTCGTGTTTGTTATCCATAGGTTGTATATTATTCATATACAGAATTATATCAAGTCCTTAAACATTATTTTTAATCATAAAATTAAAATTAGTCTTGAATGGATATGATGGGGAATGAATCTTATCGCGTTCGTGGAGACGGTAGTCCGTACGTACGCACGAGCGACATTATCATTCTTTTGATATTAAAATAATATATAATTGGATGGTGTATCATATTTACAGAATCATTATCATGTTATATTTATTATTTACATGAATTACACATCATTATTATACCCATACAAATAATAATGTATTGAATAACAATTACACCACGACGTAGAGACGGTAAGCCGTACGTACGCACGTATAGTGACATGTCATCCAAGGGATGGATAGAATACTGAATATGGTTGTAAAATATTTATAATAACATCATAGTATATATAAGATATTAGAGTTATTATTTTATAATGGAAATAACAAATAAATAAGAAGTGGAAGAAGAAAGAAACTTGAAAGAGGGTGGTGAAAACATTACCTCTTCTTCAGGTTCTTCCCTTTGATTTGATCAAAAGGGCTCCTTAGGAAAGCTTTATGATCAAACTAAGGCCTCTAGGTTTAAGTGAGGGAATTTTTGAGGATATTTGGGTAGGTTTTGTCTGAGACAAAAGGATTTTAAGGTATTAATTTGAGATAAGGGGGAGTGCCCTTTTATAAAAGGGGTGAGGGGCACCTTAGAAAAAACTTAAAATATTATTTTATAATAAATTCATATTCGGTTTATAATGGCTCCAAAGTGACTTATTTCTAGGATAATGTGGGTACGGGTCGAAATAATTTCAACCAATAGATTTTAGACAAGTTTGGGTCACTATATTGACCTAATCATTTATATTTTACTCTTAGTTAAATAGTTTGACATTTACCATATCTCTTTGTATTTTTATATTATATGGTTAATAAACTTACTATAACAAGCCAAGAGAACCTCAAGTGGTTCATTATTAATATATATCACCTTATCTAAGTCATTTTTTTGAACCTTAGATTTTTAGGAATAGAATATCAATTAATAATATAATATTTGTTTTAAATACTCCTTTATGTCAATTTTGATACTATTTAATAATTGATTTTTGTTAAAGTTCTAACAACTTTATTAATTCTAAATAAATCCATTTAATCAATTATAACATGTCATGTTAACCTATAAAATTATTTTAATTCATAAAATGTCTCAAATTACATTTATTTGTATATTTATAATATCAATTATTTTAATATTTCATTAATTAGGTAATTACTGCATCACCATTGTGTCATAAATAACTTAAATTATTTAATGTATAAAAATTATAAATAAAATAAAATTATGTATGAAATATTTTTATCTTTTTAATGAATATTTATAATCGAATTTATCTTATGTATAACTCTATATTAAAATTGTTTTAGTTATTAAACTTTGATTTTAACTCTTTTAACTCTTCTTTGAATTAAATAATAATAAATGTCCTAATCTAATACAAGTGGACCAAAAAGGTTGATATTTTATTCCTAATGTTGTTTTTGGTCGAATTATACTTATCCAATAGAATTAGGACATATGTTAGGGTAATAATAATATCATTTTTACCCTTAATTACCCTATTTAATTTTTACCGTGGTAAATAAAAGTAAAAAGGTACTATTCACAAAAAATTATTTTTATCTTATTAAACCACATTTTACTCCTTGATATTAACCATGTTTCTCAGATTTTTGAAATTCCACTCACAGAAGCGGTAAAATAAAGTTTTATGTGAATTTGAAAATTCTCCTAGGAGATGGGTAAAAGACAGTGAAAAGTTCTAAGAAATTTTTATATATCTAAAATTATTATAAACTGACTCCAATGAATTACATTGAAATTATATAGGTATTATGTATCTATTTTGACCTAAAATAAATTTAAATAAAATAAGTAATTATTTAAATAAAAAATTCCGTTTTAAACTATAACTTAGTGTTTTTTTCACTATTCATCAAAAATTGAATGTTTTCAGAAAAATACCAAAAAACACCCTAAGCTAATTTTGATATTACGAATCCAAAAATGAAGTCCATTTTGAAAGATAAAAATTATAAAATTTCAAAAAGTGGGTATTAATATTCATAACGGCTAGTTTGATTGGTTGTGGTGTGTGTTAGAACTCGAAGTTGCATACAACACACGCTACTGTATTATTCAAAGAGAAGTGTATCATGGAAGCTTGGGGTGTTAAATTCTCCCCTCCTTAAAATAATTTCATCCTCGAAATTTCTAGAATATTACTGCATAAAAAGACTCGGATGGTTCTTCATCATAAGTTTCTCGGGTTCTCACGTTGCCTCTTCCATCTTATGGTTTCTCCATAGAACTTTTACCAGATGAGTAGTCCGATTTCTCAACACTTGTTCTCTAGTATCAAGAATCCTGACGGGATCTTCGCAATAAGATAGATTGGGTTCCATTTCTAATTCCTCATAGGTGAGTACATGCGTTGGGTCAGGCATGTATTTTCTCAACAGTGATACGTGGAACACATCGTGAACTTTGGAGAGATTTGGCGGCATTTCCAAATGATAAGCTATAGCCCCAATTCGTTCTAGAATTTTGAAAGGTCCGATGTACCTGAGACTCAATTTTCCTTTCTTACTGAAACTTATAACACCCTTCCATGGTGATTGTAGACGCCGGAAAAGTCCGTTACTCCTCAAACGAAGTTCCGGATGAGGAAAGCGAGGTCATATTTGGAGTCAGAAGCATGTTTCGGAAGGCCCGAAGGCCGTGCGCGAAATATCGGAGGCCCGCGCGCAATATTGGCTATGCGCGCGCAATCCTTCCGGGATTCGTGCAATGGGGCGAGTCAGCGCATAATTTTCCGCGCCCGACGTCCCTGCGCGACCCTATTGCGCGCCGGGCCCCTATTTCGCGCCCGAGCCGAATTGCGCGCCCGCGAACCGAATTGCGCACCCGGGGTTGCCTATAAATACAAGGCGACCCCCAATGTTTTGAAGGTTGCCAGAATTCGAAGAGTCGCTCGTGCGCGCAATCCCGCCCCCTCCGCGCGCAATGCCGATCTTCAGGTAACCTCCTTCATTTCGCGCAAGCATGCCTCGGGGTTCTCCTTCGCGCGCAACCCCTTTGGCTCCTTTCCTTTGACCAACTCCTCACCCAAAGGCCTTCGCGTGCAAAAGAAGCCTCTTGCGCGCAATTGTCCCCCGGGTGCGCGCAATCCAGCCCGATTGCGCGCACCCCCCCTTACTAAGTGGCCATTCGTTAAAGAATGGGCCGTTGCCCCCGCGCGCTATCAGAGGCCCGGTGCGCGCAATCTCCATCTTCCGCGCGCAAAGCGCTGGCCCAATTGCGCGCCAGCCCGTCCAATTGCGCGCCGACCAGCGGTATTGCGCGCCAAGATCCTCTTTTGCGTGCAAACCGCCAGGGTCGCCCCCTTTGACCCCCTGAGGATACCCGCCTGCGTGGCGCCCGATGATCTTCATCCCGGGTGCCCGCACCGTGCGTTGTCTTCCCGTGCGGCCCTCCAGGCTCGCGCGAAGTGACACGGACCCATTAGTGGCACCACCACGTCCGAGCTACAAGACGTTAAACTGTTCAGCATTTGTCCGTGCTGCAGGACGTTAAACTGCCAGGCATCCATCGTCCTGCAGGACGCTAAACTGCACCACGTCCGCGCTGCAAGACGTTAAACTACCAAGCATATTCATCCAACATGACGTTAAACTGTACTTCGTCCGGCAAGACGTTAAACCGTCCGCTTCGTCCTCAACACACGACGTTAAACTGTACTTCGTCCGGCAAGACGTTAAACCGTCCGCTTCGTCCTCAACACACGACGTTAAACTGTACTTCGTCCGGCAAGACGTTTAACCGTCCGCTTCGTCCTCAACACACGACGTTAAACTGTACTTCGTCCGGCAAGACATTAAACCGTCCGCATCACCCGATCACATGCCTCGCACGCAAGGTCCCCCCCGGTTTGGATGTGGCCCCCACCCGCTCGTCTCTGCAGGGATGTCGGGATTGCCCCTCTTTAGGGATGATTTATTGGAGTGACCTTCGTCCACGGGGGTAGGGTATTACAAACCCCTAGTTTCTTGTGGGGGACTGCACATGTGTATCTCCATTGTGCTTCCCCACTGCCGAAGCCAGTAGAGGGCGTGACAGGGATCGAGGTCTCTCACCTTCGGCCCAAGTCCCTCTTCAACTGAGCTTTGCCGCACTCAGGTGGCCTCAGTGCGTAAGTCCTAACAGAATGAACTACGTGGACTTTGATCCCTGTCTCCTAAACATGGTACGTAGGAAGCCTCCCTGAGGTTCAAGCCCACCACCTGGTCGTCCCGGTCGTATTCACGTCGGTTTGTCCATCAGTGGACCCCTCCCGGGTTCACATTCGCGTCGATTCACCTATGAATCCGCCCTTGTGGGGGACTGCACGTGTGTATCTCCATTGTGCTTCCCCACTGCCGAAGCCAGTAGAGGGCGTGACAGGGATCGAGGTGTCTATCATCTTCGGCCCAAGTCCCTCTCCAACTGATCTTTGCCGCATATGGGCCTCCTTAGAGTGTAATCCCCAAACACCATCGTCCAGCAAGACATTAAACTGTGATCCACCCGGCTGTTCCATCCCCCTCCGTGCGAGGTGGTTCGGTTCAATCCTCCGCCCGGCAGCCTCGACCTCCTTGTGTGTCGGCTTGCCATCGTCCAGCATGACTTTAAACTATATATCCGAACTATGCTGACTTTGATCCGCGCTAACGCACGGTACGTAGGGAGCCTCTACGGGGTCCAAGCTCTTCACTCCATCATCCATCCTGATCCTTACCCGGGCCGCCACATCCCGGTGGGGTCATGCCATTTCATTCCACTCCACCTCACTCGGGAAGCCGCCCATGTGCTGGCCCCAGCGTTGGAGGTTCCCCGCAAGGGGTTCTGTCATCTGATCCACTCCTCGTGTTGATCAGTTCGATGCTGTCTCCGCTGGACGTTAAACTCGCGTCATACCCCGTGTTAAACATGGGAAGCTGAGGAAAACCTCAGGTAACGCAGTTCCCCACACCCAGCGCGGGATGCCTCAGGCCATCATGCCTTCGAGAAGCCCTATTAGGGACGGAAGGCAGACATGCAGAGCCGCAGTGTTAAGACACGCCCCCAGCACCCAGAGCTACCCGGTCTCCTCACCGCAGGTTGCTGCCCCGACCAGACTCCTTGGAGCGTCTGGGCGGAAGCAGCGTAATTAACCGGTGTCCATGAAGATATGGCGCCGGGAACGAGATTCACGAACATTCTTAAATCTATGAGGGAGACCCATATTAGGCGACGAGTTCCGAGGAGACGTCCACGGAAGGAGGAGCCGACATCCCATAATCCCGGTTTCGATCAAGGAGCAGACACCCCTGAATAAGGGACGGATGCCGCCCGCCTTTGGAAAGCGGGACTGCGGGGCCACAAGCCGCGCGTCCATCCCCTCGGGTCGACGGGCGCACGCGCGAACGCGTCCTGGAGGAACAGCGTCGGAATAGAAACCCGACGCACATCCGCACCGAAACAGTGATACCTTTAAGAAAACATGATCTCCTACTTGAAATTCCAAATCCTTCCTTCGGTTATCGGCATAGCTCTTCTGCCTACTTTGAGCTGATTTGATGTGGTTTTGGATTACCTTCACCTTTTCCATCGTTTCCTCTACCAGTTCTAGGCCTACAAGTTTTCTTTCACCAACGTCATCCCAACAGGTTGGTGTGCGGCATCTCATTCTGTATAACACTTCATATGGTGCCATCTGCATACTCGAATGGAAGCTATTGTTATAGGAAAATTCTAACAAAGGTAAATATTGATCCCAAAAACCCTGAAAGTGAAGTGATAAAGATCTCAACATGTCTTCTAAGGTTTGAATAGTTCGTTCTGATTGTCCATCAGTTTGGGGGTGGTAGGCAGTGCTCATACGAAGCTCAGTATCCAGGTATTTCTGAAGACTTTTCCAGAATCTTGATGTAAAACGTAGATCACGATCAGAAACAATCGATAGGGGTACTACATAAAGTTTCACAACTTCAATAATATATATTCTTGCTAGACGTTCAAGTGGTAAATCCTCCCTTATAGCAAGAAAATGTGCTGACTTGGTAAGATGATCAACACTGACCCATATTGCATCGTTCCTTCTAGGAGTCTTTGGTAGTCCCATGACAAAGTCCATCGTAATATTATCCCATTTCCACTTAGGTATGGGAAGAGGTTGAAATACTCCTCCAGGCTGTTGCCTTCCAGATTTTACTTGTTGACAAACCATACATATTGACAAAAAATCGGTAATCTCCCTCTTCATGTTGTCCCACCAAAAATGTTCCTTCAAATCTATATACATTTTGGTTCTCCCATGGTATATAGAGAAATTGGAACTATAAGCATCATCCAACAACTCTCTTTTTAGATCAGGTATATTGGGAACACAAATTCTCTTCCCAAATTTCAAAATTCAATCTTCATACACAAATTCACTCAATCTCCCATCATTCACGGCTTTAATCTTCTTTTGAAACTATTCATCATTGGTCTGAGAACTCTTAATACTTTCTAGTAAAGATGGTTTGGAAACCATTAGAAAAATCATTGATGTTTCACCTTCCATGGTTATTCCCATGTCCATCTTCACTAGATCCATGAAAATAGGATCCCTTTCAATTATCATATTGTTCAAAACTCCATGATCCTTTGTACTCAAATCATCTGCCACCTTATTTTCCTTCCTTGGGTGGTAGTGTATCATGAAATCATAATCCTTGAGTAGTTCAATCCATCGCCTTTTCCTCATGTTGAGTTCTTTCTGTGAGAAAATATACTTCAAACTCTTGTGATCAGTATAAATCTCACACTTTTCACCATAGAGATAGTGTCTCCAAATCTTCAAAGAAAAGATTACAACTGCTAACTCAAGATCATGATTATGATAGTTTTTCTCATGAATTTTCAGTTGTCATGATGCATAGGCAGTAACCCAATCATTCTGCATAAAGAAACAACCAAGTCCTTTCTTTGAAGCATCGCTATAAATAGCAAACCCATCATTCCCTGATGGTAGAATCAATATAGGAGCATTGAATAACATTTTCTTCAGTTCTTCAAAAAATTATTATCACTCTTTTTTTCAAACAAATTTAACCCATTTACATGTGAGCTTGGTTAATGGGGTAGCCAACTGAGCAAAATTCTGGACGAAACGTTGATAATAACCTGCTAACCCAATAAAACTATGTACCTCAGTTATACTTGTCGATGCTGGCCATTCTTGGATTTCTCTTGTCTTAGAAGGATCAACGGAGATTCCATCTTTTGAGACAATATGGCCAAGAAAAGAAATCTCCTGAATCCATAATTCACACTTGCTAAACTTCCCATATAATTCATGTCTTCTAATATTCAGGATAATGCACAAGTGATTTTCATGATCTTAGTAGATTTTAGAGTATACCAAGATATCATCAATAAATACCACTACAAAATCATCGAGGTATTCCTTGAAAACTCTGTTCATTATATCCATGAATACAGAGGGTTCATTAGTCAATCCAAAAGGAATTACTGTAAACTTGTAATGCCCATACCTGGTTCAAAATGTTGTCTTCGGAATTTCTTCCTTCTTCACACACAACTGATGGTATCCAGATCAAAGGTCAATATTTGAAAAGTATTGAGCTCCATGTAGTTATTCAAATAAATCATCAATGAGAGGTAGGGGATACTTGTTATTTATTGTTATAGCATTGATCTCCTTGTAGTCAATGCACAACCTCATAGATCCATCTTTCTTCTTTACAAAAAGAACAGGGGATCCCCATAGAGAAACACTAGGGAGAATAAATCCCTTATTAATCAATTCCTCTAGTTGTTTCTTTAGTTCCATTAATTCCATAGTGTCCATTCTATAAAGGGTTTTCGATATGGGCCTTGAACCAGGAATTAAATCAATGGAAAACTCAATTTATCATTCTGCAGGATGTCCAGGTAAATCTTCCGGAAGCACATCTACATATTATTTCACAATAGGTACATCCTCTATTTCAACATTTCTTTCCTCACCATAGTTATTTCATTCTCTTCCTCCCTGATAATTGAATTTAGTTGAGCTACTGGGGGTGGATCTAGATAAGAATCAAGTGGTGATGATTCTGCTCTAAAGATAAGGTGTTCTTTATCATCATCATGAAAAATCGTAACCTCCTTCTTCTTACAATAAATATTCACATCATGGTCCGAAAGCCAATCCATACTGAGGATTATATCAAATTCAATCATGGTTATGATGATGAGATCAGTAGAAAAAGAACATTTATGTGCTCTAATAAGGACTGATTCACAAAACTTTGTTGCAATGATACTTCCCCTAGAAGTTTTGACTGACAACTCCCTTGTTAAATAAAATTGGAAATATCTAATTTTATTAGAAAACTGGGAAGATATGAAATAATTCGATGATCCAGAATCAAATAAATAATTTTCTAAACTTGAGGAAACCATTAAATTACCTGCCACCACGTCTTTCAGATCTTCTACCTCAATAGTAATGATAGCATAATCTTGGCCTTGATCCCTTGGCCTTTTCTAAGGTAACTTTCCCTAATTATTAGGAAATTAATTTGCATAATGTCCCATATCCCTTCAATTGTAGCATTGAACATTGGTAGCGTCTTTCTTTCCCTAACAATCACCAGCTAGATGGCCTTTCTGTCCACATTTGTAGCATACTCCTTTTCCTTTTAGACAGGTACCAGGGTGCTTCCTTCCACAATTATCACAGGGAGGAAATTCAATTCTTCCATTCTTCCGAGTTTCCTTATTTCCTTTCCTAGAGTGCTCAGCAGATCTCTTCTTCTCTTGCTTTCATTTAAAGTTATAAGACTTGGAGAATTCCTTTTTTGTCTTGATAGCACATGAGACAATATCTTCGTATGATGAGAAGGATTGTGATACTAATGCTCGATGGAGAAATAGTTTTAACCCATTAAATAAATGATCAATATTACTTCTTGGGTTATGTATATAATCTGTTGCATGCCTCGCTAACCTTGTAAAGTTAGCTTCATACTTTGCGACATTCTCATCCTCCTTTTGCCTCAGACTTAGAAATTGTCTTTCCATATCCGCTCGATAGTCATGAGGAAAGTATTTTTCTAAGAAAATTTTTTTAAACTCCCTCCATTCCATATTTGATACTTCATCATCTTCCTTCGTGTTTTGAATCAATGACCACCATTGATCAGCATCTCCAGTGAGGCGGTAAACTGCCAGGACAACGTTTTCCCTTTCGCTACTCCCCATGGCATGGAATATTTTCTCTAAGGAATTTATCCATTGCTCAGATACTAGTGGATTTGTACCCCCATTTAATTTTGGTGGTTGTTGCCTCATGAAGCGATCTAACATTGATCCTCCACGCTGCGGATCATAGTGCTCCATACGGGTAAGGTTATTATTCATAACCTAAGTGAGTTATCCCAGTATGGTGATTAGCTGATCAGCACCAATTGCATCACCATCTCCATTATAATTATCTTGAGCAGGAGGGAAATACCTACATGGAGTGCGTGCATTGATATGGTTTCCATTCCTTCCACTAGGTGCCATTTCGAAACAATGGAATACACTAGATTAGTTTATGAATCGCAATACATAAATCCAAATTTGTAAAACACTTAACATAAATTGAACAGTTTATGGATATAATCCATAATCATAAAAATGTTTTCTTTGAGGAAGTATATACTCATAAACCCTTCATAATGGTTTGTAAATAAAATGAGAATTATCTTAAGCATATCTCCCAATAGTGTTGTAACCAAGAGTGCAGCAAAGCCCATTGTCATGCACCAGTTCCCGCTCGAGTCTAGCTCAAAGTGGTGTTTTTGGATTTTACCCCTAGGTACATCTATGCCAGAGCCGCCTCTACCCTCTCATATCCAGACAGGGATGTATTGCTCAGAAAACTCACAAAATCTTTAAAATACCAAAATTATAGGAAGTTCTTCTATACTAATCCTCAAAGTCTATCTTAGGGTTATGTGCTCTAATCAGTGTTTATCTAAATCTAGTTTCCAAGGTTTGTACTAAACTTCCTCTGATACCAACTGAAACGCCCCGACCCCAGTTACTCAGAGTCGGTGCATTATTACATAACATTGGTATGATCAGTACGAAATCATGTCTCAAAAGACTAATTAGTTTAGTATTATTGGAAACAATATTCATACATAAGTTCAACTTTACAACTTGAAAATAAATACAACACGAATTTATTCCATTGGAAACATCCAAGCCTACTAAATAATTCCTGCAAGTCACTCATAACTAACTTCTTCATATCTTGGGAAAATGAAACATAAGAAAGGGGTGAGCTCAAACGCTCAGTAAGGGTAATCAATACAGCAGAAGATAACATAAATATTAAGCATGGTTAATAATTGAAACCACATGCTTTTACCAATAATAAACATGAATAATTTTATGGCAGGAATATGAGCTGAGTAAATAATGCCATAATAAAACATAATCATTGGTATTCTACTAGTCGAATGACCACATGAACCATCAATATTATTTTCATAATGAGTAAATGTATAATGCCAAACATTCTGAAACATTTTGTCAAGGCCTCGGCCAAGACGTCTAAAAATGATTAAAGCCTCAGCCAAAACCATATATAAAATTGGGAAAGGGCCTCAGTAAATTCCACATCTAGATGTCTCATGATACCTACCGGTGCATCAAGGATCTATAGCGGGCTCCACCCGTCACTTATTAAGTCCAATACATTCCTCATATGAAAAGGTTTAAACATATCATAAACATTCGTATTAAAACTAGCATATGAAATGTCAATACTTTAACCATAAACCATGAATGGTATAAAAATAGAACATTCACAGTCACACATATCACAAAACCTTCAATACAATATGGAAGTTTTGTATCATAATAAATCATCTTCAAATAAGCTTAAAATCCATCAAAGGATGTTGACATAGATGAAATCAAAACTATTTGAGAGAAATATCTCTCTTTTTTTTAAATCATTTAAAAGTCACATAATTATAAAATAACAAATTTAATTTGAAAATATCCTTATAATCTTGTAAGGTAAGCTTTGAAGATTTTATAATGGTGTAAAATAGACACACCCGCCGTATAAGTTAAAAAAATACATTCTTACCTTAATTCTGTCGAAAAGGTTAAAAAGGACCTTGTTTAGAAAACGACAGAAAGATTCCTTTATAAACTTCTTATAAAAAGTCAAACAATGGAATAAATTAATTTAACCCATAGTCTGTAAAATAGTAAGAATGATTTGAAATACATTTTTAAGAAACACGTATGTTGATGATAAAGAGGCCCTAGTAGATAATTACATATAAATAACCTCGTATAATGAAGAGATTGTGGAATAAACACTTACCTTGTACTTTTCCTTGGTAGAGGGTAGGTTAACCTCCTTTATAATAGTTAAATCATTGTTATTAAATTATAAAAGAATCATATACATAAATATTATATCATATATGATCTTTTAATATTGCTTTGTTAATAATATTTTAGTATTATCGTTGTTTCGGGTGTTCACTTACTCATTTTCTTTTATATGTTTTGTTACATAAGTCATGTTTGTTATCCATAGGTTGCATCTTATTCATATACAGAATTATATCAAGTCCTTAAACATTATTTTTAATCATCAAATAAAAATTAGTCTTGAATGGATACGATGGGGAATGAATCTTATCGCGTTCGTGGAGACGGTAGTCCGTACGTACACACGAGCAAAAATATCATTATTTTGATATTAAAATAATATATAATTGGATGGTGTATCATATTTACAGAATAATTATCATTTTATATTTATTATTTACATGAATTACACATCATTATTATACCCATCCAAATAATAATGTATTGAATAACAATTACACCACGACGTGGAGACAGTAAGGTGTACGTATGCACGTATGGTGACATGTCATCCAAGGGATGGATAGAATACTGAATATGGTTGTACCATATTTATAATAACATCATAGTATATATAATATACTGGAGTTATTATTTTATAATTGAAATAACAAATAAAGAATAAGTGGAAGAAGAAAAGAACTTGAAAGAGGGTGGTGAAAACATTACCTCTTCTTCAGGTTCTTCATTTTTATTTGATCAAAAGGGCTCCTTAGGTTGGCTTTATGATCAAACTAAGGCATCTAAGTTGAAGTGAGGGAAGTTGGGAGGATATTTGGGAAGGTTTTGGCCGATACAAAAGGCTTTGAAGGTATGAATTTGAGAGAAGGGGGAGTGCCCTTTTATAAGAGGGGTGAGGGGCACCTTAGGAAAAACTTAAAATATTATTTTATAATAAATACATATTCGGTTTATAATAGATCCAAAGTGACTTATTTCGAGGATAAGGTGGTAATGGGTCGAAATCCTTTCAACCAATATATTTTAGGCAAGTTTGGGTCACTATATTAACCTTATCATTTATATTTGACTCTTAGTTAAATAGTTTGACATTTACCATGTCTCTTTGTATTTTTATATTATATGATTAATAAACTTACTATAACAAGCCAAGAGAACCCCAAGTGGTTCATTATTAATATATATAATCTTATCTAAGTCATTTGTCTGAACCTTATATTTTTAGGAATAGAATATCAATTAATAATATAATATTTGTTTTAAATACTCCTTTATGTCAATTTTGAAACTATTTAATAATTGATTTTTGTTAAAGTTCTAACAACTTTATTAATTCGAAATAAATTCATTTAATAAATTCTAACATGTCATATTAACCTAGAAAATTAGTGGAATTCATAAAAAGTCTCAAATTACATTTATTTGGATATTTTTAATATTAATTAGTTTAATATTTCATTAATTAGGTAATTACTGCATCACCATTGTGTCATAAATAACTTAAATTATTTAATGTCTAAAAATTATAAATAAAATACCATTATGTAGGAAATATTTTTAGCTTTATAATGAATATTTATAATCGAATTTATAGTATTTATAACCATATATTAAAATTGTTTTAGTTATTAAACTTTGATTTTAACTCTTTTAACTCTTCTTTGAATTAAATAATAATAAATGTCATAATCTAATCCAAGTGGACCAAAAAGGTTGATATTTTATTCCTAAGGTTTTTTTTGGTCTAATTATACTTATTAAATAGAATTAGGACATGTTTTAGGGTAATAATAATATCATTTTTACCCTTAATTACCCTATTTACTTATAACCGTGGTAAATAAAAGTAAAAAGTTACTATTCACCAAAAATTATTTTTATCTTATTGAACCAAATTTTACTCCTTGATATTAACCGTGTCTCTCGGATTTTTTAAATTCCACTCACAAAAGCGGTAAAATTAAGTTTTATGTGAATTTTCAAATTCTCCTAAGAGATGGGTAAAAGACGGTGAAAAGTTCTAAGAAATTTTTATATATCTAAAATTATTATAAACTGACTCCAATGAATTAAATTGAACTTATATATGTATTATGTATCTATTTTGACCTAAAATAAATTTAAATAAAATAAAAAATTATTTAAATAAAAAATTCGGTTTTGAACTATAACTCAGTGTTTTTTTTCACTATTCATCAAAAATTGAATGTTTTCAGAAAAATACCAAAAATTCACCCTCAGCTAATTTCGATATTCTGAATCCAAAAATGAAGTCCATTTTGAAAGATAAGATTTATATAATTTCAAAAAGTAGGTATTTCTATTCATAATGGATAGTTTTATTGGTTGTTGTGTGTGTTAGAACTCGAAGTTGCATACAACACACGCTACTGTATTATTCAAAGAGAAGCGTACCGTGGAAGCTTGGGGTGTTACAAGGAGTGTCATGCATTTTTCATCATGATGACCAGCCTCATCACATATTCCATAAACTTATTCTATACATTCAAATTTATTTCTTTTTGTCAAGTTTCTAAGATCTTGATAATTCACTTTCTCAACTTTTTATAAGTTAGGAAAGTTGATCATTCCACTTTCACCATTTCTTATACTTTCCTAAAAACTTATTCCAAGTAAGGATAAGTTGTGCCAAAAATTATATGTATTGTGCCCATATATTCCACAACACCAACAATAACCATAAAATCATGATTTTATATTGAAATAAGATCTTTCTCAATTGAAACTTTATTGAGGTTGATGGCTTCTTTCTAATCTATCATACTCAGGATGTGGAACATATTTCCTTCAGAGTGGGTATTTAGATTTTATAGATGTGATAGGTTTCTCACATCCTTTTTCCACCCAATCTTTCCCAATACTTTTTCTAAAACCTGAAATATTAAAATAATCAAATGAAACATTAATTTTGGTGAGTAAAGATTTCACCTGATTCTCATATTGATTCTTCTTAGCCACTTTAGAAGTCTCATATTTTACTTATGAGGCTTTGTTAAAGTTTTCATTAATCTTCCTCAGGGTATTTTCAGACTCAAAAGGTTTTTATTGAAACTTGTTAACTTCTTCTTCCTTAACTTCCATATTCTTGTTAAGATCTTCAACCATCTTTCCCATTTTAGCAATTCTTAGTTTGTAACTTAAGATCTTCTGAATGTATTCATCCTCCTGCTTGATAACATATTTTCTTCCATCAGTAACTTCTTCACAATATTTCTTAATTACTCTAATTTATTTCTTAACAAATTTTTTTCTTAAGACATGCAAAAAAATTGTTCTGAGCTTATACTCTCTATAAGATTCTTCACCACCTTCTTCACTATCTAAGGAATCTTTTGTTTTCTCAAATTTTGTAATGAAGGTTCTAAATTTTTCTGAACTTTCATCTTCAGGATAATTTTTGTTAGTTGAGTTTGATTTAACTTTCTTACTCAACATACTTATTTTTTTCAGTAAAATTCTTCTTGTATTTGTTGGATGACTTTTATTCTTTATCATTTTTGTTCCACTTCTTCCATCGAGGTTTTTCATCAAAATCATCTCGATATTCTCCAACATTCTTCTTGGGGAAATTCATAGTAAAGTTTTTGATTCCACCATACTCAAAACAGTTGAGAATAAGTTTACCTCCATACTTTCATATTCATCTTCAATGGTTTTTGGATATAAGAGAAATGATTTTATCATTAAACTCATCATCTTCTTTACCTTCAGAGTCGCAAGGATCAGCATCTTCGGCATCTTGAATTTCCAACTTTCTTATAGCTTCAAAATCCATTTCATCTTTCATCTTGTTTTTAAACATTGGAGCTTTTATAATTTCATAATAAATAATAAAGTTATGCAATTCATCAAGATATAAATCATATTTATCTTCTAAAGAGGAAATTTTAGGATCAAACATGTCCATAAAGTTTCTCATAAGTTTCTTCACAATTTTAGAATCTTCCAAGAAATATCTAAATCCTTTGATGTTACAAAAAATTTCATTTACTCTGGTGAAGTATTTATCAATAGTCTTTTCATCTCTCATTTTGATTTCTTCATACTTATTACACTAGATTTGTGGCTTTTCTTCCTTCACTTTAGTATTCCCTTTGAAAATACTTTCCATCTTGTCCCACATACTTTTTGAAGTATTGAGGCCCATAAACTTCTAATAAAAATTATATTATAAGGACATAAGGATTAAATTTATATCCTTTTAATCAAATTATATATTTCTCTTATCATCAAATTTTATAGGAGCGCCTTTCTCAATAAGTGGAAAACCAATCGTAGCACCATCAACAACTTCTAGTACAAGAGATAGGAGATAAAGAATCATCCTATTTTCCTATCCATAATAATTTTTGATATAAAATGTATAAATTCTTTTATTATTGATATAATTAATATTATCCATGATAATGATTCAAAAATATAACCTCCCTTTCAAACCAATTAAAGTTCTATAGGATTGAATAACAACTAAGAAGGGGGTTGAATTAGTTGTTAACTTTTTATAAGTTTCAAAACTTTTCAAAACTTAACCCCTGCATCCTGTCAAGATTTATTTCCTTATAAACTTTTAGTAAATACTCATGCATGAAAAAGTATTAAATCAAGTAAATCATACAAGATTTACAAGGTTCATCCTCAGTGTGAGAACCTACATCCTTGCCATAGCCACTCATGTGGATCTATAGAAATCCACTATTATGAAGAAGTGAATACAAACTATGCCAAATCTTGTTAGACGCCTTATATATCCTGATAGGAAATATTATACTGACTCCCATTCATTTACAATTTTTTCTTATAAAATAATTGATCCAAAAAAAGAATAAAAACTTTGTTGAAACTGCTCCATAATTGCTCAATCTGAATCCTCAGTCCGATTTGGATGGATCCAATTTTATCAATCCAATGATTCTGGATATGAATCTCTCAATACGATGAGCCTGAATTTGATTCTATTAATATGATGAGTTTGGATCTGATTCTCTCAATACGATGGACTCAATACGATAAACCCATTATCAATCTGAAAAACTCAAACTCTGCTCAAATGATCAATACAATCTTTCTCAATTTGATTGAATCAATTTGTTCTCAATACGATCTTGATCAATCCACTAAACAAACATTCAACTGTCTTATCCTCCTCACAAGATCTCTGGTTGGAAATGACTTTCACTTGATTTATTTAGCACTCTTCCTTTTCCACTTTCATAAAAAATCACAAATAAACAAATGATATGAGAAAGTATTTATAGGTGACTTAGAAAATAAAAATGGGAACCTTGAAAACTTTCCCCGCTTCCTCAAATTTTAAAAACTCTGAAAATATCTCACATTTAAACTTCAACTTTTACATCTTCAATCCTCCTTATATTTATTCAAGATTTTTACATAATTGAATTTCAAGTTTAATCTCCTCAACTCTTTATAAAACTTATATAATTTTCTTTTTTAGTCTTCTTCATAATCAACTCATTGTGAATCTATTTCCTTCTCATCTCATTAATAATATGTTTCCTTATCATCTCATTATGAATCTATTTCCTTCCCAACTCATTATGAATCTATTTCCTTCTCATCTCATTATGAATTCTGTATCTTTCTCAGCTCATTACGATCTTCCTTTAGCTTCATCCTGATGGAGTCCTCATAATGATGGAATTCTCATTATAATGGATTTTCCCATTATGATGGAAATCCCATTACAATGATTTCCCCATTATGATGGAAAGTATTCAATTATGAATCCACTTGGAAACTTTGAACTTCTTCAAACTTCATCAGCTTTATACATTTTGACTTCTGGATACGATCTTCTATTTCTGTTACTTCTGGATCTGATGAAAGACTTTGTCTTGATCACTGAAATTCAATCAATATGATTCCTCCATTTCTTCAAAATATTTTATCATGATAGTTTTCATGATTTGTGAGAACTTTATAACCAGCAAATAATCATTTTATTTGATTTAGAAAGTATTAAAACTTTCTAACTTCTGACTTCACAATCTTATTTCAAAACTATTTAGCAATAATAAAACTTATTCACTCAGCAACTTTTTTCTTTCTAACTCAACATCTTATTTCTTTTATGACAGAGGTAAATTTATAGTAATCAATAATTTCTACCTCTGATTCTTCTGGATCTGATGATTTAAATATGATGCAGATGAATATGATACTCTAAATCCGATGAATCTTCATTATAATGGATATGGGTTCAATTCCTGAATAAAAAAAAATTCTTTTACAAAGTGGTTAGTTTTTAAAAAATAAAAAACTTTATTAAAACAATTTATCACAAAGGTTCTTAAATATTCTTAGACCTAATAGTCTAAGTATAAAGATATTATAAGATGGAAGGATTGAACCCAAATGATTCTTGGATTCCTCAAAATCCACCACACTTTAATGGAAATGATTATGGAGGCATACCTCAAACAATTGAGCATTGAGCACTGTTCTATCATGTCAAAATAGTACACTCTACTAGAAGCTCACCTATACACTATAATAAGAAATGATGAAACTATATATGACTTAAATTACACTGTTGTTAATATTTTATATTTTACTATTAAAAGAATTTTTTTTAGTCATGTGTATGTTTTTAATATAGCTTATGAAATTTGGGAGATTCTATAAGTCACTCACCTTGTCTTAGATAAATTAATTCAAACCAAGCTTGGAATGTTTCGATCTGAGTACCAAGACTTCAATAGGGTGAAGAATAAAGTGTAAATCAAATGTTCCACTAATTCACAAAGCATTGTGAATGGAATGAATTCACTTTTAGAAACTCTAGAAAACCCAATACTTATTGAATTAGTCCTTAATAATTACTAAATAAATGGAATGCTAAGAAGGTTTTCATTAATTAAAGTAATAACTTCAAAGAGTACACCCTATATGAATTGATAGGATCACTTCTTCATTATGAACTGGAACTGAAGAACATAGATGATGAGGAGACAAAAAAAAGAAAAGGTGTAGCTTTTAAATTTGTGAATTTTATTTCCACTGACTCTTCTAATTCTGATATATAGGATAGTGAAAATAAGATATTGATTATATTATGAATGGGGTTTACAAAATAATGAAAAATAGAGGATTCAAGAATCGGTTTAGAAGAAACCCTAAAAAAACAAAAGGGAGATAAGAAAGGTGGTACAAATTACAATATTTCAGATGTAACTTGTTATGAGTATAAGGCCCCAGCCTTAAACCTTACTTAATCTTGAGTTATTACAAGATTACAAATTGAGGATCTTTTCAGGTTTAGAGTTTTAGAGAATTAGATCATAAAACTTGCATTACATTCCACATTTAAACAAAGTGGTTACATAAAAGATAGTATTCATTTTTCCCATCAACGGAAACATATTTAAAATAAAACATGGATTCTTTCTTGACACTTCCTTGACACTATCATCATATCATGTACCCTTCCATTGACTTGTGAAAAACATTTCAAAAACTTGGGATGAACATAAAAATCTCAGTAAGGGATATAAAAATATGGAAAGGAAACATGAGTACATGTATACATAAGAATGAAATCATACTTTACCCATAAAACATAAGCACTTTAACATACCTCATAAAATCATGAATAAATAATAGAAATCATAAGACATAAAGGTAAATTGAGGCATTCATAACATTCTTACATAGGGATTAACCCTCTTGGTTACGTTTGGAATACCCATCACAGTATATTCCCTAAATCTCTTCGGAGAAACCTCAACATTTAACCCCTTCGCGTTACCCAATGCATTGGAGATCTATATCGGGCTCACCCGCCCTTAGTTTATCACGGAACCACCCGTCTTCATAATAATTCCCAAGAACCACAACATAATCGTATCACATAAAACATGCATAAAGGAAACATAACATTTCCACCTTTCAATCACAAGATATCAATACAACACATTGATATAAAAACATTATGAAAACCATTTTCAATACCAAAATAAAAGAAAAGTAAAACATGGTATTTATTTTTCTTTTAAAAAAAAGGTATGGCTTGTAGAGGAAGCTGAAACTCAAATAATGGTCACGGCGGCGGAGAAGTCGTTGTCGCCGCATACGTACGATAAAAACATTCCCTTTTGTCGTTTAGTAAAACGCTTTGTATAAAAAATATTCCTTTAGGATAAACGTAAAAGTCAAAGGGGTTTATACACCATATAAAAGAAGGTTGTGTATAAAACAAAATATGCCTCAATGAATGGAGATTGAGACGAAGTCCTTTACAAAGACGGTATCCTTGGATTAAGGATAAATCAATTACATAATTATGTGTGACAAACTAATACACCAAATATAAGTGGATATTAAGTGTAAAACAATCAGAGGTTATTCACACATATTCATAGAACGACATATTCAAGGAGTACAAGCTTATCCCAAAGAATCCGAATTGGGTTAAGAAGTTCCCTTGCAAAAATTTGACAGCCTAACGGCGTCACTACAAAATTCAGAAAATGAGTTGATGAGAGATAAAAAGGATATCTCATCACTTGGACATAAAATTTAAATCACTAAGGATATATAATAACATATCCCAACATAATTTTATGTGAATTAAAAGGCATAACAAAATAAGTCTTTTAAAAAGAGGAGGGTGAAAGGTTCCCTTGCCGACATGGGTATCTTTCGAAACATACACCCCGTGAAAGAAGGACAATACAAAATTGATGTAAATACTCATAAATGAAATTATATTACACAATGAGTAAAATAATGGTCATTAAATACACCACTCAAAGGAAATTGTGGCAATTGTAGCATAAATCTCATGGGAATAAAAGTGAGATGAAAAATCCCTTACGAAAACTCGGCAGCCTAACGGCGCCACTTAAAACTTACAAAAATGGATTGATGAGATCAAATAGGGTATCTCATCATATTAACATAAAGTTTAAAGCAAGAGTAATATAAAATAACATCCCCCAACATAACAAAGAGGAGCTTAAAATAAGTGACATAAAGGAGAGTACTTAAAAAGAAAGAGAGAGGTTAGATCTCTTACGGAAATTCGGCAGCCTAACGGCGCTACTCAAAACTTCCAAAATGTATTGATGAGAGAGAATAGGGTCTCTAATAATATGAACATAAAAATTACAGTAATATTAATATAAAATAGCATCCCAATCACAAGAAAGATGAGCTTAAAAGGAATGACATAAAAGAGTGTACTTAAAAAGAAAGAGAGGAGTAGGATCCCTTACCTCGGGTCTGACTTGACTCGATCGTTCTTTAACGTCCTGAATAATAAACTTGAGTTAATTTCCACTTTATTAAGAACATTTTTCAAGTTCATTATTCCTTTTATATCACTTATTTCCATGTTATAAACATTATGTAATCATTTAAGTTAATAATGTTTGTTTTGTCGATATTTGGTTCTTAAGTCGAAAATGGACTTCTTACAATTACATGTTGTTCGTGTGGTCAAAGTTTCATTATATACAGAATGATATTCATGATTTGGATATCATATATATAGTATATATCCAGAATATACATGTATTTATAATATTAAATAATCATTTAGAGGTAATAAATGAAATGCACCGTTCATGGAGACGGTAAGCCGTACGTACGCATGAACGCTACTTTCATTACTATGTCATATTAATGGAATTAAAAAAAATAAGAGGTATGTATATTTTAATTCCAGAATTATATTCATCATTTATATGTAACATACATCATATATAATAACTTTAAATCCATCCTTTATACATCCCACATATGGCATTAACGAATCAAATCACTTTGAGGGGGCGGTAGTCCGCACTTCCTAAAATGAAATTGTCGTGTTTACCAACAATGGAAACCATAGAGTTATGCCACAAAAGAAAAATACAGAAACATAAACATATTATATATCATATATAAATATAGTTACATCTTAATGGCCACCTTTTAAGGTGTTATATGAGTGTTGAACAATCATCGTTTCGTGAGGCAGAAATTTGCCATCCACAGAAATAGTATGTTCTTTAACCATTTGATGTAGGTGTGTGTAAGTGTAGCTAGAATTATTATTATAAAAACATCCTAGTATATTTAAGATACTTGATTTGTTACAAAAAAAATGAATAAAAAGAGTTTAGGGTGTTGGAGAAGAAAAATAAAACAAAAGAACACAAGTGAAGACATTACCTTAAAATCGGGTAACTCTTTTTGATTTGAGCTCAAAGGCTTCCTTGGGAAGACTTCTGCCCAAAGTGAGGCTTATAGGAGTAAGAGAGGGATGTGTAGAGACAAAATGGGCAGGTTTTGGCCGAGCCAAAGGCTTTTGAAGTGTGGTTAAGGAGGTAGAGGTGGGGGCCTTTTATAAGAGGAGAGGAGGGGTACTCTTGGAAAGTAAAAAAATGTTCCTTTATTTGAAAATGAGTTTCGGATTTAAAAGGTCCCACATTGATATAATTCAAGGATAAGGTGATAAGGTTTCGAAATACACCAATACAATAGGTTTTGGACATGTGTAGGTCATATATTTTACATTATCTTTTCATTTTATTTAAATCCTTTATTAATGAGGTAATCGCTGCATCATTATGATGTCATAAATAATTTAATTTATTTAATGTCTAAAAATTATATAAAAGAATATCATGATGTAGGAAATATTTTTATCTTTCTAATTAATATTTATTGTCAAAAATATGACTTTTATAACCCCATTTAAAAATTGTTTTAGTGAAACATCTCATGCTTGTGACATTTTTATTTTAACTTTAAATAAAAAGTTATTTATGTCATTTTCCAACCAAAGTGGCTCCATGGGGTCCCCAAGTTGACCCATGGATTTTCTTGGTCGGCCATGACACATCCAATGATGTTAGGACATGTTTCTAGGTCATTTCACGTTATTAAAACATTATTTTTACCTTAAATTACACTAATTACCTCTAATCGCGATTAAGAACATAAAAGTTACTATTCACCAAAAAAATATTTTTATTCCATTGAACCATATTTTACTTCCTAATTACAACCATGTATGTCAGATTTTTTAAATTCAAAACACAGAGGTGGCAAAGTTTCATTTAAACGAAAAATCAGTTTCTTTAACTACCACTTAGTGGTTTCACTATTCATCAAAAATTGAAGTTTTCAGAAAAATACCAAACATTCACCCTAAGCTATATTTGATATTCCGAACTCAAAAATGATGTCTATTTTAAAAAATTCAAAACATATAAGTTTCATTAATTAATTTGATAATTAATTCCTGCTGTCAAAACAAATAGCATGTTTTTAAGAAACAATATCTATTAAAAGATTGACACTAGTTTAAGTCCAATTTCAAAGTGAAATTAATTCCAATGACCACTATTGGATTAAATGGTAAAAATATATTCTAATTTTACTTTAAAAACAATTCAAAAGATTATCTAATCATATAAATAAATTATATTAAAAAGAGGTTTTGAATTAAAATACAACATTTTTCACTATTCATTAAAAAATGAACTTTATCAGAAAGATACCAAAACTTTACACAAAGTAAATTTTGATGTCTCGATTATAAAGAAGAATTTTATTTTGTCAAATATAACACATAAAATTGTCAAAAAGTGGATTTAAAAGAGGTTCGCCATCAAAAGGTGGTTAATCGACCTTCTAAAGAATATTAGAATGTTTACGCTTAAAATTGAATTCATTCACATTTTTAATCCTATAACATTTATTGTAAAAAGTAAAAAATATTTGACAAACATATATAATCATTTTGTAGTTAGTTCTGTTCATTCCCTCCATTACAAAGGCTAGGTGTTAACTACCATTTAAAATAATATTATTTTATTATTATAGTGCAACGTAAGATTTCAAAGGAACTCATTGTTGCGTATTGGGTAAGACATCAAGCATAGAGTTCCCTTTAAATTAATATTAACATTTTATTCACAAATAGGTATAAATATAAAAATTTCATATTCTCTATTTACCTGGGGTGTTACCTCCTTCCCCCCTTTTGGGAATTGCATCCTCGCAATTTTAAAATTGGGCTCGGAAAAATCCTTGAAAGTCCCACTTCGGAACAAGAGTCGGTAAAACAATCACTTTAAAATAAAGAAAGAGAAGTACATAGGTCACCCGAGTTAACCCATACTAGGATTCCATGTAGGAAAACATGGACATGGAGGAGAAAACATAGGGTCATGTTCTGATGGAGAGTGATAGAAAATATGTTTAGGAGAAAGTTAACCACAAGAAAATCACAAACTTGTGATGGGTTAAACGGTATTCGATTCCCCAGTAGGAAAAGTTAATAGACAATATTTTTGTTTTAAGTTTATTTTTATTGAGGAATTTATTCATAAGGAAACATAATCACTTATCATGTTGACTTCCAACTTTTATTATATTTCTAACACAAACTCATATTTTCTCCAAAAGACGAGTATTTAGGAAGACTTGTTCACATTAAGAGAACTATAATCAACTTCTAGAGAATCACCTAATCCACAAAATAGAACTATATACTTCCCATGTCTTTAGACTTTAACCAAAACCAAAACCAAAAAGGGTAGTACAAGATCAGATAATCCAGAAAAGGATAACCCTTTATAAAAAGAAAATCTAATCTTAATCTCCAAAATTTGTCCAACAAAACCCAAAGTTCAACGAGGACCATTCGATAAACAATTTGTCCATAAAATTATTCAAAGTAAACCAAACTAAGATTGAAACCCAAATATTTGAAGGATTTAGTCACATAGTCTTCCAAGTTAAATCGTAACATTTATCTCCAAACAACATCAGTTGCTCTTAAAGTCTCGTATTGAAGAGTAATTAACCTAATCACATATCCTCCATGATAGGTTAATAAATTTCCATAGATAACCCAAAATCAACTTACTATTAATTCATAAAATCGTCTAACTAAAAAGAATCAGTCAAACTAACCAGGGACTTCACGTAGTCCAGTGGTAGGCGATAAATACTAGTTGCACTTTGGTTGTGGGTTCGATTCCCGCAGCTTTTTCCGACGCGACGGGTTGTCACACGGTCTACGTGTTGTCCTTTTTATAAAACTCCAAAAATAACCCTAACATGTTTTAATCTCAATAGTTTCTTTATACCTCTCATTTTCATCCAAATTCGTTATGATCTCAACATCTAAATTCTTGAAGTCTTATTTCACCACCATAAGATAAAATAAAACGATTCCCAAAATGAATAACAGCATACCTTGATCATGGCGTCCACTCGGTTTCATTGTCATCTTTTCCACGTAGGTAGACGTCCCATGCATTACAACAATTATTTAGAGATCATTCAAAATCATTTGATTCCTCCATCCAAATACACCTTGTACAACATGGGTCATATGGGTGTTCACAGAAAAACAGTTTTGGAAAATAATCATGTATGATATATAATTCCAAAACATCTGATAAAACATGATTTCTATAAAATAGTCGGACAGAATTTGAGTTGAAACTTTCTATTATTGGTCCTTTTAAAATACCATAAGTATGTGCTGAGAGAATATATTTTAAAAGAAAATATAAATAGGTTGTGCAAGGGTCTCCTTCCTCAGCACCATTTTTTAAATCATAATATGCTTCAAATTCTTGTGATAAGGTAAAATATTTGAAAATACCTTGATAATATTTACCTTTATTGAAAATATGAGAATATTGTGAAAATAGTATTTGTCTAAAAACAACCCATGATCCACGATGATAACGAGGTATAGAGGAGGTGTTTGATATCTCAAACAACTGCTTGCAAGTGAGTTGTATGCTAGAAAAAGTTTCACAATCATCCGAACATGACTTTGCAATAATTATTGCAAGCATGTCATGAGGAAGAGATAGGAATGTCATTTGAGATCCTTCTCCTTCCATTCGTAACTGACTTTACTTGTCCTGAAAAAAAGTTATAAAATAAGGATTTAACTGAAATAATAGATATAGGGACTAACCATGTGTCTAACAAAAACCTATAATCTATAAAGTTGTCTAAACCGACCTTTGATACCAACTATAAGGCCCCAACCTTAAACCTTACTTAATATTGAGTTATTACAATATTACACATTGAGGATCTTTTCAGGTTTAGAGTTTTAGAGAATTAGATCATAAAACTTGCATTACCTTCCACATTTAAACAAAGTGGTTACATAAAAGATAGTATTCATTTTTCCCATCAACGGAAACATATTTAAAATAAAACATGGATTCTTTCTTGAAACTTCCTTGAAACTATCATCATATCATGTACCCTTACCTTGACCTGTGAAAAAAATTTCAAAAACTTGGGATGAGCATAAAAATCTTAGTAAGGGATATAAAAATATGGAAAGGAAACATGAGTACATGTATACATAAGAATGAAATCATACTTTACCCATAAAACATAAGCACTTTAACATACCTCATAAAATCATGAATAAATCATAGAAATCATAAGACATAAAGGTAACTTGAGGCATTCATAACATTCTTACGTAGGGAGTAACCCTCTTGGTTACGTTTGGAATACCCATCACAGTATATTCCCTAAATCTCTTCGAAGAAACCTCAACGTTTAACCCCTTCACGTTACCCAGTGCATTGGAGATCTATATCGGGCTCACCCACCCTTAGTTTATCACGGAACCACCTGTCTTCATAATAATGCCCAAGAACCACAACATAATTGTATCACATAAAACATGCATAAAGGAAACATAACATTTCCACCTTTCAATCACAAGATATCAATACAACACATTGATATAAAAACATTATGAAAACCATTTTCAATACCAAAATAAAAGAAAAGTAAAACATGGTATTTATTTTTCTTTTAAAAAAAAGGTATGGCTTGTAGAGCAAGACGAAACTCAAATAATGGTCACGGCGGCGGAGAAGTCGTTGTCGCTGCATATGTACGACAAAAACATTCCATTTTGTCGTTTAGTAAAACGCTTTGTATAAAAAATATTCCTTTCGAATAAACATAAAAGTCAAAGGGGTTTATACACCGTATAAAAGAAGGTTGTGTATAAAACAAAATATGCCTCAATGAATGGAGATTGAGACGAAGTCCCTTACAAAGACGGTATCCTTGGATTAAGGATAAATCAATTACATAATTATGTGTGAAAAACTAATACACCCAATATAAGTGGATATTAAGTGTAAAACAATCAGAGGTTATTCACACATATTCATAGAACGGCATATTCAAGGAGTACAAGCTTATCCCAAAGAATCAGAATTGGGTTAAGAAGTTCCCTTGCAAAAATTTGACATCCTAACGGCGTCACTACAAAATTCAGAAAATGAGTTGATGAGAGATAAAAAGGATATCTCATCACTTGGACATAAAATTTAAATCACTAAGTATATATAAGAACATATCCCAACATAATGTTATGTGAATTAAAATACATAACAAAATAAGTCTTTTAAAAAGAGGAGGGTGAAAGGTTCCCTTACCGACATGGGTATCTTTCGAAACATACACCCCGTGAAAGAAGGAAAACACAAAATTGATGTAAATACTCATAAATGAAAGTATATTACACAATGAGTAAAATAATGGGCAGTACATACACCACTCAAAGGAAATTGTGGCAATTGTAGCATAAATCTCACGGGAATAAAAGTGAGATGAAAAATCCCTTATGAAAACTCGGTAGCCTAACAGCGCCACTTAAAACTTACAAAAATGGATTGATGAGATCAAATAGGATCTCTCATCATATTAACATAAATTTTAAATCAATAGGAATATAAAAGAACATCCCCCAACATAAAAAAGAGGATCTTAAAATAAGTGACATAAAGGAGAGTACTTAAAAAGAAAGAGAGAGGTTAGATCTCTTACGGAAATTCGGCAGCCTAACAGCGCCACTCAAAACTTCCAAAATGGATTGATGAGAGAGAATAGGGTATCTCATCATATGAACATAAAAATTACAGTAATATTAATATAAAATAACATCCCAATCACAAGAAATATTAGCTTAAAAGGAATGACATAAAAGAGTGTACTTAAAAAGAAAGAGAGGAGTAGGATCCCTTACCTCGGGTCCGACTTGACTCGATCGTTCTTTAACGTCCTGAATAATAAACTTGAGTTAATTTAAACATTATTAAGAACCTTTTTCAAGTTAATTATTCTTTTTATATCACTTATTTCCATGTTATAAACATTATGTAATCATTTAAGTTAATAATGTTTGTTTTGTCGATATTTGGTTCTTAAGTCGAAAGTGGACTTCTTACAATTACATGTTGTTCGTGTGGTCAAAGGTTCATTATATCCAGAATGATATTCATGATTTGGATATCATATATATCATATATATCCATAATATACATGTATTTATAATATTACATAATCATTTAGAGGTAATAAATGAAATGCACCGTTCATGGAGACGGTAAGCCGTACGTACGCATGAACGCTACTTTCATTTCTATCTCATATTAATGGAATTAAAACCAAATGATAGGTATGTATATTTTAATTCCAGAATTATATTCATCATTTATATGTAACATAAATCATATATAATAACTTTAAATCCATCCTTTATACATCCCACATATGGCATTAACGAATCAAATCACTTTGAGGGGGCGGTAGTCCGCACTTCCTAAAATGAAATTATCGTGTTTACCCACAATGGAAACCATAAAGGTATGCCACAAAAGAAAAATACAGAAACATAAACATATTATATATCATATATAAATATAGTGACATCTTAATGGCCACCTTTTAAGGTGTTATATGAGTGTTGAACAATCATCGTTTCGTGAGGCAGAAATTCGACATCCACAGAAACAGTATGTTCTTTAACCATTTGATGTAGGTGTGTGTAAGTGTATCTAGAATGATTCTTATAAAAACATCCTATTATATTGAAGATATTGTAGTTGTTACAAAATAAATTAATAAAAAGAGTTTAGGGGGTTGGAGAAGCAAAATAAAACAAAAGAACACAAGTGAAGACATTACCTTAAAATCGGGTAACTCTTTTTGATTTGAGATCAAAGGCTTCCTTGGGAAGACTTCTGCCCAAATTGAGGCTTCTAGGAGTAAGATAGGTATGTGAAGAGATAAAATGGGCAGGGTTTGGCCGAGCCAAAGGCTTTTGAAGTGTGGTTAAGGAGGTAGAGGTGGGGGCCTTTTATAAGAGGAGAGGAGGGGTACTCTTGGAAAGTAAAAAAATGTTCCTTTATTTGAAAATGAGTTTCGGATTTAAAAGGTCCCACATTGATATAATTCGAGGATAAGGTGATAAGGTTTCTAAATCCACAAATACAATAGGTTTTGGACATGTGTAGGTCATATATTTTACATTATCTTTTCATTTTATTTAAATCCTTTATTAATGAGGTAATCGCTGCATCATTATGATGTCATAAATAATTTAATTTATTTAATGTCTAAAAATTATATAAAAAAATATCATGATGTAGGAAATATTTTTATCTTTATAATGAATATTTATTGTCAAAAATATGACTTTTATAACCCCATTTAAAAATTGTTTTAGTGAAACATCTCATGCTTGTGACATTTTTATTTTAACTTTAAATAAAAAGTGATTTATGTCATTTTCCAACCAAAGTGGCTCCATGGGGTCCCCAAGTTGACCCATGGATTTTCTTGGTCGGCCATGACACATCCAATGAGGTTAGGACATGTTTCTAGGTCATTTCACGTTATTAAAACATTATTTTTACCTTAAATTACACTAATTACCTCTAATCGCGATTAAGAACATAAAAGTTACTATTCACCAAAAAAATATTTTAATCCCATTGAACCACATTTTACTTCCTAATGACAACCATGTATGTTGGATTTTTTAAATTCAAAACACAGAGGTGGAAAAGTTTCATTTAAATGAAAAATCATTTTCTTTAACTACCACTTAGTGGTTTCACTATTCATCAAAAATTGAAGTTTTTCAGAAAAATACCAAAAATTCACCCTAAGCTATATTTGATATTCCAAACTCAAAAATGATTTATATTTTACAAAATTCAAAACATATAAGTTGCATTAATTAATTTAATAATTAATTCCCGCTGTCAAAACAAATAGCGTGTTTTTAAGAAACAATATCTATTAAAAGATTGACACTAGTTTAAGTCCAATTTCAAAGTGAAATTAATTCCAATGACCACTATTGGATTAAATGGTAAAAATATATTCTAATTTTACTTTAAAAACAATTCGAAATATTATCTAATCATATAAATAAATTAGATTAAAAAGAGGTTTTGAATTAAAATACAACATTTTTCACTATTCATTAAAAAATGAACTTTATCGGAAAGATACCAAAACTTTACACAAAGTAAATTTTGATGTCTCGATTCTAAAGAAGAATTTTATTTTGTCAAATATAACACATAAAATTGTCAAAAAAGTGGATTTAAAAGAGGTTCACCATCAAAAGGCGGTTAATCGACCTTCTAAAGAATATTAGAATGTTTACGCTTAAAATTGAATTCATTCAAATTTTTAATCCTCTAACATTTATTGTAAAAAGTAAAAAATATTTGACAAACATATATAATCATTTTGTAGTTAGTTCTGTTCATTCCTCCCATTACAAAGTCTAGGCGTTAACTACCATTTAAAATAATATTATTTTATTATTATAGTGCAACGTAAGATTTCAAAGGAACTCATTGTTGCGTATTGGGTAAGCCATCAAGCATAGAGTTACCTTTAAATTAAAATTAACATTTTATTCACAAATAAAGATAAATATAAAAATGTCATATTCTTTATTTACTTGGGGTGTTACAATGAGTGTGGGAAGAAAGGGAATATCGTGCTTGAATGTACTAAAATAAAGAATAAAGACAAATTAAAAAAGAAGGATAAAAATGATTTGACCACCAGTTGGAGTTGTACATAAGAATCTAATTATAGTGAACAATCTATAAACAAAAAAGAAACTACTAACTTGTACTTCATGGAATCACTAGATAAGGTTTTTATTTTGAATGTTCTGATTCTGACTATGATAATGAAAACCCGAATGTTTTTTAATTAAATATAGAAATTGAAATATTAAGAAAATATATTTTCAAATATGATAATTTATATAATAATATTAAGGAAAATAATGAGAAACTTGTTTCTGAAAATAAAATAATTTTACAAGAAAATGAAAAATTAAGAAACACTGCTTCTGCTTCTCATTCTACATTTTATGACAATATGAAATATTCTCAATATTTAAATGGAAAATTGAAAGATAAAGTTGAGAACCTTAAAAAAAGTTTATATTCTTCTATTAAAGGTTTTTAAAAATATCATAAAATAATGTCTTCAGATAAACTAACTAAAAATAAAGATGGTTTTAGCTATGACAGAAGATTACCTCAAATTGTTAAAACTCATTTTGTTAAAAGTAAAAATGGTTTTACTTCTTCTATTACTTTTTTTAAATGTGGAGTGAAAAGTAAACATGAAAATTATTGTTCTATTAGATTTAAAAAATATTTGGGATTTAAAAAAACTAATATTTCTAAATCTTTATTATCTATAGTACCTTATAATACATGTTTAAACTCTGTATGGGTACCTAAAAATTGTATTATTAATCTTACTAGACCCAAAGTATCTTGGGTACCAAAATTGTCAAGTAATTGATTTATGTAGTAAAAATGTATTTTATGTCTCAATAATGACATATGGTACATGGATAGTGGATTCTCTAGGCATATGACTAGAGACCCATCAAATTTTACCACTTACAACACATGTGATGGAGGTATTGTTACATTTGGAGATAATTCTAAAGGCAAAGTAAAAGGTTTTGGTAAAGTTGGTATTTCAATTTCTACTTTTATTTCTTAAGTCTTATATGTTGAAGGATTAAATCATAAGTGAATTGGCATATCTCAATTATGTGATGATGGAATGGAAGTTAAATATCAAAATGATAAATGTTTAGTTTTTAAACATGATTATTTATTATTTTATGTTAATAGAAAAGAAAATATATATACTATTGATTTTTCTAAACTAATTATTCAACATGTTAATTTTTTTAATTATGTGAATAATGAAAGCATCATTTATCATCGACATTTAGGTCATGTTAATTTTAGAATTTTGTATAATCTCTCAAAACATGAGAATGTGTTACAATTGTCTTCCTTAAAGAAAGAATGACTCCTTATTGGTGATGCTTGCATGAAAGGGAAGCAGTATAAAATTTCTTTTAGACCTATCAATCAAATAGGTACTAATATAACTTTACAGTTAGTATATATTGATCTTTTTGGTCCTACTCAAATTTCTAGTCTTGGTGTAAAGAAATATGCTTTAGTTATTTTTTATGAATATATTAGATCTACATGGGTATATATTCTTACTCATAAAAATGTCGGTTTATATAGAGTTACTATTTTTTGTAATTTAGTTTAAAATGAAAAAGGTTGTATGATTGTTTTTATTCATATTGATAAAGAAGGTGAATTTCATAATTTAGATTTTGAAAAAAAATTGTGAAAAGAATGGTTATTTTCATAATTTTTATGCTCCTAGAACACCATAAAAAATGGTGTTGTAAAACAAAAAAAATAGAACTCTTATTTAATTGGATAGAACAATGTTAAGTGAATATAATTTTCCTTGATATTTTTGGGTTGAGGCCATTTTTTACTTGTTATATTTCTAATAGATTTCTTATTAGACCTTTGTTAAAGAAAACTCTTTATGAATTATTCCAAAATAAAATGCCTAAATTTGGTTACTTTAGAGTTTTTGGTTATAATGTTTTTATTTTAAATTAAAAAGATAATTTAGATAAATTTGATGCTAAAAGTGATGAAGGTATTTTTATTAGCTATTATAAAAATAGTAAATCTTATAGAGTTTATAATAAAATAACTATGGATATTGAATAATTTTTTTATTTTATGTTTGATGAAAATAACGTTAAATTAAATTCTGATTCTAATGTTTTTTATGATGAGTTTAGAGATTTTAATTTTAGTGAAGAAAAACATCAGGATAAGGATGAATCAATTGAGGGTGTGGATACTCCTTATTGACCAAATCCAAGGTCATGGAATATTCATAAAGATTATCCTAATGAAAATTTTATTGGCAATATTGATTTTGGTGTTAAAACTAGAAATTTTATTTTAAATTTTTGTGTGAATTCTTCTTTTATTTCTGATTTTGTTCCTAATAATATTAATGGTTATTTAAATTATTATTATTGGATTGTTTCTATGAAAGAATTGATTAATCAGTCTATTAGAAATAATGTTTGTTCATTAGTAGAATTGCCTAAGGATAAGCAGGTAATTAGAACCAAGTGCATCTTTAGAAACAATCTAGATGAATCTAAACAGATTATCAAAAAAATAGCCAGACTTATTGCTCAAGGGTACTCTCAAGAAGAAGGTATAGACTTTGAAGATTCATTTTCACCTTTTTCAGGTTAGAGGCTATTAGAATCTTATTGGATTTTACTTTTTTTAACCCCCTGATTTTGAAAAGGAAAATTTTCCTAACCATGTTTTTAAATTATCTAAAGATTTTTATGGTATCAAATAAGCACATCATGCTTGGTATGAAAGATTTTTTTATGTTTTTTTAAATCGTTCAAGGAGGGGGAAACAAACAAAAACACTAGCTAATTTCATGTGGGGAGGCTCAAAACTGAGATATCTCGAAATACCACCATAGGATGCAACCACTACGTAAAGACCCAGATTTTTTTCCATGTAATTTTTTTTTAAATTATATGGAAATATTACGAAACTGAAAAAATTGACGGCATGTGATTCTGAGGCCCGGTGTTCCCAAAATGAATTTCTGAAAAAAATTTAGCTGCGTTCAGTAAAAACACGAGCAGCATTTTGTAACTTTTGAACTAGTGCTTGGAATTGAAATCTGAGGACACCATTGAACTCGCAACGCCGATATTCTCTTAAGGAGACCTTCATCTCGACCGCAGTAGGTTGAGGGTGGAAGTTGGATTTTCGATTTTTTGTGGGAGAATATAAAAATAAAATAAATAACTTTTATTTTATTTCTTGAAACCTCTCATATGAATTTTGGTGGTGGGGACCACCCGAACCTTTGTAACTCTTGGAACCCCCCCCCCCCAATTGAAGAGACAGCATTAATTGATCTTTAACTTAACTCAACTTAAATGAGAGGGGATCCTCACCTCTCGTGGGTTGGGGGAAATTGTTGTCAAATCAATTTGGTGGAGAAATCTCTAAGGAAAAGCATCCTCCAATGAGGAACGAGGAACCAACATTCGAGAAGCGCCAACACATCATCTTCCTCCTCACGCCACCTTCAACAAATGATCGAGGTAGGGAGTTTATTTTGAAGTATTATAAATAGATATTTACTGATTATTCATATTCTTGATTCTCAACGAAGATGGAAAAACAAACACAGTCATCGATCCGCACATATACCATGATCTTTTCTATTCATTCTCCGCGCATTCTTCGTGCGTTCTTCGACACCAAATAATTAAGTACGCTAAAAACATAATGCTTCATTGAGCACGACATATGAACACGGATATCTTGACCCAAGGATCGTGAATATGCAGCTGTCACATTTTTTAGGCTTAGAACGAAGCTATGGTGACCCGTAAAATAAGGGTGGCGCGTTTCTGTGTCGTCGGTAGAGGAGGAGGTCATGGTTTTCGAGCCACGACGGCACACCTGGAGGGCAGCAGGCACCTGTCCGGCCGTGGTTCATGTAGGCGGCGCACCCGGAGGGCGGCCGGTACTCGGCCAACCATGGTTCATGTAAGCGGTGCATCTGGAGGTCGGTCGGCACCCAGCCAGTAGTGGTTTGATCAGGTGGCGCACCCAGAGGCGGCCGACACCCAGCCGGCCACAGAGGCAGCAGTGGCACACATCGGCGCTGTTGGAAGGAGAGTCGACCAAAACTTCGGCCGGCTATGTCACACCGAGCGGGACTGCTCCGACGGGTCCCACATGCTAGCAAGCGGTTCCACCTGGCACTGCTGGGTTTGCCGAATCCAAATGGTCCAATGGACCATTCGGAATTCCCCCCCCCCCCCCGGGTAGCGACGTGGGCAGGCCTCGCCATGGCGGACCGCACCCAGCCAAGTGGGTCGCGCCAAGCAAGACGCGCCTAGCGGGCCAGGCTGCCCCCTTTGCGGGCCAAGACGGTCCGCATCCAAGAAGGTCGGGCCTTCCATGGTGCAGCTTATCTGAGCCGGACCCAGACCAGGTCAGGTCGGATCGTGTCAGTCTGACCGGGTCGGACCGAACCCAAGCCTATCTAGACCCAGATACGCCTTTTTTGGCCATATCTTGAGAACCGGGCATCCGTTTGACGAACCGTATGTGGTACCAGAATCCTTGGATAAAGAAGGTCCTTTTAGTATACTACACTTGAGTTTTGGATAAAGTTTTAGTATGTCTGGGTTGGATCGAACCAGAATCCAACAGGGCCCTCGGAACGGAAACGCTAATAACTTACAGACTGGGAGTCCGATTGATGCGTTGTCTGTCACGTTGGGACCCTATTGACGTGAAGGACCTTTGTGATACTTTTTCATGGGACTTTTTGGTAGTTTAAGTATCATCTAATGGCTTGAGGTGTGGAACCTCCCAAAATTAGGCATGCTTAGTGCGGGAACCTTGTGGCTAGTTGTACTTGAAGAATCTCTAGATCATGTGTGGGTCGTCTTCGGATCCTGTGTGGGACAACTTATACTGATCCTATGTGGTCCATCTATAGATCCTATGTGGGTCATCTTTAGATCATGTGTGAGTTATCTTCAGATCATGTGTGGGTCATCTTCGATCCTGTGTGGGTCAACAGCGGAGCTTCTCGACGAAGTAAGATGATCTAGCAACATAGTTAATCATCTATACTTCCATACTTAAGTTATACCTATTGTGAGCTGAGTATTTACCTTTTTGGTACACTTTTTTGTGGTGATACCTTAGTGGTATTCTTCTGTGTGTTGTTACCTTTGTGGTACTTACCTTTGTGGTGTTACCTGTGTGGTACTTCTACCTTCGTGGTGTTACCTGTGTGGTACTTCTACCTTCATGGTGTTACCTTTGTGGTATTCTTCCCTCACGTGTGAGATGAGTATATACTGACAACTTAGGTATATGTATGTTCATATACCTAAGTATTGTTTATGACTATTTATTTGTTCTTTGAGGTTGAGGTCTTGCTTTTTGGTTTATCCTTTGTGGATTTTGGGAGACCTTCGGGGGTCTCGGGGTCCCTACTGAGTATCGTTATACTCACCCCTGCACAGGATACACCTGCGCCTTGCTATATCTTATGCAGACGATGGATAGCGCTAATCGAGGTCGAGGATACCAGGTCTGGAGGCTACTCGAAGGTGGACATTAGATGAGACGATATGCAGAGACGATCATTCGAGAGTTGTACCTACCCTTCATGTAGGATCCTTGGCGGGTGTTCACAGGAGCTGTTTTCAATTTTACTTGTACTTTCCATTTGGGCTTGTATTCCATCCTCTTTACTTACTGTACTCACCCTTTTAACTATACGGTATACTTTGTGCTTGTATCTTGTTGTGAGATTGTATTGTGTGAGTTTACAGGATAAAAGGCAACGCCTTCCCGGATTTAGGGATATTCCTTTTTGGTGCTAGTTGCTAGCCCCTGGCCTATGGAAGGCGGGCTTGGGGTAGTCACGGCACGGGCCCTGGGAGATGGGTCATGACAAATTGGTATCAGAGGAGTTGGTTCTACTGAAGAACTTGGACTCTGATCTTTTAATTGGAAATAGTGTTAAGTGTTATGAGTGTGGTTATTAGTTTGGGGAATCCATTGCTGGTGTAGCGGCTGACGTATCCATACACCAGGACCCTGACTTCTGATTTCTGAATCAATGCATGAAAACACTGATTGTGTGTGTGTTTTTCAAAAGTTTTCTTTGTGATCTCTTTGATTCAGCTCACCAGTTATAACTTATTGACTATGGTGCACTTGTTTCTTCCTAGGATGACTTCACGAAGACAACCAGCCAGGGTTCTTGGTAGAGTACATGATGATATCCCACCAAGCGATGAGGCTTCGGTGCAGGTCCCCCTTTCAGTAGTAGTACCAATGGGTGGTGTACCGACAGCACCACTACCCATTGGGCAGCTGATGCCACCAGCCCCAACAGCAGAGGGTGCACACCGCTTAAGCACGTTGCACGAGTTCCAGCGCTAGAGGCCACCGAGGATCCAGGGCAAGATGGATCCACAGGAATTTAAGGACTGGATGGAGGCTGTGGTTAGAGTTTTTCAACTAGTAGGGACACCAACTGATCTCATGGTCGTCCTTGCAGCCAGTCTTCTTCAGGCGAGGAGTAGATAGTGTTACTCATGCAGCGAGCAGGGTCACATGGCTCGCGACTGCCCAACCCATCGTACAGAGGACCAATATAAAGTTGAAGGACTGCATGGGCAGAGGTGAATATTTGATCGAGGAGGTTTGAAGGTAGGAGGTGGACGTGGTAGAGGAGTTGGTCATGTAGCAGGTAGTGGGCGGCGATTCGAGGTTCTACCGCCACCACCTCCACGTGGTCCTCCCTGACCACACGGAGCGGGTGGACAGGGACGATATCAACTCCAGGCAGTTGTGGCCTATGACCACGACACTCTAGATATGATTAGAGGTACGATCTATGTCTACTCCACCTTAGCTACAGTACTTATAGACTCAGGTTCCAGTCACTCAATTATTTCCACAGCCCTCGTTCGGAGCTCAGAGATTCAGGTAGAGTCGATGGCTCGATCCTTATGGCTAGAGACTCCTACAGGGTAGTATTTTATGATTACACATTGGTGTCGGCAGTGTGAGATTACTCTAGGAGGTGAGATCTTCAGTTGGGATCTTCTAGTAGTGGCGTCGAGGCCTTACGACATCATCTTAGGTATGGATTGGTTATCGATAGTCCATGCTCAGATCGACTGTATTAGGCACAAAGTGCGGTGTGTTCGTGAGGATGGGACCGGGTTTTCCTTCACTAGAGAGAAGGGAACCTTTGAAGCACATGATGTACTTACCCAGAGGAGGGTTTAGCCGATCACACATCAGTTGGCTAGACTTACCCTCAGGGTGGTTGATGTTGAGAGTCCGAGCTATCCTATAGCGGTGGAACAGTACACTGATGTTTTCCCTGATGATGTTCCAGGTCTACCTCCTCATAGGGAGGTGTAATTTTATATCGACTTGTACCCCGGGATGTCACCAATATCTACACCAGCATATCGGATGGCTCCCATGGAGCTTCAAGAGCTATGAGTATATCTGGAGGAATTGCAGAGGAAGGGGTTCATTAGGCCCAGTGTTTATCCTTGGGAAGCCCCGATTTTGTTTGCCAATAAGGCGGATGGGAGTTTGATACTCTATGTGGATTATCGGCGCCTGAACCAGGTGACTGTGAAGAACAAGTACCCACTATCGATGATTGACGATCTCTTTGATCAGCTGAAAGTAGCACGGTGGTTTTCAAAGATAGACCTCAAATCTGGCTATCACCAGTTCAGGGTACGAGATGAGGATGTGAAGAAGATGACCTTTAGATGTCAGTATGGATACTATGAGTTCTTGGCTAGTCCATTCGGCATGACCAATGCCCCAGTAGTGTTCTTGGGACTCATAAACAGGATCCTCTAGCCATACCTCGATCGTTGTGTGGTATTCTTCATTGATGACATCCTGATTTATTCAGCTACGGAGGAGGAGCATGCCTATCATCTTTAGATAGTTCTTGACACACTCCAAGATCACTGGATTTATGGTAAGATCTTGATGTTTCAGTTCTGGATCTAAGAGGTTCACTTTCTAGGACACGTCATCTCGGAAGCTGGAGTTGTGGTGGATCCAGCGAAGATTGAGGTTGTGCTTGCATGGGAGGAACCCAGGAGTGTGACAGGGGTGTGGAGTTTCCTGGGTTTGGTCGGTTACTACCGGAGGTTTGTGCCTTAATTTTCTAGAGTTTCAGCACCCTTATCAGCATTGACGAAGAAGGGGAAACCTTTAGTGTGGTTGGAGAGATGCCGGCAGAGTTTCCAGGAGATGAGGCAAAGACTGACGAGTGCCCCCATCTTGAGGCTACTGGAGGAGGGAGTTGGGTACGTATTCTACTGTGATGCATTAGGGACCAGGCTCATATGTGTCCTGATGTAGGAACGATCAGTGATCATGTATGGTTCTCAACAGCTGAGACAACATGAGCATAACTATGCTACCCATGACCTGGAGTTAGCAGCAGTGGTATTCGCCTTGAATATGTGGCGACATTACTTGATGGTCGAATGTTTTACAGTCTACTCTAATCACAATATTCTTAGGTATATCTTCTCTCAGAAGGACTTGAATCTGAGACAGCATCATTGGCTAGAGTTCCTCTAGGATTATGACTTTAAGATAGTCTATAATCCTGGGAAGGGGAACTTAGTAGCAAATGAACTCAGTAGGAGATTTGGTATACAGTTGTTAAGTGAGTTTATGGAGCAGCTAGCCACTTTAGGGATATCATACATGGATCGAGATGGAGAATCTTATCTTCAGTCTCTGATAGTCACTCCCCCACTCCTTCAGTGAGTCAGGGAGGCGCAACTTGGGAACACTGACTTTGAGGCACGACGTGCTCAGATATCCACAAGATAGACACCTGATGGATTTTCTAAAGGTGGGGAGCACATCATCCTCTTCAGAGGGAATACTATGGTACTGGTGGTGCTAAGAGAGGAAGTGTTGAGGGGGTTCCATACGTCCCCTCTAACGGTACATCCATGAGTGGTGAATATGTACTAGGACCTTTGGTGTCAGCATTGGTGGTCAGGAATGAAGAGAGTAGTGGCAAAGTTTGTCTCATGGTGCCTCAATTGTCAGCAATTGAAGGCAAAGAATCAAGTTCCAGTGGTCTTAGTTCAACCACTAGAGGTTCTAGAGTGGAAGTGGGATTGAATTTCCATGGACTTTGTGATAAAACTTACACGCATGTCCAAGGGACATGATTCCATCAGGGTGATCATTGATCAACTCACCAAGTTATCCCACTTCCTACCTATTAGAGAACAGGGTTCAGTAGAGGTCTTGGGACACCTCTATGTACAAAAGATTGTACGACTTCATGGAGTGACTTCACCGATTGTCTCTGATTGTGATTTACGATTTACTTCCTGGCTATGGAAGGGGTTGTAGGAGGCATTCAGGACTCAGCTTCGATTGAGCACCGCCTTTCATCCTCAGACAGATGGACAGACAGAGTGGACTATTCAGACCCTTGAGGACATGTTACGTGATTGCGTCCTAGATTTCGGCCACAACTAGGAGGATCAATTTCCCCTGGTGGAGTTTGCATACAACAACAGTTATAACTCCACTATCGAATATGGAACCATTTGAGGCATTGTACAGTCGACCTTATAGATCACCTCTATACTAGATTGACCAAGGGGATTCAGCACTCATGGGACCGAAGATGGTACGGGCTACCACGGAGAAGGTACAGATCATCCAGGAGTGGATGAAGACTGCACAGAGTAGGTAGAATTCTTATGCTTACAGGATATGGATACCTCTCGAGTTCGAGGATGGTGACCATGTCTTCCTACGGGTCTCACCTTGATGAGGTTTGCGGAGATTTGGCTGGGAAGGAAAGTTATATCTGAGGTTCATCAGACCCTTTCAGATTCTTAGCAGAGTTGGAAAGGTGGAATAACACCTAGCTCTTCCCCCTCATTTTCACTGGGTGCATGACATATTCCACATATCCCAGCTAAGGAGATACATACATGATCCTTCGCACATCATTGACTAGGGCGAGCTGGACATCGACAATGGGGTGACGTTTTCGGAGGTTCCGGTGGAGATTGAGGATCAACAGGAGAAGGTCCTACATGGGTGGTCAATACCTCTAGTGCACGTACGTTGGTATCACGGGAACCTCCAGGAGAGCACATGGGAGTGAGAGACTCATATTTTTTCTCATTATCCCCACTTGTTTCCCTAGTTTGTGTTGTGGATTTTGAGGACGCAAAGCCCTGAGATGGGAAGAATGTAAAGACTTGGATTTTTTTCCATGTAATTTTTTTTAAATTATATGGAAATATTAAATGACTACGAAAATTGAAGGCGCATGATTCCGAGGCTCGATGTTCCTGGAATGAATTTCTAAACTTTTTTTAGGTACGTTCAGTAAACGCGCAAGTGGCATTTTTTAACTTTTAAACCGGTGCTCGGGATTGAAATCTGAGGACACTATTGAACTCGTAGCGCCGATATTTTCTTAAGGAGACCTTCACCTCAATCACAGTAGGTCAAGGATGGAAGTTGGATTTTCGATTTTTCGTGGGAGAACAGAAAAATAAAATAAATATATTTTATTTTATTTCTTGAAACCTATCATTTGAATTTTGGTGGTGGGGACCACCTGAACCTTTGTAGCTCTTGGAACCCCCCCCCCCAATTGAAGATCCAATATTAATTGATCCTTAACTTAACTCAAATTAAATGATACGGGATCCTCACCTATCGTGGGTTGGGGGAAATTATTGACAAATCAATTTCGTGGATAACTCTCGAAGGAAGAGCATCCTCCAACGAGGAATTAGGAACCAACATTTGAGAAGCGCCAATGCATCATCTTCCTCCTCACAGCACCTACAACAGACGATCGAGGTAGGGAGTTTATTTTGAAGTATGATAAATAGATATTTGTTGATTCATCATACTCTTGATTCTCAATGACAATGGCCAAACAAACACGGCCATCGATCTGTGCATATACCATGATCTTTTCTATTCATTCTTCATGCATTCTTTGTTCGTTCTTTAACGCCAAATAATTAAGCATGCTACAAACACAATGCTTCGTTGAGTGCAACATATGAACATAGAGATCTCGACCAGAGGATCGTGAATATGTGGTCATCACATTTTTCAGGCTTAGAATGAAGTTGTGGTGGCCTCTAGAAGAAGGGTGGTGTGCGTCCGCACCGTCGGTAGAGGAGGAGGTTGTGGATGTCGAGCCGCGGCGGCGCACCCGGAGGGCGACCGACACCCGGCCGGCTGCGGTTCGCACAAGAGGCGCACCCGGAGTGCGGCCGACACTCAGTCGGTCATGGTTCGTGTAGCCGGTGCATCTGGAGGGCGGCCGACACCCGGAGGTGGTCAGCACCCACCTGGTCGCGGAGGCAGCAGCAGCGCACGCCGATGCCGCTGGAAGGAGAGTCGGCTGGAACTCCATCCGACCGCGTCACACTGAGTAGGAACGCTCCGGCAGGTCTTGCGTGCCAGCAGGCGATGCCACCTAGCACCGCCGGGTTGGCCGAAGCCGAATGGTCCAATGGACCATTCGGAATTCTGAGGGTGCCTCCCCCCCCCCTCAGGTAGCGGCTAGGGCGGGCCCCGCCATGGTTGACCGCACCTAGCCGAGCGGGACGGACCCTTTGCGAGATGGGCCGTTCCGCAGCCCAGCCCATCCTGGCTAGACCCAGACCAGGTCGGGTCGGCCCAGGCCATGTCGAACTAGGTCGGACCAGACCCGGGCCCATCTGGACCCAGATATGCCTTTCTGGCCATATCTTGAGAACCGGGCATCCATTTAACAAACCGTCTATGGTACCTGAATCCTTGGATCGAGATGGTCCTTTTAGTATACTTCTATTGAGTTTTGGATAAAGTTGGAGTATGGTTGGGTTGGATCTAACCCGAATCCAACTTGGCCCTCTGAACGAAAATGCTAATAACTTACAGATCGGGCATCCGATTGACGCGTCGTCTATCACGTTGGGACCCTATTGATGTGACGGAACTTTGTGATACTTATTAGTGGGAATTAGTGGAAATTGAAGTATCATCTGATGGATTGAGGATCATTACCTCCTCAAATCAGGAATGCTTAGAGCAGGAACCCTGTGGTTGGCTGTACTTGAAGAATCTCCAGATCCTATGCGGTTCATCTTTAATCCTATGTGAGTCAACAGCAGAGATTCTCGATGAATTAAGATGACCTAACAACACATCTAATCATCTATACTTCCATACTTAAGTTATACCTAGTATGAGCTGAGTCTTTACCTTTTTGATACACTTCTGTGTGGTGATACCTTCGTGGTATTCTTCTATGTGGCGTTACCTTTGTGGTACTTACCTACGTGGTGTTACATGTGTGGTACTTATACCTTTGTGGTATTACCTGTGTGGTACTTCTACCTTTGTGGTGTTACCTTTGTGGTTTTACCTTTGTGGTATTCTTCCGTCACGTGTGAGATGAGTATATACTGACAACTTAGGTATATGTATGGGAATATACCTAAGTAGTGTTGATGACTATTTCTTCATGCTTTGAGATTTAGGTCTTGATTTGTGGTTTATCCTTTGTGGATTCTAGGAAACCTTTGGGGGTATCGAGGTCACTACTGAGTATCGTTATACTCACCCCTGCACGGGCTATGCCCGCACCTTATTGTGTCTTGTGCAGATGATAGATAACACTGATCGAGGTTGAGGGTACCATGTCTGGAGGCTGCTCGGAGGTGGATATTAGACGAGACGATCTACAGAGACGACCGTTCGAGATCTGTACCTACCCTTCAGGTAGGATCCTTAGCGGGTCTTCACAGGATTTGTTTTCAGTTTTACTTGTACTTTCCAATTGGGATTGTATTCCATCCCCTTTACTTACTATACTCACCCTTTTTACTATACAGTTTACTTTGTGCTTGTATCTTGTTGGGTGCTTGGATTGTGTGAGTTTACAGGATAAAAGGCAACGCCTTCCCGGTTTTAGGGATATGTCTTTCCGGTGCTAGTTGTCATCCCCTGGCCTATGGAAGGTGGGTTTGGGGTAGTCACGGCATGGGCCCTGGGGGACAGGTCATGACACACTAGGTTGATCCATGGGGAACTTTCTTTGTTTTTATTAAATAATGGTTTCAATAAAGGCAATTTTGATCCTACACTTTTTATTAAATTAATTTCTAATGATATTTTAATTGTACAAATTTATGTTAATGATATAGTTTTTGGTTCATCTAGTGAAATACTTTGTAATGATTTTTCTACTTTGATGCCTTCTGAGTTTGACATGAGTTTAGTGGGAGAATTAAAATTCTTTCTTGGACTTCAAATTTCTCAAAGGAAAGATGGAATTTCTATTAATCAATTTAAGTATTCTAAAGATCTAGTTAAAAGTTTTGGTCTTGATTCCTCTAAATCTATGAAAACTCCTATGGTTTCTAATTTTAAATTAGATGATGATGCATCTGGTAAATATGTTGATATTAAATTTTATAGAGTCATGATAGGTATATTGTTATATTAAACTACATTTAGACCTTATATCATGTTTAGTGTTCGTTTATGTTCTAGATTTCAATTTGGTCCTAAAGAAAGTCACATTAAAGCTATAAAAAGAATAATTAGATATGTTAAAGGAAACTATTGACTCTAGTTTATTTTATCCAAAATATAACTATCTTGATTTAATATATTATTCTAACTCTGATTTTGGAGTCTGTATAATTGACAGAAAAATCATATCATATATGTGTCATTTTTTGGGAAAAAATTAATTTCTTGGTCATCTAAGAAGAAATTGTCTATTTCTCTATCTGCTAAAGAAGCTGGGTATATCTCTACTACAAGTAATTGTGATCAAAGTTTATGGATTAAAAAAATTATATAATTTTTGTATTTATCTATATAAACTACCTATTTATTGTGATAACACATCTGTAATTTCTATTTCTAAAAACCCCTTACAACATTCTAGAAAAGAGCATATCGATCTTAGATTTCATTTTATTAGCAACCATGTGAATATGGATGATATTTTTTTAGAATTTATCCCTACTAAAAAACATCTAAATACATATTTACTAATACTTTAGACTCTTTTCATTTTGAAAAAATTAAATTTGAAATTGGAATGTTGGAAATTTAATTACATTATTATTTCATTTGTTTAGGGAAAGTTTTTATTTTATATTTTTGTTTATTTTCAAAAAGGGGGAGAAATTGGTTTTAAATATTCAGGTTTTGTAATAAAAAAACAAAGATATTTTTTGTTCATGTTCATGAATTTATTTATATTTTCTTTTATTACATGTTATTTTATGTTTTTAAATATCTCAAACCCTCTTATTATTTCATGTGAAAAACTATTTCTAAAATCTCTCTATATTTTTATTATAAATTGAATTTTAGTTAATAGAATATTGTAATTCTTATTTTATATGAAATATAACAAGTTAATATAACTTTTTTTAAACTATGAATAATTATAATTCTTTATCTAGCATGTTTTCATTTAATCCCAAACATGATTCATGTTTTTGGTCTCGAGTAATATTTTCAGTATAAACTACTTTAAAGTTTTCTTTGGTATTTTATTTATAACTTGTCCTATACTAATCGATTTATTTTGAAACTTGTTCCATTTTAAATCCAACTCATCTATATTCATTTAATTAAAATAAATTAATGTATGACTTTATTATTTTAGGGGTGCACTGTTTTTCTAAAGATCTTGTAACAGATCTGCAATTCTGAATTTTACAGAATTGAAAATATTTTTTGTTTATTTGATATATCATTAGTTTCTAATAGGAATTTATCATAGTTTGTTTGGTTAGAAATATAGAAAGTTTTTATTCATTTAATTAAACTACATAAAACTCTAAAATTTCATCTATATATCTTTAAAAATGGCTTAAATTTTTCTTAAAGTTTCTGTGTCAAAGTTTGAACATAAAATGATGAAATACTATTCATCATCTTCTTCATCGAGATTCTTTTCTCTATGGAATCTCTTAAATATTATTCTTATTCATGCATATAATTATTTATTCCCTTAGAACCTCTTCCAAGATTTATAAATCTTTTAATTTAAGCTTTTACCCAACAGTGGATAAACTCCCCATTACAATGGTAGATGAACTTTCCAAACCAATGGTGGGTTGTTCATTTTCCTTCAACGATGGGTTCTTTTCCTTAAAAAGTGGGTTCCTATATTTATTTATAATGGTGGGTTACTTTATAAATTTCAACAGAGGGTTCTTTTCTTATTTCACTTCAATGTTGGGTTCTTTTATTCATTCCAATGGTGGGTTGGCTTCTCAATTCCAACAGTGAATTCTCTTTTCTCTTCAATGGTGGGTTATTATTTTCACTTCAACATGACTCATTATATATTCCAATGGTGTATTCTTCTCTATTTAAATGGTGTCTTATTTTTATTTTTTCAATGGTGGGTGTAATTATTTTTTCCAATGGTGACTTAATTTTCAATGGTGACTTAATTTCCAATGGTGACTTAATTATCATTGGTGACTCATTATAAATGGTGACTCATTTCTATTCTAATGGTGAATCATTTTTTTTATTAATGGTGATTCATGCTCTATTTTTTATCACTTTTTATATTTTGATGAATTTCATATTTATATTAATTATTTTAATTATTTTATTGATTTCCAAAATTAATATATATTATATATAATCCATGTGAATTATTATTACAATATTTTAATTAGTTTTAAAATGTTATTAAATTCATTTTTTAATCTTACATAACACATACAACTTATTTTCCATATTTATAATTTTTATATCTTGAATTGATTTGTTGGTCTTATTCTTCTCTAAGTAATATTTATTGACAAACAACATATTTAAACTTATTTTATGTCATTTAAAGCAATATAATTATTATTATTTATTTCTTTCACACTGTATTAAATTAAAATATATTTAATATTTGTTTTAAATAGTATTACAATTTTTGTGGGTTTACATTTGACTTATTATCATCATTTATTCGGTAATTCAAATTAGTTTGAATCAGACTTTAGTTTTTAATTAAAACATTAATTTGATGTGATTATTATACACAATACTTCTCCATCTCTCCTAAATAATTCAACCATTTTTTAATTATCATTGCTTTACTCAGAGATTGTTTTGTTAGTTATATTTTATATATCTTATTTAAAGGTTCAAGGGACATAATGGATTACTTTTTGGATGCTTTATTTTTTCTAAAGAACAAAACTATGAACTTTTAACCTACTGTACAAACCAAAGTCTTGTGTGGAACTCCTTGATGAGATGAGCCAATCTAATCCTTAAGAACCAATACCTATTCTTTCATTATTTATCTTATCCTTCATCTAGTTTATGAGTCTATAATACTATTTATCATCTCTCATATGCACTCTCTGTTTTCTATTTATGCTTTTTTGTACAAAATCATTATTTCTTCTTCTCTTGTCTTCGAGTTTTAACTCTCATGTTCTAAATTTAGGACTATTCGTGTTGTGACTCCTAGTGTCTAAAGTCAGGTTGTAATTGAGTTGTGACTCCCCATACAAAATTTAGTGTCATGATTATCCTTCCACCAGAAAAAGGATTATGTAATTGGGTTATGATTGCCACTCAAAAATCAGTATAGTGAAAACTTATCTCTCATTGAGTAGAGAGATATAAGACTGTACTAGGTCCACTTTGGACCAAAACTGTATAAAAATTATTGTGTTCTTTATTTTATTTTTGTTACTTATTATCTCAAATAATTAACTTTAATAATTAATTTAATTTATTTATTTTTTTGATTAAAATTTTTAATCTGGTCTATTCACCCCCCCCCCCCTCTAGACCATTTGTTATTAACCTATCTTACATAACAATTTATATTAGAAAGTATTTGTTTTATTGGACTGTTTGTGATCCTGATTAATAACTTTGATTTATTGGACAACTTATGAGTCAGATACATACACTTTGATCATCGGATGATTACTGAGTCTGGTCTTTTAAACAAAATAGGTTTTGGGTTTTGTATTAGTTTAAAATTTTAAACTACAATTCACCCCCCCCCTCTTGTATCCATCACAAACACTTACGATCCAACAAAACATATAATATTTCATAGCACTACGTATTGAATGTCATAATTTCATGGAATATTATATAATATTCATTGAAAAATCCCTATGGGAAAAACAAGTGAAGCTAAAATAAATGAATTTCATGTCATGTTGTTCCATTAAAAACATTATCAGGAAAACCCAATGGGAAAAACCTGATGAAGGGGGAAATAGTAAAACATTCCCAATTACCCCTCATAAATTCATGATAGACTTTTCATTCTTTGCATCCCAGTTTTATAAATCAATTTTCCCATTGGTAATGCCTTTGTGAATAAATATGCAAGATCACCACAAGACCTTATTTGTTAGATATCAATCACACCGTTATTTTGCAGTTCATAGATGAAAATGAATTTTGTTGATATACGTTTTTTCTTATCACCCTTTATATACTCACCCCTATACAAGAAACATTCTCTTCATATAATATTATGGTAATATCATTATTCATATTTAATCCATAGTTATTTCTGATATGATGAATACTTGATCTCAATTAAACACATTCTTGACTTTCTTCATGGATCGCAATCAAGTTAGCATGATTGGAGGAAGGTTCAAAAATTGGTTGTTTTGTAGAATGCCATGAAATGGAAGTTCCACCATATTTGAAAAAATATCCCATTAAGATCTAGGTTTATGTAGATTAGAAAAATATCAAGCATTGGTATAACCATATATTTTTTATTTTAAATTTTTAAATAATTAATCATTTATACCCTTTAAATATTCATGGGTGGGGAAGAACATTACCTTGTAGTAAATTTATCATAATAATATCTCATATTATTCACAATTTATATATACACATGTATACCCTTAAAGGATAAATGAAATGTGCAATTATATTTAATACTTTTGGGATAAATATGTTCTTCATCATATCATTGTGTATGAAATATATCACTCTTAGAAGCAAGAGATTTAATTTTTTATTATGGGGATTTTCATGAGTATATAAAATCATTCCAAAATTTAATTTTTCATTTTATGGATGATTAATACAAGTATATTCAAATATTTCATTGATTTTTTAAACAATTTAGGAGTTTTGATGATAGCCAAAACATATGGATTATTTAAAAAATATAAAACAATTAGATATTTTTTTCCTGAATGAATATATATTTGATGTATCCATGACATGCATCTTATTTAGTTTATCCCATACAATAATTTATCAGATTGGGTGGAACTTTCATAATTTTGAATATTCCTCGAGTAATTGAACCCTTTAGGGATTCATAGATTTTGTAATCAATGTTTCCATGTAGATAAACAATGAAAACATCAAATGATCATAATCCAAATATATAAATATCAAAATTTATAAGGAATATCATTTATTATAATTAGCTCTTATATATTCAATAGTTTTGTTAGTTTGGATAACCAATATAGAACTTTATAAATTGAACAAATTACACATCCCTTTAATACTTTGGTCCAATTATTTTGATTTTTACATCTTTCAAAATTAATTTCCATTGATGAGTTTTTTAAACATTAAAAAATTCAAAATATATCATTAATAATATTTTATGAGATCTCATAATTTATCTAGTACCATTGTCACTTCAGGGACAATGTATAAAAAGACATATTGTTGTCGATATATTCATTTTACTCTCTAGGGGAAAATATATTTATTTCTTTCCACTCATTATGGACAATGATTTTATATAATTAGTTCAACCATGCTTCTGGTGTGTATAATCAGACTATTGATTTTCAATACTTTACAACTGAATTGTTCATATAAGTGTTGTGAGCATCTTATCAATGGTTTTCTGAACCATTTTATTTATGGTGTGTGATTCTCAATATTTAATCAAATCAATATTCATAGTATGTGGTGTATAATCACAAGCAAATAATAATAAATGTGGTCATTTAATAGATACATCATTCATAAAATATGATTATGATTCACATGGTAGGTGGGTGCACCCATATATATTTCATAATAAATACTTTATATAAATATTGAAAATCCACTCCCAATATATATAATGATGATATAAATAATTTACCTTAATAATAGGTAACTCACAATAAATCATCATACAAGGAAATTCATAATAGCATAACGAGAATGAATAATTCTCCTATAAGTGATCATTTAATAGACATGCATCCATTAAATAAATTCACCATTATCTCCTTGATGGATGTCTACTATTTTATCAATAAATTAGTGGTCGATTATACTTGTATCAATATATATCATTTTAATTGATCCTATATGGACTAAATAATCATGTCATGTATTAATGTGTCGGGATCAAAAAACTTCTTATCTACTATAATTGATTCAATTATATAAAAGTAAATCTTAACAGATTCTTTAGAGTTGATTTTTATCTATTATGAATGCTTGTTATGTATAGAGATATTAAACACCTCCTTCATAATATGTCTCCATATGATATTCATTTTCATGAATATCGTTAATGCTAAATATATTTCATTGGGACTCGTATATAACAAATCATTATTGATTAAAAAATTTATACCACTATGTATGAATATATTCAATCTTCTAAAGCCTTTGATAAATTTTCAATAGTGGTCAATGTACTTACAAGATCATACACTAACTCTTAAAGAATTCTAATTAATAATAAATATATACAAACTCTTTTGAATAATTTAATCAAAATAATATTTGTAAAACTTTTTCTTTGAGATTAGCATATGTAAGATCTTCTTGATATTTCATTATGCATACCTAACACATTCATGGTATGTGATGAAAAACTAAAATACTAATATTTATCAATATAATTTCCACTTCTAATGGGTGATCATCAATTAATGAATAAATTTATAATATAATCAAAATGGGTTAGGCCCATCACCTAACAGGTATTGTATGATTTGGAACTTTTGGACCAAATATTTATTAAAATATGTCTATTGTCTAGTGAATGTGGTAGAAAAAAGCAATGTGGAAGAATATTATAGATTCAAAACACACACCTCATCATGATCGTAACTATAATTAAAAAAATAATTTTTATAATAATATTCACTTCAGCAAATGAAGGAGAAATCATTTGATCAAATTTTATATTTTATAGATATTCATCAAGGAGTGAATGCATTCATTGGATATCATGATCCATGAATGATAATTCATTATTTATGAATAGTTATCTTAATATAAAAAAATAATGATTTTATTTATCATGGTAAGAATTGTTTAACCACTTCATAGGGTAAAAAAAAATTTATGAAATGTATTGGATTGTAAATTTTATATAATTATATCATCTCATTTATGAGATATAGGAAAAATAACATCCACTTATGAGATAATATTGAATGAATTATATGGTATGATAACAATAATCCATGTGCACATGAAAAATAATAAAATTTATCGATATTTACTACAAAAAATTGACTTATACCAACATAATTTAGTGGAAAGTGGTATATATTTTTTGGTATAAATCAGTAATTCCAACATATATTAAGTTTTGTTGGTATTAATTTCATGTACCAAATTTTTTTTTACCAATATATATATCCATTGATATTAATTGTTTTATAGAAATATATATTTTACTAAAAATAAAATATGTTGCATTATCATACCAATAGTAACAATTGGTTTCCCAAAAAATGAATCTATTATTATAAATTATCATTACTAATAAATATTTTATCATTATAAAAACATGTTATAATAAATTATTCAATAGTTATTATTATTTTACCAAATTGAATATATTTATTAATAGTTTAAAAGCAACATGTTATTTTTCAATAAAGAATATTTTTATATATTGAATTAAAATATGTGTAATTTAATAATATTTATATGTTTTAGATAAATAAATTATATATATTAAATATATATATATATATATAATTTTTTATAATTTAGAATTATCATTCAAGATTTCTACCTCAATTGAAAACCCACATCGGATTAGTCTTTAATGTAATCCATCCACCTACATCCATCATATTCAAGTTTTTTAATTTATCACAAAGATTCAACTACCAAGGAATGAGATTCATTCACCATGGTCAAGTACCCACAACCTTAAATGAGATAAGGTTGGTAATGATAATGGGAGATCATCTCTAAAGTAGACTGTCTGGATGAAAAAATTCCAGATTCTTTCATGAACTAGAAGACCGAGGTTGGCACTGATCCATATTCTTTGTCATGGTGCCATTGAGGATAGGAAGGGGCTAATGAAATCCAATGAAGGCATTTCATTAATCGAGGGAGGAAATTAAGGCCATGGCAAGATTTAAACACACATAGACCCCCATCAGGGAGATCATGTATCCCTTAGGAAACCTCAATGAATAAGAAATACCACCACCCTACACTCTTCATACACAGCCATGAGAAGATATAGTACAAGGGAAAAAGGTTATACCAATGGTTTGAGGAGTTGTTGGGTGATGTTTTGTCAGTATAGACCTATGAAAATGGTTTTGGGAGAACCTTTAATATAGGTGATATATACTAATGGTTCACAAAATGTTGGTATATTCCATTAATGTAAAATACCTATACCAATAGTTTGGGAAAACTGTTGGTATTGGTAATGTAAAAAAATTATAGTTTTGGTCCCAGAACCTTCCACTTATACTTAAACAACTTAACCACTTTGTTATAATGTCTTTTGTGAACATATTTATATATATATATATATGCATATTTTTATTCAAAAGTAATTTATTTTTTGAAGTATTTAATGTTATTTGATGAAATAATTCATAAAAAAATCGAGTACCTATGCCAATGATTTTCCAAAACCATTGGTATGGGTACCTGAAATTTTGGGAACTATACCAATGGTTTTGTAGAACCATTGGTATAGGGTACCTATACACTGCCTATATGAATTATTCTCTAAAATTGTTGGTATAGGTCAAATTTCTAATAGTGATATCCTCCATAATGACTAAACCTAGGGTTGAGCATCACGGGATAGGGGTGTGACAGCTATTTCGAATGCCTACATGAACACCAAAGGAGAAACATCAGTTTTTGAATCAGGCACAAAAGTTGTTGAAGTTGAGATATGGAACCAAAAAATAGCTTATTTATCATCTTTTAGTTCACACGTATTTATTGCATATGTTTTTTTATAAATACCTTTACATTTGTATATTTTTCTTTTGAGTTTATATTTATTACTTTTATTCTATTGTTTTATGCAGATTATGATGAAGAACTATATCCTTGAGACTACTCTTCTACAATAGTGGAACATGCTTTAAGGTCTACTACCAGTATAAGAGTTCTTGCTGCCAATGAAAGTGTTCTTGTTTCCTTTTCGATTAAAAAAACTTTGTGAGTATGAGAGTGTTCTTGGTGCCTTTGTGAGTATGTGTTATTGTTTCCTTTGCAGGTATGCATACTTCAATGTTCAAAATGGAAGAGTTCTAAAATAATACGCTTGCATCTATGTTATTATCTATGGTTTTATTATGAACTGCTTAATTTTATGTATTGGAGACCACAAAACCTTTTTTGACCAAGAAAATAATAGATTTTTATGATATATTTATTTATTTATTTATTAACTTGTATGGAAATATACAAATAATTAATTTGGTAGTTTTGGAATATATAACTGCCTACTTAAAGAATACATCCTATTATGAATGTGTGTAGGTACTCAGCCACTCTCTCTCTCTTGCACACACGTATATATATATAATCTCTATTTTTTTGGACATTTTTAGTATATTTTGTGAATTTATATAAGAAATATTGATGTGTATAGGTATAATTAAATTTTTTTAACATAGATTTATCACACCAAAATAGTTTATAATGTCTTATTTTTCATAAAAAATTGTTCTTCGCACTACATTTTCATGAAAACATTTAGAAAGTTAAAGTTTTATTTTGATGAAATCAACTCAATTAAATACCTATCCCAAAATTTTGGATTGGTTGCTTGATTTTGTTTTCATTTCCATATTTATTTTAGTTTAATCTTAATTTTTATAAAAATTTTAAAATTAATTTTATTTAAATACATAATCAACATTAACAATCATTTTTTTATGGTTTTATAAATATGATATGTATTTGAATTTTTTTGTTCCTTTGAATGGGAGGTTATATGGAATGTGGTTATTTTTTTAATCAAATTATCATACAAACTAAGAGTTAAATGTTGTGAAAAGTGTATTAAAGTCACTTTGATCATGTCAATATTGATTTGTGATGTTATTGTATGATAGAGGGAACTTTTTATTTTTTTCTTGAATATTGATCAGGGAAATGATTTCAATTTAGGATTAAATATAAATATGTTTTCATCAATATTGATTACATTGCTTCTTTATGTATTATAAAGCATGTTAGCATTAATGGTTATTAATTATTCATGGAAGGAAGGTGGAGCAAGATCATTAATTCATATGAGTTTTAACGTCAAATGCTAATAAATTTTGAGTGCCTAATATTTTTTAAAAATATTTAGATGGATTTATTATATCCTTTCATATATAAGTTATGGAATTGTTTTATTGGAATGAATTTCTTTGAAAATTTAGTTAAGGATACATGTATTTCATTTGTATCAATATTAAGTTGGTTTATTTCATTTTTCATTGATATTTATCAGAAAACATAAACCATGATGGAATTTTGACATTGCTTTTGTTGGGATTGTAATGTGGTATCAATGCTAATGTTATGATATATTTTTGTTGATGATATGTGTCAAGATCTATAAAACTAAATCAGGATGTATGTGAGACCACGTTATGACTTACACTATTTCTAGTTGTAGATTTTTTTCTAGTAGATTTGACATCTACTGTAGAGATCCGGTGGCTACTAACATACAGTGTGAATCATGATAGTGACAACTGATGTGTGAGAGAAACATATTGTAGAAAAAGTTTGTTATAGTTTCATGTAAAGTTTATTGGAGTTTGAACATGTTTAAACAAGTGTGTAACATGTTTAATGGAGCTTCAGGTTTTTTTCAAATAATGACTTAGTTAATTGAAGTTTCATATAAACTAATTTTATAATTATTATATAATAAATATATTATATATAATTTTATTAAGAAGTATACTATGAAATTTTATCAACAAATATTGGAATATCCATGCATAATATTTTATTTAAAATATAATTTACAAACACATATTAATTTTTGGTATTGGTTGTAAAATTTGATAATAATATTATCAACAGACAAATTTATTGTATGAATCTGTTGCTAAACATTTTTAAAAACATATATATTATCTGTTGGTATTATTATAGTTGTAACAAAACTGTTTTATTTGTCGCAACAACATTTAACAGCAGAGTTTTTATCAACATTTTAATGATAGAGATATATTTGTTGATAAAACATTTTACCAATATAAAATATAACTTTACCAAAAGATATGTCCTTGTTGGAAAAATTTAACTATTTTGTAGAGATTGATTCCATAAGGGAAATTTCGATAGATGGAAAATATTCTTCAATGTTGTAACATCCCAACCCAACTCACCACTAAAACGATGGTCAGACTGGTGGGTCACATGGCCTCAAGCATGCTTCCTCATATGCCAGAGGCTATCGACTAGTAGCGAGGGTCTCAGGATTTGATAGTGAGGAGACTATACCCTCGTATCAGAGTCGTACAACAGAATAGTAAATCAGAATCAACATATAATAGTGAAAGTTGTAATAAATGAATGACATAGCAGTAGAAGAATTATATAAACTTAATATAAAAGATGGCCAACACCAATATACAATAGATGCATGCATGTCTTAATGATAATACATAATTAAAATAGTAGACATACATCAGGAAACAAGATATAACATAGTAAAAAAAAGAAAATAAATAAAGGAACTAAATGCAATCTCCACGAGAATCCTAAGCTCCAGCTCGGCCATGTGCTCCTGACTCCCACGTACAAGAAAACATCCACAAGAAATAGTCCATGGTCCTACGAACATAAGGTCTAATCAGGTACCCCAATGCAATGGTGGCTCGAGAAGGGTGTGAGATATGAATCCTAGTATATTACCACCCACAATGTCTATAACTAAATCCAGTCTGTGAATAATAAGTAAAGCAATGCATAGGTAATATGAATAATAAACATTACTGAAATAAACAACCAACCCGCTTATATACCTAAAGGACACCTGACGACTCTACCTACTTCAGATCATGGCTGGAAAGAGTGTTTGAATAGAGACCATATGTATATAGTAATAATATAGACATACTATAGTTATATATTGCATCCACCTATATGAACCAAGTACGTATAGACATAAGTGGCTAAATACTAGGAATACTAGGTGCTGGCTAGATCGGGGTGTAACTCAATCGTCCATAACTAGTCTGAATGAACCTATAAGCTCCATCAAAGGTTACATGCCCTAAATCTCATAATGAGTGGGATATATCATGCTGATCACTCAATATGGTGAGTGTGTCATCATATTAACACTTGATACAGTGAGTGTGTCATCATGTCAACACTCACAAGGGATGTGGCGCATAAATTTCACCATTCCAACAATTTCAATGGTGTGAGACTCCATGACTCAACACCTGATATAAGTGATCATGATTTTCTCCATGCTCAATAGAACTCTTACCATCATTCCACATCCTATATCAAGGCTTAATCATATTTATATTAATAGCCAAGAGGCATTACCTCTCATGCTTTAAATTTTATAATCCCATTATAATTAAGGAATAAAATTTTAATTATAGAATGTACATAATCATGTAATGATTGGCGTGGCCTTTCCACCCTTTACAATTTATTCAAAACATTCAATTCACTCAAGGAATGCAAACCATCATGAAACAAGCCTTTAGTAATATTCAATTAATTTCCTTTATACTGTTTAAATAAATCAAGGAAGGCATCCCATCTTGACTAGACGTTCCATTTAATATAATCCATTTAATTTACTAAAGAAAGACAGGTCAATTTTTAAAGCTTAATGAGTACTTAGGAGGTGTCATTGGAAAAGGGGTAATTACCTACAAGGGTAATTTCAATTAAAATTTGGTCCAATCACTTAAGAGGTTCCTTGGTTCATTTAACATTTATATCAAAGGAGGGAAACTCCAAATAGGAATAATGAAAGAGTCCATGTACTAGCATACCACTTATCAAACAATTACATCAAACATTGATAAATAACAAAGAATTAATCCAATTGATATGAAATTAACTAATTACCACTTTGTAATTTCAAAGACAGTGCACCTCATCCGCGGGGTTTTATTATAAAACATTTCATTGTTTATCAAATAATTCATTTAATCATGACATGGAATTTAATTCATATAACATAACTCATCCACCAAAAGAAACATTTATAAATCTACCAAACCGGGGGAAATAAATTACAAGGCTCAACATTGCACTTATAAGGTACCATTATCAATCGGGCCATTTCCTACAAGGGAAAATCCCATTATAAATCCAAGTTGAATTCTTAGAAGGTGTTCTAGGAATTTATCCATTTAATTATAATAGGGAAATATAAGTCGGTGCACCCAAGGGGTGTTCGTGATCCAGGTTGACATCTCAAACTACCAAACAAGTCTCAACGGGAGTAATACATAGTGCGTAAACCAATTTATATCAAATAAAACAATTTTAAAGCAATGTGTGGTAAAGGTCAACATGTAGGGCAATGCCGCCATTTATAAAATGATGGAAATTTGAGAAAAAATTCGTAGACCACCTACTTCATGCTTAGAACATTCCACTCATACAATATTTTGTTTGATTTAGTCTAGTTTAGAAGAAATCTAAGAAACATACATCTACCCTGAAAATAGGGGAAATTATCATGAACCATGATAACTCTATATAAATAAGATTAAAAAAATAAAGGTTCAAAAGGAATGTAGATCTTACTAAGAAGAATCCATGGGGACCGACGGTGCTCGAATCCGACAATGAAGGAAGGAGTTTTCATCACGCCTAGAATAGGCTTGGAGGGGGAACCCACGGTGCATAGGGGGGGCTCACATGGATGGAGGGAGAAGAAAGAAGATGAAAAATAATTTTAACCTCATTAAGGGTAGTTTCGTTATTTCACCCTCAAAACTAGGTTTCATAGTTTGGCCACACGGTTTGGCCAAACTGTATGCCAACTGTGCATCTCCCACTATCTAAGGAACTCACCACACACGATTGTGCCGCACAGTTTTCCTAACCATGCACCAACCATGTGATGAATAGTGCTTAGATACTGCCTAAGTTGAATTATCCATAGAGGATAGGCACATAGTTTGGGTAAACCATGCACAACCCATGCAAGGAACTTCTGCTCCTCTAATATAGGTTGTACGATTTTCTGCTGGAGGCTACACGGTTTCAGACAAACTGTGCACCCTGTTCAGAGCACCCAAACTAGATATTTTCAATCCTGGTGCTCCAGAAACTCAATGAGACACCATAGAAACCTCTCATGCCTTTACCCAAGTCTATAAACAACACTTTGAAGTGTTCCAACTCTCATAATTACTTTCTTAAGTTTTGTTTAAAGAACAGACCATCCAGTAAATTCCAAAATTCAAATTCCCTTGGAATTTTACCTTGACTCAAAAGCATGGGTCATTACAACCTACCCACCTTAGAAATTATTATCCCCAAGAAGCCTTCAGGAATAATAAAAACATCACTCAACCTACAAGGTTCTTGAAGTCTCATTCATATGGTCACTTTTTATTTCCAAATACCCAATGCACCTGCAAACATTCACTTAAGAATACATCACTTAAACCACCAATACTCGAGCCAATGCTCTTTTTCTGAACAAAACACTAAAACACAGCTTAACTGATCTCGTTTATCTAGATACATGATCACATCACTGTCTCATTAAACATATAGCCAAATGTTCTCCCCACCTCAGGCTTTAACATAAGAAAGGGTCCAATTACAAACCACATCACATCCACCATCAGAATTGCCTTTCGAAGCACACCTCTAAGTGTTCTAGAGACACTCCTGGTCTGATTTATTTAATTGGGAGAACATGATTACATTTTAAGTCATATCAGGGACCTTAATAGAAATAAATGGTTGAATTCTGATCGACCAAACAGAAACTGGTCACACAAGCTTTCCTTGAAAGACCTCATCGACCTTCACACCACACCCACCTTAACCTAATGACATGATTTAAAATGAGTCCTTTAGACTATACACATAGAAAAAGAAAGAAAACAAGTTCATCCACATCTAGTTTTCCATTATCAAGATGCTCATCTTTGACGGTAGGTGTAGAACAAGGCGAACCGCAACGCCTTCTTCCAAGGCATCACTCATTTACAATAATCACGTTCAATGAATCATGTACTTGACATCTAATGAAGTTCCCTAATCAAAGCATCACCTGAAAATTTAATATGATGCCTTAAAATGAACAAGGGTGTAGTATAGTTCTAGCCCACTAGAATGGTTACCCTTTAAACATTACCTCTGAACCCTACAATAAGTCCAGGATAACCACGGATTCATCGACCCGGGGTACATGGAACTAACCCAAGGCAGTCCATACTCCACGTTTACAAAAGAGACATTGGTACAAGACCAAGACATCCACATTCAATAATTTAATGAACCTAGAGTGAAATATTACTGGTGTTCAAGTCAAAGAATAACAATTGGTGTCCAAGAGTCTGTTCAAGGCATTCCTATACGGGAACCCCAGTATCACTCAAGACTAACCAAGCCTCAATAAAAAGCATGCGTATAGAGTGTAACTCTAGTAGAGATTACTTATCAATCCTAAAAACTTTTAAAAATTTAGTGTAGAGTAATATTGATGCTCTCTTAGTTCACTAAGGATGATGTCAAGATAGGGGCATGCTCATCACTGTCAAAATATTACACTAAGAGGGGACCAAAGAAACCAAAAGAAGAAAATTTGAACCACTATTAGTCAGCCTCTTGAAAGAAGCCCAACTTCACCTACTGATGCATCAACACTAACTAATAACAATCCTTCACCACCCAAGGTGTCTTGTGATCGTTCAATATTTAACCATTTAAGTCCATCCAAAACCAACAGTGTTTCTCAAGGGTTTCACACACATCCAACCACTTCAACGTCGTGCTACCGAGAAAGCACTGACATGTAAACACTAGAACTGACGTGAATCTACCCATCTTAGGAGTGTTCTAGTCATCAAAAAAAGGGGTATACTAGCCACTCATAAGTGTGCTAGATCAAAAACACCTTAGATGCACATGTGATTATCCTCTGTGTCACACTCACGTACATCATATAATTTTTCATAAGGTCCAAAACCAACCTAATCAATGTGCCAAACACTTTATCCTCTCGTAATGTAATCCCAAGCATTGGAACGAACCTAATTTCCTTTAACACCCAGGTCACTCTGCTACGAAGATGACCCAAGAATGTACTCAATATCTCAAGGTTCAACAATTTCACTGAACTCAACCGGTTCGTTATACCATTTAGAATCTCGACGGGTACCATGTATATCAATGCATACTACCCCAAGATTACAAAAGGAGAAAAAAACATCTTGGATACTACCCATAGGCTTTTCATCCCTATGAATTCAAGTATATGATGGCCCAAGTAGAAACTATATCAAAAGAAAATTATATCATACAACCATAAAACAAACTAGTGACCTCTTAAGTCATCAAAGGAAAGAGAAAAGGGTTATGAGACTTATTAATCAGTTGATCATGCCCTAGTCATGTCTAACCTACTGCAACCGAGCATTACTCGATGCTCATTCCCATAACAAGGGTCAAGGATACCATGGCCACCCATTTGAACAAGGGTGTCATTTAGAATCTAAGAGCCCTACTAGGGACAAAGACACCCAAACGACACCATGTGGTGGAAATATCACATTATTTAGCAAGTCATTTTTATCTCTAAGGGTGCTACCTATATTAGGCTATCCCCTTAAAAAAGCATAATCATTGACCTTATCACTTGGTCATGCTCACTATAAAGTCACTAGGCCTATGCCTATTATTTAAGATCTTGCTGAAAAAGTGACAGGCCTACAGAAAATTCTCAAACTACCCTTACTCAAGTGTTTAAATAAAGTACACCACTCCAGGTTCCATTTTAAGATATTTCATTGATTCAAATCAATCTTTAAACATTTTTAAGTTTCAAATAGAATATCAAGTACCTATTATAAATCAAAAGCTCTTAGTACCTTATTTAACTAGCATATCAAGGAAAAAAAAGGCAAGTCTTATCAAAATTTATTTTTAAACATTAACCATTTATTGAAAACCTATCATGATTAGGTAATTTATCATATAAATTTATTTTAGGTTGTAAAAGATAAGGTGACCTGGGAGGGTCCCGTTAAGCCAACCTAGGTTAATCGAAATGAAACCCAATAGCAGCTTCTTAATTATTAAAATTTAAAATACCCATAGTGGTTTATCTCATAAGAAACATGCCCTAAGTGACCTAATTGGGTCTAGTTGTGCATTTAAGAATTTAGTCATGAACCACTATAGAGGCAACAAATTTATTTTAGAGAAATATTTAACAACTTTTTCATTTTCAACCATTTCAAAATATAACATGGTCATATATCATGGTTCAGTTATATGGGTGGTCATCTACCAATCCATAAAGTGTCCATACACTTTACAGGTTGGAATTTGGCTCTAATTAATCAAAAACAATTTCACTTTATAATTTGAACTTTAACAGCTTTCATGTTTTCATTTTTAAAATGGTATTTAAAGACATGTAAATCTCAAGGATGATTTGATTATACAGGTTACCTTTTCCCAATTATAAGGCACCCATACACCTTACAACTAAAAATTGGTTCTTATTTAATCGCAATCAATAAATTCATCCCATGAAACCATTTAAATATATCAAAATAAAAACTAGGCATGTTATCATAAGTAGTAAATAAAGAATAATGTGCTAATAAACACATAAGCATGTTACATAGGCAATATATACTATATCAACAGGCAACATGGCATAACACTCAAAGATCACAATCCAAAATAGCAGGCAGACTATAAATGAAACTACAAGGCATAGACTATGCATGGCATGTGAATTTCTATGTTCCTAAAATGATTCATGTAATGATTCATCCTTTCCATACCAGTTCAAGGGTAAAATACCATAAATTACATAAATTAATAAGCGGTGGAAAGTACATCATTCATTCAACATGAAATCACAATAAACTATAATAGTAAATAGATTAAACATCAATCCCAGCCTTGGCCACTTGGAATTTTCCCCATGTGTGGGGTGATCAGTCCCAGACATGGCTATTTACCAAGCATCGACGCATTCCTAGTAATATGAAGGAAACAATAACCTCTAATATGAATTTGTAATCTCTCGACCTAGTTCACCACTAAAATGGTGGTCAGACTGGTGGGTCACATAGCCTCAAGTGAACCTCCACATATGCTAGAGGCTGCTAACTAGTAGCGAGGGTATCAGGAGGTGATAGTGGAGATACTATACCCTCGTATCAGAGTCACACAATATAATAGTAAATCAAAATAAAAAAACAGCTGTTGAATCAGTAATAGATGAAATACAGAGTAGTGGAATAATTATATAAACTAAATTTAAAATACAGACAACACCAATATATAATAGATTCATACATGTCCTAATGATGATACATAACTAAAATAGTAGACATACAGCAGGTAATGAAATACAACAAAATACAAAAATAAAGAAAAGAAAAAAATTCTCTAAGGGTAATCTCTATGAGCATCTCAAGATCAATCTCGGTCTCATGCTCTTGGATCCTAGGTACAAGAAAACATCCACAAGTAAGATTTTATGGTCTTGCAAACATAAGGTCTACTCGGGTACCCCAATGTAATGGCAGCCCGATCAGGGTGTGAGATATAAATCCTAGTAGATTACCACCAACGGTGTCTACAACTGAATCCAGTCCATGAATAATAATTAAAGTAGTGTGTAGGTAATATGAATAATAAATATTACTAAAATAAACAACAATTAGCTCGTTCAGGTTTCTAAAGGACACCTGGCAGCTCTACCTTATTCGACTCATGGCCAGAAAGAGTGTATGAGTAGTGACCATATGTATATAGTAATAATATATACATATTATAGTTATATATTACATCCACCTATATGAACCAAGTACGTACATATGTTAGTGTCCATATACTTGGAATACTAGGTGCTCGCTGGACCAGGGCATAACTCGGTCATCAATAACCAATCTGAACGAGCCTATAAGCTCCAAAAAAGGGTACATGTACTATATCTCATAATGAGTGGGAGACGTCATGCTCATCACTTGAGATAATGAGTGTGTTGTCATGTCAACACTCGATACAGTGAGTGTGTCTTCATGTCAACACTCACAAGGGATGTGGCACATAAAGTCCACCATACCAACAATGTTAATGGTGTGAGATGCCATGACTCAACACCTGATATAAGGGAGCGTGATTACTTCCATGATCAACAAAACCCTTACCATCATTCCATGACCTATATCAAGGAATAATCATATTTATATTAATATCCATGAGGCATTACCTCTCATTCTTTATATTTTTTAATCCCATTACAATCAAGGCATAACGTTTCAATTATAGAATGTACATAAGCATGTAATGATCGGTGTGGCCTTGCCACCCTTTACAATTCATTTAAAAAAATCAATTCACTCAAGGCATTCAAACCATAATAAAGCAAGCCTTTAGTAATATTCAAGTCATTTCCTTTATACCATTTAAATCAATCAAGAAAGGAATCCCATATTGACTAGCCATTCCATTTAATAAAATACATTTAATTTACCAAATCAATAAAAATCAATTTTTATAGCTCAATGAGAACTTAGGAGGTGTCATTAGAAAAAGGGAAAATACCTACACGAGTAATTACAATTAAAAGTTGGGCCAACCACTTAGGAGGTGCCTTGGTTCATTTAACATTTATATAAAAGGAGGAAAACTCCAAATAGGAATAACAAAATATTTCATGTATTGGCATACCACTTATCAAATAATGACATCAAGTGTAGATAAATAACAAATCATTAATCCAAGTAAGATTCAATTCACTAATTACCACTTTGTAATTTTGAAGACAGTGCACCTCATCTGGGGGGTTTTATTATAAAACATGTCATTGTTTATCAAACAATTCATTTAATCATTCCATATCATTTAATTCATATAACATAACTCATCCAATAAAAGAAACATTTAGAAAGATACCAAACTGGGGAAAATAAATTACAAGGCTTAACATTGCACTTAGGAGGTGCAATTATAAATTGGGCCATTGTCTACAATGGGAAATCCCATTATAAATCCAATTCAAATGCTTAGAAGTAATTACAAGAATTTATTCATTTAATTATAATTGGTCAATATAAGTTGTCACACCTAGGGGGTGTCTGTGATCAAGGTTGACATCCTCAAACTACCAAACAAGGCTCAATAGAAGTAATTCATAGTGTGTAAACCAATTTAGATCGAAGAAAATTCTTTTAAAGCAATGCACAGAAAAGGCCAGTGTGCAGCGCAATGGATCCATTTATAAAATGATATAAATCTGAGTAAAAATACATAGACCACCTACCTTGTGATTAGGATGTTCCACTCATCCAATATTGAAGTCTAATTTGGTCTGATTTGGAAGAAATTTAGAAAATGGACATCCGCCCTGAAAATAGGGAAAATGAGATTTCACCATGATAACTCTATTGAGATAAGATTAAACAAATAAAGGTTCAAAAGGAATGTAGAGATTACTAATAGGAATCCATAGGTACTTCTGGTGATCGAATCTGACAATGGATGGAGGAGTTATCATCATGTCTAGAATAGGATTAAAGGAGGAACCCACAGTGCATAGGGGGGGCTCACACGACTGGAGGGAGAAGAAAGAAAAGGAAAATGAATTTTAGCCTCATTAAGCACAGTTTCATAATTTCACCCTCAAAACTAGGTCAAACGGTTTGGCTGCACAATTTGGTTAAACCGTGCAGGTCCCACTGCTTAAGGAACCCACCTCACATGGTTGTGCTGCACGATTTTTCTAATCATGCACAAACCATGCAATGAATAGTTATTAGGTACTGCCTATGTGTCACTATCCATACGAGATAAGTGCACGGTTTGGGTAAGCTATGTTCAGCCCGTGCGGGGCACTTCTTCTCCTCTGATATAGGTTGCATGGTTTACTACTGGAGGTCACACAGTTTCATGCAAACTGTGTGCCCTGTTTAGAGCACCCAAACTAGAGATTTCTTAGGCTGGTGCTCTAGAAACTCAACGAGACACCCGAGGAATCTCTCGGACCTTTACCCAAGTCTAAAAACAACACTTTGAGCTGTTTCAACTCTCAAAATTACATTCTGATGCTCGGTTCAAAGAAAGGCCCGTCTATTAAATGCTAAAATTCAAATTCCTTTGGAATTTTACCTTAGCTCAAAAACATGGTTCGTTACAAATGTAATGTCAAAAGACACTATTTTAATATCATATTTTGAGGATGAACTAAACATTAATAAAATTCATTTTTATTTTAAATATTTACTATCATCAAACCACTTATAGTGGTCATATTATTGTTATTTATTTATTTTTCTTTGTAAAAAAATAAGACACAGTGATCATCACAAAATATCATTCTCACTTTGAACTTGATTTAAAATAAAATCACATATATTTTTATTCACTTAAGGGAATTAAATTGAATTGTTTTTATAAACATTCTCATTCACTTCAGGAAATAAAATAAAGTTATTTAATCAGGTTTTATAGCATCTTCAAGACAATAACATGAAAATTAAATCCAACATCCTCATCCACCTCAGAGGATGAATATCAATAAAATATATCTATGTTTTTCTTCTTGAAGTATCAATTTATTTCATATATTTTACATATGAAAAATAAAATAAAAGAGAAAGGAAGTAAATAAATAAAGTATTTAAACATAAAAAATAAATATTATTTATGTCATGAGGATTTATACATTATAATCAAACTCAACACCTTTGGGGTGTACAAATAAATAAGTGGTGTTAAATTTTATTATGTTATCCCAACATGATTAATGAAGTTTACTTCATCAAATGACATAAATGTGGTGTTCATCATTCATCCACTTCCGGTGGTGGTGATTCAATTTTCATTTCATGAACGATGTTTATCCCTACATCAACCATGTCAATTATTAATAGAGTCTCGGTAATAACCATTCACATTCACTTCATGTAATTGAGTGATATTTTAAAATCATGAGTTATTACTGCTCTTCATGAGCCCATTATTTTTCATATGATAAAAAATTAATAAAATAATTCATATATTTTTTCAATGTTATCAAGAAGGGAAAAATATATATAACAATGTATGATATTAAAAAAATAAGACCCACCCTTTTCATATAATTATCTTATTTCAATGATAGTGATGGAGGTAACATTATCATGATGCACAATGTGAGGGATATAATCTTTCTAAGAGCGTGTTGCGAAACCAAATTGAATGCCAACTGAAGTTGCAAAGAATTTTAAAACTAGAAATGTATGATTGATCATGGATGAAATGCATTGTTGATGAAATATAGAGTCGGATGTTAGTTTTGTTGGATTTGGTACCCTATAACCAACTTCTATGTACTGTATGATAACTTGTATTCATAGTTTTGAATATTAATAAATTTCTTATCACATCATGATTGTTCTTCTGTGTAACATAGTATGTGATAATGTCCCAAGAGTAGTTGTCACACTAAAAGGTCATAGTAGTTCCCCGCTATTTTGAGAACCCGAAAGTGCTAAGATACTATTCTTAAATATATGTTATATGGCAGGATGATATCATTTATGAGACACAAATGATATATAATATCAGGGGTAGAGACTCATAGTACTTTAAGGCACCTTCTTATGGTGTATTCCCTTGGTAATATCCAGTATAGGATATTATGAGAATGAGACTCTCTAGAAGGAAATCCACATTTATATGTGTCATTATATGTTCCTATCTACAGATGTGTGTATTGATCCTAATACTTTAATATTATTATTAATGAGTATTATGTGTTGCGTAATTTGATGTATTAACAAAAACTGTGATGAAAAATTTTCGCGATGAGGTAGGATATGTTGGGTGTGTCACGATTAATATTGCATTAATGAATAATGCAAGAGAATGATTTTTTCCTTTCTATTCTTTAATAGAAGTTAATATCTCAGGCCCTTTTATAGAAATGATATATCCTAAATAAATCCATGTTCATGATGCTCTATAGGCAAGTTCAATTTCTGGGAAGTCAAAGAGAGACACATTGAGCACATAGGTTGATGGCACTGGCATGCAACCTACTTGATTAGAGATATCATGATAAATGGATTATATTACACAGTAATCATTCATATGAGGTATTATGTCATTGTGGCATTAACTTCTTTCTCTATGGGTGTTTTGGCATGTTGTTGGAAGCTAACCTTAGACTTTAGGATGTTTCGCCTAATACCACTGAAAAAGAGGCCAAGAGGGTCACACACTAAGTGTATCTAGAATCTCAGTTAAATAATATTATTATTATTTATTATTTAACAAGTTGAATAAATATTATTCTCACATGTGATTTAAGAATTATTCATTTTTTCTTGATCACATCTATTCCATCACCAGTTATTTGAGAGAATATAATGTGAGCAGAATATTTAATAAATATTTATTTGATATTTAGTGAATATAATATTTATTTATTTATTGGTGAATAATGTAATGATATTTATTTAATAAATAAATATTCATTATTCAAGGACTGATAAATATTATGGAGGAATGGCGGACTGGGTTTAATGGTCCGATGAGAAATAATAAATATTGAATATTATTTGATTAATTAATATTTTATTTAATTCGCAAGTTAAGCACATGTAGAGAAATAATAATAATATTATTATTATTATTATTTGACATGGGGTTCTGCAGGGATTAAATAAATAATTAAAGGCCTCTTGTGCAATTATTTTATTTTAACCCTAATAGTATATAAACCCACTTATATTATTTTCTGAAATAGCCAATTCATTTGTTTTGGTTGTGCACAACAGATTTGGAAAATCCTCCCAAGCCCTAGAGAGCACCCTTCTCAAAAAATTCTCTAAATAATGGAGAGTGATATTCTTCCACCTATTACTCTCAAGTCAAGAGAGATCTGGGATAATGCTTTGGAAGTGGTTCGCAGGGAGATCAAAGGTATATTATACAAGTGATAGGATCTTCCATGCCAGAACCTAGAGATTCCTACAACGATATTCAGAAGTTTGTGGATCACGTGTGGATCACCTCTAGAGAGAATCTACTCTTTATTCCTACTACGCAACGATGGTACAATGCAGATCAATTTTCAAATTTATAAACAAAAAAAAGAATTCCAAAAAGGTAATTATTTAATTAATTAAATTGATTATAAATAATATATGATGGTCCTCTCTCTGGTTCTGGCTATCTATCCCTTGTCAATTTTCTTTGAATCAATTATGTTGATCATGACATTTTTCTTTGTGTAAATCTCATATTGATCATCGATCATGACAAAAAGAAAAGTTAGGAATGACCCATCACCTGCTTTCACTACGCCCAAAACCTACAAGTTTCAACAATGAAAAATGAAAATAGAGAAGAAATAAACAAGAGGTAAAAAAATTATAGGCCAAAAAAGCTTTTACGTTTCATTAACATATATTTCTATATATATATACACACACACCAAATGAGTTTGGGTTCGTTGGTTGAGATTGTAGGTTCCGGGCACAGCAGAAGTATGTGATGGGTCGTTCCCAACTTTTCTTTTTTCCATGATTGATGATGAATCTGAGATTTAGACAACAATAAATATCGTGATCTATAGAATTTAATGAAAGGATATAGATAAGAGATAGAACATCGAAACCAAGAGAGAGGATCATCACATATTATTTATAATTAATTTAATTAAATAAAGAATTCCTTTGATGGAATTATTTCTTTGTTGATGGATCTGACAATAGATCTACATTTTTTTTCATTGCATTGTGAAAATCAAAGTAGATTCCCTCTAGTAGATATTTACACGTATTCTAAAAATATTTGAACATCATCGTAGGAATATTCGAAAGCTATCATGGTAGATCTTAGCACTTGCATCGTCTGCCTTTGATGACCTCGAGAACCGCTTCCAAAGCATTCTCCTGGATCTCTCTTGACTTGAGAGTGGGAGGTGGAGGAAGATCACACTCCCTTCTTGGGAGTGTTCTGGGAGAAGGGATCTCTCCAGGTCTTTAGAGGATTCTCCTAATCTGTTGTGCACAACCAAACAAATGAATTGACTTATTGAGAAAATAATATAATTGGGTTTATATATCATTAGGGTTAAAATAAAATAATTGCACAAGTTCCCTTTATTATTTATTTAATCCATGCAGAACCCCATGTCAAATATTATTATTATTATTATTATTTCTCAATATGTTCTTAACTTGAGAATTAAATTAAATATTATTTAATAAAATAATATTTATTATTTATTATTTCTCACCAGACCATTAAACTTGGTCTTCTATTCCTCCATAATATATATCGAGCCTTGAATAATGACAATTTATTTATTAAATAAATATCACTACATTATTCGCCAATAAATATATAAATATTATATTCACTAAATATAAAATAAATATTTATATGCGATCAAGCATACATGAATAATTATTAAACCACATCTGAGAGTAACATGTATTCAACTTGTTAAATAATAAATAATAATACAGTATTTAACTGAGATTCTGGATACACTTAGTGTGTGACCCTTTAGGCCTCTTTCTCATTGACATTAAGCAAAATAGCCTAAAGTCAAAGGTTAGTGTCTAGAAACATGCCAAGGCAACCATAGTGAAAGAAGTTAATGTCGCAACAACATGATACCTCATACAAATGATTACTGTATAATATAATCCCTTTATCATGATATCTCAAATCAAGTAGGTTGCATAATGGTGTCATCAACCTATGTGCTCGATATCTCTTTCTTTGACTTCCTAGAAATTAAACTTGCCTATTGTACACCATGGACATGGATTTATTTAGGATATATCATTTCCATAAAAGGTCCTGAGATATCAACATCCATTAAAGCATAAAAGGTAAAAATCATCTCTCGCATTATTCATTAATGCGATATTACTCATGACATGCCCAACGTATCCTACATCACCGCGAACATATGTCATCACGGTTTTTATCAATACATAAAAGCATGTGACTCATAATACTCATTAACAATAATATTAAATTTTAAGGACCAATACATATATCCTCATATAAGAACATCCAATGACACATATAAATGTGGATTTCCTACTGGCAGGTCTCATTCTTATTGTATCCTATTGGATATTACCAAGGGCATACACCATGAGAGGGTACATCAAAGTCCTATGAGTCTACACCCTTGATATCTTGTATAATTTGTGTCCTTCAAATGATATCATCTGACTATAGAACATATATTTAAGAATAGTTTCGTACAATTTTTGGTTCTTATCATAGTGGGGAACAACTATGATCTTTTAGTGTGATAGTTACTCTTAGGACATTATCACATACTATGTTACGCAGAAGAACAATCATGATGTGATAAAGAGTTTATTAATATTAAAAACTATGAATATAGGTTATCATAAATTATATAGAAGTTGGTTCTAGGGCACTAACTTCAACAGACTCTCACTTTCACTAGAGATAACTGTTAATAACCTTAAGCTCGCTATCTCCCACATGATACTCATGCTTCTATTGAGATATGCCTTTACTCAAGGGGTCTACTATGTTCTCTTCCATGGGAACTCTTCTTACTGAAACTTCACCCCTCTAATGAAAATTTCTCAAGGGGTGATACTTTTGGAGTATGTGTTTTGTCTGTTGGTGTGACCTTGGCTCTTTTGAAAGAGTCGTCATTATAGTATTATCATAATACAATGTGATAGGGTATTTACTACTATGTACCACATCAAGATCCTATACAAAATTATGAATCCAAATGACTTCCTTAGCTACATCATAAGTCGTTATATACTCAGACTTCATTGTAGAAGCAGTGACAACTAGTTGCTTTGAACTCTTCCAGTTCACAGATCCTCCATTGAGATAGAAAACATATCCTGATTGTGACTTCATATCATTATGATCTATATAAAAACTAGCATCAGTATAACCCCTAATGAATAGCTCCTCATCTCCTCCATATACTAGGAATATATCCTTAGTTCTTCTCAGATACTTAAGGATGACCTTAACAGTAATCTAATGTTATTCTCCTGGATATGCTTGATATTTTCTTACCATGATCAATGAATAGGTAACATCAAAACTAGTACATAACATGGCATACATGATTGATCTTATCGCTGAATTGTATGGGATATTACTCATTCTCTCTTTCTCTTGTTATGTCTGAGGACACATTTTCTTAGAAAGATGTAAAGCATGTGACACTAGAACCAATCCCCTCTTGGATTGCTCCATACTAAATATATTTAGTATGTGGTTAACATATGTACTTTCACTTAGTCTAATAATACTCTTGGATCCATCACAAATGATCTTGATCCCTAGAATATAGGTTGCTTTACCTAAGTCCTTTATGGAGAAACACTTGTTTAACCAATCCTTAACAGACTGTAAGATTGTTATGTCATTTACAATAAGTAATATTTCATCAACATATACTACTAGTATAACAACCATATTTCCACTAAACCTCTATTAAACACATGGATCATATTCATTTTTAATGAAACCAAATTCTTTTATGGCTTCATCAAATCAAATTTTCCATGATATGGATGCATTCTTCAATACATAAATGGATCTCTATAACTTCAAAATATTCTTGGCATCACCTGGAGTCACAAACCCTTCTGGTTATGTCATATAGACATCTTCCTAAAGGTTCCCATTAAGGAATGCAGTTTTGACATCCATCTGCCAAAACTCATAGTCATAGTAAGCTGTTATAACAAGTAGAATTATCATGGATTTAAATATGGAAATTGATAAAAATGTTTCATCATAGTCAATTCCTTGATGTTGTTTAAACCCTTTAGCTACTTGCCTTGATTTATGGGTATTTATTTTACCTTTCATGTCCAGTTTACTCTTGAGTATCCATTTTCATCCAATGGGCCATATATCAACTGGTGCATCAACTAGAACCCAAACTTGGTTCTAATACATGGAATCCATTTTAGAATTCATAGCTTCTTTCCATATTGTAGATTTTAAGCACTCTACTACCTCCTTATAGGAGAGAGGTTCATTGTTGTTAATCAATTATAAGTCACCATCTTCAGTGACTATAAAACCATATCTTTCTAGTTCTCTTACCTATCTTATGCTCCTATGCAGTATTTGTAGGTTTCAGGCACAGCGGAAGCACGGTTGGGTCGGCACCCAACTTTAATTTTTACCATGATCAATGATTATTTTGGGATCAATAAAACGATGAATTCCAATCTCCATAGAATAGAATCAAATATTTAGCTAAAGAAGGAAGAGTCCCGAAACCTTTAGAGAGGATCTTGAACATCGTGTTTATAATTAATTTAATTAATTTCATAAATAAAAAAAATACCTGTATTTTTTATATTTTCTTTGTTGATGATGTTGATCATTCTTAATGACCCTTATGGATTATCTTGTTGCACTTTCAAGGATCCAAACTAGAATCCCTCTAGTAGTGATCTACACGTGCTCCGATGGCCTTCAATCAACACCACTCGTTCTTCAGGTTCTAGCTCGGTGAAGCGAGTATCTTGTGTCGGTCTTTCTTGATCACTTGTTCTTTGGCCTTGAAGAATGTCTCTCATTCTTGATAGGGGCGGGAAAAGGATTCGAGAGAGAAATTATTTAGCTCAAAAATTCTCAATTCACCGGGTGTGCGATTTGATACATGCCACAATAGACTTATGTTTCTATTTATTGACTTGGGGCTTCAGTTACAATATTTTATTGCGTAACAGCAATTAAATACATTCATAACCTTAGATAAAACTCATGTTATTAATAATAATACCGCGTCATTATTTATGGTGCACCAACTTTCTCAAAATGGAATTATAAATAAAATTCCACGTCACAAAATAATAGCAGCATTATTTTATTTTGTGATAACTAGTTAAATAATTATTTATCATCTTGAAAATGATTATTTTACTACTAGAACAGCCTTGGTCCGCTCGAACTCCACTTCCATTTATTAAACACCTAAATGAATAAATAAATAATTTATTCTCTTAAATAAATATTTTATTTAAAAACTAGTAAATAAATGTTTATTAAATGTTCAATAAAAATAAATAAATATATTTTACCCACAATACTGTGAATAAATATTTATTTAATTTATGCAATCATTTTAACTTGAATAAAATTATTCCACTATATTGAGAATAATATTTATTAATTAAATTCAAATATAATTTAACCGATACCACTAGAAATACTTAGTGTGTGACCCTCTAGGATTATTTCTTGTTAGTATTAGGTGGGATTGCCTAAAGTCCAAGAGTACTGTCTAGCAACAGGTCAAGGCACCCAAGAGAAAGAACTTAAAGTCACAACAATGACATCCACATACAAATTCTCACTATGTAATATAACCCCTTTGTCACGATATCTCATCAAGAAGGTTTCATGATAGTGTCATCAAATTTTATGCTTGATACATTGTTCTTTGACTACCTGAAATAAACTCATCATTACACCATGGATATAGAATTTCACACGACAGTTTTATTTCAATCAAAGGTATGAGATATCAACTTCCATAAATGGAAGGTACTGATCCTTCATCAACTTATCCATTAATAACATATCACTCGTGATGCACCCAACGTACCCTACTTCCCACCAACTATCTGCGTGATGATTTTCATTAGTAAATAAAAGTACGCGAATCGTGACACGTATTAATGATAATCCTAAAGTTTAAGGATCATTACACACACTCACAAATAGAAATATATGATGACACCAAAACATGCAGAATTCCTACTAGCGGGTCTGTTTGCATAATCTCATGTCTTGGATATTACCAAGTGCGAACTTCATGAGAGGAAGTCTCGTCTGCTTACGAGTACTCACACCTGACAATATTCATGATATGTGTCCCATCATAGTATGTCATTCAACCATAGAACTATATTTAAGAATATTGTTATAGCATTTCAAGTTTCTCATCATAGCTGGGAACTATCATGACCTTATCAATGCAACAAATACTCTAGGTCGTTATTATATCATAGTCATGCAGAACAATGAACAATATGTAATAAGATGTTTAATATTTAAATACATTAAATATCCATGTAATCAAAGTACAACAAGTTGTTTCTATGATACCAACTCTTAAAAACTCCCACTTGGACTAGAGCCAATTGCCTACAACTTTCAGTCCGCTAGACCTCACATGGTGATCATGTTTCTGCTGAGTCAAGGATTTAGTCAAGGGGTCTGCCACATTATCTTCTATGGAAATACTACTCACTACAACTTCACCTCTCTGATAAAAATTCCTCCAGAGATGATACTTCTGAAGTATGTGCTTCATCCACTGATGTGACCTTGGATCTTTTGCGAGAGCCACCGCTGCAGTATTATCACAGTACAGTGTGATAAGATATTTACTTCTAGGTATCATATCCATCTCTTGGATGAATCTTCGCATCTAAACTACTTCTTTAGCTACCTCAAAAGCTGCGATATACTCAGAATCCACTGTAGAATCTACAACCACACTCTACTTTGAGCTCTTCCAGCTCACTGCACCTCCATTCAAAGTGAAGATGTATCCCGTTTGTGACTTCATGCCATCTTGATCAATCTGGAAACTAGAATCTGCTTATCCTCTAATGACTAGTTCCTCATCTACTCTATAAAATAGGAACATATCCTTAGTATGTCTTAGATACTTTAGGATAGTCTTTAATACCATCCAATGGTGGTCACCTGGGTCAGATTGATATTTGTCTACCGAAATCAATGCATAGGCAACATCCATCCTAGTACATAGCATGACATACATGACTAACCCAATCGTTGATGTTTATGGAGTCCTTGCCATTATATTTATTTCCTTATGTGTCTAAGGACACATTTTCTTGGAAAGATGAATGCCATGTGATGTTGGTAACAATCCCCTCTTGGATTGTTCCATACTGAATCTCTTAAATATCTTATCAATGTATGTACTTTGACTTAGGTACAACAATATCTTGGATCTATCACGATGGATCTAGATCCCAAGAATATATGTTGCCTCTCCCAAGTCCTTCATGGAGAAGCATTGATTCAACCATTCCTCAATAGACTGTAAGACTGGTATCTCGTTTCCAATAAGTAATATGTCATCAACATATACTATTAGGAAAATGAATGCTCTCCCACTAAACCATTTGTAGACATAAGGCTCACATTCATTCTTGATAAAACCAAATTTTTTTATGGCTTCATCAAAATGAATGTTCCATGACCTTGATTCTTGATTTAATCCATAAATGGGTTTCTGCAACTTTCATACCTTATTGGCATCATTTGTATTCATAAACCCTTCAGTTTGTGTCATGTAGACATCTTCTTGAAGGTTCCTATTAAGGAAGGTTGTTTTGACATCCATTTTTCAAATCTCATAGTCATGGTAAGCGGCAATGGCCAATAGAATTCTGATGGATTTCAGCATTTCAACTGGTGAAAAGTTTTCATCATAGTTAATGCCTTGATGCTATTTGAACCCTTTTGTAACCAGTCATGCCTTATAGGTACTAAATTGTCCTTCCATGTCCAGTTTCTTCTTGAATACCCATTTGTAACCAATAGGATTTACATCAACTAGAAGATCTACTAAAATATAGAATTGGTTTTGGTACATGGAATCCATTTCAGAATTCATGGATTCTTGCCACTTGGAAATATCTGTACCACTTACTGCTTACTTGTAGGTTAGAGGATCATTATTATCAACTAATAATGAGTCACCATCCTCGGTAACTAGAAAACTGTAAAGTTCTGGTTTTCTAACCTCTCTTGCACTCCTACACAGTTCTTGTGTCTCTGGAACATTTCTTTCTTCCATAAGGCTTTGTGGAATATGCTCCTATACCAACTATTGTGTACCTTGAGCCTCAACTTCATCGAAGTCTATCTCACTCCCACTATCTCTTTTGGAGATGTGCTCCCTCTAAAGGAATATGGAATATCTTTCCATTATAACCTTTTTGTCTGAGGTGTTGTATAGGTAATATCCCCTTGTTTCCTTGGGGTATCCTATAAAGGTACACTTTATGCCTCGGGGTGAAAGTTTGTTACATGAAGAGGCCTTAACAAATGCATCGCTTCCCCACACATGTAAATTCAATAACATGGCTTTTTTCCGCTCTAGAACTCATATGGAATACCATTTATTGATTTAGTTGGTACTTGGTTTAGTATGTATGCCATTGTTTGTAACGCATATCCCCAAAAGGATAATGTAAGACTCACATGACTCATCATTGATCTCACTATTTCCAATAGGGTGTGATTCCTCATTTCGCTCACACCATTCCACTGGGGCGTGTAAGGAGGAGTGAGTTGGGATAGGATCCCAAACTCTTGTAAGTAATCAATTAAGTCTTGATTAAGATATTATCCACCTCAGTCTAAGTGGAGTTTCTTAATCTTATTACCAATATGGTTCTCAACTTCATTATTATATTCTTTGAACTTATCAAAATAATTTGACTTATACCTCATTAAATAGATGTATCCATATCTAATAAAATCATCATTAAAATTTATGAAGTATGAGTACCCTCCCCTTGCTTCAACTGGAAATGGTCCACACACATCGGTATAAACCAATTCAAGAAGTTATTTATCCCTTTCACCTTTCCCACTAAATGGGGATTTGTTCATTTTTCCTTGTAAACATGCATAACATACGCCAAGTGGTTTTAGTTCAAAAGAATCTAAATATCCATCTTGATGTAACTTTGTCAAGCGTTTCTCATTTACATTACCTAGTTGATGATGCTAAATTTGGGTGTGGTATGAGTCATGTGAAGTATCTTTGTTATCAATTTCCATTACTTGTTTTGTATAATCTAACACGTAAAGACCGTTGTATAAATGTGCCCTAACAAAACAAATGTTATCTTTGTAAAAGAAGCAACATTAATTTCCAAACTTGAAAAAAAAAATCCATCTATATCTAATCTGGATATAGAAATAATGTTTTTAGTAACAAATGAAACGTAATAACAACCCTTTAACACCAAGATCATCCAAGTTGGCAATATTAGGTAGTAGTCCCCAATAGCTATAGTAGAAAGTTTGGCTTCATTGGCTACTCACAGATCTACCTCCCCTCGGTCAATCTTCATGAATCTACTTGGTTCCTATATTTAGATATATATATATATATATATGTGAGCACCACAAGCTATATCTAATACCCAATTTGTAGAAACATATAGATTTAATTCGATAACAAATGCACCTGAAGCTTCCCCTTGCTTCTTAGGCTGGGTGCAGTTCTTCTTCCAGTGGCCTTTCTTGCCACATGAGAAACAAATAGCCTCCTATTCCCTTGCCTCCCCTTTGATCTTCCTTTTCTTAGAAGGATATGAAGAAGCTTTGGGATTAAAGCTCTTGTCTTCCTTTTCCTCTTATTCACCATAAGGATAGAAGGCTTTTCACACTTCATATCTTTGTCCACTTGGAGAATGAGGATAAGAAGATCAGATAGAGACTTCTCAATGATGCTCATGTTGAAATTGACAACAAAGTTGGAGAATCTCTGAGGGATTGATGTGAGAATGAGATCGATGCCCAGTTCTTCAGGGAGTTTAAACCCTATAACCTCTAGGTGCTCAATGTAGCCAATGATCTTGACTACATGAGGCCTAGCTGGGGCACCCTCTCCAAGCTTACTCTGAAAGAGTGCCTTGGAGATCTCAAACATTTCTTATCTTTCTCTCTCCTAGTAAAGACCATGGAGGTGCTCGAACATGCTATAAACATCCATGTTTTCATGAAACTTCATGAGCTCACTAGACATTGATGATAGCATCAAACATTTAATGTCGATCGCATCGTTCATATGTTTCTCATAGACTAGGAAATCCTCATCACTCACCTCTTTGGAAGGTAGATTAGGTAATGATGACTCCAATACATAAGACTTCTGTTCATGGCATAGGATAACCTGGAGGCATCTAAAACATTCCTAGAAGTTACTTCCGATGAGTATGTTGTCTTTATCCATAATTGATCACAGGGGTAGTGTGGTTGATGAGATTGTAATTTTTATTCTACAATTAAAAGAGCATATCATTATTACTTTCTTGATTTTTATGAGAAATAATAAATTAATTTTATTAAGTCTCGCTATTTTATAAAGTCCCAATGGCCATCACCATTAAAATCAGAATGTCCAATTGTCATGACATACTAGTGGCAAGGATCTATATTCCCCTTAGCATAACCCCAAAAAGGGTTGGTCAAGCTATTTGAAGGTATTTAGGTAGGAAGGTCTTTTCCAACTGTGGGCTTGCATCTCCTTGATTTGTTGAGTGGACTCCCCAATCCTGAAATCCTGAATTTGGATTTCCTCAACTCTTAACTCCAATATTACACCAAGTCTAGCAAGAGCTACTCCTCTTGATGTAATATGGTTAAGTCAACCCGAAACCTTTCATAAGGGCTTCTGGTATAAAAGTAAGTGTCCCAACAAGGGTTGGTCAAACACATAGTTTTATTGAGTTTTTCCCTTAATCAAGTAACGAAAGGCTTGGTCTGACTTAATATTTTATTTGAGGGATTTTTATCTCTTATGTGTGAATTTCTTATTATCATTATCACATGATTTTTAATATTAAGTAGAACTTACTTAAGTGATTAACCATATATTGATAATATTTACACATAAGCCTGGTTTATTTTAGTTTCATCTTGCATGCTTGTTTAATACATTAATTATGTGATCATGACAACACATCCATAATGATAAACCATGAAATTGACAAAAATAAAATAAATCAAAGGTCATGATCATAAGATTTTCTAACAGTTATTTTATCTAGCAGTTGATAAACTAACCCTGGCCTAGGGGAGAAAAACCTTGAATCTTTTGGGTTCATGTTTACAACTTTCCACCTGTCCACCTCTGTATCTCCTGGGATTGGTTTCATCTCAGCTCCATCTTGAACTGCCTCCTCTAGCTTGGGAGTTTCATCCATTACATATGCTTTTAAACTCACATGTAGGTGAGGAGTAAAAGGGGGGGTTCATAAAAGAAACCATGGGCATGTAGGCCCTATATATTAATGAGGAGAGATGGATCGCAGGCCAACAATTAATTTAATAAATAAATTAAAATGAAACCAATCACATACAAAGGTCTTGGTCTATCTCATGATCACCCACATACATGCAATGAGTTACGCATTTAATAAAAATAGTTTTAATTTATTTAATCATTCTTATTAAGATAAATTATGCTCAAATTGATTAATTATTATCTTTAATTAATCAATACTTTTATCTTAATCCTTTTTATGAATTTCCTTGAGATTCTCATATATCATAATTTTAAACAAATAAATTCATTTAAAATTATCTTTGTATGTAACTTGTACCTTGGAGGCAACACAGTGAATTCTTGTTCATAACTACCCAATGAGTAGAAATGAACATTACACAGATATTAAATTAAACACATATACATAAAACACCTATCACATGTTGTGTCTCAGCTTTACGTCTACACCATGGTACATGTATCGAGGGTTTGTATAATATAATAATAAATTTTAATAAATCTGTGTAATTTGGATGAGTACATGGAATATAGTTCCAACTACACAGTGTGTACTATAATTCACCATCCATCCGAAGTACATGCTTAGGGATACGGCATGTAAATTTACTTTAGAAATCTTCGGAGTACATAGTATGTCCAGTGGGCCACATGTCGTGTAATATCCACATTACATAGTCTCTAGTCGGGCAAGCCGTATACGGGGTATGCGGTCCAACCCTAACCCGAAGGGACTACATGTCGTGTCCAGTGAGCCACACGGTGTGTAATTTGGAAACTGTGTTCCACCTGTTTCTGGTCAACACACGGAGTCTTCAAGACTTAGAAAAACTCCAACGACATGGCTTGGTTTGGAAGACCAGTCTCGATGCATTGAACCTTGATACACGGTGTGTGAATACAACTACATGTCATGTATTCTAGTTTTGTATGTCCAAGAACCTTTGGAACCTCTAGATGAGATCCTCTATTTTATTTTAATCAAAATTAAAAGAAAATATCATTTTTGTAAGGTGAATGAAAAATGAAAAGAGGAAGAACAGATCTCGAAATCCAAATTACAAGAACGATTAACCTTGAATTGACAAAGTAATTTATTAAATCATAAATAATCAATGAATTATTTAAATAGTTATAAACTGTGATGTAACCCCTTTGATACCACTTGTGGGTTCTGGGCGCAGCAAAATCACGGTTGAGCCGACACCCAACTTTAATTTTTACCATGATCAATGATTATTCTGGAATCAATACGATGATGAACGCCATTCTCCATGGAATAGAATCAAAGATTTAGATAAAGAAGGAAAAGGAATGAAACCTTTAGAGAGGATCTTGCACATCATGGTTATAATTAATTTAATTAATTTCATAAAGAAAATAATACCTAGATTTTCAGTATTTTCTTCATTGACGATGTTGATCATCCAGAATGGACCTTACAAATTATCTTGTTGTGCTTGTAAGGATCCAAACTAGAATCCCTCTATCAGTGATCAACACGTGCTCTGATGGCCTCTGATCGACACCACTCATTCTCCGGGTGCTAGCACGGAAAAGCGAGTGTCTTGTGTCGGTCGGTCTTGATCACTTGTTCTTCGGCCTTAAAGAACGTCTCTCATTCTTGAGAGGGACGGGAAGAGGATTCGAGAGAGAAATTATTTAGCTCAACAATTCTCAATTCACTGGGTGTGCGGTTCGGTACATGGCACAATAGACGTATTTGTATATTTATTGACATGGGGATTTGGTTACAATATTTAATTACATAAAAATAGTTAAATACATTCATAACCTTAGATAAAACTCATGATATTAATAATAATATTATTTCATTATTTATGGTGTGTCAACTTGTGAAAAATGGAATTATAAATAAAATTCCACGACACAAAATAATAGCAGTGTTATTTTAATTTGTGTCAACTAGTTAAATAATTATTTATCATCTTGCAAATAATTATTTTACTACTGGACCAACCTTGGTCCACTCGAACTCCACTTCCATTTATTGAACACCCGAATGAATAAATAAATAAATTATTCTCTTAAATAAATATTTTATTTAAAAACTAGTAAATAAATGTTTATTAAATGTTCAATAAAAATAAATAAATATATTTTACCCACAATGATGTGAATAAATATTTATTTAATTTATGCAATCATTTTAACTTGAATAAAATTATTCCACTATATTGAGAATGATATTTATTAATTAAATTAAAATAGAATTTAACTGAGACCACCCGAAACACTTAGTGTGTGACCCTCTAGGATTCTTTCTCATTGGAATTAGGCGATCTTGCCTAAAGTCCAAGAGTACTATCTAGAAACGGGTCAAGGAACCCATGAGAAAGAACTTAAAGTCGCAACAATGAAATCCACATACGAACACTCACTGTGTAATATAATCCCTTTGTCACAATATCTCATTAAGTAGGTTTCATGATAGTGTCGTCAACTTTTATGCTTGATACGTTGTTCTTTGACTACCTGAAATAAACTCATTGTTACACCATGGCCATGGAATTTCATGTGATGGTTCTATTTCAATCAAAGGGAAAAGATATCAAAATCTATAAATGGAAGGTACAAATCCTTCCTCAACTTATCCATTAATAACATGCCAATCGTGACGCACCCAACGTACCCTAATTTCTACCAACTTTCTGCATGGCAGTTTTCGTTAGTAAATCAAAGTGTGCAAGTCATGACATATATTAATGATAATATTAAAGTCTAAGGATCATTACACACACTCACAGATAGAAATATCTGATAACACCAAAACATGCAGAATTTCTACTGGTGGGTTTGTTCTCATAATCTTCTATCTTGGAGATTACCAAGTGTGAATTTCATGAGAGGAAGTCCCATCTGCTTATGAGTACTCACACATGATGGTCTGAATGTTATGTGTACTATCATAGTATGTCATCCAACTGTAGAACTATATTTAAGAATATTTTTATAATATTTCTAAGTTCTCATCATAGCGGGGAACTGTCATGACCTTATCAATGCAACAAATACTCTAGAACATTATTAAATCATAGTCATGAAGAACAATGAACAATATGTAATAATATATTTAATATTTAAATAAATTAAATATCCATGTAATCAAAGTACAACCAATTGGTTCTAGGATACCAACTCTTACAGTATTTGTGTTTTAGGAACCACTTCTTTCATGGGGACCTATGAAATTTGTTCCTGTACCAACTCTTGTATATCTTGAGCATCAACTTTATTGAAGTCAATCTTGATCTTTCTATCCTTTTTGAGTTTGTTCTCCCTCTCAAGAAAGATAGATTTTTTGGCGATAGTCATTTTCTTATCTGAAGATTTGTATAGGTAGTATCCCTTTATTTCCTTGGGGATATCCTATAAAGATACAGTTTGTGCCCTGAGGTGCTAGTTTGTTTCCTAAGAAGGCCTTAAAAAATATCTCTCAACCCCATACATGTGTGTGCAACAAAATGGGTTTCTTTCCACTCCATAGATCAAAGGGAATTCTATTTGCCTCTTTAGTTGGTACTCGATTTAATGTGTATGTCGTATTTTTTAATACATATCCCCAAAAGGATAATGGAAGATTTGCATGACTCATCATCGACCTTACCATGTCTAATAAGGTATGGTTCCTCCTTTCACTAACACCATTCCACTGTGGTGTGTAAGGTGGAGTGTGTTGAGATAGAGTCTCAAACTCCTGTAGAAAGTTGATGATTTCTTGGTTAAGATATTCACCACCTCGATCTAGTCGAAGCTTCTTTATATTCTTTCCAAGATGATTCTTTACTTCATTATTTAATTACTTGAATTTATCAAAGGACTAGGACTTATACCTCATCAAGTAAATATAACCATATCTACTCAAATCATCAATAAAATTTATGAAGTAAGAATATCCACCTCTAGCTTCTACTAGAAATGGTCCACACACATCAATGTGTACCAATCCTAGAAGATATGTGGCCCTTTCACCCTGTCCGTCAAATGGTGGTTTGGTCATTTTTCCTTAAAAACAAGAATGACATATTTCAAGGTTTTAGATCATATGAGTCTAAATAACCATATTGATAGAGCTTTGTCAAACACTTCTCGTTTACATGACTAAGATGTTGATGCCAAAGCTGGGTATTATATGAGTCATACAAACATGATTTGTTATCAATTGCCAACACTTGGTTTTTGTAATTTAATATATAAAGACCATTATTTAAATGTTTCATATCATAACATATGTTTTCCTTATAAAAGAATTAACTTTTATTTCCAAACTTGAAAATAAACTCATATGCATATAGGAATGATACAAAAATTATGTAATTGGTAACTATTGGTATATAATAACAATCTTTTAAAACCAAAATCATTATCATTGGAAATGAAAGGTGGTAGTAACCAATGGACAAAACAACCATCCTCACACCATTATAATCTCTTAGATCCACCTCTCCTTTGGAAATATTTTGGAATCTACTTGGTTCCTACATTTGGATATAGATGTTAGCACCACGAGCTATATCTAATAGCCAATGTGTAGATATGGAAAGTTTACACTCGATAATGAATTCACCTTTAGCTTCCCCTAGATTCTGGGTGAAGTTCCTCTTCTAGTTCCCTATATTGCCACACACAAAACATACTACCACTTTTTCCTTGTCTTGCCTCTGGATCTCCCTCTTCTTGGAAGGATGGTACTTAGGATCTTTAGACTGTTTATAGGTCTTAGGCCCCTTTGCCTTGTTATTACTTTTCTTTTTCACCACAAGAACCGTATGTTTATCATGCCCCATATCCTTATCCACTTGGTGATTCAAAGTAAGATGTTTCGAAAGACTCTTCTCATTATTGCTTATGTTGTAATTAATGATAAAACTGGAGAAGGTCTTGAGCAGTGATGAAAGTATGAGATCTATACACAACTCATTTGGGGAATTTAATCCCTATGATGTCTAAGTGTTCAATGTAGCCAATAAGCTTGACTACATGAGGCCATCTAGCATATACTCTCTAAATCTTAGTTGTGAACAAAGCATTGGATATCTCATACCACTCTTATATCACCTTCTCTTGATAGATATCCTGAATATGAGACATCATGTTATACGCATCCATGTCCTCATGTTGCTTCAAAAGCTCATTGGACATGGATGATTGCATGAAACATTGAAAATATATGGAATTGTTCAAATGTTTCTCATAGATCAATAACTCTTCATCACTATCCTCATTTCCATGCGCTTTAGGAAAAGGTTCTTCTAGCACATATAATTTCCTTTCATGATGAAGGATGACGCGTAGGCGCCTTTTCCATTCTTGGAAATTTGTGTCAGTGAGAAGGTTGTCATTCTCAATTATGGATCGCAATGATATATTTGATTCCATTTTATTACTAAATAATATAAGCAGGATTTGGGTACTTTATTTGATAAAAAATATACAAATAAATAAATATTATATTTATTAGTCTCCCTCTATTTTATCAAAACCCAATGGCCCTTACCATTGGTTTTATAATATCCCGTTGCTTGGAAATCCTAGTGGAATGGATCCATATTCCCCTTATCATTACCATAAATTTGGTTGGTCAAGCAACTTGAATAGTTTTAGGTAGGTATTCCAAATGTTAACTATATTAACTCATAGTTCCTTAATCCGCTAAGTGGACTCCCCAATCCTGAAATCCTTCAATTAGATTTCCTCAACCTTTGACACTCAGTTATATCAAGTCCTGCTTTGGCAGTCAACCCTTGATGTGAACTAAGTTAAGTCAACCCAAAACTTCAAGTTATAATTCTCTGATAATTTAAAGCACCTTGGCTTTGTTTGGTCAAGTAATTTGAACTATGGTTCTATTTTAACTAAATTAGTGGAAGGATATACCAACTAAATATATATAATTGAGAGATTTTATCATTTTATGTATAAATTTCCAATTATTATCTTTATTACATGCTTTTTAATATTAAGTGTCTTTAATTAAGTGATTAACCATGTCTTAGATAATATTTATGCATAAGCCGGTTTATTTTATTTTTATCTTGCATTCTTGATAATTTCATTAAATTATGTGATTGTGACAAAATATCCACAATGAAATAATCATGCAACTTGATAGAAATAAAATAATAAAGTGGTATGATCATGAGCATTTACTAATGGTTAGTTTATCTAGTGGTTGATAAACTATATGATAACCTAGGGGGAAAACACCTTGAACCAATTAAGGTTCATGTTATAGCTTTCCACCTATCTACCAATGTATCTCTCCTAGATTGGTTTTTCCTTGGCTCCAAACTTAAATTATCTTCACTAGATTTGGAGATTCATCCATTACATATTCTTTTACTCACATGAAGGTGAGGGAAAATGGTTTACATAAAATAAATCATGGGCACACAGGCCCTACATAATAAAAGGAGAGAAGGCATGAAGGCCAACAATTTAATTTAATAATAAATTAAATTAAACCAATCATATACAAAGGTCAGGTCTATGCTCATAATCATCCACATACATGCAATGAATTATGAATTTAATAAAACTAACATTAAATTCTTAATCATTCTTATTTAAGATAAATTGTGCTTGATTCAATTAATTATTATCTTTAATTAATCAATTCTTTTATCTTAATAATCATCCGAATTTCCTTGAGATTCTCATCCATCATAATTTTAAACAAAGTTAATAAATTTATTTAAAATTAACTATGTGCATTCAATGTATTTTGAAGGAAACACGGTGAATACTCGTCTGAATCCACCCAACATGTATTATACTCGTATATATTTTTACTTTTGTGACATATAACACACATGAATTATCACATACTTTCATGACTTGTACTATCAACTTAATGATTACACAAATTATATGATTTTTCGTCCACATGTTATGCTTTAGTGCATGTATAGTAACAACTGTAATAAAACTCATACATGATATGCATATATGAACACTATGAAAATATTAATTAAGAATTTATATATATATATATATAAAAACTCATCACATGGTGTGTCCCTTCAACTTAATGACCACACGCAAGAACATGTCTCGAGGTTTACACAATGTAATAAATAAATTTTAAATCTGATTAATTTGGTATAAGTACATGGCATGTACAGGTGAGTTACACGACGTGTACATCTCCCACCATCTATCTAAGGTGCATGCCCGTGTAAATTGTACCTTGGAAAAAATGGAGTACACAATGTGTAAAAGGGGACTGCATGGTGTGTGGACTTCGAGTTACTTGGTAACTAGTCAGGTAGGTTGTGTATAAAACACACGGCCCATAAGTGACTCGAAGGGACTACACACCGTGTACGTGGGCTACATGCATGTACTCCGACTGACCATACGTCAGGCTGGCCCAATCAACATGCGATGTAAGAATTAACTACACTATGTGTCATCAATGCACATGTATTGAATTAATTGCTGAATTAATTCTTGATGCATTGAACACAAGTACATGGTGTGTAACTCTGGTTTACATGGCGTGTACTCTTGTGTTATTCGGCCAGAAACCTTGGCACCTTTGGATGAGTTCCTTGGTTTTATTTTATTCATAAAATTAATCGTCTCAATTAGATCTCCGAGAAACGAATGAGGAAGAAGCAGATCTCGCAATTCAGATTAAAAGAACAATTAAACTTGAATTGAAAAACTAAATTAAAATGCGTAAATCAATCGATGATCTTTAAATAATTATAAATAATTACGTGATCGCTTTGATACTACTTGTAGGTTCCGAGCGTAGTGGAAGCGTACGATGGGTCATGCCCAACTTTGCTTTTTTCCATGATCGATGATCAATCTAAGATTTATACAACAATAAACATCATGGTCTATAGAATTGAATCAAAGGATATAGACAAGAGATAGAATGTCAGAACCAAGAGAGATGATCATCATATATTATTTATAATTAATGTAATTAAATAAAGAATTGTCTTGATGGATTCTTTCTTCATTGATGGATCTAACAACAGATCTGTGTTGTTTTGTCATTGCATTGTAGGAATCAAAGTACATTCTCTCTAGTGGTGATCCACATATGTTCCAAAAATCTATGAACATCATCGTAGGAATCTTTGGGTGCTAGCACGACAGATTCTAACTCTTGTGTCATCCGTCTTTGATCACCTTGAGAACCACTTCTAAAGCATTCTTCTCGATCTCTCTTTACTCAAGAGTGAGAGATGGAGGAAGATCGATCTTCGTTCTTGTGAGCATTCTTGGAGAAGTGATCTATATGGGTCTTGAGATAATTCTCTAAATCCATTATGAACAACCAAACAAATGAATTGGCTTATTGGGAAAATAATATAATTGAGTTTATATATCATTAGGGCTAAAATAAAATAATTGAACAGGTGTCCTTTATTATTTATTTAATCTCTACGGAACCCCATGTCAAATAATAATAATATTATTATTATTTATCGACATGTGGTTAACTTGTGAATTAAATTAAATATTATTTAATCAAATAATATTTATTATTTATTATTTCTCATCGAACCATTAAACTCGTTTCATCATTTCTCCATAATATTTATTAAATAAATATCACTGCATTATTCATCAATAAATATATAAATATAATATACAATAAATATCAAATAAATATTTATATTTGATCAAACATACATGAATAATTATTAAACCACATCTGGGGGTAATATTTATTCAACTTGTTGAATGATAAATAATAATATATTATTTAACTAAAATTCTGGATACACATAGTATAGACCTATTTTTCAGTGACATTAGTTGAAGCAGCCTAAGCTCCAAGGTTAGCGTCTAGCAACACATCAAAACACCTATAGATAAAGAAGTTAATGTCCACTAGTGGAAAAAACATTTAACACGTCGGCATTTTTCACATTGGTTCTATATAACTGACATGAAAAGCTTTAATGATCGATATATCAGGATCCATATTTTACGTCGGTTATAAAATAACCAATGTAAAATATACGGAGATTAGCTTTTTTACGTCGGTTATTGTATAACCGACGTGAAAATCAAATCTGGCATGCTTTATCACATCGTTTATTTTATAACTGACATGATAAAGGAAATCTCGGCGCTTTACCACATTAGTTATAAAAAGACCGATGTGATAAATCCAATCTCATCGATTTATCACGTTGGTATAAAGTGACATATATCACATCATTTATAAAATAAACGACGTGATAAATTATTTTCTACGTTAGTTATTAAATAAACAGCATTATAAACATTAAAAAAAATAGTTTACCACGTTGATTATTAAATAATCGACGTGATAAATCTTTTAAATGATTTATCGCACCCCGTATTCAATCATTCTGTTTTCTTCGATCAGGCGACCTGCGACTCGTCTCTCTTGTGCGTAAAACCTAGAAATGATTCGTCGAAGTAGTGCCCTCCAGCCTCATTTTTCCAACATCATTCTTCATATTTATTATTATTAGATCTATCAAGTCGACTCACAACACTCAAGTAAGCCTCACACATCTCCTTTTCAGTTTTTTTTCTGCGATGCCCTAAACTAATTTTTTGAGATGTTATTTTTATGTGTTCTTGCTATAATGGTTAGTTTCATAGTGTTCATATATACCATGCTAGATTCTTTTCTAGTAAAATAAACTTATATAAGTGATATCATGCAATTTTATGATTTTTGTGTGTTCTATCATGTGTGTGTGCGCATACAGGGGGTTTCCAAGGGGGTGGGGAGCTATGCAAGTGGATGGAGGTGTCTAGGGGGGTTGTATGGGTTGTCCAGTTGGGTGGGGGTGTCCAGGGGGGTGTCAAAGGGGGTGGGGGTGGTGTCCAGGGGGTGCAGGGGCTGTCCAAGGGGGTTGGGTGTCCAAGGGGGTGCGGGGGATGTAAAAGGGGGTGGGGGTGGTGTCCAGGGGGTAAGGGGGATGTCCAGGGGTGGAGGGTTGTCCAGAGGGTTTGGGGGCTTTCCAAAGGGTTGGGGGTTGTTTAGGGTGTCCATAGAGGTGGGGGGCAGTCCAGGGGTGTGTGGGTGGGGGTGTTGAAGGGGGTGGGGGGTTGTCCAAGGGGGTGGGGGGGCTATCCAAGGGGGTGGGGTCTGTCCAGAGGGTTTGGGGGGTTGTCCGGGGGGGCTTTTCAGAGGGTCGGGGTGTCCAAGGGGGGTGTCCAAGGGGGTAGGGGTTGGGGGTGGTGTCCAGGAGGGGTGGGGGTGTCCAAGGGGGGTGGGGGGCTATCCAGGGGGTGGGGCTGCCCAGAGGGGGGTCTGTCCAAGGGGGTGGTGGTGTCCAGGGGGTGTCCAAGGGGATGGGGGTGGTTTCCAGAGGGTTTGGGGGCATTCAAAGGGTTGGGGGGTGTCCAGGGTGTCCATGGAGGTGGGGGGGGCAATCTAGGGGTGGGGGGGTCGAAGGGGGTGGGGGCTGTCCAAGGGGGTGGGGGGCCTGTCCGGAGGGTTTGGGGGGTTTTCCGGGGGGGGTTGTCCAGAGGTTTGGGGGTGTCTAAGGGGGTAGGAGGTGGGGGTGGTGTCCAGGAGGGGTGGGGTTGTCCAGGGGGTGGGGGTTGTCTAGAGGTGTGAGGGTTGTCCAGGGGTGGGGTCTGTCTAGAGGGGTGGGGGCTGTCCAAGGGGGTGGTGGTGTCCAGGGGGTGTCCAAGGGGGTGGGGGTGGTGTCCAGGGGTGGGGGGCTATCCAAGGGGGTGGTGGTATCCAGAGGGTGTCCAAGGGGGTGTGGGTGGTGTCCAAAGGGGTGTGGGTGGTGTCCAAAGGGGTGGGGGATAAGTGTCAGTTGGGGTTGACTATTGCATCATGGTTTGTGAGATTATGACATGATGATTGTATTGTTTCATGGATATTAGGCTATAATTTATTAGTGTTGTTTAAGGGGGTGGGGGTGGTGTCCAAGGGTGTCGGTACAGTCTATGTTTGAGGTTTCCACTATGATTTTTAGGGATTCAAGCATTATGACAAGATGAGAGGTGTTGTAATATGATTCTATTTGGTTATATATATTTTGACTAGTCATTGACTATGAAAAATTATGGGTTATGGGGGAGACCATGTCATGGTTTTCAAAGATGTGCAGTTATCCTGACCACATTGTGCCGTGATGATAGGCTTTACACTGTTATTTTCTCAATCTGAGTTTTTATTTTAAATTTGATTTGATTCTCAGGTTTACTCCATTTTCTCCAATTTTCTATCAACCATTGGAGGCCCCATGGTTTTCTTGGATTCCATGGAATTTCCTTAAATAAGTTACTTATTCCATGTTCTTCTTCCTTTATTCTTTGTTTCTTTTTTTCTTATTCATCCACTTATTCTTCTCCTTCATTCCTTCTATTATTAGGGATGTTTGGTCATTTTTAAATTAACAGTTTAATAGTAATCAATGTGTTCTAGGGTTATTAGGAGGGGTGGGGGTGTCCAAGGGGGTGGGGGCTGTCTAGAGGGGTGGGGGATGTCTAGGGGGTGGGGGATGTCGAGAGGGGTGGGGGCTGTCCAAGGGGGTGGTGGTGTCCAGGGGGTGTCCAAGGGGGTGGGGGTGGTGTACAAGGGGGTGGGGGGTGTCTAGGGGGTTGGGGGTGTCCACGGGGGTGTCCAAGGGGGTAGGGGGTGGGGGTGGTGTCCAGGAGGGGTGGGGGTGTCCAAGGGGGTGTGGGTTGTCAAGAGGGGTGGGGTTGTCCAGGGGGTGGGGGCTGTCCAGAGGGGTGGGGGCTATCCAAGGGGGTGGTGGTGTCCAGGGGGTGTCCAAGGGGGTGGGGGTGGTGTCCAGGGGGTGGGGGGCTATCCAAGGGGGTGGTGGTGTCCAGGTGGTGTCCAAGGGAGTGGGTGGTGTCCAAGGGGGTGGGGGTGGTGTCCAAGGGGGTGGGGGTGTTGTCCAAGGGGGTGGGGTGTCCAGGGGGTGGGGGTGGTGTCCAAGGGGTGGGGGTAGTGTCCAGGGGGTGGGGGTGGTGTACAGGGGGTAGGGGGCTGTCTAGAGGGGTGGGGGGCTGTCCAGAGGTTTCAAATCGTTAGGATCTGTGTAATTTTCAGTAGTGAATGTATACATATTTTAATATTTATACTTCATATTTCTTTTTTAAGGAAGGGTGAATTTGGTATCCAGTTGCACCAGGATGTATTCTTTGTGAACCATAAGAAAAAAGGATCCAAGATGAATTTAAAACTGTTATATCTAACCATATTTTATTTTTAAAATCATATTCAAGCATATTTTTTAAAATATGCATAGATTTTTTTTATATTTCAAATTTGTTTTACATTAAAATTATGATTTTTTTCATATAAACATATATTTGTCTTATCTTAAAAAGATGTATAATTTTGATATTTGTTATAGGTAATAATGAGTCGAAGTTGGATTACGGAACATCGAATGAGCAATGAATATGAGGAAGGTGTTGATGCCTTTTTTTTGGAATTTTCTAAACTAAATGTTCCAAGTAGTGACATTTTTTTCTGTCCATGCCTAAAATGTTTGAATATGAAGAAGTTAAAAAGTAGAGAGATAAAATATCATCTAATTTGTCATGGTTTTAATCTGAGTTACATCCCTTAGATTTGGCATGGTGAAACTGGATGGAATGTCACTAATGATGATGATTCGCAAGATGGTAACTCTGATGGAATTGAAGAAATGATTCGCGATATTGTAGCAGAACAAATTGAGATAGAACTGAAAGTTGTGCGTCTATATGGTGATGCTAAAAAACCATTATATCCTAGTTGTACAGATTTTATGGTTATGTCGATGGTATTAAGATTGATTAACCTGAAGGTGAAACATGGATGGAGTGATAGAAGTTTTACAGAGCTGCTATAATTGATGAAAGACATTCTTCCAAAAGATAATGATCTTCTAGATTCACATTATAAGGCCAATAAAATATTATGCCCAATGGGATTGGGATACAAGAAAATACATGTCTGTCCGAATGACTGTATGATATATAGGAAGTAATATGAATTTCTATCAGAGTTTCCTAAATGTGGGACATCACGGTATAAGGTGAAAGAAAAATCAGAGGCTGGTGTAGAGATTACAAAGATCCATTCAAAGGTATTTTGGTATCTTCCTATAATTAATCATTTCAAACATTTATTTTCTAATTCACATGATGAAAAAAGGTTAAGATGGCATGTTGATGAGCGGTTATGTGATGGAAAAATACATCATTCATCCGATTGTCCACAATGGAAGAAAATCGATGAGCAGTATCCTACATTTGTAAATGAAATTAGAAATCTCAGACTAGGGTTGTGGACATATGGAATGAATCCATACCGAACCCTCAGTAGCACACATAGTTCATGGCCTGTTTTATTGGTAATTTATAACCTCTCTTCTGAAGTTTGTATGAAACATAAATATTTCATGTTGAGTATAATGATCTCTGGTCTGAAGCAACCCAGCAATGATATTGATGTTTTCTTGTCACCATTGATTGATGATTTGAAACTTTTATGGGAGGATGGTATTAGGGTGTATGATTCTTATAAAATGGAATATTTTCAACTACATGTAGTGCTTTTGTTCACTATAAATGACTTCCCAGCATATGGAAATTTGTATGGATACAGTGTTAAAGGGAATAAAGCATGTCCAATTTGTGAACAACATACTTCATGTTGTCAATTGCATCATGGGAGGAAAATAGTGTACATGGGTCATCGAAAGTTTTTGCCTATGGATCACTCTTAAATAAGACTAAAAAAGTCATTCAATGGCTCACAAGAATTTGATATTTCTCCAAAACCTTTATCCCCTGATCTTTATTTTGAGAGGGTGGAAAACCTTGATGTGACATTGGGAAAGACACAGAAATCTAGTAATGATAGAAATATTTGGAAGAAAAGGTCAATATTTTTTGAGCTACCATATTGGAGATATCATGAAGTTAAACATAATATTGATGTCATGCATGTAGAGAAGAATATTTTTGATAGTTTGATTGGAACATTGTTAGATATTAAAGGAAAGAAAAAATATGGGTTGAATGCAAGATTAGACTTACTATCAATGGTAATATGTTTGGAGTTAGCTCCTACTCCTAATGGAAGACAAACATTTCTTCCCCTAGCTTGTCGTACATTATCCAAGAGGGAGAAAATTACCTTTTTTCAGTGTCTTCATGATATCAAAGTGCCTCAAGGTTATTCTTTAAATGTAAAAAATTTTGTCTCATTGAAGGACTTGAAGTTGATAGGTATGAAATCTCATGATTGGCATGTCATGATGCAACAACTTCTACCATTTTCATTGCGTGGAATATTTCCCATCCGTTTCAGAAAGACTATAATGAAGTTGTGTTATTTTTTAAATTTAATTTTTAATAAGGTGATTGATGTGAATGCTTTGAAAATTTTGGAAAAGGATGCAATTTGTATACTTTTTCAATTAGAAATGTATTTTCCTCCAACTTTTTTTGATATAATGGTGCATTTAATGATTCATCTGGTTCAAGAAATAAAGTTTTGTGGACCTGTATATCTTTGTTGGATGTATCCTTTTGAAAGGTATATGAAAATATTGAAGGGGTGTGTTAAGAATCCATATCGACCTGAAGCCTCCATTATTGAGAAAGTATATTTCTGAAGAAGTTGCAGAGTTTTGTATGAGCTACTTGGATGCGGCGCAACCCATAGGTTTGCCTCCATCTCACCATGAATGAGTTAATAATGAGGGAAAGGGGATTCATGGATTTAAATTCAAATCTTTGTCAGTGGAATAGATGAAGAAGTTAGAATCATACATCTTGAATAACATAGCTAATGCTCAACCGTATATCACATTGCATATTAATGAGTTGAAATAATGTCATCCAAAGAAGAAAGAAATGTGGATTTTGAATGATAACAACAAAACATTTTTGTCATGGTTTAAAAAGACCTTTCTTGGTATATCAGATGTATTAGAGACATTAAAATGGGTAGTGGGTGGTCCATGTTTAAATGTGATAACATGGTCCGTTTATGACATTAATGGCTATACATTTCATACGAAAACTCAAGACAACAGAAGTGCGGTCCAGAATAGTGGTGTATTGGTGTTTGTAGAAGCAATGCACTTTTCAAGTGCTAAAGACAAAAACCCAATTTCTGCATCAAGTGCATATTATGGAGTGATTGAAGACATATGGGAGGTTGATTAATTTAAAATTAAAGTTCATGTTTTTAACTGTAAATGGATTATCGGTAACAATAGTGTTAGACACGATGAATTTGGAATGACAGTTGTTAATCTGAATAGATTGGAAGACATAGCTGATTCTTTTATAATGGCAACACATGAAAAACAAATTTTCTATGTAGTAGATCAATCAGATATGCAGTGGGTTTTTGTTTTACAAGGGAAAAAACAATATGTTGGTGAGGATGAACTTGATGAAGATGTTGATTTATGTGAGATCCCTACTTCCATGGAAAGATTAACAGAACATAATGATGTGCATGTTGAAGACATGGTTTGTGCCATAAGGAATGATCAAGACGAAGGAATTTGGGAAAACAATCCATTTGTACATTCTTAAAATTACAGGTAACATTTGTTTATTTCTTGTTTACATTTATTATTTTCATAAAATGTTAGATATTGTAAGTTTTTCCTTTATTAAAACATGTATTAAAACAAAATAAGTATAAGTTGTTGTTTGTTTTAATTCTGTTTAGTTTACTTTATCATGTTTACCATTACATAAATTATATATCTATTATTTTTGTTCAGTGACAATTACTTTACCATGTTTACCATGTTTACCAGGTTTACCATGTTTACCATGTTTACCATGTTTACCATCTTTACCATATTTACCATCTTTACCATCTTTACCATTGTTTAACATGCTTACCATATTAACCATGTTTACTATTATGTAACTTAGTATAATTTTCTATTTTCTATTTACATTAGTATTGTAATATTTGAATTTGTATATTTGTGAACTAATGTTTGTTTTTTTGATTTGAAGGATAATGAAAGATCAATCAGTTGATCAACCACATGATTCTGGAGATGAGCATATCGGTCATACCTATGGGGAGGAACATTCACATGCTCCTCTTTATGTTCCCCAATCTTCCTCATGTGCTCCCATTACGACAAAGAGTTCAAGAGTTGGTAAACGTGGGTGCACACATTTACCAAAATTATCACTTGCCCGTACGCAGGATCAGAGGATACTCGTTGAGTTTAATGAGGATGGTATTCCTAGAGGTCCAAATGCAAAAGATTTTAAGAGTTTTGTATCAACTCAAGGTAAAATCAAAGTAAGCATTTTGTATGATGACTGGAGAAGTGTGGATAAAGCGATAATCTCTCAGTTGTGGGAGACGATTTTGGTAAGATCTTTTGTTATTGTTTGCCTATTCTTTAAATGTTTCTAGTATATATAATATGTTTAACCTCTTCTTTATCAGATGACATTTTATATTCCTGACACTAGAGGAGTCAGGAAGAAATGCTTATCGATGGCTGCTAGGAGATGGAGGGATTTCAAATCAACCCTCTCATCTGATTTCATTTTTGGTCATAGGAGTCATGACAATCCATGTCGTATATATCCTTTCATAGATGAAGACACATGGAGAAAGTTTGTTGAAAGTAGAAGAAAAGATTCATTTTTGGAAAGGGCAATGTAAACTTTTATAAGATTTCTTATATAAATGATCTTATTAATGTTTTGTTAATGATTTCTTATTCTTAATTTACAAAAAACAAGGAAATATCATCAGGAGATCAAATCTAAAAATGTATACCCTCATAGTTTATCTTGGGGAGGGTATACATTATTGGAAGAACAAATGATGGAGAAAAAATTACAAAAACTAAGAGCTAAGTCTTCAATCTCTGGAGAGGTGTCCCCTCCATCCCCTCCATCTAGACATGAAAAATGGAAGAGAGCTCGGATGGTCAAAAAAGGGCAATATCTTTCAGAAGATTCGAGAATTGTAGTTGAGAGGATTGTAAGATATCTATTCTATTTATTTAAGTTAACTATTTTCTTCATATAATTTTAATCATTACAGAAATGTTCAATTAATTAATATAGGATTCTCTTGAGGAGCAAAGCTCACATGGGGTATTTACAGCTGCTGGGAGGCAAGATATTTTATCTGAAACATTGGGAAAGCTCGAACATCTTGATCGTGTACGAGGATATCCAGCAGGTGTATCGGTAAGAAAAGTGATGCCACGTTCTTCAACTTCTTAAGTTGAGGATGTTTATAAAAAAATAGAATCCTTGGAGGCTGAAGTTCATAATATTAATGCGACTATGGAAGAAAATATTAGAGGGTCGGTACAGTCTATGTTTGCAAACATGCAAAGAAAATTTCAGATTACAGCTCCCACTCCTACACCTCCCCCTGTAGACCCCATTATTTATCCTCCACCTCCGCCAGTAGCTCCCACTCCCCCACCTCAGCCTACGGACCCCATTTTTTATCCTACTCCTCTGCCGCAGCTTCCTACTTATTGCGATTTTTATGTTGATGATCCTCAACATCATATAGTTGCATATGGGTTGGTATATTTTATAGGAGATACAGTTCATCATCAACAATTAGAGGTAGAGAATTAGAGGGTCACTGTACATGATATTATAGATAGATCAGCTGGAGTACCATTACCTACAGATGAGGTGACGACAGTTGGACATAGTATCGGCCATTTTTTAATTTGGCCATCCAGACTTCTTCAACTCATTACCATAGAGGTATGTATGTTATATCTTCTATTTTATTTTTTTTATTTAAGTTGTTTTATCATTTGAAAACTAATATATTTTTCTATTTATTTTTATAGGAATACTTCAAAGGTAAAGAAATACTGTATAGACAACAACAAAGACAAATGGCTATGACATCATATACAGATTCTAGTAGTCTTGACAGATTGTCAAGATATTCAAATTTGTTGGCGGATCATTATGAGTTTCCAATGGAAGCTCATGTTTGTGGATGTGCAATAACTATGGGTATTGTGAAAAATAATATCATGGAGCTTTTTATTGGAGATAAGTTGGGCATCACTGTGGTGAAATTTTTTTCCATGTAAGTCTTAACACCTTTTCCCTGCATTATATTTATTAAAAATGTATAATTATGTCTATTTTGTATTAGGTATCTTTATAAAATTTGTGAGAAGAATGAGAGGACATATTTATATGGATTCATGGAACCGCATTTGATTTCCCCTGAAGCATGTGAATTGGATGAAGAACAAAGAATGCTTTATATTGCTGAAATACTTGAACAGAATATAGTCACACAATATTGGATGATGCCTTTTTGTGAGAGGTATGAAACACATATCTCTCAAAGAGTTCATTATATTTTAACATAAAAAACCACTAACCTTAAATTTTCTTTTATCAGTGATCATTGGGTGTTAGGGTTTTTTTCCCAAGGGAGAAAACACTTTATTGGATATGCTCTGTCCATGGTGATGTGCGGGAAAGTTTTAAGAAAATGCTGGAAAAGTAAGTTTCAATTTCTCAATAGTTTTATATATTATAATGAATTTTAAATTTATCCCATTCGTATTATTGTCTAACAGGGGATGGGTCTACTTTCAAAAAAACACAAAGAAAAGGAGTGCGAAGATCAAATATGTAAATGTAAATGTAAATATCCATTTATAATTTGTACTTTTTGATTTATTACATAAAAATAATATGTTGAATTTACACTCATTCAAACAGAATTTTCATGAACAACAAGGCGTCATCGAATGCGGATATTATATGTTAAGATTTATGTATGAAATAATAACAATTGGGATAGTTGTGAACTTTGACCTGGTAATATTTCCTTTTAAACTTTGCCATAATATTTCATTTGATTTATTCATTATACATGTTAACTACTATCCTTTTAATTTGTAGCTATTTGATGACCCTCAACCCTATAATTCTCAAGACGTCAAACACTTACAAGTGGAATGGTCAAATTATTTTACAGGTTTGATTGAATTTTAGTTGTTTGTAGTGTAAAATGTAATTTTGAATATTTTCATTGTAATTGTGTATTTGGTAGTCATTTAGGTTGGATTTAGTTTTTTTTAAGTTGGCATTGTAAGTTTTTAATATTATATATGTGAATGTTTAATTTTTCTCTACTTCTTGTTTTGGTCTACTTATGATGGTTTTTCTGGTATGGATTCTGGTCTGGAGGGAGGGGTTCCAAGGGTGTGGGGGGGGTTTAGTGGGGTGGGGGTATCCAGGGGTGTGGGAGGGTTGGTCGGTGGGGTGGGAGGTGTCCTGGGTGTCCATGAGAGTGGGGGGCAGTCCAGGGGGTGGGAGCGTTTCCAGGAGGGTGGGAGGGCTGTCCAGGGGAGTGGGGGGCTGTCCAGGGGGGTGTTCAGGGGTGTGGGAGTGTCCTGTGGGGTGAGGGGGGTTTCCAGGGGTGTGGGAGGGATGTTCAGTGGGGTGGGGGGTGTCCAAGTTGTCCATGGGGATGGGGGGGCAGTCCAGGGGGTGGGAGAGGTGGCGCTACCATCCCTCGGGGGGCTGAACGTCATTGGAAGGTACTCATCACTCCCACATGCGAAGCTTGAGCTCTCAAAATGTTTCACCAATGCTTTCTTCCCCTATAAACATATCATTCATTCTATCACTTTGATGCCAGTATAACCAGGGGAAATGCCATCATGTGTGATGGTGTTTTCCCCTGGTTATACTAGCATAAAAGTGATAGAATGAATGATGTTTACAGGGGAATAAATCATTGGTGAAACATTTTGAGAGCTCAAGATTCTCATGTGGGAGTGATGAGTACCTTCCAACGGCGTTCATCCCCCCACCCCTGAGGGATGGCGGCTCCTCCTCTCCCAACACCAGCTGTCCAGGGGATGTCTAGGGTATGGGGCAGTCTAGGGGTGTGGGGGTGTCCAGGGGTGTGGTGGGGATGTTTAGTGGGGTGGGGGGTTCTAGTATGGTTTTGGTCGAGTTTTGGTCTATTTTTGGTCTGGGGGTGTCCAGTAAGGTGGGGTGTCCAGGGGTGTGGTGGGGGCTATCCAGTGGGGTGGGAGGGTGTCTAGAAGGGTAGGAGGGATGTCTAAGCGAGTGGGGGGATGTTCAGGGGGTGTCCAGGGGTGTGGGGGGTAGTCCCGGGGGTGGGGGCATTCCAGGGGTGTGGGGGTGTCCAGGAGGGTGGGGGTTTTCTAGGGGTGTGAGGGCTGTCTAGAGGGTGGGGGTAGTCCAGGGGTGGGAGGCTGTCTTGGGGGCGGGGCAGTCCAGGGGTGTGGGCGGTGTCCAGGTGTTTGGTGGGGGCTGTCCAGTGGGGTGGGAGGGGGGGTCTGATCTGTTTTGGTCTGTTTTTGGTAACTTTTTGGTATGTTTCAGGGGTGTGGGAGGGTTGTCCAGGGGTGTGGGCATGTTTTCTAAGGGGTGGGGGGTATACAGGAGGGTGGGGGTTGTCCAGGGGTATGGGGGGTTGTCCAGGGAGTGGGGGAAGTCCATGGGTGTGGGGGGTGTCCAGGAGGGTGGGGGTTGTCCAGGGGTGTGGGGGCTGTCCAGGGGGTGGGGGCAGTCCAGGGGTGTGGGGGTGTCTAGGAGGTGGGGGTTGTCCAGGGGTGTGGGGGGCTGTCTAGGGGGTGGGGGGAAGTCTAGGGGTGTGTGGGTGTCTATGGGTGTGGTGGGGGCTGTCCAGGGGGGTGGTCTGGTCTGTTTTGGTCTGTTTTTTGTAACTTTTCGGTCTGTTTTAGGGGGTGTTGGAGGGTTGTTTAGGGGTGTGGGAGTGTTGTCCAGGGGGTGGGGGTATATAAGAGTGTGGGGGTTGTCCAGGGGTGGGGGGGTTTCTAGGGGGTGGTGGGGAAGTCTAGGGGTGTGGGGGTGTCCAGGGGTGTGGTGGGGGCTATCCAGGGGGGGGGGGGGTTCTGGTCTATTTTTGGTAACTTTTTGGTCTGTTTTAGGAGTGTGGGAGGGCTGTCCAGGGGTGTGGGGGCTGTCTAGGGGGTGGTGGGGTAGTCCAGGGGTGTGGGGGTGTCCAGGAGGGTGGGGGTTGTCCAGGGGTGTGGGGGGCTGTCCAGGGGGTGGGGGCAGTCCAGGGGTGTGGGGGGTGTCCAGGGGTGTGGTGGGGACTATCCGGGGGGGTTCTGGTCTGTTTTGGTCTGTTTTTGGTAACCTTTTGGTCTGTTTCGGGTATTTTGGCTAGGCATAGTAGTGGTTCGGTTTTATTTAAAAAAATTGTTTTTTACATCCGTTATTTCATAACCGACGTAAAAAATGTATTGGGATTAGTTTTAACATCGGTTATTTGGAAACTGGCGTAATAACTTCATGGGAAATGATTTTTACGTCGGTTATTTCATAACCAACATAATAAATGTAAATGGATAGTTTTTTTTTGTCAGTTATTTTATAACTGACGTCGTAGATATGTTTTTAAGTCAGTTATTATATAACCGACATTGGAAACCGCTTGGCAGACAGGTTTATCACGTCAGTTATAAAAATAACCGACGTGATAAACACTTTAGAGGAGTGATTTATGACGTCGGTTATTATATAACCGACATGAAAGGGTATATACCACATCAGTTATTAAATAACTGATGTAATAAACCAAAACTCCGAAGTGTTTTCCACATCGGGTTTTTATCAACCGACGTGAAAAATGCTTCGGATTTGTGTTTTTTACATCTGTTGTAAAATAACCGACGTAAAAAACTATGTTTATAACATCTCCTGTAATAATGTCGGCCAAAATCCGACGTTAAAAATAAAAAATTACCACCGTAAAAAAATTTTTTTGCACTAGTGGTCGCAACAACATGACACCTCATACGAATGCTTATTGTATAATATAATCCTTTTATCGCGATATCTTAAATCAAGTAGGTTGTATGTTTGTGCCATCAACCTATGTTCCTGATGTCTCTTTCTTTAACTTTTTGAAAATTTAACTTGTCTATTGTGCACCATGACCGTGGATTTATTTAAGAAATATCATTTCCATCAAAGGTTCCAAGATATCAACTTCCATTAAAGAATAGAAGGGAAAAATGCTTTCTTGTATTATTCATTCACTACTGGAAACTTCATCTTTACCAATGGTTTAAAACCGTTGGTATAAACTATACCAATGGTTATCCAAACCGTTGGGTCTTGAGTCGTGGGGATAGACATATCCCAATGGTTCTATGAGAACCATTGGGATATGTCTGAAAATTGAGTATATACCAATGGTTTAAAACCATTAGTAATATCAAAAATCATCTTTATACCAACGTTTTACAAACTGTTGGTATAGACTTTTACCAATGGTTTCCCACAAAACGTTGGTAAATATTAAGTAAAAATACCTATACCAACGGTTTGTAAACCGTTGGTATATACTTTTACCAATGGTTTACATAAAACCATTGGTATAAGTTCTGTTTTTACAAATATGCCAATGGTTGTAAACCGTTGGCATAACCTTTATGTACCTGCAGTAGCAAGCCGACCTCCCCCTGTGAAACTGCAACACTTCCACCAGCTTCCACTAGTAGGCATGCCTCCCCTGTGCAGAATTCATACACAATTCTCAATACATGTAGAATACATACATAATTCTGTATGAATTCATACAGAATTCATACAACACATAATTCATACAGAATTATGAATACCTCTAATTATGTATTTAATTACCCTCTACACACATACAGAATTAGAACATAATTCATAAGGTAATTACAACAAGTATACGCATACAACAACTATACCCATACAACAAGTATACCCATACACCATTAACACGTAATTCATAAGTTAATTAAATACATAAAGAATTCAATTCAAAATCCAGGGGGTTGGGGTGGTTGTCCAAGGGGGTAGGGGTGTCCAGGGGGTGGGGTGTCTGGGGGTATGGGGGTGTCCAGGGGGTGGGGGGATATCCAGGGTGGTGGGGGTGTCCATGGGGGTGGGGGTGTCCAGGGGGTGGGGGTGTCCAGGGGGTGGGGGTGTCCAGGGGGTGGGGTGGTGTCCAGGGGGTGGGGGTCTTTCCAAGGGGGTAGGGGTGTCCAGGGGGTGGGGGTGTCCAGGGGGTTGGGGTGTCTAGGGGGTGGGGTGGTGTCTAGGGGGTGGGGGAAGTCCAGGGGTGGGGGTTGTCCAAGGGGGGTGGGTGGTGTCCAGGGGTGGGGGCTGTCCAGGGGGTGGGGGTTGTCCATAGGGGTGGGGGTGTCTAGGGGGTGGGGGTGTCTAGGTGGTGGGCTGGTGTCAAGGAGGGGGGGGTGGGTCGAGGGTTTGGGGGCTGTATAGGGGGTAGGGGGGATTTTCATGGGGGTGGGGGTGTCCAGGGGGTTGGGGGGCTATCCAATGGGGTAGGGGTGTTTAGGGGGTGTCTAAGGGGGTGGGGGTTGTCCATGGGGGTGGGGGTGTCTAGGGGGGTGGGGGTGTCCAGTTGGTGGGGTGGTGTCCAAGGGGGTGGGGGCCATCCAGGGGGTTGGGGGTTGTCCAGAGGGTAGGGGTGTCTAGGGGGGTGGGTGGGATGTCCACGGGGGTGGGGGTGTCCATGGGGGTGGGGGTGTCCAGGGGAGTGGGGGGCTGTACAGGGGGTTGGGGGGATTTCCAAGGGGGTCGGGGTGTCCAGGGGGTGTCCGGGGGGATGGGGGTGGGCGGGATATCCACAGGGGTGGGGGATGTCCAGGGGGTACGAGGTGTCTAGGGGGGTGGGTGGGTTGTACACAGGGGTGGTGGGGCTATCTAGGGGTGTAGGGGGTGTCCAAGGGGTGGGTGGGCTGTCCACGAGGGTGGGTGGGCTATCTACGAGGGGTTTGGGGGTGTCCATAGGGTTTGGGGGTGTCCACGGGGGGTTGGGGGTGTCCACGGGGGGTTGGGGATGGGTGGACTGTCCACGGGGGTGGGGGCTGTCCAGGGGGGTGGAGGGATGTCCAGGGGGTGGCAGGTCTGCCCAGGGGGGTATGGGTGTCCAGGGGGGTGGTCGGGTTGTCCATGGGGTGGGGGCTGTCCAGGGGGGTAAAGGGTGTCCAGGGGGTGGGCGGGGCTGTCCAGGGGGTACGGGGTGTCCAGGGGGTGGGTGCGCTGTCCACAGGGGGAGGGGTGTCTAGGGGGTGGGTGGGCTGTCCACGGGGGTGGCGAGGCTATCGAGGGGGTTAGGGGGTGGGCGGGCTCTCCACAGGGGTGGGCGGGCTATCCATGAAGGGGGGGGGGGGGCTATCCAGGTGGTACGAAGTGTCCAGGGGGATGAGAGGGTTGTCCACGAGGGGTGGCAGGGCTGTCCAAGGGGGTACGGGGTGTCCAGGGGGGTGGGTGGGTTGTCCACTGGGGTGGGGGGATGTCCACGGGGGTACGGGGTGTCCAGGGGGTGGGCAGGCTATCCACGGGGGTGGCGGGGATGTCCAGGGGGTAGGGGGTGTCTAGGGGGGTGGGCGGGTTTTCCACGGGGGTGGGGGCTATCCACGGGGGGAGGGGCTGTCCAGGGGGTACGGGGTGTCCAGGGGGGTGGGCAGGCTGTCCACGGTGGTGGGGGCTATCCAAGGGGGTACGGGGTGTCCAGGGGGTGGGTGGGGCTGTCCAGGGGGGGTACGGGGTGTCCACGGGGGTGAGCGGGCTGTCCATGAGGGTGGCGGGGTTGTCCAGGGGGTAGGGGGTGGGCAGGCTATCCACAGGGGAGGGGTGTCTAGGGGGTGGGTGGGTTGTCCATGGGGGTGGTGGGGCTGTCCACGAGGGTACGGGGTGTCCAAGGGGTGGGTGGGCTGTCCACAGGGGTGGGGGGATTTCCAGGGGTACGAGGTGTATAGGGGGGTGGGAGGGGCTGTCCAGGGGGTACGGGGTGTCTAGGGGGTGGGCGGGCTGTCCACAGGGGTGTCGGGACTGTCCAGGGAGGTAGGGGGTATCCAGGGGGTAGGCGGGTTGTCCACAGGGGTGGCGGGGCTGTCCAGGGGAGGGTTGAATCAGTAACAGCAAATCATCAAGTCAAGTTTTATTATTTATAGATAAAAAATAAAGATAATGTTACCTACCTAATCACACATATATTCAGGCACAACAAATCAATAAACATCAAAGGTCAGTAATATCAGTTAAAAATGTAATAGATCAATCTGTCCCTCATCATCGTTATCATCTGCCTCACCCTCATTCTCATCATTATCCCCATCATCATCCCCGCCCTCCTCAATGCCCTCCTCCTCACCCTCGTACTCAGCCTCAGCCTCCTCATCTCCCTCCTCCTCTGCCTCAACCTCCTCCTTCGCCTTTGCCTCCTTTTCACCCTCCTCCTCCTCTGCCTTGGCCTTCTCCTCGACATCGTCTAAACCACCACTAAAACTTCCACCTGGTGCACCATATATAGAATGCATCAATTACATATATTCATCACAAGCTATGTTGGCCTCTGATGGAAGTGTTGGACGTAAAACTTCCATTAGTTTTATAAATGTAGTGTTTGCCCTAGCAGACTATTATGTCATCTTTGTGGCCCTTTTTTAGATTGTTCTTCCTATGCCTTACCCTGTTAGAACTCGTTGGCACTAAAACTCGTGCTTGAGGAGGGCCAATACCTCATCGGAACTATACTCTTCCTAGGTTGGCAGTGTACTCTACCAGGGTGCTCATCTCCCAACACCTGATGTAAGTGATCGTTTGGCCCAAAATTATCAGGTTCCTGGCATCAAGGGCCTCTAAAGAAGCCTGTTACAAATATAAATATATTATTAAGTTACAAAATAGTGATTAAAATTTTAAATCTACAAAGTAAAACTTACAATTTGTTGCTGATTCGGTTCATTAACCGCACTTTCATCTTTCTTCCTTCTACTCGAGCAAAATAGTTTTGCTTGAGGCACACATCCTTCTATATTCAATTTATGCCTCTAAAATGACATTGAATATAGGAAAACATAATTAAAAATAGTATACCAATAATTAATTTCATAACTAAAATTATATAACAACTTTAGCAATCGAATAAATTATGGAGGAAGCAATAGAAATTGCAAGTCGTAAAGAAAAATTATAAACTACCATATCTGCTGCCTCTCATGATCTGGAATAGTAGTACGTCCCAATGTGTGGAGGTATTTTTTAACATCAACTTTTTTTATTTCTTCCGGATGATTCCTAAATAAAATTCAATAATAGTATTAAATAAACACATGAGATTTTTTATTTAAATGCCTCTAATGTGATTAATACCATAAACTAGCTAGTTGTCCAATGAGTAATCATCTGTCGATATTGTTCTAACAGACAATCATCCATGAAAGGGACTACCTCTAACTTTGTTCCAACTCTAGAACGTCATCCAATATACAACTTGTGCTTATAAGCTCTCCAAATCTCACTTAAATCCTTTATATGTGTTGGTTATGCACCCTCACCATCGGGGAAATTAAACTGAAGCTGACACCAAAATATTAATTCATATAAATACAAAAAATAATATATTTTATTAAATAAAATAGATTATTTTACCCATATCACTGCCCAAGCTTTATCCTAGACTTCATTTGGAAATTGCCTCTATGAGAGCGGGCTGACAGGAATGATGTCAGAGTATTTGGCAAGCGTCGCCAAAAAACTTCGACATTGCTGCCCTAATTTTTCAATCATTTGACTATCTTCATTGTAATCCACCATCAACTACGTGCAGTGGCTCCACACCATACGCATGTGTGTATTCCCCTGCCCCCACCTCCTATTAGTAGATGTATCTATTATAAAAGAACAAATATTTTATCAATACATGTTATAATGAAAATAAATAATGGTGTAAAATTTTTTTAGGGTTGTATAAGTATATCTGCGATAGTCTAATCAATGGGTGTCGATGGATCTGTGTAAACTGAAGAAATACCCTATACAGGTGGAGTGGGTCCCAATGTATGCTCCGTAGGGACAGACTCTGGCAGAGCAGGAGTCAAAGAAGATGAAATATAAAATCCCAGAGAGAAGGAATTAGAAGCAAAAGAATATGAAAGGGATGGTTGTCCAAATGATGGATGGGGAGTGGTAATCATCATCAGAAATGTTATAGATAGGTGAGGAGGCTCAGATGTAAAGGGTGGTGAAAATATGGGAGGCATAAATATCTCATGTGTCCCTAATGACACATTGGGATCAAAATGTGGGATGGATGGTATGTCGGTGGGAGGGGTAGGGTCTAATCGGGTACGTTGACCAAATTGTCTAGCTCTCGTACCACCCCCCCTCATACGAACACCCTGAGTACTGGGACCACTACTAGGCTACTCATCAAATAACTATCACCTAATAGATGGATCCTGCAAAAATGTTTAAAACAAAATTAATCACATGACATTATATATTATTTAAATATATATATATATTTGAAATAAAATACTCACTATGGGCACTAGTGGTGGAATGCCCATCTTAGTCATGCGACGATTGTTGTCTGTCATATGTTTCTATCACCTCTCTTCAATTAGTTGCATTTCCTGCATTTGAAAACAAATATGGAATTAATTATAAAAGGATAACTAATTTGTAACACAAAAAACAAAATAAATGAGAGGGAATAGGGGGATTCATGGATAATTTAACTATCCATTGTTTTAGGTGAGCTTGAATAGATATATAATGAAGTCAATAAATTGTATAACATGTAATAAAGAAATTTAATTTTTAGTAGTATGGTTATTTACTAAGTGTCATCAGTCTATTAAAATCACGGAACATTGATTCTACCAGATTCATAAGGGGTAAAGCAGTTGTCGAAATTAATGAAAAAATTAATTTCTTTAGCCCATGTAGATGATGCAGGTTTCTATACATGTTTTTCAGAAAAAATACAGACCATCATGTTCATTACCTGGTAAAATGTTAAAGAGAGGTCTTAGAGTTATACTAATTTTATACAAATCACAGTTAAAGCATTGAAATGTTCACCAAGTTAGAAATGTCGGTTTCATTGGTTTGAATACAGTTCAATTCCAAATTAGAAAATTCAATTCAAATAAAATTGCAAACAATAAACATTGAAAATTCACATAAAGGTCAAGTCGGATACAACATATTTGTAATAAATATTAAATCAATTTGAATAGTAACAACCTTAACAACCCAAGTCGAGGTAAACCAAAAGAATTGAGAACATGAATGGATGATTTATATATTTCCCACCACAACTTCAGGTTCACAGTCAACTCTGAAAATTGATCTATTGGAGTCATCAAAAGTAATAAATATATCATTTCAATGGAAGTAGGGATGGTGTCAATTCCATCATCACAATCATCAAAAATATGTCTTGGAATTACTTCAATAATGACACCAAATTCAGGTCGAAGATGGTCTTTGACATAAAAAAACTTGTTTCGCCATTGATGTCAATACATATGGTTCATCAGTAGCAAGAGTGCAAGTCATATCAATTACTCGAAATCCACAATCATCAATAAATGTTCCCTACCTCGTCATCAAATCAAACCACTAACATTTCATCATTGTGACTCGTCCATGATAATAATAATCCAATATTATTATTTTTTCAATGACTCCATAATAACCTACATTTTCAAATCACGGTCTACTATCTGATACACTAGCATAACAGTCTGTTGTGGCAGTAACCATAACACCATCATGTTTTGTTCTCATGTTATTTTCTTGTTTAGTGATAATAAATATGTACCCATTGATAACAATTGATTTACAGTCATGAACCACAATATTAGGACCAAAAGCCAAAGCTCTTATTTCCTCAGAGACAGAGTCAGTAGGAAAACTCAATACCTGAAATATAAATGAATATTAAACTTAATTAAATATTGTTTTCATTATTTTAAACAATAATATTATTACCATCAATTTTAACCAAGCAGAAAACTTTTTGCTATGCAAAGTCTCCCTCCTTCTCAAAGATAAAGAATGATGATTTCTATTTATCATCGCTTTATGTTCTCTATAGATAAAATAGAAATATTTTAACAGATATATATATATATATAACATATACATATTAAATTTACTTACAAGATTTAGTCATCGAACAAATCACAGTTGAAAAAAACTGTGCGATGTACCATCTCCCGCTCTTAAAGGCTTAATGTCGTCAATGTATATGATCCAGGAATTCCTCCTATTTGAGGAAGTGATGGAAAACTGGGTTCAATTTTCTCATACTATTCTTATTCATTTCTCATTGGTTTGTTCATTCTTGTAGTAATATCAGAAAAATACATAGAGTAGAAATCCATACATTCTTGAGTCAAGTAATCGTTCACGGTAGAACCTTCGGGATGATTCCTGTTAGGGACATAAGACATTAATGTGTACATATTTCTTTCAGTTGGATACATACAATGAAAAGAAATAGGTCCTCCAAGAATTATTTTAGTTGGAATATGGATAGTCAGATGCAGCATGCATGTGAAAATGATGGAGGAAATATTTTCTCTAACTCACGTAAAATTAATGGGGCATTTACCAACATTTTTTTCAATAAATACTTGGAAAACTTCTTAGCACAAATATCTATAAACAAATGGAACAACTGAATAATATCCACCCTTACATTATTTTAAAAAAGATGAAGAATTTCTATTATAATCAACTCATGTATAAGGATGTGATAATCATGAGTCTTCAAAGATTTTAGCTTCAACTCTCTTCTGTTGACCCGTTTAGATATGTTTCTTGAATAGCCATCAGAAACTTTAATAGTCTCTAGTACTTCTAGAAATTGATTTTTTCTGTAGGTGTCATCACATAAAAAGCACATGGAACTTGCCATTTATTTTCACTGATACGCACAGGATGCAATTCTGGTCTGATGCCCCAATCCACCAAGTTACGTCGAGACCGTAAATCATCTTATGTCTTTACCTTAACATTTAGAATAATTGAAAGCAACATTTCATATATTTTTTTTTCAATGTGCATTGTGTATAAGCAATGATGTAACAAATTGGTTGACCAATAAGGAAAATCAAAAAAGATATTTCTCTTATTCCAATTGTAACAGGTTTCAGTGGAAACATTCTTTCTCTTTCTAGATTTCATTTTACCCTTTCCGAATGAAAAACTAAAATATTTCAATTCATTAAGCACATTAGTTCCAGACATATGCTGAGGTGGATCATCGATCTCCATGGTATTTTCAAATCTTCGACGATTATTTCCATATGGATGGTCCATTGGCAAGAATCACCGATGCCCCATAAAACTGAAACTACAATGATGTTTCAATCTTCTGGATCGTGTATTCTTCATACAAACAGGACATGATAGTTTTCCCTTCGTTCTCCATCCATAAATCATTTCATAAGCATGAAAATCATTGATCGTCCACATAAGCGCAACACGCATCTGAAATATGCCTTTCGAACATACATCATATGTGCGCACACCCACATCCCAAAAAAGTTTCAACTCTTTTATTAAAGGTTGTATGTATACGTCTATATCATTGTTGGGATCAGAAGGGCCAGATATGAGTATACTCATGAAAGTGAAAGGTTTTTTCATACACAACCATGGGGGAATATTATAAATGTGTATAAAAATTGTCCATGTGTTGTGCGACATAAACATCTTCCCAAATAGATTAAAACTATCACATGAAAGACCCAACCTCACATTATGCACGTCGGCTGTAAAATCAGGATATCGAGCATCAAATCTCTGCCATGCAAATCCATCTGCAGGGTGAACCAACTCATCATTAGTCTTCTTTCTCTCGGTATCATACCATCACATTTTTATTGATATTTCATCAGACATAAAAATATTTTGGAGTCTATGGATCAATGAAAAGTGTCACATTACTTTCTGTGGCACATGGGATGGTGTTCCATAAACTTTTGGCTTCCAGGGGGATGTGCCACATTTTATAAAATCATTTCGTTCAACAGTTTACTCCCAAAATAAACTACAATCTTTCAGGAAAGCATGAATTTTTTTTCTTGGAAATCCATGTTCCTCAACTAACTTCCATGTCATATAGTGGTTTGAGGGAATATATTCATCATCTAGAAGTAATTCCTTCAAGAAGGTAAGAATGTAATCGATGACAGTATTAGAAATCTCATACATAGTTTTCCCATGAAACAATTGGATTAAAAATTTCAACTTTTTCATTTTACCACATTGTCGATATACCAGAGTCGTGGAAGTATCATTCGATTTTTTCACCCTGACAACATCATCATTTTCATTAGATGCATCATGTGTGCTCATATCGAAATCTTATTAGGTCTGAATCCTTTCTTTTTCATGATGACGAATAAATGGAAACCAGTCATATAACAAATTCTTCAATCCAGTACTGTCATTTGGATCATCAGCAATTTGAGGTTTCATTTTCTCCCCATTGTGATACCACACATAGTAGTTTTCTTGAAACCATATTTGGTTATGTGGTAGCTGACTTCTTCACATCTCAACCAAGGTCGTCCAACACAATTGTAATAGGGGCAATGTATGTGACCACTATCTGAAGCATTGTGAAATGAAAAATCTAAAAATCTCTCCAAATTGTTTTGAAAATCACTTGAGATCTGATCGGTTTCATACATACAACTTCTATCCATTCTGTAAAAAAAATGTTATAAGTCATTTCATCAAAAGTAATTCAATAAGATTGAAGTTTCATCGAAAATATATTTAAATAAACAAGAATTGTTCATTTTATATGAAACCATAACTGACACACTACTCTATACGAGAATCATAATATAAAAGACAACAAAATACTATATTTATAAAAAAATATCTTTGAAGAACTATACATGAGTGCACAATATCATGTACACTTGTGGAGGAGAATTATTCAGGAGTTGAGTAAATTTTAGATTAAAGAAATTTTATACTTTAGTAGATTATTTGAGTGATCACATACACTGCCCAAGGGGGTGGGGGTGTCCAGGGGTGGGGGCTATCCCGGGGGGTGGGGGCTGTCCACGGGGGTCGGGGGTGTCCGGGGGGTGGGGGTGTCCGGGGGGATGGGGGGTGTTCGGGGGTGGTGGGCGGGTGTCCAGGGGGGGTGGGCGGGCTGTCCACGGGGGTGGGGGGCTGTCCAGGGGGGTATGGGATGTCCAGGGGGTGGGTGGGTTGTCCACGGGGGTGGCAGAGCTGTCCAGGGGGATCAAGGGTGTCCAGGGGGCTTTCTAGGGGGTGGGGTTGTCTAGGGGGTACAAGGTGTCTATGGAGGTGGGCGGGCTGTCCATGGGGGTGGTGGGGCTATCCAGGGGGTACGGGGTGTCCAGGGGGTGGGTGGTCTGTCCATGAGGGTGGTGGTACTGTCCAGGGGGTACGAGGTGTCTAGGGGGGTGGGCGGGCTGTCCACGGGGGTGGAAGGGCTATCCAGGGGGTACGGGGTGTCTAGGGGGGTGGGCGAGCTGTCCACGGGGGTGGGGAGGCTGTCCAGGGGGTAGGGGTGACCAGGGGTGGGTGGGATATCCATGAGGGTGGTGGGGCTATCCAATGGGGTTGGGGGTGTCCAGGGGTGGGTGGGCTGTCCACAGGGGTGGCGGGGCTGTCCAGGGGGGTTGGGGGTGTCCACTGGGGTGGGGGGCTTTCCACGGGGGTGGTGGGGCTGTTCAGTGGGGGTGGCGGGGCTTTCTGGGGGTAAGGGGTGTCCAGGGGGTGGGGTGGTGTCCAGGGGGGTGGGGGCTGTCCAGTGGGTTGGGGGATGTTTAGCGGGTTGGGGGTGTCCATGAGGGTGGGGTTGTGTCTAGGGGGTGGGGTTGTTCGGGGGATTGGGGTGGTTGTCCAAGGGGGTAGGGGGTGTCCAGGGGGTGGGGGTTGTCCAGGGTGGGGGCCCAGGGGGTTAGGGGGGATGTCTAGGAGGGTGGGGCTGTCTAGGGGGTTGGGGTGTTGTCTAAGGGGGTAGGGGGTGTCCAGGGGGGTGGGGGTATCCAAGTAACATTGATAATCAAGAAGAACAATTTCATAACCCTATTAACCTATAATTACCACTAGAGATGGGTTCACGACTCACATGTCCAACACAAACCTATCACCATATAATTATCCACAAATATTAAGAAAAATAAAACACTATAATATTGATCCCTAATGCCCAAAATAAAAGAAAAACAATATAATCCAAGCAAGTGCACAACAACACCTCAGGTGCACCTCTACAGACTTCCAATACTATCAACTAGCGGTGAATAATTATGTGCACATGACCATGCTATTTTGTTCATGAGATATATATCAGAGAGTAAATAATGTGTAGTCATGAACAACATGGTGAGTTCTATGATGGTTATAATCCTTTATTATGGGTGCCTTTCTAGGATAGAAAGTGATATAAATACCTTAATAATGCTTTATAACTACCTAATAAAATTGTGACATGAATTCCTAACACTCATTTTGAATTTCAAAAAATATTACAAGTGTATGACCGAACCGCTTGATAGAGTAGGAATAAATGATCATGTAATAGAGTAAATTTTGGTTCTATCACCATTCACACATGAAAATGAACCAAAACCCACTCTAGTGGTTCAGGTGGAAGTGTCACTTCATTGAATGACTTGTAGTATGGGTATCTTTGTAACGTCCTGGATTCGGGTGCCACACAACGGGTGCCCCGAACCCGGTTGGTCACATGACCTCAAGCACATTTCCCCAAATGCCAGAGGCTACCGAATAGTAGAGAGGGACTAGGACTGATAGTGGGGAAACTATGCCATCATTTGTCAAAGTGTAACGCAGTGGAATAAATATAAAAACACAAAAGCAGAAGCAGTAAACAATATAAACCTGAAATGGATAACAGAACTGAAGTAAAAGATAATCGGTAGTCATATATATGATGATGCATTATGTCACTAATTCTAAGAAATCATCCAAAATAGGATACACTGCATTCAGATATAATACAACACAAGGTACAAGGTAAAACAAAACTAAACTAAAACAGTGCAACAGGAACGCAACGACATTGCAAGCCTAAGATTAGTCTCATGCTCTCCTACTCCTCTACAACAATCATGTACCTGTGTAGGGACCCTTGCCCTTATCGACACATGCATCAATATAATCTGTTTGGGCCCAAGACATGACCCAAACAGGGTGTGAGAAATAAATCCCAATAGGTGACCACCAAAGGCTCGTTCCCAACTGTCGGTAAAAATGTGCAACAGTAGTGTACAATAATAAAATGTAGTAAACTAGGAAGTACTCAAAGTAACTATCTCTACCAGTTACATTGCCATTTTAATAATTATTTATCAATTCCAAGCATGTGATTTAGCTTGGAAGGTACAACATAAGAAATCACCACAGTGAATATTCAAGTAAACCTTGTCCTCATACATGCAAGTCCTTACCCGCAGGCAAGTAGAAATGGAACCCTCAGGTGATTTCCCTTAGGCATAATGGATATTGCCCTCAGGCATATGAGATATTGCCCTCAGGAACAGAAGTTACTGCCCTCATACATAAGAAACTTTTCCCTTAGGCTAAACAAACACTGCCCTCAGGCATTCCGTAGGAAAACCAAGTAACTGGGCCAATCCCAACACACAAACAAGCAATTCATATACGTTTCCTCTCAAGAAAACTCAAAACATGTTATAATCACGAAATACCCACGGGTATCCTGGCCAAACGGATAAACAAGGGAACCGCACCCACGGGGTGGCCCTGGATCAAAGCAACGATCCCAAACAGCAGTTTATATTTATTCATTAGATCACCTATGCAATTCTAGGTATCTCAACAGTCAAGGTCTCAACCACACGACACACTAAACATGGGTGCATGGTGAAACAATACACAAAATCAACTCGATAGTTGTAATTAAACACAAAACCACCTACCTCGATCTCCTCTAATCAATATACGTGAAAGGCGCCTCCTGAAACAACTAAGAACGATGTAGATATGAGATAAAAGATTACCCGTTCAAACCCAAATAACTTCCCTTAGGTAAAGAACTGGAAGGATAGGTTCAAGAAGAGAGAAGATCTCACCCCATGCGATTCAAATGAGATCGACGACGGAAGAATCGGATTCCCAATGTGCAATAGGGAGCTCATCCAAGTCCCAGACTCCTCTCCCATGGATCCTGGTGAGTTCTATGCCTCCTCTGTCAAATGAGGGAGCTACTACCTGTTTTTAACAAAAAAACATAACTACACAGTGTGTACTTTCAAGTACACGCCGTGTACTTTCCTTTTTAATTGTTCCTCTATTGGATACTTTCTACAGCCTCACTGTTCATCTACCGACTGATTACACAGCGTGTATTACTAAGTACACGGCGTGTAGTTAGTTTTTACACCCTTAATCGCTGACAAGCCTACACACCCTGTATTCTCATCCCACATGGCCAAAGTACACGGCGTGTACCCATAAATTTGGTATTTTTCCCACATTTCTCTTGCTTTCTCAAAAACACTTAAGGAAAAAGGAAAAGAAGAAACTCGTACCTCAAGAATAAGAACTGAGTTTTTGCAAAATTCCCCCCTTAAAGCAATTCGTCCCCAAATTTCCCTTCCAAGGGTGGTGAAGATAAAGCTGAGAACAACTCTTGTAAGAACCTGGACCTTCTTTTTAGGTATGTTTTCCTTTTCTGGTCATTTCTGAGGAAAAGAGGAATTTCTGGAGGTCGTGCAAGGGCGCACGGTTGGCACACGGTTGGCGTACGGTCTGAACAAACCATACGACCAGCCTAGGAAACTGTGCAACCCTTGACAGTGGGCTCTGCATGGGCAGCACACGGTTTGTCAAACCATGCGGGCAAGCCGTGCGAAATCCCTGGGTGAGATAGTGGCAACCGCACAGTTGGCGCACGGTTTGCCAAACCACGCGGGGTAACCGTGCGGCCACTTAAAATTAGGGTTTTTAAGTCCCGGGTCACTCGGTATTTCCCATTCCTCTACCTTTCTTCCTCCTACTCATGGCTCACGCGGGAGTTGCAATTTTCAGAGGTTGGGGGAGCTCCTTGGCTTGTTTTGGAGGCAAATCGAAGGGGTTTCTTGGTGGATCGAAGGCGGTTCTTCTTGGTTAAGTCCCTCCTCTTGATTTCTCCTTGGTTTTCCTTAGATCTTCTCTTCCCTCTCTCTAGGTTTTCTAGATCTAAATCTGTTGCATGTAGATATAGTGTTGGGTTTTCCTTGGGTGTTGATTTTAAGGCTTGTGGATTATAGGGAAGGAGTTTTAGAGCGGTATTTCGTGAAGCGGTTGCCCGGATTTTTGGGTGCAGTTGATTGTGGATCGTTTTTGCCAGAACCCTAAAGGTAGGTGGTTTGTGCCTTTCAGTTTAAGGTCTTTGAATTTTATGTGAAAATCGCCAATACCCATGAACGGGGTATTGTACGTTTACCATTTTTAACCCTGTTAATTGCCTGTTTTGCTGGTGTGTGTGAGTAGATATTATTTGTATGTGAATAGGGTTGCTTGTTATGCTTTGGAGGTGTTTCCCATGCATGTTCTACTTATGACCGGTTGGTTCTGCTTAGCATGTTAGGCTGCTTTGTTATTTCTATGCCTAGTATTATATGATGGGAGTGATATTGTTTATCTGACATGTTGATATGTTTTAGACTGCTAGCTAAGTAGTTCTTGAGGTTTACTTTGGCTGATACGCGTTTCTATACTTGTTTGACTTACACAGGTCCGTGAGAACCTGGTGTAGTATACCATATGGAGAATGGACATAAGGGCTTCTCCAGAGTGTCTTTATAATTATACGATGCAAGACCACAAGGGGAATTGACGTTGAGTGCTTCCCCAGAGTGTCTGTAGTTCCTCGACGTGGGCCATAGGGGTAATTGATGTTGAGTGCTTCCCCAGAGCACCTTTAGTACGATACGAGACTATAGGAAGAATTGACAGTGAGTGCTTCCCAAGAGAGTCTATGATTAAGCTAAACTAGAGGGGTTAGACTTAGTGTGCTTCCCAGAGGGTTGCTTGTACTTGTTAGGTTGGACCACATGGGATAGGTTGTGGGAACTTCCTAGAGGGTTACCTATTTGTTAGCTGCTTGTTGGTATCTATTAGGTAGGACCAGAGGGGATAGGCTGCGAGTACTTACCAGAGGGTTACCTATTGTGATTATATTCTTTGTTTAGTTGTTGCTTGATATTTGGATTGTGGATTGTTTACTGCTGAGTACTTCCTGTTTACTGCTTTCTGTACTTTACCTGCCATATATATTCACTGACTGTTAGGCACATATCTTGTGGTGGTTGCCTACTGGGATTTGTCTCACACCCTGTTTAAGCCATGATTTTGGGCCCAAACAGACTATTTTGTTGTGGGTATAGATAAGGGCAAGCACCCTTATACTTCAGGTACTTGATTGCATTGGAGCTGGAGAGCATGGGACCAAGCTGAGTCTTGAGATGCTTAGGAGTTTATCTGTTTTCTTTATTTTACCTTGATTTAGTACTGTACTCATCATTGTGACTTGTTTGGCTATTTTCCTAGACATATATGTATCATGCATCATTTATATATATATGTATGCTCCAGTTGTTTCTTTATCTCAGTATTTCGTTGTTTCCTGTTGTTGGATGTTTACTGCTTCTGCTATTGTATATTTGTTTCTCTTCCACTGTGTTACTCTGCCAATAAGGGCATAGTTTCCCCATTATCACACTCAAGGCCCTCACTGCTAGTCGGTAGCCTCTGGCGTTCGGGGAAATGCGCTTGAGGCCATGTGACCAACCGGGTACGAGGCACCTCTAGGTGGCTTCCGGAACCAGGACGTTACAAAGCGGTATCAGAGGGTTTCTTTTCTCTTGATTTACTATTTGGAGCCTTTAGCCATGGATAGGAAGGAATAGGTACTTGGTATTAAGTTGTTCCCGGGAGTAGCTAACCCATGTACAGGGAAAATCTAATCTACCTCGTTGATGCAATTTTATGGTTTTGCAAGTTTATGGTTGCCTTGATTTTCACCATTAGTGACTCACATGTTTTGTGCTAGTTATTATTTAAGTTATTGAGGTTCTATTTCCATCGCAACCCGATGAGATGAGGGTATTCCATCTCATGCATCATATAGGCACTTGCTAGAAATCACATGTCATGCATTCTTGTCATGTCATCTAGGATGCATTAGCAATTGCATGTTGTTGTGATAGATGTTGTGTAGAATATGTATGATGTTGTGATAGATGCCTTGATAAAAATATTTACTTCTTGTTAGAGCATTGATTGTGTAAGGTTTTGTTTGAATGAGCGCCAAATTTTGGTTCTTGAGGTGTTATGGGCCCTCATGGACTGAAACTTGGTGGATCATTGACTTGTTTACCTTGTTTATAACTTGTGTAAGATGTTAAGCTTTGATTCGTGGGGAGTATGGGCCATCACGTATTGTAATTTGGCACTTTCAATGTTTGTTTCAGTGTTTCTCTGGGTTCCGGAGTAGTTTCTCAGGCTTACTGTCCAGAAAAACCCAGAATGTACGCCGTGTAGTTTTGACTACACGACATGTGTTCTTCTATTCGGGAAGAAACAATCTTTCTTAAATACACGTTGTGTAATCTCTATAAACGTTGTGTACTCCTATGTTTCAGTCCCTATTAATCCTAATCTAAGGTGTGCACTTGACCTTGCAGAGTCATGCCACCGAGACGTCCTCTGACTGTCCGCCAGTTACATGGTAGTGATCAGACACTGAATACGGTTGATCAGGGACTTCCATTAGATCCTCCTATTGTGCCAGTATTGGCACTAGCAGTTATACCAGTTACCGGTGCTGATGCACAGTTTAGGGAAGTCTTCATGAGGATGATGCAGACCTTTCAGGGAGCACCGCCTCCCACCCTATCGATGGCTGATCTGACGCGGGTCTTCCAGCAGCAGCATCCTCTCACTTTTTTAGGGGAAGGAGGACCTCAGGCTGCAGAGTCATGGCTAGAATCCATGCTGACGATCTTTGATCATCTGGAGATTCCTCCAAAGAGGAGGGTCAAGCTCGCTACCTATATGCTACGAGATTCCGCCAAGAGATGGTGGGATGTGATCTCACAGGCGGGTCAGCAGTAGGTTATGGCTTGGGAGGAGTTCCAGCGCATCTTCTATGAATAATTCTACCTGGAGACCTTGAGGGCCAATCGAGCCTGGGAGTTCATGAGTCTGGAGTAGGGTACTCTTTCTGTCATGGAGTATTCCTCTCGTTTCACCGAGATTCATCATTTCACACCCTTCCTGGGAGGAGATGGGTTATTCCTGGCAAGGAAGTTTGAGGATGGTCTCATACAGGACATCCGCTCTCAGGTCAATATCTTCAGGTTGACTTCCATCACTTCCATCGTCAACCAGGCACTGATCACGAATCAGAATCTGAGGGAATCTGGAGTTGTGAGCCAGGGTGTCTCGACATCTGGAGTTAGTGTTCCTTCTACTGACAGTAGGAAGCGTCGTAGGGAGTCTTCGTGCAGTGATCCAAGGAGGCGATACACATCTTCTGGTAGCCAGGTGGTATGCTACCAGTGCGAGAAGAGTGGGCATATGAGGCCACAGTGCCATAGAGACCCAGTGGAGTGCCGATCTTGCAGCAAGAAGGGTCACCTTCAGTGCTTCTGTCAGGTCTTCTCACTAGCTGCTGGTGACAGGGATTCTTCTATGACTCTTTGTACAGGAGAAGCTCCACCAGTTTCTCAACAGTCCAGGAACTAGAGTTCTTCCGGTCGTTCAGGCCGAGGTGGAGGTCATGGTCGCGGTGGTCATTCACCAGGCTACCAGCAACAGTAGGGTGGATCCGCTCAGAGTAGTCAGGCAGGGTCACAGGGCCGCGGAGCTGGCCAGACTTTTGCAGTGGAGCAGACCCATCAGGATCAGGATCTCGGCCCCTCTACGGTTCGAGGTACGATCCTAGTAGCCTTAGTTTTATCTTCAACTCTTTTCAATATTGGTGTTATGCATAGCTTTATATTTGTTGTTATCGTGGAGAGCCTTGGGCTTTGTATCTTTTCTTCTGTTGATGTCTTGATTCTAGACACTCCGTTGGGAACTAGAAAGGCTAGTGTACGTCAACGCAAGGAGTTCCCTCTCAAGGTTGGTGGTTTTCACTTCCTTTGGGATATTTATGTTCTGAAGATGACCGACTATGATTTCATTCTTGGAATGGACTAGCTAGTTACCTTCCAGGCAGTCGTCGATTGCTACCACCGAATGGTGAGTTTTATATCACCAGAGGGTGGATCTTTTCTTCATAAGGGTGAGTGGGATGTCCAGGAGAGCAGAGCGGGACCAGAGCATCATGGGTTAGGAGCAATTACAACCTAGATTGATAGTCTTTATCTGGATGATCAGGGGAATTCACAGTTAGACTTTCCTCTAGTGGTGGATCGTTTCAAAGATGTCTTTCCATAGGACTTTTTAGGTTTGCCTCCAGAGTGTGAGGTAGACTTTTCTATTGAACTTGTTCCAGGAGTGGCACCAGTGTCCATTCCTCCTTATAGGATGGCTACACCTGAGTTGCAGGAGCTCAAGAAGTAGTTGGAGGAGTTGCAGGCAAAGGGTTTCATCTGACCCAGTACTTCTCCTTGGGGTTTTTCTATCCTATTTGTGAAGAAGACAGATGGTACTCTTAGGCTTTGCGTGGATTATAAAAAGTTTAACCAGTTGATGGTCAAGAACCGATATCCCTTGCCCAGGATTGATGACCTCTTTGATCATCTTCGAGGAGCCTGGGTGTTCTCGAAGATTGACTTGAGGTCCGGTTATCATCGGTTGCGCATTATACCATCTGATATACCTCTCACAGCCTTTCGGAGCAGGTATGGTCTATACGAGTATATGGTTGTGTCGTTCGGTCTCACAAATGCACCTGAAGTTTTCATGGAACTGATGAACCGAGTGTTCCATCCATATTTGGACTCTTTCGTGGTGGTCTTCATGGATGATATCTTGGTGTACTCTCACACTCGACACGACCATGCTACCCATCTTGAGATCATTTTGAGTACACTGAGAGAGCATCAGTTATATGTTAAGCTCTCAAAATGCCACTTTTGGATGGAACAAATTTACTTCTTGGATCATGTTATCTCAGAGACATGAGTATCAGTAGACCCAGAGAAAGTGAGAGCTGTAGTTTCCTAGGAGCAGCTGAAGAATGTCTTTGAGGTGTGGATTTTTCTGGGGCTGGTTGGATACTACAGACGTTTCATACAGGACTTTTCACGCTTGGAAACACCACTGACAGGTCTAACTAAGAAGGGTGTGAATTTCTTATGGTTAGAATCCTGCAAGTCATCCTTTCAGGAGCTGAAAGGGAGGTTAACCTCAGCACCGATACTAGTCTTTCCAAAGCCGGGCAAGAGCTACACTGTTTATTGTGATGCTTCAGGTATCGGGCTGGGAGCTGTGCTTATGTAGGGAGATGGAGTCGTTGCGTATGGGTCTCAGTAGTTGAGGCCACATGAGAGGAACTACCTGACGCGCGATCTTGAGTTGGCAGCTGTTGTTCATGCCTTACGTTGTTGGATACATTACCTTCTGGGAGAGCATTTTGTGGTTTTCATCGACCAAAAGAGTCTCAAGTACATCTTCACTCAGCGTGATCTAAATTTGAGACAACGAAGGTGGGTTGAGTACCATCAGTCCTTTGACTTTGAGCTTGCCTACATGACTGGGAAAGGTAACGAAGTGGCTGATGCCCTGAGCAGGAGGACTCAGATACAGGTTGTTCAGGAGGCCAGCAGTGAGCGGCAGCTTATGGCACTATTCTCTGAGTTGCATTTGGAGGTTCACGGTAGGCAAGGGCGGACGTTTCTATCTTCGGTAGCTATTACCTCTACTCTACTTGATTGAGTGAAAATGAGGCAGTTATTAGTTTCTAGAGGCCTAGTCCTGCGGGAAAGTGTGTCAGGAGAGGACCCTATTCCTGGGTGGACCATAGGCGAGGATGAGATCTTGCATTTCTAGGGATGCGTATGGGTTTCATCAGATATACGTGAGGATCTGATGCGGGATTTCAATTCCTCAGTTTGGGAAGTTCATCCTGGCATCACCAAGATGTATCGGGATCTATACCATCAGTATTGGTGGCCAGTTATGAAGAGGGATGTAGCTGGTTTCGTCATGAGATGTTCAACTTGTCAGCAGGTGAAGGCGGAACATCAGCAACCAGCAGGGCTTTTGCAGCAGTTACCCATTCCTGAGTGGAAGTGGAACGACGTCGCGATGGATTTCGTGACCGGTTTGCTGAGGTCGCCCCGAGGGAATGATGTAGTTTGGGTTTTCGTTGACAGGCTCACAAAGGTTGTTCACTTCTTGATGATCAAGGAGACCTTCAGTGTTGATGAGATGGTGCAGTTGTACATCTGAGAGATTGTACATCTTCATGGAGTTCCACACTCCATTGTTTCAGACAGGGATGCATGTTTTACTTCTCGGGTATGGCAGGGGATTCAGAAGGATTTGGGTACATAGGTACTTTTGAGTACGGCTTACCATCCCCAGACAGATGGCCAGTCCAAGCGTATGATTCAGGTGCTTGAGGACATGCTTCGTGCATGAATTCTAGATTTTGGAGGTTCCTGGGAGAAGCATATACCTCTTGTGGAGTTTTCCTACAATAATAGTTTTCAAGAAACTATTCAGATGGAACCTTATGAGACTTTGTACGGTAGGCCATGCCAATCACCTTTATGTTGGCTGGAGGCAGGAGAGGTAGCTTTGTTAGGACCTCGTCTTGTTCAGGAGACCACAGAGCAGATAGAGTTGATTTGGAAGAGGATGGCTACTACACAGTCTCGTCAGAAGTCTTATGTTGATCCGTGAAGACGACCTCTGGAGTTCGAGTTTGGGGATCAGGTTTTCCTGCGTGTCACACCGAGGTTGGGACACAAGAGGATTAGGAGGCAGGGTAAGATTTTTTCGAGGTATGTCGGGCCGTTTGAGGTGTTGGAGAGAGTTGGGTCGGTTGCCTATCGGTTGTAGTTACCTCAGAGGTACCGGGCTATGCACGACGTTTTCCACGTTTCTCAGCTTCGACGTTACTTTTCAGACTCGTCTCATGCTTTCCAACCCAAGGAAGTCGAGTTAGAGGTGGATGCATCTTTCGAGGAGCATCCTATCTGGATTGTCGATCGCAGTATAAAGGTCCTCTGTGGTCGGTATGTTCCTCTGGTACGGGTGTTATGGCAGCACGGGTGAGTGAAGGACAAGACTTGCCAGAGGGAGGCTGATGTACGATCACAGTGGCCAGAGTTGTTCGGGGTTTCTTCTTCTGCACTGCGCTAGGGAAATTCGGGGAAGAATTTCTTTAAGGGGGGAAGTTTGTAAGAACTTGGACCTTCTTTTCAGTTATGTTTTCCTTTTCTAGTCATTTCTGAGGAAAAGAGGAATTTCTAGAGGTCGTGCAGGGGCGCACAGTTGGCACACAGTTAGCGCACGGCCCATGCATCCAGCCCAGGAAACCATGCAACCCTTGACAGTGGGCTCCGCACGGGTAGTGTACGGTTTGTCAAATCATGCGGGCAAGCCGTGTGAAATCCCTGGGTGAGACAGTGGCAACCGCACGGTTGGCGCACATTTTTTCAAACCGTGCGGGGTAACCGTGCAACCACTTAAAATTAGGGTTTTTAAGTCCCGGGCCACTCGGGATTTCTCATTCCTCCACCTTTCTTCCTCCTACTCATGGATCACGTGGGAGTTGCGATTTTCAGAGGTTGGGGGAGCTCCTTGGCTCTTTTTGGAGGCAAATCAAAGGTGTTTCTTGGTGAATCAAATGCGGTTCTTCTTGGGTAAGTCCCTCCTCTTGGTTTCTCCTTGGTTTTCCCTAGATCTTCTCTTCCCTCTCTCTAGGTTTTCTAGATCTACATATGTTTCATGTAGATCTAGTGTTGGGTTTACCTTGGGTGTTGATTTTAAGGCTTGTGGATGATAGGGAAGGAGTTTTAGAGCGGTCTTCCGTGAAGTGGTTGCCTGAATTTGTGGGTGTAGTTGATTGTGGATCGTTTTCTCTGGAACCCTAAAGGTAGGTGGTTTGTGCCTTTCGGTTTAAGGTCTTTGAATTGTATGTGAAAAATCTCCAATACCCATGAACGTGGTATTGTGCGTTTACCATTTTTAACCCCGTTAATTTCCTGTTTTGCTGGTGTGTGCGAGTAGAGATTATTTTTATGTGAATAGGGTTGCTTGCTATGCTTTGAAGGTGTTGCCCATGTATGTTATGCTTATGACCGTTTGGTTCTGCTTAGCCTGTTAGGCTGCTTTGTTATTTCCATTCCTAGTATTGTAGGATGGAGTGATCTTGTTTATTTGACATGTTGATATGTTGTAGACTACTAGCCAAGTAGTTCTTGAAGTTTACTTTGGATAATACGTGTTTCTATACTTGTTTGACTTACATAGGGTCGTGAGAACCTGGTGTAGTAGACCATAGGGAGAATGGACGTAAGGGAATTTCTCCAGAGTGTCTTTATAATTATACGATGCGAGACCACAGGGGGAATTGACGTTGAGTGCTTCCCCAGAGTGTCTGTAGTTCCTCGACGTGGGTCACAGGGGGAATTGACGTTGAGTGCTTCCACAGATCACCTTTAGTATGATACATAACTATAGGGGGAATTGACATTGAGTGATTCCCCAGAGATTATATGCTTAATATGAACCAGAGGGGTTAGACTGAGTGTGTTTCCCAGAGGGTTGCTTGTACTTGTTAGGTAGGACCAGAGGGGATAGGTTGTGGGCACTTCCCAGAGGGTTACCTGTTTGTTAGCTACTTGCTGATATCTATTAGGTAGGACCAGAGGGGATAGGCTGTGAGTACTTCCCAGAGGGTTACCTATTGTGATTATCTGCTTTGTTTAGTTATTGCTTGATATTTGGACTGTGGATTGTTTACTACTGAGTACTTCCTGTTTACTACTTTCTGTACTTTACTTGCCATATATATTCACTGATTTTTAGGCATAGATCTTGTGGTGGTTGCCTACTGGGATTCTTCCCACACCCTATTTGGGCCATGCTTTTGGGCCCAAATAGACTATGTTGTTGCAGGTATAGATAAGGGCAAATGCCCTTCTACTTCAGGTACTTGATTGCATTGGAGCTGGAGAGCATGGGACCAAGTTGAGGCTTGCGATGCTGAGGAGTTTATCTATTTTCTTTCTTTTACCTTGATTTAGTATTGTACTCAGCATTGTGACTTGTTTGGATATTTTCCTAGACATATATGTATCATGCATCATTTATATATATATGTATGCTCCAGTTGTTTCTTTATCTCAGTCTTTCATTATTTCCTATTGTTGGATGTTTACTGCTTTCGCTATTGTATATTTATTTCTCTTCTGTTGTGTTACTCTACCAATTAGGGCATAGTTTCTCCATTATCACACCCAAGGCCCTCGCTGCTAGTCGGCAGCCTTTGGCATTCGGGGAAATGTACTTGAGGCCATGTGACCAACCGGGTATAGGGCGCCTCTGGGTGGCTTTTGAAACCGGGACGTTACAACTCTGTCCACTGAGCATGTACATCGGTCTCCGCTCCTAGGTCTCATCCTGCACTCGGCCATGCTGCCATAACACCCGTACGAGAGGAACTGACCGGCCTCGGAGAACCTTTGTGCTCCTATCAACAATACAAATCGGATGCTCCTCAAAGGATGCATCTACCTGAAGTTCAACCTCCTCGGGATGTAAAACGTGAGACAGGTCTGAGTAATAATGGCGCAACTAAGATACATGGAAGACGTCGTGCATGGCCCGATACCTCTGTGGTAACTGCAACCGATAGGTAACCGGTCTGACTCTCTCCATAATCTCAAATGGCCCTACATGCCTCGGTGAAAGTTTACCCTATCTCCTGATCCGTCTGTGTCCCAACCTCGGTGAAACACGCAAGAAAACATGATCCCCGACCACGAACTCCAAGGGTCGTCTACGGCGATCAACATAATATTTCTGATGAGACTGTGTAGTAGTCATCCACTTCTGAATCAACTGGACCTACTCTGAAGTCTCCTTCACGAGACATGGTCCCAGTAAAGTTGTCTCACCTACCTCGAACCAGCATAAGGGTGATCATCATGGCCTACCATATAAATCCTCGTAAGGTGTCATCTCAATAGTTGCTTGAAAACTATTATCGTAGGCAAAATCGACCAGGGGTATGTGCTTCTCCCAAGAGCCCCCAAAGTCCAGGATGCATGCACGCAACATGTCCTCTAGCACCTGTATTGTACGCTCTGACTGGTCATCGGTCTGAGGGTGGTAAGCTATGCTCAGAATCACCTGTGTACCCAGTTCCCTCTAAAAACTATTCCAGAAATGAGATGTAAAACGGGAATCCCTATCTGGAACGATATAACAAGGGACCCCATGAAGACGTACTATCTCTCGGATATACAACTTCCCAAGCTCGTCAACACCGAAGGTTTCCTTTATCGACAAAAAGTGAGCTACCTTCGTAAGTCTATCCACAACAACCCACATGGCATCGTTGCCTCAAGGTGACCTCGGCAACCCAATCATGAAGTCCATCGTGACATCATCTCATTTCCATTCCGGAATGGGTAACTGTTGTAACAGTCCAGCTAGCCTCTGATGCTCCGCCTTCACCTGCTGACAGGTGGAACATCTTGTAACAAAAACAACTACCTCTCTTTTCATACCTGGCCACCAATACTAACGTCTCAAGTCATGGTACATTTTGGTAACTCCAGGATGCACTGACCAAGATGAAGCATGAAATTTCCGCATCAACTTCTTGCGTATATCCCCTGGAACCCACACTCATCCATGGATACGCAGTACCTCGTCATCGCCTATCGTCCAACCAAAAGGAGGGTCCCCACTTGCCACTGACTCCCATAGAACTAGGCCTTCTGAATCTGATAGTTGTCTCATCCTCACTCTATCCATGAGGGTAGAAGTCACAGCTAAGGATGAAATATAGGTTTTCCCCTGACCATCGTGCACCTCCAAATGCATCTCAGAGAACGAAGTCATAAGTTGCCACTCACTACTGGCCTCCTGCACTGCCTGTATCCGAGTCCTCCTACTAAGTGCATCAGCTACTGCATTACCCATACCAGGTGTATAGGCAAGCTCGAAGTTGAAGGACTAAAGGTATTCAACCCACCTTCGCTGTCTCAAATTCAAGCCTCGTTGGGTAAAGATGTGTTTAAGACTTTTGTGGTCTATAAACACCACAAAGTGTTCTCCCAAGAGATAATGTCTCCAACAGTGTAACGCATGAACAACTGCAGCCAACTCGAGATCATGCATCGGTTAATTCCTCTCATGTGGCCTCAACTGTCGAGACCCATACGCAACTACTCGATCTCCCTGCATCAACACTACTCTCGGCCCAATACTTGATGCATCACAGTAAACTATATAGTTCTTCCCTTGGTCTGGAAGTATTAGCACTGGTGATGATGTCAACCTTCCCTTCAACTTCTAAAAGGCTGTCTTGCAGGCTTCTGACCAAACGAACTTCATAAACTTCTTAGTCAAACTCTTCAATGGCGTTGCTAAGTGAAAGAAGTCCTATATAAATCACCTGTAGTAACCAGCTAGCCCCAAGAAACTTCATATTTCAAACACGTTCTTAGGATTCTCCTAGGAAAATACTTCTCTCACTTTCTCCGGGTCTACCGCAACTCCTACCTCTGAGATAATATGACCCAGGAAGTGAATTGGGTCTATCCAAAAGTTAAACTTTGAGATATTAGCATATAACTGATGCTCTCTCAGTGTACTCAGTACGATCTCAAGATGGGTGGCACGGTCGTGTCGAGTGTGAGAGTACACCAAGATATCATCCACAAAGACTACCACAAAAGAATCCAGATATGGGTAGAACACACGATTCATTAGAGCCATGAAAATTGCTGGCGCGTTTGTGAGTCCAAACGGCATGGCCAAGTACTCGTATAGACCATATCTGCTCTGGAAGGATGTAAGCGGTATGTCCGATGGTCTAACATGAAACTGATGATATCCGGATCTCAAGTCAATCTTCGAGAATACTCATGCTCCTCGAAGTTGATCAAAAAGATCATCAATCCTCGATAAGGGATATCGGTTCTTAACCGTTAATTGGTTCAACTTATGATAATCCATGCAGAGTCTGAGGGTACTGTTTTCCTTCTTCGCAAAAAAGATGGGCGAACCCCAAGGAGAAGTACTGGGTCGGATAAAACCCGTTTCCTACAACTCCTCCAACTGCCTCTTGAGCTCCTGTAATTCTAGTGTAGCCATCCTATAAGGAGGAATGGACATTGGTGTCACTCCTAGCATAAGCTCAATAGATAAGTCCACCTCTCGCTCTAGAGGTAGACCTGAAAAGTCATCTGGGAAGACATCCCTGAAATGATTAACCATTGTAGATAAATCCTTCTGACAAGTTTCCCGGTCATCCAGATATAAACTCGCAATCTAGGCTATCACTCCACCTTACCCACGATGCTCGGGTCCAGCTCGGCTCGCCTGGACATCTCATTCGCTCTTGTATAGAAACTCTTCACCCTCTGGTGACGTGAAACTCACCCTGTGATGATAGCAATCCACAAAGTCTCAAAAGGGTACCAACTAGTCCATCCTGAGAATGACATCATAGGCTGTCATCTCTAAGACATAGAGGTCCCATAGGAAGTGACACTCACTAACCTCTAGGGTCACTCCTTGCACTGATGCACACCTGCCGTTTGAATTCCCAATGGAGTGTCTAACATTAAGGTATCCAAAGAAGAAGAAACACAGAGCCCAAGGCTCTCCACAATGGAAACAGATATAAAGTTATGTGTAGCACCGGTATCGAAAAGTACAGTAGATAAAACAAAATCAACTAGAGTAGTACCACTGACAGTGGAAGGTCCGAGATCCTGCTCCTATTAGGTATGTTGCACTGCATATGCCTGCCCAGTGTCGCGGCCCTGTGACATAGCCCGGCTACCCTGAGCTGATCCGCCCTACTATCTCTATGATCCTGGTGTATGGCTACCACGACCACGACCACCACCTCGTCCTGAACGTCCTAATGTATCCCAATTCCCTGACTGGTAAGAATCTGTTGGCCCTGTTCCTGCACGCGGAGTCTGCATAGAACCCCACTCACTAGTCACTGGTAGAAACGCCCTACAAAAACGCTAAATATGACCCATCTTTCCATAAGCTCGTCACTCCATTGGGTCACATGGACATTGAGGTCTCTTGTTCCCCTCTTTACCACACTAGTAGCACATGAACTGGCCACCTGAATAATTCTTCTAGCTAGTACTACCATCGTGAAAGAAATTCATCCGCCTCTTCCTCTTGCTAGTAGAAATAGTACCAGAGACCGGTGTTGAACCGCCCTGGTCCACGCCACTAGCTTCCCGCAAATTCCGCTCAATAATCAATGCTTGGTTCACAATAGCATGCACTATTGGCAACCTGAAAACATTCACCAGTGCTCGGATGTCATATCGAAGACCATCCTCAAAGCGTCTATCCCTCAACGTCTCGTCACCCATCAGAACAAGTGCAAAACATTGAAGCTCGGTGAAGCGGGCAGAATAGTCCATCACTAACATGGCGCCTTGTTGCAGATTCATGAACTCTCGAGCTCGATTTGCCCTTAGCGTATCCGAAAAGAAAAATTCATAGAAGACTGCCTGAAAATCTTCTCACGCCATGTCTCGGTGATGCTCAGTCTGGGTGGTAACATCTCACCATCTCTTGATGGAATCACGTAGCATGTAAGTAGCGAGCTTGACCCTCCTCCCAGGAGGCGTCTCTAGATGCTTGAAGATCGTCTGCATAGAACCCAGCCATGACTATGCAGCCTATGGTCTGCCATCCCCTGAAAACGTAGTCGAATGCTACTACTGGAATATATATGTTATCTCTTCCATAGATGTGGCAACCGGCGGTGCTCCCTAGAAGGTCTGCATGAATCGCATGAAGCCTTCATGGAACTGCGGATCTGCGCCTGCGTATGGTATAATGGTTGGTGCCGCATCTGGTACTACTAGAGGATCTATCAGTAGCCCATGGCCTACTATCTCTGGAGTATAATCGTCACCACTCTCTTAGCGAACAACTCGTGGTCGTATCGGTGGCATGAATCTACAAGGTCAAACGCACACCTTAGATCAAGATTATCAAGAACTGAAAACTAGGAGACCAAGAAGGGAACAAGAGAATAAAAGCACTCAAGTTTACAAAACATGACTACACGACATGTATAACAACTACACAGCGTGTTCCCTTAAGTCTTTCACATGGGTGTGTACTTCGGCCAGAACTGGTCGTGTAACACCCCACACACGATGTGTACTTGAATTTTCTTCCCCTGACCGAGTCCTTCTACATGGCTAAGCCACACGGCTCCCATTAGAACAAGGTTACAGGGTGTGTTACACCTGCACACAGCATGTACACCACCCTGTTTCCCTAGCCACACGGCTAAGTCCACACGGCCTCTCACTGGTCAAGGCTACACGGCATGTCCCATAGGTACACGGCATGTACTAGACAAGCTTTACTAGCCCGTGTTGTTAGTGACACGGCCTGTGTACCCAGGTTTCACTACGCGGTGTGTTCCAGACAAACACATCGTGTACTAAGAATCCCCAACCAACTCTTATTGTTGGCTACACGGCCATCTACCTGAGTTAGACTACACGGTGTGTTCAATCCTGACATGGCGTGTATTGCTTAAGATTTACCCGTCCGTGTTGTTAGTTACACGGGCGGACACGGGGTCAAGCCTACAAGGCGTGTACAACCGGTACACAACGTGTTTTCTCCAAGAACTTCCCTATCTCGTGTCTCTGCCCACACGGCCTATGAAACGGTTAGGGACTACACGACGTGTACATAAGGTACATGGCGTGTACGTAATAAAAACAGGTTCTTCCCAAACAGAAGAACACATGGTGTGTAGTCAAAACTACACGGCATGTATTTTGGGTTTTTCTGAACAGTAATCCTTAGAAACTACTCCAGAGTTCAGAAAAACACTGAAACGAACACCAAAGTGCCAAATTTTGATCTGTGAGGGGCCATACTCCCCGCGAACCAAAGCTTGGCATCTTATACGTGTTATAACAAGGTAAACAAGTAGATGATCCACCAAATTCCGGTTGATGAGGGCCCATACTCCTCAAGAACTAAAGTTTGGCGTTCATTCACAAAACCTTACATAACAATACCCTATCAAATAATAGGTATTTTATCAAGGCATCTATCACAACAACATGCATTTTCTAGCACAACATCTATCACAACAACATGCAATTTTTAATGCACCTACATGGAATGTAAATTATGCATGACATATGATTCTAACATGTGCATAAATGATGCATGTGATAGCATACCCTCATCTCATCAGGTTGCAACTAAATAGAACCCAAGTATAAAATATAAACAGCACACCACAAGTGCATCACCCAACGGTGAAAATCAAATCAACTGTAAAATTACAAAATCAGAAAAATTGCAATTAAGCGAGGTAGATTGGATTTTCCCTGTACACGGGTTAACTACTCCCGGGCACAACTTATTACCAAGTACCTATTCCTTTCTATCCATGACTAAAGGCTCTAAACAATAATTCAAGAGAAAAGAAGCCTCTGATACCACTTTATAATGTCCCGGATCTGGGTGCCACACAACGGGTACCCCGAACCCAGTTGGTCACATGACCTCAAGCGCATTTCCCCAAATGCCAGAGGATGCCGACTAGCAGTGAGGGCCTAGGACTGATAGTGGGGAAACTATGCCCTCATTTGTCAAACTGTAACGCAGCGGAATAAATATAAAAACACAAAAGCGGAAGCAGAAAATAATATAAACCTGAAATGGATAACGGAACTGAAGTAAAAGATAACCAGTAGTCATATATATGATGATGCAGCATGTCACTAATTCTAAGAAAGCATCCAAAACAGGATACACTTCAATCAGATAAAATACAACACAAGGTACAAGGTATAGCAAAACTAAACCAAAACAGTGCAACAGGAACGCAACAACATCGCAAGCCTAGGCTCGGTCCCATGCTCTCCTACTCCTCTGTAACAATCATGTACATGTGTAGGGACCCTTGCCCTTATCGACACCTGCAACAATATAATATGTTTGGGCCCAATACATGACCCAAACAGGGTGTGAGAAATAAATCCAATCACCAAAGGCTTGTGCCCAACTGTCAGTGAAAATGTGCAACAACAGTGTGCAATAATAAAATGCAGTAAACTATGAAGTACTCAAAGTAACTATCTCTACCAGTTACATTTCCATTTTAATAATTATTTATCAATTCCAAGCCTGTTCTTTAGTTTGGCAGGTACAACATAAGAAATCACCACAGTGAATATTCAAGTAAACCTTGTCCTTAGATATGCAAGTCCTTACCCTCAGGCAAGCAGAAACGGAACCCTCAGGTGACTGCCCTCAGGAATAACAAATATTTCCCTCAGGCATATGATATATTGCCCTCAGGCACAGAAGTTACTACCCTCATACATAAGAAACGTTGCCCTCAGGCTAAACAAACACTACCCTCGGGCATTCCGTAGGAAAACCAAGTAACCAGGCCGAGCCCAATACACAAACACGCAATTCATATACGTTTTCTCTCAAGAAAACTCAAAACATGCTATAATCACGACATACCCACGGGTATCCTGGACAAACGGCTAAACAAAAGAACCGTACCCACGGGGTGGCCCTGGATCAAAGCAACGATCCCAAACAGTAGTTTATATTTATTCATTAGATCACCAATACAATTATAGGTATCTCAACAGTCAAGGTCTCAACCACACGACACCCCGAACATGGGCTCATGGCACAACAATACACAAAATCAACTTGATAGTTGTAATTAAACATAAGATCACCTACCTCAATCTCCTCTGATCGATATACATGAAAGGCGCCTCCTGAAACAACCAAGAATGACGTAGATCTAAGATAAAATATTACTCATTCAAACCCAAATAACTTCCCTTAGGGAAAGAATTGGAAGGAGAGGTTCAAGAAGAGAGAATATCTCACTCGTGCGATTCAAACGAGATCGACGACGGAAGAATCAGAGTCTCGGTGTGCGATCGGGAGCTCCTCCAAGTCCTGACCTCCTCTCTCGCGGCTCCTGGTGAGTTCTATGCCTCCTCTGTTGAATGAGAGTGTCACGACCCGTCCTCGGGGCCCGTGTCTTGACTACCCCAAGCCCGCCTTCCATAGGTCAGGGGCTGGTGACTAGCACCAAGGCGTAAAATCCCGGTAAAAAGGGAAGGCATTGCCTTTGAAAAGTAAACAAGCACTACAGAGTAAGCAAGCGGAAAAAGTAAACACTAAGTAAAAGCTGGTACAACAGTAAGTGCGGAAAAGTAAAGGGGGCCGGAAATACAAGCCCAACTGTAAAGTACAACTGAAATGGGAAAAACAGCAACTGAAAAGTAAAGCCGCAACGTCGAGCCGTCCTCTGGAATTCCCACCTGAAGGGTGGGTACAGAAAGCCTCCACTACTCCTCGGGTCCAGCCGACCGCTCCGAGTGCGTCTCGCCCAGTGGTCCACCTCCAGGTACCGTCCTGCTCCGCAAGCCTCCACCATGATCAGCGATGTCCATCGTCTGCAACCAACACAACGAAGTGCGGGCATAGCTCGTGCAGGGGTGAGTATAAGCTACTCAGTAGGGACCCCAAGACCCCCGAAGGTCTCCGAAAATCCACAAAGGATAAACCACAAAGGAAAGATACAATCACGAAGTAACATCCGACACTACTTAGGTATATGCCCATACATATACCTAAGTCATCAATTCTCGCTCGGCTCCAACATCCGAGCTCAAGTACAACACAGTCCACACAGGAAAGCAAAACGTAAAATCCACACAGGATAGCTCAACACAATCCACAAAGGAAAGTAAAACGTAAATCCACACAGGATAGCTCAACACAATCCACAAAGGAAAGTAAAACGTAAATCCACACAGGATAGCTCAACACAATCCACAAAGGAAAGTAAAATAGAGTTTTAGCTCACACAGGTATACTTCTTCGAATGACGATAGAGATGGTCACTGATCCATCTAAGTCGTCGGACCCACAAAGGATCGATAGGTACTAACCTCCGCAAAGACCCACACAGGATCGGGCCCACACAGGACCTGTAGGCGCTGGCCCACACAGGACGGCTGAGCGCTGACCCACACAGGATCAGACCCACACAGGATCGGTAGCACTGACCCACAAAGGATTGCTGAGTGCTGTAGTCGTCATCGTCGAATCCACTGAGGATCTCTGCACAGTCGTCATCGTCACAGTAGTACTCGCAGCCAGCTCTAGGGTTCCCGCACACAGCAAGCTCGTTCGGGAGGGTCCGCTCCACGAGCCGAGAGGCTGATACATCAACTAACACATAGTCCAGAGTTGATGTATCCAAAAGTTCCGTATCGTCAACAGGAACTCAACATCGCAGACGGCGCGTCAATCGGACGCCCGGTCTGAGAGATATTGGTTTTTTCGTCCTAGGGGCCTGGTTGGTTTTTAAGGCAAACCCAACCCGACCGTACTCCACCTGCACCCAAACCTCGGGTGGAGTATGCCAAAAGATCCATCTCACTTAGAGGAATTCAACGAAGTCGACGGCACGTCGATCGGACGTCCGGAGCTCAAGATATGAGTGTTTCCGCTCCGAGGGCCCGGTTGGTTTCGTGTACGAACCAACCCAGCCGAACCCAAAGTATTCTGAAACCTTGAGTGCGATATACTGAAACGACCGAACGAGGGAGCCGCGGGGGTGGCGCTGCCCCCCGCGGGATGAGAAGCCGCGGCCCACGTGGGGCCGCGCTGGGATTAGCGGACGCGGCTTTGCCACGTCCTGTGCGTGCCGGACCCGCGCGGCCGCGGGTCCGCTGGCCGCCACCGCCGCGCCGGCGACCCGCGCCGCCGGTGGTCCGATTTCCTTCCCGTCTGCGTCGAAGCTCCTCCCGGGTCCCGTTCTTCACTGCAGAAACAACGGATCGTCCCTGCGGCATGTTTTGTCGTTGCCCGCCAATCCGCACATCAACGAAGAACTGCGGAGGGTTGTCGGGCCGTGTTTGTTTGGCCCGCACCCTCCGCGTTAGGTGATAACAGTCGGGAGAAATAATCAACACATGAAAACATAACAAATAACAATTTTAATAAATTAAAATTGTTCTTATGAAACCGGGTTCCTTGTTTTAAAAGAAACAATCACGAGAATTAAAGATTGTTCTCAAATAAAAATCCCTACCTCGTCAAGTCGTCGCACGCGCGTTCTTCGCGGAATTGATCGTCGTGGAAGGAGGCGATCATCGTGTCGCGGAAGGGCGTCGCGTCGTCACGGAAGGGCGTCACGTCGTCGCGGAAGGGCGTCGCGTCGTCGTGGAATACGGTGTCGCGTCGACGAACTCCGAGGTTCAAGAACATATAGATTTAATTAATATTAATTAAATCCATATTGTTGTTATAAATCCACAAAGAATTTAAAAGGAGCGCAACCCCCCTACCTTGTCGTTGTCGATCGAAGGTTGTCGCGGGGTTGGATTGTCGTGGAAGAATGTCGCGGAAGAAGAATCGTCGACGTCATGGTACTTGGCGTCGCGTCGTCGATCTCCGAGGGCTCAACATTCTTCGTCGCCCTTCGTCGAAGGTCGGCGTTCTTTGCATTCTTAGTGTTCTTCGCGTTCTTCGTGAAGGATGATGAAGAACTTGAGGTTTCTCTCAAATCCTCTCAACGAACAACACTTAAGAAGAATAAAGCGTTGGTCTTATTTTATTAACATGCCAACAAATGAAAAAAAAGAGATAAGTTAAATAACAACCCATTAATTCATAGAATTAATTAAACGAATAAAACCACCCAATTAAATGGTGCGTTAATAATTTAA